>OW285237.1:155635722-165635722 GCA_935421215.2 Melolontha melolontha | reverse complement strand
ATAAAATATTTGATCATACAATACAAGAATGCATTTTCAATAAATTGATGATCTTCTTTAACTGTGTAAAGCCACCTTAAGAGTAGCAAATATTAAGCAAAAAAAAAATCCAAAATTTGACAAACACCAGCTTCACATTAATATTAACGGACACCCAAATTAATATGTGAATATTTATAGATGTGCATTTAAAACTAATAAACAAAATTAAAGTTAAAACTAATCAATATCATATCAAAATGACCTACAAAAGCTAATCAATTATATAGCAAGCGCCAATTAAGTTGGCGCGAGGAGAGGGTGCGCAGAAACAGTTTTTAAAAACGTCCACCCCCACTACTCAAGTAATTGTCAGAATACATTTGTCTTTGACGTTTGACGGAACATGTCTTTGCTAGGGGATCATAAAGTGATACACGCTCAGAGGTTAGAATTATCTGACATTTGATGTAATACAAATCTCCCCACTACTTCTAATCCTGCGCGAACTTACCCCTCCTCGCGCCAACTTAATTGGCGTTTGCTATATTTCTGTAAATTCTCCATTCGGCAGTAAACTATATTAATTGAAAATTGAACAAATTTTAAGGTGTTTCTATATGTAAAATAATTTTGGTGCTATTCAGGAGTTAATGTTAGTGACCTAATTCTAATAATGCACTGCAAAAGTGTGCAAGTATTTGAATATTGCAAAAAAAAACAATTTATATTTTTATGATTAACAAAAATCATTTTATATTGCCTACCTAAAATGAAGTAAAAAAAAATATCTTTGGAGAAGCTCCCAAAAATATATTTATTCATACATGTTCAAGGAATGCGACCACCACAACCAATATTCAAATGAAAATGGAAAACTTGTGTTCAGATGAAAAAAGTAGAATATAAATTGTCCTCCATATTTTTTATAATTGTAAGAAATTTATTTGATGATTGTGTAGCAAACACAACTACATAAAACTACAATAAATTTTCTTGAATATTCTTGCATGCTTTGCTCTGAATATCACAAAATTAATACTAATATTCAGTATTAGTACATGCTTTAATATTAATAAATGAAGGAAATTATCATTTCTAAGTAAAAAAAAATGGAACAAATACTAAAAAAATATGCTGAAATATTCACATATGATCCAAATTTCTTTTGCATGCCACATTAAAAATATTCATTATTCTCTTGTTCTACAATTTTTACAATATTCAAAATTATGAAACATGATCTTTTAAACTATATAAATTTTAGTTAATAAGTGAAATTAAAGTAACAATGAATTTAAAAAAGTTATGAAGGAATACAAGGATATACAAAATGAATACTTTTTAAATATATTTTTAATTCATATGCTATAGACTGCATCTCCAAATATAAATTTCCAATAAGTATTTTATTTACTTATTTATAACAAACTGCAATAACAATTAACACAACTAAAATAATCAAAAGTTTAAATAATCCTTGACCTTTAATATGATAAAAACTGCTATTCTTAAAATGCAATTCTATATATTCACTTACTTTTTCATATAGTCTTTGAGATAAGCAGTATATGATTTTTTATCACCGAAGGCATATGTTTCAGCAAGCCTATGATTTAAAACTACATCCACTCCAGACTCAACACATACATCAGTTCCTTCATCAGCTTCTTCAGCAGATGGGTTGAATCCGGCTATTTCAATACCACCCTGTGTTCTCTGAACATGTTTACCATATACTTCATAAAGAACTTCGTCAACTAATTTCATCTTATAGGAGTCTGAGAACATTTCATCTCCTAAAATAAATGACAGCATCATAAATAACCTCAAAATGGAGCAATGTTTATAAAAATAAAGTTATGAAGTAAAATAATACTTAAACATTCCTCAAATAAATATAAATTAATTAATTCTAATTACTGCCTATAACATAGAAATTTTATTTAATGAAAAGGCTAGGATGACAGATGGCATTGAATACATATTAGATACAAATACAATTATAAAATTAAAAAAAGACTCCTAAGAATATAAAATATGGATACTATGAAATTCAAATACCTGTGAAAATATCTTTGTAGATCCTCATTTTAACGGATGATTAAGATTTTAGTTACTGCAAAACTAACCCACCAACTCGAACGGGAGACACTACAAAAAAGGTCGATAAATAGAATACTTTTCTCTGCCTTGCCCACTGCGCAAGGCCGCCAATTATGAATCTTTGAAATATGTACTAGTTATATGACCATTACAATAAAATTAAAGTAATGCTTCATTACATTTAAGAATAAATGACGACTTATTTTTAATTACTTTTGAGTAATAATTAAAAATCGTAGCACCTAACAGATATAATTAACATTAAATTTCTTCCAGAACATATTTTAAAATTAGTATTTTTTGCAAGGAATTAACTAAAAAGGAGCATGGTATTTGTTGAAAAGAAAAATTGTCAAAAACATTATTCCTTTCTAAGTTGGAGGTTTTTTATTTGGTGAAAGCTTTTTGGTAATTTTAAATTCAAAGGAATAAGGAAAAATATTTGTTTTAAATTACAGATATCTGTTTATGTTTGAATTAATTATAATATTCTGATAGCCATAAACAAAGGCATAATTTATTTATAAAAGTATTTTTATATTTCAAGTTGAAAGATATATTTTAGTATAGTTATATATTAAACAACAGAAATTTAGAAAAATAAAAAAATATATTAATTTTCTGGAATAAGGACGCCATCGATTTGTTGGTAGTCATATTATGAAGTATAATTTTTAGTTTGAAATCTTTATTATCGCCTGCCTATTAAAACTGAAAATAATTTAAAATGTGAGGAAAATTCATAATTATTTTCATGGGATCTATTTTAATAATTAAATAGAATACAAATAATAATCGCGTTATGATTTGGTTCCATTTTTATCGGGTTTTGAAATAAATCCTATACTCTTAAATACCAGATGGCGCCTCCAGGTATTAGTAATTTCAACAGTTGAAAAATATTTATTGGTGGCTTGGTGGCAATTTGACGGCGTCATTTACATTTTGTTGTTAGCACGTGTTTAATAATAAAATTAAAATAAATCATGGCTGAAGATTTGGATAAAAAAGTTATCAGACAAATAGAATATTACTTCGGGGACATTAATTTACCTCGTGACAAATTTTTACAAGAGAAAATTAAAGAAGACGATGGTTGGATTTCTTTAGATATGTTGTTAACGTTTAAAAGATTAGCTAGTTTGACTACCGATCAAGATGTAATTACGAAAGCCATCGAAAAATCAGAAAATAACTTGGTTCAAGTCAGTGAAGATAAAAAGAAATTAAGAAGAAACCCGGATAAAGCTACACCCGAACTAAACGAAGAAAGACGTAAAGAATTGCAAAGCCGTACAGGTTAGCTTAGAATAAACTTAATTTTTTGTTTTATAATTAATATTTAACATTTATAGCATATGCAAAGGGATTTCCAAAAGATGAAGAACTTGATACTATTGTAACTTTCTTGGAGCCTTATGGACCTATAGATTCATGTGCAAGACGGACATATATAGATCACGTAACAAAAAAGCATGTTTTCAAAGGTTCATGCTTTATAATCTTTGAAACTGTAGAATTATGCAAAAAGTTTATTGAAGCCGATAGTATAAAATACAAAGATGTAGAATTGATTCGTAAATGGCCAGATGACTACTGGAAGGAAAAAAAAGAAATGTTAGAGAACAAAAGACAATCCAAGAAACAAAAGCAAGATACTAAAGCAGCTAAAGAAAAGAAAGACCACAAAATAGAAATGCCAAAAGGGACAATTTTACATTTTACAGGAATTAAGGAAGATCAAGCATTAACAAGAGAAGAAATTAAGGAAAAAATTATAGAAGTTTGTGAAATAGAACCTGCATTTCTAGATTATAAAAAGGGAGACACAGAAGGTTATATAAGAATGAAAATTGAAAATGATGCAGTTGAAGTCCATAAAAAACTGGATGATGGGAAACTAGAGATAGGTGAGATTTGTTTATCTCTGCGTGTTTTGCAAAATGAAGAGGAGGAGGAATATCTAAAGAAAACTGCTGATGCCGTTGCTGAAATAAGAAAAAGGAAGGGAAGAAAACGAAGAGGTGGCAATTTCAATGACTATAATAAGAAAAGAAAGAGTTAATAAAAGTATTAATATTATCTATGTAAAAAGTTTCATGAATACTGTTTTATATTAAATAATTGAGTATAACTGCTTTGGTATATAAACAAGTTGTATGTTATGTTAAATTACATTAAAAATAAAAATTCCAAAAAGTTAAGATTATTATTTTAAATTGTTCAATAGCAGCTTTTGAGAGAGTCAATCTTCAAATTATATCGTGTATAAATAGGCTTCGAACATTTGAAAAAAAAAATATATTTATTTTATGTTTTTAGTAGGTACAGCTCCTTGCAATAAATTGGCGTACACTTAATATACGATAATTTAAATCAGGCTTTTGGTTTCCATAATTGCCGGATAAATATAAATGTATATAGGCTTTGACACTTCCATTTGTCATATCGCGTCAAATCAATTTGTCATACTTGACTGACAGATATATACGTATTATAGAGAAATTTGAAGATAGCTGGTCAATTAGAGCGGTAGCACAGCAATTTGGCATCAATAAATCTACTGTGCTAAAAATTAAGAAACAGTGGGAGGAGGAAGAAACAGTTTCGAGAAGACGTGGTTCTGCTCATCCAAAATGTGATATTCACCGATGAAAAGCTATTTCAATCTACGTATAATGGTCGTATACGTGTGTATAGACCGCCGCATCTACGATTTAATGAACAGTATATATATTCAATACAAAGGAGTGGACGGTTCAACGTAATATCGTGAGCAAAAAAAAGTGGTACAGTCACATTTTAATTGGTATAAACTGGGTTGCCTGAATCTAGGTAAGTATTCAATGCAAGCGTCAAATTTAAAAATTCAAATAAATAAATGTCAAATAAGCGTCTGTTATTTTCGTATCAGCGTTTACGTCATCTAAATTAATCAAATTTTTTTAAAGCTATTATTGACATTACGATGCCGCAATTAAATATTACGCAGAAAGCTATTATTCTAGCTCGCGTTAATGATTCGGTAAGCATACGAAAAATTGCAAACGAGATAGGAGTTAGTAAAACCACAATATTACGCGCGAAGAAAAAGATTGAAGCAGATGGTGTCATAGATAGAAAACGGTGGTCAGGTCGACCAAAAATTTCGAGTGCGCTTCATGGTATCGAATTAGTAAATTTTCTTAAAAGAAACCCTTTTGAAGCAGCAGTCAGAGCTGCACAAGGCACTGAATTTCCCGGTTCAAGCACTACGGCTCGACGCAGAATTCGAAAGTCAGAGTTAATAAATCGTTGTGCTTCAAACAAAATTTGGCTGACTGATGATAATAAACGAGAAAGATTACAATTTGCTTTGGACTACGTAACACGCCAGGATGACTTTTGGGATAACGTGGTATTTTCTGACGAAAAGACTTTTCAATCCACACACAATGGAGTTTTAAAAGTTTACCGGCCTAGGCGAACCAGGTATGACCCACGTTACACCAGGAAGATAAATAGATCCGGTCACTTTAAGGTAAACGTGTGGTGCTAGATAAGTGTCAGAGGTCCGGGTGTGTGCATTATCTTGAACGAAAGATTAAATGCAGTCATTTATCGTCAGATACTAGAAGAATGTCTGTTGCCTTCGGTCCGCCCTATTTTAGGTGAACATTTTATATTCCAAGATGATAATTGCCCAATTCATCGGGCACATATTGTTCGGGAATATTTAAAAGAACAAAGAGTTGAGGAACTGCCATGGTGTTCAAAGAGTCCAGACCTGAATCCCGTTGAGAACGTGTGGGGGAAAATGGTAAAGTCTATCAGACAAGATTTTCGATTTCGTTCAAGAAATGTAGGTGAGTTAGAGCGGAAGATTCATGAAGCGTGGCAGAAAATTTCGCCGGAATTTACAAAAAATTTAATATCTTCTATGGCCAAACGATTACTGAAGGTAATAGAACTTCATGGAGAAATGACTAAATATTAATGTAATCTGATAAGTTAAATGATATTAATAAACACCTTTATTTTGTACAATTAAGTGTATTATATTTCCATGCTTCACAATTATTTAATATACTATTTTAAGTTTAAGTGAATGTGTAGTTCAGTGTAAAACAATTAGTTTGATATAATTGGTATAAGGACTACAAATATTTTTTGACCCTAAGAAAGGTAATATATAAAAGGAGAAAAAGATTATAAATTTTCGTGATTTTAAAATTACAGATAAAATTAAAATGACTAAATACTGTTACGTATGCCGAGCCGCAAACACTGAACCTAAATTCCGTTTGCCAAATCCTAAGCAAGTCGATTTACATGATGTATTTGACAAATGGATTGCTTTTGTAAATAATGCTAGTTATATTGGAAGGTCAAGAGAGTATTTATATAAGACAATTTATGTTTGCGTAAAATATTTTCCAAAAGAAGATCTAGTTGGTGTAAACAATAAAATGTTAGTTTTGACTTTTGGGACTGTCATACATAAAAAGCAGATTACTGACATTATAAGTAATTCAATTACTAATATTTTTATATACAGATGGTGCCATTGCATAAATTTAATATTAGATGGCAATGTATCTGATGAAAGTGGCGCAATTAATTTATATGCATATAATAAGTATCAAAAATGTATCAGCAGAAGAAACTAGCATGTCTTATAATTATAAAGTTTTCTTAAACACTCCTTGTTTAATTTCTTTTCCGTAGTATATACTGTGTATATTTTTCAAAAGTTTTAGTATGTTCTGAAAAACGCAAAAATTAAGAATCCGTAAGAAAGAAACATCAATGAAAACGAATTTGAGTAAACTATCGATATACTTACCTTATTGGGGTTTTTGTGTGTATTTTAGCTGCAATAATTGAAGTTCAGGTATTGTCGTTAACAAAATACATACAAAATGTACCGTATTGTATATCGACAATTTACTAATATCTGCCTTAAAAATTTATTGGAACGTTGGTTGCATAACATAAATATATTCCTTTACCTCTTGCATATAGGCCATCAAATTTAACTAGAGTGCGTTCTAGAGATGAGCGAAATCGTTCCTTTTGTGGACTCGTTCCTTCCCGTTCCATTCTGCAGATGAAACGAGTGCAAAGGATTCGTTCCTTGGAACGATGCACAGTGCGAAATTTAGGAAGTTTAGCGGAACTTTATTCAATTTTTGAAATACGTAAAATGCATAAGATTATTTATTATTTTGCTAGGTAAATACCCCGCCTCTAAAACCTCATACTCAGTTTGGGGATTTACCCTGCGAAAGAACCCCAAAATGCACCTGAAAGTCGCATTACTTATTCAATCATACTTTTTGCCTATAGAAAGCTATTCGATTTGTTAAAGTTAATAGAGTGGTACATACAAATGGCAAATCAGTAGGCCATAATTTTTTCTTCATGTATTTTATTAGAAAATTGTCAATTATTGACATTTAATTAATTGAAAAATCTTTCCTTGCTCGTGTGTGATTTATTCGTGGAAAAAGTGATTTTCAAGAAGTAAGTCAAATTTACATTTTTAACTTTTGTGGAGATTTTAAAAAGTGATACCACATAATACCAGCTTGAAACGCACAACATTTTAAAGTTTTTTTTCCCTCTGTTGAAAACTCAAAAGATCTGTGATATTTTGCGATCTTCTTTTAAATGAAACATTTTCCAGAATGACTTTGCAAGTTTCATATAACTGTATATTCCAAAAGTGGAAAGAAGAACCGACATCGGATGCTATCATTGGTTTTGTTTTGGAAAAAATAGGCTCACCAATGTTAAGATCTGATGTTCTTTGCAGTTTAAAAGCAACTCTTCGCGCACTGGTTTGTAAAATACGAAAAAGGTGGAGGGAATACAGTCGAAATTTAGCATCATTTCTGAATAAAAATGCTGTCTGGCTTCAAAATAATGTAAAGTTTTCAAATGCTGTAAGGGATGCATTGCCCAGTGGATCGAGGACCAATGCAGGCAGACCTAAAAAAGAATTTAGGTATTGTCATCCTAAAATGCAAAACAGAAAAGTGCATCATCTTTTGAAGTCCGGTAGTCAAGACGAGTTAGCCAAAGCAACCGTAACAAAGCTATACCAATCTGGAAAACGAAACTCTGCAGCGATTGTCAAGAAACTGGCATCTGTTTCTCCAGAAAGGGGAAGCAAAATCAAAATGGCTCGCATGTCTTCTTCAAACAGCCCATGAAAATTAACTCCGGACCAGGCTCTGGCGCTACTTCTTGATGCAAACTTATCGTCAAATCAATACAACATTGTTAGGGATCAAGCAAAACATCACGCTTGCACTTTGTATCCACCTTATTATGTTGTAAAGGAGGCAAAGAGGTTATGCTATCCAAAGGAAATAATAATAACTGAAGTTTCAGCTGAAGTATCAGTTCAGTCGCTTATAAATCATACCATAGCAAGACTTTGTACAGGGCTAGAAGAGACTCTTAGAACTTTGTCAAACGTTAAAGCACTAAATATTATCGTAAAGTGAGGTTGTGATGGGGCGGAACAAGTTAACTATCGACAAAAGTATATGGACAAACATAGTTCTGATGATAGTATGTTAGTGTATCAATGGTACCAATCCAAATGTGCTCCGTAAATGATAATGGTGATAATCAGTCGCTAATTTGGAAAAACCCTGCTTCTTTTTCCACATCGTACTGTCGCCCCATTAAGTTCGTTTTTACCAAAGAAACAGTCAGTGTAATTACCTCAGAAGTAAACAAAGTGAAAGGACAAATATCTCAACTTACTCCAACCACTATACTTGTAGATGGCAAGCAATTTCAGGTTACAGCAAATATGATCTATTGTATGATTGACGGTAAAGTATGCAATGTTGTATCATCCTGTGCATCATCACAAACATGCTACTTATGTGGGGCTAAACCTAGTGAATTGAACAACATCTACGATATACCTCAAAAAAATATAAACGAATCATTTTTATCCCTTGGACTATCGCCCCTCCATGCATGGATAAGGTTTTTGGAATGTATTTTACATATATCGTACAAACTTGATATTAAAGCATGGCAAGCTCGTGGAGCAGAAAATAAAAAAAAAGTTGCAGAGAAGAAAAAATACATTCAACAAAAATTCAAAGAGGAGCGCTTGGCTTGCTTATAGATATGCTTATAGAACAGCAGACCGGAAACACAAACGATGGTAATACCGCGAGGAAATTCTTTAGAAATGCCGAAAAGTCTGCTGAAATAACTGGCGTTAACTTAGAATTGATCAAACGTTTTCACGTGCTGTTAGAGTGCCTAAATTGTGGTCTTAAAATTGATTCAGAAAAGTTCGGCGAATATGCAAGAGAAACTTTGGAATTGTATTTGAAAGAATATTTCTGGTACTCAATGCCCGTAAGTGTGCATAAAGTCCTTTGTCATGGAAAGGATATTATAGCCTCTTGCATTCTTCCGATCGGACAATTTTCTGAAGAAGCTCAGGAGGCAAGAAGCAAAAACTGCAGAAAATATCGCGAACTTTTTACTAGAAAAACGTCAATAATTGACACAATAACGGATTTATTTTATCGACTGCTTATTTCGTCGGATCCGTACATCGCTAGTCTTCGTAAAGCACCCAAAGCCAAGCATAGTGAAGTTACGCCAGAAGTTTTAGTGTTGTTAGAAAGATTTGCAGGCCCGTGTAATGATTGCGAGTCTTCAGCCGATTGTAATGAGCCTAGTTCTGAATAGGTGTTCAAAATGTTGTTATAAAATGTATGCTTTTTAATTGTTCTATAATAAAAAACACAAAGAAACTCAAAAACTTTAAATAAAACATATTAATTTATATTAAAAATTTTAAAAACCAACAAATAGAACTGTTTTACTGTTTTGAATAATTAAGTTCCGGTAAACTCAAGAAATTTCGCACTGTGCGATGGAGTGATTGCCTGTTTGTTTTATTTATTTATTTAAGAGCTGCATGAGTATGAATATGTATAATATTTATGTAGGAAAAGAATGTATAAGTACTCATTTTATATTTTATATTTACTTGTACACTGACATATTTTCATGTGAATCTTACTATAAATATAAACTTATAGTACTGGTGTACAAAAATTACATTAATACAAGTTAGGTATTATGATTATAATTTAAAAATATTATTTTTTCATAAAGGTATATAAATTTATATAAACATTTTTCCTGTCTTCCCACCATTTAAGAGGATTTTGATTCCTAGTTAATAAGGATTCTTGAACATATTTATCAATTTCACTAATTGCTTCTGCAGTAGGGTTTAATGTTGTTTTTATTTCTGAAATCTCATTATCAAAGTTACTCCATATGTTATCGTTTGCTGTATCTACACTTTTTCTATTGCAATAGGCTCACTGCGGTTTGCATTTTTCTTTTCAATTAAAGCGGCTCTTATACGGCCAATAAAATAAATAAGAAACCTTAGATTCTTATTAACATCGAATGTATATATATATATATATATATATATATATATACCTATATATATATATATATATATATATATATATATATATATATATATTATTGAAACAAGCGATAATTGATGGAGTAGATAAGAGCCAAAAGTTAAAATAAACATAAATAGAAAGACTCATGTAAGTCATGTATTAATGATTTGTTTACATTATGAAAAAATACATGAACAATAAATATATTTATAATTTATATCTAGTAAGCAAGTATGTGAAAAGACCGACAAATGCTTGACGACGTGCCATTCTATCGTGGTTATAGATTGAATGATCTCGATGGAACGAAATATAAAGGAACGACATACAGTTACAATGTCGGATTCGTTCCAATTCGTTACGGATGGATTCGTTCCTTTGGAACGAATCCGTCCGGATCGACACATCACTATGTGCGTTCACTTACATTAAGTCGATCATCTATATGTAATATATGATCAAAAAGTTTTTGGCTCGCGATAGCCAAGAAGTGTAAAAACCATCTATAGAATTATTTACTTTCTATACTTTGAAGTAAAATAAAATAGATTTTCGGTTATGGTAATTACCTAGTTGAATTTTATGTATATTTTATAACCAGCTGACTTGAAACTTGTGAAATAAATATCAAAACTAATTGAAATTAATAATTTCATAGATATATCGTAAATTTCACGGCAATAGCGATCCAAAGACTTTTTGATCATATGATATGTATGTGATTTGTGGTAACATTGACGACCAGAATTTATTGCTTGCGACAGCATATCTTGTTTTCTTTATTTTTCATAATTTTTCCTGTCAGAAATATATTTTTCTGAACATTTTGGCAATACTTCGCCGCTTCTATATCTTTTTAATTCATTTTATTATTTGACAGCTACAGTATAAGACTTTTATTTTCTGTTCATTTAACGATGCCTCACAAATGTGTAGTGTTGTGCTCCAGGCGGATAATTTAAGAATCGTACTGTTCTTCTGGTTATAATCTCTTTAATATTCGTTTTCTAACTGGAAAATCTTCTATACCCAAAAATAAGCAGGCAACAATTAAAATATAAAACCTTAATAAAATATATTTTAGTTATTTAAATTCGAAATATTCTTCTATAGAAATATAACGATTTAAATGTTCAAGAAATGCATCAAATGACTATGTCGCTAGTTACTATGGTGTTGAGATTGTCCATCTTCAATTCTTGCAATACGGTTTCTTTTCATCGGCAAATTAACTTAAGAAATAAAAAGTAATCGCATGCAGCCAAATCGAGTGAATATTGTCTATCAAGCACCTCAGTACATCAAGATGATACTTAATATTAACTGTTGTGCCTTGGAAGGAGTTATTTGCTGAATATTCCATTGAAATCGTAAAAAAAACTAACTATTGTTTTTATTCTTGACTTCTCCGAGGTTTTTTGGGATTTCCTGATAACCGCTATTCAACACCTCTTCTCATCATGTTACAATCTTTTTAAGAAGCTTTGCCCGCTTCACTCTTGTCTAATGATGTTTTTGCAATGCCCTGTTCTGTACAACTTTTGGTAATCCGTCAATTGAGGTGAAACAAATTCTGAATTTAATTTCCAAAGACCAAGTTTTTCGGCTGAAGTGTGATGAATTATTAACTTAGGCATTCCAAGTTTCATATCCATGCATCATGAAATATTTTTATGAAATTTTCATTTCGAAATATTTTGTTAATGGATGTGGCAGTTGGTTCTTGGTGAAACATTGTTTAAATAATTAACTTAGGTACAGTAGAAACACTTGTTCAGTTTCACTAATTTATTAGGCTGCTCCTCTAACAAAAGTTGAGTAAACTCTTTGGGAATGGGCGAATAGACCGAAACAAATAAGTTAATTTCGAAAAAATTCAAATCGCGAAAAATTGATGTAAAACGTATTAAAATACTTAATAACATATGACATGCTATACACTTTTATAGCTATGTTATAAATAATTTTTGCCTATATAATTTATATGCCTATAATAATTTATTAAAAATAAACCATACCCGGTAACATACAGAGTAATAATTTTTTTATATTTATGGGATTAGATTATTTCTTCAAGCGATTTTTTTTTTTATATGGGTACAATACCGATTTAAAATTCTTAAGACATTTTTAAGATATGGTCGTCCCCTATTTTCTATATCTTTCCATTGAATTAACACTCAATTTACATAAAAATGTTCTTAATTTCTTAAGTTAGAAAACATATCGGGTGTTCATTATTGATTTTTGCTGAAGCATATGCAACCCAATATGTACGGTTAATAAGTTTACTAATCAGTGGCGTACTATTCAAATGGGATATAATAAAAAATACTAAAAACAAAATTTCAACAAATTGATATAATTTAATTCACGTTGATATTTACAAATATCTTCATTTTTTTCCTTTTATTTATTGCGTATCATAATTTAAATATAAAAATTTGATATGAACTAATCTTAAAAGTTAAAAGTAGTGAAAAACATGGACTAAGAAAATATGGAATATTTGTTTACGAACATATTTGATAGATAATACAAATCATGAATAAAATCTTTTTTTCTATTTTGCGTTCGAAATGAACTCATTATGAAACCCAAAACCCAAAACAAATCTTCATTTTTCAATGCTGGCATTAGTCGAACACAGAAATAAATATCACTGCTGTCATTTGATTTTAAAAATTTAAGTACATTTGACAGATATGATATATATTCGTACTCTACACAAACAACGTATATTGTATACAAATGACAACAAGATAAATTAGTTTCTAAGTCACTCATGTTTATATTTTTAAATAAAATATCAAGTAATGTTAACGAAAATTAATAAATATGTAATATAATATACTTCGCGGATAGCAAGATTTAAATTTGACAATGTCAAGTATCAATGTGACCAACTGCATGCTTTATATAAAAATTAAACTCTGACCTTCCAAATTAAATAATTCCAATTTATTAATGTAAAAAATGAAAAATAGTATAAAAAACTCGTTTCATAAGGCCTTTTGCCGCACTCGCTCTTTAGATAACTCGCCGCTATCTCGGCTCGTTTTCTAAACTGATCTGGTGCGGCAAAATGGTGCCTTATGAAACTTGTTTTTTAATATACTATTATTTCACTACTCTGCTGATTTTATATTCATAGATTGTCTATTGATACATATCACTTCGCAAATCACAGTCACTATAAAAATGGTTGATGAATGATGAATCTGATGTCCTTGATGTTCGATACACAGGTTTACTGTCGTTTTCATATTGTCGAACACATTATGTAACATTTCTTGGGGAATTTTATTAATTTATCTCATAATTGTATTCCTTAATTCTTCTATTGTTTGTATTCTATTCTGAAAAATCTTGTTTTTCAAATACCTCGACGCCATACAATTTGCACAGTTAGAAAGACGTAGGAAAATGTTGCACTGAAATGAGAAATGGAATTGAGTCATTTTCAGTGACGAATCTCGATTGTGTTTATGGGCTCATGATGGTCGTAAAATGGTCAAAAATCCTCCCGGAGAAAGAATAAATTTGCAGTTATCTGTACCGCTTACAGTGACATACGGTTCTTATTCAAGATTTGATGGTGTAGGGCTATCTGCAATTAAAGCATATCTTCTCTAGGAGTAATTAAAAGAAAATTCGATTCGTTGTGTCCATAATGTTCTTTAATCAGTGTTAATACCATATTTTCGACAAATGGTAAATACAAATTTCATCAAAATAAGGCGCGGCTTCATACTGAGAGGATTATTATGGAGTGTCTGGCTAATGATAATGTTGATCGCTTACCATGGAATTCTCATTCGCCTTGTCACAAATAGAACACGTGTGGGATATAGTACGACAAAAGATCAATACACAGGCCTGCGCTTTTTAACTTTCTAAAAATTGTTTTAAATTTGATAGCTGATTCTTATGTGTTTTTGGGCGCTGAATCCAAATATGAACTCTATTTTTCTCCATCACGTAAGGATTTTTCACAAAAAGGCTTCAAATTATATTTTTTTAAAATTAAAAATAATTTTTAGTTACATTTTGAATTTATTTACAAAGGATATAAAAAACAAAATTACTTACAAATATCATTAAATCTAATGAAAAGAAACAGTAAAATACTATTTATGTCTTTACAAGTCCTTATAATATCTTTTTCTTTGTCTTTCCATACTCCTTTTTGTGCTTTTTCTTCTGTAATCTCGTAGTGGACCATCCCTTTTTAACATCCAACAATAATCAGCTATCATGCTTATATTCCATCTTCCTTGGTATCTTCTCTCCATCTCTTTTAGGTCTTGGTGGAACCTTTCCCCCTGCTCCTCACTTACTGCACCAAGATTTTCAGGCAAGTAGTCGAGATGCGAATCTAGAAAATTCACCTTCAAACTCATGTTACAGCCTAAGGTTTTAAATTTTTCTAACATATTTTGCACAATATTTTTATAATCTTCATGTTTTTTGTTGCCAAGAAAATTTGTAACCACATTTTTGAAGGCTATCCATGCTTGTTTTTCTGCTTTCTCCATTTTAGATTCAAAATTTTCATCTTTCATAAGCTTTCTTATATCCGGCCCAACAAAAACACCCTCCTTTATCTTTGCTTCTGACAAGCGAGGAAACTGGCTGCAAAGGTACTTGATGCACTCTCCATCTTTTTTTAATGTCTTCACAAATTGTTTCATTAACCCTAGCTTTATATGTAATGGAGGAAGCAAAGGAGGAAGCAGGTTGTAAGGTTTGTCTTGGTGGCCACATCTTTTTACAATAGTGCTGCTTTCTATCACGACTATCCCACTCACACAAAAAACAAGGATATTTAGTATAACCGCTTTGTTGTCCAAGTAACAAACAAAGAACTTTCAAATCACCACAAATTGTCCAGCGTTGATCCTTGTAACGAATTTTAATTAAAAGTAGCTCAATATTTTCATAATACTCTTTTAAATGAACTGAATGTCCCACTGGTACAGAAGCATATTTACTTCCATTGTGTAGAAGAACGGCCTTAAGGCTCCTTTTTGAAGAGTCAATAAAGAGTCTCCATTCAGAAACATTATATTCTACGTGGAATTGTTCCATGAGCCCGGGTACATCATTACAGAAAACTAGTGCATCTTCTTCGGAATAATATCGAGCAAACTCTTTTTCTCTGTTCCTAAACCAGTAAAATGTTGTGCACCTAGGTGCTAACAAATTTTTTTCTTTCAACCTTGAGCCTAAAAGCTCAGCTGAGTCCTTAGGAAGGTTTAAGTCCCTCACCAAATCATTTAATTCAGATTGGTAAAACAGTCTTGGCTCATCACTTCCAGTGTCATAGTAATCACTTCCCTCATCCAGTTCACTTGCGCATGTACGTGAAACCATTTCGTCATCAGATACATCATCTAATGTATCTGGTAGTGAAGGAACAGGTACTTCTGGTCCATGAGGTATAGGACGTGTTGCGGATCGAGGGTTTGGGTAAACGATGTCCTTTTTGTTTTTTAAATTGAATCCGTGTACTACACACGAGCAAAAATTACAATCATCGCTATGATTGATCGGTTCTCTCCAAACCATAGGCACTCCAAAGCGAAAAGACTGTTTTTTTCCTTGTGACCACTGGCGAAGCTCTTCAACACACACTGAACAAACCTTATGAGGAGCCCAAGGTTTGTCTTGGTCCTAATTTCACACCAAAATATGCA
This sequence comes from Melolontha melolontha, assembly GCA_935421215.2. Lineage (NCBI taxonomy): Eukaryota > Metazoa > Arthropoda > Insecta > Coleoptera > Scarabaeidae > Melolontha > Melolontha melolontha. The sequence goes on along the minus strand of OW285237.1, from coordinate 165,619,482 downwards.
AAATATACTTTTTTTACAAAATCTGTAATGTTTCTTTGTTGTTTTTTTTTACTATAAACTTTCCACAAATATAGCAAAAGGAGTTGGGTACATTGACACAGCCTCTTGATGCCATTGGAATTTAATTTAAAAAAACTCGTAAAATAAAAATTAAATTAACTCCGCAACTAATCACAAATGTCAACTAATTACACAAATTCACACCACAGTTGTAAAGAAGATATTGAATAAACTAACTGTTTTGTCTAGAATAGCAATATGTTTCTAGTGGAGGTGGGGAGGTAGACATGCAGTAACAGGAAGATGAAGAGTCATATCTTGCGACATGCTCAATTATTTCTATTTGTAACTTCTTTATCATAAATCTAGTGTATGTTTATTCAGAATATCAACTTCTTGCATCATCATAAGTAAAAAAATTATAATAGTTTATTTAAATAACGGTTTAACAAAATTGTCCTTTTCAAAAAGACTAATACATGCAGATAGGTCAAAAAAACCCAGATTGTAAAAAAACCTTACGTGATGGAATTTTTTTAATAATTTTCCCATTTTCAGCACCAAAAAATCTATTGAAATCACTGTATAAAATCCAGACAATTTTACCATCGCAGGCCTGTAATTTACAACAACCTCCAAACAATGTAGTTGTTCTTCAACAGAGGATTTTATAAGCTTGGAATAGCATACCACAGCTATCATTGATTCGGTAATGCCAAGTATGCCTAATAGACTAATTGAATGCGTAAATGGCAGAGAAGTATTGACACATTATTGGCATTTAGATGATTGTTGTAGCGTGCTGTTCTTTTGTATAATGTTTCATATTTTCTAATTATAAGAATCATAGATCTATCAAATCATCTATCGTGGTATCAAAATTTTCAACGGGGACGCAAAAACGATAGCGAAATTTAAGTGCGGTATTCGATTTAATTCATATTTAGGCCTTGTTATGTTCGTTAATATTATTAACGAAAAACTATGTGGAGGTCCCTGGAAATGGGAATACGTATACCATTCATTAATTTCATTAATTTCTATGTCTGAGCAATAACTTACATAGCCGACCAATGTTTAGCCACAGCTATAGCTTTGTTATTTGCGAGGTACAGGTCGTCAACTCCCCAAGATTAGGGCAACACAACAGGTGCTGCTCGGTTCGACCCTCTCCGCATCCTCACAGATAGCTTTTCAATTGGAAATTCTATCTTCTAAGGTTTACGTGACAGCGAGTAACACCGGTCAGCAGTCTATTCAATGTCCTTCAAATTGTATAAGGATGATTATGTTCAGGAGCAAGTTCCTCCTTATGTACTGTGTGATTATAAATGATTGAAGCAAATATTTAATTTGGTAACTCTGACAAATTGCTTTGCCTGATTATTCGCTTTAGATTTACCTTTTTTAACGCTAAGAAGTAAGTAATTAAACTTCTAGTTTCAAAAATTCCTTTATTGTAAATACCACTACAATATTATTTCGCCATACAATGGCTTCATCAGGTGGATGAAATACTGAATATGTACAATACAAGTTTGAATATTTATGTGAAAATTATTGGGGAAATGGTGGTGGAAAATTTTTTACAATCTTAAATTTAATAGAGGGGAGTTGTTTAAATCTAGTTGGTCATTTAAAGCTAATCCTAAACTATTGTATCTATTAATTTCTAAGTTTTCTAACAGGTTAAGTTTTTTACTTTTTTCTTGAATGTGTAAAATTTTGAAATCTATATTAAATCTATGATTGATATCTATACAATGACTTGCGAAAGTTGAATTTGTTTTCTTTCCTTTATGGCTTCTCTCGTGTTCCTTCATCCTAATTTTGAATGACCTCCCCGTTTGTCCTATATATACCTTATTACAATCTTCGCATGTTAACTTATATACACCAGAGTTTGATTCTTTGTCTATTTTATCTTTGTTGTTTTTAATAATGTTCTGTATAGTATTGTCTGTTTTAAATGATATATGTTCGTTATTAAGTTTTTTAATGAAAGTACCAATTTTTTCCGAAATTTTTCCTAAGTAAGTGATTGAATTATAGGAATTAATTATCTTGTATTTTAATTCTGGATAAACTAAGGAAAGGGTTTTAGATTTTTGTTGGCTATTTAGGATGTTATAGACAATATTTATAGAGTAACCATTGTTTAATGTTATTGTGTATATTCTATTTAGTTCAAGGTCGAAATTACTTTTACTCATAGGTACATGAATTAATCTATATACCATTGATTGGTATGCTGATAATATAATTTGTGTGTTATAGGATGAAAAGAATTAGCGTGTATTGTGGTATCTGTATGTGTTGGTTTATGGTATATAGCGAACTCGTGTTTATTAATTTTGTGTGATATGATTAAATCTAGAAAATTAATGCTTTTATTTATTTCTGTTTCTATAGTAACATTTATTTTGGGGTGAATAGTGTTGATATAATTATGTAAAGTTTTTAATTGTCTATCTGAACCGTTAAAGCAAATTAATATGTCATCAATATACCTAAACCAAAATACACAATTACCAAACAAGGGATGTGTACTAATTATAGTTTCTAAATTATTCATGAAAATTTCCGCTAATAAGGGGCTTAGTGGGTTTCCCATTGCTAGACCCTCTAAGCCCCTTATTAGCGGAAATTTTCATGAAAAATTTAGAAACTATAATTAGTACACATCCCTTGTTTGGTAATTGTGTATATTGGTTTAGGTATGTTGATGACATATTAATTTGCTTTAACGGTTCAAATAGACAATCAAAAACTTTACGTAATTATATCTACACTATTCACCCCAAAATAAATTTTACTATAGAAACAGAAATAAATAAAAGCATTAATTTTCTAGATTTAACCATATCACACAAAACTAATAAACACGAGTTCGCTATATACCATAAACCAACACATACAGATACCACAATGCACGCTAATTCTTTTCATCCTATAACACACAAATTATCAGCATACCAATCAATGGTATATAGATTAATTCATGTACTATCGTGAGCAATTGAAAGTAAACGCACTATTATAGCTGCGTAAATTTTACCAAATTGTCAAGCTAATGTCATTTATGTTATGAATGACGGCAGACTATGTGCTCGGTGCATGGTGACAAGAATCATTTCACCATGTGTACTAAATATTATTTTTCATACCTCTGGCTTTGTTTACATATCGGAAAAAAAAAACATATATTTAGTAGTTCCCTAAATATTTCCATACATGCATTTATCAAAGAGATAACAGAATTTGAACATATATTATTATTATTTTTCATTCCTCTCGCTTTGTTTACATATCGGAGCAGAAGAACATATATTTAGTAGTTTCCTAAATATCTCCATACATGCATTTATCAAAGAGATAACAGAATTTGAACATATATTTTACAGTTCTAAATAAAAATTAAAAAAAGACATTATTTTGTATTTCTAACAATGAACGAAACATTTATTCTAAAGAAAAAGTGGTATTATTGGCAATAACAGATGCACCTTCAAAACATATTTATATTATAGTATCCAAAATAATATTTAGTACACATGGTGAAATGATTCTTGTCACCAGGGCACATAGTCTGCCGTCTTTAAGTTATGATTAAATGCTGACACTGACACTTCAAAAGTACTGTATACATTAGATAAATTTCGACATGCCAACATTATAAAGTGTGCACTTTCATTTGCTCACGATAGTACCTATGAGTAAAAGTAATTTCGACCTTGAACTAAATAGAATATACACAATAGCATTAAACAATGGTTACTCTATAAATATTGTCAATAACATCCTAAATAGATAACAAAAATCTAAAACCCTTTTCTTAGTTTATCCAAAATTAAAATACAAGATAATTAATTCCTATAATTCAATCACTTACTTAGGAAAAATTTCGGAAGAAATTGGTACTTTCATTAAAAAACTTAATAACGAACATATATCATTTAAAACAGACAATACTATACAGAACATTATTAAAAACAACAAAGATAAAATAGACAAAGAATCAAACTCTGGTGTATATAAGTTAACATGCGAAGATTGTAATAAGGTATACATAGGACAAACGGGGAGGACATTCAAAATTAGGATGAAAGAACACGAGAGAAGCCATAAAGAAAAGAAAACAGATTCAACTTTCGCAAGTCATTGTATAGATATCAATCATAGATTTAATATAGATTTCAAAATTTTACACATTCAAGAAAAAAGTAAAAAACTTAACCTATTAGAAAACTTAGAAATTAATAGATACAATAGTTTAGGATTAGCTTTAAATGACCAACTAGATTTAAACAACTCCCCTCTATTAAATTTAAGATTGTAAAAATTTTTCCACCACCATTTCCCCAATAATTTTCACATAAATATTCAAACTTGTATTGTACATATTCAGTATTTCATCCACCTGATGAAGCCATTGTATGGCGAAACAATATTGTAGTGGTATTTACAATAAAAGAATTTTTGAAACTAGAAGTTTAATTACTTATTTCTTAACGTTATAATGAAGTTTCAACAAGTATCTCCTTCGTCAATTAACTATTTACCTTTTTTGGTTACAATATCTTGTATAAACATGAATGGTTAGAATGGTTACTTGTTTGACTTTTACTTTGTAAAATTTTTAACAAATTTAAATTTAAGAATCAGGCATGTCAACAAAGTTGCAAGATTATTGCCAACTTAAGAAAAAAATCATTTATAGTTACTTATACCGCGAGATTAAAAATTATATTGATGAAGGATAGCCATGGAATGTAAAACGTGCAATTAATATCATTCTATTGAGATAATTGTGATTAAATTATCAGGTTAACTGTCATCCTGACATTTGACTGACAAAATATGTAAATATATGTTTATCTAAAATAATTTACATGTTTGAATAACATTTTATTAAAAATTAATAAACAAATTACAATAAATGTTCGAAATGACCCCCGCCTTGTTCGATGCACACGTTTACGCGCATTTTCATGCTATCAAAAGGATTTTACAACATTTGTGGCGTTATGTTTGCACAAACTTTAATAACACAGGCCTGCATTCTTCAACACTTTGAAAGTTGATTTAAAAATTTTAACTGTTTTCTAGTAATTGGGTAGAGCTGACTTCAAGTCTGCTTTTATTTTTTTTTGTATCACGTAAGGTTATTTTTCAAACCAGTAAAATAAAAAAATATAGAAGAAACACGATTTATTTCATTTGTAAGCTAGTTTTATATTATATTTAAAAAAATACAAAAATTTACACATAGAAACTATTAGAAATAGTTATTAATAAAAAAAAATATAAAAGCTTCTTTTGGTTGTTTTTCTGTCATATTCAGCTAAAGGAAGATCTCTTCTCAATGTCCAACAGTAATCGGCCATCATTTTTGTGTCCCAGCGCCCTTGGTATCTTTTTTCCATCTCTTTAATATCCTGGTGAAATCTTTCTCCTTGCTCTTCACTCACGTCCCCAAGGTTTTCTGGGAAATAGTCCAAATGGGAATGTAAAAAGTGAATTTTTATGCTCATAATGCAACCAAGAATCCTGAATTTTTACAGCATATTTTCAACGATCTCAACATAGTTTGTGTCTTTATAACTCCCTAGAAATTTATGTACAACTTCGTTAAAAGCATGCCATGCATGTTTTTCCTTATCTTCCATCACATTTTCAAATTCTTGATATTTCACCAAGCTCCTAATCTGCGGGCCTATAAAGATTCCCTCCTGTAATTTTGCCTCTGACAGAGTTGCAAATGTTTTACACAAATATTTAAAACAATTTCCTTCTTTGTTTAATGCCTTAACAAATTGTTTCATAAGTCCAAGTTTTATGTGAAGCGGTGGAAGTAACACTTTTTGAGGGTCAATAAGACTTTCGCGAATTGCATTTTTGGTTCCAGGTGTTAAAGTCACCCTTTGTGGCCAGTCTCTTTTTATCCAATGCTGTTATCGATTTCTGCTATCCCACTCGCACAGGAAACATGGAAACTTTTTTTATATTTTTTTCTTTTTCTTTTGTGCAAAAAAAAATCTGTGTGTGGTAGAGACCAACTGTATTTTAATTAGTTATTGCTATATAAAAACTGAGCTTAACAAACAAAAATCACGTTATCACAAATTTTATGCAGGCCTGTGTAATCTTTGTTGCAGTTCTTGCAAATTATGTACAGGAGTTCTGAAAATTTTATTTTTGCAATGGGAACACAAAATAGTCCATAATAGTCAAACCAGGTGACCTCGGAGGAAACTCAACTTGCGTATGCAAACTTATAAGTCGATCATCAAAAACTCACGGAGAAAGGCTATAGTTTCTCGTGCCGTATGTGCTCTTGCACCGTCATGTTGGAAATAACCATTACGAAGTCCATCATCGTGTAGGTGTTGAACAGATTCAGTCAAAATGTTATTTTTGTACCTCTCTGCATTGATGGTGAAACTGAAAAAAATCGGCCCCATTATCCTTCTATGGGAGACTGCCACTCAAACACCAATTTTTTGAGAATGTAGGTAGTGGAGATTCAATAAAAAAAATTCGGTTTATTAGTGCTCCACATTCACATATTTTGAAAATTTATGTACCCCGAAAGATGAAACCATGCCTCTCGGAAAAAATGTTAAGTTTAGCAGGTCGTTATTCATTAAATTGTTGACGAACCATTGGCAGTACGCAAGACGTCTGGGGTGGTTTGTTGGCAAAAGAGCTTGATATGATTGCATCTTAAATGGATGCATGTTCAATTTCTTATGGCGTCTCAGGTGTCTTCAGGCGTCTCAAAGATTTTGTGAGGTTCTGTTCCATACGATTACGAACGTCAATAATTACTTGTTCTGTACGAATAGTTGGCCTACCAGCACCTTTTTTATGAGTTACAGATCCAGTTTCGCGAAATACACCAATACTATGTGCAAGGCACATATAATAATCTTACTCAACTACTACGAAATTTCGGAAGTGTTCACTAAAATTATCCAAACATAAACGCTTACTGTATTCCCAAATTCCATTAACTAGCTCACCTGTTCTAAAATACGCTTTAATCATGAAAGTTATGTGTGCTGTGGTGTAGACCATTATTGAAAAACTACAAGATGTCAGAGAAAAAATATATTGACCAATATTAATGTCAGTATGACACTAAATGATATAACTTAAGACAGATGCTTTACAACTCAATCGCTGGAAATGAATTGTAAGGAAAAGAGTCCATTTCACAAATTGCTGTAAGTTGTGACGTATGTATGTTCGAAATGTCTATTTAAGTATTTAATACAAATTAAATTTCCTCAGAATATAAATAAAACGGCAGTTCATAGGAAGCAGCATAAAGAATAATACAGAGAACGATACAGGGTCTATTTTCATGTCGAATTTTTGTTCTTTTTCAATGTCTATTTACGCATTTAAGGTATTAAAATTATGTTTTTCTATTTTGCGTTCTAAATGAACTCATTCTCATTATGAAACCCAAAACAGTATCGAAATGAGCTTCATTTCGATACGCTTTTTTTCATTTTTCAATGTTGGCGTTGTTCGAATACAGAAATAAATATCATTGCTGTCATTTGATTTTAAGAATTTATGTACATTTGACAGATATGATATATGTCCGTATATTATACAAACAACGTATGTTGTATACAATTGACAACAACATATATATGTTTATATGTCACTCATGTATATATTTTTAAATGAAGTATCAAGTAACGTTAACGAAAATTAGTAAATAATATGTAATATAATATACTTCGCGGATAGCAAGATTTAAATTTGAAAATGTCAAGTATCAATGTGACCAACTGCATGCTTTATATAAAAATTAAACTCTGAACTTTCAAATTAAATAATTCCAATTTAAGCAATTTATTAATGTAAAAAACGCAAAATAGAAAAAATAGTATAAAAAACTCGTTTCATAAGGCCTTTTGCCGCACTCGCTCTTTAGAAAACTCGCCGCTATCGCGGCTCGTTTTCTAAACTGATCTCGTGCGGCAAAATGGTGCCTTATGAAACTTGTCTTTTAATATACTATTATATCTCCCATTTGTATTGTCTACACTTTTCAGAAAACGTAACTATGCCAGCAGATATTCTGGATAAATCCATCATTCCTAAATTTAATTTTTTTAATTCGATTTATCGCGAATATATTCGTTACATTTTGTGTTTTTTTCAAAGGAAATCTATTTTTAATATACCACATTCTATTACTTCTGCACTGAAAGATATATCCTTGTATTGTGATTTTGACAAACGATGATGTTTAGGTTATGTCATATAAATATATGTAAATTGTCATTGGATATGCGTCAATTTTGATAACTTTATACAGGGTTAGGCAAATGTATCCATTCGAATATCTTTGATAGGGCTACTTAGATTTTAATAAGACTTTCCACAATTAATTATATGCAAATCGGGGATTCGAGGTGTATGTCTATATCCGAATCAGACCTCCGGTTTAGCCGGAAACGATGTTAACTTTTTTATTTTAAGTGAAATTCCCTGTATATTTTTACGAATTTCGATAGAGCCCTGTTCTGGAAGTTCAACGATAATAAGGTGTGGCACTCTTTTGTTCAACAACGACAGAGATATTTAATTAGATCTAATAATGCAAATTTTATTGAGAACAAGAAAAATTAACAAAAAAATATAAACAAAATCAGTTCAGAAAGTTTTCAAAGTGATGACCGTTCAGTTTTTGACAATATGCAAGTCTGTGAACAAATTCTTGAATGACATTTGTCAAAGCCTCCTCACAAATGAATACTACCTCAATTATTCTCTGCCGTAACTCATCTAAATTATGCAGTCGTTTAGTATAAACCGCAGAATTTAAATGACCCCAAAGGAAAAAATATGGGGGATTTAAATCTGGAGACCGTGACATCTCTACGACCAATCCACCGATTTGGAATTGTTTCGTTTAAAAAACTTCTAACATTAACGGCATAGTGGGGTATTTAAAATAATAATTATATCTTACTTGACTCAAATATTAAAAAAACCAATGTATTGCACATCTACAGTATTTTGCACTACGATGATCAAAATAACCTCCATCCACTTCAACATTGAGACTTATTTCTACGTCTTCTCATACTATTAAAAACATTCATCAACAGAAATATTATTTAGGGCTTCTTCAATCGCAGATTTCAATTCATTCTTTATTATTATAAAGTCGGTTTTGGAATACAGTATCATCTAAATATGCAAACAAGAAAAAAAAAAGTTAAAGATACTAAGTCTAGTGAATTAGCTGACTACAAATCAGTAGTTACATGCCTGTCGTCATAAAATTGTTTCAAATAATTAATTGTAGTTTGTGCAGTATGTGGTAAATCTGCAACTGATTAATAAACGGCTCTAGAAACATTTCTCAGTAACAATCAGAATTTATCGTATCTGTAAAGTAAATAGGTCCTAAAATACGTCTTATGATAATTGCAATCCAAATACGAATTTTGATCGGATGAAAGCCCGTTTCAAAAAATTATGAGGATTGTCTGTTGACCAAGTACGGTAGTTCTGTGAGTTGACAGAACCTGACAAGTGAAATAACGCTTCATCAAAAAAAAAGGATAAATCCAATTCTGCATCATTAACTATTGTTAAACCAATGACAATTACTTTGTCGTTATAACAAAGTAATTTGAAATTTACACAATACGAGTTCATATATTTGTAAAAGTATCACTTTAAAGACACAGACACGTGTTTTATCTTACTACAGAGTCATCAGTGCGCCACCACTCAAGAGATGCGTTCACAAAAATAACACCTTTGCCATATTACACAAGTTAGTAAGACAGAGCGTGGAAAAACATTCAGCACATATTGACAAACATTGAGCAAAAAAAAGCTTATTATTTTAATATATATACATACATATATATATATATATATATATATATATATATATATATATATATATATATATATGGTAAACTTAATAAGTCTGCGATTAAAGGTCTGGTTTATTACTTCAAAGTATATATATTTAAAACAACCCTACATGTTTCGGCAATGATGCCTTTGTCAAGGCTTATTAAGTTTACCATATCATACCAAGGTCACGAAAATAATATATATATATATATATATATATATAAGGTAAACTTAATAAGTCGGCGATTAAAGGTCTGGTTCATTACTTTAAAGTATATATATTTAAAACAACCCTACATGTTTCGGCAATGATGCCTTTGTCAAGGGAATAAAAAATATAAATGACAGAATATAAATGTCAAATAATTGAGTTGCTATGGTTTAAATTATTCAAAGATACATTCCAATAATAATAATAAGTCATGCCTTAGTATTCCAAAAAATAGATAGCAAGGTGTGAACATATGTGTTGTTCGCTGCCAGCAGCTTGTGTCTCTTTCTGGGTATGAACCTGTGTGTTGGTTGCTGCTGGCAGCTTGCGTCTCTCTCTGGGTGTGTGATTTTGTATTTGTGTGACCGCGTAAGTGTATGGTTTTGTATGTTAGTGCGCTCGTGCGTGTGTTTAGTGACCGGTCGCGTAAATTTAGAGAGATCGGATAACCAGCCGTTGCGTAGGGCCGCCAACCCTTTCCCGGCATCTTCTTTACTTTTCCGAGCAGTACTTCGACGGCCCGACCCCCGCCCCAACGAGGCAAGGCGCAGACTAGCGAAGCGCACCCTGCACGGGGTTGCTCATCGCCAACCGAGGGAACACTTTTAGTGGCTACCTCAGTCGACGACGGTCACACTTTGTGCCATCTTAACGATTTCCGCAAAAGAGGGGGCAATGCACACACGTCGAACGTGTGTGTGCTGTTAACAGCAGCCTAGCCAGGTTGCCGCCCAGGACCGGTCCTAGTGGCGTGTGCATTGCGCGGCGCCGTGATTTGCGCCGCGTAGCTTGGTTCCTCACTCCTGCTGGAAAGGCGGAATGGCACCTGACTGCCTATTGGGCAGACCCCCCTAGAGTTTGGTAGCGCATATGCTAGGCTACAATCCAGTAGAGGACCACATCAGCACAAAACAGAAAACAGGGAAAAGCAGGGAAAAGCAAGACATGAGTTATTATTACGTATGCGCCCATGGAGCGACTTAAGATGCAAAGTTGTCGGCATTCGCTCAAAACGAGAAGGAAAACCACGAAAACCTGCTCGGACAACTAGACAGGAATCAAAACACGGAACAGTCAGCATGATAAGCAAAAGTATATGATATTTAAATGTAATTGATATTTAAATAACATAAGGTATATAACAAAAAAATATATTATGATGGTAAATTGTAGATCGTTACAAAATTAAGTTATAGTATATACTGCTTAAATTTTTTATATCATTTCTGTTGTTAATTGATTTTTTTTCCTGTTTAATACTAATCATTTCTTTAATTTGTCTTTTCATTGTGTGTTGTTCTTTATCAATTATCTGTGTGTTCTCAAAATCGAAATGGTGATCGCGTTGTAGTTTGTGTGTAGACAAAGCAGTTTTGTCTGTTCTAGAGTATTTGTGGGCTTGTATTCTTTTGTATAAATATTGTTTCGTTTGGCCTATGTACATTTAAATATCATATACTTTTGCTTATCATGCTGACTGTTCCATATTTTGATTCCTGTCTTGTTGTCCGAGCAGGTTTTCGTGGTTTTCCTTCTCGTTTTGAGCGAATGCCGACAACTTTGCATCTTAAGTCGCTCCACGGGCGCATACGTAATAATAACTCATGTCTTGCTTTTCCCTGTTTTCTGTTTTGTGCTGATGTGGCCTCTACTGGGTTGTAGCCTAGCATATGCGCTACCAAACTCTAGGGGGGTCTGCCCAATGGGCAGTCAGGTGCCATTCCGCCTTTCCAGCAGGAGTGAGGAACCAAGCTACGCGGCGCAAATCACGGCGCCGCGCAATGCACACACCACTAGGACCGGTCCTGGGCGGCAACCTGGCTAGGTTGCTGTTAACAGCACACACACGTTCGACGTGTGTGCATTGCCCCCGCTATTGCGGAAATCGTTAAGATGGCACAAAGTGTGACCGTCGTCGACTGAGGTAGCCACTAAAAGTGTTCCCTCGGTTGGCGATGAGCAACCCCGTGCAGGGTGCGCTTCGCTGGTCTGCGCCTTGCCTCATTGGGGCGGGGGTCGGGCCGTCGAAGTACTGCTCGGAAAAGTAAAGAAGTTGCCGGGAAAGGGTTGGCGGCCCTACGCAACGGCTGGTTATCCGATCTCTCTAAATTTACGCGACCGGTCACTAAACACACGCACGAGCGCACTAACATACAAAACCCTACACTTACGCGGTCACACAAATACAAAATCACACACCCAGAGAGAGACGCAAGCTGCCAGCAGCAACCAACACACAGGTTCATACCCAGAAAGAGACACAAGCTGCTGGCAGCGAACAACACATATGTTCACACCTTGCTATCTTTTTTTGGAATACTAAGGCATGACTTATTATTATTATTGGAATGTATCTTTGAATAATTTAAACCATAGCAACTCAATTATTTGACATTTATATTCTGTCATTTATATTTTTTATTCCCTTGACAAAGGCATCATTGCCGAAACATGTAGGGTTGTTTTAAATATATATACTTTGAAGTAATGAACCAGATCTTTAATCGCCGACTTATTAAGTTTACCTTATCATACCAAGGTCACGAAAAGATTATATTTATATATATATATATATATATATATATATATATATATATATATATATATATATAAACAAAACGTACAATGCAACGATGTAATTACATAAATGCATAAACAGAAGTAATTGATATAAAGGGAATTTTAAGTTATAACATAAGGGCACAATTCAAAACGCAGTCAAATCATCACCATTTGAAAAAAGAACATGCTCCGAAACATGTAATGATAAACAAATAAAATTATTTTCATGTAATTACTGGTTTTTATCTGACCTAAAAAGCGCCAAATACTTTACAAATAATCTATATATATATATACGAGAGATAAGCTGAATTTATTGAGAATAAGAAAGTTTAGTAGACTCAAGTAGACTGTGAAAAACAATTATGCTGTGTTTATTTAGAGCAACTCTTTATCTGTCATTTGACGTTTTGTTGTTGAAGTTACGTTCGTTATAACTCAGCTACATATTTTTTAAAAGTAAAAGAAAATTGAAGTAACCAGAAAGCACTTTTGAATCATAATTATTATGATTTTAAGAGAGGTTTAAGCGCTTGTGAGTGCAAAGAGAGTCTAGATTCAGTTTTTAGTGAACAAGCCCCTTTCTTGGCTACAATTTACCGATGGTATAAAGAATTTGAAAGCGAAAGGAATTCTGTTCAGCATAAAAAAGGAGCAGACAAATACATTGCTGCTATTAAAGAAATAATTGAAAAGGATAATAAAGCCACTTATGCGGAAATAGAGTATGAACTCAAGATACACGATCACCTCCATTTAAAAAAAGTGGTAAGTCGTTTTGTGACGCATCACATTTCTGACTTCCGAAAAGCAGAGTATTTAGGCAGGCACTCTTCGTAGACCAAGTAGAAAATATTTGAGTTAAGTTGAATGGTGGAATTTTTGAATATTTATTATAAGAACGCTACCAAAACAATGCATGAAATTTTGTTTATTTTTAATTACGCTCTAACTTGACAAACAAATAAAAATCGAGTAACAACATTTTAGTTTTTTACATTATTTTCACGTGTACATATATATACGGAATACGTGTATATATATATATATTGTTATGGTTCAACCAACACACTTATTCCAGCACTGCAATAAGAAACACAGATAACAACTTACTATAAACCCATGTATAAATATTGAATTAGTGGCCGCAATTTGTGAAATTAGTTTCGAGATGTGTATAAATTAATGCGACGATAACTTTAAAATTGATAATTAACTTATTTTGATTTTTAAACTTACTTTTTATATTTATATTTTTCCATTTCAAATTCAAATCATACGCGCCATATTACAGGTATTTAATTTATCCACATCAAGATTTATATCGAAGCGAGTTAACCACGCCCACTAATTTAAAATTGTCTCGAACCCCGCGAATGCGATTTTTACGGTGCATTTTTGAACTAATCTAACATTGAAAACCACATTATAAACTTTTGTAAATTCTTAATTAATTTTTCTATGATTTTAAAATTATAACATTATGAAAGTTCATATTATATTAGATGCAAATAAAGCATAAACTTAGAGACTTTTGCCGATATTTAACACAGGCTATGGAAAACAAAAGCCGAAAAAAGCGTCTGATACTAAAATTTTACAACGAATGGCCGCATTTTCTTTATCACAAAAAGTTTAATTAAAATTACCATTTAAAAATCAAGTAAATCCTACGAAAACCGTATACATTTAATACCTTGAAATCAGGCCGAACTTTTGAGAGAAGAATTGGACCCGCATCACGTCGAATATAATAAATATCGAACGAAGCATCTTTTCGGAACTGGAACTACATCGTACCGACAACGCCAACATTGAACCGCTTCCGACGCAGGGACTTCCATAGGAGCAGACGAACTCTGATCTATTCCTACAATTGCGAGCCCAGAAAATATATCCAAGCTTAGACACAGGAAAAATACCAGGTTCCTTCCCAGTTATTTCCCATAAAACCTAGAACATCATTAAAAGTTAATAGTAAATTTATATCACATCACAATATCAAACATTGATTGCATCAAAATATAATACACGAATTTCAACATTTTTAAACATCTATTTAAATATATATAATTATTCATTCATTCTTAATCTGTTATAAAACTTGTATATGTAACTTACCTTTGTGTGTCAATTTTTAAGTAACTTTCAATATCTATTTGCACTGTTGCTTTATACATAACCTTAACTATAGTTATTAAACACATGTGCACAATTGCATGATACCGTTTTTTACCGTATAGTCCAGATAATACGAGCATGTACAGATTTCTTATTCGCACGCAATAATTGTTACAGTTATCTATTTTTATTCTAATAAATTTACATTACTTTGATTTAGATTCGATCTTTTATTTGAATTGTTTGAATGTTGAGTTTGTGTTTAATTAATATACCATTTACATTGCATTTACGGGATATACAAACAACCGACTTTGAGACCTGAGATAGAAAATAAAGCATAAGTACTCAAGCTCTTCCGAAACTAGTGGGGTATTTAACAGATAGCGTTGGATCAACTAAGTACGTTAAAACTTGGCGCCTAATTTTTAACTTCAAATCTTTTAAGTTTTACTTATACCATTCATTTCATAGTTTTAACGCTCACATTATTCTTATATTTATTTTACTTAGCGGCCCTTCGTACTTCTTCAATATATAGTATTTTCGTGACCTTGGTATGATAAGGTAAACTTAATTAGTCGGCGATTAAAGGTCTGGTTATTACTTCAAAGTGTATATATTTAAAATAATCCTACATGTTTCGGCAATGATGCCTTTGACAAAGGCATCATTGCCGAAACATGTAGGATTATTTTAAATATATACACTTTGAAGTAATAACCAGACCTTTAATCGCCGACTAATTAAGTTTACCTTATATATATATATATATATATATATATATATATATATATATACACACGGAATTTTGCTAATAACCTTGTCTATCTACTTTTTCACATAGCGCTATTACAGATGAAAAATATCGCCAGTGTTTCTGTTGAGATACACAATCAAGAAGAGAAAGTAAGTTCCAGCATAATACCACATTACTTTTGCATTGCATGTAAATATATTGAACTCCGTGCAGTTCCTCGTAAAATATGAAAGTAAAAGGTTTTGTTTGTTTTTAATGTGAAATGGTGTTCTTGAAGCGCTTTGCCGATTTTCAATATTCCAGATTGAAAACCGAAGAGACATTTTCGTACTGTTTGAATGAGGATCACGAACTAATCGACACACATTTCCTGGTATGTACAAACAGAAACCGAGGCATATAAATACATGCAAATATTCCTTCATTAGAATACACATTAAGTAAACATCCAGTTTTGAATATTGAAAACATTACGGCACGAACGTGATGTGAATTTTGAAACAGGAAAAATGATATTAATGTTTCGTTAGTCATATATTACTAGTTAAATTGACTACTAAAATATTTTCTTTTGCAGTTTTTAAGTTATAATTCGTTTAAATTTGTATTATTTAGATATTACAACAGAAATTTTCCTTTGATGTAATTACGTACATTATTTTGCTAATTAAAGATTACGTAGGTATATTGATACATAAAATTATCATTACATAACTTTTAAGATCGTCATAAGAGATATACAATATTACACCTTATAAGTTACAACATTTCCACAATTACAACAGATGAGAAAAAATATTGTTACTCTAAATTAATATTATACCCAACTCATTCAACAAAGAGGCACGTGTTTCAAATTAATGAATGATAATAATAACACTATTTATAACTTGATATGCATCCCTATATTACAAAAGGTTTTGAATTTTTATACAAAAGTTATACAAATTGACTTTCGAAATATGAATTTATTTACTTGCTTAAGTATGAAGATTTCTAATACTTCCTTTTAAAAGTCTTCCATTTATGCAATACGATAAAGTTGCAAGAATAAGTATATACTATGTCGAAATGATACCATGAAGTGTAAAACAGTAGCGCTATTCGTGTACTGGATACCTAAGTGTTTATTATGGCTTTTAGATCTGTAAGTACTTCCTTCTATTTTTTAGTATCCTTGTAAATATTACAAGAATATTATTTGAATTAAATTTGATTATTAAGCACATATTTCTAAACAAAATCGTCTATCATTCTATGTAATTTCTTTCGCAAAGGTTTCTGTCGTGTGAATGTGTTTGCTGATTCTAAACTGCGTCTTTCTAGCAGCCATGCTATTTTGTTACAAATTTTGTTAGACATTTTAATCTAGTTCTTTACAAGCTTAATAATAGTGACCGTTAAATATTATGCTAGAGTATTTTAAAAATTAATTATGACAAATTAATGATAAACATTTTCAAACCTACTCACGAGAAATGTACAAGAAATCATAGAATTGAACAAAGAGCAATATCGTGGTGTGATTTTTTTAATTTTAAACGTGTCTTAAACCGTAAGAAATGTTTAATTTAATTTAATAATTTGGACTATGAATCAATTTGTGAAAAAACAAAGTGAGCCATCTACATCCAGTGAATCGGTTGGTAAAAAGACAAGGTTATAAAGGCTGTTTTAATAAGAGCGCAAGATTTCAGTGTTCAATAAAACATGGTTTTCTGTAGCAAAGTATTGAAAGATTTATTGATTTAGAAAATATACATTTGGGAATTATGTATGAAACAAAATATCTTGTAAATGGCCGCCACAACTTTGCTGGCATATGCGTACCCTTTTGACGAAATTTTCAATAACGTTATTGAATACATGTGGTGGTATTTCATTGATACAGCGTCTAATTTCGGCTTTCAATGCTTCGATGATTGCAGGCTTATTGGCATAAACCTGTGACTTCAGATAACCCCACAGCCAGAAGTCTAAAGGCGTTAAATCGCAAGAGCGTGGAGGCCAATTCTGGTCACCAAATCGGGAAATGACACGACCAGGAGCAAACTCGTGCAAGATCGTCAATGTTTCACGGGCGGTATGACATGTGGCACCGTCCTGCTGAAACCACATGTTGTCAAGATCAATAGCTTCCAAATGAGGCACATGAAACTGTGTTATCATAGCACGATAACGTTCGCCATTCACCGTTACTGCATTACCTTCTTCGTTTTCGAAGAAAAACGGTCCAATTATTCCTCTAGACCATAATGCACACCACACAGTGACCCGTTGTGGATGCATTGCTTTCTGATGAATCATTCGTGGATTTTCTAAGCCCCAAATACGACAGTTTTGCCTATTAACGAAGCTATCGAGGTGAAAATGGGCCTCATCACTGAAAATGATTTTGTTTGCAAAACCAGGAGGTTGCTCAAGGATCCAATTGGTGAATTCTCTTCGCTGTTCATGGTCTACTGGCAGAAGTTCTTGGGTCAGTTGGATTTTGTAGGCATGCAGCTGTAAATCTTTAGTGAGAATTCGCTGAAGAGTGCCTGTTGAAATGTCCAATTCTTGTGCCCGATGGCGAATTGACGTCTCTGGCCTTTCTGTCACACTCACGCGAACTGCCGTGATGTTTTGTTCTGAACGACCTCTACGAGCTCGTATCGTGTGTTTCACATCACTAACCGAACCGGTATTTCGAATTTTTCGATTATTCGTTTAACCGTAGATGAATTAGGCACATAATTTCGACCGAACATTGGACGCACTTTACGAATAGTGGCAATTAAACTTTCACCATTTTCATAATAATTTTTGACAATCAGGACGCGTTGTTCTACCGTGTAATGCTCCATGTTTACTAACTCCCATCTGTCAACTTTCGATCTGCAACGTCATAATCATGTGACATTATGACCGTCAAACATGGCGCTCAATTCAAATCTTGCGCTCTTATTGAAACACCCATTACAATAACAGTTATTTGAATGATGGTTTTATCTCATTGGATCTCATTGTTTGCTTTCAAGTTCTCTCCGATGAAATCATGAAGCCACCAAAATTAGTTCGACACGTGGAAACTAAACATCCAGTTCATAAAAACAAACCCTTGGAATTTTTCGAAAGAAAATTACATACCTTAAGAAATCAACAAACTTATTTTTGTAAGTCACGCTATACTAATAAAAGTGTACTTGAAGCACCTTATCTCGTAGCATTAAGAGCAGCTAAGATGTCCAAACCCCATACAATTGCCGAAAATCTCATATTACCTGCTGAATCCATATGGTCAGTGTTTCAATAGGCGTGGAAGAAGCAAAAAAAAAATTAAAAAATTCAGCTTTTTAACAACACAATATCCAGGCGAATATTGTTGACATGGCTGCCGATGTTCAAGTGAATTGTTTAGTATTCAGTTTGATTAATCAGTAGATGCAGCAAACATGTCTCAGTTCTTATGTTTTGTGATGTATGAATGTGACAAGGACACATCAATCAAGAAAATATGTTATTTTGCAAAACTGTATCAGGTCATACAACAGAACAATGTCTTTTGATGTTTTTTTTTTATAAAGCTACTAGTTACTATACTAACATAGATTAGACAAAATATATTACAGTATGTAGTGATAGTGCAAAGGCGATAACAGGAAAGAACAGTGGATTAATGAAGGTATTAAAAGATTTTATTATTTGTTTCTAACGTAGATCCATTTATGGAGAGACATTTAAATGAAAACCAAATGCAACTATCATATTAATTTCTTTTCTTTACATGTGTACTTATTGTAAGTAACATGTTTATAATAAATGATTTTTCTTATAAAATGATTTTTAATTAGGACTATTTCGCGTCCTCCCTTTAATAGCACCGGGACCCCAGGTTGAGAAACAATGTTTTAAGGAAATCGACTTTCCTTAAATGACACGTTTTGAATTCCAAAAATTACTGTTACCGAAAAGAATATTGTTCTTGTGCGGGACATGATTTAAGAACCAACATGTAACTATAAGGAGTATTTACATAACCCTGACGATTGCTGGGTAGGCCATTAATACCATCGTGTGAGATGGTTCAGATTTGCAATACATCGCTTCGCCAACAGATCGTCTTATCTAGTGTACAACATCATTACAGGCAACGAAAAAGAAGAACAACTGGAGCTTGAATCTTTGAAAATGAGTCGGATCGGACAAAATTTGTATCAGAAAGGAAAACCGAAACAAAAAAATAGTCGCCACATGTATTCCATTGTTTGTTTGCCCCGAGTGCTCCTAAATGTCCGCGAAAATCTTCCAAGAGGAGAGATCATCTTGCATCATATAGCTCGGAATCATTGCTATTCGAACGATAGAGTACTTGAATGCCCAAAATACTTCATATAATGGTTTATGCTCTGTATAGTTCAGACCTAGCACGTAATAATCTTTTTTGTTTTCATATGTAAAATTGTAGGATTTACCTTAATCGAAATAGCGGTAGGCGCATTTAAAAATGAAATAACCTAACGCGGGAAGATTGAAGTAAATGTTTGAATATTGATTTTCAGAAATGAAAAAATTCATTGGCTGCCAAGGACAATACTTTGAAAAATTACAGTTAAATGTGTTTCGTAAAACAAGTTGTAAATTACTTGACTAGGCTCATCGGAAGCAGAATAGCCTTAGCATAACCTACAGAAGATAAATAAAAGCGACTACAATAATAATTTTTACGTAATATGATAACGCCGCCAGCCTTAAGTCAACTACTTCAAGGTTTAGGTCTCCTATTTCTTGTTTTCAATGGTTTCTACTGTCTTTATTCATCTTTTCCTCTCAGCAACGAAGTTTTAACAATTCCTTCACGCTTTTAAAATTATCTCTAAACATTTTTCTTTCGACGCGCTCTCTTCTTTTTGCTTCTTCCATATATTTTAGAGAAGAATCATTTCGAATTCCATCTATAATGCATGATCGGGATATTATTATATACTGTAATCGACAAATTTTAATTTCTGGTACGAAAGTAGAAGAGGAAAAGAGCGCGACAGAGAAAAGTAAAGGTTGCCAATGAATGTATGCAAGTTGATTAAGTGGTGTACGATAAGGTTGAGTCAGATTCTAGCTAGTCAGTAAGTCTATTGCTTCAGAGGGTTGTAGAACGCATCTTAGAAATACATATAAAATTCACCACGAATATTTACAGAAATATATTTATTTCATGGTGTATTACTTTTATGAGAATGTATAACACAGTTTATATTTTCGCGTATAAATAAAATGAAATTAAATATTAATTCTAAACTTTGTAAAAAAAGTAAATGTAACTCTTATGAAAAGAAAATAAATTAACTCTTCTCCGATAATAATAAAAAATAAATATTCTAAATTAAATGTTCAAATAATCCACCACATTGTTCTTGGCAGTATACCAACCTATAATAAAATTCTTGGCGGACATTACTGGTATGTCCCTATAGAAAGAACCGACAATTGAATTATTTAAAGTACCAGCCCATACATTTAATTTTTATGGATATCGGGTATGTACAGGTACATTGAGGTGTCTACCGGCATAATACCATTTTATGATTTGTGTTTTTTCTTAAGTTGTAAAAACATGCATGTTGAAATCGATTAATATACGCAAGTAGAGAAATAAGTGTTGCACACTCGGTGGAAATAGGGCATGTTAAATGTGTAGGTGTGTCCACCACTCTGCTTCTCCCTCCATTGTTTGAAAGCTGGCATCGTTGGATATAACAAGCATAAACTATATACGCAAACAGAAATTAAAATTTGTCGACTACGGTATAGGCCTGATGATTTAGTTGAGAATTTTGGTAGAGTTTTTCTCGTAGTTTTTCTGATTCATATATTGAAGCTGCATCAATTTAACAATTTTCAATGTTACCGATAAATATATTTTGTAGGGCGTTAGCAAACTAAAATCGAATTTAAATGCTGGCGATGATAAGGTTTTCCTCTTTAATTATCAAGGATTGTTACACAGCGGTTATTGCTCCATTAAAAATAATTTTTAATTTTGATGTTACCCTTCTAAATAGAAAACCACTGGTATTAATTCTGTATTTAAGAAGGGAGATAGAACTAATCTAAATTATAGATCCTTAGCTATTCCTTCGAATCTTTTGAAAATTTTTGAACAAATACAGTATACGCGTCTTTATATTCGCGGTTAATTAATAATAGATAGGTAATCAAATTTTTTAAATGTGACTATTAAACGAAAGAGGTTAATCAAATGACCCACCAAGATCCTTAATTTCACTCATGTTGGTGAGTGGAACATAAATTAATAGGAGGACAAGTTTAGACATTTTTTCTAGCGAGAGTCAGCATAACATTTGTTAACGTTCAAAACAAGCTTGTTCTTTTCGGACCAATTGGCCAGTAAACTCAAATTATCTTGAAGTATGTCTACATCGAGTTGTTTGGCAATTTTGGCAAAATTCGGAAGTAAGGATGTAAGTCTGTAATTACATACCTTATCTTATCTTAGTCTTATCCTTTTTGAAGACGGGCACTATGCCCGCTCGTTTCCATCTATCAGGAAAAGTTGACGTTCTGATAGCAAGGCTAATTATTTTGGTGAGTGCCTGTGGAATGGTGGAGCTGAAATCTTTAACCAGACAGCTTGGAATATGATCGTTACCAGCAGTAAATTTGTTTGGAAATGTAGACATAATATTTTCAATACTTTCCTGTAATACAGGGTAGATGGTAAGCGACTCAAATAGTGTGAAATTATATTTTATTAAAGTATATGTAAAATCCATGTTTTACATCTGGTGGCAAAAACTATTCGTAGATATTATCCAGATGTATATGCATTAATTGAAAGTACAAAGGCTGTGTTTTTCAAATCTACAAAACGTGTTCGCCAATTTCACGGACTGGGTCCCGATATTCCTTAACCATCAGACGATTCTTACACATTGGCGAATATGGATACAGGCAGCATTTTACTATAATAAATATTTTGATAATATTAAGAACGTGGTTTTTAAATTCGATCCCAAAGAAGCTGCAGCTATCAAGGAAAGCCAGTTAAAATTTCAAGACATTTTTTTAAATTTCTAGCTACTCAGAATAATTACGTCGAACTAGTGGACGCAATATAAAAATTAGAAGATCGTTCAGTGTCGTTAGTGGAACCTAAGGCACAAAAAATTTTTGTGTTCTAGAAAGGTTTGAAAGTGTTTTAGAGAAAGATTCAGATTTTGCCATATTAAAAAAAACTTGTGAAGATGCGTCAACTAAACCGTTAAGTTGTTTTAAAGATTATTATAATTTTGTAAATATAACATCACTAAGTGGAGAACGCTCGTATTTTATATATAAGAATATTTTTTTCTGCATATAAACACATTAATATAAGATATTATTAAAAATCCGGTGTGAAGAATACAATACAAGTTCATTATTAGTGTTTTTGTGAAGGTATCCTTCTCCAGAGACGTAGATACGTATTTCATCTTTGTAATGAATGTTCTTCTACGCTGGGTTTTAATAATTTCTGTGAGATAGTGAAGTTGTTCTTTTGTGAATGTATCCTTCTCCAGCAGGGGCGTACTGACGAATCTGTAGAAAGCTTAAATACGTATCTGCGTCTCTGAAGAAGGAAATCTTCGCAAAAACATTAATAATGAACATGTATTGTGTTCTTCACACCAGATTTTTAATAATATCTTATATTATTAAAAATGCTTTTGTAATTTATACCTTATTATGTATTTATTTATATAGGCTTCGGTGCGCTTCAATTTCTAACAGTAATTACTGTAAACGAGCGATGTGCGCTCAAAATTGTCTAGCGGCGACTGACAATATATACATATACGCGCGAGGACGAGCCGCTGGTGCGATATTACTCGAATGAACCTCTCTAATAATCAATGCTCATTGCTTATATTTACTGTCAATAAAGAGCAATTATAATTTGTATTTTTAAGTTGTCTTGTCGTGCGTGTGTGTTGCAGTGTATAATTGTGCATCGTACTTTAGAAGAAACTTGACCTCAAAGTTTCTTACGGAAGTATATGTGTAAATGTATTGAATTAGTTTTTCCTATTATTCAATTTAATATAATGGGTTACGTTTCATTGTTAGACAAATAAAATACTGATGGGATGATATAAGACTATTAAAGTTGTTCTTTTCATAAACAGTTATTTTAAAACTGAAGGAAATATTGTTTTAACAAAGGAATATTCGTCAAGTACGAGCGAGGTAAAAGTTGTAATCCCAAGTGAGGATGTTTTAATTAGAAGCAGAGAGATAGAATTAAGTCCAAGCATCATAAAGTTAGTTAAATTTTAATAACTATTAAGGTATTAACTCACCAGTACATAATCGCATTGTACGAAGCAAAGATTTGCCGAAACATAACTTTGAAAAATGCTATAAGACTGTAAATTATTGTTATGTAATAGCTTTTTTCCTTTTGCTGTAATAAATAAATTGTGACTAATAACTTCAAAACATATTTTTATTAAACATTACATAATGATTATTATTGACGTTTTGTTTTTAAGATTGTTTATTTATAAACTCAATTACAATAGCTTTATAAAGCTTGCATGAGGTCTAATAACAATTATTGCGTTTTTGTATTATATTTTTAAAACTATTTATCTAAGAAGATATCAAAATATAGTTCATAATATAATTGCTACGAGAGCAATCCGCAAACTATGAATAAATCACAGATGTAGTAGTAGTAACAATCCTTTCGCTGCCCTTGTGAGTATAGGGCACGGGTGCTCAGACTTTTAGGGATTGTGATCTACCACAAAACATTTAGGTGACAAGCGATCGACACGTACAACTATAGACTACTAGGAGTAGCCTGGTTATAATAAAATAAAACAGATTTATGAAAATAACTTATTGCAATTACTTATAATATATAAATACAAAGTATATGATACTTGTATACGTTAAACATCTAATAAAATTGCAGAAATTTTCATTAATCGGGGGCTTTCGTTTAGAATTTAGATGTTAATGCATAGCACTGCATATCATCCACAAACTTATCGAAGGACAGTTCGTAATTACTGAGTGCCCACCTCAAGCATGCTGAGAGATGTTCATCAGTTAGTCGATTGCCATATTTTGTTTTAACAATTTCCATTGAATGGTAAAAATGATGGGAGGTCTTCGTTAGTTCAACACAATGCAACAAATCCAATTTGACGGTCTGTCATTATGGTGCTCAATCAGTTGTAATGGACACGAGTTTGTAAATCGGTAGCTCACATTGTATTAAAAAATTTAGGAAAACTTTGTAAATATCTTCTCCGCGAGTTCATTCTTTCAGAGGCAGCAACGTTAACAATTCTTCTTTAGCCGACATAACAGAAAATACCATCCGAATAAAAATACATAATTGAGCAGCATCAGTCATATTGGTGGACTCATCAAACTGCAAAAAAAGTATATACATTTCATAATATCATTTTTTAGTTTGGAATCCAAATCTGTGTTAATGATTTCAATACGTTTAGAACAGTTTGGCGAGATAATTGAACATCCTTGATAGCAGATATAATCTCTGTTTTATTTTTGAAGTCATCAAATAATGCATTCACTGCTTCAACAAATGATTCTTTTACTACCGCTCCATCTTCGAAAGGTTTCTGTATATATATATATAAATATGTATATATATATATAAATAAATATATATATATATGTAAATATATATATATACATATATATATATATATGTATATATATATGCCAGTATGTAGGAAATTTTAAAAGACGTAATTGTTGCAGCTACTGATTGTTTCGCTGGTCTAGTAAACATAGATTGCTTCCGCTTTAAACTACTTTTCAAATCTTCCACCTTTCGTTTTCTTAACGCACTTTTTTGCGGAAAATCATTTTCATAGTTTTTATGCATAGTTTTATAATGCCTTTCTAAGTTCTCGCGTTTGGGCAATGCCACTGACGATCGACAAACGAGACAAATATACTTATCTTTGACCATAATAAACAAAAATTCTTCCTTCCAATCGTTATTAAAATGGTACGTTTTACTTTTTTCGTCACACTCATTTTGCCTTTCAAATATTACGTGTCGTTCAGATACTCAGTTATGACTAGCAATCTGACTAATTCGAGAAGAATCGGGAAGGGTCGCCGAACGTTGCGCAGTTGCATTGCCTCGCGAGTCTCGCAAATTCCAATGAGAGACAGAGACGGCTTAGAGTTTTTTTTTCGCGATCGATTCCAAAAGCTCTCACGATCGACCTGTTGATCGCGATTGACCGTTTAGGCACCCCTGGTATAGGGTATATATTTCATGACTTTTTTTTATTGAGATTAGGTTGATCGTTAGGTCTTTTTTTCCATCCAGGTCTTTTTTCCATTTTTTCTGTTTTCTAGAGTTGACTTAAGTTGGCTCTATATTACAAATTAACTTGACACAGTTGTTTCATTCTCTTTTATTTAACGCTAATATTTTCAAATTGCCCCAATTCTTATTCAGTCTTTTACTTTCTTCTAACATTGTTTTCCTCCATGTCTCTCTTGGTCTGCCTCTTCGATATTTACCTATCACATTGTATTCCAAACTCTGCTTAGTAATAGTCTGGTTGTCGTTCCTCAATGTATGTAAAATCCACTTCCCTTTCCTGCGACTAATTGATGAGTACTACGCCGTAAGTTTTTGTTGAAATTCTAGAAATTAAAAAAGCCCAGAAACAAAATGTAATAGTCACTAATAACACAGGTAGAATTTATAAACACCCCCACCATAGACACCATTATAAATATAATCTAATCACCACATCACAAAACTAGGTATACAAGTTACACTGTTACGTAGATTAAGTTAGTTGTAATAAACTCTTTGAGAATGGTATAACAGCCGGAACATATATGTTAGGGAAATATAATCAAATTTGTGGAATATAGCTAAGTGTGTTATTCCTACCAAGTACATCAATTTATAGTTTTATTAATTCTTAACAAGTTCCCGCAAAATCAATCATTTCTCAATGAAATGGCACAATATAAGTAATTTGGTGTAACCTAGGTTTATTATGACCTTTAAATTTGAATTCATTAGCTATGACAATTACACATATCTAACGGTTAGTTAATACTACATCGCGTTCTGAACAACTGAGTTTGCCCCACCTTTCTCCTCATATTGCTAAACACCAATTACATTACTGTGTGTATTTACGGAGCAAATTGTGAATTACTGTATATGTATACAAAATTTTATAATGTGTCTTTAATTAGCTGTAGGAAAACTTTACTATTTGTGGTGTCCTTATAATTGTACTTATTTTTAAGAACTATTTGAAAAAGGCTATAGCTGCCGAAACGTGTTAGAGGAAAATTGCCTTAAATAAATAATTAAAAATAACAAACCTTAAATCTCCTAAAAATTTTCATCATTTTAGTTATATGATTTATTTCTTATTTAATGGAACATGGAAACCATAGTAGTCATATTGCAAAAGTCTTTACGTATTTTAACGGGCGACCTTCCTTCGACATTTTCAGGACTTGATATAGGTTATACATCTGCCTAAGAGATCGAATGCTATTCACGTCTGTTTTTTTAAATTTTATCTTTTGAAATATTTTAAAATTAATTAGCAATTTCTTTTCTTTTATGTTGAATATTATTATTATTATTATTAAATTATAGGAATTAATAATAATACTAATTTAATAAAGTAGGGAATATTCTTTATTTCGTATCACTCGGTGTGCGGAATAAAACTTGCTCTATTATGAGTTATGGTTCATATATTTCCACTGACATTTCAAAAGTATATAGGAGTACATTGCTACTTGTTTACTAATTAAACTTTTCGGTGAATGTAATGCTTTTCGTTTCACATTGAACCACTGCCAAGTAATGGTCGTGAATTCCAAGTAATTAGTTCACAATTAGCCATTTAATTCTTTTATCTAAAATATTTTTCTATTGTATAAAGCGATGTCACTTTTTTAATTACCTAAGATATAAAATTTAGGTATATATTTATTTATGGAAATTTTTTTTGGTTTATTTAACTAACATTTTTGACATATAAATTAGATATTATCAAAAGTATTTTTTATTCTCCCTTATCGATGATTTCTTTTTTGCCATAACCATCTCTATTAATAGACTCATTTAGATGTGCTTGGTACTAAATAAAACACCTACGGTTCACAGCCGTATCTTTTCTCATTTTTTCCAAAATAAAAACATTAACATTTAGCACGCCAAGCACTTTGTCCACGGTCACTACGTTTATCTACTATTTAGTTCAATAAAAACACTGGATATTTATTTCTGTGATGCACGCAATTTCCGTAAACTAATGATACAGGAAATTCGTTGTTGGCTTATAAGAAAATAGGAGTCGCATATTTTCTTTTAACACTTATATGGAATACCTAATTTCACGCTTTTTTGAGACATGCAAATGTGGAAACTGTTATTTTCTACGGAATTATTTAATACAAAAATTGAAATTACCGTCATTTATCTTTTACCTAAAATTAACTATGGAATAGTTGTTATTACAGCGTGGTTTTATTAAAGGAGCAGTTTTATTAGGCTTGTCAAACTAAATTGTGTAGTGGTGCGAACTGTATCAATACGAAGTATTTAATAAAATGTTCAACCACAGGCAAATGCTTCTTGTTAATTCTAGAGTAAATTTTACATATTTTCTAAAATGTGGAAAGTTCATGTTTTATGAAGTATATTTATTAATAAATTTTATAGTTTAAAAGTAAACATAATTAAAAGTTTAAAAGTGAGTATCAAAAAAGTGTACTACAAACTATTCGTTTATTTTAATATTAGGTGTTAAATGGGCCATCAACGTTATGTGAACTATTTGTATAAATAAACAGATTTTACTGCATTTTTTTAGTAGAAACGCTTTACATTTTTATAATTTTATTTACTAATTTAATTTTCGTTTATTTTTTCTGAATTTACATAGGTACATTCATATTTTTAAAGATAATTTTTTAAACTTCCCAAGTTTTTATCGTCGCGTACTTCTAATACGAGGGTCACTGCTAAAATTCTCGGAAAATTGTGAAATAAAACAAATTACGCTATGTAAATCTCTTTACTGTTTCTCAAAATACTCCCCTTTGAGATGTATACACTTTTGCATCCTATAAAACCAATCTTCAAAACACTTTTTCCATTCTGAGCGAGGTATCTCTAAAACCAGTGATTTAAATTCTTCAACAGCCTCTTCAGGCGATGAAAACCGTTTTCCACGCATTTTATTTTTGATCTTTCGGAATAGGAAGAAGTCATTGCGCCCTAAATCGGGCAATGAGTCATTAATTCGATGTTGCTGTTAGTCAAAAACTCGACAGTTTGTCGTGCTGTGTGAGCGCTTGCATTGTGACGATGAACAATAATTCGTCGGTTTACGTTGTTTTTTCTGACTTCATCGAAAACTTCCAGCAAACAAATTGACGTATACTAGTCAGCATTAACTGTTCGTCGATCCTCTAATGTAACCGTTGCAACATGACCCGTTTTTCCGAAGAAACAAGCAATCATTCTTTTTGAAAAGCTTCGTTTTGTTGGTTTGGGTTCATTTTGAAACACCCATGCAGTCGATTGCTGTTTAGTTGGAGGCTCATATGAATATATCCAGGATTCGTCACCTGTTACAATGTTATATAAAGAATATGAACGACCACAATCAATTTTTTTAACATTTCCTTGCACCACTTGACACGTGCCTGTTTTTGCTCGTCTTTAAAATTTTGAGGGATCCAACTACTGGAAAGCTTCCTGACATGTAAATGATCATGCAAAATCGTATGTATTTATTTCGTCGCAATGCCTAAGGACGCCTCTATCTCACTGTATGTCACATGTCGATCTGATAAAATCGTTTCACGCACAGTATCCATATTTTTCGCAACAAGAGAGGTGGTGGACGCCCTTCACGAAGATCGTCACCGAACGTTGGTTTTCGACGCTTGAATTCTGCGAACCATTTGTAAACCATAGTCTTGGATGGTGCTTCATTCCCAAATACCAAACTAAGCTTTTCCACACATTTTTTTGGTGTCAAACCATATCGAAAATCGTAAAAAATCATCACTCGAAAATCACAATTCAAAATTTCCATTTTTGACACAACTATTACTTTGTTAAATTCTGTTGAGTTCTGTTCGGTTTTAAATCGAACTGCCAACTAAATTATAGGTTTAAAATGTCAAATTTTACGAATATGATAATTTTGGAATGCTGGCGACTATCCTCGTACATGCGTGTACGATGTGTGATAATATATTTCCTGCAATCTACTTTTAAAAAATGTATTTAGATGTATCTAATGCTCTAGAGCAGCGGTCCCCAATCAGTTGTCCGCGGACCGCTGGTGGTCCGTGTCGTAATTTTAGAGGCCTGCAAAAAAAAATCAGAAATTATTTAAATTCAATGAGCTTATTTAATAATATTTTAAAATTAATGTTGTCTAAGATGTAACGTGCCTTCAAAAACTTTCCTCATTATAGAATGTTGCTTTTTAAGTAACTAAGTAATCGAAGATTGGTGCACATGCGAAGCTTTAGAAAACTTCAAATTCTGGCAGTTGTCCTACATATAAATTCAAATTATAAACGCTTATATTTTTTAAATGATTTTTCTATAATGTTAGAGTTACAACATAGAATATTTATTATTCAAAGTTACTATAGAACTGGCTAAAAATTAGAAAATGGAGATTGGGTTTATTCCACTAATCAGTGCTTACAGGATTTCCGGTATTCTAATCTGCCAGTTACTTATGCACAACTGCAAAAAACGTATTTAAACTTGTGTTAATAAATTTGGTAAGACAGGGGCAATAACTCGTAAACCTGGCGGCGGGGCGCCTAGAAAACGAAAAGCAAATTGCATAGATGATATTCGACGTCGAATAGTTAACTCACCCAGAAAATCAATCGCAAAACTATTACAAGTTCATTTGTCATTTTTACAATCTTAAATTTAGTAGAGGGCAGTTGTTTGAATCTAATTGGTAATCTAATCATAAATTATAATATCTATTAATTTCTAAGTTTTCTAACAAGTTAAGTTCTTTGCTTTTTTCTTGAATATGTAAAATTTTGAAATCTATATTAAATCTATGATTAATTTCTAAACAATGATTTACGAAAGTTGAATCTGATTTCTTTTCTTTATGACTTCTCTCGTGTTCTTTCATTCTAATTTTGGACGTTCTCCCTGTTTCTCCTATGTATACTTTATTACAATCACCAGCATACCAATCAATGGTGTATAGATTAATTAACGTACTTATGAATAAAAGTAATTTTGACCTCTAACTAAACAGGATATACACTATAGCATTAAAAATGGTTACTTTATAAATATTATGAATAATATTCTTAATAGTCAACAAAAGCTAAAACCCTTTTTTAGTTTACCTAAAATTAAAAAACAATATAACTAATTCCTCTAATACACTTATTTAGGAAAAATTTCGGAAAAAAATTATACTTTCATTAAAAACCTTAATTTTTACTTTTTTTTTTACTTAATCCTGGGAACTCATGTACCTTTCGGTGTCAAGTTAAGTTGGAGTTGAATTTTCAGATATTTTCTTCCATATTTCCTTTCACTTCTTCTGTCATTTACTACCACATATGTCATTTACTACCACATATATATATATATATATATATATATATATATATATATATATACCGTGTGTCCCAATTTCGATGCTCACCATTGGTATCTCGGTTATTAGAAGATATAGAACAACGGTTAAATGGGGAATGTTTTGCAGAATTCAATACTCGCGGCAAATCTCATTTCAAATTTGACCTAACTTTTTAAATTTTTAAAATATTTTGAAAAATCAAAAATTTGCCGATTTCGTTATTCCTCAATAACTCGATAACGCTTAGTCTGACCTCTTTTAAAGTTTTACATTGTTCAGACACTTTTTTAAAACAAATTATTTGATACAAACAGAAACCCCCGATTGTCATTTGTTTTTAAGTTACTACCACTATCTTTTGTTTTTCATATGGCGGCCATATTGGATTTTGGGTTTGTTAGGTAGTCCTCAGAATGTGCTTTTCAACGATGTATAACATGCCTGAAAAATTTTTATTTATAAGGAAAATATTAATAAAGACGTAAATTAATCATTAATATGAAATTAGTAGGCTGAAAAATTAAACACCAATGTCAAATGAAAGTGAAAAGATATTCTAAGTAATACTGTAAACAAACGAAACGATAAAAAAATTATAGAAATAAAAAGTAAAGATACAGAACTTAAAGTTCACATTCACTTAAAGAAATTGTTCAATATGACGACCATTCTGTTCCACACTATTTTGACACCTTGTTCGAGTAGAGTTACAAACTCTACGTAGCGTGTTTCCGTTTACTGATCGTAGCACATCTAGTACTCTTTGTTCTAAAATTTCCCGAGTTTCTGGCGGTTCAAAATCAAATACTTCGTTTTTAGTGGTACCCCATAAATAAAAGTCAAGCGGGGTAAGGTCGGGTGATCTCGCAGGCCATTGCACGGGTCCATTATTTGAAATCACTCTCTCATTAAAGTTTTCTCTCAAAAAATGTTGCACGTTACGAGGGTTATGGGCATTATCTCGTTTGTTAGTAGCTCCAAATATCTGTTACCAGTTAAATTGTAATCAAAGATGAAAGGACCTATTAACTGATTATCTAAAACGAAAAAAAGAGTTTAAAAAATAAAAAAAATGTAAACAAAATGTCATACCAATTAAACCGCACCAGACATTAAAACCAAATCGAACTTGAAATCTTCTTTGATTTACCAAATGTGGATTTTCAGTAGACCAATGATGGTAGTTATTCCTATTGAACACTTCACAATTGGTAAATCGTGTTTTATCTGTCCATAGTATTGTAAAGTTTGTCTTTTCGGGTTCTTAAATAAAACTAACAATAACTTTAGACACACACACTATATTAATATTAAAACGTATAACAATATAAAACTAACTATTAACAACAATAAGTACATTTATGTATTCTATATTTATGTAACTATATTTATGTTTACTTCGCGAGACTGTAGGATTAAATGAATGTCCATCCCTTCTTCGACGCGGCTTTTATATCGGTGAATACTTTTCTAGAGCCTTCACGTAGGCCTCGCGAAAACATCCAGAGGGATGACGCACCTCGCGTCATCGGATGAGTCATTACATTGCCCCCTTCTTAAAAATGAAGTTTCGTCCCGAAACATGTCATGTTTGGTCTCCTCAAACGATGACGAAATCGACAGGTAGGGCCTTTGTTACATTGCGACGTCATATCGAAATAACAGTCCACGGTCTTATCTTGCCTGGATGGACAGGAATATTCAAGCTGGTAACTGCATACCAGAATTTCCATACCAGTATGTCGGAAGATTACTTCCAACAGGCTCCTTACAATTCTCCAGTCCAGGCGGTCCAATCCACAACCCATTTTTGGAACTGCTAATTTCAGAATGTCTTGCTGTAACATTTGTTCGCGTAAGTGGGTCAGGGCCTCCCATAAGGCTCGATAGGTTGGCTTTAGGCTCGACAGTTCTTTCGTGACCAAATAAAATATGGGCTGCCCTTCATTTATTATTTGGAGACTCTTCCCAATTGCTGGTCCCTGCTGCCTTAGCTGTTCGATTCTGTAAAATCTCTCTTTAAATTCCCAGGCAATTCCTTTGGCCATTCGTAGATCTCGGGCTACGCAATGAGCAAGCGCGTAGTCTGGCGGCACCGTGAACAAATCCTGCTGTTTCTCGATGGTTACCCCAAATCGAGCTTTTCTCGAACCAGAATACTCTTGCATAAAGTCTTCGAAGGTTAGTTCATGGTATTGGCTATCCAATCGGCGCAAGTCAACGGTTTCGTCATTGTCTCCAGAGTATGGGGCTAATCGATTAAAATGTACGACTCTTGGCTTAGTGTGAGGTGTTCGCCTGATGCGGTATATTACATCGTTGATCCGCTTCAACACCTCGTATGGCCCCTCCAAATTCTTTTGAAGTTTTGGAGATAGGCCCCGTCGACGTTGTGGATTATACAACCAAACCCGATCGCCTTCATGGTAACCACTCTTCTCGGCGTTGATGTCATAGCTCTCTTTCATTCTGTCACTAGCATCTTGGATATTATGTCTGACTTGTTCATGGATATTATCTAGTCGTCGTCTGAGCGTGCTGACATAATCTTCTCCGGCAAGATCTTCACCAGGCTTGCTCCCAAACTTTAAATCACAGGGCAATCGGAGTTCCCTCCCGAATAGCACGTTTGCTGGTGATTGGCCTGTTGTCTCTTGAACGGAGACCCGATACGCCATTAGAAATAATGGTAAATGTTCATCCCAATCTCTCTGGTGTTCGGAGACCACTTTGAATAAGTGTCTGATCATGGTCTTGTTCATTCGCTCTACCATCCCATCTGATTGTGGATGCAAGGGAGTTGTTCTCGTCTTCCGTATGCCCAAAAGTCCACACATCTTTTCGAATAGACTGGACTCAAAATTTCGCCCTTGATCGGAATGAAGTTCCAAGGGTACACCAAAACGGCTGACGAACTCCTTCACAATCACGTCTGCTACAGTTCCAGCTTCTTGATTTGGTAGAGCATATGCTTCAACCCATTTGGTAAAGTAATCCATGACCACTATTATGTATTTATTTCCTTTGCTGCTTTCTGGAAAAGGACCGGCGGCGTCTATGGCGATCCTTTCAAATGGGCTTCCTACATTGTATTTCCGCATGGGTGCACGTCGATGCCTCTGGGGACCATTGCTTCCGGCGCAATTTGCACACTTTCGGCACCATTCTTTCACATCTCGTGAACAATTCACCCAGTAAAATCTCTGGCGCACCTTCTCCAGTGTTTTATGGACTCCAAAATGTCCCCCAGAAGCACCATTATGGAGTTCTCGCAATACCTCTGGTATTCTTTTCTTGGGAACCACCATTTGCATCTTGCGCTCACTTCCATCGTGATTTTCGACCTCACGTCCCAGGAGATCGTCATCCATGGTTAAGGAAATCCCATTGTGCCCAGTATGACTTCAATTCTCGTGAATGGGGAGCAATTTCTTGCCAGGTCGGTCTTTGCCCATTTCTTTTCCAAGCCATGAGGACTGCAAGATCCGGATCAGCTTCTTGATCTGCGCGCAAATTGTCAGGTTGCCATTGGTCATCAACAATGGTGGTTCGAAGAGCGTTGGCCGATTTGTCTTCGATTCTGTTGCAATATCGACAGTCTTCTGGACAGGGCCTTCTGGAAAGGGCATCTGCATTTTGATGTTTGAGGCCTGCTCTGTGTTCAATAACAAAGTCATACTCCTGTAGCCTCTCAATCCATCTAGCTACTTGACCCTCTGGATTCTTAAATTGCAAGAGCCACTTTAAGGCGGCATGATCAGTGCGGATCAGGAACTTCTGCCCATACAGGTACTTGTAAAAGTGCTCAATGGTCTTAACTACTGCCAATAGTTCTCTCCTGGTTACGCAGTAGTTCCTCTCCGGTTTGGACAGGGTCTTGCTGAAGTATCCAATGACCTTTTCTTGTCCATCTTGGATTTGAGAGAGCACGCCACCAATCCCGACGTTACTGGCATCCGTATCCAAAACAAACCTCCCAGATGGCAGTGGATAGTTTAAAACAGGTGCACTGATCAACGTACCCTTTAACAACTCAAAGGCCGCTTGGCATTCGTTGTTCCAAATGAATGCTCGATTTTCTGTTAGGCGAGTAAGTGGTTTTGCAATGTTGGAGAATCCAGGAACGTAGCGTCGATAATATGTGCATAATCCCAAAAAGCTTCTTAGCTGATGTTTGTCTTTGGGTACCGGCCATTTTTCCACAGCTTTTACTTTTTCGGGATCCACAGCAACTCCTTTTCTGGAAACCACATGTCCAAGGTAATTTACCTCCTTGCGGAAAAGGTGACACTTCTTTGGACTTAATCTCAGGTTGGCATCTCTCAACCTCTGGAATACTACTTCCAAATTTTTCATGTGATCTTCAAAGGTCTTCCCTACCACAATCACATCATCGAGATATACCAGGCAGGTGTTCCAGGACAGTCCCCTCAGTACAGTGTCCATGAGTCGCTCAAAAGTAGCTGGGGCGTTACACAGTCCAAATGGCATGACTGTAAATTGCCAGAGTCCTGTACCTAAACTGAAGGCAGTCTTCTCTTTGTCATTGGGATCCATTCCCACTTGCCAATAACCGCTCTTTAAGTCGAGAGTGGAGAACCATTTTGCTCCTGCCAAGGTGTCTAGCGTATCGTCTATTCTTGGGAGAGGATAGCTGTCCTTTTTGGTCACACTATTCAAACGACGATAGTCCACACATAATCTGGTAGATCCATCCTTCTTCCTGACAAGGACTACTGGTGAAGCCCATGGACTATTCGATGGTTCAATTACTCCTTGGCCTTCCATATCTTGTATAATTTGCTTGGCTTCCTCACGTTTTGCCAGTGGTAACCTTCTTGGTCCTTGTCGAATTGGACTTGCATCGCCGGTATTTATTTTGTGCATTACAATATTTGTTCTGCCTTTCGTACCAGTTTCAGTTTCAAAGACGTCTTCATAATGTTTGATTAGGTCCTTAACTTGACTTTGTTCCTTCTTGCTCAATCCTTGACAGGCGGAGTCGATTATCTTGGACAATTTCTCAGAAACCTGCACGAATCCATTCTTCTTCGCCTCTATATGATGAACGACGGCCGACACTGGTGAACACCACCCCAAAATAGTACCCTTCTTCAATGAAACAGGGTAATGGTTCACATTCATTACCCTTATCGGTACAGTCTTCTGAGTCTTAACCAGCATTTTGGCAACTACTATTCCTCGACCCACCTCGTCATCATCAGCCTTTGGTTCCAACATTGCAACATTTCCGTCCAAATAATCACCTTCCGTACACGCCGTCAAAAATGTCTCACTTCTTGCATCCAGAACAACATTCTCTGCTGTAATTACTTGTACACTCCCACAATTTTTCCCATGAAGAAACAATTCCTCATTATTTATTTTTAAAGTGCCTTCTTTCATGTTTAACTGGAAGCCGTAGGTGTTCATGATGTCTAATCCCAAGATTATCTGTTCTTCTATGTCGGCTACGAGAACACGATGTCGGATTGATGTTGGTCCTATGACAAAATTGACATCTACTTCACCTTCCACAGAAGCTGCTTCTCCAGTAGCTGTCCTTAGTCTCCATTTGCTAGAAAGTAATTCTTTCTTCCAGGATATTAAATCGGATCGTACAATGGTTTTCGTCGATCCAGTATCTAGCAAGCAAGCATAGGTTCTTCTTTCCATAATAGCATCCACATACAGGCCATTGGTTTGATTTTGCAAGGATGCGATTTGGGCAGTCCTTGGGACTTTCGGATTCTCAGCGGATTCTTTCTTGGTCCTTTTATCACATTTATTCTGGATATGACCGTTTCTTCTACAATTCCCGCATGGCCGCGCACTTTTATTTGATTTGATCTGATTTAGGACTTGACTAACCACCTGCTCCATGAACTCCTCATTTTCCTGTTCGTCGACAGAACAGCCACGAGCATTGTTCCGAGAGGCTTGTTTAGCAGTCTCAAACCCAAGGGCGTGCGCCAAAGCATCGATCAAGGTTTTCGGTCTTGCCAACCTTAATGCTTGCTGCGTATCAATATCCCGGAGACCATCTATGAACGTCAGGACCGCTAGGTGTTCCATGAAATTATCTGGCGCCATCGGATATGCAAGTCGAACTAGACGAGCAATATCTGCCTCAAATTCCTGAAGATTCTCGCCTTTCTTCTGTGATCGATTCTTCAGTTGGGTATGGTATACTTGCTCCAAATGCGCGTGGCCATATCTCATCTCCAAGCGTTTAATGAGTTGAGAATAGTCTTTACGTTCCTCAGGAGGCAATGTCTGCAAAATATCACTAGCATCACCCCTCAATGCTATGACTAAAGCAGTCGCCTTCTCGGCAGAAGACCATGCGTTTGCTTCTGCGGCCGCTTCGAATTGCGTCAGGTAAGTTGCCCATGACGTCTTTCCATCAAAGGTTGGTGGCTTGATTCTGGTCTTTGAAATAGCCACAAGTTCTTCTTTTATTTCGATGGGCCGCGGTGTGACTTCTTTGTTGACCTGCCTGGGATCAGAATGACTCGTGGTAGCGGGTAATTTCATTTCAATCATTATTGCCTCTAAAAGCCTAGAATGTTCTCCAATTTTCTCTTCTACAGCTATGAAAACCTCTTCTTTTAACGCTTCTGATTTTTCCGCTAATCGCTGTTCTAGAACTTTCTCCACTTGTTCCAGACTTTTTTCGAAGTTTCTAGAATTTTCTAGTAATTTCTTTTCCAGATTTTTCTCGAGAATTCTAGCGGTTTCTAGGTTGCTTTCTTCCATCTGTGCTTGTGAATCTATTAGACGCTGTTCCAAAGTTTGCGAATTGTCTATCAATCGTTGTTCCAAACTTTTCACACTGTCCAGGTTCTTCTGTTCCATTTGTTCTAGAGTTTTCGCTAAGTTTCCAGAAGTTTCCAGGTTCTTCTGCTCCATTTGTTGCATTTGAGTTTGTGAATCTATTAGACGCTGTTCCAAGGTTTGCGAATTATCTATTAGTCTTTGTTCTAGAGTTTTCGCACTATCCAGATTATTCTGTTCCATTTGCTTCATTTGAATTAACAGCAAATTCACGTCAGCATCTCCGCCTGGAACTTGAAAGACATAATTCTCTGGATCCTCGCCTTCTTGGATCAACACATTGCGAAGCCGTTGCTGGAGGATCGACTTTTTGCCAGTTGTATCCTCATCCCTCTCTTCTAATTCTCGTTTTAACTCGGACACTTTCAATTCCGTGAGTTTCATTCTATTAGCCATCACGATATTTAAAATAACGTCTTTCCGCACTGTATATTTATTTAAACGAATACTTAATTAACACTTAATTGTCTACTTAGTTTATTATTTATTAATTAGTCCACACCTGAATACCACTGTAAAGTTTGTCTTTTCGGGTTCTTAAATAAAACTAACAATAACTTTAGACACACACACTATATTAATATTAAAACGTATAACAATATAAAACTAACTATTAACAACAATAAGTACATTTATGTATTCTATATTTATGTAACTATATTTATGTTTACTTCGCGAGACTGTAGGATTCAATGAATGTCCATCCCTTCTTCGACGCGGCTTTTATATCGGTGAATACTTTTCTAGAGCCTTCACGTAGGCCTCGCGAAAACATCCAGAGGGATGACGCACCTCGCGTCATCGGATGAGTCATTACAGTATTTTCCTAGGAAAATTAGCTTCATATTCACATTTTTGAAGGTACCACCTGCTAAACTGTAATCGTCGGAGATTGTCATTATCACTTAAACCTTGTACAATTGTTGGTTTGTAAGGGTGATACTTGGTTTTCGTCAAGGTTCTGTGAACAGTAGATTTTGAAATCCCTGTTTCTCGTGTCACACGACGAACTGATGTGCTGGGATTGTTCCTAACGTTCTGCAAAATATTATTTAGACGTGTATCAGCATCATTAACTTCATAGTTAGCTCGTTTTTGTTCAAAGCTTCCAAAGTTTTTTAATTTGCTAACTAGTCTTCTAAAAATTGTCCTGTATGGCTGTTGTCTTTCTGGAAAACGCTCTGCATAACTTGTGCACGCATTTTTAGTGTTTCTATTTGCTTTGAAATACACTTCCAACATATCAACTTTTTCTTCGTTTAAATATGTATGTGCCATTATCAATACTTATAAATCTTAATACTTGACAATAATTACTTATCACTAACTACAAGTAGTTTTAATTAGCTTATCTCTGCAGCACTAATTGTACTTTGACAGGTTATCGTTTTGTTTCATTGTCAGAATACATTTGTCATTGACGTTTGACGGAACATAATGTCTTTGCTAGTGATACACGCTCAGAGGTTAGAATTATCTGACATTTGATGTAAAACCAAATACAAATCTCCCCACTACTTTTAATCCTGCGCGAACTTACCCCTCCTCGCGCCAACTTAATTGGCGTTTGCTATACTTAGAATATCTTTTCACTTTCATTTGACATTGGTGTTTTATTTTTCAGCCTTCTAATTTCATATTAAGATTAATTTACGTTTTTATTAATATTTTCCTTATAAATAAAAATTTTTCAGGCATGTTATACATCGTTGAAAAGCACATTTTGAGGACTACCTAACAAACCCAAAATCCAATATGGCCGCCATATGAAAAACAAAAGATAGTGGTAATAACTTAAAAACAAATGACAATCGGGGGTTTCTGTTTGTATCAAATAATTTGTTTTAAAAAAGTGTCTGAACAATGTAAAACTTTAAAAGAGGTCAGACTAAGCGTTATCGAGTTATTGAGGAATAACGAAATCGGCAAATTTTTGATTTTACAAAATATTTTAAAAAATTTAAAAAGTTAGGTCAAATTTGAAATGAGATTTGCCGCGAGTATTGAATTCTGCAAAACATTCCCCATTTAACCGTTGTTCTATATCTTCTAATAACCGAGATACCAATGGTGAGCATCGAAATTGGGACACACGGTATATATATATATATATATATATATATATATATATATATATATATATATGTTAATAAATACTTATAGTATGTTTCGGGTAATTTATGGAAATGCTGATATTGATTACACGGGTCAACACAAAATTTGACTTTGACTTTAAAGCATAAAATTTCGATATTTTAGGTCGTAATTAGACGAAAAAATATATATGACATGAAAAAGTTTGCTTTTGTATTTAGGAGACCGATTGAACGATATTTTTCAAAATCTGTGGTTTTAATTTTTAATTGAAGATGAAACCATTCAAATAAATATGTTTATTATTTTTATTAAGTTTTACCATCAAAATAGCTTACAAAAAAGTGAAAAATAATTTAAAAGTGCACGCTTTTACTTTTTCTTTTATGTTCATAAGTACTTTCTCTCAATAAACCCCAAATATAGTCTTCCATCATGTTTTCCTTGTATTAACATCATCAAGCAAATTCTACTGTTTTAAGCGAGAGCCTAAAAGCTTTGCTTTATTTTTTGGCAAATTTAAATCTCTTATCAATTCGTTAAAATCTTCTGTAGTAATAAGATGGTGTGTTGGTTGTTCTGGTTTAAGTAAAAACTCCTTAACGGAATTACTTTTATTAGAACTAAGAGATAAGCTACATTTTTGCATTTTTACCTCTACGCCTTTTACTCGGATTCACAATGCAAAAGTCGCAGTCATTGACGTGGCCTTTTGGTTGTCGCCAGATCTTTGGTATTACAAATTTCATGGACCTCTTCTCACCTCGATACCAACCTAAAATGTAGAAATAAAAATTAATATGTCTATTATATTTGATTCACCGCTTAATTAAAAATTGCTTACCTTCCAAACATTTTTTACAATAACTACAAGCAACATGTTGAGCCCATGGCTTGTCTTGATGCCGAACAGGACAGTCAAAATATGCTTCGTAGGCTTCACAGAGAACGTCAGATGTCTTTAGTTCGTATTTTACGTCTCGAACTTTAATAAATTGACCACATATATAACAAAATGCATCAGCATCATATTTACACTTTCGCGACGACATTTTAAGTTTTTCTAGACTTGTACAAAACACCTGATCGTTGTTTATCACTCGAGTGCCATCTAGCGGCACTATGTGAACGTAAAAACCCCACTCTGATCGCGCGGTATTTTTGAATGTATTAAAATTAATTAAAATTTATAAAAAAAATCAAAAATGAGTATTATGACTATAACTATCACAAAAGCAAACTTTATACCAAAAAAAGCTATTTTCTTTTCGTTTTTGTGCATAATTAACCGAAAAATCTCTATATATAAACGAGAGTGACGTTAGTTACTACGCATATAACTCAAGAACGCCTGGACCGATTTCGAAGATTCGCACCAATTCGGACTGGTCTCCGGCCAAACAAGAATAATACCCAAGAAAATTCCCGAAATATCCCCGAAAAAAAAAATTATCAAGAAAATTCATTTTGCCATACATTTTGTATGGAGTGATTTTACTACGCCATCTTCATGATAGATGACGTTTATGTTTACGTTACGTTGTGACTATTTTTTTTTTTTTGACAATTTTTTGTGCCAATTGTTTCTCCACCAAATTTGTGTGACAATTGTTTTTGTAGCAATTTTTTTGGTCACATATTAAAAACGAACATGATTTCAAATGCTGATTCCGGTATTGCCAGTAGATGGAGTTGTGTGCTTAAACTTTTGACAGCTGATTCATTTGCAGTCTTTCCATCGCATGCTATCGTGTTGTGCAGACGTGTGTTGCGATTTATCAGTATTTTTTGAAAAGTGCAATTTGAAATGACGCAGGGCAAGTTCCACGGGTCCACTATAATGAATAACACTAATATTCTCTTTATTATGTATATACTTTTTATCATTTAATAGTTCATTTATTCAGAATAATTGAAACATACATGAGTAGGTAAACCCCACCAGTTTTGTATAATACAAAGGTATTTTTAATAATATAAAATATTATTAAAAATCTGGTGTGAAGAACACAAATGCAGGTCTGGATAATTACGGTGATAGGGCGAGGTGGTTTTTTTCTGTGAATGTGTCTGGAAATATCCTTTCTCCAGCAGGGGCGTACCGATGAGCTTGTAGAAAAGCGAAATACGTATCTACGTCTCTGGGGATAGGATATATTCGGACACGTTCACAGAAAATATTAATAGTGAACCTGCATTTGTGTTCTTCACACCAGATTTTTAATAATATTTTATATTATTAAAAATACCTTTGTATTAGTTCATTTATTATTCACATTTTTAATTTTTTTTTCAAATAAATATGAATTACCTGCACCGATCTCCTTTAAATATTATCAAGTACCTGTATTTTAAACATACCCATAACAATAAAACATTAAATATCTAAATCAATACTTTTCTAGGCAGAACGAAGTCTGCCGGGTCACCTATTTAAATATAAATAAAATTTGAAGGCAAAACAACGTTTGCCGGGTCAGTTAGTAATAAAATAAACTTTAGGACAAAGAACGATTTTTTTTTTGTAGAGTCGTGTTATCTTTAGTTAAAAAAAAGAGGTGCTTATAATATGACAAAAGATATATTATTATTTGGATCATTCCTTTACAAATAATAATAATAATAATTAAAACTCGGATTATATGCATGTAAAAATAGCAAAACATACACATATGATATTGCACATATTTTGAGAAAAATATGCACAAAATATTGATAAAGATGCTCTAATATAGAAAAAATACATCAATATGGTAAATTTTTTATAATATTCTAACACAAACCAAATTCGATTCTATGAAACAAAATTTATGTTATATTTAAAGTCTGTTACATTACACAGGGTCAGGCAAACGTGTGGGAACACCAGATTTCTGTCAAAATTATGTGTTCTATTAAAAAATAAGTTTTTGTAGTATTTTTATTCTACTCTATCACATACTTTTATTTTCTACAACTTTTACTTGTTTCGAGATATGGCGTCATCCGTAGTTCTTTTAAATGGATCAGCCCGTATATTTTAACATTTTTGGATAGACACATTTTCAAGAAATACAATAATATACGGTTTGGTTGGTGTGTGACTTGAAATATTTAAAAAAAAAACGTTGGCTACAAACATCTTTTTGTCAGATACATCTGATAAAAAATATTCGTATTTTTATGTTGCCATGCAAACCTTTTAAGCAAAAATAAAAG
The DNA here is from genome assembly GCA_935421215.2 of Melolontha melolontha. Classification (NCBI taxonomy): domain Eukaryota; kingdom Metazoa; phylum Arthropoda; class Insecta; order Coleoptera; family Scarabaeidae; genus Melolontha; species Melolontha melolontha. The sequence goes on along the minus strand of OW285237.1, from coordinate 165,576,125 downwards.
TATTGGAATTACTTAGTATTATTGACAGTCATACTCAATAGTGACAGATAGTTTCCATTCAACAAAAATAGACGTTCATTATGGGCGAACTAACAGAACGTGAAAAATTACTTTGTTAACGATGGTTGGCTTCAGAGACAGGCAGAGATCTCTACAAGATGCATGCAATATTATTAATATTGCATTCACTGAAAGAAATATTTCAAAATCAACAGTGTCAAGGGTGTTGCAAAAGATTAATTTAACGGGTGTTCAAATTTGCCAAAAACCGGTCGACGTAGAAGTGCTACAAATGATGATAATTCATTGGATGTTCTTATTAATATTCAAGAAGAACCAAAAATATCACTTTAAAAACTGTCCTTATATCACAATATTAGCGAGAGATCGGTAAAGAAGATATTGTCGAAAAATAAGTTTCATCCATATAAAGTACATTTAGTGCAACAATTAAATGAAGATGATCCCGATAGAAGGATGAAGTTTTGTGAAGAAATGATGAATATGATTGATTGATCGTTATGGTAACTTTATCAATAACATTTTATTCTCCGACGATGCGACATTTTTCCTACATAGACATGTAAGTCGACATAACTGTCGCTACTGGAGTGATCGGAATCCTCATTAGATGGAAGAAAATTACACACAATATTCTAAGGTATTCTGCAAATCCGTTCATAATGTCTTGTGGTGTATTGAGTTCAGTGTTATTATTAGTTAATAATATAAGCTAATATGATTACGCTTACTATTCACAAAATGGCGTAACTGCTTTGGTTCGGCGGAAACAATTTTCGGTAGCACGAATATAGTTCTTATAACTATTATTAATTAGCTTCTTACAAGATGTCAGCGCCGGATCTAGACATTATTCGAGGCGGGGCAAAAACCGAAAAATGCCGCCCCGCCTCCGCTTGTATATGTTTTAAATGTAAATAAAATTAGGATAACACAGAATAGTATATGAAATAGAAAGTGAGGATAAAAAATAATAATCTGTTTTTTTTTTTGTTTTATTACTCAAAAAAATTCTTAACCTATTTTACATTTTTTTTGGCTCTCTTTTTCTAGTAACTTAATTTTATTTAAAAAATGTACTGACATTGGATTATAATAGTCGCGCTGTACCTTCCTCATTATTCCTTAAATCAAAATTTTTACATTATAACTTATATTATTTTATCTTAACTTAATTTATTATAAGTTATTTTACTGTCTTACATTTTCAATTTACAATTTTACTTTGCGAGCTTTTTGTTCTGCGAACAGATCTATGGCCTGCTCATAATTAATATCGTTAGCAATTACATTTTCTATGGCGAGGATTGCGAGACTCGATAGACGTTCCTGGCTCATAGTCGATCGCAAATAGTTTTTAATAAGTTTTAATTTGCTAAAACTTCGTTCGCAGCTTGCGGATGTCGTCGGAAGCGTACTGTAAATTCGCAAAGCAATACAAATATTAGGAAAGGCATCCTGCAAATCATGCGCATGAATCTGTTGCAAGAGACAGAAGCTGTTAGCCTTGTTTATATCTTCAAATAAAAGTTGAGCTTGTTCTTTAAAAACATAGAGCTCCTGGCAGAATTCAACAGCGTTTAAATCTCGCTCGTATTTTCGAGCTAGATCTGCTCCATGTTTTTGCAGTTCTTCAGTTGACATTTTGAAGATTTCTGTACCATTGAGAAATGCAAAATTCAGATTCAGCATGGTAGCAGAATCGAATCTCGTTTTAATTTCTGATATGATTCGATCAAATACCATCATTATATTTTTAGAAAAGAGTTGTATAGGTTGAAGTGTTCGCGATTCGTCATCACACATCTCGTCAAATTGTTTTTTACATTTCGGAATTCGTCTATTCGGCAGAATAGGCTCAACGTCAATTTTTTCAGCAACTTCCGTAGCCTCTTTTATCCAATTTTCAATTGAATTTTCTCTCATTTTTTGCAAAGTTTTGAGCAGGCCATCCATTAAAGCAACGGAACGCGCAAGGATTATATCATTCTTTTGAATTTCGATATTTACTCGATTGATTTCGCGAAGAATATTTGCCCATATCGTCAAATTCAGAATAAATTTAAAATTCTTTATAGCAATTAAGAGACAACCTGCTTCATACTTAGCTTCCGGAGCATGAGAAGTTTGCTTAACTTCTTCCAAGGCTTCTATTACTTCTGGCAAATTACTTACCAACGCATTTACAGCGACATATTTCGCTGACCATCTCGTCTGACTGCTTCCTTTTAAATTGGTTTTAAGATGTTTTTTCATAATATCCCACCGAGAAGTGGAGCCAACAAAAAAGCAATACACTTTGTGAATTAGTCCGAATAGGTTTACAGCTTCCTGGCAAGATGAGGCAGAATGGACACCTACAAGATTTAAGGAGTGAGCCGAGCACGGTATGAACTCCGCCAGCTCATTCTTTTCTGCAATCCTAGCTTGCACTCCTTTATAGGTGCCAGCCATATTGGACCCATTATCATAAGATTGGCCACGACATTGTCCAATATCAAAACCATCAACTGTCAATTTCTCTATAATTTTTTCACAAATGTACTCTCCTGTCTTTCCAGCGACTTCTATGAAATCAATGAAACTTTCTTTGATTTCCCACACGTCGCCAGTTTTTTTTACATATCGAATTACCTGGCTCATTTGTTCTGTGTGAGACACATCTGGAGTGCAGTCGAACATTATAGTATAGTATTTGGCTTCTTTAATGTCGTTTAAGATGCTATTTTTAACTGTCTTTGCCATTAGACCAATAATTTCATTCTGTGTAGTCTTTGATAAATATGATACTTGCCCCTTTTTTAGGTGTTCTAGTTGAAACTTAAGAGTTAAATTATGTTTCGCGAGCAGGGAAATTAAATTCAAAAAGTTTCCTTGAGAAGGCTGAGGACATTGTGTGATGAGGTTGCTTGGGGTTTCGTGAGACCCTCGAAAAGAAAGACAGTTTGTTGATAGATACAGCACAGCATCCATAACAATACGTAGGATCTGTCTCCATTTATCTTTCTCTGTGTGAATTACTCGCTCAATGTCTTGATCAATACCCTGGCATGATTTTATTTGTTGTACTCGAGTTTTCCACTTAATCATACATTCTTTGTGCATTTGTGATGCCTCGTGTTCGGTTAATCTTTCTGAAACTTTTTTCCAATTCATAAACCCTGTAGAACACAATGCAGATGTAGCGGCAGAGGACGGTTGTTGGTAAAGCTTGCAACACACACAAAAAATTGCATTTTTTGTCTTAGAATATAAAAGCCAAGATCTTTTAAGCCTTTCGTGATTGGCTAACGTTTTGTACCACATTGAAGATGTTAAATGTCTGCCAGCGCGTTCAGTTGATCTGAATTCAATGTTTTCAGGGTGATTCTCTCCTAATAACACAGCCTGACTGCTAAAGAAAGATCGTTGCTGGTCGGTAATTTTTTCCGTGTGTGGCCAATAGCCTGGGTCCGATAAATCTACTTCGGTTTTTTGCAGTACATCCACATCCGCGGGAGCTGATTCAGATTCTTCGTATTTAACGTTTATCCTTTCAAGTTGCTCTTCGCAGATCGAAAATGATGATGAAGTTTGCATTGTCAAACCAGAACTTGCTGTACTCGTAGTCGGTTGGGCGACTACAGGTGAAAAATCTTGATCCGTTTGTTCAGGAAAAGTGCAACAATTTTCTTCTAATTGAATATCATCTTCTTGGGAAGCTCTGGCAGAAACTGACGGGTTACCTTGTCCGCGAAGCCAATTTTTCATCTTTTCCGCAAATTGTTTTCCCTGTAACACCTTAAATTTAGCTTTTTTCCTATATTCAGCTCCTGATAGTTTTTTTCTTGGCGCACTCATAATTTCAGCCTGCAAAAAAAGACAAAACTTTAACTTTAATCAATCAGGGACGTGCGGCGTGCACTCCATAAAGATAAAATACCGGCCAAGTGCATGTCGGACCATGCACAATGTAGGGTTCCGTACCTACTCCGTAAACATCCCCCTTCCTCCCCCTCCGCCAATCTTCTTCCCCTCCCGCTCCTACCCCTCGCCATCCCAACTAAAATTTCTGTAGTACACAGTCAACATTCGTTTTAGCGGCCGCAAAATAAGTTTGTATTTTCATAGTCTTCCTATGAAAACACAAACTTATTTTGCGGTCACTAAAGTAGAACTAGCGTGTAACCGAAAATATATCATATTTCGAAAACTACACAACGTATCGTGTTCAAAACAATTTTGGATGAAAGTATTTTGTATGTTCTACTACTGTATTTTTTTTTTTAATTTTCTATTAAACAGTTCAAAAATTAGAGGCCCGGACAGGATTTGACGACTTTAGAAGCGTATATCTCGTCAACTATTGACTTAAATAAAAAAGCTCCATATCATTTTGAAAGCCCTATCCAAAAATACCCCACACGCTGATGTAATCCAAAAAAATTTTTTTCGTCCCTCTGTTACATGTATGCCACCCCTAAATGTATTTTTTTTCTCAATTTTACTACATCATTGTATAGCGGTTCATAGAATACATCTATCCTCCAAATTTCATTTATATAGTGCCAATAGTCTCTGAGTAAAATGGCTGTGACATACAGACGGACAGACGGACGGACGGACGGACGGACGGACAGACGGACAGACGGACATGACGAAATTATAAGGGTTCCGTTTTTGCCATTTGGCTCCGGAACCCTAAAAAGACACTGCCTACCCAACTATAATTCCAATATTTATCATTTTCAACTTATACTTCATGTAATCCATAAACTTAAAAAAACAAAATCATTATGTAACCATATAACAAAAAAATAAAAAGTGTACACTTTTTAAACTTACCGGTAATTCAAAAAAATAATGTCACGTCGCCTCAAAAACTTTCTCTGATATTTAACAACATAATGTTAAAGCACAATCAGTATTAACAATTAACATGTACACTTTTAATTTCAAAAACAGTTTTTAATTTTTTTGTAGTTAGCACATCCGTAATGTTTACAAGTTAAAAGCAAACTGATTAAGTTAGAAAGCAGGGGTGTAATTCTCTTATTCGTTGTTGACGCAGCGGCAGAAGCGAACCATTCTATTTTGATACCTCAACTCGCAACAAATGCTCATAATCACAGGTCAAATATGACCGGTTCGTGAACGTCCAAATGACAGCGCACGTCTCGATCGTCCAACATAATTTTAAACTGCAATTACGAACAGATGCCAAGTTTCCGTAGACCAGTGTAAATGGTTCGTTCCTGGCGCAGCAACGAAGGTAAAATTAGAGAATTACAAGACTGGGCTTCGGATGCTATTGTACCCGCTTGAACACGTGTGCCCATAAATTCCTTGCAAGACAAAAGCATGATGTTTAAAAAAAATGGACCTTTGTTTTAGAAGTAACCGTTCTCTCGACCATAATAAAACCATCGGGTAGGTAAACTCCACAGATATTACATTCGACACATCGGTCAGTATCATGGTATAGCTAATGTTTTAGGTTACACCCTTATTTTTGGTTAAATTGTTGGTTTTTTTTTCATTTTGATGTTTGATAACTTGCGAATTTGCCGCCCTCTGGATTTGCCGCCCGGGGCATGGGCCCCGGCTTGCCCCCCCCCCCTAGATCCGGCGCTGCAAGATGTTCTTAAATCTTTAAAACAATAATTATAAATGACAACATAATTTGAAACATACTTGAGTGGGTAAAACCTCACTACATTTGTATAATACCAAAGTATTTTTAATAATATAAAAAAATATTATTAAAAATGGGGTGTGAAGAACACAATACAAGTTCATTTATGTATTTTTGAATGTATCTTCTCCGAAGACGTAGATACGTATTTCACATTTCTACATGATTCTCAATACGCCCCTGTTGGAGAAGACACATTCAAACAAACATAACTACGTTACTATCTAGACGAAATTATTCAGACAGAGCATGAAGGAATATTCAGCGCTGTCTACATAATAAAAGCCGAAGCAGACGTGTTTTCTATAGTCGGTAACCACTGTATCTATAAAAAACTGTATTCTCGTGTCTTCACCACTTGTCGGCGTGAGCCGAATATGTATATGACAACATAATTTGAAACATACTTGAGTGGGTAAAACCTCACTACATTTGTATAATACCAAAGTATTTTTAATAATATAAAAAAATATTATTAAAATAAATGAACTTGTATTGTGTTCTTCACACCCCATTTTTAATAATATTTTTTTTATATTATTTAAAATACTTTGGTAATAATTATAAATATTAAATAAAAGTAATTTCATATTTTCTAAAATTCTTGCGAGGATTGTTTTTAAGTTAAGGATACTGACTCAGATTTGTAACGTACCTTGGAGGATAGGTGAATTTTAAGCTAGTTGGATTATGCGGTGGTGTTTGATCGAAAATATTGTATATTATACTGGAAAAACAGTCAAAGCAAACCAGTCTACAGAGCAGTTCTGATATACGGATATGAATCATGGGTACTTAATAATAGACAAAAAAGCAAAATCCAGGATGCAGAAATGAGATATCTTAAGTGATTGAGAGGCGTAACTAGAAAGGATAAGATGAGAAATTTACAAATATGAGAGGAACTCGCGAATAATCGATAATGGACTTTATTGAACAGCGGCAACTACACTGGTGAGGACATCTACAACTAATGGGGGACACTAGAGCAGTAAAGCTAATAGAGAGGAAGAAAAGAGGAAGACCGCGACAAGTATGGGAGCATACGATTGGAAATAGCATCCAGAAGAGGGGAAAGAGCTGGAAAGAAGCAAAGACACTGACTAGTAACCGAAGATTATAGAAGAATTTTGTTCACAATTTAGATTAGAAATGTACTTACCCGACCCCCTTTAGGGTAAAAGGGTTTTGATATATATATATATATATATATATATATATATATATATATATATATAGGTTAAAATAAAAAAAAAACGAGCAAGCGGTCTGTCACTTAAAACTCATTTATTAATTATCTCTATATTTCGCAACGAGTTCGTTGCTTCTTCGGGAGATAAAAACGTAGAGTTCAAAACATAAAACTGGAATAAATAATTCAAGGCGTGATAAAAACTGTGTAAACTAATAAAAACGTACAAACAACAAGGAAAATAAATGACACAACAAATTTGTCAAATGAGAGAACATATTTGCCAAATGACCAATTTGTCAACGCTTTCTTCTCAGTACTACAAACTTATACGGCGATATTAACGTTGAATTTTATCAGGTATACATAGGTTTTTTATTTGCTAGAGATATGTCATGCCGAAAGTTCAATAAACGACGTGCACGTCTTCGTATCGTGAATGGCTTATATCACAAACTGACTTACATTGAATCGAAAGAGCCGCGTGTAGCTATATTCACATAGCCAGATATCTATGAATTCTTAATTTGATTGGTTCCAGAGCAAAATGGGCGTGGTTTAAGTGCTCTGTCCTAGAAAACATGCAAGGACATGTTCGCTCAATGTTCGAAAGAACATTTTTAGGAGTATCCTCCTTGTATAAAAGTAACTTTGTAAAATTTATTGCGTTTTTTGAAAAGATTATTTAAGAAAATATATCAATATCCTGACGTGACGAAGCAAGTTTTAAATCAGATTCATAATCAGCATGATAAAAGACATAAACTACATGTATTGGTGTGTAGGAAAACCCAGATATGTTAACTAGTGTAATCAACGTACGATCTCCTTTCTCTTTTCACAGGAATAATTCTTGTATTCTTCCATCGACTAGAAAAAATATTTGTTGTTATGGATAAGTTAATAAGTAGTTTAAGACGATATGTCAAGACAAATTTACAGTCGCATATTAAGAAGTTCATAGTAATAAAGAGTATAAATAAAGAAGATATAAAAAAGAAAATTGATTTTTGTTATTTTTAAAGTAGATATACTCGTATATATTAAAAAATGTAATCTCTAGTTGCGTATATGTAAAGGAGATATCTTTCATCAAATATACACTTTTTTATCTCCCGTCCGTATTCCACGAACCTTTATTATTATTCAAATAAATTCAATAAGTCTTTGATGAGCTGCGTAAGTATAGTATATGAGAAGTTCGGTAGTGGATTTCGTAAATTAAAAGCAAAATCGCAAAGTATACATTCTGCTTCTTTAAACACACTCGCACACACACAGATACCCAACCTTAAAGCTTTAATTTCGTCTTGCCGCGATGGGAGTTCTCACGTGAGAACAAGTGAAGTCGTTGAGTAAGAGTACATATCGTAAACAGAGAAATAATAAAGCTTCAAGCGCACTAAAGCTTTGCGTTGATCTTGTGAGTAATGTAAACGGGAAATTGGAGTCAACACGACGTCGAGTCTGAAATAAGGAATATTTTGCTTTTATATATCATGTTGGTGTCAGCAGCAGACAAGAAAAAAATATAAGATGTGGAAATATGTAATTTTTATATTTTTATATACATTCACTGGTACAAAATTGGATCCATGTACTAATTTGGTTATTTTTTTTGGTGGTTTAAACGGTAAAGCAAATAATCGTAATGATAATTTAAACCAATTAAAAAATATATATAATTGGAATAACAAAAACAATGTAACTAAAAAAAAAATGTGACTAAATCGACAAAATGTATTTTTATTTGTAAATGATAAATAACAGGGATTCATAGCGTGTATAGGGAGGCAATACACGCTATGCTTGAATTACACTCTTCATTCTTCTTGGCATTCCTTCAATAAGGAATCGAATGTCATTTTGGTGAATGTTCTCCCATTATTGCAGTATTGCCGTGCTTAGCTCTTGTATGTTTCTTGGTGCTGGAATTTGAGCTCGAAGTCGCTTTTTGACCATGTCCTACATATTGCTATGAACTGTGATTTTGATAATTAATTTACCACCATTCAAGACAAATCTATCCAGCTAGGATATTCAGTCGGTTTATTTCCAAAATGGGACTGCTTTCCTCTCAGGGTTCCAATCGGAAACGTGGAAAAAATTAAGTTAGTTTTAGTTGGACGCCACTCAAAATTCGTTTGAGAAAAGTTATAAAAATATATTTAAGTTACTTGTTTTCTTGAAGCAAGGTTAAATAATAATCACAATAAAATTTAAATGAAACTTTAACCCGTTTATGCCCGAATTATTTCTTTTCGCAATTTTTTCGTTGCGGTGTAAATTTTAATTGTTGGGGATATTTTATAAGCTGTCTGGTTATAAATTTTTACATTTTACATTCTACTTTTGTGATTTTAGTGTAGTTCCAATAATGGAACAATGGGCATTAATGACAGCTATATTTTAGGTACACTTATGTCCAAAGAATTAATAAAACCAAGTATCTTTTTTAATATAAAAGTATAATTTATTAAAAAAAAACGTATTTTTGCATTTTATATACCTAATGGAAAATATTATAAAACTGATTCACAAACAAAAGTTATTTAGAGTGGAACAATGCAAATCAGTCTTCATGACAGTTAACACCACATTTTTCACATGCTTTTGTAGTATTTTTTTTGCAGACAGCGCAGCGATTTTGTTTCTGGGCTGCAATAATCCAATGGTCTAATCGATCATACCTGACCTGGTCGGGCACTCTTGAGGAAATTTATTTATGTGTGATAGGACGACCAGCACCTTTTCCAGGCTTACCATATTTTGTCAGATAGGTCTGAACTATTGTTCGTCTAAACTTTAGAAGATCAATCATTTTTCCGTAGCTTTTTCTGTGTAGTTGCCAAGCATTATGAACACTAGTGTCTACGCAATATGCAAAGACCGACCACCACCACTTTTTAGATCTAATTGATATTCTATAATTGTCGACATTTTGGTCTAACCGATCGACACCTCCATAAACTTATTGTATTGAGATACCACAAATGGCCGAGTAACAGGAACTTTTTTCTTTTCTGCAGACATCCATCTGTCTACACTACCTACAGGACCGGTAGGATCGCAGCTGCTAACAGTAAGCAGATTCTATTGTCATGCCAACTTGTAATTGTAACATTAGTTTTTTTATCAGTGCAGAAATCGTAGTAACCCCTGAGTTTTTTCTCGATAAGTTTTGAAGACATTATAGCGGGGCATTTTTCAATTCTGTTGTACTTTATAGTTCCTGTATAACCGATACCTATATCTTGTAAACGGTTAACTAGTTTTAACGATGAAAAAAAGCGATCGCCGTATATTTTGAAGGATGTGTTTTGCGGTAGATCTTTCAAGAGAGCAAGTACAACGGTGCCACCTACTCCCAATTCATTCTGCAATAATTTTGAGACTACCTTTGTTTTGTTGTTTCTTGTTGTGGAACACCCTGCTATGACAGTTTTAGTTGGTATAGAATCTTCAGCTTGTTTTACTTTCCCTTGGTAAGGCTCAAATTTCATAAGATATCCAAGAGGTTCGCACAGGCACCACATTTTATAACCATATCTTATTGGTTTTCCCTTTAGGAATTGTTTAGCCCCATGTCTCCCAAAGTATGGTACCATGCTTTCATCAATGCTTAGTTTTTCTTGAAGTTCTGAATACTTAAGAAATCTTTCATTTAGCATATTCATCAAAGGTCTCATTTTTCCGAATTTGTCATTAGTAGGTAAGTTATTATTGTCAGAGCAATGCAGATATCTTTTTATTTCTTCAAACCTATTTCTAAGTATTGCATTTACGACAGACAAGTTACAGGTCTCAGTTCCAATCTCCCACCACATACGCCAACGAGGTACTGAACAATAGCCGGATAATAGAAGTATAGCTATAAAGCAACGAATTTCTTCCTCGCTAACCTGAAATGCTGGTTCTTTTTTTTTTCATATATATTCGTCATTTCAGTTAGAAAACTGCAAATAATTCCGTCAAAAAATAACTCAAAACATTCCACCGCGTCTTCTGTAATCGGTGGCATTTGCTTGGGAGAAACAAGAGCGGGTAAGTTGTCGTCAAGATCGGTGGAATTTTGCCAAACTCTGGTATATGTTCTCGGAAACTTTTTTCTTAGGTCTGATAATGAAACATTATCTTCGCTTGAATAGCCATCATTATTTTCCTCGATATTATTTTCTATTTGAGTTTTTGTCTCTATCTCCTCTTGGCTAATTTCTTCATCATGGTATTCATCTTCATCACTATCTATGTCAGTGTCATCACCAACAGTAAATGTTTCCCCTCTGTTTGTAATTTTTGCCACAGCTTCAGCTTGAAGTTGACGACCGCTTAACTTATTTATATCATTACAGTCCTCCTCGTCACCACTATCTTCCGCACTTTCATCACCGTCATTCGGGGGTGTTATAAAAACATCCGCCCGCCAGAACTCTTCGTCCTCTACTAGTTGTATAAGCTCTTCAGTAGTGTAATACCTAAAATTGAGAAAAAAATAGCATGAAGCCATCCATTCCCAATGTTCCAATAATGAAACTTTTAGAAAAAAAATCTACTGTCATTAGGGTATCAAATATATATTTTTTCGGTGCATGCCAATTAGTTTGGGTACTAACCAATAAGAGATAAATACCACTATAGATTTGGTTAAAAAAATGTAAACATTTGATTTTACTTACTTTCGGTACGCCATTTTTTTCACACTGTTTCACAATATGTAGCACTATAGATTTTTCAAACAAAACGCCCGATACACTAGAAAGATTCTTTATTCACTGCACAATAGTATCGAAATCACGTTGAGACTTGCAGTAAATACGTATGACTAATCTGCATCAGGTGGAGGGGGCTAATATAGCATGTTTCATTAATGGAACAATGGGATAAAATGGGTTAATACAAAAATAAAAAAAAATAAAAAAAAAAATCTTTATAGAGTATAAAGATTAATATCGCATCATTGAACAATATTATAAATGTAAAAATAACCCACGGAAATGACCGCAGCATGCGTTCAAAAAAACCTTATGACACCGACCAAAATTAAAAATAATAAATTACAAAGAAAATTTCTAATTTCTCCCAAGAGAACAAAATAAATAAACGATCTTGACAGCACGAAGCAAAGTCTAAAATAACATGCGCACAAACATGTCTCAGAAAAAATGCCCTTGAAGTCCCAACGTACTAAACTTTACATTTACAGATTTTTTTACTAGAAATGCTAAAAACCTTCTTTGTTATCTATATCAATAACTAAGCCTAAAACTCAATACGATAATATTAATACAATAGAAAATACAGTATTTAACTCTTTTAAATATAATAAGATATCTTTTAAAAAATATTTTACTTACGTAAAAATGTATATATATATATATATATATATATATATATATATATATGGTAAACCTAATCAGTAGGCGATTAAAGGTCTGTATATTACTTCAAAATATATGTATTTAAAAAACTCTACATGTTTCGGCAGTATCGCCTTTATCAAGAGAATACAAAATATAAATGACAGAATATATATATTGAATATAATATATTTTGTATTCTCTTGATAAAGGCGATACTGCCGAAACATGTAGAGTTTCTTAAATACATATATTTTGAAGTAATATACAGACCTTTATTCGCCTACTGATTAGGTTTACCATATCATACCAAGGTCACGAAGTTATTATATATATATATATATATATATATATATATATGAACTTCATGTGTATGAGAATTAATAATTATTAAATCTCATTTTACATGCGATTGTCGCTATAATTTGTTGCATTTAATTCTACAATTCGGCAAATCACTTTTGCCCTAGATTGTAGACGCAACAAGCCGCGACATCAACTGTACAAGTTGTCAGTACAAATGAAAAATTTTGTGAAAAACTTATCTGCGCGGAATGTGCATATATCGATATTTCACTGTTTTTTACAGATCATCAGTGCACCTTACCGAAGACAGACATGATATTCACTTCTATACTACGTGTATATATACGAACTGTAATGAACTTCATGTGTATGAGAATTAATAATTATTAAATCTCATTTTACATGCGATTGTCGCTATAATTTGTTGCATTTAATTCTACAATTCGGCAAATCACTTTTGCCCTAGATTGTAGACGCAACAAGCCGCGACATCAACTGTACAAGTTGTCAGTACAAATGAAAAATTTTTGTGAAAAACTTATCTGCGCGGAATATGCATATATCGATATTTCACTGTTTTTTACAGATCATCAGTGCACCTTACCGAAGACAGACATGATATTCACTTCTATACTACGTGTATATATACGAACTTGTATATATTGTACTGACAACTTGTACAGTTGATGTCGCGGCTTGTTGCGTCTACAATCTAGGGCAAAAGCGATTTGCCGAATTGTAGAATTAATTATATATATATATATATATATATATATATATATATATATATATATATATATATATTCGAGACACGTGAATAAGAAAGTTATAAAAATTCAAAATTACGAGATTACATACTCGTAAAAAACCAACCACAAATTAAATCAAAAAATAACCCGAAGCTACTATAAAAAGATAAAGATAAATCTTTTTATAAACACGTCTTTCTTATCTCACAGTAAACTTGTGTCTGTCTAAAGGTCAAATCAAGCGCGTAGGCTTACAATGTAAAACCAGTTTTTTTCACAAAAAAATAAATTCAAAAATATACACTTGCGTTCAAAATAACAGTACATACATTTATAATTTTATTTTAATATTTTTATGGGGAAAAATCCACAGCAATATGTTCGATCGGATTTAGGCCTAGAATTCTTGCTGCCCAGATCATACGATGAATTCCAACTTCTTCCAAATATGCATTAAGAACTCGAGCAACGTAAGGGCGGGCGTTATCATCTAGTGTAGCCACCAATTACACGGAACCGCTCTACTGCTCTTTGGACACAACACTTAGAAACACCTAGGACTCAAGCAACGTAAAATTGTTATCGCCCATCTTGTATCAAAGCTATTGCTCTGGTAGCGTTTGTTGGATTTAAGATTACGTTTAAATTTAAAAAAACACTAAATGAACTTTGTTGAACAGGAATTTAAAAAAAAGCAAAATGAACAATTAAAAAATAAACCCAGTTAAAAAAGGAAAAATTTAACTAACACTAACTAACAACGGAATAAGCACGCTTTTAATGTTAAAAAAAGGTTTGAAACATTTCAAAAAAATTTCAACAAAGCGTAGTTAACATAATATTTATGACAGATAACAGCAACCTTAAAATCTATTGACGAAACGAATTAATTATGATCATAATAAGACTGAACAGTGAATTAAAATGTTTTTTAATTAGCACATTTTTAATGTCAGGTAATTGTCGTTGTATTGTATATCTTTATATTTTAACTTTTAAATATTTACCTAACGATACTTCCTTAAAGATGTTTTAATTACATTTTTTTATATATTTTTCGGACTTTCATGCTTTTAACTCCATTAAGATATAATTTATTAAAATCAAATAAATAAGGTTGAATAGTTCAGCCGAAACGTATTGAATAAAACATTGTTTTTTCTTAAAAAACTTAAAATAATCTTTTACATGTTTCGGAAATTAATGTCTTTTTCAAAGAATTTTAAATTATAATTATATTAATTGTACAAGTGTCCCGTATCGTTATGTTCAAATTTTAGGAGTGTAAAGTAGACTTCATTTCAAGTAACAAAAACGCAAAACTTGTATATCCATTTTTATTTGTTTCAAAGTTACAGATCTATGAATGTGATTGTCAGATCATGAAAAAAAATGTAATCCTGAAGTCAATACAAACTGATTTTATTTAAAAAAGTTCAATTAATAATATTTTCGAAATGTCCACCTCATTGTTGAATGCAGGCTTGTGCCCGTTATACTTGTTTTGTCGAATTTGCGCGGTAGCCAGGTGAATACAATAAATTTTTCATGTACCCCCATAAATAAAAGTCAAGGGGATTAAGATCGGGTGATCTGGGTGGCCATGCAACAGGACCACCTCGACCAATTCATTTTGGATAATCGACGTTAACCCAATTTCGGACAGCAATTCGAAATGTGGTGGTGCCTCATCCATGTGAAACCACATGTCTCGTCGAACATTCAGTGGGACATCCTCTAAAAGACCTGGCGGTTCGCCAATAAGAAATTGAAGGTAAGTGTCCGCATTTGACCTCCCAGGAAGAGCGACAGGACCAATCGACAAGTCATCGATTAGGGCCGCCCAAACGTTAACAGAAAATTCATGTTGTAATTTAGATGGGCGTATAGCTTTGGGATTTTCTGATGACCACCTGTGCAGGTTTCTCAGATTTGTAACATCACTTCTCGTGAACGTAGATTCATCTGTAGATTCAATGTAGATTCATCTGTCCAGAGGACTGTTCTGCAGAAATTAAAATGAAGCCGTGACTGTCTTAATATCTAGGTAGAATAAACTAGATGAGCACAGTGGTCAGCCTCAAGCAAACCGTGTCCCCTGCGATAGTGATATGGATATAAGCTCTCACGTTTTAAAATTCGCCAAACTGTCGTTCGTGGCACTCCTAGTTGTCTAGCGATTCGGCTAGACAACTCTTAGTGTACATACACTGAGAGTTGGATCCCTTGTAACAGCAGCTACTGCTTCTTCCTCTAAGTCTGCTGGCAAATTTACTCCTCGGTCGAAAAAATAATCACGCAGTCCGCATTCCCGAAATTGTCTGTGTACTTCCAGAAACGTTCTGTAATGAGGAATGCGACTATCTGGAAAACGATGTCGGTATTCAACAACTGCTTGACGTACACTGCCGTTACAGTAGCCATACACAAAATTCATGTCCGCATACTCTTGAGAAGAAAATCGGTAAGGCATTTTGAATAAAGAAAACGTGTTCACTCACTAATAAGCTGTTGTATGAACTGAAGCGTAATGTAATCCTTTACTAAAGAATGTAACGTTAACAGTCATCTGAACATTTGTTTATTGTATGATATTTATGGTTCAGCACTTACAAAATAAGTAAGAACCTTCTTTATCATAAATTAATTACCAGAACTTTTTTTTGAAGATCTCCAAGAAATTACTGTATGCACTACGACGCGTGTTTATTTATTTTAGGATAACATTTTATTATGCGACGTTAACAATCACAGGCCTGTTATTGAATCGTATAACTTTTTTTAAATAAAATCAGTTTTTATTGACTTTAGGATTACATTTTTTTTCATGATCTGACAATCACATTCATAGATCTGTAACTTTGAAACAAATAAAAATGGATAAACAGGTTTTGCGTTTTTGTTACTTAAAATGAAGTCTACTTTACACTTCTAAAATTTGAACATAACGATACGGGATACCTTGTATAAAAACGTTAATATACTGTCATTTTTAATTTAAAATCCTTTGAAAAAGGCATTAATTGCTGAAACATGTAAGAGATTATTTTAAATATACACATATTAAAGCAAAATTGACCTAAATCGCTGACTATTTAAATCTACTATACTATACAAAGGTCAAGAAATGATTATATACCGGGTTCTTTTTTTATCATTACACATACATTTATTCCTATGTGTAAAGCTAAAAAAAGAAAAATCAATGCAAATATTTCGGATTTTTAATTCATATTTACATCTTAAATTAAATACATTTTATTGAAAAATAGATAATGTATTTAAAACAGTTAATTATCCCAACAGGCATGTTCCTTGTACAAAGACAATTTTAAATGTTTTTAACAAATTCAAAGAAGATGGGTAGTATTTCTTTAAAGATGAAATATCTAAGATAGTAAAATTGGTGTATCAAAAAAGATACAAAATATGAAAGCGTTGACAACGAAAAAGTACAAATAGATTTTACCATTTTATGAAATTGTAGAACGTTCTCACATTACGTCATACTTCTAATACCGAACGTAACCCACGCATTACAGGTATTTCAGTAACACGATAAAAACAAATAGCACCTCGTGGTATCTTACGAATAAGTGGTTTTATAAAATGAAGAAATTTATCTTAAAAGGCAATAGTGAGAAATTCTTGTAGGTAATAAATATGTTACTATTTCTTTAATAATGACAATAACTTTTGGCCTGTACAATTATCTGACAGCATCACTACTGGAATTAAAGATTGAGGAAACGAAGACATGCAACAAACTTTTGGAATCTATTAAACAAAGCTATTTTTATATTGCAGACTATTAGTTACTGGAGTAGTAACTGTTTTACACCCTCGATTTTAAAGAGACGATTTTTGTAGTACTGAAAATACGATTTGGGCTTCTTCTATTCTAGAACAAGAAATGTTTACTATTATGAATAAAATAGAAAGAACAAATATCTGTAATCGAAACAAACATTAGTCCACATCAAAAGTCACTTTCATTATTTTGATTTTTTGAAAGAAAGAATAACAGAAAGTATGTAATAACAACTAAAAGGCAATACCTCAAAAGGCTAAATTTAAATCAGGATGTAGATCCTCTTTTATTTTAGTTACTTATTAAAAATATTAATAAGTAACCGAAGTATTTATTTTATTGGAATTACACCCAACCTTTTCCTATCAGCTAAAAAAATAACATAATGGGTTTCATCTTACTACTTTCTAACTATGAAAGATATGAATGTTCAAACGTTCGAAGGGAAATTATTTAGATTGCCATACAGAATGTATGTGAAACTCTTTAAATCTATTACGGAACTGTTTGCTTTATCAGTAAAAATTATTTTATTTAAAATTTCCTCGTTTTCATTTAACAAATTAAACATTATATCACAAAAATCGTTCGTTTTTGTTGATTGCTAGGAATAACAGCCTCAATAGGAGGAACACCTGTAGTTCTATTTCCTTGTGAACGTAACCAATTGATATCGTGTATGGCTTATATTTGAATTCTTTCAAGGTTTTGAACACTGAACTGTACGATACTCCAAAATATCTGGCTACTTCTAAAAACGATCCAGCAGACCGTTCTTCTACATAACACGGGATATTCAGCTTCATGTGTTCTGCTAACCCGTGATTGGTTTTGGACATTTAGAAAACAAATATCATCTTTGAATTTGTTCACAATATTTAAAATTGCCTTCGCACAAGGTATACGTATGCCTGTTGGGATAATTAAAATCGTGCACTGTGCACTGTGACAGTGAAATATCGGTATCTGCACGTTTCGGGCGGATGTGGCTTTCACAAATTTTTCATTTTTCATTTGTACTGACTACTTGTACAGTTGACGGTGCGGCTTGTTGCGTCTACAATCTAGGGCAAACGTAATTTGCGGAATTTAATGCAACAAATTATAGCGACAATCGCATATAAAATGAAATTTAATAGTTATTAATTCTCATACGCATGAAGTTGGTCATATATATATATATATATATATATATATATATATATATATATATATATATATATATACCTTGTGTCCCCGGATCGACGCATGAATAGGTATAAGAGTCTGTAAATGTTTTAGTTGAAATTTCATCTTCTCGGGTTCGGCCCTGCTTGGGTAGAAAGTAATTGTTGCCATACTTTTAATTTTCAAAAATCAAGGATGCCTTGGAAATTTACAAAAAGGTAGTTCTTATCACTAATAAAGTACCTTTTTTGTAGGAGATACGACAAAATGCTATTAAGAAAAGTTATTCAGAATAATAAACTATGCAAGTATGCAAAATTTTAACAAGATCGAACATACTTTGAAAATTTACAAAAAAATTATTCTTTCCACTAATAAAGTGCTTTTTGTGCAGGAGATACGATAAAATGTTGTTAAGAAAGTTATTCAGATTAATAATTTATATAAGTGTACAAAATTTAAACAACATCGGTTTACTTAATTGTTTATTAATTATGAATATAAAAAATAATAAAACTCAAACAATTCATTTCGTTCAAATTAAATTAACAATTCACAAAATCTAAAATATTCATTCATTCAATATGTCTGCCGCCTTTATTCGCACATTCCTCAATTTTGTTCCGAAATGCGTTGAATGCTGTTCTTATCTCCTCAAGAGAAATTGAATTTACAGCATCTCTAATGCGATTCTTCAACACCTCCACATCATTTGGAATCGTATTTGAATATACTATTTGTTTTATCCGGCCCCAAAAGAAAAAATCCATGATTGTTAGATCAGGAGATCTGGGCGGCCACAAAATGTGACCAGCATTGGCTATCCATTTTTCTTGAAAATGTTCATTCAGCCATTCAAAAACTCTTAAAGTCGAGTGGGCAGGACAACCGTCATGTTGAAAATATGACGAAAATCTTGCTTCATATGGCAGTTCGTCTATAAACCAATTCAAAATATTTAAATATGTGTGCTGATTAAGTCTTCCTTCAATAAAATATGGTCCAATAACACCACAATGATAAGAAATTGCACACCGAACGTTAACTTTTTTAAAACATTGCCGTTTACAATGTATTACATAATCGGGCTTATATTCAGACCAATATCGACAATTCTGTGAAGGAGGCACACCATTAGTGGTAAAAGTCGATTCATCTGAGAAGATAATATTGTTATGAAAACGTCGATGCTCCAGAATTTTCTCTCCCAAAGTAAGACAAAACCAACCTTCATCCCCTTCTTCTAATGTGAAGAAATCTAACTTTATATGGTTTAACTTTTTTTGCTTTAAAACGCGTTGCAAATGTGATTTGCTAATAAGAATCTGCTCTGACCGCTTTCTTAATGACAGTTTGGGCTGTTCGCGTACTGAATCCATTGCTAACACAGTACTAATGTCATCTTCATTAAAGTTTTTTCTTTTTTTCGGTATATTATGTACACTGCCGGTAGTAAATTTTTGAATCAGTCTGGATGCTGTAGATTGGACTAATACTTTGTTTGGAAACTTCTCATTAAATAATCTAATAACTGCTGGAATAGATAATTGCCCAATACCATAACATTGAATTAGGTAGATCCGTTCTGGTAGAGTAAGCATAACTTTTGTGATATTTCACAGTGGTATTTACGAAATTTAATGTGAATTTTAGAGTACAGAAAACACTACGTCTACTTAAATTAAATATTTTTGACAAGTGTCAAAACGTTATTTTATATTTATTTCCATAGCACACTTAAAAAATAAGACAACACAAACATTTCTTTGGCATACTCCTTGGCACAACTTATTAATCTGAACAACTTTTCTCAACAACAGTTCATCGTATCTCCTGCAGAAAAAGCACTTTATTACTGGAAAGAATAATTTGTTTGTAAATTTTCAAAGTATGTTCGATCTTGTTAAAATTTTGCATACTTGCATAGTTTATTATTCTGAATAACTTTTCTTAATAACATTTTGTCGTATCTCCTACAAAAAAGGTACTTTATTAGTGATAAGAACTACCTTTTTGTAAATTTCCAAGGCATCCTTGATTTTTGAAAATTAAAAGTATGACAACAATTACTTTCTACCCAAGCTGGGCCGAACCCGAGAAGATGAAATTTCAACTAAAACATTTACAGACTCTTATACCTATTCATGCTTCGATCCGGGGACACACGGTATATATATATATATGTATATATATATATATATATATATGAAAAATTTTGTGAAAAGCTTATCTGCGCGGAATGTGCATATATCGATATTTCACTGTTTTTTACAGATCATCAGTGCACCTTACCGAAGACAGACATGATATTCACTTTTCATGAGTCTTTGAATTTTGAGTCGTGGTCGAAGATTGCCTTCATTTCCACTCCGTTGTTAAGTATCTCCCAGGGTTGTGATGTGTTTGTGTCTGATTAATATCGTGCGTTGTTGTGTTTGTTTTTGTTGTCACGTGTTTTGTTTGTGCAGTCTGTGCGTCAGTCGCGTTTGCATTTTTTTTTTTTTTTTTTTTTTTTTTGCGTTTCAGTTGTGTGTTTAATGTGTTTTGTTGTATAGTGTTATTATTGTCTGTGTCTGTGTAACGAAGTGTTGTATTTGTTCGTTTGTTGCGTTAGTCGAGTGTAGTGTTATTAGCATATTGCCTAAGGCAAGTGCTAATTCGTCTACTGTGTTATGTGTTGTTTTGTCTTGTCTTTGAGTCCAGGGATTATTTGTTGGGGGTGGTGCTGGTATGTATTTAGGTTTGGGTGCGGTTTTGTTTGCTGGGTTGTTAGGATTGTTAGGACAGTTGATGAATGTGGATAGGTGAGGACCACCGCAGTTTGCACACTTTGGTGGGGTTGTTTTGGTCTTTGTACATAAGTGTGTCGAGTGTTCGTCGCCGCATTTCATACATTTGTAGTTGATGTGACAGTTTCTTTGATGATGTCCGAATGTCTGGCATTTGTGGCATTGTATAATGTCAGTCCGTTTATTTAAAGGTTCTATTTTAATTGCAAGTCCGCAGCAGTCACGTAAGTTGAAAATTGATTTGAAGTCTCTCGTCAGTTCTATTAATGCCAGTGGTGCAGGTATGCCGTGTTTTCCGTTCATTCGTCTAATTTTTAAAGTCGGGTATCCTTGGTCTGTCAAGTCGTTTGTAATGTCAGTGTCTGTTATAAAGGTGGGAATGCCACGCATCACCACCTTCAGTGTCTTTTCACTTCTTAATTGGAATGTATAATATTGTATTTGTTCGTTGTCGAGTGTGTGTTTAAGTGTACGGTAGTCATTGTCAGTTGTCGGTTCGATGTGTATGCCTTGTCTCACTAGTTTGTTTTCGACGGTGTTAATATTGTTTGTTTTCAGTATGTGTCGTATGTGTGCCCATTTGTCTTTTTCAGTGATGATTATTGGTGCGGTTTTGTGTGTTTTATGTGTATTTGTTTTTGTGTTAAGTGTAGTGTGTGTCTTATCACTTACCCTGGGAGTGCTGTTGTATGAAGTTGACGGTTGTGGAGTGATTTCAGTTTCCTCTTCCATTTTTTCCTCGGTGATTGTTTTTTCGAGGACACTGTATGCGTTTTTTGTTTCGATAGGTGTATTTGCGTGGTCTGTTTTTTGTTTTTTTGCCGTTTTCTTCGCCATTATAAAAACGTTTTGGAGTTGGACGTTGGTTTTGTGATCTGAGTTGTTGTCGGGCGGGTTTGCCGGGCTTGTATCTTCTTCTTCTTCATTTTCTTCGGGCGATACTAATAGTTCTATTTCACACGTTGGCTGGACGGGGTCGATGATGAATATCTGCGGTTGCTTTTGCAGAAGGTTTTGGATATCTTCTTCGTCGGTTGTTTGGCTGATTATAATTTCTGCGTCTTGTCGTTGCTGCGGCGTACATCTTCTTTTGAAGTTATTCTTCAGCGTTATATTCGTTACGGTTTTGGTTATGTATCTTCCGGCCATTTCTTCCGGGTTCGTATTTAAGCTGTATATAGCTGTAGGTGCTCTCAACTGCGATGTAGTAAGACTGAATATCGCAGTGAGAATGATATTCACTTCTATACTACGTGTATATATACGAACTGTAATGAACTTCATGTGTATGAGAATTAATAATTATTAAATCTCATTTTACATGCGATTGTCGCTATAATTTGTTGCATTTAATTCTACAATTCGGCAAATCACTTTTGCCCTAGATTGTAGACGCAACAAGCCGCGACATCAACTGTACAAGTTGTCAGTACAAATGAAAAATTTTGTGAAAAGCTTATCTGCGCGGAATGTGCATATATCGATATTTCACTGTTTTTTACAGATCATCAGTGCACCTTACCGAAGACAGACATGATATTCACTTCTATACTACGTGTATATATACGAACTGTAATGAACTTCATGTGTATGAGAATTAATAATTATTAAATCTCATTTTACATGCGATTGTCGCTATAATTTGTTGCATTTAATTCTACAATTCGGCAAATCACGTTTGCCCTAGATTGTAGACGCAACAAGCCGCGACATCAACTGTACAAGTTGTCAGTACAAATGAAAAATTTTGTGAAAAGCTTATCTGCGCGGAATGTGCATATATCGATATTTCACTGTTTTTTACAGATCATCAGTGCACCTTACCGAAGACAGACATGATATTCACTTCTATACTACGTGTATATATACGAACTGTAATGAACTTCATGTGTATGAGAATTAATAATTATTAAATCTCATTTTACATGCGATTGTCGCTATAATTTGTTGCATTTAATTCTACAATTCGGCAAATCACTTTTGCCCTAGATTGTAGATGCAACAAGCCGCGACATCAACTGTACAAGTTGTCAGTACAAATGAAAAATTTTGTGAAAAGCTTATCTGCGCGGAATGTGCATATATCGATATTTCACTGTTTTTTACAGATCATCAGTGCACCTTACCGAAGACAGACATGATATTCACTTCTATACTACGTGTATATATACGAACTGTAATGAACTTCATGTGTATGAGAATTAATAATTATTAAATCTCATTTTACATGCGATTGTCGCTATAATTTGTTGCATTTAATTCTACAATTCGGCAAATCACTTTTGCCCTAGATTGTAGACGCAACAAGCCGCGACATCAACTGTACAAGTTGTCAGTACAAATGAAAAATTTTGTGAAAAGCTTATCTGCGCGGAATGTGCAATGCAAATGCAACAAATTATAGCGACAATCGCATGTAAAATGAGATTTAATAATTATTAATTCCCATACACATGAAGTTCAATATATATATATATATATATATATATATATATGACTGGGATTTTGCCTTTAGAACAAAGGAATAATGTTATATTGGAGAATCTAACAAAAACAATTCAAATTGAATTAGTTTTTTATTTTGCGTATCATTTGTATGCTTTTTCAGGGCCAGCAAAGGAAATATCATACATTAAATCTTAAAACATTGTCAATTGTAATACTTAGAATTTGAGCTTCAAATTGTGAATACTGAGATAAATCTTCAGTTCAGTTTCAATTAATAAAACACACGGTAATTAAAACTAACTATACTAATTAAAAGAATAAGTGACACTTAACAATAGCTAATAATATCTATTTATACACACAACATTTATGTATACGATATTTAGTTCACGATAATCACTGGTTGAATGAAGCATCTTTCCTTTGACTCCTTATATACTCATAGCTGTTACTAGATTAATCCGAGTCTAGAATATTTCGGAAAGTCCAATGACGTGCACGGCCGGTGACGCCATCGCTTAGGTCACCGACTGACATAACGTCGCATGACGCACATAACAATACCACCAAATCACCAAATTAATATGGTTGTTTGTCTAGTCAGTATTTAATCATGCATTGCTAAGGTTTAAAAGTTATGCAGATAATCAGAAATTTTTTTTTCTGGTACTAGTGTAATACATTTTTTTAATTAAAAGAACTATGAATAGTGCTACATCTTTCTGGAAAGGAAGCTAAAAGTAACATGTCAAATTTGACTTAAATTAAGTGGTTTAACTCTAATAACAAATTTGCAACTTTGAAAAATAAGGTCAGCTAAGTATAGTTGTGTAAAAGCAGCAGCGTCAAACGACAAAACTTAATCCAAAAGTACATCATCGTGTCTTTTGGCTCTAGTACGTTTGCGAGAACTTGAACAGTGTAAACACGATAATAATGTTGCCTCAAATTAGAACACTGTAGAGAATTAGAAAATAACTTAAGTTAATTAGATTTATAAAACTTATAAATGAATGTTTCAGCCGATGGTACTGGAATAACGACAAGAAGCTAATCAGAGTTGGTCAGGGTTTTTAACTAGATAGAGATTGCTGCGGAAGAAGTGGGATTAGATGTATATGAAAATTGTTTAATTCTATACAAAAATCTTGCACTGTTTCAGAAATGGTGTCCAAATAATGGAATGTGGTTAAATATTGCTAAAAATGCTATTCTTTCTTTCTCAAAACGTTCCAATATTATTTCTTTTTAATATGCAATTTGTCATGACAGGATTTCTAGGGTACTGTTAGTTTTGGTGTTTTGGGGTACTCCTTGATTTTCAATTGTCGTTTAGTTTACATGTTACTAGATTTGTTCATCCGTATCCAGATCTCTAGGTTTTCTTATACGATCTTGTATTATATTTGGCAATTTTTATACGTATTAGCAATTTTGTACTATTCTTTTGTTCCAACTAAACTAGAGAAGAAGTTGAATCACTAACACAAATAATGAATTTTGTGAGGAACTTCCAGCTTGCTTCATCTCTTCTTTGGTATAGGGAAGTGAAGTCATAAGTCATAACTATTCAACAAATTTTCGTAGTCAGTGCTAGGACGTAGGTATACGCCATTTAGCTCATAACATTACATGTTGAATGTGTATTTTCGATCTTTCTAGCTGATAAATTATTATTATTACTTAATCCCGGTGTGTTGGAAGTAGAAGTTTTTATACAACAGAGTTAGAAAAATTTAAATTATTATTGGAGACCCAGTCATCAGAAATGTAATCAAAACCTATAAACCAAATTTCCAATGCTGGATTTATTTGTTGATCAAGTTTAATTAAATTTTGAACTAAAGAAAGGCAGGCGAATTCTAAATTTACTTATTCCATATATTAATATATATTTTTAGTTTCACTTTAGCTGTATGTTCTAGTACTGTGAATAACTTCGCATTCCCATTATAGAATAAAATGATGTATTATGTATGTAATGTCTATTTAGTTACTTTCATTTCTTCATCTCATCTCATCTCATCTCATCTCATAGGCATTTCTGCAAACGAAAACCCAAAACTTAGGCGAGCATTTAGTAAATAAAACCAAATAAATAAATATATTTTAATATCGAAAAAAGTGAAACTCCTTTCACTTTCCTAGTTGACATTTTCAGTTGTTTGTAGAAAGTGTGTTGAATTAGTATACTCTATGTATGCATGTCAAGAAATTACGATACCGTTCAAGATAATCCTTCTACAGTTCTATGTACTTTTCCTAGATTTTTCCTAGAATTCGGCTTATTGATAAATTATTCTTTAAATAAAAAACTTATTTTAACGTTTCGACATTTATTGTCTTCTTCAGAAACACATTGATGTAGATACTAGAAAACTAGAAAAATTAAAAATATGGTAATTATGTATGTTGTATGGTACTTACAATTTGAATGCATTTTCTACTGATATATGTAAAAAACATCACAGCCTTAAAAAAACACGAAAACAAAAATAGTCACAACTTCAATTACAAAGATGTTAAAATACTTCAAACAGAGAAAAATTGCAAAGCTAGATCAGTATTGGAATTAATTCACGTTAAAAAACGCCGTAAACGGTCGTCATGAAATTGCAAATTTGTTAAAATTATATTTTTCTATATGATAAATAAAGATTATTTTAATTTCAATATCGACACTCAACTATTTTAAAGCCACTCCCCAACTAGTTTTCCCAACTAGGTTTCTCAGCCGGTGAATTTTCAAATATGAGACTTCTAACTTCTCGGGTTCCACTTAGGAAAAGCGTGTCTATAAAGTGAGTTGAGCGCCAGAGAAATGTTCACAAAAATTTATATACTTATTTGATTAATTAATTATCAATAATGGAGTGTCAAATGAAACAAGCGCAAGATAAAATAACTATTTAAATAAAAAATAAAAAAAATAAAAAAATATCTCTTTACAAAATATAAAGATCCTGTATCATACAAAAATACTTGAGGTAAAAACATTCATTGAAAATTGACACCTTAATGAATGGAAAACATCCTCTAAATGACTCCGATCAAAACTTATCTAAAAATAATCAACTTTAATATTAATTTCCCCTCAGAGAACCACACTGTATAATCAGATACTAATGCACGAACAAAAACTTACGCATGTGCAAAAGACACGCACAAAGAAAACCCTGAATCCTCTCGAACAAACTTTTCAATTATAATTTTTATTACAAACAAATGTTAATAATAAACTGTATTATCTGGATTTCTAATAATTAATTCTCTTAACTTGAATACTTGAATACAATAGAAATATACTTATAGTAATTTTATATACTATGACGACGTCATATAATTTTAATTCTACTTACAAGAAAAAAAATATGTGGAGACTCTAATGAACAAATAAGGTGCATAATCAATTTAAACATAAAAAATACAACGAGAAATTTATCTCTATAAATATCGGGACTTTAATACGTATATAACAAAATCACTTTCAATCAATCAACCCGAATTAATTAAAATATATTTAAATCTATTTCACAAAGCAACCTTCTAGTTCAAACTATAAATTTCATCTCCTTTAGTTTACCACGGCCTCGTCAACCGCGGATAACAAGTTTTTCACTCTAGTTAAATTTATATACATTTTGAATATACAATTCTATCCAAAATAATTGTACATTTTTAAATTAAATTATTTTTAATTAAAAATCCATAGCAATATGTAGCAAGCAGGTAGTTTTGAAGTTTAGTTGACCTCCTTAGTATGTATAGTATACTCGTAAGTCAATATGTGTAAAACTCTACATTTTATAATTACTAAAATGCATTCAAATTGTAAATACGTACCACACAACATACATAATTACCATATTTTAAATTTTTGTTTATACACCTAGTATCCAAATCAATGTGCTTCCGAAGAAAACAATAAATGTTGAAACGTTAAAATAAGTTTTTTATTTAAAGAATAATTTATCAATAAGCCGAATTCCAAGAAAAATCAACCTTTTATATTTAAGAGAGCGGCTAAGAAAAAATAGAAAGATATATATATATATATATATATATATATATATATATCTTTCTATTTTTTTATTCTAATATTAGAACTTAAGATATATTAGGAACTGTATTTTCACCTGTCACATCAATAAAGTTAAGTTCGCGTTTTTAATTGCTTAAATATAAATCTCATATTTATTTATTTATTTGCCTAAGTCATTTTACTTCAATATTTTGTGTTACCGAAGATTTTTAACTTAATTGATTGATAATTAATGTCACCTATTTATTTTGGAAAAACTGTACAAATACAAATTTGTATATAGCGGGAAATATCCCAATTAAGAATAGGCATAATATGAAACTTTTGACTTTCAGATGACAATTATTTATAAAATAAAATAAAATATATAATTTTTGTAAAATATCAACACGATATGTGTCAATAAATTATAACTTTTACTAATATTTTTAACGAGATTAAATGAATACATACAAGATATACGAATGAGAAGCCAGCATTCAAAACAAACGATAGTTGGCGTTTGGCGTCATGTTGTAAAAAATTCAGAAAACACGCTGACGTATTCAAAAAGTGTCGCTCTGAAATTGAGAAAAAAACATTAAATAAAGTATTAAAATCATACTACGAGTATATTAAATTCTTTGTATCTTACGTTCACGCTCCAGCTTATAAATTATGCAAATCGCTAAACAAACATTTACCGGATATAATAAATTTCATTTCACCCAAAGCAGTAAAAAACTCTTTTGAATTAATAGACAAAATAAAGAATATTGTTTTAACCCCTAACATGAAATTAGTCTCCTTTAATATAAAAAGTCTTTTCACATCTATCCCCATAGTGGAACTAAAAACAATTTTAAAGAATCACATTCAAAAGTCTATCCCGAACATCGTAACACAGAATACTTTATTTAACTTAATTGATATTTGCCTTAAACAAAACTATTTTAAATTTCATAACAAATTTTATACACAAACCAACAGTTTACCAATGGGTAGCCCCCTAAGCCCGTTGCTCGCTGAATTATATTTGACAGATTTTGAATCTAAACATATAAACAATGTCAACCGCAGTCCACTATTAAAATACATTTCCTTCTGGGGCAGATATGTAGACGATATTTCATGCCTGTGGTCAGGCACAGATAGACAACTAGATTAATTTCTCAAGTATTTAAATTCTCTTAACAATAAAATACAATTCACTATAGAAAAAGAGTTAGACGGAACGCTAAATTTTTTAGACTTAAAATTAACAAGAATGGATAAACGATTCGAGTTTGATATATTTAAAAAACCCACTACAACGGATACATTAATCCCGGCTAATTCTAGTCAATCATGGAATATAAAAATGGCAGCGTTTCATAGTTTTATACATAGACTGATTAATTTCCCTTTAAATAATGAGAATTACGAAAAAGAAGTAACCACCATAATAAACAATAGCTAGAAACAACGGATATAAAACAGAATTTATAGATAAAATGATTATCAAAAAACAACGCACTATCCTTATGAAGAATTTTTACTACGGGCACACATATACAAAAACGAATAAAACATTTCACACACTCAACTATATACCTGGGGTTAGCAATAAAGTTTCTAATAAACTGAATAAATTAGGGTTAAATGTCATCCAAGTGAATAAAGTCAATCTAGGAAATATTTTAGTTAATAATAAAGAAAAAACAGAATTGTGTGATAAGTCAGGTGTGTACGAATTAAGTTGCAGTGATTGTGATGCGATATACATCGGCCAATCAAGACGTTCAATAAAAGAACGGATCAAAGAGCATAGAAGTTCTATTCTTTATGGTAAAATGAATACGGGATTCTACGAACACTGCATTGAAAATACACACTTGTTCAATACCAGTAATTGTAAACTTTTACATACTTGCAATAAAGGAAAGAGACTTGACTTCCTCGAAATATTGGAAATGAAAAAAGCCATAAATCTTAATAGACATGTAACAAACACGCAGCTGGATTTTTTCAACACCCCGACTATTGATGCCATAATAGAGTCCCTTAAAAACTCATAAATAGTGGTGGAAGTGTACTTTCTATTTTAGTTTTTAAAAATAACTCTTCGATAATGCCTGAAAAGGCGAATCATATGTTAGAGATTAAATAAATATATTTTGTGAAGCAAACATATCGAGTGTTTTCTTTAGTAAATTAAAAAAAATAGTTTACGTTAGATAAATAAATTTAGATCGTTATCATAGAAAATCATAACTTAACCTAGATATTATTGAATCCAAATGATCACGTGACTTTATGCAAATTAATATTAATACTATTATCATGTCAACCACTTAGCTGTTTCATTGATATCTCTATTAAACCATTTACATTAGACCATTACTCTCCCGTTTTATTTAGTAGATTTTACATCCAGAATATTCAATTATTTTATAACTTAATCATCACTTTTATATATATTCTATTTGAGTACCGATTCCGCAAAACTATTATCTTTTCATAGCACAAATTAGAGTCTCATTGTTCTGCTAGCCGGACATATAACACAATATTACTCTTGAGAAATAAACAATAAGAGTTTGTACGAGGAAAAAGCTGTATAGGTTAAGTATATCTCGTTTATGTACGTTTGTTTACAATTTGAATCTTACGCAGGCGACAACGATAACGTTTTAAAACACAGCTCCATCTTTAGGTAATACTTGTAACCACACTTGGATTTATTTCAGAATTATTTTAGAAATTTACCTTATCAATTAATTTACATCTGTTAGGTGTTTGTAACGTATTATTCGTTTGCATTTGTATTTACACCTTGTCAGCCTTTCTTCAATATATATATATATATATATATATATATATATATATATATATATATATATATATGTATACATATATAGATACAAACATATAAGAAATGAACTAGGCTAATTGAAAATAAAAAATATTTGTTGGCAGTAGTGCTCATAATGTAGACAGGGGAACGCTGCAACACATTGGTCCTCGTGGTGAATGAAGCCTCGGCACGTGTAGGAAAATTCTTGGCAGAAAGAACTGGCAATCGATCTTACTATTTAAAAATTTCAACAAGAAGGTAGCACACTGGCTATCCCTTTTGTCCAAGAGCGAAGGCATATTGTATCACAGCAGCAAATTTCCCTGACTTATTCCAGTAGGTCCCCAAGTTTATGCAACGATGCGTTGCCATTGACAACAAAGTCTTGTCACGTCTACCTGATGACGTAAAATGTTTTGGATTTGACTTACAAAGAATGCCCAATGTCGCTCGAATAAATTCATACGATGTCCGTCAATATTCCTCAAGCATTGCTCGAACGGAAATATTTTCACCAGCAACAGCAGTTCTTGGGCGTCCTTCACCAAATTCGTCACTAAGGAAGAAGCGATCCCTTTTGAATTCGTTGTACAATTATAAATTGTTGTCTTAGATTTGGCTTCTTCGCTAAATACATTTCTAAACCGATCTTGACATTGTTCAGACGTTAATGACAATGTAAAATCGTAAAAAAAATATTTTTGTGTCAACACAAAATCTTTATATTATGATAATTAAAAAACTATTAGAGCAAAGCGAGCAAACCAGACGGCAATCGACTCGCAAAGCATTAAAAAGTAACTGTCAAATAAAAACAAATTTAATTATTTTTTTTGGAAACAACCATTCTAGATTTTTTCAGTATTCCCCTCGTATTAAACAGCAAAATTTGTTGTTATATTCTTTTCGTTCAATTATAACTAGCTACGCAACACTAGAATATTTTTCCGATCACAAAATATGTAATTAAAACATCATGATAACTACATCAATAAATTACTGTCTATTGGGTAGATTTAAGGTTAAAGAAATATTTCTCGTATTTACTTTCTTGTAATTGATTTGATTTATCGCTAGAGTGTTTGCGAGAAATCTAGGATTCGACTGCGCAAAAAAAAACTTCAAATTCATTCAATTTTGTGGAAATAAAGAAAACTGTTTGGAATTGCAAAAACTGTCATACGAAATGAAAATACACGACAAATCCATCGAAAGCGATCAATTCATTTTAATATCCGGTGAACGCGTTTCAACATCGACTTCTTATATATTTGTGCGCAAGAAATGTTTCACACTCTGCGAGGTGTCGTATTGGTTCTTTAGAAAGAGCGAAATTATAATATTAATAATAGAACGCGGTGAAATGAAAATTTTCTTTAAGGAAAACCATACCACTCGATGTTACTTTAAAAATTCACTTCAATTTAATTTACTATTGCGATACCAATTTCTTTTTTCTCTCCTTTCTGAAAAGAAAGAAAATCCCCACCTGTACGGGAATGTTGTTGGTTACAAGCTGATGGAGTCCGTAACACCGCGTTTAACGTCAGTAAATCGCTGTAGACGGTATAGTTAGGTGGCGCGGTTGTGATCTGTGTTACGACTTTTAATTAGAAATTCTCGGAGCGCGACATTTTTGCGTTATTTTTATATATTAAAGTGTTATTTAAATTTATTTATTTCGCAGAGATAATAAAAAAAGAATAATCTAATGAAACAATACAGGCAATTTATAAATAATATTAGGGATTATCACGTTCCAGATCATAATACATAATTGTCTAGAAGTAAGAGATAAGATTCATTGTTCCATTATATTCTTTAAATTGGATGATATATGAACAATATAATACATATTTTCATAAAGTAAAAGTAATAAATGATTGATCCTTATTGAAAGGGAGATAATTGGAATTTACATATCCACACTGCCAAACTTTAAAGTTCACTTATTTGAACGCGCTGCACCTTGTGTACAACTTTAAACCAGAATCAATTACAATGTGTTTGTAAAATTTAAAATATTCAAGAAGAAGGTTTCACAAGGAGAAAATAAGTGATTTTGAAATAAGATGCCATCAAATCATTCCAATGGGAATTCTAGTTTAGAAATCGCACATAGTAATCAGGTAAGATTCAATCTATTATTATACTTAAATTAAACGTTAAAAATGAAGGATTTTATAAGATGCAATTCTTTAATAATACACAGATTTCACAAGTTTTTATTGTCGTGTTTTTTTTGTAATTGCGTAAACCGATTAAGATATTTAGCATGACCGTATTTTATTTTGCGCAAATACAACATACAAATATTTACTTGTTAATCTTGAAGTTACAAAACTTTTAAGGACACGAAAAGAATTATCGATTTCGCCTTGTTATTTTTGTAAATTTTGAACGCGTTTTTCGTGAAGACCAAGAAAGCTTGCGGTTTTCTTTTTTAGAAAATAAAAGCAATATGACTAATTAACCAATTTCCACTAATAGTCCTACGAAAAACTTTTACTAAATAACTTTACCATTAACTCATGCTTGCTTACTACTTTTAACCAATATTTTAATTCAGTTATATCAATTATTATTTTCAATAAATTTATTAATAGTTTTTTGTATCGTTTATAAATTATGTTTTTAAATTTTGAACGCGCTTTTCTTGAATACCAAGGCGACATTAATTTCCTTAGGAGTTGATTTCTTCTTCTTTTGAGTATTTAGGTCGAACACTAGTAATAAGTCTAAATAAGCAGGCACACTATCCCCAATAGATTTCTCATTCCACTTTATTAGACTTGTGTCAATAATATCCATTATCTATAATGTATAGAATCCACGGTTGGCTCTTGGTGAAACATAATGAATAATTTACTAAAGAAAACACTCGGTATGTTTGTTTCACAAAATATATTTATTTAATCTCTAACATATGTTTCGCCTTTTCAGGCATTATCAAAAAATTATTTTTAAAAACTAAAATAAAAATTACACTTCCACCACTATTTATAAATTTTTAAAGGACTTTATTATGGCATCAATAGTCGGGGTGTTGAAAAAATCCAGCTGCGTGTTTGTAACATGTCTATTAAGATTTATGGCTTTTTTAATTTCTAATATTTCGAGGAAGTCAAGTCTCTTTCCTTTATTGCAAGTATGTAAAAGTTTAAAATTACTGGTATTAAACAAGTGTGTATTTTCAATGCAGTGTTCGGAGAATCCCGTATTAATTTTACCATAAAGAATAGAACTTCTATGCTCTTTGATCCGTTCTTTTATTGAGCGTCCTGATTGGCCGATGTATATCGCATCACAATCACTGCAACTTAATTCGTACACACCTGACTTATCACACAATTCTGTTTTTTCTTTATTATTAACTAAAATATTTCCTAGATTGACTTTATTCACTTGGATGACGTTTAACCCTAATTTATTCAGTTTATTAGAAACTTTAATGCTAACCCCAGCTATATAGTTGAGTGTGTGAAATGTTTTATTCGTTTTTGTATATGTGTGCCCGTAGTAAAAATTCTTCATAAGGATAGTGCGTTGTTTTTTGATAATCATTTTATCTATAAATTAATTATTAATTAATTAAATTATTAATAATTAAATAATGAGAATTACGAAAAAGAAGTAACCACCATAAAAACAATAGCTAGAAACAACGGATATAAAACAGAATTTATAGATAAAATGATTATCAAAAAACAACGCACTATCCTTATGAGGAATTTTTACTACGGGCACACATATACAAAAACGAATAAAACATTTCACACACTCAACTATATACCTGGGGTTAGCAATAAAGTTTCTAATAAACTGAATAAATTAGGGTTAAATGTCATCCAAGTGAATAAAGTCAATCTAGGAAATATTTTAGTTAATAATAAAGAAAAAACAGAATTGTGTGATAAGTCAGGTGTGTACGAATTAAGTTGCAGTGATTGTGATGCGATATACATCGGCCAATCAGGACGCTCAATAAAAGAACGGATCAAAGAGCATAGAAGTTCTATTCTTTATGGTAAAATGAATACGGGATTCTCCGAACACTGCATTGAAAATACACACTTGTTTAATACCAGTAATTTTAAACTTTTACATACTTGCAATAAAGGAAAGAGACTTGACTTCCTCGAAATATTAGAAATTAAAAAAGCCATAAATCTTAATAGACATGTAACAAACACGCAGCTGGATTTTTTCAACACCCCGACCATTGATGCCATAATAAAGTCCCTTAAAAACTCATAAATAGTGGTGGAAGTGTACTTTCTATTTTAGTTTTTAAAAATAACTCTTTGATAATGCCTGAAAAGGCGAAACATATGTTAGAGATTAAATAAATATATTTTGTGAAACAAACATACCGAGTGTTTTCTTTAGTAAAATATCCATTATCCTCTTCAGCGAAAATTTGAATACCCAGGTAGGAATCCAACAGTTCTTTACCGAAAACATCTGACGCGAAGATTAATTTCGGCCTGTGTTTCACATACCCTACACCATGACCCACTATTCAAGCCCATGCTGTATATAGATGCTTCTTTAGAGGACAATTTACAGTTGTCAAGCCTGTGGTAGTCTTAATTTATTTTTCGTTGCTTCTGCTTAGGTCAGGTGAGAATCTAACATGCACCTCTCCTAGTAGTGTCTTAATATGGAGTTGTTTCTTCGTTCGAATCTATTTACTTTTATGTTATGTTTCTAGTCATAACCAAATCTTCATTCTAGAAAAGTCCTTTACGATTCTACGTACAAGTTCTGGTCCTATGAAATTCACTCTTTGAACCTTACTTGGTTAGTTCACCAGTCATCTCATTGCCTTTAACCTTCCCATGCCCCAAATCAGTGACAAAATATTGTCTTAAGCCAGTCTGTTGAGGAAATACGTAACCAGTTTCGACCTGATAATTACGTTCATTACGGTCTCAATAATCGCCTGACAATCGGTCATATGTTGATCCTTCTGTTTGTACAGCCGACCACTTGAATTTCCTTACCGCAGGCTGTGACTGCAAACAACTGAAAAACCATCATATATTTTCCTAAAGTCAGTCAATTTTTCCTTCTAGGGCCATTCAAATCGCTCGAGTAATTTTTTTCCTACTCCATGGTTGGTTTAGATATATGTATTCAACACTTAACTATAAATATAACCTCAGGTGCCATATTGTCTACAGGCATTTGTAATACTGGTTCCTCTAGTGCAGTTCCTGTGATAAACCATTACCCTTAAGCCTCAAGATCAGTCATGACTTCTGCTTTCACAAGTAATCCCAGCGGAGGGAGACCAGGAGTTGATTTAGAAAATAAAAACAACATAACATCTAATTAATAAGCCAATTTCTACTAATAACCCCAAGAATATACTTTTACTTAATAACTTTACCATGAATTCATGTTTGTGAACTGCTTTTAACTAATATTTGTTTCAGTTACATCAATTATTATTTTTTTTTTAATTTGTTAAGATCTTTGTATCGCTTTCAACTTGTTATTTTTGTATATTTCAAGCGTGTTTTTCTTGAAAATCAAGGAGACTGATTAATTTTCTTGGGAACTGATTTAGAAAATGAAAGCGATATTGATACCAATTAATAAACTTAATTAATTAACTTTTACTACATAATTTTATCATTAACTCGTGCTTGTGTACTGACTTCAACCAATATTTTTCTTCAATTATATCAAATATATATTTTTTTAATTTATTAACAATAGTTCTTTATAAATATTTGCAATGCTATATACTACTCGATATTAAACTATCTTTGTAGTATCTCTAGATTATGACAAAGTTATTAAACGTGTCAGGAATACACACATTTGCAACATTTGATGACAATAATTTAATTTCTCTTATTATAAAAGGTTTCATTAAACAAACTAATTTCCTATGTTACATTGCTAAGTTATCTTTTGTATACAGTACATTTTCGTCTGTATCGAAGTTATCTATTGTTGATTCTTTAGAAGAAAAATGGCATGAATTCAGTTAAAAATGCCAGATTAGTCGGCATTCTATTTATTTTTTCGAAGTTATTGGAAAACGTGATTATAATTCAAGACACACGATTGACGTTTATTTTATACATATTTGTATTCATTTACATATTTCTACTAGAAGATCAGTAGAATTACTACAGTATTTAAGAAAGCCGATCACCATAATATTTGTAACTACAGCCCTATTAATATTCTTTGTAATTTTGCAAAAGTGTTTGAGTATGTACTCTATAAGATACTATATGGTAACATTAAATCTTAATTAAATCTCTCAATTATACAATATGGTTTGGTTCGAGGCAGATCCACTGTCACTAGCTTTATCGATCGATAGAATTTATGCAGTATGTAGGTGAAGCTTTGGATGCTCGACAACTAGTGGATGTTATCTATACCGATTTTAGTAAAACGTTCGATACAATTGGCAATTGTCGAAGTTAGAATCTATAGGTGTACCTATTCAATCGATTGTGTTAACAATTCAGTATAACAGATATAATTCCACTGTTTTGCTACCCCCCGACGTTCCCCAAAAGCTCTATTATACAGTTTTCAGTTACATGTTTCCTAGGATCTCACCATTTCGAGATTTTGGTGTGCTCTATAATTCTGATTTGTCTCTCAGTCCACATATTACTAATACTTGTTCATTCGCATCTAAGTCTCTAGGTTTCACATACGATTTTGTCATACATTTTTGCAATTTAAACGACCATTTCATTCTTTGTCCTTTGTTAGAACCGAGCTAGAATATGTATCTGTGGTTTGGTACTCTCGGAATATATATCAGCAACTATTACTTGAACGTGTGCAAACAGATTCTCGAAGTTTTTACCTTAAATTAGATGGCGTATATCCACCTCGTGGCACTGACTACGAGAGCTTATTAAATAGGTACGATTTGACTTCTCTAAACCAAAGAAAATATGAAGTAAGTTGATTCACCTTCTCTACTTCGATAAATTAAATTTATGTTGCCGAAGTACAGCATTACATCATTTATGAGAACCCGTTCTATATACCTAAAGCGTGTTCAAATGCCCTCTATAAGGCTCCCTTATCGCATATGTGTAATAACGTCAATGTGTTATATTCCGAAACAGACGGAAATAAGAAAAATACCTAACCACAGTATAAATTAATAAATTGTAAATACGAACTTCGGCCACTAAGTTACCATCTTCAGTAAAGCAATCTGAAAAAGAAAAATAGTATTAAACGTAGCGTTAAGTGTAACCTTTGAAGATATGCTCTTCGCCAAATCGCCAGTGGGATAACACTAGTGCGTATATCTTCAAAGGTTGTACGGTATTTTAAACATATTATTTAGATTTAATTATTTTTATTGTAAAATACAAAAACACCTTAAGAACCAAAAAAGAAAATTTATTCTACAATTCAATAAAATCGGTATTACCTCGTAAACAGTTGATTTGCGGACCAATGTGTTTCAAGATCCTTAACCTTATTTTCGACCGCACTACATGTCCTTAAGTTTTTTACACATTGTTCAATAACACTCTGTAGAGAATACTTGAAAAAACTTCATACAAATCCTCCTATATACGATCCGAAACTCCTATGGAAATTTGCGAGTAATAGGAGTGGAGGCACGTGGATACCGTGGATAGCGAGTACTAGACTTTCAGATATATATATAAGCAAGGAAATTTTATTGATAGGAAAGCGTAAGAAGGAAAAATAGAGTCAAAATACTGCGAGAATCTTTTTCTCATTCAATATTTTTTTCTTTTCATAGTTGAAAATCGATTATCTTCATGACATGAAATTTAACATAGAAGCACTTCTGTCTTTAATCAAAAACCCTACGTTTAACACTATTTTTCTTTTTTTACTGAAGATTGCAACTTAGTTGCCTAACTACGTATTTAGAGTTTATTTATTTATATTGTGGTTAGGGATTTTTCTTGTTCCTCTCTGTTTCAGATTTCAAGACACACATTCCACCAATTCTGGATGCTATACCCCGATCCGGGAGAAAAGAGACTAATTTGTTATTTTTGGCTTCATGTTTTTAATTTAATTCTTATACCTGGTAGCCGCCGAGGTATCCGAGATACTTCGTATATGAATTCAATGATTAATTTCAAGCAAAAATGATTCTATGCACTGTTTCCGAATTTCTAACGGTTCTTGATATATTGTGGTTTGAAGCTGAAATAAATTACTAGCGGGCTTAGGAAAAATGTGGTTTATTTTAAGAACCACCGCCTTGTGGAAGGCATAACACAATCCTCCGTCGGAGTTGGCGTTCCCAGTTATAATTCTCCATAATGTTTTTTATCTCATAAAATGCTGAAATCTTCTGGATGAGTTGATCCCTATTATTAGGCTTTCCCGTTGAATAGGTAAGTGTCTTCACATGTCTCCACATGAAAAAATCTAGTGAATTGAGATCCGGAGATCGCGGTGACCAAGCAATGGGACCATCACGACCTATCCATCGATTTGGATACTGTTTATCGAGGAAAGTAGTGACATCTCTTCTCAAAAAAACCTGTACAATTTGCTGTTCAAACTACCGCCGAGGATATATAGTCGGATAACTTCATTATTAATTATTCCAGCCTAAAAGTTTACGAAGAATCTTCTCTGGAAGTGGGTTTCTCGAACAGTATGAGTGTTTTCGATTGCCCACGCATGCTCGTTGTGGAAATTGTAGATTCCATCTCTTGTAAATGTAGCTTCGTCACAGAAAAGGGTTCTTGAAAGAGTATCCAGATGATTGCTCCACCATTCACAAAGACAAATTCTTTGGGGAAGGTCCATGGGGAGAAATTCTTGTACTGGTTGGTAACGATAGGGATGCAGTCCGTTTTCTCGCAAGTGTCTTGCACAGCCGTCCTAGTTTGTCCAGTAAGTACAGAAATTCGTCTAATACTAACACCAGGATCATTTTCAACAACATCAAGAACTTCTGCAGCATTGTTTCTTCGCATAAGTTCTCTTTCACAAGTCGGTTTAGGCAACGCACCTGTTAATTGAAGAGTTGTGAAGGATCTACTGAACGTTTGCTTGTTTAGAAAACGGCGGTTTTGGTATAATCATACGTCCAGCCTATAGTAGACATCAAATTAAGTTGGGTATGACTCATCGCAATACCAATATAGAATATACTCTTTTTACATTCTATCTCATTCGGTGCATTGTATAACTCGTAAACAGTAGAAGATACATTATTTCAGGTGTGTCTGCTGTTCTAATCATAGGGACTTATTAAAACTTATTTTCATTATTTATCTTAACCAAATCTGTTAATTGGCACCTGTAAGCTAAGTCATTATTATAATTCGTGTTATTTTATACATTTACAATAAAAAAATGCTTCGCAACAAGTATTTAAAATGACAATCGTAACTTCTTGTTATGAATGTGATGAGATATTTTGAACGTTTACGTTATAATCGGGCTTTCTGCCTTCGTTTAGAATCTGTAATGCAGGTATTATGCTTACTAGAAATAATAAAAATGTATCAAGCATGTAGAAAAATTTACGATAGAATGGTGGGAAATCGAGAAACGTTTTAACGTAGAAGTAGAACTACTTATTATTCATTTAAACGAGAGTGATTCAGATTCCCATTGAACTGAATTACTTTGTTTTAATTTTAGTGTATCTTCTGCTGTTTTGTAAGCAATTTGGTGTTTGAAGGAACTATTGATAAAAGCTAGACAACCCATTATGCTACTACCTTTCTTTTTTGCATCATTTGAAGTTGGAATAATAAAAAATGTTGTAACTTGTATTTCTTACGGTCTAATAAAACTTACAACTTCATGATTCTACTTTTTGGAAAGAATTGCTTCATTCAGGTGATTATTATGTCATAGTAAGGTGTTTGATTTGAATTTATTTAACGTTGCTTTAGTTTGTTTAAATCGTAGAATATTTTGTACTATATGTAAATCAAAACAATGATTATGTAACTATAATGTATGCCAATTTCTTTTAGTCAATTAATAAAATATTTTTTTGTACTCGCTTATCAAAACCTGTCATTTCACGATTCGATTTGCGTGCGTAAAAAGTCACTTTAAACACGAGTGCGTAAAAGTAAAGTTGGTACTTCCTGGAACTTGATTAATTTAGTGACATTTTAAAATCATAAATCCCTAACCTTAATAATATGCACCCAGTTCGTTGTTTTTCTATGAAAATAAAAGGAAATGAAATAGAAATTGTTATATTTGGAAGGTATGTAATTCAATGTCAGAACAGCAACAAATATTATTTTTTAAATTTATAGAAAACTAAAAAAAAAATTGTCAGAAGTGGGATTCGAACCCACTCCCTCAGAGAGGACCAGAACGCTCGAGAACCCGTATAACGGGCAAGGTAAACCTTGAGTCTGGCGCTTTAGACCGCTCGGCCATCCTGACAGATATTAGTAATATTGTTAAAAATACTTATAAATATAAAAATTTTGAAATTATATTTATATTTTATATATTAAAGTTCTCGTACAAAAAATATTGTACAAACTTCGTGCGTGAAACATTTCGCGAATTCGTGTCCATTTCTGGTCACTCATTCGCGAAATATGATTTCACGCACTTGGTTCGTAAATAACTATTAGCATATTATGTACTGAAAATAAAATTATTTAGAATCAACCTCCGTGTTTTATTATTTTATTTGTAATATAATTTTAGTTGTGGTATTATAAAATAAGATGTATTTACAAAAAGTATAAAACTTAAGAATCTTTTATAATTATAGAAATGTATGATGCCAGTTATATTTTTTTGAAAAAAATTAATTAAAATTTGAAAATTTGTTTTACATCCATTATTGACAGTTGAATAAATTAGTTCTGTAAATTCCTGGTGATGGATGAACCACTTACGAGAAATAATTGTTCAAAAATAACAAAATAAGATGCTTGTCGGGCCATGGGTCTTCTTCTAAATTTCTTCTATTTTCCAAGGAGTTATCAATAAGCAACCAATAACAATTCTGGAATATGATATTGCAGTTCAAGTATAAATGAAATGCACCACAGACATTTCTATTATTCTGTGTCTATATAGTGGCATGACACAAAATACACTGGAGAAACTGTTTTCTGCCGAATAATTATTTCTCTATTTTAAGAAACACATTTTAATTTTTTCCATAATTATTAATGTTGCTATCATTTTCATTTAATGGTTTAAAACGTTCATATAATTATCTACAGCACAAAACATCTTTAATAGTGATAAATTTACATAATCAATTATTAACATAACATCTCATTGCTTGACAGTGACATTTGAAATAAATAAATATCAAACGACATACGTCATAAGGAATTTTATTCGTACATTTGAAAGCGATGAGTCATACCCAAGTTTATTTGATGTCAAAATCCGATATTTCAAAAACCGTTAGGAATTCGAAAAAAGTGAAAGGGATCATTTTTGCTTAAAATTAGTCATTGAATTCACATACGAAGTACCTCGATACCTCGGCGGCCACCCGGTATATCTGTAATTTAGTGATTTTTTATAGTAACCATTGGCATGAATCTATTAATCACTAATTTTTAGTTTTTAGCAATTACTTAATATTCTATCCTGTAATTGGATTGGATTGGTCTGTTTGGTGAAAAATATTATTATTATTATTTAAATATTACACAGAAAAATATTTTAGTATAACTCTTATTAGTCTTCGTATTAGTACTTTATTAAGTGTGTACAAGGGAACTATTCCACTAAATTAAGGACTCGGCATTATGTATCATACCCAGGCGCGGCTCGTGATGGCGTATTTGGAAGTGCAAGTACAATGATGCGAGTGCCTCCTGTGTTTTCGGTGTTTTCTAAGAAAACGTTACAGTTAGTACACGAGAATACACGAAGCACCCGCATCATTGTACTTGCACTCCCAAATACGTCATCACGAGCCGCGCCTGAATCATATCTATTCTGTTTTCTTTGATAATTTCGACAGGTCGAGAAGTTTTAATATTAATAAAATGTTATTTTTAAGTATTCATGTTATAATGCATATGTGTTGAATCAATCATCCAATTATCTTTGATCTATTCCGAACGTTTTCAAGTATGTCTTAAATTAAACTTAACTATTCAACCTTCAAAGTCATTTATGTTTTTGTATTTTCATACATACAATACAAATAATAAAAAATAAGTAACTTAAATTTAGGATAATTAAAAATTGCTGAAAAGCCACGTCCATCAACGGAACGTACAGACGCGTTTCGCTCTTATTGGAGCTTATCAATGCACTATAGGTCAAATAGCCACTTTTTCTGTGCTAAATTAATAACTTCTTCAAAACCATGGTA
Source organism: Melolontha melolontha (assembly GCA_935421215.2). Lineage (NCBI taxonomy): Eukaryota > Metazoa > Arthropoda > Insecta > Coleoptera > Scarabaeidae > Melolontha > Melolontha melolontha. The sequence continues at coordinate 165,533,426 of OW285237.1, read as the reverse complement.
TTCAAACTAAAACCTGTAGGAATTTACTATGTAAGAATAAATCTATTAAAAAATGCAACTTAATCCATTAGCGACCAAAAATTAACCCTTTTGCAACCATTAATGCAAACATTATACGTAGTATTCATTTATTTATTTTAATTAAACTGCAATATTCAGTAATTGCTTAAATCTAATTCGTTTTGTAAATTTAAATCAAATAGGTCCTCTTCAATTTCATTAATTTCATCGTCTTGGTTGCTAAGATGAATTTCTTCTATGGTTTCGCTGCAACATAACAGTTCAATTGCTTCAGGTGGAAGAGTAGAACGTTTCCGCTTTTGCAAGCGCCTATTTAAAAATTTTGTGGAAATTAATGGATCTGAAGTATTGACAGCTCTATTAAATACGTCTAGCAGGTTATTGGTACGATTGTTTCTGCAGGCGTGATGCAATCTATCGGCTTTGTATATCTTATGTCGCGATTCAGCTGCTTCTTCTGCAAAATAACCCATTGGAAGTGCTGTATTTTCTATTATTTCTTTTGAATGTATTAGTACTTTATGTACTGTGGAAGTCATTGGCAACCGAGGATATATATTCTGAAAACATTTTGCTGTTTCAAAGCAATATGTTTCAAATTTACATGAATTAATTGCAAACTGGCAGGATAAACAAATCAAAATGATTTTGAATCGATATATTAAATCTTTGTCGACATTAGTTATTTCAGAAAAAATCACATGCTCAGTAAAAGCTCGACGAGCAGTGTTTCCGTCATTTGTGGAACCGGAGCCACCTACTCTGGGCATGTCGACACGAAGTCCGAGCTTTTTCCAAAAAGCGTTTTGTATGTCTGTTTTTCTTTTTAAAATAATTAACTTATCATCTCCTCGTACCTGCCACTTTTGTAATTCGCATTTATAGCCTAAATGTAATACAAATTCAAAAAATCTAATCCAGCAATGAAGGGGACTAAGTCCAAACTTTAAGTTTTCATCTTTTGCCCGGAATATTTCACTTTTGTAATTAAATGTGTTCATAAAGTCCTTCGGCGTAGCAGCACAAATGGGACAAGCCTGGTTTGATCTAGTTCCAGTTATAATGTTTAAAACTTTTCCATCAATGAGTGTTAAAAATAATTTAAATGATACTTCAACAAATTTTCCATCACCAATTGATATTCTTACGCTTGCCAGAGCGTCAATTTCTATTTTGAAATCCAGGTCTTCCTTTAAAACAACTTGTTTTGTGTCCTTTATGTACTGAAATTTTATGGGCCGACAAAATCTTACATACTGTGGTGTGCGGGGCATCAAACTTTTCTTTTTTTATGCTTTTTTTCGCCATATTTCTAACAGTTCAATTTTATTAAAACAAAGGTTACCTGAAAAAAAGAGGCATTACTCGTAAAACGCAAAAAATAGCAGCTTGAAATTAATTGCAAATAACTCATTAAAAATTGCTTAATCTATGTTTTCAATTTCAAAGAGGTCAAATTGGGTCAAAATTTTGTATGGCTTACAGAAGATCAAACAGAGAAATTGCACTATTTTAAGGTTATGTACTCTGATTGGTAATTTTCAAGTATACGCACGTAAACATAAAGCAGTATCAATGACACACATTTATACTTACTTGTCTCTTTATTTTGCATTTTACAGAAATTAATTATCGTCAACACAATTCGAGAAACACACAGTTAAAGTTGACCAATAAATAAATACTGATCTCGCTAGCACATTTGTAAAAATATTACTTCGAATGACTTTACTTGTTTTGAATGGTTTCCAATTAGAAAACAACAACAACGAAAGTAAAACTGAACTTTGATTTTTTCACTTTTGCACAGAAAAAGCGGCCGTTTGACCTAATGTGCAATGTACGGTATCTCGAAGATGGATATGGCTTTTCACTTCTATACTTTGTGTATATATAGTTAACATTCTGAACTTACTGCAAATGAGAATTAATGAATATTAAATCTCACTTTTACATGTAAATGTCGCCTTATGTGATGCGTTAATAACTACAATCCGACAAACTAAGTTTGCACCAGTATGTAGAACACACCTCGTCGCGACTCCTATCTTCCTGGTAATTAGGATAATTAAAAATTGCTGAAAAGCCACGTCCATCAACGGAACGTACAGACGCGTTTCGCTCTTATTGGAGCTTATCAATTTACATGTAAAAGTGTGATTTAATATTCATTAATTCTCATTTGCAGTAAGTTCAGAATGTTAACTATATATACACAAAGTATAGAAATGAAAAGCCATATCCGTCTTCAGAATTGATAAGCTCCAATAAGAGCGAAACGCGTCTGTACGTTCCGTTGATGGACGTGGCTTTTCAGCAATTTTTAATTATCCTAATTACCAGCAAGGTCGGAGTCGCGACGAGGTGTGTTCTACATACTGGTACAAACTTAGTTTGTCGTATTATAGTTATTAACGCATCACATAAGGCGATATTTACATGTAAAAGTGAGATTTAATATTCATTAATTCTCATTTGCAGTAAGTTCAGAACTTAAATTTATTTCATTGCCTTTAAATTACAATAATTGTTGAAAATATTCTCCTACTAATATTCTTCTACCACTACAAACGTGTTGTTTTTTTCTTGGATAAAATTACCTATCTACTATATAAATACTGTAATTCCTACTATTCAGGAATATTCCTGAAGTAGTTTTAAATATGTTTACGAAAACTAAATTACCATATTATGGTTTTATATAACTAACTTTTAATTTATTGTTAATTGAATTTAGTTTAAAAATTCTGGTATTCCTAGAATAATAAATAGGCCTATTAAAAATCAATAAACTCTTATCGCAAACTACGAGCAAATCAAGAAAATACATTACAAACACTATTAAACGTATTTTAATGACCCCATAATTTTAATTTTTATTACACCTACCGGTGCAAGAGACAGAATAAAAATATTGTAAACTAGGCAATATGAAATATTCCTTAAAATATATGTAACTGCTTGGAATATAATATCGCAATGATATTTATTACTTAAACTTATATATTTAAATATTTTTCAGTGCTTCCAATAAACTAATCATGAATCTTGTTCAGCATAAAGTTTAACTTCTTATTAATTTACACAAAACAATCCCCGTTTACGTTTCCCATATATAATAATTATAATAACTTTTATTGTCCAACAGATTGTAAATAATATAAAAATTGCTATGTGGCAAACCACAAACTAATCTAAAATACATAAGTCATAACTAAAAAACAGTATTCTAATCAAACACGAATTAAAAAAGATAAAAAAATACAAATAAAATAAGATATTGATTAAAGTATTATAAATATTTCTTTTCTATTTTGTGTTCGTAATGAATTATGACACCCAAAACAGTATCGAAATGAGCTTCATTTCGATATGCTTTTTTTCATTTTTCAATGTTAGCGTTGTTCGAACACAGATGTAAATATCTTATTGCTACCATTTGATTTAAATAATTTAAGTACATTTGACAGATATGATATATGTACGTAGGCTACATAAACAACGTATATTGTATAGAATCGACAACAAGATATATTAGTTTCTATGTCACTCATGTTTATATTTTTAAATAAAATGTCAAGTAATGTTAACGAAAATTAATAAATAATACGTAATATAATATACTTCACCGATAGCAAGTTTAAATTTGAAAATGTCAAGTATCAATGTGACCAACTGCATGCGTTGTATAAAAATAAAACTATGAACTTTAAAATTAAATAATTCCAATTTATTAATATAGGAAATGCAAAATAGAAAAAATAGTATATAAAACTCGTTTCATAAGGCCTTTGCCGCACTCGCTCTGCTGAGATCGTGCGGCAAAATGGTGCCTTATGAAACTTGTTTTTTAATATACTATTCTATGTTACTCATGTTTATACTTTTATATAATATATTAAGTAATGTTAACGAAAATTAATAAATAATATTTCGCGAATAGCAACATTTAAATTAATTAAATTTGAAAATGTCTAGTATCAATATGACCAACTGGATACTTTATATAAAAATAAAACTCTGAACTTTATGAATCTCTGAATTAAATAATTTCTTGAAGTACTTGGTTGGAATAATAATAATAATAATTCCTACCAAGTACATCAATAATTACTAAAATGCTTCACCAAGAAGTGTCTGCAACATCAATTAATTAAATTAAATAATTTCAATTTATTAAAGTGAAAAATGCAAAATAGAAAAAATAGTATAAGAAACTCATTTCATAAGGCCTTTTGTGGCACCCGTTCCTTAGAAAACTCGTATCACAAAATGGTGCCTTATGAAACTTGCCTTTTAATATACTATTTTCTTGTGAATGTCGCAATACGGCGCTATAATATTAAACAGTCGACGATAACTCTAAATAAAGGGTTAAAAGTAATATTTGTCCTAGCGGAAGGATTACAATAAGGATTACAAAATACATATATCATTTCGTTTAGAACCAAAGCGCGATATTAGAAATGTAAGGGATTCCAGATCAAACTTACGTGGTCAAACCTAGGGCTAATAGTTTGTTTCAAATAATAAGAATATAACTTTGAACGACTCTAATGCTTTTACTGCACCACCTTCTGTGATGATAATTATTATACCTGGTCTCCTTATTGAACGGCCCCTAGATTCATATGTTGCAAATAGGTAAACCATACCCGTTCAATAAGGAGACCAGGTATAATAACACAGGCCTGCATAAAATTTGTGATGACGTGATTTTTGTTTGTTAAGCTCAGTTTTTATATAGCAATAACTAATTAAAATACAGTTGGTCTCTACCACCCACAGTTTTTTATTTTTTTTTTAATTTGTCTTTAGTGTTGCGCGTGGTATTTGATAAATAAACATTGCTTAAAAATATGTCTAGCCGGTGTTGCAAAAACAAACCAGATGATTTCTGTTATATTTGTGGATATTTCGTCGAGACCAATTGGTGAATTTGTGAAAAATGCATGTTATGCTTATTTCAAAATCAAATTAGGAGATCAAGATAAAGATTGGGTACCGCACGTTGTTTGTAAGGTATGTGAACAAGGTTTAAGACATTGGACCAAAGGGAATAGAAAAAGCCTTCCTTTTGGAATACCGATGTTTTGGAGAGAACCGCAAAATCATCATAGAGATTGCTATTTTTGTCTTTGTGATATTAAGGGGCATAATAGAAAAACTTTGAAACATATTTTGTACCCAAACAATATTAAATCAGCTATCAGACCAGTTCCTCACAGTGATCATGTACCTATACCTATACCCCCCAAAGTACTACAAGAAGATATTGAAACCTCTTCAACTTCCGGCTCCGTACAGATGGATAGTGATTTTTAACCATCAACCTCAGGTCAAAACCAACCTCAGCTATTTTCACAAGCCGAACTGAATGATTTAGTAAGAGATTTGGGACTTTCAAAAGATCTTTCTGAAGTACTGGGGTCTAGGTTGAAACAAAAAAATTTGCTGGCCCCAGAAACTACCTTCTCTTGGTAGAGATCTTCCTTTAGCTGAATATGACAGAAAAACAACCAAACGAAGCTTTTCTAAAAAACGAACACGTTTTTTTAAGAAGCATAAAGAATAAATAACTATTTCTAATAGTTTCTATGTGTATATTTTTGTATTTTTTTAAATATAATATAAAACTAGCTTATAAATGAAATAAATCGTGTTTTTTCTATATTTTTTGATTTTACTGGTTTGAAAAATAACCTTACGTGATACAAAAAAAAATAAAAGCAGATTTGAAGTCAGCGCTACCCAATTACTAGAAAACAGTTAAAATTTTTAAATCAACTTTCAAAGTGTTGAAAAATGCAGGCCTGTGTAATTATCATCACAGAAGGTGGTGCAATAAAAGCATTAGAGCCGTTCAAAGTTATATTCTTATAATTTGAAACAAACTATACATAACTATGAAACACAGCGATTTATTTCATTGCACTGTATTCTAGCTGTAAAGTTTATTACCTAGCATTTCGATACATTAATTATTGATAAACTGCTTTTCTCACACCTAAAATTTTGAGCTTCTCTATGGCGTGTCGATCTTGGAACATGTGTTCGAATTGCTTCACTCCATAAATATTTTTTTTGTAAATTTTTCACTTGTATAATAGCAAAATACCTAGAAATTTTATGAACTAAATCCCAAATATTGAACGTCTCTGACATGTCGAATCTTGAAACATGTTTTCCAATTACTTCATTCCATAATATGCGGAGGTGTCCACGTCTATTTTCCGGAATTATTTATTGTAATGCTCTTTTGTTAATGTTTGTGACTTTAGATTTTCTTATATATCGAGCCTTTGGTGCAACTGAATTACTTGTTTTAATACAAACGCACTACGTTTCTTACACTATATTGTGGTAAAGATAATAATTCACCTACTTCTGCGTTTGATTTACCACTTTTAGATAATAAAAAAATTAGCGGATATTTAATATTTTGATTGAAAAGGGATCTGAATATTAAAGTAAATAGCGTTTTAATGATAAGAACACTTGAATGACTTATTCGACTAAGTATAGGCAAAAATATACATTGTTGTTTAGTCTAATTTTAACATTTATTAGCATTTTGAGAAAATAAACATATTTGTGTAAGAATAAGTACAGTAAATTAGAGACTTAGCGGAAGTATAATTTTGGTAATTGTTATAAGAAATGAAAATTAATAAGGCGTATGATCTCCTCGGACGCGCAACGTGGCTTGACATCATGCTGGCATGGAGTGAACTAAATTATCAAACAATTCTTGGAGAATGTTCTGCCACTCTTCTCTAAGAGCAATTCGAAGTTCTGCAACTGAAGGAGGCGCAAGATTTCGTGAGGCAATACGTCTTGCTAATGCATCCCAGGCATGTGCAATAGTAATACTATCCAGAGAATTGACTGGCTAGTCCATTCTATCGATTCCTACTTCTTCAAATCAGTTGTGAACAATGTTTGCTCGATGTGGACGAGCATCATCATCTATGAATGGTTCTCCCACAGCTCCTGCATATGGGAGAACAAATGGTCTCGGTATCTCATCCAAATACCTTTAAACAGTAAGTGAACAATCCTAAATGAAATACAGTTCGGTATAGTATTCGATACTTATTCCGGGCGACACTATAGCAACGCCACCGTTATGCTGAGGCCTTTCCCGGAAAAATTGGGGATATTTTGTGTTTCTGGTTCACGCCAAATCAAATTACGTCTCTTATCTGGATGCACACTGAATCTTGACTCGTCGCTAAGCAAAACTCGACCCTAGTCCTTATTATCCCAATTTACATGCTCTTCTGCCAATATTCTACGGCGTCTTTTATGCTCTGCGGTAAGCGGAACGGATAACATTGAGCTTCGGGCATAGAGACCTATGTCATAAAGACGATTTCGTAACAGCAAACTGATTTAGAAGTTGGGTTGCATTTAAAATTCGATTTCCATATGCTAATTGGAAGAGCTACCGATCATCTCTTGGTGTTATTGATGCTGGTTTACCTTGCCTTTGTCTTCATCTAACAGTTCCCCTTTCTAAAAAGTGATGCCAAAGTCGGGAAATTACACTTTGTCTCACTCCGAACATTAGAGCGATATCTTGCTGTGTTCGTCCACATCCTATCTGATCTATGGCTTTCCAAGCGTGTGATTCGCGTAAATCATGTTGCTGCGTTATTGCTAATAAATAATAAAGTTCACGACACTCCGCTTGTTACTCAGACGATGAAAATGTCTACTGAAACCGTACAGGACTGCTGTTCTCTTTTATACCCAAGAGCGACTAACCCTGTTGAAACTTGCAGAAAGACATTTAAATGTAACAGTGCGCCATAGTACTTATTTACAGATATTATAGGCACAATTTAAACATATTTTCCGGTGTTACTTTAAGTGCCAATTGCTTGTTTGGTCATTTTTAAGAGATATCCTCTAATTCTTTTGAGCAGTGTATAATAGATCGAAGTTTCTCATCAACCAGCTTGCCTCTACCAATATTTACCCTTAAATTCACTTCTAATGGTTTTGACAACCTAATACAATCCAACCGCAATTATAGCAAGTGCCAATTAAGTTGGCGCGAGAAGGGGCTGCGCAGAAGCCGTTTTTAAAAACGTCCACCACCACTACTCAAGTAATTGTCTGAATACATTTGTCATTGACGTTTGACGGAACCTAATGTCTTTGCTAGGGATCATAAAGTGATACACGCTCAGAGGTTAGAATTATCTGACATTTGATGTAAAACCAAATACAAATCGCCCACTACTTTTAATCCTGCTCGAACTTACCCCTCCTCGCGCCAACTAAATTGGCGTTTGCTGTACTTTCATATAATTTTGCATAGCCACCTCGATATTAACCTAATTCCTGAACAAAATGTAAATAATTTGTAAACTCATAAAATACGCAAAAATACTAAGTAATATATAATTTTCTTTTACTGTCATAAAAATAACAAGAAAACAAGATACGTATCTTTGTCAAGAATATAATAAATCAATATTGAGAGTAATACGTATCATAAATTCAATAAATTTTATTGTTTTTTAAAAATGTTGGAATTTTGGAGAGTGGACTATCTGATACGGGACGAGGCTGTTTACTTTGATTAAAGGGTCAAAATTTTCCGGACTCTACCACGATAGATACTTCATCCTAGGTTAAATAAAGTTAATAAGCTTTTCTAATTTACTTCTTAACCGAATATCTTAATTGTTTAAAATCATTTGTTGCGAGTTGATATTACCAGTTCTTTGGTAATGTTTGAAATAGTATGTTTTTGATCTAATTAGTTCTTTAATAGCTAATAATGTTCAATATTTGTAAGAAGTTCCAATTTTTATATTTTATTTTTGAAATAGTGTAATAATAATAAGACTTTTGATTTTTTCTGTGCATATACAGGTTGATTCATTTTCGGCCCTCACCATGGGGCTCTCTCTTATTATTGGATATAGAGTATAGGTTTAAATTTGGCAAAGTTGTTAAATTTTGTGTTTGTTATAAATCCGTAAAGAAAATAGACCTGTGACAAATGACTTTCGTTGTTTAAAAAAAAAAACGCGAAAACCTCATTTTCTTCTTTTACCTGTAGCACCGACATTTGGCCTTGTAGAGAAAAAATAAAAACACAACCTTGTGGCCATTTCTAAACCTCTATCCAGTGGTGTACTCTAAATTTTTATACGATGTTTCGTTTCTTTCTGGCCATCATCAACTATCTAATTTCTTATAGGCGCCATATTGGATTTAGACACCTTCACAAAGAGTTTTTTTTTCTGATTTCAACCATGTACCACATGCTGACTATAGTTTTTGACATTAGGTTTTATTTGAAAGAATAAATTATAAGATTAAATAAGGTAGCCTTTGGAATTTCAATCTGTCAAACATTTCATTTATTGTTCATTAATAATACAAAAATGTCATACACTAACGAAGAGAAACGAGCTATGATAAGTATTTTTTATTCTTCGAAACGAAATTCAACAGTAGCGAGTACAAGATAACTAAAACATTAATAAAAATACATGGAAAAGTAAACAATAAACAATTACAGTAAATGTTCAATTATCTGGCCATCTTCGGTAATGCACAATTGGGCACGCCTTCTGGCATTTTGTACTGCCCTTTGTATAGTTCTTCTAGGAACTGCACCGAAGGCATTCTGAAGTCTGTCTCGTAATTCTTCAATGTTTTGTGGCGCATCTACTTTATAAATATTATTTTTAACATATCCCCATAAAAAAAAAAAACTAGCGGACTTAAATCAGGTGATCTCGCAGGCCATTCAACAACTCCCCTATTTCCAATCCAACGGTTTGCAAACTCTTGATTTAAGAAATTTCTAACAACAGCTGCATTGTGTGCTGGTGCGCCATCTTGTTTCCACCATAAATATTGTAATTGATTTAATGGGATATTGTCGTCAAGATAGTCAGATACGTATGTACGTAAAATGTTTAAATATCTTTCTCCATTTAAATGTTCTTCATACATAACTGGTCCTAAGAGACGATTTGCCAAAATATCCATCCAAACGTTTATTCCAAAACGATGTTGTGGTCTTATAGCCCTGTTTTGTCGGGGATTTTGTACTGCCCAATAGTGCTCCGTATTTCTGTTGAACATTCCAGAATTTGTAAATTTTGTTTCATCTGACCAGATGATTTTGCTTAAAAAATTTTCGTCATTTTCTATGCTTCCCATTAACCAATTACAATATTCTAGCCTTCTCAAATTATCTCCAGGCAGTAAAGAGTGACTAACATGGATCCTGTATGGTTTAAACCTACTTTTATGTAAAGTTCTCCAAACTCTGGACTGGCACAAATTTAATTCTGACGCTACTTCGCGTGTAGAAATTGATGGATTATTATTTATCTATAAAAATACAAGATTAACATGAAATTTGAAAACACGCTTTTAATTTACCATTTGTAAAATATCTTGTCGATTTTCATTTAAATTCCTGTTGTCTTGACCATTACGCGGCTTAGTAAACGATCCATTCTCGACCAAATTTCTGTCGAGATCTAGAAAAATGGTACGATGAGGCTGTTGTCGTTCTGGATATAATTGTAGATATCTTGTACTCGCTACTGTTGAATTTCGGTTCGTAGAATAAAAAATACTTATCATATCTCGTTTCTCTTCGTTAGTGTATGACATTTTTGTATTATTAATGAACAATAAATGAAATGTTTGACAGATTGAAATTCCATGGCTACCTTATTTAATCTTATAATTTATTCCTTCAAATAAAACCTAATGTCAAAAACTTTGGTCAGCATGTGGTACATGGTTGAAATCAGAAAAAAAAACTCTTTCTGAAGATGTCTAAATCCAATATGGCGCCTATAAGAAATTTGATAGTTGATGATGGCCAGAAAGAAACGAAACATCGTATAAAAATTTAGAGTACACCACTGGATAGAGGTTTAGAAATGGCCACAAGGATGTGTTTTTATATTTTCTCTACAAGACCAAATGTCGGTGCTACATGTAAAAGAAGAAAATGGGGTTTTCGCGTTTTTTTTTTAAATAACGAAGGTCATTTGTCACAGGTCTATTTTCTTTACGGATTTATAACAAACACAAAATTTAACAACTTTGCCAAATTTAAACCTATACTCTATATCCAATAATAAGCGAGATCCCCATGGTGAGGGCCGAAAATGAATCAGCCTGTATATAATAAAATAATGCATCGTTGCTACATAGTGATATTCAATACATACCTTGAGCTGACCGCAACCTACAAATGAGGAAGTTGTGTTGGTTTGTTTGGTATATACATATAGAAAATTGCTTCGTAATTTAATATTTTGATGTTCATTTTGCTATATTCTAATACACGAAGAAACAAAGAAAATTTTCACACTTCATCGAAAGTCGTCTTTCTACGCGATTGAACAGCTATAGTCTTCGCGTTTACCAATTACCTTTCGTCATTTATTACGTAAAAATGTGTACAATAACGATCACAATCAAACATAATGTTTAGCATGGCTAAATATAGTAATTTTAATTGTTTTTAGTTGATGTCATTGGAGAAGTTGCTACTATTATGTTTTGTTTTGTAATTTTGAAATAAACAGCAAATTAACATATTAGTGGATACTATTTATCAAAAACAATTTGAAATATACTTGAGTTAGTAAAACCTGACCATTTGTATAACACGAAAAGATTTTTAATAATATCAAAAATATTTTTAAAAAATAGGGTGTGTAAAACATTTCAAGGAGTTATTTGCGTGAAAATTGCTATACAGACATTTATTTATTGTACATTACAAGAAAAAAATTCCAAATAGTACAATTTCATAATACAAAATAAAAGTTGTACAAGTTTGTGACTTATAGTTGTAAATGTGTATTATAAATAGGAAGGAACCTAAAATCCTTAACTTAAAACGATTCCACTGTAACAACTACAATCAGCAACAAAAAAAAAGAAGAATCAGGGAAACCGCAAATTTCTTAGTAATTGCAGCATGGTTTTAAATTATTAAGCAAATCTACTCCAGATAAAAGATTTAGTTCTAATAAAACTCGGTTCATGGGTTTATGCTTGCCATATTCAGTTCGATGGCAACGAACATGAAACGTGTCACTTGCGCGACAAGAAAACGGTGGAACATGGAAAAGCAACAGAGAAAAACGGACAGAACTGTCTATGTTATTATGAAACAGCTGCAATCCAAGCTTAATAAATGCTTTACGCCTTCTATTTTCCAACAATTCAATACCCAGTAGTTGTAATCTCTCAATCTCTAATCAATTTTTAATTTAAATAGTATAAAGTTTGGAGACCCATTTTACGCTGAATTCGCTCAATCCGATTTATATGAACCCCATGCTAAGGAGGTCACACCACACAACAATACTCGGGTATAGACCTGACCAGGGCGTTATAAATTTGTATAATATAATGTGCGTTCAAATAAATTTTACCTCTAGTAGTCCATGACAATAAAAATGTTTGTCGTAACTTGTAACTTGTACTATTTACATTTGCATCAGTTGTCAATTTGACAGACTATTCTGATGTATACTTAATTGGAACTTTTTTTAAATTGCTTTGTAACTTAAAATTGATTTAAAACTATTCAACACAAATCATTCATGGTTGAATCTTATTTTCGAAACGGACGTAAGATTGATGGACAATGGCACTATTTTATTGAAGAATGCTTAGACGAATTTAGAAATGTTTCCAAACTTCGCCTTTGATATTGATAGTTTTTGGTACACAGTTGCACTAAGGTTTTCAGAGAAACAGGGAGTGTTATACGGAAAGAAGGCAGTGGCCGGCCGAAAAAACGTACGGAAGAGCTAGTTGACGATGTAACGCAAATTATGAATGATGCACCACGAACTTCCATACGAGTATTATCTCAACGAGTGGGTGTATCAATTGGCACTTGTCATACAATTTTGAAAAAAGATTTACATTTATTTCCATATCGCATGACCTGTTATCAAGAAATAAAAGAAATTGACTATCCTAGAAGAACAACATTTTGTCAGTGGTTCTTAAATAATTTAGATAATGACTTTCTTGATAAAATTTATTTTTCTGATGAATCATGGTTTTATCTGAATGGATATGTTAACTCACAAAATATAAGGATGTGTAATACTGAGAAACCACATGAGTTTTATGTTGAAACCTCACTTCATCCACAGAAAATTGGTGTATGGTGTGCGCCTAGTCGAAGGAAAATCATTGACCCTATTTTCTTTAACGGTACCTTAACTTAAATTATTATGCCATTTATTGAACAGCTTAATGAAGAAGAAATAAATTAGGGTTACTTTCAACAAGACGGAGCCAGAGCGCACACAGCTGGTGAAACAATTAATATGATACGGCAAATTTATCAAAATTGGTTGATAAGTTTAAACACCGAACATGAATTTCCACAAAGATCTTTTTTCTGTGTGTTTTTTTTCTGTTGCCTTTTTTAAAGAACTCAATTTTTCGGGTACAGATGCCTGATCTTGCAGACCTTCAAATCAGAATTGCTGAAAGAATTAACGAAATCGATGACAGAAGAAGAGAAGTGAGAAATGTCTCGAACAAGGTGGTGGCCACTTTCAACAATTTTTATAAAATGTTACTTGTTTGTTGCAAATAAACGTATCTCATTTAGTTAAATATTTTAATTTTATTATTTTGACATTTATCATGTCATTCAAATAGTTCATAACCAACAAAATTCATATTAAGAACTTAAGTAAAAAGCTAAGATATGCGTGTAATTTCCATGGGCAACTTCGAGGTAAAATTTAGTTGAACGCTCGTTAGAAGATGTTCGTGAACATCCGCATACACGTTTAATGAAGCCGCATCTGCAAGGATTTATTTATAATATGATCTATATGTAAATTAAATGATAAATTATCATAAAATATATCACCCAAGTCGGTAACGTGGTCAACTCTTTCTAGGGCAGTACCTTGTAACATGTAATTAAAAACATAAATATTATCGGGATAAAACAAAACAAATTTTAATGAATTTCAATACTTTTAAAAAGTAGTGAAATTCATTATTCATTCTATTAGCTATAATTTCATCAAGTAAAGGCTACAATCCTATAAAAATATACGTATAATTTTTCCTTGAAAAAGTTATAATATGGCATTTACCATGGTTAAGAGACATATTGTTGCTCATACACCATGCCGCTAGCAAATCAATATGATCCTGAAGCGCTTTATCGCCATTGCAAGAGTGCACACATTTAAATATTTTCAAATTATCTATGTAGGCCAAGAAGTTGGAACAAGTGAAGTATTTATATAAATCATTTATAAGAAGTAGAAAGAGAATAGGTGTTAAGTGACTGCCCTGAGGAACACCGGAAATAACCGATATAGGTCTCGATGTTTTCGACAACAACTTAACTATTTGAGACCTATGAGACAGGTAAGAGGCAATCCACAAAATCAAGCTACCACCAATTCCATAAAGAACAAGTTTGTGGAGCAACAGCTTGTGATCAACACAGCCAAAAGCCTTAGAAAAATCCACATAAACGGTATCTACTTGAGATCTTCGCTCCAGTGCGTCACTAATATAGCAGCAAAATTTCAATAAGTTTGTGTGGGTGCTACGGCCAGACAAAAAACAAATTTGATTAACGTGAATTACTTCACGGAAGGTGTCATAGATAGAACTAGATACAATATGCTCAAAAACTTTTGAAATATTTGATAGAAACGATATTGGACGGTAATTATTAATAAGTAATTCGTCACCAGACTTGACAACTGGAAAAATGTCAGGACATGCAGACACGTTGCTGCAATAGACAAAATTAACAACAGCTCCTCTAAAAAGTCTTTCTGTGGAGACAGGGGTTAACTAAAAACCCCATAAAATCCTATACCACAATTAATACTCGTATCCTAAATACGTAAGATGACAACTTAGTTATGGAAAACTAAGTTGTCATCTTCGGTAGGTAAAATTAATAATCACAGTGTTGAATATGGGGCACAGTAAAGCACAAAACACAAAGAATCGCGAAATATTTTACAAGCGTCCATATATACACTGTGTTCAAGTGAGTATGTACGTGGATGCCCTGTAAAGCGTTTGTTAAGGTATAAAACAGGGTTCCATACCAAAAAAATAACTCCTTTATTGCATAGAGTTAAGTCATAAAAGACAGCATGCGAGAAAACTTACCACCTCTCATTATCTAATGTCAACATCACGAACGCCAAATCAAGCAGCCCCGCCCTCATGACAAGTGGTTTCCACTGTTAAGTGGCTTCCAATGGACGATCACAGTCGCAACAGACTGAAATTCCACACTCAATTTTTAATAATATTTTCGATATTAAAAATGTTCTTATTTTATATAATTGGTGAGGTTTTACATCAAGTATGTTTCAAATTATTTTTATTATGTGCGATGTGGAAGCTGTTCAACTTATAGCGGAGATACGTTAATACAGCTTCCATCGTCCGAGTGATAGCACTTACGCTTCTAATGTGCGCTGGTAGGTTGGACGGTAGTGATCTTGACATTGGTCAATGAGCGGCGCTGAATTCTCTTCCATGACTTAAATATACGCACTAAGGGTGAATTTTGTCTATTCCAGTATTATGAACTGACGAGTCTATAGCAGAATATATATCTGAATGCCTCGATAGCAATTTTTACACAAACATGTACATAGTTTTTAGTATTACAGTAAAACCTCTAATTATGGACACCTCCGACAATCGGACACCTCTAAAAAATGGACATTTTTTGTGGTACGAAATTTTATAATGGGTTTTCTTAACAATAGTCACTCCTAATATTGGACCCTCCATAAATCGGACGCGGACACCCTTTATTTCACCGAAGCAATAAAACATCTGTAAATATATCTCTTAATTAAGGACAGACAAGACGGGCGGCGCCGAATAAAATTTTGCAATTATGTATGTATGTATGTACTTTTATTGCTGCACACGTGGAAGTATATCTACTCGGGTTTTTCCCATAATACAAAGGAACGACGGTTTACCACTGGCCTACTCGTCAGGTGATAAGTGGAGTGATATCTATTTTGAATCAGTTTGAACTAGCCTTTGATAGTGTCAACACGGATTCTAGTAAAAGAAAGCGGTTAACAATCCAAGATAAAATTGATATTATTGCGGTTAGTGAACAGCAAAGCTTAAGTGTCCGAAAGCTCGCGGAAAATTTTGGTGTCGGAAAGTCGCAAATTAGTGATATAGTGAAAAACAAAAGTGAAATAAAAGAACTTTTCGAGAAAAATGGAAACCTAGCTCAAAAAAGGAAGTTTCCAAAAACTAGTGGTTTAGCAATCGACGGAGCAGTGTTCAACTGGTTCTGTAAGGTGCGAAACAAAAATATCCATGTCAGGACCCCTACTCAAAGAAAAGGCGCTGGAAGTAGCACAAAGTTTACAACTCACTGAATTCAAAGCGTCTAATGGTTGGTTGGAGAAATTTTGTCAAAGACATAAAATATCATTTAAAAGTGTGTGTGGTGAATCTGCCTATGTAAACATGCAAAATGTAGACGATTGGAAAGTCAAGTTGCAATCAATATGCAAACATTACTCTCCGAAAGATATTTTTAATGCTGATGAAACCGGTTTATTTTTCCGCACCCTTCCGACAAAAACATTTGCGTTAAGAAGTGATAAATGTGCCGGAGGAAAATCTGCAAAAGAACGACTAACTATATTGTTGTGTTCAAATATGGAGGGTGATAAGGAAAGGCCGTTAGTAATCGGTAAAAGTAAGAAACCTAGATGTTTTAAAGGAGCTCATGTGGATAAGTTGCCGATAGGATGGATATCTAACAAAAAAGTGTGGATGACTTTGGATATTATGTCAGCTTGGTTAAAGAACTTTGATAACAAGATGAAGAAAGAAAAAAGGCATGTAATTTTGTTTCTTGATAATGCCACTTCTCATCCGAAGATTTCATTGGAAAACGTAAAATTGGTTTTTCTGCCTCCAAATACTACCTCGCATTGTCAACCTATGGACCAGGGTGTGATTCAAAACTTTAAGGTAATTTACCGGAGCATGCTTGTAAAAAGGCTTTTGGCGTTAATGGATACTGAAAATTCACTAGAAATGGTAGAAAAAAACATTACGGTAGTCACTGCATTAATATGGATATCAGCTGCTTGGAAAAAACTCTCGCCTGTGACCGTAAGAAACTGTTTTCAAAAATGCGGATTCAATCAAAGTGACAGTGATCTAAGTGCAGAGTGCGATATAGAAGATAATATACCATTAGCATTTTTATTTCCCAATTTTAACATCACTAATTTAGATTTAAGCACATACGCATTAATTGATGAGTTATTTACTGAAAATCCTAATGTTTCCATTATAGATTGTATCGATGAAATTACTGATATCAGTGATGAAATGGAAAATGAGATTGACGAGGAATTTGTAACTAGTATATCAAATATTTCAGAAGCCCATCAAAAATTAAAAGATCTTGAGAACTATTTCTTAAGCACTAACAGTTTTAACATTGCTAACAATATTTCTCAAGCTCTTCTTGAATGTGAATCTGAGATATTTAAACATAAAATGAAAAAAGCAAGACAAACAACAATTAATGATTATTTCAAGTAAAATCTGGCATAAAATATGTATGTATGTATGTGTATTAAGTATTGTAAATTTTTTTCGACTTTCGTCTTATTATGTGTGATTAAATTGATATGAGAATGAATATTTTTTTTCGTTTTTTTTTTCACCTCCACATTTTGGACACCTCCATATATTGGACATTTTAGGATTCCCCGTCAGTGTCCATTATAAGGAGGTTATACTGTATTAAAAAAGCTTTTGTTTGATTCGATTTATTATTATTATTCGTAATTTATATTGTCAATCATTCTTAAAAATTTTACATTTTAGTGTAAATACTTACAATGTTGTCACAGTTTCTCGATGATTATGCTTGAACTTTGATGTCGGCATTTGAAAAATCATGTTACTTCGTTGTTCCACTTCAATAGAAATATAATATTAGTACGATTCCCACAACGTTCAAATTATCTGCTGACAGTTGCTGAGTTTGAGACTGAATTTAATAATTATTGAAAAAAGTTTTGTAATATTTTAATAAATCAGTTCTTTAGGTTATTCTGTGATATAGCAACATTTTAAAATGCGCAACACACGTAAAGGTTTAAACGTGAAGAAAATTATGTACCCGAATGAGGAATGTTTAAATTTCAACGAATGCGTGATTTTCGCTATAATTTTTAGGATTTGTAGAGAGTTTTCTTATAGAATAGACAATGAATACACCAAGAGTAATGGCTAGTTAACGAAAAAGTGTAATAGATATTTTAAAATATGTTAATACTTCAATATATTTCATGAATATCTGCTATTGTAGAAACTTATTTGGGTCTCAGAATCTAGTTTTCAGTAGGATAATAACATAGTGCATATGGCTAAAGTAAAAGAGTATATTACTTCAAAAAAAATGTTTTAAAGTTATATTAGCCGACTGTATTTCTCAACGTAAGTCTCTTTGAGAATTCTGGAGGTATGTCTTGGAAGAATTTATGGCGAAAAGACGTAATTTGAAAGCCTTATTGATTTAAAACTAGTAACTTCAAAATATGCTGTAAGGTTATGTTACATAAAATCTTATTATTAGAAAGAAAAAACACTGGAAATAGATTAATGTTTTGTCATTAATGGCCACTATTTATAATAAATTTGGATTTTAAGAAAATTATTTGTTGTAATCAACCGTTAACTTGTTAAAAATATTTCAATTCTTAATTTGCACGCACACACACAGCTATACTCTCATTTAGGTCGTCAAGAATAATGTGTATTAATTATTTTTCACGTACAGTTCTGACAAATTTTAATTACAAACAACTACAGGATTTTTAGACAAAATAATTTCATTGATCTTCAAAAGAATCCAATTTAGCTAAAATACACTTCTGCCTTCTTTGAAAGCACTTCTCGAAATAGGCTGAAAATTTTTCTTTTGGTAAGGCATCAAAATATTCCTGAAATTTAACAACCGCAGTATTGGAGTCGGCAAATATCTTGCCACGCATCAAACTTTTAATCAACAGTAACATATGAAAATAGTTTGGAGCCAGATCTGGGCTGTATGGTGGATGACTGATAAACTGAACTCCGGGTTCCTGAAAAAAAATTATTGTATTTCTTCTTGAATCTCCCCATGGTCGATATTTCGATTTGCTTAATTAACACCTCTGTGGCAATAATGTTTAATCATAAATAGTTCTTGTAGATCATTCAGATTTTTGTTCATTTTTTAATGTACTAATCATTACCTTAACTCAATAATTGTTTACAAAATTTGTGGTTCCTGTATATACAAGATGTTTTAAAACATCGTTTAAAAATTTTAAGGGCATTTAGTACAATCGAAAATAAGGTTATAGTCATAATAAACATATGTCCGCAACTTAACTGTTTACGAGATAACAGCGAGTGTTCCTAGTAATACATGAAATAGTTAACGATAGCATATCCCAGTAAACAGGTGCTTATCTGCTATTGTTTTATGACAGTTTAATTTGACGTTTTGTCCAATTTGTAACAATTACAAGGGTAGCGTATTCTAATGCTGAAATGAGCGATATGGTGTTCATGTACGGTTGTGCCAATGGGAATTCTTTACAAGCACGTCGCCTCTATGCTCAAACGTTTCCTGATCGCCAACTGCCTTCGCATGTGATGTTTCAGACGGTGTTTCAACGACTAAGAGAAACTGGTTTGTTTGAGAAGCGGTCTTATGATACTGGACGGCAGAGAATAGCATGTACTCCACAGATAGAAGATCAAATTTTGAATATTATCGATGAAAATCCCGAAACTAGTGTAAGAAGAATTTCGACTCAAGTGGGTGTAAGCAGGAATCTTGTTTGGAGAACTCTTCATGAGCAACTCCTATACCCCCACCATATCCAACGGGTACAAGCCCTTACTGCTCCGGATTATCAAGCGAGAAGGACTTTCTGTGAGTGGTTTTTGCGAACAACAGCTGATCGGCCAGATTTCGCTGATAACATCCTTTTCACTGATGAAGCTGGTTTTACTAAAAATGGAATATTTAATTTCCACAACAATCACGTTTGGTGTGACGAGAATCCTCACGTTACCGTGGAAGCCAGACACCAGCAACGTTTCTCTCTAAACATCTGGTTAGGCATGATAGGGGACCGGTTGTTAGGACCGATTGTTTTGCCACAACGCTTAACAGGTCCTGCATACCTCGAGTTCTTGGAAAATATTTTACCTGAGCTTTTGGAAGATTTACCTATAAATCTGAGACTGAACCTCTGGTTTATGCAAGATGGAGCCCCACCGCACTTTACGCGTGCTGTTAGGGAACATCTTAATAATGAATTTCCTGGGAGATGGATAGGGCGAGGAGGTCCCATTGCTTGGCCTCCAAGATCTCCCGATCTAACCCCGTTGGACTTTAGTATCTGGGGTTATTTGAAAAGTTTAGTGTACGCAACACCAGTAAACGATCTACCAGAGTTGCGCCAACGAATAGAACGCTGTTGCCAAATAATTCGAGATAAACCCTTGTTTTTTGAAAAAGTGCGCGTTTCCTTTGAAAGAAGATGTAGATCCTGTGTCGAAATGGAAAGACGTCATTTCGAACATCTTCTTTAGTTATAATCTAAATTTTATGTTAAAATACCGCTAAAGCAAATTTATTCTGCAATTGCGATAAAATCGCTGTTATCTAATAAACGGTAAATTTGCGGACTAACAGATCTATGAATGTGATTGTCAGATCATGGAAAAAATGTAATCCTAAAGTCAATAAAAACTGTTTTTATTTATAAAAGTTCAATTAGTAATATTTTCGAAATGTCCACCTCCTTGTTGAATGCAGGCTTGCCCGTAAGCCAACAGAAGAAGTACTTATCCGAATTTCATACATGCTTTGTCGGATTTTCTCGGCAGTCAGATGAATATGATTCAACAACTCTTCTCTTGAGGGATTAAGATCGGATGATCTGGGTGGCCATGCAACAGGACCACCTCGACCAATCCTTCTTGGAAAATTGACGTTAACCCAATTTCGGACAGCAATTCCGAAATGTGGTGGTGCCCCATCCATGTGAAACCACATGTCTCGTCGAACATTCAGTGGGACATCCTCTAAAAGGCCTGGTAGTTCGTCAATAAGAAATTGAAGGTAATTGTCCGCATTTAACCTCCCAGGAAGAACGAGAGGACCAATCAACAAGTCATCGATTAGGGCCGCCAGAAAATTTATGTTGAAATTTAGATGGGCCTATAGCTTTGGGATTTTCTGGTGACCACTTGTGCAGGTTTCTCAGATTTGTAACACCACTTCTGGTGAACGTAGATTCATCTGTCCAGGGGACTGTTCTGCAGAAATTAAAATGAAGCCGTGACTGTCTTAATATCCAGGTAGAATAATAGTGGTCTGCCTCAAGCAAACCGTGCCCCTGCGATAGTGATATGGATATAAGCCCGTTTTACAATTCGCCAAACTGTCGTTCGTGGCACTCCTAGTTGTCTGGAGATTCGACGTACAGTGAGGGTTGGATCCCTTGTAACAATAGCTACTGCTTCTTCCTCTAAGTCGGCTGACAAATTTACTCCTCGGTCGAAAAGATAGTCACGCGGTTCGCATTCCCGAAATTATCTGTGTACTTCCAGAAACGTTCTGTAATAAGAAATGAGCCTATTGAGAAACCGATGTCGGTATTCAATAACTGCTTGACGTGCACTACCGTTACAGTAGCCATACACAAAGTGCATGTCTGCATACTCTTGAGAAGAAAATCGGTAAGGCATTTTGAATAAAGAAAACATGTCCACTCACTAATAAGCTGTTGTATGAGCTGAAAAGTAATGTAATCCTTTATTAAAAAATGCAACGTTACAGTCATCTGAACATTTGTTTATTGTATGATATTCATGGTTCAGCACTTACGAAATAAGTAAGAACCTTCTTTATCATAAATCAATTTCCAGTACTCTTTTTTGTAGATCTCCAAGAAATTACTGTATGCACTTACGACACGTGTTTATTTATTTTAGGATAACATTTTATTATGCGACGTTAAAAATCACAGGCCCGTTATTGAATAGTATAACTTTTTTAAATAAAATCAGTTTGTATTGACTTTAGGATTACATTTTTTACATGATCTGACAATCACATTCATAGATCTGTAACTTTGAAACAAATAAAAATGGATATACAAGTTTTGCGTTTTTGTTACTTGAAATGAAGTCTACTTTAGACTCCTAAAATTTGAACATAACGATACGGGGCATCTTGTATAATGTGGCGTCGTCAATACTGAATTCATCAATAATTAACACTTTCAATGATTATTAAGCTTATAGCGTATGGATTGGGTAGCTGTTCTAGCCCTCAATGTCATTTCTAAAATCAACGTGAAATTATTAAGTCCACCATCCAACTTATAAGAACAATTACACGTATAAATTCATTAAACCAGCCACTAATTGGAGCTAACGAAGGACTGTTGTCATCAGAAGCGAGCGATTATAAGCCTCGTTTAAAATTGTAAGAAAATCATTACCCAAAAACATTCTGTCGAATTATAATATTGCTTATGGAAAAATATATGCCTTATAACTTATAACAATAAAAAATTTGTATCTCCATATTCTTTAATTAAACATCCTTTAAAATTACAACCGGAAGCTGTAGAAAGAATAGACTGACGCAAACATTTCTATTTTTGTCCGAATTCATGGTCTACTAATAAACATTTTCATCTTTCTGGATGTAATTTTCGATTAACTAAAAATCCTGCAAAATTGCAACCAGAAGCTGGAGAAAGAATAGACTACCAACGGACACAAACATTTCTATTTTTGTCCGAATTCATGCTCTACTAATAAACATTTTCATCCTTCTGGATTTAGTTTTCGTATCCAGAGGTCTATTGTGCAGTTTACTAACTAGGAAAGTTCTATATCCCGGAAACATTAATTTGGATGAAACTTGGCAGTTAGACTGTTCGGTATAAGCGTTTTAAGGGCTTAAGAGAAATTGCTCCATAATTAATCGAAGGAGAAAATATTAATTAATATGGACATTTAGCTTTTTATGAGAGCTATCTAAATGTGCCAAAATTTAGTATTAATCTTCAAGAAATCTCCTATATGGGAACAAGAAATGGGGTACCTTATATTTTCAAGCGCAATGGTATAATCTTTAAAAACAATTTGAAACGAAACTACATTTGAAACTCTCTTGAATACATACCGATCAAAAAATTCCTTCTAAGGGTGAAAATGGATAACAAAATCAAACGGTTTGCCGAAAAATTTAGCTTCAACGTTCTACAACAAAGCTACTCGTAGATGTCTTATAAATGAAATTAATGTAGAAATAAGAATTGTGTTAAATAAATGATCGTAATTAATAATATAAGAAGAGGAACCTCAAATATTAGACGGACCTATCAATACTGGTCAGCTATTCTAAATTATGTAAAAAAAATCATATGGAGTAGCATGATTTAATGATAATTTCATTTTCTTAAACTTTTCAGTGTTTATATTTTAAATATCGACACTGCAGGGGTCTTGTTTTTGATATCTGGATGTTTTGTAGCTTTCACTGATCAAAGTATAAAATTTATATCGCGTTTCGTAATAATAACCAGCTCCACTGAATTTATATTTATTATTAAAAACGAAACACAATATATCATATATGTAAAGCGATGATAATTTACTTCTTTCTAGCCATCTTTAGATTTAATGTTTTTTAGCTCCATGTTTAATTATAATCTGTTCCATACACTACATAAAGAACCAGAACAATTACTTAACTTTATAGCTATACAAACATGTCATGTTGAGACAACCCAGTGATCGTTCTCTTTAAAAGATAATACTTTGTAGAAACGTTATTTACGACTACATGGAAATATTAGGTATTTTTTGTAAATTAAATCATTAATTAATTAATTAAATTAGTTAACTAAACCTAGTATTTAAGTCATTTGGTTTGGACCGTTTAATACTCGTTTTCTTCACGTCAAAATAAAATTCCTGTGAGCTATCCTCAAGATAAATATATCTCGCAGATAAAATACATTTGAATTTTTTTATCAAAATTTGTAGTTCCTTATCCGGTAGATAATTATCTAATGGATAATGCACTCGCATAAAGTGGCAATGTTGTGTAATAGTGATGTACTTAATTTCTGGGTATTTTCTTTTTCATAACAAAAATAAAAAAGCAAATGCTATATTTTAATTTTGACTGATTAGCTTAGCGAATGAAGAGGTATATAATTGAAATATTTTATTAAGCAATTTTAATAAATGACTGCTAGATTTTTCACAAAACTTTAAGTAATCTCCCGTAGATTAGAAGGCGAAAGAAAATATAAATCGATTTTTAACGTCTTGGGCCCAAAAGATCGATTGTTTAATGGAGTGTGTGGGATGTCTAGCCATCCTGCTGAAACCAAAGGTCGTTTAAGTTCATATCCTCAATTTTTGGCCACAAAAAGTCGGTTATCATGCCTCTATAGCGCTCCCCGTTAACAGAAATGGCGTTTCCAATATCATGTTTCAAGAAATATGGGCCAATGATGCCGCCACTCCACAACGGTAGATTTGCATGTTTACATGCCGCCTATATGATCACCTTGTATATTAAGAATTTTGAAATTTAGACGTTACAAAAGAGTGATTTTATATGAAAAAAAACTAAACATAATATGTATTGAAGGCACATTAATAAATATCTCCTAAGGTATATGTATATCAATAATATAATTACGCAATAAAAAAAAAATTCCGAAAATAGTCTAGATTTACAAATTTAAATAAATGAAAGCCTTTTCTATGGATCCGTAGAAATAACCGTACAGTATAATACATTCAGATTATGCACATAACATATTATTTTATGTGAAATTCAAAAATTTTAATCAAATATATTTCTAGAATTTGATTGACTTTATCGTCAGTGCGTCTGCACCAGAACGCAAAGTTTTTATACAAGTCTCGGAAAAGCCGAGAACGAACACAGACGCAGCCGCGCGAAAAAAAAGAAGTTTAGTTTTTTTTAATATGACAAGAAACAATTATAAGTAATTAATCTTCAAAACGTTAAATTAGTTTTAGAACTACTAAATATTATAGTATTAAGAAAGTTCATACGAGGTACTCTGTCCTCACGGTACGCCCACAGGCCGGTATCCACGGCTATTCAAACGGAAGCGGGAGTTACATAGGCATTCAGCCATCGATAAAAAAACTTGCAAATTCTACGTCTTTTTCTCCATTAATTGACACTGGAGAATCAATTTCGTCGGTAGTTCCAGAGTAAGGTGTAAGGTATCTAGGATGTTGTCTTCGCAAGAGAAGGTACAATACTTGCCGGAAAGGGAGTTTTCCCCTTACAAGCTTCTAAAACTACGAAATCGGTCAACGGCAATTCTAAAAATATTTTATGCGGTACCCCTGAATCCGCATAGCGACAAAAACTTACAATCGTCGTAGAATTCGTGAAAAAAAGCTTCCTCTTGTACGAAGATTCCCACACTACCACCACTGTCAACTGGATTCGATAACGACCTCTATTCGAATCACCTACACGCCGGATGCAATCGGACGATACGGTTACAAAATATTAAAATCAGAGAGCGATACAAGTACGCGTTGAATGAATTAAATTCGCAAATGAAAAATAATATACCGGGGCACGACGATAAAAATATAAGATAAAAATAAGAAATTACGACTGTAACAATAATACCTACCTAAAATTTTAGAATAATTGTCCAGTTGACCGCGCTATAATGATACATAACTATTGCGAGGAACATAATATCAATGTTCTATAATGGCCCTCAAAAAGTCCCGACCTTAATCTCATCGCAAACCTATGGGGGGAACACTTGTCAAAGAAATATATAAGCACGTATTTTCGACTACAAAATGTGAATCAGTTTAGGCAACGAATTACTGATGCATGGCGAAATACACAAGAGTGTACGCAGCAACTGATTTTCTCAATGCCACGAAGATTACAGAAAGTCATTGAAGTTAATGGAGCCATGACCAAGTGTTAAAGATATACAAAAAGACATACATTTAAATAAATAATAACCATAATCGTATTAAACGTAATTGGACTGCGTTTTAATTCCATTTGGTACGCAATGCGCATAAATCCAACATTTTTTTCACAGATTATCAGAATTGATGTAAAACACAAAACCTCTACTTTTGTAAATGTCAGCCAATGTTTGGCAAAGTACACTCACAAAATGTAAAATTTGGAATTTTGAAAGTGGTTAAGGCACAGAACATACAGAAACGACACTCTCTCTTCCCGCGATAAACAAAATTTAATGCGCATTTTATGCAAATTTTATGCAAAATTTTATGCGCATGCGCGAAATTCGCCATGTTTTCATAGGTATTTCTTTCAACCGCAAACCTGTTGACAGGCATCTTGATATTCTGCGAGAATTATCATTATTTGAGTTTGTATTTGAAAATTTAATTTATTTAATCGTTTTATATTTACTTTTGTGGTATATTTTAATCATTGCAGTTCGTATGTATTCCTTTTTTAGTGATTTTCCGAATTAAATACTTACTGCATATCATCAATTATTATTTTTTTATGCTTCTTTGTATTTGGAAAAACTTATTGATTTTTTTATGTATTCCACTTTATTAATTTAAAAAATAAATAATACTTAAATTTCACTAATACTATGATTTCGTAATGTTGACTATTACAATATTCAACTATCTATCAGTAATATTAAAACTTGGCGCTTAAAGGTACCTACAAAAATTTCACCGAAATTAGACTCTAAAAGAACAAAAATGCCGACAATAGTGTCGCTTCTGTATGTTCTGTGGTTAAGGCAACACCGTGTCCCAAGATTTTTTGCTAACTCACCGTACATACCTAATTATTATTATTTCATTTAGTTTTCAATATTTTTTTCCAAAATCTGAGGTGCTACAATAAATTTGTTGGTATTACCATTATTAAAACAATAAAAAAAAAACGAAAATTGTACATAGTTTTTCTAAAGAAAATTTAAAAAAATAAAAATTTGTTGACCATTGAATTATTACTGTCAAATTTTTGATTATACATGTAATTTATACATAGATATGCAGTTTAATTAATTTGAGTATTCATGAATAAATTGCTAAAAATAAAAGTTTATTTAGGAATTTCAGAATTACGTATATAATTATTTTGTCGAAATATATAATTTGGCATGAGCTCTAGAATTGATACATCATATCGAATGATGAAAATCGGTTGCTAAGTTGCAAGGGATATTATATATTTGATTATGTAATTAAAATAAATGTTACAGTATTACCAATACAATCATCATATCTAAAACTGATAACCATCAAAATTAACTATGTACTCCCATAAACTACTTTGTTTATGGAAAAATCAATTTTCTCTAATAAAAATAGAATGTTTTATATACTAACTGCAGTTTATATTAACGTTTTGCAAAATTTATAAATGCATTATATGAGAAAATATAACAGCGACATCCATTACAGATCCCTTCTAGTGAAGGTCGTTTTATAATGTATTGCTGCAACAGCATTTTTACTTAATATCTAATCTATATGTTTCAAATAGGTGTTGTCTGTCTATTGAGAGGATTAATTGTGTGATAGTCAATTAAAGTTTATGGTATCAAAAAATTCCTACTCATATCTTCAAAAATTTAGATGAGGTATTTATAGTTTTTATTCGCCCTATTATCCTTAATAAATCATTATTTTATTTTGTTCATGCACAAATAAAACAAAGATATCGCTCGACTTTTTACGGAATTACACTATCATTTGTCAAAATGTATAAATAAATAAAGATAATCGATTACAATTGATGATAGATGTAAAAGCTTATCTTTTTAAATGGGGCTTCCAAAGGATACTTATATTTTTTAGATAAATAAATAGATAAAAGTTCGCGGCGCATTCTCTTAATCGTTTATTTTAAATATTCATATTCAATTTCTTGCTTTTTTAACTTAAAAAGGCGTTTCAATTTTACGCTTAACGATTGCAAAAAATCCTATAAAATAGACATGTATAAAAGATGCTGAAGAAAATTGAATGCTTAACATCAATCTTCTCTTATTTAATGGTTGGCGATAATTATTCTTTTCATTAATTCATAATGTTTTTCTCGAGGTGAGATAAGAATTTTTGGCATTCATAACAATAAAAACGTAAAGAGCGATTACTAAACTATTGCACTATTACACAATAGTCATTTTTCGTTAGAAATTAAATTTATATTAAAGGAAAAGTACAATGTTTATGTCGATTGATCTAATAAGTAGATTAATCAACATAAACATTGTACTTTTACTAATTCGGACCACTACTACCTGGCCACCATTCCCATAAAAACCCTTTTACATTTTATCTTGAATTATTTATAATTACGGCCAAGAAAACTAAAAAATTCCTATGTTTAGGATTGCTTTTGAAATTTAAACATCTTTAAGATTTAAGATTACATCGTTGTTAACAAAATTCATATTTGTAAACTTAAGTTTATTAGAACTTTTTGAATTTACTTTTAATTTTGGACTTTTTTAGTTGAATTACGCTATAAATATACAAATCTGGTCAATAAAGTTGGTTAACAATACATAATAATAATTTTTCTTTTAATTACGTAAATATCTCTGTACGATTTTGAGCAGTGTATATATATATATATATATATATATATATATATATATATTTATATATAATATCTTGGTGACCTTGGTATGATAAGGTAAACTTAATAAGTCGGCGATTAAAGGTCTGGTTCATTACTTCAAAGTATATATATTTAAAACAATCCTACATGTTTCGGTAATGATGCCTTTTTTATTCCCTTGGCAAAGGCATCATTGCCGAAACATGTAGGGTTGTTTGAAATATATATATACTGTGAAGTAATGAACCAGACCTTTAATCGCCGACTTATCAAGTTTACCTTATATATATATATATATATATATATATATATATATATATATATATAATATTTTCGTGACCTTGGTATGATATGGTAAATTCAATCAGTTGGCGATTTAAGGTCTGGCTTTACTTAAAAGTATATATATATTTAAAACAACCCTACATGTTTCGGCAATGATGCCTTTATCAAGGATATAAAATATAAAATCTGTTGGCGATTTAAGGTCTGGCTTTACTTTAAAGTATATATATTTAAAACGACGTGATTATTTATTTCTACAGATAAGGTAGTTATCACTTGTAACATTGAATCTGGGACACCCGGTATATATATAATATAATTTGCACTGATTTTTAAATGAAGCGCAATAAATTACATAAACAAAATTTTGCGTAATAAATATCATTACGTATTTCCCATCCTACAGCTTATAATACCCAGAAATTCAATCTGCATTCGTTATAATCTTTCAGAAATTGAATCGATTCTGCCTTTACTTGATGTAAATCCATATCAAATGATAAAAACACACAATGTTGTATTAGATTTACACTTTATTTAATAATAATAATGACTATATAACAGCTGTTTCACCGTACAACGGTTTCTTCGGATATAACAAGTGGTACTATAAAACATTTTACTTAAAACGTAAATATTTTTTATTTTATTACTTAATAGTATTCTCAGAAATTGGAAACCGAAATATTTTTACCCGCCTCTTTTAGTAGGGATACATATAGATAACATAAATTATATTATAAGTGACATATCTAACAAAATATTTCAATCACAAATAGGAAATAAATTCAACAGAGGGGAGGAATTAAGCTCTGTTTTGTCATTTAATAATTTATTTGAAAATTTTTGTTTATTAATTTGCATTGCTTCTAATAAATCGAGTTTCTTACTTTTCTTTTCTTCGTGTAGGATCTTGAAATTATTATTAAAACTATGGCTTTCTTCAATTAAATGGTTGGAGTATGCTGAATCTGTTTTCCCATTTCTAAACGAATAAAAAAAGCGCATATACGAACATTATTATTCGTTTAGAAATGGGAAAACATATTCAGCATACTCCAACCATTTAATTGAAGAAAGCCATAGTTTTAATAATAATTTCAAGATCCTACACGAAGAAAAGAAAAGTAAGAAACTCGATTTATTAGAAGCAATGCAAATTAATAAACAAAAATTTTCAAATAAATTATTAAATGACAAAACAGAGCTTAATTCCTCCCCTCTGTTGAATTTATTTCCTATTTGTGATTGAAATATTTTGTTAGATATGTCACTTATAATATAATTTATGTTATCTATATGTATCCCTACTAAAAGAGGCGGGTAAAAATATTTCGGTTTCCAATTTCTGAGAATACTATTAAGTAATAAAATAAAAAATATTTACGTTTTAAGTAAAATGTTTTATAGTACCACTTGTTATATCCGAAGAAACCGTTGTACGGTGAAACAGCTGTTATATAGTCATTATTATTATTAAATAAAGTGTAAATCTAATACAACATTGTGTGTTTTTATCATATAATCTTTCAGACTTCGTGAAATTCTATTCGTTTGTATAAACATAAAAGTTTGCCCAAGGACTTAAACGAGACTCAGTCACATTATTCGGAGAACCCCTCGAGAAATGTTTGTTCTTAATAAACAGTTAAATATAGAGAAACAGAATATTTATAAATGAAATTTAGTAATTCTTCTGTATACAACGGATCTTCAAATTTTATTGTTTATTGTTGTTTAGTTATGAGAGCATATTTTTATATGATCTACTATTAAAAAAAAGTCGCCCTACGTTTTAGGTGCCAAATTGTAAAAAAAAATAAATAGACGCTGCTCGGACAGGCGTGTTAAAAATAAGGAGAAATAATTTAAAATAATAAAAATGCGATGACGAGCAAAATGTCCAGGATGTGTGTAGTATGTTGAAATAAATGTTTATGAAATACAACTTATTAAAAATTGAATAAAAAGATTAAATAAAAGAAAACCTAACAACGTTGTCTTTAAAGTTTTATTTAATATTTACATAAATAAATAAAGCTTTGAAATGTATTAGCTCTATAGCTCTGTATACAGGTTACGACGACTAAGCATTTAAAAGCTGAAAAGTAAGTTAGTTATGTCGTAAAACAATAGCTTGGGGAATGTAATTAAAATAATATCTATATTGGACAATGCAGAGGTTACCTTTGAATCACGTCGTGATCGGGCATGTGGTAGAAAACGCCAGTTAGCACTATACTGTGTATGCGTGATCAAGCACTTGTAGTGATAGATTTTATTCTCATGAAAACTAGAAACGGAAAGAGTTTTTCAAAAAAAAACCCGGAGGTGAAAAGGGTCATTTTATGATCCAGTTTAAGGATAACCAATCATATTGCAAATAGCGACGTCTAAGAATTAAGAATTAATTAAAAACGCCGGCTAAAGGGTTATGATACTAATGAAATTAATATCAATAAAATTTCGAAAAATATTTTAAAATGATACCTCACATGATATGGTTTGGACAAAGTTTACAATAGTGATTTAAATGTGGCTATTAAGATTATGTCAATTTTAATAGGGAGTAATTTCGACACGTAGAAGAAATATTTCGATATGATTAAAAATGTTTTTGTTTAAAACACCTATTATCAAACATATTTCATTATTCAATTCTAATATTTAACCATATATGAAACTATCTGTTGCGATATTATTAAAAAAAAATCTATACGCAATGTAACAACATCCGCTTTTTTAATTACACGAGCGATTAGAATAAGAAAAAGGATAGATTTCATATAGAAGTACGCACAAGGACGTATTGGTTCTTGAATTCTTCACTTACTTTTCTTTTCTATTAACCTGCTAATGGCCTTTCTATTATTACTTAACTGAGGTATTCCAACAATTCGGTTCTATTGATTTGAATGACCTCTCACAAGACTTTTTTGCCTAACTAAACCGTAACCTTACGAGAAGAAACTACTAATTAACGGAGCTGCACCTGACTTTCGATCGAAAACTATTCCCTTTGTACGATTTAGACGCCGAGAAATAATATCAAGGTTATAGTATCTAGATTAACATTTTATGGCATTTTATTATGTTTATTCAATTTAATAAGTCACTTGTGTTTGACATATAAGCGAATACAATAAGCCCAGAAGCTAGTTTTATGCGATTGTAAATAAAAAAGTTATTTATATGTGAATATATTTTTATTTATCTCTAAGTATTATTGCTTACAAGGTTACATATTTAATTAGAACGTCAAGAATTAAACGCTAGTATTATCATACCTATGCATTAATATACACATGTTCGTCGCTGACAATGTGTCAGAACAATATAGAGGAAGCCAGATTTATCTCCTTTATCATGTCCATGTCACGTAAATCATGCTTTATTAACTACCAATGCACAGAAATTTGGAAATAGATATGTGTACACATGCATGTATGTATATATGTATGTATGTATGTTTTTGGAATGTTGCCAATGATATGGCGTTATAATTCGAGAAAATGAGCTGTATTTGACAATACAATCTATTTTCGAAATCTTTCAACGCAAAACTATAAATATAGGAATACATTGATGTTAAAGTAATATAAAACGAAGTCAAAATTTGAAAAGAATATGTACGAGGTGTGGTAATTTAATCCCCGGAATACACAAAATATACATGCGGAAACTAATATTTGCGGAAGCAGTCCCGAAACGAATTCCCCGTAATATAATACGCGGTGATGTGTATTGGCTTGATAAATTTGGTTTTAGGCCACAACATGCAACTATAAAGCAAATACATCGTGTATCAAAAGAAATTAGCCAAGGCCTTGAAGACAAATTATATTGCTCTCTAGCAGTTTCCGGCACATCACAGGCCTTCGATAAACTTTAACACAATGGCATCGTTTACAAAATACTTCCGTATTTTCCAGTCCTATAACTGTCATTTCCTATTGCAGTGTCTTGATGTGTATACTGGTATTTGCTCTATATTTACAGAAATTAGACCCGTTGGAATCTGACAATTTTAACGCATAACTCTGTGAAACTTTAATGGTGGCAAATATTCCATTAAATAAACTTTACAATCCCGTCTTCGAAACATTTCTCCAAAAATATATTGGTCGAAATGTTCCTGATCAAACCACCTTACGCAAATATTATGTTACTAAATGCTACACGAAAGCAATAAATCGCATTAGAAGCCATCTTTCAAATCAGTACCTATGGATAAGTGGCGACGAAACGG
Source organism: Melolontha melolontha (assembly GCA_935421215.2). Classification (NCBI taxonomy): domain Eukaryota; kingdom Metazoa; phylum Arthropoda; class Insecta; order Coleoptera; family Scarabaeidae; genus Melolontha; species Melolontha melolontha. The sequence goes on along the minus strand of OW285237.1, from coordinate 165,500,103 downwards.
ACGCTGTGTGGTAAATGTTGTAGCTGGTGCACTACATCCTACTATTCCATATAATGCATATGTAATAGCAATAAAAGTTATAAATACAGTTGATGCGTAAACAGTAGTAAAAACCATTTACGGGAATATGCACCAATTACTTCATTCGGAAGACAAGTACAAAGAAAAAATACTTTTATTCGTCAGTGACAGTGCTGCATATCTGTTAAAAACAGGCAGACTATTAAAGGAAACATATTCTAATATGCTGCATATTACTTGTGTGGCACATGCTCTCTACAGAATCTGTGAATATATCAGAGACACCTTTCCGGAAGTTTATTGACTTGTATTCGCTTTTAAAAAAGTTTTCAGAGAAGCACCATTAAGAGTAGCTTTTTACAGGGAAAAACTTCAATCTTTGTTACTGCCTCCCTCTCCAGTAATAACTAGATGGGGAACACGGTTGGAAGCTAGTTTTTATGCAGAGGTTTCGATACATGTTTAAATTACGGTGTTCGAAGTACTTCTGAGTGCAAGGAACTAATACAAATTCCAAATTTAAAAAATAAGTTGTACTTTCTTCAGGAACACTTTGGAAATTTGCCAAAACTAATCACTTATTTTGAAAATCAAAATCTCAAATTAAATGATGGATTAACCACATTAGATGTGGCTATTAATAATTTGAAAAATATTGTAAGTGACTTTGGATGTGGCCTTCGGCAAGAGTTAGACGCAGTTTTTAATAGAAATCCAGATTTAATAACATTACGACAATTGTGTATGGGGAGAATGCCTCAAAATCTAACTGCTAAATACGTTGAAATAAAAGAATATTGCCAGTGTGCACTTATAACCAGTTGCGATGTAGAAAGGGCGTTTTCTATCTACGAGGATGTATTTCATTCAAAGAAAACAAATTTTACAGAAGAGAACCTTGAGAAAGTATTGCTAGTTAATATTAATACACCTTTACTCAATTTGAACTACAAAATGAACAAATAATAATGTATTTCGTATTTTATAGATGACCACCCGTTTGTTTTTATATAAAAATTAGATAAAATACAAATTTTCAATAGTACGCCCGTGGGCAATGGGTCATCGGCCTCTCGTGTCCGGTCCCTACTCATAACTACTTCCGTATCTTCCAGTCCTATCTGCATAACTGTCATTTCCTAGTGCAGCATCTTGACGTGTATACTGATATTTGCTCCATCAAATCTGGAGTTGCGCAGCAACGTGCTCGAACCTGTTCTGGACTTACTATATCGTCACCATGTGTAATTATACTTTTAAGAAAGACATTGTAAATTATTTGCTTATTTACTTTATATCTGAGTGCTGGGTAGATATAGAATATCCTCTGTATGTATTTCTTTCGACATTCCGGTGCTTTTTTAAACGGAGAGGTTTAAGGTCCTGCTAAAACTTTTATAAACTTCAGAGATTCTGTTTCATTTTTGTGCAGATGGAAATATGTTTTGTAGAAACTAAAAAACTTTTTTATTTTACGCATCAAATCTGACCATTTATAGACGCCAACTTAATACATGTATGTAAAATCTGAAAGTGGCTTTTGAACCTATGATAAAATTTCCTTAGTATATAATTACATTTTTAAAAACAAAAAGTGCAATATGTAGGTAAAATTCCAGTACAATTTTGCCATTAAGTTAACAAAATATAAATCCAGAATGCTATTTAAACAATAATTGGTGGTTAAACTGATTTACTAATTGTAAATAGAAAATTAATACTCACACTGCGATAGCGCTAACGAGTCTTGGTACGAAGACACGCAAAACTATAATATAATTCAGTTTCTCTTTTCTGTACACAGCCTAATTAGTAACTCAAATCAAAACAAGGAATGTCTTGAAATTACTTTACAATATACAAAGGGCTGTACAATATACAACAAGGGGTGAAAAGTTAACTGCCACCTAGTTTGATCCGTAATTGTATCGAAATCAGTATTCATGTTCTTATTTATTTATTTATTTATTTATTTTTTAAAGGCTTTTCGGGATCTTTGCCCATAAGCCCACCAAGCAAAACTCCAATCCCAGTAATCCAATAATGTGTCAAAAAAGCACAAAGAAACAAAGTAAACAAAAACAATAAAACTTTGACATTAGGGAAAACCCAGGGAGACACACTTCACGCTTCGTGGGACTACAGAAGCGACTTTACTATTGACGCACACGAAAACGGCTAACGATCAATCTTCAAAGGTAGAAAAGGAATGTCGAATTCATGAACTTTATATTCTAACTTTACATGCTCAAAAAGTTTTAGTATCGCTACGTGGACTGTTATTATTTGTCCGTAATAGTAATACAATATTAGTGGGCATTTCTATTCCTAAGTGATCATTGACTCACTAAACAACTTACTTTGAATCAGATAATCTGGACACTGAAATAAAAGATGATTAACGTCAGCATAATTATTAGGCTGGGTCAAAAAATTTTTTTCTTCATTTCTTGAGAGGCTCAGTGATAAAAAGGTGCTAAATAGTATAGGAAATCTGCATATAAAATTTTATTGCATTATTTAATGTTTTACTGCCTCCGAATAGCGATAGAAATTTCGGAAAAAGTAGATTTTTGACATCACTTTAATAATACTTTTTAAGTTACATATCTATACAAGTTTTATGCAAAATAATTCTAAGTATCGGTATATAGAGGTAATCCCGATATAAAACTGTACTTTTACAATGTGGATTCACACTGTTAAATTTCCCCAGAACACTCACTTACATATCGCAACCTTAATATAGAAAGTCCCTAACTCAATTTTTTACAAATCGAGTTTTTTTTTTGATATTTCGATATATTAGCAGATCATCTATCGAAACATGCAAAAACCTCTATTTAAAAAAATGAGTTAGGGCATTTCTATATTAAGGTAGCGATATACAGCACTGATTCAGTCTAAAGGTTCAATTAGACGTGCAACAGCCGTAACCATATAAAACCAATCGTATGTGCTACAATGTTTTCGATTTTGGTAACATGCCGTAACGCCATAGCCGTAACCGTAGATATTAATTGAATTTTGGTTACGGCTATGGTTACGGCTATGGCACGTCCAATTGAACCTTAATACGGACAAATAAGTCATTAAAAGGAACAATAATATAAAATTCTGCTTTTTTATATATTACAAAAACTAAAAAACGTGTTGCTTTTGTATATGTTATCTAAACGGTTCAAGGCAAAAACAAAATAGGCAAATCCCCGTACAATCTTTATTTCTTACAACACGGAGTTAGATGAGACAAGTGTGCCGCGATCGTTAAAAATTAGTGTTGCGTTGTAAGGTGCTGTCATTTATTTGTTTATTTTATCATTTGAGAAATGGAGCGTACCAGAAATAGTTGGAGGTGTCCTTTGTTTGGTATTTTATGTGATTTGAAAGATAATATATTACCAACTTATGAAGATGTGATGAAATTTTATGAGTGGACCCGTCATAGCTTAAAATATGAGAGGGAAACTAAAATGGTTTTTGCAAACAATTTGGCAAATAAATCACCCGGCAAAATGTCTCATGCTCGATGGCTAACACGTGCTAACAGAATTCTTCGTCTATATATTTCAGTTGAGAACCCTTCTACAAACCTTACCGCTCTTGCACTATATATTGTCAAGGTTTACGCTCCAGTGTGATTTTCTATAAAAACTCTCCCCAGCTATAAAGACGGACCACGACACCTTTTTAAACTAATTAAACTAAGCAGATATTTACCAACAACTTTGAAAGCCGTTGTTGACCCAGTAATTCAAAGAAACAGTTATTTTGCACACCCTGAAAACTTATTACTTGCAATGTTGACAGATCCCCAGCAACACATTCGTGAATTAGCTGTCCATCGAATTTTGAAAAATTAAACCAGCAACATCAAAGCAATTACGGCTTTTTCAGATACCAACGATAAACTTTAATGCATCATCATATTTTGACCTTTTGAATTGGGAAGAAACTATCACTGAACCACCTATATTAAAATCTGTAAATGAAGAAAATCTTCGACTGTTTATTGAAGAAGAAAACAATGAGGAATTGAGCTATTACACCTACCCTGTCACACCCAAGCGGTAGAAAGAGCAGTCAAGGCTGTGAGTGAAGCATCATCAACTTTGTGCAACAAAACAACAAGAGAAGGTTTCATCAAAACGCAGATAGAATCAAGAAAATTAATGCCGAAATTCGATAGCAAAAAGGATTTTGTCACAAAATAAACTCATTATATTCATTATTTTTATGATTATCCTTTCTTGCAATTTTATAAAAAAAATTTGGTCATGCTTTTTTTCTCGAAATAAATATAATTACAATTGATTTCTAACTTTTCCAAATAAATAAACTTAATTAGAGTAATTTTTTATATCATGCTTTAAGTTCTTTTTTAAGTACATTTTTGAAAGATTCAACATTAAACCGGAGGCAGAAGATTAACTCCGATTGCTACCAAACTTCGTAACCTAATAACACTTATAATTTGGCATTTTTTTGCCACCGTGCCCATAAAAAAAATAAAATTTTTTTTTCTCCATCCATATATGACCCAGCCTAATAATTATGTTCGCACTTACACCTTGGTGAGTCTATTATACCTAGTTTGCGTAAATGAACGGGGAATTTTCCATATGACCAAATTTCAGCCTAAGAATCATTGAATAACTATGTCTAGATTAATTCTAGATTCATTGTGTATTAAAATCTCGTAAGCAGGTCAGTAAGATTGAACTGTGATGCTATTTGACATATCAAGAAGTCGTAGTACTTTGAACTGGAATCTTTCTAGTATCTCAATATTAGAGATAAAAGCAATCCCCAATAGCTATATTTTATAACTCCAAACGAGTTTTAATGATACTTTGTGAACAAGGACTTTGTTTACCAGGGACAGGTGGAATTTTTGACAAATTAAACTAAATTTAAAGCCTAACTACTTCTTATTCGAGACTATATGCTTAGGTAGAGCTCAGTTATTTAGATACCGTGCAGGTCAGTAAATGTTACTTGTACTTCTGGTAGTAAATATTACTTGAACAGATTTATTTTCGTTAACTCCGATTCGCCATTTCGTTAACTAGTCTGGAATATTGTTCAGAAGTGCCTCCAATAATTGTAAAGTAATAGCAGGAACGATATGTGAGGCAAGAGCGGCAGTGTGGTCGGCGTATGTAGCAGTAGTGATGTCGTTGGAAGGTCTATGACTATTGCCCGGTTGCACCGACCGTTGTTAGGACTATATTCACTAATCTTTCTTAGTTAACGCTGAATTTGTGAATATTTGGTTGCATCGACCATGGTTAGCCTAACTTCGTGTTAGATAGCCTCGATTTGTTAAATACCAACGAACCTCGATTAAAATTTACTAACCTCGTGTCAGTTCTGTAAAATCTGTGTATTTTGTGTTTTTTTATTTATCGGTGCCTGTTGATTATTCACATTATTAATAATTTTATAAATAAAGTAATTTGAGTAATCATTTATAAATATCTAGTGATAGCGAAAGTTCTGTGATATCTACATCTTCGGACGAAGAAATTATTGCTATTATCACCATGTTACCGAGATCGAAATTATATCATCCTACCAATTTCTAATAATGAGAATAGATAGATACATTTAAAACACACAGCCGAGGAATCAAATTTATTTTGGAATGGTTCAATTTGTGGCTTTAATAAATCTAGTAGTCAAAGTTTTGATCCATTCATTATCCTTGCATATGATGTGCCTTCTCCTGTTCCTTGTCCTACTTTCGAGTAACGACGCTTGCGTGTTGGCTAATCCATGTTAAATTTTTGTTCGCGCAACAGATATCTAAATTTAACACAAATTAACTTCGACAACGAATTAATTTATCTCAGTTAACTGATAAATCAGTTATCTGAGATAAACTTTTGTCTCATTAATCAGGGATGTCGCTATAATCGGGCGTAAGTCTGAAAACTGACTACGGAGATTAGCTTCTGGAAAAAGTTTGCAAGATACTCAAGAAAGTATAAAATGAAAAATGGAAAATAGAGAGTGGGTATAGTCTATACAATTGTTGATAAGCTAGTATGGTGTGACTATTTACGAAAGTTAATGCCTTTTACGAAGGACATAGATCTGAAAGAACTAAAGTGAGCGGTTTATTGGGGCGGTACAAAGAACATTATGCTCAAATACCTCAGCTTTTCGATTCCGAACTCTAAAGGCATAAAATGAACAATATATGGCCATGTACTAAGAATGCGAGATGAATGAATACTCAAAAAATATTAATATGTATATTAAATGGTACGAAGTAATGGGAAAACGGAGAAGTCGAATGGAGGGATACAAAAAGAAGTTAAGAAATATGAAATGGAACCATCAGAACTACAGTATGGCTATTAATTTATAGTACTGAATCTTCCAAACTTTATTCACTTAAAATAATATATAATAATAAACTAACACTTAAGTATTAGCGTTACGAATAATATGTTCCATGTGCCCTCCATTACGTTGAACGCACAGTTCGTTTCGTTCTTGCATATTTGTGACCATATCTGAAAATAGAGGCTGTTACATCTGTCGTATTGCTTCTGTAATTTTCTCTTTTGACTGTTGTGTTGTAGAAGGAGGGTTAGCTCGAAAAATCCATAGTATCAGCATATCCAATAATGTTAAGTCCGGAGATTGAGATGTAACAGAAAAATCGGTGGACCGTGAAATTACATTGTTTACAAACATCTTCCGCAAAAAGATTCTTGTAACATGTGCTGTGTTGCCCCATCGTGCTGAAAAAACTGGCTACCTAAGTGTAAGGTTCTTGATCTGCAAAACTTCTGAAGGTCATCTACATCATCTCTTGATTAACAGTTATTGGAAGTCCGTTTTCCTCAATGAAGTAAGACTCAATAATTCCTCATCCAGAAACTGCGCACCAGACGGTCACGTTTTCACTATGCAACGATATTTCTTGCACCTCTTTTGGTCGTTGGAAACTTAAAAATCTATTGCTACGCCTATTTACGTGACCCGACAAATGAAAATGACATTCGTCACTGTAGCAGTTGGGTCGTGAATAACGTATGAATGGGCATTAAGTTGTTTCAATATTTTCTGAAGAGTCCTCCTACTCTTATTAAATTTTGCAGCAGATCTCCGTTGATTACCCTTTCCTTGGTGTAGCGCACTTCAAGTTCTTCTAAATTTGGTTACAATGTTCAGTAAAATAGCACTGTTTATTGAAATGCTCCGAAAATTGATCGCTGACGAATTTAATGCTTGGACCATTTTGTCTACCTAAACCGTATGATCGAAAATAGTGCTCAACTAAAAAGAATTTTTCTTCAGTAGATAACATTATTTACGAACTTGCAAACATAACTTGCAACGTCAATGTTTATGCCAAATAGCAGTGTCAATTGTTAGAGGTTTAACTACTAGAAGGCCTATCGTTTCAGTACAGTAAATTAATAGCCATATTGTACATACAATATTGAGCTTCGAAACTGCTATCGCCGATGGGTTTTTGCATTATCAGGCAGCTGTGCTTGCATTAGATAAAATATAGAAAGAAGAAGAAACAATCAACTTATTCTGTGTACTCCATCAAAAGGTTGCCCGAATTTTTCGGTGGGTAAAATGTCTCGCTTGGAGATTTGGGGTTATCTAACCACCGAACCATTTTTCTAGGATACTAATCGGTCAAAAATCGGTTGGAAATTATTCTTTATATACATTATAAACCCAACTAAAAGTTTCCTTCACGCTTAGGTACTCAAGGATTTGCAACATCGTTTTTCATTATTTCAATGACAACCTACATGTAAGTATGTAATAATCGGTCGGTGTGAAGGATTTATTCTTTTGTCATTCTAAAAAATATATCTGCTTTCAAACTTTGCATTTTTTACGCAAAAATAACTTTAAGTACATACAAAGAGTACCAAGACAGGCGTAAACTTCTCTAACGTTCGATAACATAACAATGGGAAAGAGCCTTTATCATTTAACAAGCGTAAAAGCATGTAATGCCGAGTCTTATATACTAATCTAGTTTTAATTAATGCAGGTCATGGTCTAGGAGTATTTATAGGCGTTTGTTAAGTTTCGAATCTATTTGCATATTTAATGAAAAAAATTGATTTATATGCTAGTATTGATTGAATTATATTAGCATAAATCTCCGAAAATTGTGAATCAATTAATAAATTTAGAGTAAGATCATTTCCATAATGTTGTAACAGTTTCGAAGAGGTGTCTACAGGGGTTTACAAAAGTTTCCGAATATTTCATGTGTATTTGCAAACTCTGCAGTAATAATAGTAATAATAATAGTTTCTAAAAATATGATCTAAAACCTCATCAGATTATAGCAGGTCAAGTTTATTAACACCCAAATATCTTAGGCACTTTATTGCGACAGCATTGTTACCATTATTGCACGTTATTACTCTAGGCAGTGTTTTTAAATCTGTGGGTCGCGACCCCCTGGGGGGTCGCGAAGCCTCTGTAGGGGAGTCGCGAGAGGTCGAGAGAACTCAGTAAAAAAATCAATACATTTTAAAAAGGTAGATATATTAAAAAAAAGTTAACAAAATGATACTCGTTATGTTATTTATACAAACACATTAACAAAAAATAAAATCTTCGAGTACCTACTCGTTCATTTTAATGTGAAGGTTGCGCTTGAGTTTGTTCAATCAATTTCGCCCATCGTGGATCCGTTTTTGCAACTTTAAGTATTAAATCGTTTTCCAAATTTAAGCGATTTCTTAGTTTACTTTTTATTTGGGCCATTGATGAAATTGCCAACTCGCACAAGTACGAGGTAGAAAATGGAATCAAACACTTCAAAGCCTCGGTTGTTAATTCCGGGTATTCTGTTTTTCTTTTTAACCAAAAGGTATCCAAATTTTCAGACTTGAATTCCAAGTGTAACATCCCATCGGCAGATAATTCCAGCAGATTCTCTTTGAGCTTAGTTGATAAATTTGCCTCATTTATAGCTGCATTTAAAAACGGATTTAAGATCCATCTTTGCCCAGTGTTCATACCAGATATATATGAGTTGATGTTTATCTCGCTTCTGACTTCTTCAATGAAAGACTGTGTCGACGAAAATGAATCAAAGTTGTTTTGATTTATAGATGATGACCACAATTCAATTTTTTTTAATAAAGTCATGGAGTTTGTCTTTTGCTGTAATGACATGTTCATCCCGCCCTTGAAGACTTTTATTCAAGTTATTTAAATGCTCAAATAAGTCAGAATGAAAAAGTAAATGTATACAAAATGCTAAATGTATGACTGTTGTGGCTGTTGAATATACTACTACATTATAGACTTCAGGAATCAAGTATATGTGTGTTTTTCTTGGAGCGCCTTACGACTGATAATTGAAGCGCGGCCGCCGCGGTGAGATGTTCCAAGAAAAATATATGTTTATAAAAAAATAGTTTTATTTTTTGTGGAATTTGCGACAGATTTCATATTTCAGACAGATTTTCAAATTTTAATTTACCGCGTAAAATTAATGTATAGGTTGTAATTAGGGCTGGAGGGTCTGTTCAGAATTTTGTCTCTTTCTTTTTGGAATATACCATAGATTATAATTATTTTGTAAGTTGATATGCATGTTACTAAACTATAGGTTATTAAAAATATCATGAAGAATTATACTCAAAACGAAAACACACCAGTTCGGAAATATTAAAAGAATTTTATTATGAACAAATAAAAATACTTTTTTGGGAAGGTTTTTAAAGCTTTTATAATTTTTTTTTGTATTTACCATTACTGGTTTTTACATATCACAGAATGCATATCAAAGAACATAATTAATTAGAAACTCTACGTTTTAAAGTATATTTGTAAAACAAAATCGAAAAAAGTTATTTTTACATTCCAAAATACTCCAACAAAAAATACATTATGTAAAAATCTACAAATATTAAAAATAAACAGCCTATATTCATATTTTCTCGTCAAAAGTATATGTCTACTATACAAATTAAAAGGAAGAAATACTGGATAGAAAGAAATGCAGCTATCACAAAAAAACAAAACAATAAAACTATTTTTTTATAAACATATATTTTTCTTGGAACATCTCACTGCGGCCGCGCTTCAATTATCAGTCGTAAGGCGCTCCAAGAAAAACACACATATACTTGATTCCTGAAGTCTATAATGTAGTAGTATGTTCAACAGCCACAACAGTCATACATTTAGCATTTTGTATACATTTACTTTTTCATTAAACGCATGAAATACAAAAATAATTGATATAAATAGAATGGACATTCAAATTCAAAAGATTTTCTATTGCAAATATAAATCAGACTGAAAGAATCGCTAATATAAAGGATTCTTCATTAAGAGCGATGCAGTCTGTAAAATAAAGTACAGATAACGTTAGAAACTTAAGATCATTTTTATTTATACCATTATTGATGGAATACAACATAATGCGTTCTCCACGGAAGCGTTGACACGAACGAATCCGCTGAACCCAATTTTCCATAACTTTTTCACATAAACTTAATTAGGTCAGTAATGACACGCTCGGTGTTAAGTTACAATTCATATACTATTGCTGGTTTGTTAGTGTAAACTAATGACTTAACGTAACCCTACAGAAAGAAGTCTAGGGGTTTTAAAATCCATGAGCGCGGAAGGATATTGACTGATTTATTTCTGGAGATAAGGTATTTACCAAACCTTTCAGTTCAATAAATGAATTGTTTGATTGTCGGTGTGGCAAGTAGCACCGTTTTGTTGAAGCCAAGAGCCGAATTGTTTAAGTTGAGAGCATTCAACTCTGGTCAAAAAATCCAGTCAACATTGATCGATAACGAGATCCATCAACAGTGATAGGTTTACCAAGACCGTTGAAAAAGTAAAGTTCATCGATTTCGCCAGCATAAAATGCACACCAGACAGTTAGTCTAAGGATGCAATGTTTCTTCATGTTTCTTCTAGCTGATTTCCAGACTAGATATGGCAATTTTGATTATTTACAAAACCAAAATCAATAAAAGAATTAGTTGTAAAATAGGCATAATAAAGGAGAATTGCCGAAATCTACCTGATTATTGAGAATTTCCAGTAAATTTATTGAAAATTATGCAAATTTTGAAACATAAAAACACAAACCTTTTATTCAATAATCAGGTAGATTTCGGCAATTCTCCTTTGCTAGGTCTATTTTACAACTGATTCTTTTATTTATTTTGGTTTTCCCTTTTTTTTTTGTTTGTACTTGGTAAATTTTGGTCCCTTTTCCATCGAGCAAAGGCTACTTCGATTTAAAAAAAAATCAGAAGTCGTTGAAAATTATTTTCTTATGAAATTCTGAATCAGTTTCAAGCTTCTCGAAAGTACAAATTTCTGAATTGACAACGCAAGAAATGATTCTTCGGTTTAAGTTCTTGACTTAAAGTAATCTTATCATAAAACGCCTGAAAATATGCTATGCTGGCACCTGCAGTGTGAGTAGTGGCTCCGTTCTTTTGAAAATAAACCAATGTTATTTCATTACCATGCAGCGGATTAATAAATTCTGTAAAAATGCCAGTTCGATATCTCTCTGCGTTAATTATTTCGTTAAAGAAAACTGACCATGTTATCCTTAGTCTTGATATTGTAACCCAGATTTACCTTTGCAAATACAGTTGTTTGTTTCAAATCGCTTTACAATTTCACGTTTATGGTGACAAAAAGTTTCATAAGTTACATTTTCGCGAGGAAATGCTTCCACAAATTGTTTAAAGCAAGACCGCGAATTATATGACCTCGTCCCATCGAAGTTTCGAGGTGCACTCCGAAAGTTAGCCATAAGAATAAATGCGTCATGTTCAGTCGTTTTAATAGGTATAAAAAAATCGACGCCAAATAATACGCAAAACCAACGTCAATGGACCCTGTTAAAATTGACGTAAGCGACAATGTAGCCACTATAAGTTGAGAAATTTGCGGGCGTGCCAACATAATTAGCGTACAATCATTTACAGACACAATGTAGAACCATTCATAATTTCTCTTGGTGACAGTGATAGTTCTTCACCAACGTCAGACTCAATTTAACAATCTTCAAATAGTTTATAAAATAAGATATTTTTGTTATTAACTTGTCAATATGTTTTAAATGGAATTGTGAGACACTGTTACAGTTGTAGAATTTAAGCTATTTCCTACTGTATTGCAAATTATGTAATACATACAATATTTATCAGTAAGGACGTGTACTATTTAACATTTTTTTCAACAAATAAATGAAATAACATAAGTTTTTTAGACAAATTTACCTATTTTCATGTGCTGTAAGTACTATATTTACCATTCCGCTGTGGATTTATCTCAATCCATATACAAAATCCATTATTATATAATTGATGGCAAAAAGCGAATGTTCTACGGTGTTATTTTGCCATGCTCTGGACCAATAAGAAACAACTGTCACTTGGGTCTGTTCAGAATTTTTGTCTCTCTCTTTTTGGAACATACCATACATATTGATGTAATAACTTCAAATATTGTTAAAAGATACTACTGTTTGCTAATCGAGGATGCAATATTGAAGAAGCGATAATTACTAGTTATAATAAGAGTTTTAAAGACCACGGTTTTCGAAAGTCTGCATGAGTACCTTGGAATAACAAATGTTAGTGAAAGTGGGTTTCACGGATGCTTTCGCCATTCCAAACAAGCGTTAGAGTTGCAACTTCTGAACAATTTTTGACACTTTGCAGACATGAACCTGATTTAATTTTCAACCATCTTGTCAGTGAAGATAAAACGTAGGTTTATCATTACGATGCCGAATCGAAACAAGAATCGATGTATTGCCTTTTTAAGGGCTTCGAGCCTCCCAAGAAGTTTAGGGTCACCCCTTCTGCAGAAAAAATATGGTAATCATTTTCGCCACTGTAAATGAGCTAATTGATTATATTAAAAGGGGTAATGCAGTATTAGGAGAATATTAAATGAAGACTTAATGTATTACCTCGGATATTCTATTAAAGTGATGACGTGGAAACAAGGCATTTTGTTGCTTCAGGGCAATACATTAATACGCAAGTCAAAAATTGTAAAAGCAGCGTTGGATATTATGAATTCGAAGCTTTAAAGTTATCATTTGAGACTCCATGACTATTTCTTCTATAAAAATCTCAAAAATTCACATAGAAAGACAAAATTTAACGTTAAAATTAATAGCTGGCTAGAGCACGTGATGTTACAGCTTCTCGTAAGTTCTTTTTCTTAAAGTATCCTAAAGTTTACTCCAAAAGGTATTGCTCTAACGGCGGGCGTATTTTCCTCACCAAAAACCCTTTCCTAGCTGTAAAAGCAAGGGTGTACGATAATCTCGCAGGTAATTTCCTCACCAAACGTTGAAGTATCGGTGTATTAGAGAAAGTTAGGTATTCCCGAATTTAATATTAATGACTATGGATTCTGGGAATTAAAAGTGGTAGGTAGGTACGTAGTATGTATATATAGTTTCAAAACTGGAATTGAAGTGCCATTTTTAATTGTTGCTCGTGTTAGATTGAGTTTATCTATTAATTTAACTGTATTTTGTGAATATTATAACAAAATGACAACTTCTTTAATTAAAAGCAATCGTGGCAAAGATTTATTGGTTTTCGAAAATTTTACGTTTTATAAAACAAAAGTTTTAAAAAGTGAAGAAGTGTTTTGGAGATATATCCAAACCAAATGTAGTGCTAAGGTGTTTACTATTGGATCTGATCATACCGTATCCAGAAGTGCTTCGTTTCATAACCATCAACCAAATGAAAAGAAACTGAATAGGAAAATTGTTTCAAACTCTTGTAAGCGGAAAGCAGTAGATGATATAAGTGAAAAACCGTCGAAAATTATGCGCAGAACACTTGCGAATAATTTGCCAGCCACAATTACGACGACTGATATTAGTTATATCAGAAAAAACATGTACAACTGTCGCCGAAAAGTGATGCCCAGTGGACTTCCTTCCAATATTCAAGAAGTTCAAGAGGTAGTACAGACGTCTGCGCCCCAAACCAGCAAAAACGAATGTTTTCTGTTTATAAATTGTTTAAAAAGCAATATAATTGTATTTAGTTGTGAAACTAATATTCGCGTTTAAACGAAATGGATATTATGTACATGGACGGTACATTTTCTTATTGTACCAAATATTGTTTACAGTTCTTTACCATACACGGGTTAACTAATGGACATTATATTCCCTTATTGTATTGTTTACTGCCTAACAAAAATACTAAGACCTACATGGAACTTTTTTCTTTATTAAAATCCAACATATTTGAAGCATATAACATTGAATTTTATCCAAAAATTATTTATGTAGATTTTGAAAAAGCGATACACAACGGCATTGTGCAAATCTGGCCTAACACTGAAATAAAGGGCTGTAGATTTCACTTACACCAAGCGTGGTTTAGAAAAATTCAGTCACTTGGTTTAACCTCAGAATTTAAAACTGATTCGGAAATAGGCAAGTGGCTGAAACATATATTTGGTCTTACTTATTTAAATCCAAAAGATGTAGAAGATTGTTTTGTTTTTGAATTAATGGCATATAAGCCTCAGAATGCAATTTTAGACAAATTCGCCGATTATTTAGTTGAAACATATGTAGATAGTAATGCAATATTTCCCCCTTATTTCTGGGCGGAAGGAAAAGCTTCAATTTCTCATAGCACAAATGCTTGCGAGTCTTTCCATTCACATTTCAATTCATCTTTCTACAACACACATCCTTCTATATATATCTTTATTGAAAAAATTAAAGAATTTCAGGTTGACACTTATGTAAAAATTCAAAGTCGGCATATTGTCAAGCGTATTAAAGATAGACAAGTTCAGCTTAAATTGAAAAATCTCCAACAATTGATACTTAAATATGAATTTCATCAAATAAGCAGAATAGATTTTGTAAAATGTGTTTCACATTACAATAAAATTTAAAAATTGTACATACATATATGACAACTTACTGTATATATTAACTCTGCTTTTACTTACAATAAACAATATTTAAATGTAAGATTTTGTAAAATGTGTTTCACATTACAATAAAATTTAAAAATTGTACATACATATATGGCAATTTACTGTATATATTAACTCTGCTTTTACTTACAATAAACAATATTTAAATGTAAGATTTTGTAAAATGTGTTTCACATTACAATAAAATTTAAAAATTGTACATACATATATGACAACTTACTGTATATATTAACTCTGCTTTTACTTACAATAAACAATATTTAAATGTACCCAGCGTTTTATTTTGGTCCAGTTTCCTTTTATGTTACTTTTTGGTTATCAGGTTAAAATACAAATTGGCGAGGAAAATACCTGTAACATTAAGAACGACCCTTAGTTCTGGTGAGGAAAATACCTTACGGATTATCTGACCCGAGCGGTTGTTGAGGAAATTACCTCCGCCCTGCTCTAAGAGACCGACTTCTCAATAATTAATCTTCGTATCAAAACGTGATTTTCATTGAATGACGGTATGGTCATTTCTCCCTCAAACGATAACCATACCAGCACTATTCGTAAATACGAGTTTCGATGGTATGAATATTTGTAAACTAAAATGTTGTTCGTGAAAAATAATTATACGATAAGAACGAACAGTCGTAGTTTAAAACTGGTTCGATGGATTCATTATGATATTATTCATAATGAGTTTTTCAATCACAATGAAACAATTACATCTAAACGTATACCAGAAAAATCCCGAAAATCGTACATGTACGAGAATAATAGAATGCACACAGCAAGAATAATATAGAGCAAACTTTTTGAATTAAAATAGTGTATTATTCCACACTTCATGCTCATTGAATCTTTTACAACCCTTTTATAAATGTTGAACAAGTTCAAAAGCTTGTTCGAAACTACATTCTTTAATTTTTTTGAAAACGTTCTACGCAACTTTAATATTTGAAAATAAAAAGGATGTTAAATCCTCGATCTGGACTATACGATATTGTGATGACACTAATGACAGTAATGACTCAACTTAGAATTCTGATACCAATAAAAATAATTCCGATTTCCATATTTAGCCAAGAACACATCGATTTTATCTTTTATGGGGCCAGAAATGTTGCAAAAACGACTCCTTAAATTAACGAACATTTATTTTTTAAGTTATATAAACTCATTAACTTCAGTTATATGTTAAAATGACAAGGATACCTGGTTTTAAATTAATATTTTAGACACAAACACTTCAGTAAATAAAGTTTGGCATTCTATTGTTAGTTCTGTTTCAAAATAATAATTTGCTGCGCACCAGGGAAAATTTATTAAGTAAACAAAAGTTGTTTTATCAAGAAATGATGTTGTATTAACGACATTTTCAATTGCCATAAATAAATTACTGTTTTCAAGTAATAAAAGATTGTTTAGAACTCTATTAATATTTTCTATTTTCAGTTAAATAAAGGATATTTTAGCTCTAGAATGCAACAAAAATAGCAAATAATAAATTTATGTAGGGCAAAAATATAAGCGTTTTAATAGTAAATATTTAATGAATTTCGGTGTTTAATGAACAGAGAGAGGACTGAATGACCAACTGCCCCGGTAAAGCATTGTGGCAGTATGCATGTTATAACAGCCCCACTATTTGCTTGCTCGATTGAATCGTCGAGCATATGTTGTTATTTCCGTCGTGATTGTGTCTATTCATTCATAAATTCTATTTTACAGTAATGTGTTTCTGGTTTCGTTTCTTTCAGTGTTATTTGGTTACAATTATTAGTATTTTAAAAATTAAAAAATCCGTTTTACTTTGCTATATTGTTGCGTTTTATTTTATATTTATCCTATAATTTTTTATAAATATTAAGTTTAATTTACTACCTTCTTTCTGGAGTAGTTTTCGTTTCTTCGTTTTAGTCTATTTCTTTCTGTTCTTAGTATTTCTCTTTATTTTCATTAACTATGGAGAATTCTCGAAGGGCAGCCATGGTAGGATAGATTAGAGGCTATAAAGATTGGTTGTATATTCGTAATGATACCGAGATATATTGCAGTGCCTGTTCATTAAGTTTAAGGCGTCCACAAAAGTGTAATGTGCAGAGACATGTTTCTTCGAAAACTCATCAAGATAACCTACGACCATATACACCTGACACTTTTAACGAAGAACTGTATGAAGCTTTCATGGCTGCCAATATCCCATTCAAAAAGCTTAACAATCCAGTCCTGTAGAGGTTTATTACAAAATATACTGATCGTAATATACCAGATGAATCTACTTTAGGTAAATACAACTTATCAAAATGTTATTTAAGAACCATTGAAAAAATACGAACAAGCTATCTGATCATTATTCTTGGGTAAGTGCAGACGAAACAACGGATGTAATGGGATGATATGTGTTAAATGTAGTTTGTTGGTTTTCTTCATCCGACAACTTCATACCAACCATACTTAATTGGAACTAAAATATTGCCAGTCGTAAATGGTGTAAATTCTGTAAACAGTTACAGAAGTAATTGTTCAATGTATTCATAATATTCTGTCATCGAATAACGGCTATAAAGATAAGATGCTATTAATTTTGACTCATGCAGCAGCTTATATGTTAAAAACAGGGAAGTTATTAAAGTAATCTTATCCCAATAAGCTACACGTTACCTGTGCAGCACATGCACTACACAGAGTATGTGAATTATTGTGAATACATCAAGGGCCGGCCATTTGCCAAATGTTGATAAGTGTCACCGCATTTCATAAATCATCTGTGATTGAGTCGTCTTGCAAATCGGTGTCTGTGTCTGAATCGTATTGCAAATTTATAATCAAAGGTGCTACTATTTTGTACATGGGCATATATTCGTCCTCTTTTGCTATTGCGTGTTTAACAGCATTTTTCCAATTTACAGCAGTTATATGTTCCATAGCATTTTTTATGTGTGTTACACTGTTTTCACTAAATTTCGGTGTTTGATTTGTTCGTCTTATGGTATTTTTCAGTTGGGCCCATATCAATTCAATGGGATTGAAAATGCAATGGCATGGTGGTAAACGCAAAATTGTATGTCCTGCTTCTTTGGCTCTGTTATCCACATAATAATCATTTAAATATTCTTTTGTCTTCATCACCTCTATTAATTGTTTTTTTGTATAATGATCCTCAAAATATAAATCATTTGCTTCTAAAAATGTTTTAATATCTTTCTTATTATTACATTTTCTAGGAACTTTGGTTTGCTGTCGAGAATGATACGGAGCGTTGTCCATCACTATCACACTATCTTTTGGTAAATTTGGCAGCAAAGTGTCACAAAACCATTCTTCAAATAAAGATGAGGTCATATCTTCATGGTAATCTAAACTTGAGGATTTAACATTTTTAGCAGATAATAGCGAATGTCCGATCCATCCTTTTTCTGACATAGCATGAAGAATTATTATTCTCTTCCCTCTCGAAACCGGCGCGTCCAACTGACACATACTTGAACTATCCACCCAACCTTTGCAAATTGTGTCATGGGTGTCATACCACGTCTCGTCTAAATAACATATGAATCGTCCTTCCTGTATATACCTTCTAATTGCCGTTAAGTATTTATATCGAAGTTTCTGTAACCTCGGGCTTTCTATAATTGTGCGACGTTTGTCTATAGTGCCAAACTTGAAACCAGCTTTCTTTAGCGTCCGCCACAAGGTTGCTTTAGAACACTGAATATTTATAGGCTCATCACTAATTCTTTTATGTAAGCAGTCAAGTGTAGATACAACATTTCCTCTGTAGAAGGAGTATATTTGCTGCCTAATAGTATCCATTTCATACTCTTCAATTTTTCTCGGTGCTCCTTTGTCACTTCTTTGCTTTCGAGGCCCTGCGTTATTCTTAATTATTTTATATATTGTTCCAAAAGGCACCTTAGTTAGTTGCGACGTTCGTTGAAAGTTCTGGGTTTGTAGTTCGTTATTTTCTTCCAGCAGGGTATGATAGACATTGAAAATGATCTGTTTTGCATCTTTTGATATATGCTTTCTCTGTTGTGCTCCAACAGTATTATTACTATCCACATCATAATCACTAACACTTTCAGCAAGAGGTCGCCACATATTCGTTAAGTAAAGAGAGAAAAATCAAATATGTATACAGCAGTAAAGATTAACAATAAATGATAAATAGACTCAATATTAGATGTAATATATACCAACTCTCCTAACTATATTTACTTAAATTTTGTTTAGTAAATATAAGCACTTATTTCATCTAAATTGTAATTTAATGACTATTTAACTATCTATAATAACTATATATTGAAATTAACAACTGTTGGTACTTATATTATTATTAAATTTTATTTCATCGAAAATGCAGTAATTACAATTTACTTAAATTTTGTCATTACGGACCTCAGCAGTTTGTTTGCGTAAAAGATAATCGTATTGAGCGGCCAGGTAGTTATTGCCGCAGGTGCTGAAATAAAAGCATTAGAGCCGTTCAAAGTTATATTCTTATAATTTGAAATAAACTATACATCCATAAGGTAGTAGTTTCTTAATTTAGGACGCGCATACACATTAGGTATTATTACCCATTTTATTCTCATTTTGTTATAGTAATACAAAAATAATTAAGAAAGGTGATATACAAAATATTGTAATTGAATTTAGATTTATTGAAACATTTAGTTTTATTAGTGCATCACGAAACAAGAAATTGATAGTGTAGAATATCAACCAGTTACAGACAATAAGAAGAATCTTTTTTTTAGAAGGGTTACAAGCGTTGTAGGATCGCTGCATTAAGAGTATTAATTCAAGAAGAGATTTTAAATTGTTTCAATAGTAGGCTAATAATCTATCAATACCCCCTCGTAACAATAAAATAATAAAAATCCTTTATTATATTTTATTAAATGTAAAAGAAGAATACCATGACAAAATAAGAAGCTGGCGGTGATGAACATAGTAGATACGATATATGAAAATATCCAAAAATTTTTAATTTTTTCGATACTGTTAAACTTTCTCACAAACGAATTTCAAAATTATTATTCGTTAGTGCTCCATTAAATATACAAACCTTTCCCTTTAGAGAGTGGACATTACATGTAAATGCTTAAATTTACATAACGTGCGCATAACTTTCAGCTAAAAATTGGCGTTTATTAATCATTCCAGGCATATTTAGCGAGTTACTTTTTTCAATACAAAAATGCTGCAGTAAATGCAGCAATTTATTCGACAATGTATCGCTATAATCAGCACATATTTATGTACATAAATGTGTTACACTAAATAATATATCAAAATGTCCGTTTAGTAAACGAGAACTTATATTAATAGTTATATGAATTTAATGTGGAAATAAAATAAAATGACATGATTTATAAATTGTAAATGTGCAGTGTTTACCGGCGTATATCTGAAATGCCCGTCATTCACGCTTGGTCAATCAACTTTTTAAAACTAGAGAAACTATATAATTCGATCGAATGAGAATCCAGTGCCGTGGATAATTTAAATAAACTATTTGCTAGCGTAAGTAGAACATAGCTTGTTGGAAATTGATATGTATTGAAATAATACTTCGTAATTTGTACTTAAGAAATTGAAAAGAAACATAAAAGAAGTAGACAAAGAATCAAACTCTGGTGTATATAAGTTAACATGTGAAGATTGTAAGAAGGTATACATAGGACAAACAAGAAGGACGTTCTAAGTTAGAATGAAAGAACACGAGAAAAGTCATAAAGAAAATAAAACAGATTCAACTTTCGCAAATCATTGTTTAAACATTTTTAAACATAAAGGAAGGAAATAACTCGATTTATGCAAAACTTTGATATATTAGCAATTTTTCTTTGTGTATAGTTACGTGTTTTGTATTCTTGATACTAATTAAACATTATAATATTTGTTATATCAAGATTTTTGTACTTATCTATTTTTTATAATTTCTGTTTAACGAAATTTGTAAATATAGTTATTATTTATCTACCAGCGGGGTAGGATTACCACTCTAAAACTAGTCGTGGTGGAAAGATTTGGTTTTTAGTTATGCCTTTTAAGAACTTTAAATCCATTTTTACAACAGTTACTCAAAAAAAATTAAAAAATGTTGACTAGTGTTATTAATAGATCAATAGAGATTAATAGAGATCGGACTTTAGGTCAGAATTTAGGTAGATAGCGAATAAAATGAGCGAGAAACATAGGCGCACGCACATAGATTCATTTTTAGGAACATATTTTATTATTATAAAAATTATATATTTTTTATACAATATACGTGTATCACATCATTCACAAAAACAATGCTCATCTAAGCGTCAGTATTTATTTTTTTAGCAGCAATAGAAGATTCTAACACAAATCGTTATCATTTTAGAATAAAATAATTTTATGAAGTGAATGGAGAAGTTGTTTGAATGTATAATAGGAAAATGTGTGTATGCGATCCTAAAATAAATATATATCTAAAATAAGTGTACAGAGTTTCCCAGGATTTACCGACTACATTATACAGACATACACGTTTGGCCCGTTTTTACCTTAAATGCGAGCTACAAGTCCATGTATATAAACGAACGTAGTTGCCAAGTTAAATACACAAGTACTGTTCGAGAAAAGTAGTGGGAACCCTTAAGGACAGGTCGATACGATCATTTCGATCATAAGAGACCAATATTGTGCATGTTGGTGGTTGTTTTCTTAATTTTTATATTATTATTCACGTACGTGATATTCTTAATAAGTAATCTTAATATTATAAGAATTACCTACTTCACATTTATTAATTTTATTATTGAATTTAATTTGTTTCTAATTGGCAGTTATATTTTGTATTATTTGATTTTGGCCTGTTTTTTTATAGTTTTTATTCAATATGTTGGTTTATACAAACGAGGAAAGGATACAAATTATTAAGTGGTACTACTTTGGTCGTACTGCTCAAGAGGTAGTAGGGCGATTTATTTTTTCTTTCCAAAATAGACCTGTGCCTACAATACCAACAATAATGAGTAAATAATTTTTATCATAGACTTACGTACTGTCAGGAGCAAAGAGGTGGATTATTCGAACATTTGATTAATTGAGAAGTTTTAATTTGGTTTTTCAAGAATTCCGTTTATTTTAGAAGTATATTTTAATTTCCATTATTTAGAATTATTCTTTTAGTTTATCGTACTCTTCCTGTTTCCCCAGAAATTATATTTATTGAATTTTTTCATTTTGTTTTCCAAGAATTTTCTTTATTTATTTAATCTATTTTATTTTAAAATTTATTGCCTTTAGAAGAGCATTTTTTTTCTCTTACTTCAATACGTCTACTTTGGTAGTGTTATACATTTACTATTTTTTACAGCTTGTATTTAATGACTATTTACCTAAAAGATTCTCAAATTATGTTTTTTGCGCTCGTTGTTAACAATATTGTACATGTGCATAGCTGTATAGTATATCACTATTACGGAATACATTCATATTCATTTGTCAATTCTCCAACAAAAGTACTGGTAAAATTAAAGTACGTTGTCTATCACATCTGCTTCGGCAAACCACTAATCCACTAATCTAGCAGAACATTTTTATTTCTCTAAAGGTCTACTTGCCGGCTCTCGTATGTATATTTGTTAGGTTGGTACGGTTAGGCAAATTCTCACGCCTTATGTATGGGAAGCCGCATGCAAGATGATTGTAGACCGAACCTGTATAATTGTCAATATTTATTTCTTTGGTTATTTATAAGCATATATTTCGCATTAAAGTAAGTTTTGAGTCAGTCATTTTTGCAACGTGGAAAACGTCGCGTTTGATAAACTTTCCAGTAAGGTCTAAATTATTTTTAAAATGCCGAAAAGAATTAAGTATGATTGGGTAAGCCCGTATTCTGACTTTTTACTGCCTAGTGATGGAAGAATATTGTGCACTATATGCAATAATAATGGATTTAAGTGCTATAAAAAATTCACATAGATCAACATTTAAGATCTAAGGCGCATGAGAAAAATTATAGATTGCAACAATTTTCTAGTGATCCGAGTGATCAGACTGATCATTCCAATCAATCAGCATCACAACTGAGAAGTTTAGAGTCATCCATTCAGTTGGAAAATGATGATAATAAAGAATTCTACACAGAGTTATGTTTAGCATTTGTACCAGCCAAAATTCCATTTTAGAAGTTAAATAGCTCCGTTTTAAAACAATTTCTGGTATAGTGTTGTTCTACGTCACATTCCCGATGAATCCACTCTGAGGAAGTATTACTTAACTTCTATATATCAGAAAACCATATCCAAAATAAAGCACGAGTTAAGCGACAATGTTTGGGTTAGTGTTGATGAACAGACACATTAGGTCGACATAGAGCAAATGTTATTGTGGGTACTTTACAATATCTAAAACCCACCAAACCTAACTTAATAGCGTCTAAGATTTTGGAAAATGTAAATTCCGAAACAACAAAAAAGTTATTATGTGAAACCTTAAGCTCTATATACATCGAGACTAGACCAAAGGAAAATGTTTTATTGCTAAAAATAGATGGCGCTGCATATATGGTAAAAGCCGGTCGACTATTAAAAAATGATTTACCAAAGATAATCCACGTAACATGTTTGGCACAAGCTTTGCATAGAATACGTGAATGTTTTCGTGAATATTTTACCGATGTTGATACGCTTGTAGGCGAAATAAAAAAAATGTTTCTGAAGTCGCCTACCCGCAAACGCTTACAAAGAACACTGCCCTAATTTGAAACTTCCTCCACAGCCTATATTAACAAGATGGGGAACGTGGATAAACCTGCTGTTTCTTATGACGACATTTTCAATGTGATCAAAAAAAAACTTTATTGATAAATTAGATAATAATACAGCTCAGAGTATTCAAAAATGCAAGGCACTAATGGATTCTGTAAATATAAAAAGAGATTTAATTTTTATTAAAATTAATTTTGGAAAGGTACCTAAAGCTATTGAATATTTAGAAAAACAAAGCCTATCTATCGTAGATGCAATAACTAAATTTAATAACAAAGTGTCAGTATTAGAAAAGACTCCGAAGAAATTTGAAGAAAACTCTACCAATATATTCAAAGGGTTAAAGCAAGAAATCCTGGATATGAGAAATTAAATGAGATAGTTAATGCATTACAGAAAAGTCCAGCAGATTTTTAATGTCTAAATCTATCAGCAGAATTTGAAGATCTTCAATTTGCACTCGTTACGAGTTGTGATGTCGAGCGGTCATTTTCCTTATTTGAAGATATTTGTGCAGTTAAGAGAATGCGTCTTACTACGGAAAATATTGAAAAATATTTGGTAGTATATTACAACAGAGAATTGTTTCATTAAAAATTATCATTTTTTGCGTTATTATACTGTGTATATAATTAATAAATTATTTTCGACTTGTTTATTTATAATTTGTTAATGCAGTTACTATTAAATATTCCATTTATTTGTTCTATCCAGTTACTAAATCTACATCTACAATGTACATGTATATAACAAGTGTTCATTTGAAAAGTCAATCTAGTGGCATGTGATTTACTGAGAACATTTTGCAGTATGTCGTAAATTAAAATTTACTACTTAACCTACGAAGTCGTATATTTTGACAGTGCATTCATACAAATAAATAACAAATAATAGGTATTTATTAAAAACTATAACAAATGTTGAAAATGTTGTCCTTCAAGATCAATGCACTTTAAAATCCTCCGTTCAACATTTCTGATGATATTCTGCAACATTACTGGATTGTTATTAATTTCCATGCATTTCTGTTCGATTCTCTGTAGCATATCATTCAAATTCAATATAGGTGTTCGAAATATGTTATTTTTTAGATAAAGCCACAAAAAGAAGTCGCAAGGTGTTAAATCGCATGAACGTGCAAGCCAGGCAATTTCAATATTTCGACTAATTATACGCTCATCAAAAGATTGTCTTAAATAATCCAAAGATTCTGCAGTACAATGACAAGGTGCTCCGTCTTGTTGGAAATATGCATTTTGAAGTTCATCATCATGCAACTGATTGACAAATGGTTGTAAAATTTCCGTACTTTGAGCAGTTAACGTTCCCTGAAAAAATATTGGTCCAATGATTCGCCTTTGACTTATCGCTGCCCAATCACCAATTTTCTCTGGATGTAGCGATTCTTCATTAAATACATGTGGATTTTCACTACTCCAAATTCTTGTATTTTGTGAATTTAGGTATCCCGTTTTATAACAGCATGCTTCATCAGTAAAGATGACTCTTTGCGAAAGTTCTCCATTATTGTTCATATTTACAAACCAATTACAAAACTGTAGTCTACGTGGGTAATTATTTCTAACAATTCTTGTACTGCTGTGACACGGTATGGATAAAGTTGCATATCTTTTTTTTAATAACTTGTGAATTGTACCAACAGAAAGGTTTATTTGTTGACTCAAATGTCGAACAGATGTTTGTGGTTCATTTTCAATTATTTATTCAACACGATTGACAACTTGAGGTGTACGTTTCTTAACTGCTCCGCTGCCTGATTTTCTTAAGAGACTACCAGTTTCAGAAAAAAGTTTTAAAGTTCTATCCAAAGTATTCTTAAATTGTATATAATCTATTACAAAATGTGGAGACTCAACTTGAAATTCTACCATGCAATCTAGAACTGAATAAACCCATATACCATCAATTTTATTACCACTTCAAGAATAAGCCTGGACTAAAAAAATTTTTTGTTCGAAAGTGAAAGCCATTCTAAAACTGAGAAGCAATTTATTTAAACCAGAATCGACGCACGATTATTTTATGCACTAACTGATATTTGTAATTGACATTTTCAAATGTTATTTGGATTTACGTTTACGGAACAACAAACACATACTAATATATTTGCGTCTTATTCTATAAAAATTTCAAAGTAACCTAGATTGACTTTTCAAATGAACACACGTTACACACATCTTAATGTTTTGAAAACAAGTGACTCTTTCTATTTTTACGACAATGAATCAATGTGACGAATATATCAAAGCATGTCTAAAAACGCATAACCATCATTTTATTTTCTCATAATTATATAAATGTAAATGTTTTTGAATGTGCGTTATTCAGTTAATTATTTTATCTATATTCTATATTATTGTTTAAATCTATGTATATTAATGCATGCTTAAATATGTATGAAGTAGAAATATTTTACCCTATTGGACGCCAATGAGATTTACCGAAAAGATAGATTTGAATTTATACAAACAAATTTTATTGCTGTAATCTACCAGTGGGATATTTGCGTCTACACTTTGTGATACGAATCAAAGCTTCTTTGATCAACTTTATACAATGCAGTAACTCTGTCGATTACATCACCTTTATTCGTTCAATAGTAATGAAATCATTCTTATAATGCGGCAATTGTATTTGTATAATAATATTCATAATTTCTTTAGCGTAAACGTGCGTGTTCTATAAACGCTTCATATCAACTAGGATTACATACTAATGCTTATTTTTTGCGAATCCGATCTCTGCTGATTAAACGTAACGTTTTCAAATCATTCTTATTAGATATAATTTAATAAAAAATTCATAAAAGAAAACGCCTCATTTTGCATATAAAATAAATATTTATTATCTAAACGTAAGAATTGTTTAGTGAATTGAGACAAGAGAAAATTTTATCGACAGGTTACAAAGGATGCCATGATTGACAATGAAAATGTTTACGTTCATTTTGTCTATAATTTAAGCATTATTTAATCAACAATTACGTTTGAACTTATTAGTTAACCTTGTCTTAAATTATAACAATACACAATGCCAAACAACTATTGAATTAAAACTAATAAAGCGTTCGTTAAAATAATGCAATTATCATAAGTAGAATTTCATTTTATATCCTGAGAAAATGCGCATGCATAAGAATAACGGCTAAAATATTTAGTAAGACCAATTATAAATTAAAAGTCGTTGTGAAGCAATAAAAAATTAATAAATATGAACAAGAGTTTCTTTAAACAATTTGATTGACATAAATACAAAGAATAAAAAAGAAACTAATTTAAAAGATATTACTGTTAAGTAAGTTAAAATCCTAAATAACCTTGTTTGTTATTCTAACGTAAATTTTAGATGTGGATAATTTTTAAATTTCAAACTGTTTTACTTTATAAACTATACAGTGTGCCCATAAAGCTCGATATCTCTAACTGAAAACGGCCGACAGTAGCAAATGAAGCTTTATTAATAGCATAAGAACAATAGTAGCAAATAAGCAGTAACATAACTAACGTAATTCGACATGACCGCCCTCTATTTCGAAGCAATATTCCCAACGCTCTACAGTGGACCGAAACATATTTTGCAGGATATCTGGTGTAATTTGTTCTCCCACTGCTCTAATACTGTTTCGTAAGTCTTGAAGATCTCGAACCGGTGTTATATACACCCGAGATTTCATAAAACCCTACACGAAGAAATTAAGGGGAGTTAGGTCTGGTGATGCGGTGCCCACTACCGTTGCGATTCCCTACCGTTCCATCTCCTTACAAAGACGTCATCTAAGTAATCACGAACGATTGGTGCAAAATGAGAGGGTACCCCATCTTGGTGATATATCACAGTGTCAGTAGTGCCATTCTCGATTAAATGGGGCTCCAAAAAGTGTTGCAACATGTCTATATAATTGTTGCTACTAACCGTCTGTTAGGAAAACATAAAAGGTCCATATGTTTTAATGTGTGTGATGCCTAACTAGGCATTCACTTTTGACGTATCTCTCAGCCATTCATATGCTACAATGGGTGGTTCATCTGCCCATATCAGACAGTTATGTTTATTTACGTTGCCACAAATGTGAAACGTCACTTTATCGCTGAATAAAATGCGCTGCATTAAATTTTCTCTGTTTGCTACCTCCAACAAATCATAACACGTTGTTCGACGAACTGCATAGTCTTCTGCGTCAAGATGATGCAGTATCTGCAAATGATATGGACGTTTCTTTAACGTGAAACGTAAAATTTTCCAAAGTATGAATTTTGGAACATCAAGTTCTCGAATCAGCTGACGAGTTAATGAGGAAGGTCTTTGTTCAATGGCGTCTTGAATATTCTGAACTACATTTGCAGAAACGGAGATCTTCCCGAGCGTGATTCATCATTAACGCTTTTTGTACGTCGAAATTATTGGCTCCTGTGGGCTCTCGTTTTCAAAACTTCCTTATAAACTCTTCGCGACACCCATAAGTTAACCCTCGCAATCGAGCACTCACTACGGCTATTCTCTCTTGTAAAGTTAACATTTTAAATACCTGCAACAGAAAAGATATATCACTATATTTTCCATCAAATGAATCGAGACTTTATGGTCACACTGTATATTACAACAATGAACTATAAATACAACAATAAATACTTAATCCTCAAATTATTGATAGTGGGCAATTATCTTCGATTTGTCCCATCATCCTCTGGACAACAGCAAGATCAATTTCTAGCATTTTTTGAAAAATTCGACGTCGTAATTGGTCTTCATTTGCAGCTTCCCATCCATTTTCATACACTTTTCTGACCAATATTGACCAAAATTCGTCTATTGGCCGAGCCTGAGGTACATTGGGAGGATTGTATAATTTAAGAAACAAAGTGTATATTGTTTGCGTTATACAGGGTAGGGAACGGCAATCGGATGTTTTTGAAATAACAATAAAATCGTCAGTTTATGCATTAAAAGAAATTTATTGGTAGGATTACATACGCAAGAATTTAACATTTCATAATTTGCGGAAAATTACTTCAGGCATGTGATGTCCGTTTTCGTTAACGCATTGTTGTAGTCGTTCACGAAAATTGACTTCCACTCTTTCCAGCAGGTTCTAGGAATTAGATTAATTTGTTGACCTATCGCTTCCTTCAGTTCTTGTAACGTACGAGGTTTACTCTTGTAAACACGAGACTTGAGGAACCCCCATAGAAAGAAATCACATGGGGACAAGTCGGGAGACCGAGGAGGCCATAAAACATCACCGAATCTCGAAATGAGATGATTAGGAAGCAGAGTACGAAGAACAGCAATACACGCTCTGGCGGTGTGTGCCGTGGCTCCATCTTGCTGAAACCATAATTGTAGAGGATCCAAACCTCTTCTTTGCAATTCAGGGATAAAATAGGTGTTCACCATATTAATGTAACGCGCCGATGTTACAGTAACGGTAACATCGTTTTGTTAAAAAAAATAGGGACCGATAACGCCAAACCTCCTCACTGCGCACCAAACTGTAACCTTAGGACTGTGCAGCGGTTTTTGATGCAGCTCTTGAGGATTTTCGGCAGCCCAATACCGACAATTTTGTCTATTGACAGCCCTATTAAGGTGGAAATGGACTTCATCACTCATTACCACCAACATGTTTTCGTTCTGCTCATAAAGTGTAAGCATTTGTTTGGCAAAATTCACTCGTTGCTGGTAATCCATTTCATTCAATTCCTGCACAACCGCTATTTTGTATGGATGCAAATGTAATTCACCATGTAAAATCCTTCTTACAGTACGATTACTGATTCGCAGTCCGGCCGAATGAGCCCGAGCAGAGCGGCGTGGGCTTCGCAGTATCGCTTGTCTAACCCTTTCAACGTTCTCTGGAGTGCGCACTATACGTTGGGATCCGAGCGGTTTTATTTTAGTATTGAGCCTCGTGTTCGAAGATTATGAACCCAACGTAGAATTGTGTTACGCGTGGGGACAGAGTTATTTCGATTAATATTGAATCTCCGACGAAATTCACGTTGAACCGTAGTCACTGATTCACCACTTCTAACGAAAGAATCATATGCAAATATGCGCTGCTCTAGCGTCCACCGCTCCATGACAGTAACTGACAGTAAAATGCTTTGAGTCAGAAAAGGTATCCCCACCTGTCAAATGCCCCTTCCTTTTCTATGGTCGAATATTATGCATTCTAAAAACATCCGGTTCCTGTGCCCCACCCTGTACTAGCCACTAGTAACTGTAGCATAATAGCATGAAGATTGATCAGTCCAAAACATAATATCATTATTGCCATGATGTGTATTTAAAAACTGAGGTAGTTTAGAAAGGCATCTTTGAATATAAAATTGTGCAGTTAACGACAGGACACGACGAACACAACCAATGTACGGCTGCGAGATAAATTCGGCCTCAGAAATGGCACACGACACTAAAATTTTGTCAAATTTGGATTTACCTTTGAATTTGACATTGTCTGGCGTGTTTCCCATGTCGTCGGCATAAAAACCGTCGCTTTCCTGGGACAAGGTGAAATATTTCTCATCATCCATTACAATCAGTTTATTGACAAAATGGATGCGGTTTATCGCACAATAACACCAATTCTTTCTAACTGGGCCGCGGTATGTTTTGGTGCTTTCCTTCGTTTTCGAAACAGCACGTTATTTCGGGAAATTGTTCGAAAAACAGTGGTCTTTGAAACATATCATTGTAACTCACTATAACAAGCTGTTTTTAGAAGAAGCATTATGTTTATTAACATTATAATATAGCTATTAATTATTTCATTTCGTGTTGCTTGTCTAAAAACTGAATATCTAATAAAGTGCTACTTTGTAAGTAATAAGTAATTGCCCGCGGTCTTGAAGTATCTGTGGAGAATTATGCGCAAAGAAATTACATAGTGGGAGAAAAGCTATTGATCAACTCTATAACGATTACCGTTCATAAACTCCGTTTATTTAGTAAAGAGTTACCTTTATTTTCACCAGTAATTAAGTTAATTTTTTCAAACTGTCAATAATTTTTTGAAAGAATATATAATAATTAAATAAATAAAAACAAATATATAGGATTGTTATTGTAAAGATAACGTCATTTCGAGATCAAATGAAAGTGATGTGTTTTAGAATTTTTGTAAAAAAATAATATTTGAATTTTAACGTATTTGTGCATTTTTTTTTCAGTATATTAATTAATCCAAACTAAATTATTTTAGAAATTAATGTTCGTTTATTTTTATAGTAATATTGCCAAGAGAAAATACAGTATAATGGTGAGTAGTGATGTTGTGGCTTGAGTTATGATGTTTCTAATTGTTCATGCAGTGGTGGAAATAACGTAAGGATAGGATTTTCTCTATTGCCTAACAAAAAAATCTTAGGCATTTTGTTTCACTTTCAAATATAGAAGTATTGAAACATATAAAAGTTAAATTATAATTAAGCTTAAATGAGAGTATGACCGCATGATTTTATTTTCACAAAAGATTTAGTTGTTAGGTTCTTATTTTAACAACAAAAACTGGAACGATGTGAATCTAGTAGAATGTTAATATTCAAAAATATAATACAATGGGAAATTTTTAAATTATCTATCTAGCTATTAATAAAAGGCATTGTAAGAAAAACTATATTTAATTTTTCAGCAAAACGAGGGTCACCTTTTATATTTTTACAAAATCTGGGAAGAAAACGAAATTTTTGGGTACAAACTATTTTATTAATTTTCAAAATATTCGCCTTTATGGTCTATGCACTTTTGTATACGTAGAAATCAGTTCTCAAAACATTTTTTCCATTCTGAAGGTTGTATCTCAGAAACATGGTTTTCAAACGCTTCGACTGCTTCTTGAGATGCCGAAAGTCGCTGTGCACGCATTTTTTGTTTCACAGTTGAGAACAAAAAGAAATCATTCGGCGACAAGTCGGGTGAATATGGACAATGAGACATTATTTCAACACTTTTCTCCTTCAAATAGTCAACTGTTAGACGTGCTGTATGGGAACTCGCATTGTCGTTATAAAGAATCATGCGAAGTTTTCGGTTGTTCTTCCTGATGTCGTCTATAACTTTTGGCAAACAATTTACTGTATGCCATTCAGCGTGAACAGTTTTTCGATCCTCTAAAGGAATTGTTGCGATGTGTCCTGTACAGCCGAAGAAACAAGCGATCATTTTCTTAGAAGTGCTCCTTGCACGAACAACTTTTGTGGGGTTCGGTTGGTCTTGGAACACCCATACAGTAGATTGTTGCTTGGTTTCCGGCTCATACGCATATATCCATGTTTGGTTGTTGTGTACGGATTTTGCGGTTCCCATGTCGAATTTTTTGCGCATCTCTTTACACCAATTGACACGAGCTGCTTTCTGGACTTCGCTCAAGTTATGTGGAATCCACCTGGAACATATTTTTTTTTTACAAATAAATGTACATGTAAAATCGAATGAATAGCAGTCTGCGATATGCCAAGAGATGCCTCTACCTCACTGTAAGTCACATGTCGATCGTGTTCTATCATTTTCCGCACAGCATCGATGTTTTTTGGAATCATAACAGTTTTTGGTCGATCTTTAAGTGATTCATCACTCACTGAGGCACGACCATGACGAAATTCTGCAAACCAATTGTAAACTGTCTTCTCTGATGGTGCTTCATTATCAAAAGTTGATCGAAGCGATATAATGCTTTATTGTGGGGTTAGGCCTTTTTTATAATCGTAAAAAATCATCCAACGGAAACCTTTACGAGTAATCTCCATTATTTTATAAACTCACTGTCTTAAAACTGTCACTGTCTACAAACTACTGACTCAATCTCTAAGCTATCACAGATTTCTCATTGACAAATGTCAAACTTTAAGAATATAGTGATCCATTAACAGTTACATACTTATTCCAGGGTGCTTCTAATAAGGCCATACCTTCCAAAAAAATCTTTTTGTAGGTCTTTAAAAAGCTCCTTCATCGCTTCTTTCAAGCATTCATCTAAAGAAAAACGTGTCCACGCACATGCTTTTTTAATTTAGGAAAGGGATAATAATCACTCGGTGACACAGTCGCTGATTATTTCTCGGAGTTGGCGAGCCTTGTGGACTCTGCAATTATTATGTAGCGGCATAATCTTTTGAGCAAAGTTTTGGAGTCTTTATATTGTGTGGCAGTTTTCGAATTTCGAATTATTTCCTTATACACTGCGTAATTGCAGAGCCTTTCTTCGTGTATTCAAATAACAAAATCCCTTCTGTAACTCAAAACACTATCAGTGTGGATGGATTCTTGTTTTGTTGTTGGGAACCATGTTATAATTTTGGAAAAACGTTTTTTTCATTAGGTAGAAGCCTAAAGTTTTCGTCACGAATTTGCTGTCCACACAATCTGGCAATCCATCGTACTGGCACTTTTTTCATTCCTAAATCAACATGTAAAATTTTGAATACTGTGACTACTGCTATTTCAACTTCTACAGTAATAACTAACACATTCTTTTATCCATCTGCTCTCTTGTGCCTCTACTTTTTATGTTTTTCTTAATTTTTGCTTCGATAGGCCTTCTGCATATTTGATTGTCTTGAATTGATTCTTTAGTCCATAGAAATTGCTAAGACCAAAATTTTACTTATAAAATATGAAGGCGCATCTTCTTTAAACACGTTAGTCATCCTCTAATGAATATTTTTGGGTTCATTTCGTGAAGAATTTTATCACGGTTCTATATTCTATATGAATTTTACTTATTTTTGGCTAAATAAAGCTCTGCAAAAACATAAAAACTCTCTAGATTTGGATTAAACTTGGTCGGTATAAATCTAAATGTCACAGCTATTTGACAGCAAAAGCTGGCTATTGTCACTATTTTTTTTTTGCTGGGTAGATAATATAAAAATCTTCCCCGGGTTCTTCTTTTAACATTACACATAAGTATAATGCATTGATTTTACTTCTTTTAGCTTTACACATAGGGATAAATGTATGGTGGCATAATAGGCAACCAGTTATACACCAGTGACGTATTTGGACGTATTTTTCCAATTGTTAAATATTTCTGATTTTTCATTCATACTTAAATCTTAAATTAAATACATTATATTGAAAAATACATGATTTATTTAAAACAGTTAATTATCCCAACAGGCGTATATCTTGTGCGAAGACAATTTTAAATATTTTTAACAAATTCAGTGAAGTGGTTGCTTTCTAGATTCCCGAAAAAAAATAAAATAAAACCACACATTAACAGAATATATGAAGCTGAATATCCTGTGTTATATAGAAGAACGGTCTGTAGGATCACTTTTAGATGTAGCCAGGATTTTGAAGTATCGTACAGTTCGGTATTCAAAACAGTGAAAGAATTCAAATATAAGCCATACAAGAATCAAACCATCAAGAGCTTTTCGAGGAAGATAAAGTAAAACGAACTGATTTTTGTGATATAATGTTTAATTTGTTAAATGAAAACGAAGAAATTTTAAATGAAGTAATTTTTACTGATAAAGCAAATAGTTCCGTAATCGATTTAAAGAGTTTCATGTACATTTTGTATAGTAATCTAAATAATTTCCCTTTGAATGCTTAAACATGCATATCTTTAATAGTTAGAAAGGATAGTAAGATGTAACCCATTTAGTTATTTCTTTAGCTAATAGGAAAAGGTTGGATGTAATCTTAATAAAATAAATACTTAGGTTACTTATTAATATTTTTAAAATTTTATTTAGGAACATTATCATATTAACATTTTTCGGTTTTAGTCTTCCACACCTTTGTTCTACCATTAAACGAGCTGTACTAAACACTCTCACTTTCTGCCGCACTCGCTGGAATTCAGAAGTATTTCTTAGCACATTGTTTTAAGGGTTTCAGCTCCATTCCTGTTACCTAAAAAAAAATCCAAATAAAAAATGCAATTACCCTTTTTTATAAAACTTACCTTCCAAAATAAAAGAGGATCTACGTCCTGATTTGAATTTGGCCTTTCGAGGTATTACCTTTTAGTTATTATTACATCAGCTGTAATTGATTTTACTTTCTCTTAGTCTATCTTACAAAAATTCAAATAATGAAAATGACTCTTGATGTTGACTAATGTCTATTTCGATTACAGGCACTTGTTCTTTATTTTCAGGATGTATTTTCCTCATAATATTAAACATTTCTTGTTCTAGAAAAGAAGTAGCCCAGGTAGTATTTTCAGTACTTCGAAAACCTTCTCTTTTAAATCGAGGGTGTAAAACAGTTGCTACTC
Organism: Melolontha melolontha; assembly: GCA_935421215.2. Classification (NCBI taxonomy): domain Eukaryota; kingdom Metazoa; phylum Arthropoda; class Insecta; order Coleoptera; family Scarabaeidae; genus Melolontha; species Melolontha melolontha. The sequence continues at coordinate 165,465,096 of OW285237.1, read as the reverse complement.
TAATAACTGATCGTCCTTCATATGAAAATTGCCTTGCTTTAACAGATTCTAAAAGTTTATCGCACAATGTCTTCTCGTCCCCAATCTTTAATTCCAGTAGTGATGCTATCAGATAACTGTACTGTCCAAAGGTTATTGGGATTATTAAAGAAATAGTAAGATATTTATTACCTACAAGAATTTTCCACTACTGCTTTTTAAGATAAATTTCTCCATTTTATAAAACCACTTATTCGTAAGATACCACGAGGTGTTACTTGTTTTTATCGTGTTACTGAAATGCCCCCAATATGTGGATTACGTTCGGTATTAGAAGTATGATGTAATGCGAGAACGTTCTACAATTTCATAAAATGGTAAAATCTATTTGCACTTTTTTGTTATATTTTCTAGCTTTCTTTATACACTAATTTTACTATCTTAGATATATTTCAATCTTAAAGAAATGTGTCTTTATGTGCTCTGTTAACGTGATTCTTTTTTTTTTTTTTGTAATTTAGAAACAACCATTTTCTTTGGATTTGTTTGAAAATATTTGAAATTGTTTTCGCACAAGGTGTACGCCTAACTGTTTTAAATAAATTATGTATTTTTCAATAAAATGTATTAGATTTAAGTGTGAATGAAAAATCAGAAATATTTGACAATTGAAAAATAAGTCCAAATGCGTCACTGGTGTATAACTGGTTGCCTACTATGCCACCAAACATTTATCCCTATATGTAAAGTTAAAAGAAGAAAAATCAATTATACCTATGTGATGATAAAAGAAGAACCAGGTATACAATAATGCTAAATTGATAATGAATTGCAACTACCTAATATATATCATTAATTTGTACTCGATATCCAATAAACATTTACGAATTTGAGAGTGAATTATATCCACCACTGACTGACATTTGCAAGCGAAATACACAAATTTCAAAAGATTTAATGCACACATTGTTTTTCAAATATGTATAATAAATGTTGAATATTTGTGCATGCTTATTTGTTCCATTGAATTTAATTTTCTTTTTTTATGCCCATTTAAATTTTAATTGCTAGTTTTTGGTTTTGTATTTTTGCGAGTATTCCAGTTTTATAAATTGTTTCTTTTAAATTTTCGTAAAAGGAAAGAAACTGTTTTACACAATATTTCGTAGTTTATTGACTATATCTTCAGTATTTAAAATTATGTTTATCTTTTCGTATGCGCAATATGATGGCAATTGTGCCATGTACAGTTGTGGCCAATATAATAGCAGAGCAGGAAACGAACACAACAAAATTATATTTTTCTTAAATAATTGAAGATATCCCCACTATTATACCCACTATTTGAAAAAACAGAATGATTAAATAGAAACTATAGAATTTTTGTTAGGCGTTGCTATCCCTCATATTAGTTCTTTACTATTAGTATGACTGGTAACAGTTCTCGACAAAATAATAGCAGCAATGTAAGATTAGATACAAATACATGCTATAAGCATTAAATTTCATTCATTAATTTATGGAAAAAAGTTAATAGTTTGTGTACAAATCCAATGCTTTGTCGGTAATCGCAATTTTGTAAAATTTTGTTGCTTAATGGTAACATTCTGATGAAAGAGACAGCCTGAACTGAACTGAATTCGACAACTGATTATAATTCTTATTGTGTCTTAGGCTTAGGGTGAAATACTTGTTATGTGATATCAGCCCATAGATTTTCTATCGAACTGGGGTATGGTACTTGTATAGGCTATGCCAGAAACTTAATCCTGTGTTCGGCACAATATTATTACGTTATCTTACATGAACACTAGTTTGAGTGGCATCTTCTTTTTTGCATTCGACAACATTAAATTTCGTTCATTAATTTATGAAAGATGTGAAGCATGTTTGTTGATGGCAACGTTTTAATGGAATAAACAGCCAACTGGATTCAACAATAATTGACCATAGTAATTCTTATTGTGTCTTAGACTTAGTACGAAATACTTGTTGTGTGATATCTGCCCATAGATTCTCTATCAAATTAAGGTATGACGACTTGTACAACAGATTCCAGAAACTTGATTCTATATTTAGCAGAGAATTGTTTTGCTCTTCTACTCGTATGGTTAGGGTCATTATCTTACAGCAATACTATTTTGAGGGCCATCTCCTCTTCTGAATACGGTAGAATTATACTGCCACATTTTATTTAAAATATCCTTGATTAAATATATTGGACTAAAATAGTTTATTAACGAACGATATACTTGTTCAAACTTCATTATAATGTTAAGATCTAAATAATAATTTTATCGTTTCAAATATTCATTGTAAACCATTATACAAATGCTTTATCTGGTGGAAGAAAACTAGTAGTTCTCATCCACCTGATGAAGCCGTAATACGGCGAAACAATATTGTTATTCATCGAATATAAGAAAACGTCGTTTTCATCCACTTGAATGGCGAAACAATATTGTTATTCTTCAAGAGGAAGGAAACTTATAGTTTTCATCCACCTGATGAAGCCTTTGTATGTCGAAACAATATTGTTATTCATCCAGTACATATAAAAAAAACATGTCGTTTTCATCCACCTGATGAAACCACTAAATAGCAAAACAATATTGTTATGCTTCAAATGGAAGGAAACTAGTAGTTCTCATCCACCTGATGAAACCGTTGTATGGCGAAACAATATTGTTATTCACCAGCCGGAAGGAAACTTGTATGGCGAAACAATATTGTTATTCATCAAGTGGGGGAAACTTGTAGTTTTCATCTAGCTGACGAAGCCACTATATGGCGAAACGATACTGTAGTGGTGTATAATAAATATTTGAAACGATAAAAGTATTACTTATTTCTTAAAGTTATGTGGAACTTAACTTTAGGTTATGCCGTTGCACGAAAGTATCTCCATACCATGACCTTTGATCCCCCATCATTTATTGTCTGTAGTGTTTGTTTTGGATTGAAAGCTGTATTTTTCAGTAGTCTGACATATACTCTGCAACGACTGGAAGTATGTGAGTATATTAGTAGTACTATTTTACACTTCAGTTCCGGTGCTTTCTAGTCAACTTCAGGCGTCAACGTATCGCTCGTTTATTTTCTAAGGACTTCTTGCTATTAGATTAGGTTCTGTAATCTCCTTGGAATTTTTCTGCAACTGAAGTTTAAATCCAATTCTTTTCTTAATTCTGTTGAAACTATAAATGTTTTGTTATTTGTTCTTCATTTTACATTTTCAACTCTTTAATTTGACAATGCCAATAAGCAGTAAAAATTTGAACACTTCTCGACTGCTTATTTTTGACTTTTGGATAGTGGTATTTTAGATGTTCTTGTATTAAAGGCTTTCTTATGTAATATTATGCAAATGTCCTATTAAAAGTGCGCTATTAAATGTCTTGAAAACGAGACTTGTTTTTTGGGTGTCATTGTAATCAGGACAAATTTGCACGTCAGTTGCTCCAGTAATAACAAAATTAGCAATAGTGAACCGATAACTTTGGACACGATGTGGTATATATCGTGAAAATTTTCACAAAGTATTTTATTTATATTTGATTTTAGAGAACCAATTCACAATGCAATAACTTCTTCTCACCAAAAGTTGTATACACATATATTGTAAATAGATAGATCAGATATCAATTATATTTCCAATTAAAGTAAATTGAACAAATTTAATTGGTATTGGTGTTGTAACATTTTGATTAAAGTGAGAATTGATTAGTTTATTGATATAGAAGGACAGGGTCTGTCAAAAAGAACATTAATTATTACTATAAATTAATAACATATATTTATGCATTTACGTATTTAATTATTCAAGATATCTGTGAATTAAATAAATACCAATAAGATTTTGATATGTAGACACAATGCAATAAATATACATATTCTAAAACAAAAATTCAGGATAATTAATAGAATAGACGTTTACACACTAAGGTAATTAAATTCGTAACAATGTTATGTCCTCTTTTGAAAGCTGATATAGAAACAATAAACATATTATTAAACAAGGACGATTAAAAAAAGGGTGCTTAAAAAAAACGCCAATACTTGAAGAGGTTTTTATTATATACGACTTAAAGCTACTACTTTCAGCTATTTCTACATAGTTGCCATTAAGATTGATACCATTATGATAGCGATGAACAAGCTTTTTTAATGCCCTCTTCATAGTTGCTATTAAGATTGATACAATTATGATAGCGATGAACCAGCTTTTTTAATGCCCTCTTCATAGTACTCTGCCGCCTGTGAATTAAGCCATACTGTAACACTGTCCTGCAGTAGACTTCAGTGTTTATTGTGATCCTTCGTTCCATAAAGTCTACAAGAAAGACGCCTTTCTTGTCCCAAAAGAGAGTGACCATAACTTTTCTGGTAGAAAAAGTTTGACGGCACTTTAAAGGTTTCCTTGTAGACGAGTTAGAGCGACCCCAGTGCATTTACTGTCTTTTCGTTTCAACGTTGACATATTCGACCCAAGTCTCATCACCTGTTACGATATGCCTGAGGAAATCTTTACCTTTAGCATAGTAACGTGTCAGAAAAGTTAGTGCCGATCCCATTCTCTTGGTTTTATAGTGTTCGGGAAGAAGCTTTCGCACTCATCGCGAACAAAATTTGTGGTAACCTAAATGTACAGTAACAACCTCGTAGTTTTGTTTGTACGAGGGAAGATCAGAAAGTTTCTAGAACGAACCAGAAGATGGCGTTGTGCGGCCGCACGGGTCATGTGCTTTGAGTGCCCCATCTATTATAAGGAGTGAGCCTCAAAAAAAGTTTTCAGAGTACGCCATGATTAAATCAGTTATGCCCTAGATTAATTAAGTGATCTAACCTACATTTCGTACTATTAGTAATAGGTTAAATCGTAACTTGTCAATTTGACTTATGATTATTTACAAATAACACTTCGTCAATTCTCTAATCTCAGACGTGACTTATATGTCTATCTCAGTCGTTCATGGCCTACCTAGGATACAAATTTTGTGGCTCGCGATATATAACTGGTGTCAAACTTTTAGACAGATAGTGCATAAAGTAAAGCCGTTATAGCCAAGCAAAGTAAACATTTCGCGCATTTTCTTAATCATGAATAAAGTCGAATGTCGTGCAGTTATCAAACATTTTTTTAAAAAAAAACATTTTTTTTTAAAAAAAATTAGAGGAAGTTAATGGAGAGTCTTCACCGTCGTATGCAAACATTGCGAACTGGATTGATGAATTTAAACGTGTTCGTACAAGCACAGAAGATGCATCGCGTTCTGGGAGACCAAAAACATCTACCGATGAAGAAACCATTAGAAAAGTTTAGGGAATCGTGATGAATGATCGCCGATTAAAGTTGAGAGAGATAGCAGAGGCAGTAAGCATATCGTATGACCGTGCACATGACATTTTACATCAAGATTTGGACATGAGAAAGCTAAGTGCTAGATGGGTGCTACTTTTGCTGTCAGACGATAAAAAGCAAGCTCGTGTGACTATTTCTCAGCAATGTCTAAACATGTTCAAGCGGAATCCTGTAGATTTTTTGAGACTTTTGCAACAGTCGATGAAACGTGGCTACACCACTTCACGCCAGAGACTAAAACACAATCAAAGCAGTGAACAGTACGCGGTGAACCAATTCCAAAGAAGGCCAAGACGATGGCGTCAGCTAGAAAGGTGTTGGCTACCGTATTTTGGGATTCTTGAAGAATTATTTTTATTGATTACTTGCGATACGGAAGGACAATAGAAGGTGCGTATTATGCATCGTTATTAGATAGAATGAACGAAGAAATCAAAGTCAAAAAGCCTCATATGGTCTTGTTTCACCAAGACAATGCCCCATCCCGCAAGTCGGCAATTGAGATGGCGAAACTGCACGAATTACGATGCCAATTAATTGAACATACACCGTCCTCGCCAGATTTGGTCTCTTCGGACTTCTTCCTATTTCCGAACCTCAAGAAATGGTTGGCTGGAAAGAAATTCTCATCGAATAATGAAATCATGGAAACTGTAAATGAACATTTGCAAGGTTTTGATCATTCTTATTTTTCTGAAGCAATGAAAGGTCTTGAAAAACGTTGGACCAAATGTATAGAGTTATTAAGAGACTATGTAGAAAAATAAATATGATTTTACCCCGAAAAGTGGTATTTTATGTCTTGTTCTAGAAACATTCCGATCTTCCGCCGTATACCCAAAATAATGGGAATTTTGAAGAAAATTATCAGTCAAAATAATACACTAATCATGTCTATCTAATCATAATTGATAACAGAACTTATCCTCGTGTTCGTCCAGCGCGCTTAGTCGAGAATATTGTTGCTGTTGCCGAAAGTGTGCGCTTATACCCGAGAATCTTAACTCGCTACAGATCGCAGCAACCGAACATTAGTCGAACGAGCACGGGAAAAATTTTGAATAACGCCCGTCTACTTTGACTACAGAGCAGCTAAAAGTTCATGTGGACTTTGCAGACGAGGCGTATTTTCATCTAGGCAGAATTGTAAACAAGCAAAACTATGGTATTTGGGGCTCAGGTGATTGTAGAAAAGCAAATGCATCCTCAACGTGTGTCCGTGTGGTGTGGATTGTAAAATGGCAGCATTATTGACCCATTTTCTTCAATGCTGCGCAGAGACATAATAATCTATTTTTTTCGCCGTAATTTGATGAATTGCATTTGGGCGAGCCCTTGCTCCAGTAGGATAGCACTACGTATCATACAAGCCAAGCTAAATCTCTAAAATGTTCCTTGACCTGCGTGGCGCAGGTCACTGACAACCTTAAACGATTCAGTGGCAGTTAATAAAATATTGATCGAGCTATTCGTAAAATACAGCCTCTAACCATCGAAAATATACTCTAAAATTGAGTTTATAAGATGCGACAGGTGCCATTTAAGTGAAATTATATTTCATAACTAATGGGAAGGTTTACTCTTTTGATTGGACAGTGTTTATTTTGTAGTAAATTTGTAAATAGACCAGCCAATTGCCCAGCCTTTGTAAAAAATATATGAATTCTGATGAAACACAAACTTCGGGATAAGCACATTTCGTCTTTAAAACTTTAAATCTGAGAAGATTAGGAAAGATAGTCAAGAAAGATAGGAAAGATAGATTGTCAATTATGGAACAATTATCCATCGCATATGGGTAAAATTCAGTTTTAGCATATATAAATGTTGTTAAGTCGTAATGGACTGGACATCCTGCTAAATGGAAGCGCAATATTTTTGCATATTACATTTGCTAATAAATATTGTCTTTTTTGTAACTGTTGTATTCTTGATGTAATAAGTACATAGAGTTGCGGACTTTATCCGGAATGCAGAGATGTGTTGTAGGAACAATCATCCGATGTGAATAGCAGCAGTGAGAATAGTTAAGTCCAAGCTATAGTGCTATGTTTATGTACATTTCACCGATCGATAACTTTTACACGGTAAATATAATTACTAAAGCTACATTATGAGGCTCGCTTCCCGATAAATGTATTTGCTGCGTCGGCTAAAAGCCGCTTTCTACCTCGAAATTACCATGCTACGTAATACATTCGCCTACACTGTTGAATACATTGAGTTCTGTCTGCTCTCCCACAATACAAGACATCCCTGCATTCCCGACAAACTGCGCAACTCTAGCAAGATATGTTGTCTTGTGTTAATTACTGCGTATAAAAATAGCGCGCTAATTCTAAAATATAACCCATCAATAAAATATTGTACAAAAAGAAGGTTATCCCTTTTTTATTGCTACTGTATATATGTAATGATTATATTGAATACCATTCCTTTATGGCAGTAATTCGCTTTAGGCGTTCCAGAAATGTTTTCTCATGTAAATAAGATATTCTTTTACCACAATATTTTATTATTCTGTCGGGTCGTGCTGTTCGTATATAAAATATTCATATTCAAATCAGACAATACGAGTCGAATTGGAAACGCATGGCATTTTAATAGCATTCTTCGCATACAATAACAATAATTAATCGTATACAATATACATATATACATACATATAATATGATGTATAAATATATATATACCGATCGTTTTGACAAATAGGATAAATAAAGCCGTGAAGAGGTAAGGGGTATGAAAATTCGCAAAGAAGTGGGGACGCGTACCTATGAGTCTAGATACCACGGTCTAGTAGCGCAAGTAGGCGACACAATACGCAGTTAGTTGCAGTCAGTAGTTCACAGCAATCGGATCGAAGTGTGTATAACAAGGACAGGCCGCTACGTCCATAATGGATTTATTTTTAGTAAATGAGAAAATTGAAATTATAAGTTGGAATTTTCAAGGGAACACGTATGAAGAGATTAGAAACTTATTCCCTTTGTCCTTTCCTAACAGACCTGTGCCATCGATATCAACTATATCCCGCGTTATTAACAAATTTAAAACCTACGGATGTGTCGTTAACTGCTATCGATGCAGACGTAATAACCCGCCACGCGATGAGGATACGGAGGTAGCAATTTGTGCTTCTGTGGAAGAAAATAAAAATAAATCTCTTCGTGATATTGCCGAAGAATTAGATATTAGTAAATCAACTGCGTACGCGGTTTTGAAAAAAAACAAATATCGGTCATATAAATATCAAAACCACCAAGAGATTTTTGAGGATGATTATTTTCGTAGAATGGAGTTCTGTCAAACTATAATCGATAAAAATATTGAGATAAATAATTTTATTGAAAACATATGTTTTACGGACGAGTCCTCGTTTACTATTCATGGCGCACAAAATCCAAGTATTTGCCAATATTGGTCTCGAGACAATGAGCACAGAGTACTTCAAACTCGTACGCAATATCCACAGAAATTAAACATCTGGGTGGGTATTTACAATAATGACATTATAGGACCATTTTTTATTAACGGCAATTTGAATGGACAACGGTATTTGAATCTGCTACAAGAACATGTTATACCAGGTCTTGAAGAAGTCTCAGACAATATCAATAATGTATGGTTCCAACATGACGGGTGTCCTGCACATGAGCATAGGGATGTTCGGCAATATCTCCAAAATGTATTCCCAAATAAATTAATTTCGAAAGTGGGCACCATTCGATGGCCTGCAAGATCCCCTGATTTGGCTCCTCTTGACTTTTTCCTTTGGGGTTATATTAAAAATAAAATTTATAGTCATAACCGAGCTACAACTTTGCCAGAATATTACGACAAAAAATTATTGAGGTTTGCCAAAATATTACTCCCGGTTTGTTGTCTAACGTTCGAAGAGAATTTTACGATAGAATGGGTTACTGTTTAATGCAAGAAGGGAAAGCATTCGAACACTTAATTTAATAAATTATAATTTATAAAATTAATTATTATTATAGTTTTAATTTGTTTAGATATTTTCAGAATGAGTTTAATTTATATTTTAAAGAGTACGCCCTGTTATTTATTTTTTAGAAGTCTTATTTAAGTTTTTCGTATAATAATATTCAGCTCGAAATAAATTTTATGTTTTAAATGGTACGTAGTTTTATTTCATTTTAATTTAGAGAAGTTTTTCCACTTAATTTGATGTTTTAAAAAATAAGTTGCCTTATGTTAATCTACTGTTAAAATTAAACGTTTTTACATTGCATATTATCATAGTTTGTGAAATGTCTTCAAGCACAACACGACGCACGATGATATGCACACAGCATTCGTCGTTATCTGAATAAGCGGTGTGCTCTACAATATTGGTGGGGACGTACTTCCCTTGACCTCCTCTCCGCTTTTAATATCTTACAACTCAAAACGATCGGTATATATATATATATATATTAAAATAATAAGCTTTTTTTTTGGTTTAGCGACCTTTATTGAAATTCAATTTATTTATCTAACGACGTTTCGACTTTTTTGTTTATAATATAATAATAATTATATTATTAATATAATATATAATTGTTTTATTATATTAGATAAATAAATTCAATTTCAATAAAGGTCGCTAAACCAAAAAAAAGCTTATTATTTTAATATTATGCACACGGCCAATAAAATAACTAAGAAATGCATTTTAATTCTTATAAACACTAAATATATATACATAGACAAGTGTCCCGTATCGTTATGTTCAAATTTTAGGAGTGTAAAGTAGACTTCACTTCAAGTAGCAAAAACGAAAAACTTGTATATCCATTTTTACTTGTGTCAAAGTTACAGATCTATGAATGTGATTGTCAGATCATGAAAAAAATGTAATCCTAAAGTCAATACAAACTGATTTTATTTAAAAAAAGTTATACGATTCAATAACGCCTGTGATTGTTGACGTCGCATAATAAAATGTTATCCTATAATAAATAAACACGTGTCGCAGTGCATACAGTAATTTCTTGGAGATCTACAAAAAAGAGTACTGGAAATTGATTTATGATAAAGAAGGTTCTTACTTATTTCGTAAGAGCTGAACCATGAATATCATAAAATAAATAAATGTTCAGATGACTGTTAACGTTGCATTTTTTAAAAAAGGATTACATTACGTTTTAGTTCATACAACAGCTTATTAGTGAGTGGACACGTTTTCTTTATTCAAAATGCCTTACCGATTTTCTTCTCAAGAGTATGGGGACATGCATTTTGTGTATGGCTACTGTAACGGCAGTGCACATCAAGCAGTTATTGAATATCGACATCGGTTTCCCGATAGGCGCATTCCTCATTACAGAACGTTTCTGGAAGTACACAGAAAATTTCGGGAATGCGGACTGCGTGATTATCTTTTCGACCGAGGAGTAAATTTGCCAGCAGACTTAGAGGAAGAAGTAGTAACTATTGTTGCAAGGGATCCAACTCTCAGAGTACGTCGAATCGCTAGGCAACTAGGAGTGCCACGAACGACAGTTTGGCGAATTTTAAAACGTGAGGGCTTATTTCCATATCACTATCGCAGGGGACACAGTTTGCTTGAGGCAGACCACTACGCTCTTCTAGTTTATTCTACCAGGATATTAAGACAGTCACGGCTTTATTTTAATTTCTGTAGAACAGTCCTCTGGACAGATGAATCTACGTTCACGAAAAGTGATGTTATAAATCTGAGAAACCTGCACAGGTGGCCATCAGAAAATCCCAAAGCTATACGCCCATCTAAATTTCAACATGAATTTTCTATTAACGTTTGGGCGGTCCTAATCGATGACTTGTTGATTGGTCCTGTCGTTCTTCTTGAGAGGTTAAATGCCAATTACCTTCAATTTCTTATTGACGAACTGACCGGTCTTTTAGAGGATGTCCCACTGAATGTTCGACGAGACATGTAGTTTCACATGGATGGGGCACCACCACATTTCGAAATTGCTGTCCGAAATTGGGTTAACGTCAATTATCCAAGATGGATTGGTCGAAATAGTCCTGTTGCATCGCCACCCAAATCACCCGATCTTAATACCATTGACTTTTATTTATGGGAGTACATGAAAAATTTAGTCTTCGCGCAAGTTTCGAACACAAGAGAAGAGTTGTTGGAACGCATTCACCTAGCTGCCGAGCAAATTCGATAAAACAAGTATGAAATTCGGTACTTCTTCTGTTGGCTTTCGGGCACAAGCCTGCATTCAACAAAGAGGTGGACATTTCGAAAATATTATTAATTGAACTTTTTTAAATAAAATCAGTTTTTATTGACTTTAGGATTACATTTTTTTTCATGATCTGACAATCACATTCATAGATCTGTAACTTTGAAACAAATAAAAATGGATATACAAGTTTTGCGTTTTTGTTACTTGAAATGAAGTCTACTTTACACTCCTAAAATTTGAACATAACGATACTGGACACTTGTATATATATATAATGACTTAATCTACAGAACTAAAATAAAAAAAATCTATCTTCGTATGTCCTAGTTAAGCATTCGTATATTATATGTTCTTGTGCCCCGCAATTATATTGAAACTTAATAACAATATTAAACTTCTATAAAAATTGTTCTGCACTTGTCATGGCCAATTTACAGAACATGATCAAATTCACTAGATGAAAAGTAAAATTGCAAAAGTAGTAGTGTCAATGAGTATATCACATGATAATTTATTTAAATCAGGAAAGTGAGGTTTGTAAATGAAAATACAACTCTGGGGCGAAAAGACCAAGTATCGAATTTGAAAATGGTTTCCAAATCACCTACAGAAAATAAAAACAATACACAGCAGATTCTTAACCTCCTTGTCTGCTAGTAAAATCCAGTATTATAGACTTTCAACCAAAACCGCTTTAAATCCAAAATTGAAAGCTGTTTCAGCATCACTGTCATCAAGAAGTATATCTCCCTGTAGTACACGATCTGCCCAAAAATATTGTTTACATTATTTATGGATCTTGTAGTCATCACGCCAAAAAATAAATGAATAACTTTTAGGTTATTTATTTCAAGCAGTATACTCTCTCTTAACTCTAATACAGGATTGTTACACTCAATGAATTCGTTAAACGTCGTTCGGCGGATGAACGGCGCAAGTAATATGAATGTCGGACAACTTGAGTAGAAGTCTCATTGATCAAGAGTTCATAGCTCGGGACCGGCGAGTACGACCACGGTTATTTTCGGGATCGGTATCCTCTTCAGTAACCTTCAATTGCTGAGGAAATGAAAGTCAAATCAACATTTCTGCCCTCTTACGGCGACGAGATGTAGTAACATAGTTGTGGAACATTTTACACATTCCATGCTGGTATATCGGGTGTTCCGTAAAAATTTCCAAAGGCTACAACGTCTTTATTTATTATTTAATTTTGATGATCTATACATTAAATTAAACGGTTTCGGAAAGACTACATACAGTATTGCGAATTATCTTTTTCTCACGTATAACTTACCAGAAACATGGTCAGTTCTTCTCCTTCAAATTCAACTGTTTTTTTTCTTGATTGTTACAAAAAAAAACATATCTACGGATTCCAGTAACGTGCAAGAAAATCAGAATTTTTTGGAATTTTTTGTCACTCACAGTAGGCCATAAGTTAGTGTAGTTGCACACTAACAACGTCTAGGTATTAATCGTTTACTGTCACTGTCAGTTTGCGTGAATCTTATAGCATTATTCAAAAACACTATTAACGGTAATAATTAAAGACGGCAGACTATGTGCCCCACACTGTTAAATTTAATAATACACATAAGGTGTATTAGATAAAAATGTAGATTTTACAAAATTAGGGCAACTTTTTACCAATACTGAAGATCCATTGTACAGATACAAAGAGCACTTTAACTATGTAAATATAACATCTCTCAACGTCGAACAATCCTTCTCAGTATATAAACATATTATTATTAAATTTGACAGTGTGGGCACATAGTCTGCAGTCTTTAGTAATAATACACAAAAAGGTAATATACAAAAAGGGATGTGGGTTATTATAAAAAAAGAAACTAATCCATCATCGAAACGACTTCAAACACTAAAGGCTAATGCACTAAACAGCTACTGCTGCAATATTGCTAAGAATCTCACCCAAGCTCAGAGACAGCAAGATCTATTATTAGTAAAATTCAAAGTAATCCATATTTCATGTTTCCTAGCTCCAGAAATGAAGGAAATAATCCACAAAATTAAGGGGAAAGATACTCTAGATACTTATAGAATGATCACCAAAATGTTAAAAATGTGTCAAGTATTGGAGTCGTTGATAGATATGGTAAACGCGTGCTTTCGGGAAGGTGTAACACCTGATGAAATGAAAATAATCCCTATCTATAAATTCGGTGATATAACAAATCCCAATAACTATAGACCTATCGCTATATTACCGACCATTACAAAACCCTTAGAAGCAGCTGTATTAACACGCTTAATATCATTCCTGAACAAGCACAATATCCTTTTCGCCAGTCAATTTAGTTTCCGTCATGGAAAAACAACAATAGATGCAATGGTCTTTCTTTGGAGACTGTGGTTAAGTAAAAACTTAAAAAAGGTATATAACCCCTTACCACAATTATTAATCGTATCCTAAATACGTCTTTCGACAACTAAGTTGTCATCATCAGTAGGGAAAACCACTAATCAAGGTGTCGCACATGGGGCACAGTAAAGCTAGAACACCGCTTACGCAACAACTACTTTACACGGCGTCCACGTATAGACTAATTTAAACATGCAAATATATCAAACGAAAAAGATCGACAAATTTAACTCTCCTAGGGAAACGGCATTCACATATGTTTAAAACTGGATTTCATTAAAAATATCGCGACATATAATGGATTTGACATAGAAATAATCAATAATTTAATTAGAAAAACAAAAATAAAAAATACAATCCGCGAATCCACAAGTTTGATATCTCAAAGTAACCAGGAGAAAAAGTACGAGTACATGTGTTTACCATACCACCCCATCACGAAAAACATTAATAAAGTTGTGAAAGAAAGAGGTCTCCAAGTTGCCTTTCGGTCCGAAAATACTATCAAAAGTCTTCTAGGGAATACTAAAGATAGAGTTAATTTTAATTCGAAATCAGGTATATACGAAATTAGTTGCGATGATTGTAATTTGAAATATATAGGCCAAACAAAACGACCAATAATAACCTGGTTTAAAGAACACATATCACATATTAAATACAATAGACCGGATAAATCTATCGTAGCCAACCATGCTTTAAGTACACTACACAATGTGTCGATTAAAGGGTTAAAGCTTTTAAAGGGGATAAATAACCTCCGCGATCTTGACGCTTACGAAAGCATTCATATCGTTAAAAACAAAGGACATTCCATGAACGGTAATATAGCACCGATTCCCTTCACTTGTCTCTTTTCATTCTTAGAACCATAAAAGGGTCGCCGACGTTTTAAATTGAAGTATTAACACATGTTGAGTACAGTTTCCTTAAGAGAGGAAATTTTTGTCGATCTTTCGTTCGATATATTTCAAATTGTGAGTTTAAACATATGTGAATGCCGTTTCCCTAAGAGAGGTAAATTTGTCGATCTTTTTCGTTTCATGTTTAAATTAGTCTATACGTGGACGCCGTTTAAAGTAGTTGTTGCGTAAGCGGCGTTCTAGCTTTACTGTGCCCCATGTGCGACACCTTGATTAGTGGTTTTACCTACTGATGATGACAACTTAGTTGTCGAAATACGTATTTAGGATACGATTAATAATTGTGGTAAAGGGTTATATACCTTTTTTAAATAGATGCAATCTTATATGTATTGAATTCAGTAAGGGATGCCGTGGAAGGTAAAGGAGAGTGTATGGTATTGATGACCAACTTATCCAAGGCCTTCGACTGCATCCTACTCGAGAAAATGGAGCGCCTAAGTATTAGGGGACAAGCACTAAAACTACTAACATCATACTTCAACAACAGGAAACAAATGCTGTACACAAATGGAATGCTGAGTGAAGTATTAAGCATTAGCTAAGGACCGGCACAGGGATCGCTTGTGGAACCACTTTTTTTCTGCATATATGTGAATGACCTTCCGCAGAATATATCTGCTCATACAGTACTATACCCAGATGACTCTACCTTTATTTGTACGGATCCCAATAAAGAGTAACTTCAACAAAAAATATATGAAACAACAAATAAATTTACGACATGGTTCTCTTGCAATGACCTTTCTCTCAATAAAGGCAAAACAATCTGCCTACCTTTTACTTCGAAGCGAATTGAGACTCCAGAAAATACGGGATCGGCAAAATTGTTAGGGATACATTTGGACATTAGATTAACTTGGAGAGCTCAGGTTGACAATCTCTCCAATAAACTTTCGTCTACGTTATACGCCATTAAAAGAATAAATAAAGAGGCTGCTATGATGGCGTACCATGGCACTATTTCATTCCCGAATGAGCTACGTTATTCCATTGTGAGGTGAATCGGCACATGTTGGGAAATTTTCGTGTTGCAGAAGAAGGCGATAAGAATAATTGAACAGATAGGCAAATTCATGATGGCAAGCAATTATTCGTCAACAATCGGGTAATGTCGCTTCCATCGACATACATTTATAAGCAACTACTCTGTGCTAAAGCCTAATTGCCATCACAAAAAAGAAGAGGGGCAGTAACAAAGTTACAATTGAGATCCAGCAATCTGGTCCAGATTCCAGTGCACAGAATTATAACAACCACTGCACAGCATAGGCACCTGTAACTGCTGAATTTTCTGCCACCGGAATGGAATTAAAATTTAAAAAAGACTTAAGTACTTTTCTTTTAGAAAACTGTTTTTACTCTGTGGGTGATTTGTGGAAGCTATCAAACAATATCGAATAAATAACTGTGTAACACACCTTGACGTTACCGTTTTATTTATTGTAGTATTTTATTACTGTAATATTGTATTATAGAAGTGGTAAAATAAATTTATTATTATTATTAATAAACAACTAATTATGTGTAAGTTTTCTTTATTTTCACATAAGAAACCAACTACAGATTGCATAGAGGTTGTTTGACGTTCACCTAAAAAATCAATTGCAAAGCTTTCTCAAGAAGTCCATTTATCCGTGGGAACATGCCATACCGTTTTAAAAAAGACAAAGTTGTTTCCATATAAAATTCAAGCATTTTTTGAACTCACGCAGGTAGATTTTGGTACAAGAATGTCAATGTTCAATAAATGAATTTATCATTAATATTAAACGAATGTAAATAGAAAACGTGGCACTTAATTTGTTTATATTTTTATATTTTGCATAAATTCTAATATATATAAATTAAATATTACTAAAATAGTGCTAATTACTGTAACATTACTGTTAAAGATATTACTGCTAACGTGCATCACTGAGATTCCATTAATCGCTTCGCCTAAACTATCTTGAATCCAAGACATATGACTGTATACATCTTCGTAGACAGCTAGTTCTCCCGAACAGCCATATCCATATGAACAAATACCTACTACCATATCTAAAAATACAAGAGGCCCACCACTGTCACCGGAACAAGAAATTTCTCCTAATTTTCCAATACATATGATTGATTCGGATTTAAAAGTAGTTCTGCAATCGTTCATATCATGAACATGAGTCTGTAACATCTGCAATTTTGTTGGAATGGTACCTGTATCGTTAATTTCAGTGGTTCCCCATCCTAGAATTATCACTGGCGAACCACTGTAATCTATAACAGAATCTGGTAATTTTCCTATTTGAGCTTTAGGCGTGATACGAAATTCGGTTATAATTTCAATAAGTCCTATATCGTTAAGAGTTTCAGTTTTATTTCGAAAATATTTGGGATTAATTATCAATCTGTCGGAATATGATTTTTGATATTCGGATTGATTTTTATCGTCCATTTCCATAATCAATAATATCCTGTCATGTTTACCCACGTCTGGTTCAAGGTGTACGTTATTATCATTTATATCCAAACAATGAGCTGCTGTCAGGACCCATACATGCCGTATATACGTACCGCCGCATAAGATCTGTTGATGTGCCCGATAATTGACAATTAGTTTCACCATATAAGGAAAATCTTCAATTTTTGCTTCTCTCCCGCCAATAATTTTAGAACTTATTTCACTAGTATGGAAACGACTTTTCCGATAACAAACTATTATTGGAATTAGAGACCAGTAATAGAGTAACAAAAATACAGCCATTTTATTGTTTATCATTACAATGCACCTAATCGTTTCGTTTATAATGTAATTCTTACTACCACCTCTTTCTATCAAAGACTTGACATGTGTCAAAATACGTATGTGAAATTAACCTAAATTGATTGATTTTATCAAAAAATGAACCGTCATAAAAATGCTTTGACGACACGTATTTATTTTATTATTTATTATTATTTATAACGGGTGTTCAGAAACATTTGAAGTCAAAGTAGTCCTTGAAAATATGAAGTCATGTCTGATATAGATTGATACATTTACTTAATACAATTTTATAGGTTATCATACATTCAAATGTCAGTTTATGCCGAAATATATTACTTTAATATGCCATATTAATTAATATAAACTAGTCAAATAATGATTTTAGAAGGTAACAGTAATTAATTTGCAAATTTCAAATTAAGTATTTTGATATTTTAGAGAATTCTTGCTGAACAATAGCACCTCTTCATGCGATAACTGGAAAAAATTACATACTCCAATTAATATGCTATTCATTCTTGTTTAATAAAGCTCATCTAAGTTGTAGTAACATGTAAAAAGACAATTCAGAATTAAGAGGAAATAACTTTACAAGTAAAGGTTTTATTCATCTTATAGTGACAATAGTATCTAGTTATCGTACTAGTTTAATATATTAACATTCAATAAATTATTGTAAGAAATCGCTTAAAATAAATTTGAAACAAATAAATTGTTTGTAGAGTCCTTAGATTACAACCTTATAATAAATATCATAAATTGTAGTTGTATAAATTACCAACAATAATGACCATAATTATAAAAGATGTTGAAAATGTCCACCACCTTCTTCCAAGCATTTTACGCACCTCCTCCGAATGCTACTAAATACATTTTGCAGTATGGGACTATTTCAAATTTCACTAATTTTATTTATAATTCTGTCTTGGAGATCTATATAATCTTGCACTGGTACTTGATAAATTGAATTTTTTAAAAAAGGCCATAAATAGTAATCACACGGTGTAAGAAGATCACAAGATCTTGGAGGAAATTCATGATCGCTGTTCAAACTAATTAAACGATTTCCAAACACTTCTTGTAACATATTCATTGTTTCCCCCGCTGTGTGAGCTCTAGCACCATCTTGTTGAAAGTATCCTAAAGCTAGTTCATCATCGCGAAGTTGATTAAAGAAAGGCAATAGTATTTCCTGTCGATATCTTTCTGCAGTCAAGGTACCATTAAAAAAATTGAACCAATAATCTTTCTTCTACTTATAGCGCACCAAACACAAACCTTCTGAGGATGTAAAGGAGCTTCAACATAAAAATTATTAGGCTTTGTATCACTCCACATTCTCATGTTTTGCGAGTTAACATATCCACTAACATGAAACCATGCTTCGTCTGAAAAGAAAGTTTTGTCTAGGACATCATCATTAAAATTATTTGTAAACCATTCGCAAGATACTACTCGTCGCGGATAATCAATATCGAGGATTTCTCGCAAACAAGTTATACGATATGGGAATAACTGTAAATCTTCTTTTAAAACTTTATGGCAAGAACCAACTGACAACCCGGTTTGTTCTTACTGAAGTTTTAGGGGCATCAGTCATTATTTCTCTAACATTCCCAATCACTTCTTCTGTCCGGACTTTTGGTCGCCCACCACCCTCTTGGTGTCCCACACTACCAGTTTGTCGAGAAACTGGAACAATTCTGATTAGTGTACACTGAAAAGTATTATAATCAAAAACGAGGTTGGGAAATTCATCTCGAAATTCTTCCAAACAAGCTTGAATTGAATACTTCCACTGGCCATCGATCTTTTGACCATTTCGAAAATATGCTTCAACCATGAATGCCTTGTGTACGTTAGTAAATACCATTTTCAAAATTAAAAAATATAATTTAGTATCTACGATATTAGATTCTGACAATTTTTGACAGACAACAGTTGACATTTAATAATTATTACAAATCAGATACTTAAGTAAAGATATAAGATTTTTTGTTCAGAGCCCACTTGACTTCGAATGTTTCTGAACACCCGTAATTTATTTGGTATGACAAGCCATTTAAATACGAAGAACTACACAGAAATTCCCGGAATGTGAAAAACAATAAATTATTCTTGCAACTTATTCACTAAATGGAATGCAAACCGAAGATGGGACATAGACTTATTTTCTACGATCGTGGCTTCAGCAGTTTTCGACAAAATATCCTAATCATGACGTAACTCTCGACACATTTGAATGTCACCTCAATAGGTTGGTTCAAAGGTTTTTCGAAAATTAGAAGCGTTTTGAAATAAAAATTGGAAAAGCTTCTAACTATATTGACAGATGATATTCGAAATACGAAGTGTTACCCAGAAATTCCCGGAATGTGTAGAAACAAATTGTTCTTACAACTTATTGACGTCACTGGAAGCAGTGCTGGAAGTCTTCATGCATTAACATGCTCAACAATGCCTGCGATTCGTTCTGAATCTCCTCAATCGTCTCAAAACGGCGCCCCTTGATTTTCATTTCCAACTTCGGACACAGGAAGAAGTCGTAAAGGGCAAGATCTAGGGGAGTAGGGATGGTAATGTAGCATAGCCGTCTTCGCCGAAACTAAAAACTGATGCACAACAAGTGACGTGTGGGTGGAAGCATTATTGTGGTGTCGGATCCAGGAATTGTTACGCCACTTGGCATTCCGCTTGCGTCAAATGTTTTCTCTTAGTTGCCGAAGAACAACGTCCATTAACTGTTTCACCTGTTGGGAGAAATTCTTTGTGCACGTTACTATCAGCGTCATTGAAGCAAATCAACATCGACTGGACGTTGCTTTGAACTTGCCGTGCTTTCTTCGATCGTGGTGATGATTGTGTCTTCCACTGTGATGACTGCTACTTTATTTCGGGATCATATCTGTACATCCATCATTTGTTGCCAGTAAAGATTCTGGTACTGAAGTTCGCATCGCTTCCGCCAATTTCTTTCAGCTTTTTGCACATATGAACATGGTGCCGTTTTTGTTCAATCCCGAGTAACCTTGGCACAAACTTGGCAGCAATACGCCACATGTTGAATTTGCCGAACAGAATACGTTGACAAACGCCGTACGACAAGTCGACAATGTTACAAACGTCATGAATTGTTCTCCTTCAGCTTTACAGGGTAGCATTACGCACTTTGACCACATCTTGTGGCGTACTTTCCGTTCATGAACTACCGGAACGCTCATCATCATCAACAGTCACACGTCCATATTTAAAATGGTTGGACCACTCTAAAGTTTGCGTCTGGCCTAAAGCAACCTTATCAAACGGCTTATCAAGCATTTTCAGAGTTTTCGCCGCCGTTTTAGCAAGTTTGAAGCAAGAATTTGATCCATGTTCTTTGATCTTTCACATCACACTCTAGTGTCGTAGAATAATTCAAACACAACTCAACAAATATGAACAAAAAAATGTTTATCACCACCTACCAAAGTACCATTGAACAGCTAACTTAGCATACATTTAGCTCATACCATCTAGCGCTATAGAGCTATACTACCATCCGTTCGCGCGCCATATTCAAATTCTGGGAATTTCTGGGTAGCACCTCGTATAAGAAAAAACTAACAAATATATCCAAGGTAAGTTCAAACAAACCATAAGACAAAACAAATTAGACATCGTGCGAGCCACGTAGTATTTGTAGATTCAGCAGGAATGTTGCTCTGTACGATATCACATTATCGTTTCTCTCTGTGTGTGGATTTTTTGCCGTTTAGCTAACTTAACGTTGTTTGGGGTATACCACGAGAAGGTAATATTGAAACCATTTAATACAATATAAAATTTTTTGACGCTGATTTATTTACTAATGTCAGAAGCAATATGTATAACTAAATTATATGAAATACTGAAGAACATATCTGGGTAAACACTATGCGATAGAATTTGGAACAAGAACACAAGAGAAGAATGTTAAGTATTAAACATTGTAAAATGGGGACGAAAACAACGAAGATATTGGAACGAGCATATCAATAGAATGTAAAATGGCAGAGTAGAAAAAATCGCGCGAGATGCAATCCCTGGTACACGATAACCTTTGGGCAGACGTTCTTAATGCTGGAAGGACTTCTGGGTATCAAGTTCAAGCGAGAACTAACTTAGAGTATACAGACCTAAGGCCTAAATTAAGAGGAAGAAGAAGAAAAGATTTTTACCAAGAGCATTTTATTTACAAAATCAGTGTTTTGTGCATGTCGTGAATATCAAAGAACATGCATTACATAAAGTTACAGATTAAATGTAATCAGTTCCATAGATCTAGATGGTACAATTTGGGTTACTAATTGGGCTATTGTCATCGTTAATCATCCATTTTTGAAATCTGATGTTTCGGTAGTTCGTCACTTGATTGTCGTTGTCAGGGTAATCCTGAGAACGGTTGATTCCTGCCAAATCCATTTCTTAAGCAATTTGTGTGACAAATACACATTGCTTCCGCGCTGTTAGTGGAGGTTATTGTGTCAGGTCCATCTTATACTTCCGAATACACTTGATTTCCTCAATAGTCTTGTAGTCAAGTGTGTTGACAAAAATTCAAAGAAATATATTAAAATTAAGTATCCATTTGAAAACGTTGACGCTTGTTAAGATTTATTATCTTGGCGATTATAATTACAATTTTGGAAAGTTTTGTAGATTCTATTGTAGAAAAGTGCATAATAATTAAATATCAATTAAACTACAACTTTGACAACACTTTAAGTATAATTTAGCAACCAATATCTTTTGAGAAGTCAGGTGTTAACTGCTCAAATTCTTTTAGAAACGAGAGGGTAGATACGGAAAATGAACTGCACGTACGACAACCTGCAACTTCAACTAATCGCAAAAATAAAGGCAAAATTAATGACCTTATTCAGTAAATTTGACGAGTAACAGTACATCTAACATCTACAACTATATAAGTTGATGTGATAAATATTAACTATATAAAAAAAACAGGCGAAAATATCGTAAAGTTACGTTAGGTGTACTAGATGTGAAGCACACATTAAATCCTTTTCGAATAATTCTTCATTGCTATAACGATATAATATATAAAAATGCACTTTTTTTTTATTCCTAAGTCGAAACATACCAAATGTGGGTTGAGTGAAATATCCCCCAGCGATAGACTGAGAAAATAAGCGATTATGATAACAATAACAGCTTTTGTTCTGTAGCAGAAAATAATTTACAGCAATAATTTAAAAAAATCTACATGCATATGCATAAAAATATTAATTCAAAAGAAACTAAACAATACATAAAGTTAAAAAATATATAAAGAAAATAAATGTATGGTTAAATGATTGGATTGCTAACCATGACCCCGCGAGTACATCAACAATACGACATATCGACGTAAATGGAGAGCCAAGCAGCAAGTTTGTTCTATAAAAAGGTAGAGAAAAGGTGACGGAGAACAAGAGAATATACAGACACAATTTCCTGCGCTGAGGAAATTCGGGAAGCCGGCCGCTCAAATAAAAAATCAACATAATGACTGATAGTCAGGCAGCTATTAAAGCCATTATGAATTCATCTGACAGGTATAAACTGGTGAAACATTGTAAACAGGTCCACAATAAAATGCCACAAGACAATAGTGTGTCATTGATATTGGTGCCGGGACATGAAATTAAAGGTCATGAGGCAGCTGACAAAGTGACCAAGAAAGTGACCTGTATGTGGAATCGCTAGCAAGCCCTGGTGTAGGAGATGTAAAGAGCAGGAAGAAACTAGCCTTCATCTAATACGCACTTATGATGAACTGAAAGAACACCAGACTAATAGAGTGTAATCGAGAGATCTATTGGGGGTGGTACAAAGAGGGCACTGTGCCCAAGTGCCTGGACGTGCTGGCGTCTAACCCAAAACTAAAAAAAAGAAGAAGAAAAGATACAGAAAAGTAAATAAAGAGGATTCCCTTTATTTACTTTTATACCATGAAATATTTTCTACATAAATTTTGCTCCAAGGGAATTCCGGCGATGCCTTAAAGATTTTACACGATACCTTCTTTGTTGCGAATAGTACTTAATATTGTGCTCTAGATACCATCAATTTTAGACGATGAGTATTTTAAAATACGACGTTGTATAAATATAATAAGGTGACCACAGAGGTAAAACATACTTTAATTTGCTAACAACGAAACTATAATACGAGTAAATGGTTGTAAATAAAGGTAACAATTAAAAAATTTTTAGGATATTTTTTCTTTTCTTTTTCTTGGCCATTCCCGGGCGTTTCTCTGTTATTGCCGCCTTTAATCGGTCCAAAAGTGATGCATAGTATTCTCTGGTAATGGTTCTTCCCTTTTCAAGGTAGTCAATTAGGAGAATTCCCTTTGCGTCCCAAAAAACTGACGCCATGACCTTTCCAGCGAATGGAACGCATTTCGCTTTTTTCGGAGCCGATTCGCTACGGGCAATCCATTGTTTCGACTGCTGTTTAGTTTCCGGGATATAGTGATGTATCCATGTTTCGTCCATTGTCACAAAACGGCGAAAAAACTCAACTACATTCTTCTGAAGTACTTGCAAATTGTCGGCAGATATTCGCATGCGAATTCGCTTTTGCTCTTGAGTGAGTAAACGCGGCACCTATCTTGCGCACAGTTTTTACATGTGCAATTCTTTATGCAAAACGAAGTGAACTCGCTCAGTTGAGATGCCTGTGGCTTCCGCTAACTCGCGCATTTTCACTCGTCTATCGGCTAAAATCAAATCATGGACTTTATCGATGATTTCGGGTGTCACAGCTGATTTCGGGGCTGCAGGACGTGGTGCGTCTTTAATGCTTGTTCTGCCACGCTTAAACTCATTTACTCAAAGTCGAACACACTCATAAGAAGGACATGAGTCACCCAATGTAGGTGAACTTCTCTCATGAATCTCCTTCGCTGTTTTCCCTTCCAGATAAAAGAATTGAATCACACCACGAATTCCAACTTTAGCCATTTTTCGCTATTGCTCGAAACACTTCTGTTTAAGTAACTGTCAAACAACGAGTTACTGTCAGAATGACTTAAGACCAGAGAATATTAACTCATTGGAATGACACTTTATGACTACATATACAGATTACATTTGTGCCCTCTATTAGTGTGTGAACCAAGTTAATTGTCAAACCACCCTCGTATTAATCAATAACTTGAACTAATAAAATTAAGTTTCTTAGACGGTATTTGCTGATATGCAATTTTAATTTTGAAGCAGAACATTATTACGAGAAAATGTCCAAATCCTGTTGTGTGTTCGCTAAACAACCATTATATACTATAAGTTTTCTTATTAAATAAATTAATAATCTAATTGTACTTGTTATTAATTTCATCACCATATCTCTCGATGATAAATTTTGACAGTGACAGGTAGATAACCTTCATACCATTTAATCTATATCTGCATTTCAAGAATGCAGAACATCATAATTTATAGAAGAAATTTATGGACAACTAGATGTAATTCTTTTTGAAACACGTATAAATTCAGAATGTTATACAAAAAAGCTGTCAAAAATAAAATAGCTCTACAAAGTTTGAATTTGTGTAAATCAAATTAATGTTCGCTTTCAGAGTTTGTCCATTTCAGTTCACTATCTGATTAATTTCATCGTATAATAAATTCATTCTGTTCATCATTAAGTCTATCATTTTCTATATATGTAATTGATTTTCAATTCGTTTCAAATGTTTATACTCGGCTTGCCACACATCTGGAGTTACTTCTTCGAATGACTGACGTATTAAAACTTTATTTATTATTATTTAAAACGATATTAATATTCGAATCAATATTATGATCTGCTATTTTTTTACTATACTAAATCTTAACACGGTATGTCCATGAGCCATTGCGAAATTATCTATTTCGTATTCAAAAAATGGTTTATTTCGTTTCATTATTTCTAGCAGATCAAATTTTAGCATGGAGAGATGAGACGGAAATTTTGTTAAGTGCAACCAAAACACAATTCCAACCTACTTCGATCAAACTGTTGGTACATTATTAATCTGAGCACTGTGGTAGGGGACATTAACTATTACAATAACTGAGTTTGGACATTACTAACATAATTTTATTATCACATTCAAATTGTAAAACTTTCTCTAAATTCTAAGAAGCGGCATCGTTTATATTTGCAAAGTTGTTTATTGCTTTATAATGTAGACCGATTGTTTATTACTTAGGGTTATAGTGAACAGAGTGTTTAGTCTGGATATCCATTCTAGGGATCACGTTTCCTAAATATGTATAGTAAGGTCCATTACTAAACAATAGAAGCTTATCTGAAACAGCATACTTTTACAACACCAACTAATACTTAATTAGTAATTATATTTTATTATTTATTTAGTAATAAGATCATATTTTTAAGACCCCATCATAAACTTTGGTACTGTTGCCCGCAGGTACAGTTTCGACGAATATATCTTAAAAAATTTCTCCGTTATGACGTCAACCAATACATTGCACAACCAATAAGCGTATTTAATTATGTAATAGTTTGTAGGGGTAGTGGTACATTTTTACCTACTTGTAACACAGTATCAACTCAACAATAGAACAGAACAGTCGTACATTAACATCAAGATACACAGTCTTACATTAAACATCAACGTAATAATTGTACTTTAACAAGGGACACCAGTCTCAACAGCACTTTTATACTAGTAAAAGTCATTGTAAATCCAAAAATAAATATATATGGTATAAATAAATATATTTATATGAAAGTACATTTATTCATTTAACAGTCACCGAAGATTTAAAAAGTAAAATGTATACAGCTCTACAACCTGCAAACATTGCGGTCGTGATTCTAGTAACCGGGATTGAGGCATCACAGCTAGAAACCGGAGTCATCGCAAACGTTTGGTTTGACGAGCCAAATAACCACCACAATTATGATAATTCCCATTTTTAGTCTTTTATTTAAATAGTGGTAAGCATCGCTCGATGAAACCCATATTGCCTCCAGCATGAGTCATAATATACCTCTGTCCAGCACCATCCTTTTTTAAAATGCTCTTGACTTCATTACTTTGGCTACCGTGCAAAGACATGCAAAGTGTAAAGACAAACTAAGAATAAACAAACGAAACGGCACTTTAAACGTGAAAAGTGAAGGTGCGCAGGTGGGTAAGGTAATGAGATTTCTGAATTATTTTTTTTCCGGGGCTCAAATCTACTTCTTAACATAATAAAATAAAATAAAACAATAACTCTGTTATACCACTTTATTCACATGTAATAGTGACCGCGGTTTCGACATACAATGTCATTATCAAACTGCAAAAGTTACAGGCCTACATAGATCTTATAAATGACACAAAAATATATGGGGGTGGTTTATGATGTTATTTAAAATTACTACTATATACTTGGCTATTGTATACAACATTGGAAAAGAGGTGTATATATAAGATCCAACTGGTCGTTCAAAACAATATCTATTGTGTTGTTTCGGCTTTTAAAAATTTCTAGTGACTCTAAAAGATTTAATTTACGACCTTTCTCGGCCAAATGCAATATTTTATGATGACCAAATGTATGCCTTTCTGTAATAAGATGGTTTGCGAATGTTGAATCTGTCTTCTTTAGTTTATATGACCTCTTGTGTTCTTTTACCCGTATAATAAAACTTCGACCAGTCTGACCTATATATACACTTTTACAATCATTACAATATAATTTGTACACTCCTGATTTAGTATTGATATCTGTTTTAGGTTTTGCGTTAAAAATGAAATTACTTGTTTTTACATATGGTTTGTAAGCTATACTAACATTACTATTATTTTTTGAAATTATATTTCCAATTTGCTCGCTTATTTTGCCGAAGTAAGTTAACGAGACAAATTGTTTCAAATTAGCACTATTTTTAGGATATACTAAACTAAGAGCCACTTGTAACTGTTTTTTCTTTAGTATACTGTCAATTACGCTACTTTTATAACTATTGTTTACCGCTATTTGTTTTATAGTATTGATTTAACGAACAAAAGATTCATTAGACAAAGGAATATTTAAGGCTCTATGTATCATAGAATTAAAAAATGAATGTTTGTGTGTCTTAGGGTGTAGTGAATCTTTGGGAATAATGCAATCAGTGAAAATAGGTTTACGATATATATCAAATTTTAAGCTCTGATCTAATTTGTTTAATTTTAAATCCAGGAAGTTAATACTGTTATTCTCTTCTATTTCTACTGTAAAATTGATATTAGAATGGATTGAATTTATGTAGTTCAGAAATGTTTGTAGTTGTCTATGAGTACCCTTAACTACATATTTTTTTATTTTATTTTATTATTTTCAAAATGAATTACCACAAAGTTACGGCTACCAGTATTACTTCTTAACAACACTATAATTAAGTTTTTGCCATTAGAAATAAATAAACAGAGATTTATTTAAGAAATCGTTAACGATTTTTCTTCACTTGTCTAAATATAAATAAATGTAATCGTTGTCTCTTTAACCATAAATAACCTCGATGAGCTAATGATTCTATCAATCGTAAATCCGCACATTCTTTATTGTTTTAAAGCAATAATTGAATTGATTCGGCTTTTACTTCCTGATGATCCATAATTTAAAGTAGAAATAAAACTAATGAAGCCACTGTGCTGGCGGAATAATTGTCGTCGTTTTATATAACGTATTAAAAAAGTGAAGATTTTAACAATTAGTTTTATTCCTCTTTTAATAACAATACCTTATTATTTATTTCTTTGTTTGAAAAATATACGAATTAAACTAGCAGTTTCAAATCTATTCGACGATTCACAAGTACATACGAACAAGACTATTTATAAAAATGATAAATGTAGGGGGCCTGAAAACAATCGACTTAGATAGTCACCGGAATATGTCGGAATATATTTTAGCGTTATCTGGAAATCAGATCA
The DNA here is from genome assembly GCA_935421215.2 of Melolontha melolontha. Lineage (NCBI taxonomy): Eukaryota > Metazoa > Arthropoda > Insecta > Coleoptera > Scarabaeidae > Melolontha > Melolontha melolontha. Next base: position 165,436,570 of record OW285237.1, on the reverse strand, counting down.
TGCAACATTGGAGAATTAACACGGCAACTGGAATAAATCAAGGAAAACACGTATATGTGGAGGCTAGTGTAACAGACAGGCTTTGAATATAGTGTTTGTTAGTAGTTTGTGATAGTAAAGAATTTAAGAAAGGAATAATATACTGTATATACAATATATAATACGAAGGTATTTTTAATAATATAAAATATTATTAAAAATCTGGTGTGAAGAACATTTTTAATAATATTTTATATTATTAAAAATACCTTTGTATTATACAAAACTGGTGGGGTTTACCTACTCATGTATGTTTCAATTATTCTGATATATAATACGAAATAAAAATTTTAAATAACAACCTTGAATATAAACTATTTTTTAACAATTTATTTAAAAAAATTCTATACGAATTTTTACTAGTTGTTATTAAGCAACGACAAGATTCCAGAGTTCGACATACTCAGTCTTTTGTTATACTTATAATAGAAGATACGAGCTAGCGCCATATGTTCTCGGGCTGACAGAACAAAAGTTTTGAAAATTTTTGTTTTTAAATATTATTCCAACTAATTCCAATGCATTTACTATAACGATTAATTAATAATTTCATAGCCTTGTAAAAATATTCTCGTATTTTCCTCTTAAAATGTTGAATTACGATTGTTTGCGACTCAATAACTTCATAAAAATGATGAAGGATCTGGATGGAAGATCTTTTTTTTTTAATAAGAAAATAGTAGTAATCCCTAGGAACCACATCAAGACTATACGGTGGATATTCAATTTGTTGAAGGTTTCTTGAAAATCAGATTCGTGAATTGCAGCTTCTGAAACTGCGAGCACATTATCACGCAGTAATCGAACACTTTTGACAATTTTTGTGGAAGTTTTACATATATGAGGAGCAATTAAGCAAAAGCGGTTTTACATGAAAAATAAACTAATAACTATGTTCTATTAGTTAGAGCAATTAGATAAATTCATTGGTGAACCCAGAATCAAGCAAAACGCAATATTTCTTGTTGAAACTAAAGTTCAAAACCTAACCAATCAACCAAAACTGGATAAATCCATTTCTAAATATACTTGCAACAGAACTATGACTGCGGTGTTATTAAGTCCCTAATGAAGATGGCATCTCTCGTACATGGGACTTTGAAAAAAGCCAATATCTGTCAGTGTCATTATTACTTTGCACGAAACCTCACAGTTTACTCATGAAAGGAAAAGCGATTCCAATGGAGTTAGAAGAAATTGACATAGGTCGTAATCTTCCACATATAAAAATAAAAACTATTCGTCACTTAATGAAACAACAATTTGGCGCTAAATGGGAGGAAGACAAAAATTTGGTCTGGTACAAAAGAATACTGTCTGAAGTTGGTGATGAGCCCGAAAACAGTGACAACCAAGAATGTGACCGACTGTCTTGAAGATGACCCTGGCGTACATATTTAAAAATCAAATCAAATTTCATATCAAAAAAATTATTTTTTGGAGTTTTAGAATAAAATTTTATTTTGTTATATTTTTCCATTGGAATGTTAAAAAACATTAATAAAACGTTTTCATAATTATTTAATTGCATCTGGTAAGTAGTATTATCCAATAAATGCCAATTTTTCAAACAAAACTAGGTATATCCACTTCTCATCATAATCAAGCAAAACACGATATTTTTGTTACACACCAGGGTATGTGAGTGGAAAAAAATTATTGAAATTTGTAGTTTGATGTGTAGTGACAAAGCTCTATAGAATACATGGGTCACTTTTTGTCTAAATATATGAGTTTCATAAATAAACATTTTTCATTTATATATCGAAACTGTTTATAATGGATTTAACCGGTTTTGCCTGATTGCTCCGCATATGACCTCACCCGCTCAGTCTGGGTTTTGGAAGGGGCACGGTTGTACGGTTGTAAGACTGGGATGTTGAGGAGGCTGTTGTTGGTTTTTCGTGAGATAGATGCTTAAATATTAACCCAAATAAATCTAAAATGTTGTTATTAGGAAAAAACATATGTTTTGTTCTCTCACAATTTACTTATTGCTCAACCGTATATCACACAACACTTGTTCGTGTTACGGAACAAAGAATTCAAATGATTCAAAATTCTTGCTTAAGATTTATGTATGATATACGCAAATATGATCATATAGCTCAGTCGCCGTGTATAAGTGGATGGTTGAATATGAAAAACCGCAGGAAATTGCAGTGTTTATGCTTCTATCATAGAATTGTAATGACTAAAATACGGTATGCGCCAAAATAAACAACACTGAAATTACTGAAGTATATTATTTATTACTTATACATTATTATGTCTATAGAATACATGTTCAAAATGTGCGCCATGGCGTTGTATGCACTGCTCATAACGGGTACGCAGATTGTCAAACATATTCGAGAACACAGGTTGCTGCATATTCCGGAAAAAGGAGACGATCTTCTCACGTAAATGATTAACAGTTCTGGGTGGGTCTGTACCGCTGAAGACTTGCTCCTTTAACATACCCCATACGTAGGCATCCGGTGGTGTAAGATCGGGGGAATATGATGGGTAGTTGAAATTAGAATTGCGGGAAATTATGCGTCCTTCAAAAGTTTCCTGCAGCAATGCTATCGATTGTCGAGCAGTGTGACTGGTCGCCCCGTCCTGTTGAAACCACTGCTCTTCCATCCGAAGGTCCCTGGCACGACAAAACCCTCTGAGATCTTGGACAAATGACGTTACCACAATAACTTGATTAATTATTCGAAAATAAAACACTCGCCTTAGTTTCACGACTTCTTTATTAGATATACTAACAATTGTTTCGGCTATTAGGCCATTATCAAAGAGCTATCTAAAACTAAACTTACTCTACTTAAGGTTATAAGTTAACCTTAAGTTAACCACAGGTATATAATACCTGTGTTCATTATGGGTGGGAGACTGTGGGTAATTGATATTTAAAATTGCATCGATATAGGGGGTATTTATGAATTCTAATTGCGTGTTTGTGATAACTCGATTTTGTTTTTGGGCATTTTTAATTTCAAAAATCTCTAATTTAAAAAGGTATATAACCCCTTACCACAATTATTAGTCGTATCCTAAATACGAATTTCGACAACTAAGTTGTCATCATCAGTATGTAAAAACTACTAATTAAAAGTCACACATGGGGCACAGTAAAGTAAAATAAACGCTTCCGCACAACTACTATACACTGCAACCCTGTAAAGACACAGTCTTTTGCGAACCCTGTGTGTTTAACACTATATTTTATATCTTATATGTTAAACACACAGGGTTCGCAGAACATTGTATACACCAGAACCACTTACCCGATATAAATAGCTGTAACCTCATTCATAATGTAGTAAAAAGTAAAAAGTTAAATATATTAGAGATTTTTGAAATTAAAAAAGTCCAAAAACAAAATCGAGTTATCACAAACACGCAATTAGAATTCATAAATACCCCCTATATCGATGCAATTTTAAATATCAATTACCCACATTCTCCCACCCATAATGAACACAGGTATATAAGTTAACCTTAAGTAGAGTAAGTTTAGTTTTAGATAGCTCTTTGATAATGGCCTAATAGCCGAAACAATTGTTAGTATATCTAATAAAGAAGTCGTGAAACTAAGCCAAGTGTTTTATTTTCGAATAATTAATCAAGTTATTACAAGAATGTTTCACCAAGAAATATCTGCGAAGTCAACCAATGAAAAAGTTACCACAATGTTTCTATAACGTTCCTGGGTAACAGTAAGAGGTGTGCCATCATCATCCTCAATGAAATACGGACCAATCACACCGTGTGCTGACACTGCACACCATATCGTCACACGGGCACTATGTAGCGGTTTTTGGATAATCACGTCTGGCTTACCGAAACCAAGGAAGCGAGTTGTTTGTTTATTGATGTAACCCTCCAAGTGAATATGACTTTCATCTGAGAACCACACATTATTCAAGAAATCTGGATCCTCGTACAACATAGCCAAAAATTGTCCACAATACGCAACCCTGGCATTCATATCTTGGTTTGACAATCGTTGTCCAACTTGAACTCGGTACGGAAATCCACCTACATCTTTGACCAAACGCCGAATCGACGTACTGCTGATATTCAACTTAAATGCCGTTCGCCGAAGACTTCGGTTCGGTGATTGCAAAACCTGATTGAGGACACGTCCATGGTTCCCATTCGTTCTCACAGTTACTGGCCTACCAGACCTTCCCTTCCGTTGGCACAACACACTGCCAGAACGACGAAATTTCTCAACAATAGAAAGCATAACTTTGTTGGTAGGTGCCTCTTTATGAAATTGATCGCGATATGTTTCCGTCACTAATTTCAAACTCGGTCCACCTTGTTTGCCTTTTCCGTACGATCGAAAATAATGCTCGACGATAAACACTTTTTCCTCAGTCGTGAGACCCATTCTCAACTATAATATCACATAATAACGTTCTTTGCACTACTAAAAACACATAACGCTGCTAGTATCATACTTCAAAAAGCAGACATGCGCATAACAATGGCACGCATTTCAGTGTTGTTTATTTTGGCGCATACCGTACCTCCTCTTTTATATCAGAAAATAAGATTCCGGACATACATAACTTTTACCGCCCGCTTTCTCGCATGCACCTAATAAAACTTCTCTTTTTGATCATTTAAATATTTTTACATTTACAATTTACATAAAATATAATAGGTATTCCAAACTCCCTTAAAAATCTGTCATTATCTGCATTTAAGTATCGCCTTTCGACAACAAATTTGTCTACAACAGAATGGATGATCTTGCGATGGAAATGAATGAAATTCTTTCGTAATAAAGAAGAAGTAACTAAACGTTATCTAATGGTTTTATCTCCTTCGCAATACCTACATTACTTTGACGTAGCGTACCAACAAGTAATATTTTTCCCAAAAAGTTGCTCTCCCAATGGAAAATTGGTACAAAAAGTTGTGAATTGTCAGATTCAGACCATAATTATGAATACTACGTACTAAAATTTACACTATTTTAAATCCCAGATTCCTATATGTAGGTTCCCCATGTTGGCGGCCAACGCAAACTGAACCATCAAGAGCAAGGCCAGAGTTAGATTTGCCCATCCAAAAATTTTAGAGCCATATTTTGTCGGCTTACTTGGCATATACTAAACGAATCAGCATCTGGCTCTGAATCCAACAAGTTGTTCATCTATTGTTACATTGGTATCTGATAAGATGCACGTTTTGCATTGTTGAATAAACAGATCCCAGATGTAAAACATCAGCGCTAATTTATTGGTTTCTAAACTTGTTTCTTGAGTTCTGTTATCGTCAAATCTAATAAATGTTCATATTTCTTCAAATCAAAATATAGACAACGTGACTTGATATATGGGATTACCAAATTCATCAGAAGACAGTTCCATTGTAGAAACATTCCAGTTTCTACTAATTCCAGCATAAATAAGTAAACCACGAAATGAAGAAAGTTCATCAACAGTTATGAGTCCACGTTTTTGATTTCGTATTGCAAGCACGCCTTGGTTTTAAGTTGGTATAATGCAAAATTTCCTGCATAACAACTTCAATCACAAGCTTCTCTTGGTGCAGCCAAATATGTTTTTGTGCCAAGGCAGGTGCACGCCGAATAGTATTTTATGATTGAATTTTATTTTTGGCTCGTGATTCTATCCTCCTTTCCTTGGAGAAATATAAAAACTTGTAGATGCAATATTCGGGTTAGGATTATTACTATCAATAATATTTTCCGCATTAGTGTTATCACTAGAGAACGAACACGCTTACCACCCAGTGCAGTACTGGCAAAAGGCTGTATTTCTAAAATATTTAATTTTATTTATATAATTGGAAAACGAACGGGTGGTGATCTATAAAATTACGAAATACATATTTATTTGTTGAAAAGTTGTATTTATAAATATTTTAATTTTATTTATATAATTGGAAAACAAACGGGTGGTGATCTATAAAATTACGAAATACATATGTATTTGCTGAAAAGTTGTATTTTTAAAGTTTTTAATTTTATTTCTATAATTGGAACATTTTTATTTGTTCATTTTGTCGTTCAAGTTGAGTAAAGGAGTATTAATATTGACTAGCAATAGTTTCTCAAGGTTTTCTTCTGTCAATTTTGTTCTCTTTGAATTAAGTACATCCTTATAAATAGAAAACGTCCTTTCTACATCGCAACTGGTTATAGGTGCATACTGGAAATATTCTTTTATTTCTTCATATTTAGCCGTTAGATTTTGTGGAATTGTCTCCATACATAATTGCTGCAATGTAATTAAATCTGGATTTCTATTAAGAATTGCTTCAAACTTTTGTCGAAGGCCACATCCGAAGTCAGTTGGAATACTTTTCAAATTATTAACAGCCACATCTAATGTGGTTAATTCGTCATTTAATTTGAGATTTCGATTTTCAAAATAAGTGATTAGTTTTGGCAATTTTCCAAAGTGTTCGTGAAGAAAGTACGACTAATTTCTTAAATTTGGGATTTGTGTGAGCTCCTTACACTCACCAATACTTCTAGCATCCTCCTTTAGCTGTGTTACGAAATGTTTTAGACTATCGAAATTCTCAGCATAATAACTAGTAGCTTCCAGCCATGTTCCCCATCTAGTTATTACTGGAGTGGGAGGCAGTGACAGAGATGGAAATTTTTCCCTGAAAAGAGCTACCCTTAATGGTGCTTTTCTGAAAACTTTTTTAAAAGCTGATACAAGTCTATCAACTTCCGGAAAAGTGTCTCTGATATATTCACAGATTCTGTGGAGAGCATGTGCTACACAAGTAATATGCAGCATATTAGGATATGTTTTCTTCAATAGTCTGCCTGTTTTTAACATATACGCAGCACTATCACTGACAAATAAAAGTATTTTTTCTTTGTACGTGGTGTCCGAATGAAGCATTTTTTGCATATTCTCCTTAATGGTTTCAGCAACTGCATCAACTCTATTTATAACACTTGTTGCTATTACATATGAGTTATAGGGAATAGTCGGATGTAGTACACCAGCTACAACATTTACCACACAGCGTCCTAACATATCCACCGTTTCGTCGGCGCTTATCCATATGTATTGATTTAAAAGATGGCTTCTAATGCGTTCTACTGTTCTCGTATAGCACCTAGAAACATGATATTTGCGTAAAGTTGATTCATCAGGAACATTTCGACCAGTATATTTTTGAAGAAATATTTTTAAATTGGGATTGCTAAGTTTATTTAATGGAATATTAGCCGCCATAAAAGTTTTACAGAGTTCAGATGTGTTTGCGATCCTAAGTGACGAATTTTTGACGATATTTTACGGATTTTGTAATAAATTTCGGAATCACTGACAATGGACATACAATCAGTATGACCGGCAATACAACTCGCCATTGTTTTACAATGCCGTTCTCGACATTCTTCCATATCATGTATGAAAAAGTAACTTAAACAGTGCTTTAGATCTAAATAAATGAAAACTAAAAATGTGTGCGTAAGTTATTGAAACTGAACGAAATTCAATGCACACTTACGTCGAAATATTTGGTAGAAATAGATTCAATCAAACGATATTAAACAGGATCTATCACAAAAATTACGATGTAATTAACAGTTAAAACTATGAAAACAAAAAACTTACTCACAGCACTTTATTTATCTTACGAAATATAAACTAATAAATAAAATACATTATAAAAACCCCGCTTCTATCTACGCTCATGAAAACACTTTATTTGTTGAAAAGTTGTATTTATAAATATTTTAATTTTATTTATATAATTGGAAAACAAACGGGTGGTGATCTATAAAATTACGAAATACATATGTATTTGCTGAAAAGTTGTATTTTTAAAGTTTTTAATTTTATTTCTATAATTGGAACATTTTTATTTGTTCATTTTGTCGTTCAAGTTGAGTAAAGGAGTATTAATATTGACTAGCAATAGTTTCTCAAGGTTTTCTTCTGTCAATTTTGTTCTCTTTGAATTAAGTACATCCTTATAAATAGAAAACGTCCTTTCTACATCGCAACTGGTTATAGGTGCATACTGGAAATATTCTTTTATTTCTTCATATTTAGCCGTTAGATTTTGTGGAATTGTCTCCATACATAATTGCTGCAATGTAATTAAATCTGGATTTCTATTAAGAATTGCTTCAAACTTTTGTCGAAGGCCACATCCGAAGTCAGTTGGAATACTTTTCAAATTATTAACAGCCACATCTAATGTGGTTAATTCGTCATTTAATTTGAGATTTCGATTTTCAAAATAAGTGATTAGTTTTGGCAATTTTCCAAAGTGTTCGTGAAGAAAGTACGACTAATTTCTTAAATTTGGGATTTGTGTGAGCTCCTTACACTCACCAATACTTCTAGCATCCTCCTTTAGCTGTGTTACGAAATGTTTTAGACTATCGAAATTCTCAGCATAATAACTAGTAGCTTCCAGCCATGTTCCCCATCTAGTTATTACTGGAGTGGGAGGCAGTGACAGAGATGGAAATTTTTCCCTGAAAAGAGCTACCCTTAATGGTGCTTTTCTGAAAACTTTTTTAAAAGCTGATACAAGTCTATCAACTTCCGGAAAAGTGTCTCTGATATATTCACAGATTCTGTGGAGAGCATGTGCTACACAAGTAATATGCAGCATATTAGGATATGTTTTCTTCAATAGTCTGCCTGTTTTTAACATATACGCAGCACTATCACTGACAAATAAAAGTATTTTTTCTTTGTACGTGGTGTCCGAATGAAGCATTTTTTGCATATTCTCCTTAATGGTTTCAGCAACTGCATCAACTCTATTTATAACACTTGTTGCTATTACATATGAGTTATAGGGAATAGTCGGATGTAGTACACCAGCTACAACATTTACCACACAGCGTCCTAACATATCCACCGTTTCGTCGGCGCTTATCCATATGTATTGATTTAAAAGATGGCTTCTAATGCGTTCTACTGTTCTCGTATAGCACCTAGAAACATGATATTTGCGTAAAGTTGATTCATCAGGAACATTTCGACCAGTATATTTTTGAAGAAATATTTTTAAATTGGGATTGCTAAGTTTATTTAATGGAATATTAGCCGCCATAAAAGTTTTACAGAGTTCAGATGTGTTTGCGATCCTAAGTGACGAATTTTTGACGATATTTTACGGATTTTGTAATAAATTTCGGAATCACTGACAATGGACATACAATCAGTATGACCGGCAATACAACTCGCCATTGTTTTACAATGCCGTTCTCGACATTCTTCCATATCATGTATGAAAAAGTAACTTAAACAGTGCTTTAGATCTAAATAAATGAAAACTAAAAATGTGTGCGTAAGTTATTGAAACTGAACGAAATTCAATGCACACTTACGTCGAAATATTTGGTAGAAATAGATTCAATCAAACGATATTAAACAGGATCTATCACAAAAATTACGATGTAATTAACAGTTAAAACTATGAAAACAAAAAACTTACTCACAGCACTTTATTTATCTTACGAAATATAAACTAATAAATAAAATACATTATAAAAACCCCGCTTCTATCTACGCTCATGAAAACACTTTAAAAAACACTATATTCTCCGAATACAATAGCTGGCTTGTCCATTGTTATCGCGGCGAGACCAGGTGTCCGAGTAAGTCAAACAAATACTTCATTGAATTACGCCGGGATGTACTGAGCGACGTTATACACAATTCCAATTGCCGATTGCGTTTTATGGAAATTGCGTCCGTTCTCTAGTTATCACCATCGTCATCGGTAGTGGATTCAGAAAACTCATCACTATTTGCTTCAAAATCACTATCCATTAGGTCATCATTTTCTACTTCCCAAAAATCACTTTCTCCAGAAGGTGGAACATCACACTAATTTGCCAATTGCAATAACATTTCCTCGAACTTCGAATTACGAACTTTACAGTGTGTACGCACTTTTTCGATGCCATTATTGCTTTTCTACTACAATTTCACTCAATGCAGCTTACGATTCAACAAAGTATGCTGCAGAGGAATTTATACATCTTGTAATAATGCAAGTTGCTACGGTGCCAAATACCGTAACGATGAAAAAAAGGAAAACAAAAGAAGCGGGGGAAAAAAACAGAGTTTCGGGCGACGTGGATTGCCCCACCTACCCGCTGCTGCCAACGTCTAGTGGCCCACCCGGCTACCAAGACAGCCTCAGCCCAGGGCTGGGAGACCCAGAGGTACTAAAAAGCGAAAAAAAAGGTGGAAAAGGGAGCCACCAAATTTTGGTACCGCTAAACGCCGCAAATTCGGAAATGACGATCACACAAAAATGGCAAGCCACGCAGCGGGTAAAGAGCCCAACCAAGCCGTCAGAAACTATATAAAAAGAAAAGAGATGTTTCGACTTAACTAAGACAACGCTTTATTTAAGTGTCTATGAGCGACCAAAAACAAGGGTAAAAAAAACAAAATCAAATAACCAACGAAATATCTAACAGTTATATCTAAATTTGCATAAGGCAAACGAAATGCTTATAATAGAAACCATATGGAACATAAAACACCAGCGGTATACGATACCCAGAAACTATATGAAAATTTACAAAGTTGATAACACATATCCTATACACGATTTCTACTTGGCGCGAAAACAACCAAGAAAAACTCAACTGACAGATCTTTATATATTTAAAACAAAAGAGTAACATGTGCGTAATTATGTTGTACTTTTGAAGTAAATTTTAATCGTTTAAAATATAGCAAACCAAATAAAAAAACTAACCAATGAAGTTATTAATTAATTACATAAAATTGAAATGATGCTTAGAATTACGTAGCTACAAAAATAAAGGGAAACTGAATATGTATAGGGAAAACTAAATCTTACTATTTTAACACGTAGAACTAAATTGAATATTATTTACTAGCTAAGTTATGACTTTGCTCGTGTAAATTACGTGTGTAGCGTGTAACAAAAAAAGAACTTAAATGAACCGACGGTGATAGAGTTAAATAAGAGAAGGCTGAATCAATTCAAAAACAATAGAAAATCTTAGCTTGTGTGTTCGTCTCCGTAAGGGAAGAATTAACTTTGATTGCTCTGTCACAAGATCTTTGGTAGCAGGTCACAGTAAAAAAAAACTCCTACGGTAGGCCGGGAAAGCAACGTGGATATTACAACGACCTGGAGTACGACGGTCGCACAGACCAAAAAAACATCTGTTATAGAGATGCAGAGAAAAAAACAAACGAGTAAAAATTAAAGGAAATAAATTGATTTCAAAATTACGTACCAGATTAGTTAGGATGATTTTTTTATAACACAACTATATCTTGTTAGTGAGAAACGATTCGCTTCTCGTTCAAAAAAGATCCTCTACGGGTAATTGATGCTTTCAATTAAAATAACGTGTTGCTAAAAAAATCCCTGAAGTTAGGAGGCTACGAGCAATACTCTACATAAAGAGAAGAATTAAGCCCTACAAATTAGCAAACACGTATTGAATGGAAGCGAAATAACGACTTCTTGATATCGGTGTCGGTCTTGCAACTCTCTGACTCTTGTCTGGAAACACGCGCCGGCAATAACAAACTGAGAGGTGTTAGTACAAAAAAAATTATTGTGGGTCTCGCAGGCGATTTATATAAGTACAGGATAGTGATGACAAAAATTATTTTCTAATAAAAAAAAAAAATTAAATGTTTTGATCTGAGAAGCAGTTGAACGAATACCTGTTTAGACCATACCAAAACACTGGATTAATTTAAGAATATTTAATACAAATTATAAGCAATTAAACATTACTCCGGACCTGATAGGCCCAAAGAATCGGGTATGGAGAACATAATATAAGTTGTGAGAAAATTGGTGTCCAGATATGCAGACACGTGTTTCGTCCTGCTATAAACTCGTCAGTGCTTGATGCAGGGATAAACAAATTTCAGAACAAGTCCTTAACTACATACAGCCAAGTCATACAAAACAGCTTGGAAGAAATATCATCATCATGTGAAAGTTACTGCCCAAACTTTCACACAAATATGTACTTGTGTTGTATTCTACACACCCGATTTTTAATAATATTTTTGATATCAAAAATGTTTTTGTTTTATAAAACTTTTGTCTTGAAGATAAAATAATCCATCCAAATATTTTATAACAATGAATGAAAATGTGAAATTGATTAATTCTTAAATTTCGGCAAAATATCTCGTTTAATTTCCTACATGTACTAATACATTTATGTAAATATTATGTATGGTATGTATATCATGGGAGGTACGGAGATCACGCAACGATGTTGAAGTGAAAATTCCTAACCCTTATATGTCACATAATTTATGCTAAAAGAACTGTTAATTAGGGTCATTAACAAATTCAAATAGAGCATTCTTTATGGCAGATTATAATTTGGATTTACAAATACTAACGAAGCATTTTATGTAGTTTTCTGTAGGTGTTTTTCTAATTTTAATACGAGTTTGCATATGAATAATTTATAAATACAAAATTTATTTTAATGTATGATTTCCGCTGCCTTTGTTAGATATTTCCTGTGCAGAGTAAATAATGTAATACGGGGTAGTTATTCTTAAGAAACCTATGTAAATGTTTACGCTTTATTTGAAAGAGTGTTAGAGTATCCCAACGGAAAACTGTTATAAATATGTTTCAAAAGAACTATTTGGTGTACATATTTTGTCTTAAAATAAATGTTTAATACCTAAAATATTAAATTTAATTATTCTTACGATGTATAACAGTGAAAAAAAAGACAAATACTTACTTAAAATAGCTTTAAAACGCAATTAAAATTAATTGTCATTTTTTAAATTTTTCTTTAGAAACTATGTACAATTTTCTTTTCTTTTATAGTTCTAACAATATTGATAACAAATTTATTCTGGCACATCAGGTTTTGGAAAAAAATAACGAAAAGTAAACAAAATGATATTAATTAGGTATGTACAATCAAGGGATTTTGTAGCGACTCACGATTCAAACTTTATGGGCTTACGCATGTATTTGAAACATTTGTGAACTAGCTGGTAGATTGTAATTACGGATCATAACCGCTAGGTAAAAAATTTACAAGAAATTTAAAATTACTTTTATTTACAATCGTCTATTTACTTTGCTCTTTATATTAAGAAATGATGCCTATTATAATTCTGAAGTACGTTTCGTAAACAGAAGTTCTGTAATATTTTCTTAAAAAATAAATTTAATAAAATAACTAACAATATTATTAGACGTAATATATAATTTCTCTTAATTAGCGGCAATTGATTTATTTCCCATTAGCAACATGCATATACAATGTAAATTAACAAAATGATTCTTTTAATTATCTTAACACAATTTTATAATTATATGAAAACTGATAAAGCCAAATGCATGTTGGCAAATGGTCAAATCATTTTAGAAAATAAACAAAATTATTAAAAATAAAGACAGAAGCATTCTAAAAATATATACGCACATAAAATACAATAAGTAGTTTTACATTACTAAATTACATTGAATTTTCTTAAGAAGTATTATGGGTTGTAAGAAATAAGTATAATCAGTGGCGGCTCTTTAATGAGAGCAAGTGAGCAATTGCACCCCCTGGAATTATGAAACAAAACAAACCAAGCGGCGACTAACTGTGAAAGTATTTATTTATTATACGAGTATATATTATGTATTCATAGTTATTGACGAGGAACGTGGCACGCTAACAACGTACATATACCGATTGTCGTCACAGATATACTGAGAAAAGCCCAACTGTTGCTCTATAAAGGCATTAACATTACATTGATGGTGGGGAGAACTGTATTTTGCCGTACTTCAATGTCGTATAATACATAGCGTTGGAGCAACTGAACCAGACTGCTCTCGGGCGTTGTTACAATGAATACGGTATCTTTTTTACAGAACAACGCGTTTTCGCGGTTAACGTATAATGAAAAAATCGCAGTAAAAAATTTTAACGGCCGATGCCTCAATTATGTTTAGAAAATACACAATCTGTTAAAGGTAAAGACGTTATAAGAAAATTCAAAATGAATATTTATCAGAAAAATTACTGGATTCGTGGGTGTGAAATTAAACATACTTTGTTTTGTTTTCCGTGTCTTTTGTTTGGTGGTGAACCGTCTTGGTCAAAGAACGGAATAAGAGACTTAATTCATCTTAGTGCTAAAATTATTAAACATGAAAATTCCGAAGGGCATTTGAAAAATATATTTAGTCTAAGAATGTTAGGAAAAAATAACATTTAGAATGTTTTAGATTCATCATATAGAAAAGCAATTCAACAACACAATGAAAAGGTAACAAAAAATAGGCATGTGTAAATTTAATAATAAATTGCATTAGATTTTGTGGCACTTCGGTGTCTTGATGAACAGCAAACATCGAATAACAAGGGCATTTTTCGGGAATTGATAAATTTTACGGCAGAATTGGATAAATCGCTCAGAGATCACATCGAAGCAGCACCGGTTTTTAAGGGATTATCAAAAACGATACAGAATGAGCTGCTTGATGCAATGTTGAACGTGTATCATGAACAAGTTGCCAGTGAAATTAAATCAACCGACTTCATATCTGTGATAGCTGATGAAACCACAGATGTGTCCAATCAGTTTCAGTCGGTGGTTGTTTTAAGATATATTGTGAACGCGAGACCGGTCGAAAGATTTTGGAAATTTCTTCTGCCTAGTGGACATGATGCTAATTCTTTATCTGCCACCATCCTTAACGAAATTAGTTTGCTTGTTGATGACCCAGAAAAACTGATTGCACAGAGCTATGATGGGGCAGCAGTCATGAGTGGTGCTATTAACGGCGTGCAAAGACATGTCCAAGACCAGTATCCAAGGGCTAATTTTGTACATTGTTATGCACATCAGACAAATCTAATTATGTCACATGCTACATCGAGCAGTAGTAATTGCAGAATTTTTTTTGCCAATCTGACGGCATTATGTACATTTTTCTCCACTTCACCACAACGAGCTGCAAGATTGGAAGAATTCCTTCAGAGAAAAAGCTTACCTCGTTCTTCAAAAATAAGATGGAACTTCTATTCTAGGAGAGTGAATACAATATAGCATCGAGAAGAAATAATTGAAGCTCTAGAACAAATCGAGGGAGAAGCTAGTTTACAAACTACCATTCATCAAGCTAGTGCCAATTTGCGAATTTTAGAGGAGGAAAATTTTATCTTTTGGTTAACTTTCTTTCATAAAATTATGCCACATGTGGACATATTGTTTAATCAATTACAAAATCTCAATACAGATGCATTAAAAATCAAGAATAATTTAGATAATTTTGAACGCGCTATTGGAAAAATTCGAACCGCAATCGCTGACACAGATAATCAGTTGGTTAAACAAAATGACCCAGAACTGACTCCTCGACCATCAAAGCGGCGAAGAGTAACTGATGGTAGCCAAAGAAGGAGGGAAGCTATTGAAGTGTGCGATATTATTTTGCTAGAAATAAAAACTAGATATCGGTATACAGGGCACTTAATATTAGCAAACTTAATTTCTTTTAAACAGTTCTCCTCTTTTCAAAAAAAATTTCCGGAAGATTGCCTTAAAGAAGCAGTAAAATTTTACCCATGCCTCAATGAAAGCAGACTACGAACTGAATTAAGCGTTCTATATTCTAGAGAAGAATTTAGGCAAAATATAGAAGTCGGTGCTGTAAGTCTGCTAGGTCTTCTGCTGGATGGATTAAGCGATACCTTTACCTTTAATGAAGTTGTTACGCTTTTAAAAATTGTCATTACAATCCCAATGACAACTTCCGAAGCGGAACGCCAGTTTTCACGGCTGAAGAGAATAAAAACTTTCCTGAGAAATACAATGAAAGAAGAGAGATTAAATGCCCTTACTATGTTATCTTGTGAAAAAGAATGTATAAATGATTTCCCAAACTTTAATGAAAAAGTGATAGAACTGTTCTGCAAGTCAAAGACACGTAAAATGGACTTCGTTTATCGTCAGATGTAATTAAACTGTGTAGTGTAATATTTACTATTCCCTCAAAACAAACTCTACAATGAACAGTACCTGTCTGGAACAGTACGTCGGTGAAATTTATAAGGATTGGGTAAGCGTTTTTGTATTACACTTTTTAATTTTGAAATTATGCACTCCCTATGTGAACCACCCCGAGCCGCCACTGAGTATAATCCCGCTTTTATTTCTTACCTGCTAATGTAAATAAATGCAGCACGTTCAAAATTCGTTTTATTTAAATTCCTTTAAATAGTACCCTGCGGCTATACGGCTTATTGCAATTGTCCAATTATATTTACCTGAAGAACGATTCAAGTAAGGAAGGGCTGCTCTTGTTTATTGCAGTTTGAGTCGCTACAAAATCCCTCGATTGTACATTATATGGAGCTGTATGTTATCGTCCTCTTTAAAACTTTTGTTGTTTTTACTTTTCTTTTATGCTGTTCTTCCGCCCTTTATGATATTAATGTCTAACAATAATAAGCAAGCATTTCACTGTTCCACTTGCCCTGATATTTTTCAATAACAGAAATGTGACCCACAATTTACTTGAAAACAGAAAATCTACAAATTATATATATAGCACTTGTTAATGAATTTCTTAAAAGTTACCATAAATTGGGGTATAACATTCAAATTTTTGTAGTAGATGTTTAAATTTGGGCCCTACAAAATTCGATCTTTAAGTTTTGCATCTGAGATTTTGGGAAATTTTTGTTTAAGGTATTGGAATCCACGGCCATTTTTATCCATTGTTTTCACGAAATTTTTTACCGTTTGATAAGTCCCTCAGAGTAACATCACAGCATGCACAGTAAATGCTGGGAACCCATGGCTTGTCCTGATATTCAATGATGAAGCCAAAATAGCGAAAGGTGTCTATTGAAGGTGTATTCCGCTTATGCTGGTGGGTAGTGAATTCTCCACATACATAACAGAAACTGTTTGGATTATTTATATACGTACGCGACATTATAAAATAAAAAGACGTTCAGCTATCGCAAATCGACTTACATTGAACCGAAAGAGTCGTGTGTACAGTGTTGCCAGTCAGCGTTAACGTTACATCGGTAGATTTGTCGACAAATTTCGGTAGATTTCGTAATAAATCGGTGGTAGATTTTTAATTTTTATAATATTATTGCCTATGCACGCTGCTGACTATTGCGAATGAGTAATATAGAGGTAAATGTATCTCCATAAGCTTTATTAAATAATAATAAATAATTACTTATAGGTCTCTACAGACATATATATTTGTTAATTGTTATTATACGTTTTTAAACAACCAATCTGCCATAAAAATTCAAATTTTATTTTCAGTTTCCTTTCCTTACTTATTGTTAGATACATACAAGTCTAGCAGAACTGCAGAACATACGATATTTCAGAGATGATAAGAAAACAAAATTACAAAGGATAAAATCAAAATTAATTTTATTCGAAGTAAACAAATACAAATAAAACTATTACACTAACTAAATAGGATGTTTTCTAAAATATAAATAAACATAATTTATATCCTATTCAGTAAATTATGATTATTCATTTTTAAAAGCAACTATTCCGCAGTTGAAAAATCGTAACAACTTGTTATAATCAATAAATTGCTTGGTATGCAATAATCCAGAAGTTATTGGAGTCGCTAATCTCTTCCGCTGTTTAATAAATATTAAGTTACTTCTTGAAAAGACTTTCCACATTTGCGGTTGAAGGTAGAAGGCAAAGTAAATTTTGATCAAAATCTATTAACATACTAAACATCAGAGTACCATCACCATAGGTTCTTTCCTTGATCTGTTACCAAAATTCTTGAGTATCCTTCGAATATGACTGAATAATATCAGTATTTCGCAAAAGACGCCATTCTGTATCCAAATTTTGTATTCATTAAGATCTTTAAGTAAATTTGGAAACGGCTACACTAGTAATGATGTGAACAGCACCACTTCTAACTATGTAGTGATCCAAAAATTTTTATTTTTTAAAATATTGTTTTTAGTTGCAGTTGCAAATGCAGTTGCAGTTGCAAATTCTGGAAATTATCAATCAAATAATAGATAAAATAACGATATTTTCTTGAACGACCGTAGAATTGACATCAAGGAGATAACATTGTATGGGTATATCACATATGGAATTGGACATGTTTGAGCTGTCAGGGAGATGGGTACCAAAAATTTTGAATTGTAATCAAGAACCTAAAACGATATCAAGCGATAATTTGCTCTTTAAGAATTAGCCTGAATTTCTCTTGGGAAGATTTGTTGTGGTTGACAAAGCATAATTTCAAGACTGTATCCCTGAACTCAAATGGCAATCTCAACAGTGAGAATATATGGTAGCTCTCTCCAAAGACAGTCAAGACATTTTCTTCGACGATAATGACTCGCGAAATCAAGTCAAGTCGGAGTCAAGCTGTTAACATAATATAAAATCATATTATGCCGCTTTAGTGGACAAATTGAAGGAAGCGATTTCTGAAAACGAACTTTGATTGGTCTATAAAAGTTTTAGTTTATCATAACAACGTGTCTTCTTACACTAGTCAAGTTGCCCGCTAAAAACTGGATCAATTGAGATTTCAAATTGTGCCTTACTCACGCTATTCGTCAGATCTCACATGATTTCCATTTATTCTTCATACCCAAACTTTTTCTTGCTGGAAAAAGTTTTGATCGGATAAATAACTTACTACAGCAACGGAGCAATATTTTGAGGATCTTGAGAAAGATGGTTACAAAAATGGTAAAATGACACCTCAGCAGCATTGGTTCCCTTCCTGTCAAACCATTCTCATATTATGAATTTGTACTTGAAAGGAAATTCGAAAGTTAAACCAATTGTGGCATATACGACGGACAAGCTGAATTTATTGAGAATAAGAAAATCTAGTAGACTGTGAAAAACAATCATACAGTGTTTATTTAGAGCAACTCTTTATCTGTCATTCGACGTTTCGTTGCTGAAGTTATATTCGTTATAAAAGACGGCAGACTATGTGCCCACACTGTCAAATTTAATAATAATATGTTTATATACTGAGAAGGATTGTTCGACGTTGAGAGATGTTATATTTGCATAGTTAAGTGCTCTTTGTATCTGTACGATGGATCTTCAGTATTGTTAAAAAGTTGCCCTAATTTTGTAAAATTTACATTTTTATCTAATACACCTTATGTGTATTATTAAATTTAACAGTGTGGGGCACATAGTCTGCCGTCTTTAGACTTATAACTCAACTACTTATTTTTTAAAAGAAAAAGAAAATGGAGTTAACCAGAGAGCACTTTCGAATCATAATTTATTACGATTTTAAAAGAGGTTTAAGTGCTTATGAGTGTAAAGAGAGTTTAGATTCAGTTTTTAGTGAACAAGCACCTTCCTTGGCTACAATTCACCGATGGCATAAGGATTTTGAAAGCGAAAATAATTCTGTTCAGCATCAAAAAGGAGCAGGGCATCCTCCTACGGATGATACCGATAAAAACATTGCTGCTGTTAAAAAAATAATTGAAGAGGACAATAAAGAAATTTATGTGGTAATAGGGGATCAACTCAAGATTGGATCCTCAGCTGTTAAAACAATCATACACGATCACCTGCATTTAAAAAAAGTAGTAAGTCGTTTTCTGCTGCATCACCTTTCTGACTTCCAAAAAGCAGAGCGTGTAAGAATTTCCCAAACTTTAAATTTCTTAAATGATGTCGGGCACCAAATTTTTTCCAAAATAATGACAGGTGACGAAACTCATATTCCCTCTTTCGAGCTTCCCACCCGCCAAGAGGATCGTGTATGGATTCACGAAGATGAGGAAACTCCTACAATGACTAAGGAGTAGTGAGCTATGAAAAAGAAGTACGGGCTTAGTAAATGCAATTAAGGTAGATGGACAAAATGAGGGTTACAGCTAAGTGGTACACTGAAAAATGTTTGCCTGAAGTGTTTAGTAGAGTTCCAGACAAGGGATTTATGCTCCACCGTAATAATACATCGTCCCATACGGCAGGTTTAACTCTCCAGTTTTTGACTGGAAAAAATATAAAAGTAATAGAACATCCGCTGTACCCAGCTGATTCTTTGGGCTCAAACGCAATTTGCGGGGTAGAAAGTTTTCGTCTGAAGAAATTGATACCGCAGATCACGCTTATCTTTAAGGTATTCCGAAAGAAACTTGGTAGCTTTTAAACAGTGGAAAGAAAGAATGGTCAAGTGTATCATTGCTGAAAGGAATTACTTGAGCATAATTAAAATAAAATCCTAGAAAATATTAACCATGTTTTTTAGTCTCAATAATGCAGTTTGTCCCTCGTATTTTAATTAAAGAAAGTGATGTACGCAAACAAAAAGTTTTACGAGTTTCTGAAAATTAGAAAAATATTATTAATAATGCTCATAAGTCATGAAGTAGAATTAAGCATTAATTTTTGTAAAAGTTATTAAATAATGTATATACATTAGCTAATTTACTTTAAGATACACTTGTATTTTATATGCTCATAATATTCAAATTCCAATTAAATTGAGTATAAAATATTGATTAAGTAGATATAGCATCGTAAAGCAGTAATTCCATTAAGCAACTATTTTTAAATACCCACTCCACTACGCTAAAATTAATATTAACACATCCTTAATTATTTAATGCATATTTACATTAAGGCCATATGCTTAGTATCGAATTGCACAAGTACCGCTTAATCCATTTATTAGAGACGCCTAATTCATCTAACACCTCAAACTAAAAGCCTCGTTATATTAAAGTCAAGTTAAACACAAAGTAACAAACATGTGCGTAATTGGTACAAGTTCAATACCATTTATTTATAAACGATACAGAATTCAATCTCATACATACGATAAAAAGGGGTCAGAAAATGTTATAGAATGTATTGAACATTGTACGTTTTAATTTAAATAAATTCTCGTGCAAGGCCGTCATCTATTACCTTACGTATGTATATCTCCGTACTTTTTTCAAAATAGAATTTATTGATTTATCTGGAACTAAATCTTTTACGTGAAAACTTCCATACCGTTTTTTTTTAATGGAATTATATTAGACTTTTTTTTATAAAAAAATAATTAATTTAAGTGCTTTAGTTTTGAAAATTAACAAAATATAATTAATTATATTTTTTCATGCAGCCTAATATAATTACCTATTTTTACGGTTTCTCATACTCTAACAACACAATATTATCCTATAAATTAAATGTCACAATAACCTCTATATAATAAATGCCAGATAATACTCAAAAAAATATCCCAAAAAATATCACATTCAATAACAGACAATAACTTGACATGAAAATTCATTAAAGGTTTATTAAATAACATGCGAGCGAAAATGATTGTCGTCCATTCGTCGTCGTAAATTAGGGGTCTGTATTATGAAATGTACTTAAACAGCATTTAACTAAATTTGATATTTAGGAAGGTTGGTAATGCTTTTAGAACAAAATATACGAATTTAGCACATTTGAACAGTTTATGACTGGTTTCGCTACATTTCTTTAGAATTAAGTTTTATTTGTAAAATGTAATGGTTTTTAATTGATGTAAACTGGCTGACAAAAAAACTGTCCAATTCATTTTTTGGCATTGTAAAGTGGGTAATAAATCCATATGACAGCTACGAGCCCTAACAACTTAATATTCGGACGATACCAATTTTTAGAAATATATTCTGATTTTCTATTTGAGAGTTTGTAATTTGATTTAATATTCACCTATTTAGCTTTGGCACACAATGGAAGATTATATTTATCAAAAGAATAGATTTTACTCAAACTCAAACTACATAGAAGCTTAACAAATTAATAAATTAATAAATGAACAAATTACTTTGGCAACTTAAGGTTCGGACGATCATTTATTGCATGACTTAAAATAAAGTCACATCACCTTTACCCTTTATAACAGCTTTTATTCTGGCCGGCATGGATTCCATAAGCAATCCGAAATAATCTGGTGTAAAGGATTCCCAAATTTCTGAGAGTTTTGTCTTTAATTCACTTATTGTTCGTTGAGGATTATTCCTTAAGTAATTTTTCATGTGGCGCCAAAAGGTCTCAATAACATTGACATCTGAACTGCTCGAAGGCCATGCTAAAACTCTGATGTCATGTTCCTCAAACCATTTTTTGGTTGATTTTGCCGTATGGGATGTAGCCCCATCCTCTTGAAAAAATTAGTCTCTGTGGGAAAGAGCTCATCTACATTAGGAATGAGGTTATGGTTCAGTATTTGTTGATATTTATTGGCATTAACAATTCCATGTATTATCTCCATCTTTCCTACACCCTTTCCAGACATACACCACCAAATCATCACACCCTTTGCAAATTTCACAATCCTATTTAAACAGTCCTAATTAAAAGCTTCAGTTTTATCCCGAATAATACGTTTCCTATTGTCACCAACAGAAACGTCGAATTTGGACTGGTCGCTAAATATGACTTTAGGCCAGTCATCTACTCCCCAGTACAATTTAGACTTGGCCAAGATTACAAAATTTTTGATTTGGGCTTTTGTTAAAAATGGTTTTTCTTTCACCTACAGTACTATAGTTTAAAATTAAAGAAATCTCAAATACATAATATATTCGTATATTTGAATTATACCTTATAAAAACAGAGTCCTGATTTGCGGATTCTGCATTGAAGCGAGCAGTTACATCCCTTAGAGTGGCTCTTCGGTGGATTTTACATATTTTTACAAGTTGTCTCGTCATTGTCATTTTTTATTATTGTCCAGTACTTTTACCTCGATTTTCGTAGCTATTTGTTTCTCCCTAACATTTAAGAATGTCTCCCACAGTGGATTTTGCCAAGTTCAATTTTTTTCTAATTGCACCCCCTTCATTTTACTGTTTGACTACAATTTCACGAATTTTTTTTGAAGTAGCTTCACCACGACCAATTTTTAATAGCACCAATTTTGTACAATCATAAATCAATGCTTACGAGAGTGATAAAATGTCAGATCTGTCATAACAATCGTTGCCATTTTGTTAAAAACAAGGTCGTCCGAATATTAAGTTGTCAGTGTCATTTACCAGGATTTTCATTTTTGTCATTTTAAAAATTATACTTTTTAAAAGAGAACAGTTATTTTTTGTTTAGTGATTTTAAATTAAAGTATTTTTGTTTGAAAGTATTTACCAAATCAGAAATAAAAATGAATAATTAACTACTTTCAGTATTTACAAAAAATATGAATTATGGAAATTAGTATCGTCCGAACATTAAGTTGCTATACCTACATTGACATTGTGCATCTCAGTAAGCTTCAAAACTTAAAAACCGATTCACAACGTATCGATTTTGTTAAAATGTTATTAAACGTCAAAATGAGTCGGACAGTTTCTTTTTGTCCACCAATTTACACTTTACTTTTATATATCAAAATAGTATATTAAAAAACAAGTTTCATAAGGCACCATTTTGCCGCACGAGATCAGTTTAGAAAACAAACCGCGGCAGCGGCGAGTTTTCTAAAGAGCGAGTGCGGCAAAAGGTCTTATGAAACGAGTTTTTTATACTATTTTTTCTATTTTGCATTTTTTACATTAATAAATTGGAATTATTTAATTTGGAAGTTCAGAGTTTAATGTTTATATAAACCATGCAGTTGGTCACATTGATACTTGACATTGTCAAATTTAAATCTTGCTATCCGCGAAGTATATTATATTACATATTATTTATTAATTTTCGTTAACATTACTAGATATTTGAATTAAAAATATAAACATGAGTGACATAGAAACTAATATATCTTGTTGTCAATTGTATACAATATACGTTGTTTGTGTAGAGTACGAACATATATCATATCTGTCAAATGTACTTAAATTCTTAAAATCTAACGACAGGAATGATATTTATTTCTCTGTTCGAACAACGCCAACATTGAAAAATGAAAAAAAGCGTATCGAAATGAAGCTCATTTCGATAATGTCTTGGGTTTCATTATGAGTTCATTTCGAACGCAAAATAGAAAAAATATATTTTTTCTATTTCGGTGCTATAAAATGCACTTTTCGACACCCGTTTGGGTTGCATAAAGTATTACTTTTTCGCACGCAAAATTTTGTTTTTGGAGGTTGGTCTAAGACTTTTTTGCGCACTCGTTCATTAGAAAACTCGCCTACGGCTCGTTTTCTAAACCTTGAACTCGTGCGCAAAAATCATGTCTTATGCAACTTGTACTTTAGTATACTATTAATAGACTTGTTGAACTAATAAATCAAAAGGTAAACAATATGTAACAGTTATATCAATAAATAAATATATTCGTGTAACTAATCTAATAGAAATATTTACAAGTAAAAAAAATCATACAACAATAAGGATAAGGAGGAGAAGGGAAACTTAACGGTAAAAAGTGGTACCTGTTTATTTATAGTTCCTGCTAAAACTGTAGTTAGAGCCACAGTTGATTGAAAAAGAAAAAGCGCGGTTAAATTTAGTAATATATTAATTATAGTATTTTAAAGGCTTGTTCCTAGCCTCTACAGTCTACACTATTCTACACCGTTGTAATATGTATAGCATAAGTTTGACGGTACACATATACTACACCGGTGTGAAATAATGTAGAAGCTGTAGACGCCTCGAACAAACCTTTAAACAAGTTTTTATCACTTTTAATTCATGTATTCCTTAAAAAAAGAACAAAAAGTCAAAGCTCGGAAATAGAGACACATACAGCCGAAATTTATTTTTATACTTTGCAAATTACATCAGCTGTATGATAATTTAGAAAATAAGGTTAATGGAAAGTATATAGCACTTTTGTCTTTCATTGAATTTCTTAAAATGCAATTAAATATGTTTATAGATTTATTGATATGTTCATAAATAGATGGATTAAACTTTGATTCGCAAAATTAAGACATTTGAAGAGATTTTAGTACAGATAGGTATTAAAAAATACTCATATATAATGAACTAAAAGTTTTTATAACGATAAAATACATCATTGTGCAAAATGCTGTCCTTGTAGGCTGAAATTTCGTATTCGGGTTTAGGAAAAAGTTACTGCAAATGATGTCAAGTATCCAAGTATAGTAGAATTGTTTCAGCAATGCAAGCACGTCACTTCTTGAAGATGACATGGCATTAAATATTGTTGCCAAATTTATCTATTGATCTATACAATTCTAGTTAGTTTTTATTGATCCGACTAAATGTTTTGTGTAGAGCCGAATAACAAATAGGTTGAGTGTTCTAGTTATTTCGCGCAAATAAATTTTGCAGCACTGTATGTTTGGCTATCAGGTAGACCAACCGTCTTGTAGTAAAACGCCGCACAATTATTCAACGTTTAATGTCGGACCAAAGTACTTTATTGTATCGCCAAATGTTCAACAACCCATTATTATCGTACAGTGAAAATTATATAAGTTAAATATAATATTAGAGAAATTGATCTATTATGTTGTATATATACGTCATATCAACGTCATTTGTGAGGTGCAGGCATTGCTCAAAAGATTCTACAATAGAATGACGACTGTGTTCATGAATTTAGAAACTGTTGAACAATAAATCACTATATTGAACGAGACCTGTATAGTGAACGAGAAAATATATTTTACAAAAACTTGTTGTCTTAGTCATAAACTCTCAATTGGAACTTCTGTATTTTGAATATCAAAGAAACTTAATCAATAGTCAACAAGGTTATGAATTCAAACTGCAAAAAAGTCACTAAAACACAACAGCTTAGCATATGTAATTATGCAATTTGAACTGTCAGTTTAAAAGCGATAAACTTCTTTACTATGAGCGGTTTGTGGACTTTATTCAAAATACCCGAACTGGCTTGCACCTCACATTTTATAGATATTTACATTTATGTGGTCAATGTGGAAGCCTTAGAACAGTGAATTTTATTTCATTCGTTTTATAAATTGGAATTCAATTTTTAATTTTACCACAAATATATCGTTCTTTACATAGTGCCTGTTAGGAATCCAAAATTTTGAAATGGATCAATTCCAATGCTACTTGAGAAGAAAGTACAATGTTATGTGGACCAGAGCTCTTTCTTATTATCTAACACAGTTTGTAATTAGTAGGTATAAATACGCTGCCAATGACTGATGATGGCATAAATTTGAATATTAAAAAAATCCGAATCCCTGCAGCTGGTGGAGGTTTTGTTGATATCTTTACTTCTGTTTAAGAAGGTGTCTAGATGTTTAAAAAAATTATAATCTGTTAGTTGTAAGTTTAGCGAATATGATGGATGTTGTAGAATTTAGTAGCTTAAATTGTTACATTTCCACAATTAAATAATTAAACTGATTTTGTTGCAAAGAAGAGAGCAATGCCATCAACAATACATAGCACAACATCGAAATTTCCAACAATAATAATAAAAAACAATAATCTTTCTTTAAATTAAAATCAAAAATTTAAATCACAAAATATATATCATAAATAAAAATAATTTTCTTAAGTAATTATTTGTACAATATGAGTTTTAATTTTATTAACAGATTGCTTAAGCTTAACAAGAACTGAGAAAAGCCTACATTACTGTTGTAAATGAATTTTTCAAGGGCTTATCAGTCCTTAACAAATCGAATCAAACATCTGAATACATAAATACATGGATTGGAAATAGGTAGTTTTCAATTGAATAGTACAAATATTTGTTACATTAAGGCCTGATTTTATAAGAAATTTTCAAACATGAATGTGAAATTATTTCTTTTTTGATTTTAGATATTTATTCTTACACTATTGAAAAAATATAAAAAAGCTCTGTCTTCAAATAATTGAAAAGAATTAATTTAATAAACTCTTTTCTTATAGAGGCACAAAGTTGCTCCTTGTGGGTGCCGCACTTTATCAAGTATTCAAAATGAATTTCATTTGAAATTGTTGCATACAATATTTTGTAAATGTCTTTTTTAAAGCAAATTTCTGGCAATAATAGCATACACAAATTGTACATTAATTCCGTACTGCAAAAAAATAATAGGAATACTGTAGCTTTCTTTGTTTTGAAAATTCTAGTAATTCTGTAAAACTGTAGCGTTCTTCAAATTGTCCGATAACAATGGTTTAACCTAAATGCACTTTTCCTGTAAATATACATATATAAACAAAAGTCTGCTAAATAAAATACTCTAAATATAAAACACACTATATATATATAAAAATTATATATTTTTCACACAAAATGCCACATTACAACACACAAAAACAATTGCAATACAGCAGGACAGGTTAATAACACTACCAACAAAATTTGGAATTAAGGCACGTAACATACACATTTCTGAATTTCTAAAGTCATTAGATATACATATATACTAGATATATATCGATACGAGCACCACGTATGTTTTTATCAGGAACTACAAAATTTTAGGAACCATAATTCCTATTCAAGCGCGCACCTTGTGATTTGAGTACAGAAATACATACAAATATGTATATACAAAAAAACGCATGCGTTAATTGACCCTTTAATAATTGAGCAGTCAAATTCAGGCCCTTAGGTTTAAATGCATGTTTAGAGTTAATGTTCCTTTAAACATGTTGATAATACACTTGCGTTACTTTTAAACGACATTTCATACAAATTTCCTTTTAAATATGTTGATAATACTGGCCGTAAGTCAGTCTGTCAAACGGTACTTTGCTAAGTGGTGACAAACACTTTTTGTGTTTATATTTATTGGGTTGTGTTTGAGTTATTCTGCGACACTACAATGTCTGATGTTAGAGAGTAAAGAACGTGCATCAATCTCTGCTTCAAACTTGGTAAAATGGCAGCGGCAATCCTGACAATGATTAAATAAGCATTTCGAGAGGATGCTTTAGGCCAGACGCAAACTTATGAGTGGTACAACCTTTTTAGAAATGGTGGTGTGTCAGTTGATGATGTTGAACGTTTCGGTCGTCCATCGACAGAAAGCACGCCACAAAATGTGGGAAAGTGCGTGATGCTATTTAGCAAGACCGAAGAAAAACAATCCATGACATTTGTAACTTTGTCGGCTAGTCGTACGGCGTTTGTCAGCGTATTTTGTCCGACGAGCTCAACATGCGGCGTATTGGTGTGAAGTTTGTGCCAACGTTACTCGGCATTGAACAAAAATAGCACCGTGTTCATGTGTGCTATGAGCAGAAAGAAAATGCCGAAAGGGATAAACTTCGGTACCAGAATCATTACTGGCGACGGGGTGGACGAATATAATCCCAAAACAAAGCAGCAGTTATCGCTGTGGAAGACGTCATCGTCACTACGACAGAAGAAAGCACGGCGAGTTCGAAGCAATGCCAAGGCGTTGCTAATTTGCTTCTTTCACGCTGATGGCATCGTGCACAAAGCATTTCTCCCACCAGATGAAACAGTTAATGGACAATGTTCTTCGGCAATTCAGGGAAAACATTCCTGCGCAACAATTCGTGAATCCTAGACAACGATAATGCACCAACCCACACGTCACCTATTGTGGGGTAGTTTCTAGCCTCAACGAAGACGGCAGTACCAACCCACCCTCCTTACTCCCCAGATCTTGCCCACTGCGACTTCTTCCTCTTTTCGATGTTGAAACTGAAGCTCAAGGAGCGCCGTTTTGAGACGATTGAGGAGATTCAGATCGAATCGCAGGCAGTGTTGAACACGTTAACACGCGAAGACTTCCAACACTGCCTCTAGTCATTTACAAGGCCCTGGGAGTACTTTGAAGGGGATGGTAGTGAATAAGTTGTAAAGACAATTTATTGTTTTTTTTCACATTCCCGGAATTTCTGGGTAGCACATTGTATGTCAATTACCATCAGCTGTTGACATTAGCGTCTGATCTAACAATTATTTTTGTTATATTTCATTTTATTTTTTGGATTCATAGTTCTTTTCAGAACTCAATATATCAACTTTGTGTGTGCGTAATGTGAGTATAACATTAGAATCTGCGTTAATTAGTATGGCTAATAGCTAAATTAATGTTATTTTAGAAACTTTTTATGAAGATAACATTCACATTGGAACATAACGTATATAATGTAATGGCTCGTTGGTGTGGTGATCGCAATTCCCGAAGTAATTTTTGGTTATGAAAATTTTACCTATTATAAACAAAGACTTCTGCATTTTTTCAAACTAAAAGTTAAATCTGCAAAGGAAAATCGACAGGCAGACCAACTGTTTTAACAGCAGAAGTTGTTAATGATATTCCAACTCGAATAGAACGTAGCCCACATAAATCAGTTTTACAATTCCCATAACAAACTATGTATATTTAACTTAATAATCTTAATATCCTTAACTTAATAATAGGCAAATTAATTGAAGATGTCAAGGACATGAGTGGATATAAGATGGGTAATAAAAATCTAACGGTCTTATGCTATGCAGACGACGCGGTATTAATCGCGGACTCACAAGATAACTACAGAGACTTCTCCACAGATTCTCGACAACGGCGGAAACAGAAACAACTATCAGGAAGTAAGACAACAGGTTAAGAAGGGAGCGCGTATATCAGGATATTTAAGAGGCGTGATATGGAGCAACAAATATCTAAGAATAGAAAGCAAAGAAAGATCTACAAAACGATCATCAGACAGGTAATGATATATACAGCGGAAACACGAGCAGACACAAGCAGGATGAAACAACTACTGCTTACAGAAATTAACACACTAAGAGCAATAACCGGAAAAAATAGAAGACACCGAGTTTGAAATAAAGAAATAGACACGAGTGTAGGATAATAGACATCCCAAAATTCATAAGGAAGCGAAGCAGAGAACGTAGTCGTTCCGACTACGTCCAAAAAGCCGAAAATGGAAGACATAAACATTGTAGGAGACCAAAGACCAGCAGGGAAAAAAGGCCCTGGAAGAGCTCAAAAGAGATGGCTCGAAAGCTGGCTGTCGACTTCTACCTAGACATCATAACATTGGTAAAGAAGAACAGGCTGGGCCTAAAATAGAAGAGGAAGAAGAAGAAGAACAAACTCTTAGAGCGAATGGAACAAATTATACGGCAATCAACTCGCAAAACATTAAAGAGTAGCTGTCAAATAAAAACAAATTTCTTTTTCTTAGAAACATGGCCATTCTAGATTTTTTAGTGTTCCTCTCGTTTGAACAAAAAAGAAGAAGGAATGAACATAAAATAGACTTCGAAGGAATTTAAATACTAGCTAGTACAAAGAAATATAATCTGAGAACTATTAGATAAGTCTTCGAGGTAGAGCAGAGCTTTAACTGAAAGGAGAGCTACAAATTGAGCAATACTAAGAATATTTACGAGACCTCATCATAATCAGAAGAGTTAAAGAAGCTGGTAGTATGAACGGCAAGAAAATTAATTATTATAATGACAACACGGCGAAACCCGGAAGATTATATTGCTGTCATGAATATTAATACTAAAATTTATATTTTACGGGAGTATTTAACATTAACATTACATAAGCTCAAACTTCTATTTTTTCCTTTAAACACTTATAAATTGAAGACAGTGAATATTTGCGCAATTTCAGATTACAACATAAAAACTTCCAATTCAGTTCAATAATTACATTTTATCGCAATTTATACGGTTCAACTTTTATTTGAAAATGATTAACTAATCGCTAATGTGTTGTAGACATACTTCATAGAGTTTGTTGTCTATGAATGAAAGTGTATAAATTATTGAGTTTTGTAATTTGTATGTCTTGTAAGACGTATTTATCGATGACTTTCTCTTAAAGTGTTAATAGACACATATCGATTTCCGTTTCCATCGAAGAATTATATCCCAAAAGACGTTTAATGAAGTTAATATATCATACGGAGTCACAACAGTATCACCGTGACATCAATGTTTATTCGGTCGTCCAATTTCTTTCATTATACTTTCATGTTTTTTTTCGCTTAACTGAACGCAGTCGGGGACCTCTCCCCGTTATTCGTTCGAAATGTAAATCATATTTAATTAACCGGAAAAGCTTTTAGCCGAAGACAATTTAATACCTCACTAAGGGCAACCGCTTCTTACAACTCGATACTGATCGATACATCTCAATTAAATACCTGCTACTGTAAAAGTAATTTCATCCCTGGAAAGGAAAAGGAAGGCATGCGAATTCAATTTATAACGTTAATGGATCCTAAATAAACAACTGTTAGTAACGTAAGCAATGTGATGTTTTTATATTGGGTATGACAAATTGTAGAATGCTTCGTCTATTGCTGGAGTAAATTAAGTGTATTTAGAAAGTTTCATTTGTGGTAACTGTTATTATAAGTTTACCACTAATATATATAACGGTATAATTATAACTTATTAGGTTCCATATTTCATTATAATTAAGTTTCGCTGGACATTATCTACGCAGTGAATTACTTTATTTACATTGCTTAGCAGCGGTTTTCGTCGATACTGTATCGCTCGATACAGTATTGCTCTGCGCTATATAGAAATGCCACCAAAAAATGGCGGGAAGATGGTATGTCGTCAAAATGCCCGTAAACCGAGATTACGTAACAACACGGGCAGAAATTTAAGAAAACGCTGCTATATACAGGGTTGCCGCTGAATACGTATAAATGTCTAACTGAAAATCAAAAAAGAATTTTTTTGTAATTCATCAAAAATTTTTTTTAGAGCCAATATGTAGTTAAACTCGGTCTATATCTTTGTTTATTCTATATTTATTGAATTACAGCTGTAATTCAAGTTCATTGACCTGCATCCATGCAATTCGTAGACATTGTTAGGTGATAACTAGAGAACGGACATTCTTACCACATGACTAAGTTCTCCGAATACAATGGCCGTTGTCCATTGTTAACGCTGGCGAAATCAGGTGGCCGAGAAAATCAAACACAAATACTTCATTGTATTACGCCGGGATGTACTCAGCGATGCTTATAAACATTTCCAATTGCCGATTGCGTTTAATGGAATATATCCTCCGAATACAATAGGTGTGTTGTCCATTGTAATCGCTGTCGACCAGATGGCCAGATGGTCTAACAAATACTTCATTGAATTACGCCTAGTCATGTGGTAAGAAAGTCCGTTCTCTAGTGATAACTAAAGACGGCAGACTATGTGCCAGACAGACAAGAATCATTTCGCCATGTGTACTAAATATTGTTTTGGATACTATAATATAAATATGTTTTGAAGGTGCATCTGTTATTGCCAATAATACCACTTTTTCTTTAGAATAAATGTTTAGTTCATTGTTAGAAATACAAAATAATGTTTGTTTTTTTTTATTTTGATTTAGAACTGTAAAATATATGTTCAAATTCTGTTATCTCTTTGATAAATGCATGTATGGAAATATTTAGGAAACTAAATATAAACTATAACTATAACTACTAAATATATGTTTTTCTGCTCCGATATGTAAACAGAGCGAGAGGAATGAAAAATAATATTTAGTACAGATGGTGAAATGATTCTTGTCACCATGCACCCGGCACATAGTCTGCCGTCTTTAGTGATAACAGTTCCTATTCATAAAAATAGTAAATGATGATATTTTCATATCAAAACATTATTCCCGTACATATGGTGCTTTTATTACGATGTCTTTTTTTTGTGGATATCAATAATAGCATTTACGTCGAATATGTTGACAAACCTATGCCGCATTTAATTAATGCCACTAAAATTAAATGAATGTTTAACTTAATTTAAAATAAAATTATTATGTTTATAATAAAATAAAAATCGTCATAAAACAAAAAGCTTTATGTAGCGTATCCATGGCGTGTCTAATGGGATAGATATCGGGTTTTTAATTATTTGTATGGAATTGTTTATAGAAGAAACGCATTAAGTCCAATTGTACGTCATTGATAAAGTTTATATGTTGCCATAACTGTATCAGAGAAACTAAAAAGTTAGTTGTTATAAATGTTATAAATTGATGAAAATGACATTCATGACAAATAAAGACATATTTCCGTTTCAATACTAAATGTTTCTTATCTATATTTTTAACAGGGTAATAATTACTTGCGGTGTTGAAAGATAGCATATCTGTCAAGTAAGTCTAGTTTTGTGTACATATTTTCGGTTTATTTTGATTGTTTAAAAACAGTTCCTTTTAGAACGACATTGTGTTTATTATATCGTTTCGTCCTTTGGATATAATGCTGAAAGGTTTCTGTAAACAGTCGAAGAAATTAATTGCTTCATTATTGACTTTTTAATGACCTTATAATCTTACAATTGACATCTTGTCGGCAAGATATATAAGACGTGTCGTCATAGATCTAGTATGACGTACAATTGGATATAACGCGTTTTCTCTATACATATACATATATACATACAGTCGACACTCTATATAGTGAAGGACCAAAATGTTGACCGAAATTTCACTATAAAGAGTTTTTCACTATATAAAGAGAAAAAAAAACACAAAATTGAATTATTAGAAAAGATTTTATTAAACATTTGAAAGTTTAAATACATAGCATACTGTACACATTACATATTGCTATGAATAGTGGTATGTTGAATTATACATTCTAGATAACGCATCAGCAGTAACATTTAGTACCTACTCCCTTTATATGACGAATTTCAAAATTATACTCTGACAGTAACAAAGACCAACGATACACTCTATTATTTTTAAATCTTGTACTCAATAGTGATGTCAACGCAGCATGATCTGTTTCTACTATGAAGTTCTTGCCCAATAAATAAAATCTTAGCTTTTGAACCGCGTGTACTACAGCTAACATTTCTTTCTCACTAATAGTATAATTAATTTCGTAGCTTTTTAAAATTCGAGATATAAAACAAATAGGTTCCTCTATACCTTCATTATTAACTTGGATTAAAACTCCACTAATTGGAACATCACTAGCGTCTACTCTTAATATAAATTGTTTATTAAAATCTGGTAATGTCAATATTAACTGATTATAAAATTCTTTTTTTAAATTTTCAAAACTTTCATTCTTTCCTCATTCCAACTAAATTTAATATTCTTTTTTAACATTTCATACAATGGTGCACTTGTCTGTGCCAGGTACGGAATAAAACGTTTATAATAATTAATTATGCCTAAGAACCCTCTTAACATTCTTACATTTTTAGGACGTGGATATTCTTTAATTAGCTCCAGCCTACTTTGATCCACACTGACATATCTAGTACTTATATTATACCCTAGAAATTTTATTTCACTTTTAAAAAATTCGCACTTCTTAATATTTACTTTTAATCCTTCTCTTACCAATATTTCCATTATATTTCGTACATGCTCTATGTGCTCCTGATAATTCGTACTATATATTAAAATATCATCTATATAATGTACAACATAATCTTCATAAGGTTCCAATATTTGTTACATAGCCATTATTAACGCCGCAGCAGAACTGCTTAATCCATATGGTACAGTCCTAAATTGATATACCTTTCCATTAACCATAAATCCACAATATTTCCTCGATTCCTTTTCTAACGGTACCAACCAAAAAGCACTCCTTAAGTCCAATTTACTATACACTTTTGCATTGCCACATTTTGAGAGTAATGCTTCAATTGTAATCGGAGTTTCAAATTTAGCTTTTGTTCGCTTATTAAGTCTGCGCGCATCCAAACATAATCTAATGTCTCCTGACTTCTTCTTCACCACAACTAACGGATTCACATACCTAGTTTTGCCTTGTTCTATAACACCATCTCGTAACATCTTCTTGACTTCTTCTTCTACCTGCTGTTGCATATTCTCTGGAATGGGATAATTTTTAATTTTAAAAGGTTTCGTATCATCTACTTCTAATGAATGTTGATAATTTCTGGCTACACTGGGAAACTTGTTTACTAATTCAATATTATTTTTAATTATTAATTTAACTTCTTCTTCATATTTTTCATTACAATCTATTTTCAACAAATCAATATCTTCGGGAATTTCCACTTCCCCATCATTTTCTTTATCCATTTCTTCTAAAACAATTAACTCCTTTTCTTCCACTACTCCTACTTCAACTTCATTTTCTTCAACCTTCATTTTATTCATATTATTTATTTTCTGTATACAATTTATAATTTTCTCTTCCTCTCCAGCCTCCTGGATCCATTGTACATTTTTATTATTAATTATTATTTTCTTTTTATTAATATCTATTATTGCATTAATTTTTTCTAACAAGTCTATTCCCAATATCCCATTTCTTCCTAAACCTTTTACTACAATAAATTCTCCGATAAATTTATGGTTTTCTATTTCAAATTCAATAACATAAATTTTATTATCTACAGCTATTATCTTTTTAGTAGCTGAAACAATTGTAATTTTTCTTGTGGGTACATATTTCCCTTCCTTATTCTTAATTAACCATTCAACAACTGTTTCATTCAAAAATGACGTTTCACTACCAGAATCAATAAAGCAATAACTTTCCCTTTTTCCTATATTAACCTTAATGTGTGGTAAACTAGTATTTATCGCGCAATCTGACTTATCATATAACAATGCAAAACTTTCTCTCTTTTTTGGTTGGCCCTAACAAAAATCCTTACTACTAGCAAGTTCTGATTTATTCTTTTCATCTACTTTTACAGATTCTAAATTAAAATTAGGCCTTGTATCTTTATATCTCGTACCTGTGTATTTCTTTTGATCTATAATTCTATCTTTTACATTATTCCTATCTGAATCATTTATTTCTCTATTTGGGGAAGCCATTTTATTTCTATTAATTTGAGTATGATCATTTAGCATAGGTCTTTCAGATCTCAGAGGTGTATTGTTCAAATTAAATCTTGAATATTGATTTCTCTTAATATTACTTTCTGAATAATAATTATTATATCTATTTCCACGCTCTGCATCATCTAGCTTTTTAGTAATTCTAGAAACTGTTGCATATCACTTATGTTATGTATAGCTACTGCCTGATTAACTTCAAAATCAAAATGTCTACTTAATTGTGAAACCAAATCTAATTCACTTATCTTAGAGGTTAAATATTTTAATACAGAGTACCTCTTCATGACAGGTCTCTCTTGTTTCATTGTTTCCAACTTTATATTTACCAAATAATAATTCTTGTCTTACCCTTGTCTGCTTGTTTCGTCCCCAGAATTGATTTGTGAATCTGGCTTCAAATTCTTCCATTGTCGTCACCTCATCAGATACCATCTCCCACCAAACCATAGCATCATCCTTCAGGCAGTTCCCAATCATTTGCAGCTTTTTCTCTTCCCCAGGCACACCTTCCAAACTGGCTTTTATTTTCTTTAAGAAATTCATAGGATTCGTTGTTGTAATCCCATAAAATGTAGGTAACACTTCATTTTGTACAGGTACAGGAATATAAGTGGACACATTTATTTCATTCTTCTCTTTTCTTACCTCTTCTATTTTGTTTATTATTTTTTTTCCATATGCTTCATTTGTTGTTCTGCAAATTCTCGTCTTTCTACTGCCTCTGATAATTTGCCATTTAAAACCATTATAATTTCTTCTACTTCTTGTTTTTCATTTGTCAATTGCAAAGAGTCCATACCCCTTGTTAAAATGTCTTCTTGGCTTGTATTATTTAACGCCATTATTTTTCCCATCATCGCATCCATCTTTTCTTCCATTCTTTTCTGTCTTTCTTGCATTCCTATTAATATGTCCATCATAATCTTATCCCTGTTTACCCTGTCGTGCCCCTCTTCATGTATGGTGTTTACTGGACCTACTCTTGCCCTTGCTTCTTCTAAAAGTTGCTCACTACTTTGCTTTACTGCTGTTATATCTTCCATCTTTGTGCTCTGTTTCTTGCTTATAACCAATAGTGCTGCTGTTCGCCCCACGTTGGCCTTGCCAAAAATATGCTATGTATATGCTATATAGTGGTTTGTTGAATTAATGTGCCACCATCTACAACTAATCTTCCCAGCTAGGATACTCAGCCGGGTGATTTCCAAAAATTGAGACTTCTTACTTCTCGGGTTCCAATCGGAAAGACGTGACTGTTTCTACGAAATATACTAGGCGCCAGTGAAATATTCACACAAGTTTTTTTATATTATATAATTTACTTATATTTCAATTAATTAATTAGTAGTAATGGTATATGAAATGAAACAAACACAAGATAAAAATTTAAATAAATATTTAATACAAAAAAAAAATCAAAAAAGAAAAAAAATCTATCTTTATAAAGTATAAAGATTGTGTATTTAACAATAATACAACGAGGTAAAAATATTCACTGTATATTTGACCGCTAAGTGGATTAAAAAACTTCCTCTTAATACTCAGATTAAACTTATCTAAAAATAATAAAGTTTATATTTAATTTCTCCCCAGAGAACCACACTGTATAAAATATATTGATACACGATCAAAATTTTTACACATGCGCGAAACTAACATGTACAAAAAACAACCTTGAATCCCGGCGAATAAATTTTCACAGCTATATTTTTTTTTAACATAGATATTTAAAAATACTCTTTATTATTTATTTCTACTAATTAAGACTGTTAACTAATTATTTTAATACAATTGAAATACACTTTTAAAAGCTTTTCTAATTAAAACGTCTTATGAATATAATTCTACTTACATAAAAAAATTATTGGAGACACGTTTACGACAAAACGTTGTTTAATCAAATACTATATCAAAATTACGAGAATAAGAATCTCGTAGAATTATAGGGAATTAAATATGAAATACCATCAACTATGGTCCCACTCAAAAAACAACCCGAACTAATTAAAATTTATGATATTTCAATAAACACAACGTTCTCGTATAATTGCAGATGTTGGTCTCCCCGTTAATATCGGTCTCTATCGCTTTCACATCAAGCCGACCTCCAAAAATCAAGTTTTTATCTCACACATGAAATAACATTTTCAAAATATATACAGTTTATCCCACAATAATATTGTACATTCATTTTTAATTAATTTAAAATATTATCTTAGGAAAAATCCATAGCAATATGTATATACAGGGCTAAATACTACATACGAAATAAAAAGAATACATAATACAAAATCTGTTAATACATACATATTGCTATGGATTTTTATTTAAAAATAATTTAATTTAAAAATGTACATTTATTTTGTGACCAGGACTGTATATTGAAAATGTAAATCAATTTTTGCGAGCGGTAACTAGAGAGAAAAGCTGGTTATCCGAGATTTTCATGCAGAGATCGAGGAGACGAATACTAGCTTTGAAACGAGAAAGTTGCTTTCTTCAAGAGATATATTATATATATACATATATATATATATATATATATATATATATATATATATATATTTAATTAGTTTCGGGTTTTGTATTTTTGAAAGTGTTAATAGTTGATGTTATATTGATATTAAAGTCCCGATATTTATAGAGATAAATTCTCGTTGTTTTGAAGTTTAATTTGATTAAGCACCTTTTTCGTGAGTCTCCATTAATTTTTAATATATTTAAAAGAAACCTAAAGAAAGAGTAGTTCAAAATTAACTTATATAAAATAGATAAATAAAATTTTTGTGAACATTTCACTGGCGCTCAACTATAAATTTTAGACACGTCTTTCCTAAGTGGAACCCGAGAAGTTAGAGGTCTCAGATTTGAAAATTCACCGGCTGAGAAAACCTAGTTGGGAAAACTAGTTGTGGATGGTGGTGTAACAAATCTTCAACCCACTAATCATAGCAATATGTATGTATGTACATTTAAAATTTGTGTAGTCTTGAGAAATTGCTAAATAACATCTGTATGTACAAACATATTATGTCTACGAAAAATAACAGTTATTTTCTTTTGAACATTACTTCTAAAAAATAATTGTTGCTCAACAAAATTCTCGCAGTTATTCAAATGCATAAAGATTTGATCAGGTACACTTTCCTGGCCCCTGAG
Organism: Melolontha melolontha; assembly: GCA_935421215.2. Lineage (NCBI taxonomy): Eukaryota > Metazoa > Arthropoda > Insecta > Coleoptera > Scarabaeidae > Melolontha > Melolontha melolontha. The sequence continues at coordinate 165,397,668 of OW285237.1, read as the reverse complement.
AGTAGTTCGCACAATGTCAAATGCATTTCTTATTTCCTTTTCACTAAATTTAGCAGGACATTCCCCGGTTTCAGTTTCTTCTTCATGATCTTCTATACTTTTTATATCGTCAATTATGTCTTGGTCAGCTGGGAGATCTGTCGTGCCAACATCACTGTCGATTTCTAAGAAATCTTCAAGTAAAAAATCTGCGTCGACGGTGCAGTTTTTTGTAGAATACTCCATTGTTTTCTTAAGGTAGCGAGATCCATTTCGTCTTCTTCTTCTCATTCGTCAATTTTTTCAGTAAAACCTGCTTTAGGCAAGCAGTTTTTGATTGTTTTCTGAGAAACATTTTCACTCCATACTTTAGGGACTTCGGTTATACACTCTTTAAGGATAATCAATTTTTGGACTGGAAGGTTGTTATCAATCGCGTTAACAATTTTGTGCACAATTCTGTTTCGGTAATGATGTTTTATGTTTTTTATAATACCTTGGTCCATAGGTTCCATTTTGGAGGTCGTGTTTGGTGGAAAAAAGATTAGTTCAATATTCGTTAATCTTTTACTTACAGTAACTGAATGTGCAGGACAACTGTCTATAATCATCGCAATCTTTCGCTTTTGGCTTTTCATTTTCGTGTCCAGTTCTTTGATCCATCTTTCGAAAATCTCAGAAGTCATCCATGTCTTGTTATTACTGGCGTAATCTAACTCCAGAGATTTAACTCCTTTTAAACAACGGGGATTTTTGCTTTTACCTATCAGCAGTAATTTCAGTTTTTCTGAGCCATTAATGTTGGCTCCAACCCTCAGTGTCACACTTTCTTTACTTTTTTTAACACCAAAACATTTATCACTTTTAAAAGCAAAAGTTTTGTTTGGCAAACATTTAAAAAACAAACCGGTTTCATCACAATTGAAAACGTTTTTTGGCTCGTACTTTTTCAATACACTTTTTAAAACAGTTTCTGACCAAATGTCACAGTCCTCCTGACTAACGCTTGCACTCTCGCTGGACACCGTCTTGAAAACAATTGCATTTCGAGTCTTCCAGGCACTCAACCACCCTTCACTAGCTTGAAAATTAATGCAGTTAAATTCTTTAGCAAATTGTAGAGCCTTATGCTTTATTAAATTTTCCGATATTGGTACGTTTTGATGCGTACTTGAAACCATCGTAAAACTGCTTCATTTACATTCTCGTAAGAACACACCCGTACTCGTTTTCGACTGCTTGGAACATTCGTTTTCTTGATGATACTTTGGCGACTTTTTATTATCAGAGAGACGCAACTTGCAGCAACATCAATTTTTTGCAGCCTTTATCAACTTCCTCTAAAACTTTAATTTTCTCAGTTAAACTTAAACACACTCGCTTGAACATCTTAACTGTTTCTTAAACAAAAACAAACTGAACCTGTTTGCGAATTCCATATGTAATCTAGGCCTCGACTACATACATATAAAATGGGGTTTCCCCGAGATTCTCACAGAAATCTATTGTACCTGATTTAGCGTTATGAACCCGTTAAGAACCTTTTCAAAACAGTGCGTCATAAAAATGGAGTTCGTGCTAATGTTAGGTAGAAATGGGAAACCCGAAGTGGTCAAAATCTCAATAAATGCATAAAAATTTATACATGAAATTCCGGTAAATATTTTATTATATAGAGTGTTACTATTTTACAGATGCACTATATGCAGGACTTTTTACATGAAATTTAATTAAAATATTCTAGGACTTGAAAATATTGCACTGTAAAGGGTTTTTCACTATATAGAGTTTCACTATAAACAGTGTCGACTATTTTTAAATTTGTGTGTGGTACTGACAAATACCGATAGAATAATATAATTAGTCGGTAAAGAGAATTACTGATGAATTAGCCCGCAATTTTTTGTATGAAGGCATTACTCAGATATACCTTTCACCCCTTTTTTTCTTTGGTGCTAGACACAACTAGCATTGTATATTCACACTATGACTTTTCAATAAAATATTTATTTCAAGAAAAAAATATTTCATTTTTCAACCCAATTCTATACACTATGTATTTCAAAAATTGAATGATGAGTTTAGAGATAGATTTAGATTATCAAAGGAAGCATTTGTGCTTTCTCCCTTGCAAACTTTTCTTTCGTTCTCTTTTTCAAATTATCATATTTGTTTTTCAGTCTCTTACTATCACGGAGAACATATCCACATATGCTATTGAAGTCATTTGACAAAGCAATTCAGCCTCCGATTTTCTTTTTGTTGAATACTGAATCAGTTTTCTTATTTTCCAGTATGTTGCGATATTTTTTAACTAAAGAAATTAACGTGCTTTCTTCTTTAGCAGAAAAATTTGTGGCCTTTCTTTTATCCATATTAAAATATAAACTATACACATATAAATAATTATATATAATATAATAATTATTATAATATATAAATATTTACGTTAAAAAATTGTTTATTCTATTTATACTAATATATTCAAGAAAAACTATCCAAATTGATGTAAATGACGAATAAGACTTCAAAACATGTGGTAAGCAGATATTAAAATTACAACGAAGTGTTTGCAGTTTCACGCTTATTCTACTGATACGTACTTCTAGCTAATAACTCTATTGAATACGTTCTTTTCATTACTACCAACCAGAGATAAGTCGAGATAGCCAACTCAATACAAAATTTTAGTTCAGCAAGATTGAATTGGTTAACTTTATTTGAAGATGGGACAGAGGGCGCGGATAACGCAAATGCCGGGAAAATTGAATCACGCATCTCCCTTTATTATTTTTGTATTTTTCTATAAAGATGTATCTTTAATAGATATTTAGCCTGCGAAGTCAAAATCTATATATATTGTGGTGGGGCATTCCCATTTACATGAGAGGCCCTGAAACAAAAATACTGGATAATTTTTATCTTGTAATAATGTTAGTATATAAGAATTTTTCGGAACTGTATATTTCACATGTCAAATCAATGAAGTTATTTCTGCGTATTTATTGTTTAAATTTGAGTCATGTATCTTATAATTTTCTATTTTTCATTTGTTTTAGACATTTTCATTAATATTGTTGTTATTTCGAAGATTTTTAACTTGAGTGATTGGTTACTTAATAGTAATATACTTTAGAAATAACTGTACCGATTTGAATTGTTTGCGGCGCGAAATATCCCAAATTTTGTACAGGCGCATAGCGAAAGTTTGTATGTTTCTAGGTTAGTTTTTTTGTATTTCAAAATTAAATTTATTAATTATGTGAGATATCTAAACGATTTGTTGTTATAAATTAACTCATTTAGAAATATTAAAATTAGATTAAAAAGTACAAACTTGAATTAACGAATAAGAAGCCTGGATAGAAAACAAACGCTACTTAGCGTGAGTTGTTGAATTTTAATTTGCACGCGTCGACATATTTTAAAAAGAGTTCCAAGAATTAAGTTAAAATTTATTAAATAAAGTACAATTTCCATACCCGAAGTCATATCCTACGAATCACCAACCTTAAAAGCATCGATAGACGCAAGATCCAATCCCAACTCCTACCTAGAAGATATTAAACGAATATCCTATCCCGAGGGACGCTACCTGCCTTATTCCTTAACCAGAACCTTTATCCCGTAGAAAAGGATCCTGAAACCGTTTGAATATCCAGAAGCCTCTATCTACCAAACTTGAGTACCTTTTTAATATATTATCTACAACATCAAAATTATTTATATTAATATTTAAACACAATCGTTTGATATTATAAATTTTATGCAAAACACTTTAATTATCAATAAGTATACCCCAATATCAGAAAAATACAGTTCCTTTGTGTTTTAATTCAAGTAAATTTAGTCAATTAAGTTATGTATCATTTCATTAAAATAAAATTAACCTAATTTTTAGAACATAACATGAACACGTGACCATATATAGGTTAATGTATCACATATCTATTGTAAACACTTACCTTTGAAAGAAAAAGTTATTAATTAAATCATTTATTTATTCTCATCACTCTCTCGTTTTCTTTATTAGATTACATATCCAGAATTTATTTATATATTAACTTGTTTATTCACACACATCTATATTACACTGAGTACCAGACCCGCACTTTTGTTATTATTAAACTATAAATTCACCTCATCGAACTGAGCTAGTTGGCGCCCATTTAATTATATATTTAAAGATTATAACAAGAAGATTATGTACCTTGAAAGGACCGATTAAGTTAAGTATAAGTTGATTATTTTACGAATTATTTATGTTTTTGCCCCTAATTTTAGCGGCATCTGTAAACTCAAACTTTAGCTACATTTATAGGTCTAATATTGAACTTTACTAGCGGGTTCAATATTTAAAAAATTACATAATCTTAATTATTCATTACATTTCTATTAAAAAAATAACGTAAGTTACATTTATTTATACACCTTATACGTTATATTTCAATATATATATATATGAAAAATTTTGTGAAAAACTTATCTGCGCAGAATGTGCATATATCGATATTTCACTGTTTTTTACAGATCATCAGTGCACCTTACCGAAGACAGACATGATATTCACTTCTATACTACGTGTATATATACGAACTGTAATGAACTTCATGTGTATGAGAATTAATAATTATTAAATCTCATTTTACATGCGATTGTCGCTATAATTTGTTGCATTTAATTCTACAATTCGGCAAATTACTTTTGCCCTAGATTGTAGACGCAACAAGCCGCGACATCAACTGTACAAGTTGTCAGTACAAATGAAAAATTTTGTGAAAAACTTATCTGCGCGGAATGTGCATATATCGATATTTCACTGTTTTTTACTGATGATCTGTAAAAAACAGTGAAATATCGATATATGCACATTCCGCGCAGATAAGTTTTTCACAAAATTTTTCATTTGTACTGACAACTTGTACAGTTGATGTCGCGGCTTGTTGCGTCTACAATCTAGGGCAAAAGTGATTTGCCGAATTGTAGAATTAAATGCAACAAATTATAGCGACAATCGCATGTAAAATGAGATTTAATAATTATTAATTCTCATACACATGAAGTTCATTATATATATATATATATATGGAAAGGATAATCTTTTTTTGGGGGGGGGGGAATCCAGCAAAATTAAACTCTATTACTTAAGTCAGTTCTTTATTTTTCAGCCCAATATTTCGCATCGAATTCGTATGCTTCCTCAAGGGATCAAAATTTTTTGGAGAAATTACTCATATATTTGTAATATTCTAAATTAATACAACTAATGTCAACGGACGTACACCTAGTTATTTCGAAATTACATTTTAAAAACAGGACAATCACATCTAAAAGAAAGTCACATGTGCAATATTGACGAACATACTTAAAAATCTATTTTTAAGTATTAACTTTGTGACAAGAACATGTGTGTGTACGATTATTTCTTTTGTTCGTCAATATTGCCGGTATACAGCCGGTATTGGTGGCATCGTTGATAAAAAAAATGTTTATTTACAGCGTATATATGTAAATACTAAAATTAAAAATAATATAAATAAATAAAAGAATAAATATAAACCAAGTTCTTACACAAAATAGTATATAAATTCACTTATTTCTCAGCAGAATTCGTACAAAACCACAATAACAAAACAAAAATAAACTTAACTTTGTCACGTGTAAGCAAAACAGGAAATATAGTGAGATTAAACAGGTTATAAAATGGTAATTGCAGGTAAAGTTGAGCGCACGCGCAGTAACAAGATATGTGTGACGTCACGATATACACTAGCGCCATCTCAGTCATCTTCAAAAAAAGAAAGAGGAAGATGAAGTAATTCATGTTTTAAATAAAAGACAAAGAAAATTTAATCAAAATGGAACACTTTTTGCTATGTAGTTAACCATCTTGACTTATCTCTGCTGATACGTATTTCTAGCTAATAACTCTATTGAATACGTTATTTTCATTACTACCAACAGATTTTGATCGTTAGTCAGTTGACTATCCTGTCATTTGCTTTCGTACAACTCATAAGGTGCTGAACCAACGTCATCTTTGATCAACAGTTCAGTTGAACTCGGAGTTAATAAGCCTTTTCTGATCGCACTATATTTGTTACTGTAAATATATATTCATTAATTTCAAAAAGTAATAAAACTAGTTTTTCAAGAAAAAAATTAAATCACTTACGCAGTTAGTAATTGCGTGTTTATAATTCAATTTATATGAACTTACATATTTTTCAGAAGTTATTTTAAATACTCAAATTGATTTATTTTTTCTCAATACTTAAAACATTTTTCTGCATATGAATATCGTTAACACGCATGAGTAAATTTAGAATAAATTTTATAGTAAATTGTCCGTAAATTCGCAGCAGGTGAAAGTGGTTATTAAATGTTAAACAAGCAAATTTTAACGGGTTCGTGTTAGTTCTCCAATAATCTATGGTAAATTATAAATATACAAATCGAGCACAAGAAACATTTGTATTCCTAGAACTTTCAAAATAAACATTGTAAATTCTAGTAAAAGTATTTATTTACTTTTCTTTATTCAGAGCATTTCAAACAAAGTCTGAACTTTAATAATGATATAAAATCATTAAAATTTTAAATCATTTAAAACATATAGAGTGGATTAATAAAATATTTGAACGTATGTAGTTTTCTTATGTAGAGAAAATTAAAAATGACTCACAAGGTATTTAAAACGTATTTAAAAATTATTATAATCAAAATTTTATTTAATACGAATCGAAAAATATAAAATTGGAAGAATGAGATTGAAATATGCTAATAATAAAAAAAGGGATATGTTATCCTTTCTAATTAATTGCGTATTAATTAGCATTAACAATAATAATAGAAATAATAAAGACAACGGTTTATTAAGTGCTCAACAGTTAATCAATAAAAATTATAAAGAAATTAACAAAACAAGAAAATTAGCATGAATGCCGAGTGGATGGTTTTTCATTGTGCACTCAATATTTTCGTTGAGAGTATCATATTTTAAAGAAATCAAAACGTATCTGCTACTGTTTTTTGCCCTCTTTCCGATCCTGTGAAATGGAGTGCTATCACTTGAAAAACGAAAGATGATCTAATGATTTTTTTTTTAAATTGAACACCATATATATTCAAAATAATACAAATCTGTATAAAAACAAATTTGTATCTGTATATGCATGGACACACAGTACGTATTTACCAGCTTTTGCTTCAACTACCAGACGCATGCGTTTCTGTGTAACCACTTTGTCAATGATAGATTTACGAAGCAAAAGACTGTAGTACACTTGCGGTCATGTAGTAAGTTTTGTCCTATCCGAAGACAACAGATAACCTCTTGCCATCTGACGGACAAAACCGACCACGCCGGTGCAAAGTGTTCTTCTCGAATAGCGAAGCTATTACTGATAAAGAAGAAAAATACGCATATTACTGTGAGTCCATTAACTCGTCGCCAGGTGGCGTAGTATAGCAAAAAATATATTGCATGTCGATGCGATAATTCACATCAAGCTTTGATACAAAATAATACAAATCTGTATAAAAACAAATTTGTATCTGTATATGCATGGACACACAGTACGTATTTACCAGCTTTTGCTTCAACTACCAGACGCATGCATTACTACATGACCGCAAGTGTACTACAGTCTTTTGCTTCGTAAATCTATCATTGACAAAGTGGTTACACAGAAACGCATGCGTCTGGTAGTTGAAGCAAAAGCTGGTAAATACGTACTGTGTGTCCATGCATATACAGATACAAATTTGTTTTTATACAGATTTGTATTATTTTGTATCAAAGCTTGATGTGAATTATCGCATCGAAATGCAATCTATTTTTTGCTATACTACGCCACCTGGCGACGAGTTAATGGACTCACAGTAATATGCGTATTTTTCTTCTTTATCAGTAATAGCTTCGCTATTCGAGAAGAACACTTTGCACCGGCGTGGTCGGTTTTGTCCGTCAGATGGCAAGAGGTTATCTGTTGTCTTCGGATAGGACAAAACTTACTACATGACCGCAAGTGTACTACAGTCTTTTGCTTCGTAAATCTATCATTGACAAAGTGGTTACACAGAAACGCATGCGTCTGGTAGTTGAAGCAAAAGCTGGTAAATACGTACTGTGTGTCCATGCATATACAGATACAAATTTGTTTTTATACAGATTTGTATTATTTTGTATCAAAGCTTGATGTGAATTATCGCATCGACATGCAATCTCTATTTTTTACCATATATATTATTGGATATTTACCTAGCTTATCCAATTCTGAATACAATATATATATATATATATATTTAGTGTTTAAAGAATTTTGTTTTTCTTTTTTATTTTATTGGCCGTGTCTTAATATTAAAAATAACAGATTTTTAATATATATATATATATATATATATATATATATATATATATATATATATTGACCTAACTCTAATTACGAGAACACTAAGCGCAGCTGTATGTGGACGCAACATGTGAAAATTAATGTCGAACTGTTAATAAATTAATATCCCGATAATTTCTGATATTTTACGCATAATTATATTTATTTCAAAATTTACTTTTCATATTCATTCATTTATTAAAGTCACATAATTAATTTAACGCGAAAATAAAAAAAGATATTTAATTTATTTACATTCAAATTTGAATCGACATTAGTTTGGACACGCTCTCTTTTTAAAACAGGAAAGCCCGCGAATAAGATCTGTTTGTATACACACAGCCAACATAACCTATTATCTACGGCACACGCATTTATGCTTGTAAATTCTAAAAATATTTTAATAAATCTATTTAAACGTTTTTTACATTCAAAATTCTACCTAAATAATAATTTATTTCAAGGTAAAAATCAAGACAATTTGCATAAAATAAGGCTTTGAAATAAACAAAGGACGACTTGGCGTCTATTTTGAAAAATCGGCGTCGTTCGCATCAAAATTATATTTATCCGTTGATAACTCATAGAAATTTAGTTTAAAACAGTAATTTCGACATAATAACCGGTTAGAAAATTGCATAAACCTTTAGATCACCGCTTAAACATATTTTTATGTTGATAAAATAATTTTTCTGAGATATTCGTCATAGCATCATCAGGTGAAGTTCACCCTAGTGCCCAAGTTTTTACAACGTAATAAAGTTAAAACGTACCTGGAAACATATCCAAAGTGCCAAATATAATATACACCGTACCCGACATAAAAGAAAACCATCCACTATCCACTGTGATACTGAGATTAGAAAATTTAAATATTCTTTATTTATTTCATGCTCTCCGCGACATCTATATTTAGCTGTGGATACTGCTAGTTATCAACTGATTATACGTAGAGATTCATTTAAAATTCCTAAAGGCGCCAAATCCATGATATCATCAGCATTTTACTTTAATTATTCTCTTACATTTACTATTCACCCCTCAACATCATAATATTATATATATATATATATATATATACAGGTTGATTCATTTTCGGCCCTCACCATGGGAATCTCTCTTATTATTGGAGATAGAGTATAGGTTTAAATTTGTCAAAGTTGTTAAATATTGTGTTTGTTATAAATCCGTAAAGAAAATAGACCTGTGACAAATGTCCTTCGTTATTAAAAAAAAAAACACGAAAACCCCATTTTCTTCTTTTACCTGTGGCACCGACATTTGGCCTTGTAGAGAAAAAATAAAAACACATCCTTGTGGCCATTTCTAAACCTCTTTTCAGTGGTGTACTCTAAATCTTTATGCGACGTTTCGTTTCTTTCTGGCCATCATCAACTATCTAATTTCTTATAGGCGTCATATTGGATTTAGACATCTTCACAAAGAATTTTTTTTTCTGATTTCAACCATGTACCACATGCTGACTAAAGTTTTTGACATTAGGTTTTATTTGAAAGAATAAATTATAAGATTAAATAAGGTAGCCTTTGGAATTTCAATCTGTCAAACATTTCATTTATTGTTCATTAATAATACAAAAATGTCATACACTAACGAAGAGAAACGAGATATGATAAGTATTTTTTATTCTTCGAAACGAAATTCAACAGTAGCGAGTACAAGATAACAAAAACATTAATAAAAATACATAGAAAAGTAAACAATAAACAATTACAGTAAATGTTCAATTATCTGGCCATCTTCGGTAATGCACAATTGGGCACGCCTTCTGGCATTTAGTACTGCCCTTTGTATAGTTCTTCTAGGAACTGCATCGAAGGCATTCTGAAGTCTGTCTCGTAATTCTTCAATGTTTTGTGGCGCATCTACTTTATAAATATTATTTTTAACATATCCCCATAAAAAAAAATCTAGCGGACTTAAATCAGGTGATCTCGCAGGCCATTCAACAACTCCCCTATTTACAATCCAACGGTTTGCAAACTCTTGATTTAAGAAATTTCTAACAACAGCTGCATTGTGTGCTGGTGCGCTAACTTGTTGCCACCATAAATATTGTAATTGATTTAATGGGATATTGTCGTCAATATAGTCAGATACGTATGTACGTAAAATGTTTAAATATCTTTCTCCATTTAAATGTTCTTCATACATAACTGGTCCTAAGGGACGATTTGCCAAAATACCCATCTAAACGTTTATTCCAAAACGATGTTGTGGTCTTCTACCCCTGTTTTGTCGGGGATTTTGTACTGCCCAATAGTGCTCCGTATTTCTGTTGAATATTCCAGAATTTGTAAATTATGTTTCATCTGACCAGATGATTTTGCTTAAAAAATTTTCGTCATTTTCTATCCTTCCCATTAACCAATTACAATATTCTAGCCTTCTCAAATTATCTCCAGGCAGTAAAGAGTGACTAACATGGATCCTGTATGGTTTAAACCTACTTTTATGTAAAGTTCTCCAAACTCTGGACTGGCACAGATTTAATTCTGACGCTACTTCGCGTGTAGAAATTGATGGATTATTATTTATCTATAAAAATACAAGATTAACATGAAATTTGAAAACACGCTTTTAATTTACCATTTGTAAAATATCTTGTCGATTTTCATTTAAATTCCTGTTGTCTTGACCATTACGCGGCTTAGTAAACGATCCATTCTCGACCAAATTTCTGTCGAGATCTAGAAAAATGGTAGGATGAGGCTGTTGTCGTTCTGGATATAATTGTAGATATCTTGTACTCGCTACTGTTGAATTTCGGTTTGAAGAATAAAAAATACTTATCATATTTCGTTTCTCTTCGTTAGTGGATGACATTTTTGTATTATTAATGAACAATAAATGCAATGTTTGACAAATTGAAATTCCATGGCTACCTTATTTAATCTTATAATTTATTCTTTCAAATAAAACCTAATGTCAAAAACTTTAGTCAGCATGTGGTACATGGTTGAAATCAGAAAAAAAAACTCTTTCTGAAGATGTCTAAATCCAATATGGCGCCATTAAGAAATTAGATAGTTGATGATGGCCAGAAAGAAACGAAACGTCGTATAAAAATTTAGAGTACACCATTGGATAGAGGTTTAGAAATGGCCACAAGGATGTTTTTTATTTTTCTCTACAAGGCCAAATGTCGGTGCTACAGGTAAAAGAAGAAAATGGGGTTTTCGCGTTTTTTTTTTAAATAACGAAGGTCATTTGTCACAGGTCTATTTTCTTTACGGATTTATAACAAACACAAAATTTAACAACTTTGCCAAATTTAAACCTATACTCTATCTCCAATAATAAGCGAGATCCCCATGGTGAGGGCCGAAAATGAATCAGCCTGTATATATATATATATATATATATATATATATATATATCGGGCAATAAATAACGCAATAATAACAAAAATAAAAAAAGAAAAAGTTTGCTTTGGAAGTGTGACCGAATAAAAAACTAAATATTATTTAAATGTCAGTTCATATACCAGTGGATGAGGTGACACAGTTTAGTATTTTATGAACGGAGGAAGTAAATTTTCAATGGTGTGTTTAATAAACAGAATAATCACTTTTGGGATGACTTGAATCCTCGTAGGATCAAGCAAACTCGATGTCCAATACATTTTTCTACAAATGTCAGGATAGGTGTGATAGGGATCAGTTATTGGGACACTATTTTTATAACAGCATACTTAATCAAAACCGATATTTAAACATTCTTGAAACTGAATTTCAAGAATATTTATACCACCTGCCTTAAGCTATCAGGAGGCAAATGTGGTTCCAACATGTTCAAACAGCTATTAAGTGACTGAAGTTGAAATCGTCGGGAAGTCTTAAATTGTATTAAGAAACAGATATTATACTGTGCCCGTTGTTGGCAAATTTGTGCAAATCAATTGCATTTTCACGAAGTAATGTAATGAAGTAAATGCTTTCTACATATACGACGCTAATTATTCGAATTTTACACTGAAAAAAAGGAACTTCAGTCCCTTAATAGTTTAATGGTAAAAACATGATCCGGCATACCAATGGACGTAGGTTCGAATCCTGCATAAGGGCGATTTTTTTTTGGTAAAAAATTCGAATAGGGTAAATGTGTATAAGAGTACGCACGTAGTGAATAAAGTTGAAGAAAACTGTAGTTTTATATGTATAGAAAAATGTTCAGGCGCTATCGTTAACGGTGATTATTACAGAACACGTTTTAAGCATGTCGAACCCTATATCACTAAAGAAATCTGAGATACTTAATTTTTATTGAAACTGTGCGAGTGCGTACTCTTATACACGTGTGCGTCTAAGAGTTCGCAGTCTCTTGTTTAAGAGTACGCACATTATTTACCTATACTTATATACTTATTTTTTATAAAAAGACAAACTTTTAGTTGCTGAACATTTATTTTAAAATAAAAATGCAAACTTAAAATATTTTTCTAAACATACATAGAACGGAAGATTATTGGTAAAACGTAACAAAACAAAACAAAGATCAAAATGTAAAACATATCACGCCTCAAAAGTAAAACAAATGAATTTTCCTGTTACATATGTTGTGCATGATTCATGCCACCATTTCCTACATTGAAAACACATAATCCAGTCTTCGTAAGATTTTGAGTACCAACCTTTACAACCGGGACAACTCACATTTTCCTCATCGTCTCTTTTCTTCTTCTTTCGCTGAGTCTGTATGGCTTTAGACTGCTTAGAAGCAGGACATAATTTTCTCTTTGCTGCTTCTTTTTTCCTTTCTTCTTTAGCCTTTTTTTGTTTTATCAAGCTCCTCTAGGTCCTTCGCAAATGGAGTACTGGGCAGTATTTCAGATTTTTGTGATTTAGTATGTCGGCGATTAGGTTTTTCTCTTATTTTTGGTAATGGTAAAATATCAGAAGCTGGTGTCGATCGTTTCAAAACATCAACTACTTGTGAAGTACTGGGAATAACTATTTCATCTTCAAACACTATGTCCATATTATTAATGTCTGGTGGTGGTGGTGTTACATGTGGTATAAAAGACACTTCTGCTTCATTAATTTCTTCATTAGCCTGACCATTAATTACATCAATAGTGGTCTTCAGCAACAGTTTCTAGTGCAGTTTCTTCAATTAAATCAGTGCTTATGGGTGCGTCTGTAACGAAGGATGGGGCAAAGTCAATGTCTTGAAACTGATCGGGGTTGTATGGAAATATCCCAGTTGCCTTGAAGGAATTCTGAGCCTTTTCAATGTTAGCAGTGCTAGCATAAGCATGGTTAAATAATTCAGCAACTTGCATTTGTGTTATTATTTTGCCTGGGTGATTGACCATCCATTTATCACATTCCCTGCTGTAGGAGGCTTTTAAGGGGCCAAAATAGCCAACGTCTAATGGCTGTAATCTGTGGCTTGCAAGTGGAGGCAAAGATAGCAAATCAATATAATTTTTTCTGCAATACTGTATAGCTTTTAAATCACGGTGAGAACTATGATTATCGAGAACTAGGAGCACTGGGTTTTGAGCAGAAGGTTTACTTTAATTCTTGAAATGCATCAGCCACTGGCAGAATAACTCTGTATTAATAAATTCAGATTCGGATATCATTTTTAAGGTGCATTGAGAAAGAGCTCATCTTTCATCCTTTTCCGCGGAAATATTATTGCCGGGGGAACATACGAACCTGTGGCGCTAACACAACATACAGCTGTCACCAATTGGCCTCTCTCAGCACTTGCTACTTTTCCTACAAGCTTTTTACCTTTGCTAGTTAAAATTCTTGGCAGTTTATTCGGCACAGTAGACAAGTCTGTCTCGTCCATGTTATATATAGAGCTTGGCATGTACTCTCTTTCTTCAAACAGTGATTTTAAGTTTTCATAAAATATATTTACTTGGTTTTTATTAAAGCCCATGATTCGCCCCATTGAACACTTCTCGGGTTGTCGTAATGTTATTCGATGTCGCTCACAAAAGCCTTTTACCCAAGACTCCCCCGCCATTTTTTTATTTCTATTGAACCGGTGCTGTATATTGTTAGCTTCGGCAAATTTATAAGCTGCAATTTGTAAATTTTTTTTTGTAATACCGTAAAACCTGTCATCCAAATCTCGTAGTTGTTGGGCTAATTCAGCCTCCATTTCTGCAGGAATATCACTATTAAATCGACCTAACGATACTGGAACATTTCCACATTTTAGTCGTTTTCTTAGAGTTGCTTCATTTGTCCCCATTTCTTTAGCTAAACTTCTTTTGCTACAGCCTGCTGCTATTTTGCGCCTGATGTCTTCTAAATTTTCTGTTGTAAATATTAGTTTTCAATCGCTTGTTCTCTTGTAACGGCTCATATTGTCCTGAATCGAGGAACTATAGATAACCAAAGAGAAATGTAAATGTAGGTAACATTTAAACAAAATTCCCCTTTACGTAATAATATTTTACGATTGTTTACTATTAAAACTATATAATTGTTATTAAAACTGTCCGTATATTCAAAGGAATAGTTTATACGTATAAGAGTGCGCAGTGTATGTTGTATAAGAGAACGCACTGCGTCATCTTATGCGCATGGTACAGCGTACTCTTATACACATGTTTGAAATTGTAGAAAACAGTTGCTTTCTTTTATAGAATATAAATGTGCGATGTTTTTAAATCGTAAGAATAATTATTACATTATACCGTACTATGAAGAACGATTTGATTTAAAGTAATATGAGTACTTACCCGTAGGCACCTTAAAACTTAATTGCACAAAACTACAGCTCCAACAGATAAAAACTTATCTGTTTATTTTAATATTTCCGCAAATTTAGTGAAAACTGAAAAGCAACTACGTATACCATTACTAATTCTACGAGACAAATAATACCGATTACTGATATAATAACTTAATGCCAATAAAATCATTTGCTGGCACCGAACGTTAAACTCGTGCTTATGTAAAATGAATATACAGTGTGGTCATAAAGTTTGGAACCAAGCTTATAACCGCATTATTTTACATTTTTAGGAAAAACGCTCGGACAGGTAAATTTTCTTTTTTAAAACGCCATCTTTTGACATACAATTTTTTTCTATGCCGTCATTGGTTTTCGAGTAATGACGTTATCAACACTTTCTTTAAATGGCAACCATATTATTTTTTTTTCCCGTTTTTGGTAGATCTTTATATCCACCAAATAGTGACATAAAACAATTGGTATGTTGCATTCCATTTTTTTTGAAAAAATGTTAAATTTAGAAAAAAATACAAATTTTATTTTTGTATAAAATTAAAATTAAATTAAAAAAAATACATCTGAACTTAAATTTATTGTAACAGTTAACGTATATTTTCAAAATGGACCCCACCAACCAACTGACACTGTCCCAGCCGAGTGGAAATGCTTTGCGATCAATTAGTAATCTGCGTTATTCGCTCCAGGTCAAAAGAAATTCGTCTTCCCAATCGGCCAATTACTTATTAAAAAATCTTATTTAACATTAAATAGTTTCACAAAAAAGGGCCAAAGAAGTTTAATTTATTTAAAAAATTGACATGATGTGGCAGACCATTTCTTAATTAAAATTATCGCCCAAAAATTGAAGATTTCAAAAACTAATTAAGCTTACAAAATTTACTGAAATATCTAACTAAGTTTTTTTCACACTTCTGTCTTGTGTGAGGACTTAAATATTCTTCTTGAACAAACCGGATCGTCAAAAGCACATGTACCTACTCATGTTACTACGCAAAAAAATTACAAAAACAAAAACACGCACTTTTTTGCAAGATATTTCTTTATGACATTCTTGCTTCTTTTTATACAATTTATGTACAAAAATTTTAGTTTGAAATTGTTTCTATGGCGACAACATTGTTGAATTATTTACTTCTATTTTTGACGTTAAATTTTTGAGATATTTCGTAAAAATTGTTCATTTTCGCTAATATAAAAAATGGCACATTTATCTGAGCGAGAAAGAATCGAAATTTTAATTATGGGACAGACAAAGAACGCATGCAGAAGCATGCGAATTGTTTAACCATGAACACCCTGATAGACCTCCAATTACCAGGTCTACGGTGACAAAACTAGTTGGAAAGTTTACCGAAACTGGATCCGTAAAAGATTGACCACGGCAAGGTAGACCTCAAGTAGGAGAAGATGTGAAATTAAATCTGCTTCTAGAAGCAGAAGAAAGGCATCATGTTTCCAACAGACAACTTGCGTTAGCCAATCAGGTGGCTCACTCATTTGCAGTGGCAG
The DNA here is from genome assembly GCA_935421215.2 of Melolontha melolontha. Lineage (NCBI taxonomy): Eukaryota > Metazoa > Arthropoda > Insecta > Coleoptera > Scarabaeidae > Melolontha > Melolontha melolontha. The sequence goes on along the minus strand of OW285237.1, from coordinate 165,381,040 downwards.
CTCGTGCTAAAAATTTTAAGGTGTTCTGCAAGTTTTACAAAAAAATTTACCTTGCACGGGCAGTAAGAGGTTGTCTCCCATCGATCTTATCGTGCTTTCTTCGCCTTCCGCACTGAAGTAATGGATTTCTGGAACGATTGTCAATTGTCACACAAAAAAATAAGAGTCACTAAGCACTACTTTACTAACAAATTATTTCTTATAAATTAAATCTATTCTACGTTCTTTTCGATTTGCAAATTTTGTTATCACTTTGTCATTAAAATTGTCTATTTCGGAGATAAATTTTTTTCGATAGATAGCATGGAAAGAGACCTTAAACGATCTTCGGTCATTGAATTTCTGAGAATTCGAGAAGAATTCGATTTAGTGTTGAAAAGCATCGTTTGGCCTCTGATGTTGTCATGGGAGTTGTTATTACAATTTCTAATCACTTTCTAGTCTCCTTCAACGTATCTCCCAGATTGTTTTTTATTAAAAATTTTAGAAGAGGTAGTGCGCCTTTTAAAGATCTACAATCAGTTCTTGAGTAAATAACAGACAATTCAGTTCGTAATCTTTCTTTATCAAGGGTGGGATAATAGGAGCATGCGGAAGTGAGTTTGTCCTCAGGAAATTTTTTCATTATATCTCTGTATATTTACCCAATAAGCAGAATCTAGTTGAGCCATAATATTAGTTGACCCTAGTAACGCAAATTCCATACAATTATGAAGATGGCTTTTAGAATTCTCATGTCTTTTTATTTTCAAACTCAAGTGCTCTAGATCCGTGACCCCTATTTCCGTCCAAGCTTTATCGCCACCAAAAAGTAAACAGGGAAAACAATATAAAGCATTTTTTTTGTTGCATCCACAAATCCATTCGTTTTTTGGATAAATATCGCTACTAAATTTACGTGTATAATTTTTCCCTCTACTTACACGTTTTTTCAATAGTGATATCTACTAATGGCCTACCACTTGCTTTTAATTTTATCTTTTCTTCGAATGAATATTTAAAGAATCTCTCATTAATTAAATTAAAGACCACCTCCATAATACACAGAGTTTATATAAATTGTCAACAATACACAAAAACAAACAAGCACGCGCACAATATTATTGTTTTTACGTTACACTCGCCGCACAGTAAACAACACGCGAAAAGAAAATATTAAATACCTAACCGATTCATATGACCTCTGCGCTGGAATGAGTGCAGCGAATATTGCCTGGTAAAATCATGCATTGGTTTTAGACAGTCACGGGGGGAGCGGGGTGCGCGCGGGTGTTGGAAAGAGCGCTCAGAGCACGTTCGTGTGGACCAGATAAGGAACAAGTGAGCGATCGCGCGAATTAGGTTGGTTATTCCACTGGTCGCCTATTGTATATTTGATAATATAGTATATACGATATAACCGGCGTTAGTGTGTCGGAAGCGAATATCTCGGCTTCTACTGATCGGATTTTGATGATTGAGGTGTCAAATTGTAGGGTTTGATGTCCTCTACAGGTGATGTAGAAAAATATGCAAATTTTTTTATATACAGGGGGAGAATTTTCACAACAATATGTTACGCTTTTATAAACATCAGAAATGTCGGAAAAATTATGTAAAAGAAAACTAGTTATAACTAATACAGGTTCGCCCGCCCAATTTTTTGGGAGCTCTGCAGCACTGCAGCGCTTATGCGCCAGCCGCCACTGCTCATTTGTCGTCAACTTATTTAAAAAAGAACACTATCGTCCTTACAAAGTTCAACTTGTACAGGAATTACATGAGGATGACGAAGATCGTCGACTGCAGTTCTGTGAAGACGTAATGTTACTTTGTGACAAAAATCCAAATTTCTTGGAAAACATCGTCTGCTCAGATGAAGCTACGTTCTGCCTAAATGGATCTGTTCACCGCCATAATTGCAGATATTGGTCGCAGAACAATCCGCATTGGACTCAAGCGTGTCATACTCAGCGCAGAGGAAAAGTTAACGTATGGGTTGTAATGATTGGACGACGCATTTTAGGACCATATTTTTTTGAAGGAAATTTGACTGCTGTGCAATATTTAGAATTTTTAAGATTTGAACTGGTTCCAGCGCTCGCTGTTATTTTCCCAAATCACGAGGATGGTGATGTACCCCATCCAAATATTTGGTTTCAACAAGATGGGGCGCCTCCCCATTATGGTGTAGAGGTTCGCCACTATCTTGACGAAATATTTCCCAATAAATGGATTGGACGGAGAGGCGCCATAGAATGGCCACCTCGTTCTCCTGACCTGACTCCGTTAGACTTTTTTTGTGGAGTTATTTGAAATCGAAAGTGTATTTTAACAAACCGAACAATTTAGAAGTTTTAAAAGAACGAATTCGCGTAGAACTTACACAAATATCCCCAGATATAATTGAGGCGAGTATACGAAGTGTTTACACTCGGCTGGGACAGTGTCAGTTGGTTGGTGGGGTCCATTTTGAAAATTTACGTTAACTGTTACAATAAATTTAAGTTCAGATGTATTTTTTTTAATTTAATTTTAATTTTGTACAAAAATAAAATTTTCGCAATTTTTTCAAAATTTATATCATTTTTTCAAAAAAATTGTGATGCAACATACCAATTATTTTATATCACTATTTGGTGGATATAAAGATCTACTAAAAACGAGAAAAAAATAATATGGTTGCCATTTAAAGAAAGTGTTGATAACGTCATCAATCGAAAACCAATAACGTCATAGAAAAAAATTGTATGTCAAAAGATGGCGTTTTAAAAAAGAAAATTTACCTGTCCGAGCGTTTTTCCTAAAAATGTAAAATAATGCGGTTATAAGCTTGGTTCCAAACTTTATGACCAGACTGTATATATGAATCAATGTATCAAACTAATCAAAGTAATTAAAGTAACGAATACATTCACCGATAACTCATCGCTTAAGCAACGAATAGTAACGATTACTTATAAGTTCCGAAAATCCACATCTCTGATATCTATGTTCAATTAATATGTATAACAATGTAACAAAATGTAACAGAAACATTATGTAAGGTTTAGCTATGAAAATAAATTTACATCAAAGTCACGAATCACTAATGAACTACTGCTAATGTATTGCTTAGGTCTTAAAATAAGTTTTCTTTCTCTTTGAAATATATTTTCATTGAACGATTGATATTTAATTTACGAAGCTTCAACATTGAAATTTATTTATTTTCAAATTCAATCAAACAACGGAATCTTGTGTATTTATGTAAACGAATATAGAAGCTTTGTCCTCGCATAATTTAAATACCATGTAAAACTACTGCGTATTACGTTTTATTATACCAAATGAAAAAGATTGTTTATTCTGTGTAACATATATATTTTTTTAGAATCACATATTATATGTAGTATCCATCCAAAACACAGAAATGACGACTCATAAAAACCTAGAAGTAAATAAATGATATTTATATATAGTGAAGACACAATAAACATTGAAATGTACGAGGCAGTTTATTATTAAATGTATGTACTTTTTGCTAATTTTGAAGATTTAACATATTTTGCTTAACAGACACATTTAATCATAAAATCTACTTGGCGCACATATTATAAATAATCCCAAAAAATTAAATTCCTGCACATGTCGCCCCATACTTGTCGGAAAAATTATTCTCTTGGTTTAATCCTAATTTAATTTTAGTTTATTTATTCCAAACAATTTTTCGATAGAAACTAGAACTGATTTTATTTTAGGCTCTAATTTATTTGATTCTTATCTTTCATTAATATAATGGTGTTATACCGAGTCCTTACACATACAGTTTTCCTATGTGTAACTGTAAAAAGAAAATTGTCAATGCATTAGCGGCATAGAAGGCAACCAGTTATACACCAGTGAAGGATTTACCTATAGCTTAATTCTTAAACTAGTTTGCCATGGAGACAAAAAAAAAACATTTTTTATGTCAAATATTTCTGAATTTTTCATACATGAATCTTAAATTAAATACATTTTATTGAAAAGTAGATAATTTATTTAAATCATGAATAACTACAACAAACATGAAAAAAAGTAGCAATGATAATATAGTACCAGAAGAATAATGAGAAAAACACTTTTAAATATTTTTAACAAATTCAAAGAACATGAAAACAATGTTAAATATTTTTAACAAATTTAAAAAAGATGATTGTTTTCTAAATTCACACAAAAAATAAAATAAAACCAATCACGCGTTAAGAGAACACATGAACACTGAATATCCTGTGTTATGCAAAGTAACAGTCTGTAGGATCGCTTTTAGATGTAGCCAGGCATTTTGGAGTATCGTACGGTTCGGTGTACATACAAAACCCTGAAAGAATTCAAATATAAACCATACAAGGTATCAAACCATCAAGACCTTTTCGAGGAAAATAAACTAAAACGAACTGATTTTTGTGAAATAATGTTTAATATGTTTAATACGAAGAAATTTTAAATAAATAAAATTACTTTTACTGATGAAAATACATTTACCGTAAATGGTAAAGTCAACTCTCAGAACTTCCGGTTTTTATCCTACAATTTATCCATTGAAAAATACTGCATAGTAAAATTTATAATAACGTGTAAATACAGGGTGCGGCAAAATAACCTCCCTATGTTCGATGCTCGGTAGTAAGTAACTGGAGACACTTAGAGTAGTGGGGATAGCAGCAGTCGACGCAGGAGAGTGGGAAGTTTACGTTGCACTCGGCACCAGTCGCCATCATGGCGTGGATGAACGAGCACAGAGCTTATGTGGTCGAAGCGTTCATTCGCAACAATGAGTCGGTTGTCACGGCACAGCGTGCTTTTCGAACGCGATTTCAAATTCCTCCGCGTGAGTCGGTACCGGACAGAAAGTCTATTTTGTTGTGGGTAAAAAACTTTAGAGAGACTGGTTCTGTAGTTAAAAAACGGGGTGGAAGGCCTCGTAGTGCCCGTACACCTGAAAACATCAATGCGGTTAGACAATCAGTTTTGCAGTATCCTAAAAGATCAGCTCGTAAACATGCAGCCGCCCTTCGAATGTCTGACCGTAGTGTTCGTCGAATCCTACACAAGGATCTTCATTTCCATCCTTACAAGATGGTTGTTGTGCAAGAACTGTCACAACGTGATTGCCAGAGTCGCACCGAAGCATGTCAACTCATCTTGGAAAGTCTTCCACCAGACAGCATTGTTCAAACATCGTCCCGGAAACCTGCTAGACCTGAAAGAAGCAATTCGCGAGGAAATGCATCGCATACCTCAAGCGATGCTTGAGAGAGTCAACGAGTGCTTCAATGTTCGCTTGCAGCAGTGTATCAACAGCCACGGCCACCATTTGTCAGATATTATTATTAAAACCAAGTAAAAAAAAATTCCCGTGTTAAAGAATAAGTTGGTAAGAATAAAATTGTTTTATCTGGAAAAATGCTTTTTTTATTTACGTCAAAAAATAGGGAGGTTATTTTGCCGCACCCTGTACGTAACTTGGACGAACTGAAAGACCGTATACGGACTGCATATGATGGAATAAACCCAAAATTTATTCGGTATACCTTGCATTGTTTTCAAGATCGCCTTGCTTATTGCCTTGAAAAACAAGGAGGACACTTCAAAAACTTGCTATGAAATTAGACTTCACCTTTGATATGTTGTTTTTTTTGTCTTAATTAATCGTTAGAATAAAATAATTTCTTCATTCAAACCTGAGATTTTGCAATTTCTTTTCTAAAAAACATAACCTAATTCTTAGCGCTTTATTTTGCTCTGTAGTACTCACTGTTACCAGTACAAGTATTATTGCCGAACCAGCTTCTTAGTTGAAGCTGGTTCAGAAGCATGAAACTTTTTAAATCTATTACGAAACTGTTAAAATTTATCGCGAAAGTATAGTTACTTTCGCGATAAATTTTAACAGTTTCGTAATAGATTTAAAAAGTTTCATGCATGACAGAAAGTTTTTCGATACCAAAAAAATAATAGTAAATCCCTTGAACTAAGAGTAGCGGATTTACAGAATAGTTATTTTATTTGCATTAAAATAGATGTGTGTAACACTGGTTTTGCTAGAAGCACATGGTTCTCGCTCGTCGAAACATAAATATATAACTGGTTGCCTACTATGTTGCTAAGCTATCTGTAAAGTTACATATAGGAAAAATGTATGTGTAATAATAAAAAAATACAAATAAAAATATTACCATCTGCAATGTTACTAATCAAGTCATTCATGTAAATGAGAAATATTGTGGGTCCAAGATTGGAACCTGGTGGAACGTTAAATTGGATAGTTTTCACTGCTAAATAACTTTATTTATTACACATTTGTAAACATCAATTTATCAAAATAACGTATTAATTATGAAAGTTTGTGTTTACAAGTTACTGACTCGTAAAATTTTTATAAGTTACCTGTCAGTATTACAAGTTTATTTACATTAGTTACTTCTGTTTTATTTGTATCATAGACAGAGAATTTATTGCCTGTGAGATTGATAATTATTCAAATCTCATCCCACATGCAATTGCCACTTAATTGTATTATAGATGTTAAAAATCATAGTACAATTGTTAGTTCCATTAATGCAAAATTTGATGAATTAGTTGAAATTGAACCATCTGCTGGTACACTGAATACTGAAGTAAACGACAACGGCATAGCATTTGTAGACTTATTACTAGAGTGGACCAATCCGGAGCGAAAGCAGAGGCGTGACTAACGAATTGGTTCACGATTACTTAGTATGTTGTTCACGGTCATCGTGTGTACACGTATAATAGCAGCAGGAAAGTATATTCTGTGTATTTAATAATGTTGCACAGCTATGTTCGATAGAAGACGCAAGAAATAAGTGTATTTTAAGTAAGTTTGAAAGTAACGGCTCTGCTTTCGCTCCGAATTGGTCCACTCTACTCATTACTAGACTTAGGAACAGACGCTATCCTCTAATGAGTCATGCAGGCGCAGACACAGAGTCGGCTTCAACCTTCTGGTAGTTAGTGCCCTATCGAACGCGGAAGGTGAATGTAGGCGAGCGTCTTTCGCATTTAGATGCGTGTTGCTTACACTTTACTATTTCGATAGATCTAGAAGCACTTCTTTTCAATTGTTTATATTAGTTATTCATTTCTGCTGTACCAGAAATTCTTTTTTTTTATTTTAGAGTTTCTTTTTACATTTTTTATAGAAAAAAATTAAGTTGGGTTTTATCATAACTTCCTCCATTTTTTTAATACATATATACCGGGTGGGACACATAAAGTGTTACCGAGCAATAGCACTCAAACGATTAATCATATCGAAAAATGTTTCAGACAAAAGTTTCAGTGTTCGGGAAGGCGGTCATACTGGGCCACCCAGTTTTTTTATCGGTGTAGGCGTAGAAGCTACGTCAATGTCAACTCCAATTTTTGAAATGGAACCATGTATTTTCTTTTCAATAACATTATTACAGATTTTAAGACGAATTCAGCACCTACAACACAAGGTCATTCTAGCCAACGCATACGGCTGTCAGTTAGTCACGCATTACCTTCTATTGTGAGTACATCGGATCGCGAAAATGAACGATTATCAAGAATATTTTGATATGTTAATGGTGCTGGGGGAATGCCGCAAACATTACAGAAACGCTGAGCAGTTGTACGCGGCTCGTTATCCGGACAGACAACAAAAATCGCACATGGCATTTAAGCGATTAGCTGACCGTTTCTGTCGCTTCGGTACAATGAAACAAACACGAGCTAGACGTCGACCGATTGTTGATGAAAATGCGGCTGCTATCTTAGCTTTTACTGCACAAAATCCCCATGCGGGCACCAGGCAAATGGAAAGAGAGAGTGGAATTAGTCGGCGATCTGTATTAAGAATATTACACACAAATTTCATCCGTATTGTATGTCACTGCATCAGGATTTGTACGGCAATGATTTCCAAAATCGCGTCAATTTCAGTAACTGGATTCGTCGAAAAATGGACACGGATGTTTCATTTTTGTGTCATGTGCTTTCTTCTGACGAAGCTAACTTCACAAATACGGGAAATGTGAATAGACATAACATGCATTACTGGGCAAATGCGAATCCTCGATGGACGAGAACTGTACGATATCAACATCCGTGGTCCGTTAATTGTTGGGCAGGCATTGTCGGCGATCACGTCATTGGTCCACATTTTTTGAAGGTCACTTAAGTGGGCAAGTTTACGCAAACTTTCTGCAAAACGTACTGCCCGAATTACTGGAAGACGTGCCCTTGCTAGTTCGCATAAACATGTGGATGCAACACGACGGTGCACCATCCCATTATGCTCTATGTGCAAGACAAGTGATGAATGAGATTTATGGTGAAAAATGGATAGGACGAGGCGCTACTGTTGCTTGGCCACCTCGTTCGCCAGATCTAACACTAATGGATTGCTTTTTCTGGGGTTTTGTCAAAGGACACGTAATGGCGGAAGCACCTACCACGCCTGACGACATGAGAGAAAGAATACGCCGAGCATGTATCGAAATTACACCACAAATGTTGGCTAACGTTAGATGGTCGTTTCCTCGGAGAATTAACCACTGCTTATAAGCGGAGGGTGGTCACTTCGAGTATCTTCTGTAGGTAGACCCAAACCAAAGTTAGTGGATCCTTTGATGCTGATTATTCCGATATTTTTCGATTTTTCGACTATTTTCATACTTTGCGTGACTAGAATGACCTTGTGTTGTAGGTTGCTGAATTCGTCTTAAAATCTGTAATAATGTTATTGAAAATAAAATACATGGTTCCATCTAAAAAATTGGAGTTGATATTGACGTAGCTTCTACGCCTACACCGATCAAAAACTGGGTGGCCCAATATGACCGCCTTCCCGAACACTGAAACTTTTGTCTGAAACATTTTTCGATATGATTAATCGTTTGAGTGCTATTGCTCTGTAACACTTTATGTGCCCCACCCTGTATATATATATATATATATATATATATATATATATATATATATATTATCGTTTTGTATCTATAGCATTGTACTATGGCCCCTCCAACACGTCCGCATGAAGAACTGTTGGACAGCTGGATTAAAGATTTTGATTTTTTTTAAATTGTTAGTGATACGGAGATTTATTGTAAATTATATTCAAATACATTTAAATGTTTAAAAAAGTCGAGACTAACCCCGCATTTAAATACTAAGATGCATTGCGATCAACCGAGTACATCAACAGATAGTTTTTATACAGACCTCTGTAAAGCCTTTGTTGCGACAAATATACCCTTCAGAAAACTGGACAAAACTGTCCCCAGACAGTTTTTAGCGAAATATACATCTAAACATATTTCTGATGAATCAAGTGTTCGAAAAACATATCTTCCAAAAATATATAAAGAAATTATTGGTAAAATAAAAAACGAAATAAAGCACCATTACTTCTGGATCAGCGCAGATGAAACTACAGATTTACTAGATAGAGGTATAATTAACATTATTATCGGCGTTTTACATCACGACATACCCATAGAACCCTATTTAATACCAACTAAAGTAATCGAGGACGTAAATGCAAAGAAGGTAGTCGAAATTATTGTTAATGCTGTTGATAACATTTTTTATAGTGATGTGAACCACGAAAAGGCCTTGCTGTTTGTGAGTGATGCAGCAGCATATATGATAAAGGCTGGTAAACTAATGAAGGAAAGATTCCACAATATTTTACATAACACATGTACCGCACATGCATTGCATATAATTGCAGAATTTATTAAAGAGCAATTCACTAATGTCAACGAATTAATTAGTACCACTAAAAAGGTCTTTGTAAAAGCGCCAACACGAACTTCCTTGTACAAACAAAAATATTCGTATCTTGCAATTCCTCCTTCTCCAGTTGTGACTAGGTGGGGAACATGGTTAGAAGTATGTTCGTTTTTCTATCATAATCTGGAAAATGTTGCAAGTGTAGTGGACAATTTAGAAGAGGATGCGCAAAGCCTTATCAAATGTAAAACTGTTTCAAAGAATTCTTCCTTAAAAAACAATTTAAATTTTATCCATGAGCATTTTCGCAACTTACCTAAACAAATTGAATATTTCGAAACGCAAGCGATAAAATTAGAAGATCGAATTAAAACATTAAACAATACATATTCCAAATAACTTTAAAACTATTTCTGGAGAGTTTGGTGTTCGCTTATTAAATAATAAGATTGATGCAATATTCGCCCGTAGCCCTGATTTTCATGTCCTGAAAGGTTTTTGTAGTAATGTTCAAAATTCGGAAATCGATAGATATACTAAATTTAAAGATTATTATTTCTATGCACCACTCACTAGCTCTGATGTTGAGCGACGTTTTTCTATATTTAAAGATATACTGTATAATAAAAGAACACACTTTACAGAACAAAGTTTAGAATATATTGTAATAATTAATGTGAATAAAAAATGTTTGCTGTGGTTTGACTAAGCATTCACTTAAACTATAGGTGATATAATTTATTTCAAGTTTATATTTTTTCAATATTTTGAATTTGTTCACTGTATAAAGTAAATGCATTTTGTATATATATATATATATATATATATATATATATATATATATATATCTGAAATTAATTTCAATTCAAGTTAATTTAAATTCATTTAACGGCAGTATTTTATTTATTTTCGTAAAAATAAATTTGCGTATATACATTTCATGCCCTTATTAGGACTTTGGCGAAATATATTTCACAACTCCGCCTGTTTGCATTAAAAGACGTACGAACATACAACTTTTATCAATACCATCGCGCTATAACATTCATTTATACATCTTAAGTTGATCGACTGTACATTGTCGACACCGATGAATTACACCCGATACGGGATAGCGCCGTTTCCGCAGTCTACTCATTACTATGAAATAATTTTCTCGAAGTTTCGATTTTGTTATTGATGGAATCATCGACATAACTCGTGTCAATTTTACTGGATTTACAACCTCCTGCACGTTTTAGTGCTAAAATGTCTCCCTCCGCATACACAACCATAGTTGCTCCAGTTCAGCGAAAAGAATGACCAGTATATAACTCCGGCTCTTTTAAACCTAAATATTTCGCAATTTGCTTTAGGACAGTGCTAATAGTATGCTGACCAGCACTAAAGAAAATGCATTTTTCGTTTCTGTATTATTTAAAAAGAATGTAGGCTTTCTGTTCTAGGAGGCCGATGATTTACGTATTTTTGTACACCATATTGGGCTCGAAGCCGCAGCCATCATTGGTTACGGTAAATATTCATGTTGCTATTTTTTTTGGTTGTCGCAATATCACAATAACGTATTTGCCCATATCTTCCCTTTTATTCATAGTCAGACAACAAAGAAGTTCATCGCATCGACAACGACCAAAAATTCCAACTTTCGCAAGCAAACAATAGACATCAGGAACTTCCAACAAAAGAACCTCAGTTTAAGAAATGGAATTAACTTTTGACATCTACGAATGTCAAATAAACGTCACATTTTTCCATATAATTTTCAATAAAAACCAAACCTACGAACTTTAATATTTTCTTGGATTTCTAAACTACTTTTTAGCATAGACTATTTTTCCCACAATGTAACGTGCAAGATAGAAATCAACCTGTAAATGTTTGCATGATCTTTTATTCCTTCTTATATAGCACTTAACTTATGTTAAGTTTCAGAGTGTTTCGCAAACCTAATAACTGGTATCTGTTCTTCCTCGATTGATATTATTTCTGGGTAGTATCAGGTCAGTTCTTTGTTTGGTCGGATATTTATAAACGTCGAAGTGATTAAGGGAGTTAATTGGGTAATATTTTCTGACGAAAAGAAAAAAATTTAGGATAAAGGTTGTATTTTATGTCGCTTAGAAAGGTTTTGGCACCTTTCTCTACATCCCGCCTTTGTTAACATTCTCACTGCCTCTTCTTACCATACGAATAATATCTTCCATGTCTCTCTCGAAGAACTCCATGCAACGATTCCATATGTTGCAGTTGAGCGAAAATGGACATAACTTGATATCTATTGTATCCTTCTAATCACGTATATCGCAGTGTTCAGCTTTTTGCAGCAGTTCTACATGAGAATTGCATTTTAGATTGTAGTCCAAGAAATTTTATATTATGGTTTTCTGAACTTTCTGTTTTTATTTTCAGATACTATGTTTTGCTAGTGTTTGGTTTAAGGAATGCTTTAAATTTAATATGAAACTATAAAAGTGTCATTGCTTGAGGTCGGTAAAATATCTAATAACCTCTTAGTATAAAATTATCAACAATGTAACAAAAGCATTATGCAAAGTACAGCTATGAAAATAAATTTACAAAAAGTCACGAATCACTAATGTGGATTAATGTATTGCTTAGGTCTTAAAATAAGTTTTATTTCTTTTTCAAATATATTTCCATTGATCGATTAATATCTGATTTAGGATGCTTCGTTAATGTATTTATGTATGATCTATTATTCCGTCTTATATAGGCATATTGCCTTAACAACTAACTCTATTTTGTTGTAAAATATCTCCATCTTAAGCAATTATTTAGTTCATCAGTCAAGGAACCCACAAAATGAGAGGTAATCGTTTTAGAAGACTATAAATACTGAATTTATTTTTTAGATTTTTTTAATTCACTTTACAATAATCTCAGTTGTGAAGAAGCTTAAATTCAATATATTATTTTTTATGTTTACGATATTTTGAATTTTTAATCTCATATGTATCCAAAAACCTTTCGTGGGCCCACCTTAGTGACGACAATAGATAAATTTCCAAAACATCAGATTACATAAATCCTTTGACCAATGAAATAACTCAACTAACAACCCAAATAAAACTCCATAGTCGACACGAAATATAAAACTGTTGATGGGCTGTGCAACTCCATGGCTGTGTGATCTATTTCTATCCTTTTATCCTTTCAGAATCTTTTTTACTTCTTTATTCTTTTCTTTTCTGCCTTCCATCCATTTCTTTCCACCTGACCTTCTTCTTTATCCCCTTCGATATTCTTATTGTCATGGTTTATATGAATTTCATCTCCACCATTCTCTTCAGATGTTGTAACAACTGCAGTCTGAGTGTTCTAAAAATATCGCACATAATAAAAAATAAGAATTTTTTTTGTCCTTTTTCTCGTTGCTAATTAACATTCAAATTCCAGTTCATATCCGACATCTATTCCTTAAAAGAAAGAAATAAGAAAGTGCAACATCTAAGCAATTTGAGCATTTTATTCTCATTCTCGGAATATCCTCATAAGACATTAATATATTATATATATATATATATATATATATATATATATATATATATTATTCTGTTATCAAAAAATTCTCTGAGATATTGAAGTGTTTCTCTGGTCGTATGTGCTGTTGCACTATCTTGTTGGAAATATCCATTTTGTAATTCCTCATCATCCAGTTGATTTATGAATGAGCCGAGTATCTCATTGCGACGTTCTGTTACCCCAGAAGAAGCGACAAAGACTGTCGCGAAATATAGGGTAATTTAATAAAGGAGTTTTTTAATTGACCGCTTACCTGAATTTTAATTAATTTTTGATATATATATTTATATATATTATTAATACATGCACATGTGAAAGAACGACAGCCTGCCTACCTTTCGTTCAAAGAAAAAGTTCTGTTTACAAATAAACATAAAGCCTAAATTATGTAATTGTCGAGATTAATAACTTTCTGTTAGTTAAATTAATTACCGTGTGCAATTATTCTGCTCACTTTGCCGTACCACAGGTCGCCAAGTGAAAACATAAAACAACATTTCCTCATTAACGTAAAAGTAATTATTCCCCATATGAAAGTGAATAACACAAACAGCGGCGTGACAATTTTGTTTATAATATTCTCAAACTTTTACCTTTTAATATATTAGTTACTTACATATACATTTATACAGGTGTTTTTAAGCAAGTGCAAGAATTTCAAAGGACAATTCTTTGGCAGAACTTGACCAAAAATGTTCCTATTTACGCATTCCGATCTTATAGAGTTTTTTAGTTATAAGTAGGGATCGGACACGAGAGGCCGATGACTCATCGCCCACGGGCGTACTATTGAAAATTTGTATTTTTAAAGAGTTTTTAATTTTATTTATATAATTGGAAAACAAATGGGTGGTGAACTATAAAATACGAAATACATTTTTATTTGATCATTCTGAAGTTCAAGTTGGTAAAGAGTATTAATACTAACTAGCAATACTTTTTCAAGGTTCTCTACTGTAAAATTTGTTCTCTTTGAATGAAATGCATCCTTGTAGATAGAAAACGTCCTTTCTACATCGCAACTGGTTATAGGTGCATACTGGAAATATTCTTTTATTGCAGCGTATTTAACAGTTATATTTTGAGGCATTGTCCCCATACATAATGGTATTAAATCTGAATTTCTATTAAAAACTTCGTCTAACTGTAGCCGAAGGCCACATCCGAACTCACTTGGAATTTTTTCAAATTACACAGGTCTACAGTGATTTTGATGTTTGAAAGCTGTTTACTAATTTGTATATGTTTGGGGGCCCTTATTCCAAAAAACGCCATATTTTTTCTCTATCACGTAAATTTTTTTTATAGCGCTCTATATCTTAAAAATGTTAATTTAATAATATACATACCTATGACAAGAATATGTTTGTTCCATGTTAGGCATGATTTTTAAATAAATTGATTTTTATGAAATAAAATGTGATTTGGCAACACTGGTTAATACTAGATTTCTCAGCAAAGCAATAGAGTCGGCGCAGAAGCGTCAATACAACGTTGAAACCTGCTTATGTGCAGTTTGGTTGTGTTAGTCGTCGTGCTACTGTGTCCGTGCGCTTGTTGTCTTCGTTGTTGCGTATTTTAAGTGTTCTAGAACGTATAAATATGGAAAGAAGACATTGTGTGAACAATCCAAATAACTTTTGTTATATCTGTGGTAGTTATGTCGTAGTAAAGCAGAGGCAAACTATAACTTCGTTTGTGAAAAATGTATACCACGCTTATTTTGGTGAAAAAATTGGCGACCAAGACAAGTCCTGGGCTCCTCTTACTGTTTGTTCCATTTGCGTTGAAGCATTAAGAAACTGGCAAAAAGGTAGGAAGAAATGTTTAAGCTTTGGTGTTCCTATGGTATGGCGAGAGCCTAGAAATCACAGGGATGATTGTTATTTTTGTTCGTGCAATGTTCAAGGATTCAACAGAAAAAATAAGAAACAAATTGTGTATCCCAATCTTGACTCTGCTATTCGACCAGTTCCTCATGGACCAGATGTACCGATACCTACCGCCCCAAAAGCACTAGAAAACGTCATATCGTCGGAATCAGAGGAATCTAATTGCGACCCAGATGACTCAGATTTCACACCAGATTTCAGAGAGCCCGAAGTGTTTAACCAGAGCGAACTAAATGATTTAATTAGAGATTTGCACCTTCCAAAGGATGCATCCGAATTGTTAGCCTCACGACTTCGTGAGAAACATTTACTGGCACCTGGCGTCACATCAAGCTTTTACCGGTATCGCGAAAAAGAGTTATGTCAATATTTTACTCAAGACGGACCGCTAGTGTATTGCAACAATATTCCTGACTTAATTTCAAAATTAGGAAATGTGCCGTATGTAAAAGAAGAATGGCGCCTGTTTATTGACTCAAGTAAGCGTAGTTTAAAAGGCGTTTTATTGCACAATGGTAACGAGCTGGCCTCGGTTCCCGTTGCCCATTCGGTACATTTAATGGAAACGTATGAAAATTTTGAACTTCTTTTAAAGAAAATGAACTACCAAGAACATCAGTGGATGCTTTGTGGTGACCTTAAAGTGCTGTGCATGCTACTAGGACAACAAGGAGGTTACACAAAATTTCCTTGCTTTATTTGTGAGTGGGATAGTCGAGCAAGAGATAGACATTGGACTCAAATAGAATGGCCCTCTAGAACAAGCCTTACACCTGGTAGCAAAAATGTATTAAGAGATAGCTTGGTTGACCCCAAAAAAGTTTTACTGCCTCCTCTCCATATCAAATTTGGCTTGATGAAGCAGTTTGTTAAAGCCCTAGACAAAAATGGACAGTGTTTTGAATATTTGTGCGAGACATTTCCAGCCTTATCCGATGCCAAGTTAAAAGAAGGTATTTTTGTTGAGCCGCAGATAAGAACATTATGCAAAGACAAGGATTTTCAAAACACAATGACCAATGTTGAGAAAAACGCCTGGGTTTCATTTAAAGAAGTAATTGATAAGTTTCTTGGGAACTCTAAGGACGAAAACTACGAAAATATTGTTCAAAATATGTTACAACACTTTCATCGTCTAGGTTGTAATATGAGTTTTCCGACGACCACAATGTAAAAAGAACAAATTCGCATGATTTACTAGCACTGAAAATTGCAAATTGCATTGTATCCTTAAAACTGTGTTGAAAAGTTATCTTGTAACTAAAACTGTGCTGAAAAGTTCAAGAGGGCCAATTAGAATCGTCGCAGAACCGTGTGCAAAGTAACAGACGTGCCAACCTACTAATCATAAAATAACAAATAGGAAACTGTCAAATGAATGACTCTCAAATGTCAAATTGTTGTTGATACGCGGTGTTGGTAAATTGGCTAGTGTTTTCGTTTTGTCTAAATTAGATTATTCAATTAGTTATTGTTAATTGGTAAGTTTACATAAAAATAAGAGTATCAAATGATTAAGTTGTATGGTTTAAATATAAAATTTATGAAATACATCATATATCATTATTTTGTGAATCATTCTTTTATTTTCATTGAAATTAATTCTTGTCACTAAGCGGTCGTCGGAAAAGTATAGTGTACACGTGCTGAAAATATTTCACACTCGCATAATTAAACCACTCGCCTACGGCTCGTGTCTCAAACTTAACGCTCGTGTGAAACATCCTACTTTCAGCACTAGTTGTACAATATACTATTGAAAGTGCATTTCCTGTTTTCACACTTGAGCTATTTTCCTGAAAATCTTGGAGCAGTTAGCGAAGAACAGGGAGAGAGGTTTCACCAAGACATTAAGGAAATGGAACGGCGATACCAAGGCAGATGGAGCATAACGATGATGGCGGACTACTGCTGGATGTTAAAACGGGATATGCCCTTAAAAACATATAACCGAATGTCCGGACAACGCAGCTTTCTGGCAAAAAGACAAAGATTTCACTTGAAAAAGACTGAGTAAAGTATTCTTTTCCACTTTTTTAACTTGTATTCCACCTTTTTACTCAATAAACAAATAATTTTTTTTAGAAATATCGTTTTTTTCATTTAATATTTGCAAAAAAAACCTTACGTGATACAAATAAATGCATAGAATTTTTGAAATCAGCCTACCAAAATTATATAAAATCAGTTTTCAAAATAAAAAATCTGTCAAAAAGTTTAATTTTGTAGACCTGTGTTATTAATAGCCACATTTAATGTGGTTACTCCCATCATTTAATTTGAAATTTAAATTTTCAAAATAAGTGATTAGTTTTGGCAAATTCTCAAAGTGTTTCTGGAGAAAGTACAACAGATTTTTTAAATTTGGAATGTGTTAGTTCCTCACACTCAGAAATACTTCGAGCATCGTCATTTAAACACGTAACGAAATTTTATAAACTATCGAAATTCTCTTCATAAAAACTAGTAGCTTCCAACCATGTTCCTCATCTTTATTTGACGTAAATAATTGCGGGTGCTGGTGCTGGTATCAAATTATTTGATATAAATAATTGCGGGTGCTGGTGAAGTATCATCAAAGTTCCAGGATGTTTGTGATGATGCTTAAATTAAATAAAAGTAATATACACAAGGAGCGGTAAATAAGTAATTAAAAATTAAGACATAAAAATATACTGAAAAGAATGTTAAATTAAGCAGCGAATTAAATGTGAATTAATTGTGATTAATAGAAAATAACCTCTGTATCGAACAATACAGAGTTACCATTGAGTTGCGAAGATGTTCGCCCACAAGGTATGCGTCATATAACGAGCCATCGAAAAAAATCATAATTAGAGTAGACTGTGAAATTGGGTTGGTACTTTAACCACTTCCACATAATGACACATTACTTGATGCTTGACAGTTTCATTTGGTTTCATTGTAAAAAAAAGGTTATGGCATTGAAATGATACTACAACAAAAAAGAAAACAAATAATTTATTTAATATCGTAATCATAATCAAAATTTACATATAGCTACAGAAGTTGTTGAAAATGTTGTCCATTTACATCTAAACACAAACCAACTCTTCTCCGCAATCCAGCAAAAACTTTATGCAGCATTTGCGGTGAGTTGTTGATCTCTTCACATTTTTCTGTTATGCGAATTCTCAGTTGTTCCAGATTATGAATTGGCGTTGAATAAACCGAATTTTTGATGTATGGTCATACGAAAAAATCACATATGTTTAAATCGCAAGATCTAGTTGGATATGGGATTTCAGTGTTCCTGCTTATTATTCTGTTATCAAAAAATTCTCTGAGATATTGAAGTGTTTCTCTGGTCGTATTTGCTGTTGCACCATCTTGTTGGAAATACCCATTTTGTAATTCCTCATCATCCAGTTGATTTATGAATGAGCCGAGTATCTACTTGCGATATCGTGCAGCAGTAAGTGTACCTTCAAAAAAAATGGGACCCACCAATCTTCTTCGACATATTCCAACCCAAACACCAACTTTTTGGGGATTCAATGTTTTTTCAACAAAAAAATGAGGATTTTCGGAGGACCAACACCTCATATTCCGTGAATTAACATATCCAGAAAGATAAAACCAGGCCTCATCCGTGAAAAAAACTGTGTTAAGGATATCCTGATTGTGTAGATTATTTTGAAACCATTGACAAAATTCCACTCGTCTTAAATAATCCAGTGGATAAAGTTCATGAAAACATTGCAGCTTGTATGGATGACAATGTAAGACTTTTTAAGAATGAATTGGCACGTACCATAAGATAAATTTGTTTGTTGGGTCGCTACTGAAATGGATGTTTTTGGATTTTCATCAATAATATGCTGAAGAGCTTCAATATTATCAGATGTACGTTTAGATGGCCGTCCACTTCCAGTTTTTCGACCGACGCTACCAGTCTCTCTGAATAACTTTACACAATTTGTCAAAACATTGTAAAAATCATTGTAGTCAAACACTAATTCAGGATGTTCTTCACTAAAATCAACCATGCATTCCGTAATTAATACTGCCACCCGCCATTTATTTTCACACCTTTACGAAAGTAACATTCGATAATTTTTGCTTTTTGTTCTATGTTGAATACCATTTTTTTAAATAAACTTAATTTTCTTAATAAGAGTTTTGCAAAATTTGACACAAATTTATAGTTTCAATGTCAAATAATGAATGTCATTATGTGGAAGTGGTTAAAGTACCAACCCAATTTCACAGTCTACTCCAATTATGAATTTTTTCGATGGCTCGTTACTTGGACAAGTATGGAGAGCGATGTTTGGCCGGAGGACAAGAAATTAATTAGTTAAATCAATTAAATTAATGTAGATTAAATAAGGAATAATATATATATATCGAACAATACAGATTACCTTAGAAGTGATGGAGGCCACACTATGGCCGGTACTTGAAGGTACGAAGGCTCTAAACAGAAAACTGATTTGTGTCGAAGTAACACTGGTCTAGAAAAAAGGTTTTTATTGACCTAAGTTGAGAGAAGGTAAATCGAAGTTGTCGATGTCTTGACTAATGAATTAATAACAAGCGCGAGCTAAGAGGTTGTGATGTCGATGACTTAAATATCATTAAAATATCTCTTGTGAGACAAACTTTCAAATGATATGCGACACAATATATTATAGGAGATGTATGTAATTAAATTAATAATTTAAGTTTAAAAACGAAATGTAAAATGAAAATCAAACTACCGTTAAATGCTTGTTGACAAGTCAGGTAGATGTCGAAGGGTCTATCGACTAGGCGCGAGAACAAAAGAAAGGCTTTCTCTTCGCAAACGAATTTACAGAAAAATGTCTAAGTGCAGTTTAATATTTTAAAATGTGGAATATTTAAAGAAATAAATATAATTTAAAAATAGAATTAAACATTCTTATCAGAATAATTGAAACATACATGAGTAGGTAAACCCCACCAGTTTTGTATAATACAAAGGTATTTTTAATAATATAAAATATTATTAAAAATCTGGTGTGAAGAACACAAATACAGGTTCACTATTAATATTAAAATATTAATAGTGAACCTGTATTTGTGTTCTTCACACCAGATTTTTAATAATATTTTATATTATTAAAAATACCTTTGTATTATACAAAACTGGTGGGGTTTACCTACTCATGTATGTTTCAATTATTCTGATACATTACACATGCGGTTAGTCTGTAGTATGAGTGAAGACACAAACAAAATGCAGTTTCTAGAGGGATGGCTGTGCCACCTTTGGAAGGGCATCGTTACTTCACATTGGTTATGTGGACGGGGCGAGGTACTTCGGCTGTCTGACAACAGACAGCGCTGAATTTACTTCTACGCTCGGTCTGGATAATTTCTGTGATGTGGCGATTGGTTCTTTTTTGTGAATGTGTCTGAAGATATCCTTTCTCCAGCAGGAGCGTACCGATGAGCCTGTAGAAAGGCGAAATACGTATCTACGTCTCTGGGGAGGGATATGTTCGGACACGTTCACAAAAATATTAATAGTGAACCTGTATTTGTGTTCTTCACACCAGATTTTTAATAATATTTTATATTATTAAAAATACCTATGTATTAAACATTCTTATATATGCGAAGCGTTACATTATGGAAACGGGATGCACAACCTCCTCATACGCTGGGAAAAATGTGTAAACGTTGAAGGAGACTATGTAGAAAAGCAATAAACCTGTTTTGTAATTTTATTTTGACCTAATAAATTATTAAGAACAAAGTCCAGTTTAAATTTGACCGACCATCGTATTTTAAAAGAAATTTATCGCAATAAAAAGTAAAAGGGGATAATAATAAGTATATTTACAGAAATTGTCCTAAAGATTATAATTTTATTAGCTCAAACTTTCAAATAAAACGTCTCGGAAAATATTTTCTTGCACTTTATTTTTACTATGACTATTAAATGTTTGTTTGATCATTACTTATAAGTAGAGCTGAGGATGTTTGCGGTATAACCATGGTTATATCATATAACCCTAGTAATTTACTATGGTTACATGATATAACCATGGTTATACCGCAAACATCCTCAGCTCTACTTATAAGCCAGAAAAGGTACTCAAATATAATATGTGCAAAACAGCCTAATGATACGTTTGCATTTTTTCACGAAATGACACGTTTCGAACGTTCATAATATCAACAGGTCTGATAAATACCCCTTGGAAATAAAAATTATAAGATCTCATTATATGATCGACGATATTATTCTTGATCGCCTCTTGTTCTGGTGCTTTTATAAGAACTAACATCGACATTCTTGTAACTACATACACAGAAAAACTGCAATGCAGATAAGTAAAGCAAAGCTTATTTACATTTGCGTATATATTATCGTGTAAAGAGGACGTCACCTTTACTTGACCGGATGTAGTATGAACTAGTTAGTTAAAGAATGACCAAAACGCATTGTTCCTTGCTGTTTTGCATATGTCTCGTTTTCAAATGTGTTGATTTCTTATGCAAAATATGTATTTGCATTTCCAGATTGTTTTCCAGCGTTGTCGAGATTTATGGTAAATGTAATTTCTACTTTTCTTCCACTTTCATGTGTTTGCATCAAATAATGCTCCTCTCTTAGATTAATTTAAAAAACATAAATACATTCGTGACTTTTTTTTTGTGCTGTAAATACTCTACCAAGTAGAATATATAAAAATCGCACAAGAAAGATTTAATGTAAAAATTTGAAAAATTAAATACACATTCCATAATTTTATAAAACATTATAAATAAAGCTGGGAATTACAATGTCCCGTATCGTTATGTTCAAATTTTAGGAGTGTAAAGTAGACTTCAATTCAAGTAACGAAAATGCAAAACTTGTATATCCACTTTTATTTGTTTCAAAGTTACAGATCTAAGAATGTGATTGTCAGATCATGAAAAAAAATGTAATACTAAAGTCAATACAAACT
Organism: Melolontha melolontha; assembly: GCA_935421215.2. Lineage (NCBI taxonomy): Eukaryota > Metazoa > Arthropoda > Insecta > Coleoptera > Scarabaeidae > Melolontha > Melolontha melolontha. The sequence continues at coordinate 165,358,932 of OW285237.1, read as the reverse complement.
AATTTAAAAAAGGTATATAACCCCTTACCACAATTATTAGTCGTATCCTAAATACGTATTTCGACAACTAAGTTGTCATCATCAGTAGGTAAAAAACTACTAATTAAAGTCACACGGGGCACAATAAAGTAAGATAAACGCTTCCGCACAACTACTATACACTGCAACCCTGTAAAGACTCTTTACAGGGTCTTTACAGGGTTGCAGTGTATAGTAGTTGTGCGGAAGCGTTTATCTTACTTTATTGTGCCCCGTGTGACTTTAATTAGTAGTTTTTTACCTACTGATGATGACAACTTAGTTGTCGAAATACGTATTTAGGATACGACTAATAATTGTGGTAAGGGGATATATACCTTTTTTAAATTATTATTTAACCACAGTCTCCATTGAAAGAATTTTCAATACAAACTGATTTTATTTAAAAAATGTTATACGATTCAATAACAGGCCTGTGATTGTTAACGTCGTATAATAAAATGTTATCCTAAAATAAATAAACACGTGTCGTTGTGCATACAGTAATTTCTTGGAGATCTACAAAAAAGAGTATTGGAAATTTATTTATGATAAAGAAGGTTCTTACTTATTTCGTAAGTGCTGAACCATGAATATCATACAATAAACAAATGTTCAGATGACTGTTAACGTTGCATTTTTTAATAAAGGATTACATTACGTTTCAGTTCATACAACAGCTTATTAGTGAGTGGACACGTTTTCTTTATTCAAAATGCCTTACCGATTTTCTTCTCAAGAGTATGCGGACATGCATTTTGTGTATGGCTACTGTAACGGCTGTGCACGTCAAGCAATTATTGAATACCGATATCGGTTTCCCGATAGGCGCATTCCTCATTACAGAACGTTTCTGGAAGTACACAGACAATTTCGGGAATGCGGACTGCGTGATTATCTTTTCGACCGAGGAGTACATTTGCCAGCAGACTTAGAGGAAGAAGCAGTAGCTATTGTTACAAGGGATCCAACTCTCAGTGAACGTCGAATCGCTAGACAACTAGGAGTGTCACGAACGACAGTTTGGCGAATTTTAAAACATGAGGGCTTATATCCATATTACTATCGCAGGGGACAGTTTGCTTGAGGCAGACCACTATGCTCGTCTAGTTTATTTTACCTGGATATTAAGGCAGTCACGGCTTTATTTTCATTTCGGTAGAACAGTCCTCTGGACAAATGAATCTACGTTCACGAGAAGTGGTGTTACAAATCTGAGAAACCTGCACAGGTGGTTATCAGAAAATCCCAAAGCTATAAGCCCATCTAAATTTCAACATGAATTTTCTATTAACGTTTGGGCGGCCCTAGTCGATGACTTGTTGATTGGTCCTGTCTTTCTTCCTGGGGGGTTAAATGTGGACAATTACCTTAAATTTCTTATTGACGAACTGCCAGGTCTTTTAGAGGATGTCCCACTGAATGTTCGACGAGACATGTGGTTTCACATGAATGGGGCCTCACCACATTTCGGAATTGCTGTCCGAAATTGGGTTAACATCAATTATCCAAGATGGATTGGTCGAGGTGGTCCTGTTGCATGGCCACCCAGATCACCCGATCTTAATCCCCTTGACTTTTATTTATGGGGGTACATGAAAAATTTAGTCTACGCGCAAGTTTCGAACACAAGAGAAGAGTTGTTGGATCGTATTCACCTGACTGCCGATCAAATCCGACAAAACAAGTATGAAATTGGGATAAGTACTTCTTCTGTTGGCTTACGGACACAAGCCTGCATTCAACAAGGAGGTGGACATTTCGAAAATATTATTAATTGAACTTGTTTAAATAAAATCAGTTTTTATTGACTTTAGGATTACATTTTTTTTCATGATTTGACAATCACATTCATAGATCTGTAACTTTGAAACAAATAAAAATGGATATACAAGTTTTGCGTTTTTGTTAATTGAAATAAAGTCTACTTTACACTCCTAAAATTTGAACATAACGATACGGGATACTAGTATATACACACGGAAACAGTATTATATGCGTATATATGTTTCCAAAATTTGATGAAAATTTAAGTGGAGGGAAAACAAAAATATCTATCGAATTGTAGGTATGAGCGTGCTCTACAAGCAATAAACATTTTTTTGCTATGCGTTACGATAAAGAATAAAAAAATGAGAACCAGTTCGTAACCCAAATTTTGTCCTATTTTCACCGATATCTCGAGAACGAACAATGTTAGGTGAAAAAGTCATACGACACAAATTGTAGAGAATAAAAAAAGGAACATAAAGTAACCATACAAGTTTCCCGTTGGGCGATGAGGAGCCAAGTTATCGTGAAAATCATAATTTACCACTCTTTCTTCAAGATGGCGGCGCACGAGCGAAAAGATCGAAACCTCGCACGGAGGTGCCGACTTACCCGCTTTGCGTCGCGCTAGAACTCGTAATTTTGTAGATGGAGGGGAAACAAAAATATCGAATTGTAGGTACTAACGTGCTCTACAAGTTTGAAGATAAATATTTGTTCACTATGCATGACGATTAAGAAAAAAAAAATGAAAACCGAGTTCGTAACCCAAATGTTGTCCTATTTTCGCCGATATCTCGAGAACGGACGATGTTAGGTGAAAAAGTCATATGATACAAATTGTAGAGAATAAAAAAGGAACAAAAAGTACAATACAACTTCCCCGTAGAACGACGAGGAGCCGAGTTACCACAGAAACAAAAATCCACCCCTATTTTCTAAATAGCGGAAAATAGTCACAAGGGGACGTTCGAGAACTTCAAATTAGGCACTCCTGATTCCCTCAACAACATATAACAAATTTTCTCTGGAACTTGTGCTAATTTAATTTTGAACCGCTCTCCTATGGTACCTCTCATATTATAAATTATATCTTGAAAATTTGAATCAATTCTATCGATTCACATAGTTCAACACTTTTGAGTTTCAAGTTTTCGTAGTGTTTCACTAATAAAATCATAGTTTGCTTTGGTAAAAGCTAACTCTTGGCACATTTGCGGTTTATTTAGTATATCTATGTAATTTTGCAATTGCTATCGAGTCGTTTGAAAAAGAGACAATTAATTCTCTTATTTGTTCAAAGGTATCTGTATAAAATTCAGCTTGAACACCCAACGGTGCTTTAATAAACACTTTTTTTGTCAAATTGATCAATGAATTAATATCTGGAAATTTGTAACCTATTTCTTCTGCTACTCTGTTAACAGTTACGTGCATCAGATTTGGGTAAAAAATCTTAAAATTCTGTACAGATTTCAACATATATGTCGCAGCATCCGATAACATCAGTAATACCTTGTGACTTGGAACGGCATTCGACAAATAAAACCTCATTAAATTATCGTTTATAAATCTTGTTAAAGTTATTTGTTTTCTCTAATTCTTCTGTACCAATTAAAAAGGATTAGCCGGCGCAATTTTCATTTAAAATTCCAATCAATAAGTTGGCAATATAGCGTCCACAACTGTCTGTTGTCTCATCGACTACGAAGCAATTTTAATTTAATTTTCACCTATTGACCTATTGTTTCCTTAATTTTCATCATAGCTTCCTCAAACAATAGATTAATATACTTTTTTATTGTAGTTAAGCGACTAGGAACTAACAGTTGCGTAAACTTCTCTAATAAAATTTTAAACGTCAAACTTTCAAAGTGAAATGTTTGTACTTTTTGTCGCATCGAATCTATAATAATTAATTGCAGGTATTAAAATATGAAATTAAAACGTAAACCAATATAAACTTACAATTTTACTGCAACACTTAGAAAACACTCTGCGATTATCTACATAAAATTCAGGATCATCTTTTATTCAGATCGACACATGTGAATATAATTTCAACATATCAAAAATAACAAGGTGAAATTACCTGTCCATATACATTCGAGAACTAACTAAACACAACTGGCGATAAAACTGACCTATAGATTAACCTCATTGCTAGTAGATTCGCTGGAACTTCCCTGACTTGATAAACACAAATGTGGGAATTCTTGCTGTACGGAAATGCTCATACGGACTGTTATATAATTTGGATATACTATGAATAAATGGCTTTGTATATTCTTTACGGTGCACTTTAGAAATAAATTATAAAATATGAAGAAATGTGCAATTTTATATGAAATATGCTCAAAGCAGTATTTATATACAAGATATGCAAAACTAAAGTAGTCATAAATGCTTTCTTTTTTCGTGATACGAGAATTTTGATAAACATATGATAAATAAAAAATATGCATTTTCATAAATGCCAGTTTTACTTATAAAATTGAAGCAAACTTATAATTGCATAAAAAATTACTGTTATTGGAAAATAGGATTTTCACATTTCTTTATTAGAATTATTACACAACATTCGACAACATTTGCAAGTTGATGAGGAATCTGTTTCATCACCAGAATAGATCGTCATGTCTGTATGGTGAAAGCAATGATTCTTTATTGACAAAAAGAATAACTTCACTTTCATTGCAGGCAGATAGATCTGCACTTATCTTAGAATTTGAAGGAACGTTCAATGATTTGCCAATTTATTACAAAATTCGAAACCTTATAGAATTATATTTATTGCGCGAGGAAATAGACTTTTACCTTCGCTATTATTTTCAAGATCTTCGAGGATATTTAAAGTTATACCACTAAGCCAGTGATTCTTAACCTGTGGATCACACTCCCATAAGAGTTGCACCCTAAAGTTGAAAATCATAGTACTAATTCAATCGGACACCACAAATGTAACATTTGTGTCTTCTATTCAACAGATTACAACTGACCCCATATTCCTCAAAGAATTGTCATTTGACAATTTTTTAATCTTGCAGATAAAACATTAAATAGTTTCTGGGGCGCCCCCCACATTCTTAAAGCCTCCCCCACCCCCGGGTTCAAAAAACCAATTTAATATATCTTCATGATTTTTATATTTGAAAACAATTATTTTAACTTATAATGCAGACTTTTAAATGGTTACACATCTCTTGCATCAGGGCTTCCAAAACAAACTGATTGTGATAACCTGATTAAGTAATGTTTATAATACTTGTTATAGTCAAGGCGTGGCCCTGGTCTTATTTGCATTGTATTAGAAAACACGACCTCGGTCCACCTGTTTAATGAAACAGGTGGACCGAGGTCGTGTTTTCTAATACAATGCAAATAAGACCAGGGCCACGCCTTGACTATAACAAGTATTATAAACATTACTTAATCAGGTTATCACATGATGTTTAGATCGTATAAATGTTTACTTAATGGCAGTGCCCGGTTATCAAGCCTGTGATAATCTGAATTTCTTTTTTGTTGCTTTTAATGAGGATAGCTGAGAACTTGGCATCCATTCTGTTAATAATGTTTTAATATGGAATTATGGATCTTTCGTCAGCCTCCATTTTTTTATGTTTCCTTTGCAGGCATGATTAGATCATTCTTCTGGCAGAATCCTTGGCAGTTGCACATACAGATTCGGGTCCTAGAAGTTATCTTTGAATAGTCCTTAACCGGCAATCTGTTCCATTAAATCTCTTCCATTCAGGACTCCTTTACAGTGTTTCGACATAATAATTTAATTCATAACGGCTTTTATAGTCGCTTGACAGTCAGTCATTATATTAATCCTTCTTTTTGTGTAGCCAGTTTTCCCAATTTCTTCAGCGGAGACCGCAACCCCAAACGACACCCCAGAAAACTGCTATGTATTTCCTCAGACTCACTGAAATCTTTCTTCTAGGTTACATTCTACAGATTTCTGCTCCCGTGCCATGATTGGATTGTGATCCATCCATCCACGGACTCCGCTTTCACAAATACTTCCTGCGTAGGGAGACTCACAATGACTTCCAAAAAGGCGGTTTCCGTGTTGCTCATTGCACCTGTGATTTCCAATAGAGCCCGCCGTTTGAGAATCGTAAAGTCTGCCAAGTATAGCTCCATCCTCCTCCACCAAACTACCTCCTCATAGATAACCGTTGGTCTTACTACCATTGTGTACAACCAGTGTACCACTTTTAGTTTTAATCCCTAAATCTTGCTGACAGCATCAAGCGCTGTGCCTAGATACTAGAAACTGTGCTTCTTTCTCACTTATTTTTCAGAAAAGAATGTTCTTCTATCCTTTTTATTTTTAAACAATGCTATTAAAAAGCAATTTAAGTAACAAAATGGAATGCTTTAAAAACTTCAGTTTGGGATAAAGAGTTTTAATTTATTTTCAAAAGCGGAGAAGGTTTTGAATTGTTAATTGGTTCATTTCCACAAAATTTTAATATACACTACCTAGAAAAAAATTTAAGTCACTTTAAATAACTTAAGAAATCGCAAATAATTTAAAAAATAAAATGCATCAGCTTATGTCTGCATATTGTATATTTACTGTTCTCAGCATTTTCGAAGCTTTTAAATATGGAATTGGACAACAAAATTCATTTTTTTATGATTTATTCTAGAAAAACAGTAACTGTACATTTTAAAAGAAGTTCGACTATTGTTAATATTATGTGCAGATTAGAGTAAATGAATGAATAAAACTTAACTTTATTGAAAAATTGATGATAATTAATAACGTGTATTGCCCCTCTTGCATTAACGACTAATTGCATTCTCTGAAATAAATTAAGGATAACATTCTGATCCATGTTATTCCACTCCTGCACTCTCTCATCTCCTGGGCAGTTCTTGGGGCTGGTGTATGCCTTCGGATACTTCGCCCTAACTCATCCCAGACATGCTCGATGGGATTCATATCTGAACTGCATGCTGGCCAATCAAACCGCGTAATTCCTACTTCATCTAGATATTCACTGACAATCCTGGCAGCGTGTTGTCTCGCATTATCATGCATGAAAATACCTTACTCGCTCATAATGACCATGAAAGGCATAACATGATCTTTCAGGACTTCCGTAGCTGTTAGTGAGCCATTCTCTATGAAAACCAACTCTGTACGTGCTTCTGAAGTGGCACCTTCCCGAACCATAACAGACTCACCACCAAATTTACGTCTCTCTTCAATACAAGCGGAGGCGTATCTTTCTCCGGATCTTCTCCATACTCGTCGACATTCGTCTTGTCAATTGAGGCAAAAACGCGACTCATCTGTAAAGAGTACCTTGCTCCAGTGATCGTCGTTCCATGTCAAATGATTCTGAGCAAAATCCAATCTTGCTTTCGATGCTGGCGGTTCAATGTTGGCCCTGTAGTCATCCTTCTGCAAGACAATCCATTAGCACCAAGCCTTCTTCTAATTGTCCATTCACTAACATTAACACCTCTAACCTCTTGAAGCTGATTTTGCAGCAAAACCGCAGAAGATGTTCTATTCCGCAAGCTTGATATCAACAAAAACCTATCGTCTCTTTGACTTGTGACTCCTCTTCGCCCAGATCCGGGTCGTCTGGTTATAAGACTATTCTCCTGATAGCGCTGGTACACATTTTGTACAACACATAGGCTCCTACCAACAATTCTGGCAGTTTCACGTTGTCCTCTACCATCTTGTATCAACGCTACAATTTTTTCCACAACAACAGGATCTAGAGGCATTTCGACCTGGTAAATAAACACTAAGAACAGTAAACAGTCACTATCCGCAATAAACCATATAACGAATAGGTTTTAGAGAAAAAAAATTAACACTTAACTGAAAAAGAAGCAACGAAATATGAATGTTTAATTAGGACTAATTTTTGTTGTTTAACAAACGTTGCGAATACAGTGACAGAATATGACAGACGCCAAATATGACAGATAGTATCCATCCAACAATATATCCTTCACCGCTTACTAGACCTATAACTCTTTGATTAGCTTTATTTTTAAAATTATTTGCAATTTCTTAAGTTACTTTTAAGTGACCTAAATTTTTTGCTCGGCAGTGTATTTGAAGGAACTCCTTCAATTTATTTAGAAATATGTTTAGAAAAAATATTAGTCGAATAAAATAAGTCCATAACAAAAAAAAAATATTGTATATTATTACTAGTAAGTTAATGGGACATTCTAGATTACAATGTAAACACACAATCATATCTCCATCCTCACTGATTTTTTCAATCTACTTTCGATAACATTTTGACATAATTAATAACGCAGTTTTAATTTCCTGCCCAAAAGAAAAATCAATTATCATTTGTTTAGTATCTCGTGCCATGACACTAATTTACATATTTATAATGAATAAAAATATAAATTTATATATGTGTATGTATATAAATATTTATACGCAAACACTTTAAAATAATTACTAGCAACCCACGATCAACATCAACACATTAATATTAATACATACAATGGTGTCGCCAACTGACCAACACATTGCTTTGTATTATCGTGTACGTAATTAAATAATTTCAAACCGTTTTAAACAGTATGTTTTTGTTACAGGATTTAATAATCACAAAAGGAAAAAGAAAAAAAAGGGCATGCATCGTTGGAACTGTAGTTGGTCTAGTTGTAGTTGCCCTAGTTGTCGCTTTGGTAGTAGTACTGACCACGAGATCGAGTAATCAAGATTCCGAAGTAGATTCCATAGAACTCGAAGATATTTTAGATGGCAGATTAAGTGCAAGAGGGTTTAACGCAACATGGATATCAGGTATCATTTTTATGTCGTAATATATCAATATAACGTACCTTCGAAAACTTTCTTCATTAGAGATGGCCATGCTTTTTTAATAGTTGGTGACAGTGCACGTATTCTGTCACAAACGCATAATTTTTATAGTTTGGTTATGTCATGTAAATGTGTGATTTAGTTATTCACAAAATATTTATTACAATAGTCAAAATTAAAAGCAAATAATATTAAAGCAGATGTTGGAAATGTTGACCATTATTTTGAAGACAATTTGGAAGACTCTACGCTTCAAGCTTTCAAAGCCATTTATTAGGATTTCTTGGCAATTTGTTGTTCATTTTCTAGGTGCTCTGCCGCCAGGTTGACGAGTTATTGCCTCTGTTTCACCAATTTTAATAACACAAGCTTGAATATGTCTTTTCAATTGCAGATTATGATACTGTTGCCGGAAATCCTGTAAGCACTGATTGGTGGAATAAAGGCAATCTCCATTTTATAATTTTTGGTCAGTTCTATAGCAACTTTAAATAATAAATATTTTATGTTGTAACTTTGTTAAGTTTTCTAAAGCTTCACATGTGCACCAATCTTTGATTACTTAATTACTTAAAAGCAGCCTACTATAATTTTTTTGAGTAGAAGAAATAATATATTTAATATGATTAGTGGTTTTCAAAATATTCCTCTTTATAATCTATACTATTTTGGATGCGAATAAACAAATTTTTATGGTTTTGCCTATGGAGAAGATGGTACACCCAAAATTTCATTTTTAAATGCTTCCAATGCAGCTTCTGGTGTTGAAAATCGTTTCCCATACAGAGGTTTTTTTATTTTTGAAAATAAAAAAAAATCATAACGAATTAAATCACAACTACACTCACCGGCAAAATAATCGATCCACTCAAAAAATTGATGAAGTTTGTTCGTTAATAAGTTTGTTATTTTAAATTCGATTTGATTCATTTTTTTTGCATATTGTAGGTAAATTTAAATGTAATCTATCACATTTTTTGAATTTTAAGAAAATTTGGCGTACATCATTTTATACAGGGTGACACAAAGTCTGTTTTTTTAAATCAACTTTAAAACCACATATGGATTGTCAAAGTTGCTCCACCTTGTATTTTCTTATTTTGTTAACAAGACACATCATTTCTTTACAATTTCTTTTTTTATTTATTACAATAGCTTAATTTTTGTAAAAGATACAAGGGTTTAAGAAAAATCTTACATTTTTACATTTTTCCTATGGTACTAACAATAAGTTTACGAATTTATCGTTTTTGCATAGAGGGCTATTGAAATACTGTCAGTTGTGAAATCTAAAACTTGTCAATTACGTTTTTGAACGTGTTTCTTGTCGAATAGTAATTTAAAATATGGATCTTTCTGTAACCGACGCAGCGAGAGCTGTTGCTTTGATTCAGGATGGTAGGTCACAGTATTATGTGGCCAGAGTGTTGGGAGTTTCAAGATGTAAAGTTCAAAGAGCTGTTAAACGGTTTAATGAATTTGGTGTATACACAAGAAGAAATCATTGTGGTCGAAAGAAATCTACTAGTGAGCGAGATAATCGCTTTATAACGTTAAATGTTTTGAGGGACAGAAAAGTTACTTCTGTGCAAATGAGAAACAGATTAGAGGACGTAAGGCAAGTTCAAGTAAGTGATAGAACAATAAGAAGGCGGCTGTATGATATTGGACTGCGTTCTAGGAGACCTGCAACTGGTCTAGAGTTATTGAGACACCATCGAGTTGAACGCCTTAGATTTGCTAGGGAACATGTAAATTGGGGTAACGAAGAATGGAGCAACATCCTATTCACGGATGAGTCCAGATTTTGTCTTAGAACACCAGATGGACGTGAAAGAATTTACCGGAGAAACTGGTGAACGTTTCTTTCAAAACCATTTTTTTCCTAGAGTAAGTTATGGAGGTGGTTCGATAATGGTGTGGGGTGGCATAAATTTTGAAGCTCGGACGGACTTGGTTATAATTAACGGGGGAGCCATGACAGCCGATAGATACATAAGAGAAGTTTTAGAGCAACATATTGTTCCTTTTGCACCGTTCATCGGAGATGATTTCATGCTGATGCATGATAATGCCCGACCGCATGTTGCCAGAATTGTACGCGAGTATTTAGTCGAGGTTGAAATCTCAGTACTAAATTGGCCTGCTCTAAGCCCAGACCTAAACCCAATTGAGCATGTTTGGGATGCACTTGGGAGGAAAATACGATCTCGTGTACCAACGCCTGCAAATTTACAGCAGCTTAGTGACGTTCTAACTGAAGAATGGAATCAAATCAACCAGGCTTACATTCAAAACTTAATTGAGAGCATGCCAAGACGAATTGCAGCTGTTATCCGTGCACGTGGAGGAAACACTTCGTATTAAGTCATTTATGTTTTTCATTTTCTTTTCAATTCCTTTTCATTAAATTCGGTGCTAAGTTAAATTCGTAAACTTATTGTTAGTACCATAGGAAAAATGTAAAAATGTAAGATTATTAAGATTAAAAAAGAAATTGTAAAGAAATTATGTGTCTTGTTAACAAAATAAGAAAATACAAGGTGGAGCAACTTTGACAATCCATATGTGGTTTTAAAGTTGATTTCAAAAAACAGACTTTGTGTCACCCTGTATAAAATGATGTACGCCAAATTTTCTTAAAATTCCAAAGATGTGATAGATTACATTTAAATTTACCTACAATATGCAAAAAAAAAATGAATCAAATCGAATTTAAAATAACAAACTTATTAACGAACAAACTTCATCAATTTTTTGAGTGGATCGATTATTTTGCCGGTGAGTGTATATGGAGGATGAGCCACTAATCCCACATTTTGATTAGTCAAATAAAATTAATCATTTATTGTGATGCTGATTGTCTTTACTCTGAGAACGAGTAATTTTTGTTGATTTTGCTTCATCTCGAAGCACGTAAACAGTCGATCGTCTTTAGTTTCATGCTTATATGAATAAATCTCACTTTCATCACTACTAACGATGTCATATACCAAATTTTATGTACCACCCTTGAATCGTTTAAATGCTTCTTCACGTCACTTGATACGAATTTATGTTTAACCTTCAGTTAAGTTGTATGGAATCCAAAGTAAACATTTTTTTTCCATTTAAATGGCTTGTAAAATTATTTCAACAGCCAATTCTATATATGACAGGATCAATGTTTATTGTTATTTTCGATGTTATTGATATAACTTTACGAAATTGATCACTTAAGTTACTACAACCTAACTAAATTTAAATTCTTGATAACATATTGCAGTGGAATTTGCTTTGAAATTGCTTATTAATTTTTTATTCACACTACAGCTTATATTGCCGGCTATTCAGTCTAGTAGAATCCACGAACTCCCATCTCATGAATCGTTCCTCGCGGATCAGGTCCAAGTTTTAATATAGATCTATGCACCATTTATAAAATGCACGAGAGATATCTTATTCATAAAAAAATATTTTATAAACATCAAAACACTCGCAAAAATCGAATTAAGATTTACATGCACCTCACAATAAATGCATAAACAATATTCAACCCGATTTTATAAAACAAAGAATAAAATTGAGTATTTTATTCTTTAATAAACCGATCACTTCAAACGTCAAGATATCTCTAACTCAAAAAAATTTCAACATCCGCCTGAACATCCCTACCATCTATAAAATCAAAAATATATACAGACAACACATTTTAATAAATACAATATCCGGAAGAGCGGCAACTTCAATCCTCTGATTAACCTAAATATACGAGGGCTAATCATAATTTCAAACATTATAAAAATTTTCACTTATAAAATAAAATATATATATATATATAACGATCCCCGTCTGAAATAAATAAACATACAATTGAAATACATAATTTTTATAAATGTACTACAATACAGAGTTCAATATTGTTCAATCATTTTTCCTTTCTTGTCCAAGGAAAAATCTATAGCATGATTCCCCGAATTTATCCGAGAACAAAGTCAGAACATGCCTGAGCTTTTTTCAAGGATAACATTCCAGCACTACACTCGAGACAGTGACGCACCCTGTCTTTGTTCCCCGCACTAACTTGTTGCATTGTTGATGAACAGGATCATCCTCGTTCTGATGCTGTAGTGTGGTAAACGAATTCAACATTTTAATATACATTCTGTATATAATTTTTTATAAATATAAATGTCTTATTTGACTTAAAACATTTTATCTGTTATGTCGTTTTGCTTGACATTCTCGAATGGACTTCGTTACAAACATCACAGACGAAGGAACACGCCGAAGTAACAGTCATCCTCGTCGAATATTCGAGCACTCTCTCGATCACATGGACATGAACATCTCCAACGAATTTTCATAGATAAAAGAAAAACAGAGCATCAAAATCTCATTTACCAAATCATCATAATAAACAAATTCATAACACCATTAGTTCCCAAGCAATAACAATAATAATAACAATAATAATCATAACAATAATATCATGAGCTCAATTTCTTCTTCTTATATATTTATATAATTTTAATTTTTTCTTCAACGCAATTCCCATTATCAATAATTTTTTATACGCAGATAAATTTTAATTAATTAATTATATCAACAATAAATTTTATTTTATAACTCATCCTGTATATATCCATTTGCTTAATCCAATTTATTACCAGGTCAGTTAAATCAGCACATCGTAAACCATCCTATTCAGATATTTTTATTCATTAACCTTTTTAAACATGCCAATAATTCTTTTTCTATATATTCATCAATACCTTAATTTTATTTCAGCAATATATATATATATCTCTATTATCATAATAATTTTTTTTCATATATCAACGACGAAATTCTATTTAAATATACCGACGAAAATTTTTTCTATAAATACACTTTCATTTTCCTTCAAACATATCATATATTTATTTCATATTTCACCGACGAAAATTTTTTCATATTCAATATCATATAACTTTTTATCACGACGAAATTCAGTAAACACCTTTTTATTTTACTTCTACATCCTCTTCTTATACTAATAATCTAATCCTAATTATCTTTTACGTTAAATCCATTTCAGTATCATATATCAAATCCTATTTACTTTTCCAAATTTTATTTATATCCTTTAGTTACAACACATTCCATTTAGTTATTTCAAAAGCAAAAATCCTTATATCTCGCATATTCATCTAAATAGTTTACAACGAAATTTCTCATTAAGTTGGGCCTATTTAAAATATCCGACAGTAAATAATTTGTAGTTTCATTTTTACTTTTACCTTACTATAAAATGTGGGTCTATTTAATTTAAATTTAGTACCCTTATACTTCCTAATTTTCAGAGTATAATATTTTAACATTTTATTATTGACATGCATCTGATTTATATTATTTAAAAAGCAGTTGATTTTAAAAATAGAATTACGGGAATTATTGCGTTTACTTTTACTTGCTATATAATTACTCAAATTATATCCATAAATGTTATTTCTAGAAATCAATTTCATTTTAATTTTAGTTCGTTTATCATTAATATCATTAATGACAACTGCTTGTTTATTTAATTTATTGATCATTTTATCGTGAATACTTTCTTCCATCCTACATTCTAACTTAGCATTTATTTTAATTATATTAAATTCTTTTCTCTCGTTAGTTTTAAAATTAATTTTATTTAATGTAACTTCTTCGCTTACCCTAATTTGATTATTTCTTCTTCCTATTTCTGTATCCATATCATTTCCCTCGTCCTGTGGCATAGATTCCTCCCCAGGCACGTCCTCTAAACTTTCTTTTGTAATTGTTGATTCATTTTCTTCTTGTTCCATTATTATTATTAATTTCTTTTCTTCTATTGCTTGTTTTTCCTCGACGTGTGCTATTTTACTTTTATTTATTGTGTTTTCCTTGTTTATTTGATTGTTACTGGTTCCTGGTGCCATTTGATCCATTATCCCTTTTATTTTTTTCTCTACATACTCCTGTCGTTGTTTTATTTCATTGTTATTTTGTTGTATCATCTGTTCCATCTCCTTATGTTTTTGTTGCATCATTCGTTCCATTTGTTGTTTCATTTCCATTTGTTGTTGTTTTATTTCATTATGATTTTGTTGTATCATATTCATTATCATTTGTGTCATTGTTTGCATCATATCCATCATCTGTTGACTGCCTACTTCGTCGTCCCCCTCTTCATGTATGTAACCAGCATTACCCATTCTTTGTTTCAAATTTTCCATTATATTTTCCATATTTGAATTATATTGTTTTATTTCTTCCAATTATACGTTGGACTCGCCAAAATTGTAAATTATCTTGTATTTCCAAATTATTTGCTTATCTTCATTCGCCGACACGCTGGGCTGCCAAAATTGTGCAGTGGAATTTGCTTTGAAATTGCTTATTAATTTTTTATTCACACTACAGCTTATATTGCCGGCTATTCAGTCTAGTAGAATCCACGAACTCCCATCTCATGAATCGTTCCTCGCGGATCAGGTCCAAGTTTTAATATAGATCTATGCACCATTTATAAAATGCACGAGAGATACCTTATTCATAAAAAAATATTTTATAAACATCAAAACACTCGCAAAAATCGAATTAAGATTTACATGCACCTCACAATAAATGCATAAACAATATTCAACCCGATTTTATAAAACAAAGAATAAAATTGAGTATTTTATTCTTTAATAAACCGATCACTTCAAACGTCAAGATATCTCTAACTCAAAAAAATTTCAACATCCGCCTGAACATCCCTACCATCTATAAAATCAAAAATATATACAGACAACACATTTTAATAAATACAATATCCGGAAGAGCGGCAACTTCAATCCTCTGATTAACCTAAATATACGAGGGCTAATCATAATTTCAAACATTATAAAAATTTTCACTTATAAAATAAAATATATATATATATAACGATCCCCGTCTGAAATAAATAAACATACAATTGAAATAGATAATTTTTATAAATGTACTACAATACAGAGTTCAATATTGTTCAATCATTTTTCCTTTCTTGTCCAAGGAAAAATCTATAGCAATATGTCTCAAAATCTATCAAAGCAATCTATCAAACAATAAAAGATTACCAGGATGGTATCACTGTATCACTTGTATCAATTTACGTAAAAGTGAACTACCCAAAGTTTTAAGCCGACTTAATGAGCGAAGGTTGATTGAGCAAAAAAGACCAAAGAAACACATTGGGAATGGCAACGTGTAAGTTATCTCGAAGATACCATATTTCACGCTCGACTATTAGTCGAACATTAGCCAGAAATAATCTAAATGAAACAGACATGCAATAATATACACGTCTGTAACTGTACACCTCGTATTTTCCAACATTTACTTCTGCCTAAGACACGTGTTTCTGTCATTTACTATCAGGCGTCAGCAGTTAGGCTAGTGAAGTAAGTAAAGCTTAAAGAAATTGCCTCATAAGGTATAGCAAATTTTGTCCTATCAGGTAACACCATATAATCTAGTGACATCTGATGGACAAAAGAGATTATGCCGAAAGTGGCAATTTGTCCGTCAGATATCACTAGATTATATGGTGTCACCTGATAGGACAAAATTTTCTATACCTTATGAGGCGATTTCTTTAAGCTTTACTTACTTCACTAGCCTAACTGATGACGCCTGATAGTAGATGGCAGAAACGCGTGTCTTAGGCAGAAGTAAATGTTGGAAAATACGCGGTGTATGTCGATGTATACAGTTATAGCCGTGTATATTATTGCATGTCTGTTTCATTTGTAACAAATGCGTAATACGTGCTTAACGTATTGATATACTTAAACTTTTTGGTAGAAATAATCTAAATTATAGTAAGAGAAGAAAGACTCCAAGATACACCGTTGCTCAGTTGGAAAGAATTTCCAAGTGTTGCTGTGCTTTAAGACGCATTCATTTTCGTGATAAAGTTATCGTTATGGACGATGAAAAATATTACACGTTGTCCAATTCGGAGATCAAAGGTAATGACGGTTTCTACACGGACAATGTAGAAGACAGTCCGAACAATGTTAAATTTAAAGGCGAAATCAATTTTGAAGGTAAAATTTTGGTGTGGTGTGCCATATCAGAGGCTGGTGTTTCACGGTCGCTTGTTGGACGTGTTCAAGGTGAAGCCATCAATGCAGACATTTATATACGAAAATGCCTGACAAAATTTCTAAATTTTATAAATACACATCATCCAAACGACCAAATAATCTTCTGGCCTGACTTGGCCTCGTGCCATTAAGCTAGACGAAGAAGAGTCTGGTTAGCCACAAACGGCATCAATTTTGTTCCGAAGACAGATAACCCTCCAAATGTTCCTCAAACGAGGCCCATTGAGGAATTTTTGTCTCATTTGTGCAGAAAGTTATACGATGGTGGTTGGGAAGCCCAAAATGAGGAGCAGTTAAGACCCAGAATCTCTCAGAAAAGCCGGTAAATCTACGTTGCTACCGTCCAAAGACTGATGGGTCATGTAAGAGTCAAATTACGTGCCATAGAAGAGCATGGCCCTTAATCTGTCATGTAAATGTTATGTTTAATTGAATTTAGACTATTGTCTAAATTGAATATTGTTGTTAAAATGTAAAAGAATAAAAGATAAAATTAAAAAAAGACTTTTACTTTTTTCCGATAAATTTTGAAACATACGTTACCACCGGGAGGCAATTTGTCTTAATGCTGCCTCGTCACCAAAGCACTTTTAGATCGGTACAGTCGTTTTCAATTTTCTAAATTTAAAATAAAATAAAATAAAATAATTGTTCGAAAATTTGACTTTCTTCTTCGATTAATGTTTATTAATGTAATTACACCTCCAAATACTTTTACAAAAAAAGCAGCCTTAGCAGCCACCCCTCGCAGTCCTGACATAGGTTCTGTTACATACATAACGTAAAAGCACCTTCTAATTATAACCATTTATGTATATAAACTAAGTAAAGCTAAAATGAGTAAAACATTATCGTTGAAAGTAATCATCAATATCAAATATCACATATATTTCAATCACATGTAGGCACGCATTCTAATAACACTGGTCAACACAGTTTGGTTTTCTTATGCACCAATACGTGTAGTTCATGTGTCTTGTCATCTCGGTTCTGAATCTGATCTAAAATTTGCTCCATCACATCAGACATTTTTTGAAAAAACCATTAAATTTTACAAAATTTCAAAGTTACTTTTATATAAGAAAGATACTTCTAAAACTATTGTTCTGTCGAACATTGAGTGAACACGTTTGAACATGTCCTTGCATGTTTCATACGTCAGAGCAATTAAACCATGCCTATTTTTACTCCGGAACTAATCAAATTAAGAATTGGTAGATATCTGGCTATGTGGGTATGTAAAGAGTTATACACGCCTCTTTCGATTCAACGTAAGTCGGTTTGTGATAGCCGAACACCTTTTTATTTCATAATGTCGCGTACGTGTATAAATAATCTAAACAGTTTCTGTTATGTATGTGGAGAATTCACTATTCACCAGCATAAGGGGAATATTACACCTTTAATAGAAAAGTTATATTTTTACTATTTTGGCTTAACCACTGAACATCAGGACAAGCCATGGGTTGCCAGGATTTGCTGCGCACGCTGTGTTATTACAATGAGCGTCTGGTCAATCGGTAAGAAGGACGCTATGCCCTTTACAAGACCTGTAATTTGGCGTGAACAAATGGACCATTCGATTGATTGCTGCTTTTGCTGTACGAAAACTTTCGGGTTTTCCAACAAAAATAAGAAAAATATAATCGTTATCCTAGTCTACCTTCTCTACTTGTCCAGTCCCTCATTCGGAAGCCCTTGACAGTACCAAGACCCATAGACGTTTCGAGTGGAGAATATGATGTAACAGTGGAGCACTGAAAAGCGTGCTGACTATTATTGGACATTGATAATAATAATAATAATAATAATAATAATAATAATAATAATAATATTTATTTATTTGCCCAACAGGTAATCCCAATTACAGAGCAATAAGGACACAAAT
This sequence comes from Melolontha melolontha, assembly GCA_935421215.2. Lineage (NCBI taxonomy): Eukaryota > Metazoa > Arthropoda > Insecta > Coleoptera > Scarabaeidae > Melolontha > Melolontha melolontha. The sequence goes on along the minus strand of OW285237.1, from coordinate 165,340,304 downwards.
TAGATGTATGAATACACATACTATATTAAATTATTACATAACTAAAATAATTTTGATATATAGCAAATAAGTAATACCGATAATTATGATGTCAAGGTTCACATATCCTTAGTGTCCACCTCTCCAATGAATATGTCACTATAATATGCCTCAGCATTCCTGATCATGTGGAATATCGGTGATCTCATCAGTAGATTCGTCCTTGGAGTCGACAGCAAGAAAGTAACAGGGTTACGGGTACTAACACTAGGAACATTGAATCTGACCCTAGACAACAGCGCGGACAATCAATTTTATTGTGGAGAAGATTATGAAGAAACCTTGCGCTGTAGTTAACTCGACGAACAGTCAAAGACTGAACCCCATAGAGTCGAAGCAGTTCTTCATAGGAAGTGTTCCAGTCAGGATATACACGATTAGATTTGAAAAAGAGGTATTTTGCAAATCAGCGCTGTACACGTTCAACTGGAAACTGTTGCGAGATGTAGAAGGGATACCAAACAATAGACGCATACTCGAGTTTCGGAACTATAAGAGTGAAATACAAAGATTTTAGCGAGGATATGCTGTTGAAGCACCCCGAGGCTCGAATGAGGAAGCCCAATGCTCTCGAAGACGAGTGGCAGATGCCCACAATGTGATCATTAAAAGATAGCTCCGAATCAAACGTCACTCCCAGGTCCCTTACTGAGTTTGTATTATTCAACTGCTGATTATTTATAAAATAACGTGATAAGACTGGTGCGTTCTTCCTGGAGGATGACATCACCACACATTTGTCGATATTCAAAGACAATGCATTCCTCTGAGACCACTCCACAAGAATGTTAACATCATGCTGCAAGCCAATAGCATCACCTGGTTTGGCGATATCAGAAAATAGTTTGATGTCGTCTGCGTAAGCCAGCCCCTGACATCTTAACAGTGGAAAAAGGTCATTCATATATAATGAGAATAGCAAAGGTCCCAAGTTAGAACCCTGCGGTACTCCAGAAGCCACTGCAAAGGTGTACGATTTATAACCATTATAAAACACATAATTATATCGATTAGATAAATAAGATCCCAACAACATGTATAAATTCGTATATTGGAAATTTTGGAAAAGACCCAGCTAATAACAAACTGCTGCATTTATTTAAGGAACTTGTCTAGGTTTATTAATTTCTAATCAAACACTTTGTTTACCAACTTTAGTTTGTGTTGTTAGATAAAATCAAATAAATAAGTCGTAGATATTATGGTTTCTCAACAAAGAATGAAGAAATAAGAAAAGGGCAATAAATTATTTAACATATTCAAAATATGCAATACTTTTGCTCATGAGTATAGTTGCAGTCAGAGACTATGTTAATTCTTTCAAATAATATTTAGTAGAAGATAGCGTGCGATCCATTTTCACACCGGTATATTTTGGCATCAGACAAGCATTTTCAGAAAAATATTAAGCCACAAATCTAATGGCTTTCTATTAGACTTACAGCTTGAGGAATGCTGAAATATGATGCACACGACTCGTTCTTCAATTAATTTGATTTAAATATTGGTTTTGTAATACAAACGCATTCCAATAAATGCAGCTGTCAATAGTTCTTTAATCGCTTCAAAGATAGACTCCTAAGGTTCTTTTGCTAAGTCGTTAACGTAAACGTGAGGTCTATATGCTTCCATGACTGACTGGTTATTACTATACAAGTTAATAATGTTTATGTTTATTTTATAAAAAAATTACAATCAACATAGCTCTTGTAACAATGGGTAATTTGAACACATTTCAATCATACTTTTTATTATAAACTTGTATACCTTTTATACGGAGTTCGGAATAAAAGGAGATAGAATTTGACAATTTTACGTACGTCCTGCTGTTTAGGCAACCCAGTCACTGCCGCTGTATAAACATCTTTAATAGTAGTGTTTACAGTTTATTTATATTTATGACTTTTTTCAGTTACGTTGATTATTAAGATATATCCACGTTATATTGTGTTTTTGTATTTTGAAATAATATTAATTGTATTTTACTCTAAAACATTTTTTATGTTATATGACTGTGCTGATTTGTGCATATGATTTAATACTTATACAATAATTTAAAAAGGTATATAACCCCTTACCACAATTATTAGTCGTATCCTAAATACGTATTTCGACAACTAAGTTGTCATCATCAGTAGGTAAAAACTACTAATTAAAGTCACACGGGGCACAATAAAGTAAGATAAACGCTTCCGCACAACTACTATACACTGCAACCCTGTAAAGACTAAATTTACCATGCACATTTCAAACTACGAGACAAAACACTTGTCTCTTAGAAATGGTTCTTAAACATGTGTTAAAATATCGAACAAAGGGACGGCAAAAATTCTTCTCTAAAGACGGCGCCAACTAAAAACGATTTTAAAGCTACGGTGACCTACTAATAAACTAAATGAAACACCTTATATTTCCACAAAACACTAGTATAATTAACTGTATGAGCATTTCATGTGCAATGTACAAATTAATAGTTATTATTTAAACGTGTTATTACAAGTACGCAGGTAGTGACAAAATCTATATTGGGTCCGAGTGTAAAAACATTTTCCATTAACAAATGGTTAAACAGTCGTATAGTAAAGGCCGAACTCTCATAGCAATTCTGAGAAAGACAAAATTAAGAAGAGGCGTTATATGTGAAAAACCAGACATCCGGCTTGTTGTATTATATTAAATGAGAATACAATCCTCGTGAAAAGGGTCAATAAATAATTAGATATTGTAGGTGTATAATTTAGAAGTTAATTATAAATAGGTGACAATGTGTTATATTAAATGAGAAACCATTCACGTGAACAGGGGGTCTATGAATAATTAGATATTGTAGGTATATAAATTTAAAAGACATTATAAATAGGTGACAATGTCCTAGTTAAGGAGTTAAGCAATTTAATATAATGTATAGAATTCACGGTAGGCTCTGGGTGTGTAGGAGGTAATTTTGCATATTAAATGAGAATTTAATTCACGTGAAAAGGGGGGTGAATTCTATACATTATATTAAATAGCGCAACTCCTTAGCTAGGACATGTCACCTTTTTATAATTAACTTTTAAATTATATACCTACAATATCCTATTATTCAAGACCCTTTTCACGTGAATTAAATTCTCATTTAATATGCAAAATTACCTCCTACACACCCAGAGCCTACCGTGAATTCTATACATTATATTAAATTGCTTAACTCCTTAACTAGGACATTGTCACCTATTTATAATTAACTTTTAAATTTATATACCTACAATATCTAATTATTCATAGACCCCCTGTTCACGTGAATGGTTTCTCATTTAATATAACACATTGTCACCTATTTATAATTAACTTCTAAATTATACACCTACAATATCTAATTATTTATTGACCCTTTTCACGAGGATTGTATTCTCATTTAATATAATACAACAAGCCGGATGTCTGGTTTTTCACATATAACGCCTCTTCTTAATTTTGTCTTTCTCAGAATTGCTATGAGAGTTCGGCCTTTACTATACGACTGTTTAACCATTTGTTAATGGAAAATGTTTTTACACTCGGACCCAATATAGATTTTGTCACTACCTGCGTACTTGTAATAACACGTTTAAATAATAACTATTAATTTGTACATTGCACATGAAATGCTCATACAGTTAATTATACTAGTGTTTTGTGGAAATATAAGGTGTTTCATTTAGTTTATTAGTAGGTCACCGTAGCTTTAAAATCGTTTTTAGTTGGCGCCGTCTTTAGAGAAGAATTTTTGCCGTCCCTTTGTTCGATATTTTAACACATGTTTAAGAACCATTTCTAAGAGACAAGTGTTTTGTCTCGTAGTTTGAAATGTGCATGGTAAATTTAGTCTTTACAGGGTTGCAGTGTATAGTAGTTGTGCGGAAGCGTTTATCTTACTTTATTGTGCCCCGTGTGACTTTAATTAGTAGTTTTTACCTACTGATGATGACAACTTAGTTGTCGAAATACGTATTTAGGATACGACTAATAATTGTGGTAAGGGGTTATATACCTTTTTAAATTATTATTTAACCACAGTCTCCATTGAAAGAATTTTCACTTATACAATGTGGTTGGGTTTTCATTGTCCAGCTCATATCAGCTTTATTATCAAAAATACAAAAAAATGTTAGAGGAAAATGTTTTTTATCTCGAAACGGTCTATCATATTGCATCATCAGTAATCTTTCATAGCCTACTGATTTTTAGCAGCAATAATCAACTTTATTTTTTTAAATAGAATACCCTATATATTTTCTGTAAAAATGAATCCCCATTAAATTCTGTTTATTATGCTATGTCACAAGTTGGCATATGTGTAGCAATAGACCACGCAAGTGCTGTCGTCATTTTTGCGGAAGGTCAGGGATCGCGTTCCAAACAAACGGCATTTAAATTTTTTTCATAGGGTATTTCGTATTGTATTTGGAACGCGTTGCAAATTTGAAGTGAAAAGTTGTTATTTTTAAGTTAATTTTAATTGTTATTGCATGTAGGTATGAACGACGTTGTTTAAAACTGATATTAATAATATTAATTGTTTTATAGCACGGTTATACTTGAGTACCTAAAGTACAAAAGTGAGGTTAGATAGATATACATAATGGTGATGTGTTTTGCTCCTACTTGCAAGCATTAAGTGAAAAAAAGGGATGCACTATTTTTACTTTTCCTACAAAAAAGGCAGAATTATCGAGGTGGAAAAAGCTTTTTTGCAGTCATTGCTAATATTTTTTTTCAAATAAAAAACACCATTGCCAAATATTTTGTTTTTAATAACTATAATATGTATATTGATATTTTGCTTACATACTTACCAAGTAACAAATGATATTAATATAGGAAGATTAATTAAAAATCGTTTTACCAAGAGTGACTATACGTTTCAAATGGCGCTTTAAATTTGTTTGGAACGTAGACCCTGACCTACCGTACAGAAAATGGCGATTTGACGTCACGCTTGCGTGGTCTATTGTCTACGGAAACGAAATAATAAGAAAAAATATGGAAAACTAAAATTTGCTATTTCTAGCAAGTATGACAATATAATTTTAATTATTTGCTATGATTAACAACATTATAACATCTGTTATAAATTTAAAAAAATTAAATACTAGATAGTAAGTAGTGTGTCTTATAATAATTGTTCAAATTGTCCACCATTACATTCTCAACATTTGTAGGCTCGCTTAAGTATGTTCCTCCTGGCGTTTTGCAGCATTGTAGGTGTAATTAGCAAGCAAGTGGTAATTCTATTTTCAATTCTTGAAGATTTTGAGAAGGAGTATCATAAATTTGGTTTTTCAAAAAACCCCATACAAAAAAAATCAAGAAATAATAAATCAGGCGATCTGGCAGGCCACAAAATTGGTCCTCTGTTGCCGATCCAGTTTTGACCAAATTCATTTTGTAGATAATTTGTTACTGCAGCTCCATTATGAGGTGGGGTGCCGTCATGTTGGAACCACAAGCTTCGTCTTAAATCTAATGGGAGATTTTATATGTAGTCTTGAAATTCATTTTTTAAAAATAATAAATATCGGTTCTGAGTCAAAGTTCCATCGTAAAAATATGGCCCCAAAATTTAATTGGCGACTATCCCTACCCATACATTAATTGACAAGCGCACTTGCGCACGAGTTTTAACAATTACGTGAGAGTTTACATCGTCCCAGTAATGTGTATTCTTTTTATTAAAAATTCCATTTCTGTGAAAATTAGATTCGTCTGTCCAAATGATGTTATTTAAATATTGTCTTCCCACATTCACGAGCCATTCACAAAATATAATTCTGTTGTTGTGTAATGTTTGGACTAAATGTAATTTAAAAGGCTTTAATTTGTGCAATTTTAAAACATTCATAATTTCGTGTCTTGGAATATTCAAATCAAACGCTGCTCGTCTTGTAGAAGTTCTTGGATTGGCTCTAAAGTTAGCTAAAATAACAACTTCATTACCATGGTTGATTCCTCGTCCATTTTGAATATTATTTATACGCCTTGAAAAAGTGCCAGTTAACCGCAGAGAATTTTCTAAATTTTGAAAAGTCTTTACGTGAGGTTGTCTTCTGTCAGGATATAAATTTTGATATAAGATAGCAGCCTGACGTTTATTGTTGTTTGATCTGTGAAAACAGCACAGCATATCAATTTTTTCACTGTTTGTGGAGCCCATGTTCATTTTTCTTATACAAAACACTAACATTTTCTGAGTTAAATAAGAACCGCACTACGTTTATCGCTATTAAACACATATAACTGACTTATGTCAAATATTTACAGGTATAAACAATAGAATATCACAGTCAACTACTATAATTTTGTTTTTCCCATTATTAGGCATAATTTAAAGCCAGTTCCTTACTTGTTATACATCGTTATAATGAAAAATTTATGTACAATTATATCCCGCAAAAATATATATAAAGGATGTTCAATTTAAAAAAATGAAGTTGATTATCGCTGCTAAAAATCAGTAGGCTATGAAAGATTACTAATGATGCAATATGATAGACCATTTCGAGATAAAAAAACATTTTCCTTTAACACTTTTTTGTATTTTTGATAATAAAGCTGATATAGGCTGAACAATAAAAAAACAACCATACTGTATATAATGGGTGATTCATTTAGAGATACTTTTTCCAAAAGCAAAGAACAAATGAAAAAGGCCAATTTATTTAAGAAACTTGATTATCATACAAAAGAACCATTCTTTACAATTATTTTTTAAAAATTATTCCTCTCAAATGTTGGCCGCGACTGCGGTTAACGTAGTCTATTCTGCTGTTCCAATTTTCAATGACGCGTTCTAGCATTTCGAGTGGTATTTGTCCAATGACCCGAGTAATATTGGCCTCCAATGCCTCAATTGTAGCCGGTTTATCCATGTAGACTTTAGACTTCACGTAGCACCACAGAAAAAATTCTAATGGTGTGATGTCACAAGATCTAGGCGGCCAATTTACTGGTCCGAAGCGTGAAATTAAATGTTCACCGAATCGTTCTCGCAGTAAAGCCATAGTTTCACGAGCTGTATGGCTAGTGGCGCCAACTTGTTGGAAGTAAATGTCTTGTAGACCACGGGTGTCAAGTTCAGGCAGCAAATAGTCCCTTATCAAGGCGCGATAACGGTCGCCATTCACAGTCACATTCCGGCCGGCTTCTGTTTTGAAGAAATATGGACCAATTATTCCACCGGCCCATAATCCGCACCAAACAGTTGTTTTGTCTGGATGTAATGGTAGCACTTTAATCTCTTCAGGTTGCTCATCACCCCAAATACGGGCATTTTGCTTATTCACGTACCCATTAAGCCAGAAATGGGCCTCATCGGAGAACAAAATTTTTGTCGAAAACAGTGGATCTTCTGCAAGTTTATCAAGAGTCCAACGGCTGAAACGGAAACGATTCGGAAGGTCGGTCGCCTTTAGTTCTGGCACTAGTTGAATTTTGTATGCTTTTAAACCAAGATCCTTTCGTAAAATACGCCAAGTTGTTGCATACGACAAACCAAGCTGTTGAGAACGGCGACGAATTGATTCTTCCCGGTCTTCGCGTACACTCGCTGCTACCGCCGCTATATTTCCTTCACTACGTGCTGGATGAGGTCTATGTGGTCGCGTATTATCCATTATTGTAAATTGAGTTTCAAACTTATATGGTATAGCGAATTGTGCGTTCGGTAGGCCGATTATGCGGCCCATATGTTGCTCTAAGCGCACGATACACATTCGTTGTAGAACGCCCATTTTCGTAATAAAGCTGTACTATTTGTAGACGCTGTGCCGGGCTAAGTCTTTCCATTACGTAATGTCAAATAGTACTGAACCAGAATGCGCAGTCCGCTGACGCGTCGCATGCGCGCTCAGCCATTAAATCCCCACCTAAAAAAGTACCTCCAATTGAATCACCCATTATTTTCTTTTAATAATTATATTTAATATAAGATTCGACTTGAAAATAATAAAACTCCTGCTTAGTAGCGTGTCTCCATTTTTCTTATAATTCCGGGGAAAATAATAAAAACGCTATTTTACTAACTAAAATTGTTGTAATAGCAAACGAGAGAAAAATTTAAGTTGAAGTGCAAACAAACATTTTTATTTTACATCTATTGGGTTTGTTTTTAAGAATAAAATTTAATTGGTGTTGGCCAATATTTCAATATCAAGAAGGTATTTTAAAATTAAATATACTTATAAAAATAAAAATATACTTTCATGATATTTCGACGAGTAGAATTACATCTAACTGAACTACTTATGTTAACTTTATAGATAGTTACGCAATCAATATAGAACATTTACAAGTTGGATAGTCTATCCTCCAAGAAGTACGTAAAAATGGCAGCTCCCATGTTTCCGCGTGTCGGACGTCTATTTTTCACCGTAATTTCCGTAATAATTAGAAATGCTGTATACTTTTATTTAACATTACGCTTCTTGTACAAAAAAAAATCACACACACACAGACCGAAAGAATTTTTAATATGGTTATTTTCAGATAAAAGGCTAATGTATCGAAATTCAGATGGATCATTAATAATGTACGATGTTACCGACCAATCGCAACAAGAATTATTGCCAAACACCACATCAGTAAGTGATCTCTATACATAATATGTTAAAATTTATTGCAAACTAATATCTACTATATTTTAGTTACTTATAATAACCTAATGTATTTCGTTTATTACATTACAGGCATTAAAGACTTCCTTTGACTATGAATTATCTCCGGATAGTCAGTACCTTTTGATGGCGCATGACTACCAAAAGGTAATTTAAACATACGAAATTTTAATAGTAATTTTACAAAAAAAAGATTTATGTTTTTAGTTATATCGGCATACGTATTTAGCTAGATATACAATCTTAGACTTAAATACCCACGAAGAAATACTCTTGCACCAAGGTGTTTCTTTACATTATGCAGCTTGGGGTCCTACAGAAAACTCTATAGTATACGTGTATGCTAACAATATTTACTACAAACCGTCTGCTCTAGTTGCTACAAGTATTGCCGTAACCAATGACGGTCTAGATGGTCATATTTACAACGGTGTACCAGATTGGGTTTACGAAGGTAAGAGGAAACTTAGAAAGGCTGTAATTGAGAATTATCTAGAGAAAAATGGAAGCAATTTTGATCAAATGATAAATGGAAACGAATCAGTATGATATGCACTTCAAATAGCATTAAACATAACCATTTAATATGGCTTATTTTTCACTTAAGTGTTATTTTTTCATTTGACCTTGGATACGGTTACCATAAACACGGGCGATATGGCTCATAATGACCGCTAATTTATTACAGTTTTTAATGTTGTGTGAATATAAATAAGGCCCGAGAAGAAAGAATATACCTACATTTTACAAAACTAATACTTTGAATTTTTAAGAAAGTCTAAAGAAACAAGCAAAACTTTAGCATTCTTTATTAAAATTAAGAGTATTTAAACATTGACAACTTGAAAACTTCAAAGTGTCAACAACTGTCACTTAAAATAAAATTAAGGTTAAATCGTTGATTCAAGGAGTCATGTTAGATGCGTAATGATGCGAAACGACTGTCAACGACATGACAGCTGACAGAAATCTCGGAACTTTTCCAATGCAATTTGAATTTTCCGCTTAAGAAATTAATTCTTCGTGAAAAATAGAATCTTGTATGAACCATTGGTGTTTTGGCAATTATATTTCCCTCGGTCGACATTCATCCCTCGAACCAGAGGCCGTCGGGCTGAATTAACATCGACCTCGGAGCAATATAATACCCATAACGCCCTTGGTGCATAAATAACTATTTCAGTTTCAGTACTCATTTCATATATCTAACGATTCTAATATTGCTCACATTTCCATCGCAGTATAGTTTTTTTGAATTCTCTGAAAGAATTGTTGGTAGAACAAGCTTTCGGCACTCTTTCGGCAGTTGCCACTCCTAGATGGACATTGTTGCATTTCAGACAATATTAGAAATATATGCCCGAGATGAAATAGCGTAATATTCTGCATACAGACCCGGTTCTTAGAAGAACTTTCAACATTTCAATAAATCATCCCTCCGTACATGTACGAATTGAAATTGGTTTGATTATAGGTTGTTCCATTTGCTATGCGTGGTTGCTCTGGTAATCTGTGTTCGGTTCCTGTGCTTGCTGTCGTTATACGGGCTGTACTGTAACCTTCTTCATTTTTACTCACCTATATGTTAGAACAGGTTTCCATGAAATATATAGGCGTCTTCTTTTTCGTTTATTTTGTTCTCTTGTTCGAGTGAGAAGAATTTGTATATTTCGTTATAGTTTTTATTTCATTGAAATGTTAATGCCTGTTACATTTGAGTTGATTTTAGTTCTTTGTTTTATTCGTCTTATGAACGTTTAATAGAGTCAACTCGCACCCACAAACTCAGCGATACGAATGACGTGCGACATGCCTCAAAAAGCAGCGCAAATACCAACGTCGCAAGACATTTCGGGCGGATGTAATCTCACCACTAAATGACCAGTCTACTTTAATCCTATAGGTAAATTCCCCACCGTCCGTAAGGATTCACGTTAATACCATAGGTATTCTCACCACTAGTTTTAATACGTAATTTTTCATTAAATTTTCTAATGAAGAAAGAATGAATTTATTACTGAGTGCCTTTTCAGAATCTATTATAAAAGTTTAACAAATTATAATTTTGCAAACATTCAACACTAATAAATGAAATTTGAGATTTTATTGAGGATAATAATAAAAAGAAGTAGTGATAGTAATATTTATATATATTTTTTGGCTAAAAATACAAAAATAACGAAAAACATCATATGGAATTCAAAACACAAAAATAAAAAGTAACACGTTACATAGCCATGCACCACAGTAAACAGTAAACATTTATATACATATACTATATACATATAAAAATAAATCACTAAAAAGTTATAGAAACTATTAGGTATATACATATTATATATAAAAAAAGCAAAATTAATTGGGTAACAAAGAATGACAAACACATTTTATGAACTCTAGCCTTGACAATTGACCTGATTTTAATCGATTTATACAATTTTCCAAATATTTTAATTTGTTTTTCACTTGCCTATCCTTTATTTTATTAGGAATATGTAAACTTTGTATTTTGATGTCAGTGTCAACTTGGAATTCTTTCAATTTTTCGATAAACACATATATAGACGGATGCGTACTATAAAAAGATGCATTAAATCTGGAATGGAACGACTCGCACGCATTTGTAGTGCGAGTATTCGAGGCAACTTCTTCCGCCCATATATTCGTAGGAAATGTAGCATTTTCCTCTATATATGTTTCTAACAAATAATCGGCGTATTTATCTAACAGGCTATTGTCTGGTTTATAAGCCATCAAATCGAAAACAAAGCAGTCCGCAACATGTTCTGGTTGTAGATAAGTCATACCAAAGGTAAGTTTCAGCCAATTTCCTATTTCTGAATTATTTTTATAATGTTCACTTAATCCAAGGAACTGAATTTTCTGTACCATGCTTGGTGTAGGTGAAATCTACAGCCACCGATTTTTACACTGGGCCAAACATGAATTATTGCGGTATGTATTGCTTTTTCAAAATCAACATAGATCTCGCTAGGTTCGAAAAATGAATTAAATGATTCAAAAATGTTAGATTTCAACAACAAAAAAAGTATTTTATATGTGGTCCAACTTTTGTTTGGCAACAAGCAATACAGTAGTGGGACATAGTGTCCATTCTGAAGTCCATGGATGGTAAAAAATTGTAGAAAGTATTTCGTACAATATGAGAACGTGCCGCCCATATACAAAGTATTCATTTTAGACAAGGCACGAATATTGGCTTCACATGTAAATACGATAATGTTATGTTCTGCACTATTTATAAACAAAAAGTTTTCACCTTTTGCGGTTTTAATTTTAGGAGAATATAGATTTACAACTTCATGCACTTCGTTTATATTTGCAGGTAGGCGACTAGGAAATATTTTCCGACGGCAGTTATACATATTTCTTCGTACATAATAGACATAATTGGTTGTAACAGACTCTGGCATATTGGCACTAAGGACTCTTCGAATAATCTTTGAAGGTTTTTCCAATAAATCTTCTTCTGCTTTTCGCTTGCACAAATTTGTAAGCACTTTCCTGTTTGTATTTTGCTCATCTACTTCATGGTTATGAACTATATCACTCCTCGATATTGTAAGCTCAGGACCAACAGTAAATACTTTAGCATTACACTTTCTTCTTTGGACACATCTCCAGAAAACTTCTCCGCTTTTCAATTCTTTTTCTTTAAAATACGTAAAATTCTCAAAGAAAAGTAAATCTTTACTCCGTATACTTTTTACTAACGTAGCTGACATCTTATAAATCGAATACTTATATTAAATTATTATCACAATAAACAACACCAATTGTACTAACCTCTTCTGTTGAGCAAAAGAAACTAACTTGTGAAACCGTAATAACTTTGCAAGAACATCAACATTAAATAGACATTAGTTAATATTAGTACTGGAAATTCCCAAATTACGGTATATATTGCTTTTATTACCTGAACTCTGTTAGTGGTGAAAATACCTGCCGGATTATAAGATTATTCTATCGATGCAGGTAGAGGGTAACGTTTGGTGGTGAGATTACCTCCGCCGGAAATTTCCCTCAGTTCAAACCTAGCAATAACAAAATCTATGTCCTAGTTTACGTTCAATAGTATCTCAATCGAAAGCGAAAAAACATACGTTATAATAATAATAATAATAATATCCTTTATTGTCCAACAGTCGAATCCCATAAAAGGACAATACAAGTAAATTGATTATGCTGTACAGAGTGAAATTAAACATAAACCTAAATTCAAGGCTAAGTACACAAATACAGAATGTATGAACACCAAATGAATAATATATAGAGCTGAGGATGTTTGCGGTACGGCAGGACCGTATGTAGTGCATCCCCACCAGCGTATAAACACGATGCAGCGAAACACTTTAGTTAGTCGTGAACTGGCAACGTGATCGTGTGTTGTCTTGAGCTCTATTTAATAAGTATGACGGACGTGCCCAAGCCAAGAAAGCGCCCATTGTATAACGACGTGAAGAAATTGATCCGAGACTTTCCCGATTTGTATTATAATGGAGCAAAAGTGGTTTGTAAATTATGCGATAAACAGTTACTTTGCTGGGACAAATACGACTGTAAAAGACATGTTGAAAGTGTACACCACAAAGGCAAAAAAAGTAATGTGCTGTCTAAAACGCAATTCATTTTCGATTTATTGACAATGCTACTCGTCTGCGATGTGCCAGTTCACCTGCTAGATAAAAAAAGCCTTTCACGACTTTTGGAATAAATACAATTCCAACAAAAAGCTACCGTCACGGAGAACGTTACTCACCTATTTACCAATTGTGCGTGAGGACATTGAAAACAGAATGAAAGCAGTAGTAAATGATAAACAGTTATGGGTATGTGTCGACGAAACGACAGATCGAAAAAAACATTCTATTGTGAATATTATAGTGCGTGTACTAGATCCTGTCAAATCAACATTTCCCATTTTATTAGCCAGCAAAAGATTGGAAAAGTGCACTAGCGAAGTAATTACGAAGATAGTGCTCGATACGCTACAAAAATTTCAAGTTTCAACTAATCAACTCCTGATGTTTATGAGCGATGGTGCTGCGACAATGCGTTCTGTAGGCCATTCTCTTAAAGCAGATTGTGAGAGACTTTTGCATGTGACATGTAAAGTTCATGCTTTACACCTTGTGGCACAAACTATTCGGCAATGTTATCCAGAGGTGGATGCATTAATAGCAACCACAAAAAAAGTGTTTCTAAAATCTCCCAAACGAATTCGAGAGTTTCACAGTCGGTGCCCTGGTATTCCCGAACCACCAGAGCCAATCCTTACACGTTGGGGAAGTTGGTTAAAGGCGGCATTTTATTATGCCAAGTATTTCCAACAAATAAAATCTGTGGTTCTACAATTCAATCCTGCCGAAGCTGTAGCCATTAAGGAAAGCCAGAGACTCTTTCAAAACCCTTCCCTTGATGCAGATTTACAAACTATTTATAACAATCATATAGGATTGTTTAACGCAATCGAGAAATTTCAAAATACTGCATTATCGTTAGCGGAGTCACTGCAAATACTGGACGATGTACACGCCCAGCTATGCGCAGTAAATGACAACAAAAATGTTAATGTAATAGAAAAGTTCGAGAGTGTGATAAACAATGATTTTGATTTTACCAGATTAAAACAAATTAGTAATGGTGCAAGTGTAGATTCGGTTTCTATCTATAAAGATTATTTTAATTGTGCGTGTGTTACATCCGTAGATGTAGAGCGGTCTTTCTCAAAATATAAAAAAATTTATTCATCACGGCGTACATCGCTCACCGCTACAAATATGGAAACGTATCTAATGCTACAAACTTACTGCAAGTCTTATCCACTTGGCGCTATGCTATAATAATCGTAAATAAGGTAAGTGTGTTATTTATATACAGTACACATAACTGACATACCTAAGTGATATAAATAGCGAATGCATGTAAAGCAATAAAATCACGCATGCATCACCGATCGAAACAAGGTCATTATATTCGTGCGTTTAACTGAATACTATCCTGGCACACCGCAAACATCCCCAGCTCTAATAATATATTTGCAAATGTATGAATATTACAAACAGTAAAAATGTATGCTAAAGAAATAAAAGGAATAAGAAAAGAATAAAAGGAGGGACGTAAAGGTAAGGGTTGACTATATATGGAAGACATCAGGAAAGTGAATATTCGCATTTTTAGACATATGAGTCAGTGGCGCCTTGGTTAATATATTCGTTCTAGCTCTGGTCGCTGAGAAAGTATCTGTGGAACGTATAGCGTACGTCGGTACTAGAAAGTCCACTGCCGAAAGAAGATATGCAGGATCGATTCGGTTGTTCACTAGTGTGTTATGTTATGTTAAATAATCAGGGTGATTTGACGAGAGAGTATCAAAAATTGGCAGTATCTTTGCCATGACAAGAAAGAATATATTGCTGGTTAAAACCATGTTTTTGAAGACTACTGTCAAAATTTAGCCTAAATTTGTTTGAGAACTAAATTTTTATAAGAGCTTAAATAATATAAATAACATTATTAATTATTAATAATTAAATAATAGCTATTTGCTGTTTTTTGTGCTAATATGGAGAAAAAGAATTACAGGTGTTAATTAAACATTATTATTTACGTGAAAAAATCATTAAAGAAACTGAAAAAAAGGTACATAAATATTGTAATAAATCTTCTCCTTCCCGTGTAATGATTTGTAACTAGTTGACTACTTTCAAAAGTGGTCATACGAGCACAGCCAATTTAATTTGATATAGATAAAAAAGAATATATCGTAGGTACCTAGACGTTAGCCCATACTCCGCTAGTTAGCTGTATCCCGAATCTTCACTACCAAGTATTTGACAATATGTCTGGGTGGTCCATTTCTATTCAGTTTTCCATAAATATTACTCCTACTGTTTTACCATTAGATGTCATCATTTAATTTTGTTTGGTTTCATCATCCCAATCATAATACATACTTTCTCTCCAGACCTACTCGACTATTACCAGGTATTAATACAGACAGATCTTGCGCGTCAGCAATTTTATAGCAGATCTTCAGACTGCACCCACGATTTCGTTGAAAACCAAGTTCCACACTGGCCCCATCACCGCACTCATCGACGTGACTAACAGCTTCACTGAATATAAGTTTAACATGACAAAATATAACTCGAAAAGCTTTGAACATGACAGTACTAAATTCTTATATGCCAAGAGATTAGACCAAAAATAAATTGAAGCTGAACTAACAGAAGAAGAATATGAACATATAAAAACGTGTATTGTTGACGCTACAGAGGAGGCTGTTGAAATAATGCAGATAACGGACAAACCTGATTGGTGGGATAAAGGGATAGAACAACAAATTGTTAACAAGAAACGACTCTACCAAAATCTTCTTCAAAAGAAGATGTCGAGAAAAAAATTAAGAAGAGCAAACAGGAAGGTAAAAAACGAAGTCATTAACAAAAAGAATCAATTTTGAGGGAAAATGTGCGAGTACATAGAGCAACAAATAGGAGAAACCCGAAGCTCAGAAGTTTGGACGAGCATAAAATCGGTTAGAAAGCTGGGTAAAGAGTATGAATGTGAATACCTCGCTGTGGGCAGCGATGAAAAAAACAACCTACCGCGCCGACAAAGCTAAATACTTACAAGTCACAATAAGCAAGGAAACAGCAAAGACGAGATCCAGGAAAGAATTACAAAAGGTAGGAAAAGGTTGGAGCACTCAATTCCGTACTTTGGGGAAGAAACATTAGACGAGACATCAAACTCCATATCTACAACTTAATCGTTAAGAGTATTTTGACATATAGTTCAGAAGAATGGAATTTGACTAAAATTAATAGAAATAAGCTGCTGGTCACAGAAATGGATTTAAGTGGAACCTGAATATCGAGACTTTATAGAATAAGGAATATAGAAATAAGAAGAAGCATGGACATATAGAGGGATGTTATTGACGTAGAGAACGACGTAGAGAAAAAAACAATTTACTTGGTTCGAGCACACAAAAATGAATGAGGAAGGCAAGGAGAAGTTGGAGATATGACGTTAACGAAGCTATGGATGCAAAAAAATATAGGAAGACATGGGTTACGACAGAAGGAACTGGAAACTGGGAACGGAGAGGTAGCCATAGATAATCCGTATATACGAGTAGTATCAGTCTTAAAGAAATTGTTATGGTTGACACATTATTAAAAGTTATATCATGTAGTGAATAAATTGCTTCTTCCTAAAAGAATATTCTCATCACAATGTATAAGATGCTCTTTGCCTATAATATAGTTTTTGCACTAGTTCCATAATTTGTATTTTGTCTTTCGCAATGCAACTTCTATACATGCAATTTTTATTGCGAACTAAAAAATTTTCTTCGAATTGTATTTCAAAACCGGAGCTAAATTTGCTTTTTACCTTTGTATGTCAAAAATGTAATGCTTTATTAGTATATAAGTATCTTCCTTATTACATCTATCTCATCGAAATTTCAGTATTCTAATATATTATAATACGTTACAAGTACAATGTATTCGTAACTAATTGAGAAGAATTAGTTAGAGGTACGAAAACCATCGATAAAATAAAAAAATTCCGAAGCTATGATCAGAAGAAAGAACTGATTGTTTTAGGCAAAACCTTTATTAAATATTTAAAGTAATTATAGAGAAATGAAGCGGTGTAAATTATTTAATCAACTTTTCAGAGGAAGTTTTTGGTTCCAACCATGCGTTGTGGTTTTCACCGAATGGAAAGAAAATAGCTTACGTCAAATTCAATGATAATACGACATCTCTAATGACTATACCATACTATGGAATTCCAGGAAGTTTAGATTCTCAATATACTAAATCTGTGCAAATTAGATATCCAAAGGTACAATCAAATAAACAGCAATTAGTTTCTGATGCCAACAAACACATTTTTATAGCCTGGAACCAAAAATCCTGATGTGTCTCTTCACGTTTACGATGCTGAAACAGCTCAAACACTAGATCTTCCGGTACCTTCAGACTTAAGGTAATTATTTTATTTTTTGTGCCAAAAAAATAATCAACTTCAATTCCAGCGAAGAGATTATTTCAGCAGTTTCCTGGGCTTCCGATACAGTAGTTTCACCTATTTGGCTAAACCGTGTTCAAAATGAGGCATACATTATCACTTATGATACCTCGTCATACGCAAGAGTAAACGAATATCAAATTATTCAACATCTCAAACAAGAAAATGGATGGCTTAATTTATTTACACCATCCATTTTTTCTAAAGATGGATCCCAAATGTTACTAATTCTGTCTCAGGACCAAGGTGAAGGTGCCGGTTCTTATAAGCATATAACACGTTTCAATGTAGAAGAAAATGCCACACCAGTGGCAGTTACAAGTGGGAAGTTCGTAGTCACCGAGATTTTAGGATGGAATGAAGAACGAAATTTAATGTAAGTTTTGTCAAATTTAGAAAAGTTAAAATTCATTGCTAATTTCTAGATACTACCTAGCTAATACAGAAACGGATCCAGCTGTTCAACATGTCTACAGCATTTCTGTAAATGATAATGATGTCACCTGTATGTCTTGTAATGTAGAAACTAATTTAATGAACGAGAAATGTCTCTACAATTCAGCAAGATTTAGTAAAGATTTCTCCTACTTTGTATTTAATTGTGCTGGACCAGGAATTCCCGAAATATCTATTTTCTCAACAGAGACTCTAAACAAGTCGTCGATATGGGAAGACAATACAGCATTAGTAAGTTCTTTGCGTGGCAGAGATTTACCTAAAGTCCAAAGATTAGTTATTGATGTAGCGGGCGATTTTAAAGCTCTAGTCTCCCTTAAATTACCACCAAATATAGATCTTAGTGGAAGTACAAAATACCCAATGGTAGTAAATGTGTATGTTAAACTGAAGAAATTTTCATTTCGGAAATAATAATTGCATTTTCTTTTTAGATATGGAGGACCCGATTCCTACCAAGTTATTGAGAAGTTTTCTGTTGACTGGGGTACTTATTTAGCTACTAATAAAAGTATAATTTATGCAACTATTGATGGTAGAGGATCTGGATTGAAAGGTGATAAAATATTGTTTTCTGGATATAGACGTTTGGGTACTGTTGAAATTGAAGACCAAATCAATGTCACAAGGTAAGAATTTAATCAAAATTATCAAAATAAAAATTTAATATTGTTTGGTCATAACACTTTTGAGTTTGTTATATTTTATTTAAATTTATTTTTCTATTCAGACAAATTCAACAAACCATTCCTTATGTAGATGAGACTAGGACTGCAATTTGGGGCTGGAGTTATGGAGGTTATGCTTCGGGTTTAGCTTTAGCTACTGATAATGACAACGTATTTAAATGTGGAATGTCAGTTGCACCTGTCACCGATTGGACACTCTATGGTATATTTATACGAAAAAAAGAACGCAATCTATCTAATTAAAAAACGAGTTAAAAGAGGAACCTAATTTGATTTTTCAACATAATTCCCACTGTCTAACATATTTATGTTTATAGTTTATTTCAAATTATAAGAATATAACTTTGAACGGCTCTAATGCTTTTATTGCACCACCTTCTGTGATGATAATTATTATACCCGGTCTCCTTATTGAACGGGTGCGGTTTACCTATTTGACTATACCTATTGACTATAAATTAGGGCCCTATAATATAATAATAAGACGCTGTTAATTTCAAGTATATAATAAAAAATATCTGTACATTGGGTTTATATACAAAGAAAAAATTACAAATCGTGTGGCAACATGTATAGTGGATACATATAGATATGTAAAGCTAATTTATTTGTAATACACAATAAAATTTTTATCTGTCACCGCATTTCATAAAACGTCTGTGATTGAGTCGTCTTGCAAATCGGTGTCTGTGTCTGAATTATATTGCAAATTTATAATCAAAGGTGCTACTATTTTGTACATGCGCATATATTTGTCCTCTTTTGCTATTGCGTGTTTAACAGCATTTTTACAATTTACAGCAGTTATATGTTCCATAGCATTTTTTATGTGTATTACACTGCTTTCACTAAATTTCGGTGTTTGATTTGTTCGTCTTATGGTATTTTTCAGTTTGGCCCATATCAATTCAATGGGATTGAAAATGCTATGGTATGGTGGTAAACGCAAAATTGTATGTCCTGCTTCTTTGGCTCTGTTATCCACATAATAATCCTTTAAATATTCTTTTGTCTTCATCACCTCTATTAATTGGTTTTTTGTATAATGATCCTCAAAATATAAATCATTTGCTTCTAAAAATGTTTTAATATTTTTCTTATTATTACATTTTCTAGGAACTTTGGTTTGCTGTCGAGAATGATACGGAGCGTTGTCCATCACTATCACACTATCTTTTGGTAAATTTGGCAGCAAAGTGTCACAAAACCATTCTTCAAATAAAGATGAGGTCATATCTTCATGGTAATCTAAACTTGAGGATTTAACATTTTTAGCAGATAATAGCGGCTGTCCGATCCATCCTTTTTTTGACCCAGCATGAAGAATGATTATTCTCTTCCCTCTCGAAACCGGCGCGTCCAACTGACACATACTTGAACTATCCACCCAACCTTTGCAAATTGTGTCATGGGTGTCATACCACGTCTCGTCTAAATAACATATGAATCGTCCTTCCTGTCTATACCTTCTAATTGCCGTTAAGTATTCATATCGAAGTTTCTGTAACCTCGGGCTTTCCATAATTGTGCGACGATTGTCTATAGTGCCAAACTTAAAACCAGCTTTCTTTAGCGCCCGCCACAAGGTTGCTTTAGAACACTGAATATTTATAGGCTCATCACTGATTCTTTTATGTAAGCAGTCAAGTGTAGATACAACATTTACTCTGTAGAAGGAGTATACTTGCTGCCTAATAGTACCAATTTCATACTCTTCAATTTTTCTCGGTGCTCCTTTGTCACTTCTTTGCTTTCGAGGCGCTGCGTTATTCTTAACTATTTTATATATTGTTCCAAAAGGCACCTTGGTTAATTGCGACGTTCGTTGAATGTTCTGGGTTTGTATTTCGTTATTTTCTTCCATCAGGGTATGATAGACATTGAAAATTATCTGTTTTGCATCTTCTGATATATGCTTTCTCTGTCGTGCTCCAACAGTATTATCACTATCCACATCATAATCACTAACACTATCAGCAGAAGGTCGCCACATGTTCTTTAAGTAAAGAGAGAAAAATCAAATATGTATACAGCAGTAAAGTTTAACAATAAATGATAAATAGACTCAATATTAGATGTAATATATACCAACTCTCTTAACTATATTTACTTAAATTTTGTTTAATAAGTATTAGCACTTATTTCATCTAAATTGTAATTTAATGACTATTTAACTATATATAATAACTATATATTCAAATTAACAACTGTTGGTACTTATATTATTATTAAATTTTATTTCATCTAAATTGCAGTAATTACAATTTACTTAAATTTTGTCATTACGGACCTCAGCAGTTTGTTTGCGTAAAAGATAATCGTATTGAGCAGCCAGGTAGTTATCGCCGCAGGTGGTGAAATAAAAGCATTAAAGCCGTTCAAAGTTATATTCTTATAATTTGAAATAAACTATACGTTATTGAATATTGACAAGAAATACTTAAAGTAACTAGTAAATACTTTTCTACGGAGTCTTTCGGATTTGAATTTGATGAACAACTTTACTTCAGAATAATTTTTTCACATTAGAAAAAATATAATCATTGGGTACTATCTTTCATTCCATAAATACATCTTTTCTGTGTATCTCATTGTATGGTGCTTTGTTATAGACTACAATCTTTAAATTTTCACTTGTAACTTGATATCTATCTGCAACAATAATACTGTTAAACATTTCAAAAATTTTTTCCCTCCTTGGAATACGTTTGCCTGTTTCTTATGTATTTTGGTATGCTGAATCCAGCTCTGACCTCAGAATTTCGATATCAGGCTCCAATGATTGGGGGAGGGGGTAGAAATATCGTGAAATTAATATAAGCTCAATTAAAAGGCCAGATCTAACCAATTTATTCGCCTTAAACAATCGGAAACGTATCATATATTTTATTAACAATAAACATAAGACCTATAAAGTCTAAATTCAACTGACAAAATTTTTGTGGTGATGGAGGGCAATAAATGAAAGAAAATTAATACTGGTAGCCGTAACATTGTGGTAATTCATTTTGAAAATAATAAAATAAAATAAAACAATAACTTTGTTATAGCACTTTATTCACATGTAATAGTGACCGCGGTTTCGACATTCAATGTCATTATCAAACTGCAAAAGTTACAGTCCTACATAGATCTTATAAATGACACAAAAATATATGGGGGTGGTATATAATGTTATTTAAAATTACTACTATATACTTAACTATTATATACAACATTGGAAAAGAGGTGTATATATAAGATCCAACTGGTCGTTAAGTACAATATCTATTGTGTTGTTTCCGCTTTTAAAAATTTCTAGTGACTCTAAAAGATTTGGCCGAGAAAGGTCGTAAATTAAATCTTTTCGTCACTAGAAATTTTTAAAAGCGGAAACAACACAATAGATATTGTACTTAACGACCAGTTGGATCTTATATATACACCTCTTTTCCAATGTTGTATATAATAGTTAAGTATATATGAGTAATTTTAAATAACATCATAAACCACCCCCATATATTTTTGTGTCATTTATAAGATCTATGTAGGCCTGTAACTTTTGCAGTTTGATAATGACATTGTATGTCGAAACCGCGGTCACTATTACATGTGAATAAAGTGGTATAACAAAGTTATTGTTTTATTTTATTTTAAATGAAAGAACTTTTTTAATATATTTTTGTTCTGGAAACGCCTTATTGGAAAGTTAAATGGTTTTAAAATACTTCATGTCGACCGACTTGGTAGGCAACTCTTTATACAGCTACAGATTATTTTTGTTAGCTATATAAATTTGCCAAGTAATCTTTATATATTTTTACAATGGTATTTACAACGTACGGCAAATGAAAAGTATTTTTCGTAGTATGGTGTTATTTACGGATGAACGCTGTTTTCATCGCGAAGGCTCTTTTAACAATAAGAATTTACATATTTAGGCGGACGTAAATCCTCATGCAACATTTATCTAGCAACATCGAATTTCCCTTAATGTTTGGGCTGGAATTATAGGCGATTATTTGAGTGGACCACATTTCTTGCCACGCCGCTTAACTTCTGATAATTATTTGGCATTTCTTCAATAAGAACTTCTCGTAGTTTTGGAAGTTGTACCATACGGTGTCAAACAGAGAATGTGGCTTCAGCATGACGGAGTACCTCCACATTTTGGACATGAGGTTCGACGGCATTTAAAAGGTACCTATACAGGAACATGGACTGGCAGAGGAGGACCTGTATCTTGACCTGCACGATGTCCCGATTTAAGTATGTTGGATTTTTATTTACGGGACTCCCTTAATACGCCTATGAAACGCATGTCCAAACTCCAAATGAACAAAGGGAACGAATACTTTTAACGGCGCAAATAATCAAGCAAACACCTAGAATATTTGAGCATGTCCAAGGGTCAAAGATTCGGCGGTGCAGTGCTTGTATTGAAATGAATAGCCAATTCTCTAGTTCTTCTAACATTGCTCCTGAATATGTCCCTATTTCATTGTTTATTTTTATTTCGTTTAAATAAAATTTTCTAATTTCGTAATTGCATTCCATGTAAATTTGTAATATATAATTTCAAATACTATGACAGTGATATTAAAAAAAAATTAAACGTAAGGATGCAGTACCGAATTAAATAGCAATTAATAACGTTATCCTTATAGAATTTAATCCCAATACGAATTGTACTGCATCTGAAATATGTGGTTGCTAACAAAAAATATAATGTATAAATGTATAAGAAATTACCTAATATGTCAGTTGACATGAAGTATTTTAAAACCATTTAACTTTCAAATAAGGCGTTTACAGAACAACTCTTAGAGATACTAACAAGTTCTTCCATTACCACAGAAATTTTGTCGGTTGAATGTTGACAGACCCTGTTTAAATTCATTTTCTGCATATTTGCTTGTGATTTTCTTTTTATAAGAGGAGGTTTCTCGTATTATATTACAGCAATAGTCGGCCGACATGTTTGAACTCCACTTTCCGGTATATCTTTTCTTGATCCATGCAATATCTTGTGAAATCTTTCTTCATGCTCATCTGATACTGCTTCCAAATTCTCAGGAAAGAAATCCAAATGAGAATGGAGAAAATGGAATTTAGTGACATGTTGCATCCCATAATGTGGTAAGTCGAGACTAGTTCTTCACGGGTTCCTGGTAGTTCTCTGATTTATTTTTCCCAAGAAAATAGCTGCAAATGTTTTCGAATGCATTTACGCTCGTCTTTCAATATCATTTAAAGTTGTCCTAAAGTTGACATCTCAAAATAGTTGTCTAATTCGCGGTTCAACAAAAATTCCCCCTTTGATCTTTGCCTCTCTTCTACAGTGCGACTTCTTTTTTAAAGAAAACATCCCCTTCAGTATTTAGTTCCTTAATAATTTTTTTAAGAGACCTACTTTAATGTAAAGGGGGGCAAAAATATTTGTTCCTTCTAAACTAATGCTTCTCGTGACACATTTTGAACACCTAGTTCAGTTGTTTTGCATAAACTGTAAAATCTCTGGCGCACCTTCTCCAGTGTTTTATGGACTCCAAAATGTCCCCCAGAAGCACCATTATCGAGTTCTCGCAATACCCCTGGTATTCTTTTCTTGGGAACCACCATTTGCATCTTCCGCTCGCTTCCATCGTGATTTTCGGCCTCACGTCTCAGGAGATCGTCTTCCATGGTTAAGGAATCCCATTGTGCCCAGTATGACTTCAATTCTCGCGAATGGGGAGCAATTTCTTTCCAGGTCGGTCTTTGCCCATTTCTCTTCCAAGCCCTGAAGACTGCAAGATCCTGATCAGCTTCTTGATCTGCGCGCAAATGGTCAGGTTGCCATTGGTCATCAACCACGGTGGTTCGAAGAGCGTTGGCCGATTTGTCTTCGATTCGGTTGCAATGTCGACAGTCTTCTGGACAGGGCCTTCTTTCCATAATAGCGTCAACATACAGGCCATTGGTTTGATGTTGCAATTTGGATGCGATTTGGGGAGTCCTTGAGGCTTGCGGATTCTCAGACGATTCTTTCTTGGTCCTTTTACCACATTTATTCTAAATGTGACCGTTTCTTCTATAATTTCCGCATGGCCGCGCACTTTTATTTGGTTTGATCTGGTTTAGAACTCTAGTAACCACCTGCTCCATGAACTCCTCATTTTCCTGTTTGTCAACAGTGCAGACACGAGCATGGTTTCGAGAGACTTGTTTTGCAGTTTCAAACTCAAGCGCATGCGCCAAAGCATTGATCCAGGTTTTCGGTCGTGCCAACCTTAATGCTTGCTGCGTATCAATTACCGTAGACCATCTATGAACGTTTGGACAGCTAGGTGTTCCATGAAATTATCTGGCGCCATTCGTACCAGACGAGCAACATCTCCCTCAAATTCTTGAAGATTCTCGCCTTTCTTTTGTGATCATTTTCTTCAGTTGGATATGGTATACGTGCTCCAAATGTGCATGGCCATATCTCATCTCCAACCGCTTAATGAGTCGAGAATAATCTTTACGTTCCTCAGAAGGCAATGTCTGCAAGATATCACTAGCATCACCCCCCAATACTATGATTAAAGTAGTCGCCTTCTCGACAGAAGACCATGCGTTTGCTTCTGCGGCCGCTTCGAATTGCGTCAGGTAAGTTGCCCATGACGTCTTTTCATCAAAGGTTGGTGGCTTGATTCTGGTCTTCCAGATAGTCACAGCTTCTTCCTTTATTTCGATAGGCCGCGCTATAGCTTCTTCGTTGATCTGCTTTGTGTCAGAATGACTCATGGTAACAGGTAATTTCATCTGAGTCATTATTGCCTCTAAAAGTCTAGAATGTTCTCCAATTTTCTCTTCTACAGCTATGAAAACCTCTTCCTTTAACGCTTCTGATTTTTTCGCTAATCGCTGTTCTAGAACTTTCTCCATTTGTTCCAGACTATTTTCGAAGCTTCTAGAATTTTCTAGTAATTTCTTTTCCAGATTTCTCTCGAGGATTCTAGCGGTTTCTAGGTTTCTTTGTTGCATTTGAATTTGCGCATTCTCTATTAATCGTTGTTCTATATTTTTCGCACTATCCAGATTCTTCTGTTCCATTTGTTTTAGAGTTTTTGCTAAGTTTCCAGGTTGTTCTGCTCCATTTGTTGCATTTGAATTTGTGAATCTATTAGACGCTGTTCCATATTTTTAGCACTGTCCAGATTCTTCTGTTCCATTTGTTCTAGAGTTTTTGCTAAGTTTCCAGAAGTTTCCAGGCTCTTCTGCTCCATTTTTTCCATTTGGATTAACAACAAATCTACATTAGCGTTGCCGCCGGAAACTTGGAAGAAGTAATTCTCTGGGTCATCGCCTTGTTGGATCAACACATTTCGAAGCCGTTGCTGGAGAATTGCCGGTTGTATCCTCATCCCTCTCCTCTAATTCTCGTTTTAAATCAGTCACTTTTAATTCCGTCAGTTTCATTCTATTGGCCATCAAAATAACGTCTTTTCGCACTGTATATTTGTTTAAATAGATATTTAATTGTCTACTTAGTTCGTTAGACACACACTATATTAATAATAAAACGAATAACAATTTAAAACTAATTACTAACAATATGCACATTTATGTATTTGTATTTATGTTCACTCGCCGCGAAGCTCTGGTATTGAATGATCACCATACCTTCCTCGACAGCCTATATATGAATGGGAATTTCTTCTCGAGAACCTGCCTCGAGAAAACGCTAGAGGTATGATGCACCGTTTGATGAGTTATCAGAATATATTAATTCGTTACACATAAAATGCGAAAAATACGAATAGCGACTGCACAATAACAACTGAAGAGAATACATTGCCCCCCACTGTTTGCAGGAAATAAATGCGACGCCCGTTTATTGCTTATAACAGGGTTCAAAGAACCTTTTCATGAAATCTGAGGTTGTTTTAGCAACTTGCAGGGCAACTGTATATTTTATAGAGAGGAGTTTTGTGTTCAACAGTGCAATTGTACCATTTTGAACATATTCTACCAAATAAATTTCTTCTCGTTTTCCGTTTTAATTACTAAACTCCTTCCAAGCCTATTACAAAGACTCTCGTTTTGACAAGCATTCGCATCTTTTCACTACTAATAATATTGTAAATTAATTGTAAGTCATCACTTGCAAAACTTTAATCTTTTATTTGCACATAGCCTACCAAAGAAATTCCTTCGTGTCGTCCGTTTTAATCAAAGAATTCCTTCTAGACCTATTGCAAAGACTCTCGCTTTGACAAGCGTTTGCATTCAAGTATCCATTTCTTTTAATTACTAATAGTTAAAAAACTAAATAGTCAGCGCGTGGTGGTTGTATATTGTGAAATTTATGTCTACCATGCTGTCATTAAATTATTAAGACCAAAATTTATTAGATTCCTCATAGGTGGAAGATATATTTTTAAATGATAAAAACACACAATGTTGTATTAGATTTACACTTTATTTAATAATAATAATGACTATATAACAGCTGTTTCACCGTACAACGGTTTCTTCGGATATAACAAGTGGTACTATAAAACATTTTACTTAAACGTAAATATTTTTTATTTTATTACTTAATGGTTTTCTCAGAAATTGGAAACCGAAATATTTTTACCCGCCTCTTTTAGTAGGGATACATATAGATAACATAAATTATATTATAAGTGACACATATCTAACAAAATATTTCAATCACAAATAGGAAATAAATTCAACAGAGGGGAGGAATTAAGCTCTGTTTTGTCATTTAATAATTTATTTGAAAATTTTTGTTTATTAATTTGCATTGCTTCTAATAAATCGAGTTTCTTACTTTTCTTTTCTTCGTGTAGGATCTTGAAATTATTATTAAAACTATGGCTTTCTTCAATTAAATGGTTGGAGTATGCTGAATCTGTTTTCCCATTTCTAAACGAATAATAATGTTCGTATATGCGCTTTTTGAACGTTCTACCTGTTTGCCCGATATATGTTTTAGTACATGTGCCACAAGTTAGTTTATACACACCTGACTTATTATGATGTGCTGTTTTACTTTTATTGTTTTTGATGTAGTTACTAATATGGTTGTTGGTTTTATATGCAATGTTTATATTTTGTTTTCTTAAAAATTTTTCCAATGGTTTATTTTGTCTGCCTAGGTAAGTAATAATTTTAAATTTCTTGTCATGATCTTTAGTAATCGGATATATATCTTGTATTGCTTTAGTTTCTCGTTTTTTGGATATTATTTTATCTATTATATTCGGGTCATAACCATTATTGATTGCAATCTGTTTTATAATGTTGTATTCTGAATTAAAGTCTTCTATTGACATGGGTATATTTAATAGTCTATGAATCATACTATAGAATGCTGCTAATTTATGTTGAATTGGGTGCATTGATTTATTATGTATTGTTGTGTCTGTGTGCGATTCTTTATGGTATATCGAGAATTTTAGTAAGTTATTGTTTCTCTTAATCGTTAAATCTAAAAAGTTAATGCTATTATTCTGTTCTTTCTCTATTGTGAACTTAATGTTTTTATTATATATATATATATATATATATATATATATATATATATATTTGTTATATCCGAAGAAACCGTTGTACGGTGAAACAGCTGTTATATAGTCATTATTATTATTAAATAAAGTGTAAATCTAATACAACATTGTGTGTTTTTATCATTTGATATGGATTTACATCAAGTAAAGGCAGAATCGATTCAAGATATATTTTTAATGAATAATTTCTATTTTGTTGCATTTTTCAATAAATTTATCATATTTCTATGTCTGCTGTTACAATTTTTCGATTTTATAGTTAGATAGATTACACAAAAATATTTTTTTGCAATTACGATTTATTTATATGTAAAAAATGTGAAATTATATCATTTTCAGATTCAATTTACACGGAACGATTTATGGGCCTACCAACTGAAGACGATAATGCTGGAGGATATGATAAAGCGAGATTACTGGATAAATACGATGGTATACGCAACAAGGAATATTTTCTAATTCATGGCACATTCGATGATAATGTTCATTATCAGCAGTCTATGTTATGGTCAAAAGTTTTAGAACATCAAGATATAATGTTTAGACAACAAGTAAGATTTATTTATTAACATTAGCTCTATGAGTTAAAGAAAAAAATAATTCGTGTAATATCTTTTGCGTGTTCTCTTCCTCCCTTCGATGACGTATCGTCTTTTAATTCTTTATATCATTTTTTTCCCTTAAATTATCCTCTTTGGACTTGTGATATTCCTCCTCGGCTTATTGTAAAGCAAATGCCTCAACAACGTAGTTTATTACAAGAGAGGAGTAAATTATTCTTGACTGACCTAGGTAATAGTTTTATTTTTCTATATAGTCCCTTTCCAGTTCTGCACATTTAATTCAGAGGAGTTCAATTGTCTTTAATCCCTACGTAGCTGTAGTAGGATTATACGAAACTTTAAAAGTAGGCATTACCTGGTCGTTTAAACTAAATCCTTTTCTAACCAGCTATTTATTCAAATTGAGAACGAAAAAAAATCCACTAGAAATTCAGGGAGCATGCTGGAGCAATTCATAGCGTATATCAAACATTCCAACTTGTACAGTTAATGATGAGTGAGCTAGCGCATTATTGTAATGAAACATTATATTTTTTCGGCAAACTTGCCCAGTAATGCTGCATAATGCTCTCCCGTGATAGTTCCAAATGTAGCCATTACCCAACCAATACTCCCAACCATTGGAACTGCGTACGCCTTCTTTGAAGCATCTGAGCCAGCTTCTACTCATTGTGTAGACTTGTCTTGCAAGGAATCTCTAGTGATAGATGCAAGCCTCATCAGCAGTTATGAAATAGTGTAAAGTACAGATTGACTACGTTGGAAAGTTCCAAACGCCGCTTTTAGATGTTCAGTTTTCGATGTTTTCGGTTTTTGTCCCGTAAAAAATCTAAAAATGTAAAATTTGGCGAAAAATATGCTAGCAGTCCATCCAACACACCTTCTTGCATAAAATAGCAGGAATTGCTCTATTTTAATGAAATTAGTTCCACCATTTGTTGATGAGAGATTGACTTGATGTACCAGTCTTTCTAAATAATCTATAAGTATTTAATAACTTTTTGTTTACTAGAAGCCCAGATGTGACTCATTTAGGTGTCATTTTTTCATATACCTCGGTCGAAAAATAATAGTATATTATGGGGCAAGTGGTTGAAATAAAATTTCAACACTGAGAATAGTTTTCCAACGAACGATAGCGAGTTGAAAAAAGTAATTCGAGACGCTGAAATTTTATCAGTCACGATTTGCATATACTATTTTTTCTACGAATTTTTAAAATAAATGTTAATAAAACATTTTTTATTATTTTTTATGTACATTAACTATAATAGAGCAATTTGTGTAATTAACGTCAATTATATTTATATATTTACCAAGTATTTGTATTCATTTGACAGGACCCATCAGGAATAATTGAACTTGAGTTTGTGCTTGTTGATTGTTTACCTGTAAATAACCTCTACGCTATATCGTTTCTTGCACATATTCATCGATATCTATAAACTTTCTATAAGTGAACTCGTAAATGCGTTTCGACTTGGGAGGGATCACATTCGAAAATCTATTATTATTATACAAAAAGGTTTAAGTATATCAATACGTTATGCACGTATTACGCATTTGTTACAAATGAAACAGACATGCAATATACATATCTGTAACTGTACATATGGACAATACACCTCGTATTTTCAGCATTTACTTCTGCTTAAGACACGTGTTTCTGCCATCTATAGGTGACACAAACACGTGTCTTAAGCAGAAGTAAATACTGAAAATACGAGGGGTATTGTCCATGTGTACAGTTACAGATATGTATATTGCATGTCTGTTTCATTTGTAACAAATGTGTAATACGTGCATAACGTATTGATATACTTAAACCTTTTAGTATATTTACCGCCATCTGGCTCGTGTTAATGGACTACACTTATACGTATTTTTTCGTTTATGTACCAGCATAGCTGGTCAAGCGAAAGGTCGCTTTTTTCGGCATAGTCTCTTTCGTCCGTCAGATGTTACTTATTAAATAGTGCCACCTTATAGGACGAAATTTGCTATATCTTGTAGGCGATTTCAGCGTAAATGTATATACAGATACAAATCTGTTCTTAAAAAGATTTGTATCATTTGTATTACATTGCTTCACTAGCTTGACTGATGACGCCTATAGATGGCAGAAACACGTGTCTTAAGCAGTAGTAAATGCTGAAAATACGAGGTGTATTGTCCATGTGTACAGTTACAGATATGTATATTGCATGTCTGTTTCATTTGTAACACTATTATTATTATTATAATCATCATCAGTGATGATTATAATAATAAAAATAATAATAATAATGTAAGACGGCAGACTGTGTGCCCGGTGCATGGTGACATGAATCATGTCAGCATGTGTACTAAATATTATTTTGGATACTATAATATAAATATGTTTTGCAGGTGCATCTGCTATTGCCAATAATACAAAGAAAGTATTCCTCTTTCAGGAAAAAATTTATGGCTCATTCATTCCTCTCGCTTTGTTTACATATCGGAGCAGAAAAACATATATTTAGTAGTTTCCTAAATATTTCCATACATGCATTTATCAAAGAGATAACAGAATTTGAATATATATTTTACAGTTCTAAATCAAAATACAAAAAAAAAACATTATTTTGTATTTCTAACAATGAACGAAACATTTATTCTAAAGAAAAAGTGGTATTAAAATTAATATTTAGTACACATGGTGACATGATTCATGTCAACATGCACCGGGCACACAGTCTGCCGTCTTTTTCATCACTCATTTTAATAAATTAATGAACTTCAGAAAAAATTATACATGAAGTGACATTTCTCTTGTCAGCAATTCAAACTCTAATGGTTGAAATTTGATTTCAACCATCGTAATCGATTTCAAAATAATGATTTCAATATCAGGAGTAGAAAAATACATATACAGATGAAACCAGTTTTACTAAAAATACAACATCAACTTTACGAAGGTGTAAAACTCTGTACCACAATTAATAATTTAGGATACGGGCATTAATTGTGATCAGTGGTTTTAGACCTCTTTTTAAGTTTTCACTTAACCAAAGTTCCAAATGAATAATTTTTATGGAATATTGAATTTCCACAATAATCACGTTGGTCTAACGAGACTCCTCAAGCTATAGGTGAATCCAGACATCAGCAGCGTTTCTGTTTAAACATTTGGTTGGGCATGATATGTGACCAGGTGTTAAGACCAGTGGTTTTACCACAACGCTTATCAGGAACAATATACCTCAATTTCTTGAACAATACTTTACTACCAGAACGTTTGGAAGATTAACCTTTAAATCAGAGACGCCATCTATACAAGACGGAGCTCCACCGAAGTTTACAATTTCTCTTAGGTAACATCTGAATAATGTATTTGCTGGGAGTTGGATGGGGGGGCTCCCATTGCATGGCCTCCAAGATCTTCCGATTTAACTCCATTGGGCTTTTGTACCTGGAGTTATTGAAAAAGTTAGGTGGAAGATGGATGGCGGGGGTCCCATTACATGGCCTCCAAGATCTTCCGATTTAACGCCGTTGGACTTTTGTATCTGGAGTTATTTAAAAAGTTTAGTGTATGCAACACCAGTAAACGATCTTTCTATGTTTACACCAACGAATAGAATACTGTTACTAGATAATTCGAGAAATATCAGGCTTAAAAATCACTATTGTCTCGTAAACAGTTGATTTGCGGACCAATGTGTATTAAAACTTATATGATGCATGCCCTTAAGATTTTGAAACGTTGTTCAATAATAGCTGTATATGAAAACTTTAACAAAGTTAAACGAAGCATTTTTGTCTGGCAAGAGAACTACTTGTGCGTAATCAGGACCGCCACTGGTAAAAACGGCAAAAATGCACTGAAAGCCCTTCAAAGACATAAAATCATTTATGAATATAATTGTCTGTCAAACACAAGTTTTTGCGTGGTTGCGACGATTCAGAGAAATCGAGGGGTAGTCAAAAATTAAAAAAATGCTCATTACTTTTTACGATTCCAAGACGATTATCCACAAATAATTAATTGGAAGTGGCACAACGATCACTGTTAGGTATTATTATGGTGTTTTCAACCGTTTAGTAAGTTGTATTAGCCCTGTTGCTTCCTATCATTCGACAACTGATTTTTTGATAAAAAATCTAATCTATTTGGTTCAACATGGACCAAATTTGACGCCATAGAATTATATTTTATTCTCTAAGCTGCATTTGGCGATGAAAGAAAACCGTTTTCCATCAAATGAAGACATTTAAACGGACGAGCAATCTCAATATCATTACAATAAACCATCTAAAAAATTCATTTGCTTTTTTTAAACCGATTTCGGTTATTTTTTTTTTATATAGATGATGTATTAAACATGGTATCTTTCTTGAATCGGGGTTACAAAATAATTTCAACATGTTTAGATAGCAGCAAGTTTTCTGAATATTAATGAACCAAAAATCTTATTTTGTATTATAATTAAATGAACATTAAATTGAGGAATTCTTTGTCAGACCATATCTGTACTATGACAGTCTAGACTCGACTATGTTACATTCAATATACGGTGGGCTTTGTTGATATCTTGAATTGAAAATTGTCTCATATAGAGAAACTTTCGAGCTCTGCCTCTGTCTATAACCGCATATTCTACACGGTTTTGTTAAAACTTTCGCTGAAACAAAAAACGAATACTAGCATTTTAGTGAAAACGAATAGATGTTTTGCAATCATTCAATATTTACTGTTGAAATCATTTTCAGAGTTATCCGGACGAAGATCATGGATTAGGAGCAGTTCGTCCACACTTGTATCATTCATTAGAAAACTTTTTGGATGAATGTTTCATAGAGAATGTATAGATAAACAACTTAACTAATTTAACACGAAAACTAGTCATAAATGTCAGTCGATGTACATTGCATAACCCGAGCAATACGCAAAACTACGTATGTATGTAAAATTTAAAAAAAAATATATGTATAAATCTACAATTAAGTGTAATATAAATATATTTTATGTATATCGTTGTAAATATGTATGTAAAATGTACGTTTAATGTATATGAAATAATAAATGTTTGTTAAGTTTTTGTTGTATTATCATTTAATTCTTATGTTATACCTTTTCAATGAAGTTCAATTAATAATTCGTGCCTGATATGAGAACAGGGTATAGAAATTTCAGAATTAAAGTTAGAGACTTGTAAGTTTTCACTTATATCACTCATCACATTTATTACTACAAAGAAAATTAAATTGACCTGAAGTTGTTTAGGACATTGAAACCTTACCACAAAAACAATGATTTCAAACGGGTGATTTAACATTAACCCTGCCGTTAGATTTAAAAAAATATATGAATCCTAGATTAAAAGAGCATTTGGTCCATACTACACAGTACCTACTCAATAAAAGTAAAAATTTGATCAAATATAATTATGTAATTCGATTGAATACCTCGTTAATAACGGGTGGGCAAATTTGAGGTTAGGAATTAATTTGGCTGTCAAATGATGAAATTTCAAGAAGTGTGCTGTCATTCTTTGACATTTATTTAGTAAAAAGTTGGGAAATTTTAACCATGGAACGCTACACTCTTGAACAAAGAATTTTAATTGTCAAAATTTACTATCAAAATGGTGAAAATTTTACTGTATCACTTCGTAAAATTCGAGCAGCTTTTCCTCGTAATCAGGCTCCTTCTGAGACCGCTGTGCGTAATTTAATCGCTAAATTCGAGGCTCACGGTACTGTTGCTGACAATAGACCAAAACAATACGCTCGTAGTGGCCGTAGTGATGTAAACAAAGCCGCTGTACAGCAGTGTTGAGAATGAGCCTGGAACATCAACTCGTCGACGTTCGCAACAATTGGGCATCACCAGAGGCACTTTGCGCAACATTTTGCATAAAGATCTTGATCTTCACGCTTATAAAGTTCAAGTCGTTCAAGTATTAAAGCCGGCCGACCATTGTTTGCGTCGAACGTTTGTGAATTGGCTGTTTGAAAAACTGAACGAAAACAACGCATTTTTCAACAAAATCATCTTTAGTGATGAGGCCCATTTTCAATTAGGCGGTTATGTAAACAAACAAAATTGTCGCATATGGGGCTCACAAAATCCACAAACAGTCCTCGATAAACCATTACATCCAAAGAAAGTAACCGTATGGTGCGGTTTGTGGTCAGGCGGCATCATCGGCCCGTATTTTTTCGTGAATGAGCAAGGAAACGCCGTCACCGTGAATTCTCTGCGCTACCAAACCATGATAACCGATTTTTTGTGGCCACAATTGGCTAATGTTGACATCAATGACCTTTGGTTTCAGCAAGACGGCGCCACAAGCCACACAGCCGGCCAAACAATTAAGTTATTGCATGAGAAATTTCCCGGTCGCGTAATTTCTCGATTTGGCGATGACAATTGGCCGCCTCGTTCTTGTGATTTAACGCCGCTTGATTATTTTCTCTGGTGCCATTTGAAAGACCGGGTTTACGAACAAACCACAAACAACTGACGCTCTGAAAGATGAAATTCGGCTCTGCATTGCCGAGGTAAGCGAAGCTTTGTTGCAAAATGTGGTTCAAAATTTTGTGAAAAGAGCGGACGTCTGCCGACGTGCTAGAGGTGGACATTTGCCCGACATCATATTCCATAATTAATTCCCATATTTCTACTTTACATTGGTATCAATAAAACTGAATTTGTCAAAAAAAGTGTGTTTTTAAGCCAATTTACTTCCTTACCTCAAATTTGCCCACCCTTTATATTTAATTAATATTATTGTTTATCGTGCCATGTGGTATCCTCCATCATAATCACCACACAAATGATAAGTACAAATTTAGTTGCCCTTTTCGTATTTTGCAGTGATATGATGTCAGTATTTTTGTGCTTCCTTCCACCTCCAGTAGAAATAATTATTATCGAAAATACTAACAATTACGGAAGAGTCAAATTTAGTGACAGATGGACCGATATTGATGAAGACTTATTGAGAGCGTATATCAGACATCAAATGCTACATCTGTGGCAAGTTTATTTGTAAAACAAACAGAAAAATATTTTGTTTAGCATGCACTGAAGAAAACTATTAATAAAATCAAATTTGTTGTAGAAAAAGCTTTGTGTTTTGATTTCAATTAAATCAAAATATAAACTGGAC
The DNA here is from genome assembly GCA_935421215.2 of Melolontha melolontha. Classification (NCBI taxonomy): domain Eukaryota; kingdom Metazoa; phylum Arthropoda; class Insecta; order Coleoptera; family Scarabaeidae; genus Melolontha; species Melolontha melolontha. The sequence goes on along the minus strand of OW285237.1, from coordinate 165,304,192 downwards.
CAAATGGTCCCCAATCCAAGAAAAGATTCATTTTTATCAGTCCGGCTTAATGTCAGACACTTGAAATTATGAATATATAATTATGTTAATAAGAGAACACGTGAGCTAAAATCTAAAGAATCCCTCACACCTCTTGTGACATAGGCTGTATGTGCAGTTATACATTCCTATACATACCATCTGATTTTAAATATCTAAAATATATACACCCACCGATTTATGCAACCACCTTGATCTGTTGATCTACTTACTAAGTCTCAGTTTCCAAAACATTCGCGTCATGTTTTTGTACAATATTGGTCAAGAAATAATAAGCATATAAATAAATATTAAACAAGGCGAGTTTTATAATACAACTATTTGAATGTACTCCGCGTTTTTTTAAGATACATATTTGAAATCAAACGATATATGATAAATTTCTTCGGATAAATAGAAGACAATAGAAGATTTAATAAACTTAAAAGAACTAAACAATAAAACTTAAATAATCAGTAATATATGAAACTTGTGACTGTCCAATATTTTACAATGTAAAATTCTTTGTGAATAAATTCTTTGTGCTACTTTCAATAGAATTTTGTTCATATTTATGTTATTTCTCTTAACTTCGAAATTTGTTTAAATTTATTTTTATGTGTAATATAAAATAATAGAAAATACACTAGAATAACTACGCAGGTTGAGGAAAAGAAAAATAATTACTCGACAAACTAATTTGGACCGGATTCATCTATGTATACACTGGACGAGTGTATACGTGGACGCCTTATAAAGTGTTTCGCAATTCTTTGCGTTAGTATTACTGTGCTCCATATTCAACACTTGATTATTATTTTTACCTACTGAGGATGTCAACTTAGTTGTAGAAATACATATTTGGCATACCAGTATTGTGGCAAAGGGGGATACCTTCTTTTAAGATGCTAACAGATGTCAGGACCGACAAGACGTACTGATTTGTGATTGTAATTATAATTGAAATTATCAATATTAACTTTATATTGCATAAAAAATCCATAATAATAGCTATTTATGTAACCAGTTATGAAATGGGTTATTTTGTGTAACGAAATGGAATGTTTGCAGGACGAGCGAGCGTAGCGAGCGAGATCCTGCAAAATGACATGAGTTACACAAAATAACATATCATAACGTGTTTCATACAAGATTTTATCTAATTTTGACCAAAACAAAGATTTATAATTTTCCAGTTGATCTGACATTAAACGTCATAAGTCGTATTAAATAATTAGTGACAGTTTTCATGCTATTGATAATAATTCATTTGACTTGACAGGTGTTTGTTAATTTAAGTATAAGTATTTACTTTTATTAGCTAAATATTTCGGTGCATTGTACGAGTAAAAATGTCGGATTCAGATTCAGGTGGACTACCAAGCGATATAGAAGAGGCTGCACAAAGTGCATTATCGACTGTGATTCCACAAAAGTCGAAAGCCCAGTACGATTTGGCTTATGAAAAATTTGGGAAGTGGCTTAAAGACAAAAAAATTAAATGTGTTAATGAGAAGGTTTTATCAGCCTATTTCGAGGGAAGAAAGAATCAAAAAGCTTCAACACTCTGGACTCTTTATTCCATGTTACGAAGTGAATTGTCTTTGAAGAAGAATATTGATATTGCAAAATATGCCAGTTTACATGCATTTCTAAAGAGGCAGTCAGAGGGATAACATGCAAAAAAGTCTAATATTTTGTCAAAGGAAAACGTCTCCCGGTTTATGACAGAAGCTGAGGATAAAACATATTTAATGACAAAGGTCGCATTGATCGTTGGAATAGCTGGTGCTTGTCGAAAAAGTGAGCTAACTTTTCTACGTGTGGGGGATATTTTAGACGAGTTTTCTCATTTTGTAATAAAAATCCCTAATACAAAGACAAAAGTAACGCGCGAGTTTGTGATCACAGAAGAAAATATTGAAGGGCAAAATTTTCTTGATCTTATTAGAAAATATATTTCTTTGCGTCCACAAAACGTTAATCACGATAGGTTTTTCGTCATATATAATAATGGTAAATGCGGGGCACAGCCAGTTGGCATTAATACAATCGGTAATTTACCGAAAAGAATTGCTCAGTTTTTGAAACTACCAAATCCCTTCTTATTTACCGGACACTGCTTCAGAAGGTCATCGGCTACCTTTTTGGCAGATTCTGGTGCGGATATTGTTAAGGTTAAACGACATGGAGGCTGGAAGTCCAATACTGTAGCTGAGGGCTATGTAGAGAATTCTATAGAAAATAAGAAAAGGATTGCCAATGATATTCTTGGTGAATCAAGCTCAAATGCACATTCCGTTTTGCATCATAACATAAGAGTACCTGCCATGAATTCTACGTGTGCAGGAATTAACCTCACCAATTGTTCACATTGTGTCATAAATGTTTATAATGCATAAAATAAAAATTTAACCAGTTTGTGTCATTTAACGTTCCCCTTTATTAACTTGAGATGAAATGATTTTTTCAAAATATTTCGTAACTAGTGATGAAATGAACTTTTTGTACTCGCTTATCAAAACCTGTCATTTCACGATTCGATTTGGGTGCGTAAAAAGTCACTTTACGCACGAGTGCGTAAAAGTAAATTGGTACTTCCTGGAACTTGATTAATTTAGTGACATTTTAAAATCATAAATCCCTAACCTTAATAATATGCTACCCAGTTCGTTGTTTTTCTATGAAAATAAAAGGAAATGAAATAGAAATTGTTATATTTGGAAGGTATGTAATTCAATGTCAGAACAGCAACAAATATTATTTTTTAAATTTATAGAAAACTAAAAAAAAAATTGTCACAAGTGGGATTCGAACCCACGCCCTCAGAGATGACCAGAACGCTCGAGAAGCCGTATAACGGGCAAGCTAAACCTTGAGTCTGGCGCCTTAGACCGCTCGGCCATACTGACACATACTAGTAATACTGTTAAAAAGACTTATAAATATACATATTTTGAAATTATATTTATATTTTATATAAATATTATTATTGTTTATAGTTCTCGTACAAAAAATATTGTACAAACTTCGTGCGTGAAACATTTCGCGAATTCGTGTCCATAAAGCGCTCGCCTGCGGCTCGCGCTTTAAACTGGTCACTCATTCGCGAAATATGATTTCACGCACTTGGTTCGTAAATAACTATTTCAACACTAGTTACGAAATATTTTACTTTTCGTAACTAGTTACGAAAAGTAAACCGTTTCCTAACGTCATACAGTTTTGAAAAGTGTCACTTTATGTGTCAAAATTAGATAAAACAAATTTAAATATTAAAGTAGGACTAAAAAAATACTATAAAGTACAATTCATTAATATAAATAAAATAATTTTGCTGTTAGCGCCATCTTTTCATTTCAAGAAATTTTGAATTAGGAAATTACCTTTTAGATCCCATTTTATTTTACAAAATTTAATCCAACAAGATATTTGTAATTATGAACTAGTTTAAAAACAATTTTGTAGTAAGAAATTTTAGTTTAATAAGTACCTTCCAAGAAACCGTAACTTGATAAAACTTAGAATAATTAAAGGACCTCAAAAGAACTAATTTACCATATAAACTAATGAGGGAAACGTACCCTTAGGCCAAATAAAAAAAAAATAATAAACTAACCTTAGATTTTGTATATTTTTAATACATCCAGAACACGTCAAATACCGGATAATCGTGTTATTCGTGTGTGCTAATGTTCAACTAAAATATCACTTTAAAGTATTTATGTTATACCAATCTTCGTTTTGTTTAAATAATCTCGTAAAACGATGTTAAATATTGTTATTTTTAGGGTCCATTTGCGCATAAAAATTGACAAACGTTTGCAATTCCAGACTGCCAATTAAACCAATTAAACACATAAAGTTTTACTATTAATATTTTTATGTATCCATTTCAAGTAAATTTTTCCAAACGTCAATGTTTGGAAATATGTGAATTATTATTAATTAATATTATTATTTCCAAAAAAAATTGAAAATAATTAACATATTTGCAATACTACAGCAAAAGTGGAAAGTAAAATTAATTAAAGTAATTACTATATTATTACTTATAATAATATGTAGTACTGTTAATATTTTTTTTAATGTTAATATGGCAATAGAATGATATCTACAGTTAAAAATCTATTAAATCATTGTAGATGGAATAATTTAATTTTATTTTAATCAAAATTGTAAAGGGTTTGTGGTTTTTAAAATGGATGTTGTTGTCTTATATGAGAAGATTGAAATTATATATTTCGGAAATGCTATTTTGTTGTAAAACAAAAAATATTGTTATCGTATTCTGGAAGTAATAGAGCAGACAAAGTTCTTATGAGATTACTAATTTAATTTATAAATTATCATGATCCCTTGAGATTTGATCCATGTTGATCGTTAATTATCCCAACAATTGCATAACTATACCAATTTACTTCAGTAATTTTACAAATCTGTTAATTTAAAATATTTGTAAAGAAAATATAATTGCGAATTTACTAAAGTTGGAGAATAAGTTTTTAAAATAAAGTGATATATAAAAAAAGGATAGTTTCACTCAAAATGAAATTTAAATGTTCATGTTTATTTTTAAAAATAACTGCAATGAATAATAATGGACTTTACAATCAAAGAAGAGAGCGTTGGGAAAGAAAGGCCTTAAAACAATCGTTTGTGATTGGTCAAGATAGAAGGCAAATTTAACCAGGCAAAAGCAAGAGTGTTAGCTTGGTCTATCAAAAATGTATTTGGTGTCAGTACTGCCGATTTGTGTATTTTATTAGTTGTTGATTATACTATTTTCTATTAATATCGATTAAAAATCGATCCTTCCATGCTGATGCATCGAAAAATGACATTCATACTGCCATTCATCAAATTGTAGAAATTTTTACTTTTACAGTAAATTATGGGGTTTGACTTTTAAGGTAAATTATGAGGTTTGTTCGAATCTGCAGTTCTAGTAGTTCTAGAACTAACGCACTTGGCAACTGCACTTTTAGGCGTTCGAACCTGGTAGTTCTGGAATTACGAATTCCGCAAGCTATTGGTATTCTGTTTGAACCTCCAAGGATTTAAAATTCTAGAACCGTTCTCACAGTTCTCGGCAGAGCCCAAATAATTGAAATTCTAGGCTGTCTTGAGCATGCGTGAATTGGTTCGCGCTATTTCAACCATATTTAACTCTTAGGTTAAACTATTATTGCAGAATTTTGGTCATATTTTGGTGCTAGATTTTTTTTTTTCATTTACGTTTACCATATAATCAATTTAATCATTTTGTGTGTTATTAATTTCTTTTATTTTAAAACTTATTTCTCTACAAATTTAACTGCGAATTGATTTTTAGTTCTCAAAGGTACGTTGCATTTTTTATTATTATTGCATTATTATTTATCAAGTCAATAATAGATATTTATGTATTAAGGGAATAAACGACAGTTTTAATCCCGAGACAGTAAGTAATGCCTGAGCGACCGAAGGGAGCGAGGGCATTTTCTGTTGAGGGATTATAGACGTTTATTCCCGAATTACATACAAAACTTTTCTCCCGACCTTAAATGTAATAATTTATTTCATTATTAGTTTGACAGTTAATTGATAGATTGATCTGATGTCATTCAATTAAGTTGGTTTGTCATGATAATGTGCATAGTTTCAGGGTACTAAGGTAAAACGAGTTTGTTTGTGTCTTATTTTTTTCCAAAAAAAACGCAGTCTGTTTAAGTTATTGTGCAACCGCCAAGTTAAGATTTCAGATGATTGTCCATATATAAATATTGTAAACTCATCTAATGTTACTATTACGTTTACAAAATAAAATTGATTGATATATTTAAATGCTTCGTCAATCTGTCAGTTAAATTAATTTTGACTTAAATAAATGAACCAAAAGTCATTCACTACAGTATTCACTTTATTCCCTAGGGAAAATCGAATATTTTATTCCCTAGAGAATAAACAAGTCTAATATATGTCAATTGTCAGATGTATAAGATGACACTTTATTCTCGGTCGGGAGAAAAATAAATGAATTTATTGCAATTTGTTAAAATGGACATGTTTGGTATTAAATACAAAGGTACAAACATGAATACCATACGTGACCACAACACGTCAGAACTCAAATCTATAAATTGTCCGAATTTTCATTGAAATAAGATTTTGACCTTGAAAATGAGTTATTTCTATGCGTTCAACACTAATTATGTGTTTATCACAGACTTCTATCTATATTAACCTAGACACACTACTGCGCTATATAAAGTGAATCCACAATGACAATTGGCCGCCATTTGCAATTGGGGCAAAACATTTTATAGTTGTATGTTCGTTGTAGTTACGTTTTGTGAATTTCGTGGTATAATTATTGATTAGTTTGTGTTTTTAAGGTATTATTTAAAATAATTTATATTTAAATATATAAGTAATTACATTGTTTTATCATAATAGACAGAAAATTGGAACAAAATGCCTAATTCATGTTCAGCTATTGGTTGTACAAATAGACAGGACGGGAGAAAATATCCGATTTTATGGGTAATGTTACTTAATTTATCTAATATGTATAATAAAAGAATGAATTTTTAGATTCCCATTAAAGAAGAAAGAATTGCTTACTTTATGGTTACGTGCTTTGAAAAGGAAAAACTTTAAACCTACAAAATATAGCAAAGTGTGTAGTGATCATTTTGTTGAAGATGATTACTTACCTCGGCCGGGAACATATATTAAACGTCTGAAACCCGATGCAGTTCCATCTATATTTTCGCAATTTCCTTCATATTATCAAAAGAAGAAAGTAGAAAGAAAAAATATTCAACATTCAAAGCGCACCAACAGTAATGAAGTTGCTTCTACATCAAGTCAGTTTCAAATTGCAGAACATTCTCTTGATGTGATACCAAACGAAACACAAGTTTTACCAAGTACTGTTACTAGAGAAATCCAGACAAACTTATCGGGGTCTGAACTTGATGAAACTACAAATTCATTGAAACATAAAGTGAAAGTGCTGCAGCAAAAACTACGAAGACGTAATAAAAAAATTACAAATATTGTGGACTTATTGAAAACATTACGGAAAAGAATTTTTTCAATATTGTGAAGGCAACGGAAATGCAAATAAATGTTTCTATAAATGATAGCAACTTATCCAAAAATTTAAAAAATACAATTTTGTTTAAAGTTAAACATTATTTTGCATTAGATAATGCAACATTCAGAAATCTGTCTTGTGACAATGAGGCAATGTTAGGAAGTCATAAATTGCAATTGATATTTACAATATGCAGTAGTTATATAAAATTAAGGATGCATTCATTGTCTAAACATTCTGAAATTGTTAGTAAGCGACATTTTTTTAATAAAGTAGTGTTATTCTCGCATCAATAAAATATGTCGAAATGTATTTACAAATTATTATTTAAATGTATTTACACTTGTGCTAATGGTATTTTCTTTTCTTAATAATCTAATTAGTGTTGTATATTTTGTAGTGTTAAAAAATACTGGATATGCCTAATAAAGAATATTATTTCTTTAATTTTAGTTATGTAGTTTATTATTCAAAATTTAATGCATTCCTTTAAAACTTATTTGCGTATTTTATTATATGAAATAATTAATTTTATAAACAATACCCATGTACTTTTATTATTACTATTATAATAAATACTACTTCATTAAAAATGATTTCAAATTGCATTTTTTTAAAATTATCCCTACACTTAAAGTAGCTATTTTGCCCCAACTGCAAATGGCCACCTACTGTCATTGAGGCTTCACTTTCTTAACCAAAGCGGTATAGGAACTTGTGTGTCTCGTATGTATAGAAGTCTGTGTGTGTTTATATAAATAAAAATAAATGAATGGAACTCGCGGTCATCGACCAAGAGTTGTTGATTGCATTTACTCCAGATTATGCTCAAAAACTTAAGTTTCGGTGCATTTTAATTAACAATTTGCTAATAATCATTCCAAGTATCTTTAAATTCTGCTAATACTTTTCAATATGTTTAATAATAAATAGTTTTCCATATTCATTTTGCAATTTACAGTATTTAATATGACGCCGAAGTACTGATTTGAATCATACAATGTTTATTGATGACGTAGGGATCATCTTTCCTGACGAGTGTAAATTTAAAAGTTTTGAACAAAAAAAGGAAATTAATAAAATTTTAAAGCATCTAGTTTTGTTATTAAATATTCAATTTTAAAAATAAATTTCCATTACAACGCAGTATTTATATAAAAGTTTTATTTTTCCAAAAATACATTTATATTGATTATATTTTATCAATTTAAAATTACACACATCACAATTTTTAAATATAGTTATATGTTCTATAATATATAATTCCATTGAATACTTATAATTAAATTACAAAATATTAAACTCGAAAAATAAGTGGATTGTTCATACACCTCTAACAGAAGAAATTTTTTTACCAAATATACAGACATTCTTCTGTAGCCTTCCAATTTTTTGTCTTCCAGCAAAATTGTATTTCCAAATAATTTATTATATGATCTCCCCACAGAAGATAATTGAACGTATACATACTTTTCGAATTTCAAAGTAAAATGCAACTTCCATTTAGAATGACTATAGATAGAATTTTCGCTAGATATTCTTCTTAATACCAATATTCCATGGTTGGTCTCGGTTTAAAAAATATTTGTTTTAATTATTGACATATACTAATATTCAGTATAAAAAGTCATATCGTAAGTAAGCCATTTGGGGCTCCAGTGAAGTCAAGTCTTTAGTTAAGGAATTAAGTAAGTGATTAATAAGTAAGTCAAGTAAAGTCTTTGTCCTCAAGTCTAATTTATTCATTCCCAGTCTTCGTCATCAGTAAAGTCCTCGTCTCGTGGAAATTCTCTGGGAGATAATGGATTGTATAACGATCCCGCTAAACGTAGAAATTCCACAGTCCAATCATCTAATTTAAACTCAGCACACCTTTTCTGAAAGATATACCAAGCTAAATTACCTGGAATGTGTGCTTTCATTCGCCCGCAAGAATTCATTGTTCTTTTAGCGGCTCCCCAGGAGAATTCAATGGCGTTGGTATGTGCACCTGTGTCAGGGTCCTTAAAATTTAAGGAATGGTTAACCCACAGGCGCTCATACTCTTCCATTGACAGGCAGTTATACGATTTCCAGTAATCACTGATGATAGTTGTACCCTCATGAATTCAATCTTGGATAATTGGGAGCAACGTATCAGCAGCCTGAAACAAAAGAGAATAAAATACTCATTTTAAAAAGCGATCAGCAAACTTAATAAGCGCTTAACTACAATACAGTATTATATGACACTTACCGATCTTCAACTATAATCATGAAAACTCTGCCTGTGCCTCCCTCCAAACACCCATTGACCTTCCACAGGATGACCACCACGATGATATTTGCGTTTTCCGAATTTGGATTCGTTAATTTCTACGATTTTACCTTTGCCCCCCAACTTCTCTTTATGTGCAATAAATGCATCTAAAACCATCTCACGGCAGAAGGAGGCGCAATCTACCGCAGTTGGTTTAGAGATCTCCGCTTGCTTACAAATTATAATTAAAGGGGCATTGGAAACCCACAAATTAACAAAACCCAAAATCTGAAACAAGGAAAGTCTCGAGCGAGCAAGAAACGTTCCAGTTCGCAAGCCGACGCATTTTTCACATCTCGTCCGTTTTTTTGTGTCCTTTCTTAATGGTTTGACCACAATACCACTGGAGCCCGTCCGATCTAAAAGAAAAAAATCATTTACACACAAAAAATACAACAAATATAATACCTACCGCTTAACATCCACACTCAATCGAATGGGGTTTACTCCACAACCAGGGCACATTATTAATTAATTCCCATGTCATCATTAATTGCCTTGCGAGAGCAATTTGATCGCCCTCGCAAAGCTTTCTAAAAATCGCAAATTTATGCCTTTATCAGCTTCTACCATTTTTAATAAATTGACGTTGAGAAAAAATTAATTGATATAGACAGATATCATAACAGTAATATTTATTTCTAAATGTTTAGGTTGGCAGTCTGGAATTTCAAATGTTATGATAATGTCAATTTCTATGGGAATGGACCCTAAAAATAACAATATTTAACATCGGTTTACGAGATTATTTAAACAAAACGAAGATTGGTGTAGCATAAATACTTTAAAGTGATGTTTTAGTTGAACATTAGCACACACAAATAACACGGTTATCCGGTATTTGACGTGTTCTGGACGTATTAAAAATATACAAAATCTAAGGTTAGTTTATTAATTTTTTTTTAATTTGGCCTAAGGGTACGTTTCCTCCCATTAGTTTATATGATAAATTAGTTCTTTTGAGGCCCTTTAATGATTCTAAAAGTTTTATCAAGTTACGGTTTCTTGGAAGGATCTTAACATCACAACTAATATAAAACAGTGCGGTCATAAGTAGCAAGTAAAATATTGTTTTAGTTTCTAAAAAAATTGCTTGTAGTTTTCTTAATGGGAAAGACTGGTTGCGTCGTATTTGGATGTGGTCTTAAAGTCAGATTCTCGTCATTGTTTTTAAAAACCCTACGGCGATCTGCAAGAAATGGCTCTCATTAATAGGAAACAAACAACGTCTTGAACTTACTGATGAATGTGTTTATATGCACTATAGAATTTGTAGTAATTATTTCTTGAATACTGATATTGGACCTAATAGAGTATGTATTGTTAAATTGTTTCTAACAGGTATTGAATATGTTTATGTATGTATGTTAGTTAAATTGTATATTATGCAAGAATTACAAATAGAGACTAATTATTACGAAAGTGAAATTAATAAGCTTCACAAAACTGTTGATCTTTGATTATTTGAAATGTGCAAATAGAATACTTAATGGAAAGGATCGCAGACCTGTACCCAGTAATGTTACCAATTTTTACAAGTAAGCTTTTTCCATTAACAATATAAATAAAGTTAGGTAAAATACTTATTTGTTTTGATTTCATTTTTACTATTACATTTGTGTTAAATTAGTTTCATTGAAATGATTGTAAACCATACAAAATTTTAAGATTCAAAAATCTTATATAATGAGTAGAGTCTGGATTATATGTAAAATATGCTTTTTTTTTTATTGCCTTATTTCATTAAAAAAACATTAAATAAACCCAAAAAACTCATAATTTTGTTGATATACCTTTCAACAACAAAATAATGAATTTTCTGGGTATATTTCATGTTTTTGGAATGAATAAGGCAATTAAAACATATTTTGCATATAATCCCTACTCGAATAATCAGTAATTTGTTAAAATAGAAATAAAACTACGTTTCAAATCTTCACTTCTTAATAAGTAATTTTTTTACAACTTTATAACTATGTTATACTATACCGCCTCATTCCGAGCAAACGCAACGATCCGAATGTATGTATATTTCTCCCGCTCTGAATACAATTCCCCTGAATGCTGTAGGCGCGTCAACATCGATGTCATATGTCATACATACTTACATATTATGGAGCCGCCTAAGAAAAATTATCTGATTACCAAATTACTATTAAAGGACTATAAATTGTTTAGTCCTGTGTTATGGTAATGAGTAAATTGCAATACGTTATACTGCCGATGGTTACACAAAGCGTAATGATATTAATAAGCGATCAAGAAAATTGCAAATAAGGCATCAAGAGATGTAATAAATTAAATTTTAATAATAAAGGTCACAAAAACTATTCATAGTATACTAAATAAATTTCAGAACTAATAAAAACTAAATTAAATTCTAGTAATGTAAAGAAAAATTTACTCTTACAAATAATAAAATAAATTGTTCATAATGAGAAATTAATTATATAATAACGGAAATTCATCCGTTTAAACTCATCGCCGTAAAATAATTGATGATGTTTGGAATATTTATAATTACGAAAACCATTTAATTTTAGTATGCGGTTAACGGAAGAGCAGCATATGCCTAAATCATTGGAAATATCGCTAAGTGTCAAATTTCAATTTAGTTCTATTGCAGCGCATACTAAAATGGACGTATCATTAGGAACTCTGCGATTTGGGAATAATGGTTTTAAATTTTGTACAGAACCAGTAATGTCTATTTTCTTTTTAAGTCTACAAATTGTAGCTTTGTTCGGGATGGGCCTGTCGGCATACCTTCCGGCAAATAAGTCACATACTCTTTGATAAGAATTATCAGCGTGATACCATTTCATCATTTCGGCTTTCTCTTCTATTGTATAACGCGGCATGATCACTATTCAAACGCTTAAGGGACTCCGTATAGGGTGATAGTGGTGACACTAATTTGTGACATTAATTGTCAAAGGGTTGCGCGACAGACTCTTTTGTGATTGGCTAAAAGCGTTCAGGGGATTTTTATTCGGAGCGGGAGAAATATTCATACATTCAGATCGTTGCGTTTGCTCAGAATGAGGCGGTATAATTTTATAACTATGTTGTAAAAAAAAATAAGTTATGCAAAAATATTTAAAACAAAATGATTATATTCAGAATTCAAATTTTCCCGGGAAACGTTCTCCTTAACCGGTAGATGACTCTCTTTATGGGTTCATCATTTATAATGGTAGCTTACAATCTATACTTGTTATAATTATCTATCATTTATCTATGGTGTAGATATTAACCCCCCCAAATGCAGATTTTATTAAAGTTGAACACCAAATTTTTGTAGTTTGTCTAATTGTACTATGCCTCCTCGATAGATGGCGCATAAAATTCATATCCAAAAATTTAGTCTGTTCCTTTAGGTATCCTCTGTACCTCGATACGGAGAGAAGAGAGTAAGCATTACACATTGCACAAGTGTTGAATCGTTTGGAGTTTTTTTAACAGCGTTAAATTTACAAAAAGCAATTGTAGAAAACTTGGAAAAACGCCATAACTGTTTTTTTTTAATAAATAAAAAAATGGACGAGCTAGTAAAAGGTTTTCTGTCAAAGCCTAGACAAACGTTAAATAAAATGGAACAGCCTTTCGCCTTCATGCAAGAAAATTTAAAAATTTATAGTGTTTATAATTTTAATATGATAAGTAAAGAAATTGCTTTACGCCCGGAGGAGCGTTCAGTCTACCAACTTAGAATTTTAGATTCACTAAACGTGGATGGTATCGACCCGCATGGCCATACTATCGCTATAAATCAAGGACCATTATTAGGCTCATTTAGCCTCCATTTTACGAATCAAGAGTATCTTGATTATACCACACAGATACTGAAAGCTATAGCCAGGTAAGAAAAATATTTTAAAACTGTTTTTATGCAAATTAGTCAAATTAAAGTCTTACATTTAAATTCGATATTTAAAAACGAATACTCAGAAGATTATTAATTCTTTCCAGTTATTTTACAGTCTACGTTTGTGTTTTAATTGTTACAGAGAGGAGAGTGATTCCGAGCATGCGACAGATTCCACTGTTTCACCCGAATTAGAATAGATTTTTTTATTATAAATACTTGTAATAAAATTCCATTATTTTCTTTTTTTTTGTAAAATTGTAAAATAAAAAAGCTTTTGGATTAACTTTATATTAGTTAATAATATCGCAAATTGCGTTATGCAAGAAAAACCGTTATGCGTCGAAATATGTAAGTGTTGAATATTTCAATCGGAGTTTCTCATACCCGATTTTGTAACAAGTCACTAAAGTTTACTTTAATTTTGTACTTTTTTTACACAGTTATTTCAAAGAAACTCCTATAATTTTATCAAATACATTAAGATTCATAGACAAAACATAAATTTAAGCACAAAAAGAGATAAACATCAATAATTTACAAAATGAGATTTAGCAAATGCCACGAAATTTCCAGAAGGCAGGTAAAACGTGCTATTAAAGCCAGGTCTAAAAAAACTAATTCAATTTTGGCCATTAGATCATATAAATTAAATAACTTTATTTAATTTATATGATCGAATAAATCGATTCGATATAAAATACTTGAAACATTTCAACGTAAGTATTCAAAGTCATAGTTATCGTACGGTTGCCCTCAAATTATTATTCCAAAAGTGAAAATCGGAGTTGAAGACCACTGTGGAACATTTTACGCATTAACATACCTCTATGTATGAAAATGGACTCCCATTTAAATTGATAAAGTTGTTTACAACATTGAATAACCAAGTACAGTGCGATTGTAAATGATTGAGGATAGATTGAATTTAGCGCCAACATTTTTTTTTAATATGTTGGTCACACTTAGTATCTGCTTAAAATTTGCTTCTATTATTTTTCTTCAGTGGCGCTTCGTATTAGAGGGTTCACTATTAAATAAGAAATTAATTTATGTTTTAAATATTGCTATTACTACTAAATTCATTCAAAATTAATAATATTCTCACTATAGATAATAATATTAAGTTAGATAGTAACTATTATTAACAATTAATGCATTAACAACATAATTTGAAACATACTTGAGTAAGTAAAACCTACCAATTTTGTATAATACAAAAGTATTTTTAATAATATATAATATTATTAAAAATGGGGTGTGAAGAACACAATACAAGTTCATATGTATTTTTGAATGTATCTTGTCCAAAGACGTAGATACGTATTTCACATTTCTACATGATTATCAATACGCCCCTGTTGGAGAAGAGACACATTCAACAAACATAACTACCTTGCTATCTCGCAGATATTATTAAGATAGAGCGCGAAGGAATATTCAACGCTGTCTATATAATAATCGCAGAACTAGCCGTGGTGTTCCTTATAGTCGGTAACCACCGTATCTATAAAAAACTGTATTATCGTGTCTTCACTACTTGTCGGCGTAAACCGAATACGTATATAACAACACAATTTGAAACATACTTGAGTAAGTAAAACCTACCAATTTTGTATAATACAAAAGTATTTTTAATAATATATAATATTATTAAAAATGGGATGTGAAGAACACAATACAAGTTCATATGTATTTTTGAATGTATCTTCTCCAAAGACGTAGATACGTATTTCACATTTCTACATGATTATCAATACCCCCTGTTGGACAAGAGACATTCAACAAACATAACTACCTTGCTATCTCGCAGATATTATTAAGACAGAACGTGAAGGAATATTCAACGCTGTCTATATAATAATCGCAGAACTAGCCGTGGTGTTCCTTATAGTCGGTAACCACCGTATCTATAAAAAAACTGTATTATCGTGTCTTCACTACTTATCGGCGTAAACCGAATACGTATATAACAACATAATTTGAAACATACTTGAGTAAGTATTCCTTCACGCTCTGTCTTAATAATATCTGCGAGATAGCAAGGTAGTTATGTTTGTTGAATGTGTCTCTTCTCCAACAGGGGCGTATTGATAATCATGTAGAAATGTGAAATACGTATCTACGTCTTTGGAGAAGATACATTCAAAAATGCATATGAACTTGTATTGTGTTCTTCACACCACATTTTTAATAATATTATATATTATTAAAAATACTTTTGTATTATACAAAATTGGTAGGTTTTACTTACTCAAGTATGTTTCAAATTATGTTGTTATATACGTATTCGGTTTACGCCGACAAGTAGTGAAGACACGATAATACAGTTTTTTATAGATACGGTGGTTACCGACTATAAGGAACACCACGGCTAGTTCTGCGATTATTATGTAGACAGCGTTGAATATTCCTTCACGCTCTGTCTTAATAATATCTGCGAGATAGCAAGGTAGTATTGTTTGTTGAATGTGTCTCTTCTCCAACAGGGGCGTATTGATAATCATGTAGAAATGTGAAATACGTATCTACGTCTTTGGAGAAGATATATTCAAAAATACATATGAACTTGTATTGTGTTCTTCACACCCCATTTTTAATAATATTATATATTATTAAAAATACTTTTGTATTAATGCATTACATTATTCAAACAGATCAATGTACATCACATTAATAATTAAGGTAAATATAATCAAAAACACAATTTGTAACATAAAATATATTAAGTTAGTTCCAGAGATACAATATATCTATTACATTTATTTGACAAGTAAGTTAGAAAGAAAATATAAATATAAAATGATCTACGAGTCATTCACAGAAAACCATATAATAGCATTTTTCAGTAATCTTGTGAAGTTTGAGAATTGTGGCTTAATAGTATTGTTATATTATAAATGGTTAACCTAACTCAGAAAAAACTAAAGCACTACAATAAATGTTCAAAATGTCCACCATTAGTATCCAGGCATAAATTAATTCTCTTCTTAACATTTGAGAATATGTATTTGAGTCCTTGTTCATCTATATTGTCAACTTCATTAACAATTGCTGCTTGCAGTGCTTCTATAGAATGAGGTCTATTTTCAAAAACTTTTGTTTTCAAATAACCAAACAGATAAAAATCTAAAGGTGTTAGGTCAGGTGAACGTGATGGCCAACGATCCTTACTAATTAATCTATCATCGAAATACTGTTGAAGAAATTCTAATGTATCATGAGCTACATGAGGTGGAGCTCCATCTTGCTGAAAATATCCTGTTTGCAATTCATCATCGTGTAATTGATTTATAAAAGTTTGCAGTATTTCTGTACGATATCGCTCAGCATTAATAGTGTCATTAAAAAATATCGGGCCAATGACTGGTCGTCTTGACAAGGCTATCCAAACACCTATTTTCAATGGATGCAAGCTGGTTTCTACATAATTATGTGGATTTTCAGTTGCCCACGTTCTATAATTTTGGCTATGGATATATTCTGATAAATGAAACCAAGCCTCGTCTGACATAAATGTCACATTTAAAATATCATCATTATTTAAATTTTCATTGAACCATTGACAATATTGCACTCTATGTTCATAGTCAATATTGAACAATTTTATTGTTGCATAACAGTTACTCTGTAGGGATGCATATTCAAATTTTGTACTAAAACTTTTCTAGTGGTATTATATGACAGACCTTAAATGAATAAATAAAATTAGTAATGAAAATAACGCTAATTAAATGCATGGATAGATTTATTTGGGCTTGCAACAATCCGTTGTCTAACATCATCAACAACATCTTCTGTCAAGACTATTGGTCGACCACTAGATTTACCCGTACAAATACAATTTTTAGTTTCAAAGCGGCGAATAACCCTATCTTTATGTTGCGTAAATATTTTATATGAAACAATATGGTTAGGCTAATTTTCCCGAAATTGATTCAGGCAAGATTGCAATGAATATGACCATTCACCGTCTTCTCTAAGAGTCCCACTACGGTAATGTGCTTTTAGAATAAAAGCATCCTGCTCATCCGTAAATGGCATGCTGCTACAATACTTAAAACATAAAAGCAATCATTTTAATTGTATTGATTAGAGGTTTCTATTAAACTTACCTAAATAACGGAAAATATAGAATAATAGTTCTGATAAGAACAGTTTTTTTTATGTAAATGCATAAGAAATATCGAAAATAAATATGTAGGGAAATAATATGAAAATACGAGAACCAAACAAATATATGAACGAACGTCACTGCGATTTTGTTACATGTACCACAGAATAGCCAACGTCAAAATATGAATACACTAAAAACTACGGCGCTAAATTTGAACTGTCTTCAGACATTTACAATCGCACTGTAAATTATAACATTTATAATCATATGATCAAGAAAGACAAGATTAGAAAAAGTAGGAAATCCCTTCGAATAAAGAGGTATACGATTTCTGCTGCCATCTAGGGCCTTCTCATAAAACTACTCTAATTTTCACTCATATAAATATAGAAATCTGTATTAACTATATTAAAAAGCAGACTATTCAAAAATATATTTTAATTATATTATTCATGAGAAACATATTGATTATTTATTTAAACAGCAACCACCCACATTATCAATTATTGCATTGTCAAAATTCAATACTATTTAGTATTTTTACTATAAAAGTATTTTAATTTTTATAAATATATTTACTATTTAACTGTCTTCAAAAAGGTAGGGAACATCTACATAGTATTGGTTCATAAATCAGTTTTACACTCGTCGACTTACTTCAAAGCGGGACTAATAAGAAGAGAACGCCAAGAATGATTGTCCTTTAATTTAAGCAGAATAGACGGTTACGTCATTGTTAACAAAAAAGGTACTACCCCCCATACGGGATATTGAAATAAAATATTGATAATTACTCGGATATCATGACATGATTAAAAAGCAAATGAAGCCACAACCAAAAATTCATTAATTAATTCGGATTAATTAAGGGTTTTAGCAACGATTAAAAGTATACCAAACGTTACAGCGATCTAGAGCAAATAGTTTAGGAGAGTCTTGTCTAGATGGCTCGCCAAACAAACCAAAAATGTAAAGACTTAAATTAATTGAGAAATGGTTATACGACAAGTTAAACGAACCTAATATGTTTACAAAATTCTAATAAAAAATATAACGATGTCCTGTTTACCTAAAATTGGAACGATAATGAAATATAAATTCAAATGTACGAACGATTACTCGCATAATATTTCAAGATGTCTAACTTGCGCAGGAGTAGATCCAATGCTCCGGATTAAAAATAAACACATTAAATAAACGACTCCGGGGAATCGGTTATAGTGACATCCAAGATATTTTAACATACGAACGTTACGTGAAGATATTAGAGTTTGAAATAGCCTATGATGTTCGATAATTAACAATTAAAGTAAATAAAATATACTAAATGATAATATTGAATTTTGAAATAGCCTATGATGACTTAGAATTAGCAATTAATTTAAATAAATTATTAAAAATGCCCAAACGGTGTAAGGATCATTTTTAAAGTATAACAACAGCTATGAAAACCTCTTCCTTTAACGCTTCAGGTAGGTCGCCCATGACGTCTTTCCATCAAAGGTTGTTGGCTTGATTCTGGTCTTCGAGATAGCCACAGGTTCTTCTTTTATTTCGATGGGCCGCGGTATAACTTGTTCATTGACCTGCTTGGAATCAGAATCACTCATGGTAACAGGTAATTTCATCTGGGTCATTATTGCCTCTAAAAGTCTAGAATGTTCTCCAATTTTCTCCTCTACAGCTATGAAAACCGCTAGTCGCTGTTCTAGAAGCTCTCGAATTTTTAGAATTCTTTTTTCCATTATTTCCAGAGTTTGTAGATTTTTTCGAAGCTAGCGTTTCTAGGTTTCTTTGTTCCATCTGGGCTTGCGAATTGATTAGACGTTGTTCCAGAGTTTGCGAATTGTCTATCAGTCGTTGTTCCAAACTTTTCATATTATCCAGATTTTTGTGCTCCATTTGTTGCATTTGAATTTGCGCATTCTCGTATTAGTCGTTGTTCCATATTTTTCATACTATCCAGATTCTTCTGCTCCATTTGAGTTTGTGAATCTATTATTCGTTGTTACATTTTCATCAACAGCGAATTCACGTCAGCATCTCCGCCTGGAACTTGAAAGACATAATTCTCTGGATCCTCGCCTTCATGGATCAACACATTGCGAAACCGTTGCTGGAGAATTGCCTTTTGGCCGGTTATATCCTCATCCCTCTCCTCTAATTCTCGTTTTAAATCAGTCACTTTTAATTCCGTGAGTTTAACTCTATTCACCATCACGATATTTAAAATAAACCTCTTTTCGCACTGTATATTTATTTAAACGAATACTTATTTAATACTTCATTGTCTACTTAGTCCGTTATTTATTAATTAACTTCACCTTCCACATCTGACATCACTGTAAAATACTTGTCTTTCTGCGGGTTCGAAATAAAACTAGTGGTAACTTAGACACACACTATATTAATAATGAAAACATATAACAATTTAAAACTAATTACTAACAATAAGCACATTTATGTATATATATTTATGTAAGTTCACTCGGCGATGATTTGGTATCGAATTAATACTTTCCTTATCGGCCGTTGAACATCTCTCGAGTTTTCTATATCTATCGCGAAGGTGCGAGAGGTGTGATGCATGACGTTTCGTTGGATAAGTCATCAGAGTATATAAGGATTTGGTCCCAATGTTCAGTGTTGTGGGTTGATTAACTTATTCAGAGCATACAAATGTTCTCGTAAACTAGCAGCACTTTCGCGTATCTAGTCCAAAAATTAATTTTAAATGACTATGTACTAGTAATTGATTTTTGTCGAAATGTTTGCATAATAATTTCGAATTATCTGACTAAAAATTCTAATACACATTCTAAAAATTATGATGCAATTATTTTTGACGCGTTGTGAATCAACAAAGTTCGGCTAATCGTTTTATTGACTTGAATTTCTGTTATTTTTAATTCTCGCTGTATAATAGAAGTTAATGCTTTTACCGTAATAAGTGCGTCTGAAAATTTATCCCTATATTCTCATTGAAAGCTATATTCTCATTGAATGCTCGTTCAAATTATCCTCATTGCATACACATTCAATAAGTGTTCGATTTTTTTCGAATTCGTCCTGTATTTAAAATCTTTACCGCTAATGGCTATGTTGCTGTAAAACTTCCACGAATTTATAAAAAATGGTTAAACGATGCTTTAGTTCACCACGCTTTCGTAAATTTATTTTTAATTCATCCAATGTGAGAAATGTTAGATGTTATGAATAAATTAGGTATCAATAGCTACAAGTATTATAACACTTATATACTCACATAAATTGAAAGAATAGGTACCTAATTAAAAGAAGAATATGCGGTACCTAAGTGCTAAGGAAGCCAACTTCCAACCGATTTTTTTTTTCGATAATAGCTGAGAAGAAGTACCAAAAATGTGCGCTGATCTTATAAATGAATAAGACTTATTTCCGATTTAATAGACAGTAATAGCTACACAGCTACAATGTTTAACAGGAAATCATGTTGCATATATAGTAAATTATGAATGAACGGTCATGTGCACAATCTTTGTTGTATGTAAAGTGTGTTGCCTATGTAACAGAGTTAATCAGAAATGGCTTATGATTTTACTAACCAAATTACAAATAATTCTATCACATATTATTAGATAGAGTGTTTTACCCAACATCAGTTTGCAATATCCTGCTCCTACTACATCATTTGGTTTTAAGTAGTAATAATGTTATTATATATTGAAATCAACAAATTTGTAGTGTTCAAAATTAAGGATTTTTATTGAAATTTATAATAAAAATTATTTATAATTAAAATGATAAAAGAATTATTAATTTACCAACGATTTGCAACTATTTTAGTGGTTCACAATTTAATAAGTTAAATATGGCTGGAGGAGTCGCAAAATCTCTAGATACTATTTCACCATTTGTAATTCTAATTCTAAATAGGGCAGCCCAGAAGTTCACCTCTATCATAGTTCAACATTTACATTAAATAATAAAATCAATAAATACATATGTGCAAAATTCTATAGTGTGTAAAACTGAGGATTTTATGTAATTTTCAGTGATGAACGAGTATAATTGATAATATTGTTTTTTATACAAAATATAATAGAAAAAAAATAGCGAAATGAAAGAAAAACTAGTAAATATAGTTATTTTCAGTGGTTCACAATTTGGTGGTCCAGAACATTATACTGCGTAAGAATTGTTAGAGTTTATGTACAAGGATTAATACATAGTAGAGTGAAAACATTTAGAGAATAGCACATACGTCATCACAGTGGCGGCTCGTGCTAAAAATTTTAAGGTGTTCTGCAAGTTTTACAAAAAAATTTACCTTGCACGGGCAGTAAGAGGTTGTCTCCCATCGATCTTATCGTGCTTTCGTCGCCTTCCACACTGAAGTAATGGATTTCTGGAACGATTGTCAATTGTCACACAAAAAAATAAGAGTCTCTAATATTATTGTTTTTACGTTAAACTCGCCGCACCGTAAAAATAGTCGCGAAAATATTAAATACCGATAGGTCCAACTCGCAACGGGCCATAGGCAACAATATACGTATGGAACGTAATGCGATGTGGCAACGTGTGTACGATGCCTATATTGAGTGACTTTCTTAAAATTTAAATTTATTTTGCAGAATTATTGATTTTTTTACTTTTATCTTTTAGAAAACGTTATTGTTTTTTTATTACTTAAAATTACTTTATATGAAAAATAGTATACCATAAAAGTGTAAACAAAGACAGTATACATTGAAACGAATATTCATTCAATTGTATTGTCATGAAATTGAATTTGTCAATCGTTGTTAAATTTGTTAGAATGAATAGATATTTATATTTATCGGAAAATACTAATACTTAAAGCAAAAAAAAATAAGGTGTAGTGTTTTGTTATAGGAATGTATAATATCCATTTCTTCCTGCATATTGATTATGCAGCTGATGCTTTCGTAATATGCTCATATTTGTATTATTTCAACTTATACTTCGGTCGATACATACCGACTTCCTTCAAACCAGGAGGAAGCTACAGTTGTAATTAAACTATACTTCCTTTTTTTTTATTACCTACGGATATTCACAATTCCAAAATACGTTACAATGTTGCTTATTTTAGATTGTAATTAGCTGAATGCTGTCGCAAAACTGATCTCTGCATTTTTAAAAATGCCAGAATAAAATTAACCCCTGCCCTTATTATAATTTTACAAAGGAACAGACACGTACTTCAATTTCTACGGAAAACTAAGCCTACAGTTCATGTATAATACAGTGATAATGAAGACTGGAGCGTTTGTCGACCTACGAAGTTGTACTTTACTTGTTTATTGTTAATAAAAGGCTGATGGAAATATTACGTGAGATTTTGGTATCTGTATTATAATAACATCACGATAATAGTAGAAATATAAATATGAGCATATTACGAAAGCATCAGCTGCATAATCAATATGCAGGAAGAAATGGATATTATACATTCCTCATTCCTATAACAAAACACTACACCTTATTTGTTTGCTTTAAGTATTAGTATTTTCCGATAAATATAAATATCTATTCATTCTAACAAATTTAACAACGATTGACAAATTCAATTTCATGACAATACAATTGAATGAATATTCGTTTCAATGTATACTGTCTTTGTTTACACTTTTATGGTATACTATTTTTCATATAAAGTAATTTTAAGTAATAAAAAAACAATAACGTTTTCTAAAAGATAAAAGTAAAAAAATCAATAATTCTGCAAAATAAATTTAAATTTTAAGAAAGTCACTCAATATAGGCATCGTACACACGTTGCCCACCGCATTACGTTCCATACGTATATTGTTGCCTATGGCCCGTTGCGAGTTGGACCTATCGTATACCGAATCATATCGCCTTCCGCGCTGGAATAAATGCACTGCATTTCGCTGCATTTAATGCAGCGACCAGGCCTGCTAAAATGACGCATTGGTTTTAGACACTCGCGGGGGTAGCGGGGTGCGCGCGGGTGTTTGACAGAGCTCTGAGCGCACGCTCGTGTGGACCAGATAAGGAACAAGTGAGCGATCGCGCGAATTAGGTTGGTTATTCCACTGGTCGCCTATTGAATATTATTTGGAATTTCGGAACCGAATATCTCGGCTTCTACTTGTCGGATTTTGATTATTGAGTTGTCAAATTGTAGGGTTTGATGTCCTCTACAGGTGATGTAGAAAAATATGCAAATTTTTTGATATACAGGGGGAGAATTTTCATAACAATATGTTACGCTTTTATAAACATCAGAAATGTCGGAAAAATTATGTAAAAGAAAACTAGTTATAACTAATACAGGTTCGCCCGCCCAAGCTCTGCAGCACTGCAGCGCTTATGCGCTAGCCGCCACTGCGTCATCACAAAGCTACGCGAACAAAAAGTGTCAGGGGCGTAGGTGATTTCGAGAGCAGAGGTATTAGGGGTGATTTTTGAAAAACTTTATAATTGTGAAAATTATGTTTTTTCATAAAAATACATTATTTTTAATGAATTTAATTGATATTAGGGAAACAAATTATTATTTACAGAAGTATTAATGTGAATCTTTAAATGTACCTCGTTATAAATATTGCTGCTAGTATAATTTAAATAAAATTAACTCAATAAATATTTCGCTTCATAAACTTTCTTATTTTAGAGAATTATTTTGAACTTAAAGTTGATTTTACATTTATCAAATCAGAATGATTATAATTTGAAATAGATATTGGCTTATTCCAAGCTACAATAAAGATACATATACCGCCTGATTCTGAGCAAACGCAACGATCCGAACGTATGAATATTTCTCCCGCTTCGAATACAATTCCCCTGAACGCGTTTAGCCAATCACAAAGCAGTCTGTCGCGCAACCATTTAACAACTAATGTCACAAATTAGTGTCACCACTGTCACCCTATACGGAGTCTCTTAAGCGTTTGAATAGTGAAAATAAGAAAATAAGAAAAGAAAATAGACATTACTGGTTCTGTACAAAATTTAAAACCATTATTCCCAAATCGCAGAGTTCCTAATGATACGTCCATTTTAGTATGCGCTGCAATAGAACTAAATTGAAATTTGACAGTTAGCGATATTTCCAACGATTTAGGCATATGCTGCTCTTCCGTTAACCGCATACTAAAATTAAATGGTTTTCGTAATTATAAATATTCCAAACAACATCAATTATTTTACGGTGATGAGTTTAAATGGATGAATTTCCGTTATTATATAATTAATTTCTCATTATGAACAATTTATTTTATTATCTGTAAGAGTAAATTTTTCTTTACATTACTAGAATTTAATTTAGTTTTTATTAGTTCTGAAATTTATTTAGTATACTATGAATAGTTTTTGCGACCTTTATTATTAAAATTTAATTTATTAAATCTCTTGATGCCTTATTTGCAATTTTCTTAACCGCTTATTAATAATTTCATTACGCTTTGTAGAATAACGTATTGCAATTTACTCATTACCATAACACAGGACTAAACAATTTATAGTCCTTTAATAGTAATTTGGTAATTAGATAATTTTTCTTACGCGGCTCCATAATATGTACATAAGTATGTATGATATATGACATTGATATTGACACGCCTACAGCATTCAGGGGAATTGTATTCGAAGCGGGAGAAATATTCATACATTCGGATCGTTGCGTTTGCTCAGAACTAGGCGGTATATATTTCATGTTGTCTAGAGAGTAGATTGTTATAATTAATACAAGTTAACATACGTAAGATGAAATTATTTAGAAAATTTTATTTTTTGGCAAGTAATATTACAATACATATGCAATAAATATGTATATATATATATATATATATATGTATATATGTATATATATATTTAGTGTTTATAAGAAGTAAAATTTATTTCTTATTTATTTTATTGGCCGTGGGCATAATTTTAAAATAATAAGCTTTTTTTTGATTTAGCGACCTTTAATGAATTTCAATTTTTTACTATGATGTTTCGACTTTTTTTATTATTAAGTCTTTTTCAAGTGATTAGAACTAAAAAATTAATACAACGAAAGGTAAGAAATATATTTACATTTGTATGAATGAATTAAAATTAAAATAATAATTAAAGTAAGGAAAATTAAAGGATACAAAACTCGGAATATTTAGTGTAACTAAATGTCTTTGTGCAGAAATGAAATTGAACATTAAACATTAAACAATAGAAGACAACCCCACCCATACAAATTTTTTTTTTTTTCCCATTGTAAATATACTGTATTTTCCCAAACACATGGCCTGACCAAACTAATTTTAAAACGAAATAAACAATTTCATTTGTGCACAAAGACATTTAGTTACACTAAATATTCCGAGAAACGCAGTCGACCCTATAAAAAGGTTCGACATGTCTGACCATACATATTACACAAAATATGTGTTTTGACACGAAATAAATTGGTGAGTTTTGTATTCTTTAATTTTCCTTACTTTAATTATTATTTTAATTTCAATTTTAATTCATTCATACAAATGTAAATATATTTCTTACCTTTCGTTGTATTAATTTAATTCTAATTTAGTTCTAATCACTTGAAAAAGACTTAATAATAAAAAAAGTCGAAACGTCGTAGTAAAAAATTGAAATTCATTAAAGGTCGCTAAACCAAGAAAAAGTCTATTATTTTAATATATATATATATATAATATCTTCGTGACCTTGGTATGATAAGGTAAACTTAATAAGTCGGCGATTAAAGGTCTGGTTTACTTCAAAGTATATATATTTAAAACAACCCTACATGTTTCGGCAATACGCCTTTGTCAAGGGATTACAAAATATAAATATTTATATATTTAGAGAACGTGGATTCATCAACCAACCATGAAGGCATTATTAATTTGGAATATCGTTGGAGTAAGTGTGTTGAGCGAGAAGGAGACTATATTGAAAAATAAAATGTTGTTTGTCAAAAAAACTTGCGTTTTCCTTGTTAGGCCACGCAGTTTCCGAACCACCCTCGTAGCTGATTTTACTTCTTTAACTTAATATCTCGATTGGACGAAGAAATGTCGATTTTGATGACCGTTACTGTAAAACTCATATTGAAAGGTCTGACATATCATCTGTATCTTAATGAGTAAGAATTAGAGCTGAAATAGGTATGTTTTGAATAAAATCGTATTACAAGGTATGTTATTTTCATCGAAATTAGAAAACAACAAAAGTTCCTCGTATAATTCTTTTCTAGGAACTATGTATCAGAAACAATACGTAATTGTTAAATAGATTTACTAACGATGATGCTAGTAAATCTCTAATTAGGTTTTGATATATTAATTTGCATTATTCATATCATAACAAAGGTCGTTTATTCGCTATCGTAACTGTAACACATTTTCCGAATAAATCAATTCGTACATGGAACACGCACCACAATAGATGTTGACGGACACCTTTTGAATATGAATTGCACATCGCTCCCACTACACACAAACTTAAATAAACTTGTTAAGAAGCTGCAAGCTCCAATCAACATTTCAGTGAGTTTCTTCTAGGCGTGAAAGTTTCTATTTAATTCGAACGACCACACGACGCGTTTGTAAACATTTGCTTTGCATAAGAAAATGCTTTTCCGGTTTTCTCTATCGGTTTAATTCTAAATTTAATTTTTGCGTACAAAATTAATATTAAATTATATTTTTTTTTGAAAAATTTTTGTAAAATGGGCCGGAGAAAGTGGTATAAATGTAATTGTTTGAGTTGTTTTCGGGCCAAGTTAAAAGTTAACGATGGCACACCTCTTCAGCACTTACCGAAACCTAAAGAAGCTGGTAAGAAAGATTAGTCATTTACGTAAATACTTCGAACACATCGAATTTATTTTACGAATTATTCACTTTTAAATGCTAATGAAATGGTTAATACGATATACGTTGATCAATATTAATCAATATTAATTATAAACGTTGACCTTTTTGTAGTAAAAATTAATAGTTCATCCGAGCTTGAATCATCTTATTTCTTCTTATCTGTTTCATAGGAACATGTTTTTTAAAATATACGTTTCCAGAAATAATAATCTTTTTCATTTTAAAACTATTTATGCACATTTTACAATTAATATAATTCATCTTCAGTGAGAATTGTTGACATTCTTTCAACAGAGTTTTAGAATTTTGTGTTCTATATATTATTATAAATACTTTATAAGAATTCCAAAGAAATACTTTACTATAATGTTTAAATATATCATTTTCCTTAACTTTTACATCATTTTATTTTTGTGTCTTGTATATTTTGTCAATTATAAATCACTTAATTGAGGAAATATCAGAAAATAACGAGACTGGTGCTGTAGTACAAAAATCAACATTTATTTAGAAAACTTCAACTATCCTTCAAATTATTCTCCATTCTGTGCAATACACTTGCACCATTGTTTTGTCCACTTGTCATAAACATCTGAGAAACCATTTATTAAGAGTCTATTTAGTATATCCATCACCTTCAATTCCTTTTTGACTTCAGGAAATAAATGGAAGTCACATGGAGCAAGGTCAGGTGAGTAGGGAGGGTGAACCTTAATTTCCACCCCCAATTCTTCAAGTGTTCGTTGACAAATCGCTGATCTGTGTGTCGGAGCATTGTCGTGATGCAGGATCCAATCGATGTCTTGATAAAGCGGCCGTTTTTTCTTTTATTTTGCCTTTAGGGTTCCTCCAAGTACATTAGAACAGTACTCTCCAGTTACTATATGTTCTCTAGGTACAAAGTGATCATAAATAACGTCCCATTTATAAAAAAAAATTAAGTGTATCACTTTATCGGCGACTTTCACAGTTTTCGCCTTCTACGGTCTTGGACTGCCTTTGTGCTTCCATTGCATACTTTGAGACTTTAATTCAGGATCGTAATGATAAAACCACCTCCCGTCACATGTAACCACATATGTAGTTTCAAAACTGTAGGTATGTTGCAGTTGCCTTTTCCGCTGCCGATAAATTGCCACTCGATTGGTTTTTTGTTCGTCAGTCATCACTTTTGGAATTCATTTTGCCGCGACCTTTCGGTACCCTAAATCTTCACGAATAATTTTTTAAATGGAATCATAAGATAAATTAACAATGTCAGAAATTCGATATATGCCAATCCGACGATTATTTTGCATCAAGTCGTTAATTTCTGCAATTTTTTAATTAATCCGTGCAGTTAGGTTCATATTCAGGTTAGGCGTTCAGGTTCATCTTCCACTGATTCACAACCGTCTTTAAATTTCTTATGCCACTCAAACACTCTACATCATGATAAACTATCATCTGGGTATGCAGTTTTAATAATTTTAAAAGTTTCAGTTGGAGTTTTACCCAACCGAGCATAAAATTTTATCACATATCTTTGCTCCACTCTAATTTTTTGATGGGTACGTTAAACACTGACAATTCAGTAATTAATTTGTAATAAAGGTCAAAAGTTAAACCAAAGCCTACTTGAGGAAAAGTACATTAGAGATGGGGGTTTCATGTTTCTATTCTTTGTGTTATACAATTCTTAGGTTTTGATTTACCCTTGTACAGGGTTATTCATTAAAATGTCCCAGCCCTTATCATAGTTATTATTGCATAAACAAAAAAATTTTTGAAATAAAAGTTGTGTGGTTATAAACTAATTTTATTATAACGTTAACAAAAGTACAGTGGCGTGCGTAGTTTAGGGGACACAAAAATAATTGGTTTTTTTAAATGAGACACCCTGTATATTATTAAATTTTTGAAAAGATCTTTTTCTTCTGATTTCAAAAATATACCATATCATACCCCTGTCTTACACCGTTCTTAAGTTATTAAATAAAAGTTTTGTATCTACAAATGAGTTTTGGTCAACATTTAATTAAAATTACAAATAATACCTATAAAACGAATATAACAAAGAAAACTTTACAACTATAAATAAATAATAGCTTATAAAAGTTGTTCGAAGTGTCCACCATTATTTTCAATACATAATTCTAAACGTCTAATTATATTTTGAATTGCATCAGAAATGGCTTGATTGTTTACATTTAGATTATTTATTTCTAATTGAATTCGGTCTTTCATGACTTGAATACAGTCATTATTATTATATATTATATCTTTTAAAAACCCCCAAAAATATGAGTCCATAGGGGATAGATCCGGACTGTTAGGAGGCCATAATATGGTTCCATTATTCCCTATCCACACTTGAAATACATTGTTAAAATGCTCTTTAACAGGTAGGACATTATGCGGAGTTGCCCCATCCTGCATCCAAATCATATCCTGAAGTTGAACATCCGGAAAATTCTCTACAAGAATATTTTCAACTTCAGGAAGAATCATTTCCAGATAGGTAACTCCAGTTAAATTGAAATCATAAAATATGGGTCCAACAATTTTGTTACTGAAAATTCCACACCATACACTAAGAGTTCTTCTTCCTGATTTTTTTATTGGTTTTATCAATCTTTTCCTATTCTCCTTGTTTTCCCATGACCTACGATTTTTCCTATTAAAAACTCCAGCCGTAGAAAAGCATGATTCATCGGTCCATAATATTTTAGTCAAATAATCAGGATCTTCATATAACTTTTGGATCATTTGGCGGCAAAACTCTAACCTTTTCCTTTTATGAGCCTCTGTCAAAAGTTGTACGGGTAAAATTTTATATGGTTTGTAGTTAGTTTTCAACGTACGTTGTATTTTAGAGTAACTTATATTTAAATGAGCTGCTGCATTATTTATACTACATTCAGAATTTTCTAAAAAATAATATAGTGTTCAAAAAACTTTTCAAGAATATCCATAAGAGGGCTTACCGTCGAAATAAAGCAGTACATCTAATTGATCTTCGTTGTTTGCATGAACTACTCGCCTTTTTCTATTAAAACTACCGGTATTATTTACCTGTTGGTAAATACGTCCGAACGTATTGTCTGCGGGTGTTGGACGATTTGGATACAACTCCCTGTATGCTCTTTGCGCTGCACGTTTATCTTTGTTATTTTCTATATAGCAAGTAAATATTTGATTTTTTTCTGCTACACTGTAAACCATTTTGAACGTTTCAATAAAGAAATGACATTTAATAAACATGACAGTTGTGATTTTCATAGCTTTCTTTGATGATATTAACTTTTCAATATTTATAGTAACTAGTTTAATTTACTATATTTATCCTTTAATAACATAAGAACGGTGTAAGACAGGGGTATGATATGGTATATTTTTGAAATCAGAAGAAATAGATCTTTTCAAAAATTTAATAATATACATGGTGTCTCATTTAAAAAAAACAATTATTTTTTGTGTCCCCTAAACTACGCACACCACTGTACTTTTGTTAACGTTATAATAAAATTAGTCTATAGCCATACAACTTTTATTCCAAAATTTTTTTTTTATGCAATAATAAATATGGTAAGGGCTGGGACATATAATGAATAACCCTGTACATTGTTAATTATTTACATATATTCTTCTCATTAAAACAGTTTAGTCCGTGGACGTTCTGTTACAACAAATTTTAAAACAAGCATCCACAATTTACCGATACAGCACTTTTTCCGATTTATGCAACTCATAGAAAAAGAATTAGTTTTTGATTCCACTGATCATTCGAATCTTTTAGTAATGTAAGAGGTTTTCATTGAAATTTATCGCTTTTATTTTTGCTCTAATTACACTGGTCAAGAAATTTCAGTTTTTTTATTCTTGGTTAGAAACTACGTACAGCGGACCCCCGCTATTCGCGTCCCCTATATTTTTACTGACATTTCTCGTTATCCGCGCTTCGTATTCGTGGTTCAGTATGTGTAGTTTCCCTAAAGTTTTGGTATTTCCTTTGTTCATTTATTTCTTAACCGTATTGAGCTATTTATGCAATACTTGTGTGTGAGTATACATACATAACATGTAGTTTATACGTACATATATACCTATTATTTTTGTACCCCGATATTTACGAATTAAGTGTTTGCGGTGTTTTCGTGCAACGCAAATAAATACAATTTTCGTTTCTTTTACAGTTCTAACAATAGTAAGTAATATCAATAAATTAATTCTGGAGCGTCAGGTTTTGGAAAAAAAAATTGGAAAGTAAATAAGTTGTACATTATATGGAACTGTATGGTATCGTCCGATTTTAAATGTTTTTCGACTGTTATAGTTAGAGAACGGATGCAATTTCCATAAAACGCAATCGGCAATTGGAATTGTGTATAACGTCGCACAGTACATTCCGGCGTAATTCAATGAAGTATTTGTTTGACTTACTCGGCCACCTGGTCTCGCACGATAACAATGGACAACTCAGCTATTGTATTCGGAGAATATAGTGTTTTTTAAAGTGTTTTCGTGAGCGTAGATAGAAGCGGGGTTTTTATAATGTATTTTATTTATTAGTTTATATTTCGTAAGATAAATAAAGTGCTGTGAGTAAGTTTCTTGTTTTCATAGTTTTAACTGTTAATTACATCTTAATTTTTGTGATAGATCCTGTTTAATATCGTTTGATTGAATCTATTTCTACCAATTATTTCGACGTAAGTGTGCACTGAATTTCGTTCAGTTTCAATAACTTACGCACACATTTTTAGTTTTCATTTATTATATCTAGAGCATAGCTTAAGTTACTTTTTCGGACATGATATGGAAGAATGTCGAGAACGGCATTGTAAAACAATGGCGAGTTGTATTGACGGTCACACTGATTGTATGTCCATTGTCAGTGATTCCGAAATTTATTACAAAATCCGTAAAATATCGTCAAAAATTCGTCACTTAGGATCGCAAACACATCTGAACTCTGTAAAACTTTTATGGCAGCTAATATTCCATTAAATAAACTTAGCAATCCTACTTTAAAAATATTTCTGAAAAAATATACTGGTCGAAATGTTCCTGATGAATCAACTTTACGCAAATATTATGTTTCTAGGTGCTATACGAGAACAGTAGAACGCATTAGAAGCCATCTTTTAAATCAATACATATGGATAAGCGCCGACGAAACGGTGGATATGTTAGGACGCTGTGTGGTAAATGTTGTAGCTGGTGTACAACATCCAACTATTCCCTATAACTCATATGTAATAGCAACAAGTGTGATATCGTAAATAGAGTTAATGCGGAAACAGTTGCTGAAACCATTAAGGAGAATATGCAAAAAATGCTTCATTCGGACGCCACGTACAAAGAAAAAATACTTTTATTTGTCAGTGATAGTGCTGCGTATATGTTAAAAACAGGCAGACTATTGAAGAAAACATATCCTAATATGCTGCATATTACTTGTGTAGCACATGCTCTCCACAGAATCTGTGAATATATCAGAGACACTTTTCCGGAAGTTGATAGACTTGTACAAGCTTTTAAAAAAGTTTTCAGAAAAGCACCATTGAGAGTAGCTCTTTTCAGGGAAAAAATTTCCATCTCTGTCACTGCCTCCCACTCCAGTAATAACTAGATGGGGAACATGGCTGGAAGCTACTAGTTATTATGCTGAGAATTTCGATAGTCTAAAACATTTCGTAACACTGCTAAAGGAGGATGCTAGAAGTATTGGTGAGTGCAAGGAGCTCACACAAATCCCAAATTTAAAAAATCTGTTGTACTTTGTTTGTACTTTCTTTGTACACTTTGGAAAATTGCCAAAACTAATCACTTATTTTGAGAATCGAAATCTCAAATTAAATGACGGATTAACCACATTAGATGTGGCTGTTAATAATTTGAAAAGTATTCCAAGTGAATTCGGATGTGGCCTTCGGCAAAACTTTGAAGCAATTCTTAATAGAAATCCAGATTTAATTACATTGCAGCAATTATGTATGGAGACAATTCCACAAAATCTAACGGCTAAATATGAAGAAATAAAAGAATATTTCCAGTATGCACCTATAACCAGTTGCGATGTAGAAAGGACGTTTTCTATTTATAAGGAAGTACCTACTTAATTCAAAGAGAACAAAATTGACAGAAGAAAACCTTGAGAAACTATCGCTAGTCAATATTAATACACCTTTACTCGACTTGAACGACAAAATGAACAAATAAAAATGTTCCAATTATAGAAATAAAATTAAAAACTTTAAAAATACAACTTTTCAACAAATACATATGTATTTCGTAATTTTATAGATCACCACCCGTTTGTTTTCCAATTATATAAATAAAATTAATTAATAAATATGTATTTCGTAATTTTAGATAGATAGATCACCACCCGTATGTTTTCCAATTATATAAATAAAATTAAAAACTTTATAAATACAACTTTTCAACAAATAAATATGTATTTCGTAATTTTATAGATCACCACCCGTTCGTTTTCCAATTATATAAATAAAATTAAATATTTTAGAAATACAGCCTTTCGCCAGTACTGCACTGGGCTTTGCGTCATGTGGTAAGCGTGTCCGTTCTCTAGTTATAGTTCTTTCTGGCGATTACGATACACAGAAATATGTATGCCTAGAGCTAACAGTTTCCATCCTTGGAGATCTTAGTATTTCTGCTTTAGTTTTTGATAAATTCGAGTCTCGAATAAGATCGTTTAATTCTGATTTATTAGAAGTGAAACTAAACAAATGTTTTTAATTTACATAAGTTAAATGCGAAGATATGTTGTATGTTGGAACCGAAACCTATGTTTGTAATGTTTGTAATTTTTTAATTCTCCGTCTATTTTCTTTGTAATGAAAATCTAAACTTGCCTCCTCAGTGCTAATATTTTGTACATATGTATATGTGTGAACTACATTTACTTAAATATTTAATCGTAGATAATGCAAAAAAAATGCCTCAGAATGTTATTCATATATGTTATCAGCGCTATTATGATATTTATTCCATATTTAGTAATTAATACTCAATCAATAAATACCTCTTCTTGTTTACATTCTCATCTTACATAAGTTATTTCCTATTATTGTAATTCGAATACATTATCATTTCAATAATAGTGAATGTTCGCTTGCTAATAAATGTAATAATGTAGGTAACAGAATAATTGAAACATACATGATTAGGTAAAACCTCACCAGTGTTCTGGTGTGATGAATACAAATTTGTGTTCTTCACACCAGATTTTTAATATTTTATATTATTAAAAATACCTTTGTATTATACCATTACCATATTATAATGGCTCCTGGATGTGCAAGTGAAGTTTTTGGGGAGTACTTTAGTGGTGACGCTAGAAATAAAATGATACAGCGTTACTCGATGGGATTACCTCTGGCCTGTACATCGGATGGGTCCGTGTCTGGCTCTCTTTTCTTTGATGAGATTGGCCATGAGGAAATATCAAGAGCTCTCCTCAGGCTAAAAAATGGGAATCACTCTGGCAATGGTGGTATTCCAACAACACTGATTAAGTGTTCCCTGGAGTTTCTAGTGCGGCCATTGCAATATTTATTTAATCTCTCTTTGGATACTTGTACGTTTCCGGTTGTGTTTAATAAGTCCTTGGTGGTGCCAGTTCATAAGCGGAAATCTTCGTTGTCTATTGAGGATTTCAGGCCTGTGTCTGTTTTGAATGAATTTTCTAAGGTACTGGAGAGAATTGTGTCTGACAGGATTACTAATTTCCTAACTATGAACGGTGCGTTGAGTAATGCGCAGCATGGATTTCGCATGGGCTTTTCCACTGCTACTGCAACATACAACTTTGCGGACAAAATTTATAAGGCGATTGATAAGGGAATGTATGCATTAGGATTATTTTTTGACTTTACGGCTGCATTCGATACTGTTCGTCACGACTTTCTTATAGAAAAACTTTACGGGTTGGGTATAAGGGGTGGGGTTCTTGCATGGATGAATTCATATCTCACCAATAGAACAATGTCTGTTAGGCTGGATAATGTGACATCAAGAGAATACTGTGTTGAGCTTGGAGTTCCGCAGGGATCAGTGCTTGGGCCGTTATTGTTTATAATGTTTATAAACTGCTTACCTAGACATGTTAATCCAGATGGACTGGTAATGTTTGATGATGACACTTCAATGCTCGTGATTTCTGATAATGAAGGGGATCTGTTATCTAAAGTGCAGCAAATCTTCACAGCTTTTAGTGAGCGGTGCTTCACAAACTGTCTTTTGTTAAACACTAGTAAATGTGCATGTGTTAAATTTTACAAACGAAAAGGTATAATAAGTGATAGTTTTGCTTTCCCTAATGGTGATAAACTGAGTGTTCTTGAGAACATAAAGTTCTTGGGTGTATTCATCGACGAGCATTTGACCTGGTGCGAGCACGTGGACTATGTGTGTGGTAGATTTAATAGTGCCTACTACGCAATACTTAAATTGAAATCCAGTCTTCACAAAAATTATTTGATAGATGTGTACTATGCTTTGGTGTATTCGGTTCTCTCTTATAATACTGTTCTGTGGGGTAATTCTGTAAATTGCAAACGTGTTTTTGTACAGCAGAAACGTATTTTGCGGTTAATTTTTAATTTGCGTAGTGACGAATCTTGCAGACCG
Organism: Melolontha melolontha; assembly: GCA_935421215.2. Taxonomy (NCBI): domain Eukaryota; kingdom Metazoa; phylum Arthropoda; class Insecta; order Coleoptera; family Scarabaeidae; genus Melolontha; species Melolontha melolontha. Next base: position 165,268,330 of record OW285237.1, on the reverse strand, counting down.
ATTTTTGGGAGAGGCCGAATATTAACGTTGCCATGTATATACATATACAAGTGTATTGAATACATAAGGGGCAATTTAGACAGCCAGAATTGTGGGGCACATAAATATCCGACACGTTATGGGCACTTGTTGCGAACTGATCGCCATAGAACGGCGTGCTTTGAAAAATCACCGGCATATGCGGGTCAGATTGTATATAATAAACTTCCATCAGATATAAAAGATGTGCGTGACATGGGAAAGTTTAAATCAACTGTGAAGCAGTATCTCCTATGTAAGTGTTACTACTCAGTTAAAGATTTCCTGGAGGAATAGTAAGCAAATGGTTTACAGACTTCATATGTATACACGTTCCTGAATTTATATGAACTTGTTGTGAATTTTTTTAAGTATTAGGTAATTTTTTTGTATGACTAATGGCAGTTTGGTCCTTTATTGTTGTATTTTCTTTTATTGTGACGACTCATATACACTAAGTTTGTGTCTAAAATGAATAAATATTATTATTATTATTATTATTATTATACCAAACTGGTGAGGTTTTACCCACTCATGCATGTTTCAATTATTCTGTTACATTAAACATGCGGTTATTCTGTAAGTATAAGTGAAGAGACAAACAAAATACATTTTCTAGAGACAAGGCAGTGCCATCTCTAGAAAAACTTCGTTAGTTCTGCATTAGTTACGTAGACAAAGCGAGAGTACTTCGGCAGTCTGACAATATGCAGCGTTGTATGTACTTCTACGCTCGGTCTTAGTAATTTCTGTGAGATAGCGAATTCGTTCTTTTTTTGTGAATGTGTCTGAAGATATCCTTTCTCCAGCACGGGCGTACTGATGAATATGTAGAAAGATGAAATACATATCTGCGTCTCTGGGGAGGGATATGCTTGGACACGTTCACAAAAAATATTAATATTGAACTTGCATTTGTGTTCTTCACGCCAGATTTTTATTAATATTTTATATGATTAAAAATACTTTTGTATTATACAAAAATGTAATAATATTAATGACGGAAATAACATCCATTCCATACTATATCTCCATAAATTTTGCAACCATTTCACTTTAACAGTTACCGAACTATTGCATTAATGTAGAGAAATCAATTAAAACTAAATATAACTGGTTGAATTAAAACTAAATATTCCAAGTCTGGAAGTAAGTAATGTATTCACATTGCTTACTTCCATTCACGCAGTTTTTGTTAGAAGTTAAAATTGCAAAAGCTGGAAAAATTGAAAATAATACCAGTAAATAACATCAATGTAATAACTTCCTTATCCGACCGAAACTTATTTCCAGAAATGAAAAGTTTAAGTTTAGGAAATAAGTGGAAGTTATTTGAGGTAGGTTTGTAACGATGAACGAAAACTGTTTTATGATCCATTCCAGAACGTTTCTCACAAATTTCTCTCGTCAATTTGTCTAGTAAAACGGTTTGGCTTCTTGCAAAATAGTCCCCTTCAGTCCCAAAAAATCATATAGTAATTACCTTCGTTGCCGATTGAATTGTCTTAATTTTCTTTAGGTGAGGGCTACCAGGATGTGGTCACTGATAAGATTGCCTAATTCGATTGAGAAACAATAGTGTATCATCAATCATAAATAATCGCAAGAAATCAGCTTGGTTCTTATTAAACAGCTTCAAATTATCGATATCATGTTGCCCTTCTGGACAAAGCGAAGGTTGATATTACCTCCTAAAAAAACCCAATGGCTCAAAGGACTAAGACTGCTATTCCATCATGACAATGCATTACAATGCGTCACACATCAGCATTGTTCGGGAAAAACTGGATAAATTCCAGATTGTGCCCCAACCACCCTATTCACCGGATCTTGCCCCTTCAAACTTGCATTTATTCCCAAAACTCAAGGTGTTTCCCGAGAGAAAACAAGTGGACGTAATTTATAAAGATTTCAGTAAAGCTTTTGATTGCTTACAACATCACATAATTTTGAGAAAGCTTCAGGCTTTTGGATTTAAATCAAGACGTTTTGAAGTTGTTAGAATCGTATTTCACAAATAGAGGGCCGTTTGTCGAGTATGAGAGTGTAAGATCAGAAAAATACGTTACAACTATTGGTGTCACACAGGGATATAATTTAGGTCCACTAATGTTTACATAGTCTATTAACCACATTTGTAACTTTCTTTCCTCCACTTGTCTTTTGTATGCTGATGATCTTAAGACGTTCCCAAAAAAGTTAATATAGTTTTTATTTTCTAATTTTATAGTTAAAATAGAGAAGAACAGAAAACTATTCCGAAGAAACAAATTACTCTATTATCCATCAGAAACGGGATGACTTCTTTATTGAATTTAAAATTCTGAAATCTACTTTAGTAGATAAAATTCATAATGAATATAATCTCTATTCGAAACGTAAAGCGGATACTGTGCTTATGAAAGCATAACGTGGTGAAATGGATTTTATATTTTGGAAGCGTTGGTTTTCCAGTGACTAAAGGTAGCAAAATTGGTATCCCAACTCAATAGAGAAAACCCTTTCAAAAGTAGTATTCCAGGTCGTCACTGGTATGAAAATTTTCTAGCTAGACATCTTACAAAGTCACGTGTTAATAACACGTGTTAGTAAGATATTAGTAGTTGGTTCAAACGAGTTTATGATTACATAAGTGAAATTAAATTAGAGCAGTCCCGAAAGAAGTTTATTCTATTCCAGGAGTAAAGAAGAATATCGAAATGGAGATATATTTCATGTTTTTGTACTTATTTAAACAAAAACAAAGTTATGTTTTTCAACAAATTATTGGTTCGTAGTAGGTTTTTCGTATAGTCAATAATGGATACACAGAACGTCGGTAACAAGAAAAATACGGCCAGTAATCGGTACAACATCAAAACATTCCTTTAAAAAAAAAATGTATATCGTTCTTAACAAATTATTTGTTATAATTTGAAAACTAAATTGTCTTCTTTATGCTTTATGTGAAAAAATAAAATACGAAAATTAATAAGAAAAAACCTTATATTGATTTCTGTTGACCAATATGTTAATGTGTCGGTTAGGGCTGGGTGATACCGACATTTTCGGTATCGGGTATCGATACCAATCGAGGTATCGATTCTTAGCGATGTATCGGGTCTGTGCACGGCATCGATTCTGAGTACTGGAATCGGTAAAGTATCGATAGGTATCGATGCTTTGAAATCGATATCTTGAATCCATACCTTGGAATCGATACCTTGGAATCGATACCTTGGAATCGATACCTTGGAATCGATACCTTGGAATCGATACCTTTACTCGATACCTAGGAATCAGTATTGATAACCCGCTTTCTAGGTATCGATTGTTTGATATTGGTTTCGAGAGACATAAAATTAATTTACCGATTCTACTATATTTACGGTATGAAATTTGTAATATTGTGATATTTTGTTTTTTTTTGTACTAATTATAATTATTATGTCATAATATGTATTTGTATAATGTACAACAACATCCTTTTAAATATATATTATATAATATATATAATGCATACATACTTAATAATTCTTTACTTAAAAAGTTATTGCATCGTTTCTATATATTTAAAAAAATGCAAGATGAAAAAGGTAAGATAATATAAGATAACGGTCATCTTGTTGAAGCTACATCTGTCAAATTAGTTGTCATTTATTCAGTCTGTTTTGCCAAATCGCCATGGACGGATATGGCATTCAACAACACGTGCAAATAATAAAAATGTTTTATCAAAATGGGTGTTCTGTTCGGGCAACGTACCGCGCGCTTCGCCCATTTTACGGTCGCCATAATCGTCCTACCGAGAGGACTATTCCCAATGTGGTGGATAAATTTGAGTCCACTGGCTCAGCAAACGATCAACCAACACCCGTACATCGACGAAACGCAAGATCTGCCGAAAACATCGCCGCTGTCCGTGAGAGTGTGGAGGTGAATCCGAGGCAGTCGATTTCGCGTCGCTCACAAGAACTCGGCCTTTCGCAGACCACAACTTGGCGAATTTTGCGTCGTGACTTGGGCCTGCACCCGTACAAAATTCAACTGACCCAGGACTGAAGGTAAACGACCATAGACTACGACGCGTGTTCGCTGAATGGGCTCTGGAGCAGTTGGCGACTGACCCTAATTTTCATCGAAAAATCATCTTCAGCGATGAGGCCCATTTCTGGATGAATGGGTACCTGAACAAACAAAATTGTCGAATTCGGGACGATGCCAATCCACTTGAGATCCAAGAGCGTCCAATGCATCCTGAAAAAGACACTGTTTGGTGTGGATTTTGGGCTGGCGGCGTCATCGGTCCATATTTCTTTGAAAACGAGGTTGGCCAGGCCATCACTGTCAACGGCGAGCGCTATAGGTCAATGATTACCTGCTTCTTTTGGCCTGAATTGGATGATCTGGACACCAACGACATGTGGTTTCAACAGGACGGCGCTACGTGCCACACAGCTCATGCCACATTGGATATTCTGCACGAGCGATTTGAGGGCATTGTCATCTCACGTGGAGGTGATGTGAACTGGCCACCGAGATGGTGCGATTTGACCCTGTTAGACTTTTTCTTGTGGGGTTTTCTTAAGTCGCAGGTGTATGCGAATAAGCCACAAACCACAGCGGTCCTCAGAGCCAACATAACCCATGCCATCGGTCAAATTCAGCCTGATTTATGCGCCAGAGTCATGGAAAATTGGACATTTCGGATGCGCTCCACCCAGAGAAGCCGTGGCAGGCATTTGAACGTTGTAATATTCCACACATAATGGCATCAATAGGTCTTTCAAACGAATAAAAAATTTCGATGATATCTCACACACACTTTGTTTTATTTAAATTTAAAGATAGGAAGCGCTTAATGAAAGACCCTTTATATAGATATGCGTGCTATTACCAAATCATACAAAAAGCCTAAAATATTCTAATTCAAAATAGAAACAAACCAAGGACGTTTTATACCTACAATAGCTTTATAAGAATTCTTGACGTCACTTTTTTTTTACCTTATTAATCTCCATTTGTATGAATCATAAATTAAACTTGCAACACAAATGTAATAAACAAAAAGACCCTATTAAATAAAGAAAAGGAAATTGCTACAAATACCAATATATACTTGTGGAACTTTAACTAATTCCAAAATAAAGCAATATCGACATCAGGCGCGGCTCGTGATGACGCCTCGTGTGTTTTCGGTGTTTACTAAGAAAACAACGCTAGTTAGTACACGAAAATACACGAAGCACTCGCATCATTGTACGCGCCACCCAAATACATCATCACGAGCTGCGCCTGACCGACATACTAATCTTAGTATCGATGCCTTGGAGTCGATACCTTGGAATGAATACTTCGGTATACATTGAGATTGATTCTAGTCATTTCCATAGTTAGCATCGATTTCTTGGTATCGATACCTTAGTATCGGTTCGTTGATATCGGTTCCTCGATATCGATTCTTAGGTATCGATACCTTAGAATCGATACCTTCGTTATCTGGGGTATCGGATAATCGATACCAGTTACGATATCGGGTATTGGACGATGTATCGATACTTCGCCCAGCCCTAGTGTCGGTAAATGGTGTATTTATCGTATTCCATGTGCTCTCTTTATAATAGTTGTAACTCTGCTTTGGCCACTGCAACTCCTGCAACTGCAAGTCTTTACATAAACTCGTTGAATTAATGCCTAATTCTTGAGATCGTCGTGGGATTTTCATTTGCGATACGCTCTCGTACGGAGGCGATATTTTTATCAGAACGTGCACTTTGTGGTCTGGTTGAATAAGGTTTATCTCGAACAGATCCAGTATCTACAAATTTTTTAACTAAATTTTGAATTGCTAGTTGCGTTAAGACTATTAAAAGCCCCAAAAATATCACGAATTCTGCAATGAGGTTATTTTATCGACTGAACATTTGTATAATAAAGTTTTTGATTTCAATACGCTATTCTTCCGAAAGCGACCCTATTGTTAGATTTTTATAGGGCAGACGCTGGTGTATATGAAGTTTCATCTGAAACAAAATAAATGCTTTGAAACTATAGCCATTTAAAATCATACTAATTTATCTGGTATGTTAATAAATTGATTATTATTACTGAACGACAAATTATATCATAACAATCTGTTTTCAAGAACTTAATCATTCTTTTTTCTTTAGTAGTATCTTTGAACTAGATTTCGCAAAAGCTTGGATGAAATAATAGGTATTTAGTCTCAATTTCTTAGAATCTTCCGGAAGAACTTTAAGAAGCGTAAACTAAAAGTCTCCGCTTTCCTTGTATACTTGGGATATTTGAAATGTTTCCGGCTTTTTTAACAAAAACATATTTCGAAGCAAATCAATAGTATATTGTGTAATGAGTGACGAAAGTAACATTTTTTTAAGCGAAAGAACAATTTACCAAACGAGGCGTAGCCGAGTTTGGTAATGTTTGCGAGCTTAAAAAAATGATTTCGACGAGTTAAATAAACACTATACTTTTTCTACGACCTCGCCTATGGCATTATAACAAACTTAAAAAAATTATGTAAACAAATACTTTATTTTCAATTAAAAATTACAACATTATCGATCATATTTAAATTATTTATGATTTAAATATTGATATATAGAATATGTAGACCATAAGATCGATGGCTTCAAATTTTCCCAAAATTTTGCAAAATATGCAAGCAGCACAATTTCCGAATATGAATTTACGCTATTATCAGCACTCTATTCGCTGAATTTTACATAGACTCCTTCATACCTCTTTCTCGATTTTTCTCGTAATTAGCTCGTATTGGTTTTCTAAGCTTGATTTACTACTTCTGATGGAGTATTGAGAATATCTAAATCACTTTCTGAATCAGAAATCATGATAAAGCTACGAAGAACACAAACTGACGTGATTTCAAAATGAAGTTATACAGCGGCAGCAGGCAACTAGACGCAGGTGAATTTTAGTAGGTAATTTTCATCATTAGGGATGAAAGTTAACGTTATGGGATTTTCTCTCACTGGTGATGGAAATCAAATTTTCACTAGAGTATTCGGTGACGATAAATGTCTTTTTATAAAGAGTCGTAGAAAAAATTTATTTTTAGACGTAATCTCCCTGCAACACGATGCATTTAGTCCAACGTTTTCCGCATCCCTTCAAACCGTCAGAAAAGAATTGATTGTCCAAACCTGAAAAATACTGATTTACAGCGTATTCAACCTCAGCATTTGATCCATATTTTTTTCCGCCGAGATATTTTTTCAAATTAGGGAACAGGAAAAAGTCGCTGGGAACTAGGTCTGGCGGATAGGGTGGATGCGGAAGCAATTCAAACTTCAATTCGTTCAATTTTGACATTGCAACAATGCATGTGTGAAACTGAGCATTATCCTAGTGAAATAGGATTTTTCTGTTTTGCCAAATGTGGACATATTTTCTTAATTGTAGTCTTCAATTTATCTGGCATTGCAGCGTAGTACTGTCCGTTGATTACTGAACCCTTTGCAAGGTAGTCGACAAGAATTATTCCTCAGTTATTCCAAAAAAAACTGTCGCCATCACTTTCTCTGCAGAGAGACTGACCTTTGCCTTCTTCGGAGTTGGTCCTCCCACCGAAATCCACTGCATTGACTATTGGTCGCGGGTGTTTGGTGGTGTCCCAGGTTTCATCGACAGTTATCAATTGCCGCAAAAATTCCGACGGATTTTTTTGAAACAGGTTAAGACACTCGTCCGACATGTCCGTCCGTATGCGCTTTTGGTGGATCGTCAAGAAACGCGACACCCATCGCGCAGATAATTTTCTCATTTCTAAATCTTAATGTAAAATCTTGTGCATCTGCTCAGATAATATCCCACAAGCATTAGCTATATTCATAACAGTCAATCGAAGATCCTCCATCATAGTTTGATGCACTAAATCGACCATTTCGTCAGTTGTAGCAGTTTTCGGACGTCCGGAACGTTTCTTGTCTAAAATGCTTGTACGGCCACGTTTGTACTCGGCCACCTAATGTTTTATCGTTGTAAATAAACCATATACCGAGTCTAACTCATATTTTATTTCCTAAGTGTTTTTCCCTTTCAAATGAAAGAATTTTATCACTGCGCGATACTCAAGTTTCTCCATTCTTGAACGACAATGTGAACTGACAACTTTAGAAGCGTACCATAGATAAACTAATGATTAGTATGACTTGCAATTTTGACAGTTTACATTTGTTGAGGCCGTTTATCGGTCGGCGAAAGGATTTTTTTTTCTACAATTACTTTATATCGGTAAGGCCGCAAACATTTCAAATATACCTCGTGTTATAACAAAGTTTTGCACATGATTAACACGAGAACGTGAAACAAGGATGTAAATATATTTTTTAAATTGAATTAATATTGCAGAGCCGGAACAACTGTAACGTATTCGTACGCATATCCCATATTATAATTTCAAAACAACGCCGGAATTAAACTGAAATCTAATAAGAGTTATGGTTATTGGATGTGTGTATTTACAACAGATGTCAACAAGGAGGCTATAATGTACACATAGATTAAAGTAACTCCGTGTTTTCGTTTTTCTTTTTATTTTTTCATTCGTTTTTAAATAAACGTAACTGCAATTCGTAAATTTACGCAAAAGTCGGTGGCTATTTTTATTTGACGATGTAAATATTTATTTTTCAATTATGTTTTCAAGGATCTAACGGTAGTACACATTTGACGTCTGTAGTATCGTTTATTTGGGCCGGCATAAATATGCGTGTACGTCTGTGAAAACGTTAAAGAAGTATTAATTTTTAAAAATAGCATTAATTTTTAGAGATATAGAACAGCAAATCTACAAGAGAGCATTAGAGGAGGTTGTGTTTATGTGCCTATTAAATAGGTACTGACGCAATACATCTCTTCAAAGACCAATAATAATCGATACCGCCAGGATTCAATTTCTATTATAGGTACCGTTTATTCTTAACTTAAATGTTTTTGAAATCTACGAATTAAAAAAATTGTGTTATAGCGCAATACAAAATAAGAAACTTACAGTATTTTATTTATCGAGAACGAAAAGTGACATTTTAAAGGACGAAAAAGTTGTTTACGATCGAGGCGTCAGCCGAAGATGAGATTACTTGCGAGGACCTTTAAAAACACTTCTCGTTCGTGGTGAATACAAGGGCTTATTTCATACTGTAAGTTTAATGAATTTTAAATAAAAAGAAATGAATTTATTTCATACCGATGTCAAAAATGACATTTATATCTCGCAGAAATTATTCGTAAAAATTAAGTAAGAGGTAACTAATATTTCCATAGCGATGAAAGTTTGTTATAAATAAAAATGAAAAAGCCGCTCAATTTTCTGTGTTTTAGTCGATTATTCGTTTTAAAATGGATGCAAATGAGATATTGAAAGATATTCTAGATGAAGCTGATCGCGTGAAGAAGAATTTGATAAGTCATAAGTAGAGAACGGATGCAATTTCCATAAAACGCAATCGGCAATTGGAATTGTGTATAACGTCGCTCAGTACATCCCGGCGTAATTCAATGAAGTATTTGTTTGACTTACTCGGCCACCTGGTCTCGCAGCGATAACAATGGACAACCCAGCTATTGTATTCGGAGAATATAGTGTTTTCAGTGGTGTGTACGTAGATAAAATAAATAAGTTTATCGTATTTCGTAAGAGAAATAGCACGTAACTATTGCTAGTCAATATTAATACTCCTTTACTCAACTTGAACGACAAAATGAACAAATAAAAATGTTCCAATTATAGAAATAAAATTAAAAACTTTAAAAATACAACTTTTCAACAAATACATATGTATTTCGTAATTTTATAGATCACCACCCGTTTGTTTTCCAATTATATAAATAAAATTAAAAACTTTATAAATACAACTTTTCAAGAAATAAATATGTATTTCGTAATTTTATAGATCACCACCCGTTCGTTTTCCAATTATATAAATAAAATTAAAAACTTTATAAATACAACTTTTCAACAAATAAATATGTATTTCGTAATTTTATAGATCACCACCCGTTCGTTTTCCAATTATATAAATAAAATTAAATATTTTAGAAATACAGCCTTTCGCCAGTACTGCACTGGGCTTTGCGTCATGTGGTAAGCGTGTCCGTTCTCTAGTCATAAGTCACGATATCAATACGAAAAGGAATACCAGTTGTTTTGTGAGTGTAAAAAGAAAAAAACGCATTTTCACTGTAAATGAAGATGTCCTTTTAGTTATTTTTTTAAAATAAGGTAAGCAATAAAAATTATAATAATTATTGTCAAAACATTTGTTTCCTTAATGTGACTTAAGGGTTTCCCACAATGATTGGAAGCCATAGTCCTTAATAGCTTAGTGGTTAAAGCAAAGGTCCGGCAAGGCATGGACGTGGGGTTTTCTTCTATTAAAAATGCAAATAATTAGCCTCGTAAAATGTAGAAAATATTTACAAATAAATGTAGCGTTCAGTGTATCGAAGTACATACTATAGCCAAGGTACCGTCTCAAGATAGCTAAATATTTAATCTTGCCAAATGCAGAACAATACACAGGGCATTGTTTTCGACAGAGTTCTGCAACTATGCTAGCGGATACCGGCGCGGACTTGATTTAGAATTAAAAGACATGGAGGATGGAAAAGCACAACTGTGGGTGAAGGATATCTAGAGGATGCGACGGAGAACAACAAGCAATGTTCCAAAAAGAAATTGTAGGGAGAAAACAATGATGATGGTAACACAAATACGCCTGTCGTTCAAACCTGTAGTAATTTAGAAAATTCAACGCCCATCGTCTGTGTCTGAAATAACCGAAGAAAACAATAAATATGTTTATTGTATTAGCAAGTAGTCAACGAAGTAATGTTATTATTGTTATTAAAATAAATCATTTCTTGAAATTTGAATAAATTTGAATTATTCCTGTCAACAACTGACGTATAATTTTAAAGTACTTGAACTTTAATATTTTACTTTAAAGTATTAAGACTTAAATATTCCATTTTTGTACCTTAAATAATCCGGAAAATGTCATTTTTGACATCAGTATGAAACAAAAAAAAAATAGTTTTAGATTATATGTTGTCAATAAATAACGAGTCTTCGAAAAAAATTTCTTTAATAACTATGACAATATGTCTTCTGTTTGTCTTGTATGTAATACAGTCCTGATTTCTTTTTTATTTGATCATATAAGATGCTACCTAGAAATTTCCGGAATGTGACTAAATTGTTCTAACAACTTATTCACTGCCAACCCCTTCCAAGTACTTTCCTTCCAAATGAATACACCGATCCCGGCGACTTAGCCATGGCCGGAAGCAGTGCTGTAAATCTGCGCGTTTTAACGTGTTCAACACTGTCTGCAATTCGGTCTGGATCTTCTCAATCGTCTCAAAACAGCATCCCTTGAGTTTCAGTTTGAACTTCGGAAAGGAAGTAGTCACAAGGAGCAAGATCTGGAGAGTATGGAGGAGTAATACTACCATCTTCGTTGAGGCTAGAAACTGACGCATAGGAAGTGACGTGTGAGTTGGTACATTGTCGTGGTGTAGAATCCACGAATAATTGCGCCATTTGTTAGACTGCTTGTGGCGAATGTTTTCTCTTAATCGCCGAAGAACATCGCTATACAATCTTCCATTAACTGTTTCATCTGGTGGCAGAAATTCTTGGTACACGATGACATCAGCGTCTAAGAAGCAAATCAATATCGACTTGACGTTGCTTCGAACTTGCTGTCAGGGGATGTCCACTTAAATAGCCGGAATTTAAACAATGTTTCAAAAATATTAGTTGTGAGCTACGTCATAGATGGCAGACGAGTAACTATTTTATAATAACATAATAACAAGTAACTATTTAAATAGGTTGTTGGTAGAACAAATTCAGTTGGCAGGTGATATGTCATGCGCCTATCGTACAAAATCAAGAAAATTCTAACTATTGTAAAACGCCATAGATGATTTTTTATCTCGCTTATTTCCATTTTGTCGAGGTTATATTAGGTGTTAGTATTTTTCAATTTTTAAAATGTAATAAACATGTAAACTCACATCTGATTAATAAATTCGTAAAATTGGTACTGTTCAATTACTGCAATGGAGCGAATAATGTTTTATCTGGAAAGGATACCAGAAATTATGAATATGTTGGCATTTATCAAGCCTGTAGAAGGAAATATTTAAAGTCGAATTAGACTCGTACATTTATTCTGGATATTAATATTTAAATTTAGATCATATGAAATATAACGTGTGTTCATTTGAAAAGTCAATCTAGGTTACTTTGAAATTTTGATAGAATAAGACGCATATATATTAGTATGTGTTTGTTGTTCCGTAAACGTAAATCCAAATGACATTTGATAATGTCAATCACATTTGTTATTTATTTGTATGTATGAAACTGTCAAAATATACGACTTCGTAGGTTAAGTAGTAAATTTTAATTTACGACATACTTCAAAATGTTCTCAGTAAATCACATGCTACTAGATTGACTTTTCAAATGAACACCCCTTATATAAATCAGTTAATTAGTATATTTTGTTTTTTTTATATACTTAATCCTATATGGCGCAATTTTTTTTATTGGTCTCAAAAAAAAAACCTGAATATTATGTTATGTTCAGAACTCGGAAAAAATATTAAAAAAAATATATTCTATTCTAAAACGTTTTTATTTTGTAAAATATAGTTGTAGCAGATTTGATACAAGGGGGTTATTGTATAACAAAGTATAGTATAAGCTTAACTGGTATGAAATTTTAGGAAATAATTATTATTTTTATTTAAACAGAAAAATAAGTTGCATTTGTTGCATTTAATGTACGAAAATTGTTTGCATGTAGGTAATTTGCACCTTTGCCTTGTTTCAGTGTATATTGGCCAATGATTCCACCCATCTAATCTTACATCCTTTGGAGGAATGTAAGAAGCCGTTGCCGAGCGTTGTCTCTTTGCTTGTATTAACTTTTCTGTATCAGATGGTCTGCCTCTTTTACTGATAGTGCTACTTCCACTTTTGCACAAACAATAAGCTACTTCTGTTCTAAAGTCGGCTAGCCGCATGGAGAAATTTTCTTTACGCTGCTGATTTACTCTTTTATATAATAGCCATGCGTTAACAAGTGTCATGTCCAGCATGTGGTAAAATAACCTAAGATACCATTTCTTAGATTTAATTTTAATCTTATATCGGCCAATAAGACTGTCCATAAGATCAACGCCACCCATGTGGCGATTGTATTCTGTAATAATATTTGGACACTCTACTTCTATGTTACGTTTTTCCTTTCTATCGAAGCGCTTTATAGTAGTCTTTGGAAGTACACCTGTGTAACTAGACAAAAGGCATACGGTTCGGTTATCCTTCCATGCTACACAGGATACGTCAACGCCTTCCAAATTGCAAACATACTCATAAGATGTACCTCGTTGTTGTTTATTTAGTTCTTTATCGACAGGAATTTTACAATTTGGTATTCGATTTCTTCTAACTGTTCCTAAAGAAAATATACCTTTCTGTGCCAGATGTGATACAAGTGATAAACTTGTGTAGTAGTTATCAAAATATACGATAAAATTTTTATTGTGGGGTATAATCCTACATAGGCGTTGCACCAAATTTCCAGTTACCCCTAAGTCTATTTCACCTCCTACAAGTTCATAGTCTTTTTTTCCAGTGTATATTTCATAATTATATGAAAAACCACTAACACCACTGAGAATAAAGAGTTTAAATCCCCATTTGTGGGACTTAGCAGGCATATACTGCTTCAAACTGTGTCTACCTTTGGACGCACACATTTGTTCGTCTATCGACAAATGTTTCTCCAATGGTACACTTTTATACCTGAATAACAATGTGTCAATTACTGGTCACAATTTATAAAGTTTATCGGAATGGTTGTCTTTTGTTGAAGGTATATTGTCATTGTCATTGAAATGAAGATTTTGACGAATTTTCTCAAATTTCTTTTGACTCATTGTTTCTTTTATGTGTGTAAATCCTAAGTTAGCACTCCAGTACGATCTCACCTTCGGCATATGTACAAGTGACATATAAATACATATACCCAAGTATTTACGAATGTCTTGGTCGGAAATATGTGTTGTATTATTTAAATTTATTTGACTAGCGTACAAGTTCGTCTGGAAAGTTATTTTCGTATTCAATTCGTCTGTAAAAAAGTATTTGAAGAAGGCGTACGGGGTATCGATGTCCATAAATGTGGAAGGCAATGTTTCAGAACCTCTGAACTCTTTAGCATCACCTAATACTAAATTTTTCTTTTTCCAAATTATATTTGCATTTTTTTTAGGAACACATGTTTTAAGTGTATCAGTATTTACTACGTTACTAATAGTATATTCTATTGATTCATCTAGCGTTTCTGCTTCGTCCGCAACTTCTGACATGTCATCTTCAAATACAATAGGCAAATTTTGTATATCTAGTATATCTTCCAGTTCGGTGCTCTCAGGTTCGAAGTCAGATTCATCTTGTTCTAGACCATCATCACTATCCCACAATTACTGCGCATACTTTTCCAGCTCTTCATTTGTAAGAGGCCTCCTTTTGTTACACAGATTCATTTGTTCGTAAATTTTCTACACTAAAAACGCAATGTATCAGATATGATACAACAAAATTTATAGCTTACTATTACATATATTTCATATATATATATATATATTGAAAATGTAGAATATATTAGAAATCCTTTTACCTTATAGAACAAAATCGGACACAATTACGAAGAAAATTTTACGTTTTAAAACTTTATATCACTAATTGTCATCACAGTGAACACTAATAGTAACGGTCACACATAAGGGTTAGGTCAATAATAATATAACTTGAAAAATAACGGTTTCTAATATATGCCTTATGCCCAGTTACATTAAGTGTTGTAGCTTATATGCAACGAGGAGTTTGCGCAGACTATAATATTTGTAGTACAGATTAATACGCACATCTTTTAGTTGTATCATTTCTGCTACATTACGCGATATAGGGTTAAGTAATTCACAAATAAATATGCGAAAGCTTGGGATATAACAGTCATGTGAAATTTTTATAAAAAAATTTTATGATAATTTGACTTCAAATAAAATGAATATAGGAATATATACATATAATACAATATTCAAATAGCGCGTGCTTGTTATTTAGTTCGGAGCTACATCATAGAGGGAGCAAAAGGTTGTACAAAAATTTTCTATGGGAGTTTGCATTCTATTTAGTATTATCTAAGCTTGCCATGTATTCATCGGCACTTTTGGCACATTTTGTGTCATGTTTTCTGTTGATGGACGACCGGAACGCTCATCATCATCAACCGGTACACGTTCATTTTTAAAACGGTTGTACCACTCATAAGTTTGCGTTTGGCCTAAAGCATCTCACCGAACGTTTGTTTAAGCATTTTTAGAGTTTCCGCTACCATTTTACCAAGTTCGTAGCATAATTTTATGCACGTTCTTTGCTCTTTAACATCAGATATTGTAGTGTCGCAGAATAACTCTAATATAACTCAACAAATATAAATACAAAAACTGTTTGTCGCCACTTAGTAAAGTATCGGTTGATAGACTGACTTAGTATAGACATAGGTCACACTATCTAGCGCTATATAGCTGCACTGCTATCCCTTGGGGTGGGATATTAAAATTCCGGGTATTTCTGGGTAGCACCTTAAATGTTGTCATGCATTCAGAAAATCACCCAATATACTAAAAAAGGTAATACGAGGGTAGTATTTTATATTTTGCATATGAACTAAAACAGTAGATAGCTTTTAAAGACTTTTTCGAAGTATTCTCCACGAAGGTTAATCTATTTTTGCATGCGCTCGATCCAACTTTGGAAGCAGTTATTCCACTCGTTTGTAGGTACCGTTAAAATTGTGTTTTTGAAGATATCGATTGCTCCTTCTAATGACTTGAACCTTTGACCACGCAATCCATTCTTGAATTTCGGAAAGGTAAAGAAATCGTTGGGACTTAGGTCGGGACTGTACGGAGGATGGTTTAACAATTCGACGTTTTGTTGCGTTAAAAATTCAATTGTCTTGCGCGCTGTGTGCGAACTTGCATTGCTTTGGTGGAGGATGATTCGTCGTTGTGGGTTGGTTTCTGGAAGCTCAGCGATGACCAAATGGTTGTATATCAATCGGCAGTAACAGTTCTCTGATTTTGTAGAGAAATTATTCCTACATGACTTTTTCTGGAGACACTTCGAAAACGGATGACTTTTGTCGGCTTTTATTCACCTTGGAACACCCAGACGACTAGCGTTTATTTTTTGGCTCGTATGAGTAAATCTAAGATTTATCACCACTAACGATGTTGTACACGTTTTTAAAGTTTCCTGTGTTGAAGTGGTATAGAGTTTTTTGACACCAATTCACCCTAGCAGTTTTCTGTTCTTCGGTCAACAGATGTAGTATCCAACATGAAACTAAATTTTTTACACACAATTTATGCAAAATTTTTTGAATTGAGGTCTTTGAAATTCTCAATGATGCCTCAATTTCGCGATATGTCACATGCCGATCTTCGTTGATTCGCTTTCCTGAGTGACTGCCCTTTTTGGTGCACCTGCTCTTGTATCGTCGCTAAGACTAATTCGTCCACATTTAAATTCTTTATATCAACGAGAAATTGTTGACTGATGCTTTATTACCGGAATCGGAAACCAACTCGACAAGGCATTCTTGTTTATGATAATTGTCTTCGAAAATTATAAAAAAATTATTGCGCAAAAATTTTCACGGTTTAAGTCCATTTTTCGACTAACTTGTCAACTTTGACAGTTAGTTATAGCTACAACACTACACGCATCGCACTGAAACTTTGGATTTAGGCTACTTAAAGATGGAGGTTAATTTTAAGTGCTGACATTTGATTAGTGGCGCTCTCTATGCCCCAGTATGCAAAACATAAAAGACATCCCTCGTAAGTTAAAAGTATTGACTTTTATAATATAACCTATTATAAAATTTAAAGAAGAGAGAAACTAATTTGGATACATCTCAATAGGAAGGCATAGTAGCAGAAAAACCTTTTGAATATACTATGTATTCAAAAGTATATGTACAATAACACATGTTTTTTTTTAATTGAATTCTAAATAAATACCGTTCTTAAGGCTATTTTTAGAAACAAATATTACCAACATTATTATTCATAGATAATGAATTAACATCCTGTATACAACCTCATTTTAATTTGCATATCTGTGTAGATTTAAAATGTGTCAAATAGAATTACATAATTATACAATAATTGCGTAATCTCTCAGAATTACGACTTCTCATTCTTCATATACGAGACATAACACATAATTCGCGTAACAGGTTACGTGATATCATCATTCGGCGAGGGAATTGACACTGGCTATAAACTACCTACCTACTTTTGCCAATTTAACGTTGATTGTCCTAAACAAATAACGTAATATTCATTTGATTCTTAAGTTAACCGCCAAGCTAGCTGAAAAGATGCCGACTTCTAAACCTTCTAATAACATAATTTAATGAATTATTTGCGGAGTCTCTTAAAAATTCCAGAATTCCTCGTTGGTTTAATTAGTACACAGTGTTCTTGTGTAGTATATCTTCGTTACTTTCCTATATTCCATATACATACATCCATGTGAAGATAATAGCCTTGGAAATGACTTTATGTAGGAAATGAATTCCATTCTTATTGACTCATCGCTTTATGAATGATAGTATACTAAAATTTGTCTGAATTTTAATGAGGACAGCTACTTATTGGCGACTATGCGAAAGAATAAATCAATTAATTTCTGAATTCGTGTTATGGAGTTCTAGAAAAAGTGATTCTAAATTTTTCTTTGCAAATCGGATCACATATTATAATTCGAGATGACTTTTAATAATAATAACAATAAGAATAACACAGGCCTACAAAAAAAATTTTTTTTTTGGTGCCTATCTGTTTGTTTGAATTGTCGATAAAGTAGGTAATGTATAGTTTATTGACATACGTCATTTTAACTCATCAGCTCTAGTTTACCTACTACCCTCATTGTGAATTGTTGTCGGTCTTTTTATGGTCCAGTTCGTAACTAGTCATTATTACAATATCATCGATAAAGTTTGTGTTACTATTTCATTATGGCTAGTAGTACAGACGTTGTGTTAACGATCCTGATATATTTTGTTATGTTTGTGGTGAATACATACTGAAAAATCAGCGTAAATCGATTACAAATACAGTGCCTCGTTTGTATTTTGCTTACCTCGGTATTGAAATTCAACACCAAGATAAAGTGTTGGTGCCTCATAGTGTTTGTAAAATATGCGTTGAACATTTGCGACAATGGGAGAGAGGGAAACGTAAGTCTTTGAAGTTTGGAGTGCCTATGATATGGCGAGAACAAAAAAATCATTATGAGGACTGTTACTTTTGTATAATTAATATAGTGGGCATCAACAAAAACAATCGCCATAAATGGAAATACCCCAATATTTCTTCAGTACAAAGACCTGTTCCTCATTCAGAAAATGTTCCAACACCAACTTTTCACCAGGTAGTGCAGCAATCTCAGGAGGATGAAGCTGAAATACCTATTTCTTCCCAAGTAGATGATGACTTTCAATACTGCGAAATAACATCAGATCCTAAGCCATTTTCGCAGAATGAGCTTAGTGACCTCATCAGAGATTTAGATCTTTCGAAGGAACACGTTCCTTTATCAAGATTAAAAGAAAAAAATTGTCTTTCCTCATATGTTCGAGTGTCTACATATCGCACGAGAGAGGGAAAGTTATTGAAGTTTTTTTCATCTGATGAAAATTTTGTGTATTGCTGTAATGTGAGTGGTTTGCTGGCTTTCATGGGTTTAACGATCTATCAGCCCAATGAATGGCGTCTCTTTATTGACAGTAGTAAACGAAGTCTAAAAGCAGTTCTTCTACATAATGGAAATAAATATGCTCCCATTACAATTGCTCACTCAACATGTGTAAAAGAAGAATATGAGGTAATTTCAAATCTTTTACAAAAAATAAAATATATTGAACATAACTGGGTGATCTGCGTCGACTTGAAGATGGTTAATTTTTTATTGGGTCAACAGAGTGGTTATACTAAATACCCATGTTTTATTTGTCTCTGGGACAGTCGAGCTAAATCACGTCATTGGACTGCAAAAAATTGGTCTGTGAGAGATGCTCTTGTTGTTGGGGAAAGATATGTTATAAATGAACCCTTAGTTTCAAGAGAAAAAATCATTCTTCCGCCATTGCATATAAAATTAGGGCTAATGAAGCAATTTGTTAAGGCTCTCGATAGAAATGGTCAATGTTTCCAGTTTATTTCTCACAAATTTCCTGGTTTAAGTACTGAAAAACTAAAAGCAGGTATCTTTGATGGACCTCAAATACGTAAATTGATGAAAGACACAACTAATTTTGAGACTTGTATGAATGATGTGGAGAGGCTTGCCTGGCAATCTTTTGTAGCAGTTGCACAAAATTTCCTCGGAAATCATAAGGCTGACAACTATGTAGAACTAGTAGAGGAAATGTTGGTGCGATTCAAAGATTTAGGCTGTAATATGAGTATAAAATTACATTATCTCAATAGTCATCTACATCATTTCCAACACAATTTAGGAGATCTAAGCGAAGAACAAAGCGAACGTTTCCACCAAGACCTAAAATCAATGGAGAATAGATACCAAGGAAGGTGGGACAGTCATATGATGGCTGACTATTGCTGGGGAATCAAGCGAGATTGCCCGAGTCAGTTTCATTCTAGAAAATCACTCAAAAGACAATTTCTTGATGTTTAATGTCAATAAAATATATATTTCTTCGTGAATTGTGTTTTTTTTTCTCGGGAACTAGAGCTGACAGAAGAAAACGGGTAACATTTTTGATATCGCCATGTAAGACATACTTAAAATCGGGTCTAAAATCTCCAGCACCAAAATGGTTGTAGGCCAGTGTAATATACAGTGGCGGCTCTTGATGACGTACGATGTGCGCTGCTGCACGGATGAGACTGCTTTATTTAAGCTTTCATATATACAGAGAAGCAAGTAACCGTACCGAAATCTTCCGAAATAGTTCGAAGTAGTCCATCCGTGCAGCAGCGCACATCGTACGTCATCAAGAGCCGCCACTGGTAATATGCAATAATAAGAGTTTATTTGTACAACAGAAACTACTTACAGGACAAAGAATACATCAAAATATCTAAGCATATACACTGTACATAAAAATAAAAGTTATGATCAACTAGTGTAAGTGAAATTTATTGTTTGCGATATTTATAGTGAAACATAAATATAAATTATTAAAATTGCGTGTAATTGGTCCTTGAACGGAGCACTTTCAACTTTGTTGAATATCGTGTTGCACAAAGTGGTACGTTGAAATCAACCAATTCTAGAATTGAAGGGCAGTCGACCTTGCTTGAACTATATTGAGCAAAAATCTGGCGCTGTACGAATTCCGTCTTTCTGACAATAACAATAATATTTATTGCCCAATAGATAATTCCATTTCTAGGACAAATACATAAAAAAAGGAAAAAAATAGAAGATAGAAACAGATGTGTGCTAAATTATATAAAAATACAAAATATAAATGTATGAAATAAAATAAATAAGTACACTAATAAATAAAGGCCAGATTATATGCAAAAAAAAATACTGAAAATATGCGCATAAATATGCAGATGTTTTAGCCTAAATATGCACTTCCTTATGAAAAATATGCAAGTAAAAAAATACGAGGAATGTTAAAAAATGGAATACTGTAGAAAAAAATATTCTATTGTGCTTCCTACAAGTTTATTTAGAACATTTTACAACATAATTAACTATGAAAACAATTTACAAACACATATTTCTCAAAGTTTTCAACAGAGAAATTGTGACGCTTGTTATAGGAGCATATTTCAAATTAGAAATATCATCTATTGACAACTCAATATATTCTACTGAATCACCATACAAGATTTTAGCTATGTCCTTTAGTTTTTAAAACCCTTATTTTTCCTATTACACTTAAAAAAAAATTTCATACACGAACTGTCCCACTCCTCCTTTAACATCAAAACATGACTTTCAAATTTGTTTGTTATTCCAACGCTCTCGATTAGCGACACAAATTGTTTTTCCAACTGCAATATAGAAGTGAAAATAAAACTGTGATTGGCATTAGTAAACGTTGAGGTATTTCTTTACTCGAATACACCTTTTGGGCGTCTATCACAGATTGTGCATCCCTATCAAGATCCATAATAATTGTCTTTATTTCTTCATAATGATTTGCATGAAAAATAGCAGCCTCCAACCACGTTCTCCATTGTGTGATTACTGGTTGATGATGAAGCGGAACACCGGATAGATGTTTGTAAAACTGAACTCGTAATGGGGCCTTTAAAAATACTTTCTTAACACTACTAATTAAAGTATTTACTAAGGGAAAATGGTTTCTGACTTCTTCTGCAAGCAAGTTGTGTGAATCAAATTTGGGTAAAAGATTTTCAAGTTGAAAGCCGCCTTCGCCATGTATGGTGCAGCATCCGTCAAAAACAACAGAATTTTTAGATTTGTTTTTAAACAATTTTCGAGAAAGAAATTTAAAAAAAAACACGTTTTAATATAGAGTTTGACCTCCACGTTTAAGCACAGCCATACACCTATTGTTCATCGACAGAATTACATGGTCTATATCTTGTTATGATATACGTGTGGAGTAATTTTTCTTTGAAGCATTCAGGTCCGGAGATTGTGCTGGCCATGGCAATACATCAATTCCCTCGTTTGCTAAACAGTCCAAAACAACACGCGCGACATGGGGACGAGCATTGTCATGCACAGATGGAAATTTTGACTAATGACACCGGCAAATGGACGCATAATGGGCTAAACAATATTATCCAAATATTGCAGAGTTGTCAAAAAACTATTTCGAAAAATTAACTCGGTTCGACTGCCAATCATTCCGCCCCATACCATAACAGTACCGTCTCTGTAACTATGTACTTTCTGGACAAGATCCAAACGTTCCATATTTTCAGATCGTCTCCATACCCTTTGTCCGACGAAAATCAGGATGAAATCCAAATCTTGATTAATCTGTAAACAAAACTGTAGCCCAAGCATTTTCATGCCAGTTTGTAAATTCTTGACACCAGTCTAATCTTGCTCCGCGATTACCTCTTAAGAGAGGTGAACATCTGATTGGTCGTCCAGAATGTAGTCCAGCTTCATGGAGACGATTTCTCACAGTGTCTCGGTGAACAATTAAATTACGCGCACGCTGTAGTTCTGTAACAAACTCAGGTGCTGTTATTGTAGGTTGACTTCTAGCATTTAAAACCAAAAATCTGTCCTGAGCTGCCGTTGTACATCGTCCGCGACCTAGATGTCGTTCAGCCGGACTACCGACTTCCTTAAAACGCCTCCACAGCCGACTAATGACACTTTGGGAAACTCCTATCCGCTCAGCTACTTCGACTTGCCGCACGCCACCTTCAATATGACTTATTGCTCGATTCATTTCATCTAAAGTCAAATGTCGTCATTCCATTGTTAAACACAATAATTTTCAATGCAGTTTTAAGAAAAAGCGACGTATAATGAATAAAACTACAATCTGTCACTCAATTAAATAAGCACACTAAATTCATTTTTTGCAACTATTGGTTTTATCGAGTTGTTTATTGTTCTTTTATGACGTTCTCAAACAAAATCTATTCTCCATTGAGTATATACGTTAAATGTGCAATTTAAAATATATACAAGTTTTTATTATAACTTAAAACAAAAACATCCTTAGACTTTTCTTGTGTGTATGTTAAAATATATAAACGCAGAAATATACAATGGATCCATTATAAATGTACATACGCACATAAGATGCAAGATTTTATAAAATATTCTTACATATACCGAGTGTCCTTGAAATAAAAAAAACAACGAAGATATTTAAAAAAAAATTTGTCACACCACTGTGCTATATTATAAAATTGACTATATTATAAAAAATTATTAAAGTTGACCGACTGTAAAAAAAGGAATAGTTTTGTTATTGTTCATCTCAGTCAGCCCTTACGTATGTAAACATACGCTGTAGCTTATGCGTGTGTGAGTTATTTATTACTTATACACATACTGAATATTTTGAATTCATAGACGTCACGTAATACAATTTTCAGTGTGTGTTAAATTTCGGGCTTCGTAATTCATGTGTGTTCATTTGAAAAGTCTATCTAGATTACTTTGAAATTTTGATAGAATAAGACGCAAATATATTAGTACATATTGCAGTAAATTGTGCTTTTAATTGCTTATTAAATTTAAATTCACACCGCAACTTATTCTGCCAGCTATCTTCCAGCCATCTTCAGTCGGGTCGCCTTCCTTGAGCTCTCTTCTCCAGGGGTAATCCTCACGGATTCGGGGTAAATATAGATTAAAACAACAAGCATTAATTAAAAGTTCTCAATTTGCTAATTTACATTTATTAACAAAAATTTAAAAAAGATAAAAAAATCCCTTTACCGAGTGTAACGGGAGCTAAAGCAAAATTAACAGTAGCTAGGAGGAAATAGTCCTTGCGATAAATGACATGCACAAGGAGAAAAACCCCCTGTGACTCTCGAACAAAGATTTGAAATAAAAATAACAACAAAATTTATCAGATGTCAACAAAACCATTAACCCTAAATTCAAACGTCAAGATAGAAATTTGTCTATCTTACGCGTAAAATCAAAATCTTACAGTCATGCGTACACTTAACATGACAAAGCACAAAAGTATCCCCACCTTCTAATCGTATTAAAATATTTATGTGAATAAAAACTAAACTCCACAAAAACAGTCTGACAAATTTTCTAGATATTTTTCTGATTATAAAAAATTTCACAAAATTACAAATTATTAGTTTATAGAGCTCTTTTCAATATTTAAATTATAATATTTAAATAATACCTACATTAATTAATGTATCGAAAACACAACACGAGAGATTTTTTTCTTCAGATAGGTGTTTTAAATTAAATCTATTACAAGTATACAAGACTTGTAAAACCACGACAAATGAATTTTAAAATACAAACGAATCACCAAACAAACAAAACGAATTATTCAAAATATATATATATATATTAAACAAAATTAAGTCTTGTTTAATATTAAATCAATACAACCTATCTCAGAAGGCACTAGTGAATCTCTAAAATCTAATTCCAGGAAGCGCCAGGGCATCCCCACGTAACATCTCAAATCAAGATAGCGACAATATATATATTATATATATATATATATATATATATATATATATATATATATATATATCTCTGTACTAGATATGACTTCCAGGTTGGCGGCGACTTTGAACATCAAACTAAGCCTGGACGATCTACAGTCATGGATCAAAATCAAACATTACAAAATTTATCATTTACAATTTAAATTTTTATCGTTATCAGTCTGAAAAAAAAATACACATAATAAAATAAAATACATTTTTACATAAATGTTATTCAAATAATGTTCAATATAATTTTTCTTCTTTTCTTCTTTCTTCTGCAGGGAAAAAATCACTGCAATATGTGTTTGTTGTTCCGTAAACGTAAATCCAAATGACATTTGATAATGTCAATCACAAATATCAGTTAGTGCATAAAATAATCGTGCGTCGATTCTGGTTTAAATAAATTGCTTCTCAGTTTTAAAATGGCTTTCCCTTTAGAACATAAATTTTTTTTAGTCCAGGCTTATTTTCGAAGTGGTAATAAAATTGATGCTTTATGGGTTTATTCAGTTCAAGATTGCATGGTAGAATTTCAAGTTGAGTTTCCCCATTTTGTAATAGATTATATACAATTTAAGAATACTTTGGATAGAACTTTAAAACTTTTTTCTGAAACTGGTAGTCTCTTAAGAAAATCTGGCAGCGGAGCAGTTATGAAACGTACACCTCAAGTTGTCAATCGTGTTGAAGAAATAATGGAAAATGAGCCACAAGCATCTGTTCGACATTTGAGTCAACAAATAAACCTTTCTGTTGGTACAACTCACGAGTTATTAAAAAAAGATATGCAACTTTATCCATACCGTGTCACAGCAGTACAAGAATTGTTAGAAATTGATTACCCACGTAGACTACAGTTTTGTAATTGGTTTGTAAATATGAACAATAATGGAGAACTTTCGCAAAGAGTCATCTTTACTGATGAAGCATGGTTTTATAAAACGGGATACCTAAGTTCACAAAATACAAGAATTTGGAGTATTGGAGTAGTGAAAATCCACATGTAATTAATGAAAAAATCGCTACATCCAGAGAAAATTGGTGTTTGGGCAGCGATAAGCCAAGGGCGAATCATTGGACCAATATTTTTTCAGTGAACGTTAACTGCTCAAAGGTACCGTACGGAAATTTTACAACCATTTGTCAATCAGTTGCATGATGATGAACTTCAAAATGTATATTTCCAACAAGACGGTGCACCTTGTCACTGTACTGCAGAATCTTTGGATTATTCAAGAGAATTTTTTGATAAGCGTATAATTAGTCGAAATACTGAAATTGTCTGGCCTGCACGTTCATGCGATTTAACACCTTGCGACTTCTTTTTGTGGCCTTATCTAAAAAATAACATATGTATTTTCGAACACCTATATTGAATTTGAATGATATGCTACAGAGAATCGAACAGAAATGCATGGAAATTAATAACAATCCAGTAATGTTGCAGAGTATCATCAGAAATTTTGAACGGAGGATTTTAAAGTGCATTGATCTTGAAGGACAACATTTTCAACATTTGTTTTCAATAAATACCAATTATTTGTTATTTATTTGTATGGATGAAACTGTCAAAATGTACGACTTCGTAGGTTAAGTAGTAAATTTTAATTTACGACATACTTCAAAATGTTCTCAGTAAATCACATGCTACTAGATTGACTTTTTAAATGAACACTTGTTATTATATATAATAACATTTTTCCATTTATCATACGTTGTATCTTTGTTTCAAGAACACCTGCCTAATGGGCGATTGTAAATAGAAGCAAACTATGAATAAATACCTATTATTTTTAATCTTATTTTGTAAAGAAAAAATAAATATAAATGATGATATAATTCTAAGTAAGACTTTCCCTATGAGTATTCATTTATACATAATAATGGGTAATGTCAACAATAATCCAATATTAAAGAGGTACCTGACAAACTATTTGAAATGACATATAAGAAAATATTACACTTAAGAAAACACTTATTCACATACTTTAGATATCCTCAAGGCCAGTGCTGTCTCCATCACTTAACACATTTAAATTAATTATAAATTCCTGATGAATATTCATATTTTCTAAATATAAATTTTCTATTTTTATTGTATCTAAAGCAATTTTTCTATTTTTCTGGCGTTATATTGGCAATCGCTTCTCGAATAAGGCTTGAAGCTACGTCGCTAAATTTGGGGTGATCGTTATTGCGGTAAACATATTCTTTCAATTGACGTAGATCAAATTCTACCTACATACTACCATACTATCTACAACGTATTTTTCGAAGGTCTTTGTTTTAAAGACTTCTATTGATTGAGTTTTTGTGTAGCTATCGTCAAAATAAATATATTTTTTTTTGTAAAAAACTCTGGATATTTCAGCCTTCGTACTGTTCGAATTTTGTAGTTTCTTCACCTGTCGTGAATGGTATGAAGCACTGTCCATGACCACTTCTTTCGGGTAATACTTGGAAGAGATTTTTCTGAAACCAGTCTTTAAATAATGGACAAATGGTGTCATTGAACCATTCTTCTTCGAAGATGATCGATTTGCTGTTAGTGGGAACGCTGAGCGATATCAATCAATGTGGAGTTACTTTTTATTGTTACAACTGACTCATTTGGACGTGCCTGATGGCTATTTCCAGCAAGAGGGTGCCACATTTCACACAACTCGAAATAACATTGCGTTTTTGCAATAAAAATTTTCTGAACGAAAAGATTTCTATTGGCCCCCGATAAAAAAAAAATTGTGGGTTTCTTTAAAAGTCGAGTGTATGCTAATAAGCCACAAACAATTAATGACATAAAGAACAACATTCAAGTTGCAATTCGTGAAATAACTGCAGCAACATGTCGAAAAGTTATTGAAAATCTCGTGTTCGAATTGATGTCTGCAAACGCAGTCGGGGTGAGCATTTGAATGATATTCAGTTCCATGTATAATTGTAATGGGTCATACTTTCAATATTCAATAAAAAAAACAGCTTAAATAGTTTGTTTTGTTAAAAAGAAATATGTAGGCACGTTTTTCGAATGACCTTTATAATTACGCTAGCACCAGAACTCATAAAGAAAAAGTAGATTTAGCACGGCTTTATTAGAAAACTTCGCATTAACTTCTATTTTTAAGAATGAAATTAAAAAAAAGACAATGAATATCTTTGTTAATTCATGAATTTCGTCGCTTAGTGTGTAACAGATGTTTTATTTAATTGAAACCCATGTTTATGTACGAGCAAAAACAAACAAATCCGGGCATGATTTAATCACAGACGTCCCATAAACATATGCTATGTCGATTTCTTTACACACTCCTATAAATAGAAACTAGTACAATATTAGTTTGTCAGAACCAATGTTAATGTAACTTTCTGACATCTCACTTATGATGGTACAAAGCAATATGTACATATAGACCGATCTATTAATTGTTCCATCCAATTTAATTAACTAATCCGGTTGATTGAGTGAATCACACCACGATGGGCTAAATATCGTGCTTTGGCAGACAATCAGCACTATTAATGTGAGTCGCTCTCACTTTCGAGCATATGTGTAAACACGGTACCATGTCTGCCCGTGTTTAAATCAAGGTCAATCACTGACCCACTTAGGATAAAATGTTTATTTCTTTTTCGAAGATTCTACGCGCTTTACAATCGCGAAAGTAAATACCTACATACATTAGCATTTATGTATATTGGTCACGCATGATGTACATAACAAAGTGCGATTAAGATATTGAAGTTTACCAATACAGAATAGTGCGTATGTAGTTATGTTAATAATGTGATTTGTAGATTCGCTTGGAATTGTAAAGAGTTTTACCGTATACTAAAAGATTTTATAATTTTCAAAATACATTTTACACACAATATGTTTCCATGTTTTTTGAAGGATAATAGCACAAGCTTCACTTCTTGCAGCAATTAGCTCACTATTGTTGGCAAAACGTCGACTTTCAGCTGTTTTCAACTATAGGGAATGACTAAAATTTTAGGGTGTCAGGTCCGGACTATATGAAAGATGATCTAATAACACTGGTCAAAAAAATTTAAACTTTTTCGAAGTAACATTGATGAAAATAAGTGTATACAAGTGTCCCGTATCGTTATGTTCAAATTTTACTAGTGTAAAGTAGACTTCATTTCAAGTAACAAAAACGCAAAACTTGTATATCCATTTTTATTTGTTACAGAGTTGCAGATCTATGAATGTGATTGTCAGATCATGAAAAAAAATGTAATACCAACTGATTTTATTTAAAAAAAGTTATAACATTCAATAACAGGCCTATGATTGTTAACGTCGCATAACAAAATGTTATCCTAAAATAAATAAACACGTGTCGTAGTGCATACAGTAATTTTTTCGAGATTTACAAAAAAGAGTACTGGAAATTGATTTATGGTAAAGAAGGTTCTTACTTATTTGTAAGTGCTGAAGCATGAATATCATACAATAAACAAATGTTCAGATGACTGTTAACGTTGCATTTTTTAATAAAGGATTACATTACGTTTCAGTTCATACAACAGCTTAGTTATTAGTGAGTGGATACGTTTTCTTTATTCAAAATGCCTTACCGATTTTCTTCTCAAGAGTATCGTAACGGCAGTGCACGTCAAGCAGTTATTGAATACCGACATCGGTTTCCCGATAGGCGCATTCCTCATTACAGAACGTTTCTTGAAGTACACAGACAATTTCGGGAATGCGGACTGCATGATTATCTTTTCGACCGAGGAATAAATTTGCCAGCAGACTTAGAGGAACAAGCTATAGCTATTGTTACAAGTGATCCAACTCTCAGTGTACGTCGAATCACTAGATAACTAGGAGTACCACGAACGACAGTTTAGCGAATTTTAAAACGTGAGCGCTTATATCCATATCACCATCGCAGGGGACACGGTTTGCTTGAAGCAGACCACTATTCTCGTCTAGTTTATTCTACCTGGATATTAAGACAGTCACGGCTTCATTTTAATTCACGAGAAGTGGTGTTACGAATCTGAGAAACCTGCACAGGTGGTCAACAGAAAATGCCAAAGCTATACGCCCATCTAAATTTCAACATGAATTTTCTACGGCCCTAATCGATGACTTGTTGATTAGTCCTGTCGTTCTTCCTAGGAGGTTAAATGCGGACAATTACCTTCAATTTCTTATTGACGAACTGCCAGGTCTTTTAGAGGATGTACCACTGAATATTCGACGAGACATGTGGTTTCACATGGATGGGGCACCACCACCTTTCGGAATTGCTGTCCGAAATTGGGTTAACGTCAATTATCCAAGATGGATTGGTCGAGGTGGTCATGTTGTCTATTTAGTCTACGAGCAAGTTTCGAACACAAGAGAAGAGTTGTTGGATCGTATTCACCTGGCTGCCGATCAAATCCGACAAAACAAGTATGAAATTCGGATAAGTACTTCTTCTGTTGGCTTACGGGCACAAGCTTGCATTCAACAAGGAGGTGGACATTTCGAAAATATTATTAATTGAACTTTTTTAAATAAAATCGTTTTTTATTGACTTTGGGATTACATTTTTTTCATGATCTGACAATCACATTCATAGATCTGTAACTTTGAAAAAAATAAAAATTGATACACAAGTTTTGCGTTTTTGTTACTTGAAATGAAGTCTACTTTACACTCCTAAAATTTGAACATAACGATATGGGACACTTGTTTAAAGTAGTTTGTGGTGCTAAATTCGAAATTGATATTCTAAATACTGTAACACGTACAGTTGTTATAGGGGTTGGTGGTCGGATAAAAAAAAGAAGTCTACATGTTTTTGCAATCTAATGTTTATTTAATATAAACACGTAAAACATGTTAAATCTAGGCAAATATATTTTATTAAGAACCGTCATAATAAATGTAAAATATTACATAAAGATATCATACAGCGACAAAATATGCCCCTTTTTTCTTCTTGTGTTCAGTATAATCATCTTCTTTTTAAAAAACAACATTAGTCACATAACATAGATGAGTTCCAGCATCCCTTGTATCGTGTTTCTATTGTTCTAATGTCCAGGTGAAATCTCTTTCCTCGTTCGTCACTTACTGCACTCAAATTTACCGAAAAAAAGCCAATGCGAGTGCAAAAAATTCATCTTTAAAGATATGCGATATTCTAGAGATTCATGGGCTTTTAATAGTTCCTCTATGAGGGTCTTATAGTTCTCATTCTTCTTGTTATCCAGAAATTCCTTGACTACACTTACAAAACAGTTTCAAGTAAAAGTTTTCTAATTTGAGGTCCGATAAAGATACTTTCTTTTAGTCTTGCATCACTTAACTGACGAAATATTGCTTTTAAATACTTGAAACCATTACCTTTTTGTCCACCGCTAGAACAAAGTTTTTCATTAGTCCAAACTTAATATAGGGATAAATTTTTAAGATCGCAGCGCCATGATAGAAAAATTGTGAACTATTGTTGAAGATATTCATTTTAATTTCCCCCTAAGTACATCGGTATTTATTGGTTGTTATCACGCGTTTACCTGCATTTACCTGATTTGCAACTATATACAACACGTGTTTTCCAGTTGATATACATCTGTTTCTACTTCCAATAAGTATAAACTTTTGAAAAGTGCATTTATTTTTATAAATTTGTTTTTGAAAGTAAGTGATGTTAATACTCTCTAAAATATATTAATAATGCTGAATAACATAATAAAGGAAAATTGTTTTAAATGAATTCTGTCGTGCCAGCTAAATGTTTAAGTTTAATGGAGTATTTTCGGTATTTAGATGCTAATACAAACTCGAGATGTGTTTATGAGGCGAGGAAGTGCTAGTCATATTATATTTTGTAGAATAGTTGAATACAGTAATGAAAATATTGAAGTATATGCTCTATTTTGCAGTGCGCATTGTTTGCCAAAATGCATTATCCTGATTTTTTTACTAAATATGAACTCAAGCATAGTTGTAGTACAAGAAGGGCCTCTGAGTCATATTTGTGTCCTCCACGATCTCATTTAACAAAAATACAAAGAAATATACTCCATCAGTGTATCAAAATATACAACCAGTCTCTAAAATCATTCTCTAAAATCATTTTCAACAAAACAATTCAAATACCGACTCAAAGAACTATTAATAAACAAAGTGTTGTATAAAGTTGAAGATTTTTTTAAAAGAATTATGTAATAGTTGCTATGGATTTTATATATACAGATTTTATATTTTATTTATGTATTTGTGACGTTTCGTATTCATTTTGTGTGTCTTAATGAATAAAGGTATATTATTATTATTATTATTATATGTTTGCAAACTACTGCATTAAATAAACATTGATTTATAATGTATATGAAATAATATATTTACTAAAGAAAACACTCGGTATGTTTTGTTTCACAAAATATATTTAATTTAATCTCTAACATATGTTTCGCCTTTTCAGGCATTATCAAAGAGTTATTTTTAAAAACTAAATTAGAAAGTACACTTCCACCACTATTTATGACTTTTTAAGGGACTTTATTATGGCATCAATGGTCGGAGTGTTGACAAAATCCAGCTGTGCGTTTGTTACATGTCTATTAAGGTTTATTGCTTTTTTAATTTCTAATATTTCGAGGAGGTCTAGTCTTTTTCCTTTATTGCAAGTATGTAACAGTTTAAAATTACTGGTATTGAACAAGTGTGTCTTTTCAATGCAGTGTTCGGAGAAACCGGTATTCATTTTTCCATAAAGAATAGAGCTTCGAATTGATTTGGCTTTCATTTGATGAAGATTCATTATTTAAAATAGAAATAAAACTATTAGTTGAAATCTTCACTTTATTAATATGTGATCGTAAAATCTGGAGTATATAACCTTGCACCTTAACCTCCATTTTAATTTAATATAGACTGAACCTTGGGGTTTTACGGACCCCAACTTAAAAATAAACATTTTTACTTTTTTTATAGGCATGTTAAGTGAAAATGAATCAATCATTTTGTAACAAACATACGATGGGATTACATTCAAAACCATTTTGTAGCGGATAAGTTAGATTTTTGTTGACATTTTTAAAACGTTTTTACATAGTGAGCAATGGGAAGAAAATTGAATAAACCACCTTTAAAAATATAAACAAAAACAATATAAATACACTAGAGTTTAAACAAACAAAAAATTTTTCTTGACATAAGACACATAACTTTACATATTCAAGATGTTAAATATGTGACTCACAATTACCACATATTCTAGCTCTATGTTCTATACAATAAGGTTTGCAGCAATTTAAACACGAATGATTAGTTTTCTATCCTTATTCCTTGGACAAAAACTACACCTGACTTTGTTTGGTAAAACTGCTTCTAAAATTTTTTTAAAATTTTCTGATATTCCCAATATTTCACAAATTTTGGTTTTCAGAGATCATGACAAGGAAGCTCTTTGTAGCTTATCGTTCAAATGAGGCTTTACCAGTGACGTGCCGAAATCTTTCAAAAAATTGCGACGGTTATCGCTCTTAGTTCTCTTCCAATCCGGATTTGCTAATGAAAATAGGACCACCGCATTAATGTCACTGGTGCCAAGTATATTAAACCACATTCTCATAGACCATCTTCATGTTTTACTGAATGTTGTGTAGGAGTGACATAATTGGTCGAATTTATCCGTACCGCCTTTTGTTTCGTTATATGCGTGAATGATATCAGGTTTGGCTGATAATTCATTAATTTTATTATCATGATGCATAGTTGTTAAAAGTAAAACTATATTGTTCTTTTATGGCGTATGTGACAACATTGCTTTTATACCATCGAAAGCAAATACGGATGTACCTTCAGTTTTCTTTGACAAAAAATCTGGAGGTATCTCCCGTTTATTTTTTCTTAACATTCCAATGAAAGTCTGGTTATATTTTTCTAATAACATGTCGGCTAGTGGCACTGTTGTAAACCAGTTGTCTACTGTTATGTTACGGTTTGTTCCGTGAATTGTTTCGGATAAATTTCTAACAAAATAAGTTGGCACTGACTCTGTTTTCTCACATTTTATATTACCAATATGTGGAATAGCATTGATTATGTACGCGGTTTTTGAATCATTCATGATTACCACTTTCATCCCGTATTTGTCTGGTTTGCTCCCTATATATATATACAGTGTACTCTCTCCTTACGGACACCTCTCTTAAGCGGACACCTCCCATAAACGGACACTTTTTGCAATACCAAAAGATTACTTAAGGATTTTTAAAATTTTTCTCTCTTGAGCGGACAACCCTCCCATAACCGGACGCGGACACTTTTTTCCCACACCAAAGTGATTTTAGAGTGATTTTAGTTCCCCATAACCGGACAGCTTACAACACTGTAACACTGTTTTTCCGTTTACTCATCTTCATATTCGTACATTCGTACAGATGTTGCTTGTTGAATAATACGTGTATGTACAAAGGGGAATTCCCTAAATAAGCACAGCTTGTTGTTTTGAATGTAGTACGTAAATACATAATTCATTTATAGATTATTATTGTATACATACTTGAATCGCTATGCCTAAAGCAGTGTTGACTATTAAAGACAAAGTTAATGTCATTGAAATTCAAAAAAATGAGAAACTTAGTGTACGTGATTTAGCAAAGAAATGTAAGATCAGTAAAACTCAAGCTGCTTGTATCATCAAAAACAGAGACCAAATTTTAAGATTGTGGGACACTGATGTCAATCCGGATAGAAAAAGGAGTATGCTGAACGTCAAAGGCGTTAATTAACATTGATAAATTGTGCTACGAATGGTTTGTGAAAGCTCGAAATAAATGTATTCCTCTCTCGGGCACACTTATCAGGAGCAAGGCTAAAGAAATTGCAGATAAATTAAATTACGCAGATTTTAGTGCATCATCTGGCTGGCTGGAAAGGTTCAAAAAACGGCATAACATAACTTTCCGTGCCATTTCTGGAGAAGCCGCTAGTGTAAACCAAGATGATGTCAAAAGTTTTACTGAAAAAGTGCCATCTTTGATTCAAGGATATGATTCACGAGATATTTATAATGCGGATGAGACTGGATTGTTTTTTCGAGCATTACCGGATAAAACATTTGTATTAAAAGGTGAAAAATGCACTGGTGGAAAAATGGCTAAGGATAGGCTAACGATTTTGCACTGCGTCAATATGGCTGGAGAAAAGGAACCCCTTTTTGTTATTGGGAAAGCTGCAAAACCTCGGGCGTTTCGCAATATTAATTTGAACAATTTACCAGTTACGTGGCGATCAAACAAAAAGGCTTGGATGACGTCTGATTTGATGACTGATTTTCTAGCGCAGTTCGATAGAAAAATGCAACTTTAAGAACGGAACGTCCTGCTATTTTTAGACAATGCGGCCTCTCATCCTCGCGATCTTAAATTGAAAAATGTTAAAGTTATTTTTCTTCCAGCAAACACAACAGCATTTTGTCAGCCCCTGGATCAAGGCGTTATAAAAAACTTTAAGTTTTTTGCAGATGGAAGACGCAAATTCTGCTTTGGATTTATCAAAGTCAGAATAATTGAAACATACATGAGTAGGTAAACCCCACCAAAGAACGGATCAAAGAGCATAGAAGTTTTATTCTTTATGGAAAAATGAATACCGGTTTCTCCGAACACTGCATTGAAAAGACACACTTGTTCAATACCAGTAATTTTAAACTGTTACATACTTGCAATAAAGGAAAAAGACTAGACCTCCTCGAAATATTAGAAATTAAAAAAGCAGTAAACCTTAATAGACATGTAACAAACGCACAGCTGGATTTTGTCAACACTCCAACCATTGAGGCCATAATAAAGTCCCTTAAAAAGTCATAAATAGTGGTGGAAGTGTACTTTCTAATTTAGTTTTTAAAAATAACTCTTTGATAATGCCTGAAAAGGCGAAACATATGTTAGAGATTAAATTAAATATATTTTGTGAAACAAAACATACCGAGTGTTTTCTTTAGTAAATTATTCATTATGTTTCACCAAGAGCCAACCGTGGATTCTATACATTATAAATAATATATGGTGTGATTGAAATATAATACTTAAGTATTTCCTAAAAATAAATCTTGTTGTTTAAAATGCAGTATGCACACTTTCATATACTTGCTAATGGTCTTTCCTATTTTGAATTTCATGACTCAAGCTTTTTGCCTATCTATTTTTTCTTGAATACCCAATTTATTCTCAAAAGATACTATTTCTTTTCCAAAAATAGGAAATTTATGAAAGCTTAATTCTGGATTCCATTTCGCCCATGACTTGCATCTGGGCACAGAGCAATACGAATTATTATTTTTACTTATTTTAGAAATAATGTCTTTTTAACAAAGCCGATTTTTAATAAAATTTCAACACATGCACGTTATAAATACGAAAAACATGAGTTTAATGTCTTCATTTGCAGTACTATAAAGGGCTGCAAGGTGGTGTATCGCTTAGCAAGACTTTCCTATAGAGAGGTTGCAGAAGAACCTTTTTGGGTTAACAAGAGGGACATATTTTATGTTAGATGACCTGGTTCAAAAGAAATTACAAGTGGCCAATCTTTCTAAATGAAATGTTCTTTTGTTGCTCAACTGTCTAATAGACATAAAACATAACAATACTTTGTAAATCTCCTTGAAGCCCTACCAATATAACCTATCATTTTTAAATCTCCACAAATATCACACTGATACTGTTCATATTTAACTTGATTTAGTATGGTAGCTAAGTTATCATACTTTTCTTCATTGTCACTGAATGGCCTTAAGAAATAGATGATCTCTTGTCTCCATTATGAAGTATGACTGCTTCTAAGCGGTATTTCGACGAATCTATGAAAATATGCTGCCCGGAAGGTACATGTTCCAGATTAAGCTCATTCATTGTTCTTTCTTCACAAATACTTAAATTATGTTCCATTTATGTTTTTGGTCTGTACAAATCTAGAGAAAATGATATGTATAAGTTGCCTAGGAGTGTGTTGGCAATTGGATCTTTATCTGCATTTGTGAAAATTAGGTTATTATCTCGTCTACTATTTCATATTTTGTGCATATTTAGTCTATTTTATGTTGCCACCTTCGCTGGCCATACTTTCATTGAAAATTTGTTGTTGCTTTTGAATTGTTTGTTATACAAAAATTGAAGAAGAAAACAGAACATTATATCATCCGCAAAGTATTTTAAACATAATTTGTAAGTCTATCAATTTTTGAACGTGGTAGGTAGTCTGGTACCTATATAATTTCACTAGTTTATTGCAAAATGCCGCGATGGGACAGAAAAAAAGTAAATATACTTTATGTGTTTGAGTCTTTAAGCAAATAAAAGTGGTGGACAAGAAGGTGTCAAGTTGATAAAAGTTGTGGATTCCAGACCCCTAAAAGTCCCAAAAATTTTTATAAATGATGCCAAAGAAAGTATATTTCATAGCTGAGCTTCACCGGTTAATCTGTTGCAGCTATGATTTTTTTATCATTTAGATACATAAAACCTAAGGAACTCCAAGCGAGTCTCAAAGGTGGTACAGTATTCACCAAATCCCATAAACTAAAATTGTGGAGTAATTATGCAACTCGCTGCAAATCATGCACAAATTTTGTTCATTTAGGGATGGAAATACTGATCTCAGGCGGAATGCTGATATGAAACTTTAACACGAAAATTAAGCAGATAGAGTTTGTTTAGTTCACCATCCAACTTTGAATAATTTTCACGTTCATTTTTTAATTTTAATTCACCGAACAAACGATGTTTTGTTCTCTATAATCTGGGGTTGTTTGCGGTATCTTGCTCTAGAGAACTGTTAAAGTGCAAGAGATGCCCAATTTAAACTTACTTGATGGCAATACAACAAACATTAAAGTATTATTTCTAACGGAATATACTATACATTAGATCTCCTGAAACCTTCTTTGCAAAATTTCAATTTTGGAACAGCGGTTTTAGGCTTTCTTTTAATAGTCATTCAATATAACTTGGGGTTATATGTCGGTATCTGGATATGGAGGACCTTTAATGTGTAAAAGCTCTCTGATTTAAAGTTACTTTAGAGCAATATAAAATTAAAGTATTATTTCAGGGATATACATTGTTCAGTACATCTCTTAAAATTATTTGTTTATATAATCAAGATCTAAATTTTGGAGCAACCACGGTTTCTGGGTTCATTCTCGTTAGTGTTCTGTGATATATTTGAAAAGAAAATATGTTGAAGCATACGTACACATATTGATGTGTACTTTGATTTACAAAATGAGCGCCAATTATTAAATATGAATCGTCAATTATTAAACATGAATCATCACACACATATTTTTAGTTTAGGCTCTTAAAATTGCTCTCAGGGTTTTTGTTTCACAAAAAGGGTTTCTAACAACTAGGCCTAGCATTTAATGTAATAGAGAGAGAAATAATATAATAGCATGTTATATATTGCCTTAAATTATATTTATTTCGAAACGAATTTAAAATGGCACAATTGGAGAACTAGTATTCGTGACATTTGCATTTTTGTTGTAAGGGTGTACTTAAAAAATTGGATACAAGCACCAGTTGCAGCAGAAGCCCCTATGCAGGATTTAAGATTGCTACCCTTGTCAGACAGAGATTTTGGAACATTATCCACAAGTGGCCACAAGGAATAAGTGAATGTTTTATGTTTTTCCTATTTATTAACTCTGTTTTTCAAAAGTAAACCATTCTTCTATCTTTTTATTAATTTTCATTTATTAAGAAATATGTCATCATATATGTATATAAATGCATAGATTTTACTTTGTATTCTAGTCCTTAAAAATTTGTCTTTAAATGAAAACCAGAGAAGCTTTAAGACGACATCGTCTCGAGGAAATTTAAAATATGTTAAAATTAAAGTCAAATATATTTTTTAGTATAAATAAATATATGCGCCACGTCTTAGCCTCGCCCAATCGTGATAATTTTTTGCACACCGTATTTTTATACTATAACGAACATTTTGACGGGTAGTTACGGTCGAAACAACAAAGTTGAAAAATAAGGACCACCCTAATATATATATATATATATATATATATATATATATAAACATATATTGATTATTAGAAACTAAATAGGACAATTCTTTTCTTTGAAACTAAAAATATAAACATTCTAATGATGAATTAAATTCGATATCATTTACAAAGCAAATTTTTATTTGTGACCACCGATTTTAGACGATATTTCGGTAGGTGTCCTCTTCTCGAGAAATTTTCTATATATACCCCTGCGACGTCATTCCTTTTTGCAATATATTTGTAAGTTATAATATACTCTTCTAGATAATATTCCATATTTAAAAACTTTTGTTCTTATATTGGTTTACTTTTCTTAATAGTTCTTTCTAATAGAGTTTAATGTTTTAAATGTGTTTTTGTCTTAATTTTCAAGTGTCCCGTTTTTCTCAAGAGCGCATGCTATCTGCTTCTTTCATTTATTCTGGCCTTCTCTATCGTCCGCAGCTATGTCTTTAGAATTCACGCCTCCATGTTACAGATCCATACGTCATATTTTTCTTTTCTTATCGATAAATTGACTTTCCTTTCTTATCTTCCGATTGACGTATTTTTCTTTCATCGTAACTCGAAA
Organism: Melolontha melolontha; assembly: GCA_935421215.2. NCBI lineage: Eukaryota > Metazoa > Arthropoda > Insecta > Coleoptera > Scarabaeidae > Melolontha > Melolontha melolontha. The sequence continues at coordinate 165,229,417 of OW285237.1, read as the reverse complement.
TATACCTAACCTGTGGTATTGGACTAAATTTGACAGCTGCATTGTTTACAATATTTAAACGAATATATGTATTTATTTCTAATTGATGAACAAAGTTCATATTAGATTCTATTTTGTGTACTATAAAGCCTTTTGAATTGTTTTGATGGATTAATAATACACATTTTAAAACATTGTTCTTATAGATAAGTATTACAAAATGTTAATTCTAAAATGTACATTCTATCATATTTAGTTCATTACAAAATTGTTATTGTCTTTTAGGTTATTCTGATTTTTGGTGTACATCGAATAATAATGTGTATTTGATATTTTAAGACCTTAATGGATGTTACAACAACAGTTACAATAAACAAAGTTTATGTATTTACGAAATTTGCAAAATTCAATTATTGATTATGAAATTTACTATTACAATAGTACTTAAAATATCCTTTTATATTTTGGTGGGTATAGCATGATTTAAATTTTTAGTTATTAACATTTATAAACTAGAACGTAAAGAGATATAATGATCTACATGTCATTTGACATTCAATATAAATGTACTAAATATACACAGATGTGTAACACAATCTGTATTGTTGTATATTAAAACTTTTTACAGAAAATAACGAGAAACTCTACATAAAATAAACATTAGATTTGTTATATCCATGCTCATACAGGGTGTATTCAAAATTTACCCGTTTTAAATTTTTCATTGCTGTTTTCAGCTTTATTTAATTTTTCAATTTATCTCACTTCGAATGGAACACAGCAATATGCACAAATATAGGTATTTTAGAAGATGAACTTTACTAATGAATGACGATAGTAGTTAAGAAATGTTCTAATTTTGTACTGATTATACTGAAACGAGGTCACAAAAATTGGTAAAGATATTGCCAATTATAAAATTCTATAATTATTCCTAAGGAAATGATTAATCAATATATTTAGATTAGTCCTTCTATTTATTCTTGTTATAATTGAAAATAAAACTCTGTATTTTAAGAGTAACAAAATAATTGTATTGACTAAGCGACTTTTAAATATACGCCCGCGGCTTTAATTATTTAAAATTATTTGCAATAGATAAATTTAGGAATGATTATCTCAACTATCGCAGTACAAATAGAGTAAGGTGCGAAACAAATATGGGACTGTATTTACATATTGCAGTATATTTTAATGATATTTTTTACACCAACTTGTTAATGGATTTCTCAGAACTGTTTCTCAGTAATATTAAGAAATATTCGCTTTATAATATAAAAATTTCTTATATTTCTTTCTTATTTAAATTTTAATAAATAGCAAAAATAAATAGTTCTATATTTATTTATATACTGTTAGCTAAACTTGATTTAATTTACTCCTGCTTTATTGATTGCTTCAGTGACAGAACTCAATGTGTTTATTATAATGAGAAGAGAGCGGACCGAAGCGATTGAATGGCCTATTGCCCCGATAAAACGTTGTGGCGGTATCATGTATAGTATGCATGTCATAACAGCCCTACTATTTGCTTACTCGATTGCATTCGTCGAGCAGATGTTGTTATGTCCGTCGTTATTGTGTCTATTCATTTATAAATTCTAATTTACAGTGGCATGTTTCAGGTTTCGCTTCTTTCAGTGTTATTTGGTTACAAATTTTAGTATTTTAAAAAATCCGGTTTATATTGTTATATTGTATATTTATCCTATAATTTTTTTATAAATATTAAGTTTAATTTACTACCTTATTTTTGGAGTAGTTTCCGTTTCTTCCTTTTAGTCCATTTCTTTCTGTTCTTAGTATTTCTCTTTATTTTCATTTACTATGGAGAATTCTCGTAGGGTAACCATAGTAGGATGGATTAGAGGCCGTACATATTGGTTGCGTATTCGTAATGATACCGAGATATATTGCAGTGCCTGTTCATTAAATTTAAGGCGTCCACAAAAGTGTAACGTGCAGAGACGTGTTTCTTCGAAAACTCCTTAAGATAACATATGACCATCTGCACCTGACACTTTTAACGAAGAACTGTGTGAAGCTTTCATGGCGCCTAATATCCCATTCAAAAAGCTTATCAATTCTGCGCAGAGCCGATTGAAGAATCTATACAGTATGGTGCACTTTTGCAACATTTTAATCGCGCACCCATCACCAGTTGTGATGTGGAACGGACATTTTCTATTTTTAAGGATGTTTTAACATCTAAAAGAACTAATTTAACACAGGAACATCTTGAACAAATTTTAGTTGTTCATAGTAATGTTTTACACTTTCAAAGTTTCACAGAAAATACATAGATTTGAGTTTTGTTATTTGTAAATTATTTTTATTCAAAATTTATTACATTTGCTCTGTTGTCCATGGATAGATACATATTAACTGCATATGTAGGTATGTGCCACTTAGACAGGTCACCACACGTATCAAATTGTTCGAAACTTATGGATCGCTTACAGAAACAAACCTATTGCGAATACAAGGCAGACGCCTATGGGCTATGAATCATCAATCGCTCGAGTCCTGATAAAGAGGATCGATCTAAATGCTCTTCACCGACTTCAGGGGTGCCTCAGGGAAATAACCATCGTCCATTCCTTTTTTCAATTTACATAAATGACTTGTATGTTGTACTCGAATGACATAAAATACTCTTTGCTGATGAACTGAAACTTTACCAGAGGATTGACGGTGAAAGAGATTGAAACAAATAGATATAAGAAAATTAATACTGGTAGCCGTAACTTTGTGGTAATTCATTTTGAAAATAATAAAATAAAATAAAACAATAACTTTGTTATACCACTTTATTCACATGTAATAGTGACCGCGGTTTCGACATACAATGTCATTATCAAACTGCAAAAGTTGCAGGCCTACATAGATCTTATAAATGACACAAAAATATATGGGGGTGGTTTACGATGTTATTTAAAATTACTACTATTACTTATATTGTAATGATTGTAAAAGTGTATATATATAGGTCAGACTGGTCGAAGTTTTATTATACGGGTAAAAGAACACATGAGGTCATATAAACTAAAGAAGACAGATTCAATATTCGCAAACCATCTTATTACAGAAAGGCATACATTTGGTCATCATAAAATATTGCATTTGGCCGAGAAAGGTCGTAAATTAAATCTTTTAGAGTCACTTGAAAAATTTAAAAGCGGAAACAACACAATAGATATTGTTCTTAACGACGAGTTGGATCTTATATATACACCTCTTTTCCAATGTTGTATATAATAGTTAAGTATATAGTAGTAATTTTAAATAACATCATAAACCACCCCCATATATTTTTGCGTCATTTATAAAATCTATGCAGGCCTGTAACTTTTGCAGTTTGATAATGACATTGTATGTCGAAACCGCGGTCACTATTACATGTGAATAAAGTGGTATAACAAAGTTATTGTTTTATTTTATTTTATTATTTTCAAATAGATATACCTAATTCCTGGTGTACTAATATGTTAGATATGAATATTTGTAAATGCAGTGTTCTAACTTATACTCGAAAGAGTAATTTTTACATATTTCACTATGACAATAAAGAATCGCCCTTAAAAAACGGGTGCACTTGAATTAAAGACTTATCGAGTATATTTTACGTACAGTTTCTTCTTCATCCAAAACTCTTGAGATTTATTATACGGAATTCGAACAATTTCTCTTCAATGGATGCTGTTGCCCTGCTTTGTTTTACTTTTGTTCGACCTAAGTTGGAATATTGATATGGTCGCCTATCAATAGATCACAAGTTTATTGGCGAAAATTTTAAAAATATCTAGATTTCAAATATACTGAATTTTATCAAAGTCAGAGTATTAATCTGAATACAGATCGGTTCGATTACTTTAGTAACCGTAGGCGTAAAAATGGCACAAAATTTTTATACAATCTGCTCTACAATGGCATTGATAGTGATGTCGAACAAGTAACTATTCGGTACATTAGTATTCGTTACACAAGCGGACCGGAAGTAACGATTACTTATTTGAAAATGTAATCGTTACTTTCGTATTTGACTACTTTTATACATATCGTTACGTTTGTACATATTTATTGTATGTATATAGTATAAATCTACGAAAAGACCAGATAGCATATTCATTGATTATTATCTATACTCTATAGCATACTTCTTAAATATAAACAAAGAATTTAACAATCGAATTTACTTGCGTATTATAAAATTTAAATGTACAGAATCTGCAACCAACTTAAGTTATTATAAGTAAATAAATTTCAAATATGTTTACCAGTTATTATTTTTAAATTAATTACATATCTGCAAATAAATACAAAACTATAACATAGACAAATACGATACATAACTGGGATTTAAAATATAATTTTATTTGATAAGATCAGGAGTCTCGGTTTGAAATTTGGTTGGGGAAAGTTGGAAATACCCTTTTGTCTATTTTTAGCCAATATTTCGCCACTCATTGGTGTGCTTCATCAGGGTAAAGTAACGGTAATTAAGTTGTACCTAACACAACATATTATATAATATCTATACAATAAAAATATTGGTACGAATTGAACTAACGTAAGGAAAGATTTTACGTAATAAGTAGAGAACGGACGCAATCGGCAATTGGAATTGTGTATAACGTCGCTCAGTACATCCCGGCGTAATTCAATAAAGTATTTGTTTGACTTACTCGGACACCTGGTCTGGCCGCGATAACAATGGACAAGGCAGCTATTGTATTCCGAGAATATAGTGCTTTTTAAAGTGTTTTCATGAGCGTAGATAGAACTGGGGTTTTTATAATGTATGTATTTTATTTATTAGTTTATATTTCGTAAGATAAATAAAGTGCTGTGAATAAGTTTCTTGTTTTCATAGTTTTAACTGTTAATTACATCTTAATTTTTGTGATAGATCCTGTTTAATATCGTTTGATTGAATCTATTTCTACCAATTATTTCGACGTAAGAGTGTGCATTGAATTTCGTTCAGTTTCAATAACTTACGCACACATTTTTAGTTTTCATTTATTTAGATCTAGAGCATTGTTTAAGTTACTTTTTCAGACATGATATGGAAGAATGTCGAGAACGGCATTGTAAAACAATGGCGAGTTGGATTGACCGTCATACTGATTGTATGTCCATTGTCAGTGATTCCGAAATTTATTACAAAATCCGTAAAATATCGTCAAAAATTCGTCACTTAGGATCGCAAACACATCTGAACTCTGTAAAACTTTTATGGCGGCTAATATTCCATTAAATAAACTTAGCAACCCAACTTTAAAAATATTTCTTCAAAAATATACTGGTCGAAATGTTCCTGATGAATCAACTTACGCAAATATTATGTTTCTAGGTGCTATACGAGAACAGTAGAACGCATTAGAAGCCATCTTTTAAATCAATACATATGGATAAGCGCCGACGAAACGGTGGATATGTTAGGACGCTGTGTGGTAAATGTTGTAGCTGGTGTACTACATCCAACTATTCCCTATAACTCATATGTATGTAATAGCAACAAGTGTTATAAATAGAGTTGATGCGGAAACAGTTGCTGAAACCATTAAGGAGAATATGCAAAAAATGCTTCATTCGGACGCCACGTACAAAGAAAAAATACTTTTATTTGTCAGTGATAGTGCTACGTATATGTTAAAAACAGGCAGACTATTGAAGAAAACATATCCTAATATGCTGCATATTACTTGTGTAGCACATGCTCTCCACAGAATCTGTGAATATATCAGAGACACTTTTCCGGAAGTTGATAGACTTGTATCAGCTTTTAAAAAAGTTTTCAAAAAGCACCACTGAGAGTAGCTCTTTTCAGCGAAAAATTTCCATCTCTGTCACTGCCTCCCGCTCCAGTAATAACTAGATGGGGAACATGGCTGGAAGCTACTAGTTATTCTGCTGAGAATTTCGATAGTCTAAAACATTTCGTAACACTGCTAAAGGAGGATGCTAGAAGTATTGGTGAGTGCAAGGAGCTCACACAAATCCCAAATTTAAAAAATCAGTTGTAGTTTCTTCACGAACATTTTGGAAAATTGCCAAAACTAATCACATATTTTGAAAATCGAAATCTCAAATTAAATGACGGATTAACCACATTAGATGTAGCTGTTAATAATTTGAAAAGTATTCCAAGTGACTTCGGATGTGGCCTTCGGCAAAAGTTTGAAGCAATTCTTAATAGAAATCCAGATTTAATTACATTGCAGCAATTATGTATGGAGACAATTCCACAAAATCTAACGGCTAAATATGAAGAAATAAAAGAATATTTCCAGTATGCACCTATAACCAGTTGCGATGTAGAAAGGACGTTTTCTATTTATAAGGATGTACCTACTTAATTCAAAGAGAACAAAATTGACAGAAGAAAACCTTGAGAAACTATCGCTAGTCAATATTAATACTCCTTTACTCAACTTGAACGACAAAATGAACAAATAAAAATGTTCCAATTATAGAAATAAAATTAAAAACTTTAAAAATACAACTTTTCAACAAATACATATGTATTTCGTAATTTTATAGATCACCACCCGTTCGTTTTCCAATTATATAAATAAAATTAAATATTTTAGAAATACAGCCTTTCGCCAGTACTGCACTGAGTGGTAAGCATGTCCGTTCTCTAGTAATAAGTAAAGTGTTAACAAATACAATGATGTTAAAAGATGAAGAGATGAACATCCTTTTATATGTAATGTATTAAAGTTTATTTTCTTATTTATCTATATTTTTTTAATATTTCATCACGCATCATAAACGGTATATTATTATAATACGATTTGATAAAATTTATGCAGTTTGTTCTAATATTTTCGAAAATTCAGTGAAAAGCAGCTACGTATACCATTACTAATTCTGCGAGGCAAATAATGCCGATTACTGCTATAATAAGGCCAATAAGATGAATACCGCCACCGAATGTTAAACTCGTACTTATGTAAAAAGAATATGTAACGTGCCTTTAAAAACTTTCCTTATTAGAGACGGCCATGCTCATTCAAAATGATACGTTTGTGACAGATTATGTGCACTATCACCAAACATGATCAAAAAGCATAGCCGTCTCTAATGAGGAAAGTTTTTGAAGGCACGTTGTATGAATCAAAGTAATCAAAACAATCAAAGTATCAAAATAATCAAAGTAAGTAAAGTAACAAATACATTTAATAATTATTCAAGGTTTGAGTAACGAATAGTAACGATGCAATAACTCTACTATGCAGCACATTTGATTGTGCTATGGCAAGAGATAATATTCTGACGAAGTCTCCAATATATCGTATGTGTCATACATTTAATGGTTTGGTAGCGACAGGCACTGAATTTGATGTTGACCACAGTAATCTCTCCGTTTTATTCAATGCTATTAGCAACTAGTAATTTTTACAATTATATTGTATTTACTTTATTTACATTTAACAACAATTCAATATTACTTTACTTTGTGTTATTTCATAATCTTCTACATTATTATTAGGGACCGGACACAAGATGCCCATGACTTGCACCCACGGGCGTACTATTGAAAATTTGTATTTTTAACAAGCTTTTAATTTTATTTATATAATTGGAAAACAAGCGGGTGGTGGTCTATAAAATGCGAAATACATTTTTATTTGTTCATTTTGTAGTTCAAGTGGAGAAAAGGAGTATTAATATTAACTAGCAATACTTTCTCAAGGTTCTCTTCTGTAAAATCATTTCATTCAAAGAGAACAATTCTTTGAATGAAATACATCTTTGTAGATAGAAAACGTCCTTTCTACATCGCGACTGGTTATAGGTGCATACTGAAAATATTCTTTTATTTCAGCGTATTTACTAAATCTGGATTTCTATTTAAAACTGCGTCTAACTCTTGTGGAAGGCCACATCCGAAGTCAATTGGAATATTGCCACATCTAATGTGGTTAATCCATCATTTAATAAGAGTTTTTGATTGTCAAAATAATTGATTAGTTTTGGCAAATTTCCAAAGTGTTCCTGAAGAAAGTATAACTGATTTCTTAAATTTGGAATTTGTATTAATTCCTTGCACTCAGAAATACTTCGAGCATCGTCATTTAAACATGTAACGAAATTTTGTTAAACTATCGAAATTCTCTGCATAAAAACTAGTAGCTTCCAATCATGTTCCCCATCTAGTTATTACTGGAGAGATGGAATAGCAACAAAAGTTATAAATACAGCTGATGCCGAAACTAGCTAAAACCATTTACGAGAATATGCACCAAATGCTTGATTCGGACGACAGGTACAAAGAAAAAAATACTTTTATTTGTCAGTGGCAGTGCTGCATATACAGATAATTTCATGTAACTTGCAATATATGAATGTAGTAACCATAGATATGAAAATACTATGCACTTGCACTGTCCCACATAAAATGCAATATGTAATAGTTAGTTATTATGTATTATGTATGACTATGACTATGAGTTATGAGTAGAGCTGAGGATGTTTGCGGTATAACCATGGTTATATCATGTAACCATAGTAATTTACTACTCATAACTTATGAGTTATGAGTTATGATCTTATGATCGATATGATATCTTTCATGGTTGTTTTGTCAAATTATTGACAGTAAAGCCTATTTAATTCAATGTAGTATTTTAGGATTAAAACTACATTTCCGTGAAACACGTCAGCCGTTCTTTGCAAACTGAATCCCAAAAGATACCATGTCACTAACTGAGTTCTCTCTTCCTTTGTGTATATCATTTAAGATTGATACTAAGCTAATATCGAAATAGAAATACTGCTACTTTTGACTTAACTAATGTCAAATTATATTGATATGTTGCATTTTACGTGGGACAATGTAAGAATGTATTACCTAGTTTCTATGGAAATAGAAAACCTATACATGTTTGTACCGCGATATCATAAAGTTTCAGGGTCCAAGATGGCATTGAAATAGAAAATATATGTCCATATTATCATACTGGTAACTTAACCTTAATTTTTGAAAATTATTTTGATAGTGTCATCGTGACATCAATAAATATGTCATTTGATTTAATAAAGATACAATAAAACAACAAGCTCAGCTTGTATTCAAAATTTTATTAATAAAAAAAGGCAAAATTAAAGCAAATGTTGAAATTGTTGTCCGTTATTTTCAATTCCCAATGTGACACGCCTTTTCATGCTGTTAAAGGCATTTTGCAGCATTGCGGGCGTTATTAATGCACATTCGTCAATAATTCTTTGTTGCATATCTTGCAAATTAGCAACAGGAGTTTTAAATATTCTATTCTTTAGGTGAGGAAACACGAAAAAGTCCATAATTGTCAAACAATGTGATCATGGTGGAAACTCAACTTCTGTATGTAAACTTATGATCCGATCGTCAAAAAACTCACGAAGAAAAGCAATATTTTCTCGTGTTGTGTGTGCCGTTGCACCATCTTGTTGAAAGTATCCATATTGCAATTCATCATCATGCAACTGTTCAATAAATTCATTCAGAATGTTTCTATACCTCTCAGCATTAATTGTGAAATTTAAAAAAATAAGGCCAACAACTCTGCGGCGAAAAACTGCTAGCCAAACACCAAGTTTCGCATTATGGAGAAACGATTCAATAAAAATATGAGGATTTTCACTACTCCACATTCCAGTATTTTGGGAATTGACATACCCCGAAAGATGAAACCATGCTTCATCAGAGAAAAATGACAAATTTAGCAGGTCATCATCTTCTATTAAGTTATTTGCAAACCACTGGCAGTACGCACGACGTCTCGGGTAGTCTACCGGCAAAATAGCCTGATGTGATTGCATCTTATACGGATGCATGTGTAAGTTTTTCTTCACAATTTTCTGACATGTTCCATAAGAAAGTCCAATCTCTTGAGAAAGGCGTTTCAAAGGTTTTGTGGGTTCATTTACCATACGTTGACGAACATCATTTATAACTTGTTCCGAACGAATAGTTGGTCTACCAGTACGTGATTTATGACCCACAGAACCAGTCTCACGAAACACACCGACACAATTGGAAAGGCAATTATAAAAATCTTTGGAAATTACAGTTAACTCTGGAAAGTGCTCTCTAAAATCATCCAAACATGAACGTTGACTGTACACCCAAATTCCATCAATTCGCACTCCACTCCGAAAATAGGCTTCAATCATGTACGCTTTTTGCACTATATTGTAAACCATATTTGAATTTACTCGAATGTGCTATGTTTCAAACTCGACGTTCAAACTTGCTTTCAGCAATTCTAACACATTAATGGATGACAGATAATGTCACTGTCAAAATAATTTACAAAACAGAGTTATAGTTCCTAACTTAAGTTCAACATACAATTTATATTACAAAGCCATCTTCGTCCTAGAAACTTTATGATATCACGGTATATTGCATCTTAATTGAAATTCTCTGTATGTTAAAAACAGGCAGACTATTAAAGAAAACATATCCTAATATGCTGCATATTACTTGTGTAGCACATGCTCTCCGCAGAATCTGTGAATATATCAGATACACCTTTCCGGAAGTTGATAGACTTGTACCCGCTTTTAAAAAGCACAATTGAGAGTAGCTCTTTACAGGGAAAAACTTCCATATGCGTTATATGGAATAGTTGGATGTAATACACCAGCTACAACATTTACCACACAGCGTTCTTCGTTAAAATTGTCAGATTCCAACGGGTCTAATTTTCGTGTATGTGTTTGCGATGCTGAATGACGTTTTGCGTGCGATTTTTTGGAATTTCTTAACGATATTTTACAGATTTTGCAATAAATTTCGGAATCACTGGCAATGGACATACAATCAGTATGACCCTTAATCCATTTCGCCGCTGTTTCACGATGCCATTCTCGACGTTGTTCCATATCATATCTTAAAAAGAAACTTAAACTATGTTCTAGATCTAAATAAATAAAAATTGAAAATGAATGCGTAAGTTATTGATAACGAAATTCACCGGACACTTACGTCGAAATAATTGGGAGAAGTAGATTCAATGAAACGATATTAAACATGGTCTATTAAAATGGTCTAAAACAATGAAAAAAAAAGAAATTAACTCACCGTATTTTCTTTCTTTCTTACGAAATATAAACTAATAAGTAAAACAATTTTTAAAAACTATCTACGCCCACGAAGAAAGGAATTTAACTATAGTATTGAAGTAATTGCGTCACAATTCGACGCCAAAAAACAGATGTGCGGTTAACTGAATGAATACTGCTATTCAATAACTGCGTGTTGTACTTAGTGATGTTATAGACTATTTATATGGTTCATCGTAATTCGGCTCGATTGGTCCGGTCTCTATTTATTATTCACTTATTTTAATGTGTATCTGTTGGACAAATACATTATTATTATAAACTATCTTTGTATTTCTCATTATAGATGAAGCTGTAGACTTGCCTTACATAGATGCTGAGAAAGATGCAGATATCTTGATTATCCGAGAAATAGATGCTTGCATCACAGAGAATGGACAATCTCATCACACTTCCAAGTACGAATTGATGTCCAGAAGCATAGAAGCCCAATTAGTAGTAAGGAGAGGTCAACCATTTAAGATCATTCTGACTTTGAGTAGACCATACAAGGAGGATATGGATGGAATATCATTCATTTTCTTCGCGGAAGGTACTTCTATTGCAAGAAATTAGTTTAGACGAAGAATAATTTTAATAAATATAAAAATTTATATCTGAATTTTAGATGAAGAACAACCTAGTTATGGTCAAGGTACCCTAGTCGCCGTTCCATTGTTAAAAAGACCAGATAATAAAGCACCGGGATGGTCTGTCGTATTAGACAAAGTTGAGGAATCTCAATTAACGGTTCTAGTAACACCAGCTCATGACTGCATCATATCTAAATGGCGTATGGAAGTTGATACTAAAGTTATCGACGATGGTTGTTATAGGTACAGTTGGGATACGGGATTGTATATACTTTTCAATCCGTGGAACAGACGTGATCAAGTCTATATGAAATCTGAAGAATGGCGTGAAGAAACTACTTTGAACGATGTGGGTTTAATTTGGAGAGGAACGTTTGACACATTAAGACCTACTATATGGAAATATTCCCAATTTGATGAGACAGTTCTAGAATGTGTTTTGTATTTGATAAGTCACGTTGGAAAATTAATGGGGAACGCAAGATCCGATGCTATTCAAATATCAAGGGCTTTGGGGGCTGTCGTGAATAACATAGATGACGAAGGTGTCCTTGTGGGAAACTGGTCCAATAATTATTCTGGTGGAAATCCACCTACTAAATGGATCAGTAGTGCAGAAATTTTGCAAAAATATTACAAAAAGAAGAAGCCGGTAAAATATGCGCAATGCTGGGTTTTCGCTGGAGTTTTAACCACTGGTAAGTTTTTTACCAGTAACTAGTTATTACAATTTTGTCGAAGTTTGGAAAGTGTGTAATTTAAGCCATTTAGACGTATAGTTTATATAGCGTGAGACCCAAAATAATTGTCCGAAAAATACTTCTTTCCAAAAGAGTCGATATCAATATCTGTTTCCAATTTTCTGAGTGAATACAGTAAAGTGTTACTTAGTAAAATTTCTTAAATTTTTGGCATTGTTGCAGTTGTAACCGACATTGGCGTATCCTGTGGACGTATTGACATTATGTGTTTGTTTACTGTTTTGTATGTTTGTTTATGAACGTAAGATTTTGTTATGCTTTTTCTCATTATTTGCTTTAAGTATTAATACGGAATAAATGTTAATTAAATGGTAACATCCATTAATGATACTAATAACATGTGTCTACTCCAACTTTGGTGAATGCCACTTAATTAAATTATACTAATGATAGTTTCAATCATAATTCAGACAATGGGGCATTTTGAAATAGTTCGATTTTTTTGATTTAAGCGGCAAAGACAATCATTTTGAATCTCACAGTATATAAAAAGGGATAGTAGTCATAGTCAAATCAATAATCTTAAATTTCATTAAAATATAAACAGAGCGTTATATCTTTTCAATTTTTCTACTTTTAATTTTCTTTCACTATTTCTACAATTTTTCCTGGAACTTGTTAAAGTCTCGACCTTTTTCCCTAATAAACTACAATAATTTAATACAAAGGTATTTTTAATAATATAAAATATTATTAAAAATCTGGTGTGAAGAAACTGGTGGGGTTTACCTACTCATGTATGTTTCAATTATTCTGATACAATAATTTAACTACTTAATTATACCAAATCATACGAGATCTATATTTCTTTGCCGTTATATTTCCATCCCATACTTCCTTAATTTTCCTTCTCTTATCCAATCTTTTAAGCTGTTCCCGCTACCGCATTTGTGTTACTTTGATACTTTCAATTTACAATCCTTTCTTTATGGTGCAGTATTTTATTTTGCCCATAATTACTACATTTGCTATCCCTCTTAAGTACTTAATTTCTAGAATTAATACGTTCTAATAGCAGATAAAGGAAAAACATTATTTTGTAGACCATCATCTTCGTTTTGTTACTTCTTCTCTTTTCTGCACATTGTCTAATTGCTTCCAGATACTTATTGTTTGCTACTTCTGACATCCTTACTTTTCGTTCGTCATCATTTGTTATGGCCAAAATTTTCGCATTCTTTGCCATTCCTTTGTCTTCGAGTTCTTTAGCGCATAAGTAATCGCCATTATTACTTTAACATCAACAAACACGCCTTCACTAATCTAGATGACATTTATACGAGGGTGACCTGACAGGAGAGTGACTTCTCAAAGTTGGCAACGCTTTCGCCATGATGAGTATATTGCTAATTTTAGCTATGTATTAGAAGCCTATTAAAAGACTATTAAAATTTCGCTCAAATCTGTCGGATAGGTAAGTTTTTACAATCGTTTAAAGTAAAATATTAATTGTTTTTGTGTTAAAATGGAGCAGAAAAAGTTCTTTTCGTGAAAAAATTATCAAAGAAACTGAAAAAAAGTGATATAAATATTATGATGTATCTGGTCTTTTCCATGGAATGATATGTGAAATACTGATTTAAAAAGTGATCGTATGAGCGCAATTAGTGTCTCCTTGATATTTAGGTGGTGACACCTGCTGTGACGGTCTATTCACGGCGGCCACCAATGACAATGCGATTGAGATACACTCAATCAGCGCACTCATTCTCAACAAACGACCTACCTGTACACCTCAGGTTACAGAAACTTTTGACAATCTACAGGTGGACGAGGGACCTATCTAAATCACACTGGTTCTACAGGTCAGTACCCCAGTAGATATGCTGCTCACCTGGCGAGCGAAAAATACCTCTAGCCCAAACGGTGCGAGTTCATATCATATCTACTGGTTTTACTGCCTGTCAGTTGTGGCTTGGTGGGTTTGTGGGATCGCCAAGACCCAAAAGAAAGTGTAGGACTTCAGTTAATAATACACTGCTCAACTTTTGAACTGGTACACTTACAAGAACATATAATAAATAACAATTTACTACTTTTTGAGCCACACTTTCTTGCTTAATTGACAGTATATGGTTCTGGGAAACACTTTTAAGACGAAGAATTAAAAGAATAAAACTTAAATAACGAATTTCAAATGTTTTAATAGAAAAATAACAAAATCATCATTTTAGTATTACAGAAAAGTTTGCTTTGGAAAGAAAAGATAGCCAAGCACTTAAAGATTAATATTGCGTGAGACCTTCTCTAGCTCTTATGACCTCCTGGCAACGTCTTGACATGCTGGAAATCAAATTCCGAAAGTAATGCTGAGGAATATTTTGCCATTCTTCCAAAACGGGAGTTCGGAGCTAATGGTGATTGTTTGGATCCACTCCTTGATCTTATGAACCTCTTCAGGTAATCCCATACGTTCTCTATGGGATTAAGATATGGAGAGTTCGCTGACCAATTCATGTGCGTAATATTGTTATCTTCAAAAAATGCATTGATTTGTCTTGTTCTATGAGGACGCGCGTTATAATCAACAAACACAAAACTATCGCCTATTTCATTAGCAAATGGCAACACTACAGGTTGTAATACCTCATTAAGATACCTGATACTATTCATTGTAGCATTTCGAAGCATAACCAATTCAGTACGACGAGTCACAGAAATACCCAAACAGTAATTGAACTACCTCCACAAGCTTGATGATAAGTCACATTGTTCTCAATATAGTGTTCTCCTCTATTTCTCCAAACTCTAACTCTTCCATCTGAGCTATGGAGACGCACTTTGGTCTCGTCACTGAGTAAACGACGACCCCAATCTTCAACATTCCAATTTGCATGTTGATGTGCCTACTCTAGCCTTCTTCTTTTGTGGGCTCTGGTCAACAATGGGCATTTTTTAGAAGATCTGGACCTTAAATTTACCCCATGGCACCTTCTTCTTACTGTTTGAGTGGATACTTGAGTACCTGTTGCATTCAATAACTGAATTTGGAGTGTTTTTGCAGTAGAAAATCTATACCTTCGACACTGAACCGTAATAAAATGGTCCTCCCTGACTGTTGTACTGCGATTTTGCCCTCCACCGTGTCTATGTTTGACAGATCCAGTATCATTAAAACGCATTCGAACTCTTCTGATCGCATTGTGGCTCACATTGAAATGCTGCCCATTTCAATGTGAACCACAATGAGCAACAGTTCTTAGCGATGCACCAGTCATAAGCATTCCCATAGCTTAGCTCATCTCTTCAATACTTAAACGCCTTAATGGCATCTCTAAAATGCACTCAACCACTCACTCTGCATTAAAACTTATTCGAGAAGTTAGCAAAAATTCTCTTAAAACTTGATAAAAGTATAAGCGTCCGCGAGCTCAGTAGCTGCAGTTATAACAGATAATAACAACAAACAACAATGTAGTCGCAAATGTCATTCGATAGACATTTGTTTGCATTCCTAAACACAGCCCTGATCATATAGGAAATCATGTCTAACGCCTACGAAGGGTCGTTTACTTTTACTGCATGCTATATAAGTGTACCAGTTCAAAAGTTGAGCAGTGTAAAATCCATACCTTTATAAAGGAGCAACCGTCGTATAAAAGTGTGGGAGAAAGCTAATATCGTAAACATCTCAACCGAACGTGTTCACAATATTTTGCATCAACATTTATATATGAAAAACTTAAATCCATCCAATTTTTTCGTTGATATGTCGCCGTAGAAAAACATGGATACATCACTATATTCTAGTGACAAAAACAGTCAAAACAATATTTCTTCTGATGAACGTGGTCCAATGAGGAGAAAAATCGTTGTTCAGCCAATAAGATTATGATCATGACTTTTTAGGATTCTAAAGGCGTAATCTTCATTGACTATTTTCGGGAGGGATGTACAATAACTGGCCAATATTATGCTGATGTATTGACACATTTTGGTGCTGAACTGAAGAAAAAATGACTGCATTATTTAGAAAAAAGTTTTGTTCTCTCATTGATCCGCTATATCAACCGCTAACTATGTCAAATTAGGACAAGAATTGCTGCTTCATTCACTATATTCAACAGATTTGGGTTCGAATCATTTTTTCTTGTTCCCAAACTTGAAAAAATGCTTTGCTGTAAAGAGATTCGGGACAAATAAAGAGGTAATAGCTGCAGTATACAGAAATGCATAGAATTTGATGGGAATTATGTTGAAAAACAAAATATATTTTTTACACTAAAATAAATATTTCTTTGAAAAATTACGCTTACGTCAAATCATCCTCGTATTATTATATTTACTATCTTCTTGCTTTGACGATTAATGTTTTTTATGATTTCGAACATAAATATTATAAGTATCAAAGGGTTAAGAATTACTCTTTGTGTTATTAGTAAACACCGCCATTTAGGTAGGCAAGTAGCGGCGTCACTCCGTTGGGTTTACTGAACTAAAAGTGCGCATTATTTAGAAAAATGTTTTCAATTGGAATGACAACTACGCGTATTCGTAAATACGTCTATAAACAACTTCGCACTGTTATAGATGTTCATGTACTATATACATAGAGCGCGCGAACGCTGGTAAAGTGAGTCTCCCGAACCTCTCGCTTGTCCACGCCTCTGTGAGCCGATCGAGAATGGTGGTGTTTAGAATTTATTAGTTATTAGGAATTTTTTAGATCGTTTGTCTGTTTTTATTATATTAGTAGTAAACATAAAATAAATCCTAAAAGGTAACAACTATAGTGCCAAACAAACCAAATCAAACACAAGAAAAGACGAAAACTCTACAATGTAGAACACCAAATATAAACAATTTATAATAAAGAAGAGTAAAGTATTAAGTTATTGCTGTATTTAAGTAACAGTCACGCAAAAATATTTTTAAAAAAATTAAAATCTGGAATACAGAAAATAATAAATTACCCATAATTTCTAGAGCATTGTATATTACGATTGTTGTTATACAAATCAATATTATATTATCAATATTAAAAAGAAACAATACAATCTAACGAGTAATATGTTAAAAAATTAAATTAAAACATATAGAAAATAAAAGCATAGAAATAATTAATCAAAATACAATTATAACCTATATAGCAATTATAAGTAAAATAATATGACAAACATTGTTTATATATCTTCAGTTTCTAACTAGGAGATCTTTGCCGTGGCTTCGTAAATCAGTTTTTACAAACAATATCGAGAAAACTATTAGATCCATAAAAACAAGTTCAGCATTTGGAGACAAGTTATGTAAATATGTTAGTAGTGAAAGGTCACTCCTAAAAATATGTTATGAAGATGCTGCATAAACAATAAAAATAAACCTTAAATTTTATTATTTGAAATAGTATTTGTTAAAAAATATATCAGATTTAGATATATACTTATCCTCTGCCCAAACCTGATTCCTGTCCGAATATTCCATCAATTTCATATTTATTTTTTAGCATCTAGTATTTTGTGTAACTTCTACAGAAGTTATTATAGTTAAACATATATATATGATTTCTTGTAGGTTTCCGCGGGTAATAGTATGTGTTTTAACTGGATTCCGGGTTTTCTTCCGCGTTTCCACTGTTTGGTCTTCGTAAAGATCGGTGCTGGTTTCTGGACGACGTTTCGGCAAAATCACATTTGCCATCTTCAGGTCTACGATAACTGTCTGCTTCTGCCTCTAGTTACTCGTAAACTGACGTAGTCGAGTTTAGGATGGTGGTTATATACCTGGTTAGCGTTCAGGTTGGTTACATTTGGTTGAGTGTGTGGGCGGCTCCGTGTCGTTGGGCCTGTAGCTGGAATGTACTGGCTGGGTTGCGGTGTAAGTGTTTTTGTTTGTTGTTGACAACTTCTTTGCTTAGTACTGGTTTCCTTGCTGTTGGTAGCCTCTGGGTATCATCTCGCGAATTCAAATTGTCCGGATGTTTCTCAATTTCGATAGCTTCCGTGATTATTCTGGTTTTCATATGTTCTATGATCGCCAATAATTTGGTATTGCTGAAGTCTATCGTGTGGGATGTTTCCTTTGGATGATGACCCAATGATGAAGTTTTCTCGCCTTTTCTTACGGAGTTTTGGTGTTCATCTCTTCTTACGTTTACCCTTCTGTTTGTTTGCCGATGTACGTCTTCCCACAATTAAGGCATGGAATTTCATACACTCCCTGGTTTTCTAAAGGTATTCTTGTTTTTGGATTCCGAAGGAATGTGGAGATTTTTCTGTCTGCCTTGAATGTGGTTTCAATGTTGTGTCTTCGTAGGACACTTGATATTATGTCAGTGGTACCTTTGACATAGGGTAGGTAACCAGTAACCGAAGCTCTAGGGATCATCGAAAGAAAATACCAACCTCCACCATACATAATGAACCTGGTGAGACACTGCCTGGCAAACACCTACTTTATCTACGGCGATCAACGGTACAAACAAATAGAAGGCGCACCGATGGGCTCTCCACTGTCACCAGTAATAGTGAACCTCTTCATGGTAGATTTAGAGAAAATAGCATTAAGGATGGCCACCCATAAACCTAAACTTTGGCTACGATATGTTGACGACATGTTCGTGATTTGGACACATGGAGAAGATCACCTTAATCCAAAAATAAAATTCACAATAGAAGTAGAATCAAACAATAAACTACCTTTCCTCGACGTTTTGGTTAAGAAGAAAGAAAATGGAGAATTAAGCCATACAGTGTACCGGAAATCCACACATACAGATCGGTACCTCAACGCACAGTCTCACCACCACCCAGCTCAGTTGCAAGTAGTAGTGAAAAGCCTAGTAACAAGATCACAGAGATTAGCAGATGAAGACAACGTCCACTCCACAAGAGGAAAAAGAGGAATCAATAGCCAAAACCTACCTACCCTATGTCAAAGGTACCACCGACAGAATATCCAGAGTCCTACAAAGACACAACATTGAAACCACATTCAAGGCAGACGGAAAAATCAGCACAGTCCTTCGGAATCCAAAAACAAGAATACCTTTAGAAAACCAGGGAGTGTATGAAATTAAATGCCTTAATTGTGAGAAGACGTACATCGGCAAACAAACAGAAGGGTAAACGTAAGAAGAGATGAACACCAAAACTCCGTAAGAAAAGGCGAGAAAACTTCATCTTTGGCTCATCATGCAAAGGAAACATCCCACACGATAGACTTCAGCAATACCAAATTATTGGCGAACATAGAACATATGAAAACCAGAATAATCAGGGAAGCTATCGAGATTGAGAAACGTCCGGACAATTTGAATTCGCGAGATGATACCCAGAGGCTACCAACAGCATGGAAACCAGTACTAAGCAAAGAAGTTGTTAACAACAAACAACAAACAAAAACACCTACACCGCAACCCAGCCAGTACACTCTAGCTACAGGCCCAACGAGACGGAGCAGCGCACACACTCAATCAAGTGTAACCAACCAGAACGCTAAACAGGTATATAACCACCATCCTAAACTCGACTACGTCAGTTTACGAGTAACCAGAAGCAGACAGAAGATGGCAAATGTGTTTTGCCGAAACGTGGTCCCGAAACCAGCACCGGTCTTTATGAAGACCAAACAGTGGAAACGCGGAAGAAAACCCGGAATCCAGTTAAAACATATACGGGGTTGGGCAGAAGTAACGCATCATTCTAATAATTCCGTAAATATAAACTTTAGGACAAAATGTTGTCAACAAAAGTTTTTTGACAAGTTATTTTGTATTGGCTTCAATCATTTGCGTTTTTTTTCATGATGATTACATATGACAGCCAAAAAAAATTTTTTTTAAATGGATATAATATTTTCTTTTATAAAATTCGGAATCTTTATTAATTTCTGAATATGAATATGTACTTTTTTCATGGGGTTAGATAATAAAAATATTGAGAAAAAAATAAAATTTAATAAACGTACATTTGGACTAGTGCAGTATTTTGTAGATTGCTTTGGAAATTGTAGATTTTATGACTGTCATTGAATTATTGACGTTTCACAATAAAATAGTTTCCATACTAAAACTTGCTTTTTTTAATACGTGTTTTGTGTGAAAATGGTCAAATTAACTACTAAAGAAAGAATAGAAATTCTTATGATGGTCGGATATGGTGACAGGCAACGTTCACATTACGAAGTTTGCACTTTATTCAATAATGTTTATTTGGATCGAGATCCTATAGGTCAATCAACAGTTTCGAGATTGGTTACTAAATTTATAGAAACGGGCGATGTTAGAGATATACCTAAAGCTGGCCGACCAAAAGAAATCACTAATGAAGACCGATCTCTTCATGTTTTACTTGCTGTAACGGAAAATCCTACTACGTCAACCACTCAACTAGGATTAGAAAATGATATGAGTAGCAGATCTATTAGACGAATATTAAAAGCGAACAAATACAAGCCCTATAAGATACACTTACTGCACGAACTTAACGAAGATGACCCGGACAGAAGATTACAGTTTTGTGAAACAATAATGGAATTGTCCAATAACGATCCAAATTTTTTAAACATCGTATTTTCTGACGAAGCTACATTTTGTCTAAATGGATTTGTAAATAGGCATAACTGCCGTTATTGGGAGACTGAAAATCCACATTGGGTGCGAGAAAATCATACACAACATCGCCACAAACTTAATGTGTGGGCTGGCATTGTTGGGCAACGAATCATAGGTCCGTACTTCTTGGAACACAACCTAAATGGAGATGGTTACTTACATTTATTGCGTAACATTATTGTACCAGATCTGTTGATTTTATTTCCTAACGACAATCAACGAAGCATGCCAAACCGCAATCTATGGTTTCAACAAGATGGAGCACCACCACATTTATGCTATTAATGTTCGACAGTATTTAGACACAATTTTTCCCGGTAGTTGGATTGGACGTCGGGGTTTTATTGATTGGTCCGCTAGGTCTCCCGTTCTAAATCCATTGGATTACTTTCTTTGGGGACACTTGAAGTCGCAAGTATACAAGGAGAAACCTAGAAACCTAGAGGATTTGAGAGCAAAAATTACTCGTGAGATACAAGCCATACAGTATACAGCCATACAATAGTTTACAAAATACAATTCGTCATTTTTGTGAACGTTTAGGACACTGTCAGGTCGTAGAAGGACGTCACTTTGAGCATTTAATTTAATTTTGTAGTTTGTTTACTTTTATTAAATTTTATTTTTTTCTCAATATTTTTATTATCTAAGCCCATGAAAATAGTACGCATTCATATTCAGAACTTAATAAAGATTCCGAATTGTCTAAAAAATAATATTATTTCCATAAAAAAAAAAAAAAAATTTTGGCTGTCATATGTAATCATCATGAAAAGAAAACAAATGATTGAAGCGAATACAAAATAACTTGTCAAAAAACTTTTGTTAACAACATTTTCTTCTAAAGTTTTATATATATATAATAATTTTTGTTTGAAACCAACAATAATCTTAACCAGGGAATATGGTGTGATTATTAAAAGAAAAGCATAATTACTCCAAATATCTAGCAAACAAATAACTATATTGACTATATTTCAAAATTGTTCAAGTTTGTCGTGTTTTGTATACCGGCCTGATAAGAACTTATGGATGATCAGTCTTTCCACACGATCCAGCGACACCGTTGTCTTACGTATATACGTAATCCATGTCATGCGTATACTTTCTATGGGCTCCTCACCCAGTTTCCCTATATATACAAACTTCTATCCTACCGGTAAGCTCGAGTAATCATTATTTAAAAATAAAATTTCCTTAAATATAATACCAGTTTTCATAAATAAAAGACATTCACAATCAGTTTAATCCGAAAAATGAACTGGTATCACACCATAAAACAAGAATAAATAAAAAAATAAGATGAATTTCTAAAAATAAATGCAATTTAACATTTAAAAGTAAATAGATCAACTTTTTAAATTCGAAATTTGTTTTATATTTCAAAATAAATAACGAATATATAAAATTAAACTGAAGTTACTTCAAAATAGTGTATTAAATGTTTATTGTAAAAAACTATTATAATTAGACTCGGCAAAGAGGGACAATTTCCAGTGCAGTGCCGAGAGCAACGTAGAGGGGAGAAGCGCGCGGCACGGATACTCAAGCGTCCGTATCAAAGCACACTTGTTCAGTATTATTCCACTGGTCGTTGCATGTGCATGTCAGTACACATATATTTAGAAAATGTCGCATTTAGGTACGTTTTGGAAACGGCGTATTTCGAAGAAACTAGGAAACGTAATAGCGAGTATGCCGGATTTAGAATACGAGGGCGATAGAGTTAAATGTGTAAGGTGCGACGACTATTTCATCAAACGTGTTTGCAGGGACTTTGTGATTGTTATCTCTATTATCTAGTTATTTATAACGCCATGTCCTGATCTAGACTTCAGTATTTTTATGCGGTGTAGTTTCGCTATATGTAGTTTCGCAACTCATATAAATAGGATTGAGCAAGTCAAAACGTAAAATGGTTAATTAGAATAGAATAATTCTAATTAAATGTTGATAAAAATCTATATAATTATACCGAAAAATTTTAACTTTTGGGACTTGAATCGCTGGAGAGCAGAAGGCGTAAAGCATTTATTAAGTTTAGATTCCAACTTTTGCGCAATAACTTAGATTGCTCGGTTCTTCTTTCTTTATTGTCGTTCCATGTCACTCCATTTCACACTCGCTCAAATAACACGTTTAATACTCGTTTTTATTAGACGGAATATAGTAAGCATAATCTTATGGGTCGCGTGTCATCAAAGCTAAATATTTTGTCTGTTATTGAACTTTTCAATGCTTCAGATTGGACCTTTATATCTTGCCTTGAAAGTTCTCCAGTTTCCTAAATGCAATTATTAACAATATATATTTCTTAATATCGTACCTGTTATATGGTATAAGAATCTATATTAGTTTGATTTTATTCTTGTAAGAATTATTATTTATTATTATTATAACGAGCCATCGAAAAAATTCATAATTGGAGTAGACTTTGAAATTGGGTTGGTACTTTAGCCACTTCCACATAATGACACATTACTTGATGCTTGACAGTTTCATTTGGTTTCATTGTAAAAAAAGGTTATGGCATTGAAATGATACTACAACAAAAAAGAAAACAAATAAATCCAGCAAAGACTTTATGCAGCATTTGCGGTGAGTTGTTTATCTCTTCACACTTTTCTGTTATGCGAATTCTCAGTTGTTCCAGATTATGAATTGGCGTTGAATAAATCGAATTTTTGATGTATGGCCATACGAAAAAATCATATATGTTTAAATCGCAAGACCTAGTTGGATATGGGATTTCAGTGTTCCTGCTTATTATTCTGTTATCAAAAAATTCTCTGAGATATTGAAGTGTTTCTCTGGTCGTATGTGCTGTTGCACCATCTCGTTGGAAATACCCATTTTGTAATTCCTAATCATCCAGTTGATTTATGAATGAGCCGAGTATCTCATTGCGATATCGTGCAGCAGTAAGTGTACCTTAAAAAAAAAATTGGACCCACCAATCTTCTTCGACATATTCCAACCCAAACACCAACTTTTTGGGGATGCAATGTTTTTTCAACAAAAAAATGAGAATTTTCGGAGGGCCAACACCTCATATTCTGTGAATTAACATATCCAGAAAGATAAAACCAGGCCTCCTCCGTGAAAAAAACTGTGTTAAGGATATCCTGATTGTGTAAATTATTTTGAAACCATTGGCAAAATTCCACTAGTCTTAAATAATCCACTGGATAAAGTTCATGAAAACATTCCAGCTTGTATGGATGACAATGTAAGACTTTTTTAAGAATGAATTGGCACGTATCATAAGATAAATTTGTTTGTTGGGTCACTACTGAAATGGATGTTTTTGGATTTTCATCATTAATATGCTGAAGGGCTTCAATATTATCAGCTGTACGTTTAGATGGTCCTCCACTTCCAGTTTTTCGACCGACGCTACCGGTCTCTCTGAATAACTTTACACAATTTGTCAAAACATTGTAAAAATCATTGTAGTCAAACACTAATTCAGGATATTCTTCACATGCATTCCGTAATTGAATACTGCCACTCGCCATTTACTTTCACACCTGTACGGAAGTAACATTCGATAATTTTTGCTTTTTGTTCTATGTTGAATACCATTTTTTAAATAAATTTAATTTTCTTAATAAGAGTTTTGAAAAATTTGACACAAACTTATAGTTTCAATGTCAAATAATAAATGTCATTATGTGGAAGTGGCTAAAGTACCAACCCAATTTCACAGTCTACTCCAATTATGAATTTTTTCGATGGCTCGTTATTAAATGTGCACATTTTATTTTATTTTTAAAAATAATTGTACCATTTGAAGTTTTATATTCTGGTTTTGTACGAATAAATAAATATATAACCTATGCACATAAATTCAAGAGATTAATAATTTTAATATAGTTATTTGTGAAAGTGTTTTAAAGATTATCTACTTTAAAACCCGAACAGCCCACGAAGATTATACTGAAAATTAAAACTTTACTTCAAAATTTTAAAAAGAGTATCTGAAGTCGATTATAACTTTACAATATGTATCCAAGTAGCAATAATAGACTGTCCTTGCATATTTGTGCTTACACAATTTGCATTTCGTTAGTGTTATTACTTATTATGCATACGAAATGCAGGATGAGAATGAGTATTTTATTTCTTCTGAATCATTAATTAATACTTTAAATACTTTAAAATACTTTAATTAACTTGTATATGAATGAAAACTGTTTTTCAATGATAAATTATTTATGTTGTCGGGAAAACGATGATTACAAAATTGGTTATGCTGCAATACGTTAAAATTATAAATTTTGTTGTATTTTATGATATACATATTTACTAACTTCCTTTGGATAGACCTTGAGCATGACCATAGAAAGCGATACGAATATTCATGAAAGACCAGTTCAGTTTTTTTCGGAAAACTATGCAGCAATATTGTTGATGTGTTAATGTTTATATTTAGCTGTTTTGCAAATAACGTATTAAGAAATTATTTGTTTGTATGCAGCAATATATATATATATATATATATATATATATATATATATATATATATATATATATATATATATATATATATATATATATATATATATATATATACTGATTAATTTTTCATTTTACATATTTACTTAATAATTTAGATGTAAAACGTGACGCTTAAAATCGTTTAAGTTAACATAAATAATAAGATTACACTCATTTTAAGAATTTATTGAATATAAAACGTCTTCATTGTTTACGAGACAATAAAAATCCTAAATTTATCGCTCTTGTTATTAACTTTATTTTTATAAATATTCTGTAACTTCAGCTTGTAGGGCTATAGGATTACCATCACGGGTTGTCACAAATTACTCATCCGCCCACGACACACATAGTTCATTAACAGTTGATTACTTCTTGGACGAAAACGGATGTGGCATGGAAGATTTGAATTTCGACTCAATATGGACATTTCATGTGTGGAACGAGGTGTGGATGAAGAGGCCGGACCTGTCTTCACGTACCGAGGAATACGACGGTTGGCAAGTGGTGGACGCGACACCGCAAGAGCCCAGTGAAAAGATGTACCGTTGCGGGCCAGCTTCTGTCGAAGCGTGCAAACAAGGGGAAGTGTTGAGACCGTACGATACTTCCTTCCTGTTCGCTGAAGTCAATGCGGATAAGGTAATACGACCGTCCAACTCCTTATTAGTATTCCATTGAAGTATTTCATCTCTGCGCAATTCCTGGTTGTCCGATTATGTAAATGGCACCGTATGTACGTGAAAATATTTAAATGCGGTAAATTATATTGTTTGCTACCGTGATATTTATTGATTATCTCACCTTACTATAATAATAATAACAATTATTGCATTGGAATGCTTGGAATTCTTGACATATTTTCTTTGTTTAATTGAGGACACGTAGCAATTGTAAAACTAAATAAATTAATAGTCGATATTTTGTATTAACTTTCACAGCTTCTGTGTTTTGGAGTTTAGCAAACGACAATCTTAAAAGATTGTTCAGTTTAGCGTTTTTTAACACCCTAATTAATTGCCATGTGAAACGATTCGGTTCTCAACTGAAAGACCCGCCGAAATCCTGCGTCCCGACGTACAAGCTTCATTGCTGTGAACCGCCGTATAGACCATAAATTACATTGGCGCATACGGAATATTAAAGTATTATTATTATTATTATAATCTATAAGCTTGGTTACCCCTAGGGTGTCAAGCTATTTACATTTTGCTTATATGGCTATTCCTGATATATAAATCTTGCCCATTCCTTCTTGTTTCTCGCTATTCTCTTCCCTTCGTACAATGTTACTCCTCTTTTCTTTAAATTTTCCACTATAACATTGTCCCACGTTTTTTGTGGTCTTCCTCTTATTTTCTTCTGTGTTGTTCTTGCTAGCCATACTCTTTTAGTCTGTCTTTCTTCTTCCATTCTTACTACATGACCGAACCACCTTAGTTGTTGTTTTGCGATTTCTTCCATTATGGGTTGTACATTTAATTCTTGTCTTATTACTTCATTTCTTATTTTGTCCCTTCTACTAACTCCTTTCACCGCTCTTAGGTATTTCATTTCTACGGCTTGTAGTCGGCTCTTCATATGTTTATTAAGTATCCAGCTTTCGCATCCGTACGTCGTTATTGGTTTGAACAACGCGTTATATACTGTGATTTTTGTTTTCTTCGTTATTTCCTTCTTTCTTATAAATGTGATGTTTAGTGCACAATATAGTTTTGTTGCATTTTCTATTCTGCTGTTTATTTCCATATCTTCTTTTCCATCTTTATGTATGTTTATTCCGAGGTACTTCAATGTGTCTGTTTGTTCTATGTTTCTTCCTTCTATTTCAATTTTTACTTTTAAATCATTTCTCCCTATTGTCATCACTTTTGTTTTATCAATGTTTATTTTTAGATTCCTCTTTTTTAGTGCTATATTCCATGTGTTTAGGCTTTCTTGTAAGTCTCTTTCGTTCTTTGCGTATATTATTATGTCATTAGCGAAGACACATTCTGCTATTTCAACCCTCTCCATGTTCTTATACCCTACTTGGAGTTTCTTTGTTATTCCCCTTATTTCTTTTAGTACATCATCTAATATTATGTTAAATAGTACGGGGCTGAGCACCCCTCCTTGTCTCAGTCCTTCTTTGGTTATAAACTCTTCGGACTTACTATTTTCAGTTCTCACATAATTTCTAGTTTTCTGGTATATGGTATATTCCTCTTTTATTAAGGCTTTTCCAAACTTCTGCTCTTGGAATACTATCAAAAGCTTTTTCTATGTCTATGAAGGCCGCATATATAGTCTTATTTCGGCTTTTTTCTATCAGTTGTTTCATAGTGAAAATGTGATCGTGCACTCCTCTGCCTTTCCGAAATCCGCATTGCGGTTCTTCTAGTTGGTAATCAATTAATATTTTTAATCTCTTTTCTAGGATTCTCTCATATATTTTTAGCATTACACTGAGTAGTGTAATTCCTCTATAGTTGCTACACTCTTTATTGTCACCTTTTTTGTGGATGGGTAGTATTATGCCTACTTCCCAGTCCTTTGGTATATTTTGTTCATTCCAAATCCTATTAAACAATTTCTCTAGGACTTCTATGCCGTTTTCCTTCATATTTTTTATCATTTCCGCTGTTATACCCTCATGTCCTGCCGCCTTACCTCGTTTTAACTTCCTTATAGCTTCTATTATTTCTTCCTTCTTGATCGGTTCCTCTCCTCCCCTCTCCCCACTTTCTATGTTTTCTTCGCTCACCTCTATTTCGTATATTAAGTTTATTCGTTCTGTGTTAAGCATTCCTTCGAAATATTCTTTCCATCTTTTCATTATATTATCTTCGTCTTCTAAAATTCTCCCATTTTCTGCTTTTATGTATCTAATTTTGTTTTGTTTACCTTTTCTTAGTGTCTTCAATATTTTATAGAATAACTTTTGGTTGCCTTTACTGTCTTGTTCCATCTTTTCCCCAAATTCTTCCCAAGCTTGTTGTTTCGCTTCTTTCACCATCCCCTTCACTTTTAACCTTTGTTCTTTGTACTTTGTACTTGTCATAATTATCTTTGTTCTTTTCACTAAGATAATTTTTCCATTTGTCTTTCTTCATCTTTACTTCCCTTTTAATTTCCTCATTCCACCATCTTGTTGGTTTTTTGTTTTTGTCTGGTTTGCTACTTCCACACGTTTCTTTAGCTATTTTCATTATTGAATCTTTAATTGATTTTATTTAATGGATTTAATGGAATATTAAAGTATGGGGACTAAATATCCCAAACAACTTTTGAGTATTTAACATATTTGTTCATTTTAGAGGATAATGCAAATTGAAAATTATTTTTTATTCTATCAAGTACAGGGTTCAGACACTTAAATACAAAAACATTTTAATTGGCATAAATTTTTTTTAAACGTTACTCAAACCAATCATTAGCGTAGAATGCAAAATGTATTGCAAAAGTTGTAAATTTAAAAAAAAAATGCAGATAGTATCCTGTTCTACTTAAATTTCAAAAATATTATTTTGAATGCCAGAATACAAAACTTTTTTTCAAAATTAGTATTAAAAAAAAACAAAAAAAATTAGCTGTTAACAGGGGCTAATATTTTATAAACTGACTATGAATTTGTCAAATATGACTGTGTCATCAAAATGACTAATGAAAATTTGATTTACAAATTACAAAATTTTAAATTTATGACATTCACGTCAAAATCGAGTGTCTGTATTTTCAAAGGCCGCAACCGTACAAAATAACTATTGTTACTTTCGGATTCTGCGAATAGAATAGCATAAGAAATAGTTTTTTAAAATAGAAATAAACCAAAAATTAAGCATAAACACAGGAATTTTTATTTGAGGTTAGTGGACAAAAATGCAAATAACTCGGAAGTGCGTGGCTTCCGTTAATAAATTCCTTTATATTCGTGATCTCCGACATCGAAACATCCTGGATAGTGGAATTTTATCAAAATCGGAGCCAATACCATATTCACTCATTTTCCCGGATTGATATATCGTGCGTAAACGCGGTAAGAAAACGATACTGCTGCGCAAGACGCGTCCCCGCCGCTTTACTTCTCCGATATGTTTATTGAATGTATAGTCCAGCATTTGATTGGATAAGCATAGGTCAGCATAAGGATAGGTTAGATATAGGTGTGGTATATATATACGTATTGCGTATGTGTATACGCAACGTATTTCAAAGATGAGAGGCCTTGCAACGCAGATAATAATGATAAAAATGCACAAATATTGTACAATAAAAAAAAAAATTTAGAGAAAGCAAGCGCATAATTCCACCAAAACGAAAGAAAAATATGTGTATTTATAAATAGCACAAACCTGTGATTGCATACATAATTAAATTCCGGTGATGTACTAACGCTACATCAAGGAAAATATAAACATATGAAAAATAATTAAAACTATGCTAACGTAACTAAATAAAATGCTGCATTTGAAGAGAAAATTAAAAATATTCTGAAAAAAACGGACGCATAATTCCATCTAAGAAAAGAAAGAATTGTGTGTACCTATTAGCGAATTGCATAAACCTGTAATATGGATTTCAGGTGAAAAAGTACTGATGCACAACCGCTACATCGAAAAAAATAAAATGTTTACTAACGTAACAAAATAAAAAGGCAATTCTATGGCATGATAAAGAATAAGCATATGAGTTAAATATTTTTTTTCTAGTTGTGTGTACTTTGCCATTACAATCGATGTTCTTCGTATAATTACTCTGCATATCTATCGTCAACGTATCTGATCAGACTAAGCACAGACACGCCTGGCGCTATAACCGTCCCTTCTCTCTTATCTAGTATACTGGTGGGGTATTGTTTGCCTCCACGCCGTTCTCTCACACCAGTTCCATACGGTATAAGGTCTCCAATAACGCCATTGTGTGACCACTGGGTATAGAAACAGGTTCTAACCTAAACGGTAATTTCGAGTATTTCCTTTTAGCAGGCAAAGTTTCATTTTCCCGTGTACCGTTGTTGAGTAACAGTATCATTTACAGTCGTTTAGGCCACAAATGTATGCATGTGAAGGTTGTTCGCCAGTGGATTCGACATGCAAAACTGTCAGAGACGCGAAATGAGGGTGTCTGACGAAAAGAGACCAGTCAGGTCGACCAGTATGAGTAACACATGAGAAGAATCGAAAACAAGTGAAATGCTCTAATTAAAAATAAAATTAATTGAAGGTCTTCCATAACAATACTATGCACTTTATCAGCGATATTCTCCATGGTGACGTGGAGCACCAACTGGGCGTTCAAAAGGCAGTTCAACTTTAAGTCTGTTTGGCCACGTTTAAACTCATTGATCTAAAAAAAAAAGAAGTCTGTAACGGGTGCAAAATTTCCATAAATTTAATATAGCTCCGGTTTTATCGCGCGGTCAACCGCTTTAAATAAAAATGTTTTAACACTGCTCACAGTTGGTGTCTATCCATTTTGATGACAACTGCCAAAATAATCCTTTTAAACCTCTATAGAAAATGAACGACTTGTTGCTTTTGTATCAAAGTTACTTCGAGTTTGCAAAAATGCCACTGTCGATACATGTACTCGTAATTCCACAAACAGATCACCAGCTTCAGAAGAAGGATAGAAGTGCTATCTTTAATATAATTTCATATACTACTACATATATAATTACATCGTAATAGCAAATTTAGATTATGTCACTCAGCTAATAAATTTAATTGTTTTAGGTATATTGGCGTTATGATGGAAAAACTCAACCATTAAAACTCTTAGGAAAAGATATGCAAGGCATAGGAAAACTGATTTGTACTAAAGCAGCTGGAAAATTCGAAAAACATGATATAACTGATTCTTACAAGCACAGTGAAAAAACCAAGGAAGAAAGAGCGACAATGTTCAAGGCATTGAAACAAGCTGGAAGTGTATTCTCCCGTTACTATCTGAATGAAGATTTCAACGACATCCAGTTCCGATTACATTTACGTGAATCCATTCTAATCGGCGATGCGTTTACAGTTGTTTTGGAAATGAAGAATAGAAGCAGAACTCGTGATTATAAAGTGAATGCTATACTGCGTGTAGAATCTATTTCTTATACCGGTAAAGTGAAGGATTTGGTTAAAAAAGAAGATTTTAATGTGATGGTAAAAATGGAATCACTTCACGAAGTTAAATTAGATGTTAAATATGAGGAATACGCGAAGAAACTAACGGAGCAAGGTGCTTTCCTCATATCTTGCTTGGCTAAGGTGGAAGACACGAAATTCGATTACTTCTGCCAAAGTGATTTTAAAGTGACTAAGCCCTGTATCAAAATAACACTTCCTGATCAAATTATTCAAAATCAGGAAGTTATAGCGGATATAGAATTAGATAATCCCTTACCAGTGCCATTAAAAAAGGGAGAATTTCTAATAGATGCTCCAGGTAACAGAGAATTCCGAGCAAAAATTAAAGGTGCCATCTTGGATAAACAAAAAGCGGTTGCACAGTTTAAGTTTACCCCACCTGATATCGGTAAACACACGATTGCTGCTAAATTTACATCAAAAGAGTTGAGCGATGTGGACGGTTTTCTTAATTTTGTCGTTACCCAGAAAGTAGAAGAAAATGGTGCTTAAGAGACTGAAAATTTTTCATATGGAGTATTATCATTTATTTATTCCCATATTTATACCCAATAAGAATATATACGTTTACTAATAAAATATTTTATACAGTTTGCGTTTACTATTTACGATATAATATTTGCACATTTTTACCACTGATGTATGTATTTTACAATATATCTACAAGTTATGTTTATTTGTGTATTCGCTTATCAATGCTATTATGCAAATAAATTATTAAATTAAGTTGTTAAAGTTTTTTATTAATCTCTTTTGTCACTCATTCGATTTTTATTTAAAACTTAGATCTTGTTTTAATGAATCCGAAAACCCAATGAATATTTTCTTTTTAGTATCGTAATTCTAAATAAAATATTTTTTGTGTTTATGATTTCTTATTTCCCATTTCGATATTGGTTTATTGTTAAGATATAATTAAAGAGGCGAATATTGCGCTATGAGCGTAGTATATATATCGAGTATCATATACAAGTGTCACGTATCGTTATCTTCAAATTTTAGGAGTGTAAAGTAGACTTCATTTCAAGTAACAAAAACGCAAAACTTGTATATCCATTTTTATTTGTGTCAAAGTTGCAGATCTATGAATGTTATTGTCAGATCATGAAAAAAATGTAATTCTAAAGTCAATACAAGCTGATTTTATTTAAAAAAAGTTATACGATTCAATAACAGGCCTGTGATTGTTAACGTCGAATAATAAAATGTTATCCTAAAATAAATAAACACGTGTCGTAGCGCATACAGTAATTTCTTGGAGATCTACAAAAAAGAGTACTGGAAATTGATTTATGATAAGGAAGGTTCTTACTTATTTCGTAAGTGCTGAACCATGAATATCATACAATAAACAAATGTTCAGATGACTGTTAAAGTTGCATTTTATAATAAAGGATTACATTACGTTTCAGTTCATAACAAGTGTTCATTTGGAAAGTCAATCTAGGTTACTTTGAAATTTTGATAGAATAAGACGCAAATATATTAGTATGTGTTTGTTGTTCCGTAAACGTAAATTCAAATGACATTTGTAATAATCGTGCGTCGATTCTGGTTTAAATAAATTGCTTTTCAGTTTTAAAATGGCTTTCACTTTAGAACATAAATTTTTTTTAGTCCAGGCTTATTTTCGAAATGGTAATAAAATTGATGGTTTATCGGTTTATTCAGTTCAAGATTGCATGGTAGAATTTCAAGTTCAGTTTCCACATTTTGTAATAGATTATATACAATTTAAGAATACTTTGGATAGAACTTTAAAACTTTTTTCTGAAACTGGTAGTCTCTTAAGAAAATCAGGCAGCGGAGCAGTTAAGAAACGTACACCTCAAGTTGTCAATCGTGTTGAAGAAATAATGGAAAATGAACCAGAAACATCTGTTCGACATTTGAGTCAACAAATAAACGTTTCTGTTGGTACAACTCACAAGTTATTAAAAAAAGATATGCAACTTTATCCATACCGTGTCACAGCAGTACAAGAATTGTTAGAAATTGATTACCCACGTAGACTACAGTTTTGTAATTGGTTTGTAAATATGAACAATAATGGAGAACTTTCGCAAAGAGTCATCTTTACTGATGAAGCATGGTTTTATAAGACGGGATACCTAAATTCACAAAATACAAGAATTTGGAGTAGTGAAAATCCACATATAATTAATGAAGAATCGCTACATCCAGAGAAAATTGGTGTTTGGGCAGCGATAAGCCAAAGGCGAATCATTGGACCAATATTTTTTCAGCGAACGTTAACTGCTCAAAGGTACCGTACGGAAATTTTACAACCATTTGTCAATCAATGATGATGAACTTCAAAATGCATATTTCTAACAAGACGAAGCACCTTGTCACTGTACTGCAGAATCTTTGGATTATTTAAGATAATTTTTTGATGAGCATATAATTAGTCGAAATACTGTAATTGCCTGGCCTGCACGTTCATGCGATTTAACACCTTGCGACTTCTTTTTGTGGCCTTATCTAAAAAATAACATATTTCGAACACCTATATTGAATTTGAATGATATGCTACAGAGAATCGAACAGAAATGAATGGAAATTAATAATAATCCAGTAATGTTGTAGAATATCATTAGAAATTTTGAACGGAAGATTTCAAAGTGCATTGATCTTGAAGGACAACAGTTTCGACATTTGTTATAGTTTTCAATAAATACCTATTATTTGTTATTTATTTGTATGTATGAAACTGTCAAAATATACGACTTCGTAGGTTAAGTAGTAAATTTTAATTTAAGACATACTTCAAAATGTTCTCAGTAAATCACATGCTACTAGATTAACTTTTCAAATGAACACTTGTTACAACAGCTTATTAGTGAGTGGCACGTTTTCTTTATTCAAAATGCCTTACCGATTTTCTTCTCAAGAGTATGCGGATATGCATTTTGTGTATGGCTACTGTAACGGCAGTGCACGTCAAGCAGTTATTGAATACCGACATCGGTTTCCCGATAGGCGCATTCCTCATTACAGAACGTTTCTGGAAGTACACAGACAATTTCGAGAGTGCGAACCAAGTGATTATCTTTTCGACCGAGGAGTAAATTTTCCAGCAGACTTAGAGGAAGAAGCAGTAGCTGTTGTTACAAGGGATCCAACTCTCAGTGTACGTCGAATCGCTAGACAACTAGGAGTGCCACGAACGACAGTTTGGCGAATTTTAAAACGTGAGGGCTTATATCCATATCACTATCGCAGGGGACACGGTTTGCTTGAGGCAGACCACTATGCCCGTATAGTTTATTTTACTTGGATATTAAGACAGTCACGGCTTCATTTTAATTTCTGCAGAACAGTCCTCTGGACAGATGAATCTACGTTCACGAGAAGTGGTGTTACAAATCTGAGAAACCTGCACAGGTGGTCTTCAGAAAATCCCAAAGCTATACACCCATCTAAATTTCAACATGAATTTTCTATTAACGTTTGGGCGGCCCTAATTGATGACTTGTTGATTGGTCCTGTCGTTCTTCCTGGGAGGTTAAATGCGGACAATTACCTTCAATTTCTTATTGACGAACTGCCAGGTCTTTTAGAGGATGTCCCACTGAATGTTCGACGAGACATGTGGTTTTAGATGGGTGGGGCACCACCACATTTCGGAATTACTGTCCGAAATTGGGTTAACGTCAATTATCCAAGATGGATTGGTCCAGGTGGTTCTGTTGCATGGCCACCCAGATCACCCGATCTTAATCCCTTTGACTTTTATTTATGGGGGTACATGAAAAATTTAGTCTACGCGCAAGTTTAGAACACAAGAGAAGAGTTGTTTGATTGTATTCAGAATAATTGAAACATACATGAGTAGGTAAACCCCACCAGTTTTGTATAATACAAAGGTATTTTTAATAATATAAAATATTATTAAAAACCTGGTGTGAAGAACACAAATACAGGTTCACTATTAATATTTTTGTGAACGTGTCCGAAAATATCTTTCCCCAGAGACGTAGATACGTATTTCACCTTTCTACAGGCTCATTGGTACGCCCCTGCTGGAGAAAAAATAATTCCAGACACATTCACACAGGGGCGTACCGATGAGCTGTAAAAAATATCCATATATTTATTATATCCTTGACAAAGGCATCATTGCCGAAACATGTAGGGTTGTTTTAAATATATATACTTTGAAGTAATAAACCAGACCTTTAATCGCCGACTTATTAAGTTTACCATATCATACCAAGGTCACGAAAATATTATATATATGTATATATATATATATATATACAGGCTGTCCTTGAAATAAATAGACAATATATGATGAATGGAAAGATGTAATTATGTAGAATATAAATCCAAAATATTGTGACTAAATTACAACGCGAACCTCGAAATTAAAAACACCCCGACAATTATATTACGTGACCCCTATGAATTAAAAATATTCAGAATGTGTATAAATAATAAATAGCTCACACACACATACACTATAGCGTATGTTTACAAACGTAACAGCTGGATGAGATGGAGAATAACAATGATTTTTTTTTGTTATTGTCGGTCAACTTTAAGATATTTTCTCTGATACTTTTTTATAATCGCACAGTGGCGTGACAAATTTGTTTTAAATATTTTTGTCATTTTTTCTCGCTTACGAGGGAATTTTGGGAAAATATTTTGGATTTATGTTCTATATAATTACATATTTCCATTTTTCATACGTTGTCTTTTTATTTCAAGGATAACCTGTATATACTAGGGTAAGTAAATTAAAATTTTGACATTGAAGTTATCCAATGCATAAGAACAAAATAGATTGGCCTGTTTGCTTAAGTAATTAAGTGTGAAATAGCATAGTAGGCTCCTCCCTCTTACATCATTCTAGAATAAAAAATGTTTAATATTATGAACAAAATAGAACCTGAAAATAAAGAATAAATGCCTGCAATCGAAACAGACAATAGTCCACATCAAAAGTCACTTTGATTATTTGGATTTTCGCAAGAAAGAATAAAAGAGAGTGTAAAATCAATTACAACTGTTGGCCTTTCGAGGTATTGCCGTTTAGCAATATCTCGAAAGGCCAAATTTAAATCAGGATGTAGATCCTCTTTTATTTTGGAAGGTAAGTTAAAAAAATGGTACGTGCATTTTTTATTTGGACTCTCTTTTAGGTAATAGGAATGGAGCTGAAATGTGCTAGAAAATACTTCTGTATTCCGGCGAGTTCAGCAGAAAGTGAAAGAGTGTTTAGTAAAGCTAGTTTAATACTAGAACAAAGACGTGCAAGTCGACAACTGATGTTAATATGATAATGTCTTCAATACAAATTTAAAAAATAATAATAAGTAATCTAAGTATAGCAAACGCCAATTAAATTGGCGCGAGGAGGGGTAAGTTCGCGCAGGATTAAAAGTAGTGGGGAGATATGTATTTGGTTTTACATCAAATGTCAGATAATTCTAACCTCTGCGCGTGTATCACTTTATGATCCCCTAGCAAAGACATTATGTTCCGTCAAACGTCAATGACAAATGTATTCTGACAATTACTTGAGTAGTAGGGGTGGACGTTTTTAAAAACGGCTTCTGCGCACCCCCTCCTCGCGCCAACTTAATTGGCGTTTGCTATAATTATTTCATTCAAATTATACACAACCTTTTCCTATTAGCTAAAGAAATAACTCAATAGGTTTTATCTTACTATGCTTTCTAACTATTAAAGATATGACTGTTTAAGCATTCAAAGGGAAATTATTTAGTATAGAATGTTACATGAAACTTTTTATATCTATTACGAAACTGCTTGCTTTATCAGTAAATTTTATTTAAAATTTCTTCGTTTTCATTTAACAAATTAAAAATTATATCACAAAAATCAGTTCGTTTTACTTTCTCTTCCTCGAAAAGCTCTTGATGGTTTGATATCTTATGTGGCTTGTATCAAGGTTTTGAACACCGAACTGTGTCATACCCCAAAATTACTGGCTATATCTCACGCGATCCTATAGACTGTTCCTTTATAACGAGCGTTCAACTAAATTTTACCTCGCAGTTGCCCATGGAAATTATACGTATATCTTAGCTTTTTACTTAAGTTCTTAATATGAATTTTGTTGGTTATGAACTATTTGAATGACATGATAAATGTCAAAATAATAAAATTAAAATATTTAACTAAATGAGATACGTTTATTTGCAACAAACAAGTAACATTTTATAAAAATTGTTGAAAGTGGCCACCACCTTGTTCGAGACATTTCTAACATCTTCTTCTAATGAAGGAGAAAACGTTTTGTAGTAGCATATCGTCGATTTCGTTAATTATTTCTGCAATTCTGATCTGAAGGTCTGCAAGATCAGGTATCTGTACCCAAAAAATTGAGTTCTTTAAAATGGCCACAAGATCTTGTTGGAAATTCATGTTCGATGTTTAAACTTATCAACCGATTTTGATAAATTTCCGTATCATATTAATTGTTTCACAAGCTGTGTGCACTCTAGCTCCGTATTGTTGAAAGTAACCCTGATTTATTTCTTCTTCATTAAGCTGTTCAATAAATGTCATAATAAATTCTTGTCGATACCTTTCTCCTTTAAAGAAAATACGGCCAATGATTTTCCTTCGACTAATCGCACACCATAGGTACACCAATTTTCTGTGGATGAACAACATAACAGTCATGGGGTTTCTTAGTATTCCACATCCTTATATTTTGTGAGTTAACATATCCATTCAGATAAAACCATGATTCATCTGAGAAAAATTTTGTCAAGAATGTCATTATCAAAATTATTTAAGAACCACTGACAAAATGTTGTTCTTCTAGGATAGTCAATTTCTTTGATTGCTTGATAATAGGCCATGCGATATGGAAATAAATGTAAGTCTTTTTTCAAAATTGTATGACAAGTGCCAATTGAAACACCCACTCGTGGAGAGAATACTCGTATGGATGTTCCTGGTGTATCATTCATAATTTGCGTTACATCGTCAACTAGCTCTTCCGTACATTTTTTCGGACGGCCACTGTCTTCTTTCCGTATAACACTCTCTGTTTCTCTGAAAACCTTAGTGCAATATTTAACTGTGTACCAAAAACTATAGTTTGGAAACATATTTCTAAATTCCTCTAAGCATTCTTCAAGAAAATAGTGCCATTGTCCGTTAATATTACGTCCGTTCCAAAAATAAGATTCAACCATGAATGATTTGTGTTGAACAGTGAAAACCATTTTAAATCAATTTTAAATTACAAAGCAATTTCAAAATGCTCCAACTAAGTATACATCAGAATAAATAGTCTGTCAAATTGACAACTGATGCAAATGTAAATAGTACAAGTTACGACAAACATTTTTATTGTCATGGACTACTAGAGGTAAAATTTATTTGAACGCTTTTTATAATACAGGATATTCAGCTTCATGTGTTCTGTTAACACGCGATTGGTTTTATCTTTTTTATGTGTGAATTTAGAAAACAACCATCTTCTTTGAATTTGTTAAAAATATTTAAAATAGTTTTTGCACAAGGTACAGGCCTG
The DNA here is from genome assembly GCA_935421215.2 of Melolontha melolontha. Lineage (NCBI taxonomy): Eukaryota > Metazoa > Arthropoda > Insecta > Coleoptera > Scarabaeidae > Melolontha > Melolontha melolontha. The sequence goes on along the minus strand of OW285237.1, from coordinate 165,190,292 downwards.
TTGGGATAATTAATGTAAAATATGTTTCTGACCGTTATTAAACTATTCTTCTGGTACCCATTATCTTCTATCATTTATTCATGTTTTAAATTAATTATCTATTTTTCAATAAAATGTCTTTAATTTAAAATTCATGTATGAATAAAAATTCAGAAATATTTGACATTCAAAATTATTTTATTTCTCCATGGCAAACTAATTTAAGAAAAAATATTTTGGGGGTGTATAACTGGTTGCCTGCTACTTCACTAATTCATTTACAATTTTTTTTTTTAGAATTACCCTAAGGAATTGTATGTGCAATGATAAAAAAGAACCCGATATATAGGAGTGTAAATTATGTAAATATGTCTATATTAAAAATTAAAAAACTCAAATTTAATATCTTTTACTTACTTTGATCGTTTGCTGCTCAAACCTTAAATCCAAGCACTTTTAAAATATGTATAACTGATTGTCAAAAATTATGGGTCAAAAAAAAGTTACGAGTTCTATTCTTCAAAGGAAAAAGTAATTACTTATTTATGTATTACAGATTTCTATAATTTGCTTTAGCGCCTTCAATAGTTTTGTTGTAATTGCCGATAATTATCGATTTTAGAGCAACTAAATTATTTATAATAATTATAATTTTAAATACTTGTTAAAATAAAACAAATTTGATTAGAAAATAGGTAAATTTAAATAATATTTATAAAACACTATACGTGTGACACCTATGGGTCACTAGCCAAAATTTAATGAATGATAATGCAGAAACCGCTAATTGTGTTTATTTAGCGTATAGAATCTGTCGAATGGATGGCGAACCATAGATCACCTAAAATCTGCTTTCCATTTTAATATGTATTGGTAATTATAGTTTGGAAAATTATTGCACTGAATCTATTAACTAATAAATAATATATTGTAGAGACATTTATTGACAGAATGTTGACTCAGCTTTAATAGATTTCTATGGACCAATAATATAATATGTTTCAACAATTCATTAGTAGATGGCAGAAGTTATTCAAATTGCTTTAAAAATATGGCATAATATTATTGTACTTTGTTAATTATTTACATTCCAACTGTAAAAAATAAAATAATGGAGAGAATATATTAGTCGAAATCAATTATTGTAAAGATAAACTAATTGTATGAGGTTTGTAAAGGCAATAAGAAAGTTACATTGTGAACTTTAATTATTCATTTGATATGTTTTTGAATTTGAAGATCTTTTACTACTATTTAATTAAATTATAGCTCTAGTTAGTTAGCTTTATAAATGCAAACTTCGATTTAAGTATAGATTGTTAAAGTGACCAGAGCAACGAACTGCCACATGAAAAATAAGTACTGCATGTTCATGGAAAATAAATTTGAAAAAAATTAAGCAGTACATAAGCAACGTCTCTTAACCTTGTAAAATAAAAGAAGGAAAAAAATAATCAAATAAATTAAATTACCATCGAAATGGTTTGTTAAGTGAATACATTAATACAAAAAATTTAGTCACAGAAATTAAATTAGTAATTATGAATGTGATAAACCCAATTTCTACAAAAATAATTCTACAATCGGTGAAAGTTCTCGAAATTTAATAACAGTGAAACTGCAAATATTGATTGATATCGAGTTCATAATTGTTTTGTCTAATAAATTTTGATAGATTTAAATCTAGAAATTCCCTGCTTCTAATCGAAGCTATTTCAAAATTCTTTTGAAGAAATTGGAACTTATTGTTGGAAGTAAGTAGCAACAACCACATCATTTGTTAGTTTCCTTTGCAGATTATAAAATCAATAAGTATAATCGTAAATTGAGTAAACTAGTGAATGCTAAAGAGATTTATTGGTCTTTAATCAATTTGTATATCAGTGTTTGGACAAATCAAATGATTATTATCATCTATTCTTAACACTTAAATTTTGAATTTCATTCATGTTCTCGAGTAATTGCAAAACATAATAAATCAAATAGTAGATGCGAGAGAGTTGCTCCTAAAAGTCTAACTTCTGAATAAATACTTTAACACCTTCGCATACCACTTTTCATTGCAAACTACAGCTCTCGCATTATAAGCTGGTGAGTGGTGGGAGTGAGTGGTGGGAGTGAGTTCGTGCAGATAGAGGAAGGGTAGATTACTTATCAATAGAGCAGACCAATTATGGATTTCCAGGACTTAATATACGATGGCTCAAAAATTAAATGTTTTGTGTGCAATACATAATATCTAATATGTTGGTCAAAAACACATTGTAAAGAACACGTAAGCAGTTCGAAGCACAAAAATAACACAATTAATCGACAACAGTTTATACATGAAAATATACAATCGAGTTTCTCCAGTTTGTCAATCCTTGGAAGACGCTTAAAACGGTAAGTGTTTTTTAAATTCTCTGTCCTGCACACAATCACTGATTTCATACATTTTCCATTTGATTTATGGGTACATATAACGCTGCTATAATATGTACTATTCTTATTTTTCGTGTGTTTATGCATATTACTTTAATAGCAGAAAACCAAATGTATATTTAATTATTTCTGATAGAATAAATGTGTCTACTTCTATATACTTATATCGGTAACAAGCTCATGTTGCGTCTTTATTCTATCGCATATTCTAATATATTACGTATTACACTCCCATAGCGGCGCTCATGGCGCGCACGGAAATTGGTCTGCTCTACTTATCAACGATAAGTTATCATTGTGTATCATTCGCTATGCAGTAACTGAATCAGACAGGTAGGTGGTGCGTTTCCTAAATATGTTTACGGCGCATCCCCACCACTCGCCAACTTATACTGCGAGAGCTGTATACAATATTATACTGATAGCGTTCTTTAATTTACTTTAACATTGTTGTTTCGTAGTTGAAATATATGCAGTGTGAATTATTTGCGTGATGGGACTTGCAAAAATGTTAGGTACAGTGTCTTTTTAGTAATTCGATACATACTTAAAAATAACTTCTTCATATTGAGTAAACAGAGTGATGTATTTAATTTTATCCTAAATTCGTTATTCAATTTATTAAAATAAGTATCAGGAGGTACTCTGCTATGACATACACAAGAAAAATCAAAAAATGGCGTTGCAATTATCACATCGGCGATACTTTATTTATCTATTGCTTCACTAATAAGGATTTAGATGTATTTTTAGTTACTTACTTTCTATCAAAATCACATCGCATTATCTGGGTTAAAAATATTGGGCTTCGTTTACTGAAAATCAATAGCTTTTCAAATAAAGGCTAGTACCACTTTGTACCTAGTTTGGAGTTTTGTCCATAAGTGGACTTCTGTTTCGCATCTTCTAAAAAAGAAGAGAATTTAAACAAAAAAGAAGTTCAAGCAATTGTAAACCAGAACAAATGAGAAGAGGTATATGGTGCCATTTTTAGAAGCCAATGATAAAAATGTTATCCAAACCTGTCAGATATATACGTTTACATAATCGTTTAAAGTAAAGAATAGGTTATTTTATGTTAATACGGATAAAAAAGAATTCCGTGTGTTAATTAAATATTAATTAAGTTAATTAGTTATTCCGTGAACTAAATATTAAAGAAACTGAAGAAAAGTGACATAAATATTATGCTAAATCTGCTTCTTTTCCAATCGAATGTTTTCGAAATGATTCACTGGTTTCAAAAACCTTTGACACAATTGTAAATCACGATCGCCCAATAAAACTATGTGAGATAATGAACATTTAAATATGAAAAAGCTAACATCAAGTTGGGTACTGCGCTTTATTTATTGTTGAGCAAATGTACAATTTGGAATGACAATAAGTCAAAAGACTAAGTTCAAATGAAATTAAAAATAATTTTTTCGTAGCTGTAGAAACCTGGATACACCACTATACATTATAGACAACAAACACAGTCAAAATAATGAATTTCTTCTAATGAGCGTGCTACGAAGAAGGTAAAAGAAGGTTTTTTTCGGTCACTAAGATTATGATGACAATTTTTTAAGATTCAAAAGGTGTCGTATGTTGACTATTTACATAAGGAAAGTATATATAATGAATAGTTCAATTTTATGCTGATGTACTGACATGTTTCAATGTTAAACTGAAGAAAGAAGGACCGCATTGTTCAGAAAAAAGAGTTCGGTTCTAACCGCTACGGCATCCGCTAAATATGCCAAATTAGAATACGGATCCAGATCTGAGTAATTTTTTCTTGTTTCCAGACTTGAAAAAATGGCTTAATAGAAAGAGATTCTGGACAAATGAGGAGGTTATAGTCGCAACTAATGCCTATTTTGACGAGCTTCCGAAACATTACCTTTTAGAAGGACCGAGGAGAAGTGCATATAATTGGCTGGGAATTATTTTGAAAGATAAAATATATTTTTTACCATAAAACAAGTGACGGGCCTTCAAAAACTTTCCTCATTAGAGACTGCCATGCTTTTTTTTTAATGGTTGGTGACAGTGCACGTAATCTGCCACAAACGTATAATTTTGATAGTTTCGTTATGTCATGTAAATGTGTGTAATAATTAGTAGTTTAGTTTTTGAAAAAATATTTATTGCAATAGTCAAAATTAAAAGAAAATAATACCGAAGCAGATATTGGAAATGTTGACTATTAATTTGAAGACAAAGTTGAACTCTGCGCTTCTTGTTTTCAAAGCCATTTATTAGGATTTCTTGCCTTATGTCAGCACAAGAATTCGCAATAACATTACGAATTTCTTCGATTGTGTGATGTCTGTTCTTGAAAATGGTATTCTTTAAATATGGAAAAATAAAATGGTCTAAAATGGTCAAATCTGGAGATCTTGGAGGAAAATTAATAATTCTTGTATCGAAAAATTCTTACAAAGAAGCTATTGTTTCTCGAGATTTGTGCGCTGGTGCATTACCTTGCTGAAAAATCCTTCCGTAAGTTCATCATCATGAAGTTCATTAATAAGCGGATCTTATAATTCTTTTCAATATCTTTCAGCAGTTATGGTTTGATTAAAACACATAGGCCCAATAATTCGTCTTCTTGAAACTACTAGCCAAACGCCTATTTTTTGTGGATGTGGCGTAGTTTCCACACATTCATGAGGGATTTCTGAAGACCAAATTTTCAATTGCCTGTACAAATATCCTGAAATATGGAACCAAGCCTCATCCAAAAAGAAGCATTTGTTGAGAATGTCATTATTATTTATGTTATTCAAAAACCATAGACAATACTGTGTTCCCGCAACAAATGAACTTGTTGTGATAGTTTTGCGATTGATTTTTTGGGTGAGTGTCCATTCGATGTCGAATATCCTCTATGCAATTTGCTGTTCCTTTTCTAGGTGCTCCATCGCCAAATTAACTAGTTATTGCTCCTGATTCCCCAAATTTAATAACACAAGCTTGAAGATGTTTTCGCAGTTGTGTGTAAGTAATTGGGAGATTAGGATACTGTTGCCGAAAATTCTGTAACCACTGATTAGTGGAATAAACCCAATCTCCATTTTACAATTTTTGGCCAGTTCTATAGTAACTTTGAATAATTAATATTTTATGTTGTAACTCTAACATTATAATAAAATAATTTAAAGAATATAAGCGTTTATATATGTCTTTCACGATAACAGACGAGACACGTGATAAATAGTTACAAAACAGGGTTGACAAATCTACATGTCATCTTAAAATTTTACAACTTATAATATGCTTTATGTTGTTATTATATATACAAACAAAATAAAAATGTATATGTGAATTTATTTATTTTGGACTACATATACAAAAATAATATACAGAAAATCAAAATACATAGAGATTAAGGGCTTGTAACATTGTGATAAACATATGATATAAATAAAAAGAAGACTATATTAATATGAAATACTAATTTTATTAAACATTTATGCTGTCTTCAAAATCAGAATTACTTTCATTGATTATAAATGGCAATATGTCTTGCCTTTCAAAACCCAATGAATATAATTTTTATTGAATATCACTATTATTTTTAATAGTACTATGATAACGGGCATTATCTAAAGCAATTGTGGAGGGTTCTTCTAAATTCACAAGAAGTTGATGTTCAAACCAATATAAGAAATTGTTCCTGTTCCTGTCACCGTGGTGGCCCAGATGTTGTCTATTTGTTGTAAATATTAATTCAGCTTCAGGAATAAATCCATTAGAATTGCGTGCATGTAATACAATGTACCTATAACAAGATAAATACAAAATATAAATAAAACTACGATTCAAATCTTCATTTTTTAATATTTAATCGTAACACGACAATTGTTTCGCCAACACAGTGGCTTAGTTTGTAACGTGCTCTTTAGCTGTAAGTACCTGAGGAAGCCACTGTGTTGGCGAAATAATTGTGTTATGATTAAATATTAAAAACTTAATATTTGAGCCGTAGTTTTATTTCTATTTTAAATTCTGGATCTACATCAAGTAAAAGCCGAATCAATTCAGTTAAGATAAATACACTTTACGTACTAATAATATTCTGTTAGTAATAGATAGTACCTTTTACCACCCTCTTTTGTAGCTTTGACTGTTTATATTGACTCATTTTGTAAAGATTTCCAAATAGTTCCATCTTGGAAAACCTAGGTTTAATCGAAGAAACCAAACAATAAATGCTCATGTTTCATATGAACATAGGTATTATTGCAAGAACGTAACACGTTTTAATACAATATGTGGGAATTCCATTAATGCTCGATTTAGATCATCCTTCTTGTAATGAAAACCTATTCCATGCAATATTCTCCATAAAGATGTATTATCAACAGAAAAAAGTTCCTTTTCGTTGAGGGTATTCAAAGATGAAATCGTAATATGTTGTTCTGTAATTAATTGAAATATTTATTTTATAAATATAAGTACTAAATTACTTTAAACTTACTGTTTTTATACATGTCATAAATTGTGTTTCTAATTGCATATTGATTAAAATCATCAATATCTATGACAGGCTTTTTCTTTAGTCCGTTTTCGCTTTGTACTAGATGGTTTAACCCCAATTTTTGACACAAGCAGAGAGCGGGAGTAATGGGCCCTTAATTATTATCGCGTTCTATTGCGAAATATTAATGATCGAATGATTTCTTTCGCTTGTTTTAATAACGGTCTAGGAATGATTTAGTTGCGAAAATAACTTATCTTAAATATAATATCGATTTATAAATAAAATGAAATAGGTAGGAACTTCTAAATATGAAATTGTAAACAACTTATTTGAATGACATTTGACGGAATTCAAGCCGGCAACCATGCCCAGTTACGGCAACATAATATATTCACTTAATAGAGAGAAATACTAGGATTATTAGGTATTATTGTAATTTGAATGTTACTTGTTCCGAAGTAACTGTTTATCACGTGTCTCGTCTGTTATCGTGAAAGACCTATAATTTGAATTTATGACAAGTGTCAGAATTTTAAGTTTTGTAAAGCTTCGGATGTGCACCAATCTTTGATTACTTGATTACTTAAAAAATAACCTACTATAATGAGGAAAGTTTTTGAAAGCACGTTATTTAATTGAAAAGTTATTTCTCGTCAAATCACCCTCATATATACGAGTTCATGACGTTCTGCAAGATTAAAAATTGAATGAGATCTGGGAACTAAAACAACAGTCCCCGTAACAATGAGAATTTAAGAAATTCACTATACGGTTTAACGATTCTTTTTTGTTATAAAATCAAGTGATTGTTCTAGGAGAAGAATCTATTAGACAAAATAAGAATTTTAAGTTCAATTTTAAGTACCTATTCAAAACTGCATTTCCCTTATTTAAGAGGATTTAATTTTCAACATACGAAACAATTACCATGTTAGTTTTCATTCACAATATGTGACTCATATTATAATGCCATTTAGAGAGATTGTTTCTTTTTTAGTTTTATACGATTATTAAAAATAATTTAGACGAAAAAATCATTTATAATTGTCCAAACTGTAGATTCTCAATAGACCGATTGTGTTCCTTTCCCGTTAAAGGCATTTAAAAAGAACTTTAGATTATGAAAAGAATAAGAAAAAAATGAAGAGCGATACGAAAAGAGTAGAGCAATAAGACAATGAAGAGAACAACTGATGGCGTTGTTGTGGTTAATCGGTCTTCTTTCTGTGTGCCCCGTTATGCGTTATTGCCTTCGCAAAGGCATTTCACGGACCGAAAGCGGCGAGGAAGCGGCTAATTCATCATATCGCGGTTGCCATGCCTTGTAATTATACCCTGGCGCCGCTCGCACCTCCACCGATCCGCCCTCTTAGCACTAATATCCCCTTGAAGCGAAAACCGTTTAGGACAAAATATCATTCAGTCAGAGAAAGAGAGGAAAAGTGAGAGAGAGATGAAAAAGACACGATTGTTGTTCATATTATTATTATTATTATTACAACTATAGTTCCATTCACTTATTAAAAATTTAATTTAATTTAAAACGAATCCTAAATATTTAAATTTGCTTTTTTATGAAACTCCTCCTAAATTCATTTAAAAACGACTTAATTACATTCTAAGGAAGATATTAACATTAATTTGCTTATTATTGAAAATGATTTTTGAATTCTTTCTGATGCTTTAACAGATATGAACGATTATAAAATTTTATTACAACCGTTGAATATCTCTGATTTCATTATAAGAACCGTAATAATGATAAATCATCTTTGGATATGGAAAGGCCCCACCTATATATGAATATTATTTAATAAAATTTAATTAAAATTAATTTTTGTTTCTACATACCTAGGATGTTCTATAAATTTTAAGTCTTATAAGTCAATAAAATAACAAAACTGATGCTCTAGAACTTTTTATTTTAAGTTTATACATGTTTACTTATTACGACAATAATAATAATAATAATAATATATCCTTTATTTCAACACAAATATTTCTTTCTCATTACATATATGAAAATAACAAATCAGAGAGAAAAAAGAACGAAAACAGAAAAAAAAGTGCTGAAACCTTAAGGCGTGGTTCAGATGGACGGAAAAAAATTTCCGCCGCCTGTTCTTCCACCAAAACCTTAATGCACAGAATCACTAACAATAAAAAGTTTGCCTAGTCTAACTTAACAATAATATTCTGCTATTCTACATAATAATAATAAAAAAATAATAATAAAAATATGTACATAAAAAATAAAAAATAAATAGAACAAACAGTATGCAATATCGCAATATGCAATAAAGCCTGTACATCCAGTCACGAATTATAACAGCAGAACAGACGCAAAGGAACAGAAAAAAAAGCAACAATATATACATATATATACACACACACACACATACGTATATATATATATATATATATATATATATATATATATATATATAAGTAAAAATTTCATTAACGGGTGAGCGGTCTGTCAAGTAAAAATAAAACTCCTTTATTCCACTCTATATTTCATAACGCATTAGTTACTTCATCAGGAGTGTAATTCAGAGTTGAAATTTAGCAAATAGCGGCACTAAACATGTTAAAATTCGTCAACTTGAAAACATCACATCAATATGTTGTTAGTTGTCGTCAACCTCTTAAAAACAAATATTATTTTTCATATTTGTTTTTAAGAGGTTGACGACAAACTAACAACATATTGATGTGATGTTTTAAAGTTGACGAATTTTAACATGTTTAGTGCCGTTATTTGCTAAATTTCAACTCTGAATTACACTCCTGATGAAGTAACCAATGCGTTATGAAATATAGAGTGGAATAAAGGAGTTTTATTTTTACCTGACAGACCGCTCACCCGTTAATGAAATTTTTACTTATACAGTACGGTCGATAATACTTTATAGTCTATATATATATATATTTATATATATATATATATATATATATATATATATAGATACATACACGCACATACGTATATAGATATATATATAGATACATACGTAAATTTTGATAGAATAACACGCAAATATATTAGTATGTGTTTGTTGTTCCGTAAACGTAAATCCAAATGACATTTGATAATGTCAATCACAAATATCAGTTAGTGCATAAAATAATCGTGCGTCGATTCTGGTTTAAATAAATTGCTCTTCAGTTTTAAAATGGCTTTCACTTTAGAATATAAAATTTTTTTAGTCCAGGCTTATTTTCGAAGTGGTAATAAAATTGATGGTTTATGGGTTTATTCAGTTCAAGATTGCATAGTGGAACTTCAAGTTGAGTTTCCACATTTTGTAATAGATTATATACAATTTAAGAATACTTTGGATAGAACTTTAAAACTTTTTTCTGAAACTGGTAGTCTCTTAAGAAAATCAGGCAGCGGAACAGTTAAGAAACATACACCCCAAGTTGTCAATCGTGTTGAAGAAATAATGGAAAATGAACCACAAACATCTGTTCGACATTTGAGTCACCAAATAAACCTTTCTGTTGGTACAACTCACAAGTTATTAAAAAAAGATATGCAACTTTATCCATACCGTGTCACAGCAGTACAAGAATTGTTAGAAATTGATTACCCACGTAGACTACAGTTTTGTAATTGGTTTGTAAATATGATCAATAATGGAGAACTTTCGCAAAGAGTCATCTTTACTGATGAAGCATGGTTTTATAAAACGGGATACCTAAATTCACAAAATACAAGAATTTGGAGTAGTGAAAATCCACATGTAATTAATGAAGAATCGCTACATCCAGAGAAAATTGGTGTTTGGGCAGCGATAAGCCAAAGGCGAATCATCGGACCAATATTTTTTCAGGGAACGTTAACTGCTCAAAGGTACCGTACGGAAATTTTACAACCATTTGTCAATCAGTTGCATGATGGTGAACTTCCAAATGCATATTTCCAACAAGACGGAGCAACTTGTCACTGTACTACAGAATCTTTGGATTATTTAAGAGAATTTTTTAATGAGCGTATAATTAGTCGAAATACTGAAATTGCCTGGCCTGCATGTTCATGCGATTTATCACCTTGCGACTTTTCTTTGTGGCCTTATTTAAAAAATAACATATTTCGAACACCTATATTGAATTTGAATGATATGCTACAGAGAATCGAACAGAAATGAATGGAAATTAATAACAATCCAGTAATGTTGCAGAATATCATCAGAAATTTTGAACGGAGGATTTTAAAGTGCATTGATCTTGAAGGACAACATTTTCAACATTTGTTATAGTTTTCAATAAATACCTATTATTTGCTATATATTTGTATGTATGAAACTGTCAAAATATACGACTTCGTAGGTTAAGTAGTAAATTTTAATTTACGACATAATTCAAAATGTTTTCAGTCAATCACATGCTACTAGATTGACTTTTCAAATGAACACTTGTTACACGCACATACTAGCCGAAAACCATTATTGACGCTTAAAAAGAAAGTACATGATTTGTCTCCTGAATGCCTTTGTCTCCAAGGATTTGCAACAAGTCGGAATGGAATTGTACAGCAGATAAATGTTATGCGTGAAGGATCTTTCAAAAACCGCCAATCTGTGTTTGGGGGTCTAATCATGTTGGTGCTACGAAGATTTATATTATGTACTTCAGACCGGAAACGTATCTTTTCAGTTAAGTACGATGGCGTTTTCAAAGTTATAATTTTATGGTATAGACATAAGGCTAGAAGCTTTCTCCTGTTGGCCATATTTAACCACTGCAACTTAAGAAGTTTATGCGAAATATTTTAAAATTTGCGTATACCAAAAATATAACGCATACACGCGTTCTGAACCTTCTGTACGCGAGCCGATCAGCATTATCCAGGCAAGGGCCGTAGATTGTGGACGCAAAATTAAATAGCGACAAGACTAGACTCTCGCATAACATGGTTTTAGTACGGATGTCAAAAGTTGATCGATAAGGATACAATGTTTTGAGATTGGCTGGCTGAATAATTTTTGAAAGATGTTTCTTGTATCGGTAGGTGTTATCAATGATTAAACTTAGTTTTTTTGCCGAATCAACCAACGACACTTCTGCATTATTAATTTTGATCATGATTTGTTCTTTGATGTTCTGAATTAATGCAAGGTTACCAAACAAGACGCGAGTGGTCTTTTCCGGGTTGATCTTTAGTGCATGATTCTGCGAAAATGATTGTATGTGCTCTAAGTCGTGATTAATCTTATCAAAAGCAACTTGAACATCGTTTTTTTTGTGAAACCAACTGCAACGTAGAGCTGCGTATCGTCAGCATACACTTGCACCTGGCAGTGCTTGACACATTTGTGTAAGTGGCTGGTATAAATGGAGAAATATTTATATAACCGGAATATATGACCCTTGTCAATCCCTACACCGCTACATTCGAGTTCTTCATTGTGCAAAACAGTACTGGAAGTCTTCTTCTGCGAGTTCGTTCATGACGCATGCCGCTTTTTCCTTTCACTCCACATAACCCCAGCAACGCAAGGTAGGGTATTGAATTGAATTATGTATTTTCTCGGTGAATCTATGTTCGCTACAAGACTTTTTACCATTCATTTCATATCAGACTGAGCTACAGCGAAGCGTGGCGAGGTTGTCTAATCTTAAATAATGTTAAAGTTTCTCTTCAGGTTTTTAATTTTTCAATACCATCGTTAGGTGTTTCGGCATACCAGGCATCAGCGTTTAATGACTTTATTTTGATCAATTTTCTCACCGTTTTAGCCTTCAATTATTCTTGTATAAAAATACGAGTTTTTAATTATGCAAAACAGTACTGGAAGTCTTCTTCTGCGAGCTCGATCATTTCGCATGCCGCTTTTTCTTTCACATCTTTACCTGCCGAAATCTAGTCTTAAATCTTTAATACCAAGTCAGGCGAATAAGGTCAACACTGGATGTTCGTCTTCTTCTTCTTCTTCTTCTTCTTCTTCTTCTTCTTTTTTTGAGTTGGACGCCAGCACGTCCAGGTACTTGAGCACACTGCTCTTTGTATTATCCCCAATATATCTCTCAGTTCCACTCTGTTAGTCTTGTGTCCTCGATAAAATCTACTATCCTTCTCAGGGGAAGTTTGACTATCCTCGTAGGATCCAATAGATCTCTTCCGAAATGTTTCTGTCTGAGTCCCTTCAGTTCGACACACGTGCATATTACATGAAGGCTAGTTTGCTCCTGTTTTTCACATCTCCTACACCAGGGCTCGCTATACAGATGCTTCCTTAACGGACAATGCCAGGTTATTAAGCCGGCCATTATGTTGATTTCTTTGTTTGCGTAGTAAGCTTACCGAATTTCCTCGGCGCAGGCTGCGACTGCAAACAATTCGGCCTGGATAACCGTCGTAAATTTTCCCAGAAATATCGATATCTTCCTTCCAGGGCACATCCCGTATATGCTTGCACCTGTTCCCTGATTGGATTGTGATCCATCCGTGTACCAGGTGCCGGCACCACAATCACTCCAGCGACTTTTTGCCTGCTCACTGGGATGTTATACTTGGCTAGAAACGTCTTGACGTTGGCCTGATGAAAAACCCATGACTTTTTTTCCACAATTTGGGTCTTCTTTATTGATTTTCTCACGGTGTTAAGCAAGAATCTCAAGGTAGTAATGCTGATTAATAATTTGATCTTCAGGAATCCAGTTAAGGTACACAATTCCATTTATATCGAAAAAAATATCATCATAGTTTCGAATTTTTACTTGCTTATTTGCACTCTCTTAGCTCTAGCTGAATTTGGCCTCTTTCGATGCAATGATTTACGATTAGTTTCTGGATTGCTACATGCCATCATTCTATTCAAGAAGTTTGAGTTATTTTTGATTGCAGTTAAGGTGTCAATATAAATATTTTCACGAGCATCTTTTCTTCGATTGTGAGAATTTTAGGCACTATTCTCGCACAAGCTTTTGAAGGTTTAAATTCTTTTATAAAATTTAGTAATTTTAATACCTCCTTGAACTTTGGGAACCACCAGAAATCTGAAGGTGCCAAATCTGAACTGTACGTAACCGTGAATTTCAGGCCCGTCACTATCTTCATCGTTTTGTTGGTGCAATGAGGTCTAGCGTTGTGGTACAAGAAAAAAATAATTCTTCCCGGCCTTACTCTATGGATATGATTCTTTAGTAACCGCAAGGTTTTGCAGTATCTTCTTAAATTGATCGTTGATCCATTCGGCAGATATTTGGTATGAATGAATCTCTTTGCATCACAGAAAATAGAAAATGGCGAGTATGACTTTTTGCGCTCAAGGAGGAACTCTTTCGAATTTTCGTAGACGTGGAGAATCAGAACGACGATATTCCATTAGCTGCCACTCGTTCTCGGGGTTATAATGTTGGTTAAGAAGTTCTTGATAAATATATTTTCTTTGATCTTTTATGACATCCGTTTATTGTATCGGCACATATCTGGCGCGAATTTTTCTGTAATTTAACGTCTGATTAATGTCTAATTTCCTAGCAATTTGTTTTTACGGCGATTTCCTTGAATTTACTTGTCTTTGATTCTTTCTATGCGTCACTGATACATAGATCTGATAGCTTTTTGTTAAACACTTTCATTTTGAACGTCGAATCCACTGGCAAACATCCTTCACATCTATAGAATAGCTTCACAATAGAGCGCGCGGGGGACTACCAGCACCATCCGTTGGTAACACTCGAAACCTGTACTAGTTCCGAATGTTACCAACAGATGGCGCTGGGAGTCTCGGCCCTAACAATATGTTTGTATTTGTTTGTTAGTTATCAATTGGCCAAGTTTTCGATTTAAAATTATATGTTTTACGTACTTAATTGTATATTTATATCCGAATCCTAATAACGCAAACGCCTCAAATTTTTGTATGGATTAAATATTTTTAACATACATGAAAAAAAAAGGTCGGTGGTCGGGAAATATTTTTTGATACTAGGGGGGTCGTGTCATGAAAAGGGTTGAAAAACACTGCTATAAATGGTTATGTCTACTTCCGACAACTAGTTTTGGTTATATGTATTAGAATTTCTGTCAAACATTTCACAGTTGTGGCTTGTGGCGTCTGAAGTTTTAAGACGTACGCTGAAGCCATCTTCGCACATCGAATTATTCTTTAGATATCAATTTAGGATCTAATACTTTATATATTTTAAGAAAGTATAGTGTAAAAATATATACAGGGCGTCAAATAGGTCGTGCCACATTTATCGAAATTCAAACGCTTCTATCCCTATTTTTTTAAATAGATCCTATATTTTTTGATATTGTCAGAACATTCCCTGTAAAGTTACCTTCAAAATGGTACCAATAACGTAATACGTATCTAATGTATTTTCAACGATATTCCACTTTCATTAGAAATATATTTAATACTATTCAATATGCGGGACACCTAATATGGCTAGATGGCCATGGTTTTCAAACGACAACTAAGAATTTAACGAAATGTCAAATCTCTGCTGAAAATTTCCATATCACTGAGATTGCTTATTGCAATTTGAATTATTTAATAATTGTTGATTATTAGTTATTACGTATTACTTTAATCTGGTTATCAATTATATCGTTTTGGTTCCCGTTATTTTTTACCTACTTTCATTTACTGAAAATTAATTTCTCGAAGGAGGAAGCCATAGACATGGTATTAGTTTTTGGAGGTAGCGACAGAAATCCACTATTAGCATCAAGAATGTATGCAGCGGAATACCCTAATCGTAGAACGCCGGGCAGTAGGAGCTTTGACAATTTGTTGGTAAGGTTTCTTCGGTTGGGCTCAGTGAAGTACTTTAAACATGAATAGACAAAAACTATGGTTACAGAAGATAATGAAGTAACACTCATACAATCCTTTATAGAAAATCCGCACATGTTTTCAAGGGCAATTTTGAAACAACATGGAATTAGCATTAGCATTAGCATGAGAAGAATTTAAAAAAATCATAAGTTTCACCCTTATAAAATTAATATTCACCAAGGCTTATTACGAACAGATTTTGAAAAGAGAGTTATGTATTGTGGATGGCTGTTTTTACGATTACGTCAAGATCAAAACTTTCAAGGCTATGTAGTTTTCACACATGAAGCAACATTTGCCAATTCTGGAATAATAAATAGGAAGAATTCACACTACTATCACACAAGTAACCCTCATTTTGTACAACCTATTTTGTATCAATACAAATGGAGTGTTAATGCTTGAAGAGGCATCATAGGAAACACCATAGGTCCATTCTTTTTTAACAATTTTACAGGGAATTTGCTGACAATATCGAAAAATATAGGTTCCTTTTAAAAAAATCGAGGGAGAAGCGTTTGAATTTCGATAAATGTGGCACAGTCTGTATATATTTTTACGTTATACTATCTTAAAACATATAAAGTGTTAGGCCCCAAATTGATATCCAAAGAAATAATTCGATACCCATCTTCAGCCTACATCTTAAAGCGTCAGACTGTAAAAATTTTGACAAAAATTACCAAAACTAGTTGTTGGAAGTGCACGTAACCATATACATATCACTGCAAAGGTAATTTAGGTGGTGTTACGCTCGAAAATTATCCTGAGACCTTTTGGGAATTATTAATGAATTAATTACATCATTTGCTTACGTTAAGTTTTCATAGGCTTTTCATAATTCAACATTTTCGTTTATTATAATTTTATTTAATTTTGTTATTAATTATCGATCAACTTAGGCTTCTTCAAACTTTGTTATTTTCATAAAATTTACTTATGTTCAAATATTTTGGATGTCTCTATATCCATATTCTTAACTGGCTTTTCTTTTTCTTCCTTTTCCTCGACGCAGGGCGACATTTTGGAAATTTTTATGCGTTGTCATGCTTTGAATATTTTTACTATTATTTCAATTTTGTTTCTCCTTCATCAATTCTTATATTGTGGTAATTTTTATTAGAATTATGTGAATCTATTTGGGTGCTTAATTTGATTGATTAACCTTTTATTAACGTAATTTTGCGTACTTCATTTCCTTCGCTTGTTGCGCCATCTTCTCGACATTTTGTGTTCTTCCGATTACAGTTCGCTTGACGTTTGGTAAGATTTTTATTTGGTTTATTATCCTTAATTGCGGCGTTTTAATTATCGAATTTTCGCTTGTTAGCTTCGTTGATCACTCTTAAACCTTGTTAGGGTTTTCGGGAAATTAAATCCTTTTCTTTAAAATTTTCCATTCAACGATCTTGTGTGTGACGTATATCGGACCTCGACCGATTTCCGTTCATTTCGATGGAACGGCACTTCGTTCTAGAGCGTTGCCGTATTTGGTCGTGTTTTATTTTTGTGAGTGAACCTAGTCGTTGCGGTAAGAGATATCATTTTCTTTTGAATTCTTACTTATGCGTTTCTTTTATCCTCTATAGGATATAATTTAGTGCTACCGTCCAATTAATTAAGGAATTAAACCAATTTTACTTCGGAATCTCTTTGAGGACCACACCACGTGGAAGGCTGATTTAGCATACGCAAATTTTCCACGCAGCGGTGCATCTTAAAATATCGATCTTTTGAGGGAGAACCGTGCGAAAATTCACAATCCACTCTCGAGGGTGTAATTGGAATCGGCGAGGCTTCCTTTTATCTGGAATTTTGGAACAAATTTTCACGCCGTCCCAAAATGACGTCCTCAAGCGTGATGGCGTTCTCAGGTATAATGGCGGCGTGAATTGCAGTAACTAGATTACCCAATTATAATTTGGATTTGGATAGTCCGTGCAATCCCGTGAAAGGTTATCCTATATAGGTCTGTTTTAGGGACGATTTCGGGAACAAAGTGAGAAGTAGATTTAGATAATCTTTTTTTTTTAATTAATATTCAAACTTTTGCAAACTTTATTAGCTAGACTAAATTTTATCTCATTTACACCTAAGAAAGGCTTTAGAGAAGCCGTTCTCTCGGTCTAGGACAGACTTTGTAAAGTATTCATTTCATTTAAATTAGTATCGTAGAATCCTGATTGTTGTAATCGAGTTAGTTTCTTTTGGGACTAGTTTGTTTTCTGTAACTTTTACGTCACCTACTTTACAACATCTGTATGCTATTCTGAGACACTATATAGATTTTGATCGTAAATCATTGATAGCTAGCAAGGCTATATACAATTAATTTTGACAGATAGAGGCTAGAACACCTGTTTACTAGCATTCGATTATTATTTTATTATTAAGCTGGTCGTCAGCTTCACTGGCTGTCAGTTGAAGAAATTGTAGTTCTATTATACGTGGCAAAGAACCTTCAGTCGTGCCTACGTTTTGTTTATTTTTAATATCTTGGGGGAACGTTACTTTTATAAGTTCTTATGATTAATTAGTTAACCGTATTGTAAAGAACCGAAAATTACATATACTTAATTTGTGTTCTGCTAATCTCATGTTGGGATTGTGTCTCAGATAATTCAATTTATTCACTATATTTCTACCTGATTATACAGGGTGTCAATCCGTAGAGTGAATTTTATTGTTAAGAGTTCACTGTATTACGTCTGGTGCGTTACTTTTGTAATTTTGTTTGTGAAAAGAATTAATCTGGGAGACTTCTAACTATTTTCATTTTCATTATTATTACTAGCTTAATTACAGTCTTGGCGCTTAAAGTATGAATTGTTAATACCTTAAATTTCAATTTTGCTATTTTAGTTCACTTTTGACAACTTTCTGATTATTGTGCATATCGTCAACTAAATTCTAAACTTTTATATATTGAACCTACTTCGTGTTGTTAATAAATTTTGTTATTGCTGACTACGTTTGTTTGTTTGATTCCTTTCCTACGAGTGTTGTGTAAAGCAAAGTTCTGTGTTTGTATCGGTAGCAAGTAATTAGGGGCTTTCTCTTTGGATTTGATTGAAGCTACCAGGGTCCCACCCGCTTCCGTATTTTTGGGAGACTTTGCAGGGTTTCAATACGGTGGCGCCTAACCTTCATCAAGCGACCTTGGAACTCGCGACACTCTTTGAAACGAGACTGAGTTAGCCGGCAGATTATTTTCTACGGGACGTCCACCATCAGGTAGGTTCGGGCCAGAGAGAGAGGTCCTGCAGAACATCTCGCAACCTTGATATTACTTGCTACATTTTGTTTGGTCGCAAGAAGCGTAGCAGTGGCTATCGAAATAATTTCTAAAAAATATAGCAATCCATTTAAACTGGAAAATCTGAAGATGGGTGCGGGAATTTCGAACACCCTGTATATTCGTAAATAGTTTTACAATATCCGCTGTGATATATTATATACGTACAGAAAGAAAATCTCATTTTTCTATCTTAGTTAGTTTTCACGCCAAACTTCGCCGACTATTAATGCACTCGGTATATCACTTCGCTCTCGTAAAGTAGTAAAATCTAATATATTTAGCAACTTGTAAGAATATTTGGTTCTTCAGTAGGACTCATGTTAGTAAGGCAATATTGAAATTCGAGTATATATCTATAATCTACTCTCTATTTCTCATATTACCGCGTTTTTTTGCGTATTGGTATTCGTTTAAAGTTACTTATTTAATTGAGTCTCTGCCTTCATCTTTTCCATCGGCTTTTTTTTGAGAAATACTATAACGTTATGAGCGAAGGCGTGCTTCTGAAAAACGAGAGAAAGAAATCTAGATCATAATGTTTAGTGTCCGCGTAGTAATAACAGCGCGTCTACTGGACAAGTCCAGAGAATGGGCGCGCGAAGAGACGTAATGAATTATTAGAAGGCAGTAATTGCCTTCCAAGTTTACACCTAAGTAATGATTTCGACACTGAATGTTAAAGAAGCCGCTCGTGGAGGATGGATGCGGTCGACAATGGGTCTAATAGCCGCCGATACCCCGAAGAACGCGCTCCAACCTTAATTTATGGGATACACGAAAACCGAACCGGGTCCGATAATTAGATGCTGAAACTAATTAACTGCTGGATCGGGTCGAAGGTGTGAAACAAAGAACCGACTGCCTCGGGTGACCGACTGTGTGCCGTTTGTGTACGGGGTTACCTTTACCGATATACTAATGTGAGGTCATTATTCACAACTTTGATCGTACCTCGAACCATACGAACAATAAATAGAGATAAATATATCGCGGTATGGAATGTAGTGAAAAGAGATGAAGATTGAATTGTGTTTGTTGCGTGTGAAACGATTGAGCACAGATATGCATGTAATAGATGTCGCTTATATCACGAATAGATGATAATCACGGACGAATGGTTGTGTTGTGTGAGATATGTCCGGTAATTTGTTGGCTTGGAACATCTGGGAATCTTATTTGAAACGAATCTTTTTTGATTCTTTTTGCCGATCGGTTTTAAATTTGCAACAGCTGTTGATCGAATATGAAATTATTTAATCTAAAGAAAATGATTGCTATGCTAGTAAAAGCTAATACAGTATTCGTTTAATTTTGAGAAATTATTGAATAAAGTTTTTATTTCTGACAATGATGGCAATACTTTTTTACCTTTGATAATAAGAGCGTTGATTTTGATTGTGTTTTTTTATGTGTATCACAGTAGGAATACTGGAATTGTAATACTGTACTGGGGACCATGGAATCATTATAATCTCTATATACTCGTATATACAAATTTAAAGCTGAGTATGTTTGTGTTAGTAAAACTCGAAAAGTAGTCGGTCGATTGACTTGAAATTTTGATACAACGTTGCATTCGAATGCGCGAGTGTTTTTATAGTAAAATGATTTTTTTTTAAACGGCGCTATAAAAATCTTGCCGCACTACCAATTGAGAAGACTTTGAACATACGTTGTAAATATTGTTTATAATCTTGTGTTTTATATTTAATAAATGTGTATCTTGTTTATTATTCTACTGCAGTGTTTATCTAATCTTCTTTGATTAGTTTCATAATTAATTAATTTGTTGTTAATACAAAATAACCTAATTGAACAGCGTTTAATTGTCATTAATTTCAGTCTTCTCAAATGTCAATTGTGGTTATTGTGAACTTAATTTTTTACTTTACGCCAATGAATGCGGTAACGGTCCACAATATTTATTATGTGGCAAAGACCCTTTTCAAATAGAATGGCACACATCAATCATTTTTTTCTCACACTGTACTTTCTTATTAAAAGTTGACATTTGCTAATGATATACTCTATTTACGCTAACACATTGTTAAAAAGCAAAATTACTTTGATTTAATCTTGATTGAATTGTCTTATATGAAAAGTTAAAATAATGTATATTCTTCGAATTTCAATACGCCTTGCATTAGCTACGACTATTAATAAAGCACAAGCGCAATCTTTGCAAGCGTGCTCTTTGAATTTAGAAAACGATTGCTTTTCTCATGGGCAATTATACGTAGCTTGCTCCAGAGTCGATAAAGTGTGTGATTTTCATGTTTTTGCAGAAAACGGACAAATGAAAATTTAGTCAATCCACTAGCTTTACAATAAAAAATATATTTTTTTTAAACATAATTTTTCCTCCTTTCCTTTTACTCTACATAGCGATAGCAACGCAAGGCAGGGTATTGAATCGAATGATGTGTTTTCTCAGTTCTATCTATCTATGTTCGCTACAATACTGTTACTTACTCAATACCATCGTTAGGTGTTTCAACATAACATACATCAGCGTTTTACTGACTTTATTTTTATCTATTTTCTCACCGTTTTAGCCTTCAATTATTCTTGTAGAAATATAACTTTTGAAAGAAAATCTTGTGCAGAAAATATATTTAAAATATATTGTTTATGCTGATTAGGAAATCCTTTTCGTCAGCTTAGTATCTTACAACATATATCATGTAATACGAGGGTGAAAATTGAAAATAAACTTTTGTAATGAAATGAGTTGACGTTCTGCCTATATCCTCGGATAAGAGTATTTTGTGTAATCCTGGGCATTTCAAGGAACAGCACTTATAAACGAGGGATACTTACTTGATGGATGCTATTATCCAAACTATTCTTCCAATTCCAAGTGCTTTCCAAATTTTTCAGCTCATATATGTTATGATGTCTATGCTGCTTTTATGATTATTTCTTCCATATGCTTAAATAAGAAGAAATTGAAGTGGACGTCTTCTGGCGACTACAAAAGATGAAGAACAATTGGCGTACCATTAGCAAAACCTTACTTAGGGAAATATTTATGTAAAGGCCTTGTTATATAAAAATGATTAATCTATTTCACTTCGTAAATTGAAACTCGTTAGCAGGACCTCCGGAGAATCTCATCGTTTTTTTAGCCTGACGAGAAATTTTAATTGTTTCTGACAACTGACAATTATTTCACCAAAGTGACAAATTATGTTACTTTAGATCCTTGATGATCAAATTTAACAAGCTTATTCTTACCAGATGTAACAGATAATATATCCAAAATTATTAAAAAGTATATAATCTTTTATTTAAAGAATTTTTTAAAGAATAAATAACGAGAAGGCCCGGTACGAAGGAACTACAGAAGAATCTTATATCGTTGGCAGTTTGTTTGGAGTAGGTCATTCAAGATAATCGGAACTACGCGAAAACCTTTAAAAGTATTTTATATTTTTTCCAGAAAAAGCATCTGTTAAAAATTGAATACACTACAAAACACCACAACTAAAAATGTGCGGATTTATTTTTTTTTTTGTGCTAATATCATGTTTCCTTTACTGGGAAAATGGAAAGCAAATCTAGGAAAAATTTCTTCAATAGTTTATTAAATTATTGAAGTGCAAATTGTAGAAATGCAGTGTTCCACGGATATCAATTTCTACTCAACAGATGAATGTGATTAAAATGTATATTGACTTTAATAAGTTAGCTTGTTACACTCAGAAAGATATCTACTACTACTTGCCCGTAACCCGGCGTTGCTCGGCCAGATTCTGTAGAAAAATTGAAACTTTCTTTGTGTTAACTGCCATTTACCGAAATAAAATTTCTCTAGCTAAACAACGAATCAATGATATTTTATTATAATAAATCTATCACTCCAATGCCTTTGGATATCAACTATTCTTCGTTATTCCATTTGGTACATAAACAAACGGAGCAGATAGTTTGCGAACATGCTACATATGCACATGAGGTTTGATAATTTTCAGCTGTTGTAATCACAATCACACATAGCAATTCGATGACTGTGCTCGCAGACAAAAAATGCACTATTCTCTGCAACTAAGATACAACTTGAAAATAGTATACATATTGCTATGAATAGTGAGTTCGTAGTTGAATGAACCACTATTCACCACAACACTGTCGAACTTTGATGCTCAATCGGTTAATTACTTTAAGGAGACAGCTTTCCTCTCCGGGTTTCCAATGGGAAAACGTGGTACTTCTCTTCTACAAAATTAATGGGCGCCAGAATCAATAGTTCACAGAAAGGTAAAGAGAAAGTCACAATGCTCAAATAAGTCTTTTAATTAAAAAAAAATAAAAAAATTTGATTCTTTAAGAAATTTAAAGAACGGTGTATAACAATAACATAGAGGTAAACGAAATTTGCTGGTAATGACCGCTAAGCAAATTTAAACATCCTCTAATGACTCGCGAACTAAATTAAAAACTAATAAATTTTAAAGATATTTTTATTCCTTCACCCCAGATAAACAAACTCAAATATAAACAGATAAAACTGTCAAACCGAAATATCTAACACCGGTGCGATACCACAAGTACAAAAACCAACCTTGAACTATAAAACGTTCTAGAATTGAAACGTTAAAAAAAATTACTTGAAACAGAAAATAGTATATTAAAAAACAAGTTTCACAAGGCACCATTTTGCCGCACGAGATCAGTTTAGAAAACGAGCCGCGATAGCGGCGAGTTTTCTAAAGAGCGAGTGCGGCAAAAGGCCTTATGAAACGAGTTTTTTATACTATTTTTTCTATTTTGCGCTTTTTATATTAATAAATTGCTTAAATTTGAATTATTTAATTTGAAATTTCAGAGTTTAATTTTTATATAAAGCATGCAGTTGGTCACATTGATACTTGACATTTTCAAATTTAAATCTTGCTAGCTGCAAAGTATATTATATTACATATTATTTATTAATTTTCGTTAACATTACTTGATATTTCATTTAAAAATATAAACATGAGTGACATAGAAACATATATATGTTGTTGTCAATTGTATACAACATACGTTGTTTGTGTAAAATACGGACATATATCATATCTGTCAAATGTACATAAATTCTTAAAATCAAATGACAGCAATGATATTTATTTCTGTATTCGAACAACGCCAACATTGAAAAATGAAAGTGTATCGAAATGAAGCTCATTTCGATACTGTTTTGGGTTTCATAATGAGTTCATTTCGAACGCAAAATAGAAAATAGTATATTAAAAAACGAGTTTCATAAGGCACCATTTTGCCGCACGAGATCAGTTTAGAAAACGAGCCGCTTGCGGCGAGTTTTCTAAAGAGCGAGTGCGGCAAAAGGCCTTATGAAACGAGTTTTTTATACTATTTTTTCTATTTTGCGTTTTTTACATTCATAAATTGCTTAAATTGGAATTATTTAATTTGAAAGTTCAGAGCTTAATTTTTATATAAAGCATGCAGTTGGTCACATTGATACTTGACATTTTCAAATTTAAATCTTGCTATCCGCGAAGTATATTATATTACATATTATTTATTAATTTTCGTTAACATTATTTGATATTTCATTTAAAAATATAAACATGAGTGACATAGAAACATATATATGTTGTTGACAATTGTATACAATATACGTTGTTTGTATAAAATACGGATATATATCATATCTGTCAAATGTACATAAATTCTTAAAATCAAATGACAGCAATGATATTTATTTCTGTATTCGATCAACGCCAACATTGAAAAATGAAAAAAAGCGTATCGAAATGAAGCTCATTTCGATACTGTTTTGGGTTTCATAATGAGTTCATTTCGAACGCAAAATAGAAAAATATCTTTATCATTCATATATCTTAATTAATATCAATATAGAAATACATACAATTAATATTACAATAAATGCATATAATAAAGAAGTAATATAATGAAAATTCAACCTAAGAAAAAAAATATTTTTTTTTATATAACATTCGAGAACACGCCAAGTGAGATTAATTAAAATCAAAATTACGATTTATACAACCTCGTATAAATTCGGTAATGAACTCAGTAAGCACAACCACAATTAATTCAAAACAAAAACCGAAATTAATTGAAATAAAAGATAAAAAAGTTTTATCTTCCAATATACAACACTCTCACTTGAGTAACTAGACGTGTCTGTCTAAGGATATCGCATGGCCACACGGCGAACTACATCCCTAGTAAAAACTAACAATTCAAAAATACATCAAAATACAATTAATATTCATAACTAAATTTCACAAAACATACAGAGTTATCGAAAATTATGGTTTAATCATATAATAATATTTTTCACTAAATGTTGCGGGGAAAAATCCACTGCAATCTGTGCAGTTGGGGCCCTTGAAAACCTAGACACTTAAATACAAAAATATTTTAAGCGGTGTAAACTATTTTAAATGCTACTCAAACCAATTATTAGCGTAGAATGCAAAATGTATTGCAAAAATATAAATTAAAAAAAATGATTAACAAAACTGCAGATAGTGCTGCTTTACTAATTGCTAATTTCAAAATTATCATTTCATCAAAATCGAGTGTCTGAGATTTCAAGGGCCACAATCGTACATATATGCACAGGGGATTTTCTTTATTTGGCGATTTAAGGCGATTTTTCAAAGTTTTTTTATATATAAATGAAATGTTCTGATTTATATATATATATATATATATATATATATATATATATACAGATAAATCCAGAATATTGTGAGTTAATTGCGACGTGAACCCGAAAATTAAAAACCTCCTGAAAATAAAATAATGTATGCCTATGATGATAATATCTATAAAATAACTTCGACGGAAATTACACGCGAACGTATTGCTGAAATGTTTATGTTTATACAAACTCTAACGGATAACATTGTTTAAGCGGCTGTCGAAGTTAAAAACTAGATAATGGAGCAGCTTTGTTTACTTAGAGTTTAATAGCCTCAATAGGCTGTAAACTCGTTCTCTATGTTTAATGTGACAACTGTTGGTTATTACTGAAAAGAATCCCCCTGGCCTTATACGTTGTACATTAAGTGAATGTTTTTTTGTTACAAGAAGTAAAAAAAATTAAAATAACAATATTGATTCATAATGTATAAAAAATATAGCTCTAGAATTTACATGCTGCAATGTTTATATTTATAAAAACCTTGAAGAGAGAGATATCATTGTTTAGACTCGAACACCTTATATGTTATGTGTTAGGTGAGAAAATTCAGCTCTTAAAAAATTTAAAGCGAGATCGGCAATAACAAAACTTCTTTTTTTTGTAATTGTTCGTCAGATTTAAAATATCAACTCCGATAGTATTTATGATACGAGGGATACACTGAAAATTTCGGGAACCAGCAGTATTGTTGGTGCCTGACCTATGATTTAGACAAATTCACATTTATGTGAGTGAAAACAAGTGACAGAACCAATAAATGTCGAATAGTTTTTTTGCGGTGACAGTTAGAAGTTAGCGATACAGTAACAAAATGAATTTAACAAGAGAACACTATCTTCCAATGATTTATTATGACTTTCGAAGTGGTTTAAGTCAACAAGAATGTGTCCAGAGAATGAATTTTGTGTTTGGTAGTGAAGCACTATCTAAAACTACAATATATCGCTGGTTTCAAGAGTTCAAACTTGGACGTGATAGTTTCAGCGATGAATTGCGTGAAGGTCGACCAACAGCTGTTGTTGCGCAAAATGTCGATGCCGTTCGTGAAATATGCTGAAATTCGTACATACTTAGGCATTGGCATGACTGCAATACAAACAATTTTGCATCATCATTTAAATGTAAGAAAACTGTGTGCGCGGTGGATCTCACATAATCTGTCACCAGACCAAAAAGAAGCTCGCGTGGAGGAACACTGAAACGCTTCCACTCAGGTTCATCAAAATTTGCGTATAACATCGTCAGTGGCGATGAAACATTAATCTATAAAAAAAATAATCTGCTATGTGGGTGATTCAAAGTGAAGCAAAACCAACGAAAGTTGATGGAGCGCGCAGTGTTTCTAAATATTTTGTGTCTAAGACTGGTTACGTGGCCACAATCATTTTTGAGAATCGTAGAGCTGTAAATGCAGAATGGTATACTACTATTTGTTTGCTGCAAGGTATTGCAGAGTTGCGAAGAAGCAATCAGAACCGTCGCACCCTACTTCACCATGACAATGCAGGTTCGCACAGCCCAAAACTAATACTCAACTATTTGACCGGCAACAACGTTGAATTACTCAGTCATTGTCCCTACAGCCCCGAGCCCTTCTTTACGTTCCCCAAAATTAAAAGTAAAATGTGTGGACAAAGATTTTTACCACCTGAAGAGGCAGTTGGGGCGCACGAAACACACATTTCAAGCATACCATCTTCTGAGTGGAATAAATGCTTTACTAATTAGTTTACACAAATGGAAAAGTGTATAGAACTTAAAGGTCATTATTTTGAAAAACGAAGTATTTCAATTCGTTAACGTTTTTTTTATTTATAATTTTCCAGAAATTTTCAGTAAGCCCTCGTATACTCGCACAGTGGCGTGACAAAATTATTTTAAATACCTATGTCATTTTGTTTCTGGAATTTTGGGAAAATATTTTGGATTCTATATTCTATATAATTACTTCTTTCCATTTTTCATACGTTGTCTTTTTATTTCAAGGACAGATGGTATATCTATTAAGTACTACAATTTTGCACTATTATCTGTAGTATGCATATTACATTTTTATTTTAACTTTATCTAATTTTTTTCGCATTCTTTTGCCTTTGGCCAGAGTGTTTAGAACATGCAGTTTTTGATTTACTGAATAATAAAGTAATTATTCTATGCAAATAAAGAAAACCAAATAATAATATGCGCTAATGAATCATGTTATATTCTATGTTATATCGAAGAAAGTAAGAATGTTTATTTGTATAATAATGAAGCAATTAAATATGTATTTCCATATGTGTAAAAAGACGCATTTTCTTCGTGAGCTTTTCTACTTTGAAATCTGTGTAAAATAAATTATCGACGTGACTGCCTTGCCTCGGAACAAGATCGTATCTACAATTACGTGTGTATGTGCTCACCGCGATTGCAAACATATACAAACACAATCAAATTGGCCCAGAGTACGTCGAGTCGGTATGCTGTCTCTCCTCCGAACCGACAGATCTGTTCCTCACTGAATGCCAATACCGGTTAAGATAAGGAGTCGGCGGCAGATAAGGCTTTTAAAACATGGCTGATTAAAATGATGCCAGGTCATCTGGAACGGTAATAGCCGGCCTCCCTCCTTAATTAATGAGTGTTATGGCATATCTTAAGACACGACCAACTTGCTACAATAATAATAAACAGCAACAAGTAACAACAGCAAGAACAGAACACAGACGTAACAGACGTTATGGGTGTGTGAGGTGGTGTGATCCTTCGAATTCTACCTTCTTCTCCGACTTTAAGTACTTGTACAGCATGAATTTATGAGAACGACTGAAGAACATGCTCCACCTCCACGATACGACGTGCAATTTCTTTTCTTTTGCTTTAGTCGTTTTCATTTATAATTGCACTGTTTTCTTTTATTACCGGTGCGTATTAGGAACGGGTATTATTAACTCGTTGGAGTCGTCCAGCTAGATTTGTATAACCATGGTTCGAGAACGTGATTATTAATGAGAACAATCACAAAGTGGATGCAAATTAAATTATCGTGTTTAACGGAATAGGTAATAAAATTTAATGCATGACACGTTTTAGTGCATTCTGCGGCTATAAATATCGTTCATTGTAATTATTGAACCGTCAGAAGGATTTACTTTTTATTAATTAAGGGTTTATCAATTTAATACCAGAAATTTTATGCTATTTTAAATTTTGATTAATCTACTATTCTGGAACATAATGCATATTGTTATGAAATCTTAATTAAGAAGGAAATCATAAATGAACTGGTTTAGATGTAAATTATAAATAATGCTGGAGAAGAGTTCTTTATGGTATCTACCTATCTATGAAAACAATATGCTATCGTGACAATTTTCTTAAGCCGAGTTTCTGTGACATTTTATAGTGTCATCTCCAAGTTTAGTTCGAATTAATTAAGATTTGTTATTTTTATATTCGTTTAAAGAAGAGAAAATTAGTGATTTGAAACTTGAACACAGAAGTGTCATGAAATTTTAATAACAGAAGGCAGCAGACCGAAGAATATTCATGAGGGAATGCTGCTAGTTTATTGAGAAAATAGTCCGTTCTACTTCCAAGTCACATTTTTATATAAGCAGATCAAATGGGACAGAGAATTAATACATGATGGCCTAAAGTGTGGAAGACCTCTGGAAGCACGAAGTGAAGAAATCATTAACAAAGTTGAACATTTATTATATAATTATTATTATATTATATAATTATCAATTTACAACGACAAATATATAAAACATGATTTTATTAAATATTCTGATCAGGAATGTTCATGAGGAGACTATGGTATATTCCAAAAGGAGAGAGACAAATTTCTGAGCACACCCAAGCTTGTCATCAATTGTCATCTTTATATTACGTTTACGTTTCTAGAGTTTTGTTATCATATTATTAAATTATTATCATTATTATATTACTTTAACTATTTTGCGGTGTAGATTAGTTCTTTTTATAGCTTCGATTTTAAGATTAATAGATTATGTACGTAATAAGTAATAAGTAATAATTAATAAGTAATAAGAGAATTTCAGTTCTTGTAAAGTTATAATTTTGTAGCTGTTGATTTCAAATATGGATACAGAACCCAGCACCAGTGCTGCTAAAAGCACAAATGTGCGTTCTCCTCCAAGGAAACGTGAAAAGGCAAGTCATTTGTGTAGTGCTGAAAAGCAAACAGCAATAAATGCTTATAAACAACTTGTGACGGATACACCCGACATGAGAAAAGCTGAAATGATTAAGCAGATTTCTCAAGTACTAGGTAACTTTATATTATATGTTGCATGTTATATAACAAGTGTTCATTTGAAAAGTCAATCTAGTAGCATGTGATTTACTGAGAACATTTTGAAGTATGTCGTAAATTAAAATATACTACTTAACCTACGAAGTCGTATATTTCGACAGTTTCAAACATGCAAATAAATAACAAATAATAGGTATTTATTGGACTAAACAAATTTAAATAGTTAATTGACGAAGGAGATACTTGTTGAAACTGCATTATAACGTTAAGAAATAAGTAATTAAACTTTTAGTTTCAAAAAATTCTATTTATTATAAATATCACTACAATATTGTTTCGCCATACAATGGCTTCATCAGTATTCATCCACCTGATGAAGCCATTGTATGGCGAAACAATATTGTAGTGATATTTATAATAAATAGAATTTTTTAAAACTAAAAGTTTAATTACTTATTTCTTAGCGCTAAAAAAATTTTATGTTCTAAAGTGAAAGCCATTTTAAAACTGAGAAGCAATTTATTTAAACCAGAATCGACGCACGATTATTTTATACACTAACTGATATTTGTGATTGACATTATCAAATGTCATTTGGATTTACGTTTACGGAACAACAAACATATATTAATATATTTGCGTCTTATACTATCAAAATTTCAAAGTAACCTAGATTGACTTTTCAAATGAACACTTGTTATGTTACATATTTAACATATCCCCGTCTTACAAGATATAATTGCAGGAATTTCAAGACCGACAGTATAGCGGGTTATCAACGAATACAAGAAAACAGGGAAAACTTTAGAGCCAAAAAAGATAACTGATAGACATTCTGTACTGGAATCTTTTGATGAGGCTGTCAAAACTGCTGTCGTCAAATTGTTCACAACATGTTTCGACAAAATGAACTGCCCACGCTAGATAAAGTGCTGACTTAAATAAATAATAGCAGCGAACTGCCAAATATGAGTCAACATTGTACCGCTTAATGAAGCAACTAAATTTTAAGTGAGAATGTTTATAGTAGGAATATTTATATATCTAAATATAACTGTGCTAAATATTGCAGATACCTTAAACATAGTAGAAACAGTGTTCTTACTGAGAGAGATGATATCGTAAGATGGGGACGACAATATCTGATAGATATTTCATTATACAGATGCCAGAATAGACCAATTTTCTATTTAGATGAAATCTGGTTGAATGAGGGCCATACAGTGCAGAAGATATGGATGGACACAAGTGTTTTAAGCCATAGCAAGGCCTTTGTGGAAGGACTTACAACAGGATTAAAAAATCCGTCTCGTAAGAGACTTCGCCTGATAATATTACATATTGGCAGTTCGGATGGTCTCATCGAAAAGGGTTTGTTACTGTTTGATGGGAAGAGAGCCTCTGATTATCATGAGAAAATGAATGCCACAGTGTTTGAGGATTGGTTCTCTAATATATTACCTTATCTACCAGAGAATGCTGTCGTAGTGATGAATAATGCACCGTATCATAGCCGCAAGGCTGACAAGACACCAACAACATTGTGGAGAAAAGCATACATACAAAATTGGTTACGAAATAAGGTGATAGAGTATGAGGAGGATATGGTTAGAGCAGAATTGTTGAACTTAGTAAATATGCTCAAAAGTAAATACAAAAGTAATTACTTTGCTTTTCTTACTTGCTCAGCGTACAAGTATCGAAAACTGTCTCTTACTCTAGTTATAAGCTAATTTATGTTTTGCACGAGAGATGCATAAACTTTATTTTTTATTTGACCCCATAAATCAAAATTAAGGCGTCAGGTCGGGGGATCTAGGTGGTCAGAACCAAGGTTCATTGCGACCAATCCACTTATCCTCAAAGATATTGGTTATATTGGTATACCTCATGTGAAGAGTGAGTGGGTGCTTGATCCTTTTGAAACCAACATAGGTTATTCAAAAATGGCAGTACTACTTTCGCTAACAATTACCTGTGACGTTTGTTAAATTCTCGTTATAAAGTTCGTTTTCAACGTGGTTATTCATAATTATTGCGAAAACATTAGAGCTGAAAGTGCTTTGAAAATTTGCTTCACTAATGGCATGTGGATTTTGTTGTGCCCAATGATGACAATTTCTTCTATTAAAAATCTTTAAAATTTTATATAAAAAATTCTTGTGTTTTAGTTATAATAAACTCGCAAAATTTAATTCTTCTATCTTGATCTCCTGGACAAAAAGCCTAAACTGATTGGAAAGAATAAGGATGCATTTTATTTTTCTTTAAAATTTTTTAATGTAGATGTTATTTCTAAATCTGTAGATGCCGCCGGTATAGAACTGGTTGAATGAGCATGCAAAATCCTAAAACACCTTCGTCGCTTGTAATCGGTTTTGGATCTGTCTTCTTGACTTTAATACCAAAGCGAATGGCATTTGACTCTATTCGCTTAAATTTAGTTTTATTCATTGCTGGTAAATGTGGGTATCTTTCATTAAAAAGTCGACATGTTCTTTCAATAATTTGAAGAGATTCACCATGAATGAATAAATTCCAAATATCTCTGTTAGAATAAGTATTTAATACGTCTTGGATATTTGTGAACAACATAAAACCAGTTAGACACGAAATATACTTTATGACAATTTTGACACATCAGATTTACTTTTCAAGGCTTACTACACGATTTTTCTTGATAATGTTTAATTTAGAAAATAATCATTAATAACTCAAAACTATGAGAGATAGACATAGGGAAACCTATACCTGTACGATGCAAAATGTTCATCTACAGCCTGTGCTGTTTAAAAAAATCGATTCCTTTTTAAATTAAAAATTACTTAAATAATCAATAAATTTCGAACACCCTGTAAGAGATTTCTTAAATGTTTAGACATTACTCAGAATTTTATACCTTTCACTGTCTCCAGTAGGAATATGACGTAGTTTAGATCAAATACACCTGAGATATATGGTTTTAAAAAGTACATTGAAAAAACAAAAAATTTCACAAAAATCAAAACAATTCACAAACGGTTAATTTTTTCCGGAGAAAGTGTTATAGTACTTTACAAGGAATATAAAAAAGCAATAAAAAGTATAACATTCCATTTCAAGTATCAAAGTTAGCTATTAATTCCGATATAACCGAAAGTGGTTCGTGGGTGTAAATATTTTATTTTGACACATCAGGTATCAAGATTACGTGCCACAAATTTTCAAAAATGTCCTAAGGCGTTAACATAGAAAACTTCTAACGAACAGGTTCCGTGAAGAATCCTGTATACCTACGCAAACCTAGCAATTGTGCATGTGTAATTTGAAATTAAATTTCTGAGTCAGCAAAACTCGTTAATTTTGTTTTTATTTTGCCCTATTTCCTGTAAAATATAAAATTGACGCACGAAACGGGAATTCAAAAGCATATTCACTTACGATCTATAAACCGAACGCGCGAAAGGGGAAAATTTTGTGAAACCCACGAAAAGGGAACGCCCGAAACGGTCAAAATCGTCATATGTAAGTATTGGAAGTTAATCTCTTAATTTAGTTGAATAAACCCTTTGATAATGGTCGAATAGACCCAAACAATTGCTAGAGTATCATCTAATAAACAAATGAAACTGAACAAGTGTTTTCAATTTACCTAAGTTATCTTTAATTTTTAGTTTTATCCGTTATATAATTTTTAATCCTATAATTGGATTACTTTGATCTGTTGGGTGAAAGAAATATTATTATTATTATTATTATTATTTCCTTCATCCACAAGAACATTCAATTTGTCCTTGGTTGCCAGTATGATAACCCATCGGTTCGTGAGAACAAGATGGCTGGCATAACTATCATAATATTATTATTATTGTTGTTTATTATTTCTTATTTCCAGGTATTTTTTAGTAACCTAACTATGCAGCTCTCCTCCATATTATTATTATTATTATTATTATTATTATTAACAAGAACCTTCATCAAGTAAAGATCGAATCAATTCAATATAAGAAATATCGTTGCTACATACATTAAATGTTTGGATGAAGGTAAATAGTAATATGTCAGCCATATTCCCTGCAAAATACCATCCGTACCTTGAGGTGTTGCGTAAATTATAAAAGCATTATGGAAATAAAAAAGTTTTTACTTTCATTTCTTCAAAAACAAACTATTTGATCAATATATATACCAAAGTATGAAAGTATTTTTAAACAATTATGTTATCTTTAGCTAGTATCTGAGGCCCTTGATGAGCGAAAACAGGTTGATGTCATTTTTACAGACTTTAGTAAAGCTTTTGATTGTGTACAACATCATATACTTCTGCGGAAGTTGGAGCGGTTTGGACTCCATACCGACTACCTGCTTTTACTCAGAGGTTATTTAACTGGGAGGCAGCAATACGTTGAATATGAGGGAATCAGGTCACGAACTTATCTTGCCCGGGGTGGAGTTGCACAGGGTTCGAATCTGGGTCCACTGTTGTTCATACTATTTATAAATGATGTGTGTGATAAATTTGATTCTACATGTTTACTTTATGCTGACGATTTAAAAATTTATCGGATAATAAATACTTCTGCTGACTGTGATATCCTGCAGAGTGATTTGGATCAATTGTGTGCTTGGTGTCAAAGAAATTGTATAGATCTTAATATTGGAAAATGTAAAGTAATGACATTTTCTCGAAAAGCTGTCAATGTTGAATACAACTATGAAATTAACAGTGTAAATCTTCAGGGATATACGGAGGTTACAGATTTGGGAGTAGTATTTGATAGTACATTAACCTTTAATAAACATATCTTTCATATTTATTCTCACTGCTGCAAATTGCTAGGTTTTATAATGCGATCTTGCAAAGACTTTGTAAATATTGACACCATTACTATTTTGTATAATTCCTTGGTTCGTAGCCGACTTGAGTATTGTTGTGTAGTTTGGTCACCAACGTACTTGAAATATGTTAACCTGCTTGAGTCACTACAGAAGAGATTTTGAAAATATTTGTATTTCAAAAGGCATGGTGTATATTCTGCCTTATCATATGATAATTTGCTGGAACAATTTGGTTTTAATGGTTTATCTAATAATAGAAAAATTATTGCGTTACTACATTTGTATAAGTTGGTTCATAATATTATAGATGATCCGGTGTTTTTGTCACGGCTTCGGTTTTATATTCCTTGTTTCAACACTAGAAACTCAATTACTTTCTTAAACAGACAGGCTGCAACTAATTCATATTAAATCTCCCCACTTTATAGAATGTGCCATTTATATAATTCATGTAATTATAATTTAGATGTATTTGGCGATAATTACTGCAGGTTTTGGTTTCTGTGAAAGAATGTATTTGTTTTACTTCTTGGATTTAATTTAGTTTAGGATAATTTTTCCATTGATACGCACGTTATGTTTAATGTTTATATACATGTATTTATATTTATAACCCTATAATTGGATGTATTCTGTTGGGTTAATAAACGCTTTATTATTATTATTATTATTATTTACTTTATAGCGTCAACTTACGATACTTATTTTATTAAAACTGACTGGGTAAGTGTGACGTTTTAAAAATATATCCTAAAGTTCAAGTTCAAGATCTAAGATTGTTTTTATTTATGTAATGTAAAGTATTGTTTTGAAAATTTTAATTATCATCCATTTTAGTGTCTGCCATCGAAAAAACAAACGTTCCTCGCTATTATACTACAGTTGGAAGCCATGTTTCCCGAACAAAATGAAAACAAATACGTATCCATTTTTTCATTGGCCGCGTCGTCGCGACTCTAAACAAACAATTGATATCTACGTTGCGTATGTGCATACGCCACAGCCGTCTCCAATGCATTACATTACCGAAAAACCTAACGCGCTCTTACAAACAAGCAACGAACGTCAGCGGTAACAGCAGAAGCTTTACCAACATCAATAATTCAATCATGGCCTTTCAGCGGACGCCTCACCAACAATTTTATAAACACGATTTTCAACGGTGCGGAATTTATTGACTGGAGATAAAATAGTTGTTTGTTTATCTGAAACGCCGTCGAGGTGGTGTAATGGTGGTGGTGGTTTCAGCTTTGGCGTGGCCTAGAAACATGCCGGCCGCGTCGGCATCATACAATGGTCTCCGCCGTTACCAAAATAGAATCAAACCTGCAAACAACACATTCTAAGTCATATAGATCGAAGGATAACTTGCACCACATACATAGAGATAAACACCTACATTAGCTAATGGAATGTGTGTACAGAGGAAAAATAAAGAGGGAAATTCGTACCATTAAGAGTAATTTAACTTTATAATATTTACATTTGCTTATATTTCCGAATATTATTCATGTTTTTGAATGAGAAATAATGTGACTAGATTAATGTGTTAATTGCTACACTATTAACAACGATCTCATCACATTATACTATTTTTCTTTTGAAGAAGTAATTTGTCTCTTTAGATTTTCTTTAGATACATTCTGAAAATTGTTAATTGGTGCTACAAAATTAGTTTGAGGATTATAAAAGAACTTTCGAAATAAATAATAAGATACATTTTTTCTTTTGTGAGTCACGAAGATTGTTATAGTTTCCGCTTTCAAAAACAAGCTATTTACTGTTGCTTAATTCGTCGGTATAATTATAGGAAGTTTTTATGGGCACCCCATATATAAAAATCACAGAAGTTTAGTTTATTTTTGCCGCATATTCCAAATTATTCAGAAATTTATTGGTTCAGGAAGTGCGCATTTGAAAATCGACTAAATTAAAGAATTGACGATGTTTTCTTTACCTTAAAATATCACGGTATTCATTAGAAAAATAATAAATTTGTTTACATAATTTTTAACAACAAGCGCCGGTTTCTCTTACAGGAATGAGTATGTGTTACATCGCTTTTGTCAAAGAAATATTATAAACTAATTTTAGATTCAAAAAGATTTCGATAAACGGTGAAATGGCAATGAAATCAAACTTTACTTCGGGCAATTCACTTTTGAAAAATGGAGCTGTCATGTTTATTAAATTATTCCATTGAATTTTATTTTTTACACTTTATATTTTATATACTACTGGAAAAAAATATTTCTGCAAAAGTATTATAATAATTACAAAACATCTCTTACCAAAACCGGGTCAACATTGACCCATTCTTTTTTTATTATTTAAATCGTCTATAAAATATTATGAAATTTATGAAGTATACCGACTTTGGTATTATAATAATTTCATATAAAGTATATAAGTTTTAAATAAAACACTAAGTTTGGTAATTTAATTCAATATTTTTATTAAATATTTATTATTTACATAAGATTTACATAAGAGACAAAACATAAAAACAAGTTTACATATTCTTGGTAATTTAGTAACAAACCATATATCTGACATTTATAGCTATGAATGTTATTATTAGGGACGGGACACGAGAGGCCGATGACTCATCGCCCACGGACGTGCTACTGAAAATTTGTAATTTTAAAGAGTTTTTAATTTTATTTATATAATTGGAAAACAAACGGGTAGTGATCTATAAAATACGAAATACATTTTTATTTGTTCGTTTTGTAGTTCAAGTTGAGTAAAGGAGTATTAATATTAACTAGCAGTACCTTCTCAAGATTCTCTTCTGTAAAATTTGTTCTTTTTGAATGAAATACATTCTTGCAGATAGAACACATCCTTTCTACATCGCAAGTGGTTATAGGTGCATAATGGAAATATTCTTTTATTTAGCGTATTTAGCAGTTAGATTTTGAGGCATTGTCCCAATACACAATTGTGGCAATGTTATTAAATCAGGATTTATACCGTGATATCATAAAGTTTCTAGGACGAAGATGGCTTTGTAATATAAATTGTATGTCTGAACTTAAGTTAGGAACTATAACTCTGTTTTGTAAATTATTTTGACAGTGACATTATCTGTCATCCATTAATGTGTTAGAATTGCTGAAAGTAAGTTTGAACGTCGAGTTTGAAACATAGCACATTCGAGTAAATTCAAATATGGTTTACAATATAGTGCAAAAAGCGTACATGATTGAAGCCTATTTTCGGAGTGGAGTGCGAATTGATGGAATTTGGGTGTACAGTCAACGTGCATGTTTGGATGATTTTAGAGAGCACTTTCAAGAGTTAGCTGTAATTCCCAAAGATTTTTATAATTGCCTTTCCAATTGTGTTGGTGTGTTTCGTGGGACTGGTTCTGTGGGTCATAAATCACGTACTGGTAGACCAACTGTTCGTTCGGAACAAGTTATAATTGATGTTCGTCAACGTATGGTAAATGAACCCACAAAACCTTTGAAACGCCTTTGTCAAGAGATTGGATTTTCTTATGGAACATGTCAGAAAATTGTAAAGTAAAACTTACACATGCATCCGTATAAGATGCAATCACATCAGGCTATTTTGCCGGTAGACTACCCTAGACGTCGTGCGTACTGCCAGTGGTTTGCAAATAACTTAATAGAAGATGATGACCTGCTAAATTTGTCATTTTTCTCTGATGAAGCATGGTTTCATCTTTCGGGGTATGTCAATTCCCAAAATACTCGAATGTGGAGTAGTGAAAATCCTCATATTTTTATTGAATCGTTTCTCCATAAACTTGCAAAACTGCGAAACTGCGAAACTTGGTGTTTGGCTAGCAGTTTCTCGCCGCAGAGTTGTTGGCCCTATTTTTTTTAATTTCACAATTAATGCTGAGAGGTATAGAAACATTCTGAATGAATTTATTGAACACTTGCATGATGATGAATTACAATATGGATACTTTCAACAAGATGGTGCAACGGCACACACAACACGAGAAAATATTGCTTTTCTTCGTGAGTTTTTTGACGATCGGATCATAAGTTTACATACGGAAGTTGAGTTTCCACCACGATCACCTTGTTTGACAATTATGGACTTTTTCGTGTTTCCTCACCTAAAGAATAGAATATTTAAAACTCCTGTTGCTAATTTGCAAGATATGCAACAAAGAATTATTGACGAATGTGCATTAATAACGCCCGCAATGCTGCAAAATGCCTTTAACAGCATGAAAAGGCGTGTCACATTGGGAATTGAAAATAACGGACAACAATTTCAACATTTGCTTTAATTTTGCCTTTTTTTATTAATAAAATTTTGAATACAAGCTGAGCTTGTTGTTTTATTGTATCTTTATTAAATCAAATGACATATTTATTGATGTCACGATGACACTATCAAAATAATTTTCAAAAATTAAGGTTAAGTTACCAGTATGATAATATGGATAAAGTTCAGACATATATTTTCTATTTCAATGCCATCTTGGACCCAGAAACTTTATGATATCGCGGTATTAGAAAATGCGTATAACTTTTGCCGAAAGCCACATCCGAAGTCACTCAAATTATTAATAGCCACATCTAATGTGGTTAATCCATCATTTAATTTTAGATTTTGATTTTCAAAATAAGTGAATAGTTTTGGCAAATTTTCAAAGTGTTCCTGAAGAAAGTACAACTAATTTTTTAAATTTTGTAATTTGTATTGGTTCCTTGCACTCAGAAATACTTCGAGCATCGTCATTGAAAGGGTGGCAGTGAGAAAGATGGAAGTTTTTCCCTGTAAAGAGCTTCTCTTAATGGTGCCTTTCTGAAAACCTTTTTTTAAACCGGATACAAGTCTATCAACGTCCTGAAAGGTGTTTTTGATATATTCACAGATTATGTGGAGAGCATGTGCTACACAAGTAATATGCATATTAGGATATGTTTCCTATAATAGTCTGCCTGTTTTTAACAAATAAAAGCATTTTTTATTTGTTCCTGTCGTCCGAATAAAGCATTTGGTGCATATTCTCGTAAATGGTGTTAGCTACTGCTTCCGCATTAACGTATTTATAACTTTTGTTGCTATTACACGTGCGTTATATGGAATACTTGGGTGTAGTACACCAGCTACAACATTTACCACACAGCGTTCTAATATATCGACAGTTTCATCGGCACTTATCCAGAGGTACTGACTTGAAAGATGGCTTCTAATGCGTTCTATTGTTTTCGTGTAGCACTTAGGAACATAATATTTTCGTAAGGTGGATTCATCAGGAACATTTCGACCAGTATATTTTTGGAGAAATGTTTTGAAGATGGGATTGTTAAGTTTATTTAATGGAATATTTGCCGCCATTAAAGTTTCACAGAGTTCTTCCGTAAAATTGTCAAATTCCAACGGGTCTAATTTCTGTGTATATGTTTGCGATGCTAGGTGATGTTTTACGTGCGATTTCTTGGAATTTCTAACGATATTTTACAGACTTTGCAATAAATTTCGGCATCACTGGCAATGGACATACAATCCGTTTGACCTTTAATCGAACTCGCCATTGTTTCACGATGCCATTCTCGACATTGTTCCATATCATTTCTGAAAAAGTAACTTAAACAATGTTCTAGATCTAAATAAATGAAAAATAAAAATATATGCGTAAGATATTGAACCTTAACGAAATTCACTGGACACTCACGTATACCGATAAGTTCAACCCGCTACGGGCCATACGCAACAATATACGTATGGAACGTAATGCGATGTGGCAACGTATGTACGATGCCACTCCGCGTGCGCATACATAAGTCCGATGATCGAGAGCAATAGATTGCCCGTCATTCGTATCTAGCTATGCAAACGTAAAGGTTGCAACAGTTGCAAGTTCAACTGTTTAGAATTTTCGAGACAATAACCCCTAGAAATCTCGAGGGAGTGAGGCGGGAGTTTTACAATAGGCTCGGCTATTGTTTGGGGAGAGAGGGCGGTATTTTCGAATCCTATATTTAGTGACTTTCTTAGAATTAAAATTTATTTTGCAGAATTATTGATTTTTTAAATTTTATCTTTTAGAAAACGTTATTGTTTTTTTATTACTTAAAATTACTTTTCCGTAGCAGCTAAGAATACAATAATAATAACCTGGAGATATAACGACCTTATTATATCTGAAACAAATGGGCAAATTACGTATACAGAACGAATATGCAAACGACTACATCCTTGCGCGGTTTAAGTCTTACTAAATTAATAACTCTACAATGTATGGTAATGTAAGCTACCGCGCGTAGAGGGGATACGCTGTTGCCAATTATTGCCGGGTATGGCCCGTTGAGAGCTGGTCTTATGTGTATATGTAATTAACAGTTAAAACAATGAGAAAAAGAAAGTAACTCACCCTACTTTACTTACCTTAGGAAATATAAACTAATAAATAAAACTAATTATAAAAACTCCTCCCGCTTTTATCTACGCCCATGAAGAAAGGAATTTAAGTATAATATTGAAGTAATTGCGTCATAATTCTAAAACAAGAAACAGATATGTGGTTCCGCACCCTAGTTATCTGCTTTATGGTAATAGAGTTGCTGTGTTGAACGCATACAAATGTATTGCATTTGTCGCAGCACCTAGAATGTTTATTATCATCTTAAGAAATTTTAGTTATTTTCACTCCCGTACTTTCAATAGATGTAATCACAATCTGTCTGAAATCACCACCATCTTCTGCAATTTTTCTTGCTCTTCTGTCAATTTGTGGCCTAGCAAGTTTCATTCCCATGTCTTGAAGAAATAATTTTCTTCGATATTTTTTGAACGAGTCACCATGCCATTCTGGACTTTTTACTATCTACAAAACAAAAGTTGAAAAGTAGTCTAAGTGTCCATCTTCTTTGTTTCTTTTACATGAATGCTCACGCACAAATTTGTCTAAAATATTGACTCCACTTTTTGTTGTATTGTATGCTAAAATGATATCAGGTTTACATTTTTTGTTTTCATCAGCAATTTCATGTTCGTGATGAGTAGAGGAAAGTAAAATTACAAATTTTTTAGGTTTAGTCACATAAGACACTAATGTCAAGTCTCTAATAAATAGAATTTGAGACGAATATACTGCACGTGATTTTATATCCAAAAGAGCCTTTGGTAAGTCCTTTCTATTTTTGCGCATAGTTCCAATTACTGTCAGTTTTTCTTTTAGAAGATCTTCTGCAAGAGTTAAGTCGGAGAAAACTGTCTGTGATTATATTGCGTCCACTTCTATACCAATGATTGATACTTGATTGATTTTACTACGCGCGGTCCTTGATTTTTTCAGCTGTTTCTCCCTCATTTCCTAGATAAACTTCGAAATTACAGCAGTAAAATGTTGTTGCATCACATAGTGCCCATATTTTTATACCATATTTACCCGGTTTGCTGGGTATATAAACCTTAAATGGGCAGCGGCCTCTATAACTTACCAACTGCTTGTCTGTTGTTCCATAAGCTGATGGGAAATACAAATCTCTGCAATTTTTTGTAAAAATGTCAACAACATCGCGAATTGGAGCAATACTGTCGCGATACTTTCGTTCGGTTCTTGCTGACATATTGTCAAAACGAAGAAAGCGTAAAATACCGCAATATCTATTTCGGCTCATACAGGGCCTTGCCAAAGATTTAGGTGTTGAAGACCACAAATTAACTGGATTTTTGCTCCTCTAAATCTTCCTGCTAAAATTAGTATTGCGCAGAAGGCGCGCATTTCCGTAACATTTACGTCTATCCATGATTGAAGTAAATCTTCATGAATGCCATTATGTTTATTTATAATTTCTTTTGCTCTTTGATTAAATTTTACAATAATTTAGAAAATTTCGTCGGATATAAATAAAGATAAACAATCTAGAATTGATTCAATATCCTTGCTTTTCTCTCTCAAACCTTCTTCTTTACGAATAAAATCTGATGCTCTTTACTTTCTACCTTTATCCTTTTACCTTTTTTAGGAGCCAAATATTTTCAGGTGCGACCAGCATCTTCAGTATTACTGTTATGATTTTTTCAAATTCGTCGCTATTGTCCTTTTCCTCACTAGATAAAACAACTTCGTCATCAGAATTAACTTCGTTTTCCTCTATAATATCTTGTTCTTCTTTGCCAGAAATATCCCTAAATGTTTCTTCAGTCGTCAATTTTCTTTCATTTTCATCAGCCGAATCATTAATTAGAATTTCAAATAATTCTTCGTCAGTCAACGTTTCTTTTCTAATAATATGCCATTGTAACTACGATGAACCACAGAAACACATAACTTATATGTCCTAAAATTGATCAAAGTTAACTGATTATGTGTGGGTATAATCTCCTTTCTGAAAACTGTACTGCTGGTTGTAGATTTATATTTAAGGTAGATTTTATATGGTGGAAGTGTATGGATAGAGACCTGGTCACCTAAAATTGAAAAGATGCTGTTGTTTATTATATTTATCAACATTAGTTACAGATATTGTTTTATATATAGAATCTATGATAGTATAGCAAGCGCCAAATAAGATGGCGAGCGGTGGGAGTAAGTTTGCGCAGTATTAGAAGTAGTGGGGAGATTTGTATTTGGTTTTATATAAAATTGAAAGATACTATAGGCGGCGTAAACTACAGATCTATTACTTACTAAATTAATAATTTATTAGAGTGAAATATACAAACTTATTTTTTTAACAGTATAGATTTATTGTGAAATCAATTAGACGTTACAGAAACAATTAAATATATGTACAATGTCATATATGCATATATGTTCATTATTAAACATAATGATATTACGCTTCCCACCAATAAAAAGCGAAATTTGCGTACACAGAAATTTGTGTTTTATGTTTTTTAATCTGTTTAATTATGGCTTTTTTCTAAGAGGTTAGAATTATCTGACAATCCCATCCGAATGATTAGTCAAATAATATGCGGCAAGAAAATAATTGTCATATTTTTTATTAGGTATTTAATAACAGAAATATAGTACTTTAGTATTTTGTTGCATTGCCATTACTTTCTATCACCAAATTAATCCTTCTATGCATAGATCTAATTAGAGCTTCACAA
The DNA here is from genome assembly GCA_935421215.2 of Melolontha melolontha. Taxonomy (NCBI): domain Eukaryota; kingdom Metazoa; phylum Arthropoda; class Insecta; order Coleoptera; family Scarabaeidae; genus Melolontha; species Melolontha melolontha. The sequence continues at coordinate 165,146,492 of OW285237.1, read as the reverse complement.
TATTGTGCAGTTAAATTTTGCCAACACTAGTTTATGCCATTAATCGATTCTTGTCTGTCTAAAATTATTACGACGCATTGTTTTTTCCATGTGCCCCACAAATTTTCAATTGGATTAAGATTAGGGCTTTTGGCATACTTAAAACAACAAACTAAAACCAATAGTAACGTTTGACAACCGTTTGACACGAATAAAACTGACATAAGCTGACAATTAATAGCACATTAATAGCAATTTTAGATTTCCCATTTTGGTGTTGACAGTAATAATGAGATTGTAATGTATAAGCAGGTTTTTAAGAATATTTTTACTGTATAAATTTACAGAGGAAGCAATTTAATGTTATAATTAATTAAACAATTTGCATATGAAATGAGATTTAAATGTACAAACAGATAGTTAAGAATATCGCAAAACACAAATCCATTTGCTTGCATATATATAAAGAATATTTAATTTATAAATGGTTTATTCCTTTATTACTAACCGTACAAACAATAGATTAATCAAATTAATCTTCTTCGGAACTGAAGTTGTCGTCATCACTGTCACTCTCATTATATACATTAATAATTAAACTTTCTGTCGCTTCATCAACTAATATTTCTGATTCTAAATATTTATTTCAGTTAATAGCAATGATGTACTTTTATATTTATAAAAATAATTGTAAACATTAAAAACTACTTCTCCCGATTGAGCGTCTATTACTTTATGATCCCCTAGCAAAGACATTATGTTCCGTCACTGACAAATATATTCTGACAATTACTTGAGTAAGTGGGCTTGCATCTTATTTGGCGCTTGCTATTTTTTATTTGTAATGATTCCAATAGACAAGACTTGCAACTGTTCTAATTTTAATTTTAAGTTCAGGCATTCATTCCCACATAACTAAAGACGGCAGACTATGTGCCCCAGCAGTGGCGTTGCGTGGAGAGTTTAGCAGAATAACAGTGCGCTTACTTAAAAATAAATATATCGAATCCCTATACAAAACGTTAAGAAAAAACATAAATAACTTACCCAACATGTTTACATTGTTACAAAAAAATGCGGATGTGCGCGATGAAAAAACTGCACCATAATATATGTTTCTGTATTAGTCTCGGAAAGGTTCGTACGTAGCGATGTATATATATGTTTATATACCGAGAAGGATTGTTCGACGTTGAGAGATGTTATATTTGCATAGTTAAAGCGCTCTTTGTATCTGTACAACGGATCTTCAGTATTGGTAAAAAGTTGCCCTAATTTTGTAAAATCTACATTTTTATCTAATACTGTTAAATTTTTCACGGACACAATATTTTTTATTGCGTCCAGTATTGGAACGTAACTGTCGGAAATAATTTTTAAATTTGCTGCAACTTGAGGATTGTTAAATTGAACCTGGCTGAGCCGTATTGCAGCTGCTTCTTTGGCATCTAGTTGTAAAATCACTGATTTAATTTTTTCAAAATGTTTATAATAATAAAATGCTGCTTCTAACCAAGTACCCCATCGTATAAGAATTGGTTGCGGCAGCTCGGGTATATCAGGACACAGCGAATGAAATAGCCGAATCCGTTTCGGAGATTTAAGAAAAACCGCTTTCGTTTGTCCTATCAGTTGATCCACATCAGGATAAGTTGTACGTATAGTGTTTGTTACAAGGTGTAAAGCGTGAAGCAAACATGTGACATGCAGCAGGTTTGGTTGAATCGTTTTGAGTAAGTTTGCCGTGGAACACATAACCTTGGCAGCATCGGTAACTAACATTAACACTTGCTTCGGTAAAATCTCAAATTTGTGTAGTGTTTCTATTAATACATCATATATCGCTCTGGCAGTACACCTTTGCATTCGTTTACAGGTTAGTAAATAAGGAGGAGAAGGTCCTTGCGGAGTCAGCGTCCATACTAGAATGGCTGGGATGGACTGTTTTTTAATATCTGCAGTTTCGTCTATTGTGAACCACAGGAATTTTCTTTTTACCGTATTTTTCGTACAATTTAAAATTCTCTCACGCACTGACGGTACGTAGTTCCGTAGCGTACTTCTTGCTGGTAATTTCCACGTAGGATTGTATTTCTTCAAAAACTGACGAAACATTGGGTGTTCCACTTTCTGCATGGGTATATTGGTCGCAATTAACATCATTGTTAATTCACACACAAATTTATTATATGATCTGCGTCCACTATTATTCGATTTATGTTTGTCACTATTTATATGTGTTTGGCACAGACTTGCTCTCCAAGTTAATAAAGTTGTTTCACAAACTAAACATTTCACTACGGTACCGTCATATATTAAATCGGGAACCGATGTGAAAATTTCTTTACTACGTTAACATGCAACCGAGTCGATGCATTGTTTCTACTCACTCCCGACATTTTCAACACGATTGTGTTAACAATGTATCGCTAACAACGTCTCAACGGCAACTGAATTGATCGTCGTACGCCTCTACTCGATCCCTCCACGTCACGCTACTGTTCGGGCACATAGTCTGCCGTCTTTACACATAACGCTCTTTGTACCATCTCCGATATATCCCTTAATTCTCTCTGTCCTCCTCAGGGGTAATTTGAGTACTGTCAGGATCCAATAGATCTGAAATATTTCTGTCTGAACCCCTTCAGTTTCTCACACGTACAAATTAAATGAAGGCTAGTTTTTAATGAGTTAATGGACTACACAATTATATGTATTTCTTTCTCTCCTAGAAGCAGCTTAGCTATTCGTGAGAAGGCGCTTATACCGGCGGACTTTTCTTGTCCGTCAAATGTCACGAGATATCTCTTGTCAGTTGATGGTACGAAGATTGTGCTTATCTTGCAGGTAGCGAATCTAAATACGTCACTTCATAACTGCACTGAGCATGTGTCTGTATGCTGAAGTAACCATTGGTTAAATACGTTGTATATATCCATGAATACAGATATGTTTTTAACATATCTGTGTGTTTATACATCGATATGCTATTTTTTTGGTGGAATGATTATGTGATCAAATTCGCTCCTTGAGTACAATTTCGCTCCATTTGACTGTAAGAAGAGGTAAGCTAAAGGGTTGTAATGTCGATGAAATTAATATCATTAGGAGATTATTTAAAAAAAAATACTTTAATGATATGTCACATGTTATGGTTTAGATAGCTTCGACACTAGTGATTTAAATGCAGTTTTTAAAATTATGTCAATCTATAATACGTAGTCGGTATAATTTTAACGAGTAGAAACAAATACGGTCAATAATAAGTAAAATTACTAATTAAAATATAATTACAGTATATGTTGTATATAATTAATAACTGAACTAATGTGTGCAATGTACTTATATTCGATAGGAGAGTTCCAGAATTATTAAATACCTGCTGACTGTTCCGTCGATAGATTCTTAGAATAGGGGTATCATTGATCCGTGCTATAGAAAAGAAATGAGTGTTTAGCAGGTCGGACAGAGTTAGTAACAGTAAACAGAGGTACAATGACTGCCCACAAGTATATAACAGACATTTTATAAGATCGACAGTAATAGGAAACTAATTCATGTTAATGCACGCCTGCATGTAGCAGTAATCGCCCAGGAGTACCATAATGAAGTTGGCATACCAGTTTTAGATTAGCCTGGATAAGTCCGGACATGAATCATATCGAGAATGTGTGAGATCATCTTCACATAATGATACGTACCCATAATGTTGCCCCAGTGTATCTAGATTGATTAGAAAATGTCCTCCGTGAGAAGTGGGATATTTAGACCAGGCTTATATACGGAGATTATTTGAATGCATGACAACCCGATGCGAGCGGTTATAAGAGCCAGAGGCGATAATACCGAATATTAAAAGCTACTATCCTGTAAATTTCTTTATTTCATCTTGTGTCACATTCTTTCATTTCCTGGACTCATTTCAGTTCAGAAACCTTATATCATTAAAATACTTTACCGGACTACAATTTTTAAAAGATTTATTCAGATTTATACAAACAAAATACATTAAATATTAATGTTAATATGTACAGTACAATTAGAATTCCCTTCAATATTAATTGGAAAAGGAACAGTTTTGTTTTGAATTGAAGAAGTTGTTGGAATCTCTCTTTCTTCCTGTTACACCACCTCTATCAAATTTAATTATTTTTGTGACATTTAAAAAATAATTCGAAGTTTTTCAAACGAAATTGCTCACAGGAGGAAATAAAACGTTTTACTATATACGTTCGGAAAAAGATTTTCGATAGTACTCGGTTCGAAATTCTTGACTCGGCTCCTTCGTCCCCTCGTCCAGAAACATCTCACTCGTAACTGTAATACTTCATTTGCCGGACTTATAATGTAAAGACTAAATTAAAACAGAAACTCATATTTTTATTAAGCATGTATAGCAAAAGAAATTGTAATCTTTTGCTATTAATGCTTAATAAAAGTATGAGTTTCTGTTTTAATTTATGTAGATATCATAAAAATTACTCCCTCCGTCCAGAAATAAGTGTCCGATAGAGATTTAATGAAAAATTAAGAAAAGTATGCCTTGACTGCTGATAGGTTAGTGTTAGATTTGACGCCACAAGTGAACTTAAGAGTAAAGTGTAATACGTAATTTATAAACAAATTAAAGTTTTCTGCGTTATTTGCAAAATAAAAGTGTATCAAAATATTTTTTTAACGAAAAATTTCAAACTGATTTGTTTCAAATATGGACAATTCAATCAATGTTTTGGCTAAAGATTCACAAAAAAAAATGGCTTCAAACTTACGGCAAGCTTTCTATCATTCATTGTTAGAACTCAGTAACAATGACAAGCTAAAGCGTCGCTCCATCAATATTACTGCCAGCAAAATTCAGAGTATCCGAGAAAACGATGGATTAGTAGTAGCTGATGTATCCTCTTGTAAAAAGAGACGTGCTGGCCGAAAACCAAGAATGCTTGATATAGAAGAAATTAAAGCATTTCCATTTAATCGGCGTACTATACGTTCTCTTGCATATTCTATTGGCATTGGTAAAAGTATAGTTCATAATCGATTAAAATCAGGGCAAATAAGGCGACATTCCAATGCTATAAAGCCATATTTGACGAATGTCAATAAAAAATTTTTATGGTTAAAGTACTGCTTATCAATGCTGAAGGCAGAAAGTGTAGCTAATACAGGACCTCGTTTCAATGATACGACTGATCAAATCCATGTAGACAAAAAGTGGTTTTACATCACGAAAACATCCAATACATGTTACCTGCTAGAGGGAACAGAAATTGTACAGAACCTGTGAAAATAAACGCTTCCTTACGAAAGTTATGTTTCTAGCCACTAATAGTCGTCTTCGCTACAATCAATCTCAGAATAAGCATTCTGATGGTAAAGTTGGCATTTGGTCGTATTTGAAAAACTTGCTAAGAGAAGCAGCAAAATCTGCTGGTACAATGGAAACTAAAATTATTTTGAATGTGACTAGAGAAGATTACAAAAAAATTCTAATCGAAAAATTGCTATTTGCAATTGAACAGAAATGGCCTACATCAAACCGCCTTTCAACCATCTGGATTTAACAAGATAATGCCGAACCGCATATCGATCCTGAGGATATAGGTTTTAAGGAAGCTTTCCAAAGAACTAGCTTAAACATTAAAATGTTTTGTCTACCATCAAATAGTCCTGATATGAATGTTCTCGATCTGGGATTTTTGAATGCCGTTCAGTCGTTGCAGCACAAAACCGCTTTCAAAACAGTCGACGAATTAATCAAAGGCGTTATAAATGCTTACGTTGAATTAGATAGTGATACTCTGAATAAAACCTTCTTGACTCACCAGCAGTGTATGATAGAAACTATGAGAATTAATGGGTTGTAATAACTAGAGCTGGGGATGTTTGCGGTGTGCCAGGATAGTATTCAGTTAAACGCACGAATATAATGCCCTTGTTTCGATCGGTGATGCATTCGTGATTTTATTGCTTTACATGCATTCGCTATTTATATCACTTAGGTATGTCAGTTATGTGTACTGTATATAAATAACACACTTACCTTATTTACGATTATTATAGCATAGCGCCAAGTGGATAAGACTTGCAGTAAGTTTGTAGCATTAGATACATTTCCATATTTGTAGCGGTGAGCGATGTACGCCGTGATGAATAAATTTTTTTATATTTTGGGAAAGACCGCTCGACATCTACGGATGTAACACACGCACAATTAAAATAATCTTTATAGATAGAAACCGAATCTACACTTGCACCATTACTAATTTGTTTTAATCTGGTAAAATCAAAATCATTGTTTATCACACTCTCGAACTTTTCTATTACATTAACATTTTTGTTGTCATTTACTGCGCATAGCTGGGCGTGTACATCGTCCAGTATTTGCAGTGACTCCGCTAACGATAATGCTGTATTTTGAAATTTCTCGATTGCGTTAAACAATCCTATATGATTGTTATAAATAGTTTGTAAATCTGCATCAAGGGAAGGGTTTTGAAAGAGTCTCTGGCTTTTCTTAATGGCTACAGCTTCGGCAGAATTGAATTGTAGAACCACAGATTTTATTTGTTGGAAATACTTGGCATAATAAAATGCCGCCTTTAACCAACTTCCCCAACGTGTAAGGATTGGCTCTGGTGGTTCGGGAATGCCAGGGCACCGACTGTGAAACTCTCGAATTCGTTTGGGAGATTTTAGAAACACTTTTTTTGTGGTTGCTATTAATGCATCCACCTCTGGATAACAATGCCGAATAGTTTGTGCCACAAGGTGTAAAGCATGAACTTTACATGTCACATGCAAAAGTCTCTCACAATCTGCTCTAAGAGAACGGCCTACAGAACGCATTGTCGCAGCACCATCGCTCATAAACATCAGGAGTTGATTAGTTGAAACTTGAAATTTTTGTAGCGTATCGAGCACTACCTTCGTAATTACTTCGCTAGTGCACTTTTCCAATCTTTTGCTGGCTAATAAAATGGGAAATGTTGATTTGACAGGATCTAGTACACGCACTATAATATTCACAATAGAATGTTTTTTTCGATCTGTCGTTTCGTCGACACATACCCACAACTGTTTATCATTTACTACTGCTTTCATTCTGTTTTCAATGTCCTCACGCACAATTGGTAAATAGGTGAGTAACGTTCTCCGTGACGGTAGCTTTATGTTGGAATTGTATTTATTCCAAAAGTCGTGAAAGGCTTTTTTATCTAGCAGGTGAACTGGCACATCGCAGACGAGTGCATTGTCAATAAATCGAAAATGAATTGCGTTTTAGACAGCACATTTTTTTTTTTGTCTTTGTGGTGTACACTTTCAACATGTCTTTTACAGTGGTATTTGTCCCAGCAAAGTAACTGTTTATCGCATAATTTACAAACCACTTTTGCTCCATTATAATACAAATCGGGAAAGTCTCGGATAAATTTCTTCACGTCGTTATACAATGGGCGCTTTCTTGGCTTGGGCACGTCCGTCATACTTATTAAATAGAGCTCAAGACAACACACGATCACGTTGCCAGTTCACGACTAACTAAAGTGTTTCGCTGCATCGTGTTTATACGCTTGTGGGGATGCACTACATACGGTCCTGCCGTACCGCAAATTTCCTCAGCTCTAGTAATAACTATCGATTGCCCCATATAGGAAAGGATCCCTTACAAAGAAATGGGATGCTACCTTTTGTTATTAATTGTGACATGGACCTCGTGACAAAAGTCCAAAATATGGTCGATTTATCATTAATTAATGTTGCAGACACTTCTTGGTGAAACATTTTAGTAGTTATTGGTGTACTTGGTACTTGGCTATATTTCACAAATTTTATTATGTGTTTAGGCTGTTATGGCATTCTCAATTAGTTGTAAGAAACTCTTTGAGAATAGTATAACAGCCGAAACAAATATGTTAGAGAAATATAATAAAATTTGTGAAATATAGGCAAGTGTGTTATTCCTACCAAGTACATCAATAATGGTCGATTTACTTTAATTTCTGGTTTAATAAGTTTAACTAACTTCAGTTTTATGAAATTTGTACTTTAACTTACAAATAATAAATTTGTTTTGAGAAAATGGGCACTTATTTTGTGGATGAAAACAAATCTAAAGTCGGACACTTATTTCTGGACTGAGGGAGTATTTCTTAAAGTGCATTAGGCTATATTTAAAACTTTTTTAGATATAAGAATGAATTATGAGATATAACTCTTTCCGGCACAGACATTTATCTGAAAATATATTTCTAGAGACACAGGAAAATTTTTTGTTTCAAATTTGTTAACCGACTATAAAATGTTGTCTTGTATGTAAAGTAAAGTAAAAAATACAATTTTCAAAAAAAAGTTTATTTGTTTTTATATTTTGAGGGTGGTACCACTATGGTACCACCATGACATTTAGGATGATAATAGCATAACAAGTTTATATGTATGATATAATGAAAAACAATTTTTAGTGCCGAGACAAAGTGGCACATTGCAAGTTGTGCATTGCCATTTGGTCTGCACTTGGTGAGTTTTGGTACTACAAAGAGCACAACGTCTTCTTGTTCCCATAACATGTTGATGATCTGAATTTTTGTAGCGATTATTTGCTGGCACATGCGGTTTATGATTCTCTATACACACACTTGTTTTTCGTTTTTTTTGTAGGTGTGTTGGAAAGAAGGGCGTTACAAATACTTCGTCTGAAATCTTTCGTAGACGTTTTCGGTACGTCCAAAGACGTGTAAATAATACAGGAATTTACTACACAAGCATCTATAAAGTACGAGAAAGGCCTGTGACACCATTTGCGACTCTTTCTACCAATTTCATAGACAAGATTTTTTTGATCAAAAAGTTCCACTGCATTCATATGAGCGTTATAATCACATATCAATTTCGGACATGGATCCTCTATTATGCTATCAGACTTTTCTTTACATCTGATTTGTACCACATCTTCAGGTTGGTGGAAATTTGATGGGAGACGGAGATGTACGGATCTGTTGTCTTTCCATTTGACAGCCACTAAATTTGAATTACTTGTATGGACATCATATTTTCCCCGACTCATTTGTTTATCGCATAAAAATTTTGGAAGGTATTTACGGATAGTATTTACTGTTCCGCAAGCAAAAATTTTTCTCTCGAGTAAATCCTCCAAAAGTGTAACACTTGTAAAATAATTGTCAAAGTCGGTGGTTCTTGTTTTCCAAATCATTACACAAAAATTTTACAACTCTGCCTCCGAGTGATTTTTCTGCATTATTATTTTCTTTTCCAGTATAAATCTGAAATTTCCAGGCGTAACTTGAGTGGTTAGCTAGCATTAATATTTTATAACCACGCTTGACGGGCTTTTTAGGCATATATTGTTTGATGCTGCTTATGCCTTTAAATTTCACCATTGACTCATCAATAGCGACACATTCAGTCCGCATAAAATAATTTTAAAATTTTTTTTGAATATCGTTGAGAAAGGATCGCACTTTATATAGTTTGACGTAGTTTTGGTCAGTTTTCTTCGGCATCTTCTGATTGTCATTTAAATGCATATTGCCAAGCAGCGAATATGAGCATCGTGTAGATCAGGAAAGGAACTCCAATAATCCCTGTAGCTTGGAAGACGTTTTATCCGCATTAGAATGTTAATTCCAATAAAGACATTCATTTCATCTATAGTTGTTGGTACAAATCTTTTCCCAGATTTTTGAAGCTCTTATTGCGCATATAAATTTGTTTGAAATGTGATATGTTCAAACAAATTATCTGTCATAAATAGTTTGAATATATTCATTGCTTTAGAACTGTTGTGAATTTTGATAAAATCTGGGACACCACACGTTTCAGAAAACTGAACCAGATCTTCAGTTACGTTCGCATGATTCCAAATGGGAGGTGTGTACACATTATCAGTTTACATAGTTGTGGTGTTGTCTCTTCGTACATTAGCAGCTATCTCGGACAGAGGAATGTTATCATCAGATGAATCACTGTCCAAAAGAGCTTCAGCCATTAGTGTAATCTCATTTTTATTATTAGGATCAATAAAATTCGGATCAAACGATTCACTGTCAGGCGGAATGCCTTCGTATATAATGTTCAAATTATTAATTTATTAATTTTATTTTCCATCACGAGTCATACCCACTAACCGAAATGGTAAATCTTCCATGACTAGCCTGTTTTTTATCACACCTGTTGAGAAAAGAAAAAAATTACTTGAAATATAAATAACTCGTATCTGGGCATGGTGGTACACATAAAGTACCACCGGCAATTTGATAACAACAGAAAAATGATTGTAAAATTTTAAACTATTTATGTATAAAACCAAATAGTTGGTGTCACACCTGCACAGAACGAAGTACAATTTGTGGAAATTGGAATGAAAAACCATCCAATTACTTTGTCAACACAACCTAACAGCGTCTGTGATATTCGTGGCTGAATATTTCAGGTTAATTTTATTTTAGAACGCTGCGCCATCCAGCATCGCTTTAATACACTTCAGGGAAGAGACCTATACCATGTTACAGCTACAGAACCACTGTGCTTTAAGTAACGAGTTTATTAGCAAGTGGTACATTTAGAGTACCACCATAACTCAAAGTATCTTTACAATGTGGTACAATGCCTGTCCCACTATGCGGGAAAGAGATAAACGCCTTTTTTTGTGGTTTATACGATACTTTTCTCGGGAGTGTATTTACACACTTGATTCTATTAACATCGATATTCCATATTTTCATGATAAATTTCTATTTTCCTGGAATCTCTTCTTGCTTTTCGAATAGAATTTCTTTGTGGTTTTCTGAAAATTATCTCCTCTGTGCTTCTTCCAACAATAATATCTCGTTTTGCAGATGTCTTCTGCTATGGTACATTGTCTTAAAAATCGGAATTCATAATAATTTTTACAATGACGATTAACTCGTAGCATCGAAGAACCTGTAGATATAAAGATATTTTAAAATTTATTTAATAGTGGGTTTTGAAATTTTTAAATGTTGTAGCTTATGACGCTGACGTTTTCTTATTAGCTCTCTATCATCAAAATAAATTTCGTTATTATATTATACATTATTTCTTGGCGCTAAAACATAAACTTTAAAGTGTAAAATGTGCATATTCTCCACACCTTTATGCAATGTAATATGAAATAAACATGTTGATGCATGTGCTTATATACATATTTACACATACATACATTTTTGATTTGACTAATAATAAATGCAAGCAATGTTTGTCCACGCAATCGAATGCAAATGATACTCATAAATAACCTATTTAAAGTCTATAAACGCAACACAATCTTATGCAGGCTACTCTCCAACAATAACACCAATAATCTAAACATATTGTTTGGTAGCACAAAGCAGCGGTTGCACTTCTAGTAGCGTTTTTAGTCGATCGCCTCCGCAAGTTTGACACGTTTAAATTTATGCATACGAACTAGGTGTGTGGCGCTCTGTTAGCTTATTGGTGCTGTTCTTTAAGTGCTTACTGCTTGATATATTCGCTTTTATTCCTAAATGTTTATTAAATAGGTTTGTTTTCTTGTCGCGGTGGGCGTTTTTGCGAGTTGGTGACTATCTGGCGACGCCATAATTGAATCGTTTTGTTTTGTACTTGATTACGCTAATTTGTTTTTGTAAATTGCAACTAAAATGGCAGATTGAAACCATTGATATTGCGGTAGTTAATTATATTGTGTTATTCAGACGATTGCTTAATTTTAACTGGAATATAACATTTTTAAGTGGGTTGGTGTAAACTGGCGTTACACATACACAAAGGAGTTTCACGAAGTGTTAAATTTAACTGCAATATTTTTTTTTTCTCTTCGGTCTTTGAGCTAGTTTACAGCAGTGGTCGCTCCTAGTTAAATATACAGGGAGGTTATATGGAATTTGAAGTAAGAGGCGATATTAAAATTGGTTTTGTTTGTTTATTGTTGATGCATATTTCCGAAGTGCACAATTTCTTAACGGAGAATGGCAATATTCCTACGCGAAATGTAAGCGACAGTTTCACTTGCAGTTTCCAAGTAGGGTTGTGGATAATACCGCTTTACATCATCACATTCGTCTAGTAGTGGAGAAGTTTCGGACTACAGGATCTGTGTTAAAAGGCAAAAGTTCTGGTAGACCACATACACAGCAAAATATTATTGAACACATAGAAAACCTTGTTGTAGATAACCCACATACATCAGTTCGTCGTTTATCAGTTCAAACGAACGTATCTTCTAGTACCGTTCATAGAATTTTGAAGCGCCGTTTATATATTGCTGTGATACTTTCTAACCGAGATAAATTGAATAATTAAATAAAGTTGAAAACAATAATGAAAAATTTAAAACAAGAAAATTTTAAATACACCTTGTATGAACATCGTCATAAAACAAATCTCATAGTCATTTCATGTAAAGTTTTCCGTTATTTTCTGTAAATACAACAATACAGATCGTGTTAAGAACAACAACAACACATCTGTATATATTTGGTAAACTTATATTGTACGTAAAATGTCGTATAAATCATTGCATCTTTTTGCCTTCTAGTTTATAAATGTTAATAACTTAAAATTTTAAATCATGCCATATATACCAATTTATAAAATAATATTTTAAGTCATAGTAAGCTTCATAATCAATACTTGAATTTTGCAATTTTTTTTAAATACATGAACACTGTTTGTTGTAACTGTTGCGATGCATGTGAAATTTCAAAAAATCTGTTAAGGTTTTTTAAAGTATCAAATATATATTATTATTTGATAAGCATCACAAATTAGGATTAACATTTTATGATAATTATCTATAAGGATAAGTATTCCATTCGTTTTAAAATGTGTATTATTAATACATCAAAACAATTCAAAAGATTTTAGAATATACAAAATAAGTCCAATATAATATTTGTTCATTCATTAGAAATTAATGTATTTGTTTATATATTGTAACCAATGCAGTTGTCAAATTTAGTCCGATACTACAAGATAGATATGTTTCAAATTGTAAAGAAGACACGGCATCGGACGGTAGTGAAGGATAGTATAAATGAGAAGAAGACTGATGACATGCGGTCGGAAGAAAACCAAGAACACACTTAAAATATAAAACACAATTAGAAAAAAAATATTAAGAAAACATGAATTAATATAAGAACGAAAGTTTTGAAATATGGGTTATTATTTGGAAGAGTGCTTTAATTTAAAATGTATTTGAAAAAGAATTGACGTCACAGGATATATATATATATATATATATGTGTTTAGATAATTTATAATTTATTAAATATAACAATTGATAAATTATTGGAGTTTTTCGGCTTTTATATGAAATATTTACAAATATCAAATTAGTATGTATGTAATTGCAAAGTAAGTGGATGTAAGTAAGTGATGTAAACATTGCTGTCTATAAATTACAAAGCAAATTATACGAAATTTTTAAATGAAAAATATTGTGTATGTTGGGACTTGAACCCAAGTCTACAGTTTGCCGGACTGTCGCTTTTACCACTCAGCCACAATAGACCTTGGCTCAAGCTATTCAGCTATTCTACATTCAATAACTGACATCTGATTCATTAACACTGTTACTTTATAATGCATTTCTGAATAGCTTGAACCAAGTTCTATTGTGGCTGAGTGGTAAAAGCGACAGTCCGGCAAACTGTAGGCTTCGGTTCAAGTCCCAACATAGACAATATTTTTTAATTAAAAATTTTGTATGATTTGCTTTGTAATATGTAGACAGCAATGTTTACATCCCCACTTTCTTTGCAATTACATACATACTAATTTGATATTTGTAAATATTTCATATAAAAGCCGAAAAACTCCAATAATTTATCAATTGTTATATAAATCAATATATATATATATATATCATATATATCAATATATAAATTTCGTTTGTTTTATTTTAAGAAAATTAAGAATGGATTAATATCATGCGGAATTTGGTCACATGTATAATGACATGAATTTGACAGGTAAATTATGTAATAAAGACACTCAAGACTTTGAAGTACAAAAATTAAATTTATAAGTTTATTTGTTTTATGGGGACATTTTATTTGATCGTGTATAATTTCAATTTCTGTTTTAAAACAGAAAATATAACGCAGCTGTCTTTAAACTTGTAAGTAGGGCAAAAATCTCACGAACATTTAAGGATATCTGGGTATTGAAATCGCAATTTTAAACTCTCGTTAAATATTTCAAATGTTAATTAAAATATATCGTGTGCTATTGACTATTTTATGTAGCAGGGTAAAGTCCCGCCACGTAAATATGAAATAACATATTTTTCTTGTGTAATATTATTAATCTGTACTACTTTTAAATCCACAAACTTTACAATTTATAAAATTTTAAACAAAAACACTCTGTCATGTTTTAGCACCTTGTAGGATATAAAACTCACTGATATAAAGTCATACACAGCTGTATTTTGAAAGATTAATATTGGAATCTAAAAAGATCTTCAAAGTTTTATTTGTACATATAAATGTGAATATTCTCTGACTAGATATAAGATTTACATACTATGTTTTATTAATAATTGGTAACATTTAACACATATAATTAATGAATACAATTACAATTAAATGTAATGAAATAACACAAAATGTATTGCAGAATACTTTTGGAACATGAAACGTCTTATCGCATTATGCATTCAACACTTATTATAAATTATAATAATTTAAATTTCTACAAATTAGTTATTTACCTTGGTTGTTTGAATAATATCCCATCTTTCCTTATTATTATATTCAAGTTTTCTTATTAAATAAATTAATTATCTAATTGTACTTGTTATTAATTTCATCACCATATTTTTCGATGACAAATTTTGACGGCGACAAGTAGAGCCTTCATACAATTTAATTTATATCCACATTTCAAGAATACAGAACATCATAATTTATAAGAGAAATTCATGGACAACTAGATGTAATTCTTTTTAAAACACATTATATAAATGTTAATATAAATATTATTAATATTGTTATAGTAAGTTAGGTGTTATTATGTACTTTGTTTTATTATTCATATAATGTTTTAAATTATCGTTAATTTTATTTAAACGAACCCAGTTCTTTACAATATTAAGTAGTATTTATTTTAGACATTAGAATATATATTTTGTGACAGAATATTTTAATTATTAGACTTTAGCAATAAAATTATATTCTATGAAAAATATTTTTCAAAATTAAGTTTAGATAGGCTCATATATGAATAACTTTTTCTCTAATTAAAATAAATGTCATATATATTTCCTAAAAAGTTAAAACTGTGGAGCTTATTTATTAGTTTTAAATCCGTAACACTAAGCAGTGAAAATTATGTTGGTCTTTCAAATTTATTTAATATTTTTCGAGCGGTCGGCGACAGTTATGATTAATATATCGTCAAGTACGTGTTAGTTATGTGAAATTAATGCTCGAGACTGTAGACCGGGTCCATATCTACTGCTCTTTCTTCTTATTTTTCGATTTTCGTTTCTTTTAATGCTATTATCTCAACAAATCTTGAGATCTTGTAATAAAACGTTGACAAGATATAAATGAGTTCGTTGTAAACAAATCATAAGATCCTGTTGTCAGTTAATTTATCTTGATTAAAGGTGGTCCAAAATTATCTTTTTCAAAATTTGAGAATTCCGAGTGTAGACAGATAATAAAGTTTTTATAAATTATTTACTTTAGTCATGGGTGGCATAAGTAATAATCTCTTTATTTTTTTGTGGAAAACACGTATAGAAAGTTGTTAATAACGAGATTTTTGTTACTTTTGTATTTTATAGAACGATTCGGATAAGCTTTGCTGGGAAATACAGCGACTAAGTGCCAGTCGTTAATATACGAGTATTTCTAAGTTCTAGTAGTATAGCTAAAACTGTAAACTCCTGTACTTATGGTATACTCAAAAATTACAATGTAGCCATCAAGACAATCTGTGCTTACAAACCAAAACGATGCTCGCCGTTGAAATTAATATGAGGTACTGGGATTTTATAAACGTGCATAGTACTCAAGGATGGTTTGTAAAGTTTAGGATAGGTAAATTAAGTTTAATTGACAACCTGATTCCGGTTGGCCTGCCAATGTTAACAATTACTTTTTACAACGAGAGTTGAGACAATATCCTCAATCAACATCAGCGGCACTAAAAGAAGTGTTCAATATATTACATTCGACAATTTTGAATTAACGAGCGATCAAATAAATCCGGGCTTGAAGTAGGTTGTGCTTAAGAAAACGTATTTTTTAACTTAAGCATTTCTAATATCAACAACATGCATTAGTTATTTATGTATCAAGGCACTAAAGTTTTATTTTTCATCACGAATGTGTGTTTAGTTGCCGAGGCGTTAGCCGAGGCAAATAAAACATATGAGTGATGAAAAATAATTTTAGTGCCGAGGTGCATATTAAATTTTTTCCGAAATCGAAAATTTGGAGAAAATATGTGTAAAATTATTTTTCGTGGTTAGGTCATTATTATCATTGATACAAAATAATTATAAACAAATTTACGTTAATTTTTAATATGACAATTCGTATTGTTTGAAATATTTATTACGTGGAGTTGGTTATTTGAACTTAAACTTAAATCACTTGTCAATGAAGTTGAACGACAATAAAATAACTTTCACTCACTTACACACAACAGCAGAGATGACAGTTGACAAAATTGTAGTATAATGAACTACTTTAATGCTTATTTTAGATACTTTACTGACGATTTTATGTGATTTTACTGACGATTTCGGAAAAGCATATTTGTCAATGTTAACATTTCGCATAATTTTAAACGTATTTCAGCCATTGTAAAATTAAATTAATTTTTTCTATTTTGCGTTCGAAATAAACTCATTACGACTTATGACTAGAGAACGGACACGCTTACCACCCAGTGCAGTACTGGCGAAAGGCTGTATTTCTAAAATATTTAATTTTATTTATATAATTGGAAAACGAACGGGTGGTGATCTATAAAATTACGAAATACATATTTATTTGTTGACAAGTTGTTTTTAAAGTTTTTAATTTTATTTCTATAATTGGAACATTTTTATTTGTTCATTTTGCCGCTCAAGTTGAGTAAAGGAGTATTAATATTGACTAGCAATAGTTTCTCAAGGTTTTCTTCTGTCCATTTTGCTCTCTTTGAATTAAGTACATCCTTATAAATAGAAAACGTCCTTTCTACATCGCAACTGGTTATAGGTGCATACTGGAAATATTCTTTTATTTCTTCATATTTAGCCTTTAGATTTTGTGGAATTGTCTCCATACATAATTGCTGCAATGTAATTAAATCTGGATTTCTATTAAGAATTGCTTCAAACTTTTGCCGAAGGCCACATCCGAAGTCACTTGGAATACTTTTCAAATTATTAACAGCCACATCTAATGTGGTTAATCCGTCATTTAATTTGAGATTTCGATTTTCAAAATAAGTGATTAGTTTTGGCAATTTTCCAAAGTGTTCGTGAAGAAAGTACAACTGATTTTTTAAATTTGGGATTTGTGTGAGCTCCTTGCACTCACCAATACTTCTAGCATCCTCCTTTAGCAGTGTTACGAATTGTTTTAGACTATCGAAACTATCAGCATAATAACTAGTAGCTTCCAGCCATGTTCCCCATCTAGTATTACTGGAGTGGGAGGCAGTGACAGACATGGAAATTTTTCCCTGAAAAGAGCTACTCTCAATGGTGCTTTTCTGAAAACTTTTTTAAAAGCTGATACAAGTTTATCAACTTCCGGAAAAGTGTCTCTGATATATTCACAGATTCTGTGGAGAGCATGTGCTACACAAGTAATATGCAGCATATTAGGATATGTTTTCTTCAATAGTCTGCCTGTTTTTAACACATACGCAGCACTAACACTGACAAATAAAAGTATTTTTTCTTTGTACGTGGCGTCCGAATGAAGCATTTTTTACATATTCTCCTTAATGGTTTCAGCAACTGTTTCCGCATCAACTCTATTTATAACACTTCTTGCTATTACATATGAGTTATAGGGAATAGTTGGATGTAGTACACCGGCTACAACATTTACCACAAAGCGTCCTAACATATCCACGGTTTCGTCGGCGCTTATCCATATGTATTGATTTAAAAGATGGCTTCCAATGCGTTCTACTGTTCTCGTATAGCACCTAGAAACTTAATATTTGCGTAAAGTTTATTCATCAGGGACATTTCGACCAGTATATTTTTTCAGAAATATTTTTAAAGTGGGATTGCTAAGTTTATTTAATGGAATATTAGCCGCCATAAAAGTTTTACAGAGTTCAGTTGTGTTTGCGATCCTAAGAGACGAATTTTTGACGATATTTTACGAATTTTGTAATAAATTTCGGAATCACTGACAATGGACATACAATCAGTATGACCGTCAATCCAACTCGCCATTGTTTTACAATGCCGTTCTCGACATTCTTCCATATCATGTCTGAAAAAGTAACTTAAACAATGCTCTAGATCTAAATAAATGAAAACTAAAAATGTGTGCGTAAGTTATTGAAACTGAACGAAATTCAATGCACACTCTTACGTCGAAATAATTGGTAGAAATAGATTCAATCAAACGATATTAAACAGGATCTATCACAAAAATTACGATGTAATTAACAGTTAAAACTATGAAAACAAGAAACTTACTCACAGCACTTTATTTATCTTACGAAATATAAACTAATACATAAAATACATTATAAAAACCCCGCTTCTATCTACGCTCATGAAAATACTTTAAAAAACACTATATTCTCCGAATACAATAGCTGGCTTGTCCATTGTTATCGCGGCGAGACCAGGTGTCCGAGTAAGTTAAACAAATACTTCATTGAATTACGCCGGGATGTACTGATCGACGTTATACACAATTCCAATTGTCGATTGCGTTTTATGGAAATTGCGTCCGTTCTCTACTTATGACATCCAAAACAATATCGAAATGAGCTTCATTTCGATGCGCTTTTTTTCATTTTTCAATGTTGGCGTTGTTCGAACACAGAACTAAATATCATTGCTGTTATTTGATTTTAAGAATTTAAGTGCATTTGACAGATATGAATATGTACTATCGCGGCATTTAAAAATCGGACACTTAATTTGTTTGATATGAATATGGCTTTTTAAGAGTAGAAAGGTATCTATTTGCTTCTGTTTACATATCCGTTAGTGTCATATTCAGGTTTGTCAAATATAAGGTTAATATGCCACATTTGAATATTCAAACTAAAACTCAAATAATTACGTTACTAGAAAAAGGATTGTCAGTTAGAAGTTTAGCGAATATATTTTGCGTGGGGAAGAGTATCATTTCAAATATTAAAATTAAAAGCCAGCGTCGGGAAGATTATTATTAATAGAAATCGATACTCCGATGGTATCCGTGTGTCAACTCCCGAACAGGATGAAACTTTTATTAATTTTATAAGAAACGATCTTTTCGAAACAACTGTAAATGCAGTGACTATATGTGTTGCATTTCTCCGGGTGTGTCCATACAGCAAGAAAACGGCTGAGACAAATTTCAGACTTGAGAAAGCGGGCGTCTGTAAAAAAACATGTCTTAATGCGCACAATAAAGACGTAAGGATTGGTTTTGCGTTGAAATTTATACCGCATAATTTTAATTTTTGGGAAAATAGATGAAAAAAGTTGTTTAGTCGTCTCATAATGGCCGAATCCGTGTTTATAAACCACCACCTAATCCATGATTTGACGAAAAGTATACTAAAAAATCACAAACAAGCGCATGATTCTCAGTACACGTCTGGGTCTGGATTTGCGCACATGGGCCAGGTGTTTGTTGGATTATAGGGGAAAGATTTAATAGTAACGATTATATTAGAATATTAGAAAGTGTTTTTCTACCTTCGGCAGAAATTATATGTAAGTATCCTGAAAAAATTTCATCTTTCAACATGACAATTATTCCAGCCCACACGGCAAGAGTCGTTTCTCAGTGGTTTAGAAAAAATAATATAGTATTTTCCGTGGTGTTCTAGAAGTACAGATATGTACCCCATCGAGAACGTGTGGGGTTAAATTGTTAAGACGATGAGCAGGAATAATTTTAGGCCAGCAAATGTCCAAGAATTATCTAAGAAGATCGAGGATATTTGAAATGATCTGTCACCAGAAATTATACATAATGTCATAACATCTATTCCTAGACGTTAAGAGGTGTTAGACAGAAATGGTGCTGAAATAAAGTATTAAAAATTAAAACCAAATAATTGTAGTTTTGTAATTAATAAATTCTTGTCTTTCATTTATTCATTCTATAACATAGTGAGAGGTTACAGATAAATGTCAGTATGCTGTTATCTACACAACAACTCAATTATACAAAAACCGAATTACAATGCTTAATTATAGTGAAAATAAATATCTAATCGTCCGGATTTTAAATGCCGCGATAGTACATTCTCTACACAAAGAACGTATATTGCTTACATTTGGCAACAAGATACATTAGTTTCTATGTCACTCATGTTTATATTTTTAAATTAAATATCAAGTAATGTTAACGAAAATTAATAAATAATATGTAATATAATATACTTCACGATAGCAAGACTTAAATGTGAAAATGTCAAGTATCAATGTGATCAACTGCATGCTTTATGTAAAAATAAAACTGAACTTTCAAATTTAATAATTCCAATTTATTAATATGAAAAATACAAAATAGAAAAAAATAGTATAAAAAACTCGTTTCATAAGGCCTATTGCCGCATTCGCTCTTTAGTAAACTCGCCGCTATCGCGGCTCGTTTTCTAAACTGATCTCGTGCGACAAAATGGTGCATTATGAAACTTGTTTTTTATTATACTATTTTGATATAGTTATTTAATTTTCAAATAGTTTTCACAAAAAAATCATAGAATTTTTATGGTTGAATCATATTTGCGAAATGGATGGAAAACTGACGGTCAGTACTTCGTTAATGATTGTTTGGTGGAATTTCAACCTAAATTTCCCATTTTGCTATTCAATTGCAACGAATTGTGGTGCCTTTTTTTCGCGTATAGCCGTGTTCAAGTTATTAATGGTGTCTTTGTAGACATTTCCCGTTATTGTAGTCCCTTTTCGCATATATTCAACCATGGAATTCCTTGCGCGGCCTAGAAATCTGTGGCCATCACTTTTCCCGTAAAATTGCGTTTTTGCCTTCTTGGCCGGTTGAGAGCCCTCATGAAACCATTGCATGGACTGCTGTTTCGTGGCAGGGTCTCAGTGGGGTATCCAAGTTTCATCCCCAATTACAATTCTATTTAAGAAGTCATCATCTTGGGATAAAAGTCAAATTTTTGTTCGGGACCAAACAGCCAGGGAATCCATCCTGCTGACACTTTGCTCATTCCTAAATCTTCGTGTAGAATTTTAAGAACACTCGTCTCTGATATTCCTATTTTTGTCTATTAATAACTTTAACTTTTACACGTCATTCAGTCAACACCAAATCTTCAACTTCTTGAAATTTTCTTCAAATCTTCAGTTCGAGCGTCCAGAGGTCTTCCACACTTTGGGTCACTTTGGGTCATGAACGTATTCTCTGCCCCATTTCAACTGCTTACACCAAAACTTGACTTCGAAATAGGATGGGCTATTATCTCCATACACTGTCGCCATTCTCTCATGAATATTCTTCAGCTACTGCCTTCTTTTGATAAAAATTTTTTGACACTTCTGTGTTCAAGCTTTAAATCACACATTTTCTCTTCTTTAAACGAATGTAAAAGTAACAAGTGTTAAGCGATTCAAACCAAACTTGCAGTTGACACTATAAAATGTCACAGAAACTTGACGTAAGAAAATTGTCACAATAGCATATCGTTTTCATAGCTAGGTAGATAACATAAAAAACTCTCCTCGTAATTCGAAATGAATTATTATTATTATTACTTCCTCCATTCACAAGAACATTCAATTTGTCCTTGGTTGCCAGTGTGTTAACCCATCGGTTCGTGAGAACAAGATGGCTGGCATAACTGTCATAATATTATTATTATTGTTTATTATTTCTTATTTCCAGGTATTTTTCCGTAATCTATCTATGCGGCTCTACTACATATGGCATGCTTCATTCATAGTAAGCAGATAATAACACCTCCCCCATGTAGGGGGGGTGTCATTTACTCGGCCCAGAGGGTCCGGCGCTTTAGTTGTTATGTTGACGAAGTGGGTTGAAATGAATGTATCTCAACAACATCCTCGCCTGAGTCCTTTGTTTCTACTGAAGCATGCCATACTTGTGTTTCATGCCCAATTCGCTGTTTCAGTCCTTGCTTGTTAATCATCACGACGGTTCCTACCTGCATCCTGGTCCTCCAACCCACCACAGTATCTCTTTCTTCCAGTGTTTGGAGTAAGTGTACCTGATTATTATTATTATTATTATTATTATTATTATTATTATTATTATTATTATTATTATTATTATTATTATTATTATTATTATTATTATTATTATTATTGTTATTATTATTATTATTATTATTTATATTATTGTTATAATACACATGCACGAGTTTTGACCATTTGTTTTTGTCCTTAGCCTTTTCATTAGTTTCACCTACTGTCTCTTTCGTTGTAAGTTATTTTCGCTACGTTACGTGTACGAGTTTTCTTCTGCTATCTGTGTCTTTCTTTTATATTAATGCTTCTCATATTTTTCAATTGATATTTCGTCTTTTAATCTTTTTCTATGCAATTCAGTACTGAGAGTTGCTTTTCCGCTACATATTCCAATGCATTTTATGTCGAATTCTTTCTTTAATACTACATTTGGTATTCGGTTCACAGAAAATTGTAAACTTGATCAATCAATTTCTTTTGCGAAAATTAAATTTATTTTATTTAATCGAACTGTGATCTTCGTTCTAGATGTTTGGCTTTTATTAATAAAGATGCTCATAATAGCATAAAGTATTATACGGAAAGAATCTATGAAGCAACAAAAATACTTCATGCTATTTATATACCTGTCTTCTAAATTTGAGACCATATTAACTTAGGCAATGTAATTTGCGTAGCAACTACTAATACAAACAAGATATACATATCCGAATACGTACAGATCTTATATAGCACTCGTGAGAGTATACAGAATTAAATGTCATTCTGCATTCGGATTTACATAGGACAAACTGCTCGTCGCTCCCGAGGAACACATCTCATTAAAATACGTTAATCGCGTTTACATTCACCGGTTTGAATTCGAGTCGAGAGGGACTTCGGGAGAAGAGGAGTAGATTGTGGAACAGAACTAAAGAGAACGACAGAAAGGGGCAATAATTCACCAGGAAGTCAAATACACACGCGGGTTCGCGTAACACGGGTTAATGTGGGGTTAACTGAGTTAAGATTTATAACGTTGACATCTGAACTATGTAGGTCCCGAATGTGGTGCGAATACGGTGGACTCGTTTAAGAGACCGTCGAAACGTGAAACTCTAAACTTTCGATATATACCCTGTCGGGGTCGCAAATATTGTTAATTGAGTTTTGTGTTTGGAGTTTTTTGACGCCTGTCTGAATGGCTAAGCACGGAATCGGAGTGTTAATAACCTCCTTTTTTTCGCTTTAATTTCTTTCTTAGTATTTTGCGAGAGGACAGGTATATTATTTTCGAGTTTATGAAATGTGGAAAATTATTTCTTAGTTCCTTGAACTAGCGTGAAAACATTTCAGAATATAAAAATGATTAGATTAGTTAATGAAGAATTCGTGAAAAGTCACATCTATCCTCTATCCGCTCTTGTTGGAGTTTGTCAATACACAGTATTCTGATAATTATCCTTAACACTTACTAGTTCTCATTTGCATGAATTTCAATATATTAACTATACAGTGGGTCAACTTAAGTTCTCTACATACGGAAAACTTTTTTATTATTAATTTTACGAAAAAATGAATTAACTAACAAATCGGAGACTGTAGCTTATAAGTGAATAAAATAAAATTAAAAACCCTTACCACAATAGAATTTAATGATTCTAAATACGTATTTCTACAACCACGTTGTCATCTTCAGTAGAAAAGACAGTGTAATACTTGAACGCACAAAAACACTCACAGAAGGATTGTTCTGAACGTCTTCTAGTTTAACACTAAAATCTTCAATCTTAAATGCTACAAAAATTACCTACATTTTGGTAAACCCCACCTATTCATGCAAGAGCATTAACCCATTATTTATAAATTCTATAGAAAAACCGTTTAGAAATATTATAAAAGCCGTAATTTAACATACATTAAGGATTCAATTATGAAACTAATCCTTAAATTATGTTGAAATATAAATTTGGAAATTAATGTTGAGTCAGAATATTTTAATGGCAAATATTGTAATGAAACGAATTTAAAAATAAATTCCATGAATTCGAATATTTTTTAATGGTTTTCCTATTTTTCTTGCTTTAATAACATCTAACTGTCAATTAACTCAAATAAAGAAGAACCTGGTATAGGACCCAAATCTGCGTTAATTACTAATCGCGAATTTATTTATGAGTCACTTTGAGATTGAGTTTAAAAAGTCAACCAAATATTTTCCAAACATATGGGTCAGGTATGTAGACGATGTGTTTGCAATTTTTGATACCAATAAGTGCGACTTAGATTATTTTGTAACAGAATTAAATTCAAAATTTCCTAGTATTAAATTCACGGTTGAAAAGGAAAACAACGGAGGTTTACCATTTTTAGATACCTTAGTAATTAGGAATGACAAAAAATTGGAGTTTGATATTTACCGAAAAGAAACCAACGTCAACAGATTTATAACCGCAGATTCAAACCATACTTTTCAGCACAAGAGTGCCTCTTTCAATTTTCTTATCAATCGTTTGTTAAGCATGCCATTGACAAAGGATAGATATTAAAAGGAATTAACTTTAATTAAGAAAATCGCGAGTTACAACGGTTTCGATTCAGAAATAATAAACAAGCTAGTTAGAAAACATAAAGTAAGAAAAACAATTCAGGATTCCACATGACAGATGTCATTATGACAATTCATTCTGTTTAAGTAAAATGTCGAAGTGTATACTTATTTAAATGATTAATATCCCTATGAAATTTACCACACCAGATACGATAAAATTGAAATAATTATTATTAATTGTTCGCGATAATTATAAAACGTTTCGGGAAGCAGCAATTATATTCAATGAAAGACACTCCAACAAAAATATACATTTTACAACTGTAAGAAATATCTTTTTCTAAATTTAAAACTTTTGGAAGTGTAGATAATGTGTTTAGTAAGAAACAAATATCAAGAATTACAAGTGAAGAAACCGTTGAACAAGTATAATTGTGCGTGATAGAAGATGGAAAAAAATCACTGCGTAGAAGATCTGCAACATTACCAAATAATATTTGCAATATCCCTATTTCAAAAATATTAAAAGCAAATAAATACCACATATATAAACCAAAATTTGTACATATTTTGAAACCAAGAGATCGACGTTTTGAGTTCAGCAGTTTGGTACAAGGAAAGATTGAAAATGATCCCTTTATGGTGAGAAAAATTATTTTCACCGACGAAGCAACGTTCACATTAAATGGTAGGTACTGTAAGTTCACAAAATTTCACAATACAGACTCGTGATCAATATTATTTAAAAACCAATGTTTGGTGAGGAATATTTAAACGTTACTTACAATTTTTAAATAACTACTTGAAGGATTTTATACATGAACTACTCGCAAACGAAAGGCAGCAAGTATGGTACCAATAGGATGGTGCACCTTGTCATAGCACGATAGATGTCAGACAATATTTAAATGTTCTTTTCAATGAAAAAATAATTAATCTGTACTCTGACATTTTTTGACCCGTAGGATCTCCCGACTTTAACCATCTGGACTATTTTCTATGAGGATACTTGAAGCAGAAGGTGTATTTACAAAAACCATTTCAAAATATTGACCATTTAGAAAGAACAAGAACAAGAATATGTTGAGGCAAATGTGCATTACATTAAAAATTTACTCAAGCCAAATAAAATAACATTATGTTCGTTACTCAATCCACATTCCCGAAAATAAAAAAAAATATATTTCTTAATTTTTGAGCACCCTGTACATGGTCAATAACGTTTGAGTAATTCAATCGTGTTTTCTTAAGAAGCAGAGGTTTTTTTAAAGAATAACTTTTTTTCGTAAAATTATTAATAAAAAATATTTCCGTATGTAGAGAACTTAGATGGCCACACTTTATATATGCGAAGTATAGAAGTGGAAGTCATGTCTGTCTCCAAGATACTGTATGTTGACAATCTTCTATAAGAGTGGAATGCATCCACACATTCCGGGAAAGATGTGACTTTTCACGAATTTTTCATTATTCTAACAACCAGGAACGGTGGCGTAGCGGCGTGTAGCCTTCTGCATATTGGTACAAAACTTAGTTTGTCGAAATGTAGAAATTAACGCGACGCATTAGGCGACATTTACATATAAAGTGAGATTTAATACTCATTAGTTCTCATATAGATTAGTTAATATTCATTCCAATATGAATTCGATTTCTTATTGTATTTTGTTGGAAGTTCTTGATTTAAAATTATTGCTTACATTTTAGTAGAAAAATTTCACAATATCCATGACTATATTATTGTTAGAGGTGTTGCTTCTCTTGCATGCCTCGAATTAGACTGTGAAAGACCTGGTATCGCGATAAAATGTTGACAAATTATCTTGGCAAAGAAATTATAAAAATTAAATTTTTGTAAATGGAACATGTAATACAACTGAGAAACTTAGTTACCAAGTTGATGTATACGATTTTGGTTTCTAGGATGATAGTGCCTCGAAAAAAATTGTTAGGCATTTGCCAAAATTATTTCAATCTATTATCGTTTGATTGAATAGTTTTTGAATTTGCGTAAAAATTGTATTCATTATTGAGAAGGGAAAGTGGGATGTCAAGCAGACAAAAAAAAACGAGAATTTCCAATAGATCGTTTTTGTTTGAGTTCAAAAAAGGAGTTATCGTTTATGGAGAAAACGTAAATGGGAGACTACAGCAGAGAAATGGTTGTCTCGATTTATAAAGGACAATTTTAACATAAACGATACTTAACGTTCAGGAAGACCATTGGACTTTGATAAAGATCGTCAGAACGCTTTAATTAATGATTATTCATGTCAGTCTATTCTGAAATTGGCCATTATAATTTGATGTTTGTTGATTGTAACCGATTGACCATAATATGATATTTTTGTTGTGCCTCTTTGATAACTCGTCAGCGTTTATAACTCGTTGACAAAATCGACCGTTTTTGTCTCACATTCTTACTGGTGACGAAAAATGGTGCCTTCATCAAGAACAGAAAAGAATTACTTAAACCTAAATAAAATGCAACTCTCCAGGAAAAATTGATGCTCAACTGCGTACATTGCTGTTGTGCATCTAGTGCGACAAAGAAGATATGCCCCACTGCGAATTGTTGCCGAGAAACATAAGGGAGGAACTGTTAACATTTACAGTCAACCCTGTCTGGTTGTTGGCGCGACTTAAAAAACCAAAGACCAGGTAGACATAATCAAGACATTTTGCAGAACGATATCGCTTGCCCTAATACTGTTAACATTCAACGACACGGTTTGAAGATCATTCACCTTGCCTTATTCTCCTGATCTCGCTTCGTCAGATTTTCATTTCCTTAGGTCTCTATCAAATCAGCTTCGGAGGATCTCCGTTAATAATATTTAATTTATTATCAATTTATTGAGAAAATGTTCTTGTTTCTTATCAAATGTGATGAGTACACATCTATTGAGGCCGTGTCTCTGAAAAAGTTCATAGGTATCCACATATTCGACTTTTTAACACATTCTAGTTATTGACAACAAAGTAGAAACTAATCTTAAAAAAAACATTTGACTTATTTATAATAACAATTTCTCCTTTTATTATAAATATAGCACAATATTGGGCACTATTTTTGTGCACCTGGAAAAATTGATATTTCGTTTCATCTTATCCCGAATTTTTGAGGTAGCACAACAAAAATTATAGGCATTTCAGCTCTTTCTACCGCCCTTATTAAACCTATCACATCTGATCTGTTAGTTCTGTGTTTCCCATAAAGGCCACAACCCTCCTCAGGTGAACGAAATTCCCTCAATAATTTCTTACAGAAATGCATCCTGTTTGTTCTTCACAAGGATACATGACAAGAAAGCTAGTTTCCTGCTGTATTTTACATCTCCTGCATACCCATATTATGTAGGTGCTTAAAGCTTTGTGTCGGATTACTAAGCCAATGATTAATGGTATTAATATCCTTTTTGCTATTTATAATTAGGTTAATTGAGAACTCTGTATGGGGTTGACCTTCAGTCAATTTCCATTTTTATTAATGTTTTACAGTCATTATCACACCTCCCTCCTGGCGATATCCTTAATGATTCCACATATAGGTTACAGTCCTTTGAAGTTTCCTTTTTAACTCTTCTTGGTAAATTCATCGGCGATCTTGTTGCCATTAATATTGGTGTTTCATACCTATCAATCACTTCTTTCTGCAGAAACTAGTCTGTTCACGTATCGTCGGTAAGTTGTTTCAGATGTCATTGATTAATTTATGACATTGGTTAACAAATTTTCATTTGTTTAAATTTTTCTTAGGAAATATATACAATTTTTGTTTCTTTTATAGTTCTAACATTAGTAATAACAATAAATTTATTCTGGTACGTCAGATTTTGAAAAAAATATCAAAATGTAAATGAAATAATATGAATTATGTACATTATATGGAGTTGTACTGAACGAGCAGCAGAGGGCGGTTTAGCATAACTAATATTTTCTTATTTTTGTTGGAAAATTCAAATGTTTTTGTGCAGCAAAAGTAGCAGCCAGTCGAATGCCAAATTATAGGTCTTGCAAATCGCATAGCGTTTCTCTTACTGTTTGACCACCCTCTCAGAGGAACAGGACAGCATTCGCAGCAAATGCTGGGTGTCCATGGCTTGTGCCATGTTCACTATTAAAGCAAAACAATGAAAATATAACTTTTCTATTAAAGGTGTAATATTCCGCTTGACAAAAGACATTGATTTTACATTAGATACATTAGTTTTTATAGGACTTTCTTTTGGCCAACTCAGGTCAGATAGGTTATTTGTTTTTAAAGTATTTTCAATAATTCTTTTAAATTTTGTAACACTTGTATAAATGACATTGATAACTATTCTTGTCCAATTGTCATAGATTTTCGTTGTGAAAGTTAAATTGCTTCGTTTTTGAGTCCAACCATTAAAATAGTTCTGATTGTGGTATATCGTTCATATTTGTTTGAAACTCTTTAGTGTAATTATGGTTGATTCCATTGGTCTCAAAAGCAGAAGGATGTACTGGACATAACAGACAAAATTAGGTATATTTATCGACGAAATCAAAAACATTATTTCTCATCACTTTAAAATTTCGGTTTCAAATGACCACTTAATTTGAACAATAAGTGACGCTATCCGTTCCTCTCTCCATCTCACCCCCCACACACGCCCTCGCTCGTCAGCCTTTTATGCGCCGCTCGGACAGAACATAACTCAAATAAGTCCCCGATTCACATCTTTATGCAAATTTATGAAATGGCCCATAATCTGAATGTGATTTGTGTATAAGTATTATTTGATTCAAGGCCAGTCATTTATTTTTATGATATGACGGACCTCTGCTGTTCTGCAGTTAAATCTCCGTGAAGAATTAAAGTTGATGTAGATAGATGGACCCCACGGATGATTTTTTATTTGTGTCTGCGCGCGGATACCCTCACCGCAGTGTGTCCTGTTTGTATTTGTGTACATATTTATGTTGATTTGTTGTCTTGTGTGTTTTACATTTTTACTTTTAAATGACGTAGTTGTACCTGCGGTTAGTCGGAATTGTAATTTAATTATAATCAGTTTTTGTGATTATTTCATTGTCATGTAGATCTAAGATAAAATTCTTAAACGCTGAACAATAAAAATGGACATACATGAATTATACAGGGTGTTCCTTGAGGTAATCGACGAACTTACACAATGTGTTCTAGAGGTGATTCTGAATAAAATAGTTCACACACACTTTAGCTTAATTTCTTTTCTGTTGTTTAGATTTCAACAAAAGAAGAAAACTGTCTCAGAAATGTATTTAATCATGAAATTACATAACAAACTAATAAACTAATATTATAACAACTGTTCGAAATGTTTGCCTTTTCTTTCTAAACATGTTGCTAGTCTTTGGGCTATAAATTCTGTGTGAATGTAGTTTGATAGGCAATCTAGAAATTCGGGAACATCGACAATATTCCCCGCTCCAGGAACAGTCATGCACAATGTGGGCGTGGTCTTCGTGCCATACCAAGATGAAACATTCTCCTTTAAATTTTTATATTGGAATTTTTGTCAAAAATTTTATAGTTGCAGCGTCTGACGTTTGAAGACGCAGGCTGAAGATGGGTATCGTGCTTGGAATTAGTCTTTGGATATCAATTTTGGGTCTAACACTTTATATGCTTAAAGATTTCTTCTTCTCTCTCAATTTTTTTAAATGGAACCTATATTTTTCGATATTGCCAGCAAATTACCTGTAGAATTACCTTTAAAATTGTACCAATAACGTAATACTTATGTACAGTATTTTCAACGATATTCCACTTTAACGGAAAATATCTTTAATACTATACGATACTCAGTACATCTAACATACCTACATACATAATACAAAAGTAATATTATGTACACTCTTTGATTTCTTAATAATAAATTAATCCTAGTCGAATATGTTTCCATTTTGCTTTATGCACATTCTAAGCCTTCTCTGTATGGACTGCCTTACATTTTTAGTCATATTGTTCTCGTGCAAGTGGAGAAAAGCATTTCTTATACGTTGCCTCTTGTTTTCTGCGGCCTTGGGATGTGTCATGTAAACTATGTTTTTTATAGTAGGCGACAAAAAAAATTACATGAGGAGAGAGCTGGAGATCGCGGCGGCCAGCTTATTGGATTGCAGCAGGCAATATGAGGCTTTCGTCGATTGTATGCGGACATCTTAGCTGCTCTTAATGCTACGAGATAAGATGCTTCAAGTACACTGTTTAATCATAGATTAAACATCATTTTAATCTAAATAAGTGTAGTTCATATTGAATAATTATCGTACTGTATATATGACGATATTATATTTTAACGATAAAATAATTTTGATATCAAAGTCAGGTATTAATCTAAATTAGTTCAGTATACTGCTGGTATAGAACAATCATAGGTCAGGTATTTAAAATAAACAAGTTCAATATTCTAAACAGTCATCGCATAAAAAATTGTGAAACATAAGAATTATGAGAACTTTAAAATGTATTATTAGCATCTGCGTAAACACCGTAATTAAACTAGGTTATATCAGTGATACCGTAACAAATATAAATGTCCTCGATTTTTAATTACACTTATTTAATGTATATAAAATTAACATGTTTAGAACCGCTAGAATAAAATTTGTATTTAGAATTTGTATATATACTATAATCTTTTTTAAATAAATCATTAAGAAATATTCTGTTCTTTAATCAACTCAGTTCAATTTCCAAGTGTCGAACTAATTTTGATGACTTCATGCCTTCATCGGAGAGAACCTGAAAGCAAACAACGGACTATGGCTTTCCATCTAATGAGGTAAAACTATTATTTAAATAACAGTCATTGTACAACCTTGTCTTTTTACCAACCGATTTACTGGAAGTAGACGGCTCATTTTGTTTTACACAAAATTATCCCTTTCGCATAGGAAATTAAAAAAAAAAATTTAGTTTCACGGTTGACCGCTAAAATAAAGCACCAGACGCATGCTTCGCATTCGCAACTTAACTGAAGTTGTGCAATCGCAAGAGCCTATTTTATACTGGTAGTAGTAAAATGCATTATTAGCATCTGTGTAAACACCGTAATTAAACTAGGTTATATCAGTGAAACCGCAACAAATATTAAATGTCCTCGATTTTTAATTACACTTCTTTAATGTATATAAAATTAACATGTTTAGAACCGCTAGAATAAAATTTGTATGTAGAATTTGTATATATACCATAATTTTGTTAAATAAATCATTAAGAAATGTTCTGTTCTTTAATGAACTCAGTTCAATTTTCAAGTGTCGAACTAATTTTGATGGCTTCATGCCTTCATCGGAGAGAACCTGAAAGCAAACAACGGACTATGGCTTTCCATCTAATGAGGTAAAACTATTATTTAAATAACAGTCATTGTACAACCTTGTCTTTTTACCAACCGATTTACTGGAAGTAGACGGCTCATTTTGTTTTTTCACAAAATTATCCCTTTCGCATAGGAAATTAAAAAAAAACAATTTAGTTTCACGGTTGACCGCTAAAATAAAGCACCAGACGCATGCTTCGCATTCGCAACTTAACTGAAGTTGTGCAATCGCAAGAGCCTATTTTATACTGGTAATAGTAAAATGCATTATTAGCATCTGTGTAAACACCGTAATTAAACTAGGTTATATCAGTGAAACCGCAACAAATATTACATGTCCTCCATTTTTAATTACACTTCTTTAATGTATATAAAATTAACATGTTTAGAACCGCTAGAATAAAATTTGTATGTAGAATTTGTATATATACCATAATTTTGTTAAATAAATCATTAAGAAATGTTCTGTTCTTTAATGAACTCAGTTCAATTTTCAAGTGTCGAACTAATTTTGATGGCTTCATGCCTTCATCGGAGTGAACCTGAAAGCAAACAACGGACTATGGCTTTCCATCTAACGAGGTAAAACTATTATTTAAATAACAGTCATTGTACAACCTTGTCTTTTTACCAACCGATTTACTGGAAGTAGACGGCTCATTTTGTTTTTTCACAAAATTATCCCTTTCGCATAGGAAATTTAAAAAAAACAATTTAGTTTCACGGTTGACCGCACACTAAAATAAAGCACTAGACGCATGCTTCGCATTTGCAACTTAACTGAAGTTGTGCAATCGCAAGCGCCTCTTTATACTGGTAATGGCACGATTTGTTCGAACGCATCCATATGCATGATTAAACATGCTCACAGCGAGTATTATAAAAAGGAGACTAAATTACAAAGAGCGCTTACACATCAAGTTGGAACTTGTAAATTGCTCATGTATGTACACGCCATATCCGTTATGTTTATACCCGTCGCTACAAACGCAGCGACATAAAATAATAGGAATAATCGTATTACATTTTTTATACTGCCGATATTTTCATAATGTATAAAATTAGTGCAATGTGATTATACCAGGTGTCCTTGATATAAAAATACTTTCCCGAAAAGAAAATGACAAAGATATTAAAAAAAAATTGTTACGCCACTGTGTAATTATAAAAAGTATCAGAGACGATATTTTAAGGTTGACCGACAATAACAAAAAGAACAGCTTTGTTACTGTCTATCTCGTTCAGCTCTTTCATCCGTAAACATACTCTATACCGTATGTGTGTGTGAGGCATTTATTATTTATACGCATTCTGAATATTTTGAATTCATAGGCGTGTCTTTAATTTCGGGGTTTGCCTTGTAATTTACACAATATTTTGGATTTATATTCTATATAATTACATCTTTCAATTTACCATTTGTTGTCTCTTTATTTCAAGGATCCTTGTATAATAATAAATATTTTTTTTATATTTATAATTACAGTCAAAATTAAGTTAGTGGTATTAAGGCTTACTGTTATTATTCCTTCGGGTGGTGGTCGCGAAATATTAATTTTATTTACATTTCCTATTTAGGAAGTCGCAAATATAATTATTTAGTTAAGGATGATGATCAAATAATTATAGTTTTTACTTTGTATGTATCTACCTACATGACTATTTTTAAATTTCAAGTTTTCATAGTGAAATATGATTACTAAAAATCTTTATTGCTTTTGACAAGAGAAAACGTCTGGTTTTCGTCTAGATATCACGTTCAATTTGTTAATGGAATTGCTACTCTATCTTAGGCGCCTGCCTTTTAAAAATTCGCCGAAAACACGGCAAAACACAAAGAGAACTCACCCTTCCTTCTGTGCACGTTTTTTAAATTATCGACCCCTAGATCCATTAACTTAAAGAAACACATAAATAAATAAATAAATACTGATACCTGGTCGTACTTGTGCCCGCGATATAAACAAGGGCGTGCTACTTTGAAGTTAAAATCTACCATACTCGTGTATGTCCTCTTTTTTCTCTATACCTTGCGTTGTTAGTGGTGGTAGAACTGATGCTACGGAAAACATATTAAAAATAATATAAACAACAAGAGAACAGTCAACCACGCACTCGATTTCAACCCCCGTAACCAATCTATGCGCTGGGTCTCATACATATTTATTTTTGTAAGCCGCCCTCAGTTGATATATACATGAACTTTACACGAGTCAAGGGAGAGACAAGGAGCAAGCGGGGGGCATATAGAACGGGGCACGATTAGGGTGCGTTTATAAAATATATGTCGTTACACTTATTTCACAGATAAATGTGACAGTAACAGAGATAGATGTGCTTGTATGTGTATGTGTGTGTGTGCATGTTATTTTTGGGGATGAAATATATTTTTTTTATTTCGCGCGCGCCCGCGCAAGTTAGACTATCAAAAAATGAGGCAAGGATTTTATTTTATGCCTTCATGTCGAAAAAAAAATGAACAGGGTGAAATGTAAAATACTGCCGGCGGGTCTTCTCATCGCGATGTAATAAATCTTCTAAATGGTTTCGTGATAGGAAAAAATCAAGTAAAATTGAGTAAATTTGTGTAAATAGGTTTTTGGCAGTTGGTTGAATTATTAAAATTATATAGATAAAAAACCCATTTGTGGCATAAATTGATTAAATTAGAGAAAAAAGATTATAAATTTACTGTCGTTCCATATCTTTTCAGCGTTACAGTACCAATTGCCATATATTTGACTTTAAATTAAGTATATAAAAAATGAGAATAAAAGAATCAAATGTTGAACATCTGATAGTAAAAGATATAGTTATGTAACAGACACCTCAAGTGATTACAAATGAAACAGATATGTGTTACACAGATCTGTATCTGTACACATGGACATACACCTTGTATTTTCTTCTGCCAAAGATACGTGCTTCTGTCGCAACAATAGACTTCGTCAGTTTGGCTAATGAAGTAAAGTTTGATGGAACGCCTCCTAGGTATAGCAAATTTTGTCCTATCAGGTGACACCAGATAATATGGTGACATCTGACGGACAAAAGAGACTATGCCGAAAATAGCGTTTTTTTCTCGCCGAGCTATGCCGGTACAGAAGGGAAAAAATTCGTATATAGGTGTAAGTCCATTAACACGATTACAGATGGCAGCAAATATGCCAAAGCAATTTGAGTACGTGAATATGTTAAGCACGCATGACGCGTTTGTTACAAATGAAACAGATATGCATTACACACATCTGTATCCGTACACATGAACGTACACCTTCTATTGTCCAACATTTACTTCTGCCAAAGGCACGTGTTTCTGTCACACACAATAGAACTTCGTCTTGTTTGGCTAGTGAAGTAAAGTTTGATGGAACGCCTCAAACTATTTTCTTAAGTTAGATCTTTTAGTTGACAGAAATCCTCGCAATAGAAAAAAGCGGCTTCCAACCAAATACCCCATCTTGTAATAACAGGTTGGGGTGGAAGAGTAGTGTTTGGTAGTTTTTCTTTATAGAACTGAACCCTTATAGGCGCTTTAAACAAGCTTTTTATGTTGAAAATTAAACTGTTTACAAGAGAAAAATGTTTCCTAATCTCTTAAGCAACCCTATTTGAGCCGATTTGAGCAAAACATTGTGGTGGTTCGCGACAGTGTAGTTGTTACTACATACAATGAAATCGATTCTTTGCAGTTCCCAAGAGTTGGGCATAGGATATTCTTCAGTGCGGAGAGTTCTCCAGTATGATCTTTATTACCACCCGTACAAAATTCAGTTAACGCAGCAGTGGACGATCACGAGAAAAGGCGACAGCTTATTGATTGGTTTTTTGAGTAGACGCCAAGCGGATGACAGCTTTGCGAGCAAAATTATCTTCACTGACGAAGCGCACTTCCATTTAAATGGATTTATGATTAAGCAGAACTGCCGCATCTGGGGGTCAGAAAATCCTTGCATTATTCAAGAAAGGGACATGCATCCACAACGAGTGACAGTGTGGTGCGGCTTTTGGACAGGCGGCATCATCGGGCCTTATTTTTTTGAAAATAAGGCAGGACAAGCAATCATAGTTAATGGAAACTGATACCGTGCGATGATAAGAGATTTTTTGTGGCCTCGTTTGGATGGAATGGACATTTAAGAGTTGTGGTTTCAGTAGGCTGGTGACACCTGCCACGCTTCTCGTGAAGCAATTCAGTTGCACTATGAGCGGTTTCCGGATCGCTTTATTTCGCTTAATGCCGACCATCAATGGTCATCAAGGTCATGTGACTTAACTCCTTGTGACTTTTTTCTTTGGGATGCTCTTAAATCATTGGTGTATGTCAATAAAACCCGAAACATCCCTTATTTGAAGGAGGAAATTCGACGGATTGTTGGCGAGATCCAAGTAGAAACTTCACGGACAGAGTTCTTACATGCCAGCGCAGTAGAGGTGCTCATATGCCCGACATCATTTTCCAAACTAGAAATTGGAACGTGTGATGAACATGTTTATATATTTTGTTAATGTGATTTGCAAAAATAAAGTTCATAATTCGATAAATCAACACCAGCGCGCTTTTCTTAAATTTATTATTGCATTGATAATTTTGAATACATCTTCTTTTCCTACACAATCTTTATTTCTATTAATATTTTTTTCCCAACGGATTAGAAGCTTTTTAATCTTGTCATCGAAAAATGAAGTTGGTTATGTCTAACCAATTGCGTACGAACGATTCCACACCTTGGTCGCCGTCCAAACATTTGTGTGGACAATAGGATGGCTATTTAAATATTACTAAATTTCTATCGGGTCAAAGCAGCTATGTATGTAGTCGAGCCTTGTCACGAAGAAAACTCATACACCGGGCATATCTCGCCTTTTTTGTTTCCATACGAGATTCGCTTCATCAAGGATCTAGTAGTAAGACTATAAACTATATTAGTTGACTATAAACTATGTGTGAAGAAAATTAAAGAGAAGTAATATACGTTCGCTTCAGTTATACTGGTTCGGTATTAGTATATACGATTCGATTTTCATAAACTTTTAATCATTTGAGTTCGGAAAAAGTACGCGACGAAGATTTAATAACACACCGACGTATGTACCTTTTTTGCTCGGGGATGATGCTACTCACGGTCAATCAGCTCTGGTGAGCTGGTCTGCTGAATTTTCCTCCTCTTGGATCCTTACTCGACACATATCTGCTGTTAATTCTAAGCAAAGTGCTGTACCAGCTCCTTTGCTTGGCGTAAATAACTCACGGTGTAAATAGCCCACGACGTAAATAATATATTGAACAAAATATGATGAGCAGTATAATTTGTATTATAGTGACTTCCGCGCGAATAGTTCAAGCTTTCGCTACCGCTACTTTAAGATATACGATATTACTTTTTTTGTCGTTAATTTCTGTTTTCCTTATATACATAAAAACTTTTGTCTCCGAATGACATTAAAAGCGGCTTTTTAATGACACTTGAAAGGCTTAAAAGGTGTACTTTTACTGCCTAGTCAGAAAAAGTGGACTTTTTCTGCCTAGGCAGAAAAAGTTAAATCAACTAGTAATTAAAATTGACATGACATTAGGTAAACACAAAATGATGGAGTTTTAAATAAAAAAAAATTACACAAGACTGGTTTTATTACATTACAACTACAAACTACAATCGGAAATTTTTACTTGTTAGAAATATTTATGCTGAAATCTTTAATAAAATTGAACTCTCTTCACTTCCCTCCTTTTTCGTAAAATTAACTATATTTGAAACGCCTGGAAATACTTTTTTGCTGATGTTCGACTTATTGGCTTGCGAGTCCTCGATATAGCCCTCCGCGACCGCGGAAGACTTCCATGCTCCATGTTGCTTCAACATTGTTATGTCCCCACCAGAATGCACCAGCAACGTGGCCGAAGTTCTGCGAAAGCAGTGCCCAGTATACTCATTCGCATGGGTTACTTCCAGAAAAGTAACAATTTCTCCTGGCAGTTTACCGAACTTACCAATGAATTTTTGATATACTTCACCGTTCGCATACTTATAGAAGAAAAGCCGGTTATTCAAATTTGAGGATCCGGAGGGTGCATATTTTCTGTAAACCCTTAAATATTCCATTACTACAAAAGATTTTGATCTTTTGGTCTTAGTATTTGGTATTATTTGTTGCCCATATCATTTATATCATCCGTTTTCATTTGCAAAAGCTCATCACATCTACAAGCCCCAGCGACTGCAACAGTAAGTACAACCTAAAATATAAATTGAAAAATAGTTCTTTAATCCATAATAGATAATTTTCAGTACATTCATAAAGTACGTGCTTAAATACAGTTCAGCTGGGGCCTCTGATAAAAATTTATTGATTTCTTCTCTTCGAAAAACTCGTGATTTTCTTACATGGATATCATCTGACTGCCGTTTCACAAAAGCTCATAACTTCAGATATTTTGCCAAATCAATGTTATTTTTTATGGTCAGGGTAGCTTGTCTATATGTGTCTATATTCCATGCATTTGCTGTATGTGAGTTCATATACAGTTCTGACTTATCCGGCAATAGTTTCAATTCCACATCTCGCGCCAGGTCTCTTATCTCAGGTGGTGTTAATGGTAGTAACTGATTCGCACTTTCAAATATATCCATTTCGAAAGTTACCTGACAATTTTTTGAAATTGACAATGACATTAAAGTAAACAAACAATTCAACGAACGTCATCAGCGTAAAATCTGGTAAACATAGTAACGAAGATCCAGTTACCTTTGTTAAAATAATTTAATTATTTGGATATTGATAATGAAACGCAATTAATTAATATAAAAAAGACCATTTTGCGTGAAACTGGAACAAATTCAGAGAAAAAATTATATGCATCGCACGGCAAAAAAGCAGATTTAATGCCTTGGCTGGTTTCCCAGTCTCGGCTATGAAACGCCAACCGCGGCATTAAATCTTGTGCTTTTCTGCCTAGTAAAACAAATAACTGTTGTCAATCGAAGTTTAAATTATTATGGATTTTCCAGGATTGTGACTTAAGTAGGCTACCATCAAACGTTTACTGCTTTGTTGTATTCAAAGATTTCGTTACCCTTTTAGTAAGGAATGAATAAATTTGTTGCTATTTTGTCTCCGAAAAATTCTTTACTTTTAATCGTTGTTTGATAGGTTATGGAAAAGCCTTAAAATGCATTGAATCCAAAGAAGTATTTGTATTCAACTTGTCTGGTTTATTCGTAGCATTATTTCTGTAAATATTGCGGAACACTTGGAATTCATTTGGGGAAAATTTTGGCCATTTTAGTTAGTTGCATAAGGTTAGAGGAAGATTTTCAGATTTTCATTTAAATTCAAATTTCTTAAATTATTTTTCCTGTTGAATCTAGTCATTAACAGATAGATTCAACAGTTTTCTGGTCAGATGCTCACGTTTTCGAACTTGGTAAAAGCATGCGAAGTAATCATTTGCATTATTAATAAATATAGAAGCTTTCAGGACATGTTAACTAGAATCTACCCAATTGAATATCTATAAAATATTAGTACAGAAAGATATACAAAAACTTACATAATATACATAAATAAAATACAATAACGTATGATCCCAAAGTTTAGGGAAAATTTTAGATTGTTGACAATTTTTTCAAAACTGTTTTACTTTGTAAACTATATATTACAACAATTAACAATAATCGCAACAATAAATACTTAATCTCCAAATTATTGATAGTTGGCAATTATCTTCGGATGGTGCTCAGTTTTCTTCTGACTTGTCCCATCATGCTCTGGACAACAGCAGGCTCAGTTTCTCGCAATTTTTGAAAAATTAGACGTCGTAATTTGTCTTCATTTGCAGCTTCCTATCAATTTCATACACTTTACTGAGCAATATTGACCAAAATTCCTCTATAGGCCGAGTCTGAGGTACATTAGGAGAATTGTTTAATTTGAGAACAAATTTTATGTTGTTTGCGTTATACCAGCCTCTAGTAACTCTAGCATAATGGCATGAAGCTAGATAAGGCCAAAACATGATATCATCAATGCCGCCATGATTATGTATTTAAAAACTGAAGCAATTTAGAAAGGCGTCTTTGAATGTAAAGTTGTACAGTTAAGGTTTCTCTTCGAACATTATCAATGTACGGCTGCGATATAAATCCGGCCTCGGAAATGGCACACCACAATAAAATATTGTGCTAAAATTTGGATTTACCTTTCAATTTGACATTGCCTGGTGTGTTTTCTATGTTGTCAGTATAAAAACAATCGTTTCTCTTCATCACTGAATGGGACAAGGTGAAATACTTCTCATCATCCAATACACTTTATTTACTTAACTTAAGATAATACATTGTACATGGTACATTAAATTATCCTAAATTCCGGTGCTCCGTCTAATGCAGAGGCTCCCAAACTGTTTTTCTCATAGACCACTTTGAAAGTTTTGCTGGTTCCGGTGTACCCCCTGCAGCTACATTTCTACTATATTCCCAAAACTCGACAAAACATGTGAAGATTAGATCTAACTATGGAAATTTGCGTTGCGGCTGA
This sequence comes from Melolontha melolontha, assembly GCA_935421215.2. Taxonomy (NCBI): domain Eukaryota; kingdom Metazoa; phylum Arthropoda; class Insecta; order Coleoptera; family Scarabaeidae; genus Melolontha; species Melolontha melolontha. Next base: position 165,105,709 of record OW285237.1, on the reverse strand, counting down.
GTTATTGGTTAATTAATTAATTGATTGTGCTGTGAGTGGATGTCAAAAAAGTAAAGTTAGCCAATCAAAAAAGTGATTCCATCCAAATTTACTCCTTTGACATCTACTCACAGCACAAGAAACCAATCAATTCTCACATATTTTATTTAGCGGAGTGGTAAAAATAAAAAGAAAAATAGTATATTTCCTTGTGTTGTATTTATTCAAATATGTAATTATTACACTATTAATTATAATTGTTATCATATTACATTGTAATATGATAACAGTCGTAATATAATTAAAATTAAATATTAATAACGTAACGTAACTTCTACAATGACAATCACAAAATAGTCATAATTTTAGTGGGAGGGATGTACTTGATGGATTGACAGCAAATTATCAATATCTGGCTTCAGTTTTGTTAGGAATAACCGCAAATCTCCCCGTTCTGTGATATTCAATCTGCTCCTTTTTTTTGTTAAAAGGTTTGTAACGACACTAAAACTTTTCTCGACAAGATATTGCGAGGGAAACGCTATCAAAAGCTTTCTCACAATTCCCCACAGTCAAGGATATTTTTCGGGTATTTTTGCCTACAGCCAAAATGTTTAATACCCTCTTTTAAATTTCACCTTCAATTCCTCATTAGTGCTAAGCTCGAGTAGCTCCTCTTGTAATATCACATTCTCCACTTCCGTTTCATCAAGTGGATTTATGATCCATGGTGGTATTTCCATCGTCAGAATCTTCAAATCTGATTTTAAAGTCATCATGCAGAGCAATTAAATGTTGAACGTATGTGTGAATATCCTCATCAAGGCATTCTATCTGTGACAAGTATGAAAACTGGGAAAATTCGCGCCGACTAATATTTTGCTTCATAAATTTCAATTTTCCAAGAAAAGCTGAAATTACACCCTTTGTTTTTATTAAATTGAGGCTGTCCCCTTGTAATTGTAAGTTAATGTCATTAAATTGTTTGAACAAATCTGTCAATACGCGATGTCTGCTTTCAAATTGATCAGGTTTTCTTTTAAATCTGGAGCTTTACTTTCCAGAAACTCTAAAACTGATTCAAAAAGTGAGAAAAATCTTGTTAAACATGCACCTTTCGACAACCAGCGTACTTCAGTATGTAAGAGCAATCGTTGGAAGTTTTCATCATTTTCATCGCACAATTGCGCAAATAAACGCGTATTCAATGCATTGCTTTTTATTTTGTTAACTGCATTATTCTCAAATTGAAGCGATTGGTGCAATTTAGCACTAAAATTTTTCGCTACTAGGTGTTGTCGGTGGATGACACAGTGAATTGCAGTTACCTCTGGTATAATTATTTTAAGATGGCTTATAAACCCACGACATCGCCTGGCCATGGCAGGAGCTCCATCTGTTGCCACCGAAATAACGGTTGTGAATGGAATCGATTTTTCCTTAAAAAAATCACTCAGGACATTCAATATTGATTCACCTTTAGTGTTCAGTTCATCACCAAAGTTTTCGCGAATAGTAGCTCTTCATGAATTTCTTCGTACATAACAAATCGGACATATGCCAATAATAATGCTTCATTACCAGGTAAAGTTGACTCGTCCAGTTGAATAGAAAAATGAGTTGTTTGCAGATAATTACACAAGAAACTTTCAAAATCAGAGCTCATTTCGTCAATACGTCTTTGTACATTGTTGTTACTCAAAGGAATTCTTTTGAGTATGTCAAATGGAGATTTATGCAGAACAGTTTTTAAAACCTCTTCAACAGCGGGTAAAATTAACTGTTCTCCAATGGTGTGCGATTTTCTAGATTTCGCTATAAGTAATGAGATATTGTAAGATGCCGCAAGCCATCATCGTTACTTTCCGACGTTGAAGCGAACATACTGTGCACGGTGGGTCTCTTTTCATATTTTTCCTTCAATGTTTGAAAATATTTCAAATCTTTACCTATTTTATCAGGATGGCACCTTCTTAGATGATCTTCGAGCTTCGATGGTTTCATAGAGTCATTGCTGAAAACTTTGTTGCATAAAAGGCATATGGGCAATCGCTTGTCTGCCTTTGATTGAAGAAAACCAAATTTTAAATAATCAACACTGTACTGTCGACATTTCTTCTTAGATTCAGCCATGTTTCGTATCAGTTACCTACCTGTAAATAAAAAAAAAACTTTGTTGTAGTAATTTTAAGGCGGTCTTACTTAACAGGATATGGTTATTTTAACAGGATTAATTGATTAATTATTGCAATGCAATAAACAAAGTACCGGCGGCAAACTGATTCTAATTATTAAAAGCAATAAATCGCTAAGATCAATAATTGAGTTTTATGAAAACGGCTGAACCGATTTTAATGTAATGTAAAACATTTTTTCATTAATTATATTTTGATATATTTCTGTAAATTTGATAGAAAATACTTGTAAATAATATTTTGATATCAAAACTTCGCGATTTTAATTATTTATTTATTACTTTGATGCACGTTACGAGTATGTAGTATATAAACACAAGTACAATTTATGAAAATATATTTAATTATTAGTGAACCACCACACAGTCGGGTAATAAAAAATTTACTAATAAAGTAGGGACAAGAAGTTCAACATTTCTCGGCTTTATGTTCTTTTATGGAAGTATCTAATAATGGCTCTGTTCAGTATTTAATTTTTAATACGTACCTACTACACGCAAACATTACAAATATACTTATTACAACATAAATATATCTCCTATCGCAGGTGGGTTGGAAGAGATTTCTTTTAGGAATAAGCCTCAGCTTTTGTACCTACGTATTTTTTTGTAATTTGTCCATTTCTTGTTTACTTACGTGTACAATAAATTGTAAAATAAATAGATAAATAATAAATAAAATAAAAGTATGTATAACAAATAGGCAGGTAAGTACTTACTTTTCCGACAGTGGCAAACACTAACATCAATTCACTTTACTTTACTTTTCTTTTCGAAATTTGGGAAACAAATGAGTAACGTTTATCCGTGGCATTCGTATTTATATTGGTGAAGAATCAAACAAGTTCATGTAAGATTGCAAGCACACACACCACAAGTCGTACTTCGTCCCTTTGCACGTCTGAACAAGCATTGCGGCCGGCGGCAGCGGCAGCGCTTTGCAAGTCTCGACACGTTGTACTGAATATGGAATATGCAAGTTTTTACAAGTAACAGTCGCTGAGCTTCTTAAAATATTATCTGCCTACATTGATAGGTGAACTCAACCCAACATTTTAGTTCTTCACTATCGAAACCAGATAAACATTCGTAGACCAACGCTTACGAATTGTAAACCCCCATTTTTCTGTCACGCCAACGTAGACCCCCGTCGAGTCTCCCGTGGACTCCTGGGGGTCCACCTGGACCACTTTGGGAATCAATGGTCTAGTGGGACTACACCGGATCCTAAACTCTGTGCTTTATTGATCAAACTGAATAACTTAATCTAACTAATCTTACAACTAAGCTAATACGGATCTAGTCCGCGCCCTACTTAACTATTTACAATTGCGCTTCTAACTTGACTTCTGCAAGTTAGGAGCGCAGTTGTAAATAGTCTGCTCCTTAAATATTTCATTTGCTATATACATTTTTAATCCCGTCTGGTCCGGGGGCTTCCCTGACCCGGCCAGGATCCCGATCCATTCATTCCCTCGCCAGACCCACACTAAAGGCAGTAGCTGTATCAAGGAGAAAAAAACCGGCAGTCACTAATACAAAAACTACTCAAATGGTTTGCAGGGATGATCTGCTCCGTCTTTACCGCATGCTTGTGTGTGTGTGTGTGTGTGTGTGTGTGTGTGTGTGTGTGTGTGTGTGTGTGTGTGTGTGTGTGTGTGTGTGTGTGTGTGTGTGTGTGTGTGTGTGTATGTGTGAGCGAGCTGTGTTCATTATTTCAAACTAATTTGAAAAAAATACTTAACTTGTAATTTTTGCGCTACTGGCGGCTTATGTCTCTTTATGGGTGTGAAGTTGTGTGTTGTCTGCTGCTGGGAGCTTGTGTCCCTTTCTGGGTGTGGACTAGTGTGTTGTTCGCTGCTGGAAGTTTGTGTCTCTTTTTGGGTGTGTGGTTTTGTATTTGTGCCAGCGCGCAAGTGTAGGGGTGTTATATGTTAGCGCGTTCGTGCATGTGTTTAGTGTCGCGTCGCGTTAGTTTTGAGAGATCGGAGAACCAGCCGTTGTGCAGGGCCGCCAGCCCTTTCCGGCAACTTCTTTAATTTTCCGTGAAGTACTTCGACGGACCTACCCCCGCCCCATCGAAGGAAGGCCCAGATCCGCAAAGCGCAGCCTACACGGGGTTGATCGACACCAACCGTGGCAACACTCTCAGCGGCTGCGTCGGTCGACAACGGTCACACTTTGTGCCGTCTTAACGTTTTCCGCTGTTGCGAGGGCACTGCATGCACGTCGAGCGTGTGTGTGCTGTTCACGGCTGCCTGGCCAGGTTGCCGCCCAGGACCGGTCCTAGTGGAGTATGCATTGCACGGCGTCGAGTTTTGCGCAGCGTAGCTTGGTTCTTTTCTCCTCTGCTGGAAAGGCGGAATGGCATCTGTCTGCCCATCGGGCAGACCTCTCTAGAGTTTGGTAGCGCATATGCTAGGCTACCACCCAGTAAAAGACTTCGCCAGCACCCCACCCGTTTCGTCGTTTCGCCTCCAGGCAACGTTGCCCGTGTTCGCGCATCATCATCCATTACAATCAGTTTATAGACAAAATGAATGCGCCCTAGTACACGACAACACCTGGATATTCATTCTAACTGGACCTTGATATATTTTGGTGATTTCCTTCGTTTTTGAAACACCACGTTATTTCGGAAAATTGTTCGAAAACAGTGGTGTTTGAAACGCCAAATCTTCGACCTATCCTCGACCTATCCTCTCTATCCTTAACGGCTTCAGGCATTCTTTGTTCCCTCACTTGGCTTAAAATTCTTGGTCGACCACTTTTGGGCAAATTAAGGGTTTTTCCTCTTCACATTATTTTACGGTTTGATAAATTGTTGATAAAGAAATTTCTTGTTCGCGATAAATGGCAACAATCACGCATATCACGCTTGGGCATTCGTTCAACCAGATTGTAAATTCCTTTATGAATATCTAGCTTATAAGATACTTTGCTGAACCAGAGCACAAAAACTAAACTGTCATAATTAAAACAAGTTAATCGTGACATATGATCTCCAGCGACAACTTAACCAGATATCATTTAGTACAACTACAAATTATCTAAAATTTTAAATTTTTTTTTAATTTATTTAAAATTTGACGAATTTTAACATGTTTAGTGCCGTTATTTGCTAAATTTTAACTCTGAATTACACTCCTAATGAAGTAACCAATGCGTTATGAAATATAGAGTGGAATAAAGGAGTTTTATTTTTACTTGACAGACCGCTCACCCGTTAATGAAATTTTTACTTATACAGTACGGTCGATAATACTTAATAGTCTATATATATATATTGTAATGATGCAAGGCATACACATTGAGCTGCATCTGAAATGGGAAAAATAAGATATACAAAGTAAGAAAAGGGTAATAAAAGGTTATGTAAGTGATATTATTAAGTATTAGTAGTGTCGAAGTGCATACGAATTTTAATAACGACAACATTATTTTCTTAAATTTCTTTATTTATATTTCTTTCATTAATTTCTTTTTTATTATTTCTAATTCAAATTTCAAATATTAGCGCGAAAAACACATATTCAAATTCATATGCATTTTTAATTTATATCGACGCTAGTAAGCCACGCCTACAAATTGACATCTCGCAAATGTAAATATTTATCGTGCGCAGTACTCAATTTGTAATATTAAGTTTCACATTAACCTAACTTGTTAATTTATTAAATAATTTTTAAAATCTGTAAGAATAGTAATATTAGTCAAATTCCATCGATTTAAATATGTTGATAAGGTAAAACATCGAGACTTTTTGGCATCATTAGATAGCTAAGTTTGGTAAAACAGACAAGCGCTATCGGCATCATCGTTTGAAATTCATAAAATAATAGACGCATTTTTTTCGACCGAATCTTAGAAATCTCATAATATTAATAATTCAAACGCTAATTCAGTGAAAAAGTTATCAAAAGTATCCTGCATTAATATTAATACAATCAACAAGTGATATTCTACAAGATATTTAGACTTTTACGTATAAACGTAAAACAAAGCGTCATTGACATAGTATCATCCATAATCACAAGGAATTCTGGAGATATATTATCAAGAAAGAACCACAGACCATCTACTGAACTGTTTATCGTCAATCTACGTCAATACCTTATATTCAGCAGCCAAACAAGAACGCAGGGAGATATTAGGCATTAGGAACCAAGTCCGAAGAAAAACTTCGATAGCGTCATCAAGAACGGCTACCCACACCGCCAACAATTTGATCAGCGATCGGACTATTTTCGAACGCCAAGACTTATCCATTTTGAAGCGTGCAATCTACAAATCAAACAACAGGTTTACTATAAACACTGGCTAAAGACATAGCGTATTTATTATTCAATTTTTCAATTCTTTTAATTATACACAAATAAAATTCTCGATTTTGTTTACCTTAACCTATAACGTCCTATACTAATATTAATATTAAATAAAAACCAATTTTAACGTAACAACATTAATTTAAAAGGTACTCACCTATTTATTTAAAAGATCATTTGTATTGTAATCCATATTTTTATAATTTCGTAACACACATAACCTTTTTTTTTTTCTTGTTAACACCTTGTCGTCACTTATATATAGTTCATAAATTTAACCCTTTCCTATACATGTTATTTTATTACAGTTTTCTTTTATAGCAATAAACTTAATATTTTTATTATCATATCAATCTTTTATTTGTCTATATTTACTTGTAGGAGTTATTTCTTTAAGCCTTAACATTAATAGTTTACTTTTATGGAAGCAACAACTTATATCTAACGAAGAGCCTGAGATTTCACATTTAATTAAGCTTTTTAATTTAGTTTCATGCGATCCGACTAGTTGGCAATTTAGAACACAGATAGAGCAGTTTGAGGAGTTATATAAAGGCGCCCATCTTTTAATTTCAAAATTAATATTTTTTTGAACTCGTTCATTATATTTATTATCACCTCCTCAGTAATTCATCATTGGGCTAGCACAACGAGAGGCTATGTATTACTTCAATATATATATATATATATATTGAGGTAGGTCAAGCCCACACTCAAGTATGCCCAATAAGCAAAAGGACAATCTCTCAATGTATATAAATAAGTTATTGAATAGTTAATTATATGTCAAAACTGAATTCTTCCCACGTCAAATCAATAAAGTTGAATACGCAAGTTTAATTATTTTTTTTTTAAGACATTCACACATTTATAATCTAACATTTCATTTGTAATAGTATTTTCAGTTCGATAATTTGTATTTACAAAAAAAAATCAACTTAATTGATAAATCATTAATGACGCCATTTATTTAGGTATAACTGTACATAATTTGAATTGTCAATCGCGGGAAAATATCCCATAATAAAAACAGCATAATGTATTATTTTTGACATACACATTATATGCATATTAGTTTTAAAATTAAGTAAATATTTATTACAACATGTAAATGTATTTAAAATTATTGAATTGTCATTTTCATTAGTAGTAATTGTCGAGATTAAATGAATACATACCGATGAACGAATCAAAATCAAGTAACAAAAATAAAAGAAGGTTAGCGTAACTGGAAAAATCGCCATTAAAGCATCCAGACGTATTTTTGAGTGTATCACTAAAAACAAGAAGAAAATTACAATAAATACAAGTAAATTCATACGTCCAATTAGTTAAACATCTTACCAATATTCCCAGCTCCTGTTGGACACATATTTCAAGTTCGTACGTGTACCAGTGACAAAAATATTGCCAAGAGCAATTTGCCGAGAAGCAGTTCGTTAGAAAGTGTTTTTGACCGGGGTGACGCCGTTCGAACGCCGACGAAAAACCTGCCTTTCCTAAACCGTTTGAGATCCCGTTTTTATCCAGAATCCTGCACCAATTACTTAAGTATTCTTTAAAATCTCACATCTATATTGAAAAGACAATTTAAACAATCATATTAAAAAAGAATATAGTATATTATTTATATTAGTTAAGATATACATTATTAAATACGATATATAAGATTTAGGTTATTTATTACTTTTAAAGAGGAAGAATACAGTTACGTTTTAATTTAATTTTTCTTTGTTTTACGTCATACATTCTAGTTATATTAAAGTTATTGACTTAATTCTCCTAATTAATTAAAGATTATCTTCACTATTTCTATATTTATCTATTTCATTTATTTCATGTAATATTTATCGTAATTTATCATAGTTAAATAACATATTAAATTTATCACGTTACAAAATTTATATACAAATTATACTTAACAATTAATGCTTATAACTTACCTGTTACTAGAGATCTTAAGAACATTAAAGTTATTATTCGTGAATCTGATCTCGACATTTTATTTTGTAGTATAGCTTTAACAACAATTAACCTATCATTTAGGAATCTAAAAATATCAGTAGTGTTTGATTGAAGTCACCGAACTCGCACTTTAAATTTGGACATATCACAATGCCCTAACACTAGAGTCTATTTTGTTCTCGAGTTTAGCCGGACCCTGAAGATAATAAACGCACATTAATTAATACTTATTAATAAGTTTATATCCGAACAGCTGTTTTAGGTTACATTTATGGAATAATTCGCAAGTAGGCAACTTTGCATCTTGCGCATATAGATTAAACTCGAACAACCCCATCTATATGTTACTTAGAGCAATGTAATTAGTTCGTATATGTAAAATTCACCGAATAAATATAAAAACTAACAAGCCATTTATTCACAGCTGAGCATTTTTATATTCATAAACGTTTACATTATTTTATTACGCATCTTGCTCGTTATCAATTTTCAGTACAACGAGAGGCTGCTCGTTATCAATTGTCGCCGCAACGTGTCGCTTAGAAAACGTGCTCAATCAAACACGTAATACAAAATAAAACGAGAGAGAATAAATTTAAAAAACTGTATTCTTTCTAGATTTATTTAAGATACAAAATTTTTTATAATTGTAAGTTGTATTTTGCTTCTTGTGGTCATTTTTGTGTGATAGGATGCTGACTGGTACCCAGGAACAGGATTTGTAAGTTTGTTTTTTTTAAAAAGGGGTTATTGTTTGTATAATAAACACTAAACGAATAGGTCAAAAAGATTAAAATAATAATTATTTGAAGAGATAAGAATTTATTTATACAATTTATTAGCAAATATAACACTAATACTAAAACATCAGAATAGGAATAATCAATATACATAAACTAATAGAACCTATAATCATAACACTATCATATATATTTTTTCAATAATAATAATAATATGGACAAGCGTACAAGGAGTAAGTCAAGGGAAAACCTAGCAGATAGAGAGGACCAGGCTGATCAGGGTGATTCTGTTACAGCCACAGCACAAGCAGAAGCTTCAAAGGAAGAGGCGACGATGAACTTTAATTCGTTAACCGCTTTGATAATGAATATGCAACAAAAACAAGAAGCTAATTTTAAACAATTTGTAGCGGAAAATAATGAAAAACTAGATGCTAACAATAAAAATATAAGTCAATTAGAAACTAATTTAACGCGAAAATTAGAAACAAATATCAGCCAGATAGAAATGAATTTAGCACGAAAATTAGAAATTAATAATGAAAATTTCAAACAACTAATCACAGAAAATAATAATAGATTAGAGACTAATATCAGTCTCATAGAAACCAATCTCAACAGCAAATTAGAACAACTCAAACAGGACAAGGAAGAAATAAAGATGGATATAAAGGGTTTGAAAGATAGTCAAACAAAGATCGAGAAGATAATACATCAAACACTAGAAGAAAGCGAGTTAAAATGCTTGCTGAAAATGGACGAAACTCTAAATGTCCATAACCAACATTGGGCCAAACAATTAGAGAATACTTCACAGGAAATTTACGTAATTACCAACAATAAAATAATAACCGCAAATACGGAAACAAAAACCGAAATAACAAAGTCCTGTAACGAAGCTCATACAAAATTAAATAACAAATTAACAGATTTTAACCTAAGTAACGAAATAACATCGTTAAATCTAAAACAACATTTTACCGATAGTCTCAACACTCAGATGGGGGAACATAGGACATTCTACGAACAAGAGATCAATCAAGTAAAAGATAATCTTGACACCTTCCGAACGAACCAGGATAATAATAAAAGGTATTATGAATCCGAACTGAGGATAATTGAAACGAAGATCATAAGATATACTGCGTCTGATAATTGCATAAACACAGGAGGTCTCACCATAAAAATAGAAAATTTAACTCATTTCGATGGGGATATAACGCACGTACACCCCATGCTCTATTTAAATGGACTCCTGCGTTATTTAATTGATGTTCCGGTCAATAAACAAAAGATGGACATAATAAGAGTTACACTTAAAGATAGTGCTCAGGAGTGGTTCTTGCGCATTGAAGACCATTGCGAGGACGTAGAGCAATTCGTGTCATTATTTAAGAGGAATTACTGGGATGAAGCACAACAAAATCGTGCCAAAATCAGACTTCTAACCGGTAAATATAGAATGGGCTCAACAACTAGGGAGATATATGCTTCAAGAATGTACAACCTGTGTAAACACATAGCTGATATGGAGGAATCAACCATAGCACGACAGTTACTGAACCATTTCATTTATTCGGACACACAAGCAATTATTTGTCAACGAGTCAATGACATGGATTCCTTAATAGAAATTCTCCGAAGATTAGATGACTTTGCCGAAGGTAATCGTAGTTCTTTTCCAACAGTACAACGTAATACGAATAACAGTCTATATAATTCCTCTAATAATCGACCGAGCAATACAAATTATAACACCATACATAATCCATCTTTTAGACAAAATTACTCACAAAATAATCGACCGAATCATGTACAAGAAACAACCTCATATAATAATAACAGAACTAACAACAATTATACTCAGGCGAATCTAACAACTAATAATAGTAACACTAATTATAATAATAATCACGCAAGTCCTGCACCAAATTATAACACTCATCAAAATTATCGTAACCATTCTACAAATCCTTTTCATAATTATAACAATAGACCCAATCTTTCGAATTATCCACCCCCTAATAATAATAATTATAATAATAATACACGAACGTATGATGCTAATCGTCAGAATAATAACAATCAGTACAACAACCCGCCGGGAAGAAGAGGTATGAATAATTATAGATACCGTAATAGAGGACGTGTTAATAACTACTGCCGGAGACCATTGTCACCACTGCCCTCTAGACAAGAATCGGAGGATGTAAAAAAAAAAATGCCGATTTCGGAAATCGATATGTACTCCAACCCGACACCAAGCACCTCAACCCAAAATCTTTAAATAAAATCGACTGTAACTACCCCTCAAAATTAAACAATATAACTTTTTATCAACCCTTTGAAGAGTTCATACATGTAGAAGAAACTGGAACCCATAATATAGATACGCACTCTCTACCAATTATTAAGATTAAATTTACAAACATAGAACTAAGCTGTTTAATAGATACTGGAGCCGAAATAACGTTATTAGAAGAGAAAAAGGCAATCTTAATCGATAATTATGAAAAGAAAATTATAAGGACTAAGGGAACAGATTTGATAGCCGCTAATGGTAAAAGAATGGGGAAAATTCAAAAAAGAATATGTACGGAAATAATGGTGAAAGATAAGGAATATGTCATACAATGCTACATTATAGGTAAACTGCAATACGATTGCATAATTGGGATAGATAACATTAAGAATTTAAAAATGATATTGGATTTCAAAAGAAAAATAATAATGATCGATGAAATAGAGATAAGGATGGAGAAACAGTTATCTGAGGAAGAAGAATATGAATATAATTATTTTAAAGATAAACATTTACAGAAGGAGATTAATAATATATTACAAGAAAGATTGAATACAGATAGTTATGATAATGAATGTAGTAATAAGGAAGAAGGAATAAATATTAAAATGAATAATGATGATTATATATATGGATTGGAAGAAAAGGAAGATGGAATAGGAATGCAGAATGTAGAAGAAGTGGTAGTAAGAAAAGAATTAAATACCCTCAGAACAGTAAATAATTTAGAAGATATAGAAGAAATAATTAAACTACAAAATATACCATATCATATGATCCCATCAAAATTAGTAAAAATTTTATCTGACAACCTAACATTAATCAATGATGTAGTAGTATTCGCACGTAACTATCAACATACAATAAGAATAGACAATGACAACCCATTATCGAGCAGAAACTACCCAATACCATACCATTATCAGGAAAAAGTTAATATGGAGCTTAACAGATTAGAAGAATCTGGTATTATTGAAAAATCTAATACATATTTCATCAATCCCATAGTTATTGTTCAGAAAAAAGATTTATCGTTAAGGATATGTTTAGATGCAAGATCACTAAACAAACGTATCAAACCTGAATACGAAATGCCTCAAAACATAGATATACTAATAACGAAATGTGGTAACAAAAACTATTACAGCAAATTAGATTTAAAAAACGCATTTTGGCTGATAAATTTAGAACCTAATTCCAGGAAATACTGTGGATTTTTAATAAATGGAGTAGTTTACCAATTTAGAGTCTGCCCGTTTGGATTAAAAACTTCACCTGCAGCTTTGATAAGATTTTTACACCGCATTTTAGATAAATATGATAATTTCGCACTTCATTATTTAGATGATATCATAATCTTTTCCGAAACTTTAGACCAACATTTAGAACATTTAAAAATAATATTAACCACTTTATGTAATGAAGGTTTAAAATTAAATTTAAGCAAATGTCAATTTTTCAAAACAGAAATAGATTATTTAGGATATATCATCAATAAAGATAATATCTACCTAGATCCTACTCGACTGGATGAAATCAAAAACTTCACTCGGCCGAAAAATTTAAGGACCTTACGAGGATTCTTGGGAGTTTTGAATTATTATAGAAAATTTATTACTAATTATAGCGAGAAAACACTACCATTACTTCAATTATTGAAGAAAAATACGAAATGGAATTGGACTGCAAAGTGTGAAAAATGTTTCATAGAACTTAAGGAGAACTTTGTGGAGAACTTGAAATTGCACCATCCAGATTTCTCTTTGCCTTTTATTGTAAGAACAGATGCTTCGCACCAGACCATTGCTGCTGAATTAGTTCAACTCAGAGGAGATACAGAAATCCCTATACATTTTATATCCCGTACTTTGAATGCTTGCGAAATACGATATACAATATCCGAAAAAGAAATGTTAGCAATAGTATATGCGATAACAAAGCTCAGATATTATTTAATTGGAAAATCATTCATACTAGAAACTGATCATAAAGCGCTTATAAACATCATGAATTCCAAATTAAACAATAGTCGTATCTATCGTTGGACTTTATTAATACAACAATTTGATTTCGTAATTAAGTACAAGCCAGGGAAAGAAATGGTAACAGCAGATGTTTTAACAAGAAAAGATGGGGAAATGAAGAAGCAAAGTATATGCATAAATCTGGTAATGTTACAAAAGGAAGGTTTATTTTCATTGGATAGGGTAAAACAAACACAATTAACACAAGAATTTGACCCTTTACGAAAGATTATCAGTGAGGGAAGACAATTTAAAGGTATGTTTATTAGAAATGGTATCATAATTAAGAACATAGGTGATAATGAATTGTATGTTATAAATGAGGAACACACCAGAGAGATAGCAAATTATCTACATTATAATTACACACATATCGGAGCGAGAAAATGTTGGCTCGTGTTTAGAGAAGCGTATTTTTGCACAAACGATGAGAGAATCATCAAAAGCGTGACAAAACAATGTCAAACATGCTTATTCGCTAAGGACAAAAATCGAACAAACTCAAATTGGAGTAGTAACATAATAGCATACGATAAATTAGAATTAATATCAATAGATTTCTTGTCAAATCTCATCTCAAGCACAAAAGGATACAAGAACATCCTAGTAATATGTGACATTTTCTCAAAATATATAAAGTTAATCCCAACGCAAAAATGCAATACAGATACAGTACTACAAGCACTTACAGACTATTTTATCCAATATGGTACTCCACAAGCTATACTCTCAGATCATGCGACCTATTTTACAAATGATAGATATAAACAATTTTTACATACAAGGAATATTAAAACCTACTACACCTCGATACGATATCCACAAGGTAATCCTACCGAAAGATACATACGAGAAATATTAAAGTATCTCAGAATTTTGTTAGATGAAAAACATAATCGTTGGGCTAGACATCTACCACAAATTGAATTTATATTAAATAACACACCCAGCACAGTCCACAATCACTGTCCAATAAAGATTTTTACAGGAGAAGCACCACAAAGACCATGGGTAGAGCCAGAGTTAGTAAATTTATCGGAACGTACAGATGAGGTCAGACTAAAATTAATAAAACGTAAGAATAAATGGGAAAAGAAACAGAATGACTATAGCAAGAAATACAAAACATATGAATTAGGTGACCGAGTTATAGTCAAAAGCTTAAGAGTATCTAATGCAAAACAGAAAATCATGGGTAAGCTACTGAAGGCCTATCAAGGACCATTTATAATAAATCAGAAATTAGGCTATAATACATATGAATTAATCGAGCCTAATACCGATTATATAAAGGGGAGGTATCATATATCAATGTTACAAGATTATACAGCATAAAAAAAAAAAAAAACAAATTTGAATAAGAACTAAACACATATAAATTTAATATCAACAAATCAATATCTATAATTAAAATATAATATACAGTTACACTTGAAAGACATAAAGGGGTAGTTAACAGTTCGAAAAACTGAAACAACACAACACAAATAATATGATATACAAACAAATATAGAAAGAACAAGTATCTACATGATATAATATGATAAACAGTTAAATATGTAATGGGGAAACAAAACGAATATTAACATGCTTAAAATTAAATAAAATGAATTTCTAAAATGTAATATATATATAAGTAATAGTATGCTAAGAATAAATAGAAGGTTTGATGTAATGTTAAAGGTATGGAAAAAGTCTAGATTAATAGAGAGAGTAGGAATAAATATATAATATGGGGATATAAAGTATGAATAAGATATGAATTAGTATTATAAATATGAATATATAGAAATATAGATGAGAATGTCTAATAATGGGGAATTTAATTATATAATAAGGAATGGTATTATAATAAGAAAAGAGTAGGATTCGCTAGTCAGAACATGTATTTAACATGAAAGAATTATTTATTGTGAAAACTAAAACCTATATTAATATATCAAGTTTAAAAAAAATAGAAAACTTTAAGCATGGACCATCAACAAGTAAAATAAATAGAGTAAACCCCCAAAACAAATCATTTTAACTATTAAAACATCGTTACAATATATCAAGAAGAGATAATAATTTTCTTTTAAATTAAAAAAAAAAAAACAGACTTCAAAAAGTTAACAGTTCAAAAATAATATTAACAAATCAACACTTAAAGGGACAAGCATTAACTATAAATGTATATTAAAAACAGCTTATATGCACAAAAACTCATATGATAAAGCAAACAACTTAATAGTTCAAAGAGAATAATTTGGATAAGCCTCTTTGCCAAGTCAATAACGGCATACCAAATTACTGGGGAATTGAGGTAGGTCAAGCCCACACTCAAGTATGCCCAATAAGCAAAAGGACAATCTCTCAATGTATATAAATAAGTTATTGAATAGTTAATTATATGTCAAAACTGAATTCTTCCCACGTCAAATCAATAAAGTTGAATACGCAAGTTTAATTATTTTTTTTTTAAGACATTCACACATTTATAATCTAACATTTCATTTGTAATAGTATTTTCAGTTCGATAATTTGTATTTACAAAAAAAAATCAACTTAATTGATAAATCATTAATGACGCCATTTATTTAGGTATAACTGTACATAATTTGAATTGTCAATCGCGGGAAAATATCCCATAATAAAAACAGCATAATGTATTATTTTTGACATACACATTATATGCATATTAGTTTTAAAATTAAGTAAATATTTATTACAACATGTAAATGTATTTAAAATTATTGAATTGTCATTTTCATTAGTAGTAATTGTCGAGATTAAATGAATACATACCGATGAACGAATCAAAATCAAGTAACAAAAATAAAAGAAGGTTAGCGTAACTGGAAAAATCGCCATTAAAGCATCCAGACGTATTTTTGAGTGTATCACTAAAAACAAGAAGAAAATTACAATAAATACAAGTAAATTCATACGTCCAATTAGTTAAACATCTTACCAATATTCCCAGCTCCTGTTGGACACATATTTCAAGTTCGTACGTGTACCAGTGACAAAAATATTGCCAAGAGCAATTTGCCGAGAAGCAGTTCGTTAGAAAGTGTTTTTGACCGGGGTGACGCCGTTCGAACGCCGACGAAAAACCTGCCTTTCCTAAACCGTTTGAGATCCCGTTTTTATCCAGAATCCTGCACCAATTACTTAAGTATTCTTTAAAATCTCACATCTATATTGAAAAGACAATTTAAACAATCATATTAAAAAAGAATATAGTATATTATTTATATTAGTTAAGATATACATTATTAAATACGATATATAAGATTTAGGTTATTTATTACTTTTAAAGAGGAAGAATACAGTTACGTTTTAATTTAATTTTTCTTTGTTTTACGTCATACATTCTAGTTATATTAAAGTTATTGACTTAATTCTCCTAATTAATTAAAGATTATCTTCACTATTTCTATATTTATCTATTTCATTTATTTCATGTAATATTTATCGTAATTTATCATAGTTAAATAACATATTAAATTTATCACGTTACAAAATTTATATACAAATTATACTTAACAATTAATGCTTATAACTTACCTGTTAATAGAGATCTTAAGAACATTAAAGTTATTATTCGTGAATCTGATCTCGACATTTTATTTTGTAGTATAGCTTTAACAACAATTAACCTATCATTTAGGAATCTAAAAATATCAGTAGTGTTTGATTGAAGTCACCGAACTCGCACTTTAAATTTGGACATATCACAATGCCCTAACACTAGAGTCTATTTTGTTCTCGAGTTTAGCCGGACCCTGAAGATAATAAACGCACATTAATTAATACTTATTAATAAGTTTATATCCGAACAGCTGTTTTAGGTTACATTTATGGAATAATTCGCAAGTAGGCAACTTTGCATCTTGCGCATATAGATTAAACTCGAACAACCCCATCTATATGTTACTTAGAGCAATGTAATTAGTTCGTATATGTAAAATTCACCGAATAAATATAAAAACTAACAAGCCATTTATTCACAGCTGAGCATTTTTATATTCATAAACGTTTACATTATTTTATTACGCATCTTGCTCGTTATCAATTTTCAGTACAACGAGAGGCTGCTCGTTATCAATATATATATATATATATATATATATATATATATATATATATATATATATATATCTATTGATAAATTATTGGAGTTTTTCGGCTTTTATATGAAATATTTACCAATATCGCTCCGGATTGGTCCACTCTACTAATAAGATACTTAATCCACGAATTCTGAATCTTACGTATTGATATTAATGTAAAGGAGACGAATATCCGATAGCATTGACTTTGTATTAAAAAAATATATTTGGGCTTTCTCTCTCCAATCTCACGATCAATAATCATTTCATAATGCAAATTAGAGTCGGAAAAGCAAATAAGGGCGCGGGTAATATCGGAGGTCCTCCGAAAGAGGTTGTATTAGCGTGTAAACCTTTACATAAACAGAGACGGAGATAAGAAATAAGTTTCGAGTTTAGCGGTCGGGCACTCGGGGTGCAAAAGTCTTTGTTTGTGTAAACAAGACCTCAAAAGGGTAATATCGGTGTGACATCTGTGCGGTATTGCCACAAACAACGACCGGGGGATGTGCGTAAAATACGCATATTAATGGGATCCGTCGATCCTAATTTGCATGTAACACGCTATACCGAATCTTCTACCTTCAATTCCTCCTTCCTTTCTGTGCTGCTCTCTTGTTGACACAGCCGCGTGCTGCTTGCTTCTCTTTGCCGGTGTTCCCGAAAACCTCTGTCAATCAATTTGTTTAGTTAGTTTGTGGGGAGAGAACAAATAAGAGAAATATATGTAGCTTATACATGACACAGTGGTTAAGAACGAATTATATTAGTTATTGTTTGAAATTTATATCAACAAATACCACACGAAGTCTGTTCAAAAACATTGCGCGCAAACAATTTGAATACGGACGATTTGTTAGCCGCCAAATATCATTTATAATGCATTTGACAAGAATAAACAATGGAATAATTTTGAAATACCCTATTGTGATGTCAAAAATATTCACTCATCTTGTGCTTATTTCTTCATTCTAAAAACAATTTTAGTTACTCGCAAACTTAAGCAATATTACGAGATATATCCACAAAATGTTTATAGTTCGGCATGTCATAAAAGGATGGCGCTAGTGAGGCAAATCTGGTCTGAACAAATTCAGGAAGCGTCATAATCGCCAAATTATTAGTAAATCGTTGACCATAGAAAAAGTATAAAATAGAAGGTTATCTTATTAACAAGTATTTAAAACAAGATTTTGCACCTCTGATAAAAAGTTCGCAAACTAAACCATATTGGCGCATATTTTAAATCGTAGCTTATGTGAATATATTCTTTTTTAGTATTTAGTATATCCTAGCCATATTGAAATTGGTAAATATAATTTCCATGATTTTCTGCAATAATTTGTGAAAATAAGTATAATTACATTTACCAATTACAATGTGCCTAGTATACACTAAATCAAAGAACAAAATTGGTTCTTGTACGAAGTTATAACAAAAGTCAAAAAACATAATTATTACTATACACATTTAATAAAAGAAATCTAAATTTGAATATTATAAATATGTTCTTAATAATAATCTGCTGGTAATCCCAATTATGAGAAATATGAAATGAATGTACACACAACTTTTCAAACAAAAGAAAATAATAACAATATTAACACTGGATACATTATATAATATTACGATTTAAAAATAACAATTCTGCAGCAGCAGACTTGAAGTATATATTAGTATAATTTATTAGCTTTGGAGCTAAGTTCTGTAATAGGTGTCACTCCCACACTTTTCAATAAGAAGTCCTAAAAAAATCTTGTAGATAATCTTATTGAATAAGTTGTACACACCAGAAGTTTCCTATTTACTGCTTGTAGATGGGTTATTCACAGATTCCTGAATGCATATGATTGCTACAAACTTGTATGTATTAATATTTTCTATATACTTTGTATCTTCCATTTATACTTACAAGTTGATGTAAGAGCTCCATAATTAGATGATAAATTTAAAGAAACAATGGATAATGATTCACAAGGCTCTTGATTACTGCTTCTTTGAAGCATATTTTTAGTTTTTGAAGTAATAGAAGTTTGCTGTGTTGCATGAGCTATTATAATCAGATTTATATAGAATATGGAATTTAAGGAAGTTCCAAAATATAAAATATTTTTATAAAATGACCAATTTAATTATAGTTTTCTTTCTACGGTTAATTAACTATAACAAAAAAAGTAAACCTTTCGAATTAATAAACACAAAAAATAATAAAAACAAAGTCCATAAAGATGCAAATAAAAACAAAAACTATACAACAACGGCTTAATAAACAACAAAAAGATAATGGCGTCAAAGAATATCAACGTTGGTCCTAATTGGCTAAAATTATTGATTGTGGCTAAAGAAAATATTCTAATTGCAGGTAATTAAACGTTTACTATCCATTCTGCCACCTATTGAAAAGTTCGCAAACTTGACATCGTTTATCCTTTTCTAACAATTATGTTTTAAACACGGCAATTTAAGTGAAATACCCCTGTCGTTGATGTTTGACTTGTTACATTGTGCTACAATGAGTAAAATTATACAAAATCCGTTTAATTATGAGATACTGTCAGTGATTATATTTTTAAATTTAATTAAATTTAAATTTATGAAGTTTATGATGAAAATGTAATAAATAGTAAGAAGATTGAACGAAGGCAATATGAACATGCGCTATGAAGAGCGAAGTTGGAGGCCATTATTAGTCACATTTACTTCAATAATCGTAGCAAAAAATAGTGTTATCACAAGTTGTGCTCAAGATAGATACGAAAAATGCTCACCGAGGAATACAAGGCAAAGCGAACGGTAGCAGCAATGGTATTTTTTGGAGAGCTATAACCTTAATGGTGACGAATTTTTAGACAATATTGTAACGAGCGATTAAACCTGGCTTGTTCATTTCCCACTAGAGAGTAAACGGTTATGGATGCAATAATTGCGTAGTGGAGCGCCGAAAAAAAATCAGGCAGAATATTCTCTACCAGAAGATTATGTCTACCGTGTTTTAAGATAGAAGTGGTAGTTTAGTAGTGGATTTGATGTAGCAGGAAGCCATTAAAAACGTAGCCGTATACAGTGCTATGCTGCAAAACTGCGAACGACCATAAAGAAGAAATGCAAGGCCTTCTTAGTTACGGAATTGTTTTGCTACACGACAATGCACGTCCACATTCAACTATTTCCACACGAGCACTTTAAAAAAAAAATAAATAGGAAATTTTTTATCACCGATTACAATCTCTTTTTTTACCTTAAGAAATTCTTAACAGGCCATCGATACAGACGATGAAGTTAATACAGTGATTAAAGATAGAATGAACCAGCAAAAGCAAATTTTATAAAATAGTGGTATTCAAAAGATTGAGGTTAAATTTGAATGAAAAGATAAAAAAAGAACAATTAAAGGTGATTGGCTGGAATGGCGTCCTCGGAACTACTTTGTTCTTCGCCGACGTTTCGTATGCTGTTGAAAATGACAACTTCAGGGCTGCTACTACTATTGCTGCACTGAAACTGGATCAAACGAAAGTTCTTGTAGTTTTTAATCAATAATCGCAAGTTATTTTATAGATATACCTCATATTAGCAAATATTAGATGTCTCAACACATATAAATTCAGTTTAGAGATTACCTAGAATCGATATTTTTTTCTCAAATAATATAAAAAGTACGAAGGAGGTTTCCTTAATGTTAAGCTCATCTAATAAGTGGTGATTTATTGATATAAATGTGATTGTTAGATATTAGCTGGACACATGTATTAAAATTCGTAAAATTGAACAGCAAGCATTTTCGAGAAGTAATTTTCTACAACTTTGAGTATGGAGTAAGCCCGGAAGAATGTTTCTATGGCTAGATAAACAACAAAGAGAAATTCAAGGGGGTGCTTCTACCAAATTTCAAACAAGGGAGTTTGACAACAGAAGTTTCGAATACATCTGTCACACATAGATTTAGATGTAAATTGGAACTTATACAACGTCCGCCATTTTGTTCGCACGATATGGGAAAAATATGGGATAAGAGTTTTTAAAAAATCGTTTTCGACCAGTTGTTTATGTATGTCTGAAAACTTAAAATGGAGTACATGAAAAGTTCTTTACTTATACAGTGTCGACAAAAAAGCCTAATCCATATGTGAAACTTTTTTATTATTATCGATTTATTGAAATTTTTTTTTCAATAATTTTGGCATTAGCCTCTGCTTCACCTCCAACCACAAAAAAATGAAAAAATAATTTTCATGGCACTTTTGTTCTACCATTAAAACGACGTTTGAAATTTTAAAATGGGCCAAAATGGTCTTATTTATCAAAATGAGAAAAACTATAGGAAAAATTTAGTATATTTTGGTGTTTAATTGATCTATTAAGCAGAAAGAAACAATACTTAAATGCTATTTATAAGCTAAGTAAATAAAAAATTTAAATTTAAAATTAAAAACTTAAATTTTGGTAACAAAAATGTCATATTTCCATATGCCCTCTCTCGTCTTTTATGCACATAATAGTTCTGTTGTATTTAACATATTTCTTAGATATAGAGGTGGAATCTGAACAACACAGTTTCTAATAGTCTCTCCTAGGTGGTTAATATTTCAAAATGGGCGATATTTGTATACTTGATTTTTCAAAAATCCCTAAAGAAAAAATCATTAGGTGATCCGAGGATCGTGGCGACCACGGATTCTTAGAAAAGCGACCTATCCATTTTTTCCGGAAAAAACTCATTTAGATCATTTCTATGTTCGATAGTACTGTGAGCTGGACAACACCATCTTGTTGGAAATATATTTTTCTTTTTAATTCCAGGGGACAATTTTGAATTTCGTTGAAAAATTAAGTTTGTAAGAGTTCCAAATGTCTCTCTGAATTTAAATTATTTCTAAAAAATTATGGTCCAAATATTTGGTTATTAAAGATTACACACCATAATTCGTTTTAAAATGGTATTGATTACGTGCTTCTATTTGAAAATGTTGATTTTCATCGGCCCACCAACGACAATTCTGCGAGCTTACAACGTCATTGGAAGAAAAAGTGGACTCGTCAATAAACAACACATACTTCGCAAATGATCGTTGTTCTTATAATTTTCCTTGAACAAAAATACAAAATTCTAGGCGCTGGTCGTAGTCCCATTCTTGTAAAGTATGAATAAATTTTGGTTTGTAGGGCTTGAACTTGTTCATATTTAAAATTCTTCTTGCAGAAGTACCAGCAATACCACTATTTAGCTCAATTTGTGATGCAGAAGTTTTAGGATTCTGTATAACTGTGTGCAAAATTTGGAGCTGGTGTTCTTCGTCAATGATCCAGTGAATATGTGGATGTTTAAATTCATTTGCAATAGTTCCCGTACTTTTAAATTTTGAATAAATTCTTCCAACTGTTGTATGGGAGATATTTTACCAGGATGTCTATGGTTAAAAATTAAAGCTGTACAATGACAGCTTATAATTTTATAATTGTCGCCTACAATTAAAACAATTTCAATTTTCTCACTTTCACTTAATTTACGTTCTATTGTGAAAATAATAATGACACTGAATGCGACTGAATTAATATTTACACTGTCAAACAGAAAACAGCTACATATTTGACGAACAAAACAATGGATGATAATATAACTTTCTAGTGCGTTCAACAGAAAAATACGATTTTTTGTTGCATTTATTCACATTAATTGTAAAATTACGTGTATTTAGATAAATTACAAAACAAGCTGAAACCTAAAATCAGGTTTTCCATGATAAAAAGGCTTAAAAGGTTACCCAAATTTCGTCAAAAATACTTTTCATTTAAAAATACAATTTTTTTTTCATTTTTTGAAGTTTCGGTAAATGTAAATGCAAACTAAAAATCGCTTGCAGAATCCGAGTAGTCCATTTTTTAATATCCACAAAGTTTTGACGAATTTAGATTTGTAAATAAATCAAAGATAAAAATTTTTCCCATATGGTGCGAATATGGCGGGCACGATATAATATGAAGAAAAAAAATAGAACGGCGGATAAACTTGCCAAATTTAGTGCGAACTTTCTTTGGACTAAACTTTGGACTAGACATTACCAGAGGTTACCAAGAGACGATGCCCGAATAGCCAAAATAGCATGAAACTTATTGATTGTTCACTATATAGGGATAACTGATTCTTCGAATACAAAAGACATTAAAATAGCGAGTTTGATACTTGTACTTAAAAACTGTTATTGAGAATAACATTGCAATTATACTCAACATGATAGAGGAATATTGTGATTGAACAACTCTAGGCATTATGGCACGAAGGATATATACTCATTGATTAACCATAACTTAACATGAGTTTAATAGACATAATCATCTCAATGGATGTAGAGATGTTCCGGAACTTTTACTTCTCTATTAATTAACCCCCAAAAATAATACCAATCGGATGTTTAGGTCTTTCCAAACAAGTCTCGGATTATTATTGGGGTTGGACCCGCTCCTTTCAAAGCTCTTTAAACTCATTTTTATTAAGAACGGAGTGAGTCACATCACCCCATTTGTTTCCTATTTATTTTTTAATTTTATGGTTTCTATAGGCTGTTATGTGTCTTCGCTTCATCTGCGCCTTGTTTCTAGTTCTTTCTGTCTGTGATCTTATTTCTTCATCGGATTACTTTCATTCTCTTAATATCATCGACCACTTTTCCAGTTCGTAATCTTTTTTACAAGTGCTTCTTCCCTTTTTATATTAATAAGCCCATACCGTCTTTTTGTTTTAACTGTGCTCTGCTTAGAATTGTCCTAATCTCGAAGTTTAGTCATCGTCTATATTACTCATCATTTACTTTCTGAAACAAGTATTTAATTTCCGCCTGAACTCAATTCCCTCAGTTTTAATATATGGACAAAAGTTGTTTAATTCAAACTCTGATAAAACTCGGAGGTACATTAATGAATGGCAGTAGGTATGACATCAGTTATTTATAAGTAAAATTTGAGCGGATTAAATAGCGTGCAAATTACCTATGCCCGTTCATGGTTAAGCTTCTAAAAAGTCATTTTCATATTTTAAATTTTTTAGAATCCAAATAACCATTATTAGACTTCAAAATTTTCTAACAGTTCGATTCTATGTTTATGCACCTATATTATTTTACCGAAACCATTCATTCACCTCTAACACCACTAAATACCTGCTACATCACAAATATCAAATTACCCTAATAAATATCTTCCAGGAGCCGATCTTAATCAATAGACAACAGCAATTTTGACAGCCCAACGATTTAGTTCGCCCTCGATACACAGTCTCACAGCTAGGGGTTGTAACGTTAACAGTGGCCGGATCCACCCCTAACATTAGCGCGATTAGCCGTGCGGCTCGGCTTTTAATAACTAACATCCGTATGATACGATAATGGTAATTCTTGTATTTGTATATCGTGTGTACGTTTTGCATCTGTGCGGCAGATTAAAACATAGGAACAGAGCCGACTTAAGTTTCATAATTTTAGAGTGTTAAGGAATTTTTCATTGGGATTAACCAAGTAAATGAATTTTAAAAATATATAGACCGTTATTTTATGATGTAAGAAAATGTGTTCTACTGAAATAGTGTTACATTATTAAGAAAGACTTTAGTTGACATGTACCACTATTATGGAATAATAAACATTAGAAATTAATGCTACAATAAGCTACAATTGTTGAGAATAGAAAAATCTTGTTACCTATGAAAAAAATTTTTTTTTATTAAATGGTGCATTATTTTATCTGTCAAATGGAGTTTAGTTTGTGCAATTCGGTTGAATAGTGTCTGAGAAATAACCTATAGAATACGCTTCTGTTATCGAAAAAATGGTATTATCACGAGAGAACTTTCGGATAATGATTTACTATGATTTCAAGAAAGGCTTGAGCACGTATGAGTGTGAGGAAAGTTTAAAATCGGCATTTGGGGATCTCGCAACATCATTGGCTACTGCTTTATAGATGGCATAAAGAATTTGAACGAGGTTGTAACTCGGTTGTACAGAGAAAAGGAGCTGGCCCTCCTTTAACTGTTGTTAATCCCAAAAATATTGCTGCAGTGAAAAAGATGGTAGTAGAGGATAACCGCATTACCTATGCAATGATAGAGTCCAAACTGAAGAATGGATCCTCGCAAGTGAGATCAATATTGCACGAACATTTACATTTGAAAAAAGTTGTAGCTCGGTTTGTACCCCATCATCTGATTTACAAAAAGCAGAAAGAAGAATTAGAATTTGTCAACAAACTTTACATATGCTGAATGCTGGAGGCCATAAAATTATTTCTAAAATTGTAACTGGTGATGAAACGTACATACTGTTTTTTGATGTTCCCACTCGCCAAGAAAGCAGAATCTGTATACATGAAAATGAGGAAACCCTTACGATGGCGAAGAAACAGCGAGCAATGAAAAAAGTAATGTATGCAGTATTTTTTAGAAATACGGGTTTGGTGGCCGCAATTAAATTACAATGTTAGAAGACAGTTACCGCTAAATGCTACGTTGAAAATTGTTTGCCTACTGTGTTCAGTAAAATGCAAAGAAAGAGAGTTATGTAACATCATGATAACGCGTCGTCCCATACAGCAGGGATAACTGTTCAGTATTTAGATGAAAACAAAATCAAAGTTATAGAACTTCCTCCTTACTCACCGGATTTGGCGATGTGTGACTTTTGGCTATTTTTTGAGCTCAAGAATCATTTGAGTTTCAAGTCAGAAGAAGAGATTGATAACGCTGTTAAGTGTTTTTGTGATAGTATCCCTAAAGACAGCTGGCTGAACGATTTTTAACTATGGAAGGAAAGAATGGTTAAGTGTATTATTGTTGATGGCAATTACTTTGAATATATTTAAAATTAAAATTCTAAAAACTTGTATCAATCTTTCTATTCTCAATAATTGTAGCTTGCCCCTCGTATTTAAAGATGTACTCAAATACCTAGGCACTCATTTAGACTACAAAATGACAGCATGAGGGTAAATTTTTGTATTGTCTAACTACCCATGAATGAAAGACATTATAAGAAAAGCTATACCTTATTTTTCAACATGTGATTCACCAACACTAACACTAACGCTTACACACTTATTTCGACATTTTTCTAATAAGGCTATACCTTTAAACAACTCATTTGGTAAGTCTTCAAAAAACTCCTCCATCGCTTCTTTCAGGCAATTATCTAAAGAAAACCTCCACGAAAAGTTCACGTAAATGCTTTTCTAATTTACCAAAGAGAAAATAATCGCTCGATGGCAAGTACAGGCTGTAGAATGGAGCTTCCGTCTCTATAAAGTCATAGTCGTTGATTATTTGTCGAACTTGGTGTGGACTCTGCAATTGTCAAGGAGCAGCTTTTTTTGTAATAGTAGAGCCTTTATTCATGTATTCAACTAACAAGATTCTTCCTGTATCCCAAAATACAGTATAAATACAGTTTGTATCCTTGCTCTTATTGGTGGTGGGGGTCCCTTGTGGGCCACTGCCTGGATTATGGTTCTGTCGGTAGGTCCCCGTGATACACCCATATCTCAACACCTGTTATAATTCTCGAAAAAGGTTTTTATTACCAGCTAAAACCCTCAAGTTTCCTCACAAATTTGTTGGTGGCACAGGCACAAATTTTGTTCGTGAGTAAGCAATCTGGGAATCCACCGTGCTCATCGCGTTCATTCCTAAATCATCATGTAAAATTTTTAGTACTGTGGGTTCTGATATCTCTAAGTAATAATTGACATCCTCTTTCTTGGATCTGATAAGACTTTCTCCTCGACTTTCTTGATGTTTTCCTTAAATCTTGCTTCGCCAGGTCTTCCACAATTTGGATGGTTTTGAGTTGATTCCCTATCCTATCGAAATTGCTTATGTCCTAATTTTACTATAAAATTGGATGGCGCATTTTCCTTATACAATTTATTTTTAGTTCATATCCTTTTTTCGTCAAAAATTTGATCGACCTACTATGTTCTAACTGAATTTCATTAATTTTTGGTTGAATACAGCTCTGGAAAAATAGCAAAATTCTGTGAATTTAGATTAAACTTAGTCAGTATGAATTTAAACGTGACAGTTATTTTAAGCTTGCTATTGTTACTTAATTTTTTCATCGTTAGGTAAATAATATAAAATTCTCCCTTCGTAATACGAGTACAAAGAAGAAAACCGGTAGATTTTACAATCAAACAAATAAATTGGCTAATAGGCATAAAATCCAAATTATTAATTGATAATAAAATCTTCAGTTGAAAAACGATAATATTTCCTATTTGGGCAAATAACATTGGGCTATAGGAATGTATTAGCAAAATAATTACAGAAATACTTAAAAAATGCCAATTCAACATGCTAAGAATGCTGATTGACATAGTATAGTAAGTTTTCAACCCAATTCTATATAAGGACTAAGGTGTACACTCTGTGTAAGAGCTCGTACAACAACAGACATCATACCAAACTCTAGAGCCACGAAAATTTCTTATTAGTACCAATTTTTGAGAGCAAAGAAAGAGAGATATTAAAAAGAATTTACCCTATTGACATGATGTGACACAATCACTGGATTTATCTTTATCATAAAGTATGTACATAATGCAACAAAATAAATTAAAACATACAATCGAAACATACATAAAACCTCACCAGTTTTGTATAATACTAAATTATTTTTAATAATATAAAATATTATAAAAAATCTGGTGTGAAGAACACAAATACAAGTTCAATATTAATATTTTTGTGAACATATCCTTCTCTAGAGATGCAGATACGTATTTAATCTTTCTACAGACGTTCACCAAAATATTAATATTGAACTTGTATTTGTGTTCTTCACATCAGATTTTTAATAATATTTCATATTATTAAAAATTCTTTTACATGTACATAATGTTATAATATGAATTCATAGAATGTATTTGTTGTTACAGGTTGAAGTATAGAAGAAATATAAACATCTCAACTACATATTATGTAAATATAATTATAGAATAAATAGCAAGAGCTATAACTAGAAACATAAAAAAATACACAATTATTGCGGTACATAAGCAAATAGTTTGTTCTAAGACAACACAGATTTCTTAAGCTGCAAAAGAAACTTATCTGAAATTTACATAAAGATCTAAACAGAGACCCAGTAATTACCTTACTACTAATAACAATATCATTTCAGAATTATAAGCCCTAAATATTCGAGGGTATGTGGTTGTGTATGTTTGAATAGGATGAAATTGTACCATATTGGTCAATGTTGCTTATAGAGCTCAGTGAAATTTCAGGCTTGTAGTATTATTCTTAATAAAATAAGAAGAGGGTGACTGAGGACAAGAAAAGTAAATAATTACCTTAAAAATTGTATAAAAAGTTTATGTAATACAGAAAGGTAGATTAGATAAAGAAATGAGAAATCGGAAACTTTACAAGCAGAATATATGTGAAACAGTGATGTATTATCTTTAACATTATCATAGATGAGGTTTCAAAAAAGTGCATTAGGGTATGGTTTACATGGGTTTAGATTTAGATAACATTACATAAACCTATACAAATTCGTTACTTCTCGGATATTTTTTGTGATGTGTTACCGAGAAGCGCAATGGTTGGCAGATTTTGATCGTGTATAGTAGCTAGGAGATCCAAAAATATTTTTTGACAGCCGAAGTTTGCTTTAGCTCATTTAGCGTTACCTATGGTGCACGTATAGTTTTCTGCCACGAACGAGAACTCGTCTACAAAAAAAAAAGTGCAAACGCAACGGTAAAAATATATCGTAGGTTATTGGAGAACGGCATTCCAGAATTGGATAGGTATACCTTATGACAATATTTGTGGACAATTAAAGAATACGCATGTGAAAGGAGTGTATAGTACACACATAGTTGTACAAAAACAGAAAGAAAAATGATAAAATAATGAGCATAAAATTGAACAGTTCGATCCAGGTGAAATTATAAACAGCAAAGCAAATCTAGAGGATTAAATAAATAAGAATATGGAGAAAATGGAAAAAATGCCCTGAATATTAAATTTGTAGAAAGAAAAAAGTGCCATGTAGAAGCTGTTGAAAAATAGTAAAGCCCATCTTAGCAATTGGTTGCGAAACATGGACTACAGCTGACAGAGAAGTAAATCAATGCAACGGTAATAAAATTTTTAAGAGAATAGAATTAAATAAGATATGATATGACTATAAACGAAACATTGGGGACATTACTTCCCAAATAATAGATGCGGTAAATACAATACAGCCGGTAAACACCGGAAACATCAGGAACATTTTGTAACGAGGAGCTTCGCAGAACAACAGAGAAAAGGGGTGTTAAGTAAGAGATTCCAAAAGGTGGTGAGAATAGAAGGAAATGGAAAAAACTATGTAGGAAAATGTTATGAATCCAATTCTACAGAGCCTACAGGAAAATTGGAGCTTTATCTTTAACCGAAAATAGTACACACAAAATAATGATAAATGAAAAAAAAAATTGTGATAAAGTTGTAAAGTAACAGAGATATTCACAACACAGAAAGAAATGTTCGACGTTACCCCCTTCTACAAGCTGTGCTCGTCATATCCACGACTTATAACACGTTCAGATACCTTGCCTGCTTATTGTGTCTGTAACATCTTGAAGACGTATGGTCAATAATTGAATGCTTTAAATTTCTTTATCGTTATTGTACACCAAATTTGTCATATGTCCCCATACATAAAAGTCCATTGGGTTCAAGTCGGATAATTTAGATGGCCATGTAATAGGCCCACCTCTACCAATCCATCGGTCACCAAACGTATTATTTAAATGCTCACGTACTTCGTAAATGTTATGAGGTGGAGCACCATCATGCAAAAACTACATGCCTTGATGCACGTTTAAAGGCACCTCTTCTAAAAGTTCTGGTAAATTGTCTCGTAAAAACATTAAGTAATTTCTGGCATGTAAATGATGTGGTACAATAAATGGTACGGTAAATGTACCATTAACAATTCCTGCTGAGTCTCTTAAACTGTAAGTGTGAATATCTCTGCTACTCTACAGCTTTCATCACAATTTTTTGTTCATTTATCATTATTTTGTGTGTACTATTTTCAGTTAAAAATAAAGCTCCAATTTTTTTATCGCCCTGTATATGCGCTAATAATTGAAGATTGGATTACGTGCACGGAAATAAATTTTTATTTTATGTATTTTATAGGGAAAGAATAAGCGAAGAAGTTTACAGCGAAAACAAAATATTTCGAGGAAGGAGTAGGCTTAGTTTTCTAAGCAATTATATTCGAATTAACTTTTGTATCTTATTAAATTCGACATCTGGCAATCATTATATTTTTTTATTAAAATTCTTGGTAATAAGAATATCTATACCAATGTAAAATTTCTGTTAATGAGAACTACTAGGTAATTACTTGATTTTGTCCATATATTCGCTTATTATCATTTTCATAGTTAAACACAGATTTAAATTAAAAAGATATGTAAACACATATTAAACAATTTTTTATTTATGTGATTTTTATGAGATGAATTCAATTATGCATTGAAATCTAAAAACTTATTTTAAAAAATTAAGTTGATCTGCAGCCGAACCTGTAATACATTGATAGCTATCCGTGTCATCTCTCCAATATAACCATCATAATCGGCCTCATCACCGTTCATCCGCCTGACTCCCTAATTTGATATGCCAGGGGTGCATTGTGTCCATTGTGCAAGTGGAGTTAATGTCAGTTTGTTATGTGCTGTCCCCAAATGTACGCAATGTTGGTCCCGACATAACAATGCTAATGAGGGATAAATGGGATCTTCTCCTCTGGCATGCATGATTCATTATCTATTAAGCGGAGTTAGTTTCTTCTAAACGCGTATATAATTGTTTACATATATTTGCATATTGGAGGGCATAAATATTGGGTATAGAATTTTATTGAAAATATAGGTAATACAATTACATTATAATAATATCTTTCGAAGTTTTGTTTTTAAAAATTAAATATTGACGTTTATCTTGGCACTAGAAATAAGTGTAAGCAATGGTGAATATGTATTTCAAGTTATATGAATACCCTAATAAATCTCTGAATAAAAATCTCTTAAAAACAACTTGACGAATAAATTAATTCAACGAATAAATTGAAATCTAAAATTATAAAAAATGAATGGAAGTAAAATCTGTATTTATAGAATACCTCTGAATAGCTACGTATTTTGTAGTTTAGCGTTTCGATAAACGGTGGAGCCACTAAACAAAATGAAGAAATACAAAAAAATACTATTTCTTTTTGTTTATATTTGTAAAATACAAACCGATAAATCTGGCATTATAAAAATTCAAGTTATAAAACACAAAATGTAAACTTTTAAAAATAAGGCTATGTTTATTTGAACACAGTGGAGCAAACAGCTGTTCGCACTTAACCAATGAATAACATTTAATACCACGATTTTCTAGGGTGTAAATCAATTGGTAGAGTCACTTGCTTAGTTTCCCTATTCGCTATTTATAAAACCGAATCTATAGAGAAAATTAAATTTATTTGCCTAACAAATAAAATCTGCAGATTTTATCGTTTATAATATCGGCCCTTAGAATAGTATGTCATTGCTCATGAATAATAATAATAAACTTTATCTCAAAAATGTAACTTAAAAAATTTAGAAAACTATGTATTGTTCTGTGCAATAAATTGGCGTACACTTAATATACGATAATTTAAATCAGGCTTTTTGCGTTCAATAATTACGGGATAAATATAAATGTACTATCGCGGCATTTAAAAATCGGACACTTAATTTGTTTGGTTTGAATATGGCTTTTTAAGAGTAGATTAGTGTCTATATGTTTCTGTTTACAGATCCGTCAGTGTCATATTCAGGTTTGTCAAAATATAAGGTTAATATGCCACATTTGAATATTCAAACTAAAACTCAAATAATTTCGTTACTAGAAGAAGGATTGTCAGAAGATTAGCGAATAGATCCATGTTTATAGACCACCCTAATTCACGATTTGACGAAAAGTGTACTCAAAAATCGCAAACGAGCGGAAGATTCTCAATAAACGTCTGAGTCTGGATTTGCGCACATGGGCCAGTTGTTTATTGGATTATAGAGGAAAGATTTTATAGTAACAATTACATTAGAATATTAGAAAATATTTTTCTAAATTCGACAGAAATTATATAAATATCCTGAAAGAAATTTCATTTTTCAACACGAAAGTTCGGCTGTCTGACAACAGGCAGCGCTGAATTTACTTCTACGCTCGGTCTGGATAATTACTGTGATGTGGCGATGTGGTTCTTTTTTGTTAATGTGTCTGAAGATAACCTTTCGCCAGCAGGGGCGTACCGTTGAGCCTGTAGAAAGGCGAAATACGTATCTACGTCTCTGGGGAGGGATATGTTCGGACACGTTCACAAAAATATTAATAGTGAACCTGTATTTGTGTTCTTCACACCAGATTTTTAATAATATTTTATATTATTAAAAATACCTTTGTATTAGTTATTGAGATTAGGCACAACCCTTTCAAAACATTTAAGGAAGCTATAAGAACAACACAATTTCCTGTCTCATTTTGTAACACAATGGTTACAGGAAAATTATTTAAACTTGAGATTTCCTGCCACAGACCTTTTTTAAATCCCATTGAAATTGTATATGTAGTTGCTGCCCAGGAAGAATTTTGGGAGATTGCATAAAATGCTTGGCATTAAATTCGTATAAATGTTGTACGAAATATTGTCGCTTCAATGTCTGCAAGATTAGATGTAGTTATAAATAATAATGGTGGAATGACGAAATACTAATTATTTTAGTTATATTCTTTTTCTATCGTTTTTAGTAATTTTCATTTATATATATTTTAAAAATGTTTAATAAATGTCAATAAGACACACATTTTTGACAATTCCTGACTTACTATTATCAGTAAAGGAAGCAAAGGTAGCAAAAGGTAGTGAAGGTATTAAGTAGTCACAATTTAAACCCACGCAGAAACAGTGTCCCGTTTTTTTTGCTCACGAGGTATTTTCAGGTCGTGCCATATTTTGTGTCATCACATTTTTCGCGCAGCGCAAGCTCTATCAATGATGTCATCTTCCTTATTATTAAGTTGATTAACGAACATATTCTTATGTATACGAAAATCTGGAATAAAGGTATTGGATGTTTCTATTTGTATTTGTTGGTTTATGTAATACTCATATTTACATTAGTTTGTGAAAATTCTACTGGAAAAAATATATAATTTAATATAAATACTATAATTTGTACTTTACACACAAACACTTCAGAATTGTTAATATTTAAATAAATTCTGTTCTTTATGGTCTTTGATCGGCTTATGTCGACATCGAGCACATAAATATTGTATAATATGATGCAATGATTTCCTTTTCGATTTGATCCGGGTGCAAATTCTGAACAAATTATCCACGCGAACAGCAAATAATCACGTCTTCGAGATGCTCATTTGTTCGCTGTCAAACCCGCGCAGCATTAAATATTGCATTCAATTACAAATTGCGCGAATTGATAGGAATTAATTTCATTGCATTCGCCGCTTGCTGTTGTTGTGTACGAACAGACATATAGAATACATGTCTATTTATTTGTTACGCGCTACGCATCGTTAATAACTCTGGTGGTGGATATTAAACCGAAGATTTACGCGCGAACTGTTTTCACAACCTCACTTCGCTTCGAAATAATTTTAAATTTAGCGCGGTTAAGTAAATACCTACGGGCCATATATTTTATATCGGCTTCCAATCGGTGTGGGTTTTTAGAGGCAGTAAATTCACATTCCCTGCGACTATTTGGAATGGTTTAACGATTCAATAACGTCTAAACGTGAAAATGGTGGAGAAAAATCCAAATAAATGTGTTAAAATGTTACGCGAATTTTTCGACTGGCATTGACAAATATCTATAATGACTTGAAAATCATGAAATTATTTTTATAATATATTGGATTTTATTTGATACTAGCTGAAACCGTACTGCTATTGCTAGGTTTGAGTATATATATATATATATATATATATATATATAAATTGTGGCATTACAAGAAGGGCTTTTCCTCTGAAAGAAATAAAGAATACATGTAACCGTAATGTTTATATCTACTATGTACTTTAATACCAAGAAGGGGAAAGATTGATTCAAAGTATAAATACTTTATTTTGACGACAAATTTGCCTTGAAATAATTAACTTATTTTTCTATTTTTTTATTGTAATGTTTATATTCATTTTTATTTCAAATTAATATTTAACGCGTTTTTATTCAAACAAATGTAACGTATTTATATTCAAATGTATTTGAACAATTTAGCCCCGCCCACAATTTTAACGGTGCAATAACCCGAAAAGAAACCGATATTGACAGAGTGATTGTAAACACATCAACATATGTTACCTAACTAAAGTTATTTTATAAATCAAATTGTAATTTTTTTAACTGTTTTACACTGTAAAAATGTCTAATTTAATAATATTCAAAAAGATAATGCAAGTAAAGAATGGAGCGATTTGCGGGAAGTTATGCAATTAGAAACAAGTGAAAAAATTGGCGTCGGTAATTAGTAGTTGCAGTGAGAGGTCACGTTTTTTTGTGCTCCGAAGTAATTAAAATAAATTGGCGAAATTATTAAGTGCTCGAGATTTTTAAGTCTACCAAACGTTACACCTACCTCCGAACTACCTGTAGACCAAATTTAACATCTTCCGACCAAACAGTTCAAGAGTTACGAATTTTTAAAGTTTTCGATACGAAAACTACCCGCCTAAAAATTTCACCGTACATCGAACAACATCTGTGAACGCTCGAGACCGGCCATCCGCTCCAGCCGCCGTCGGACTTGGAGATTTTAAAAAGTTCAAGTCATCCCGAGGGACAGTAGCAGAAATATTCTCCAGTTTCCCGCTGTGAAGACTTCTCCAGAACGCAGGCGCAGGAATCAACAGAGGTTATATCCGAAGATTCAGGTTTTTGCTAATTTTACCAATATTATACGCGCCATTTTTACTTGCTCATGAACATTTCTAGAACTTTTCTTTGTTTATTCCATAAATAACTATTTACATTGCTTTCACCGATATTCTACCACTGTAATTTTTATTCAACTTATTTAAATATTAGTATCCACTACTTTTAATTTTAAAACTTGATTCTATTTCACTTTTATAAACTATTTTAATAAAGCAACAATTATTTGCACTTGTCTTACACCATATTGTTTGTACTGTAAGAATACCAACCGCTGAGTGTGTCTCCCTTATTGTTACATGTGTGTCACGAAACTGTAAATTTAAATTCTCAAACTTTTCTAGATGTTTTATTATTAATAAAGTTAATTGTCAATATTTTACTTTGGTTTTCTTTGTAAAATACTTGAGATATTGTTCCGTTTCCAATTCAATAAGCGACGTACATCAATTCAAAGTGGAGAGAAGTGAACCTACCTTAACCCTGAAGAAAAAAAAGAAGCTAGCCGATAAAAAAAAACAGATAAGTATTGAATGGGCCCGATTTGAATGAATTTTTATATACATCGAATAACATAATCATTCATTTTCTGCAATATAACATTTAGAGCCCAACGTTTTGGGGCATTTATAACTAACATTTATTTTACATTTATTTATATGTATATAGCCCACTCGGGTAATATAACATTTGTCAGCCCAACTTAGTGGGGCAATTCGGACATATAACAATATATAAATATATACATATATATATATATATATATATATATATATATATATATATATATATATATATTATATAAGGAATATATTGATGTGGTATTGATGATGGAAATAGTGTAATCTAAAATTTATAATTACTTGTTAACCTTTTTTATCAGGCAAAATACATGTGCTTCTCACGCTGTTGAAAGGCTTTTTTAATAAATTAGAATGATTAATATAGTTCAAAAATCCGCTGACAATGACTCTTTTCGATTTATAAAATACTAATTCAATATCTTTGAAACTAAATGAATTAATGAAACAACAGTTCAACGTGTAAATAAGCTATTTTCTTTATTACTTCTAAAAATATATATTCTATGCTTCTGTTCACAGATTAGTGTCGATTAAGGACAAAATTGAAAATTATGCATATGTCTATTTTAATATGTACGTAACCTAACAATATGGGCAATTTTAAGGTAGCTATTTACTTAAATTTGGTTATTAAGTTTGTAATTACTGATGGTAAGTATTAATTAACATTATAAATATAATCAGTTTAGATATTTATCGTGGTAAATACTGAAATAATCTGCTTTAACCCATTTTATTCAATTGTAGGTATGAAGTTAAACGTGGTGGTTTTATTAAAATACCGTACGATAGAAACGGCTTGTAGGAAGCTTTAAAGGTGTCTGGAGGTTTTGGATGATATTTTCTATGTTCAAAACGGATTTCTAACCGGATACATGAAGGATTTTCTGGGTAAATACAGGTCAGTGGGGAGACCGGTTTTTCGAACCTCCACGTTATTTGGAAAATTCTTCTGTGTGATTTTGGAGTGTTGGCTTTTCTCGACGATATTAATGAGTAAGGTTTTATATCGTTTTTAAGAGTTTTTCGAAGATAATTGTGGAGCTGAATTTATTACGTATTAAGCGTCGCTTCTATATTTTCTATATCTCTGTGCAAACCTCGTCGTCGTTCCTTGTTTTGCGTATTTTATTCCAGCTATTAGTTAGTTACCAATAAATTAATTATTATTACTATTTCAATATTTATCTAAATTAACATTAATATTTTACATGAATATTTGATTACAATACAAACATTGGTTGATTATATATCATGTACCTAAAAAAATGCCTTTGTTGCATTTTAATTTTTAAAAAGTACTGTTACGTCAAAGTAAATTAGTGATTATTATACCCTTTTTTAAATCATAAATTATCAAGTTTTTCGCTAACAAATAGTATTAATGAATAAAATGAAATAATGTATTTTTGAAGAATTATTGAGTAAATTTAGAAGGCACACTTGATATTATAAGATAATTTACATTTATAATTTTTAATGAGTCATTTTAATGAAATTCAATGTTTTTCTCTACGACGTTTCGACTCTTTTTATTATTAAGTCTTTTTCAAGTGACTAGAAACAAAAAATTAATACAACGAAATACTTGTAGGCTTAAAATTTTTTTCGAAGATGTAGGAGCTGCCTGTTTCTTGACTAAAATTTAAAAAAATATGTAATTTTTACACTTTACTGGCGGTTATGTATTCTATTTTATTGCGAAAAGTAACAAACATGAAAATTCTTTGATGAAAAATACAAAACTAATGAAACTAATACTAAAGTACAATACAAAAAATTAATCATCTTCATCATCAGTTTCTGAAGTCAGAATATCTTGGTCTTGCACAGGAATCAGTTGGTCATAGTACCACATATCAGTTTGGCCTACATACTGTCTAGCTAACTCCATCACATTTTTTAACTTGTCTTCTTTAAGAGGTAAAAGACCATTATATAGTTTATCATCAGGTCCGGGAAATAATGGCATGACCGAAGGTTTCTTCAAAAGATTGAACCTTGCCACTAAAAAAGCACTTGTTGTCTCCGAACATAAAATTGTTTCCTTGTGTTCCCCACTAAATTCCATTATCCTGTACTTTGAGATTTGGAATTTTTGCCCATCAGTGTTTTTGATGTTCTGTTTTTTAAAAAATGGGGCTAGTTTGGCTTTATATTTTAATATCATTTCTTGCGTAAGAACTTTAACAAAAAATTTCTTGCTTGTGTTTTCTATCATTCGTTTCCATTCTTGTGGCAAGTACACTCTTTCCTTCTTCCTTTTTTCTTTTTCTACCAGAGCAAAGGACCGATCACAAGGTAAAAAGCTATGTCCCGGCTCTGGATAGCGATGTCTGATTTTTTGAAATCTACCTTGTAATATTAAAGTCTGCCAAAACTGAACGAGAACTGCATTCTTGTTTTGTGCAGCACAGTTATCACTGAAAACATACAGGGTAGTTACTTCCGGTGCTATGTAGTTGTTAATAAAATCGTATAAGGAATTTATTACTTCGTTCGGAGATTTTCGAGCTGTGACCTCATCAAAAACATAAAAGAAACTCTTTGAAACACTCCCTTTATGAACGCAAAAAGGATAAAACCACATTTGTCGCTTGTAGAACACATCACTAGAGGCGATATGTGGCAAGGGCATGTTTTGTTCGAAATCAAATGAGATGACTTCGATCGAAGGGTCCTCTTTAGCCAAAGATGTTTTTTCTTTCAACTCCTTATAAAAAGTATCAGCTTTCGTCAAGTGTACCTTTTTTTCAGCATTTAATTTATTTGTTTCGGCAACATTATCCTCCAGAATTTATTTTATTATCTAGCATATCGCAGACTTTACAGGTATCAGTTCTGGGAGAACCAAAACTCAAATTGAAATTTTCTACAAAGACCCGTCGATAAAATGAATATGTCACTTTTGGCTTAAAGTGTTGCTCATCGATTATGAGGTATTGTTCGGGTTCGTATTTTTGAAGATACAATCTGTGCATCTGTCTTAGATTCAGTTCTGGCGAAAGATATCGTCTATGAAAGTTATCACTTCTGCTGTAATGGCTCTTCCTTCTTGGAAAGCTTTTAATATTCTCCTTAACGCATTCTATTGTAACTTCTGAAATTTGATTCGGTCTGGTATTATGACGACCTCTCTTATCCTTTGGAGTAAGTACGTGGTTAGTCAAATGATTGCCTATTCTTTCTATTCTGCTGTTTGTGATTCCATGCATGCTTGTAAATGCTTGCTTACAGATGATCTTTTCAAGGGTTCCATCGCGAATTTTATAGGAAAACGTATGACTTTTGACAGCTCCTCCACCAGTTTTCGGTCTTCTTCTCTTAATGGTTCTCACTTTTAATAAACCTCCTGCAAAACAATGAAGCATCAATAAGGATATACTACAATAAATTCACATAAACTGTACTTACCTAAATAACAATCTTCCTCATCCTTATTTTGAATTTGATAAAATGATTCAAATATCCTATTCATTACTTCATCACTTAAGTTGTCACAACATTTCCATCGACAGTTACATGGGGCACCTCTACGTTTTTTTTCAACCAGATTACCCTTAATGTTGACGTACTCTTCTCCTGTAGACCTTTCCAGTTTTCTCACGTTTCTCTTCCATGCATCCGGATTTCTAGTTCTCTTTTTAGATATGTTGTTTACTCCAGGTACTGAAGGTGCCTCTCGTGATGTACCTGCAGTGCCTTCCTCTTGTTCTATTATCTCATCATTATCGCTTGAATCCTCAGATTCGGGAACGTATTCGGACGATGAATCTTCATAGGGCTCCAAATATTCATCATTACTTGCTGTACTTGTACTTGCCATTTTTTAAAGTAGCGTAAAACACGGCACGTTGTCTGTGTCACGACACACGGTTATCTACGGAAGAACAACATATTCTGTCATGATAAAACAGAAACCTTAACCAACTTGTATAATTGAGCGCAAGATGTCAGCACGTTAGTGCAAGAACCAGGTAGCTCCAGGAGCTGTCCGGTTCTTGCTGTAAACTGGCTGTGAATTACAGCCAGGTAGCTCCAAAATAATGCATAGCGTCCGCTACGTTACCAGGAGCTGCGTGATTCTTGCACCAAACGATGGAGCGATTTTTTGTGCATCGGAATCAACAAAAAAACGTATTTAGTCAAAAAGTGGAGCTGTCTGGTCCTTGCACTCACCCCTTCAATTATGAATATCGAAAATTTAGAATCCAACAGGCGATTCATTCAAACATCTGATAAAGCCACTTTGTGGCGAAGCAATAGTCATGTAATGTACAATAATTAAACGAATTAGTGAAAATTTCTAACATCTGTGTATTTATTACTAATGAAACTATTTCTTATAAATATGTTCTGTTCGTTTATGTACATTGATAATTACAAATTACAGAATAAATGAGTGGTAATAAGTAGTACGAAGAATTGTTTTATTGTAGAGTTTCTACAATAAAACAAATCCTTTTTGTAATTTATTATTTGCAGAAGAATGGAACAGCTAATGTAAATAAGTATGATAAATCCTTTTTTATTATATCGGCAACCATAATTTATTGTAAACAAAGTACTAAAATCGACTCCTGCATATGTAAACTAAAATTTACACCTAACAAAGTACCATTCATAACCAACAAGTACATTAAATCTCTCTTTAAATTCGCTAACAGGTCAAGTTCATAATACGCCTGCGTATATAAAATCGCAATTGTTTCTGTATCTTTTATGAAGCTTAACATTGCTTAATCAATTGTTAAGAAGTTAAGAGATAATAACGACTTTAATAAACCATCATTTCATATATAAATCTTGTTATAGGCAGGCGTTGCACATAACTTTGGGTCTATGGGTTTTCTTTGCGAATGCCTATTGAGGTAACTTGAATAGTAAGTAGTTAAGTTTAGAATTACAGCAAATATAAATAAGGAAAGTTGACGTTTAAGCGACAGAATTCATTTAAATTATTTATCACAGTTGTTAGTTGGTCATTATTAATTTAAAAATATTAATTATGAGATTTGATATTGTATGGTTTCTGCATATTTTAGCTCTTAAATCATTTAGGAACAATATTTCTTTCTACTAAACTATTTTATTCTTTACAAAGAGGTAGGTAAATTTGTTATAAATTTAAATCCCTTATTAAAAGGAACACAGAAGAAATTAAGTCGTTTCTTTTATTCTGATGAGCAGCAAATCAATTGTAAAAATGACGAACAAATGTTTTACATAATTATAACTCGATTTTGTATAAAAGAAGTCCATTTTAAAAAGTCGACCATGATACTGAAAATAAAATCATTTTATTATCAAAATTCATAGATTGAATAAATGTTTTTTTTTAATTTAATTTATTCTTCACAAGATGACCACACTTACCTTGAGAATACTATAATTTTTGCAAATTTATAATCTGCTCTCTAAGAAAGCATAAAATGTCTATCATCA
Source organism: Melolontha melolontha (assembly GCA_935421215.2). Lineage (NCBI taxonomy): Eukaryota > Metazoa > Arthropoda > Insecta > Coleoptera > Scarabaeidae > Melolontha > Melolontha melolontha. The sequence goes on along the minus strand of OW285237.1, from coordinate 165,064,078 downwards.
GATTATGTTGTTTCAATTTCGGGCACAATTGCTTTTTTTTTGGAATATATGCTTTTGTCAGTTTATTAACAAACTGAAGAAGTTCTGAACTATTTAGTGTCATAACTGGACAGTTTTTTTTCGTAAATGACACTAATTTGTTCCTTTTGCTTTTTATCCTGAGGATTCCTAATCAAATTTGTGTAAATTGATTTGTAGGCTTGCGAGTTTGTTCCTGGATTGCAATGTGATACACGAAAGTGTGGATTTTCTTTTTAAATAAAACCAATGATTTTAGAAAAATAATATGATTGTATATAGAATAGATGAGGCTGTTACTTGGTGAAGATCCATATTAATACGATGTAAAATAAAACAAAATAATTAATTTGTTTAATCTTCACTATATAAAACGTATATTTGCTAAACGTTTACAACAAAGTGACGCGTTTCGCTAACACTGTAGCTTTATCAAACGATAATGGTATAATGATTATTCTACAAATTCTAAATGAGTGTATGCACATAAATTTGGTAATTACAGGTATATAAAGAAAGAAACGATAAGCTGTTAACAAAGAGAGGAAGGGATTAGGCATTCAAATACAATAATCACATGGAAAAACCCTAATTAAATAAGTTTAGTAAAGGAGAACTATTTATATCTAGTTGGTTATTCAGTAAATTCCCAGACTTTTTATTTTTATTTATTTCCAGGGCTTCTAAGAGGTCTAATTTATGCAATTTATTTTGAACATGTAAGATTTCAAACTCCGGATCGAATGAATAGTTTTCAGATAATAAGTGATTTGAGTAATTTGAATCTAGTTTTTTTTTTCCATAACTACGTTTATGTTCTGAAATTCTAGTTTTGAAATTTCTTTAAGCTCTCTAAGTGATTTGAGTAATTAGAATCTAGTTTTTTTTACTATAACTACGTTTATGTTCTGAAATTCTAGTTTTGAAATTTTTTTAAGCTCTACCAATATAAATTTTGTCACAATTACTACCACATTTTAATTTATATACATCTGATTTATTAACTTTAGAGGAATTGGATTTATTGTTTTTAATAAACCTGACTACTAAATTGTTGTCTGTTTTAAAGCATGTATTTAGGTCTGAAGTTTACAAACATTTTTTAATTTTAATTGAAGGTTTTCCTATGTGCGTTAAACTTTTAAATTGATTATTTTTATTTTTACTCTTATCAGAAGGAAATACTTGTTCTAATGTTTGCTTGTACATTTTCTTAGCTATAATATTATCAATTAAATTTGGGTCATAGTTATTCTTGACAACTATTTGTTTAATAATATTTAATTCTTTGTTGTAATTATTAGTCGTTAAAGGAATTGTTAAAAGTCTGTGTATCATACTATTTTAAGCTGCTAATTTATGGTTATATGGGTGGACTGAACTATTATGAATTGTTATATCAGTATGTGATGGTTTATGAACTATGGTCATGTTTATTATTTATTTTTGAAATAGTACTAAAAAGTTGATAGAGCTATTTTGTTCAATTTCTACGGTGAATTTGATATTACTATGGATTGTATTTATATATGTTACGAAACTATCTAATTGTCTAGTGGTACCAGTAAAGCTGGCTAAAATATCATCCATATATCGGTGCCAGTAAATAAATCTGTTACTCATAGGGTGTTTAATTAAATAGGGTCAATATTGAAAAATTAATTCATAAACAGCCTATGAGTAACAAATTTATTTACTGGCACCGATATGTGGATGATATTTTAGCCAGCTTTACTGGTACCACTAGACAATTAGATAGTTTCGTAACATATAAAATTAATCTAAAAATTGCATAAATAATTTATCTAAGATCTTGGATAAATTTCACATCGAGATTGGTACACACTATATATACAAAAATTATTATAGAAAACAGACTATTAAATGTTTAATAGTGAAAATTCCAAATTATGAAAAATTGTACAAAATAAATCTATTCAGATTTGTCCACACTGTATATGCAGAAAATATTAATTATATTACAAAATTAATTGCTCCCTAATTTCAGTTATAATAAAAAAGATATATTACACAAATTAATTTAATAATTATTTTCTCACACAGTATATGCAGATATTATTATTAGGTATCCAGCAAAAAATTGAATAATGAATCAGATAAATGTTTTTCACAAAGAGAATAGCAAAAGGCAAATCTACAATTAATTTTATGACACTCTGAAATTTAGATCATCAAATTGAATAAATCTAAATGATATATAAAAACAATGAAATAATTAAATCTATTATGAGGATAATTAATTGACAATTATCAAATTTAACAGAACTATAACTTCGATTGACTGACATGTACTTAACAATTAAGTATTTGAATACAGACAAAGAATTAATTAATGAAAATGATATCTATTTTATATATAAAATTGTAGACACATTTCTTCCTTATGAAACGAGGAATAATTTTATCCTATTCTTCAATAGTATAAGCAAAGATAATTACTGCTTTCTTATCCTAGCGTGTGGGGTACAGAAAAAATGTTACCTCGGGTTGAAATTTATCTATAAGACGTACGGAAATGTCAGCTGATCGATTTTTAAATCGGACAGGAGCTGATTACGTCCTTTGAGCAATTACTTCTTAATAAAATCTACCCCTTGCGAACTTCTCTGTTAAATTTAAGAAAAGAAAAATTTAAGGAATAAAACACAGTAATTAGGGAAGCAAATGCCATTACACAAGACCCTCGTGTATCATGACTCATTTCGAACATTAAATTAGATTTTACAAAATGGAAACTTTATCCATGTGGTCGAAAGATTATATCTAGACATTCATGACAAAAACAACTTCAGGAACAACTTCCTCGTTGTCTTACATTACCCAATAGAATTAGAATCCGCAATTGCGAACATATACCATGTTTTAATTAAAATTCTACTAGTCAGATTAATTCACAACCATGGAACGATGAATTTTAACCACTACTCTTGAACGAGAGAACTAAGGCCGAAAATTTGCCTGTACGCATTTTTATAACATTTTACGACATAATTCGTAAAGACAATTAATCACAGAGGGAGACCTCACCAAAAAATATATATGAAAGAAGTTTTTAATTACTACTATTTTAATTAGAATCCAAAAAGTAAATAGGAAGTGAAGACAAACTCATTACTAAATCACGAAAAAATCCAATTAGATAGATAACTAGTAAAGGGCAAAATTCCAATTAATAAATCGTGCTATAACCCAACTAAGTACACAAAAGAGGTCGTTTTATTGCGGGCACAGTGAATAAATTCCGATAAAATTAAATTAAGACTTCTAATAAATAATTAGGACCCATTCTAATTAGCAATTCTATATTAAAAACGATGTTTATAATTTCATTAAAAAAAACATGACTTGCATAAATTTGTACATATGCATACACATACACGTTCGCCTGTACGTGTGACTCGCTAAATATATGTCACTCTTCTGTTTATATACTTAACCCTATTAGTGACAGCAGAGTAGAGATTTGAATAAGTTATGCCCTATAATGGTACAAAGGAACTAAGGTATTTATAAAATAATATCCAATTAACCCTCTAATTCAATATGAATTGCAGAATACCCAGGCACGATAATTAGTACAGAAGAATGACGATATAACCTAACATAAATAGACGTTGATGCTGAAAATACCTTTGTAATACGATGGTATATAACAAAGAACTGAGCGTTTAAAGGACAATAGGATATTCCAAATAAGATACTATAGCTACCAGATATAACTAACGTTCTAGGCCAAGTACGTAAATTAACAATTAACGAATAATACAACAATTAGGTCGCTACAAGAAATACATTATTCAAGGTAGTAAAAAGCAAGAACAAAAACGTTATTGAAGGGCTCTTAATAATTTTGTAAAATATTCCTTTTAATAATAACAACTTTGGAAGTAAGAAATAAAGAAATAAAGGTATGATTAAACAAAGAATTTAATTATCACAATAGGTTTGCAATAATTACTGAAAATACTGAAAATATACAGGTCGATCGACGTATAACAAATCATATGGATTTCGGTAATTCTCGTTTATTAGACCTATTTTACAACGATTCTTTATTTATTTTGGTTTTCTCGATTTTATGTTTGTACTCCGTAAATTTTGGTCTCTTTGTGTAAGAAAGTTTATATCTTGAATATAAAGTGTCTATTATTGAACCATCCTTCTGAGTATAAATATTATTCCATTATAATAATTCATTGAATTGAAGTTTAAATTTGTCAACATTCTTTTTACGTTTAGTTTGTAATACAACTCTATCCGAGGAAGACACTGTGTGTCGAAACAATTGTAATGGGATTTTATCTCAATAATGTGGAAATTAAGTAATATTTATTTTTCATTTTTATTTCATTAATTATGAATTTCCATCAAGTAAAGACTACTTCGATTAAAAAAAACCTATATATCAATCTGCCTTCGTAGTATAGTATTGCTGTATCATCTGCTTATCTTAAGAAATAAATATGTAGAAGGGTTATATATTTTTGAATGCTACTGTATTTACATATTTTAATTAATATTTAAAAAGGTTAAGTCTTTTGTTATTATTAAATCAATTTAAGTAGGTACTTAATTTATTTAAATACTTGACCCTTTCCGTAATAATTAGATTACAAGCTTGGTCTATGTATCGGGCGTAAGCTAGTAGATGTATTTGAACAAATATAATATGTACATAGTGTGTAACACGTAAAACGGAATTTTTCTTTTTTCCTTACCGCCAGTAGTGTATACGGAGTGACTTATGGTACATATAGTCACCATGCGTTCGTATTGGCTGACCCAAAATCTAATTCGATGAACAACCCTCTTCAATGTCACCTGTACAATAGGTGTGGACTCTGAACATATGAAATATTCATATGCAGATGGACGGGGAATTTACATAGATCACTGTTGCTGTGTAGTGCATATGCTGGAAAGGGATGTCGAGCGTATAATTTAATAAAATACTCTTGGCCACTTCTTAATGTGACCTGGGAATTGGTAGAAATTCGAACGTATTGTGTGAAGTAGCAAGTGAAAAAAAGGAATAAGTAATATGAATAAATATAAGTTGGGAAAGCATACACTAAAAAGTGAGGAAATATGTACTTAAATGTGCATTTATATATTTAAATATATAGTTAATTTATTTTCGCTGAATATTTACGATAAAAAATCTTGTATAGTCTTTTAGTCAGGTACTCCACCTGGATAACACAAACTCTGGTATTAGTGGAATTCCTGGTAATTTTTCTCTGTATACTTGAGCATATAAAGGAGTTTTAATAAATACCTTTTTCATGTTTCTACTAAACTATTTACAAGAGGAAACTCTAATATGTTTCGGCAACTTTATTTAAGCCATAAGCTTTGCTATCTACGCACAAATGCGTGGTTCTGGCGAAATCAAAATTGTCGGTAAGTTGTCGAAATAGGGAGCCGTAGCTCACAATTTAAAAGGGAGTCTCTATTTATCGTGTATGCCCTTAGTCAGTGGAGACGGGTGTGAGTTTACTAAAACAGATGATAGGTAGGGCCACTTGTTTTATTTTCCGAAGCTCGAGACTGAAAACTAAGAAAAGGGTTGGTGCGATCGCAGGCGTATGTACTGACAGAGTACTAAATTGTACCAAAACGACAATCTAAACTAAAAGAAGGGGTACATAAAATAAAAGAATCAGAGATAGTTAATTCGTATATTGTAAAAAAAAAGCAAAAAAAAAACAAGTATTTAACAAGTAATTAACAATGGTTCACAAGCCGCAAATAATAATAAATAAAAGTTAAGTTATGAAAAATTGATAGGGATATGAACGCCAGGTATATCAGATCATTAAATTATTGAACATATAAAAAAAAGAAATTACATGAGTTTATACTGAATCAACTTAAAACACCAAAAACAGTTAGATTAAATTAATCTACAAAATACATCAAAATTATGACAATTAATTACTTAATCAATCAAATTCAATATGCCTTAACCTAAGGTCAAAAAATCGTAGTTCGATCGCAGATCTGTTGTTGAACCTTACATTTGGATCAAACAAATCTGTATCTGTAATAGTACGTATTTACTACAAGCGTTAACGTCAACCAGAGACGCATGCGTTTCTGTCTAATGATTTTGTCAATGCGGATTTACGAAGGAAGTAACAATTGAAGTTCGCTTTCTGGCCTAGTCATGAATTTTGTCCTATCAAATGAAATCAGATAACCTCGTGACATGTGACGGACAAAACAGACTACGCCGACGAAAGCGATTTCTTCTCGTATAGCTAAGCTATTACAAAAGAAGAAAAAAGTACGTATATTACTGTAAGTCCATTAACTCGTCGCCAGGTGGTGTCATATTCAGTCGTTACTTCCTTTGTAAACCCGCATTGACAAAGTCGTTAGACAGAAACGCATGCGTCTGTGGTTGAAGTTAACGCTAGTACTAAATACATTCTGTTATGTTCATGTTTACAGATACAGATTTATTTTATGCAGATTTGTATTATTTATAGCAACGCTTGATGCGAGCTCTCGCATCGATATGCAAATTTTTTTTTGGTTACATTTGGTTTTACACAAACAGTATATATTACGAGAATAGTAATAAAATTCAATAGAAATTAAAATTTAAAGTCATAGTCAAAAAAACACATTGTAAAATATATAACTCTAGTGCCTCACAAGGTTGTTGCAAAAAATAAAGATATAAAATAAGAGAAGGTTAAATAACTCTTAGTAACAGTGTGAAATCAACTAATTAAATTTGATCATTAATTTATTACAAAATTATTTAAAAAGAAATTTTTATAACGATAGAAATGTACGTGGTTAATTTTATAAATGTTTAAGTAACAAATATATGAGAGTTAATTATCTGGACAAATGAACAATGGTTAAATAAATTCTTTTACAAATTGTGTGTTTCATATAAAAAAGACATTTAACGGAAATCCATATACATATACGAATTTAACTAAGTTTATATGGTGTTATAATTAGCATTAAAATTCGAAATCGTAAGTATGGCAAGTAAGTATAGCAAATATCTGCGAAGATTTTCAAGTTCACTGCATTAAAAAAAAGGTGTTTTACAAAATATGTCGACGTAAGACGACGCAGATGGTCCACACAAACGGCGGTCTTGACACTGATGGTGGGCAAGAACGAGATGGCCTTGACTTTCTAGTTACATTGAATACTTGGTTATTTTGAATCTTCTCCTAGATTACGAAATACTTTAACTCCCAACGAATGGATAGACAAAAGAATAGCTCGAAGCCTAGAAACGTCTGAATTGTCTCAGAACAAAAAGGACGTCCAAATACTACGTTAATTAGCCTTCTTTCTAAACTTTCTCACTACGCCCTAGCTCGAATCCGTTAATTGCCATAATTTCCAGAACACTTAGGGCTGGTGTGAAATATATTTCGATTAACGAAGTTCACTCAACGGTCTTAAGTAACGAAGTCGTTGTCAAAGACCGAAGCGGAACGCAGATCGGAGATCCACACCGTCTAATCTAGGATATCAGAAGAATATTACGTACTAAATTCTAATGTAAAATTTAAATACAGGACAGGGCGGTATAACTCTAACCACGCTTAACTTTTAAACAAAGAAAAATAACTGCAACAGCGAATTCATTTGGGATAAAATATTTTTAGATTTTGAGCTGCGTTTAACGTATATAGGCCAGCGTCAGTTACCATTAATAATATGTTGTCTGTTGATATTTTCTTAGCTAAATAAGAACTATTTACGCATTCATTGATTAATCGATTTACTGTAAAATTATGTGTTTTGTGAAGTACTTTTATATTGACAAAATTATCATTGCTGGCTCATTTTCATTCAAGCTACTCATAACAAAATTTTCAATATGTCGTCCTTTGATATCACTAGGTTCATTAAATGAAAATTAAATCTGTTTACTATCAATTTGCTCATTATAACACTTTACAAAGCGTTCACAAATACAGAATGTGACGTCTTGTAAAGTATTTCGCTATTCTTTGTACTAACTTTTCTGTGCTCCACGTTCAACACTGTGATTATTAATTTTACTTACTGAAGATGACAACTTAATTGTCGACATACGTGTTTCGGTTACGAGTATTAATCATCATAAAAATTAATCTTTACATATATAAACTTAAAAAGCACTAAAAAATTGTATTTAATGACGAACAGTTCAATATTAAAACTTTGGTAACACAGCAAAAACATTTTGAATCCCTTAATTGCAGTTCACTTATAATAATTTTTTTTTATTGTACAGCTAAAATTAACAAAACTGTCTTGTTAGCATTGAATAAATACACAAGAATTTCTTGACCACTAAGTAAATGTATATTTAAAGCACCAGACATTCAAACAACATATTTAAACAGATTTTACTGGTAATACGCAGACATATAAATATGTGTACGGGATTAATACGGAGAAAATATCGAATTAACTCATGAATATCAATGGCTCCCGGCCACCCACCATCAGGAATCCTGAATAAAGAGAGTGAATTCCACGGACCCTGGTCCCGTGGTGTTGATGGCAATGATAAACACTGCATTATTCCAACGTGTCAGGTATCCGATGACATGAAAAAGACTTGTTTATATTGCCATACACTAACTCTATGATTAATAGTCTCGTGCACAATGAAGCGCACAGACCCCGAAAAGGATATATACGTAGTTAGTATATTCCGACCATTTACGGATGCCCAGCTAATACCAACGACTCGGGAATATATTCACATGAGCATAATGCATACCATTGGTTTAATTTGATTCACTTTGTGTGCATTCATTTCATTACAATACGCGTATAATTCGTATACAAATAGTAATATTTTGCTGCAAGATATCTGCGAATTTGATAATAATGCCAGGTAGCATTTAAATTAAAGCGTTAATACTTAACGGAAAGTATTTCTTATTCATTTTTAGTGACATCCTTCTTAGACAATGCAACTAATTCGTGTTTTTATTTAATAGAAAAATTGCATACAGATTTAAGAAAGAAATTCGTGAAAGATTTCCACTTTATTTATATCTTAATGAAACTCTGATGTTAAACACATAAATTAAAATGAGATAAATGATTTTAGAAACTATACAGAACAAAAGAAAATTAAACAATTCGTAATTTAGTTGAAAACTTTGGTTCAGAGTGTATGGATGACTGCGATACCAATCAACTTGTCACTTTTTGGAGGGCGACTAGGAATGATTGGGAACTACCAAAGGAGACCTCCAAGCTTCATCTAATTAGATGGGCGATAGAGTTGTTTGAATCATACAAATTCGCAGGACCAGATTAAGTATTTCCCAAGCTCCTGGAAGAAGAAATGATGGAAATTATGGATCCTTTATTGGAGATATTCAAGGCTAGCCATGCCATGGGATATATCCCGAAAGCATGGAGAGAAACTAGGGTACTGTTTTTTCCTAAACCTGGAAAAGAAATATACCCACCCCAAATCATTTAAACCAATTAGTCTTACCTCTTTTATGTCGAAGACTATGGAAAAAAAAAATTAGATATTTAAATATTAAAGACGGAGCTCTTGACATATCTCCTCTACACTCACTGCAATAGGTATACCAGATGAGGAAATAAGGCGAGGTTTTCCTGCATAGCCTGGCTCGAAAGGAACTTACATCATAAGAAAATTGCGTTTGCAGTTTTCTTAGACATACAGTAATTTTGATAATGCCTCAACGTCTTTAAGAGATCGAAAAATAAAGAGCACTACATGCAATTAGATCAATAACATGCTGCGTAACAGAGTAGTTTTTAGTCAAATGCGAAACAAATCGGTTTCCATGGGAACAACAAAAGGGTGTCTTCAAGGAGAAGTATCGTCACCGCTACTGTGGACTCTAGTAGTAGATAATCTCATCACGACATTAAATAACCAGGGAATAAGAACGCAGGGATTCGCCGATGTCATTGTCATTGTGTCTCAGGGGAAATTCCCGGGGATAGTGACGAGCATCATACTCTGCGAATTGTGGAGAGATGGTGCCTTCAGGAGGGATTAACTGTTAATCCACAAAAAAACAAGTTGGTATCTTTTACCAACATGAGAAAACTAAATGATCTGGGCAGTATGAGGCTGTTCAGACAAGAGTTAAAACTAACCAACAAAGTGAAGTGTCTAGGTATAATACTTGATGGGAAACTGAATTGGAGCAGATACCTAGCCAAAGTGGCGGACACAGGGCGACACAGCTCTTCTGGAGATGCAGAAGAGCTGTTGGCAAGACCTGGAGACTAAAATTAAATGTGGTATACTGGTAGTAAGTAGTAGTAAGACCACCGATTTTATATTGGGCAGTAGTCTGGTGTAGGAGGACGGAGCTGACATCATCGGTGAGGCTCCTTACGACATTCCAGCGACGGCCTATGTTGGGTATCTCGGAAGCTATGAATAGTTCGGGGACCGCATTCCATGGAGGCCATCAGGGGTCTGCCTCCGCTGGAACTATTTGTGAAAGCTACAATCTTGAGGCTAAAGGCCAATGGATTATGGTGTTCTAATAAGGTAGTACGGGGTTATACCGATACATTGGGAGACCGATATTACAAATTTCGGCGGACAGTATGGCACCTGAGATGATGTTTACAGCTAAGCTGTAGGTATCTATGTGAAAACTGTTCGATATGAAAGCAGAGTTACCTCAGTGAATGTAGCGTTTATAGCATGCAGCGTTGCTGACGGCCTCACTCGTTGTTAGTAAACTTCAATCTGTAAATATTGTTTGTAAATTTATTTTGGAGAATGTTTTTTCACATAGTAGTTCCGAAAGCGAAAAAAAGCACCAGCAAATATCTGTGGAAACCTATTTTAAAATTCCAGCAATGATAAGTTCAAATACTTTTCTTTAAAAACATCGCTACAGTACAAATCAATTCTAGGGCAATGTAGGGTAAGTTATATCAAGCGAGCTACAAAATTTGTATCCTAGGTAGCCCATGAACGACTGAGATAGACATGTAAGTCTTCTGAGCTTAGAGAATTAACGAAGTGCCATTTGTAAATAATCATAAGACAAACTGACAAGTTGAAAGATATCTTTGCAATTTATTACCTATTTAATAATGGCTTTTGTATTTATTATTAACGGACAACACCAACAGCACATGGTTGAAATTTATTTTAGAAATGGTAGTAAAATTAATGGTAAATGGGTTTATTCTATCAGGGACGCTTATCAGGATTTTTTTAGAAGAATTTCCAGATATTGCTATCCCATATGAACAGTTTTACACATGCATTGACCGTTTTGTGTAATTATTCAGGGAAACAGAAAACGTGGATCTTAGGGTAGTGATAGGCCGACAGTTAGAAATGAGGAAAATGTTGAAAGGGTAAGGTAATCGGTAGAAGAAGGTCCTCAACTTTCTGTACGATATTTACACCAAGAATTAGATTTTTACTATAGCACTTGCAGACGTATCTATAAGCATGATCTATATTTACACCCCTACCGCTTGCAAACGTCTCATGAAATACTTCCTGTAGACAAACCGAAACGACAGGAATTCTGTGAAAGATTTATTGACCATTTTGTCGTTAATGATGGAGGCATTGAAAGGGTTATGTTTACTGATGAATCCTGGTTTCATCTCTCTGCCTACGTAAATTCTCAAAACATGAGGATGTGGAGCGCAAATAATCCGCACTTTTATGTGGAAGCACCACTGCATCCACAGAAAATTGGAGTTTAGGCAGCTGTTTGTGAGAGAGGACCTATATTTTTTGAAGATTTGACGATTAAAAATATAGGTCCTCTCTCACAAACAGCTTTAATAATATTATTAAACGCTATGCGCTACAGACTGGAAATTTTGATACCAGTTGTAGATATGTTATACGATGATGAATTACAAAAAGAAAATTACAAATTTCTTGTTGGAACTAGAGAAAGGCTAGTTCCAACAAGATGAAGTTCGTGTACATACTACCAATGAAAACATTGTTTTTCTGAGATAATTTTTTGAACATGGAATTACTGCTTTAAACACGAACACAATTTGGCCACCTCGTTCCTGCGATTTAACACCGTGCGTTTTCTGTTTATGGCCGTACTTAAAAAAATTTATTTTTGTAATACTTGTTTTTTGATCTTAATGAGCTGCTACAAAGGATCACTTATAAGATTGTAGAAATTAATAATTCACCTTGGATCCTAAAAAATATTTATTAACTCTATTAAGCGAAGAACTTTACGCTGTAGAGATGAAGGCGGTGGCCATATCACGCACCTTATTTATTGAATATTGTTACGTAATAGATTGTGTTTTGTTCTTCTTTTGATTTAAACAATAGGGTAAACGAATCATCAAAACTCCATACGACAAACTCCAATGGATGACTTCACAGATGACGAAGATTAATTTCTCCAATAAAAAAAACGTTTCTTTTCACAACCAATAACCAATGTTAAAAGAAAATATAATAATTGCTTCAATGCCATACTTGCTTGTTTTATATATTGCATTAATAAATTGCTGTTCTAACTTTAATTATTAATTCATCTCTATTCTGAATTTTATGAGATTTTACATTTAATCTGAATTGGTTTTTGACGTTAGTTTTCAAATTTTATTTTTCGATATTTTTTCATTTTAAAACAGACAGCACTCCAAAAAAAAACTATATTTTTTATAATAAATCATTGTAGTTTACACATTTCTGCAACAAAATCTTTCAAATAACAGTTTTATTCCTGAATTCAATTTTTCGATAGATTTAAATATTAGGTTAGCTTAATGAACGTCATTTGGCAATTCGTAATTAACGATATAACCTATTACTAGTAGTACGACATGTATGTTAAATCACTTAATCAATCTAAGACATAACTGATTTAATTCATGGCATACTCTGAAAACTTTTTTTGTGTCTTACTCAGTAGAGCATCAAAAACCAGCTATTTTGATATATAAGAATCGAAAATCGATATAACATTGGCAGGTGTTTACTCTTCTTTAAAACACTTTTTGGCACAAAAAGTTAATTCTGAGCATGTATTAAAGTGGATTCCTCCCCTACAAACTTTTAATTAGTTTTAATTCTACGGCTGGGACCCTCTTTACTTCTAAGCGCGTTGAAATATGAAAAAAATGTTAGAGCTAAACTTATAAAATATAACGTTAACTTTAATATACGGGGGAGGGGGGGCTTATGTCAACCTAGCTATTAAAACAATATGCTAGCGTGGCAATTTTCTATGATTCTGTGACATTTTATAGTTTCATCTCCAATTTTGGCTCGAATCTCTTAACATTTTTTACTATTAAATTCGTTTAGTGAAGAAAAAATGATTTGACACTTGAACGCAGAAGCGTCATCAAATATTTTTATCAAAAGAAAGCAGTAGCCCGAAGAATATTCATGAGAGAATGGTGTATGGGGAAAATAGCTCGTCATATTTCCAAGCCAAATTTTGGAGTAAGCGGTTAAAATGGGGCAGAGTGGTCCAAAGTGTGAAACACCTCTGAAAGTATCACCTGAAGAAATCATCAACAAAGTTGAAGATTTAGTTTTCGGTTATTGCTAGACAAATAGGAATATCAGAAACGAGTATTTTTAGAATTTTACACGAAGATTTGGGAATGAGCAAAGTGTCGGCACGATGGATTCCCAGGGTGCTTAGCCCCGAATAGAAATTATGTAGACTACAAATTTGTGAAGAAAATTTAACTGTTTTACCTTAAGATGAAGATTTCTTAAATAGAATCGCAACTGGAGATGAAACTTGGGTACACTATTGGGACCCTCCCACGAAACAAGACTCCACGCAATGAGTTCGCAAAGACTCTCTAGCGCCCAAGAAGGTAAAAACGTAATTTTCGGTCGCAAAAGTGATAGCCATAGTTTTCTAGGACGAGGAGGGAATCCTTTTAATTGAGTATATGCCAAAAGGGACAATATTAGCGGGAAATGTCTACAAAGACACAATGTAAAACTCAAACACCGCTATACGCGAAAAAAGATCCCATAATTTTGCTCAGAAAACTCTGTTTCTGTAGGACAACCGCAGGAAGCATAAGGCACGAACTGTTCAATCTGTAATGAATACAGCTTTGGGGAATTAAAACATTCACCCTACGGCCTCGACCTGGCCCCCTGCGACTATTACCTCTTTCCAAAATTCAAGAAACACTTAAGAAAGCTCCGATTTTTATCGAATGAGGACGTGGAGAACGCTATAGGGTCAGATTTTGCGGAATTACCAAAATAATTTTTTTTCGAAAGCATAGCATTATTAAAGAAAAGTTGGTATAACTGTGTTAGTGTTAATAGTTCTTACGTCAAAAAATATTTTTTTGCCTGTTTTCTAACTCGTTTCTTTTATAGCCAGGCAGATAACATAAAAAATTTCCCTTTTACATAAGTTAAACTATAAAGACAGGCAAATGCTCTTTGATCTACAAATAGGATACTAAATTGAGTACAAAGCCATAAAATTGTTAAAGGAATCATAACTAGTAATAGTAGTACTTAAAATATATGTAATTTATTTTATATGAGTAGCACATAAATCATAGTAAAAACTGGTAACTCGTTGATTTTTTTAAATGAATGCAAATATTATTTCCTATAAATCTATTAGTTATCTCTGAAGATCCAAAGTTATTCTGCAAAAACTATATTAAGTAACCACACCAATTCCGGGCACAATCGTCCTCGTCCCGGAATGATCAAAAGTGCTGAACGTGCTCAGCACCGGATCGCTAACATACATCATCAAGCAAGAAAGGGCGGAAAGAGATAACGACCGGTCAGGCCGCCTGACCGTCCGAACGTGCTCGTGGTACAAAGTCTCGCGCGCCATCTGGCGGCGATCTCGCGTGTCCAATCTCTCCACGACCCTATCTCAATATCCCTTTTATTTATCTATCAGCGGCTGGCAAAAACGCACCCGTATCGTAGTCATTCTTCATATTACTACATCTTGACCGTGCTCCCATGTTATTGTACATCATTTCTTATTCTCTCTTCGACATCGTCTAATGCAAACCGCGCGAGCATCAGCTTATCTAAATGGGTTTGACCACGTTCTTATGCCGCTGACTGTATACAGGGAATTTCTGGAGTAGTGTGAGTAATATGTATGTATATAATATGGAGGAAAGTAGGGCCGTGATTTTGCTTCTAGATCCAAATCCGGAGGGCCATTTTATGATATTGTTATTGCTACGGTTTGTGGACGATTCTTGTCAAAAACAGGCGCGCGCGCCTCCCGACGCTTTTATCTGCACGCGGTCTACTCGATCATAAAATATATTTGTAAGTCCGCATGCTACTACGTGCGTCAGAATCGAAGCTAAAATTGAGTAATGCAGACTTTCGACTCATGTTTTGTGTATTGCCTTGAATGTGTTGCGGTCAGAAACGGTTCATCGTATAATTTAGTCGTAAAAGGAAGGAAATTCTATGTCTGGTGTAGGGATGATTGCCAAATCGGTTTCTGGCATTTAGAGTTTCGGATTTTATGTTATATTTCTTGTATTGATATAAAGTATTGTAAATGTTTTTAGTAATTAAAAGTTCAGAAAAAATAAATGGGAAATTAGTTCCTGATATAATTTCGGTTCTTAAACTCGTTTTTGTTAAGATTATTGCCTATTTTTTGTGTTTATTTCTTTGTCAAAATTTAAAGATACCAAAAAATATGACATAGCAACTAAATAATCAATAAAGTAATATAGTATCACATCAGCTTTTCAATTTCCTAGCTAGTTTGAGTCAATCTTATACCTCGTTTTAACCGCTACATTATCTTAACCATCTTAACCCTATATCGGGCAATTTTTTTTATTGGTCTCAAAAAAAAATCCTGAATATTATGCTATGTTCAGAACTCGGAAAAAATATTTAAAAAAATATATTCTATTCTAAAACTTTTTATTTTGTAAAATATAGTTGTAGCAGATTTGATACAAGGGGGTTATTGTATAACAAAGTATAGTATAAGCTTAACTGGTATGAAATTTTAGGAAACAATTATTATTTTTATTTAAACAGAAAAATAAGCTGCATTTGTTGCATTTAATGTACGAAAATTGTTTGCATGTAGGTAATCTGCACCTTTGCCTTGTTTCAGTGTATATTGGCCAATGATTCCACCCATCTAATCTTACATCCTTTGGAGGAATGTAAGAAGCCGTTGCCGAGCGTTGTCTCTTTGCTTGTATTAACTTTTCTATATCAGATGGTCTGCCTCTTTTACTGATAGTGCTACTTCCACTTTTGCACAAACAATAAGCTACTTCTATTCTAAAGTCGGCTAGCCGCATGGAGAAATCTTCTTTACGCTGCTGATTTACTCTTTTATATAATAGCCATGCGTTAACAAGTGTCATGTCCAGCATGTGGTAAAATAACCTAAGATACCATTTCTTAGATTTAATTTTAATCTTATATCGGCCAATAAGACTGTCCATAAGATCAACGCCACCCATGTGGCGATTGTATTCTGTAATAATATTTGGACACTCTACTTCTATATTACGTTTTTCCTTTCTATCGAAGCGCTTTATAGTAGTCTTTGGAAGTACACCTGTGTAAATAGACAAAAGGCATACGGTTCGGTTATCCTTCCATGCTACACAGGATACGTCAACGCCTTCCAAATTGCAAACATACTCATAAGATGTACCTCGTTGTTTTTTATTTAGTTCTTTATCGACAGGAATTTTACAATTTGGTATTCGATTTCTTCTAACTGTTCTATAAAGAAAATATACCTTTCTGTGCCAGATGTAATACAAGTGATAAACTTGTGGAGTAGTTATCAAAATATACGATAACATTTTTATTGCGGGGTATAATCCTACATAGGCGTTGCACCAAATTTTCAGTTACCCCTAAGTCTATTTCACCTCCTACAAGTTCATAGTCTGTTTTTCCAGTGTATATTTCATAATTATATGAAAAACCACTAACACCACTGAGAATAAAGAGTTTAAATCCCCATTTGTGGGGATTAGCAGGCATATACTGCTTAAAACTGTGTCTACCTTTGGACGCACACATTTGTTCGTCTATCGACAAATGTTTCTCCAATGGTACACTTTTATACCTGAATAACAATGTGTCAACTACTGGTCGCAATTTATAAAGTTTATCGGAATGGTTGTCTTTTGTTGAAGGTATATTGTCATTGTCATTGAAATGAAGATTTTGACGAATTTTCTCAAATTTCTTTTGACTCATTGTTTCTTTTATGTGTGTAAATCCTAAGTTAGCACTCCAGTACGATCTCACCTTCGGCATATGTACAAGTGACATATAAATACATATACCCAAGTATTTACGAATGTCTTGGTCGGAAATATGTGTTGTATTATTTAAATTTATTTGACTAGCGTACAAATTCGTCTGGAAAGTTATTTTCGTAATCAATCCGTCTGTAAAAAAGTATTTGAAGAAGGCGTACGGGGTATCGATGTCCATAAATATGGAAGGCAATTTTTCAGAACCTCTGAACTCTTTAGCATCACCTAATACTAAATTTTTCTTTTTCCAAATTATATTTGCATTTTTTTTGGGAACACATGTTTTCAGTGTATCAGTATTTACTACGTTACTAATAGTAGATTCTATTGATTCATCTAGCGTTTCTGCTTCGTCCGCAACTTCTGACATGTCATCTTCAAATACAATAGGCAAATTTTGTATATCTAGTATATCTTCCAGTTCGGTGCTCTCAGGTTCGAAGTCAGGTTCATCTTGTTCTAGACCATCATCACTATCACAATTGCTGCGCATACTTTTCCAGCTCTTCATTTGTAAGAGGCCTCCTTTTGTTACACAGATTCATTTGTTGGTAAATTTTCTACACTAAAAACGCACTGTATCAGATATGATACAACAAAATTTATAGCCTACTATTACATATATTTCATATATATATTAAAAATGTAGAATATATTAGAAATCCTTTTACCTTATAGAACAAAATCGGACACAATTACGAAGAAAATTTTACGTTTTAAAACTTTATATCACTAATTGTCATCACAGTGAACACTAGTAGTAACGGCCACACATAAGGGTTAGGTCAATAATACTATAACTTGAAAAATAACGGTTTCTAATATATGCCTTATGCATTAAGTGTTGTAGCTTATATGCAACGAGGAGTTTGCGCAGACTATAATATTTGTAGTACAGATTAATACGCGCTTCTTTTAGTTGTATCATTTCTGCTACATTACGCGATATAGGGTTAAGTACTTTTTTACATACGTCAATGAAATAATATATGGTTTAGAAATTAACTTTCATACGACTTCAAGAAACCTTGTAACGAAATAGATCAATATTAAAAATCAAAGAGTGCTATTTTCTCAATAATTATTAGTGGGTGATGTTTAATCTTACTGCAAATGAGAATTAAATTAAATTTAAATCTAATTTCTATATGCAAATATCGCCTAATGTGTTAATGCGATAATTACAACAATTTGACAAACTACATATATAAACGAAGAGTAGAAGTGAGGAGTTAGGTCTGTCTCTAGGATATTGTTGTACTGACGAGCTCTAATAAGAAGGAAATACATCCACACGTTCCAGGATGGATGCGGTTTTTCACGAATTTTTAATTGGTGATATTTAATGTTACATATTAACACTAAACATTAAGACTACATGAATTTACACACATCAGAGTTGTGAACAATGACTAAAATTAATTTCGTATCGAACTTATTGTCGTTGTCGATATCAAATATTAGGAACTGTACAATAGGATTAAATCAACTCTCTGAGTTAATCGCATGATTTTGTTAAAGGCAATCTACTTACTAATTTGGTCGAGCTTACCCAATACAAAGATGAAGCTTTGGATTCTCGGCTGCTAATAGATGTTATGTACTGATTTTCATAAAGCCTACGATACGATCTGTTGTGGGAGTTACAATCTTTTGATGCTTCACCTAGTTTTCGGTGAATCCTTTTTCAAATCCTATTTATTATATTGATGGTACTATATACACTATAATGGATATATTTTTCAACTATTTTACTGCTTCCACTGGCGTTCCAAAAGGGTCTAATCTGGGCCCGCTATTTTTCAATGTATATGTTAATGACATTTGTGGAATTCTCGCCTGTGCAGATGATTTAAAGATTTTCAATAGCATTGTCTCTCAATCAAACTGTTTAATTTTGCAGAAAAATCTTACGCTGATTCATCAATAGTATGCAAATAATCAAATCATTTAGTCAAAATATGCACAAAAATGTTGAAAATATGCGAATAGAAAAATACTTATATGTAATACATAAATTTATTGATTCACTTAAAAATAAACAGATATTTTAATTTTTCTACATAGTGAACTATACTTAAATATGCATCTATTACATAAAGCAGGCTGACGTTAGTTGTAAAAACAGTAAACCAATAAATGCTTGTCAAAGTTCTCAATTAAAAAATTTCGTCTACTGTCTGAATATAAAATTTATAAATGGAAAAACTTCTTTCCATATCAACCAATGCATTAAAATTGCTTAATATTACAGGACCTAAATCAATGGATTCAGTAAATTCTCCCTCTAAAATATTAGCTACTTGGCTAAGAAACCGAAATCCATAATTTTTTTTCCATGACATTTTTGAATTTTTAAAAATTTGGTACCCCCCATTTTGCCTGCGATATTTTGAAAAGCTGCCTCAGATTGTTTTACTAGTTCTAAACTTCGGCTTAATGGTAAATTAGATTCCTACATTTGTGTTATTGTTTTAAAAACAAAGCTATAATTGGGAATATTCGTCAGACAATTCTGAAATTAGATCTTTTGGGATTAAAGAGGAAAATGTTTCCTAATCTCTTCAGCAACCCTATTTAAAGCATAAGTTCGAATTAAAAGATTTTCAAATTTTGCTCAGCCTTTATTATGTACGGTGCTACATATGACATAATGAGCAACAAATTTTCTCCAGGAACAGGGTTAGGAGGAAAAAATGATGATAGTTCCTCTTGAACAAATCTTGCCACTGAACGCAAATGTATATTTGACTTGCGCAGTTGGAGCAAGCCGTTTGTATTCATGTGGACTAGTTAGACACAAGTGTACTCTGAGATAAGAAAGTTGTGTTTTGGGTTATTTTTGATTTAATTAGTGGTTGGTGCTTGTTTTGATTCATTACCGATATTTATACGAGTTTGTTAATCTCGTAATTAATATATTTTTACAGTTTCTTACTCACATGTCTCATATATATATATATATATATATATATATATATATATATATATTTATTACGTAAGTAAAATATATTATTAAAAGATATTTTTTATATTGAATGAATTAAATATTGTATTTTATTGTATCATTATTATCGTATTGAGATTTAGTCTTAGATATTTGATATAAATAACAAAGAAGGATTTTTAAAATTTCTAGTAAAAAAATTTCTGTAACTGTAAAATTTTGTACTGTTGGTATCTCAAGTGCATTTTTTTTGTTACATGTGGGTGCACATGCGTTAGAGTTTGCTTCGGGCTGTCAAGTTAGTTTGTTTATTTTGATTTTGTTCTCTTGGGAGAAATTAAAAAGTTTCTTTGTAAATTATTATTTTTAATTTTGATCGGCTGTCATTAAGGTTTTTTAGACGTATGCTGCGGTCATTTCCATGCGTTATTTTTTACCTTTATAATATTGTTAAATGAGGCAATATTAATCTTTATACTTTATAAAGATTTTTGTTTTTTATTTTGTATTAAATTTTCATCTAAATTTTATATTGTGTTCTTTAATTTTATAATTCTGTCTACACATTTTTAATAAGTAACTTAAAGACATTATCATAACTTTTCTCAAAAAATATTTTGAGTGGCGCTCAAGTAACTATTTTACTAATTCAATAATTTTCCACTTATCCGATTGGAACCCTGAGAGGAAAGCAGTCCCATTTTGGAAATAAGCCGATCTTAGCTGGATAGATTTGTCGTGAATGGTGGAATAGCTAATTTCCAAACCACAGTTCACAGCAATATGTAAAAGTGTTTGTTCCGAATTTTAGCTTTAATTTCCTGAATTACCTCTGAATATAAAGAACTTACGTCGTTTTTTTTAGTGTTAGTTCACCTGGGACATTGGATTTGCAATACTTCTGGAGAAAAGAAGTGAAGTTTTGATTACGTAGCTTTGACAAGGGAATATTTGATGTTATCATTGCATGCTATAAGTCTCGGTTAAAGATGTCTTGTTCGTTTAGCTTTTTGGACATTGGTTGGAAACATTGCGTTAATGTGGGTTGACACCTCTCCTGATTTCATCTAACCCAATTTAGTGATATGATCAGAAGTTTTCAAGTGTTGGTGAATAAACTGAAATATCAAATTGAAAAGCAATAATATCAATACTTAGACCTAAATCCTTAACAAATAAGTTCAAAATATTGAAAGAAAGCGCCCCAAGTTTCCAAACAGTGCGAAATCGGTCGATATACCTAGGGTTCCGTATAAAAAATTAAGCTAATATTGACAGGGCAAAATTGAATCACCTTGTATATTTCTCTGTATTATCCTTGTGTATGGCCTTCACAAGTATGTAACTTGATTTTAACTTTCTTTTTGTATCTCAAAAAATAACAGATATCGACTGATTTTGTACCACCTTCTATATTGAATATTCAAAAATTATACATACAATTTTAACGCTCGTATAGCCGTAGACTTTTTGCACATCTATACGTAGTTCTTTGTATGGCTTAACCCACACTGATGCTCTACTGACTTGGGGCATTTTACTAATAAAATAAATAAAATACCACAACACGACAAAACACAAATCGATGTTATCTCTTCAAAATCACAATCGGAAATAAAATTCAGAAATCGATTTATTATTTACCTACTTATGTAAATGTAGGTACAATAAAATCCATGTTAACGGTTTAGGACGACCTATTTTGAATTCACGAAATTTAAGACTGGGAATACCCACACTCTTGTACCTCATAAAAATTTTTTTTCCTAAAAACTGCAAGCACAATAAAATAAATTACATACTTAATTATGGACGATTTATAAAATTGTTTATCTTAAACTGTTGACACGCCTGCCAAAGATCTACATCATTCAAAATTCTTTCAATTATGCATAATATGCTATTTATTAAGGATATATGCAAATATTAAAAAAATGCATGTAATATGCAATATATGCAAAATATGCGCTTTACATATTTGGGTTACATTAATCGGATGTCTTTTGATTTCTTTTGGAGAAAATAGTTATCTTTTCATTTTTGTTTTCATTTAATTGATTTAGTGACTTCTTTTTTCTTGATTTAGTTTGCAGTTTGTATAAATAATTTGAAGTTTTCTTTATTTACTTTTTGTGAACTGTACTGTAATTATTCATTTTTAATTTTTTCTTTAATCTAATTTTTACGCTATAATTGGATTTTTTGATCTGTTTGGAGAAGAAATATTATTGTTAATATTATTCGAAATTTAGTTAATCAGTTTTAATGGATGTCCAAAATAAATATTTTCAAACCCGGAGGCTTCCTATATTGCAATATATACATGACTATAAACAGAATTTAGTAAAGAAAGCAATTTCCATTGTCATAAAATTATATTTTTGTCTTCCAAACCTAGAAGGTGATCGTTTAGGTTATAATTTCTTCTATTGCTTGGTTCCAAAGAAAGCAATTTAAGTTTTACTTTGTAATTAACAAGAAATTTTTATTTAAATTTTTGACTAGATTATATGAAGTACAACAAATAATAAAACATACTTTTTGTATTATGGTAGAGTTATGGGAGTTAACATTTTTTCAAAATTTTCAGAAGCTATACCATTGAATTAGTTTCCTGCATAGCTAGAACTATATCATGGTTAGTTAATTCTTTCAAATAGGTGTTTATCGACTAAACTTTGACTTTTTAATAATTTCTATAATTCTAGTAATATAACTTTCCAATATGTACTAATTTCTCTAGAGTAGTTGTGCTGCATTCTTTAGTTTTTTGTGTAGTATAAAACCATTTTCATATTACTTTCCTTTTTTCAGCCACCAAGTTTTTTATCTCTCTCGGATAGCTGCTACATTTTAGGCATGTCTTAATTTCTAGAGTGTTCGCTCAATTTGACTGCTGGATATCACGCACGAATTTTTCCAGTTCTAAATTCACTCGCTCTTCTCTTTCGAGCTTGGATTCACGAATACGTGTTCCACAATAGACTAAGTACATAGCATCAACAATATTATTGAAAAACCATAGGAAGGGTAAACATTGCTTTGAAGCTTTTCCTGATATGACCTTAAGAACTATATTCGACGTTAAGATATCTCGTTTGCATATTTAAGAAAAAGATATTTAAACAAGAGATTCTTTCACCAATCTTGGAGAAAATAAAACTATGTTAGAGAGCGATGTTCTCTTTATATGTTCTAGACTTGTCATCTACCAAATTAGAGTGAAGAAGTAGTAAAAAGTCTGCAATAAATTTTAATGCTAAACGAAAAATCGTAAAATAATGCTTAATGAAACCAAATCAATTCGTACTGACTTTACGAATAAATAGATAACACCAACGAATGAGCAGACTATTGATTATTTTTCCTCAACAGTTAGTGGAACCGGAGCGGATTCCACCTTCAAAAAGCAATTGTTAACATATCTGCTCGCTTAATATAAATATTTTAGTAATTTCGAGGCCAATACAATTATAGTTAACAATTCCAAAAGTTATTTTATTTTTAGGGATGATAAATTAGTACATTACACATTAAGATATCAAAAAATGTTTGAGTATGATAGTAGTACTTACGATTAATCTTTTATCGTGACATCATAATGCTTTATCCAAAATATTTCGATTTTTTCCTGATTGAAATGGAACTTACATTGTAGAAAGGCTACAAATTATAGAAAACCTGAATGGAACTACTAAATAATATACCTATGAACAAACACAATATTATAGCTGAAGTAATAAAAAATGGGCTTGAATAAAACATTGGTAATTGAATATATTTGGGAATATTTAACTCTGTATTATTTAATTCCAGAGTTTCCTAATGTTGCGAAAGCAATTACGGTATTGTGACATAAGAGAAATACACAAGGGCAACGACTTCGACCTTGGTAAAGTCTGTGTGAAAAGCTTACATTTGCAAATGTGATATCTGCACGATTTTCAGAAGCTTGATGGGCAACAGAAGGTACACCGCACGAGATTTGAATAATAAACTGTTCGCTGAGTAAAATAAGATAATTCGTACATTAGGAAGAATTGTTTTATTTGTTGTTGTTCACCACATATTGTAATATTGCATTACTAATTCGTTTTTTAATGGATATGTATTTTATTCCTTCAATTTAAAAAGAGTAATTTACAGTTCGAGAATAGTTCGGAATGTTCTTGGTCTGACAGAAATGACGCAAGTATGAATATGACCGAACGACTATGATATTTGTCAAGTACCTCCTTTAGATGCTGTTCCGCGAAATTACAGACGCGCGCATTTAGTTACTTGTTTGTGTCCATCAAGCAAATTTAAGTTCGACATTTAGACATTTTGGAAAAGAGGATAAAATCGAAGGTCAATATATTATAAAGTAGTTCGTTTTAAAGGGGCTAACCACGATGAATATAAAAAAAAAATTAGATTCCACTTTAAAGGATTCTTCCTTAACTGACACCGATTGTTGTTACATCGTCAATTTGAGTGCAGCAACAGCACTAGCAACTCTGAAGATGTCCCTTGCAACAATGGGCGAAACGTCGGTCAAGAAGAACGGAGTTCCAGACTGGAATTCTAAAAGCAACCATGTGGTAACTATTTGTCATGGTAGTTCTGTGGAGTGCGGTAATGCAGCAACTATATCACGACCTTCAGATATTAGTCATAAAAATTTGCTAATTTTCACATCTCTTAGTTCTGCATTCTATTTTAATCCTTCTTCATAAATTACCTAAAGGACCTTTAGTTAAAATAAAGGATCATTAGCAAGACTGAAGAAATTAATAATACATCAGAAATTCTTCGAAACCTTCTTACTCCGCTTAAAAAAAGAATTTCTCTCTGCAGAGATGTGGGTGGTTGCCTTTTAACACATCCTATTATTACAAACACGGGCTTTACACGTTTCTGGTTTCGGCTGGTGTGTGTGCTAATACTAATTAAATTATTCTATAATAAATAATTGTGGTGCTGGTGAAGTTTCATCAAAGGTCCAGGGCGTGTATGATAATGGTTAATTCAATAAATATATTACAACTTCCTAACTAAATAAGACACAGGAGCGTTGTCCTTAAAGTTTATATTTATTATTTACATAAAAGAAATTGAATTTTGTATATTTAAAATAATTGAATAAAAGTAATAAATACACGAGGTAAATAAATAATTAAAAATTAGCACAAAATATACTGAATCGAACGTTAAATTGGGCAGTAAATTAAATGTGAATTAATATAAAATAACCTCTGTATAGAAGAGTACAGAGTTACCTTTGAGTTGCAAAGATGGTCGCCCACGTGGTGCGTCATATACTTAGACAAGTATGGAAAGCGATGCTTGGCAGACGGACGAAGAAATCAATTAATTAAATCAATTAAGTTAATATGGATTAGCTTAAAGGAATAATATATATTAAACAATACAGATTATCTTTTAGTTGCGGAGATGCAAAAGCACGTGCATCATGGCCGGTACTTGAACAGCACGGCGAGTAGGATGTTTAACTTACGATGGTTCTAAAGAGAAGACCGAGAATTTGTGCAGATAGAACACTAGTCCTGAAAAAGGTCTGTTTATGAGCCCTAAGTTGAGAGGGGATCGACATTGTCAATATCTTGAATAGTAATTAATAAAAAGCGAGACCTGAAGATTTGTGATCGATGCCGCAGATATAATTGAAATATCCCTTGTGAAACAAGCTTCCAAATGATATGAAATACAACATATAAAAGAAGATGTACATAATTAAATTAATCAATTTAAATTGGCATCGAAATGTATATAGAAATTCAGGGACAGTTTAGAGGGTCTTCCGGTTAGGGATATACCAAAAGAAATGCTTTCTCTTTTGCAAACGAATATGCAGAAAAATGTGTAAATTAATTTATATTTTAAAATGCGAGATATTTTCAGAAGAAATATTATTTAAAAATAAATTAAAATATTCTTATCTATGCGAAGCGTAACACTAATTTAATATCATTTTTCCTTTTATTTTGTCATTCTATATTTTTTTTGTTAAATATAGTAATAAATCATATTTAGCTTTAAAAATGTTTATTATTTATTACATCTGTTCATATTATAATTAAATTGAAAAATATATTTTTAAAATAGATTATTTAGATTGAATAATATTAAACAAAGTGACAGGTAGCTGTAAGTCGAATCAAATTAAGACACAAGTGATTTTATTCATGGCATACTCTGAAAAACTTTTTTCTTGCTAACACATTATACCGGGTTATTTTTTTATCATTACACATACATCGCCCTATATATAGAGCTAAAAAAAATATAAGTCAATGCATTGGTGGCATAGTAGGCAACTTGTTATACACCAGTGACGTATTTTCCAATTGTCAAATATATCTGATTTTCCATTCAAATTAAATACATTTTATTGAAAAATAGATAATTTATTTAAAACAGTTAATTGCAAAGTTATGCAAAGACAATTTTAAATATTTTTAACAAATTCAAAGAAGACGGATAATATTTATTTAAGGATGAAATATATCTAAGATTGAAAAATTAGTGTATCAAAAAAGATAGAAAATATAGACAATACAAATAGAATTTATAATTTTTTTGAGATCGTAGCAATGTGGACCGTTCTCGGATTAGGTACATCATACTTCTAACGAATTACCCACGTATTGGGGGCATATCAGTAACACGATAACAACAAATAACATCTCGTGGTATCTTACGAATAAGTAGTTTTATAAAATGGACAAATTTATCTTAAAAAGTAGTTGTGGGAAATTCTTGTAGGTAATAAATATGTTACTATTCCTTTAATAATCACAATTACTTTTGAACTGTAAAATTATCCGACAGCATCACTATTGGAGTTAAATATTGAATATGGGAAGACATTATGCAACAAACTTCTGGAATCTGTTAAAGCAAGGCTGTTTTTATATGAAGAACGATAACACAGGCCTGCATTTTTCAACTCGTTGAATGTTGATTTAAAAAGTTTAACTGTTTTCTAGTAATTGGTTAGCGCTGATTTCAAATCTGCTTTTATTTTTTTTTGTATCACGTAAGGTTATTTTTCAAACCAGTAAAATCAAAAAATATAGAAAAAACGCGATTTATTTCATTTATAAGCTAGTTTTATATTATATTAAAAAAAATACAGAAATATACACATGGAAACTATTAGAAATAGTTATTTATTCTTCATGCTTCTTAAAAAAACTTTTTCGTTTTTCAGAAAAGGTTCGTTTGGTTGTTTTTCTGTCATATTCAGCTAAAGGAAGATCTGAAGGTAGTTTCTGGGGCAAGCAAATTTTTTTGTTTCAACCTAGACCCCAGTACTTCAGAAAGATCTTTTAAAAGTCCCAAATCTCTTACTAAATTACTGAGTTCGGCTTGTGAAAATAGCTGAGATTGGTTTTGACTAGAGGTTGATGGTTCAAAATCACTATCCATCTGTACGGAGCCGGAAGTTGAAGAGGTTTCAATATCTTCTTGTAGTACTTTGGGGGGTATAGGTATAGGTACATGATCACTGTGAGGAACTGGTCTGATAGCTGATCTAATATTGTTTGGGTACAAAATATGCTTCAAAGTTTTCTATTATTCCCCTTAATATCACAAAGACAAAAGTAGCAATCTTCATGATGATTTTGCGGTTCTCTCCAAACCATCGGTATTCCAAAAGGAAGGCTTTTTCTATTCCCTTTGGTCCAATGTCTTAAACCTTCTTCACATACCTTACAAACAACGTGCGGTGCCCAATATTTATCTTGATCTCCTCATTTGATTTTTAAATAAGCATAATATGCATTTTTCACAAATTCACCAATTGGTCTCTTAAACTTTTTCAAGACGAAATATCCACAAATATAATAGAAATCATTTGGTTTGTTTTTGCAACACCGGCTAGACATATTTTTAAGCAATGTTTATTTATCAAATACCACGCACAACACTAAAGACAAATTAATTTTACTTGTTTACTGATCGACACTCAAAGCTGTAATGAAGTAAATGACATTAAAATATACATTTTGTTTGGAGTGATAAACTTGAAATCCTACTTCGCAGTACTAATAAAGTGAAAGCATAATAAATAGGATTTAGCAGGTAAAAATTATCGGAAATCTTGTCCAAAATTAATACATGTAATAAAAGATTTACATCAGGTAATGAGAGCCTATTTAACAAATTTCTTTAAAACCACAACAAAAAATCATTTTTGGGTTAATACCTAGAATTTGAAGTAGTACTTTCCTTTTTAAATGTATTAAAACGCCTATTATAAGATTTTTTTTATATTTTTTTCTTTTTCTTTTGTGTAAAAAAAAAATTTGTGGGTGGTAGAGACCAACTGTATTTTAATTAGTTATTGCTATATAAAAACTGAGCTTAACAAACAAAAATCACGTCATCACAAATTTTATGCAGGTCTGTGTAATCACAATTACTTTTGAACTGTACAATTATCCGACAGCACCAATATTGGAGTTAAATATTGAAGATGGGAAGACATTATGCAACAAACTTCTGGAATCTGTTAAAGCAAGGCTGTTTTTATATGAAGAACGATAATTTATTAAAGTAGCAACTGTTTTTGATCCTCGATTTAAAAAGGTTTACGTAGTGCTGAAAATGCTATTGGAGCTACTTCTTTTCTAGATCAAGAAATGTTTAAAATTAGGGAGAAAATAGATACTGAAAATAAAGAACAAATGCGTGTAATCGAAACAGACATTAGTCCACATCAAAAGCCACTTTCAATTATTTGGATTTTTGCAAGAAAAAATAAGAGAAACTAAAATCAATTACAGTTGATGTAATAATAACTAAAAGGCAATACCTCGAAAGGCCAAATTCAAATAAGGACGTAGATCCTCTTTTATTTTGGAAGGTAAGTTTAAAAAGAAGGGTAATTGCATTTTTTACTTGGATTTTCTTTTAGGTAACAGGAATGGAGCTGAAACCCTTAGAATAATGTACTAAGAAATACTTCTGTATTCTAGCAAGTTCAGCAGAAAGTGAAAGAGTGTTTAGTACAGCTCGTTTAATAATAGAACAAAGGCGTGCAAGACAAAAACCGAAAAATGATAATATGCTAACGTGCCTAAATAAAAATTTTAAAAATATTAATTAGTAACCTAAGTATTTATTTTATTAAAATTACACCCAACCTTTTCTTGTTAGCTAAAAAAATAATTCAATGGGTTTCATCTTACTATGTGTTCTAACTATTACAGATGTGAATGCTTAAGCATTCAAAGGGAAATTATTTAGATGGCTATCCAGAATGTACATGAAACTCTTTAAATCTTTTACGGAACTGTTTGCTTTATCAGCAAAAATTATTTTATTTAAAATTTCTTCCTTTTCATTTAACAAATTGAACGTTGTTTCACAAAAATCAGTTCGTTTTACTTCATCTTCCTCGAAAAGCTCTTGCTGGTTTGATATCTTGTAAGGCTTATATTTGAATTCTTTCAGGGTTTGGAACACCGAAGTATACGATACTCTAAAATGCCTGTCTACATTTAAAAGCGATCCTACAGACCGTTTTACTACATAACACGGGATATTCAGCTTCATGTGTTCTGTTAACACGTGATTGGTTTTATTTTCCTTTGTGAGAATTTAGAAAACAACCATCATCTTTGAATTTGTTGAAAATATTTAAAATTGTCTTCGCACAAGGTATACGTCTGTTGGGATAATTAACTGTTTTAAATAAATTATCTATTTCTCAATCAAATGTATTTAACCCAATTACTACCAACGTCCTTTTAAAAGGTCGGTACAGAAATCTTTTTTTTTGTACAACTTAAACTACTTTCCGAAAGATGGTGCTCCAGTCTATCATTAAACAGAGCATGTACAACGTCTTTCCAAGATTTGCAGCAGTGTAAGTTTTGAAGACTTGCAGATATTGTAAATTGTGTGTGAAACATTTTTTTACGTTCTGTCATGGACAATTGGAGGTAAGATTAATTACGTAATTACAAACATAACATTACTATTTCTTTACACTGATGAGTTGGTATAGTCATAACTTTATGGTTTTACACTTAGACATCTTTGTTTTTTACTTCATTTTTGCAACATAACCTTACAAACACAACCGTCCTTTTAAAAGGACAATGGTTAAAACACGTACTATTTTGTTTTCAGTTATTTGAAAAGACCTCTTACACTCCATGAGCTATTAGAAGAAGTAGAATATATTGATGATGTTCACAGTATACCAGACGCTATAGCAGTGTTTCCTCCCGCTAACGCTAATGAAGAGGTTAGAGGGAAATTGTTACTATGATCAATATTCCAGGTAGAATGTTGAATACTCAAGCTGAAGCTATTTTTGATACCGATCACGATAGTGATGATGATATCCCATTGTCACATTTTAAAAAATATAAAAAAAGACAGAAAAGTAATCATTGGGTTAGGGAAGACATTACAAATAATTTACCAAAATGGCAAGATGAAAGTACGGTAAATAATAATAGGGTCTAGGACGTTTCGTCGCCGCCGTTTCGGGGCCGCCGATTCGGAGTCGCCGTTTCGTGGCCAGGACGTTTGGGGGCCGAGCCGGTTTGGAGCCGAGCCGTTTCGGGGCCAAGCCGTTTCGGGGCCGATCCGTTTTGGGGCTGAGCCCTTTCGGGGCCGAGACGATTCGCAGCCGGGCGGTTCGGAGCGGGGCAAAGTGAATATTTTTGATACTTTTAAAATCGTATGAAAGTAAACACTGTTTATCGGCTTATAATCTTAATCCACATGTTAGCAAGAAGAAATGACTTTAATCGCTTTCTGTCGGTTAAACGGTTCCCAGATTATCCATTCATTTTTGTGTAAACGGATTATTATAACGACATCCTGCTTTGTAGCATCATAAAAGTATCTGTTTAATGGTTATTGGTAATCAGTAGGTAATTTTGTAAATGACATTATATTCAAAGTCCACATTTTTGCATGTTCGGGTCTGTTATT
The DNA here is from genome assembly GCA_935421215.2 of Melolontha melolontha. Taxonomy (NCBI): domain Eukaryota; kingdom Metazoa; phylum Arthropoda; class Insecta; order Coleoptera; family Scarabaeidae; genus Melolontha; species Melolontha melolontha. Next base: position 165,032,853 of record OW285237.1, on the reverse strand, counting down.
GAGTGGTGTCCGTTAAGCGAGTCTCTGTGCCAAGAAAAGTTATTCTTGCTACTTGCTAAAACAATAAAAATTTACCCCCTAAATTCTTCTTAATTCCCGAAATTAAACCCATTTCTTCTTGATTGAATTGATTCGGCATTTACTTGATGAAGATCCATAATTTAGAATAGAAATAAAACTACGGTTTTAATCTTCACTTTTAAAAGTGAAGATTAAAACCGTAGTTTTATTTCTATTCTATTTTTTCTTGCTAACATGTTGATTAAGATTATAAGCCGATAAACGGTGCTTACTTTCATACGATCTTAAAAATTTAGAAAATATTCACTTTGCCCCGCTCCGAACCGCCCGGCCGCGAATCGTCTCGGCCGCGAAACGGCTCGGCTCCGAAACGGTTCGGCGCCGAAACGGCTCGGCTCCGAAACGGCTCGGCTCCGAAACGGCTCGGCTCCGAAACGGCTCGGCTCCTAAACGTCCCGACCACGAAACGGCGGCTCCGAATCGGCGGCCCCGAAACGGCGGCGACGAAACGTCCCATCCCCATAATAATATGTCTTCCTTGGACTTGTTCAGTCTCTTTTTTGACGAGAAACTTTGCTAAATGATACTAAATTATAGTAATCTTTATGCAATGCAACATAACAGAAATGGAGATATTACACTAGATGAAATAAAATGTTTTTTTGGAGTACTTATTTACAGCGGTTATACAAGTGTCTCAAGAAGATCTTTGTATTGGGAAAACAGCTCTGATGCTAATCATCAAATTGTGTACACCGCAATTTCACGAAATCGTTTTAATTTTATAATGCAAAACCTACACTGTTGTGACAATACAAATCTAAAAGTTGGTGACAAATTTGCAAAAGTTAGTCCACTGTTAGAAAGATTAAACCAGAAATTTCTTTCTTTTGCCCCTATACAAGAAAACCATAGTATAGACGAGTCCATGATTCCGTATTTTGGACGGCATGGTTCGAAACAATTTATCAGGGGCAAGCCCATTAGATGGGGTTTTAAATTTCGGATGGCCACAACTATAAACGGCTACATAGAATGTTTTGAACCATATCAAGGATCCACCACAAATCTTTCAGAAAGATACAAAGACTTGGGTTTGGGCGCAAGTGTGGTCTTATCATTCGTTGACAAAATAATCGCAGCAAAAGGTCATCTGCCTTTTCATGTCTACTTCGATATTTTTTTTACGTCGTGGGAGGTACTTTTGGTGCTTAGAGACAGAAATATAAAAGCTACTGGTACGGTGAGAGAGAACAGAATTCCAGTATCAATTATAAGGTCTGGTAAAGAATTGAGAAAAACGGAAAGAGGGACATTTGAATATGTTTTAGAACGGGAGGAGAATATAATAGTCTGCCGATGGAATGATAATAATATTGTTACCATTGCTTCCAATTGTAAATCTGTACTACCAACGACTAATGTGACTCGATATTCTCAAAAAGAGAAGAAGAAAATATCTGTGCCTCAGCCCAAGTTTTTAAAAAAATACAATCAGAATATGGGTGGAGTAGACAGGGCAGATCAGAATATCAGTCTTTATCGCGTGAGTATCAGAGGAAAAAAGTGGTACTTTCCTATAATTTGTCATGGCATGGATATGGCTATTCATAACGCCTGGCAACTTCACCGCCACTGTGGAGGGAAAGTGGACCAGTATGGCTTCCGTCGATCTCTTTGTAAAGGTATTTTAGAAACCCATAAGAAAAATACTAAGAGAGGACGTATACGAACAAGTGTCAATGAAGACGAAATTTCGCGATTTGATGATAAAGATCATTTGATTGTTTACCAAGAAAATCAAATCAGATGTGGACGGTGCCACAAGAAAGTCCAATTTAGGTGTGCCAAATGCAAAGTGGAGTTACATCCTAAACAATGTTTTGTTGAATATCACACGCAATAATATTTTTTTATGTTTGTTATGTTCCAATATCAAATTGAAGATTGTATTTAAATAAACTTAAGTTTTTTAAAGTTAGTTCTGATTACACCTTATAATGCAACTGTCCTTTAAAAAGGTCGGCCCTTATCTAAAAAAACTACTAAAAAAAATAAAAAAAGTTAAAATGAAAAGTTGTTGATTGGGTTCCAGTTAATGTAGAAATAGACAACAAATGTAGTTTTTCAAGAAAAAATTAATTTGGGAGTATCTGGGTTAATTTAAGATTTAAGTATGAATGAAAAATCAGAAATATTTGACAATTAGAAAAATACGTCACTGGTGTATAACTGGTTGCCTACTTTGGGACCAATGTCGACTTTTATTTTTTTAGCTCTACACATTGGACAATGTATGTGTAATGATAAAAAAAGAACCCGGTATGTCTAAATGATTATGAAACTGGAATTAAAGGTTACATAATATTGGAGTATAACGAATTAATAGTAACGCAGAATTAAAACTAAATTTCTACTATTGAGTTATTACAAATAACAAATAAAACATTATGACAAAAGCGTTTTTTAATGCGTCACAAATTATCAATTAAAATACTTCCCCTATCCATACATTTACGACCGTACAACTGATAGAAGTACCACGCCAGTGATTGTATTAAATCTTGATAACATAATAACGGGGATGGCTCCCCTGTCGCCCGTCTGTCAAATATATGGAGAGGAATAAATAGGGATTTGGTCATGGGGATTATTGGCTAATTGTATCAGTACGAAGTTATTTTTTTTAATGGCGCGCACACCGAACCAGAGATGGCCCTACTGTCACTGCTCTTATACACACGCCAACTGAGCTCTCTCTCTTGCCGCACTCTACTTTCTTTTCCATCTCGCGTCTCCCGGATTTATGAAAGCGCCTTGTAATTGAGCTGCAACATTAAGTAGCAATTTAAAGTCTTCTTAATTCTCGAGTAATTTGTTCGCCGAGTTTATAACGTACCTACGTTTTCTTTTTCTTATTTTCTACGTTCTTCTTTTACTTCCACTCCATGGTGATACTTAAGGCTCGGGATTGTCTTCCTCGTCTCCTTAAAAAGTTTAAATCTCGTCGTTTAGAATTTTGTAAATTTACTCGCCCGTGGTAATTCACGTGAATTACCTCGGAAAAATGGCACGAACGGCCAAGACAAACTCTCCCAGGGGTGATGTTATGTAATATTTTTTTATTCTTATGCCTCAATAAAAAAAAGTAAATTATCGAAACAAATGAGCGACATTTCGGTTGTTATTACATGATATTAATAAGTTTAAATTTTGTAATAAACAAAATTCTGTTCATCGGCAGATTTTTACTTTCATTTGTGTAACGGAAATATGAATGGAGAAACGTGTTTAAAGAAAATATAGATATTCACATTGGTTTTGCAAAAGTTGGATTTTACTAAAAAAAAACCTGAAGAAATTCCTTATCTTCACAAGAAAAACTAGATAAATTTAATTAAATAGTAACTAGAGTGTGAATGTATAATTTCATAATTCTTAGAGATATCCAAGGTAAAAAAGCTAAAAAATTCTAAGCTTGTCGAGTATACGTTTAATATCCTCTTGCAATATTTTAATTTCAATTTTTTTTTAATTGTTAAATCTATAACATAGAATTCAAATATAGCATGTACAATCTTATAAAAATGTAACGTTCATTTTCAAGATAAAACCGCTGTATTAACAGAATTTTATTATCATATTTATATTGTAAAACCTTCTCTAGATTCTAAGAAGCGGCATCTTTTATATTTATTTATTACTTTATACATTATACCGCTAATCCGGATATCCATTCTTAAGATCACGTTTCCTAAATAGGTCTCAATAAATTATTACGAAATAATGGAATTATTGAAAATATCTTTGTATTATACAGAATTGATGAGGTTTTTGCCCACTCAAGGATGCTTTAAATTATTCTATATTTTTTTTATTTTGTCAATTTTCATTAATATTACAATGTAGTTTTTCAACGTAATCGCCATTTAATTGAATACATTTACTGCAACAATATAGTTATTTATGCACCAAGGGCTTTATGAGTATTATATTTCTCCGAAGTCGACGTTAATCCAGCCCGAGGGCCCCTGGGCAATATAATTGCCATAACGCCAATGGTTCATACAGGATTTTATTTTTCACGAAAAATTAATTTCTTAAGCGGAAAATTCAAATTACATTGGAAAAGTTCCGAGATTTCTGTCAACTGTCATGTTGTTTTAACATTAATTTTATTTTAAATTACATTTGTTGACACTTTGAAGTTTTCAAGTTGTCAATGTTTACATACTCTTAATTTTAATAAAAAATGCTAAAGTTATGTTTCTTTCTTTAGATTTTCTTAAAAATTCAAATCATTAGTTCTGTAAAATGTATACCCTTTATTCTCAGGCCTTATTATACTCACACAACATTAAAAACTATGAATAAATTAGCGGGCATTATGAGCCTTATCGCTCGGTTATAACGCCCACGGGCGATATGACCGTGTTTACGGTAACCGTATCCAATGTGAAATGAACAAATAATATTTAAGTGAAAAATGAAATAAAGTTTTTTCCTCAATCTACCTATTTATGACACGTTTTACGTCAGTTAGACTCTCGAAATGATAGGTAAAGGTTTTTTCAAATGGTAACAGATGAAAATCATTCGGTGCTAGATCCGGTGATTAGGGTGGACATGGAAGCAATTCTCATAGTAAATCGTTGAAAACATCTTTCGTTTTTCTTGTGGTGTGCGGTCTTGCATTATCCTGTTGGAATAACGACGCTTATGCAACTTTCCAGGCCGTTTTCTGATAGGTGCCTGCCGCAGTGGTCCGCACAATAACTTCGAATATGCTGCGTTAATTGTAGTACCTTTCGCCAGATAATTCATAAAACTAATCGCTTCGCAATCCCAGAATACAGTAAGCGTTATCTTTTCAACAGACGGAACTGCACGCAGGCTCTTCTTCGAGTTTACGCCACTCTTTGGATTGACTTTTGGTCTCAGGATTGAAATAAGGAATTCACGTTTCGTCAATAGTTATTATCTATTATCAAAATTCATCAACATAACGGGCTAACCTCTCTTGAAGTTGACGACAAGTGTCAGACCTATTGAGTTTCGAACAGCTTTGGCACCCAGCGGACTGAAACTTTGCTTACGCCCAAACAATCATATAAGATCTCCTGTACTTGTCGTGTACCTATTCCTAGGCGTAATTGAGACTAAATTGACACTAATTTGAGAAATAGTCATTAGTTTGTCCTCTTTTAGTAGGTTCACGACGTCAGTAATGTTTCTTTCATTTATCGACATGCTCGGGCGACCACTGCGTGGATCATCTTCTAATGATGATCAACCCCTTTTAAAACGATCGATTCACTCATATACGGTACTTTTAGATTCTGCAGATTTATCAAACACTCCTTGCAGACGTTTAATAATTTCTGAAGATTTCCCACGCTCTTTTCACAAAAAGGAAATTATTTCTCTTTGAAATTTAGCCGCGTCTTCCGTGGTTACAGAAACAGTGCCACGAAAATGCGTCTATATCGGTCGAACATCTGAATCAGACTGAACAATTTTGCACTTGATAGCTGCATAAACATATCAAGACTTGTCTACCACCAACAGCACTGCCTATAAATTCTCCGTAATTTGGTTGGAGCCCAATTTCCAGAACTTTGGAAACATTCCTCGTACATTTTTAGCAGGATTACACCGCGCGAAACAGCATGTCTATATTTTATCGAGTGTTCTGAACTGTTATCTCTCGTTTCGGGGAAATCGCTTGGCTAGCACGGTTGCCCGACCTCATTGTACCAGAGTTTTTCCTGTGGGGGTTCCTGAAAGGCCGTGTGTTCCAGAGGCGTAACATGAGCATTCAAGAACTCAAGCAAGCTATTGTTGACGAAGTTGCAGCTATTGATGAGGACCTATGGAGGCGCGTTTACGACAACTTTAAGAAACGTTCGCAACAATGTATTGATGCAAACGGATGCCATTTGCCTGATGTGGTTTTCAACAATGGTAAATAAATGGGATACTTGGTCGTATTTAATGAAATTTTTATTTATTTTTTTCTTGCTTCGTATATAATATATGGTTATTTTGAAAATGTCAGTTGGCCCGCGCCACCCTGTATTAGTACATGAACTAAATAATAAGAATGTGGGCTTCTTGTGTGGCCTAATAGTTCAAAAAGTTTTCTTTCACCCTGCAATGCGTCACGTTGATTATTTTAACGAATATAATATTGTGACGGTTGATACTGGCGACTACAGAACCATAAACGTAGCTCTTAAACTCATTGTGTCCCGGTTATTCGATTGTTCCTTTTTCGCGATGCCGTGTCGACCGACGTTTGTTTCTGTTTATTAGCATCAACGAATTTGCAGCGCATAAAATTGTTCAGAAGAGATCTTTTGTTGAAAAAGTAGTATGTATATATCATTTCTGTGATTGAATTTATTTTTACAGTTTTTTAAATTTAATTGCATAAATTTAAATAATATATGTTTTACTTATTTTACCAACCGATTTATACATATTTGTTAATATAAACTAATAACTGTAACACAAGATTAAATCTTTAATTTATTACAGGACTTTTAATAGCTCTGCAATTGAATAAGAAGCCGCGATGAAGCTTTGTTTTAAAGTGGTAAAGTGCTATCGAAAGATTTTACATTATCAAAATTGCATACGGAAACGATAGATTAAGTTGTACTGGGGGTGCTAGGAATATTTCTGGAAGTGATATGAAAAACACATAAAATTTAGTAGATCACTTTATTGAATTAAATATAGCTTTCTATATTTTACGACACTAACTATTCGAATTTTTTTATTGAAAAAATTCGCCCTGAAGCAGGATTCGAACTCACGTCCATGGTTTCCCGGACTATTGCTCTACCACTTGAGCTATTAGGGACTGTGGTTCCGAATTCATTGGGAAGCCTTAAGTTACATTAAGGAAACATATGTCAGCGTCGTAAAATGTAGAAAGCAATATTTAATTCATTCAAATTACTTCGCGAAAAATGCAATTAATTTGCAACAAGTGCCGAGTACAGGCAAAACTATTAACATATATTTCCTTGTGATGTGGTTTACTTTCAGGATTTGATAAATATAATATTTACATATATGGCGTTTTTCATGCAATTCTACATTATTTTGATGTATCCGATCACTTCGTTGTGCGAAAGCGCGACCGATTTCTGTCTTATCACGTGAACTATTTTTGAGGTAAGGTTGGCGTTATTGGAGAAGTGTGCAACAGCACGTCTTTCAAAGTAACATATCCGTGCTTTTAATGCAATTCTACATCATTTTGATGTATCGAACACTTCGTTGCGTGAAAGTGCGACTGACTTCTCTCTTATCACGGGAACGATTTTCGAGGTATGGTTGGTGTTATTGGCGATTTGTGCAACAACACGGCTTTCAAAATATCATATCCGTTCTTTTCATGCAATTCTACATCATTTTGATGTATCGATCACTTCGTTGCGTGAAAGCGCGACCGACTTCTCTCTTGTAACGGGAACGATTTTAGAAGTAAGGATGGCATTATTGGATAAGTGTGCAATAAGTGTCTTTTTTACTTTCAACAAAAAAAGTAAAATCACAAATTGAAATCAATACTAACACAACATAACAAGTATGTAATCATATACCAAGTGCCCTTGAAATAAAAAGACAACGTATGAAAAATTATACAGAATATAAATCCAAGATATTTTCCCAAAATTTCCTCTCATAAGCGGGAAAAAAATGACAAAGTTATTTAAAAAAAAATTGTCACGCCACTGTGCGATCGACTATATTATAAAAGACGATATCTTAAAGATAACAAAATAACAAAACAATAGTTTTATTATTGGCCATCTCATCCAGTTGTCCTAGCTGTAGCGTATGTGTATGTGAGGTATTTATTATTTATACACATTCTGAATATTTTGAATTCATAGGCGTTAGGTAATACAATTTTAAGGATGTTTTTAGTCTCGGGGTTCACTTCGTAATTAACTCACAATATTTTAGATTTATGTTTTATATAATTACATCTTTCTATTTATCATACGTTATTTCAAGAACACCTTGTATATGTACCTTTTTATCTATTCAACAAAAAAATCATTTAATATATAAATTATATTAAATGTTTTCCCATTTTCGATTTTAATGTTGGTAATGGAATGATTTGATTTAATTATTTAATGAAATGCAAATTTGTACTCGATATTTTATTTCTTATTAGGTTTAGTTTATGAGAGGGAAAAAGTATAAGGACTTATCCCTGGTATCATAGTTATGCAAGATTGCATTTGAAATAAATCAAAATTATTTTTAACAAACATTAAACAATTATAAATGTATATAGCAAGCGCCAATCAAATTGGCACGAGGAGGGGGTGCGCAGAAGCCGTTTTTAAAAACGTCCACCCCCACTACTCAAGTAATTGTCAGAATACATTTGTCATTGACGTTTGACGGAACATAATGTCTTTGCTAGGGGATCATAAAGTGATACACGCTCAGAGGTTAGAATTATCTGACATTTGATGTAAAACTAAATACAAATCTCCCCACTACTTCTAATCCTGCGCGAACTTACCCCTCCTCGCGCCAACTTAATTGACGTTTGCTATATATGTAATGAGGATATAGTCATAATAAAAACTAGCACCGGAACATTTTGAATGAACTATGTATATATTATAAGATTTATTTAAAAATTTTGTTTTTTATTTAAGAAGAAACTTATACCTACCTATAAATATACCGTAAAGTTAGGAAAGGGTTCTTTCCTGTATACATTCAGATTCACTATGAAAATTATTCACTTTTCATCGTTTGTATTTTGAATTTCGTACACTTTATATGATCGTGTTTTGATTTTTCTGTTGTTCAGATATACTCTTTTATAGATTATATTAGCTGACCCGGCGAACTTCGTACCGCCTAACAGTCAATAAACGTCGTGTTAACTTTTAGCTAAACTTAATTTAGGATTTTATTAACGTAATAAATTGAATACAAAAAATTTATTAAGTTCAATAGTTTATTAGGATAATATATATAAAGAAAACAAAAATAAATAAAAGTACAAAAATAAAGTATTTCAATGGCGTGTCATCAAGACATTTGCTTTATTGCTTTTCTCTTCAGTGAAGGATCTTGTGGTATACGGAATTTTTCGTTTTGTTATCAGGCGCAAGAACAAATAAATCGGATGGTTTGCCGACACGTGAACATGCCGCGTACAATTGACTATGAGAAAAACATGCATTTTCTAGATTCAGACAACGAACACTCATGGATTGGCCTTGCGATTTGTTAATCGTCATGGCGAATGCAAGACGAATCGGAAATTGAATTTATTTAAAAAACTCTAAGGGCATACCGGTTAGGATCATCGGAATCCTCGAAATGGGAACTTCCTCACGTTTCCATTGTTCTTTGAGTATCGTCGCGTGAATCACATTGATCATCAGTTTTCCTATCACCAAATGCGTTCCATTGCATAGTTTTGGTTGGTTTAGATTTCGAAGCATGATGACTACCGAGCCAACCTTCAGTTGTAAATTGTGCGGTGGTAAGCCAGGCACATCTAAGGAGTTTAAAAAAAAATTCAGTTTGATAGTTGGTGGTTTCGTCTTCGTTTGTTACCCAGTCAATAGATTTGAATGAATGCAGAGTACCAACGATTTGATTCTGAATTACTAAGTTTAAGTCATCCACATCTTTGTTCTTAGCCCGCAAAAGTGCTCGCTGACTCAAACATTTGTTGTTTTTGTGGTTAGCAATGGTGCTCGGGAATACTTTGTTGATGAGCTCGTCTTTCGATGAGACGAAATTGCAAAAATTCGGAAGAAATGAAATCAATCCGCTCGATTCGTCGACAGTAACACGGCCATTACCGATAGCCAGCAATTGCTTTGAGAAATCTTCAGCAGATGGAGCGTTCAGCAATGCAACTCTCATGTTTGCTGCCATTTGAAGTTTCTTCACATAGCGCCACAAATTCGATGATTTGAGGCAAGCGTTTATTTCATCTGCAGCAGTCGATTTTGGAATGAATTTCTTCTTGTGCGTCGAAGATTACCTCGTTGTGGATCTGTGCGATAAGCTCGACGATTTCTCATTGATAACCGTGCCGTTTCAGGGGCTTCTCTGCCTCTCTCTGCTCTTGTGTTTGAGAAGCACGAAGTCTGGCCATACTAACGCGGCTCTCTGCTCGTGCGATTTCTCGTTTTTCTCCAGTGGATTGATTCGTAATGTTCCGAAGCCTAAAGATTAGATCTTCTGAGTCACGGCATCGTTAATAATAATACTCGCACAATAAGTTTTATTAATAATATTCTCACAAAACAAACGAATCGTCTGGTAACCTTTATATGCTTTTTTCAAAACAAATCACAGAGAACATGAAACAAAAAGAAATTACATTTTTATGTCTCTGATTTCTAATGGAAAATTATTACAAATAAGCTATAAGCGTGCGTGATGTAAGTTGTCAATTGCGGAAGATGGCGTAGTTCCTAACCTAATTTATTTAAACATTAATTTTCTGTATAATTTTTTTTCCGTTAATTTTTCCGATATTTTAATAGTTAATTCGGGGCGGAGACGAGTCCAACAAATCAACAATTTAAACAGATCATTAAAATCGGTCCAGCCGTTCTTGAGTTATAAATGGGTAACTAACCCGACTTTGTTTTGTGTATTAAGATTAACTTGGAAGCTGATTTGAAAATGCATTACAAAAAAATGATTATTAGACGGAATGCTATAAATTTGAAAAAAACATCCATAATTTTTTTAAATGTTCGAATTTAGTTTTTTTCTTTTATATACGACTGCGCTCTGAGATATCTAAATAAATGTAAATAAAGTGAGTATATTTTTAATATTTGTGATTCAGAGACATCAAAGAATGTCGAAAGGATTTTTATGTATTTATTCCTTAATACAATAAATTTATCACAACCTTACTACCCGAAAACGCGTGAAACACATTCGCTTCTGCCTAAACCTTAATGACGTCAATTTTAGTACATCCTGTTCGAATTCCACGCGATCTAATCGGTATTTTATTTGATCACCTGCTACCTCGCGAACTTCCTAATTAGAAACGTGTGTTAAGCACTAACAATCTCAAAATTCAGGAGCGCACTTGTCTACCGCTGTAATGGGGTCGCACAATGCCTTATCCACCACAATGGCACAGGGGCGTAGAATGCTTATTCCTTTTGTTATTTATTATGAAAGCGTTTGCAATAAGAACTTTAAACTTATTAATAACACTATTTAACACTGTTTTTGGGATGCGCTTGTTGTGGTTTACAATAATTTTGCATAAAATGTGTTCGCCAAAATAGATTATGCGTTGTTCTTGATCAGATTAAGTAATTATAGTACTATTATTAGTGTGTATATAGTGTTTATCTAATACATATTTATATAGTACCCCCACAGCTGGATTATATATCTCATTTTGTAGTGTCAAATGATACGGGGTAAAAGAAGCTGTTATCGGGACAAAATAAAACAAATTTTAATGAATTTCACTACTTTTTACTTCATAGAGTAACGATCGTTTCGCTCACACAGGAGCTTTGTCAGACATATAACTAACTTATGAAAATAACGTTTCCCTACATAAATATACCGCAAGAAACATATGTTAGAAGGGATGTGTAGTCTTTATTACTTAAATGTCTATGAACAAAAAGTTTCACATGAATATTGAACTATGGTGTATACAATACAGTTCATAAAGTTAGAAAACTAAGGGTCTATAGCATTGATTCCCAAAGTGGTCCAGGTGGACCCCCAGGGGTCCACTGGAGACTCGACGGGGGTCTACGTTGGCGTGACAAAAAAATGGGGTTAACATTTCGTAAGCGGGGGTCCACGAAAATTTATCTGGTTTCGATAGGGAAGAACTAAAATGTTGGCTTGAGTTCATCTATCAATGTAGGCAGACAATATTTTAAGAAGCTCAGCGACTTTTACTTGTAAAAACTTGCATATTCCATATTCAGTACAACATGTCAAGATTTGCAAAGCGCTGCCGCTGCCGCCGTCCGCAATGCTTGTTCAGACGTGCAAAGGGATGAAGTACGACTTGTGGTGTGTGTTCTTGCAATCTTGCATGAACTTGTTTGATTCTTCACAAATATAAATACGAATGCCACGGATAAACGTTAATCATTTGTTTCCCGAATTTCGAAAAGAAAAGTAAAGTAAAGTGAATCGATGTTAGTGTTTGCCACTGTCGGAAAAGTAAGTACTTACTTGCCTATTTGTTATACATACTTTTATTTAATTTATTATTTATCTATTTATTTACAATTTATTGTACACGTAAGTAAACAAAAAATGGACAAATTACAAAAAAATTCGTAGGTACAAAAGGTGAGGCTTATTCCTAAAAGAAATCTCTACCAACCCATCTGCGATAGGAGATATATTTATGTTGTAATAAGTATATTTGTAATGTTTGCGTGTAGTTGGTACGTATTAAAAATAAAATACTAAACAGAGCCATTATTAGATACTTCCATAAAGGAACAGAAATCCGAGAAAGGTTGAACTTCTTGTTCTTACTTTATTAGTAATTTTTTTATTACCCTACTGTATGGTGGTTCACTAATAATTAAATATATTTTCATAAATTTTACGTGTCTTTATATACAACATACTCGTACCGTGCATCAAAGTAATAAATAAATAATTTAAATCGCGAAGTTTGATATCAAAATACTATTTACAAGTATTTTCTATCGAATTTACAGAAATATATCAAAATATAATTAATGAAAAAATGTTTTACATTACATTAAAATCGGTTCAGCCGTTTCCATAAAACTCAATTATTGATCTTGGCGATTTATTGCTTTTAATAATTAGAATCAGTTTGCCGCCGGTACTTTTATACTTGTACTTGTTTATTTCATTGCAATAATCAATTAATCCTGTTAAAATTGCCATATCCTGTTAAGTAGTAAGACCGCCTTAAGATTACTACAACAAAGTTTTTTTTTTATTTACAGGTAGGTAACTGATACGAAACATGGCTGAATCTAAGAAGAAATGTCGACGGTACAGTGTTGATTATTTAAAATTTGGTTTTCTTCCATCAAAGGCGACATCCGATTGCCCATATGCCTTTTATGCAACAAAGTTTTGAGCAATGTCTCTATGAAACCATCGAAGCTCGAAGATCATCTAAAAAGGTGTCATCCTGATAAAATAGGTAAAGATTTGAAATATTTTCAAACATTGAAGGAAAAGTATGAAAAGAGACCCACCGTGCACAGTATGTTCGCTTCAACGTCGGAAAGTAACGATGATGGCTTGCGGGCATCTTACAATATCTCATTACTTATAGTGAAATCTGGAAAATCGCACACCATTGGAGAACAATTAATTTTACCCGCTGTTGAAGAGGTTTTAAGAACTGTTTTGCACAATCTCTATTTGACATACTCAAAAGAATTCCTTTGAGTAACAACACTGTACAAAGACGTATTGATGAAATGAGCTTTGATATTGAAAGTTTCTTGTGTAATTATCTGCAAACAACTCATTTTTCTATTCAACTGGACGAGTCAACTTTACCTGGTAATGAAGCATTATTATTGGCATATGTTCGATTTGTTATGGACGAAGAAATTCATCAAGAGCTACTATTCGCGAAAACTTTGGAGACGGACACTAAAGGTGAATCAATATTTAATGTCCTGAGTGATTTTTTTAAGGAAAAATCTATTCCATTCACAAACGTTATTTCGGTGGCAACAGATGGAGCTCCTGCCATGGCCGGGCGATGTCGTGGGTTTATAAGCCATCTTAAAAGAATTATATCAGAGGTAACTGCAATTCACTGTGTCATCCACCGAAAACACCTAGTAGCGAAAAATTTGAGTGTTAAATTGCACCAATCGCTTCAATTTGTGATTAATGCAGTTAACAAAATAAGAAGCAATGCATTGAATACGCGTTTATTTGCACAATTGTGCCATTAAAATGATGAAGACTTCCAACGATTGCTCTTACATACTGAAGTATGCTGGTTGTCGATAGGTGCATGTTTAACAAGATTTTTCTCACTTTTTGAATCAGTTTTAGAGTTTCTGGCAAGTAAAGATCCAGATTTAAAAGAAAACCTGATCAAATTGAAAGCAGACATCGCGTATTTGACAGATTTGTTCAAAAAATTTAATGACATTAACTTTCAATTACAAGCGGACAGCCTCAATTTAATAAAAACAAAGGGTGTAATTTCAGCTTTTCTTGGAAAATTGAAATTTATGAAGCAAAATATTAGTGGGCGCGAATTTTCCCAGTTTTCAAACTTGTCACAGGTAGAATGCCTTGATGAGGCTATTCACACATACGTTCAATATTTAATTGCCCTGCATGATGACTTTAAAATCAGATTTGAAGATATTCTGACGATGGAAATACCACCATGGATGGACACTTGATGAAACGGAAGTGGAGAATGTGATATTACAAGAGGAGCTACTCGAGCTTAGCACTAATGAGGAACTGAAGGTGAAATTTAAAAGAGGGTATCAAACATTTTAGCTGCAGGCAGAAATACCCGAAAAATATCCTGGACTGTGGGGAATTGCGAGAAAGCTTTTGATGGCGTTTCCCTCGTCATATCTTTTCGAGAAAAGTTTTAGTGTCGTTACAAACCTTTTAACAAAAAAAGGAGCAGATTGAATATCACAGAAAGGGGAGATTTGCGGTTATTCCTAACAAAACTGAAGCCAAATATTGATAATTTGCTGTCAATCCATCAAGTGCATCCCTCCTAAAATTATGACTATTTTTGATTGTCATTGTAGAAGTTACGTTACGTTATTAATATTTAATTTTAATTATATTACGACTTTTATCATATTACAATGTAATATGATAACAATAATAATTAATAGTGTAACAATTACATGTTTGAATAAATACAACATAAGGAAATATACTATTTTTCTTTTTATTTTTACCACTCCGAATGGGGAGTTTTCTAAATAAAATATGTAAGAATTGATTGGTTTCTTGTGCTGTGAGTAGATGTCAAAGGAGTAAAGTTGGATGGAATCACTTTTTTGATTGGCTAACTTTACTTTTTTGACATCCACTCACAGCACAATCAATTAATTTGTTAACCAATAACTCAGCCGCAACGCAAATTTCCATAGTTAGATATAATCTTCACATTTTTTGTCGAGTTTTGGGAATATGGTAGAAATGTAGCTGCAGGGGGTCCACCGGAACCAGCAAAACTTTCAAAGTGGTCTATGAGAAAAAACAGTTTGGGAGCCTCTGGCCTATAGTATGTTGAAGAGATACAAAGCAGCACTTTGGAAAAACACAATACATGCCTGTCCGATTATCAGATAAATAAATTAAGTAACGGTGAATTATTAATTTCTAATTGATCATTGAGAATATTATCAGTTTTGTTTAATTTATTAATTTCACGTGACTAATAAATTTAGCTTTTTGCGCTTATTTTCTATGTGTAGGATTTTCTAAATTCTTTGTTAAAGTTATGGTTTGCTAAATTAATTTTAAACGCACATGAAGAGTCACTATTATTATTTCTAAACGTATAAAAATGTTCTTTGATGCGTATTTCAAACTATCTGCCTGTCTGTACGATAAACATCATAGGGCAACTACCGCAAGTTATTATATCGGACAGACAGGCAGATCGTTTGAAATACGCATCAAAGAACATTTTTCCTCATTTAGAAATAATAAAAGTGACTCTTCATATGCGTCTCATATTAACTTAGCAAACCATAACTTTAACAAGGAATTTAATATACTACACATAAAAAATAAGGGCAAAAAACTTAATTTGTTAGAGTCACTTGAACTTAGTATATTAAAGAAAACTGATAATATATTCAATGATCAATTAGAAATTAATAATTCACCGTTACTTAATTTATTTATCTTATTATTCAGACGGTCATATATGGGATTTTGCAAAGTGCTGCTCTACCTCTCTTTAGCATAATGTAAACCCTTATTTTTATCACTTTATGAACTGTATTGTATACACTGTAGTTCAATATTTATGTGAATGTTGTTGTTCATAGACATTTAAGTAATAAAAATACCCATCCCTTCTAACATGTGTTTGTTACGGTATATTTATGTAGAGAAATGTTATTTTCGTAAGTTAGTAATATGTCTGACGAAGCTCCTGTGTGAGCGAAATGATCGTTCTCTGTGAAGTAAAAACTAGTGAAGTTCATTGAAATTTGATTTTATCACGAGAATATAATCCCGATAAAAATGGAATTTCATCAAGTAAAGTCAGAAACAATCCTATATTTTAAAAGAACCTGTGTGCTAATTAACTTCGATCTTTAATACGTTAAACAAAAATGTAAAGATGTACTTGTTATGTAAAATACACTCGTGAAAATTCTTTCAATGGAGACTGTGGTTAAATAAAAATTTAAAAAAAGGTATATAACCCCTTACCACAATTATTAGTCGTATCCTAAATACGTATTTCGACAACTAAGTTGTCATCATCAGTAGGTAAAAACTACTAATTAAAAGTCGCACATGGAGCACAGTTAAACAAGAGAAACGCTTCCGCACAACTATTATACACTGCAACCCTGTATAGACTAAATTTAACAAGTCAATCTAAAACTACGAGATAAACGCGTACCTACTTTAGGAAAGGTCTAAACATATGTTAAATTGTCGGACAAAGGAACAGCAGACATCCTCTCTAAGGGGGGCGGCACTTCGATTTTTAAAAACTACGATGACCCACTATTAAACTTAGATAAACCACCTTTTATTTTCAACAAACCAATAGTATATTTGAACGTATTTACTCGAGTATATGTATAGTAAAAATATCTATTTTGGGTAGGGGTGTAAAAATATTTCCAATTACAAATGGTTAAAAAATGCTAAAATCGGAAAGTGTGGTCGTATATTGTAAAAACTGTACTCTATTGAAAATTCTAAGAAGGACAAAATTTTGAAGGAGCCGTTACATATGAAAAAACAAGACATCTGACTGTGTTGACTTATATTAAATGACAATCAAGTAACGTGAGAAGGTTCTATGAATTATTAGATATTGTTGGTATATAATTTAAAAGTTAATTATAAATAGGTGACATGTCATTGTTAAGGAGGTAATTTTTGTGTTTTTTCATATGTATGGCTTCTCACATGTCTAAAATTTCTGCTGTGAGAAGCCATACATATGAAAAAACACAAAAATTACCTCCTTAACAATGACATGTCACCTATTTATAATTAACTTTTAAATTATATACCAACAATATCTAATAATTCATAGAACCTTCTCACGTTACTTGATTGTCATTTAATATAAGTCAACACACAGATGTCTTGTTTTTTCATATGTAACGGCTCCTTCAAAATTTTGTCCTTCTTAGAATTTTCAATAGAGTACAGTTTTTACAATATACGACCACACTTTCCGATTTTAGCATTTTTTAACCATTTGTAATTGGAAATATTTTTACACCCCTACCCAAAATAGATATTTTTACTATACATGTACTCGAGTAAATACGTTCGAATATACTATTGGTTTGTTGAAAATAAAAGGTGGTTTATCTAAGTTTAATAGTGGGTCATCGTAGTTTTTAAAAATCGAAGTGCCGCCCCCCTTAGAGAGGATGTCTGCCGTTCCTTTGTCCGACAATTTAACATATGTTTAGACCTTTCCTAAAGTAGGTACGCGTTTATCTCGTAGTTTTAGATTGACTTGTTAAATTTAGTCTATACAGGGTTGCAGTGTATAATAGTTGTGCGGAAGCGTTTCTCTTGTTTAACTGTGCCCCATGTGCGACTTTTAATTAGAAGTTTTTACCTACTGATGATGACAACTTAGTTGTCGAAATACGTATTTAGGATACGACTAATAATTGTGGTAAGGGGTTATATACCTTTTTTTAAAAATACACTCTTGGATAAAAAATTCCGGACACTGAAGTAAATGCAAGTAGAAAATGTAGCCCGAGCAGTAGCTTTAAACGAAGATGGAATGATACATCGCTACTGTTTTGAATATTCTCAGGAGTACTGTCCAAGACGCAATACAGTGAAATCGTCAAACTGGGGAATACACAAGATGGCTAGGATTAGACAGACCTTGCACTACAAATCGGCGAGAAGACCGTTTTATGGTATTATCTAAATTACGCGATCGTGGTTTACTATCAAAAATTGTTGGAGTTTCTAGATAAACGGTTCGCCGAAGATTGAAAGAATACGGATTGATGTCAAGGAGACCTGCTGCCTGTCCACTTTTGCTCCTAGCTCATCGTGTTCAGGGACTACGATTTGCCTGTGAACATACACATTGGACAATGTATTAATGGAGCTCCGTATTCTTCACGGCGAGTCTCGTTTTTGCTTGCATTTACTAGATGGACGAGAACGTGTGTGGAGAAGGCCCGGTGAACGATTTTCAGCGTGTTGTATACCAAGAATGTAGCCAAGAAAGTCATTTGGGGGAGGCGGTGTAATGGTTTGGCCTGGTATTTCACTGTAAGCGAAAACTGAGCTTGTTCTCATTGAAAATGTTACCATGACGGCTCTTAGGTACATCAACGAGTGTTTCGCTGATCACGTCGATCCATTTGCTCCATTAGTAGGTAAGAACTTTACTCTACTCTAACGCACGATAACGCGCGACCTCACACCGCACGGCTGGTTGAGCAATATTTGGATGCAGTTAACTTTCGCCGTTTACAATGACCAGCTCGAACCCCGGGCTTGAATCCTATTGAAAATCTCTAGGATTCGATACCGATAACCCATACGGGTAACTCGGTAACCATTCGAGATCTTCGAATAGCTCTTCGTGAGGAATAGGAAAACATTACACAAGAAGAGGTCGCCAACTTTATTAAAAGTTAACCTCGGCGTATGGTAGAAGTCATTAGAGTTCGTGGGGTGGAGGTAGTATGCACTATTAATCGCTTAAATTGTGTGAAAACGTAGATGAATGAATTTGTTAATTTTGCACAATTTACTGTTTCGTGACTTTTTCTTGTAAGTACATTTTTAAGGAATAATTTTTAATTTATGTGTAATATTTTTTTCTTGTACTAACAAACATGTATTTATAACAAACGCTATGAACAATGTACAGATTTAACGGAACCCAGACTATACAGGGATCCCAAGAGAACAGACTGGGGCTCTTACAAGGAAGACCTGTTAGCTGCGACCCGAAATATCCCTGTTAGAATAGGGAATGTGGAAGAGCTGGAGTTAGCTGTTGAATGGTTACAACAGACCATTCTTTCCTGCTATGAAAATAACTGTCCCCTTAGGGAGCGCCGTATAGCTAAGCAGGCTGCCTGGTGGAACACAGAGTTAACCAATTTAAGGAAAGAAACTCGACGGTCATTTAATAGGGCGAAGAAAACAGGTAATTGGGAAGCCTATAAGGCTCTCCTCAATAAATACAATGATAAAATCAAAGAGAGCAAAAGGAAGGCCTGGAGAAAATTCTGTGAAGACATCGAAGGTGTTCCTGACATGGCCAGAATAAACAGAATTCTCAAAAAGATCCTTCCAACGCAATTAGATCTATACAAAAATCGGACGGGAGGTGTACCATTACTGTGGAAGAGACTTTAGAGTATCTTCTGGGGGTACACTTTCCAGGTTCGGAGCGTATGGATGAATGTGATACCAATCACGTTGTCACCTCTTGGAGGGCGACTAGGAATGATTGGGAGATATCAAACGAAATCTTCAAGCCCCATTTAATTAGATGGGGGATAGGATCGTTTGAACCAAATAAATCCGCAGGACCAGACGGAGTGTTTCCCAAGCTCCTTCAAGAGGGAATTGTTAAAATTATGGGTCCTCTATTGGAGATATTCAGGTCTAGCTATGCTATGGGTTATATCCCTAGGGCATGGAGAGAAACTAGGGTAGTGTTTATTCCGAAGCCCGGAAAAGTAACGTATACCCACCTTAAATCATTTAGACCAATTAGTCTTACCTCTTTTATGTTGAAGACTATGGAAGAAATTATATATTTAAATATTAAAGAAGGGGCTCTGGATAGATCTCCTCTACACCCACCGCAATGGGCATACCACATGGAAAAATCAGGTGAGGGTGCCCTGCATAGCCTGGTGAAAGGGCTCGAAAGGAGCCTACACTACAAGGAAATTGCACTTGCAGTCTTCTTAGACATAGAGGTAGCTTTCGATAACACCTCGATGTCTTCTATTATTCGATCCTCAAGAGATCGAAAAATAAAAAGCACCACATGCAACTGGGTTCATAACATGCTACGTAGCAGAGTAGTTCATGCCCAAATGCAAAACAAAACGATCTCCATGAGAACAACAAAAAGGTGTCCTCAAGGCGGTGTATTGTCACCGCTACTATGGAGTCTTGTAGTGGATAATCTCCTCAGGACATTAAATGACCAGGGAATATGCACGCAGGGGTTCGCCGATGACATTGTCATAGTGTCCCAGGGGAAATTCCCGGGGACAGTGGCGAGCATCATCGAAATGCTATGCGAATTGTAGAAAGATGGTGCCTTGAGGAGGGATTAACTGTCAATCCTCAAAAAACCAAGTTGGTAGCCTTTACCAACATGAGAAAACTAAATGATCTGGGCAGCGTAAAGCTGTTTGGACAAGAGTTAGGACTAACCAATGAAGTGAAATATCTAGGCATAACACTTGATGCGAAACTGAATTGGAGCAGACACCTAGCCAAAGTGGCAGTCAGGGCGGCGCAGCTCTTCTGGAGATGCAGAAGAGCTGTTGGCAAGACCTGGTGACTAAAACCAAATGTGGTACACTGGTTGTACACAGCAGTAATAAGACCAACGATTACCTATGGAGCAGTTGTCTGGTGGAGGAGGACGGAGCGGACATCGTCGGTGGGGCTCCTCACGACTCTCCAGCTACAGGCCCTGTTGGGAATCACGGGAACTATGAACAGCACGGGAACCGCTTCCATGGAGGCCATCGTTTGTCTCCCTCCGCTGGAACTATTTATAAGGGCGAAGGCAATGGCTGCGATACTGAGGCTGGAGGCCAATGACGTATGGTGTCCTAACAAGGTTGTAGGGAGCCATACAGATATCACAGGAACTATACTGGAAGAGCCGATATTTCAAATGCCGGTGGACAGTGTGGCACCTGAAATTATGTTTACAGCTAAGCTGAACATACTTACACTTTATTGATTGGATAAGCTTTATAGATTAATTAACGTTTCCATGAATAAATAAAATTATGGTTTGGAGTTAAATAGAATATATAATACAGCGATAAATAATTGTTTTACAATAGAGTTAACGAATAACATGCTAGTCAAACTACAGCTATCAAAAACCCGATCCCTAATATATCCTCGCGTAAAAGATTCCATTACTTACATAGGTAAAATTTCAAAAAATATAGCGAACATAATCAAAACAAGTGAGAACGATGCCATTGCGTTTAAAACAAACAATTCCTTACAAAAACCAATAACAAGCAATAAAGATACAACGGACAGTAGATTAAACTCATGAGTGTACAAGTTGACATGTGAAGACAGCAAAAAAATTTATATAGGTCAGACAGGAAGAACTTTCCAAACTAGAATGGTAGAACACGAAAGAATCTACAGGAATAAAAAGACAGATTCAACTTTTGCTAATCACTGCAAATTCAATTCTAATTTCAAAACATTACATGTAGTAGACTAAAGTAAAAAACTCAATATGTTAGAAGCTTTAGAAATTAATAAATTTCATATCTTAGGCATAATTTTAAATAACCAGGTAGAGGTAAATCACTCTCCCCTACTGAACTTAAAACTACAATAATGGTCCACCTCCTCTCAGATTAGAATTTTTGTTTTTCACCTTTATATTTGTGTGTATAGGGTATAGGTATCAAATATAAGTTTACAGTGTATATTCATCCACCTGATGAAGTCACTGTGTGGTGAAACATATATGAAGTGTACGTCTATAATACAATATATTTTTTTAAACTAAACAAATTGTGTTTTCTATTGGATATAATGAAGTTTGAACATGTATTTCCCACGACGATTATTAATATTTTATATTATTAAAAAACTTATATTTTACACAAAATTGGTGAGGTTTTTGCTTACTCAAGTATGTTTCAAATTATTCTGATCTATAGAGGATTTTCCGTAGTTCGTAATTTGACTCAAATAGAATTAAGGCAGGTATTGGAATTTTGGTTATTATAGAGTACAAGGATATTATTTTTGGAATAAAATTTTCATTAAGGAATGATAATACGAAGGTAGCACCGCAAACTAATATTTCTATTGAACCTAAGGAATCAAACAAACTATGAAACAACTGTTTATTATTTTCTATTTTGACAGCTTGAATTTAGATTTGATAACTCCAACAGTTATTTTGCAACAAATGAAACAGACATGCACTATACATATCTGTAACTGTACACATGGACAATACACCTCGTATTTTCAGCATTTACTTCTGCTTAAGACACGTGTTTCTGCCGTCTATAGGCGTCATCAGTCAAGCTAGTGAAGCAATGTATACAAAATAATACAAATCTATTTAAAAAACAGATTTGTATCTGTATATACATTTAAGCTGAAATCGCCTACAAGACATAGCAAATTTCGTCTTATCAGGTGGCACTATATAATAAGTGACATCTGACGAACGAAAGATACTATTCCGAAAAAAGGCAACCTTTCCCTTGACCAGCTAAGCTGGTACATAAGGGAAAAAATACGTATAGGTGTAGCCCATTAACACGAGCCAGATGGCGGTAAATATACAAAAAGGTTTAAGTATATCAATACGTTATGCACGTATTACGCATTTGTTACAAATGAAACAGACATGCAATATACATATCTGTAACAATCACTTGTAACAAATGCGTAATACCTGCATAACGTATTGATATACATAAACCTCTTTGTATAGTTATTTTGCAAGCTAATTTCAAACCGAGTGGTCTGCAATAAAAATGCGTTTAACGAGAGTTCAAAACAAAGTGTTTCAAGACTTAGTGCTGCATTTGGCGATCAAGCTCCTTCTCAGAGGAGTGTTTACAACTGGCATAACGAATTTAAATTTCAAAGGGTTTCACTTAGTGACGATTTTCGCGAAGGAAGGCCAATCTCTGCCGTTACTGAGAGAAATATAGACGCCGTACGAAGAATGACTCAAAACGGCCATCGAGTCACGTACAGTATTATTAGGAGCACCTTGGGTATTGGCATGACTGTAATAAAAAATACTTTACATAATAATCTGGGTGTGAGGAAAGTCTGTTGTCGTTGGATACCTTATAATTTAACACAGGAACAAAAACAATACGGAGTGGAATGGTGTAAAAAAAGCTTAAGAAATATGATGGAGGTAGGTCTAAAGCGGTTTACAACATCATTACTGGTGATGAGAGTTAGATATATGCATTTGGACCGGAATCAAAACGGCAGTCGGCTCAATTAAGTTCTGTTGTTTCCAACAGAACTTAATCCAGACAAAGTGATGGAAAGAAAATGGTGGCCAGTTTCTTCTCAAAAGTAGGATCTATCACAACATTGTGCATGAAAATAAACGTACGTTTAACGCAGAATGGTACACGACACTAGGTCTGCCAGATGTTGTTCAAAAGGCTCGCTTAAGACTCCCAAGATCGGAGATTGTCCTTCATCACAGCAATGCTCCAAATCACACGGCGCGTCAAACAAACGAATTTTTGAAAGCTTCCGGTTTAAAATTACTAGTTCGTCCGCCATATTATCCGGACCTGGCACCTTCAGATTTCTTTCTATTGCCAAAACTAAAGGATAAAATGCGCGGTGTTCGATTTGCAAGCCCAGAAGGTGCAGTGGAGAGCTTCAAAAACCTTATATCTGAAGTGCCCAAGAAGAGTGGAATTTATGCTATGATAACTGGTTTTATCGAATATCTAAATGCGTTAAGTTTAAGGGCGAACATTTTAAAACAATATTATAAACATTTTGTTTTATTAGTTTGCAGAAATAATCGGTGCTACCCTCGTAGAATCAGCAAAAATAAAAAATTTAAATAATTTTATTTCTTTAAATATTCACAACGAGTGAATTTCTGTCATTGGCATCTCTTATCGACTACGCCACTGTATTAGACGAAGTATCCGAAGATCATCCGCCAAAGATAAAATTAACGTAGACATTTGTCTACGTTCCTGCTTACGTAAAAGACGAGCATACGAAACAGGAACAGACCGTTTCCGAGATGGGTTTTCATTTTCTCGGCTAATAATATTAAAATTCAGGACTCGGCGTCGAAATTAGCGTCGGAATCTCTTTATATATACGCGACGGCGGCATTATACATTTATGGAATACGTAAAGAAGCCCCTGGAACCCGATTTTACGGGACTGATGTATTCGGGCGTTTTGGAGATGAAGAAGGAAAAGGAGGACATCGGCATAGCAGGGGATTTTTTGGGGTGCTTTTAAGAGGGGAGATGGGCGGGTGGGGGATGGAGAAACGGAGAAAGATTTTGTGTGTGCAGGTACGGCACTGATTACAGATGTCGAGCAGGTGGTGTGTCAGGGTTTCCATGAAACGACTAATAGTCCGGACTTTTCTCGGTCTGCGGAGGATTTGATGGTAATTCTTTCGGAAGGAGACACACACCTGCCCAGGAAATACGATTCTTATTAGATTGGAAGGATTTTCCTCTTGTTTTCGTGACAGGGATGAAGTACTACTGAGACCTCGGGGAGTATAGTATTTCTATGTTAGAAACTGCTTTATGGAATTTCGAAATTGCTTGAAAGCTCATCTTGTTTTCGTCTTGCTTAAGTAAATTTTCCTGCGTGTTTTGAAAATAGGAGGTCGTTCAAAATATTTGTATTTGTTGAGAGATAAGTGTGTAAATTTATCATTAATTATTTCAAAGTTAATTAAAGGTAATGGTAATGAAGTTTCTCTTTAATTTGCCAATTTTCTAAAATTAAATAATGAAAAGTTGTAGTAATTATCTGATTTAAGTAATAAATTCTTGTTAATTTTTATATTAATCTTACATATGATAGTAATGAAAGGATTTTTAGGAAAAGGTTTGATTAGTTATAGATTTATGATTAATTTTCGTAAATATATTAACTATAATAAGTGCAGTTCTATCTTACAGGCGTTGTGTTAGCGTGAATCAGTTCGATTACACTGTGAAATCTCAACAGATTTCTAGAAAGACAGAAATATTTTATTTTGGAGTACTTTTTGATTATAAGTTGACGTTTTCTAATCATATACTCTGTCTATGCCAATGCCTAAAGACTTTTACTTAATTACTAATAAAACATAAATAATAAAGTTTCAAAATAATGTATTGTAGAAACTACATATATTTTACCATACTATAGCTGCATCAGTGGGTCTGGTGGATAAAAAATCTTTCATCCACCAGAAAATCTTCTTCGACAAAGCTCACTTCTAGCTTAATCGTTCTGTGAAGAAGGAAAACTACTGTCCCCGGAATGAAAATCAGCCAGAAGTAATTTATGAAGTAGCGGTTACATTGACTGACTCGTGTGTATTTCAAGCTAGACGAATCCTTGGACCTTACTTTCTTCAACGATGCTAATAACCCTCTTACTGTGAATGAAGCTCCCCATCTTGCAGCGTTAACTTGGATTTTTTTGGCGTGAATTGGGTACTCTCTTGGACAAGATGTGGTTTCAACAAGAAGGTACCATTTGATACCCTGCCAATTAAATAATTAACTTATTGAAAGATAAGTATGGTGTATCGATTATTTGCTGAAATGGACGGGTCAATTATTTTCCTCATTCATGATATTTACCATTCGAAGACTTCTTGCTGAAAAACTCTTTACTTATAAATACTATTTCCTGATGATGCTCTCAACGAAAAAATTTAAGTTTAGTAAAACTTCCTTCATTCGCCTTATCGGTGACTAATTCGCATAATAGTACTAAAAACAAAAGCGATTCACGTTAGTATTGGTATTTCTAAACACGGCATATTTGAGGAGAATTTGACGCAAGATGAGACTTAAAATAAAATTACTTAAATTACAGAAATGATTTCTTAAAAATGTTTAACATATTTCGCTTTAACATTAATACATCTATACAAGCGGTGCTGGTGTGCTATTGTACCAGTTTTACGAGGGATGTCTTTTATGTTTTGCATACTGGCACATAGAGGGCGCCACTAATCAAATGCCAGTATTCAAAATTTACCTCCATTTTTAGTTAGCCTAAATCCAAAGTTTCAGTGCGATACGTGTTGTGTCAAAGTTGACAAGTTAGTCGAAAAATGGAATTAAACCGTAAGTTTCTGTTTTCGATAATGAAGCACTACGCCAGTTAACAACTTCTCGTTGGTAAAAAGAACTCAAACGTGGACGGATTAGTCTTAGCGACGATCCAAGAGCAGGTATACCACAAAACAGCAGTCACTCAGGAAATCGTCGATGCTGTGCGTAAGCTCATCAATGAAAATCGACATGTGACATGTCGTGAAATTGAGGCATCATTGGGGATTTCAAAGACCTCAATTAAAAAACTTTTTCGTGAAGAATTGTGTAATAAAAAATTGGTTTCCCTTTGGATGCCGCATCTGTTGACCATAAAACAACTAGGGTAAATTGGTGTCAAATTGGTGTACAACATCGTGGTGGTGATGAATCTTGGATTTACTCATACGAGTCAGAAAATAAACGGTTGTCTGTTTGAGTGTTACAAGTTGAAGAAAAACCGACAAAAGTCATTTGCTCTCGAAGTGTCTACAAAAAGATGGTAACGACATTTGTCTCGACAGCAGATGACGTAGCAACAATTTCTCTACATTAAAGAACTGTTACTGACGATTGGTACGCAACAAACGAATGAAATAACTGCTTCCAGAGTTGATTCGAGTGCATCCAAAAATGTATTAATCTTCTTGGAGAATACTTCGAAAAACAGTAAAGTCTGTAACAGTAGATAACTTACTGTTTTATTACAGCTCTATATGCAAAATATGAGACTACCCTCGTATAATCATCAGCATCAAGGTCGTCACACTTAGTTCTGCAATAACTTCTTCGTCTGTCTTGAATTTTCTTCCGGCGGGAAACACATGGAGTTTTTGCTGTAGTGGAAGCCCTAATTGGCTAGATTCGGTAAATAAAGTAGTTGTGGCACAACCTGGAATCGTAGTTCGTCCAGTCTTTCATAAACAATACGACTGCTGTGTGACTGCCATAATGAAACAGCACTTTCTTCGGAGCACTTGGTTTCTATTCGGTAACAGCAACTTGCACTTTGTTCAGAAGGGTGGCATGTCCCGTTGATAGTTTAGCCCTTTGCAAGATAGTTGATAAGAAGTATCGCCCTCGAATCCCAGAATATCGTGACCATTACATTCCAGAGGAAGGGAACGTCTTGTGCTTCTTTAACGGAGGACTTCCACGATGCCGGTTTTATCGATTGTAATAAAGCGACGCAAACATTTACTGAATTTATTTCAAGATTGTCTATTTGCCGATGGAAATTTGTGCTCTTTTACGTTTGTGACCTACATTCAGTAAACGCGGCACTCACCTGGAAGAGAACTTATATATCTCCTAATTTGACACGTAAAATATGGTGTGTATACGATCAGTAGACATGTTCACAGTCTTGGTAATCTCTTCCACTTTCACTCTTCGGTCACGTAACAAAACAACATGAACTTTTTCAACCATTTTTGGAATAATAGGAAGTTTTGGTTGTCCAGAACGTTCTTCATCTTTGAGGCTCAGGTCGCCATGTTTTAAGCGAGCAACCCAGCGACAAATAGTGGCCTTCGAAGGCAATGTTTGTTGAGTAGCTGTCAAAGTGTCAGTTGTGTTTATTTTCCTAAAAAAATAACTACTGAATTGCACCAGGAATAGCGATTTTATCTATTTTACAACGTTCACTAAACATGTCTTCTTTAAGCAACTGTAGCTGTCAAACGATAGTGAAAATTTTTATAGTTGCTTGTAAAAGTATGGCGCACTTGAAAATAATACAATTTTCTTTTTACAAACAATGTCTCAGTTTCGTCAAATCATCCTCCTATGTATACACGCTACTTCTGAATCACACTGCCTGTAATGTTACAAGTTATGTCTGTCGTTATTAATCTTAGGTATTATTTTTAGCATATAATAATCTTTCCAATTCTTACATTTAACTAGCTGAATCTGACAATGCTTTGCTGTTGCTGGATTTGAGTATATATACTGGATGTATTTTTTAACTTTATCTCGAAAAATAAGCAGTTCACGAAAAAATATCCAGATTTTAAATTTAATAATTCGATGGAGAAAATACATTCGTTCAAGAATTGGAATTCTCTCTCTCTCTATGTAGGTGGGTCGGGGCTAACTTCGAAATCTTAAATAGGAACCCGTATATTTTATAACAGACTCGAATTCTACTGGAAAAAGTTCATGAGATTTGTCTGAAATATTTTTGTCAATTCACGATAGATGACGCCGTAATCGATAAAATTCAATTTTGTTTAATTTCTTCCACTGAGAACCTATGCATACGATTCTGCAATACGTGTGCAATAAAAAATACCTTTTATTTGTAAATAATCAAAATTAGTCTTAGAAAACCTTTATTTACTTTACAAATTTCGATTAAATGGGAAAATGTCACCTGTAGAAATGTAAATTGCTGGTGAAGCAATTACTTCTAGCGTAACCCAACAACAACGACGTGTACGTACCATCTTGGGCTGCTTGTTTAAGCTGAGTCTCCTCGCCTCTCACGTTACAGCGTGCTTCATTTATGTAAGTCCCTTCGCCTCTCACTTATCAGAGTTCTAGATTTCCCCTCGTCTTATTATCTTTCAATTAAAGTAAGTGCTCAAAATGAGGGCCTTAAGCTCCAATGCACTTATTGATCCGCATTTCAAATGAGTATAGACAACTGAAAAGTGTATCTTCTTGAATTTCGGCTCAAGCATTTCTGATTAGTTCAATCATATTTTCACGTGTTGTTGGTACTTGACTGTATACTTTGCATTTGGGACAACCCCATAAAAAGAAATCTGGCAAAGTAAGATCTGGTGATCTAGCAGGCCAATTTACTGAACTAGGTCTACCGATTCAGCGATCATTGAAATTACGAGTAAGTACTTCACAACCATCATCGCAACCACTGGACAACCATCATGTTGAAACCCGATTTTAGAAATCAACGCCATGAAGATCTTGGTGTAGAGACACATGATGTGGATGATATTTACCACGTTTTAAAATATTCCAAACACTGGTGTGGGACAATCCAGCATCGCGAGCTATTTCTCTTGTGCTAACATGAGGATTAACAGTCGATGTAGCTAATAGACCGACTTCATTATTTCATCGGGAGACTGTTGCTCAACGTGTCCTTTCTTCAGTTCTACTTCAATCAGTAGTGAGTTGTTTGATGGTACCGTAAAATGTAGTACGTGACCGAATCCTATTCGGAAAACGCTGAGCGAAAGATTGACAGCATTATCAAGACTTCGGCCAGCTTGTCCATACACCAGAACCATTTCAATTTTCTCTGGTACAGTTAAATTCTCCATTCTGTAGTAGGTACTATTGACACCGTAAGATATAATATTCTACGAACTGAGTAAAATAATTATTTCTTTCTTTTGTAGGTTTATGTTGGGTGTTTGGAATAGGGTGTCATGTGCAATTTGAATATCTTGCACATGCCACTGTAACCAGGGAATTGAACGTATCTACTAAAACATTTTGTATATAGATAGATTTTTGTACATAGACCTTTTTTTTCTTACCACCTAGACTTTTTACAACTGGATAAGGATCCAACGTAGAAATTAAGAAAATTAAGAATTGTTTTCATTTACATATTATACAGATATGCAGTTGAAAAAGGTTCAAGTTTCAAAAATAGTTACAGTGTTAATTTTGTTTTAAAATGTAATTTTCAAGTGTTTGAGTAATGAGTTACTAGTTACAATTACTTGCAAATTAATTAATAAGACCAATGCTTAACTCTAGGTGTAAGTCTCTTTTTGAACATATTAGTAGAAGTGTAAATTATGTACAATTTTATAGTATCTCCCGACGAAGTTAGTAATAAATGACGAAATATTGAGAGAATGAACATTTGAGTTTTAATGTAAACAGACCGATAACCCAAACATTAGTGAATAATATATATATATATATATATATATATATATATATATATTGTAGTGGTTCTACTTTACCAGAAACTGGAAGAGAAGAAAGGACATATTGCTATGGATTTTTCCTAAAATAATATTTAAAAAATTAATTTAAAATGAATGTACAATTATTGTGGGATAAACTGTATGTATCTTGAAAATGTTATTTCATGTGCGAGATAAAAACTTGATTTTTGGAGGTCGTCTTGATGTGAAAGTGATAGAGACCGATATTGAGGGGGAGATCAACATCTGCAATTATACGAGAACGTTGTGTTGATTGAAATATATAAATTTAAATTAGTTCGGGTTGTTTTTTGAGTGTGACCATAGTTGATGGTATTTCATATTTAATTCCCGATAATTCTACGGGATTGTTATTCTCGTAATTTTGATGATGCTTAAAGATTAAACAACTGCTCTTGTTTGTCTCCAGAAAATTTTGTAAGTTTTTATGAATTCATAAAACGTAAGTTAAAATTATAAGAAGATTTTTCTATTTTGCGTTCGAAATGAACTCATTATGAAACCAAAAACAGTATCGAAATGAGCTCTATTTCGATACACTTTTTTTCATTTTTCAATGTTGGCGTTGTTCGAATACAGAAATAAATATCATTGCTGTCATATGATTTTAAGAATTTATGTACATTTGACAGATATGATATATGTTCGTATTTTACACAAACAACGTATGTTGTATACAATTGACAACACCATATATATGTTTCTATGTCACTCATGTTTATATTTTTAAATGAAATATCAAGTAATGTTAACGAAAATTAATAAATAATATGTAATATAATATACTTCGCGGATAGCAAGATTTAAATTTGAAAATGTCAAGTATCAATGTGACCAACTGCATGCTTTATATAAAAATTAAACTCTGAACTTTCAAATTAAATAATTCCAATTTAAGCAATTTATTAATGTAAAAAAACGCAAAATAGAAAAAATAGTATAAAAAACTCGTTTCATAAGGCCTTTTGCCGCACTCGCTCTTTAGAAAACTCGCCGCAAGCGGCTCGTTTTCTAAACTGATCTCATGCGGCAAAATAGTGCCTTATGAAACTCGTTTTTTAATATACTATTCTATTGTATTCAAGATTGTTATTAAAGAGATTTAGTATTAGAAAGAATAAATAATAAAGTTCATTATTAGATTTCTATGTTATAAAAAAATATTATAATTGTAAAATTTTGCACGACGGGATTCAAGGTTAT
This sequence comes from Melolontha melolontha, assembly GCA_935421215.2. Classification (NCBI taxonomy): domain Eukaryota; kingdom Metazoa; phylum Arthropoda; class Insecta; order Coleoptera; family Scarabaeidae; genus Melolontha; species Melolontha melolontha. Next base: position 165,001,406 of record OW285237.1, on the reverse strand, counting down.
AGTTTTTACATGTTAGTTTGCGCATGTGTAATTTTGATCGTGTATCAATATATTTGATTATACAGTGTGGTTCTCTGTGGAGAAATTAAAAATAAACTTTATTATTTTTAGATAAGTTTAATCGGAGTATTAAGAGGAAGTTTTTTAATCCACTTAGCGGCCAAATATACAGTGGATATTTTGACCTCGTTGTATTATTGTAAAATACAAAATCTTTATACTTTATAAAGATAAATTTTTTTCTTTTTTGATTTTTTTGTATTAAATATTCATTTAAATTTTATCTTGTGCTTGTTTCATTTCATATACCTTTACTGCTCATTTATTAATTAAATATAAGTAACTCATATAATATAAAAAAAAACTTGTGTGAATATTTCACTGGCGTCCAAATAACATTGCAGTTCGACGTTTTTCCGATTGGACCCGAGAAGTAAGAAGTCTCAATTTTTGGAAATCCACCGGCTGAGTAACCTAGTTGGGTAAACTAGTTGTGGATGGTGGCGCTATAATTCAGCAAACCACTATTCATAGCATATGTTAGACATAAGCATTAGATTGACCTTGCAATTACAACGTAAATTATTAAACAAGTTAATACCGCGCATTTAATTAGAAAATTTATTTTAAAGAATTTTTATTATTTATGTTTATCATTCTTCACAATCAAAAGTCATTCAATTATTTATTATTCCGAAAATAATTAACTTAATTAATAAAATTAATATCATATGGAAATCTATTTTATCAACCCGTATATTTTTTGAATTTGAATTAGTTTACCGCGAAAATCATTTATTATTAACTTCATTCATATATTGATAAACATTCAAAAATATGTAATTATAACTGTATAATTATTAATTATATTTTTATAATAATGTCAATTAAATATTGGATCTAAAATCAATCGATGGGATAATTATGGAAATTAAATAACTATATCAAGTAAAAATAAATCGTATGGAGGCCAAGGAATAGAAATAACAGAAAAGAGGGTCGCTTGGGTTGTTGCAAAATAAAGCCACGCAAAATTTGATCATAAATTTAAAAATATTATAAAAACAGTAAAAATAATAATTTTCTTACCTGAAAATATTCTTAATACAAGAAGACAGTGTGGATACATCATCTGAATAAGAAATTCATCGAGCATTGTAGAATTATATGGCATAAAACTGCGTCACCTTCCATACTCGCCACATGAAACACCTCCTGCTTCCAACTTCAACCAGATATTCATTCGTTTCCGTTTCTCTGAAAAGACCCATATTACTGACAAAGAATTTCACGTAATTACCGATCTAATCCTACATTTTATATCCATATTAATCCAGTAAAACATAACATAACCTAATTTGCACAATTAAACTAGATTTCAAATTAGTTATATTAATAAGTACAACATATTGCACTGGAATGTGCTTTTTAATTGCCTATTAATTTTTTTATTCACACTACAACTTATGCTGCCGGCTGTTCAGTCTAGTAGATTCCTTTAGATCACTTCTCCTGGGTCGCTCTTCTCAGATTAGGGCCAGGTTATGTTAGAAGTAAAACAATAAATGTTAATAAAAGTCTCGGTTAGCTAATTTACAAATTTTAATAAAAAAAAAATTAAAAAAAATCCCTTTACCGAATGTATAGGGTGCTAAAGCAACATTAACAGTAGCATTAGGAGGAAAGACTCTTTGTGAATATGACTCGCACACAGAGAAAAACCCCCTGTGACTCTCGAACAAACATATAAATTAATAAATAATGGAGAAATTTGTCAAGTTTGACCTCTACTTTAACCCCTACAATTTCAAATGTCAAAAACAACAAAGTTATTGAAACCGCGTAAATTGGCTTACAGTCATGCGCAAATAAAACACGACACAATTCAACCCACAACAAAAAAAAATCCAACCTGAATTTAAAACGTTCTAGAATATTATCTTGAAGAAAAAACTCCACTAACTAAAAAAACATGACAACTTTCTCTAGTATTCATATACTACTTCAAATATCAAAATTATCACAAATAATACATGAAATTATAATAAGCAAAATAATCGTAGTATCAATTATATAAATTAAATATTTTTATCGAACTTACATAGATCTATGCACTGATAACACAAAAAAAAACTACGTGAGAGATATCATACTTATTTTAGATCCCAAACTCTCGTAAAAATCGAAATAACATTACATGCACATGAATAAAATGCATATACAAAAATTAAAAACCCGATTTTACTTAAAACAGAGAATAAAAATGAACTTCTAATCCTCTAACAACCGGTCACTTTGCAAGTTTTGATATCTCTCACAAAATTTACCGCGAAAAAACCCTACATCTACTTCAATAGTACCACAACTGTCCACATCCATACGTTTAAACTAATAAACATACAGAGTCAGTTCAAAAATATAATTACAAATATAATAAATATTAATAAAATTCAACAATTGTTCAAATTTTAAATCTTCCATCTTTTTCTCTCTCTCTGGATAGAAAAATCCACTACAATATGTACCTTGAAACTAAATGGTCTTCTCAAATTAATTAGAATTTAAACTATCAATCATCAAGTAATATCACTTAGTTTTGAAATTTTATTTGCCTTTATTATAAATAACTATAATAAATAAATGTTTGTTCCTGATGCACACGAATATATAAACCAATTATGTCACGTGATCTACGCATCACTAACAGCTGATTCATATATGTAATTTCAATAGGATTGAATATGTCACGAAAATAATCATTAAATTAGTTTTAACACAAACTACAATTTATACTTTTATTTATTGTCTATTTTACTAAGTTACTTATGCATATGATAACGACACTTATCACTAAAATTCAGTATTAATAGCCGAGATAGATTGTTGTCAAATAAATGAGATTTGATATTTACTTTTTTAATGAATTGAGGGACCGGCTCCTATGAGAAAGATCTCGTTCACCGCTAAGCAGCCGAAAATATACACATAATATTGTTCATAGGTATAAATATGAACTGGCGCCCAATTACATTAATATATTATAATTAAAAAAAATATTTATTATAAACTTGCACAGATAAGATTGTAAGAGAGACATCTTACATTCTACTACCAAATTAAGCTCAATAATAAGGTATATAATAGTTTATTTTATAATTTTTAGAAAATTTAAATCCTTAATTCGTTTTAATCATATTTCATTAATATTATTATTATTATATAACAATACAAAAAAGGTTTAAGTATATCAATACGTTAAGCACGTATTACGCATTTGTTACAAATGAAACAGACATGCAATATACACATCTGTAACTTTACACATGGACAATACACCTCGTATTTTCCAGCATTTACTTCTGCTTAAGACACGTGTTTCTGCCATTTACTATTAGGCATCATCATTTAAGCTAGTGAAGTAATTAAAGCTTAAATCGCCTATAAGGTATAGCAAATTTTGTCCTATCAGGTAGCACCATATAATATAGTGACATCTGACGGACGAAAGAGACTATGCCGAAAATGGCAACCCTTCCCTTGACCGGCTATGCCGGTGCAGAGGGGAAGAAAATACGTATATAGGTGTAAGTCCATTAACACGATGCCAGATGGCAATAAATATACAACAAAGGTTTAAGTATATCAATACTTATTACGCATTTGTTACAAATGAAACAGACATGCAATGTACACATCTGTAACTGTACACATGGACAATACACCTCGTATTTTCCAGCATTTACTTCTGTTAAATTGATTGAACTCTCGCTTGGCACTTGGTGAAGCATCTTGATAAATTCACGATGAAAAAAGAACACTTGGTTATATGTTTCACTAAATTTTATTTACATAAAATAAGACAATTGCATGACCTGTGATGCGTTTTACATCGGGCAAACAGGTAGAAGTTTTCACACTCGTATTACTGAACACAGAAAAGCCATTTTAAATTCTAGGAAATGCTCAGGGATTTCAGAACACTGCATTGATAACAACCATATGATCTCATCGGACAATTTTAATATATTACACTCTTCTTCAAAAGGATTACGATTAAATCTCCTGGAAATATTAGAAATTTCAAAGGCGAAAAATAAGTCCTTGAACATTGTAAACGAGCAAACAGAGTTTAGCCTTTCGCCGATAATGAGGGCAGTTATTTGAATTTAATTAGTTATTGAATAATTATATTGTATCTTAAATTACCCCTTTTCCATTTGCACGAAAATTTGTTAGTAACGTTGTCCCCTCTCTATTTTGTAGTTACATACATCTATTTATACTTTAGAAAATTTATTCTTATGTTAATTGAAAATGGACTGCAGAGTCCGAAACAATTGTCTTATTTTATGTAAATAAAATTTAGTGAAACATATAACCAAGTGTTCTTTTTTCATCGTGAATTTATTTACTTCTGCTTAAGACACGTGTTTCTGCCATTTACTATTAGGCGTCATTGAAGTAATTAAAGCTTAAATCGTGTTAATGGGCTTACACCTATATACGTATTTTCTTCCCCTCTGTACCGGCATAGCCGGTCAAGGAAAGGGTTACCATTTTCGGCATAGTCGCTTTCGTCCGTCAGATGTCACTATATTATATGGTGCTACCTGATAGAACAAAATTTGCTATACCTTATAGGCGATTTAAGCTTTAATTACTTCACTAGCTTAACTGATGACGCCTAATAGTAAATGGCAGAAACACGTGTCTTAAGCAGAAGTAAATGCTGGAAAATACGAGGTGTATTGTCCATGTGTACAGTTACAGATGTGTATATTGCATGTCTGTTTCATTTGTAATTATATAACAATCCTTAAAATTTTATTATAATTTTTATTTTCATTTTTTTGGTCGATTAATTAATTTAGTATTCTTAAATTTACATTGAAAACAAGTAGTGATAAATCTTACTAAAACGTCCAACAGTAAATCAATTTTATAGAGACGAATTCTTCAACATAAACATATATTTCAATCTTGCTACTAAATACTAAGTTTTTACTATCGGTAATGCGTAGAGAATTGACGTGGCGCACCGCCCTGTCGATTCCCGGTATTTCGCGATATTTCCGTGTGTCCGGGAGCCCGTCCGATTCTCTCCGGTCACGCGCCGCGCCACCGACGACGGATACCACAATTACCAGACGCTTTCGCGCACATCAAAGTGGACCGCCGTCACTACATAAGCTCTATATCCATGTCGGCATGCCTTGGTCTTCTTTCGTCCCCGTGGCCCATAATCAGCCGAGAAGAAAATGCCCCGGTTTATTAATATTCAAGCGCGCGGTGGATTCTGTTCTGTGTTCTCACCGATCGCTGGTCCGTTAAAATTAACGTCCATCGCAAATCCGACGATTTCACGGAGCACCGTTTGTTGTCACGCCCATCACAATAAATAATAATAATTGCGCGAAATGGAGAGCAAAGCGAAAGAACTTGGCTAAGATGGAAGGAATACAAAAAAAATCGCTGACGTGGCACTGCCATTGTAAATAATTTTGTTAACAGAATGAGGAATTATAGCTGAATACTTCAAATATCTTAAATATCATAAAGTATAATGAGTTGAAATTAACACAATTGACATAATAATTTAATTATTTATTAGATTGCCCTCCAGAAATCTCAATAGAGAAAACATAAAACATTAATTACAAGATAAGAAAAAGCAACAATAATAAAATTAAACTGTAGTGTTTCAATAAATAATGCCTTATAAAAACATATTCACAATCGATGAAATTTCTGGCCGAAAGGAGCTTTCAGAAGCAGATTAGTTGTTGGAGTCGCCATAATGATTGTTCAATATTAGCTCAAAAATCGTTACGGTTAGATGTCAATCGTAACACACAGAAGTTAACCCGAGCTAATTAATTTTATAATTAATAATATTTATAATAACATTTGAATCAAGTTTCTGTCTTCTTTTGTCAAGACATTCAAATACGTATCGGTTAAGAAGCAAGGTGTAATCAAGAAGGGTACTAGCCTTGTCCCGTATCAGTTGGCCCACTTTCCAAAATTCCAACATTTTTAAAAAACAGTAAAATTTATTGAAGTTATGAGTACGTATAATCTCAATATTGATTTATTATAATCTTGACAAAGATATGTATCAGGTTTTTTAAATTTTTATAACAAAAAACTAAATTATACATTACTTATGAATTTTGCATATTTTACATTTTGTTCATAAATTATCGAGGTGGCAATGCAAAATTATATGAAAGCAATTGCGGTTGGTTGTCATTAGGATGTCAAAAGCATTAAAACTGAATTTAAGAGTAAATATTGGTAGAGGCAAGCTGATTGACGAAAAACTTCGAACTATTATAGTTAGGTTATCTAAAAGTGGCAAATCAAACGCAGAAATAGGTGAATTATTATCTTTATCACGACATAATGTAAGAAACATAGTGGGTTTGTATAAAACAAGTAATTCAGATGCACCAAAGACTCAAACTTCAAGAAAATCTAAAATCACAGACATTAACAGAAGAGCATTACTAAATATAATTTGTCGTGCTAATTACGGACAGATCAGCATATTATGGAATGAAGCAATTGGAAAACATGTTTCAAGTAGACGATCTCAAAATTTGGGATTTGGTACCCACACAAGGTATGGGTATTTTGTTATTCCACGCGTGAAATATTTACAAAAAGGTATCTATTTTTTTTGGGCTAAAGAAAAACCATTACTGGCAGCAAAACACACAAAAAATAGATTGAAATGGGCGAAAGAATGTAAAAATTGGCTTCCTGAGCAGTGGAATCGAATTCGTTGGAGTGATGAATTTCGATTCGAAGTTTCTGTGGGCGATAGTCGATTCGACAGAAACACGAAGCGTATCATCCACAATGCTTAAAAAGGAAGGTAAAATTTCCAGCTTCTGTTATGGTATGGGGCTCATTGTCTGCAAGATGTGTTGAAAAACTTCACTTTATTGACGCAAGCGTCAATACAAAAAGATATTTAAATATTTTGACAGATTCGTTATTACTAACTATGGAAGATGCTTTGGGCTATGGAAGATGCTGGAGAGGATTTTATTTTCAAACAAGACAGCGCAGGTTGTCGTACGTCACGAAGAGCTTCCAAATGGTTCTCAGACAATAGTGTCCAGTAGTCCTGATTTGTCATCAATAGAAATATTGTAGCATAATATGAAAAAACGGTTGCGTGCAGCGGCGTAGATAAAAAATTGTTTTGATGTTTCCTACCACCGCTTAAAGTTTATCGGTATGTTTTTGGGACGTATTGTATTTTTCCCATTCACTAATTTAAATTATTTCAAAATTTTCATTTCTCCACTTTAAATATTAAATAAAACTTTAAGGACAACGTCGTTGTGTTTCTTCTATTTAATATCTTAATTTCAGCTTACTACACGTCCTGGACGATGCTCATGCTTACATTCATTAAACTATATATTCCCTTTATTATTAAGACGCCCCCAATCACTGTCGTTTTAACAATAGAAAGTTGTGTAACTTGTTCAAGCTATGAAAGAATGCTTCTACTTCTGGCAGTAGAAAATTATATCGAGGCCAACTGCAAATCGATTTGCAAACACCCTTTCTAAATAAGTTGTTATTCAATAAGAATTCGTTATTTTTGCATATCTAGCTAGTACGTAAATACCAGAGACGTAATTTAATGTAAGAATTTGATTATAAATATAATACAACTGAATGATATTTAAGAGTTCATTTGAGTTAATTTAATAAATCATGCTAACAACACTCTAAATTACAACAGCAGCTTAACGGACGCACCTTTTGTTATGAAATCTTGATAAGCAGTGGATATATTTATAACTGACATTTACTATTTAATTCTTGTTGAGGAAGCAGCGACCAGAAATAATATCATATAAGTGAACGTAATTTACTTTAAGTGCTTATCTGTGTTATATGTACAATATAATTATATTAAAATTATTTTTTCGCCAGTGTCAGTGAGCTTACACACACAATTAATATAAAACGCAAATGAATTTTTATTTTACGATGCCATAAAACCAATTACACCGCAAGCAAAATCAGCTGACTGTTGTTGGCTGCATTAAACCCCCAAAATTAATACATATCAATATTCGTAAATTGGCGATATTGCTCATGTTTGTATATGTGCTTGTTGTTTACCTGTCATTAATCTTTTGTGTTGATCGTTGTGATATTTATTGTTGTGTCCGTTTGGTGCTTTTCTCTTTCTGTATTCTTGCGTTTTGATTAAAAAATCTATATTTATAAAGATACTAGAATAATGCTGTTTGTGGTTTAATGAGGCACATTTATTATTATGGCCCACTTTCGAAGTGAAATACAAAATGAGGATTGGACATGGATTTATTCTCTCCAATCGTACTTTTAGAAGTTTTCGGCATAATATCTTCATCATGAGGTAGCCCTCCACATATTTGTACGTTATCACAATAGATTTCTGGAAATTGGCATTTTGAAATGAAAATTCGAAGAGCCGCCAACAGTGTTGAAAAATGATATTGCGAAAGATCTAATGTAATCTAATTCGAATTCTTTAGAGTTGTACGCTAGTAGGTTAAGGCACTTTAATGTATCAGCTTTAACAGATCTCTCAGCTCCACTTTGTTAGTCTTGTGCCCTCGATAGAAGCCACTCATCTCCTCCGGGGAAATTTTGGTGCTCTTGTAGGATCCTATAGAGTCTTTCTGAGATGTTTCTGACTAAGTCCTTTCAGTTCGGCTGCTACAAGCTAAAACACAAGATATGCAAAAATTCAAGTATTGAGAAAAATTATAAAAATTATAGCAGTTGCGACCTTAACTTTATTTCGTACAAAAACGTAGTTTCACTAGCGGAAAAGATTGAAAGTAACAAGATCTTTTGCACAAGTATATAATTGTCGTTTGCGATACAGCGAGTTAGGCGGTTTCTGAGGTTTTGTATAATGCGGGTTGTCATATCAGGCAGTATCCTTGCCATTTCCGCCCGAATTGCTGCATTTAAGGCATTGATGGTTTTAGAACGGTTGGTGTACACTTTTTCTTTTAGACCCAGAGAAAAAAATCACATGACGCGAGATAGGGTGAGCGCGACTGCAATCCTAAGTCGCCGCGATGTGAAATAATGCGGCCTGGGAACATCTGATTTAAAACTTGTGATGTGTGCGGAGTGGCTCCATCTTGTTGAAACTATATCTCACCATTGAGCTGCTGCAATGTTGGTTGCACAAAGGTTTGTAACATGTGGACATAACGAGCGGATGTCAGTGTAACAGCCGCTCCATTGTCTTCAAAAAAATAAGGCTCCCACACAAATGCGGTTACCATCGCCCACACTGTCACTCGCTGGCTGTGCAGGGGGTTTTCATGAAGTTCATGAGGGTTTTCTGCTGCCCAATAACGGTAATTTTGGTTATATTTGGTATATTGACAAAACCGGATAAGTGGAAATGAGACAATAAAATTGCATTTCTCGGCACGTTTTGAAGAATGGTCTGTGACGCATGCACACGTTTTTAAAAGTCATCTTCGTATATCGCATGAACAAGAGCCATCTTGTAAGGATAGAACTTAAGGTTTAAATGTAAGATTCGCCTCACACTTCGGTCGGACAAGAACAAAATAGTCGCTTGATTCTATGCGGAACGACACGGCGATCGCTCAACGGACTGCCTTAATCTGCCAACATTTTGCGGTGTTTGAACATTTCTTGGCCTGCCAGAAGGTTTTTGTTTTAGCTTTGAACCTGTTGCGAAAGGCAATTACTCAACGAATAATCGCATTACGATCTGGCACTAAATCTAATGGGCGAATATTGGAACGTAGCCTGAACGCTCGTTGTGCTGAAATGACATAACCGCCATTTTTAAAATAAGTTTCAATAACGAACGCACGCTGTTCGCCTGACCAAGGCATGCTGGCATACTGAAACCTTTTGAGTTAGCGTATCTACAAAGCCCGACACCTTTTTATCCACACCAACGTAGGAGCAACAGCTGTTCAAAATCCATGCATTCTTTCTGTCGGACATTTTATAAACTGTGTTTTTGGATGGGTGTATTTATAAAACATTAATAATAAAATCAAATTATACATAATGAACTATTTCACATATTTTTATTTTTTGTAATTTATATTTTGGATATCCATTTCATTAATCAAATCACTTGAATTTTCATTTTCCTGTTGATTATACCAAAATGTGCGTCGAAATGGGCATAAGTGGTACCAAAGTTTTTATTATCCTTTCCTTCTTCTGTTTGGATAGTCCACGGGGATATGGATGCAAGTGATCTGGTTTCTTAGTAATGTCAAATTTTTTTTGAAGAAAGTCAAGTTACGTGAAATCAATTTCATACTTTAAGTTTGTATTGCCACTCTTAAATTTTACTTCAACGACATTGCTTAACGAAAATTCTTTCAGTAAATGATATTTGGGTGGTATTTTTCTTTTCCCAGTTGAAACACGTATACTTCTAATACATGCAGATTTTTTCGGGAATTCTCACAAGCGTTACGAAAATCAGTAAAATCGTATACATCTCTAATTCTATTTATATGTTTCTTAATATTTGAATGAATCCCATACGCACTCATACGTGTGTGACCTTTTGTTAAATATCGAATTGTAATATTATTAGGCCCTGATTGATTGACTATAGTGACCAAAGCTGTATACAGTAACCACTTTTTGTTTTGTCCTGTTCATTTGTCAGCCGAAAATATAAACTATTTTACATCTCTTTCATTTTCTATTACTTTCAAAATTGCATCTACAATATTTTGACCATTTCGGCCAACGATAGCTTCATGCCACACAGAACAATAATTTTTCGCGTGTTTCTTTAAGGACGCAAACGTTTCATTGAACGTTACTAATCTGCTAGTAAAGAAGCAGTCTGTAACAGCAGGCATAGTAGGCAGTAATATTACTTTCTGCAAATCCATGGAATATATACGTAACTCTTCTCTATCAGGTGCTTCTGCATCTATTTTATACTTTTCTGTTGCCCTTCCACCTTTAAGTTTATGTGCGTTCCAGTTGGCAATTGTCCTAACAGAAAGGTCATTATTGAGCTTCTCTGCTTCGGCCTTTTGTGTTTTGTATATACAGCAGTCTTCGCAGATGTCAGATTTTGGCATACATAATGAAATATGCATACGTTTCATGGTTAATCTGTAAATTTCCTTCTTTCATACTCCTGGATTTTTCACCTTAAAGTCGTCGTACGTCTTTTGTAGTGTTAGTTCACGTGGCAAGTTTCTTATATTTAGAGCATTATGTCGACGATAATGAGCTACGCACAGGTGATAGCTTTCAATGTGCGCTTTTATTAAAAAACGATTGAATTGCTTTTTCGGAAAATTATCTCTATTTTCTTTTACTGCTGCACAATTTCTTTGGTCATAGTCTTACATAACTGTGTTATAACTGAATCGTTGGTATATCCTAATGTATTTAAAAGAAATGTGCGGCATACTTTTAGATTTACATTTTCCTAGGGAGGTAAAATAGACGGCTATTACTTTTTTTGAAGGTACAGGTTGCTACTGTTCGATGTTTCACATGAACAGTTTGCAGTTATTTGTACATATTTCTGTATATCGTTGACGTATTGGGTGTTTCAATTTATCTCGTGCACATTTTTCACTTCGACTTAACCTAGAACGTTTTATATTATCTCTACGTCGACGCTTTATTACTGGTGCTGTTTCGAGGAATCATTTCTACCCTATTTTCCTCCTGTGTAGTTGTATCACTATCTGAGCTGTTTTTACTAACTTGATAGTTTGGACCCACAATACTGTCATATACGGATCATTTTCACTATAATAGCTAGTATCTACTTCGATAATCACCGACGACCTAAAATTTAATATCACTGTAAGATAATAACAAAATTACAACTATCACATATGTTAGACCATGAAAACATAACCACAAAAATAGGCGCTCAATAGAATTAACCGAAAAAGAACTTACTCAGATTTAGAACACATAGAAACTATGCGTTTGCCTCTAGCATCAATCATGTTAGATTAAATAGCTGCACACAATGCTCAGAACTTATTTTTTAATCAAGTAGCAATCTTCGTAAACAGTTTTTTTAGGTTATATTCTTGTTACACCTGGGAAAATGGAACCAACGTAGAACATAGTATCTACCATATACTGTATTTTTGCTTGGTTTCATATTTTGCTCCTCGATATCGACACTAACATTAAAGCCAAGCATGTACCATACACTGCGCTTTACCATATAAAATAGATATACTGTGTTTTATAATGGAAAATAGATACTTGAAGTGTAGGTACTGTGTTGCTGCCTAGACACTCTAGCATTTATAATGTAGATAGAACCAAAATTTTTAGCAGGAACAATATATAAAAACACTGCATGTGCATCTAAATAGAAAACGCATTTTTCCAAAATTTGTTGGTTACTGTGGTTTTCCTTGGAGCAGCCGAGTTTCTCATAAGTTGTTATATGAAGGCTAGCTTCGTCTTGCTTTCCAAATCCCAACTAAGCCCATGCTGTGTGGATGATTCTTTAAAAGACAATGTACGGTTATTAAGCCGGTGATATATATTTTTTCTCTCCTACTAGTATCTTAACGTGGAGTTGACTTTCCGTTAGTCTTCATTCCTTTTCTCTTTCTGGCCATAACCAGATCTCCCTTTTAGCGGAAGTCTTTGGGATTCCACATACAAGCTCTGGTCCTATAAAGTTCCTCTTTCAGACTTCATTGGCCAGTTCATCGGCCAGTTAGCGTTTAATCTCCTCATGTCCTGGCACCCACATCAATGACACAGTATTACGTTTTGCCAGTCTGTTGAGGACCTGCCTGCAATGCTTCAGCGTTTCGACCTGGTAGTTGGGTTGCTGCTACTACAAACAATTCAGCCTGGTAAACCGTCATGTATTTCCCAAGACTCGGTGATATCTTCCTTATGGGATACCTTGACAGATACCTATACCTGTCCTATGATTGTATTGCAATCCATCGATGAACTAAGTGTCGACGCTCCAATCCTTTGGATATTGAAAAAGTTATTGTTATAGCTTTAAATTTTGATTTGCTCATTCGCGCTTTTTTAGCTCTTGGTGAAGTTGGGTCTCCCAATGCTTTGATTGACGCTTAGTTTGTGCATTAGAGGCTATCACTCTTTCCAGGAACTTTGGGTCATTTTCAATGGCATTTAAGGGGCCAATTTAAATATTTTCACGAGCTTCTTTTTGTTCGATTGTGAGAATATTCGACACAATTTTCGTACACGCTTTTTGCATGTCTAAATTCTTACGTAAAATTTTCCTTACGCATTTTTTGCCAATTGCTGAAACTGAAACTCAGTTTTAGCAATCGCACGAGTAATTAATAGATTTTTCAATTCAATTTTTGATGAGGAAGGATGTCCTGAGTGTGCGTCTTCTCGGCCGTCTTTGAAATGCTTAATCAACTAAAATACCCGCGCACGTGATAAACATTCATTGCCATATACTACATTTAACCTTCCGATACCTGAAGGGGGTACAACTGTAGCCCAAATGGTTATTTTTCTTTGTTTTTGTGGATTAGGGTTGTAATTTGGGCTAATCCAACTGAGTTATCTTTATTTGTAATGTCTACCAATATTATATGCGTATATGTCGTTATTTCATGCTCTGTGTTCCCAAAACTGAATAAAATTATGCATTGAGTATAACTACACCCCCATCCGGCTCCAAGTGCAATTCTGGGAATATTGCGCAATTTAATGAATACAGCTTATATCACGTATTCTTTTTCAAGGTGAACCAGTAATATTGGTATTGCTTTAGTCTCTGCGCGTCATATGGACAACTAAAAATTTTGTTTCATCTCGGGCTGCTTCTCGCAGAGTCAAGCAGATTCTTCTTTCTTTAGAACAAGGACTTATGAGACCACATGTGGCTAAGACTGGAAAATCCAAGAAGATTAGACAAACGTGTTATGGACGCCATGTACGAATTGGTTCTCCCACCATAGATACAAATTAGCAACACACAAGATTAACTGAAATCTTCGGGACGGCGTGTTTTGTGTCCACGTAATAAAGATCGAAAAATTAGAAAAACATGTCATTTGTGTAAAAATTTTGTGCCGAACGCCAAACAACTATACAAACAATAACATGTTCTAAATGCAAATTGGATCAAATAGAATAGAGGAGCCATATAAATATACGTTTATTAAATAAATATTTTATTTTAGAAAAAGTATTGCCTTATTTACTCCTTTTTACTTTCATGAGCGGCTGTATGAGCATTTTTGCGATATGCTACTTGCAATATGGGGTAAATAATGTACCCCCTTTGTCAAATGCATCATTTTTACACTGTTCGGTTTCGAAAGGTTAATAAAAGATAAGTCTCAGAAGCGATTTTTCCAAATTTTATATGAAATTTTAAGCCAATTTGTTGCTCTATTAAATTATCTTTATTCCGCCAAAACAAAGAAGAAACAGACCTTGTACGAACTAAAGCAACGGACAAACTATTATGTCTATAGGCACATGAGGGGCGACAATCGAAAGAGAAGGGTTCACAGTACACAGCTGTCACTAGTACGACTTTAGTGCATGCGCAATTCGTCTGTAGTAGCATCTGTCTCGTTATTTTATAGCCGCACCTCGTATAAGATAACGTGCTAACAGATATAATGGCGATTACTATACTAACGTTAATTCTTACTCTATCAGGTCAGGCCCGATAATGTATTTATTTTACTACCGACGCTAGATGCTATAGTTTATTGAAAAGTGTAAACTTGAATGTTAATAATGCAATGTTCGTTCAAAATTATTTCGTAATTACTTCTTCTTGTAGCTTCATTTTAATACAAGTGTGATATACAGAGCTCGTGAGCTCATACATATATTACAAGCAACGTATACAATGTGGAACCTCAGAATTTAACTGTGTAGTACGTGCATAATAACATATGCATAGTAATAAAACTACAGATGAACGAGTCGTTTTTATCGAGAATATATCAAATTTATTCAATACACGCCCAATAAAACAGTTTAATATATCTTAAAAAAAACATATTAAACGTGTGAATTGGGAGCTGGCTAAGCAACTGAAGTATAAATTATATGTAGAAAGACAGGTGAATCAGAAATTAAAATCTAAATTACGAGATAGATTTTTACCACCGTGTTCTTACCTTTCAAAAGTAAATTGTACATTACTTACTATTTTGTATTGAAATGAAAGAGCAGTTTCAAATAAAATACAAAAATTGGTAAATAGGTTATTATTTTCTTCGTCGTTCTATTTCTTGCAGCAATGCAATGTCTAGTAATGCAAAAACCTAATATGACAACTGGTAAATACTCGTAACTGTCAAGTTAAGCGTTATCCGATTAAATTGTTTATTAAATATCCATGGTGCAACTCTAAATGGTTAATTGATGTGGCCTTTACTTGATGAACATCATAGTAAATTTAAAAAAAGCCCTACAAACGATGTATTAAACTATCCAAAAAGCTGTAACTTGCTTAAGAAAGATTATTTGGATGTCGCCTTTAAAACGAGCAACAGGCTAACGAAATTAACTAAAAACAACGAAGACGAAGTAAATAAGTCTAACAAATCTGAAGGTTTCTTGTGGTGAGTGTTCGATACAGCTCTCGCAGTATAAGTTGGCGAGCGGTGGGGGTGCGCTGCAAACGTATTTAGGAAACGTAGCGCCCACCTGTCTGATTCGGTTACTGCATTGCGAATGATATGCAATGATACGCAATGATACGCAATCTACTGTTCCTCTATCTGCGCGAACTCACTCCCACCCTTCGCCAACTTATAAGACGAGAGCTGCACTTGTTTGAACTTTAGGCCTATGCTGGCGCGGCTCGTGATGACGTATTTGGGGGTGCAAGTACAATGATGCGAGTGCTTCGTGTATTCTCGTGTACTAACTGTAACGTTTTCTTAGTAAACACCGAAAACACACGAGGCACTCGTATCATTGTACTTGCACTCCCAAATACGTCATCACGAGCCGCGCCTGGGCTTATGTAACTCCACAAATTATGTTTGTTAAGTTTTTTTTTTTGGATAGTTTAATATATCGTTTATAGGGTTTTTAAAGTTTACTTTGATTTTCTTCAAGTAAAGGTATATATTATACTGGTGTACTTAGGTACCATCTCAAAAAGTAACAAAGAAGAAATTAAAATGCACATACAATGAAGCACAATCGATAAATGCGCAACATAAGTATTTTTGTTTAAGAATAACACTAATTACACAAGTATACACGGTTTTGGATCTAAGCAACCAAAAGCTGCTTCTATGGTTATTTGGGGCGCTGAATCCGAATCTGCACTCCGTTTTTTGATTTTGGTTCTAGTTTTCGAGATATTAAATAAACACAATTTTTACAATTTTTGACAATTAATCTCCATTTTATTCATTAAAAAGTGTTAAATTAGAAATGAAGAGCAGTCGAGCTGAGTCGCTTGTACTGTTTGGGATGTGTTTCACGCATTAAAGTCCAACAGTAGTCGCTCATCATGCCCTCGTCCCAAAATCCTTGGTATCGTTTTTCGATTTTCGCCAAATCTTGGTGTAGTCGCTCTCCTTGCTCGTCGCTTGTATCACCCAAGTTTTCAGGAAAAAATTCGAGCTGGGAATGCAGAAAATGTATTTTGAGAGACATTCGAGCTCCAATCTTGCAATAATTTTGCAACAAACTGTCGATTATCTGCTTGAAATCCGGGGATTTGCGGTTACCGAGAAAGTTGTGAACAACATCTTGAAATGATACCCATGCTGCTGCTTCATTGGGCGTTAAACATTTTGTAAAGTTTCTGTCGGCCATTAATTTTCGAATATCAGGTCCGACAAATATTCCCTCTTTGATTTTGGCGTACGACAACTTGGGAAATAACTTGGTCAAGTACTCAAAAGCCGGTCCTTCACGGTCGAGCGCTTTTACAAAGTTTTTGATAAGGCCAAACTTTATGTGGAGAGGTGGCAAGAAAATGTTCTGTGGGTTCACAAGTGGTATAAAAGAGACGTTTTGTTTTCATGGTTCATAATTAGTACGGCTTGGCCAATCCTTTTCACATAATGTTGGTCAGTTGCACGGCTATCCCACAGACACAAAAAACAGCAAAATTTGGTAAAACCAGATTGCATCCCCATCAAGAGACCAATAGTAGGAATAGTATATAAATAATTTATTCTTTAAAATTGAATTGAAATTTATTTTCAAACCTTCAAATCGCCACAAATTTTCCATTGATGCTCTTTATATTTTATCTTGGTAAAAATTTTACGTATTGTATCGTAGCATTCCTTCGTTTGTACTGCATGAGCAATCGGAATTGATGGTTCTATATTTCCATTGTGTATCAGAGCAGCTTTCAGGCTGTATTTTGAACCATCTATGAACAAACGCCATTCATTTACATCGTATGGTGTATTCATCGCATCAAACAAACCGTTGATGTCATAGCAGAAGCATATATTCTCCTCTTTTTTGAAAAACGGTAAAAGCGCCTCATTTCTGGTTCTATATACAGTGACTTTTGTTTGAGTGTCAAGATATTTCCACTCCTGCATCCGTGATGCTAGCAATTCTGATTTTTGTTTCGATAAATTCAAATCACGAACCAAATCATTGAGTTCACTTTGCGAAACTAAATGTTTTTCCTCCATGTTAAAATCACTTCCACTGTTCGTCGGTGATGAACTACAAGTTTCCATGTAATTTGCACTCGTACCTGGACAAATTGGCAAAGGATCATTGCTCGCACGGGGAACTGGCTTAGACACTGATGATACTTCAGGATATTTATATTTTGATAGTTTTCTTGCATTTACACCGACGACATTCATCAAGCAAAAGTAACAATCATCTACATGATTTTTCGGCTCTCTCCATAACATTGGCAATGAAAATGAAAAACATACTTTTTTACCGCGTGACCACTTGTATAATATTGTACTACACGCGTTACAAAACAATTTCGGTACCCACGGCTTGTGAGTGTTTGATACAAAGAAACCAAAATAATAAAAATATGCATTTCTGATCACATTAGTAATAACTTTGCCACTTTTTCTGATCGTATAACATCCGCAAACATAACAAAAACACTTTGAATCAACTTTACAATTCTATCTTTGCATTTTCACACGTTTTGGATTCAAAAAAAAACTTTAAAAATACAAATTAAATAATGTTTCTAGCAACGCCAACAGCTGACTGTCATTATGATAGCGCAGTGCTTCCAACATGCGCGAACTCACAAAGTAGAACCAACTTTGAAAAACGAAACCCGGATTTGAATTCAGCACCTCAAATAACGTCAAGATTTGTTCTCATCTGCTCTGATCCAAAAGTTGACCGGAATTTGTGTTTACAAATTCCGGTCAACTTATGTTATTGTATTTATTAAGTTAAATCAAATCTTCTACCGACACCGAACAAAAAAAAAATACCAAAAAAAATTATATCACTGCTTAAAATCTACGACACCGGAGAAAAGGTGCCGAGATATCAAAGAAATATTGTTCCGACAGTAAATTCGTTCAAGGAGATTCCTCCCAGGCTACTCCAGGAAGAAAATTTGGCCGTTTGCAGTTTTGGAGGGAAAAGGTCGACCCGTTTCCGGCAATTTATAGCTGTTCCCGCGCGATTTGCATACCACCAACTACCAAGGAGGCTGCTATCAAAACCAATAGAATTGCAGCGTGGGAAGAAAGAGCGCCAATCAATTTCTCCCGAATTTTTGTCAGGTATTTAAAAAAAAAGAAATATAAAATTTAATTTTAAACCTGCTATTAAAGTAGTTATAAAATAATTTCAAAATAAAATATCTTTTAATTTATACAAAAATAGGCAATACTAAAGTTATCATTGTTAAGTTAGTATATTGTTAAACAAAGATTGCTTACTCAATAGTCCTATAACCATCAAATGTCTACACATACGACATGTTGACATATCCTCAGTACTCATTTTTGACATAACTTATTTGTGCTTATGTTAATGCATTTACCTCGATAATTCACTAAAAGATAATGTATAATATTTCTTCATATTTGAAGGTAATCATTTACTTGTAAATATTTGATTTTATTTCTGTTGTTTATTTTTTATGTGTGTGCATTTAGTTGTTTGTTGTGGAAACTGACAGTTACTTTTATTAAAGCTTAATTTAATTTACTAGCATTTTGTTTGATTTCTACCTGAACAACACTCTTTTTGAAACCAACTAAGCAAAATAAATACCTTTTTCCGTGCACCTGAGACGTCATTACAAAATTCTCGTAAGTACAGAGTAAGAAGACAGAGCACTCTCATGTTAGTCCGGAGCACTAAAATAAAGTATTAGTTTATACACGAACTCTGCTTTATATAAATTTAAAGAACCCTAGAACGTTTAATTTTCAACTAGTTATATTGATAGCACTGTTTGTATATAATTTTAAAAATACCAATATAGGCCTCTCGTATATTTTTCTAATTTCTATTTTATTATTATTTAATTATTATTAATGTATATATATATATATATATATATATATATATATATATATATATATAGGACAAACTGGAGGATCTATGGAAACAAGCATATTAGAACACAAGAGATATTTTAATTATGACAAATGTGGTTCCAACTATGCTGTACATTTAAATATCTTTAATCATTTTTTCAATTCAAATTTCAATATTATAGGTACACTTGGAAAATAAAGGTATAAAATTAACATTACTTGAAACAATAGAAATAAACAGAATAAGAAATGTAATAATTTATTAAATGATCAAATAGATTTGAATAATTCCCAATTAATAAACTTATTCCTATGTAATTGTATAACACCTTCACACATAAACTAGTTGTGTAGAGTGTATTCCGTTCTGTAATTATATTTATCTATTTGTCTGAAGAAGCTACAATGTTGGCGAAACAATTGTTATAATAAAGTATAATAAAATATTTGTGAAAATAACTCTAAATTCATGTACTGTCAATTATTATAACGGTTTTCTTCTTGATTTTCAAGCCGGAATTGGGTCCTTGGTAATGCCCTACACTGCCTTACAATTCGTTATCACTTTTACTACAAAATGATGCATGAGGGTAAAGATATGGCAAAGATAATTCTGCGTAGGCAAAGCAGACCTTGTTATTTTTATCGCGATGTAGTATTTTGGATAATATTTGTAAAGTTATTGTTCATCTAGGGAGCTGCCAAAATATTTTCAGATGTATAATGTGTCCACACAATGTTAATAGAAAATCATTAAATTCCACCCGGTAATGCCGAAATACAGATACCATTTCAATATCTGAATTAATATTGAGTTAAAATTACAAGCTTTATGTTGATGCACTTTAATTACTTTTTTCTACTCCCATACTTTAATTGTATTATTAGATATTCGGGACCTGTAAAAGTACAGGTCCCGGATATCTAATCATCACTAAGGAATGATGTCCATTAAGATAGAAGTGTAAATCTTTGTACACGTGACTTTCAACAATTTCTATGACATCTTTAATAATTTTTTGCACGTTTTAGTAACAGTTTTTGTGTTTACTGTTACTTGGAATTATTAAAAAACATTTCAAAAAAATCATGACAGTAATCGAGTCTTACAAAGAGTACATTTTCTGTAGTAAATAAATTACACAATCTAAATATTATATTTAAACCCCTCTCCCTCCATTGGCGTAGAAATTTTAAATGCGCAATTATAAAAAAACCCAAGTTCTACGCCTATGGAATGATGTTACACAAAATTTTGTTTTTTTTTTTTTTTGTCAAATAAAACTATGCCAACGTACGAAATTTCAGCAAAATCGCCTAGGTCGTTTTATATTTATAATGAGAAAAGGATTTCAGAAGTGTAACTTCACGCGCCCAAACTAAACAACCTTGTTATAAAGTAAGGTGCCTTAAATCGGTTTATTTTGGCGTAAGGAATACGTAGTAGTTTTTTGTAAAGACCTTTTACAGACACTTGTATATATTATGGCTTATATATATGGTTTATATATATGGCAGCCTTAAAACTTCTTGAAACGACTAGGTTAAGTAACATAATTTGCCTGCTTTTATATGCTACTAATTTGAGGAATGGGATATAGCTAGTTTGTTTCAGGGTTCATTTTTGAGAATGAAAATAAGTTCTTAAACTAAGAAAGTTTGAAGCATTTTTAAGTGCATATAAATAGAGTATTATAAAGCGTTTTTGCATGATTGTTAAAATATAAGTTATCTTTTTTGGAAATTTTCTTGTTGAAGTTAAATATTCCTTCCTTCCTTTCTAAAATAATACATATATAAACATTTTAAAATATTTTAAAACCACTATATCAGTTTTACAAACAAGAGTGAAAGTATTGCAATCTTTTATGGTTTAATACAATATTCCTAGAATTTTTCTTACTTTTGAATTTTACGAAAATTTCTACTTGAAACTAATTTCAATGACCGAAGATATGTTTTAATCAAATAATCGTAAGCCTAAAGTATAATCATAATTTTAATTTAAGAACTTCTTCTGTTTAGGTATGTGATACTTACCACATGTAAAACTTTTGGAATTATAATACTAGAAAGGATTTCTGTAGGATAGTTACACTGTGAATAATTTCTATTGTCTTTACATATCCTTTTAATTATCTATATATATATATATATATATATATATATATATATATATATATATATAGATAGATAATTATTTCTTGACATTTATACAATATAGTTGATTTAGATATTCGGCGATTGAAGGTCTGTTTTACATTAATATGTATGTATTTACAATAAACTCTTACATGTTTCGGTAAGTATTACCTTTGATATTGATTATTCTTTGATAAAGGTAAGATATAAATATATTTTATATTCCTTGAAAAAGGCATCATTTGCCGAAACATGTAGGATTGTTTTAAATACATACATTTTGAAGTAAAACCAGATCTTAAATCGCCAACAAATTGAATTTACCATATATATATATACATTCAAATCTGACATCTGCTCTTAAAATACTGACATTTGCTTTCAATAACTGACATCTACTTTCAAAATAGGCATCTGCTTTCAAATCTGACGTTTGCTTTCATAACAGACACCTGCTTTCAAAAACAGACATCTGCTTTCAATAACTGACATTTGCTTTCACTAACTGACATCTGCTATCAAAACTGACATCAGCTTTCAAAACTGACTTCTACTTTCAACTTGACATCTACATTCAATAACTGACATCTGATTCATTTACACTGTTACTCTTTAATGCATTTCTAAATAGCTTGAACCAAGGTCTGTTGTGGCTGAGTGGTAAAAGCGACAGTCCAGCAAACTGTAGACTTGGTTTAAGTCCCAACATAGACAATATTTTTCAATTAAAAATTTCGTATGATTTGCTTTGTAATTTGTAGACAGCAATGTTTACATCCCCACTTACTTTGCAATTACATACATACTAATTTGATATTTGTAAATATTTCATATAAAGCCGAAAAACTCCAATAATTTATCAATTGTTTTATATATATATATAGGTAAAATTCCTTTGAGTGTAAAATTCTGGATCAGAATTCCTGAGCCCGTTGCTTAGAATGGGCTCAGGAATGCTGATCCAGCATTAAATTAAATTAAATTGTTTGTTTTATATCTTCTGGTCTGATTTTGTGTCCGTATTTCAATTTTATTTTAATTAAAACTGTATAAACGTGAACAAATCGTACAATAGTTAAAGAAGTTCCATTGTTTATATGGACTCATTCTAACGACGGAACTTCATGATGAAAGTTATCCACGGGGTAGGCCCAACCCAATCCAACTTAAACCAAAATTTTGATAAATAATGAATATTCCAGGACTTCAATGGAAGAAGCTCCAAACCAAATTCCGAGAAAACTTGCAAATAATTTAAACTTTATTACATTAATATGGCAATTTTTTTGTGAAAGAAGCAAAGCTTAACTTGAAGAGAAACAAGCTGAATCTATTAAATATACGTTCTTCATATTTTATAAGATGTCGGGCGTAGATCAATAAGTGACATGTGATAATGGATATTATATGATAATCGTAGAAGAATATCTCAACGGTAAAATAAACGTGAAGACATGCTCCAAAGCTTCCACATCGTCTACATTATAATTGATTATTTCTTCATGCCCAATGTGAGTACAAAGCAACTAGCCGGCACACTCGTGTTATTAAGAGAAAATATTTATCAGCATCTTCTAAATGCTATCAATTTTGTCGCGAATACTAATTTATCAAATAGACATAAAACCGTTAAGTATTATTTCAATGAATAATTATAATTAATGTATATAAAAGACAAGTATACACCATGTCCAAACTTATCGGTGCACTATTGCTATCTCCGTTAGTTTTGGAGCTATAGTTTTTAAAATTAGCAAATTATTAGTATTTTTAACGCTGATTAATATGCAGTTCATGAAGAAACAATTGAATTACGTGTTTCTGAGAAATTTGGAATTTTGTTTTGTTCTTAAATAGAACACCCCATATATTTATACATATTTTGGAAGATAACTTTATTTGTGATATAAAAGCTTTAATTCACTATCGCCCTTAAACGAATAATAAAGTAGTTGTATTGAATTTTAGTTGATGTCAATGAGATATTATTAATAGTAGGCTTCTTTCACTTCAAGCCAAAACAAATAGTAAACTCATTGAAATTGTCAAGAACGTACTGCACATCTGATTTGTAGAAAAAATGCATGAAATGTCCTTCATTCCTATCAAAACACATATGTGAATCGTCAATCATCAAATCAGTTTTATTCTCTAAGATTGTATAGAAAATTTTGAAGTAACCAAGAAACATTTAAGATACGAAGAAGGAAAAAAGATTTTCCAATAGACGAAGAAACAGAAGTGAATGTGTTTATTTTGCTTATTTTGAAACCAATCCAGAAAAATCCATTCGAAGTTGTACCAGAGAAATAGATTTTAAAAAGAGTACAGTGCACGGCATTTTAATAAAGCATAAATTGCGTCCGTACAAACACTACAAAGTTCAGACTTTACTTCCCGGCGATGCAGACAGAAGATTAGTTTTCTGTAATTGGTTGAGAAATTTTTATAAGGAACGTCCAGATAATTTAAATTACATTCTATTGTCTGACGAATCTAACTTTTCCAGTTCAGGTATGTGCAATAAGAAAAATCAGCATTATTCTACTAGAGAAAATCCTCTGAGGTTGATTCGCACAGTCCTCAGTACCAGCTTAGTTTAAATCTGTGCTGCAGATAAGTGGGCAACAGAATTGTTGATCCAGTTTTCTACCATGGTACTTTAACTAGAGACCGCGATGTATGGGTATTAACAGAAATTCTGGATGGTCTCTTGGATGATATGCCAGTGCTTGTTAGGATACTTATTTATTTTCAACAGGATAGGGAAACTCCACACAATTACGTTAACACTTCCAATTTGTTAAACGGAACGTTTAATCAAAAATGGATAGGAGCCAACGCACCCATTCGTTGGCCGGCACGTTCTCCTGACTATTTTCATTTTTGGAATTTTGTAAAGGTTGAGTTACACAAGCGGCGATATCGAAATGTGATGGAATTCGAAACTAGTATTAGACAAACACCAAATAATATTTCTAGTCGAACTATTAGAAAAGCTACGCAAACTGTTATCGTGGGAGCCGAAAAATGCATTCAACACCAAGGCAATGTCTTTGAACATTTGTTAAATAAGGCAAAATGTTAAATAGGTAATACAAAATGACACTTATTTGATTATTGTGTATGTAATTTTTTTGTATCGTGAACATTGTAATTTGTTATTATTTTCCATGACCGACATGGAATGTAAATGTTAACAAATTTCTTAAGCATTAAACGCTTTCTATCTGTTTATTTTTTAGTTAAAGATAGTTATGTATTTAATTTTTTTTGTTTAAAATGCTCTTTCAAAATATGTTAAAAAAAAACAAAATTTCCAATTTTTAAGAAATGCATTCACTTGCTTCTTCATGAAATGTATACTAATTAGCTGTAAAAATACTAGTAATTTGCTAATTTAACCAAAACCGTAGCTCCAAAAATAACGGAGATAGCAAGAGTGCACCGATAACTTTCGACACAGTGTATATAATCGTGATAAAAAAAAAACGTCTAGGATTTAGTTAATTATGTTGATCTTTAAATTGGTTGTGATGTCTTGAATGATGTTTAAATTTAATATTAATTAAAAGAAGCTTAAATATAGAAATAGAACTTTTATTTTGAAATCCAGTGTATATGAACACAGCTTTGTATACGAATTGAAACTAGTTTAATAGATGATAATTACATTTCGTGCACTTACATTTTTAATTTAATAATTATTTAATATTTTCGAATTATCTAATACATGAAATATCGACCAGGTGTTCATGTGCTTTGAAATGGTTTAATTATCTCCAGATAAAATTGATCTATCGATACTCATCGGTAATAGTGCCACTGACAGGTACCTGGAAGTAGTTAAACACATCGCCTAATATAAATAATTATAATTTTATAACAGCCTCAGCAATTATTTTACTTATTGTGTTGTAGATAACTATACAATTAAGTACCAACGTCATTGTTGTTTTAATGGGCACTGAATCAGATAATTTCCCTTAAACAGTATGCACTAAAACAGTTTTGTCTAGAATTCATAATTAAGTGATAATGAGAGGTAGAAGAGTTAATATACGTTTTTAAAATCTGAAAGTGGATGCATTGGAACAAACTTTTTTTAGTTTTGAAACTGGTTATTCAAATAACTAAAATCTATTGAAAAGTTTAACGAATGACATATTTTAACATTAGAGGTAGCTGAAGAAAGAAAATAAATACAAGTTTTGATTTAATAAAAGGTTTCCTAATAAGGACGATATATTTTTAAAATTAATTAAAATACAAAATCTTTGAGATAAATGCAAAACTTTTTCTTTACTTTATAGTACAACTAGCTTACGGCAATTATTCAAACATATTCAAATGTCCACCAGGATCGAATTCGATGAACCCATTCGGTGATTTTTTGCAATAAATCAGGTGTAATTTCATTAATGCAGCGTTCGATGTTCAATTTCAGCGTCTCTAGTTCTAGGTTGGCATAGATCAACGACTTCAAATCTTCTCACAAAAATAAATCCAAAGGCGTTAAATCATAACTTCTTGGAGGCTAATTAACTGTTCCATTTCTGGAGATTATAGAATCACCAAACTTTTCTCCCAATAACTCCATATTGGCATTGGCAAAATGTGGTGTTGCAACATCTAGTTGGAAAAACATGTCTTGCAAATCAATTTCATCCAATTTTAGCCACAAAAGATCTGTTAACATTGATCAATAATGCTCACCATTCACTGTTACTGCATCTCTATTTGCAGTTTCAAAAAATAAGGCCAGATGATGCCACCATGCCATAAACTATATAAATTTTAGATTTAAGTTATCCCCAAAGAAAAAACTCATTAAAGGCGATAAATCTGGCGAACAGGCCGGCCAAACTATCAGACCAAACCTCAATATCTATGGACCAGGAAAATTTGAATTTATAAAATTTACTTGAGTGAATTGGGCTCCATCCTTTTGAAACCAGGGATCTTCAATGGCTAAATTTTCAATTCGAGGCACAGTAGTTGTTCGAAGTAATTCCAAGAATTTATTGGCATTAAAATTTGTGTCAATAAAGTGTGGTCCCACAAGTTCAGTGTTGATTATACCTGCCCATACATTAATTCTAGCGTTATATTGTGTGTGTTAAATTTTAGATATGATCATTCGTGCGTGACCAGTACCTTAAAATGTAATTAAAACGGTAAAATTAAGTTAAGGATTTAGTAAAATAAGGAACTTTTATAAATACCGATAACTTTGAGAGAGTTAACAGAACCATTTAATGTAATATATGCTTCCGAAATTGGTGGAGACTGTGGCTTGAAACAGAAATAAGAAAAACACCCTAACCACAATATATATCAATAAATACTATATACGTATTTCGGCAACTAAGATGCCATCTTCAGTAGAATAACCTTAAAACTGAAAAAAAAAAATATGTGTTATCCCACTGGTGATTTGGTGAAGAGCATATCTTCTAAGGTTTACCTTAGCCAAAAACGATACGTATATAATTTTTTTTCAGTTTTAAGGTTATTCTACTGAAGATGACAACTTAGTTGCCGAAATACGTATATAGTATTTATTGATATATATTGTGGTTAGGGTGTTTTTCTTATTTCTGTTTTAATATATGCTTCATCAGTGAAAAGTATTTTCTTCAAGATATTGTGATTTTCATTTAATAAATTAAATAGTGTTTCGCAAAAATCAAACACGCGTTATTCTATCTTCATCAAATAATTGCTGGTAATTAGAATACTTCTAAGATTTGTACTTGTACTGTATGAGAATTTTAAATTTCTTCAAAATATTAAATTGTTCTGCTATTTTACTTAATGGTGTCATGGGGCATTCTTCAATGTAACATAACACATTCAATTTTAAGTCTTGTGAAATAATGTGGGGTTTTTCAATTTTCTTTCTGTGTGTATTTATTATGCAGCCATTGGAAACAAATTTCCTAGTAGTCGCCTGGATTTTTCCGATATATGGTATGGACCTGTCCATTTGATATTTGATAGAAAACAAATCCCACACTTTCCTTAAACTGTTTCCAGCTTTATACCAATTTGAAATTTCTTTTTTTCATCTTTTATATACATTTTTTAAATTAGGTGAATACAAATGTTGAATACTAAAATGTTTAAAATGTCATTTCTTTTATGCATATTACTAACATTAATTTTTATATTTGTCGAAACACATAATCGAGCGATGTTGGTTGCATAACACTTCCATGCATTGAAGCATTTTTTTTAAACTGAACATAGGCTATGTATAGAGATAAAAAACGTTAAACTCGTAAAACTGTTTTACGAGTAACCAGAAGCAGAAGCAGACCGTTATCGCAGACCTGAAGATGGCAGATGTGGTTTTGCCGAAACGTCGTCCAGAAACCAGCACCGGTCTTTATAAAGATCAAACAGTGGAAACGCGGAAGAAAACCAGGAATCCAGTGACAACACACACACACACACATATATATATATATATTGTTGTGATGCAAGTTATCCATATAGAGCTGCATCTAAAATAGGAAGAATAAGACATACAAAGTGAAAAAGGGTTATAATATAATGGTTATATAAATAATATTATTAAGTCTTAGTAGTATCGAAGTGCATATGTATTTTTATAACGATCATTTCATTCTTTAAATTTCTATATTTATTTTCCTTTCATTATTTAATTTTATTATATCATATTCAAATTTTCAAATATTAGCGCGAAAAACATATTCAAATCCATATGCATCTTTGTATTATATCGACACTAGTAAGACACGCCTACAAATTGACATCTCGCTATGCTTACATTTATCATGCGCAGTATGCGATTTGTATCATTCAAATCTATCTTAACCTAACTTGGTAATTTATTATATAATTTTTAAAATCAATTAGATAATCAAAATTAATCAAATTCTTTTTATATAAAATTGTTAAAAGGGTAAATCATCGAGACTTTTGATATCAATAGATAGCGTGTTTGGTAATATTCAGACAAGTGCTGTCGAGATATTGGATCCTTGAATTTAAAAAAAAAATAGACGCATCTTTTTAGACCAACACTTAGAAATCTCTTAAAAAACATAAATCTAAATTATAAATTCATCTAAATGTTATTAAAAGTATCCTGAATATTAATTAACTCGATCGACAAGAGAATTACTACAAGAATTTTCGGTAATAACGAACTTTCAAACAACATAGCGTCACAGACGTAGTTCCACCGAAAACGATAGAAAATCAAAGGAAAAATATTCAAGAATCCATCGCCGAACATCAACAAAATAGTCTAACGTACATCTACAACGATACCTGAAATCCTACAGCCAGAAACGAGCGCAGGGAATAATTAGGCACCGAAGACGAAGTCCGAGGAAAATCTTCGATAGCGTCGGCGTAAGCAGCCACCTACACCGCCATCGTTTTGTACTGCACCCGAACATTTTCGGATCACCGAGAATCTTCCCAATTCACACATACGATCTACAAACATACATCCGGATCATTATTATAACAGGTTTTCAGATAATATTTATCTATTTTCCCAAAAATTAAATTCTTTAAACTTTTATTTAACTATATTCTCGAATTATTTACCTAATCTATCACGTCCTGTCATGATTTTTATATTTAATTAAACAATCTATTTATAACTTAGAGATAGCAATAAAAGGGTACTCACCATTATTGTAATAAGAGTATTCACATTTATATTCATATTATTTATTAGTTTAACACACATAACCTCTTTTCACATTAGTAACACCTTGTTGTTTATGCGTATATGCAGTTTCGTTAATATCTCATTTGTAATACGTTATATTTTTACAGTTTCCTTTAATTTAATAAACATCATATTTTTAATTTTACATGAATCTTTTATTTGTTCATATTTGTTTGTAGGAGTTATTATATTAAGCGTCAACATTAATATTATTCTTTTTTTTGGAAGCAACAACCTAAAATTCACGACGAACCTGAGATCACCCACATTTAGTAAAGTTTTTTTAAAAAAAATAGTTTCTTGCTTTCCGACTAGTTGGCTATTCGAGATAAAGATAGCGCAGTCTGAGGTGAGATTTTATAAATTAAGGCGCCCAACTAATCTTTTCAAATACATAATTATCTTACACTTTTATTTCATTAACATTTCATTATCTCACCAGGGCTTAAAGGGCTTATCAATTGGCTAGCCCAACGTAGAGGCCTATCTCAGCGCAATTTATCAATTGTCGCCGACAACGTGTGGCCTGTTGCTTCTTGTTGATAACTCATCTACAAAGTTAAATATTGCAAATAATTGATACTTTTCAAATTGTTTCATATATTATATAGACAAAAAGGTGTAGATTATTATTGTCGTTGTGTGTACATGTTTTTCCTATTACACAGCAGATTGTTACCTTTATTTCACTACATCGCAGACTTTGGAGGATTCTAGGACATATTAAAGGTTAGTGAAAGGGAAAATATCACCTTGTGCATACGTTATTTTATTTAACTTTTGATTCACTAATAAAATTACGGTGTCTCGAGTATTATTATTCATATTTTAAACATAACTCTGTATTTTTTAACTATTTATTATTATCATACTTTTAAAATAAAGGATACATATTTATATAAATTCAGTAAACTTCATAAATTTAATAAATATCAAAATGGATACTCGACATAGATCCAAAGCAGTAAAGGACAGTACTGAAGAAGACAGGGTTGAACAGGGAGACATTCCCGTGGCACAAGCGTCTACAACTGAAGGGGTAAGTCCACCAGACAATGGCCAGGTGATGAATATGTTACAGATATTAATGACACAAATGACCGATTTAAAACAAGACAATATAAATATGAACAACAAATTAGATACAAATAATAAGGAGTCAAAACAAGATAACAAATACTTAAAACAAGAACTAACTAATATGAAAACAGACATAAGCAACATGAATAGTGATCTAACAACTAAATTAGAGATAAACATGAACAATATTAATCAAAAATTTGAAATAAATAATGCAAACATCGATAACAAATTAAGTGCTTTCAAAGTAGATTTAGAGGGTAAGATAGCAGAAATTTCTACAGCTCAGAAAAAGATGGAAGAAAACGAACTTAAGTACTTAATTAAACTTGATGAAACCGTTAATCTACAGAATTTACATTGGGCTAAGCAATTAGAGACCGCAACTACTGAAATTCAAAATAATACTGAACAGAGACTTAAAACTACAACACAAGACATACAACAAAACGTAGACAAAATGATTTCTGAAAATAATAATCTGTTTAATACAAAATTGACCAATTATAACAAAATAAATAATGATAACACAGAACAATTAAAATCAACGTTAAACCAATACAAAGATCATAATAAACAGGAAATCAATATTGTCAGACAAAATTTAGATACTATAACTATAACTAATAATGAAAATTATACGACTACACAGACTAACATTAAACGATTGGAAAATAAAATAAAAGGCTATTTTACATCAACTAATTATATTAACACTAATAATAGCTCTATAAAGATAGAAAATTTACATCATTTCGACGGGGATATCACACGTGTACATCCTATGACGTATCTTAGTTGTCTTTTACGCTACTTAGAGGATATACCTGAGGAGAAGCAGAGGATGGAGGTCATACGAGTAACTTTACGTTACAGTGCACAGGAGTGGTTTCAAAGAATTGAGGACCATTGCAATTCTCTTGACCAATTTGTTACACTCTTTAAGAAGAATTATTGGGACGAAACGCAACAAAACAGAGCTAAAATACGGTTGCTGACAGGTAAATATCGATTGGGACAAGTATCACGCGAGACATACGCTTCCCGTATCTATAACCAGTGTAAACACCTGAATGACATGGAAGAATCAATGATTGCCAGGCAGCTCCTAAATCATTTCATCTACACCGATACACAGGCTATCATATGTCAAAGAGTTACGGATATGGACTCTCTCATAGACATAATGAGACGTCTAGATGATTATTCGGAGAATAACCATCAGCCACAACACATATATCGCAATCCCAACTCTCGCAATCATCCGTCACAAAATTCAAATAATCCGAACAATAACCCAAATAACTCACCACCGCAACGTTATAATAATTTCAACAATAATAATAGAAATCAAAATTTTACAAGATCATATAATAATAATAACAATTCTAACAATAATATGTACAATGATCGTGATACTAATAATTCAAACAATCCATCAAATAGACCTAATTACAACTACCAGCCATCCAGATACAACAGCAATAATTATTTCAATAATTACAATCGCACTACGGATCGACAAACAAACAATAACAATACAAACCATAATACTAATCAACAAGGAAGAGGATTTAATCATATCCGAAATCGTGGACGTGGTCTCGTAAATAATATTAACAGACGTCATCGATCTGTATCGCCGATACGAACAAATATGGAGGAGGTATTAAAAAAAACGCCAATTTTATCCGAGGACCTCTACACCAATCCAACACAAGGCCCATCATCAGCACAAAATTAAAAACCCATGACGACTGTAACATACCTTTTAAATTTGAAAATATTACTTTCTATCAACATCCGGAAGAATTCATCAATGTAGAAGATGCAGGCAATCAAACTACCCAAATATATACTTTACCTATTGTAAAATTAAAATTCGAAAATACCTTTTTATATTGCTTAATCGATACAGGAGCGGAAATAACTTTATTAAAGGCAGAGAAAGCTACGAATATACGGGGATACGAGAAGAACATTGTAAAAACGAAAGGGACAGATATCATTGCAGCGAACGGAAAACGCATGGGGACGGTAACAAAACAATTATCAACAGAAATATTAGTCGACAAATCAAAATACATCATACATTGCTATATAATAGTTAAACTACAATACGACTGTATCATAGGTATTGACAGTATTAAAAAACTCAAGATGATCTTAGATTTCGAAAATGGTATACTAAATATAGATGAGAATAAAGTTATATTTGAAAAACAATTATCAGAAGAAGAGTTAAAAGGTTATAACCTATATAAGAAGGAAGTGCTTACGAGTGAAATAAATAATATTATATTAAATAATGAACCGTGCAATAGAAGAGATTACGAGGGGAATAATGAAACAGATGGAAAAATAATAGAATTTAATAATACAAATATTGGAATAGAGAGAATGGTAGTTAGGCAAGGAACGAAGGATAGTCACGAGCGAGGAGATGTTGTGGAAGTTAGAATGGATAATCAAGTAGCGAAAACAATAAATAATTATGATGATATAAAGAATTTTATAGAGAACTCTAAGATACCAGATACAACTGTCATACCCGACTTAATAGCAATTTTATACAATAATATTACTCTTATTAACAATGATGTAGTGTTTGCAAAAGGATACCAGCATCCGATTAAAATAGATAACGAAGACCCACTAATTAGTAAAAATTACCCCATTCCGTATCATTATCAACAGAAAGTAAGTCAGGAACTGGAACGATTAGAACAGACTGGCATAATAGAAAAGTCAAATACCTACTTTATAAATCCGATAGTAATAGTCCAAAAGAAAGACTTATCTCTACGTATATGTTTAGATGCAAGAGCATTGAACCTAAGAATTAAACCCGAATTCGAAATGCCGCAAAATATCGATGTATTATTAACAAAATGTGGTAATAAGCCCATATACAGCAAGTTAGATCTTAAGAACGCATTTTGGCTTATCAACTTAGAACCAGAATCAAGAAGGTACTGTGGTTTTCTGGTGAATGGTATTGTTTATCAATTCAGAGTGTGCCCATTTGGCCTAAAAACATCGCCCGCCGCCCTTATTAGATTTTTACATAAAATATTGGATAAATACGACGAATTCGCATTACATTACCTTGATGATATAATAATATTTTCCGAGAGTGTAGAACAG
Organism: Melolontha melolontha; assembly: GCA_935421215.2. Classification (NCBI taxonomy): domain Eukaryota; kingdom Metazoa; phylum Arthropoda; class Insecta; order Coleoptera; family Scarabaeidae; genus Melolontha; species Melolontha melolontha. The sequence goes on along the minus strand of OW285237.1, from coordinate 164,967,794 downwards.
CATTTACAGCACCTGAAAATTATTCTCTACTATACATCAATACGTTATCCACAGGGCAATCCAACAGAACGATATATACGAGAAACTCTGAAATATTTAAGAATACTTCTACATGACAATCATAATAAATGGGCCAAATATTTACAACAAATAGAACACACCATTAATAACACACCCAGTACAGTTCATAACCATTGTCCCATAACAATTTTTACTGGTCAGCCACCGCAGAGACCTTGGACAGATCCAGAAGCCATCAACTTCAACGAACGACTTATAGAAGTAAGAGAGAAATTATTGACAAAGAAAATTAAATGGGAAAGAAAGAGGAATACCGTTGATAAGAAATATAAGACATATAATCTTAATGATAGGGTAATAGTGAAAAGATTGAGAGTAACTGATCTTAAAAATAAAATAATGGGAAAACTGCTAAAACCATATCAAGGACCTTATATTATTAATAAAATCTTAGGCAACAATACCTATGAATTAATGGAAGAAGAAACCGGGTACATAAAGGGTAGATACCATATTTCGATGTTGCAGGATTATTTAACGGAACAGTAATATACAATTGAATAAATACAGTCAGTAAAATTATTATTTACATTGAAAGGTATGTTATAGCTCGCAAAATACATCAATTAAATGAATACTATAACTAAACTATTTTTATATAATTACAAATAAATATACTTAAACAAGAAACATTAATTTAGATTAGATAATTTGAATTTGGACAGCTTGAATAAATAAAGAGAAGTTACAAAGAAACAATAGAATCATATTTGATAATAAAAAAAAAAAAGAAGAAAAGACTTTGGTATACTAATATAATGTTTAGGAAGTTCATGACACAAACAAACACTTCGTCTTTACAATTTATAAAGTTTTTATATTAAGGTGTTAACTTATTTTTCTTTCTAATTGTTTTATTCGAACGACACGTAATAAGTTTAGAAAAACAAGGTTGTTATCTTTCATTTCCTATATCATCTTCAGCGAAAAGAATATCCTCATTTGTACATTCCGACATCTTTTCGACGGGGACATTGTTGTGATGCAAGTTATCCATATAGAGCTGCATCTAAAATAGGAAGAATAAGACATACAAAGTGAAAAAGGGTTATAATATAATGGTTATATAAATAATATTATTAAGTCTTAGTAGTATCGAAGTGCATATGTATTTTTATAACGATCATTTCATTCTTTAAATTTCTATATTTATTTTCCTTTCATTATTTAATTTTATTATATCATATTCAAATTTTCAAATATTAGCGCGAAAAACATATTCAAATCCATATGCATCTTTGTATTATATCGACACTAGTAAGACACGCCTACAAATTGACATCTCGCTATGCTTACATTTATCATGCGCAGTATGCGATTTGTATCATTCAAATCTATCTTAACCTAACTTGGTAATTTATTATATAATTTTTAAAATCAATTAGATAATCAAAATTAATCAAATTCTTTTTATATAAAATTGTTAAAAGGGTAAATCATCGAGACTTTTGATATCAATAGATAGCGTGTTTGGTAATATTCAGACAAGTGCTGTCGAGATATTGGATCCTTGAATTTAAAAAAAAAATAGACGCATCTTTTTAGACCAACACTTAGAAATCTCTTAAAAAACATAAATCTAAATTATAAATTCATCTAAATGTTATTAAAAGTATCCTGAATATTAATTAACTCGATCGACAAGAGAATTACTACAAGAATTTTCGGTAATAACGAACTTTCAAACAACATAGCGTCACAGACGTAGTTCCACCGAAAACGATAGAAAATCAAAGGAAAAATATTCAAGAATCCATCGCCGAACATCAACAAAATAGTCTAACGTACATCTACAACGATACCTGAAATCCTACAGCCAGAAACGAGCGCAGGGAATAATTAGGCACCGAAGACGAAGTCCGAGGAAAATCTTCGATAGCGTCGGCGTAAGCAGCCACCTACACCGCCATCGTTTTGTACTGCACCCGAACATTTTCGGATCACCGAGAATCTTCCCAATTCACACATACGATCTACAAACATACATCCGGATCATTATTATAACAGGTTTTCAGATAATATTTATCTATTTTCCCAAAAATTAAATTCTTTAAACTTTTATTTAACTATATTCTCGAATTATTTACCTAATCTATCACGTCCTGTCATGATTTTTATATTTAATTAAACAATCTATTTATAACTTAGAGATAGCAATAAAAGGGTACTCACCATTATTGTAATAAGAGTATTCACATTTATATTCATATTATTTATTAGTTTAACACACATAACCTCTTTTCACATTAGTAACACCTTGTTGTTTATGCGTATATGCAGTTTCGTTAATATCTCATTTGTAATACGTTATATTTTTACAGTTTCCTTTAATTTAATAAACATCATATTTTTAATTTTACATGAATCTTTTATTTGTTCATATTTGTTTGTAGGAGTTATTATATTAAGCGTCAACATTAATATTATTCTTTTTTTTGGAAGCAACAACCTAAAATTCACGACGAACCTGAGATCACCCACATTTAGTAAAGTTTTTTTAAAAAAAATAGTTTCTTGCTTTCCGACTAGTTGGCTATTCGAGATAAAGATAGCGCAGTCTGAGGTGAGATTTTATAAATTAAGGCGCCCAACTAATCTTTTCAAATACATAATTATCTTACACTTTTATTTCATTAACATTTCATTATCTCACCAGGGCTTAAAGGGCTTATCAATTGGCTAGCCCAACGTAGAGGCCTATCTCAGCGCAATTTATCAATTGTCGCCGACAACGTGTGGCCTGTTGCTTCTTGTTGATAACTCATCTACAAAGTTAAATATTGCAAATAATTGATACTTTTCAAATTGTTTCATATATTATATAGACAAAAAGGTGTAGATTATTATTGTCGTTGTGTGTACATGTTTTTCCTATTACACAGCAGATTGTTACCTTTATTTCACTACATCGCAGACTTTGGAGGATTCTAGGACATATTAAAGGTTAGTGAAAGGGAAAATATCACCTTGTGCATACGTTATTTTATTTAACTTTTGATTCACTAATAAAATTACGGTGTCTCGAGTATTATTATTCATATTTTAAACATAACTCTGTATTTTTTAACTATTTATTATTATCATACTTTTAAAATAAAGGATACATATTTATATAAATTCAGTAAACTTCATAAATTTAATAAATATCAAAATGGATACTCGACATAGATCCAAAGCAGTAAAGGACAGTACTGAAGAAGACAGGGTTGAACAGGGAGACATTCCCGTGGCACAAGCGTCTACAACTGAAGGGGTAAGTCCACCAGACAATGGCCAGGTGATGAATATGTTACAGATATTAATGACACAAATGACCGATTTAAAACAAGACAATATAAATATGAACAACAAATTAGATACAAATAATAAGGAGTCAAAACAAGATAACAAATACTTAAAACAAGAACTAACTAATATGAAAACAGACATAAGCAACATGAATAGTGATCTAACAACTAAATTAGAGATAAACATGAACAATATTAATCAAAAATTTGAAATAAATAATGCAAACATCGATAACAAATTAAGTGCTTTCAAAGTAGATTTAGAGGGTAAGATAGCAGAAATTTCTACAGCTCAGAAAAAGATGGAAGAAAACGAACTTAAGTACTTAATTAAACTTGATGAAACCGTTAATCTACAGAATTTACATTGGGCTAAGCAATTAGAGACCGCAACTACTGAAATTCAAAATAATACTGAACAGAGACTTAAAACTACAACACAAGACATACAACAAAACGTAGACAAAATGATTTCTGAAAATAATAATCTGTTTAATACAAAATTGACCAATTATAACAAAATAAATAATGATAACACAGAACAATTAAAATCAACGTTAAACCAATACAAAGATCATAATAAACAGGAAATCAATATTGTCAGACAAAATTTAGATACTATAACTATAACTAATAATGAAAATTATACGACTACACAGACTAACATTAAACGATTGGAAAATAAAATAAAAGGCTATTTTACATCAACTAATTATATTAACACTAATAATAGCTCTATAAAGATAGAAAATTTACATCATTTCGACGGGGATATCACACGTGTACATCCTATGACGTATCTTAGTTGTCTTTTACGCTACTTAGAGGATATACCTGAGGAGAAGCAGAGGATGGAGGTCATACGAGTAACTTTACGTTACAGTGCACAGGAGTGGTTTCAAAGAATTGAGGACCATTGCAATTCTCTTGACCAATTTGTTACACTCTTTAAGAAGAATTATTGGGACGAAACGCAACAAAACAGAGCTAAAATACGGTTGTTGACAGGTAAATATCGATTGGGACAAGTATCACGCGAGACATACGCTTCCCGTATCTATAACCAGTGTAAACACCTGAATGACATGGAAGAATCAATGATTGCCAGGCAGCTCCTAAATCATTTCATCTACACCGATACACAGGCTATCATATGTCAAAGAGTTACGGATATGGACTCTCTCATAGACATAATGAGACGTCTAGATGATTATTCGGAGAATAACCATCAGCCACAACACATATATCGCAATCCCAACTCTCGCAATCATCCGTCACAAAATTCAAATAATCCGAACAATAACCCAAATAACTCACCACCGCAACGTTATAATAATTTCAACAATAATAATAGAAATCAAAATTTTACAAGATCATATAATAATAATAACAATTCTAACAATAATATGTACAATGATCGTGATACTAATAATTCAAACAATCCATCAAATAGACCTAATTACAACTACCAGCCATCCAGATACAACAGCAATAATTATTTCAATAATTACAATCGCACTACGGATCGACAAACAAACAATAACAATACAAACCATAATACTAATCAACAAGGAAGAGGATTTAATCATATCCGAAATCGTGGACGTGGTCTCGTAAATAATATTAACAGACGTCATCGATCTGTATCGCCGATACGAACAAATATGGAGGAGGTATTAAAAAAAACGCCAATTTTATCCGAGGACCTCTACACCAATCCAACACAAGGCCCATCATCAGCACAAAATTAAAAACCCATGACGACTGTAACATACCTTTTAAATTTGAAAATATTACTTTCTATCAACATCCGGAAGAATTCATCAATGTAGAAGATGCAGGCAATCAAACTACCCAAATATATACTTTACCTATTGTAAAATTAAAATTCGAAAATACCTTTTTATATTGCTTAATCGATACAGGAGCGGAAATAACTTTATTAAAGGCAGAGAAAGCTACGAATATACGGGGATACGAGAAGAACATTGTAAAAACGAAAGGGACAGATATCATTGCAGCGAACGGAAAACGCATGGGGACGGTAACAAAACAATTATCAACAGAAATATTAGTCGACAAATCAAAATACATCATACATTGCTATATAATAGTTAAACTACAATACGACTGTATCATAGGTATTGACAGTATTAAAAAACTCAAGATGATCTTAGATTTCGAAAATGGTATACTAAATATAGATGAGAATAAAGTTATATTTGAAAAACAATTATCAGAAGAAGAGTTAAAAGGTTATAACCTATATAAGAAGGAAGTGCTTACGAGTGAAATAAATAATATTATATTAAATAATGAACCGTGCAATAGAAGAGATTACGAGGGGAATAATGAAACAGATGGAAAAATAATAGAATTTAATAATACAAATATTGGAATAGAGAGAATGGTAGTTAGGCAAGGAACGAAGGATAGTCACGAGCGAGGAGATGTTGTGGAAGTTAGAATGGATAATCAAGTAGCGAAAACAATAAATAATTATGATGATATAAAGAATTTTATAGAGAACTCTAAGATACCAGATACAACTGTCATACCCGACTTAATAGCAATTTTATACAATAATATTACTCTTATTAACAATGATGTAGTGTTTGCAAAAGGATACCAGCATCCGATTAAAATAGATAACGAAGACCCACTAATTAGTAAAAATTACCCCATTCCGTATCATTATCAGCAGAAAGTAAGTCAGGAACTGGAACGATTAGAACAGACTGGCATAATAGAAAAGTCAAATACCTACTTTATAAATCCGATAGTAATAGTCCAAAAGAAAGACTTATCTCTACGTATATGTTTAGATGCAAGAGCATTGAACCTAAGAATTAAACCCGAATTCGAAATGCCGCAAAATATCGATGTATTATTAACAAAATGTGGTAATAAGCCCATATACAGCAAGTTAGATCTTAAGAACGCATTTTGGCTTATCAACTTAGAACCAGAATCAAGAAGGTACTGTGGTTTTCTGGTGAATGGTATTGTTTATCAATTCAGAGTGTGCCCATTTGGCCTAAAAACATCGCCCGCCGCCCTTATTAGATTTTTACATAAAATATTGGATAAATACGACGAATTCGCATTACATTACCTTGATGATATAATAATATTTTCCGAGAGTGTAGAACAGCATTTACAGCACCTGAAAATTATTCTCTACTATACATCAATACGTTATCCACAGGGCAATCCAACAGAACGATATATACGAGAAACTCTGAAATATTTAAGAATACTTCTACATGACAATCATAATAAATGGGCCAAATATTTACAACAAATAGAACACACCATTAATAACACACCCAGTACAGTTCATAACCATTGTCCCATAACAATTTTTACTGGTCAGCCACCGCAGAGACCTTGGACAGATCCAGAAGCCATCAACTTCAACGAACGACTTATAGAAGTAAGAGAGAAATTATTGACAAAGAAAATTAAATGGGAAAGAAAGAGGAATACCGTTGATAAGAAATATAAGACATATAATCTTAATGATAGGGTAATAGTGAAAAGATTGAGAGTAACTGATCTTAAAAATAAAATAATGGGAAAACTGCTAAAACCATATCAAGGACCTTATATTATTAATAAAATCTTAGGCAACAATACCTATGAATTAATGGAAGAAGAAACCGGGTACATAAAGGGTAGATACCATATTTCGATGTTGCAGGATTATTTAACGGAACAGTAATATACAATTGAATAAATACAGTCAGTAAAATTATTATTTACATTGAAAGGTATGTTATAGCTCGCAAAATACATCAATTAAATGAATACTATAACTAAACTATTTTTATATAATTACAAATAAATATACTTAAACAAGAAACATTAATTTAGATTAGATAATTTGAATTTGGACAGCTTGAATAAATAAAGAGAAGTTACAAAGAAACAATAGAATCATATTTGATAATAAAAAAAAAAAAAGAAGAAAAGACTTTGGTATACTAATATAATGTTTAGGAAGTTCATGACACAAACAAACACTTCGTCTTTACAATTTATAAAGTTTTTATATTAAGGTGTTAACTTATTTTTCTTTCTAATTGTTTTATTCGAACGACACGTAATAAGTTTAGAAAAACAAGGTTGTTATCTTTCATTTCCTATATCATCTTCAGCGAAAAGAATATCCTCATTTGTACATTCCGACATCTTTTCGACGGGGACATTGTTGTGATGCAAGTTATCCATATAGAGCTGCATCTAAAATAGGAAGAATAAGACATACAAAGTGAAAAAGGGTTATAATATAATGGTTATATAAATAATATTATTAAGTCTTAGTAGTATCGAAGTGCATATGTATTTTTATAACGATCATTTCATTCTTTAAATTTCTATATTTATTTTCCTTTCATTATTTAATTTTATTATATCATATTCAAATTTTCAAATATTAGCGCGAAAAACATATTCAAATCCATATGCATCTTTGTATTATATCGACACTAGTAAGACACGCCTACAAATTGACATCTCGCTATGCTTACATTTATCATGCGCAGTATGCGATTTGTATCATTCAAATCTATCTTAACCTAACTTGGTAATTTATTATATAATTTTTAAAATCAATTAGATAATCAAAATTAATCAAATTCTTTTTATATAAAATTGTTAAAAGGGTAAATCATCGAGACTTTTGATATCAATAGATAGCGTGTTTGGTAATATTCAGACAAGTGCTGTCGAGATATTGGATCCTTGAATTTAAAAAAAAAATAGACGCATCTTTTTAGACCAACACTTAGAAATCTCTTAAAAAACATAAATCTAAATTATAAATTCATCTAAATGTTATTAAAAGTATCCTGAATATTAATTAACTCGATCGACAAGAGAATTACTACAAGAATTTTCGGTAATAACGAACTTTCAAACAACATAGCGTCACAGACGTAGTTCCACCGAAAACGATAGAAAATCAAAGGAAAAATATTCAAGAATCCATCGCCGAACATCAACAAAATAGTCTAACGTACATCTACAACGATACCTGAAATCCTACAGCCAGAAACGAGCGCAGGGAATAATTAGGCACCGAAGACGAAGTCCGAGGAAAATCTTCGATAGCGTCGGCGTAAGCAGCCACCTACACCGCCATCGTTTTGTACTGCACCCGAACATTTTCGGATCACCGAGAATCTTCCCAATTCACACATACGATCTACAAACATACATCCGGATCATTATTATAACAGGTTTTCAGATAATATTTATCTATTTTCCCAAAAATTAAATTCTTTAAACTTTTATTTAACTATATTCTCGAATTATTTACCTAATCTATCACGTCCTGTCATGATTTTTATATTTAATTAAACAATCTATTTATAACTTAGAGATAGCAATAAAAGGGTACTCACCATTATTGTAATAAGAGTATTCACATTTATATTCATATTATTTATTAGTTTAACACACATAACCTCTTTTCACATTAGTAACACCTTGTTGTTTATGCGTATATGCAGTTTCGTTAATATCTCATTTGTAATACGTTATATTTTTACAGTTTCCTTTAATTTAATAAACATCATATTTTTAATTTTACATGAATCTTTTATTTGTTCATATTTGTTTGTAGGAGTTATTATATTAAGCGTCAACATTAATATTATTCTTTTTTTTGGAAGCAACAACCTAAAATTCACGACGAACCTGAGATCACCCACATTTAGTAAAGTTTTTTTAAAAAAAATAGTTTCTTGCTTTCCGACTAGTTGGCTATTCGAGATAAAGATAGCGCAGTCTGAGGTGAGATTTTATAAATTAAGGCGCCCAACTAATCTTTTCAAATACATAATTATCTTACACTTTTATTTCATTAACATTTCATTATCTCACCAGGGCTTAAAGGGCTTATCAATTGGCTAGCCCAACGTAGAGGCCTATCTCAGCGCAATTTATCAATATATATATATATATATATAGGCCAGTTTACGAGTAACCAGAAGCAGAAGCAGACAGTTATCGCAGACCTGAAGATGGCAAATGTGATTTTGCCGAAACGTCGTCCAGAAACCAGCACCGGTCTTTACAAAGACCAAACAATGAAAACGCGGAAGAAAACCCGGAATCCAGTTACAACATATATATATATTAGATATATATATATATATATATATATATATATATATATATAGATGTTACTCTTGATGTTCTCGCGGACGTATGATGAAGGTGTAGTTTCTAGGGTTCTTGGCCGCGTGTGAGTTTTGTCCTGAAAAGGACTATTTACTCTACGTTTCAACGAGATCGCACTCGTTAACTTCAGGAGCTGGTCGCTCTGTCGCTGGTTAGAGCTGGAGATCGTCTGATGTGCGCCTAGCACTACCTCTTGTTATATGCTGCTGTGTCGGGAGGGGGCGTCCCACTATTGACGTCACGCGTGCGCGGCTTCGTGTAATTGGTCCGAGTGCCTATAACTTCTCTGGTCGGTCCGTGTGTCTGTGTAGGGGTTGCGATCTACACCTTCATATATATATATTTAAATATGTACAATATATGATTTACATTATTAAGTTATAAAATATACTGCTTAGATTTTTTTATGTCACTTCTGTTATTTATTGAATTTCTTTCTTGTTTAATATTAATCATTTCTTTAATTTCCCTTTATACTGTGTGTTGTTCTTTATCGATTATTATCTGTGTGTTTTGAAAATCGAAATGGTGATCGCGTTGCAGTTTGTGCGTAAAAAAATGCAGTTTTGTCTGTTTTGGAGTATTTCTGGGCTTGTCTTGTATAAATATTGTTTAGTTTGGCCTATGTAATAACTATCGCAATGGTGTTTTATAGATGACATGTGTTTCTCTATTTTTTTCTATTTTAGGTTTTAGTTTTGAAAATAGATTTTTATTAGTATTGCTAAGTTTATATGTTGTACCTACATCATATTTCTTTAAAGTGCATTTTATTTTTTCTGATAATCGTGGAACATTTGGAATCGTAATATGTTGTTTCATTGTTTAAATTGTTATTGGTGTCTGCAGTGTTGTATATTTGGTGAATTCATTTTTTAATTGTTTAATTAGCGAAAACAAGTTTTAAAATTTTTAAGTCGGAAACTGTATGAAATTCAAGAAATGTATATCTGCACTATATTATTTTCTAACTCACGAAAATTTAAATCACGTGCAATATGTACAACATTAGAAAAAGTAAAAAAAATGTAATTTACTCTCAAAAAATAATGTATAGTCGCTACTGTATTGTTGGTTGGTTATTTTCATCGCCGCTATACTTTTTTGGTTTCCCCCATTTTCATGGCCGTTCCTCAGCTAATCGCAACGGTCGTATGTTAATCGCCTCGGCTCGGTTCTTCCCATACTGAATTCATAATTGCATCAGAATTAGCCAGGGTGTGGACTGAAAGACTCACGGACAGAGAACGTGGTACTTCATGCCGGCAAAACATCCCTAGAGATTCCGGGAGAAGAGAGAATGTATGAACGTGTATCAGTGCGAGGAGGGAGTAGTGAACTACTTCATTTACATGCGACCCGCGGGGCTCAATCGCTGCTCCGTTCTGTCGCGCGAAAATAGCCGCATTAATTAGCATTTAGATGGTTTAATGATAATTAGTCGGCGAGAGGAGTTGGCGTGAGCAGCTTTCAAGACTGGTGAAACATGGCGACGCCGCGGGAAATGGTGTGAAAAGAAGAAGAATTTCGACTTCTCGGCAAACATTACATTCTCGATGGGAAAAGGGGATGGTATGAGGCACGCTTGATATGACGTCCTGAAGTTCGTTACTTAGTTCCTCAAATTATCGTTCGCTTTGCTAGGTTTAATCGCCGACGCTTATGATTAAGTCTGTGTTTGGTCTATAATAATAGTCAGTCTGAGACGATAATATTGCTTTTACTAATAGCTACATCGAGTGAATGACTTTCGAACGAGGCCATTTTGAAGAAAGTTTTCAAGGGTTGTTAACTTTTTGTTACGATGTATTTAATACTTCAGGCGAATTTGAGCTTTTGTAGTGTGTCTCAGTACGTCATCTCGTAGTATTATACTGCAGAATTAAAATATTGTAATTATGTAGTTGACAATTTCCATAATTCGTGTTTAGAATGCATACCTACAAATAGCAGAATGAATTCAATAATAAATCTTCCGCTGAAATGTGTGCTTCTTTGAGACAATGAATCAATATTATGAAGAGTACTTCTTCGAAAGAAAAATAACATTAAAGGTAGACAAATTTATTATTTATTTATTTAGCATCTAAGCACATCTGTACATACCAAAAATATACACAAAAATGAAAAGCGAAAGCGTTACAAATGAAACAGATATTACACATATCTTGATCTGTACACATGGACATACACCTCGTATTTTCCAACATTCACTTCAGCCAAAGACACGTGTTAGGCTAATGAAGTAAAGTTTGATAGCTCGCCTTAAAGGTACGTAGCAAATTTGGTCCTATCAGGTGGCCCAGATAATCTAGTGACATCTGGCGGCCAAAGCGACTACGCCGAAAATAGTGATTTTCTCTCGACCAGCTATGCCAGTACAAAAGGAAAAAAAATACGTATACAGGTGAAAGTTCATTAACATGATGCCAAATGGCAGCAAAGAAATTTGAGAACATCAATACGTTAGCACCCGTTACGTTAAACTAAGGTGAGAACAGTAATTTCTTTCCAGCTTCAACGCCTTTCGTGCCCATAACCTGCGTTCTTTTTTGGAACTTTGTGCGTGGTAGAGTTGTATTACGATTCCTTATCTAGAATGAGAGCCATCGAATGGCGGAGGCCAAATAAAGGAACTCTATGTAACGACAAATTGTTTAAATCGGGAAAAGAATGATGATTACAGTTTCCGGGAATTATCTGAGAAGAGATGATTGATTTTAAAGAACGAAACTATAAACGCGAGCAAATAAACTGATTAGAAGAGACGAGGATTACACAAGTTACTATTAGAGATTGTGGCTTCATTCAGATAGACGTCATATAATCCTAACAAAGTTCCAAATGACTTTTACTTCTGTTCTATTCTATGTCTGTAGGATGGAAACTAATAAGTCTAGGGAGAAATGTTCTTTTAGCCCCGCTTAATAAATCTCTGAATTCTATTCTGGTAGTCCTGTGTCCTCGACAAAAACCACTATCTTCCTCAGATTTCTCATTTCTCACTATAGGCCGGCCCATGGCGTGATTGAACATTTTCTTCACATCTTTTTTGTTGTCAAATAATCTCAGTATCTATTTTTTGCAAATATTTTCCCCCTACCTTAATTCTTTCTTCGCGTCGAATGTTTGCTACTTCACATTCTAGCTTACACATTTTCTGTGATCTACCTAAACTTTATGCAAAGATAATCCATACATTTCTTTCAACTTCTTCAAATATTTCAATTTTTTGTCAATAAAGATTATTCGCAATACTCTTCTTTCCTATATCTCCACAACGTATTTCCCTTTTTGGTTTAGTTTCCATAACTCTTTTCCATACAAAGTTACCGATCTTATAACTGATTTGGGCGACCGATGGCACAGTAGTTGCTATTATTATTAACTGTTTGATGTATTCTTATGTTCACTTTTCTTGAAGTATTTTGTTTGGTTCTTAGTGACTCCAAATATCTGTTACCATTGACATTGATTCCTTATATTTCTATTTCCTCTTCACTTCTTCTTGCTAGCGTTTCTTTGAGGTAATGAAATCTCTGCATTTTATAGAAACAATGTTCCACCATATATTCCATTATCAAATTCCTTTCGAGTTTCTTTTTTTGGCTCTATTTTACCTTGCTTTCAGCACCATACATTTTATTTCCTTTACATTTATTCATAGTTATATATACACTAACTAAACCCGGCCACGCTTCGCTGTGGCTCAGTCTGATATGAAATTAATGGGAACGTAAATAAAATTATTATAGCGAACATAGATTCATCGAGAAAACTTTCAATTCAATACCCCGCCTATCGTTGCTCTGACTATGTGGAATAAAACGAAAGGAAGAAAAAATATGTTTTTCACAAAATTTTTTTATCGTGAAGCTAGTGGATTGACTACATTTCTTGTTTGTCTGCTCTCTGCAAAAACATAAAGATCAGACGGTTTACTGGCTCTGGAGCAAGCGACGTATACGAAGAGAGGCAATCGTTTTCTAAATTCGAAACACACACTTGCAAAGATTGTCCTTGCGCTTTATTGATAATCATAGCGAAAACAAAGCGTATTGGAAATTGAAGTCGTTTGAAATCAAACTCCATGTCGGTCGGAATGAGTGGTATTCGTGGAGGTAGTACGTCTTCACCTTTATGAAGTCCAATCAGAATTGTTGCTTCAATTAGATTATTAATCAATTTTTTAACTACTAATTGTGTGCTTTAACTTTGTCCATATTTTCCGATTTGAAAAAGCAATTAGATATTGCAACATTTACACACGTTTTCGCTGTTGATCTAATTGTTCTTCGCGTTGTTGAGACGATTGTGCTACTCTTCTTCTACTCGAGTCAACTCGTAAGATAAGTTTTTTTCCCGCTCATCTGCCGATTCTTCTGCTCGCCTTTGAGAAGTTCTGACTCTAACACGTTCATTTTCATCTAAACGTTTTGATCATTGCAGTTTGTTCTCCTTTGACGTTCTGTGATTGCGTGTCAGGAACGGCGGCCTATGTACGAAGGTGGGCGGCGCATTTTTATAAAATCAATAATAATTTCTCCTGTTTTTTTCAAAAACCCAGGTTCTTACGTAATTGTTTTTCAAATATCAATATCATTAGTAGTTTTGCCTTCCAAATTTGGTATTTGCTTCTCATAACTTTTTTTAAAATAACAAAGCATTTATATCTAACCTATACACATTATTTTAAGTTGTCATATAAGACAATTCATTCAAGATTAAATAAAAGTTATTTTCCTTTTTATCACTAAGATTTCATAACAATATATTAGAGTAGATAGAGTATATGATTAGCAAACATTAACTTGTAATAAAATAGCACTATCAAATCAAGTATTTAAGTAATTTTTGCGCTACTTATTTCACCGGCGTGGGAAGGCTTTTTCGCACCGTGTTAAAAAAATTTCATTTTACAATAAAAACACTCGAGTATTCAAATGCAATGTTGTGTCAAAACTTCAAGTCAATCGACCCACTACTTTTCGAGTTTTGCGAGCGCAAACCTACACAGGTTGAATTTATATATATATAAAGATTTCTTCCTACCTTAGTTCTTGTCACGACTACCAAATTGCCTGTAAACTCGATTTAGTATATGCTATATGTCGTCATTTGGAACGGCATCTAGTCATAGAATTTGTACGACTTGGATTGCCCTTTTGTTCTCACATGTAATTATTAAATTCTTTTTTCTTCAATTTGAAATACATCCTACTATCTGCAGAAACTTGGTAGTCTTCAATTCAATCCCATTTACCACAGGTCTATATGTTCGATCTTTTCTTCGTTGTATATGTCCTCTAGTATATTATGTGTTCATAGACTTTATACTGCCCTTGACTATTTTATTGCTAACAAAAATTTTCTTATGGAAATACCCTTATATAATATTTTTAATGGCATGTATTCAATTTACGTATATATCTAAGTATTTACGAAATGAATGCCTTGGATCAACGAGACGATCAAACAATCATTATTTATTAGTCTTGCAGATCGTTAACCGTTATGATATATTTGAATAAAATAATTGCTTCTACCGGTACTGTCGCAGATTGTGTATAATTATCATAAATTCTACTTTATAACTATAAAAAGAGTAGGCCTAATTATATAGGAAGCTTACAAATTACGGGAGAAGAAAGTTACTAACATGAAATTACCCATGATCTTGTTTATTACCGTTGTTAGTTGCTATTTGGAGAATTTGAAATCATTAGTCTATAATTAGAGCATGTGATTAGTCGTTTGGTTATGACCTTTAAACAACTTCAATCAAAATTAATTATCAAAGAATTTAAAAATCTGGTTTGTTGAATTAGGTTTGCCTCAATGATAAGAGTAACTTTAATCCAAACATATGGGCGTGGAGGCAAAAAATGCACACATTTTTGGTTTAATGTGCTAGGAGGAGCTCATGTGTAGCTGTATTATTTGGCGGTTGATAGATATTACAATATTAATACGGATGTTCATGTCACTTGTTTGGCTTCAGTAATACGAGAAAAGCTAAATGGAAAAATTTGAAAAATACTTTAGCAACACTTCACCAAATTTTGTATAAAACAAAAATATTTTTAATTATATAAAATATTAAGAATCTGGTGTGGAGAACACAATATAAGTTCATATATTTGTGAAAGTATCTCTCCAGAGACGCACACACGTGCTTCATCTAACTACAGGATCGTCAGTATGCCACCGATTTTTAATAATATTTGATATTATTGTTTTTGTTTTATACAAAATTTGGTGAGGTTTCACCTACTCAAGAATGTTTCAAATTATTTTGTTATATACGCTTTCGGTTTGTGCGATATAGAGTGGAGACACGTTAATACAGCTTCCGCAATAGCGGTTGTAACCGTCAGATGGAAGCATCAGGCTTAGTTTCGCACTTGTTATTGAGACAGTGATAGTTGTTTTAGCATTCGTCAATGAGCAGCGTTGCATGTTCTTCTATGCACTGTCAATGGGAGGGCGCTGACGATTTTGTAGTAAGATGAAACACGTGTCTCCGTCTCTTTTCTATTGAAGAAATTGCTTCAGATGCTAAGAAAGAAGATAACGATCCGGATCCGTTGTTGTACCTCTCCTTCCAAGCCAGAAATTATGGAGAATTCTCGTTCAACATTTCTCACAACAATATCTCCATCATTCTCTGGGTGCTTCTTGTCGTTCACAGGCTTTCACATCTACATATCGTAGCAGCATTTATTTTAATTTTGAAAATTCGAGCTTTTATTTTACTGCCGACCTGACTGTATGTCGATATATTTTGAAGTTCACCAAATATTTGACTAGCTTCCTATATTCTGGTTTGACTACTTGCTACGGCTTAATTTTTTTATGCAGTGTGCTGTCCAAGAAGTAAAAAAATTCCACTGTTTCCGTTTTAACTTGATTTAGAGTTTCTAGGATAGAATCTTCTTTTGTTTCTGTATAATTCTTTCCCTTTATGCGGTTCTGTCACCTTTTTGTCTTACGTTGTCATATTTTCACCCATTTACGTTTACTCTGCTCCGCTTTCTTTGAAACCTCTTTATTGATCTTATAGTAAGTACCAGTACTTGGAATTAGTTGAAACATGAGACTCGTCATCTGCACCACAATAACAATCCGCCGTTCCACCATTTGTTTTCCAAACAAAGTTTTTTTTACGGAAACATCAACGACTATCGTTCTCTCGCGTTCACTCCATTCGCCAAATCTAGCATTTGCTTCCCTGCCACTTTGGTCTCACAAAAATGCAAACTGCAACTAAAGGCCGTTGACAGAAAACGACTTCCGGGCTACCTTCTTCCAGAACTGGAAAAAACGCTGGAGCCGGTGCATAGCTGCTCAAGGACATTATTTCGAAGGTGACAAACAACTGTCAGGAATAAAAGTTAAAGTTTCGAGTTTTTATAGCATCCGTCTGAGTACATCTGGATCGTACCTTGTATATATAAAAATGTTGTACCTTTTCATAAAAGTAAGTCAACAGGCAAAATTTTTGATTTAATTTTTTGATTTCCGAATTTCGAATAACCAAAGTTTGTTAATGTTTTGCCCTCCTTAATCAAACTGCAAATTCGTGGGAAAAGTATTACTTTCAACACTAGCTGTACAAATAACCATTTAAAATGCATCATTTTCAAGAATTATTTGAAGATTGAAGTTGAATAAAAGGTTATTAGATATGCATGCAGATAATAGGCTCTTGTATTAAATTATCTTTAAGATTTTCTCTCTATGAATATATAAAAACCAAATTACAAAAGAATATCATATATTCATTTTTAACGAAAATAGTCTTAAATATATACATGTCAGTTTTAATTATTTAAATATTATTCAAGAAATAAATTAATTTTTTTAATGTGGTCTATGGCATATAAATTTTCAAATAAAGACTTAGACAAGAGATTTCAAGAAACCTTCAGTCCGATAGCGAAAACACCGGGGGTTCCGCAAGGTGATACAAAGGGGCATGCCACTGTCAAGAGCACCTTCCCTCCGGTAACGTACCCCTCTCAACGGCCAATTAACTGGATATTCAGTCTCCTTCAGAAACTGCGGTTGATACAATATATTTGTTATGAGGACAAAAACATTGGGTCCTCATTGTGCGACCGAGAGGCGTGCAATATGGTCAAAGTTCTGCATCATGATGTGACACCGCAACTTTGGTGGGCCTTCTCTCTGTCTGACTCTATGGAAAGACACGTTAACCCCTCTGTGGCTTAAATTGAATAGTCCTAATAGATGTCACCGGGTAAATACATCCGGCAATTTATTGCTTTCGTGTTTCATTTGTTACGAAAGAGAAAATGTATCGAGGTCTTAGAAAAGGGAGCACACAAGTAGGTATATAATTCGCCGTAACATTTCGAAAGACTGCTCTTTTTTTAAGATGTATGAGTTTATGTGTATGTTTTGAGAGAATTGTGACAGCTTCGAGTATAAATTAGACTCATATTTTATGTTGTCATCGATTCGAAAAAAGTGGAGCGATGCTATCGATCTTATGCAAATCAAATTAGAAACGCGAAGTTTAAATATGTTTTAAGTTAAATTTTAATAGCTACTTTCGTTAGTGAAATTAAATGAAGCAATTAATGGTTATTTCTTTAGTTTAACGAGTGTATAGAAAAGTTTTATTCAATAAAAGTTTCAATCAATACGAGGAATATTCTGTCGACTAAAATATAACAAAATTTTAAAAAAATATTCAGTGGTTATATCCCAATACGCGAATATTTTTACTCGAGTAAATTTTTTGGGAGAAGACGAGTATCAATTTGATTAACGGACTGAATTTTGCTCAAAAAACGGGCGAAATTTTCGTTAGATATTATCATTTAAATAATCGAGATTTTAATTTCGAGATTAGTGTCGAAAACGAAGACCAAGAAATTAAAAACGGTGTTTGCCGAATATTTATATCGCCTAGTCATGATGAGAAGAGACCGGATGCGTCAGGCTGAAATTACGATGGACCATATAAATAGTCTATCGCTAAGAATCGCTATAAATAGTCTATCACTAAGAACAACCCGCAGCTATTGAATAGCACTATTCATTCGGTCAAGCGCACATTTGTTTTTGTAGTTGAATTGTGGCGCAATTACTTATATATTATAGTAAAATTCATATCTTCATGGGCGTAGATAAAAACGCGAACGTTTTGTAATTTATTAGTTTATCTTTCGCAAGATAAATATAGTACGGTGAGTTAGTTTCTTTTTTTCATTGTTTTAACTTTAAGTGTCCAGTGAATTTAAGCTTCAATAACTTACGCATACATTTTTAATTTTCATTTATTTAGATCTAGAACATTGTTTACTTTTTTAGATATAATATGGAACAAGGTCGAGAATGGCATCGCGAAACAATGGCGAGTTGGATTAATGGCAAACTGATTGTTTGTCCATTGCCAGTGATTCCGAAATTTATTGCAAAGTTTGTAAAATATCGTTCAAAAATTTCAAGAATCGCACGTAAAACGACACTTAGCATCACACGACACTTAGTATCACAAACACATACACAGAAATTAGACCCGTTGGAATCTGACAATTTTAACGAAGAACTCTGTGAAACTTTAACGGCGGTAAATATTCCATTAAATAAACTTAACAATCCCACCTTCAAAAAATTTCTCCAAAAATATACTGGTCGAAATGTTTCTGATGAATCGACCTTACGCAAATATTATGTTTCAAAGTGATACAAGAAAGCAGTGGAACATTAGAAGCCATCTTTCAAATCAGTATCTATGGATTAAGTGCCTACGAAATTGTCGATATATTAGGACGCTGTGTAGTAGATGTTGTAGCTGGTGTACTACATGCAACTATTCCATAAAACACATATGTAATAGCAACAAAGCTTATAAATACAGTTGATGTGGAAACAGGACGGCAGGTACAAAGGAAAAGTACTTTTACTTGTCAGTAACGGTGTTGCATGTATGCTAAAAACAGGCAGATTATTAAAGGAAACATATCGTAATGTCCTGCATATTACTTTTGTAGCACATGCTCTCCATAGACTCTGTGAATATGTCAGAGACACCTTTCCGGAAGTTGATAGACTTGTATTCGCTTTTAAAGAAGTTTTCAGAAAAGCACCATTGAGAGTAGCTCTTTACAGGGAAAAACTTCCATCTTTGTCACTGCCTCCCTCTCCAGTAATAACTAGTTGGGGAGCATGGCTGGAAGCTACTAGTTTTTATGCAGAGAATTTCGATAGTTCACAAAATTTCGGTACATGTTTAAATGACGATGCTCGAATTATTTTTGAAATACA
Source organism: Melolontha melolontha (assembly GCA_935421215.2). Classification (NCBI taxonomy): domain Eukaryota; kingdom Metazoa; phylum Arthropoda; class Insecta; order Coleoptera; family Scarabaeidae; genus Melolontha; species Melolontha melolontha. The sequence goes on along the minus strand of OW285237.1, from coordinate 164,947,938 downwards.
AATTTAGAATTTAAAAAATCAGTTGTACTTTCTTCAGGAACACTTTGCAAATTTGCCAAAACTAATCACTTATTTTGAAAACTAAAATCTCAAACTAAATTGGGGATTAACCACATTAGATGTGGCTATTAATAATTTGAAGAATATTCCAAGTGACTTCGGATGTGGCCTTCGGCAAGAGGTAGACGCAGTTTTTAATAGAAATCCAGATTTAATAATATTGCGGCAATTGAGTATGGGGACAATGCCTCAAAATCTAACTGTTAAGTACGCTGAAATAAAAGAATATTTCCAGTATGCATCTATAACCAGTTGCGATGTAGGAAGGATGTTTTCTATCCACTAGGCTGTATTTCATTCAAAGAGAACAAATTTTACAGAAGAGAATCTTGAGAAAGTATTGCTAGTTATTATTAATACTCATTTACTCAACCTGAACTTCGAAATGAACAAATAAAAATGTATTTCGTATTTTATAGATCACCACCTGTTTGTTTTCTAATTATATAAATAAAATTAAAAACTCTTTAAAAATACAAATTTTCTGTAGTACGCCCGTAGGCGATGAGTCATGGGCCTCTCGTGTCTGGTCCTTAATGATGACGCTGGGGAGCCCTAGGACAGACTTATCGATCAAAGAAATACGTTTATCAAGTTTGACAAATTAAAAGTTACTTGTGAGTATTTTAAATTCTATTGTCAAAATTATAGAAGTTTTCGTCGAATTTGTGACATTGATATTGTCGTTACTGAAAATAGCATACCTTAGTCTACATTAATATTTCTTGAACCGTAAGGTACGGTACGCGCTGTTGAAATATGTTCGATGCGCAGTCTGTGTCTGTATTTTTATTTTATATAACCTACAGCAGAGAAACAGATTTTGCGAAAATAGGATATAGAAAATGGCAATAGAATGTGAATTCCCTTCATGCATTTTTTCGTGAACTGTTGAAGGATGTTGAGCTCTTAGTGTTTAGTATAATTAACATACAGTAGAAGGTCTAATAACTAAACAGGCACTTAGGTCGGCCAGCATTGGCGTCAATTGCGTGGGGTTTAGCGAAATAAAACTGAGGGTTATTTAGAAAAAAAATATCGTTACCCAATATGTTTCGATACGAAAAATCCAGATATGCGTGAGTGAACACCTGCAGCATAGCGTGCGTTTCTACAGTAGTCTCCTTGAGATTTGTCCTTTACGGGGTATATATCTGGTTATACGCAGAAAAAGATCGTTCCACAGCTAGAGATGTAATATTCTCTTAGTTATAGTGGTCTTTAAATTTGCCCAAGGAATCCTTCGCAAAACTGTTGTTAAAAAGTTGTCTTAATCTTGTAAAATCAACATTTTTACGTAATACAGTATTAAATTTATCTCTGATACTAACACTTTTTTCACCATTTAAAGTATGTAGCACTGTTTCTACGTGGTCAATAATTTCAACCGAATTCGGCAAGGAGAATGAAGTGTTCTGTGATTTTTTTATTGCTTCCACTATTGGAACGTAATTCTTGTAAATAATTTTTAAATCTGCTGCAACTTGAAGATTTTGAAATTGCATTTGACTGCGCCTTATTGCAACGCGAGTAAAAATCTAGGATAGCACGCAAGAAGGATATATCGAGGAGGACTATTTCTCGAAGAAAATTTCACGCAATTTTGATAGTAGGAATTTCATAATCGAAATAATAAAAAACAGAAAAAATAATTACTTTTGGATGAATTACGATAAAAAATAGAGATTGAATCGTATATATGACATCTCAAACATAAAAATTGACAAGAGCGCTAATGTCAATTGTTGAAACATTTTAATTTAAAAAATGCGATCTATTTGTTTTAATCAATCAAACTCGAGTCAAATAGATGAATAAATTCGTAAATTAACGCCTGTAAATACAATAAAAGCGAATACTTGTGTGTGGAAGCAGTTTGAAGTATTCTGCAAGGAAAGGGCTTACTTACTTAATAGAAATACTTCTATACTCCAGGTAGCAGAAATTCTTAAAGATTTTGCCTTTAAAATGAAAAGGCAAAACGAATCCGAATACAAAAAAGGTGTATGAAACAAAATCACCAAGCTGCTACAGGAAAAATTTTACAAAAAATTTGGAACGACTTTCGATCTATTTAAAGATGTGGTATTTAAAGACGCAAGAAATGCACGAGATTCAAAGCGAAGAAAACTGCAAGCCTTTGACGAGAAAAGAAAAGGTAGTGCTTCAATTTTAAGCAAAGCCGAACAGAACCAAATCATAGCTTTATGGAACGAAAATACTCCCCAAGTGTTGCAAAGGAAGGTTTATCATATTAGTGGCATTGGAACTACCTTGGCGTGGTGGTGAAGCGGCAGAGTGTCTGAATTTTGAAATAGAAAAATATGGTTTTGGCGCACATACAGGACGAATTGTTTATATGTATGTAGTAAAATCTGTCAAGGAGTGGGGATAGCCGCTAATACAAAAGAAATAGTTGGTTGAATATAAAATCAACCTAGATAGATGTCCAGTTAGGTAATTTTTATACAATTATTTAATACTTGAGACAGAAAATAACTTTTCAGATTGTTCCATAAACTTATCGAAAAGAGAGGCACCCTACTATTACAAATCGGTTTTTATTAACACCAAATTCAGCTTGGAAACAAAAGGGCTCTGTTGGTTTTTTAAGAATTCGCCCATCGGAGATACCTATATAATTTCCAAGTGGACTTCAACTGCCGCTGAAAAGACTGAGATAAATGTAAAACGTAATAAAATAACAAACCAGTATAATCGATCACAGCTGTAACTAATCTTGCAAAAATCTCTTCCATAAACTCATATTTGAAACTCGAAAGAAGTCACAACGCGAATATAATAATTGCAAAGCTACGAGGAGAATCCAAAAAAGAAAATGTTAAAGATGTTTTAACAAACACTGCTTCCAGTGCAGCGGGCAATTCATATAGCAATTGTACTTTCAATAATATCTAAAACTATTATAGTTCAAATAGTAGTTGTAATATAAATCAATAAATGCATTTTGATAATTAAAAGCCCGAATGTTTTAAAAATGTTATTCACTTTATGCACAAGTTCAAATAGCCGGATATTTTCATACTGGGTGATATTCGTCCGTTACTGGATTATTTCTATAATTTGCATTAATATAATTGCTTGAAATTTTCTGCCGGAAATAGTCAGAAATATTTATTACATTTTCCGAAAATGTTGACCATTACAATAAACACACTTTTGCTTTCCAGGAAACCAGTTTTAAGAACATTTTATAACATTTTTGGAAGTACATTCTCTTATTTCCTATGAGAAGCGAAATCGAAAATTGGGTATTAGTGCATAAAACACTTTTATGACAAAAAAAGGTCATTAAAAACTAATTAATATCTAAATTCTTCAACCAGTCTTGTGCTGTAGGAGTTGCCTTACTCAGCGCGTGGATGTTATCAGGGAAACTTGATCTGGGGCAGTCGTTTACTATGTGGGCCATAATTTGTTCCACATTTTCGCAATTGCAGAGGCTAATATCTGCTAGTTACCATTTGTACAGCATTGAGTTGCACCATCCGTGGCCTGTATGAAACCTATTTAATTGAGTCCATTGCCTACGAGGGAATGTTATTCCTGGCAGAGGTTCTTAAGGATTAGAAACTAAATCTCTATTCCCCAATTCAGGGTGCTATTCGAGATAGCCGACACAGCAATCATTCACATTGATGGGGTGCTGAATTTCCGCATCCAGCCAAATTGGTCTCCTAGATTGCAGTCGGGGCCTGGGAATGCTCTCCAAATCATCGCGTATGGGATGGTTAATGTTTTTGATAATCTTAGCTCATTTATTCTATACTGCCGCAAGACATTTTATTTCCAGCAAGGCAATGTTAGAAAGAATCGGTAACCAAAGACTAGGAGTATATCTAACAGTAGCAGCGGCGATTCCTATTGCATCTTTAAGTTGAATATCTATTAGCTTGGCGTGAGAGCTTCAATACCAGACAGCACAGTATTCAGCAGGAAACTAAGCTAGTGCAATTATTGCCGTTAGCAAGGTCTTCCATGAAATGGTGGCAATAATATATTAATATGGGTCGGGTCTTCGCGTTATGACTAGTTTTATAGAGATGCTGCTTGAATATCAGAGATGGGCCCCTATATCTAGGGTTGGGGTTGTAGTTGATTCGACAGCTACCAAATTCAACATCCAGTTCTCAGTCAACTTCCTTGTTACACAAATAAAAGGCAGATGATTCGGATTATAAAGAGTTTGGTTGTAAGTCCCATTTATTATAATACTTGTAATTCTCCATCCTTTAAATTCTTGGTTTGGGAGCAAAACGCTAAGTCATCTGCATATAGAAATGTTCGTGATTTTGTGAGTGGGAGACCATTGTGTTGAACATTAGACGAGCCAGAATCGACCCTTATGGAAGGCTATTTTTTAAGGTTTGGCCATTACTAGTTCGATTGTTTAGCCAAACTACGATTCGGCGATTGCTCAGTATATGATTAAATTGGAGATCCCGAAATTTGAATCTCACGTAGTTACAATCAAACGCCTTTGCGTGGACTTGCCTACATCCTTTGAGAGTCAGTTTGCCAAGCGTCGCAATTGTAAGTGAAAGCGTTCGTTATTGGTGAATAATTTTCCGTTGTTATCTCTGCTTGTGTTAGCAATTTCTCGGGAGCCGATTTGAGGGAATAGCACATCTATATCAAGTATTGTTGCAAACTCGTTAAAACTGTCACAGAAACACACTAAATATTAAAGGAAGCATTCGGAGAAGGCGTCTTGGATCAAACACAATATTACGACTAGTAAGATTGTGTTTCTCAGTTGACAGTTGACGACGATCAAAGTTTTGAAAAACCATCAACCGGAATTAATGGGATTATCCACAGAGAGTTCGTACCGTCAGGGCGATTAATCCAATTAATGCATAATTCTATCGTGACATACTAAGATGGCTGAGGAAGGAAATGTTCAAAGTAGTTGCGCGGGAACGACCAGATTTTACAGAATAGAAGGTATTGAATGTTGAATTGCGCAGATTGAATTGTGCAGATCACATCAACAATACAAGACGTCCAGCTCGCATTCCTTTCGAGGCTTTGGGATACGTATTTGCACTCCCAAAGACACTACTCTAAAGGCAACGTAGGTGAAGTCCAGGTATTCTGCAATTTTATTTATGCTACATAGTTGCTACCCAACTGACCTCTGTGTATGCATATATTTGTATTTTCGGAATAGATTGGACACAGGTGTTTTGAAAAATTTGTTGTATTCTTCTAGAACAATAATATAGGGAAGAATAGACCCTTAACGTGTATATAAATGTTCTTTGACTTTCACAAAGCCTATTGAAGACCAGATTTGAGTAAAATCAAACCCCATTAACGTTACTAAAATTTGTAGGAATATTATTTGGTTTTGTAATTCTGGCGTAAATAAAGCCAGTTGAAGCTACTTAACAAAAATCGTTTTTTTAATATATACACATCAAAATAATCTAGGAGACAAGTTTTTATTTGCTAGTATTTTGCGACCCATATATAACAAATGATTTGTAATGTCATTATAAACGTCAATAGAGTTTGCTGCTGGTGTTTCGACAGTTTAACTGACAATAAGGTCTTATTAAATGAAAAATCAGTGGGAATTTAAAAAAAATGTAAGGTTTGTTGATTTGTCATCCTGTCATTGTTGTGTATATTTTGCGATCAATTTTCTTTTACAGTTTCCTTAGCATTAATTGAGGATGGAGGAACTCATTTAGACCATGATACGCAATTAAAAGCTATTGGAATGCTTGAAAGTGGTTTAACTCATAGGGCCATTGCGGAAGCTCTCAACACGTCAAAAAGTGTCTTCAGTCGTTGGTGGTTAAGATATCAGCAAACCAGTGATGTGCGTGAATGTCATACAGGACGCACAAGAGCAACTCGACAAATTCAGAGACTTTGTGCATTAAGAAACCGCAACATTATGGCGAAAGAATTAGTGATTCGACTTTACGACACTCATGATGTGTTAATAAACGATCAAACAGTGAGGAATAGAATCCACGCAGTCTAATTGCCCTTCATCCTCTGAGAGTTCCTGCTTTGTCGAGAGGAAATCGCGGAAGAAGATTAGAATGGGTGTAGCAACATTTAAATTGGGCATCTGTTTTGTTTTCTGACGAATACCCATTTGGTTTGCGGCCAGATACAAGAAGAACGAGAGTGTGGAGACGCCCCGGGAATGCAGAACGATAGGTACATCGCAAACTGTTCACAGCTTCCAAGGAGGTAGTGTAATGGTATGGGGTGGAATATCTCTTGGTGGAAGAATTGACATCGTATTTTTTTGGATCGGTATTAAACGCCATTGGCTATAGGGATATTATCCTTGAAAACGTTGTGCTACCATATGTTGCGAGAATTGGTGAAAATTTTCAATTCATGTACGACAATGGTATCATTCGTGTATTTCTTCAAAGCCACGAAATTAATGTTTTACCATGGCCAATACAATCACCTGATTTAAATCCTATGGAACACCTATGTGATTTGCTGCAAAGAAGAATACCGCTTCAAAATATAATCTTTGAAATAAAACAACAATTGTATCAGTATCTTGTAGAACAGTGGAATACCATCGATCAACAAGAACTAGACCACTTGATTATGAGCATGCCAAACAGGTGCAGAAAGGTAGGCAACACTTGTGGAGGTCTCACAGGGAACTGATATTGTTATTGCTTTTTTTAAATAAGTTTTGTAAAAATTTATTCATTTTGAAAATTGTTTCTAAATAAACAGACATTTCTCATTAAGTATTCTTAACTGTATCTCAAAGTAAACAACTAATGATGGTCAACTTCACATATAACAAACAATTATTCATCTATGTGGAGCAGAAATGCATTTCCTTGTTTGTCCCCTAGATTATTTTCATGTGTGTAGGTATATAATATAAACATCAACTAAAAATTAATATATTTCTAAGCTATACATTTACATGTCCAGTGCTTATCTAATAAATTACGCTACAAAGGATACACCTCCAAAGCCAAATTACATAGAATATTCTCTATCCAGTTTAGATCTGGCGAATACAGAAAGTAACCGTCTTGATTTAAAGTAATGGCCGGACAAAAGGGCTGGCTGCGTTCTGAAAATTAATTAAAATGAAATAGCACTTTTTTCCTCTCCGATGAGTCGCCCAATATATCTACACAACTTTATATTTTAATTATCCGAAAGGAAGGAAATGACGTAAACGGCTCCTTAATTCAGTTTTAATGTTTCTAAAAGTTAAATAATATTGAATATGCACTCTCATGCCATATGCATATGAATAAATTAATATTAATCCGCCCCTTTCGTAAGCAGTTACGTATTAGTGAAAGGGGCTGAAAAAGTAAAAAGGGAAAAAGGAATTTAAATTGTTTAGTTTTTAAAAACACTAAATTTGTTCTAGTTCAACGCAGAATGTATAAAAATATTATGTTTATTATTAGAAATGGTGACCAAATCATTTAATTTTTAAACTTTTCTTGAAGAAAATAGAAAAAGACAAGTAAGCAAATAGAGGAATATATTGGTGATCGACAAGTCTTGACATGTTTATGCAACTATCCAGTGCAATATCGTTCAATCTGATTCAGGTGTTCGACTGATATAGACGCATTTTCGAAGCACTGTTTGTGTAACCATGGAAGACGCGGCTAAATCGCAAAGAGCAATAATTTTCTTTTAGTGGAAAGAGGGTGTGAAATTATTAAACGTATGCAAGGAGTGTTTGGTGAGTCTGCGGAAGTGGTACAACATCATTAGAAGACGATCTAGGAGCACGTCTGTAATTGAATAAAATATTACTGCCATGGAATCTTGTTTCAATCCTGAGATCAAAAGTCAAACCAAAGAATGGCGTGAACCCGTGGTGGAGGACCTTGTTCGGGTTAAGGCGCGTGCAGTTCCGTCTGTTGGAAAGGTAATGCTTACTGTATTCTGGGATTGTGATGGGATTATTTTTATGGATTATCTGGCGAAAGATACTACAATTGACGCAGAATATTATTCGAACTTATTATCCGGACCACTGCAGCAGGTACTTCAGAAGACGGCTTGAGAAGTAGCATAAGCGTCCGTTATTGCAAAAGGATAATGTAAGACCGTACACCGTAAGAAAAATGAAGAATGTTTTGAACGATTTACCATGGGAATTGCTTACGCATCCACCTTACTCACAGGACCTCGGATTTGAAAAAACCTTTACTAAGTGTTAGTTTTGAGAGTTTAACTAACATACAACGTGCCATAAAAATAGGTGGATTAAGGAGACACCAAAAAATTCTATGAAGACGGCTTAAAAAAATTAGTTTATCGTTGAGATAAATGTATTAAATTAAATGGCGATTATGTTGAAAAACTGCATTGTACTATTGATGAAAATTGACAAAATAAAAAAAATTCTAGCTAAATTCCTAGAACTTTGGAAACATCCCTCGTATTAAATATTGACAACAAATGCGTAAGGTATGTACAAGAATGTCTCTTGTTCACCAGCTAGTATATTCATCATAAAATATCTCTTTTCCTTATAAATAAAGACGGCAGACTATTTGCCCGAAAAGTAGCGTGATGTGGAGGGATCGAGTAGAGGCGTACGACGATCAATTCAGTTGCCGTTGAGACGTTGTAAACGATACATTGTTAACACAATCGTGTTGAAAATGTCGGGAGTGCGTAGAAACAATGCATCGACTCGGTTGCATGCTAACTTAGTAAAGAAATTTTTACATCGGTTTCCCGATTTAATATATGACGGTACCGTAGTGAAATGTTTAGTTTGTGAAATAACTTTATTAACTTGGAAAGCAAGTCAGTGCCAAAGACATATAAATAGTGACAAACATAAATCGAATAATAGTGGACGCAGATCATATAATAAATTTGTGTGTGATTTAACAATGATGTTAACTGCGACCAATATACCAATGCAGAAAGTGGAACACCCAATGTTTCGTCAGTTTTGGAAGAAATACAATCCTACGTGGAAATTACTAGCAAGAAGTACGCTACGGAATTACGTACCGTCAGTGCGTGAGAGAATTGTAAATTGTACGAAAAATACTGTAAAAAAAAATTCCTGTGGTTAACAATAGACGAAACTACAGATATTAAAAAACAGTCCATCCTAGCCATTCTAGTACGGACGCTGACTCCGTAAGGACCTTCTCCTTCTTATTTACTAACCTGTAAACGAATGCAAGGGTGTACTGCCAGAGCGATATATGATGTATTAATAGAAACACTACACAAATTTGAGATTTTACCGAAGCAAGTGTTAATGTTAGTTACCGATGCTGCCAAGGTTATGTGTTCCACGGCAAACTTAATCAAAACGATTTAATCAAACCTGCTGCATGTCACATGTTTGCTTCACGCTTTACACCTTGTAACAAACACTATACGTACAACTTATCCTGATGTGGATCAACTGATAGGACAAACGAAAGCGGTTTTTCTTAAATCTCCGAAACGGATTCGGCTATTTCATTCGCTGTGTCCTGATATACCCGAGCCGCCGCAACCAATTCGTATACGATGGGGTACTTGGTTAGAAGCAGCATTTTAATATTATAAACATTTTGAAAAAATTAAATCAGTGATTTTACAACTAGATGCCAAAGAAGCAGCTGCAATACGGCTCAGCCAGGTTCAATTTAACAATCCTCAAGTTGCAGCAAATTTAAAAATTATTTACGACAGTTACGTTCCAATACTGGACGCAATAAAAAATTTACAGAACATTGCGCTGTCCTTATCGGACTCATTAGCAATTATTGACTACGTAAAACTAGTGCTGCATATCCTTGAAGATGAAAAAAGTGATTGTGTCCGTGAAAAATTTAACAGTGTATTAGATAAAAATGTAGATTTTACAAAATTAGGGCAACTTTTTACCAATACTGAAGATCCGTTGTACAGATAAAAGAGCGCTACGTACGAACCTTTCCGAGACTAATACAGAAACATATATTTATGGTGCAGTTTTTTCATCGCGCACATCCGCATTTTTTTGAAACAATGTAAACATGTTGGGTAAGTTATTTATGTTTTTTCTTAACGTTTTGTATAGGGATTCGATATATTTATTTTTAAGTAAGCGCACTGTTATTCTGCTAAACTCTCCACGCAACGCCACTGCTGGGGCACATAGTCTGCCGTCTTTACTTATCAATTTAAATCATTTACGAATATTATGATTAAAGCACTACTTTAAAATCTGTAAGTATTATAAGTTATAATACTTACAGATTTTAAGGTAGTGCTTTAATCATAATATTATTTATAACTCTTTATCAGGTACTATACGACTGATACACACAAAACTCCCCTAATTACGCTATTAAATTTATTATAAACTTTCGTTATCTATGTTGCTTATATACAAGGGTAGTCTGGATGATGTTTTGAGTTTCAACACGATGATGGCGTTACTCGTCAAAATCATTCTGGTATTACAATTATAAGTATATGCTTTGAAAGATGCCTGTGAAAATTTTAATCATTTTGGAAGCTCAGTTGTTGTTTGACTATCGTTAGTGTCAGTTAATAACAGTGTTTTTGTAAAAATGAAAAAAAAAATCGAATATCGTACCATGATTAAATTCTTGCATTTGAAAGGCAATACGACTGTGCAAATTAAAACTGAGTTGGATGCCGTTTATGGGGACTCTGACACATTATTGCCACCGAAAATATGGGTAGCTGGATTTAAACTTGGTTATAATAGCTTGACTGATGATGAGCATTTGGAACGGTCAAAAACTGCGATCGCTACCGACAATATTGAAAATATTCATCAAATGGTACCGGATGACCATCGAATGGTCATATGTTGGCTGAAGAATTGCACATGCGAAAGCTATCTACAAGTTCGGTGCCTCAATTGCTCATTTTGGATCAAAAACGCATTCGGTTGAACATTTCCAAAGTCCTGTTGGAGCAGTTTAAAGAAAGTAAAGCCAAAACCGTGAATAGCAATAGCAGCTCGACACATCGTTGTTAGTGGTGATGACTGCAGTATGTTGGTTCTAGAAAATGGGATGCAAAAGTACATGAACAATAAGAACATAATCTAGGAACCATAAAATTAAGGAAAGATAGGAGAAAAGGACAATCAATGACACCATTAACTAGTTTCCATAACAAAATGGAATTGTGTTCGTCGACTATCTTAAAAAAGGTAAAACTATAACGGGAGTGTATTTCGCAACATTACTTGTTAGAAATTGCAAAAAAAAACGCTCGCATTCGAAGAAGAAGAAAGTGGTGTTCCATCAAGACAACGCACTTGCTCACACTTCGGTGGTTCCAATGGTCAAAATTCACAAATTCCACTTTGAAATTAATTGACTACTCATCGTGTTCATCAGATCTGACACTAGCAACTTTTTCCTGGTTTTATGCCTAAAATTTTGCTTGAAGGACAAAGATTTTCATCGAGCGAGGAGATAATCGCATACGCAAACTCCTATTTTGCGGAGCAAGACGCCAACTATTATTAGGAAGAATTAAAGAGGTTAGAGCATCGCTAAGAAAAGTAGCTAAGAATGTTGAAAAATAAAATTACATTTGACCGGAAAAATACTTGATTCTATGTTACGCTCAAAGCATTTCAAATTACTCTCGTATTTTGCGATCTATGTATTGGGTTTTTGGATAATTTTGTAGAGTTCGAACTTTATTAATTTTATAAGAAGATACACTAACTAATCAATAATGTATTCTCCTTCATTATTTACTTTTGCTTCCCAACGATCTGGCAATTTTTTTGATTCCATGCCTGAAGAAATCCGGTGGTGTGGAAATAAAGTTATTAAAGGAGATTCCTCGATGGTGGTTTGGTAGAGACCGAAGGAGATTGAAATCCGACGAAGCGAATAAGGCTGATGTGACCTGATTCTTGAATAGCTGTTTTTATAATGTTAGCAGTATGGGAGCGGGCGTTATTGTGCTCCAAAATGACTTGATGATGTCTTCCTAGTCTTTTTTATTGAATTTCAGTGATGGTTACATTCGTACGTTAATTTTCGTTGTTAGAAATATAGAAAGGACGCGTGTACCTGGCAGAATATTTGAAAACGTGTAAAAGATTACATTTGATAGTGAAAATTGCCTTAGATTTTGTTGTGTGTCAGATTTACAGAAATTTTTCTCCGTATTGTCCCGCAAAAGTATTTCAGCCTGACTAGTTCCAATATTCCATCTATTTTGTAAGTTAATACATTAAATATCTTTTGATTTAGCAACAGGCAGTGAGAAGCATAAATTGGATACCAACAATGTCATCATATTCAAGTTTGCCTATACATAGGTTAAGTAGAGCCTTCAAAACAAACGATGGATCTCTAAATGACTTATAAATGGATTAAAAAAGGCTTCGTATATATAGAAGGCTTTACAATTGCTATCCAGGATCAGGCAAAACTATGGGAAGTACCTTTTAAATGATAAGGATGTAAATTATTTACTTTGCAGTCTTTCGCAAATACAACTTTATTATAAATACACATTACAATCTGTAATAGAAAATGCAACACACAAAATTTACTGGAAAAACTTTAATCTTCAATGATCAAAATTTAGACTAAATGAATAAATACTTACCATATCCTCAAGAAATTGGGAGAATATATCTAGTAGTCAAATAAAGTAAACTATAACACGTTTTATAATAATGGTCACAGGTGTAAGCCCAGAAACATTCATTTACTCACTCATATTTACCTATTTATACTCATTGGTAAATACAAGAAGCTGTAATATTCAATACAACATCCAAACGAGGATTTTTATAACAGATCTAAACTTGTTAAAACTTGATCATACCATGGTGAACTGGAAACATGCTCTGTGTGCAAAAGTAAATAAATAGTTGAAGATCTTTTAGTAAGCATCATTCTATGATGTAAGTTAGTACCGCAAAAATCAACTGTGCGAGCTCATACTCGTTCATATGTGGGTTGCGTGAAATGTTTTCAGGCGATAGGCTAACGAATTGGGAAAATAATCGACAAAGATATAATAATAATCGTAATAATAATAATGATTTCCTAATCTTAAAGATCCTCAACAAACACGCAAAGAAAATTATTTCCAAAAAGAAAGAAATTAAGAAAATATAAAATAAAAAATGTATAAGAGCATAACATGCAATAAATATAAACTATAAGTAATTATACCCATTTTAAAATTAATTAAAATAAAGAACTCATGTGAAATAACCTGAACAAGCACATTCAATTAAGTATTCAAAAGAATTATTAATTAAAATAAATTTAACAAAATACTTTTTAAAGAAGTTTACATTCAAAAGTTTAATCTTTACCGACAGAGTCTTGAATTTTTTTATATCCGTATCGTAGGTGACTTTTCAAATGTTGATATAACTAATGCATTGAAGTAAGTCCAAAGTTTTTCTTAATTTTTCATATTATATAGTATATATTGTAACCTTTTCTACTAAATTAATCCTGTAATTTTTTTTTTAATATTTATGTGGGAATTTCCATTATACAGGTTGTTCCTTATTGATATGCGAATATTTAAGGGTGTGAATCTACATGAAAAATAAATTATAGTTTGCTTTATAAACCACAGTTCAAAAATGTTCCGTTACAAAGATACAAGGTGTTGGAACATAGTAGGCTTATGTTTTTTTCCAAAATATAATATTTTTTTTTAATTCCTCCTTCGATTTAAAACACAATGCTCTCTTGTGTTGTTTTCCTCTAATTTTTTTTTTCCATTTTTCTATTGTTGAGTTATGTAGGACTTTCAAAATTATTATTAATAATAGGAAAAATTAAACACATTCCAGGTTGGTATCAGCGTGAAATTGAACAACTACTGAAAATATACAATATTAAAATAACATTAAAGCTAATATGGAACGATTATTACAAAAATTGTTGAAAATGACCTCTTTCACTTAATATGCATGCTTCCGTCCACCTTCTCATGGAATTGCGCACTCGTTTAAATATCCCAAGAGTATCTTTTATTCTATCGGATGCTGCAACTCTTCTTTTTTTTTAATTTTTGTACAGTGTTCATGAGACTTGTATACACTAGCATTTAAAATAGCCCCACGAAAAGAAAAGTTGTTGAGGTCGGGGCCGTGGTGGCCATTCTTAAGGCCCACCGCAGCCAATCCAACGATTTGGGAAAAAGTTAGTAAATAATTGCGAACCACTACACTGAAATGTATTAATGTACCATCGTACATGTACCACATACGGTTTCCTATTGCTAACTGAACATCCTCAAGCAACAAAGGCAGTTGATTTTGAAGGAAATTGAGGTATGATAGTCCGTCAAATCGTCCCGGTAAAAAGAATGGGCCAATAAAGTGTTTACCAATAATTCCTGCCCATACGTTAACCGAAAATTGGTGTTGGAAAAGGATTTAGATTACGGCATAGGGATTTTCTTCCGCCCACAAATTATTGTCATGGAAATTTTGAATGGCATTTCTTGAAAAATTAGCTTCGTCCGTGAACAGAACAAATTTAGGATTTTGTACAAAATTATGAAGATACCACCGACAAAAGGTCACACGCCTTGCAAAATCTCTGGGAAGTAATGCCTGTACTCTTGAAATATGATACGGATATAACAAAAAATCCACTAAAATTCTCAAAACAATTTGATGGCAAATATTCAAGTTTCTAGCAATCTTCCTCGTACTTGTTTCAGAATGTTCTTTGACGTCGTATAGCACCGCTTCTTCAATGTCGGGTGTTATCACATTAAGAGGTCTACCTTCAGATGTAACTCTTCCGACAAAACCAGTTTCAATAAGACGACGATGAATATTAGGATACACAATTGGGATATTTCTGGTGATAAATACGATTGGCTAGCTCACCATTACCATCAGCGAGGCATACGTGTAATGCATTTCCGCCATTTCTACATTTGAATAAATCACCATTATTAACAAGATAGCAATAATAAAAACTGAAAAAGATAATTTAATTAAATTTTTCCGCAAGTTGCTGTTGTGTCCGTCAGATAAAAAACCCCTAGCTAAGTCTTACACTTTCTACGGAGACAGCGATGGTTCTTTTGGGGTAGGTGATGTTGACATTAGCCCATGGGCGGCATTGAATGTTCTTCTACGCTCTGTCTTAATAATGTAGTAATGTAGTAAGGGTGTTATTTATGGTGCAAGTATCTCTCCAGAGACATGTACTGATGATTCCATAGTAAGATGAAACACGTATCTGCATGTCTGAAAAGATATTTTCATACAAATATGAACTCGTATTCTCCACAGCTGATATTTAATAATATTTTTATATTACCAAAAATATTTTTGTTTTATCTTAATATACAGGTTGATTCATTTTCGGCCCTCACCATGGGGATCTCTCTTATTATTGGAGATAGAGTATAGGTTTAAATTTGGCAAAGTTGTTAAATTTTGTGTTTGTTATAAATCCGTAAAGAAAATAGACCTGTGACAAATGACCTTCGTTATTAAAAAAAAAAACGCGAAAACCCCATTTTCTTCTTTTACCTGTAGCACCGACATTTGGCCTTTTAGAGAAAAAATAAAAACACATCCTTGAGGCCATTTCTAAACCTCTATCCAGTGGAGTACTCTAAATTTTCATACGACGTTTCGTTTCTTTCTGGCCATCATCAACTATCTAATTTCTTATAGGCACCATATTGGATTTAGACATCTTCAGAAAGAGTTTTTTTCTGATTTCAACCATGTACCACATTGCTGATTAAAGTTTTTGACATTAGGTTTTATTTGAAAGAATAAATTATAAGATTAAATAAGGTAGCCTTTGGAATTTCAATCTGTCAAACATTTCATTTATTGTTTATTAATAATACAAAAATGTCATACACTAACGAAGAGAAACGAGATATGATAAGTATTTTTTATTCTTCGAAACGAAATTCAACAGTAGCGAGTACAAGATAACAAAGACATTAATAAAAATACATAGAAAAGTAAACAATAAACAATTACAGTAAATGGTCAATTATCTGGCCATCTTCGGTAATGAACAATTGGGCCCGCCTTCTGGCATTTTGTACTGCCCTTTGTATAGTTCTTCTAGGAACTGCATCGAAGGCATTCTGCAGTCTGTCTCGTAATTCTTCAATGTTTTGTGGCGCATCTACTTTATAAATATTATTTTTAACATATCCCCATAAAAAAAAATCTAGCGGACTTAAATCAGGTGATCTCGTAGGCCATTCAACAACTCCCCTATTTCCAATCCAACGGTTTGCAAACTCTTGATTTAAGAAATTTCTAACAACAGCTGCATTGTGTGCTGGTGCGCCATCTTGTTGCCACCATAAATATTGTAATTGATTTAATGGGATATTGTCGTCAAGATAGTCAGATACGAATGTAAGTAAAATGTTTAAATATCTTTCTCCATTTAAATGTTCTTCATACATAACTGGTCCTAAGAGACGCTTTGCCAAAATACCTATCCAAACGTTTATTCCAAAACGATGTTGTGGTCTTCTAGCCCTGTTTTGTCGGGGATTTTGTACTGTCCAATAGTGCTCCGTATTTCTGTTGAACATTCCAGAATTTGTAAATTTTGTTTCATCTGACCAGATAATTTTGCTTAAAAAATTTTCGTCATTTTCTATCCTTCCCATTAACCAATTACAATATTCTAGCCTTCTCAAATTATCTCCAGGCAGTAAAGAGTGACTAACATGGATCCTGTATGGTTTAAACCTACTTTTATGTAAAGTTCTCCAAACTCTGGACTGGCACAAATTTAATTCTGACGCTACTTCGCGTGTAGAAATTGATGGATTATTATTTATCTATAAAAATACAAGATTAACATGACATTTGAAAACATGCTTTTAATTTACCATTTGTTAAATATCTTGTCGATTTTCATTTAAATTCCTGTTGTCTTGACCATTACGCGGCTTAGTAAACGATCCATTCTCTACCAAGTTTCTGTCGAGATCTAGAAAAATGGTACGATGCGGCTGTTGTCGTTCTGGATATAATTGTAGATCTCTTGTACTCGCTACCGTTGAATTTCGGTTCGAAGAATAAAAAATACTTATATCTCGTTTCTCTTCGTTAGTGTATGACATTTTTGTATTATTAATGAACAATAAATGAAATGTTTGACAGATTGAAATTCCATGGCTACCTTATTTAATCTTATAATTTATTCTTTCAAATAAAACCTAATGTCAAAAACTTTAGTCAGCATGTGGTACATGGTTGAAATCAGAAAAAAAAACTCTTTCTGAAGATGTCTAAATCCAATATGGCGCCTATAAGAAATTAGATAGTTGATGATGGCCAGAAAGAAACGAAACGTCGTATAAAAATTTAGAGTACACCACTGGATAGAGGTTTAGAAATGGCAACAGGGTTGTGTTTTTATTTTTTCTCTACAAGGCCAAATGTCGGTGCTACAGGTAAAAGAAGAAAATGGGGTTTTCGCGTTTTTTTTTTAAATAACGAAGGTCATTTGTCACAGGTCTATTTTCTTTACGGATTTATAACAAACACAAAATTTAACAACTTTGCCAAATTTAAACCTATACTCTATCTCCAATAATTAGCGGGATCCCCATGGTGAGGGCCGAAAATGAATCAGCCTGTATACGTACTATGTTAATTCCCAATATCTAATTATCGATTCAATTATTATATATCGTGCTTTGGCATAGGTACACTTAATTATAGAAGAATAATTTGAGGATTATTGGTAAGGGTTTTGATAGTGAATTTTATGATTTTTTCATTTGTGAAATACATACTTACATAAGCATATGCATATATCAATTTATTAATTTACTATTTTCGTAAATTCTTATATATTTTATGAAATTACTAAAGGTATAGCTTTTAAAATATCTTATGTTATATGTACAAGAAAATATAAAAGTTTCTCAGATATAATAGCAACCAACACACGTCTTCCAAAATAGTTTTCCAAAACTGGACAATAAATTTTAATGCAGAAATTTTATAAATGATAGAATGTGTCAAAATATATTTAGTAAATGTAAATAAATACAATATAAAATAAAACTTAAAAAATGCTTAGCTAAGAAACATTAAACTGAAAATTGAATTAATAATAGGTACGCCCAACCTCCGTTATCTTTAATTAAGTCTTCCAAACAAGAACGTATGCTATTTACAAATTGTTTGTAATAATTTACAGTAATATTCGCCCAGGTGTTTTAGATGTAATTCCATTATATTTGAAACATAATGTCTTTCTCCAATCCTCAAACATTCTCCACAGGATTTATCAAATAAGACTTTTAAGGGACTACGGAATATTTCTCTATTTTTAGCTGTATTATTAAACCTATTATACATTTTACATTTATGCACGGGGTGTTTATCATGTTGGAATACAAAAATATTATCGTGCATTATTGTAACAGCAACATGATATTTGACGATATATTTTTATATTGAATGATAGTTTATCCATGAAAACCTTTGGCATACTAAAGAATATTAAATTTCTAGAGTACATGCAATATCGGTAGACATCAGTGCAGAAACGTATTTTGTACTTCAAAAGAAATACGACAAGGAATGGAGTAGGTTGAAAATATTACAGATCCTGTTGTAAACATTGATCTATTTATCGCCAAATTCGAATAATATTTTGGTTTTGTATCTGTAGCATTTGTTATTTTGCCTTTTCTGTCTTTCCTTTTATTATCTTTTGTCTGTACTTATATTATAAATCAGTTTTTTTATTTTAAAGCTGATTCATTTTTTTATTTCGTAGGTACTTGGATAAGTGTTTATAAAGGAATTCTTTGCAGTCACATGATCAAATTTAAGGCTGAAGAATCCCTTAAAATGACTGGACGTGTGTAGTATTACAGCGCGTATTTATGTGTGTCAGAAAGAGATAAAGTACAATTTGCGATTCACACACTTGGGCAAAGAAACTCTTTATAAACTGTAAAATATTGTGATAATTCTTCTGTCGGTTCGATTTAGTGTAATTAAAAATTAGTATATTAATAAAAAGTACACCAATTAACATTTAACAAATAAATAATTATAATAAAAATATTTATATTTATTTATATACACGCATCATAATATTTAATGAAAATTTAAGGTTATATTAACAATTGAATGTTTCACGTATAAAAAGAGAAACACATCTGCAAATTACATCGTCAATAAATACCATGTATTTCCCCGGAAATCCCGTGGAATCATTTGGAATGTAAATAATTATTTTATTGTAATTATTAGAATTATTCTGAGCGGTATTTTTTACTTTTAGTCATGTTCATATTTTTTACAGGTAATGTTCTTGACAATGTTATGAAAGCAACAGATATGTCAAGAAGTATTGTTGTAAGAATTACAAGAGGGGCATGAGTTTGAACGTACAAAGCAATAAATAAATAAATAATTTAAAAGTAATGTATTGATTTTGATGGTTAACCCTTAACCACCCAGGTGCCGTCTGACGGACTACGCGATAAATATATTATGTGATATTTCTGTAATTCGGCCGTCCATAAATCGGTTGCTCCATCTAATCATTTCTCTATTGTTACTCCCTACCCATGAGTCTATCATTACTCGTAAAGAAGTTATCGAATTTTACGTACCGAATTCAGTTTGTCACAGTCTGTCAGACGGCACCTGTGTGTTTGTGTACTAAATATTGTGTGACGTGAAATGGCGGGTCCGTCGAAAAGAGTTCGGTTTGGCGATAAAGATTTTGACGGAACTGTTTTGAAATGGCTTGAGGAAGTAAACGATGATGCAAGTGACATAGGCAGTGCGTCAGAGAACGAAAATATAGAATCAGAACATGATTCTGCTTCCGAAGTTTCGGAGGAAGACTCGCCTGATTATAGTGATGTTGATGAGAATGTGGTAGAACATGGTGAAAGTTCTACAAGCAAAAATTATTTATATGGAAAAAACGAGTACAGATGGTGTACTACTGAGGTAGTTCCTTCATCGCGGGTGAGAAAACACAACATTGTATTGAAAGTTCCCGTTCTCAAAGGAAGTGCTCGTGATCTTGGCCAAACTGCAGATCCATTTTCTATATGGAATTTACTTTTTTTTACAAAAACCGAATGACGAAATATCTATGTGTGCAGTGTAGAAAAGCAGTTTGTTTACAATGCTCAAAGCCAATTTGTAATACATGTGTAAACAACCGCGATGTTTAGCTCCTGCCGCAAAGTATTTTTATTAATTTTAGAGTTTTTCATATACCTAATACAACCTTTTATTAATGAATATGCCTTAAGACATTGACAGGTTTTTATGATTTTTATGTTTATAATGGGAAGGCTTGAATTTATTTTACAAATACATAGTTCTTTATTTTGTTATTTTTAGTAAAAAAGTTTCCCAATTTTCCTTAGTTTTATGTCTTAGTAGGCTCATTTGTAACTAGTAAATACACAATAAACAATATTTTCAAAAAACGATGATTGTTTTTATGGTCTTTAATTAAGTAGTCTGTCAGACGTCGCCTGGGTGCCTGTGTAAAAAATATTTCACCTGGGTGGTTAAGAGTTAAAATTAAGTGTATTTTTTAACATATCCATTGTTTAATAGACACCTCTTTTAAAGTTTGAATTTAAATTCTTATGCTACAGTATAAAAATTTCAACGTTTGCTAGTTATTTTGCCTAAAATCATAATTGGAAGTGCTTTGTAAATATAACCTGAAATCATGTTTCGTGAATGTTTGGATGTGTGTAAATATAATCTCAAAATTGAAGCTGTTGCTAATTTATTACCCCCGAAATCATGAGATAAATATGAGAAGACCAATACTACTTTACCAGTACTACCTGGAGGACTTCAAAGAATGTAAGGAATATCGATGAAGAAGCTATGCTTGCTTTTTTTCATGAAAAACTAGTTTTCCTGAAATCATTTCCCTATAAATTTTCAAGTTTTATCTTTATATTTCATTACAGGCTGAAAGATTTAAATCTTCCAACCTATGGTCAACATACTCAGTGTTGAAAAGTACGTTGAAAGTGAAAGAAAACGTTGATATATCATTGATATATACCAATGTTTCGTGAATGTTTGGATGTGTGTAAATATAATCTCAAAATTGAAGCTGTTGCTAATTTATTACCCCCGAAATCATGAGATAAATATGAGAAGACCAATACTACTTTACCAATACTACCTGGAGGACTTCAAAGAATGTAAGGAATATCGATGAAGAAGCTATTCTTGCTTTTTTTCATGAAAAACTAGTTTTCCTGAAATCATTTCTCTATAAATTTTCAAGTTTTATCTTTATATTTCATTACAGGCTGAAAGATTTAAATCTTCCAACCTATGGTCAACATACTCAGTGTTGAAAAGTACGTTGAAAGTGAAAGAAAACGTTGATATATCGAATGATGGGATATTACAGTTATATTTAAAGCGCCAAAGTGAAGGATATGAAGCAAAAAATAAAAAAAATCTAACAGGATAATGTGTCAAAATTTTTGACAGAAGTGCCTGACGAAACCTTTTTGCTGATTAAAGTGGTGTTAATTTTCAGTCTGTATGGTGCATGTCGTAATGAGGAGCAAAGAAAGTGGAGTTAGAGTTAAATGTGACGGATATAACAGTGTATAAGTATAAGATTCTCTAACGTTAATAGTTATACGCTTAAGTAACTACGTAACCTTATTGCTATAAAGAAATGGTTGTTATAAAGAAATGAGATGCTTTTCTTTACGATTTGTAATAAGGAAATGTGTCCGAAAAAATGTATTTATTTGATCATTAAAAATTCCGTTTTCTGTGCAGAAAAGTTTCAGAAAATATTAATCTGTCTTAATTATTTCTATTAGTTAGTAAAGATTTCTTCCCATTGGCTGATTTAAAAATATCTTGAAAAAAAGGTGAAAAAAGAACACATCCATGTAAAATATAAAATATGAACCTATACAAAAGGAGCTTGTAAATAAATCATACCTCACCCACCAGGCGGATGTAAACTGGGCACCAAGTATATGGATTTACCTGCCCTGCAAAAAGGATTGCTTACTCCTACAGGTAATCTAGGCACCAGTACCGTTCGGCTAATGATAGCTTTAAAGCTTAAAGTAAGAAATTAGACGTTAATAAATTAAGGAATTTCCTAATGACCAAATAGATTATTTCAAATGTATTTTTATTTGTACAGCGAAGTGCGAAGTGTTTTGGCGTTGTACAAAAAATCCTTAAATTGTCCCGCAAAAGTGTTTACGCTTGGTGCAGAAAATTTAGTGAGCAGAAGCCAGCTAGAACATAATCATGAACAGAATCAGAGTAAATTAAACCGAAAAGTGATTTCAAATGCGTGTAAACGTAAAGCCGTTGATGATATTTCCGAAAAACCAGCGAAAATTATTCGTCGTGAACTAGCTAAGGAACTGCCGGAAACAATTACGATAACAGATTTTACTTATATCCGAAGAAATTAGTACAATGCAAGGAGAAAATTTCTTCTTGGGCCGTTACCACAAAATAACACAGAAGTCCATGATATAGTGGAAGCTGCTAATGTTAAAACAAGCAAGGATGAAAGTTTCGTTTTTATAAATTGTCCAGTGAGCAATATCATAGTGGTTTCTTGTGAAACGAATGTTAGAAGTTTATGTGGAATGCGTAAAGTGTACATGGACGGATATACATTTGGAATAACGTATTTGAATCCTGACGAAGTAGGCGATTGTTTCGCCTTAGATTTGTTTGACGAAAAACCTGCTCATGCACAGGCTGACGAATACGCCGATTATTATTTATTGGAGACATACATAGAAGACGATGCTCCTTTTCCTCCACATATGTGGGCTACTGCAACTCCATCGATCACTAACACCACAAACGCATGCGAAGCGGGTCATTCCAAACTAAATGAGTCATTTTATTCAACACATCCATCTATTTATATTTTTATCGAAAAGCTTAAGGAATTTCAAATAGACACTTATGTTAAAATTCAAAGTGTACACACACCATCAAGAGTTAAAGACACACGCGCAAAACAAAAATTGAGAACTCTAAATGAACTGTGTGAACAACTAAATAATGGAACAATATCGCGATTACACTTTGTGAAGTGTATATCATTTTATTCATCAGTATGACTTCAAATACACTATTTTTTTATTATAGTTTTTATATAATTTAGTTAATTGCCTTTATTATTGTTTTCATATGAGTAGGTACATAAGTATTTTTTATTTTCTATCTTTTTGCTGTACTTCAACTTGAAATACACTATTTCTATATTATTGTTTTTGTTTGCTTAGACGGTGCCCAGTTTACATAGACCCTCTGCGAGTACATTTTTAGCTAGTGCCCGAATTACCAACGAGATTAAAATTTCAGGTAGGTTAGTGCCCTATTTACATCCAGCCCACTCACCATGCTCTTTCTTATGCCCTTCAGGCATTGTAAGGAAGTTGATTATTTCTTGATTAATATCGTGCAATAGTCGGTTTATGTCGTGAATGTTTTGAAAATATTGATTTATCAATGCTGTACATGGAAACACAATCAGGTAAGACACAGGCATAAAACAATACAGATTTCAGACAGTGATTTTGTCGTTGAGAATCCTACTATATTTACAGAAATAACCGTGTTGGGCCTAAGAAGGTTTCTTTAGATCCTGTGTTATCACATATAGTAGTAGTATTATCATGATTAGAGAATTGGTTGCAAAATTGTCAGGTTTATAAACCAGTTCCCAGGGACAAAATTGACAAAATGATTGTGATTTCTTAAAGTGCTTGTAGAATGAAGTTGTCTTAAAAAAGACACTATACGGCGTAGGAATGATTAAGAGTTGATGTACGAAAATAATACTAATTTATAAATATTAAAATAACCTCTGTTTCTTTATTCTGTTTATCTCTTTTTTACATTCGCTATTGATGAGCTGAACAAACGAGTTGTAACATTATTTTTTACTACTGACCATCCACCGTCCAATTGGCCACGGTAATATCTGCTTGACTACGTCAATTGCATACTGCTACCTTGAGTACAGAGCCGTTTTGTAAGTTTTCAACTTATGTCTGTTCATACCCTAATATAATATTATTACACATATAGGTGCCTGATTTACCCATCCGTATAGTAATCGCGGGAGTATAAAATAGTACTATGTATAATAAACAAAAATTTATAATTTCATTATTATAGAATCGTAAAGTAGTACTTATATAAGGAATAATACTAATCGGTTCAATTTTAATAATCCCCTTGGACAAGAATCGAATGCACATTGTTCTTCATGCAACAAATAATGGTGTAGGTATATTATTTTTAGAATACCTAGTTAAATCAGCATTTCTCTAGTTGACTACCAATTGTGTAGTGTATTACAACATGCTAACTTCGAAGGTATCGTTTTGTTCACAAATCAAACGTTTGTAAAATCTATCACAATACGAAGCTATAAAAAATAGTTGCCAGTTCTTGTAGTTAGATTCAATACTCGTTTTTGTTTATTGGATTACACTTGCAATGTACATTTCTACATTAAATTCATTACTAATATTTTGTTCTTTGTACAACTATATTTTTCTCAGTGTAGTGCGTATAAGTATAGAGCAGTAATAAATGTTCTTCGACTGGTATTTGTATTGATTAGAAAATTTGTTTCATTAATTGCTCAAAGAAAAATATATGCATGTTAAAGTAACAAGAGATATTAAAAGAAATGCCATTCAAAATTCGGAGTTGCATAATCATATTTTCTAATATTATTATTAAATGTATATTGACGCTTGAACACTACAAGTGGGCACTTCTATTGCAACTGACTGTACACTAGATTGCATAATATTATCTATAAACAGAATGACACTTCTAGAAATATTGTTTGACCAATTCACGGCAGTAGGTACCTCTCTCCATGTATAAGTATTAAGTAAATAGCTATTCCAAATAATGGCAGAACGTATCATAAAAATATTAATCCATCATAATCTTACCTAATATTTCATCTTAGACATCAATTTTATTTCACCTCGAATAAGAGTAATACAAAGAATTACAGTTGGAGAAAAAAACAAGAAAGGAGAATGGTAAGTATCTATCCCTCACCTCGAAATGATTGATCTATCCCATCACAAAAAGAAATTTAGAATTTCGACGTGCCCCATTATAAAAGCCACATAACAAAAATTCAACAGTAGGTAGTATCTGAAGACAAAAAAATGCATAAAAAATTAATACACTGGATGTTGTATATTCATACAGAATACACAATATCGAAGTAGGTGTATGTATGTTCATATAAAACGTATGCGTATTACTATATAGTATAGTGGTAAATAGCAGTGGGACAAGATATTAAATTGAATGAAATGCGTGCATAATGTTGAACAATGGCCGAGCGTGGTGATTGCTCTTGTGGTCAATGTTGTGTGGTCCCCATTGGGGTTTTATGAAAAGGGGGGAATGGGGAGTAACGATATCAAGTGGCTGTCTACAGAGCATGTCGGCACTGCCACCACATACTATTCTGATTGATGGCTTCAGTCAGGCGAAACCGATACTCAAGACCACACACAAGTTCAAACGAGACTATATACCGCCCACTTAGGGCCCGCCTGTTTAAATCCATTCGCCTCTAGTCCCCTTCGACTCCGCCTTTTTAGTGGCGAGGGTAGCGCGACCGAAACCCGAACAGTCAGTCTCGAATTGAACCCCAAATAAACTGGACATTCGTTATGTTTCACTGAAGTTGACAGCTGTTTTTCTTTGTACATGTTTACAATACATATTTGTGTGTCACCGGAATAATATATAAACTTGCAATCAATCTGAAAAGTTTTGTGCTTATTTCTTTAACACCAAATTTATTTCTCGTGATCGTGGACTGTTCAGTTTTGCATTTTTTTATAGGATTTTCGGACAATTGACTGCTGCTTTTTGTTATTATTTATTTATTTGTCAATTTGGGTTACGTTCTGTTCTTGGTGCGCGCGGTGGTTCTGTGAAATGCTTTTGGGTGCCATGCCTGATGAAAGTGCCGCCGGATTGTTAGTACCGACGGCCAAAACGCGGGCGACCGATTTTTCTATCGCTGCGATAATGGCTCGAGATAGCCCAGAACCATGTCTGAGGCACGCATCAGAAGAACATCCGGAAGGTAAATCAGAAAAGAGAAAAGTATAAGCATGCAATATTAAGTCTTTAAAAACGCAGATTATTAAATTTCTGATTGCTTGTTATAATCAAAAATTCAATTTAAATTATTATCTGGAACTCTGGCAGCTGTTTCCAGTTTATATAAAATAAAACAACAAACATCATCTTTTACATTCTATTTATGTATTATGATTGTCAAAAAGAAAATAATTTAGAAAAATTTCTACATGTAAAAGGCAAGTATAATTATCTGAGGTTCTTCATTAAATTAGCTTCATGCAATCTACAAAGTAAACTGTATTTCAATAGGAAAAAATCGGTACTAATTTCAGATTTGTTAGATTATGCGCGATACTGACAAATTCATAAAACTAAATTGGCTTTCTGTTAAGACTTATGCGCCAAAAATATATTCCAAACTCTGATGAAACTCTTAGTTTCAATATTAATATTTTTTAATATTAATATTTATCTACATTTATTTCTTATTAACACTATTATTATTGAAATGTCATCATGGGTGCATAAAATTTTACTTTGTACATTTTTGAAGTGTATTTCTACAATGTGTAACACATGATACGACACTATTTTTTCTGTGAAAGTAAGTACCTAATTAGGAAAAGAAGATTTTTCAAGTTTGTAAATTTCCAATTATTTTTAGAAGTACCCAAGCACTTGATTCCGTGCATTCAAAATAGAGGAAAAAATTGTTCCGTTTTTCTTAATATTTGTAAAATTTTTTTTATATTTTCCTGAACAATGTCAATATTTGGATTTTAAGAAAATTAAATATTAAGCTAGCTAGAAATTCTGTGCATATTTGTAGAATAAATTTAAAAAAATAAGCGGCCCCCTTTTTATAATATTATTATAATTTATAGAAATTATCAAATTTTATTCGAAAATAAAGCTCGAAGCTTTTAGAAGAACATGTACCTAATTAATTAATGTTGCAATAGGTAGGGATGTTAAAATGAAGTTTTCAAACATACACAAATTACAAATTTGAAAACGGATCTTAAATACAAGAAAAAAATCATAAAAATTTTGTAATACAAATAAAGGCAACAAGATGAATCGTAAAGAAATTAATAAAAAAATAAATAGAAAATTGTTTTACATTTCGAAACAATTGCATTGATTTTTAAAGTAGTTCATAATACTATTTCCAATAAGATTTTTATTGCCTTATTGTCTTTTGTTTTTTTAAGATTTTCAATATTTTATAAGTAACCTATTAATAACACAGCTGGAATATCTAATTACAATTACTAGAAATCTAAGTGAAAATCGAATGTACTTGACGTATTTAATAATTATTATTTATAGGTATTATGTGCGTACTTGAATCTTACATTTTGAATAGGTATAAACGTGAAATATTCTATTTAAAATGTTTAAAAAATTAATCTGGTAAAATTAATAAATTATACAGCATCAGTACAAAGTCCTCGCTTTTCGAAAGGGTTGTGTACAAGGTACTGAAAAAAATATTCTTAACTTTCTAAATTAAATTAAAATATACTAACCTCGCAATAAAATATGGAGATGTTTTTAATATCCAGAGAAAATATGTATTTTAATATCTATAGTCTGAAATTAATATTAGGTACACAGCATTAATAGGTGTACTCTTTTCAATAGAGAAAATTGTCACCTTCTTAAATTCAATGCAAATATGCTAATCTCACAATCAAAAAATATTGGGGATCTTCAATAACCAAAAAAAAAAAATTATTAATTATGTATTTATTTAAATAGTCTGAAATTAACAAGTTACATAGCCTCGATACGAAGTAGAAAAAGAGTTATCTACTCAGAAGAAAGTCCTTAACCTCTTAAATTAATATGTGTATATGCAAATAAGAAGTTGTTAATAACGAGTAGAAATATTTATATTAATATACTCTGAAATACAGTTACACAATACAAATTACAAGTCAGATATTATTACCTATTTTCCCAATATTTCTATGTATCTGTTTTACCAATAATAAATCTAATGTAAATTGAATGAAAAATTTAATTTTAGTGGAATGTAGGAATAATCTTGAAAGTCAGACATTTTAAAGATTGCTTTATTGAACGTTGTTTTATGGTAAAATTATTTGTACCTAGTATTGTTGCGACGGTAAACGAATATACATAAATACATGTTAGTGTCACTACTATTAATAATAATGGAAAATTAAATTCTGTAAGATAAATTACTTGACCTTCTTTTAAAAATAACGTGATAATATATTAATATTTAAATAGTAATAAATAAAAGTTCGATGTATTAAGGGTTTGGAATATTAAAACCCACGAAAGTCTGGCGGACTAACAAAATAGAAATAAAATTATAATTTTGGAGGCATATTTTTTACTGTATTGTAAAGGTATGACAGTTTAATTCGCAAAACGCAATTTCAAATATATATAGGTACTTATATGTGGAATGGTGCTTTAGACGCGATTTGCTGTTGTTAAATTTACTATCGTTCAAGGTATTCGTCTTGTTTAAACGACGTTCCTATTTCCAGAAACAAACCTGAACCTTATTTTCTGAAATAATATTGAGCAGTTTATTGGTTCAGTTGTATTACAAACTTTTCAAAACATTGAATAATGGAAATAGCCAGAAATTACAAACGAGATACTTCAGGATGATCTAATAGGATAATCACTTTTTTTGGCCAAAACGTTTCTTATATTTCTTACGGTTCCATTCTGTGGAAATGTGTTGAGATCAGGTATCCTGATGTTTGTTTTGACTCAGATTAGAGCTTCACCTACAAATATTTGTGTTGTTGCCTCTAAAACTTTTGAAATTTGTTTTGCATTCTTGTAAATATTTTAATGATATTTCAGCACCAAAGAACCTATTTTATCTTATTTTTAGTAAACTTTTAAACATACGTCACCTGCGCACCTAATTATTTGTACCAACAATTTCTATTGAGAATGTTCAACGTAGATTTCTGAAGTATTTGTCGTTCAATATTGTTCGTGTCTATCCACTACGCAACATTGATCAACTTTGGAACGGTAGGTATGGAATGCAGATTTTAAGTTGTCACCGTGAAATTCATCAGCCCGCTTTATATGGAACTTAGTAAACGGTTTCCTTGACACTCCTCGATTACTTAATGAACTAAACTAGGATATCTTACTTGCCTTCTTCCAGGACTAATTTTCATCGGGATTCTTCAATGTTAACCATGTATAGGGCAGTAAATTTGCACTGTAATAACATATTTTTTGATTTAGTTCGATATTACTGTAATTATTTTAATGTAACTATATATTTCACTTTCTAATTTTGTCCCGTTATTAATTCTTCCATTAAAAGATGAACATTATTCTTATTAATATTACAATGACCTCACTGTGGTTTCGCGCAAGTGATTACTTGTCGGATTACAATTTGGGAATCTCGTAATCTCTTTATCACCTTTAATTAACATTGTTAGTTCATTGCTTGTCCACATTTAAAAATGAAATATACTTATCCTTGTAATCCTTGTGATCGAAGAAACACAACAGTATGGTTTTAAACAGTGAGAGTGTAATTCAGGGTCGTATTGGAAGCCTAAAGTGTGATTGACTTTCGTTTCACTTTAAAATCGATGCATATTTTACGAAAAACCAATCGCAATGTCAAACCGAATTTGTTTCTATTCATCTATCACGATCCAAGGTATAAAATTTGTAGAAATTTTTGTTATCCCTAATTCTACATTTAATATTAATTAGTTTCTCGATTAATCTGTAATTCTTCAGCTATCAATTCCGTACTTAATCATCGGTTTATCACATATTTTTTCGTCAAAGTGGACATGCAGATATACATAGGTACCAGGGTTATTTAACGGGAGAGTGACTTTTCAAGGAAATATTTATTTTATGATAAAAAATATATTTTATTTTTCGACTTAACCCAATGAGTTACCTTCTTTCAAACCACCCAAGAAGTAATCTTTCGGCAACTCTACAAAATATCAATTTGTCTCGTATATCGCCTCTTAATTTGTCCGAAAT
Source organism: Melolontha melolontha (assembly GCA_935421215.2). NCBI lineage: Eukaryota > Metazoa > Arthropoda > Insecta > Coleoptera > Scarabaeidae > Melolontha > Melolontha melolontha. Next base: position 164,917,712 of record OW285237.1, on the reverse strand, counting down.
GTCTTTGCACCAATCCATTTTTTAAATTTGGAAATAAAAATAAATCAGGAGTCAGATCTGGTGAATATGGTGGATGAGGCAGCAATTCGTAAAGCAATTCGACAAATTTTGTTGTAGCAATTCTTTTCTTCACCAAATGCATTCGTTTTTTCTTCAATTCTGTATCAAAACTTGTCAGCAAATCACCATAATATTTGCCAGTTATGGGATTTCCCTTTTTCTTTAATAATCAAGAAAGATAACACCTTTGGAATGCCAAAAAAAACTGTGGCCAGGACCTTATTGGCCCAAGAAACCGTTTTTGCTTTCTTAGTTGGCACGTTTCCCGGGAGAAATCCATTGTTTCGACTATAATATTTTACTTCTGGAGTATAATGATAATCCAAGTTTCATCTACGGTGACATGTCGACGGAAGAATTTCCTTGGATTACTATTAGTGATAGCTAAACACTCTTCTGATATTCGGATGCGAGCGCGCATTTGATCAGCATTAAGCAAACGCGACAGCCGTTTCGCGGATAGCTGTATGTTTCAATTTAAATGTTCATGCAAAATATCGCATATCCGTTCGGTTGAAATGTTTATTTCATTAGCTATCTCACGTACTTTCAATAGACGATCGCTACTTACCAATTTATTAATAATTTTTGGAGTAGTTACAGTAAATGACGGTCCGAGACATTCTGCATAATCCTTGCTTCTATGGCCAGTTTTAAAAGTAGAGAACCACTTACAAATTATTCTATAACACAGAGCACAATCCCGATAAAATTTACGTAACTTTTCCTCGGTTTCTTTACATGTTTTTTTACGTAAAAAATTTTTAATTAACACTCAGTATTCTTTTTTCTCCATATTTACACAGCAATGAAAATAGTTTCTTTCTAAATTCCTTGAAATGAGTATAAAACAAAACTTATCTGTCAGATTTCTTTGAAATTTTGACAGTAGCTATCAGTAACATGGCGGAAGTCAGCAACATAATCACCGTAGCCTAAGTGTTGCCAGCCTTTGAAAAGTCACTCTTTCGTCAAGCCGCCCTCGTATTCTATCTTCTCAATAGTCTCGTAGCAACTAGCTGTATATAAGCACGCGCTATTTGCACACGTATTAGTTCAATTACGCAGATACACATGTTGAATACTCATGAGCCATCCGAAGAATTAAATTGTCATACATTGTGTGTATACACATAAAACTTGCCTTCCTTTTCTAATTTTTAATAATTAAAATTCTAAAATTAGACTTTACATCTTACCATCTTGTTTGATAAATATATTATTACTTAAAATTATAAATATATTTTTTAATATATTAAAATTCTGCTTCTCAACATTATAAGTTTTATTCATTCTTCATAATCCTTATTTAAAAAGGCAAAGTAGAAAGGTATAAAATATAACAAGTGCCACCTATGTCTCGAAAAAAGTAAACAGGAAAACGAATCTGTCAAAATATTGATTTATGACACTTCAAATTTCATGGCATTTCGACATTGCATCCCGACCCCTTCGAAATGCTGTAATAAGCTTAAGGGATTAAGAAAATATCATTATTGTTATCTTGTACACAGCATTTTCTGGCAATTTTTAACAGGATCTCCCGGGATTATAAGTTAAGAAGATTTGAATTTGTAAAACTAAGATTATCTGTTTGAAGGTATAAGATTCTCTGTTTGTGTTATCCTGTCTTGTTTCTTTTAAAGGATAAACTAGAGAAAAGTGTGTTTTTGTTATGTAAAACAACATAAATCGTTTCAAATTTAAATTTTCGATCCTATTGATATTATATTATTATATTATGATGATATAAGAAGCTTAATCAATGCGTATCTATTATTTGTTTTCATGAAAGTATTTTTAATATTCTGCTATAGGTACCTATTCGTCTTTGAAATAGGCTGTTTTTCATCTAAATAATTACCATTTAATTGTAAAGTAATTAGTAATGTTTTGTAAGTTATTAACAGTACCAATGTGGCAATTTATTTCCGAGATTTGTACAATGAAATAACACAAAAAATTTTAAATATTTATTCAAAGTAATTTCAATTCACATTAATACCTTATTGTAATGTTCTAAAAGTTTTTGAAAACAGTCAGCAAATGTATCCGAATTCAATTCCGCGCTTACATTTTCCTGTAGGGGAACCTGTTGTACCTCGGACACTTTTTTACTAAATTGATGTTTTTGGAATTGTTAAAACCAATAAATTTATCTAACCTACTGTAATATAATGTTAAACTATTAACTAAGAATATATTTCTTGTTGGACGTTTAGATACTAGTATTTAGAAAGGTCTGTACATTTGAAAAGATAGTGACAATATGTCCGAGGTACAACATGGGTGTTGTACCTTGAACACAAGGAGGTTGTACCTTGGACACTAGGTACGATAATTATAAAGAAAAACATTTTACTTCTACAAACTTTTATGGAACAATAAATACAAAACTAAACACACACATATTAATAAAAATCAAACTGTAATTGTGCCTTTAAACCCATTTCGAAAATTTTGACATCTCTGGGACTTCATAAATTTCCCTTGTGCAACTAATTTTTTTTGGAGGTTTAATTTTCTGCTTAATATCAGATGCTGAGAATAAGTTTCGATCCTCTCTCTCAGGACATTTCCAATTTTTGAGCGATTTTTCCATAGATTTTATTAAGAATTCTTGGTCTTTAATATCAACAATTTGTCCGGGAAAATAATCATTTTCGTAAACAAAAATTACGAAATCATCTAACTGATATTTTAGAAATTCTGAATCATTGTTTGGATTTTCGATTCCTTCATCATAAATTTCAAATGAAATTTCAGACACATCAGATTCTCGTAACGAAAAATTATCATCTGATATAGAGGATTCAGAATCGGAAACGATTTTTCTTTTAACATGCCTTTTCTTGTATTTGCCTTTCGCTGTATCTTTTAGAGAAGGTTCAACATTTTCTTTTCTGTTTTTTTTTTTTATTAGATTAACCATCTTTAACATTTCAATTCTGGTTTTCTCTGGCGTGTCTGTTAAAATACAAGATTTTCCTTTTTGCCTGCCCTTTCTATTGTTTTTTCTCGGCGAAGCTTTAGGAAGAGGTCTGATCATAGTTGGTGTAACAACATTTGCAAACGCAGAAGCGGATAGAATGGATCATTGGAATGAAATGTTAGCCTCTGGAACTGATTGAGTTAAAATGTCAGTATTGACAGCGGTATCTTCATTTTTATCGGAAGTAACGGCATAGGGACGATCAGTTACCTGTGAGGATAAATAATCCGAGTCGTCGAAAATGTTTTCGTTAAGTGGATGCATTCCCGTGGCTTTAAATCCTTGCATAATATTATTGGGAGTAAAAGCTAGTGGAAACGCTTTCCCAACTAATGTAGCCACATTGTAAATTGTTATTGGCTTACCCACATGTCCAGGAGTAATCATCAGTTCATTTGCTGCAGTACTATAATATTTTTTGAATGGTCCAAATACCCCTTTGTCTAGTGGCTGTAGCTTGTGGCTTGTATGTGGATGAAAAGTCACTAAAATAATACCATTTCGCTTGGCTAGATCTATAACAGGGACACTCATATGGCTTTCATGATTAGCCAACAGCACAATGCACGGTGAGTCAGTGGAAGGCCTTACGTGTTTAATAAAATGGTCTATGAACTGAAAAAACAAGTTTTCATTCGACCATCCTGAAGGATTTGCACCTCCAGTGGTACCAGGTGGAGCATTTGTTATCATAAAGTCCTTATAGTTGACACGTGGGAATATTAGCATAGGGGGTATGAAACCTCCGCCAGCATTAATGGCGCAGATCATTGTAACAGTAGAACCTCGCTCAGCACTTGTCATTGAACCGATTTGCTTAGCGCCTTTAGGTCCTAAGATTCTTGGTGGAACATGTACAGTAGAGAGCCCGGTCTCATCAATATTCCATATATTAGAAGGTAAAATATCGGAACACTTTGTCAATGCAGCCTTATAATTCGTAAATACTGAAGCAACATTGGTTTTATTAAACGCAGTGGAACGAGCTGAACTCGTGGCTTCTGGTTTACGTAAGCTAAGTTGTGGATGTCTTTTGCGAAAGATGCGTAGCCAGTAATTTTCTGCCATTTTGTACTCATCCCATGATTTAGGATACTTTTTGTTGTTATGCTTTGCAAACTGATAGGCCAAAATTTGAACGTTTTTTAAGGTTAATCCGTATTGTAAATCTGCAGCATCTTTTATATATTCACACAATATCAGTTCTTCTTCATCTATGAAGACTTTATGTTGCGCTAAATTATTGTGTAAGATACTTATTTCTTTCTCTGTTTCAATACAATGTTGAAAATGACGCCTAAGACTAGTTCTACTAATATCAAAATGTGTGGCTGCCTCAAATAAAGACATTTTCTTTTCTTTTAAAAACTTAATGGCCTGTCGCAACTTTTCTTTATCAAGTGGAGTTCGTTTTATGCCTTGTTTGCTGCGCGGCATATTTTCTAGAGTCTGTAATTGTAAAAAAATTATATTATAATTTAGGTACGAATATAAAAACCCATCTTTTATTTACATTAAATCAAGAGGTTGTACCTAGGGCATGTCCTAGGTACAACTAGTGTGTTGTGTCCGAAGTACAACTACCTTACCAAATTTAGTAAACGTGGCAACATCCTAAAACTTTTACTAACAGCATCCTAACCTTCATACAATTACAAGCTAATCAAGTGATCTCTTCGTCTAAATACTTATTTAAAAAAAAAACTAAATATAAAGGTTTTACGAACAATTTAAAGCTTATCTAAGAAACTTACTTTTTAAATGGAAATATATAAAATTTCCTTAAAATCAACACACGTTTTGTTGAACACCCTATCACTACGCCACGTTATACACTACTTGATTATCAAACAGAAATACTGAAAAGTTTGTTGTGACCTAGGTACAACACTGTCCAAGGTACACCACGTTCCCCTACATCTTCTACGTCTTGAAATCGTTTCCCTTTGAGGACAGTTTTCATGTAGGAAAGAGGAAAAAATCCGCCGGTGCCAAGTCCAATGTATAGGTTGGATGATTAATCTCAGTAACTCCTTCTTTCGTGGGAAATACCCCTATAATTAGTGAAGAATGTGACGGTGCATTGTCACGTAACATGAACCAACTACGCCCTTTTCTGGATATTGTGCTCGCACTCAAGAAATGCGCTTCAGTAATCTCTTCATCACTTCAAGGTAGTATAACTGATAAATATAGATCGGATTATATGCAAATTATGATTTTTTAAGTGCCTTATTTTATTCAGAAGACATTAAATAAACCTAGAAAATTCATAATTTTGTTGTTAAAAGGTATATCAAGAAAATTATGAGCTTCCTGGATTTATCTAATGTTTTTTTGAATAAAATAAGGCAATTACAAAAAGAATATTTTGCATATAATCCGGTCTTTACTAATAATTGATTGTGCTTCCGGTAAAAATTCTTTATGGATTACACCTCGACTATCGTAAAACGTAATGGTTTTGAGTTTGGATTTTTGTAAACGAAACTTTTTAGGTATTGGTGATATGTTTAGAATCCACTGCACACACGTTTCAGGATTGTACTGAAACACACATGATTCATCACCAGCGACAATGCTGTTAAGAAAATTTGCATCGTCGCGACAGTTCTGAACAAAGTCTTCCTACGATGCAACTCTTCTCTGTTTTTGCTCATCTGCAAGATTGTGTGGCACGAACTTTGCACAAATCTTCCTCTTTCTCATCTTCATGAAATATTTGTCGAACCGTCTCCTTATTTATGTTTAATTCTTCTGCCGTCATTCGAAGGATCATTCGTCGATCTCCTGCCATGCACTTTTGCGATCGTATCAGCTTTTCTAGGCATCGACGGACGTCCTATTCTAGCGATACCTTATATAGTCTCGCATCCATCTTTAAAATGCTTAAACAACTCAAACACAGTAGTATGATTTAAGGCATCATCACCGTACACATATTTCAACATTTCGTAAGTTTCTGTTGCAGTTTTACCTAATTAACCGCAAAATTTAATACGAGGGCGTTCAATAGCATCTCATAAAATCGAAGAGATGGCGCTAGCAAAATGACAAAATTTGCATTTAGTAAGCGTCATTTGTCATTAGATTGCTACCAAAGTTTCAGCTTGCTCCATTGCGTGGCTTCATTTTTGTACTGGATTGAAGCAACTAATTTTGGTTCATTTAGAAAAATGAAAAAACATGAGTTTCGTGCGGTGATTAAACACTTTTATTTAAAAGGTTTAACACCGAAAGAGATCAAAGCCGAGTTTAATGAAGTTCGTGGCACATCTGCTCCTGTGTTTTCGACTGTCTACAATTGGGTAAATGAGTTTAAACGTGGTCGTACATCCACAAAAGATGAACATCGTTTCTGGACGTCCAGTGGAAATGACTTCATCCGAAATGATTGACAAAATCCACGATATGGTTTTGAAAGATCGACGAATCATAGTCAGCGAAATAGTTGACGACACAGGCATATCACAAAGTACAGTATTTTCAATTTTACACGAAAAATTGGGTTTGATGAAAATCTCGGCGTGATGGGTTCCGCGTTTGCTATCAGTTAAAAATAAACTGAATCATGTGATCGAATCGTCACTTTTCCGTCGCTATCCTGACAAGTCTACGTCGTTACATAACTGTGGACGAAACATGGACACACTACTATAGGTACTCCAGAAGCAAAGCAATAGTCGAAACAGGGGGTTTTTAAAGGCGATCCTGTTTCGAAGAAAGCAAAGACGGTGAAATTTGTCAACAAGGTGATCATGGTCAGTGTGTTTTGGGATGCACGTATAATCGTCTACATCTATTACCTGGAAAATGGGCAAACGATAAATGGAGAGTATTATGCAACGTTATTGCACCGGTTGAGCGAAGAAATCAAGGAGAAACATCCTTATTTAGCATAGAAAAAGATTCTCGTCTACCAAGACAATGAAAGGGTGCATACTTGCGCAGTTACGATAGCAATAATCATCGAATTAAAGTTCAAATTATTACAACATCCACCATACGCAGCGATTTCCTTTTATTCCCAAACTCGAAAAAATGGTTTGGTGGAAAACGATTTATGTCGAACGAGGAGGTATCGCCCAAACAGATGTTTATTTTGAGCACCTTTCGAAATCCTACTTTTAGGACGGTTTAAAAAAGTTGAGGAAACGCTAGGAAAAGTGTATACAGCTAAAAGGAGACTATGTTGAAAAATAAAAAAAATTCCAAAATAACTTGTTTTTCTATCCTTTTTTAAGGAATTTTTGAACCACCGTCGTATTTACCCGTTGCTCCCTTTCGTCTGACAGAAACACGACGTACACGCATCCTACTTAGAATCTAACAGCTGTTTTATCTTCGCTTGACCGTCGTGTATTGGTGAGACTGTGAACTATTATTTATTATAGCTTTATTTTTGGGTATATTTCACTACATCATCGACAATCCGGGAATTAAATTGCCACATCTCGTACAGGGTTGGCCATTTAAGGTTGCGGTTTTTGAAGTCATATTAAACATACAAAACATTAATTTAAAAAAATGATTTATTTGTGCAATTAAACAACAAGATCTGCGGTTTAATAAATCAGGTTTCGAAGTGAGAGCCTCGAGCAACGATAACATTTCGCAGCCTCTTCTCAAATTCTCCACAAACTGCCTGAAGTGTGGCGTACGGTATCGCTTCTATTCGCTGCCGTATTGCCATTTCAAGGTCATCCAGGGTATCTATACCATCGCGATATACCGTATCTTTTAATGATCCCCACAGGTAGAAATCGCAAGGATTGAGGTCTGGACTATATGGTGGCCAAGTTATATCCCTCCGCCTGTAAACTGTTGAGCGTCAAGACCAATGATTCTGTTACCGAAATGTTCTTCAAGAATGTTGAAAACTTCTTCCGTGCGATGCGGACGAGCCCCGTCTTGCATAAACCATGCATTCCCCACCATATTTAATCCATGCGCCACGGGAATAAAAGACTCATTAAGCATTTCACAATAGTTTTGCGAAGTAACGGTTCCATTGACAATCACGGGACCGATAATTCCTGCCGACGAGATAGCACACCATACAGTCAACCGTCGAGGGTGAAGACGACGAACAATTGCGTGGATTTTCTGTCCCCCAATGTCTCCAATTTTGCTTATTCACATAACCGGATACATCGAAATGTGACTCATCCGACCACCACACTCGTTCCAATGACATGCTGCCATTTTCAATGCGTTCGATGATTTCGTTTGCAAAATTGTAGCGTCGCTCCATATCAAACGGTCTCAACGGCTGATCGATCTTGATTTTGTATGCTTTCATCTTTAGATCTTGCTTTAGGATCCGCCTTAGTGTTGTACGGGGTATTTCAAGTTCTTGAGATGCTCTTGTGGTCGATGTTGAAGCTTGAGCTGTAAAGTGCTCCCGTACTCGTTCTATGGTTTCCGGTACACGGATGGTCTTTTGACGTTCTCTAACAGTTGATCTTTCGTCTGCCGCAGATGCTGTTGCTTCAAATTTCACTACAATCCTAAGATATTATCGGATTAGTAGAGATGGAAACATGATAACGAATACTTTGTTACTTTTCCAAATTTATCTTTTTTTCCTTACCTTTTTATAGTGTTTTCCGTTGGTGCGTTATTTCCCCCGAATAGAGTACGCAAGTGTCTTGCCGTAGCTGCAAAAGATTCCCCATTTCTATAATGATATTTTATTAATTCCACACGCACTTCCGTTGGATACGACGCCATCTTGAAAACTGACAAGGTAAATTTTTCATATATTTATTGTAAACCGCGCTTGGCCCTCTAGTGTAAAAAATATATATTATATTAATTTCTATATATACAAGGGAATAGCGCGATTTTTAAAACCGCAACATTAAATTGCCAACCCGTTACATTAGTTTACTCTATATTCAATAAACCAGAGTAAATATGAAACTTAAGAGTCCCGCTGGGTCATATATTGGAACCTTAACACATTACTTTACTTCCTTGATTCCTTGATTTTTTTTATTAATATTTTTAATAACAATTCGAATATACAAAGGACTTCTCCTTACGTTTCTTCATTAGGTCGCCTTTCAAGACTCAGCTCTCCAGTCTCAGAAGAGCCATTGGACGATGACGATATTGAAGTGGACGTAGAGGAATGTTCGGATGGCGAAACGTCTTCCAGAAACGCTAAAAGTAAACTGTTGCGACAATCACCCGTTATTTCGGAATGCGGCTCTGATCCGCCGGACAACGACAGAGAATCCCCTGATTTGGTACCGGAGAAACCGCACACCAAAACACTCAAAGTGCGTTGTAATTGTGATGAATTGCTGAACGTCGAGTGCCACCTCGAAACGAAGGAACTGTGGGATAAGTTTCACGATTTAGGAACGGAAATGATTATTACGAAGACCGGAAGGTGAGTATCATTTTTTGCATTTTTGTATTGGTCATTGTTTCGATTTAAAAGTCGATATTTTTAAATCAAATTTTGGATGAAGTATAATTGAAATAATATCTTTAAAAAATCTACGGAATTCACGATGAAATTATAATGGAAGATTGGTTAATTTCTTTCTAAACGAAATTTAAGGTTTATACATAGTATGTTTCACAAAGGAGTCACTATTGTAAGAAAAAATATTAAAAACGTATTTTATACTAATACGAAAAAGAATGGAGAAACTTTGAATAGCTCCGATATATTATACTTTATACTGGGAATATTAAAGAGCTTCGTTAGGTCATGCCTTGGTCTATCTAAAATAGCATTTTCAATAATTTGAATGTGTTTAAAACTATTTTTAATTTTTAGATTTTAATAAATTAAAATTATTCCGTTTAGATTTAGTAAAATAGTCGAACTTATAAAAGAAGGATTTATCAGGGTAAAGTTGGAGTTGTCTTGGAACAATTCTTAAATTTCCTCGAATATTTTTAGTGCATTTAGTCAATCATAGGTGACCTACTAAGCTGTCGACAATGAATATAAATAACAGTACCATAAACCTCTTTGTATCAACTTATCAGGCATTACAGTCAAAGAAATATTTATTTTTTCTTTTTCTATGGCCTCATTATATGATTTCATTTTAACGGTTTCGCAATTAAGATAACTAGGTACATTCATATATAATGTACTAGTTTTCAACATTATTGTAAGTATAAGCAAGCATAAATATTAAAAGTTGGTTCTCATACAAGGTACATATAATATTTTAGATCGTGTATTGGTTGTTATCACCGTTTAAAACGTATTTATCGCGTTTAAAAAGACATTAGTTACTAGTGGCCTATATTAGAATCTCTTTCTTGTCTTTCTTCGATTATCAATCATGGTTACACTTAACTGTTAACGTTTAAAAGCAATTGAACGATAAATAAAAGCTAAAAGTTTGGTTCTCTTATTCTTTCAGAATCACTGTGCAAAATAGTTATTTTACTTATTGTATAGAGTTGTTAAAAATTAAAGTATATTATTAGTTTTTTCTATGCTATATATTGGTAAATAATATATAAAAGGATATCATTTAAAAATTTATAATTAAGGACCGTACACGAGAGGCTGATGACTCATCGACTATTGAAAATTTGTACTTTTAAAGAGTTTTTAATTTTGTTTATATAATTGGAAAAGAAACGGGTAGCGATCTATAGAATATGAAATACATTTTTATTTGTTCATTTTGTAGTTCAAGTTGAGTAAAAGAGTATTAATAACTAGCAATACTTTCTCAAGGTTCTCTTTTGTAAAATTTGTTCTCTTTGAATGAAATACATTCTTGTAGATAGAATACCTTCCTTCTACTTCGCAACTGGTTATAGGTGCATACTGGAAATATTCTTTTATTTCAGCGTATTTAGCAGTTAGATATTGAGGCATTGTTCCTATACACAATTGCTGCAATGTTATTAAATCTGGGTTTCTATTAAAAACTTTTGCCGAAGGAATATTTTTTAATTTATTAATAGCGACATCTAATTTGATTAATCCATCATTTAATTTGGGATTTTGATTTTCAAAATAAGTGATTAGTTTTGGTAAATTTCCAAAGTGTTCCTGAGGAAAGTACAACTGATTTTTTAAATTTGGAATTTGTATTAGTTTCTTCCACTCAGAAATACTTCCAGCATCGTCATTTTGTTAACTATTATTTTAAACCTTGCATAAAAACTAGTAGCTTCCAGCCATGTTCCCTATATAGTTTTCCCTGTTTTTTCTCTATAAAGAGGTACTCTCAGTGGTGCTTTTCGGAAAACTTTTTTAAAAGCGGATACAAGTCTATAAACTTTCGGAAACGTGTCTCTGATATATTCACAGATTCTGTGGAGAGCATGTGCTACACAAGCAATATGCAGCATATTAGGATATGTTTTCTTTAATAGTTTAATAGTATATTTTAGGAGAAATGTTTTAAAAATGGGATTGTTAAATTTATTTAATGGAATATTTGCCGCCATTAAAGTTTCACAGAGTTCTTCGTTAAAATTGTCAGATTCCAAAGCGTTTAATTTCTGTAAATGTGTTAAGTGACGTTTTACGTGCGATTTCTTGGAATTTTTGAACCATATTTTACACACTTTGCAATAAATTTCGGAATCACTGGTAATGGACATATGATCCTTAATCCAACTCGCCATTGTTTCACGATGCCATTCTCCACGTTGTTCCATATCATATCTGAAAAAGTACCTTAAAAATGTTCTAGATCTAAATAAATGAAAATTAAAAATGTGTGCGTAAGTTATTGAAACTTAACGAAATTCACTGGACACTTACGTCAAAATAATTGGGAGAAGTAGATTCGATGAAACGATATTAAACAGGATTATATAATTAACAGTTAAAAAATTAAAAAAACTAACTCACCATACTTTATTTTTCTTACGAAATATAAAATAATAACCACAATAAATTATAAAATTCCTCTCGCTTCTATCTACGCCCTTGAAGAAAGGAATTTAAGGATAGTATTGAAGTAATTGCGTCACACTTCAAGGACAAAATAACAGATGTGCGGTTAACCGAATGAATAGTGCTATTTAATAACTGCGTGTTGTATTTAGCGATGTTATAGACTATTTATATGGTCCACTGTATTTTCGGCCTAATATCCATGTCAATTTCTTGTTTGTATTTTGCTTGTATTTATAATTTTATTGCTTTTTATACCATCTTTTAATTTATACGAGGATTATTTCAGATGTGTCCTGAATAACAAAAAAAAAAAACATATATTTGTCATTGAAAACGCCTTTATTTGCTTTTCAAAATCTTCTTGGTGGTGATGGATGTAGTTTTGTATGTTTGTATGTTTGAAACAATTATAACAATATTTTTATTGCGATTGAGATATCTCCAGAACATACATATTTGCATATTGGATGCAAAATCAAGGCTGTAGGGCGGATTACTCATCAATTTGCTGTTTCGATTGGTCGAAAATTGAGTGGTTTGTGTGAAATTTCGCATTGTTCTATGTGGCCTGGTGGTTTTTCTTATTTTACCAAAGACTTTTGGCATACAGATGGTTGTTTACTCTAGTGACACTGTAGTCATATTTGACTCATCTTGGGGCACTCCCACCGTCGACTGCTGTCTTTTTTTTTGAGCTCATGTAAAATACATCACATGTTTAGATGTTATACACGGTTTTTGACGCACCATCTTTGCATTTTTGAGCATTTCTTTGCATCAATCGACGCGAGCCTTTTTTATACGGAATTCAACGCGAACGAATCTTTTTCAGTCTTCAGGCAATACCTTCCATACCTATGCTTGTCAAATTAATGCTCGAGGATGCCTAAGTCTTACGATTTTTGGCATGACGATCTTGCATTATCAGTTCACGCACGGCTATGACAACCATAGGTTTTGAACGATCTTCTTTACATTCGTCATGATCGAACGACGGCCACTATTGTATTCACTAGATATATAGTGGCTTTAGATAGTCCTTCATTGCTAGAAGTTGATGAATTGATCTATGCGATGTTATTGAGGCAATCAAGTCACAAATAGGGTCCGTATGGAAAAACGTTTTGGGTACATATACTCTGAAAATTATCAAACTTTGCGATGGACATGCCAGATGGCGCCTAACGACACTACTGTTGCCAAGCCTCTGAACCATAAATAACTATCGCCGTACCTAATAATTGTTTATCTAAAATATATTAAAATACTTAAAAATACAGCTTTTCTAAATCTCGTCTAATTTTATACTGAAAGTTTATTCTGGTTTTAACATTATATACATAATTTGAAAAGCAATTAAAGTGGCATTCTATAGCGCTGATGTAGAAAACTTTTTCATGGAAACATCTTTTTCATGTTGTGTAAGGAATTCCTAAATTGGTCTGTTTTTGATGGAAGGTTTGAAAGCATAAAAAAATTCTTTTTGTATGTATATAAACAAGATATATATTAATAGCTTTATTACCAAATTGGTTTCAATGTATTATGAATAGAGCAGGAAAATTGCGCGAACCACCAGAGGTGAACGTTTAAAAGTCCTCCGGGAAGTCATAATAGTATATTAAAAAACAAGTTTCATAAGGCATCATTTTGCCGCACGAGATCAGTTTAGAAAACGAGCCGCGATAGCGGCGAGTTTTTCGGCGAAAGAGCGAGTGCGGCAATGGGCCTTATGAAACGAGTTTTTTATACTATTTTTTCTATTTTGCGTTTTTTACATTAATAAATTGCTTAAATTGGAATTATTTAATTTGAAAGTTCAGAGTTTAATTTTTATATAAAGCATGCAGTTGGTCACATTGACACTTGACATTTTCAAATTTAAATCTTGCTATCCGCGAAGTCTATTATATTACATATTATTTACTAATTTTCGTTAACATTACTTGATACTTCATTTAAAAATATAAACATGAGTGACATAGAAACATATATATGTTGTTGTCAATTGTACACAACATACGTTGTTTGTGTAAAATACGGACATATATCATATCTGTCAAATGTACATAAATTCTTCAAATCAAATGACAGCAACGATATTTATTTCTTTATTCGAACAACGCCAACATTGAAAAATGAAAAAAAGTGTATCGAAATGAAGCTCATTTCGATACTGTTTTGGGTTTCATAATGAGTTCATTTCGAACGCAAAATAGAAAAACATCTTTTTCATGCTGTGTAAGGAATTCCTAAATTGGTCTGTTTTTGATGGAAGGTCAGAAAGCATAAGAAATCTCTTTTCGTATGTGTATAAAGAAGAAATATGTTAATAGCTTTATTACCAAATGAGTGTCAATGCGTTATGAATAGAGTAGGGAAATTGTGCCAACCGCCAGAGGTGGACGCTTAAAAGTATTCCGTGAACTCACAAACATCTGTTAATACTTCAACCATTAGGTATGCATTAGGTTGCTAGGGGTTAACGAAATACCGCAATCGAGTTCTCAGGAAAACGTGACACACACGTTACATTATAAGACTCTTTCTGGGCTTCCTTGGTGCTCATCGGGGGCCCTCCGAAATGTCAAATTTGGTACCAAAACGGCTGCTGGCACTCGAGGATAAGTCACTTCGACCAAGGCGTCGGATTATATTTATAGATGCTATAGATTTGTTACTGTACTAATTCGATTTTTAAAAATCATACACATTTAATGATTGAAATATTTAACAGATGTTATCCCCGTTTGTGACTTCACGGGAGATTCTTAAAGCGGTAAGTGTTTTAACACTTTTTATAATTTATATCTTGCTATTTATTTCATGTCTCGACTTTTAAGCGCTCTCCTCTGGCGGTTGGCGCAATTTCCCTGCTCTGGTTGTGAAACTATTGTACATCCTCTCATATTTACCAAATATTTCTTTTTATAAAATAATCACTTGTATTTGAGCTACTGTTTCAAAATTTGTTTTTCATTTTGGAGTAGGTTTTATGTGATTAAAGCGTTTTGTTTCAATTGAAACAAAATTATAGCAAATACATTTTTTTCTCGCAGATGCCTATATATTTTTAAATATTATTTATAAAACAATAAACACAACAGTGAAACATCTGCAAAGGTTGCCAACTTAATGAAATTATTTCTATATAATTGCTATATACGGGCAATGTACTCAAGTTAGTGATAATAATATTTTGTGATCTCAAATCGACAACCAAATTAGGGTTGGGACATCGATGTCAATGTTTTGAAAACAATATCGTTTGACTGTCTATAATATGGTTTCAAAGTTTACACAAAAATAATTTTAAAAGTGCATTCACAACGACAAGCATATTTTTTTTTAAATGAAATAGTAGTGGATGTAAATCATTTGTGCTATCTTGGAAGCACAATAATAAATGTCCGAAAATATAGCGAGAAGAATACGGTACGCAGACTATCAAAAAGAAGCGTCAATTCACATTCAACGTATTCAAGTATTGTAAAAAAAAGGAAAACAAAAAACTAACGAGTACCGAACCGTAGAATTTTACGAGCGTGGACCCTGGATGGCAGTCACGAATATATTCTTTGCCTAGACACTTTCTTCACGTATATTCAAGTTAAAGAATGTATTTCTTGCTTAGAATTTAAATATATATCTGTTTCTAATTAAAAATTTAGCAATACAAAGTTGGATTTGACTGTCTAAACATATGCACGTTTCACACGAAATCCGCGATTTACAATCTTTTTCTTTGGACAGAACGAACATTAAGTATTGGAATATTAAATTCTAGCTTCAATTTTAGTATTCTCTCAGTAACGGCTCTGAGTTCTGCAGTCAAAGCAGTAGTATTTATAAACTGCTTGTTCCGGTGGTATAATTTCGTATTTTTTCTTCAAATTCTTCTAAAATTGGAAGCGATACCTTCTATTACTATATTTGCTTCTGAAATATGTGATATATCGTTTGTTTCTAAAGCAGGAAAATGTTTGATTTTATCCATAGAGTACTTGGTCTAAATGAGCTACATGCCATGATGAAAGCTAAAAACCACCTTAAGCATATAAAATGTAATACGAGGGCATGTTGAAAATGAATGCTAACTTTATTAGTAATAGATATATGGTTCATATATAAATGTGAAATAATAGTATAAACGGTCCTCTTCGCAATGATATATTCATTTTTCCACATAATTGCCATTGACAGCAATACACTTACGCCAACGTAATACGAGTTTTCCAAGTCCGTCACGGAAAAAAGTTTGAAGACTTCCAACGGCACCATTGCCGCACCTCCGTTATCACCGAAGACAAATGCTTGCCCTTGAGATGTTCCTTAAGCTTCGGAAAGAGGAAAAAGTCACAAGGCCCAAGATCGGGGCTATAAGGTGGATGAGGTTCTGTTTCATTTCGAGTCAAGAGTTGTTCGTAGATTTGTCTCCGATTGGCTTTGACTTCATCAGTAAGCATTCGGTGTACCCAACGCGCGAATACTCTCCTGTACTGCAGCACATTGCAGATAATGTGATGTACTCTTTCTTGTGAAATACCCACCCTGTTGGCAACGTTATTTTGTTTACACCGTCGATTCTCACGAACCAGTTCATCCCCGAGAGCCACATGCCTTTCACCACACGCAGACACTGATCGGCCAATGCGTGCTCGTTCATGGACATCCTCTTCAGCAGGATTTTCATATTTCACAGTCCTTAGCCACCTCCTAACAGTACTCACATCAACACACGCATCACGGTATACAGCACTCATCCTTCGATGTATGTCAATGGGCGCTATACCCTCCGCAGTAAGAAATTCAATGACAGCTCGTTGCTTTAACCGCACGTCCATGCCGGTCGCCATGTTTAGAACTGTTGTGAGCACACGCGATGTTGTTGAGAATCTCCACTAGGGGGACTTATGTACAAATGCTTAAGATAAATGGCAAACCACTTTTGACACGGTCTGCTCTGTCATTATAAAAGTTATGGCTGTGGAGGCATTAGTTTTCAATATGCCTTCGTATAATAATAAAAAAAAAACGTAATCTTACCTGAACAGATTGAACTATATTTACTAATACTACTCAGAGGTACATCTGTACCGCAAACACAGTTTTTACACAAAACCAAAATTTTGCACTGCCATCTTTCTAAAAATAGCAGAATCTTCAAGAAGGTCTGGAGTATATCTGTACCCTAGCTAGTGTTTCTGTGTTAAAGGAACTACATACAAACAATGAAGTGTCTATAACTCCCGAAAATATAACTTGCAGTGCAATCTGGAAGCATATACAAGCAGCTATCTAAAAGATAGCATACCGATGTTTAACTAACATCAAATGTAAATATAGTAACACAAAAATGTTAAAAAACATTTGTATATTTGTATATTTGTTTATTTGTATATTTGTATATTTGTATATTTGCATATTTGTATATTTGTATATTTGTATATTTGTAAACGCATATGCACAATGCATAATATCGCAAACAATTGTGGTTAATGGAACTAAAAAGTTAGGTACCAGTCACGTTTTTTGATCTTTTCGATTTTCTCTAAAGAATTTTTATTATTTCTTTCTTTAACCGGAACTTACATTCATGTTTTTCAAAATTCCAAATTATACGTCCTTCGTATACTATTATTACAATGAACATATTTATGCTTTGTGTATATTTGCTATTAATCTTAATTCAACACCGTTCTTACTGGAGATGACAACTTTGTGATCGAAATAAGTATGCATATTTTAAATCTCTTTGTGTGTGGTGATTTAAGTGTATTAAAAGATCGCAAAATTCTAAGCGATTCTTCTAAATCAATCATCTTCATTTATAATAAGGATTATTATGAAGGATTTTATGAAATATAGTTACATAATTACAATAATTTTGGTTTTAGCGAATATATAGTCAAAGTTATCGAATGAAACAGACATGCAATATACATATCTGTAACTGTACACATGGACAATACACCTCGTATTTTCAGCATTTACTTCTGCTTAAGACACGTGTTTCTGCCATCTATAGGCGTCATCAGTCAAGCTAGTGAAGCAATGTAATACAAATGATACAAATTTTTTTAAGAACAGATTTGTATCTGTATATACATTTACATTTAAACCTTTTTGTATATCAAAGTTATTGCACAAAAATTATTTATTGTATGGAAAAGTTACATCCTATACCATTTTGTTCTACCTTAGATGTAGAGGTAATCACTGAACCTGGACAAACCAAGGATATGCGACACGACATTATTGTATTTAACTTTTGTACATGTAGCAATTTGGATAAATGTGTTTTTTCTCACAAATGGAAGTTCTGTAAAATACTGCTCTATTGTGAATATGTATTAATATTCCGACTCATAATATAGGACGCAGGAGGATCATTCAATTCAAATTACGTTTCCGAATATTGATATATCACAACATATAAGGTCTTTCAAATTGAGTGTCCTTTTTTAAAAATAAATAAAACCCATAATTTGCATTGATTTTCAAGAACTCTTATTGGTAATTGTCAGTTGTCACGTTGTGTCAGTTGTGACGTTTATACACGAAAAATAACATCTGACAAGTGACCACCTCTTGCTGTTTCACAGTTGTTTACTCTTCTCTTAAAATTTTCTATTACATTTCGACATAATTGAGGCTCTATTTCACTAATGACATGAATAATTTCATCCCTTAGTTCAAGAATCGATTGTGGTTTTTTCTTATAGAGCTGGCTTTTTACGTAGCTCCAAAGAAAATAGTCCAACGGATCACAAAATCTTGGTCGCCAATTAACATCACCATTTCTTGAAATAATTCTTCCAGGAAATTTTTGTCTTAATAAAGCAATTGTTCCATGAGTAAAACAAGGTGTTGAACCGTCCTGTTGAAACAATCTATCCTCTAGATCAATATCATTCAGTTCAGGACACAAAAATTCAGTTTACATCTCACCATATCGAACACCATTCACTGTTACAGCATCACCAGCACCATTTTGAAAGAAATATGGTCCAATTACACCACCCGACCATAATGCACACCAAACAGTGACTCATTGAGGATGTAAGGGTCTTTCAAGACTTACTCGTGGATTTTCCTCATCCCAAATTCGACAATTTTGTTTATTAACAAAACCACCAATTTCAAAATGTGCTTCATCAGAAAATAGTGGTTGTTATTTAAGCCAACTGGCGAATGCACGACGTTTTGCACGGTCCAGTGGCTTTAGTTCCTGTTTTATTTGAACCTTATATGCCTTTAAAGTTAAATCCTTTCGTAAAATACGCCCGCCATGTTGTTGATTCTTGAGGTCAACTTATTGTGAACGTCAACTAATGGACATTTCAGGTATTTCAGCAACACTTTCACGAATAAAATCAGTATGCTCTTGTGAACGACCACTACAACTGTATCTTTCTCTTTTTTGATCTTCCACCGAACCGGTCTCTTGAAATTTTCCAAAAATTGGACCAATAGTTCTTTCAAATGGACGATCATGCAAACCATAAAATTCACGTAATTTTCTAAACATATTTTTCACAGAACGCTGATTTTCGTAAAATAATTCAACAATTTGAACGCGTTGTTGTATCGTGTAAGAAGGCATTTTTATAAATGTCATACATCACACTTCGTAAATGTCAAAATACCCAGACGAATTCAGTGCGTCATCTATATTTTATTTATTTTTAAAATAAGGCGGCTTAATTTGCAAGATTCATTATATTTGTGTGGATTGTTACATGTACAACATGTAACATGTATAATGTTGTTTCCTCTTTGCTTGGTCTAGGTTTGAACTGATAATCCTTCCTCATCTTTCTCTATCTGTTGCTTCTTCTTTGCGCGCTTCCACCTGACTCCTTCTTGTTTAAGCGTGTTAATAAATTCGGACAGTCGCGTCTTCTTTCTGCATTCGTGTGTATTTCCTATTTTCGTTCTCATTTTTCCTATTGTTCTGGCTGTTTTATCTTCGTTTATTTTCAGTAGGTGGATCTTATTTGTTGTGTTTATTTTCTCTAATACACTTTTCACTATTAGTCTTTATCTAGTCACTGCAATTGTTATTTTGTTAATCTTTGTTATGCACATTCTTCCAAGTAATTTCATGTCACATAGTTCAATTTAATTTTTCATATTATCTGTTAATATTCGCGATTAGTAGCCTTATATAAGCATCGATACCAACACTGTTTTAATTATAATCAAAAAATTATTTGCAAAGAGCGCCATATATACTAGTCACTATACTGATACTGTTGTTAATTTCATTCTGAATTTTTCCCGTTTCTTCTATGTAATTTCCAAATATTTTAATTGTTTCCCTTCTGGTATTTTTTCGTACTCAAAATCTACTCTTTCTAGTGAATGGTTAATGTTAACATCAATGTACATTCTACACTAATTGTGAGTAATAAAAGACAATGTGATTGCCATCACGAACACTAATTATTGCCAAAGCTGTGTTCCGCAAACAGAAATGATCCCTAAAAATTTTGTAACTCAATCACACTGCAGCAAATATCAATTGGCGTAAGTGGAACTAATTCGAACCCATATCCTCCCTCCAATAACACAGTTGCGCAACAATAAAGTTGTCAAGTCAATAATAATAAGAATAATCACGAAGGAAGTAAATTGCTGGAATGGAAAGCGTGAACATGAGGCGTAGAGGTGGTTTAAAAGGGAAGAAGGCGGGAAGGGGGAGGGCGAACTGAGGGCACGATTTGGCACCGAAACGATCCGGACCGTACCATTGTTAAGACGTAATGATCATGTAGAATCCGATTGCGCATCGCGAGGGAGTTCCGTTCCCCTAATAACGTTTTACTCACAATCTCTGGTATTTTATTAGGTTAGATGAGAGTATCCCGCTGTTTGGGAGAAGGGTGTTATCAAATAACTGTATAATTGACCGACTACAATTCAATTACAAAAGTTTGGCGGAACGGAGAGGGATCATGCTGTGAAAGATTTATGGGTGCTTGCACTATATATACTGGGTTAAATATATAAATAGATAAAAAATAAGTCCAAACAAATAATTAAAATGTTAAGTATTAACGCTAAGAAATAAGTAATTAAACTTCTAGTTTCAAAAATTTCATCCACCTGATGAAGCCATTGTATGGCGGAACAATATTGTAGTGGTATTTACAATAAAAGAATTTTTGAAACTAGAAGTTTAATTACTTATTTCTTAGCGTTATAATGAAGTTTCAACAAGTATCTCCTTCGTCAATTAACTATGTTAAGTATTATACAAATAGTTTATATCTAATACCTTTAACGAGGAGTACACTGAAAATTTCGGGAAAATCATAAATATAATAAAATTTTAGCGGATTGAAATACTTTATTGTTTTTCGAAATAATCGCCCTTAAGTTCTATACACTTTTCCATCCGTATAAACCAATTAGAAAATCATTTATCTCACTTAGAAGATGGTATGTTTGAAATGTATGTTTCATACGCCCCAACTCCCTCTTCAGGTGATAAAAATCTTTGTCCACACATTTTACTTTTAATTTTGGGGAACGTAAAGAAGTCAATAGGGGATAGATCGGGGCTGTAGTGACAATGGCTGAGTAATTCAACGTTGTTGCCGGTCACATAGTCTAGTGTTAGTTTTGCGCTGTGCGAACTTGCATTATCATGGTGAAGTAGGATGCGACAGTTCTGATTGCTTTTTCGCAACTCTGCAATAACTTGCGGCGAACAAATGGTAGTACGCCATTCTACATTTACAGTTTTACGATTCTCTAAAGGAATGGTGGCCATGTGACCAGTCTTAGATACAAAACAAGCAATCATTTATTTCGAGACCCTGTGCGCTCGAACAACTTTCGTCGGTTTTGCTTCATTTAGAAACACCCATACAGCAGATTGGTCTTTTTTTCAAGTTCATATGAGTAGATTCATGTTTCATCGCCATGACGATGTTATACACTAGTTTTGATGAACCTGAGTGGAAGCGTTTCAGTGTTTCTTTACACCACTTCGCACGAACTTCTTTTTGGTCTGCTGACAGATTATGTGGCATCTACCGCGTACACAGTTTTCTTACATTTAAATCATCGTGCGTGCAAAATTGTTTGTATTGCAGTCATGCCAGTGTATAATGATGCGCGAATATCAGCATATGTCACATGTCGATCAAACTTAATAATTTCACGAACGGCATCGATATTTTGCGCAACAACAGCTGTTGATGGTCGACCTTCACGCATTCATCGCTGAAACTATCCCGCTCAAGTTTGAACTCTTGAAACCAGCGATATATTGTAGTTTTAGATAGTGCTTCACTACCAAACACAAAATTCATTCTCTGGACACATTCTTGTTGACTTAAACCACTTCGAAAGTCATAATAAATCATTGCAAGATAGTGTTCTCTTGTTAAATTCATTTTGTTACTGCATCGCTAACTTCTAAGTGTCACCGTAAAAAAATTATTTGACATTTCTTGGTTCTGTCACTTGTTTTCACTCATATAAATGTGATGTTAGCCGAATTTGTATAAATCATAGGTCAGGTTCCAATTATACTGCTGGTTCCCGAAATTTTCAGTGTGTCCCTCCTATTAAACAACGTTTTGGATTGTAGGTTCTACAAAGTCTTCCCTAGTTGTCTTTTGTTTGTTTTTCAGAGTGACACACCAAAAATTAGGACATGAATTTGAAAAATCTAATAGTTTCAAATCTTTATTTCCGATCACCAAATATTTACTTTTCCAATCAATCGAATCAATTAAATTATTCAGAAATTGACCCAATGATTAAAAATATTTTTATTTGCTGTTAAAAAATTAGTTCTAAATATTTAAATAAGAAAGTGAGAGAAAATTACTAGTATATTATGGGTCCAATACCTTAATACGATATTTATATAAATTCATTATTAAAAAGATTATAATCATTTAATTATGAATAATTATTCATTAGAACTATCGCAAAGGAAATTATCCAATCATGTGAAATTACGTACATGATTATATACACTGCTCAACAAAATTAGCGGAGCACAAATTGAATACTGCCGCGTTTTTTATTTAAAAGAGAGATATAATTATCAACATCGGAATATCAAATTTTCAGGATTAGTTAACAAGATTTTAATAACAAATATGCTCTAATTTAACAATTTTCTTGTAAATATAGCGTCTCAACATGTCTTGTAGTAAATTTTGCCTTTCTTCTACAGGAATTTCGGCTAACTCCTGATGAGTATGAGGCGAAACAGAGCGCTTTATGATATTCCTATCAAGTGAATCCCAAACATGTTCGACAGGATTCAATATGGACTCATGGCTGGCCACTCCATCACTTGGATTTCTTGTTCTCGAAGAGAATTAGTCGTAAAATTTTCTGTGTGATATGGCAGTTATCCTACTGGAAGATAAAACCATCACCAGAATTGTTGGCAAATGGTACAACATGCTGTTGAAAGATCATTCTAACATAATTCTGTGCATTGAGATGTTGAGGAATAACGACTAAGTCAGTATGATCATCTATGCTGATTCCACCTCATATCATAACTGATTCTGATCCAAATCGATCCACTTCCTATATACACCTTGCAGTGTATCTCTCTCCAGAACGTCTGTATACTCGTACGAGAACATCGCAATGAGTTAAAGTAAACCGGGATTGATCACTAAAAACATATACCTCCAGTGTCGAAGTTGCCATTCCCAGGTTCGCGAGCAAAGTTTAGGCAGATCCGTTTATGATCCCTGGTCAATCGCGGAACTCGCACAGGCCTTTGAGAAGTCAAATTTGCTTCTTTAAGTCTTCTTATAACCGTTTAATCAGTGATCAGTGTTATAGCGGTACCAGTTCGAAGTAGGTTTTGTAAGTCGAGAGCGGTGGAAGTTCGATGGCTAAGGCAAGAATTGATGATGTAATTGTCATCCCGACGACTAGGTTCTCTTCTACGTCCTTGTTCAGTTCTGCTAGAGTATCTGGCTGTTTCTTGATACTGTAAAATATTTGTCTTTCTGGGTTCTTTTAAATAAAACTAGCGGTAATTTAAAACACACTATATTAATAATAAAATACACTAACTACACCTAATAACTAATAATATTTATTTCACATTTATAAAGTATTAACCCGTCGGTAATTACTCGTTGAATGGGTATATATACATATATATATATATATATATATATATATATATATATATATATAAGGTAAACTTAATTAGTCGGCGATTAAAGGTCTGGTTATTACTTCAAAGTGTATATATTTAAAATAATCCTACATGTTTCGGCAATGATGCCTTTGTCAAGGATATAAAAAAAAAAATTTTATATCCTTGACAAAGGCATCATTGCCGAAACATGATATTTAAAATAATCCTACATGTTTCGGCAATGATGCCTTTGTCAAGGATATAAAAAAAAATTTTTTTATATCCTTGACAAAGGCATCATTGCCGAAACATGTAGGATTATTTTAAATATATACACTTTGAAGTAATAACCAGACCTTTAATCGCCGACTAATTAAGTTTACCTTATCATACCAAGGTCACGAAAATACTATATATATATATATAATTGAAACGAAATTATCGACCGTGATATAATATCAAAAATTAATTTAAATTCGGGTAAGCGGTCAATTAAAAAACTCCTTTATTAAATCACCCTATATTTCGCAACAGACTTTGTCGCTTCTTCTGTGGTAACTACAAGATTAATGAGAAAAATAACAAAAAATAAATAAGAGTATAAAACAGTAGTAAAAATACTTACAAAATGTAGAGTAGAAATAATAAAATTGACGTACAAAATATAAAAATGATTAGATATAAAAAAAATAAAGTAACTATAGAAACAAGCCTTAAGAACTTTTAAAAAACATGTATATGAAAAGTTAAAACATAAAAAATATAATGCACTATAAATTAAAACAACATATGGACCAAATAACGAAACGATTTAAGATCGTCAACTAACAGTCAAACCCAGTATATTAAAATAAATTATACTAAGACCATTAGTATCAGATCTATAATTTATGTTATTTGTGTCTCTGTTGATGTGGACCATTTCTAAGAAGGTTCTTTTTTTATGGTTATTTTCAACGTCTAAGATCTTAACGTCAACAAAATTGAAAGTATGATCACGATCAAGTGCATGGTCCACCAATGCACAAGATCTCTTACCCATACGGACATCACTTTTATGTTGAGTAATGCGCTGTTTTAGCCACTGTGATGTCTGACCTATATAAACGCCACAACAATCCGAACATGCTATCCTGTAGACAGCATGACTATTTAAAAGGGAAGGTGTTATGTCTTTGATCTTACTATACAACTTCTTCAAGGTATGGGTGTTGTATTTAGCAATTTTAATGTTATTAAATTGTTTAAAATGTGATACAATTGTATGAGTAAGACCGATAATGTATGGGATTTTTTTGTAAATCACACTGTCTGCAGGAATGTCCTCAGTAGGGCCATCAAAAAAGTTTGAACTAAATATCAATTTATTAAGTATATGCTTAGGATAGCCATTGTTGACGAAGATGTTGAAAAGTTCTTTAAGATTGTCATCTTCGTCAACAATGGCTATCCTAAGCATATACTTAATAAATTGATATTTAGCTCAAGCTTTTTTGATGGCCCTACTGAGGACATTGTTTTGCTAATTGTTTTGCTATTGAGTGATCTACCTCATTGTTAAACTCGCATTTTGTACTTCTTGTCGTGACCTAAATCCTAATTATCTCTTCTTAACTATTTCAGTTTCTGTACATCGTACAACCATAATAGTTTTTGTATTTAAATATAGCGTAGAGATGATAAATATGAATAGAAATAAGTGTACTGCTAATGTTGAATTGGCAACACAATCTATCCATACATCTATGTACATAGACATAACGTAATCAAATAATAAATCCGACTCGCAGTTATATCACGTTAATTCGTCTATTTATTACATTTAATTAATAATCGCACATGTGCATGCATGCAAATATGCATAATTTTATTACTGCAATCGTTAAAATATATTATTAATTTAATATACGCATATATTTATTAAGGCCATATACTATCAGTAGTAATTTGCCATTTCCAATAAGATATATTAATACAGGAGATGTTAAAAGTATGAATAAATAATCAAATGAACCGTGGCAATTTACTAATTATAAGTAATTGTTTTTATTATTCAATTAATTTACGTACAAGTATGTTGATTACTTTACTAATGGTAAGTTATGTCATTAGACAGCGTTTTCTAAGATGATTTATAATGCATTATTTTAAAGGTTAAAATCTTATAAATCGCGTAAAATAGGAATAACTGTTAACTGGAACTCATAAATTAGAGCATGTAATGCAAAAACTAATGAATTATTGAAGATATATAATTTTTCTATGCAAGCAGGGGAACTGAAACCGATGATAATTATAATAGTAATTTCTTTTAATTTAATAATAGAACTCGAAAACATAACATAAGTCAAAAAACTGCACAAATAACAATGAAACTTTTTTATTATTTTTCTGTTGGTCATATTTTATGTCATCTTTTTAATATCCAAATCCTAGACTAAAAACAGCAGTTTAAAACACGATACAAGCAGTAACAATAATGGTTTATTAACTACGAATAAGTATAACTATTCAGAATACAAGTCAATAAATACATGATGCTCCACATTTATCTCTTTGAGGTAAGCAATTACACTACCAAACTTCTCAATCCATAGGTTTTCTTTCACTTTGAAAAGGGAACTTCAGTATCGAATAATGCGGCCAAACTAATGCAGGTGACAACGTCGCTTGCCACAAATCAAATTAATTAATTATGAACTATGTAAATGAAAATAGATAATCGCAGACTTACCTTCTCGTCTAAATAGGCGAGAATTACCTCTTCTGTTACCGCGGAGACTTATTTCCTCGCCAATGATGGAAACTTGAATAAACTTTTTCGTAGGCAGCTTTAGACTATTGCGGGGAACAATGTTTCCCGCAATAAGTTTCGCTTCCTTTAAAATATTTTCAGGAACATTATTTGACTTTTCCATTTTTGATTATAAAATAAACAACTCAAACAACATATCTATAGCGACTCGTGAAAAATTTTGAATAACACACATGCGAAAACGCTTAAAGTATCTCGGGTGTCTATGCAACTCGACTGCGTCTCGTTGCATAAGAACAACCTCGAACTTTAAGCTTAGGTTTTCGCACATGTACTATTAATAACTATAACATAACTGAAAGGTAAATTAAAAACAGTTTAGTGTCACTTGTTTACTAAATTTGTAATTTTATCTTTGCTTTACCTAACATGGTACCTAAATTATTTTTGTATTATTGTTGACATTGACTATTTTTAAGCCAGTTTTATTCAAGATCAAAACATTTCTCTTTTTTTATGATTCCAAGGGTATCATGCACAAAGAATTTGTAGTATAATGATTAACGCTGAGTATTATTTTCATATATCGTAACGTTTGGTAGGCCGTATTCATCATGTTTGCCTTAAATATCGAAAACCAGCACTCCGCGATTGTTGCATGGTAATGTCTTCGTTCGGCAATTCTCTTTGAAGTTTTGACCAAAAATTTTGCCAAATTCAGCTCATCGACAATCCATTTCGACTTTTGATTATGAAGGACCCTCCAAACCCACTCTATGTCACTGGTTTAATGGATTCAATCGTGATCGTCGTTCGCTCACAGACGCATTTAGAGAAAGTCTTCCAGAATCGGTTGTTGCGACAAAAACATCGATGCTGTACGCGATCTGATAATGTAAAATCGTCATGTGACATACCATGAAATTGAGGTAAAACTTTGTGCCATCTTAACGTTTTCTGCCATTGCGGGGGCACTGCACACACGTCGAACGTATGTGTGCTGTTAACGGCAGCCTAGACAGGTTGGTGCCCAGGACCGGTCCTAGTGGTGTGTGTATTGCGCGGCGCCGTGTTTTGCGCCGCGTAGCTTGGTTCCTCTCTCCCCTGCTGGAAAGGCGGAATGGCACCTGTCCGCCCATCGGGCAGACCCGCCCTAGAATTTTGTAGCGCATGTGCTAGGCTACAACTCAGTAGAGGACCACATCAGCACCCCACCCGTTCCGTCATTTCGCCTCCCGGCCACGTTGCCCGCTTTCGCGCGCTGCAACATTAGTTTAGCACGCGACGTATTATTGCAGCCGTGTCTAACAAGACACTTTTTTGCATTTTTAAATAAAGTTTTTGGTAGAGATCCAAAGTATTTATGGACTTGTGTGATTTCTGTGGAATTTCTCCAGTTGCGCCAATCACAATTGGTACTACTAGGACCTTGTTCATCTTCCACATACTCTTGATTTCGTCGCTGAGAGGTAAATATTTATTTACCTTCTCACTATAGTTCCTTGCAGTGTTTTTTTGCCAACGGAACAGCAATGTCATTGGTGTACGTTACCTTGTCCTTCTTCATTGTCAGTATTATATCTGGAATATTGTTGGGAATTGTTTTGTCTGTGATTATTTGGCGATTCCAATATAATCGAGAATTTTCGTCCTCGCAAACTGAAGGTGCTTCTTATTCATAATACGGGACATTTTCAGAATACGACAAGTGCTTCTGTCTGAGCAGCTGGTGTAATATTTTTGCAACCCTGTTGTACCTCTCGAGATATTATTTGGGGGCAAGTACAGAGCATCCTGCCATCAAATGATCAATTGTTTCTTCTTTATCTGCGCATACACGACATTTAATGTCAGATAAATTCTCATTAAGAATTTTTTTCCTATAGGAATGCGTTGGAATTACTTGATCTTGGATGGCGGCTATGAATCCCTCTGTTTCTGCAAACAGGTTACCTGTATACAGCCATGCCTGCGACATTTTCAGATCCAATTGTTAACGGATCTTACTTATGGATGCAAAGATTTATTTTTCCACCTCTCTTTCTGTTGGGGTATACTTAAGATTCTCGTGGATGGATTGAATTCATCGTTAGCCAGTTTGAGTGGCGTAAAATTGTCCATTTGAGCAATCGCATTATGCAATCTACTTTCTTTCGACTTTTGCAGAAAGTACTCTCGTAAATTATTTACCTGTGTATAATGCCTGCAATAAGCACTCGATATTCCTCTACCTCCTTCTCTTCTTGGTAGGTGGAACCTTTCGATCGCACTACGTGGGTGATGAATTCTAAATTTTCTGGCTTCTACTCTTGTCTTGATGTCTATTGCTTCAAGTTCAGTATTAGTCCAGTTAATTATTCCAAATCCATAAGTAAGTACGGAAGTTGCAAAGCTGTTTATTGCCTTGGACATATTTCTTGCCGACAATCTGGTTTTCAACAACGATCGGAGCCTAGAGAAATACTGATCTTTCGCTGATTCTTTTGCAATATTGTGTTCTATTCCTCTAGCCTGCAAATAACCAAGATACTTATAATAGTCGTTGCTCTCCATTCCAATAACTAGTCCTTGTCCGCCTTCCACTTCGAACCCACGATGTTCAACCCATTGTCCCTTTTCTATGCAACTTATTTTGCATTTTTCCAATCCAAATTTCATTTGGATATCTCTACTATAACGTCCAACACAGTTTAGGAGATCGCGAAGATGATTCTTTTTCCTAGCATACAATTTGAGATCATCCATGTACCAAAGGTGACTAATTTGTACGACAGGTTGTAGTAAATTACATCCCTTATTTAGGGAATTTAACAAAATTGTTATTATTATTATTATTATTATTATTGTTATTATTATATCACATAAAAAACTTGATTTTTGTTTACCAGTGTTATTAACAAAGGCCGACATTTGATAAATCAATACACGTCATTACTAATTTAATTAAAATACAGCAATTTTGTTTATTTTCAGGACAGAGGGTATATTGCAACAAGCCTAGAAGCTTTGGCGCAAGTGCTATACTAGTCACAATCAACGCAAATACTTGCCAATGAATATCAAACAATTCTAATATTACTACATATCAAGCTTTTAAAAGGCGGTAACAATATTTCCGGTATTTCAGTAAAATGAGTTCCATTTCAAAAAATATAAATATAACTTTTACCATTTATATGTCAAAAATATACACTAACATAGTTGTTGACAAATCTTCGCCGCATTTTTCATTTTCATTATTAACAGAAAAAGAATGTAGAAAACAGATGGCGTTGTATACACAGAATCTATATACACCTACTTTTATTCCAGACATCATCACAGCAATAAAATTACGCAATAATTTTATCTGAAATTATTGGTGATTTTCATCGGTTCGCCACTAACTAAAATAAACTGTAACTACACATCTCGGTCGTATTATTAATAAGCCATTATTTGTTATAACTGCCTGTTTATGCGTCCGACCAAATTGACGTCTTGTTTCTTATTGTTAATTCTTTCGCGCAACCGCCTAATGAAAGCTTTAGTACTTGTTAGAATGAAATCGCACTGAAATATTTATAATAAGCGGAATCACGGTTTAAAATCTACACCGGTAAGTAAGTGTAATTTCGAGATCATAACGAACCAGCTCATATTATTTATTTTTATTCGCGTGGACTTTAAAAAAGGAAAAAAATTACGTCAATATTTATTAAAAAGGTAACAGAATGAGATCATCTTTGGTTTATTTAAAGTGGAAACTTTGTTTGAGGTATATATACAGCCACAATTTTGTAATACCTGTATATTTTTAAAGATATTTGTATTAAATCCAATTTATTCAATTAGATATACATTTTTTGATCAAAGTAGTAATAACAATATCATTGGTGATGACTAGATTAGTATATGATAGTAGCAGGAAGGCGCTTTCTTTAATTAGGTTTTGTTTGAATTAAAATGAAGTAAATTGAGCGTTTGACTTCCTTTCGCAATTGAAACTTCAAAATATAAAATTAGAATACGTTTTCTTTAAACGTTACAAAGATAAAAATTTGGAAGCCTTCTTTGATATTAAACTAATATTCATTAAATAAACTAACGATATTTGGAA
The DNA here is from genome assembly GCA_935421215.2 of Melolontha melolontha. Taxonomy (NCBI): domain Eukaryota; kingdom Metazoa; phylum Arthropoda; class Insecta; order Coleoptera; family Scarabaeidae; genus Melolontha; species Melolontha melolontha. Next base: position 164,886,768 of record OW285237.1, on the reverse strand, counting down.
GTAAGTCAGATAAACTCGATTCGTCATCTAAAACTGTAGACTTTTTTCTGGTGGGAGGAAATTAAATACTTTATATATCGCTTTAGACTTTAGGTAAACTACTGCGTTTGGTAACTGTATTGTCAAATCTAAATGTTGAAAAAGCCCAATTTTAGTAACGATTGACACACAAACCTAAACATGACAATAAACTCAGCTTTATAGTGCGCGATTGTATTGCAGTGTTGGCCTATCCTCTCATGATTCTGTCTACGTCGATCAACATTTCCGAAAGTATGGAAAATTAGTAAAATTACACCTGTGTTTAAGAAAGGTAACCGCTCAAACACTGCTGATTACGGACCTATAAGAATTACATTTAATTTCGAAAAAGTCTTGGAACACATTTTAACCCGGGTGTCCTTAAAATAAAAAGAGAATGTCTAAAAAATGGAAAGATGTAATTATATAGAATATAAATCCAAAATATTTTCCCAAAATTCCCTCTCATAAGCGAAGAAAAAATAACAAAGGCATTTAAAAAAAATTTGTCCCGCCACTGTGCGATCCACTATATTATAAAAAACGATATCTTAAAGTTGACCGCCAATAACAAAAAGAATAGTTTTGTTATTGTTCAACTTATTCAGCTGTTGCGTATGTAAACATACGCTGTAGCGTATATGTATGTCAGGTATTTATTATTTATAAACATTCTGAATATTTTGAATTCATAGGCGTCACGTAATACAGTTTTTAATTTCGGGCTTTGCGTTGTAATTGACTTGCAATATTTTAGATTTCTGTTCTTTCCACTTACCATATGTTGTTTCTTTATTTCAAGGACACGTTGTATAACGAAACCTATACAGTAGGCTCCCTCTAATTCGACCACCTCGGGACCGGACCTTAGACCACACGAACCGAATAAAGGCAAAAAACAATAATTGTCTTCTGTATATGTATATGTAATGTTCTAAGAGTTTGTTATTGTACACAAATCAAATTACATAGACTAGGTCTACTTAGTAATTCACCAAGACGGAAATTCAAAAACAAAATTAATCTTAACTTTTATTGGCTTACAAAAATAAAATATGTATTACAAACAAACATTATATCAATTGCTGTTGCCTCTGTCTTCTGCTCAATGTACGTAGAAGCTAAGTGCTGCCGTTTCCTCATAGTGGCTCATTTAGCTCTGTCATCCTCTTCCCCCTCCTCGGTAGCTTTATCTTCTTCGTTTTCCTGGTGAATGACAGACTGAGCAATGTTGTCATTTAAAATTTCATTGTCATAGTATTTTAATAGTTATCCAGTCTAAAACATCTTGCTCAATAATGTTTTCACCATTAGGTAGTAGCTGAAGATCATGTAACAAAGCTGCGCTGTCGTCTGGTTCAGAATTAAGAAAGTTAGACTCATTTGCAGTATTTTGTCTTCGCTTCTTGCAACAATGTCTTCAACATTTGGCCATACTTTTCTCCAACACTTCACTATTCTCGATGGGCGTACTTCCTCATACATCATAGCTACCATATAAATCACTTCTTTTCTGTTGATTGTTATTCTCCTGTTTACTAAGAATTTTCGAAAGAAGCTTTTGGCGATACTTTCTCTTGAAGCATTCTATAACACCTTCATCTATTGGTTGCTGAAGGCTTGTCATGTTAGGTGCAAGAAACAAGAGGTTTATGGTTACTCGCGCCCTCACATTCAAGTTCGCCCTGCTGGGTTGAAGCCTTGTCAAGTACAAGAAGTGCTTTTGCAGGCTATTTTAAACTCGACAAATAATTTTTCATTTTTAGTACGAATTCCCAAACGAACCACTCTTTGAACAAGTATGTGTCCACCCATGCCAATTTTTTGTCCGGTAGTTCTTTGGGAGGGTTGATATGTTCAAGTTCTTAAATGCTCTGGGTTTTTCTGATTTACCAATGACAAAGAGTGGTATCTTATGCGTCCCTGAAGCATTAAAGCAGTGTGCCACCGTGATTATTTGTTTCCTAACTTTGAGCTGATTTTTCGGTTGATGTAACAAATGATTTTCTGGGCAAAAGTTTTTAAGGTTAATCCAATTTCGTCGATGTTATAGACTTACTCCAGACTTAGATTATTATCACCAATGAGTTTTTTGGCAAAATCACTAGTTGCTGCAGGATCCGTTGATAGTTTTTCACCACAAACTCCAGGAAAATGAAGTCCATGTCGTTTTTCCAACGCGAAAGCCATCCTTTAGTAGCCACGAATCCCCCGCCTCGTCTTCTGGAAGTTTAGAATGTAGGACAACAATTTTTTCTTTTAAGATTGATCCGCTGATGGGTATACTTCTTCAAACTTCAAATTTATAAAACATTAAAAGCCATTTTGAACGGATCTTAAGAGGTGTTGGATAAAGTTTTGTATTACACACGTGTGTTAATTACAAATAAGTCACTTGAGAAAAGTAGCTCACTCGTCCTAGCGGACTCGCGAGCTAAACATTTTCTCGCGTGACTTATTTGTAACATAACACACTTGTACAATAAATAACTATTAGACAATGGTTTAAAATTGAAAATGAATGTTAAATATTTTATAAAATTGGAAATTTTATAGTTGAATTCTTATCCTAGGCTTACTCATATCTAGCATATATATAATATAATAAATTTCGTTTTATGACGAAACAACAGAGTTGCCAAATGTTGAAGTTTTAGCACTAACCTTCTTTTTGAATCTCCTATTTTCAATCTCCTAAGTTGTTAAAACCTAAGAAATGTTAGTCAGCTAATTCGAAGCTTTAAGTAGTTAATTTGAGTAATGAAGTGTTAATTTAAGTAGTTAAATAGTAAATTTAAGTTAGAAATTAGATGAGATTATTATTTCAAGAAAATGCCCATAGGAGGTTATTTATAGGCAAAGAAATCTCTTCATCTTATATACAGTTGTTAATTATTGATTTTGCTAGATGTGAGTTAGCATACTGTATAGTATGGTGGGATATACTTTGTTATTTATGCAATACTAAAAAAAGTACTGCATTAATTAATTAATCTACATTAATTCTATTAACATAATTTATTTGTTTTAAATTCAAGATAAAATTATTTGAACACCTTACGCAGTTTAAGTAATTAGGACTTAATCAAATAATTATTCTTACTGAACCACGGCAGACATGAGCAAGGAATTAAATTAGGAGTTTCTTGTAATATTCAAGGAAATATGTAATATCTCTGTGATCTTGATGATTTAGCATATTATATGTATTGTATTCCAAGAAAAAAAAATATGCGTTAATTAGTGGATTTTTTTGCATTTTTTGCATTAAGATAGTGACTTATACATAATCATAATAAGCAAGATAATTTAATGGTAAATCCTCATTATGCATATGCACAAGTATTACAGAAGCACCACTACAGTGTCTAATTACTGGTTTCATGAAAATAATTTCTAGAATTGCATAGTATTAATAATTTTGCATGGGCTGAATAAATACATATTTGTGAATTATGTGTTGAATCGCGAATAATTTCGAAGATTACTGAAACTTGTCTGATGGAAAATTTCAGTAATTTGTGTTTTTCTGTATTTTAGCAAAAGCTTTTCCTTTGCTCTGTTTAGCCAATAAAATATTTAACTTTCCAGAACGTCTCAGCGAAAATCATTGGTTTCCTATTATTAAATTGGTAATTTTTTTCTGTAGTAAAACTTCTTCTTATATGAAATAATACGATAAATTTGGATTATCAATAGAAGAATATTAATTATTCATACATAGAAGAAATTGAAGCTACTTGCACAATGCAGCATAAGTTACCCCAGTTTTCTTTCAGTTTCAGTTTCAAATATTATAAATAAAGAAAGAATTGTTTCTATGAAATATTATTTAAAAGGGAATCACCATTAATAGCTTGTTGTTATGTTAATAACAGTTACGAATGGTAAATCTGTATTGTATACAGATTTGCCATTTTCTGTGTATTTTTTACTTGTCCACTTAATTCCCAGTCCTATTTGGCTTTACAATTATAAGTATATTACACAGATACTACGGGAACGCTATTGGATGAGCTGTTATTACAAATGCCGGCGATATGGCACCTGAAATTATTCATACCGTTAAGCTGAGTATCTCAGTACCGACCAGGGAACAGGCGAAGAATCCTCGAGCTATTGCGACTCAAGTACCTTGTTCACAGATGGATCACAATCCAATCACAGCACAGGAGCAAGAATCTGTGGAATGGGCTATAGGGGAAGTTTGTGGCGATTTTTCAGGCCTAAGCTTAAGCCTAAGGAATGTTTGCAATTGCAGCCTGTGCCAAAGAAATTCGTTGCACAGGGGGCAGGCTGTACAAAAAGTAGAAAATGACTGATAGTCAAGCGACTATAAAACCCGTTTTGAATTCAATTACCAAGTCAAAACTGGTTAAAAACTGTAAGGATGTCCTCAATAGACTGGCATTAGACAATACCATGTCAGTTATATGGGTATCACGACATAGGGACATGGTCGACGAACTGGCCAAGGAGGGCTTGAAGGGGAATTTCATAGGAACAGAACTTGTATGTGGAATCGCTAAAGATTCTGCTAGAAGGAAGATCTACTCATGGCTGAAAAGAAAGTATAAAAAGATTAAGGCTGAATGTAGATCAATTCTGTACTAATACCCTGTTAGGAGAGCTGAGTGCTAAGTTCTCAGTTAACTTAATTAGAAGAAACAGACAAGAAAATCAGATTATCACTGGCTTGATAACCTTTAAGCAAGTATCTATACGACATGAGTTTGGTTATAGAGCCTTGATATAGGAAATATGAAAAATCTGGGGGCATCAACCCTTTATGTAATATGTACTTGTGAGGGACTAAAAGGATTCAGACAGAAACAGTTCGAGTCTTAGAGGGTAATTGGGACGGCACCAAGGGCATTACGCTCAAGTACCTGGGCTTATTGGTGTCCAATTTAAAGACTTAGAAGAAGAAGAGGGTTAGAGGAGAGGAGTACTCTTTTTTTAGCAAACTTTCACGCTGTAATACTTATTATATATTTTTCTCTTTTCTTGACTGTGCTGTATATGCTCTTTATTACATTTTTCAAATTTTCTGGCACTTTTATGTTGTCCAAACATTCCTACATGTATTTTGTGTTAACGGTTTCGAAAATCCAGGAAGGTTAGATGGAATACCATTCCACTTTCTATTTCTTTTTCTGTGATGTTTCCTGTAATTTATATATATATATATATACATATATATGTTTTCTTTTAGGTTTCCGCCGGTCGTAGTATGTGTCGTAACTGGATTCCGGGTTTTCTTCCGCGTTTCCACTGTTTGGTCTTCGTAAAGACCGGTGCTGGTTTCTGGACGACCTAAAGATGGCAAATGTGATTTTGCCGAATCGTCGTCCAGAAACCAGCACCGGTCTTTACGAAGACCAAGCAGTGAAAACGCGGAAGAAAACCCGGAATCCTGTTACAACATATATATAACTTATAGTTTTTTTTTTAATAAGAAAACTCGGAATCCTGTTACAACATATATATATATATATATATATATATATATATATATATATATATTTAATTAAAAATTGCTGAAAGCCACGTCCGTCAACGGAACGCACAGACGCGTTTCGCTCTTATTGGAGCTTATACCAGGAAGGAAGGTCGGAGTTGCGACGAGGTGTGTTCTACATACTGGTACAAACTTGGTTTGTCGGATTGTAGTTATTAACGCATCACATAAGGCGACATTTACATGTAAAAATGAGATTTAATATTCATTAATTCTCATTTGCAGTAAGTTCAGAATGTTAACTATATATATATATATATATATATATATATATATATATATATATATATATATATATATATATATATAATCAAAAATTAATTAAAATTCGGGTAAGAGGTCAATTAAAAAACACCTTTATTAAATTACCCTATATTTCGCGACAGACTTTGTCGCTTCTTCTTGGGTAAAAAATGTAGAGTTAAAAAATAATAAAATTGACGTACAAAATATAAAAATGATTTTTAAATCATTTTTATATTTTGTACGTCAATTTTATTATATATATTATATATATTATATATTATATATATTATATATTATATATATATATATATATATATATAACTTATAATTTTTAATAATATTTTATATTATTAAAAAATACTTTTATATTATACAAAACTGTTGAAGTTTTTACCAACTCATGTATGTTTCACATATAATTTATATATTGATGATCGACTGTTGGACGTGATACTATCAAATATGGACTGTGAATTCGATGTTGGATATGATTCTGACTCCCTTGTTATTGAAGCCATGCATTAGGGTTTGATGTTATGTATAGGCTAACATCTCGTACACGTCCATTTCTGTCAAACAACAATATTAGATATAACTTTGAAAAGGCTAATTCTATGAAACCGTATTCTGATCTACTCCAAACTTACTCGTCTTTCCTAGATAGTTATATTGATATTGACGAGTGTCTTGTTGCTTTTTTATGACAAAAACTTTATTCTGTTTTAAACCTTTCTGTTCCTGTGCAAAGATCTTCCTCAAATAAAAGTTATCCTCCGTGGTTTACTAAGAACATAAAGAAATATCTTCTGTTGAAGTGTCACTATCATAGGAAGTGAAAATCTACTGGTAATGATTATTACAAATCAGAGTATAAGAGAATTCGGAGAATTACTGAAACGGAAATTTCTAGAAGCTGTAAATGCTATACACAAGAATAACAGAAAAAATTATTAATGATTCGCCTCAATTCTGGACTTTTGTTAATTCAAAACGCAACATGTCTAGAATTCAAAATAATTTACATTTTAATAATCAGAAAAATTCCGAACCACAAGCCATTGTTGACGCCTTCGCATCTACATTTGCAGAAGTTAATCTTCCTAAAAACTCCGATGATGCGTCACGTGAGTACAATACTATTAGTAGTTATCCGCTTATCGTCATTCCTTGTGTTACACAGCATGATAATCATCGAGGCCATTGGGAAACAGAAGAATAAACAGACTGCTGGAGACGATAATATTCGAACGTACTTGGTTAAGGACTGCGCCAATGATTTTGTTCATCCACTCTCCAAACTCTTCGATTTATCCATTAAAACATCTTCATTCCCACAAGCATGGAAAATCGCTAGAATTTGTCCTGCATTTAAAAAGGGTGATAACACTGACATCTCTAATTATAGACCAATAGCTATTATTTATGTTTTTGCGAAAATCTTTGAATCCGTCCTGCACAAAATCATCTCGTTCAAATGTTTACCTTTATTTCTCCTTCGCAACATGGATTTGTGAAAAGTCGCTCGACTCTAACAAACTTGTACTGCATAATCCAAGATATAGCCGAAGCTTTAGACGATGCTAGTCAATTAGATGTTATTTATACGCACTTCAGCCCCGCATTTGATACCATCGACCATAATTTACTCTTACAAAAACTGTCAGCTTTTAGGTTTAACGATTCCCTACTCAGGTAGTAACTTTGACAAGGAAAATAAATTACACACTCTCTTTATTACGTCGATAATACTGTTATAGAGAAATGAAGCTCTACAAGGGATCTTGGTGTTACAATCGACACTAAGTTGACCTTCAATTATCATCTTTCAAACATCACTAGATCTGCTGTTAAGTCTCTGGGTTTTATTATCAGAATGTCCCGAAATTTCATTAATGTTGGTACCATTAAATCTCTATATTTCGCATATGTCGTCAGTAAGTTGGAATATGCGTCTACCGTTTGGTACCCAATCTAAGACCGAAAGGTGAATCAAATTGAACGCGTTCAGCGTAAATTTTTGAAGTACTTAAGTTACATGCTGGATGGCGTCTATCAAGAACGCAATATAGACTACGAGGACTTGCTTGTGAGGCATGGATTGGAATTGCTGGCGGTGGAAGGACAAAGGAAGAGCGCATTACTGGTGGCGAATTTCCTGAATAGCCGGATCGACTCAGCATTGCTGTTAGCTCGAGTGAATTTACTGGTACCACGCATTTCTGTTAGACACTCCCCATCTTTTGTGTTTTCAACACCAAGGACTAGTATATTGTGCAGGGCTCCATTGGTGCCTTCGTCGAGAAACGCGAATAATTAGTTTAACGATGTTTTCTCATGGAATTAATTAATTATCTTATTTATGTATTGTTGTATTGTCTCATAGTCAAAGTTTTGTTTTGCCTGTTTGGGGTTAATCAGTTGGGCAAAATAAGTCATTATTATTATTACATTGCCATTGTGTGCATATATTTTGTTATATATTGTCATTGTGTGCATCATTCCTCTCCGTACGCAGCTTACTCTTCTTTCAATTTATTATTTACTGCAGTGCAAAGTTTCTTTTCTATTATTACAGTGTATAGCTTGAATCAAGTGGATGATGGACATATTGTTCTGTAGTTGTTATAGTTTGTGAAGCCTGCCTTCTTATGTAGCACTAATTATACAACATTTCTAAATGCGATTAAAATTTATTTTAATAAGTAATTAATATTTCACTGAACAATTAATGGTTTGAAGAGCTTCATTATGGCATGCCTATTTTAAATTTTAAATTAATCTGTAACCTTACTAGATGATGTTATCAGAGATGTGATATATGAGACTTCCTAATTATAATAAAAATTATAATTCATGGTGTTGAAACAGAAATATGTGCAAATTATGAATTTATTAAAACATTTCCGTTAATTTACAACTAACCGAATATGTAAGTTTATTAAAATCGTATCGCATTTGACATTCAAATTATGCAATGTAAAAGAAAACTACAAACTATTAAAATAATAAATTAAATTTATTGAGGAAAATTAGCGTTTGGATTTACTGAAAACAATTTTTAAAAGCAAACATCTTAATAGCAACAGGAATTTTAAATTATCTTTAAATTATGCGTTACAATTTTTTTTTCAATTTGACAGAACAAAAAAAAAACTGTGCGCGAAGATGATTCTAAAAATAGAATGACAGAACTCTACGCGGCTATGAAAGCAAAAGGAGGAAAAAAAAACACGGTACACACTGAACCAGAAATGATGTTTCTAATACACAATAACTATACTAATGGACTACAACTATGACACATGTCAGATCCTGTAAACTGATTAGGGAACTTTAAGAACAGGTGCCCCCAGTCTCGACAACCTATACACGTATGTACACGGCGAGGATTTAAGGAAATATCTGAACTATTCCAATCATTCGCTCAGTGAATAATGCTACACCATATCAAATTTTGTGATTCAGATCAGATAAATACTTATTTTATGTGCATTGTATATAATAGCCTAGGTATTTAGAAGGCTATTACGGATCCAAAATTGAGTTTTAAATTGCTTAAATTGACTTTATGCATGTGTATTATATAAAATTGAAAAAAAGATTATTCCATATATGTAATTGTGCCGGAAATACAAGCGGTCTTCCTGTTAAATTATGTGTAATTTATAATGTCCATTATGCAAATAAGAAGTACTTAATGTCATATTTAAAATTTACAAGATGTCCACTTTTAAAATATTATAATATGCAGCCAATAAATTAAACAAAAAATATATACATGAAATACAAACATATGCTACATATTAAAGTAGTATATTATTTTTAAAGTTATTAAACTTTCTACTTCTGAAAATGGAAATAACACTACAAGAACTTCGTTCTGATGTTAGAAGTTAGTACGAATAGGGTTAATATTATACTCAGTGACATTAGAAGTGTTACACCCAGAAGGAATAATTTGTTCAACTTGAATTTTTGGCAATGTGATAGTTTTACGTCAAAAATGAAACGAATGTAATACGAAAAAAAATTAATAATGTGCTTGGCAACCCCGTAGCTGAGGCCACGTCCAGCTATCGACAAAATGAAATGGTCGACATCTGCTTGTGGTACCTCGTTCCAAACAACTTGAGTTTCGTGGATTAACTGCGCCAGAGTTTGTGGAAGATGGTGCAAGGTGAACAGTCTCCTCCCCATGATATCCCATACATTTTCAATGGAGTTTAAATCCGGTGAACGGGGTAGCGACGGCAAAATATTAACGCCTGCTTCTTGGAGAAAGCCCATAGTTCAACGAGCAATATGGGACGTGCGTTGTCTTGCTGAAAAAGGACGTATGGACGGCCATTTACATAAGGTAGTAAAGTGGTTTGTAGGACTTCATCAACATAACGCGCAGCTGTCATACTGCCTCGAATAAAGAGAAGTGGTGATTGGCTACCATAGGCAATAGCCCCTAACCATTACTTCAACAGTCCTGTGTACATGCCTCTCAACAGCAAGCCCAATATCACGTCGGTCTCCACGCTGGCGCCGTACCCGTCTACGGCCATCGTGCATACCTAAACAGAATCGCGATTCGTCGCTGAAGACGACATTATGCCATTCTGCCTTCCAATGCTGCCGTTCTCTGCACCAGTTCAAACGTTGACGACAATGATCCACAGTCAAAGGAAGCACTAATCGTGGACGGTATGAAAGAAGTCCAAGTCCTATGTACGCATAGTAACAGGTCTACATTCTTCTCCAAACCATTGGTCAGCGATTTGACGCAAGAAATCTTTTTCGTACAATTATGTACATGTGATTAGGTTGTTCACAGTACAGTACAATGCTTACCGCTCTACCTTTAGATATCAGCTCATATGGGACAATAACTTCATAATTACATCAGACGCTGAGTATTATCGTTTCAAAATCTATACATTTTACAAGAGGTACTGTAGAAATGAACCAGGTTGAACCACTGATTCGATATGATAGAATCACGAAGATAAATTCATATTTCATCGCATGTTGCAATTGTATGGCAGAAATGTTGATCTTTGGAGTTCGTAAGCAGTTCATTGCAGATGTGTATACGCTGCTGTGCTTTCTCCATCGTTAAATCGTGAGGTACTTGTCTGATTCGTAGGTTTATCGGCTCTAACCTTCGAAGGCGACGATCTATAGGTTTAGGTTTTTGCGATACTCGTAGTTGGAGTTGTCTCAATGCTTTGATAAAGAACTTCTTATATACCTCCTGAATGAGGTTGCTCCTGAAGATGAAGTTTGTCGTTTCTGATATTTTTCTACCAGTTTTGCCCGGTACAATCCGAAATGATATTTGGATCTTCTATCTCACGTAGTATACGAGAAGCATCATATATTTATTTTAATGAGACTTCTTTCCAATTTCCAATAAGGGAGCAAAATTGCCAAAATCTCTATTTGTATTGCATATTTTTTAATTACAAATAATTCTAGTAAACAGATTAAATCAAATTCAGTTGGTAACCACACATCGCACAATACTCTTGTCGTATGTAGAATCAGCTTGACGTATCACATTTGAATTATGGGAAATTTATCGGTACCATAGTCTGCTAATGCACAATAAACGACAAAAAAATTGCATTACTCTAATATATGAGGACGGATTTACATATACGGTCTCCAACTCTATAAAATAAGAATAAGAGAAAACCAAATAATGGAACCAATCTCAAACTGAAGCAAACTTATTGTACATATTACGAATGAAGATAATAATTTTTCCATATAATCGACATTTAGTGCATCACTCGTCCATAAAAGAACTTTCTCGTTTCCTGTTGATCGATTTACGAACAGCAGATTGAACTTCAATGTCTGATGAAGAATGTTGACTTTTCAATGCGTCCTTCAACTTTATGAACAATCAGAAGTCTCAAGGTGCCAGATCAGAACTCTATAGGGTGTGAGAGACAACCGTGAATTTCAGGCTCAAGACTGTTTTCATAATTTCATTACTGCAATGCGATCTGACTTTCTGGTGCAAGCGAAAATTCGTTCTTTCTGGTCTTACTCTATGGATACGATTCTTTAGTGATCGTAAAGTTATGAAGTATATTATTGAATTAATCGTTGATCCTTTCGACAGATATTTGGTATGGTTCCATGGATGCAAAGGGAGTCACTTTGCACTCATGGAACTCTTTTGAATTGTCGTACACTTGAAGAATCAGGACAACAATATTCCTATCGCTAGTTTTCAGGGTCATAATGACGAACTCAATATTCGGCCCCGGTGATGATGTTCATGAGAAAATCATCTCTTTCACGTCGATATTGGCTTGTTCTTGACAAATGTTTTTCTTTATGCTTTTATGATATTTAATATGGCCAGACCCATCACGCTCAAATATTTCTGTAATTCAGTGTATGAACAATGTACTGGATTTTGCCGAGTAATTCGTTTTTGCTTAATCTAGCCATTTCCTTGAATCAGTGTATTCACTTGTCTTTCGTTCTTCTCAAGTACCTTTATTTTAGATCTTTGGTAAAGTTTTACACTTAGAACCAACTAGGGAACATTCTTCCATCCATCATAAATAAATAGATTTCAAACGCCTGTAAATTTCGACGGACAACACACCATGGCACCCATTTCAGAAATCTAACCCATGATATGACACTGTTACTCAACAACGGTATGCCGGAAAATGAAGCTGTGCATGCTCAGACGAGATACTCGAAATTACCACTTGCAATTTAGCACTTGTTCCTAACCCCATTACTCACACAATGGCGTTATATATCAATTCGCCCTCGTGTGATCTATCTATCTATTTTAACCGTAATAAATCACTTTGCGAATCTTGTTGAAAACCACTTGCGTATTAGATTCTTTCACAATAGATATCGCGTGGATCTAGAAATTATCATTTTATTATAATTTAGAGGTTATACTTGTTTCCTGTAATATAATTTCGCATTCTCATTTATTGGATTATAAGCCAAAGTAAGGGTTAATATTACAATCTTCATATATCCGATGTTCGTCGTTTAGTAGTTGAAATTTACGTTTTATTGTTCATACTTCTAGCACTAACAAACAATACCAGTTTATTAACTTAATGCTAGAAGCAAAAGAAGAGAGAAAACAACCGTATCTGGTTTGTGGTTGTATACCATAAGGGATCAGAAAATTACCACGACAGCATTTGAATTCGATCATGGAATTTAAGAAAAGTATTGATTCGTTTGGTTGTGCTTAGGTATATTATATTTTACTGACAGAAGGGGGTATTTTATGATATGTGCCTTTATTGATCAAAAGTTTAAGCAACTTGTATTGTTTTTAGTTGTTATCTTAGTGTTAAACCAAATTATAGCATTTTCCACATACACCAACGATACTCTGAAATATAGTGCAATCAAGTAAATTTGACCCTTGGAAAATAGGCGAACTAATTTACTAATGTCTTGCGCCTCACCCACTGGTCAACACTTTGAGTGTTTAACAGCTGTGTACAGTCTCGTTCTATGCTTTGTTGATTTTAGCATGCGAAAATACACGTTTTATAGTTCATAAGTGATTTGATACTAGCGCGCTAAAATTCGTTCTGGGAATGTATACAACATATCGACAGTACTGCTCCATGGGCTATATTTGCTTGGTTGGACTATAATTAAGATATTTTGTTTGCGTATAAACAACGCAAATTGCAGGCATATTGTATTGAATGTGTGGCTTTGGCTTGTTACAGGTCTGTACGTAATAAACGTGTCTCAGTATATGATCTGATAAAGATACTTGCCTACTGTACTGCCTACTCTTGAAATTTACTTTAAAACATTAGACTACGTTTGAAAGTCAGTGTATATTAATTTGAAAATTCTAATTTATTAAATAGTTGCTTAATTTAATTGAAACAAAAAATTCTTTTAGCAATTATCTTAGAACATGGGAGTATAACTTACGCTTTTTGTTGACGTTTGCAGTGCATTTTATTAATTCAAAAGGAACCAAAAAATCAGTGATTCAGAAATTAACTAACGTTCCGCTATTACACAAAATTTCTTAATCTTTGTTATTAAAGTAACCTCTGTATATAAAATTATAAATGGTATATATTGAATCGACCCGTGTTCCGAGCTGTCAACTAAGAATTCAACTTTTTAAATCTCCGCACGCCGCGTATACATATTCGATCCCGAGACGTCTGAATGCCAACCGTACAAGACCGAGTAGAAGTTGACGTGAATGACATTTTGAATAAGTAGCCCAGCAGGTCTACTGCATCGTCCACAAATTTCCACTGATCCTTTTGAATATGTGTTGAAATTAAACTTAACGAGCCGTATTCCTATATGCTTTTTTTTTCTTCTTTTTATTTTGTTTGATGGCAACCTTTTTGGTTTTCTTTTTTAATAGTTAGACGAATATATACATGTACCGTTCCATATCTACGCGTTTAATGCAGTGGCGGCTCGGGGTGGTTCACATAGGGAGTGCATAATTTCAAAATTAAAAAGTGTAATGCAACAACACTTACCCAATCCTTATAAATTTCACCGACGTAATGTTCCATACAGGTACTGTTCATTGTAGAGTTTATTTTGAGGGAATAGCAAATATTACACTACACAGTTTAATTACATCTGACGATAAACCCCATTTCCATTTTACGTGTCTTTGACTTGCAGAACAGTTCTATCACTTTTTCATTAAAGTTTGGGAAATACATACATTCTTTTTTACAAGATAACATAGTAAGGGCATTTAATCTCTCTTCTTTCATTGTATTTCTCAGGAAAGTTTTTATTCTATTCAACCGTGAAAACTGGCGTTCCGCTTCGGACGTTGTCATTGGGATTGTAATGACAATTTTTAAAAGCGTAACAACTTCATTAAAGGTGTCGCTTAATCCATCCAGCAGAAGACCTAGCAGACCTACAGCACCGACTTCTATATTTTGCCTAAATTCTTCTCGAGAATATAGAACGCTTAATTCAGTTCGTAGTCTGCTTTCATTGAGGCATGGATAAAATTTTACTGCTTCTTTAAGGCAATCTTCCGCAAATTTTTTTTGAAAAGAGGAGAACTGTTTAAAAGAAATTAAGTTTGCTAATATTAAGTGCCCTGTATACCGAAATCTAGTTTTTATTCCTAGCAAAATAATATCGCACACTTCAATAGTTTCCCTCCTTCTTTGGCTACCATCAGTTACTCTTCGCCGCTTTGATGGTCGAGGAGTCAGTTCTGGGTCATTTTGTTTAACCAACTGATTATCTGTGTCAGCGATTTCGGTTCGAATTTTTCCAATAGCACGTTCAAAATTATCTAAATTATTCTTGATTTTTAATGCATCTGTATTGACTTTTTGAAATTGATTAAACAATATGTCCACATGTGGCATAATTTTATGAAAGAAAGTTAACCAATAGGTAAAATTTTCCTCCTCTAAAATTCGCAAATTGGCACTAGCTTGATGAATGGTAGTTTGTAAACTAGCTGCTCCCTCGATTTGTTCTAGAGCTTCAATTATTTCTTCTCGGTGCTCATATATTGTATTCACTATCCTAGAATTGAAGTTCCAACTTATTTTTGAAGAACGAGGTAAGCTTTATCTCTGAAGGAATTCTTCCAATCTTGCAGCTCGTTGTGGTGAAGTGGAGAAAAATGTACATAATCCCGTCAGATTGGCAAAAACAATTCTGCAATTACTACTGCTCGATGTAGCATGTGACATAATTGGATTTGTCTGATGTGCATAACGATGTACAAAATTAGCCCCTTGGATACTGGTCTTGGACATGTCTTTGCACGCCGTTAATAGCACCACTCATGACTGCTGCCCCATCATAGCTCTGTGCAATCAGTTTTTCTGGATCATCAACAAGCAAACTAATTTCGTTAAGTATGGAGGCAGATAAAGAATTAGCATCATGTCCACTAGGCAGAAGACATTTCCAAAATCTTTCGACCGGTCTCGCGTTCACAATATATCTTAAAACAACCACCAACTGAAACTGATTGGACACATCTGTAGTTTCATCAGCTATCACAGATATGAAATCGGTTGCTTTAATTTCACTGGAAACTTGTTCATGATACACGTCATTTTACTATAAAAACACTGGCGTATTCGAATGCAACGTGTCAAAATTTCAAGTCAAACGAGCGGCTACTTTTCGAGTTTTGTGAACGCAGATGTAAATGTACAAATCTATAATTATGCCTTATATCTTCTAAATAGTCACAGGTCATTTTACAATTTTGTATGGCATATTTAGCCTATTTACAATATCTCGAAACAAATTCAAAACTACAAGCTTTTATATAGAAGTAATAGAAGCAGTATTGACCATGTTAGACATAGTATACGCTTTGTTTTATTTTATTCCATTGTAAATTAGTAATTTTTGTTCTTTCTTTTATAATTTAATATGTGACAATTTATTGAGGAAATACGTGTTGAAACTTCATTACAATAACTAATAACACAGCGCTTTTAGTTTCAAAAAGATATAATGAGTACTACATATTGCTATGAATAGTGGTTTGAGAATTTAGTGCGCCAATATCCACAACTAGTTTTCCAAACAAGGTTACTCAGCCGGTGAATTTTCAAATGTGAGACTTCTAACTTCTCGGGTTCCAATTCGGAAAGTCGTGTTATTTCTACAAAGTAAGTTGAGCGCCAGTGAAATGTTCACAATTTATTTACTTATTTTATATACAGTACAAATCTCTTCCCTATAGTCACCTACAAACGTGTATTACGTATGTGTGCGTTCAAGAAGCGATGAGTGGGGACGCACGAAGCGATGCATACATGCCATTAGTTACAGTTTACTTGCGAAGTTGGATGGTTTGCTCAACTTTTGCGAATAGTCCGTATTCACGATGGATATTTTTACCCTTGAACAAAAAAAATATGTCGTAAAACAGTATCATCTTGGTCGCAGCATAAGAGAAATTGCACGGGTATTTCAAATTAACTTTAAACGTACCATTGCGTTTGAAACGATAAGACACATAATTAAAAATTTCGAAAAATATGGCTGTTTAAATCCGTTAAAACATACGAAGGTAAAGGTACCGCAAAATGAAGAACGTGATTTTTTGATTTGAGCTTCTGTAGAGGAGCAGCCACAATCGTCTAGCACGAAAATCGCCAAACAGCTTAAAATTGCCAGCTGCACCGTTCGTAGGGTTTTGAAAAAAAATAAGTATCATTCGTATAAATTAAGGAAAACGAATGAGATTTTTCCCGATGATAAATATAAACGTATGCAATTTTGCGAACAAGTCATCGAACGATGTAATAACGACGATAATTTTGTAAAAAACATATTGTTTACTGATGAAAGTTCATTTCCTTTATACGGTCGCCATAATCCAAGCATTGCAAGATATTGGTCAAGGGAAAATAAGCATCTTGTTTATAATGCTAGAACTCAATATCCGGAAAAATTAAATGTTTGGGCTGACCTATTGGGCAACAATATAATTGGTCCGTTTTTTATACAAGGAAACCTAAATGCAGCCAAATATTTAAGTCTTCTGCAGGATAATATAATTCCTGCTATACGAAATGTAGCAGACATAAATCTTATTTGGTTTCAGCAAGACGGTTGTCCTGCTCATAATGCTGTAATTGTCAGAGAATATTTGCGCAGCATATTTGATGACAGAGTACTAACCGGCTGGAGCGATATTCAATGGCCACCTAGATCACCTGATCTATCTCCTAATGATTTTTTTTCTCTGCGGTCACCTTAAGACATCAATTTATGGGTTTCCAAATAACAGACCTAATAATCTGGAGGAATTACGGGCGAAAATAGTTGAATCTATCCTAAATATTCAACCGCAAACGATTTTAAATGTTCAGAGAAACTTTTATGACAGATTAGGACATTGCTTGTTTGCATTAGGAGACCGTTTTGAGCATACAATACATTAAATAGTTTACTTTTTATTTTTTTAATTCTAGTTTTATTTATTATGTATAGAATATAGAAGTTATTATGATTTACCGCTTTATTTATTGTTATTGTTATAGGTATATCTGACATTGTTTTAAACGTTAAAAATATTAAAATCTTCCTAAAAGTCCACGCTTATTTGTGTTTATTATTACATAAAGTCCCTATTATTGACGGTAGTTCCACATTCATCGACGTTTATACTATGTATGTGCTTACCGCTTACATCCAAACTGATCTACAGTACATATGTATGTATGTATGATAAATTATCATACATACATACTATGTGCGTCCCCACTCCTCGATTCTCGAACGCACACATACGTAATACACGTTTGTAGGTGACTATAGGGAAGAGATTTGTACTGTATATTGAGCTTGAACAGCAATATTGGTATGTAAAATAAAACAAATGCAGGATAAAATTTAAACTGAATATTTAATACAAAAATCAAAAAAAGAAAAAAAAATCTATCTTCATAAAGTGTAAAGATTTTGTATTATACAGAAATACATGAGGTAAAAATATTCACTGTAAAATTGACAGATAAGTGAATGAAAAAACTTCCTCTTAATGACTCCGATCAAACTTATCTAAAAATAATAAAGTTTATTTTTAATTTCTCCCCAGAGAACCAGACTGTATAATAAGATACTGATACACGATCAAAATTACCCATGCGCAAAACAGACATGCACAAAAACCTTGATACCCGTCGAACAAACTTTTCAATTTTAATTATTATCAAGAAATGTTAATAATAATCTTTATTTATATTTCTAAAAATTAAATCTCTAAATTACAATCTTAATACAATAGAAACATATTTATAATTTTAAATATTATTGACGTTATAATATTATTAATATTATTTTTAATTAAAAATCCATACGAATATGTTTCGCCAGCTAAATACAGTATTTATTATCACCTGATGAAGCTACAGTGTGACGAAACATATGTATTGTCCACGTTATATCTTTTTCAAACTTAAAGCGTTGTGTAATTAATTATTTAATATGTGACGTACACTCTTTATCTCGAAGATGACACGAATGGTTCTATTGTAAGCAAAGGACACTTCGTTGACTAGACGTTAAGATACCACCAATTTCAGTCACAGAAGTTTGTATACCTCTGTCGAAAAATGAATAGCCAGGAAATAATAAACATGAAGTTTTGTGTAGAAACCGATAAAAGTGCTTAAATTCGCTACAAATGCATAAATTCGCTTCTCTTCTTCTGATTTTTTGGTTGGGCGCCATCACATCCAGGCACTTGAGCGCAGTGCTCTTGAATTCGCTTATGGAGATAATTGTATATCACAAACGCAATTTTTTGAGTGGCATCGACGATTAAAAGACGACAGAGAGGATGTGGATATTGATAAACCTTCAGGCCGATTAATTGAATCAAATATACCGAAAAAATGTGTAATTTTATGCAAATTTCGAAAATTCTTTAGTAAGATTGATAGAAATGGAACATGAGATTATTCATCGCACTTTAACAAAAAAATTGGGTCTTCGTCAGCTAAATTTAAAGTTCGTTCGACATCAATTGACGGATGACCGAAACTTGTATCAAATTGGTCATTACACAAACTTCATTAAAGAAGCTGAAAGACATGAACTTCTTAAAAATGATTGTAACTGGTGTTGAGATGTGGTATTTTCATTATGATCCGTAAATCATCGAGGTGCCGAATGGCTCTCACCAGATCAGGGAAGTCCAAAAAAATCTGATTTGGTGAGGTCGCAAGTCAAAATGATGGTTATTTCTTTTTACAATTTCAAGTGGATTATTCATGGAGTATCTTAGGATCTTGATAATTGTTTCTAAAATTTTAAATTGGAATATCTGTATTCCGCTGATATTCGAATCGAATGACTGGTGGCACACTGAAGCTGAATAGCATATGTCTAGGTAGGCTTTATCACTGTTGTATATACCAACTTATTTTCTATGGGTAATTGCAACTTCGGTTCCAGTAACCAATAAAGCTGGAGATATTATAAAAATTTTATTGCTATTAATACTGGATACTATCTTGTTGTATTGAAGCATTCGGTAGGTAATATTACTTATGTTCTCCTTGAATATTTCTTCAACTTTATATGAATTGTCAAAAAGTATAAAAATACATAAAGTAAGTGTCACAAAATGCATTTAAAAAATTGACTACATCCTTATAGAATGCATTATTTTTGAACAGAAATATTACTGTCGTGGTTATGTTAAACAACAGGAGGCTTTACAGTTTACGAGAGCTCGTTTGTACAGCGTGTGGGTATTCATAAGTACCTTCTTAAAAAGTGTATTCGTCGCTTTAAAGTGTGTACTTAGTTATTTTCCAAGAAACAATGTTGTGATGCATGCAAGGCAAAATATTTCTTTAATATTCGCATTTATAATAATTTCCTGAAAATTACCATCATTTTATTTTATTTATTTGAAAGTTACGCTATTGTATTAACATAGAATTAATAATTATTATTATAATTTAGGTGGAGGTTATTCCTTCACCAATTAAAGCCTTTATTAACATACATATAATTAGATCTCTTTGACAGGGTATTATTAATAAAAATCTAACGCAATGAATGTTTTCTACAGGTTATACACTGTATAAATGATATTAAAAGTAGGTGCATTATAAATTTCGGTGAAAAATATTAAATGTAGTCTGTTATTAGTTAAGCTATTAGTTATAGAACTTGTCCTAATAATATTCCTAAGATCACAGATGTAGCAAAACACTGCCTAGTTTAAACTCGCTTATGTTCTTAGACAAATTAAAATTGACTGAGCCAAATCCTTATTTTTATTTCCACAGTTTTACCCTTTATTAAAAATTATATCGGACGGAGCAGACGATGGTATAGTTGCGCTGATTAGAAAATTGGAAAAACAAAAAACTCGAAATGTTTGTGTTACTATAATACTATACTTACATTAAATAACACTTAACAAATAACTAATTATAATAACAATATTTATATTTATTTATATACACATTTATAACTACGATATTAAGTACACGACGATTATGGTTGAATGAATCATTCTTTCTTGAGCTCTTTTATAGTCCCTCAGTTTTCTAGACTTTTCTGTGTCTAGTCTATTCGGGAAAATCCTAGGACGTGTTGACGTGAATATTCGGTAACATCATAGATTAGGTCACCGTGCACGAGGCAATTTCATAATACACTGCGCCAAGAAATTATAGTAATACGTACGTATTTCTGTTCTATTTGCAAATGCTTCATTAGATTTGGACAAAAATACATAAATAAGATATTACACACATTTAAACTAAAACACTGTCACCACTGTATTACCATGACTGCATCATTCTGTTTTCTTCAACAATTTAAAAAAAGAATTCTGACAGATTTTGTCATTTTGTTAAATTTTTAGTTTTGTGAAATTTTCTTACACTGCTTTAATTTTGGTTAAAATTATCAAGAAAGACAAAGTCGTCATTTAAGCAGTAAAGAAGCGGTTCAAGTAGTCGCTTTAATCAACAGTGGTCAAGGTGTTAGGAATGTTGCCAGTACTCTAAATGTTCATCCTTCAGCCATTAGTAGGTATTTTTAAAGGTTTAGCGAAACGCATAGTTATAAAAGGAGACCTGGACAAGATAGGAAAACGGTCAACAAATATCGTTGAAGATCGTTTTTTGAGATTGTGTACCCTGGATAGTGGTTTGTTACTGCACGTAAACTCCAGATTGAGTTAGCCAAAGTACATAATCGACACATTCACGTTCAGACTGTTTGAAAGTTTGAAAGAATATCAATTGACACCAACAGGGACCACCATAGAGCACGTTTAGAATTTGCCAAACAACATGTTCATAGGGAGCTTAATGAATGGGGCAAAATTATTTGGCAGGTGAATCCAACTTTTGTTTATTTTTATCTGACAATCGTGTAAAGGTTTACAGAAGACCAGAAGAACGTTATGTTCAGTGTAATATTCAATCTAGAGTAGATTTTGGAGGTGGTATGGTTGGGGGGCATAAACTTAGAGGCACCTACAGAGCTACATGTAATGGTTAGACAAGTGATAGATGCGGATATGTATATAAGAAACATTTTGGAACCTCATGGTGTTTATTTGCCCCATTTATAGAAGAAATTTTTTTATTAATCCACGATAACGCAAAACCACACATAACTAATGTGTGCTCAATCCCATTGAACATATATGGGACAGGTTGGAACAGCGTGTTCGTTCACATCATCACTACTGTCAAATTTTGACACTTATGTAACTACCTACTTCATTCGACTTGCTTCTTTTTCTGTGATATCTCCTTTTTCGTTTGGATTTGTATAGTTTTGATTAGTTTTCGTGTTTCCGAGTTTCCATGTTTACTTGTTGTTTTGTTGGTTCATTATGATTTTTTGGTTCAATGAATAAGCCGATATGTACAGCTGTGAGTAATAAATCTAGTCGTCAATGTCATTGTAAAATTTGAGGAAATTGTCACAATGCTGATTGATTATATCCATTGTCATGGAAATGCCAATTTAAATTTGCAGTTTGTGAAAGTCTTGCTTTTTGTATTATTTTTAATATGGTCTCTGTGTACTAGTAAGGATTATTTGCTCAATAGAAACCGGACTCTCTGAAGTTATGGTAGCATCTAGTCAAGGACTTGCAAGTTTGATTAACATGTAACAGATTAAATTATAGGTTATTACCATTACGACCGTTTCACAATACATCAACTTACATTTTGTCAAGGAATGACATTGACGACCAAAATTTATTGCTCGCAGCTGTACATGATATAAAGTTTCTGTTGTGCATATGCTAGTATGCCGGAACGGGAATATCGAGTGCGTCTTCCAAATCCGAGGCATTCGAGTAAAAATTTGAAGACTGGACGAACGTCTTCGTGAAATAGGTTCGTTTATTTCAAGAAACACGAAAGCTGATCGACCAAGACAAAGGCCCAACTAGAAAGAAACTAAAGCAAATTTTAACCACAATACAGGAATGTCTCTTTGCGAGTACCAGTCAATTAGCTTCTACATTATATACCTCCAGTAATAAATTCATTTGGTTCTACGAGAAAACCATACCATGTTTCTAAAGTTCAGCCCCTCTACGGAAATGATAACCTATTTCGAATCCATTTTTGTAATACAATCCTATATAGGATACAGGAAGAAGGTGACTTTCTAAGGCGATTCCTTTGGAGTGATAATTGCATGTTTGCCAGAGATGGTGTGTTTAATACTCATAACTTTCATCATTGGACGCATGAAAATCCACATCAATTTCGCGAATACGGTCATCAAAGAAGATTTTCCGTTAACGTTTGGCTGGGTATAATAAACCATAGGGTAGTTAGACCAATTAGTTATTGATGAGATACCGCTGAACTTTTTCGTGCATGATGAAGCCCGCCGCACTTTGGTCGTAATGTAAAAAAAACTGGTTGGATGAACATTTACCAAACAGATGGAATAGTCGTGGCGGTCGCATATTATAGCCAGCAAGATCGCCCGATCTCAATTCATTAAATTTTTTTGTTTGAGGCTTCATTAAAGGTTTAGTCTACAGCTCTTCAAAATGCTGTCGAAGCCCGAATTGACACCGCAGTATTAGAAATTACATCAGAAAGACTTGAGAGAATAATATAAACGATACCACATAGATTGCAGCTATGTCTATAAACTGATGGATTTCAATTCGAACAATTATGAAGGTAATAATGACATTGACTTCTATCAAAGAGATGTACAAAAATAAGTCAATACTTTTAATTGAATCGGCCGATATTTGCTGGAAATCCATTATATGTAAATGGGATTTAAGTAAAACACTTATACTAATTTCCAGTATATATTACGAAATTATATTCATTAATCAAACTTCATAAAAAAGATAATCCTATTAGACCAGTCGTGTCGTTTGTCACAGCTCCTTCATATAAATTATCCAAAAAAATCTTAGAACATATTAGAGAAAATACTAAATTTTCAGCGAAATTTACAATTAAAAATTCATTAGAGCTAGTTAACAAAATAAAAGATATTAAACTTCCAGATAATGCCAAGCTAATATCATTCGACATTACTAATTTATTCCCTAGTATCCCGATAAAAGACACCATTAATTTGGTGGAGAATTTGTTAACAATTCAAAATGTTAATATAGTTAAAAAATTAGATATCATAAATTCTCTTAAAACTATCTGTTTAGATCAAAACTATTTTGAATTTGACAGTAAGATATATTCATGTAATGATGGCCTAATAATGGGCAATCCATTGAGTCCGCTATTATCAGAGATTTTTATGGATAATTTAGAAAGTCAAATTAAAGAACATCCCAATTTTAAATATTTTATATACTGGCACAGATATGTAGATGACGTATTAGCTTGTTTCAGAGACACAGATAGACAATTAAACCAATTTTTTGAACACATAAATAATCTACACCAAAACATTAAGTTCACCATAGAAAAAGAATCAGATCAAAGTATAAACTTCCTGGACCTTACAATTTCTAGACAAAATAATAAACATGTCTTTTCAATATATCACAAACCCTCACACACAGATGTTATCATTCACAATAGTTCCTGTCACCCAGTAAGTCAAAAACTAGCATAATTCCATTGTATGATACACAGATTAATATCAGTACCTTTAAATAATGAAAACTTCTTTAAAGAATTAAATATCATTAAACAAATAGCGCAAAATAATGGATATAACCCAAATATAGTAGATACAATTTTAAGAAAAAAGAAATATAGGAAAGCAATAGAAAATGTGTACCCAATAATAAAAGATCAACCAAGCAATTATAAATTATTAACATACATAGGGCCGATAAGTGAAAAAATAGGAAAAATTTTACGAAAAACAGATATAAATGTAGCTTATAAATCTAATAATTCTTTAGGGAAATTCATAAAAAATAATAAATCCAAGACAAGCAAAAGTAATAAATCCGGAGTATACAAACTAACATGTAAAGAGTGCCCTAAAACATACATAGGCCAAACTGGTAGGAGCTTTGAGAAAAGAATACAGGAACATTTTAAAAGTTTTATTAACAAAAAGACTCCAAAAAGATTCCAATTATGCAATTCATTTGTTGGAAAATAATCATAGTTTCAATAAAGATTTCGAAATTTTACAGTCACAACAAAAAGGATTAAAGTTAAATTTACTGGAATCCTTAGAAATAAATAAACTTAAATATGCAGATATATTGTTAAATGACCAATTAGACCTTAATAATTCCCCACTTTTAAACTGGTTTCATTAAATATTAAAATAACAATAATTTTAGACGATATATCGGTAAGAGACGATTCTAATGTAGACAAGTGCAACCCATTGAAATAGTTTAGAAAAAAGCCATACATTTGTGAAGAGCGTGTTCAGTAGTAATATAAGATCCGAAGAAGCTACATCGTAGCGAAACATGTCATCCATTTATTAATATATAATAAAGTGTAACATATACTGGAAATTAGTATAAGTGTTTTACTTAAATCCCATTTACATAAGTCAATACTATCACACAATCTTAAAACTTTGTAATATTTTTACAATTTCTAGAGCAAATTTTATTTCTTTTACTTCATGTACACGATTTAAAACATAAGCAAATGTTGCCAAATGTACGAGTATGGCTCTTCCAAATTCTCTCTGAAAACACAGGAAAGATGATACACCGTTTTATTATTAAGACTTTTAACTCCAAATTTGACCAATAGTACGCCAATTTATACACACCTTATACAATATGTTTGGTAATCACAATCACATGAAATGAATCATGCAATTTACACTATCCAGTGGTTCGAATACCATAACCGCATTGCAATTATAGCATTGTACGAAGTAAGAAACAGAAAGAAAAAGTGTTAGAATACACAGGCAAGCGGTAAGTTTGAGATCGCCATTACTCACAAATCAATAATCAATATTCACGTTTATTAAAAAAAAACGTTTCGCAGAGTTAACATATTGTTATGCACAAGTGATTTCTATTAACATGTAACGTATGGTCTCTTTAGATTGCAAATTTGTGCTTATTAATTTCAACACATTCAAATCGTGCTATTTTAAATTAACACATTACATAGTGAATACAATTTTTGTATCTGTGTAAATAATAACTAGGTGTATGTGTTTGTTGTATTATGTTTAAAATTGTCGGTAATTGTCGGTTTATACAGACTGAGTGTATGTCTGTATATATTTTGAAATTGAAGCGATCGCGTGCAACATTTTAACGACTTTCATCCGCTGAACTGAAATTCGCTCATTGTAAATACCCAGTGGACTGATAAATCATTAGTTATTTTCTCATTTAAATACATTCGTATATAGATACAACAAGAGTGTAGAATAATAAAACATAAACAATTGGATAATTATTTGGTCACGATTTGGCACGTGAATTAAATGGCTGAACTGGAGTGATATGGGTAAATGTTTATCATTTTGTCGTCAGAAAAATAAACGCGTTTATAAATATAAAACGAAATTGCGAATTTTCGGTAATTGTTAAACTGTTGAAAGATATGTTGTTAAGAGACATGTTCTAAATAGTGTATTAAAATGCGGGCTTGTGATATAATTAAATTGTTTAAATCCTCTTTGAATTCATATAAATCGTTATTTGTATGTAATCTAATTTCAGCAAATAGGTTACTATCATCACCGAGGAATACAGAGGAATTAAGAATGAATTATATACCATTTAGTTACATAATTATACAGTATGCTATGTGTTAAGAATGACAACAGTGCATGAATTTGGCATCGTTGGAAAGATAATTTTTTCCGAATTCAGTGATATACGAGGGTGGATCAATAAATACCCGTGTTAGGAAAGAAGACGCAAGTTTTTCACTAATATTTTTTTTTATTTTTCAACGTAATCACCTTTTAGTACAATACACTTTTCCCAACCTTACTGCCATTTCTTTAACCCCTCCAAAAAATACGATTTGTCAAACTCTGCAAAATACGCTTCTGTCTCGACGATAACCTCCTCGTTTGAGCTGAATCTTTTTCCCCCGAGCCACGTTTTCATGTTGGGGAACAGAAAAAAGTCGCAGGGAGCCAAGTCAGGCGAGTACGGTTGGGTGCGGCAGCAATTCGTAGTGCAGTTCATGTAACTTTGCCGCGACAATTCTGGATGAATGTGCTGGTGCATTATCGTGGTGAAACAGCACTTTTTTCTTAGCCAAATAGGGCCGTGTCTCCTTCAATTTTATATCAAATCGGTCCAATAATCCACTGTAGTACTGCCCCGTGACCGTTCTTCCCTTCTGCAAAAAGTCCATGACGATTATTCCGTTGGAATCCCAAAAAATCGTAGCCATGACCTTTCCGGCCGATGGGACTGTCTTTGCCTTCTTCGGAGCAGATTCACCCCGAAAAATCCATTGTTTTGACTGTCGCTTGGACTCTGGCGTATAATAATGGATCCAGGTTTCATCAAGGGTGACGACTCGACGCAAAAACTCCTGCGAATTTCTCTTAAAGAGGTCCAAACACTGCTTCGACATTGCCAACCTTATCCGCTTGTTGTCCACCGTAAGCAATCGCGGCACCTATCGGGCCGACACCTTTCTCACCGATAACTTATCATGTAAAATATTAATTGCCGTTCCGTACGACACGCCTACGGCCTCTGCTACTTCGCGCACTTTCGTTCGGCGATCAGCGAGAATCATGTCGTGGACGTTTTCAACGATTTCCTCGGTAACCACGTCTGCCGGGCGGCCTGGGCGCTCCTCATCAAAAACAGATATACGACCACGTTTAAATTCGTTGAACCAATATCTTACGGTTGTCATAGATGGTGAAGGGTCCCCATAGACAGCATCCAACTTCGCTTTTATTTCTTCGCATGTTTTTCCATCCAAAAATAAAAAGCGAATTACGGATCGATATTGCTCTTTTTCCATTTTATCGAGAAACACGAAACACGTGTGATACAACTGGCTGCCAAATAAAAACTAACCTATGAATCAGTCTGAAATTTATTATGGTGTTGTCTGACAGATGGTACTACACGACGGTAATGCCAACTTCCCTCAGCAGCGCCACCTGTCTTCAAACACGGGTACTTACTGATCTTCCCTCGTAAATATAGTATATCTTTTTTTTCAAAATAGTTTAAAAGAAGACAGATAAAAAGTGTTTTGGTTTCTTTTGGGGTAAATGTATTTTTCGTTTAGTTGGCTATGAAACTACGAATGACGGATCAAGTATTAAATACATTTGACAACCGTTAACTCCATCTGTAAGTTTTGGATTTGTTTCAATTATCATACGGAATTCACGTGTATTTAACTGAAAGAGAAGAATTCTAATAATAGCAATGGTTGGATACGGTGACAGAAAACACACTTATGCTGAAGTTTGTCGATTATTTAATGAAGTACATCCAAATAGCAACATCAATAAATCAACAATTTCAAAAATAGTCAAAAGATACATCGATATAGGTTGCGTTAACAATCGTCCAAAATTAGACAAGAAACAAAAACTAATTCATTAAAGTTTCTGTACAAGACTTACCTTGTGTAGATGCTCAGTTCAAAAAATAATAAAAAAAAGTTATCCTTACACATACAATTGCTGCAAGAGTTAAGTGAAGATGGTTTTGATCGTAGGATTGAATTTTGTGAAGTTATAATGGAAAAAATGTATACCAATTCAAATGTTGTTTCAAATATGATTTTCACGAATGAACAAATATTTTGTTTAAATGGTCATGTTAACAACTGTAGATACTGGGCTGATACAAATCCGCACTGAATGAATCAGGTTCATATACAATATCCCCAAAAATTAAATGTTTGAATGGGATTTAGTAACAATAAAATTGTAGGACATTTTTGCATTGATGGCAACTTGACAGCAGATAACTATTTAGAACTGTTGGAAGAAAATATCATCCCCCAACTTAGTTAAAAAATTAAAAAAATATGGTTCCAGCAAGATGATGCACACTATGCCATTAACGTTAGAAATTTTCTTAACGCTACTTTCCCAAACCGATGGATCTTCCAACGAGGAACTATAGAATGATCGGCAACATCACCAGACTTGGCACCACCTGATTTTTTTTTGTGGGGGTATTTAAAAAGTCGGATTTACGTTAATGGGCCAGAACATCTTCTAGATCTTAAATTACCAATTCGGTAAGCAATTTCCGATATGCTTTTGATTTGCTGGAAAAAAGGCAATTCCATGCTTCATTCGACGTATCCATTACTGCCAAGAAGTTAATGGTGGACATTTCGAACACTTTTTGTTAATAGTTTCTAATTTAACCCTAGAATGGTACGTTGGTGTCGCCTATGACACAGCTACACTTTATCTCTTTCCCAAACGCATAATTGAAGAGAGAAGTTAGCGACCACCTACGTACCTCTCGACGTGTCAGTACAGCTTTGAATGCGGTAGTTGTAAGTGCTCTGTTCTGTTTTACGTATCGATAGCAATTGGTTGTGTCACATACGACTCCAGAATACCATTCTTGATATTATTTTTTTAATTTACAAAATATGGCTTCCACTAGTAAAGCATTGACTCAAGCAGAGTTAGAGGCTATTATACGTTCTTACGAGAGAGGCGAAACAGATTTGGACAATATTGTTCCAGAAATAGTGAGCGACGACAGTGTATCAGAAGATGAGGGACTTTTAGACAGTGAGCATTCAGATACTTTTTCTGTCGAGTCTAGCAGTGAGGAAGAAGAGTCCGAAGAAGAATCTGTTACATGTCGAAAGGCAATTTATGGAAAAAATGGTTACAAATGGTATAAATCGCCATTTTTTTTCAAAAAATAGCCGTACAGTGCAAAAGAACATTGTGCTTCGATTACCAGGGCCAAAGTCAAACGCATTAAAAGCTGCAGATGAGATTGAAGCATGGAAGTTATTTTTCACAGACGAAATGCTTAATTGTATTATTCAACACACAAACCAAGAAATAACAAGACAGTCCTCCAAATATGCTAATAATCAAAGCTTTATAGGGTGTACTAATAGACAAGAAATATTGGCCTTATTCGGGCTGTTGTATATGAGTGGGGTTCTAAAAACAAGTTCTCTAAGTACTTCTGATTTATGGTCCAGACAATATGGATTACCTATTTTCAGAGCAACTATGTCACGAAAACGTTTTGGTTTTTACTTAATTGTCTTCGCTTTGATGACAAAAATACCAGACAAGAGCGTAAGGATGATAAATTTGCACCTATCAGATTTCTGTGGGATAAATTTATTGAAAAGTGTTCAGAAAATTATACACCTGGCGCATATGTAACTGTAGACGAACAACTTTTTGGTTTTAGAGGAAGATGTCCATTCAAAATCTATATTCCAAATAAGCCGGATAAATATGGCATAAAAATTGTTATGATGTGCGACTCTAAAACATTTTACATGCTTTCTGCTATTCCATATATTGGAAAAGAAAGAAGACTAGTTCTGAAACTTTACCTACTCAACATGTCCTGAAACTGTGTGAAAGCATATATGGAACAAACCGGAATGTTACCATGGATAACTGGTTCTCGTCCTCGTATTTGGCAAATAAATTATTGGAAAAGAAACTAACTATGGTAGGAACGTTACGTAAAAATAAATCAGATATTCCGCCAACTTTCTTGAAGAAAAAAGCTACTGTTCCTAGCTCTGATTTTGCTTACGACGAAAATAAAACTATGGTTTCGTTTTCACCTAAAAAGAATAAAATAGTTTTGTTGTTGTCAACTTTTCACACTTATGGCGAAATTGAAGACGAAACTAAAAAACCCGAAATCATTCTATTTTATAATTCGACGAAAGGTGGTGTAGATACATATGATCAATTGTGTCACTCAAAAACTGTGTCACGAAAAACCCGTCGATGGCCATTACGTGTATTTTATGGAATGATAGATGGAATTGGAATCAATGCTTATGTTATCTATAACGCCAACAAACAAAAACAAAATAGTGCTTATAAATATATCCCAAGAAGACAATTTCTTCAAAACTTAGGCATACAATTGATCAAACCACAATTGGAAAGCAGACTGAATGTGCCAACAATATCCAGATATTTACGTCTACTAATTCAGGATATTTTAGGTGTGGAAGAAAAGAATCCTAGTTTGGAAAAAAGAAATCAACCTGTCGGTCAGAAACGTTGTCATATTTGGCCTAGAAATGCCAACAGAAAAGGTCGAGAACTATGTGTGAGATGCGTTGAACACATTTGTGCTGAACACAGAAGGCCTATTTGTCCTCCCTGCAGTAAAGAACTGTAATTAGTATTTTTGTGAGAATAACTGTTTTATATTTTTGTACCATTTTATTTTTTATAATAAAATTAATGTAATAAATTAATGTAATAAAATTAATGTAAAATTATACTTTTGTTTTTATTTTGAACGATAACTATATAAAAGTTAAAGATATAATGATGTGTCATATGCGACACCACTGTACTAGTCATGTACTAGAAAATAACGATACCATTCTAGGGTTAATAAAGGTTTTTTTTATCGTTGTTACCCCAAAAGAGACCGAAACACTTTGTATCCGTTTTCTTTTAAATTATTCTAGAAAATAGACATATTATATTTACTTCGCTGAAAGACAAAAATGATTTTTCCAACGATACCAAATTCAAGCACTGCTACCATTTGCAAAAATCAAGTTAGCCTTCGATTTCAAATATGCCATAAGAAAAAAAAAAATAAAATCTAACCAAAAAGATCCAAATATTTCCTTATGTTCATGTACAAAATTTCATTACGATATCTCAAGCAGTTCTCGAGATATTTGACAGTTTCCATCTCGTATAATAGCGAGGTTATAACAATCAAATTGCTAGTGTTTCAAGTTAAATTTAATTCCATATTGTTCGTAATATTGTAGTTTAGATGAAATTTTTTCATTGACTTGGATGATATGGAAGAAGATGAAATCGATGGGTTAATTAATTCGCGCGATCGTACAGAAAAAAAGGGATAATTTAAATAAACAGACTTTTTTTTCTACATAATAATTCGATACATTTGGTCCATGTGTGTTCAAGCTTCTTTATTCCGTCTTAAAAGTGATCTAACGCTGCAAAATAACGTCCACTGCTTAAGTTAGCTTTTCATTTGTGCAGAATTTTTTGCACTAAAGGGAATTGGGATCAACAATAAAAGAATTTAGACAATTATGTGTTCATTTTTAACCCATCCCCTCAGTTTTCGATGAGCCAAAATGATTTTTTTCTTCTTCACATAATCGTATCTTTTGAGACTTTTTCTTGGTCTATTTCTCCATTTGCTGAGGTATTTAATAGTTTTTTATGTAAGCGTTTTCTTTTAGGTTATACATGTATAGTATTTTATGCTATATTTTATTAAATTCTCTATCTCTGTTGCATTTTTTTATTTAATTGTTTTTCTTTGGTCTCCAAGAAAATCTTTTAATTTACTGAATATGTGAAAGTCGGATGATGGCTAGGTCTGGTCAATATCGGGGTTGCGGTACTAATTAGAATCTTAATTCTTCAATTTTTTTGCAGTAATCGTACTTGAATGCACATGGGCATTATCAAGGTGAAAGATCACTTTCTTCTAGTCATTGCTGGACACTATTCGGAGATGGCTGTCTTTAAACGATCTAGAGGATTTACTTAATATTCGCCGATTATGGTCTAACCTTTTTGAAGCCTATCAACATTATTCTTTTGCATCCCAAAGTACCGATGTCATCACCTTTTCCGATGATGGAACTCTCTTGAACTTTTTTTTTGGAGTTGGTTCTGTACGTTTGGTTCTGTACATTTCGACTGTTGTTTAGATTCCGGTGTATAATAATGAACCCAATGTTTCGTCACAAGTAACAAGTCGGCGCAAAAAATCTGTTGTTTTGAGTTTTAAAATGTCTAAATTATTCAAACGAACACGTCTTTGTCCCGTTGTCAGTAAATGAGGCACCCATCTTGCAGAAAGCTTTCTTATTTCAAGCTCTTCGTACAAAATGTAAAGCACCCGTTCCTTTGAAATGCCCATTGCCTCTGCTATTACTAACACTTTAAATAGTTAGTTACTTAACAGCAAATAATAGATTTTATCCACCATTTCTGGATATGTAGCTGTTTCCGGCCGTCCACTATGGGGATGATCTTATAAGCCGCTCTTGTCGCGCTTAAATTTATTTCCCAATTTTCTGACGGTTGTATATGAAGGAAAATGCTCACTCAGTATATCTCGCATATCATCCTGGATTTCGGTAAAGGTCATGCCTTTCTTTAAAAGATACTTAATCACTGGACGAAAATTTAAAAATTGCCTATAAAACGGGTTTTGTCATAAATTTATCAAACACTAACAGCAAACTGGCAAGGCATCGGTTGTCAAAATGTGATGTGTATTTCTTTATTGCACTGCCTACTCTAGGCGATCGCGCGAATAAATCAATCCGCTCTCGTATATAAGAGACAACTTTCCAAAGGACTTCAGGAGGAAATCTTTTATCGATAAAAAATCAAAAGTGTAAACTTAAATCGAAAATAACAAACAGTCGATTTAAAAAAAAATGTAGGCGCCAGTTTTTTTTGCATTTGAGCGTATAATAATATTATTTCAATAGATTTTAAGCTAGTTAGAACTTTTTCCAATTTTAGTTAACTTCTATTTATAGTAAGCAATACTATTATTATTTACAATATTGTCACGAACGTTAATACTGCCTATCTGCCACTTAAAATGTAATTTCTACTGTATATGTAATTAAAAATCTTATTATGTTGAATTCAAATGATCTGAGAAAATTCTCGAACACGAAGCAATAAATTTAATTCCAGAATGACAATTAAGCAAAAATTATTTGTATTCTGTTTGTTATTGAATTTAATTATAATTTAAATTTATTGTCGACAATCTAATGGATAACGGAATTGTCAACAATTAAATACAATAACAGTATATATTCAAGCAAGTGCATTATTCCAAAGATAAAGTGGTAATGCCACTAATATTAAACATAAAATATAATTGTGAACATGTTAATTTTATGATTTATCTGAAAGGAAACAATATAATTCTTAATGTCGTTTTATACTTGTGAAATTAGTCAAGTTTCAATTTGCGGAAGAAAAATATTGTTTACTGTTTAAATAGAAAACAGATAATTTTACATTGATAAAACTACCACATACAGTATTGATATAAAATATATTAAATTTTTTAACTAATGAAGTATATATTTAAATAATCTAAAGATTACTACATTATTTTATTATCTCTTATAATCCTGTTTATGTATATGAAGAAACTTAAAAGCCATCGCATAAAATAACCCAAACATGGTACGTGTTTTGTTTACAAAAATTTACCGCAATTCTGTTCATCCAACCACTTCTGAAACACATTTTTGGTAAAAGAAACGACAAGTGCTATCTTATCTCCGTAATCGGACTTAATTACGGAGATGCTAGAAATTTGTTTGTTTTGGCGCCTGAGTAACTGGAGTCTAGTTTTTTTTTGTGGTTGTCTTCGTTGTATGTTTGAGAGGTACACGTGTGTCTACTTTATGGTTTTTATGAAAGAATTCATGTCAGATTAAATCGTTTATGAGATTTAACAGTAGGTACTGAAAATAACTAGAATCTTTTGTCTTTGTTAAAATACGCGATTTAGTTCTGATTAGGTATTATTGTGGTTGTTGTAGTTTATAACAACATTGAACTTGAATTACGATTAAGGTTCAAAATATTCGATGTATAGTAAGTATCTCTTCATGCACTATACAGGCTGTTCTTGAAAGACAACTTATGATAAATGGAAAGATGCAATTATATAGAGCAATTATATAGAGTTAATTACGATGCGAACCCCAACTGAAAATTGCTTTATGTGCTGCCTATGAATTCGGAATTTGTCAATATCTCCATTGCGACACACGCACGTGCTACAGCGTATGTGTGTGTTATATACGTAACAGCTGTTGATGTTATGATAACATTGTTTAAACAGTTTTAAATGCTAAGCGTTCGATAACCTGGCACAAAAAGTCAGCTGTTAAAAAAATTATACTTTTAATTTGTTTGCATGTGAATTATTAAAAGAAGATGTATTAGAAGAAAATGTAAAATGTGTACGGGGCATTTCACGTCCAATTTAGTAACAATCTACCCTTAGTCGAACACAAAATATACAAAAAAGGTTTAGGTATATCAATACGTTAAGCAGGTACTACGTATTTGTTACAAATGAAGGAGACATGTAAAATACACATCTGTAACTGTAAACATGGACAACATACCTCGTATTTTCTAGCTTTTTGTAAAAAGCTGGAAAGCGTGGAAAATTATTATACCTAGTACCATTTGCACTCTATCGATTCTTACGCCAATAGCCAAATCAGAAGCGATATGTATGTAATAATATTCTACAATTGGTAACGAACAATACAGAAGTGTAGTCAAGCTAATACTGTTGTAATCTACATAATAGTCAAACAAACATAACAGTGGTCAGTTGCTGCATGGGTGATCAGAGTAATATGAAATGAAATTACGACGGTGAGAAAAGGTAAAAGAGGGACAACAGAATAAAGAAAGACAAAGATTGTTACACATACTACTATTTTTGTACATCAACTCTAAGAATTCCTAAGTCGTATAGTATCTTTCTGACCACCACCTCAATAGCTGTAACTATAATAACTGTAGTATCGCATTTTTCAATTGCAGTAACCTATAGTATATATTTTTCTCAGTGAATAACTAACAGAGTGGAATTGAGAGATATATTGTGATGCAGGTGGTTGCAATTCCATATGTACCATATTTATTTAATATCTTAGATCTGGTCGACGGTAACAAAAAGCTAGCAGACGAACGCATGCAGCAAGACGACACAAGAAGTACAGATTGTAATAGTTGAAGAATCTATAAGTTACTGACCAATCTCAAAAGGAAGCAGCACTCGGTTTCTCTTTTGACTAATGATAGAGCGGAAACTATGTCTATCTAGCAAGTAGCTGCAATCGGTCTCACGTGCATGACATCGTTCTTGAAGCTCAGATATTTGGTTTCTTCAATGAAATAAACTTTTCCAATCACTTTGGATGATGATATTCTACCCCAGATCATAACCGATACTGGAAATTCTATGTTTCTTTTTAGACAATCAGGATAGAATGCATGTGTTTTGCCAATCAATAACTTGACTTCTATTAATTCTAATACGCACTTCTAATCGGGTTTCATAGCTCCATTGAATTGTATACCATTACTGAGGTTGTGCAGTTCTTATGTCATTTTGCTCGTCTAAATCTGTGCTTCATGGTGTAAAATTGGCTTTCCTTTGGCCTAAAACGACATTGCCAGTTTTAAAAAGAACTTTTTAGAAAAATATTTCGTTTCTTATTTCTTATTTTATAATCATAAAAAAAATCACTTCTAAGTGCTGAAGTACCGTTTATCAACCTCGCTGTGAAGCGTGGATATCAATCAATTAGCTTTCTAACAGCATCACTCTATAGAGTACTTAAGGTAACTGGCACGTCGATTCTTTTCACTAGTTCCTTAACGCTTTTATTGGCATTTGTAATTTTACTTTTTTTATATATACTCGTATCGTGGTTTTGCGGTGTCTGATCCGGTAGGTTTGTATTTTGTAACTGTATTTCTGATGATATATCGCAATAATTGCAATAGGATAATAATTGAACGAATCTCTTTATCGATTATCTTTTCTCTGTCCATTTTTAAGAACACAACTATACTTTGTGCGCACCTTAGAAGACAGTATGGGCTCTTATGGAGTATTGTCCTCTTTAGCGCACTTGCCATATGTAGGTATATAAACACGTCTGTGTCTATCGTAGGCGATGTTGTAAGATTTGTTCCGTATAATTCATAGTAATTTTTAGCATCATTGATTGGTATGTGGCGCATGAGTAAATTACTGTCATTCATAAATGTCATTTTGGTTTATTGCTTATGTTAACCAACATTATTAAGATGCTAATTCATATGTACATTTTTTAGCAAATATAACTGAGTATATAGAAACTTGTAGCCAATAAAAATAAGTGAAGAAAAGATAAATATTCATTTAACACAAAA
Source organism: Melolontha melolontha (assembly GCA_935421215.2). Classification (NCBI taxonomy): domain Eukaryota; kingdom Metazoa; phylum Arthropoda; class Insecta; order Coleoptera; family Scarabaeidae; genus Melolontha; species Melolontha melolontha. The sequence continues at coordinate 164,849,885 of OW285237.1, read as the reverse complement.
ACAACTTTTAATTTTTAGAATTAAAATTATTGATGTACAAATGTTTTGAAACAACAGTCAGTGAGGTTATGTGATTATCTATCAAAACATTAATACTACCAACAATAAACACTAGGACAATTTTCACTGTTCTGTTCATAAATTATTGCATTATATTTTATTACATTGTTTGCTTCACTTACGTTTTAATGCGAAATAGAACGTAAATAAAACCACTATATTTTATTTGCGTTAATATCTTATTTAAAATTTTCTGCAACAAAACATAATAACGTTGCATTATATTTCCATAAGGCCTGTACTGTCTTCTAAGGTGCAACCAACGTATAGCTTCAAAATGCTTTCTGATAGATAATAGCATTTTGCCTAGGCGTTCTTCTTTCAAAATCATCGGCGATTATAAGCTTACTTGGTGACAAAATAAAAATTGGTTGATATATTATTTAAGGTTTGTTCTGGTTCTCAAAAAAAGAGCATCCTAGGACGTCCGACTATGCGCAATTCTTTAAAAGCTTTCTCGCTTTGACGAGTACAACTTCGGACGAAATGAATTTGTGTTCTGGTTTCACTTGAAAATAATCACAGGAACAGTTTCGCACACGCATGCGTTTTAGTTACCACCGTCTCTTTTACTTTCTAAATTCTTAACTTAACCTGTCAGAGACTTCTGAGCTTTTGACTACTTCAAAGTTAAAATTGATTTGTATATTGTTCGATATGGATAAATTAAATTTATTTTTTGATGAAATAGTTTTACAAACAATATATGCAGCTGAGTTTTTAAAGCATCCTAAAAACGAATTGTATTGACATCTTCGGGTATATGAAACAAAAATTAAAAATTAAAAAAAAAGCTATCGAACGGGAATAAAACCCAAATGTATAAATAAATATATCAAGATATAATAAACAAATAAAACAAATGACATAAGCAAAAACTGGTACTCTAGGTTACTGTTCTTCTCTTGAGTGATTTTAAATATTGTAGTAAAATAAGTTTTTTTGCGTTGTGGTTAATTTATAAATCCTAAATAGTTTTAAATAATATAGAATTTTTTGTGTTCGCGCAATTTTAGAACATTTAAATTTTTAGGAACCAAAACAAATCTGTTAGAAATAATTCTTTTTTGGACAATTTTTTGCTAAGAATTTTGAAAACGAAACGATTAAGTTGATGCTTTCTACTACATACGAGGGGCATGCTGGAATTATTGAAATGTTACGAAAGTATAATATGTAGAGATGGCAACGTTATATTTCTTTAAACTTCGGTCTTCAGTTAGTCGTCTGTGATAGCCTGTTGAATCGCGTCTGAGGCATAGGGTGGTACACACAATTGAGTGGAAGTATAGAGTTGTTACGGGAACATTTTCGCGCTATGATTTACTACGATTTTAAAGTTGGTTTAAACGAAAAACATAGCGTTGAACGTTTGCAACTTGCATTTAGCATCCAAAGTAACTCTGTTTCGTTGGTTTCAAGAATTTAAAATAGGTCGGATTTCTTCAGTAACTGCTGAAAACGTTTAAAAAGTGAAAAAGTTATTCGAAGAAGATTCGCGATGCACTTATGAAAAAAATCAGACAACACCTGGCACTGGATTCGCAACAGTTAATAGAATTTTACATGATCATTTTCATATGAAAAAAATAGTTACATGTTGGATGCCATAAAAACTCATTGACTTCCAAAAGGTAGAGTGTGTAAGGATCACTTGTTACAATTCTGAAATAAAGGAGTGAATCGCATTATTTCTAAAATAGTAACAGGCGATGAAACGTACATACCATTTGATCATGTTCTGACTCTCCAGGAGAATCGTGTATGGGTCCATGAAGACGCATCAACCCTAATGATATCAAAAAAAGCAGAGGTCTACGCAGTTTTCTTTCGAAGTATATGTTTAGTAAAAGAATTTATGCTTGAAGAACGACGTACAGTTACACCTAACTGGTACAACACAAAATATTTACCTGCTGTTTTTCAATCAATCAATACTCGTGGATTACTATTACACCAGGACAATGCATCGTCACACACTGTACAATGACTCGTGATTTTTTACGTAAAAATTATGTAAAACTTATCGAACATCCACCTTATTCGCCTGCCTGATTTGGCAATGTTGTTCTTCCACCTGAAAAAGAGCTTACGTGGTCGACAGTAAACGAGATTGACGAAGCAATTCATTGACTTTTTGATAGTATTCCGAAAGATGACTGGCTGAAAGCTTTTCATTTGTGGAAGGTTCGATTATAAAAGGGCATTGATGCTGGTGGGAACTTTAAACAAACATAAATTCATTTTTCAATACGACTTGTAGTTTTATGGCATTTCAATTATTCCAGCGTGTCCCTCATATTATTAAAAATGACATGTTAATTTATTTCGGACCTGAATAAATGTAGTAACTAGTGTTTGTTAATTGTGTCGAAGAAACTAAGATTTCATTATGTTAATGAACTCGTACTTATTCTATGTAAATCCTCACTGTCAATCTTTCTAGTGGCAAAGGTTCTATTAATTTATTAAATTACATATTGCTATGAACTGTGGTTTTGATATTTGTTGTACCACCATTCACGACAAATCTATCCAGCTAGGATATTCAGTCGGTTTATTTCCAAAAAATGGGACTGCTTACTTCACAGGGTTCCAATTGGAAACGTGGTTGTCTCTTCTACAAATTTATAAGGCGCCAGTAAAAGAGTATTGACAAAAGTTATAATTATATCTTTAAGTTACTTATAAAACTCGCGATGAAAGGTCAATTCAATAATAATCACAATATAAAATTTAAATGACAATTTAATACAAAAAAAATCAAAAAAAAGAAAAAAAAAATTTTATAGAGTATAAAGATTAATATTGCATCATTAAACAATATTTTAAAAGGTAAAAATGACGCACGAAAATGACAGCAACGTGCATTCAAAAAACCTTAGTGAATACCGAACAAATTAAAAATAAACTAAATCACAAAGAATATTTCTAATTTCTCCCCAGAGAACAAAATAAATAACCAAACTTGACAGCTCGAACAAAACTCTAAAAACATGCGCACTTACATGTCCAAGACAAAAATGCCCTTGAAATCCCAACGTACAAAATTTTACCGTTACTGTTTTTTTACTTAGAAATGTTAAAAATCCTCTTTGTTATCTGTATCAATTAATTACACTAAAACTCAATACAACAATATTAATACAATAGAAAATACAATATTCAATTCTTTCAATTTAAAAAGATATCTTTTTAAAAAAAATATATTAATAATAATAATTTATCTAAATTCCCTTCTACCATATAATGGTGTCGGGACGAAACTGTATTTTTTATTCTAGGCGTCTACAAATTCTTTCCATCCTTTTCTTTCTTCCGCCATTTTTTTTGCTTCTGTCATGTTCTTTCCTTTGTCTCCAGTATTTTCGCTATTACTCCATCCCATTGCGTATTTGGCCTACCCCTCCTTTTGTTTTTCATTATTTTTGCCTCCCACACTCTTTTAGCTGGTCTTACGCCTTCCATTCTTTGCAAGTGGCCCCACCAACCCAACTGTCTCTTTTCTATGAATTTGAGTGTTGATTCTATTTCCAGGTCTTCCCGTATTTCATGCTTCTTATTTTATCTAGTTTGGTAACTCCTCGGACTCTTCTCAGGTATTTCATCTCGACAGCCTGTAACTTGCTTTTTTGCCTCTCGCTTAAAACCCAGGATTCGCAGCCAAATGTTAGTATGGGTCTAAATATCGCTTTAAATATTTTCATTTTTGTGTCTCGCGAAATTTCTTTATTGTTTATGAATTTCTTGTTCATCATATAATAGAGCTTTAACGTTTTCTCTATTCTCTTGTTTATTTCTACTTCTTGTGTGTCCTTTTCGTCTATTGGGACTCCAAGATATTGGAAAGTCTTGACTTGCTCTATTTTTACCCCGTCTATTTCTATATTTATGCTTTTTGATGCATCTCCTATCGTCATCACTTTTGCTTTTTTTCTGTTTATTTTCATTCTGTGGTTTTCCAGCTCTGTGTTCCATATTTCTAGATTCTGTTGTAATTCTTTTTCACTTTTAGCGATTATAACGACATCATCTGCGAAAAGTCCCTCCGAGATATCTACTCTTTGTAGTTGTAAGTGTCCAACATAGTACTTACTAGTTTTTGTGGTACATTTCTTTATTATGTCATCCATATATGTTACGAAAAGCGTTGGGCTTAAACTGCCTCCTTGTCTCAGACTGTTTTCAGTTGTAAATGTTTCAGATTCTATATTACTATTTATGATAGTGTTAACATTGTTACTATAAAATTTTCGTATCAATCTTATTATTTTAACACTTACTCCTCTTTCTTTCAAAATATTTAATACTTTTTCCCTCGGTGTTTTGTCGAACGCTTTCTCCAGGTCTCTGAACCCTAGAAATACGGTTTTTTTCTCACATATGGCTTTCTGGGTTATCTGTTTCAACGTGAAAACATGATCTTGCGCACTTCTCCCTTTTCTGAATCCACTTTGCGCCTCATTTAATGTACTCTCCACTATATTTCTAATTCTTCCATCTAAAATTTTCTCGAATATCTTCATGGCTGTACTCAGTAATGTTATGACCCTGTAGTTGTCACAGTCTCTCCTATCTCCTTTTTTATGTATTAGTACTATTAAGGCCCTGTGCCAGTTTTCTGGGAAGTTCCCTTCTTTCCATATTTTGTTAAGAATTTTCAAGAACAACTCCCTTCCTGTTTCTCCCATGCTTTTGATCATCTCTGTTGTTATCTTGTCATATCCTGGTGCCTTTCCGTTCTTTAATTTTCGTATTACCTCTTCTAATTCTTGCATAGTTATCTCATCTTCTAAATTTTCTTCCACTTTTTCGTCATGTTCCCAATTCAGATCCTTCTCCGTTTGCTCAGTCAGAAGTTCTTGAAAATATTCTTTCCATCTGTTGATTATATCTTTAGGTTCTGTCAACATATTTCCGTTTCTGCTTTTGATGTACCTTGTTTCTTGTATTTTTCCGTCTCTTATCGATTTTAGTGCTCCATAAAATAGTTTTTGATTTTCCTTGCTATTTTTTTCTATTTCTTCCCCAAACTTTTTCCATTTGTCCTTCTTTGCCGTTATTACTAATTCTTTTACTTTTTTTCGTTCTTGTTTATACGTTTCGTAATTGTCTGTTGTCCTGTGTGATAGATATTTAAAAAAATATATTACTTACGTAAAAAATATATATGAGACACATTGACGAGAAACGTTATAAAATATTCAAAATTACGAGACTACAAACTCGTAAAATAGTTCGGGATATTGAAATACAAACACATCAACTATAATAAATCAAATACAACCCGAATTTAACTTTCAATAGATAATTATCTATTTTCTAAATAAATGAACGTACTCGTCTGACTGTTAACTTGTGTCTACCCCTCAATACTTCGCTATTGCTTTAGCAGAAAGACGACCTCGAATAAAACCAGTTTTTGCCAAAGCACATGAAATACATGCGGATATACACAGATATCCAAAATAATAGTACAATATATAATTAAATTTTTAATATTTATATGGGGAAAAATCCATAGTATTATGTATATGTTTCAAGTATATTCGAGAAAACACGTGTTAACTTATATTTTATGTATAACACACAAGTAGTATAGTATGTAAGGGAATTAAGTTCTTTTGTGTTGTCAGCAACCTAACACTAAATTTCAATTAAGACCTATAATTTCGAAGCTTTTACCCTATTTTTACGGCAGCACAATGCGTATACAACGCGCATCTATGCAAGTTATAATTTAACGGTAGAATTGCACATAAGGCATTGTTCCGCTAATAGGCAATGTCGAGTTCCATACATACAATTCCACCCAGGTAAATATGTATTATACATATCGTGCAATTATTGAAGAGAAACCATAATCTACCAGGAGTAAGTTGACTTACAAATGTCGCAGTGTAGTTGATGGTGGTGTGTTGATTATTGAATTGCGTGACAACGCAACGGAGCACAACTGTCGTCTATTTTAAAGAGAATTCGTATATGTTGTACGTGTGTTCTTTTTTTATGTGTGTATTATATATTTGGAAGTCGCATCCGCTTGACAAAAACTTTATCATTAGCTCCTCTCACAGTATTTTACCCGGTTATTTCTTACTTTTTATTGTTGTCATTAGTAACACCGTTCGAAAGACGAGTTTTTGTTAATATTTGAAGTGTAGGTTATACAGCTTTTCGGAGTTTATATAAATATACAGTGTGATGTATATTTACTTATTCAAATAATAAGAAAATATGTTCAACCTCTACATATAAGATCCTAAATATTATGTAAAATACTATAATCACAGTTTAAGCTTTTATATTTCGGTACTCATACGATATATGAAAGAGTTTCGCCGTTAGTCGTTTTTTTTTAATTTTTGACAGACAGAAGCAGAAACAAGTTCAATGTAGATATTTATGTGCTGAGTTTTTTCACTTCTTTTCTTTTGAATCATGTGTTGTAAAGTCACGAGGACTATTATTTTAATAAATTATATTTAAAATACAAAGACCTTTTTCAATTCATTTACGTAAATGAACTAGTATATATAGAAACAATGTTAATTGATGTGTTTGTAAGAGATGTTTTCTCATTGGAAAGGAATGCAAAACTATTTTTTTTTACAAAGAAATGGTTTGCGGTACATTTGATAGGCGTTTTCAAAGAGACCACAAAGAGGTGAACGACAATAAAATTAAAACTAAACATAAAAATAACGAAGCATATATTACGCGCTCAAAGCGGAAAACTCTACGTCTGATTTGGTTAGCAACTATGTATATAAACATATTGGAAACAGTTTAAGCATGGAATGGTAAATTCATTTTTAAATAAAGAGTAAAAGATAATTGTCCATGAAAAAACTATAGAGTCTATTAAATATAAGCTTTCTAAATATTTCGAGAAAATGGATAGCACTATAGTTTATAGTTATATGTCTTAATTAACGTATACAATCCTCTCAATAATTAGTGTGTATCGTTGTTTTATTCTAACATACTATTTTGTATTTGCGTTAATATTTTATTCAAGTATATTCCACGACAGAATGCGTTATTCTATATAGCAGCGTTGGACTATATAAGCACTGTTCTGCTTTCTTAGGCGCGAATGGACTATATGTACCCTTTTATATAATTTTATATATAAGTAATGCAGGAGCTACTATGGGAAAAAGTAAAAGATTCCCGATTTTGGACGGCTTATTTTATCCACTAAAGCTCCACCTTACAAATCTATCAAATTCAATGAACTTGACCTGGAGAACTTTACTCATTGATAATATTAAATGTTAAAATAAACATATACATATATATATATATATATATATATATATATATATATATATATATGTGTATATATATATATAAAAATAATAGACTTTTTATTGGTTTAGCGACCTTTTATTGAATTGTGATGTTTTATTCTACGACGTTTCGACTTTTACTATTTTTCAGTCTTTTTCAAGTATCTAGAAACAAGAATTAATACAATGAGAATATGAGAATTGTGTTTGCTTTTGTGAGATTGAATTAACAATTAATTTAACAATTAAAATTAAAATTAGATTAAAGACTGAATTACCAATTAGATTAACAATTAGAGTTAAAATTTAAAATTAGATTAATAATGAGTAAGGACAATTAAAGTGATTACATCTGTGTAAACGAATAGAAAAATTTGAATTAAGCTACAATACAGTAAGGTAAATAGAAACAAGAATTACTACACTGAAAACGTGAGAGTTGTGTTTGCTTTTGTGAGACTGAATTAACAATTACATTGACAATTAGAATTAAAATTAGATTAAAGACTGAATTACCGATTAAATTAACAATTAAAGTTAAAATTTAAAATTAGGTTAATAATGAGTAAGGATAAATTACAGTGGTTAAATCTGTATAAATGAATGAGATGTTAAACTACATTACATGAACAATTAATGACAAAACTCACCGTTTCTTTTGGTTTTCAAAATCACGCATTCTGTGTAACATGTGTGTCGGGTACCCGAGACCTTTTTTTTGTAACGAACCGATCGCACTGGTTGGAATATTGTAAGTGTTTGTGGCTTTGTTAAGAGAGGTTAATTTTTGTTCTGTTTTTGGAATTTAGCAAATTGATCAGGACCGTGTTTAGGGGTATGTAGTAAAAGTATTTACAAATGGGAACTGATAAAAAGTTTTTTTGTTTTTTTTGGTTTGTGTGTGCGGGGGGGGGGGGGGGGGGGGGTTGATTTTATCTATTGTTTAATCAGTGGGTAATAGAGTTTAGACAGTCCATCAATTTCGTTCCTGTCGTTTATTGTTCTGCTGTTTTTGAAAATGTGGATCATTTCTAAGACCTCCCTAGCTTTTGTATTCTTTTTCTGTGTTATTACTTTGGTGTTATCAAAATCAAAATTATGTTTTAGTGTCAATTGGTGTTTTTTTAAAGCAGTTTGATTTTTTGCGTATTTGTGACCTTTCAATCTTTCTTGTAGTAACTGTTTTGTTTGGCCTATGTATACTTTGTCACAGTCTTTGCAGGGTATGTTGTATATTGTGTGTGATTGTTTTAGTGTAGGTGTTGAGTCTTTTAGTTTGGTGTGTAGGAATTTTAGGTTTTTACCGCTTTGGTGTGCTATTTTATAGTTAAATGGTTTAAATATATTGTCTAGTTTTTCGGATAATCCCGTTATATAGGGTGTGGGGATATATGTTAATTCATTGTTTTTTATGGTTTTGTTGTGGTCGTTTGTTGTGTTATAAATTTTATTAAGTCTTAGTTTTATAATTTTTTGTATAAATTGTGGTGGATAATTGTTTTCTGTTAGTATTGCTAAACCAATAAAAAGTCTATTATTTTTAATATTAAGACACGGCCAATAAAATAAATAAGAAAAATAAAATTCTTATAAACACTAAATATATATATATATATATATAGATATATATATATATATATATATATATATATATATATATATATATATACTATATGTGGATAAATCTAATTACATTGCTTGAATAGAATTATTTTTAGTAATATTTTAATTAAAGATTAAATACAAAACATGTGCAAGAGATATTTGAAATAATTGATTATTAAGTCATAATAAATCTGAGAAAATATTGGTTAAGATCTTTATTGTTTATCACTTTTAATTAGTTATATTTCAAAGTTGACAGATATGAAAATTGTGATTAATGTTAATATTTAGTAGATTTATTAAGAGAAATGTACAAAACTCACGCAAAAGAGAATAGAATGAAATTAATAATTAATATTTCATATTTAAAATTAAATTTAAAAAAGGCATTTCGAATTTACTGTATATAAAATTTAATAGCATTTGTGACTAACTACCTTTATAAAATGTAAAATATATTAAAAAAATACCATACAATACCATAGCAACATTATTGAAAAAAGATTATTACATATTATTTTTCTGTGAAAAATATACACAGAAATTTTTGATGCAACTTTAACAAGTGATTTGATAAATATATATCAATGATTTGTAGAAGAATGAGTGTAAAATCAAATACAATCATTGAATTATCCATTGGATATAAAAATTTTCAAAAAAATAAAATAAAATATATATTATTACAAATTAGTTGGGAAAAACAACTTCAAAAAGGACAAAGAAGGTTGTATCTTCTATTTTTTCATGACATTGACCACATTTTCTGTTTATCGAAGGGGTAATTTCTGGATTCCGGGGAATTATCATCTTAATTGGTCTACGATCAAAAGAATTGGACGAACTGCACCGGCATTTTCAAGTTATCTATAGAAAAATACTAGAAGGATTGTTTTTTCACTAGACGACCACCACATTCTTCAATATATCATAATCTTAATGTATTTGCTATTATATCCGTAGCTCATATAGGACTGCAATTGGTTCCAGCCCAAGTAATTTCAACAGTGAGTATCAAGGTATCAAAAATGGCCCTAAAGAGGAAACAAAATTAATTAAATTAAGAAGTTAGTATCTTCAATAAATCATATTATTATTATATATATTAAAGTTAGCATTATAAATCTCTTTCTCAAGTTATTGCGCCTCATTCTGAGCAAACGCAACGATCCGAATGTATGAACATTTCTCCCGCTCCGAATAAAAATCCCCTGAACGCTTTTAGCCAATCACAAAACAGTCTGTCGCGCAACCATTTGACAAATAATGTCACAAATTAGTGTCATCACTGACGCCCTATACAGAGTCTCTTAAGCGTTTCAATAGTTATCATGCCGCGTTATACACTAGAAGAGAAAGCCGAAATGATGAAATGGTATCACGCTGATAATTCTTATGAAAGAGTATTTGACTTATTTGCCGGAAGGTATGCCGACAGGCCCATCTCGAACAAAGCTACAATTCGTAGACTTAAAAATAAAATAGACATTACTGGTTCTGTACAAAATTTAAAACCATTATTCCCAAATCGCAGAGTTCCTAATGATCCGTTCATTTTAGTATGCGCTGCAATAGAACTAAATTGAAATTTGACACTTAGCGATATTTCCAATGATTTAGGCATATGCTGCTCTTCCGTTAACCGCATACTAAAATTAAATGGTTTTCGTAATTATAAATATTCCAAACATCATCAATTATTGAACGGCGATGAGTTTAAACGGATGAATTTCCGGTATTATATAATTAATTAATTGATAGTGGTCTTGGATTCGTTTAAAAACGTTTGGAACGTTTAAAAAACGAATCCAAGACCACTATCATTCTTATATCAATAAGAAAACTGACTCAACCTACTCTAATCATTTAATAGAGAATGAGCACGAATTTAATTTACAATTCGATATCATACATGTAGAAAATAAAGGTAGAAACTAAATTGTTTAGAGTCTTTAGAAATTAATAAACTTAAAAACTCAGAAATGTTACTAAACGATAAATTAGACTTGAATTCATCCCCACTGTTAAATCTGTTCACCCATTGAAATATTGTTTCGTAGTTGCTTATACTATATTTTTATACTTAAACCTCACACAAGTAGGACATGGTATAGTTTTCAAAAAGCAAAATATAAATGTAATAGTTCCTAGAATTTTAACTTGGGTCAACTACCTGATTAACGCTGTATCTTGTATGTATCTTTAGTCTTAAGTTGAATTTGAAGAAGCTACTGTGTTAGCGAAACAGCTGTCATTATTTTATTAATAAAGTGTAAATCTAAAACATCTTATGTGTGTTTTATTTATTTGTTTGTCATTTTAAGGTATTCTTATGCCTTAAATTTGGTCATGTGACTGCAAAGAAATAATTTTATAAACTGTATATATGGCAGCAGTATGTAAGTTCCTTTACTTAATGATTTCATTAAATATTTTAATAGCTTTTCAATCCTCTGAATTTATTATAAATTATCATTACCTTGAGGACGAATTTTGAATAATGTAAGTACGCTACCGTTCTAAGTTTAACAGAAAACCCATAAATCGTGTAGAAAGACATTTCGAAGTTATTTATGATGGTATAATTAGCTATCTCGTAGTCGCCCATGAATTAACATCTAATTTGACTATTTTTGACCATTGAGAAACCAACTGTGACCGTGGTATGAAAACAATCCTTATAAATTCGCCACCTGCTCTTTGAATGGACATTAAAATTCGAGCCATTAAAGATGCTATAAACGTGTAATTTGGTGCACCTTATAATAACTATTATTGCCCCTGTTGCGATAAATGCATGTCCCGATACAATATTAAATCTTGAAATATATATACAGGGTGTAATAAATAATATTTGTTTTTTTATCGTACATTAAGGCAACTTCTTGAGACTATAAAGTTGTTTAAAGAAGTAAGCAAATACATGAATTTGAATGTATTTATTAAATATATTTTTTAAATGTTTAAATAAATATTTCAAATAATATATTTTATGGCCAACCGTCACTAGAACCATGCATTACCATAGCGAGTTTTTACTGTAAAAAACACACACTTTACCTGCCTCTAATATCCATCACCAAAAATCTACCTGCCGCTAATATCTATCAACATAACCGTGACGTATGACATCAAACAGAAATCTTTGTAGGTATCATAGCTTCAACAGTAAAAGTTTTATCGCGAATTATTTATAGAAAATAATGGAAGAAGACATTCAGTGCATGCCACCTGAAATTCTGAAGTCGTCTTTCGAAGCTCTATCATAAAAATCAGTCGAAAAATACAATCGCTAGTATGACATATTTATGGAGTGGCGTAACAAACACGGAATTAAGCGAAAACGTTTTACTGGCGTATTTTTCTGATTTTTGAAAAAGTATTCGCCTTCTTCGATGTGGTCGTATTATTCCATGGTGAAAGCAACTCTCCCAGCAAAAAATGACGTTCACATTAGTAAATATAATTATAAATTATAAATATAATTATAACTTACAGCTTTTTTCTTAAAGAAAAAGGCAGAAATCATATTCCAAAATGGTCCAAAACACTTTGACAAGAATACTTAAATTTTTGTTAAAAGCACCAGACGAAATCTAGTTGATGATGAAGGTAATTCATACGAATTTTTCAAAGCTAATTTGATATGAATGTAGTAATTATTTTACATTTGTGTTGTCTTTGGTATTGGTGGAGCTTTACGTAATGATGTACTTTTGAATTTGAAAGTAAGCGACATAGGGCACAAAGAAACAATTCTGGTTTTTCTTATAACTAAAATAAAGACCAATAGGCCTCGATTATTTGTGATCACAATTTGAAGGAAAAGTAAAATTCATAGACTTATTTAACAAGTATTTGGCTCTGTGTCCTAAGCAGACGCCCCACGACCGACTTTTTCTAACTTATGGAAATGCAGCCAGTTGGAATTCATACTATTGGAAGTGTACCAAGTAAAATTGCCCAATATCTGCATTCGCCAGAACTATCGCTTTATACGAGACGTTGTTTTCATTGAAAGCCCGCCACTCTCTTTGCCAATGCAGGCAGCAGTAAGGAAAATTTAAAATGCCACGGAGGGTGGAAAAGCGAAACGTTTGCAGAGCCCTATGTCGAGGAATCTGTGCTCAATAAAACGAAAAACGCAAAGACGATTTTAGGCGAAGGTTAAACTAACAACATATTTGTTACCTATAATAACTCTATCACTGATTCACAAATTATTAACATAGATAATAATCCTCAAACATTTTCAATGTAAACTTCTTCGACTTCAGGAATTAATTTTTATAATGCGTCAGGGTGTACAATGTTTTTCATTTCTGCGGTCTTGTTGTCTTAAGATCTAGTTGGATAATGCAAATCTTAATAATAAATAATACTTTTTAATTATCTTGTGTTTTATAAAAACTAAAATGAAAAGTATGTTGATTAATGATGTTCGATTCAATTATGTTAGGGCTGTCCATTACATATTATATTCATATAGTATGCATATATACACTGTGATAACTAGAGTGGACCAATTCGAAGCGAAAGCAGAGGCGTGACTAACGAATTAGTTCCCGCGTGCCCCATCGCACATACGATTACTTAGTATGTTGTTCACGGTCATCGTGTGTACACGTATAATAGCAGCAGGAAAGTGTATTCTGTATATTTAATAATGGTGAAGGAGCGTACAGTAAAAAAACCGCTATCATCAAAGTTAGTCAATAGGTTTATTGAGAAACATCCTAGTTTATCTTACAATGGGGTAAATGTAAAATGTTTAGTGTGCAATATATAAATATATATATATATATATATATATGTATATATATATATATATACAAACCATTTAACAAAATCAAATTTGCAACGCCACGTGCATAGCGCAAGACATAAGATAGGGACACTGGTGCCGATACAAAATACGAAGTGCTCTTATTTGATTTGTGTATAATGATGAGAAATAACTTTGGAGACGCACCTTATGTTAACAATATTTCATCGCGCTTCTCCTGATTTTCAAGTCACGGAAAACGCATAAGACGGTAAGTTTTTTTTTAATCATCTAATTACATACATTTTAGATTTTATTTTTTATACGTATCATCGAGAACGTTTCATAATCTAGAAAAACCGTCTTACGTTTTTTTTTGTATCTAACATAATAACAGCACCGTTCGTGATAGTATATCTCTAGATATTAATAATGTTTCGCATGCGGGAACCAATTCGTTAGTCACGCCTCTGCTTTCGCTCCGAATTGGTCCACTCTAGTGATAACTATCAATAACATTCATTCCATAAAAATTTATTAAAAATATTGCCATCTCTTTTAATTTAAGATATCTCACACCAATTTTTAATACAATCCAGAGTTGCCTTCCAGTTTTAAGAGTTATCAAAAGTATAAATTTCGGAATAGATTTTTATATAATTAGCAAAAGCTAAAATGGGACAATCAATTTTTAGCAAAAAAACGTTGATAAATGGGGCAAATAAAAGAGAACCTAGCTTAGAACCTTGTGGAACACCCGACATAGTAATAAACATATCAGAGAGATATCCACCGTAACGAACGTAGGAAAAGCGATGCTCCAAATATGACTTTACAAGAATAATTAGAGATGGGGTAAAATCAAAACAAATTAGTTTAGATAAGAGTTTGATACCATATTACAACAAAGGCATGCATTATTTGTCCGTGTTTATTCAAAGCGAAAAAGACAATGTATAAAAAATGGACAGACGTAATTACGCAGAATATAAATTAAAAATATTTTCCCAAAATTTCCTCTTATAAGCGAGAAGAAAATTACGATGATATTTACAAAATTTTATCACGCCACTGTGCGATCAACTATAGAGTATTGCAGTCGATATCTTAAAGCTGACTGATAACAACAAAAACAGTAGTTTTGTTGTTGTCGATCTCGCTTTGAGCTTCGTCTAGTTCTCGATCATTACGTACGTTGGATACGATTTACACATTTACGTCTTCGATTAAAGATAGATTGTTACCAAATAGGATGTTAAATGCCCGTAGAGAATACATATTATATGTTCTCTTAATACATTTACATTAAACATTCAATTCAAGTACACAATTTTAACAGCTGAATTTTCATTCTAGGTTATAGAACCCTTAGCATAGAAAGCTGATTATTCAATGTTATCTTCTTGAGTTTTTATAAACATAAAAAATGCAGCGTGTGTATTGAATAGCGGCATTCTAAATCCATAATAATATTTTATATTTGTTACTTCTCCCAAAAAATAAACATTCTTGTAATACACAAGAAAATAAGGTGACTTAATTCAGATCTAAAACTTTTCGTTCACAAATGATTCACTGATATATCGTACAAATAGTATTTAGGTTACTAAACCCTAAGTCAACAAAGTTACCCCATTCAAGGGTTTTTTAACGCCGATGGCCGTCTAAACAATGCCATCTGATACAGTTTTTATAAACGTAAACTTTTCAGCATATATGTAAATGCATAGGAGTTATTTCTAATAGAAATTCTGATACATAGGCGACACATGCTTTAATTTCTAGGGAGTTTTTAATTTTGGGGTTCCCGTCGCAATTGACTCATAATATTTTGGATTCATATTCTATATAATTACATGTTTCCATTTTTCATACGTTGTCTTTTTATATCAAGGACACTCCGTATATTAAGAAAGAGTACAAAGATTAGTTAAAGTTAATCCTCTACAGATAAAGCCATGTTGATTTGATGACAAAAATGATGGAAGATTTGATAACATATATAACGGTATTTCTTTGAAAACTTTCGCAAAGTTTGACAGAATATAAATATGTTGGTAATTAGATAATAATCTCAGTATACACTGTGTCCATAAAGTATGGACACAAGTCCGTAATAACGTTATTGTACATTATTTGACAAAATGCAAAGATATATCGATTAATGTTTTTTGTTAGCTATATTTAGATGCTACCATTTTGTTTTTTCCGTCGACCTTGAATAAGTTATGACGTCATTGATAATTTTTTTAAATGTCAACCCCATTTTTTTAGAAAATTCTTGAGTAATCATTTGTGTCCATAAAGTATGGACACAAGCCCGTAGTAACGTTATTGTGCATTATTTGACAAAATGCAAAGATATGTCGATTAATGTTTTTTATTAGCTATATTTAGATACTACCATTTTATTTTTTCCGTCGACCTTGAATAAGTTATGACGTCATTGATATTTTTTTAAGTGTCAACCCCACTTTTTCTTTGTGGATTTTGAAAGTTTTTACAATTCTTAATCGATGTTGTAAAAATTTTGGTATGTTACATTAGAAAATTTTTGAGTAAACTGTGTTGTAATTCTAAGTTTTATTTTTGACATTTTCAGTATCAAATTTATAACAAATACTCAAAATGTTTTCCTTCATTTTGTTTACAAAATCCTAAGCGATGATAAATTCCATTTCGCACATTCTGTAATATTTCGGGAGTGATTAGTCTGGTTTCCTAGATGATGCGTTGTCGTAAAACGTCCAAATTTTCCGGTTGTGTCGCATAGACTTTTCTAATGTAACACTAACACCAAAATGTTTAAATCATCGAATAAAGAATTGTAAAAGCTTTCAAAATCCATAAAAAAAAATGGGGTTGACATTTAAAAAAATTATCAATGACGTCATAACTTATTCAAGGTCTTCGGAAAAAACAAAATGGTAGCATCTAAATATAGCTAATAAAAAACATTAATCGACATATCTTTGCATTTTGTCAAATAATGCACTATAACGTTATTACGGGCTAGTGTCCATACTTTTTGGACGCAAATGATTACTCAAAAATTTTCTAATGTAACATACCAAAATTTTTACATCATCGAATAAAGAATTGTAAAAGCTTTCAAAATCCACAAAAAAAAATGGGGTTGACATTTAAAAAAATTATCAATGACGTCATAAGTTATTCAAGGTCGACGGAAAAAACAAAATGGTAGCATCTAAATATAGCTAATAAAAAACATTAATCGATATATTTTTGCATTTTGTCAAATAATGCACAATAACGTTATTACGGGCTTGTGTCCATACTTTATGGACACAGTGTATAACAAATTTTTAGATCCATTTTAGATTCACCATTTTATCCAGGTATGTTTTTACTGAATTTATATTAAATTATTACATTATTATTATAAAAAGTTGCTCAGCACACTGAAGCTGTTTTAAGTTGTCCAACTCTTTCTCCAACACTTAAGGTAATCCTATAATTATAGTTCAGCACTTGAAATGTAAAGGTTTGGTGAAATCAAATCAAATAACTTCAATTTTCACAAATCAAATTTATTATTCTATATGATCATTTCGTATGCAGTGTATACATCAGCAGTAACTGGTTTACCATTTTATAGAAATGAATACTCCTTGTCATTTATGTACTTGTATAATAATTATGAAATAATTATGATACATGATAAATACCACGAAAAAATTCTCATATGGTTATGTTAGTTGAATTATTAATTTGCAAGATGACAATTTTCTTTCTTTTAAAAACTTAAACAATATTAGATTTCAAATTCTCTTGTATATTCTACTTGAACAACAATAGAGTTTTTAGTATTGATTCAAGTTATGTAAGACGTCATAAGAAGTATTTCATTCATTAAATAACCACACCTTGTATATGCCTTAAAATAGATGAATACCTGGGCATAACTTTTGTGTAAAGTGACAACAGGGATAGTGGTAGGCAGTGGTGTTTCGTTGATTATACACATTTCGAAAAGCTTAAAAATGTATCACGCACAACACAAACACATATATGTCGTACAGTCGTTTGGGAGGACAGATGTTTTTGTTATACGGGGACACAATAGTGGTAACGAGGTGGCTGACAATATCTCAAACAATTCAGAAAAACCTCCTTCCTCTCTTGTCGCACTCCGTATGTATATACCGTTGCTACTTGATCGTTATACCGCATTATTACCATCATCATCATTATTATTGTGAGGCTGTCGTGCGGGGGTTTCCTGGTATTATTTAAAGTGTTTTTTTTTCGGTTGTCCACTGTCATCGTGCTCGGAGGGGCACTTTTCCAACCTTGCCCCCCTTTTAGGAAGACGATGATTATACGCATCGGGAATAAAAGCGTCAACAAAAACTGTTTCGAGTGCGGGTAATGGTAAATTATTAGGTAGATAATAGCAGAGATGGTTTTATGATTAAAGTTTCCTGAGGTAAGATGATACTTGGGCTTTGTAATAGATGTGTTGTGTTATAAAAGTCATCAGCTTGCGTTTATGTTTTACGTTATTATTATAAAGAACCGTGACCATAAATAAATTTTGTTCGTGGTTTCGTGTATTTTACGATATAGTCACTTGGTATCCAGGCAATTATTTCCAGTAATCATTTGCCATTCTATATGCCATCGCGTTTTCTTTTGTTAATGTAATTAATAAACTTGCTTAAGGTAGAAACATCATAATTAGGAGGAGTGAGATTATGCAATCATATAATACAACAATATATGTGATTTACCAAATTACTTACTGTTATTTTGTAGCTAACTTTCGAGACTAAATATACGATTTCATTATACAGGGTGCGGCAAAAAGGTAGGTAGGATTTAAAATAGTGGTTGCTCGCTTTGTAAAACCGGCAACACTGTGCACGCGGTCGCGTTAGGTAGACAAAAGTATGCAATTTTCAGTTATCGACATGGCTTGGAGCGGAGTGCATCGTGCTTTCGTTGTCGAGGAGTTTATTAGAAATAGGGAATCTGTAATAGCGACGCAGCGTGCCTTCCGTAATCAGTTTGATGTTGTTCGGCATGGCGCGGTTCCGGATGGAAGAACAATTCGTCGGTGGGTTCTAAACTTCAGGGAAACAGGTTCTGCGCTTAAACGAAAATCTACTGGCCGACCAAGGACAGTAAGAACACCGGAAAATGAAAATGCAATAAGAGATTCCGTACAACAGTCTCCTAGTCGTTCATCTCGTAGACATGCAGCTGCTTTGGGAATTTCCGATAGAAGTGTTCGAAGAATTTTACACAACCCACTCCAAATGCATCCGTACAAAATGATGGTAGTGCAGGAATTAAGAGAAAGAGATTTTGAAACCCGTACAAATTCATGCCGGGATATTCTTCAAAACATTCCCCGAGGCGCTGTATTCATGTCTAGCGATGAAGCTCACTTTCATCTATCGGGTACCGTAAACAAGCAAAATTTCCGTTATTAGTCTGCAAATAATCCACAGGAATTACATGAGCGACCACTTCACAGTCCAAAGGTTACCGTCTGGTGTGCAATATCTGAATTCGGCGTGTGGGGCCCTTACTTTTTCGCAAAAGATGGAATAACGGTAACAGTCAACGGAGATCGATATTTTGATATATTGGACATATTTGATAACAATTTCCTGCGTCCAAAAGTTAACGAGTTGAACGAAAATCACCGAGAACATCTTTGGTTCCAGCAGGATGGTGCTACATCGCACACCACGCGTCGTTCACTTAATCTTCTTCAAGACATGTTCCCAAACAAAGTGGTGTCTTTACGGGGTGATCTCGCCTGGCCGCCGCGTTCGCCTGATTTGTCGCCTTGCGACTTTTTTCTTTGGGGTTACCTCAAATCGAGAGTTTTTACACATCGTCCGCGGACTTTGGAAGAATTAAAGGCAGCCATAAGACAAGAAATTGCCGCAATTTCCCAAGAAATGATCCATCGGGTAATGACGCGCTTCCGTGAGAGCCTACAAGAGTGCATCGACAATAATGGCCGTCATTTAAAAGATATCATTTTTAAAAAATAACGCTCCTGAATGGCATGAAATGTAGATTTAAGAAATAAAATATGAAATGTTTGGTTTATGTAGTTTGGTTTTTATTGACATCCCAAATAGTACCTATCATTTTGCCGCACCCTGTACGAGGTGCTACCCAAAATTCTCGGAATGTAAAAAACAACAACAAAATAAATTGTTTTTACAACATATTCACTACCATTCACTTCAAGGTGCTCCTCCTTCGCATGAATGCACTGATCCCAGTGACTAGTCCATGTCTGCAAACAGTGTTTGAAGTCTTTGCGTGTTAACGTGTTCAACACTGCCTGCGATACGGTTTGGATCTCTTAAATCGTCTCAAAACGGCGCAGTTTCAAATTTGGAAACAAAAAAAATTACAATAAAATAATTCATTCACTGTTTCACCTGGTGGAAGAAATTCCTTGTGAACGATAACATCGTTGTCAAAGAAGCAAATCAACATCGACGACTTGGCTTGCTTCGAACTTTTCGGACGTGGTGACGATGAGGTCTTCCACTGCGATGAATGGTCCTTTGTTTCGGGATCATACCCGCGCACCCCTTTTGGCAGCTTCATTCAGCTCTGCCTTCGCACAAACTTTACAGTAATACGTCGCATGTTGCGTTCGCCGAACAGAATACGCTGACAAAGGCCGTATAATGTTACAAATGTCATAGATTATTCTAATTCGGTCTTGCAGGATAACACCATTCACTTTTGCCATATTTTCTGACGTGTTTGCATCGATGGACTACCGGAACGCTCATCATTCATCATCATCAACCGACACACGTCTATTCTAAAAGCTGTTGTACCACTCATAAGTTTGCATCTGACCTAAAGCTTCCTCATCGAACGCTTGTTTAAGAATTTTCAGGGTTTCCGCTGCTGTTTTACCAAGTTGTCACCATCTAGCAAAGTATCGACAGACTGAGTGATGGCCGGTATTATCGACTCATATTAAAAGTAGTTTTAGTTTAAATTAAGGGTCCCTCAGGTTAGGGGTTCTTTATTATGAAATGTATTCAAGCAGCATTTCACTAAATGTGAAGTTTACGAAGGTTGGTAATTCAAACTATACGAATTTAGCACATTTGAACAGTTTCTGCCTGACTTCGCTTTAGTTTATGTTGCTTTTAATTCGAAATTAACAGCAGGTCTTTAATATTGTTACATGTTTCCTTAGAAATAAGTTTTGGTAGTAAAATGGTTCGTAATTGATGTACATAGTTTTGTGTATTGTAATCAAAAAGTAAACAATATTTAACAGTTGCATTAATATATTAGGAATATTTGCAAGAAGTAAAAATTCATACAATAATGAAATCCTCTTTAAAAAATCACAATAAATTTTGAAAATATATAAACATTTTGAAAATTTACTCGTAGAGAAATTAATATTATGCAGAAAATGTATAGGCTATAATGGATGTAAGATGTAAGTACACAGAAATTTCGAGGTTATGTAAGTAACGAGCGATCATTAAAATTTTCACTCGTAGCTGGCGTGTATATAAAAATTATGTCGTAGCTTTAGTCATTAAGATGTTATTTCAAACATCTGTCAGTGTCAAATATATATTTTAAAGTTTCATCAAAAGAAAAAGTAATGGCCTTTAATGATATGCATAAAGCGTTTATGGTAGAATGTTACTTCCTGCCATCTCAAAAAATTGATGGTATTTGGCAGCATTCAATAGAAAATTGCCTTGCGGAGTTTGAAGAGAGATATCCAAATACTGTTCCTAGCTGTAAAACTTTCTGTGATACGCTAATGCATTGTGTACTTTTTCGTCAAACAGGCAGTATTTTAAGGAAAAAAGGAAGCGGTACTCGTCTCAAGAGAAGTCGCGGCGTAATTGAAAATGTCAGACAAATTATTAACGAATCTCCTCAAACATCTATTCGCAGAGTTTCGCAACAAGTAGGGCTTTCGTATGGAACATGTCAAAAAATTAAAGAAAAAGGACTTGCACATGTATCCATATAAATTAACTTCTGTATAAAATCTATTACCTACGGATTATGAAAAAAGAACACAATTTTGCCAATGGTTTATTCAAACAATGACAGACAATATTTTAGATCATACTTTTTTCACCGATGAAGCTTGGTTTTATTTGAAAGGTTATGTTAATTCGCAAAATATGCGTATGTGGTCTAGTGAAAGTCCTCATTTCTACAGAGAAGTTCATCTACATCCAGAAAAAATAGGCGTATGGGTAGGTATGAGTCGTCACCGATTAATAGGACCAATATTCTTTGAGGGCACGATAACATCGGAGAAATATCGTAACGAAATTCTCAGTGTTTTTACTAATGAATTGACTAATGATGAACTCCAGGTCGGATATTTTCAACAGGATGGGGCTACATCTCACGTTACACTTGAAAATATTCAGTTTTTGCAACAATTTTATGGCGATAGGATAATAAGTAGAAATACAGCGATTCCATATCCACCACGATCGTGTGATTTAACAGTCATGGATTTTTTTGTGTGGCTATATATAAAGAAAATTATTTATGAAACACCAATTAATAATCTACAAGAGTTAAGACATAAAATCATAGAAAAATGTGAACACATCAATAACTCACCGCAAATACTGATCAATGTTTTCAATGCTCTACAAAATAGAGTGCGATTATGCTTGGTGGAGAATGGTCAACATTTTACACATTTTTTATAATATTCTATTACTTTGTATAAAAATTATAAATATATTTAATATAAAAGTCAGCATTTCAAATTATTTTTTAGCAATCATGACGTTTGAAATTATAATGACAGATCTCCTCTAATAACTTAAGTTAGGACATACTTTTTTGTGTACATGGCTTACTTGAGCGAAAATTTTAATGATCATTCGTTATATCTGAGTTACAGAAGTACATACAAACATCCATATACATAAATACGCATGCGTTAATTCTCCTTTTAATGCTTCAGTAGTCAAATTCAGGCATTTAGGTTTAAATGCGTGTTTAGAGTTAAATGTTCCTTTAAACATATTGATAAGACACTTGCATTACTTTTAAATGCCATTTAATAAAAACGTCCTTTTAAATACGTTGATAATACCGGCCGTAAGTATAGATGTTGTTCACACCATCCCTTCGCGCGTCTCATTGAAATTCCGGGAATTTCTGGGTAGCACCTGGTATATCCGAGCTCTGGAGTAAATATATAAGCAAAGAAACAACACCGGCCAAATACATTTTATAACAATAAAAATAGCAACAATGATGATACCCTTTATTACCCAATAGATATAATGTGTGAGCCAAAAGAAATGAGCTTGAAAGAATTTGATTTTTGTGATGAAAAACTTTTCGTTTCTCTTCAAAAATACTCAAATTACACAAAAGTTGAAATCATTTATAATCACCCGTTATTTAGATATATTTGCATATTCCAAAGGTCGTCAAATCCATATTGTTGATATTGCGATTTTCGTTCAGTGAAAATGTTGCATCCTTAACTTTGTATAGCTTTCATTGGCTTTCATTTGAGAACTGGAAAATTATAACACACACTTTTTTTATATATTTTTTTGCTTTCGCAAGGAAAAAAACTCAAAAATATGTGTTTTTTATGATAATGAACTGTTACCGGCTTGATAACCAGACACTGTCCTTTAAGGAAGCATTTGTAAAGCATGGGCTTTGTTAGCATGCTCTAGTGTAAGAGATGTGGAAAACAGGAGGATACTAGTCTTCACGTTCTATGCATTTCCGAGAAGCTGAAGGAACTCAGACAGAAACAAGGTTACTCAAATTTCCCCTGAGGAAGATAGTGGGTTTCATCGAGGACACAAGATTAACAGAGTGGAACTGAAAAATCTATTGGGGATGGTACAAAGGGCACTGTGCTCAAGTGCCTGGACTTATTGGCGTCCAACCCAACGAATTTGATAGATATCTATCTATCTAATTCTTAGGGTTGGATGCCAATAGTCATCTATCTAGATGATAATGAAGCATTAAAAGAATGGCTGTGGCCAAATTAGTTCACTTGTGATTTTTCACTCAAAGATAAGCATCTGATTGTCTAGTCGAACTTGGTAACTAAATCAAAATAATAATCGATTCAGATCGTTAGATCACAACACGTGAGATGTATCAAGAAGGACTCAGTGATATAATTTTTCAGAAAATATGCTCGGATCTCTTGATGCTCTGACAAAGCATAAAGCCTTTTGTGCGTGGACGCCTTATAAAGTGTTTCGCCACTTTCTGTGTTAGCTTTAGTGTGCCTCATGTTCAACAGTGTGATTATTCATGTTGCCTACTGAGGATGACAACTTAGTCGTCGAAATGGGTATTTAGGATATTAGTATTAATATAGTGGTGAAGGTTTTATATTTTTTTTAAGTTTAACAAAGAAAAACTTTTCCAAAATTAAAAGCAATTTCCTTTTTATATTAAATGAAGCTAATTTTACAAGGTACATAACACACGTTTTATTTAATTCTGTCAAATTATTCCGAAAGGATTGAATGGGGTTAAAATTTCCTTATGTAAGTTGACTATTATTTTTATGAAAATTTATTTATCATGTACAATGTATCTTCAAAATATCTTGCTACACCTAACATTTTCCCATACATCTGTCGTCTCTATCTCTGTATTCCGAGCCCGAAAGACAATAACTTAACTGTACGAAGTCGGGTAATATTAAAAAACAATTTGTTAAAGTTATCAGTTTCTGTAATCGAGTAGGCGCATAATTTACGATTAAGCTGTAAAACTGAGGAATCGACGTTCGTTTTATGTGTTTGTGTGTGCTTGCAGGTATCAAGATGAAGCAAGATAGTATCCCATGTCTTAATTGCGGGATAACTCTATCGTTCCATTGCGATCCGCTTCTTTTACACGTACGCACACATATTAACGTGATGAAGTTATCCGTTCGTTTTGTTGGCGTGTTTCAAATGAAAAAATCGATGATATGATTACCTAAGTGTACATGTACTTAGCTTTCGTGATTATAATAATATTTAAAGAAGTAAATGGGTCTCCTTTGAAGTGTTGTAGTGCTTCTATTGAGGTTATGCATATATTTTATGTAGTGATACATAAAAGAAAGTAATAGAATCACTTTTAATGTGGTTTTGTAAAGTAGGCAGCACGCAATTTTGTATGTACCTACTCGGATTTATTTAGCTTTTCTTTTAGAACTTTTAATGATTTCGTTCGAACTAATTTGTAGGATACTTTGCAGTTTATCAATATATACATATATACATTGATAATAAGTGTCTCTTTTGGGGTAGCGGCTAGGTAATTAAAATATTTGGCAGAAATTAGTCAAAGTACAATGTTTAAACTAAGATCTACTTACATAAAATATTATACTGTTAACATGTGAACTGTATTTTTTAGACTGTCGGACACTTATGTTTATTTTTATATTTATGTAGCGGTGGATAATGTTTGCAGTGTCATCAAAAGAGAGTTTATATGATAGTCAAGTATATTGCTGAAAGATTATTTATGTTTTTTCTGTGATTTATGAAATTTGTGCCTCTTTAATGTGGATGCTTTCTAATATATTCCTTGCTTTGTTATTTTCCTCAGATGTAATTATAGAGGTCTTTTAGAAATTAAATGTGTGATTTATTTGATGTTTTTCTATGGTTATTGCTTGAAAATTCGTGTCCATGTTCTTGTAAGTATTGTGTTGTTTGTCCGATGTATACACCCTTGCAGTAGTAGAATGGAATTTCATCTGCAAGTGTCTCGTATCGTTATGTTCAAATTTTAGGAGTGTAAAGTAGACTTCATTTCAAGTAACAAAAACGCAAAACTTGTATATCCATTTTTATTTGTTTCGAAGTTACAGATCTATGAATGTGATTGTCAGATCATGAAAAAAATGTAATCCTAAAGTCAACAAAAACTGATTTTCTTTAAAAAATTTCAATTAATAATATTTTCGAAATGTCCACCACCTTGTTGAATGCAGGCTTGTGCCCGTAAGCCAACACAAGAAATACTTATCCGAATTTCAAACTTGTTTTGTCGGATTTGCTCAGCAGCCGGGTGAATACGATCCAACAACTCTTCTCTTGTATTCGAAACTTGCGCGTAGACTAAATTTTTCATGTACCACCATAAATAAAAGTCAAGCGGATTAAGATCGCGTGATCTCATAAACCAATTTCGGACAGCAATTCCGAAATATGGTGATGCCCCATCCATTTGAAACCACATGTCTCGTCGAACATTCAGTGGGACATCTAAAAGACCTGGCAGTTCGTCAATAAGAAATTGAAGGAAATGTCCGCATTTAACCTCCCAGGAAGAACCGCAGGACCTATCAATAAGTCATCGATTAGGGCCGCCCAAACGTTAATAGAAAATTCATGTTGAAATTTAGATGGGCGTAAGTATAGCTTTGGGATTTTCTGATGACCACTTGTGCAGGTTTCTCAGATTTGTAGCACTACTTCTCCTGAAACTACTTCTGTCCAGAGGACTGTTCTGCAGAAATTAAAATGAAGCCGTGACTGTCTTAATATCCAGGTAGAATAAACTAGACGATCATAGTGGTCGGCCTCAAGCAAACCGTATCCTCTGCGATAGTGATATGGATGTAAGCCCTCACGTTTTAAAATTCGCCAAACTGTCGTTCGTGGCAACTAGGTCTAGCGATTCCACGTACACTGAGAGTTGGATCCCTTGTAACAATAGCTACCGCTTCTTCCTCTAAGTCTGCTGGCAAATTTACTCCTATGTCGAAAAGGTAGTCACGCAGTCCGTATTCCCGAAATTGTCTGTGTACTTCCAGAAACGTTCTGTAATGAGGAATCCGCCTATCGGAAAACCGATGTCGGTATTCAATAACTTCTTGACTTGCACTGCCGTTACAGTAGCCATAAACAAAATGCATGTCCGCATACTCTTGAGAAGAAAATCGGTAAGGCATTTTGAATAAAGAAATCGTGTCCACTTACTAATAAGTTGTTGTATGCTGAAACGTAATGTAATCCTTTATTAAAAAATGCCACGTTAACATTCATCTGAACATTTGTTTATTGTATGATATTCATGGTTCAGCACTTACGAAATAAGTAAGAACCTTCTTTATCATAAATCGATTTCCTGTACTCTTTTTTGTAGATCTCCAAGATATTACTGTATGCTCTACGACACGTGTTTATTTATTTTAGGATAACATTTTATTATGCGACGTTACCAATCACAGGCCTGTTATTGAATCGTATAACTTTTTTTAAATAAAATAAGTTTGTATTGATTTTAGGATTACTTTTTTTCATGATCTGACAATCACATTCACATATCTGTAACTTTGAAACAAATAAAAATGGATATACAAGTTTAGCGTTTTTGTTACTTGCAATGAAGTCTACTTTACACTCCTAAAATTTGAACAGAACGATACGGGACACTTGTATAACATGTGTTTCTTTAAGAAGTAGGAATGCGCTCTGACCTTACATAATGCATTACTCGACTTGATAGATCGTAAGTGTTGTGGTTGCATATTATTTGTGAAGGAGGGAAGTCAGATCAGCTTCCATAAATACATTTTCCCCAATTTAATTTTATTTATTTCTCATTTAGTTTTGTTTTGTTGAAGATTATTAGCTACTTGTAATACTTTGTATTTTTAATATGAATTTTTTTCTTCGCTTTGACACATTGTTTCTGTTTTATAAATTTACTCTTTTCATATTTAATTATGGATATGTTTTCTTTTCGACCAAAAAAAGATTTGTGTTGAAACAGCATCATCTTGGTTACAGTATCAGATAAATTGGTGATCTATTTCTAATTCGGTTTGAACATATTATTAGTTTTGAAACAATATATTGATAAGGAAATTATGGCGAAAAGAGTAAAAAAAAGGTATCTTCTCTCCAGTTTACTAGGTGTGCATAAGTGTCGAAATATTCTTGATAACATAACTTTCATGCCCAGGTTTTTGTAGAATATATTTTCAAACAAAACTGACGGCCTTTCACTGACTGGGTGTATACTTTGTTGTGCTGCTTGATGCTTTGTAACGTTCGTGAATATCTCGTCCAAAAATTAATATTTCAGAATCAATTCTTCAATTTCACACATAACATGAACTTTTCGCAGTTTGGTATAGTATCTTTTTCAGTGAGAAAAGCTATTATATATAGTGTTTTTCAATAGAAACAAGTTACTGTTATTTGGAACATATGAATGACGTTTAAATATATCATTAAATAACTTTTGGGTTATATAGGGTCTACCATACGATCGTGGAAAGATACACGCTTCAACAACGATTGCAAATAATAAAAATTTACTATCAAAATTCTTATTCGGTTACGGTTACTTTACGCAAATTAAGACCAATTTTCGATTGTCACTATCGTCCAAATAAAGGAACAATTCAAGAACTTGTGCAAAAGTTTCTGTCAACATTTTTTCTCCAAAATGGAGCCGTGCCAGTGAGAAAAAAACGCATGAAATGAAGAGAAAATTGCTGCTGTACGAGAGAATCTTGGAAATGATTCAAATATGTCAATCTCACGTCGATCTCAGTAAGTAGATATTTCCCAGACGACTTTGATGCGAATTTTTCGTAAAGATATTCGTCTACGGCTAACAATATTACACTTACTCAAAAACTTAAGCCTACAGACTATAGGGTGCATAGAATTTTCAGTGATTGGGCTTTACAACAACTCAGAGTTGATCCTGAACCATAAGAAAATCATCGCAAGCGATAAGGAACATTTTTGGGTAAATGGATAATAATAAGCAGAACTGCCGAATCTGGAGTGATGCTAATCTACAAGTGATTCGTGAGCAACCTTTAAATCTTGAAAAGGTGAGTGGATGGTGTGCATTTCGCGCTGGAGGAGTGATAGAACCTTGATGGTCGCACAGTTACGGTGAATGAAGAGCGTTATCAGACGATGCTTACTGATTTATTTAGGCTTCAAATTAATGGCATGGGTTTAGAGAATATGTGGTTTCAACAAGACGGTACCATTTGCGACACTGTTAGAGACACAATCAATTTATTGAAAGACAAATTTAACGAGAAAGTTATCTCAAGATATGGACCTGTTAACTGGCCACCTCGTCTATGTGGTTTAACGACTCTTGACTTTTTTCTCTGGGGCCATGTTAAATTACAAGTTTACACCAACAAACCAGCAACTTTAGACGTCTTGGGAATCAATATTGAACGAGCGATTATTGCTGACATTCAAGCCTATTTGCAAGAAAAGGAAAATTGGGTTCAGTGGTTTCATTCATGTAAACGTTTTCGTGGAGGACGTTGTGTGCTTTCAGATGAAATAAAGATCAGCTTAAATTTCTAACAATTGAAGTTGGTGCGCTTTTATTGAAAAACCTATTACTTCATGTTTATCAACCATCTGCTCATAATCTATAATTTGAAGATGGATTTATAATGCAACTAAACATATGACGAATACCACCAATTGCTCTTGAATGTATAATTTCTTCTGGGTATGGTTCGCTGTTAGATCATTTATTTCACCGCTGCCATTATTTCTGTTATTATTATTATTATTATTACTATTATTATTAAAAGTTAAAGAACTGGTAAAAGATGCAAAACAAAGGACATGGGAAGAATTTGGGGAAGCAATGGAGAGAGATAGCAGAGGAAATCAAAAACTGTTGTATGGAGTACTGAAACGATTAAGGAAAAGAAATCAAGTTAAAACCTTGTACATAAAATCAAAAGAAGGAAACATACTAGAAGATGAGAATGACATTATGGCGAGATGGAAAGAATACTTTGAGGATTTACTAAGCACGGAAATTAATGACCAAGTAAACAAACCGGAAATATTGCACGAGTCGCCTACAAGAAAAAAAGAACACACGGAACAGGACAAAATAACCATGGAAGCAATAAAAGATGCACTAAAGAGGCTAAAGAGAGGCAAGACAGCAGGAATTGACGGAATAAAAACAGAGATGGTAAAGAATTTGGGAGAAAATGGAATAGAAGTATTAGAAATACAATTTAATAAAATATGGGATGATCAGAAAATACCAGAGGATTGGGAAATGGGAGTTTTGTTACCGATATATAAAAAAGGAGACAACAAACGGTGTAAGAATTATAGAGGAATTACACTATTATGCGTCGTGCTAAAAGTTTATGAAAGAATCTTGGAAGAGAGATTAAAAACAATAATCGAGGCGCAACTCGAAGAATCACAGAGTGGATTTAGAAAAGGTAGAAGTGTACAGGACAATATATTCACATTGAAGCAGATGACGGAAAAGAGTGCAAACAGCACGATATACATAGGTTTTATAGACATAGAAAAGGCTTTCAATTGTATACCTCGAAACTTGGTGTGGAGGAGCCTAGAAAAAAGAGGAATAAATAGCAAACTGAGGAAAGCAATAGCAATTATATACAAGTGTACAAGAAACGTGGTGAGAGCGTGTAATTGGCAATCAGAAGAGTTTGAAACAAGGGAAGGATTGCGGCAAGGAGGAGTACTTAGTCCTATACTATTTAATATAATATTTGATGACATACTGAAAGATATTAAAAACAACACAAAAAAGATACAAATAGGATATAGAAATATGGGGCTGGTGGAGGTAGCGGAGAACGCGTTTGCTGATGATTTGGTGGTATACGCAAATACCGAAAAGGACCTGCAAACAAACTTGGTAATTTGGGAAACAGCACTGAAAAAGAGAAACATGAAAATTAACGCAGACAAAACTAAAGTGATGGCGATAGGGAAAAACCATAAACAGTTAACAATTAAAGTAGGAGGAAAGGACATCGAACAAGTTGAAACATTTAAATACTTAGGAGTAAACATTCATAGAGAAGGGAAAGAGACACAGAGATTAATGGCAGAATTGAAAGCACGACAAAGTTGTACTATACACTCAACAACACTTTCATCAGAAATAGAGAAATTTCAACGAAGACAAAAATGACTGTGTTTAAAACCGTACATAGACCAATACTAACATATGGGTGTGAAAGCTGGATACTAAATAACAAAACAAAATCCAAAATACAAGCGATGGAGATGAGGTATTTAAGAGCAGTCAAGGGAGTAACACGCAGGGATAGAATAAGAAATGAAGTGATAAGGCAAGATCTGAATACGGAACCGATCCTCGAAGGTATAGAGAGACAGAAATTGAAATGGTTCGGACACGTCGTTAGTATGGAAGAAACAAGGCAGACAAAGAGAGTATGGAAGGCTAGGACAATACAGAAGAGGAAGAGAGGTAGACCAAGGAATACATGGGACAATACAGTAGCGGAAAACCTGCAAAAACGTGGAATGACATGGAGAGAAGCAGAAGTTGCGGCAAAGAATAAGAAGGAATGGGAAAAATTCATATATAATAAAAAATAGAATTAAGTTTCAAAGTGAAAATTAAGTGATACCTTGACACCCGTAGGGTAATTTCAAGGTTTATTGATTATAATAATAATAATAAACTATTATTATCATCATCATCGTCAAAACAAATATTTTCAACCAATCGGAGTATCTCGTATTACGCATTTGGAATATCCTTATATTAAATTAAAATGGTATTCTATAAGTTTTTAGATTTTGAATATTGCTCCAAATTCTTTCACATATCCATTTCGTAGAAACTCTTAATGATTCTAGTTTGTAATTTGGAATCTTTATATGAAGACGGTATCTCTTAACTGCAAATCTGATGATGCCGCCTTATTGCGTAAATATTGGTTCTTTTCTTACCTTATCACAAAGTCAGTACTATATATATATATATATATATATATATATATATATATATATATATATATATATATATTTGTGTCAAAATAGGAATTGGTTTTCCATTACAATATGATTCCGGCGTCCAAAGAACTTTTCCTAAATTTTCTGCTAATTAATCGTGATAAATTTTATCCAATGAAAGTTCTGGCTAATTGCATC
Organism: Melolontha melolontha; assembly: GCA_935421215.2. Lineage (NCBI taxonomy): Eukaryota > Metazoa > Arthropoda > Insecta > Coleoptera > Scarabaeidae > Melolontha > Melolontha melolontha. The sequence continues at coordinate 164,818,188 of OW285237.1, read as the reverse complement.
GTTATAACCTTGATTTTCGACCCATAAAATTAGTCCTTTGCAATTACGCAATACTTAATAAAATATGTCTTGCAGCTATGATTAATTTATGAAGCGATTTGGAGGACAGCCAATTAGCGATTACGTTTACTAATGATCATTATTAATTTATTTGAAAAACTTTCCTTGTCCGGGTTCGTGTCGGTCGCCCAAGGTCTTTTAAATTGGTGACAGTTTGATATCGTTTAAGAACATATTTTGCAACTTGATTTGTTGTATGTTTTAACTTTTTTCGGCAGTGAACTGGATTTAATTATCATTTTCGTTACATTTTTCGTCGATTTTGTATATTGTCAACTGCTTTGCTATATATAAGAAAGAATACATCAGCGCATAATAGTAGGCTTGAAAAAATGAAAAAGCTTCTATCAAAGTCTGTCGCCATTTAAATTTACTATTAAAGCACATGTGGTACTACATTTAATAATTATACAGAAATTAACAAACGCAACAAAGATTCATGAAAAGATACATGAAGATTTACTATTCCTCGAGAAAAAACATCTGGTAGTTGCAGGTCATCCATTCTCGCACAGCTTTTTTATTAAAATGAAACTCTTTCCACCTGAAAATCACTTTAAGATTTCACACTTGTAAATCTGAGGGATAAAGATCGGAAATATAGGGAGTATGAGGAGAAACAGTCTACTTCAGGTTCTGACTTGTAGTCACCGTACGAGGAAGAGTGTTATTCTAAGATACAAGCAAATTTATGACTTTTTTTACACTGAGAAAAATGTAGTTTTTCGAAGAACAAAATGTTTATAGTGAATGCATTGTAGAAATAACCACTACAACTGTAGTTCAGTAAACAAAAACATGTATTAAATTCGAATAGTTTAAAAGTATTAGAAACTATCTTTTTATAGTGTGGTATTATGGGATATTTTACAAACATTTCGAATATAGAAAAAACAATATTTTAGAAGTGAGAATGTTGTGGTAATACACAACACAGTAGCCGAATAAAGAAATGTGAATATACAAATTTGACTACTCTAAAAGTAACATAAACCATTATTACTTGTATGAAGAACAATACGCATTCCATGTTTGTCGTATGAGATTATTAAAATCGTACCAAGAAGTATTGTATGTTATAAGTACCTAATACGAAGAATAATATATCTAATAAAAAATAATATTCATTTTTGATTAGTATACAAAGTACTATTTTGTACTCTTACGATTCCTACGCCTATGGGTAAATTAGGGGCTATATATCAGTAATAATATTATATAAGAACTAAAGAACAGAACAGAAACAGAAAGCAAGCAATACGGGTTTGTACTCAAGGTAACAGTGTTACAAATGACGCAGTCAAACAAGCATTACCGGACTCAATTGGTGGTTGGGTGACTAGTAATAAAAAAATTATGCTACAGCTCAGTTATTCCACCTCATCGACACCTAAGATAAAAGAGATATTATAACACAATAAAGAAAGAGAAACTATAAATACACACTACTATTTTTGCATATCATCTTCAAGAGTTCCTACGTTGTATAGTGTGTTTCTTAACACAACTTATTATACTATTTTGCCCACATTGTATTGTACAAGGAATCACTTTAAGAAACCACATTTTTCATTACACCTGGATAGCTGTCTCTATAGTAACTATCGTTTGTAGTATGGGACGATTGTAGTAACTTATACTATATATTTTTCTCAGTGTAGATTTGTTCTGTAGAATATATTTTAAAAGGCCTTTTAGTAAATATGAGTAGTCCTCTGCGTTTATTGTACGTTGTTTTGTCAGGACATATACAGGGTGTTCCCTGAGGTAACCGAAAAACGTACACAATGCGTTCTAGAGGTGATTCTGAACAAAAAAGTTCATATGCACTTTAGCTGAATTTTTTTTTGTTCTTTAGATTTGAACAAAAGAAGAAAACTATTTTAGTAGTGTATTTAATCATGAAATTACATAACAAATAAATAAACAAATACTATAACAGTTGCTGGAAATGTTCGCCTCTTCTTTTTAAACATGTTACTAGTCGTTGGGCCATATTCTGTTTCCAGTTAGTATCTGTAAGTTCATTTCATAAGGAATCAACACCTGCAACTATTCTTTCGATCGATTCCTCTCCAGTGTTTTGCTTATCGTTATACTAAACACGATTTTTTAGACAACTCCAAAAGAAAAAGTCCAAGAGCGAAAGTTCAGGAGAACGCGCAGGCCATAATACAAGGCCTCCTCTGCCTATCCATCCTCCAGAAAAATTTTAACATGTGCGTTTTCGGTTAAAATATTGCTGTAAATGGGATTTAAGTAAAACACTTATACTAATTTCCAGTATATATTACACTTTATTATATATTAATAAATAGATGACATGTTTCGCTACGATGTAGCTTCTTCGGATCTTATATTACTACTGAACACGCTCTTCACAAATGTATGGCTTTTTTCTAAACTATTTCAATGGGTTGCACTTGTCTACATTAGAATCGTCTCTTACCGATATATCGTCTAAAATTATTGTTATTTTAATATTTAATGAAACCTGTTTAAAAGTGGGGAAACTGTTTTAAACTTGTTTCATTAAATATTAAAATAACAATAATTTTAGACGATATATCGGTAAGAGACGATTCTAATGTAGACAAGTGCAACCCATTGAAATAGTTTAGAAAAAAGCCATACATTTGTGAAGAGCGTGTTCAGTAGTAATATAAGATCCGAAGAAGCTACATCGTAGCGAAACATGTCATCTATTTATTAATATATAATAAAGTGTAATATATACTGGAAATTAGTATAAGTGTTTTACTTAAATCCCATTTACATATAATGGATTTCCAGCAAGTATCGGCCGATTCAATTAAATTTAAAAATAAAATATTGCTTTAAAATTCAAGATTTACTTATAAAAATGTTATATAAAATATTTATAAAAGTTCTTGTACTCATGGATACTTTGATACATGTAACGTACAGTCATGGCCAGATAAATGTAGACGAGCTTCAGCTTAAGTAATGACTGGTAACATGTTTAGAAAGAAGACGCGAACATTTCGAGCAATTACTATAATATTAGTTTATTAGTTTGTTATGTAATTTCATGATTAAATACATGTCTGAAACAGTTTTCTTCTTTTGTTGAAATCCAAAGAATAAGAAAAATATGCTAAAGATTATATGAACTTTTTTTGTACACAATCACCTCTAGAATAAATTGTGTAAGTTCATGTGTAACTTCATATCCCAAAAGAATGTCGCCATAATTTTCCTTACCTAAAATATTTTTTTACTTTCTTTGATCTCCGAAGCGAAGAATGCCGCATCCCATCAAAACTCGCGAATGTTTTAAGCCATAACACGTTGTATCTAAGTTTCATTAATAGTCATAATATACTTTAGAAAGCCATTCTCATCTTCTTCAAATCGCGACAGTAATGGTATTTAAACGAGTCTGCTTGCGCTGCTACATTAGGAGTCTTTGGCATACTTTCCGATAGTTAAGTTGATTTTTGATAATACTATCAGTACTGCCAACACCAATATACAATCTGGAAGCAATATCCTTGATTGTAATTCTACAATCATTTTGATTAATTGCTTTAACTTCGCCAGCAACCTGCTCTGTGGTAGTTCCATTCTCGGGCGGGCCATCTTTCAACGCCTTAAATCATTTATAAATGCTTATGTATGTCAAAGTTTCCTCACCAAGCGATTTATTAAGTCTTTCACAGTCTTTCTGGTTATTTTACTGTTTTATTTGTAATAAATTTCATAATAATGCCTTACTCTAGGCTTCGATGCACTTTCATTTCACTCATAGTAAAAAAAAACTAAACTGAAAGAGGTATAAAAGACCTTAGCACAATTAATACTCGTATTCTAAATACATATTTCCACAAATAAGTTGTCATCCTCAGTAGGGAAACACTTTTCAAGGCGTCCACGTATATACTGGAGTGTGTATGTGTATATGTGGACGCTTGGTAAAGTATACCGCCATTCTTTGTGTTAGATTTACTGTGCCCCAAGTTTAACACTGTGATTTTTAATTTTACCTATTGATGATGACAATTTAATTATCGAAATGAGTATTTAGAATACGGGTATTAATTGTGGGAAAGGGTTTTTTATATATTTTTTTTAATTTTTACTTAACCACAGTCTCCAAAGGAAGACTTTTTTAAACTAAAGTCGATACAGGCGACTTAATTGCTATAATAAATTGACACTTGTCCTGCAAATTATTTAGTGTATCTTCCTTTTTCGCTTCGTATATTTAGCACGAAATTTGAAATAATATTTAAATCCGAGCTAAGACCATAATGATCTAAATTGAAAACAAACCATGGTCTTTAATATTTTGTCTATTGTCTTATAAGTTTTCAACCAAACATATGAAGTAGCTTATTATTTTTGTAAGAAAACTGCTTACGCTTACTTTAAGTAATAAGTGAATTATTCACATACAAAATACAATTACTAAATTTTTTCGGCTGTAAAAATTGAAAATATTGAAGTAGTTAATGCATCAAAATTGGGTATATATAGAAAACCTGTTAGTTAACATTGCGATAGCAAATTAATTAAAATATTTCAAGCGAGAATGCTATTTTCTAAGACACTCCAAACTTTTTTTCCATTAGTACTAAAGAGAGGATAAAAAGACGCAAAATTGTGTCTGACTGGACATATATATGCACTTATATACTTGTTGGGTCTGCTTCGTACCACCCACTTGGAGGAACTCACCCGGCGTTGACGCTATGGGGATTTATTGCTCGAACCACCCGCTGCTGTTTCTACGTTTCACAATCGAGAGAAGTTTTTGTTTGCTTTCTGTTTTCTCTTCCTCGCGTACCTAGGTGTCATTGTCATTCAGATTTTTCTTCTGTTCGAGAGAAAAAAGACGTAAAGCAACTGATGCTTGCTGGAGTTGGAATACGTCGGAGTACAGATTTTTTTCACTGATTAAAACGAAAACAAAAACGGTAACCGACAGCGAAGAACAACGATGTGTTTTCTTGGTTCTTTACGAGCTATAAATACTGGATCTTGAAATGTAATTAACTACTGACTTATCTGCCATTTTTCATTACTTGCTGACCTCTCAATGTAAAAGAAAAAAGAAATAGGGAAAAAGATAATGGATTTTTAATTATAGGGATAGCTTTGTCTAACCCGTCGAATTATATACCTGCAATGTATTCACTTTTCTTTCTAATTTGATTTAAAACGTCATTATCGACATATTAAATATATGAATTCAATCTAAAGCTATGTAATAATAGTAGAGTGTTATTTGCTAAAGACTACAAACTTATTATTATAATACGGTTGTATAAGTAAGAATTAATCAAACCCAACACTCCTGAAGAAAACCCGAGAAATATCTTGGCAGTCAAAAGAGAATTGATAGTGTCAAATGCCTTCGCAAAATCCGTCTAAATTATATCGACTTGTTGACGCTTGTCCAGGCAATAACTAAGAAACTAAGTAACTTAGTAACTAACGCCCAGCCGTAAATCCATGCTGTCTTGTTGAAATATAAGATTGAAGGCGGTTCTAAAGTTTAGAATAGTGCAGATCTTCAAATACTTCAGCACAACTAGACAAAATATTTAGGGGGCGATAACTTAATTACGAGAAGTCTGGAAAAGTAGAAATTTTCAAGGATAAATTAAAGATAGTCAGTAGAGGTTCGGGTAGTATTTAGGCACGGTAACGAATAAAGGAGTTTGAAATATCAACGTGGCCTGAAGTATCAGATTTTAGTTAGTTTATCGCCTGTAGTACGTCCTGAAAGTTAAACGGATTCAAGTAAAGGCAGATGAAGTAAATGTCGCGGGAATAGTGATTGAACCAGGTTGAAAAAGATCGGCAGATACACCTGCAAACTCATTGCATAGTCGCCGGATTCGAAATTTCCTCACCGCCGAAAACAACAACTAAGAATTCTGGCAAATGAAATTCAGAAATTGTTTTTGGAATTTCTACAATTCCATCTACGATACTGGATATGTATTTCATGTATGAGTATCCAGTCTCAACTTCCACTAATTGGCATTGTCTGACGGATTGATTGTGATACAAAAGTAACCACATTTTCTTCAATTTCTTAAAGTAACATTCTTTCATTTTGATTTTAAATAAATTAATTCTTTATAATACCGGGTAGGGAATAATAAACCGTCGTAAAATTTACGAACGTACCCTACGCATTGTTTAAGTTCGGCTATTTTCGGTGATGGGAGACGATTGCTATTTTTAGTACCTTTCTACATTAGTGTGAACGTTACGGTGCTGCAGTCATATTGTCCTATTAGCGAATTTTTATATAGTTTTTAGCCACCGCGTCGTTAAATTTACGAGTGATTAGTATTAATGCAAGGTTTGTTTTGGTAAACCCAAATTGTGTTTTTGTAAATTATTGCTTTTTTATTCTCATTTATTCAACAGTTGACAAATTCTTCTAAGCAAAATGGCAGCTAACAGGAAGCCATTATCAAGCAAGGAAATTTCTGACGAAATTGAAAGGATTATGAATGGAGAGATTGATGCAGACGACCAAGTTGAAAATGACTTTGAAGACGATTTTAGTGATCTTGAAGAAGATGTTCTAGAGCAAGAAGAAATACATAGTGATGATAGCTTAGGAGATGCTGGCGATGATGATAATGATTTCAATGAAAACAACGAGAATTTTCTAATTATTAGCGATACTTTGAATAATGCAGTAAAAGTTACCCATAGAAATCATTCGGTAGGAATTAGCGAAGATGAAGTACAAGACGGGTACAGAGTACAGGATACAGAAATGAACGAAGAAAACGATACTGCAGCAAATGATGTTGAAGAGGAAGTAGAGAATGTAGCAATGAACGATGACGAAAATGCAGTATATAATGATGTAGAAGTCGAAGAAGAAGATGATGATAACATACCATTAGCAAGAATTGCTCAAATTCAAAGTAAAGTGTTTGTTCTACAAGCTAATTCTCTCAAAGGTAGAAATAAACATCGGTGGTACACCAAACAACCTACAAGATCTAGAAGAACGGCTACACGAAACATAATTAATTTTTTTGCGGGAAGCGCAAATAATGCAAGAGAATTACTCGACCCTACCCAATGCTTTCTACATTTTTTTAGTGATCAAATAATTCAGGAAATTGTAACACACACAAATCAGCATATTCAAGATAACTCTGCCAAGTATGCGAAACAAACGTCCACTATTAGTCAAACTTCTAAAGAAGAAATTCGAGCCCTTCTTGGACTTTTGATTTTCTCAGCAGTTATGAAAAACAATCATCTTTTGGTAAGAAAAATGTTTGATACCAAATTATCAGGATCTATATATAGAGCAACAATGAGTTCTGACCGTTTTCAATTTCTAATCAATTCATAGCGCTTTTATGATAAGAATACCAGAGCTGAAAGAAACAAAGTTGATCCTTTCGCACCCATTCGTAGCATTTGGGATGTATTTATCACTATTTGCAAAACATCTTACACTCCAACTTCATACACAACCATTGACGAGCAGCTTTTAGCTTTTCGTGGAAGATGTCCATTTCGTATGTACATCCCAAATAAACCCGCCAAATATGGGATCAAAATTGTTATGCTCTGCGACTCGAGCACCAAGTATATGATTGATGCTAGCCCATATTTGGGAAAAGGAACAAACACAGGAGGACTTCCTCTTTCCAATTACTATGTCAAAGAATTAACAAAAACCATCCGCGGCAGTAAGAGAAACGTGACGATGGACAACTGGTTTACTTCAGTACCAGTTGCAGAAGAACTTCTAAAACCTCCATATAATCTTACTATCGTTGGTACTATACGAAAAGATAAACCCCAAATACCTCCTGAAATGATTTGCTCAAGAAATAGAAAAGTTGGAACGTCCATGTTTTGTTTCGACAAAGAAAAAACATTAGTTTCTTTCAATGCAAACAAAAAGAAAATTGTTACCCTATTGTCTACAATGCACCAAGAAGGAAGTATACACCCTGAAACTTCTAAGCCAGAGATTATACATTTCTATAACTCGACAAAATCTGGAGTTGATTCGTTGGACCAAATGTGTTCTAATATGAACTGCGGAAGAAAAACCAGAAGATGGCCTCTGTGCGTATTTTACGATATGATTAATATAGCAACCATAAGTGCCTTTGTCATTTATTGCTTCAATATGAATAGGGCAAATCAAAAACCTGTGAGCCGCCAAGAGTTTATGTTAAGTTTGAAAGATGGACTTATAAAACCCTGGTTAGAAATCAGAAAAAATATCACAACTTTGAGGCGTCCAATCCGACTAGATATTTGCGATATCTTGGAAACTGAATTGCCCACGGATCCACCTATCCATGCTGCTAACAGTCGTACAGTTTGTAGTTTTTGTCCAAGCCGGCTTCGTAAAATGACAACACACTATTGTCTAAGATGCAAACGATCCATCTGTGGTGAACATCGATCATTTTGTTGTCTAGATTGTTCTAATTAATTTGTTTATGCAGTTCAAAAGTATGTTTTTTTTTCTTTAAAAGAATGTTATACGAATAAAGTAAAATAAAATTAAAAAGAGAACCCAAAAATACTTTTTTTAATTCGTAGTAAATTCTACGAGAGTTTAGCAATCATGTAACATCAAAACTAGTTTAGTATTCTAGGGTTAAGTACATGTGGATTCATGACGGAATATATTGCGAATAGAGCAATATTAATATTCGACCACAATTCCAAACTTGACCAATCAATGTCAGCTATTTCATAATATAATGCAACATGTAACCAATAAATGCCTTATAATAACGATATGCTTGTATAATAAGACTAACAGTTTATAAATTTTTGTGTGAAAGTATTTCTCCAGATCCGCAGACACGTATTTCATCTTACTACAGAAACATCAGTGCGCACCACTGGTGATATACTTTTATCGTAATGACACTCTCATCATATTAGAAAAGTGAATAAGACAGAGCGTAGAAGAACATTCAGTGTTGCTCATTGATTAATGTCAACATCAAGACCGTCAAGAAACCATCACTGTCGTCATAACAAGTGCAAAACCAAGCCAGAGGTCTCCATCTGAGGTATAAAACCGCAACTCGCAGACATTCTATTAACGTGTATCCACTCTATATCCGACGAAACCGATAACGTATCTAAAATTTATATTGGATGGTGAAATGTCAAAATAGAAGTGTAGGAAGGAAACTTGAAATTTTGGCAATATTCTGATATATTTTTGTGATTAATTAATAGTTTTAATTAATATTTTTATTATTACATTAGTAATTATTAGTTTTCCTTATGCATTACAAAACTACTAAAAGAATATATATTTCTCTGAATTTCATTACATAAGCTTTTGTATGTATATTATTAACAGTTACAATTTTACGATTAAACGTTTAACAAGTATCCATCCAAACGTTTGATGACCACCTTGATACATGTCTAATAAATTTTCTGTAGCACAACGGGGTAAAAATGACTTACACCTGAATAATGTAACAGTATTTTGATGAGCATGTATTGGGTGACCTTCGCTATAAGAAGGTAAGGGATAGAAGAATTTAGTCAGGACCGAAAAAATAACGATAAAAATGAAACAGCGGGACGTATTTTTGGTGTTATTATCTGTAGAAAATCACCGGTATATCTTCGATTAATTTTAATTGCACGACGGGATATCTCTTTTCGTTGACAGCCAGTACCCTTACAAAACTTAAGAGACATCCCTTTCTATTTCTTCTCCCTTGTAAACAATAAAATATGGAGGAATAATTGAAATAAAGTGGCCGTCATTTATAAAATGACCTGTCCTTTACGTATCCTTCTTGTATACTGGAAGTAATCCACGCAGAGATGAAGGCGAACTGTATAAAATAGAGACGAGTGGCGCAAAATGGTAAAGCTGCACTGGGACCCGGAAAAGGAGGGAAAAAGCAATTTAGCAAGCTTAGGTCGGGAAATCAATGAAGACAACTTCGGAGTTAGTTGACGGGGAGGGTTTGCACACCGATCCGAATTAGATATACTTCTGAGTGAGTGCAGAAAATGATTGGACGGTGCTCCAGATGGAAACGGTTAATTGGAAGCTTAGATACTTAGGTTGTAAATTATGTAAAATTATCTCTATCTTTCTTGGAATCATTAATATGTATTTTATATTTCACCTAACAAGCACGTTGTTTCATTTCAATAAGAATTTATGAAAAATATTTTTTTTCTTTTGCAAGTGGTAAGAAGTTGTATACATGTAATAAAAAATATATAGAAATAAATTAGAAAAGATATATTTAAAGAATTTTTGGAGAAAATCACTGAGTTTGCTTCATAAGTAGATGAAAATTTTATTTCTTGCGGACATCAAATTTTTTCAAACTATTTTTATAAAAAAAAACTGTGTTTAGCTGAATAATGCTTCAACAGGTTTGAAGAAGAAATTTCTTTCTTGAATTTCAAGAAAATATTAAATACTATATCCTTGATCCTTCAAAGCATTCCTGGCTTGCAAATCCAATTTTCCAGTACAAAACGATGAAGAAGAGAAACCGCCCATAACACCTCTACTAACCACCTACAATTTGCCCGTTAAAAGAAGGTACTTCTTACGCTTGTAAGATAAATAACTAAAAAGAGCTATTTCACTACAAACTAAATTGTAAATCCAATCAATCAAGTTTTTACCTGAATATAAGCCCTCAGCAACCCTTAAATAACTGGATTTTGTTTATTATTTACTAGAACTTCCTTAATTATCATTAGACTACGGAACAGACGCTATCCTCTAATGAGTCATGCAGGCCCAGAGACAGAGTCGGTTTCGCTTAAATAATAAGATTGATGCAATATTCGCTCGTAGCCCTGATTTAATATCCTGAAAGGCTTTTGTAGTAATGTCCAAAATGCGGAAATAAGTAGATATATTAAATTTAAAGATTATTATTTCTATGCGTCACTCACTAGCTCTGATGTTGAGCGAAGTTTTTCTGTATTTAAAGACATACTGTTTAATAAAAGAACGCACTTAACAAAACAAAGTTCAGAATATATTGTAATAATTAATGCGAATCAAAAATGTTTACTGTTGTGTGACTAAGCATTCCCATTAATTATAGGTGATGTAATTAATTTCAATTTTAGACTTCTTCAATATTTTGAATTTTTTCACTGTATAAAGTAAATACATTTTGTTATATATATATATATATATATGTCATATATATATATATATATATATATATATATATATATATGTATATGTTACTCTTGATGTTCTCGCGGACGTATGATGAAGGTGTAGTTTCTCGGGTTCTTGGCCGCGTGTGAGTTTTGTCCTGAAAATGACTATTTACTCTACGTTTCAACGAGATCGCACTCGTCATCTTCAGGAGCTAGTCGGTCTGTCTAGTCGCTGGTCTAGTCGCTGGTTCGAGCTGGAGATCGTCTGACAGAAGATGACGAGTGCGATCTCGTTGAAACGTAGAGTAAATAGTCCTTTTCAGGACAAAACTCACACGCGACCAAGAACCCGATATATATAATATATATATATATATATATATATATATATATATATATATATATCTGGAATTAATTTCAATTCAAGTTAATTGTAAATTCATTTAACTTCAGTGTTTTATTTATTTTCATAAAAATAAATTTTCGTATATACATTTCATTGCCTTTATTATGACTCTGGCGAAATATATTTCACAGCTCCGTGTGTTTGCATCAAAAGACGTACAAACAGACAACTTTGATCAATTCCATCTTGTTATAACGTTAAGCATTAAGTTGATCAATTGTCGACACCGATGAATCACACCCGATACGGAATAGCGCCGTTTCCGTCGTCTAATTATCATATACACATAAATCGTTAAGATTATGAACTTGACCTAGATATCTATACAATATAGGCAATGTATAGTTCATCGTTAAGTTAGTTGTCTATACACAAATTTGTAATAAGTATCGGAGTTTCTTTTACATTTAATATATACCGTTTATTTTATCAACTCAATTTTTCTTTGTTATCAGAATATATACTTAAACATCACATAACTTTTCAATTCACGAATCCACCGTGAACCCTAAAGACACTCATGGTCACATCAAATAAGATACAAGAAACCTAATTTTCTATACAGTATGTAATCAAAATCACTTTATAGCTTTCTCTATAATAATATATACACATGCGCACCTCATACTGACCCTGTATATCTTTTGCTTAAATCGAAACTAAATCTGCCTAATACCAAAGCCGTTAATAGAATTATTGGTAAGAGATCTCTGTATTTATTACAAAATTTCCTTATTTAATTCACATATGAACTTCCTTTCTAATTCTTTTTTCTGCTTCAAAAATCAACTGGTTTCCTGCGTTATTTTTTTGTTATATAAACGTATCTAAATCGCCAAATAATTGCTTGTTCGTTGATGACTCCGTCAAACAGTTTCCGAAACTTGTTTCGTTTTCCTAATACATCTAGCACGGCTCCTCTTAATTATACAGTAATCGGTTTTAATTTCATTTTAAGAGACTGCAAGCGCTATCTGCACCAACCAACAACAGTATTTAGTGACGGGCTTCGCTTCGAATATATACGTAGTGTTAAACACGTAACAATTTATACCAAAACTTAACTGTTCCACGTGATCGTTGGGTAATTAATCCTGATGTATGACTGATTTAAAAAAATGACGTGATGAATGTTGTAATTGAGGTACGCTTAATCTATGAAATCCGTAGTAATAATATAGCATATTTTCATCAAACGATTTTTATTATAGTTTTTGAGTTTCTATTTACACAGTAGAATTTGACAGTTGTTCCCTTAATCTTGGAGTTTTGCAGTTTCTTTCTCACTCTTTCCCATTCTTTTGTAAATCAGTGCTGAAATTAATTTTAGAAGCATTATGCTTCGTTTATATTACATGGCTAATTCCTAAAATACTGACGAAAAGATATATCCAAATAATTAACAGTTTTTTGGATACTACAGTAATTAGAAATATTGACGAATACAAGAATTCAGGAGTAAAATTATAGAATATCTAATACATACAAGGCAAGCGCAATATGTTCAGCCTGACAGGAAAAATAAAGTTTTTAAAATTAGGCAATTTTTATTTTTCCATATAATTTCCACTAATTTCAATGAATTTATTACAATTAATTTTTAATGCTTGTAAAATAATCTGAATTTTCTTAAAATGTTGCATTGCGGCTGTTTGCAACTCAATATCTTCATGAAATAACGTCTTATAAGACACGTTTTTAAATAAGAAAATGAATAATAGTCAATAGGGACCATATTAGGACTAAACGGTGGATGTTCAGCTTCTTGACATTAGTGAATTGCAACTTGTGAAACCGTAGAAGTATGAACAGACACATTGTCATGCAATATTCGAACGCCTTTTGACAATATTTCTATATGTCTTTTACGAATATTGTCTTTCAATTTAAGCAATAAACAAGCATAATATTTCCTATTGACAGTTGTATTGTGATTTTTTTAAAATCAATCAGTAAAAGGCCCTTATAATCTCAAAATATTGTGATCATAACTTCTGTCGTTGATTGACTATTGCCTTTATGGAACGAGGTTTATTTGGTTGGCTCCATTCTATAGACTATTTTTTGGATTGAGGATAATAATACAGGAGCATTGTTTCGTCTCCTGTGTTAATTGACTCAAAATGGGTTATGGGTCGCTTCCATATACAAGCTGTCCCGTATCGTTATGTTCAAATTTTAGGAGTGTAAAGTAGACTTCATTTCAAGTAACAAGAACGCAAAACTTGTATATCCATTTTTATTAGATTCAAAGTTACAGATCTATGATTGTGATTGTCAGATCATGAAAAAAATGTAATCCTAAAGTAAATAAAAACTGATTTTATTTAAAAAAGTTCAATTAATAATATTTTCGAAATGTCCACCTCCTTGTTGAATGCAGGCTTGTGCCCGTAAGCCAACAGAAGAAGTACTTATCCAAATTTCATACGATCCAACAACTCTTCTCGTGTGTTCGAAACTTGCGCGTAGACTAAATTTTTCATGTACCCCAATAAAGAAAAGTAAAGGTGATTAAGATCGGATTATCTGGGTGGCCATGCAACAGGACCACTTCGACCAATCCATTTTGGATAATTGACGTTAACCCAATTTCGGACAGCAATTCCGAAATGTGGTGGTGCCCCATCCATGTGAAACCATTTGTCTCTTCGAACATTCAGTGGGACATCCTCTAAAAGAACTGGCAGTTCGTCAATAAGAAATTGAAGGTAATTGTCAGCATTTAACCCCCCAGGAAGAACGACAGGACCAATCAACAAGTCATCAATTAGGGCCGCCCAAACGTTAATAAAAAATTCATGTTGAAATTTAGATGGGCGTATAGCTTTGGGATTTTCTGATGACCACCTGTGTAGGTTTCTCAGATTTGTAACACCACTTCTCGTAAATGTAGATTCATATGTCCAGAGGAGTGTTCTGCAGAAACTAAAATGAAGCCGTGACTGTCTTAATATCCTGGTAGAATAAACTAGACGAGTGTAGTGGTCTGCCTCAAGCAAACCGTGTCCCCTGCGATAGTGATATGGATATAAGCCCTCACGTTTTAAAATTCGCCAAACTGTCGTTCGTGGCACTCCTAGTTGTCTAGCGATTCGACGTACACTGAGAGTTGGATCCCTTGTAACAATAGCTACTGCTTCTTCCTCTAAGTCTCCTGGCAAATTTAGTCCTCGGTCGAAAAGATAATCACGCAGTCCGCATTCCCGAAATTGTCTGTGTACTTCCAGAAACGTCCTGTAATGAGGAATGCGCCTATCGGGAAACCGATTTCGGTATTCAATAACTGCTTGACGTGCACTGCCGTTACAGTAGCCATATACAAAATGCATGTCCGCATACTCTTGGGAAGAAAATCGGTAAGGCATTTTGAATAAAGAAAGCGTATCCACTCACTAATAAGCTGTTGTATGAATTGAAACGTAATGTAATCCTTTATTAAAAAATGCAACGTTAACAGTCATCTGAACATTTGTTTATTGTATGATATTCATGGTACAGCACTTACGAAATAAATAAGAACCTTCTTTATCATAAATCAATTTCCAGTACTCTTTTTTGTAGATCCCCAAGAAATTACGTGTTTATTTATTTTAGGATAACATTTTATTATGCGACGTTAACAATCACAGGCCTGTTATTGAATCGTATAACTTTTTTATAAATAAAATCAGCTTGTATTGACTTTAGAATTACATTTTTTGATGATCTGACAATCACATTCATAGATCTGTAACTTTGAAACAAATAAAAATGGATATACAGGTTTGCGTTTTAATTACTTGAAATGAGGTCTACTTTACACTCCTAAAATTTGAACATAACGATACGGGACAGCTTATATGTTTAAAAACGAAAGCACACATTCAACACGACATTAACATTGGGAAGCAAAAGGAAGTCATGGTACTCATCTTGTACTAACTTTGTTCATACTGAAATGACAGAATTTCGTTTCAGAAGTGTTAGACATTGTTGACAATTCCTTCACTTTCAAACAGCGACCGATTCATCAATTAAATCTTTTGTGGCGTTGCCAGATTAAATGGGCGACTGAGACATTCTTCATCTTCATGAAAATCTTATTTCAAACCAAAACATTTTCCCCACTTTCTTACACTAAAATATCAAGGTTATGCATCAACACAAACCTCCTCCTCTAACCGTTATTTAATCTCCTTGTTCTCCATCTTTCCTTACCCAACAATATTCAATTTTAACTGACAAATTTTCATATATCATGACATAACCTACATATTAATAACTATTGCTGGTAGAACATTACTATTTACAGCGTAAGCTTCTTGCTCCTAAATTTTAGGAGTAGTAAGGATTTAGGAGTATTAATAAAAAAAGATGGAACGCCAGAGAGGGAAATAAACCAGAGAATAGTGAAAACTGGTAGACTGTGAAATAGCATAAAGAACAACATTTTAAGTAAAAAAGAAATACCTAAAAAAAATTAAAACAGATATAGTTCAAAGAATCGGAAAACCTTCATTGACGTACGCGTGTGAATCCTAGACAACCTCGTATGTACATGAAATTTTCTCTTATAATATTATCCTGTTATTATTATAGTATAATAAATAAATTCATCAAATTCATAAACATCAAGAAGACAATATGTGGGAGTAAAGTAAAGAATATAATATTACAAAGTAATTTGAAATACACTTGAGTAGGTAAAACCTTACCAAATTTTCTATAAAATAAAAACATTGTCCGATATAGAGTGGAGGTATGTTAATACAGCTTCTGCAAGTTGCGATACTTTTCATCCAAACTCCAAACATGTACAAATTCAGAGGAAATAGGTCCTTTGGGGCCATTAAATCTTTTTTACATTTACATTACGCAAGCAGATTTAGTAAAGGTGAAATGTTTATCTATGTTTGTCCATTTATTATTTAACTATTTGACATTTTAGCTCTATTTATTGTTAAGCTTTCTAATAAATTAATTATATTCATTTGCTTTCTATATGCATTATTTTATGTTCATAAGTAGACACATTATTAACTAAATAATGGCAAAACAAGAAGACAGCTTCTGCAAGTTGCGATTGTATCCGTCAGATGGACGTCCTTGTTTTAGTTTTGGACTTGTTTTGAAGACAGTGATAGTTATTTTGGCGTTCGTGAGGTTGACATTAGTTAATGAGCAGCGTTGAATGTTCTTCTACTGTCTGTCTTAATGAATTCTGTAATATGGCAAGGGTATTGCTTCTCTGAAAGTATCTATCCACTGGTGCGTACTGACGGATTCTGTAGTAAGATGAAACACATGTCTGTAAATCTGGATAGATACTTTCACACATATATGAACTTGTATTGTGTTCTCTACAGCCGATTTTTAATAATATTTTATATTCTGGATAATGGTTTTAAATATAATATTAGTAATACGAGGATCCAAGAAATTAACGCACTACTAGGGAATCCTTTATAAAGCTATAGCATATGACTAGATAGAGAAGTATATTCGATTCTTTGATAGTTAACAACCTTTTATAAATAAACTTTGTTCAATTATTTAATGAATTAGCCTTTACAAATTAATACACAGGAAAGGAAAAATATCGAAAAAATATTAATTAACATTTTTAATGAAACGGTCTCAGTATCATTCTGCTCCAATCCATTCCATATTTCCACAAGGCGGCGTCCTACCTCTTCCAAGTTGTTGGCTGGCTTTGGATAATCTTACAGGAGTTTGCCAAGCACGTTCCAGACATGCTCTATTGGATTAAGGCCTGCACTTTCTTCTGGCCAATTCATGGTGTCGATTCAAAGCTCCTCAAGATAATTTTGAACTATGCTAGCACTATGGGGTAGTACATTATCTTGCATTAATAAAAAAAATGGTCCGATATAAGGCACGAATGGCACAACAAGGTCTTGAAGGATGCTAGTTATGTACCGATCAGTATTAATACTGCCATTGTCTAATACTACTAAGTCCGTACTAGCTGCCAAAGAAATGCCTCCCCACACCAAATAATGTGGTATTCAGAATGTTGTATTGAGCATAACGTTCATTTGGTTGTCTATACACATAAAAACGTCTATTATAGTTATAAAGACAAAATCTGGATTGGTCGGTAAAGAGAACTCGTTGCCTGTCATCGTGCAACCAATTAACTTAATTCCAACCAAAAATCGAGCGAAGTCTCCGACACGACATACCAAATTAGATTCTCTAACATGTTTACTAACTGTTTCTATGCTAACTCGAGTACAATGAATTCTCTGTAATTGAGATTGCAAACAGCTGCTTCTAACGAATCGTTCTCTTAGAGTAGAAAGTATTAAACAGTGATCCTGGACACGGGTTGTTGTACGATGTCTACCTTGCCCAGTTTGTCGGATATGGTTACCAATGTCCCTATGCATAATGACGAAATGGCAAAACAAGAAACAATAAGGTAGCTTTATCAAGATAAAACACGATATAAACACAAGTTAAAACTGATAATACGTTGAATTATTATTGGAAATTATTTAATTTTTTGTAATTAACGCCAAAAACAACACCTAATGTCAACACAAGTTTGAGAACTGAACGTCAAATAGCACGTTCTTACAAACTAGCGTCAACCGCTACAAATTATCAGCCAATAAGATAAACATTTATTCGTTTACTACATGGTGCGTTAATTTCGTGGAGCAGTGTATATAATATTGTTCAAAATATTATTCAAAATATTAGTGAATGGAAGAAGTTTAACGAAAAGGATTGACACTAACAAAATTTAAAGAAGGAGGAACAGT
The DNA here is from genome assembly GCA_935421215.2 of Melolontha melolontha. Lineage (NCBI taxonomy): Eukaryota > Metazoa > Arthropoda > Insecta > Coleoptera > Scarabaeidae > Melolontha > Melolontha melolontha. Next base: position 164,799,795 of record OW285237.1, on the reverse strand, counting down.
TAAGTTCTGGAAGGAAAGTTGACTGACATGCTATACAGAAACATCCTGTTAGAAATAATGGCTAAATTACATATTAATGGGTCTTATATTAAAGGAAGCAGAAGCAGCAGCAAAACTTTGATGCAACGGAATCAACAATAATGCTATTTTATTAGATTGCACTAAATGTCGATGATAGCTCGTAAAATTTATTAAAATTTCGTACAATTCGGAAATTAGATTAATGTAACGATAATAGTAAACTGTTGTAAAAAAAGTTTTCAACGCGTTTCGCTTTGTATTTTTTAATACAAAGATAAATTTCCACTTTTATAGTCCATTTTTAATTTAATTAGAATATCAGAATGTATCGTAAATTATGATATAATATGTTCACACTCAGTAAAATTCCCCTTGCCGTGCAATATACATATCGTTCTTATTGTCTGTTTATAATATCCGTTAAAATTAGTTGTACGTGAAGCTTTGTTTTGATCTACATTTTCGAGTCGTCTGTGTACAATTACGTCGAATAAAACCGAACCGGCCAGCTCGAATAATGGCCGGTTTTAAACTAATAATAGTTTTACGAGCGAGATAGTTTTGACAAAACACTTCATGTGTTAAATAAACAGCTTAACAATTCTATTTTACGGCGTTGTTTGTTAAGATATATCGTATCGGCTGTAGATCGCGAAATCATAATCATTTAATCCTTCGTTCATGTGTAATTTATTTTGCTTTTTTTGCAAATAAAAGTCTTCTGAATCATTTTGCATAGTTTGAATTCAAATAATTCGTTTTAGACGGTTACGACGAAAGTCGGTGATTTAAGAAATTTATTTGCTGTAAAACTCAAAATAGTACATACTTACAAACGGAAAGGCATTAATGAATACAACCTCAAAATTTTATAAAATATGTTTTGCGTGTGAGTAATGTGTGGATTAAATTGCATTCCCTAACTTTTATTTAAGAGAAAAACACTAAATTTTTTTTTGTATTAATTAATTGTAATAATTTGGTATTATTCATTAATTAAGGAAAATTATGTAAGGCAAATGTCCGCTTCTGGGCCTTCTGTAGCAGTTGATTTATTTGAGGTAATTTTTGATGACATTTTCGTAAGTTTCGGAGGCTATCTCGGGCTATAACTTGGCGGATGTTAATTTTAACATGCTCCAACGTTGCAGTTGCGTTGGCGTAGACACGGCGCTTTAGAAAACGTTACAAAAATCAAATGGCGTTAAATCGCATGATTCTGGGGGTCAGTGTATGTCACCGCCTAAACCCATTTGATGTTTTGCTTGAAGCACATCTCTTCAACATCAATCTTGAATTTCGTGCTAAAAATAATTAGTTAACATGCTACTATAGCAGTCATCGTTGGCTGTTTCTGTTTAACCTTCATGGTATTAAAAAAAGCAAGGCCTACTTATGCCACCTGACCACAATGTGCACCACGAAGTTACTTTTTGGGCAAGCAATGGTGTCTCCTGTATCACGTGAGAATTTTACTCGCCAATGGTGTCTCCTGTATCACGTGAGAATTTTACTCGCCCCGTATGCGGAAATTTTGTTTATTAATATACTCAGAGAGTTGCAAATGTGCCTCATCAGAGCTGGGCTTCTGTTCTTGTGTTAACTGAATTTTATACGCTTGTAGAGGCAAGTCCTCATGCAAAATGTGCTAAACGGAGCCAAAGAAAAGGCCCAAAGTCTGTGAACGGCGACGAATTGATCATTCCCGATCGTCAGCTCCACTACCACTCACAGCAGCAACATTTTCGGCTAAACGTGCGCCACGATGAAGCACATGGCTTACCCATCTCCATAGCTTCCAGCTTACTCAAATGTTCACTAAGTTGCGAATTGTTCGCTTAGTAGGACGATCATGGTGACCATAATATTTCTGTAAACCCTGATACACAGCTTGTACAGAATGGTTCTTGCTGTAGAACAATTGAGAAATTTTAACGCGTTCACAATTTCACAAATACATATGTTGTTTCAAATATTTGATGTGTTAAACGCACGCCATTAATGACAACTGTCTAATTTACAGTGTAGCCAATATTGGAAACTTTCCTCATTAAAGACGGCCCTGCTTTTTTTAATGGTTAGTGACAGTGCACGTAATCTATAACAAACGCATTTTAATAGTTTGGCACGTAATGTAAATGTGTGTAATAATTAGTAATTTAGTTTTTGAAAAAATATTTGTTACAATAGTCAAAATTAAAAGAAAATAATACTAAAGATGTTGGAAATGTTAACCAAAATTTGGAAGATAAAGTTAAACTCTACTGATTAGTTGATTAAAGAACAGAAATATATACAAATTCTATTTACAATTTAATTCCAACAGTTCTAAACATTTTAATTTACTTAAGCGTTATTGAATATCGAGGACATTTAATATTTGTTGTTATATCAGTGTTGTTGTATCGCTGATATAACCTACTTTAATTACGGTATTTATACAGATGCTTATAATGCATTTTGATGACCTCACAATTCTTGCACTTCATCATATTTATGCGATGACGATTTTGAATATTGAACTGGTTTATTTTAAATACCTGACCTATGATTGTTTTTGTATAAGCAGTTTACTGAACTAGGTTAGATTAAATACCTGACTTGTCTATGTGAATTGTTTGTTTGCTAAATATAATACGTAACTATTTTATTTAGATTAATAATACTAAATGATAATACATAACACATACGATGTGATAATTATAAAATATGAATTACACTATTTTATTTAGATTAAATGATGTTTAATTTGAGATTAAACAAAGTGCCGACTCTCAACCAGGGAAGTTGCCTCTCATGATCCTGACGGGGTCGCCTTAATGATTCTCGGCTTTGGATTGATTATTGTATGTCGCCCTCAGGAAATACCTAAATAAATAGATAGTTTGAATAAATAGATTAAAATGATGTTGCTAAATCTAGGATTAAACACTACGCTTCATGCTTTCAAAGCCATTTATTAGGATTTCTTGGGTTATGTCAGCACAAGAATTTACAATAGCATTAAGAAGCTTTTCGATTGTGTTATGTCTCATCTTGAAAATGGTATTTTTTAAATATGGAAAATCAAAATAGTCTAAAATTGTCAAATTTGGAGATCTAGGAGGAAATTTAATAATTCTTGCATAGAAAAATTTTTACAGAAAAGCTATTGTTTCTCTGAAATTTGTGCGTTGGTGCATTACCTTGCTGGAAATATCCTTCCGTAAGTTTATCATCATGAATTTCATTAATAAACGGCTCTAATAATTCATTTCGATATCTAGCAGCAGTTATGGTTTGAGCCCAAAAATATAGGCCCACTAATTCGTCTTCTTGAAACTTATTTTTTGTGAATGTAGCGTAGGTAATTTCCACAAATTCGTGAGGATTTTCTGCACACCAAATTCTCATATTTTGCTTTTTTAAATATCCTGAAAGATGGAACCAAGCCTTATCCGAAAAGAAGCATTCGTAGAGAATGTCATTATTTATGTAATTAAAAAACCATCGACACTGTGTTCTCGTAACAAAATCTACCTGTTTGAGTTCCGAAACTGCATGAATTTTATATGGAAACAACTTTAACAACTACTTTTTTAAAAATAGTATGACCTGTTCCCACTGACAAATGAACTTTTTTGGGGGGAATTGTCCATTCGAAGTTGAATATCCTCTATGTAATTTGCTGTTAATTTTCTAGGAGCTTGATTGGCAGGTTTACCAGTTATTGCCCATGTCTCACCAAATTTAATAACACAAGCTTAAATCTGTTTTTGCAGTTGACAGATTAGGATACTGTAGTTGGAAATCCTTTAAGCACTGATTAGTGGAATATACGCAATCTCCATTTTCTAATTTTTGGCCAGTTCTATAGTAACTTTAAATAATAAATATCTTATGTAGTAACTCTAACATTATAATAAAATAATTTAAAAATAATAAGCGTTTATAATTTGAATTTATGTATGACAACTGTCAGAATTTTAAGTTTTCTAAGGCTTCGCATGTACACCAATCTTTGATTACTTAATTACATAAAAAACAGCCTACTACAATGAAGAAAGTTTTTAAAGGCGCGTTACATTTATATTATTTTAGTTGAAGTTAATATATTTTATGACTAAATACTGGTGTTGGAAACACTTAACTCCAGTTCTAGTCACAAGTTATTGTGTTTTTTCGCTACGTCTGCTATTTCCATTAACTAAATTAGCTAAGAAAAATAACGTCCGTTAAGTAATGTTCTTCATTCTGTAATCTATCAATCGCTAATATGGAGGTGGAGATGTTGGAAAAACAATCGAGAATCTTGAAGACAGATTGGCAGAATGCACACAGTATGAAGGGCGTTACTTGACGGACGTTCTTTTTCTCAGCTAATTTATAAACTGTGTTCATAAACTCCATTGTAGTACCTTAATTTCTAGGTAATTAAATTTTGTTTACTTTAAAAATGAGTTATTTCTCTTTAAAAGCATACGTTTTTTCTGCACGCTGTATTACGAAAGCGAATTAAGAGCATTACTATTCAAAACGAAACGTGGATTGAGTATTGCAAAACTAAGGTATGAATTGTAAATGTAATTGTAATTTTTAATAAAAATAATATTGTGTCTTAAATACAATTATTTAATGAACCGACCTTGTATAATATAAAGAAAATATAATTATGTTTCTTTTATTCCATTTAAAAGAAATTTGTATATGTAATATGCCTCAGTAAATATACATTAAAACCATTGACTATTGCCAGACGACTAGATACTACGAAAACGCGCACCTGTCGCCGCGGCGCTACGGGCGTCGATACTCTATCGACCGTCAACAGCACACCTGCGCCACCTATACATGCACTCCCGCTAAATCACGGCGCATTATGTGACATTACCGACTTGAATGTTCGCGAATGTATCTTCCATATATTGCGACGGCAGAGACGCCCCCGTATCATCGAAATAAGTGGGACTGAGACAGAATACGTATGAGATATTCGGGAGTGATTTTCGAAATAGGTGTAAAATCGGGTTGTCAACCTGGCATAATAAAAGGTCACTGGCTGAAACGATTTGGGGTCACGGTCGTTTTCGAAAAATATCTATCGCATTTGTATTCAATATTTTTCCTGTTTGGATATGTACGATGTAAATTGTTAATTCGAAATTATTGTATTTAATGTTATCCTAGTTCATTAAATTTAATATTATATGCATTATTATATTAATATGAACAATGTTATAAAACATTCTTATGGAGTACAATTCTTTCAAAGAATATAATCAGATAAAACATTCAAAATACGGAAACATGAAGAATAGACGAGGGTCAATTGCTATATAAGGTCTCCAACAACACCATTATATGAGTAGTAGGTTTAGAAACAAGTTCTAATCTGCAAACGCTAATTTTGAATATCCCGTATTAGCATACAAAGTTTCATTTTGCTGTGTACAATCGCTGAAATCACAAGTTTGATTTATGAGAATACCTTTGGAGGCTGTTTTTGCAACGTTTGTAATGGATATGAAGAATGCTCGCTAGTGGGTTCGACGTGCAAAACTTTCCCACAGAGGCGAAAAGAAGGTGTTGGACGAAAAGCGATCAGGTCGAGCAGTATCAGTGACATATGAGAAGAATTCAAGACAAATGAATGTACTGATTCAAGGAAATCGTCGGATTGCACAAAAACAAATTCCTCGGCAATTAGGCATTAGTTAATAAAGAGTCTAGTATACCGATAGGACCAGCTCTCAACGGGCCATACCGAGCAATAAGTGGCAACAGCTAATCCCCTCTACGCGCAATAGCTTACATTACCATACATTGCAGAGTTATGAATTTAGTAAGACTTAAGCCGCGCAAGGATATAGTCGTTTGCATATTCGTTCTGTATACGTAATTTGCCCATTTGTTTCAGATATAAAAAGGTCGTTATATCTCCAAGTTATTATTATTGTATTCTTAGCTGCTACGGAAAAGTAATTTTAAGTAATAAAAAAACTATAACGTTTTCTAAAAGATAAAAGTAAAAGAATCAATAATTCTGCAAAATAAATTTTAATTCTAAGAAAGTCAGTAAATATAGGATTTGAAAATACCGCCCTCTCTCCCCAAACAATAGCCGAGCCTATTGTAAAACACCCGCCTCACTCCCTCGAGATTTCTAGGGGTTATTGTCTCGAAAATTCTAAACAGTTGAACTTGCAACTGTTGCAACCTTTACATTTGTATAGCTAGATACGAATGACGGGCTATCTATTGCTCTCGATCATCGGACTTATGTATGCGCACGCGGAGTGGCGTCGTACATACGTTGCCACATCGCATTACGTTCCATACGTATATTGTTCCGTATGGCCCGTTGCGGGCTGGACCTATCGGTATTGTTCAGATGAATTACAGAAAAATTTGCGCCAGATGGGTCCGGCAACAATCAACGAATGTCATGAAAAAATAAAGAGAAAACATTTGTCAAGAACTTCTTAACCAGTATCGACGTGAAGAAGATGATTTTCGCACTAACATCGCTACCGCGGACGAATCTTGAGCTCATCATTATGACCCTGAAAACAAACGGCAGTCAATGGAATATCGTCGTGCTGATTTTCTTCGTGTACGAAAATTCAAAAGAATGTTCACCAGGCTATTGTTGGCGAGTATCTTATTAGCGCGATGATCACCAAATTGAAAGTCTCGAACGATACAGAGTTTCACAATTGAAAACAATATAACGCAACTTTTAAACTGGCACTTGCAAAGACTTCAATGGAATATTAAGTAGTAGAAGATTGCCTTCAGTAAATCTAAATTTTGTTTGTAATTGCGTGACGGTAGCCAAATGCTGACACTACTCGTGAAAGAAAGTCTCTTCTGTTATTTACTGGAGGTATTCTGACGGTACTGAAACAATATTTAATCTCATCTTCTTTTTTATTTTCAGAGGATAAACGATTTCTTTTTTCAACAATGCATTTTCTATGTGGCAAAGTTTACTCTAAGCTTCTTTAAAGAGGCTAACTTTAATCTTCTGCCATGGCCTCCTAAATTTCCAGGACTTTTCCTAAATAAAACACATTCAGGATACTATTGATAGCAAATTAAGCGGTAAGGTACAGGTAGTTTTGGATACGATACAACAAGAAGAAGACATTGAACATATTTTGAAGTTCCCGCTACGATTATTTATTGCTTTTTATTATTTAGGTCGATAAGTGAGTAAATAACCAAATAAGATCAACACATTCTTGTTAAAAGTTACTTAATTACTGGTGTATATTTCAAGAGAGGAGTTGAATATACATATAATGTGTGTGATAGGTTATAGATAGTTGTCTTGTCTCTAAATTTTTATTCTTCGTCGATTGGATTATTTGTAGTGGTTCTATTTCTTGTTTATGTATGTAGAGAAATATAAAAATAGCTCTCTTGTTCTCTCTTTTTAAAAAGTCCTTCTTTGGAGACTGTGGTTAAGTGAAACGTACAAAAGCATAAAATCACTTACCGCATTAATACTGGCATCCTAAATATGTATTTCCGTAGCTAAATTGTTATCCTCAGTAGGTAAAAGTAATAATCAGGGTTAACATATTAAATTTACTGCAAATGAGAATTAATGAGTATTGAATTTATTTTTACATGTAAATATCGCCTACTATGTTTCGTTATTTTCTACAATTCGATAAACTAAGTTTGTACTAGTATGCAGAACGCTACACGTCGCGACACCACCTAGTTGTTAGGATAATGAAAAATTCGTGAAAAGTCATCTCTCACGGAAAGTGTGGATGCATTTCGCTCTTATTGGAGCTTGTCAACACACGCTTTTCCGCAGAAATATAGAAGTGGAAGTCATGTCTGTCTCCTGGACACCGTGTGTTGACAAGCGAGAGATATATGCGACTTTTAACTAATTCTTCATTTAGGATGCAAATATAAATGTGATAAAGTATTTTACACTTTTTTTGAATTTTATCGCTTCCTGTAAAATTCTCCCTGGTTCATTTCTGCCCCTCTCTCTTTTTTCATGTTTTTGTTTAGTAGAGTCTTACTACATTTTCGCCACTCATTTCTTTGATGTGATCAAATTATCTGAGCTTATTTTTTTCTATTTTTCCGCTTATGAGCATTTCGCTAAAGATTACACATCTAATCTTATTCGTGACAATACGAGGTTTGATAAAAAAATACGGCGAATTAATATTTACAGTAGCAACTGCCGACGCTACATTTATTTAAAATAATATATCCGATAGCTTGATTCGTTGAAATAGTCAGTGTCACGTTAAAACAAGTTGTGACTTGTCAGTCGGCTTTCAGAGCCGGAAGAGTGAGCTCGTGTTTACCGTATCCGTTGCCCATATTTCAAACAACGCGTTAACATTAAGTTTTATTTTAACTTGCAAAAAAGTGACAAAAACGGGCATTAAATGTTGAAATCAGTGTATGGTGATAATGTGGTAACTCTGAAGATAGTTGGTGTGAGTAATTTAAAAACGGAACTGAGTCGGTTAAACCAGCAACGGTCGGGACGTCCATCAACCTCAAAAGCAGAAAAAAATGGTTGGTTGAAACGGGCGATTGACTGAGAGCTTTCCAAAGAACTGAACACCTCGTACGGGTATTTTAACCAATAATTTTCAAATGAGGTGAGCGAATACAAAATTTATTCTCAAACTTTTGACTGACGAACTGAAGGGATATCGTGTGCCAGTTTTCATGGAATGGAAGGATCGTGCTGATACAGATATGGACTTCATGGCAAAAATTATAACTGGAGATGAAAGTTGGATATATAGCTATGACCGTAAGACAAGAATTCAGGCTTCCCTATAGAAAGCGAGTGGTTCTCCTCGCCCTAAGAAGGCGCATCAGTCAAAGTCGAACGTTAAGGTTACGCTCCTTGTTTTTCTTTTGATAGTAAGAGCATAATGCTATCAATGTTCGTTCCAAGGAGAACAACTCTAAACTCGGATTATTACAAGAAGGTATTACAACGTTTGCGAAATGATACCTGGTGGAAGAGAAAAATGACTCAATAGCTTTCTCCTTCATCACGACAACACTTCATGCCATACCTCGCTTTTGATCTATTAGTTTTTGGCCGAAAAATGAGGTTCTTGTCTGTCTACATCCGCTTTACTCTCCGGATTTAGCACCATGTAACTTCTTGTTCTGCCGAAAAATAAAAACCATGCTGAAAGGAAAATGTTTTGATACCACAGTGAGGAGGCCACGACAAAGCATCGGAAGTGCTGTACTTTAACTGTAAAAGAAATTGGAACCATTGCCATGAATTACGACGAAGACACCGGAAGGACTTCAAAAAGATTCTATCAAATAGTGTCTACTGAATTAGCGTGGCGACGAAATTAATCATCATTCTGTCTGCTAGATTATTTTAATGCAGAAACTAACAACAACAGATCTTATACAGGGCGCATAGAACGCAACACGTTGTTGTTCCAAATGGCTCGCGGGGGAGATAGAAGTTTGACAAAAATCAAATGGCTCATTTCCAATCAAGAAAATCAGGATTTGTGTCCCATCAGATTGTTCAACAAAATGTTATCGAAAAGAACCGAAAACATAACAACCATTGTTTTTGACTCCAAACAAAAATTTGTTTAATTCTATATGGTATAAAAACGCACCAATTGGAATCAATCAAATTAGAAAGTGGACCCGACTAGGAACAGAGAAAATTGACAAAAACTAATCATTCGAATAGAACACCAACTGTTGGCAATTTGTTAAACGCTGGTGAAAATTTTTAAGAGATAATTAAAAGAACTGGCCATACAACTACGAGTTCTCTGGAGCCATACATAAAATTAAAATGGACATCATCTTCAGAATTTTTACTTGAGGAAAAGCAACACGATCACATAAATGCCTTCAACATCCAACTCGTTGAGTACCTCATCGATAAATACGGCAATTTCAACTGAAAATAATCCTAACCTTATTTATAATAATTGTACATTTAATTTATATTTTTTTAATAATATCTTGTTGTATCTTGTTGTATAATCTAACGAATACAGCTCTTAGAAATCGCGGTTAATGATAATCACGCAGTTTAAATATTCAACATGTTATCAAATAATTTGAAATTAAGTTTTGATAACATGTTTCGTATCAACACACGTGATTATCAATAATCACAATTCCAATCATTATATAAGATAATCAAAAGACAGAATGATTGTAAGTCTAAAAAAAATTAAATCTCGAACATCTATTGGAAATGAAAATGACTAAAGTATAATTCTAAGAGTAGCATTAACCACTGTAAGTCGCTTTTAATTAAGATATATCTTCATATAAAATGCCGTATAAAAATTATTGATGTAGTTTTACAGATTACTTAATCGAAAATTTAAAAAGTACTGGAACGAAAGCGATTTTACAATGGGCACTTATAATCACACCTATAATAAATAATTTATCGCTAAATCGAAGGCAATTAATTCTTAATTAGCAAATGCGATAAACCTTGGCGCCTATAGAAATCTCTTTTAAACACTTGCCTAGTTTGAAGTGTTGCGAGATTGAGTTCCACATTTTTCCGTCTCTCATGAGGATAATAACCACTCAGTCCGGGCTTCCATAATTTTGTATGGTAATCAAACGTGTTATGTGTTGAAAATTGCCAAGTTTAGGAGTGTAAAATGCCTTGTTTTTCTCGGAGGCGCGAGCTATTAAGCGATATAATGTTATTAGTCGGAACCCAATGTCCGTCTATTATGCTGAAAGTGATGTTTTTTTGTTGTTTTGGTTTTTAAGTGGGAAATTATAGAAATACGCAAAGAGAGCAAAAGAAAAGTATCCGCATATATTAAAACCGTGTCCAACTAGCACTGGTAACGTGATCGTTAGAATAGAAATTAATATTATACGAGGGCGATTCGTAAAATAAGTTCTGTGTCCACTTAGTGAGCAGAGAAGTGGGTATATCGGCGCGATCGCAGCGCTGCGGTGTAGTCTGGTTCAGTGTAAGTCTGGCAGCGATAGTGAGAGAATAGTTCGGACATTGCTTCGTGCTATTTTGGTCGTTTAAAATAGTTGCTGCAATTGAAGATCCCACCGACTGTGAATTGTGTGTTGTTCAAAGAACATGAAGGCTGCTGAGATTCATCGTGAACTTTGTTGTGTTTATGGAGAAAATGTTATGAGTGACAGTATGGTTAGAAGATGGTGTCGGATCTTTCGAGAAGGACGAACTAACGTCCATTGTGAAGAACGGAGTGGAAGGCCAACTGTTGTCACGAACGGATTTGCCTAAGAGAAAACCTTTAAAGTGCCGTCGAAGTTTTTCTGCGAGAAAACTCATGGTTACAGTTTTTTGGCACAAAAAAGGCCCCCATTTTGTAGACTTTGAGAGCGATGAAAAGGACAGCATGGGCTAATTTAGTTCTATGAAGAGGGCTGTTCATCGCTGTGCAAAATGTCTCAATCTTAATGGCAACTATGTAGAAAAATGGCTGAAAGTAGTAGCTTTACGTTGTATATAATAAAAACCTCTTCATAGGTTGATATTTTTTAATAACGGAACTTACTTTACGAATCGCCCTCGTAATTGCAATTCTTATGGTTCAATTTTTGTATTTCTTCTATAAATTTATTTAGTAATTATTTTGTGTTGGTTTGTTTTATATTTTACATATATTATTGGAGTCAAGTAGCAGTATCAATTTATTACTTAAAATATAGTATTTTGTATCTATTAGAGAACTCTTACTCCTTTTCTTTTTACTGGTATATACTATAATATCTTATATACTAAATAATATATTTCATATAGTAAAATGCTTCTTATTTTTACTACAAATGTTTTTATTTTAAAAAATAATATTAAATACTATATCATACATGGGACATTTTTTATATTTTTACAAGGGACCATTGACATTTGTCAATGAGAAATCAGCGATAGCTTAGAAATTGAGTCAGTAGTTCGTCGACAGTAACAGTATTAAGACAGCGAGTTTGTAAAATAATGGCGATTACACGCGAAGGTTTTCGTTGGATGATTTTTACGATTATGAAAAAGGCCTAACTCTACACGAATGCATTATATCACTTCGGTCAACTTTTGGTAGTGAAGCACCATCAGAGAAGACAGTTTAATTGGTTTGCAGAATTTCGTCATGGTCGTGCTTCAGTGAGGTATGAATTACGTAAAGGTCGATCAAAAACTGTTGTGATTCCAAAAAACATCGATGCTGTACGGAAAATGATAGAACACGATCGACATGTGACTTACAGTGAGGTAGAGGCATCTCTGGGCATATCGCAGACTGCAATTCATTCGATTTTATATGAACATTTATTTGTAAAAAAAAAAATGTTCTAGATGGATTCCACATAACTTGACCGAAGCACAGAAAGCAGCTCGTGTCAGTTGCTGTAAAGAGATGCGCAAAAAATTTGATGTAGGAACCGCAAAATCCGTATACAACATCGTCACAGGTGACGAAACATGGATATATGTGTATGAGCCGCAAACCAAGGAACAATCTACTGTATGGGTGTTCAAAGACGAACCGAACCCCAAAAGTTATTCGTGCAAGGAGCACTTCCAAGAAAATAATCGCTTGTTTCTTCGGCTGTACAGGACACATCACAACAATTCCTTTAGGGGATCGAAAAACTGTTAACGCTGAATGGTATACAGTAATTTGTTTGGCAAAAGTTATAGACGAAATCAGGAAGAACAACTGAAAACGTCGCCTTATTCTTCATCACGACAATGCGAGTTTCCATACAGTACGTCTAACAGTTGACCATTTGAAGGAGAAAAGTGTTGAAATAATGTCTCATTGACCATATTCACCTGACTTGTCGCCGAATGATTGGTTTTTGTTCCCAACTGTGAAACAAGAAATGCGTGAACAGCGATTTTCAACACCTCAAGAAGCAGTCGAAGCCTTTGAAAACCATCTTTCTGAGATACAACCTTTAGAGTGGAAAAACAAATTCAAAATTAATTTGTTTTTTTTTTATTATATTCTTTATTTTTAGTATTTATGATCTGACATGTACAAAATAGGTGTTTTTAAATTGGCATTTATCTGACCTTAAGTTATTTGAAGACAGATGGTTCTTTCTTTTCTAGCACTTTTCTTTTTATTTAATATTCATGTTTATTATTTTCTTAGGCAGTAATACAGTAATACAGACTACATACCAGAATGTGTACATTACGTTAGGTAGTTAACGGTTCCACGGCGATATTATAACAGAAACATAAAAAAACCTCTAAACAAGTGATTCTCAACCTGTAGGACGCGCTTTCTTGTAATACAGCGTCAGCCCCATCCATTCGAAACCAGTTCGAAAATCTATTGCTTAAAGTTGTTGCGTACATCAGGCTCAGGCATTACACATATTTTTATTAAATACGCAATATAATGTTTTGCATTTTTTTATCTCTGTCATTGTGAACACATATAACATCATTAAAGTTTAGTTTTGACGGCACCTTCCATTTTATCATTAAGACGACAATTAATTAATAATATACTTTAAACGTCTTGAAGAGAATCATTTAGCAGATTACTTTGAAAGGTCCATTTTATGTATGGTCGTGCCGATAGTAGACCTAGATTGTCCAAAAACGACGACTGAATGACTGTTTTGAACTTCATCACAGTTTTGTGAGGTACTAAGGAATTTATGCCTCCCTGTATCTGGAATTGAAAAATATAATAAGAGTGATCAAAATATATTGTATATATTGTATATAAAAATTTAGTTATTAATTTCAACAGTAAAATTTTCGCAATATAACAAATAAATTAAAACAATAAAATTTATTAACAATATGTTTTACATATTAAATGCTTATACTAAACTGATGTGTCCAGCCAAGTTGTATCAAGATCCTACTTTGCTGTTTTCTCGAAGGTAATTTCATTTGTGTTATGTACATATAGTAGTTGATGTTATTAAACCAGAATAAAAGCAGAACTCCTGATTTTACTATAATTAATTTTGTTCATGCAAAAGAGGTAAAAATGCGTTGTTAAATAAAAAAAGTCACTGAATTTTAACAAGTACATTTAATGATTTGAAAATATATTAAATACAGTAACCGCTCGATTATGTGAACTAATTAAATCCTTACTTGTTCACAGAAGCGAAATGTACACTGAATCAAATGTGCAATTTAAATAGCTTATTTATATATTCAGTAACGTCAGAAAAAACTTATAAATGAAAAATATATACTACATTCATACATGAATAGGTAATGATTTAAAGAATTCAGTTTTGTTTGCTAAAACAACTAGTTAATTTTGTTTGAATCATCTTGTCTTTTAAGCATTTTTGAACTGCGATTTCTTTTATTATTCGCAAAGTTAGTAGATCTTTAGAATCTAGCATGTTTTGTTCTGCCCAAGAAATCACTATATTAAGACCTAGTAAAGCGTCCTTGTTGGGAATGTTAGTTGGAATTGGCTCATCATCCATTATTTCTTCCACATCTTCAATTTCTATTACATCCTCTTCAAATTCTTATCCTTATTCTAGTTTTCTATGTCTTCGCAGTTGTATGTTATATATTCATTAACTTCCTGTAGTAATGATACAGTTTATTCAATTATCACTGCCTCGACGCTGTTCTTGTATTTTTCTTGTAGAATAGCTAGTGGAACATCCTCTTCAGAATGGCTATTGAAACAATCTAATAAAGTATTTTTCCAACACTTAGCAATTATTTATTCTTTCACATTCTTCCATGTTAATGCAAGATGTGTAACAGCATTTTTTAGACTCGAATTTTTAATGGCAGCTGAAATATCATTTCTATCAAAAGCAACTATTGTGGACAAAAGGCTTCTTCTATAAAACAGTTTCGTTAACCTAATGACATTATGTCCATGGGCTATATTGAAGCTGTTACATTCTGAAGCATGTAGACAGTAAGAATTTTTTCATCATCAGAAACAAAGTTCTCTGCTGGTGGATAACTTGGAACGTTGTTCAAAAGTAAAAGGGCTTTTTGTGGTAATCCTTTTGTTTTAAAAGTCTTCGAACCTGCGAGACAAATGAATTATGAAACCAATTTTTAAATGTCCCCGACATCGTCCAAGCATTATTCGAATTTGCGTATTCCACAGGAAGTGGAGTTTTTAAACCTTTTTGGATTTTTGGCACGTCCAATCACAAACGGTTTGATTTGATGTTCACACAGTTGAAATTGATGCACGCAAGAAAAGTTACTCTATTTTTTTCCATTTTTCGACCAGGACCCGATCTTTCTTCAGGCGTAACCAAGGTCCTTTCTGGGAGTAATTTCCAAAACAAGCTTGTTTCGTCAGCAGTGTATAATTGATCATGTGTTAATTGTAGGTCCTGTATTTTCTCCTGAAGATAAATCTTGAATAGATCTACATGCTCCGGAACAGCTCAATCACTTTTTTCCCGAAATTTTTAAATATATTATTCCAAATCTTCGTTTAAACCTTTGGCTCCATCCGTCACTAGCATTAAAATTTCATTGAAATACTCGTATGCATTTATAGCTTTAGCTTTTGTTTTTAAAAGTTCAATCGAAACAAGTACATTTTTGCACAAGATTGAAACAGCTTCAATCTTTTATTATAGTATGTAGTTCCCAATCATTCAGTTCAAGTAATTTAAAACCACAATTTCTGTAAATTGTTATTCCATTTGTTAATTAAACATGTATAATAATATATATAAAACTTCATTTTTAACATTTTGTTTTCATTTTACAATTAATATGCAGTATGTATCTTTAGTAACATAGGACTAACAAACATATTATTGGAGTAAAATATTTTTTGTTTCTAATGAATTACTTTAATTTTAACTTAACTATCAGTTCTTTTATAACAGTCTTATGAGGATGTTTCCTTGAAGATGCTTTTATTTTTGGCTTCCTATATGTAAATTCTAGTTTAATTATTCTATTCTAATAATTCTAGAGTTAATTATAATAAACCAAATGAATGAGGCCGAATCAATTCAACTGAAATGTATTGGATTTGAAAACCTTGTTTTATTAACCAAACAATCGCAATCCTAAGAAGTTACGTATCCAGGATACATAGGATTGGCCATTTAAAGCGGCTGTTTGCGAATTGATGTTAAAAATACAAAACATTAAATTACAAAAGGGATTTATTTGTGCAATTAAACATCTGGGGTTTACTAAATCAGCTTTTCGATGTGAGAGCCTCTACAAAAAATGACATGTCGTAACCTTTTTTCAAATTCTCCACAAACTGCTTGAAGTGTGATCTGCAGAATTGCATCTATTCGCTGCCGTATCGCGAAAGTCAAGTTTCAAGGTCATTCTAGGTTTGTGGAGAATCTTTAGAAGTTGCTTTAGGATACGCCTTAGTGCAGTACGGGGAATTGCAAGTTCTTGGGATGCTTTTGAGGTCGATGCTGAAGGTTGAGCTGCAAAATACTCTCGTACTTGTTCCATGGTTTCCGGTCACCGGTTGGTCCTTTGACGTTCTCGAACAATTGATCTTTCGTCTGCCGCAGATGCCGTTGCTTCAAGTTTCACTACAATCCTAGAAATGATCGGATCAGTAAAAATAATACTATAACGAATGAGTCTCCAAAATTAATTTTACTTTATCTTTTCATGGTGTTTTCTGTTGGTGCGTTAATTCTCCAAAATAGTGTACACAAGTATCTTGCTGTAGCTGCAAACGATTCCCCATTTTTATAATAAAATTTAATTAATACCACAGGCATTTCCGTTGGATACGACGCCATCTTGAAAACTCATGTTGCAAATTTTCACACACTTATTGGGAAACCGCAGTGGGTCTGCTACTATACAGGACAAAAATTATACTGATTTCTATTTGTACAAGTGAATAGCGCGATTTTTAAAACAGCCGAATTAACTGGCAATGAAATACTTCATTTCTGTTTTTTGTATAATATGTTGAACATTTAATAATTATCATTGCTATTATTATTTGTGATTCAAGGGGTTGATTTTCAGAGACTATCTTGCAAGAGGTCAAACCGTTAACAGGCAGTACTTCGCTGCCGTGTTAGACGAATTAAATAAAGCTGTTTCTAAAAAACGATTTGCAATCGCCCACAAAATCCTTTTCATCACGACAATGCGCCTTTTCACGCCAGTTAAGTTGTTCGCAAAAAATGGATTAATAGCAGGGGATGCCTCACGCTATTCATCAGATCTAGCCCAACGTGACTTCCAGTTATTTCTGAAATTCAAGGTTTTCTTTGCTGGAAGAAAATTTTAGTCAGATAAATAACTTATTGGGACCAAGTATTTAAATGGAATAGCCATTTCTTAAATAAGTATCTAATAAATAATTACAAACCAACTGAATATAAGAAAATAAATTTTTGCGTCAATAATTTTAGAACAAAATTATTATGATGTGAGTCATCCGCGAACGGTATCAAGTCATCAAGTCTCCCGGACCTCCTAGAAAAGAACTTCTGGAAGGCCTTCGAATGGACTACACACTATATAAGAACCTCTCAGAAGGGATTATGAGTCATTCAATGAGTAATCGCCGTCGTGTGATATTGTATAAATGTAAATAAATATTTATTGTGAACTAAATATTCTTATTATTAGTTATTAGTTTTTAAATTGTTATTTAGTGCGTTTTGTTGTTAATATAGTGTGTGTTTAAATTACTGTTAATTTTATTTAAAAGAACCCAGAAAGGGAAATATTTTACATTATGGTAATTTGAGTAGAAATACATACAAAAAAAAGAGAATTAATATAACGGAATAATTATAATTGTAAATAGATAATATAGTGCAATTTTGTTGGGATAAACATGTCACTTAAACTAATATCAAAGTCAAAAGAAGATCTCCACAGGCTTTTAAAACAAAGAGAATCCTTTAGCAATGACATACAGATGAAATGATTTTATTATGAGTTCATCTTTAAGCCTGCAATTACTTCCTACTAAAGATGACAACTTTGTTGTCGAAATGCACATATATGCTGCAAATATTAATGCGATAAGAGGTTTTTAAATTTTTTTTTTAATTCTTACTTAACTGCAGCCTCCAACGAAAGACCTTTTTATAAATATTATTCTATTTCTTAACGTATGGTGAAAAGATAAACGATAATGCAATTGTATTTTATCTCGAATATATTAGTACCAGTTTGGACCACAACATAAAGTTCCAGCCCACCATTCTTTGATATGTTAACTACCCTAATGAATTTTATATTTTCGAAAACAATCTCGATTTCTAAAAAAAGGCCTAATATAATAAGGGAATAAATTTCTAACTAAAACGACAAATTTCAAATTTCCGTGTGCTTCTTCTTGTTCTCAAACTTGAAGAAATAGCTAGGAGATTCGGCCCAAATGAGAAGGTGATAATCGCAACGAATGCCTATTTTGATGAGCTTCTGAAAGATTACTTTTTGGACGGTTTAATAAACTGAAAAGTCGCTGGGCTACATGCATGGAATTGAATGAGGATTATGTCAGAATAAGAATTTCATGAAAACCCGTTCTCGCAGTGTCTCAGATATACTTACCTGTAGAACACCTCTATTCATAAATCGTTCCAAATAGGATAATCTATCTATTACAACATACTGTTTCCTATCTTTAAGATAATCATAAGAAAAGCACTATATAAATGTGTGTTGTACACTAAAATATTAAATATTATTAAAAAGAATAAAATAGGTAATACAACATAAACCACTGAAAGAATATTAGAATTTTTATAAACATTAGGCAATAAACATGATATTGTTACATCTAATCTAACAGGTTTTTGTCCAATAAACTCTAGCAATTGAAGTCTTTATACTTATATCTAATACATCTGTTCTACAACCAGAAGAATTTTTGCTACTTACGTATATTTAGCGCTTCGAAAAAATACTTTTTACTTGTATAATCATTCTTAATTAAATCGTTTTGTTTTATGCAAGCGAACAAAGGAAATCTGATAATTTATTGTGTACATGTTGTCTTGTGCACATAAGGAACGACCAGCCCTTCACTTTTGTTGAAAGCGAGTTTTTGTTGTACGATGTAGTCTAAAAAAATATTTTTCTTGTAAAGTTATGTATTTTATTATACAATGATCGGCAGTGGTATATGTTTTTACAGTAATAGAATATATTCACATATTCTATATAACGTGCCTTCAAGAACTTTCATCATTAGAGACGCCCGTGCTTATTCAAAATTATACGTTTGTGACAGATTGCGTGCACTGTCACCAACCATTATCAAAAAGCATTGCGTCTCTAATGAGGAAAGTTTTTGAAGGCATGTTATGAGGATTTGGAAAAAAATTATTATAAAAATGGATTAATGACTTCAGTAACGTTTGTTCAAATGCGTTGGAGTGGCAGGTGAATGTCTTAACTCAGCTGCACCATTTTCAATCTCACTTTTCGTCAAACCATTTTCGTACCTACAGATACTAAAAATGGAATAGCCATTTCTTAAATAAGTATCTAATAAATAATTACAAACCAACTGAATATAAGAAGAATAAATTTTTGCGTCAATAATTTGCGCAATATCAACAAGAAATTATCACCATTGTCAAATGGTCGCATACTGAACGAATAATATATTGTGTTTCCTTTCAATGCATGAAAGCCATTAAAAATATAAATGTAATGCATGTTATTAAGTTTGATTTAATAATCGCCGTGTGCGGTTATGGCATGGTGATAATTTAAAAATAAGTCGGTGAGAATTTATTTATTTTCAAGGTTGTCTTCGGATACCGGCTGAACGTTAATCGGTCGACGTACGGTCTCGTGCGTTATGAAGAAATTAATTCGTCTCGTGTAGTGGATGAAATACGAATATGGTCAAGGATTTTATTCGTTTACAAGTTTTATATGCACGATTTCGCTTTATTGGAGGTTAAACAAACGAAAGGTATGATAAATGATAAATAACGTATGTAAATGTATATAATCAAAAAGAATGTGAAAATATTGGTACAATTTGTGAATATCTTTTTATGCTGACTATTAAACTGCCAAGCTAGTCAACACCTAATTTGGTAACTTACAGAGTACTTTTTGGTGCTGAAATAGTAAATTGTAGACTAATTATGCGCATAAAACGAGAAAAATTTCGTATGTCATCGTAGATAAGCAATTTTCAAATAGCTGGATTTTTCATGATTCTATTCTGTATACATTTTTTTCAATATTTGATATACTTACTTAATCACGGTACTCAAATACTTTTCAAGCACTTGCTTTTTATCGGTTGTTAACATCTTTCCATATTTTCTGGTCCCTTACTCCATATTTCGTTCCTCCAATTCCTTTGCTTCATTAACTTTCTTTACTCGCCTTTCATTTCTAATAATTTTTGTTCTACTGTTCTCTTGGATTCTATATTTAGTTAGCTCGTAGGTCGTCTGAAATGTTATCGGAGTTGCCCATTAGATAGCAGCACTACTCGTATTACTTATTACTTTTTCCCTTACGTTAGTACACTGCGATCCTTCCAGACAGCATTTGGCTGAAGGCAATTGTTAAGATCAGCGTCTTGTCGAAAATGGAACAAAAAACGTGAATTTGCGATGAAAAAATTCTTGGTAAAAGATGGTTTAACGCCCATCGAAATTCAGTCGAGGATGGTAAATGGATATGGTTAGTGTTTTCCTTCAATTTCCACATTGAAGGAATGTGCAGCCGATTTTAAACGTTGCCGTGAAGGCATCCAGGATGGTCTACGTGAAGAACGTCCGAAGAGTGCAACCACACCCGAAATTATGTGCATGATATGACTTTGAAAGGTCGGCGGGAAATTGTTAATACCTTAGAGATATCAAAAGATTGCATGGGTTATATTTTGCGCGAGGAATTGTACATGAATAAGATTTGTGCAAGATGGGTGTCGCAGGTGTTCACCGAATTAAAAAACGCATTCGCACGATACTTTCCGATCAATTCTTGGCGCGTTTTATGGGGAGTAACTGTGATTTTCTGCGCGGATATGTGACAATGAATGAAACCTGGATTGGATTCACCATTACGCACAAGAATCGAAGTAACAGGCCATGCAGTAGAGATGCCCACTTATATTATAAAAGATCGATTCTAAGAATCGGATATCTTTATTTATACGATTCTGTGAATCAATATATCGGGCAAAAAATAAGATCGATTAAAGAACAATAGATATATTTTAAAAATAAAAATTACTTCAGAGCTGCTTGGGCAAAAGGTAATACCAGAAGCGCATGAAGGATCTGCTTAGATCGTTGGATTATTATTCTATGATAACAGACGAAGCCTTTTTTGAAATTTATCGGGAGAACTGATATATTCTGTGTGTTTTCCTTTATGGTGATTTCTTAAATTAGTGGTGTTATTACATCTCATTAAATTTTGTGAAAAATTCTGAAATATTTATTATTGAAACCCTGTTCAGAGAAAAGGTTATGTTATTTTGTGTTACCTGTCATCAGCATCATGTAATAGTTTTAACGTTTTTTAATATGTAGCTATCGCTACCTATCGCCAACTAATAATACACTCATAGATCGGATATAAGGAAAAAGTTACTCACGTATACCTACTAATTTCCCTGTTTAGACTTGAGTACTTATTTTATTATAAGTAAGATTGAATAAAACGAAAATAAATAAATCGATTCGGTATGAAAATCGATTTCAAAATAATCGGTTTAACGGAGAGTCGATTAAAAATCACGTTCTCAATTGAGAAAATAATCGATTCCTGAATAATCGTATCGATTTTAGGCATCACTACCATGCAGTGAACAGAAGCCCATCTTCTGGAAAAGTCATGGTGTTGGTGTTTTGGAATGCGAAAGGAGTTCTGTTGATCGACTATCTTGAAAAAGATGACTTGGCCCAGACTTGGCTCCCTCGGACTTCTATTCCATCTCTTCCCAAAGCTTAAAGTCTTCTTCGCCCGTGAAAGTTTTCTGTCCAATCAAGAAGTGACTGCGTCTCTAGACGCGTACTTTACAGTAATTCCGGCGGAATATTGCAGGGACTCGATTTATTTATTCATTTAGCTTATGGCTACATCGCAATATTAAAGAACGAACGCAAACAATGAAATCTATAACTAATTACAAACAAATATCGAAATTTGGATGTATTCAATGGCCTCGTCCGTTGCCACCAGCAACTCTTTAGTATCACTTGTGAACGCTCGTAGTAGACATGCCTGTATGATATGTTGTATGCTCTGCCATTTGGCACCACAATCACAATTGAGCGAGGACTTCAAGCACCATTTGAAGTAAGATTAAACACTTCTACCACAATTTGTCCTAATTCTGTTCAGAGTGGACCAAATTTTACGGCATTCTTCAAAACCTGGTGGACTAGTTGATAAGCAGGGCATCTTGGATTGCTTTAGAGTAGCATTGGTCTTTTATATTTCTGATCGACGATCTTGCACAATAAATCCATTATCATACATGATTCGAGCTGTTTGTAGTGGGGGTGTCGAGAGCGAAGCCTGTTTCTATTGATTATAGGAATGTCTTTGTGAACAAGAAGCTGAGAATTTGCAGTTATTTTTGTAAACTATCGCATGAGAGCGGATTCTTACCGCAGAGAAGGAGGTGCAATATGGATGCGTAATCAAAACGTTGATGTGTTCCTGAGCGTTCCTGTGATAATTAGCATTGTCTGATTAGGCTGGACGTCAATAAGTCTGGTGTGAGCACTATTAATCCACACTGTAGCACAGTACTCTGCCACAGGATACACTAGCCCAGGAGCAGAGGTTGTCAGTGTTGAGGCTGACGATCGCCATGTTGAGAGACTCGATAATGGCACTTGAACACCGCTGGATGACATGTATTAATATTAAAGGAGACTATGTTGAAAAATAAAACGTTTTTGAAAAAAATGTAAATTGTCATTTCCACTACCAGGCCGAGAACACTAAACTACCCTCGTAGTTTTCCCTTTAATTTTTCTAAAAAATCCCATTTTATATAATTTGTGGCCCATCATTCATTCCCGTAGCTTAGTATTGATTTGATCACTTTTCGCATTAATGCAGCCGTTGTTTCTTTTAGTGTATGCTTCCCTATTATTGATAGCCTCTCCTAGATATTTATACTCGTATATTGTAATGTGCCTCATTTGACAGTGACGCACATTACAATAATTGATGATGTCACTGGCTGTGCACGTCAGCACGTTCTAGGATTTTTACCGAATAGACTAGAAGAGAAGAATCGGGAAAGTCTCCGAGGCCTATATAAACGCTTCAGGAAGAAATGAGCCTGGAAACTTCTAGAATCCTAGAAAACATCCGGGGAAAAAAAAATACTGGAAAATTGTGGAACTTTCGAGAAAATCTGGAACAAATGAAGAAGACTCTAGAACAAACGGAACAGAAGAATCTGGAAAGTGCGAAAATTTTGGAACAACGACTCATAGGGAATTCGCAAACTCAAATGCAATAGAAAAATTCTAGGACGTGCTGACGTGCACAGCCGGTGACGTCATCAATTAGGTTACCGTCCCATGACGCACATTACAATATTTGAATTAATTTGTTGCGGATTTCTAGTTTAATAAGTTGTTTTGCATCGTTTATACATAGCACCATAGTTTTGTCTTTTGTTTGTTGATGTTCATGTTGTATTTAAAAAAATTGAAAAATAACTAAACTACTCAAAAATGAACAAGGAATTTTTACTTTTTTGTATTTTTTAGATAGTATGGGTAAATATTTGTAGTGTATTATATTAGATACATAATTTTACATAATAATTTAAAATTTTCAAGTATATTTATTCAGAAAAATCGTTAGATTGCTAAGAAATTATCAAAAATGAATTAAGCAACATTTTTAACAATAGCTAAAATAAACATTTTTCTGTAAAAATTAATTCTAAAATCGTGTATAATGGCCACGGACATCTCTCACAGCTGTACATCTTCGGGGCATACTCATAATGCAATTATTAATGTGTTCTTGTGACACTCTTCTCCAACACAGCGGTAAAATTTCCCGCAAGTGTTGCACGTTAACTGGGGGTGGATTATGTTCGTTGAGCTGTTCTTGAAGTCTGTCCCAAATGTGCTCAATTGGATTCAAGTCGGGAGACGTTGGTGGTAAAGGTAGATGGTTAATATGGAGGTCATTTTTGCTTGCATTACAATTTGTGCACGATGAGGTCTTGCATTATCATCAATAAAAACCATGTTTTCCATCCACAGCCTCACGAAAGTCGGCCACATATTGC
Organism: Melolontha melolontha; assembly: GCA_935421215.2. Lineage (NCBI taxonomy): Eukaryota > Metazoa > Arthropoda > Insecta > Coleoptera > Scarabaeidae > Melolontha > Melolontha melolontha. The sequence goes on along the minus strand of OW285237.1, from coordinate 164,775,553 downwards.
TGAATAATGTCATCTCTGTATATGTGTCCATTGACATTGTTTTCAAAGAGATGGAGGTTCGTACGTCCATTCAAACTAATGCCCGCCCACACCATGACACCACCGCCGCCAAAAGGCACCACAGCTTTTGTAAACTCGCGTCTATAACGGTCTCCTCGAGTTCTCCAGACCCTTACTCTACGATTATCACTAAATAAGCAGAATCTGGATTCATCGGTGTATAAACCTTGCTCCCATTGAAAATTTTCTGCTAGTCGTTGGTTAACCCAAGTTCTTCTAGCCATTCTATTGGCATTAGTTAATTTTGGGCGTCTCACAGGCCTGCAGCTATGATGATCCATTTCCCTCAGACGGTTTCTGATGGTTTGATCCGAAACTCTAACTCCAGTGGCGGCACGTAACTGTGTTTGCAACCATACAGCACTTCTAAACGGATTCATCCTTGTCTCAATTGGTATGTAGCGGTCTTGTCTCTGATTTGTTTTCCTCTCAGATCCACTACCGGGTCTTCTCCTTGCAGATCCTACCTGTTGGAATCTTGTTAGAGCCCTACTAACAACACTTGTAGACACATTAGAAATTGCGGCAATTTCTGCTCCAGTTTGCCCTCGCTGATGCAATAACGCAATTAAATCAAAAGTTTCTTTATTTAAATGACGTCTTGGCATCGTGAAAATGTGAAATGACGTTTAAAATGAATAATACTTGTCAAAAAATGCGATTTTTATAATTTTGTATTCTAAATTAATTTAAGGTTAAAATACAAGATTCAATATTTTATCACACAGAAAAGACATTTACCAAATAAAATGTCCACAAACTGTGGGCCTTTTAATTTATCTATAGTTTGAGAAAATACGTTAAATTTAATCGAATTAATTAGATCTGTTAAAAAAAGATCTAATTCCCTATTCATTTTTGAGTATTTATTTATTTAATTACATATTTAAATTTTCTGTATATTCCGTAAAATAATTTTTAAAAGCGCATAGGCAAGATGTAATTAAACGTAATCGTTTCATCCTTATTTTTGAGATGTCTAAGGTAATAGACTTGCAAATTATCTCTTCCAATGTTTAAACGTCAATACATGCTGCAATTAAGTTGTTGCCTTCAGCGCAAGTGCAAATATCTTTAATAGCATTCAGCGTTCTGTTAATATATGGACGCTGTAGAGTGCTTTGAGTACTGCGAAATGTTTTCTCTTAATTTAATGAGCACGATACATATAGATATTAACTGACTATCTCGAATGCAAGAGACATTATAATGAAATAATCGGGAAGGGGGGATATTTTGGATATTTTAAAATAAATATAATATGCATTGCATTTACTTTGATTAAAAAATACGACAGATTCTTTTAGTAAATTTGGAATGAATTTTAATCATTATTATTAATTATCGATTGGTCATTTTATAGAAATCTACGCTGCCTTTGAAAAGATCAATGAATAAGAAATAAAAAATTAGTTATACAACCAGATCCGAAATGATAGTGTTATCCCACTGCTAAGAAATAAGTAATTAAACTTCTAGTTCTTCTTTTATTGTAAATACCATTACAATATTGTTTCGCCATACAATGGCTTCATCAGGTGGATGAAATAGTACTGTAAATGGTATTTACAATAAAAGAATTTTTGAAACTAGAAGTTTAACTACTTATTTCTTAGCGTTATAATGAAGTTTCAACCAGTATCTCCTTCGTCAATTAACTAGTTATCCCACTGGCTATTCGGCGAAGACCATATATTCCAAAGTTTTACCTTAACCGAAGACACGTTTAGCACTATTTTCAGCTTGTTCTACTGAAGATGGCAACTTAGTGCCGAAATACAGATATAGAATTTATTAATATATTTTGTGGCTCGGGATTTTTCTTGTTTCAGTCTGTAATAGACCAGAATTAACAAAGAATTATTTTCGGCATATTATGTATTAAATTTGTGTTAATTAATAATAATTAACTTATTCCATAACCTATTAATAATTATATACAATTGAAAAAAAAAGTAAGTGGTTACTTTCAACATAACTATATAAGTAATAAACAATATGAGAAAGAACAATAAAAAAGACACCAGTTCATAAAAGCAACAAAGTTTTTAAGGAGCTATAATCTCGCTAGATCAAAATAACAGTATCTACGGGTTTCAGGAAAAATATTGATAATAATGGGTGTTTCAATAAGAGTGCAAGATTTGAATTGCCTGCCATATTTGATAGTCATAATTATACGTGATTATGATGTAACAGATCGAAAACTGACAGATGGGAGTTAGTAATCATGGAGCATTATACGATAGAATAACGCGTACTGATTGTTAAACATTATTATCAAAATGATGAAAGTTTGATTGCCAGCATTCGTAAAGTGCGTCCAATATTCGGTCGACAGAATGTTTCTAATTCAGCTTCAGCGAAAAAAATAATCGATAAATTCGAAAGAACTGGTGCGGTTAGTGATGTGAAACACACGACACGAGCTCGTAGAGGTCGTTCAGAACAAAACATCACGGCAAGGGTGTGGCCAATAGTCGAGAGACGTCGAATCGTCACCGTGCACAAGAATTGGGCATTACAAAGGTCACTCTTCGGCGTATTATGACTCAAGATTTGCATCTCCATACCTACAAAAATCCAATTGACTTAACAACTTCTGCCAACAGACCATGCACAGTGAAGAGAGTTCACCAATTGGATACTTGAGCAAACAGAAGTGAATGCCGATTTTGCGGACAAAATCATTTTCAGTGATGGCCTCATCACTGAAAATGATTTCCACCTTGATGGCTTCGTAAATCGGCAAAACTGCCGCATTTGGGGCTCAGAAAATCCACGAATGATTCATCAAAAAGCAATGCATCCGAAACATGTTACTGTTTTGTGTGCATTGTGGTCTGAAGGAATAATTGGACCGTATTTCTTTGAAGATTATTGTCGTGATACGATAACGCAGTTTTTTGTGCCTCGATTGGAAGATATAGCTCTTGACGACATGTGGTTTCAACAGGACGAGGCCACATGTCATACCGCCCGTGAGACATTCATTGTCTTGCACGAGTTTGCTCCTAGTCGTGTCATTTCCCAGTTTGGTGACCAGAATTAGCCGCCACGTTCTTGCGATTTGACACCTTTGGGTTTCTGGCTGTGGGACTATCTGAAGTCACGGGTTTATGCCGTTAAGCCCGCATTCACCAAAGCATTGAAGGTCGAAATTAGAGGCTCTATCAATGTAATATCGCCACATGTATACAATAATGTTATTGCGAATTTTGTCGAAAGAGAATGCCTATGCCAGCAAAGCCATGGCGGTCATTTACAAGATATTTTGTTTCATACATAATTCCCAAATGTATACATTATAAATCAATAAATATTTCAATACTTTACTACAGAAAACCATGTTTTATTGAACCTTAAAATCTTGCGCTCTTATTGAAACAGCCTTTATATGATATCTCAACATCTTATTTCAAATAGTTATTATAAGACGTTATTTCATGGCTTTAACTAGGACCACAAAATTTCATTTGATATAATAGTGCTATTTCAACGATAATTATACTTCAGAAAACACAACGCTAATATTCTGCATCCTTTTAAAAAGAGTAGAGGGAATGTTTTCAAGTAATGTGTTGTAATCAGCGTCTTCAATTTTGGGACTTAAGCGTTTAAAGAACTGAACAATTTTTAATAGTGTAAAATACTTGTCTTTTTGGGCGTTTTAAATAAAACTAACGGTAATTTAAACACAGTCTATATTAATATTAAAACACACTAAATAATGTTTAATAACTAATAATAACAGTATTTATTCCACAATTATTATAATTATATATGAATTTATATAACTATATCAACACGACGGCGATTACTCGTTGAATGAATCTTCTCCCTCAAATTAGAGCCCTTTTATAAGCATAGGGAAAACTTTCGCATGTTCGATTTTCTCGGTCCTTCGGTCGGCGTTTTCTCTAGACGGTTCTAGGCCTTGTTGATGTCACACGGCTGGCGACATGGTTGTATGATTCACATCACAATAGTATCGATTTAGGTAATAAGAATATCATATAAAATTATAGCTAATTTCTAATGGGAAAGTGATACATACGGTGCAGGACTAGAAGAAATTGTGTGCAGGGAGTACATCCCAGAGCAGAGACAAACTAGCTCTTAGATTTTTAAATAGACTAATAAACATTTTTAAGTGTTAAACATATTTGACTTATATTATAAAAGATCATAATTGAAAATTTTAGAAAACAAAATTGATCTACTTGTCAACATATAAGAAGACTTCGAGCACTTTTTTGTAAGTATAACAATCAACTAAAAATGTTTAATTTAGTACATAATATTTATTTCAAAAACGTGAAAAAATAAGAAATAAGACTAGATCCTTGCAGATACGATGAGACGAGCTTGTGTAAACGTGGAACAGAAGCGAAGTATTCCAATCAAAAGTAGCAAGTGATCAATGCTGTCAAAAACTCGAGTCAAACTTTAAGACTTGATATTAATTTTTTTTTGCCGGGGAAAATCCTTTATGGACACCAGGTAATTGTTCTCCCTTTCCTTGGTAGTGCAGGACTCCTGTGCATAGTTGTTCAGCTTCAGTATACCCGCTAAAAGAAACCTCTTTCGTCTACGCCCTGGCTTCAGGACCGCTTTCGCATACTTCAAAGCCCAGGTTGTCTCACAGATAAAATTGATATACTCGTGTTAATGACTTCTTAATAGTTCACAAGTCGAAGTAATGTATATTCAGGTATAGCCATGAATATGTGATTTTCTGAACTTTTAATGCCCATTTTTTATGTACGTGTGTACGTGATACTTTATTTTAAGGGCTTGGAATGTACGTATCAGAAATGTATTTTACCTTAAAATAATCATCAAATACAAATAACTTTTCTAACCATTTGTAAATTCGTAAGAAACTACTGCAATTGTGATTGTTATTTTTATTTATTACTAGCAGAAACCTGGCATGTGTTGCGATGCCACTCAAGTAAAGATATTATGTTTTGTCTGAGTTTGTAAATAATTACAGTATTTGAAAGCACATTTATTAAATCGACTGAAATAGTATATTAAAAAACGAGTTTTATAAGGCACCATTTTGCCGCACGAGATCAGTTTAGAAAACGAGCCGATTGCGGCGAATTTTCTAAAGAGCGAGTGCGGCAAAAGGCCTTATTTTTATACTATTTTTTCTATTTTGCGCTTTTAAATTGGAATTATTTAATTTGAAAGTTCAGAGTTTAATTTTTATATAAAGCATGCAGTTGGTCACATTGATACTTGACATTTTCAAATTTAAATCTTGCTATCCGCGAAGTATATTATATTACATATTATTTATTAATTTTCGTTAACATTACTTGATATTTCATTTAAAAATATAAACATGAGTGACATATAAACATATATATGTTGTTGTCAATTGTATACAACATACGTTGTTTGTGTAAAATACGAACATATATCATATCTGTCAAATGTACATAAATTCTTATAATCATATGACAGCAATGATATTTATTTCTGTATTCGAACAACGCCAACATTGAAAAATGAAAAAAAGTGTATCGAAATAGAGCTCATTTCGATACTGTTTTTGGTTTCATAATGAGTTCATTTCGAACGCAAAATAGAAAATAGTGTTTTATTAAATTTTTACGAATTTTATTGTGCTTAGGAAAGCAAGAGGAACGGTATGAGTAAAATAATTAATTGCTGATACTTTTTTGTTAAGTGTTTTACCAATATGTACGAAAAAAGACACAAGGTAAGTAACAAAGGAATTGGAATTGATGTTCAGAAATATGAACGACAAAATTCTATTATCGAATATATATTCGTGCAGGTGATTACTCTTGTCTGTAATTGGATTCGTTAGGATTATATTGAAGTGATATCCGTCTTGCCCTTCCCAAAAAATTATCGGATACTGTGAGGCATCGTAGGATCGATGTGTTTCGCGACACGTTGAATTGTATCATTCCGTTGCCGAATAATAATGTCACACGTATTAAACTCATCTCCCACCCACAATGGTAACTTCGTCAGTAGTTAGCGCGTTAGAGCGTCTAGCATGCTCTCCGGCTGGCGTTTCGTCAGTTAATGAAACCTGCATGAATATTTAAATTTAGGCCTTCTTCCATAACTGTTTGGTTCATACTCACTCCACTCTACTGAACTGACAAGTCCGGAGAGTTCCGCGAAATTGCACAGTGGGCTCGTAGCCGGCTTAGTCTTTTCGATAAGTATAAAATTATTCAGCAGCTCGTTTTATCTTTTCATGACAATGTTAAAGACGCATTTTTTAAATTGAAAGCCCGTTATGTCACTTCGTAATAATGCCCTCTCTGTGACAACGTGAAAGCATATTAAATTGACAGCTCGTTATGTCACTTCGTAACAACAGCCTCTCCGTGACAAGGTCAAAGCGCATTTATTAAATTGATGACAGCTCATTCTATCACATCGTGACAACATAAAAACATATTTACCGCAGACTTCCAGCGATTGACCTTAATATCCAAGGAAATATTTTTTTTTTAGTTATACTGTTATTTTACAAAAACCATCACTGACACAAAAACAACAATTTACCGAAGTTTAACCACAATTGGATGAACGGTATAGGAGCCTATACGGAAGGAACAGACACACATTCGCTTTTATATATTAGATATTAATACGTTCCTATACAATTTATTTGAAAAAAGGCGGGAACAACTACTTATTTCAATATTTTTTACGATATTATTAGTTTTATTTACTTGAATTTTCCGAATTTAAAAAATTATGTCAAGTGACCATATTCCTACATTTCTAATATAATCGATTTACGAGCATAAAGGCCTAATACTTTTGCATGCGCCTGTACACCCATATATCTAGTCTGAAACAACGTAAACCGTTAGTGGAGTCACGTAAACGATTCGAAAATGTAGTCGGGAGCAGTTGACGCGCGAGGTCGGGACTGTTCCATTATCGTGGAATTATCGTTTCACTGCAGACCGCGAATTCATTAATTATGGCTTTGGATTGGTGACAGGATAGGTGAACAGCTTCCCAGGGGCGTGGTGTAAGCATCTGCCTGGGTATCTATCGATCGCCCGGCCGCCGGTAGCTATGGCGCGCAACGACGCAGCAGCGTCTGTTTTGAGCGTCGCCGACGTCTCGACGAAAACACTTCTGAAAGTAGAGAGAAACATGAATGGTTGTTTATAAAAGACTGTTTTAAGATTTTGCTCAGATATTGAGAACAATAACGATTCTGGTAGTATCTTTCAGGATATAAAATTGATATCCATATTATTCTGTATATTTACATATTGACGGTATAAACGATATTATCGTTGATTATTCATTTGTATTTATTGATATGGAAAACCTTGATGTTTAAATTAAATTGAAAAAGTAATTGTAAAATAATATTTGAAACGCGTATCATACGATTTGATAAAGAATTCACCTAAAAAAAATTTTATTAATTAACGAAATTGAATTTATGACAGAAAATACCGGAATTGTGTACTACCTTGTTAAAGATATTTTTGATTTTCATTAAAATGTTTTGTTGTATAAAGTTGTTACAATTTCAAGTTTATCTTACTTAAGATCAAATGTACATATATACCGTTAGAGTCTTTGCTACTATTTTTAATAAAAGACAACTAAAAAAAAAATAAATTTATTAGAAGCAAGGTCAACAATTGAAAATTGTATCAATGGAAAAATTCAAAGCTAAGAAACGAAACAAAAAATAATAGAATATACGAGGTGCATTCAAGTTCTAAGGCCTCCGATACACACCCGAAAACTATGAAACTGGTGTTACTTCTCGACGTAATCTCCCTGCAGACGTACACATTTTTCACAACGTCGACGCCATGATTTCATGGCCGCGGCGAAAGCTTCTTTAGGAGACTGTTTCGACCACTGGAAAATCGCTGAAGCAATAGCAGCACGGCTGGTGAATGTGCGGCCACGGACAGTGTCTTTCATTGTTGGAAACAGCCAAAAGTCACTAGGAGCCAGGTCAGGTGATTATGGAGCATGAGAAATCACTTCAAAGTTGTTTTCACGAAGAAACTGTTGCGTAACGTTAGCCCGATGTGCGGGTGCGTTGTCTTGGTGAAACAGCACACGTGCAGCCTTTCCCGGACGTTTTTGTTGCAGTGCAGGAAGGAACTTGTTCTTCAAAACATTTTCTTAGGAGGCACCTGTCACCGTAGTGCCCTTTGGAACATAATGGGAAAGGATTACGCCCTCACTGTTCCAGAACATGGACACCACAATTTTTTCAGCACTGGCGGTTACCCGAAATTTTTGGCGGTGAATCTGTGTGCTTCCATTGAGCTGACTGGCGCTTTGTTTCTGGATTGAAAAATGGCAACCACGTCTCATCCATTGTTACAATCGGCGAAAAGAAAGTCCCATTCATGCCTTGGTTGCGCGTCAACATTGCTTGGCAACATGCCACACGAGCAGCCTTGTGGTCGTCCGTCAGCATTCGTGGCACCCACCTGGAGGACACTTTTCGCATTTTCAGGTCGTCATGCAGGATTGTGTGCACAGAACCCACGGAAATGCTAACACTGGAGGCGCCCAAAACAAGTCTCTCTACTTTCTCGATCATGTCGTCAGACCGGCTTGTGCGAGCCCGAGGTTGTTTCGGTTTGTTGTCACACGATGTTCTGCCTTCATTAAACTGTCGCACCCACGAACGCACTTTCGACACATCCATAACTCCATCACCACATGTCTCCTTCAACTGTCGATGAATTTCAATTGGTGTCACACCACGCAAATTCAGAAAACGAATGATTGCACGCTGTTCAAGTAAGGAAAACGTAGCCATTTTAAGTATCTAAAACAGTTTTCATTCTCGACGCTGCCGCTACAATTCCATCTGCCGTACAGTGCTGCCATCTCTGTGACGTATTGACAACGAACGCACGCTCATTTTAAAACAATGCACATGCTTCTATCTCTTTCCAGTATGGAGAAAAAAAAATCGGAGGCCTTACAACTTGAATGCACCTCGTATATATGACATAATGCAATGACAACACAGTATGAACCTTTAAAAAACACGATATATAGGGATCTATATCTTGCTATCCATTTTCAAGATATTGAAGTTGTTTTAAAACTCGTGGAAGACTGGTCCCTAATTCCCTTTCCCTCTTCCGCTACAGGTCTTGTTATGCTTTTGCCCGTTTTGCTATATTCTCCAGTTCTTTCTATCCTCCATTGACTATTTCCAACTTTTGTAGCTTTATCTTTCTTATTTAATTTTCTACTTGTTCGTGCCATTTAGATTTCGGTTATCTTCGATTCTACTTTTTGGTCTCACTTTTGGTGGAATCTATTAATCTTTATTTGAGGAAAATTCTGTTTGGTTCGTTCGTTTCTTTTCGTAGTATATGTCCATACCATCGTACTTTCTATTTCAGTGTCTTAATATTTGTTTAATTTGGCAATTGATTAATGATCTTATTGCATTATCGTTCATCTTTTTAGATATCGTTATTGTTCGAATTACTATTTTGCAACTTAGACAATTGATTGAATATTGGTAAGTATTTTCAGTATTTGGAGGAAGTGGCTCTTGTGCTATACAATTGGCCATATTCTACGACCCTATTCATGTCGCACAATTTCATCTTAGCTAATACTCCAATATCAAGAGCGCTGAAGAGATGTCTTTAATTACCGGAAAGAATATTGATGCTCTCATGTAGATGGTCAAGTCTGGTGTATGCAAGATATTGCGAGATAATAGAACGAATGGTCATTTATACAGCGACATTTCATATTATTTTCCACGAACATCTTCGAGTAATGAAGGTTTGCTTCATTTAAGTACTCCATAGTTTAAGACGAGTAGATGGCACGACGCGTTTCGTGACGCTGTAAGATGCTCGAAAAGTTAAAAATAAATCGTTGTGTTATGTTAACAACATATTAACACATGACGAAACATGATTTTAAACAGTGATTTCAAAAGAGCAATGACTCTTAACAGTGATTATAATCAACGTCAACAACAAGTGAGCGTTTCATCGTTCACTGTTCACCGTTCTCTTTGTGGAAATATAATATATTTTTATACAGTGAACGGTGAAAGGAATAGTTTTTATATTAATGGTGAATGGTGATTCTGACTATAAATAGTTTATTCTAAGCTATTTGCTCTTAAACTATTTGTAGTAGTCTCGGTGAAAATAATCAACCTTGTTTATATGAAAATATTGATTAATTATTAGAAAATAAAACACTTGGCTTAGTTTATTATTTAATTATTTTCTAATAATTAAATTTACTACTACAATTTAAAGCCACTACTTTCAGCTATTTTTATACTTAATTGCCATTAAGATTGAAACATTTGAACCAGCTTTTTAATGCCCCCTTCATAGAACTTTGCTGCCTGTAAATTAAGACATACTGTAACACTGTCCTGCAGCTCTTCATCGCTCTCAAACCGTTGGCTGCCAAGCCATTTCTTCATGTTAGGGAAGAGATGGTAGTTGCTAGGAGCCAAATCAGGGCTGTAGGCAGGACACTCAAACACTTAAAACTGTCCAGTAGGCCTACTGTGCGGGCAGGCGTTGTCATATAGAAAACGATGCCTGAACTTAATAATCCATGTAGCTTGTTCTGAATAGCTCTTCTGAGCTTCTTAAAAATTTCACAGTGTTTATTATGGTTCCTCAAGACCGACGCCTTTCTTGTTCCAAAGGACAGTGACCATGATTTTTCACGCAAAAAAGTTTAACGACACTTTATAGGTTTAGACGTTGCCATAGGCGACCCAATTCTCGTCATCTGTTACGATATACCTAAGGAAATCTTCACCTTCAACATCGTAACGTGTCTGAAAAGTTAGTGCCGATCCCATTCTCTTTTATGGTCTCCGGTAAGAAGTTTTGGAACCCATTGTGAACAAAATTTGTAGTAATCTAAATGTTCAGTAACAACCTCGTTCAAAACAGTACGTGGAATTTGAGGGAAATTCTTTTCTTCTACATTACCCACAAGTACGTTCGTGACAAGAGTTGGTCTTCCACTCCGTTTTTCATTATGGAAATTAGTTCGTTCTTCTCGAAAAGTACGTCACAATCTTCTAGCCATACCGTCACTCATGATATTCCGTCCATGAACAATTCACGATGAATCTCAGTAGAATTTACGTTCTTTACACACAGAAATCGGATAACAGCACACAATTCACAGTCGGCGAGATTTTCAATTGCAACAGCCATTTTAAACGATCAAAATAGCACGAAAGAATATCCGAACGATTATCTCACTAGCACTACCAGACTCACATTTAACCCGACTACACCGCAACGCTGCGATAGCGCCGATATCCCCACTCCTCTATTCACTAAGCGCCAAAGAAACTTATTTTACGAATCGCCTCGTAATGCAATATGGAATACTGCCTTTAATACAGTATGTAAACAATCTACTGAGTTATAATGAACAAGATATGGTCAACCAGATCGAATGCCATCGTGAGATTCGGAAACACACTCAAGCGCTCGTCCCCCACATTAATTCTCTTCATAGATTAAACTTACAAATTCAACTATAGCGGATGAAGTTCATCTCAAACCCAAACTGATTCTTAATAAAAATATCGTATTTCTTAAAAAAATAATTAATCTATTTGCCTTGTCAAAAACTATTGAAAAACAACTTAATAAAGAAATAGATCCATAATTCCTCATACATGATTTAGTGGAGAGGTTTAATTTTAGCAATCTATATCTCCATCGTCATATCCTTCTATTAACTGCTAATTTATGTACTAATTATAATAAATGATCATTAGAAATTGGCTTAGCTTGTAATAAATATTATTCAGAGTGATGTTTGATTAATATTTCTTTAAGAGTTTATTGTTTAAGTCATGTAATTGGACTTAATATAAATTAAGAAAAAGTTAACACATATAAAGATTATTTATCATAATTGATTAATAGTTTTATAATTATAATTTTAGCTGCATACTTGTAATAGTTGCATAATGCAAATATCGATTAAATTTGTATTAATACAACTATTAAATAGACAAGCAGCTGCAGTAGCTGTACACACATGTAATATTAATACAGGTACAGAACAAAATTACTCTCCACTTCTTATTCAATTAGTTTAGTGATATGATCTCTAGATTTTAATCTATAAACTTCTTCCTAATGATTTCTACAATTAGAAATAAATTGCTGGAAAAAAATATTTCATTTAATATGACAGTCTGTCTAATTAATAATATTGTTAATTTATATGCATATTCATTTATATTCTCAACTTCAATTTAAACATAATACAATTTTCTACTTCTAATTAACATTGCGAAAGCTGTCTATTAGCCTACTACTTATTCTTAATTAATATTTCATCAGTTATGACAGGAAAAATATGGCATGTGTTTTGAGTTGAATAAATTGTACTGTTTTTTGGTTGCGGTTTGTATCACGAGGTTATTAGCATCGTTAGTAAAAGCATCCGTTGCTTTATTCGACTTTAGTTATTTATATTTTTAAAAAAACTTTTGTTAAATGCAAATTTTCGTCTAAAAACGATTTGATCTTGCTTTTTATGCTTTGCGTAAAATGCATATAAATTATGTACAATAGAAGACGGAAAAATATTCTCATATGTCGCACGTGTAGACATATTTCGTCCCTCATGAATCAACGCGTACAATTTTTGAAGGAGAATCACGAGAAATTATAATCAAATTTACGTCAAAGGTGACGAGTGACATGATTCAAACCTAAAAGCGGCCCAGCGGCATGTCAGATAGTAACTGTCACGATTTCAGAAGTCTTTTTTCTTTCATTTTAAATAAGACATTAACGAAAACATATCTTATCAGTAAATACATTACGATCATGTGTTGGAATGGTACCAGGAGGTGATTTTATTTCTACATTATGTGGTTTGGAATTTATGTAAAATTATTTTCAATATGCATTTAGGGATAAAAGAAATATATAATACAACGTGTTTCAAAAAGAATTACATCTAGTTGTCCATGAATTTCTCCTATAAATTAAGATATCCTGCATTCTTGAAATGCGGATATAGATTAAATGGTATGAGGTTATCTACCTGTCACTGTCAAAATTTATCATCGAGAGATATGGTGATGAAATTAATAACAAGAACAATTAGATTATTAATTTATTTAATAAGATAACTTTAAAGATGGGACATTAATCAAACAACCAAACTAATTTGTAGAAATTTTAATTATTATAATTTATAACAAATGTTCAAAATGTGCACCATTCTGTTCAATGCATAATGTAATACGACGTTTCATGTTGTCAAAAATATTCTGCAGTATATTTGGTGTTATTTCATTACATTTAATTGTAATTGTATTCTACAAGTCATTTTGCCTTTTAACAAGTTCTGCAGTCCGAAACTTCTCTACGACTGGACGAATGTGATCCACGACTAGACAAATGTAATGATCTCAAGCGGTATTATCCACAACTCTATTAGGAAATTGCAAATGAAACTGTCGCTTACATTCCGTATAGGAATATTGCCAATCTTCGTTAAGAAATTGTGCACTTCGAAAATATGCTTAAACAATAAAAATATTTTCTTGTAATGTGTACATTATTTAGTAGTATTGTTTATTAAGTAAAAAAAAATATTTGTAAGAAATAATTATATTGTTTGTCACAAGATGACTAGCTAATGTCATTATCTAATCCCAAAATGACATTAGATAAATAGTTAGTTATAAATAAAAGGCAAGTGGCTCATAATAATTTGAAAGTACTATTACTCAGTGCCTACTGAGATGAATTTTTTTTTGAAACACATTGTATAATATAACGGACAAAACAATTCATTAATATTAAGTTGATATACATATATGAAATATTGGATTCGATGATTAGAACTAGTACTACTATTAAAGCTGTTTACTTTTCTAGAAAATAGCTTTAATAGCTGCTTAATAAAAATACTTTTCTAGCTATTTGGATACAGTTTCGTCCACAACTAGCCAACTCGTAAGCATCACTTTCAAAGGAGTGCCAATCACTTGTTGTATATATCTGAATTTGTGGAGACTGGCCTGGAATCTGAAACAGACAGAAACAAGAAGAATCCCTAACCACAATAAGTTAATAAATTTCTAAATACGTATTTCGGCACAGTAAAATAATCTGAAAAATGGTGTTAAATGTAGCGTCATTGGCTAAAGCTTTTTTGAAGATATGCTCTTCACCAAATCGCCAGTGGGAGTGTTATCTGACAGACGATTTGATGAAGAGCATATCTTCAAAGGTTGTATAAAGATAGTATTAAAGGTAGCATATCTTCGAAACTTGTATCTTTGCCAAACGCTTCTTTTTCAGATTTTTCAACTGAAGATGACCACTTGCTGAAATACGTATTTGGAAGTTTACTAACTTATTATGGTTAGGGATATTTCTTGTTTTTGTCTGTTTGTCTTAGACTTGGGTTTTACACAATTAATTGAATTAAAATTAGATAAGTATATTTATATCCAAATTTTCCGGTTTAGCCGGAAACGGCGTTTATTTTTTAACGTTTATTTTAAATGAGACACTCTTTTGAATTTCAATAGAGCCCTGTTCTATGATTTCAGCAATAATCAAACTTGATACCCTTTTATTCAACAACGGCAGAGATAATTAATTAAAACTGATATTTTAAAATTAGGTTTATGTTTAGTAAGCCATGAAATTAAAATTCAGTACTTGACTTATATTGGCAGAATTGACTTTGTAGACGTCCAAATATTAATAATGGTTCAATTAACTGAAAAAGAACGTATTAAAATTCTGATGTTAATGATTTTGCTGACCGCGTCAAAACTCATGAAGAAGGATGCGATTAATTTTATTTATTATTTTAACAATTTGCATCAAGATAACGAACTGTCGTTGGTAAAACTTTGAGAAGGTATAACTTGATCAGAAATGTTAGAAATTTACCGAAAAGCAGACGACCAAAAGTTGCGACTAATGAAGTTATTGCTCAAGATATTGCTATAGCATTAGAAGAATTACCATAAACTTCTACTACATCCCTCGCACTAAACTATGATACAAGTTGCTGATCAGTAGCCAGAATATTGAAGCGCGAAAAATAACATGCGTATAAACCACGTTTAGTGCGAGAATTATTGAACGGTGATTGTGATCATGGATCTGAATTTTGCGAAAGGATGATGAAGATTTGCAAAAACGACCAATATTTTACATACAATTTCCTGTTTTCCGACGAGCTACGAGGCGTTTTGCTTGAATGGTTAATCGCCATAACTGTCGATATTGGTCAATGGATAATCCTCATTGGATGCCAGAAGCGCATACACAACATCCGCAGAAATTAAACGTTTGGGCTGGTATTTTAAGGAACCGTATTATTGGTCCTCTTTTCATTCATGATACACTAACTGGGCAGAGATATTTAGATCTTTTGCGTGATCAGAAGATTATTTCTAACATTGAGGAAGATGGGGAATTACCTGTAAGTGTTTGGTTACAACAAGATGGAGTAACCTTTCGCTATGCCCTTAATATTAGAAGGTTTCTAAACGAAACATTCTCAAATTGGATTGGTCGCAGAGGATTCATTGAACGGTCTCTAGATTTTTTCTTTCGGAGTTATATAAAATCTGTGGTTTATACTTGAGAACTGCATAATCTGGACGAGTTACTGCAGAGAATAATTGAGGAAGTGAAATGAATTCTTGAGAAGGCCTTGGCAAATGTCATTCAAGTATTTGTTCACACTTGTATATTGTCAAGAAGTGAACGGTCATCATTTGGAAAACTTTCTTAACTGATATTGATTTTGTTTGTATTTTTCCTGTTCTCAATAAAATTTGCATTATTAGATTTAATTAAATATCTCTGTCGTTGTTGAGCAAAGATATTTGAATGGATCCATACATTTGCCTAATCTTGTATATTAGGAAACCATAAGTCTACGAGGGTGATTTGAAGGGAGCGCGACTTTTCAAAAATTGGGAATACTTTTACATTGGCTGACGTCGGCTATGTTTTAGTAGAGTAATGTCAAAATTTCGCTAAAATCTGTTTAAAAGAAGCTATATGTTGTTTTTGTGTTAATATGGAGAAAAAAGAATTCCGTGTGTTCATTGACATTAGCTACAGAAGCTATCGGAGCGATAGGACAAGTGTATTTTAAAGGGGGGGCATTACTTAGAAAAATGATGTATTAGTTTGTATCGACCAGAGAAAAAATAAAATGCAGGCCAAATTTGTAAGAAAATTTCATGTTATTGTTCGAAATTAGTGTCTGAAATTGCATCTACTTACTGACTTACTTGTAAATTGATTCCAACTAATTTAATAACTATTTTGTATTCTTCGTTTGTCAAAGCTTATACTTTAATCTTCTCTTTATCTATTATTATACAAGCATTCAATTTTAATGTAAGTATTTGTTTGTAATGTCAGTTCCACCATTCCATGATTGCGTATGCAGTTATGTTACGAAAATTTGCTGTTATTCGAGAAATGTCAGCATTCCTCATACGCTTTATTGCCTTGGCTTCCAACTAAATCTCTTTTGTTTAAATATATATAATTTTTTTCCGTCAAGAAATAACGTGTTTGGCTGTTAACACTGCGGTATGTAAAAGAAATTTAAATTTATGCGTTACAATTCACGCTGCTAATCCTATTGAATTCGTGGACCGTGGTGCGATAAAGAAGGAGAATCCTATGCATGTTTTGCTCTAAATTTCAACTTCTTACTTGAAGTGATTGCATAATATGATTGAAATGTACGTTTTTGTTTTTAGTTCAAATGAAAAAGAAGAACATTTTTAATATTGTTTTTAATAGTGTGTAGGTTTAGTAAACATCCCACAATGTGTTTTAAATTTCCACGATACATAGTCAGTTGCATCTATCTGTAGGCAAATAGCTTCTTCTAGAAAAAATGTATTGCATACTGTAAATCTGATTATAGTGATGACGCGAAAAGAATAGTCTAGACCCCCTGGGCTAAGGTATTTTCCTACAAAAATTATAAGGCACTGTTAAAGATGAGAAGGAAGCCAACTTGTATAGAGTTGTGTATCAGTAGCAGGGATTGGAAACTCAGAAATAATCAGGTCGTTAATGGACAGAAATGTTTATTTCAATATTTTGCAAAACAATTACAGACAGGGCGTGGTAAATATATACCTATTACTAGTTTGCCACTTTCAGGAAGACAACGGTCCCAAAAATTGCGTTAGTGTGGTGCGTCAGTTGGTTGTATTTAATGTCCCTCTTCTTCTGCAAACTCCTCGGCAATTTCCTAACTTCCAAATCATCACCGTTGTCAGAAGGCAAAAGACTATTAAAAATTAGCTGATCGAAGCAACAGTTGGAGTAAATTATAAAATTGAAGAATGGGAGAAAATACTATCAGAAATAACAGGATATCTAGTTTATGGTTTGGTTCGGCGCCAACAAGCTATCATAAATAAATAAAATAAAATTCTTTAGGATTGGGCACCAGTATGTCCGAAAACTTGAGCATAATGCTCTTTGTATCAGCTTCAATAGAGGTCTCGATTCCACTCTGGTAGTCCTGCATCCCCGACAAAACCCATTATTCTCTTCAGGGGAAATTGGAGTAACCTCGGGGGATCCATCAGATCTTTGCCAAAATGCTTTTGTCTGGATCCCTTCTGATCCTCATAAGTGCATATTACACGTAAACTAATTTCCTCTTGTTTTTAACATCTCCTAAATTAGAGTTACTGATCAAGTCGATACTACATACGAGAGAAGATTTGAAAGTTTCTAGAACGAGACACACAACACCACTTTTCGGGGTAAAATCATATTTATTTATGTACATGGTCTCCTAGTAACTCTATACATGTAGTCCAACGTTTTTCAAGACCTTCTATTCCTTCAGAAAAATATGCTCTCAAATATATAGTTCATATACTATCAAAACCTTCAAATGTTCACTTACAGTTTCGGTGATTTCATTATTTGATGAGAATTTCTTTCCAGTCAACCATTTCTTGAGGTTCGGAAATAGAAAGAAGTCGGAAGGGGCCAAATCTGGCGAGTACGGTGCATGCTTAATTAATTGGAATCGTAATTCGTGCAGTTTCGCCATTTTAATTGCCGACTTGTGGGATGGGGCATTGTCTTGGTGAAGCAATACTTTTCATTGCCATATGAGGCCTTTTGACTTTGATTTCTCCGTTCAATCTGTCTAATAACGATGCATAATACGTGCCTGTTATTGTCCTTCCGTGTTGTAAGTAGTCAATAAAAATTATTCCTCGGGAATCCCAAAGACGGTAGCCATCACCTTTCCATTTGCTTTCCATTGCTTTGATTGTATTTTAGTTTCTGGTGGGAAGTGGTGCAGCCACGTTTCGTCGACTGTTACAAAACGTCTCAAAAAATCTACAGGATTACGCTTGAACATGTTTAAACATTGCTGAGAAATGGTCACGCGAGCTTGCTTTTGATCGTCTGACAGAAAACGCGGCACCCATCTTGCAGTGAGTTGTCTCTCTCAACTTTAATCGGCGATCATTCATCACGATTCCTTGCATTTTTCTAATGGTTTCTTCATCGGTAGATGCTTTTGGTCTCCCAGAACGCGATGCACCTTCTATGCTTGATCGACCACGGTTAAATTCACCAATTCAGTTCGCAACGGTTGCATACGACGGTGAAGACTCTCCGTGAACTTCATCTAATTCCATTTTTATTTCTTTAGCATTTAAGCCCTTCAAAAAAATGTTTAATAACTGCACGAAATTCGATTTGATTCATTATTAAGAAAATGCGCGCACTGTTTACTTTGCTTGGCTATAACGGCCTTACCTTATTTATCTAAAAATTTGACACCAGGTATATAATAGATAGGTCACTCAAAACACATGACTTGTACGCGCCCCAGAAGAACTTTCTGATCTTCCCTCGTAAATGCTTACTTAAAGGACAATGTTCAGTTTATCAGCACCATGATAATTTTAATGTCTTTTTTATTGCTTTGAATTAGGTTGCTTGAAAATTCTCATAGCCTAACAGTGTCTTAGTACGAGTTGACATCCTGTTAGTCTCCTTCTCTTTTTATTGTCCTAGCCATAATCAAAATTCTCTTCTAGTGGAGTCCTTAACAATATCACATGCTGGCTACTCGTGCAGAATTCTGAAGATCGTGGTTTCTGAAGCACCTAGTACATTTGCTAATCATCGTTTCGTTAATATTAAATCTTCCTGTGCCAAATACTTGAAGTAATTACCATCCATTACCAATACCATGTTTAGACAATTTTGACCACTCACAAATAGTTGACTTGGAAGGACAATCGTTTCAATATACAGCTTACATCTTCAAGGGCTTTTCCTTGTTTCGCAAGGAACTTTATAAAGGCTCTATATTCTATTTTGTTTATTTTTATTTAAAATCAATGCTCGACAACACAAACTTACAAATAATCAAATTAATAATGTTGTAAATCTTCTGTAAATTGACATACGAGTTACCAAGGTATCTGTGATTTAATGAACCATAACAGGAAATTGCAAAAACGACTTTTCGTATGTATTATGCCAAAGTAAATTGTTGAAAAGGACACTGTTTCTGAAAATGGGAGATGAATATTATGAAGCGAAATTATGTACAGAGAAATAAGTTTTGAAGCTGTTAGGAGGCATGATGATAAAGTTTTGTTAGTAGAAAATATATTACATACTGCTAGTATAAAATTTAAAATTATATGTAATGTAGATGCATTTTTGAAAATTCCAATTAGCACATACTTACCTCAAATTGATTTAAAATTCAAATTCAAATTTTATGATTTCGAAATAATTATGTAAAACGAAATTAGCATTTACTAGAAAACCCTCGTTCAGATTACAATTCCTTACATAAAGACATTAAGAGTTCAATCCTTTTAGCATAATTATCATCCGGCACAGAAAACGGTACAAGACATTTCCTTGCACAATCCATTAAAGTAATTTTCCGTACATATACACATGTAGATTTATCAAGAAGATACATTTGAATATCCAAAATTATACTCAAAACACACATGTCTTCGGAAACCAGTCATAATTACATAGTTGTATTAAGAAGTGACCGAGAATAAAGATAACTCATATATTATACGAATCATTACCAGTCAGTAGTATTATTAACCTAGTATTATCCAAAGAAAACACGGCGTTTAGTGTGTATAAAAGCTCGGGTTCGGGCCACATCCGGTCTCACATCTAGCGTAACACTGTTTCCGTCTTGGAGATGATCACAGATAAGCTATCACCTGGTCAATCTGTAATTTAAAGAGATATAATATGATATAATGGGCAGTCTGCTTATGACAACTAACGTTTTCGGTTTGTATAACATTTAATTGTAGTGACTGTTAATTATAGAATGTTTTATAGGCGAGTGAAACTAGCAGGGGATTAGATATTAAGAAAGACAAATAAATATAAAGACTGTCTTTATAATTATGTACTTAAAAATATCTTTTGCAAATTGCTTCCATCTCTCTGTTAGTATACATTCTTAAAGACAATTTTATGTATTTCAGAACGTTAATGTTGTAGATATTTGGTTCAAATTAATTGCTTGAACGTTCATTTTAATAGCTCTAGTACGAGGGTAGCATCGTATTTCTGCAAACTAATAAAACAAAATGTTGTAGTCAAAAATTATTTTTATTATTGTTTTTCAAAATATTCACCCTTAAACTCAATGCATTTAGACATTCGATAAAACCAGTTCTCATAGCCTAAATTCCACTCTTCTTGAGTCATTTCAGATATAAGGTGTTTGAAGCACCCCACTGCATCTTCTGGGCATGCAAATTGTACACCACGCATTTTATCCTTTAGTCTTGGAAATAGAAAGAAATGTGAAGGTGCCAGGTCCGGATTATATGGCGGATGATCTAGTAATTTTAATCTGGAAGCTTTCAAGAATTTGTTTGTTTGACGCGCACTGTGACTTGAAGCATTGTCGTGAAGAAGGACAATCTCCAATCTAGGGCGTCGTAAACGAACCTTTTGAGCAACATCTGGCAGATATACTGTCCTGTACCATTCTGCGGTAACTGTACGTTTATTCTCAAGCACAACTGTTGTGATAGGTCCTGACTTTGAGAAGAAGCTGGCTACCATTTTCTTTCCAACACTTAGAGATTTTTTCACTTTGATTGGATTCTCTTAGAATTAGAAGCACCCTGTCGTTCTGATTCCGGTTCAAATGCGATACAGCTTTCTTCATCACCAGTAATGATGTTGTAAACTGCTTTAGACCTACCTCCATCGTATTTCTTAAGCGGTTTTTTACACCATTCCACTCGGTATTGTTTTTGTTCCTGTGTTAAGTTGTGAGGTATGCAACGACAATAGACTTTTCTCACACCAAAATTGTTATGTAAAATCTTTATTATTAGCGTCCTGCCAATACCCAAGGTGCTCCTAATAATCCCATACGTGACTCGATGGTCGTCTTGAATCATTCTTCGTACGGCATCTACATTTGTTTCAGTAACAGCTGAGATTGGCGTTTCTTCGCGAAAATCGTCACTAAGTGAAACCCTTTGAAATTTGAGTTCGTTATTCCAGTTATAAACACTCCTCTGAGAAGGACCTTGATCAAGAAATGCAGCAGATAGTCTTGAAACACTTCGTTTTGGAGTTAAAGAGCTTTTAATATCATAGTAAATCATGGCCCTAAAATTTTCTCTAGTTAGATGCATTTTTACTGTTTGAAATTAGCTTGAAAAATAACTGTTGCATTTATCAAAACTAAATTCGAACTGTCAAAATAGAAAACAATAAACATTTATTACATAGAATGTTTGATTCCTTTGATTCAATAGAAATATTAGTTTGGAGAAATAATCGGTGCTACCCTCGTAGTATTCAACAACTTTTCGTTTCGTAATATTAATTTTATACTTAATTAGTCCGTAGAAGAAAATCTTAAAAACTTGTCATCTGAATGTTGTTTATGGAATGGCTGCAAAAATTGTGCTATAAGAAATATTCCATTATATATTGTTAGTACTATGAACATATCAATATACCTGTTTGGACAATCCAATAAAATAAAGTACTTTGTAATGTACCTTGAGAGGAAAAAACATATAATAACCAAGAGTCTAATGCACAGGAAATCTAAATTATCTACAGGAAATATGGTTCTACCATACAAAGCAATACTTGACGTATGGCATTCAATTATGGACCACAACAGCAGATTCCAACTTACCCATGCTACAGCGTCTTCAAAATAAGGTTTCGTGTTATCGTTGATGCTTATTGGTATGTGCCAAATTATGCGATACATAGCGATTATTTTAATACCCCCAAATAAAAATGTGATCAGTACTTTTAGTGCAATAAAATTCAGTTAAAGATTCACAAACTATCCTAATGTGCTTGCCAACATAATATTAATGAACATAAGTGAAGTGTGTAGGCTACAGAAATTCAGACCTTCTGATCTTATTACCAGGTTTCAGTATTAGTTTAAAGATAGGCAAATATATAGACTTTAAATTTAATTTATTTAAATTATAAATTATATTGAGAATAGAGTTTATTCACTGGAATAATACTCTCCATGTCTAGTGTAAATAACAACGACGATTCGGCAATCTGAATATATATTTCCTATTAGGTATATATATTTACGTTGTTAGGTGTAACGCTTGCGGCTTATTCAGTTTTACATAATTCGAAGTCATAAGATATTATCAAACCAAACTTTAACTGAGTACAAAAGCTAACCTTTTTATGATTATTTTCATGAGTAAGTACATTTCAGGTATTTTAGTTAAAAATTTCTCCAATTAGGTTAAATCATAAATAATTTCTGTTTTCGAGGACAATTCATAGTAATGCGTCTAACTTGTCAGTCTATCAGTCTTAACCCGTTATCAGTAACATACTTCGGTCTTATAACAGGAATAGAAAGTGCATATTCGACATCTAATGTTGTGGGGTTTTAGTAAGGGAAAAAACGCTATAGAAATATTCTAAAATAAGCAGCGTTTATGGCGAAGAGGGCCATAAGTTTCTTTCACGATAGCCCATTTCGTAAACATACGACCGACAAACTGATATTATTGCGAATAAAGAACACGGTTAATATTTTCTAGGATTTTATTTTAAATATGTTCAAAGTAATTCCCTTCAGCAATGATACACTTGACCATTCGTTCTTTCCACTGTTTAAAAGCTCTCAGCCAATCTTCTTTCGGAATACCTTCAAAATAAGCATGAACTACGGTATCAATCTCTTCTTCAGACGAGAATCTTCTATCCCGCAAATTGCGTTTAAGCCCAGAAAATAGCCAAAAGTCACACATTGTTAAATCAGGTGAGCACGGCGGATGTTCTATAACTTTTATATATTTTCCAGCCAAAAACTGCAGAGTTAAAACTGCCGTATGGGACCATGCATTATCATGGTGGAGCATAATTCCCTTGTCTAGAACTCTACTGAACACTGCAGGCAAACATTTTTCCATCTAGTTTAATTGCGCACTTCTGAATAATACCGCATACATAACCTTTTTCATAGCTCGCTGCTTCTTAATCATTGGAGGAGTTTCCTGAATGTTTGTGAATCTATGCACGATCCCCTTGGCGGGTAAGAAAGCGATAAAGGGCATATAAGCTTCGTCACCTGTCGCCTTTTAAAAAAAAATTGGTATTCACGCCATTATCTAAGAAAGTTTCATGGCAAATTCTTACACCCTCTGCTTTTTGGAAGTCCGAAAGGTGATGCGACACAAAACGACTTTCCCTTTTTTAAATACAGGTATGATTGTTCTAACAGCTTAGGATCCAATCTTTCGTTAATGCACTATTACCGTATAAGTGGCTTTATTGTCCTCTTCAATTATTTTTTTTTACAGCGCAATGTTTTTATCTGTAACAGCCGTAGGAGGACTCCTTTTGATGCTGAACAAACTTCCTTTCGGATTCAAATTCCTTATACCATCAGTAACTTGTAGGCAAGGAAGGTTCTTGTTCGCTAGAAACTGAATCTAAACTCACTTTGCACTCACAAGCGCTTAAACCTCTTCTAAAATTATAATAAATTATGATTTGAAAATGCTCTCTGGTTAATTCCATTGATTTTACTTTGAAAAACTAAGTAGCAGATAAAGAGTTGCTCTAAACACTGTATGACTGTTTTTGACAGTTTATTAGATTTTTTTATTCTCAATAAGTTCAGTTTATCCCTCGTATCATAGCAGGTGATGAAAAATACGCAGGATGGCATACAGTAAGTGCACAGGGAAGAATTTTAGAGAATAATTTTAGAGGGTAGCAGGTCTGTTCTACCCCACCCACCATGTTCACATAATCTTATTTATTTCAGTTTTCATTTGCAAAAATACATTGCAAAACCAGCTGAATTCTACGCTCAAGTCAACAACAAGCTATCTGGTAAATGGCATCAAATACTTTCAGGAATATTGAATATATAGTAGAATAGATATAATAATTGTGCGAGATATTGATTAATAAAGTTGTTGAACTAAAACGGAAATTATTTGTGACTCAAGCTTCGTCAGTACCTATGACTTTTTTTTCCATTTTTCCATTATGTAAGCTTGACACTCATAACAAAAACAAATACTATGAAATTTTCGGTTATTTAATTTATTAAACATTTACGTACTCCATTTTGCACGTACATCTTTTTCGCGTGTTGTCATTGTATTGACATCTTATTGCAGAAGATTATAAAGAATTTTTGTAATTTACCTCACATCATTCTTAAATATGCCAGATTTTTGGTTACAAACGTCTGTGTTTTCTTAAACACCTGTCGACATTGTACCAACTGAAAAAGGACAGAGTTTCCTTTTTGAATGCATTTTAATGTGTTTGTAACTTTTTTAATAAAATATAGAT
Source organism: Melolontha melolontha (assembly GCA_935421215.2). Lineage (NCBI taxonomy): Eukaryota > Metazoa > Arthropoda > Insecta > Coleoptera > Scarabaeidae > Melolontha > Melolontha melolontha. The sequence goes on along the minus strand of OW285237.1, from coordinate 164,750,570 downwards.
GATCGAACATTATACTCGTAAAAAGCCAAGTGAGTGATAATTTCAAATGAAGTCCTTCAGTTTCAAAATGAAGAAACTTTTTTGTACTACAAATGGACATAATTATTTTTCCCCATAATCACCGTTTAGAGGACCACATTTCTCGAAACGCTGAAACCATTTCTTGATTCCGTCAATGTAAAAACTTTCTTGTTTACTGTTGACCTAATTTCGAGAAGTAGCCTGAACCTCAGTGGCTGTTGAAAATGTTGACCTTTAAATATCTCCTTCACCTTTGAGAACAACCAGAAATCTGAAAGTGGCAAATCAGGACTGCGCAGAGGGTGCGAAACAACCGCGAATTTCAGGCTCATTACTGGCATCATCGTTTTGTGCGGTCTGGCGTTGTCTTGGCGCAGGAAAAAATTCGTTCTTTCAGGCGGTACTCTATGGAAACGATTCTTTGAAGATAGTAAAGTTTTGCAGTATCTTATTGAATTAAACGTTGAGCCCTTCGGAAGATATTCGATATGAATAACTCTCTTTGCATTCCAGATAATGATGAGTATGTCTTCTGTTCTGATGGCACTGTTTTTCGTATGCTGGGAGAATCAGGACGATGATATTCCAACGACTGCTGCTGGTTTTCGAGGTCACAATGATGAAACCAAAATTTGTCTCCGGTGGCTCATGAGAAAATCATCTTCTCCTCGTTGATATGGGTTAAGAAGTTCTTGACAAATATTTTTCATTCGCTCTTTCTTGGCACCCATTAATTGTCGCGAGAGCCATCTGGCGCAAATTTTTCTGTAATTCAACGTCCAAACAATGTACTGGACTCTTTCTTGAGTAATACCAAATTGGAAAGTAATTCGTTTTTATGCAATCCTGTGATTTACGTGAATCAGTGCATTCACTTGTCTTTGGTTCTTCTCATGCGCTACTGACACTGGCCGACCTGATTACTTTTCGTCAAACACCTTCATTTCGTCTCTATCACAGAGTTATCTACACCAAACTCACTAGCGAACATTCTTCACATTACTACAACCGTTTATAATAAAATAATTTGACACATATTTGAGTAGATAAAACCTGACCAATTTTGTATAAAGAACATAAGGTTCAAGTTCATACACTTGTGAAGATATCTCTTCAGAGACGTAGGTACGTACTTCATGACTTTCGTTTTATACAAAATCAGTGAGTTTTTACCTACTCAGGAATGTTTCAAATTATTTTGTTATATACGCATTCGGTTCGTCCGATAAAGAGTGAAGGCATTTTGCTTAGTTCTGCATTTGTTATTGAGACAGTGATAGTTGGGTCTGGGTTTTCTTAATGTGCAGCGCTGAATGTTCTTGTACGCTCTGTCTTAATAATTTCTGTGAGATAGCGAAGTTGTTGCTTTTGTGAACGTATCTTTCCAGTAGGGGCGTAATGATGATTCTGTAGAAAGATGAGATACGTGTTTACGTCAATATATGAACTTGTATTGCGTTATTCAGACCCGATTTTGAATAATATTTTATATTATTAAAAAGATTCTTGTTTGATATAATCATTGCCAATAAGAGCTTTAAAATACCTGTGAATTTCGATGGCCGTGTAAACTTCCATCGTTGCTTGGTATGCATTTTAGAAATTGAACTCATAATAATTGACACTATTGACACTCAACGACGGTACAATGGAAAACGAAACTTTGCAAGCTAAGACGAGATAGTCGAAATTAGCGTTTGCAGGTTAGAATTTTATTTCTATCCCCACTACTGACACAATGGCATTGTTGCAGGCTTTATATATCAGTCCGCCTTGGTATGTATAATCAAGAATTATTTAAGTTGGCGTACCCTAATAGATGCTATTGTATCGTATTGGATCTGTCACCCAACTGACATTATGATTCGAACCCAATCGAATCTCTAAAGCTTTTAAAAGCCACGTTGCTCTCCATTGTAAATTCGTTCTACTATAAAATCTGTGTGAATTATAGATCAACTTAACCGTTGACGGAATAGTGGGAAAAGCTCTAATTTTTAAATTAATTCTTTCTTCTTTAGTAAATATGTTGATAAAATCAAGACAAAAGTTCGAATTTAAATAAGAATGTTATTTTGTGTTTACTTCAGAACTAGGAAGTAAAATTAGCGGATGTAACATGTAAAATTTAGAAAAGCCAAAAATTTTTGCCTTAATTTTCACAAGCATTGAAATTAATAATCATGTTTTTTGATTAATCTGATAAACATTCTGAAATCTTAAGATTTCTATAAACAAGCTTAGTATTTCTTAGTAGTTTCAATAATAAAGAAATCAGAACTTTTAAGCTGAAACACCATCGAAATTAGAAGAATTACATCAAGCTCATTCAACAGAGACGGCAATGCCATATGGATACAATCTTCAGATGCAGATTCAAACATAAAGAAACGTTTACGAATATTTTAGTTCTAAATGTGCTTAATTTATGCATATACTTGTGGCGTACATCAGAGGAGCGCAATATATATGCATATGTAGGAGATAAATATGAGTTGTCTATCAAGCGCAGAAGCAAGAAAAACACTGTCGCGCTTTTTATTGTGCATTTAAGTCTGGAAAGGAGTCATTTCATGCGTCGTAAATTCGGAACTTAATGTAAACACGCGACTAACGAAAATTAATTAACTATATTTTATATCCTATTTCTTATGACTTAAGAAGAGTGGTGATAATTAAAGTGTTCAATTAGGAGTAGAAAATAACACGTGGTGCTTTTATTCGGTCGCGATGCTAGCAGATACTATGGGAAATTAAAAAGAAAAGCAAAAATCCATTCATGGTTATAAGCAGAAATATTATTTATTATTTTGTTATTGAACACTAGCGATCATATAATAACGAGTCATCGAAAAAATTCATAATTGGAGTAGACTGTGAAATTGGGTTGGTACTTTAGCCACTTCCACATAATGACACATTACTTGATGCTTGACAGTTTCATTTGGTTTCATTGTAAAAAAAAATATGGCATTGAAATGATACTACAAAAAAAGAAAACAAATAATTTATTTAATATCGAAATCATAATCAAAATTTACATATAGCTACAGAAGTTGTTGAAAATGTTGTCCATTTATATCTAAACACAAACCAACTCTTCTCCGCAATCCAGCAAAAACTTTATACAGCATTTGCGGTGAGTTGTTGATCTCTTCACACTTTTCTGTTGTAATTCTCATTTGTTCCAGATTATAATTGGCGTTGAATAAATCGAATTTTTGATGTATGGTCATACGAAAAAATCGCATATGTTTAAATCACAAGACCTAGTTGGATATGGGATTTCAGTGCTTCCGCTTATTATTCTGTTATCAAAAAATTCTCTGAGATATTGAAATGTTTCTCTGGACGTATGAGCTGTTGCACCATCTTGTTGCAAATACCCATTTTGTAATTCCTCATCATCCAAGTTGATTTATGAATGAGCCGAGTATCTCATTGCGATATCGTGCAGCAGTAAGTGTACCTTAAAAAAAAATGGGACCCACCAATCTTCTTCGACATATTCCAACCCAAACACCAACTTTTTGGGAATGCAATGTTTTTTTCAACAAAAAAATGAGGATTTTCAGAGGACCAACACCTCATATTCTGTGAATTAACATATCCAGAAAGATAAAACCAGGCCTCATCCGTGAAAAAAACTGTGTTAAGGATATCCTGATTGTGTAGATTATTTTGAAACCATTGACAAAATTCCACTCGTCTTAAATAATCCACTGGATAAAGTTCATGAAAACATTGCAGCTTGTATAGATGACAATGTAAGACTTTTTTTAAAATGAATTGGCACGTACCATAAGATAAATTTGTTTGTTGAGTCACTACTGAAATTGATGTTTTTGGATTTTCATCAATAATATGCTGAAGGGCTTCAATATTATCAGCTGTACGTTTAGATGGCCTTCCACTTCCAGTTTTTCGACCGACGCTACCAGTCTCTCTGAATAACTTCACACAATTTGTCAAAACATTGTAAAAATCATTGTAGTCAAACACTAATTCAGGATGTTCTTCACTAAAATCAGCCATGCATTCCGTAATTGAATACAGCCACTCGCCATTTACTTTCACACCTGTACGGAAGTAACATTCGATAATTTTTGCTTTATGTTCTATGTTGAATACCATTTTTTAAATAAATTAAATTTTCTTAATAAGAGTTTTGAAAAAATTTGACACAAATTTATAGTTTCAATGTCAAATAATAAATGTCATTAGGTGGAAGTGGCTAAAGTACCAACCCAATTTCACAGTCTACTTCAATTATGAAGTTTTTCGATGGCTCGTTATTATCAACGCATTGTCACTTTTACAATCATTTTCTGTTGCTATGTAATATATGAAGGATATTTTTTATTTTGAATAACTAGAAAAATACTATACATATTATTAAAATAAAGGTTGTCACCCGGCTAGTTCAGCGATTATTATAGAGACAGCGCTGAATATTCCTTCACGCTCTGTCTTAATAATATCTGCAAGATAGCTAGGTAGTTATGTGTTATTGAATGTGTCTCTTCTCCAACAGGGGCGTATTGATAATCATGTAGAAATGTGAAATACGTATCTACGTCTTTGGAGAAGATACATTCAAAAATACATATGAACTTGTATTGTGTTCTTCACACCCCATTTTTAATAATATTATATATTATTAAAAAAGTCCTTTTTATTTTTATAGTGAACACGCATCCTGTTGTCAGAACACCCAGTAAACCAAATTCGGATTACATTAAAAATGAATTCTGGATTAAGATTGCTAGGATTGTAAATTGTGATAAAACTTACATGAAAAAGCTTTATAGATAACTTTTTTACTTCTATTTTAACCCTTATTTGATTGAGATTATAAGGATAAACAATAAAGGTCCCAGGTTTTAGTACTGAGGAAGATTTGAATCTTTTTCTTCGTAATAGGTATTTAATTCTCTTTTGCACCACTTCCTGCAATTTTAATTAATTAATATTAATAATACAAAATACATTTATATTTCCTCATGCATTAAATAATTAATGCATATTTTATATATTTGACGTATGTATATACATATATAATAAAGCAAATAGTTTCAAACGCATTACCGACCTAAGTGATACGATTAAACGAAATTATATAGTGGTTGAAGTGGCTAATTACAAAATGATCATTAATAAGTATTAAAATACTCGCGTAGACTTTTATACGTGTGCTATGTGTGTAGAATGTAAACCCAGCTGACATGCAGCTGCCTGTCAACTTATGAGCGCCCTTCATAAAAACAAAAAGAGGAAATTATGATAAATATCTGGGGAGGCACTCCTTATTATAATATTTTATATTTAATATTTACATTCTTCTGTTACCTCTCGCATGTGAAAATTAATACATATTTTCCTCCGTTTCTCGTGTGACTTAATATCAGGATCTTACTAATTAGATAAGCAGCTGAGGTTACGTACATCTAAATATTAATATAGGTGAATATGGAGGAATATACTATATTGTTTCTTAAGTTATTCTTAACACAAGTTAAGTTTCATTTACAATTCATCCAAGTCGACGTATTTGAATTTATGAAAAAATCTTTTCTTTTATCAAAGACTAGTTGACCCGATAGATGTTGTAATGTCCAAATATCAATAAATTTGTTTTTGTACTCGCTTATCAAAACCTGTTATTTCACGATTCGATTTGCGTGCGTAAAAGTCACTTTAAACACGAGTGCGTAAAAGTAAAGTTGGTACTTCCTGGAACTTGATTAACCCATTAATGCCCAGCGTGTGATTTATCATACACAAAACAGTGTTTAGTTTGAGGTTATGTTTATATCAACAGCTGACATTTCGTGAGTGCATTATTGAATAAAACTACTTCTTATATATCAGTAACGGTGTAGGAAGTGATAAAAGTAGGTCCAAGATATTTAGCTATTTGTACCAGTTATATTATTACAGACTATATTTTATTGTTCGTCAATATGAGCGGCAGGTAAGTTACAGCCTTATTTATAGGTTTGCTTGTATATACACAGTCTTTCTGGACTAGTCTAATAGTTCTTCAATAGGTAATTTACAAGACTACATATTATTTTTTAAAAGAATTTTCTTTTTTTGTATAAAAATTTTGATACATAATACGCGTATGATATATCATACGGTGGGAAATAAAGGTACATTTTCTCGATTTTAGATACAAATGTCAAAGGCTTTACAATCCGTCGAATCCGAAGGATGCTGAAGAACTTTTGAATTATCTTGAAACACTCGAATTAGGTGATGAAGATTAGGAGGTAATAAGAAATTCTCAACGTTTAGATTTTGTTCTTTTACCCCCAGAGGATGGTCAAGATAGTGATCAGGACGATGCAAGTAGTGATGAAGAAAACAGTGGAACTATTAGAGATATAGGTAAAGGGGTTTCAGCTTAAAATATGGAAATTCTGATGGTTAACAAAGAGGGAGAGAAAACTACTGTAGCAACACAAGATGTAAATTTCGCAACAGATGAAGACGACAGCGATAGTGATTTAGAAACTTTAGCGGAAGTGCAGAAGAAGCTAAAACTAGACAAGCAAATGAAAATGAGAACAAAGAGAAGAAACAGGATGTGGAATCGAATTGATTTAGCTCCCAGAGCGCAGAAACTTGACACTATGAAAAACAATAACCAATTTATGACGGAAAATATTGAACGTGAAAATTGGCGTCCAATAGATTTATTTAAATTATTCTTTAAGGACGAAATAATGAGCCATATATGTCAAGAAACAAAAAGATACGCTGATCAAAAGGGTATCCACGATTTCGCCATTATTGTAGAAGATTTATATAAGTATTTAGCAATTATTCTTTTATCAGGATATCTGCCCGTTCCAACAAGGCGTATGTACTGGAAGAGTAGAGCTGATACGCACAATAATTTAGTTAGTAATAGCATGTCTAGAAACAGATTTGAAAACATTCACAGGTTTCTGCATTTCAATGACAACGCTCAAATTGACAAAAGCGATAAGATCTATAAGATAAGACCACTTATAAATAATTTAAATACTATTTCCATTCAATGCATTCAGCCACTCGGAAAACATTTTTCGCTAGACGAAGCGATGGAGCCGTATTATGGTAGACATAGTATGAAACAATTCATTCGGGGTAAGCCCATCCGTTTTGGGTTTAAATTTTGGTGCCTAACTACATTCGATGGGTATCTGATCAAATTTGAACCATATATGGGTGCTGGCGACAAAATGCCGGGTAAAACATTGGGTAGCAGCGTAACTGAAAAGATGTGTGTCAATTTTCTTCCTAGTAATAGCATTGTTTTCATTGACAACTACTTTAATTCCTTGTCCTTCTTAGATACGCTAAAAGAGAAGAAATTGTACTACGTTGGAACAATAAGATCGCACCGAATAGAGAAAGCACCCCTAAAGGAATTGAAGAAAGAAAAACGTGGATCACACTTCACATTGCACGACCCAGAGGCCAATATTACCCTCATTCGTTGGCACGACAACAGTCAGGTGACATTAGCGACGAACTTGGAAGATGAGACAATCTGTAGAACGAAAGTTTCTTGTAGACGTTGGTCAAAACAGATCAGGCAAGTGTTTCTGTCGACCAACCAACCGCAATCAATTTCTATAATAAAGGCATGGGGGGTGTTGATCGGTTTGATCAGATGAGAGGATTGTACAGATCTAGAATACGCTCTAAGAAATGGTACTGGCCACTATTTCGCTTCTGCTTGAATGGAGCCGTAGTAAACATGTGGTATCTATATCGCCGTTGTGATGAGTCAATTTCTCTAGTAGAATTTTTAAGAAGGATAGTGTTGGCCATTCTGATATCTCCACCTTCAGGTTCAGTTACGGGCCCTCAACCTAAACGTACTTCAGGTGTTATGTCTGAAATAAGACACGATATGAAGGAACACTGGATAGATAAGCAACAAACCCAACGGCGTTGTGCAAAATGTGGTAAATGTTCCAAATTTGTTTGTTTGAAATGCAATGTCGGACTTCATCCGGATACTTGTTTCCGATTGTATCATCAAAAATAAAGTATACTTACAATATTTATGTATGTTGTTATAAATGTAACACTTAAAACAACAACATAAGCAAAAAATTGTAACAAAAATAAATGATAAGGTTCCTAGTAGTTATTTTCACCCCTGTCTTCCCAGCGTATGTTTTATCATACGTCAAAAAAAAACACGGAAAAAAAATAAAAAATGGGTTTTTTCCTTATACTTCGATGATTACAGGCCTATAGCAAGAGAACCAAGAACCAAGAGAAATTAAAAGAAAATTGTTCTGGGCATTAATGGGTTAATTTAGTGACATTTTAAAATCATAAATCCCTAACCTTAATAATATGCTACCCAGTTCGTTGTTTTTCTATGAAAATAAAAGGAAATGAAATAGAAATTGTTATATTTGGAAGGTATGTAATTCAATGTCAGAACAGCAACAAATATTATTTTTTAAATTTATAGAAAACTAAAAAAAAAATTGTCACAAGCGGGGATTCGAACCCACGCCCTCAGAGAGGATCAGAACCCTCGAGAACCCGTATAACGGGCAAGGTAAAGCTTGTGTCTGGCGTCTTAGACCGCTCGGCCAGCCTGACAGATACAAGTAATATTGTTAAAAATACTTATAAATATAAAAATTTTGAAATTATATTTATATTTTATATAAATATTATTATTGTTTATAGTTCTCGTACAAAAAATATTGTACAAACTTCGTGCGTGAAACATTTCGCGAATTCGTGTCCATAAAGGTCACTCAAACTGGTCACTCATTCGCGAAATATGATTTCACGCACTTGGTTCGTAAATAACTATTGTCATCGTTTTTTGAATTTGTGAAAAATTATTGGTAATATGTAAAAAAAGTAAAAATGAGAAAAAAACGTATTTCTGAGTGATCATTGTAACTATTAACAATTCTGGCCATAGATGTTCAATTTGAGGAGGAGTACATTCAGAAGTACCTACGCCAATGGGAAATTCTACATGCGAGATTAATTCTTCGCGAAACAACACAAAAGTAAAACGAATGTAATTTTATTTTCATTTAGAGAAAAATCTGGAGTACGTTTTTCCAGACTTTTCTCTAGATCTTCAAGATTTTTTTCAGTTGAATTATTTCCATCCCGTGAGTATAACGAACAAAACAAAAAAAAAGAATCACCCAAATACGCCGTTTCTATCGTCAGTTATGATCGAGAGTGCATACAAAAAATATGATTTTTGCAGTTTGTCTGAATTTTTCAACTTTCCTTTATAATTGTCCCGATTTTATTTTCCTGAGAACTTTTCCAGGATTATAACAAAGAAAGCCAAGAAATAAGTGTGCATATCCAACGTTCGAATCGTGAGTTATGGTCTTGAGTTCACAGAAGAAGCAGCTTGAGTTTTTCCCGAATTTTCTAATTTTCCGGGTAACTTTTCCAATTTTTCTTTTTCTAAAAACATTCAGACTATCACGAACATTAAAAAAAATTACCAAATTTTTCCGGCCGTTCTCAAGTGATGCGTTTAGGCACAGCATTTAATTTTTATTTATATAGATTTATGTAATTTCACATATTGTTAATTCTTTGATATTTGCCGATAAAATTTGAAAAAAAATGTCATGACAACCTTTCGCACAACACAAGGAACACATTAACAAAATTTTATCAAAATCGATTTCGTAGTTGGTGAGTCTATAAAGAACAAGTTAAATGCTTTTGGTTTTTATATACAGGCTGTTTCTGAATAACTTGGCCAAACTCTATGGGCATATTCTAATCACCAAAATAATCATAAAAGTTCATATACAAAATTTACGGAAAGCGCTCTTTTAAATAGTTGTGATGGTTTTTCACTATTGTTAATAATTACGCAAATTATGGAATATAACTTTATTATTATAGTACTTATATCATTTTATTATTTTAACGATTGCTCGGCTAAAGTTCATCCATATGATCAAAGCAATCACTGCCTTGAGTTTCGAAGGATGGTTCACCTCCCGAAATCTCGTCCACAAAAAGACAAAAGACAATAGAGAAACATTGTCATGTCAATATTGACATTAAGTTTCATACATACATGTAACACTTTTAAGTTTCTCATAATGTATACATACACAAATCAATAAATGAATATTGAATCCATTTTACTTATGGACGTGCTAACGGAAATTCCCCAAGAAGCTGACCGGCTGTATCGTGAAACATAACCAGCGCGACATTGTCCAGCTTAAGGTACTTTTGCGACTATTCATCGTCGTCTTGGAAAGACAGGATCTTTCGACAGTGAGACTAACCAAACAGTTCGTAATGCTGCTATAGAAGAAGATATTCTTGAGATAGTTAATTCTGACCCAAGTACAAGTACTAGAGGAATTGCTGCTGATGTTGGTTTTCATCGGAAACTGTTTGGAATGTACTTCATTTTTTCTCAAGAGATGCAATAATGAATACTTGTAATAATCATCGATGGTTGGACGTGAATCCGCATGAAATAGCACACACTCGTTATCAACAATGATTTTCCTACAACGTTTGGGCCGGACAGTTGACAACTATCTATCGGGATCAGTGTTGTTACCACCGAGACTTAATGATCAGTATTATAGGCAGTTTTTAGAAGAAGCGTTAGAAGCGTCGCTGGATGAAGTTCCATTGCAAATACGCCAAAATTTATGGTTCATGCAAGATTTGCTATAAGAGACTTGAATACGAGGTTTCCTAATCATTGGATTGGAAGGGCAAGACCGATTGCATAGCCACCACGCTCACCTGATTGCAATACATATGATTTTTTCTTATGGGGACATTTAAAAAGTATCGTATATCAAATAACTGCGAAAGCTTCCGACAATGTATCGAGGATAGTTTTCCATCAATTAACGAGACTGCTGGAAGTTTTCACCGTGTAAGATAATCGATGATAGGACCCTGTGAGACATGTGTCATTGCTCAAGGTGGGAACTCCGAGCAATCGTTGAAATAATAAAATGTTATAAGTACTACAATAATAAAGTTGTATTTCATATTTTGCGAAATTATTAACAATAGTGGAAAGTCATTACAACTATGTATTTAAGAGAGCGTTTTCCGTAAATTTTGTATTTGAACTTTTATGATTATTTTAGTGACTAGAATACGCACCTAGAATTTGGTCAGGTTAATCGAAAACACTCTGTATATATTAAACGTCCGACCAATCTCAATGTCAAAATGCAAATGAACGAATGTAAAACTAACGCGCACAATTTTTTAAGTAAAACTTCTTCTGGCTAATATGTATGTAGATATGTATGTACAATCGCGGGATAATGAATACATATTTTTACACGGCTTTTTGACGTTTATTAGTAATTATGGCCTTTCTAAAGTTTTTTTTAATGTGAATATTCAATAACATATAATTATAAAAAATACAGTATATTACATTCTTTACTGTCATATTCTATGTCACGTTGTCGTGGTTTTTATATAATGATTTAAAGGTATTTTTAATAATATAAAATATTATTAAAAATCTGGTGTGAAGAACACAAATGCAGGTTCACTATTAATATTTTCTGTGAACGTGTCCGAATATATCCCATCCCCAGAGACGTAGATACGCATTTCGCTTTTCTACAAGCTCATCGGTACGCCCCTGCTGGAGAAAGGATATTTCCAGACACATTCACAGAAAAGAACCACCTCGCCCTATCATCGTAATTATCCAGACCGAGCGCAGAAGTAAATTCGGCGCTACCTGTTGTCAGACAGCCGAAGTACCTCGCATACCGTCCACATAATTAATGTGAAGTAACGACGCCCTTCCAAAGAGGTTAGCACAGCCAACTCTCTAGAAAACTGCATTTTGTTTGTGCCTTCACTCATACTACGGCTTAACCGCATGTGTAATGTATCAGAATAATTGAAACATACATGAGTAGGTAAACCCCACCAGTTTTGTATAATACAAAGGTATTTTTAATAATATAAAATATTATTAAAAATCTGGTGTGAAGAACACAAATGAAGGTTCACTATTAATATTTTCTGTGAACGTGTCCTAATACATCCCATCCCCAGAGACGTAGATACGCATTTCGCTTTTCTACAAGCTCATCGGTACGCCTCTGCTGGAGAAAGGATATTTCCAGACACATTCACAGAAAAGAACCACCTCGCCCTATCACCGTAATTATCCAGACCGAGCGCAGAAGTGAATTCGGCGCTACCTGTTGTCAGTGAACCTGCATTTGTGTTCTTCACACCAGATTTTTAATAATATTTTATATTATTAAAAATACCTTTGTATTATACAAAACTGGTGGGGTTTACCTACTCATGTATGTTTCAATTATTCTAATGATTTAAAATTACATTACGAATTTTTTCCTATGAAAATTAATGTAGTTTCACATATTGTTAATTCTTTAATATTTGCCGATAAGATTTGCAAAAAAAAAATATGATAACAACATTCCACACAACATAAGGAACACACACAAAATTTTATCAAAATCGATTATATAGTTTCTGAATCTATAAATAACAAATAAAATGTTTTTGATTTTTATATAAATATAAATTGTTATTGTATTTTTCTTATTATTGGTATTATATTAAATATGCATATTTTATTTTTAAAAATAATTCGACTATTTAGAATTTTGTATTTTTGCTATGTACACATAAATAAGTAAATAATTCTGTTAATAGTAAAATCAAAATGTTTAGTTCCATTTAATGTGCTGATTTAAAAGTGCTTAATGAACATTTCAGACTCTTCAGAAGAAACTTTATTGGCGTTGCTAAAGTCAAGGTAGTTTAGGAGCGCACGTGTTTAAATATCAAATAAGCAATTTTAATCGATCGTAATCAATACTGTATGCCCATAATTGACACATCATCTCTTTAAGAAATGTTAGTGTTTTTTTATTTTCGTGATTGTTAACGATACTTAACTAACTGGACAGCGAAATTTATAAGTTTCACATATCCGTTTACCAGCGAACAATTTTTTTTTATTTCATTCTTAGTCTCTTTCTCTTTTTCTTCGTAAATCTCGTTTCTCTCTTCCTCTTGTATTGCTACTTCACGCGAACATGATGATAAATTACCCGCCTCTTGTCTATGATTAGATATTTACTTTTAATCTGGGCAGACGTTTCGGACATGTCGACCACGCTTATCGCTCTACAGGTCGTCCAGGATGGCTTAGTAAAGTGGGATTAGTTGAGTGAATGAGTGACTGACTGGCTCAAGTTCGGGTAAGTTCTTCGGGTGTTCTGTTACGTGTCTCGGGTCTAAACCACCGGGCTAGCTGACAGCCGATATGATTTACGTTTGACGGTCAGCTGTAAAGCGTCTCTTTTTTCGTCTAATATCCATAATACTGTTTATATTATTAAAAGTATATATTTCCTTCCCTCGAAACTGTAAGTTAGATGTTAAATTAATATACTGAAGAATCGTAATAATTTAGGTGTAAGAAATTTAAGCAAAGGTTCTTCTTGGCGTTTGACGAATTATTATTAATTATTAACTGACATAATAAATTGCCATGCGTATATGAAGAATATATCACACGTTAAATAAATTATAGAAACATTACAAGTTTTACTACACATCTTTCATGTCATATAATACTTAAGCTACTCGTACACGAAGATTGAAATATCATGCGTCTTGTGCAAGAGAAAAATTATAGATATTTACACAGGATACTTAAAAGTCATGCTTTTTTGGATTGCACGATACAATTAACGGCCGTTTGGAATAAATGTCGCACATCAGTTGCATGTCCGTTTATACATTTCTATGAAATATAGCTGCATTGTAGGCAATTTTTCAATCGTGCAATTACATAGTTCAGTCGATATTTACACATTACAGTGCACATAGGTAGATTTGGCCTATTTAGGCGGCCAACATTATTTTATGGTAAATTATGATTTGGTTGTTGGTTTTCATTGAAAATACAAAGATATTTATAATTAAATAGAAATATTTATTTACAAAAACAATAAAAAATTGTATCAACAGAAAAAAAAAATGGAAAGTTTTGTAACATATTACGAATGAAGTATACGATTAAAACAAGAAAGGCTGTGCTAAAAAATAAATAAATTCAGACTTAACAATCTTAAAACCGGAAAATAATAAAATACTATACAAATAACTTTTACATCATTCATATTACTCATTGGACTGTGCAGATATCATAAATTGCCTCTTGGGAAAATGACTTCATTGATGATTTTTTGGGCCTTTTGATACAACTCATTAGCGGGTCTGAGCTTAAGAGTAATCTACGATATATATCCGCATTGCATTCTTCTCTAGAGAATTTCCTAGCATAATTCTGACGGTAAAACCTAAATTGTTTATTTCGGACTTCAGCTGCCTCTTCTGATAGTTGCCCTATGATCAGAAGGGCATTTTCGATGATGGTCCCTCCATGGATCAGGATTTAATGCATTGTTGGAGTCATTGGATGCCACCCATATAACTTAATATATAGCTTAGCCGTCTCTAAGGCGTTAACAAGACTATCTTTAAGGGTCTAGCAATTACAAGCTTTACAAAAATGTTTAAGTATCGTTTAATGTTTACCTGCAGCATTAGAATCCATAGTCTTTAGAAACAAAAACTAATTCGAACTTATAAATATTCACTATGAGACCTTTGTTTACTCTAAGAGCACCGAGATTAGATACGTACACCATGAGCAACGATCAAATTTTGACTACCAGTAGGCGCTTTAATGCACAATATAAAGGATAAGAAGGGTTAGGATTTTGTTCTTGGAACTGTCTGCCACGGCAGGTTATAACTTGTTTTGCTATCAGAAATATTTTTGCACACTAACTTTTGGCCGCCTAAATCGGCCAAGTCAACCTATCTGCAACGTGCATATGAACATGGATAAAGTCCGTAGTGGTTGCATGAACGACGCTAATACGATGGAGAAGACGTCTATATAGAAGGGAAATATTTGGATGAAACTTTGGATAAAGGAACGAGAATATGTGTTATTGTGAATAATATATTAAGTGAATTGGAACGTGAAGAGGAGACATTTTATGGCAATTCTTTGCGGATGTTAATTGCGGATTTTGCTTAGTTATTAAAGAAAGTATCTCCTTTAATTAAAGAAGAAGATAAGTACTACTATGCGCCCAGCTATACTACCAGTTGAACGTTTAGTTTTAACATTAAGATGTTTGGCACAGGTAGACCTACTCTGCTGTCAGTATACAATACAAAAGTCTGGCAAATGTATAAACTTGAAAATATATTGGACCCCTGAAAAATTGTAAATTGAAAGTTTTCTGAATTGTCTAGACTTTTATTTCATGCGCAAGATAAGTGACTTCTGTGTGTACCTAGACAATGTTTAAAATGTAAACCAAGTGTCAACATCAAAAGCATATTAAAATGCGCATGCCCAATAATGAAAGATACAACTAGCGATAAATACAAATTGAAATTAGTGGGGCGAGAAAAACTAATACAAGAAGCTAAGAAGAAAGAAAGAGAAGGAAAAATACCAGGAGGATTTAAATAGGACGCAAGCAGAATTACCTGGAAAATTTTTCAAGATAGGGCACGAAATAAAGGAGTTCTTGGAATGAAAACGAGAAGAAATTTGTAACTCTATAATAAAAGCTACAAAACACAGATATTAGGACAAAGGAGAAAGTAACTAGACAAAGAGATTGCCCACAATGATTAAAAAAACGAAGCTACCTATAATAAATAGGAATATACCGGGATCAAAATGTAAAATAAACTTGAAACTGGACAAAAATGGAAATAAATCCCACGGAGTGGGAAAGATATTCCAAGAACCAGAAGACACGGCATATAAAAGGCCTAGGCGCTGCAGAATTGGGAGGTTCATTAGAATTTAGCATTCATTATTGATTCGAGAACTCACAACTATATTCATTCACTAATAAATCATTTATGATCTATTGTTTATTTTTCATTTTAACGTAAACACTTGATCATTCAATTATATTATTGTTACCGTTAATTGAAATAAATTATTATCAATTTGGAAAGACATATAATGTACAAAGAGGTATTTGACAAAATATATAAGGAACTCAGTTTCGAGTAAGTAAGATTTTACACACGGTAGAGTTTGAGTCCATAAAGCTTAAATAAATCATGTTAATACGCATATGGATCATTAACTTTAAGTAATAATCATAAATACACGATTGAAGTGTATCGTATGCCAGGTATTCAAGATAAATAAGTACGAAGCAGGTTTCCACGAATAATCTAGAAGTATCTGTGCTATTGGGATTTTAATTAAACGTTCCTTAGTAGACCTGAAAACAATAATATATACATGTAGATCTCGGTTTCCGGGTTGGAACCGCGTCGAGTTAGGCGTAATTGCCAACGTTTCGTCCACTGTTTCAAGGGACATCTTCAGGGCTGTACGTAGATGTTCGTCGTTTCGCAGTAGCTTGAAGAATGCTATGACAGACACCGGTACAACTTATATAGGGGGGGACTGGGTCAGATGGTGGCCTGCTAATTGAAATTTACAAACATCTCAGCAATCTCAATAGAGACGATGGCTATACGTTACATCCGACGTGGCAAATTCTACTGCACTCAACTAAGAATCACTACGCCCATACGACGCATGCTATTGGCTCATTGTCCCCAGCCAATAGCAGGCCACCATCTGACCCGGTCCCCCCTATATAAGTTGTACCGGTCTCTGTCATAGCATTCTTCAAGCTACTGCGAAACGGCGAACATCTACGTACAGCCCTGAAGATGTCCCTTGAAACAGTGGACGAAACGTTGGCAATTACGCCTAACTCGAAGCGGTTCCAACCCGGAAACCGTGATCTACATCTAGAGAACGACCGCGGAAACCTACACCTACAATAATATATACAGTTGGAAATAGGCGTACTATTCTGTAGGAATTAGACTTCCATTTAAATAGACATTGAATAACACCCTCGAATTTGAAACAAATATCATCATAAGCCAGCAATCCATAATTCAAAATAGAGGTACACTTTGAGTACTAAGCTTAACGTTAGGAGGGTAAATACCCGCTTTTGTAGGTGAAACACTCAAACGTGATATTCTGACAGATTTAATCGAATCCAAGACCAAAGACTCCAAAACTATAAGTGTGTCGTTCAGAAATAAAATTTGTACAAAATTTTTTATTGATAATTTAAGTCTTTAAGTTAAGAATGAGATATAAGTTAAAAACAAATAAAATGTGAACAAACAAACAATGAAAGAATTATTAAAAATTTACCTCTTGTATTATTTCCTTACATTTACTTTGGACGCTAGGCCTAGTTACGTAGAACCCAAGAGATCGCTCTGAGATATTCAAACGATATACGGAGTCTCAATAAAAATATGCTTGAATACCTGCCCATATAATTATTTATTTTATGTTAAATAATATCAAACACAAAACTCAGCGCAATATGTACGTATAAGCATTTATCATGTTTGTATTCAAATTTAACCTTTATAAAGTTTGTATTGTATATTTCTTCTAGTAAAAGCTTTTATAAAGATATAGTCCACTCGATGTTTTGACTCAAGTCATTAGTTGCCTTGCGTTATCACGGACATGGGCACTTGCAATGTATGTATTCTCATTTCATTCAATGCCCAATGGTTAAACAAGGATAAAACACTGAAACGAAAATGTGGGATTTTCTTAGCCGTCAGACCAATAAGATAGACAGAAACATCATGCTGTCATCCGCCCGCCATGTCACCCCTGTACTATGATAGTCGAATAATTAAATTTTTACGTTTGACATCTTACTTTGGTTTATTTTCGTTTTATTGCTTTTCTAATTAATTTTCTTTATATCTAGCAAATAATTGATCTTTTCATAACACAAAGAACTATTTTTAATATATTTTCAGGAAGTATGTTTTCCAATAAGTTATTTATAGGTTATAGGTTAAGAATTTACATTTATTACAGATATGCATGGAAAACCTCAGAATTCACAATCCCAGCAACTTGTGCTGAATGTCTTGAACTTTTTTGAAAGAGAGAAACTAAATTATGTATTATCAGGATAAAATTAAACAAATTTTAATGAATTTCACTTTTATATAAACTAAATTAAGCTCCTCTGATAAATATAAATGCAGCATTTGAAGTATTTATTGTATTTTTCTTGAAAGTTATATATTGAATTGTTTGTTATTGTTATTTTTTTAGAAAATACATAGAAAAAATTTAGTTTATTGCTTACTTGCAAAAGGTGTTGCATTAGATATAGTTGCTCCAGATCGAACTACGACATAGAAAAGAAGCACTTATTGAAAGTAAATAAAAGGAGATGAAATTGGCAAAATTTTACGCAGCATCTAAATATAAGCCTAAATAAAATAATGTTAAAACACTGCCATGAAACATGAGTAAGACTTATCAGTTCTTTTGCTTAACGAATGAACATCATAGGTTGTGCTAATTTTTGCAATATGCAGGCTGAATTTTGTTCCGGTCTTCTATTAGTGCCAATTAGTGCATCTGAAAATATCATTTTAAAGAGATTTGATCATTTTAAATTTGCCATCGTTCTTCTATATCACAGGCCTGCGTTTTTTAACTTTCTAAAAATTGTTTTAAATTTGATAGCTGATTCTTATGTGTTTTTGGGCGCCGAATCCAAATATGAACTCTATTTTTCTCCATCACGTAAGGATTTTTCACAAAAAAGGCTTCAAATTATATTTTTTAAAAATTAAAAATAATTTTTAGTTACATTTTGAATTTATTTACAAAGGATATAAAAAACAAAATTACTTGCAAATATCATTAAATCTAATGAAAAGAAACAATAAAATACTATTTATGTCTTTACAAGTCCTTATAATATCTTTTTATTTGTCTTTCCATACTTCTTTTTGTGCTTTTTCTTCTGTAATCTCGTAGTGGGCCATCCCTTTTTAACATCCAACAATAATCAGCTATCATGCTTATATTCCATCTTCCTTGGTATCTTCTCTCCATCTCTTTTAGGTCTTGGTGGAACCTTTCCCCCTGCTCCTCACTTACTGCACCAAGATTTTCAGGGAAGTAGTCGAGATGCGAATCTAGAAAATGCACCTTCAAACTCATGTTACAGCCTAAGGTTTTAAATTTTTCTATCATATTTTGCACAATATTTTTATAATCTTCATGTTTTTTGGTGCCAAGAAAATTTGTAACCACATTTTTGAAGACTATCCATGCTTGTTTTTCTGCTTCCTCCATTTTAGATTCAAAATTTTCATCTTTCGTAAGCTTTCTTATATCCGGCCCAACAAAAACACCCTCCTTTATCTTTGCTTCTGACAAGCGAGGAAACTGGCTGCAAAGATACTTGAAGCACTCTCCATCTTTTTCTAATGTCTTCACAAATTGTTTCATTAACCCTAGTTTTATATGTAATGGAGGAAGCAAAACTTTGCTCGGGTCTACTAAACTTTTTCTTTCAATGTTTTTCATTCCAGGTTGTAAGGTTTGTCTTGGTGGCCACATCTTTTTACAATAGTGCTGCTTTCTATCACGACTATCCCACTCACACAAAAAGCAAGGATATTTAGTATAACCGCTTTGTTGTCCAAGTAACAAACAAAGAACTTTCAAATCACCACAAATTGTCCAGCCTTGATCCTTGTAACGAATTTTAATTAAAAGTAGCTCAAGATTTTCATAACACTCTTTTAAATGAACTGATTGTCCCACTGGTACAGAAGCATATTTACTTCCATTGTGTAGAAGAACGGCCTTAAGGCTCCTTTTTGAAGAGTCAATAAAGAGTCTCCATTCAGAAACATTATATTCTACGTGGAATTGTTCCATGAGCCCGGGTACATCATTACAGAAAACTAGTGCATCTTCTTCGGAATAATATCGAGCAAACTCTTTTTCTCTGTTCCTAAACCAGTAAAATGTTGTGCTAGGTGCTAACAAATTTTTTTCTTTCAACCTTGAGCCTAAAAGCTCAGCTGAGTCCTTAGGAAGGCTTAAGTCCCTCACCAAATCATTTAATTCAGATTGGTCAAACAGTTTTGGCTCATCACTTCCAGTATCATAGTAATCACTTCCCTCATTCAGTTCACTTGCGCATGTACGTGAAACCATTTCGCATCAGATACATCATCTAATGTATCTGGTAGTGAAGGAACAGGTACTTCTGGTCCATGAGGTATAGGACGTGTTGCGGATCGAAGGTTTGGGTAAACGATGTCCCTTTTGTTTTTTAAATTGAATCCGTGTACTACACACGAACAAAAATAACAATCATCGCTATGATTGATCGGTTCTCTTCAAACCATAGGCACTCCAAAGCGAAAAGACTGTTTTTTTTCTTGTGACCACTGGCGAAGCTCTTCAACACACACTGAACAAACCTTATGAGGAGCCCAAGGTTTGTCTTGGTCTTCTAATTTCACACCAAAATATGTAAAATATACTTTTTTTACAAAATCTGTATTGTTTCTTTGTTGTTTTTTTACTGTAAACTTTCTACAAATATAGCAGAAGGAGTTGGGTACATTGACACAGCCTCTTGATTCCATTGGAATTTAATTTTAAAAAACTCGTAAAATAAAAATTAAATTAACTCAGCAACTAATCACAAATGTCAACTAATTACACAAATTCACACCACAGTTGTAAAGAAGATATTGAATGAGCTAACTGTTTTGTCTGGAATAGCAATATGTTTGTAGTGGAGGTGGGGAGGTAGACATGCAGTAAGAGGAAGATGATGAGTCATGTCTTGCGACATGCTCAATTATTTCTATTTGTAACTTCTTTATCATAAATCTAGTGTATGTTTATTCAGAATATCAACTTCTTGCATCATCATAAGTAAAAAAATTATAATAGTTTCTTTAAACAACGGTTTAACAAAATTGTCCTTTTCAAAAAGACTAATACATGCAGATAGGTCAAGAAACCCCAGATTGTAAAAAAAACCTTACGTGATGGAATTTTTTAAATAATTTTCCCATTTTCAGCACCAAAAAATCTATTGAAATTACTGTATAAAATCCAGACAATTTTACCATCGCAGGCCTGTGTATTAAATAAGCTTTTATAGTAAATAAATACATCTTATGTGTTCTATAGTCAGACTGGCACGATTTGTTGTTAAATATTTTGGTTGTTTGAATAAATACATAACCTACATGTCATGAGGAATTTACTGCAAGTGAGAATTAATGAATATTAAATCACATTCTTACATGTAAATGTCGACTTATTTAATGCGTATAAATCTACAATCCGTCAAACTAAGTTTGTACTAGTATGCAGAACACACTCTTTCGCGACAACGAACTTCCTGGTAGTTAGGTTAATTAAGAATTAAGAAATACTGAAAAAACAAGCCTATCAACGCGAGGAAACGTACAGACGACCGTTTCGTTCTAATTGGAACTTCTCAATGTACGGCATTCCCTTTCGATGACGACCTTGCTTTTTCATTTCTATACTTTCTGTATATATAGTTAACATTTGGAATTTACTGCAAGTGAGAATTAATGAATATTAAATCACATTCTTACATGTAAATGTCGACTTATTTAATGCGTATAAATCTACAATCCGTCAAACTAAGTTTGTACTAGTATGCAGAACACACTCTTTCGCGACAACGAACTTCCTGGTAGTTAGGTTAATTAAGAATTAAGAAATACTGAAAAAACAAGCCTATCAACGCGAGGAAACGTACAGACGACCGTTTCGTTCTAATTGGAACTTCTCAATGTACGGCATTCCCTTTCGATGACGACCTTGCTTTTTCATTTCTATACTTTCTGTATATATAGTTAACATTTGGAATTTACTGCAAGTGAGAATTAATGAATTTTAAATCACATTCTTACATGTAAATGTCGACTTATTTAATGCGTATAAATCTACAATCAGTCAAACTAAGTTTGTACTAGTATGCAGAACACACTCTTTCGCGACAACGAACTTCCTGGTAGTTAGGTTAATTAAGAATTAAGAAATACTGAAAAAACAAGCCTATCAACGCGAGGAAACGTACAGACGACCGTTTCGTTCTAATTGGAACTTCTCAATGTACGGCATTCCCTTTCGATGACGACCTTGCTTTTTCATTTCTATACTTTCTGTATATATAGTTAACATTTGGAATTTACTGCAAGTGAGAATTAATGAATATTAAATCACATTCTTACATGTAAATGTCGACTTATTTAATGCGTATAAATCTACAATCCGTCAAACTAAGTTTGTACTAGTATGCAGAACACACTCTTTCGCGACAACGAACTTCCTGGTAGTTACTCGGTAGGTACCTCGCGTTGATAGGCTTGTTTTTTCAGTATTTCTTAATTCTTAATTAACCTAACTACCAGGAAGTTCGTTGTCGCGAAAGAGTGTGTTCTGCATACTAGTACAAACTTAGTTTGACGGATTGTAGATTTATACGCATTAAATAAGTCGACATTTACATGTAAGAATGTGATTTAATATTCATTAATTCTCACTTGCAGTAAATTCCAAATGTTAACTATATATACAGAAAGTATAGAAATGAAAAAGCAAGGTCGTCATCGAAAGGGAATGCCGTACATTGAGAAGTTCCAATTAGAACGAAACGGTCGTCTGTACGTTTCCTCGCGTTGATAGGCTTGTTTTTTCAGTATTTCTTAATTCTTAATTAACCTAACTACCAGGAAGTTCGTTGTCGCGAAAGAGTGTGTTCTGCATACTAGTACAAACTTAGTTTGACGGATTGTAGATTTATACGCATTAAATAAGTCGACATTTACATGTAAGAATGTGATTTAATATTCATTAATTCTCACTTGCAGTAAATTCCAAATGTTAACTATATATACAGAAAGTATAGAAATGAAAAAGCAAGGTCGTCATCGAAAGGGAATGCCGTACATTGAGAAGTTCCAATTAGAACGAAACGGTCGTCTGTACGTTTCCTCGCGTTGATAGGCTTGTTTTTTCAGTATTTCTTAATTCTTAATTAACCTAACTACCAGGAAGTTCGTTGTCGCGAAAGAGTGTGTTCTGCATACTAGTACAAACTTAGTTTGACGGATTGTAGATTTATACGCATTAAATAAGTCGACATTTACATGTAAGAATGTGATTTAATATTCATTAATTCTCACTTGCAGTAAATTCCAAATGTTAACTATATATACAGAAAGTATAGAAATGAAAAAGCAAGGTCGTCATCGAAAGGGAATGCCGTACATTGAGAAGTTCCAATTAGAACGAAACGGTCGTCTGTACGTTTCCTCGCGTTGATAGGCTTGTTTTTTCAGTATTTCTTAATTCTTAATTAACCTAACTACCAGGAAGTTCGTTGTCGCGAAAGAGTGTGTTCTGCATACTAGTACAAACTTAGTTTGACGGATTGTAGATTTATACGCATTAAATAAGTCGACATTTACATGTAAGAATGTGATTTAATATTCATTAATTCTCACTTGCAGTAAATTCCAAATGTTAACTATATATACAGAAAGTATAGAAATGAAAAAGCAAGGTCGTCATCGAAAGGGAATGCCGTACATTGAGAAGTTCCAATTAGAACGAAACGGTCGTCTGTACGTTTCCTCGCGTTGATAGGCTTGTTTTTTCAGTATTTCTTAATTCTTAATTAACCTAACTACCAGGAAGTTCGTTGTCGCGAAAGAGTGTGTTCTGCATACTAGTACAAACTTAGTTTGACGGATTGTAGATTTATACGCATTAAATAAGTCGACATTTACATGTAAGAATGTGATTTAATATTCATTAATTCTCACTTGCAGTAAATTCCAAATGTTAACTATATATACAGAAAGTATAGAAATGAAAAAGCAAGGTCGTCATCGAAAGGGAATGCCGTACATTGAGAAGTTCCAATTAGAACGAAACGGTCGTCTGTACGTTTCCTCGCGTTGATAGGCTTGTTTTTTCAGTATTTCTTAATACATGTCATGAGATGAATGATTGACATCACGGAAAACTTCATTCATAACCATGCTGTTCTTGACGTTTTATTAAAATTCAATTTAATAAATATAGCTAATTTTAGCTAATGAATAAAAAACATTATAAAATTTAGAATATTTAGGATATAAACATAATCTTAAAGCAGTTTACTTTTAAATACAATTCTATTTTATAGTAATGAATTTGAGCCAGAAGTGTTGATTTGGTTCATATGAATGAAAATTAATGGCGTAAGTCAAAACATCGAATGGATTGATACTAAGTATGTATGTTTTTATTTATCGTATATTGTTACCATTCGGTTATTATTATCATCAAAGCAGTCTCCTCCCAAACTGATCACATTAAGCGGCGTCCACTTATACCCTTATACATTTGTATAGGTTACACTTGTCATATGTGCATATGTTGTTAATAGGTTTGTATCATTTTAAAACATAGATTTCAGTTTCGAGTTTAAGAGATAACGTGGTCGTCAAGATAATCATTTTAGCATGTAATTTTTCTTCAAAGCTGGTTATTTATTTAAACGACTCGTGTTTATTCGCCAATGAAATATATTACGGGTCGGTACACATATTAAATATTATTATTATTTCACGGACAAATTGGCAACGATAATCTTGACAGAAAAACCTGTACAGCAGGTGAAGATACATATAACGGAAACATAGTAGTCCAGTGGTGTATGTTATACATATGCTTACACAACGTTCTTTCATCGTTAATCGATACATACGTACACGTATAACAAACACGTACAAATATACTTTCATGGGGTCGTTGAGTTTTATTTACCACACAATTTATTATTGTTTTAACAGCACGGTTCGTCGCGGACGCTATAAAAACCTAATTAACTATAAGCCACCACCTTAACGTTAATTAGTAGCCTCATCAGTGATACGTATTGCCGTGCTCATATGATTTTACCTGAACAAAATCACGTTATGTTACTATGTCACTAAGTATTCCCTTTCTATTCCCGTACTTAATTTGTTATTCTTGCAATATAAAGAGTACATGCAAGGATATATTTACTTGAATGTGTCTTTACGAAAATGGTGTGGAAGTTCGTGTTGCGTCGATTCTTTTTTAACACTAATGCGTATTTAATGTCCCGAAATGTCAACAAAGGAAGTGAGAAATAAATTATTTTAAGTGACGAATACGACAATTTGATGACACGATCCCAAGATATATGTGTAAACTATGAAATTGGTTATAATTATTGAGGATGTGAATATGTGTTTGCGCTTTTGTAAATATTAATTATGTAAACTTTAGATTATGGATGTACATAATTGTGCATGGCAACACTAGTCAACTTAATTTTAAAAAGGTTAGATGCGATCCATAGCAAATCATTTCGGTCATATGTGTGTGAAATCTATGAAAGCTATCCTAGTTAAATTGTTGCATTTGGAGCTGGCAGCACAACATCCCTTTTGCGTAGATAAATATTTTGCTATTGAATAAGTCATAAGTCAAAATTAGGTTAGAAGAGTAAAATCTCGCTATATAACGCTTAAGTCTTACATTCTTTTAATAATACTCTCTCTATATTTGTTTATGGGAATTCTGTCTGAAGCTTAGATAATATTTATGGATAGGCTAACAAGCAGGTAGTGATAATAATAACTTAATGTTGTGATTTGAATTACACCCAAGAAAAACGTTATTACAGTTTTTGTCTTTTTATTGTTATCGCTTGTTATTAATACGCTATTAAAGTTGTTATTGATGTTACGTTAGTTTAGCGCAACGTTCAGCTTCTAGAAATCTGAACGCAATCTTTCTTTGTTTTTTTTTTTAAATCGCGTTTAAATCATTCAACTAATTTGTAAGTTAATCAACTCTTACCTGTCCAAAAGATATGGATATGTTTTCTATAATGGTTTTAAGTCAATGGAATTTGTTGCATTATCTAGAGTTCCACAAGGATCGAGTTTGGGTCCTTTGCTTTTTAATATATACATCAATGATTTATTTCCATTAATGTCTTGCCAAATATTAGCATATGCAGATGACGTTAAGCTCTTTCATTGCATACATAATCAACACGATGTAGACATGCTTCAAGATAACTTGAGTGCACTGACCAATTGGTCCGACAGGAATAAGCTTGTTTTGAACGTTAACAAATGTTATGCTATGACTTTCACTAGGAAAAACCGTCCATAATTGTCCTTCTATTCAATTTATGATGTTCCACTCACCAGAATGAGTGAAATTAAGGATCTTGGTGTGTCATTGGATTCATCTTTATCGTTTAATAGTCACATTCAAAAAATTTGTTCGTCTGCCTCAAGAATGTTAGGATTTACTATCAGAACTTGTAGATATTTCAATGATGTTGCGCTTCTGGAGTCTTTATATTTCGCTCTTGTTCTTCCTAATTTG
This sequence comes from Melolontha melolontha, assembly GCA_935421215.2. Lineage (NCBI taxonomy): Eukaryota > Metazoa > Arthropoda > Insecta > Coleoptera > Scarabaeidae > Melolontha > Melolontha melolontha. Next base: position 164,724,142 of record OW285237.1, on the reverse strand, counting down.
GAATATGAGTCTGTTGTTTGGTTCCCTCATTATGTATTGCAGCAAATTCCTATTGAGCGTGTACAGCGACGCTTTTTGACTTTCAAAAATACTGGAGTGTATCCGAACAGAAATGTTTCCTACGATGAATTAAGGCTACGTTTTGGGTTCCAGCCACTCACTGATCGGAGGATTGAACAAAGTGCTCGTTACTTATTTAAACTTGTCATCAGTAGTATTGACTGCGATGGGATATTAGCTGCTGTTCGATTTAATGTACCTTCAGTTAATACTCGCTATACGAGTACATTCAACTTGAGCACCCCGAGGACCAACTTACTAATGAAATCACCTGTTTACCATATGATGCGGAATGCTGATGCAATCTGCAGAGATATATTTAATGGTGAAATCATTTAATCAGTTTATATATGTGTTCCTAAGTATTTCATGACAGTCACATAATTTATTAATGAATACTTTTTGTTTATTTATGTCTACCTGTAAATTAATTTTTACCATATTTTTCTTTTTTTCTGTTCTGTTGTATGTATGTATTACATAGTTTTTGCCCTATTACTACGTATGCACCTGTTGGGCAAATAATCAATTATTATTATTATTATTTTAATTATTATTACTATTATTATTATTATTATTATTATTATTAAAATATCTTTTAGGTAGCACAAAAGATAAAATTGAAATAGGACAAAAGTCTGGTATCTAGAACATAGATTGTAACGATTGTAACCAACAATATATTGGACAAACTAAACGTCCTTTTAACTTTCTGTAAGGAACATATTTCCCATTTTAGATTTAAGAGACCTGAGAAAACTAACGCTGCGCCACATATTTGGCACACAGACCATTATATGCCTTTAAATAATCTCTGATTACTTAAAACAATAAATAATTATAGAGAATTAGATAGTTACGAAAAAAGTATTTATCTATTCGTACATAGAAATAAGAATAATTTAATGAATTCTGACAATAGACCAATTCTTCAGTCCAGTTTCTATGGTTTATTGTGACTGTAGTAATTATTGTTTCGATATATGTTTTTCTAGCTTCATGTTTCTTTAATTTTTAGGCTAAGTTTAAGTAGTATATAGGGGTTCGTTTTAATGTTACGAATTTAGTGTTATCCCACTGGCGATTTTGTAAAGAGCATATCTGCAAAGGTTGTAGCCAAAGAGGCTATGTTTAACACATTTTTCAGATTATTCTACCGAAGATAGCAACTTACTTGCTGAAATATGCATTTAAAATTAATTAATTTTAAATACGTATTATGTGATCAGAGATTTTTCTTGTTTCTGTTTCAGATTTCGATATTTCATTTATTTAAAATTTCTAAAGAAACAGGAGAAAGTATTGTTTCCACAAATTACGATATTGACTTTATTCATACCTTTAGTTAAAATATTATACTATTTTATTTTAATTTAATAATTCGCTGTTGCGCGTGAAAAAATTGGTAAGTCAAAAATCATTGTTTGGAGAAAACTTCGATTGAAAAGATCAGGTTAACGAATTATCGATTTTGTAATATTTCGGGCCAACGTTTTGCTAAAATTGGTTTCGACTATCAATATATTATAATATATAATAATATTGAACAAGCTACTAGCATATATATTTGGTGAAAAAAAAATAGTAAAAGTTACTTTTGTTTGTCTTCTCTCTTTTTTTCAGTCGAAATCCTTTTTCACAATTAGGAAGAACTATTCTGTGGAATAATTCCGACAATTAAGAGAAGGAAACTGCTGTACATGGGACATGTCATGAGGGGAGAAAAATATCAAATACTACAAATAATTATGCAGGGAAAAATCCCGGGCAAGAGATCTATAGGAAGAAGACGGAATTCATGGCTGAAGAACCTTAGGGACTGGTTTGGATGTAATAATAATGAACTGTTTAGAGCTGCGGTTTCAAAAGTAAGAATTGCTATGATAATTGCCAACCTTCGAAGCGGAGACGGCACTTAAAGAAGAAGATTCTGTGGAATATAATAGCAGGGCATTGATGTTTTACAGATTTTTATTCACAAAATCTTAAAATACATAAACTTAAATAAATAATTAGCAATATTAATCTCATTTTCTTCTTCATCCGAAGAGTAATTTGGATATATATTCACTTGCTCGTTCAAAGTTCTTAAGTTTTGTTAGAAACCCGAGTTTCCCTCGGAAATATAGAGAAGAAGGTCCATTAGATGTTGCTTCTTTTCTGAATTTATTGGAATCGGCCTGTCATATGCCTTTTTGAATTAAGGGCTTCTTGATTTGTACGAGTGTTCTTCTCTAAACTGAGTCTTTTAAAATCCTAAGCTTCATTTAACTTCAAAAAACTTCTTGTATTCTTTGTATACCTGATGGGTCTTACCTCTCTCTAGTTAAAGTAGCCACCCATTATGTTTTTTTTCGATGTGCTAACGATTTGGAAAATAAGCCAGCAAAATCAAAAAAAAATCTGTTCTCTCTAATGCTCGCACCTCAAAAGGTTTCCTTTTATCAACTAAACGAATGTGTTGAGTCCAGTCATGCGGATTTTCAATTTTCAAATTGCATTTTTCTTTCTTTTTCTCGATTGTGATCTGTGTCGCACTCCATGTGAGCGAGTATGACCAGGTAATAAAAACTTATGGTCAATTATAGCAAGATTTTTGCAATTTTGTAGTGCGACTAGACAAGTGGCTGATATGTAGATATTCTGATTTTGACCCCCACAGGAATCGGAGTTCATGACAATGTGAGTAACTGTAGGATCGAGATCCTTGCTCAAGTAACTATAAGCACAGAAACCTATTTCATTGCCACCTCTTTTCGCTAAGGATTCATATCATATGGAACAGTACGTTTGAACATCATCACAGTCATGTACTGCGAGATTATAGGTCCAGAGCTGACGTTTGTAGAATGTTTCACCATTCTGTGGGTCTGATGTTGGTAAGCACTGTTGTAAGTCGAAGCGAATAGTTTTTTTTGATAGAGTCTGACATTGAGGTGCTTTTGTAGTCATTCTCAGCGGTATAATCTTCGTCAGCTTTCTGGCAATTCTCCGCCAATTCCTGGATAATTTTGACTTTTAATCTTTTGACTTAACCATCTTCAATTTCATGTTTGTCACAGGTACGGCATGTGTCCTTCTTGCGTTGCTTAATCATAATATTTAAACTATAAAAATTTCTTCATAAGCTTTTCGATTTATATAATTTGTTGGATGCTTTTCTTTGCAGGCTTGATATAAAGAGTCAGGGTGTAATGCGGAGATAAATACCTCTTAGATATTTCTCTTCTAGTATAGCGACTTTCATATGTGGGTATAGATAAGGTATGTTCCCCTGCAGTTTGTTTCCTATTATTGATGTGGGTTCCCCTTCTGTCGAAATCTATTACTTCTGCAATATTTTTTTTCTGAAATACTATTTCCAGAAATTTATTGCTAACATCAAACGTTTTTAAGAAGCAGTCTTTGCGAGCTATTGTTTATTCTAAAGTAATACAGAACATAACACTTGCGATGTTTATTACTACCATATTTACGTATTCTGGTAACTTTTTTCTCCTACAAAGTAATTAAGTCATTTAGGTATTGTGTTCTTCTGTTATAGCTACCCATTGACCACAAATCATCGAATAATGTCCCTCTAATGTCGTCAAAATTTTCTCTGCATTTGTTTCTACACAGTCTTAATTCTATCATAGTTCTTGCTGCGACAATTTTATTTTTTCTGATACGATACCTTTTTCCTGTATTTCTTTACAAATTTCTTTCCTGTCTCATATTTCTTTGTAAGATCGCTAACTTTGGTAATTTTCTGCCTCTTCACTTACTTCTATATTGCACCTCTGTATTGACTACAGTTTCTAGCTTCCTTTTTCGTTGTGGTATATTTTGTGGATAATTTTCAAGTGAATCGTTACTCTCAGGGAGAAAATCTGGATCAGGAATATGATTATCAGCATAAAAAATGTTCGCAAATTCTTTTTGTACTTCTGGTGGTATCGTCTGAGTGTCACTACTTGAAGTGTTTGAATCTGAATAAAACAATAAAAGTTATCAATCAGTCTTTCAAATTCGTGTAGATCTGACAAAAGAAACGAGGATTAATAGAAACTCAAGACGGAAAATATTAAAGGTTGACAAAATAAAATATTGCGGTTCATACTAACTACCTTGTCGTATTTCACTTGTGATACAGTTATCTTAAGACGAAGCATTTGGGTCTGGAAATACAATAAATACATCAAATATAATTTACGATGTTGGCTTAAGTTCAGTATACAGTTCACACTAATTTTCAAACATTCGGAAATAGAACGACAGGTCACGCCATTGAACAACAGTTACTGCTATACTGAACAAGAGCGCAGAAATAAAAAACTGCTATAATATGCATTTATAAAACTTACTTAAATTAATTGTTTCACAATCTTTCTGTATCATTTCCAATATTTTTTTGCCTCTAGAACATATTTTTTTTAGAGCTAGTCACAATCTTGTTTACAACCTAATTTTGAGGTTATACTTGTGTAGAAGGTGTTAAGTCAAACTAGAAACACAATTTCTGTATAAAGGATGGTAAGTCCACTTTTCGCTTTGTGCCACACTAAGTAAAGCTTTTAGTTGTATGCATATAGAGATTATTTCACATAACTATTTTTACACGTAATCGTTTAACCATTTCTGTAACTTAATTCATTAGTGCATTTACAGTTTTACTCCAGTAAATAAGTTACTTTGACTTGTGTCCTTTTACACAGCCAAAAATTGTAGTTTCTAAGTTCAAGGCAAGACTTTTCCTCAAAAATATGACTTATCATCCTTTTCGCGCGCATCAGCGATTATTATGTTACATTTTATTTTTCACGCTTATGTTTTACGTAGTTAAATAATTATATCCAAATTTAGTCCTTTACAGTCGTTATTTTCTTTTGCGATCCCCGCGTGTGATTTTGGGATATTTTGGCGATACTGTACCGTAGTTTTTGGTAATTTTTACTCAGCAGACTCGAAAGGTGGTGTGCGGGGGTGTTAATTGGAAGCCTGTATCGTGATAGTGATTTTGACGTCTTTTTTGCGAAACATATAGGCATAATTTCGCTGGCTTTCATTGTCCGATATTCCGATACAAAATTTCGCAACAAGGAAGACACAGTCAAAACAAGTAAGCAAGGAAGATAAGAAATATCAAGCTGAACATCTGCTCCAGAAGAAAGCCTTTCCAGCTGTGGGACGTATTTTAGTACAAGTATTTTTTGATATAATTCGATTTTAAAGTTAATTACCGTTCTTATACTGTAATAGAATTTATTTTCAAATAATTTTAAGTAATAGATATATTTTAATTGGTTTCACTTGTGAATAATTTAACGGAAAATTTTGGTAAAACATCCTAGATTTATATTTTTTTTTGTTGTCGCCACGCGCGAGAATTTATAGCTTTTGATAACTTTAATTTTTTTTTAATACCAATCTACTATTGCTTAGGTAACATAATGTGTGTAATTTTTATATTGTAAAGTTCTGCTACAGATCTGAGGTAGAACTAAAATTTTGATCCTAGGTATCAGGTATGTAGTTGGTAATCGCTTGTTAATTAATTTGACCTACTTTTAGTGCCTTCTGCAGTTTATATCAATTTGTTTATATTAATTTATTTTTATTATTTTTATTCTTGGAACAATTTGCTGATTCAATATACAATTTCATGTAAAATTTCGTAATTTGTTGAAATTTTAATATCATAATATACTGAATGCTTTATACATTATTTTCTCTGATTGTCACATTAGTTTAACACTAACTTTGCAAATTTCTGGATCAGATTATATTATTTTTGGCAGCTTATAAACCACTCTGTTAATCTTGGTTTTGTCAATATACGAATTAACGAATTAATCTATTGTCGATGCTTTATTTTTAATTTAGGCACCCCTTTCTCCTTTAGTTTAGTTTATCGTTTTGATTCAATTTAGTAGTCCGTAAGCGCATGCGCTTACGAATGCTCAACCTTTTTGTTAGTTTTCAATCTCGAGCCTCCGTACGCAAAACTATGTGGCGCTACCTACCATCTGTTTTAGTCAATTCACGACCGTCTCCACTGACTTAGGGCATACACGATAAATAGAGGCTCCATTTTAAATTATGCGTTACGACTACCGACCTCCACATTTTCCGATCATCTTCATTACACCAAGACTGCGCGCAAGGTAGAAATTAATAAGTTAAGATGTAGCAAATATATCAACGTGATCATAATGTTGTATTTCTCAGTTGGTTAATTCTAGATGAATACCGAATGATTTAAAATATCTTGAAAAAAAGGGTGAAGAAACATCTAAACAGCAGCATTATAAATTACAAAATATAAAACGTAGAGATAATCTTGTCTATTATATATTTCTATGTTTATGATTTCTTGACCAATATCATACAATAGTAGATTTACGTTGCCAATATCTTGCAAATGTTGACTTATCAATTCTGTTTGTAACCCGATTACGACGCGGTTGTATATATCGATGCGCCCCGGATTTGCGCGTGTATATCCAAGATATTTAAAAAATCATAGTGTATATGTATGTTTAAATCCTGACAAGAGTATGTTTTTGAGATGTTTATTCAATTTCAAAATATTGTGCAAATGTGCCAATTAAAAGTCCATCACGTTCCACTTCGGAATAAAATTCAATTTCGTTGTACATTATTTTATTAGGAAGTAGCAACGAAAGTATTCTGTTTAAAACTTACGATTGGAAAACTGCACTTCATTAGATTTGAAAATATTAGTAGGTACTACCATAATTACAAACATAATTTTCTCGTAATGGACTCCGTACAATTTACTATGTAATATTCTAAAATTTATAGTTACCACGTTTCTAAGCAAGTACATAAATTATAATTAATATTTCAACAAACTTTCAAATTTACCAAGATACACAGTTGTAGTTAATTCTTGTATATTTTGTAGTTGAAATTCAAACTATTATAGACCAAGTAAATTATTTCACCTTAGGACTTTGTATTTGAACGAAGTCGATATTCCCAACACCTGCAACTGTAAAATGCGGTAAACACTTATTAAATACTTAATACTTACGTTGCTGTAATGATATTCAAAGTGAATTAAAGGCAAGGACAATTTTGAATTTTTAATAACCCATATCATTATAGTAGTAAAATAAGATAATTACACTAGTCAAACAAATATTAGTTACTATGTTAGGTACATCAATTACAACGTAATTTATTATACTTTTAACCCCTTGTACAAGTGCTTGGGCAATTTATGCGTGTACATGTGGATGTAGGTATGCTCCCATTATATGTTCTTTAACTGTCAATGTTTTATTTTGCCGACAAAGAGCAACAAATATAATTTGTTTAGATACGTTTGTCGATAAAAAAATGTAAACAGAATTTGTAAAATCTGGGTTAAAATTAATAGAATCTTTTCTTTAATATCATAAAATTGTAGCAAAAGAATTGAAATCGAATGCGAAAACAAGTTACTTGATATTGCGAAAAGTCTTTTCTTAGACTGGAGACTGGGGCTAAGTAAAAACTTAAAAACCCCTTACCACATAATATTCTTATCCTAAATAAGTATTTCGACAACTAAGTTGTCACCGTCAGTAGGAGAAAATAACGGTGTTTAACATGTGATGCAGTAAAGCTAACCCAAAAAATCGTGACACACTTTACATATCGCTCTTCAGAAAATAATGACGAAAATACATGTCGTCTTACGTTCTTCTTATATCTATTCTAGAAAGTCATACAAGCAGGTATATAAAATTGAATCTTTATCAGTGTTGTAAAAATTATTTTCGTTTTCGATTATTATGCGAATACTTTCATAGATATCCAATGACCTTGGATTGTTTATATTTTTAATTAGCTTTAAACAATATGCTGTTATAGTAAGATCGGCTTCTAATGCATGACGCGCAACGCTCGATTTATCCGATCTATTGAATTTAATATGTAATATATGTTTTTTATAAGGGAGAGATATAACGGGAGATTTTAGTTTCATCCAATGTAACGCCATTGTTTCCTTTGGCATCTATTCCAGAAATATTGAAATATTTTTAAAGGATTAGCTTTATAAAAACAACTTTGAACCGTTAAAAATCAAGGAACGATCATAGCCAATTTATTAATGAGGCATTTCGAAGTAGAATTTAATAATAATGCTAAATGTTTCCCAAGAGTTTGTATTAGATACGTAGATAATGTTTTCGCAATTTTCTATAACGTAAGTGTGAATTGGACATCTTTGGCAAAACAGTTAAATTTGAAATTTTCGACTATTAAATTCATAGTGAAAAAGGAAAGTAATGATAAAATACCATTCTTAGATACACTATTAATTAGAAATAGGCATATAATATAAATTAACATTTTCCGGAAAAAACAGTAACAGTTTTATCGCCGCGGGTTTAAACCACCGTTTCCAACAAAAGACAACTTTGTTCAATTTGTTTTGTTTTCAATAAAAATATTACACATACAATGGTTATAATTCAGAACTAATTAATAACTAATAAGAAAAACTAAAAAAAAAATCGAAAAAATCCTTGAATTAACTTTTTTGCTGCCTCAACAAAATTGCAGCAGAAAGCTCATGTGTTTACAATGCCTATCATCAAATTACATAAAAATCTAAACCTCCAAGTTGCTTTTAGGATCGGAAAAGTCGAGTATTGCCCGTCATGTGTTAGAAAACAATCATAGTATTGCCGTTATATTATGAATGTTTAAAACTAATTGAAAATTTAAATCATCCGAGGGAATTGGACATCTATGAAAATATTTGTAAAATTGAAAACAAATAATATTTATAACACAGATAAGTACACAGAATATTAAGTGACTGAGTTACAGACAGAGCTAAATTGGCGAAAATTAAGGAAACCATTAAAACTGAAAATAGGACAGGATGCAAGAAAACACAAAAAATGTGAATAAGACACTGTAAAAGAACAAAAAATCTAAGAAATTTACGAAAAAAATAAGCAAATTAAAATAAATAATAAAATTAATAACTGAGGAAGATAATTAATTAAGAAACGGAAATTGAAAAAGTAACGAAAGTAGTAGAAAATAGTTGAGTGTAGGTTTCCACAGCCGTTATCTATAATAGATAGAACATGAACGTATGGATAAGCTTGCAGTGACAGCACGCTTATTTCAGAATAGAGAACACCGCATCAATCATTATCTCCTTCTTCTTCTTCAAGTACTGCCTCCGTTACGGAGATTGGCGATCATCATTGCTATTTTCACTTTTGAAACTGCCGAGCGAAATAGTTGATTCGAAGTGCAGTTAAACTATTCTTTAAAAATTTTCGGCCATGACTTTCTTCTTCTCGACAATTCTCCTTCCTTGAATGTTTCGCTGCATAATTACTTTCAGCAAATGGTAGCTATTCCCCCTCGGGTACTGCAATTTTCGCTTTTTGATGGTTATTATAATTCCTTTTTTTTCTTTCTTATTCTTGTTATCACGTCTGTGTTTGTTATTTTTTCAACCCATGACAGTTGGCATTCTTCGGTTTATCTATAATTCAAACGTCTATAGTTTTCTAATATCTGATTTCTTTAATGTTCAAGTCTCCATTGCGTAAAATAGTATCGAAAACACGTAACATTTCACCAATCCAATTATTAATTTCAGATTAAGGTCTCGGCAACTTAGTACTCTTTTCATTGTCATAAAAGTTGATCTTGCATTTTCTATCTTTATTTTTCTTCTTGTGAGCTGTTATTTTTTGTTTATGGCTATTCCTCGATGGTTGTACTTATCTACTTTTTCAACAGGTTCATTTCGTACGTTTTTCCTGTTTTGTATTGTCTTGCTTACTAACATGAACTTAGTTTTCTTCACATTTAGATATAATCCGTACTCCTCTCTTGCTTCTGTGACTTTATTGACTATTGTATGTTAGTCCTCTAAACTAGTTGCTATTATTGCTGTGTCATCTGCACATCTTATTGTTTATGCTATTATTGATTGGTATTCCATTCACTTCAACCCTGTTTGTTTCTTTTTTTTTAATATAGATCGAATAATGCTGATGATAATACATAACCACCTGGGCTCCTCTTTTTATTTTAATTTCCTCCGTAGCCTTCGTATTGCCTTCCAGTTGCACAACGAGTTTTTGTTAGTAATATAAAATGGAAATGATTCTGGTATCTCTCACGTCTTGATTTTTGTTTTTAAGTAGCTGCATGAGATAATCATGTGGCACTTTGTCAAAAGCTTTGGTATAGTCAGTAAAGCAAATATATATATATATATATATATATGGTAAACCTAATCAGTAGGCGATTAAAGGTCTGTATATTACTTCAAAATATATGTATTTAAAAAACTCTACATGTTTCGGCTGTATACGCCTTTTTCAAGAGCCGAAACATGTAGAGTTTTTTAAATACATATATTTTGAAGTAATATACAGACCTTTAATCGCCTACTGATTAGGTTTACCATATCATACCAAGGTCACGAAGTTATTATATATATATATATATATATATATATATATATATATATATATATATATATATAGGCTGTCCTTGAAATAAAGAGACAACGTATGATAAATGGAAAGATGTAATTATATAGAACATAAATCTAAAATTTTGTGATTCAATTACGGCGAGAACCACGGAATCAAAAACACTCTGAAAATTATATTACGTGACGCCTCTGAATTACAAATATTCAGAATGTGTTTAAATAATAAATACCTCGCACACACATACGCTACAACGTATGTTTACGTACGTAACAGGTGGATGAGGTGGAAAATAACAAAACTATTCCTTCTGTTATTGTCGGTCAACTTCAAGATATCGTCTCTTATAATATAGTCGATTGCAGTTTTTTTTTGCAAATTTTTTTAAATATTTTTGTCATTTTTTTTTTTTGCTTAAGAGAGGGAATTTTGGGAAAATATTTTGGATTTATAATCTATATAATTACATCATTTCTTTTTCGTATGTTGTCTTTTTATTTAAAGGACATCCAGTCTATATAGATCTTGATTCGTTATATTACAACATCAGATTATTCCTACTTACTAGTACCTAAAATAATATGAAAATCACTAGAAATGATATAGAATTCCAATTACTCTAATTGAGAGTACACAAATTAAGTAACAGATGGAAGTTGACATTAGTTTGCCGTTATTATTTTATAAGACCATACATTTCATTTCTGGCATCATTGAAGTTAACCAATGTGTTTTACAGACGGAATTAGTGCAATGATACGCCACGCTATTCCACTTTATACCTTATTTTACAGATTCATATGTGTTAATGCTTCCTTAATTATTAAACTCTCCTCGCTTCTATCTTTCACCTTCTTCCTCCATCTTCTAATTTTAATACTACCTATATCTTTAATTATATACTCCTTCCATCTCAAATTTGATCTTTCTTTTGGTCTCCATTTTGTTATATTTTTAACAACTAATTCAATTTCCCAATCGAAGCAATTGACGCTATGGGAACAAAAATACAAACAGCCAACACTAGGTTGAGCACTGTTTACCGGAGCGATACCAATACGGAGTAGTGGAACGAAACAATAACGAGATATACAACAAGAAACTGCATGATCGGTGAAATAGGAATAAATAGAAAACCCAAAACAAATCTTCAGAGAGCCGAAAATTATCATCTCTTAGAAAGTAAAGAAGAAATAAAAGTATAATGAAAAATGTAAAACATGCATTCTCGAATTGCAATGGATGAAATAATTTTTTGTGTCCGAAAAAATTACTGAAACACCAAGAATTTATTAAATATGCAAATGATACGAAAACTGACTTCAAAAGAGTGCATCAGCAAATATAGAATTTCAAGTTTGGTTAAACACCATGATATTCTTATACTTAAAAAAGGAACAACAGTAGCTCCATTTGTTAATTGTCGGTGCTCTTTTACTGAAGTCCTAATACAAGATTTAATTTCAGAAATTAACCAAAGACAACAAGGATCAAAGTTGTCTTTGTTTAGTTTATGTGAAACCAATTTTGAATGTTTCTGAACCTTGCCAAGTTATCACAACTGGTTGGAAACGTTTTTTTTTTCTTTAAGAACGATTTAATATTGAAGGAAGAGCTCGTTGCGTTGCTTAAGCATTTTGGACCAAACAGACTTGTAGTGCTTCTTTGTCAAAATTGAAAACATAGCCACGACCACTTTCATCATTAATAAATAATTTTATTCGTGAAATTTTTGAAATCAACGTGGTCATTCTCAATCCTGAACAGAAGCGGTTCCGAGGGCACAACAAATATTTTTTACATCATCCATTGCTTTCGTACACAACCAGAATTTATGGAGCATGTATTGACTAATATGATTACCTTCCGATTTCCTTGTTGTCAAATTTTAAAAGTATTAAATTAACAGAAAATCTACAAAATTTTACGCCCAGAACGTGTTCAGTAAACTTTTCTGTACACATAAGATGTTTCTAGGTTATGTTCCTTGAGTTATTACTAAACAGCTCTACCAAACGCACGTTATAAAAACAACATTAATTATTACTAGACCTGATATTAAACAAATATGTACTCAATATGTTTCAAAGTTAAAAAGCTGTCTCAGTGATATAATAACCAACAATAAAACGTCATATTATTTTGTAAGAGTCATTCCTTACCCGTCAATATACGAAATATGTTTTGACATTAATATTCAACGTAATTTTGTAACACTTCCGTCTAACTAACGATGCCGCCAAAAGTTTATCGTCATTATTAATTCCTCCGAACTAATTACATCGTCTCTAATTCTAACTGCACAAACATAGACCGTCTCTCTGATTTACGATTTGTAGACTTTAACAGCTACCATGTCATAATTTTGTTTATTGTCCTGTACGCTTGACATGCGACAAATTTAATAAATTATTATAAGCGTTTAAGAGATAAGCGACCGCAATAAAATGACGACAGAAAAATCTACGACAACAAGAGAGAAAAACTAGAAAGATTTCATTTGTAGTCGAACGATTAAATTGATTTATCAGGGGCCTGTTTATGCGACTTTGTAAGACAGCTTCTTTGTTCTCATACATAATGAGTTGGTTTCGTCTGGTTTTATTAATTTATTTCTGTATTTTTTAAGACCCCTTGCGCAAATTAATAACTTAACGGCCTCTCAGTACTTGGTAAAATGTTAATTATATGGGTTATGTATGTATTTATACGTCCGAGAATATACTGTGCGTTTATTGTGAATTTTAACGTATTAGCTGAGCTTATAAAGTTCTCGTAAGTTTCACCGAGGCGAAGAGGTAATAAAGCAGACAAACAGGTGCTCACGACTTCTTTAATATTATAATGTGCATTTTGTACGCAGCATATCCACACATAGCATGCCTTTTAAATAAATTTATTACACTGTTATATAGATTACATTTTAATTCCTGTATCTTCACGGATATGGTTATTGATAAAGAAGAGTTGTTGCTGCTATGAATAATAATAATAAATCTTTCTGAAATACAGTTTTGCATGTACAACATTTAACTATATTTTAGTAAAGGGGTTTTTATCTGAATTATATCTTAGTAGACTGCAAGGTAGGTATCAAGTAGACTTTTCATTATATCTAAATTGTAAGTTAATATGAAATATCGATATGAATTTAAATTAATTGCTTCTTTTTAACGGTTTTTGACAATATCTTTAACAATTAATAACTCAAAGTTAAAGCTTCAGAAAGAAATAATGTAGACAGTCAGTTTCGCTTGTTGAATATAATGAGACCAATCTCTTTTAGGTTCTACATAACTAGGTCTAGTTACCCAATCATATCTTCCTTTAAACTTTGTATAATGTTTGTGTATCTCAGGGCAATCTCTTTTAGGTTCTACATAACTAGGTCTAGCGTCCAATGTAAACGTAAAGAAATAATACAACGAGATGTAAATCGTTAAAAGTTTTTTTATTGTTAATTAGTATTTTCACAAATGTATTGGCAACTTAAAATATCTTATTTCTTAAACTAAGGCTTAATTACTATCAGAGAGTTTTATACAATTTGTTTATTACAACACGTATATATATATATATATATATATATATATATATATATATATATATATATATATATATTGATAACGTCCCCCTCTTATAATGGGCTGTGGTGAGATTATAAAATGTTAATGAGATAAAAGTGTAAGATAAAATTATGTATTTGAAAAGATTAGTCGGGCGCCTTAATTTATAAAATCTCACCCCAGATTGCGCTATCTTTATCTCAAATAGCCAACTAGTCGGAAAGCAAGAAACTATATTTAATAAAACTTTACTAAATGTGGGTGATCTCGGGCTCGTTGTGAGTTTTAGGTTGTTGCTTCCAAAAAAAGGGAATAATATTAATGTTGACGCTTAATATAATAACTCCTACAAATAAATATGAACAAATAAAAGATTCATGTAAAATTAAAAATATTATGTTTATTAAATTAAAGGAAACTGTAAAAATATAACGTATTACAAATGTGATATTAACGAAACTGCATATACGCATAAACAACAAGGTGTTACTAATGTGAAAAGAGGTTATGTGTGTTAAACTAATAAATAATATGAATATAAATGTGAATACTCTTATTACAATTATGGTGAGTACCCTTTTATTGTTATCTCTAAGATATAAATAGGTTGTTTAATTAAATATAAAGATCATGACAGGACGTGGTAGATTAGGTAAATAATTCGAGAAGATTATAAAATAAAAGTTTTAAGAATTTAATTTTTGAAAAAAAAATAAATATTATCTGAAAACCTGTTATAATAATGATGCTGATGTATGTTTGTAGATCGTCTGTGTGAATTGGGAAGATCCTCGGTGATCCAAAAATGTTCGGGTGCAGCACAAAATGATGGCGGTGTAGGTGGCTGTTTACGCAGACGCTATCGAAGATTTTCCTCGGACTTCGTCTTCGGTGCCTAATTACTCACTGCGCTCGTTTCTGGCTGTAGAATTTCAGGTATCGTTGTTGATGTACGTTAGACTATATTGTTGAAGTTCGGCGATGGATTCTTATATATATTTCTTCTGATTTTCTATCGTTTTCGGTGGAACTACGTCTGTGACGCTATATTGTTTGAAAGTTCGTTATTACCGAAAATTCTTGTAGTAATTCACTTGACGATCGAGTTAATTAATATTCTGGATACTTTTTATCACTTTTAGCTGAATTTATAATTTAAATTTGTGTTTTATACAAGATTTCTAAGGCTTGGTCTAAAAAGATGCGTCTATATATTCTTCAAATTCAAGGATCGAATAATTCGACAGCACTTGTCTGAATATTACCAAACACGCTATCTATTGATATCAATAATCTCGATGATTTACCCTTTTAACAATTTTATATAAAAAGAATTTGATTAATTTAGAATATCTAAATGATTTTAAAAATTATATTATAAATTACCAAGTTAGGTTAAGATAAATTTGAATGATACAAATCGCATACTGCGCATGATAAATGTAAACATAGCGAGATGTCAATTTGTAGGCGTGTCTTACTAGTGTCGATATAATACAAAGTTGCATATGGATTTGAATATGTTTTTCGCGCTAATATTTGAAAATTTGAATATGATATAATAAAATTAAATAATGAAAGGAAAATGTATATAGAAATTTAAAGAATGAAATGATCGTTATAAAAATACATATGCACTTCGATACTACTAAGACTTAATAATATTATTTATATAACCATTATATTATAACCCTTTTTCACTTTGTATGTCTTATTCTTCCTATTTTAGATGCAGCTCTATATGGATAACATGCATCACAACAATGTCCCCGTCGAAAAAATGTCGGAATGTACAAATGAGGACATTCTTTTCGCTGAAGATGATGTAGGAAATGAAAGATAGCAACCTTGTTTTTCTAAACTTATTACGTGTCGTTCGAATTAAACAATTAGAAAGAAAAATAAGTTAACACCTTAATATAAAAACTTTATGAATTGTAAAAACGAAATGTTTGTTTGTGTGATGGACTTCCTTAACATTATATTAGTATACCAAAGTCTTTTTCTCTTTTTTTTTTTAATTATCAACTATTATTCTATTGTTTCTTTGTAACTTCTCTTTATTTATTCAAGCTGTCCAAATTCAAATTATCCAGTCTAACTTAATGTTTCTTGTTTAAGTATATTTATTTGTAATTATATAAAAATAGTTTAGTTGTAGTATTCATTTAATTGATGTATTTTGCGAGCTATAACATACCTTTCAATGTAATTAATAATTTTAATGACTGTATTTATTCAATTGTATATTACTGTTCCGTTAAATAATCCTGCAACATCGAAATATGGTATCTACCCTTTATGTACCCGGTTTCTTCTTCCATTAATTCATAAGTATTGTTGCCTAAGATTCTATTAATAATATAAGGTCCTTGATATGGTTTTAGCAGTTTTCCCATTATTTTATTTTTAAGATCAGTTACTCTCAATCTTTTCACTATTACCCTATCATTAAGATTATATGTCTTATATTTCTTATCAACGGTATTCCTCTTTCTTTCCCATTTAATTTTCTTTGTCAATAATTTCTCTCTTACTTCTATAAGTCGTTCGTTGAAGTTGATGGCTTCTGGATCTGTCCAAGGTCTCTGCGGTGGCTGACCAGTAAAAATTGTTATTCTGGTTCTATGTTGATAAGCCAAAATGCGTTCTTAAGATCTAACTTGCTGTATATGGGCTTATTACCACATTTTGTTAATAATACATCGATATTTTGCGGCATTTCGAATTCGGGTTTAATTCTTCGGTTCAATGCTCTTGCATCTAAACATATGCGTAGAGATAAGTCTTTCTTTTGGACTATAACTATCGGATTTATAAAGTAGGTATTTGACTTCTCTATAATGCCAGTCTGTTCTAATCGTTCCAGTTCCTGACTTACTTTCTGCTGATAATGATACGGAATGGGGTAATTTTTACTAATTAGTGGGTCTTCGTTATCTATTTTAATCGGATGCTGATATCCTTTTGCAAACACTACATCATTGTTAATAAGAGTAATATTATTGTATAAAATTGCTATTAAGTCGGGTATGACAGTTGTATCTGGTATCTTAGAGTTCTCTATAAAATTCTTTATATCATCATAATTATTAATTGTTTTCACTACTTGATTATCCATTCTAACTTCCATAACATCTCCTCGCTCGTGACAATCCTTCGTTCCTTGCCTAACTACCATTCTCTCTATTCCAATATTTGTATTATTAAATTCTATTATTTTTCCATCTGTTTCATTATTCCCCTCGTAATCTCTTCTATTGCACGGTTCATTATTTAATATAATATTATTTATTTCACTCGTAAGCACTTCCTTCTTATATAGGTTATAACCTTTTAACTCTTCTTCTGATAATTGTTTTTCAAATATAACTTTATTCACATCTATATTTAGTATACCATTTTCGAAATCTAAGATCATTTTGAGTTTTTTAATACTGTCAATACCTATAATACAGTCGTATTGTAGTTTATCTATAATATAGCAATGTATGATGTATTTTGATTTGTCGACTAATATTTCTGTTGATAATTGTTTTGTTACCGTCCCCATGCGTTTTCCGTTCGCTGCAATGATATCTGTCCCTTTCGTTTTTACAATGTTCTTCTCGTATCCCCGTATATTCGTAGCTTTCTCTGCCTTTAATAAAGTTATTTCCGCTCCTGTATCGATTAAGCAATATAAAAAGATATTTTCGAATTTTAATTTTACAATAGGTAAAGTATATATTTGGGTAGTTTGGTTGCCTGCATCTTCTACAGTAATGAATTCTTCCGGATGTTGATAGAAAGTAATATTTTCAAATTTAAAAGGTATGTTACAGTCGTCATGGGTTATTAATTTTGTGCTGATGATGGGCCTTGTGTTGGGTTGGTGTAGAGGTCCTCTGTTAAAATTGGCGTTTTTTTTAATACCTCTTCCATATTTGTTCGTATCGGCGATACAGATCGATGACGTCTGTTAATATTATTTACGTGACCACGTCCACGATTACGGATATGATTAAATCCTCTTCCTTGTTGATTAGTATTATGGTTTGTATTGTTATTGTTTGTTTGTCGATCCGTAGTGCGATTGTAATTATTGAAATAATTATTACTGTTGTATCTGGATGGCTGGTAGTTGTAATTAGGTCTATTTGATGGATTGTTTGAATTATTATTATCCCGATCATTGTACATATTATTGTTAGAATTGTTATTATTATTATATGCTCTTGTAAAATTTTGATTTCTATTATTGTTGTTGAAATTATTATAACGTTGCGGTGGTGAGTTATTTGGGTTATTGTTCGGATTATTTGAATTTTGTGACGGATGATTGCGAGAGTTGGGATTGCGATATATGTGTTGTGGCTGAAGGTTATTCTCCGAATAATCATCTAGACGTCTCATTATGTCTATGAGAGAGTCCATATCCGTAACTCTTTGACATATGATAGCCTGTGTATCGGTGTAGATGAAATGATTTAGGAGCTGCCTGGCAATCATTGATTCTTCCATGTCATTCAGGTGTTTACACTGGTTATAGATACGGGAAGCGTATGTCTCGCGTGATACTTGTCCCAATCGATATTTGCCTGTCAACAACCGTATTCTAGCTCTGTTTTGTTGCGTTTCGTCCCAATAATTCTTCTTAAAGAGTGTAACAAATTGGTCAAGAGAATTGCAATGGTCCTCAATTCTTTGAAACCACTCCTGTGCACTGTAACGTAAAGTTACTCGTATGACCTCCATCCTCTGCTTCTCCTCAGGTATATCCTCTAAGTAGCGTAAAAGACAACTAAGATACGTCATAGGATGTACACGTGTGATATCCCCGTCGAAATGATGTAAATTTTCTATCTTTATAGAGCTATTATTAGTATTAATATAATTAGTTGATGTAAAATAGCCTTTTATTTTATTTTCCAATCGTTTAATGTTAGTCTGTGTAGTCGTATAATTTTCATTAATAGTTATAGTTATAGTATCTAAATTTTGTCTGACAATATTGATTTCTTGTTTATTATGATCGTTGTATTGGTTTAACGATGATTTTAATTGTTCTGTGTTATCATTATTTAATTTGTTAAAATTGGTCAATTTTGTATTAAACAAATTATTATTTTCAGAAATCATTTTGTCTATGTTTTGTTGTATGTCTTGTGTTGTAGTTTTAAGTCTCTGTTCAGTATTATTTTGAATTTCAGTAGTTGCGGTCTCTAACTGCTTAGCCCAATGTAAATTCTGTAGATTAACGGTTTCATCAAGTTTAATTAAGTACTTGAGTTCGTTTTCTTCCATGTTTTTCTGAGCTGTAGAAATTTCTGCTATCTTACCCTCTAAATCAACTTTGAAAGCACTTAATTTGTTGTCGATGTTTGCATTATTTATTTCAAATTTTTGATTAATATTGTTCATGTTTATCTCTAATTTAGTTGTTAGATCACTATTCATGTTGCTTATGTCTGTTTTCATATTAGTTAGTTCTTGTTTTAAGTTTTCATTGTTAGTGTCTAATTTGTTTGTTAAGTCTTGTTTTAGGTTATCGTTATTTGTATCTAATTTGTTGTTCATATTTATATTGTCTTGTTTTAAGTCTTTCATTTCTAGTTTTAAATCTTGTTTCAAATTAGTCATTTGTGTCATTAGTACCTGTAACATGTTCATTACCTGGCCATTGTCTGGTGGACTTACCCCTTCAGTTGTAGACGCTTGTGTCACGGGAATGTCTCCCTGTTCAACCCTATCTTCTTCAGTACTGTCCTTAACTGCTTTGCTTCTATGACGAGTATCCATTTTGATATTTATTAAATTTATAAAGTTTAATGAATTTATATAAAGATGTATCCTTTATTTTTAAAGTATGATAATAATAAATAGTTGAAAAATACAAAGTTATGTTTAAAATATGAATAATAATACTCGAGACACCGTAATTTTATTAGTGAATCAAAAGTTAAATAAAATAACGTAAGCACAAGGTGATATTTTCCCTTTCACTAACCTCTAATATGTCCAAGAATCCTCCAAAGTCTGCGATGTAGTGAAATAAAGGTAACAATCTGCTGTTATAATAGGAAAAACATGTACACACAACGACAATAATAATCTACACCTTTTTGTCTATATAATATATGAAACAATTTGAAAAGTATCAATTATTTGCAATATTTAACTTTGTAGATGAGTTATCAACAAGAAGCAACAGGCCCACGTTGTCGGCGACAATTGATAAATTGCGCTGAGATAGGCCTCTACGTTGGGCTAGCCAATTGATAACGGCCCCCTTTTATAATGGGCTGTGGTGAGATTATAAAATGTTAATGAGATAAAAGTGTAAGATAAAATTATGTATTTGAAAAGATTAGTCGGGCGCCTTAATTTATAAAATCTCACCCCAGATTGCGCTATCTTTATCTCAAATAGCCAACTAGTCGGAAAGCAAGAAACTATATTTAATAAAACTTTACTAAATGTGGGTGATCTCGGGCTCGTTGTGAGTTTTAGGTTGTTGCTTCCAAAAAAAGGGAATAATATTAATGTTGACGCTTAATATAATAACTCCTACAAATAAATATGAACAAATAAAAGATTCATGTAAAATTAAAAATATTATGTTTATTAAATTAAAGGAAACTGTAAAAATATAACGTATTACAAATGTGATATTAACGAAACTGCATATACGCATAAACAACAAGGTGTTACTAATGTGAAAAGAGGTTATGTGTGTTAAACTAATAAATAATATGAATATAAATGTGAATACTCTTATTACAATTATGGTGAGTACCCTTTTATTGTTATCTCTAAGATATAAATAGGTTGTTTAATTAAATATAAAGATCATGACAGGACGTGGTAGATTAGGTAAATAATTCGAGAAGATTATAAAATAAAAGTTTTAAGAATTTAATTTTTGAAAAAAAAAAAAATATTATCTGAAAACCTGTTATAATAATGATGCTGATGTATGTTTGTAGATCGTCTGTGTGAATTGGGAAGATCCTCGGTGATCCAAAAATGTTCGGGTGCAGCACAAAATGATGGCGGTGTAGGTGGCTGTTTACGCAGACGCTATCGAAGATTTTCCTCGGACTTCGTCTTCGGTGCCTAATTACTCACTGCGCTCGTTTCTGGCTGTAGAATTTCAGGTATCGTTGTTGATGTACGTTAGACTATATTGTTGAAGTTCGGCGATGGATTCTTATATATATTTCTTCTGATTTTCTATCGTTTTCGGTGGAACTACGTCTGTGACGCTATATTGTTTGAAAGTTCGTTATTACCGAAAATTCTTGTAGTAATTCACTTGACGATCGAGTTAATTAATATTCTGGATACTTTTTATCACTTTTAGCTGAATTTATAATTTAAATTTGTGTTTTATACAAGATTTCTAAGGCTTGGTCTAAAAAGATGCGTCTATATATTCTTCAAATTCAAGGATCGAATAATTCGACAGCACTTGTCTGAATATTACCAAACACGCTATCTATTGATATCAATAATCTCGATGATTTACCCTTTTAACAATTTTATATAAAAAGAATTTGATTAATTTAGAATATCTAAATGATTTTAAAAATTATATTATAAATTACCAAGTTAGGTTAAGATAAATTTGAATGATACAAATCGCATACTGCGCATGATAAATGTAAACATAGCGAGATGTCAATTTGTAGGCGTGTCTTACTAGTGTCGATATAATACAAAGTTGCATATGGATTTGAATATGTTTTTCGCGCTAATATTTGAAAATTTGAATATGATATAATAAAATTAAATAATGAAAGGAAAATGTATATAGAAATTTAAAGAATGAAATGATCGTTATAAAAATACATATGCACTTCGATACTACTAAGACTTAATAATATTATTTATATAACCATTATATTATAACCCTTTTTCACTTTGTATGTCTTATTCTTCCTATTTTAGATGCAGCTCTATATGGATAACATGCATCACAACAATATATATATATATGGTAAATTCAATCAGTCGGCGATTAAAGGTCTGGTTTACTTCAAAGTATATATATTTAAAACAACCCTACATGTTCGGCAATGATATCTTTATCAAGGATATAAAATTAAAAAAAAATTATTTTTTTTAAAATTTTATATCCTTGATAAAGGCATCATTTTTTTTTTTCAGCGTTAGATTTTTAGGTATTGTCCCCATACACAATTGCCGCAACGTTATTAAATCTGGATTTCTATTAAAAAATGCGTCTAATTTTTGCCGAATACACCCGAAGTCCCTTGGAATATTTTTCAAATTGTTAACAGCCACATCTAATGTGGCTAATCCATCATTTAATTTTAGATTTTGTTTTTCAAAATAATTGATTAGTTTTGGCAAATTTCCAAAGTGTTCCTGAAGAAAGTACGACTGATTTTTTAAGTTTGAAATTTGTATTAGTTCCTTGCACTTAGAAATACTTACAGCATCGTCATTTAAACATGTAACGAAGTTTTGTAAACTATCGAAATTCTCTGCATAAAAACTAGTAGCTTCCAACTATGCTCCCTGTCTAGTTATTACTGGAGAGGGAGGCAGTGACAAAGATGGAAGTAACTACACAAGTAATATGCAGCATATTAGGATATGTTTTCATTAATTGTCTGCCTGTTTTTAACATATATATATGCAGCACTATCATTGACAAATAAAAGTATTTTTTTGTACCTGTCGTCCGAATGAAGCATTTGGTGCATATTCTCGTAAATAATTTTAGCTACTGTTTCCGCATCAACTGTATTTATAACTTTTGTTGCTATTACATATGCGTTATATGGAATAGTTGGATGTACTCGTAGTACACCAGCTACAACATTTACCACACAACGTCCTAATATATCGACAGTTTCGTAGGCACTTATCCATAGATACTGATTTGAAAGATGGCTTCTAATGCGTTCTACTGCTTTCGTGTAGCCCTTAGAAACATAATATTTGCGTTTCACTGAGTTATTTGTTAAAATGTCGGATTCCAACGGGTCTAGTTTCTGTGTATGTGTTTTCGACGCTAAGTGACGTTTTACGTGCAATTTTCTGGAATTTCTTCTGGAATCTTTTACAGACATTGCAATAAATTTCGGAATCACTGGCAATAGATATACAATCTGTTTAACCCTTAATCCAACTCGCCATTGTATCACGATGTCATTGTTCGACCTTGTTCCATATCATATCTTAAAAAGTAACTTAAACTATGTTCTAGATCTAAATAAATAAAAATTAAAAATGCATGCGTAAGTTATTGAAACTTAACGAAATTCACTGGACACTTAAAGTTAAAACAATGAAAAAAATTAATTAACTCACCGTACTTTATTTATCTTACGAAATGTAAAATAAATTATAAAAACTCCTCACGCTTCTGTCTACGCCCATGAAGAAAGGAATTTAACTATTGGAGTAACTGCGTCACAATTTAGCGATGAAAAGCAGATGTGCGGTTAACCGAATGAATAGTGCTATTCAATAACTACGACTATTTATATGGTCTGTCGTAATTTCGAACTGATGCGTCTGATCTCTAGATATTACAGTTGTAATAGTCTATACTATGCATTTTTCTCAGTGTAGGCTGAAAAGAAACAAAATAGCCCTCGTAATCAAAGCACTGAGTAAATTTAATATATCTTTTCGGTACAGTTAACATTTTTAATTAAACAAATTGTAAGTGGACTGTGAGTTATTGTGGTTTGGAAACTAAAAAACCATTAAGATGTTAGTCCGTTGAATCACTCTGTATATAAAATTTAAAACAACGCATATATATGTATAATTATGAAATCTCATGAATTTCAAAAATAAATGTGGAATTTTTATATTTGTTATTTAAACATCAGTACTTAAATTTTTATTACACTTGTAAGTCATGTAAAATACATAAGAATTAGTGTGGATAACAGGATACTAAAGTAAAACTCTCCAATATAACGGCGGTCATTAAATTTATAAAAAGCTAATTGGTGTTGTCTAATCATAATGAAATGAGGATTTTTATGACTGCACGTACAATTAATACGAATACGAAATCCATTATCTTTGTCCCTCTAATGGTAAAGTAAAATTAAAGGAAAAAATAAATAAATAATACTTTTAATAAGTTCTGGTAATATAAATTTTAGCCAAATACAGAAGTGATAGCTGATTAAAATTTGAAAAATAAACGACAAATAAAACTCGAAGAATTCAGAATGGGGTAATAATCTTTTTTCTTATGAGCAGTGGCACAGTGGTAAGCCGTACAACGCACACACGCGCACTCACAAACATGTGGTTAACGTGGATCATAAATATATCCGACGAATTATCACGCCTATACCATATGAAAATAGTTTTTCGAAGGTGTTAAGAATTTTTATATTATCGGTAAATGCGCAGGCCCGACATATACTGGTAGTTAAATGGAAAATATGATCGTCTCCAGCGCAAGAACAGGTGATCAAAATAAATTTTTAGATTTCTGCATGCCTTCATCAGCTTATGTCAAATCTTTATTTACATAATCGCGCACAATTGCAGGTTTTAACAATAAATTCACCCGTTTTAAGCAGGCGAAAATTATTGAGAGAAAATTTACATTGTAAAACGGATTTCGGGTAAATCATATTCAGATTTTCCCGTTTTAATGTTCGATTACGTGCCGAAATGTACGTAATTTTGTAAAGTTATTCGTATTCACGCTTCGCTTATGCACAAAATTAAAAATTTAGAATTCGTCATTTACATATTTTCTATTGGAATTATGTTCTTTATTTTTCATATTTATGTAAGGCTTTATACAGGGTTTGTCAGTGGAGCGGGGAAATTTAAAACTACTGTATCTACAGAAGTATTTATTTTAACATTAATGTTTTTACAGTTTTCCGTTAAGTTAGACTTGCCATTTTATTTATTTTTTAATAATACTTGACAGGCGGCACCATTACGATCTACGCATTCTTGTAGTCTTTTTCAAAAATTTTCCATTGCTCGCTGTAACATTTCCGGTGTAATACGTGCAAGTTCTTCTTGAATTTTTAGTTTTAGTTCGTCTAACGTTTACGGTCGCTCAACGTATACTTTGCTCTTGAGCTGGCCCCAAAGAAAAAGGCGCATGTGGACAAATCAGGCGATCTAGCCGGCCAAACAATGTCTCCGTTTTTGGATATGATATGGTTCGGAAAGAGTTCCCTTAAAACAGCAATAGACATACGAGCAGTATGACTGGTAGCAATTCCGTATTGGCTGTCGAGTGGAATGTATCTATTGTAGCCACATATATTTTTTCGTAATTCTTTTTATTGTTTACAGTTAATATAGTCTTGTATTTTGTTAACTGTTGCTTGTTTCTATTCATATTTATAGTTATTTCCGTTGATACTGATTTTGTATTTATGTATTAAATGTCGTCATCTTGGTCAGGCAATCACATTAATTACATGTTGCTTTTAAACAGAATTTGAAAAGAGCATAACATATGGAACAATGCATTACATTATTAATAATTTTAAAAACTACTTATATTTACTAGTTACTTATATTCGCAACAAGAGCGAGATATTCTCATGTTGTGTTGCAGTAGAAGGACAACCACAATTATCTAGCAGAAAAATTGTTGAGCAGCTTACCGTCTCAGACAATACCGTTACCGCAGGACTTAAAAAATCAATACATACATACCGTTCTTATAAGTTAAGGAAATAGTGATAATGACAATAATAATAAATTATTAATTACCTAATTATATAAATAAAAAAAAAATAAAAACATCTCTCGAATAGTGCGAAAAGTGAAATATTTCCAAACGACAAATAAGAAAGGTTTGATTTTTGTGATGCAATTTTATTTGCTAACCAAAATTTTATTAAAAATGTATTTGCTGACGAATTCAGTTCCTCTGCATAGTAGTCCTAATTCTGCTATTGTGCGCGGTATTGGTCTTAGGAAGATAAACATATGATTAATTTTGAAGCTAAGTCAATTCTTGCTGTAAAGTGTACAGCAAAGAAAATTCCTGTAATTACGTGAATTATTTTTATGAAACGCAATATTCCCTAAAGGTTTATATTTGGATAGGATATTTAAGGGACCATATCATTCAATGCTTCGTCATTGAAGGAACTTTAAGTTCATAAAGGTATTTACTTATTTTCCAGAGTAGAACCGTGCCTGGTGCTCAAAGCATTTCCAAAAATGACGTTTGGTTTCAACAGAATCGATGTCCCGCTCATAATGCGACAATATTCGAACAACATATTTGAAACTGGATTGGCAACTGGTTAGAGCACTATTCGCTGGTCTGCTAGGTCGCCTGCTTTAGCTCAAAGCGATTTTTTCTTATGGGGTTTTATAAAATTGTCCATTTAAGGTTTTCAGGATAACAGATTTGACTATGAACATTGACCATTGCATGCGCTCACACACCTCATATATTCGCAGAAATTTTGTAGAGAGATCAGGGTACTGTGGTTTTCAGTTAGGTTATTGTTTTGAGCATGTATTCTAATAACATTATTCGGAATTGTTATTCGGTTATTTTTCTCTAAGAGAATTTTTTATTAGTTCCCTTTGGCTTCTTGAGGAGTGTTTGTTAGCTTTTAGAAGTGATTTTGTTTTATATTCTATATTCTGTTATAAATAAAATTTTATCACTTTATTTTTACAAAACTACACTTTATTTTATAGAGCTACAGTTAATATTACGTTATATTAATATACAGTATTTAGTTTTTCTTTGCGCCAAGGGAAAATTGTATACGCTTCCTTGTTAGCATTGCATGATTTCATGGAACATCGACTAACTATACGCTATACGCTAACTGACGCTCGCTCATACTGCATACATATATTATAGAGAGAGGAGGGGATAAAATGAAACAAAATTACTACATAGTAATGTATCCTTTGCTTTATACCGTTTTCAGAAAAAGTACATACAATAATTTTAAAAATAAAATTAGAAACAGAAGAAACTATGATGGCGAAAGTATTTTTGAATAAGGACAAAATCTTAATTCTAGTTCATAAAATAGATGTTAGTTTGGCATTACTTTGTTTGTAATAAAGTAAATTTTCTCGACTTAAATTCATTTTTCGCCCAACTTATAAACTTTAAAAATTCATTATGACTAAATAACTTGCCGTCTCTTGATTAGATTAAGTTTGCCACCTGACGGTTTATTAGTGGGGCTCTCTATGAGGCTGTATGCAACACTAAAAAGGCATCCCTCGTATTATTGGTAGTTAGGATGTTCTGAATGAAATTCTGATCAGTTTTTGCATAACTAACGTTGTCTACAATGCTGAATTTCTTTCCCTTTTTGAATTGACTTTACAACTATGTATTGATCTTTTCTATGTCGTAATTTTCTGTTAAAATGCTGGAAAACACATCGGCTGATTTGAAATTCCTTTTCGGTAATCCTTAGTAATTATTTTGACACATTTTTGATAATGTCACGCAGTTTTCCAATATTTTCTTTTACGATTATAGTTTTGTTCGAACTTAGCTTTTTTCGTGTTTTGTTTTTTCAATGATTTCGGTCGAGAAAACAAAATGTCTCACGGCATCTAAAGAACCAGTAAAATATAAATTGGAAATAAGCGGAACAAACAATGTTATTTAACTATTTGGGAACAGTAATTACAAGCGATCGAAATATCATAAAATAGATTTTAGTTGGGCATTCCTTTGTTTGCAAGAGAGTATATTGTATTTAGAAAAATACAGGCGGGCCCAAAATGACCGAAGGGGTTTGAGTTCATTATAACTTCTTATTTAAGACATAATTATTAAATTTTTCTAATTTTAAATACAGTATATTAATGGAGAATATTTTTAATTTAATTATGAAAAATTATATCTCGCAAGTGGTGGCCATTTTCTGCTTCGCATATTCGTGCTCTTTCCAAAACATTTTCCATAACCTTTCGCAAAACTTCAGGTGTTATTTTGTTGATTTCGCGTATATTATTTTTTAATTGCTGTATGGTTCGAGGCTTATTAATATAGACTTTTCCTTTCATATAACCCCAAAGGAAACAGTCTGAAGCGGTTAAATTCGGTGAACGCTGAGGCCAATTAAAATCGCTTGTACGGGAAATAATTCCTTCACCATAGATGTCGCGTAAAAGAGCCATTGTGTCCCTCGCAGTGTGCGCTGTGGCTCCATCCTGTTGGAACCATACTTGCCAATGATTTTCAACGGCTGGCCTTAAAAGTTTTCCAACATTGTCCGATATATAACACCAGTTATGGAAACGCCGACACCGTGTTCATTTTCAAAAAAATATGGGCCAATTATCCTTTCCGACGAAACACCGCACCAAACGGTACACTTAAGTGGGTGTAATTCTCGCTGTTGAACTACTCTTGGATTTTCCGTTGCCCATATCCTGCAGTTTTGCCTATTAACGAACCCATTTAATTGAAAATGGGCTTCGCCGCTCATAATTAAATTATGAATAAAATCATGATTTTCTTCTTCTGCTTTTTGACGAAAATAAATTGCATAATCAAGTCGTTGCTGGTAATCTGTCGGTTTCAATTGTTGGACAAGCTGAATTTTGTATGGAAACATTCTTATTGTATGCAAAATTCTCTGCAGCGACCCTCTTGAGAGGCCAAGTTGTGTCGAACGTCTCCTGGTTGATATTTCTCCATCTTCCCGAATACTTTCCTGTACCCGTTCAATATTATCATCCGTGTGCACCGTTCGTTGTCTGCCGGCACCAGGAAGGTTCCTTACTGCCCCTTGTTCTCGAAAATTTGCAACCAGACGGTTTATTGTTGACTCTGAGGGTCCAACCCGCACATTAAAATAACGACGATATGCACGCTGAGTCAAAACAATGGATCGTTGATTTGAGAAATAAAGTTCAACGATTTTGGCACGTTGTTCAATTATGTACTGTTCCATTTTAAATTCCCCAAGTCTTCTTTACAAAATACTGAAAACAAAACAAAAAAAAATTATAATAAAAAAGTTATAAGGAATTAAAACCCCTTCGGTCATTTTAGGCCACCCTGTATATTAGTAAATTGTCTT
Organism: Melolontha melolontha; assembly: GCA_935421215.2. NCBI lineage: Eukaryota > Metazoa > Arthropoda > Insecta > Coleoptera > Scarabaeidae > Melolontha > Melolontha melolontha. The sequence continues at coordinate 164,695,006 of OW285237.1, read as the reverse complement.
AAATGTGACAAAAGAGACTTTAACACGGAGAAAATGGTAAAGATAATCTGTAATATTAAATACTCGATGTCTACCTACATTTAGGGCTAACAGAATCGTAAATCTTTCGAAACGTCAGACATTGACGTATACTAATTACGTCGGCAAGTTCACCGAGTATACGATTTCCGAACTAAATATGACGATAAAATGCCATTTAATTATTCTTTTATAATACGTAATCGCGTTGTTTAATTAATAGTTGCTCCCGTCTCACATGGAGATTGTTAAGTTGGCACGAAAGTCATTAATCAGTGTGTAGTCAACAATCGCTTAGAAGCCAACCGATACCCTATATACTATACGTATATGTGTGTTATATGTGTGTATATATAAGAATGTTACAGCTGAACAAGGAAATATTGAGTCAAGTATTTTCTGTTACTCCTTTAGCGGCCGTTTTACACGAACAATATTCGAATAGATTTATGTACATCTTCGGTCGCAAAAGTATTTGCACTTTTCTAAATTTGATATAAAAACATAACATAACATTATCAACATGTTTAATTATTTTTCCATTTAAATTGATTGTACAACTAGTGCTTTAGGCGTCTAATGTTGGAGTGTTGTCTAGGATGTCAGTTGTCGCCTATCTTGTCTCTCATCTTCCAACGAAGTTCAGGAAAAGAAAAATAATACATTCAGATAAATTGAGTGAATATTGTAAATTATTTTAATAGTTATTTACGTCACAACGGATATAAGTGCAATTTTTGCGATCGAAGATATAAGTTTGTAGACCGAGGTGAAAACCGAGGTCTACAATATATCCGAGACCGCTAAAGCACTACATCCCGAGTTTCATACAATATTTTTCCTACTACGGGCTCGAGATGCTAGAAAATAATGTGTTCATCGCTCACTGAGGCACAATCATGACGAAATTTGGCAAACTAATTGTAAACTGTCTTTGCTGATGGTGCTTTATTAACAAAAGTTAACCGAAGCGATAAAATGCATTCTTGTGAAGTTAGGCCTTTTTTCTAATCGTAAAAAATCATCCAACGAAGCCTTGTAAAATAATCCCCATTATTTTACAAACTCACTGTCTTAAAACTATCACTGTCAACAAACTACTAGCTCAATTTCTAAGCTATCGTGGATTCTCATTGGCAAATGTCAAACTTTAAGAATATAGTGATTACGTATGTCAAAAGTACCATCTAGTGGTCGATTGTAAAAATATAAAAGGTGTCCCTCGTATAAGTGTAACTTAGTGAAAACTAAACAGTGGAACAGATTAGCGACTGCAATAATATGTGGATTAATGCGTACCAAGCAATTTATTGATAATAAAAGCATTTTTCAATTGATGAAAAGTTGCCTTTAAAAATGAATAATCATAATTTATATCACACTGAGTAGGATATAAATTATGTTTATTTATATTTTAGAAAACATTCTACTTAGTTAGTGTAATAGTTCTATTTGTTTAGTTTGAATCAAATTAATTTTGATTGTTTTTATTTTCTTGTCACCTCTTAAATACAATTCTACTAGACTGTTATGTATCTAAGTAAGGAAAGAAAACTGAAAATAAATTCTGAATTTTTATCGCAGATTGGTGGTTTAGAAAGGTATAATAAGAATTAACAAATATATATGTAGGTGTGTAGAAACCTATAAGTAATTATTTATTATTATTTGATTAAGCTTATCTATAGCTTATAGGTATGTATATTAGTCATAGGGAACAGTCAGCAGCATGCATAGGTAATTAATTAATAATATAAAAATTTTAAATCTACCGATTTTTTACAGAATCTACCGAAATTTGTCGACAAATCTACTGATGTACCGTTATCGCTGGCTAGCAACACTAGTCAGAAGTCAGTTAGGTTGGCAACACTTTTGCCATGATGAGTATATTGCTAAATCAACCATGTTTTAGAAACCTATTGTCAAAGTTTAGCCCAAATCCGTCAGATAGGTAAATTTTTATAATCGTTTTAATTAATCGATGTTTCTATTAATTGATTATTTTGGTTAATTGATTATTAATGTGAAGAGAAAAGAATTTCGTACATTAATTAATCATTTTTTACGTGAAAATAACATTAAAGAAATTGATGACAAGTCAGATAAGTATTATGTTGAATCCGATCTCTTTTATGGAATGATTTGCAAGTGATTCACTGCTTTCAAGAATGGTCATTTCAGCAAAGAGGATGCCTTCATTTGCCGCTACTTGTCGAGAAATGATTGTAAATTGTAAAGAACGACTGCAAATACAGATATGTGAGATTGTTAATCTCACTGAATCTCAACTGAATGGGTACACAATATTTTTATTTAAATATGGAAAAATAACCACAAGATGAATGCTGTATTTGCTTAATATTGAGCAAATGCGAACTCCTATTACAATTTCAATAGACTGTATGGTACGTTCAAGCGAAAGCTTAGAGAAATTTTTCATCGGCACGTCACCGTAGATGAAGCTTGGATACAACACCCTACTCCAGAGGCAAAAACACACAGTCAAACTGGATTTTTTCTGATGAACGTTTCCGAAGAAGGCAAAAACCGGTTTTTTTTACCAATAAGATTATGGCTGCCATTATTTAAGATTCCGTTGGCATAATCTTTATTACTATTTACAGAAGGAAAGTACAATAACTAGCCAATATTATGTTAATGTACTGGCACATTTCAATGCTAAACTGAAGAAAAAACTGACGGAATTTATTCAGAAGTAAGTTTTGTACTATCAGAATAACGCGCCCTCTCATTTATCTGCAATTATAACCTCTAAATTTGTCAAATTAGGTTACGAATTGCTGCTTCATCCACCATAGCGTTCGGCCGATACTGACATATGCCATAGAAGCCAGAGCCGATAACAATAAAAGAAAGCAATTATTAAGAACATAGGAAATGAAAACAAAACTTGACAGCATCAGAAACCAAAATATAAGAGAGCAACGTCAAATACAAGACATCGTAAAATGGGGGAAAGAAAGAAGGATGCATTGGAACCAACACATCTCAAGTGTGGATAACGAAAGGATAGACAAAATGGCACGCGAAGGAAAATCTAAGGGATTCAGACCACTAGGAAGGCCCCTGAAAAATTACGAGACAGTTGGTCATCAATTTCTCAAAAACAAGGAAATTAAACTCCAGTAAAAACACAGGTCATTGACCTAACGTAAGACGAAGAAGAAGTCATTATGCTACTTTCATTTTATATAATTAACAATTCCAAAAACATACTATCGGGTTTAGAATAGGTTTGCATGTTAAACTCGAGTTGCTAAAACCTTTTCATGCAATGATTATGTTTGGAATTAAAACGTGTGAAAATTTGACAATGTATTATACCTATCTCCAAGAATATATAATATTAAACGCCAGCAGTTTTAGTTACTAAAATACTATTCGAGAACTCCTGCAACATGGATTGATTTAATATATTATATATTTGTGGTAACTACATATACCAAAGTCAATTGGTAAATTAGATTGAAAGCTTTAAAACGGAAACAATCTGAACGTCCTCATAAAATAAAAACAAAATAAAAAACCAAATACAATTTGTAAGTCATTAATATTGATTTCTTTTAATGAATAATGAACGCGCGTAGTAGCACATAATAGTCCCTATGACTTGGCACATGCGTGTAAAACTTTTAACGTTTCTTATTCTTACGGATTCTCTTGTTCTTATTGCTGTTGTTCTTGTTGATGTATTTAATATACGATCCACTTTGGAAAATTAATTAAGAAGCGTTTCAAAATGTAAATAGATTAATTGCTATGAGTTAATATTGGGTTACTATTAATTATTCAGATATAAATTGGTGCAACACTAAACTTCATTAAAGTGTTGTAATTTGAAGAATATTTTTTTGTTGTTTAAACGAGAATCTATTAAAGATCAATATTAATTATTTTGATTTTTAAATGATAGTTCGACGAGTAAATATACGAGTTGTTTCCAAAATTAAAATATTGAACGATGTACTATCAAATTAAAGAAAAAGTGATATACAATAGTGAAGTTACATGTAAAGTCAATTTTTAAACATTTTAGTACTGTGACGTTGCTAAGGTACTTAAGATCGTACTAACGTGCAAAAGCCATTTTGACACTTTCACCTACCTGTACATCAACGCATACATTTACATATTGCTATGGACTTTTCCCCGCAAATATTTCGAAAAATTATTTAATTATTTTTAAGTGAATTATTATTTATGAATGCACATTTATTTTGAACTTATATATATTTTTGACTTGCGCAGTTGAAGCAAGCCGTTTTGCATTGCTGTGTACGATTTTTATAACTATTTTTTATACGGAGCCAGCGGGTTTGCTGTATCCGGAGACGTAAATGTACTCTGGGTGTAGAAAGACGTGTTTATTATAAGATAAACCTTTATCTTTGTTAAGTAACTTCGTGATTTTTGTTTAATTAGTGGTTGGTGTTTGATTTCATTACCGATATTTTTACGAGTTTGTGTATCTCGTAATTGTAAGTTTTGTACGCTTTCTAACTCATGTGTCTTGAGAAAATATATATATATATTTTTTTTTTCATGTAAGTAAATTATATTAAAATATTGTATTATTAGAATTATTATATCTTATTATTTTGAATCAGTGGAACTTTGTATCTTTCCATTGTGTTAATTTTGATATATATATAAATATATATTTTAAACGTAGTTATTTGATATAAATGACAAAGAAGGTTTTTTAAAATTTCTAATATAAAAAATTTCTATAACTTTAAAATTTTAGTTCGCTTGGGATATCAAGGGCATATTTTTTCATGTGTTTGCACATGCGTTAGAGTTTGGTTCGGACTGTCATTTCTGTTTGTTTATTTTGTTTCTTGTGGGAGAAATTAAAAAGCATCTTTGTAATTTATTAGTTTTAATTTTTGATCGGCTGTCACTAAGGAAGTTTTTTATCGTATGTGCGGTTACTTCCATACGATATTTTTACCTTAATAATATTGTTTAATGACGCAATATTAATCTTTATACTTTATAAAGATTTTTTTTTTTTATTTGTGTAAGTTTTATTTAAATTTTATATTGTGACTATTATTTAACCTTATTTCAAAAAGATTACAAGTAACTTAAAGTGAAATATAAGTATAACATTTGTCAATACTCTTTTACTGGCGCATTATAAATTTGTAGAAGAGAAAAACCACGTTTTCCAATTGGAACCCTGAGGGAAAAGCAGTCTCATCTTGAAAATAAACCGACTGAATATCTAAGCTGGACAGATTGGTTGTGAATAGTGGTGTTACCAAAATCAAAACCACTATTCATAGCAATATGTTATTTGACACTTATAGGTTATTTGAATATTTAAATTTGACGCCTACATTTCATATATACCTACATTCATGCAGCCTAATTTAAACCGATTAAAATATGATTGTACCACTTTTTTTTTAATTCGACAGTTAAGCTCACATAAATCTAGTATAAGCCATTTTTGAATTTTTATTTTGTTGTAATTTATTCTTGTAACGTCAAAATGATATTTGTCACTTTTTGATATCCAAAATGGCAAGAAAACTGACTCCGGTAGATAAAGTATAAATTTTGTTAAATTTGTAAAGTTGCGCCATTAAACAAATCGCAGAAGAAATTCATTTGAACAAATCTACAGTAGTACTAGAAGTTAAAAAAATATGGGAAAATGAAGGCAGTATATGTCGAAATCGAGGAACTGGTCTTACAAGAACATCAACTGATATAGAAGATTACAATTTGTTTGAATATTTGAGAGAAAACCAAAAAAAGTACAAAGCAAATTCAGAGATCTCGTATAAGATTTACTTATAGGGAATCTATTGAAAATACTTGGGAAAACATTGTTGAGAAACCTATTTTTATTTTTTTTGAAGAAGTCTCATTATTCTGTACCTAGAAGGGCAGTAATTGATGCGAATGGCGGATCAATTAAGTATTAGTTTATTTGTGTTTTCTAAATTGTATTAAAAAATTATTTGATATTTGACTTGTTTTTCAAAAAAATGGTTAATAAACTCTAAGCAATATTAGAAAATCTTGACACGTTAGGTTATACTAGATTTATGTAATCTTAACTGTACAATAATTACTGTTATTTACGTCGATATATTTTAGTAAAATTTTCAGGAAAGGTTTATTTTGTTCGTACTAACAAACAATTAAAATTTAAGCAAGCATTCGCTTACTTAAGGCAGTATTGGAAATGAACTAAAAAATATTTTTCTTTACTGTTGACATTATTTACTTAAATGTCACTGTACGAAGTACGAAGGCGATTCGTAAAGTAAGTTCCGTTTCTGTCTAGTGAGCAGCGAAGTGTGGATAATCACAGCGCTGCGGTATAGTCTGGTTCAATGTGAGTCTAGCAGTACTACTGAGAGAATCGTTAAGACATTCTTCCGTGCTATTTTGTCGTTTAAAATGCCGCAATTGAAAATCCCATCTACTGTAAATTGCGTGCTTTTATCTGATTTGTGTGTAAAGAACATGAAGGTTTCCGAGATTGATCGTGAACTTTGTTCTATTTATGGTGAAAATGTCATGAGTGACAGTATGGTTAGGAGATGGTGCTGTATCTTTCGAGGAGAACGAACGAATGTCCATGGTGCAGAGCGGAGTGGAAGACCAACTGTTGTGGCGAACGAACTTGTGGGTAATGTCGAAGCAAAAAGTTGTGAAAATCAGCGATTTACAATTTTTCTGAACATTTAGGTTAACACAAATTTTGTGCACGATGGGTGCCAAAACTTCTTACCTAAGACCATAAAACAAAAAGAATGGGATCGGCACTAACTTTTCTGACAAGTTACGATGTTGAAAGTGAAGAATTCCTCAAACATATCGTAACAGATGGTGAGACTTGGGTCGCCTATGTCAATGTTGAGATGAAAAGAATACAGTGGGGTCGCTCTAATTCGCCTTCGATGAAGCATTTAAGGTGTCGTCAAACTTTTTCTTCGAGAAACATGGCCACTATCTTTTGGGACACGAAAGGCATGCTTCTTGTAGACCTTATGGAACGGGGAACCACAATAAACATCGAAGGACAATGTTACATCATGGCAATTCATAGGCAGAGTTCTATGAAGAGGGTTTAAGAAACTGGTTCATCGTTATAGCTAAAAACAATAGCGATGAACGACGATATTTACGTCGCGGAAAACCCAGGCGCGGTACCGATTATAAAGATCTTCGGCTTCCGATTCTTAGGAACTATTTCTCGTTAACAAGCGAAATTTGTGATAGATAGAGAGGTTTAATTAATCAGTGTTCTATATATCAAAGAATTCGACGTTTTGGGTTTAGATAGTATCGACCATTTCTATGTTTACCTTTAACTTCACGCCGTAAAATTGCACGACTAGAATTGTGGAACGAAAGATTGCGCTGGAATAAAGACTGGAATCCGGTCGTCTTCAGTGACGAGTCTCGATATTGCTTATAGGCTCATAATGGTCATTAAACGGTTAGAAGACGTCCCGGAAAAGGAAGAAATTAGCAGTTTTCTGTACAGCGACACACGGTTTTCTTACTTCAGGTATGATGTTGTGAGGCTATCTCCAATGGAGTAGATCTCCAGTAGTAAATGGAGGACCATTAAATTCAATTCGTTTACCCAGGCACAGTATTGTCTTTTGTTAGTCTACTGAAGGCTTCCTTAGCGTTCATAATGGATTTCCTTCTTTTGTGCAGTCACTTTCCATAATTTCTTCGGCATAGGCAGTCCCCAAACAACTCATCTTGGAAAAGCTTAGGGTCAGTGATATCTTTCTCCTATGGTACAATCGCTCGAGAGACTTCTCACCTGATCGATGTTGAAATGTCCATCTTATCTGTAAAAGTTATTTCTAGTGCCATACTGCTTGCCGGAATAAAGGACTCAGTCAAAACTGTTTAGATAGAATCTGAATGGTCCGTCAAAATAAATGCATGTATTTCCAAGAAGAATAAAAGATCAATAGTCATAATAAATCAAACATTTTTATTTCGTATTGTGTTTGTAGTAGATTAAAGTTTATTTATGAAAAATGATGTCTTCCAAATGGCGTCCCTCGTTTGAGATACAGCGATTTCTGAGGTTTTGCACAACGCGGATTGTCATATCAGGCGGTATCCTTGCCATTTCCGCCCGGATTGCTGCCTTCAAGGCATTGATGGTTTGAGGACGATTGGTGTACAGTTTCTCTTTCAAGTAACCCCAGAGAAAAAACACATGGCGCGCATTGCTAAGTCGCCGCGGTGTGAAATAATACGGCCTGGGAACTTCTGAAACCATATCTCACCAGTGAGCTGCTGTAATTTTGGTTGCACAAGGTTTGTAACATGTGGACATAAAGAGCGGATGTCACTGTAACAGCCACTCATTCTCTTCAAAAAAGTAAGTCTCCCACAGTCCAAATGCAAACACCATCGCCCGGTGGTTGCCCAATAACGGTAATTTTGGTTATTCAAAAAACCTGATAAGTGGAAATGAGATTCATCGCTGGTCAATAAAATTGTATTTCTCGGCGCGTTTTAAATAATGGCCTGGCACGCATGCATGTCATTTTCGTGTATCGCATGAACAAGAGCTATCCTATAAGGATGGAACTTAAGCTCTAGATGTAAAAATTGACCTCACACTTCGGTGGAACAACTGCAAAATAGCCGCTTGATTCAATGCCGAACGACGCGGCGATCGCTTTCAACATTTTCCGGTGTTCAAACATTTCTTGGCCTAGCAGGAGGTTTTGTTTTAGTGTTGAACCTGTTGCCCGAAAGGCAACTGCCCAACGGAAAGCGCATTACGATCTGGTGTTGAATCCAATGGGCGAAAATTGAAACGTAGCCTGAACGCTCATTGTGTGGAAATGACTAAACCGCCATTTTTAAAATAATTTTCAACAACAAACACACGCTGTTCGCCTGGGCAAGGCATGATGGCATACTGAAACCTTTTGAGTTAGCGTTTCTAGAAAGCCCAACCACAATTTTTCATCCCCACCAACGTAGGAGCAATAGCTATTCGAAATCCATACATTCTTTCTGCCGGGGCCTTTATAAGAATTTTTGTTATATTATTGGGATATCATAAACAGTTAGACCCAAACTCTAAGGCATGGCCTCCGATTTTACAAATAATTCCAGGAAAGAAGGCACAATGACTTCCATAGAGGCGGTTTCTGTACTATTGATTGCTCCAGTAATTCCTAGTAAAGTCTGCTGCCAGAGAGTTGTCAAAAGTCTTACCGCCGAAAACAGTTCAATCCTCCTTCGGTAGGCTACCCCCTCCCCTCCTCCGTAGGTAATCGTTGATGTTACTACCACCTTATACAGCCAGTGAACCACACTTTGTTTTACTCTCTTACTGGGGTGACCAGTAGATTTTCTATAAAGCCGGAATAGCTGTCTTGTCCTTTTCGTTACTTTGATTAAGTGTTTGCTCCAATTATGTTTCGCATTAAGCGTTATACCAAATACGTTGCCTCATTTGTTGATATTAACTTCGTATGTTACAAATTCTTGCCCTTATGCTCATGTACTACTTTTACTGCAGCTATATTCGGACGTTTAGAAGCAAATATAATTATAAAGCTTGTAGAATTTAATCTAAATTTTCGTCTATCTTTAGAATAGCCGAAATATATTACTCATTAATGAAACAGCAAATAACTGGAAATTATTTTATTTTGATCACTATAACATTAACTATTGACAACAAGATAACTAGAAATATGAAAATTAAATTGTAAAACGAAGGCTTAATGAACAGTTGTGTTCAAAACAAATTTATTATGTAATTTGAGAACGTATAATTAAAAATATAATAGATATTGGTATTTGTGTTTATTGAAAATGTAAATAAATAATAATGTAGTACATATCTATTTCACCGGACAGGTAATTATAATGCTGCTTGCATGTTTACACGGATTGTAATTATGCCTGAATTTTATTTATAGCGACATGGGTTATTGTTAAATTCCTGGAATAGATTAAAAGAAAAATAGGTGCACAGTCCATGCAATAATATTTTATTAAACATAAACGCATACTCATAATGTAGTTTTTATTGATTTCGCTTTGCGACGAAGGACATTACATTATCGATTTGCATTTAATGCTTATGCCATCAGGAAACCAAAATTGTGACGTTAATTGTATTTGTTACTTCCTGTTCATTGGCAGGAGACGCAACTTAAGCTTTTTCTTCAAAAAACCCCAAACAAAGAGGTTAAGGGGATTCGTATGGCCTTGCGGGCCATGATATTGGTGCATTTCGCCTGATCTACCTCTCTGGAAAACGGGTGTTCAACCATGCTCTTGCAATTCTGGCATTATGAGCTGGTGCACCATCACATGTTGCCTCTGACATTTAATGGAACATTATCTGAAATTTTCCCCAACATTTAAGTATTCATTTGCATTTAGTCTATTCTAATTTGAAGGTTTAAGATGCCTATCCAAACATTCACAGAAAATTTTCTTTGGTGCCCAAATTCTCGAATAACTGTGTTATTTTCATCCGCTCAAAAATGGAAATTGTGATTGTTGAAGACATCATCTCTTGTGAACATGCATTCGTTACTCCATAAAATAAATGACAAAATGTTTGTATCTTCTTGAATTTTGTTTAAAATTGTGTTTCAAAACGTTAATCTTTGCAAATTGTCATTTACGTATAATTATTGTATTTTTGTAACATGAAACGATTACTCTGCCTTACGTGATGTCCCCTTACAGACTCTTCGTTTTCCAATCTTGTAGGCACGTTCTCCCCTAATCCATGCAGATCAATCTCGGTACCCAGTCATTGATAGATCGAAGAACGGATCTTAGGAATAATTCTAGATATTAATAAAAGCTAGATATGAATTGCGAATGCAGTACCAACAGTCGTAGTCGGGGATATACTTGAATACATTTCCGTCTTGCTCAAAAGCTATTGGTCGTTTAGCTGAAATAGATGTTATAATGTAAAATCCCTATTACGGTTTAAAAAAACATATCTCTATATGTATACATGAACATACATGATGCATATTAGAGCAATGGTTATTTCGACGTAAACATGCGTTTCGAAGTCTTCGAAAGTCTTTCGAAGTTAGTGCATGTGGAGAAGCACGCGATGCCATACGTTGCCGCTAAGTGTAACACAATCTTGGATGTCACACATATGAGAAAGCGTTTCGAGACATCCGATAACCAATATTCATGTATACATATCCGGCGTGTCCTTGAAATAAAGATAATATGTATGAAAAATGGAAACATTTTCCCAAAATTTCCTCTTATTAGCGAGAAGAAAAAGGACGAAGATATTTAAAAAAATTTTGTCACGTCACTGTTTGTCCGACTATATCATAAATACTATCGGAGACAATGTCTTAAAGCTGACGGACAATAACAAAAATAGTAGCTTTGTTATTGTCAGCCTCGCTTTAAATTTTTAACAACTGCCTTAGCATACAAAGCAGTCTGAACAATGTTACCTTCAAGAGTTTTTATAAATATACACATTACAATATTTTTCTATAGATATTCTGAATTCATATTATTATTTTATATTTTCCACAAATTTTTGACGCTGCACAGCGTATTAGATATGAGGCACCCTTTCATCAGGTTCGTTACAATTATTCACGTCGCACGGAGGCGTGTCTCCACGCTGAAGGCAGATACTTCGGACATTTCAATTAAGCTTTCCACATATTTCACAACCAACAATGATTATACTTAAACATAAAGAAAGAGTTTCTAAATTATTAACAATTGATATATTCTTATGTAATCGTATTGAGGTTACTGAACCCTAAGTATACAAAGCTGCTCCATTGTCTAGTTTTTATAACATCGACAGCCGCCTAAACAATGTTATCCTTTGGAGCTTATATAAACAACAAACATTTCAGCTTGAGTGTAGATTCCATCGAGGTTTCTTATAGACATTCTCATCCACACGCAGCACATTTTTCCATTTCTCATACGTTCTCTTTATTTCAATGACACCTATATAGATATGTTTTTTAACATTTTTTCATTACTGTATTTTACACTTGATATTACTGTCCACGTCAAAAAAAACGGGACATGTCTTATAACGATTTTGACATTAATTTAGTTTTGTAATTCAGTCTTTTGTCAATATTAGTAGCCATAAATATAAGGTTATGCATCTGTCATTATTAAGTTAGTATGATGCAACAAAGTACTGTCACAATAGATAAAACAAGTGTCGTATTTTTTTATGTCGCGAACCGTAGTTAAACATAAATATGTTCTCTTTTATATGGTACGTTCCCTATTAGTTAAATGGAACGTTGGTCTACTAAGATCCTAATGCATATTGTAAACATGCGCCTTAATTTAACAGAAAATTAAACCATTGAATCGATATTTACTAATTAAATCGCAAATTTAACAATAATAAAAAACTGTTACGAGGGATGTCTTCTATGTTTTGCGTACAGGGATATAGATTAATCAAATACCAGTACTAGGAATTAACCTCCATCTTTAATTAGCCTAAATCCAAAGTTTAATTGTAACGGGTGTTCAGAAACATTCGAAGTCAAAGTAGTCCTTGAAAATATGAAGTCATGTCTGATCTAGATTGATACATTTACTTAATACAATTTTATAGGTTATCATACACGCAAATGAACTTAAGTAAAGATATACGATTTTTATGTTCAGAGCCCACTTGACTTCGAATGTTTCTGAACACCCGTTACAACTAACTGTCAAAGTTGACAATTCAGTCGAAAAATGGAATTAAACCGTGAAAATTTTCATGCAATAATTTTTTATAATCTTCGAAGACAATTATCTCAAAAATAATGACTCGCCAAGTTGGTTTCTGTTTTCGGTAATGTAGCACCACAACAGCCAACAATTTCGCATTGGTATGGAGAATTCAAACGTACGGATTACTCTTAGCGACGATCCAAGGGCAGGTGCACCAAAAATTGGAGTCACTCAGGAAAACGTCGATGCTGAGCGCAAGCTCATCAACTAAGATCGACATGCGATATATCGCGAAATTGAGGCATCATTATGATTTCAAAGACCTCAATTCAAAAAATTTTACATGAGGAATTGTTTGTAAAAAAATTTGTTTCGCGTTGGATAACGTATCTGTTGACTGAAAAACAACAAACAGCTAGGGTGAATTGGTGTCAAAAAATTCTATACCGCTTCAACGCAGGAAACTCTAGGAATATGTACAGTCGTGGCCAGATAAATGTAGTACAAGCTTTTCTTAATAAATTTTTATGGTATAAGTTAGCATTTTGACAATTATATGTCAAATAATTTTAAATTTTATTAAACGTCAAACATATTTTTACGATGGCACGAAAGCTAACCGCAACTGATAAAGTTCGTATATTAATTAAATTACAAGAAGGGTACAGTATTAGGGAAATTGCGCAGCAAATGCAGTTAAATAAAACCACCGTGATGAAGGTTAAGAAAAGATGGGAGACTGATGAGAGCATAGGCAGAAAGCCGGGTACTGGGCTTAAAAGAATTTCGACTGAACAGCAGAACCATAATCTAGTTCAACATCTCCTAGAACATCCTTTCGATTCAGTGAAAGTAACAGTTGCGGAGACCAGTTTTCCTGGTTCACGTAGAACTGCAAGCAGGAGAATAAGAGATAGCGACATAAGGTCGCGTGTTGCGGCCAAAAAAATTCAGGTTAGTGAAGAAAGGAAGCAAGCCAGGCTTTTGTTCGCATTAAATCATATAAACAATGGACCTGAGTTTTGGGAAAATGTAGTTTTCACTGATGAGAAAACATTTCAATCCACAAGTAATGGTTCTGTTCGTGTCTACAGACCTGGCGGTACAAGATACGAGGAGCAATATATAGATAATTCAGATCGGCAAGGAAGATTCTCTATAAATATTTGGGGATGGATAAGTTACCACAATGTTGGAATGTGTCATAGAATATTTGGGAGATTTAATTCCCAGAATTATATTCATATATTGGAAAATCGTATGTTACCATCAGTCCAACATGTGTATCCTGAAAACATTTTTATATATCAGCATGACAATTGCCCAGTTCATAGTGCAAATTTAGTGCCGCGATGGATGGAAGAGCATAACATTGAGATTTTGCAATGGAGTGCCAAGAGTGCGGACATGAACCCAATAGGGGCCAATAGGGTATGGGCCGAGATGACCAAAAGTATGTCACGTATAAGATTTCAAAATCAGGACCAATTGTGGGAAGCAATTCAAAATGGTTGGCAATCTCTCATTCACAAACCAAATTATTTTAGAACTTTGGTGGCTTCCATGCCTCAAAGGTTAAGGGCAGTAATTGATGCTGATGTCGGTCCAACAAAATATTAGCTTTTTGTTAAAAAATTTTTATTATTAAAGTTATTTTTCGTATTCCTTAATTCAATTTTAAATTTAAATTTAACCTATTATTACACTTTTAACTTATATTTCTTAACTCAAACAATAATAAAGTAAATATATTCCAGTATGATCTGACATTTGATTTTATTATGACAAGTAGCTTAAGCTGAAGCTCGTCTTACAATAATCGTGAGTGATGATGAATCTTGGATTTACTCACACAAGCCAAAAAATAAATGCCAGTCGTCTGTTTGGGTGTTCCAATGTGAAGAAAAGCCGACAGACAAGATCAAAGAAATGTTACTACCGATTGGTATACAAAAATATGTTTGCTGCAAGGCATCGCTGAGCTCCGAGAAACCAATCCACAACGACGAATCATCCTCCATCAAGACAATGCAAGTTCGCACATAGCTTGCAACACAATTGAATTTTTAACACAACAAAATATCGAATTGCTAAGCCATTTTCTGTATACCTACTCCCGACGTAACGATTTCTTTACCTTTTAGAAAATCCAATCGTCAGAAGGGGCGGTTGATGCTTTCAAAAACGCAATTTTGACTGTACCAACAAATGAGTGGAATACTGCTTCCAGAGTTGGTTCGAGCGCATGAATAAGTGCATAAATTTTCTTAGAGAATACTTCGAAAATTATTAAAGTCTTTAAAAGCTATCTACTGTTTTATTCCAGCTCGATATGTAAAATATAAAAGACTACCCTCGTACAATATGCATTAAGAAAAGCTAGAAAGAAATGAGGGAAGCTTGTCTAGTAACTATAATAGCTAATTACATATGCCTAAATAGCTTGCGATTGTAAATTTCGTGCATACAAAAGAACATCATACCTTTTGAAGTGTTTTACAATAAACATCAATAAGTTATCTAATCCGTAAGTGCATTTAACTGTTGCAATTAGACATAATCCATTAGAAAATTTATACTACACGACGCTAACTTTAGTTCAAGTTGGTCATTACTAGAAATGAGTTTTTCACTATACCCCATTATACATTTTTTTCAATTACATCGTTTGCCTTCGCTTCGTAATTCGTTAACATTTCCGTCTCTTTTTTTCTTACACAGTCTCGTCACTACATTATACCTACCATATTACATACACATTTATTTACGTTCTTCTTTCTTCTCTTCATACGTACGTATATATGTATATGTTCGTAGAACATTAGCGTGAAAATTACATGATTAAGTGCTTGGCATTTACACGTTCTCATAGGTTCATTACTCATATGTGATGCATTATACATTACTATTAAATTACGGAAGACATTAGAAGTAACAGAAGTGCAAATAATATTATGGATTATGCTAATCCATTGTGTTTATTATATATGCGTGTGTGTGTGTATAGATGTTGTTGTGTGAGTGTGTGCCGACGTGTTAGGAATAATAATAACGACACAACAATGATGGGCTTTCAGGCTTTCACGTCTTTGTGTATGTAAATGTTCAGGTTAAGTTAGGTTTGCTCTATTCTCGGTTAATGTATTATCAATTGGTGAAGTAACGGAACGAATCAATTAGCGTCGCTTGTCAAGTTGTGGACGATTTTTCTTAAATAAATGATCCTTTGGTTATATGTTAAATGCAAATGTGATTTGTTCACATTCATTAAAAATGTGTAAATACTAATCCCTCCGTCCAGAAATAAGTACGATTTGAGATTTAATGAAAAATTAAGAAAAGTATGTCTTGACTGCTGATATGTAAACGTCAGTATACAAATGTCATATGACATTTGTATACTGTCATTTATATTTTATATCCTTGATAAAGGCATCATTGCCGAAACATGTAGGGTTGTTTTAAATATATATACTTTAAAGTAAAGCCAGACCTTAAATCGCCAACTGATTGAATTTACCATATATATATATATATATATATATATATATATATATATATATATATATAAAGATAATTATTTCGTGACCTTTGTATGTTATGGTAAATTCAATTTGTTGGCGATTTAAGGTCTAGTTTTACTTCAAAATCTATATATTTAAAACAATCCTACATGTTTCGGCAAATGATGCCTTTTTCAAGGAATATAAAATATAAATGACAGTATATTAATTCCATACGTATAGTAGTTGTACGTATTGTAGTTGCTATGGATAAAATTATTCAAAGATACATTCCAATATAATAATAATAAATCATGCCTTAGTATTCTAAAATAGATAGACAACAAAAACAGGGAAACACAAGACATGAGTTATTATTATGTATTCAATTAACAACAGAAGTGATATAAAAAATTTAAGCAGTATATACTATAACTTAATTATGTAACGATCTACAATTTACCATCATAATATATGTTGCTGTTATACAATTATATATCTTATGTTATTTAAATATCTATACATTTGCTTATCATGCTGACAGCTCCGTATTTTGATCCCTGTCTGGCTGTCCGAGTAGGTTTTCGTGGTTTTCCTTCTCGTTTAAGGCGAATGCCGACAGCTTAGTCGCTCCACGGTTGCATACGTAATAATAACTCATGTCTTGTGTTTCCCTGTTTTTGTTGTTTATCTATTTTAGAATACTAAGGCAATGATTTATTATTATTATATTGGAATGTATCTTTGAATAATTTTATCCACAGCAACTAGAAATGTATACGTATGACATTAATATACTGTCATTTATATTTTATATTCCTTGAAAAAGGCATCATTTGCCGAAACATGTAGGATTGTTTTAAATATATACATTTTGAAGTAAAACCAGACCTTAAATCGCCAACAAATTGAATTTACTATTAGATACAAATATATAGATATGAAAAAATGTGTGAAAGCCGTATCCATCCGGGATGTGCCGACGTCAACGTTTCATAGTTACTACTAATTGTCAATACACCTTACCCAGAAATAGATACGACTTTCATTTCTATACTGCGTGTATATATACTAATGATGTTAAACGTAATGCTAATGAGAACACATAATTATTGAATTCTCACATACATGCCATTGTCGCTCTAATTCGTTGCATCAATTTCTACACATGACAAAATCACCTTTGTCTAAGAATGTAGCTGCAACGCGTCACGGCGTCAACCGTACAGGTTGTCCGGGAAAATGAAAAAATGTGTGAAAGCCGTATACATCCGAGATGTGCAGACGTCGACGTTTCATAGTTATTACTAATTGTCAATACACCTTACCCAGAAATAGATACGACTTTCATTTCTATGCTGCGTGTATATATACTAATGATGTTAAACGTAATGCTAATGAGAACACATAATTATTCAATTCTCACATATATATATATATATATATATATATATATATATACATATATATATATATATATATACATATATATATATATATATATATATATATATATATATATATATATACGATAGTTAGTAGCATATAGAAACAGTGCTAAGTGTTAAATCAATAAAGTAAATGGTTTGGTGAGAGCTGAAAGCAAAAAGAAGAAGAACAATAAAATTATGGAAATACTGAAAAATAAAAAATAAAATAAAAAATGCAAATTTAAGAACTAAAGGTATGCGATAAGTTAACAATTCTGGAAACTAAAACCTATAACTTTCTAAACATCTTTTGGATAATTTCTTATAAGCTAATAGTTTCTTCTCGGTGTTCGGGCTAGAACAGCGCCCGAGGAGATATTATGGACAACGATCACTGAAGTTTATAAGTTTTGAAGCCTTACAGGTTTGTAAGAGGGCAGGCCTGTTATATTTAGAGTCATAGTAACATGACCACTTGCCCACCTATTATTCCTTGGGGTTGCTTGCAAGTACTCATTTTGAGGAAACGCTGTAGAAAAACGCTATCGATAGATAGCTTTTTGGCGTGACTATTCACCTATATACTAAACTGTCATTTCTCTTTTTCCTGCTTAAACTTCAATTTATTTTGTTGCATGCTTATTTAACTTTGGATGAGTTCCATTAAGCCAAGATTCGACATTTCTGACTATGTTATATATGTATAATATGTATATATATTAATTTTGACCAAACCTACTAAATATTGTTAAAGAAATTTATTTCTTCTAATTCTCTCTGTCCGCAGCCTTCAAACTGTATAATATTTCTTAAACTCGAAATAGTTGTCTCCTACAAATGCTATACCTACATCAACAGTGGTAGTTGAGGTCGAGTAATCTTTCCAAATGTTTGATAAACTCTGATTAAGCGTTCTTAATGAAGATTGTCATTAAGATATAGTAGCGTCTTTTGGATTACAAGTGCTTCCATATATTATGTTTATGATATTACATTGATGCACTAGTACTAAACGTGTACAGGGTAAACTATAAGGTCTTCTAAAATACACGAAAATCAATTAACATGGAACAACTAACAACAGCAAAGTTACTCGATTCATGTTCATATAGTGGACCTAGAATACGTGTAAACCCTACATAGAATTAAATCATGTTCGTTTTCCGCATATAATTAAGTAATCTAGATTTTAAATATTCAAGGATTTGGTATTTTCTTTCAAATTATAATATTTACGTATTAGTGTGTTCATATCTTTTCATCAAATAAAACAAGGTAACGCTTATTTTCATTTTATCATAATTATTGTTGGCGAGACATAATTAGTCGCTCATTAAATACTCTGATTTAGCATAAAGTCGTTATAAAGGGAAGAAAGAAAAAAAAATTTCTTTTTGATCGGGTATGTGACGAGATCTCTGTTTTGCGTTCGAGATAGCAATAATAGTGTCTTGAAGACATTTCAGATGACTTAATTTCCTTCTCGCGCACACCTGTATCCTGTGATACGTTCATCACACGCGAATAATCGACATTTATAAAAGTCGTTTACAGAACACGTAACCCCGCGTATAACTGTGAACGTTTGTCATTTAAAATAACATTGAATGCATAAATGTTTTGTATTACCTTTCTGGATATCATCAAATCAAAAATTTCTGTAATATCATGTAAAACATTAAGAAAATATGCTTATTAATTGCTAATGTTATGCTTAAAATCATATTTAAAAGCGCTCTTTAAAAAAGCATCTGCATTTTAGGTGATATTAACATACATTCACCTTAAACAAAAATGAAACCCATGAAAATCTTTTCGGGTGAAAACCGTGAAAGCCGTGAAAACCATTTGGGACAGCGAGCCCCGAACTCGATGTGTATTTAATTATTTATTGTGTATATATATGCATACAAATACATTCATATATTTATTGAATAATGTCCCTTGAACGTGTATTACAGCAAATTTTAATACATGTATTTCTAAAGTAAAAATTTAACGAAATAAATGCTGTTCTATTTTTCAAGGTCATTACATTTATTTCTATTGAATTCTAGAGATTATAGTTCTTGAAATTGATTGAAGATGTAGATGTTGGCGCATATATCATAAAGTCACTAGATAAATAAAGTACCGCAAACCTCCGCCATTTTTGGGCAAAAATTTGGCGTCAAAATTGAATTGCTGTGTTAAATAAAAAATCAATTTAGTACTGTATTCTTAAAAGAACGCAACTGTATGAACATGCGTTAATAATTAAACCGCAGATAGTAAGGCAATTAATTAAAACAAGCAAGCACTGTTTTCATTATTTATTATTGTTGGTTTACTAAAGCACGCATTTTCGCCTTTTGTGGTTGACAACCAGATCAGGGTGTGCATTTGGAGTTAGTTTTTTCATGTCATCTGCTCTTGATTGTTCAAATTGGGAATCAGAAAAATGCACCTTACATAAGTAACTAAGTGTTATAACAAGTGATCTGCTTTTACATATGTACTCACCTCACAAATCTTCGCATTTACCGGCACATTGTCTTGATTAATGTCACATAACCACACTTTTCTTCTGTCTGCATTCCTTTCACCACTGGGAAATGCAAATAAACGGAAACCTTTGGCGACACTGTTTTTGCAATTGATAATACAACAACCAGGCATAATTACACTTTATGTTGCCAACGGTGGGTTTAGATGCAACGATGCAACGACAAGTGATTTGACGTTTGGCGGCCATGTTTGGGCAAAAGTAGCGCTTTCTCTCTCGCACTCTTTGGCCTTATGGATTGCGGTACTTTATATGTATCTAGTGACTTTAATATATCACATCGCTATGGTTTTTGTTTTTATCACAATTTTTTTTTAAGATGTTAGCGTAATGGTATTCTTCCTTATAGTAATAGCAGTTACTGCATCAGATTCATTCATTTTTTAAGCCTACATATTTTTACTACATATCAACCAACAACAATACCATTGCTTTTTGTCCATCCTTGATTCTAAATTGTTACGTGCATCTTTGCTAATTATCTCAAAACCCTAACGACTTAGCCACTTATCACACACGAATGTCCCGGAGATCTTGGGTTGAGATACTAACAAGTTTAGAGGCGAGCTAGGAATAGGCTCTTTTTTTAAAATAGGCGCCACCGTGTTTATAATCTCAACCTGCACAGTTAACACAGAAGCTGCCGAAGGAAAGGCAAATAAATCTGAAGGGATCAAGCAAACAATAACCAAATAAGATCAAAGAATCGGAAATAGTTAACTCGTATGTTGGGAAAAATCAGTGATAAAAATATATAACAACAATATAAAAGGCAACGAAATTGATTAAAATCAAAACACAAGTTAAAATATAGTGGAAAGTTAAGTTGTGAAAATTGACAATTGCTATGAATCACCCGGTATATTAAATCATTAAATTATTGAACAATATTACATTAGAAAAGAAAATTACCTGAGTTTAAACTGAATCAACTTGAAAATGCTAAAATAGATAAATTGAATTATTCAGTAAAATATACCAAAATTATAATGAATAACTAATTAATCGTTAATTCAATTAGCCTTAACCTAGATCATAAATTATAATTCGACCTCAAATCTGTAGTTGGATCTTACGTAGGTGATACACGCACACAGTATATATTACGAGATTATTAATAATATTCAATAGAAATTACGATTATACATCATAGAAAAAAAAACATTGTGAAATATATCTCTGGTGTCTCTCAAGGTCATAGCAAAGTAAAAACATAAAGAAATAAAATAAAAGAGTTAAATAGTTCTCTAATTAGCATTGCGTGAAACAATTAAATTTAGACATTAATTATAATATAAATAATTATTTTATAATAAATTTTTATAACAATAAAGAAAAACAAACGTTCGTCAACTATTATTTAAATGTACGTCAATTAAATTTTATGAAAGTTTAAATAACAATGCATGAGCGATAATTATCTAAATAAATGTACGATAATAATCAATTACATTCTTTGACAAAATTGTGTGTATCACGTAAAAAAGAATAATTTAACAGAATTTACCAATACATATACGAATTAAACTACACTTTATAGGCTGTTTAAATAGCATTAAAAGTTCGGAATCATAATGATAACGACTAAAATATGTCTGCGAAGTTTTTTTCAAGTTCACTGCATAAAGATCTTAGACAAAAATGCCTCTATGTAAGACCGCACAGATGGTTGTATTCTGCGTAGAAATTTATCCTGTTCATCGAAATAAATATCTTCCAATTTAAAGTTCTAAAATGGTTTCCACCCCAAAATGGAAGTCAATATGGTATATAAAAGACGACGAGGCTAATCACTTCTTACTATACTACAACTCTTTAATAGAATTAAAAAAACGCAGTGTTTCAAAACTCTAACTAAATGTACGATGTCAATAAAGACAAACACCAAAAGAAAAGAACTTACCTTAAAAAGGGTAACAAACTTGCCTAAAAGAGAAAATGAAGACCCACGTGGTTGATACACTTCCAAATCCGCTACTATAAACGTTAGAGGTGAGGTACTCAAAAAAAAAACAATAATTATGACTCTAAATCCGGATAGCCGCAGTATTCGAGCACTTTTATTCACGTCATAGACATTTTTACAATATAGAAACATGTGTTTCTTCATTGACAGACCAAGCGAGAAGAACATAAAATTCCAAAATGAACTAATCCCCGCAGTTCCTCATACAGTCAAAGGTTAGCGCTGACATTCAAAAATGAGTGGTACACAAAATGATATATACTAGCTAGACAACAATAAAAATGCACTAAATAAGACGAATAATTAATAAAAGATATGTTAATTACATCTTGCTTCAACATCCCTAAATAAATGGTCGTTCGTAGACATTTTACTCAAGACAATAGCCTGCACTTAGGCATAATTGTGTAATTAAAAATGCTACTCAAAGTAGGCAACAATTATACCATACGGAAATTCTATCTGTATATCGAACCGTCCAAAAGAAAATAACAAAATAAACTAAAAATTCAGGAAGGAAGAAACGACTCTTGACAAAATATTATCGTGTATTATTTAAATTAATAAACAACAAACATATAGGCCACGGCTCTACAATTAGACCATATTTCTTTAATTTTAATATGATTTGGATCTTACTTATCGCTTAAAATTTCACAGTATGGGTTAGAAATGTGTTAGCCATTTATCCTGTACAACTATAAAAACTAAAAAGATTGTATTTTAGCTCTTTGATTTTTAGCTAACAAAGATGAATTTAATTGAAGGAAATTAGGAATTAACCTAACTTTTAAAATAAAATTCATAAGTTTTATATATAATCGACGCATAATGCATATTAACAGTACGATACCCGTTTATTTTAATAACCACTGCACATTTTTTGGCATCGACTCCACCAATGTTTCATTACATCTCGACTGGCATATTTATCCATGCTCGTTCGACTTGGTTAAATATATAGTTTTTATTGTTTGTGCTGATAGACTCTGTTGGTCTAGTGGATAGGTTACTAGACTATGAATATCTAGTAGGAAAGGGTTCAAACCCTGGTCTGGCCAATAATATCAATGTTCGCAGCTCGACTCAAGCTAATAAAAAAAATTAGTACCTGGAATAAAACAGTCGGTGCGTAGCACTTGCCACGTTACTATCCTAGTTTACCGAACAGCTCAAGTCGTAACAAGCCTACTATGTTACTGCCTCAAGGGCTGGCAAGGCCAGTCACTGTGACTATTATTATTTTTATTGTTTATATTGGCTTTTGCTATTTCCATTTTCACAACTTGCCATACGTTCTCGATCTCTTTCAGATATTACTTTCAAAATGTCATTCTTTTACTGCCTTTGCAGAATCCGTAGATTATTATAATATTGAAGGTACGAGTATTCGCAAGCAAATGGAAGCGCTACAAATCTAGATGTCCATATATTAAGTTTGATCTATAATGTAATTTTTGCGATATATGGAGTCCTTCCCCCGCAATGAAAAGCAGGATGTATTGTGGATTATATGTTTGTCACTTCTGACGTCATATTATAATTTTTATATCTGGAAAATGCCGATTTCGTTTCATCAGACCACATCACATTTTTCCAATGATCTATACAATCCAATGGACACGAATCATTGCAAACTTCACTTACTTCATTCGATTTATCTTTGATGCCAAAGGCTTTTTTCTAAGTAATCTTACAGATATTTATAAGCTTAAAATATCAAAGAACTTTCGACTCCTATAGTGCGAATTTAGCTTCGCAGATATTTTGATGCCGTGATTCATCTGCAATATTGCTTTTCGTCTTCTGTTGTATTATTTAAGTTATAATAGTTAGTTGCACTATTTATCCTCTTTCTGTAAAGGTAAAAATGTGAGCAATTGTACAAGAGTATATCAAAGTTAAATAGGATTGATTTTTTTTTAATTCCACAAAGGTCGCTGACTCGGGATGGGTTGATTTTCAGCTAAAGTAGGAGTTTTGGGAGAGGGTAGTAACGACTCGAATTCTCTCAGGTCACCTTAATACTATGGATACTACGAGTGACTAACAAGTGCATGTTTCTGTGGAGCAACGTATAATTATCAAGTTTTTGGCCGAGGAGGGTGTGAAAATAACGGCAATTTTACTGAGATTACAAGCACAGTTCGGCAACAACAACTTGTTAAGAACCCGTGTTTTGCATGGCACAAGGAATTTTTTCTGAAGGACATGAGAGAACCAGAGCTACAATTGCCACCTGACAACAAGCGTGATCGAAGTCAATATCGAGGCGGTTCGACAACTCATGGAGGACGACAGGAGCATAACGCTCTGGAATATTGCCGAGAAACTTAGCATTAGTGTCTGGACTTGGGATTCGACAAGGTGTCTGCAAAGTTGGGTTCCGCGGATGTCGAATGAACAGAAACTGCATCGGCTATGGGTTTATCAGCGTCTGTGGCATCAGCGGCATCTGCGGCAAGAGGGCGAGGCGTTCGTTTTTTAATCGAATCGTAACGTGCGACGAAACTTGAGTGCACCACTACACTCCGGAGTCAAAGCAGGCGAGTATGGAGTGGAGAAAGAACTGTGAAAGGGCTCCGGTGGAAACGAAGACTAAGTTGTCAGCTGGAAAAGTTTCTTTTTTGATCGACGCACAATTAATGTGAAATAATGCGAGCTTCTGGATTCCGCAAAGCTGTCCTAACAACGAAAAAGGAAGAAGAAATCTGTCAAAGTGTGATTATTCTTCATGACAATGCCAGGCCCTATTCAGCAAATGTCACATGGAAAAAATTAGACAGTCCAGATTTGTCGACTTGTGATTTTCATCACTTTGAACGCTTGAAAGAAGCAATTGAAGATCTGCGTTTCAACAATAACCAAGCAGTAGAGGAATTTGTGCTCCGATGGCTATGTGCGCGAGCGAAAACTTTCTACGTCAAAGCAATTAAAAAACCAACCCAATCCACTGGGAAAAATGCGTTGCCAGGGTGGGAGGTTATGTGGAAAAATATGTTTTTGTAAATAATGTAGAATAAAGCTAGGACTAGGAAAAAAAATCAGTCCCGCTTAAATTTGATAAACTCTCTTACTTTGAGAGAAACGATTTTAGTATCATGGTCTGGTGCAAATTTTTGGATTATCTCCAAAAGTCCACAATTCTTTGATCTTAAACGCCGGTGGATTATATTTTTCAATATATTCTCAGTGTTTGTGTTCAAGATTAATTGCTGTCGATAACATATCCTGTTCTCCTTTGGTTTATTATTAGTTGTTATTGTACGATTTCACATATCTTTCCTTCTGTGATTTCAAAGATATTTTTTGGACCGTACTTATATAAGGATCAAGATGTTAGCTATGTGCCAATCGTCCCTGCAATCTCTGGTGTATGATTTGACTACCTTATAATGGTGTTTACTGTATTTCGTTGGTGTTAATATAATACATCTACTGAAAAGATGATCTATACTTTCTATTTTCGACCTACACAGTCTACAGTTATTATTTGTGATCGTAGATTTTGTAATACCTACTTCTTATAGCTCCTTGTAGATATCGCTTAATCCAGGATCTTCCCAGTAAATCCTTCTATCTCACAAAACATGTCCCTACTTTAGGTTATTCACACGAAGCTTCTATATCGATGTGTTGCTATTATTGTTATTATTATTACTATGGTTCGTAATATTTTATAAGTATAGTTCTCTTGAGCTGCGGATAGTTTTGAAAAGTAATGAAAGTAACAGAAAAAGGAATTCCTGTGAACGTGCTTGGAATACAGTGTGTGAATTAACATTTAACTTATTTCGTTCTTAAGTGTCGGTGCGTTTAAAGTCATGGAAGTTAATTTTTATATTTCGATAAGTACATGAATTAAATTTACTTTATACCAGTTTAATGTAGTTGAGGTTTCACAACGTGGGCGTGCCATGATCATTTCTATAAAATTACAATTTCAATAATGTTCAGTAATAAACACTTTCGCACATGTTAAAAGCTAACTATGCAGTTGAAAATAACAAGCTCCGTTGCGTCAAGGCTAATGCAACTGCATTAAATATCTCACGCAGCACATATATAACATATATCCCTATGTTAAAGTTTTATACTAGAACTAAGTGGGCACATTATTATCATTATGATTAAATATATAGGTACGTGAAAGGCGAGAATTGATATCTCGGGAAAAAATCATGCACTTCCCATGAGTAAGCAGAAACTTTAATAATAAGAACACGATCGCTAATCATGATTCGTCTTCTTTCATTATGATAACGAATCCAACGTCTTCCATTTCTTCTTGATGTTATGCGAGGACGTCGACGATGACGATCCAGCCACTTCCGGATAATGTAATTAAAAATGCATACGATATATTTAATGTATTCCTGTTTCGCCTCTTCTTCTCTGTTTCGTGTTTTTTCAACACGAATTTTTACCGGACTGGCTACGGTAATGTAATTAAAATGATGAGCTGTTACATTCCGAATCAGATAAAAGCGTGTGTACATTCAGTTTCTGGTCAGGTCTCGTTCTTGAAAAACCTATTAAAATCGTTGACGTTAAAATGTAATTTTCCTCACGTGCGTGTATTTCACTGCGCCAAGAAGTTATATCTTAATATGAATTTATTAGTTTAATAACAAGTTCTCGGTTAACTGTCAGGAATATCTGTAAAACTAGTGACAGTAGCACTCATTGTCTGCAGTAATAAAAAGTAACTAGCAATTAATCGCGCAGAAAGTGCGATTAATTTTAAATTCCTAAATAAAAATTCGTGTCTGCGTAGGAATTACTAAGATAAAATCGTAATTCGAATATGTTCGGTTGCTCTAATTAAAATGGAATAAATATTTACGAATTAGACATTGAGTATCAGAAGAATGAAACGTATTCTACAGTAGTCGTCAGGGTTGTTCCCGTATTTCTAATAAAGTGTGTTTTTTTTAGGAGGTGTAGGACTATGAATTGAAATAAAAAACGCAAGAGTTAGGGAAATAAGAATTTTTTTTTAATCGGTAAGATAGTTCTATAACATTAATGATGGAAGATGATTTCGGGCATATACCATCACGGGAGCGCCTGAGGTACGCCATCCTGGAGCACCAATTTTAGATTACCTTTTCGAGTGTTTGAGGCCCGTATGTTACGAATGTTGGTTTCCAAGGCTGCAATAATTGTTGGCTTGTTTGCGTAGACCAATGACTTCAAATGACTCTACAAAAAATAGTCTGGAGGCGTCAAATCACACGATCTTGAAGACCAGTGTGCAGGTCCATTTCTGGAGATAATCTTATTGCCAAACACTTCCTTCAATAAATCGATGGTTTCCCCACGTGGCACCGTCCTGCTGAAACCAAGGGCCTTCCAGACCACATTCACTCACTTCTGGGAACAAAAAATCATTGAGCATGGCTCTATAGTAGCCGTTATTGTGTCGGTGACAGCTCGATTTTCTTCGTTTTTGAACAAGCATGGTCTGATTATGCCATCAAATCACAAACCACACCAAATAGTGCATGTTTCGGTGTGAATTGGTATTTAATGAGTCACCTGTGAATTAGTGTTGTTCCAAATGCGACAATTTTGTTTATTCACAATGCCACTGAACCAGAAGTGAGCCTCAAAACAGTGGATCGACATCCAACTGTTAAAGCGCCCAATTACTGAACTGACGTTGAAAACGATTGTCGGTTGGCTTCAATTCTTGCACCAATTTAACCTTGTAGGCATGTAAACCAAGATCCCTGCGCAAAATCTTCCATCGACAAAGTCGACGGGCACAGGTCAAGTTCTTGCGACCGATGACGAATCGATAAATTTGGATCAGCGTCAATACTGGCCTCAACGGCGACTATATTTTCTTCAGTGCGCACTCTATGCAATCTTGTTGGTGGATGGGAGTCCAAAAGAGTAAATTGAGTGCGAAATTTTTCAATTGTGTTGCGGATAGTTGTCTCAGTTGGCCGATGATGTATGCCATAAATTGGGCGAAGCGCTTTGTGAACATTTTTAACTGAACACTGATTTTAGAAATAAATTTCCACAATTTGTGGACGCTGCTCGGCTGTAAGTTTTTGCATTATGAAATATCAAACAATACTGAATAAAATGGCGGTATGACTTGTCAAATTAATTGTTATATTGTCAGAGTTTCTCCCTATTGAAAAAGAAAGGAAAACACACTTTAATATCTGTGAAATTTAAGCGTGACCTAAGGACATATAATTATCTTTCGTAAAATTCTTTTCTATGCTTTAGATTATCGCCAACAAATTCTAATACAAGATTAGTATTTTAAGAAATATATCACTATTCTAGTTTCAATATAAACGGAATATCGTTATTTCTACCGTTCTAGTAGAGATTTTCTTTTGCTCGTTTAGTAGTTGACAGGTCAGAAAGGCTTTAAGAAACAAGTTTCATTAATTTTTTCCCTTACTGTTGAGCGACTGATCTGCATAATTACTGTTAAATAAATCTCAGGCATGATGGGTACATTCTGTGGAAGCAATTCATAGTAGACTATGCCTTCTATGTCCCATCTACTGTACAGCATACGTGGATGAGTAATCTTTTTTGTTTTTGATGTTTACATGAAGGCATCACTTTTCCTCACCACTGACAAAGTGCAACAAAAATGGTCGATGTTCTTGAGGAGCAAAAGAACGACTTGCTAGCAAACAAGTACAAATGTTGACATGCTGATTTTTGTTTACATTCAAAATATACGACAACAAAACATTTAGATTTTAAACTTTGCCGGTGTAATCCAAATGGCCTATTATGGTTAATTGGTTACAATCAATCGAGACCATAATAGGACGTTGATTGTCCATTATAGTGGTCAATTCCTGAGATGACTGGAGTGGATCATCATGAATAAAAGTGTTCAGAGAATCTGTATGAAGATCCGAAGGTCTTCCTGAACGTTGATAATCGTTTATGTTAAAACGACCTTTTAAATCTAGAAATTCATTTACTTGTTGTACTTGTCAAATGATACTAGCAGTTTTCGATCCATTAACATCTCTGTTGAATTCGAACAAAAGCATATGTAGGAAATGGTCGGCTTTTGCTACTACTTTCTATTTTATTTAGTCAATAATTAACACGATCTTTACCCAAATCCAAAAACTATTCAATTAAACAATACGACATTAAAATAAGCCTAACAAAGCTCGCTCATACTAGTAACGAAAAATACTAGAAGCCTGATGTAAAGCTATAATTTTTTGGTTTTCGTATCGTCTACACTTAAGTTAGAATTTAGAGCTTTGACATTGTTAATAATGCATATTAATAGCAATATAATTATTAATCATATCTTTTGTATTTAATTTTTTCAAAGGCCTCTTTAACAAAAGGTATTAATTTAATTTTTCTTACTTAAAATATATATGATTTCTTAAATTGTTGGATTTGCTTATTATAAACATTTTACTATTTGGTCACCCGTCCTTAAGCTACGCAATAACGTATTACCTCTATTCTTGTTTTATTCTTTGTTATATGCAAGTGGCTTGTATACATATGTAATTCAAGTTGCAAGTTTAATAGAACACTTTCAGCTGTACGCAAAAATAATAGATTACATTGTAATCCATTAATTGCAACATGATCTGGATCTTCACCTGCAGCACACGAACATATGCAATGTATATGTATAATGTATAATTTTAATTTCCGCCATTACCGTTTGTAATGTAGTAAAAATACTATAAAAGTTGTACTACATTCGCCAGTTTATGTGGTATTTATACCTTTAAGAATGCTTGCTTAATGTCTATTAGTTACATCTACATATCTTTGATATGCGTTATGCGGGTAATAGCAGTTGCCACCAGCTTTTCTGTTATGTTAAAGAAGTCGTAATTATGTTTGAAAAATAATATTTTTTTCTTCACGTATCTAATATGTATTATGTTTTGTAACAAACGTATAATTAACCAGTATAGGTACTTATTCTTCCTGTATATATAAAATTAATGAAGCACATTCTCAAGGTGGAGAAAATTATTGTAAAATATTTTCTCCTTAGCAAAATGTACAAATTAATGAACTAATAAATTATGGTTCTGAACGGAAATTTTATCGATGTTGGATATAATATAAAAGTTTAACACTTCCTTCGTTGTGAAAAGCTGGTCATTTGTTCCTCTTCCTTTTCTGAATCCAGCTTATGTAGCTTATCAAATCTTCTGCAATGGGTTTCAAACTTTTTCTTGATTACTACTGTCACGATTTTGTATACTGTATTCAATAGAGAAATTACTCTATAATTATTGCAGTTAGATTCATCTCCCTTTTTTAGAATGGGCATAATTATTGAATGGTTCCACTTTTTCGCCATCTTTTCACTCCTCCAAATATCTATAATCAATTCGTAATTTTTTTTATTTAGATCTTCTCCGGCATACTTTATGTTCTCATCTGTTACTCTATTTCTTCCTGGACAGTTATTGTTTTTGAGCTGCTCTATTATTTTATTTATCTCTTGTCTGGTGGGATCCAGTATTGGGTTTGTCCGAACGTCCTGCTTCTTCTAATTCCTGTGTGCTTTCATCTTCTTCTCCCTTATTTAACATTTGTGCGAAATATTCCTTCCACTTTGCTCTTATTTCCTCTTCTTCTCTTATTAGATTTTCTTCTTTATCTTGTATATAAACAATTTGCCTGGGTCTTTCCATTCCTCCCTTGGTCTCGCGATAAAAGTTTCTCATTTCCTTTTTTTTGGAAATAGTTCGCCATTTCCTGTGTTCTTTGTTAATTTTCTGCCCTTTTCCTTTGTCTTACAGCTTTTTTGTTTTCAGTCTTTGTCCTTTGTATGCATCTTTATCCTCTCTTTTTCGTGTTTGCATTGTTTTAACTGTTAGTTTATGACTTATTTCTGTTTTCCCGGTACAATCTTCATTCCATTATTTCTTTTTCTTAGTTTTTTATTTTCTTGGAATTATTTCTTCTGTCGCTTTTTGGATTATTTCCTCTATTTTTTCCATTTTACATCTACATTCTGCAGCTTTTAGTGTTGGATCTTTTGATATTCTTTCCTTATTTCTTCTCTAGAGTAAGATATAAATGCTCTAGTGTACAGATGCTTAAAAATCACTCTTTTCGCAGAGTCTCTCTGGTAGGCCATGATATTTTGATACAATTTTTTTTCATATTTACAAGTTTAATGACAGGTATACTTGAACATTTTTAAATTACAAAGATTTAAAGTATTCATTTGCTCCAAAAAAAACATGAAATTGAACAATGAGCATTACAGAGCGATAATTTTTTGCAACTGAAACTCTGATTTTTAGGCGTAAGGAACGTTTCGAGGAAATTGAACGGGTGTTGAAGACAAGTCATGTTTCTTAGCCACCGGAAGATTGTGGCCTCAATGTTGAAGCAATTCTACTCGGTTTACGACTAGGATATGCAAAGAACTATTGTTTTCTTTGTAAGTGGGACAGTCGACCAAGAAATTGCCACTACATTGTTAAAGATTGGTCACTCAGGATTCAGTATATTTCTGGTCAAAAGAATATAGTTCATAAGTTGAACTTGATAAAATACTTCTACCGCCATTAGTCATAAAATTAGGTTTAATGAAAAATTATCTGAAAGCATTGGATAAAGATGGCCAGGAATTTCAATACCTTAAGCAAAAATTTCTCAAAATCTCAGATGCAAAACTTAAAGGGAATTTTTATAGGACTCCAAATTAAAATTCCACAAGAAGTTTAATTTTGAAACTTAAGTGATTTGGAGCGTGTTGCATGGAATGTTTTTAAAAATGTGACCCACAATTTTCTAGGACACAGAAAATCTGAAACTTATATAGTACTTGTTAATGAACTTCTTAGAAGTTACCATAAATTGGGCTGTAACATGAGCCTTAAAATACATTTTTTGCACACACATCTTGGATTTCTTTCCCCCGAACCTTGGTGACGTGAGTAATAAACACGGCGAAAGATTTCAAAACATTTCTGTTATTGAAAAACGTTATCAGAGCAAGTGGAACAGTGAAATGTTTGCTGATTATTGTTGTTGGACATAGATATTAGAAAGTGTCGAAGAACAGTATAAAATAAAAGTTAAAGGAAAACATTTTAAGCAGGAAAATACAATACAGCTCCATATAATGTACGCATGTAATTAATATTATTTCATTTACTTTTCAATTTTTTTTTTTGAAAACCTGACTTGCCAGAATAAACTCGTTGTTATTTCTAATATTAGAACTATAAGAGAAACGAAAATTGTACATAGTTTCTAAAGAGAAATATAAAAAGAATGAAAATTTGTTAAGCATTGGCTTAATCATTACAAATAAGAATTTAACTTAACAATAGGGCTAACTGATTAAATTTGATTTTTGAAGAATCGTACTGTTACAGAAAGTTAATAGCACAAAATTCCTTTTCGTTCAAACGGATATAGTCTTGTAACAATGTCGAAAGTGTTTATCAATAAATAATTACCAATTATTATCAATACTCTTGGCAAATTTATCAGAATATCTCTCGCATCACCTGTTCCCCAATACTAATTATTATTGGGGTATGCTTCTGTGTCGTGTTGTTTAAGCGCAGCTGTAATTAATTTAAAGAGATGTTCGCGCCCAATTCGACAGGTCCGCAATTAAACGATTAAGGTTCCGACAGCGGACATATGCCGTCGATACGCTCACGCATTCCGAAAAGGAGAGAGTGAGAAAACACGTCGAAACATGTCATAACACCGGAATATTAATACATATTTTTTGCTTGGGAATCGAAATTACAGCGAGAGGTGTAATTTTTACACCTCCGAACACGCAAGCGGCCATCTATAAACATATAATTCTCCGACAACCCATCATCCCTACAGTACGGAAACCCTAATTACACGTTGTCGATTTGGAGCGCAGGTAATTTGGACATTTTAACACCGTGAACTGTATTTTTTGCCTCTTAGGAAATGTGCATTAGTTCAAGGAACACATAAGGAAATACAGGACCGCACTGGATATAATGTATACGTAAATATTCCTCGCAAACAAAATTCTTCAATTCGACACATTAGGCATATTATGCTGGCTACCATAAATAAACCCACCTAGTAAAAGTATATTTTAGTGAAATATTAATGGAAAAAGTATTTAGCTGTACTAAGATACGATAAAATTTCAGCCAGATTCAGTTATTTTCTCAATGTAGCGTTGGCAATGAACTTAAATATATTTTCGTTTTTCTGTTGGCATTATTTGCTTAAGTGTCAATGTAAAGAATACTTATGGCCTTATTTAGTTCTTGTAGGAGTTATAGGTGGAAAACTGAATATGAACGTGACAAAATAATCGCTCTATAAGAACCTGGGTTATCAATTCAGGATGGTACTCGTATTGGACTTAATATTGCTACAATTGCTCCGCGTTTTAAAAGATGGTAAGAAAATAATGAGGAATGGTAACGTATATGATCTGCATCACTGATCGTGAAGATCGCACTATTCGGCTTCTCTTAGGAATCCTTTTCCGTCAACAAGGCAAATTGGTGGTAGATGTAGAGACCTAATTAATAATGAAATCTCAAACGGTCTATATATTGAGAAATTTGATCTAACATCGTACCGACTATTTCTTTGTTTACCCATAACTCCACGTCATAAAATTGCACGGCAGGAATGTGTATGGTCTCATGATGGTTGTAAAATGGTCAAAAGATGCCCTGGAGGAAAAAAACTCGCAGTTTTTTTTTACTGTGAAATATGACTCTGACTCAAGGTGTGATCTACTATCTAACTATCTAACATGGAAGTAGAAGTTCGAGCAACATTAAATGCGATTCGTTAAATGAATACTGTTCTTGAACCAGTGTTAATATTTGCAATATTAACAACAATACCTACAATATTTTCAACAACTTTTCAGCAGGATAATGCGCGGCCAAATAACGCGAGGGGGGGGAGGAGTCTTCAGTGACGGTTGTGGCGCTACACCTGCATCTTCGTCTGTACACGACTGTTTACTACTTTTTAACTGTCATGTGATACTGCAGATTTTCCTAATATATTCACAAAATCTTGACGAATTTGAGTTGGTGTCATCTCTTTTAAACGTAAGTGTTTAATCACCGCTCGTTGCTCGAGACGATCCATTTTGATACTGATATGTTACTCTCTGGATCTAGGGCGTCTACTATAGGTATGTTTTAACAGGTTCAGACTTGTAAGTTGCTAGCATTCGAGTTGTCACACATTAGACCAGTTTGGTATGACCGGATGCTGTCCAGCACCTAGTGGCGATGAATAGTGGGATCGCTCACTATTCCGGGGGTGGCCGGTGAACCGTATGCTGTGAACGTAAATTTTTCAGTCAATATTATGTAACAGTGACAGGTACATCATGTCTGTTAGCAATAGCTCCGATGATGAAGATGTTCATGTAATAGTCGCCCCATTACTAGCTGAAGAAGAAGAACATAAGTTGAAAAAGATGAGCAATATGTGGATTCATACCATTGAACATCTAAAACGTCGATAGTTCCTCATTGAATATTATATTACATAAATAAAGAAAACAAATAGAATTATTTACTGGGTCTAGTAATTTCTTCTGCAATTTCCTCCCATATGTCATTTTTACGCTGCTGGATATGGTAGTTCACGTGTGCATACGTGGACGCCGTGTAAAGTTGTTGCGTTATTATATGTGATAGCTTTCCTGTGCCGCATGTGCGCCGCTTTGATTGGTAGTTTTACTTACTGATGATGACAGCTTAGTTGTCGAAATACGTATTTAGGATACGATTAATAATAGTGGTAAGGGGTTTTAAACATTTTTGAGTTTTTACTAAACAATAGTCTCCAAAGATATACTTTTCTTACCTAAATACTACAAAACAGATTTGCATCCGACAGGTTTCGGCAAGTTAATGCTGGCAACCGACGGCCAGCGATGCGCCCACTACGCCAGCCCAGACTGATACATCTCGTCAACATCCTCGTTGTGCCTCGCTGCGCTGGACTAGTGGGCGGTCGTCTATTTATTTGTATTGATATAGTCCTATCCGTTTTTTGACAGGCAGCACTGTGCTGTGTCGTGCTGGTCTAATGTCCGACAACCTTTAGTCTATACATAGCAGGTTACAATGCGACGTGAAGATAAATAAATATTTTGGTTTATAAATGGGGTAGGGGCGGAGCAAAGGGATCAGCCCTTGCACATCTTTAGGAGAATGTGTCAATTGTTAGACAAACAAAGAGCTCTAAAATATGTCTACTTCATTTACACAACAATATAATTAATTATTTTTCTTATTCAATTATGAAAGCATGATAAGGAATAGGCTCAGCTAGGGCCATTCTATCTCCATTAAAAAGCCGAAAAAAAATAATGGAGACGATATTAGAGACGCCACCCTAAACCTTTATTATGGTGAGGAGATTTTTTTAGCAGTATTGGTGTCCTTAATCGCAAACATAAGTATTTAAATTTCACTCGTGAAATTCGTGAAACATTTTGCTAATGTAATAATAAATTATTTTTTCCCTTATAATGACTTTCCAAAAATTAAATGGCGTATCATTCTCAATTTCAAAAATTTTTGAAATGTGCCATTGTGTAGCGTTCTTTTGGATAAGTAGATAAACTGTTTCAAATTATGAAGTAGAGGATAATAAGTTTTCTTCTATGAGGTTTCATAAAAGGAAAACAAAATAAATTGGAATATATCATATTCAAAATATTTTAGTCCAGTCCTGCGTATACAGCAGTTTCAAAGATTTAATAGTTTAACTGCTTGTTATAGTATGATAATAACATATAATTTGAATATTAATATGTAAAACTATTTAGGTAATTTCACTCAACGGTACAAAAGTTTCAAACGTTTATGCCGCTAGTTAAACTGTAATTAATATATGCATATACATACAAATCCATGCATAGTAAAATTCTAAGAGCATGAAAAATATACATACATGCTTTTACTTCTATAATACTTTAGTGAATGTGTGTTTTCGGATAAGTAAATATATGTCATAAAAATATAATGGAGACCCGTTACTATTTGTTCATCCGATTTATTTTTAAGCATGTTATTACTGTTATTACAAAAACTTTCGCAAAGTGTTCTGCACAAGATTGTTCATCGGACCATATTGGTCAAGGTTGTGACATTTTTTTTTGGTAAAGTGTTACATCTGAAAAATTGTCTGCTTGTTACTACATTGAAATTTACCGCCGTTTGCATCTCATTGAATTTTTTTTTTTTGGACCCAATCTTCCGTAAATCAGTTTTAAAAAAAATGTGGTATTATCTAGAATAATGAGGCAATGTTCATGTTACTAATTTTCTATTTCTATAAAAACTTCTCCATATTCTTCGATCTTCGCGTTGTATGTTTTCTGTATATTCGAGATTGTTGTAATCGCATTATATAGGGTTATTCAAATGTTCCAGAAAACTTAAATATTTTTGAAACCATAGAAATTAAAAAAAAAATTTTCAAACACTTTTTTAGTTTTAAGCAAGCTATTATAAGAACATATTTCTAATCTACATGTTGCTCGTGTTATCATGGAAACTGTATTCAATTAGATTTTTTTAAATGAAATACCTTGTGTATTTTTAGATAACTGAAATCTTCGTGAGATTTTAAAGTGCTTTTGTGTATACAATTACGTCTCTATTTTGTTCCATTCGTGAAATATTTACTATTATTTGTAATTTTTACCAAGCGTATGTGTACTAGTTGTACTAAATTGTAACTGGAACTTTTTCTACAAAAAGAAGGATCTCACCTTAAGATAACTAAGAGTGTGAAAATAATAAATTGTACAAAATGAAAGTGTCTACTAAATTTTTATCTAGAATTAATCAACTGACGGAATACGAGCGGTTAACTTTATTAAAGATTATTGGAATTGGCGATAGAAGGAGGTCGTTTAGAGATGCAAGATGTTTCTTTAACGAAATGTTTCCTAATAGAAATCCTATAAGTGTCAGTACCGTGAAAAGAACCTTAGATCGTTACGAAAATTTGCAATCTATATAAAATTCGACGAAAACGGGTCGGTCAAAAACTGCTACGACGCAATATAAAACACACGAAATAATGGAGCGAATAGTAGATACTCCTAAAATTAGATTAAACTAACTAGCATTAGATCATGAAGTGAATAATCAGTTAATAGGATTCTCAAAAAAAGAAAAAGTACATTCTTATAAACTGCAATTTATTCAAGAATTGAAGGAAGATGACTCAGATAAGAGAATAAAATTTTGTGAGGTTATGCAGCACATAATTAATAATAATCCTAGCATATTAAGTAAAATATTATTCTGTGATGAGGCCACACTCTGTTTAAATGGGTCAGTAAACAGGAACAATTACAGGTATTGGTCAATAGACAATCTACACTGGACTAAGGAAGCTGATACGCAACACCACCAAAAAGTTAACGTTTGGCTAAGTGTTATTGGGAACAGAATAGTAGGGCCATTTTTTATCAAAGACACGTTAACATCAGAACGTTACTTAGGTTTACTACAGAATGAAGTAGTGTCTCATCTCGGTAACATTGTCAATGAGGAACAACTAGATAATGTCTGGTTACAACAAGATGGAGCTCCTCCTCATTATGGTGTGGAAGTTCGAAATTATTTAAACACGGTTTTTCCACAAAGATGGATTGAAAGGAGAGGATTTATCGAATGGCCAGCAAGCAAATATTAGATTCCTCCATTTGGGGACATCTTAAATCAAAAGTATATACTAATAGTCTACAATATATGGAAGAATTTAAAGAGAGGATTCGTTAGGAAGCGTGGAACATTAGTGTAGATTATTTAGGAAACTGTTTACCCGAATTTGAGGAGAGATTAGTGCGTTGTCAAATCGCCCAGGATTTCTACTTCTTTTGTTAATTTGCTTGCTTTTTGTTATTGTTTGGTTGATTTTTTGTAAGCCTGTAAATAAACGTACTACATATTGGTGGCAGCTTGGTTGCCGAGATGGTCATTTGCAAATAACTTAAAAACGTATCAGTTGGTATAAATTACAAATAATAGTAAATATCTCAAGAATGGAGCAAAATAGGGACATAATTGTGTACACAAAAGTGCTTTAGAATCACACGAGGATTTCAGCTATGCAAAAATATATAGGGTAATTTATTTAATAAAATCTCAGATATGTTTCATTCGTTTTCTTGTCGATCACGTCTCGTTTTCTATTTTCTTACTCACGTTTCGATTTTTATAGGTTTTTAGAAAATTTTTAGTTGTTTGTCTAGAATTTATGTGTGATGCTAAGATGGTAGTGTCATCAGCAAAGATGACCGCTGTAGTTAGCTTGCTGGTTGGAAAATCAGCCCTGTATAGCAGATATAGGCACTAAAGCACTTACCTGTGGCACAACAGAGAATATGGAATAAGGATGGGTGATGTCCTATTCATTAGTCAATACGTCGGTCTAAATTTCCGTCTAAGTTGAGTTCTCTTGGTTATCGTATGTTTTTTACAATATAATTTTCTATCAAGGTGAATATCAAGGTACCTTACTTCATGGGATTGTGGAAGTCTGTGCCCATTAAATTCAAGTTTATACATATTGCTTTGGATTTTTAATTAAAAATAATTTATTTTAAAAATGTACAATTATTTGGGATACAAGTGTATATTGAAAATGTTTTAAAATGTAGCGTGTGATAAAACCTAGTTATCTGAGGCCAATGTGTTGTAGAGGCCTAGGTAAATTCTGGGAGACCAAGATTAGATGTAAAACGAGAAAGTTGTGTTTTTTGAGATGTATATAATATATATATTTAATTCAGTTCGGGTTGTTTTTGAAAGTGTACTTTTGTTGTTGGTATTTTATATTTAATTCCCGATATTTCTTTGAGATAGTTATTCCCGTAATTTTGATGATATAGAATTTAATTAAACAACTTTTTTTCGTAAAAGTGTCTCCAGTTTTTTTTTGTAATTATTTAAAATTTTTATGTCGACATAAATCATAAATCATAAATTATAATATATATAAAATTATTTTTATAATTATAGTTCTATTGTTTAGGAACAAGTAGGTAATAGTTGAATATTAAAAATATAGATAATTCAACTGATATTAAAAGTCTTCGTTATAATTTTTTATAGAGATAAATTTTGTTCGATTGAGTTCAGTTTTCTTTGGCTGTGTCGTTTTGCACATGCGTAAATTTGTTCGTGGTTCAGTATCTGTATGTTTATATACAGTGTGGTTTTCTTTGAAGAATTTAATATAAAGTTTGATTATTTTAGTCAAGTTTGATCGGAGTCAATAAAGAGGAAGTTTTCCATTCGTTTAGCTGTCAATACAATGAATGTTTTTACCTCATGTATTTTTGTATGATACAGTATCTTTATATTTTGTAAAGATAGTTTTTTTTCTTTTTTTTATTTTTGTATTAAATATTCAGTTTAAATTTTATCCTGTGTTTGTTTTATTGCTATTACTCCAATATTGCTAAGTAACTTATATAATATAAGTAAATAAATTTGTGTGAACATTTCACTGGCGGCTAATATAATTCGCAGACACGACTTTCCTTATTGGAACCCGAGAAGTTAGAAGTCTCACATTTGAAAATTCACCGGTTGAGAAACCTAGTTGGGAAAACTAGTTGCGGATGGTGGTGCGCTGAATTCTCAAACCACTATTCATAGCAATATGTTCATAGTGAAGGTAATATGAATGGACTTTGATTCAAAAACCATCGCTTTCTATTTTCTTACACACTTTTCGATTTTTATAATTTTTTGAAAATTTTTTGTTCCTTGTTCAGAATTTATATGTGATGTTAAGGTGCCGGTGTCACCAGCAAACATTGCCGCTGTAGTTAGCCTGAAGGTGGGCAAATCAGCCGTGTTAGTCAGATATAACACAGCTCCTAATATGCTTTCCTGTGGCACAGCAGATATTATGGAAAATGTATCGGTGCATTCATTATCTTGTTTTACCCGAAAATATTTATTATTTAGATAGGATCTTAAAATATAAAGTATTGGTAAGAGCAGTATTTCCGTTTATTGAGATCATTGGTAATTATGTTAACTAGTCTATGTAACTCTTCGATAGTGCCATGCTTGTCCCTGAATTTGAGTTGATGGTTTGGAATAATGTTTTGCTCTTAAAGTGAAGGTTTTTTAATCTTTTTAAATATATCTTTTCGAAGACCTTCGAGAGTATAGGGACCAAGCTTATTGGTCTATACGACGTGATTTCGTCAGGTTTTTTTACCATGCTTTGGAATCAATCATTATTATTCCAACTATTTTCCATAGATTTGTAGGTAGTATTGTAAACAAAAGCAATCAACTTTAGACATTTTTCTTTAACAGCAAGTCATTAACTATGTACTATGATATATCTCCCAATTACCCATATAAGAACGATGCAGCTAAAAATATACCCCATATGTACCTCATATTAATATATTGAATAAGATAGATAGCCAAAGTAAAGAAATATCCACAAAATCAAATTAAATTCTAAAATTTATGTCACACATGTATGTGTATATTCTGCTGTTAATTTCTTCTCTATGTCGTGTTATTAAGTAATTACCATTGAGTGATAACTATTACATTACTAGTAGGTTGCGTGTCATCTCATCGATTTCATTTTTACTTTTACTGCAATTGAAAATTATGTTGTTGCTATCTCAACGTTCTACGTCATAAAGTTTGTATACTATCATCAATATTTGCTAGAAATTATTCTTTCTCCTTGAATGTCTTCTGATCAAAATATAGAATACAAACCTGCCTTATTCGTTCAGAGTATAATCCAATAATATAAGTTTTACGTGACTCGCAACCAGAAATTGGAAGTTCGGAAATATGCTCTTGAAGTTAGTGATTATTAAAAAAAATTGTTATTAATTCGCATAATGTACTCTAGGTCATTATATAATGGAAAATGTTTCTACGGTGGAAATATTGGCTTCTTTAGAAAGCGTGTACTTTTCGTTATATTGCTTATAATTGATTCTTATAACTATAAATATATATAAATATATTGGTACGCAATATTTCCAAAGTATTAGCGAGGAGGCAATATATCTAAAACGACATCGTAGAGAAATATGTTAAACCAGGATGCCTCTATATGAAATTCTTTCATTTTGCCAACATCGTAAATAAATAAACAAATACCAATTCTTAAGAGTTTAAACATGCCTTTTGAAAATAATTTGTTAGTTAAAGGGTAACTTTGTGTCAATAATTAGACCCAATATTCTAACACAATTTGGAAAGTTTAGTATTACATTAATCAAAGCCAGATTATTTGAGCCAAAGTTTTTATTAATTCCAAATAATAACACCTATACGAGGATTGTTCGGAAATTACGTGGCCTGGATGGCGCGAATTCGCAGGAATTTTCTTTGTCAGTAGAATCATCTTTTAATAGGTTAAATATGACAATACAGAGCGATATGTCAATTAGTCTGTTTTTGATAGTATGCCAAAGCGAATGTCTCATGTGATTTTGTAATATTGCAAAAATTGAGTTGAGAGCAGTGATAAAGAACTTTCAGTTGAAAGGCTTAACACCAACCGAAATCAAGGGAGTGCTGGATTTAACTATATTAGAATCCAGTCCTCCATTTTCAAAGGTTAAAAACTGGGTTGCTGAATTTCAGCGTGGTCGTATGAGCACAAATTATGAACCCCGAAAGGACGTCCAAAAACTGTTACTGTTCCGAATATGATTGAGAAAGTTCACCGTGTCATCTTGAATAACCGTCAGGTAAATGTGCGTGAGATAGCAGACATTGTAGATATCTCAAACGGCAGTGCGCACAGAATTTTAACTGAAAAATTGGAAATGAAAAAATATTCGTCGCGATAATGCCGCGGTTATTCACGCCGGAGCAAAAACTGAATTGTTTGAGTGTTTCATTACCGTCGATGAAACTTGGGTCCACTATTACACTCTACAATCCAAATAATGGACAAAAAGGGGTTCTGCGCTACCAAAAGAGGCAAATCGGTTTTATCAGCAGGAAAGGTTATGGCAACTATTTTTTGGGATCCTCATGGAATTATCTTGGTCGACTACTTAGAAAAAAGAAAACAATTAATGGGGAGTATTATTCCAATTTGTTGCAACAACTAAGTGACAAAATCAAAGAGAAAGGACCTCATTTGGAAGAAGAAAGTGCTTTTCCTTCAGGATAACGCACCTGCCCACAAGTCTGTGATTGCAATGGCAAAAGCTCCTGAATTGGAATTTGAATTAGGGTCTCATTCGCCATATTCCCCAAACTTGGCTCCCAGCAATTATCATCTCTTATCAAACCAGAGAAGATGACTCGGCGGTAAGATATTTTCGTCTACTTCCGAGGTAATCGCTGCTGTAAATATTTATTTCGAGGACTTAGATTCATCGACCTACTACAATGAAGGCATTACTAATTTGGAATTCATTGGAATAAGTGTGTTGAGCGAGCAGAAGACTATATTGAAAAATAAAATACTTTTTGTTAAAAGAAACTTGCGTTTTCTTTGTTAGGTCACGTAATTTCAGAACCACCATCGTAATGTCCAATAGTCCATGCAAAATTTTGCTATTAATTTGAATTCAATTTGAAAGTGCCATCCCAACAAAATCATTTCCATTGCAAGTAAAATATAGCTGTGTGCCATCAGTATTCGAAAAAATAATAGTTAGGTTTGTACGGGGGAAATACTGAAAATTACTAGAAGATCAAAGATTAATTTAAAACAAAATTAAATCATTTTATTGTTTTTTAAAATATTTCCATTTAACATCAATACATTTTCGTATTCGATGAAACCAATCCTTAAAGCAATGGTGCCAATTTTTCTGAGACACTTCGGAAACCAGGTTTTTATAATGTTCCACTGCTTCATCTGATTACGTAAAAATGATTGCACGCATTTTTATCTTTAATTTTTGGAAACAAAAATAAATCACAAAGTGCTAGGCCAGGGAGGAATTTCTGCAGAGTTATTTTGCATCAGCTAATCCGTTATTATTTTCGATCGGTAGTCAATTGATGTGGAATCCATCCACAACAAAGTTTTCTCACGTCTAACTGTTGATGTAAAATGTTTTGGATTCGACTCATACCAATGCCCAATATCTCCCGAATAAATTCATATGATGTCAGTCATCTTCCTCAAGCATTACTCGAACAGCGGAAATATTCTCATCAGTAACAGCAGTTCTTAGGCGTCCTTCATGAAATTCATCACTAAGTAATACTCGATCTCCTTTAAATTCGTTGTACCAATTATAAATTGTCGCTTTAGATGAGGCTTCTTTGCCAAATGCATTTATAAGCCGATTTTCACATTGTTTAGGGTGAATGACGATTTAAAATCGTAAAAAATCATAGTCCGGAAATACTCCCTTGTCAAATTCATTTTCTGATGAACGCAAAATCTTTAAATTATGATAATTAACAAACTATTAGAGCAGATCGAACAAACTACA
This sequence comes from Melolontha melolontha, assembly GCA_935421215.2. Taxonomy (NCBI): domain Eukaryota; kingdom Metazoa; phylum Arthropoda; class Insecta; order Coleoptera; family Scarabaeidae; genus Melolontha; species Melolontha melolontha. The sequence continues at coordinate 164,651,322 of OW285237.1, read as the reverse complement.
CGTCAATTAAACCGCAAAGCCTTAAAAAGTGTATGTCACATAAAAATGAATTTAATAATTTTTTTTCGAAACATGGCCATCCTAGACTTTTTCAATGTTCCCCTCATACGTATATAAAGCAAACGTTAACTAACGGATTTACTATTAAATATAATTTGCTCCTAAACTATTTATGTTGAGGCTACCATTTCTTTTATATTTGTATACCATTTTCGTCGAAATAAATAAATAATAATATTTTATTAATAATAATATTTTAAATACAGGTTAATCCAGAAAATGTACCTATCTAATCTTCCGTTAAAGTTTATATGTAGGGTTTTTTTTACATCTAGATAAAGGGGAAGTTGTTTACTGCCGTTTGTGTACTACACTTTTATGCCTTCACGTTTTTAAAATTATGGAAGAACATGTGTTGAAAGTGTTACTGTGCGTTTTGTAAACAATAGCGTTGATTAATGTCACATGCTTTTTAATGTTCAGAGTAGTATCTAGCTACGGAATTAAATGTAAGTTAATATGCTTAAAAAGGACCGACGGAACTATAAAAATAATAATTGTCTACTTGTGTGGGAAACAAACAAATATTTCACATTTCCACCAAGATTTCTCTTATTCTGAAACTGATTGTAATAAAAGTATATGATACATTTTTTTTATATACTTTTGGATAACCCAGTCAGAAACTGCTTATATTTATTTTGAATTTTACGAAATCATGAAAAGAACCGCTAGTTTAAACAACAGACTTAAACCGTATGACAGAGATGGCATCTGTCATTTATTTAAGAAAGTACTATTCATATAACAAGTGTATATATATATATATATATATATATATATATATACATATGTGTATATACACACATATATATATATATATATATATATATATATAGTAAATTCAATCAGTTGGCGATTTAAGGTCTGGCTTTACTTTAAAGTATATATATTTAAAACAACCCTACATGTTTCGGCAATGATGCCTTTATCAAGGATATAAAATATAAATGACAGTATACAAATGTCATATAATTGAGTTGCTATGGATAAAATTATTGAAAGATACATTCCAATTGAATAATAATAAATCATGCCTTAGTATTCCAAAAACAGATAGACAACAAAAACAGGGAAAAGCAAGACATGAGTTATTATTATGTATGCGCCTTAAATTGCCAAGTGATTGAATTTACCATATCATACCTAGGTCACGATATAATTATACATATATATATATATATATATATATATATATATATATATATACATGAAGGTGTAGTTTCTCGGGTTCTTGGCCGCGTGCGAGTTTTGTCCTGAAAAGGTCTATTTACTCTACGTTTCAACGAGATCGCACTCGTCATCTTCAGGAGCTCGTCCTGACGAGTGCGATCTCGTTGAAACGTAGAGTAAATAGTCCTTTTCAGGACAAAACTCACACGCGGCCAAGAACCCGAGAAACTACACTTCATCATACGTCCGCGAGAACATCAAGAGTAACATATATATATATATATATATATATATATATATATATATATATATACATATATGTATATACACATATATATATATATATATATATATATCTCGGTTAAACAAAATTAAAAATGGGAAAACTGTCTGTCAATTAAAACTCATTTATTTATTATCTCTATATTTCACAACGAGTTTGTTGCTTCTTCAGGAGATAAGAATGTAGAGTTCAAAAATGAAAGTGATGTACACGGACATTAAAATTGATTTTAATCAATTTTAGCTTAAATGTGTTTTAGTTTTCTTGAGTTCACACAAATTCAGAACAACTTCTAGAATTAAGAAGGTTGTGCGCATCAGTTCTGCGCACTTCCATTACTGTTCTGAATTGCGAACCAAAACAAACCTTATATGAACGAAGTTTGTAGCGATGTATTACGAAATAGTTTGTCTTCAGTATTAATACTAAATATGCTTTTAGGTATGGAAATAAGTATAGTAATTTCCTGTTGTTTTCTTAGAAGTTGCGTTCCGTAAAATTGATAAAATATATCGCAAATAATTTGGTTTTGTCCTTGATAATCTATTAATATCCAGGGTTTCCAATCCGATCCGGTTTCCGAAAAGAGATCTGTAGATTTTGTGTTCTAAAAACAAAATTTAAAATAATGAATCTTACTTTGATATCCAGACAAGAAGTATGTGGAACCTCGAAATTTAATTTTTAGTTAAAAGATTCCAATTATTACTGCATCGAAACTACAAGGCTCCATCATATTTTTTGTCAAAAAAAAGAGAATTATGTTTTGCTAATAATTATGGTTTGAATTCATTTATTGACTTGGAGACAAGTTGTTACTTTTTGTCTTCTTCACTACTATTCGTGAAAGTAAAAGTAATTTGTTTCTTCACTACTATTCATGGAAGTAAAAGTAATTAGCTAATTTTAAGTAATTATTTAATTTTGATATTACACCATTATTTCCATAGAAGGATTTCTTGAATAGTTTTTTGTCGGTGCGTGTATTAGTGGCCCAATATCTTAAGCTGAACACTTATCAAGATCCCAGAACTGTTTAGAGTGTATATGGTACATGGTAAGTGTTCCATAGCTTCGTTAATACACCTTCTCGTCGAGAGGGTTGATGGTAGAAATGTTGATTTAACTTTCTCTTCCTCAATATGTAAGGGCAACTGAAAGGCTTTTAAACAAATATTGACGGAAACTTGAAACTTTGAAATTAGATTGATGAGTATTTTCCGGTTTCCTTTCCTGTTTCAAAAACGTCAAATCTCCAAAAGCCCTTAATAGTGATCACTAAAAAATTGTTCAATTTATTATGGATTCAAATGATTTGTATCGAGCGGCATCACACCATAGATGTGATGACGTCTTGACTCTTAGATCCTCTTTTTAGAGTTGCAGTAAAAGGAATCCTACCAAACTGTAGACTTGACTAACTATCAAAAACAGAACCTTTTGCAACAGTATTGTGCTTACGTTAAATCTTGTTTCTGCATATACGTAACGCACTTAAACCAAGCTAGGCAGATTTCTATGAGCGACTCTAGCACGTTAATTAATTTCTTAGACGCCTGCTTCCGTAGGTTCCTTTGGATCACGCTACGGCGGTCACCCAATAATATTTCACGGCGAATACGCAGCATAAGTTGACAAAAAAATATTTCCGTTAATTAGGACGGCTGATACTAAATATTATTTTTGTTATTTGATTATTATTTACATCGATTTATTAAATAAATATTGTACATTAAATTGTACTTAGTTGAAATATAAGGAGTTTTTATGATTTGATGCTAATACCTCATTGATGAGAATGACCTTACAATAGCCAATAAACTTAAAGATGATATGACAAACAGAAATATAATATTGATGAGAAATATTTCATTTTGAATATAAAGGAATTTACGGAAATATTATGTAATAAAAAGTAATTTTTTTTTTAAATGTAACAAGGTTCGACAGAAAGAAAGCGCCTTGTAAAATGATATAAATAATAATTCTGTTTGATAGAAAAGTATTTCGATAAACTAAACTACCAAAAAATATTTATTGTGCCAAATTACTTATCTCGAAAAACATTATTAAGTATCCAATTAGGTAAAACTTCGATGCTATACAATGTATTGTAAAGGTCTGTTTCAAATTTGTTAATTATAGGTTTTCGAAATCTTAAGTGTGTTAAAACTTTAATTGCCCAAATTTATGTTGAATTTATGCTAATTTGCGCAAGAAATTTAAAAAAAATGGCTTAATAAAATAAGAATAATAAATATACTTCAGCTTAAATAATTAATAGCACATTTTTTATATGCAATCCGCTATCTAAATCTACAAATTTGAGACAAAGTAAAAGAGGAGTTAATAGAATATTCATGAGTTTTATTAGGAAGCCAATTAACTTTATATTATAAATAATCATTGAATTTACAACATTTAATGATATGGCGATTTTTATCAATATGTTATTTGCTGTAAAATGTTTTTAAAACAATGAAACGAAATTTTTTTTTTCTTATTTCCTTCTGCAAATTGAAGTAAACCAAATGTGCTCTGTTTTTTGACCATCGTCGTAACTTGTTCAAACAAGGACGTACGATAAAGATTTAATTTCATATAAAAGTTGTTGATTTATATCACATTTATGTTAATGTTCGAACATGAACTGGTCGCTATCTGCCTAATTGAGGAATAAATTATGGTTATTTCTATACAAGTTTAAACAAGGAACGTTAATGGAATTATTCAGAAAATTGTACATGCGTTGATAAGTGATGTGAACAACATTGTTGCTTTCTCATTGCATTTTTTGATAATAACAGAGTTTCTTTGAAAAGTAATTTTGTTTTGCGCATACATATATATATATATATATATATATATATATATATATATATATATATATATATATATATATATATAAGTGTTCATTTGAAAAGTCAATCTAGGTTAATTTTGATAGAATAAGACGCAAATATATTAGTATGTGTTTGTTGTTCCGTAAACGTAAATCCAAATGACATTTGATAATGTCAATCACAAATATCAGTTAGTGCATAAAATAATCGTGCGTCGATTCTGGTTTAAATAAATTGCTTGTGAGTTTTAAAATGGCCTTCACTTTAGAACATAAATTTTTTTTAGTCCAGGCTTATTTTCGAAGTGGTAATAAAATTGATGGCTTATGGGTTTATTCAGTTCAAGATTGCATGGTAGAATTTCAAGTTGAGTTTCCACATTTTGTAGTAGATTATATACAATTTAAGAATACCTTGGATAGAACTTTAAAACTTTTTTCTGAAACCGGTAATCTCTTGAGAAAATCAGGCAGCGGAGCAGTTAAGAAACGTACACCTCAAGTTGTCAATCGTTTTGAAGAAATAATGGAAAATGAACCACAAACATATGTTCGACATTTGAGTCAACAAATAAACCTTTCTGTTGGTACAACTCACAAGTTATTAAAAAAAGATGTGCAACTTTATCAATACCGTGTCACAGCAGTACAAGAATTGTTAGAAATTGATTACGCACGTAGACTACAGTTTTGTAATTGGTTTGTAAATATGAACAATAATGGAGAACTTTCGCAAAGAGTCATCTTTACTGACGAAGCATGGTTTTATAAAACGGGATACCTAAATTCACAAAATACAAGAATTTGGAGTAGTGAAAATCCACATGTAATTAATGAAGAATCGCTACATCCAGAGAAAATTGGTGTTTGGGCAGCGATAAGCCAAAGGCGAATCGAATCATTGGACCAATATTTTTTCAGGGAACGTTAACTGCTCAAAGGTACCGTACGGAAATTTTACAACTATTTGTCAATCAGTTGCATGATGATGAACTACAAAATGCATATTTCCAACAAGACGGAGCACCTTGTCACTGCACTGCAGAATATTTGGATTATTTAAGAGAATTTTTTGATGAGCGTATAATTGGTCGAAATACTGAAATTGCCTGGCCTGCACGTTCATGCGATTTAACACCTTGCGACTTCTTTTTGTGGCCTTATTTAAAAATAACATATTTCGAACACCTATATTGAATTTGAATGATATGCTGCAGAGAATCGAACAGAAATGCAAGGAAATTTATGACAATCCAGTAATGTTGCAGAATATCATCAGAAATTTTGAACGGAGGATTTTAAAGTGCATTGATCTTGAAGGACAACATTTTCAACATTTGTTATAGTTTTCAATAAATACCTATTATTTGTTATTTATTTGTATGTATGAAACTGTCAAAATATACGACTTCGTAGGTTAAGTAGTAAATTTTAATTTACGACATACTTCAAAATGTTCTCAGTAAATCACATGCTACTAGATTGACTTTTCAAATGAACACTTGTTATATATATATATATATATATATATATATATATATATATATATATATATATATATATATATATATATGGTAAACCTAATCAGTAGGCGATTAAAGGTCTGTATATTACTTCAAAATATATGTATTTAAAAAACTCTACATGTTTCGGCTGTATACGCCTTTTTCAAGAGAATACAAATATTTTGTATTCTCTTGAAAAAGGCGTATACAGCCGAAACATGTAGAGTTTTTTAAATACATATATTTTGAAGTAATATACAGACCTTTAATCGCCTACTGATTAGGTTTACCATATCATACCAAGGTCACGAAGTTATTATATTTATATATATATATATATATATATATATATATGTAAATATATATATTAATAAATACAAAAGTTGCACCAAGTTGCAACGTCAAAAATGTAACAACAACGATGTTATTAGCACTACGTTGGAAGCGCCAAAATATTAAGTATTAAATTACAAATTTTATTGAAGCAAATATATATTGAACTCAGGGTCTGTAGTTATACCTATTTTAGAAATTAAAGTTCTTAACATATGCAAAAAGAAAATAATTCCAAGCTTTGCATTAATTTAACTAATTTATTGTTATTAAAATGAAAAGAGAAAAATAAAAAATCGACCGTCTTAAAATAACATATAATTTCTGACCTACTTATAGATAATTTCTATATATAAACATTTTTAGAACCAGTATAAATAAATTCAATGTTCTTGTGTTATTCTTTTGTCACTTCTATATCAAAAATTGAATGTCTTCTTTGCTAATATAATAAACCTTTCTTCAACTTATAAATTTTATGTAACAATTCTTTTAATATGTTTAAATTGTCTTTATAGTATTTTCTTTCCTTTAAAAATCCATTTACTTTTACAAATCCTTGATGATCTTTAACGTCCTATATTTAAATCTTCTTGAATTTTAATTATCCAATTCATGTCTAATTAACTTTCTTTATCCATACATTTGTACTCTTTTACAAATATATCATATCGAATATGTATATGTATATATATATATATATATATATATATATAGATAATTATTTCTGATTTACTTTTATATGTATATATTTAAAACAATCTTACATGTTTCAACACATAGAGCCTTTTTAAAAGAAATTTAAAATATAATCATTTATATTTTAAATTTCTCTGAAAAAGGCACTATGTATCGAAACATGTAAGATTGTTTTAAATATATACATATCATAACACTTAAATATTTTTGAAACCATAGAAATTTTCACACAAAAGTTTTTTGGTTTAGAGCAAGCTATTGCAAGAACATATTTCTAATCTACATGTTACTCGTGTTATCATGGAGACTGTATTCAATTTGATTTTTTAAAATGAAATATCCTGTATATTTTTACATACATGAAGTCTCGTGTGGCTTGTATACATAGTTGTCTCTATTTTGCTCCATTCTTGAGATATTTACTATTATTCTTAATTTTTACCAACTTAGACGTGTTTAAGTTATTTGCAAATAATCACATCGGCAATCACGCTGACACCTATATGTAGCATATGCAACAAAAAGCAAACAAATTAACAAAAGAAGTTGAAATCACTGTATAAAATGTTCGAATTGTAAACCCTGGGCGATTTGACAACGCACTAATCTCTCTTCAAATTCACGTAAACAGTTTCGTAAATGATATACACTAATGTTCCACGTTTCCTGACAAATCCTGTCTTTTAATTCTTCAATATTTTGTGGCCTATTGGTATATACTTTTGATTTAAGATGTTCCCAAATGGAGAAACCTAATATTTGCAAATTCGACGATCTTGGTGGCCATTAGATAAATCCTCCCTTCCAATCCATCTTTGTGGAAAAACAGTGCTTAAATAATTTCGAACTTCCACACCGTAATGAGGAGGAGCTCCATCTTGTTGTAACAATACATTATCTAGTTGTTCCTCATTGAAGATGTTACTGAGAGGAGGCACTACTTCATTCTGTAGTAAAGATAAGTAACGTTCTGATTTTAACGTGCCGTTGATAAAAAATGGTCATACTATTCTGTTCCCAATAACACCTAGACGTTAACTTTCTGACGGTATTGTATTCCTCAGTCCAGTGTAGATTGTCTGTTGACCTATACCTGTAATTGTTCCTCTTTACTGACCCATTTAAACAGAATGTGGCCTCATCAGGAAATAATATTTTACTTAATATGGTAGGATTATTATTAATCACGTCTTGCATAACCTAATAAAATTGTAGTCTCTTAACTGAGTCATCTTCCTTCAATACGTGAATTAATTGCACTTTATAAGGATGTGCTTTTTCTTTTTTGAGAATCCTATGAACTAATGATTGACTCACCTCATGAACTAATGCTACTTGGTTTGAACTAATTTTAGGAGTCTCTACTATTCGCTCCATTATTTCGTGTGTTTTATATTGAGCCATAACAGTTTTTGGCAGACCCGTTTTCGTCGAATTGTTTATAGATTGCAAATTTTTTGTAACTATGTAAGGTCCTTTTCACGGTTCTGACACTTATAGGATTTCTATTAGGAAACATTTCGTTAAAGAAATTTCTTGCATCTCTAATACCGCCAATTCCAACAATCATTAATAAAGTCAACCGTTCGTATTCCGTCAGTTGATTCATTCTAGATAAAAATTAAGTAGACACTTTCATTTTGCACAATTTATTATTTTCATACTTTTAGTTACCTTAAGGTGAGATACTTATTTGGTAGAAAAACTTCTAGTTAGAATTGAACAACCTAGTATTCTGACATAAAAATGAGCTACTGTCTAAATGTTAATGCCAGGTATATCATTCATAGCTAACTAGAATACATACGCCTGGTAAAAATTACAAATATGTAATAGTAAATATCTCAGGAATGGAGCAAAATAGAGACATAATTGTATACACAAAAGCACTTTAAAATCTCACGAGGATTTCAGTTATGTAAAAATATACAGGGTATTTCATTTAAGAAATTAAAAGAGTTTCCATGATAACACGAGCAACATGTGTAGCGGACGGGTAATTGAAACAATATTTAATTTGACATTTCGATACCATATATAGTATCTCTCTCAAAAACTGTAAAATTTATTTAAATATTTAAAAACGGTAAAAGGCGATATGATAATAAATCTATTTGCATTAAATTTTCGTGACGTTTATATATTGTTACGCATTTGTTACGCATTTTTAAATATAACTAATCGTTTTGTATTATTAACAGGCAGACTGTTTTTGGCCATGTGTTTATTTTTACGAGTGGAAAGAATGCTAGCTTGTCAACACTTTACGTTGGGGTGGGGGGTTAATCCTTCTACTCGGACATGTGATTTTTATTTTATTTTTGCGATGTTTATATTATTATTATAACACGAGGCTGTTTATAGAATGTGGTAAATAATAAATATATAAATAATATACAAATTGTATATAAATAAATCTGTTCGGTCATTAATTGAATTTGTATTTTTTTGTATGTGGATGTTTTCTAGTAACGAGCCATCGAAAAAATTCATAATTGGAATATACTGTGAAATTGGGTTGATACTTTCACACTTCCACATAATGACATTTATTATTTGACATTGAGACTATAAGTTTGTATCAAATTTTTCAAGACTCTTATTAAGAAAATTGTTTGTGTTTAGATGTAAATGGACAACATTTTCAACAACTTCTGTAGCTATATGTAAATATTGATTATGATTTCGATATTAAATAAATTATTTGTTTTCTTTTTTGTTGGAGTATCATTTCAATGCCATAACCTTTTTTTACAATTAAACCAAATGAAACTGTCAAGCATCAAGTAATGTGTCATTATGCGGAAGTGGTTAAAGTACCAACCCAATTTCACAGTCTACTCCAATTATGAATTTTTTCGATGGCTCGTTATATTTCTTGCCTTGTTTACTTGCTTGCCTTTTTCAGATGTAATTATTGTTGTTTTATCGAAATTGAAAGTGTGACTTGTTTATTTGATATGTTTTCAAAGGGCTGTACTATTGTTTGAAAATTTGTATCCATTGCCCATTTATAAACATATGCGTTTATAAATTATACGACTGTATAGACGTCGACATCCATATCACGTATAAACTTGAGATGTTTAAGTGTAAAAGATTTCGATTAGCCAAACTGTTATCTTCGCAAATAGAAATAAATACAATTTTAATAAATACACTAGCTTATTAATATTATGGTATACCGCCTGTCCTTGAAATAAAGAAACAACGTATGATAAATGCAAAGATGTAATTATACGATATAATTATATATATATATATATATATAATTATATATATATAAAGATATAATTATTATGTAAGTATAGAACATAAATCTATAAATTACAACGCGAACCTCGAAATTAAAAACACTCTGAAAGTTGTATTACGTGACATCTATGAATTCAAAATTTGTATAAATGATAAATATCTCATACGCACATGCGTTGTAGCATATGTTTACATATTGCTATGAATTATGATCTTGAAATTTGCTTATTCACAATTCACGACAAATCTATCCAGCTAGGATACTCAGTCGGTTTAATTTCAAAAAATGGGACTGCTTTCCTCGCAGGGTTCCAATCGGAAAAGTGGTTGTCTCTTCTACAAAATTTATAATGCGCCAGTAAAAGAGTATTGACAAATGTTATAATTATATTTCTTTAGGTTACTTGTAAACTTCTTAAAATAAGGTTGAATAATAATAAACACAATAAAATTTAAATGAAACTTTAATACAAAAATTAAAAAAAAAAGAAAAAAAATCTTTATAAAGTATAAAGATTAATATTGCCTCATTTAACAATATTATAAAGGTAAAAATAACGCATGGAAATGACAGCTGCATGCGAACAAAAACCTTTGTGACAGCCGATCAAAATTAAAAGTAATAAATTACAATGAAACTTTTTAATTTCTCCCAAGAGAATAAAATAAACAAGCTGATATGACAGACCGAAGCAAACTCTAACACATGTGCAACCACATGTGACAAAAAATGCCCTTGATATACCAACGTACCAAATTTTACAGTTAACAGAATTTTTTTACTAGAAATTTTAAAAACTCTTTGTTATTTATATCAAATAACTAAGACTAAATCAATGCGATAATAATGATAATATAGAAAAATACAGTATTTAACTCTTTTAAATATAATAAGATATCTTTAAAAAAATATATATATATTTACTTACGTAAAAAACAATGCGAAACACATGAGTAAGAAAGTGTAAAAATATAACAATTACGAAATCAACAAACTCGTATAAAATATCGATAATGAATTAACACAGCACCAACCACAATTAAATCAAAAATAAACAGGAAGTTACTTAATAAAAAGATAAAGATTAATCTTTTTATAAACACGTCTTTCTTATCTCACATTACACTTGTCTCTGAGCATACAGCACGCAGGCTCCGCATAAAAAAATAGTTTTACAATAGTCCACAGCAGAACAAACGGCATGCTCAAACTGCGCAAGTCACATATATATTTAAGTTCAAAATAAATGTGCATTCATAAAATAATTAAATTTTTATAATATTTATGGGGAAAAGTCCACAGCACTATGTAACAGCTGGACGAGATGGACAACAAAACTATTACTTTTGTTAATGTCGGTAAATTTTAAGATATCGTCTTTTATAATATAGTTGATCGCAGACTGGCCTGACAAAATTTTAAATTTTTTGTCTAGCTTATGAGAGGGAATTTTGGGAAAATATTTTGAATTTATATTCTACATAATTATATCTTTCCATTTTTCATACGTTGTCTTTTTATTTCAAGGACACCTGGTATAATAATGTTAGAGTTGTATTTCTTTTTAAAAATTATACTGTTATTGAGTTATATTATAAAACTATTTAGGTAGTGTAACATGTAACTTTTAAGATAGAACATGTTCCGACAAATCTGTAGAAAGAACTTGTTTTAGTTTTAGTTATTGCCAAGAACGAAGACTTGTATTTTATCCCTACTGATTATATAATTCTTGGTAAACCATTACCTGTCTGAGCACATGTGTAGTTAAACTATTTAACCGCGCGCTGTATGAGTTTGAATGCAATTTAAATACATAGTATATCGAAAATAGATAAACTAAAATTTCTTGTTATCTTAAAAACACGCTTAATAAATCTCTAATAATAAGGTAATCACATTTATGTAAATATATAATACAATAAAATATAATTAATATGATTGAATTTGTAACATACGAACTAAACAACTAGAAATAAAAACCAGATCAAAATAATCCTTCCCTTTAGTTGCGCTAAAGACAATTAAACGTTTGCTTAGGATTATAAATAGAATCGTTCGACTTTTATGTTTCATTAATTACAATATTCTTATATCTATCAAACTTATCTTCCAGTGAATGGATACCTATCATTAGATATACATCTTCGTTAGAGAATTTCTTTCTGAAAATCGTAAAATATATATTTTTGCATTTAAGTAGATCAAGAAGTAAGAAAATAATTTTAGAAAGTACATAATTGAGAAAGTAAATATAATATTAAATTATGTAGCGTATAGAGTAAATCATCTAAATGATCTCTATTTAAAAAAATAGCAATTAAATGAACACCATTACGTAGTAAATGTTTTGGGGAGAAAGAGCGAATAGAAAGGTTTGTGTGTTCACTTACAATCACCATCATTGTTAGGAAAGGAGAAAGAATTCTATTAGAACAGCCTAATGGAATTGTTTCGCAAAAGTAATAATTGCTCGTCGTTATCTTCATTTCTCCCCCTCTCTGCGTGTCTATACTATAATTTGTTTTCTTTTTTGTGTTTCTAGGCGTATGTTTCCGACATTGAGGGTATCGTTCACTGGCATTAGACCGGAACAGCGATACGCCGTCCTATTAGACATCGTCCCAGTAGACAATAAAAGATACCGATACGCTTATCACCGGTCTTCATGGTTGGTCGCCGGGAAGGCTGATCCCCCTGCCCCTTGTAGGATGTACGCTCACCCCGATTCGCCATTTTCCGGTGAACAGCTCAGGAAACAAGTGGTGTCTTTCGAGAAAGTCAAATTGACCAACAACGAGATGGACAAGAACGGACAGGTAATGACTGTTATTGAGTTTATATTGTCAGTGGCGTAGTTAAAGGAGTTATGTTACAGGAACAACAATAATATTAATTTATTATTTTGAGAACGCTTAGTTTATTAAATTAAAAATTAGTACACGATCTCAAATTTAATTAATTAGCAAATATCGTAAAATTAAATTTACCTATGTGTAGTATTTTTTAAATCATGTCTGGTAATTATATACTACTCCAATCATTTCAGAAATTAATAAAATTCTCTATATTTGCTAAAGTATTTCAATATAAAAAAGTGCAGGACTATACCTGTTTTTCAACTTGCAGTTGCTTTTGAATTACTAAATTGAAGATTTTCTTGTTAAAAAGAAGCAACAATCGAACCACTCAAAATAATAATTTTGAATGTATTGTTATATAAATTTATAAAATACTTGAATAGGTCAAGAAACCAAAAAGATACTATAATTGCTTGTAATCGAATTATACACAAGAAAATGCAAAACCATTCTTATTGAAACAGATAACTGTATTCATTATTTAAAAGTTATTAGAACTTATTAGTCCTCAGTGTGTCTAATTTTATCATGACGTATAACTAGATTGGAAGTCTCAGCTAAAGTTTTCTCTAGCTAAGATATTTCACATCCACGACTATAGAGAAAAAATTGCCAATGTTTCTAAACAGCTAGAGATGCCTGAAAAACATTGCAATATGACTTGTTTTACATCTTTTTACTTGCAGTAATACATACAGAATTATAAGTAATTACGAATCTATAAAGTTTACTTTGTTTGATAATATATAGAAGATTATATTTTATATTTTCTATCTACTTATACAAAAACTAGTAGTTTTTAAATCATTCAGAAATATTACTTAATCTTCAAGTCATCTCGGAAATCAATAAAATTATCTTCATTTGCTAAGGCATTTTAATAATAATAAAATAAGGCCATATTCATACCACAGGTAAGTTCCTTACAGATAGTCGATGCCGTACACGCAGGTTGTATGCATACTAGACGTTTTATTACAAATTTTAAGATATATAAAGTTCTGCGGGAAACAAAGACCTTTAACAAATGCTTACTTTGGATTAAGTACCATTGTATCTTTCCATATTTTTGCATTTGTGTAACCTGCATGTTTCATCCAAATAATAGATTTTTCACCCTTCTGCACTAATCGTTCTTATATTTGTCAAATAACGACGTCTCCATAAGATAATATCATTTCGTTCAATTAATATGTTGTTTCATGTGCGTTTTCCCACTTGAATCCTAGTTTTTTTAGGATTCTCCAAAGTGATGTTCGTTTTACCACCCATTTTATCTTTAATTTTTGGAAATAAAAAAACTAGATCGGGTGGTGGTGGAGGGTATATGGTGCTGACGTTTAGAGCATCTAGATACTCAGTTGTTGGTTTTGCTTTACGCGACGATGTGGAATTCATCCAAGTTTTCTCATGTCTAACTGTTGATGTAAAATGTTTTGGATTCAACTCATGCTAATGACCAATGTCGCCTGAACAAATTCCTATGATGTCCGTCGATCTTTCTCAAGCATTGCTCGAATAACCGAAATATTCTCATCAGTAACACCAGTTCTTGGGCGTCCTTCACGAAATTCATCACTAAGAAAACCGATCTCTTTTGAACTCGTTGTACCAATTGTACATTGTTGCATTGGTTGGGGTTTCTTCGCCAAATGCATTTCTAAGCCGATCTTTTTTTCATAAATCAGAGCCCACAGATATTCTCTAGTCAAATTCATTTTTAGGTGAATACGAAATTTTTAAATTATAATAGTTAACAAACTATTAGAGTAAATCGAACAAACTACACTACGGCAATAAACTCGCAAAACATTAAAAAGTAGCTGTAGAATAAAAACAAATTAATTTTTTTTTAGAAACGTGGCCTTTCTAAATTGTTTTAGTATTCCCTTCGTACGCCAATGATATATTTAATGGTAGTCTAAGCAAACAATTAGGTTTAAACAAATATATTGCCTTTTCTATGTATAATTCAGTTCCCTATATTTTAATTTTTTTTTTAATTTCTCTTTTTCTTAAATTTATATTATTGAGGTATTGAGTGAGCCACAAAAATAGTTTTCAGAGTATGCCATCAATTAAATCAGTTACGTCTTAGATTAATTGATTTACACGTCGTACTACTAGTGATAGGTTAAATCGTTAAATAAGAGTTGCCAAGTGACATTCATTAAGCTAACCTAATATTTAAGTCTACGGAAAAATTGAATTTTAGGGGAAAGACGGTTATTTGAAAGCTTTGGTTGTGGAAATTTGTAAATTACAATGATTTATTATAAAGAACATAGTTTTTTAGAGTGCTGTCTGTTTTAAAATGAAAAAATACCGAAGAATAAAGTTTGAAAACATCAAAAACCAAATAAGATTAAACAATGTAAAATCTCATAATATTCGGAATAAAGATTAATTAATAATTAAAGTAAGCACAGCAATTTATTAATGTAGGATTCAAAACAAGCAGGCAAGACAATGAAGCAATCATTAATTTCTTCTTTTAACACAAATTTGTTGGTTCTGAAAAGATACCTTTTTTTATTGGAGAAATTGGACTTCGTTGTCTGTGAAGTCATTCATTGGAGTTTTTCGTGTGGGGTTTTGATGATCCGTTTACCCTATTGCTTAAATCAAAAGAAGAACAAGACACAATCTATTACGTAACAATATTCATTAAATAAGGTTTGTAATATGGCCATCGCCTTCATCTCTACAGCGAAAAGTTCTTTGCTTAACAGAGTTAATAACATTTTATAGGATCCAAGGCGAATTATTAATTTCTACGATCTTATTAGTGATCCTTTCTTGTAAGTCATTAAGATCAAAACCAGGTGTTACAAAAAATGTATTTTTTTAAAGTACAGCCATAAAAGGAAATCGCACGGTGTTAAATCGCAGAAACGAGGTGGCAAAATTGTGTTTGTATTTAAACTAATAATTCGATGTACAAAAAGTTTTCTCAGAAAAACAATGTTTTCATTGGTAGTATGTACACAAGCTCCATCTTGTTCGAAGTAGCCTTCCCGTAATACATCATCGTGTAACATATTTACAAATGGTATCAATATTTCCAGTCTGTAACGCGCGGCGTTTAATATTCCTAAGGTGTAAGTATTTTTTGGCTACTGTTTAAAATTTTGTATTTTTAATCGACATACCTTGAAAAAATATATATCCAATAATCCTTCTCTGACAAACAGCTGCTCAAACTCCAATTTTCGGGGATGCAGTGGTACTTCCACAAAAAAATGCGAATTATTTGCGCTCCACATCCTCATGTTCTGAGAATTTACGTAGCCAGAGAGATAAAACCAGGATTCATCAGTAAACATAACCTTTTCAATGCCTCCATCATTAACAACACAATGGTCAATAAATCTATGACAAAATTCTTATCGTTTCAGTTTGTCCACAGGAAGTATTCATGAGTCGATTGCAAGCGGTAGGGATGTAAATGTAGATCATGCTTAAGGATACGTCTGCAAGTACTATATGAAAGATTTAATTCTTGGTGTAAATGTCACACAGAAAACTGAGGACGTTCTTCTACCAATTGCCTTATCGCTTCAACATTTTTTCATTTCTAACTGTTGGCCTACCAATGCCTTTTTTGCGATCAACGTTTCCTGTTTCCCTGAATAATTATACAAAACGGCAAATGCATGTGGAAACCTGATCACATGGGATCCCTGATATGCATCCGCGATAGAATAAATCCACTCACCATTAATTTTACTATCATTTCTAAAATAAATTCCGACCATATGCCGTTTCTGTTGTCTGTTAGATACAAAAGCCATTATTAAATAGTTAATAAATTGCAAAGATATCTTACAACTTGTCAATTTGACTTATGATTATTTCCAAATGGCACTGCATCAATTCTCTAAGCTCAGACGTGACTTATATGTCTATCTCAGTCGTTCATGGCCACCTAGGATACAAATTTTGTGGCTCGCTTGATATGTTAGACGCGAGTTTGGTTTCTCAGAGCTACCCTGAATACGATTGAAAGTACATGAGAGAGCTAATGAAGTAAATATTTAAATCGAACGGGTATGCAATATTTTGCATTTAAATATGAAAAAGCTATCCGAGAAATGGGTGTCGCGTTATGCTTAATGCCGATTAAATACGCGATCGTACCCAAACATCAGGAAAATGTTTGTAATTATGTCACGGTGGATGAAACTTGGATACATCATTATACTCCAGAAACGAAAATACAGTCGAAATAATGAATTTCTCCCGGTGAATGTCCTCTTAAGAAATTAAAAACCGTTTTTTCGGCCGATAAGGTCATGGCCATAGTTTTTTTTTTGTTTCCGAAGGTGTTGTCTTTATTGATTATTTAAAAAAGGGAAAAACGATAACTGACAAATATTATAGTGATCTAACAAGTTTTGATGCAGAACTGAAGTAAAAACGACCGCATTTGTTGAAAAAAAGAGTGGTGTTCCATCACGATAATGCGCCTTGTCATTCGCCCGCTGTTGCTACAACAAAATTTGTCGAATTGCGTTACGAATTACTACTTCATCCGCCATATTCACCAGATCTGGCTCCAAGCGATTTCTTTTTATTTCCAAATTTTAAAAATGTATCGATGGAAAAAAAAATTCCGACAAATGAAGAAGTGATCGAGATAAATCCATATTTTGCAGAGTTGCCGAAAGATTAATTTTTGTATGGTTTGAGAAAATTGGCTAAGTGAGGGGATTATGTCGAAAAATAAAGTACCTATATTTTTTACTCTAATACGAGTAGCATATTATAGACCAGGCAGAGAAAGTTCATATTATAACCAAGCATATGTAAGTATAGTTAGTAGAATGTGTGCGAGGCAATTAATATGTTTTCGCTGCCGTGTATTATATACTATTTTTTTTAGCGTTTAGTTAGAATATTTCTTTGAGATTTTGTAAATTATTTTTGGGTTAGGCTAAAATTACAGATTCACATTTAATTCTCTTTATTAATAATAATATCGACGTTTGACGTTTTAGGTTAGCGTAAATATCTGTATGGATTTGCTATACATACCAGGAAGAATACATAGTGGAAGGCACTCTTCCCATGTTTTTAAATGTATTTTCCAGCTCCGCCATACAATAATAACGACAAAACTGTCATCGGATAAAAATGAACTCTTTCAATATAAGGTGAATAGTATAATATCGCAATCAGTATACGCTTGAAAAAGAAATAATTATTTCATTTGAAAAGTCACGCTCCCGTCAAAGCGCCTTCGTTTAAAGCTCAATTTCTTCTATCTACTTCGCATAAAGACATTCAACTAAAACTTACAACACGCATTTGAAAGGTAATCCCTCTTGTTGTTTGCAGGTTATAGCTTTCAATTATTATGCAAAATGTATTTTACATTATAAATAGGAAACCGTCAGTTTGAATACTTAAACGTTGTCAATTATACGAAATACCTGACAGAACTCGGAAAATGATTGAATTGTTGATAACATTGATTGTTAAAGGCATGAAAGTTCTAAAATTAACTTTTATTTAAGTAAGATATAAAATAGTTTTTATGACACTATATATTTGTAATACTGTTTAATAACACAGGTCTACAAAATTAATCATTTCGACAGATGCTTTTATTTTGAAAACTGATTTTATATAATTTTGGTAGGCTGATTTGATTTCAAAAATTCTATGCATTTATTTGTATCACGTAAGGTCTTTTTGCAAATATTAAATGAAAAAAACGATATTTCTAAAAAAAATTATTTGTTTATTGAGTAAAAAGGTGGAATACAAGTTAAAAATGTGGAAAAAAATACTTTACTCAGTCTTTTTTAAGTGAAATCTTTGTCTTTTTGCTAGAAAGCTGCGTTGTCCGGACATTCGGTTGTATGTTTTTAAGGGCATATCCCGTTTTAACATCCAGCAGTAGTCCGCCATCATCGTTATGCTCCATCTGCCTTGGTATCGCCGTTCCATTTCCTTAATGTCTTGGTGAAACCTCTCTCCCTGTTCTTCGCTAACTGCTCCAAGATTTTCAGTAAAATAGTTCAAGTGTGAAAACAGGAAATGCACTTTCAAACTCATATTACAACCTAGATGATGAAAGTGTTGTAACATATTTTGAACAATATTTTCGTAGTTTTCGTCCTTAGAGTTCCCAAGAAACTTATCAATTACTTCTTTAAATGAAACCCAGGCGTTTCTCTCGACATTGGTCATTGTGTTTTGAAAATCCTTGTCTTTGCATAATGTTCTTATCTGCGGCCCGACAAAAATACCTTCTTTTAACTTGGCATCGGATAAGGCTGGAAATGTCTCGCACAAATATTTAAAACACTGTCCGTTTTTGTCTAGGGCTTTAACAAACTGCTTCATTAAGCCAAGTTTGATATGGAGAGGAGGCAGTAAAACTTTTTTGAGGTCAGCCAAGCTATCTCTTAATACATTTCTGCTACCAGGTGTAAGGCTTGTTCTAGAGGGCCATTCTATTTGAGTCCAATGTCTATCCCTTGCTCGACTATCCCACTCACAAATAAAGCATGGAAATTTTGTATAACCTCCTTGTTGTCCTAGTAGCATGCACAGTACTTTAAGGTCAGCACAAAGCATCCACTGATGTTCTTGGTAGTTTATTTTCTTTAAAAGAAGTTCAAAATTTTCATACGTTTCCATTAAGTGTACCGAATGGGCAACGGGAACCGAGGCCAGCTCGTTACCATTGTGCAATAAAACGCCTTTTAAACTACGCTTACTTGAGTCAATAAACAGGCGCCATTCTTTTTTTACATACGGCACATTTCTTAATTTTGAAATTAAGTCAGGAATATTGTTGCAAAACACTAGCGGTCCGTCTTGAGTAAAATATTGACATAACTCTTTTTCGCGATCCCGGTAAAAGCTTGATGTGACGCCAGGTGCCAGTAAATGTTTCTCAAGAAGTCGGGAGGCTAAGAATTCGGATGCATCCTTTGGAAGGTGCACATCTCTAATTAAATCATTTAGTTCGCTCTGGTTAAACACTTCGGGCTCTCTGAAATCTGATGTGAAATCTGAGTCATCTGGGTCGCAATTAGATTCCTCTGATTCTGACGATATGACGTTTTCTAGTGCTTTTGGGGCGGTAGGTATCGGTACATTTGGTCCATGAGGAACTGGTCGAATAGCAGAGTCAAGATTGGGATACACAATTTGTTTCTTATTTTTTCTGTTGAATCCTTGAACATTACACGAACAAAAATAGCAATCATCACTGTGATTTCTAGGCTTTCGCCATACCATAGGAACACCAAAGCTTAAACATTTCTTCCTACCTTTTTGCCAGTTTCTTAATGCTTCAGCGCAAACGGAACAAATTATTTGTAATACTGTTTAATAACACAGGTCTACAAAATTAATCATTTCGACAGATGCTTTTATTTTGAAAACTGATTTTATATAATTTTGGTAGGCTGATTTGATTTCAAAAATTCTATGCATTTATTTGTATCACGTAAGGTCTTTTTGCAAATATTAAATGAAAAAAACGATATTTCTAAAAAAAATTATTTGTTTATTGAGTAAAAAGGTGGAATACAAGTTAAAAATGTGGAAAAAAATACTTTACTCAGTCTTTTTTAAGTGAAATCTTTGTCTTTTTGCTAGAAAGCTGCGTTGTCCGGACATTCGGTTGTATGTTTTTAAGGGCATATCCCGTTTTAACATCCAGCAGTAGTCCGCCATCATCGTTATGCTCCATCTGCCTTGGTATCGCCGTTCCATTTCCTTAATGTCTTGGTGAAACCTCTCTCCCTGTTCTTCGCTAACTGCTCCAAGATTTTCAGTAAAATAGTTCAAGTGCGAAAACAGGAAATGCACTTTCAAACTCATATTACAACCTAGATGATGAAAGTGTTGTAATATATTTTGAACAATATTTTCGTAGTTTTCGTCCTTAGAGTTCCCAAGAAACTTATCAATTACTTCTTTAAATGAAACCCAGGCGTTTCTCTCGACATTGGTCATTGTGTTTTGAAAATCCTTGTCTTTGCATAATGTTCTTATCTGCGGCCCGACAAAAATACCTTCTTTTAACTTGGCATCGGATAAGGCTGGAAATGTCTCGCACAAATATTTAAAACACTGTCCGTTTTTGTCTAGGGCTTTAACAAACTGCTTCATTAAGCCAAGTTTGATATGGAGAGGAGGCAGTAAAACTTTTTTGAGGTCAGCCAAGCTATCTCTTAATACATTTTTGCTACCAGGTGTAAGGCTTGTTCTAGAGGGCCATTCTATTTGAGTCCAATGTCTATCCCTTGCTCGACTATCCCACTCACAAATAAAGCATGGAAATTTTGTATAACCTCCTTGTTGTCCTAGTAGCATGCACAGTACTTTAAGGTCAGCACAAAGCATCCACTGATGTTCTTGGTAGTTTATTTTCTTTAAAAGAAGTTCAAAATTTTCATACGTTTCCATTAAGTGTACCGAATGGGCAACGGGAACCGAGGCCAGCTCGTTACCATTGTGCAATAAAACGCCTTTTAAACTACGCTTACTTGAGTCAATAAACAGGCGCCATTCTTTTTTTACATACGGCACATTTCTTAATTTTGAAATTAAGTCAGGAATATTGTTGCAAAACACTAGCGGTCCGTCTTGAGTAAAATATTGACATAACTCTTTTTCGCGATCCCGGTAAAAGCTTGATGTGACGCCAGGTGCCAGTAAATGTTTCTCAAGAAGTCGGGAGGCTAAGAATTCGGATGCATCCTTTGGAAGGTGCACATCTCTAATTAAATCATTTAGTTCGCTCTGGTTAAACACTTCGGGCTCTCTGAAATCTGATGTGAAATCTGAGTCATCTGGGTCGCAATTAGATTCCTCTGATTCTGACGATATGACGTTTTCTAGTGCTTTTGGGGCGGTAGGTATCGGTACATTTGGTCCATGAGGAACTGGTCGAATAGCAGAGTCAAGATTGGGATACACAATTTGTTTCTTATTTTTTCTGTTGAATCCTTGAACATTACACGAACAAAAATAGCAATCATCACTGTGATTTCTAGGCTTTCGCCATACCATAGGAACACCAAAGCTTAAACATTTCTTCCTACCTTTTTGCCAGTTTCTTAATGCTTCAGCGCAAACGGAACAAACAGTATGAGGAGCCCAGGACTTGTCTTGGTCGCCAATTTTTACACCAAAATAAGCGTGGTATACATTTTTCACAAACGAAGTTATAGTTTGCCTCTGCTTTACTACGACATAACTACCACAGATATAACAAAAGTTATTCGGATTATTCACACAATGTCTTCTTTCCATATTTATACGTTCTAGAACACTTAAAATACGCAACAACGAAGACAACAAGCGCGCGGACACAGTAGCTCGACGACTAACACAACCAAATTACACATAAGCAGGTTTCAACGTTGCATTGACGCTTCTGCGCCGACTCTGTTGCTTTGCTGAGAAATCTAATATTAACCGGTATTGCCAAATCACATTTAATTTCATAAATATCAATTCATTTAAAAATCATGCCTAACATGGAACAAACATATTCTTGTCATAGGTATGTATATTAATAAATTAACATTTTTAAGATATAGAGCGCTATAAAAAAAATTTACGCGATAGAACAAAAATATGGCGTTTTTTTGGAACAAGGGCCCCCAAACATATACAAATTAGCAAACAGCTTTCAAACATCAAAATCACTGTAGACCTGTGTAATTGAGTGAGCCACAGAAAAAGTTTTCAGAGTATGCCATGGATTAAATTAGTTATGTCTTAGATTGATTATGTGATCTAATCTACATTTCGTACTATTAGTAATAGGTTAAATCGTAACTTGTTAATTTGACCTATGATTATTTACAAATGACACTTCGTCAATTCTCTAGGCACAGACGTGACTTATATGTCTATCTCAGTCGCTTATGGCCTATCTAGGATACAAATTCTGTGGCTAGCTTGATATGTAGTACGTATACGAATTATATTTACTATATTTTTGCTTTTCTGCCCTGTTATTAGGCAATATTTGTTTGGTATTAAAGTGTATTTATTTATTTATAATAAATAAATAACATAATATAATAAGTAAAAATGAATAGACGAAAACTTGCTTTTTTAAGCATTCGACCTCTTATAATACGCCACTGAGTCTTGTTTGTCCTACATTAACGTTAATACCAGTAGTAAGTAACATAATAGAACACCTTTTAAGCTCCATCTACGCGCTGATTAGTTCATTGTGTACGTGGGAAATAATACGGGAATTTTATTCATACATATACTCTGTGTAAAAGTATGTAGCGTATATTTGTATCCTTTAGATACTCAATGTAGATGAGTAATCCCATGTTGATGACGGTAATTACACCATGTAGGAAATGATGTTCGAATTGTCTGTGCGGTTTCATGCACCATTGTTTTCATGTAGACTTTTTTTGCTGTTGTTCCTAGTTATTATTTATGTGTGTTTTAGTAAATTGCCCGATCCCCATGATATGATTTCTCGTTTTGTGTTTGAAGTAATTTAGGAAATTGTTCATTTATAATAAATTAAAGTACCTGAAAAAGCGGGCCTTTATTTTTTTAATGATACAGAATAATTTACAAGAGAAATGTAATTAGTAATTTTTCCTCGCCAAATAAAAATGAAAAATGACCTTAATTTTTTGATAACTTGAATAAGTAATTATTTTTAATCAAATAATATAAAGAGATGGTAAAGATTTACAAGAGTTTACTAATTAATTTCATAATTTACTTTATACGTTTTAATTAATTAATATTAAGAATAATGCTTAATATATTTAAAACACGAGGATATGTGTTTTTATTTATAATGCAAGGGGAGTGATTTCAATGTAGACAGTAAAAGTATGTAATTTGTAATACAGATACTTGTAATTAATTGTTTAGTTAATATAATGATTGATAGAAATAAAATTATAATTTAAATTAAAAATTCCAATTAAAACGTGAATAAATTAAATCATAATATATGCTGCAGTATTGTTAAAATAGGTATATCCTTAAACATTATTTCAAGTAAATGTCGAAAAAAATAACAAAATCTTACTAAATAATTGCTGACCAAAAATGAAATTTGAGAATTTAAAAAATATAGAAAAAAAAAACATGTTTACCGTAATAAGCTTCGGAAGATGGTTCATAGCATAAACTTCATCTTTTTTTAAATTATATTTCAGAAAAGCACATTTTTCAAATTTTTCTTTTTTTAAATTTTAGTTTCCAAATAATAGTAATAATTAGACTCGGCAAAGAGGGGCAAGTTTAAGCTTATCAAGTTAGGACTTCCTACAATAGTCATTCTTTTCAAACAACAACAGCCGTCTATACGTCGGTCGGGTACTTCTCATCACTTTTTATTACGTACTTATATACAGTTAAGCTCACATAAATCTAGTATAACCTAACTTGTCAAAATTGTCAAAATTTTCTAATATTGCTCAGTGTTTATTAAACTTTTTTTGAAAGACAAGTCAAATGTCAAGTAATTTTTTAATACCATTTAGAAAACACGACAAACTAATACATAATTGAACCGCCATTCGCATCAATTACTGTCCTTAACCTTCTAAGTACAGAATTAATGAGACTTCTTAAAAAATTAAGTTTCTCAACAATGTGTAGTAAATCTTATACAAGATCTATGAATTTGCTTTGTCATTTTTTGACTTTCTCTCAAATATTCAAACAAATTGTGCTCTATATCAGTTAATATTCTTTTTCTCGTTTGGGACATATACTGCCTTCATTTTGCTACCTTTTTTCTTAACTTGTAGTACTGTAGATTTGTTCAAATGAAATTCTTCTGCGATTTGTTTAATGGCGGAACTTTCCAAATTTAGCAAAATTTGTACTTTGTCTGCCGGAGTCAGTTTTCTTGCCATTTTGAATATCAAAAAGTGACAAATGTCATTTTGAGTTACAGGAATGAATTACTTTTCAAAATTACAATACACTTCGGCCTCATATGCTGTTCATCAAATTCGATTTTGCGTAGGTAGGAATAAAAATCTACTATTAATAATTTCCGTATTAAATGGCTAGCCTAACATAAGTCAGAAGTACCCGACCCGACGTATAGATGGCTGTTGTTGTTTGGAAAGAGTACCAACCTTATTAAGTTTAAACTAGCTCCTCGAGTCTAGTAATAATGGATATGATAACGCATATACGAGGTGCTACCCAAGGGATGGCAGTACAGCCCTGTAGCGCTAGATCTATACTAAGTCATTATGGTAAACGGTACTTTGCTAGGTTGTGACAAACAGTTTTTGTGTTTATATTTGTTGAGTTGTGTTTGAGATATTCTGCTATATTACAATGATGCGAAAGAGCAAGGAACCTGCATCATAATCTCCTTAAAACTTAAATACTTAAACAAGCATTTCATGAGGATGCTTTAGTCCAGGCGTAAATTTACAAGTGGTTCAACCGTTTTAAAAATGGACGTGTGTCGGTTGATGATGAGAAGCGTTCCGGTAGTCCATCGACAGAAAGCACGCCATATAATATGGCAAAAGTGTGATATTATCCTGTAAGACCGAAAGAAAACAATCCATATCATTTGCAACACTGTTGGCCTGTCGTACGACGCAAGCGGCCTGCCTAGTGGCACAACAACTCGGCACACAAAATTTTGTGTGCCGTCGTCTACAACGTCCACGTTCATGTATTGTCCATTCATATTTCATTTTATATTTTAAATTGTTGACACAATTTTGACTACATCAAAACTTTATTTTAGTCTGTTGTTCGTGCTACCACTGTTCGTATTGTGTGTTTTGACCTCGTGCCTTAAAAAATAACAAAGAGTTATACTCGTGACGACACCATCCTTATGTTCTTACACGTCAGCCTGCAAACTTTCTTCAAAAATTAAAGTTCAAATTTCAGAAACCCTGAAGAAGCATACAAACTGCAAACTTTCTTCAAAAATTAAAGTTCAAATTTCAGAAACCCTGAAGAAGCATACCGGGATAGGATGCGAAATATTGGTTGCATGAAATAAATAACTACTCATAATAACATTATTTTACTGTAATCCCCAAGAACTTCTCCTTTTTATATATATTTATATATATATATACACATATATATTAAATAAAAGGTTATTTTTTTGGTTTTAGCGACCTATAATGAAATAAAACAAATTTAGTAGTGAGGAAACGACGTTTCGACCTTCATTAATTTCCGGTCTGTGTCAAGTTTCATATATAAACTGTAAAGGAACAAAAAAATGTTTTACTACTATTTTATATGAAAGATTTGTAAATTAAAAACTCACGAATTGTTCTATTTGTTAATAAATGTTTTCAATTGCATACACTATCTTTCAAAAATTTGTTTTTTTTTCTTTTCACGGTTGTTATTTAAACCGATGTGTGTAAATTGAGAATATTTTGTGTGCTCCTTTCTGTAAGTGAAACTAATGGTCTTGTTTTGTTGTGTTCTTGTGTAAAATGTTTTTTCTTATTTTTATGATCTTGATATATTTTAAAATTTCTTTTTGGTTTTTTTAACATTTTATATTATAAATTTCTTTGAAAAAGGCACTATGTGCCGAAATATGTAAGAATATTTTAAATAAATATATATATATAACAAGTTTTCATTTGAAAAGTCAATCTAGTAGCATGTGATTTACTGAGAATATTTTGAAGTATGTCGTAAATTAAAATTGATTACTTAACCTACGAAGTCGTATATTTTGACAGTTTCATGCATACAAATAAATAACAAATAATAGGTATTTATTGAAAACTATAACAAATGTTGAAAATGTTGTCCTTCAAGATCAATGCACTTTAAAATCCTCCGTTGAAAATTTCTGATGATATTCTGCAACATTACTGGATTGTTATTGTTATTAATTTCCATGCATTTCTGTTCGATTCCTTGTAGCATATCATTCAAATACAATATAGGCGTTCGAAATATGTTATTTTTTAGATAAGGCCACAAAAAGAAATCGCAAGCTGTTAAATCGCATGAACGTGCAGGCCAGGCAATTTCAGTATTTCGACTAATTATACGCTCATCAAAAAATTCTCTTAAATAATCCAAAGATTCTGCAGTACAGTGACAAGGTGCTCCGTCTTGTTGGAAATATGCATTTTGAAGTTCATCATCATGCAACTGATTGACAAATGGTTGTAAAATTTCCGTACGGTATTTTTGAGCAGTTAACGTTCCCTGAAAAAATATTGGTCCAATGATTCGCCTTTGGCGTATCGCTGCCCAGACACCAATGTTCTCT
Source organism: Melolontha melolontha (assembly GCA_935421215.2). Lineage (NCBI taxonomy): Eukaryota > Metazoa > Arthropoda > Insecta > Coleoptera > Scarabaeidae > Melolontha > Melolontha melolontha. The sequence goes on along the minus strand of OW285237.1, from coordinate 164,624,050 downwards.
GGATGTAGCGATTCTTCATTAATCATGTGGATTTTCACTACTCCAAATTCTTGCATTTTGTGAATTTAGGTATCCCGTTTTATAAAACCATACTTCATCAGTAAATATGACTCTTTGGAAAGTTCTCCATTATTGTTCATATTTACAAACCAATTACAAAACTGTAGTCTACGTGGGTAATCAATTTCTAACAATTCTTGTACTGCAGTGACACGGTATGGATAATGTTGCATATCTTTTTTTAATAACTTGTGAGTTGTACCAACAGAAAGGTTTATTTGTTGACTCAAATGTCGAACAGATATTTGTGGTTCATTTTCCATTATTTCTTCAACACGATTGACAACTTGAGGTGTACGTTTCTTAACTGCTCCGCTGCCTGGTTTTTTTAAGAGACTACCAGTTTCAGAAAAATGTTTTAAAGTTCTATCCAAAGGATTCTTAAATTGTATATAATCTATTACAAAATGTGGAAACTCAACTTGGAATTCTACGATGCAATCTTGAACTGAATAAACCCATAAACCATCAATTTTATTACCACTTCGAAAATAAGCCTGGACTAGAAAAATTTTATGTTCTAAAGTGAAAGCCATTTTAAAACTGAGAAGCAATTTATTTAAACCAGAATCGACGCACGATTATTTTTTGCACTAACTGATATTTGTGATTGACATTATCAAATGTCATTTGGATTTACGTTTACGGAACAACAAACACATACTAATATATATGCGTCTTATTCTATCAAAATTTCAAAGTAACCTAGATTGACTTTTGAAATGAACACGTGTTATATATATCAAAGTAAAACAGACCTTAAATCGCCAACTAACTTAATCTACTATATATATATACTCGTATAATAACAAACATAATATAAAAATATAAATCTGATAGCAGTCTATTAATCTTTATATCAAATTCTTTTAATGGTTACAATCATTAATTAAAGTATGTCAAATAGTATTGCTATTATTGTTGGGACAATATCAACATTTCCAAAATGTATTGCTAGTTACCCGGTGACTTGGTCTTTCTCTATATAACTATATAATTAAATAATTCTTTTTTTAATATATAATGCCAATTAATGTTTTTCTCCAAAATACCTAAATAGGTTACGCAATTCACTTATCTCTCTTAAGCTATCGTTAAATCCGCAACGTTGGTGGCTTAAGAAGAAGAAATAATCGAGCTTAAACTTTAAACCTACTATGTACAACGCGCAACTGTCACTAAATTTACGCTAAGTTCCGCTAAAGGTACTAAACTCAAATTGTACAACCGACCCTTAGATTGAGAAACAACGAACTAAAGAAACGAGAAAATTATTTAATACACAACAAATTCGAGAATTTAAATTAATATAAACCCAGAATCAGGAATATTTACAACCTCGTTTCATCATGCTGCTCTAGTTGATACATTTCTGTACTCGATCGCTAATAAATAATCTTCGAACTGCCATTTTCAGCACAGCACTAAATTTCAAAATCTGTAAGAATACCAAGCTTTGAAATTTATGATTTAGATAGCATCGGTATTATAATCGCTGTGTATGCATTATAATAGTTTCCAACGATGGAAAACCGTTGCAAAAAAAATCTAATAATGGCATACCGAACAGCCAGGTGACTAGCTAGTTAAATACAAATTTATGTGTTTCTATTTTGGAATAACTTTTGCTTATTTCTGTAAACCTGTTTAACTACTTTATTATTTATACTTTGACACTTTTCTTTAATAATCGTTCTATAAATTCAAAATTTTTACTTAAAAATACTATATATGCCGGCTATGTTCGCATATATTGTCACTATATAATTTTATTACTTTTGTGTCATTCTATTTGTACATGTAAATATATGCGAATATTTTATTTCTCCATTACGCACAATACATTCGATTATTTATTCAAGTTAATAATACTTTGAATTCGGTGATTTAAAAAAAATATTAGGCAATATTAATATTTCTAACTAATAATATATCTTCAAAAGCCTGGTCATAATTAAATTAAAAACGAATTTCTTCGCATTAACCCTTAAGAAAACCGTTGGAAGCCTTAATGTAGCAGTAATTTATAATTCTCACCGTAATAAAACTAATTGTAGGTTTGAGCAGAAGAGCAAAATTGAAAAGACTTAATGCTTTTTTTGTATACATGGAAAGTGTGTAGTTCCGGAAACTTGGACCACCCAAGACATCTAGCTTACGGTTTACGCAGCTTGATAAATGGCAGTAGATACATTTGTCAAGCTAAAAGCCTGTTGTATTCTTGCAAATAATAACTTATCCTTGTGATCTTTATCCTTGACGCTATAACTTGCATATATCTACTTAAACATTTACAAGCACTGTTTAGGTAATTAGGCAGCTTTTAGTAGAGGTCTCTAATGCTTAAGAGCAAAAATATACATAATAAATAGGTAATATGTATGTGTAATGAAGAATAGAAAATGTTAGAATGTGGTTATACATATATATTCCTAATAATATGTACATATATTATGTAGAAATACTTTGTATACATTGCGTATAATGTTAATTTCTTTATTAATGCCTATATTTATAGTCTTATTATGTAATCAATAATTTGTCCAGAATTTGTCAGATTAACTTTGAACTTTCTTCTTTGATTTATAAAGTTGATTTTGATAAAATACTCTCCTTCTGTCTTATTTTTCGCTATTTTATTTATAAATGATTACCTATCAATATAATATTGAAAAAGGCATTAAAGATTAAAGTAACCTGTCACTAGTGTCACTGGTCACCGAGTTAATAGATTGAATATTATCAAAATACGCACATTTCGCTAGCGGTGTTAGCATTAGTAAAGATTACTGTCTAATGATTTTAATGTCTTTTGCATTATATCATTATTATGGAACATAAGTATCAAAGATACGCATGTAAGTCCAAAGTCCTATCCGATACGAGGTCGGATCGGATCTAGGTGTTACGATGGTGATTCAAAATGAGAATGTAAGCATTGCTGTCTACAAATTACAAATCAAATCATACGAAATTTTTAATTGAAAAATATTGTCTACGTTGGGACTTGAACCCAAGTCTACGGTTTGCCGGACCGTTGCTTTACCACTTAAGCCACGATAGACCTTGGTTCAAGCTATTTAGAAATGCATTATAAAGTAACAGTGTTAATGATTCCGATGTCAGTTATTGAATGCAGATGTCAGGTTTGAAAGCAGAAGTCGGTTTTGAAAGCAGATGTCAGTTTTGAAAGTAGATGTCAGTTATTGAAAGCAAATGTCAATTCAATTAATAATAATTCATGACATAACAAAAGTTTTATATATGTATATATATATATATATATGTATATATATAAATTCACTAATATTGTGGTTATCGGTCTGTTTACACTAAAACTCAAATGTTCATTCTCAATATATCGTCATTTATTGATGACTTCATCAGGAGATGGTATGAAATTGCAATACATATAATTTTCGTTTATTCTAATATATTCAAAAAGAAATTTATAGCTAGAGTTCAGCGTTGGCAGACTTATTAATTAATTTAGTAACTAGTAACTCAACAGTAAACACTTGAAAATACATTTTAAAATAAAACTAAAACTGTAATATTTGAAAGTTGAACCTTTTTCAACTGCATGTCTGTATAATATGTATGTGAAAATTATACAGATATCGTATGTAAAAATATCTGCCCCTTCTAATTCTGTAATAAAAAATGGGTGTTTGTATTTAAAAAAAAGGATAACGTCATATCGGTTTTGGAGATACCCCGTATATCTTAGTTTCACGTAAGAAAACTCTAAACTAAAAATAAAAAAAAATCGACAGGTCCGAGGGTTTTTTTGAAAGCCCTTCATTAGTAGATATTTTTATGTCACATTTAGAAGATAAAATAATGAACTTTAGCATAGCTAAAAGTCACATTCTTTTTTGGTATAGATATGTCGGCGATGTGCTGGCTCTCTCTAGACAACTCAATTATTTCTGGAATTATATTAATAGTATATATTCCAACTTTAGCTTTATCGCAGAAACTGAAAAACACAATGAAATTAAAAAACAACAAAATAAATTCTATTAGTTTCAATATCCATCGAAAACCAACCTTCACAGACACTATTAAGATCCTATTTGGCCCATCAAATGTACACAATCCTCTTCCTTCAATGAAAATCCTATTTTGCAAATATTGGGGTTGGACCCACATATGCGCTTCTCCTTATGGATTACTGTAGTGAACGCAGATTTTGCTCCAATTTTGATCATAGAACAACGGAATTTGGGACTTTGATAATCAACTGGAACGAGGTTCGTTATTCAAACTAAATTTCACTTTCTTAAACTATGAACACTTTGAAAGTGTTTATACATCCACTCGAAAGCTACACAAATTTTTCGTCATGACTAACACATTGCTTCCCTTATTAAATTAATGTAACGAACAGTACCTTAAATAAATTTTATTGACAGGCATCTTTCTGGGTGTGGCAGCTAATTTTAGCCCACTACTAAAACTTCTTAGAAACATTCTTATTTAAAGTATATATGCTAAGAAGCAAAAAAAATTCTTTCCGATATACGTAATGCTGTTACACGAGGGTATATCCAAATATAATGAGGCTGGTGCTATAACTTCTTTCACAACTAGAATTTTATAACACAAAGAATAGAACATGAAACGCCCATCTCTAATGTACTTATCCTCAAGTAGGCTTTGATTTAACTTTTGACGTTTATTACAAATTAATTACTGAATTGCAGGTGTTTAACGTAGCCATCGAAGAAATGAGTGTTCGGTCGGATAAAACTCCAGCTTAAACTTTTGAAATGATTAAAACTGCATACCGAGATGATAGCTTATTACGATGTAGAGTATTTGAGTAGCATAAAAAATCAAAGACGGTTGTGAACCAGTGGAAGATGAACCTTGACGCGGGCGACTACTATCTGCACGGTTTGATTAAGAAATTGCAGAAATTAACGATCTGATTCTAAATGATCGTCGAATTGGCGTATATCGAATTTCGAAAATTGTTAATTTGTCTTATGGTTACACTCAAAAAATTATTCATGAAGATTTAGGCTGCCGAAAAGTCGCGACAAAATGGATTTCATAAGCGATGACCGATGAACAAAAAGTCAATCGAGTGACAATTTGTCGGCAGTGGAAAAGGCAACTGCAACATAATCCACAGTTCTTAAATAATGTTACATGTAAGGAAGGTGGGTTTTATCACTACGGTCCTGAATTAAAGTCTTAAAGTATTCAATGGAAGCACAAAGGTAGTCCAAGGCCGCAGAAGGCGAAAACTGTAACAAGCGCCGGTAAAGTGATAAATGGGGCGTTATTTACGATCATATTGTGCCTAGAGAACATACAATAACTGTAAAATACTACTCTAATGTTCTTCGACGAACCCTAAAGGCAAAATTAAGGAAAAGACATCACGACATTGCTCCGACACACAGATCAGCGATTTGTCAATGAATATTTGAAGAATTGGGGGTGGATATTATGGTTCACCCTCGCTACTCACATGACTTTGCTCCATGTGACATCCACTTGTTTCCTGAAGTCAAAAAAAATTGAGAGGTCGAAAATTTGTGTCGAATTTAGAGCTCAAGGCGACGATGGGTATACTAAATAAACTCTCAAAAAATGGTTGCTCCGATGTTTATGACAAGTGGAAAAAATGATTTAACAAGTGTACTGCACAGAATGGAGAATGCTTTGAAAGACAGTCGTTGAAGTTTTCTAAATAAATGTTTCATTTTTGTATTACAGCTCCAGTCTCGTTATTTTCTGATATTTCCTCGTATATACAGCTGTCTCCTGATAATTTTTAATAGTTTCTCGATAAATAACTTACAAACAACAGTGACAAATACCATGACTTGTAAATGAATAAAGCTCGTCTATACTTAGAACGTGTGCAATTTAAATACACAGTTTTTAATTTTTATTGTGTAAAACGACAATATTCAATATTATAGATAGACAAACACAGTTCATTTGCTGATTTATTTAATAAAATTCGATCTTCTTATTTATTTTGGAAAATTTTGTAAACTTATTACTTATATAACAAACAATTTTACGACTAGCTTTTTCTTCTCGTGAAGAATGGCAAATCTATATTCGAAGCCTTAATTCAGTGTAAGAGCCAAGAAATGTAGATTGCTGTTCTATCAATCATGCTGCCTCAAATTGACACCCATAATATACCGTGAGTTTTTCTTATCTCTATTCATAGCCTATGTTCAGTTTCAAAAAAGAGCCTCAATGCACGGGAATGTTATGCAGCCAACATTGTTCGATTATGTGCTTCGAGAAAAGTCAAAATCAATGTCAGTAAAGTGCATAAACGAAATAACATTCTAAATATTTTAGCATTTGACATTTATATTCATCTAATTTAAAAAACATATAAATATAAGATGAAAAATTAGAAATTTTGAACTAGTATAAAGCTGGAAACAGTTTAAGGAAAGTGCGGGATGTGTTTCCTATCAAATATCTTGACAGGCCCATACCATATATCGGAAAAATTCAGGCGATTACTAGGAAATTTGATTTTGATGGCTGCATAATAAATACAAACAGAAAGAAAATTAAAAGCCCGCACATTCTTTCAGAAGACATAAGATTAAATGGGTTATGTTACATTGAATAATGCCTCATAACACCATTAAGTAAAATAACACAATTTAATATTTCTAAGACGTCTGTATTTAAAATTCTCAAACAGTACAAATACAAATCTTACAAGTTTTCTAATTATTAACAATTATTTCAAGAAGATAGAATAAGACATGTTGATTTTTGCGCAACACTATTTAATTTATTAAATGAAAATCATAATATGTTGAAGAAAATACTTTTCACTGATGAACCGTCCTTTTCTTCGAACACGTATTGTTCCTCGAGTTGAAAATTTAGACATTGAAGGTTCCTAGTTTCAAATGGATTAAGTTCCAATTCATTCCACTGCAGCAATTACAAATTTTCTAAATTCAAGTGCTCCTGATCGATGGATAGGGAGATTTGGTTCAATAGTTTGGCAGGCCCGATCACCAGATATATCGCCAAATGACTTTTCTTTGGGGATACCTTAAATCTAAAATTTATGATGATGTAATTTTCACTAACATAGAATATTTAAAAGCACGCATAAGTACAGCCTGCGACGAATTACGAACCAAACCGGATTTTTTAACACACGCTTTGCAGAAATTTGATAATCGACTCGCATATTGTATAGAATGTGAAGGTGGGTATTTCGAACATTTATGAAAAAGTTAAAGAATTATAAATAAAAACAAACTACTTTTCAATTTACCATAAAATTCATTTTAATATTGCTTGTGTTTCATCCTCCTGGTTTGAAGGAGGTTCGGTATGTATCGACCGAAGTATGTGTTGAAATAATGCAATAGTTTTTGAATAACACTAATATATTTACAAATTTAGTCTTGGAGTTCCGTTAACTTAGTACAAATGCAGTATCTGGTCTTAATACTAAAGACCGAGAAAACTGGCTAATAATAATAATTGCTCCCATTTAGATCACTGAGACCAAAGCTAGAACTGTAGTTAACTCGAAGAGATCGTACTTGGAACTGTAGTGAGCTCTAAGAGATCTGTTTTTTCATTTACTTATTTTTCGGCAAGAAAGTTTTGTCCCAGCCAGTTACAAGAGAGGGAGAAAACAACGAAATTGATTATACAGAAATTTCTATACAACTATTTTCACCTTTCTTCCAAGAAAAGTATATGCTGTAGTTTCCAAAATCATCAATGTATTAAAATAAACAATATATGCCGGAAACCCTTAATTATAGAAAAATAAAATAACTCTTAAAATAATAAATATACAATACACAGGAATTGCGTTAGAGATAACATAATATTTCGCAAAATCGCATCGAAACCGAACTATTTAACCTATTATAATAATGTAACACTTTATCTATAGCTGGAAATATGTCAATAAAACTGATTCTATTATACATTACATTTACAACTACTAAATGGATGGGTTAACAAGAAGGTTGTGCCTGTAATAAAATAAATAACTTTTATGCGCGTAGAAAACAAGACAATGAATAAAGAAATGTAATACCTGATCAGGCCTAGGTAGTTGACAACATTAAATATATCCGAACTCCAGGAACCTTTTCTATATACACTTTACAATATTTACAATTTAAAACTAGGATTGAATACATTAACATAAATATACCTACATCTGTTTGCTTATATTTAAATAAACTAAAAATGCAAAATTAAATCTATTTTCCCCGAACAGTTTGTGTAAGTTAAATAAATTATTTTCACACTTTGTTGACACTATTACAAGTGATGACACTCGCATTGTTGGTTCCATAACGTTCCCATGCATTGAAACATTTATTTTAAAACTGAACATAGGTGTGTTCAGTGATATAAAAAGTCACGGTATACTTTGACTTATCGTGCGCCAAGCAGTAAGTATCAATTGGTTGAAACCATGTAATATCATTTCGTTAAATTTCCTTCCATTTAGTATTACATTCACTACTAGCTTCAAAGAGGATTGTTGCGTTGTTGGATGAAATAACACAATGTTGTGTTCCTTGTCTTTAGTTAAACAAGAACATTTTCGCAATTTTGGTGGAAAAGTAAGGCGAAGTATCAACATAATATAGTTAAACTTTCGCTGTACTTTCATGTATGTAAATACTAACTTTAATTAATTAAAAATCAAAGAAAAAATTGTATTTATGAATTAATATCTTGTGTAATCCTTTTATTTTGTTATCTATACGAAACGATTACGAAACTATAAAATAAGTAAAAATAAAAACAATAAGCATTTATATATCGTCATATTGATTATTTGATACTTGATCCGCTGCTATTTTGATACACATATCTTAATTTAATAGAAGGATAGATATGAATAAATTAAGTATTTACTTTGTAAAGTACTTCTTGATATTTTACATTAGCCCATGTAAATTAAAAGGACCACCAACAAGCTGTTGCTCACTTAATATGTTATTGATACAACTATAACAACTATTCCTACTTAAAATCGGTGCCAAGGGATCTGGTATCTTTCATATGTGCATGTATTTACGAATGGATGTATAGCACTTGACTACTATGCCTTGTCAGTAGTACATGTGCAATCTAGACAAAGACGCATTATTTCTACTATCGATTTAGAATATATACAGCTTGGTGATCGTAATAGTTTTAATGAGTCACGTAATAAGAGTGCTATTGATTATTTATTATTAATTTTACAATATTCTAATAATGTAAAAATTATAATTTTATTAAACGATAAAAATCTATTTTCTCTTTCTTCTTTATGTTTTAAAAGAAGAACTTAATATTTGTTTAAAAATTAACGTACAATGTGTCTGGTAACAAGACTAATATTAAACCATCGACCAATTTAACAAAATATAATACAAAATACAGTAACCGAAATCTATGTCTTCTTCGTTTTGTATGTATTTATTATAAATGACAAATGATTTCTACCTTTCTTTTCGGTATATAAAACAAAAAAAATTATAAAACTGAAAATCATTCAACATGGTTAAGGGTAATTATTAGAGACCGGACACGAGAGGCCCATGACTCATCACCCACGGGCGTACTATCGAAAATTTGTATTTTTAAAGAGATTTTAATTTTATTTATATAATTGGAAAACAAACGGGTGGTGATCTATAAAATACGAAATACAATTTTATTTGTTCATTTTGTAGTTAAAGTTGAGTAAAGGAGTATTAATATTAACTAGCATACTTTCTCAAGGTTCTGTAAAATCTGTAAAATTGGTTCTCTTTGAACATCCTCGTAGATATAAAACGTTCTTTCTACATCGCAACTGGTTATAGGTGCATACTGCAAAAATTTTTTTATTTCAGCGTATTTAGGAGTTAGATTTTGAGGAATTGATCCCATACACAATTGCCGCAATGTTATTAAATCTGGATTTCTATTAAAAAATGCGTCTAAGTTTTGCCGAAGGCCACATCCGAAGTCACTTGGAATATTTTACAAATTATTAATAGCCATCTAATGTGGTTAGTCCATCGTTTAATTTGAGAGATTTCGATTTTCCAAATAAGTTATTAGTTTTGGAGAATTTGCGAAGTGTTCCTGAAGAAAGTACAATTGATCCTTTAAATTTACAGTTTGTATTAGTTCCTTGCAGAAATACCTCGAGCATCGTCATTTAAACATGTAACGAAATTTTGTAAACTATCGAAAGTTTTGTCGCTATGAAGAACTAATCCCAATGGTGTTTTTCTGAAAACTTTTTCAAAAACGGATATTAGTCTGTCAACTACCGGTCAACTACCGGAAACGTGTCCCTGATGTATTCACAGATTCTGTGGAGAGCATCTGCTACACAAGTAATATGCAGCATACTAGGATATATTTCCTTTAATAGTTTGCCTGTTTTTAACATATATGCTTCACTGTCACCAACAAATAAAAGTATTTTTTCTTTATACCTGTCGTCGGAATGAAGCATTTGGTGCATATTCTCGTAAATGGATCCGCATCAACTATATTTATAATTTTTGTTGCTATTACATATGCGTTATGGGGAATAGTTGGATGTAGTACACAGCTTAAACATTTACCACACAACGTTCTAATATCTCGACAGTTTCGTCGGCACTTATGCATAAGTACTGACATGAAAGATGACTTCTAATGCGCTCAACTGCTTTCGTGTAGCACTTAGAAACACAATATTTGCTTAAGGTGGATTCATCAGCAACATTTCGAGCAGTATATTTTTGGGGAAGTGTTTTGAAGGTGGGATTGTTAAGTTTATTTAATAGAATATTTGCCGCCATTAAAGTTTCGCAGAGTTCTTCGTTAAAATTGTCAGATTCCAACGGGTCTAATTTATGTGTATGTGTTTACGATGCTAAGTGACAGTTTACATGCGATTTCTTCGAATTTTTTAACGATATTTTATAGACTTTGCAATAAATTTCGGAATCACTAGCAATGTACATATAATCAGTTTGACACTTAATCCAACTCGCCATTGTTTCACGATGCCATTCTCGACGTTTTCCCATATCATATCTGAAAAAGTATCTTAAACAATGTTCTAGATAGATAGATAAATGAAAATTAAAAATGTATGCGTAAGTTATTGAAACTTAACGAAATTCACTGTATGTAATTAACAGTTAAAACAATGAAAAAATGAAACTAACTTACCGTACTTTATTTATCTTACAAAATATGAACTAATAAATAAAACAAATTATAAAAACTCCTCCCGCTTCTATCTACGCCCATGAAGACAGGGATTTATCTGTAAAATTGATGTAATTGCGTCGCAATTCGACGACAAAAAACAGATGTGCAGTTAACCGAATGAATAGTGCTATTCAATAACTGCGTGTTGTATTTAGCGATGTTATAGACTATTTGTATGGTCCATCGTAATTTCAGCCTCTCGTGTTCGATCACTAGTAATTATACAAAGTTTTGATAATTGCTATGCAACCTAAAGTGCTTTCTTTTAAATTAACGAGAATAAAATAATTAAGTAATGCGATCACTCATGTGAATATACATACTAGGGTACGTAAATGTAAGTCTTGGCGTTGAAGTTATCAAATGTATCAGAATGAAATAGACTTCCCTATTTGCCTAGGTAAGTAGCAAGAAATAGCAAAGTGGGCTTCCCCCCTATATTTAGAGGTACGTAGGGATACACGTATGGGATACGTAGTACAACTGCTCATCTATTTATTCTATTCATTGAGTTGTTCTCTTATCAACCGAACCAATAGCATTTAAATAAAGAGAGTAAAGAGTATATCGACTACTCCCACATATAGCTTTAAAATGTTAAGAAATGTATTTAAAAGCACAAATACGCCAAGAAATTAGAAACATTACCGCAGATGTCATCGACAACTTTCAAAAGAAATTTTTTTATCGCCTTGGCTATTGTCTGATTGTTAACTGTTCTCAATTCGAACATTTAATTTACATGATTTGTTTTCATCTTTAATGTTTACGATAATATTACTTCAAAATTTCTTATGTAAACATCATTCAAAATTACCTTATCGTATGTAGAAAAATCTGCCATTTCTAATTCTGTAAAAAAAAGGGGGGTTTTGTATTTAAAAAAAAGATGACGTCATACCGGCGTTTGGAGATCCCCTGTATATTTCAGTTTCATTTAACTAAACTCAAAACTAAAAATAAAAATTGACGTGTCCCAGAGTTTTTTTGTAAAACTGCTTTACGAATGCACTGTATACCTGTATAATTATTCCTATGTTTACCATACGCATTGTTACCTTCGTTTGAGAATGACGTTTTTAATGTCGAAACTGTAGTAACGTTACATGTAATAATAAAAAATAATACGTAGTTTTTTTTAGTGTATCAATATTTTTGTATTTTCTTTAAAAGTAAACTTATCTATACTATACATAAATTAGCCTGGGAAATTTGTTTAAAATATTTTAGAATTTAAATGTTTTCACGAAATAAATTTTCACTTAATATTTCAATTCTATGCATATCGTAGTTTTTTATATGTTGAACTTGATTGTAATTAGTTATTAAGTGTCTTAAAACATTCAAAACTTTAAGTAGAAACAATTTTCACCATATTTAGTATTACTAAAGGCATTATTAATTTTTCATTTAATATCTAACATTCACACCTCTGAAGAAATCCTGCCTCAAGCACTCTTACTTCATTTTTAATAGATTACCTGGAGCGTATAAATTTTCGAAAGCGTTGAATAAAATGCTAATGTATGTCTCCTTAAACACATAATTTAGAACACCAGTTTTCAGGGCTTTAGTCATATTGTATCTTCCAAAACAGTCTGTGACACAAAAGAGATACGGAAAAAAAATGAAAAGAAAAGGAGCACAAAAAATATATCTATAACATAATAGTGTTTGTTTTGGATGCATTCTATTCATTCATTCGGGGTAGGCAATTGTGATTTGTTGTCCTTGTCGTTTACGACCAGGTTTACGCCAGATCCGTATTGAGATACATACAGGAGAGAGCCTTAGCATTGACGTTTAAGTTAAAATAGATTAAACTTTTAATAATGAATAATTCTAAGAAAATTAATTTGGTTTATTATCCAATTTCTATATTTCTTTTATTTTAAGGTAATGTAACTTGGTTCTTTCTATAAAAGTAAACTAAATTACACAAACGCTTAATTTTAGAAAGAGATATATGTTGAAAATCCATTATATAATTACTGGAGACCGAACACATCGGGCTGAAATGGCCGTCATTACGACGGACGATATAAATAGTCTACAACTTATGTAAGTACATTACGAGCACTATTCATTCGGTTAACTGCACATCTATTTTTTGTGTGCGCTTAGCCGAATGAATAGTGCTATTCAATAACTGCTTGATGCCTTGATGTACTTACAGATGTTGTAGATTATTTATATCGTCCGTCGTAATGGCGTCATTTCAACCCGATGTGTCCGGCCTCTAATAATTACATACGACATATGTAGTGTCTACTATACATTATTTTGAAACTTTTACATTTGTTTTATTAGTCATTATAAATTAAACAAATTAAATAAAGCTGAATGATTCACTATAATGATTTTGTAATCCTTAACTGTAATGTATACAAGTTTTAATGCAGTTAGTGATCATGGCGATTAAAGTACTTAGTGAATCTGTTGAAGTAATGCCTCCTTTCGTTTTGCGTTGTATAAAATTATTTGATATTTCGAAATTAAATTAGGAATTAAGAGGACTCTAAGCACATATATAATAGAATTAACATTTATTATTTTGTGTACAATAAGAAATGATGAACCGCTGCTATTACTTGCTATATACGGGGCTGGAAAATATTATAGGAAGGTGTCCATTAAAATATATATGTAATGTAATGTTCTTAAGATTTGCCCGCCATAAATAGAAGTGAGAGTCGACGTGCGATACACCTACGCAAGCAGAATAACCTCATTGCTAGTTAGGGAGAACCGTTCCAGATATTGGCTTGCACTTTATTGGCTGATGTAAAATATACTGTATACTTATTTATATATATATATATATATATATATATATATATATATATATAACAAATTTTATGTATGTATCGGGTGTCTTTGATGTATACATAACAAAAAATAGTTTTGTTAGTGTCCACCTGGCTTTAAGTTTTTTCCATTTGTCGATTGTTACGTACGTTCGATACAATTTTTCGATTAAAGATAGGCTGTTCAAATAGGACATTAAATGCCTGCAAAGCACACATCTTATATGTTCTTTTAATATATCACCTTTAAAAATTCCCGCTGACTTTCGTACCAGGTTATCAAACCCTTGCCATAACAAAACTTAGACACAATGTTATCGTTTTTATAAACAAACAGTTACGCCTTTAAATACAATAGCGGCATTCTAAAGCGATATTGTATTTTATATTTCTTACTTCTCGTAACAAAAAAAATCCAAAAAATAATTTGTGGACTTTTAGAACAGACATTATTTCATGTAAACGTATAAAAAGCCGACTTTGTACGAGGTTATTGATTTAAGAAATAGTGTTCAGTTTATGGCGTCTTATATAATATTTCAGCTGTAATTATGTTTGACCTGTAGGAAATATATACCTATAATTTTTGTATAACCTATTTCACCGGTGCATTAAGATTTTGTTATAAGTAGAGTTGCGTATTTTGTCTGGAATACAGGGATGTATTGTAGGGACAACCGCGCGAAGGGAATAGCAGCAGTGAGACTAGTTAGGCCCGAGCTATAATCTATGTGTATGTATATTTCACAGATCGATAACTGTTACACAGGTTGGCGGAACCAACTTACACATTCCTAATGTGAATAGTGCCCCGCCGCGATGGCTTGTCGTCGTTGACTGGAAGGTGAATGGTAGATGAAAGGACGCTATTTCATATTGTTAGTCGCAATGGGGTGTTGGAATGTGCAACATCGCGTTGCCTGCACAGGACAACTGCATCCGTAGTTATTACGAAACAAATTCTGTGACGGAAGAGCAGCGTGTCTATCGACGACAGTTCAATATTGGTCGACATGGTCACGTATCGTCTCGCAATACCATATTGGGTGAAGAAATTTGAAGTAACTGATAGCGTGTTAGACGTGAAGCTTTGAGCTCCACAAATAGTGCGGACGCCAGAGAACATGTGGACAGTGAGGGAAGCTTTTGAATGCAGTCCTCGCCGTTCGGCGCGTCAGCAATCTCACATTTTAGGTATCAGTAGAAGAAGTTTATTTCAAATGCTAAAAGAGATAAAATTTCACCCTTACAAACTGCTATTTGTGCAACATATTAACGAAAGAGACAAAAAAGCAAAACTTGCTTTCAGCACCACCATGAGCTGGTTATGTATATTTTATGTGTCCACTTTTAAACGTCCACCTCTGGCGCGTAGCTCAATTTCTCTGCTCTAGTTATTACACATATTCACTCATAAGTGCTGGAATAACAAGAATCAATACTCGATGCGTACATAAAAATAAAGTTTCAAGAGCGAGACATTATCATTGACCAAATTTCACAAATGCTTGTGCATGAAATCCTCTTCGAATGACAGCAATTCTCAAAATACGACTACGTAGATACACGTAACGAGAAGTGGTTGACGATGGATTATTAACCTTCGTCGTATGGCCACATGGGGAAGAAGAGCTAAATAGATTCCATAACATAGACGAATCTATAAAATTCACTATGAAAGTGGAAAAGGAAAACAAGATTCCATTCCTGAACGTCCTAGTACGTAAAAACATAGACGGCACAGTCACAACTAAATTATATAGAAAGTCGACGCATACAGGACAGTGCCTTCACTATGAATCTAACCATTCCCACAACGTTAAGGTTGGAGCAGCCGGATCCTTATACGAAAGAGCGAACAATATCAGCTCAGATGAAAGGGATAGAGAAGAGGAACTGAAGAGCGTAACAAACACATTAAAGCAAAATGGATATACAGAAAAGACATTGTAAAAAGCCAGGAGGAATAAAGTGGGACAAGAGTAACCGCAGCCCACCGTGTGCACCACGGTAATCCCGTATATCAAGGGCCTATCAGAAAAAATCAGAAAAATCGAAAGTGGAAAAAAATCCCTCGGAGAAACAAGCAGACTTTTACAACTCACGATCAAAAAACATCAGAAAATAGTTCGACTGGGAGATATCGACAAATCATGGAAGAGGGACACAGGATTAATGGGACAATGCAATAATCCTGTGAAAGGAGGACCATCAGACCAAACGAAAGCTGAAAGAGACAGCATATATGGCGATAACACCAAACGCCATAAGTATACCGAGCCTGTAGACAAAAGGTACCAATTATTCGGAAATATGTACAGAAAAACCAACTACCAACTACCAACCACGGTACCAGAGAGAGAATAGATAAGATTACCCAAAGCGGACACAACACTGCGCAGTAATGTAGAATATAAAAACTGCAGCTTAAATATATATAGAGGCTTTCAAAAATAATATTCTATGTCCCAAATAGGGTAGTGGTTAGTGTGCTTGACTTAGTTCAAAGTTTCGGATTTCAGACCTGGTTCGAAACTCACAAGAATACATTTCGCAACAAAAAAAATTGGCATAAATTTGGTGGCATGAACTGGCCCTTCCCAGGGCTACCCTGAAGACGGCAGCAGATTAACTGCCGAAACGTCCGATTATTCAAATCCTACAAACAAAAAATATTTTTGTAGTGATAGAAATATACTCAGCAAATGAAAACGAGTATTAAAGTCCAATTAGAGTAAAAGTACTAGAAACAATATAATATTTTAGTAGTTTGGTATTGGGTAGATTTTACAAATGTTTGATAAATAAATTAATACTTTCGAAGTTAATATGTGATATACAACACAATTAATAGTGAAATAGATTTCGCGAATATCAAATTTGACTTGAAGTGTTCAGTAGAATTCCCGACAAGGGAATTATGCCCCACCATGCTGCATTATCTCATACGGCAGTTTTAACTCTCCCGTTTTTGTCTAGAAAAAATATAAAAGTAATAGATCATTTATCGTACTCACCTGATTTAGCAACGCGTGACTTTTGGTTATATTTTGGGCTCAAACGCAATTTCCGGGGTAGAAGGTTTTCGTCTGAAGAAGAGATTGATACCGCAGTTCACGCTTATTTTGAAGGTATTCTGAAAGAAGATTGGTTGGGAGCTTTTAAACAGTGGAAAGAAGCAATGGTCAAGTGTATCATTACCGAAGGGAATTATTTTGAGGATATTTAAAATAAAATCCTAGAAAATATTAACTGGGTTTTTTATTCTCAATAATTTCAGCTTGTCCCTCGTATTACTACAATAGAAACATATCAAATTGATGAATACGAATACAAGAAACCATATATATATAACGACAAAATAAGTAAATAAAAAAAAAGTAATTCATGTATTCAAGGTTCAAATTAATATAAGAAATATGTTCCGTATTTGTTAGATATTTCTATTATTATAAATTTAGAAAATTTGAATATTAGTAAGTTTAATGTCAGTTCTTCTTATTTTCTTATCTTATTCTTACGTGAATTATATTACAAAAGATAATTCCAGTCAATGTTGACAAAAATGTTTAAATACATCTCTGTATCTACTGCTCGTATTTTTTAATTCCATACGTGTACCTGACCTGTCGCTTACACCACTACGAAACCTCTCTTTTTCATCTACAACGCCACTTCTATTCATTGAATTTGAATACCCCACGAATAAATAAGCCAGATTATACTGGAAGCTAACTTTTTATGACTCTTGTTTATATATTTTGAGTTCCTCGTTTTCTTTTTTGGTTGTCAGTGCCTTTTCATATATTTTATGGACCACAGAGGAATTAATTTCGTACCTTATGGGTTTAACCACAAAACCAACTCTCCGTCTCTTCTTCATCTTTTCTTCTCGGTTTCTTGCTTTTTTATTTTTGTATTTCTGTAACCTCAACTACAAATTTACACGAGTTAACTCCTATGATTATTCAATAATTTATAAAACATACTAAGATGGCACTTATAGAAGTTTTTATATTAAGATAGAATTAATTTACACCGTGGCATATTATAATCAAACCAAGAAAAGAGAAAGATATGATATATTTAAACACTATTTTAATAGTTCTAATTTAAACACCGAAGTGCAGCTTTACGAGTTTGACATAGTGCCGCTCTTGTATTTCAGCAAAAGCTTACTAGATATTTGCAAAAAAACTAAATTTCTCTATTTTCCTTAATCTCGTCTAATTATTTTATTATTAAATTTAGAGAAAATTTGAAAAGGAAAAATATTCAGGTAGCTATACTCTCTACCAACCTGCATTCATTATTTTTTTGCTATTTTCAAGTTATGACTTTTGTTTTCTTAAATGACACTCATAGTTGGCTATGACTGCATTAAAAAGAGCTTATTTTTCCGGTTACAACAATGAATCACTTCATAAGGTTATTGTGTTAAATTAACGAATTTTAGCCATTTTTAATTTCTTTGTGACTGAAAACAGAGTATGCGATATTTGAACACAAAACTAAGTACCTCAGTTTATTGCAAAAACAATAAATCACCCAATTATAAAATTCAGAAAAATACATTTCTTAAATTAAATTCAAAATTAGCTGTTTAAAATACATTAGAAAAAAATAAAACCATTTCGAAGTGTTCAAAATGACAACCATTATTGTTTATGCAAAGGCTGTATCCTTTTAAAATTGAATTTGTAGCTTTACGAATTTGTCGTCGGTCAATTTTTGATATCTCGTACTGAAGCGCTTGTTTAAGATGATTTAGCGTTTGGTAGGTTCTTCTCTATACTTTGTTTTTCACCGTGCCCTACAAGTAAAAATCCAAGATAGGCTGAACGAGAGAGGGGTGGGACGCAAGGAACCGGTACAACTGTTCCCATCCAGCAGCTTGTAAATTTTCCATCCAATAAACGTCTAACAAATTAAAATAAAAATAAAACATCATTTGTGTGTTTTATTTTTATTTTAGTTTGTGAAATGGATTTAGTCGAAACAATTCAAGATTTTAAACAGTCAAAGTGTTACGTGGAGTGGTGGTTCTTGTTGGAACCATCTTATTAACATGGTTCTGGTCACCAAATCAAACATATCTAACATATCCTGAAACTCGGTTTCCAGGAAATGGAGATACCGATCACCAGTTAATGTTTCATCAAAAATGTACAGGCTGATTCATTTTCGGCCCTCACCATGGGGATCTCGCTTATTATTGGAGATAGAGTATAGGTTTAAATTTGGCAAAGTTGTTAAATTTTGTGTTTGTTATAAATCCGTAAAGAAAATAGACCTGTGACAAAATGACTTTCGTTATTTAAAAAAAAAACGCGAAAACCCCATTTTCTTCTTTTACCTGTAGCACCGACATTTGGCATTGTAGAGAAAAAATAAAAACACATCCTTGTGGCCATTTCTAAACCTCTATCCAGTGGTGTACTCTAAATTTTTATACGATGTTTCGTTTCTTTCTGGCCATCATCAACTATCTAATTTCTTATAGGCGCCATATTGGATTTAGACATCTTCAGAAAGAGTTTTTTTTCTGATTTCAACCATGTACCACATGCTGACTAAAGTTTTTGACATTAGGTTTTATTTGAAAGAATAAATTATAAGATTAAATAAGGTAGCCATGGAATTTCAATCTGTCAAACATTTCATTTATTGTTCATTAATAATACAAAAATGTCATATACTAACGAAGAGAAACGAGATATGATAAGTATTTTTTATTCTTCGAAACGAAATTCAACAGTAGCGAGTATAAGATATCTACAATTATACCCAGAACGACAACAGCCTCATCGTACCATTTTTCTAGATCTCGACAGAAATTTGGTCGAGAATGGATCGTTTACTAAGCCGCGTAATGGTCAAGACAACAGGAATTTAAATCAAAATCGACAAGATATTTTACAAATGGTAAATTAAAAGCGTGTTTTCAAATTTCATGTTAATCTTGTATTTTTATAGATAAATAATAATTCATCAATTTCTACACGCGAAGTAGCGTCAGAATTAAATTTGTGCCAGTCCAGGGTTTGGAGAACTTTACATAAAAGTAGGTTTAAACCATACAGGATCCATGTTAGTCACTCTTTACTGCCTGGAGATAATTTGAGAAGGCTAGAATATTGTAATTGGTTAATCGGAAGGATAGAAAATGACGAAATTTTTTTCAGCAAAATCATCAGGTCAGATGAAACAAAATTTACAAATTCTGGAATGTTCAACAGAAATACGGAGCACTATTGGGCAGTACAAAATCCCCGACAAAACAGGGCTAGAAGACCACAACATCGTTTTGGAATAAACGTTTGGATGGGTATTTTGGCAAATCGTCTCTTAGGACTAGTTATGTATGAAGAACATTTAAATGGAGAAAGATATTTAAAAATTTTACGTACATACGTATCTGACTATCTTCACGACAATATCCCATTAAATCAATTACAATATTTATGGTGGCAACAAGATGGCGCACCAGCACACAATGCAGCTGTTGTTAGAAATTTCTTAAATCAAGAGTTTGCAAACCGTTTTATTGGAAATAGGGGAGTTGTTGAATGGCCTGCGAGATCACCTAATTTAAGTCCGCTAGATTTTTTTTATGGGGATATGTTAAAAATAATATTTATAAAGTAGATGCGCCACAAAACATTGAAGAATTACGAGACAGATTTCAGAATGCCTTCGATGCAGTTCCTAGAAGAACTATACAAAGGGCAGTACAAAATGCCAGAAGGCGTGCCCAATTGTGCATTACCGAAGATGGCCAGATAATTGAACATTTACTGTAATTGTTTATTGTTTACTTTTCTATGTATTTTTATTAATGTTTTTGTTATCTTGTACTCGCTACTGTTGAATTTCGTTTCGAAGAATAAAAAATACTTATCATATCTCGTTTCTCTTCGTTAGTGTATGACATTTTTGTATTATTAATGAACAATAAATGAAATGTTTGACAGATTGAAATTCCAAAGGCTACCTTATTTAACCTTATAATTTATTCTTTCAAATAAAACCTAATGTCAAAAACTATAGTCAGCATGTGGTACATGGTTGAAATCAGAAAAAAAGACTCTTTCTGAAGATGTCTAAATACAAAATGGCGCCTATAAGAAATTAGATAGTTGATGATGGCCAGAAAGAAACGAAACGTCGTATAAAAATTTAGAGTAAACCACTGGATAGAGGTTTAGAAATGGCCACAAGGATGTGTTTTGATTTTTTCTATACAAGACCAAATGTCGGTGCTACAGGTAAAAGAAGAAAATGGGGTTTTCGCGTTTTTTTTTAAATAACGAAGGTCATTTGTCACAGGTCTATTTTCTTTACGGATTTATAACAAACTCAAAATTTAACAACTTTGCCAAATTTAAACCTATACTCTATCTCCAATAATAAGAGAGATCCCCATGGCGAGGGCCGAAAATGAATCAGCCTGTAGAGAGCCCAAAAACTTTTGTGCCGATTATACCGTACCAAACATTAAATCCAAATTTGGCCTGAGGTCTTCTTTGTTCGAGATTGTGAGGATTTTGTTGCACCAATAAATGTACATTGTATCTGTTGAACAATCCACAGTTTGTCACACGGGTTTTGTCGGTCCATAACACTTAGAAATTTGATGATCTATTCCGTATATATTCGTGTACCAAGTACAAGAGACACTGCCTTTCACATTGTATCCAGGATGTAACGTTTGACCCACGGATAATTTGTACGCCAGAAATTTATTTTTTGTCAACGCCCTTACTGCAATGCGTTGGGAAAGGCTAGCTTCTACTGCATCTACACGGGTTGAGGTAGATGAGTTTTGAAGTGTGTGAGCAAGAACGTTTATATCTGCAATCTCCCCAAGTTGCTGAATAAATTTTTAAATGTAGGGAGTGAAGGTTGATGACCATAAAGAAATCTGGAAATAGTGTTCTGCAGTCCTCTGGGGAATCTTGTTACATTCAATATAACAAACAATCATGTCACATTTTCTAGATGACAAAAATTCATGACAAAACTACAAACACTAGTGAAAATCACTAAACGCAAATTAATAAGTCAAGATAATGTCAAAACTTAAGCTTCCCACAACTGACAACTAATATTATCTGAGTCTGTTTTTATATGCTGCTTTGTTGTAGTCAACTATGTTTTTAAACGCAAAAAATAATTTAAAGTGGCTATAACTCATTTATTCAACACAATAACATTATGAAGTGGTAGATTATTGAAACAAAAAATAAATTCGTTTTAATAAAGTCATGGCCAAATACGAGTGCTATTTAAGAAAACAAAAGGACGATAAAAAATTAATACAAGTTGATAGAGGTATAGCTACCTTAATATTTTTGCTTTTAAACTTTCCTCTAAGTTTAATAAGTAAGTAATTAGACGAGATTAAGAAAAATGACGAAATTTAGTTTTTTTGCAAATATCTAAAGTTGTGAATTTTGGCTGAAATACAACTGCACTAAGTAAAGATCGTAAAAATGCACTTCTTTCCCTATTTAACCAAATCTCTATCTATTATAGTTTCCGAGATCCCCATACTAATGGAACAAAATTGAAGAAAACTTGGTATACAATTTCCGTGCGCGCCATGAGCGCCGGTATGGGAGTGTAATTCGTAATATATTAGAATATGCGATAGAATAGGGACGCAACATGAGCTTGTTACCGATATAAGTATAGAAGTAGAGACATTTATTCTATCAGAAATAATTAAATATACATTTGGTTTTCTGCTATTAAAGTAATATGCATAAACACACGAAAAATGCTTACGTGTTCTCTAATAGTTATTTACGAACCAAGTGCGTGAAATCATATTTCGCGAATGAGTGACCAGTTTATGGACTTTATGGACTTTATGATCACGAATTCGCGAAATGTTTCACGCACGAAGTTTGTACAATATTTTTTGTACGAGAACTTTAATATATAAATATTTATATAAAATATAAATATAATTTCAAAATTTTTATATTTATAAGTATTTTTAACAATATTACTAGTATCTGTCAGGATGGCCGAGCGGTCTAAAGCGCCAGACTCAAGGTTTACCTTGCCCGTTATACAGGTTCTCGAGCGTTCTGGTCCTCTCTGAGGGAGTGGGTTCGAATCCCACTTCTGACAATTTTTTTTTTAGTTTTCTATAAATTTAAAAAATAATATTTGTTGCTGTTCTGACATTGAATTACATACCTTCCAAATATAATAATTTCTATTTCATTTCCTTTTATTTTCATAGAAAAACAACGAACTGGGTAGCATATTATTAAGGTTAGCGATTTATGATTTTAAAATGTCACTAAATTAATCAAGTTCCAGGAAGTACCAACTTTACTTTTACGCACTCGTGTTTAAAGTGACTTTTTACGCACGCAAATCGAATCGTGAAATGACAGGTTTTTATAAGCGAGTACAAAAAATGTATTTTTGACAAACACATTAGATATGTATTGCACGCTAAACATTTAATTTTTGAGACATCGTATATTAAGTCCGGGAAATCCATAATAAACTTATTCACTTCCACTGACAACGGTCGTTTTCTCGATTTATGTGTCGACGACATTTTATTACGTATGCTTACACTTACGTGCAGTCTAAGCAAGTACCAAACACATACTGAATGCTTTTTATTAGTTCTGATCCAATACAATCATCCTCACATCGGCGCACATGGCGCGCACGGAAATTGGTCTGCTCTAGTGATAACTTGTATTAAAATTCTTGAATTAAGTACGTTACTTATATATTACTGGTTTTTATTGTTATATTCTTTAAATTGTGGATTGACTATTTTTATTTGATGGCTATTAAAATGCATCACAGTCAATTGTTTAGTACTAATAAATAAATAAATAAGAAAGTGTAAATATATTGTTACTAGTATATCGCAAAATGCCCCGATGGGTCAGAAAAAAGGTAAATATACTTCATGTGTTTGAGTTTTTAAGCAAATAAGCAAGAAAGTGTCAGGCTCATAAAAGTTTTGGATTCCAGACCAGGCCGGAAGCATTTCCAATAAAATCAATCGTAATTATGAATAATTGCTACACAAAATCTGGCGAACCTTCCTATCTGAAAAACTAACCATAATCGTAATGCTCCAGTTACCCGGAACAACTCCTATATAACCTCACGACATACGACTGTTTTCCAAACTGAATTGTTTGCAGTTGCAGCCTGCGCCGACAACATTCGGCAAGCTGCCTGCGCTAACAAAAATAATCAACATAATGACTGACTATGGATCCATGTACCAGATCTAAACTGGTGAAACGTTGTAAATAGGTCCTCAATAGGCTGGCAAAAGCCAATATCATGTCATCGATAAGGGTGCCTGGACACGAGGAGATTAAAGGCAGTGAGATAGTCGACGAACTAACTGAGGAAAGTCCTAAAAGGAACTTTATAGGCCCAGAACCAGCATGTGGAATCGCCAAGGATTACTCCGGAAAGGAGATCTGTTTATGGCTAGAAAAGGAAACATAAAAAAATGAAAGCTAACTCCATATTAAAACACTACGGGGAGCTGGACGCTAGGCTTTCAGCCAACGTAATTCGTAGCAATAAAACATTAATTAAAATTATTACTGACTTAATAACCAGACATTCTCCTTTAAGGAAGCATCTGTACAGAGGTTTTGTTAGCAAGGCCTGATGTAGGAAATGTGAAAAATAGGAGGAAATTAGCATTCAAGATATGCCCTTGTGAGGAACAGAAAGGGATCAGGCAGACAGATTTCAGAAGAGATCTACTGGATACTATGAGGGTACACAAACTTCGTCTGAGGCGAATAGTGGCTTTTATCGAGGACACAAGACTAACAGAATGGAACTGAGAGATCTATTGGGGGTGGTAAAACTAGCAGTGTGCTCAAGTGCCTGGACTTACTGGCGTCCAACCTAAAGAACCGGAAGAGGAAGAAGAAGAACTTCATCCCAAACTAACAAACTGTTTCTTGCAAGAGGGGACGAAATATCGGCAAGAACGAAGCAGTGCCAATGATGAGATTCCAGCCTGGAATCCGGAAGCAATCGTTAAATATGAAGCGTTTGTTAAAAGAAGAAAGTGCTAAGAAAGTATCGGATTTATTGTCAAAAATTAAATTATTGCATTTTTGGTGGTAATTATATAACATTAGAGTAAATATAACTCGCCTTAAACCGACCCTGCACTAATTTTTATCTCGACAAAATTATGTGTGCTAAGTGTTCCCTATTACTTTCATGACTTGCAAGCACATACATAAAAAATACGACGACGACGTACTTCGACAAAGTTATTCGACGAGGTGGGGGAGAGGTGAACTAGTACTGATATAACAACGTTGACTAATTTTCAACGTCAGAGTTGAATTATGATCGCGGTGGACTGGCGCTCCGTGAGTCCATAATCGCATTCTCGATCTGAGGCATTAAACAAACTCACAAATTAGGACTTAAACGTGTGCCACCATTGTGCCCAGTCGTTACGTTTTCAGGGCATATTTTATCTCTTATGTGCGTATACAAGGGATATTAAATACGACCCAATCGCGATAAGACAGTTAATGTTCTTTTAACCCATTTTTTTTTAATTCCGGGGGAAATCGAATAAATTCCTTTCGTCTACCATACTGCACAACTATTCTTTGTAAATCTTCATTGTACTGTAGAATGTGTATGTGTAGAAATACATAAACTGATACAAAGCGAATTTCATATAGCTTCTCATAAACTATCGAACAAGCTTTTGAAAACTTATTTAGTATTTTTTGTATATTTAAGTTTAACGTAATATAGTTCTACACAGGGTTAGGCAAATGTATGGAACCATTCGAATTTATTTAATATGGCTCCTTAGATTTTAATGGGAATTTGCAACCGTTAATTAAATCTAAATCGGAGATTCGATGAGTATATTTATATCCGAATCAGACGTCCAGATTAGCTGGAAATGATGTTAACTTTTTTATTTTAAGTGAAATACCCTATATATTTTTATGAATTTCAATAGAACTCTGCTCTGGGAGTTCAGCAATAGTAAGGTTGGCACCCTTTTGTTCAACAGCGACAAAGATATTTAATTAAAACTGATATTTTAAAATCATATTTATGTTTAGTAAGCCATGGAATTAAACTACTCAAAAATGAATAAGGAATTTTTACTTTTTTGTATTTTTTAGATAGTATGGGTAAATATTTGTAGTGTATTATATTAGATACATAATTGTACACAACAATTTAAAATTTTCAAGTATATTTATTCAGAAAAATCGTTAGATTACTAAGAAATTATCAAAAATGAAATAAGCAACATTTCTAACAATAGCTAAAATAAACATTTTTCTGTAACAATTAATTCTAAAATCGTGTATAATGGCCACGTACATCTCTCACAGCTGTACATTTTCGGGGCATACTCATAATGCAATTATTAATGTGTTCTTGTGACACTCTTCTCCAACACAGCGGTGAAATTTCCCGCAAGTGTTGCACGCTAACTGGGGGTGGACTATGTTCGTTGAGCTGTTCTTGAAGTCTGTCCCAAATGTGCTCAATTGAATTCAAGTCGGGAGACGTTGGTGGTAAAGGTAGATGGTTCATATGGAGGTCATTTATTGCTTGCATTACAATTTGTGCACGATGAGGTCTTGCATTATCATCAATAAAAACCATGTTTTCATCCACAGCCTCACGAAAGTCGGCCACATATTGCTGAATAATGTCATCTCTGTATATGTGTCCATTGACATTGTTTTCAAAGAGATGGAGGTTCGTACGTCCATTCAAACTAATGCCCGCCCACACCATGATACCACCGCCGCCAAAAGGCACCACAGCTTTTGTAAACTCGCGCCTATAACGGTCTCCTCGAGTTCTCCAGACCCTTACTCTACGATTATCACTAAATAAGCAGAATCTGGATTCATCGGTGTATAAACCATGCTCCCATTGAAAATTTTCTGCTAGTACTTGACTTAAACTGTCAGAATTATTCTTGTAGAAGTCCAAATATTAATAATGGTTGAAGTGACTGAAAAAGAACGTATTCTGATGATGACTGGTGTTGGTGACTGCGTCAGAACTCATGAAGAAATATGCGATTTATTTAACAATTTGCTTCCAATATCACGAACTGTCGTTGGCAAAACTTTGAGAAGGTATAACTTTACCGGAAATGTTAGAAATTTACCGAAAAGCGGACGACGAAAAGTCGCAACTAATGAAGTTATTGCTCAAGATATTGCTACAGCATTAGAAGAATTACCACAAACTTCTACTACATCCCTCGCACTAAACTATGATATAGGTTGCCGATCAGTAGCCAGAATATTGAAACACGAAAAATATCGTCCATATAACCACATTTATTGCAAGAATTATTGGATGGGGAAGATACTATGTTCGTAGAATTTAATTTTGCGAAAAGTGATGCAGGTTTGGAAAAATGACCAATATTTTACATATAATTTGCTGTCTTCCGACGAGGCTACGTTTTGTTTGAATGGTACCGTTAATCGCCATAATTGTCGACATTGGTCAATAGGTAACTCTCATAGGATACTAGAAACGCATACACACCATCCGCAGAAATTAAACGTTTGCGCTGATATTTTCAGGAATCACATTATTGGTCCTTTCTTCATTCATGGTATACTAACTGGACAGAGATATTTAAATCTTTTACGTGATCAGGTTGTTCCTAATATTGAAATATGGGGAATTACCTATAAGCGTTTAGTTCTAACAAAATGCAGCACCCCCTCGCCATACCCTTAATATTAGAATGAAACATTCCCAAATTGGCGGATTGGTAGTGGGGTCATTGAATCCCTAGATTTAAATCACGTAGTCTTTTCCCTTTGGGGTCATTTAAAGTCTGTGGTTAATATTAGAAGACCGCGTAATCTGAACGAGCTACGACAGGGAATAATTGAGGAAGTGCAATTTATTCGTGAGAAGGCATTGGCAAATGTCATTCAAAAATTTGTTCACAGACTTGCGTATTGTCAAGAAGTGAATAGTTCATTATTTCGAAAACTTTCTTAACTGATATTGTTTTTTTGAGTTAATTTTTCTTCTAAACCTTATTATTGCTAAACTCTCGAGCGGAGCTTTATTGAAATTTGTAAAAATATACAGGCTGTTTCATTTAAAATAAAAAAGTTAATATCGGTACTGGCTGAACCAGAAGTCTAATTTGGATATAAATATACTTGTAATGTCACCTGGTCCTGGTGGTGACATCGTCGGCGAGACAGTTCCATTTAGAAACCGGGTTTAACAGAAGGATAAATGATATGCACGAGAACTAGTAAATAATAACATTTAATTAATAGCAACAGTAACAACAATAACTACTACATTACAATATTGTAATGACTCATCCGATGACGCGAGGTGCGTCATCCCTCTGGATGTTTTCGCGAGGCCTACGTGAACGCTCTAGAACATATTCACCACAATATAAAAGCCGCGTCGAAGAAGGGATGGACATTCATTCAATACCCAAGTCTCGCGAAGTAAACATAAATATAGTTACATAAATATAAAATACATAAATGTACTTATTGTTGTTAATAGTTAGTTTTATATTGTTATACGTTTTAATATTAATATAGTGTGTGTGTCTAAAGTTATTGTTAGTTTTATTTAAGAACCCGAAAAGACAAACTTTACAATATGTTACACCAAACTAGAGACTGAGAAGGCTCGAGGGTTAGAATCAGTCTGACAGTCTGGTGTAACATTCTGACTGTAATGTAGTAGTTATTGCTGTTATTGTTGCTATTAATTAAATGTTATCATTTAATCGTTCTCGTGCATATTATTTATCTTACTGTTTAACCCGGTTTCTAAATGGAACTGTCTCGGCGACGATGTCACTACCAGGACCAGGTGACATTACATGTTCATTGAATCCCTGATTTGTATTTAATTAATTGTGGAGGGTTTTATTAAAATCTAAGTATATATTCAAAGATATTCAATGTATCCGTATATTTGCCTAAACCTGTGTAGACCCGACCAGTATCCAACAATTTCTTTTTATTCTTTCAATCCAATGATAAATTATGGGATATGCATTTTACTTCGGCCAGTGGAGCTTTTGATGGTTTAGAGATAGAAATAAATGTTGTCTTCAGATACATGGAAAAAAATGTATTGAAAACTAGATCCTTCGAATGGAAAAATATATTGGCTGTAATGACGGATATTTTATGAAACGTAAAATTTTCAGAAGACAATGGTACATTAGGATCAACATTACCAGAACAGCCCTCGTACATATTTAAATTGTGAAACGTAAAAGATATTAACAATATAATTTGTTCCCGAATCACATCATCACATTACTGAGAGTCCGTGAGATATTTATTTTGGCACTCAAGATTGGCAATTACCTATCTGTAATATCATTCGTAATTTAATGTCCATAAGCATCACGAGAGTCAATTACATATATCTTTACGATTGACGTTAAATCGAAAATAGGCATTTATTGCGTCGTATGTAAACGCAGCAACGTGTTATATTATTAATCCAATTCACCCTGCCAGTCGAAGATGATGTATCCTCTCTGCATAAATAACGTTCATTAGTAATCTTTATTGCAGACTATTAAAACATAGTAAATACTAACTGTGGAAAGTGTATTTGCATCAGTTTATTCAACGATTTTTAAAGCACTAGAGCGAGTAATATATGTATACAGTTAGGAAGAATTTAGATCGGTAAGTACTAGTACAAGAATATTAAAGCGTATGTTATAGTAATTCTACACTGATAGTTACTCTGAAATGTTTGCTAAAATTTAGATTTAGGTTTTGTAATCTCTCTCCTTTTCCTATTTTTAGAAGAATATATTTTAGTATATTATATTTTAATTCTTTTATTAAGTTGTAATAGATAAAATGCAATAATTCATCCAAACTTTTTCGAGGTAAGCGCTATTTGTTCTCGGGCTGACATAGAGAAAATAAAGCTTTAAAAAGCTTAAACTTATAATTTTTTGTAGAAATAAATAGATGTTATTCTTTCAAAATATTGCGTTACGGCTGTTTGCAATATTGTCGTCGTGAAAATGACGTCCCTAAAGATCCTTATTTAAATAAGTCACTAGAAGCCATACCAGGACTATTCTGTGGATTATTATTGATTAATTTATGGAAACCAACATTCGCAAATTGCGTACGGATGCATTATCATTAAGGACCGGACACGAGAGGCCGATCACTCATCGCCCGCGGGAATACTATTGAAAATTTGTATTTTTAAAGAGTCTTTAATTTTATTCATATAATTGGAAAACAAACGGCTGGTGATCTATTAAAAACAAAATACATTTTTGTTTGTTCATTTTGTAGTTCAAGTGAGTAAAGGAGTATTAATATTAACTAGCAATACATTCTCAAGATTCTCTTCTGTAAAATTTGTTCTCTTTGAATAAAATACATCCTTGTAGATAGGAAACGTCCTTTCTACATCGCAACTGGCTATAGGTGCATACTGGAAACATTTTTTTATTTCAGTGTATTTAGCAGTTAGATTCTGAGGCATTGTCCCCATACATAATTGCCGCAATGTTATTCAATCTGGATTTCTATTAAAAACGGCGTCTAGCTTTTGCCGAAAGCCACAACCGAAGTCACTTGGAATATTTTTCAAATTATTAATTGCCACATCTAATGTAGTTAATCCGTCATTTTGTTTGAGATTTTGATTTTCAAAATAAGTGATTAGTTTTGGCAAATTTCCAAAGTATTCCTGAAGAAAGTACAACTGATTTTTTTAATTGGGAATTTGTATTAGTTCCTTACACTAAAAGCATCGTCATTTAAACATGTAATGAAATTTTGTATACTATCGAAATTCTCTGCACATAAACTAGTAGCTTCCAACCATGTTCCCCATCTAGGTATTGGCAGTGACAAAGAGTTTTCCCCTGTAAAGAGCTACTCTCAATGGTGCTCTTCTGAAAATTTTTTAAAAGCGGATACAAGTCTATCAACTTCCGTAAAGGTGTCTCTTCTATATTCACAGATCCTGTACAGAGCATGTGCTATACAAGTGATATGGAGCATATTAGAATATGTTTCTTTTAATAGTTTGCCTGTTTTTACCATATATGCAGCAGTGTCGCTGACAAATAAAAGTATCTTTTCTTTGTACCTGTCGTCCGAATGAAGCATTTGGTGCATATTCTCGTAAATGGTTTTAGCTACTCTTTCCGCATCAACTGTGGTTATAACTTTTGTTTCTATTACATATGCGTTATATGGAATAGTTGGATGCAGTACACCAGCTACAACATTTACCACACAGCGCCCTAATATATCGACAGTTTCGTCGGCACTTATCCATAGGTACTGATTTGAAAGATGGCTTCTAATGCGTTCTACTGCTTTCGTGTAGCACTTAGAAGCATAATATTTGCGTAAGGTAGATTCATCAGGAACATTTCGACCAGTATATATTTGGAGAAACGTTTTTAATGTGAGATTATTAAGTTTATTTAATGAAATATTTGCCGCCATTAAAATTTCAGAGTTATTCGTTAAAATTGTCAGATTCCAACGCGTCTAATTTCTGTGTATGTGTTTGCGATGCTAAGTGACGTTTTACGTGCGATTTCTTGGAATATTTTAACATTATTTTACAAACTTAGCAATAAATTTTGGAATCACTGGCAATAGACATACAATCAGTATGACCCTTAATCCAACTCGCTATTGTTTCACGATGCCATTCTCGACGTTGTTCCATATCATATCTGAAAAAGTAACTTAAACAATGTTCTAGATCTAAATCAATGAAAATTAAATATGAATGCGTCAGTTATTGAAACATAACGAAATTCACTGGACACTTACTTTAAAGGTATTGGGAGAAGCAGATTCGGTGGAGCGATATTAAACAGGATCTATTACAAAAATTACGAAGTATATAATTAACAGTTAAAACAATGAAAAAAAGAAACTAACTCACCGTACATTATTTATCTTACGAAATATAAACTAATAAATAAAATAAATTATAAAAACATCTCACGCTTCTCTACCCGCCCATGAAGAAAGGAATTTAACTTTAATGTTGAAGTAATTGCGTCACAATTCGACCACAAAAAAACAGAAATGTCCCAGCCATCTCAGTCTCACCTATTATTACTTCGTCTATTTTTGGTCCTCGATGTATGCTATTTACTTCTTCGATTGTTCTTCTTATATAACCTTCTCCAGTTCTTTTTCTCCAAGGATTCTTCTGAGAATTCTTCTCTCCAATCTCGTTACCTTTTCTTTCAGATTTTTATTTATCACTCATGTCTCACAACGATATAGTTATGTGGCTCTGAAAATAGTTTTAGTTTTCCTTGATAGGTGCTTTGACTTGACTAGGTGGTTTACCATTCCTGCACTTTTATTAGCTTTCATTATTCTCATGTTGATTTCCTTTTCTTCTTCGCATCTGGCTGTTATTAGTGCCCCCAGGTAATTACATTCTTCCACTCTCTCAAATTCCAAATTGCCTTATTCAGTCATTACTTTACAGATTCCATCATTATGTTGCTTTTCAATTTTCATTTTCCTCCAAGGATTCTTCTCAGAATTCTTCTCTCCCATCTTATTACCCTTTCTTTCTGATTTTTATTTATCACCCATGTCTCACAACTATATAGTAATGTGGGTCTTAAAATGTTTTATATATTCTGAATTTAGTTTTCCTTGATAGGTGCTTTGACCATTATGTGGTTTACCATTGCTGCACTTTTATTAGCTTTCATTATTCTGATGTTGATTTCATTTTCTTCTTCGCATCTATTATTAGTGCACCCAGGTAATTAAATTCTTCCACTCTCTCAAATTCCAAATTTCCTCTTTCAGTCATTACGTTACAGATTCCATCATTATGTTGCTTTCCAATTCTCATTATTTTACTTTCTTCTTGATTTATCTCTAAACCCATCTTGTGCGCCGTTGTTGTCAGCTTTTTATTACTTATTTAACTGAAGGAATAAATTGAAACTAATACAAAATTTCTTTAGTATGTAATCGCATAAAAGTTTGTTTGGATACTGGACACTGACCTTCCATAATAAATTGGTGCTCGTAACGTCAGCACTAATAACGTGTATTTACGCAACAAAAAGGATAATATGTGCTCTTGATACTTGTGTTGGGCTGTTTAAAATCAATCAGTATAACGCTCTTACAAAATATTATGACCATAATATTTCTCGTTGATTAAGCGACTTTTGCATTTATAGAACGGTTCTTTTGGTGGCCTCCATACCATAGACTCTTTCGGCTAGAAAACCTTAACATAGAAAAATTGTTTCATCTATTTCCTGTCTCAATGAACTCCAAAGTTGGTTTTGTATCGTTTCCATGCAAGTTTAAAAACAAACGCTCACATTCAACACGACTTTAGCGTTGGGGAACAGACAGAGGTCTTTGTACCTATCTTGTACTAACCTTATTCATACCTAGAATTCATTTCCTGTTTCAGAAATTTTGAAGATTCACTTTCGAGCAGAAACCTTTTAATGCCAATTCTTCCATAAATGAAATATTTTGTGGCGTCACCGTTTGCATAGGTCGACTGGGATAGAACGCTTCAAATCTTCAAGGTGTTCTTGCCCTGAACGGAAACATTTTGCACAAGCTTTTGCATGCCACTATTTGTTAAATTTGTGTTTCACTGTTTCATCCAATCTTTAACCATTGTTTCTACTTCTTCACCGGTGCTGTATCGACGGCCAGCTAAAAATTTCTCAAGCTGAAGGAAGATATGATAATCAGCCGATGCAAGATCGGGGCTCCAGGGTTGGTGGTTAAGTATGGTCGTGCATTGCTATGCCATAAAGCACTTCCGGAACTGAGAAGACCTGGTCTTCTGGGGTATCATAGTAAGCAGCTGCATTTATTGTGGTTTCTTGTTGCATGAAATCTACAAGCAAAATATCATATCTGTTCATAAACATGACATTCTGGTTGAGAAGCATTAGCTTGACTCATAGTTAAAGGTCATCATATTTCTACTTTTGCAGATTGAGTATGGACAATACATAATTATCAGATATTATTCGCCAATTGTCGAACTTAAGGTCAATTGTGATAAATTTTTATTTATGTAAACATGTAATATTAGTATAAGAACTTATGACAATCTGAGAATACTGCATGGATAAGGTTTATGTTGAAAATCCATTACCGTTACATGTTCTCTTTATATATTCATCGATTCTACTTATAACATTGTTCTTCGCGTAAATATAGATGTGGCAATCGTCTTAACAGTTTTGGA
Organism: Melolontha melolontha; assembly: GCA_935421215.2. NCBI lineage: Eukaryota > Metazoa > Arthropoda > Insecta > Coleoptera > Scarabaeidae > Melolontha > Melolontha melolontha. Next base: position 164,589,641 of record OW285237.1, on the reverse strand, counting down.
TTTTATAAATAACCTTTGTATTTCGATCGAAAGCGTACTTTCAACACATCCACTGTTATTTTTACGTTTCGCCGTGGTCGTATTTCAAAATTTAATAACGCGCCTACGTTCCGCTACAAACCGAATACGTTCTTCCTCGATGTTTACAGTATGATCGGTACTATTCCAGTGCGTAAGAAAAATAAATATTGTACAAAAGAGAGAGACGAAAAAAGAACGATTTCTTCCAGTTCTAAACGGAAATTCCAGGTATAAATGATAGTCGACACGTTATTCACTCTGCCGTAAATACAATTTGGCACTGTATTTATTTCTTCGCTGTCAGCAAGATAACTTTTTGCAGATTTATGTATATTATTGAATGGCAGGTGTTTGAAATGTGGTTGGCGGTTATAAAGAACGAAACTCTTTAATATAATGATATTTTTGGAGTGTTTGCTTTAATATGTCTGTAAAGAAATCTAAATTGGAAGATCTTAATAGATTCTAATTGGTTAAACGACGACAAGAAAGCTCGTTTTTTAAATACATCAAGAATACCACGTTGGAATATTTATTTTTATTATATCATTGTTCCCGTGTTTACATCATTAAGTGATGAATTTTCTTTTTGGATTTCTTTTGTAATGGGCTAAAATTTAAAAAATAGGTGAAGAAATATTTCGCAAGATACTATTTAATTTTGGGTTTGTTTAATATCCTTGTATCTCTGATTAATTGTGTAAGCACTTGCGAAATTTTCGTTCAGATCTGGTAAAATAAATAGTTAAATATGTTTCTTTACTTCAACTGAAACGTGTTACAAATTTAGTAAAATTGCGTGTGTAATTCCTAAATTTGATCTTGCAAATGTGTAACCTACAAAAGTAATTTAGTCATTATAATGTTATTTATTTTTAATTAGAAATATTACGCTGCAAGTAGATATGTGTTATTATAGCTCGATCTTAACAAAAAGTATTTATATACATGCATGTTAAATTAGAACTGTGTTATAAAGGATTACCTTTTTATTTCACTGACTACAACACATTGATCGCAATTATTATTTAATAAACTCATGATTTATTATTAATAATTTTTTCACATCTAATTTATATGGACATGATTAGTTGTTATTAGTTGTTGACAGCGCTCGAAAGATATGTTCTTTCATGCATGCTCTATTACTTTACATCGAATACATATTTCCTGAGGCATGGAAGCGGTGACTAGTTGTGCCGCTACTCAAGAAATCTAATCAGGAGCTTTTGTCAGATTTAAGATCTATATGTTTACTTTCAGTTCTATCAAAAATATTTAAAAAATTAATATAGATGCAGTTAACTGAACACATTAATAATTATAATATCTTGCCTACTTATCAACCAGGTTTCTGGTCGGGACATAGCTGTGAATTGGTATTATTTCTGCGTGGTACTGAAGAGGACCTTAAGCATGATCCCCGTAAATTATGGCAGTACATCCACCTCAGAGAGGGGTCATCTCGAATACCATCTGTTATGCGGGATCGGGATGTTGTTATCGATGGACCTGGAAACATTGTCGAGGCTCTTGCGAGAGTTTTCTCTCGGTCATATTCTGATGGTGCGTGCCCGTCCGATGCTTCTATTGATGTTGCACTTATGGATTGTTTGAGTATTGATGCTATCAGTGATCAAGATATCTTATGGAGTATTCAGAGATTAAAACCGACTTTGAATGCTGGTGATGATAAGATTCCATCCATGATTATTAAGGATTGCCGAATGGTGCTTCTTGTTCCGCTGAAAAGAATTTTTAATCTTGCTCTGAGACAAGGAAATTATCCCTCCAAATGGAAGATTGCTCGTATTACACCTGTATTTAAGAAGGGAGATAGAAGTAATCTGAATAATTACAGACCAATATCTATTTTGTCAAACTTTTCAAAGGTGTTCGAACAAATTATATACAAGTATCTTTATGCTCATGTCAGCTCAAGGATTTCTCCTATTCAGCATGGCTTTGTGCGTGGACGTTCGACAGTGACGAATCTAATATGTATATCTCAAGATATTTCCGACACGTTTAATGAAAGAGGGCAGATGGATGTGGTGTATACCGACTTCAGTCGTGCATTTGACACTCTTAACCATGCTATTTTGTTGAATAAACTACACAATTTTGGAGTTAGTAACGATTTGCTATTGCTTCATGAATCCTATTTACGTGGGAGGATTAACTACGTTTTTTACAATGGGTTTAAGTCATCCGAGTTTGTTTCGAGTTCTGGAGTTCCTCAAGGATCTAACTTGGGCCCGCTTCTTTTTATATTATTTATTAACGACTTACTTCAGTCTTTGACGTGTTCTGGACTAGCCTATGCTGATGATTTGAAGGTTTATATGCGTATTGAGCGGCCTGATGATGCACTTCTCCTTTAGAAGAACATCGACTTGGTGTGGACGTGGTGTCAGCGTAACGGTTTGAAGCTCAACATAGGAAAATGTTGCGTGGTTCGATTTTCAAAGAAAAAAGATCTTTACCATTTTGATTATAACATTAATAATGAAGTTTAACTTCTGATTGTACAATCAAAGACCTAGGAGTATTTGACAGCGGTTTAACATTCGTCAACCATATCATTAATATGTGCAAATCTGCTTCTGCTGTGCTTGGTTTTGTATTGCGCAGCTCCAAATATTTTTCACATCCCGCAACTATTAAGCATATCTACTGTTCATTAGTTCGAAGCAAATTGGAATACGCTTCAATAGTCTGGCATCCCATCTATATTCATCATAAACTGAATGTGGAGAGTGTTCAGCGTCGTGTTTTAAAGTATCTTACTTTTAAAACGAGTGGTGATTATCCTCCTAGAAATACTGACAATAACCTACTTCTCAGGGAACATGATTTGGTGTTGCTGGATGTCCGGCGCGAAGTAACCTGTGCTAACTTTCTACGCAGTGTTGTGAATAATAACATCGATTGTCCTTCGATACTTGGAAGACTGTGTTTTGCTGTGCCTCAGTTTGCGTCTCGCAATTCTACAACTTTTGCCTATCCCGTGTGCCGGAGTAATGCATTGGTGAGGAGTCCGATTTATCAAATGTATAAATGTGGGAATAAATACTTAAAGTTTGATTTTCTTCTTTTTCTTTTTTTTTGGATTTAAGTTAACTGTGTATTGGATATATTTTTGTTTGTTTGTTTTTGTAAATTTATTCATGTACGATACATTTTCTTTGTGCCTATATTTGGCTTTGCTGTTGGGCGCTTAATAAACTATTATTATTATTATTAAAGGTCTGCGACGACATATTGTCTGCATGCGACAGAGGATATGCCCCAGTGTACTACCTGTAAATCATAGATTGCTCGCTGCCATTTTTCACCATCTTGGTCGTTCTGACTGTTCTATTAATTTGTTGAATAGTTTTTTGCATAAAAGATCACAATCGGTGAAAATGAAGAAAGTGGTTTCTGATAGGCTTGAGATGGACTCTGGGGTTGCTCAGGGATCAATTCTGGGCCCTCTTCTCTTTTCTATCTATACTTGCGCTTTATATGAATCTGTTGAGAACTGTGCAATTCAAGTGTATGCGGCTGATACGCAACTTTATTATTGGTTTATATTAAAGCGTTAAACGCCATTCAAAATGATTTGGATGCTATTATGATAGTTGTTTACAACATTCACTGCAAAGAAATTTTTTCAAATCAGCGGTTTTATTCTTTGGTAGTCAACAGCGTCGTGGTGGTTTAATAAATGATTATACATTACATATAGGCATCGAAACTGTACCTGTTGTAACAGAGTGTATGAGCCTTGGCTTAGTGATGGAAAATACATTTAGGTATAGACAACAGGTGTTCAAATATGTTAGAAAAGCATATAGTAACTTGAAAATGCTATATCAGCACATACTATCTATCCATTAATCTAAAACTTAATGCTATGCAATTCGCTAGTTCTATCTACTTTTACGTACTGCTCTGCTGTGTATGGTCCGTGCATTGACGCCAAGGATCAAAGAAGGATACAGAGTGTGCGAAATTCATGTCTCAGGTACGTGTAAAATATCAGAAAATACTTTCATATTTCCAATACCCTGGCTTATTGCAAATGGTTGAACATGAACATAAGCATGTTACTTAAAGCAATGTGCATTGCTCATTCTATAATAACCAGCAGAATTCCCGCATACCTCTATAATAAAATTTCATTTCGCACGGATGTACACAACATTAATGTAAGATCACGCCAACTGATCACACCGCCACTGCATAAAACTTCATTATTTCAACGCTAATTGTCGCGGGACCCATCTGGTGACAATTTTTCTATAATTCAACGTCCGATCTACCTTTTTGTATTCTTTTTTCATAAATGAATTATTTTATTAGCAACAAAACTATAACTAAATAAAGGCATCATCAGAGTTGCTACTACAGTAGTAGTCCTGAAGATGTTCTTTGAAACAGTGAACAAAACGTCGGCTAGGAACGAAGCAGTGCCAAGGACGCGTTTCCAAAACGGAATCCTAAACGCAATTATGGGTGATCGCCGCGAAAGCCTTCGAACTGTTCAAATTTTAATATTTTAGCGGTTAAACTGTTTTATTTGACATGCCAATCTCTTGCCTGTTACGGATATTTCTTCCGCGTATAATTTAACTCTGGTATTTAACATAATTTTCTTAATCTGTATTTGAGATGATAAGCAGCTGAGGCTTGATATATACATTGCTTAGATTATACCAATTATACAAATTATGTGAATTGTAAAATACAGTGTTACTTCTACTTAAGGGACACCTGTGGAAAATTGAAAAGTGTCTACTATTTAGAAGCCATTGATTAGAGGTGTTCATTAAGTAAAGAGAGTATTTTTAAAGAGATATAGTTAACATATAACAGGCAAATCGAAAATGGTATTGAGACCGTTTACGATATTAAATTTTTTTTAGGTAGTACATTGCAGTACAGCTTATATCATTTAAATACTTAAGTACTCATTACCAGAGAGCGGACTTGAGTGATTGATGATTCATAGCCCATAGGCGTCTGCCCTGTATTCGCAATAGGTTTGTTTCTGTGAGCGATCCGCGAGTTCCCAACAATTTGATACGTGTCGCCACTGCATAAGTGACACATACCTACATATGCAGTTAATATGTATTTGTCAATGCACAACGGAGCGAATGTAATAAACGGTTTGGTAACCGGCAGCAACTACTGCTGAAACAAAAGTAATGCTGACAAGCGAATTGCGTATCGAATTTTGAATGAAAATAATTTACAAAGAACAAAACTCAAAACTATGTATAATAAATACTAAGAACAGAAAGAAATGGACTAAAGAGAAGAAACGAAAACTACTTCAAAAATAAGGGACGAGGGTCACGTTTTATAGTTTAACAAATCCGGGAAGAAAACAAAATTTTTGAAAAACAACAATTTTATTGGTTTTAGAAATATTCGCCTTTACAGTCTATACACTTTTGCATGCGTACGAACCTGTTCTCAAAACATTTTATCCACTCTGAAGGTTGAATCTCAGAAACATGGTTTTCAATGGCTTCGACTGCTTCTTGAGGTGTTCAAAATCGATGTCCACGCATTTTTTGTTTCACAGTTGAGAACAAAAAGAAATCATTCGGCGACAAGTCAGGTGAATATAGACAATAAGACATTATTTCAACACTTTGCTTTTTCAAATAGTCAACTGTTAGACGTGCTATATGGGAACTCACATTGTCGTGATGAAGAATAATGCGACGTTTTCGGGTGTTCTTGCAGATTTCACCTATAACTTTTGGCAATCAGATTACTGTATACCATTCAGCGCTAACAGTTTTTCGACCCTCTAAAGGAATTGTTGCGATGTGTCCTGTACAGCCGAAGAAACAGACGATTATTTTCTTGGAAGTGCTCCTTGCACGAACAACTTTTGTGGGTTTCGATTCGTCTTGGAACATCCATACTGTAGATTGTTGCTTGGTTTCCGGCTCATACGCATATATTCATGTTTCGTCATCTGTGACGATGTTGTATACGGATTTTGCGGTTCCTACGTCGATTTTTTGCGCATCTCTTTACACTAATTGACACGAGCTGCTTTCCGTGCTTCGGTCGAGTTATGTGGAATCCACCCAACATATTTTTTTTTACAAATAAATGTTTATTTAAAATCGAATGAATTGCAGTCTGCGATATGCCAAGAGATGCCTCTACCTCAATGTAAGACACGTGTCGATCGTGTTCTATCTTTTTCCGCACAGCATCGATGTTTGTTGGAATCACAACAGTTTTTGGTCAACCTTCACTGAGGCACGACTATGACGAAATTTGGCAAAGCAATTGTAAACTGTTTTCGCTGATAGTGCTTTATTAACAAAAGTTGACCGAAGCGATATAATGAATTCTTGTGGAGTTAGGCCTTTTTTATATTCGTAAAAAATCATCCAAGAAAAACCTTCACGAGTAATCTCCACTATTTTACAAACTCGCTGTCTTAAAACTGTCACTGTCAACAAACTACTTACTCAATTTCGAAGCTATCGCGTATTTCTCATTGACAAATGTCAAACTTTAAAGATATAGTGATTAGTATTACATATGTCATAAGCACCATGTAGTGGTCGATTGTAAACATTTAAAATGTGTCCCTCTTAAATTAAACTTAATATTTATAAAAAATTATAGGATAAATATACAATATTACAATATAGAACTGATTTTTTAAAATACTAAAAGTTGTAACCAAATAACACTGAAATAAACGAAACCAGAAACAATCCCTTATAGAAGAGAATAGAAAATATACTATCTCAAGAGCAATAAATACATAATGTCTATGCATGTATAACACTTTGGAAATTAACGGATATATATTTTTTAAGCGACTATTTGAACGAAGTCTAACGAAATAATATATAAATATATATTCCGTTTTACACGCTACTGTAAATTAGAATTTATGAATGAATAGACACAATGTACTATTCATAAGACGCAAATAGTGGGGCTGTTATAACATGCATACTATACGTGAGACCGCCACAACGTTTTATCGGGGCAATTGGTCATTCAATCGCTTCAGTCCGCTCTCTGGTAATTAAGTATGTGTTGAACGTAAATATAATTAAAAAATTCAGCGTAATAAAACTATGAAAGCCAAGTAAATAATTTGTTCTTAAATTACACAAATTTATATTATACATACATAACAATTGGTCTTATAAATAATTATCAGTAATTTTTCTTATATATCTAAGTTCAATTTATTAAAACGTTCAAAAACCAATGAGCTATTTTATTTTTAAAATCGAATTTTATTCTGAGTCAACCCTTAAGTAAATTTGCAAGGATCGAAACATAGAAATGGGCAATACAGTAAATAAGTACCTATATCGATAAAAAGTTAAGCGTGAACAAGCATTTCATGTTTATTTTTCTGGTGAGATTAACAAGACAGCCTTTTCTGACAAATACTGTATACATATATGAACGTATAATTGAATGTAAGACAAATTGTAGTTTTTGTCTAATAGCCGGAACGACTGTCTGTTAATGTTTCAGATATTCAAAAAAAAAGCTGGGTGGGGTTGTTTTCGAATGAATATAAGTACAAATGTTAGCGCTGTAATATTTCACATTCATTATGCATTATGTGACAGAATGACGTGAAAAAAAAATTAATCAATCATAAACTTGTGACGACTTATCAGGACATAGTTGACGTGTAAACATGAAATAAAAAAAAATGCGATTACTAGGAAAATTTATTTTTTTCTATATCCGTGACATATTCTTAAAAGTATTTTCACGTTTTACAAAAACGATCAAAAAGATATACACAAAAGGATTCGATATCTTTTAATCTTTATAGAACAAATAAAACTGTTATAATATTTATAGCTGTATTGAATTGGTTTGGATGCTACTTAATAAAAATTCATGTTCAAGTTCATAAATAATAACAAGAGATCGGCAGTCAGGGGTACATTCCAGGAGAGGACTTAAATGAATTTGTAGCGGGCCGATCTATTGTTCAGTTTTATTAGTTACTAGTTGACCCGGCGAACTGTGTACCGCCTAACAGTCAATAAATGTCGTGTCAACTTTTAGCTAAACTTAAATTAGGATTTTATTAACGTAATAAAATGAATACAGAAAAATTATATAGATTTGAATAAATGCAGAGTACCACAGAGTACCAACGATTTGATTCTGAATTACTAAGTTTAAGTCATCCGTATCTTTGTTCTTACCCGCCAAAGTTGCTCGCTCTCTCAACCATTTGTTGTTTTTGTGGTTGGCAATGATGTTCGGGACTACTTTGTTGATGAGCTCGTATTTCGATGAGACAAAATCGCAAAAATTCGCAGGAAATGAAATCAATCCGCTCGATTCATCAACAGGAACACGGCCATTACCGATAGCCAGTACTTGCTTGGAGAAATCTTCAGCAGATGGATCGTTCAGCAATGCAACGCTCATGTTTGCTGCCAGCTGAAGTTTCTTCACATAGCGCCACAGATTCGGTGATTTGAGGCAAGCGTTTATTTCATCGGCAGCAGTCGATCTTGGAATGACTGGCAGTGTTTGGTGGAAATCGCCAGACCGTAAAATCATTGTGCCTCCAAAACATCTCGAGTCACTGCGCAGATCTTTCAATGTTCGGTCAAGTGCTTCCAATGCGCGTTTGTGCGCCATCGTGTATTCGTCACAGATGATGATTTTTTCTTCCCATCGAATCCACGTGACCTGTGGAACAGGACTCGTACAATAAGATTTATTAATAACACTCGTACAAAACAAACAAATCGACCGGTAATCTTTATATGCTTCTTTCAAAACAAATCACAGACAATATGTAAGAAAAAAATTTACACGTTTATGTCACTGATTTTCAATGGACATCAATTATTACAAATAAGCTATAAGTTCCTAACCTGATTTATTTAAAAATTAATTTTCTCTATAATTTTTCTCCGTGAATTTTCCCCATATTTTAATAGTTATTTTGCTATTTGGCTCGGAGACGAATCCAACAAATCAAGGATTATTAAAATCGGTCTTGAGTTATAAATGGTGTACCTAACTAACCCGACTTTGTTTTACATATTAAGATTTGAGTTTTATTTTGCAAATATATGATGGACAGCGACACGGCAATGTCTACACATCTACTTGCATCTAAGAGAATCGATACAACTAAAGCAGAATTTATATCACGTATCGTGACTTTGTGTTCGAAATCGCTACTGGGTGAAAAGAACGATATAAATAAATAAAAAGTGTTATTATTTGTAAAAGATGGCGCTGCATATATGAAGTCGGCTAGTCGGCTCTTACAATAAACATAGGGTAGAATGACGAATATCACATATTTCACACGTGCTCTTCATTGAGTATTGGAGGAAGTCAGAAAATGCTACCCGAATGCAGATAAATTGATATTTTCTGTTAAGAAAGATTTTGTGAAGGCACCAGCACGCAAGAATTTATTTCGTGAAAAACTGCCATATGTGCCACTACCACCAGAACCTGTTATAACGCACTGGGGTAAATGGATAGAAGCAGCATCCTATTATCACATGTATTTTGGCGACGTTAAAAGTATAATACAGCTACTGGATCCAAATGATGTTGTTTCTATTTACACGCTCAATAAGTATTTATGGACTTAATTATTTAGGTAGATTTAGGCAATATTCATGAACATTGTTCTCGAATACCTGTAACTATCAACCATCTAGAGGGTACTCTGACCAACCCACAATAATCTATAACTAACACATATGATCTTCGCCAATTACTTTCCCAATTACCTGGAGCTGCTGCTGATAATGTAAAAAGAAAATTTGAAGCAGTTCTAAATAACAATCCATGATTTCGTATCGTACGCGGAATTGTTGACTTGCTTGATGGTAAGGAAGTAAATTTTTCCGAATCGGGATAAATGTGCCGTCACTAGAAAACTCTATGTACTTTAAATATGCTCCTATTTCATCAGTAGATGTTGAGTTCAATAATTACAGTTGAAAATAGATAATATAATATTATTTTGTAACAATAAATTAGCTGGAAAATGAAGAAGTGTTATTAATAAAACAATTGTTAGAAGTAGGTAAGTTTAGTAAATTATAAATTATAATAGTATTATGTGCAAATTAAATAAAATAAGAAAAAACAATTAACGAATTGGGCCAGCTGGAGTTTAAATAATTTCAATTTTAAGATATTTAAACACCAGCTGGCCCAATATAGAAACAGAAAATCGCATAATAAGCGAAAATATTAAAGTAAATCTTTAGATAACAATTATTTAAAGAATAGAATAGAAGTTAAATGTACTATGTATAAAAAATTGAATCGATTCTGCCTTTACTTGATGTAAATCCATATCAAATGATAAAAACACACACAATGTTGTATTAGATTTACACTTTATTTAATAATATATAACAGCTGTTTCACCGTACAACGGTTTCTTCAGATATATGTACTATGTATAGTAGTTATTAATAAAAATTAAGTTCAAAATATTATAATTAAAAATAGAATATTGCATATACTGTTATGTTGTTCCAATGGCGTACCTCCGCCATTTAATAAAATAAAAATTTAAAATTTGGTGCATCTGATATACACCTAATATTCGTTCAATTGAGCCTAATATTTTTGTTCTTTCGCCTCCGGCTTAACCGGAGTGATTCTAACTTTTATTTTAAGTAGCACTCTGTATATTTACCTCAAAATTTTAATTCTACCGAAAATTCTCTTTCCCATGAAGTATTATACCTACTTGTATTTAGACTTCAAAACAGGTAAAATAGCATTTTGAATATTCAAAAATTGGGTTTGCAGAAAATTATGAAAAGCATGTTCATCAATTCGTATTTGAATTTAAAGTAGCAAAAATACGCTTCCAAATAATGCATTTTTAAGGTCTAGAAAGAATATTCATTTAGACAAAGGTCAAATAACAGTCGTTTTGAATTTTAAATATAACTTTGTTGGAAGCAATCTTGAAACAAATTTTAATAATACTTTATGAACTGTTAAAGTTAAGAAACAAGTAATGTTAAATTTTGTTTTAATTTCCATAGATCGCTTTGGTTTCTACGATCCTAATTTTTGAATATTTAAAATGAAATTTCACCTCTGTTTTGAAGTCTAAATACAAAGTGTAATATTTCGCGGGAAATAGAATTTTCCGTAGAATTCAAATTTTGAGGAAAATATATAGAGTGCTATTTAAAATAAAAAAGTTAGGGTCGTTTCCGGTTAAACCGGAATTGAAAGAATATGAGTATTAGACTCAATTTAAAGAACGTTAGGTGTATATCATATGCCCCAAATTTAAAGTTTTTATTTTATTAGATAACGAAGGTACGCCATTGGAACAATATAATTGAGACACCCGGTATACTGTAAATATTATCTCAATAAAAGGCATTAAAATCTGTATTTAAAGAAAAATCCCTGTTCAAAGGTGTGTTTTATCTTTAATGGCTGTGAAAAATTTCCTATAAAAGAGTATAGTTTGAATAAATGTTAGGCATCAATTAATAATGTAAATGATATATTTAATTAAGACTAGTTTTTAAATTGTTAAGGTTAAATTTTGTATATTTCAATGCCGACAACTAATATATTCAATAGTGAAAGAAGAAGTGTCGAATGTGACAGTTAGTAAACATTAATTTGTTTATAATGTAAATTTATAATGAACAATAAATGATCGATAATGAATTTATATACAGTGCATTCGTAAAGTAGCGGATAAATTCAATAAAAATGGAAAGAGAAGTTTTTCAAAAAAATCTTCGGACCTATCGATTTTTATTTTTAGTTAGAGTTTTCTTAAGTGACACTGAAATATACAGGCGTCTCCAAAAGCCGATGATTTAATTTTTTTTCCTTAAATATAAACATCCATTTTTTATTACAGAATTAGAAAGGGCAGATTTTTTTACATACGAGGTAATTTTGGATGATGCTTACATAAGGAAATTTTCAAGTAATATTATCGTAATCACTGAAAAAGTATGCCCGGATCATGAACCTCTGACTTTCGAGTCACCAATTCCGATCTAGTAGTATAATAAAAGATTTCAGGGGCAGTAGATCGAGTATAAGAAACAATGCTACACTTTGAGATATTCAATAGAATTCGATTATGTTTTCACCATTCTTCAATTATAGAAAGATTAATTTGCAATTTGATGCAATCGGAGTGTGTGCGGATGATGTTGTAGATTTTAAGATCATCAGCATACTGTAGAAATTGACAGTTTAATTTACCTAAGAGATCATTAATGAAGATGTTGAAAAGCAAGGGCCCTAGGTACCCTTGAAATTAATAGGAAAATTTTAGACGAGAATCAATTGTGAAACACATAGCCAGCATGATTCACGAGGTACGACGACATTAATTTAACCAGCGCAGGGCAAAAACCAAAGATGTCCAACTTCTTAAGGAGGATACCGTGGTCTATTTAATCAAAGGCTTTAGAGAAGTCTGTGTATATATCGTCAACCTGCTGGCGGTTATCAATGGCTGAGGAAAGAAATTGAGTAATGCTTACAAGATTTGTGGTAGTTGATCGCCCAGATATGAAACCATGTTGGTGACAGGATAAAAATGGTTTACTTTGCCTGTAAATTTTATAAAACAAAATTTGCTCAAGAACTTTGGCAAAGTTAGGTAGTATACTTATTATTTTAAAAAAATGGAGTAAGATAAGAAATTTTCCAAAAAGCAGTTTTGGATAAATTATAATACCCATCTTAGTCTTGATTATTCAAAAAAATAATTCAATGACAATGGAAGCAGGAAAATGAAGACGTATGATTTTAGTTTAAAGATAGGATATTTTAATTAATATTATTAAGCAGTTTATAATTAAAAGTTAATAAAGATTCCATGTTATTCTTCTTCTTCTTTAGGTGCCGTCTCCGCTTCGAAGGTTGACAATTATCATAGCAATTCTTACTTTTGAAACCGCAGCTCTAAACAGTTCATTATTATTGCATCCAAACCAGTCCCTAAGGTTCTTCAGCCATGAATTCCGTCTTCTTCCAATAGATCTCTTGCCCGGGATTTTTCCCTGCATAATTATTTGTAGTATTTGATATTTTTCTCCCCTCATGACATGTCCCATGTACAGCAGTTTTCTTCTCTTAATTGTCGGAATCACTTCTCTCTCCTTATGCATACGTCTCATCACTTCTACGTTGGTTTTTCTCTCTACCCATGAGATCTTAAATATTCTCCGGTATACCCACATCTCAAATGCCTCCAGTCTCCTCATGTCGGTTACCTTCAGCGTCCAGGCCTCCATCCCATAGTATAGTATAGACAGCACATAGCATCTCATCAGTCGTATTTTTAAGTCAAGGTTTAAATCTCGGCAGCAGAAAAGTCTTTTCATCCTTGTAAAGGTGCTTCTCGCCTGTTCTATTCTGACTCGTATTTCTTGGGAGCTGTCATTGTTCTCATTAATGATCGCGCCCAGGTATTTGTATTGTCTTACTCTCTCAATAGGCTGGTTCTTCACATATATCTTACGATTATCTTTAGTTGTTTTTGTTATCAGCATATATTTTGTTTTGCTTATGTTCAGCGTTAGTCCATACTCTTCGCTTACTGTAATCATTCTGTTAATTAGCGTCTGTAGGTCCTCGTGTGTTCCAGCTAAAATAACTGTATCGTCAGCGTACCTCAGATTATTTATTGTCATGCCGTTAATCTTAATGCCCATGTCCCTGTCCAATGTGTAATGTCCATGTTATTATTTAGATTTAAAAAGTATAATTATTTGTAATTACAAAAAGATAAAAGGTATCCAAGGACCAGTTAGTTATAAATCTTCAATCAGATTTATTTTATTTATAAAAACAAGGGCAACGAAAAGATCCACAAATCGGAGGTAAGAGAAAATTACATCACTTAATCCCATTATACAAATAAATAAAAATAAAATAATAATAATATTACCTTCCCACCATCATATATATATAATAAATATATGAGACTATTTAGTATGCAAAGGCCGTCCACATTTGAGGTAGACCATCAGTTCTCTTAGCCTTCTGTAATCTTTATATTGTTGGGTATCTCGCTGGTAATAACCGAAATTAATATAATGTAAATTACATTGTGGAATATCAGTGTCGGATAATAAATCAACGATTTTTTTGCAGCGATATGTAAATAAAGATAAATTCGGATTATGTTTCACGTGCCTAAATTTTTTTTCGCTCTCTGCTATTACGCTGTTGGCTGCTAGCCTGTGAGATTAACATCTGGAAATTAAAAATATCATATTTTGCAATATGCAAATGGCAACATGTGTATATTTTTTTATATTTAAATTGGTCGTTTCAACTTTTTCGGATACAGATACATATGTTTTGTAATTAGTCAATGCATTTGAATTGGAAAAATGCAATAATAAAATTCCAGGGAGCGTTTGTATGGCAAAAGCCGCACCAATTAAGAGAATATTTGATGTTAGTAGCATATCAAATAAATATAAATTCAAATATTTTCCAATTTCAAAATTAGCAGTTTCAACTATTTTGTTTGTGGTATTCATAATTGAAAAATAAAATTATTGACTTATTATCTTAATATGATACTATTAGATTATATCGTGTGTATTTTTTAACTTGGAACTCTCGAAAAATAAGCAGTTCACGAAAAATACCCAGATTTAAAGTTCAATAATTAAATGGAGTGCTAGAATTAGTCAATTCAATTCATAATAGATGGCACTGTAGTCTATTAAATTCAATTTTTTTCAATTTCTCGCATTGAGAACCTATGCATACGATTTTGCAATACGTGTGCAATAAAAAATACGTTTTCTTTGTAAATAATCAATAGTAAATAATCAACTAGCACTAGAGAAATTTTATTAATTTCACAAATTTCGAATAACTGGGTAAATGTCACTCGTAAAAATGTAAATTGCTGGTAAATAAATTACTTCTAGCGTAACCCAACGACAATGACGTGTACCTAGTGCCACCTTGGGGTACTTAATTAATCTCCTCACCTCTCACGTATCAGAGTGCTTCATTTATGTAAGCCTCTTCACTTCCCACTTATCAGATTGCTAGATTTCGCCTCGCCTCATAATCTTTCAAGTACTTTCTTTTATTATTATAATATCCTTTTTATTGAAAATGAATTGCAGAATAATGTGCATATGCATGCTCAGTGCGAGAAATTGAAAAAAAATTAATTTGATCGATCACAGCGCCATCTAGCATGAATAGAAAAGGTGGTTCAGACAAATCCTACGTCCTTTTTCCAGTAGAATTCGAATCTGTAATAAAA
The DNA here is from genome assembly GCA_935421215.2 of Melolontha melolontha. Classification (NCBI taxonomy): domain Eukaryota; kingdom Metazoa; phylum Arthropoda; class Insecta; order Coleoptera; family Scarabaeidae; genus Melolontha; species Melolontha melolontha. The sequence continues at coordinate 164,574,316 of OW285237.1, read as the reverse complement.
TATATTCATTCCTATTTAAGATTTCAAAGTTACCCCCGCCCCTGCTACATGGACGAAGAGTGATGGACTGAGTCTAGCACTAATGTTGTTGCAACTTCACTGGTTTGAGAGGCTTTTTATTATGCACAGTTTTTCCGAATAAAACACTTGTTTGTGAACTAAAATATTTGAATCTACTATGTACATAACTATGTCTATGCGAATGCCGAGTTTTCTGTCTAGCTCGATGCTTTACGAGTTCTCGCTAGATGTCTTCTCGATGAGATCTTTGTAGGTACTGTTCTTCTATCCCAGGTAAATTATGTTAGTTAGTTAATCAAATAACAGGCACGTGACGGGCTACGGAATTACATTTATTATCTTAAATCAATTAGGAAATTTTGGCATTTCGCATGGATTATAAAGATATGCAATTAAGATTGAATAGCAATTCGTATGACCCAAATGCAAGATCTTTTAAGTATACTAAATACATGATGAGTATGAATTTAAGGAAAGTTAGTAGCTAAATATAGATAAACTAAACTAAACAATTATGAATATTATCCATATACATATACACGTATATATATACGGTGTCAAACAAATGTTCACCTTTGTCTTAAGCTTTCTTAACAAATGTATTTCCTCCATTGAATTATTAAATTTTAAATCTGGATATTTTTTCGTGAACTGCTTATTTTCCGAGATATTTGAAAGTCTCAAGTTAAAAATACACCCAGTATTACTACATAGATTAGAAATACGGATTATATTGTTATATATCCGCGCGGCAAAAGTACGACCGTTAAGTAATCGTTTTATATAGAATTGGGTACGTTTGTATTGTAAGTAAAAAGTGAATTGTCTGACTTATGTTTAATCGTAGATATATTCGTAGTTGTGACTCTATGTTTAATGACTCTAATGTCCGTTAATTCTTTCTTAACTATAATTTAATAAACATTTCTTGGCGAAGGATAATATTGGCAAATATGCTGACTTCCAAAAAAATCCGAACACCCAGTAGGAGTCTATCAATTTTAATAAAATTTATACATAGTGTTTGTTTAATCAAACATAAGAAATTATTACATTTTCAAACTAAAATATTAAATAATAACAATGTTATTTAATAGTGTGTGGGCTCGTCGCGGTTTCTTATGCATTCGATAACTCTTTGAGGCATGCTTGAAATTAAATGATTTGTGGTATCCTGGAGAATGTAATTCCAGACTTCTTGAATTCGGGGACGAAGGTCATGTTATTTGGTGGTTGGGGTAAATTATCGAGTCGAGTATCAATCATATGCCATATATATTCGATTGGTAACAAGTATGGGCACCGAAAAGGTGATGGAAGCAGGGTTACGTTATTTTCTTGTAAGAACCTTACAGTAACTCTTGCTTTATTGTCTTGTTGGAAAAGGGGTCAAATGGAAGCCGGGTGCTTCCATCTGACGGTACAACTGCGACTTGCAGAAGCTGTATTAATATGTCTTCACTCTTTAACGAGCAAACCGAATGCGTATATAACAAAATAATTTGAAACATGCTTGAGTAGGTAAAAAGTAGAAACAACTGGCTTAGTTCTGCACTTGTTATTGAGACAGAGTTAGTTGTTTTGGCGTTCATCAATGAGCAGCGCTGAATGTTTTTCTATGCTTTCTCTAATAACTTCTGTGATATAACGAAGTTGTTGTTTTGTGAACGTATCTCTCCAGTGGGTCGTGCCGATGATTCTGTAAAAAGATGAAGTACGTGTCTATGGCTCTGGAGAGATACTTTCACAAATATATGAGCTTGTATTGTGTTCTTCATACACGATTTTTAATATTTTATATTATCAAATGTAATGGCTTTGATTTAAATTTTGTTTTATGTCTATCTCAGAACAAATGATTATACTATTTCATCTACAGTTCATGTCCTCGAAACAAACAAACAAGTTAAATAATACGCTTTAAACATGTGAAGGAAAATCTTGCAAATTTGCAGTTGTTAATCAAGTAATTTCATGCATATCACACCATATTTTTTTCAAACTATTTGAACTGAAACACTTATTACTCGTCATTCGAAAAGCTGGTGATCCTTTTATAACCGAAATCTAGCAAAAACTTAATTATTTTAAATATAATAGCTTTTGAACGTTTTAGTTTAATTCTTTTCTTACTTTCATACGTAAGCTGGTACCAGCATAAGAACTTGAATGGTTTTCAAACACAATTTTACAACACGATTAGCGACTTCATGCTATGGATGTAAATATATATATATATACATATATATGTATATATGTGCATATATATATATATATATATATATATAAAACTAGCAATAAAAGTAACATTAATGTGCAATAATAAACGTAAAGAAATTTGTTTCAACATCTGCCGATGTATAAAAGTGATCGTAAATGGTATAATTGACACACCAGCATATACGAGTGTGTTGCCAGTTAATGGATAGCGTTCTCTTTATTTTGTTTTTTTTCCATCCTGTGTGAAGACTCCAATTATTGACGCTATAGTAAAAAAATCACTGTTAAACAAAGACTTTTCATTTATTGTTAGTTCGAAAGCATTCCACCAACAATCTCAAACACCTTGAGAAGATTTGTAATTCACTGTTAGATACCTATTACAGTTTCATTTCTGCCAGTTAGTTGACTTTGAACTGTCCAATCATATGTGCTAAAGCTAAAATTGTGAATTTACAATTCAAAAAATTTTTCTGCTCGAATTTATATACAATTATGGGCAAAAGTATAAAACTATAGAAAAAAGTATAAAACTATAGAAATAGCTGTCAAGTAAAAGAAAATATTGAAATAAAAGATATGAAAATTTGCGATTAAAAGCCTTCATTTTGAAACCCCTTTTAAATATACAACGTATGCAAAAAACTGTGGCGTACTAAAGTTACTTTTTTTAAATAAAACACGCTGTATATTCTAACATTTTGGACGTCTCCTCGATAACACGATTTCATAAAACTATAATATTTGGGGGTCTAAAGTATTTCACTTAAGATTTACACGTAAATGAAAATCCTAATTTTTAACACTTATATATCTCGGTATTCCTAAAATTATAAATATTGCTTGATACTTAGGTGTGATTGTTTAAGTCAAAACAATCACAAATTCGAAATGCTAATTACAACAATTTCTTTTATTACTTCCGTTTATTTGGAAGTTTATATACGGTTTTTTTTTTCAAATAACAATTTATTTAATGTGAAAATTATATTTTTATAACGGTCACACAAATTTTCAAGCATATTCGAAGACACAGGTTGCTGCATTCACAAGTCTGAATGGGCCTGTACTGCTGAACACTTTCTCCTTTAACATTCCCTATTGGTAGGCATTCAGTGGTGTAAGATCAGGTAAATGTGAGGGGTAGTTGAAATCAGTCGCGCGGGATATGATTCGTCCTTGAAAAGTTTCTTGCAGCACTGCTATAGACTGATGAGCGGTGTAGTTCGTCTCGTTTTGTTGAAACCACTGTCTTTTCAATCGGAGGTTCCTGCCATGACAAAATCTTCTGATACTCTGAATAAATGGCCTGAGCACCATGTTCCTATAACGTTGGTGAGTAACAGTAAGAGAAATACCAGCATTATCTTGAATGAAATACGGACCAAACACATCGTCTGCTGACAGTGCACACCATATCGTCGTTACTATGTAGCGGTTTCTGGATGATAACGTCTGACATCTCAAAACCAAGGCAACGAGTTGTATGCTATAAATGGTGTAACCAAGTGAATATGACTTTCGTTAGAGAACCGTTAGAGAAAGCTGGGTCTTCGTACACCATAATCAAAATGCATCCACAACACACTGCCCAGGCATCTATACCTTGGTTTGTCAATCATTGTCCAATCTGAATTCGATACGGAAATACACCTACGTATTTAAACAATCGCCGAACCGACGTATCGCTGATATTCAATTTTAAGGACGTTTATAACGTACTTATTTGATATTAAACCGACTCCAAAACCTGATTGACGACAGGTCCATGATTCTCATTCATTGTCACAGTTACTGTCCTTCCAGACCTTCCTTTCCGTTGGCATAATACACTGCCAGTATCATGAAATTACTTAAAAATAGAAAGCGAACTAAGTTGCTTGCTGCTGCTTTATGAAATTGTTTGTGATATTGCTGCGCTATTAACTTCAAACTCGACCCACCTTGATAGCCATTTCCGTAATAGCGAAAATAATTCTTCATAATAAACAATTTTTTCTCCGCCGTGAGACCCATTTTCAATTCTAACCTCACAGCACAGTGTTCTTTGGACTTCTGCGAAAACATAACGCTGGTACGATAATACGCCGATAAGCAGACATGCGCATAAGAACGGCGCGAAATCCAGTACCTGTATATTTTGGCGCATTTGCAACAGTGAAACATTTTGTAAATAATTAGTAAATAAGTATTTTAGGATGAGGCAACCTATTGTTTAAACGGTATTATTCATAGACATAGCTATTGCTATTTGGAACAGAGTAATATTAACTGGAAGGAAGAGGATTGCATTTTTAGGCATCACCATAGCAATCTTAACGTTTCAGCTGGAATGTATTTGCAGAAACAGAATAATAGGGCATTTTTGGCGATAACAACGCACACTGAAACAGGTTTTCAGAAGGGCCTGGTATCATCCACAGCTTTTGTCGATCTTTCCAGTGCCTATGACACAGTCTGGAAGAAAGAAATGATTCTTAAATTCCAAAAAATCATCCCCATGTGCTAAATTAAGCAAATTTAGCACATGGAATCAGGAATTAGAATATGCTCAGCAACTGACGAATCGCCGCCTGGCTAAACAATCGAATAGTAATGGCAAAACCTTGAAGAAGGCTCGGCTCTGACTATTCTAATGTTCAACATTTCTATATCAAGATCTGGAGGCTTTAGGAGAATATTATAAGAAATGGTCCTTACAACCAAATCCTTCAAAGTCCGAATCATGTGCCTTTCATTTGTGTAACATAGAAGCTAATAGAGAGCGGAACAATGAATTTCTCTGGTAGTCGAATCAAGAACGACCCCCAACCTAAATATCTGGGCGTAAATTTAAATTGGTCTCTCTGACATTCAAGCAACAGCTCTAAAAAATTAGTCAAAAGGTGAAGATCCGCAATAATACATTACATGCATACAGCAATTCATCGGAAGTGAATCAGGGATCTTGTCAACGGCAGCCTTTGCACTGGCTTACTCCCCTGCTGAATACTGCGCTGTTGCTGGTATCGAAGCCTCACATCAAGCTAGTAGATATTCATTCGGACTGTTAGATCCACTCCTAGTCTTTGGTTACTGATTCTTTCTAACATTGCATCATCGGATATCAGACGTCTCGCTAAAGCACAGAATGAATGGGTTAAGATTACCAACAACATTGATCTTCCCATACACGATGATTTGGAGAGCGTTCCCAGGAACCGACTTAAATCTAGGAGACCTATTTGGCTGGATACGGAAGTTCAGCTTCCTGTCAATGTGAATGACTGCTGGATAGTCCTCCTAGAAACACTACTAAGGGAGCTGGAAGGAAGGTTTTCAACCAACTTAATTCGTAGTAACAAAAAAGAAACTAAAATAATTACCTGCCTAATAAACGGACATTGTGATTTAAGGAAATTTCTGTTCAACATGGGCTTTATTAGCGAGCCCTGGTGTAGGAGATGTGAAAATCAAGAGGAAACTAGCCTTCATGTAATATGCACGTGTGCGGAACTAATTAGTTTTAGGACCTTTTTCTTATCATAAAAGTGATTTATACACTAATATCTAATTTTCGATTTCGCTTCTCATACGAAAAAAATAAATAAATTAGATAATTATGTTATCTTATATGAACGATTTACGCTGGATTTTTCACTTTTTTGTTTTTGTTGAAAATAATACTCGCATGTAAATAGGTATACGGATTTATTTATTACACTTGATACATAACAATTGCTAAGTTAATTTCTCGTTTTTGCGTTAAAGACCAAGACATGTTATGTCTTGCCCTGGTGAACTTCTCGAATACACTGCTTTTTCTTACCTTACTTTGTCTGGGCGAAAAAATGGTCCCCACCCTTATCAAAGGGGGTTGGTGTAAGTAACGTTCATAGTAGATATTGCAACAATATCTCTCAGATGAATTGACTACGTATTTTTTGGCATTTCCAAACTTTAAACCGAGAACAAATAATTATTGCAATATCTTTACAATGCATAATAAAATGACCGTAATAAAAATGTATCGATACAACAATTTCTCTTATGACCCATGGCTATAAACGGATCGGACCTTTCAAAGTAAGCTATACAAATTCCCATCTGCTAAACTTAGGGGATAATTACCTTCGAAGGCCTTGCAGTATAAAGGCTGTAATACAAATGTTAACGAGATTTGCATATCTTATTCTAAAATAATTCTAGTTAAAAACCTTTGTGCACATTATATGGATATGTATGCGAATATAAAGGTGCGTCCAAAAGCAAACATACATTAATAAATCACATGATATTAATAAGGAAACTAAAGGTAAAAAATAAGATTATATAAGATTATTATAAATATTTCCGGGAAACCGGAACATGCCGGCCCCCTTGAAAGGTATTGAATACATTTCAAAGTTCAAAAAGTGTAATAGAGTTCAATCTCATGCATTGGGTAGAGGCAAAACGCACAGTTGTTTGATGGCACGTTTAGTTACACAATCCGCTGTTTTGACGGTCACAACTCTCACTATACCGTCCTGTCCTGGATGAAGTTCTTGCACTCGGCCAAGCTTCCATCGCAAAGGGGGCTGATTAGTTTCACGAAGCAATACTAAACTTCCATTATGAATAACTTCCGTGGAATGCTTAGACCACCTAGATCTTGTTTGTAGTTCCGTTACATATTCTTTGCTCCAACGGGCCCAAAAATGTTGAGACATCCGTTGCAGATGTTGATAATGTGATAGACGATTCTCGCTGACTTCTAATAAATTTGTCTCCGGAATACAAGTTATAGGTCTACCAATCAGAAAGTGAGCGGGAGTGAGAGGATTTAAATCAGTAGGGTCATCAGATAAAGGTGATAAGGGTCGAGAGTTTAGGATGGCCTCTATTTGTGTTAATAATGTGCAAAAATCTTCAAAATGAAGAGAATTATTGCCAACGACTCGCTTTAAATGTGATTTCACAGACTTAATTCCGGCCTCCCATAATCCTCCAAAATGAGGTGAGCGCGGAGGAATGAAATGCCACGTTATACCCTCCTCAGACGTCGAATTAACAATACATTGCCGGGTATCCTTATTATTTAAAAATTTATAAATTTCTTTCAATTCGCCCATTGCGCCAATGAAATTAGTAGCATTATCGGAGTATAAATTTCCCGGCTTGCCGCGTCGGGATATGAAGCGTCTTAGTGTAGACAAGAAGGCCTGGGTTGTCAAGTCGCTTACTAGTTCTAGGTGTATTGCCTTTGTAGCTAAACAAATAAATAAACATACGTACCCCTTGATAAATTTAGTATTGCGATACTTCTTTTCCTTTAATAGAAAAGGCCCGGCATAATCTATGCCACAGTTAAAAAATACAGGTTGTGGCGAAACGCGGTAACTTGGTAAATTTCCCATTATGTGTTGCGGTTGCTGAGGATTAGTTTTAAAACAAGTAATGCAGCGTCGTACTATTTTTTTTGTTAAGCAAGTACCTGAAATAGGCCAGTATCGCTGCCGAAGTGAATACAAAACCCCTCGCGGTCCGCAATGTAGAAGTCTCAAATGCTCATTAGTTATTATTAATTCGGTTAGCATGTGATTTTTAGGCAATATAATGGGATGTTTTTTGTCAAAGTTGAACTCCGATTGTTTAATTCGGCCACCGACACGCATTATGTTGTCGCTATCTAAGAAGGGATTAAGTGTTAATAGATTTCCCTTAAATGTATGATAGCTTCGCTCTTTAAGTGCTCTTATTTCGAGAGAAAAACACTCCTTCTGAGCAATTTTTATTAAACAGATTATGGCTAATTGTAATTCCCTTACGGTCAATGGGCCATAATTTCGACTTGCGACATTTGTTTGACAATTAGATTGAAAACGCAGACACCAAGCTATTACCCTTTGAAGTTTATTCAAAGAAGAAAATCTGTAAAATATATCGTTTTCAACTAATTGAGCTGATACGGTTACTTGTTTTCGAGCTTCAGGAAGTTTTGCATCATTTGTTAATGAATATTGATTGGGATAAATGAAGTCCTTGCTAGATAGCCAATTAGGACCGTGCCACCAAAGTGACGACTTCGCTAAACTCGCGGGTTCAGTGCCACGGGATACCAAATCCGCGGGGTTGTCAGGTGAATTAACATGAAACCACTCCTTCGGATCGGTATAACTTTGAATTTCAGCAACACGGTTAGCTACAAATGTTTGCCAGCGCGAAGGATGAGAATTGATCCAATGGAGTACGATTGTAGAATCCGACCAAAAACAACGAGAATTAAAATGAATACTTGATACTTCGTTAACCCTTCTAAACAGTCTGACAAGCAAAACCGCGGCACAAAGTTCTAGTCGCGGAAGGGTTATTTGCCGCAAAGGAGCAACCCGAGACTTAGCACAAAGTAAATTGACAGTGACATCACCTGATGCATTTGTAGACCGTACGTAAATACAAGCTCCGTAAGCCCTTTCGGATGCATCAGCGAAACCGTGGCATTGTATGATATTTATGTTCAATTGTAGTACGTAACGAGGTATACTAATGTTTACCAAGCTAGGCAATTGATTCAAGTATTTAGCCCATTGATGGTGTACATCCTGCGGTACTGACTCATCCCACGACAATCGGCACTGCCATACTTGCTGAATAATTAGTTTAGCTACTACGATTATTGGGCCTAATAACCCTAAAGGATCAAATAGTTTTGCCGTAATGGAAAGTATGTTTCTTTTTGAGACGTGTTTTTGCTCTTTTAAATTCATTATTTCGTATTTAAAAACATCTAAAACAGGAGACCACGAGATGCCCAATGTTTTCGTTTCTGAATCTTCCCCCAAGTTTACTAACTTTAGATTGTCAGAATTTCCCGAACTGTCCTGAAAATTGCAAACCCATTTTCGTAAATTAAAACCCGCAGAGCTTAGAATTAAAGTGAGTTTGTTTTTTAATTCATTAATTTCACGAATGGACTCAGCGCCGGTTAATAAGTCGTCAACGTAAAAATCATTGTTAATAATCTCGCAAACGTTAGGGTATTGAGAGGCAAATTCGATTGCTAATTGTTTGAGACATCTGGTTGCTAAAAAGGACGCCGATGCTGTGCCGTACGTGACTGTTTGCAATTCGTAACATTTTAAGTGATCGGAAGGTTTTGCTCTCCAGAGAATCCTGTGATATTTGTGATCAGGTTCGCTTATTAAAACCTGCCGATACATTTTTTCTACGTCCGCGGTTATTGCGTAAGAGTGTCGCCTAAAGCGTAAAAGTATAGTAAACAGATCGTTTTGAATTACCGGGCCGACCATTTGTACGTCATTAAGTGAAAGACCTGTTGTTGTTGGCGCGGAACCATCGAATACTATCCGCGTTTTTGTGGTGGTGCTAGATGCCTTAATTACGGGGTGATGTGGAAAATAATAGGCTGACTGATCCAGTGAGGTTTCTCTTACTAGCGTCATATGGCCCAATGATTCGTATTCGTTCATAAATTTAATGTATTCAGATCGCAGATCGGTATCACGATTTAAACGCCTTTCCATTGAATAAAAACGTTTCACGGCTAGTTGTCGAGAACTACCCAAGTTACGCTTATCCGGTGTAAATGGAATACTTACAACAAATTTACCTGAAATATTGTCGCGCCTGAAAGTGTTAATAAAATGTGTTTCACAATTGCCGTCTTTGGCATAAGAATTACTGCTTGTTTGATCGCAATTTTCTAATAACCAAAATTTTTCTACTTGTTTCTCTAAATTGACACTCAGATTGCAAGTGAAGTTGTTATTGCGGTTTAACGGAAGCGGTAGCGGTCCCGATATTACCCAACCCAACTTGGTCTTGTGTAAAATAGGCTGATTTGTGCCAAGTTTGATTTGACCTACACATAATAAATTCCAAAATACACCCACGCCAAGTAATATATCGATGTTACCCTCTTGATTGAATGTAGGATCGGCTAATTTAATGTTACTCGGAATATTTAATAAAGAAATATCGAACGAACAGTTGGGCAGATTTTCAGTGATTTTTGAAATTACTAAACAATCTAGTTCAATCTCAAAAGCATTATCTAATGATCGTACAAGTAAATCTGTTTTTTGCGTTAAATTTATAGCTGCTTGATTGATGCCTAATACTGTTGACTGTATACGTGTACATGACAGTTTAAGCTTGTTGCATAAGTCACTAGTAATGAAATTAGATTGCGATCCGCTATCTAACAAGGCTCTACATTTTATCCATGAACCATTTAATTCTTTAATAAAAACACATGCAGTTGATAATAATATTTGCGATGACCGCCTTGATACTGAGTGGTTGACTATACTTATTTCGGCTGTATTTTGATTGGAAGAAGTTGGTTCAGGATTAGCATTTTGTTGCCGTTCCATATGGATAAGTGTATGATGCCTTTTATTGCATTGTTTACAAGACGACTTAGATTTACAGTTGTTCATTAGGTGCCCCTTTTTAAGGCAATTTAAACATAGTTGTTTTCTCTTTACCTCAGAAATTCTTTCATTAACAGAAAGCTTCATAATAGCATTGCATGCAGTAATAAAGTGATCGGAATTACAAAATGAACATTTAACTATACGTTCGATCAGTGTAAGGCTATTTGTCTTGTTTGCTTGAGCCTTCACAGCTTGATTGTAATTATTTGGCCGTATTGTCTCAAGCAAATTACATCGGTTAGTTAAAAAATTCACAAAGTCTTCTAAAGAGGGCGTTTCGTTAGTCTTGTTAGCTACTGAAGCTTCCCATTCGCGTTTAGATTGTAAATCTAATTTGCTTGACATTAGATAAATGATTAAGGCATCCCATGATTTTACCGGTTGATCTAAATTTTCTAAAGCTCGCAAATGCTTTAACATATCGTCTAATAATTCACGAAGGGATGTATATGATTCGCGAGTAATAACCCTTAAGTTGAATAACGCATGAATATGATTGTAGATTATTAATCGTTTGTTTTCAAACCTTTTGTTTAATAAGTCCCAAGCAATGTTATAATTGTTTTCTGACGTCTCTAAGGATTGTATAACGTGTGCGGCGTCACCCTTTAAAGACATGCGTAAGTAATGAAATTTTTGTATGTCGTTTATAGATTTATTCGTATGTATTAAGCTTTTAAAGGTATCGCGGAAGTTATACCATTTTTCATATGTACCATCAAATTGAGGGAGGTTAATTGACGGCAATATTACATTTTTCGTGGCGTTATTTGAAGGTTGTGATTGTTGAATATCATATTGTTTTAGTAGAGCGCGAGCAGAACCTAAAATCTGATAATATTGTGTTTCGAACTCCTCGCGTTCATTCTCTTGAGTAGAGACATTTTCTACCAACCCATCGATTTCATCTTGAATATTATTGAATGCATCCCAAAGTTTTGAAAAGTTTTCAATGCGAGCTTCTAATTCTGAATAAGTATTGATAGTTAGTGTTAGTGTGTTTATATTCGCTAAATTATTTGAAAAACGTGTCATTTGGCTCTTTACGCCGCCACGTTTTCGCACTAAATTCTCGTAATTTGCCATGTTTGTAGCAAATAGAAGGCCAATAAAAGGATATAGTATGGATAATATGAGTGGACTTACTGATTGTTTGTTGTTAGCGATGACACGATTGGATCCAATCTGATGCTGCCCGGTGTCCCAAGAAGATGCGTACTTCTAATGTCTCGATTGATTGATGCTGACACCTTTGGATCGATTGTGATGCTGCCCCGTGTCGTATGTGGTTGTCTTTTGTTGTTTTTATAAAAATAAAAACATTCGGCTCTTGAAGGACCATGAACGATTTACGCTGGATTTTTCACTTTTTTGTTTTTGTTGAAAATAATACTCGCATGTAAATAGGTATACGGATTTATTTATTACACTTGATACATAACAATTGCTAAGTTAATTTCTCGTTTTTGCGTTAAAGACCAAGACATGTTATGTCTTGCCCTGGTGAACTTCTCGAATACACTGCTTTTTCTTACCTTACTTTGTCTGGGCGAAAAAATGGTCCCCACCCTTATCAAAGGGGGTTGGTGTAAGTAACGTTCATAGTAGATATTGCAACAATATCTCTCAGATGAATTGACTACGTATTTTTTGGCATTTCCAAACTTTAAACCGAGAACAAATAATTATTGCAATATCTTTACAATGCATAATAAAATGACCGTAATAAAAATGTATCGATACAACAATTTCTCTTATGACCCATGGCTATAAACGGATCGGACCTTTCAAAGTAAGCTATACAAATTCCCATCTGCTAAACTTAGGGGATAATTACCTTCGAAGGCCTTGCAGTATAAAGGCTGTAATACAAATGTTAACGAGATTTGCATATCTTATTCTAAAATAATTCTAGTTAAAAACCTTTGTGCACATTATATGGATATGTATGCGAATATAAAGGTGCGTCCAAAAGCAAACATACATTAATAAATCACATGATATTAATAAGGAAACTAAAGGTAAAAAATAAGATTATATAAGATTATTATAAATATTTCCGGGAAACCGGAACATTATACATGCATACCGACAGATACCCAAATGCCCTTTATCACCATCATCCTGCACAAAAACATTGTGTTACAAACTATTTATTCTAAAGAGCGTTCCCTATATTGAACCTAAAAAGTGTCAAATTTTGGTGGTATACTGTATTTGATTGTAATGTTTGTTTGTATATTTGGCGAATTCACGTCTTCGATATCTATCTATCTATTCAGAGTTTTTATTTATACTTGCCAATCTTATTAAAGTTTGCAATAATTAAAGACGATATGCAATGCAAATAATGACATAAGCCGAATCCTGAAAATTTCGTTTGTGTACCCAGATTCTAAGCGTATAAGTTAATAGTTCGAGATTTCTTAATTTGTATATACAATGTGTTTTTCTGGTTTGTGGATCATCTTTGTCTAGCTGACGACTTTGAATTGAATATTTTGTCGATGTCTCCATTGAAAAAACAAAAATTAAAATATAAGTTTTTCGGTTACCCATTAATATCTTTCCAACTTCTCACAGAGAAATAATGAATGGTAGCTCTGTCAAAATACAGCCACACCACGAAATTCCAGAAGGCCCCAGCATCACCACCTGAACACCACAGAAATAAATAGATGTAGCAGACAAGGTAGATAGGAAATAAAAACCGTCGTTTTGGCATTAATCAAATAGAACATCGTATAGATACATGCATATATAAAATACAAGAGATGAAGAGAAGTGGAAAAATGAAAAAGGAAAAGACGTGGAAAAAAGTGTCGTGCATATTAAAATCACGAGTTATGATTATGTGACAATGTAAAGACCCGAGTAGAGAACGTCTTGTCGCAGCTGTATTAGCCTCTCGCTGGGCGATCCGGCAGCTTATTTTAAATATTTTCTCGAGACTGCACTGCCCTCTCTACATGATAAACTTCATTACTCTGAACGCGTCTCTTGGTATTTTCTAAACACGCTACCCGGTGTGACCGTACGCGCTACAGGGTGTCCTTTGGACAACAAATTTCTCACCTACAGCTTAACAAGGCGACTTGTTTAAAATCCATTCCACCGAGATTGAAATATGACCGTTTGTATACAAGTCTGGCCCGACAGGGGGGGTCCATTCATAAATGACGTGATCGACTCCAGGAATGTTTTAAATATGTACCATAAAATGTACGCCTGTATCTGTTTCCTAACCATTTATATATTTTTTTCCTCCTTCTCCTTTTTCTACTTTAGCCTTTTTATTTACTTTTATTTTCATCATCGCAGTCAACTCGTTATTCTTTTTCATAGTCCTTCTTTCTTCTCTTTTTCTTTTTTCTCCTTTTGGTTCTTTTCCTCGTATTCATCTCGTGGGTTCGCGTGTAATTGGATTAAATTACAATCAATTAGTCTTCGATTCCGATTGGTCACGATATTTACTGCCCGATTTTATTATACCGTTACGGGCCTTTCCGTCTTTAATAGAGAATATATTTTTAATAAGTAATTATGTTGGCAAAACAAGGGACATTTTATGATCTACAAAGTACGAAACTTATATGCGTAAATTTGTATATTTTGCATACGATATTAATAAACAAAGACAAAGTGTTTATAAAATTGCAACTAAATTATACAAAACATGTCAAATATTTTTCAAAGATAACATGTTTCCAAAAATTATTGTGCAGTTTTAAAATATTCAACCTCGTTTCAATAAAATAATTGCCAAACTGATATATGTACTTGACCTAGTTTTAATAAAACCTGAAATTATAATCTCCGCAGAGAAATTAATATTTGTATAATGGGAAAGATTTAATTACACTAAATCTGTTTATATAAGGTTAAAAATTATTTTTTTAATTCATTTGTAGGATTTTTAGAATTGTTCTTTAACTAATTTTTCAAAAATATCTTTAAGAAATTCATGTTTTTTAAGAGCTGGTAATAGAGATCGTGAAAACTAGCGATTAAAAATTGACAGATTTTAATCTAATTAATATGAAATGGCTTCTGAAAAGATTCGAACATCTAAATACCTTGGTATTATGCGTATTGTATCAAAGAAACATTTGAAAAGATAATCATAATAATAGTAATAAATAAAACAAAGGCTAATACTGAAATTCAAAATTAATGAAAAAAAAATTCTATCAAAGATTAGTAACCCAAAAAAAACAAATAGCAGACAGAGCGCAAGAAGTTTTTGAAAACAAATCTGGTCCGAACCAGCAGAATATACAGATAACACCCATTGGATAAAAACATTGAAAACAAATGAACCATTTTAACCGAGAAAATAACGTATACAACCACAGTAAAAGAATTAACACAAAAATTAGCAAAACTACATAACTGGAAATGCCCAGGTATTCACCACATCCAAAACTATGTATAAATAGCTTACTATAACATGCAAGTACAAGTAAAAGTGTAAAATATTTGTTTTATTGGGTTCTTTTAAATAAAACTAACGGTAATGTAAACACACAATTTTAACAACGAAACACACTAAATTATAATTTAAAATCCAATAACTAATAACAAGAATATTTATTTCACAATAAGTATTTATTTACATTTATATAATATCACACGACGGTGATTACTCGTTGAAATGAATGGTCACCCTTCTAAATGGTTCTTATATAGTTGTATAGCTTATTCGAGGGCCTTCCAGAAGCTTTTTTCTAGAGGTACGCGAGACTTGATGACGCATTCGGCACGTAAACCACTCGCCTGACATGTCGGATGACTCACATCACAGTTGTGTAACAAATAAATGTACTTCTGAAAAATCCTCTCAATTTTCCAAATTTCTTAACACAGGGTTATAACATCAAGGCCAAAGCCAGTGACACAGAAAATACATCTAGCTATCGACACATTACATGCCTATCAATATTATATAAAATAATTACTGCAATAATCACGAATAAGATCGAGGAACACATCGAAGAACAAAAAGCTTGCAGAAAATACAGTAACTCATCTCAGACAGTGCGATTATGAAACAAGCATAAAAGCACAAGTTGTTACATAGATTACAGAAAGGCCTTTGACGCTGTTGCCCACTCGTGCTTACAAAAATTACCACAAATTTATAAAATAAACAGAAATATCCAAAACTCTCTTCGGTAATACTTTATTCCATAAAAATGAAATCATGGAAAACTAAAATTACGAGTGCAATTCGTAAAGTAAGTTTCGTTTCGGCCTAGTGGGATATCAGCACGATCGCAGCGCTGCGGTGTAGTCTGATTCAGTGTGAGTCTGTCATTGCTAGCGAGAGATTCGTTTGCACAGCCTTTCGTGCTATTTTGGTCGCTTAAAATGACTACTGTAATTGAAAATCCTTCCAACTGTAAATTCCGTGCGATATCCGATTTCTGTGTGCGAAGAACATGAAGGTAGCTGAGATTCATCGTCAACTTTGTTCTGTTTACAGTGAAAATGTTATGAGTAACACTATGGTTAGAACATGTTGCCGTATTTTTCGAGAGGGATGAACTAATGTCCATGACAAAGAACGAAGTGGAAGACCAACTGTTGTAACGAACGAACATGTGAGTAATGTAGAAGAAAAGATCGTGAAAATCAGCGCTTCACAATCACAGAACTGAGTGCATTTTTCCTCAAATTTCGGGTATAATTTTGTACGAGGTTGTTACTGAACATTTAGGTTACCACAAATTTTGTTCACGAAGACCATAAAACAAAGAGAATGGGATCGGCACTAACTTTTCTGACACGTTTCGATGTTGAAAGTGAAGACTTACTCAAGCGTATCGCAACAGGTAATGAGAAAAGACAGTCAATGCAGAGGGGTCACTCGAACTCGCCTACGAGGAAACCTTTAAAGTGCCGTGTAACTTTTTCTCAAAGAAAGTCACGGTCGTTGTCTTTTGGGACACGAATGACGTGTATCTTGTAGACTTTATGGAACGAGATAGCTGCAGGACAGTGGTACAGCACGGCTTAATTCACAGGCGACACAGTTCTATGAAGATGGTATTAAAAAGCTGGTTCGTTGCTATGACAAATGTCTCAATCTTAATGGAAACTATGTAAATAAATAGCTGAAAGTAGTAGGTTTAAGTTATATATAATAACAACCTCTTCATGTATTGGCGCTTTTTTTAATAACCAAACGGAACTTAATTTACGAATCGCCCTCGTATATTAAAGACAACAACAGATATCATACACACACCATAGATATTAAACATGGAATGTTCCAGGGCGACTCGCTTAGCGCACTTTAATTTTGCTTATGCTTAAATCCATTATCATACATTCTACACGACCTACAATACGGTTGCAATATCAAATCAAATAAAACAGGACTACATAAAACAAATCACTTAATGTAAATGGATGATATTAAACTTTACACATCCTCAATGACACAAATGAGAGGATTAATGAAAATTAAATTAATAAAAATTACACAATTAAATGGAAATGTGGAAACAGCCTGTTACAAATCAAACACTAATTTTACAACACTAAACTGATTTTATAAAAGAACAAGACACATACAAATATCTTGGCTTCCATCAAAATAAAAACATAAACCACACAGGTATAAAGACAGAGTTAAAACAATAGTATACCCGTAGACTAATCGCATTTTATCCAAATTAAAAAAATCTAAATAGAGCAATTAACACTTTCGCAATATCCAATTTAGCATACTAATTTGGAATTATTAATATTAATTCCACAAAACGCGCACAAAAACAGAAAACCACACCTAAACTCTTGCGTTGAAAGAATAATACTAAGTACACAATTAGGAGGAAGGAAGATGTCTGATGTACTCGCACTCCATGCGAAACAAATACACAACTTCGACACTACTTTCACGACAAGCACGATAACTTACACATTGCAATAACAAAAGCAGATTAAGCTATACACCGTTGAATATAGCACTAAAAAACCACAATACGATTCAATAACGATTTAACGTATATCCAAATGAAGAAAAAGATATGGAAACAGAAAAGACTCCATGGAAAATATTGCTCGCATTTGGCAAAGCATAGGTATGTAAGAATGGGATTTAATATTCATTAATTCTCACTTCCAGTAAGTTCCAAATGTTAACTATATATACAGAAAGTATAGAAATGAAAAGCAATGTCCGTCTTCGAGGAATGCCGTGAAAAGTGAAAAGTTCCTACTAGAACGAAACGCGTCTGTACGTTTCCCGTTGATTGACTTGTTTTTTTCAGCAAAGCATAGGGGTTAAATACCTATCCGTGTTTGACACCTATTGAATTACAACTTGGCTTCGTCAAAGCTTTTGGGGCGAATAATTTTTGTACAACAATTCTTCATAAATAACTAAACATTTGAATAGTGTTTCTTTTCGGAATTATAACTTAAATGTCCATCAATCAATAGGAGTTTGATTTTGTTATGCAGTTAGCAAATTTGGCAATTTAACTTTTAGCCCTAATTATTACTAAATCGCTTGATGCATATATAACATACAGACACTTAAATTTCAAATTGCTACTATGAAGTTCTTCAGTTGTCAGAACATCTTTTAAGGACTATTGTGTACATCGAAGTTCACAAAACTAGTAGGTAATAGTAGACAATAATCGAGCGTGCCAACAAAGCCTAACCGTCTTTGGAAAATTGTTTTTAAACACATCTGTTGGTTTGTTTCGGGATTATATCTACTTACTTTTTCTGCATTAATTTTTGGCATTCAACACCCAAAAATTCTGGCTACTTAAGCTTCATGCTTTTTATACCTTCCTCAATAAACCTTTTACTTCGTGTTTGATCAGTTCTGCGTCTTTGATAAACATCTCCTTGGCAAGTCCTAATAGGACTTATTTGATTTGTTTCTCGTCCATCGATTAAAGCCAGTGTTGGGGGTCCTAGTTTCAAATTATCTTTTTTCTTCCCACTTTAATATCTTAATCTTGTACTATTGGTGCTATTTTTATTCCATTAATGTCCGTCTCAAGTTGTAAAATTGTACCCATCACACAGGATTCATTACCTAATTCCTGCAAAATGTTTACAAGGAAAAAGCTTCTGCAGGTCTTTTTGTTCTAGAAACATCTTTTAACCAACATCACCTACGTTTGAATTTGTAGTATATAAATGATGACCATGATGGAGTAGTGTCATAGAAAGATTACAATACATTTCGATAACTTTATTCAGATGTTTAAATTTCTTTTGTAGTCAGACAAAATTAGCGCACCGCTTAATAAATTTTGAACTAATTCTTTCAATACCTGTATACCTATCAAAATTAATTTAATTGATTGAAATAAGAATACGAAGAATTGTTTTTCAATGATTTAAAAAGATTTTTTTATTAAAAAAAGAAAAAAAAATTCAGTGTAAACATAGGAATAAAAAAAATGAAAATAAACAAAAGGCTCAGTTTTTAACAGTTTCAATATTGTGTATTGCCGCTTCTAGATCAAATAACTTCCCTCAAACGTCTTTGGATGCTATGGAAAATATTTATGATGAAATCTTGGGGAATGTTTTGCCATTCTTCAAGAGCCGCGTTTTCTAGCTCAGCCAAGTTTTCAGGAGCAGGATTTCGACTTCTAATACATCGTTTAAGCTGATCTCAAACGTATCACATTCAAGTCAGGACTACGTGCTCACCACTCTAAACGTTGAATGCCAACCTCATTCAGATATTCGTTTACGATATGGGCTCGGTGCGGTTTGGTATTATCATCCATAAACAAAAAATTGTCGCTTATGGTAAAGTACAAAAGGTGCGACATGTTCTTGCACAATCTCCTAGATGTGCCTCGGAACGTTTAATGTTCTTCCTGATATCACAAGATCCGTACGGTTCTCGAAAGAAATGCCACTCCAAAACATTATTGACGCCCACGGACTGACACTTGGGAAACTATACATGCTTGTTTGTATCTTTCTTCTGGTCTTCTAGATAAAAGTGCATCCATCGGAAGATCATAAACCTATTCTGACTTCATTAGTATACAAGACTCTCTTCCATTCATCCAAATCCCAATCCACATGTTCCCGAGCGCAATCAATTAAACTCTTTTTAGGGTATGGTTAAAAGAGGGTCTGTTGTGGAGTGTCTTGCACTAAATCCAGATTCCTTGAGCCTTCTTCTTACTGTTTTGGAAGAAATCGCAACACATCGAATATATTGAAGTCTATTTTTGATCTCGTTTCCGGTGAGGATCCGATTTGCTAATGCTTTTAGGCGTATAAAACGATCGTCCATTTGGTTTGTGGACCTTGGTTGGCCTTGTTCTGGTCTCCTAGCATGTGAACCTGTTGCCCTAAACCGCTGAAGACATCGACAATAATCGTATAATGAACAACCTCACGTTGCCTATATCCTTATTCAATCAAGGTGACAATTTTCACAGCATCATGCTCACGTAAACTTCTCACTGGAGGTATTTCAGTATGTACAAAATTCGAGCAGAATGGAAATGTGACCATAAGTTGGAAAAACACAACCCTATTACACTTCCTGACTATAACAATGGGATATTGCAAATAATCCCAAAACAAGTCTTAACTTGCATAAAAATTACTTAAGTGAGAACTAATTCAAGCGACAGTACAGGGCTACTTATTTTTTTTTCAGAAAATGTTGATTTATAAGCCTCCTTGATAAACAAATTTATATATTTATAAATTTAGAGGTGGTGCGTTAATTTTATCCATTAGTGTACACAGTATGTATTTAATTAAAATAATTTGAGGACTAATCAAACTTCGAACGTTCTCTTTTATTAATCAAACTGTTCATAAGGTATATTTTTATAAAGATATACCAAAAGACTAGACCCTGATTCAATCGACTTACTTAATTATATCCAACATTTAATATACTACCAAAAACTATCAGAACAATCCACGATGTCTATTGCAGATAATTTTATATTAATACAGCAAAATTTTTGAATGGAAAGTAGGGAAAAGATCTAGATATTTTGTAGTATTCACAATATAAGCTTATACTTTTATTCAAGAGGACTTTTCACTGCTTTGCGTTCATTCATGAATAGATGCAACACGTATGTATATCTACATTAACATTTTTAATAATAATTTTCGCCTTAAAAGTTGTGCTTAACGTCTTTAAACACAGCAATTTTAATTTATAGCACATTATACACAAAACAATATATTATCAGAGATTAATTTTCGTTTTCAGCGTGATTTACGACTTACAATACCGGCTCAGTTGATATATGGTAAAGTTTACACAATTAGAGAATGTTACTTCTACACAGACAATTAGTACGCGTATATATGAAGGCATGCAAAACTTTTCAGAATTGATTTAGTGCCTTACTGCATTTTACAATGATGTAATTAAATCTTTCAGTAGTAACTTGCAATGAGTGCCAAAAGTTTTATAGCGAAACCTTTAATGATAATTGTTGAAGTTAACAATAGAAGGAAGAATAATTCAGCTGCTTATGAAGTGAATAAAAGAAAATTTATTCGGAAACTCTCGTGATATGCAAGGTGCGATTATTGCGATGAAGTTGTATTTAACTTATTTCAAAGAAATGGGATTTTATTACGATAATAAATCAGATATTAAATTTGCCAACAAGCATTTGCCTCATGTATTTTACATGTTTTTGAATTTAAACTTTTATCGAAACGTGGCATAAGCTTTTATATGCAATAATAATTTAACTAACAAATCGGAGACTGTGGCTTATAAGTGAATAAAATAAAATTAAAAAACCCTTACCACAATAGAATAAATTTGGGAAAAACATTGCTGATTATACACCGTCTCAGAAAATTAATATCAGCATTTATTAACTTTACTTTAGTATGTAAACTATGAAATCTATTTAACTCCTTTGGCCGGGTAGCCATATTAACTAACAAATCGGAGACTGCGGCTTATAAGTGATTAAATAACATATTCTATTGTCATAAGGGTTTCTTAATTTTATTTTATTCAATAATGGAATTTGTATTGAATTATCTCATCCAACCTTTAATCACTGTATTTATTTGATTATCGGTGCTGTATTGCTGGCTTGTTAAAAATTTCTTAAGGTAGGGAAAGAGATGGCAAGCACTATTGCAAGATCGGGACTGTAGGTGATCAAAAATTCCCCATTTAAATTGACTCAAGAGTGCTGATATGGAAGTGGCTGAATGTGGTCGTAGATTGTCATAAATAGAAAAATTTCGCGACTGACAGTGAGAAGATTCAGCCCTTTATTATTTGTGGCCGTTTATAATTTTTGTAACATAACACAGAAAGCGGTGGCACAATTTGTTGTGCTTCTTGGCTATATCAAATCCATGGGTAAAATGACAGGACTGCAATAAAGAAAATTCCATTTAAATTTAGTCTAAACGTGCTCGTGTAGACATAGTGGGGCGTGGTCATACAATGCTATGCGGCAAAATGTTCCGAGTCTGCAAAAAACTGGCTTTTTATTTATAGCCTTTTACAGTTTTTCTAGCATAATATAGCGAGCGGCTGCGTTTGTTGTTGTCCCCTGTCTTATTAAATCCCCAAGTAAACAGCCATGTCACTATGATAAAAACTTTCCAATTTAAATTTGCTTAAAAATGCTAATGTGGACGCAGCGGAATGTAATCATTCAGTAAAAAAATTTCGAAACCGAGAAGACCTGGACTTTTATTCCTCATGGCTGTTTACATTTTTGTGGCTTACCACAGTCGACAGCTGAGTCTATGGTGGCTTCTCGCTTTACAAAATCCACGAGTAAGATGCCATATATTTCTCATTACATGACCTCCCGGTTGAAAAGTGTCTGTTTGAATTTATTTTGTTTCAATTATCCACTAAGACCTCATTGCATCGACTGATGTTCGCTTTCTGGCGTGATAAACCTAAATTTCACCACCCTTCACAATATGGTCTACAAATTCATCACTTCAAAAATGCACTTTGATGCCATTCGCTTCGCATTGTTTTCCTTAGTGAGCACTTTCGGTACCCATCTTGTGTAAAATTCGCGATATTGCAATTTCATAGAATAAAGATCGTGAAATTTGTCTAAAGTCAGTGGTCATTTCAGATATTACAAATCTTCTGTTCTCACAAATTTTCTCCTTCACTTGTTGAAGCAAATTCTGAGTGGTTAATGATTTCTGCCCACTTCGTTCTTCATCGTGTACGTTTGTTGTTCTACCTTCGTTAAACTGTCTGCATCACCTTTTTATAATTTCTTCATTGGTTGCGTTTTCATGACAAACTTCACCAATTGTCGAAAAATGTCACTGCCATTCAATAATTTGTGTTCGTAATAAACATTTACTACCATAAGCGAATTTAAGCATCAGAGAACTAGTAATAAATATTTAAAAAAATTGGCTGTGGAGAATACAATACAAGTTTATATTGTTCGTATTTGAAAATTGCTAACCAGACTTGCAGATACGTGTTTCGTCTTGCTATAGGCTCATCAGTGAGTGCATGATGTTGAGATATTCTATCCCAGCAATAACCTCGCAATAATTTTGATATTATTGAACATGTTTTTGTTTTTGACATATAATGTGCTTCTAGAATTGGTTAGCAACCTAATTTTCAAGAAAATATTTATTTAAACTGCTCGTCTAAAGTTAAGAATATTGCTAGTACTGAAATAAAACATTTCGTATTTGAAATTTCCTGTTGAGTTTGAGATAAAATGGACGTGAAAAAGCCTAGAATATGCATTATTTATTAATAGAAAATTGTGTGTAAATTTTTGTCTTTATAAATCGCAACGTATGCATTGGCAAGTGTTCAGTCTGTCTATTAACATCTCAGAACGTGCAACGCATCTTTACTTTTTTAATTTTTTTCTATTTAATAGTGATGCAAAAAGGAAAGTTAAATGTCGCGAAGGCCATTGATATGGTTCACGCCGCCACTAGAAGCTAGACAGGCGGATGTGGGAGAACGTTTTGGTGTTTCGCAAAGTGTAGTTTCTCGGATAGTAAACGTTACAACGACGCTATAACTGTTGCAGAGCGGCCTGAACTGGAAGGCCGAAACTTACTACTTCCATCCATGATCGCTATATTACTCTGTTAGCTCGAAGAACGCCACTCGGTACCTGTAGAATGCTGAACCAAGGTTTTCTAATGCTACAGGAGTTGCGATTTCAGTCTGAATTTGAAGTCAAGGCGTCTGTTAAGAAGGGTTCCACTCACAGAAGAGAACAAACGTGCAAAATTGACTTGGGCACAAGAACATCAAAACTAGCAGGAAGAATGTACTCTTTACCGACAAGTCTCGTTTTGGAAGATATTCTGATAGTCGACGTGTACAAGTTTGGACCAATCCGTTAATGTTCAGAAATGGTCAACTTGTTCAGGAAATCCATCCATTTCTAGGGGGTTCGATTACACCGCGGGAAGGAATGTGTTTTAATGAACGGTGAGATTTATGGAGAGCAAATCGTCAACAACGTGATTTCATATTTTCACGCCGCTATCGGTCAAGATTTCGTTTTTATTGACGATAATGCAACACCGCATCGATGTGTCAAGGCAGTTGAAACTCGAGAAAATCTATGTATTTCTCATTTGCCATTACCGAGATCTCCCGATCTAAGCTGCATTGAACATGCTTGGCATCAACTTCAGAGAGCATTAGTTGTACACGAACAACACTCTGAAACTCTTCGGGAGATGAGGAATCTACTGCCTCAACTTTGGATACCAATCAGACAGGATGTACTGAACAATTTAGTTGAAAGTATTCAGGGACTTTGCCCAGCAGTTATAGAAGCTTGTGGTGGTCACACTACCAACTAAAAGCGTTATCGATTCATTTTTAAAATGATTTACATGCAAGAAGAAATTATGTCAGTTCCAATTTATCCTTTTCTTTAGAAATATTTTTAAGTTAACAGATTCATTACACAAAGTTGATGTACTAATGTTAATTTATTTTTGAATAATATTTTTGGTTATTTATGTTTGCAAGATTTTGTTTTAAAGTCATGTTTCCGCAATACCCATAACTAGCAGTTTATAAGTACAGTGCTTACCTTTAAAGTATTTTATTTCTCAGGAAGATAATTCGATTATTTCTTAAACCATACATTAGCATAAGTTCTCTTCAATTACTCTAGATAGGTATTTACATAAATAATAGCATTTTTTGTTCTTTCTACAAAATAATTTTTATGCATTTGCATACACAAGGAATTTTATTCTTTTTAATGAGTTATTAAGTCAACATATGTAAATGGTCTTGTATATGAAATGCAGCAGTTGTGAGGCCACTCTAACGATAACCTCTTGGCGGGCGGTCTATGTGGAGCCAATGACTCAAGACAGAAATATTTTACTAGTGTAATGTGTTTGTTTCTTTGATGGCTTTTCTATAAATAATATCTGGTGAAAGCGATCCTTGTATGAAGACTATGAAACAATTTTTATATCGATTTGCAGGATTCGTTTTTTCAACATGTTCTCAATATCAAAGTAACGTTAATTAAGTCTTAATTAAAATCTATGTAAAATTATTTATGTATAAACATAATTAAAAGAAAGAAAATTAACAATGTATGTTACATTAATTAATATTTAAATGAAATAAGTTGTATTTTGTTATTAGTTAGTTATTACTGTTAGTGTGGTAATGCAGCAGTTTAATTGATGGTAGAATAAATTTTACTCAACACCTGTCTTTGCGTTGAGGTCACTTCTTAGTTGGGATCAGCTGATAAACTTTGTAAACGGTTTTTATCTTAAAATAAAATACTTTTGGCGAATGCAATAATTACCCTATTTATATTTAAAATTCTAATAAAGAATATATCAATTTTCCATGACTTATTTGTTAACATTTATAAGTTTGTTTCTGGAATCGAAGTGAATAAAAAAATAAATAACTTGGTCCTGATTACTAGGAATCGACAATCAGGGTACATTCCAGGAGGGGAATTCAATGAATTTATAGTAGACCGATTTATTGTTTAGTTTTACTAGTTTTGAGTTCTATTGCGTTACTATGTGACGAACAGCGACATCCGAAAAAGTATTATTATTTGTAACAGATGGAGCTACATATATGAAGGCTGGTTGACTCTTACAGTATGTCGCATATCACATGTTTGTCAGAGGAGTGTCAGAGGAAATCAGGAAATGCTACCCGAATGCAGATGAATTGACAAGAAAGTTTTTGTGAGTATAACTACTGGATCCACATGATGCTGTTTCTATTTTACATGTTCAACAAGTATTTATCGACCCAGCTATTTAGGTAGATTTAGCCAATATTCATGGATATTGTTCCAGAATACCTGTAACCATCCAGAGGATACTCCGACCAACCCAAAATATTCTATAACTAACTCCATGTATATGATCTTCGTAAATTCCTTTCCCCTTTACATGGAGCTACTGCTGACAATGTGAAAAGAAAATTTGAAGCAGTACTAAATAACAATCCTGGATTTCGTAGTGTTGTATTATTGACTTGTATGATGGTAAAGAAGTAGATTTTTCCGAACCGAGAAGTGTGCTATCACTAAAAAACTTTATGTACTTTAAATATGCCTCTATTTCATCAGTGGATGTTGAGCGGTCGTTTTGTATAAAAGGATTTACGGTGATAGACAATTATTAAAACATAAGCACATGAAACAATTACTAGTGATTTTTAGCTATAATTTGAACTCTGGATATAAAGGGTGAGCAGAACGGTATGTGTGATATATTATATAAACTTTGCAATATTCCTTCTGAAGAAGATGTATTTACTGTTACTTGGTAAATACGTTTCTCTACACAATTTTGATTCCGTATGAAGAATGTTAAATCTGGATTCATGATGTCCTCGCTCCGTTCCTAGCACTGACGTCATGTGTCCCTGACTGCCGATCCTTAGTGATTACAACAGTAGCATATTAATTGAATTTTCGCGACG
Source organism: Melolontha melolontha (assembly GCA_935421215.2). Lineage (NCBI taxonomy): Eukaryota > Metazoa > Arthropoda > Insecta > Coleoptera > Scarabaeidae > Melolontha > Melolontha melolontha. Next base: position 164,547,703 of record OW285237.1, on the reverse strand, counting down.
TAATGTGGATGTAAATATTGTTTTCTACATTTTACGATGCTAATTATTCGAATTTTTTAATAGAAAAATTCGTCCTAAAAGACGATTTGCCAGACCATTGCTCTAACCACTAAGCTATTAAGGACTGTGGGGTTTCGAATCCATGGGGAGCCTTAAGTCACATTAAGGAAACAGATATTAATATTTTGCCCGTAGTCGCTTCCTACATTTTCCGACGTTTATTTTCGAATTTCTTCTATTAAACAAATCGAAAAATTAGCGTCGTAAAATGTAGAAAGCAATATTTACATACTACAGTAGCACTTTGTTAAATACTTCTTTTTATAAAATCTGTTATACTAGGAGTTGTTAAAGATGCTGTTGCCGTGTTGAATTACTTAATTAAGTAATACAATATTATATACGAGGTAAGTTCAGAAAGTAAGTTCCGTTTGGCAATGAAAAGAAATCAAGTAGAGGCACAGAAAAACTATTTATTGCATTTATTGCAAAACAATCTGCAAACCTTAAGCTATTTTCTATTTAGTACCCAACATTTCGTAGGCATTTGTCATAGCGTGGCCCAAGTTTTTGTATGCCTTGTTCATAAGAGGTTGCCGCTTGTGTTGTCTACTATGTGGTAACATGCTCTTTGAGCTCATTTTTCGAGATTTCAATACGTAATTGTTGGCTTTAGTTCTTGCCGGCGAGGAAGTGTGCCTCCATTCCATCGATTGTCGTTTAGTTTCAAGAGTATCATAAGCAATCCAAGTCTGATCCCCGGTCACTATCTGTCTCAGAAAGTCACCACTTCCATTGTCGTAATGTGTCAAAAGTCAAGCGCACTGCTCAGACGTTTTCTGTGCTGCTCTGTAAGTGTTTTTGGTACCCAACAAATATAGTAACAACTTCATGAGTAAGTGACTTTAAAATTTGCACAGAAATTGTAAACTTACGGTTTTCCTTAATCACTCACATTTATCCCATAAACCTCACAGATTTGTCGGTGAATGTCGACTGGTTTAATGTTATTCGCATTTAGAAAACGAATTACAGATCTACTTTCAGAAGTATAGGGATTTTAAATCAACGCCGTCATTCTAAACAAGCACTACAGAGCATACACAACAAACAGCGATCTTAAAATAGCGTCATCTTCTTCTCCCTGATTAAGAACAACTGCCACGCATGCACGGAACTACAATCGCAGCGATGCCGCGGCCAAAAATACAAAGGGAACTTCGTTTCTGGATTTACCTCGTATTAAATATTTCCACTTATAAAAAAAATAATAATTAATGAAAACGGCGTGCCCAATCTGCTCTTTTACTTTTTTAATCGCAATGCAAATAAAAGAACACGGAAAACGATGATAAATATTTGTGTATTTAAAACTGGCAACACTAGTATTGGTACGCCATCTGACATATCCATTGTAAAGTTTGACATTTTAACGTTATACGTACTCAGAACGTTTTGTCATACGGACGCTATTTGTGTTGTTCATAATTTAATTTCTTTCAAAATATGGAATTAACTCGTGAAAACTTTGGTGCTATGATTTACTACGACCTTCCACGTGGAGTCCACTTCGACTTTTCGCAATGATGAACTCATCTAAAATTAGGTCTAAAACTTCAATGGTTTAATGAATTCAATCGTGGCTATCGTTCGCTCACGAACGAATTTAAATAAGGTCGTCCAAAAGCGGTTGTTGTTCCAGAAAACATGCTGTGCGCGAACTGATAATGCAAGATCATCATGTGACATACTATGAGATTGAAACATCCCTGGGTATTAGTATGACATGCATACATGCATACATAATACATTTAATGCACATTTAGCCGTGAAACAGATTTGTTCGCATAATTTGACAATTGCTCAAAAAAGTTCGTATCGATTGGTACAAATAAATGCTCAAAAAATTAATTCGTGCTGCGTCAAAAGCCGTGCGTGACATCTATATAGGCGGCGAATGTTGGATCTATGCTTGTGAGCCTGAAAGCAAAGCGCAGTCGACGGTGTGGCCAAACCCAACAAAAGTTGTTCGCGCAAAAAGCACTTCGAAGCAAACAGTTGCTTGGTTTTTTGAACTAAATATAGCTACAGTACCACTGATCGCAGAACAGTCAATTCTGAATAGTACGCAACCATTTATTTTCCAGAAGCCTTTTTGAAAATAAGGAAAACCCCCCATTTATTTGTTTTTGTTCTTGTACATGAAAAATAAGCTACTAGATCAACGATTTTCGAAACCAGAAGAAGTAGTTGATGCATTGTTTCGGATATATCTCAGTCGGAATGGAAGAAGTGCTGTTAAAATTGTCTCGAATGTATGCAAAAGTGCATCGAGCATCACAGAGAATGTTTAGAAAAATGATAAAACCATTTTCAATGATAAATATTTGTTTTTGTTTGTTATTCCCGGTACATAAATGCATCCTAAATCTTTCGTGAGTTGCATGTCAGTATATAAAATGTAATATCTCGTAAATAATGATCCTATTAAACATGATGCATATACAGTACAGTCAATGAGCTGTTTATTTGTTTAAATTTTTAAACATATTTACCATTAGCCAGTAATAACGAGGGTTTTAAATAATGTTAATATAAAGAGCCAATATAAATTTACTTAATGTAAGGTATACATTACATAAAACTTGAAAATAAACTGTATTACATATAAATAGTTAGTAGTTTATTTAGAAATGGCTTCGAGCTAAAAAATAATAGAGAAATTAGGACTAAAATTAGTTTCTCGTGTTTTATAATAATTTAATAATTATATTAATTGATTTCAATCTAAATGATCTAGAGATGCATACTTGAATATTTTATGAAGGCGTTTGATTTTATAGCCTCAAATTTTCATGCATTAACATAGATGTGTTGTACAAGATAGGTCATTGTTACTTGAATTAAACATTTTTTCAAGACATGAGTGGTATAACGGCTTGCTCTAACGGCGACTCTCTTTCTCTGTTATGCTGTAACGATTTAATTAAATATTGTATGTAGAAATACTGAACTTTATATGCAGTTCAGGTGTTTTATTTACAAATTAACTCAATCTATTTAAATATGTTTGTTTCAAATATTAATAAAACTATTTAATTAAATAGAGCAACTTTCGGAATACAAAATAATAACAGGGTGATTCGTAAAGTAAGCTCCATTTAGTTATTTAAAAGAACACCAATACATGATGAGACTTTGATTATATACAACTTAGAGCTACTACTTTCAGCTATTTTTCTACATAGTTTCCATTGAGATTGAGACATTTGTCATAAAGATGAACCAGCCTGTTAATGCCCTCTTCATAGAACTCTGCCACTTGTAAATTAAGACATGCCGTAACACTGTGATCAGTGTTTATTGTGGTCCTTCATTCCATAACGTCTACAAGAAGGACGTATATCTTGTCCCCTAAGGACCCTAAGGACAGTCACCACGTGTTTTCTCGCAGAAAAAGTTTGACCGCACTTTAAAGGTTTACTCGTAGGCGAGTTAGAGCGACCTCCTGCATTGAGTGTCTTTTCGTGTCAACGTTGACACAGGCGACCCAAGTCTCATTAATTGTCTCATCACTTGTTACGATATGCGGAAATCTTCACCTTCAACATCGTAACGTGTTAGAAAAGTTAGTGCCGATTCCATTTTCTTTGTCTTATGGTCTTCGGTAAGAAATTTTGTTCACGATGGGTGCATTGTGAACAAAATTTGTGGTCACCTAAACGTTCAGTAACAATCTCATATAAATCTTTACGTGAAATTTGAGGGAAAAAGGCACTCAGTTCTGTGATTGTGAATCGCCAATTTTCATAAATTTTTTCTTCGTCTTTACCCACAAATTCGTTTGTCACAACGGTCGGTCGTCCACTCCGTTATGATATTTTCACCATAAACAGAACAAAGAACACTGAAATAAAATAACAGCACGCAATTCAGACTCACATTTACCAGACTACACCGCAGCTCTGCGATTGCTCCATTATCTCCACTCTTCTGCTCACTAGGAGGAAGCGGAACTTACTTTACGAGTTGCCCTCGTACTATTCAATTTAAAAATTTATAAAAAATCAATGACCAATATATGTTTACCTACCCACAAAATAACACAAAAGTAAATGAAACATTAATTATGATATTAGCATTTTATTTTGTAATCATACAAAGTACTTTAAATATTATTATTGTAAATTTAACTAAATTGTAGTTATTTCATATGCCTGCCTTAAGTTTTTATTACTGCCTCGAATAGTTGATATTCTTTCTAATAGTTTCGCCAGTATTCGTGGTCCTCGTGTGTAGACTTCATAAAACCGGTACCTTTCTTTGGTATTGCAAAAACAAATATGAAAGCAATCATGAAGAAGTGAGCTGAAAATAGATTTCTCCAGATCAAAGACAGGCAAGCAGTTCCTTTGGAACATTCGGCCAAGTTTACAACAGACCCATTTAATAGAGACAGAAAGTCTGTTAAGGTGTTAGCAGACCTATTATCGTGCCATAGTAAACTCAACAAAGAGGTAAATAGTATAGGTTTGACAAAAGACACATTGTGTAGATTGTGTCAAAAGGAAGAGGAAACCGTGATTTATGTACTATGCAAATGCGAATGTCTGATAAGAGTTTGGTTAGGAGACCTATAGAAAGTAGTCTAACGAGGCATGAGGATCACAGTGGAAAAGACTTAGTGGCCATCTCAAGTAATCTATTCTAATTAGTGGTTCTATTTTGAACAAAGCATTTGTAGCTGTTCCTACAGTGTTTATGTAGATGCTAGAGCGGATTTTCGTAACTCGTTTAACTTCTTTCACAAAAACTCTATAGGATTCAGGTTAAGATATTGAGGAAACCATTTTATAATAATAATTTTTTTTTTTTGTTGTATTTACTCTAAGTATTTTAGACATATCTTGGATGTGCTGTAAGGATGATTATCAAGGAGTTTTCTTGAATTACTTATTTCCAGATAGGACGGTATTTATCTTTAAAATTTCTTTGTAGTATTTTTTTAGTGCGCCATCTATTTTCACTATATCGCCTATGGATGTGCCAGCAAAATAATACTAAATCATTATTGATCCGCCCCTATGTCTTATTGTAAATAAAATTTTGCCTTCTTTTTTCAGAAACGAATAGTTGGAATTTAGACTTATTGATCGGGAGCATTTTATTTTATTATGACAACCTCAAGTTCTCTTGACTAGGCTAACCGTTCTATTTTATGCTGCTTGTGTAATAACGGTTTTCACAAAGCCTGCCTTCCGTGTAAACTAGCTTTTTGTAAGCACATCGTAGCACTAACTGGTTTAATGGTAAATGTTTATTTTGGCTGCAATTCTCGGTCCTGGTTTTCTTCTATTTCGTTTACTTATCACTACAATTGCACGATCTTCTGCTGATATTATATTTGGTCATCTTAATCGATTTTTATTTAATATATTGCCTGTCGTTTCATTCTATTAAATATTGTAATCCAGACTTCTATGATATAATTTCAATAACTATTCCCTGTTATATTTCTGTTACTTTTTCCGTGAGTCATTGTTAGAAAACGCGTGTCATTTGATGTCTTTTTTTTCCGATACCATTTAAAATTTACTGTGTTTTAAAATACTGTACACATACTCTAGTTGAATAAAAATTAGAATTACTAACTACTCTACTATACAGGGTGGTCCTTAAGTTCGGCGAGAAATTTTAGGGTGCGATTCCTTGGGTTATCTCGAGAGAAATAGTTTCTATAAACATTTGTCCTAAAGTTTTCCGTTGTAGAGATACAGGCTGTTTAATTTTTCCAAAAAAAAATGTTTATTTCAAAAATATAAGAAACGGTTACAATAAACCCTAAAGGTACTGTTGAAAATGACCACCAACAGCTAATATGCAGACCTCTATCCTCCTATTCAATTGCATACTCACACGCTGAAGAAGTCCGGAAGTGTTTCGAATTGTTTCGCATCCAACAATTATGCGATTTCTTAGGTCATCTAGATCTTGAATTGACGAAGTATAAACAAGTGATTTTAAATGTCCCCATAGCAAGAAGTCTAAAGGGTTCAAATCAGGTGACGGAGGCCACGGCTGATTCGGATCTTCCACTCCTCGACCTATTCATCTATTCTGATATGTCCTATTTAAAAATTGCTTGTAAACTAAAGTGTGCTAGTGCGACGTCATGCATAAACCAAAGTTCATTTCGGATCAAAAGTGGAATATCTTCTAAAAGGCCAGGCAACTCGTTTTCAAGAAATAGCCGATATGATGCACCATTAAGTCGTATAGGAAGGAAAAAGGGACCAATTAAATAATTATTAATTATCCCCGCCCATACATTTAAGGAAAACTGCTCTTGAAAGTGCATCTCCCTTATGGCATGCGGATTTTCATCTGACCATAAATGGTTGTTGTGGAAATTCCTTATATCATTTCTGGAGAAGTTCGCCTCGTCAGTAAATAGAATGTAGGTTAGAAATTGTGCATTTTGGGCAATTTTTGTCGGAACCAATCACAAAGGACTAAGCGTTGCGGAAAGTCACGCGGAAGAAGAGCCTGTACTCTCTGAATATGGAAAGGATATAATTGCTGATCATGTAATATCCTTAAGATGGTTTGATGGCTTGAGTTTACCGTTACACCAATCTTTCATGTACCGGTTTCTGGATGTTCATCGATTATCTGCAGAACAGCTTCCTCTAAATCGGGTGTTCTTTTAGTTTGAGGTCTTCCCGGAGTATTTTTGTTTCTCTCAAATGTACCAGTTTCTGCTAGACGACGGTGAATATTACTGAAGGTTTCCGCACAAGGTACAAGTCGTCGAGGATATTTTTGTTGGTAAATACGCCTTGCTTCATAACTATTTCCATTAGCTAGACCGTACCCAAAATACATATCTGCCATTTCAGCATTTGTATTATTCACCATAATTACAAAAAAAGATTTGTAGGTACGAACTTTCAAATTAATTATTGTTTGACAATACTTATGACAGTTACGTAAGTACAAATAAATTCTGTAAACATGGCAACCAACACAACAGTTCCCTAAATCGATTTCTAAATTTTTGAAATAAAATTTTTTTTGGTGAAAAATTAATCAGCCTGTATCTCTACAACGGAAAACTTTAGGACAAATGTTTATAGGAACTATTTCTCTCGAGATTACCCAAGGAATCGCACCCTAAAATTTCTCGAAGAAATTAAGGACCACCTGTATTTATTAATTAACTTACTGAGCGTTTTGCAAGAAAATTTAATGTATTTAGATAAAAAATAGTACATTAAGGAAGATAAGCCTTATCGCGCGAGTTCAAATACGAAGGACAACCTGAAATTATTGAGAATAAAAAACACCGTTAATATTTTCTAGAATTTTATTCTGAATTTTTTAATTTTAATATGCCCAAAATAATTCCCATCGTAAATGATAAACTTGACCAATCTTTCTTTCCACTGATTAAAAGCTCCCAACTAATCTTCTTTCGGAATACCTTCAAAATAAGCGTGATCTGCGGTATTAATCTCTTCTTCAGACGAAAATCTTCTACCCCGCAAATTGTGTTGAAGCCCAAAAACAGCAAAAGTCACACATTGATAAATCAAGTGAGCACAGCGGATGTTCCATTACTTTTATATTTTTTCTAGAAAAAATTGGAGAGTTAAAACTGCCGTATGAGACAACGCATTATCATGGTGCAGAATAAATCCCTCGTCTGGAACTCTACTGAACAGTTCAAGCAAACATTTTTCAGTGCATCACTTAAATGTAACTGTCTTTTGTTCATTTAGCTTAATTGCATTTACTAAGCACGTACTTCTGAAAAATACCGCATACATAACCTTTTTCATAGCTCGCTGATTCTTGGTCATTGTAGGAGTTGCTTCATCTTCGAGATTCTCCCTCCTTGATTATCCTCTCGTTCCTGTCCTACCTTTGCCTTACCATTTCCCAGAACCAATTTTCTGATACATAGTTCTCCTATGACAACGATGTGCCACAATGCTGATGCACTTTATAGTGACGTTTTATTTGATTCCATTAATCAATTGCAGTGAGTTTCTTTTTCGTAGATTTTTTCTTTTTAATTCAATAATTAATTTTTGTTATTGTAATTAATAATCGCTATATTTTACGTATTTTACAATTTTATGTATGTATGTATATTTCTTCAATGTGTCCTGTAACTGTTCACCGCTGGACAATAAAGACTGTTATTATTATTATTATCATCATTAAAATTTCGATTTCTTCAGCTTCAGTACGTCTCATTGTTGCCATCTTATTTCTCGAATCGTTAAACAAGTAACACACACTCTACTTTGTAATGTCAATAAATTGTGTTTGATACAATTTAACTAAAAACAATTTGCAATTGTTTTTATCATTTATATCAACGCTTGCACGAATATTGGCACTTTCATTTCAATACATTTTTGTTGAATATATCATTCAAGTTGAGTAGAGGAGTATTAATATTAACTAGCAATACTTTCTCAAGGTTCTATACTGTAAGATTTGTTCTCTTTTAATGAAATACATCCTTGTAGATCGAAAACGTCCTTTCTACATCGCAACTGGTTATAAGTACATACTAGAAATATTCATTTATTTCAGCGTATTTAGCGTATTTTGACGCAGTGTTCCCATACTCAATTGCAATGATATTCAATCTGGATTTCTATTAAATACTGCGTGTAACTCTTGCCGAAGGTCACATCCAAAGTCACTTGGAATATTTTTCAAATTATTAATAGTCACACCTAATGTGGGTAATCCCTCATTTAATCTGAGATTTTGATTTTCAAAATAAGTGATTAAGTTTTGGCAAATTTCCAAAGTGTTCCTGAAGAAAGTAAAACATTTTCTCATTTTGGAATTTGTAGTAGTTCCTTGAACTCAGAAATACTTTGAGCATCGTCATTTAAACATGTAACGAACTTTTGTAAACTATCGCAATTCTCTTCATAAAACTAGTAGCTTCCAACCATGTTCTCCATCTAGCTATTGCTGGAGTGGGAGGCAGTGATAAAAATGGAAAATTTTACCTGTAAAGAGCTACTCTCAATAGTGCTTTTCTGAAAACTCTTTAAAAGCGTATACAAGTCTATCAATTTCCGGAAAAGTTTCTCTGATATATTCACAGATTCTGTGGAGAGCATGTGCTACACAAGTAATATGCAGCATATTAGTATATGCTTCCTTTAGTAGTCTGCCTGTTTTTAACATATATACAGCAAATAAAAGTATTTTTTCTTTGTGCCTGTCGTCCGAATAAAGCATTTGGTGCATATTCTCGTAAATGGATTTAGCTACTGTTTCCGCATCAACTATATTTATAACTTTTATTGCTATTACATATTCGTTATATAGAATAGTTAGATGTAGTACACCAGCTACAACATTTGCCACACAGCGTCCTAATATATCGACAGTTTCGTTGGCACTTATGCATAGGTACTGATTTGAAAGATGGCTGCTAATGCGTTCTACTGCTTTCGTGTAGCACTTAGAAACATAATATTTGCGTAAGGTGGATTCATAAGGAACATTTCAACCAGTATATTTTTGGAGAAATGTTTTGAAGGTGCGATTGTTAAGTTTATTTAATAGAATATTTGCCGCCATTAAAGTTTGAAATAGTTCTTTGTTAAAATTGTCAGATTCCAACGGGTCTAATTTCTGTGTAATGTGTTTGCGATGCTAAGTGACGTTTTACGTGCGATTTCAGGCAATTTCAGTATTTCGACTAATTATACGCTCATCAAAAAATTCTCTTAAATAATCCAATGATTCTGCAGTACAGTGACAAGGTCTTGTTGGAAATATGCTTTTTGAAATTCATCATCATGCAAATGATTGACAAATGGTTGTAAAATTTCCATACGGTACCTTTGAGCAGTTAACGTTCCCTGAAAAAATTTTGGTCCAATGATTCGCCTTTGGCTTATCGCTGCCCAAACACCAATTTTCTCTGGATGTAGCTATTCTTCATTAATTACATGTGGATTTTCAGTACTCCAAATTCTTGTATTTTGTGAATTTAGGTATCCAGTTTTATAAAATAATGCTTCATCAGTAAAGATGAATCTTTGCGAAAGTTCTCCATTATTGTTCATATTTACAAACCAATTACAAAACTGTAGTCTACGTGGGTAATCAATTTCTAACAATTCTTGTACTGCTGTCACACGGTATGGATAAAGTTGCATATCTTTTTTAATAACTTGTGAGTTGTACCAACAGAAAGGCTTATTTGTTGACTCAAATGTCGAACAGATGTTTGTGGTTCATTTTCCATTATTTCTTCAACACGATTGACAACTTGAGGTGTACGTTTCTTAACTGCTCCGCTGCCTGATTTTCTTAAGAGACTACCGGTTTCAGAAAAAAGTTTTAAATTTCTATCCAAAGCATTCTTAAATTGTATATAATCTATTACAAAATGTGGAAACTCAACTTGAAATTCTACCATGCAATCTTGAACTGAATAAACCCATTGACCATCAATTTTATTACCACTTCGAAAATAAGCCTGGACTAAAAAAATTTTATGTTCTAAAGTGAAAGCCATTTTAAAACTGAGAAGCAATTTATTTAAACCAGAATCGACGCATGATTATTTTATGCACTAACTGATATTTGTGATTGACATTATCAAATGTCATTTGGATTTACATTTACGGAACAACAAACACATACTAATATATTTGCGTCTTATTCTATCAAAATTTCAAAGTAACCTAGATTGACTTTTCAAATGAACACTTGTTATGTTTATGTATTTGTAAAATGAGTGTTCTACATCTAATGAAGTAATTTTCGCATCACCTGCACAACTTTGGTTTTTACTTTAACACACTTTAACACTTCTATACGCACTATAGGTTCAAAATCGAAATTCGTATTTATAACTGCACAAAATTGATCGATTGTTAAGTATTCGTACATTATCTTTACATTTTCTAACGCAGCAATGTACTATACCCATCGCTTCATTTAAGGAAAGCTTTCTGTTTTCTAATTTGGAAATAGCTTCTAAAAGAATTAAATAATTTTCGGAAATTTGTTCTAGTTCTGTATGGATTTCGATACATGAAAACACCTGTTTGTTAAATGAAATTGCTTGAGCTTCTTGTGAATTAAATTTTAAAATACATATGAAAATATATCTCGTAATATATTACAGCAAGAAGCCACGTTTCCCGTCTCGTTACTACTGGCTGTGGTGGCTGAAGAATGCCCTGACAAGAATTTTTAAATTCATGAATGCGTTTTTCTGAGTTTATCAACCGATTTTAAAAACCTTCTTTTATTGATTTTAGCAAAAAGAAATTCTATAAAATGAGGTATCACAAATAGTAGTAGTAGTAGTAGTAGTTTGCTATTTAAATTTTTAAGGTTGTGGTTACTAGCGCTTAGGGGTGAGAGGTGAAGGGTAGAAAATTACATCTTTAAATGAAAACGTGTCCGAGCAATTTTCTAAAACATTTTTTCAACCATTTTATAGAATTTATCGTTACATTCGTTTAATAAATTACACGAACCATTATTATTTTTACAAACTTACGTTTCTTAAGAAATTGGAGCTGCTGTATTTTAAAAAGCCTGTTAGGGTGGGAGGCTTAATGTTTGTAATAAACTTAAGAAAGAGACAGAAGAGTTATTATTATTATTTTTTTATATTTTCTGAAAAACTCGCCTTTGTATAATACTAATAAGAAATTGATGAAACGTGAATCCGCTTAATTGGAAAATTACTAGAATTGCATTGGAATAAATTGAAAATCAGCAATTTATTCAAATCTCATTAAATATACTCTATTCCATATATATATATATATATATATATATATATATATATATATATATATATATTTAGTGTTTAAAGAATTTTGTTTTTCTTTTTTATTTTATTGGACGTGTTTTAATATTAAAAATAATAGATTTTTATTGGTTTTAGCGACCTTTTATTGAATTTAGATGTTTGTTTGCGTTTCGACTTTTATCAATTCAGTCTTTTTCAAGAATCTGGAAACAAGAATCATTACAATGAACATGAGAACTGTGTTTGTTTTGTGTGATATAACAATTGAATTAACCATTTTAAATTTAACATTATATTAAGAAATGAATTACGAATTAGGTTAGTGTTTTACGTTGAAAATTAAATAACATTAAATTAAGATAGCTTAGAATGGTAGGGGGACATTTATGTGATTAATATCTGTATGAATTAATTGGAGACTTAACAAATATTAAAAATTTTTAAGTTTAAAATTAGATTAAAGATGATTACAAATTGAGTTAACATTTAACGTTGAAACTTACATAAAATAAAAATAAGAATGGCTAAAATGAACAGGTAGGGAGACATTTAGGTGATTAAAAGTATGACTGATTGGAAAGTTGAATTACAATACAATACGTAAAGAGAACAAAGAAAAGTCAAATAAAACTCACATTTGTTGTTTGTTCTACACGGGTACGCATTCATGTGCCACATGTGTTTGGACATCCGGGACCAATTTTCTTAGAACGAACATGCTTGTGCGGATTTTGTAAGTGAACTAATGCTTTAGTTTGCGGGGGTTTAATTTCTGTTTTTTTGGAATGAGCATGGTAGTCAGGACCGTATTTAGGAGTATAAGTTAACATTGTTATTTCTAATGGGAGATATTTTTTTCCCGTTTTTGTCTTGTGCGTGCAGGGTTTTTTTTTTTTTTTTCTATTGTTTTATGAGAGGGTAATAAAGTTTTGAAAGCCCATCGATTTCGTTCCTGTCGTTGATTGTTTTACTATTTTTGAAAATGTGTATCATTTCTAAGCTAGAGAGGTCTTAGAAATGATACACATTTTCAAAAATAGCAAAACAATCAACGACAGGAACGAAATCGATGGGCTTTCAAAACTTTATTACCCTCTCATAAAACAATAGAAAAATAAAAAAAAACCCTGCACGCACAAGACAAAAACGGGAAAAAAATATCTCCCATTAGAAATAACAACGTTAACTTATACTCCTAAATACGGTCCTGACTACCATGCTTATTCCAAAAAACAGAAATTAAACCCCCGCAAACTAAAGCATTAGTTCACTTACAAAATCCGCACAAGCATGTTCGTTCTAAGAAAATTGGTCCCGGATGTCCAAACACATGTGGCACATGAATGCGTACCCGTGTAGAACAAACAACAAATGTTTTATTTGACTTTTCTTTGTTCTCTTTACGTATTGTATTGTAATTCAACTTTCCAATCAGTCATACTTTTAATCACCTAAATGTCTCCCTACCTGTTCATTTTAGCCATTCTTATTTTTATTTTATGTAAGTTTCAACGTTAAATGTTAACTCAATTTGTAATCATCTTTAATCTAATTTTAAACTTAAAAATTGTTAATATTTGTTAAGTCTCCAATTAATTCATACAGATATTAATCACATAAATGTCCCCCTACCATTCTAAGCTATTTTAATTTAATGTTATTTAATTTTCAACGTAAAACACTAACCTAATTCGTAATTCATTTCTTAATATAATGTTAAATTTAAAATGGTTAATTCAATTGTTATATCACACAAAACAAACACAGTTCTCATGTTCATTGTAATGATTCTTGATTCCAGATTCTTGAAAAAGACTGAATTGATAAAAGTCGAAACGTCGCAAACAAACATCTAAATTCAATAAAAGGTCGCTAAAACCAATAAAAATCTATTATTTTTAATATATATATATATATATATATGAAAAATTTTGTGAAAAACTTATCTGCGCGGAATGTGCATATATCGATATTTCACTGTTTTTTACAGATCATCAGTGCACCTCACCGAAGACAGACATGATATTCACTTCTATACTACGTGTATATATACGAACTGTAATGAACTTCATGTGTATGAGAATTAATAATTATTAAATCTCATTTTACATGCGATTGTCGCTATAATTTGTTGCATTTATTATAGCGACAATCGCATGTAAAATGAGATTTAATAATTATTAATTCTCATACACATGAAGTTCATTATATATATATATATATATATATCTGTCTATGTCTATAAGTCTGTGTAATAATATAATAAATGTATGAGTTTAGTTTGAAATTTTTCCAACCTTGCGTCATTCTCTCACACTACCTTGCTTAGGCAGCCAAAAGCACAAACGTATAATACTTGCCGCATTCAACCATACGCACCGAAGCTCACTTTCCTAACAGAACTGCCAACATATTAACGTGAATGTATATGCCTATCAAAAATAAAGCACTAGAAGGGAGTAAAGACTAGACAAAACAACTTCGCACGACTGGGAATCGTAGAATAATCAAGGTGTTCTCGTTGAGCGATTGTGTGCGCTTGCGTTCACTCGTGCGGAACACGATAGAGCAGCGGACTTGTCACGCTCTCCCCCGCAATATTCGAAGCGGTTGCCAGGCAACGAGTTCCTAACTCCTGGTGGCGATAATGATTGGCGGCGTTGCGACTTACAATGGCTGCCGCATCTACATTTTCTCTCTATACTCTTTCTACTATAATACACAAAACGTTTACGCTCTTACACATATATGAATGTATATATAAAACATCTACAGACGAGAACCTTTAATACAAGCATACGCATTAAACATGCTCTTCAAACCTTGTATATATTTGCTTTCCTCGGCTAGCGCTTTCAGTCATCAAGGTGGCGGCACTGTTAGCGCTTCGTTGGGATCGTGCTACTTATGTATAGTTACATGGATGTATATAAACAATGTATATGTACGTATTTGTGTGCCTTCTCTTAACTCGATTGGATCGGCGCCAATCCCTTTACTGTGGAGACTGCTTTGTTTTCTTAGGCGTCAGCTTTGTCTTTTCATTGGAGAATAAGTTTATTTTGTTTTCGATTTTATTTTATTTTTTTAATTAAATAAAAAATAAGTACTGCTTTGCTTGGTACTTTTTTTCTTTACCGCGGAACAGATAAGATAAAGATAAATATAAACTGCACGAAAATTATATAAATTGTAGCTCCTTCATCTAGTCATTCTTAAGAAAATATATAGGAGGATGTGGTATTAGTGCTTAAAGTAAGTACTTATTTACTAATTAGAAGTTACACACAGAAAACTAGAAATTTGAAGACACCAAGGATATGTTGTTTGGCCAAAAATTTTCTTCTGTAGATGTTGTAAAAGCTAAGAAATTCCATCAATTCATAGTCACATAGTTATTACATTTTATGTATAGAAAAAGGAGATCTACTATGCTTGGTATTGCAGATATTCGAAATACAATTCTAGAGGCTGGAGTACGTAGATACTTATGAATTGTTACGATCTCACTCATATATTCAACGCCGTTGATTATTCATTTTACTGTTCAAATTGCATTATTACTACTGCGTCAGTGGAATCGTTATAGACCTATTGGCTTCTTATCTAAACTAGAGAACTCAATATATCTACTGACGTAAATTGAGATCAACAGTCACAACCAAAATTCGAGATGTACCGCAGGGGCCAGTCCGCTATTGTTTGTAATGTATTGAATGATCTCGAAGTAAATCTGTTGGCTACAGACGCTTGCCTTTATGGTAATGATACTACCGTTTTGATTATTGGCATCGCAAAAGAAGAAGAAGAAGATCGGTATGCCGCTAACGAGATGAAACTTAACCTAAGTAGGACACAGAAATTAAGCTTTACAGTCTATTTGAGTAAAGAAAGCACCTCAGAGGAATTATTAGGGCTAAACGTCGATATAAGCTTAACAGAAGTCCGCATATAATACAACTAGGGTAGAAGCTAACAGATGCAGTATATAGCTCACGTCGAATGAAAACCGTTGCCACTCACTACACGGCTAAAATAACATGTTACACTAATTTTCATAGTGTGGCAACATACAGCGTTTGTCACGACGAGCTTAAACTATCTGTGTATTGGAAACTACTAATATGATTGACAAAGATTACAAATTATGGCGAATTTAAACAAAATATTTTGGCAGCCATGCTATTTCTGGTTAAACCGGAAGTGTACAACAACCTTGTTATTTTAAGTACAATACCATATATATTATTGAATTTTCAAATTTTAGTAAAATTTTAGAGACACTTTTCAAGATATTAATTTTTATGTTATACAGCAAAGAAGTTTTTAACATACCTTTAATCTTCCTACTGACCAGCACAGCAAGATATTATTTATTTGGTCTAGGGGATGTTCACATAAAATTTTTAATATAAGGGTATGCATCTGTCAATTTTCTATTAAAAAAAAAATAATATCTCGAGTATATATTGATGTAGGTCAAGCCTACACATAAGAATGCCTTAGTTAGCAAGAGACAGAATTTTAATGTATATATGTAATCTTTAGAATAATTAAAAAAATATTGAAACTGAATTCTTCTTATGTAATATCAATAAAGTTGATTTCGCGTTTTTAATTGTTTAAAATTCATTTTCACATTTATTTATTTTTTTCTTTTCATTTGCATTAGTCATTTTATTCCGATATCTTGTATTTCCAAAGATATTTCAACTTAATTGATCGATAATAAATGACGCCAATTATTTAGGCGAGACTGTACTAATTTAAAATAACTACAGCGGGAATTATCCCAACCAGAAAATGAGCATTATGTACAATTATCAACATTCACACGTCAATTATTCGGTTACAAAAATAAAATATATAATTTATATTAAGCATATGTATATTTAGAATGATTAAATTGTCATTTTCATTATAATAAAATGTCGAGATTATAGAAATACATACAGTTGGACGAATCAGAAGTTAGGATTCAGAACAAATGAGAGTTGGCATCACTAGGTAAAAATTTCCATTAAACACCTCGACGTATTTAAGTGCCTCTCTGCAAATTAAAAGAAAAAGCATTAATAAATTTAGAAAACCTTTACATCGAACCTAGTCAAACCTCACCAGTATATCCAGTTCCTGTTTAACGCATTTTGCGAGTCCAGACGGTAACCAGGGTCCAAGAAAACGAAAATTACATTTCACCGGGAAAGCCTGCCGTTAGATCGAAAACCAAGCGGGGGGGGGCGCCATCCGATTGCCCGTTCAAACTTGTATCCTGCATTCACGGATCTACCAGCCAAGTCCAGAATTACCAATTCCCGTCCATGTCCACATAAGTATTCTTTAAACATCCTACGAATTTTTGAAAATGATAATTTAATTCACTTCCACAAATTAAAATCACAATCAAATTATTTTTAATAATTATAACCTATGTTGCATTTTTATATTAACATAATTTAAGTTAAGTCTGGAAGAATACAGTTTCCTGTTAGATATAATTAAATTTAATAATATAATTATTTATGCATTTAGCTTTATTCATGTCACGTTCATTTAGTTGTTTTGTTTAACCTAGAATTTATTTCAAGTTTAGTTCATCACGTGACCTGATACGTTTAAATATCCATATTTTAATTAATTTATTCACTTACCTGTTTTTCAATAACTTCATTAAAGGCCTTTACATTAGTCCTTATCTCACTCGTTTTATTTAGTAGATTTGAATATAAAAAATACCATTATTTATTGCATTGGCATCAGCTGATTTTGTAAGTATTCTATTGCAGTCACCGAACCTACTATTTAAAGGGTATTTTTCTATGCCCACACAAGAGTCTATTTGTTCTTCAAAGCCGGACACGTAACACAAATTTTAGCCCACCCGAATATACTTATAAGAAGTTATATACATGAACAGCTGTTTAGGTTAAGTATACTTCGTTATTAACAATTATGTATCTTAGCATCATACGCAAGTAACAGATTTAATGTTATACAACCCCATCTATGTGTAACATTTGATAGCATATTGAATATAGAGATTTATAATTCACATTTTAAAAATTAATCTTACCAGTTTATTTAAACATTAAATTTTGCATGTATATATTTATCATTAAGCCTTCAGCTTTATTTCAATATATATATATATATATATATATATATATATATATATACTATATATAAGTATATATTTTAGATATAGGATATTCTTCACAAAGTAACTCTAAAATTTTACGTAGAATTTGAAAATATAATAATATACAAAGTGTTAAATTTAAAATAACAAAGGGTTACTGTTCACTTCCGGTATAACCGGTAATAGCATGTCTGTCGAAATATTTTTTTTAAATTCTCCATCATTTGTTCTCTATGTTTACTAATTTTCATAGATATCGTGTTAGTAGTTTCCAATATACAGATAGTTTAAGCTCGTCGTGGCACTCTGTATAGGACCCAGGTCTAATTTCATTAGAGAAAAGAGCAATACGAGTTCTGTGTAATTTGAAGCAAATAGAACAAAAAATACTAACCGTCCCTTCAGTGTATATGTTAACCCTAGCGGTCCAGATACGAGTACATGTTTACAAGAATTCAATCAACTTAGTAGGGAAACACATTTGTATTCCACGCTAAATAGAAACCTTTTAAGTGTATCGTACATTGTCTTCAAGCAATGTAATAATATCCGGATTATTGGAGGCTGAAAATATATTGTTTGCTATTACAGACAAATGTAGCTATATTTTCTTAGTGACTTGGTACGAGTTTGTTCAAGGCAACATACAATTTTCTGTAGCGGTTTCTTGTTGATTGTTCGCATATGTTAGTGCGCTCACAAAATTTGTTCTTGAAGTCAATCTAGATAGTGGAATGTCATAATTATATAAACAGTAAATTTCGTTCATCACTGCTTTTTCCTTCGTTCTTCTGGCATTACAGTCTTAGCGCGAGTTAGCCCATCTAAAATTTGTCTCATTCGATACCTCGTCTGAGTAGTCTGCTGAATAAAGCTTCCTTACTTACAACGCTCATTATGATACATTTATCACTTGTTATTGTTTTGATTGCTCCCAGTCGCTAAAACAACCTGTATAATCTAAAACCACACCTTCTGCAGCATATCAAATTTCTTGTTTTATCATTAATTAAGAGTTTAATGTTATGAAAACTTAAACGTTTCATTAATTTTTTATATTTTATCCATCCTTTGTTTAGGTAAGGATTTAGTAGGTCTGTTATACATGAGGTAAATGCCATATGTTCTCGGCCTGACAGGTTTATATATATTCAAACATGCTTAAAGTGTTTTATGTTATAACTGCACACGCCCTAAGCATACGCTATGAATAGTAACGTTCTACAAGCAATAATTATCAATCTGAAATCAGTAAAGTTGGGATTATATGAAAATGCATAATTTTTATTTATGATATGTTTACCAAAATTCTTGCAGATCTATACGAATCACGAACAAAGAAATTATTTGCGACTACTATTGTTTTGCATATCTGCTTTCAGCATATTTCATATAAAATTGCATATTATTCATATTTATTTCTAAAGTGCACCGTAAAAAATATATAACCATTTATTTCTAATAGATCAGAATTAAACTGTCTGCATAAGCATTTCCGTACAGCAGGAATTCCCAGATTTGTGTTTGTCAAGTCGGGGAAGTTCCAGTAAATCTACGAACAATGAGATTGACCTATAGGTCAGTCATATCGCGAGTTCTGTTTAGTTAGTTCTCGAAAGTATATGTACACGTAATTTTACCTTGTTATTTTTGATATGTCGAAAACATATTCACATGCGTCGATCTGAATAAAAGATTATCCTGAATTTTGTGTAGATAATGACAGAGTGTTTTGTAAGTATTGCAGTAAAATTGTAAGTTTATATTTGTTTACATTTAGTGTCATATTTCAATACCTGCAATTAATTACTGTAGATTTGATGCGACAAAAAATTTCAATTATCGCAGCATGTAAGAAGTGAATGCATAAAAGATATATCACAAGATTTAAAAATGCACCACAAGCTACTCTGAATCAATCGTTTACTTCAACAAGTAAAAATATAGAACAGA
Organism: Melolontha melolontha; assembly: GCA_935421215.2. Classification (NCBI taxonomy): domain Eukaryota; kingdom Metazoa; phylum Arthropoda; class Insecta; order Coleoptera; family Scarabaeidae; genus Melolontha; species Melolontha melolontha. The sequence goes on along the minus strand of OW285237.1, from coordinate 164,527,793 downwards.
ATAGTTTCCATTATGATTTGTGTAGCGCCTTCTTAAGTACAAAAATGCCACTTTCAGTGTTGGATAATTTAACGTTTAACATTTTTTTAGAGAAGTATGCGAAACTGTCAGTTCTTAGTAGCTCAGATATAAGAAAAAAGTATATTAATCTATTGTTTAAGGAACCTATCATGAAAATTAAGGAAGTAATAAGTAAAACTTATATTTATTTCATAGTCGATGAGACAACAGACAGTTATGGACGCTATATTGCCAACAAAAATAGTGTCGGCCATTCCTTTTTAACTGGTACAGAAGAATTGGAGAAAACAAATATCTTTACTATAACAGGATTTATTTGCCAAATTACATTCCAAGTGATAAGGTATTACTGATGTTATCGCATGCTGCGACATATATAGTGAAGTCAGAATAGAATTTAAAGATTTTTTACCCGAATCTGATGCACATAACATGTTTGGCCCATGCTGTTAACAGAATAGCAGAGGAAATACGTTACATATTTCCAGATATTAATTCATTGATCAATTTGACCAAAAATGTATTTATTAAGGCACCGCTGACCGTTCAAGCATACAAAGATAAGTTACCTGATCTGGCGCTGCCACCACAACCCATAATAACAAGATGGGGCACGTGGCTTAATACCGCTGTATTTTATCCAGATACCTTTGAATAGCTACGAGAATTAATTCTCTCTTTTTCAAACGACTGGATAGCAATTGCAGGTTGCAAAGATATACTAAATAAACTGCAAATGCGCCAAGAGTTAGTTTTTATTAAAGTAAACTATGGTTTTATTAGTGAAACACTACGAAAACTTGAAACTCAAGATGCTGAACTCAGTGAATTGATTCAAAGTTTTCATAATAAAATTTATAATGTGAGAGGTTCCATAGGTGAGCGGTTCAAAATTAAATTAACACAAGTTCTAAAGAAAAACGGTGGCTTTAGTCAGCTTAGTAGAATATCCATTGTGTTGCAAGGAAACTACAGTGAAACTATTGAGATGAGTCCATCAAATATAAGTATCCACCGTCAATAATGCCTTGTATGTTGGAAAGCTTCGCTCAACGTCAACTGATGTAATATCAGTTGACGTTGAGCGAAGCTTTCCAACATACAAGCCATTATTGACAGATCACGGATCATTTTAAGTTGAGAATTTAGAAAAGCATTTATTTGTAAATGTTTACAATACTATACAAAGGCAAAATCAATACAAAGAGTTACATTGTTTAGCTTACTTATTCTTATTATTATTATATGTATTTTGTAAAATTTGGAATAAAATATTGCTATAGTATATATTTGTGGTATCTCCAAATTTATAATGACATTTAATATTTTGAGAATAATTTAGTTGTGTAACTATCACTTAAACTTGACATATTTTTGAATATTTTAATAAAATTTCTACATATTTTCATCGAATTTTGGAATCATATATGGTCAGTTTCCGTGTGCACATAATTGCCAGCTTTAGTAATCAGGTAACGTCAATGGTGCATGAAAATATTTCAGCTAACAAATGTTGAATACAGCACGATCACATAATTAACAAATAAATGAAGAAGATTTAATTTTCTGCTATATAAAAGACAGTTCCACTATTTAGTAATATTTATATTTATTTAACTTAAAATTATGAATTTCTTATGAAATATGTTTAGTAAAAATTAACTTTCTCTTTTCAGATTGTTTTAAACTCGATGCACCGATATCAACCTAGGATACACATAGTTAAATGGAAAGAACATTCAGGTCCTATTACCGATTTAGAACAGGAACAATATAGGACCTTTATCTTCCCAGAATCGGTCTTTACAGCGGTGACAGCTTATCAAAATCAACTGATAACGAAGCTAAAAATTGACTCAAATCCATTCGCGAAGGGGTTTAGAGATTCTTCAAGGTTAACAGATTTCGATAGGTAAGGATTACTAAAAATTATTAATTAAAATCATGTGAAATAGTATAAAATTCAGTACTAAACATATAGAATAACTTTCTCGGAATAAGTGAAATAGTTAATTGACGAAGGAGGTACTTGTTGAAACTTCATTACAACGCTAAGAAATAAGTAATTAAACTTCTAGTTTCAAAAATTCTTTTATTGTAAATACACTACAATATTGTTTCGCCATACAATGGCTTCATCAGGTGGATGAAATACTGAATATGTATAATACAAGTTTGAATATTTATGTGAAAATTATTGGGGAAATGGTGGTGGCAAAATTTTACAATCTTAAATTTAGTAGAGGGGAGTTGTTTAAATCTAGTTGGTCATTTAAAGCTAATCCTAAACTATTGTATCTATTAATTTCTAAGTTTTCTAACAGACTAAGTTACTTTTTTCTTGAATGAGTAAAATTTTGAAATCTATATTAAAATTATGATTAATTTTTAAACAATGATTTGCGAAAGTTGAATCTGTTTTCTTTTCTTTATGGCTTCTATCGTGTTCTTTTAACCTAATTTTGAATGTCCTCTCCGTTTGTCCTATGTATACCTTATTACAATCTTCGCATGTTAACTTATATACACCAGAGTTTGATTCTTTGTCTATTTTATCTTGCTTTTAATAATGTTTGGTATAGTATTGTCTGTTTTAAATGATATTGTTCGTTATTAAGTTTTTTAATGCAAGTACCAATTTCTTCCGAAATTTTTCCTAAGTGATTGAATTGTAGGAATTAATTATCTTGTATTTTAATTTTGGGTAAACTAAGGAAAGGGTCTTAGATTTTTTTTGGCTATTCAGGATGCTATTGATGAACAATGGTTACTCTATAAATATTATCAATAACATCCTGAATAGCCAACAAAAATCTAAAACTTTCGTAAGAAATTGGTACTTTCATTAAAAAACTTAATAACGAACATAAGTATATCATTTAAAATAGACAATACTATACAGAACATTATTAAAAACAACAAAGATAAAATAGACAAAGAATCAAACTCTGGTGTATATAAGTTAACATGCGAAGATTGTAATAAGGTATACATAGGACAAACGGGGAGGACATTCAAAATTAGGATGAAAGAACACGAGAGAAGCCATAAAGAAAAGAAAACAGATTCAACTTTCGCAAGTCATTGTATAGATATCAATCATAGATTTAATATAGATTTCAAAATTTTACACATTTAAGAAAAAAGTAAAAAACTTAACCCGTTAGAAAACTTAGAAATTAATAGATATAATAGTTTAGGATTAGCTTTAAATAACCAACTAGATTTAAACAACTCCCCTCTACTAAATTTAACCCCATTTCCCCAATAATTTTCACATAAATATTGAAACTTGTATTGTACATATTCAGTATTTCATCCACTCGATGAAGACATTGTATGGCGAAACATTATTGTAGTGTATTTACAATAAAAGAATTTTTGAAACTAGAAGTTTAATTACTTATTTCTTAGCGTTATAAGTGAAATAGTTATACAACACTTTTTTTTAATGCACTTAATAACTTAGGACATATACGGACATAATATGGACGTGATAAGATTACTTTAATTCCATTAAAGTTTTTGATACAATCGACCATACGTTTCTTATTTAAAAATTTGATGATTTAAAATTCTCTGTTCGACATTTGGCCATCATTTCGTCATACATCAATGATCGCACTCGTTATTTATATTAGATGAATGATTCCTGTTGCATTATCTTATTATATACCGCTCACCAACACGCTTTCACAGATTTTATCCTCTCTGTACCCCTTCTCGTACGTTGCTTATACAGGTACTTAAACATATGCCCGAAACTTTATGATGCTCTTCTAGATGAAAAGATATAAATTATCAAAGTGCTGCCTTACAGTTACCACCAGAAGAATGTCGGTCTAAATCCGAAGAATAGTTCTCAAATAACTGCGAGCGAGTTTCTAGCGAGATAAATAAAACAAATAATGTTTACGAATGTGTGAATGGAATACCAAACTAAATGAAATAGTAAAACATATTGCATACCAAAAGCAGGACACAATCACTAACATAGAGGCAAAATAATTGAATTGGTTTGGACATGTAATAAGGATTGTGAGGGATTGGGCTCTTGAAACCAAATTGTTGCGACTCGAAGACCAAATTGATGCGGTGATTTCGGTTTGTAAAGGATCAATGTTATGATTGTCCGGTTCTTAGAAACACGAACCTGATATTGCTTCACCGTGCACAGGTTGTAAGGCTGCATACACTTTACTATTTAAATTTTCGGTGACTGTTAGATGAATAAATGTACTTTCATCTAAATATATTTACACTATATGCATTTATTTTGGATCTACAATAACTTATAACTAACATAAAACTGACTGCTATTGAGACTTGGACCTCTTATTAAAGTATGATTGTTATGTTGATGTTTAAATAAGACTGTGTGTCTTGTGCTCTTGCTTGTTGATTTGATACTGTAAAACTGTGTGTCTTGTACTGATGTCGAGTTGATACTGTAAGACTGTGTGTCTTGTAAATAAAAATATATCACAACTCCTACAAACTATTACATATTAAAAGCGCATATTGTTGTACATTGTATTGTTTGACGTCATAACGGGGAATTTTTGTGTTATGACTTCGTGGAAATAGTACCTACAAGCAATAATATCCAATGTTTACGATAGTGTCTTAAAATTCGAATCTTAACTAATAAATACATAATAAAATATCATTGCTAATTAAATATTGGTGTTATAATCTAAGTATGTAACTTCGGATTGTCTCTTGTTAAATTAATAAAATTTATTATACATATTCAGGGAACGAATAGATATCTAGATTAAAGCCTTTGTTCACTATAACCCAAGGTAATAAAACAGCAGTCTGGTGTATAAAGCAATAAATAAATTACGAAAAAGATGCTGATTAGTAATAACCCTAGGTAATAAAACTAGTTATCTAAATTATAAAGTAGGTGTAGATCTCGGTTTCCGGGTTGGAACCGCGTCGAGTTAGGCGTAATTGTCAACGTTTCGTCCACTAGACGATCCGTCATCATGATAGTATTGCGATGACTTGAGATTACTATGGATTTACATATTTTTCGGTTAAAATGGTAGGGGTTACGGGAAGGAATCTGGATAGATTGAAATTTAATTTCGTGTCCAGTTTCCAAACTATGTTCAGCAAGTACAGACCAGGTTACGCGCAGTGTCTTAGTACAACATTCGTGCTCAGCAATACAAGCACTAACCGAACGCTTAGTTTTGCCGATATAACCCGTAACATCTTGTCCCAAATTAATAGACTTTCAGTTTCACGTTCAATGCGACAACGACAAAAGTTGAAGTAACCCTGAAGATATCTCTTCAAGAAATCAAGCCAGATGCCACGTGTAAATTTATAGAAGCATCAGTCATTTTTTTATTTATTTTTTTAAGATTTGTTCGTTCGAATTACACTATTATTATCCCATATGTATAGATATATAATACAAGTTAATATTAGTCTGAAAATTGCTATCGAAATATACAGACAAGTGCTTCGTCTTGCTGAAGACTTGTCTGTCCATGATGTTGGGATAGATAAAATCAACTACAAAAACTCCTCTTGTATGTAGCAAGCGAATTTTTGTAGTGAATTTTATCTATTCCAGTAGCAAGTATTGACGAGTATGTAACGAGACGAATCACATGTCTACATGTCTGGATTACATCTTCACACACAAACATTAACTTGCACTCTGCACGCCTGATTTTTAATAATATTTCGATATTATCAAAAATATTTTTGTTTTATACAAAAAATGGTGAGGTTTTACCTGTGCATTAACTTTTTTTGAGTACTTCTAAAATTGTATGAATTTTCAAGGAATGTTAATTAAACCCTGAAGGTTAAGCATCAGAGTAAGTTTGAAGTTATCATCAGATTTCTCGTAATATTTTTTGACAGTAACAAAAAAGAAAATGCAATTTAGTCCATGCACATTTTTTCATATGTAGAAAGAAAATCATACTACATGTCCGAACCATTTTGCATTGTATCTGAGTAATTACATGGTGTATAACAACTAAGCTGGAAGCGCTATTCTTCCTTTTAAGACTTATGCTAGTAATTATAGTATTTAAAAGTTTAAAGGCGCAAGAAAAAGAACTTATAATTTCAGTTTCCCCAATAGCATCTGACGATTGTTATTCACGTGTAAAAAGAATCCAATTGGAATTATGTTAATGGTACTTCTTTAAAAACAATTATCTTATTGTTCCCATTGGCGAGAGTAAAAGGGATTTATAGTTCGTAATCTGAGCACGGTAGTCCTGGAATTTAACGACATCTGTCGCTCTCTACATGAACAACATATGACGCTGTGCCTTGCGGTTGTTTCGGATGAAGGTGTCGGGATTACGAATAAAAGTACAAGACGAAAGCCAACGGCAATGTTATTCACACTTCCTTTGAAACTTTAACCACAACCTCCGTATTTACATTGTGACTTGCATTTGTGGATATGTTTCTTTTTATTCTTGCAGTAATTTTCGGGTATTTAAATAGTTAAAGAGGTATAGAACAGATTTCGATAACAGGTGTATAACGAGGTGTCGTGAACAATAACTTTTATAATTACTACTTTTTTGTGTCGAAGCTTTTACTGGTTAAGATTATTTAGCATTTCTTTATCGAATCTAGTTAAGAGATTATAATTGATTTACCAAATAATTCCTTGTCTAACTAACTCCCCCAAAACAGTTTATATATTTTCTAAATTCTAAGGTCTTTCCATAGTTGTGTGAGTGTAAGATTCTATAGAGTCAATTGATTATATTGGAGCTATTTTCTAAGTTTCTGCCTTTACCACCTTGCACCGCTCTTTTCACCCATATCGCACCCCTTACTTCCATCGTCTACGTTTCGCTCAGTTTTCCTTTACCTCCTCTTATCTGTGATTTAGTCTTGTATATTATTCTATATATGTACGAGGGCGACTCGTAAAGTAAGTTCCCTTTCCGGCTAATGAACAAAGGAGTGGCGCGATTGCAGGGCTGCGGTGTAACCTTGTTCAGTTTGAGTCTATCAGAGCTAGTGAGAGAACCGTTCGAACATTATATAGTAATACTTTTGTCGTATAATGGCTGCTGCAATTGAAAATCCCGCCTACTGTGAATTTTGTGTCCGATTCCTGTGTGCAGAGAAAATGTAGGCTGCTGAGGTTCATTATGAATTTTGTTATATTTATGGTGAAAATGTCATTAGTGATAGTAGTCATAGATGGTGCCATATCTTTCGAGAAGGAAGAACTAATGTCAATTATGAAGAACTTAGTGAAAGACCACCTGTTGTGACGAACGAACTTGCGGGTAATGTGGAAGAAAAAATCCGTGAAATCCGATTCACAAATACAGAACTAAGTGCTCTTTTCCCCAAAATTTCACTTACAGTTTTCTATGAGGTTGTTACTGAACATTTAGGTTACCACAATATTGTGTTCTTAGATATTATTAAACAACTTAAGTTATTACAGCTTTTCCATATTCAATTTTCAAACATCTTTGTAGGCTCGATAATGTTTTATTTAAAGTGTTCTCGTCTTTAGCGATTAAAACAATTAGCATAATTCTAATAAATCAGCTGCCTTAAATCTCCATATATCCATTTCGCATGCTTTTAATCCAAATCTGAATTTCTCAATTGCTTCATCTAGTACAATTGATAAAAGCAAAAGCATAATACGCAAACTCGCTTTCTCATTTCGAAATTTTGATTAAGAATTGGAAAATTCTTTGAATAGTTTAAATATTGATAGAATTAATTGTGTATGTTTTAGTGACATGAGGTTATGATATTAATTTAAAAAAGCGACGGATCAGTTTCGTTTATTCCTCCTGGTTTGAAGGAATTTTCGGTATGTGTCGACCGAACTATATGAGTTGAAATAATGCAATAGTTTGAATAACACTAATTTATTTACAAGATAATTAATCAATTGAATCTTGGAGTTCCGTTAAACTTAATATAAATGCATGAATCTGGTTTTAATAGTAAAGACCGAGAAACTGGCTAATACATAATATTTTCTTGTAGTAAGTTCGCTGATATCTGGGTTGGAACTAAATTTTGTTATAACTTATTTTTGCAAAGAAAGTTTTCTCCCCGCCAGTTACAAAGGAGGGAGAAAACAACTAAATCGATTATACTGAAATTGCCATCCAAATATTTTACCCTTCCTCAAGGAAAAATATATGCTGTAGTTTACCAACGTCATAAATGGATTAAAATAAACAATATGCACATGAAACCTTAATTATGGGGAAATAAAATAAATATTAAATACTAAATACACAATACAATTGTTACAGGTATTGAATGGCAATGTATTAAGTACGTAAATAACAATAAACAGAAAGTGGGCTAGAGATAACATACGGTAATCGAAGAATACAGGAAAAATGTAATAAACCGCAAAAATATGAACACATTAAATACAATACATGAAATATAACAATAAAACTTATGCTATTATAAAGGTTTACAGCCAATAGCTGAACGGATTTAAAAGAAGGTTATACCTGACCACTTAGGGAATTAACAGATTAAATATTTGGGAAACTCCAAGACCTTTCTATACACTTTATATTTACAAATAGAACAAAATTAAAACCTATGAATTAATACGTAAAATAAATGTAACTAAATCTATTGATTATATTTAAATGAAACTGAAAATACAAATTAAATATATATTGACCGGACAAGTTTATTTGAAACTTCAATGGCTTAAACTCAAAAAGCAAAAGTTCAGAAGAGTCTTGGTGGACAACGTTCCTGCAAATTTTTTCAGAAGGAAAAAGGTAAATTACATAAGTTCATACATATTTAGAAGGACTTGAGAACGTTAAATGTTTATTTATAACATAATTTTAATCTATTGATGGAAAGATCAACTGTACTAGGTAATTAGTGCTCAAAAATAAGTATCTAATATTTACACTACTTAATTTAGACAAATTTGCTGGAAGCTCACGATCTTCGGATGTCTTTAACTAGTAGGAGAGTTATTATTAGCATTTACGAGGGTGATCTGATGGGTGAGTGATTCTTAAAAAGCTGTCAGTAATTCCGTGTCTTAATTAAACAATATCATTTACATATTGTTTAATTAAGACACGGAATTACTTACAGCTGACATTAGATCACCCTCGTAAAAAACGTGAAAATGCACTTGAAAAAACATCAAATAAAATGAAAAAGAATTGCATAAATATTATGATAAATCTGCTACTTTCTATGGAATTATTGGTACTGCTTTCAAATGTGTTCATATGAGCAAAAATGGTGCCTCGTTGATATTTAATGTAGTGACACCTGTCCGCGAGAGCCCATTCACCACAGTCACCAATAACAATGGGATAGAGGTATGCTCAATCAGCGACCCCGTTCTTAACGAACAAGTTACTTGTACGCCTGGGGTCACAGCAATCTTTAAGCACCCTGCAGGTGGAGCAGGGAACTATCTAAATTCCTACTGACTGTGCAGATAAGCACCTGAGCAGACACGCTGCTGACCAGGCGAAGGAGAAGCATCTCTAGCTCGCTCGGCCTTTCAATCACTGCCCCCTCAAACGGTCGAGCCCGAGGGTGAAGCCTCCGGGGGGCTCTCGGCCCCCGTGGTTAACCGTCACTGGTTAGACGGTGCGATATGCAAGCATCTCTACCAATTTTGCTGCCTGCCATCTGTGGCTTAGTGGGCGACCTTGGGTTTGTAAAATCGCGAAGACCCAAAGCAATACTAGAACGCATAAAAGTACCTAGCATAGACGCCCCTCACACGAGCACAGAAGACTTTGAGCGTACGGGGTCTTCATTTACAGTTATTTCACCAGATATTATTAATAAAATCCATACTATTGTGAATAAAAGTGATTGACAGCTAATGCCATGAGCATCTCAACCGAATAGGTACACAATATTTTGCATCAAGATTTAAATATGAAAGAGCTAACTGCAGGATGGATGGGCCGTTTGCTTAGTCTTGATAAAATATGAAGTCGTATTACAACTTCAGATGATTGTATTGCCAATTTCGAAAGAACTGATATGTTACCGTAGATGAAACATGGTGGTATCAATATTTAAAAAAGGAGACAAAAACATATGTGATAATTGCAGAGGAATTAGCCTTCTAGACTTAGTATACAAAACATGTAAAAATCTTAAACACAAGACTGAAACACATTATAGAAGCACTATTAAACGAAAAATAAATTGATTTTAGGAAAGGAAACATTTCTGTCTGGGTACACTCCAGTATTTTTGAAAACCAAGAATTTCAAAAAGCGTCGCTGTACACGCTCAATAGGAAGTTGCTGCGATATATAATGAGGAAACCAAACGACAGACCCATATTCCAATTTAGGAAGAACAAGAGCGAAATATAAAGACTCCAGAAGCGCAACATCATTGAAATATTTACAAGTTCTGATAGCAAATCCCAACATTCTTGAGGCAGACGAACAAATTTTTTGAACGTGACTGTTAAACTATAAAGATGAATCAAATGACACACCAAGATCCTTAATTCATTCTGGTGAGTGGAACATCATAAATTGAATAGGAGGACAAGTATGGACGGGTTTTCCTAGTGAAAGTCATAGCATAACATTTGTTAACGTTCAAAACAAGCTTATTCCTGTCGGACCAATTGGCCAGTGCACTCAAGTTATCCTGAAGCATGTCTACATCGCGCTGACTATGTATGCAATGGAAGAGCTTAACGTCATCTGCATATGCTAATACTTGACAAGACATTAATGGAAACAGATCATTGATGTATATATTAAAAAGCAGAGGTCCCAAACTCGATCCTTGTGGAACTCCAGACAATGCAACAAACTCCAACGACTTAAAACCATTATAGAAAACATATCCATATCTGTTGGACAAGTAAGAGTTGATTAACTCACAAAAAGCAGTATTCAGACCAAAACAATTCAGTTTCTGTATAAGGAGTTTGTCATTAATTTTATCAAAAGCCTTGGAGAAATCTGCATAAATGATGATGAATTAAATAGTTAAATAGTGATGTCTCGGTGGTAAAAACACTGGTCCCAATAGATAGTTGTCAACTATGCCAGCCCCTACGTTGTACGAAAATCTTTGTTGATGTCAAGTATGTGCTAACACTAATATGAAAATTAGGGTAATTTCATTGTTCTAAAAACCAACGACAGAATTGCAATCGTGGAAGAAAATCATCATCTGAAAGCACTTGCACATTCCAAACATTCTTCGATGAAATACCAACATCAACATCAATTCGTCTAGTACTTGTACTTGGGTCATCAACTATCTCAAGAATATCTTATTCTATAGCAGCATTACGAACTGTTCGGTTATCCCAGCAGTCGAAAGAAACCTTCGCGAAGGATCCAGTCTCTTCAAGACGACGATGAATAGCCGCAAAAGTATCTTTAGCTGGACAATGTCGCGCTGGATATGTTTCACGATACAGCCTGACAGGTTCTTGGGAATTTTTGTTCGCACGTCCATAAGTAAAATTGATATCCGTCATTTCCGCATTTGTGTATTTATACATTATGAGAAACTTAAAAGTGTTACACTTCAATATGACATGTATGTATGAAACTTATATTGACATGACAATATTTGTCTTTGTCTTTTGTCTCCTTGTGGACGAGATTTCGGGAGGTGGATCATCCTTCGAATCTCAAGGCTCCGATTGCTATGATCATATGGATGAACTTTATTCTAGCAATCATTAAAATAATAAAATGTTATAAGTACTACAATAATAATGTTATATTCCATAATTTGCGAAATTATTAACAATAGTGAAAAATCATACGTCCTTAGAGTTTGGCCAAGTTAATCGGAAACACATATATAAATAAAATAATGCAGGAATGGAAAAAGATTTTTCATAAAGGCATTTACCTCGATAGAAAGACTCTGCTTAATAATCTATTATACGCTGATGACGTAATAATTATGACGGACAATGAAACCGAATACATCTACTAAACATAACTACATAACTTTAACAACTGTGATTTCCTGTTTACTTCGAAAAGGCCACTTCTCCGGAGATGTTCCGTTGTCCAACAACATGTGTGCGCCGAAGAGTTTGTTGATGTTAACGGACGTCTCAGTCTGCAGTCGCTTGTGATCTCGTGCATTGTTTTTACAAAGATGCCTAACTCGGACAGTGAAAGCAGTGCCATTATTGAAATTAATCAACAACAGAAGAGAGAGAAGAGCATTATTAATCGTCCTAAGTATAAAAGTGAAGTAATCAAGAAGCTAAAGTAAAAGGTAAGGAGCATGTAAATCATGTGGGAAAGAAGGTTATGGCGCGAAAGACGGGAATCGACTGCAGTTGTCACAAGAAATGTTGTAAAAATTGTTCAGAATTGGACAGAATATCTTTGTTGACTTCTTTACATCAGTTTGCTGATAAAAACTCTCAAGACTCCTACTTACAACATATGATAGAAGTAATACCTATTATTAGAAGACGAAAATCGCAAAATGCCAATAAACAAATTGACAGGCACCATAATATTTTGTTTCATGTTTGTTTGAAAGAAGTACGCAGGTATACATACTTGCTAGCGTACTCCTTTCTTGAGTTTATATGGTGTTGGTGAAAAGCATATTAGACGATTATGTCAGCTACTAACTACTGGAACCACTCCTACAGAGAATAGAAGTAAATCCGTGAAATTCTGACATAATTTAATACCAGGTGAGGTGTGCTTTCAAGTAAAAGCACACATAGAATCGTTCGACGTGAAAGAAGTTCATTATTCTAACAATGTACTGAAAAAGTATTTGTCTGCTACTTTGGATGTTAAACAGATGCATAAAATGTATATGGAAAAGTTTCCTGATTCGAAGGTCAAATACAGTTTTTTTTAAAAATATTTCCATGAAAATTGTACTTATACTTTTGGTCGTCCTCAAGTTGACGTGTGTTCTACCAGCGAAGAACTGGGCCAGAAAGTTAAAAGTACAACTTTCAATGACGTTGCAAAACGAGTTGCCGTTGCAGAATTCTTAGTTCACAAAAATAGTGCTCAGAAATTCTATAAGAAACTAGACCACATCAAGAAGCTCGTTGCAGGGACGGATGAGATATAGGCAATGACAATGGATTACATGCAAAATTTACCTATACCAGATATACCTGTACAACAAATTTTTTACTATCGACAGCTATTGGTTTTTGCGTTCAGTATACATAACTTAAAAACAGGAGAAGCTAAATTTTTCACTTATCATGAGGCTCTCAAAGGACTCAATGAAGTGTGCACTTTCTTAAAACTTAAAACAATATTTTGAGAATGAGGTCCCTGCAAGTGTAAAAGAACTTCATATATTTTCCGATGAATGCGCCGGCCAAAATAAGAATCACACGGTCGTTCGTTTCCTTTTAGCCCTCGCCTCTTCAGGAAGATTCATTTCTGATTACTTTCCAATCAGGAGACGCTCACTTCTTCCGTGCGACAGAGACTTTGGGGTATCAAAAAGTCTAGTTCGCAAGCAAGACCGAATTTATCTTCCTGAAGAATATTATGAGCTTATCAAAAAATCCTCAAGACAGTCTCTCTTTTCAATAAAAAGAGTGCATAATGAAGAAATTTTAGATTTTAAGAAATGGTGGCCCAAATATTACAAGAAAATCATCCTGTCCATCGATTCCTATGGGAAAAAGAAAAGATGATAAAACGACTTTTCAAATTTCTCAGTCTAACCAACTCGAATGTGATTGCAGAAAATCTTGGGCTATTAAAGTACGCCCGTTTAACGATGGGCTTATTTCCTATGAATTTTCTATGGGAAAAACAGCTGGAGTTTATCTTACTCTGCTAACAGAGCCTACTTACACAGGAAAAATCGCTATTAATTAAAAAAAAATGGATCTAAAAGAACTTGTGCAATGTGTACCAGAAGACAAGAAATTCTTTTATGATGAGCTGCTTTTATGGTCTATCACTAGTAATCTTGAGCCACCAGAATAATACTATTTCTGAACATGTCCCTTATCTAATAAATTTTTGTATTAGCATTAATACTGGAGTTTTCTTTCGGTCTATTCGGAAAAAGCCACAACTACAAAAACAATTTTTTTTTTGTTACAGCTTATCTAAATTTTTTTAAGCTCTTGTTTTTTATTGAAACTTTAAAATGTATCATAAATTGATTCTTTGTTTAGCAAAAGAACTGATATCCTGATTAATATCAAAATGAAACTTTTTTGTTCTCCTTTAAAATTTACCTTTCTGGAGTTGCGGCCTTTTCGAAATAGTCAATTCAATTTTACAAGACAATCGCAGATTCAACACTTCTATATGGAAGAGAGATATGGATTACCAGGTTTCGCTTCCATATAGAAGTAAATATTAAAGTAGCAGGAAAGCCGTATAGAAGGTCAAGAAATGAAATTCTCAGAATAGTTAAAGGTCATAGAGTAAGAAATCAAGATATAAGAGAAGGCCTATAGACCAATACTCAACCTAAACGACCAAATAAGGACTAATCGAAAAAAATGGAAAGAATACCTAGACAGAAGGAATTGCAAGAGGCTGCCATTTAAAGCAAAATACTATAAATACCATGGAAAAAGAAGTATAGAAAGACCTCGTAAAAGATGGGTACCGTAACAGCAATAGAACCTAATACACGAAGGGAAGAAGAAGACGAAAATATCGGGCTAAGTCCATATTATTCGAAAGCCACTCTCATAAAAATTTCGCAATATCACCAATATATTTAGATTGTAAAATATTGTGGTATCGAAATAGAGCTACTTGGTATATCAGTAGTAAAGAAAAACGGTCAAATTTATACACACGTCGATTTATTTGAACCGCCTTTCCATAAAACCATCACTAAAAATAACAAAGGCCTTGATGAGATCCTAGAAATTTTTTTTGTAATGTTGTTTATTAGCAATTAAATAAAGAACAGCTCCTTAAAAATAGTATTAGAATAGAAATTTACATGTTTTAAGTTTAAAACCATATTTGGGACAAGGAGCAATAATAGTTGATTGAATTCATTTACAAAATTTTCGTTATGATATTATATTTTAACCGTCATTGCGCAGTAATTACGCCTTCCTTCATATTGTATTCGAACATAGTCAACAAGTTCAGCTTCACGTTCATCGCATTGGCCATTATTCTAAGCCACGCAGATGCTAAAGAAGAGAAGGTAAACAGCAAAACTTTACACCGTTCTGGTAATGTAATTTACACCGTCGGCGTGATTTAAACCTTAAAGAAAGTCGTTTAGAAGCGAATGAAAAAAAAACATAAGTGAAAAATGAGATTGTAAACGAAGTATAGCAAGGAAACAGAACGGCGTTCCATTAATTAACTTCGAGCTAATTAGGCTTTTGTACTTAACACAAAATAATGGTTATATGTGGAAATGCTGAGAAGTAAAATTCGATCATGTCTGCTGGTTATAATTTTAATAAAACTAACAATTGTATTTACAAAGGATTAGCTGAAGTCTTGAACTATTTTTAAACATAATTTTTGATTAAGGGAAAGTTTTTCCGGTTTCTCCTTGTTTGATTCAGTCTAACTTGTCGTGTTGGATTCTAGCTCGGATTTTCTATTCTCCTAATCACTTTTCACTTCAAGAAACCTATTAAAATGACTCGCTAGACTATGTAGCTTGTGATTAAACACGTTTCAATTTTACTTCTGTCGCTCTTTGTACTGTAAGAAGACGAGTGTTGTCATATAGAAAAACAACACCTAATGGAACATTCCTCTTTGCTTATGACGTATTGATGATGATGATGTTGTAACCCGTTGAGTGTTTTTCAATATAACGCTGCTGTTGTGGTTATTTCAGACTTAACAAATTCGATTAGCAAAACTGCTTTTTGGTTCCAATATACAGTAACCATGCACTTTGGCATAATTTTTTTTTGCGATGACTGTGCAACTACTATTTTGATTACTTTCTTGCTTCCATATTTTCAAAATAGATCTATAATGGAACTTAAAAGTTTCTTTCTTATAGTGACGATCTAAAAATGTTAAAGAATACAATCGGAATATACCTTGCCTAAGCTTTACTATAACCAGATTCATCGTTCGAAAGGTACAGAGCACTAATTTAGAAATTTTGGGAAAGCCAACGTTTTTTTTAGAACGAATTAATCAATGCTATGAACAACTTCTGTCATCACAAGCACATTTTCCTAGGCGCCTTAGTCATGAACGTCAATGTAGCCTTCTCGCAATTCTTTATATTACTTCCGAACTTGTCTCTCGCTAAGTTTGCTCGGTGTACATATATTGCGGTGATTTCAGCAATCACATATCATTCGGCTATAAAAAATAGAATAAGAGACCTTGGCAGGTGAGATGATATACATGTTTACATGCCTACTCCTAGGTATCTAGTTGTAGAATGACTATACCGTTGCAGGTGCCCCCTTTCTTATTTTGACGCTTGTTCCATATAGTCTTATTTATTTTTTTTTGTTTATAAAAGGAAAAAAGACAATTTGAGCTTTCCGCGTAAAGAATTTGAATCAGCTCGAAAGGAAATGGTCTAGATTCGAATGAAAATGGTTTAGATTGGAATGGAAATTGTCTAAGATGTAATTGCGAAAAGACTATTATACGAGTAGATTATCCCATAGTGATAGGTAAAAATAAAAGAAGATAAAGTCATCGAACAGTGAACCTAATACACTTAGCCTTTAATATTTTCTTTAAGATAAAATAGAAAAAAGCAATTAAGGTCAATAAATGCCTAAAACGTAAGGAAAAAATAGTTCTCTTTCAATATATTAACACGAAATTACTAACTTATGTATCAAAAGTTTTGGAAGAAATTCCAATAAACTTTATTTGTAGTAAACATGATCTAATCCCGTAGCCGTTGGAAACAAAATTTAGTAAATTGTTTGAAGTTTAATATCACATATCATTTTTCTAAATAGTTAATTTTAGCAAGGTTGTACAAGCTTGATATTCGTGGAGGTATTTATCAATTGGTTGGACAAATACCTAAACGCGATATTGTTAGTATCTACAGAGAGCAAGATATTGCGGTTTCGACAATCTATCAGACAATAAAAGATTGCCGGAATGGTATTCTTTGTATTAATTTTCCTAAAAGTGGACGACCCAAAATCTTAAGCTGACTTAATGAGCAAAGGTTGATTGAAAGAGCACAAAACACATTTGAAATATCAACGCGTAAGTTATCTCGAAGATACCATATTTCACGCTCGACTGTTAGTCGAACATTAGCCAGAAATAATCTAAATTATCGTAAAAGAAGAAAGGCTCCAAGATACACGGCCGCTCATTTGGAAAGAATTCCAAGGTGTTGCCGTGCTTTGAGACACATTCATTTTCGTGATAAAGTTATCGTTATGGACGATGAAAAATATTTCACGTTGTCCAACTCGAAGATCAAAGGTAATGACGGTTTATATACGTACAATGTACAAGACGCTTCGAACAATGTTAAATTCAAAGGTAAAATCAAGTTTAAAGATAAAATTTTGGTGTGGTGTTTCGCGGCCGCGTGTTGGACGTGTTCGAGATGAAGCCATCAATGCAGACATTTACATACGAAAATGTCTCACAAAACTTCGAAATTTTATAAATACACACCATCTCAACGACTAAATAATGTTCTGGCCCAACTTAGTCTCGTGCTATTACGCCAGAAGAACAAGAATCTGATTAGCCACAAACGGCATCAATTTTGTTTCTAAGACAGATAACCCTCCAAATGTTCCTCAGGCGAGGCCTATTGAGGAATTTTGGTCTCATTTGGGCAGAAAGGTATATGATGGTGTTAAGACGCAGAATCTTTCAGAAAATTCGGGAAGTCAACGTTGCTACCGTCCAAAGACTGATGGACCATGTAAGAGTCAAATTACGTGCCATAGAAGAGCGTGGGCCTTTATCCGTCATGTAAATGCTTAATTGAATTAAGACTATATAGGAATAATATTGTTGGTAAAATGTAAAAGAATAAAAGATAAAATTTAAAAAATTGACTTACTTTTTTCCGAAAACTTTTGAGACATACGTTATGTGTTTGTTTTCTTTGTGGCAAAAAAAGCCTTTACTACATTTTTCACAACTTCCTAATTCGACACTTGATAAAAACGAATAAGCAGCTTTACAAATGCTTCTATTCTAGCTTCTATTTACGTTCCTGTTCTTCCTTCACTATCGATTTTAAAGCTGTATCATGTATCATGTCTTAACGGATCATTTGAAAGTCAGAATTAGGTTTAAAAAAGAACAAAAATGGCCGTATACGAAAGGATTCTCAGACTAACATGAACATTCGGAAGTGAAAATTGAGTAATCTCGCAAGAGAATAAAGATTAGAGTGCAGGCTGTTGGAATGACGTACTTAAAGAAAGCGAAAGACATTACCAGGAAAAATGGAATATGGAAAGAAGTTGAGGGAGAAGGTCTAGTAGTAGAATCGATTTTGGATATAGTGGAACAATAAAAATTGAGGTGGTTTGGTCATTAAACTAGAATATCAGATGATAGAATAACCATAAAGATCTAGGCAACTAGGATGAAGGCAAGTAGATGTAGAGATGTCCACAGATATAGAATTTATCTATTAGTGCGATATTAAATAGAAGATCACAAAACTCGAAAAATGCAACAGCAATCGCTAGAGTTTGGAAGCAGTGTGCAAAATTTATATATTGGATTATGTTATATTACCCTTACATCCCATGGACAGGAGCAGTTATTGCTATCTATTAATATGAAGAAAAGGGATTATTGGTAACATATAATCTTTTCTAAAGTGCTGTAAAAGAAGAAAAGAAGTTTTTGAATCAAATAGCACAAATAATTGTAAATTTAGAGAAAATCTAAACAATATTCTCTAAAGACATGATTAGTGTTAAATCAATGAAATGTAATGAAATGTAAATTAATTCCAGTAATCATACAGTAGTTATTAGATTGACATCAAGTAGAAATATAGCAATAAGTTCCAAAATATAAATATTTGGAACAGTTTCCAGCATCAAAATCAAACGAACAATTCAAGAATTAGGTATTTAGTACATTGGTAATTTGTGAAAATTTTTTATCAATAAAGGTTAAATCACATCTTATTTCATTTAATGAAATCTTGTACAATGAAGAAAAACTTCATCGAGGAGGTATCATTAGAAATTAGGTACATTGGAAATCTGGCTTTTTTGGAATGATCTTAACGAGCTTGATGAAAATCACCATGGTAATAGAATATTGAGAATGACTTTTTGAGCAGAAATCCAGAGAGAAAATGATATTCACAAGCAATTTGAGAACATGATTTAAATTTAATTACATCAATTTTTTAAGGACACGATATCTAAAATATGATTTGAATTATGATTCCAACTTTTTATGTTTAAGTGAATTTATGCTTGAATGAAAGAATTAGAAAATTACTTTATGTTTAATATACGAAAAGCAACGTGCCTTCGAAACTTTTCCTCAATATAGGATTTTTTTTTAATTCAATTATGTAATCAAAGATTGGTGCATATGCGAAGCTTTAGAAAACTTCAAATTCTAACAGTTGTCAGTTGTCATACATAAATTCAAATTATAAACGCCTATATTTTTTAAATCATTTTATTATAATGTTAGAGTTACAACATAAAATATTTGTTACTCCTAGTTACTATAGAACTGGCCAAAAATTAGAAAACGGAGATTGGGTTTATTCCACTAAACAGTGCTTACAGGATTTGCGGCAATAGTATCATAATCTGCCAGTTACTTACGCAAACTGCAAAAACATATTCAAGCTTGTGTTATTAAATTTGGTGAAACAGAAAACAGAAAACTAGAAAACGAACAGCAAATTGTATAGAGGATATTCGACGTCGAAAGGACAACTCACACCAAAAAGATTATTCGCAAAACTATCACAACATGTTCATTTGTCAGTGGGAACATGTCCCACTATTTAAAAAAGGACTTAAAGTTGTTTCCATATAAAATTCAAACAGTTTTGTAACACAAACAGATAGATTTTCTTACGAGAACACAATATTGTCTATGGGTTTTGAATAACGTAAATAATCATGATATTCTCTACAAATTCTTCTGTTCGGATGAGGCTTGGTTCCATTCTTTCAGGATAGTTAAACAAGAAAAATATGAGGATTTGGTCTGCAGAAAACCCTCATGAATTTCTGGAAACACGCTACATCCTCCAAAAAATAGGCGCCTGACTAGCAGTCAACGAATTATTGGGGATATATTTTTTAATAAAACCATAACTGCTGAAAAATATCCGAATGAATTATTAGAGTCGTTTATTAATGAACTTTATGATGATGAACTTATGGAAGGATATTTCAAGCAAGATAATGCACCAGCGCATAAATCTCGAGAAACAATAGTTTTTTTCCAAGAATTATGAGTTTTCCTCCAAGATCTCCAGATTTAAGAATTTTGGACTATTTTATTTTTCCATATTTAAAGAATACCATTTTGAAGACCAGACATCACACACATCGAAGAGCTTCGTGATGGTATTGTGAATTCTTGTGCTGACATAATCTAAGAAATCCTAATGAATGGCTTTGAAAGCATGCAGCGTAGAGTCAGTGGCGACTCGGGGTTGTTCACATAGGGAGTGCATAATTTCAAAATTAAAAAGTGTAATACAAAAACGCTTACCCAATCCTTATAAATTTCACCGACCTACTGTTCCAGACAGGTACTGTTCATTGTAGAGTTTGTTTTGAGGGAATAGTAAATATTACACTACATAGTTTAATTACATCTGACTATAAACGAAGTCCATTTTACGTATCTTTGACTTGCAGAACAGTTCTATCACTTTTTCATTAAAGTTTGGGAAATCATTTATACATTCTTTTTCACAAGATAACATAGTAAGGGCATTTAATTTCTCTTCTTTCATTGTATTTCTCAGGAAAGTTTTTATTCTCTTCAGCGGTGAAAACTGGCGTTCCGCTTCGGACGTTGTCCGTTGGGATTGTAATGACAATTTTTAAAAGCGTAACAACTTCATTAAAGGTGTCGCTTAATCCATCCAGCAGAAGACCTAGCAGACCTACAGCACCGACTTCTATATTTTGCCTAAATTCTTCTCTAGAATAGAACGCTTAATTCAGTTCGAAGCAATTTTAAGGCCATCTTCCGGAAATTTTTTTTGAAAAGAGGAGAACTGTTTAAACGAAATTAAGTTTGCTAATATTAAGTGCCCTGTATACCGAAATCTAGTTTTTATTTCTAGCAAAATAATATCGCACACTTCAATAGTTTCCCTCCTTCTTTGGGTACCATCAGTTACTCTTCGCCGCTTTGATGGTCGAGGAGTCAGTTCTGGGTCATTTTGTTTAACCAACTGATTATCTGTGTACGCGATATCGGTTCGAATTTTTCCAATAGCGCGTTCAAAATTATCTCAATTATTCTTGATTTTTAATGCATCTGTATTGACATTTTGTAATTGATTAAACAATATGTCCACATGTGGCATAATTTTATGAAAGAAAGTTAACCAATAGATAAAATTTTCCTCCTCTAAAATTCGCAAATTGGCACTAGCTTGATGAATGGTAGTTTGTAAACTAGCTTCTCCCTCGATTTGTTCTAGATCTTCAATTATTTCTTCTCGGTGCTCATATATTGAATTCTTCCAATCTTGCAGCTCGTTGTGGTGAAGTGGAGAAAAATGTACATAATCCCGTCAGATTGGCAAAAAAAATTCTGCAATTACTACAGCTCGATGTAGCATGTGACTGTAGATGTAGATTTGTCTGACGTGCATAACAATGTATAAAATTAGCCCTTGGATACTGGTCTTGGACATGTCTTTGCACGCCGTTAATAGCACCACTCATGACTGCTGCCCCATCATAGCTCTGTGCAATCAGTTTTTCTGGGTCATCAACAAGCAAACTAATTTTGTTAAGGATGGCGGCAGATAAAGAATTAGCATCATGTCAACTAGGCATAAGAAATTTCGAAAATCTTTCGACCGGTCTCGCGTTCACAATATATCTTAAAACAACCACCAACTGAAACTGAATGAACACATCTGTGGTTTCATCAGCTATCACAGATATGAAGTAAGTTGCTTTAATTTCACTGGCAACTTGTTCATGATACACGTTCAACATTGCATCAAGCAGCTCATTCTGTGTCGTTTTTGAAAATCCCCTAAAAACCGGTGCTGCTTCGATGTGATCTCTGAGCGATTTATCAAATTCTACCGTAAAATTTATCAATTCCCGAAAAATTACCCCGAAGTGCCAGTTCAAACGCGCCACAAAATCTAATGCAATTTATTATTAAATTTAACACATGTCTATTTTTTGTTACCTTTTCATTGTGTTGTTGAATTGCTTTTCTATATGATGAATCTAAAACATTCTGAATGTTATTTTTCCCTAACATTCTTAGACTAAATATATTTTTCAAATGCCCTTCGGAATTTTCATGTTTAATAATTTTAGCACTAAGATGAATTAAGTCTCTTATTCCGTTCTTTGACCAAGACGGTTCCCCACCAAACAAAAGACACGGAAAACAAAACAAAGTATTTTTAATTTCACACCCACAAATCAAGTCATTTTTCTGATAAATATTCATTTTGAATTTTCTTATAACGTCTTTACCTTTAACAGATTGTTTATTTTCTAAACATAATTGATGCATCGGTCGTTTAAGATTTTTTACTGAGATTTTTTCATTATACGTTAACCGCGAAAACGCGTTGTTCTGTAAAAAAGATACCGTATTCATTGTAACAACGCCCGAGAGCAGTCTGGTTCAGTTGGTTCAACGCTATGTATTATACGACATTGAAGTACGGCAAAATACAGTTCTCCCCACCATCAATGTAATGTTAATGCCTTAACAGAGCAAAAGTTGGGCTTTGCTCAGTATATCTGTTACGACGATCGGTGTATGTACGTTGTTAGCGTGCCACGTTCCTCGTCAATAACTATGAATACATAATATATATAATAAATAAATACTTTCACAGTTAGTCGCCGCTTGGTTTGTTTTGTTTCATAATTCCAGGGGGTGCAAATGCACACTTGCTCTCATTAAAGAGCCGCCACTGCGTAGAGTTAAACTTTGTCTTCAAAATAATGGTCGAAATTTCGAACATCGGTTTAGTATTTTTTTTTTTTGAATTTTGACTATTGTAGTAAATATTTTTTCAAAAACTAAATTACTAATAATTACAAGCATCTACACAACAAATCAAATTATCAAAAGTAAATGTTTCTGACAGATTACGTGCACTATCACCAAAGTTTTATTGGCTTTTCAGTGACTCTTTTTAAGCCATTTATAAATGTAACCAAAACACGACTAGCAACGAATTGGTTAGTACTCGTCTAATAAATTGAAAATTATTAATACATTGTATTATTCAAAATTAATTATAAGCTCTATACTTGAAAGTGAAATTAAAATATATTAATTTGCCCGCCCAAGGAATTTTAATATAACAAAATTACTTCCTGTTGATGATGTGTGTATATATACATAAAATTTATAGAAAAAATTAAAGCGATAATTCACGTATTTCTTGATATATCCTAAGAACGTCTCGGTCTATCTGTCCTTTATTTTTCCATCCATCGTTTTGTTGATGTGCCTTCCCCGTATATGATAGAATTTAATTTACGTGTTTCAATCTGTTGTGCGGCCTCATGAATAGGCGGAGAAGTTGGAAGCCGCTCTGTAATTTTAGACAATCGTTGTCTTCATGACGATGGCTTGATGATATAATGAACCCGACATATTTTCTCACACCTCAGGTAGGGCAACACTAACATAGAACTCGTCTCTCTTCAATATGTTGTCGCATATGGCAATGCAGACGTCCATCGCAAATATCGTCGGAACAATTGCGAAACTATTGAGCGAAATAACTTCTGCGTATATGAAAACACACGTTCAGGTTTCAACTGTTCTGTCATTAAAGTCTTAAAGTATAACAGAAGTTATTTCAGTATAGGATGTAATTTAAGGTGTTATAGGAAATTGTATGTACTTTCTGTAATTGTATTTCTGCTAACTTCAAGAAGTTGTCATAGAAATGTACCAGAAATTACACAGAGTTCATTATGTTGTAGCTTTTCTGAAATGATTTACGTGCAATATACATTTTTGAAATATTAAGAAAAATATTGAATTTCAGTAGGTTTAGTTTGGATTTAAATTGCAATAATATATCGAGCGATCAAGATAATTTGTAATCGAGTCAACCTTGAATCCGAAATCGTATGTATTTACTTGAACTGCACTTACATTACAAACGGCAAGTAAAATGTCAGTTGACAGCTAAAATAACAACAGTTAATGTAAACTATGCAACTGAGGACGAATGTATTTACGACATACGATTTCGGATTCCAGGTTGACTCGATTACAAATTATCTTGATCGCTCGATAGTATTTTTACGATAAGAACGCAGTAGCGTCATCAATGTGCGTCACACAATGTTGACAAATTTATTGTTTATTATTTATTTATGTTAATAAAAGCAATTGTATTACTACTTTTATTTTGAAAAATTTATAAATATAATAATCAATATTTTAGAATAAAAACGGAAGGAATGGAAATAGTTTATTACAGTTAGTATTAACTAACAAATCGGAGACTGTGGCTTATAAGTGAATAAAATAAAATTAAAAAACCCTTACCACAATAGAATTTAATAATTCTAAATACGTATTTCTACAACCACGTTGTCATCTTCAGTAGAAAAAACAGTGTAACACTTGAACGCACAAAAACACTCACAGAAGGATTGTTCTGAACGTCTTCTAGTTTAACACTAAAATCTTCAATCTTAAATGCTACAAAAATTACCTACATTTTGGTAAACCCCACCTATACATGCAAGAGCATTAACCCATTATTTGTAAATTCTATAGAAAAACCATTTAGAAATATTATAAAAGCCATAATTTAACATACATTAAGGATCCAATTATGAAATTAATCCTTAAATTATGTTGAAATATAAATTTGGAAATTAATTTTGAGTCAGAATATTTTAATGGCAAATATTGTAATGAAACGAATTTAAAAATAAATTCCATGAATTCGAATATTTTTTAATGGTTTTCCTATTTTTCTTGCTTTAACTCAAATTAACTCAAATAAAGAAGAACCTGGTATAGGACCCAAATCTGCGTTAATTACGTTATTCCTATTTTTAAAGATAAAAATGCTCTCAAAACTATCTAATTCGCGGGGGCGTGTGACGTTTTTTATTAATCTCAGACAGTCAGATGTTACGTTGTGATCTGATTCAAGAATATGTCGGGCAACACTTCATTTTTCCGGTCTATTGAATCTAATATGCGAAACATGTTCTTTATAACGAGTTAGAATCGAACGTTTTGTTTGGCCGACATATTTTTTTATCACAATCCTTACAATTTATTTCATAGATACCAGATTTGTTGTTTACCTCAACTTTGTCTTTCGCGTTGCCTAAGTGAGATTTTAGGGAGTTATTCGACCGAAATGGTACTTGAACATTATACTGCTTAAAGGTTTCATTTAAATTTTTCGTAGTTTCATGAAACGGTAAACTAATAATTTTTTTGCTCGAATCAATTTGAGGTAGCAAACATGTGGAATCCTGAATTGTTTTTCTTACTTTGTGTTTTCTAACTAGCATGTTTATTATTTCTGAATCGAAACCGTTGTAACTCGCGATTTTCTTAATTAAAGTTAATTCCTTTTAATATCTATCCTTTGTCAATGGCATGCTTAACAAACGATTGATAAGAAAATTGAAAGAGGCACTCTTGTGCTGAAAAGTATGGTTTGAATCTGCGGTTATAAATCTGTTGACGTTGGTTTCTTTTCGGTAAATATCAAACTCTAAGTTTTTGTCATTCCTAATTACTAAGGTGTCTAAAAATGGCAAACCTCCGGTGTTTTCCTTTTCAACGAAAGTACCAAAATTTACCAAATAAAAATTACCAAAATGTAGGTAATTTTTGTAGGATTTAAGATTGAAGATTTTAGTGTTAAGCTAGAAAACGTTCAGAACAATCCTTCTGTGAGCGTTTTTGTGCGTTCAAGTGTTATACTGTTTTTTTTCTACTGAAGATGACAACGTGGTTGTAGAAATACGTATTTAGAATCATTAAATTCTATTGTGGTAAGGGGTTTTTAATTTTATTTTATTCACAGTTAGTATTAATAATTAAGATATGACAGTACATACGCTAAACTAAAGAACAGAATACATATAAACATTTTATTATTTTTTAGTTTTATAACATTACACTCAGGAGCTTCTCTTAGGCACAGGTAATAAATAAAGGTGTTGTACTCGAAGTACTTGCAATCAGATAGTATCAGGTATTATATATGGTGTAATATAAAGTCAAACAAATATTAAAATCGAAACACTATCATATATTGGCTCTTTATTTCACAAATATTTTCACTGGAACAAAAGGTAAAAGTGCAGTCGCAACTTATAGCTTAAACTATTATTTTCCTCTTGTTCTAAACTAATTATGAAAGGTCTGATATAATTTTGATGAAATCCTACTTCTCTGTCGCACTATTTTTTAAATCGCACCTTCAGTGTGAATGTCACGCTTCAGCAGTTACTTGTCTTAGTGCTTCTTGCACAACCTTTTACAGCCTTCATTCGTCTTGCCGTATTAACCTATATTATTAGAGTAATATATTTTTGTAATCCCCAAAATTAATTCTGTAAGGTTAAAAATACAATGATATGTAGGAAGAAAATGAACTCTGTTACCATATTGCTCTGATAATTCATTGACTTCAATCGACAACTATTATTTATTTGAACTTAATTTAGTAATTATTTTATGCCCTAACAGTGTAACGAACTCCAATAACTGTGTTTTGAAAGCTGTCTTGTCAGACTTAATTTTATTGTTGGTTAACCATTCCTGAATTTGGTATTTTGTCGAAGGTGAAGTAGGAGATTTATTTATTATTGTAGTATGATAGCCTGCATTATCCATAACAATAACTTAAGGGTTTTCTAAATGTTCAAGAAGCTGATTTTCGAACCATTATATAAAAGTTTCTCGAATCATATCATCGTAGTAATCCATATTTTTACTATTTGTTGCGAATATTACTTTTGCTCCAGGAATGAAACCATTACTATTACCAGCATGTACAATTATGTATCCACAAAACAAAAGTCAATGATATATTGCCTGTGCCAATTACATTTTAAGTAATTAATACCTTTTGCTACCTAGTTATTTTGTTTACATATATTTTTGCAAAAACGTTATTCATTTCAAAACGATATGAGACAATTCCATCAATGCTCGTTTAGAGACGTCTTCCTTAAAATAGAAACCAATATTTTGCAATATTTTGTTGTGAGAGACGATAATACGATAAAAATAAAATGACCAGTATTAATATGTAAAGGCGACTGATAGATTACAGGCGGATATGATACGATGATCATACGTGACAACATTGTACGGAGTAGGTAACAGTGACAAAACAAATTTCGTAAAATGTTGGAGAAGTTGCATATATTACTTTAGTAAATTGAAGCATTTAGGTTTTCGCAACTGATATTACTGGTTATGACGCAACTGCTCTCTTATCGTAAAAATACGATAGCTGCTTTCCAAATATTCTGTTGAGTACTAGTTTCTAATTGCAAATAAAAAAATACAAACATTACTAATAGTAGTTCGAAACCAATTAATTATACTGGGCATTTCAATTGAAACAAACCATCTCAAATAACTCTTTACCTGCTGTGATTTATATAAAATTATGAAAGTGAATATTGAATATAGAAATTTAAGACCTGTAAAGCTGGGAGAATGCGCCTTTGCAGACGACATTATGATCTGTGCAGAAGGAGAAAAGCAGTTACAAGATAATTTGAAAATGTGGGAAGAAGAATTAAATAAGAGCAAAATGAAAATTATCACACAAAAGTCCAAAGTAATGAGCATAGGAAAGCAACAAAGAATAAATGTAAGGATAGGAACAAAGAAATTGGAACAAGTGGAACGTTACAAATATTTAGGAATAATGATGCAAAGTGATGACAAAATGGATGAGGAAATAACAGAAAGGATAAATAATGCATCAAAAGTGTATCACACCCTGAGTAAAGCCTTCATAGGAAAGAAAGAAATTAGTCGGAAAACAAAAATTACAGTGTACCAAACTATATATAGACCAATACTCACCTATGGCAGCGAATGTTGGGTCCTAAACAAAAGGATGACAAGCAGAGTCCAATCAATGTAAATGAAGGGAGTAACAAGAAAGGATAAAATAAGAAATGAGTTAATAAGACAGGAATTAAATGTAAAATCAATCATTGAAATAATTGAACAAAATCAACTGAGATGGTTTGGACACCTAGTAAGAACGAACGAGAGAAGACCAACAAAAAACATTTGGCAAGCTAGAACAAACGGGAAAAGAGACAGAGGCAGGCCAAGGAAAACGTGGAATATGGCGATAGCAGAAATACTGAAGGGGACAAACAAAGAATTTGGAGAAGCTATGAAGGAAGCTAGTGACCGGGAGAAGTGGAAGAAATTCATACATTGGAGAGAGTAAACCTTTACACCTTATGGTAGAAAAGGTCTTGATTATATATATATATATATATATATATATATATATATATATATATATATATGAAACCTCTCAATTTTCATATCAAGGGGGCCTGTCGAGCCTGACGATTTAAAACCATTCTTGTGGGTGCAGCAACCCCTATCCTAAAAATTTAAATAGGGAAGATGGATCATGTGACCAATCACTCAAAAGGTCTTCTAATTCTCTTTACGGCAACATGTATCAAAAGTCAGTTTTTTGTAAGTAAGCAAAGAGTGCATTATTTGCAACCTGTGTAATAAAATACGACTACAGTGAAATGGCTTGGATTTTATTTTATTAAGTTTTCAAAATTATGACCATTAACCTCCATACAATAGTACAATCTTGCTTCAAATGCTCTCCTGTCATTTCGTAACATTTCTGGAGCTATTCATTGGCATTCTTCAACAATTTCTTGGTGTAACTCTTGTAAGGAAGCCGAACGCATGGCATACACTTTGGACTTAAGATGCCCCACAGAGAAAAAAATTAAGTGGTGTAAAACCCGCCGATCTAGCAGGCCATTCTATAGGCCTCCTTCAACCAATTAAACGATCGCGAAAGTGACGATTCAAAAATTGTCATACTCCGGCAGCGCAATGTGGAGGCGCTCCATCTTGCTGAAATATTACCACTTTCTCCAACAAATCTGGATCTTACTTCATTTTTTCTGTAATCAGAAGATTGATTTTATCGTTCAGTATGTTCAAATACATTTGACCGTTTAAAGTCCCGTCAATGAATAGGGATCCTATGAGATGATCGCCAAAAATACCAGCCCATACATGAAATTTCTGTGGCCATTGTTTATGTGTCTCCTACATCAAATGGGGGTTGGTGTCACTCCAATATTTGCAGTTATGACGATTTACTTCACCATTCAATGAAAAAGATGATTCGTCCGAAAAGCAGTATTATACAATAAATTTCGATTATTGTTGAGGCGCTCGGTCATTACTTCACAAAATTACAACCTCCTGTCAAAATCATGCTCATTCAATTCGTGAACAAGTGTAATTTTATAGGGATGGAATTTGAACTTCTTAAGTATTCTATAAACTGATGAACAGCTTACTCCTGATGCTTGAGATACCTGTCGTATCGACATGGCATTTCCAAGTACTGCGACCTGACCTAAGACTTCGACGTTGATATTTTCATTATTTAGAACCCGATCAAAATATTTTTTGTTATGTATAGAGCCTGTTTCCGTAAATTGGATTAATTCCAGTACCTACCTGTGTCGCACATTTTGGCCTGCATGATTTTCGTTGAATAGGCGAACTGTAGATCTTGCACACCTCCCATTCTCATAATACAAAGTCACTAATTCCATACGTTCTTGGATAGAAAGAACATTAATTATTAATTGTAAATTCACGATTAAACTAAAAGTAAATTCAACTAAAGAACTTTCCACTAAACAATGCAAACGTAAACTAATATCGTATAAAATAAGTTTTTAAAGCTGAAAACAGAAGCAAAAAATGTGGAGAAAAACGACATTAAAAATGATAAGTCAATGTGATAAAAACTAGTATGAGTTACTTACCAGGGTTACCACAAAAAATTACGAAATGTTACTTTAGTCGTGTTTAGTCGTGTTTTATTACACCGGTTGTAAATAATGCAGTTTTTGCTTACTAATAAAAAATGACTTTGATACGTGTCGTAAAGAGATTTAATAGAGCTTTTGAATGAGTGGTCACAAGACCCATCTTCCCTATTTAAATTTGCTGCGGAATGATTTTAAATCATCAAGCTTCGACATTAAAAGTTATCCCTCTTGATATGAAAATTTACAGGTTTCATAATTTTATATAAATCACAGCAGGAAAAGGTAAAGAGTTATTTGAGGTGGCTCATTTCAATTGAAATGCCCTGAATGTAAGAGACATTCTGTATATTACTGTGGTAATTTTGATATTTCCGGGAACTTTTTAAAGAAACAAATAGGTAAAATATGCAGATATATGTTAGACAAGTATTATGAAAGTGGAATGTATAGTTTCTGCAGCTGTATGGCACGTAGCGCCGTCTTGTTGGAACCAAACTTATCTATATCAATATCACGCATGTTTCTAAACAAATATTCGTTTATCATTGCTCTGTAGCGTGCTCCATTGACCGTTACGTTCTCTCCGGTCATATTTTGAAAGCAAATAAGTCCGATGATCCCACCAGCATGTAATTCGCACCAAACAGTCAATTTATGTTGATGAATTATGGTCTGTAGATATTCGTGTGGGTTATTTTCACTCCAAATTCGACAATTTTGTTTATTGACATACCCGTTTAACAAGCTTCTTCAGAAAAAACTATGTTTCGATAAAAATGCTCATCAGTTTCCAACATGTCGAGATACTAATCCGCGAACTCACGGCGCAAACGATGATTTTTGGTTTCAATTCTTGGACCAATTGGATCTTATACTAGTATAAACCCAAATCTTTGCGTTAAAATTCGCCAAGTTGTGTGGCCTAATTCATGAGAACGGCGTGGAATCGATAAATTTGGATCATCGCGAACATTCTGATCAACGGTGGCAATATTGGCTTCACTTCTGGCATTTCTTTGTCTCACTGGCATTGACACATCAATAAGAGATAACTTATGTTCGAATCTTTGAATAATTCGACCAAGTTGTAAACGATTTGTAAACGTTGTGGACCTGTGTAATGAGTAATGATTCATGATGATTTGTCAAACTTTTCTGAAAACAAATGCCAAAAAACGCTGTCGGATTGTTATTCTCCGACAGCGTTTTTTTGGTAAAGATAGAACAATCGTATTGAAAAACCCGTTACATTAGTGGATGACTATTGGAAAATCATATGGTGGCAGATTTTAAGTTTAGAAAATGAACCGTACTTGATACTTTGACTGCCATCTATGTTTTAGGCCAGGAACATTCAATTTATTGCAATCCGAATTTTATGATTCAATCGTTTCTCGAAACGGTCCTATCAATTGGCCATCAAGATCTTGCGATGTGGCGCCTATGAATTAGTTTCTGCGGGGATATGTCAAGTCACAAATATATGTCGACAAACCGGCCTCAATTGAAGCATTGAATCATAATCTTATTCGCGTTATGAATGAAATAGGGCCACAAATGTTAGAAAAATTGACCAAAAATTGGGATCATCGGTTGCAGTGTCTGAAGCGAGGTCGTGGAGAGCATATGGATGTAATGACCAAATGACCAAATGACCAAACTTTCAAATAAATAAAAATTAACCCTCTATTTTAACATTTTGTTGTTTTTATTTCAGTTTAAAGATAGGACATGCCTATTGAAAAACACTATACATTCAGCAAATTTTTATTCGAGTTTAAAATAAATAACTTATGTATATTTGTTAAAATGAAAAAAGAACCAGTGTAATAATTAAATATTTCGTTTAGAAAACTAACTAAAATGGAATCAATTCTTAGCAATAGTGCTCCTTCGTTCTCAATAATAAAAAGAAAACAGTATAACAGAATTTACATCAATTCAAGATGATAAAGCGTTTTGAATGCCCAAAGTTGGCCATAACCCATGATGTCACTGAAAAAGTTAATAATCCTGTACAGAATGAATATAACATTAATAAGGTGCGGGACTTAGTGGGTATTGTACAGACATCAGATGAACGGGTAAGGTACATTTTACACGAACGTGTTACTTTTTAAATATTGAAAAACTCTTAGATATGCGCTCAAAATTGACCAAGACCGTTAAAAATCGAACATTTTAAATATGTTTGGAGCTTTTCTAACATGAATCCGTCACTATACAATTGATAGAAACCAACTTAGTGCGTAGAAACTGATTCAAGTGCTTTCAAGAAGACCAAAAAGTTTCATATGCTGAAAAGATAATGACTACTGTTTTTGATAGGAATGTAATGTAATACTTTTCAACTATATTTAAAATCCAACTAGCTAAGTAACGCTGCTTAAAGCTCTTGTACTGCAATTACCCGACAAGTTAGATGGTCAAATCAAATGCAGATGACCACATTTAGCACTTAGCCTCTAATAAATTTTTTTTGTTTACAAATTTAAAAATATTGACTAAAGAGAAAATTAACTTAAAGGACAAGATAACGTCTGAAAGAATTCCCTATTTTGAGGGTCTCAAACAATCTTACACTATTAAGACTTAAGAGATTTTGAACTGCTGAGTATACTCAAATAAATGCTTTATTTGGAAATAAAACTGTGTTTCCTTGAACAAGCCGAGAACATTTGGACTTCCAATAATTACAGTACAACTCTGATTCCGAAATTGCGCGAAAGCTCACGAGAGAGGCATTACTTTCGAAAAATAAAGTGAAGACTTGATTCGAATAAGTATTAGTAATGGATTTTTTAGTACTACAAAGGGTATATTGAAAGCAACGTGGTGGTAATGAGTTTAGCAGAGACCAGAAGATAAGTACCTTTTCATAAAGGTGTCAATACTTTGTAAAATCTGAAGTCATAGTATGGACAACAATATACAAAGAAAGATAATATAATACTTTTAAGCTTTAATGACCGGTAATGTTCGGGAAGAAGGTGGTGACAACTTTTTCAAGATCATTTTTTTGAGAG
Organism: Melolontha melolontha; assembly: GCA_935421215.2. NCBI lineage: Eukaryota > Metazoa > Arthropoda > Insecta > Coleoptera > Scarabaeidae > Melolontha > Melolontha melolontha. The sequence continues at coordinate 164,494,556 of OW285237.1, read as the reverse complement.
TAACCAAATAACTGAAGAGTAAGTAAACATAGAAAAATATATATTCTAAAGGTGTTCGTACCAACTCATTCAAGATTAGTAATTTTGGTAACAAAAGCTGACAGTATAAACAACAAGACATTGTTTACAACAACGAGTAAATGGCAAAAGCAGGAAGACATGGATTATTAGTGACACCAGGTGTGAAAGCCTGTGCGATTTAAAGTATACACTTTATTCTTGGACCAATGTTATTTATTAATATTATGAAAAATTCTAAACTTGCATGATTTGTGTTATGGGAAGCAAAAAGAGGTATGATCAGTAGGCAAATTCTCATTGGTTCACCGATAAGTTATTAAAAATTAACAAGTAATTAACAATTAATCTAATCTGAGTCCGTTTTTGTCTGTTGCTTTATTATAGCCAACTATGTTTTTAAAGGAAAAAAATAATTGAAATTGGTTGTAACTCATTTATTTAACGCAATAACTTTATGATTGTAACGTGAAAAATAAGCTCTTTTTAATGAAGTCATAGCCAACTATGAGTGCCTTTTAAGAAAACAAAAGTTTGTGTCATAACTCGAAAATAGTAAGTCCGATAAAAGTTAATTAACGCAGGTTGATAAAGGATATAGCTACCTGAATATTTTTTTCCCTTTCAACTTTTCTCTAAATTTAATAATAAAGTAATTAGACGAGATTAAAAAATGAAGAAAATAGATTTTTTGCAAATATCAAGCTGTGAACTTTGCTGAAATATAACAGCAGCACTAAGTCAAGCACGTAAAACCCTATTTAAGTAAATCTCTATCTATTGTAGTTTCCAAGATCCCCATGAAAAAAGTGAGAAAGACTCACCCTGTATATATCTCTGATGTCTGTTGTTTTCCCACTTATTTTCTCAATTTAGGTTTTTGTGTCCGTACGTGTTCCTGTAATTAGGGCGGCGGGCAGCTAGCGACCTCTGGTGGCGGCCCGCGGCCAAAGGCGGGGCTCCCAGGTCTCTCATTATCGGCTCACCGCGCGATCCTTCCATCTCAATATTATTGATTGTTTTCGCGCCAGTGCTCCGCCCGCTCTTCTTCATCTTCGGCCGCGTTTCTCGCCTCCGTTATGTTACTTTCTGGTCCGTTCTCGTCTCCACACATTCACCTGTGATTTGTTTAAAAACGGAGGCGACAAAATCCCATCTACACATACCTACATAATGACAGGTTTGCAGTGGCGTATCGAATTTCCTCACAGTTGAGCTCAAATTATCTCGAATTACTTTTTATTAATTTTTTTATTATGTTATTATAAATATTTATTAATCCCTTGCTACAAATTAATTACTTTTATCTATATATCGCAATAGAAGCCTTGAAAACTTTAGCAGCTTCATCCATTACCTTCCGTCTTCCTGATCTGCTGTTATTTCTTTTATAGTTAGATTTTTTAAATTTTCTTTCGCGTAATCAGTCTAATAAAAACTTTACTATTGTTTGCATTAGTATATTTGTTTTGTGTGCCTATTATTGGTTATGAAAGTTCTTCATAAATGAACATTATCGTATAATGACAGTAACGGTTATCCAAATAGAGAACCTATTATTACAGCTGGGTCTTATATTGCATTTACTTATTTTATTTTGAAAGGATTCTTAGATGGATTACAATACCATATTTTAGAATAAATCTTCTTCTTTGATAAATCTTCTGTTTCATTAGGTTTAGAGTCTGTTCCATGTTCCAGACTTTTCTTGAAAGTTCTCGAATTTTCCAGTAGTTGTTTTTCCAGATATTTCTCCAGAATTCCAGAAGTTTACAGCAGTTGTTTTTCCAGATTTTTCTCTAAGATTCTAGAAGTTTTCAGTAGTTGTTTTTCCAAATTTCTGTCTGAGATTCTAGACATTTCCAGGCTCCTCCTCTGTTCCATTTTTGTTTGCGAATCTATTAGTCACTGTTCCAAAGCTTTCGCACTGTCTAGATTCTTCTGCACAATTTGTTTCATTTGAGTTTACTTATCTATTAGTCGTTGTTCCAAAGTTTGTAAGAAATAATACTCTGGCCTTCACCCTTGTTGGTCAACATATCTCAAAGTTGTTACTACGTCGCTCCGGATGTATTTTCGTCTCTTTCCTCCAGTTCACGTTTCAGGTCAGCTCCTTTTATATCGGAGAGTTTTACTTTCGTCGCCATCGCGATATTTAAAACAAATATCTTTCCTCACTGTATAAACGAGTGTTTAGTTAATTATGAATTGTCCAATTGGTCAATTATTTATTAACTCCACATCTGACACCACTGTTACTTGGATCCAATTTAATAAAATACACTTTAATTACAAATAACTCTATGAATAAAATACACTCAATAGTAACTAACAATAAATACAGTATTTATATTCATTTTCTCCCGACCGAGAATAAAGTGTCATCTTATACATCTGACAATTGACATATATTAGACTACTTTATTCTCTAGGGAATAAAATATTCGATTTTCCCTAGGGAATAAAGTGAATACTGTAGTGAATGACTTTTGGTTCATTTATTTAAGTCATAGTTAATTTAACTGTCAGAGTGACGAAGCATTTAAATATATCAATCAATTTTATTTTGTAATCGTAATAGTAACATTAGATGAGTTTACAATATTTATATATGGACAATCATCTGATATCTTAACTTGGCGGTTGCTTACAGTAGTGCTTGTGCAAGGTTCGTTCTCATAATAAGACACAAAAACTCGTTTTACCTTAGTAACCAGAAACTATGCACATTTTCATGACAAACCAACTTAATTGAATGACATCAGATCAATCTATCAATTAACTGTCAAACTAATAATGAAATAAATTATTACATTTAAGGTCGGGAGAAAAGTTTTGTATGTAATTCGGGAATAAACGTCTTTAATCCCTCAACAGAAAATGCCCTCGCTCCCTTCGGTCGCTCAGGCATTACTTACTGTCTCGGGATTAAAGCTGTCATTTATTCCCTTAATACATAAATATCTATTATATACATTTATGTCTACGATGGTTCACGATGATCGCGGATTGAATGTAACACCTTTTCTCTTGAGGGCTTAAATAGTCATCAGGTATTTCGAGAGTAATCTGGGGCTCCTAGAGTCTTCCGTCTCTAGAATGCTCTGACCAGTGACGTCATCACTTTGGTCACCAGCTGACGCAAACGGAATCTAAATTTATTTTTTGTGGTTTGTGTATAGCGGCCAATGTCTTAAGCTTAAAGCTTGTTAAGGCCCCAGGCCCGCTTAGAGTTGTAAATTGTTTCTGTTTCCTGGTTTTATTACAATATCTCCTCGCCGTAAGAGGGCAGAAATATTGATTTGACTTCCACTCTCTCAACATTTAAAGATAACTGAAAAAGATAGGAACCTAGAAAAAAATACCCCCTAACACGCCTGTCCCGGAATCAGAAACTTCAACCTACTAGACTGTTACTTCTATTGCGCGACGCTCTTGCCCAAAATCTAAAGAACGAGTTATTACACTCTTCCCGTTCATTCTGACCGTCAACCGAATATACCAGTGCACTAGATCCTGGATTCTGTGGATATTTTTCTCACTTTTTGCAATTGAACGCGTTACGCTACGAAGCTCATCTTAATCGAGCCCTGACCTTCTGAGAATGCTTTAAAGCACTTGAAAATCAGGTGTCTCCATACGCCTGTTAAAATTTTCTAATAGTTTCCATCGCACCGTGCCCAAGTTTGAAACAAAACCTGTTAGCACGCTTTGCTCAAAAGTTTCGTCATTAATTTTGAAAACGCGTTAGAAAAACCCGGTTCAAGAAAATAATCTAACTACAAAGTTCAAGCTAACACTCAAGACGCATCAAAAACCAACAGTGTTGGCTACGCTACCAGTTATATTACTGTATTTATACACCTTGTACCTAAACTAACAAAATCGTTTAAAGCATTTTAAATATTGTTCCCATTTGTTACATAAGGCGAGTGTATGAGTAGGAATACTTTTTAGATCCTGAATTTGTTGAATGTTTGGCGATTGTAGGTAGGATTGATTGGTGGTCTCAGGTCGACTTTGTGAGATTGTGACTTTAAGCGTAGGAAACTGAACTTTTGATTAGGTTTGTGTTTTGTAGGTAATTGATGATCATGAACTTCCGCTTTAAATATTTAAGAAAATGTGATCAGACGAACGCACAAGTTCCAGGTGTCCAGAAAGGGTGGGGGGTATTTGTATCTACGCCGCCCATGTAACGGCTAGGTTTGGAGAGGCGCGGTAGGGGTATGTTGTTGCACTGTTCTTTGGAGATATAGTGTACCCGGGAGACTATCGTGCTTTTTGCCTAAGCGCCTATTATCGCAAATGTGATTCGATAGTCATAACTCAATGTTTATTTCGTGCAGAATTTAACGTATAGCATGCACCGAAGGTCGATACCATCAGAAAATGGAATGTTTGAAAATACCGGTTCGACTGTAAAAAATTGTCAATTAAGGTCGCCGGCGCTCTGTTCGAAGCCAACATTCGATTGAACAAGTGAGAGTCTTAGTGCGTGCAAATCCGTCTAAATCAGTTTGAAAACACAGTCAGGAATTTAATATTAAAAAATCGTAGCTGCACAAGATTCTGAATCAAGATTTACAACCTACAGCCTACAAATTTCAGTTTGTTCAAAACATGAAGGTGGCTGACTATCCTCTACGACTGAATTTTGCAAATGAAATGCTGAAAACCTTTTGTTTAGTGACGAAGGGAACTTTCACTTAAATGGTCACGTAAACAAACACAACTGCCGCTACTGGGCTAACGAAAATCCAAGACAGAAACATTAACGGCCATTACATAGTCCAAAAGTTATGTGTGGGATGCCATCCTGGTGAAGTCATCATTTGGCTTTATTTTTTTGAAGACCGGCAAGAGCGAGCACTTATGGTAAACACTGAACGGTATTGCGAAACTTTTTAATTCCACAACTGCAGGAATTTGAAGGTTTTAATGTGGGAACATGGTTTCAACAAGATAGAGCCACTTGCCACACCTCAAACCAATCACTTGTGGTTGTCAATCAACTTTTCCCGGAAAAAGTGATCGCTTGTCGAGACACCATTAACTGGGCCCCGAGAAACCCCGATCTTACACCACTTGATTATTTCTTATGGGGATATCTTGAAGAGAAAGTGTATGCAAACAAACCACGAACTCTATTGCAGTTGAAGCACAATATCTGCACTGAAATAGCCGCTGTTTTCAGAGAGATGTGTAGACGCGTGGCGGTTAATTTCCGTGTTCGGTTAGAGGAGTGCCATTAGCGCGAGAATCAACATTTGGACAACATAATCTTTGGGACTTAATTTTCCAAAACTTTTTCTAAAAATTAAAAATAGCAAAATATTTTTCTGACTTTCAGTGTTTTTTTTTTATTTAATTTACAAAAACTCTTTCAGGACAACCTGTATAATATCCTTCAAATCTCAAATATATGAATCAGAACATTGTTTTAAAAGAATTAAAGGGCCTTTGATATGATAAACAGTTACTCAGTATTGTTGTATATTATTTGTATAATTTTTATTGATGTTACCTTCATTGAATGTTTCTGTAAATCGCTGTAAGAAATTATGTAAGTTAAGAGTAATTTCTGGAAGAAGAACACTACGTATATGCGTTTATTTTCAAAACTTATCTACATTATCTCGTACTTTATGTAAGTACAAGTGAAATATCTACAACCCAATTTATGATAATAGAGATTATTGTTGCATTCGACAAATATCGTATATTTAGAAAGCGCTGTATTCTAACTCTGTCATAGGAATTACTTTATGGAAATGGAAATTACAATTTTCCTAAAAAATACTAATTCTTCGTTATTTAATAGACATAAATTGACCTTTTATAGTATTGACCCATAGATATTTCATTAAAAAATTTATGAACTAAAAATTAAAAAGATCTCATTATATATCTATTGGTGGCTATTATAAATTACTCGTCTTCGAAAATAGTTTCTTTTATACTGGAAATTTAGAATTATGCTTTAACGCTTCTAAAAGAGGTTAATCCGTTACGATAATCTTAAATCTCCGTCACTAGTCTAATATATACGCAGGGATATTCCGCATAACGTGTCCATAATATGAAGTGGGCCTCGGGCTCATCTTCCAGAATTAAACGTTTCCACTTTGAAGGTGTTTGCCGCGCGTTCAACTGCTACCACCGCTAATTATGTGGAATTGCCAGAGGCCTAGCGGTCCTTTGTCATGCTAATAACGAAAGCGGCAACAGTTTAACACTCTTTCTACTACACAATGACAACTACACATTGGAACTTTCGAATTTCATATCCACTATGACCCACTGCTTCAATTAAAATGTGTAATGTAGTATATAGTTACTTACGATCATTAAAATCAATTGTAAGGTAGCAATTTTGATTGATACATGTGATTGTACCTAATTTAAATGCAGTACCGGCACTCATTTAATAACAACGATAATTATATGTTCTAAGTAACATAAATTAAAATACAAAGTTAATTATTGTAATTCCTAATAATTAATAGGTTGGCGATTTATGACTAGATAATTTTTAATTGTTTTTCTTCCTCTAATTTTCAAAATTAAAATTATCTTATATAAGTATTCAGTTTTGTTACATGTATGTAGAAAGCAATATTTAATTCAGTTTTGTTTATATTATTGACATTTAGAAGGTATAATTAAAAGTATTTAATTGGTTTCTATTTCAACGCATAATTACAATTATTGCGATTTTATTGCGTTGAATTCATTATTGCACTGTTAAACATAGACGATAACTTCTTTCTTTAATTAATTCTATTGATAATAGTATATTATTAACAGAGTTATCGTTCCAGAAAAAGAACTATGCATAGTTTCTTCATAAATACTGTTAGTATTTTATATGGTATAGAAAAAAGAACAACTCACACATACAAGGGGGGATTGATATATAAAATCTCCAACTCTATAAAATAAGAATAATAAAAGACAAGATAATGAAACTATACCTCTTTCCAAATAAGAATGGACCAGATGGCGCTGCAATTTGAGTGTAATTTATGCAGAATAGACTTTATAATTTGAAACTCCATGACAGGATGCGTAGTTTTTACAAGCTCAAGCAATTCAACATTTAGCATAGCTATAATTCCTTTTGTTAAAAGCCATTAAATTAAGTGTCTCCTTTTTCCATAATAAAGTAGGTAACTTTTCTGTTTTAGTAGAATGATAGGCCACATTATACATTACTATAACACGATTGGGCTAAAGAGAAGCTATCTTGCATCCATGCTATGAACACTTTACTATTCACATCTTCATGGTAATTTGCAGTTTTCTGATTCAAATAATAACAAACCACTATTCACAAAACCAGTATCGCCACCAACGTCAAGCACAATTAGGCGCCTTCCTTTGCCAGATAGTTCTTTTAAACCAGTAGAAAGATCTTAAACAAATTCTTGCCTTTGATTATGTATCTTTCCATATTTTAGGTTTTGTGTCACCTGCATTCACCCATGTCTCATCTAAATAATAGATCTTTCTGCCTTCTATACGAAACTTTCTTATATTTTTCAAATAATGACGTCTCAATTAGATAATATCATTTCATTCAATTAATATGTTGTTTTGTTTGCGTTTTTCCCAGAATCCTAGTTTCTTCAGGATTCTCGAAAGTGTTTTATAGGTAAACTCGCATTCCCTCTAATAACTTCACATATTTTTGTGCAAGTTGGTATCTCATTTAAATAAAAATGAATGTACGTGTCTTCCAATCGTACTAATTGATGTTTCGTCCAATTTATTGTAAGCATCTTGGCAATTTCGTTTTCTTAAGAGAATGTGAAACTCTAGACATTTCAATTTCTTTGTTAACATAGTATTCCTGTTAATCCCTTCTTCCTTTAATGTTTAATGAAAAGCAGCTGTTTTGAACATATTATCTTTGTGCTAAAAATACACATTATAGTATATATATACACATTTTTACATATTTTCCTTAAGGATTTCTTGATGGACCTAGTAAAGCTGCGTCATATATGCTCTAAGACGCTTGCGATTATGTCAATAAAGTTAATTAAAGTGATCAAATATTAATTATAAATAGAACATTAAACAACTGAACACACAACAACACACAAGTTGATATAAATACAGTAAGAGAAAATTTGGCAGAACATAATAAAATTCCTGATTCTGCCTGCATAAATTCGCACTCTATTCTAACCAATTTCAAGCTTTTAATTTACGCCCTCTTTCTAAGCGGTCCGGTCTTATTGTTCTACCAATGTACGAGGGGATTCGTAAAGTAAGTTCCGTTTGTTTATTTAAAAAAAAACACCAATGTATGAAGAGGTTTTTATTATATACACCTTAAAGATACTATTTTCAGCTATTTTTCTACATAATTCCCATTAAGATTGAGATATTTGTTATAGCGATGATGTCATAGCTTTTAAGTGTTCTATTCATAGACCTCTGCTGTCTGTGAATTAAGCCATGCTGTAATACTGTCCTTTAGTGTTTATTGTGGTCCCTCGTTTCATAAACTCTACAAGAAGGGCGCCTTTCTTGCCCAAAAGACAGTGGCCGTGACTTTTCATGTAGAAAATGCTTGATGGCACTTCGGAAGCGAGTTCGAGCGAACCCACTGCATAGGTGACCCAAGTTTCATCATCCTACGATATGCCTGAGGAAATCTTCACCTTCAACATCGTAACGTGTCAGAAAAGTTCGTGCCGATTGCATTCTCTTTGTTTTATGGTCTTCGGTAAGATGCTTTGGCACCTATCGTGAACAAAATTTGTGGTAACCTAAATGTTCAGTAATAACCTCGTACAAAACTATGCGAGAAATTTGAGGCAAAAAGGCACTCAGTTCTGTGATTGTGAATCGCAGATTTTCACGAATTTTTTCTTCGACATTACCCACAAGTTCGTTCGTCACAACAGTTGGTCTTCCAGTCTGTTCTTCATTATGGACTGTTCATCCTTCTCGAAAGATACGGCACGATCTTCTAACCATACTCATGATATTTTAACCATAAGCAGAACAAAGTTTACGATGAATCTTAACAGCCTTCACGCAGAAATCGGATAATAGCACGCAATTCACAGTCGGCGGGATTTCCAATTGCAGCAACCATTTTAATCGACCAAAATAGGTCCCAATAGCACTCCCAGGCTCACTGTGCTCACTAGGCGGAAACGAAATTTACTTTACGAATCGCCCTCGTACATAATAATTTTCTCATATATCACCATTTAGTGCACCACATTTCTCTAGACGCTAAATCTCTTCCGTCATTCCATCCATGAAAAAACTTTCGTGCTTTCTGTTGATCCAATTCCGAACTGCAGTCTCTAACTTCAGTGCCTGATGAAAAACGTTGACTCCTTCAACTTTTGCCAAATCAGGACGATACGGAGGGTGCAAAAAAAACATGAATTTTAGGTTGTTTTAAGCCCACATGCACTGTTTTCATTGCTTTGTTGCTGCAATGCGGTCTGGCGTTGTCGTGGTTCAAGAAAAAATTCGTACTTCCAGCCTCATTCTACGGAAACCATTCTTTAGTGATCAAAAAGTTTTGCAGTATCTTATTGAATTAAATCTTGATCCCTTCGGCTATCAGTTATTCAGTATGAATGACTCCCTTTGTGTCAATCTCTCAGAGAATGGTGAACATGACTTTCTACGCTAATGGGATTCTTTTGAATTGCCAGCCGCTTGTCTTCGGGTTCGTAATAATGAACCTAAGATTCAACAGCGGTCGTCATGTTCATGAGAAAATAATCAATAATAATTGTAGCAGGATCCATCTGGCACAAATTTTTCTGCAATTAAACGTCTGAACAGTGTACTCTTTCGTTATTAATGCCTAATTGCTGAGCAATTTGTTTTTGTGTAATCCGACGATTTCATCGAATCAGTGCGTTCACTTGTATTTTATTCTTCTCATGCGTCACTGATACTGATTGACCTAGTCACTTTTCGTCAAATATCTTCATTTCATCTCTATGACAGAGCTTTGCGCGTTGAACCCTCCAGCGAACACTCTTCACATCCACACAACCTTTGCCATAAACAGCCTTCACCCGTCTGTAAATTTAAGGGCGAATCGTTGTTTGGTGCGCACTTTAGAAATCGAACTCATCCTAAATAACACTGTGTACACAGCAAAATGAAACTTTGCGTACTAAGAAGAGATACTTGAAATTACAATTTGCAGATTAGAACTTGTTTCTATCTCCACTACTTACCTTGTATATCAACCCGCCCTTGTATATACGAAAAGTATAAAAATTCGTTTTCAAACGATGTAAAATTTATTCTATTTTCTCCATTCGTCTACCAATTTATGCAAAGTTTCTAGTAATCTCTTTGTTACAATTTTAAGAATACTTTGTTTCAGAGACTCGAAATTTAGATGACATTTCTTACAAGTCGTACTTTTGTGAACATCTCATAATCGATAGTCGATTATGGAATTTACCGAATGGCTATCGACTAGCCTGGACCTGAAAACTGGTCAGAGCTTTTGCCATGTGACCAATCGGAAGTCTAAATAAATTCAGGAACGTTGTTTTCCAACCATGTTTGGACTGGTCTCGCTTTATGAGCGAGTGCGAATCCTATTGAAGCACCTTGTTAACAAGAAATCTTTTGGAGGCTTCACAACAGTTTCCAACCTAGGGGAGCTTCACCAAACTATTACTATGGCCGAATGGTAACTACGCTGAACCATTGTTATGATCTTCTTGGCTTCTATGAAACTTTGAGCATCCATCCTATCATTCAATCTGTTAAATTTTTCCGCAATAGTAAAGATCTTGTCGTCAATAATAAAAACTTCTTCGCTCTATTATGCTTATAGCCTTCAAGGCTGATTGTTTAGAGACGATGTTTACTCCTTCTATAATCTCTCATGCTTAAATCTTCCACAATGTATTCGAGAGATAATTATAGGTGTAGCCGTCGTTTCACAGGACAAGATTGTTTCGTTTTCCAGGGGATTTCGAACAATCGTTGCACGAACATCTGCCGCGGTCTTTCACGTATGTGCAGTACGCACATAACTGACATAACTGATACGAGAGCGATAAACAATATCACAGATGTCTCGAAATGAGCAATTGTACGATATACAATTTTATAAATGGTGTGGTTATTGCGTTGGTACGACCATTCGTTTATGCTGTTATGAAATTCTCTGACTTGTAATTGCATACAATTACCTAACATTGACAGTGTTTATGGCAAGACTGAAATCACGGTTCGTTTCTTGTTAGGAGGATTCTGTAGGCCGACATTCATAACATCTCATTTCTCAATTCCCTATAATTTCGTACAATTGTACAACGTTTATTGTATGTATAGTTAGACCATGCACATATTTTTAAGGTAATTTATATAATACTATGAGTTCAGTGCTATAAATAAGTATACCAGAACAGATTTAGAAAAGGATGACCCACTGTCGACACAATCCGCATATTGAGACAAATTATGGAGAAAAGCTACAAGTATAATATAGAGACGTGTACATAATTTTCGTAGACTCGAAACAGGTATTTGACTAATTAAAGAGGCAGTAATTGACGTAATATTTGAGAAATATAAAAATTCAAAAGAAGATAAGCAACAAAACAAAAATTACGATGGAAAAACCTAAAGCAGTTATAGAGTATAGTAGACTCACAAATAATTTCTATTCTTGAGAGCAAACTGTAATGCTCCGTTTGTCAACCTACTCATTTTAACGATAAATAAGCATCCCTGTCTGTTATTACAGTAGTGGCAACGTACACATCGAAATAAAGGATCGAAAGTTGAATATTCGATACGTAATATTGTGGGAGTTGGAGTAAGGAAAAAAAACTGCGATGGCATTTAAAAAAATATGCACTGTTAGGGTGAAGGCATAATTGATCGGCAGGATTTTTACAAATTCTACTTCGGAAATATCTCATTGGAAGATCTCTGTCCTCTGAAAGCTGAATATACTTGTGATTCCGTGGTCTAAGAAAATCTTTATCTTCACAAAACTTCCTTCATATCAGTAGCTTGTTCTTGCTATGGGAAAACAGCAGAATGTCGGATCCAACGAGATCTGGACTGCAGGATGAATGTCCTGGTGGAGAAATCAGATGCCCTTGCCTCGAGCGAGGACGAGTATTTTTGAGTGCTTAAATAACTTTGGGCAGGACTTTTGGAGGAATCTTGTATGCTATCGAAATACGGTCGTATGATGTGGATAATCAGTCTCGTTATATTTTGATATACCGCCGTATATAGTAGCACCATTATGATAAATATGTATATTCAAAACAAAAGGTGTTATCAATAGATACATACCATTCTTATTGCATCATAACTAGCCTGCGGAACAGACGCTATTCTCTAATGAGTCATGCAGGCGAGAGACAGAGTCGGTTTCGTTTAATAATAAGATTGATGCAATATTCGCTCGTAGCCCTGATTTTAATGTGCTGAAAGACTTTTGTAGTAATGTTCAAAATACGGAAATCGGTAGATATATTAAATTTAAAGATTATTATTTCTATGCACCACTCACTAGCTCTGATGTTGAGCGAAGTTTTTCTATATTTAAAGACGTACTGTCCAATAAAAGAACGCACTTTACGGAACAAAGTTTAGAATATATCGTATTAATTAATGTGAATAGAAAATGTTTACTGTGGTGTGACAAAGCATTCACTTTAATTATACGTGATATAATTATAATTTATTATATTATATATATATATATATATATATATATATATATATATATATATATATATATATGTAAAATAAAAATTGTTGGGGAATCCGGCAATAAAAACCTTTAGTTAGTCAATTAGAGTTTTATTTTATACCTTATATTTCGCTCTGTAGATTTAGAGCTTCATCAGAGGTCAAAAAGCGAAACTATTTTTTGTGAGAGATATAAAATTTTTAAAAAAACAAAACCTGTAGAGAAACAAGAAGTCCACGTAATACAAATAAAACTTTATATTAATTAAAAATTGTTACTTTAAAAGCTTATTGTTATTACATATTAAAACCATTTAAAAAATTATTATTTTTTCAACAAACACATCTAAAAAGAAACACACACGTAGTAAAGAACTACTTGTCTTGATGTAAATTACGTTTTAACAATTCAAGTGTCGACAAGGTCGACATTTGAATAATGGTGGAATAATAACTCGATAATGGTGAACGAAAAAAAAATATTAGCTACATAGGTAGTTTCATTTGGCGTAAAATTATCTAAAACTTTTGTCTAAACACTTTTTCTCTAAAATTACTATTAACGATGCTAAGCATGTTTAAAGAAAATCGTAAAATTTAGTTTTCTTTGAATATCTAATAAGCCATGAAAGTTATCGGAGAAACAAAAGCAGTTTTAAATCAAACTCGTAAAACTGCGCATCTTTCCCCATTTAAGCGTTTTTCTATCTCCAGTAGTTTCTGAAATCCCAATGCTAAACATTCAAAAAACTCACCCTGTATATATATATATATATATATATATATATATATATATATATATATATATATTATATTATAATTTCAAGTTTATACTTTTTCAATATTTTGATTTTTTTCACTGTATAAAGTAAATGCATTGAATTAATTTCAATTCAAGTCAATTGAAATTCATAATATTTTAATTCAACTTCAGTGTTTTATTTATTTTCCTAAAAATATATTTCCGTATATACATTTCATTGGCTTTATTACGACTCTGGCGAAATATATTTCACACTCCGTCTGTTTGTATTGAAAGATGTACAAACAGGCAACTTTTATCAATACCGTTGCCCTATAACATTCATATATTAAGTTAATCGATTGTACTTTGTCGGCACCGATGAATCACACCCGATACGGGATAGCGCCGATTCTGCAGTCTAATCATAACATTCTTATTTAAGTGTTAATAATAGTTTGAATTATTACATACTATTAAATAAACTTCGACATGTTTCTCATAAAAGATCTGTTATGAAATAACAGTAAAAACAAAAGGTACTGTGAAGAATTAAAATCTGTTGTAGCGTATAATACATATTCCTTTCCGGTATATTTAAGATCACTTAATCGTTGCTTTCGACTAAACTCTTTACCAAAACTATTCTGCAAATTTTCGCATTTATTTTCAGAAATATTAAAGTAGAAATTCTTAACTTAGGTTTTCTAAGAAATCAATTTTTTACTCTTACTATATCAGATATATTAACTATTTGTGAAACTCTTTTCAAAATGATATTCTTTGTTACAGAGAACCAATGGATACTCTTTTCATGGATCAGCACTTTCTGCGCTCATCATTGCGTCTTTACTCTAATGACCCATTAGACGCAGAAAATAACAACGCTGGATCTCTTTTCTCAGCAGCTATGATGGAGAAGGCACGTGCTCACATACAAATGTGGGGAAGAGCAGGAGGAAATCCTTACAGTCCAAGTGACTTACATGCCCTTTTACTCGGCGGTTCGCACACACAGCAAGTTTACCTTGGTCAAAGACCCGGTGTACCCTTGGGATTACCGAGTCAACTTTGGAGTCAAGGTGGAAGTTCGTGGCAGTCTCCCATACATACAGGTTTACCTCCTGGTTTATTAGGACCTCCACCTCCACATAGACCGCAAATGACACCACCGCCACCACCGTCTTCAACACCTAGTTCCTCTGGTTCACCCAGTCCGACTTCCATCAATACTTCTTCTGAATTGAGACTTCCCAAAGCTGTTTTTCCATCAGCGTTACATCGTTTTAGTCCTTATGCGACGACAGTTTCGAGACAACCCCCATGCTTAAGTCCAGTATCTCGTCATAATCAATGATAATTTCAAGTCAAATAAAAGGATGTTAAATTTTTACCAAAGAAGTCTTCTATATATAAGGAAAAAGGGCGAAAACTGTATTTATATAAATATTTTGTAAATAGAAAATATATATACATAGGTAATTTATTGATTTATTTATGTATACAGGGTGTGTCTAATTTAAATAATTATACGAAATATTTTTATTAGTTTTCTGTAACAATTCCTTTTCGATATTTCATATTCTGAAAAGCAAAAATAATTTTGAGATTTATTTATAATTTTTATTAGATGCACCTGTACATAATCTGTACGATAGGTACAACAAAAAAGGTTACTATTTCTTTATTCATATTAATAATATTATTGTAAATGTATGTGGTATATTTTATACGGAGCATTAGTATTTTACGACAGTATTACTCAAAATAGAGTTGTATATATATGCGAGAAGAAAAATCTATATATCTGTATATTATTAATTCTCTTGGATGGTTATTTTATTAAAGTATACTCTACATTGATGTGTCTTTGTTTAGAGTATGTTATTGTTCCTTATTATAATTATAGTTCGTTTTGTTTTCTTTCTCTTATGTAACATATAGTACGAATTTATTAGAACAAAGTCAAATGTTTGGTAATCGAAAATCCCCAAGTCAATTATCTAAATTTGTTTTTCCCCAAGAAAGAAGTGTCAGCATATTTGTTACGGATGTTGTAAAAAATGCAAACAGAAAGAAATTGTTGTTGTGTATATAATGTACTATTAATAAGTGGAATTATAAAATAAACGGAATAAAAAATTAGCTTGTTTTATTTAAATTAAATTACATAAAAATCTCTCCTAAACCTACATCACATAAACTTAAATCGCACAATATTGTCCGTTAATTGACTCCCGTTGGGCAATAGTGTTTAAAATAAATAAATAGATGGCATGGTAGTCTAGTAATATTAACAGTAACAATATATTTTTGACTGTATTAATAAAATTATCTATTATTTTACATTATATAATTTGGCAAGTAATTTTAATTAATGTAAGAGATATTCACATTTCATCATTGGTAGTTTGTCTTGGTGGACATAAAGTTTAAATATTTTTCTAGCCTTACAGTATTAAATAAGTAGGATAACAGATAAACAAGTAGTTTACTTTGCATTCTTAATAATACATACAATAGAAATGTATGAAAATTAACATCTACTTCCTGTGTTTTTCATTAAACCTAAACTCACCTGACTATACTACATAATAATGTCACCTGAAGTATTCGAAAATTCCATTACAAACAAAGAACCAGTCGATACCCAAGTGATAAGTCACTGGCTTATCGTGTTGGAGGTTCCGAGGTCAAGTCCAGGTTTTCCTTCTCAACAGTCTTAAGTCACACCACAAACGCGGGCATTAAAAATAATAATCGTATCATAAATACATTTTCGACAACTAAGTTGTCATCATCAGTAGATAAAACCACTAATCAAAGTGTTGAACATGGGGCAAAGTAAAGCTAACACATAGAATCGGAAAAAGGGAACAATTTAGTAATTATGTACCAAATGAACTATTTCCAAATAGTTAGAAATCTAATTGCGGAAGGTCGGTATGTAGAAATTAAGATGAACCATTTACCCAAAATGATTAATGGCATTAAAGATGCGTTGAAAAAATGTCCAATATTAATAACTTCTACCCAAATACATAAATTTAAAGTTAGTAATCCTTTAGTGCTAAGAATCTATTGTTTGCTGTGGATACATAAGCCAGGTAACTCGATGAGACCTATCGTTTAGGGTATCAAGTCACCGACTTACTTGATTTCCAAATGGCTAGTCGATGAATTTAAAAATTTATCCGTGAAATCAGAAAGTTTCTCAGTTAGTAATTCCTTAGAATTTATTCAATTAATTAAAAATTGTGAACTGGAAGACGGGGAAATTTTAGTTTCATTCGAAATTCATTTGAAATACTTGGAGGACTAGCTTTATAAAAATAACACTGAACCTTTAAAGGTAAAGGAATACATGAGATTAACAACCCTTTGCATGGCGCAAAATTGTTTCCAAGTTGGAGAAAAAATTTATGAACAGAAACAGTGGTAATTGCCTCTTCTTTCATAGTTAATTTATTTATGAGTGAATTTAAAGTAGAATTTAAAAATAACGCTAAATATTTTCCAAAAGTCTGGATCAGGTACATAGATAACATTTTTGCGATTTTTTGATACACGGAAATGCGAATTGGACATGTTCGTTAAACAACTAGATTTGAAATTTCCGACTATTAAATTCACGGTCGAAATGGAAAACAATGAGAGGATACCATTTTTAGATACATTAGTAATTAGAAACAAGCATAAAATAGAAATCGATATTTTACAGAAAGAAACCAATGTAAATAGATTCAAGACCGCGGATTCAAATCATAGTTTTCAACATAAGACAGTTTCTTTTAATTTCTTAGTCAATTGGATACTAAACTTTGCGTTAGCGAAAGAGAGACATGAAATAGAATTAGATTTCTTTAAAAACACCGCGAGATATAATGGTTTTGACATAGAAATAATTAATAAATTAATTAGAAAAACGAATTTAAAAAAAGACCATCCGTGACTGTAGATTAGTTTGATATCTCAACGTAACCAGGAGAAAAAGTACATGTGTTTACCATACCACCCAATCACCAAAAACATTAATAGAGTTGTTAAAGAACGAGTTCTCCAAATTTCTTTTCGGCCCGAAAACGCCATCAAAAGCCTCCTAGGTAGTATCAAAGATAAAGTTAACTTGGATTTTAAATCAGGTATATACGAAATTAACTGCTGCGATTATAATTTGAAATATCTAGGTCAAACGAAACGCTCAATAATAACCCATTTTAAAAGAGACCGTATCACACATTAAATTTAGTAGACGAGAAAAATCGAACGTCGAAAACCATGCATTGGGCATAGATCACAACGTCACGATTAAAGGGCTAAAACTTGTTAAAAATATCAACAACCCCAGAGATCTCGACGCATACGAAAGCACTCATATCGTTAAAAACAAAATTAATACGTTTAACTCGGATAACGTTCTATCCCATACAGTTGTGTTTTCATTTTTAGAAAAGACGTAGAAAAAATAGAGAATAAATACATGGTGTTGCTGTTAAATACATGGTGTTGCTGTTTCCTGAAGAAAGATCAGTTGACGTAATTTTAGTTTGTGTATTTCAGTTTTAAATTCAGTGTATAAGTGGACGTCGTGTAAAGTTGTGCGCGATTATATGTGTTAGCTTTACTGTGCCCCATGTTTAACACTTTGTTTAGTGGTTTTACCTACTGATAATAACAACTTAGTTGTCGAAATACGTATTTAGCATACGATTATTAATTGTGGTAAGGGGTTTTGTACCATTTTTGAGTTTTTACTTAACCACAGTCTCCAAAGAAAGACTTTTAATACTACACAATAATTCCACTTAAAGTATTCGATAATTCCCTTACAAACACAGAGTCAGCCGATACTCCACTCATAAGTCACTAGCTTATCGCGCTGGAGGTCCCAGGGTCGCGTCCAGGTTTTCCTTCTCGACAGCTTTAAGTCGCACCACGGACGTGGGAGTTATAAAATTAACGCTAACGTTATAAATCTAACGCTAACGTTATAAAACTAACGTTCCCCTGGCAATACTACATAATAATGTCACCTAAAGTATTCGATAATTCCCTTACAAACACAAAGCTAACCGATACTCCAGTGATAAGTCACCGACTTATTGTGCCGAAGGTTCCGGGGCGAATCCGAGTTTTCCTCCACGACAGCTTTAAGTCGCACAAGCGTTAGTTTTATAATAACCGCGTCGTGTTACAAAACTAACGCTAACGTTATAAAACTAACACCCGCGTGATAATTTCACCTAAAGTATTCGATAATTATCTTACAAACGCAGGGCCAGCCGGTACCCAGTAAAA
Organism: Melolontha melolontha; assembly: GCA_935421215.2. Taxonomy (NCBI): domain Eukaryota; kingdom Metazoa; phylum Arthropoda; class Insecta; order Coleoptera; family Scarabaeidae; genus Melolontha; species Melolontha melolontha. The sequence continues at coordinate 164,475,772 of OW285237.1, read as the reverse complement.
AGTCAGTGACTTATTGTCCCGGAGGTCCCGGAGTCGGGACCAGGTTTTTCTTCTCGACAGCTTTAAGCTGCACCACGGACGCGGGCGTAATAATAACTCGTGGTTTCCTAATGTTCCCTATAATTGGCGTTAAGCTTTTGGGCCATACTAAGGTATGAATTATTATTATTATAAATAAAGCTATGGAATTTTTATTTATAATTACACGAGATCTATGTCGAACTTAACTTGATATTTCAAAGATAATTTCGTTGCTTGGCAATTTAACAAAAGAAACTGCCTCTGAAAGTTCATAGGACGAGTAATTTTTTCTGACAGCTTTTTTAGTTGAATAGCCTAAAGGCAAGGAAGCTCAAATTATTAATATTAGGTTTACTTCGATTAAAAAAAAGCTTCAGTGTAATTCGGTACGACAATTTAATGAATGCACATTTAAATTACATATTTGGTAATTTAGAAGTTACTAAATTAACAAACAAAGTGAAAATTATTTTATTATTACTAGAATTATACCGTTTTAAAAGTTAGATTCCGTTTTGTCGCTAGAAAAGTTAGGGCAAACTTTTACCGCTGTCACAGTGACAAAAAAACCGCGGCTTATGTGATTTTTAGTGTATGCACTAAATTGTCAATATAACTTATGTACCCTGTCTGTTTGACAGTACCGTAACTCCTCGATAGAGGATACCACTATCCTCAAGTGTAATACGCGTTTGACATTTGATTACTCTAAGGGCTGGTTGTACCATTGACAGTTAACTCCAAGTTCAATTGACCTGTCGATCAAAGATGACGTTGATTCAATGCCTTATGCGTTATGCGAAAGCAAATGACAGGATAGTCAACTAACTATCGGTCAAAAACAATTGGTAACAATGAAAAGAACGTATTCCTTAGATTTATTAACTAGAAGTACGTATCAGTAGAATAAGCACGGAACTACAAACACTTAATTGTTATTTTAACGTCTGCTTACAACATATTTTGAATTCTCATTATTCGCTATTTACTTCAATTTGCGTAGTTTTCTTGAATATATTAGTATAAATAGAATAAACAATTTTTTAGGGTAAATATTTATACATTATAATTCTTATTATTATTACTTATATGTGTACAGTGTATATTTTAATATTGATAAATTAACTCCTATATAAAAATGTCCATATGCGGGTGACATTTTTGTCACTTTGACAGCGATAAAAACCTACATAGCTTTTTATCACCGATAAAAATGCTTCTTCCTCCGATAAAAATGCTTCTTCCTGTTACATATCTAGTAGCCCTGCATCACTTAATTTATTTTGGCAGCTGACAGGTAATAACTATTAAGTATCGTTGAACGTAAAATACGAGTCGGTTTGGGGAAATTTCAACAAATATCAAAAGATCAATACTGCAAAACACAAGAAATACAAAATCGTCAATATGGAGACAATTTAAAAAGTTTTATTCATGTCGTTAATTTATCTTGCCAAAAAACACTCGAGCTTTTCTTTCAATCGGATAAATTTCTTTTTAACTCAATATTTTTCCAATCAGTAATTTCGCTCGAAAAACTTACATTAGAAAAAATCGCTCGACTATCGTCTCGCGATTTTTTCATGTAAGTTTTTCTCGTCAAATTACTGATTGGCAAAATAATTTCGTTACAAAGAGAAATTTATCCGATAAAAAAAAAGCTCTTGTGTTTTTACTTATGATAAATTAACTCCTATATAAAAATGTCCATATGCGGGTGACATTTTTGTCACTTTGACAGCGATAAAAACCTACATAGCTTTTTATCACCGATAAAAATGCTTCTTCCTCCGATAAAAATGCTTCTTCCTGTTACATATCTAGTAGCCCTGCATCACTTAATTTATTTTGGCAGCTGACAGGTAATAACTATTAAGTATCGTTGAACGTAAAATACGAGTCGGTTTGGGGAAATTTCAACAAATATCAAAAGATCAATACTGCAAAACACAAGAAATACAAAATCGTCAATATGGAGACAATTTAAAAAGTTTTATTCATGTCGTTAATTTATCTTGCCAAAAAACACTCGAGCTTTTCTTTCAATCGGATAAATTTCTTTTTAACTCAATATTTTTCCAATCAGTAATTTCGCTCGAAAAACTTACATTAGAAAAAATCGCTCGACTATCGTCTCGCGATTTTTTCATGTAAGTTTTTCTCGTCAAATTACTGATTGGCAAAATAATTTCGTTACAAAGAGAAATTTATCCGATAAAAAAAAAGCTCTTGTGTTTTTACTTATGATAAAAAAGGCTCACAAATTTTGCTGCTAAAGAAAGAAAGCACTTTAATTTCTTTATTTTAATTTGGGTCTCTCTCTGTATATTCTGGGTTGCCAGGAATGCATAACAATGTTCACTACATTGATAAAATATTCATCAGGTAACTCGCCTAACATATTCATTTTTTACGAAAATACTTCGCTTGTTATGTTAAAATATAAAGGAAATACAACAGACACTGCTACACAACAATATACGTTTAATAATAAAACAAACGATATAGAAGCTTTTTTTAAACAATATAAAGAACTTGTACGCATGTTTCAAAAACCGAATAATACAGGAACGGCCAAGAACGGGCAATCAGTTTAACGAGTTCTTTGACGGGTGGTCAAGTCCGAACTAAGTTGGTACAACGAATCTTGTTGTTGAACCGAAGTTCACGTTAATATACCGGTGAACTTTGTCGATACAACCGGCGCTAACAAAGTCATATAATAAATTTCAAGTACACATATCAAATTGTTATTGTTACACACACTTCAAAAGCGGGTAGGTTCATAGTTTATTTCGAAGAGCGAAAAATCGTGTTTCAAATTCATGTTAATAAAACATTATTTCTTGGAGAGAAAAACATAAAAAACCCGAAGAAAAAAGTTGTACGGGGATTCCGTCTTTTCGCATAGAATGGTTCAAAGGTAGTTGGCTGCATTTCGTTGTAATTATTAGCATGAATGACGATTAGCGTCCAAGGTCCTTCGTTCAGAGTGACTATTAAGGAACATGGAAGTTAAGGAAGTGACAGGGCGTGGAAGTATCGCCAAATGAAAGTTTGTGAAATAGCCCAGGTTGTAAACATTGCTACTGAGCATGCATTCAATGTCTTGGGCGAATATTTGGGTATGAAAATGTTACCTGTAAGATGTATGTCGTGTACTGTATGACAACCAAAAACGAAATCGCGTGAGAATTTGAATACAATGTTTGAATATCATCAATCCAAGTGTTTTTGGGACGGTGAAAGAAACATGGAACCATTATTTCACGCCAGAAACGGAAAAAAATCACCACAAAGGACTTTCGCCCGGCAAGCACCGTAGAAGGCGAGTGGTTCCATCTATCGGAAAGGTTGTAGCTGCAGAGGTCTGGGATGCGCACGGCACAATTAATATTGATTGTTCGGAAATGGGAAGAAAGATCATAGAACTGTATTATGCTAATTTATTAGACATTTCAACGCTGAATTAAAGAAAGAAATGACTACATTGTCAAATTGAAGTATGTTGCTTCATCATGATAATGCACCAGTTTATTCGCCTACAATTATAACAGCTAAATTGGCAGAATTACATAATTAATTTGCCATATCCCATACTCGACTGATCTGGTCCTCTGTGATTTTTTTAGGCCACGTCAGTGGGCAAAGATTTTCATCGAGAGAGAAGGTCATTTCTGAAACAGATATATTTGCAGAGTCTCGAAGATCATACTTTTTGAAAGGTGTAAAGGAATTGGAATATCGCTAGTCTAGGTGTATAGATTTGAACGACGATTATGTAGAAGAATGAAATGTTTTTTAGTGCGAATAATAGTTTTTCATTTAAAAGTCACGACCCCCCAAACATCCTTCTTATCAATAATATCATATAAAATACTTAAAATGCGACAAAAAGTACCTTCTATTACTACCTTAAGAAAATTAATTAAAATTTTTGCTCATATGATAGAAACCTTAAGTCGCCCGTCATAAGCCACTACTTAGAGCTGTAATATGAGTGCTCGTTTATGAGACCGATTTCTATCACTATGGAAAACATTGATCAACACGACTTGTACAAAATGCTTCTGGCGAAATTGATTCGAACGTGTTTCAATGTCGATTAGAAGCGCATTCGACTAATAGTCTCGAAAAAAATCTGTCTGACACCGGTTTGAAGAAGATTCTTCAAATTTTCTAGATCAGTTTGTTACTATGGACAAAACGTGGGCCCAACACTGCGATCTAGAAACTAAAAAGCAATCCAGAGAATGCAAGCATTCTTGTTCTTCACGATCCAAAAAATTTTGTGCTCAAAAATCGTTTGCACGATTCTCGCTTCATTTTTTGGGGGACAAAGATGGCATAATCATGATAGATAATTTGGAAAAGGGTAAAAGTATTACGGGAGCATATTATACTGAGTTCCTAACTACTACTAACTAAGATCTAAATTATTTAAGAAAATTATGGAAAAGCGCCGCGGAAGCTTGCTTTTTGCGAGACAATGCTTCTGTTCTCAAGTTGTTGATTGTAGTGCAAAAAATTGTTAAAATTTATTTAGAATTGGTTAACCATGACTCCTGTTCTTCGGATTCAACACCATCAAACTATTATTTATTCCAAAAACTCAAAAACGTATGAAAGGTAAAAGATTTTCGACATACGACGAAGTATGCATCATTAAATGTTAAGAAACGGTTTGCAAACCAGGGCTTAGAATTCTTTTATGAATGTTCTAGCATATTTTGGAGTTCCAAACGAGATTATGCTTAATAAATAAAATTTCGTAGCGTTTTATATGATAAGCTAAGTAGTTGAAACTACTCTCTACTACTACTACCCTCGTATATGAAATCTTATACGAGAAAACAGGTTAAAAATAATTTTAAGGTAAGAAAAATCAAATTATTGGATAAATATTAATGTCAATTAAGCAAAAGCATTTTACTTTATAACATTAAAGAATCTAGTCAAATGAACTATAAAACATGGAGAAAAATAAACTAGGTTTTATTTTATTAGTTTTTGCAATTAATAAGTTAAAAAACATTTATCCAGGCTGGAACGCCCAAAGAAACTGAAAACTAGCAATAGAAATAGTGACAACGTGAAAAGAAGCATATAGCTAACTGGGCGTGGAGCTATCTATTATTTTCATACATAAACTTTCACGAAGATAAATGTTTTACAATTTACACTTTTTCGATTCCTCTCAAATTTTGCTGAAATCTAGCAGCAGTAATTGATTGCTTAGCTTCGTCAAAAAGTACTTTTATGTATCTTGCACATGTTATAATAGGAAGGCGTTTTGAAAATAACGTACTATATACTTGCTAACCAGATGTATAAATTACTTTCTGAATGTTCCTCGTATATTTCGATAGGTATGTTTTTAATAGAGAAACCCAAATATGCAAGTGGAAAACCCAAAAATATGTGCATAAATATGCAGATCATTTAGTCAAGATATGCAGAAAAATTTTGAAAACATGCAAATAAAAAAATACTTATAATACATAAATTTATTGATTCGCTTAAAAATAAACAGACATTTTAATTTTTCTATACTAAACTAAAACTAAATATGCATTTATAACACAAAGCAGGTTGTCCTTAGGTGTAAAAAAGGTAAACCACTAAATGTTTCTCGAAGTTCTCTATTAAAAAATTTTGTCTTCTGTCTGAATATAAAAATTTATAAATTGAAGAACTCCTTTTCACATCAACCGATGTAATAGGGGCGTTTTTAAAATTGCTTAATATTACAGGATCTAAATTAATGGACTCAGTAAAATCTCCATCTAAAATATTAGCTACTTGGCTAAGAAACCGAAATCCACAATTTTTTTCCATAACATTGTTGAATTTTTCAAAAGTTTTGTCCCTCATTTAGCCTGCGACATTTTGAAAAGCTGCATCAGATTGTTTTACTAGTTCTTCACTTTGGGTTAATGATAAATTAGATTCCTCCATTTGTGTTATTGTTTTAGAAACAAAGCCATATTTGGTTTTTATAAACAAAAGTTTTGTTTCTTTGTTTTCGAATAACAGCTTAACATCAGTGAGGTATTGGGATGATTCGTCAGACAATTCTGAAATGAGATCTTTTAGTTGACAGAAATTCTCGCAACAAAAAAGCGGCTTCCAACCAAGTGCCCCATCTTTGAGGTGAAAGAGGAGTGTTTGGTAGTTTTTCTCTATAGAACTGAACCGTTATAGGCGCTTCAACAACTCTATTTAAGGCATGAGCAAGACATGTTACATGTATCAAGTTCGGATAAAAGATTTTCAAATTTTGCCCGGCCTTTATCATGTACGGTGCTGCATCTGACAAAACGAGCAAAAAATTATCTCCAGAATCAGGTGTAGGAAGAAAAAATGTTGATAGTTCCTCTTGAACAAATCTAACTTTTTAGAAGCACTGAGGTAAGATTTTGGCAGAATCTTATCGGTAAGAACACCAATCAATAAATAACTTCGACATTTTTCATTGAATACCTAATCCTTAATTTTTATTTTGTATTTTATACACTCAGAATATAAAACAACTAATAAACACATTAAAGGCGTTAACTAATTGCTATTTACTACGTTATTGGAAGTTCTTTACTTTGAGAACAAAGCTTTAAATGCTTGTGTAACCTCCCTAACAAGAAAAGTAAAATAATTAATTTTTTTATAGATCTGTGTACTGTTAATCAAATTCTACAACTGAATTTTAGATACAATTACATACAATTATAAAAGAACATCCATGATTTTCGTGTTTTGTAAATTCTATCTTTAAAAATAATAAACACCTATGGATTCAAACTTGAATCTGTATCTTGGAAGCTTATTACATACGTTTTTTAACTTATCAAACGTCAGTTTCACGTCTATATGTATACAAAACGAAACAAATGACGATTCGTCCGAAGAGAAAATTGGTATAATTAATGTTAATGGTTGAAAATAAGAGATTTATTTCGTTCTTTCTTTTCTTTTCGTTTGAACATGTCGCCTTGGTGGTCCTTTTTACACTATTAAAAGTATTTAATTCCAAAACTACTCATAGAGAAGCGATAATTTTCGTTTCTTCCGTGTATACGTATATGTATACGAAGCAACATATAGCATACATGCATAAACAAAGCACGTTGATGGAACGTCAAGTGCTTATTATACGATGATACGTTAGGTCCGATGGTAATTATGTATTCCTAATAAGTAGTGGTCTTGATGCCCCGAAAGGCCCATCAGGTGTTATTTACTGCGATCATTAGCGATCTGAAATTTTGTTAACGTCGTGAATTACCGGGCGTGTATAATAAAATTAACTGTTAGACACTTTTGGAATACTTATCCAATAAGTATTTGGAGAGCTAATTACAAGGACTGATTTATAAATGAAAAAAATACAAGCAAAAATTTGAAATCAGGTATTGCTTAAGTTTTATGATGAACGTCACTAAATCTTTTCCCCCAGCCGAAACCGTTAATTTAATTGTAAATTTACTTATAGGTCTAAAGGCCGGATTATATGCAAAAAAAAGATTGAAAAAATGCGCATAAATATGCAGATGTTTTAGCCTAAATATGCACTTACTTATCAAAACTATGCAGGTAAAAAAAAACGAGGAATGTTATAAAATGAAATACTGTAGAAAAAAATATTCTATTATGTTCACTACAAGTTTATTTAGAACATTTTACAACATAATTAACTATGAAAACAATTTACAATCACATATTTCTCAATTTTCAACAGAAAAATTGTGACGCTTGTCTGAAAACATGTATTTATACAGGTTGGCCCAAAATGACCAAAGGGGGTTTCCTTATTAATTTTTAATTATAATTTTTTTTTTTTTGTTTTCAGTATTTTTTAAAGAAGATTTGGGGAATTTAAAATGGAACAGTACACAATTGAACAACGTGCCAAAATCGTTGAACTTTATTTCTCAAATCAACGATCCATTGTTTTGACTCAGTGTGTATATCGTCGTTATTTTAATGTGCGGGTTGGACCTTCAGAGTCAACAATAAACCGTCTGGTTGCAAATTTTCGAGAACAAGGGGCAGTAAGGGACATTCCTGGTGTCGGCAGACGACGAACGGTGCACACGGATGACAATATTGAACGGGTTTCCTTATAACTTTTTTATTATAATTTTTTTTTTGTTTTAAGTATTTTGTAAAGAAGATTTGGGGAATTTAAAATGGAACAGTACACAATTGAACAACGTGCCGAAATCGTTAAACTTTATTTCTCAAATCAACGATCCATTGTTTTGACTCAGCGTGCATATCGTCGTTATTTTAATGTGCGGGTTGGACCTTCAGAGTCAACAATAAACCGTCTGGTTGCAAATTTTCGAGAACAAGGGGCAGTAAGGGACATTCCTGGTGCCGGCAGACGACGAACGATGCACACGGATGACAATATTGAACGGGTACAGGAGAGTATTCGGGAAGATGGAGAAACATCAACCAGGAGACGTTCGACACAATTTGGCCTCTCAAGAGGGTCGCTGCAGAGAATTTTGCATACAATAAGAATGTTTCCATACAAAATTCAGCTTGTCCAACAATTGAACCCGACAGATTACCAGCAACGGCTTGATTATGCAATTTATTTTCTTTTAAAAAAAGGTATATAACCCCTTACCACAATTATTAGTCGTATCCTAAATACGTATTTCGACAACTAAGTTGTCATCATCAGTAGGTAAAAACTACTAATTAAAAGTCGCACATGGGGCACAGTTAAACAAGAGAAACGCTTCCGCACAACTATTATACACTGCAACCCTGTATAGACTAAATTTAACAAGTCAATCTAAAACTACGAGATAAACGCGTACCTACTTTAGGAAAGGTCTAAACATATGTTAAATTGTCGGACAAAGGAACGGCAGACATCCTCTCTAAGGGGGGCGGCACTTCGATTTTTAAAAACTACGATGACCCACTATTAAACTTAGATAAACCACCTTTTATTTTCAACAAACCAATAGTATATTTAAACGTATTTACTCGAGTACATGTATAGTAAAAATATCTATTTTGGGTAGGGGTGTAAAAATATTTCCAATTACAAATGGTTAAAAAATGCTAAAATCGGAAAGTGTGCATTTTTTAACCATTTGTAATTGGAAATATTTTTACACCCCTACCCAAAATAGATATTTTTACTATACATGTACTCGACTAAATACGTTTAAATATACTATTGGTTTGTTGAAAATAAAAGGTGGTTTATCTAAGTTTAATAGTGGGTCATCGTAGTTTTTAAAAATCGAAGTGCCGCCCCCCTTAGAGAGGATGTCTGCCGTTCCTTTGTCCGACAATTTAACATATGTTTAGACCTTTCCTAAAGTAGGTACGCGTTTATCTCGTAGTTTTAGATTGACTTGTTAAATTTAGTCTATACAGGGTTGCAGTGTATAATAGTTGTGCGGAAGCGTTTCTCTTGTTTAACTGTGCCCCATGTGCGACTTTTAATTAGTAGTTTTTACCTACTGATGATGACAACTTAGTTGTCGAAATACGTATTTAGGATACGAGTAATAATTGTGGTAAGGGGTTATATACCTTTTTTTAAATTTTTATTTAACCACAGTCTCCATTGAAAGAATTTGCAATTTATTTTCGTCAAAAAGCAGAAGAAAATAATGATTTTATTCATAATTTAATTATGAGCGACGAAGCCCATTTCCAATCAAATGGGTTCGTTAAATGGCAAAACTGCAGGATATGGGCTACGGAAAATCCAAGAGTAGTTCAACAGCGAGAATTACACCCACTTAGGTGTACCGCTTGGTGCGGTTTTTCGTCGGAAAGGATAATTTTTTTGAAAATGAACACGGTGTCGCCGTTTCCATCACTGGTGTTAGATATCGGACAATGTTGGAAAATTTTTTAAGGCCAGCCGTGGAAAACCATCCGCAAGTATGGTTCCAACAGGATGGAGCCACAGCGCACACTGCGAGGGACACAATGGCTCTTTTACGCGACATCTTTGGTGAACGAATTATTTCCCGTACAAGCGACTTTAATTGGCCTCCGCGTTCACCGGATTTAACCGCTTCAGACTGTTTCCTTATTATTTGAAAGTTGAAAGGGTTATTTGAAAGGAAAAGTCTATATTAATAAGCCTCGAACCATACAGCAATTAAAAAATAATATACGTGACGAAATCAACAACATAACACCTGAAGTTTTGCGAAAGTTTATGGAAAATGTTTTGGAAAGAGCACGAATATGCGAAGCAGAAAATGGCCACCACTTGCGAGATATAATTTTTCATAATTAAATTAAAAATATTCTCCATTAATATACTGTATTTAAAATTTTAAAAAATTAATAATTATGTCTTAAATAAGAAGTTATAATGAACTCAAACCCCTTCGGTCATTTTGGTCCACCCTGTATATTGAAAAGTTTCAAAAATTTCAAATTAGAAATATCATCTATTGTCAACTCAATATTTTCTACTGCATCACCATACAAGATATTAGCAATGTCCTTTAGCTTTTTAAAACCCTCATTTTTTCCTATTACACTTAAAAATTTTCATACACGGACTGTCCCACTCCTCCTTTAAAATCAAAACAGGACTCTTCAAATTTGTTTATTATATCAACGCTCTCGATTAGCGACATAAATTGTTTTTTCAACTGCAATATAGAAGTGAAAATAAAACTGTAATTGGCTTTAATAAACGCCAAACTGTTGAGGTATTTCTTTTCTCGAATACACCTTTTGGCGTCTATCATATGATAATTGTCTTCATTCCATCATAATGATTTGCATGAAAAATAGCAGCCTCCAGCCACTTTCCCCATCGTGTGATTAATGGTTGAGGAGGAACCGGAACACCGGGTAGATGTTGTTTGTAAAACTGAACTCGTAATGGGTTCTTTAAAAATACTTTCTTAACACTACTAATTAAAGTATTTACTAAGGAAAAATGGTTTTTGACTTCTTCTGCAACAGGATTTAGTTCGTGCGCCAAGCAAGTTGTGTGAATTAAATTTGGGTAAAAGATTTTCAAGTTGAAAGCTGCCTTCACCATGTATGGTGCAGCATTCGTCAAAATCAATAGAATTTTCTCTTTTGGAATCGATTCCGTTAAGAAGAAAGTTGGCAGTTCTTCCTGTATAAACTAAATTATTTGTCTTTCCCAACAGTTTGGATGCAATAAAATAAGATTTTGCTGGAACCAATACGTTAAGGATACCAATCATTAAATAAACTATGTATCGGCTCACACTATGAGTAGTTTCATCAACGCGTATATAAAGATAATTGTTTGCAACAACCTTCTTAATGCTATTCAATGTTTCTGTTTGGTTATAGCGAATATATTTTTTTCTTAACGTGCTCTCGTCGGGAATATTATATTTTCTGATGTACTTTTGTAAAATAACTTGACATTTAAATTGTTTAATTTATGTTGTGGAATATCTGCCGACACAAACATTTGACACAAATCTTCATTAAATTGTTCTTTTTCCGATTTTTTTGGAAGTTGATGGCAAACATATGGGTAAAGAATTGAGGTCACGGGGCATATATAAAGAAAATTTCTCAAGGAGAGTAACACTGCTCAAAATAAGGTTTTCAAGCGGTGGTCAAATAAAATTTTGGTTTTGTAAATTGTATTTAATTTAATTCATCTTTAGAATTTTTATATTTTTAATTTAAAGAAAATTATTACTTTAATTTGTTTAATATAATAATAATTACGACAGGTAAATTATGTAACAAAGACACTCAAGACTTTGAAGTACTAAAATTAAATTTATGAATTTATTTGTTTTATGTGGACATTTTATTTGATCGTGTGTAATTCCAATTTCTGTATTAAAACAGATAATAAAATAAATACAGCTGTCTTTAACTTGTAAGTAGGGAAAACAACCTCACGAACATTTAAAGATATCTTGGTTTAGAATTCTAAATTTTAAACTCTTGTAAATATATGAAATACTAATTAAAATATATCGTGTATTATTGACGATTTTATGTAGCAGCATTTTTTCTTTGTAGTATTATCAACCTTTAATACTATTAAATCCACAAATTTTACAAAATATTAATTTTTAGATAAAAACACGGTTTCATGCTTTAGCATCTTGTAGGGTATAAAAACTCACTGGTCTAAAGTAATACACAGCTCTGTTTTGAAATATCAATATTGGAATCTAAATCTTCAAAGTCTTATTTATATATCTATATAAATATAAATATTATCTTACTACATATAAGATTGGCGTACTATATTTTACTAATAATTGACGATATTTAATATAATTGAATATGAATGTATGTTTTGACAAAGTGTTAATAATAAATGTATTAAACTTAACATGCTATCGTATTATTTCTCTCCTTATTACATTGAATGCTAGGCCTAGTTGCAAGGAACCCTTTTTGTATAACAAAAACCTTGAGAAATTTTAAGAGTCTACAACAAAATATGTGTATATGATGAGTCATGTTTAATAATTGACGATTCATATTTAATATATTGGCGCCCATTTTGAAAATCAAAGTACACAGTAAGATGTAAATATTGAATAGATGTTATCCACTTTGTGATTTTACGGAAGACTCTTAATACATCTAATATAATATAGTGTTTGAGCACGTTTTATAATTGATTTTTTACCATTTATTTTACGTGTAAACTTCTATGGGACCGCCACTGCCTGTTGGCCCTAGCTAGTAATAGGAAAAGAGGAATATGTTTTTTATTGATTTTCTCCCGACCGAGAATAAAGTGTCATCTTATATATCTGACAATTGACATATATTAGACTACTTTATTCTCTAGGGAATAAAATATTCGATTTTCCCTAGGGAATAAAGTGAATACTGTAGTGAATGACTTTTGGTTCATTTATTTAAGTCAAAATTAATTTAACTGTCAGATTGACGAAGCATTTAAATATATCAATCAATTTTATTTTGTAATCGTAATAGTAACATTAGATGAGTTTACAATATTTATATATGGACAATCATCTGATATCTTAACTTGGCGGTTGCTTACAGTAGTGCTTGTGCAGAAATTATCTCCTTCACTGCCATTAATATTCATTTTTGCACAATAACTTAAACGGACTGCGTTTTTTGGAAAAAAATAAGACACAAACAAACTCGTTTTACCTTAGTAACCAGAAACTATGCACATTTTCATGACAAACCAACTTAATTGAATGACATCAGATCAATCTATCAATCAACTGTCAAACTAATAATGAAATAAATTATTACATTTAAGGTCGGGAGAAAAGTTTTGTATGTAATTCGGGAATAAACGTCTATAATCCCTCAACAGAAAATGCCCTCGCTGGGAGCGAGGGCACGAATTTTGTTTACGAATTTTTCGATTACAATAGTAAAGAGATAAATTTTAAGTAAAATGGCATTTTGTATTATTTCTATATCGGATCTGTATTTGACATGAATAAATGTTTGCTCTATCTACTTTTAATTACATATATCCTGAATAGCCTAATAAATATTACACTCTTCAATAGTACATCAATTTCAAGTTAATAGAAATCTTTCCATCGTTCGTCGTTTAAACATTTTTTTACTTTATTATCACTGGTTGAATAAATTTTTGGTAAAATTTTTAAATACCTAATTTTACTTTATATACAATTTAAAAATTCCAATTAACATATTTTTAGAAATGTTATTTTAATGGCTCTCATAATTATCTGTCAAATTATATTTTGAAAACACTTAATAAACGAAAGGTGTTCGTTGAGAAGTACTTTTTACATCAGAATATTTATTTATCAGTAGGTATTTGCCTCATTAACATGGATTAATTAATACTTATCTTGCACATTATTTTAATAAATGCCTTTAATTGCATTGTTGAACACAATGTCCGAATATTTCGCAATTATGTTCAGTAGTTTTATCATTAAACATTCCAATTTATGCGAATTTAATTGACCTTATCAAAAACAACATTTTTAGTCATGCAACTATTATATTCATCACATCTTATCAATTTTCGAAATAACTGTCAAAGTGCTTTAAAACTGCGATAATATCTGTGATAATCAATACTTTCTTTACTTAGTTCCTTTCATAGTGTTTCAATTAAAAAAAAACCTTTTCAAAACACTCAGTAGGTCAGTAGAAACACAAATATTTTAGACAAGATGACCTTATTTCTTAGGACAGAGACTCATATATTTCTCTTAACTATTCACGATTCTTATATCCTGCCCCTTTACAAAAGAAATTATCTTGCTGTTGACATTGTCCCTCCAACAAAAAAGTTTCTCTTTGCGTCCGCTTTCTACACAATATTTTGACAGTTTGGTGTATTTCTGAAATATAAACTTGTTAAAAGTGTGCGTGGCGAATTTTATGGCGAACAATGAACGTAAGCAGGGGGTAGTTGGTATACAATTTCAATTTTTCAATTCCTTGGAGCATGAAAATTGGTTTAGTTAGTTACGGTAATTGCTAAATGTATCCGAATACATTTAAACTCAAAACTAGAGGGGTTCCTTGAAAATTGACTTTTTTTCTTGTTTTGGTAAGTTTATTATTGAAGTTAATTTTCTCAAGGTACAAATTTAAATTACTTTTAGCAAGAAGATACTAACATGAACTAAAAAAGCAGGCACCGATTTTTGTAATAAAAAGTTTAGATATTCCGGTAAGAACAAAAGAATAAAATAAAAGATAATAGAATAATAATAATAATAATAATAATAATAATAATAATAATAATAATAATAATAATAATAATAATAATAATAATAATAAAATAATAATAATAAATAACAAGTATTCATTTGGAAAGTCAATCTAGTAGCATGTGATTTGCTGAGAACATTTTGAAGTATGTCATTAATTAAAATTTACTACTTAATCTAAGAAGTCGTATATTTTGACAGTTTCATAAATACAAATAAATAACAAATAATAGGTATTTATTGAAAACTATAACAAATGTTGAAAATGTTGTCCTTCAAGATCAATGCACTTTAAAATCCTCCGTTGAAAATTTCTGATGATATTCTGCAACATTACTGGATTGTTATTAATTTCCATGCATTTCCGTTCAATTCTGTGTAGCATATCATTCAAATTCAATACAGGTGTTCGAAATATGTTATTTTTTAGATAAGGCCACAAAAAGAAGTCGCAAGGTGTTAAATCGCATGAACGCCAGGCAATTTCAGTATTTCGACTAATTATACGCTCATCAAATAATTCTCTTAAATAATCCAAAGATTCTGCAGTACAGTGACAAGGTGCTCCGTCTCGTTGGAAATATGCATTTTGAAGTTCATCATCATGCAACTAATTGACAAATGGTTGTAAAATTTCCGTACGCTACCTTTGAGCAGTTAACGTTCCCTGAAAAAATATTGGTCCAATGATTCGCCTTTGGCTTGTCGCTGCCCTAACACAAATTTTCTCTGGATGTAGCGATTCTTCATTAATTACATGTGAATTTTCACTACTCCAAATTCTTGTATTTTGTTAATTTAGGTATCCCGTTTTATAAAACCATGCTTTATCAGTAAAGATGACTCTTTGCGAAAGTTCTCCATTATAGTTCATATTTCCAAACCAATTACAAAACTGTAGTCTACGTGGGTAATCAATTTCTAACAATTCTTGTACTGCTGTGACACGGTATGGATAAAGTTGCAAATCTTTTTTTAATAACTTGTGAGTTGTACCAACAGAAAGGTTTATTTGTTGACTCAAATGTCGAACAGATGTTTGTGATTCATTTTCCATTATTTCTTCAACACGATTGACAACTTGAGGTGTACGTTTCTTAACTGCTCCGCTGCCTGATTTTCTTAAGAGACTACCAGTTTCAGAAAAAAGTTTTAAAGTTCTATCCAAAGTATTCTTAAATTGTATATAATCTATTACAAAATGCGGAAACTCAACTTGAAATTCTACCAGGCAATGAATAAACCCATAAACCATCAATTTTATTACCATTTCGAAAATAAGCCTGGACTAAAAAAGTTTTATGTTCTAAAGTGAAAGCTATTTTAAAACTGAGAAGCAATTTATCTAAACCAGAATCGACGCACGATTATTTTATGCACTAACTGATATTTGTGATTGACATTATCAAATGTCATTTGGATTTACATTTACGGAACAACAAACACATACTAATATATTTGCGTCAGATTCTATCAAAATTTCAAAGTAACCTAGATTGACTTTTCAAATGAACACACGTTATAATAACAATAATGATCTTTATTATCCAACAGACAAATTTTAACAACGTTCAAAAAGGCCATGTTCAAAATTAACATCACTCAAATAATTCGATATAATTTTTACAAAATCGTTTGATAGGTGAATTATTTTTTATCATCAAGGAACAATTGAACTGAAGATAATAAAAGTTTTTTTTAGTGGAAACCTATGAAAAAAAATATAAATTACTTCAATTATAATTTCAGATCCGAAATTGGTGGAGACTGTGGCGCTGTTTATAATTTCAGAAACAAAACGATATTATTGGAAATCTTAAAAAAATTTAAAAAGGAAAAAATTGCAAAAAAGGAATAAAAGTTAATAACGCCAGCACGTCCGTTAGCTCTATTAACTGCTTCTATTCGTCGTGATAAGCTTCCTATTAAATTTGAATTACTTCTTGGAGAATATTATCCCCTCGAAAATAACGGCTTATTCCAATTCCTAGAGATTAATAGGAGCTGGTAAATGTCGCCTTACTGATCTTTTTAGAGTACCCATAGGTGCTCTATTGGATTTAAATTTGGATAACAGATGCCTTCAGAGTGCTTAAGGAAAGGTATATCAACATGTAAAGGCAAGGCTACATGTAAAAGATGTCCGAAAAAAGAGCATTGGGATTACTTGATATATGTACGTACGAGGTGCTACCAATAAATTCCGGGAATATTCTTACAACTTATTCACTACCATCCTTCTGCATGAATACACCGATCCCAGCCACTTGCCCATGCTTGGAAGCAGTGCTGGAAGTCTTCGCGTGTTGACGTGTTCAACACTGCCAGCTATTCGGTCTATACCTCCTCAATCGTCTCAAAACGGCGCCCTTTGAGCTTTAGTTTCAATTTCGGAAACCGAAAAAAATCACAAAGTGCAATATCGTGGGAGTACGGAGGGTGGGATAGTACTACCTTCTTCGTTAAGGCTAGAAACTGACGCATAACACGTGACGTGTAGATTGATGCATTGTTGTGGTGTAAGATACACGAATTGTGGCGCCACTTGTCACGCCACTAGTGTGGAATGTTTTTTCTTAGTCGCCGAAGAACATCTAAATAAAATCGTCCATTAACTGTTTCACATATTGTGAGAAATTCTTTGTGCACGATGCCATCAGCGTCAAAGAAGCAAATAAACATCGACTTCGAACCTTACGTGCTTTCTTCGGTCGTGGTGACGATTGCGTCTTCAATTACGATGACTACTGCTTTGTTTCAGGATTATATCCGCGCACCAATGATTCTGTGCCAGTAATGATTCTGGTACTGAAGTTCGCATCCCTTTCGGCAGTTTCTTTCAGCTCTACTTGGCACAACTTCGCAACAATATGCCGCATGTTGAGGTCGCCGGAGAGACTACGCTGACAAACGCCGTACGACAAGTCCACAATGTTATAAATATCCTGGATTGTTCTCATTTGGTCTTGGAGGATAGCATCACGCACTTTTGTTACATTTTGTGGCGTGTTTTCCGTCTATGGACGACTAGAACGCTCATCATCATCAACCGACACACGTCCATTTTTGAAACGGTTGTACCACTCAGAAGTTTGTGGCCTAAACTGTCCTCACCAAACGATTGCTGAAGCATTTACAGAGCTAGTTATTTATTATTTATAGTAAATTAATTTGCGAAACTCTATTTTAAGGATTTATTTTATTCGCACCTTCAGCTTGTGCTTCTGCATCGGCTTCATTAATTAGATTCTTTATAAGAAGAAGGATTTTCGGGTGACAACGTTTAAGACTTTTTTGCATTGTTATGCCCAAGATCAAAATAGAGGTCTATCATTTGGTATCCATGTTATTTAAGTCAATCAACAACTCGTTTCTGAGAAAGTACAGAAAGATTTTTGAAGTACTTGTAATATATAAATATTGGGACTTATCCATCTCGTGAAACTGAGTATGAATCACTATTGGACTTACACAACTTTCAGAGTTTAACACCACGAAAATAGAAACCAATTGCTGTGTTTCTACGTAAACTTGTCAATAATCGAATTGACCCTTCATATCTCCTGTCTGCAGTAGATTTTTTGATACCGATGTCTGCGACGTGCTGCAGAGATGCATTCCTAGTCAGCATAGCTTGAATTAACATCTTAGTTAAAACACCACCAAGACATACCAGGTGCCACCCAGAAATTCCAGGAATTTTAATGTGGGATGGTAGTAAGCTCTATAGCGCTAGATGGCATGAGCTACGTCAATACTAAGTCAGTCTATCAAAAGGTATTTTACTAAATGGTGACAAACAGCTGACAACACCGCTGGCACATACGAGGTGCTACCCAGAAATTCCTGTAATTTGAATGTGGGATGGTAGTACAGCTCTATAGCGCTAGAAGGCATGAGCTATGTCTATACTAAGTCAGTCTATCAAAATTTCTGATGTCTGATGTGAAAAAGCAACGAATGTGTATCAGATTTTGCTTTAAACTTGGTAAAATGGTAGCGGAAAATGCTTAAACAAGCGTTTGGTGAGAATGCTTCAGGCCAGTTGATGATGGCGAGCGTTTCGGTCGTCCATCGACACGATAACGTGATGCTATTCCGCAAGACCGAAGGAGAACAATCCAGGACATCTGTAACATTCTCAGCTGGCCATACTACGTTTGTCAGCGTATTCTGTCCAGCGAACTCAACATGTGGCGTGTTGCTGCGAAATTTGTGCCAAGGTTGCTCGGCATTGAATAAAACGGAATCGAGTTCATGTGTACACAGAGCTGAAAGAAACTTCCGAAAGAGATCCGTACTTCAGTACCAGAATCATTACTAGCGATGAATCATGGGTGTATGGGTATGATCCCGCATTCATCGCAATGGAAGATGCCATCGTTACCACGACCTGAGAAAGCACGGCAAGTTCGATGTAACGTCAAGTCGATGTTTATTTGCTTCTTTGACGGGGCATCGCGCACAAAAATACCTGGTGGGAGCCAGGTAAAACAGCTAATGGACGATTTTATTGCGATGTTTTTCGGCTACTAAGAAAAAACATTCGACACAATTAGCCTAACAATTCTTGGATCCTACACCACGACAATGCACCAACCCCAGATTACTCCCAATTACTCCCCAGATCTTGCACCTTGTGGCGTTTTCCTGTTTTCGAAATTGATACTCGACCTCAAGGGCGTTGTTTTGAGACGATTGAGGAGATTCAGACTGAATCGCAGGCAGTGTTGAATACGCTAACACGCAAAGACTTCCAGGACTGCTTCCAGTAATGGACAAGTCGCTGGGATCGATGTATTCATGCGGAAGCAGGGTACCTTGAACAAGATGGTAGTGAATAAGTTCTAAAAACAAATTATTGTGTTTTTTTCGGGAATTTAAGGGTAGCATCTCTTATATTTTATTATTAACTTATTCTTTCCAATAATAGGCCGATAAACTTAATATTTCTTACAACTAATCCTTGTATTTGATTTAGCTGGGTAGTGAATTCAGTTTTTACGCGTTTGTTTTAATTTAGAAAAATATATAAGCATATTTTTCAAACTGTTCAGAGAATAACGACCATATTTGGCACAGCCGTTATATACTGATAATGGAATTTTCTTTAAAAGTACTGTCTGTCGTTCTAATTTCTCTAAAATGTTCAATCAAAATTTAGCTTCGTCATTTAACACTTTTAACATTCAGAAAGAAATAACTCCATAATTTTCCATATACATTATCATCATCACATACTTCATCGTCGACTACTTGTAATTCCATAAATAAATGATGTATATGACACCACAGCTAGAACTTATTCATAATACTTAGACAGTCTAGCACATTGTGTTTAAATAACTTATAAACTCAAACATTTGTCATTGGTATGTGTTACATGTGAAAAGATATTGTAGTGTTGTAATATCACCTATTGAAATAAGGTGTGCTTAACACGAGGAACAGGTCCCAATTAGCTACAGAATTATTAATAGGATAATAATTGTTTTCTCTTTTCTTTTGGTAATACATTATTGGAAAATATCTAGCAAGCGTACCTAAATTATGGTTTTATATTTTATCTACGTTTCGTTTCTTCAGTGTTTCTTAAACAATTATCATATGAACACCATTACTATAAATGACATATTTCGACTATTTGTAATAGAATTAACATCGTCGACAGTTATTTTATTTATTCAAGTAAAAAGTTTATTAACTTTGCATTGCATCATTGTAACGTTGTAAAATACATTCGAATATACGAGTTTAAAGTCTATTTCAGCACAAAGTTTGAAATTATACTAGGGCTGTTCTATTTTCATAGCAGGTCATGATATTTCCCTCCAAGTTTCCTTAGTATTTTAACGTAGTTGTTTATAAGCTTAATTACACTAACAGTTGAAAACTATACTTGAGTCTTGAGGTTTATAGTAATTATTCGCTGAAAAAATGCATCCCAAACACATTATTAATTAAAATTCAAGAAATTGTTCGTAGAATGTAAAATTTTTCACATCAAAATTTATTTTACTAATCCTTGCAATGGCAATATAGTTAAGATGTCGTAATACAAAGGTTCCAAATAAATTGCATCAGTAATTTATTTTTAAGTAACAGAGCTTTCTTATCGGCTGTTAAAGCTTTAGAAGTACCTTTTTATACTATCCAAAAATTTCTAATCATTTCCATTTTCATTCTAAATTATATAAAGTTACCTTACCTTAAGATTTCGTCATTTTCCAGGTTTTGGAATTAAACAATTATATTTACACCAAAGTAGTGTCAGAGCTATGCAAAAGTATATTTTAACTGCACATGAAGAAAAGCATGGCAGACATTGTTGAGTAATGTTGAGTAATAATATCACTTCACATGAAGAGTTTAAACTGTCCCAGAATACCAAGATTTTCCTTAAATTTTCCGTTAATTCATTCATATCTAGCTAAATATTGTCGGCAGTGGTTTGCAATACAGAATCGATGTCTTATATGTAGAGCTCAGAATGATTTCATAGTACTAGAAGTCCCTTTCTTTTAAACCGTGGTTAGTGCAGGGTTATGGAATCATACGATCTAATATTACGCTTTCAATATTGATGGCAAATTATTTTACCGTCCTGATTAAGATTTGGGTATTTATATATATATATATATATATATATATATATATATATATAAATATATATAAATATAAATAAAAAATATATATAAATATATATATATATATATATATATATATATATATATATATATATAAATACCCAAATCTTAATCAGGACGGTAAAATAATTTGCCATCAATATTGAAAGCGTAATATTAGATCGTATGATTCCATAACCCTGCACTAACCACGGTTTAAAAGAAAGGGACTTCTAGTACTATGAAATCATTCTGAGCTCTACATATAAGACATCGATTAAAATAATAGACATTTTCTTGGTTTAGCGACCTTTAATGAATTTCAGTTTTTTACTACGACGTTTCGACTTTTTTTTATAATTAAGTCTTTTTCAAGTGATTAGAACTAAAAAATTAATACAACGAAAGGTAAGAAATATATTTACAATTTGTATGAATGAATTAAAATTAAAATAATAATTAAAGTAAGGAAAATTAAAGGATACAAAACTCACCAATTTATTTCGTGTTAAAACACATATTTTGTGTAATATGTATGGTCAGACATGTCGACCTTTTTAGGGTCGAACTGCCTTTCTCGGAATATTTAGTTTAACTAAATGTCTTGGTGCAGAAATGAAATTGTTTATTTCGTTTTAAAATTAGTTTGTAAAATATGTTTGGGAAAATACAGTATATTTACATTGGGAAAAAAAATTTTTTTGTGTGGTTGGGTTTGTCTTCTATTATTTAATGAGCGGATAATAAGGTTTAGAAAAGCCATCAATCTCGTTACGATCGTTGATTGTTTTGTTGTTTTTGAATATAAGAATCATTTCTAAGACCTCCCCAGCCTTTGTATTTTTTTGTTTGGTTATTATTTTTGTATTTTCAAAATCAAAATTATGTTTTAATGTTATCTGGTGTCTTTTTAAAGCTGTAAATGGTTTAACTATATTGTTTAGTTTTTCGGATAATCCAGTTATATAGGGTGTAGGGATATATGTTAATTCATTGGTTGTTTTATTTATATTTTGGCATTTAGTTTTGTTCTATATTTTATTAAGTTTATGCTTTATAATGTTTTGTATAAATTGTGGTGGATAATTGTTTTCTGTTAAAATTGTTTTTACTTTTTTTCAGTACTGTTGGTCTGAAAACTGGATTGGTGAGATGTAAAGCCCTGTGCACTAACGCTGTTACAACATTTTTTTTGTGGGATTGGGGTTGGTTTGAATAAAAGTTTACGTATCTGCCGGATGTGATTGGTTTAGTGTACCATTTTGTTTGTATGTTGTTGTTTGTTTTTATTAGTGTTAAGCCTAAGTAGTTTATGAAGTTGTTTTTTTCTATTTCAACGGTAAAGTTTAAATTTGGATGGAAGTTGTTGAAGCTATTTTGTACATTGCTTATTTCCTTTTCTGGTACCATCATTATGCAGTCATCGACATATCTTTTGAAAAAAGTTGGTTTGATTTTCAGGGATTTAATAACATTTTCTTCGATGTGTTCTAATACTAATTGGGCTACTACGCTCGATATAGGTGCTCCCATTGCTAGTCCTTCAATTTGTTTGAAATATTTATTGTCGAATTGAAAATATGTGGAAGTTAAAGTTAATTCTATTGCTTCAAGGAAATCTATTAATGGTAAGTCTGTGAAATTTTTGATGGAGTCCCATTTTTCTGTAATTACTTTTTTTGTTAGTGTTAAAGGTATATTGGTGTACATTGATTCTACATCCTAGGAAACAAGTTTTTCGTTGTTATTTGTTTTGATTTTATCTATATGTTGTTTGAATTCGAAAGTATTTTTAATATAATATTTATTTTGACCTATGACATTGGTTAATTTTAATTCATTCATACAAATTGTAAATATATTTCTAACCTTTCGTTGTATTAATTTTTTAGTTCTAATCACTTGAAAAAGACTTAATTATATAAAAAACGTCGAAACGTCGTAGTAAAAAACTGAAAAACTGAAAGGTCGCTAAACCAAGAAAATGTCTATTATTTTAATATTATGACATGACCAATAAAATAAATTTTAATTCGTATTAACACTAAATATATATATATATATATATATATATATATATATATGTATAACTTGAAAGAAATTATCGACCGTACTATATTGGTTAAAAGAAATAAAAAAAAAAATTGTTTTTTGAACTCTACCTTCTTATCTCCCGAAAAAGCAACAAAACTCGTTGCGAAATATAGAGATAATTAATAAATGAGTTTTAATTGTCAGATCGCTCGCCCGTTTTTAATTTTTTTTTCTTTTCAAAATGTTAACAACGGAACAGAAAACTCAATTTATTAAATGGTTTTATGGAGGTCACTGGATGAATGAAATCGCAAATAATTTGTTTGTTTTGGGATACGATGTAACAGTAAACGCTAGTTCGATCTTCAATGTTATACATTTGTTTAATGAAACTGGTTCTGTAAATCCACCATATAAGTGCTCAAAGGAAAGGAGGCCTCAAACTGAAGAAGTTGAAATGCGCGAAATTATGGTTTGTATTATGATAACAGAAAATGACACTTTATCAACAAGAGACCTTAAAAAAGGCCAGAAATTAATACCGGAAAATCTCAAGTGTATAGAATACTTAAAAGGAGTAGTTTCAAGTCTTTAAAAGTTAAAACGACACAAGAGGTTTTACCGGCTGACCATGATCGTCGAATGGAATTTTGTGAAGATGTAATGGATAGAGTAAACAACAATTACGAATTTCTTCGAAATATTCTCTTTAGTGACAAATCCACTTTCCTGTTACATGATCGTCATAATCCTTCGATAGTGAGATACTGGTCCCAAGAAAACAAGCACCGAGGAATAAGTTTGAGAACTCAGTACTCCCAAAAACTTAACGTATTCTGGAGGACACTGTTATAAGACCATTTTTTTAACGGGAATCTGAATGGCCGAAAATATTTGGAACTGCTTGAGAATGAAGTGATACCAGCAGTACAAGGCATACAGAATATTGATATGGCTCATATCTGGTATCATCGGCGGATGTCCTGCTCACAATGCGGCGTGAATATTTAAATCAAATATTTCCTCGTCGCATTATTAGCAACAACGCGGCAACGGAGACGTAAAATGGCCACCAAGATCTCCGATTTGTCCCCGTATGATTTTTTTCTTTGAGGCCATATAAAGAAAACAATTTAGACCCATCAGCATCTAAGACCTAACAACGTGTACGACCTCAGATTAAAATTCTTGAAGCTATTCAAAATATCACTCCTGCGATGTTGAGAGCAATGCGACAACAATTTTATGATCGTCTGGGATATTGTTTGGCTCAACAAGAAGATATTTTCGAACATTTAATTAGATGAATGTTGTAACTATTTATTATTCGTTAGCTTAGCAGTGTGTTTGTTATAATTTAAGTATAATATAATATTAAAATATTTTACAAATATTTTTCACTTTATTCTGTATTTTATTACAAACTAGATATCAGAATAATTGAAACATACATGAGTAGGTAAACCCCACCAGTTTTGAATAATACAAAGATATTTTTAATAATATAAAATATTTATTAAAAATCTGGTGTGAAGAACACAAATACAGGTTCACAATTAATATTTTTTCTGAACGTGTACGAATATTTCCCTCCCCAGAGACGTAGATACATATTTCGCGTTTCTACAGGCTCATCGGTACGCCCTGCTGGAGAAAGGATATCTTCAGACACATTCACAAAAAAGAACCTCATAGCCACATCACAGGAATTATCCAGACCCAGGCCTGTTGTCAGACAGTCGAAGTACCTCGCCCCGTCCACATAACCAAATTAGATATTACTTATTATATCCCGTTGGTTAGTGAATTGAAATATTTGACTCAGCTATGCAAAAAATTAGTATATTAGCTAAGCGGCAAGTAATGTATTCAAAAGCCCGTATTCAAAATTTCAATGGACAAGGTGTATATATAAATTGTTGCGAATTTGAGGTATCAAATGTTTAAAATCGTTAAACTACGCATTTGTCAGGTCTAAGTCGTGGTGTTGTGATTATGTAGTGCATATTAATACTATTAAAGGAAGTTTTTTTAACCACTTCAAGATACAGCTTAAACTGAAAAATCGGACACTGTGGCTTTTAAGTGAATAAAAAATTAAAAACCCTTACCACAATAGAAGTGGTAACAATATTGTGGTAAGGGTTTTTAATTTTGTATATACAGCTTAAAGTTTTATACAACATTTTACACAATAATATCGATTATTCATATTGCATAATTAATAAATTCTCAAATAAATTTTTGGAGAATACAAACATTTGCATATTTAACAAAAATAATATTTTTTTACGTGCCCTTTTCATACCCCATTCTTCCTGGTACTTTCTCGATATTAACGCGCTTTACGTCTACGCCTCTCTCCAGCCTTTTGAAATTTGTGAGAAACACAGTTCGTGAAATCGCCCTATCGTAAATAATGTTTGACAGGTGAATGACGTTTGTGTGGTCAACGTTAATAACTTTAAACCTTGTAAATATTTTCCTAAAATGGTTTTTGCACGCTCCATAACAATAACTGAATAAAAGGTAAGTGGCTGTAAAATCTTTAGAAACGTTGATTAAAAAGTCAAAGAGGCATGTTGAAATGTGCCTGAATTGTTTGTGTGCGTATACAGACATAGGAATTTGATTTCTTTTGTCAACTTTAACTCTTAGAATCATGTATTATTTACAGTTAATACATTTGGTTTTAATTATATAAATATGTATGTTTACTTATATTATCTTCCTGATCCTTATTTTTAAAGAATATTTATATTGAATAGATGAGGGTGTTACTTGGTGAAGATCCATATTAATACGATGTAAAATAAAACAAAACAATTAATTTGTTTAATCTTCACTATAGAAAACGTATATTTACTAAATGTTTACAAAAACGTGACGCGTTTCACACACTGTAGCTTTATCAAACGACGATGGTATAATGATTATTCTACAAATAAAATGAGTGTATGCACATAAATTTGGTAATTACAGGTATATAAAGAAGGAAACGATAAACTGTTAACAAAGAAAGGAAGAGATTAGACATTCAAATACAACAATCACATGGAAAAACCCTAATTAAATAAGTTTAGTAAAAGATAACTATTTATATCTAGTTGGTCATTCAGTAAATTCCCAGACTTTTTATTTTTATTTATTTCCAGGGTTTCGAAGAGGTCTAATTTATGCGATTTATTTTGTACATATAAGATTTCAAACTCCGGATCGAATGAATGGTTTTCAGATAATAAGTGATTTGAGTAATTAGAATCTAGTTTTTTGTTACCATAACTACATTTATGTTCTGAAATTCTAGTTTTGAAATTTCTGTAAGTTCTACCAATATAAATTTTATCACAATTACTACCACATTTTAATTTATATACCCCTGATTTATTAACTTTTGAAGATTTGGTTTATTGTTTTTTAATGAACGTGACTAAATTGTTGTCTGTTTTAAAGCATGTATTTAGGTCTGAAGTTTCTAAACATTTTTTAATTTTAATTTAAGGATTTCCTATGTACGTTAAACTTTTAAATTGATTATTTTTATTTTTACTATTATCAGAAGGAAATACTTGTTCTAACTTGTTGAACAATTGTTTTGTTTTATCTTACATCGTATGAATATTTATATATTTATTACGAAGAAGTTATAAGACCAATGACAGTAATATTATGTAATACCGTTTGAACAATGACTTCACAGAAATTAAAATCATGTATTAAATGCATTAAACTTACTAAAATAATTTGTATAATTCCTATACACAAGATGAGCTTATAGTACCTGTAGAAGTATTACATTACGTGCTTCTTTAGATTTACTGATTTCTCCAGTATTGTACAGGAATTTAATCTTATACCACTAACTTTTATAAATACGGACACAAAGAATCTCTTTTCATGAAAAATAGCATATCGATGTAAATAACATCAAGCCTTTGTCAAAACATTAATACAAAAATGTATAAAACATATCTGTATCTTTTTCAATTTTCTGCAAATGAGAATTAACAATGATTAAAACTCATTTCTACATGCAAATATCGCCTAACTGGTCTGCACTCTGACTCTGATACAAGCTTAGTTTGTCAAATTGTAGTAAGCAAAATGTTAACTATATATACATTAATTATAGAAGTGAAAATTATGTCTGTCTCCAGGATATTGTTTGCTGACGAGCTCTAATAAGAGCGAAATGCATACACACGTTCCAGGATGAATATAGCTTTTCACGAATTTTTGATTATCCTAACAACCAGGAAGGTTGACGTCGCGACGTGTTGCATTCTGCCTACGGTTTGTGAAACTGTAGTAATTAACGCAATACATTAGGCGACATTTGCATGTAGAAAAGAGATTTAATTGTCATTGATTCTCATTTTCAGTAATTTCAGTATGTTATCTATATATATATATATATATATATATATATATATATATATATATATATATATGAAAAACTTATCTGCGCGGAATGTTGCAAATATCGACATTTCACTGTTTTTACAGATCATCAGTGCACCTTATCCGAAGACAGACATGATATTCACTTCTACACTACGTGTATATATACGAACTGTAATGAACTTCATGTGTATGAGAATTAATAATTATTAAATCTCATTTTACATGCGATTGTCGCTATAATTTGTTGCATTAAATTCTACAATTCGGCAAATCACTTTTGCCCTAAATTGTAGACGCAACAGGCGGCGACGTCAACTGTACAAGTTGTCAGTAGAAATGAAAAATTTGTGAAAAACTTATCTGCGCGGAATGTGCAAATATCGACATTTCACTGTTTTTACAGATCATCAGTGCACCTTATCCGAAGACAGACATGATATTCACTTCTATACTACGTGTATATATACGAACTGTAATGAACTTCATGTGTATGAGAATTATCGATATTTGCACATTCCGCGCAGATAAGTTTTTCACAAATTTTTCATGTGTACTGACAACTTGTATAGTTGACGACGCGGCTTCTTGCGTCTACAATTTAGGGCAAAAGTGATTTGCCGAATTGTAGAATTTAATGCAACAAATTATAGCGACAATCGCATGTAAAATGAGATTTAATAATTATTAATTCTCATACACATGAAGTTCATTACAGTTCGTATATATACACGTAGTATAGAAGTGAATATCATGTCTGTCTTCGGATAAGGTGCACTGATCTGTAAAAACTGTGAAATGTCGATATTTGCACATTTCGCGCAGATAAGTTTTTCACAAATTTTTTATTTGTACTGACAACTTGTACAGTTGACGTCGCGGCTTGTTGCGTCTACAATTTAGGGCAAAAGTGATTTGCCGAATTGTAGAATTTAATGCAACAAATTATAGCGACAATCGCATGTAAAATGAGATTTAATAATTATTAATTCTCATACACATGAAGTTCAATAAATATATATATATATATATATATATATATATATATATAAAAATGCACAATATTCCAACCAGTGCGATCGGTTCGTTACAAAAAAAGGTCTCGGGTACCCGACACACATGTTACACAGAATGCGTGATTTTGAAAACCGAAAGAAACGATACTTGAAAAAGACTGAAAAATAATAAAAGTCGAAACGTCGTAGAATAAAACATCATAATTCAATAAAAGGTCGCTAAACCAATAAAAAGTCTATTATTTTTAATATTAAGACACGGCCAATAAAATAAATAAGAAAAATAAAATTCTTATAAACACTAAATATATATATATATATATATATATATATATATATATATATATCTATATATATATTGAACTTCATGTGAACATAGACATTTTTCCAATTAAAAATTTCGAGGATATCATGTGCAGACGAGCTCTAATAAGAGTGAAATGTATTCACACGTTCCGGGATGGATGTGGTTTTTCACGAATTTTTAATATATGTATCTATATACATGGACAAACACAATGCAATTAAGCAATAGTCA
This sequence comes from Melolontha melolontha, assembly GCA_935421215.2. NCBI lineage: Eukaryota > Metazoa > Arthropoda > Insecta > Coleoptera > Scarabaeidae > Melolontha > Melolontha melolontha. Next base: position 164,446,431 of record OW285237.1, on the reverse strand, counting down.
CTTGTTTCGATTTCTCGTCATCTGACGTATAAGATTGTATATTACCTGCGGCAGCGGGATACTTCGTACGTGCACTGATGAGAGCGTTGGATTAAAACACATGTGTCTGTGCATTGAAGTGACCATTGCTTAAATGCCTTGTGTACGTCCATTCACACAGATACTTAGAGATACAGATGTACAGAGATACAGATACAGAAAGATATATTTTGTATATTTCTGTATTAATGCATTTACAATCTGTTCTCATTCAATTGACTGGCGTTTCCCATTTTTAAATTGAAATATTGATATTATTCAATAGAAAAGCATTTAGAATGGACAGCCACGACTTGATCGCCGTGATAACAAAATTTAACTGTTTACGTTTACCGTTTACATTGTAGCGACATGTTCGTCAAAAATATTTGTTGTTGGCTTCGTTCTAAGCATTGTGATAAGTCAGAAAACGGCATTTATGGTAAAAAACTTCATCCAAAGATAATATATGTGCTGTTATTCGCTTTTTAACTGAACCACTGACTATCCAATGAAGCCAAATGATATTGAAAGGTCTATATGAAGCTGTAGTTATTTACATAGGACTTGTTGAATGGTACGATCAATTTCGATAAGGAAAATAATTCACAATATTGGTTCTATCTAGGACATGCTTGTATTGCAGTATCATGTAAAGATGCGATACAGTTGTAAATTGTTTTATGTACAAATTGGCGCACTAGAGATAAAACTCTCTTGTTAATGGTGGGAATTGGTCAGTCCATTATCCATAATATTGGCTATTACAGAATTGCTACTCAGTAAATTCTACCATAGCTTATTGATGATCGGAAGAATTTGCGTTAACCTTATCACTGCAGTATTTATTCTTATCGGTAACGCAGTGATAAGTCAATAGCTTATAATGCAAGAGACACCGGGATCGAATCCAGACCCTGTTATCGTGCAAGTTTTCGTGGTTATCCTTCTCATTTAAAGCAAGTACCGATAACCAAATACCTTAAGTCGCTCCACGGTTGTGTTGTCTGCCCATACTTCCCATAATTGGCGATAAGCCGTTGGAGATGCTGATGTATGAAGTATTTTCATTAATTGATGCACTATCAACAGCAAGATAATGTCTTCTTATAACAAATTGTTGCTGGCAATGGGGCATGGCGTTATCCCTATGAATCGTAATTTAGACGACAGTGTATGCAGTGAATACATGCAGATTCTCCAAACTCGAAAAAATGTTGATCTCAACCTTCAACGGGAAAAGTAATGGCGACTGTATTTTATGAAATAAGATGTACTGCTCTCAGATTTTGAGATCCTGGCATGCAAATCAAGGCTGAATGATATACAGTTGCTTTAATTTTTTTACGTGAAAGCATCAAGATTAAACGTCCTGATAACCTTGTAAAGATTATCATCCTTCTGCATGAGAAGGCTCACCCTCATTAATCCAAAACAGTTTAAGATTTACCTTCTTGTATGAATTTGGTAGTATTAAAACAGCTACTCTACAGTTATTATTTGTTTCCATTCGATGTCCATGTGTTTGACCTATTAAAACAATTGCAAAGGACAACTGCTCAATTCCGGTGTTGAAGTGTGTTTTTTTAATTGCTTCTGTAGACAACCGCGATTTTACCCACAAACAATTTATATATGCTTTAGAGAGACCCATACCTAGATGCTAATGAAGATTTATTTTATTTTAAATTTATTGAATAAATCTTGTTTTACAGTCTCCAAACGTGTTTCTATTGAACAATTCTCGTATTTTGGCATATGCTGATAACTTAAAGATGCACATGTAATGCTTTCGCTTTCAAGTAAATTTTCAAATATTACTAATAATTGGTGTTTTGTTGTGAATTATCAGTCTAGGATATTTGATTATTAAGGTAGAGGTCATCAAAGGCGTATCTGCAGGGGAAAAATGGGCCCGTGGCTATCTTTAAGTATATTATCAAATTGGATGTTAGTAATGTTCAAGGTTGAAAACTAAGGGGTGAAAATGAAATAGTTAAGAGATTAAATGAGAATGTTAAGGTGGCTAAAACATGGTCTGATTAAAAAATATTCCAGTTTAATCTACAAAGCAAGAAAGCAGTTTGGCGTTTTAAAAAAAAACGTGAAAATCACTTTCGAAAGAAACCAAAACAAAACCTTACCCGAACTAATAATAAATTGTACTGTAATAATTTGTGGCCACTAAAAAGGACTCTAATTTTTGAAACTGTTCTTGCTAGATTATTCAAAATTTAAAAAATAATTAATTTTAATACAGCATTCCATTTGTTTCCATAATTATTAGAGGCGACTTCCCAATCAGATTATTTAATGTATAATAACCAAACTAATCTGTTACCTTTATTTATAATATAAAATATCAATTACCAATCAATATAATTTTGATGGCTCCCAATACTTAGTTAATTTTATTTACATATATTCGCTGTTAGTCAACTCAGCTAATGTCTTCAAGTGACTGCACTATTTTAAATGAATCTAGGTCAACAGTCAAGTTAACGACGTTTTTATTTTGTTGATGGAGGTAGCAGCCGGTTCTTGGTGAAAGACTGTGATGGTGTGATAAACTTAACGTAAAAAACTTATTTATTTCACTAAATTTGAATAGATTTTTCTAATTTATTATTTCAGTATATGATTATCAAATGGTTTTCTCAACTAAACGAAAAGGTGTAACTTTCTGCATATATATATATATATATATATGTATTTGTGGGTGCCAGTACTATAACTATTTTATGCTGGTGCCTCTATTATAGGCATATTTAAGTATTTTATGAGCGTGTTTGCCAGATTTTGATACTTAGAAATTGCTTCTATATTTTTATTTCTCCATATATTTGGAATAGCTGAAATGAATGAATGTTTTAATTTCACTAACCAACACTTTTTTATAATGATATAAAATATATAAAATAATATTTTCCGGATATAAATGATTTGAAATTATACTAACTAGAAGTTATTTACGAACGCGATAATCTTGGTAAATGTTTTGGAGCTGTATCAATACTTTAATTACGACAGCGAATTTAATGAAACTTTTTCGGAAACTGTTAAATTATTAACTATATTAGGTACACTGCTGATGACGACTATATAGCGAAGGATGTTTTTCAACCTTAAGAAGAATAAAAACATCTTTACGAAATACTATACGTCAAGAAAGACTGTTGACAATCTTGAGCATATAAAACTCGTTGATAAATCAAATTCACAAATTTACTAAACAAGTGATAAATCATTATGCATATGCTAAAGATCCGAAAACTGATTTCAAGTATAAATCCGTTTAGAATATCTTATCAATATTTACAATATATTTATTAAAGCACTTCATTTTTTTAGTTAAAAGTGCCTAAATTTTAGGAGTGTAAAGTAGACTTCATTTCATGTAACAAGAATGCAAAACTTGTATATCCATTTTTATTTGTTTCAAAGTTACAGATCAATGAATGTGATTGTCAGATCATTAAAAAAAATGTAATCCTAAAATCCTAAAATATAAACTGATTTTATTTTAAAAAAGTTATACGATTCAATTGTGATTGTTAACGTCGCATAATAAAATGTTATCCTAAAATAAATAAACACGTGTCGTAGTGCATACAGTAATTTCTTGGAGATCTACAAAGAAGAGTACTGGAAATTGACTTATGATAGAGAAGGTTTTTACTTATTTCGTAAGTGCTGAACCATGAATATCATACAATAAACAAATGTGCAGATGACTGTTAACGTTGCATTTTTTAATAAAGGAATACATTACGTTTCAGTTCATACCACAGCTTATTAGTGAGTGGTCACGTTTTCTTTATTCAAAATGCCTTACCGATTTTCTTCTCAAGAGTATGCGAATTTGCATTTTATGTATGGCTACTGTAGCGACAGTGCACGTCAAGCAGTTATTGAATACCGACATCGGTTTCTCGATAGGCGCATTCCTCATTACAGAACGTTTCTGGAAGTATACATACAATTTCGGGAATGCGGACTGCGTGATTATCTTTTCGACCGAGGAGTAAATTTGCCAGCAGACTTAGAGGAAGAAGCAGTAGCTATTGTTACAAGGTATCCAACTCTCAGTATACGTCGAATCGCTAGACAACTAGGAGTGCCACGAGCGACAGTTTCGCGAATTTTAAAACGTGAGGGCTTATATCCATATCACTATCGCAGGGGACACGGTTTGCTTGAGGCAGACCACTATGCTCGTCTAGTTTATTCTACCTGGATATTAAGACAGTCACGGCTTCATTTTAATTTCTGCAGAACAGTCCTCTGGACAGATGAATCTACGATCACGAGAAGTGGTGTTACAAATCTGAAAAACCTGCACAGGTGGTCATCAGAAAATCCCAAATCTATACGCCCATCTAAATTTCAACATGAATTTTCTATTAACCTTTGGGTGGCCCTAATCGATGACTTGTTGATTGGTCCTGCCAGGTCTTTTAAAGGATGGCCCACTAAATTTTCGACGAGACATGTGGTTTCACATGGATGGGGCACCACCACAATTCGGAATTGCTGTCCGAACTTGGGTTAACGTCAATTATCCAAGATGGATTGGTCGAGGTGGTCCTGTTGCATGGGCACCCAGATCATCCGGTCTTAATCTCCTTGACTTTTATTTATGGGGGTACATGAAAAATTTAGTTTACGCGCAAGTTTCGAACACAAGAGAAGGGTTGTTGGATCGTATTCACCTGGCTGCCGAGCAAATCCGACAAAACAAGTACGAAATTCGCATAAGTACTTCTTCTGTTGGCTTACGGGCACAAGCCTGCATTCAACGAGGAGGTGGACATTTCGAAAATATTATTAGTTGAACTTTTATTAAATAAAATCAGTTTTTATTGACTTTAGGATTACATTTTTTTTCATGATCTGACAATCACATTCATAGATCTGTAACTTTGAAACAAATAAAAATGGCTATACAAGTTTTGCGTTTTTGTTACTTGAAATGAAGTCTATTTAACACTCCCAAAATTTGAACATAACGATACGGGACAGCTTGTATAAGTATATCGAAAACTTGTAAATGTCAGCAATTATACGTTCGAGGATGGATCCCTTTGCTCACCCCTGACCCACTCACGATAAAAAAATTGGCAAATATCTTATTTTTATTTTTCAACATAGTCTCCATCAAGGTTAACACATTTTTTTGCCATCTATGATCTAGCATATCTAATACTTCTCGGAAAGGATAGTTTGACCTCTGAAAGCTACTGATTTACCGGACATATCACATCATTATCTGACGGAAATCGTTTACCACGCGTGTTCTAGTTTTAGAAACAGTCGGTAATCCATAAGAGCCAAATCTGGCGAATAGGGTAGATGCTCAACTAATTCGAAGCCTGCTTAGGCAATTGCATCTTGCCGCTGTTGCAATGCCGAATCTGTGACTGGGTAGAACACCTTTGCGCAACTTCTCTCGACGTTTGTAATTTGGGAATTAAATTGACATAATAAGGATCTGTAATTGTAATTGTAATATATATATATATATATATATATATATATATATATATATACAGGGTTAGTTAAAAGTATGGAGACGGCGATTTATTGTCGTTAATATTCATTTTAGGGATTTATGTTCAATATAAAAGTTTGTTAGGATATTTTGATCTACATTTGAGAATATTTGAATTTTTTTTTTCTTCAATTGTTTTTTAGTTACGCCTGTCCGCGCATTTTTTTTAAATGGGAACTAGTAAATTTTACTCTACCATTCGATAGAGATTTTTTTTCTCCTTACAAAAATTTTTTTTTTTTTAATTCATTTTAATAACTTTTTTAGAAGAAAAATCCGGTTCATGTGTTTAACAGATGTTCGGTACATCGCAGATAGACAGAAGCGTAGCGATAAACAAACTTGAGCGACATAATTTTAACAGTGGTTATTGTGTACGTCAAATCTTTGACAGAAATAATTCATTTGTGCAATTTGTTGCTGTTAATATTAATAATGGCGAGTTTAAGTGAACATGAACGAACTGAAATACTTATGATGTTTGGTTATGGAGATAGACGCAGAAGTTTACAAGACGTTAGTAATTTATTTAATGATACGCATCCAAATAGAAATCCAATTTCTAAATCCGTTGTTGGTAAAACTTTAAGACACTTAGAACAAACGGATAACGTTAAAGATTTGCCAAGGGGTAGACCTAGAATAACAAAAAGCGATGATAACAAACTGGATATTTTATTGGCTGTATCTGAATATCCCCATTTATCAACCAATCAATTAGCGGCCAATTTCAATATTTCACAGTCATCGATCGTGTCATTTTTAAAAAGTGAAAAGTATAAACCTTATAAGGTAGGTACACCTCGTACACGAGTTAACGGAAGATGATTTTGATAGGAGATTACAATTTTCTGAAGAAATGTTAAATATTTGCAATAATAATGAAAATTTTGTCAACAATATTCTTTTCTCTGACGAAGCTACTTTTTGCCTTACCGGTGAAGTAAACAGATATAACTGCAGATACTGGTCATCGGAAAAGCCCTCTTGGTTTTTGGAGCACCATACGCAGTACCCCCAAAAGGTTAATGTTTGGGTTGGCATTCTAGGCGGTCATATTATCGGTCCCTTTTTCATCAATGGCAATTTAACTTCGGCTCTGTATTTGCAGTTATTGCAAAATGAAATAATACCTGCTAGTGCTACGCTCTATCCTCATGAAAACAATGAACACCTGCCCAATGACAGTATCTTATTCCAGCAAGATGGCGCCCCACCTCATTATGGTGTAAATGTTCGTCAATATCTGGACAACGTTTTTCCCCACAGATGGATTGGAAGACGAGGAACCATTGAATGGCCAGCCCGTTCGCCAGATTTAAGTCCTTTAGATTTTTTTCTTTGAGGATACGTAAAAAACAAAGTTTACAAAGATAAGCCCGATAACGTCGAAGATTTACAAATCCGAATTACCAGAACGATACAAGAAATTCCCCGTGACTTTTTACAGAACTCTGTTCGGGTTTTGTAAATCGATTGGGTCATTGTCAAATTACTAATGGACGACAATTTGAACACTTACTTTAATTTACTTTGTTATTAATTTGTTTAATTTTTCTTGTAAAAAAGTTATTAAAATGAATTTAAAAAAAAACAAAAATATTATTGTAAAAAGAAAAAAAACCTCTATCGAATGGAAGAGCAAAATCTACCAGTTCCCATTTTAAAAAAAAATGCGCGAACAGGCGTATCTAAAAAAACAATTGAAGAAAAAAAAACAAATAATCACAAATGTAGATCAAAATATCTTAACAAACTTTTATATTGAACATAATTCCCTAAAATGAATATTAACGACAATAAATCGCCCTCTCCATACTTTTAACTAACCCTGTATATATATATATATATATATATATATATATATATATATATATATATATATATATATATATAATATTATAATGAATATGGAAGGAAAAACTCCTAAACATTATAGTGAGGAATCTACTTTGAATCAAGCAATATTAAATGTAGGTGTATTATTCATGCGTTTTTGTATTTTTTAAATTGTAATAATAAATAATATTGTAATAATATTTGTTAAGCTGAATGCTATTTACGAAAATTTATTCCAATATGTGGACATTCTCCTAATTAATAAGAATGTTTTCTAATAAGACGATTCGAATAAATCAATTTCTTGTTGTTATTAATCATTATTAGTAAAAAAATGGCATTATATTTAGATGAAAATACAATGTTTTATGGATTTGATGTAACGAGCCAACGAAAAAATTCATAATTGGAGTAGACTGTGAAATTGGGTTGATACTTTAACCACTTCCACATAATGACATTTATTATTTGACATTGAAACTATAAGTTTGTGTCAAATTTTTCAAAACTCTTATTAAGAAAATTGTTTGTGTTTAAATGTAAATGGACAAGTTCTGTAGCTATATGTAAATTTTGATTATGATTTCGATATGAAATAAATTATTTGTTTTCTTTTTTGTTGTAGTATCATTTCAATACCATAATCTTTTTGACAATGAAACTAAATGAAACTGTCAAGCATCAAGTAATGTGTCATTATGTGGAAGTGGTTAAAGTACCAACCCAATTTCACAGTCTACTCCAATTATGAATTTTTTGATGGCTCGTTATATTTTAAATACATCCAAAATTATTTGTTGTCATAATTTTACTATTTATATTTCAGGGATTTGACAATAATAAACGAATAAATATCTCTTTGTAGCTACCATTTGTTTGCTTTATCAAATCGCAATCAAATTATAAAAAAAAATGTAGGATACAAATAATGAAATAAATTGGCGGTGGTCTTGATAAACTGTATATTTTATCAGAGTATTGCTATTTTTTTCATTCAAAATATAATATTTCTGTAATATGTGCATATAAGATTACCTATCTATGCAATATTTACACCAAAATTATTTTGAAAGATACAAAAAAAGTATATTATGTATAAAGCCATCATTTTTTCCTTGTTTAGGGAAATCCGAACGAAAGTTATGCAACCCAAAATACATAACTATATAATTTTGCCTTGTTCTTGAATTTTAAGTAATTTTCTTTTCAAATAATATATATTTTCTTGAAAGTAACTCGGTATTTAAGTAGTAACAAGTTCATAAGATAGTTAGTAATTTGTTACACAAAATTTCAATAACAGCTATCGGTATCAGGAGTACATAAGTTGAAACTAGTGAAATTTAAATTCGTGTAATTATAATTTTACTTTGTATTACTCTAACTAAATCATAAATATATTATGTTAATCCTTTCATAAATCCATTATTATTAAAATAATTTAATAAATAAAATAACAATAAAACCCAAAAACGAATAATAAGAGCGCAAACAAAAATAACAAACAATAACAATAATAATGCATTAGAGATCAATAATCCTAGCTTTATATCTTTCCGGGTATTTTGACAGGGCTACAGGATGTTATATCAATTTTTTTCACAGCTACTATGATTCTTCCTGGCAATTGTGATGTATAGAGAAACGTATTTTTGAAAGAAAATGACATATCTTCCAAAATATTGGAGATAAGTATAGGACATACTTAACAAAAAACATAGCTGCTAAAGTACTTAATATTACTATCTAAAATAATATTTAAAGTACACGAGATTTATGAGCGCAAATTTTCTTCACTTTATCGAATCTTCGTGAACATTCAGTATACATTAGAACATTTTCCGTACAAAGGTATGATACACCTTGTGCAAACGCCATACGCCATTATTTTATTTTATGCCTAGGTAGGTACTCTCGAATTATTGTCACTTAAAGACGCACATAGAAATGTTACATTTTCTCTTTAATTGTAAATATCTCGAGAACTATTGATTCTAGCTGCTAAGTATCCTTGATAAAAAATATTCCAAATTTAACGTATAATAAAAAATTGGGCTTATATACAGGCAATTCAATTTAAAAAACGTATCATTTTTGTGTTAGACATTTACCGAACATTCTGCATAAGTCTACATATTTTTAGAATATGCAGCAATAGTAACCTTATCAATCCCAAAACATAAATTTTTTATTATATTCACCATTTATGAGCAAAAAATCGGAGACTATAGCTTGTAAATGAATAAAATAAAATTAAAAAACCCTTACCACAATAGAATTTAATGATTCTAAATACGTATTTCTACAACCACGTTGTCATCTTCTGTAGAAAAAACAGTGTAACACTTGAACGCACAAAAGCACTCACAGAAGGATTGTTCTGAACGCCTTCTAGTTTAACACTGTGTGTTAAACTAGTGTGTTAAAGAGTTAAACTAGAAGACGTTCAGAACAATCCTTCTGTGAGTGTTTTTGTGCGTTCAAGTGTTACACTGTTTTTTCTACTGAAGATGACAACGTTGTTGTAGAAATACGTATTTAGAATCATTAAATTCTATTGTGGTAAGGGTTTTTTAATTTTATTTTATTTATTTATGAGCAAATGCACTTTGTCAGATCGGTATATGTAAATATAAAAACTTAAAAAACCGAAAAGCATTTATTTTATTCTTACCAATTGTTTTACTAATGTTATTATAAAATTATTATTATGAAAAGTTACTAGTTAAAAGTGCTTGGTATTAATATATTTATGTATGTATTTCAATTCGAGAAGTTCGTTGTATCCATAACGTTTTTTCTAACAATTCAATGTTGTTGGTGTATTTTATTTCCGTCGGAATATGGTTAGACAATTTGGGTCCTAAGTTCCTCTAATACATTTTTTTTGTGATTTATGGGTTTCATAATTGTTAATTTTATATCGGGTGCTATATTCAGGATGCATATTAGTCAGCTGATGTTTATGTTTGCACTAATTAACGAACGTCGAATTAAAGAGCAGTTGTTGAAAATCTAAAAGCGCTGATTCCCATACACAAATAGTCAGGAAAATAATATAAGGATTAGTTTAAAAAACATATTTTATTGTAAATGGTACGTCTTTTTATTCAATTTCCTGAAAGGTGTCTCTGATATATTCACAGATTCTGAGGACAGCACGTGTTACACAAGTAATATGCAGCATATTGGGATATGTTTCCTCAGGGACACATTTCTGGAAGTTGATGACTTGTATCTGCTTTTAAAAAAGTTTTCAGAAAAGAACCATTGAGAGTAGCTCTTTACAGGGAAAAATTTCCATCTTTGTCGAACTAGATGGCGAACATGCTAGAAAGCTACTAGTTTCTATGCAAAGAATTTCGATAGTTTACAAAATTTCGTTACATGGTTAAATGAAGATTCTCGAAGTATTTCTAAGTACAAGGAACTAATACAAATTCCAAATTTCAAAAATCAGTTGTACTTTCTGCAGGAACACTTTGGAAATTTTCCAAAACTAATCACTTATTTTTAAAATCAGAGTCTCAAATTAAATGATGGATTAACTACATTAGATCTAGCTATTAATAATTACAAAAATATTCCAAGTAACTTCGGATGTGGCCTTCGGCAAAAATTTTTAATACAAATCCAGATTTAATAACATTGCGGTAATTGTGTATGGGGACAACGCCTCAAAATCTAACTGTAAATACGCTGAAATAAAAGAATATTTCCAGTATGCCACCTAAGTATAACCAATTGCGATGTAGAAAGGACGTTTTCAATCTACAAGGATGTATTTCCTTCAAAGACAACAAATTTTACAGAAGGGAACCTTGAGAGAGTATTTCTAGTTAATATTAATACTCCTTTACTCAACTTGAACTACAAAATGAACAAATAAAAATGTATTTCGAATTTTATAAATCACCATGCGTTTGTTTTCCAATTATATAAATAAAATTAAAAACTTTGAAAATACAAATTTTCAATAGTACGCCCGTGGGCGATGAGTCATCGGCCTCTCGTGTCCGGTCCCCACTTCTTATCCCTCAGAGATGAATTGTCGAATTCTTTGGGGTTATTAATTATAGTTAGCAAAACTAAATATAGCAACTGCGTGATAATGACAGTGTATGGTAAAACTGCAGTCGCTGGTCAAGCTCAATGAAGTTTCGAAGCGTCTTTACTATTGGTGAAATACGGAACATCACAATGCAACAGCCCAAAGTGTTAAAAATTTGGATATTAATTTTGAATATATTAACACTTACAGGTCTTGGTATCGCAGACATGTATTTTATTATTACAATATTCTTTAATGCACAAGAATACTTTGACAAATATTTCAGCCAACCATAACGAATAAATAATTGCGACTCGTTTTAATTCACTACATTTACTTTCGTTCTTCAGGTGGGACTAATTGCAACGATTAACTTAGAGATAAATGAACAATATAAAAAAAGAACCACAATGTGTTAAACGTCAACTGTTTCATATGTATGAGCTTCCAGCTTGACGTTAATGCAATTTTTTAATTCACCGTAACGTCGTTTAAAGGATAAACATAACTAAAAAATATTATTGAAGAGTCGCAGAGGCTTTATGCAGTTGAACATCGAAGGAGTGAATGTGTGGGTAGTTAAGTTTGTTGAGAAATTATTTGATAAATTGGTGCATTAATTGATTTGGACCTGCATCGCCTCTGGTCTTTATTATGAATTAGTGAAGGAATGTCTGTGCAACATAATTTTCAACAGAATAATATAATATCAGTAAGCTAAGCAAGAAAATAAAATTTGCAACATACTATATTATCTATGAATACATACAGTGCGTCCATAAAGTATGGAGGCAAGCCCGTAGTAACGTTATTGTAATTGTGCATTAGTTGACAAAATGCAAAGATATGTCGATTAATGTTTCTTATTAGCTATATTTAGATGCTACTATTTTGTTTTTCCGTCGACCTTGAATAAATTATGACGTCATTGATATTTTTTTAAATGTCAACCCCATTTTTTTTGTGAACATTACTGGGTCTACCAATAGGAACATGAAATATTTCAGAGTAGATTGCCTCTATTTTGTAAATGTGATTGACATTTGTCAGTGTGCATTTTAGGTAGTAAAGTTAACCTTTTCATCATGACGACGTATACGCCACAATTTTTCGAAATTGTAAAAATTTATTACAAAAATGCGGAATCAGTTCGAACTATATTTTTGGCTGTCATAATGGCCTAGTGAACAAGCGATTCGTGCAATAATCAATCGTTTCGAAACAAAATTTACTTTGCTCGACCAAATTTAAGACTACACCCTTACAAAATTGTTTTGACACAAGAATTGAAGCCAGCTGACCATAGCATGCGTCGTGTGTTCTCAGAATGGGTGTTGGAGCAGCTGGAAAATGATGCCGATTTCGGGAAGAAAATCATGTTTAGTGACGAGGCTCATTTTTCGCTAATAAGCAAAATATGCGTTATTGGACAGCTGAAAACCCACAATTGATTAAAGATAAATGTCTTCATCCATAGAAAGTGACTGTTTGGTGCGGTTTGTGTTCGCGAGGTATTATTGGGCCATATTTTTTTCAAAATGAGGAAGGAAATGCTGTCACAGTGAATGAAAATAGAGATATTAAGCTATGATAAGAAACTTTTTGTGGCCGGAATTGGAACAACTTGATGTGGAGGAGTTGTGGTTTCAACAGAATGGTGCCATATCTCACACTGCAAGTGAAACAATCGCCTGATTGGAAGAAAAGTTCGGTGGTTTAAGCATCTCACGAAATGGACCTTTTAATTGGCCAGCTCGTTCGTGTGATTTAATTTCAATGGATTTTTTTCTACGGGGTTATGTGAAATCATTGGTTTACTACAACACACCTCAAACGATTGACGACTTGAAAACAAATATGGAACGGGAAATTCGTCAAATTTAGCCGGATTTAGTGGGAAAAGTAATTGAAAATTGGATTTAGCCATTCCGTGTCTGCACACGAGGAAGAGGTGGAGATTTATATGATGTCCTATTTCGAACATAAGTGGCACACTCGAAACTTACAATATACAGGCTGATTCATTTTCGGCCCTCACCATGGGGATCTCTCTTTTTATTGGAGATAGAGTATAGGTTTAAATTTGGAAAAGTTGTTAAATTTTGTGTTTGTTATAAATCCGTAAACAAAATAGGCCTGTGACAAATGACCTTCGTTATTTAAAAAAAAAACGCGAAAACCCCATTTTCTTCTTTTACCTGTGGCACTGACATTTGGCCTTGTAGAGAAAAAATAAAAAAACATCCTTGTGGGCATTTCTAAGCCTCTATCCAGTGGTGTACTCTAAATTTTTATACGATGTTTCGTTTCTTTCTGTCCATCATCAACTATCTAATTTTTTATAGGCGCCATATTGGATTTAGACATCTTCAGAAAGAGTTTTTTTTTCTGATTTCAACCGTGTACAACATGCTGACTAAAGTTTTTGACAGTAGGTTTTATTTGAAAGAATAAATTATAAGATTAAATAAGGTAGCCATGGAATTTCAATCTGTCAAACATTTCATTTATTGTTCATTAATAATACAAAAATGTCATACACTAAGGAAGAGAAACGAGATATGATAAGTATTTTTTATTCTTCGAAACGAAATTCAACAGTAGCGAGTACAAGATAACAAAAACATTAATAAAAATACATAGAAAAGTAAACAATAAACAATTACAGTAAATGTTCAATTATCTGGCCATCTTCGGTAATGCACAATTGGGTACGCCTTCTGGCATTTTGTAATGCCCTTTGTATAGTTCTTCTAGGAACTGCATCGAAGGCATTCTGAAGTCTGTCTCGTAATTCTTCAATGTTTTGTGGCGCATCTACTTTATAAATATTATTTTTAACATATCCCCATAAAAAAAAATCTAGCGGACTTAAATCAGGTGATCTCGCAGGCCATTCAACAACTCCCCTATTTCCAATCCAAGGGTTTGCAAACTCTTGATTTAAGAAATTTCTAACAACAGCCTGCATTGTGTGCTGGTGCGCCATCTTGTTGCCACCATAAATATTATATTTGATTTAATGGGATATTGTCGTGAAGATAGTCAGATACGTATGTACGTAAAATGTTTAAATATCTTTCTCCATTTAAATGTTCTTCATACATAACTGGTCCTAAGAGACGATTTGCCAAAATACCCATCCAAACGTTTATTCCAAAACGATGTTGTGGTCTTCTAGCCCTGTTTTGTCGGGGATTTTGTACTGCCCAATAGTGCTCCGTATTTCTGTTGAACATTCCAGAATTTGTAAATTTTGTTTCATCCGACCAGATGATTTTACTTAAAAAATTTTCGTCATTTTCTATCCTTCCCATTAACCAATTACAATATTCTAGCCTTCTCAAATTATCTCCAGGCAGTAAAGAGTGACTAACATGGATCCTGTATGGTTTAAACCTACTTTTATGTAAAGTTCTCCAAACTCTGGACTGGCACAAATTTAATTCTGACGCTACTTTGCGTGTAGAAATTGATGGATTATTATTTATCTATAAAAATACAAGATTAACATGAAATTTGAAAACACGCTTTTAATTTACCATTGGTAAAATATCTTGTCGATTTTCATTTAAATTCCTGTTGTCTTGACCATTACGCGGCTTAGTAAACGATCCATTCTCGACCAAATTTCTGTCGAGATCTAGAAAAATGGTACGATGAGGCTGTTGTCGTTCTGGATATAATTGTAGATATCTTGTACTCGCTACTGTTGAATTTTGGTTCGAAGAATAAAAAATACTTATCATAGCTCGTTTCTCTTCGTTAGTGTATGACATTTTTGTATTATTAATGAGCAATAAATGAAATGTTTGACAGATTGAAATTCCATGGCTACCTAATGTTGAAAACCTTAGTCAGCATGTGGTACATGGTAGAAATCAGAAAAAAAAACTCTTTCTGAAGATGTCTAAATCCAATATGGCGCCTATAAGAAATTAGATAGTTGATGATGGCAGAAAGAAACGAAACGTCGTATAAAAATTTAGAGTACACCACTGGATAGAGGTTTAGAAATGGCCGAAAGGATGTGTATTTATTTTTTCTCTACAAGGCCCAATGTCGGTGCTACAGGTAAAAGAAGAAAATGGGGTTTTCGCGTTTTTTTTTTAAATAACGAAGGTCATTTGTCACAGGTTTATTTTCTTTACGGATTTATAACAAACTCAAAATTTAACAACTTTGCCAAATTTAAACCTATACTCTATCTCCAATAATAAGCGAGATCCTCATGGTGAGGGCCGAAAATGAATCAGCCTGTATACAAAAATTAACATTGGCTCTTACACATTAAGTTTTTTTATTAAAAAATGAAATTCTAAGCCCAAATTTGTAGACCCTTTATATAAATAACATGTCTTTCTTCCCGTTAAAGCCAGTTGCTCTTGAAATTGGGTATAACACTAATGATTTTTATTTATTTCAATTATAATTTTTTTATAACGTAAAATGTAATAAACCGTTTTTTTCAAATGTTAAGTTATTAAAATGATTGATATTTATATGGACATTTAATTTCATCCATTGTATCATTTTCAATTAATCCATCTGGAGATGCGCCAATAAAACCGCAACAGTTCAACCAAATTCCAGTTTAAACAACTTTTAAATTTGTAGTTACTTCTAATCCTTTTCGTGCAGTTTCTTTATGTTAACATTCCCATTATATTGCATGAAAATGGTCCAAATTTTGGTTACCTGCAATGTTTATTAGTGGCTTTATATTCCTTACTAGGATACAAGTCCTCTACTGTTTGTATAATAACAACAGAAGCTGAAGCATTCTAACTGAATGATTATCCGTAACTAGGGGTACAATGTAGACTGCCTCCTCGTGGTCTACCCTGGAAACGTGACTTGTCACGGCTAAATAGTCTACACTATAGGCTGCTAGACGTAGCAAGGATTTCCTAGCAAAGAAAGAATCAGCATGAACAGCAAAATTCTGGCAAATAATTCTCTTCAGAGCCCATCGAAAAGGGACGTAGAAAACGCTCTGAAGATCTTACCACTGAACATTAAAGGTATGAGCAGGGACAATGCAACCAATCACATTAATTTATTTTCTCTTTACTTGTGTACTTATGTAAAATGTTTATAATAAATGATTTTTTCTCATAAGATGATTTTTCGTTATTGTTTAGGCTATTTCACGACCCCCTTTGGGGTCGCCACCCCAGATTAAGAAATGATGATTTACACAATAATTCAACGACCTTTATAAAAATAGGACGATGATTTTCTCCTTAAGTGGTGACCTGGTTCTTTCTCTTCATATATAAATTTTATTTCTGAATTTTAACCGTACATAATCAAAATAATTAATCAAAATAAAGTGGACAACCATTGCTAAATATATCCAAATGTCACTAAAAAATTCTGAAGGTGTTTAAACCATGTATCAGATTACAGATATCTTGATAATATATTTTTTATTGAGTTTGTATAGTGGCCCAATATATTTAGCTGACAGCTTTTCAAGATCCCAGGACATTTTAGAGTGTATATGGTGTGTGTAAAGTATTCCATGGCTTTATTATTACACCTCCTCACCTTAAGAGGTTAAAGATGGTGATTTGACTTTCACTACCTCAGACTGGCGACGATACCGATCCCGAAAAAAAAATCGACCCCTCGTACGCCGGTCCGGAGTTTCGAACCCTGGGACCAACGGGGTTCTTACTCCTGTTTGTCCACTCACAACTATACATCGACGAGAACTTGAGATATATGGAACGATTTTTTTGTCCTAGCACCCCACGTATGATATGGTGCAAAAGATAGCATTTACTAAATAATTATCACTACTACAAATCAAAATTGCAACCACTTTAAAATTTTATTGCTTATATTATCAATCACAATCACTATCTCCTACAAGTATATTAAAAAAGTAAAAAGTTAGATTACTTCCTTATAAAATTAATTAAGATTATTTTCACAATAACATGAAGTGCGTGTCCACGGTACTCGAGCCTGGGTAAGCAATAACAGGAAATTATCATTATTAGTGCATGGTTGTTATAGCCCATACAGTCGCATACACATTAACGTTCACTCGTAATGAAGGCCTTTTTTCATCTTTCTTCATTGTTTTTGTTATAACATAGTCTATTGCATCATTTCGACGGATGTTCTTATATAACCCGTGGACATAAAAATGTAGTCCATTTTGTCTATTAAATCCAAGTGTCATGTATCGATTTCCTCTTATACTATATAATTATAAATATATAACTCAACTTTATAAATTATTAAAATGTGACGAAAAAATCCCTTTTTTGTACTAAATCCTGCAATATTTGTCTGATGGATTACCTGCATTTTATTCTACTGTAATTGTTGTGGAAGACTATGGATTCGTTCGTGGTCATAAAATTGAAACTCATCTATTAACATATTGCAAATATATTTTGGAGCGCATCGAAGAGGAATTCTATATACACTGATTTTATAAAAGCGTTCGGTTAAGTTAATCGAAGTTATAATTGGAAATGTTCTAACATGGTTTCGATCTTAAAAATTTATGAGTAATAAGTAATGAATGTTTTAGTCCAGTACTGTATATTTTGGCGGAGACTGTACCTACTTCCTTCAACAAGTACATAAGTCGTTCGTAGTTGCTATTCCTTTTCAGATTCGCACGCTATCGATTGCTCTTAGCACATCGGTAGTAATAGAATACTTCGACCGATATATTATAATATAATATATTTCCAACAAACGAAGCGAAACCAGAAGAAATGGCTGGCCCCAACCAAGAAATCGTAGACATCGCAAAATTCTTACAAGGCATTAACACTAAAGAAGCATTGCAAACAATCATTTCAATGTCAACGAAGAAAATACAGTCAGAACACGACATTGGCTACACCATCAGAGATTCAACACGAACAAACAAGCGACAGAAAACAGAGCCACCGCAGATACCAACTAGCAACAGCTACGACGCACTCCGCACGATCGATGAAGATACGAAGAACAAAGAAACGACACCAATGGAAAGCGACGACCAACCGACAGCCTCCACTTTCACAGCGAAACCCGGGGTAAGTACCACTAAACACACAAACACAAACAAACAGCACAAAACAATCACAAAAACAGTAACCAACACAAACCAATCACCCGAAATGCCCACTATCTCCCCAATTACAATCACTGACCCAACACAATGGAATCTAGTCCGAGAAATCATGAATTCAAACAACATTCAATACACACAAAGTAGATACGTCCAGGCCGGAGTCCAAATCACTCCATCAACAGAACAAGACTATCGCAATCTCAACCGAATTTTCAACAAAAAAGCCATTCAATCCTTCACATACCAACTCCGTAGTTGAAAGAAATTAAAAATCGTCATCAGAGGCGTACCCCAATTCCTGACCGACGAAGACATCAAAGCCGATCTAGATTCTAGAAACTATCCGATCGCGAAACTCACTAGGATGAACGGTAAAGACCGCCTTCCAGCCCCCCTTATTTTAATAGAAATAGACAAACAATACAAGTCAATTTTCGACATCCACACAGTTTGCGGATTAGAAGTAAAAGTAGAGTCCCTCAGACTTAGAAAGGACGTAGTACAGTGTCACAGATGTCAGAAATTCGGTCACCAACGGCGTACGTGCAACGTGAATTTCGCGTGCATGAAGTGCGGAGAGTCACACTCGACGTATGAATGCACAAAGCCGACAACCACCCCACCTAAATGCGCAAACTGTGGCGGAGCTCACCTCTCGACCAGCTTATCATGCAAAAAAAATCCAAATAACCCAATAAACGAACCAATACAAACAACAATCAGAAAAACTACTAAAGATAATAAATCGGGAGTCTATAAGCTATCATGCGGATCGTGTACTAAGCCATATATTTGACAGAGAGGAAGAACTTTTAATAAACGTATCAAGGATCATCAATATTCATACATCAATCGGAAAGCTGACTCAACATACGCTAATCATTTATTAGAGAAGGACCACGATTTTAATTTACAATTTGATATTCTCCATGTCGAAAATAAAGGGAAAAAACTAAACTGCTTAGAGTCATTAGAAATTAATAAGCTCAAAAATTCTGATAAACTATTAAATGATAAATAAGACTTGAATTCTTCCCTGTTGTTAAATTCGTTTGTTCTGTGAAATGGGGTTTTGCCAAATCGTTCTGTCACATTATTAATTTTGTACTTTCCACGAATTTAGATACACTTTAAGTTGATATATACCAATTAAGGTAATAGTTTGAAGTAACCCAATATGGTTGTGTTGGATATATAGTATGTAACATTAGTTTATTGTTATACTTGAAGAAGCTACTGTGTAGCGAAATAGCTGCCATATATATTTTTTAAATATCGTGTAAATCTACAAAGATCATTTGTGTGTTTTATTTTTATTTTAATTTGTGAAATGGATCTACATCAAGTAAAGGTCGAAACAATTGAAAATTTCATTTTACTTGTGACTACTTATTATAGACATATTTTAGGATTAGGTATTCTGTAATGTTTAAGTCAGTGAATAAATAAATGAATAAATACATATAGAAGAAACACGTTAAGTCCAATTGTACGTCATTAATGATATTTATATGTTGTCATAACTGTATTACGGAAACTAAAAAAAATAGTTTGTTAAACTATACTTGAAAGCTTTTATTTCATTAATTTAAATACAAAATGTTATAAACACATAATTTCCGTTTCAATACTAAATATTTCTTCTATATATTTTTAACAGGGTAATAGTTACTTGCGGTGTTGAAAGAAAACATATCTGTTAAATAAGCCTAGTTTGTGTACATTTACTTATTTATTTTATTTGTTTGAAAACAGTTCCTTTTAGAACTATATTGTGTTTATTATTTCGTTGCGTTATTTGGATATAGTGCCGCAATGTTTCTGTAAACAGTTGAAGCAATTAATTATTATTATTAACTTTTTTATAGTTGACATCTTATAATCTTATAATTAACATCTTGCCGGCAACATATATAGGACGTGTCATCCATGGATTTAGTATGACGTAAAATTGAATATAACGCGTTTTCTCTATAAATAAATAAACAAATATGATAAAACATACTAGGGCGATCAAAAAACATCGTAGCTGATTAATTTAAACCGCGCGGTTTAATTCTACTACCCTCAATAATTTTTTTCCTGGTTTCGTATCACTGTCTTTGACAACATTTGTACAAAATGTCATGCCATTACTCTTGTTACTGAATAAACCAATGATTGCTTTTCTATGATGAAAAAAGTGTTTTCTATGATTTTAATAAAACCTGATTCTATTGAGTAAAGAATTGGCCTAAAATTTTATTTGTTGAATGAATTCTCAGCCGCAGATCCGCTGAAAATGTTAGAAAAGGTTTCGGTAATAGAGAATTTGAGTGGTATAAAATATTCAAACCAAACAGAGCGCGTTTATGACGAAGAATGATCTATCCGATCTTGAATATCATCTCATGAAAACTATTTCAAGGAAACAAGATCTTGTGTTCAAAAATAGCAGTTTGTTAACTAGAGATCTTGTAGATAAAGCTGAGATTTCATTTTGATTATCCATTGAATTCATAAAGATTAATTGAGTTCGATTAGCTCGATTGAACTAAATTAGTTTCAAAATTGCTCAATTTTTCATAATTATGAAAAAATAACTCGTGGTTTTTGTATCACGATCGTATCACACTTTAACGCTTGTTCAAGACAATTTGTCCAGGAATTTAGTAAATATTATTCCACAACCACTATATTCGCCTGATTCAGCACCGTGTGACGTTTTCTATTTCCTCGGTTCATAATACCGCTCTGTGGGCACTGTTTCAAATCAGTAGCAGAAAAAGAACGAAATTCGAAATGCATTCTGAAAATAGCATTCAGAACGCATTTAGAATTTTGTTCTATCAAGTCGACTTTCGGAACTGGCAATGGAGATTGGAAAAGAAACGTTGGAATAAGTTTATTGCTTCAGAAGGGAACTGTGTTCTGTTGGGCGAGATTTCGAAGGTTATGGCAAAAATTTAAACGAGCCTCCTCAAAAAAGTATAGAGATATTTTTTTATTTAATTCAAAATCTGATAAATCAACTTCTAAATATAAGGAAGACAGAGAAGTCGAGTAATTTCTTCTAAGTAATTCTGGGCGATTACTATATCTCTTATGAACACCAGCCCCCGCTGGTGTCATATGGTATACGTCGCCATTATTCATGGCAATAGATCCCCCCGGATCTATTGCCATGAATAATGGCGACGTATACAATAACACCAGCAGTTAGGTGAATTAGCTTTACCCTAGAAAATTGAAATTGCTGA
Source organism: Melolontha melolontha (assembly GCA_935421215.2). Taxonomy (NCBI): domain Eukaryota; kingdom Metazoa; phylum Arthropoda; class Insecta; order Coleoptera; family Scarabaeidae; genus Melolontha; species Melolontha melolontha. The sequence goes on along the minus strand of OW285237.1, from coordinate 164,424,646 downwards.
CTTTCAACACGGCCCTGTTCTACATTAGATTATATTCAGGGGAATAAATCTCTCACTTTTTTGTGTACTAGTTTAGACGTAGACTTCAGTATACTAAGGTATTCTTCCAATTCAAAACCATGAGCGTTAAATAATAGTAATGACTACAGCAGGGAAATTGCGCCAAGCCCCAACGGCGGGCGCTTAAAAGTTGACACATAAAATAAATAATAAGACATAAATTATAGAACGCGTTCAAATACTTACAGTTTTAAAAGTCTTCCATGAAATTACAAACGGGATAACATCTGTTAAATACGCCAATTATTAGGTATGTTTCCACAGTTGTTTCAGCCAAGCTAGTACGACATGCGGAATAAATGTTTTTTAATGTCGAAAATGACCGTTCTATATCTGGTGATGTTATATTTACATATTTAAAATAATATATGAAACAATTTGATAAATCTTTAGACGCACCTTCGCTAATTTGTCTTAGTGTGATAAAATCGGAATCTTTGCCTAAAGCATTTTCAAATTTTCTATTACTCTCTAATTTTTTCGCCTTCTACAGCGCATAGCTATGCATGAACATCATTCACAACTTTAATCCACTAACGACATCAAAACATTTTATAGTTTTTCTATTCCCTAAGTAATTGTTGTTAATAGTTTGTAAATCTGCTTTAATTTGAACATCTTGAAAGTTTGCCTGGCTTTTCTTGATAGCTGCAGCTTCTGTGAGATCGAATTTTGAAAGTACCTTCTTTACACCATCAAAATATTTATTCTAGTAAAATGCAGCCTGTAACCATGTTCCCTCACATGTAACAATCGGCTGTGTTGGTTCAGGTATTTGAAGACACAGTCTGTGAAATTCTGGAGTACTTTTCAGTTACTTTAGAAACACTGCCTTTGTATATATATATGCCGGTTTAGAACGCTTTTCTTCGTTGTCCGACACCTAACTTCCATCCTCTTCTATCGCCACACTCCTCTGGTGTGAGGTTTCTTTCACTCATGGATCTTTGTATGCTCTTCTGCCATTCCAGTTTCGGTCTTCCCCGTTTCCTTCTCCCTCTTGGGTGCTAGTGCATTATTGTTTTGGGCCACCTGTTATTTTGCATTCGTTCTACGTGTCCGTACCAAGTAAGTTGTTTCTTTTCGATGTCTTGAACTATCGTGCCTTCTATTCCCATTTGTTGCTTTATATAGTCATTCCTTATTCTCTCTCTTCGTGAAATTCGCATGGATCTTCTAATGGCATCCATTTCAACCGCCTCAACCTTCTTCCTTTGTCTATCTGCAATCCTCCAGGTTTCTGCTCCATATAGAAGGCTGCTCTTTACCATAGTCTCGTATATGTTAAATTTTCTCTTCTTTGATATTTCCTTGCTCCATAGAATTCCATTCAGGCATCCGATCACTTTTTTTGCTTTGACTATACGTTTTTCGATCTCTCTCACATCTGTTCCGGTGTTGTCGAAAGTTACGCCCAGATATTCATATTCCTGACATTGCATTATTTCTTGACCATTGTCCACTTCCAGATTTCCGTCCTGGTTGCCAATACATAGATATTTTGTTTTGTTTATATTGACTGTCAAGCCCCATTTTCGATATTCTTCCATCATTTTCCTCACCATGTATTGCATGTCCTCCTTGTCATTGGCCACTATGACCTGGTCGTCAGCAAACTGAAGGGTAAATAAGCACCTGTCATTTATCTCTATACCCATTCTCTGGACCTTCCTCTTCCAATTTCTTAGTGCCACCGCTACATATATCTTAAAGAGTGTTGGAGAAATACAGCATCCTTGGCGTAGTCCTTTATTTACCGTAAATGCATCTGTGAGTTCTTTACCCATCTTAATTCTTGATGTGGAGTCTTTATACAACTCTCCTTTTGCCTTTGTACTAACATTTAATGCATTTACTCGTGGACAACATGTACTAATTGTTCGTGCCACAAAATTCAAAGCATGGATTTTACGCGTTACATGTAAGAGTGTGCACTTGAAGAGATCGGCCCAAGTAAAGCATGTTTGCAGCACCATTATTCATAAATTATGAGTGATCCACGCTTTAAACCTTGTGGCACTAACGATTCGTAGATGTAACGTACGCCTTTCCTACGAAACGTAAAACCTATTTAACTTACCCAACAACACGATTACCCCGGAAATGCTTGATTGAGATGCTAACTTAGTTAAAGGCGAGTTAGGGAAAGGTTCTTTTTTAATAGTAGGCGCCGCCGTGTTTATAATATTAAATCGTCACAGCGAACACATGCTTTGCTGAAAGTAAGCTAAATAAATCGCATGTAATACGTCAAGAGTTTCTACATTAACAAAAAAACGCCAAATAAGATAACAATAACAAGATGTAATTATTAACGACAGACAATATATCAACAAGCATATTTGTTGAACATAATAGCAATAAACATACGAAATATAAGATAAAAAAAATGCGAGATCTGAATAATGATCACAAGCCACAAGTAATGGAATCAAAAATAAAGGTCAGTTACTAACTTATTTAAAGAAGACAAAAGTTATGTAAATAAAGTTGAAATAAAGATAATAAACTGACACTAACTCATCCATTACAGTAATTTTGAACTTATAGAATAATATACATTTAATATGCATAAGACAAGCAAATAAATACTGAAGTTTACATTGAAGCAAAAACTATACTAATGAATTTAGAAAAATAAAAGTTATAAAACAGAAGCAACAAAAAATCTCAGTATTTAGCCATCAATACGTATGTTGCATGCTTAATCTAGATAATAAATCAGCTGGCAATTTATCCAAAGATCTTTCGAAAAATCTCACATTGAGATTCTATTCACACTCAGTATAATAGTTAGATTATTAATTATTTAAAAAATTTAAAAACGTAATAAGGAAAATTGAACAGTGAAATCATGATATAAATTTTAGCAATACGTTGGACTTAATCATTTCATAAAAGAATATTGAATATTAAAAATTAAATCAAAGAAAAATTTGACATAACCCTAGTACAATATTATGCTCATATTCTATATACACCAGGTAGTAAAATAGAATAGATAACTTTTGTACCACAACTGTATTTACTTATGTTATATATCGAACAAATCACAGAGACTTTACAAATTGTCGTATCTACTTTGTAACTTTCGCTCGTAATTAGCGATTAATTGGATGTGTATCAGTTACGCTGAAATGATAACTTATTACCGGTTAATGAGAGGGTTTCTCAGCTATGAAGTATAAGTGACGGTCGTTCTCTGAACGTAATAGAGCAGCTAGATTTCTAGTACGTTATGTGTATGTGTGTGTGTTTGCTTGTATGTGTGTTCGAGCAAGTGTCTTTAAATTATCACCGCAATTCAATTCGGTTTAGTTATAATTATTACTAAAAGAGGGACCGGCAGAATTTAATTGAAGTGCTCTTTTACGAACCAGATGATTTATGTGTTAATTAATAAATTAGCTGTGTTACATGATTTGATTGCTGATTTCAGTAAAATTACTTCATAAACTGGATTAAAGTTTCCTAGAAGGTGAGGGATGGGAGAAAAGTTAATCAGTTTAATATCTAATTATAAAATATCATTAATGTCAAATGAAAAATGTACGCTTAATAAAATAAGTTTTTAAATACATACTCCAACGTAATCAAGTTTAAAAGGTTGGGTTGTATTATAGGAAATCATAGTATGTACTAATTGAGATCGTTTATTAACTATGATTGACTTAAAAAAGTAACAAACGCTTTTCAGGATGAAATTGTTTTCTTTTTTCGCAGTACATGACACCACTCCGATTTCTTTTCTTCTTTTGTCTTACTTTTACTGAAGAAGACAATTTAAATACTCTATAATAAAAATGAATTCCTTTTTTGATTATAATTAACAATAATATTTTTGGTGAATGAGAAAATATGAATTAATACAGATCAGAACACTCTAAAATTTTTGTGGACCTGTTGTTTGCTTTCGATTATATTTTTGATAAATCGCAACTTAAATTGAAACATATTGGTGTAAAGGACACACACTTCAATTAGTAAAATCTTATCCTACAGATTATATATAATAGCTAGTCACTTGAACAGCGGACAAGACAAGTCATATAATCACTACACCTGGACAAACGAAAGGATATATGACACGACATTAATGACACGAATTAATTAAACTTGTGTACATTAGTAAGTTGGATAAATGTGTTTTTTCCTACAAATGGAATTTCTGTAAAATGCTGCTTTATTGTATTGTTACATATTGATATTAGGACTCGTAATCTAGGACACAGAAGAACAATACAATTCAGATTACGTGTGCGAATATTGATATATCACAACACAATAGAAGCATTCAATTTAAAAGCGGCATTTTACAGAAATTTTGTTTGTTGCGAAAAATATATATTTGCATAGATTGTTACATATACAACAGGTAACATTAATAATACCGTTTTCCCTTGCTTCTTCAGGTTTAATGATCACTTATAATGAGTATGATGATTTTAATGATTCTGTTTAGTATCTATCTATGTTGTTTCTGTGATTCTGTCTTTTTCTAGTCTTGTGCTATACTATATGTTAGATATATTTGTTATTAGATAAATATAATGCGCCCATGGTCTTCATTCGCATTTAAAACAATTAATGTTTGTTCGAATTCTTAATTTACTATTTACTATTATCCAATCCTTAGATATTCTATGAATTAGAATTTATTTAAAATTAATTGAGTAATTTTCTTTTGTTTAAGGAATTTTGATTATTTTTCTTCAACAAATTCTTCAAGCTGTTGATTTTGCGATAATCGATTTTTCGAGTGTCTAGAATTTCGGAGTATTGGAAAACATGTAACAAGGCTCTTTATTTACACTGATGGGATGCGTCCGCCATAATTTTAGCAGTTGTACAATTTACAATTTTGCCAATTGGGTTTTCATATAATGTTCTATGTGTGGCTATCCGTTCTTATTAAAAGTATATCTAAGTGTCATCTCCCACCATTTACATAGTGTTACCATAAGCCCCATCACGATTATCGTTTGATCTGGTAAATTTAACATTTTCTACTTTGTCAGATGGTTCTTAGTTTGAAAACCCACTGTAAGAAAAATATACATGTTGTAAATTAAATATTGCGATGTACACTAATATATAATTGATAATTAAAATCTACAAAAAAATTAATCTATGGAATTTTAAATTTTCCGAAAATTTAGGAACATAAAATTTTCAAATACGGTGCTGTATTCAAATTGAATCTAAATAAATAGGAATTATATGTTTATATGTTGTCGATTCAACAAACAAATAGGCATTTATTTGTTCCAGTTCACCAAAAAAATCCCCTTGACATTTTAGTAATGTAATGGCGTTGTGTGAAAAGTTTATAAACATGCATTCATTCACTTCCTAGATCTAAATTTTCTTATACATCAACTGTTCTGTTGTTATTTAGAACAGGTCAATAGCCTGACCTACTTATAAAAGCTATAAATATCATGAAAAATACAATATCGAGTTTCTTTAAAGATTTTAATCGGTACATCAGTTTTGTGGTGATTAATTTAGAAGTCTAAATATTAAATTCACGCCGAGAAATAATAAATTACCTATGTGAGTTTTAATTGAATGTTCATATTTTTTCTGTGTTCTATTTGCTTCCTATTTAATAACAATTTCTTTATGCCTTAAAAAGGGCAGATTAGTTGAAACAGGTGGAATGCTTAAAGTTCAACGTGACTGCCATTTGCGTAAATACAAGCTTCTAAATCCACGATTTAAAACGGCTCGGTCTTTACGGATATGGTCTGCAGTTTGAAAAATACGTTGTCTAAAATCGTTTTCGTTGATAATATCAGTGCTGTTATAACTTGGATGCAATGTACCGCGATCTCTCAATTTCTACACGGTTTGTAAAATTACATCATTAGATGGACGGACATCTTTGGTTCTGAACCGCTCTTCATAAAAAGTCTAGTATTTCTAACATTTTCATCTGTTTCGCCGTATAGTAAGGCGATATCCGTTAATTCGTCATTTGAATAATCCATAATTCACGAAAGTTGATTGCAGACTGATTTCTGACTTACACTATGCATCATCGCATCTACTACTCCCACCTATCGCTACAGTTGTACAGGAATACTAAATTTACCAGAGCCGGCTCGAGTCACGCGCATTTACTAAATATTTTTATTTCTTTGACCTCGATCAAGATAGAGTTTTCGTGCATTAGTATTTTGTGCTTAATATTATTACAGCTATTACATATGAAAGTATGTCAACATATTTCGTTTACACCCTGTATAATATAGGTTAATACAATTGCAATATCCCATACCGCAAGCGATAGTTACGCTAATGACAGCTATCGAGGTGTAATAAAATATACAACATTCTTGTGACTTCTGAAAGTGGTGGCTTTAGAATATTAAAACTACGCTTTAAATTATGGACAATAATTATTTTATACTCCAACACATGTTTGATAACGAGAGCAAGGTGATGGTCTTACTCAATGTATGTTTATATTTCAGCTGCATTTTCAGGAGTCATCAATTTCGCTGACCCTCCAGAGAAAGATTCGTTATCCAGGTTAAAATTATTGTTATTAAAATTTCTGTACAGTCATTATATAGTTTTTAGGAAAGGACAATTAAAATTATAGAGAATAATTGTTTAGTATTATTCTAGTATTATTCTAGTACTATTCTTGACGGCGATAATAATATTTTAACAATTTCATGGTATCACATCTTTAAGAGAACTAAGTACACGGGGATGATTTAATGGGAGGTGAAACTCAAAATGTAATATGTACATGAATTAGGGTACTTCCTTAAAATTATTTTTCAACTATTTCCTATTGACTTCAACGCATTTTGACCAACTATGCTAAATTGCCCTTATGCCATTCTTGTAATGATATTCCTCCAAATCCTGCAAGTACTACTCCGTTGCCTCAATAAGTTCTCAATCCAATCGAACCTTTTTCCAGTAAGGAAGGATTTGAAATTTAGTGAATAGTGAAAGACAATTGATTCTAGATTTGGCGAATAATACTGAATTCTCAATTAATCCTAGTTTTTGCGAAAAACTTGACTGATGTTAGAAGGGCGCTTTCTTATGATGTAAGAGAACTTCTCTATATGCTATTTCTGATAGTTTCTCGGAAATTGCTTGCTTGAATTTGTAACCATTGCTTTACCCGCCCATGAAAATATCTTGGCTTTATTTTATCCGAGGGCTACAGTGAGTGTCCTTTGGATTCAGGGGTATAGTGGTCAAGTCAAAAGTAACAAAACGAACCTATTTTTTTGTTAAACGGCTTTAAATTATTGCTCGATGTTTGCATTCCTTCACATTTCTTAATTACGTAACACCCACCTTGCCGAGAACTTGGAAATTACGAAATTCTGCGTGTAAAATGTTATGTTAGCATCAAATTGATCATGATGTTAGAACTAACTCATATCTCCTCTATTTCAATTCCTCAGCCTTTCAAAGCACTAGCAGTTTCTTTATGGCCCTGGTTACACATCAACTTCGATCATGCGATGAAGCAATTTAATCGAGCAATAAAATGACAAATCGTAGCTTCCGAGGATGCATTATTTCTAGGGACAGGACACGAAAGGCCCAAGACTCATCGCTTGCCGGCGTACTATTGAAAATTTGTATTTTGAAAGAGTTTTTAATTTTATTTATATAATTGAAAAACAAATGGGTGGTGATCTATAAAAAACTAAATACATTTTTATTTGTTCATTTTGTAGTTCAAGTTGAGTAAAGGAGTATTAATATTAACTAGCAATACTTTCTCAAGGTTCTCTTCTGTAAAATGTGTTCTCTTTGAATGATATACATCTTCGTAGGTAGAAAACGTCATTTCTACATCGCAACTAGTTATAGGTGCATACTGGAAATATTCTTTTATTTCAGCGTATTTAAAAGTTAGATTTTGAGGCATTGTCCCAATACACAATTACCGCAATGTTATTAAAAATTCTGAGAAAAATTTCTTTCAATATGACAGTTGTTCAGTCCACACGGCAAGAGTCGTTTCTCATTGGTTTAGAAAAAACCATATAGAGCGTTTGTCGTTTTGTTCTAGAATTCTAGAATGCTGCAATAATGTATTAAAATTTAAAACCAAATATTTGTAGTTCTATGATTAATAAATTCTTATTTTTCGTTTATTCACTTAGTAACATAATTTTATAACATAACTTTGCGTAAAAGGATAGAGATAAATGTCACTCTGTTGTCACCCACACAACAACTCAATTATACAAAAACCCAATTACAATGCTTAATAAACGTGAAAATAAATAAATAATCGTCTGGATTTCAAATGCCGCGATAATACATTTCATATTCATTTAATGTAAAGTTTCGATAAAATTATTATGAAATATTTCATAATAACTTTTGACACATTTATTAGTAACATTTTATTTATTGTTAAAAGGTTGTTCTGACAGATCAATTAATAAAAAGTTGACATTTATACTTGACTTATTATATCGATTTGTTGACGTTGTCCCTAGTAACTTTATAATACGCGCATTTTTTAATGATTCACAAGCAAAATGATTTACTAACAAAAAATGTTAGCTTGCACCTTTAGATGATCGTAACCGTACTATAAAGCTTTTTTAGCGCCCTACGTTCTTATAGATTTAAAATATATCGCACTAAAAGTTGCCAAAATTCATTTACGGTTATTTAATAAATTTTAGAGTTTCCTACTGTTGCTGTATACTTATTGGACCATTCTATGTTTAAAACATTTATAATTGACCAAGACGAATATTCTATTTATATTTGCATGTGTTTTATACCGACTGCAAATAATCCATTGATTAGATTAGCCAATAAGTCTGTCAAAACAACAAATATTTATTTTATTAGACATCTACATATAAATCGATCGTTAATTTGCTCGTAAACTCCTATCTTCCACTAAATTTATTGAAAGTAATAGATTACTAATTCGACATTATTTACGCATATAAAGTTTTCACAAGATAATCAGTAAACTTAAATATTTTATGTTTTTATAGTTTTATGACATTTCAAAGAAAAAAAAAATGAATTTATAGATTATCTTCATATTCCGTTAATAAACAGACGCTGATAAGACATAATTAATGAATAGCTATTTCAAAATCACTGATACGTATTTATGAATTAATAAAGAACATAATTTGTAATGTTTTGATTTAATTTGACGGATATTTCCTTAAAATTCGTAACAAGTTGATAAGACTTCATATTAAGTCCTGTAGCGTTTACAAATACGACACATATCAGCGAAATAAACTAAAAAAAGGTTAAAAAAATGAAACAGGAGATCTCCAACAGAAACTTGGATAATTGCTCCATTGTCTGTTGACCGATCGACACGACCTACCTCTATATATAACTGTCACGGGATTGTTGCACACATTTACTGCACTTGTGACATCTATTTCCTGCTTCCGTATCAAATAGTATGTAAATGGCACAATCGTCGATTGATTGTTTCGTAACAGATAATGTACGTTATGCAAAGTTCTACATATCTGCCATTTGTTGCTTTTGTAAAAATAGTTTGATAATGCCAATAATAGATGCCAGTGTATATCTCAGCAATTTAATTATGATTCATCGTACGTTAAAAAATCGAAATCAAGTTCATTTTAGATGTGAAATAGTATGTCGTAATTGTAATTATAGTTGACTGATTATTCTAACCGAAATGACATTTACATCAGAACCTGATTAAATGACATTAAATAAGTCATATCCGTTGACAAAGAAGTAAGTTAAGAAATCGAGTAAATGCCCTATTTATGTTTCCGTGATTTATTTCAGAGAAGAATATAATGTAATAACAAATATTGTACAAGAAAATACCTTGGATTAAATTAAAGATTTTTTTGGATATTATGTTTGAGATACAATGTGACTTTATATGAAACGAATATTTAATTTCACAACCCTGAGAAAGTGATTTGCTTGGTTATTCCCTTTATACAGGCTGGCCCAAAATGACCGAAGGGGTTTTAATTCCTTATAACTTTTTTATTATAATTTTTTCTTTTGTTTTCAGTATTTTGTAAAGGAGACTTGGGGAATTTAAAATGGAACAGTACACAATTGAACAACGTGCCAAAATCGTTGAACTTTATTTCTCAAATCAACGATCCATTGTTTTGACTCAGCGTGCATATCGTCGTTATTTTAATGTGCGGGTTGGACCCTCAGAGTCAACAATAAACCGCCTGGTTGCAAATTTTCGAGAACAAGGGGCAGTAAGGACCCTTCCTGGTACCGGCAGACGACGAACAGTGCACACGGATGACAATATTGAACGGGTACAGGAGAGTATTCGGGAAGATGGAGAAACATCAACCAGGAGACGTTCGACACAACTTGGCCTCTCAAGAGGGTCGCTGCAGAGAATTTTGCATACAATAAGAATGTTTCCATACAAAATTCAGCTTTGTCTAACAATTGAAACCGACAGATTACCAGCAATGACTTGATTATGCAATTTATTTTCGTCAAAAAGCAGAAGAAAATCATGATTTTATTCATAATTTAATTATGAGCGACGAAACCCATTTCCAATTAAATGGGTTCGTTAATAGGCAAAACTGCAGGATATGGGCTACGGAAAATCCAAGAGTAGTTCAATTACACCCATTTAAGTGTACCGTTTGGTGCGGTGTTTCGTCGGAAAGGATAATTGGCCCATATTTTTTGGAAAATGAACACGGTGTCGTCGTTTCCATCACTGGTGTTAGATACCGGACAATGTTGGAAATTTTTTTAAGGCCAGCCGTGGAAAACTATCCGCAAGTATGGTTCCAACAGGATGGAGCCACAGCGCACACTGCGAAGGACACAATGGCTCTTTTACGCGACATCTTTGGTGAACGAATTATTTCCCGTACAAGCGATTTTAATTGGCCTGCGCGTTCACCGAATTTAACCGCTTCAGACTGTTTCCTTTGGGGTTATTTGAAAGGAAAAGTCTATATTAATAAGCCTCGAACCATACAGCAATTAAAAAATAATATACGCGACGAAATCAACAACATAACACCTGAAGTTTTGCGAAAGGTTATTGAAAATGTTTTGGAAAGAGCACGAATATGCGAAGCAGAAAATGGCCACCACTTGCGAGATATAATTTTTCATAATTAAACTAAAAATATTCTCCATTAATATACTGTATTTAAAATTAAAAATATTAATTATTATGTCTTAAATAAGAAGTTATAATCTCAAACCCCTTCGGTCATTTTGGGCCAGCCTGTACATATCTTTCATAGGTAGAATATTTTATATAAATATTGATGATATATGGTTATAATTACTATTAAATCAATATTAATTATTATATCAAACGTGAAATTTGTACAAAATGATAGTTGAAACAAATTTTAAGAACATATATTACGAATAATACAATTATGTACAAATAAAATGCTCTAAATGTTGGCCTTTTCAATTAATCACTAGAGGCCGGACGTATAAGACCGAAATTACGATGGACAATATAAATAGTCTATAACCGCACATATGTTTTTTATCGTTGAATTGTGACGCAGTTACTTCAATTTTACAGTAAAATTTCTTTCTTCATGGGCGTAGATACAAGAGGAAGAAGTTTTTATAATTTATTAGTTTCGTATATTTCGTAAGATAAATAAAGTGCGGTGAGTTAGTTTCCTTTTTTCATTGTTTTAACTGTTAATTACAAAATTACATATTTCGTAATTTTTGTTATAGCTCCTGTTTAATATCGTTTCATCGAATCTATTTTTCCTAATTACTTTGACGTAGATGTCCAGTGAATTTAACTATTATCGGGATAAAACAAAACAAATTTTAATGAATTTTACTTTTTACTTTACACAGTAACGATCGTTTCGCTCCAACCTGAGCTTCATCAGACATATAACTCATAATATACGTACACGATCGTTACGGTGTGAAGTAAAAGTGAAATTCATTAGAATTTGTTTTATTTTATCCCGATAATAGTTATAATGGAATTTCATCAAGTACAGGCTGAAACAATCCTATATCCAGTGAATTTCGTTAAGTTTCAATAACTTACGCATACATTTTTAATTTTCATTTATTTAGATCTAGAACATTGTTTAAGTTACTTTTTCAGATATGATATGGAACAACGTCGAGAATGGCATCGTGAGACAATGGCGGGTTGGATTAACACGTTGAGCGCCGATCTTCGATCTGAAATTTAGTCACCGGGACCATATTTTAAAAACTTTTTTTTTTTACTTCACATGGTTTCGTTTTGTTTACTTTAGGTTAATTTTTCTTCCCTTGTTTTTTTTTTGTTTTATTGCTTAATTTTTTTCGTGCCCACCGGTGGTCACGTGGTCCCTGGGTATAATTTTTCACTGTGGGACCAAATGACCGCCCATGGACATGCGTTGCATTATTTTTGTTGTTACAGATTTTGAACTAAAATGGCTAGAAGGGGTCTCACAGACGAAGAACTGGCTCAAGAGTTGGCCAATTTGTCTGACGATGAAGTTACAGGATTTTCCGATGATTTCATAGCAGACCGGGATTTCTCGCTGAATGAAGCAAGTTCCAAGTTGAGTTCCGAGGATGAAGATGTACAGGATGAAGAAACAGCTGAAGCTGATTCCGATGATGACATTGTTCCTCTTGCAAATCTTGTAAACCAGAGAAAATGGAAACCTGTAGCAGGGGACAGACTTTCTTTCAATTTCTCCGCTCCATACACCGGCGTTCATCCGAATGTAGTTCAGAGCGTCGCGGGCTATTTTTAGGAATCATCTTCTAGATGGGACTTGTGCAGCTTCCGAAACTGAGAAATTACTGGTCCACAAAAAAAATTTATGAAAATAGAATCTCAAAAATAATTAGTCGTAACAGATTTGAAATATTGCTTGGAATGTTTCATTTATCAGATAATGACCAGCTAAGGGATCCAGAAGACAGGCTTTTCAAAATCTCAAAATTTTTGGACATTATAGGAAATAAATTCAAGGAATCGTATAATCCAGAAGAACTAGTCTGTATTGACGAAAGTAACGTGTCATTCCGTGGACGTATTTATTTTCGACAATACATCCCAAACAAAAGGCACAAATACGGCATTAAGGTGTTCAAACTTTATGTGAGTGGAGGTTATACCTGGTCTTTCAAAGTTTATACAGGAAAAGAAAGAGCAGACGATATATCTGTTGCTGAGAAGGTTGTAACACAATTGATGAATGGACTTTTAGATAGCGGAAGAACTCTGTACACCGACAACTGGTATACCAGTGTTTCACTTTCTAAAAGGCTAATACTGCGCCAAACACATATAGTGGGCACGTTACGTACAAATCGGAAGAATAATCCCCCCGATGTGGTCAAAGCAAAACTTAAGAAAGGGCAAGTTACAGCTCAACAGAATGAAGATAAAACCGTCGTCCTTAAGTGGAAGGATAAAAGGGATGTCCTGATGCTAAGCACCAAACACGATGATTCAATGATTCAAATAACTCAAAGAGGAAAGGAAATAAGTAAACCTGCTATGGTGGTCGATTATAATAAAGGGAAGGCCTTTATCGGCCACTCCGACCAGATGGCCTCATATGCACCATTCGTAAGAAGAACAGTTAAATGGTATAAAAGACTTGTTTTCCATATCACTACTTCAACTGCTACGGTAATTCTTTACATTTGTATAATAAAATTAACAACAAGAAAATGGGCATCATAGAATTCAAAGAAGCTATTGTAGACTCTCTTGTGTACCCAACTTTAGATCCACAACATTCAAGGCCTTCCAGTTCTAAGACAAAACACTTATTGAAAGAATATGAGGGACAGAAGAGGGTTACTAGGAAAAGGTGCAGCCCATGCCATAAAAGCATGACCCAGAGGCTAAATGCTACTTATGCACGCAAAAATGCTAAAAAAATCAACACATATTGTGAGACATGCAAACTGCCAATGTGCTTCGAATGTTTTCAAAAGCATCAAGCCTAAAGACTAAACTTTTCATTGCTTTATTTTTTTTTTGTTTAAGAATTTCATGTTTTCTTTGTTACTTTAGGTCAGATCACTTTTTTTTACCTCTGAAATATTGTTCAGTTATATGTAGTAAGTAGTTTTAGTATATATTTGTTTTATAACATGTATTTCATAAATAAATTATAAAAATACGCTAAAACGTCAAAATAAAATTTATTTTTAGACCCTCATAAATCCTTATTAGTTGATAGATTTTGCCCGGTCCGTGTACGGTTTTGCTGGTCCCTGGGACCACAGAATCCGTTGGTATATGCGGATATCATATAAAACGTGCTCACGGGAGGCCACGCGGGCTTGAAGTAAGAAACATAAAATGTCCACCGGTGGGCACGCGGTCCGAAGTAAACGAATGAAAATGCCCACCGGTGGGCACATGGTGCTCAACGTGTTAAGGGTCAAACTGATTGGATGTACATTGCTAGTGATTGCAAGGTCTGTAAAATATCGCACGTAAAACGTCACTTAGCATCACAAAACCATACCAGAAGTTAGACCCTTTGGAATCTGACAATTTTAACGAAGATCTTTGTGAAACTTTAATGGCGGCAAATATTCCATTAAATAAATTTAACCGTCCTACCTTCAAAACATTTCTCCAAGAATATACTGGTTGAAATGGTCCTGATGAATCTACCTTAGGCACATATTATGTCTCTAAGCGCTACACGAAAGCAGTAGAACGCATTAGCAGAAGAATCTTTCAAATCAGTACCTATGGATAAGTACCGACGAAACTGTCGATATATTAGGACGCTGTGTGGTAAATGTTGTAGCTGGTGTACTACGAGTACATCTAACTAGTCCATATAACGCGTATATAGTAGCAACAAAAGTTATAAATACAGTTGATGCGGAAGCAGCAGCTAAAACCATTTACGAGAATATGCCCTAAATGCTTCATTTGGACGACAGGTACAAAGAAAAAATACTTTTATTTGTCAGTGACAGTCCTACATATATGTTAAAAACAGGCAGACTATTGAAGGAATTATACGAATATATCAGAGACACCTTTCCGGAAGTTGATAGACTTGCTCCATTGAGAGTAGTTCTTTACAAGGAAAAACTTCTATCTTTGTCACTGCCTCCCTCTTAAGTAATAACTAGATGGAACATGGTTGGAAGCTACTAGTTTTTATGCAGAGAATTTCGATAGTTAACAAAATTTCGTTACATGTTTAAATGACTATGCGCGAAGTATTTCTATGTCCAAGGAACTAATACAAATTCCGAATTTAAAAAAATCGGTTGTTATTTCTTCAGGAATACTTCGGATATTTGCCGAAATCAATCACTTATTTTTAAAATCAAAATCTCAAATTAAATGATGGATTAACCACCTTAGATGTGGCTATTAATAATTTGAAAAATATTCCAAGTGAGTTAGGATGTGGCCTCCGGCAAAAGTTTTTAATATAAATCCAGATTTAATAACGTTTCGGCAATTGTGTATAGGGATAATGCCTCAAAATCTAACTGCTAAATACGCTGAAATAAGGAATATTTCCAGTAGGCACCTATAACCAGTTACGATGTAGAAAGGACGTTTTCTAGCTAGAAGGATGTATTTCATTAAAAGATAACAAATTTTAAAGAAGAGAAGCTTGAGAAAGAATTGCTAGTTAATTATTAATACTTCTTTACTCAACTTGAATTACAAAATGAACAAATAAAAATGTATTTCGTATTTTATATCACCACCCATTAAAAGCTCTTTAAAAATACAATTTTTCAACAATCCGTGGGCGATGAGTCATCGGCCTCTCGTATCCGGTCCTTACTTATTAGTTACTTTGTATTATTTTTATTACACTATATGCGCACACCTCTGGGGCGCAGTGCTTTTCTGACAGTTTTATTGATAACCCAGTAAAGTTTATTTTTTCGATTTTTATTAAAATAATGTTTATTTTAATAAAATGTTCTACATGGCCATGACTTGTATTATACCGGGTGCTTCAGTTATGTTCTTCCAATGGCGTACCTACGTTATCTAATAAATAAAAAAATTAAATTTGGGATATCTGATACACACCTAGTCTTCTTTAAATTGAGCCTAATGTTCATAGTATTTCACTTCCGGTTTAGCCGGAAATGACCCTAACTTTGTTATTTTAAATAGCACACTCTATATTTTCCTCAAAGTTTTAATTCTACGGAAAATTCTCTTTCCTATGAAGTATTACACTTTATATTTAAGCTTCAAAACGAAGGTGAAATTGCATTTTAAATATTCACAAATTGGGATTGTAGAAAATTATGAAAAGCATGTTTGTTATTTCGTATTTGAATTTAAGTAGCAAAATACACTTGCCAAAAATGGATTTTTAAGATGTCTGTTAGAAGGAATATTCATTTAGACAAGAGTGATTTACAAACATTTTATTGAAAGTCAAATAACAGAAAAATAATGTTAAATGAATTACAGAAAATATGATACTTATTAATTTTATTTATACAAGAACGGTATTTATGAATCTTTTACTGGTACCAAACTTGAACCGTGTGCGCTAGAAAATATGCTAAAGAAAATGATTAAAATGTTCATTTGCTTCAATGCAACATTCGGCTCGATGCAAAAGTTCACCAGCTCACTTAATAACTCGGCATTAAGAACTGGGCACTCATTCCTAATTCTATTTTTTAAATGTTTCAAATCTGTAAGAAGCGATACCACACGCTTCTATTCTTCAAATATCCCCGTAGAAAATAATCTAACGACGTTAGATCAGGTGATCTTGCAGGCGATCTTATTGGTCCATGTGTGGTTATCCACTTCTTAGGAAAAATCTGACTAACATAATTAGTCAGAATTCTAGAATTGTGGGTGGGTGCCCCGCCATGCTTAAAATACATGTTGGTGCTGCTATCTACTCGGGAGACAAGCGCACTGAAGGCGTCTGACGATGGTCGATATAAAAAAAAACTGTAGTTGATTGGCACAATGTATGGGAGCTTCTATTTATTATATATGCTCTTAGTCAGTGAAGACGGGTGTGGGTGACTAAAACCACTCAGTTTTGCTTACGGAAGCTCAGACTGAAAACTGAGAAAAGAGATTGGGCGATCTTCGGCGCATGCACAGACGAACTACTCAAACTCACGCTATATATCTAGACTTACTAAGTACCTACGTACTAACTCCAAAATTACTTCCCAGGATACCTGAAAAAGAAATTGTACGGGGAGTGCCAAGGCAAAGAAAAAGAATCTTATGAACAAATAATTCGTATATTCACGATCAAAGGAAAATAAATGATTTTAATAAAATCAAGTAAATGGATGTGTGTATTATATTTAAGCATTGACTAAAATAAAATAAAAAATATTAATGAATTGAATTTTCACCCTGTATAATTATACCGCCTTGTATGTTAAGTTAAAAAAAATATATATAACTCTATACAAAATCCAAAACTAGATATCGCAAAAAGGTGAACACAGTACGGTAAACATAATATCTCAAAAGTTGAACGTAATAATAGTGTTAAAAATAAAGAAAATAATTACTTAAGTTAATTACATAGTTTACTCCCGCAGATTTTTTTCTAAAGGAACCATTAGAGGTAAATTCACAATAATTTTATAAACAGAAATAGCGATAGTCGAAATATCCAACTCACAAATACAAATGATTTAAATTCTAAATTCAAAATTATGAAATTGCAAAAATGTGTCGTCATTTATCGACACCTGCATGTATGCAAAAAAAATAACATCTGTGGTCACGTAAGACACGGCAAAAACAATTGTGACCGCAGAAGAAATTACTATAAAATATATCGATATCGGAATATGCTATATACGAAAGAATAATTTGACCTTAAATGCAAGTAAGAAAAATACTTAAATTCATAAGAATGAATTCTTTGAAGTTATACTATATAAAACGTATTGAATTTTAAATGAGTTTGGTTCTAAGCCGCTATGCAAATTGATTACTATGGCATTAAAAATGCTAATAACTTTATTAATATTACAAAAATGAATTTAAGTTATGCTAAAAGAAGTTAAATTGATTACAGCAAAATATGAAAGCAATATATGTAAAAAATTATAAGACGAAATTTAAATTACACAAAAACTTTAATAATACGAATTACTTGATATCCTGTCCCTGTCCGTCGAAGATAGTAATTAATTCCTCAGGTTGATCGCTGTTCGAGGAATTAGACGACCATAAATTACCCTAGAAGTATAGACTGCAGTGTTGGTGTACTCTTCAGCAGGAAGCTATTTTTTTTCCCTCTATGAAGACGAAATTGAACGTCACGTAAAAATCAGGGTGGGGTTTTTTTTGCCTCAAACCTACGTAAATCGCAAACGACAAATTTGCTGTTCTAAAAATTTGAATTCACCCTTTGACATGATCCGTTTATGAATGATGAATTAACTAAAGGTCAAAGATGCGTGAATTAAGTTCCATTAAGAAGATCTACACTCGTAATTCTTTTTAAACGGACCAAGGTCTGTCTGCTAATCTCCGAATCTCACCCGTGTGTAAGCGGAAGGGGTGATATAGTTACCAAAGTAAACCACAGACAGCGGAACAAGTATCCGAATGAACGTATTTAATACAAGATACTGGGACTCGTAAATAAATAATAAAGACTATTAATTAAGGCGTAACAGTGCGTATATTCAGCGGAATAATTTTAAGAAAACCTGGAAATTCGCTCTGAAGGAATTCTAAATATACCTAATCAGATAAGGTTCCTTCATCAAGCTTTGGACCACACATTAATTCCCCAAATTCTCTGAAAGTCTTTTAATCCATGGTGCAGGTGAATTTTGAAAGTTTGAATTTGGCCGATTTTAGGATTCGTTGAATAGAAGAACGACAGATATCGCATTCTCCTTAAATTTCTCGAATTGAAATAAGTGGATTATTAAGCACAAAACTGTGCATACATCAGGAGCAGTCTTTTTTTTAAAAACGGTTTTTTTCTTTGAAAAGGCACCACGTGTCTCTAAATTTGAAGCCATACGTGTAAAATACATAGCCCTTGGCATACGTCTGTCAGGATACCGCTCTCCGTAAACACGGAAAGAATCATGCCTATTTTTTCTACATTCCCCATAAATGAGGATCATATTCAATTTCTCTTCATTTGTAAAATCGTCGTTATTCATTTTAAATACAACTTTGAGACAAATTTCAATAACACTTTATGAACAGTCATCAGTTAACCAACGAATAATCAAATTTTGCTTTAGTTTCCAAAGATCGCTTTGGTTTCTACAACCTTAATTTTTGAATATTTAAAATGTAATTTCACCTCTGTTTTAAAGTATAAATGCAAAGTATGATACTTCATTCGAAAGAAAATTTTCCGCAGAATTCAAATTTTTAGGAAAATATGTAGGGTGCTATTTAAATTAAAAAAGTTATGGCCGCTTCCGGTTAAGCCGGAAGTTAAAGAGTATTAGAATTAGGCTCACTTTAAAGAACATTAGGTGTGCATTGGATTTCCTATATTTAAAATTTTTATTTTATTAGATAACGGAGGTACGCTACTGGGGCGACATAACTGAGGCACCCGGTATATGTATATATTATGTATACAACAGATATGAAAAATATTTATCCCTAAGTTTTTTCGATCAGTCTGTTTAAATCATAAAAAGGTACTAATCAGTGAAATGTTTTTGGGTTCCTTCCACTGCTGCTTTAAACTACATCCATATGTGATGTTGCCTGGTCCTGCAGGCTACATCGTTATGTAGGTTCGTGGAAGCGTGAATGAATTAAATAATAAGCGTACGAAGTTGGTTTAACATTGTATTAATTAGTTAACACTTATAACAAGATAACATATTCTATATACATAATAAATATAAGACAGTAGCCGAAAGGAGAGTTCTATATCGTACTCACAAGTCGTACTGACTGTCTAACTAAGACTGATTCCTCTGTTCTTTAATCGAACGTCTTATATACATTGGAAGATCCTTCTTTCGGCCATGTACTACTTAAACATCAACAAGATGTGGAAGTATGCAACCATGATTCATAACCTTGTGTATGCAATTAGGTGGACCGGGATCGTGTTATTCTAATACAATATAATGAGACCGGGGCCGCACCTTGAGAAAGTAGTACATACACATATTACTTCAATCAAGTTATCACACCTGCCACCCAGCGAAAAAGAAAAAACACGGGGTTTGTTTGATTTTTTCCTTTTACTAAGAATTCCTATGTCTACTTATTTTTCTTATTTCCTACATGAAGATATAACATACATTAATGAGATGATACATTCACTTATGTTGTAAATATTTATTTGACACTACTATCTATTAAAAATGTTCGGTAAACTTATTTAACGTTATTAACATAAAAGTATTTCTATCTATATATCACACATGTAAATACTATCAAATCGTAAACGATAAATTTTTAAATGGTACATTTTAAATTGTAAAATTTGTATAAGTAAAATGATAAATAGTCTAAGATAAATAGTGAAATTGTATAAAGGTAAAATAGTAAAAAATGGTAGATGGGCCGTTGTACACTGTCTCAAGTTTGTTTGGTTAAAATTCTTCCTTCCATAACATGTAGCGATTCGGAATAGTAGACTTATTTCGAAGTTTTGCAATTCTTGTCTTTCTTTAAATTTCTCGCATTCGATTCTTGCTTTCAATTATTTTTGTTCGCTTGACTGTTTGTCTTTAATTCTTTGTGCTTGCACGTCTGTCTTCCATTTTGTGCGCTCCGTTTCTTCATATCTACTTCAAAATAATTTAACTCTCTTTCTTGCTCTATGGCAAAATTACTATTTTTGGAAATCACTCATTTCACATCATTAAACATCAACAAGATGTGCAAGTATGCAACTATGATTCATAACCTTGTGTATGCAATTAGGTGGACCGGGGTCGTGTTATTTTAATACAATATAATGAGACCGGGGCCGCACCTTGAGAAAGTAGTACATACACATATTACTTCAATCAAGTTATCACAATATGTGTTTTAGCTATCAACCTATGCCGTTTTAATAAATAAATTAGAACAACCTTTTGAATTTTTAATTTGAAGTCACCACATACATAACAAGATTTATATATATTGTTTACACGTATTTTGGACATTGTCTTTATATTCATAAAACCGACACAGAATATACAGCACAGAAATACAACCAAAATAAATAATTCCAAACCAATACGTATAATGTAATAACTGCCTACAGGCATCAATCACAAAATTTATTTTAAAAGTGTAATGTAAGCACAGTAATTAAACGTTTTTGTACTCATTTTCTGTGTGTTTTCCCTTCTTTGTCGTTACAAAAGAATCCATTCCACCTCAACTCTCTATTCATTAGGTGGTGCTACAGAAAAGACAAGCAACGCCAGATACTCCGGACACATGTAATGTACGTCATTAAAAATGATACGTTCACGTCGATTATGAGTTATTAGTTTTTGAATAATCGCCGGCGTTCGTGTAATGGGTTGTTTTGCCAGTCGGAGGGAAGCTGTATTTTATTGCGTTGGCAGCAAAATTCACAAATCATTGCGCGCCGATACTTGAATAGTACGGCACGAAGCGCACATATGTGCTCACATTATGAGCCGGATGATGCTCGGAGTCGATTTACATATGAGCACCGTATAAATCTTTTTGATTGATCGCGCCGAACTGAAGGGTAAATGTATTGGATTTATTTTAATTTTATTGCTCGTTCACATCAACCGGTGAATGAACGTATTTTTCGCTTTGCATTTTTCAGAAATAACGAAGGAATTTTTGGTAAAAGCCATTCAGCTGGCACTTTAACATAAGAAAATATAATGCACTTGTAAGACCAAGACTCCCTACTATATTCTACATAAAACTTGCAGTTTTTTTGACAACATAATAGCCAATATTTACTTAATTTTAAACAGTAATGTAAGCTTAACATTTATTACAGATAAATACTTGTTACATTCATGTAAGCACTATTAGACTAGATATTGATAATAATAATGTAATAATAATAATTTATGTATTATATTTTACCACTTGATAAATCAAGTAATTCCATAAAAATATAAAACATCCTTAAATAAATCATTTGCATTTCTTGACGAATGCAGTACTGGAGCCTTGCGCAAATTGGTCTTTGGTGTTGAAAACACCAAAAATGGGGAGTGTCTAGCAGCAATGCGTGGTACCAGTAAATTTACTCGCGCTAACAGCGATGCTGAGTCGATCCTGTTATTCAGGAGATTCGTCACGAGTAATGTGCTCTTCCTTTGTTTTTGCACCGCTAGCAACTGCAATCCATGCCTTTCAATCAAATCCGCGTAGTCTATATTTCGTTCTGGATAGACCCCGTTTAGTCTATAACTTAAGTACTTCAAAAAGCTACATTGAACGTGTTCAATTTTATTCACGTCTAGGTCATAGGTTTGGTCCCAATCGGTAGACGCATATTCCAGTTTACTAACCACATATGCGAAATAGAGAGATTTAATGGTACCAACATTAGTGAAATTTCGGAACATTCTGATAATAAAATCCAGTGACTTAAAAGCAGATCTAGTGATGAATGAGAGATGATTGTTGAAGTTCAACTTACTGCCGAATGTAATACATAGATCCTATGTAGAGCTGTGTTTCTCTATATATAACAGAATTATCGACATAATAAAGAGAGTTTGTATAATTAATTTTTCTAGCGAAAGTTACAGCACAGCATTTTGAAATATTTAAATAATTTTATTCATGCGACACCAACTGTGGACATTATTCAAATTCGTTTGCAAAAACTCCACATCAGTTATGTTCATAATAGTGGATATATTTTAAGGCCATCTTCATAAGCCAACAAATTGCAGTTAAGTGATGCTATTAGGTCGTTGATAAATATATTAAACATTAGCGGGCCTAAGTTAGAACGTTGAAGAACTCCAGAAGTCGGGCAAAAAAAATCTTGATTTATAGCCATTGTAGGTAACATAGTTTGCTCTATCAGTTACATATGACTTCATAAACCTGAATAGAGAATCGTTAAACTCAAAAGATGACAATTTTTGTAAGAGTAAAATATAATCGGTGGTGTCAAATGCGCTGAAGTCCGTATAAATAACATCTAATTGACTAGCATCGTTTAATGCTTCGACTATATCTTAGGTTACGCAGTACAAGTTTGTTAGAGTTTTTCACAAATCCATGCTGTGAAGGGGAAATACAGTCCAGATACTTTAACGCAATAATTTTGTGAAGTATATATATATATATATATATATATATATATATATATATATATAGTAAATTCAATTTGTTGGCGATTTAAGGTCTGGTTTTACTTCAAAATGTATATATTTAAAACAATCCTACATATTTCGGCAAACGATGCCTTTTTCAAGGAATATAAAATATAAATGACAGTATATTAATGTCATACGTATATATTTGTAGTTGCTATGGATAAAATTATTCAAAGATACATTCAAATATAATAATAATAAATCATGCTTAGTATTCTAAAATAGATAGACAACAAAAACAGGGAAACACAAGACATGAGTTACTATTACGTATGCGCCCGTGGAGCGACTTAAGATGTTATGCTGTCGGCATTCGCCTTAAACGAGAAGGAAAACGACGAAAACCTACTCGGACAACCAGACAGGGATCAAAATACGGAACTGTCAGCATGATAAGAAAATGTATAGCATAAGATATATAATTATATAACAGCAACATATATTATGATGGTATAAACTTAAATCGGCAACAAATTGAATTTGCATAACATACAAGGGTCACGAAATAATTAACAAGCGTTCATTCGAAAAGTCAATCTAGTAGCATGTGATTTACTGAGAACATTTTGAAGTATGTCATAAATTAAAATTTACTACTTAACCTACGAAGTCGTATATTTTAACAGTTTCATACATACAAATAAATAACAAATAATAGGTATTTATTGACAAGTATAACAAATATTGAAAATGTTGTCCTTCAAGATCAATGCACTTTAAAATCCTCCGTTCAAAATTTCTGATGATATTCTGCAACATTACTGGATTGTTATTAATTTCCATGCATTTTTATCTTTCAAATTCAATATAGGTGTTCGACATATGTTATTTTTTAGATAAGGCCACAAAAAGAAGTCGCAAGGTGTTAAATCACATGAACGTGCAGGCCAGGCAATTTCAGTATTTCAACTAATTATGCGCTCATCAAAAAATTCTCTTAAATAATCCAAAGATTCTGCAGTACAGTGACAAGTTCTTGTTAGAAATATGCATTTTGAAGTTCATCATCATGAAACTGATTGACAAATGGTTGTAAAATTTCCGTACGGTACCTTTGAGCTGTTAATGTTCCCGGAAGAAATATTGGTCCAATGATTCGCCTTTGGCTTATCGCTGCCCAAACACCAATTTTCCCTGGATGTAGCGATTCTTCATTAATTACATGTGGATTTTCACTACTCCAAATGCTTGTATTTTTTGTGAATTTAGGTATCCCGTTTTATAAAACCACGCTTCATCAGTAAAGATGACTCTTTGCGAAAGTTCTCCATTGTTGTTCATATTTACAAGCCAATTACAAAGCTGTAGTCTACGTGGGTAATCAATTTCTAACAATTCTTGTACTGCTGTGACACGGTATGGATAAAGTTGCATATCTTTTTTTAATAACTTGTGAGTTGTACTAACAGAAAGGTTTATTTGTTGACTCAAATGTCGAACAGATGTTTCTGGTTCATTTTCCATTATTTCTTCAACACGATTGACAACTTGAGGTACGTTTCATAACTGCTCCGCTGCCTGATTTTCTTAAGAAACTACCAGTTTCAGAAAAAGTTTTAAAGTTCTATCCAAAGTATTCTTAAATTGTATGTAATCTATTACAAAATGTGGAAACTCAACTTGAAATTCTACCATGCAATCTTGAACTGAATAAACCATCAATTTTATTACCACTTCGAAAATAAGCCTGGACTAAAAAAAATTTATGTTCTAAAGTGAAAGCCATTTTAAAACTGAGAAGCAATTTATTTAAACCAGAATCGACGCACGATTATTTTATGCATTAACTGATATTTGTGATTGACATTATCAAATGTCATTTGGATTTATGTTTACGGAACAACAAACACATACTAATATATTTGCGTCTTATTCTATCAAAATTTCAAAGTAACCTAGATTGACTTTTCAAATGAACACACGTTGTCTTTATGTATATGTGTGTGTGTGTGTGTGTGTGTGTGTGTGTGTGTGTGTGTGTGTGTGTGTGTGTGTGTGTGTGTGTGTGTGTGTGTGTGTGTGTGTGTGTGTGTGTGTGTGTGTGTGTGTGTGTGTGTGTGTGTGTGTGTGTGTGTGTATGTGTGTGTGTGTTTTTTAATTTGCGAATTTGGTCTGAAATTCCAAAGTTTTTAACTCAATCAAGCACACTAACCACTACACTATCTGGGGTGTAGTGTAGTAGTGTGGTTGATTCAATTTTGAAAAACCTTCAATTGGCTATTTTTCAGCATCACATTATGGATTTTCTTAATTTTTTTCTCCGTCGACACTGTAACAGAAGACTTAGGCGCTTAATGTATCGATCCAATTCTGAACGATTCCATGTGAAGGCTGATATCTCTGTAATACTTATATTCTCTTCGGTTTTTAAATATTTTTTTTCATGCAAAAAGTAATGTTTTATCAACACGCAGAATTAGTTTTCTTCCGTATTCATAATAGATTATTAAATGTAAATAGCGCATTAATGTTGATGATCTTAGCGCCCTCTGTTGAAAAGTCACTGTACCGTCAAACGGATATTGTATGTATGTATGTACAATTGCGAGCAATAAATTTTGGTCGTCAAATGTCATTGAAATTTAAGGAAACTGTCACAATATAGATTTTTGCCCTGATTGATTATATATTGTCAATGAAATGTCAATATAAATCTGCAGCTTGTCAAAGTCATGTTTTTTGAATTATTTTTAATATAGTCTCAATATCATATTTTAACAAAGTAAGGATTATTTCCTTAATAGAAACTGGACTTTTTGAAAGCGCCTAGGACTTGCAAAAAGTTCCGTAAATTTTATTAACATGTGACAGATTAAATTATAGGTTATAACGATTACGACCGTTTCACAATATACCATCTCACATTTTGTCAATGAATGACATTGACGACCAAAATTTATTGCTCGTAGCTGTACACGTATGTATGTATGTATAGTTTATAATTTATGAACTATTGTTTGAACTGAAAACTTATACTTTATGAATCATAAAGTATAAGTTTTCAGTTCAAAGTGAAATTCAAAGCATATAATTCAAATCAGTACTGCAGAATCAAATAAATTCAATATTCAATCGCGGAAACGTTTGTCATTATAAAATATAAACGTCATGTTTTGCAATATTGTCAAAATTTTAGTATGTTACTTGCAATATAAGCAAATAAAGCATATACATAACCTACATGTCAAAATAATAATAATGTGTAAAGTAGGAACATGAATCAAAAGTATTGCTTCTTTTCTAGTTTTGTATAAATATATTCTATCCAAGAAAACTATGTGGAAATTATTACTTTAATATTCAAAATAGGCTGTAAGATTTAATACATGCTTTGAGCTTAAGAACTAAGAGACATCTAAGAAATATTCTATAAAATAAATAGGTTAGAAATAACAAAGTGATAATCAAACAATTTCGTACTTATTGGCACTAATTGATATTACTATTTATTATCAGTATTGTTCTCAAAAGAACAGATTTTGCAATTTTCTATGATAAACTAAGTATTCAAATTAGAAGAATACTTAACCTAGAAGTCAGAATACCGGAAACAAAGTCAATAAACAAGAATATTGAAATAATTTGACAGCATGCCGAATTTCATAAAGCTGTCTCCTGGACAACTTATCCTTTTTATTTATTATAATATTTCAAAGACGTACGTCTTAACCTAAAATGACAAACGTGTGTAGTATTACGGCGCGTATTCATGTGTGTTAGAAAGAGATAAAGTAGAATTTGCGGTTCCCACTTGGGCAGTACGAACTGAGAAGATATATTTTATGAAGTGTATGTATGTATGTATGTATGTATGTATTGTTACGCATAGCGTATAGAAGTTTTAATTCATTTATTTAAATACACATATTCGTCTTTAAATATCTCGATTAAATTATATTTAACATAGACATTTTTTTTCATTTGTACAAACTGTACATTTTCGTTACAAAGAGAAAGCATTTCTTTTGTCATCTTCTTGACCGCCGACGACCCTTATTACCTGGACCGTCAACCGATAACCGTAATGTAGAATTTCTTCTAGATAAATTCCATATTTTAAAAATTGTTTTAATATAATTTTATTTACATCTTCTTTTATATGTCATGTTTGATATCGTTAGGAAGCTCATGTCACAAGGGTTATTTTAATAATAATTATGCCATTGACAGACCACCCCTTCAGGTCGCGCTTTTTATTAATTATTATTCGAGTTATCGACCCCTCCCTCTACTTAGGTCATAAAAAGCCCTTTTTAAAACTTTACTTTTCTTTCGATACGAACAACGATCAGGGCTTTTTCGCTAGTACCTCCGAAGGTTACACACACACCTCGTGTACTGTCCAAGTCACGATGTCACGCCGTCCAGGTGTTCTTCAACTTCTAAGGTGAACTGCATTGTTCTATGCATATTATTCTTTTAAGTGAATCCATATTAATTTAACTCATTTCTTATTCCTCCGGTAAAACATCGCTCTGCATATACTTGACCAAGGTATATCTTCGAAGACCACGTGACCATCATCGCCACACACAGGTAACTCTGCATTGTCCGATACAGAGGTAACTTTATATTAATCGTATTCAATTAACCCTTAATTTACTACGCAAGTTAACACTCTATTTCAGATATTTTGCATTAATATTTTAATCTACTTATTCACCGCTCCGCGTGTATATAGTACTTTGTTTTATTACTGTTTCACCTTTCTATTTCAGATATTTTATATTAATTTCTCGATTACTAATTTATCGCCCCTTGTGTATATATTACTGATTTAATTACTTTTAAATACATCAATTTATTTTATTTAAATATACCAATTTAAGGACGCCGCTGTGTTTTATTTTATTTATTAAGTTTTTGTGTATTTATTTTAATTTTTAATTAACCATCATTACGCACGTCCTGGACCTTTGAAGGAACTTCACCAACACCACAAATTATTGTATTACAAAATAACTAAAATATTATTATTATTATTATCCCTAGCCGACCCCCTTTTTGTAATAGTATGTATGTATGTATGTATGTTGGATGCAAGTATTCTGATAGTTCTTAACATATCAGCAGTAACTTTTATTACATCTTTTTGTTAATTTATACCAAGCAAGAGTAAAAAAAGGTGATAATATTTGTAAGAAATTTGACTTTCTGATTATCTATCTTTAGATTTTTAGGCACAAACAATTAAGTATATATTGATTAACAATGACTATTTTTAAAAATTCAACTCTAGTATGTGAACACGCGTGGGTTTCTCGCACATAAATTTAAATCTACCGTGCACTCGTGTGAATTTATAATAACGCCTATTTGTTTACGGCTGTGTTTACGGTCGATGTTAATTTAATTTCTAACTTACACATACGCATATGTACTGGACAATATATCGAGTTACGCATTTAATAACCAATTTACGATCCATCTCACCGTTACCAACACCGATTCAATTCAACCAGGGCCCTTTTAACCCGATGCCTATACGGTCGAACTACTTACGACGTGTCATCTGAGCAACACGGAAAACACGTTCCGGCTACTTTATGTCTTACATTTACACGAACGAATATGATATGTCTGTGTACGAGTGTGTGTGTGGTATATGCAATTTACGGGAACCAAATCCAATTTCCGCGCGATAAATAACGCATTTGAGAAGAGAAAATGTGTGCCTGGTGTAATGAGATTCTGTTCGTTGTGAGTTCGTTGGTGTTTGATTCATAATTGTTTAATATTTATAATTTCGTATCTATAGGATTGCTAATAAATTAAAAATCATAAAATATGTTGTTAATGAGGTTATTTAAACATGATAACCTCAAACTTTCGGTTTAGGTGTGGTATTACTTCCCAGATAGTACTGTAATTGATGTTTGTTCTTTTTAATGTAGGTAGCATTTTCGCCTTTTAGGAAGGCGGAATCGAATGTTATGATAGCCATAACCTGAACAGTTTATATCAAAGGAAAGTATTTATTTCGGCAAGGGAAAACTTTACATAAAATTAGGCTGTATAAAGGTGATTTTAAGTACCGTAAAATGGGGTTAATTTAATCAATTTTTATTTTAAAAACTCTGTATCTTTTGTATAAATTGGCAGAAAAATACGTAAAAATAAACAAAATGTCGGTTTTTTGTCTTCTACCAGAAACTTAACTTAAAAAATTATCAATTTATTTAGTTTTTGAGAAAAAAAAATTAAACCACTTGATCAAATTTAAACACTGATCGGGGTTAGTTTGATCACCATGCTTATTTCCATGTCATTTGAAAGTAAACCCAAAATTAACATAAAATTTAAAAATAAATTGAAATCTGTCCGCAGGTTTTTTTAATAAAGCTGTTTAAAACACTTGGGGTGACTTTGATATAGACAAAAATAATGTTTTAGTTATAATTTTATTTGAAATTAACATTTTAAAACACAGAAAATCAAATTCTTAAGCTCTAAACCTCATTAACATTGATCTCGTGTGGAAACACGACCAATTCAGTCCCTTCTTGAAAGGTAGGCATAGGCAGGTATGCAACAATAGCAGACTGTTCAATTTCAGAAATGTCGTCTTTAATTAATCTGAATGTTTTTTGTTTTGGCACGATTTTAAGCCGGTAACTACCAGCGGAGTGGTTTCGTTAATGTAACATACGTAACGATATGTTTTTTTTTCTCGCTGAGAAGTAAATATTGCCAATACATAACGACCCTCGGTCAATATATTATCTTCTTCCTCTTCATGCTCTCTCTCGTTTTCCTCTTCTTCGAATGTTTCCTCTACAGTCTTATTGTCATCAGATATGTTTTCTTCAAGTGGTGTGTCAATCGTCTGATTAGTTTTCTTTGTCTTCCGCTTTTTTTCTACACTTGGCGAGGGGTCATCTATTAAATCCGCTGTCGAAATACTCTTTCCAGCAGCAACATTTAGTCTTTTCTTTCTTTTTACAGTATGGCATGATTCTCCAAATCTTTGAGTTCTTAATAGTTCAGTCAGAACGCTCTCAGTTTCAGCCCAACGTTACGATCATGAGATGGTAAGCGCTTGTACACCTGATCAGGGTTAAACGGCAATATTCCTGTTGCATTAAATGCACTTATAAGATTTCGTTTGATGGCACCGTTTTCATTATCTAACGGGGGTACCACAATTTTTTCCTGTTTAATTTCGTCCATTCTTAGAAGTGTCTTGTTGAGAAGATTCGGAAATGCGTCTTTTGGAACAGTGGTCAGCCTTAAGTTCTCAAGTTTCCATTTCGTTAATGTACTTCGCCATGCCTCTTTCATCGGACGAAAAAATGCTACGTCCAAAGGCTGAAGCAGATGGGTGGAGTGTGGTACCAAACAAACAAAATTGATATCGTTTTCTTCACATAATCGTAACACATCTTCATCGATATGAGATGACAAATTGTCTCCAAATAACACTTTACGACCGTTTAGTCTTTTCGCATGAGGCAAAAAACATGTCATAAACCAATCCCGGAATGTTACGCTGTCAATCCAGCCACTTGCAGTTCGGTTATATCTAGTTCCACGTGAGCAACATGGTTCATTGCAACAGGGTGAGCCACACGGTCCTCTCTCCTTCCAAGTGTCATATAGATGTGTGCTCTTGTATATCACATAAGGTGGTAAAATAACACTATTTGCAGGGCCACAAACCATGATAGACGTGCAGCTCTTGGAAAAGTTTATTATTTTTTCTGAATACTTGACTCCTCGTCGATATATATAGCGTTTCTTGTCCGGGTCGTCGCTTAAATTTGACTCGCCGTAGTTAAAAATATTACTACTAGGCACGTTTTTAACAACAGTTTCGAAATGTTTAAAATAGTCTTCTATACTTTTTTTTGAAACACCAGCTCGAGCCTTTTTTATATTTGCTGCAACACGCTGACTGTAAGAATCCTGATGACGTCGTAAAACCGAGTAGGCCCAGTCAATACCGGGAACATTATTGGAAAATTTGGCAACAATTCACCCAGTTCGGTCTAAACAAGCTTTAGCGAACATACGCAAGTCAAAGAGACTAAGAGGAAACCCCCATTCCGCACACTTTGCTGCTGATTTAAGTATAGCCTTTTTTTGAGCGTCAGTGAACACAGTTTAAGCTCCAGGTTTATTTATGTGTTGTCCTTTATACCTACTGTAAAGACTTCCATAGGGGATTTTAAATTCTTTTGCAGCGCCACGAATCGTCAAACGGTCCGTCTAATATAGATTGCAGCGCATTTTCAATCACTGCATCTGAATAATTTTTGTACTGTCGACTTCCAGGCGGCTTTCTATAAGTCCTTGGCATTATTCTGTACTAAGAACAACCCAGTTAATACTATGCAGAAAAACTATTTTACGAAAATATATCGTAAACCGTAGTTACTTCAACATGTGGGATTACTTTGATCATGTGATTAAAGTAACCCCGTACACCTGATCAAAGATACCCCAATACTCACTCAAGTTTAAAACATGGCGACTCTATTAGTTTTTTAAAACATGTCAACATAAACAGTATTCAGAGAAAACCGTAATTACCAATAACCAGGACGGTAAAAATAAAATTATTGTAATTTTGTAAGTACATTAAGAGTTCTACACACCTCAAATTCCTATATTATGCACTCTTTCACAAAAACACAAAACTTATAACGATACATTGTGCCGTTGGTAAACAAAATCCACCATACTGTTAAATCGGTATCAGTGTTGCCAATACCTTAAAAAGAAAACATTTGGCAGTTTCAGCAATCTCAATACTCGCGCTTTTCAAGAATAAGTAAACTGTTATCAAAGTAACCCCTTAATATCAAAGTAACCCCATTTTACGGTACAGATATAGACTGATATACTGTATGACACTGGATCACAAGAAACATTTATTGTCTGAAAGAGGTTGCAAATTGTGTTTTAAAATTTTACAGCAATACCGCCAAATGACAACTTGCTCTAGGAGAACAGTATGCGTTAGTATAACACCATCGTAATGACGTAGTTTCAATTATGTTTACTACTATTTGGTTCGTAATTTATCCAGTGTATTTGTGCGTATAAAATTTAATAGTAACATTATCTCAGCGTTATTATATGGAAGCAAGATTTCATTAAAAACTGAGGAATATCCAAGTGTTCGTAAACAGATGCTTTCGAAGAATACTAACAGTCTTCTGGCTTAACATCATATTTAATAACGACATTTGGGAACGAACTGAGCAAGAACCAATAAGAAATATTGAAACGGTAGTGAAACTGAATTAGCCATAGTCGTGGAAAAGCAACGAGCATATTATTAAACAAGGAGTTAAATGGAACTTCATCATACGAAGAGACAGAGGAAAAGAAGGAGAATACAGGAAGAATCGTACGGAAGATGCTTCTTCTTCTTCTTCTTCTTTAGGACTGGAAATCAGTTATTTCAGCCACTTAAGCACAATGCTCTTTGTTAGATTTCTAAATTCCTCTCCATTCCTCTGCATAGTTAGTCTTGTGTCCTCGATAGAAGTCACTATCCTCTTCAGGGAAAATTTAAGCAGCCTCATAGGATCCAATAGATCTTTTCCGAACATTTCTGCCTGAGCTTCTTGAGTTCATCACATAAAAGCTAGTTTACTCATGTCTTCAAAGTCTCCCACTCCAGGGCTCATTAACCAAAATTAGGCTGTATAGGTGCTTACTTAAAGAACACTGATCAGTTATCAAGCTGCAGCCAGCTTTAATTTCTATTTTTGTTAATTAACTTCGCTGAAAACCTAGCATCCAGTTTTCCTAGTAGTATCGTAGTGTGTAGTTAACCTTTTGTTAGCCTCCACTTCTTTTTATGTTCTCTTTCTAACCATAACCATACAGTGGCGGCTCTTGATGACGTACGATGTGCGCTGCTGCACGGATGAGACTGCTTCGTTTAAGCTTTCATATATACAGAGAAGCAAGTAACCGTACCGAAATCTTCCGAAATAGTTCGAAGTAGTCTCATCCGTGCAGCAGCGCACATCGTACGTCATCAAGAGCCGCCACTGTTAACCAGATCTCCATTCGAGCGGAATTCTTAGCGATTCCACATAAGGGTTCTCCTCATGTCATGTCAGCCATATGAGTGACACAGTATTGTCTTGTGCAAGTCTGTTGAGGACTTACTTGTAATGTTTAATGAGTTTAGACCTGGTAATTAAGTTCACAATGGCCATAATTGTCGCTTAACTGTAAATTATTACGTTGATTTATCTATTTTTACAGCCGGCCTCCTGAATTTTCTAGGCGAAAGCTGCTAATGGAAACAATACAGTTCTGTCTGAAAACTATCGCGTATTTCCCCAGTGATCTCTTCCTTCTAGAATTCACCTACACACCTACCATGATTGGATTGTGATCCATTCGTAAACCAGATGATCGCGTCCCAATTGTTCGGCAATTCTTTGCCTATTCGTTAGTAGATATGTATAGGTTCAGCTTATATGTAAACAAAATCTCAGGTGCCATAGTGTTTGCCGGTATTTGTAATACCGGGACTTCCCTGTATAGTTCCAGTGATATACTATATTACTGGAACACCATGAGCTATTGGGCTTAAGCCTCAGGAACGCAGTAAAGACCTCAGCTTCCGCAAGTATTTCCAGTAGAGGAAGACCCACAATGAGAGTTGTGAGGAGTTCCAACTCCGATGTCACCTCCGTTCTCTTCCACCAGACAACTGCCCTATAGTTAAGCGTTGGTTTTACTACCACTGTGCACAACCAGTGTACCACTTTAGGTTCTAATCTTCAGGTCTTGCCAAGAGCTCTTCTAGATTTCCAGAAAAGCTGTGTATGGCCCTGTCTGTCACTTTTACTAAGTGTCTCCAATTTTGTTCAGAATTTTGCTAACAAATTCTATTTTTTGTCAATAGAATTACAAAGTGAATAGTTTTCACCAAATTCTTATTTCTAAAATCGTATAAAATTCCTTTTTGTTTCCGTATTTGAAAATCTAATTAGTTTCAATTATTGTTGTTTTAATTAAGCGCAGTAGGTATCTGAAATGATCTTTGAAGAAGTACATAGTTGAATTTTAAAAACTCCTGATACTACCAGAATATTCTGTAAATGAATTCTAAACAATTATTTATCAAGGCGCTAAATTAACGTTATTTTGTAATGGCTAAACTTGACTATTGAAGTTCATGGTAGAAATAAAAAAGAAAAGTAGGGGAAATAACACAAAATGACCATTTTCGCTTGAACGCTTCAATAAATTAGTAGCGGTCGGTAGTCGAAACGCAGGATACGGCAAAAAAATGCACATTTCTTCTTTCGTTATCCCATCAACCACCAACACCGAAAAGAACAGATCGTGTTTCTTTTTCCGTACCGTGCCGGCCTATCTGAATTGGTAAAAGATAAAACACGAGACGTAAATACAAATTAGAATGAACTTTCGATAGGCTAGAGAAGGAACAAGAGGGTAAACCGACGGTGGCAGAAAGCAGAAAAAGGGCACGAACACCGGCAAGCGAGGGTGTTGCGCTGATTTATTGTTAATAGTCGTTCCGCCTCACTTTAAATTGAGATTTAAATTAGCAGGCAGCCGATATGTTAAAGCTCCAGCCTGCTGCTGGACCGTTCTCTCGCTTACAGCGAGCGAGGCAGCGCCAATAACCGGAAAATTGAATTTGAGGACGTAAGCAGTCAGTAAACGACGCCGAATGTAATAATGCTTGTGTTGTTGGTCGCTGGATTGTAACATGAGTATGAGGAATACGGATGTACCAAGATCGTAATTTATTTTATTGGTCTACGAAACTGGCGTTGCTGAATTAATTGCCATTACACGTAGTATTTTTCACAACGGGAATTTCAATTTTTTTTTCAATGTTTTATAGATGTACAAGGATTATTGCAGAAGAATGGATGTAATAGCGTATATCCTAAACGTTTTGGCACACAATATGATTTTTTAAATTTATTCCAATACTTAGTTATCATAGTAGTGGTTAGTAGTTAGTAGTAAATATAAGTACAACTTATATGTAGCTAAACTACACTGCTCCAAGAAATTAAGGCACCATCAAGTAAATGAATAAATATTTATCTTATTTGCTGATAATTTGTAGCGGTTGGCGTTGGTTTATAAGAACTTGATAATTGACGTTCAGTTGTCTAACTTGTGTTGACATATGGTGTTGGTTACATAAAATTAAACCCAATAATCATTTAATGTACTATCAGTTTTATATTGTGTTTATATCGTGTTTTGTCCTGGTAAAGTTATCCTATTGTTTTGCCTTTTCGCCATTATGCAACGTGAATTTCCAAATTTGATGAGAGCGGAATGTCCACAAGCCGTGGTGTTATTAGAAGAAGACTGGTGCTATCGCCGAATGGGAGAAAGTTTCGGTGTGTCTCATATATCGGTATCCCAAATGATACAAAAGCAAGGCAAGGTAAGCCACAACCCGTGTCCAGGATCGTTTTTTGTGACTTTCTGCTCAAAGATAACGATTCGCTACAAGCAGGTGTTTGCAATCTTGACTACATGGAGTGCATAGTACTCGAATTATCATAACAGTTCGTAAACGTTTAAGAGAAGCTAATTTGGTATGTCGTGTGCCAGCCCGAGGTCTAGCCCTGTCCGTAGAACATCAGAGACTTCGCTTGAATTTTGGTAGCAATCATATTAATTGGTTGCAGGATGACTGGCAATGAGTTCTCTTTACAGACGAATCCAGATTTTACCTTTATAACTGTGATAATGCAACATTCTGATACAATATTATTTGGCGGAGGTTCTGTAATGGTGTGGGGAAGCATTTCTTTGCCAGTTGCTACAGACTTTTTAGTGTTAAACTATGGAGGTATTAGTGCTGCTCGCATCCTTCAAGACCATGTTGTGCCATTCGCGCATTATATCGGACGAATTTTTTTATTAATGCAAAATAATGCACGACCCCACATTGCTCTAGCATTGGTTAGAATTATCTTGAGAAGGTTGGAATGGATGCCATGGATTGGCCAGCAAGAAGTCCAGACCGCAAGCCAATAGAGCATGTCTGGGACATGTTGGCAAACATCTGCAAGATTAACCGAACCCAGCCAACAACCTTGAACAGGTAGGGCGCCGCCTTGTGGAAATATGGAATGGTTTAGAGCAAAATGACATAAGCTCGCTTATTTTGAGTGTGAGTCGTTGATTTCAAGCCATAATTAGAAGAACAGATGCAAATACTTGATACTGAGGCCATTTAATTAAAAATATTAATTTATATTTTTTCGAAATTTTCTCTTTTTCATTGCTCTTCACAGTATATTAATTTGTAAAGGCTATTAAAAGATTAAACAAAGTTTATTTATTAAAGGTTGTTAATTATCAAAGAATCGAATATACTTCTCTATCTAGTCATATACTATAGTTTTATAAAGGATTCCCTAGTGGAGTTGTTAATTTCTTGGAGCAGTGTATATTATTAAATTATATGAATAATTCTCCTTTACCGGACGCACATTTCTGCGGATGTCTTTCATAAGACGCTGGACCGAGCCCAAATTAATTTCTTTCATTTTTTAGTAAATTCGTCTTAGTTGTTTATCATTTTGGGCTTCCCACACTCCATGTTATATCTTCAGGGACAGTAAAACCCAAAAATTCTTTATTGGGCGAGCCGATCACTTTAGGACCATAGGGTATATGGTGTTGTCGAAGTTAGTTTTGGGTATCGCTAGAGTAATAGCACGATGCCAAGTCGGACCGAAACATGATATTGTGATCAGCACGATGTTTATTGATGAATCGAAGAAATTTCGAAAGACAGTTATTAATATAACTGTTCAAAGCTTATCCCTTGCAGAAATTGCGCACCAGACAAGGACTTTATCGGTGAATTTCGCTTTATGTTTTTACTTAACTTTGTCAGGGCATTCCATTATACTGTCCGTATAAAACCCAGCGTTTTCTTTCACTTCAAAGTTAGTCAAAGTGAAATACTTTTCGTCATCTACAATAATGATTTTGATACCGGTAAAATGAACTCACCTCGGTTGATGGCAACATCTTAGTATACGTAGCAGTTGGCATTAGGTGTATTTGAGGCATTTACGTCTTTTTCGATATTTTAGACTATTTTTTTCAGTTCAAACAGTGCTGTACTCTTCGAACTGCCGTATCGACGAACTAGTCTGCTCACTGACATCCAAACTTGCTTTTCTGTCACATCTCGAAAGTCTCTCCGTCTTCTGTGCGGTAAATGTCTGAGGTCTACCACTTTTTGGGAGGTTGAGGCGTGGAAATACCTGTTAGCATTTCGCTTGTAAAGATTTGCGCTCAAGTTTTTACTTCTTTTTTGTTGAACAATAAAAATGCTATACTTAATTTAATTAAACTTTATTAATTAAAAATTAGTCTAGGAGTAATTTTGTGTAAACTTAAATTTGTTCAAGCACACACACAAGCATTAAACTGCTACAAAGTTTTGGTCCTTTTGAGTTTTCTGATTAGATACGTGTTATCAACGAGCTGAATGGCTTCAACAACGTGATTTACGAGCCGCTGTTCATAACTCTTGGGAAACTTGTTAATGGCCTAATTAACGATTACCTTTTCCAGTGGAGGCTATTGTTTCTGAAATACCATGAAGCATTAACAAGGCTCCTCAATACTTTGTTTTAAAATCGCTGAATTATTTTTAAATTGATCTTTTTAGCACAACCTTAATACTGGAGGCTATATGTCATAAGACCTGAGAATTTATTTGTAAATAAGTACTTTGTAATATATTAACAGAGTGGAAATCTGTCCAAGCACCCAATTAATTATCCCAAATTTGTTTCCTAATCCTTCTCTACTCTTTTTTCATCAGCCGTCCAGCATAGCTTACAATGCCATGCCCAAATATTTTGTTGTATTAGCATATGGTACTTGGATATAATTTATTCTATCAATGATGTGTTAATTGCCTTTGTGAATTTGACATAGAAAAATTTAGTCCACTTATTAATTTTATTAACCAAGGTTTGTAAATTTACTGTCCCTTGTTCGCGGTCTTTGCCAACAGCCCTTATATCGGTGTCGTCAGCAAGGATAGCTAACCGGCCATGCTCTAATTCAGAAATATAACAGGTGTATAATAAGTAGAGAACGGACACGCTTACCACATGACGCAAAGCCCAGTGCAGTACTGGCGAAAGGCTGTATTTCTAAAATATTTAATTTTATTTATATAATTGGAAAACGAACGGGTGGTGATCTATAAAATTACGAAATACATATTTATTTGTTGAAAAGTTGTATTTATAAAGTTTTTAATTTTATTTATATAATTGGAAAACATACGGGTGGTGATCTATCTATCTAAAATTACGAAATACATATTTATTAATTAATTTTATTTATATAATTGGAAAACAAACGGGGTGGTGATCTATAAAATTACGAAATACGAATGTATTTGTTGAAAAGTTGTATTTTTAAAGTTTTTAATTTTATTTCTATAATTGGAACATTTTTATTTGTTCATTTTGTCGTTCAAGTTGAGTAAAGGAGTATTAATATTGACTAGCAATAGTTTCTCAAGATTTTCTTCTGTCAATTTTGTTCTCTTTGAATTAAGTACATCCTTATAAATAGAAAACGTCCTTTCTACATCGCAACTGGTTATAGGTGCATACTGGAAATATTCTTTTATTTCTTCACATTTAGCCGTTAGATTTTGTGGAATTGTCTCCATACATCATTGCTGCAATGTAATTAAATCTGGATTTCTATAAAGGATTGCTTCAAACTTTTGCCGAAGGCCACAACCGAAGTCACTTGGAATACTTTTCAAATTATTAACAGCCACATCTAATGTGGTTAATCCGTCATTTAATTTGAGATTTCGATTTTCAAAATAAGTGATTAGTTTTGGCAATTTTCCTAAGTGTTCGTGAAGAAAGTACAACTGATTTTTTAAATTTGGGATTTTTGTGAGCTCCTTGCACTCACCAATACTTCTAGCATCCTCCTTTAGCAGTGTTATGAAATGTTTTAGACTATCAAAATTCTCAGCATAATAACTAGTAGCTTCCAGCCATGTTCCCCATCTAGTTATTACTGGAGTGGGAGGCAGTGACAGAGATGGAAATCTTTCCCTGAAAAGAGCTACTCTCAATGGTGCTTTTCTGAAAACTTTTTTAGAAGCTGATACAAGTCTATCAACTTCCGGAAAAGTGTCTCTGATATATTCACAGATTCTGTGGAGAGCATGTGCTACACAAGTAATATGCAGCATATTAGGATATGTTTTCTTCAATAGTCTGCCTGTTTTTGACATATACGCAGCACTATCACTGATAAATAAAAGTATTTTTTCTTTGTACGTGGCGTCCGAATGAAGCATTTTTTGCATATTCTCCTTAATGGTTTCAGCAACTGTTTCCGCATCAACTCTATTTATAACACTTGTTGCTATTACATATGAGTTATAGGGAATAGTTGGATGTAGTACACCAGCTACACCATTTACCACACAGCGTCCTAACATATCCACCGTTTCGCCGGCGCTTATCCATATGTATTGATTTAAAAGATGGCTTCTAATGCGTTCTACTTTTCTCGTATAGCACCTAGAAACATAATATTTGCGTAAAGTTGATTCATCAGGAACATTTCGACCAGTATATTTTTTCAGAAATGTCTTCAAAATTGGATTGTTCAATTTAATTAATGGAATATTAGCTGCCATAAAAGTTTCACAGAGTTCTTCGTTAAAATTGTCAGATTCCAACGGGTTCAATTTTTTTTCGTACTTTAACGATCCTACGTGACGTTTTACGGTTGATTTATTGCAATTTTTCAATAACTATTTCTCTTACGAAATACGATAAACTTATTTATTTTATCTACGTACACGACATCACTGAAAACTATATTCTGAACACTATATTCTCCGAATACAATAACTGGGTTGTCCATTGTTATCGATTGGGACCAGGTGGCCGAGTAAGTAAAATAAATACTTCATTGAATTACGCCGGGATGTACTGAGCGACGTTATACACAATTCCAATTGCCGATTGCGTTTTATGGAAATTGCATCCGTTCTCTAATAATAAGTAGAGTGCTGGCCCTAATATAGTACCTTGTCTTACTTCTGCCTTAATTTCTTCTTGTTCAGAATAAACATATTCATACTGAATTCTAAAAGCTCTATCTGAAATATAAGACTTCAGTAATTATTAGAAGTGTTGAAAGCTTGCTTCATTTATAATTAAGTCGCTCATGTGGGAGGATTTTGTAGCTTTTTTGTTGAGATGTAATATAAAAATTCAGAAAGTGACTTTTTGAAAAGTTCGATGTTAACTATTCTTCGACAATGGGAAATTGGATTTTTCATTTCCGATTGTAACTATCTCGGAAATTAAATCTTTCTCGGCAAATTGATTGGCTTGAACTACAACTTTCTACAATATTTCACTTATGGTCAAAAAATCGTGAATTCAGAAAAAAATATCGGAATTTTGTAAGCGGTTGAATTAGTGTAGTGATAAAAAATTATTGGTTTTCTAATATTTTATATGCATTTTTATATTAATGACTCCTTCTAAATGAAAGCCTTGCTAACCTATATCATACTTCATTATTTATAGATTCAGCAAACTATATATGTTAAATAAAGTTCAAACCCATAGGAAAACAATAGAATGTGTAAATAGAATATGTAAATATAATACTCCTTTGCGAAAGTAACTATATGTGTCGTTTTAACATTTTAATATTGTATTCAAAGTGCATCATAGTACATATAAAGTTTAAAATATTTCACTATATATCAGGTATTGTTCATATTACAAATTTATATAATCGTTTGTAATGTATGCTTAAAATTAAAAACGTTACGCTGCTGCAGTTATCCTGTTTAAAAAGACAGAAACCTATTAGGTGAAATGATGTCCACACAGGAAATGAAGCTTGTTTCCGCCATATCCATAATAAATGTCAGTGTTAGAATGTATAAGCTGCACAATTAGATACAAGCAATTATTGGTTCTTTATATATAATTTTCAGCTAACTGTTATAGAAAATTACCCCTATTTGCTTTTAATCGTTTGTTTTTGAATGGCTAGTGACATTACTTTATACTGGTACATAAAAAAAATATTTTTCTTATAATTATTAGATAATTATGTGTTTTAAAAAGATATAATTAATATGTGTATATATATATGTATAAGTATATAATATATAGAACCTCGATATATATACAGAGTTAGTTAAAAGTATGGAGACGGCGATTTATTGTCGTTAATATTCATTTTAGGGAATTATATTCATTATAAAAGTTTGTTAGGATATTTTGGTCTACATTTGAGAATATTTGAATTTTTTTTTTCTTCAATTGTTTTTTAATTACTCCTGTTCGCGCAGTTTTTTTTAAATAGGAACTAGTAAATTTTACTCTACCATTCGATAGAGAATTTTTTTCTCTTTACAATAATATTTTTGTTTTTTAAAATTAATTTTAATTACTTTTTTATAAGAAAAATTAAACAAATTAATAAGAAAGTAAATTAAAGTAAGTGTTCAAATTGTCGCCCATTAGTAATTTGACAATGACCCAATCGATTTACAAAACTCCGAACAGAGTTCTGTAAAAAATCTCGGGGAATTTCTTGTATGGTTCTGGTAATTCGGATTTGTAAATCTTCGACGTTATCGGGTTTATCTTTGTAAACTTTGTTTT
Source organism: Melolontha melolontha (assembly GCA_935421215.2). Lineage (NCBI taxonomy): Eukaryota > Metazoa > Arthropoda > Insecta > Coleoptera > Scarabaeidae > Melolontha > Melolontha melolontha. The sequence goes on along the minus strand of OW285237.1, from coordinate 164,382,614 downwards.
TTACGTATCCCCAAAGAAAAAAATCTAAAGGACTTAAATCTGGCGAACTGGCTGTCCATTCAATGGTTCCTCGTCTTCCAATCCATCTGTGGGGAAAAACGTTGTCCAGATATTGACGAAGACTTACACCATAACGTGGTGGGGCGCCATCTTGCTGGAACCAGATACTGTCATTGGGCAGGTGTTCATTGTTTTCATGAGGATAGAGCGTAGCACTAGCAGGTATTATTTCATTTTGCAATAACTGCAAATACAGAGCCGAAGTTAAATTGCCATTGATGAAAAAGGGAGCGATAATATGACCGCCTAGAATGCCAACCCAAACATTAACCTTTTGGGGGTACTGCGTATGGTGCTCCAAAAACCAAGAGGGATTTTCCGATGACCAGTATCTGCAGTTATGTCTGTTTACTTCACCGGTAAGGCAAAAAGTAGCTTCGTCAGAAAAAAGAATATTGTTGACAAAGTTTTCATTATTATTGCAAATATTTAAGATTTCTTCAGAAAATTGTAATCTCCTATCAAAATCATCTTCCGTTAACTCGTGTACAAGGTGTACCTTATAAGGTTTATACTTTTCACTTTTTAAGAATGACAGGATCGATGACTGTGAAATATTGAAATTGGCCGCTAATTGATTGGTTGAGAAATGGGGATATGCAGATACAGCCAATAAAATATCCAGTTTGTTATCATCGCTTTTTGCTGTTCTAGGTCTACCACTCCTCCTTGGCAAATCTTTAACGCTACCCGTTTGTTCAAAGCGTCTTAAAGTTTTACCAACAACGGATTCAGAAATTGGATTTCTATTTGAATGCGTATCATTAAATAAATTACAAACGTCTTGTAAACTTCTGCGTCTATGTCCATAACCCAACATCATAAGTATTTCAATTCGTTCATGTTCACTTAAACTCGCCATTGTTAATATTAACAACAACAAATTGCACAAATGAATTATTTCTGTCAAAGATTTGACGTACACAATAACCACTGATAAAATTATGTCGCTCAAGTTTGTTTATCGCTACGCTTCCGTCTATCTGCGATGTACCGAACATCTGTTAAACACATGAACCGGCCTTTTCTTTTAAAAAAAAGTTATTAAAATGAATTTAAAAGAAACAAAGATATTATTGTAAAGAGAAAAAAATTCTCTATCGAATGGTAGAGTAAAATTTACTAATTCCCATTTAAAAAAACTTGCGCGGACAGGCGTAACTAAAAAATAATTGAAGAAAAAAAAATTCAAATATTCTCAAATGTAGATCAAAATATCCTAATAAACTTTTATAATGAATATAATTCCCTAAAATGAATATTAACGACAATAAATCGCTGTCCATACTTTTAAGTAACCCTGTATATATATATATATATGTATTGATATGGTACAGCATACATCCTTAATAAATTCTTCATTTAATAAAATATTTGTCCCGAGATTGTTATATCTGAAATATAACGGTTTGGAAAATATCACCAGTTAATTTAAAGAGTATGTAATAATGATGTAAGATCAAAATTAGTTTTTTAAATCACGGTGCCGAACTAATTTGAATATTTTTATTTGTTTATTAATTTAATTCGGTCATTTGCTAATTTAACATAACTTAATATCGCGAGAAATCAAGGTTTTTAAAACTAATTATGATTATATGTCTTTGTACAAATTTTTGTAAACGTCATTATAAATATGTCTTTTGGTTTCACCTTGTTTAAAATTGGCAATTGAGATCAAGTGAGAGGGTTTTTTTTAGAATGATAATAGGCTGTTAGAGAAATTTCTAATGTTGGATTACTAGAGAGTTGCATTGATGAAACATTCAAAATTATTTTATTTGAATTGTCAAAATTATCTTTTTAATATTATTCGGATTTATTGTACAATTTTTAGGATAATATTATTAATATTTCTACTACTTTCCTATGGTAGTCAGGACGACAAAAACAAATGTAGTTATTGGAGAGATTTTTGCAAGTAGTTATAAAGAATAGACAATTCATGAATTCATCCTTGAAATTATAATTAAACTTGATTATTAATACCTATAAATTTCAAATAAGTAGTGTTATAATCATTACTAAGTACATTTACCTTGCTGGAAGGTTGTTTCCGATAGAAGAAACACTTTATTTCATAATTACTATCATAGTTTGGATCTTCTTCATAAAAAAATTAGTTAACTATCAAGCAGCATTTTATAAGAAGATCCTGGATCCTTTTTTGGTTTATTTTAAAAAGAACATCATAATAGGATATATATTTTACATAACCTAGTGGTATACTTCGAGAACTAGAAACATAAGCAGCTCTACGAAAAGGATATCATCCAGACGTACGAGACGAGCAATATAACCCCTTATCATCCAGTTCCTGTTGGATAGATTCACCGAATTTATATCATCCAGTACATTACGCAGGGCCAGAAATCTTCATTTTCTACAATCTCATCAGGTATCCAAGTGAAAATTGATATTTATATATTCATAGAAGATATAGCATCTCTTGTCGATACATATTTTTAAAATTATAACTCACGTTATTTCAAGGGACACAACACCATTTTTCATTATTAGTCTATGCAAATTCAATTAACAGTTTTTTTTTCCTCTTGTATGAACTAAGATCGTGGTATTTACTTTGTGTATTATTTGAGTACTGAATAGGCAACCCAATTTAACTTGTTATAAGGAGGATTACATGCAACCCTATTTTGTCATATGTATGTTTTTAGTATATTAAGTGCCTTTGAGTTTACATAATTGTATCTTGTAAAATTAGCGACATATTATCATTCAAAATATATATATTTATTTTTCTACGATTTCGTTTTATTTTAAGTATGTATGTGTTTGTCTGAGTATCTAGAACCTACCTTGAGACCTGAGATTGAGATGTGCTTTTGCTAAATTTAGTTTATTTTTAAAATTATCGATTTTGAGCTAGCCAACCAGTTATATTTTATTATATTTAATTTAATTAATTCTTCAAAGCACAGTATTATTACAATATATATATATATATATATATATATATATATATATATATATATACAAATTTGTTTTTTACAGATTTGTATTATTTTGTATCAAAGCTTGATGTGAATTGTCGCATCGATATGCTAATTTGTTTTTGCTATATTACGCCGCCTGGCGACGAGTTAATGGACTCACAGTAATATGCGTATTTTTTCTTTTCCTGTAATAGCGTAGCTATTCGAGAAGAAACACTTTGCATCGGCGTGGTCGGTTTTGTCCGCCAGATGTCATGAGGTTATCTGGTGTCATCTGATTGGACAAAATTTGCTACATGACCGCGAAGTATACCTACAGTCGATTGTCTTCGTAAACCCGCCATTGACAAAGTCGTGAGACTGAAACGCATGCGTCTGGTGGTTGAAGCAAACGCTGGTAAATACGTGCTGTGTGTCCATGTATATACAGATACAAATTTGTTTTTATACAGATTTGTATTATTTTGTAAAGAATATTACCTCTTGAGATTTCTGTAGTACTTACCATATAACATTGTTAACTTATTTACATTATAACAAACTTTCCTTAAAAATATCAACTAGTAAACATAACCATAATTACACACATATGTTATTATATTCGTAAATTCATAATACCTTATTTTGCCGTTTAGCTAAGTTGCACATTATAGTGTATAGATATCTTGCGTTGAATAAATATTTTATACTTGTTATTTTAAAGAAGTTCTTTTATTTATCTATGCATGGCTAAAAATATCTCATTCATATTATTAATTTATTATTTATCAGTTTTATAGGAGTATAATTTACCGGCGATAATCCAGAGATAAGAGTCGAATAAATTCAGTATCTTATTCAATATTATTAATTTTATTCTCGTATTATTGTTTCATAGCTCATCAGTATTGTTACAATATATATATATATATATATATATATATATATATAACAATTGATAAATTATTGGAGTTTTTCGGCTTTTTTTTATATGAAATATTTAAAAATATCAAATTAATATGTATGTAATTATAAAGTAAGTGGGGATGTAAACATTGCTGTCTAAAAATTACAAAGCAAATCATACGAAATTTTTAATTGAAAAATATTGTCTATGTTGGGACTTGAACTCAAGTCTACAGTTTGCCGGACTGTCGCTTTTACCACTCAGCCACAATAGACTTGGTTCAAGCTATTTAGAAATGCATTAGATATATATATATATATATATATATATATATATATATATATATACACATATATATATATATATATATATATATATATATATATATATATATATATATATATGTATATATATATATAACATTTGATAAATTATTGGAGTTTTTCGGCTTTTTTTTTATATGAAATATTTACAAATTTTACATTAGAATGTATGTAATTGCAGAGTAAGTGGGTATGTAAACATTGCAAATCATACGAAATTTCGTATGATTTGCTTTGTAATTTGTAGACTGCAATGTTTACATCCCCACTTACTTTGCAATTACATACATTCTAATTTAATATTTGTAAATATTTCATATAAAAAAAAAAGCCGAAAAACTCCAATAATTTATCAAATGTTATATTTAATGAACGGCTAAGAAATTATCTAAACACTTATAATTATGCTCTTACATATTAAGTTTTCATCTTTCATCACGTATTTCGGACCACCAGGTCGCGGAAACATTTTTCTAAATAAAAAATATCCAATTATATAATACTACCGAGATAAAATTCTCATATTTATTATTTTCCGGAGAAAATATCAAAATAGTTCTCAAGAATTTGGTTGAGAATAATATTGCAAGTATATTCTCTTAATATTGTGTCCAGCCAGTAGCCGGAACCAGTATTCCAGGGGAATTTAGAAACAATCTTCAGAACTTCATACGTTACAATCATCATAGGAATTTCCGAAGAGGTTACATCGTCTTCCTAAAGTCAACAGGATCCTGTATATGGAGATTAAAAGAAAGAAAAGGTATCCATTACTGAATATTAAATATCTGTCTTTAACGTAATTTATTTCATTTAGTATATTAAAAAAGAAAGTTTGAATCAATCTAAAATAAATAAGCTTTTATATAATTTCAAATGTTGTAAACAGTGTAAAAAGGAATATACCAAATACTTACAGGACAGTTTCAACCGTAATACTTAGTTTAACAATTTTCTGTTGATAATTATAATCGAAGTTTATTTACCAAATAGGAACGTTCTATTATATACAAATTTGTATGGTCCTTTTGTTTGTCTTTATCTGTGTTAAGAAATTTTAATAATCTGAAAAGAAATAAATCAGATATAATAAATATTTAAAGATAGATGTAAAGGTATTTACAGTAAAACTTATATTTTTATGACCAATAGTGAAAAAGTTTTTTATACGTAATTTCTTAAAAATCATACAAATAAAATAGGACATAATCTAATTGTATTCTACTTATTATGAACTACACCTGTAGAGAGAGACAACAACGTGTCTACGACTGTAGGTTTCGCCGGTGCATTTAAGAGATATCAGAGAGACAACGGTTACATTAAAAAATAACTACTGGTAAGTGTAATAAGTAAAATATATCAGGGTTTCTTCATATTTGAAGAGTTAAGTATATTAGACAATTATAATTTATACAACATTGTAAAATAAAATGATTTCAATTAAAAATTAATTCAAAGCTTGATTCAACATATTTTAATACGTTTTTGAATTTCAATAATTCAACTCTTACATGTTTCGGCAATTACTGCCTTTTTCAAAGAATTTTAAATTATAAAAGATGACAGTATATTACTGTCGTATCTATATATGAATTATTTTAAATATATACGTATTGAAGTAAAACTAACCTTAACCTTCCAATACCTGAGGGGGGTACAATTGTACCCCAAACAGTTATTTTTTTTGGTTTTGTAGATTAGGATTATAATTTCGTCTAATCCTATTGAGATCTTCATTTGTAATGTATACCAACATTATATGCGAATTACGTCGTAATATCATGCCCTGTGTACCCCAAATTGAATAAAATGGGGTATAACTGCACCCCCTCCGGCATCCATGTTCCAAGTAGAATTCTGGTAACATTAAGCAATTTTACGAAAACACCTTGTACCACGTGTTTTTTTTTCAAGGTGAACCAGTAATATTGGTATTGCTTTAGTCTCTGCACGTCATATGGACAATTACAAATTCTGTTTTATCTTAGGCTGCTTCTCACAGATGCACACAGTTTCTTCTTTCCTTAGGACAAGAACTTAGTCTTGCTTTAGTCTTTGCCATGGGGGTTTATCTATCATAGACGGTCTTTAGATAAAACTTTAGTTCTCTCTTTAGTTCTATGTCGCATCTGGAAGTTTACGCTAAGAAGAAAGATATCTTTTCAACCAACTAATCCAATATACGAATCGTTTCGTGATTGTTTGTTAATATCGCAATTGTGACAGTAATGGTAAAGTTTGGTGAATGTGAAGTGTGTAAACAAAATTCTGTATCCAATCCATCTTCAGTAGCAGAACATTCCCTTGCAGCACTTAGAGCATATAGAACTGGATCTTTGGTATATTGCAGTAAAAACTTTTTTTCAAGTTTGATGTGTATATAAAACATAGTCAACAAAACTACAAAATTATGCTATAAAAACAAAGTTGAAGAAACAATTGTTCATATTGTATCAAACAAAGTAAAATTTAATTTTTCTTGTGAATGCAGTCTTCATAATATTGATACAGTACCTTCATTCATAATTAAAAAATTTTGTCGACTAATAATTTATAATTATTTTAAAAGATTAGATAATATATTAAATGGTAAAGACACTCGAAGTGTTATATGTGATGAAATTGTTCAATCTTGCCATGAAAAATTTTTGAAAAAGAAAATATAATTGTGAAATATTCATCTTTTTGTAATTATATAGTATAAGTTTTATCAAAATCTAGTGACCTAGAAGTTTTTTCCGTTATCGAAAACCTATTATCTCCTTTAAATCATGTTCTTGGATCAGTTTATGGAAATTATTTGTTCTAAAAGCTTTTTTCAGATTTAGTACCTAGAATATTATTAAATTAATTAGAAAATGGTATATCCTTAAAATTTACTATAATATCTATATTTCATTTAACGTTGGATTTAACTTGTTTTTGTGTTTATAACACGAATATATAACTATAGCTGAATTACTTTCTTTAGAGTTGAGGATAAGGTTTATCAATTATGTAATTTTCTGATCCGTATTATATTTGTAAGTAATAGACAATGTTGTGCCCAAAAGCTATTGGCATAATAGTTGTATTATTAATTTGAGAATATTCTATAGAAGTGTTGACAATTATACATCTTAAATGCTTTTGTATCTAAAAACTTAAATAGAAAATCATTTTTTGAGGAATATATTAGCATTGTCTTATTGAGACATTGACACGTATATTCTGATTGTGTTTTATAAATACTAACGATACTTCATACAAGATGTTAAGTTTATTATGGCATTACTTTAATAAGTTATTACGAAAATCTATGTTTTTTTCCCTAATTTCCATTACCACTACTTATAAGAAATAATTAACAGATTTTTTAGTATAGACGTTTTTGCATATTTAGTGTATATAGTTGTAAATATCACACAAAACTTGTTCTAAAAATCATCAGCAATTTTAGATTAGGCTTTGATTAAAATATCTACGAATATACCGTGTGCACAACGTCGAGCGATCGATGGATATATAAGTAATGACTGGCCAACTGCAAGTGGGAGGGGCTACATACGTTAAACTCCTACAGGGCGTATTTAATTGTGGTGAACTAAGAAAACGTTATGGTTGTTTATTAATAAATGATGTATCAAAATAAATATTCCAAATTAATAACTAATTGTTTAACAAACTACAAAAATATTTGTAGTATATTATTTATGGTTAATGTACGAATTTGGATATTTTATCCGACTACACCGTTGCTTTTCGCACTATTAGTCATATGCCGGCTGTCAACGTCCCTACAATAACGGATACTTTTGTTTATGTCTCTTCGGCCATAATACTTTAAATTTAACATTTAAATTTAAATAAAATGATATAATATAGTTGAAAGTATCATAAAATACAATCCGCCGTAAAGTGCAGAGTTTTTGTTTACTGCATAATAATAATTATTACCGGCGAAGCATCAGATATTTTCATCGCTAAATATTCAATGATAAGTTTCATCATAGCTTCGTGGCTTGAACTTAAAAAATTCTTATTCAAATGAAAACACATAAATAATATAAAATTATGAAACAAAACCGTAACTCTTATTGAAAAAAATTAAAATAAAAAGTATTCTGTAATAGCATAAAATTTCAAAACAATAACGATTCTTGCAAGAATATAAATAAAGTGTTTACCAGTATAAATAAATGGTTTCCTTAAATAAACTACCTATAAAATATTAAATTTAACTAAAATACCTTTATTGGTAATAAATATTAATTATTAAATAAAAGAACATTCTAAAAAGAAAAACTAATTATTTAGTAAATGCTCAAATAAACCACCCTCTTGAGCCGAGCAGTAACCCAATCGGTTATAAAAATTACGACGGACATTTGTTAACATTTCTATACGTACTCTACCTACGGATGACAAGGAGCAACTGCAACTGAATCACCAGTTGAACACCATGAGCGACTGATAGGAATATTCAATGTGTTAGAGAGAGATTATTTGATTCGTACTTAGATCGTATGTAGAATGTGTTGGATAAAGAAATGTCGCGTATGGAACGCCCGTACAGTTAGACAGTAGAACAGATTGAATATACTCTCTCAACCCTAACCACATAAACTCGCTATTCGTCTTCGTCTTACTACATTGTGGTAGATCAATCACTCGCCGGCGTTCATACGGTATACACAAAATACATACAAAATAGTTTTAAAATTATTAAATTTTAAATACCTGCAGAGGTTTTCCTCGAAAATAATTCCCTTACATATTGTAGGTGTCGCAAAACACAGTTTTCTTTTGATATTAAAAGTTGCCTATCTTCTTAGTATATTATCTATGGTCTCGGTACTTAATCTAACCAGTGAGGATGTATTGATATTGTGTTTATTTTTACTTTGCTTTGAAGTGTATTTTTGTACGGATATAATGTCAAACAAAAGAAAATTAGATTTGTTTCGAGAAAATCGTGCCGTAAACCTACAGTGGTTGGAAGAAAGCGATGAAGATTTTCTTCAAGATGAGAATAATTTGTCAGATGCATCAGAGTCTGAGGATAATATAGAAGAAGCTGAATCCAAGCCAGTGATACAACACGTATTTCTTTTTTGTAATTTAGAACTAAAAAGAATTTAATTTCTAATGATTTCTGTTACAGATTTCTTGTCGGGAAAATAGCGATGAAAAAGATGAGGTTTTGCAACCAAGTTTGGCTTTCATTTCCAAGAATGGTACTGTATGGAACAATCGTCCTGCAACAGCAGCTCGCGCTCGTTCTCAGAATATAATAAGGAATCTACGAATGCTTCAACAACTGTCAAATATTTCAAATTATTTCTAAAGGGTGAAATCGTACAAATAATTGTGAAATACACAAATCATAAAAATATGAAGAATGGAACATGAAGAAGCCGGACAAGCACAAAACTTGGGCAGAGACAGATTCACATGAAATGCACGCTGTTTTTGGTCTTCGGATTGCAACAGGCGCTTTAAATGTAAATTGAGACCCACTTCCATTAGTGTAAAAATCCTCTATATAGTTTTATGCGAAAACCAAAAATATGACAATTTGAATACATTTTCTACTGTTAAGTAATTATAAAATGTACATGTCAATATTGCTTTCTATATTTTACGACGCCAATTATTCGAATTTTTTAAATAAATAAAATGTGCATTTTACTATTACGAAATCAGTAGAAAATGAATTTAAATTTTAAATACCATACGACATACATAATTACCATATTTTTAATGAATTAAAATTAGTTTTTTATTTAAAGAATAATTGATCAATAAACCGAATTTCAAGAAAAATCGACCTTTTATGTTTAAGAGAACGGCTAGGAAAAAAATAGAAGAAGAAAAAAAATAGGTTTATATATATATAGTATATTAAATTAGTAGGCGATTTAAGGTCTGGTTTACTTTGATATGTATATATTTAAAACAATCTTACATGTTTCGACCCATAGTGCCTTTTTCAAAAGAAACTTAAAATATAAATGACAGTATATTAATGTCAAACTGATATATCTGTAGTTGTCATGGATAAAATTAAAATATTCAAGGATACATTCAAGTTTAATAATAATTCATGCCTCAGAACTCGACAGCATGACGTCAATTATGGGGATTGACAAGCAATGAATAATTATTTTGTCTGCGCCCGTGGAGCGACTTAAGATTTTAAGCTGTTAGCATTCGCCTTGAACGAGAAGAAAAACTATCAAAACCTACTCGGACAGCCCAGTCGGGGATCTAAACACGGAACTGCCAGGATGATAAGCCAGTGTATGGATATTTAAATAACATATGATAGATATTTGCTATGCTCGGGACTGAAAGTTTACGAGATAATCATAGAAAATAAACTTCGAAAGGCGATAGAACCAAAGCTAGCAGACGCACAAAGTAGATTCAGACCAGCACACAGCGTACAGGACCACAATTTTACTTTACAATAAATAACAGAAAAAGCACTAGTTAAAAATGAACAATTTTTTTTAGCTTTTCTGGACATGAAAAAAGCATTTGATATGGTTGATAGAGAAGGGATTTGGCGGAGCTTAAAGAACAAGAATGTAGAAGAAGAACTTTTGAAGGTAGTACAAAGTTTATATGAACATACAATTAACCAAGTAAGAACAAGAAATAAAACCTCAAAAACTTTTGGAAACAATGATGGAGTGAGACAGGGGGGAGTACTGAGCCCATCGCTGTTTATAAGTGTGATGGATGAAGTCATAAAGCCAGTTGGACAAAAGCAAGAAAGTATATTGCAGGGTATAGAAATATGCAAGCAGTAAGAGTAGAAGCATGTGTATTCGCGGACGATATAGAGCTTATAGCAGAAACAGAGAAAGACTTAGGGAAGAACATAACAATCTGGACAGAAGAATTAAAAGCATACAATCTAAGAATAAACACTGAGAAAACTAAAGTGATGGCAGTAATAAATAATACAGCGAATATTAACATTAACATTGAAGGATATAGAATCGGACAAGTAGACGTTTTTAAGTATCTAGGCATAAACTTAAATAGTAAAGCAACCCAGGAAGATGAGATAAGCGCCAGAATAAATTCAGCAACCAGATTGTACTATGCCCTCTACAAAAACTTTTTGAATAAAAAAGAGATAACAATAAGAACAAAAATGACTGTGTATCAAGCAGTATACTTACCAGTCTTAACCTATGGAGCAGAAAATTGGATACTTGATGAAAGACAAACAAAACGATTACAAGCAAGTGAAATGACGTATCTGAGGAAAACATTAGGCGTTAGAAGAACAGACAAAAAAAGAATGATGACATTAGATGGATGCTGACAACAAAACCATTAAGAACTAAAGTAGAAGAAAAGAAACTGAAATGGTGGGGACACTTGATCAGAATGAATGAAACTAGACAGGTGAAGCGGGTATGGCCGGCAAGGAAAATTGGGAAAAATCGGAGAGGACGACCCAGAAAAACGTGGAACAGCAGTATGGATGAACTTCTAAAAAAAAGCGGAAAAACATGGAACGAGGCGAAGGACCTAGCCAGAAACAAAAAAGAGTGGCGTGAATTTGTAGAACAAAATTAAGAGAACTTTACACCTTGACACCTTCGGGTATGAGAGGTCTTTGATTATGTTATGTATGTATGATAGATATTTATATAATAACCAAAGTTCCGAGGATTATTATTAAACTTGAATATATCTTCGTATATTTTAATTTTATCCATGACAACTACAGACATATAAGTTTGACGTTGATATACGTTATTTATATTTTAAATTACTTTGAAGAAGACATTATGTGTCGAAACGTTTAAGATTAAATCGCCGACTAATTTCATCTACTATAACATACAATTATAATCTCAAATAATTATCTTTATATATATGAATAGGTAATTATTTCTTGACCTTTGTATAATTTAACATTGGAATCGTAATATATGTAGTTTTATTGTTTAAATTGTTATTGGTGTCTGCATTGTTGTATATTTGGAGAATTCTTTTTTTAATTGTTTATTCTATACAAAAGAATACAAGCCCACAAATACTCCAAAACAGACAAAACTGCATTATTTACACAAAAACTGCTCCATTTGCACGATCACCATTTCGACTTTGAAAACACACAAATAATTGATAGAGAACAATACACAATGAAAAGGAAAATTAAAGAAATGTTTAATATTAAACAAGAAAAAAATTCAATTATAACAGGAGTGATATAAAAAATCTAAGCAGTATATACTATAACTTAATAATGTAACGGTCTGCAATTTACCATGATTGTACATATTTAAATAAATATCTTGTGTTATATAAATATCTAGCGCACTGCTTATCTTGCTGGCAGTCCCGATTTCAACTCGAGCCTTGGCGGTCCAAAAAGGTTTTCGTGGTTTTGCTTCTGTAATAATAACTTATGACTAGAGCTGAGGATGTTTGCGGTACGGCAGGACCGTATGTAGTGCATCCCCACATTTAACTATTTATCTAAATATTCTCTGAAATGATTTGCCGGATCTCATAAATTAATAGAGTGATATTTTAGTATGCACTGGATATTGTTATTATACAAAATCATAATAGCCATTTGTATTTATGGATCATAAATAATAATACGCATGTATTTGTATTTGGTTGTGAATTCAATTTAAACTTAAAACGAATCGTAATATTTTAACGACAAGCCGTCCTTACAATACATGCATTCGAGACAAAGTGTGCAACTCTACGAATAACTTCCATAATTGATCGAAAATGGACATTTTGGAGTTGAAGTAAAGCCCCTATTCTTAGAAAATTTTATTGCTGTCGTTAAGAACTATTATTATAAACAACAAAGGCCTTTTATTAGTGTTGAAGTTTTAGTTTCATTGAATTTCCATGTTGTAAGTAGTTAATTGTAAAGTGTTCATTCACAATATTCTAAAACAAGGTGTAAATTTAACTAAAATCCAGAAAAACACATTCTGATAATATATTACTAGATTAGAAGCTGTGAAGTTAGAAGTTATAAGTTATAACTTCTAACTTCATTCACCTAGTTCAAGTAGGTAGTATATATAAAATATATGCAAAATATGTGCTGCCAGGCTTTGAAAGGCTGTGTGACAAGATTTTAATAAATCGAGGTTTCTTTTGTTTTCGTAGCTTTTATTGCATTTGGTTATAAAAATAATATAATAAATAGTAATAAACACAGCTTCTAATCTAGTAATATATTATCAGAATGTGTTTTTCTGGATTTTAGTTAAATTTACACCTTGTTTTAGAATATTGTGAATGAACACTTTACAATTGACTACTTACAACATGGAAATTCAATGAAACTAAAACTTCAACACTAATAAAAGGCCTTTGTTGTTTATAATAATAGTTCTTAACGACAGTAATAAAATTTTCTAAGAATAGGGGCTTTACTTCAGCTCCAAAATGTCCATTTTCGATCAATTATGGAAGTTATTCGTAGAGTTGCACACTTTGTCTCGAGTGCATGTATTGTAAGGACGGCTTGTCGTTAAAATATTACGATTCGTTTTAAGTTTAAATTGAATTCACAACCAAATACAAATACATGCGTATTATTATTTATGATACATAAATACAAATGGCTATTATGATTTTGTATAATAATAATATCCAGTGCATACTAAAATATCACTCTATTAATTTATGAGATCCGGCAAATCATTTCAGAGAATATTTAGATAAATAGTTAAATGTGGGGATGCACTACATACGGTCCTGCCGTACCGCAAACATCCTCAGCTCTACTTATGACTTACTAATCCCTTTGTAATTGGCGTCTAGCTGTTGGGAATGTTAGGTCGTCAATTAGTATTATTTGAATTGAATGTAGAATGTATTTATAAATATATATCTCACCATGGCTACATCACTTATATAACTTTGACATGAATATACTGTCATTTATAATTCTTTGATAAAGTTAATATTTACCGAAACATGTAAGAGATTATTTTGAATATATACAAATTAACTTAAATCGCCGAATATCTTCAATTGCTTAAAAACTCAAGAAATCAATAATATTAATAAGCACGTGTTTGCATGTCTGGAGAGCAATTTTCACACATATATGAACTTGTATTGCGTTCACCACTCTCGACTTAAAAAAAAAAAATAATTGAAAATGTTTTTGTTTTATACAAAATTTTAAATAATTTGTTTACAAATTTTACAATTCGCATGAAATTTTCGAATAAAAAAATTAGTCGAAGAAACAACAAAGAATACTAAAAAGAAAATTCAGGGAGTATGAATAGGAAAATTATTATTCTGGAGGTAAGACATGTATTTCAGCATGCCAAAATTTTTGAAATAGAAGAAACACAAGCATGGTTTTATAAATAGTAATGGGTTACGCTCTATATTGCAATTAACTATGCATACCTACATAGCCAAATAAATTTTAAATATTAGTTTACGGTGAAGTATACATTACAATAAAGGCACTTGTGCATTAGACACAGAATAACTATACGTAAACTACGGAGTGCGCGAATAATTTAATTGAAACCATCAAAGTCGAGCAAAGCAAGCTACAAAATGTGAAATTAATTTGTTACATTATTGCCCCTCAGTTGCCATCGGCAGCGACGATGGACCACACACAATGCCCGTCCGTAATTGCTGTATTTAGAAGGAGAAGAAGAACGAAAAAAGCGATACACATGCGTCACTCCCTCGCAAGACAGATAGAGAGCGAGAGATAAAACAGAATTGTGTGAAAGGTAGTTGACGCTAGTTATGCTGATGTATTTTGTGACAGATGAACTGTGAATCCCATTTCAGTAAATCATTTTCTCATGAGCTTTCACATAGTTCTTCGGCTGACAGAAGTCCTCTCTTTAACGTGATATGTTTGCCCAAGGACTTCGGTAAAGCATGTGCTGTACATATTCGGGATGTTTCCAATGATATATTATAAAGGATGAATGAGTAGGAACGGAACGAAGAACAAAAAAAGGACAGGAGGAATTACAAAACTTTTATCAAGTTAATAAATTTTGCTTAAATACACCGGTTAAAAATACTTCAGCGTTTTTTTTAATAACATGAATGTAATATATCATTTCCAAACATTTTATTTTATAGTTTTGATAACATAATCTTCAAAGAAAAATGTCTAAATATAGTAATAAATCTATGAATACATTATTCAATTCAATGCGTTTTCAAGTACATGACTATTTCTAGTTATTTATATTTATCATCGGTTACTATTAGTAGACTTAACATATAATAATCATAAATAATTTTATTGATAGTATACAAAGAGCATTAGAATAATTACTAAAGGCTTACTATAAAACACACTTCTCGTGGATTTTAATCTAATTTCTTCCCTTATTGTTGACACACTTGAAGCACATGCTTAAAGATTAATGCGATTTTTTTTACAAAAGCGACTGTTTGTTTTAGATGTTCACAAATTGCGAGTTTTGCTATTGCGAGTTTTTTCAATAAAATACAAGTGCTTCTCGCTTAGATACTGTTCTTCTATCCCAGGTACCTAAATTGTGGGTTTGCTTACACGCTTATTCCGACAAGGTAATGAAATTAAATTAAATTTTATTGCAAGAAATCTCAAATATTAATCAATAAACATACGGAAAAACCCTCAATGAACAGAACAAGGAGGGCTATAAACTGCACATGAAAAACCCATAATAGACCTTTACATTCAAATACGACTTCGCATATTTAACAGAAATAACAGGCACGTGACGGGCCACAGAATTACATCTACTATATTAAATCAATTAGGAAATTATGGTAATTCGAATGGTATGATCCAAATGCAAGATATTTTAAGTACATAAACTAAATATATGATGAGTATGAATTTAAGGAAAGTAAGTAGCTAAATATAGATAAACTAAACTAAGTCTATGTAAAACAAAAAAAGACAACTTTTACACAATTATGAATATTATTGTTTTGCGTTGAATATATACATACATACGGTGTCAAAAAAATGTTTACCTTTGTCTTAAGCTTTCTTAACACTGTGAATGATATCCAAGATACTGAAGAAGTTCTCATTGTAACACTTCGAGAAACCAAAAAGTATTTAGATAAAAAGTTCACCATTATTGGAGAAGCGTTTGTGGTTAACCCTTTAATGATATACCGAAAATATGCATCTTTACGTCCCATGAACACATCTCATGATCAGTTCTTCTTATTTTATAATAATGGGAAATATACTTGACAGCCTGTGGAAATAAACACCTTTGGTCAACTACCCTCTAAAATTGCCGCGTATCTGAAGTTAGAGAATCCTAAAACTTATATGGGGCACTACTTTCGAAGAAGCTCCGCAACTTTACAAGCTGCAGGAGGGGGAAATCTAGTTTCACGACATGGCGGTTAGTGTTCTTTTACCATCGCAGAAGGATACAGATGTCTCCGATTTAGATATTAAAAAGATGGCTTAAAATATGACCAACAGAAAAATATATTTATTTCCACATTGTACATACTTTTGTCTACTTTTCATATATTCGTCATACCGTTCAACAAATGTTTGAATTCTGATGTGGAAGAAATCTGCTACCGGTGAAGAAGCCCAATTAATTTATGATTGCAGTTTTCCATTAACCACCAATAAACTCCTTTAAGTACCGAAACAAGCGAAAATAACTGGGCGCAAGGCCTGATCTGTAAGGTGAAGTTCCAGTTGTTCCCATTCAAAAGACCATTTTAAGACATTTTGTTTGTGCAGAAACATGTTGCCTTCAATTGACATGGAGCAAGATCACACCAGAAGAAAGTAGGCAACGCCACTTGTTTCGTATGACACGACGAACTTTTCTCAAAGTATCACAATACGCATTAGAATCAATTGTTGTGCCTCGCTGCACAAAATCCACTAGCAAAATCTTTTTCGTGACTTAAAATAGCTTTGCTATAATTTTTCGTACTGAAAGTGTCTGTTTGGCTTGTGATAACTAAAGTAGGATACCTATTTCTGAATATTCAGTGTAACGAAACACGTCCTCATTAGTTGCTACATCTTTCGCACTCTAGTTTAGTTGAGTAACTAGGTAGTAAGTAGGTTATTAACTAAGTAGACATGATATATGTACTGAAGCCAGAGGAGAACGGGTCAGTCTTGTAAACCTAATCTAATCAAACTTGTGAACCCCGTAACATGTAATGTTGTTGTTAAGTATTTATTAAATGTTATTTTTTATTGTTTCCGAGTGTATTATTTATTACAACAACAAAACCGGTTTCTAATGAGCGGCCCTCGACGATGAAGCCTTAGAGGACCAGGGGACAATACATGGCGATCCTGCCAGCCACTTCTGACATCACAGGCTTTCACCCTGGTTGGCGACGATGTGTGTCGCCATTCTAGTGACTGTTGCTTGGAGTCAGAACTCATGTAAGACACCCAAGGCTCATCCATCTCCTGTAACGATGTGGTACAGAAATTCATCTCTTTCGTATCGAGGTATAAATCTTTTTGTTTAGTATTCGTCAGAATCCACCGACAACACAATTTTCAATACTTCAGTTTCTCCGAAACAATGGTGTTCAAAACTGACATTGAAACCTGTGAAAAATAAATTGATAACTTTGAAATCGTGAATTGTCGATTCCCTTGAATTTCCTTGTCCACTTCACGAACCAAATCTTCAGAAATCAGAGGTCGGCCAGGGCGTGTATCATCATACACATTAAACCGTCCGTCCTTAAACATTCTCATCCACTTTCTAACTTTATGTCGCTGAGAGCATTATCACCGTAAACTTCACAAATTTGACGGTGAATTTCTACTGCTATCAAATTTCTTGCACTCAATGATAATTTCACAGTGGGAGGGCGAGTTAATGAGATGAATGGAATGCAGTACTCACTACTGGTTTATCACGCAGGACATCTGTTGCAGGAACATTCACTATAAGTTCAAAATGCACTTAACTTCGTGTGTGTGTCTCTGTATATACTGTTTCACTTCTGCCGGTCTAATGTGCTGATATGTGGTTTCCATCTTCTTCTCCCTTTTCTTTTGAGCGGTTTTTGTGGAAAGGAAGGTTTTAAAATATTCAGCTGTACTTATATTATTATTGCTAACAAATTAAATGAGCGCGTAAGGCAAACAAAAAAAAATAAAGGAAAATTAAGTCGGACCTAAATACTCGTAGTTATTTACAAGCCTAGTGACAGTGATATCATTTTTTTATTACTTGTTCCACATTAACAATCAGAACAACTTATATACATCTTCTAAGACGTTTTGTATTCTGGATGTTGTTCTGGACTTTGCTGATTTATCACAAGGAATTTGTGTGTTATTAAATGATACCGATGGATATTCAGATTTTATTAGCGTCTATGTTTTTAGCTTAATTAAGTTTCACTCCCCATTTGTGCCTCCATGTTTGAATGATTAAGGTGATTTTAAAGATTTGCTGTGGTGATTTTGAGATTATTATGTCTTGATATTATTACTTCCAATTACAAAATTCGCTTCAAATCTTCAATTGTCCAATCTGCATGATTTCTAGTAAATATCAAACGTTGTTCTCTGTGGGCTGTGGTAAGTAATGGTCTAGCTTCAGGCCTTCTACTATTCAATCTTGCTTCCCCCAATCTTCTCCTTACAGTTAAGGCAGCAGAATCTATAACATTTATAACCGTTTCAAGCTGGTTACTCTGTCCTGTGCTTGTTATTCGCCTATTTTTGACAGCTTACTGTTGCAAAAAAAATCTTTCGTACTTGTGAGTCGCTTTCTACCTTGACCATGTCTTCTTGAGTGCGATTCGGTTTCCCTAGATCTTCTAACGATTCGACTGACTGTCGAATGATTAACGCCCAGCTAATTAGTTACATAACGTCTTCTTCTAACAAAGTTGAAGTTCTTATTACACATTCATCATTGGTTAAATGATGTGGTCGATTCATGATTTTGAATTTAAACTTTATTAACTTAAATTCCATACACGCAAAAAAATTAACAAACTCATAATTAAAACTTGATGCTTAAGTGATGCTTAAACTGTAACTTCAACAACTCAAGAAAATCTGTTTAATAAAACATGACTAAAGACGGCAGACTATGTGCCCGGTGCATGGTGACAAGAATCATTTCACCATCTGTACTAAATATTATTTTTCATTCCTCTCGCTTTATTTACATATCGGAGCAGAAGAACATATATTTAGTAGTTATAGTTATAGTTTACATTTAGTTTCCTAAATATTTCCATTCATGCATTTATCAAAGAGGTAACAGAATTTGAACATATATTTTACAGTTCTAAATCAAAATTAAAAAAAAACATTATTTTGTATTTCTAACAATGAACCAAACATTTATTCTAAAGAAAAAGTGGTATTATTGGCAATAACAGATGCACCTTCAAAACATATTTATATTATAGTATCCAAAACAATATTTAGTACATATGGTGAAATGATTCTTGTCTGTCTGGCACATAGTCTGCCGTCTTTAAACATGATATTAACTTTCGCATTTTTTCACCAAAAATGTCAAAATTACCTTGCAGTGAGATAAAACCACTAGATTATGTTTAAATAAAATCATAAATTTTTAGAAAATACAAAAATTTAATTTTGGACGCGAGTTTATATAAAAAATATGAAATATGGTGAAAAGTGATGAATTTGATTAATATTATTTGTATTTCGCCTTCTTTTTTCAAAATTTTACAACATTTATTCGGTTTGAATATGTAATTCAAAGACGTGTCGGAAATTCAACAGAATATATCTTTCGTGGAATACTCATGATGTTAGTCGTTCATGCCTATTTTCCTCGAATTATCACTACATTTACAATGATAAAATAGTGGTGAATAGTAGAATTTAAAATAATTAATTTTTCTGGTTATAATTAAGTAAAATTTGAGTGAAACACCTGCATAACATCAAACGTCATTTTATTCACGTAATAACCGAAACTTATTGGTCGTAAAAATGTTTAGCCGCAATCGTAAATTATTTAAATGTTCCCAATTTACAGCTGCGAACACTTGGAGAGGGTGCCTTCTCTTAATTTAAACAACCCCACAAAAATATCTTTAGACGTTGCATTTAAATATTTCGAAACTGTTTCGGACTACGCCATAAACATAGATGTGTAACATAATACATATATAATAATAATTTTAGTAAACTAGCACAACTGTACTTCGAATTTTGAACCCTTGTAAATTAAGATATTAACGCGAATAATAACTATAATAGATTTAGATTAAATATTGAGAATGAAACACTTGGCTATATTTCATTAATTTTATTAGAATGACTAACATATGTTTGGGCTCTTATGTCATTAATAATGACATAACAGCGTCAGATACAAGTTTTACACTTAATGGACGTAAGTGTAAGACACACATCTAACGCTCTTAGGGGTGGGTGGGTGGTTAATTGATATTTATAATAGTGTTTATGAAGGGGTGTTAGGGAAATCTACATGTGTAATTGACAAATTATGTTTCTATGCCTTTTTGATTTTTTAAATTTCTTACAAATATAATCTTTTGCTTTTTACTATATTATGTAGTAAGTTACATTAATATCTGGCAAGTGGTTATGTTCTATACAGGACAGTTTGCCAGCCACAAAACAGTTTTCTCAGGACGAGTTCATTGATTTTGTACGTGGTCTTTATCTGTCAAAACAATTATCTGAACCTTTAGCATCCAGATTAACAGAAAGAACTTATTTAAGTCCGGAGTTACAATAACAGATTATAGAGCAAAAGAGCTGACAATTCTTGCATACTTCAAAAATAGAAATGAAGAACTTGTTTGTTACTGCGACATTCCAGGACTTCTTTTAAAATTGAGTTTATTGCATATTGGAAATCGCTATGCATCCATCTCAGTTGCCCACTCAACATAGCTCAAGGAAGAATACGAAAATATAAAGTTAGTTTTGCAGAATATCCGAATTATCATAAAAACTAGAGCCAATATGATAAAACTGTTAGCGAATATGGAATTAACAACACCAAGTTACCCAGAAACTGGTCTAATAACAAAAACTATCAAATCACTGTTGGGCAGTGATTACACAGGCCTACAAAAAAAAGTGTTTTTTTTTGGTGCATATCTGTTTGTTTGAATTGTAGATAAAGTAGGTAATGTACAGTATATTGACATACGTCATTTTAACTCATCAGCTCTAGTTTACCTACTACCCTCATTGTGAATTGTTGTCGGTCTCGTTATGGTCTTGTTCGTAACTAGTCATTATTACAATATCATCGATAAAGTTTGTGTTACTACTTCATTATGGCTAGTACGTCCAGACATTGTATTAACGATCCTGATATATTTTGTTATGTTTGTGGTGAATACATACTGAAGAATCAGCGTAAATCGATTACAAACACAGTGCGTCGTTTGTATTTTGCTTACTTCGGTATTGAAATTCTACACCAAGATAAAGTGTGGGTGCCTCATAGTGTTTGTAAAATATGCGTTGAACATTTGCGACAATGGGAGAGAGGGAAACGTAAGTCTTTGAAGTTTGGCGTGCCTATGATATGGCGAGAACAAAAAAATCATTATGACGACTACTACTTTTGTATGATTAATATAATGAGCATCAACAAAAACAATCGCCATAAATGGAAATACCCCAATATTTCTTCAGTACAAAGACCTGTTCCTCATTCAGAAAATGTTCCAATACCAACTTTTCACCAGGTAGTGCAGCAATCTCAGGAGGATGAAGCTGAAATACCTATTTCTTCCCAAGTAGATGATGACTTTCAATACTGCGGAAAAACATCAGATCCTAAGCCATTTTCGCAGAATGAGCTGAGTGACTTCATCAGAGACTTAGATCTTTTGTAGGAACGTGCTGAGTTACTAGCGTCAAGATTAAAAGAAAAAAATTGTCTTCCCTCAGATGTTCGAGTGTCTACATATCGCACGAGAGAGGGAAAGTTATTGAAGTTTTTTTCATCTGATGAAAATTTTGTGCATTGCTGTAATGTGAGTGGTTTTCTGGCTTTCATGGGTTTAACGATCTATCAGCCCAATGAATGGCGTCTCTTTATTGACAGTAGTAAACGAAGTCTAAAAGCAGTTCTTCTACATAATGGAAATAAATATGCTCCCGTTCCAATTGCTCCCTCAACATGTGTAAAAGAAGAATATGAGGTAATTTCAAATCTATTACAAAAAATAAAATATATTGAACATAACTGGGTGATCTGCGTCGACTTGAAGATGGTTAATTTTTTATTGGGTCAACAGAGTAGTTATACTAAATACCCATGTTTTATTTGTCTCTGGGACAGTCGAGCTAAATCACGTCATTGGACTGCAAAAAATTGGCCTGTGAGAGATGCTCTTGTTGTTGGGGAAAGAAATGTTATAAATGAACCCTTAGTTTCAAGAGAAAAAATCATTCTTCCGCCATTGCATATAAAAAACAAATTGCTTCATTAGCCCTAAAGAAGAAATTTGTTAAGGCTCTCGATAGAAATGGTCAATGTTTCCAGTTTATTTCTCACAAATTACCTGGTTTAAGTACTGAAAAACTAAAAGCAGGTATCTTTGATGGACCTCAAATACGTAAATTGATGAAAGAAACAACTAATTTTGAGACTTGTATGAATGATGTGGAGAGGCTTGCCTGGCAATCTTTTGTAGCAGTTGCACAAAATTTCCTCGGAAATCATAAGGCTGACAACTATGTAGAACTAGTAGAGGAAATGCTGGTGCGTTTCAAAGATTTAGGCTGTAATATGAGTATAAAATTACACTATCTTAATAGTCATCTACATCATTTCCAACACAATTTAACAATTTAGGAGATCTAAGCGAAGAACAAGGGGAACGTTTCCACCAAGACCTAAAAACAATGGAGAATAGGTACCAAGGAAGGTGGGACAGTCATATGATGGCTGACTATTGCTGGGGAATCATGCGAGATTGCCCGAGTCAGTTTCATTCTAGAAAATCACTCATAAGACAATTTCTTGATGTTTAATGTCAATAAAATATATATTTATTCGTGAATTGTGTTTTTTTTCTCGGGAACTAGAGCTGACAGAAGAAAGCGGGTAACATTTTTGATATCGCCAAGTAAGACATACTTAAAATCGGGTCTACAATCTCCAGCACCAAAATGGTTGTAGGCCAGTGTTATCAATCTACAAAATCTTCGCAAAAATTCACACATTCCAAAATTCTTAAAGTAAATATTTTTATTCAATACACTCTCATCCTACAATCCAAAAACGCTACAAACTTATGGTTAATCTAACGCGTCTTCAAAAACTTTCCTCATTATACGAGGGCCACTGCTAAAATTCGCGGCAAATTGTTGAATATAACAAATTACGCTACGTAAGTCGCTTTACTGTTTCTCAAAATACTCCCCTTTGAGATGTATACACTTTCGCATTCTATAAAACCAATCTTCAAATCACTTTTTCCATTCTGAGCGAGGTATCTCCAAAACCAGTGATTTAAATTCTTCAACAGCCTCTTCAGACGATGAAAACCTCTCTCCACGCATTTTATTTTTGATGTCTCGGAATAAGAAGAAGTCATTGGGCGCTAAATCGGACGAATATGGGCAATGAGTGATTAATTCGATGTTCCTGTTGGTCTAAAACTCGACAGTTTGTCGTGCTGTGTGAGTTCTTGCATTGTCATGATGAACAATGATACGTCAGTTTATGTTGTTTTTTCTGACTTCATCGATAACTTCCGGCAAATAAATTGACGTATACCAGTCAGCATTAACTGTTCGTCGATCCTCTATTGTAACAGTTGCAATATGACCCGTTTTTCCGAAGAAACAAGCAATCATTCTTTTCGAAACGCTTCGTGACCGCACCACTTTTGTTGGTTTAGGTTCATTTTGAAACACTCATGCAGTCGATTGCTGTTTAGTTTGAGGCTCATATGAATATATCCAGGAGTCGTCACCTGTTACAATGTTGTATACAGAATTTGAACGACCACACAAAATCGTATGTATTTGTTTCGCCGCAATGCCTAAGGATGCCTCTATCTCACTGTATGTCACAGGTCGATCTGATAAAATCATTTCACGCACTACATCGATATTTTTCGCAAGAACAGAGGTGCATGGACCCCCTTCAAGATGACCATCACCAAACGTTGGTCTTCTACGCTTCTTCTTCTACGCGAATTCTGCCAATCATTTGTAAACCATCGTTTTGGATGGTGCTTCATTTCCAAATACCGAACTAAGCTTTTCCGCACATTGCTTTGGTGTCAAACAGTATCGAAAATCGTAAAAAATCATCACTCGAAAATCACGATTCAAAATCTCCATTTTTGACATGACAAAACTGTTCGGTTTTAAATCCAACTGTCAACTGAATTATAGGTTAAAAATGTCAGAGTTTACGAATATGATAATTGTGTAATGTTGTAAATTCAAGGGGTACTTGATTCCGCGAATTTTAGCAGTATTCCTCGTACTAGGCTGTTTTTTAAGTAATTAAGTAATCAAAGATTGGTGCACATGCGAAGCTCTACAAAACTTCAAATTCTGAAAATTGTCATACATAAATTAAAATGATAAATTCAAATATTTTTTAATTATTTTATTAAAATGTATACAACATAAAATATTTATTATTTAAAGTTACTATAGAACTGGTCAAAAATTAGAAAATGGAGATTGGGTTTATTTCACTAATCCATGCTTACAGGATTTCCAGCAACAGTATCCTAATCTGCCAGTTACTTAGCCACAACTGCCAAAACCTATTCAAGCTTGTGTTATTAAATTTGATGAAGTAGGGGTAGCAACTGGTAAATCTGACGGTGGAGCACCTAGAAAACGAACAGCAGATTGGTTAGAGGGTATTCAACGTCGAATGGACAACTCACCCAAAAAATAAATAGCAAAACTATCACAACAAGTTCATTTGTCAATGGGAACATGTCAAACTATTTTAAAAAAGGACTTCAAGTTGTTTTCATATAAAATTCAAGCAGTTTTGGAACTGAGTCAGGTAGATTTTGTTACGAGAAAACAGTACTGTCTATGATTTTTGAATAACATAAATAATAATGACATTCCCGACAAATGCTTCTTTTCGGATGAGGCTTGGTTCTATCTCTCAGGATATTTAAGCAAGCATAATATGAGAATTTGGTCTACATAAAACCCTTATGAATTTGTGGAAACTACGCTACATGCTTAAAAAATAGGCGTCTGGCTAGCAGTTACAAGAAAACGAATTATTGGGCTCACATTTTTTAATCAAATCATAACTACGGAAGATATCGAAATGAATGATTAGAGACGTTTATTAATGAGCTGCATGGTGATGAACTTACGGAAGGATATTCCCAGCAGGATAATGCACCAGCGCAGAAATCTTGAGAAACAGTAGCTTTCTTGCAAGAATTTTTGGATACAAAAATTATTAATTTTCCTCCAAGATTTTCAGATTAGACAATTTTAGTCTATTTTATTTTACTATATTTAAAGAATACCATTTTCAATACCAGGCATCACACAATCGAAGAGCTTCGTAATGCTATTGTGAATTCTTGTTCTGACATGACCCAAGAAATCCTAATAAATGGCTTTGAAATCATGAAGCGTAGAGTTCAACTTTGTATTCAAAATAATGGTCATTTCGAACATCTGCATTAGTATTATTTGCTTTTAAGTTTTACTATTGTTATAAATATTTTTCGAAAAACAAAATTACTAATTACACAGGTCTACAAAATTAAACTTTTTGACAGATGTTTTTATTTTGAAAACTGATTTGATATAATTTTGGTAGGCTGATTTCAAAAATTCTATGCATTTATTTGTATCACGTAAGGTTTTTTTTCAAATATTAAATGAAAAAAAAACGATATTTCTAAAAAAAATTATTTGTTTATTGAGTAAAAAGGTGGAATACAAGTTAAAAAAGGGGAAAAAAATACTTTACTCAGTCTTTTTTAAGTGAAATCTTTGTCTTTTTGCCAGAACGCTGCGTTGTCCGGACATTCGGTTGTATGTTTTTAAGGGCATATCCCGTGTTAACATCCAGCAGTAGTCCGCCATCATCGTTATGCTCCATCTGCCTTGGTATCGCCGTTTCATTTCCTTAATGTCTTGGTGAAATCTCTCTCCCTGTTCTTCGCTAACTGTTTCAAGATTTTCAGGAAAATAGTTCAAGTATGAAAACAGGAAATGCAGTTTCAAACTCATATTACAACCTAGACGATGAAAGTGTTGTAACATATTTTGAGCAATATTTTCGTAGTTTTCGTTCTTAGAGTTCCCAAGAAACTTATCAATTACTTCTTTAAATGAAAACCAGGCGTTTTTCTCGACATTGGTCATTGTGTTTTGAAAATCCTTGTCTTTGCATAATGTTCTTATCTGCGGCCCAACAAAAATACCTTCTTTTAACTTGGCATCGGATAAGGCTGGAAATGTCTCGCACAAATATTTAAAACACTGTCCATTTTTGTCTAGGGCTTTAACAAACTGCTTCATCAAGCCAAGTTTGATATGGAGAGGAGGCAGTAAAACTTTTTTGGGGTCAACCAAGCTATCTCTTAATACATTTTTGCTACCAGGTGTAAGGCTTGTTCTAGAGGGCCATTCTGTTTGAGTCCAATGTCTATCCCTTGTTCGACCATCCCACTCACAAATAAAGCATGGAAATTTTGTATAAACTCCTTGTTGTCCTAGTAGCATGCACAGCACTTTAAGGTCACCACAAAGCATCCACTGATGTTCTTGGTAGTTTATTTTCTTTAAAAGAAGTTCAAAATTTTCATACGTTTCCATTAAATGTACCGAATGGGCAACCGGAACCGAGACCAGCTCGTTACCATTGTGCAATAAAACGCCTTTTAAACTACGCTTACTTGAGTCAATAAACAGGCGCCATTCTTCTTTTACATACGGCACATTTCCTAATTTTGAAATTAAGTCAGGAATATTGTTGCAATACACTAGCGGTCCGTCTTGAGTAAGACATAACTCTTTTTCGCGATCCCGGTAAAAGCTTGATGTGACGCCAGGTGCCAGTAAATGTTTCTCACGAAGTCGGGAGGCTAACAATTCGGATGCATTTTTTGGAATGTGCAAATCTCTAATTAAATCATTTAGTTCGCTTTGGTTAAACACTTCGGGCTCTCTGAAATCTGGTGTGAAATCTGAGTCATCTGGGTTGCAATTAGATTCCTCTGATTCTGACGATACGACGTTTTCTAGTGCTTTTGGGGCGGTAGGTATCGGTACATCTGGTCCATGAGGAACTGGTCGAATAGCAGAGTCAAGATTGGGATACACAATTTGTTTCTTATTTTTTCTGTTGAATCCTTGAACATTACACGAACAAAAATAACAATCATCACTGTGATTTCTAGGCTCTCGCCATACCATAGGAACACCAAAGCTTAAACATTTCTTCCTACCTTTTTGCCAGTTTCTTAATGCTTCAACGCAAACGAAACAAACAGTATGAGGAGTCCAGGACTTGTCTTGGTCGCCAATTTTTACACCAAAATAAGCGTGGCATACATTTTTCACAAACGAAGTTATAGTTTGCCTCTGCTTTACTACGACATAACTACCACAGATATAACAAAAGTTATTCGGATTGTTCACACAATGTCTTCTTTCCATATTTATACGTTCTAGAACACTTAAAATACGCAACAACGAAGACAACAAGCGCGCGGACACAGTAGCACGACGACTAACGCAACCAAATTGCACATAAGCAGGTTTCAACGTTGTATTGACGCTTCTGCGCCGACTCTGTTGCTTTGCTGAGAAATCTAATATTAATCAGTGTTGCCAAATCACATTTAATTTCATAAAAATCAATTCATTTAAAAATCATGCCTAACATGGAACAAACATATTCTTGTCATAGGTATGTATATTAATAAATTAACATTTTTAAGATATAGAGCGCTATAAAAAAAATTTACGTGATAGAGCAAAGATATGGCGTTTTTTGGAATAAGGGCCCCCAAACATATACAAATTAGCAAACAGCTTTCAAACATCAAAATCACTGTAGACCTGTGTTATTATACATATTTACAAGACATAATCAAACTATCAAAATTATACGTTTGTGACAGATTACGTGCACGGTCACCAACCATTAAAGAAAAACTCGGCCGTCTCTAATGAAGAAAGTTTTTGAAGGCACGTTATAATTTCTTACTCGAACTAAATAACTAATTTTAAATATTACCTTAACTTAATAAATAATATTTGTGGATATATTTAACCTTATGTACTATCCGACACGGTATTTTACAATCGTTTTATACTGAATTAAACTTGCGACATGGTAGTCAATGTCACTTTCCCCCACAAATTACACTCACTTCCGGAGAGGGTTATTTGTACAAGATGGAACAGTTGTGCAAGCGAAACATAATTATTTCGGGTTCAGCGCTGTGATCTACTAATTTAATTTAGAAGACACGTTGATTGATTTAAAGATGGTGAAGGTAGTCTTTCTCCTTGCGTGCTTTTAATGTGTTCCAAACAGATAATTTTTTTAATGTATACTTCGGAAAAAACGTTTCCGACATAACAATATTTTTAATTTATATTTCTCGTGGTTGACGTGTTAGGTTTTAAATGCTCAGCTAGTTTTGTAATATACACTATAATTTTATGTAAATCAAAGATTTATTACTCAAAATTACAGATTGTAGGAAATTTATGGCATATACTAGAAAATTATTATTTTTTTTGAAATGCGTAGTAAGTCATCATATGTATAAAATACATGCTATTTCTTGAATCTATATTTTAGTTATTTTTAGTATTTTTCCTTTAGTAATTGAATTGATTCGGCTTTTACATGATGAAGATCCATAATTTAAAATATAAATCAAACTAGCAGTTAAAATCTTCATCCTATTAATATTTGTTCGTAAAACTACAATTGTATTTTATAACGTAGTCTAGTAAGTACATGATGAAGCCACTGTGTTGACGAAACAATTGTCCTTTTACGAACAAACGTTAATACAGTAAAACCTGTCAATAATGGCCACCAAAAAAAGAAACAATATTAGCCGTCATATAAAGGTGGCGTAATGGTTTTTAAGATTTCTTTCTTTATTTTATTAATTAAAATAAATATTATGTAAATACATATGTGTATATAAAAAACTAAAACTATTTTAATATATGTTATATGTACAAAGTATGGACTAAATAAACTAGCGGACAAGGAAACTGTCCTACTCATTTTTTTATAAACACCCCCATCATAGACACCATTGTAAACATCATCTAACCACCACCTCATCACAAAACTAGGAATATAAGTTACACTGTTACGTAGATTAAGATAGTTGCAAGAAACTCTTTGAGAATGGCAAAACAGACGAAACATATATGTTAGAGAAATATAATACAATTTGTGAAATAATGCCAAGTGTGTTTGTTATTCCTACGAAGTACATACATCAATAATGACTAAAATGTTCCACCAAGAAGTGTTAGTAACATCAATTAATGAAATTCATAATTTCTGTTGTCATCCAAGCCTTTTTGTTAGAAACGCTTTCTAAGATGATTACCATTAAAACAACGAGGATTTTTAGTTTTTCCAATTATTAATGGATCTCCTTTCTCACCTTCTGTATTTGCACACAGTAAAATAGTCAAATGTTGTTTTGCTACCTTCTTACCTGCACAATTCTTATTTTTTAATGCAAATGTCTTATTTGGCATGGCGCGATAATAAGGACCCGTTTCTTCAGCAATATAGACATTTAGAGGAGAATACTTCCTTAAAATAAACGGTAACTTTGTTTTTCAGTCCTCTATACCGTCCAAATTAACCCCTGCGAACTCACCACAAATTGACTTACAAGTTATACTGTCTCGCCGGCAGATACTTTCCACCATGCATTTAGTGCAGCGAAACTATCCATCTTTAAACTGCTTACTGCCGCCAGTGCCTTTAAGTACTGCTTAAGTAGCAGACGATACATTTGAATTGCTTGATTTCTGGCTTTGCAAAACCAATTGTAGACGACTTGTTTCGCTGCCAATCCTTCCGACTTCGGAAATTTTCGTTTAAGTTAACACCTTCCTCAACCATCTTTTTTAATCCGCCTTTATTTTTCATAATATCGTTAATTTGTGTTTTTTCAACGTCATATTTTTCGGCCAACTTTCGCGAACTTAACGCATACCTTTCACTTTCCGCGATTATATTTATTTTGTCTTCTAGCGACAAACGTTTTCTTTTTAACGACATAAATAAGCACCTTTTGAATACGGAGACAACTTTAAATTAATCAAGTAACCGAAAGAACCTTTCACATAAGGCGAGAATTTTAAACTAACCAAGTAACTGAAAGACCACATTTATGGGTAAACTTATAGAAATCTAGACAATCTCTGTTTGATCAAACATAAACATGCACGTATTGCGCCGGAAATTAGCTTTCGGGGCGTGTTCAGGACTGAGATCGCATTCACTTCTGCAAGTTTAATTTAATTTTGTGTACATACTAGGAATACATAATTATAGACAATTTCAAACAAATACAAAATAATATTGGGTATTTACATCAATAAAGATACATCGTAAATATTCCGGCCGATATCGGCAGGCAAATTTCTATGAAGATAGGCCGTAAAAATTTGGGTTCATTTGACCGGCGTCGTTTTATAAGGGTGGGGATTAATAACCAGTTTTCGTAAATGGGAGTTTCCTTATATTCGGTTCAGGGAACTGCTTAATTTTACAGTTGCGCTGATATCAACATTGCCATTTACGGAAGAAAGGGATAAGTTTATTGTAGAGGCTTATTTTCGTAGCGGAGAACTGTTGCCGAATGCGGAAAGGAATTACAAAATGATGTTTTCGCAAGATATGTTAATCGTCTTATTAGTTGTTTTCGAGAAACTGGCAGTGTATCTAAGAAACGCCCTTCTGGAAGACCTAATTTACTAACAGAAGAATACTGGACGTAAGTCCTAATAAATCTTTAAGGCGATTATCAGCACAGACAGGTAAATTATTACGTTATTTAATGTACCGAAAATTTATTAATTCTGATTTTATGTTCACATAGGACTATCTTATGAAATATGCTATAATGCCTCTAAAAACTACATTTACATGCATATAAAGTATCTGTTTTATGGAAATTTGACCAACAGACTTTGAGAAACGCAGAGAATTTTGTATGTAATTTAATCATCATATTGTGGATAACAATTTGTTGGACATCTAAGTGGATATGTCAATTCCCAAAATTGTCAACATTAGTTATCTGTAAACCAACATGTTTTTATATAAACTGACATATATCCTATTAAAATAAGCGTTTGGTATGCAATATCACGAAGAAGAATTATTAAGTCCAATTTTCTTCCATGATACAATAAATGCAGAACGATATTTTCTTTTTTTTTATGGAGAAGAGAAAAAATCTTCCATAAGACTTGTCACTACGTTAGTGTGTGTGGCGATGTGTCAGAGCCTTACTGACTAAAAAACGTCTCCCCTTCTTCAACTCGCTCCTCTTATGCCGGAAGCAGCCTTCGCATTACTTCAGCATGATGAGCCGTCCATTTACCTTTGCTCTTTCTCTTTAGTCTCTACGATGTTACCAATAATATTGTACATCTCCTTCCATCCTGTTTCCGTTGTTAAAGCCCTCTTCATTTGCGTGGTTGAATATCGCATTGGTTCTTATTGCATATGCATGCCTTAAATCACTACTCCATTTTGGGCATGCAAATAGCGTGTCTCACACTCTATCCGCAGTAGTCGCACTCCTCGGTGTGCGATCTCTTTCTTAAAAATAAGTATTTGCGAAAGCATCCGTGCCCCAATAGCGCTTGGATGAGATAGTAATCTACCTCTCCGTAGAGCCTTTTAATCCATGCTTCCACGTCTGGAATTAAGCTGTGAGTTCACCTTCCGCTAACTTCGGCCGTCCATCTTTGCTGCTACTTGTTGTAGCGGTTAGATCTCGCAATGACTTTGGGAGTACCCTCGTATCTTTCCTTTCTTTCCATTATCAGCAAATCTGTAGGTGGTAACCCAGCTATGATCCCAGCTCCATCTGCCGATATTGTTCTATAGGCACTAGTTACCCTTATGCTCACCGTCCGTTGTATTCCCATGACCTTAGCCACGAGCTTCTGCTTTTCGACTAATCTGTGCCAAGCTGGGGCTGCGAATAATATCATGGATTGGGCCACGCTTGCCAGTACCTTTCCTATCGAGGCCCCGGTCCTCCCACATCGGACATCGGGCCGGAAAGAAAACCTATTTTTTTTTTTCGATTTTTATTGCCGTTTGACATACGTGGACGGAGAAGCTACATTTAGTATCCACACTCCTAGGTATTTAGTTTCAGGGCTCTGCGTTATTGTGGTTCCCTAAATATTGAAGTACACAGGGGATATCTTCCTCCTCGTGCTTGAAAGGACGGCTGCAAATGCAGAACGATATAGAACGTTTATTTTAGAAGCATTTATTAGACAACTTGACAATAATGAAAGACAATTTGGCTGATTTTAACAGGATTGTGCCACTGCTCACACTGCACATAATACAATTCAATTTTTTCAAGGATATTTTAATAATAACCTACTGATTAGCAGAAATAGATGGCCTGCTCGATCACCAGACTTGACGCCATATGATTTCTTCCTTTTTGGGTATTTAAAGAACACAGTGTTTAAGACTCCACTATATACGTTACCAGAACTGCAATATGCTATTACAAATGCTGTTAACAGTGTAACAGAAGAAATGTTGCAAAATGTCTTCAATTCTATAAGAAGACGTGTTAATGTGTGTCTAAAAAATGAAGGACATCATTTTGAACATATTGCTATGAATTGTGATATTAGATATTGCTTATTCACAATTCACAACCAATGTGTCCAACTTAGATATTCAATCGGTTAATTTTCAAAAATGAGACTGCTCTTCCCTCAAGGTTCCAATTGAGAAAACGTGGTTTTTCTCTTCTACAAATTTATATAGCGCCCGTACAAGAGTTTAAACAAAGGTAAAAAAAATCACAATAAATTTAAATGAAACTTTAATACAACAATAAAAAATAAATAAAAAAAAAAATCTTTATGGAGTATAAAGATAAATATTGCGGCATTAAACAATATTATTAAGGTAAAATTATTATACGAAAATTACCGTAACGTATAATTAATCTTCCTTAGTGACATCCGAGCAAAAGTAAGAACTAATAAATTGCAAAGAAGTATTTCAATTTCTCCCACAATATTAAACGTCAGCAAACTATATGGCAGACCGAACAAACTCTAAACGCTTGTGCAAGCCACATGAAAAAATGCCCTTGATACCAAGCGAACAAAATTTTATAGTTACAGAATTTTTTTACTTTAGAAATTTTAAAAAACGTTCTTTGTCATTTAATCCAACTACTAAGATTAAAAATATATATATCCAAATTAATACAATGAAAATACACAGTTCAAATCATTCAAATAATAACAATAATTATAATAATTAGTAATATAATTTAACTTACATAAATGAAAAAAATATTTTTTTCACGAGACACCTGAGTTAGAAAAACGTATAAAATTCACTACGAGATCAACAAACTCGTGTAAATATAACGGTATTGAAATCAAGCACAACCACAAATTACTAAAAATCACGAAGCTCCTTAAGAAAGATAAAAATTTATCTACTCAAAAAACACGACCTTCTAACATCAGAATACATTAGTGTCTGCGGAAATATCAAAGTAACCGGTGTACTACAACTACGCAAGTCAAAAATATAAAAATCAAAATAAAAATTACATTCATAAATAATAAATTTCAAAAATTATACACTGGCAATCAAAATAAATGTACATACATAAAATAATATAACTTTTCAAAATGTTTGCGGGAAAAAAGTCTACAGCAATATGTTATAATATTTCTATTTATATAAGCAAATATATAATGTTGATCTCTACATTGAATTATTTCTAACAAAAATATTTTCAATTATTGAATGTATTTCTTAAGTTATTAAAACACAAATTAGGTATGTAAATATTAATTAAGAACTTCGGAAGTAGTTCATACGTAAAATCATAGATGTTGCCCGGACGAAATACAATTCAGAATATGACATATGCGGCAATTATACCATGGCTATGAAGAGGCACAGTCAACCTTTTTTGATCTCTCTGTATAATTAATTGTGTTAAATTAATTACTTGTTACTCCAACTACATATTTCATAACTGCTATGATACAAGTAATCTAATTGAGCCATTATAAATTTTCTAAGACATAGTAACCAATATCAGGCAATAATGTTTTAATTGTCTATATCCTTCTTAATTATCGAAGTTTATGGAGTAATTTTATCCAGGGACGAAATTAACAGCTTCGGAAGCGATAACTTTTTACGTACCTTATACTGGAATTAATAAAACATCCTAAACCAATTTTCGTAGTTTTTCTCTAATAATATTTTCAAAATTAAGCAATTATTATTAATTATATATCAGATAATATTTAAACTCTGAATTTTTAATTGAAATTTTTCCCTCCAGAATTTTAACAGCTTTAAATTATAATGAAATATGTAATTAATTCTCTGAATAGTATTTATGTAGTAGTTAACAATGCCATTAGAAATAATGATACAACTAACTGAGATAAATACTTTCTGCAATGAAATGTTTGTATTTTTGACCTAATACAGGCCCACTATTAACAGGCGGGTGATTAAAATGAGTTGACAGTTGATTACCTACAGCTTACCTTTAATTATAAACTCATGATATTACAGGCAAATACACACGTCAAACTATCTTTCTTTGGGCAGACATACATATATAAGGCACGCTATTCTCTAAATGACTAGTGTCAGTCTACATAATTTATTTGTTGTTTTATGCATTTGCATATGTTAAGTGTTCATACCTAGTTTAAAAAATAACATACTAATTACTATGTATAACATTCGTCACATAAATTACAAAGCATTAAAAATATAAAAGTGTTGGTACTAGGTAAGTAGTTAGTTGTTGATAGCTTGGAGGCTAAAATTAAATATCCTTAATATTTTTTTTTGAGAATCGGGATTAATTAAAAGGGCGTCTTGTAGTTTTGAACAATATAATTACTTTTCAGGTAATATTTAAAATTGCTTTAATCTATGTTGGTTCAAAATATCTTAAATAATTTTGGAGCTATGGATAAAATAGTATTTCGATGTAGACAAGTTGTAGGCAAATGCATTGCCACAGTACAACATAATATAACTTGAAGTCAATGCTGAATATTAAATAACAATTAAGCGATTAACTAACGAGAGAAAAACAGTTCAATAAGCAGAAAAACTCTACTTTGAACGCTTAATAATGAATACATATTCCAGGAGACAGAAGACAAAAACTAAAGAACAACATGAAAAAAGTTTATTTTCTTTAATATAGCGGAAGTACTTTCTTTTGTTTTCCGAAAGAGCCCGAAATTCCATTTACTTATTTATTTACTAATCTCATAAACTTAGATATCTAAACATAAACATAATTGGACTAAATTCTTCAGTAGCAGTAGCGAATCCTCTATCCTCTATCCTCTATCATAATTCGTTTTCTCTAATGACATTTTGTTTAAGAAATCTTCGTGACTATTTGCCCATTTAATTAAATTGTTGGAAAGCTGTCATGCGATGCTCATTCTGCCCATCAGTTAACATGTATGAAACACACTTAGCACACACATTGCTCTTACTGCGACTTTACACGTTCAAACATATTCACTAATTTTGTGACCTTGAATTTATTGAAACGTGTAATATACAAAATTGTCGTGAATTTCTTTAAATCACCGCCTACTAGATGAACTTAACATTAAGGAAACCTCCTTCGTATTATTATTATTATTATTATTATTATTATTATTATTATTATTATTATTATTATTATATTATTTGAGAATAAAATATCGATCCTAGGTAATCTCTAAACTGAATTTATATGTGTTGAGACATCTAATATTTGCTAATATGAGGTATATCCATAAACTAACTTGCGTTTATTGATTAAAAACTACAAGAACTTTCGTTTCGTCCAGTTTCAGTGCAGCAATAGTAGTAGCAGCCCTGAAGATGTCATTTTCAACAGTATACGAAACGTCGGCGAAGAACGAAGTAGTGCCGAGGACGCCATTCCAGCCAATCACTACGAGGCCTTTAATTGTTCTTTTTTTATCTTTTGCCTACATGTATCTTTTTCAAAGTAATAGCCATTCAAATTTAAGCTCTTTTGAATGCCGCTATTTATAAAATTTGCGTTCGCTGGTCCATTCTATCTTTAATCACTGTACTAACTTCATCGTCTGTATCGATGGCCTGTTAAGAATTTCTTAAGGTAAAGAAAGAGATTGTAATCGGTGACAAAAAATTTTCTATTTAATTTTTTTTTAAAGTGCTCATGTGGAAATAGTTGAATGTGGACGTGCATTGTCGTGTAGCAAAACAATTCCGTAACTAAGAAGGCCTTGCATTTCTTCTTTATGGTCGTTCGCAGTTTTGCAGCATAGCACTGTATACGGCTACGTTTTTAATGGTTCCCTGCTTCATCAAATCCACTACTAAACTACCACGTCTATCTTAAAACACGGTAGACATATCTTCTGGTAGAATAGATTCTGCCTGATTTTTTTTCGGCGATCCACTACGCAATCATTGCATCCGTTACCGGATTACCCACACTCTAGTGGGAAATGAACAAGCCAGGTTTAATCGCTCGTTACAATATGGTCTAAAAATTCGTCACCATTAAGGTTAAGTTCTCCAAAAAATACATTGGTGCTACTGTTCGCTTTGCCTTGTATTCCTCGGTGAGCATTTTCCGTATCTATCTTGCGCACAACTTGTGATAACACTATTTTTTGCTACAATAGGTGGCAGAATGGATAGTAAACTTTTAGTTACCTGCAATTAGAATATTTTCTTTAGCCACAATCAATAATTTTAACCAATTAGGACCAACGTTGATATTTTTTGACGCCATTATCTTTTTGTTGTTTATTAAACCGTTGTTGTATAGTTTTTGTTTTTATTTGCATCTTTATGGACTTTTTTTAATTATTTTTAGTGTTTATTAATTCGGCAGTTGTACTTCTTTTGTTATAGTTAGTTAACCGTGGAAAGAAAACTATAATTAAATTGATCATTTTATAGAAATATTTTATATTTTGGAACTCCCTTAAATTCCATATTATATAGAAAAAATATATAAATCTGATTATAGCTCATGCAACACAGCAAACCTCTATTACTTCAAAAACTAAAAATATGCTTCAAAGGAGCAGTAATCAAGAAACATTATCCCTTGTTTCTTTAAATTTTTCATCTAATTATGGAGCTCTTACATCAACTTGTAAGTATAAATGAAAGATACAAAGTATATAGAAAATATTAATACATATAAGTTTGTAGCAATCATATCCATTCAGGAATCTGTGAATAACCCATCTACAAGCAGTAAATAGGAAACTTCTGGTGTGTACAACGTATTCAATTAGATTATTTACGATTTTTTTTAGGACTTTTTATTGAAAAGTGTGGGAGTGATACCTATTACAGAACTTAGCTCCAAAGCTAATAAATTATACTATATACTTCAAATTTGCTGCTGCAGAATTGTTATTTTTAAATCATCATATTACATAATGTATCCAGTGCTAATTTTGTTATTATTTTCTTTTGTTTGAATAGTTGTGTTTATATTCAATTCATATTTCTCATAATTGGGATTACTAGCAAATTATTATTAAGAACATATTTATAATATTCAAATTTAAATTTCTTTTATTAAATATGTACCTATACTAATAATTCATGAAGAAATTCACGAATTAAAACCAGCTCTAATTTGTCGTTAATTTTTTGGGGAATTTGGTTTGAAAGTTATTGCTAACTTTGGTTGTAATATAATACTTGTATTATTAGAGGCTACCGTAAGAATTAGAGATTAGGTAATAGCGGTTATAGTTATATAATAAAAAATAGATCAAGTGAAGATAGTAAAGGCTTATAATAATTGGTCATCATTTTCACTGTACAGAAATCAACATACGTTTGACATAACCCTACTCAACTTATGAGTACAAACACAAACAGTTTGGTAATAAGAAAAAAGTAACTATTTTATTGTTGACCTTAACTGGATAACTTCAATACAATATTTGATCGTTTAATACAAGGATGCTTTTTCAATAAATTCATGAACTTGTTCATGAATTTCTTCAAGAATAAATTCACAAATTTCTTTGATCGTGTAAAGCCGCCTTTACCTAGAATATCGAGAACGCTTCCTACATCGATACAGAGTTTATCTACTAACATTTGTAAGCAGCACGCATGTACGCCAAGGTTTCTTCAATGTTAGAAGTGGATAATTGTGGCTACTTGCGATCGTTTTTAAACGACAAATGTTACTTAAATATTTTATTTCTACTTAAATAATCGTTACTGTATTTCACTAACCCTACTTTCACAATTAAAAAACTTTATCGTGATTCTGCTCCATCACCGAACTCGTGACACGTAAATTTAAACACGTACGATAAAACCGAGACACAATTAATGCCTTTTTAGTAATTGGAAGAGGAATCAGGTTAAATAGTTCCATCGACAAAATAAAGATGGCGCTGCAGTTTGTATCTAGCCAGAGCAAGTAGATTTACAGAGTAGTGGCGCTCTTTTGAGGCGAGAAATGTCGCCACAGCGGTTATTTTACTCCGTCCGCCTAGTATAGCAACACGAAAGCTAATGTAGAGGAACAGAAAGTATGTAATTTTAATATACAATTTAATTCTAGAAAGTAAGTTCCGTTTGGCAATGAAAGGAAATCAAGTAGAGATACAGAAAAACTATTTATTGCAAAATAATCTACAAACCTTAAGCCATCAGTCATCACTGATGACTGATGCTACAAATACAAATGTATAATCAAAAGTGTCGCAAATGCAAAAATTAAGCGCTTTGTTTATTGTTAAAGTTTAGAAAACATTTTATTATAAGAGGCAGGTAGTGTTTATCCACTCAAAGAAGTAATTGATACATTTCACAATACTTTTCTTTTAGAAATTTGGTTTGCAGAACAATAGACGATACTTTTTATACTTTCGTTATAGGAATAGAACATATGCCAGGATAGAACGATTGTCCAGAAACATTCAACAAAATCAATTAGGTACTCTAAACGAAATATAATGCATATCTTCTTTATTGCTATTTACTACAGTAATCCTTTCATACAGAAATCGCTTACCGGCAAGTATATGCATAATGGTACATGTACACCCATACATTTTTCTCAAAATTCGTAGAACTATTTATAAACTATCGATTCAGAAACTTCTTTCATGTATTAGTAATGAAAAATGGATGGTTTATTTTAATACTAAGGTAATACATATAATCATTTTTCAAATACCAGAATTTAATTGCATTTGTATTGATTATACGCCGGTGGGGATGCACTACATACGGTCCTGCCTTACCGCAAAAATCCTCAGCTCTAATCATTACACACTCACACTTTGAAACTGTAAAATGCATCCTATGACGTGGCACCGTTGCAGACATGCGTACAAACTATGGAATTCCAGTACTCAGTCATAATTTTCTTATCATATATTATGTAATAATAATTATTTTTTGTGTATAAATGTAATTTGGACTACTTTTTATTGTTTTACTATTCTCTCCTTGATTTCCAGTAAGCGAAATACATAAAAAATAAAGTGCATAAAAATGCGTAACTGGTAAAAATGAAGCATATATTTGACATATTTTTGTGAAGAACGTTATATATTTAATTTGGTTCTCGCTACATCCACTTTACCCACTATTTGGAAGAGTACTAAAATTGTTCCCGCTTTAAAAACTGGTGCTACTTCGGACATTATACAACTATCGTCTAATTGCCATCATATCGAGATTCGCGAAAATTTTTGAAATTGCGCTGTACCGAAAAGTATACCCTCTTATTAAGACCGCAATATCACCGAATCAGCACGGCTTCATGAAAAAGCGATCTACTACTTCTAACCTTGCAGTATTTTCTCGATACGTTGCTGACGCGTTGGATTGCTATTCACAGGTTGGTGTCGTATATACTGACTTTGCCAAGGCATTTGATCGAGTGAATCATGCTATTTTGCCAGTTAAATTCGCGAGTTTTGGATTTTGTAAACCGCTAGTTGACTTTTTAACATCATACCTACATAATACGTGTATTCTACAACGGATATTAAATTTATCATCACCTTACATTGCCACTTCTGGAGTTCCACAATGTTCTGACTTAGGTCCACTACTTTTTATTATTTTCATTCACATTACCACTTCTGGAGTTTCACAGTGTTCTAACTTAAGTCCACTACTTTTTATTATTTTCATTAACGATCTTTCAGACCAGATCGAGCCTAATAATCTTTTTTTTGCTGATGATCTGAAGTTGTTCTCTAGTCTTCGACCACAGGCCGATCTGGTTAACAGACAGACTTGGTGCAAAAATATCAATTTACCTTTAAACGCCGTTAAGTGCAAGATTTTATCTTTCACCAAAAAACTTAATGTTGTACACATTAATTACCAACTTGGGGATATAAGTATATCACGTACTGAAGCAATTAAAGACTTGGGCGTTACTTTCGATATGACCTTCAATGAATATATCAGCAATGTGTCTATGCAGAACACACAAACTATTGGATTTATTATCCGTAACTGTGCTGAATTTTCTAACGTGAATGTATTTATTTCTTGATTTAGCTGATTAGTAAGATCACGTTTAGAATATGTCAACTTGATGTGGTATCCATTTTATCAAGCACAAAAACGTCTACCTGAGCAAGTTCAGGGATGATTTTTGAAATACATGTGGTTTAAGGTAGACGGCGTCTATCACCATAGAGGCTTTGATTACACTCAACTCCTTTCTCGCTTCAATGTGCTTTCTCTCTCTTTTAGACGTTTTGTAGCCAGCCTCAACTTCCTTCAAATGGCTTCTCTATGACACCTGTGATAAGTTTTTGTTTTAGTATTTATCATGATTTAATTAATTGCTGCATGTTCTTGTTTTTTGTTCTTGTTTCTGTTTCGTTTCTATTACTTTTGTTTATATTCATACAGTATGTTTTATGCTTTTTTATATTTTTTTATATTTAGAGGTTAGTATTTATGCCTTCTTTTTAGTATACAAAAAAGGGATATTTATCAATACGTTGCACGTATTACGCAGTTGTTATATAATGAAACAGATATGCAAAATACATATCCGTAACTGTAAACATGGACAAACACCTCGTATTTTTAGCGTTTACTTCTGTTCAATACATATGTTTCAGCCATCTAGGCCTCATCGGTTGAACTAGTGAAGCAATGTATATACAAATTAATACAGATCTGTTAAACAACAGATCTGTATCTGTATCTACATTTACGCTAAAATCGTCTCCAAGCCATAACCAGTTTCGTTCTATCAGGCGACACCAATTTAATCAGTGACATCTGACGGAAGAAAGCGACTAGGCCAGAAAAGGCGACCTTCCGCTCGAATAGCAAGGCTATTACGAAAAAGCGGAAAAATACGTATATTGGTGCTGTCCATTAACACGCGCCAGATGGCGGTAAATATACAAAAAAGGGATATTTATCAATACATTGCACGTAATACGCAGTTGTTATATAATGAAACAGATATGCAAAATACATATCCGTAACTGTAAACATGGACAAACACCTCGTATTTTTAGCATTTACTTCTGTTCAATACATATGTTTCAGCCATCTAGGCCTCTTCGGTTGAACTAGTGAAGCAATGTGTATACAAATTAATACAGATCTGTTAAACAACGGATCTGTATCTGTATCATTTACGCTAAAATCGTCTCCAAGCCATAACCAGTTTCGTTCTATCAGGCGACACCAATTTAATCGGTGACATCTGACGGAAGAAAGCGACTAGGCCAGAAAAGGCGACCTTCCGCTCGAATAGCAAGGCTATTATTGGTGTCGCCTGATAGAACGAAACTGGTTATGACTTGGAGACGATTTTAGCGTAAATGTAGATACAGATACAGATCCGTTGTTTAACAGATCTGTATTACTTTGTATATACATTGCTTCACTAGTTCAACCGATGAGGCCTAGATGGCTGAAACATATGTATTGAAAGTAAATGCTAAAAATACGAGGTGTTTGTCCATGTTTACAGTTACGGATATGTATTTTGCATATCTGTTTCATTATATAACTTCTTTTTAGTATTTACAATTTTTATTTTGTATTTGGGTAAATAAATAAATAAAATAAAATATTTATGCGCATATTTAAAGCATTTCTTGTGAATAAAAATCCGAAATTTAATTATAAGCTTTTCTATTATTAAGTTTAAGATTTGTGATTTTCGTTAACAAGCTTTCCTGTAGTATCGTCACAATATCTTAAACCGTGATACTGAACCTAAGTTTTTAGGCCTGTAATTTCCATTTCCATACATGGATGTATGCATAATTGATATTTATATGAGCTATACCTATATATGTATACATTTAATAGTTCAATTTCACAGATTCCGTATTTTTAGATATTTTTTCAACTTTATTACATGTATATTATCCAAGTAATTGCTCCATAATGATGTGAATATCACTGCAGGCAATCTACATATTATGCTAATTTCCTATAGTTATAATGTTGCAAAATATCTAAGTGCTTATCATCACTATCTAAACTGTGTACTAAGTATCTTGTTGGAAGTACGCTGTATTATAATTTAGATGTTATTTTTACATTCATGCAAAATTACATAATGAGGAGACTTAGATAGAAGGTAGTACATAATTAAATGCACACCA
This sequence comes from Melolontha melolontha, assembly GCA_935421215.2. NCBI lineage: Eukaryota > Metazoa > Arthropoda > Insecta > Coleoptera > Scarabaeidae > Melolontha > Melolontha melolontha. The sequence goes on along the minus strand of OW285237.1, from coordinate 164,339,477 downwards.
TAAAATTAACGCTTAGAGAGAGAAATTCCTTTTTTCTCGTAAAAACATAATAATTTCAAAATTATTATGAAAAGGAATAAATACGCATAGTACACATATGATATGCTATTTTTAGCGACGATTAACGTTAACAATTACGACTTTTAAATTGTGCGAATTACATGGCGGAAAGCGACATATACTTCAAACGACCTACGACTTATGATATTAGTATATAACTTCAAAAGGAGTTGTACAAGACAGGAATATGGATATTTCATATGTGCGTACAGCTATGACGCCTTCTGAATTTCAAGTGGAAAGTTTATGGTTAATCGATGTTATTTAGATAATAAAGTTGTGCCTTAAGACTGACTGTTCTATTTATTTAATCTTTTGATACCGAAGGGCGTAAAAATGACGCAGTTGACGAAGGGGGTACATTATGTACCCCATATTGCAAGTAGGTAAGTATACTCACAAAAACACTCATACAGCCGCTTATGAAAGTAAAAGGGAATAAAGGCAATATCTTTTCTAAAAAAAAAATTTATATAATAAATATATATTTATATGACTCCTCTATTCTATTTGATGCAATTGGCATTTAGAACATGTTATTGTCTGTACAGTTGTTTGGTATTCGGTATAAAATTTTTGCACAAATGACACTTTTACGGTCTTTATTACATGAACATAGTACACACCATTTCGAAGATTTCAGTTAATCTTGTGTGTTGTTAATTTGTGCCTGTGGTGGGGGAACCAATTTGTACATGGCGTCTACAACACGTTGGAATCTTATTGGATTTTCCAGTCTTCTAGCCACATGTGGTCCCATAATGTAATAACCAAAGCAGGTCACCCATTTACAGACATTCAATCCAATACTTGTTGTACGCATCATGTTGTCTTAGCTGCCACATCTTTCAATATTTAGTTCATGTATATGTCATTATATGAACAGATATGTAAACCAGGTCACATCTAACTAGGTTAACGGAAGTGGAGTTAATATATAAATTGGGACTGAGAAGTCCCAGAAGCATTCAAACACTCTTGTATATCAGATCTTACATTGTTATACAAGTTCACTCCGTGAGTTGTAATGTAATTTTTATCGTTAATTTATTTTATTAAACGTTATTATATATCGTTTTCGAATATGTTATTTGTCCTACCAAAAACTCGGCCTCTAAATGAATCTGCCTCAGCAACGATGTTACCTCTAGGAACAGGGGACATAACAATAAGTTCTTGCTTTAAAGAAAGATGAAACTGCTTGTGTTTGTGAGAAGCAGCCTGAGATGAAGCGGACTTTTATGTTGTCCATATGACGCGCAGAGACAGAAGCAATACCGATATTACTGGTTTACCTAGAAAAAGAACATGTTATACAAGGTGTTTTCGACAAATTGCGCAATGTTACCAGAATTCCATATGGAACATGGATACCGGAGTGGACTACAGTTATACCCCATGCATAATTTTAGTCAATTTTGGTGACACAGAGCATTAAATTACGACGTAATGCGCATATAATATTGGTACACATTACAAATAAAGATAACTCAGTTGGATTAGCCGAAATTACAACCCTAATCCACGAAACCAAGGAAAAATAATTGTTTTGGGTACAGTTGTACCTTCCTCAGGTATCGGAAGGTTAAAAGAACCTAAACACAAGAAAATACGTCCATTTAAATATAGTCTGTTCTAGAAAAGCCTTAAAAAGGCATATTTTCTTTTCATTAGGTATAAAATTCCTAAAAGCGCATAAAAATTAGATAAACAACACAAAAATTGTTATACCTAACTAATAACATTTTATTTTCACCAAATATACATTTCTAAACAAATTTATATAGAGAAAACTACCAATCCCGAAAACTATTGATTCAATAGCATTTTGTTTTCGTCAAAAATACATTTTAAAACTAAACTTTTATAAACAACTGATTATTAAATACTGTTCTAAATGTTCCATTGTGCCTTCTATCACTTAACATATTCTTGTAAGCCCAAAAAACTCATCTCTACGTCGACATTTGTAATTGGTGCATATTTGAATATTATAATTAATCCATAGTAAAATCAGTAACAATTTCAGATTTTGAAATTAATGCTATTTTTTGTAATGTGTCGAATCCTTTGTTTTTACGAAGAACGTCGTGTAATTTATTTATAATTATTTAACCAATATGTCCTGGTACAATATACGTGCTATTTTGAAAATTTTTAATCATCTGTACTGCAGTACAGATGATTAAAATAATGATGATGTCCAGCACATTTTAGGTTAGTTGATCGTGAGTTTTTGGACATTGCCAATTCAAATCGGCGGATAGAGCGAGGAAGTCCACAACTGTGAGCTCCGCGATCTCCAGACTTGAATTCTCTAGATTTTTTTCTGGGGTGGCCGTAAATCACTAGTTTATACGACACCCATTGAAAATGTTGATGAACTGAGAAACCGTATTGTTGCAGCATTTGAGACAATTCGAAATACCCCTAGTATTCTTGAACGCACTCATCAATCAATACAATGGAGGATAGAAGCTGTCGTTTTCATTAATTTTTATAAGTTAATATATAAACTAATTTACTATTAATAACATCTCGTAACTTTAAAACTAAGCCGTTTAAGATATACATTCATATAAACTTTTATGATCATAATAACCCTAGGAGTCGGCTCATAAAATTTGTCGCTTTTATTTAGAATCACCCTGTATAATATTTTTTTACCCCAGCTTGTTGTATTCAATATAATGACTGTATATCCAATTACTTCACAATAACTTCGGGCGTTCCACAGGAGTAAAATTTGGGGTCATTACTATTTAGTATATATTTAAATGACGTTTGAAGTTTTGGACTACAATATTTTGGCATATGCTGCTAATACGAAAATTAACAACTTAACCTCACAGGTCCATTTCTAACTTCTACAAAAAATTATTTTAATTAATGTCTAGAGTAAGCAAAATACTACATGTTTAAATATAAATAAATATACTTTGGTGATTTATAGCAAAAGTAAAATTTCACAGATCTTTCTGTATTATGGTTGTTTGATTTGGCCTTGTCATTTGCTGAACATATCCATTCCATCAGAAATTCTCGTAGACAAACTATGGGCTGTTTAGTAAGGTGCTGTTAGGTTTTTGGAAATTCATACGACTTCGTATTAGCACTAACTAGGATATGTTTCCACAGTTTGATACAGATTATTTTAAAGGATTCAAAAATGTTTTTAAAATACTTGGCTTCGAAGTAGAAAATATTTACAACGAATATGATACTAATTAGAGCTTATTATTAAATACATACAATTTAACATCTCTTACTGAGCATAGATTCGAAGCAAGTAGAAGGATTTTGTTTAAGTTATTTAACCATTTTGTGGATGCTCCCTCTATGTTTGCTTGTATTAATTTTGTATTTCCATAATATGGAACAATAACTACTGGAAATTTTATGATTCCGGGGGCTGGAATGAATATATTACATAAATGTCATATTACACACATGACAAGTGCACATATGACCACTGCATTATACATTAATGTGTTTAATATTGGAGAATAGAAAACACAGTTTTTCTTATTGATATGCAGCGATTTTTGTATTTCATTCGCGTTCCTTTGTTCTTTTTGTATGTTGATGATGGAATTATTGGAATTACATATTTTAATATTAGATATATACAATACATATTTAAAAAAATATATGTATTTATTAGTTTTATTTGTTACCATTTTAGTATAATAACGAGCCATCGAAAAAATTCATAATTGGAGTAGACTGTGAAATTGGGTTGGTACTTTAGCCACTTCCACATAATGACATTTATTATTTGACATTGAAACTATAAGTTTGACTCAAATTTTTCAAAACTCTTATTAAGAAAATTAAATTTATTTAAAAAATGGTATTCAACAAAGCAAAAATTATCGAATGTTACTTCCGTACAGGTGTGAAAGTAAATGGCGAGTGGCAGTATTCAATTGCGGAATGCATGGCTGATTTTAGTGAAGAACATCCTGAATTAGTGTTTGACTACAATGATTTTTACAATGTTTTGACAAATTGTGTAAAGTTATTCAGAGAGACTGGTAGCGTCGGTCGAAAAACTGGAAGTGGACGGCCATCTAAACGTACAGCTGATAATATTGAGGCCCTTCAGCATATTATTGATGAAAATCCAAAAACATCCATTTCAGAAGTGACCCAACAAACAAATTTATCTTATGGTACGTGCCCATTCATTCTTAAAAATGCCTTACATTGTCATTCATACAAGCTGCAATGTTTTCATGAACTTTATCCAGTGGATTATTTAAGACGAGTGGAATTTTGTCAATGGTTTCAAAATAATCTACACAATCAGGATATCCTTAGCACAGTTTTTTTCACAGATGAGGCCTGGTTTTATCTTTCTGGATATGTTAATTCACAGAATATGAGGTGTTAGTCCTCCGAAAATCCTCATGTTTTTATTGAAAAAATATTGCATCCCCAAAAAGTTGGTGTTTGGGTTGGAATATGTCCAAGAAGATTGGTGGCTCCCATTTTTTTAAGGTACACTTACTGCTGCACGATATCGCAATGAGATACTCGGCTCATTCATAATCACTTAATAAAATCGTTTTAATAATAAATTTAACTTTGTCCCCTACTTATTTCATTCAAAACTCTTAATTCAAATCTAAACCCTAAAATTATCTAAACTATAAAATAAATCAACTGGATGATGAGGAATTACAAAATGGGTATTTCCAACAAGATGGTGCAACAGCACATACGACCAGAGAAACACTTCAAGATCTCAGAGAATTTTTTGATAACAGAATAATAAGCAGGAACACTGAAATCCCATATCCAACTAGGTCTTGCGATTTAAACATATGTGATTTCTTCGTATGGCCATACATCAAAAAATTTATTTAACGCCAATTCATTCATAATCTGGAACAACTGAGAATTCGCATAACAGAAAAGTGTGAAGAGATCAACAACTCACCGCAAATGCTGCATAAAATTTTTGCTGGAATGCGGAGAAGAGTTGGTTTGTGTTTAGATGTAAATGGATAACATTTTCAACAACTTCTGTAGCTATATGTAAATTTTGATTATGATTTCGATATTAAATAAATTGTTTGTTTTCTTTTTTGTTGTAGTATCATTTCAATGCCATAACCTTTTTTTACAATGAAACCAAATGAATCTGTCAAGCATCAAATAATGTGTCATTATGTGGAAGTGGCTAAAGTACCAAACCCAATTTCACAGTCTACTCCAATTATAAATTTTTTCGATGGCTCGTTATAAGTATAAGTACCTCTTTATTGTTTTTAATACTGTACTATTAGGGTAATTTTTTTGGGTAACTGAATCATATTATTATTATTATCGCCGATTTTTTTCGCACTTCCTCGAATGTTTCCCCGTCTATCGCCGGGAAACATTTCACTCAATCCACATGGCTGGTTTTATGGTTTGCATCGTAGAACGATATGTCCTACGAACATTTTATATCTTTTGCACACAGAGTGTACCTATTGTAAAAATTGTCATATTCCTTTCTTGGGGATTTATATAATTATTCCAATTTACCAATCCATTGAGACTATCTAATCATTATATCCAATCATTACGTTCATTTTCTGTGTTAACTTTGAGAAAGCTACTTTTTCTTCGTTTTATACCTGCTCTTTAATAAAAATCTATTTCAGTTACCTTTCAGTTTGCTTCGAGTTAAAGCAATTCATTTTAGTAAAATTAGCAATTTTTGTGGCCAGGTAAAGCAAAAAGTTTGTTATGTTTGTTATATTTACAATATTTCTGTAACAGTAAATACATGTGGAGTCTTTTTTATAAATTTATGCAAAAATTTTAACTATTCCGCCGTTTAACTCCACGATTCCGGTCTGTACCAATTACTTCACTATAATTTCAGGCATTCCACAAGGATCAAATTTGAAATCATTACTATTTAATATATAGTTTTGAACTTTGATTTACGCTGACGATACAAAGATCTATTACAATGTACCCTTGCAATTAAAACACGATCTTCTACAAAAAGAATTATAATAATAAGAATAATTGAAATGTCTGGTGTCTAGTGAACTTACTATTACCGAATACTATGCATTTATATAACGTTAATGTCTAACTGAGAAGTAAATATAATAAATATGGTCAGAAACATCATTTATAATATATAGAATTTATTTTCAATTTATATATTCAACCGCCTATCACATATATTTTTCGTAACAGACAGAACATGACAAATTGCCTTAAAATATTCTCACGAATAACATTTCCCTTATTGAAATATAGATGTCACTGTGGGAAATTCAATTTACAATATTACGCCTTCCCCGTCAGCCACATATCATTTTCGTAGTAGCTTTCCGTCTCTATCTACACTGTTTATACAACCTATATATTTTTATCCATTTTTCTGACATAGCACGTGTCTTTCACGCATTCAGAACGTTTTTCCGCGGGGCAGAGCGGTAATGCCGCCACGGTCGCTTCGCGCGCGCTCTCTGCCGTTTATTGTAATAAAAATAAAAATGCGCCTCTTCTACTCTGTATGTTTCTCTTTTCGACTTGCTCTCATTCCTATTCTCAAAACACCCGTCATCCTGTAAATGTTTCCCTAATGTTCTACGGGGTAGTGCCATAAATAATTTGAATATTATACGACGGGGTAGCGTAGACGTGGGCAGGCGTTCACCGCACACCGGTCGGTTGTTTCCATAAAGTAGAAAACCGGATTAAAATGCATGAAAATGATGCATGCAAATGTGTCGGTTGGCTCGGATGAACGCTGCCATTTACAAACTGAGCCAGGGCGATGCGACATGGATATTCGTTTTTTCAGTTAAAATATTGCCCGTTATAGTAGTAAAAACAAACAGAAAATATGCATTCAATTATGGCGTAGTATATTATTTATATTCTATTTTAGGTGCCATTTCCAAAATATTCCAAGGAATATGAAAAAGAGAAAATCTTCTATATAGTCAACGGACATAGTTCCTCAAAAAGCTTCTACATACGAGGTTTAACGATTCCGTGACTTTCAAAGAAAGCGTGCTAAGATTATCACGATGAATATGATTTTAACATTTGATAATTAGCATGTGTGGACAAAAACATGCTGTGGACAATTCAATATATCTTTTGCCAGTAATTGAGCTGGTTCCGTAGTGCACTTCTTCATGTTGCGCCGATATTCAAGGGCTTTCTTTATACCGGTTAGGAGTCTTAAAATACTTTATTTCAATAGCTTTTTAAATTTAATAGTTACAATCTTAATCAGGAACTAATTCTTTTCTTCGTCAAATCGCATAATTTGCAGTAAAAATTCGTTAATAAGTGGTTGGTACATTTTACCTTAGCCACATTAATATTGCCATATGGCTTCCTTCGGCAAATTTTCCTATATACGCTGCTATCATCATCGCCCACTAGACGGATGTACTTCATACTATGCATTTCTATACTTATTTGGAAGCCCTCCACAATTATATCTGCCACGATCCCCGTACACCATCCAGGCCAATTTTTCGAGAAAAAATGGTCCGTTTTATTATTTTCTTGTGTAGGGCAATTTTCACAGCTGGACTGTTCTTATTTCTTACATCGACAAATAATAGTTTACCCCGTTCTTGCGCCTACAATACAGGCTACACTAGAGAAAGCATTATAATTCGTTTTGTACGATCTCTCTCTGCCAATCAAGCTTCTTCAATACCTGTTTCTTCCATAGCTTTCGAAGATGATTACATGATACATTTCGTCACCTTATCAATATTTATTTCGTAAATTTTACGTGACATTGGAGCAATATCTATTATTGCAAGTTCTTGTTCCACTTGTGAAATACCTTCTCCAGTGGATACTGTAGCCAATATACTATATGAGCAAAAATTCTTTAGAAAAGGGATGGCCATGTTTGGAAGGATCACTATCTTTGATAGGTTCAGCCTATTGTTGGTTCTACATATTGGGTGGATGTCAGATTCGATTTTAATTTATATTTGACATGAATTAAATGTCAGTGTCGATTTGAAGTATTATTCGACATGATTTAAATGTCAGTTCTTTTAGATAACATAGCCAATATAACTACAGCTACTTCAAATCAAAACTGACATTTAATTGGCAACAACAAACTGAACTTACGATCACCCCAATCATGGCCACCATTATCCCTTATCCCTTATCTAAATAATTTTTGCTCATATGGTAGCTGCGGTGTTTGTATCTAAATTATCGCTAACACTGTCTGTTCCAACTTGTTTGGTCACACCGCACATATTACATTTTAGTGCAAATATAGTTTTCAAACCCTCGCGTTCTTCGTATAAAATTTCTGTTTGAGAAACATAACAGCAAAATGAGTTGTGGTTATTTGCTTTTTTGATTTCTTTGATAAAAAAATACATATTGAAGAACAGGCGACCACCTAATTCTGTATTGGATTCCTTCGATTCGGTTTTCGTAGGAAAATTTTCTTTAGAAATACTTGCATCGATAATATTTTTTCCCACTACAAATGTGTCAAATAATTATTTTTTCTCCGAATGACATTAAAAGCGCCTTTTTAATGAAACTTGACAGGAAGTAAAAGTACAGCTCTTTACTATTACTACCTAGTCAGAAAAACTGGACTTTTTCTGCATAGACAGAAAAAGTTAAATCAACTGGTAACTAAAATTGACAATGACATTAGCTAAACACAAAATGATGGAGTTTTAAATAAAAAAAATTACGAAAAACTGGTTTTATTGCATTACAACTACAAAGTACAACAGGAAATTTTTACTAGTTAGAAATATTTATGGTGAATTGTGAACAATTCTTTAATAAAATTGAACTCTCTCCACTTCCCACCTTTTTCGTAAAATTAACTATATTATAATCCACACTACTTGATACTCCGGAAACGCCTGGAAATATTTTATTGCTGATGTTCGACTTATTGGCTAGCGAGTCCTCGATATAGCCCTCCGCGACCGCGGAAGACTTCCATTCCTCATGTTGCTTCAATACTGTTATGTCCCCACCAGAATGTACCAGCAACGTAGCCGAAGTTCTTCGAAAGCAGTGCCCAGTATACTCATTCGTATGGGCTAGTTCCAGAAAAGGAGCAATTTCTCCTGGCACTTTACGGAACTTTTGAATCCCAATGAATTGTTGATATACTTTACACTTTGCATACGTATAGAAGAAACGCCGATTATTCAAATTGCCGATAGTTGTCTTGGCATTCGTGATGTTGACATTAGCCAAAGAGCAGCGCTGAATATTCTTCTACACTTTGTCTTAATAACTTTTGTAATATAACAAGAGTGTTGTTTCGGTGAAAGCATCTCCCCAGTACTGCGCACTGATGATTCTGTTAGTAAAATGAAACACGTGTCTGCATATCTGGAGAGATACATTCACATAAATATGAACTTGTTTTGTGTTCTCCACATACGATTTTTAATAATACTTTATTCAATGTGTTTCAAAAAGAACTTCATCTCAGTAAGTCCTGAGTAACTAGTACTTGCAAATTATCATAAGCCACTTGCCCTTTATTTATAACTAACTATTTATCTAATGTCATTTTGACATTTGTCATTTTGTGACTACCAATATAATTTTTTCTTACAAATATTTTCTATACTTAATAAACAATACTACTAAATAATGTACACATTGCAAGAAAATATTTTTATTGTTGACACATGTTTCCGAAGTGCACAATTTCTTAACGGAGAATGGCAATATTTCTACGCGGAATGTAAGCGACAGTTTCACTTACAGTTTCTTAATAGAGTTGTGGATAATACCGATTTAAATCATCACATTCGTCTAGTCGTGGAGACGTTTCGCGCTACAGGATCTGTGTTAAAACGCAAAAGTTCTGATAGACCATGTACACAGCAAAATATTGTTGAACACGCAGAAAACCTTATTGGAGAAAATGCACATACATCAGTTCGTCGTTTATCGGTTCAAATGACCGTATCTTCTAGTACCGTTCATTGAATTTTGAAGCGTCGTTTACATATTGCTATGAACTTTTCCCCACAAATATTTTGAAAAGTTTAATTATTTTTGAGTGTATTATTATTTTGAATATTTGTAGTTATGACTTGCGCAGTTTGAGAATGCCCTTTGATCCGCTGTGGACGATTTTTATAACTGTTTTTTTAAGCGCAGCCTGCGTGCTAGCGGTATCCAGACACAAGTGTTCAGTGAAGTAAGAAAGGTGTGTTTATTTAAAGATAAATCTTTATCTTTGTTTGAGTAATTTCAGTTTTTGTTTTTTGATTTGTGTTTTTGTGCTTGCTTAAATCATTACCGATTTATTTACGAGTTTGTAAATCTCGTAATTGACTTTTAACACTTTCTTACTCATGTGTCTCGAGTATATGAATATATATTTTTTACGTAAGTAATATATTTTATACAAGATATCTTATTTTTATATTGAACGAATTGAATATTGTAATTTTTCTATTGTATTATTATTATCGTTCTGAAATTTAATCTTAGTTATTTGATATAAATGACAAAGAAGGTTTTTTAAAATTTCTAGTATAAAAAAACATTTCTGTAAATGTTAAATTTTAGTATGCTTGGGATATCAAAGGCATTTTTTTTTACATGTGGTTGCACATGCGTTAGAGTTTGTTGCGGTCTGTCAAATAGTTTATTTTGATTTTGTTTCTTGTGGGAGAAATTAAAAAGCATCTTTGTAATTTATTAGTTTTAATTTTGATCGGATGTCACAAAGGTTTTTGATCGCATGCTGGGGTCACTTCCATGCGTTATTTTTACCTTAATAATATTGTTAAATGAGGCAATATTAATCTTTATACTTTATAAAGATAAATTTTTTTTTTCTTTTTTTGATTTTTCTATTAAAGTCTCATTTAAATTTTATTGTGTTTATTATTATTTAACCTTATTGCATGAAAACAAGTAACTTAAAGATATTTTAATTTTTCTCAAACAAATTTTGAGTGGCGTTCAACTAAATTAATCTTTTGTCCACATTTTCGATTGGAACCCTGGGAGGAAAGCAGTTCCATTTTGAATGTAAACCGACTGAATATCCTAGCTGGATAGATTTGTCGTGAATGGTGGTAAATTAATTATCAAAACCACAATTCATAGCAGTATGTATCCATACAAAGTATCGATTGTTCAACAGATCTTACCTAGAGATCACGCTAGTAGGTTTATTAGTCGCCTCGATAGGCCCCAAAGCGTGAAGTGTGTCTCCCTGTGTCTTCCCTAATGTCAAAGTTTCATTGTTTTTGCTTATTTTTCTTTGTGCTTGTTTGGCACATTATTGGATAACAAGAATTGAAATTTTTCTTGGTGGGCTTATGGGCAAAGATCCTGAAAAGCCTTAAAAAAGATCTGAAAAATGTAATTCATGAGTTGTAATTGAATTACAGGAACAAATATAAAATTATTGTAATATAAAAATAAAAGCTTGAAGTACGAGTATGATGCGAATATACTTACCTCCAATTATCTCTGACAGCCATTTGAAACTAACGCTTTCCAAATTGGCACCTTATCTTAGAAACACAGATCACTAGAGATGGCAAATTGGACACATACCAGCGCCGTACGAATGCAATTTTGCATTTAATTTAAATTATAAAAAAAATATATAAAACGTGCACAAACAATTACCGCATTATGAATCATCAGTGAAATTCATTATTTGAATAAGTTTTTTCAAATGTTCCAATGATCAGATATTCTTCACAGTTGGTTCACTTAAGTTAGTGCGACATGCGGAATAAACGTGTTTTAATGCCGAAACGACCGTTTCACATGTAATGATGTTATCTTTGCAAATTCAAAATAATCTTGGAAAGAACTTTTTTATACACATCTTCACAAATTAGCATTAATATGTGAAAATTGGAATTTTTGTCTAAAGCACTTTCAAGTTTTTCTATCACACACTTATTTCTTTCGCCTTCTACATCGCATAGCTATGCGTGAACATAATTCGCTACTTGAACATAATCCAAAAACGACATCGAAACATTTTGTAATTTTTCTATTCCCTCGGTTAGTCCGAAGTAATTGTTGTGTATAATTTGTAAATCTGATTTAAAATGAGGCTCTTTAAATAATTCCTAGTTTTTCTTGATACCTGCAGCTTATGTCGAATTGAATTCTAAAAGTACTTTCTTTATGTGATCAAAATATTGATGATAGGAAAGCGCAGCCTTTAACCATGTTGTCGACCGCGTAATTATCGGCTCTGGTGGTTCGAGTATTTCGGGAGACAGTCTGTGAAATAGTTGAGTACGTTTCGGAGACTTTAGAAAAAGTGCCTTTGTGCCAGCTATTAAGTCATTTTGTAATGCCAGATGATGGGATGGCAGAATCACCATGTAATATCTGATCATCTAACTAAAGGTAGGATCGCCATGTAATGACAGACGTGGGCAGGATCGCCATTAATGTCACCTGGTCCCGGAGGTAACATTGTTACCGAGGAAGTTCCATTTATGCCGCAGGTTTACCAGTGTGATAAATAACAGGCGGGACAACGATTAAATAACAACATATAATTTAATAAAGATAATAACAATGATAACAATAATAAACTATATTATAATTACGAGGTACTAGTCTTGTAGAGACTCTAACTCTCTGACTCTGACTGTGACTCTGTCTCTGACTGAGACCTCTGAGTGTCTCGTTATATATTCGAGTGCGTCCCCTTAGCCTAGTGACCTGGTTACAAGATAAGCTCAATGTGGTGAAAGATCATAACTCACCGAGGTCGTGTTGACGAAATGGGTATTTTGTAAATACATGACCTGGTTTAGTTATCGCCATTTACTCGCGGATAACATTCACGAATCGTTTGTGCTACGAGATTCAAAGCGTGAATTTTTCAAGTTACATGTAAGAGGTTGGCACTATATTCTTTGAAAGATCGCCTATAGACAGCATGGTTGTGGCACCGTCACTCACAAATATTTATATTTGCTTTGGTGAAATTTCAACTTTATCCAATGACTTCAACACCGCCTTCAAAATCTCATTGGCAGAACACTGTTCAACTCGTCTGAAAGCAAGTAACGTAGCAGGTAACAGTTGACGAGGTTCTATTGTACATACCATAACATTTACCACTGATTTTTTTTTCAATCCATTGTTTCATCCACGCACAACCACAGTTTTTATCTTTCAATTCCGCTTTAATTCTTTTTTCAATATCTTTGCGAGCAAACGATAGAAAATTTCGTAACGTTATCCGATTTGGCAATTCACACTTTGGCAATTCACACTTTGCATATTGATTCCAGAAGGAGGTAAATGCATAGCGATCTAGTACAGCAAACGGTATATTACATACAATAAGAGTTAAGCATAAATCAAAATAGTATCTATGTTTTTCTAGCACACCCTTGTTTTTGTTGCCGTGGGTTATGCTGTTTACAAATATTTCGCAATCTCTTCTACAACACATCAAAAATCTATTGCACACTGTGCATTCTATTCTACATCCATTGTATTTTAGATCCGGGAAATTGTGAATTAATTTATGCACTGTATTTCACATTGAACGGTTAAGCGAGCTCACTGATCGTGGCATATTTATACACGACAGGACTGCATACTAATTTGCAATTCAAGCTTCCTTTCATTCGCACGGCTAGCTGCCGATATCAAACCCGATAACGCTCGAAATATCTCAGGATATATATGTGGCCTCAATATGCCATCTCTACAGATCACAAATGAAATTTCACGCTTCAGACATATAAATGCATATTCTAAAAAGCGACCTACGTACGACATCTCTGTTTGAGACATCGAACAGATAAATTGACAGATTTATAGATTGATCCTTTTAAAAGGACCGTGGTATAATCTGGTTAACGAGTAGTAAAGAAATTGAAAAATTATGGATTTAATTTATTATTTAAAAGATTTTAGTGAAATAAAAGTATTCAACAAATTGTGATCAAAATTTTGTACTGGTATTCCTGTAAAATAAAACTCACACCGATTAATACTGAAAAGTAAGTCAAAGATGTGTGTGGTAAGGAATTCTGTTTGGTATAGAGTGACCTAAAATTCTGGAGGAAGAAGCGAGATTCTATGGTTGTAGGTTTCACCACCGAATCAACGTTAATTATAGTCGAATTTGCCTTAAAGTTGGTTTGTGTGATGCAGTTTCGATTAACCGTTTAGCATTTTAGGTGCCTAAGATAAGCTTTCCTATTATTAATTTTATCGCAACCCTCCCATAGTTGAGTATCTGTCATGGATTAAATCAATATTTTCTTTGACCGTGATTATTTTTTATGCTCCCTGGTGCAGAGTTCACAAGACGCTTTTGTTAATTTAAAATTGTGGAAAGACATTTTAATTACTTGATGTAAATGGGAATAACATCTAATAAATCTGCAAAATCATTATGAATTTATTGAAGTCTCTACAGAGATGCTTTATAAAGACAGTTACTTCAATTTATTCGTTTTTGAATAAACGCGCCTTAGCGAAATAAAATCAAACAAAATTGTACAGAATTTCTTTTTCATTTCGGGGTCAAAGAGTATTGCGTTGGAATCAATAATGTAAAATCTCTTCGTACGCTTGTTATTTATGTGAAAAAATCCAAAAATTTAAGGTGGTGTTAAAGTGGAACGGCACTTTCCCACTAGCGGTCGGTGTCTCAGTTCTCAACCCAATTAGCTTCACCCCGCCAGTCAATAAATCGCTGCTCGTTTCCGAAATGGGGTGAACAGGAGACCGCATATGAAGAGATTTCCCAGGAGCAGCGACCGCTTAGACTGCTCCTGCGGGAGATGCTTGTCATGTATATGCCATGTTTAGGGAATTACAAACACTGAATTCTCATAAAAATGCAAGTGTCGGCAGGATGAAGATACATGCATCTATATATGTAATACGTGGGATGGGAAAGTGAAAATTTTTGATTATGTGTAATATAGATGGATAAGTGCGAGATATCATATGACTCGTGTGAAACGGTGTTCTCGGAATATTATATATGTATGTATAGTAGTCAGTAATCTTTAGAAATAAACGTGAAAAGTCGCTTTTACTGCAAGCTAGATACATGTAGACCGTCAATAAATTAGTAGAATTGTCGAATGGAATATATTGTAGGTTCTTGTATGTAAGGTGACAACTATTATTACGTTCTATTATTACCTATATCACTTAATTTTTCTTTGGGACCGCAAACATAATTTATTTCACACTTTTCATGTGAATTCATCATCATATTTGAAAATATGGTATTTCGTTTGTGAACTGGTTTGAAATCAAATACTTGTAGTGATGTCGACAAACTAACTATTCGTTATATTAGAATTCGTTACACGAGTGGACCTAAACTAACCATTAACTATTTTAGAATCTAATCATTACTTTTGTAATTGATTACTTTTGGTATATATCGTTACAATCGTATTTGATTACTTTTGTACATACCGTTACGTTCGTAAATATGTATTACATCGTTCGTTAAAGAAAAAGAACAGCCTTAGGGTTGGCGCATTAAATTATTAGGTGTGCCGTAACTTGGCTGCACCGTTCTGAATGGTCAAATGTTACAATCATTATTACTGTTATTTAATAAAAACTATAACACGGAATTTTATTTATTCATGACAGGAAGATTATCTTTACCCAGACAAATTATTTTTTCTCCGAATTACATTAAAAGCGGCTTTTAATGACGCTTGACCGGCTTAAAAGCTGTACTTTTACTGCCTAGTCAGAAAAAGTTAAATCAACTGGTAATTGAAACTGACAATGACATTAGGGAAACACAAAACGATGGAGTTTTAAATAAAAAAAATTACAAGAAACTAGTTTTAGTACATAACAACTACAAAGTACAACAGGAAATTTTTACTTGTTAGAAATATGGTGAATTGTGAACAATTCTTTAATAAAATTGAACTCTTCTCCACTTCACACCTTGTTCGTAAAATTAACTACATTATTATTCACACTACTTGATACTCCGAAAACGCCTGGAAATACTTTATTGCTGATGTTCGACTTATTGGCTAACGAGTCTTCTATATAGCCCTCCGCAACCGCGGAAGACTTCCATCACCCATGTTGCTTCAGCATTGCTATGTCCTCACAAGCATACACCAGCAGCGTGGCCAAAGTTCTTCGAAAGCAGTGCCCAGTATACTCGCATGGGCTAGTTCCAGAAAAGTAGCAATATCTTCTGGGATTTTACTGAACTTGTGAATGTCAATGAATTGTTGATATACTTTACCGTTCGCATACTTATAGAAGAAGCGCCGATTATACAAAGTTGAGGGTCTGCAGACTGCATCTTTTCTGTAAACGATTAAATAT
Organism: Melolontha melolontha; assembly: GCA_935421215.2. Lineage (NCBI taxonomy): Eukaryota > Metazoa > Arthropoda > Insecta > Coleoptera > Scarabaeidae > Melolontha > Melolontha melolontha. Next base: position 164,323,079 of record OW285237.1, on the reverse strand, counting down.
TCCATTACTACAAAAGATCTTGATCTTTTGGTCTTAGTATTTGGTACCATAATTAGTAATTTGTCGTCCATATCATTTATATCATCCGTTTTCATTTGCAAAAGCTCATCACATCTGCAAACCCCAGCGACTGCAACAATAAGTACAACTTAAAATATAAATTGAAAAATAGTTCTTTAATCCATAATAGATAATTTTCAGTATATTCCTACCTTCGTGCTCAAATACAGTTCATCTGGGGTCTCTGATAAAAATTTCTTGATTTCCTCTCTTCGAAAAACTCGGGATTTTCTTACATGGAAACCATCTGACTGCTGTTTCAAAAAATCTCGTAACTTCAGATATTTTGCTAAATCAATGATATTTTTAATGGTCAGTGCAGTTTCATTTTATTAGAAAGAGCGGAAAACTAAGCAATTAGCACATTTTCAGAGAAAAATCCTACATTTTTCTTCTGTCTTTATTCCATGAATCTGCTATACGTGAGTTCATATACAGTTATTGACTTATCCCGCAATAGATTCAGTTCTATATCAGGCGCCAGGTCTCTTATCTCAGGTGGTGGTAATGGTAATAACTCATCCTCACCTTCAATTAGATCCATTTCGAACAGTTACTTGACAATTTTTTGAAATTAATGTGATATTAAAGTAAACAAACAATTCAACAAACATTATTAGCGGTAAACATAGTAACGAAGAGCCAGTTACCTTTTTTAAAATAATTTAATTATTTGTATATTGATAATGATTCGCAATTAATAAATATAAAAAAGACGATTTTGCGTGAAACTGGAACAAATTCCGAGAAAAAAATATATTTTTCACAGGGCAGCAAAGCAGATTTAATGCCTTGGCTGGTTTCCTAGCCTCGGCTACGCCTTGGTTATGAAATACCAGCTGCGGCATTAAATCTTGTGCTTTTTTGCCTAGTAAAACAAATAACTTTTTAATGTTTGCATTGCAAGGTAAACTTTATTTTGTACATATACTTTTATAATGTTTAGATTTCTATGTTTTCCAGATTTATTTAACTAAATAACAAATGAGTGCCTCGGAAATTCGAAGATTATGCAAAGCAGCACCTCGATGAATATAGAATATATTTGTGTATGTTAAAGACAAAAATAAATTAAAGAAGAAACAAAATAAGCCTTTTTGATTTTATAGATTATGTAAATTCATAAAAGATTAAAACTTTTACTTTATTTATTTTTCTAACCCTATGCTGGTTACTGAGCACATGTATTTTGCAAAGTTTACATAGCAAGTTAAACTAAACATTTCGTATATGTACTTTTATAGTTTTTAGATATCTTCATTATCCAGGCTTAATGAACATATTGTTTACAAACCTGAAGGATTTAGAAAATAATGCCTTCAAGTATAATAAATATTTGTGTATATTAAAAAGAAATATAAATTGAAAAATAAATAAAACAAAGCTTCCTTCTATATAAGTTTATTCATAAAAGAAGTCGGAAATGCTCACCTTGTTCTTCTATACATTTTCTATGGAATTTTTGTTGAACATTATTACATACATTTTCTCCAATTTGATTAAATCTTCTCAGAGAAAAATATTCCTCACTTTAAAACCATGCCTTATTCATGTTATCACTACTTGGAAGCTCACATATCTATGAGTAACTATTTTCAAAGTGGAAGAACATGAATAATAAAACTAGAACGCTAAGAAATAAGTAATTAAATTTCTAGTTTCAAAAATTCTTTTATTGTAAATACGACTACAATATTGTTTCGTCATACAATAGCTTCATTAGGTGGATGAAATACTAAATATGTACAATACAAGTTTGAATATTTATGTGAAAATTATTGGGGAAATGGTGGTGGAAAAATTTTTACAATCTTAAATTTAGTAGAGGGGAGTTGTTTAAATCTAGTTGGTCATTTAAAGCTAATCCTAAACTATTGTATCTATTAATTTCTACTAACAAATTTCAAAAACAGATTAAACAAACTATAGAAAAATCAGGTTCTCTTTTTAATAACACTCAAAAACGTATATTATTAACCACTATGAATCCCCTACCTCCCAAATTATACGGTTTAATTAAACTACATAAAGAAAATACACCTGTACAACCAGTAGTATCGTACGTAAAAGCACCTTGTAGAAATGTGTTCAACACTTAATAGATTTAATTCTTACAGACACTAAATTCAAATCTAAGTTCTGCGTTAAAAATTTCCAGGAATTAATAAACAACATTTCAAACTTGCAATTACCAAACAAATGTAAACTCATTTCTTTTGATGTCTCGTATTTGTTCACTAGTATCCCACCCCAGGAGGTAATAGATTTAATTACTTGACAACTAGAACGTAGAAACACGAACATTGTCACAAAGACCGAAATTTTACAACTCTTAGAAATGTGCTTGGAACAAAATTATTTTCAATTTAAAAAGAAATTTTATAAACAAACAGAGGGTCTAGCAATGGGAAACCCACTAAGCCCCTTATTAGCGGAAATTTTCATGAATTATACCTTGTTTGGTAATTGTGTACATTGGTTTAGGTATGTTGATGACATATTAATTTTCTTTAACGGTTCAGATAGACAACTAAAACTTTACATAATTATATCAACACTAATCACCCCAAAATAAATTTTACTATAGAAACAGAAATAAATAAAAGCATTAATTTTCTAGATTTAACAATATCACACAAAACTAATAAACACGAGTTCGCTATATACCATAAACCAACACATACAGATCCCACAATACACGCTAATTCTTTTCATCCTATAACACACAAATTATCAGCATACCAATCAATGGTATATAGATTAATTCATGTACCTATGAGTAAAAGTAATTTCGACCTTGAACTAAATAGAATATACACAATAGCATTAAACAATGGTTACTCTATAAATATTGTCAATAACATCCTAAATAACCAACAAAATTAAAATACAAGATAATTAATTCCTATAATTCAATCACTTACTTAGGAAAAATTTCGGAAAAAATTAGTACTTTCATTAAAAAACTTAATAACGAACATATATCATTTAAAACAGACAATACTATACGGAACATTATTAAAAACAACAAAGATGAAATAGACAAAGAATCAAACTCTGGTGTATATAAGTTAACATGCGAAGATTGTAATAAGGTATACATAGGACAAACGAGGAGGACATTCAAAATTAGGATGAAAGAACACGAGAGAAGCCATAAAGAAAAGGAAACAGATTCAACTTTCGCAAGTCATTGTATAGATATCAATCATAGATATAATATAGATTTCAAAATTTTACACATTCGAGAAAAAAGTAAAAAACTTAACCTGTTAGAAAACTTAGAAATTAATAGATACAATAGTTTAGGATTAGCTTTAAATGACCAACTTGATTTAAACAACTACCCTCTACTAAATTTAAGATTGCAAAAATTTTTCCACCACCACTTCCCCAATAATTTTCACATAAATATTCAAACTTGTATTGTACATATTCAGTATTTCACCCACCTGAAGAAGCCATTGTATGGCGAAACAATATTGTAGTGGTATTTACAATAAAAGAATTTTTGGAACTAGAAGTTTAATTACTTATTTCTTAGCGTTCTAATGAAGTTTCAACAAGTATCTCCTTCGTCAATTAACTAAATAAAACTAGAACCAAAATATCTGATGAGCACCTTCAAAACTTAGTGAGAATTGCAAGTGAATTTTATGTATTGCGAAGAACAATTCCGCTTCTTTCAATGTAGCTCAGAAAAGCTAAAAATTGGTCGCCTTCGTTATATAATGAAACAGATGTAGTCGTCAATGCTAGGCAATTAGAATAAAACTGGGTTATGTGGGGAATAAAACACCATAGTAAGCTGATTACTGAACAAGTAAGAGAAAACCGATGAAGATATGGTTTGAGATCGTGTAGAAAGATAAAACAAATACATGTTAAATATTGGAAAAGAACTGTAATCGATACAATGGTATCACGAGAATCGGTAAAGAGATATCAGCAATAACACTGACGTCATTTTCTTTCTGTATATTCTTTCTGTATATTATATACATGTAGGTGTTTTATGTAGCAATAATGTAGTTTGTTTTTATATTCGCTCTATGCCTCCAAAACTCAGTGGGGTTTAAATAAAATAAAATACTCTAATAACTGCTTTCTTTACTTTATTACGAATGAATTCTTTAAACTCGGTTGAGCATTAACCAAAACTCTAATATGTGGTTAACTTTTATACATTTACTAGATAAACATAGATACATTAGAATTTGATAACAAGTTAGCTCTTCAAAAAAGATAGACATCATACCCAGAGACTTCAGCATAATCGATTATTTTGAATCGTAAGTATACTTTTATTAAAACACAAAGGTATTTTTAATAATATAAAATATTATTAAAAATCTGGTGTGAAAAACACAAATACAGGTTCACTATTAATATTTTTGTGAACGTGTCCGACCATATCTCTCCTCAGAGACGTAGATACGTATTTCGCCTTTCTACAGGCTCATCGGTACGCCCCTGCTGGAGAAAGAATATTTCCAGACACATTCACAAAAAAGAACCACATCGCCACATCACAGAAATTATCCAGACCGGGCGTAGAAGTAAATTAAGCGCTGCCTGTTGTCAGACAGCCGAACCTGTGAACCTAGTGAACCTGTATTTGTGTTCTTCACACCAGATTTTTAATAATATTTTATATTATTAAAAATACCTTTGTATTTTACAAAACTGGTGGGGTTTACCTACTCATGTATGTTTCAATTATTCTGATATACTTTTATTATAAAATAAAAATAAAACTACTGTTCAAATCTTCACTTTTTAATATTTAATCGTAATGCGGTAACCAAACCGGGTCATGTATTGAAAACACATCTCCTTCAAGGTACGACCCCGGTCTTGTTTCGATTGAATACAAACACGACCTCGGTGCGTCCAAACACGACCTCGGTATGCTACAATCTTTCACCACTTTGTTGATCTTGTAACTAGGCCACTAGGCTAAAGGAGGACACGCTCGGATATATAATCAGATCCTACTAGATCTCGATATACAGACACACACAGAGTCTGAGGGAGACTAGTCCGAGAGAGTGTATCATAGAAACCCTCCTTAAGACTAGTGCCTATTCATTACTATGTTATATTGTTATTGTTGAATCTTTGTTATGGTGTTAATTATATATCGTTATCCAAACGCTGACCGTCTATTATTTATTATATTGGTGAATCTGCGTACCAACGCAGCGATGTGCCCTCCGGGACCAGGTCACATCACAGTAACACGACAATTGTTTCGCCAGCACAGTGGCTTCCTCAGGTACTTACAGCTAAAGAGTACGTTACAAACGTTATTATAACTCAAAGATATATGTTGACAATTTTGTAACTTATATTTTGATTAAGTATATCGGGTATTTCAGAAATCTACGACACTATTGTAGGTATGTGTTCTCTAGTACAAAATAAACAAAAAAGTTCACATAAATATATGTCTCAAATAAATTTATTACCAAGATATTCGTTATATGTTAATGGTTTATTTATCTAAAAGTCAGATGTTAATTAAGTAGCCATGGTATTAGAAGCTTTGAAACAATTGAATATAGTTTATTTGCGTGACTAATTATTAAGAATATGTTAATTAGTATTAAACTTCGTTTATGTAAGTTACTCATCTGTGTTACTAGTTCTGTGCATTTTCGAATGAGTGAATATTGTAAGACAGTTCAATTTTTAATTATCATGGGAGACACCACAAATTTGTTTATTTTTGCAGAACAAACAGACATGCTTTTAACTTATGGCGAGGTAAATGGAGATGGAGTGGCTGCTGTTTGAAAATATCATGGAAAATTTCCTAACCGAAGAATATCAATTCGTAAAACGTTTGAAGCCGTTGAAAGACGTCTTAGGGAAAGTGGCACGCTGAAGCCTGTACGAGTAAATGCCGACAAAGATTTGGACAAAGTGTAAACGGTGAAGAAGAAATACTCGATGCTATTCAGTTACCTCCTAGTACTAGAACCAGAAGATTTGTCACTTCGTTTCGATATTTCTTCGACCAGTGTTTGGCAAACATTGTGGGAACAACAAATGTATCCATTTCACCTTAGATTTGTTACAACAAGATTATAGCAAACTCATAAGTTTCTCTCAGTGGCTAATTACGCAATGCACATCTGGTTACCGATGAATCTTGCTTTACAAGAAATGGGATTACTAGTTTTCGAAACACCCATACAACCCTCATGTGACTATTACTACACATTACCAACATATATTTTCATTAAATGCCTGATGTGATCTTCTTGGCGACAATCTCATCGGCCCCTTCTTTTTTCCACCTAGGCTTTCTGGAATATCTTGCATTTTTTTTTTGCAAAATAATCTTTATTAGCTTCCAGGAAATATTCCGTTAGCAAATTTGCAGGGGCTTTGATTTATGCATGATGGTGCTCCAGCTCACTATTCTCAAATTGTCGTTGATTATTTTAACACGACATATAGGAACCGAAGGGTTTGTCGAAACGGATTTGTTCAATGGCCACCACGATCTCCTGATCTAACACAGCTATGTTTTTTCTTGTGCGGTTGGATGTAGCCTAGGGTTTATTCTATTGACTGAGCCACAAAAAAGTTTTCAGAGTATGCCATGGATTAAATTAGATATTTCTTAAATTGATTAAGTGATCTAACCTATATGTCGTACTATTAGTAACCTTACTTATATGTCTGTCTCGGTCGTTCATTGCCTACCTATGATACACATTTTGTGGCTCTCTTGATACATCTACAGACACACAGGTAGAACATAGGAATCGGATAGTGAAAGTTTAATAAAGTTATTGAACAAGTATTTATTGTTTTTTCCTATAACGAACCTCGGCTTTAGCGAACCGATTCCGACGGTCCCTTGAGGTTCGTTATAACCGAGGTTTAATGTATTTGATTTTATGAATTTAAGTACATTTGACAGATATGATACAACGGGTGTTCATTTGAAAAGTCAATAAAGGTTAATTTGAAATTTTGATAGAATAAGACGCATATATATTAGTATGTGTTTGTTGTTCCGTAAACGTAAATTCAAATGACATTTGATAATGTCAATCACATTTGTTATTTATTTGTATGTATGAAACTGTCAAAATATACGACTTCGTAGGTTAAGTAGTAAATTTTAATTTACGACAAACTTCAAAATGTTCTCAGTAAATCACATGCTACTAGATTGACTTTTCAAATGAACACGCGTTATGTACGTACTCTACACATATATTGTATACAACATATATTGTATACAATTGACAAGATATATTAGTTTCTATGTCACTCATGTTTATATTTTTTAATAAAATATCAAGTAATGTTAAAGAAAATTAATAAATAATATATAATATAATATACTTCGCGGATAGCAAGATTTAAATTTGAAAATGTCAAGTATCAATGTGACCAACTGCATGCTTTATATAAAAATAAAACTCTGAACTTTCAAATTAAATAATTTCAATTTATTAATGTAAAAAATGCAAAATAGAAAAAATATATATAAATATGTATAAAAAACTCGTTTAATAAGGCCTTTTGCCGCACTCGCTCTTTAGAAAACTCTCCGCTGTCGCGGCTCGTTTTCTAAACTGATCCAATGCGGCAAAATGGTGCCTTACGAAACTTGTTTCTTAATATATTTTAAACGTTATAGAATTAGATCAAGTTTTGCAAACTTATTATATTGCATTTACATTAATATTATCTTCATATTTTCTACGATAAGACGGTAGCAACTTTCTACGGTATTTCCATAAGCACTGTACTGTTTTCTAAGGTGCGAAAGGACTATACAGTTAATGGTTGAAAGAAAATTATAATCCTGAAATATGTGTAAGATTTTGCTGTGTATTTACGTCAGATTTAGAAAAATAATGCGAAAAATGTAATATTTTTGGCTTATTACAAAAGTCTGTCGTTTTAACATAAATTTATATAATATTTAGCGAAATAAATTTAAATATTTGTATTAGAATTTTTATGAAAGAAATGTTACATGCATGCATGAACAGCTTATTTTTGTTTCGTTAAACCTATAACTAGTTACTCATAATCCGTTAGAACACGAAATTCGTGTTATAATTCAATATAACATTTAACAAAGTTATATGTACGACAAATGCTTTAAAGTGTATGTGAACGACTTATTCCAAAGAATCACCGTGAGTACGTACATAACTAAATCGACATGCAAGGTCTGTTTCAATCCTTGCTCTGTCAAGATATTATCTAATAATGCGTACATACGAGTATTCAGTATGTAACTGCGCGTCATCATCTGCAGTGGCGTAACGAATGAACACATATAAGGCTTTAATATACGAGGTGCGACCCAGAAATTCCCGGAATTTGAATGTGGTGCGCGAAGGAATGGTAGTGCAGCTCTGTAGCGCTGTTTGGTGTGAGCGACGTCTCCCCTAAGTCAGTATGCCAAACGGTACTTTGCTGTGTAGTGAAAAACAGTGTTTGTGTTTCGTTGAGCTGTGTTTGAGTTATTCTGTGACACTACAATGTCTGATATTAAAGAGCAAAGAACGTGCATCAAATTCTGCTTCAAACTTGATAAAACGGCAACGGAATCTCTGAAAGTGCTTAAATAAGCACTTGCTTCAGATCATAGCCAATCTTATGAGTGGTATAACCGTTTTAAAAACGAGCGTGTATCAGTTGATGATGATGAGTGTTTTGGTCGTCTATCGACGGAAAACACGCCATGCGTGATGCTATCCTGTAAGACCGAAGGAGAACAATCATGATATTTGTAACATTGTCGGCTTGTCGTGCGGCATTTGTGAGCGTTCTGGCGAGTTCAGTATGCGGCGTATTGCTGCGAAATTTGTGCCAAGGTTACTGAGCATTGACACCAAAAACGATGTGTGCACAGAGTTGAAAGGAACTACCGAAATGGAAGCGAACTTCAGTACCAGAATTCCACCACGACCGAAAAAAGCACGGGGAGTTCGAAACTTTATCACGGATGGCATCTGTACAAAGAATTCCTTACACCAAGTGAAATAGTTAATGAAAGATTTTATTGCGATGTTCTCTCATTGATCCTATACCACAGCAATGCCACCAACGCACATGTCACTGGTTGTGTGTTAGTTTCCAGCCTTAACAAAGATGGCAGTAGCACCCCAACCTCCCTACTTCCCAGATATTAGCCCTTGGGGCTTCTTCCAATTTGCGAAGTTGAAACTGAAGCTCAAATGGTGCCATTTTGAGACGATTGAGGAGATAAAGACCGTATCGCAGGCAGTGTTGATCATGTTGACACGCGAAGACTTCCAGCACTGCTTGCAGTTATGGACAAGTCGCTGGGACTGGTGTATTCATGCGAAAGGGGATGGTAACGAATGAGTTGTAAGAACAATTTATTGTGTCTTTTTTCACATTCCGGGAAATTCTAAGTAGCATCCCGAGAAATGGTTTGGAGATTAAGAACGATCTGGACGGCCGTCAAAATCAACTAATGAAAACCACGTCAGGGAATAAAATATCTCATTCTAAGAAATCGTTGATTGACAATTGTAGATTATATTAGGATTTCATTGAAGTCAATTCTAATGATTTTGGAAGAACATTTAGGCTTCGAATATATCCTATAAAATTAGTTCCAATTTGGCTCAATTGCTTGGAAAAAGGACGATAGTATAGAGATGATTTCTGACTAACCGTCTGTCATTAAACGTATTATTAGGGGCGATTAAACGTTGGTTTATGCTTATGATTGGAAGCCTATTAATTGAAGTGAAAGTGAAGCAAACCGAAAAGAATGGAAGAACCGTTCTAAAATCAACCATCTTAACCATTTTTATTATTATTATTATCATGGTGCAGTGCATTATGAATTTCTTCCCAACTGGCTAAACTATTAACAAGGAATATTATTGAAGTATTGCACATCTACAATAACCCCGAATTTCAGAAAGTGAACTTGTGGTTTTTGCATCCTGATAATCCATCATATCACACTTCATTGCTTGTTCTAGAGTATTAGGTCAGGGATGCAACACATATTGTTCTACAGCCATCGTATTTGCCGGAATTAGCGCCGTGAGACTTTTTCCTATTTCCTGAATTCAAAAAACTGCTCCGTTGTTCAGCTTTGAACCGATTGGCGAGATCAAACAAAATTCGAAACATGCTCTGAGCTATAAAGAAAATCGTCTTACAGAACTGCTGTATAGATTGGGAAAGACGTTGGAATAAGTATATTGTTTTGGAAGGAAGCTACATTCATTGTAGGAAATGAAATAAATTTGGAAGAAGAATAAAAACTTTGCGTTTTGTTTCAGTCAATACAATAGTAGGTGTTAGTACTTTATTAAATTCAAATCATTTACGTAATTATTAAAACTTTCATAGTCGAAGACAGAACCATTACAATCGTTTATCATCATTTTCCATACATTGCAATTTATCACATTTTATTATTCATACCAATAGCTTCCTCAATGTTTAAAATCAGATTGAAGCTTATATGGATAAGAATGAAATATGGCTAAGACTCTAAATTATAACTGTGGTAGGATATCAACTAGAGATGCAAGAACTATTCATCATACTACATTTTTTAAATAGAAATAATAGGATTTGCTCTGCAGTGCCTTGATTTAAATCTCGAAACTCTTTGATTTTTGCTTATTACATGTGTAATAGTAATGTTTTAGTTGAAAGTCCAGTTTCTCAGATGACAAAAAACGCTACCTTGATGACATTGTGTTCGATTCAAGGAATAAACTATGATTCTTTATTTGTAATTTTTATTTATTTTAATATTCTTAGATTCTTGTATATATTCACGTCAATTTTCTTGTTTTGTTAATTTCTTTCTAGTTTTTATTGATTTGTTATTCTTGCATGGTGTACTTTTTTGAGCATATATTTGGTTGTACTGTTGGATACTTAAACCATTATTAAACCATTATTTTCATTCAATTTAAATAATTAAGTAAAAGTTATTTCAGAAAATTTGTTGTACACTAACAGACAGTGCAATATTGTTTCGCCAAACTTGGGCTTCATCAGGTGATGATAACTAAATAATCTTTAGAAAATTATGTATAGCATCATATGCGAGGGTGAATCACTTTGCTCCACCTCTGACCCACTCACAACAAAAATTTGCCAAATATCTTATTATTAATCTTATTTTTCAACATAGTCTCCATTAAGGTTAACACATTTTTTCCTATCGATGTTCTAGCATTTCTAGTGCTTCTCGAAAGAAAGATTTTTTCAACCCCTGCAAACCACTGATTTACTGCACATCGATCGAACACAATGTTCTAGCATTTCTAATGCTTCTCGAAAGAAAGATTTTTCAACCCCTGCAAACCACTGATTTACTGCACACATAATTATCTCATGGAAATCGTTTACCCTGCAAGTGTTCTTTAAATTTTGGAAACAGTCGGTAATCGCTGGGGCCCAAATCTGGCGAATATGGTAGTTGCTCAATTAATTCGGAGCCTGCTTAAGTTATTGCAGCTGTTGCAATGGCGGACCTGTGACTGGGTGCAAGAGAACTCCTTTGCCAACCTTCGCCGACGTTTTTTTGTTATCAAGTCATATAATTAAATTGGCAAAATAAGTGCCTGTACTGGTGCGCCCCTGCAGGAAATCTACTAAAATGACGGCTTCAACATCCAAAAATATGAATAAATATGAATAGCTTGACCTTCTCTGCTGAAGGCTCCATTGTGAATTTTTCGGCGGTGGTGAACCTTGAGATGTCCTTGGTTTCTACCTCATAATGGATTCAGGACTTGTCCATTGTCACTAATCTTGCAATATTTTCCTGTCTATACCGCGTTAAAAGACGACTGCAAGTATCATTTCGAGTTTTTTATGTGGATGTGTTGACATTCATGGTACCCATCATGAAGACAATTTTTTCATGTTCAAATCGGCTATAATTATATTATATACCACATGGTATGAGAGATCAGCATCTTCAACTATTTGTCTACTAGTCACACGTCGATCTTGCAACATGAGATCATGGATCTTTTTAACAAATTTTCGGTAGCGACGGTTGTGGGAGCTCCACCTTCATGTTCGTCTATACACTGCTGTCCACCAGATTTAAACTCACGACACCACCATTTAACTATGTCGTATGATACTGCATTTTCCCCTAATGTATCCATCAAATCTTGATGAATTTGAGTTGGAGTCATCTCTTTTAAAAGTATTTAATCACCGCTCGTTGCTTGACACGATCCATTTTGATACTGATATGTCTCTCGGCCTCGGGCATCTACTGTAGGTACGCTTTAACAGGTTCAAATTTGCAAATTTCTGGCGTTAAAATAATTGTTTTGGTTTATAAATGGGTCAGGCGGAGCAAATTGGTCAGCTCTCTTATGTATTCCTACGAAAGTGTGGGGTTATGTAGAAGCGTTATTAACAATTTAGAAAGACAGTAGAGTGGAGTGATTTAATTCAGTTTGTTCATTTAGTGCTAGACCTATTTTGCTATGTACACCCAGCGGCAGAATTAACCGCCCACCCTATGTTTTGTCATTAATTCGGAAATTTTTGTAATTCTGAATTTTTTTGAAGTTTTTAATATCGAAGTACATCTTGGAAAAGGAAATAAACACCAATTAATTGAAATCTTCTTTACTCTTAAAAAATTAGCAATACATGAAATTTATGGAAAAAAAAATTGTTGTCAACGAACTTGACCTCAATAATGAATGCTGCTTCTCCGTACCTTAATCATCTCAAAGAGTCTGCGCGGAAGTGTGTCGTTGACATTTTGAATGTCAACTTATGGGATGTTTTCCCATTCTTCCAACGCAGCAGTTTTCGGCTCTCTAATCGTAGTTGGAGCTGGTCTCCGTGCTCGAATCTGACGTTTCAGGTTATCCCAGATGTGTTCTATTGGATTGTTGTCTGGACTATTTGCTGGCCATGGTAAAGTTCTGATGTCAACTTCATTAAAGTAGTCCAAAACCACTCGAGTGACGTGACAGCATGCGTCGTCTTGTATTAAAACAAAATTGTCTCCAATAAATGACGCAAACGCAATGACATGATCTTGAAGAACTTCTTGTACATATCTGTGAGCATCTACATCGCCTCTATCAAAAATCACTAGGTCCGTACGAGCCTCGCAAGAAATTCCTCCCCATATCATTATTGAGTCCCCTTGGTAACCCACAATTTGAACAAGAGAACAAGGAGCACACTGCTCGTTCAAACGTCTGTATACACGCTGGCGGCCATCGAGATTTCTTAAAGCAATTCTGCTCTCGTCGAAGAATAAAGCATTCTTCCATTGAATCATATTCCACATACTGTATTCCCGCGCAAAACGGAGTCTAGCTGTTTAGTCATGCGGGCGAGGCTGTGGGGCTCGGTAAGGGCGTCTCGCTGAAAGATTATAGTCTGCCAACCTTCTTCTTACAATTCGCTCGCCCACGTCCACATTTCTAACTTCAGCAAGACAATAACGGGCTTCAACGGCGGTACAAAACCGATTTCTTAAAATCGTGCTCGCAACAAAACGATCGTCCCTCACGGAAGTGCAACGATGGCGGCCCTGACCAGGCCTTCTGGTGTAAGAACCAGTCTCCCAAAAACGCCCGATGGCATCTCTGACTGTCTCACGGGCACCAAGTATTCCAACAATACGACGTTCGCTATAACCTTCATCGAATAGAACCACAGCCCTGGCTACGGAGTTTGCGTTCAATGGGATTGTTTGGAATTAAAAATGTTTTTGAACTTAACTTAAACCGATTTGAAAATATATACACCAACACTAAACAAGTCTAATTAAGTTGAATAAAAAATAAATCGTAAATACACTCACCCTAAGCAAGTCAAATTTGAACCAAATTACTAATAAGCGTACGAATGACAGTAATACACAGACATTGACAGTTAAACTAAATTATTTACTGTCAAAGTGTCATGTAATGTCAATTAATGTCGATAAATTGACGAAAATCTCCAACAAAATAACAAAATATAGAGTGGGCGGTTAATTCTGCCGCTGAGTGTATATCTATTCAAATAAATCAAGTTTTTTACTTTTATCCTGTACAAGTAAGATTTTAAAGTCTGTCAAAATTATGACTTAGTTCTAGGCAATAATTAGCGAATTTTGAGTCCATTTTTTATCGTTGTAACTTTCTTCTTATTCCCTAATCCTCTGTTGAAGGAAACGTCCTGTTTGATCAATATAGACTTTGTTGCATTTCAATTTAACATATAGACCCATGAGTTCGCCATTATTTCTATTTTATCTTTGCCATTCCTAAGGTATTTTTGTATAGAATTGTTTGTGTTAAACGCTATTAATGTATTGTTGGTTTTTTAACTAATTTTCCGAACTTGACGTAACGGGTGTTCATTGGAAAAGTCAATCTAGTAGCATGTGAATTACTGAGAAGATTTTCAAGTATGTCGTAAATTAAAATTTACTACTTAACCTACGAAGGGCACAAGAAACTGCAAATATTGTCACTCATTCAAAGAATTTAATTAGTTTGTAATATGTTCTCTTAAAGTAGCCTCTGTTAACGCCTTTCCACAATATATGCCTATATATACACAGATATACTAATTGTTTACAAGAAAAAATAATGTGCTAACAAGAAATAACATTCAAAAACAGACAAGAAGACATCTCTTGTTGTCGACCTTGTTTATTGAACAGATAAGCGAAAGCCACAAAATTACTAACCGACATCTCTATACTCACATACACACCCACATTGCTTGAAAATAGGAATGCCTGCAGCAGTGGCACATTCACTTGCATTAAGCGACTGTACAACTTTGTATAGGAGGCAATTTGAAATACCAAAACCAACTCTCCACATCAATCTTCACGTTACGCATTTTATTTTCGCTGGTCCTTTTAGAACTTGACGCCCTTCTAAAATAAAAGGTGATATATTGCCGAAACAGTTTCTCTAAAGTTACACACTGAACGCAACTTGCATATAAATATAATACGTCAAGAGCCCTATAAGCGTTAATATGTTGAAGGTGTGTGCGCAGGCATGGTTCGGAGTAATTTTTTTTTCTTTCAGTGGAGGGCGTGCTTGTGATTCCGGTATCGAATATCTTTCGACCAGGGTGGCCCATAAACCGACGGCCCATCGACTTGTGGGTAGTAGTTGTAATAGTTGTAATAGGAGCAGTAGCTTCTGGCCCCGCACACACTAATAATAATTAAATAGTGAACGCGCTGGCGTTGCACTCTAACCGCAAAAGTGATGTTATCTGTTCATGGGGAATTACATATCTGACACTTTACTGTGAGAGTATGAGAGTATTCATTTTCTGCTTTTCGTTTACTACTGCACGTCAACTTGTCAACCGTGTATGATGGATTTGAGATCGCGTATTAACGTAGTAGGTAGTTGCTTAATGTAACTGCCTACCGAGATAAATTCTATTTTTAAGTTTCAGTGGCGTGGCAATGGGAACTTTTCTGTTTAAAACAAACACTCGCTGCTTTTCTAATTTTGAAAAATAAAATATTATACTTGGTATTATTACTAGAAATAATGATACCGAATATAGAAATTGATGATAATAATAATAATGATTTATTGTACGGAATGTTACTTTCTTAAACTCCATATTAAACTTCAATCATTAAGTTGGTATTTTCAAATAGATTGAGGATAGAAATGGCGACTTTTATTTTTGTGTTAGAATTTTGTTAACTAAATTTACTGTATATCCATTATTAACTGCCATATAGAATTAAATAGAATACACAAATATTCAATCTATCCGAAACTAGCAAACAATAGTAAAGATCAATATAATTCAATCACATATATAGGACCAACGTAACGTGTGTTCATTTGAAAAGTCAATCTAGGTTTCTTTGAAATTTTGATAGAATAAGACGCAAATATATTAGTATGTGTTTGTTGTTCCGTAAACGTAAATCCAAATGACATTTGATAATGTCAATCACAAATATCAGTTAGTGCATAAAATAATCGTGCGTCGATTCTGGTTTAAATAAATTGCTTCGCAGTTTTAAAATGGCTTTCACTTTAGAATATAAAATTTTTTTAGTCCAGGTTTATTTTCGAAGTGGAAATAAAATTGATGGTTTATGGGTTTATTCAGTTCAAGATTGCATGGTAGAATTTCAAGTTGACTTTCCACATTTTGTAATAGATTATATACAATTTAAGAATACTTTGGATAGAATTTTAAAACTTTTTTCTGAAACTGGTAGTCTCTTAAAAAAATCAGGCAGCGGAGCAGTTAAGAAACGTACACCTCAAGTTGTCAATCGTGTTGAAGAAATAATGGAAAATGATCCACAAACATCTGTTCGACATTTGAGTCAACTAATAAACCTTTCTGTTGGTACAACTCACAAGTAACTAAAAAAAGATATGCAACTTTATCCATACCGTGTCACAGCAGTACAAGAATTGTTACAAATATTACCCACGTAGTAATACATAGACGAGTATTGCTATATGTGTGTTTACTCTTCCATGCTTACTACTGAATTTCATTCGTCTCGTATCCAGAGTAGAATAATGACCAATTATTATCATATACAGTAACTATGACAGTATACACCTGAGACTAGAGATACAGTGATTGTAATTACTCCTGGTTTGAAGGAATTTTCGGAATATGTTTGACCGAAATATATGTTTTGAATAATACACTAGTTTGAATTAACATTAATATATTTACAAGATAATTATTAATAAATTGAATCTTGGAGTTCCATTTTATATAAATGTATGAATCTGGCCTTAATAGTAAATACCGAGAAACTGGCTAATACATAAATATATTCTTGAAACGAGATCGCTGAGATCTGGGTTGGAACTGATTATTGTTTATACTTTTTTTACAATGAATATTTTGTCCCCGCCAGTTACAAGGGAGGGAGAAAACAACTAAATAATTATAATGAAATTGCGATGCAAATATTTTATCCTTCTCCAAGGAAAGGCATATGATGTAGTTTACAAACGTCATAAATTAATTAAAATAAACAATATGCACATGAACCCATAATTGTAATACTGGCAAATTAAATAAATATTAAATACTAAATAATACAATTGTTACAGGTATTGAATAGCAATATACACAGTACGTAAATTACAATGAACAGCAAGTGGGCTAGAAATAAAGAACAGTATTTGAAGAATACAGGAAAAACGCAATTAAACGGTATCTCTAAACCTTATCGTAAAATATGAATACATTGTAACATTCAATATAATAAATACAATAAATGAAATATAACAATAAAGCCTATGCTATTATATAGGTTTACATCCGCAAAGGAATGAATTTACAAAAAGGATTATACCTGTATTGAGTAAAAGTTTTATGACCGTAGGAAACACGACAATGCATAAGCAATATAATACCTGACCACTTACGAAATTAACAAATTAGATATTTGGGAAACTCCAAGACCTTTCTATACACTTTACATTTACAAATAGTATAAAATTAAAACCTACGATTTAATAAGTAAAATAAATGCAACTAAATCTATTTGATTATAGGCAAAAAAAAAAACTGAAATACAAATTAAATCTATATGGACCGAACAGTGATATTTAATTGATATAAATCACCTGTATTCATAGTTTTAATAATCATTTACAGATAAAGAAAACCACTTTTCTATTTTTATTTATTTACAATTTTTCAGACCAACGTCATCGTTGGAAGTTAAATTAAAATCCTTCGGTTTCGATGTTCTTGTTAGTTTCCCACTAGCGTTGCATGCCGTAATAAGTTTCTCTTTATATCCTGCTGTATGGAAGCAAACATTTTCTGCAACTCTTCATTTCTGTTTAATTTACAGATCTAATGTTCACTGCATTCGCCGATACGGACAGAACATGGAAGGCGATATATCATATGCAAAATATCTAGAATTTCCAGTTTGAGCCTCGATTTAGTCTTGAGACTTATAATTGTTATAATCTTTGTACACATAGATTTTCTGGATAAGATAAAATATTTAAAAATTTTGGATTAATAATAAATCAGATAATCTCGAATTTAGTAAATAGTAATATCGCAAGTACAAGATCACGTAAATAGATAAAACATTCGTAATAGAAAAGCCAAGAAGAGGTTAATTATTTTTTTATTTTGCAAATTAGTTCACATGTTTGGAGAGCGGGATACCAAGGGGGCAAATTCATATTAAAATGTAGATGCAAAACTGACCAATAAATTCACTTTCGCCATCAACCAAAAATAATGACGTCCGTATTGTCAGTTTCATGACAACTAAAATAATTGTCTTATATATGTATTACTAAATTTATAATTTTATTAATCTGGAATATATTATATGTATATAATAGTAACTATAGGATATTATTTCGATGAATAATATTAATTAAAGATTTTAATTTTGGCGTTATTTCAACTAGTTTGATTAAGGATATTAACATAAGGTGTTGGCCATCATGAAAAATCGTTTACATGTTACTACCGAATCATTTGACGGTAGGTAGACGGCGGTTGGTTGCTAAAATAGTGAACTTAAAAATGTAGTTTTACGCCCGGTTTCATAATACTGGCTTAAAAATTCCTTTAACTAAAGTAACTTTATCTTTTTAAAAATAATTTAAAGTAATTGCGTTTCATAATGTTATATCTGGACAACTTTAACAAAAGTGCAGTTTATTCATTTTAAAAGAAAGTTGGCAACACAAAATCTCAGAGTGAAAATAGATTGCATTTAAAAGGTACAAATAGTAAATTTCAAAACATTTTGACATTTTAGTTATATAGGCTATATATATTGGTTAACATCTTGTTAGCTCGCATTTGTATGGTATTATTATTTTACAAATTAATTCTAAAATAACAATGCCAATATTGGATACGAACACAATAGAAGTGAAAAAAGATCAACGAAGCAGAGGCACGAATTTCACAAAAGAAGAAGAGCTGGTTTTGTTGAATTTAATATCTACTACTGCACAATAATACAATGCAAGAACACAAATGCTTGTTCTTATCATCAAAAAGTAAGCTATTAGTGCGTAGCACCAACATTGTTCCATAAAACCGCAAAGTAATTAAAAGTTTTGTCTCTGGCTTTACAGCACTGCCACCAAAATTTTTGTATATGTATATAATTATGATCATAGATACATTTTTAATCAATATTTTTATGAATGCTTACTTGTTTGTGCTACAAATCACATATATAGGACCAACATAACGTGTGTTCATTTGAAAAGTCAATCTTGGTTACTTTTAAATTTTGATAGAATAAGACGCAAATATATTAGTATGTGTTTGTTGTTCCGTAAACGTAAATCCAAATGACATTTGATAATGTCAATCACAAATATCAGTTAGTGCATAAAATAATCGTGCGTCGATTCTGGTTTAAATAAATTGCTTCGCAGTTTTAAAATGGCTTTCACTTTAGAATATAAAATTTTTTTAGTCCAGGCTTATTTTCGAAGTGGAAATAAAATTGATGGTCCATGGGTTTATTCAGTTCAAGATTGCATGGTAGAATTTCAAGTTGAGTTTCCACATTTTGTAATAGATTATATACAATTTAAGAATACTTTGGATAGAATTTTAAAACTTTTTTCTGAAACTGATAGTCTCTTAAGAAAATCAGGCAGCGGAGCAGTTAAGAAACGTACACCTCCAGTTGTCAATCGTGTTGAAGAAATAATGGAAAATGATCCACAAACATCTGTTCGACATTTGAGTCAACAAATAAACCTTTCTGTTGGTACAACTCACAAGTAACTAAAAAAAGATATGCAACTTTATCCATACCGTGTCACAGCAGTACAAGAATTGTTAGAAATATTACCCACGTAGACTACAGTTTTGTAATTGGTTTGTAAATATGAACAATAATGGAGAACTTTCGCAAAGAGTCATCTTTACTGATTCAGCATGGTTTTATAAAACGGGATACCTAAATTCACAAAATACAAGAATTT
The DNA here is from genome assembly GCA_935421215.2 of Melolontha melolontha. Classification (NCBI taxonomy): domain Eukaryota; kingdom Metazoa; phylum Arthropoda; class Insecta; order Coleoptera; family Scarabaeidae; genus Melolontha; species Melolontha melolontha. Next base: position 164,303,037 of record OW285237.1, on the reverse strand, counting down.
GGAGTAGTGAAAGTCTGGGGTGCCAATTTTGAAATCCATTTCTTCCAGTCCACCTGTTTTGAAAGTTGGCATTTAAAATTGCTGAACCTCGCGGTGATACTGACGCGGAGCTCTATCCAATTGAAGCCATATGTTTGCTCATATGTTTAAATGGACTTCTTCTAATAATACTGGAAGTTGGTGTAAAGGAAAATCGAGAAACACTGTACCATTAAAAGGTTTTTCGAAAAAATAGGGTCCAATTAAATATGGGCACAGTATTTCACCCCACACATTAATGAAGCACCTATTCTGATTTCTCATGACTCTGTATTGATGCGGATTCAAATCAGAGTAATAATGGAAGTTGTCTATTCACGACACCATTGTTACCAAAATTCAATTTGATTGTCAAAATCATTACCATAAAGTTATTGACAAAACTGAATTTTATTAGGATGAAATCTGTGTTCTTTAGGAATTTTTGAAATACTTGCTTGACTAATCTTAATATTTTTGGATATCTGATTTTGAGTAATATTGGGATTTTCGATAATTGAACCAACTACAGTAGAAACGTTTTCTACATCTTCAGTGACAAATTTCCTTGTAATGTGTTTTTTTTATAACTAACACTTCCACTTTCCTTAAGGTCGTTTAATAGTCTCTCAAAATGGCTCTCAAATGGCTTAGGGCGATTTCTTTCGGGAAACCTTTGAGCATAAACTCGAGAAGATAATAAACAATTTTGATTCCCCAAGCATAAAAATCATATCAATACACTCTTCTGTTGTGTAAATCTTCATTTTGAAATTATGTAATTAAGTTATCAAAGATTGAAACACGTGCAAAGCTCTAGAAAACTTCAAGTTCTGGCAGTTGTCATACATAAATCCAAATTATAAACTCTTTTTAAATTATATTATTATAATATTAGAGTTACAACATAAAATACTTATTATTAAAAGTTACTATCGAACTGACCAAAAATTAGAAAATGGAGATTGGGTTTATTCCACTAATCAGTACCCACAGGATTTCCGGTAACAGTATCCTAATCTGCCAGCTACTTAGGCACAACTGCAAAAATATTCAAGCTGTGTTATTAAATTTGATGAAACAGGGGCAATATCTCGTAAACCTGGTGGTGAAGCACTTACAAAACGAACACAAAATTACATAGAGGATATTCGATGTCGAATGGACAACTCACCCAAAAAAAACAATCGCAAAACTATCACAACAAGTTCATTTGTCTGTAGGAACATGTCGTACTATTTAAGAAAAGGACTCAAGTTGTTTCCATATAAAATTCAAACAGAACTCAAACAGGTAGAAATTGTCACGAGAACACAGGCTCTATGGTTTTTGTATATCATAAATAATGACATTCTCGACCAAGATTTCTTTTCGAATGGGGCTTGGTGCCATCTTCCAGGATATTTAAAAAAGAAAATATGAAAATTTGTACGCTATATCCATAAGAAATAGACATCGGGCTATCAGTTTCAGGAAGACGATTTACTGGAGCTATATTTTTTAAACAAACCATAACTGCTGAAAGATATCGAAATGAATCATTAGAGACGTTTATTAATGAACTTCTTGATGATGAACATACGGATATTTCCAGCAAGATAATCCATCAGCGCACAAATCTCGAGAAACAATAGCTTTTTGCAAGAATACAACGATACAAGAATTATGAATTTTCCTCCAAGATCTCCAGATTTGTCAATTTCAGACTATTTTATTTTTCCATATTTAAAGAATACCATTTTCAAGACCAGACATCACACAATCGAAGAGCTTCGTAATACTTTTGTGATATCTTGCGCTGACATAACCCTATAAATCCTAATAAATGGCTTTGAAAGCATGAAGCGTTGAATTCAACTTTGTGTTTAACATAATGGTCGACATTTCCAACATTTGCTTTGGTATTTTTTCTATTAATTTTGACAATTGTAATAAATATTTTTTGAAAATATAAATTACTAATTGTTACACACATTTACACGACATAACCTTACTATCAAAATTATACGTTTGTGATAGATTACGTGCACTGTCACCAATCATTAAAAAAAAGCATGTCCGTCTCTAATGAAAAAAGTTTTTGAAGTCATGTTAAATCAGCTATTCTATTCATACTAGTCGTAACCACAATAACAATTTATAATAGTTTGTTTATTAGTTTTCTTTGACAATTATTATTGTATGGAATAAGTCAAGCTACATAACTGCCCGAAAATAAAATATTAGCACCAATCTCATGTAAAAAATACATTGAGTCATAAAAAATTCTATAGTTATTGTTGATGAGATAAAATTGACACATACAATTTCACTTAATTTCCACGTTATTGGTAATATACCATGACAATTATTTTGAGACACATGTACACAGTCACAGATATGTACATTATTTGAAGCTGTATGGTATCGTCCTGTTTAAAGTGTTATTCTTCAAATGGAGTTGTATTTCAAACTAAACCTAAAGGGTGTTAACAAATTTAATCTTAAACGAATTGTTTACAATTAAGAAATACTTAGAAAGTTAATTAATAATCGGTACATTATGTTCAAAATTTAGACCTTAAAGGGATTAAATTTACCTGTGTTCAAACATAATTAAGGGGTACCAAAATAAAATTAAAGATTTAGTTGTGAAATTGATAAAGAGTACAGTTTAACAACTGTCTGAATTATTCAAAAGGAAGACCTGAATTACACTGGTCAACAAATTTTCATTCCTTTATATTTATTTAGAAACTATGTACAATTTGCGTTTCTTTTATGCTTGGAACAACAGTAATTAAAACAAATTTATTATGGCACGTTAGGTTTTTACAAAAAATATTGAAAAGTAAATGAAATAATATTAATTAAGTATGTACATCATATGGAACTGTACGTTATCGTCCTGTTTAAAATGTTTATTCTTTTACTTTTCTTTTATGCTGTTCTTCGGCATTTTCTGATATCAATGTCCAACAATAATCAGTAATCAGTAACATTATATTCTTCACTCGAAACACCTATGGGTCTTAGTTCTGGCAAAGGAATTAGGTATTGGACAAGTAACAGAAGGCGAACTAGCATAACTAATATTTTTCTTGTTTTTGTTGGAAAACCCGAAAGTTTTTGTGGAGGTCTCAGAATAACAGAACAGCGTGCGCAGCAAATACTAAAAGCTCATGGCTTGTCTTGATGTTCAATGATTAAGTTAAAATAGTGAAAATATAACTTTTCTATTAAAATAATATTCCGCTTATGCTGGTGAGTAGTAAATTTCTCCACAAACATAAACTGTTTGGATTATTTATACACGTACGCGACATTATGAAATAAAAAGGCGTTCAGCTATTACAAACCGATTTACATTGAATCGAAAGATCCGTGTGGCTATTTATATACCCACATACCACATATGTACCAATTGCTAATTTGATTGATTCCAGAGCAAAAATGGGCGTTGTTTAAGCGCTCTAACGTAGGAAACATGCAAGGACATGTTCAGACATGTCCAATTAATGTTCGACAGAACCATATTTTTTGTAGTGTTCTTCTTATGTAAAAGTGACTTTGGAATTTTGTAAAATTTAATGCGTTTTCTGAAAGAACTATTTAGGAAATTATCTAGAAATCCCGACGTGATGGAGCAAATTTTAAATCACTTTCAAAATCAGCATGGCAAAAGATATAAATATACCGATTGGTGGATAATAAAACTGAACCGTATTTTTAATAATATAAAATATTATTAAAAATCTGGTGTGAAGAACACAAATACAGGTTCACTATTAATATTTTTGTGAACGTGTCCGAACATATCCCTCCCCAGCGACGTAGATACGTATTTCGCCTTTCTACAGGCTCATCGGTACGCCCCTGCTGGAGAAAGGATATTCTCAGACACATTCACAAAAAAGAACCACATCGCCACATCACAGAAATTATCCAGACCGAGCGTAGAAGTAAATTCAGCGCCACCTGTTGTCAGACAGCCGAAGTACCTTAATAATGAACCTGTATTTGTGTTCTTCACACCAGATTTTTAATAATATTTTATATTATTACTCAACTTCAATACGTCCATAGCCTGATCCCTACTCTCAGCGCGAACAATAGCAGATGTGTCATCTGCGTAAAACATTAGTAGTTATTTATAACACGTGGTAGATCATTGACATAAAGGAGAAAGAGCAATGGTCCCAAAATAGACCCGTGTATGACACCGCACTTCACATTACGCCACGTCGATCGTATCGGTTCCCCCGAGTCGTCATAACACACTACCCTCTGTGACAAATACGATTTCATCCATTTTTGTGCTATACCACAGAAACCGATGACCTCCAACTTCTTTAAAAGGATATTGTGATGAACACTGTCGAATGCTCTTGAGAAGTCCATAAACAAAGTTATAGTCACATCCTTATTATTTAAACCGATAATTTCTTATTCGAGCAGTTGGCATGTTGTTATTAATGTGGACCTGTTACCAATATATCCATTCTGGTTATAACTCAACGACTAATGCTTGTCAATGAAACTTTGCATACTAGAACACATAAGTTTTTCAATTATCTTAGAAATGTTGGCTATATCTAATAGCAATAGGCCTGTAACTTTAAAGTTGTTTTTATTGTCTTTCTTGTATATTAGTCTTATTATAGTGGACGTTAATTGAGTAGGAAAGGTACCAGTAATATATGTAATAATTACTATATGTGCCGACAGGCTATCACTATAGCGTTTCAGAAGATTTGTGGGTATCTCATCTTCTCTAATGGTAGTGGTCCTATTCAGTTTTTTATTGCGTCTGCAACCTCCAGTACGTCTGCTAAGAAGATAAAAAATGTCTGGGTGTACAAGTTAAAGAAGTTGGAAGTATCCAATTCAACAACAATATTAAGATTGCATTGTTGTATAGCTGCGAAATATTGAAAATATCAGAAAGGTACAAGAAAAAATTCAGGCTTTAGTGAGCAGACGTTGGTGCAAAATTTAGTTTGCTAGTCAAATATGATAACCATGAAAGGTGACGATGAACTTTGACAACGAACTAAGCAATTGAAGACCAAGAAAAGTAAATGAAAATGGATAGGACACACGCTAAGCAAGCAGGTTAATGGTACTACAAAATAAATTTTAGACGTGACTTGGGAAGAGAAGAACGGAAGCCAAGGCAAAATAATAACAAAAGGGAAATTAAAGGTGATAGGAAAATTATAAAGAACTATCCAGGTTGGTAAAAGATAAGACAAGGTAAGAAAAAAATTCGTGGACGCCCTAAGTTCCGAGACGAAGCCACAGGATTAGATTATAATATATAATTAATATTTCTGGTGGTAATAAAATTTGCTAATTAAGTTATAAACACTCACTATATACACTCTCTTCCTTAATTAAAAAAATATATTACTTTGTAGGAAAATGTGGTGAGACGGTTAGACGTGTTTTTTTCTTATTAAAACTCTTTTGGTACAGGAATATTTAATATATCAGTGAGATATGAAGTGTTACGCCTAAAAGGAATAATTTTTTTCAACTTGATCTTTTGGCATCAGAATGACTATATTTAAAGCATGCTATGATAAGAATGTCAACTTTTTATCTTTTATATTTTTTGCCCCAAAAAATTTCTCTCTTAGTTTTTTGTGAAAAAACCTGTTTATGAGAGCTGACTAGTACAGAAATGTTTAGTTATTGCGCGTCCGTCTACGAGTGTTAAGCGTAACAAAATACTTAGAGTTCGAACAATATTATCACAGTGTTAGTGACTTTGACAGGGGTAGAATTATTGCCTAACGAGATGTTGGTTCGTCCTATCGCGAAATTGGCCGCCGTGTTAATTGTACTGCAATGACGGTAATGCGTGTGTGTCGTGTGTGGACAAAAGAAGGTAGAGGAATACGAAGAAAGCCAACTGGTCAACCGAGGCGTACCACAGAGCGTCAAGATAGGCGCTTCAGACAACTAGCTCCACGAGACCGTTTTTCTACTACGCGTCAAATCGCTGACCAATGGTTTGGAGAAGAAGGTAGACCTGTTACTATGGGTAAACTATATCGCTGCATCCGAACCTTTAGACTTCTTTCATACCGTCCACGATTAGTGCTTCATTTTACTGCGAACTATTGTAGCCTACGTTAGAACTGGTGCTGAGAACGGCAGAACTGTTAGGCTGAATGACATGATGTCGTCTTCAGCGACGAATCGCGATTCTGTCTAGGTATGCGCGATGACAGTAGAAGGGTACGACGCTGGCGTGGAGAGCGACGTGATATTGGGTTTGCTGTTGAAAGGCATGTACACAGCACTGTTGAAGTAATGGTTTAGGGGGCTATTGCCTATGGTAGCGGTAACCATTTCTCTTTATTCGAGGTAGTATGACAGCTGCACGTTATGTTGATATCCTACAAACCACTTTACTACCTTATCTCCTTATCTCGATGGCCGTCCAAACGTCCTTTTTCAGCAAGACAACGCACGTCGAAGAAGCAGGCATTAATGTTTTTCTGTAGCCACCCCGTTCACCAGATTTAAATCTCATTAAACATGTATGGAATATCATTGGGAGGGTGACTGTCCACTTTTCACAATCCTCCACAGACTTTGACGGAGGTAATCCACGAAACTCAATTTGCTTGGAACGAGGTACCTCAAGCAGGTATCGACCATGTCATTTCGTCGGTACCTAGACGTGAATAGGAGTGTACTCAGCTAAGGCGTCGCTAAACACATTAATTTTTTTTCGTATAACATGTTAATATAATTTCTTGCAAATGTTATCGATGTAAAACTATCATATTATCAAAAAAAATAAAGTTGAACAAATTATACCTTCTAGGTGTTACACTTCTAATGTCACTAAGTATACTTTAGATTATTCTTGTAAATCCACAAATTATACTTTTGTACAATCTTATTAATAAATACGATAATAAAGTAATTTACGATCCACCGTAAATTATTTTATTTTGTAATTATTGCGCATCGAGCGAGAACGCTCACAGCCACACAAAGACATAAAACCATCCCTCCATGACGAATATACGAGATAATAACTGCAATGTTTTTATTGATTAGAGGGAAGGCCGACCAGCGAATAGAATCATACGGTCGAAATATACAATTACAAAGAAGCGACAGACCAATGACTGTAACAACAACGACAAGCAACAACCGTCACCTCCACCAAACTACTACATTTCATTTCACGCTAGATTAATATTGGATAAGTTATGGATAATTTGAAAGGGTGATAGATTTCCCTAGAGGGGTCGGAAATATTGGTAAACGCCGGTAGCTACAACCTACCATCCCCGAACCTAAAAGAAGTCAATTCCATCAAGTGTGAGTGTTGTACGAGTGGAAGGGCGAGGGAGAGGACTCGCTATCGTCTGTAGTGCCGACGTGTCCCGATACTCGCCGAACGATCACGATAGAGTGCAAAGTTGAAACCATTAACGTCTTATCATGCTTTTGCGAAATTGCCCCCGTATTTTCTTTCCGTATCTAAATAATGTATCTGGTAGTGCGAGAGGAACGGATGCTCCATCTTTCTATTGGTGTGTTTTGTCTTCGTTCTTACTCGATCCTGCATCGTATATCTCCGTCTTTCTTGAGTGTGAAGTGAGAACTTCGGCTTGTAAAAGGTGATGTAAAACTTTCGCTACTATTTGACGCTATCAGTGCTTTTTTTTCTGGATATAGAATTTAGGTATTGATGTACAATCTTCGAACCACTTTTTAAATATTTATTGATAAAACCGAATGTATTTTCAGAACATGTGAGAAACCTCTTTTCGGAAAGCTTTGGAAATAAAACGACCGATATTTATTCGTATTAGATAATTTCAATTTTAGCCAGCAAGTGAATTGATAGTATAATTACGTGTAATGATAAAAGCATATTAATCATGCAAACAAAAATTAAAGTTGAATATAGTGATTGCTGGCTGTATTCAAAGAAGTGAGAGAATAGTGCGACAAACTTGTGGTTGTTATCTCTTGTATACAAAGCAAATATTTCAAACTAGATTGTCATTAAATTAAAAGAAACAAATTCATTTGGATATCAAATTGGAAATTATAGAAAATCTAAATTCTAAAAAATAAAAGACAAGTTTCTCTGAAAGAGGTAACTAATCAAAACAGTATTAAAGTGGATCCAAAAAGCAGCACCATTTGACCAAATAACCTACAAATTTCTGAAACTGTTGCCACAAAAGTGCTTTCATGCTCACGTATATAGTATCAATCCACTCGATGTTTTAATTCTTGGTTCTTAATTTAAAAAGGTATATAACCCCTTACCACAATTATTAGTCGTATCCTAAATACGTATTTCGACAACTAAGTTGTCATCATCAGTAGGTAAAAACTACTAATTAAAGTCACACGGGGCACAATAAAGTAAGATGAACGCTTCCGCACGACTACTATACACTGCAACCCTGTAAAGACGTTCATCTTACTTTATTGTGCCCCGTGTGACTTTAATTAGTAGTTTTTACCTACTGATGATGACAACTTAGTTGTCGAAATACGTATTTAGGATACGACTAATAATTGTGGTAAGGGGTTATATACCTTTTTAAATTATTTTTTTAACCACAGTCTCCATTGAAAGAATTTTCTTGGTTCTTAAACAAAACTAGATAATCCTTATAAAACTTTTCATTCTGACTTCAAATCCGCTTTCAGATTTTTTTCTATCAAGCGTAGTTTTTGAAATATATTTATTTGAATCCACTGACCAGCGTAATTATAATTACTTTAAGTATTTACGTATTAGCAATAATTTTTTTTTGGAAATGGTTCTTTTCACATACATTAATCACTTTAAATATTTTTAAATATTATTTCATCTTTTCATAAGTTAGAGCGTTTATGTACGAGGGCATATTGAAAACTAATCCCTCCATGGCTATAACTTTCTTAGTAATAAATATATGATTTATATATAAATGTGAAATAATACTATAAACTGTCCTCTACGCACTGATAAAATCATTTTTTCACATAATTGCCATTGACAGCAATACATTTACACAAACGTACTACGAGTCTTGAAAGTCCGTTACGGAAAAAATCTGAATACTTCCCACAGTACCATTGCCGCACCTTCGTTATCACCTCTGCATCCGAAGAGAAATGCTTGCCATTGAGATGTTCCTTAAGCTTTGAAAAGAGCAAAAAGTCACAAGGCGCAAGATCGGGGCTATAAGGTGAATGAGGTAAAACCACATGAAATCCAAGCTTCAGATTTGTTGGGTGTTAACATATCGTTCGGAGTTTATAGTACAACCACATTTCAAAAATTCAATGTGAACGATGCCATCATAATCCCAGAAAGCAGTAATCATGACTTTCCCGGCGGATGGAAGTGCTTTGAATTTTTTCGGTTGTAGCGAACACTTATGTCTGTACTCCATGGACTGACGTTTCATTTCAGAGTCGTAATGATGCGCCCACGACTCGTCACCGGTCAAAATTCTGTGGAGAAAAGCATCTCCTTCTGCTTCATATCGAATCAAGAGTCGTTCGCAGATTTGTTTCCTATTGGCTTTCCTTTCATCAGTAAGCATTCGCGCATACTCTCCTGTACTGCAGCACATTGCAGATAATATGATATATTCTTTCTTGTGAAATACTCACCCTGTTGGCAATGTCAGTTTGTTTATACCGACGATTCTCACGAACCAGTTCATCAACGAGAGCCTCCTGTCTTTCACCATACGCGGATGTGGTCGGCCACTGCGTGCTCGACCATGGACATACTCTTCAGCAGGATTTGCGTTGTTCACAGTCCTTACCGACCTCCTAAGAGTACTCACATCAACACATGCATCACGGTATACAGCACTCAACCATCGATTTATGTCAATTGGCGCTACACCCTCCGCAGTAAGAAATTCAATAACAGCTCGTTGCTTTAGCCGCACGTCCATGCCGGTCGCCATGTTTAGAACTGTCGTGCGCACACGCGATGTTGTTGAGAATCTACACTAGGAGGACCTATGAATAAATGCTTAAGGTAAATGGCAAACCACTTTTGACACGATCCGGCCTATCATTATAAAAGTTATGGCTATGGAGGCATTAGATTTCGATATACCCTCGTATGATGCTCTTCAGACCATGAAAAGTGTGCCAGCGATCGGGGCAGTTTTTGTTATGTTTGTGAGGAATTTACTCTAAACACCAAAAAGCGTTGTTTTGCTGAGCTAATAAGGAGAATTTAACATCCGCATTTTGAATGGAAGATTTGCACAAGAAACCCACCGAATAGGGTTTCTTGTGCAAATCTCCTTCGACAAAGAAAAAAAGGTCCTCTTGTATGTATACAATTCGCAAAGAATCATCTAACCGATTGTTAATTCTATATAACAAATATATTCTTTCCAAAAAAAATACAAAAACCTGTTGGGTACCCTAATTAAACATTAGCGATTAGCTCCTATGGCCATTATATAGATTTTTCCATTCCTGTGTCACCAAAAATATTTGAAAAAATTGATGAGGAAAATGTTGGCCTTCTTTCTAGCAATTATGCAGAGTTTATTCTTCAAGATCCACTAAGCCACAACTTATTTACACAGACACAACTAAACAATTTAGTTCGTGATTTGAACGTAAGTAAAAGAAAAGCCGAGTTGCTTGATTTCCTACTGTAAACTTAGAATTTATTGGAACACAGTAATAAAAATTAGTTAATTTCGTAACCGCGACAAGAAGTTTTCTGAATTTTATTATATGGGCGATAATCTTAACAACCGCAGTAATATTGACGGTTTAATGGAAGCCCTTGGACATAAACACAAACTCGAACAATGATGATTCTTCATCGACTCATGTAAATTTAGTTTGAAAGCATTGCACAATTGCCAATGTCATTACCTTTAGCTCCAATTCCATATCCAGTTCACTTGAAACTTATAAAACTATGAAATGCGTTTTACCGAGCAAACACTATAAACGATAAGAGCGAAAAGTCTGTGGAAATTTCACAATGAAAACTTTGTTCTTAAGAATGCATCTGAGATTTACAAAATACAGTTGCTTTCTATGTGAGTGGGACAGTCATACTAAATTACAGCAATATATTATAAAAACTTGGCCAAGTGGAGAGATAATTGTGGGAGAAAGAAATATTTTACATGAAAACCTTGTGGAGTTGTCAATCTCTATTTATCCCCTTTTCGGATAAAGTTAACGCTGATAAAGAAGCAGCACAAGAAATTTTCAGATAAATAAAAGAAAAATTTCCAAATTAAGCGAAGCCAAGACGAAAGAGATCTTGCGATTTCTCAAATTCCGCAGTTAATGAATGACGGCCGATTCGATGCGGTTCTACAAGAAAAAGAAATTTATAACAAAACGAACAAATATTTTTTGCCTCTGTCATCTTTGTTAAACTCACAAAAATGAAAATTTGAGACTAATAGTCAAAAAATTTCGATTTCGTATGAATAAGTTTCTATATAAAGCTTTCCTGTTACTTGTTACTATTCCACATAGTCCATATAACACTAATAATGTGTGATATAAAAAACCAAATTATTAAGCAGAATTCTTCAAATACTCAACAGTCAAACATGAATTATATTCTAATCAAATCCTTTGTAATAAAATTCACATTAGCGTTACGCGAGGAATACGTTGTAATGAATTATTGAAGTAAAGTCATCATTTAGTCACAAATTACCAAATCTAAATAATATTATCTAAATTATATTATTATTGACCATATAGTAATTCGCTTAGCATGTTAGGTATATTGGACGGTTGATGGACATTGATTTCTGATAATTCGGTTAATATGTTTAAGAGAATTTGGTAGGTAATGAAAAAACTCCTTACTTAATATAATTATATGGTGGTTTACAATACAAATGTCGTCATGGAAAGTTTTCCTATCAAAAGGAAAATAATTATTTGAAATATATATAGACCATTTGTGGATATTTCTCTGCATGTACAAAGCGTAATCACGCTGAAATATCTGAAAACATATCTGAGAATTCATTGATTTGTCATCAAACTTTTTACAAATTAGAAAAATAATGTTTTATTGTTAAATTTTTTAAATATTGAAAAAGTGCATTCTTAAATTTTAACTAAAATTTGGAAAACAAAATAAATAAATAACATTTAAAAGCTCAGATTTTTTTTGAGGCCATTTATTCCTAATCACGCCAACGGCAGCTCTCACTCAGTAGCAAACCGTCATTTTTTCAGCCATTCAAAATATTGAGTTAATAACTCATTACTCGTATTTACATGATCTATCATCTTGTAATTTCTATTTGCTCCCAAACATAAAAAAATCAAACTAAAATTTGCGGTGAGCGATTTTCGTCGTTTGACGTAGCTCTCCAAAACTTCCGAACACTGGTTGCCACCGCATCAGCTTCAGTCTTCAGTCAGAGTGGAAAATATTCTTCGTAAGTTGATAGAGGCAAATGTTTTTAAAAACAGTAAAGTCATTTGTAAATTTAAAATATTTTTCACAAATATTTCCAGCAGCCCTCATTTTGTAAAAATTGTCTTAAATTCAATGTATTATTATCAAATAATAGCTTTAATAATTAATTGGAAGGGAGTATCACACATTCGCTCCGTATATTGAAGATTAATAACTGAATTCTGCTTAACCGTCATAGGAACGTCCAAGATTAAACTTGAAATACATAAAATCAATCTTTTAAATTAATGGTCATGCACATACATACATACAAATGTGCACAGCGTAAATCAGATAATCAGTTACCGGTTTATGAGCCCTATTATCAAGGATTAATCAAAATTAGCAATTTTGCAATCGCATTTGCGTGTATTATACGTTACTGTGAATCTACAATCGTTGAGTGAGCTTTAAAACATTTCGCGTATCGCTAGATAATATTTTGAGTGAAATCTGCATGAACGTAAATCTAAATTATGTAACAGAAACTAATGGTTTATAATTTTGATACTCGTTATCGCTATGTAGACAAAAATATTATTCCCAATATTATTACTTGCAAGCGATATTCTACTAATTATCGTATTTCAACTTCTAAATACATACGACGGCGGATCTTTTTGCTCCGCCTATGGCCCATTTATAAACCAAAATAATTATTTACCTTCATACCGCATTATAACGTGATCTGTATAGACTAATGCTAGAAACTCTGAACCTATTAAAGTGTGCCTACAGTATCAAAATGAATCGTGTTGAGCAACGAGCGGTGATCAGATAAATGTGCAGAGACGAACATGCGGGCGGAGCGCCCACAACCGTTACTACTCAAGAAACTGTTAAAAAGGTCCATTATTTCCTGCCGCAAGATCGACGCGTGACTATTAGACAAATAGCTGAAGATACTGGTCTCTCATACCATGTGGTATATAATATAATTACAGTTCAATAGAACATGAAAGAAATGTCTCCAAGATGGGTACCACGAATGTTAACCGATGCACACAAGCAAACTCGAAAAGACAGTCGTCTTTTGAGGCGGTGTAGATACGATGAACAAATTTTTCTTGCAAGACTAATGACAACGAATGGATCCAGGGTGCATTATTATGATGTAGAGGCCAAAATACAGAGTAAGAAGTGGATACATCGAGGTTCACCACCGCTGAAAAATATCAAGTTGCAACCTTCAGCAGAAAAGGTCCTTATTTTGGGGTGCTAAAGGCGTAATTTTAGTAGATTTCCTGAGGAAGGGGGCTACAATTACAGATGCCTATTAGGCCAATTTAATTCCCAAATTACAAACGTCGAGAGAAGTTGCGCAAAGGTGTTCTACCCAGTCACAGATTCGGCATTGCAACAGCGGCAAGATGCAATAGCCTAAGCAGGCTTCGAATTAATTGAGCATCTACCCTATTCGCCAGATTTGGCTCCTATGGATTACCGACTGTTTCTAAAACTAGAACACGCGTGGTAAACGATTTCCGTCAGATAATGATGTAATATGTGCGGTAATTCAGTAGTTTGCAGAGGTCAAACAATCCTTTTCGAGAAGTATTAGATATGCTAGATCATAGATGGGAAAAAAATGTGTTAACCTTGATTGAGACTATGTTGAAAAATAAAAATAAGATATATACCAATTTTTTTATCGTGAGTGGGTCAGGGGTGAGCAAAGGGATCCATCCTCGGAAGTATAATTGCTGACATTTACAAGTTTTCGATATACTTATACAAGTGTCCCGTGTCTTTATATTCAAATTTTGGGAGTGTAAAGTAGACTTCATTTCAAGTAACAAAAACGCAAAACTTGTATATCCATTTTTATATAAATTTTTTATATACTAATAAAAATGGATATCATTTGTTTCAAAGTTACAGATCTATGAATGTGATTGTCAGATCATGAAAAAAATGTAATCCTAAAGTCAATAAAAACTGATTTTATTTAAAAAAGTTCAATTAACAATATTTTCGAAATGTCCACCTACTTGTCGAATGCAGGCTTGTGCCTGTAAGCCAACAGAAGAAGTACTTATCCGAATTTCAAACTTGTTTTGTCGGATTTGCTCGGCAGCTAGGTGAATACGATCCAACAACTCTTCTCTTGTGTTCGAAACTTGCGCGTAGACTAACCTTTTCATGTACCCATATAAATATAAGTCAAGGGGATTAAGATAGACTGATCTGGGTGGCCATGCAACAGGACCACCTCGACCAATCAATGGATAATTGACGTTAACCCAATTTCATACAGCAATTCCGAAATGTGGTGGTGCCCCATCCATGTGAAACCACATGTCTCGTCGAACATTCAGTGGGACATCCTCTAAAAGACCTGGCAGTTCGTCAATAAGATATTGAAGGTAATTGTCAGCATTTAACCTCCCAGGAAGAACGACAGGACCCATCAACAAGGCATCGATTAGGGCCGCCCAAACGTTAATAGAAAATTCATGTTGAAATTTAGATGGGCGTATAGCTTTAGGAATTTCTGATAACTACCTGTGCAGGTTTCTCAGATTTGTAGCACCACTTCTCGTGATCATAGATTCATCTGTTCTGCAGAAATTAAAATGAAGCCGTGACTGTCTTAATATCTAGGTAGAATAAACTGGAGGAGCATAGTGGTCTGCCTCCAGCAAACAGTGACCTCTGCGATAATGATATGGACATAAGCCCTCACGTTTAAAATTCGCCAAACTGTCGTTCGTGGCACTCCTAGTTGTCTAGCTATTCGATGTACACTGAGAGTTGGATCCCTAGCAACAATAGCTACTGCTTCTTCCTATAAGTCTACTGGCAAATTTACTTCTCGGTATATATATATATATATATATATATATATATATATATAAGATAATCACGCAGTCCGCATTCCCGAAATTGTCTGTGTACTTCCAGAAACGTTCTGTAATGAGGAATGCGCCTATCGGGAAACCGATGTCGGCATTCAATAACTGCTCGACGTGCACTGCCGTTACAGTAGCCATACACGAAATGCATGTCCGCATACTCTTGAGAAGAAAATAGGTAAGGCATTTTCAATAAAGAAAACGTGTCCAGTCACTAATAAGCTGTTGTATGAACTGAAACGTAATGTAAACTTTTATTAAAAAATGCAACGTTAACAGTCATCTGAACAATTGTTTATTGTATGATATTCATGGTTCAGCACTTACGAAATAAGTAAGAAGCTTCTTTATCATAAATCAATATCCAGTACTCTTTCTTGTAGATCTCCAAGAAATTACTGTATGCACTACGACACGTGTTTATTTATTTTAGGATAACATTTTATTATGCAACTTTAACAATCACAGGCCTGTTATTGAATCGTATAACTTTTTTTAAATAAAATCAGTTTGTATTGACTTTAGGATTGCATTTTTTTTAATTATCTGACAAGCACATTCATATATCTGTAACTTTGAAACAAATAAAAACGATTATACAAGTTTTGCGCTTTTGTTACTTGAAATGAAGTCTACTTTACACTCCTAAAATTTGAACATAACGGTACGGGACAGCTTGTATAACCTCTCAGACGTTAAGTATACTAGGACGATTTGACGGAAGTTAACACTTAAAACGAAACACTTGAATTACGGCAATCATACACTTGAACCAGCCATCCTGGAGCGCCACGAGAGTGGATCCGAGCAGCTAACAAAGAGATTTATTTTTTACTATAGTCTCCTGTTTACTCAACACACTTATTCCAACGATTTTCCAAATTAGTAATGCCTTCATTGTAGATCGATGAATCGATGTCGAAATAGCTATTTACAGCAGCGATTACCTCGGAATTAGACGAGAATTTCTTACCGCCGAACCATTTGTTCAGCTTTGAAAAGAGATGATAATCGCCGAGAGCCAAATCTGGGGAATAGAGTGAATAAGGCACTATTTTTTATCTCAATTCATGAATTTTTACCACTGCAGTCACAGACTTGTGGGCAGGTGCGTTATCCTGATGGAAAAGCCCTTCCTTCTTTGCCAAATGAGGCCGTTTCTCTTTGATTCTGTCGAATAATTGTTGAATCAAATTGGCATAATACTTCCCATTTATCGCTTTCCCCATTTCTAAATAGTCGACCAAGATAATTCCATGAGAATCACAAAAAACGGTTGCCACAACCTTTCCTGCTGACAAAACAGTTTTTGCTTTTTTTGGTGGCGGAGAACCTCTTTCTTTGTCCATTGTTTGGATTATTCCTCGGTTTCAGGAGTGTAATAGTGGACCCAGGTTTCATGAACAGTAATATGAAACGGCATACAAGATCCTTCTGATTGCGGCGAAAAAAGGTCGCCAGAAACACTCAAGCTATTCAGTTTTTGTACAGGTGTGAGTAACCGCGACACCCAACGCGCCAAATACATTTTCATTTCCAATTCTTCAGTTAAAATTATGTGCACATTTTAGATACCTACAATGTCTGCTATTTCTCTCACTTTTACTCGACGGTCATCCAAGTCGATACGGTGGACTTTTTGAATCGTATCCGGAATAGTAACAGTTTTTGAACGTACACTACGGGCTTCATCATTTGTGCTCATACGACCACGCTTAAATTCCGCAACCCAGTTTTTAACCATTGAAAACAAAGGAGCTTATTTCAGTAGTGTGAATCCAGCTCTGCTTTGATTTCGGTTGGTGTTAAGCCTTTCAAATGAAAGTATTTTACAACTGCTCTCAACTCAGTTTCTTCCATTATTACAAAAACACACGAGACGTTTATTTTGGCGTACTGAAAACAGGCTAATTGACAGATCGCTCTTTACTATCATAGTTAATCTATTAAAGGATGATTCTACAGAATGGTAAAGAATATTCCTGCGAATTTGCGCCATCTCTGTGTTAGGCCACCTAATTTCCGAACAAATCGGTCAATCTGGCCTACTCGAAAATAATACCTATTTTTTTTCATAAACAAACGCACTCATCTTTCATCAAGTCATACTCGCACATAATATCCACGTACAGCCCTTCCATCTATAAATTTGAAAATTGGATTTTACTTATTGCTTAAGAAAACTCGAAATGCGCTAACAAGTTATCCTTAACAGCAATAAATGCTGAAAAATATGGATTTTCACTTTTTGACTTTGAGTTAACAAAAATTAAGTTAAGTCAAGGAAATTAGTGTTGAACTCATCGTTTAAAATACGATTTATTTATTGACGAATTATGTATATAATGCATATTAATATCTAGTTACGATAGGATTCTCCTTATCTCAATAACCTCTCCACGTCTTTTTCTTATCAAATCCACTAATATGTAATAGATCTTAACTGGTATATTCTGCCATATTCGTTTGGTTAAATTGGCTAAATCAATAATTTGTGCTTTTTATACGACTTTTGCAGAATACTTGGAATCATTATCATATCATATGATAGGCAAATATTCTTTAGCAAATTTAATCATTACAGTTTTGAGGATGAGTTCATATGTTTTGTCTGTAAAGCAATTTATATAATTTAAGAATCCCATCCTTCGCCACGAAATCCAAATGCATATAATTATATTTTCACCTTACTGCTTTAATGTTATTGGGATGTATTTTGGATTACATGCTTGCCATTCCAGATACAATACTATAAGATTTTCATTTTCACTATAAAATGTATAATGCTGATTAATTTTTGTTTCATTAGTCTAAGGACCATTTTTTGTTGAACTACTGATCATGAGCCTTTGCAAACTCCAACCGATGTTTTTGCTTCTTCCTAGCTGATCGTACAATAGTATTTCGTTGTGTCGCCTAATAATTATTCTTAAAATTATTTCTAAGGTTCCAACATCAAAGAGATCACGACGAATTTCAACTGCCATATTGTAAAAATTTCGTTTCGCAGCTATTCTTATATGGTAATCCAAATGCGATATTCCTCCTGCTAATAATTGCACTATAAACCATCTTTCTTGAAAAGTGTAAAGTTCAAGTAATTGCCCTTTCAGAGATCTTGTCTTTAAAATACATATTTAATAATTCTTTTTCCCCAGTTCAGCACTATCACTTTATATTAAAAAAATGATCTCAGACGATAGCAGATATTGTACTTTACTGCATAACACTCAAAATGCTACTAAACAATTGATTTTCTTATACATTATGCGTATTCAGTTCATGTACTGTTTTAACAATACTTTGTACTTCTTAGGGAATTGTCTAGTCTAGAGGTATTGGATTAGACGTTTACAAGATTCGCTCAAATATTAAAAACAATTCAATGACATTTATTACTCTAAATTATCTAAAAGATACAAATATAAAGTTATTTTCCGATACAGAGAGGTGTGCTAATTATATACCTGGGGCCGTACATACATACAATTTAGGATGAATACTTGAAAATTTAAAATATTATAAAAAACTTTAAATTAATTACTTTGTTTTTGTTTCGTTCTATGAAAAAGGTTAATGATAAAGTAAATCAATTTAAATGATTAGAATAAATTGAATAAATTTTGGCATTAACATTCATTTATGTGTAATAAATAAAGGCCGGATTATAACTATTATTGGATAAAAAAAAATTTCACTACTTTTTACTTTACACAGTAATGATCGTTTCGCTCCAACCTGGGCCTCGTCAGACATATAACTAACTTATGGATAATATGTTTACACAAATATATCGTAACAAAGACATGTTTTGTTTTGAATAGTTGAAGGAGTGGATACTTTTTATTACTTAAATGTCTACGAAAAAAACTTTCACAAAAATATTGAACTACGGTTTATACAAAACCATTCTTAAAGTGATAAAACTGAGGGCCTACATTATGTTAAAGGGAGGTAGAGAAGCGCTATGGAAAAATAAAATATATGACTAGAGCAGACCAATTTCCGTGCGCGCCATGAGCACCGATATGGGAGTGTAATTCGTAATATATTAGAATATGCGGTAGAATAGGGACGCAACACGATATAAGCCTAGAAGTAGAGACATTTATTCTATCAGAAGTAATTAAATATACATTTGGTTTTCTGCTATTAAAGTAATATGCATAAACACACGAAAAATAAGAATAGTACATATTATAGCAGCGTTGTATGTACCCATAAATAAAATGGAAAATGTATGAAATCAGTGATTGTGTGCACGACAGAGGATTTAAAAAGACACTTACCGTTTTAAGCGTCTTCCAAGGATTGACAAACTGGAGAAACTCGATTGTATATTTTCAACATCAGGTGCGTTTCTAAGGTTATTTCTGAAAAACATGTCCGCCGTGAGGAAAAAAATATGTTTATATTCGGAAAACGAGCGTTCTACATCTAGTCATGTTATATTCGCATAATCAAAATACTTTTTTAAGCAACTTAACGTATCTGTAGACGTGCCCTCACAAATACGTGTTAAGGTGTCAAAATCTGCATTTATGTCTAAAACACTTTTAAATTTAATTCGAACACTTTCACTTTTTGCGTCTTCTACAGCACACAGTTGTGCGTGAACATCTTTAACGATTTGCAGTGATTCCTCTAACGACAGCGACGAATTTTCTAATTTTGTTATTGCTTCCTCTAGTCCCAAGTAATTCTCACGAATACTTTGTAAATCCATTTTAATCTGGGCATCTTGAAATTTTTTCTGGCTTATATTGATAGCTGCACTTTCGGATCGAATGATAAAACCACGTCCTGAATTTTTTCAAAATGTTCATGATAGTAAAACCCCGCCTGTAACTATGTACCCCAACGTGTCAGAATCGGCTGTGGTGGCTCAGGGATATGGGGACACAATTCGGGAAATTTCCGAATACGTTTTGGAGATTTCAGGAATACTGTCTTTGTACTCGATATTAAAGCATCTACCTCTGGATAACATCTACGAATCTTTTCTGCCACAAGGTGTAGAGTAGGCTGGGTCATATATGTATGGAGAAAAAAAATTTTATATTTTTTATGGGCACGGTGACAAAAAGATGCCAAATTATAAGTGTTATTAGGTTACGAAGTTTGGTAGCAATCGGAGTTAATCTTCTGCCTCCGGTTTAATGTTGAATCTTTCAAAAATGTACTTAAAAAAGAACTTAAAGCATGGTATATAAAATTACTCTAATTAAGTTTATTTATTTGGAAAAGTTAGAAATCAATTGTAATTATATTTATTTAGAGAAAAAAAGCATGACAAATTTTTTTTTACAAAAGTGCAAGAAAGGATAATCATAAAAATAATGAATATAATGAGTTTATTTTGTGATAAAATCCTTTTTGCTATCGAATTTCGGCATTAATTTTCTTGATTCTATCTGCGTTTTGATGAAACCTTCTCTTGTTGTTTTGTTGCACAAAGTTGATGATGCTTCACTCACAGCTTTGATTGCTCTTTCTACTGCTTGGGTGTGACAGGGAAGGTGTAATATCTCAATTCCTCCATTGTTTTCTTCTTCAATAAACAGTCGAAGATTTTCTTCATTTACAGATTTTAATATAGGTGGTTCAGTGATAGTTTCTTCCCAATTCAAAAGGTCAAAATATGATGATGCATTAAAGTTTATCGTCGGTATCTGAAAAAGCCGTAATTGCTTTGATGTTGCTAATCTACTTTTCAAAATTCGATGGACAGCTAATTCACGAATGTGTTGCTGGGGATCTGTCAACATTGCAAGTAATAAGTTTTCAGGGTGTGCAAAATCACTGTTTCTTTGAATTACTGGGTCTACAACGGCTTTCAAAGTTGTTGGTAAATATCTGCTTAGTTTAATTAGTTTAAAAAGGTGTCGTGGTCCGTCTTTACAGCTGGGGAGAGTTTTTATAGAAAACCACACTGGAGCGTAAACCTTGACAATATATATTGCAAGAGTGGTAAGGTGTGCAGAAGGGTTCTCAACTGAAATATATAGACGAAGAATTCTGTTAGCACGTGTTAGCCATCGAGCATGAGACATTTTGCCGGGTGATTTATTTGCCAAATTGTTTGCAGCTATACCCGTTGAAACTGTTTTAACTATTTTGTACAAATACTTCTGATCTGCACTTATATCTTCAACACAAAGCTCTGGTAAGTTCGTGGGAATTGGTTGAAACTTCACTATAGGTCTTTTTTCACAGTTTTCAGGTGCCTTGCCAATTTTTCCCAAAAATGTCTGTGGTCCTGATGTACCACCATCAACATGTTGAAACAGGTGTCTGAATGGCAGTTCATTCATATGCAACATACAAATGATCCACTGTAAGGGTCTACCCAATCTTTTTTCTAGTATAGGTACCTATAATACCCCCAGATTTGCCGACATTAACATTTATGCCATCACAACCAATTGCAATCAATAAATCCATCGATATATCCGCATTCAAGAAAAAGTTGAATGTTTCTTGTTATATGTACTTTGCAGTGCCTGAAGAAGGTGAAACATATCCTAAAAACTTTGAGTTAGGTTCTTTAATTAATGAAATATGCTCCTCTAGTATACATTGCCTGTGCTTCTTTTCATCTTTTTCAGATATAATTGAAGTTCGGTCTTTTCTTCCATCGAAATATAAAGCGGGTATTTGTGAAACACTTTGTTGTAAAGTTATATTTTCTCTTTTTTTTTCTTTCTCGGCGAAGTTTATTTTTGTCTATAACTACTGAGCTCGAAGTGTGCAGAGCTGCAGATGCGATAGCAGCTCCTGCCCTGTCTGATACTCCAAATCTATCGCATGTTTTTGATAATAAGCTAAAATCAATTGCCCCTTTTTTGTTTCAGTTTTTGAAGGACGCAATTGAAAATGTCTTCACAATCCGACTGAACACATTCGGTTTCAGATGCACTACTCAATATATCTGTAGGTATTTCGGCCATTTTTTTGTTGCTTTAGAGTAGATTTTTCTCGTAACAACTTTCTCTTTAATGTCTTTCTAATCTGTATTGTTGTTCCAACATCTACACTACTTATAGCCATTTGTCTAACCGTTCTTTGATCTATTATAAAACTTCGCTCTCTTTCAGGTATTTTTTTATTTTTAATACAAGCACATTTAAGAAAAACTCTGCACTTACATGCCGAAATATCAAACAAAATCTTACTTTCACAAAGAAACTTTTCCAACTTGTTTTTAGGTATTTTTGGGTGAGACTTCAAAAGATTTTTACATTTTAAATGATATGTTTGTAGCATTACCTTCATTCGTTTAACCTCTACTGTAGGTATAGACGATTTCTCCCATATTTACATTATTCTTGCAACTACAATGGCTTCTATTTCTTTATATGTTGGCTCCTTTTTAGTTTTCCTCTCATATTTTAAGTTATGACGGGTCCACTCATAAAATTTCATCACATCTTCATAAGTTGGTAATATATTATCTTTCAAATCACATAAAACACCAAACAAAGGACACCTTCAACTATTTCTGGTACGCTCCATTTCTCAAATGATAAAATAAACAAATAAATGACAGCACTTTACAACGCAACACTAATTAATTTAACGATCGCGGCACACTTGTCTCATCTAACTCCGTGTTGTAAGAAATAAAAATTGTACGGGGATTTCCCTATTTTGTTTTTGCCTTGATCCGTTTAGATAATATATACAAAAGCAGCACGTTTTTTAGTTTTTGTAATATATAAAAAAGCAGAATTTTATATTATTGTTCCTTTTAATGACTTATTTGTCCGTATTAAGGTCCAATTAGACGTGCCATAGCCGTAACCATAGCCGTAACCAAAATTCAATTAATATCTACGGTTACGGCTATGGCGTTACGGCATGTTACCAAAATCGAAAACATTGTAGCACATACGATTGGTTTTATATGGTTACCCCTGTGGCACGTCTAATTGAATCTTTAGACTGAATCAGTGCTGTATATCGCTACCTTAATATAGAAACGCCCTAACTCATTTTTTTAATTCGAGGTTTTTGCATGTTTCGATAGATGATCTTCTAATATACCTATCGAAATATCCAAAAAAAAACTCGATATGTAAAAAATTGAGTTAGGGACTTTCTATATTAAGGTAGCGATATGTAAATGCGTGTTCTGGGGAAATTTAACAGTGTGAATCCACATTGTAAAAGTACAGTTTTATATCGGGATTACCTCTATATACCGATACTTAGAATTATTTTGCATAACACTTGTATAGATATGTAACTTAAAAAGTATTATTAAAGTGATGTCAAAAATCTACTTTTTCTGAAATTTCTATCGCTATCCGGAGGCAGTAAAACTTTTGATAATGCAATAAAATTTAAATGCAGATTAGCTATACCATTTAGCACCTTCTTATCACTGAGCCTCTCAAGAAATGAAGAAAAAATTTTTTTGACCCAGCCTAGTGTAGAGCATGGAGTTTACAAGTAATATGTAACAAGTTAGGACAATATTTTCTAAGACACCAGCCTACAGAACACATGGTTGCGACACCATCGGTCATAAACATTAATACTTAGTCTTTCGAAAGTTTAAATTTTTGCAATGTATCAAATAGAACCTCTGAAATTTTTTCGGCATTATATTGTTCTAGTCGTCTGGATGCTAATAAAATTAAAGACGTTGGTTGATGTGGTTCCATATTACGCGCCATCACATTAACTACAGATTGTTTTTTGCTGTCAGTTGTTTCGTCCACACATAACCACAGTTTTTTATTTTTCAGTTCGGCTTTGATTTTATTTTCAACCTGTTTACGCACCGAAGGTAAATTCCTTCGTAACGTTGTCGTGCCCGGTAATGTTTGATTCGCGTATTTATTCCAAAATGAAATAAATGAATCATTACTTAACAAGGTAAACGGCAGTGTACACACAATCATAGTTACACATAGTTAATGTATAAACTGTTGTCGATAAATTTTATTATTATTGTTCTTCGAACTGCTTACCTGTTCTTACAATGTGTTTTTGACCAACACATTAGATATGTATTGCACACTAAACATTTAATTTTGGAGCCATCGTATATTAAGTGCGCGAAATCCATAATAAACTTATTCACTTCGTCTGACAACGGTCGTTTTCTCGATTTATGTGTCGACGACATTTTATTACGTATGTTTGCACTTACATGCAGTCTAAGCAAGTACCAAACACATACTGAATACTTTTTATTAGTTCTGATGCAATACAATCATCCTCACATCGGCGCACATGGCGCGCACGGAAATTGGTCTGCTCTATATATGACTGTCTGAATTACTAATAAATAAATTAAGTAAGGTTGAATTATTAATTTCTAATTGATCATTGAGGATATTGTCAGGTTTTTTTTATTTATTAATTTCAAGTGACTCTAATAAAATAAGTTTTTTGCACTTATTTTGCACGTGTAGTATTTTAAATTCTTTGATAAAATTGTGGTTTGTTAAATTAATATGAGACACGTATGAAGAGTCACTTTTATTATTTCTAAATGAAGAGAAATGGTCTTTGATGCGTATTTCAAACGATTTGTCTGCCTGTCCGATATACGTTATGGGGCAACGACAGCAAGTCATAGACTTTTTATTGTTATTTGTTACATATTTATTGTTTTCTATAAATTTTGATAAATTGTTGTTAGTTTTATTAATTAGCTGTATTAATGTCTAACTTTCTTAAATATTTGCAAATGCGTAAACTTGTGATATGACTTTTGTAAGGAGTTTTTTATTTAAAAATGTTATCTATTATATTACATTTATATCCATTGTTGACTGCTATTTGTTTAATTAAATTTAACTCTTTTTCGAAATCTGTTTGGTTCAACGGAGTATTGATTAATCTATGTATAAGACTGCGATAAGCCGCTAATTTGTGTTGTATCGGATGGCAAGAAGTGTTATGTATAGTTATATCTGTATTTGACGGTTTATGGTGAATTGCAAAGTTACATTTGTTATTAATTCTAGTAATCGTTAAAGTGAGAAAGTTAATACTATTATTTGTTTCCGGTTCCACTGTAGACTCAATATTGTGATGCAATGTATTAACCGGATTATATCTAATTGCCTTATTTTATTCAAAAAACATTAGATAAATCCAAGAATCTCATAATTTTGTTGGTATACCTTTTAACAACAAAAATATTTTCTAGGTTAATTTAATGTTTTCTGAATAAAATATGGCAATTAAAAAAAACATATTTTGCATATAATCCGGTCTTTAAGTAATAAATATTGTTATTATTGTAATTTTAATGAAAGGGCTAATGAGTATCCTGTTTTGAAGTCAATTTAGATATGGACTGAAACTATAACACGATCCAGAACCAGTTTTCTTCCTTGAGATAAGTAAAACAGTAGATAATTTTCTCTTTTAACCCTTATGCGTACTTATATCAACATATTTATAAACGTATACTCCAAAAGCAATAAGACCGCTCCTTCAGTGTGATAAGACGCCGCAAGATACATGCAGGACCAACATAAGCACAGCATTTAACTTTACGGTCTTCCTATGTGTCGGAGTGGCAATGAGTTGGACGGTTTCCGTCCAGAACCATAACACCCGAAACAGTGCTATCAACAACGGAAGCCTGCTTCTATCTACTGAACATCACTACCGTTACTACCACGTCTGGGTTCGCCATGTATCACGACGTTATCAGACACCTTCTACAGATTCCATTAAATTGACCTCGGTTATGTTGCTTTTCATGCCATCGCTGATGAGGTCGACTGCTTTCTATCTACGAAGCGCATCTATACGGGTAGTGTGTTTACACATGGGCGTTATTGCACGTCCGCTCTTTCTCTAGATATCTTGACATATCGAAGTAGTGTATACACTGTAAAACCAAATTATAGAATGCTATTTAAAACTTGACAAAAAAATTCGAAATTCAAATTCTTGCACAAGTAAATTATACTGTGTGTATATATGAAGTAAGTAGTCTATTTTTATGAAATGAAGATGATTATAATTAGAAACGTTTCCATATCATACAATACCTTATTCTTCCAATACAGTGAATGAAGATTGAAGTCTGTATATTGTCTATAATTATGGTAGCTAAATAATTAAAAATGCATTAAATAAACAATAAAAATATACTGGACTGTAATCATAGATCAGACTGATACATAAGTACTCAGTGTGCTTGATTTAAAGAATGAAAGTGTACTAAAAAAAATCCAATAATTTGTGAATTTGTGTAAAATTGGATAATTACACTGGTCAACACAGTTTCGTTTTATTATACACCAATACGTGCTGTTTATGTCTTTTGTCATGCTGATTCTGAATCTGATTTAAGATTTTCTCCATCACGTAAGATATTTTCTTAAATAGTTTTTTTCAAAAAACGCATTCAATTTTATAAAATTTCAAAGTTATTTTTATAAAAAAAATACTACTAAAAATATTGTTCTGTCGAACATTGAGCGGACATGTCTGAACATGTTCTTCGATATTTCCTACGTCAGAGTACTTAAGCCACGCCCATTTTTGCTCTGGAACCAACCAATTAAATGATATTTGACTATGTGAGAGCTACACACAGCTCTTTCAATTCAATGTAAATCGGCTTGTGATAGCTGACCGTCTTTTTATTTCATAATGTCTTATCGACCAGGTGGCCGACCTTTCTTCAGGATCTTCAAGATCCTTTCTGAGAATAATTTCGAAAACAAGCCTGTTTCGTCGCCATTGTATAATTGATCGTGTTAATAGTAGCTCCTGTATTTTCTCTCTCATATTTTGAATTGATAGATAAACGTTTCTTATGTGAAGGACAGCTTGCAAACTTATTTTCGAAGCATTGATAAAAGATGACATTTTCGGGATAGTGTTGATAACCTACTGTCAATATCAAATCGTCGATATTATTGCAATATGAAAGACCGGCACACTTGATGCGAAACTGAATTGGAGACACCTAGGCAAAGTGGCAGACAGGGCTACACAGCTCTTCTGGAGTTGCAGAAAAGGAGTTGCCAAGACCTGGGAACTAAAACAAAATGTGGTATACTGGTCGTACACAGCAGTAGTAAGACCAACGATTTACCTATGGGAAAGTTGTTTGGTGAAGGAGGACAGAGCTGACATCGTCAGTGGGGCTCCTCACGACTCTCCAACGACAGGCTCTGTTGGAAATTAGGGGAGCTATGAACAGCACGGGAACCGCCTCATGGTGGCGATCGTGGGTCTCCCTCCGCCGGAACTATTTGTAGAAGCGGCCGCGATTCGGAGGCTGAAGACCAATGTCGTATGTTGTCCTAATAAGGCTGCAGGGGGTTATACAAATATCACAGGAACTCTTATGGAAGAGCCGATATTTTAAATGCCACCTGACAATATGACACCTTAGATTATGTTTACAGCTAAGCTGAACATATTTATACCGACCAGGGAACAGGCAAAAAGTCG
Organism: Melolontha melolontha; assembly: GCA_935421215.2. Lineage (NCBI taxonomy): Eukaryota > Metazoa > Arthropoda > Insecta > Coleoptera > Scarabaeidae > Melolontha > Melolontha melolontha. The sequence goes on along the minus strand of OW285237.1, from coordinate 164,275,281 downwards.
CTCGAGCGATTATGGTGACGGCACTTGGTACACGGATGGATCACAATCCAATCAGGGCACAGGTGCAGGTATGTGCGGACTGTGCCCCAGAAGGAAGATATCGGTAAGTCTAGAAAAACATACGACGGTTTTCCAGGTTGAACTGTTTGCAATTGCAGCCTGCGCCGGGAAAATTGAGGAAGCCGGCTGCGCAAACAAAAAAATCAAGATAATGACTGATAGTCAAGCAGCTATTATGAATCCATCTACTAGATCTAAACTGATGAAATATTGTAAACAGGTCCTCAATAGACTGGCACAAGACCATACTGTGTGACTAATATGGGTGCCAGGATATGAGCAAATTAAAGCCAATAAGAAAGCTGACGAACTCGCCAAAGAAGGTACTAATAGGAACTTCATAGGACCAGAACCTGTATGTGGAATCGCTAAGGATTCCGCTTAAACGGAAATCTTGTTATTGAAAGAGAACATAAAAAGAAATGGAGGATAATGGATGGTTAACTCCATACTATGACACTACTAAGGGAGCTGGACCCTAGGTTTTCGGCCAACCTGACTCAGTAACAAAAAAGAAAAAGTAAAATGATTACTGGGTTAATAACCGAACAGTGTCCTTTAAGGAAGCATCTGTACAGTATGAGGTTGATTAGCAACCCCTGGTGTAGGAAATGTGAAAAGAGGAAGAGACTAACCTTCATCTAATATGCATTTGTGAACAACCGAAGGATCTGATAGAAACTCTTCGGAAGAGTCATATTTGATCCTACGAGGATACTCAAGCGTCCCCCTGAGGAGGATAGTAGCTTTTATCGAGGACACAAGACTAATAGAGTGGAACTGAGAGATGTATTGGGGGTGGTACAAAGAGCACTGCACTCATGTGCCTGGTCGTGCTGGCACCCACCCAAAAAACTAGAACAAGAGGAACAACAAGAAAGACCCTCGTCTGTTGAAAAATACTGTGATAGTTCTTTCTCACGATTATAGTACACAGAAATATGTGTGCCTGGAGCTAACAGTTTCCATTCTTAGAGTTTAGATCCTTGCATTTCTGCTTTATATTTTAACAAATTCAGCACTCGAATAAGGTCATTTGCCTAATTCTAACTGATTTATTAGGTGTGCTCCAGCCTCTCCAGACGACAAGTATTCATTGTCGCTAGTCGATAAATTGACACTTGCTTCTTCTGGTTCTGTAACATCATATTATTCACTCGAAGCACCTAGGAGTCATGGTACTGGACGAGTAACAGAGGGCAAACTAATACATTTCTTACCTTGCTGTCGTGCGGCAAAATTAAGCAATCAGTCGAATGGTCCGTATGTTCGCGCCAAATCATAGGTCTTGCAAATATGGCAGCGTAATAAGGAGTAGAGTAAATCATAAGAAAGATCGCCGTTTAAATCAGGAGAAATTAAACCTGTTAGTTTAGGTAACGATATTGTATTTTGTAATTGGTATGGGCTAATTTTTATGTATACCTACCAGGAAACCACAGCAAGGCAGAACATTATTCAGAACATAGCTTGTAGACTTCTCTTGGTCGTTGTATGTGATTGCTTCTGAAATTCCGGACTGGAAGCACGTCCGTGGCACTAGTAGCAATAATATTAATCCTGGAGACATTGCTTGCAGCAGTGGATGAAACATCGACCACGAAGAGGGCAGTACAAGGAACGTGGTTTCAGCCCGGAATCCTGGAAGCAATTATTATTCAAAAGTTTAATTAGGGCAATTGCAATAACAAGCACTCGTCAAAAATAGACCTGGAAACTTGCATAGGTGACGATTACTGCAACAGAATAACGCAAAACCATATACTGCTCGACGAACTGTGTAAATTTTAAACGAATTACCTTATTTGCCTAATCAGCCACCTACCAACAGTATTTTTTCATATACGTTAGACTCAACGCTAAAAGAGCATTTCCCCTATTTATAAAAGCACTTACAGGATGTGGAACATTTCGCAATATAATTAAAAATATTTTCTCTAAAGTATTCTGCACAGTTTTTATATTCTCGATGTCTATATCACTATAAGCAAATGATGCTTACAAATGGATCGCAATCGTTAATGTTACGGGAGACATTGACACGAACTCCATTTACTACCACTACTACCAGTGCTTACTGCATTTTAAAGGATCCAATTACCGAGCGTTGACGATCATCAACGTTGTCGTGTAAGATGTCCATCCACGTAAAGATAAGAACTATTTAATGATCTTTAAAATTAATTCAAAGTGTACGTTTTAATATTCGTCGGACTTTTAATATATTCTTTTGATGTATAAAATTATATAATGAATACCTAATAAACGCATATAGTGTGTATAATAGTTAAAAGCGGCTTACAAAAACGCGGAGTGGATAATTGGGGATATAATCAGATAGGGGAATTAGCCGCCTAGTGGGCACTGTTCAGTTGAATATTCATTCTTTTCGCGAAGTAGACATAATTTTACTTTAAAATGAGTTCTGTATACGCGAAACGATTTAAGCCGGTTTTATTGTACGTGCATTCAAAATGTCTAAAAAGAGCGTAAATGCAGCTGCAAAATGTTTATGAAAGTCTGAGGGTTTCATAAGATTATATATTCATCAACATAAATCAACAAAGACAGTAGATGATATCCTAGACCGTGGCGTGCACTAGCGCATTAACTCTGCCAAGACGATAAAATACAACTGCAGAGAAAATTAAAAAAATCAATTATAAAAATGTCTTTACGGAATAAATTACGCGAGAGTAACGTTGTTTATTGCAGTATGTTAATAAAGCCATTGCGAAAAGCTTCCAAGGAAGATCTTGGATATTGGTCGAATGTTTTGTTCTCAGCTGGGAATACTTTCTGGGCCTGGATACCCAGAAAGAAAGTAAGGCTTTCAGATACAAATCGGCTATCTGAGGGTGTTTCAACATCCAGAGTTTTGTATCTTTACGTATTCTTACTAGTAAATCTAGACACACAAAGGGCGGTTTATTTATACCAAAAAGGATTCATAACATCAGTACGAAAATGGTTTTATAGTAATACGAAGGAATCCTTATTGTAACATAACAAGAATCTGAAGCATCGCAATAGATGTTGACAAACTTTTTTGGCCGGGAATTGGACGGAATGGAAGTAAATGACATGTGGATTCAACAGAATGGCGCAATCTGTCACACTGCATGCGAGAAAATGACATTATTGCGAGCAAAGTTCCCAGGTACTGGTCTCTCATACCAGGTGCTATATAATATAATTACTGCCGAATTGAACATGAAAGAAATGTCTACTAGATGGGTACCACGAATGTTAACAGATGCATACAAGCAAAGTCGAAAACACAGTCTTTAAACGCGGTATAGACACGACAAAGAAAATTTTCTTACAAGATTAGTGACAATGGATGAGTCCTGGATCCATCATTATGTTGTAGGTACCAAAATACACAGTAAGGAATGGACACATCGTGGTTAACAACCGCCGAAAAAATTCAGGATGCAACCTTCAGCAGAGAAGGTCATGCTATCCGTATATTGGGATGCTGAAGGCGTAATTTTAGTAGATTTCCTGCGGAGGTTGGGGGCACAATTATAGGTGCTTATTATACCAATTTAATTTCCAAATCATATGAGTTTATAACAGAAAAGTGTCGCTCTTGTATCAGGATAACGCACCCAGTCACAGGTTCGCCATTGCAACAGCTGGAATAGCTCTAGCAGGCTTCGAATTAGTTGAGCATCCGCCATATGCGCCAGATTTGGCCCCTAGGGATTACCGATTGTTTCCAAAACTTAAAGAACACTTGCGTGGTAAACGATTTCCGCCAGATAATGATGTGATATGTGTGGTAAATTAGTGGTTTAACAATATTTTCGTCGAGAATGCCTCTCGAAGAAAATACTGATAGAACATCGATGGGGAAAATGTGTTAACCTTAATGGAGACTATGTTGAAAAATGAAAGTAAGACATTTGCCAATTTTTTATTGTGATTGTGTCAGCTGTGGAGCAGAGGGATCCACCCTCGTATATCTATCTACTTGTATTTATTGGCGGAGGTTATATTGACCATTTTATGATGGTGTTTATTAGTCTATTACTAGAGCATTTAAGTGTTTTATTTGTGTGGATTTGTGCAGCAACCGATTCTTGGTGAAACATTGTTTAAATAATTAACTTAGGGCCTGTATTATAAACAGTGAATATATCTCTGAATAACAACGTGACGAATAAATTTTTGAACCAATAAATTAAAATCTGGTATTATAAAAAATGCATGCGGCTAAAATAAGTTTAATATAGAATACTTCTGAATAGCTATCTAATGTAGTTTAGCGTTTTGATAAGCGATGGAACCACTGAATAAAATGAAAAAATACAAAAAATCTAATTCTTGGTGATTTCTTTTTGCTTGTATTTGTAGACTATAGGTTGTGTTTAAGTTTCGTCGGTGGTTTGGTACGTGCCTCTGATATTAGATTAATTTTGCCTTTGCATATATATGCATATTTGCATTTGCATATATATTATATTTTATTGTACACGAAGACCTCGTTTAGCGCTGTTTCGGTTAAAGCGGTTTTATTGGAATAATGGTATTCCCCGAAAATTGCAAAGAGTTTTGGGCTTCCCCACATACAAACTATGTAAATGTAATAGACTTGCTTCATCCTTGCGGTGGTACACACACGTATTTTTATATGTGGTTTTAAAGATTTGTTTATTTGTTACCACAATTATGGTTTAATTGTTACCATAATTGTAAAAAATTAAGAATTTTAAATAAATTGTAAGTATCTATATATATATATATATATATATATATATATATATATATATACATATATAATTAATTGAAAAGAAATGATCGACCGTGATATATTATCAAAAATTTATTTAAATTCGGGTAAGCGGTCAATTAAAAAACTCCTTTATTAAATTACCCTATATTTCGCAACACTTTGTCGCTTCTTCTGGGGTAAAAAATGTAGAGTTAAAAAATAATAAAATTGACGTACAAAAAATATAAAAATGATTGACCGCTTACCCGAATTTAAATAAATTTTTGATATACATATATATATATATATATATATATATTTATGTAATATAAGGATTCATATATTGATAAATATAATAATTCTTAGTTTTTATTATGGGTGATGATAAAAAACACGAAAATAAAGTGTCAAGAAAAAGTATTTCACTGTGAACGTCAAACTCAAATTGGTGTTGCATTAAAGTTGTCGACTTAGACAATAAGGACAATTCTTAATAATAAAGAAAAAATACTCCCGTCCGCAAGTATGACTACAACTACATCTGCCACTAGAATTACTCGTTCGAGAAATTATGAGATAGAGGAAATGGAAAAACGTTTTTCTATATGGATTGATGACGAAGTTGAACGTAATATGCCATTAAGCCAAGCGATTATAATGGAAAAAGCTAAAAGAAATTTTAATCATATTCAAGGTGAAACAGGTGACACAATTTAAACATTTGTTGCAAGTGCGGGATGGTTTCACAGTTTTAAACACGGAAATAGTCTTCGTAATATGCAGATTACAGGAGAAGCAGCGAGTGGTTGTATCTCCACTCCACGTCCAAGTGACGGCAAAATTCCACCCCACATTTAAAACAATTATTGAACATGGAAACTATCCTCCAGAATTAGTTTTAATGTCGATGAGACTGGATTTAAAGGCGAAAAAAATCGCCTAACACTTTTGCTGGGTGGCAACTTCAATGGAGATTTTAAATTAAAAGCACTACTGGTCTGTCACTCCAAAAATCCAAGAGCGATGAAGGGCATATCTAAAACAACTTTACCAGTAATTTGAGAATCTAATAAAAAATCATGGATAAATATGAAGATTTTCCAGAGTTGGTTTACTGAACATTTTTGTCCATTCGTGAAACAATATTGTGAGACAAAAGAACTTGAACCAAAAGCACTACATTTAATAGATAATTATCCAAGCCACCCTACGAATTTATCTGACTTAGAAGCATCTATTCCAGTTGAAGTGGTTTTCTTGCCACCTAATACAACTGCCCTAATTCAATCCATGGATCAAGGTATTAATCAAATTTTAAAGCTTATTACTTACGGCGAACATTTAGACAGATGTTTGAAAAACTGGATGGAGAAGAAAAACAAACGATAAGAGATTTTTGGAAGTACAATATCATGGATGCTGTGGAATACATACATTTTTCTTGGAATGAAGTAACGGAAAGATGTTTGAATGGGGTGTAGAAGCACATTTGGCCAGATCTATGCAAGAACAATGACAGGAGAGATTCTGAAGTTGATATGAACGAAATAGTGGATTTAGCGAAACGAGCAAGTTTAGATGAGGTAAATGTGCAAGAAAGTCTTTCTAATGGTGAGCTCAAGGAGTCAAAGGCGAATCAAGAAGATCGAAAAAATACCGAAAGTCGCGATTCTGAGGAAGAGCAAAAAGAACTATCAACTGCATTCTTAAAAAACAGTTTAGATACGATAACAGAGATTATGGACCAATTTATTGAAAATAATGAGAATTTTGATCGAAGTTCAAAGGCAAGGCGGGGTGTCATAGATGCTTTGTCCACTTATAGGCAACTTCTTACAGAGCGTAATATAAAAACACATTTTCCCGGACACAATGTATATTATGGCTCGAAGAGATTGCGTTATTTTTCTTGACAACTTTTGTTTTATTTGTGGTGAATACACTATTAAAATTACACAAAGAAACATAAGTAATTAAGGCCTGAGCCCTTATAGGGCGTGCAGAAGGTGCGAGGAAGATCTCTCGTTGTGGTTTAAGGGTAAAAAGCACTCATTTCGATTTCGCATTCCTATTTCTACTCGGTAGGTCTGAAAGGTTTCAATAAAAAAAATAAAAAAATATCTTACCCAAACCTTAATTCAGCTATACATTCAGTGCCTCATGCCTCTGAAATACCAGTTCCATATCCACGTTCCAGTTTGGATGATATCCTGAGTGATTCTGAGAATGGAAACATATTACATCCCAAGGACGAATCTAGTTCAGAATTTTTTGTTGATAAAGAGCTCCAACTTTTTTAGTAGAGCGAGCTGAATGACGTGGTTAAGGCCTTTTAGTCTTTTCAAAAGATGCTCCTTGTTTTACTGGTTACTACTGGTATCAAGACTAGAATATAGATACCTGCTTTCATCGGGAACCCGATTTTCATGGTACAAGCAATAAGAGAGAATTCACTAAATTTTTCTTCAAGGAGGGAAATTTCGTTGTTTTGTGATGTTCAATGTGTGTGTGAATGGTTCTTCTGAGTGGCGCTTATTCCTTGATTCGAAAAAGCAAATCTCAAAGCAGCCTTGCTGCGTAATGGGAATAAATTAGCATTTGTAATTTGATAAAAAACAGTACGTAATGAAGGGAAATGGAGATCATTTTTGGATTGAGTAGACTAGAAAACATAATATGTATTTACTAAAAACATTCCATGCAGCCGAGAAAATATATTTTTTTGTAGACATCTGTTATCAATACTTTGCAATAATAATTATAACAAAAAAAAATATAGACGAGTGATTTCCAATGGTGCAATTTCTGTCAATGGAATGAAAAAGTTTAGAGAAACTGGAAGTCTGCAAAATTTGAAGAAACAAGCTAGTTCGTGACAATGAAGATGCTGCTTCACTCTTTGTGCGAAAATCCGTGAACACTGATAATAAATTATAATTGAGAAAGCGGTCTATTGAATTACCAATAAATAAATCGCACATATAAAGGATTCTCAAAGAAGTTAAAATTCTACCATTTAAACCCACGTTCATTCATAAATTAGAAGCTTGAGATGCCATTTTGTCTGGGTTGGAGAAAAAATTTTGAACGACATGTATTTTATAAAAAAAATATTTTTTTAACTAATGGCATCGTGTCTTTACAAAATTATAGGTGTTGATCTCACGAGAATCTACATTTTCGTATAGTAACAAACAGTCAACGGTACAAGAAAGAAAATGTGTGCTTGAATATAAAATAGTATATTCAAACACAAGTCTCATAAGGCACCATTTTGTAGCATGAGTTCAGTTTAGAAAACGAGTTTTCTAAAGAACGAGTGCGACAAAAGGCTTTATGAAACGTTATGAATGAAAGTTTTGAATACTATTTTCTCTATTTTGCATTTTTATATTCATCAATTGAAATTATTTAATTCAGAGATCCAGAAAGTTCAGAATTTTATTTTTATATAAAGTATGCAGTTGGTCACATTGATACTCGACATTTTCAAATTTAAATCTTACTATCCGCGAAATATTATTTATTAATTTTCGTTAACATTACTTAATATTTTATTTAAATATATAAACATGAGTGACATAGAAACTAATGTTGTCAATTGTATTCAATATTCGTTGTTTGTGTAGCATGTTTCTTTTCTAGGTATATCGTTCTGTTAAATGTACTTAAAATCAAATGACAGCAATTTAGCAGGTATTTACATATTGCTGGATACTTTCCAAGCGAGATAAACTGAAAAATCAAATAGAGCTGAAAACATCAACGAAAAATTTAAAACGAATTGACCCGTTTTAAATTTTTCGCACCCTGTATGAAAAACGATAGGACAAAGTTAGTGTTTATTTTATGAAGAGCTTCTCGTTATTTTCTGTAGAAAGTTTTAATATGTGTTGAGAAAAACTCATCTGTGTATATTTAGTGAATTTATATTGTATTCTAAATGTCATGTAGGTTATTATATCTCTTTATGTTTTAGCTTATAAATATTAATAACTTAAAATTTAAATCCTGCTATACCTACCAAGATATAAAAGGATATTTAAAGTACTATAGTAATAGCCAACTCCATAATCGATACTAAAATTATGTAGATTTCTTAAATACATAAACGTTGTTTATTGTAACAGCTACGATATGTGTAATTTCAAACAAAGACATGCATTAAGGTCTATCAAATATATATTATTATTTCATATACACCGAAAACTAGAATAACCTAAAAAGACAGTAACAACTTTGTAACAAAGCTATATATAATAGAATGTGTATTTTAAAATAGACATTTTGTAATACTTATCTAAAAGAATAAGCATGCCATTCGTTTTAAAATGTGTATTATTGATCAAATAGAAGATCAACCCCAGTGAAAACAACTCAAAAGGTTTTATAGTATATAAAATAGAGACTAATATAATATTTGTCCATCCATTAGAGATAAATATATTTGTTTATATTGTAAACAATACAGCTGTCAGCCAAGTTCAGAACCATAGGTTAGATGTGTTTCAAGTTGCGATGAAGGAAAACACGTTAATCGGAAGATAAGAAAGGATAGTCAATTAATCGATAAGAGAAGAAAGATATGACGTATAAATCTAAAATATGGGAACGTGAATGATAAAGAAGACATTATTGGGTCGGACGTTAGAGAAGAACAGAATAAAGAAAAAAAAACAGATATCGTACAGTTTTGAAAAAAAAGGAACACTTGAAAATTAAAATAAGACCGCATTGAAAATATTAAACACTGTTAGGAAGAAATATTAAAAAAAAGTAAATCAATATAAGAACAAAAGTTTTTAAATATGGAATATCATATAGGAGTGTATATTATAACTTACAAAATATATTTGTATTGTAAATTACATTGAGTTTATCCATGACTAGAATTTTTATATTTTTAATGTAGGGAGAATTATTATTTTATTTTGCTTCATATAATAATGAATTCGACCGGTAAATAAGGTATTAAAGGCGTTCAAGACTTTGAAGTTCATTAAAATCAAATTGTAAGATTACTTGTTTATATGGATATTTGATTGTTCGGGAATAATTTAAATTTCTATTTTAAAAACAAAAGATATAACACAGATATCTTTTAAATTGTAAGTAGAGTAAGGTCTCACGGACAATTGAGGATCTCTGTTTTTTTTTAAATCGCAATTAAAACTCTAATTAAATATTTGAAATATTGAATAAAAGAAATTATGTGATATTGAATATCTCATGTGGTAGGGTAAAGTCTCGTCACATGAATATGAAATAACATATTTCTCTTTTGAAATATTATGACTTTATAAACTATAAAAATCCATAAATTTTACAATTTATCAATTCTAAATAAAAACACTGCGTCATACTTTAGTATTTTGTAGAGTATAAGGCTCACTGGTCTAGAGTGATGCATAGCTGTATTTTGGAAGATTTATTAAAATCAAACAAAGATCTTCAAAGTCATAATTTTAGATATATAGATATGAGTATATTTTGACTAGATATACAAATTTACATGCTATTCTTTTGCTATGATAGAAAATGTATTAGATAATATTTATCACATTGAAACTTAATGCATATTTTCGCAAATTGTTAATAATGAATGTATTAAATTTAACATGCTATCGTACTATTTATCTCCTTATTACATTGGATGCCAGACCTAGTTGCAAGGAACGCTTTTCGTAAAATAAAAACCCAGAGAACAATTTTAAAAAGTCTAAACTATGAATATGCGGTCATGTTTAATAATTGGTGCCCATTTTTAAAATCAAAGTTCACAGCAATATGTGTTCGAACAACACCAATATTGCAAAATGAAAAAAGAGTATAGAAATGAAGCTCATTTCGATACTGTTTTGGGTATCATAATGAGTTCATTGCTAACGCAAAATAGAAAAAATGATATTTTACAACAGCTAGATCTAGTCCCATCAGGTTTTTATATTTCAAAATTTCAAAAAAATATTAAAGGCGCACGCAGTCGACGACCGAAGAGTTTTTTAAGGCGGCAATTTAAACTAAAAGCTTAGAAGGGCGGTAACACCGGCAGAAAAATGTGTAAAAAAATGTATTTATGTATACTATCAGAAGACTTTTTGAACTCCCCGTGTAAGTGTGATAAATAAAGGCCGGATTATATGCAGTTTGCCTAAATTTGCGTATTTGCATAATATATGCATTTTGTATATTATTTGCATATTTTGTAGTAATTCAGCATTTTTTACATATTTTAAGTAACCGAGTTTCATTTATTTACCTAATCAAATTTATTATAGGCATTACTAAAAATATGTCGTGAATGTAATAAACAAACAAAAATTAAACAGCCCTCTTTAAATTAAGAATAGCATTTTATTAAGCCTTTTCCCGTTACTATTCTAATAAACGTCTCCAAGAATTTATTAATGCTCTTCCAAACATCCAGGCCGAGACAAAATTCCAGGAAAAGCAAATACCTTAAAACTTCTAAATAAATACAAAAATACATTTTACCGGCAAATTAGGAGTATATGTGTTTCTTTGCTATTCGGAGAAATTTATTCCCATATTCGAAAGTAATTTTATTTTAAACGTCATTTTACGTTGGCTTTTCGAAGTGTAAACTTGTGGGCTGTGAGTTGTGATATATAATAGCAAAAATGCCGAAAATAGCGACTGTGCGTGAATGGATTGCACTGAATAAGGTGCAATCAATCCAGCGTATGGATGGAGAAAAAGTGTTTTGCGTAGCATGCTGCAAGATTGTGAGTAAAATTTTAAGTTCTAATGCTGGAAAACTAACAAAGATGAAATTGGCGAAGAAGAGTCAGCAAATATTACCGCAATGTTTGCCATCAACTTCCAAAAAATCGGAACAAGAACAATTTAATGAAGATTTGTGTCAAATGTTTGTGTCGGCAGATATACCTCTACATAAATTAAACAATTTAAATGTCAAGTTATTTTTGCAAAAGTACATCAGTAGATATAACATTCCCGACGAAAGCACGTTAAGAAAAAAATATGTTCGCTGTATCTACGCAGAAACATTGAATAGCATTAAGAAGGTTGTTGCAAACAATTATCTTTATATATGCATAGATGAAAATACTGATAGTGTGGGCCGATACATAGTTCATTTAATGATTGGTATCCTTAACGTATCGGTTCTAGCAAAATCTTATTTAATTTCATCCAAACAGTTGGACAAGGCAAGTAATTTGACAGTAACAAGGTTTATACAGGAAGAACTGGCAACTTTCTTCTTACCGGAATCGATTCCAACAGAGAAAATTTGATTGTTTTTGACGGATGCTGCACCATACATGGTGAAGGCAGCTTTCAACATGAACATATTTTACCTGAGTTTAATTCACACAACTTGCTTGGCGCATGGACTAAATCGTGTTGCACAAGAAGTCAGAAACTATCTTCCCTTAGTAAATACTTTAATTAGTAGTGTTAAGAAAGTATTTTTAAAGGCCCCATTACGAGTTTAGTTTTACAAACAACATCTACCCAGTGTTCCCCTTCCTCCTCAACCAGTAATCATACGATGGGAAACGTGGTTGGAGGCTGGTATTTTTCATGCCAGTCATATGAAGGAATAAAGACAATTATAATGGATCTTGATAGGGATGCAAAATCTATGATAGACGCCAAAAGGGTGTATTCGAGACTCGAATACACCTCCTCGAATTTCGAGTAAAGAAATATCTCAACAGTTGGCGTTTATTAAAGCCAATTACAGTTTTATTTCCACTTTGGAAAACCAATTTATGTCGCTAATCGGGAGAGTTAAAATAATAAACAAATTTGATAAGTCATGTTTTGATGTTAAAGGAGAAGTGGGACGGACTGTCCCACTTCTCCTTTAACATCAAAACATGACTTTTCAAATTTGTAGGGGGGCAATCGATCGAATCGACGCGACTTCGTCATGCGTCATGATTAAAGACGGCAGACTATGTGCCCCACACTGTTAAATTTAATAATACACATAAGGTGTATTAGATAAAAATGTAGATTTTACAAAATTAGGGCAACTTTTTACCAATACTGAAGATCCATTGTGCAGATACAAGGAGCACTTTAACTATGCAAATATAACATCGCTCAACGTCGAACAATCCTTCTCAGTATATAAACATATTATTATTAAATTTGACAGTGTGGGCACATAGTTTGCCGTCTTTAGTCATGATTCATGATTATGATTACCGGGGGGCAATCATAATCATGAATGCCCCCCCCCCTGCCCCTCTCCCCTCTCCGCTTACTTTCCCCCGCCGCCGTTGCCGCTGTGGATAAAAACCAAAGGTTTTAGAATACTTACCTTTTTCTCGCTTCGAATGCAAATTAGTTTGAAAGGTCACCAACAGCGGCTAATTTTTTTATTAAAAGCGCGTGTTGTTATGTAAGTATTTAAATGTCATTTCATCATCCTTGGCATAAGTATTTAGGTCCGGGAAATAAATTAACAGAAGGTGCGCCAATTGACTTTGACGATTATCTTGCATATTTGCATGATATTGAATATGAGAAAAATAATATATACGGTAGTGATAAACATTTTGCAAGTGATTTTTTAACTAATTTTTTAAATCAAAATAATCCACACTCTCTATTTGGATTTCTGGGTTTAAGTGGAAAATATTTATTTGAAGAAAAGTTTGGGCAAGTGTATCCAATGCCCCCCCCCCCCCCCCAAAGAAATAGATACGGAAAAATAACAGGAGAATTAACTAGAGGTCAAAGACAATACGCGGATAGACAAAGACAATTAGGAAGAGATTATCAACTAGCAAGACAAAGAGGATTTACTGGTAATTGCCATGATTGGTTAAGATCAGAAGGAAATAGAACAACAGGTGTCCCACCTATTGAAGCAGTAACACCAAGTAGACTTACGTCTAATCAAGTTCGTATACCTCCTAGAGCTGGAACATCAAGAGACGATTTTGGAGATTTTGTGGGAGAGGAAACTGCACAAGAAGATTCTTCAGATATTATACAAGATATTAGTAATATATTTGACGAAAGTATTCATATGGAACAAGATGTCATTGATCCAACTTCCGATCCTCTTAGTAGTAGTGGTGGTGGGGGTGTTAGTAATGCTATCGGTAATATTGAAACTGCTACAAAATATTTAAATATACCAAGGTCAGTTGGAATGAAAGATGTAACTTTAACATTTAAAAAATCTAGAATATTCTATACATATGGTTATGCGTTTCAACAAATAACAACTAAAAAAACTGTAAATTCTGTAGATATAGGTGATTTATTAGAATTATGTACACCATTTAGTTGTTTGCCAGCTGATATGTTAGGTTTTTATATTGATTTATCAGAATTTAAAATATTAAATTGAACTGTAAAAGTTCTTAATACTAATATTACAGTTGTTCCACAAGGACTACGTAGAGCTTTTGATTTTGGTACGACTTTAACAGGAACAGCTACATCTGAACATGTTTCAATTGGCTGTTCTGGTATTGGTTTAAATAAAAAAGTGTATAGTCGTCATGGTACATATAATAGTGATCCAGCCACACCAATGAAACCTACTGGTGTAAATGACTTCAATGGAGAGTTATTTATAAAAAAATTGTATGGCACTAGAGATTTTGATGCTAATCAATTAGGAATGAATTTAGGAATTCCTCGACATGCTAATATGTATTTTGTACTTTTAAGTAATAGTAGTCGGGAATTGCCAGCACCAAATACTGGTAAATATCAAAGAAATATTTGTGGATGGCCTGCAATTGATAAAATGTACGATAGATGGAGTTTTATGCCCAAAATTGGTGAAATTGTATTATATTATAATTATAAACCTGTAAATGGTGTTACAGCTATTAAACGTCATTATTTGCCATATCCTGTCGATACGAGTGACGTAGCTTGGGCAACTAATGCTCATTTTCTTGCAAGTAAATTAACAGTTAAAAATCAATATGATGTAACTAGAAAAGAAACAACACCAGTGGTTGCTCCTGATCAAAATCAAAAATCTTATATTAATGTTAACTTTTATGATGATCCTCATGCAGTTGAATTATTATATGCGTTAAAATAATAAACAAATTTGAAAAGTCATGTTTTGATGTTAAAGGAGAAGTGGGACAGTCCGTGTATGAAAAATTTGTAAGTGTAATAGGAAGAAATGAGGGTTTTAAAAAGCTAAAGGACGTCGCCAAAATCTTGTGTGGTGATGCAGTAGAAAATATTGACTTGACAATAGATGATATTTCTAATTTGAAATTTGCTCCTATAACAAGTGTCGACGCAGGACGAACCTTTTCAATATATAAATACTTGTTTTCGGGCAAGCGTCACAATTTTTCTATAGAAAACTTTGAGAAATGTGTGATTGTAAATTGTTTTCATAGTTAATTATGTTGTAAAATGTTCTAAATAAACTTGTAGTAAACATAATAGAATATTTTTTTCTGCAGTATTCCATTCCTCGTATTTTTTTACCTGCATATTTTTCATAAGGAAGTGCATATTTAGGTTAAAACAACTGCATATTTATGCGCATACTTTCAGTTTTTTTTTTATGTAATCCGGCCTTTAGTGGTAAATAACCTTTAGCAAATCGAAGCATTGAATAAATAATTAAACTCTTATTTTCGTATTCGAAGTATTTTATATCATTGTCAGAAATAGTACGAGTTAGTAATTCAGCATGCACATGGTTCGATTTCGTTGAGTTTTACGACCATAAAAAAGAAGCCGCATAATTTCATTAGAATTTCGGCTTCGTTAGTAGAACAAATTTAATATGCGCAACGATATAACTTTATGAACCATAAAATCTTAGGGAAGGGAACCGAAAATTATGGCGAAAAAGGTTCTAGTTTAAAAATCCTTATATACGAATTCGGAGTTTATTAATGGTCATTTTATTGACTTATACCAACGAAAAAATTAATTATAGAAAAGTTCGGTATTCAAACAAAAGAAACAGGTGTGCGCCTTATTAATATATTGATTAGCAGTTTATCTTAGAGTTTAGTCTTATCAAAAAATAAATACTCAGCTGTTCTCAATTCAGCAAGTTCTGCAATTCAGATTCATCTAAAGAGAGCCTTTATTTTTCTTCAAATTTCTATATACCAGGGTGATTTGTCAGCAGTATTTTCAATAAAATACAGTAAAACTTGTTTTAACGGCCACCTGTATAAAGCGGCCACCTGAGGTAACGGACAGTTTCAAAGTTCCCCAAACCGACTACTAGGGATAAGCTACAATTATTAAGACTAGAAAAATCTAGTTACCTATGAAAAACAAATTGTTGTTTATTAAATAGTGCATTATTTTATCTGTCAAATGCAGTTTAGTTTGTGCAATTTAGTTGAATAGTGCCTGAGAAATAACCTATAGAATACGCTTCTGTTATCGAAAAAATGTAATTCTCACGAAAGAACTTTCTGATAATGATTTACTATGATTTCAAGAAAGGCTTGAGCGCGTATGAGTGTGAGGAAAGATTAAAATCGGCATTTGGGGATCTCGTACCATCATTGGCTACTGTTTATAGTTGGGATAAAGAATTTGAACGAGGTTGTATCTCGGTTGTACACAGAAAAGGAGCTTGCCCTCCTTCAACTGTTGTTAATCCCAAAAATATTTCTGCAGTGTAGAAGATGGTGGAAGAGGACAGCCGCATTACCTATGCAATGATAGAGTCCAAACTGAAGATTCGATCCTCGCAGGTGAGATCAATATTGCACACATTTACATTTGAAAAAGGTAGTAGCCCGGTTTGTACTCCATCATCTAACAGATTTACAAAAAGCAGAACGTGTTAGAATTTGTCAACAAACTTTAGATATGTTGAATGCTGGAGGTCATTAAATTATTTCCAAAATTGTAACTGGCGATGAAACTTACATACCGTTTTTTGATGTTCCCACTCGCCAAGTAAGCCAAATCTGGATACATGAAGATGAAAATGGTGAAGAAACAGCGAGCAATGAAAAAAGTAATGTACGTGTTATTTTGTAGAAGTACGGGTTTGGTGGCTGCAATTAAATTAGAAGATCAGAAGACGGCTACCGCTAAATGGTATGTTGAAAATTGTTTGCCTACTGTTCTCAGTAAAGTTCTACGAAAGGGAATTATGTACATCATGATAACACGTCGTTCCATACAGCAGGGATAACTGTTCAGTATTTAGCTGAAAACAAAATCAAAGTTATAAAACATTCTCCTTACTCACCGGATTTGACGATGTGTGACTTCTATTTTTTGAGCTCAAAAAACATTTGAAAGGGAAAAGGTTCCAGTCAGAAGAAGAGATTTATATCGCCGTTAAGTGTTTTTTTTTATAGTACCCCTAAAGACAGCTGGCTGAACGCTTTCGAATTATGGAAGGAAAGAATGGTTAAGTGTATTATTGTTGATGGCAATTACCTCGAACATATTTAAAATAAAAATTCTGAAAACTTGTATCAATCTTTCCATTCCCAATAATTGTCGCTTGCCCCTCGTATAAG
This sequence comes from Melolontha melolontha, assembly GCA_935421215.2. Lineage (NCBI taxonomy): Eukaryota > Metazoa > Arthropoda > Insecta > Coleoptera > Scarabaeidae > Melolontha > Melolontha melolontha. Next base: position 164,258,007 of record OW285237.1, on the reverse strand, counting down.
GAAATTCCCATATACGAAAATCCTTTATTTACGACCACCCTTATGAAACGACCTGTCCCAAATAAACCCAAATTTTCACAGCCTATCTGCATCGAAATTTACCTGGCGATATCGGCGAAGTATTTACGATATCTCTTTAATGATGGAAATATCCAATTATGTCGTATTTATGCGAAATAGGCCATAATTATGTATTCCTAGTATGTACCTATACATAATTAAATTAAATTTGTAGAAATGAATGCGATCTCAGCACCGAACACACCCCGAAAGCAAATTGCCGCCGCAATACGTGCATGTTTATGTTTGATCAAACAGAAATCGCCCTCATTTCTGCAAGTTTATACATAATGTGGTCTTTCATTTACTTGGTTAGTTTAAAATTCTCTCTATATGCGAAACGTTCTTTCGGTGACTTGATTATTTTAAAGTTCTTTCCGTATTTGAAAGGATCTTAATTAAGTATGTCGCAAGAAGGAAAACGTTTGTTGGTAAAATACTAAATAAATATATTCGCGGAAAATGATGCCTTATGTTCGCGAGAGTTAGCTGAAAAATATGCGGTTGGAAAAACACAAACTAAAAATATTATGAAAAACAAAGGTGAATTAAAAAAGATGACTAAGGAAGGTGTTGACTTGGAGCAAAAATGAAAATTTTCCAAGTCGGAAGGATTGACAGTGGAACAAGTCGTCTACAATTGGTTTTGCAAAGCCAGAAATAAAGCAACTGTTTTTAAAAAGCACTGGAGGCAGTAAGCAGTTTAAACATGGCAAATTTCGCAGTATTAAATGGATGGTTGGAAAGTTTCTGCCGGCGACATAGTATAACTTTTAAGTTAATTTGTGGTGAGTCTGCAGAGGTTAATTTGAACGGCATCGAGGAGTGAAAAACCAAGTTATCGTTGATTTTAAGTAATTATTCTCCTAGAGATGTCTATAATGCTGACGAAACAAGTCTTTATCACCGCGCCATGTCAAATAAAGTATTTGCATTAAAAAATTAATTATGCAGGGAAGCAGGCAGTAAAACAACGTTTGACTATTTTACTGTATACAAATATGGAAGGTGCGAAATAAAACTCATTAACAATTGGAAAAAGTAAAAATCCTCACTCTTTTAAGAGTAATGCTAGTCTTTCATTGTTTCGACCTTTGCTTGATGTAAATCCATATCACAAATAAATAAAACACACATAAGATGTTTTAGATTTACACTTTATTAACAAAATAATGACAGCTGTTTCGCTAACACAGTAGCTTCTTCAAATTCAACTTAAGACTAAAGATACATACAATATACAGCATTAAATCAGGTAGTTGACCCAAGTTAAAATTCTAGGAAATATTACATTTATATTTTGCTTTTTGAAAACTATACCATGTCCTACTTGTGTGAGGTTTAAGTTTAATAATATAACATAAGCAACTAAGAAACAATATTTCAATGGGTGAACAGATTTAACAGTGGGGATGAATTCAAGTCTAATTTATCGTTTAGTAACATTTCTGAGTTTTTGAGTTTATTAATTTCTAAAGACTCTAAACAATTTAGTTTTCTACCTTTATTTTCTACATGTGTGATATCGAATTGTAAATTAAATTCGTTTTCATTCTCTATTAAATGATTAGAGTAGGTTGAGTCAGTTTTCTTATTGATATAAGAATGATAGTGGTTTTGGATTCGTTTTTTAAACGTTCTACCTGTCTGTCCAATATATGTTTTGGTACATGACCCGCATGATAACTTATAGACTCCTGATTTATTGTCTTTGGTAGTTTTTTCTTTATTATTTTTAATATATTTGGCTAGATTATTATTAGTTTTATAAGCAATATTAATGTTATTTTTTTAAGGAATTTTGATAATTTAAGTTGCTGTTGACCTATGTAAGTAAATGATTTAAACTGCTTGTCTGGCTCCACTTTAATGATCGGGTACACCTCCCTTAATAATTTATTGACAGATTTTTTTTAAATTAATTTATCTATTAGATTTGGGTCATATCCGTTGTTGTGAGCGATTTGTTTTATAATATTATATTCTTTATTATAGTCTTCATAGGACATCGAGATGTTAATAAGTCTATTTGTCATGCTGTGAAAAGTCGCTACCTTGTGTTGGACCGGGTGGTTAGATTTATTATGTACCGTAGTATCTGTATGAGCCACTTTGTGGTAAATAGAAAAATGGACCCTATTGTTTACACGTTTTAAAGTGAGATCCAGAAAGTGTATACTATTATTAAGCTCCTTTTCTATCGTAAACGTGATATTAGGATCAATGGAATTGATAAATTCATAAAGAGTGTTCAACTGCCTATCTGTACCTATATATCCTATCAATATATCATCAACGTATCTGTACTAAACAAAATGTTCTTCACGTATCTGTCATTATGAAAAACCGTATTTTCCAGGTATCCATATAAATTTCCGCAAGTAAAGGAGAAAGAGGGTTTCCCATGATAAGACCTTGTTTACAGAGGTAGAGTTTGTTATTGAAAGAAAAGTAATTTTGTTCTAGGCAGACTTTCAGTGAATCTAAAAGATCTATTCTTTTATTATGGGGTTTGTTCTATTGTATAATAACATTTTATCAATTAGATCTATCGTTGTATTGGGGGAGATACTAGGAAATAAGTTCTTGACATCAAAGGATATGAGTTTCGTGTTATCCGGAAAGTTGCGGTCTTTAATGTTATTAACTAACTCTAGACTATTTTTAATACTATGTTTGGGTTTGAATTTCGTGTGTTTAAGGATGATATTTATTAGGCTATTAGACACTCTAACTGCGGGTGCTGTAATATAGGAGACTACTGGTCTAATCGGGAAATTGTCTTTATGTAGTTTAATCAATGAGTATAATTTCGGGGGTTATGGATTCATTACTTTTAGTTTTCTACTTTCAAACACATTAGATCTGTTAAATATGCCAGGTGAGTTGTTGATTAAATTAATGATTTGTCGTTGGAATTTAGGGGTCGGATCTTTTTTAATGATAGTGTATTTATCCGGGTCTAGAAAATTGACTGTTTTTGAAACGTATTCCTGCTTGTCAATGGCAATAACCGTTTTGCCTTTGTCAGCACGTGTAAAAATAAGGTTGTTCTCTCTAGCTTTTTTGTTAATATTTCTCGCTATTATTACCTCCTCATGACTATTGGCAGTACACTTAATGTTTTTAATAATATTGCTGGCTGGCTTGGTATTTATTAGAGACTTCGTTTAATGCTAATTCTGATTCTACCGCAAGCAGTTCTAAATCATTATTCTTAATGTTTGATATAAGGTTATAATTAAAACCTTTGTTTAATAACTGTTAGCGAAACAGCTGTCATTATTTTGTTAATAAAGTGTAAATCTAAAACATCTTATGTGTGTTTTATTTATTAGGGTAATGCTAGTCATGTTGAAAAATTACCATTAGAATGGGATTTTAACAAACAAAGGCTTTGATGGCAACAGAAATTATGACAAATTTGACAATAAAATGATAAAACAATATAGAAAAGTGCTTCTTTTCGGTGCCACGTCACATTCTAAAGTACCAAAATGTTAAACTACTCTTCCTGCCGACAAACACCACTTCGCATTGTTGACCCTTAGATCTAATTTATTATTTATTCAGAATTTCAAATTGATTTACCAAAATTTTTTGATTAAAAGGTTTCTAACGTTTATTGACAGAGAATGTGATTTTGAAAATTCTGAAAAAAAAACATAAATTTAGCCAATGCACTTATATGGATTGCAGCTGCTTGGAAAAAGGTATCTCCTACTACAGTTAAGTTTTCCAATGCCGGATTCTCTGATGTTGTCCAAGAAGATACAATTTTAGATGAAGAAGACGAAATACCCCTTACCCAACTCTTTCCTACAGTTTATAACGAAATTGGGGATTTGGAAGAATTTGCTTCTGTTGATAGTTATGTGCCTATGGAGAGGCCTAACTTCGGCATTACGGAAATTGTTGAGAAATTGTGCAATAGTGATGAAGAACATGATGTGGACGAATGTGAAATATCTACTTTATCTAGTATGAGCGAAGTGTGTGTAAACTTAAGGGACACATAATTATTTATTGTGCAATAACAATTGTGACTTTTTTTATGGACATTTCTCGAATTTTATTTACATGTGAAGCTGTAGTTTTTTAATCAAAACTAAAATAATTAAAGCAAACAAAGATTAAAGCATACTTTAAAGAAGCTTAAAAAATGATGTTTTTTCCTACGTTGTAATAATATGTATAAATAATGAACACAGTTATACATATATTTATAATATACGCCGTTCACGATTTGAAGACGTGCACGTCATCAATATTATTTTCGGAATCACCATCACAAAAACAATAATCGATCTATAATATTTATTTATCAACATCATTGCGAATGCATATTTATGTTGGTGTGGATGTCCAGTGTTTACACATATCGTTCTGTCATATTTTACGTGTGTTTGTTTACTCTTGGTTTGAAATGCTGAAAGCGTTTTGCTGCCAATGTAATCGATTTGTTGTATTGGCAATTGTAGACTCTGAAGCAGAACGCGATAATGATGGACCGTTGCTGCCTTTATCAGCTGTGGGAGAAGTAAAATCGTTTTTGTTTTCGTTTTGCTTTTTGCTATAATTTCATATTACACTTTTTTTCCAGCGTGCAGCAAAAGTATTAGGAGTAAACGTGACATCTGTCAGTAGAATTTCCTCGGAAATACAAAAAGGACATGCAATATGCAGCTCCAAACGGAAACATGACAAAAAGAAACCTATAGTGGAGATTGATTACTTCGCTGAAACTGCTATAAGGTATATTGTCTACGAAATGTACAGAAACAGTACGATTTTTAAAAAAATTGACTGTATCATAATATAATTATGGTATAGTTATAGAACAACATCTTACCCTAACATTTTCAAATACTATACATGATGAAAGGCGTATTTTTAGGGGTGGTAAAACATCTATATGGAAAGTGTTGCGGAACATTAAGTACCATTATAAAAAGGATGATCCAAGAAGAGCGTACGTACTATATTGATGTTTTTCATATTTGTGGTCTATGAAATTGATGCACCGTTCTATGAAATTGATAGTCCGGCCCATCAGTATGGCCACATGGTTCTCCGTTTGTCACCATACCATTACATATTTAATGCGATGGCAAATATTATTAATCTTGGCGAACACTCTGAGAATGACGGCGATTTATTTTCAGATTAATGTGTCACTTATTTTTAAGTTGTTGGTTTATAATACATGGTACCTTTAATTTTCTTTCAACATATATACTGATGTAAGGCGAATGTCTTTCTAGTATCCTATTTATTATTAAATAGGTATAAAGATTTCACCTGTTTTTATTGTTTGATTACTTTGTAAGTGAATTAATAAATCCGGTTATTTATAAATTATAACCTAAATATTGCAAGTTTGACATAAGCGTTTACTACCCTAACCTAAAATGTAAACAAATCGATTTTGCCAATGGATTTTTCAAATGATTTCGCAATATTGTTTTGGCATCATTGCTGACGTGCACGTCTTCAAATTGTGAACGGCGTTTATGTACCTAGTCTATGTTTTGTACATTAAAATAGTTTTACTTTTTGGTATACATATTGCTATGAATAGTGGTTTTGCAATTCAATATACCACTATTCACAATAAATCTATCCGGCTAGGATACTCAGTCGGTTTAATTTAAAAAAATTGGACTGTTTTCCTCTCAGGGTTCCAATTGGAAAACGTGGCTTTTCTCTTCTACAAATTTATAATGCGCCAGTAAAAGAGTATTGAATATTATAATTATATTTCTTTAAGTTACTTGTAAACTTCTTGAAATAAGGTTTAATAAAAATACACAATAAACTTTAAATGAAACTTTAATACAAAAATTTAAAAAAATAAAAAAAATTCTTTATAAAGTATAAAGATTAATATTGCTTCATACGATAAAAAAACTTCCTTTATGACCTCCGATCAAAATTAAAACTAATAAATTACAAAGATGCTTTTTAATTTCTCCCCAGAGAAACACACTGTATAAAGTTTGACAACGCGATGAAAATCTACTACATGCGCGCTCACATGTAACAAAAAATTCCCTTGAAAACCAAACGAAATAAAATTTATAGTTACAGAAATTTTTTATATTAGAAACTTCAAAAAACCTTCTTTGTCATTTACATCAAATAACTAAGATTAATATATATATATATATATATATATATATATATATATATATATATATATATATATATCAAAATTAACACAATGGAAAGATACAAAATTCAATTCATTCATAATACTAATAATAATAATAATAAGATATCTTTTAATATAATACACTTACGAAAAAAAATATATTCATATATTTTCTCGAGACACATGAGTTAGAAAGCGTACAAAATTAACAATAACGAGAACAACAATCTCGTATAAATCGGTAATGAATACAAACACCAACCACAAATTAATCCAAAAATCACGAAGCTACTTAACAAAGATAAAAATTTATCTTATAATAAACACGTCTTTCTAAACCCAGAGTACACTTGTGTCTCGAGAAAATATATGAATATATTTTATTTCGTAAGTAAATTATATTAAAAGATATCTTATTATTATTATTATTAGTATTTTGAATGAATTGAATTTTGTATCTTTCCATTGTGTTAATTTTGATATATATATATATATATTTTAATCTTATATCTAATATAAAAAATTTCTGTAACTATAAATTTTATTTCGTTTGGCTTTCAAGGGAATTTTTTGTCACATGTGAGCGCGCATGTAGTAGATTTTCATCGCGTTGTCAAACTTTATACAGTGTGTTTCTCTGTGGAGAAATTAAAAAGCATCTTTGTAATTTATTAGTTTTAATTTTGATCGGAGGTCATAAAGGAAGTTTTTTTATCGTATGCTGCGGTCACTTCCATGCGTTTTTTTTACCTTAATAATATTGTTAAATGAGGCAATATTAATCTTTATACTTTATAAAGATTTTTTTTTATTTTTGTATTAAAGTTTCATTTAAAGTTTATTGTGTATTTTTATTAAACCTTATTTCAAGAAGTTTACAAGTAACTTAAAGAAATATAATTATATCATTTGTCAATACTCTTTTACTGGCGCATTATAAATTTGTAGAACAGAAAAACCACGTTTTCCAATTGGAACCCTGAGAGGAAAGCAGTCCCATTTTTTGAAATTAAACCGACTGAGTATCCTAGCTGGATAGATTTATTGTGAATAGTGGTATATTCAATTGCAAAACCACTATTCATAGCAATATGTGTATTGATATAATATTTACTTAAATTAATAAAATAAAGAAAAAAAATTTAAAAAACAATTATTTATTTTATTTGTAAGACGAAAAACCTACAATTACGGCCACCTTTATACAGGGTGTCACACAAAAAATGCCCCAAGCTGTAATTCTGTTGTTTTTATTTCAATTTTCATGGGACAGTTACCAAATGAAATGGTTTAATGAGTACTAAGTTTGAGGCTACATTTACTTTTTTCCAGCGCCATCTTCAATTCCTAGCGATTGTCAATTTTTGCAATTGCACAGTATATATTTTTTGCATCATTGGATAAAGATTTTTTTTAATCCAATAGGTCCATTTTAATTGTTAATTTAGAAGAGAAAAAAATATTTAAAACATTCCCTTGAAGTCACTTGTGTTATCTGTAGTGTGCCATGGAAAAAAAGTGTAAAAAATAACGCATTGCCCATATGTAATTTATTTTAATTCACAAAGAAAAATAAATAACATAACTAAAAAATATATGCAAAACTAAAAAATTTTACAAATATTGTTGGAATTAGTTACCGCATACAATACTGACATCTCCTTATAATATCATGGGGTGGCATTTAATACGAAATTATTAGGTATTTTCCGACAAGTTTCAATTATTCGGTTTCGTAAATCGTTTACGTTCTGTGGCACTGTTAAGTAAACTCGATCTTGGAGATATTCCCAAAACCACAAATCTAGAGGCGTAAGATCAGGTGAACGCGTAGGCCAACGAATAGGTTCATATGTGCCAATCCATTGCCTATTAAAATTTCTATTCCACCAACCAACATTTATTCGTGCATTATGGGTAGTAGCACCGTCTTCTTAAAAATATACTTCCGGCAGTTCCACAAGTGACAATTCATCCAAAAAACTTTTAACATCTTCGCTTAGTAGTCCGTGATATCCTAGTTGATTTAAGGAAGCGTCGACAAAAAATGGCCTAATCAAGCGGTCTCCAAGTGGGCCACCCCAAACGTTACAGCTAAAACAACGTTGAAAATTATGACACTGGCCTACAACCATTTTGGTGCTGGAGATTTTAGACCCGATTTTAAGTATGTCTTACATGGCGATATCAAAAATGTTACCCGTTTTCTTCTGTCAGCTCTAGTTCCCGAGAAAAAAAAACACAATTCACGAAAAAATATATATTTTATTGACATTAAACATCAAGAAATTGTCTTTTGAGTGATTTTCTAGAATGAAACTGACTCGGGCAATCTCGCATGATTCCCCAGCAATAGTCAGCCATCATATGACTGTCCCACCTTCCTTGGTATCTATTCTCCATTGTTTTTAGGTCTTGGTGGAAACGTTCCCCTTGTTCTTCGCTTAGATCTCCTAAATTGTGTTGGAAATGATGTAGATGACTATTGAATGACTGACTTTGAATCGCATCAGCATTTCCTCTACTAGTTCTACATAGTTGTCAGCCTTATGATTTCCGAGGAAATTTTGTGCAACTGCTACAAAAGATTGGCAGGCAAGTCTCTCCACATCATTCATACAAGTCTCAAAATTAGTTGTGTCTTTCATCAATTTACGTATTTGAGGTCCATCAAAGATACCTGCTTTTAGTTTTTCAGTACTTAAACCAGGAAATTTGTGAGAAATAAACTGGAAACATTGACCATTTCTATCAAGAGCCTTAACAAATTGCTTCATTAGCCCTAATTTTATATGCAATGGCGTAAGAATGATTTTTTTCTCTTGAAACTAAGGGTTCATTTATAACATTTCTTTCCCCAACAACAAGAGCATCTCTCACAGGCCAATTTTTTGCAGTCCAATGACGTGATTTAGCTCGACTGTCCCAGAGACAAATAAAACATGGGTATTTAGTATAACCACTCTGTTGACCCAATAAAAAATTAACCATCTTCAAGTCGACGCAGATCACCCAGTTATGTTCAATATATTTTATTTTTTGTAAATGATTTGAAATTACCTCATATTCTTCTTTTACACATGTTGAGTGAGCAATTGGACCGGGAGCATATTTATTTCCATTATGTAGAAGAAATGCTTTTAGACTTCGTTTACTACTATCAATAAAGAGACGCCATTCATTGGGCTGATAGATCGTTAAACCCATGAAAGCCAGCAAACCACTCACATTACAGCAATACACAAAATTTTCATCAGATGAAAAAAACTTCAATAACTTTCCCTCTCTCGTGCGATATGTAGACACTCGAACATCTGAGGAAAGACAATTTTTTTCTTTTAATCTTGACGCTAGTAACTCAGCACGTTCCTTCGAAAGATCTAAGTCTCTGATGAGGTCACTAAGCTCATTCTGCGAAAATGGCTTAGGATCTGATGTTATTCCGCAGTATTGAAAGTCATCATCTACTTGGGAAGAAATAGGTATTTCAGCTTCATCCTCCTGAGATTGCTGCACTACCTGGTAAAAAGTTGGTATTGGAACATTTTCCGAATGAGGAACAGGTCTTTGTACTGTAGAAATATTGGGGTATTTCCATTTATGGCGATTGTTTTTGTTGATGCCCACTATATTAATCATACAAAAGTAACAGTCGTCATAATGATTTTTTTGTTCTCGCCATATCATAGGCACTCCAAACTTCAAAGACTTACGTTTCCCTCTCTCCCATTGTCGCAAATGTTCAACGCATATTTTACAAACACTATGAGGCACCCACACTTTATCTTGGTGTAGAATTTCAATACCGAAGTAAGCAAAATACAAACGACGCACTGTGTTTGTAATCGATTTACGCTGATTTTTCAGTATGTATTCACCACAAACATAACAAAATATATCAGGATCGTTAACACAACGTCTGGACGTACTAGCCAAAATGAAATAGTAACACAAACTTTATCGATGATATTGTAATAATACTAGTTACGAACAAGACCATAACAAGACCGACAACAATTCACAATGAAGGTAGTAGGTAAACTAGAGCTGATGAGTTAAAATGACGTATGTCAATATACTGTACATTACCTACTTTATCGACAATTCAAACAAACAGAGACGCACCAAAAAAAAATTTTTTTTTGTAGGCCTGTGTTATCGATGACATATCTAGGGTTTTTTTGGCTCCATTGGCGATGAATGCTGCGATTAATTCCATATTTAATGAAAGTACATTCATCTGTCCAAATAATTCTGCGATAAAACGACGGGTCTTGTTGCAAAGTTGTTAAATAAAAATTACAAAATCATTTTCATCTATTGCTTGTACTTTTTTGGGCAATATATGGCTTAAATTTGTGCAGACGCAGTACTCTGGGACGTACCAACTACGTTCGCAACTTCACGAACAGAGGTTTTGGCATTTTCTTCAACAGCTGACGAAACGTCCAGTTCCAAGTTTTCAGAAAATTTCCTGCGCACTACTTTCGGTTTCTTCTAACATACAAATCTTCTTAAATTTTAAACTTACAACGTTCTGGAACTTCCCGCTCCGGAAAACGTTCCGTATAAATTCGCAAAGCTTGATTAGAGTTTTTATTACATTCAAAATAAACTTATAGCATCTCAGTTAAGATGATTAAAATTCATGAATTATTTCAAAAATGCCAAAATAGGCTTGCTTAGCAAAGAAAAGTCAAAGATGACAGTTATAGATGCGTAATGCGTTATTTTTCCGTCGACACTACAGTATAACACAAGTGACTAAGAGAATATACGGATAGTATTCTAAATTTTTCTTCTAAATTTAACTAAAATTGATGTATTGCATATCAATGAATTCAGGAAAAAATCTCTATCCAATGATGCAAAAAAATATACCGAGTAATTAAAAAAAGAAGTTCACAATCGCTAGAAATTGAAGATGGCGCTGGAAAATAGTAAACGCACCCTCAAACCTTATATTCATCGAAAAATTTTATTTGGTAGCTGTCTCATGAAAATCGAAATGTAGATAATAGAGTTATAGCTTGGGGCGTTTCTTATGTGACACTCGGTATAACGGCCAATATTATTTATTTTTTGGTGGCCGTTCTTGACAGGTTTTACTGTATATAAGAACGCCAAATTAGTTAAAAAAAACTTCTACATTACATCGAAGTCACTCAGTCGCATGGATTTAGCTGTTAATCCAAGTCTGTCAAGTTAAATGAAAGGTGTCAATAAAAATCTTATTTTATTATTATTATAACTATAAACATCCGTCACATATTTTCATATAGATAGTAGATATAATATTTGAGCAGAGTAAAAATAAAAATTCCCACCAGAATTAAACCCGACGAGATGAAGCGTTCAGTAACACGGTATCACTAAACGAAACACATAAATATTTTGTGTTTGATTAATGACGAAGTTTGTCCACCACAAAATATATATTCCAGCGGCTCTTATTGAAAAGAGACAACCGTATATATAGACTGGAATGTCCCAAGGAGCACACTAACGAAAGTGCGAGAGAGAGCAGACGAAAATTGAGGGCACAAGAAGGACTGACTAATGCGTGCAGTGATTGATGAAGACCACCAGATAAAGAAATGTCTTCGGGACATGTATTGACTAAAGATAATTATCGTTTCTTGTAGTATTTGATCACACTAGTTCTGCTTCTTTCTTTCTTTTTTCGCTCCCTCTTCTATTCTTTTTTTCTTTCTTGGTCATTTCGGATGTTGTTTTTTCCTCCTCTTTTTCCATTCTTTTAATCTACGATTTGACGTAGTGATGTTATTTGGAGAGGGATTCGACACGGATACGTTATTTTCTTATCTATATACAAGTTGTTTATTCTTGTAAAGAGGTCGTAATAACTTTAATGACCTTTTTTTTTTAAGTCGAATTCACTGCGGTTTTCTCAACTTTTACTTTTCGTGTAAATTTAAAAATTAGAGAGGCTTCGTTTTTTTAATATCAGTTGCAATTTTAGGTATAATAATCGAATAAATTTTGGGCAAAACTACGTAACGACAAAAATTACTAGTAAGTGGCAATTTTCGTTTATTCCAATGTAACTTAATATTAATAAATTCATATTTAGTAATAATCATAGAAAATTAAAAAAATTAAGTGAGAAAACAGCAATACATTTGTTTAACTCTCAACCACCGTAGCGCAGTCACACAGACCGCTGGAAATTGTATTTTTTGGAAATTGCCCCACTTTAATATAGCGCAATGTGCGTCTCAGTACCTTCAAATCACCCCATCGTCAATTTACATGTAAACGTTAAACATTATTGGTGAACTTATTTCTTACAAGAGTGAGATTAAAATTTCGACGCGGTCACAGTGACCGAACAACGGCGTTAGTGTAACTATTTTAATTTTGTCTACGTTTATTTTGTGTGACTTTTGACTATGAGCGATTTTCCTACTTCATCAAAAAGGGTTCGTTATGGTGATCCAGACGTTAAAAATACGTTGCTAAATTGGTTTAATGAAGCAGATGGCGAAAATGGTGATGACGAAAGAGTCGATGAAGATTACTACGAAGTAAGTGATCATGACTCAGCTTGGGAAGCAGAGGCTGATAGTGAAGATGAGGCTGAATGATCGACTCAACAAATTTCTATGGCAAAAATTGCTACAAATGGTCATCAGAAAGTTTTATATCGCGTCTGCTTGATATAAGTGGTGTAAATGACCACGTTATGCATCAGTTATTTAAAGATTGCTTTAAGATAGATAAGACAGATTTCTTAAAACAGCGTGCAGATGATTTTGTACGCCCTAACCTTGAAAGAAGATCAAGAAACGTCCATCTAAAACGTGAATTGCATGCCACCATACGGAAGAATTATAGGTATTTCTGAGGAAACTCCCGAAGCTACAGGGGAGGAAAAATTCCCTTGAGATTTAAAGAAAGACTTTTTACTTGTATATTTCATGCCATAAACCGACTTGCCTGGAATGTGTTTCAAAACTGTGCAAAAATTGTAAACAGAATTTGTGAAATGTTTAACTCCCGCAAATTTAAATAAGTAGGTATATTATTCTTCTTAACAAAATAAATAAGATTTTTTGCTAAAGTCATTTGCTTCAAGAGATCAGCATTTTCGTTATATTAGTACAAATACGCCAATAATAAGTATAAGCTTTCGTATTTTGATGAATAATAAAATGAGAATATCTTTTAACTGTGCATTTATATTTTTTCCTTATTGTTGGCGTCCTATTTAATCTATTGAAAATTTAAAAAAGTAGAAAAAATTATATTAAGGATTTTCTCGGAATGTAAAATTTCGCGGTCGGCATGAGCGCACTACGGCTAATACGCGACAACAATTGTACTACGGTGGTTACGGGTTAAACAAACAGGTCTGCAAAAAAAATTTTCAGCCGCGTAGAATGTTTTCGCAAATACTGGGGCGATTCGTAAAGTAAGTTCCGTTTCCGCCTACTGAGCAGAGTAGTGGGGATATCTGCGCGATCGCATAGCTGCGGTGCAGTCTGGTTCAGTGTGAGTCTGGCAGTGCTAGTGAGAGAATCGTTCGGACATTTTGTCGTACTATTTTGTCGTTTAAAGTGATGCAATTAAAAATCCCGTCGACTATGAATTGGGTTCTGTTATCCGATTTCTGTGTGCAAAGAACATGAAGGCTGCTCAGATTGAACTTTGTTCTGTTTATGGTAAAAATGTCATTACTGACAGTATGGTTAGAGGATGGTGCCGTATCTTTAGAGATGGGCGAACTAATGTTCATGATGAAGAACGGAGTGGAAGACCAACTGTTGTGACGAAAGAACTTGTGCGTAATGGCGAAGAAAAAATTAGTAAAAATCGACGATTCACATTTATGCGATTTCGCATACAATTTCGTACGAGGGTTTTGTTGAACAATTAGGTTACCACCAATTTTTTTTCACAATGAGTGCCAAAACCAAAAATCATAAAACAAACAGATTGGGATTGGCACTAACTTTTCTGAAAAATTACGATGCTGATGGTGAAGATTTCCTCAGGCATATCGTAACAGGTAATGAGAGTTAAGTCGTGGCTATGTAGAAAAATAGCTGAAAGTAGTAGCTTTAAGTTGTATATAATAAAAACCTCTTCATGTATTGGTGCTTTTTTTAATAATCAACCGGAACTTACTTGACGATCTCCATTTTCCTCCATTATGTACATTTTTTTTGCAAAATAAGTTTGCATAACACTAATGAAAAAATCAACATTTTATTACAATGAACTAAACAATATTTCTTATAATTAAACAAGAAATTTCTTCATGAAATGTACTGAACATTCCGTGTACATTCTTCATTAGTCCTTGAACATCACTACAAACAACGAAATTTCTCTCTTTGGAGAAAAATTTAGGGAATTCTCTTATCGCCTGTGCCACAAAATAAGGTTCTGGGTGACAGCAGGTTTTTATTTTTTGGTCTTGTTCCAGCAATTCGGGAGAATCTTTTGAAAAGTCTAAATCTCTAACCAAGTCATTGAACTCATTTTGAGAAAAAAATTGGGGACCCTCATCAACCAAACAATCTGAACTAGTTTCGTCCTTAAGTTAATGTATTTTCATACTCAGAATCATCTTTCATATCTACCGAACAGAAATAGCAGTCGGTAGTGTGGTTTTGCTGTTCACGCCACATTCCTCGCATCTTCTTCGCAACTTATGAGGAGCTTCATCCCCAAGTTTCAACTTGTAGTAAGTAAAATACACTTTCTTCACGAAATCACTTATGCTTCTTCACAAATAAAACAAAAGTTATCATGAGAAATAACAACCTCTTGGAGCAACAATATACTATATGCGACAAAACATAGATAACTGAAATTATGAGTCGTTTGTGGTTTATGTTTCCATAGTAACCAAGTGTTTATTTATGCTATATAATTCTTTGACATATTACGTATTTAGTAAAAAACAAATTAGAATATCGATGCGAGAGCTCGCATCAAGCGGTGTTACAAATAATACAAAACCTACGTAAAACAAATCTGTATCTGTGCACATGGATCTACAGTACATATTTACCAGCGTTAACTTCAACCACAGACGCATGCGTTTCTGTCTAACGACTTTATCAATGCGTGCTTATGAACCAACGACTAGAATTCACTTTCTGGTCCAGTAGTTGTCCTATCAAGTGACATTATCTTGTATCATTCCAGCTCGGAATTCAAGAAGCAATAATGTAGATTTTGATTTGAATTAGAGTTTTCGTTTATTTTGTTTAATTTCATTATTAGTAGTGACTCTTTATTTTAGAGATATTTTAGAATTTAGGTGTCCTGTAATGATTAAATAAATAAATCAATCAATTAGCAACTTTATTTGTTCAGAATAATTTTGCAAGTCCACAAATTTACGTAATACGAGGGGAACACAGAAAATTTGTAGAAAATCAAACAAGGATTAGTTTTAAATAATTTTGCATTCGATGAAACCAGTTCTTGAAGCAATGATGCCACTCTTCCCGAGATACTTTAGAAACCAGGATTGTATGGTGGAGGGTCCATGGTGCTGACGTTTAGGAGATCCAAATACTCAGTTGTTAGTTTTGCTTTATGCGACGATCCGTTGTCATGGTGTAAAGTTATTTTTCCTTTTGGGTGTTTTTCAAGAACTTTTTAAAAAATTTGCGGTAAATCGAGATTTGTGTACCAATCGGCACTAACGCGTCTATCTTCTAATGCTATAGCGGCAATATGATCCGTTTTAACAAACAAACCAGCAACTGTCTCTTTAGTTGAGGTTCTGTTTGAAACTTGGGGATGAAGCTCCTCATAAGTTGCGAAGAATGGTGCGAGGAATATGGCGTGAACAACAAAACCACACTACCGACTGCTATTTCTGTTCGGTAGATGTGAAAGGTGATTCTGAGTATGAAAATACATTAACTCCCCAGGACGAAACTAGTTCAGATTGTTTGGTTGATGAGGGTCCCCAATTTTTTTGTCAAAACTAGTTCAATGACTTGGTTAGAGATTTAGACTTTTCAAAAGATTCTCCCGAATTGCTGGGGTCAAGACTAAAAATAAAAACCTGCTGTCTCCCAGAACCTTATTTTGTGGCACAGGCAATAAGAGAATTCATTAATTTTTTCTCCAAAGAGAGAAATCTCGTTGTTTGTAGTGATGTTCAATGACTAATGAAGAATGAACACGGAATGTTCAGTACATTTCATGAAGAAATTGCTTGTTTAATTATAAGAAATATTGTTTAGTTCATTGTAATAAAATGGTGATTTTATCATTAGTGTTATGCAAACTTATTTTGCAAAAAAAAAAATGTACATAATGGAGGAAAATGGAGATCGTCAAGTAAGTTCCGTTTGGTTATTAAAAAAAGCACCAATGCATGAAGAGGTTTTTATTATATACAACTTAAAGCTACTACTTTCAGCTATTTTTCTACACAGCCACGACTTAACTCTCATTACCTGTCACGATATGCCTGAGGAAATCTTCACCATTGATCCGATTGACTTTTCTTTTTAGTAATCATAACAATAAATTCATGATTCATCACCAGTAACGATATTCCAAACCGAATTTGAAGTATCTCCTTGAAATGTTCTTAAAACTTTCCTGCGCCATTTAATGCGATGTCCTTTTTGATCAGGAATCAGTTGATGTGAAATCTATTCACAAGAAATTTTTCTCACGTCTAACTGTTGTTATAAAATGTTTTGGATTTGACTCATACCAATCCCGAATGTCGCCCGAATAAATTCAAATGATGTACGTCGATCTTCCTCAATCATTGTTCGAACAGAGGAAATATTTTTATCAGTAACAGCAGTTCTTAGGCGTCCTTCACGAAATTCATTACTAAGAAAATAACGATCTCTTTTGAATATATTGTATCTATTATAAGTTGTTGCTTTAGATTAGGCTTCTTCGCCAAATGCATTTCTAAGCCGATCTTTGCATTGTCTAGGCGTTAATGAGGCTTTAAATTATGATAATTACCGAACTATTAGAGCAAATCGAACAAACTACAAGGCAATCAACTCGCAAAACATTAAGAAAAAGCTGTAAAAAAAAAACAAATTCCATTTTTTTTAGACCCATGAACATTCTAGACTTTATCAGTGTTAGCCTCGTACAAGTACCAATTAGAAATGTTTACAGCATTTCTCTGAAGTTTATTTCTGCGCATGTTAATCAATATTATCTTCTTCTAACACGATTACGAATACGCTTTCATTTCCACTCTACACAAATTTGTAAGTTTAACTTAAAAACGCAATTGAGCAAAAACGATCAGGAATAAAATAAAAGGGGAAATAAATACTCAAACTTATAATTTAGAATATTTTATTTTAACTGTTTTTATCATCTTTTACATAATTGTATACAATTTTCTTTCATATTTCTTTTATTTCATCGTGAACTTTTTTCTTATTTAATCTGTTTTCACCATAACGGATTATTACTTTTCTTTGATGTCAGCATAATCATCATCAACTATGTGCGTGTATGTGTTGTAAGACACGAACGCCACACAAACAGCAGATGAAGAAATGCATTTGCATACATTTAATTTTCCTATTCATATATAAATACAACCAACTCTCGAAGCAGCGTCAACCGATAATAATTAATAATGCGAGGAGGTTTAACGTTCTACAGCTCAGTTATCGTGTCACTCATCAGCAGTTCTCTTATTGTAAAAACCACTGTACCGATATAAATAATGATCCTGCGACTTAATGCGTCTACTGTTGAGAGACAAGACCGCTTCAAGTTACAACATTAGTTTTGCAGTACGTGTGTGGTATGTGTTTGTATAATAAATTATAAATTATATTTACAGACATATTGTACACATCATTTATTGGAACTATTCCTTATTTTCTTTCCATTTGCTATTTGATTTTATTACAAGCTCAAAAAGTACAATTTTTTACCCTTAGATTCGAAAATTTATATTCTACTTAGGTAGAATTCTATCGCAGGCAATACTCAAATGAAAGAACTAAAATGTCGATCGTCCTTGGTTGACGAAACCACAAATATTTCCAAGCTATAACTGAACACGATGAAAAGAAACTGGTGTTAATGAGATTGCATTTCCTGCCAGAAGCGCTAGAAACGAAAAATTTTTGACATTTCAACACAGAAGACGACTATAGTTTCTATATTAACTAGAGAGTATAGATCAGTAGAAACTATAGTTTTTATAATTTTTAGAGATTTTTTGGTGCAACCAATTACGGAAAATTTACAGTTCCTTTACCTAACATTGTATTTAATATCAAAAGGTATTCATAAGGAAGGGATATATGCCTATTCACCTCAACTGAACATTCGATATAGACTGGTGTTACAAAACCGATGCCGTGGTATAAGATGTGCATATCAAAACAATGAATTAACATTGGGTGTTCTTTAATGTTTAAAGCTGTCAAATTTTAGAAATTTCTTTGCTTAATATTTGCCACATTGAGAATTATAGTTATTGTCAATTGATGCTTAATATCTCTTGCCATAGTCGTATGTACTTGTTTTCAGTTAGCTTTTATTATTCACATTTTTTGTTTGGAACGCAGCACAACCTAACCCATTTTATTATATAATTGTAATGCAAATATTGGCAATAAACATTTCGAAAAGTAAGGGTGTTGACAATTTGTATATTTACGACAAATTTTATTACATCATAGGACGCTAATGTTAATTGTTGCAGTCAAAATCAAGTGCAGTAGTGTTAACTTAACCAAAATTTGACACTTACTGTCAGCTTTAATCATTAACGGACACCCGTTATTAAGTATATTGAATAGAACATAAAAATAATTACTACGTAATAAACTACACTAACCCACAAGGGAAAATTACCACAGAATTTTGGATGTATTGGAGTAGTTTCGGGATACTGATTACAAATCTAATCTTCGTTCCTTTTTAATAAGTAATATTTCTCGAGTCCGAAAAGATATTTTCCAATACTAATAGCATTCTAAAACAGCGTAAAAGATCACACAAAGTTGCGCGATAGTAAGATGTTTATTTCTTGTGGAAATATTGTACAAATATTACACCTCCCTGACGTTCCTTACGCATGTAAGCGAAAAGTCAGACAAAGTAAATTTATGAAGTTAAAAATACTTTGAAAATAATTAATTATAGTATTGATTCCTTGGTATACAAGCGAGTATTGATATCTAGTTAGCTTAGGCCATTTTGCTCGAACAAAACAAAATCTTGATATAATGGCAAGAAATAATGACATTTTAAAGGTGTCACTGTTAAATTTTCTTCAAGAAGAACTTCGAGAAGTTGAAATATTGCTGTGCAATAAATTTTGAAAGAAAGCATGTCGAATGCAAATGTGAAAAGCGATAAATTGGAGTATTGAGGCATCACCAAATACATTTGATGAGGTTAAGTGGTAAGGAAGTTTACAAAGATATGCTTAACACACTTGGCGATCAATAGCCATCATATACGACTTTTAAAAATTGAATTGCGTCATTCAACAGAGGAAAACTTTCCGTTGAAGATGAGAAGCGACTAGTAAGACCGACTTCGGTGTCCACCTCGAAAATATTGACGCAGTTTATGACATGATATTATCTGACCGTCGAATTGGGCTGAAACATATAACTGAGGCACTAAAGATTTTATATCGACGCGTCCATCATATATTTTACTTCGATTTAGATATGAAAAAAATTTCTGCAAAATGAATTCCTAAATGCTTGAACACCGAATATAAACGAGTAAGAATAAAAGCATCACGGTCAGTCAATCTGTGCCAGTTTTGAAGTAAATCCAGATTTTTTGAACCAGCTTGCGACTATGTACGAAACGAGGGTTCGTTTTTACGACCCAGAAACAAAACAGCAATCAATAGAATAGAACCATCATGGTTCTTCAAGGCGTAAGTAGTTCAAATCTGCTGGAAAAATTCTTGCTTAAGTTTTTTGGGATATCCTTGGAATAATTATGTTTATGACCGATTACCTAAAATAGGGCCAGACCATCACTGGAGATTCTTATTATAAAATTACTAAAAACCTTGAGGGAGAAGATGAAGGAAACGAGACGTGGCATGTTAGCGAAAGGTGAGTCGTTTTTGCAGGACAATGTCCCCGCACAGAAACCGCCGATTAACATGAATACAATTCGAAATCCAGGCCCTATTCCCCACAGACTATTTATTATCTGTTCCCTCAGTTGATAAAAAATTTAAAAAGGCAACAATTTCTGTGTATCGAAGAGGTAATAGAAGATCTGGAGGACTGGTGATGCAGACCAAGAAGAATTTTTTCATTTAGGAGGGTCAAAGGCGTCGTTGTATTAAGTGTATTAATTTAAGAGGAGACTATGTTGAATAATAAAATATTCCCTAGTCCCAACTTTAAATTGTTTCAATAGTAGGCTAAGAATATATCAATACCCTTTCATAAATGATGATTTTGCTATTTCTGAAGGTATTTAAAATTTGAAATATGTAAAATTTAGTACCATTCTATATATAATAAAAAGAGTTATGTAGTAGAAAAAAGTATTAGCAGATTCGAAATTATCGTGGAAAAGTAATTCCAGAAAAATATATTTGATTCCAAAACAGTTAAAATTTGTGGACCAGTGATATCAAAAATGATATTAGATTGATATTAGACTGAAGGACACTGGAAATTCACAAAGATTTGTATGCTAGAAAACAATTGATTGATTGAAATCTAAAAATCGGAAAATCAACAAAAAATCAACCATTTATTTAGCTGAAACAATTATAACAATACCTATAGACTATTTCAATTACGTTAATACAATAATATTTAAATAATATTAATGTTTTAAATATCTTGGTTACTCTTTAATAAATTTTGTATGGTACAGTCTAACACTATATAAAATTTATCCATACTTCAAGAAATAAATATTTTTTTTTACAATTGTGCTTTTGAATACACAAATATGAAAATATTATTTCAACAAACATTTGCATGGGAAAAAGATAAATCAAATAATGAATGGAGTTCTTTAAAATTCCGAATAGTCATTATGTACTATTGTCCCAAATTTATACCTATAATTGTTGTAATAAGAAAAGTAAGACATTAAAGTCGTACTTACATTCATAATTTTTCTGAAAGATTGAATGAAAATAATTAAATTTTATATATTATCCATGAAAAACTTTTTCAAATCAATATCAAGTTTTGATATTCACTTTGGATAAAAATTCAAATTTGTTTACTGGCAAACGCATCTAGGAGGAATGTTGTTAACATATTAAAATATTTATTACTCAACTTTGTAAAAAAATAATCAAATTAAAATGTTGTTGAAAAGGTAAGAGATTATCGTCCTATAATTAAATGAATATGTTATAAGGTGAACTTGCAATCGGCAATCCTTTGCTAATATGCGGACTAATGGATAAAAGTTTTAGACTTAAGTCTCTCAAACTTTTCCCTTTTTCCCAACCTGAAAATTTAACTCAGTGTCAAGAGTTGCATCGAATGTCGAGGTAATTACTGAAACTAAAACATATTTTATGTTTGACAAAGCTAAAGAAATGAAAAAACTTTAATATCGGTGAACAAAACGTAAGGAGTTACAAGGTGAATGCGTTAAAAAATATAATAATTTTTTGCCAAAAAGTTTGGGATTTCTTGTCTAGTCTCACTAATTACTGAACTTCCCTTATATTAAAAGATTCGCATGTCACGTAAAGAGTAGAAGAAGCGAAATGAGAAATAACTATGGAACGTTCAAACAACACGCAGTGGCAAGAATTTAATAAGGAGTAGATAAAATAGAGAGTTTTTAAAATGAGATTACAAAAAATTAATACAAAAGCAATTATCAAAAATTGAAATTAATTCAGCGTGTTTTAACATTTTGGTTACAGGAGACGAATTATGTTTACAATACCGTTTTCTCTCGTCCTCCTTTTGGATACTTTTATTTATCGAATTGACTGTATTTCTCATGGATATTATTATTCTTTTTCTTTAGAGCTTGTAAATTAAAACAAATAGAAAACAGAAATTGTAACTAAAAAAGAAAACAAACTTGCTCATAGTCACAAAAAATATACACATAAGCTTCACAGTTACAAAATTATTAATATTCATTTATTGTTACAATAGTACTTCATCCTATTCCTTCTTATTAAATAAGTATTTAATCATTTTACTTTTCTTTAAATTTATTTTCTCTAAGCATAAAAATGCCAATATCACAAAATGTATATAGTAATGTTATCAGCGGTCCTAAGATGGACTGCTAGGAGGCTCTTGTTCATCACGAAGACTGGTATCGGGAGATGACCGGGATAGTGGAGCATACGGAGAGTATCTATGTTGTGCCAGCGGTCTCGCCAACGGGGATATAGGGGACATCAGTTGTGAAGTTCCGGCAGCAGCAACCGCTAATTGATGTTGTTGTTGGGCTGCTAACAGTGACGGCCCTAAACAAGCCCACTGATTCCACAGAACTCCAGGGGAAACGGCACTTGCTTGTGAACCGCTAGCACCGTAAAGGCCACCCATTAAAGACCCATATGGTCCAGCAGCTGCGGCGGCTGCTCGAAGAAATAACTGAGACCTGGCTGCCAATATAGCCTTGTCTTCCAACGACAAGTTATTATTGTGCGTATCTAATTCTACGAACGGTCTAAGAGGAGATCGTAAATAGTGTTGCTCCGCCAACATGGACTCCATAGTTTCTCTGTAAATAAAAAATAACAACAGTTCAATAGCGATCCTGTTTTTTGCATAAAAAATCTTATAAATTATAGTGGTAATATAATTTTTTTTTATTTCGATAAGGGATATTGTTTAATAAAATAACAAACGGCATGCGTAACTAATCGTAAGCACACCTAGCATCTTTGAAATAGCAGGGAAAAAATAAGTAAAAATTTCTTTAAATATGACCAAGTATGCCATTTATTTACCATAGATTACAAGGTTATTTTTTGAAAACTACATCAGGGAGATAGCCTCCGATTGCATCAATGAATTGTTGCAAACGTTTCTTGAAGTTGTCGTACACGCGCCTTCGTAGGTCCTCATCAATGGCGGCAACTTCGTCAACAATGACTTGCTTGAGTTCCTTAATACTCATGATACGCCTCTGAAACATACTGTCTTTCAGTAACTCCCCACAGGAGAAAATCTGGTAGACTGAGGTTGGGCGACCGAGCTGGCTAAGCGATTTCCACGAAACCAGAGATAAAAGTTCGGAACATTCGACTAACACAGCCATACTGTTTCGCATGGTGTTAGCTGTTGCTCAATCCTGTTGAAAATATAGGTTTGCAGGGTTAATACCAAGCTGTCATAACATGGGTTCAACGAAGTCGTCCAACATAGTCACATAATGTTCTAAATCAACGGTCACTGTTTGTTCATTGTCATTTTCAAAAAAATACGGACCTACAATTCCGAAAGCACCGACTCCACAGCATACCGTTACTTTAGGCGAGTGCAATGTTATTTCATTTAGTTCCTTAGGGTTCAGTGCTGACCAGTATCGTATGCTCTGTTTATTTACATCGCCAGAAACATGAAAATATGCTGGCAAATTATTCAAAATGTCTTTTCGGTAACAACTCACTCATGGTGGTGCAGAAAGCAAGTCTTGCTTTCTTGTCTCGTTAATTTGTTGCACAATTTGAAGTTTGTAAGGGTGAAATTTTATCTCTTTCATCATTCGAAATAAACATCTTCTACTGATGCCTAATATGCAAGATTGTTGGCGCGCACTGTCTGCAGGTTCTCTGGCGTCCGTGCAGTTCGTGGATCTCCATGCTTCACATCTAGCACGCTACCAGTTTCTTCGCCCAAGCCAATATGGTAATGCGAGAAGGTACGTGATCATGTCAATCAATATTGAACTGTCGTCGATAGATACGCTGCGCTTCCGTCACAGAATTTGTTTTGCAATAACTAGGAACGCAGATAAGACGCTCCAACTCTCTGATGCAACTGATAATATGAAATGGCGTCCTCCCCTCTTCAACACCCCCCCCCCCCTTCAAGACAAGCCATTGCGACGGCGCACTATTCAGATTTGAAATGTATAAGTTGGCTTCGCGCCATCTGTATATATACGAGGGATATTTCAAAGAAACCCGAATGTTAAATGAAGAACTATTGTTGGTAAAAAAGTCTTATATTTTAGATAGTCGCCTTTCAAGTCTATATACTTTGACTAGCGATGCTACAGTTTGTTGCGTCTTTCAAAAACCAGGATCTATGAAACTTTGTAAAATAGTTCTGTTTCTGCGATGACTTTCTCGTTCTATGTGAAATCACCACCTTCTGAGCTATGTCTTCAGGTACGGGAAAAAAGATTACAGAAGACCAGATCGAGTGAATATGGGGGATGAATAATTGCAGACGAATGCAATGGTGGATTATCACAGTGAAACAACTCTGATTTATACGCTAAATCTCGTCGTTTTTTCTTCAAGCTAGCACTGAAATGGCCCGTAAATTAGCTTATTATTGTCGTGTAATCGGCCTATTCTTTTCAAAATAATTGTATAGGTTGTGTTGTGTAATCACAAGAACACCGTGTTCATAACCTTTCCGGCAGATGGAATCTCTCTTGCCTTATTTGGGGCTGGTTCATCATCGAAAACTTATTGTTTCCACTATTTTTTGGTTTCTGGTGTAAAGTGATAGTTCCATGTTCGTCCACAGTTACATAACACTACAAACAGTCACTTGGAGTGTGCTGGTATATATTCAAACATTGTGTTGAAATTGTCACGCGATGTTGTCTGGTCGTTTCACAGAAAACGCACCACCCACGACGGACGATTTTTCAACACTATATCATAGACTTTATTAATCATTTCCTCAGTAGTCACTGCAAATGATAGAGACTTGGGCGTTCAGCTTCATCCGTGCTCATATGATAACAACGAAATGCTGTAAGACACTTTTTTAAAGGAGCGCAATCTTTGTCTTACGTGTTTATCGGTTCTTTGGCTTCTCTTACAGTATTGTCGCGTTTTGTCACCACCGAAATTATTCATTTTCAAAGCCTGTGAAACAATAGCGATTTGATATATGCGTTTGAAACTTTGTATGTAGGCTATAAAATCGAAAACGTATTAATTTTGTTGATGCTAGCGTCCTCTCTCAATAAGAGACAGTACCGTCAAACCGTTCTCGGACATAACAAGTGTTCATTTGAAAAGTCAGTCTAGGTTACTTTGAAATTTTGATAGAATAAGACGCAAATATATTAATATGTGTTTGCTGTTCCGTAAACGTAAATCCAAATGACATTTGATAATGTCAATCACAAATATCAGTTAGTGCATAAAATAATCGTGCGTCGAATCTGGTTTAAATAAATTGCTTCTCAGTTTTAAAATGGCTTTCACTTTAGAACATAATTTTTTTTTAATCCAGGCTTATTTTCGAAGTGGTAGTAAAATTGATGGTTTATGGGTTTATTCATTTCAAGATTGCATGTTAGAATTTCAAGTTGAGTTTTCACATTTTGTAATAGATTATATACAATTTAAGAATACTTTGGATAGAACTTTAAAACTTTTTTCTGAAACTGGTAGTCTCTTAAGAAAATCAGGCAGCGGAGTAGTTAAGAAACGTACACCTCAAGTTGTCAATCGTTTTGAAGAAATAATGGAAAATGAACCTCAAACATCTGTTCGACGTTTGAGTCAACAAATAAACCTTTCTGTTGGTACAACTCACAAGTTATTAAAAAAAGATATGCAACTTTATCCATACCGTGTCACAGCAGTACAAGAATTGTTAGAAATTGATTACCCACGTAGATTACAGTTTTGTAATTGGTTTGTAAATATGAACAATAATGGAGAACTTTCGCAAAGAGTCATCTTTACTCATGAAGCATGGTTTTATAAAACGGGACACCTAAATTCACAAAATAAAAGAATTTGAAGTAGTGAAAATCCACATGTAATTAGTGAAGAATCGCTACATCCAGAGAAAATTGGTGTTTGGGCAGCGATAAGCCAAAGGCGAATCATTGGACCAATATTTTTTCAGGGAACGTTAACTGCTCAAAGGTACCGTACGGAAATTTTACAACGATTTGTCAAGCAGTTGCATGATGATGAACTTCAAAATGCATATTTACAACAAGGCGGAGCACCTTGTCACAGTACTGCAGAATCTTTGGATTATTTTAGAGAATTTTTTGATGAGCGTATAATTAGTCGAAATAATGAAATTGACTGGCCTGCACGTTCATGCGATTTAACACCTTGCGACTTCTTTTTGTGGCCTTATCTAAAAAATAACATATTTCGAACACCTATATTGAATTTGAATGATATGCTACAGAGAATCGAACAGAAATGCATGGAAATTAATAACAATCCAGTAAAGTTGCAGAATATCATCAGAAATTTTGAAAGGAGGGTTTTAAAGTGTATTGATCATCAAGGACAACATTTTCAACATTTGTTATAGTTTTCAATAAATACCTATTATTTGTTATTTATTTGTATGTGTGAAACTGTCAAAATATACGACTTCGTAGGTTAAGTAGTAAATTTTAGTTTACGACATACTTCAAAATGTTCTGAGTAAATCACATGCTACTAAATTGACTTCCCAAATGAACACTTGTTATATAGTCGCAGTATATGGTATAGAATTACAATTTTTAATATTATGGTGCTATTATTATAAGCACATATCTTTAGAAGAAACATTTTTCAATTCTAATAGCTGCAAAATAAATGAAGTTTAAGCTTGTAGTTATTCAAATGATAATGTAATTGTAAACGCAATAGGCATTGAAACTTCATTTCACATTACAAAATAAAGTAATTGTAGCGCGTCTCACTATCACGGTGCAGGAGCAAATCTTGTGGAGCATATATCTTGGTCTCATTAGGGAATTCTATAAATACTAACTTTTTACACCGCCATATGTTGGAATATCGATATTAATTCTTATTGGTCATTTTTGATTCGCACAGGTAACTACAAAGTTGTAGTTTCATTTTTGTAATCTTGTCGAATGTCAAATTGTGTTTTCCTTTAGTTAATTATTTCACTCTTGTTTCTAGCTATATCGAAATTGTATGTAGTTATTTTATAAATAGTTATTTTATAACGCTATCTATTGCTTACGGAAGTACTTGTAGTAAGATTGATGTGATACAAACATGCTTACAAGGTTTCTATTGTTTGGAGAAAAAATTACCAAAGGGTGAATGATTCAGTTGAAAAGAAAAGCAGCAGCAGCCTGTTGTCAATGTTTTCAACTATTTTCTCAAAAAGCCTATAACTGTTACCGATGCTGTTGCTGAAGCAACTCGAGCACTTACGTAGCATGTACAACATACGGAAGGAGCTACAGCATGGGCCATTGTTGAGCCCGAAGAAAAACAAACAGGAAAGAAAAGATGTACAAATACACCCTTGTTTACATAACAAGGAAGATTTTTACATTTCTACTTAGCCATGAAAAAATTAAGTGGCATTTAACACGCTTTTGCTATCCAATCGCTGTTACATTTTGATTTATTCTGACACGAGTTTAGTTCAAATCCAAAGAGTCTTCCTGCTTTACAGCTTTATTTAAGCAAAAAATGAGTGAAATTCAGTGCGAACATACTAGAGTGAGTAAACTTTAAACCGGACCTTTGTTTTCATACCAAGTTAACTGAGCGGAGCTAACAGTCGAGCAGGGTTCTTGTAGTCGGAAAATAGTGAGGGGATTGATGCAGGTTCCCGCATCTGCCGATATTTAGGCTCGCAAGTACAGCAATGTCTGAACAAGAGTTTACACAGGCGGTTGCGCAGCGCATTATTATCAAATTTCTGACGAATGATGGTACCAAGCATAGCGAAATCCTGGCTAGACTGACTACACAGTTTGGTGACACGAATTTGTCACGTACTGAATTGTATGACTCAGTTAAAAAAATTCAAGGATGGCCGAGAAACTGTAGAAAATGAGAGACACAATAGGCGTTCCAGGACAGCTGTGACTAACGACAACATTCGAGCGATTAGTGAACCCTTTGAAGGTAATTTGTACCTTACGATTGATGAAATCGCTAGTGAAGTACAAATAAGTCGCGGTAGTACGTATTCCATTATTACTGAGCATCTGGGTTTCCGCAAAATTTGTTCAAGATAGCTTCCAAGGGTTTTGACAAATGATTAAAACCAGATCCGAAGAGACACTTGCCATAGACTCCTGAATAGACTTCAACGAGAAACAAACAATGGCGAGTTTGGAGTGTCGAAGGAATGGGAACCTCGCCCTGTGAAAGAAAAAACATGTTTATCAACAAGGAAAGTTCTCGCAACTGTCTTTTTTGATTGAAAAAGTATTTTGCTAATTGATTTTTTACATAAACGTCGGACTGTAAACGGTGCCTATTACTGCCAGCTCGTGGAGAGGGCAAAAATCGCCTACAGAAACAAGAGGCGCAACTAACCAATAAGAAATAAGATTTTGCCGCATGACAACTCAAGACCTCACACGGCCGCACTGACTCGAGTTAAAATGAACCAAATTCACTGAAAATTTCTAGAACATCCTCCATACAGCCAAGATCTATACCTATGCGACTTTCGTTTGTTTGGACTACTGACGAAGCACTAGGCGAACACCGTTTTTAGAGCGATCAAGAAGTAAAGGAGATTGTGAGCAATTGGCATTTGAAACGGTCTCACACTTTTTATGAAGACTGGATCCACAAGCTCTCCAAACGCTGGGAAAATATTGTGTAAATGTTGAAGGAGACTACGTAGAAAAACAATAATTTTTCTATTTGTTCTGTAATTTTATTTTGATCAAATAAACTATTAAATTTGACTGACCCTCGTGATAAAATTCTTGACGAAGAATGGAAATGGGCCCAAAAATATTCATTAACATGTATAAGAATGATGTGCCGTCATATTTTATAATAAAATTTTGGTCTAAGCAATTTATTTAGGGCAGAGTATTAATTCAAGACTATTCAAGGTGTTGAAGATGTATCGAATCAAAAACTAGGGAAAGCATCAAGAAAATCCAGGAAGAGGTCTTAGCAGATCGAAGAAAGCAGGTGATAATTATTGCTGTTGAAAGGGGGATATCAAAAGTTGCAGTATTAAAAATTTTACATGATAATTTAGCAACGAACCAAGTGTCACCAGGAAGGATTCCCATATTGCTTACTCCCGAACAAAAATTGTGAGGATAGCTTAAGGGTTTTAGCTGACATAAAAACCTTTTCTCGGAAATTATAACAGGTGATGTGACGTGGGCATTTCATTGGGACCTATCGAACAAGAATCCATCAACGGATCGACAACAGATCTTCACGATCGAAAAAGGCAATAACCCAAAATTCATCGCGAAACTGATGGTGACGGTGTTTTGGGGTACAGAAGGAATCTTGTTAATTGGGTATGTGAACAAAGGCCTTACAATTGGATGAGAACTATATAAGGAAGCATCCCGAAATTTTAAAACTACCATAAACTTTGCTCAAAAAATTATGTTGCTCCATAACAATTACAGGGTTCCAAATACATGAAATAATCAACGACTGTGGCTTTATAGAAACAGAATATCCACCCTACATTCCGGACTTGGTATCGAGTGATTATTATCTCTTTCCTAAATTAAAAAGGTAACTGTGTCGACGACGTTTTTCTACAGACAATTGTCTGAAAGAAGCGGTGAAAGAGTTTTGTGAAGATTTACTAAAATGATTTTTTTGGAAGGTACGTACACCCTTATTATAAAAGCCCTGAGATTAGCATGTAACCGTTAGTGGATAATATGTTGAAAAATAAATTACGGCTCTGAACATGTGCAGAAATCAAAAAGAAATTGGATACAGTTTATAAGGACCATGCATCTTCGATGACTACAGCCAGATATTGGTTTAATAAATTTAAGCGTTTCCGAAAATCCGTCTTGATGAGAAACGACCAGGTCGTTTCATTGAGGTAACTACGGGCGATATGATCAATAAAGTTCATGATGTGGTATTAGCAAACCCCCGTTTGAAGATTAGAGAGATTGCTAATATGACGAACATCTCAATTGAACGTGTGAAAACGTGAACGTGTCCTTCACGAAAAATTGTGCACGAAGAAGCTATTGGCGAGATGGTTAACACTTCTGCTAACAATTGCTCAAAAACTAAATCGAATGATAACTTCTAAACAATGTTTGAACATGTTTAACCGCAATACATGTGAGGTTCGGCAGCGTCATCTAACTATAGATGAGACATGGATACATCACTACATGCCAGAAACGAAAGGTCAGTCGGCACAATGAGTTTTCCTGGCGGACGTGCATCAAAGAAGTTCAGGCAATTCCACCAGCCGGAAAAGTTATGGCGACGATATTTAGATTTGTAAGGCATAATCTTAATTGATTATTTGGAGAAGGAAAGGACAATCACGGAACGGCACTATGATGATTTATTGGACCGATTCAACGCTGAACTAAAGAGAAATATGCTCCACCTAGCGAAGAAAATATTCTCTACCATCATGATATTGCTCAGCCCATTCATCAGCAATTGCAGCAGCAAAACTAGGCGATTTACGGTTCGAATTTGTGCCACATCCACAATATTCGCTAAATTTGTCCCCGCCCGTGACTTATTTCTTTTTCCAGATTTGAAAAATTCCTCGACTGAAATCGGTTCACTTTAACGGAAGAGGTCCTTGCCGAAACAGAAGCCTGTTTTGCCGATTTCGACAAATCTTGTTCTTGGATGGTTTAAAAAGTTGGAACATCATTGGACTAAGTATACAGACCTACAAGGAGATTATGTAGAGAAATAAATTTACTCGATGCAAAGCAATTGCGTTATATTCCTTAACGCAGGTATTTATCGTAGCATGCTCTTATGTAGATGAAATAAATCTGACAAAATGACAATCATTTTGAAGTTGATTAATGAAGATTTATTTTTATATACATACAATGTAATTTAGATTCAGTATTTTTCCCTTTTATTATTTCTTAAAAGTAAGAACGAAGATTTCATGATTTTGTATATTACGAGGGTATATCAAATTTAAACTGAACTGATTTGTTTTTTAATTTCGCACATGTCGCTGACCCGGGATGGGTTGATTTTCGGCTAAGGTGGAAGTTTACGGAGAAGATAGTAACGACTCAAGCTCTCTCAGGTTACCCTAGTACTATAGAAACCATGAGTGGGCAACAAGTGCATGGAGTGTATGGAGCAACAAGTGCATGGAGTGTACGGAGCAACGAATAGTTATCAAGTTTTTGGCAAAGGATGGCGTGAAACTAACGGAAATTACAAACACAGTTCAGTAACAACACCTTTTCACGATTCTACGTTTGTTCATGGCACACGGAATTTTCTGAAGGGCGTGAAAACGTTGAGAACCAGTGCCACAATCGCCGCCCGAGAGCAAGCGCGACCGAAGCCAATATCGAGGCAGTTCGACAACTCATGGAGGACGACAGGCGCATAACGCTCCATAACGGGAATACTGCCAAGAAACTTAGCGTTAGTTACAGGAGTGCTGAGTACATCGTAACACTGGACTTCCACAAGGTGTCTTCGGCAGCTACTGTCGGATGAACAGAAACTGCATCGGCTAAAGGTTTGTCAGCGTTTTTGAATCGAATCGTAGCGTGTGACAAAACTTGGATGTATCATTACACTCTCGAGTAAAATTAGACGAGTATGGGGTGGAGAAAGAGCTGTGAAAGGGCTCCGGTGAAATCGAAGACTAAGTTGTCAGCTGGAAAAGTCTTTTTTGATCGGCTTGAAGCTCCTCACATGGAATATAATTACGAGCTTCTGGATGCCGCAAAGCTGTCCCTTCGTCAAAGCGACGAAAAACGGAGACGATATCTGTCAGAAGTGTGATTCTTCTTCATGATAATGCGAGGCTTCATTCAGCAAACGTCACAAATAAAAAAGTAGACAGCCTGGCTGGGAAGTATTGGAGCATCGTCCATAGAGTCCAGACTTGTCGCCTGTTGATTTTCGTCTCCTTGGATGCTTGAAAGAAGCACTTGGAGGTCAGCGTTTCAACAATAACCAAGCAGTAGAGGAGTTTGTGCTGCAATGGCTACGTGCGCAAGCGAAAAATTTCTCCGACCAAGGTATTAAAAAACTCCCAATTCGCTGGGAAAAATGCGTTATTAGTGCGGGAGATTATGTGGAAAAGTAATATGTTTTTGTAAATAATGTAGAATAAAGCTCTTACTTGAAAAAATCAGTCACGTTTAAATTTGATATACCCTCGTATAGATAAATACGACTAAATTTATGTAATAATGTCACATTTAATGGAAGTTTATATTTAAGATATTATTTTATTTGTTGGTATATATACTTCTCACTATTTTCGCGACTTGGTATCTAGGTAAGACATCCCCATAAGATCTGTACTACACCGTGAACGTGAGAAGTACTAAACTTTTATTTCAACCCCTGTAATATTGTTTCATTTTATTGTCGTCTTTTATAGTACCACCAGGTGGGTAAAAACTTCCTCCACCTAATATCGTTAACAGTTCGCAAAGATTAATCCATAGTATAGCAAACAAATTAAAAATATACACGACAATACTTCTATTACAACTGATACACTATTGATGGTTATATAAGTTGTACACTAAAAATGAACATGCTGTATATAATGCAAGCAACATAAGGAATTCTGAAAGAGATAATATCGGAAGTGCTAACAATCTACTTTGACTTCGGTATTCTTCTTCTCCATCTGTGATCTGCATATTTACATTAATTTAGCTCCAGCAAAAAAAAAACAAAAGAAAAACTCGCAACTAAGGGATACGTTAAAATATGAGTCCGAAAATAGAAAGTCATTAATATAAAAGAAAGAAACTGAAACAAAAACATATATGTGTATATTGGAGGACACTTCATGAGTAGAAAAAATATTTAAAGAACGTACCGTTCGAACTCAGTCAGTCTGGAGGAATCCCTGAATCCTTTGGCAAATGGGTTGCTGTCAATCTTCAGTTTGGTAATCTGTAACAAGAGGACCCATTAATTTCGAAATAAAACTCGAACGTTTTACATCTGAAAAAGAAACATGGGTTGGCATTTCTCATGACGCTACGATGCCGAAAACACGACAACGACGAAGACGGACTACTGCGATCGTGATGAACACGATGATGATGATGACGGGGAAGAAGAACGAACAGTTAGGCCGAAAAGGCAGGCTCGGGAAAATTCATCTTGTGACTGAATAAATTATCGAATTAATATTGACATGAAACAAGGGCTTAACAACGGTGTTTTGTCATGTTAAATCAGTTTAAATATTGTTTCGATATGGAGGCATTCCATTAAGATTTATTTTGAATTAATGATATCTGCGGCACTTAAAAGTTTATTAATAAATATAATTACTTGTTGAGATTTTTATCTTACAAAATTTAAAAAGTTTAGTTCTTATTTAATGAAAAATTTATAATCCAGTTTAAGGACTTTTTAATTAATTACTACTAAATATAATAAATTTAATTGTTGAAAATAGGACTATAAACCACACTAAATCTCGAAAGATTTTTGGGTATTAATAAAAGCAATATATACAAGCTGGCTCACTTAAAGTAATGATTACAAATTGTGGCAAAACTAAATAGATAAATAAAATTTCGGTTAGGTAAAGTTATGATTCTAAGAGGGGCACATTCTAATAACAATAGGAACTTTAAAGCAATCGCCACGACAACACACCAAAATCAACATGCATTTCTTTAAATGTAAGCCATATTATTTTTACAGTCGTATTGCAATAATAATAAGAACAATACTATATCTATAACCTAACTAAAAAATTTATAGAATAATACACAGAATTAGACAATACAAAACCCGTACACATACATATTATTATGTAAAAAGTATAGCAATTCAGCGGGTAAATATAAATATCGTGGAATAGTATATCTGCATTACGCGCACAACGAAACATCGGTCAAGAATGTTCGTTTTACCTCCATGAGAGCTGTTAACAACTCTACACCCGATTGTTAATAATATTTCGATATAATTAAAAATGTTTCAGTTTTATACAAAAAATGAAAGTATGCTTCAAATTGTCTTTGATATTTATAATTGACAAAAAGGAATCGACTTCTCAACTTGCATTTTTATTGATATTCTGCAATATCTGAAACAATTAATCGCTGGTTAATCTCATCAACACGAAGTTATTAACATCTATTATAATAGTGAATGATATGCTGTATATGCCCACCATTCTGTTGGACGCATTACTCAAGGCGGTGTTGGAGATTTCGTACCATGTTTTCAAATGTAGGTTGTTGCAAAGTTCGGAACAAACGAATAATTGCCATTCTTAATTCCGGGAATTGTAGTTGGTGGAAAATTACTGTTTTCATTATGCCGCAGGGGTAAGTAAGGTCCGGGCTATGTGTAGGATAATTACTGTTTGTTTTTCGGGAAATGACTCTGTCACCAAAATGTTCCCTAATCTGAACGATTGACCAGCGGTGTGACTCGTCGCATCGTCTTGCTATAACCACTGTAGATTTCTTGATCTACAGAATTGCCTGAGGTCCTCTATAAAAGGTATCAGAACTTGCTGCTGATATCTTTCACTGTTGACGGTGGCGATTCGCCCTTCATGGACAGTTATTGAATAAGGGACGATAATCCCATTTCCAGAAACTGCATACTATATGGTCACTATTTGTTCGTGAAATGGTGTTTCAATGAATTCCTCAGGAGGACTAAACTCAATGCTTCTAAAACTCTGCCTGCTAATATAGCCAGAAAGTGAAACATGGGACTCATCTGAAAACCAGATTTTAGTGAAGAAGATCATCTTCATAAATGTAAACCAGGATCCGAGCACAGTAAGCTAAACGTTGTGTTTTATCATTTTGGTTCAGTTTATGGTACATTTGAATTTTGTAAGAGAAACCACCAACATTCGTGACCATTAAACGAACGGGTTTTCTTTCTATATCCAGTTTTACGGTAGTTCTTCGCATGCTTCTTTTCAGTAATTGTAAAACTTGCAGCATTACTCGTTTGTGATTTTCGTTTACTTAAACACTTTTCTTTCTCACTGACTTTCCTTTTCGTTGTATGTTAACATTGCCAGTAGTGTTGAATTTGTTAACAACGTACAAAATAACACTGTTTGATAGTATAGGATTTTGAAACGTCTGCTCAAATTGAGATCCAACCCATTTAATGCTGGGTCCATTATTTCTGCCAAACTCGTATGAGCGATTATATGCTTCACATATAAAAGTTTTTCTTCGGTTGTGAGCACCTTATTCACAGACAGTGTTTTCTACCCTAACATATAACAGGTTAATGTTTATTTAAAATAAGTTTGAAAGCAGTGTCATTTTTATAACATCTGTGAACAGTTTCAGTTTCGGTACTGTATATTTACGGTCATAATTAAAGACGGCAGACTATGTGCCCGAACAGTAGCGTGATGTGGAGGGATCAAGTAGAGGCGTACGACGATCAATTCAGTTGCGTTGACGTTGTAAGCGATACATTGTTAACACAATTGTGTTGAAAATTTCGGTAGTGCGTAGAAACAATGCATCGACTCGGTTGCATGCTAACGTAGTAAAGAAATTTTTACATCGGTTTCCCGATTTAATATATGACGGTACCGTAGTGAAATGTTTAGTTTGTGAAACAACTTTATTAACTTGGAAAGCAAGTCAGTGCCAAAGACATATAAATAGTGACAAACATAAATCGAATAATAGTGGACGCAGATCATATAATAAATTTGTGTGTGATTTAACAATGATGTTAATTGCGACCAATATACCAATGCAGAAAGTGGAACACCGAATGTTTCGTCAGTTTTGGAAGAAATACAATCCTACGTGGAAATTACCAGCAAGAAGTACGCTACGGAATTACGTACCCTCAGTGCGTGAGAGAATTGTAAATTGTACGAAAAATACGGTAAAAAAAAATTCCTGTGGTTAACAATAGACGAAACTACAGATATTAAAAAACAGTCCATCCTAGCCATTCTAGTACGGACGCTGCCTCCGCAAGGACCTTCTCCTCCTTATTTACTAACCTGTAAACGAATGCAAGGGTGTACTGCCAGAGCGATATATAATGTATTAATAGAAACACTACACAAGTTTGAGATTCTACGGAAGCAAGTGTTAATGTTAGTTACCGATGCTGCCATGGTTATGTGTTCCACGGCAAACTTACTCAAAACGATTCAACCAAACCTGCTGCATGTCACATGTTTGCTTCACGCTTTACACCTTGTAACAAACACTATACGTACAACTTATCCTGATGTGGATCAACTGATAGGACTAACGAAAGCGGTTTTTCTTAAATCTCCGAAACGGATTCGGCTATTTCATTCGCTGTGTCCTGATATACCCGAGCCGCCGCAACCAATTCTTATACGATGGGGTACTTGGCTAGAAGCAGCATTTTATTATTATAAACATTTTGAAAAAATTTGAAAGAAGAAGCAGCTGCAATACGGCTCAGCTAGGTTCAATTTAACAATCCTCAAGTTGCAGCAAATTTAAAAATTATTTACGACAGTTACGTTCCAATACTGGACGCAATAAAAAATTTACAGAACACTGCGCTGTCCTTATCGGACTCATTAGCAATTATTGACCACGTAAAACTAGTGCTGCATATCCTTGAAGATGAAAAAAGTGATTGTGTCCGTGAAAAATTTAACAGTGTATTAGATAAAAATGTAGATTTTACAAAATTAGGGCAACTTTTTACCAATACTGAAGATCCGTTGTACAGATACAAAGAGCGCTTTAACTATGCAAATATAACATCTCTCAACGTCGAACAATCCTTCTCTGTATATAAACATATATATACGTCGCTACGTACGAAACTTTCCGAGACTAATACAGAAACATATATTATGGTGCAGTTTTTTCATCACGCACATCCGCATTTTTTTGCAACAATGTAAACATGTTGGGTAAGTTATTTATGTTTTTTCTTTACGTTTTGTATTGGAATTCGATATATTTATTTTTAAGTAAGCGCACTGTTATTCTGCTAAACTCTCCACGCAACGCCACTGCTTGGGCACATAGTCTGCCGTCTTTAGTCATAATGTATACTTCTAGCGGAATTTAAATGAATGATGTAGTATTAACCAGTTTTCCCTAATAAAATGAATATTTTAAGAACTGAATTAAGCATAAATAATGCATTACACGTATATGGAATGAAGAATCGTGTATCTTTCGTGCGTTATTCTTTCTGAAGCCGCTTTTCGCGCCATGTACCATCATCGCGCACATCCTCCACTACTATCTAGGATATACTTTATATCTACGGTTCTTCCTAAAGTTTAACTAACGCACTTCTCTCTCCCACTCAGTTACTTTTTCCCATACCGTTTCGCTCTTCATATTGCAAGCGGGGAGTCGCATTCCATGCATAGCATATCGGGTGCTGTCACTCCCTGTGAACAGATAATTGGCCCACCCCGGGAGTCCCGTCCTGTTTGTTTTTAACTGATTCTTCTACCATATATATATATATATATATATATATATATATATATATATATATATACAGGATATACATATGTATACTACAGACACATTTAAGACTAATTATTTATAACCGTGCGTCCCGTCCTGCAAGGGAAACATTTATCACTAGGTGAACGAGCGATTCGCGATGCGCTCCGGCTCACCGGTTATCTTATTAAATAATGAAGTGTATTAATTTCTATTTGGCCGCTGACGCACCAAGTCAGATCGAGGACGACGATTGCATCGGATAGGTTGATTAATGGACGAGTCGTTGTTTTCTCTTTTGTGCGAAGACTGCCATTTTTTATTTCGCTTTTCGTTAGTCGCTCGCTTGTTTGTTTATTTTGACGTGTTCGTGCTGTTCGTCGTTATGTTCGCGTTATCTTTTCTACAATTGTTTAACATATCTTGAACCGGTGCTGGTTCAACAACTCCGATGTAATCTATACGAGTGGTACTTTTTAATGTATTGAAGATGCAAACAACAAGTGAATTTGCTATTATACTTTCACTTTTAATATTCAAATATCCTTATATTAGGTGATAAATAGAATAAATTTCTAATTTAAGTAGGCGGGCAGGATTTTACCATACGCCTGATCTAACTACCGACCATGTTCACTCTCTTCAAAAGTCGAACATACGAGGGGAACACTGAAAAATTATAGAATTGTCATGTTTCTAAAAAAAAATAAATTTGTTTCTTTCTGACAGCTACTTTTTAAAGTTTAGCGAGTTGATGGCCATGTAGTTTATCCGATTTGCTCTAATAGTTTGTTAATTATAATAATAGCAATAATAATTAATACGTTTCAGAATAATTGAAACATAGATGAGTAGGTAAATCCCACCAGTTTTGTATAATACAAAGGTATTTTTAATAATATAAAATATTATTAAAAATCTGGTGTTGTTCTTCACACCAGATACAGGTTCACTATTAATATTTTTGTGAACGTGTCCGAACATATCCCTCCCCAGAGACGTAGATACGTATATCGCCTTTCTACAGGCTCATCGGTACGCCCCTGCTGGAGAAAGGATATCTTCAGACACATTCACAAAAAAGAACCACATCGCCTTTGTACTCGATATTAAAGCATCTACCTCTGGATAACATCTACGAACCTATTAAACTTAAATAAAACACCTTATATTTCACAAACAATAGTATATTGACTATATGTACATTTTATGTGCACTGCACACATCCTCAGTAGTTACTACTGAGGATGTGTGCAGTGCACATGAAATGTACATACCAGGTGATTCAGTTTGGTATTCGCCCACCTGTAACTTTTTTACCTATAGAAAAAAGTATAATAAACCATATATATTCGTAAATCCGATGGTAAATCCTATCGGATAGGATGATCAATCTATCTTTACGATGACATCTGTCAAAAAAGTGACTGTCAACTTTTTTTTTCAAATGACACCCTGTATATTTTTTTGCAACATTTAATAGGTATTTTATTTCTAATTCAAAATATGTATCTCTCTTTACTTTTGGATAGAGTAACAGAAATAATCACTAAAATCGTGGAGATATAGTAAGTTCTAGGAAAAAAATATTTACCCATGAAAATAATTTCAATTCACTTTTAACTGTCAACAACAAATATCACGGCGCGTCACTTAGTTGTAAGTTCTTTAAAAAATGGCTGTATATTCAAACCAAGAGAAGTTAGATATGATTTTAATCTATGGGGAATGCCAAAAAAATAGTAAGGTCGCTAGACGAATATACCAACAACGGTATCCAGAGAGATCATTGCCATCTGACAAATTATTTGCAAAACTAGCAAGAAATTTGGGTGCATTTGGGAGTTTCAAGAAGAAGAGAAGTGCTTTTAGACCAAGGACTACAAGAAATGAAGACAATGCAATTGCAGTTTTAGCTCGAGTAAGTGTTGATCCCCACATATCCATTCGGCAAATAGCCGATGAAACTGATATTTCTTTTTCGTAAATTCAACGGTTTTGAAAGATAATAAATTGCATCCATTTAAAATTCACGTACATCAAGCTTTGCTTCCTCGAGATTACGACGAACGGGTAAACTTTATAGCCTGGCTAAACTATGCCCACGAAGTTGTGATTTTACATCTTATCATCACTATTGGTCAGAACATAATCCTTACTGGCTTCGAGAAACCAATTTTCAAAATGTTTAGGGAATAAATGTGTGGTGTGACATCCTTAATGGAAAAATTTTTGGACTAAAATTTTATGAAGGCACACTCACGGCGGAAAGGTATCTACAATTTTTAAGGGAGGAATTATACGAATATATGGACGATGTTCCGTTACAAATACGGTCAAATCTGATATTACAACAAGACGGCGCACCAGCTCATGGCGGTAGAATTGTCACCAATTATTTAAATGAAGTTTATACTAACAATTGTTTTCATCGTCATCTACTTGTTACGCATCTGTTGTTACGCATCTGAATAAACTTTTATTATTTTTGTGATTGTTTTTTATTATTTTATCATAGTGATACATATTTGGAATTAGAAATAAAATACCTATTAAATGGTGCAAAAAAATATACAGGGTGTCATTTGAAAAAAAAAAGTTGACAGTCACTTTCTTGACAGATGTCATTGCAAAGATAAATTGTTGATCCCATCCAATAGGCTTTGCCATCGGATTTACGAATATATATGGTTTATTATACTTTTTTCTAAAGGTAAAAAAGTTACAGGTGGGCGAATACCAAACTGAATCACCTGGTATAGTCAATATACTATTGTTTGTGAAATAAAAGGTGTTTTATTTAAGTTTAATAGTGTAATAATTTCACAAGTGCTCAACATATATACTACCATCTACGAACCTGTTCTGCTACAAGGTGTAGAGCATGGATCATGCTTAAAAAAGTATTTTGATTATGCGAATATAACGTCACTAGATGTAGAACGCTCGTTTTCCGAATATAAACATAATTTTTCCTCACGGCGGACATGTTTTTTTAGAAATAACCTTAGAAACGCACCTGATGTTGAAAATATACAATCGAGCTTCTCCAGTTTGTCAATCCTTGGAAGACGCTTAAAACGGTATAAGTGTTTTTTTAAATCCTCTGTCGTGCACACAATCACCGATTTCATACATTTTCCATTTTATTTATAGGTACATACTGTTAATATTTAGGGATAAAATGTGAAAGTAAAACACACACACTGTTACTATACAGCTACTTGTAATAGACTGTTTGTTTAATAGATGTATTGCAAATACAATAGCATACATTAATCGGTAGATGGCACCAGCCTAATATAAATTAAATACAATTTAACACATACAACGCAGCTATAATATGTACTATTCTTATTTTTCGTGTGTTTATGCATATTACTTTAATAGCAGAAAACCAAATGTATATTTAATTATTTCCGATAGAATAAATGTCTCTACTTATATACTTATATCGGTAACAAGCTCATGTTGCGGCCTTATTCTATCGCATATTCTAATATATTACGAATTACACTCCCATACCGGCGCTTATGGCGCGCACGGAAATTGGTCTGCTCTACTTATAATGATAACAGAGCTCATAAATATAGTAATTTAATAAATTTATTTTCAATGCATTTCCTGGAATAAACAGTAATCTTCTAAAAGCAGAGAGAAACTGTAATCCGAAAGATTGTAAACGAATTAATATAACAATACCGATCCACGTGCATGCCACACACGCTCTCCTTCCTAATAAAATATTCCTATTAACATGGAAAATTTTATTTTAGTACCATAAAATCGCTTTGATTTTAATGGATTTGCCCACTTCTATCGATATGCAAGGAAAACGAAGATAGGTTTATGTACCGCGCAAAGTGAAGTAAATTCGTTACGGTTCAAGAAATAAAACAAACATGTAATTTGTGAGCAATAACTTAAGAATTTAGAAGATCAAAGGAAATTTTAGGCAGTTTGTTAGTAAGTTAGTAATCACTAATTAATAGGTTAAAAATGTTGTATATAAATAGATCGAAATGAGCAGGTACAATTAAAGACACATCTAAT
Organism: Melolontha melolontha; assembly: GCA_935421215.2. NCBI lineage: Eukaryota > Metazoa > Arthropoda > Insecta > Coleoptera > Scarabaeidae > Melolontha > Melolontha melolontha. The sequence goes on along the minus strand of OW285237.1, from coordinate 164,216,213 downwards.
ACCTGCACACTAGATTTCTCTAACGACGTTGGCCATTTTAAAAAATAATGTCAATTTCAGTTATAAACAGATATTTTTCGATGAAGGTACTTCAAGGAAAATCGTTAAATAAATGAGAAAATTTTTTTTTAAATACAAGGCTTTATTATTCTTTCTATCATTGTGTTTTCTTATACGAAACTAAAAAACTTCTCAACATATAGACAACTCCCTAATGAAAAATAGTTACTTTCACTATCAGGAAAGAAAATTTGTATGTATTTATGGCGAATATTCTTCATGAATGATTAAAGGACAACTTGAAAGATTCACTTCTAATTATACAAATTAAAAGTAAGCGTAAACTTATAGCATCATTTATACATAGATATTATGGAGCACGGACTGAATCCATTTGGAGTACTGATATTAAACGTGTGTGTTACCAAAAATCTCAGATGTAGTTTTGCTATATACAGTGGTGGACAAATGTGTGGAACCATGTAAATATCCGTTAAATAAAAAAAAGATTTTGTAGTAAAATTTTAGACACGGAAATTAGGGATGATGAGCCATCATTCAAAGTATTTCTGAATACACGAAGTGTTCAAAAAAATGTAACGTACCTAAGTTATACTTTTTTAAATTGAACTCCCTAATTTTTTTTACATGTTAGGATTCTCCTTGGTAACACGATTTTGACAAACTATAACACTTGAGGGTCTAAAGTATTTAGCTTGAGATTTACATGCAAACGAAAATCAGAAAATTTAGAATATTTATCTCTTGGTATTTTCAAAACCATAAGTATTGCTTGATCGTTTAACCCTAGGACTGCCAGGAAAACGGCCTATCGCTACTTACCGCGCGGGTCCATTGAACCCGTATTACTATATGCTGGGTTTGAGTTAATATTCGGCGATTATTTTGAATTAAACACATTTCTTACATATACCTACTGAGCGTTCACCACATATATTGGTTTTACAACGTGCACAAGTTGTTCTTGTTTTTATGTCTTTTGAAGATGGACAAACATCACATCACTTCTTCTTCCTTGGAATCTCAGAACTAGTAGATGCTTCAGCTTCTTCTTCTGCTTCTGTTTTTTCGTGGTCCTTGAATTCTGCTAGTTCCTTTCCTAACTCAATTAGAAAGTTTCTTCTCTTCTTCAAATCAAAAGCTGAATTAGGTTTCAAGAACTTCCAGGCGGTATGTATGCGTTCATGGCGCTGATGTTTATCGTGTTATAAAAAACTACAAGAGGCCATCTCTTCGTCGTCTTTTTCACGGTGTATGATCGTGTCATTTTGTCCATGTTGTCTACGCCACCTTTTGTTTTATTGTAGTCCAGGATTACCTGAGGTTTCTTTTTTTGGCCATTATTAAAATTTTTCTCATTGTGCAGAGTACTCAGCAACGTTACAAGCTTGCGTTTTTTTAGGCAATACGAAATAATCATCCATCATCTGTAAAACTAAATTGTGTGGAAAACACTTGACGATTTTTTTAGATCAACAATTGAAGATGGCAATTCAAGCTTATTTTTACGGATCGTACCAACTAATGTTAGGTTTTTTGATAACAAATACTCAAGATTACAAGATTGTACGAAGTAAAGAAATTGACGCAGGTGACATTCCTTCCAGAGTTTCCAATTTCTTCTACTAAACGTTTTAGAACTTTTTCGCCTTGATTCTTGTCTCTTTCCTCTCCCTGCTTTCTAGGATAAATTTTCAGTTTCCATGCATAGGTTGTTACACTATCACAAATGGCCCAAAATTTTATTCAATATCGTCCAGGTTTTGATGGAATATATTGTATAAATGGACATCTGCCTCTGAAAGCTACAAGCTGTTCATCAATCGTCATAAACTAATTTGGTACATACCCATTCAAGTAAATATTTCATAATTCAAAGCATTCCCGTATTGGTGCTATTTTGTCGCCACTCTTTTTTCTTCGTCTTTCCGCAGCATCGTCGATTCTAAGTACACGAAGTATATTTTCAAATCTATTTCGAGCGATAATAGTACCAAAGATTTTCCGCCCATTGTTTTTGCTCCAAAGTTGTGTTACGTCCTCATTATAAGATTTGTATACACCTATTAGTATCAAAACTACAATAAATTTCTTCAATTCTTGAACATCCATTTTTATCCAATTTTTGCCGAAAACAATATCTCCTTCTTCGTTCGTCCACTTTAGGATAATTTCAAGAAGAAGTTTACGAAAATGAATCAAAAAAGAAGAAGCAGGTGTATCGATCTCGCGATTTCCAAAACGTGTTTAGGCTAAACGTTTTCGTAAAATATTGTATCGTTGTTATCTTCCGTGATGAGGTAAAATAGAATCTTGGTACTAAACAACTTGTTTGTTATTTGATATAAAAGAATTAGCTCCAGTCGGATTTCTGTTGTGGTCATCATCGCTGCTCTCAGCAGAATCATCGCTATCCGATTCTTCTGCTGTGGTTGTATCACTTCCATCGATGAGGCCTTCGATTGAATATACCTCTCCATCGTTGTCTGAAGCTTCATATCCGCTAGTGTATTCAATGTCACTCATTTCGGCTTCTATCGCCTCTAGCTGTTGTTGTGTAAGGTATTCCTTATTTATACGATCCATTTTCCGTAACGAGTTAAATGCAAAGTAGAAAATAACCGCAATAAAAGATTCAGAAATAACTACCTGAGAATTGATAAAAGATGATGCTAAAATACCAAATCGCACATCACAATTGAACAAAATATAAATTTTGTCTTATTCACAGTAACAAAGTAACACTACACAGATTCGGCAAGATTAGTGCTTGCAATGTTCACGACGTGCGGCTATAAATGTGCTGAAACACGTAAAATCCGCATGATAAAGGAATTTCCCCTTTCTGTATAGGTACATCGGGGAATGTCAAGAAAGGTTTAAACCATTCTTCCTAAAATAATTTTTTTCTCATTTTTTAAAGCTATAACTCGTACTTAAAAAGTCTATTAATACCAGTAAATTAGCCCAACCATAAGTACGATAAAACAATGGTGAGAAATCGTTTCGGGTCCATTGGATCCGCTCGGTAGTCCTATGACCCTAAGGTTAAATAAAAACCTTTACAATTCGATATGTAAGTACTACAATTTCTTTTATTTCTTCTTTTATTTTGAAGATTGAAAAGATTTTTTTGTCGAACAAAAAGTTAACGTTAGCATTAGCAGCCAATTTCGCGTTCTCTTGTTACTAAAACTTTAAGAATGTAGAAGATAAATGGTGGTGTTTGCAATTTGCAAAGAATTTATTGTACAAATTCTGCTACAAATGATATTAAACCGCAAGATATTGCCATATCTGTAAAGGAAAATCTATATTTATCTGCAAGCAAGTTGGCGCATAGTCATCGTTCAGTACGAAAATTCTTAATAAAGAAAAATACTGTCCTTGCAAAATTCGCCTCGCTTAACACGTTGACCGCCATAATGGTAAGAAATTATGCGATCTTTGGGGCCACGAATTTGTTTCTCGTATACCGTTTATAAATGCCATAAGGATACTATGATATTATCACATGCTAAATCAGATTTTGAAGTGCGAGGCAAGTGTGCATCGCACGGCCTGGTGACCAAAAGTTTAATGCAGATGCCACGCGATACACACTTGCCCAATACTCTGCAGGCACAGACTTGCAAGTTTGCTAAACAAGCAGACAGTATAAGCTAATATATGTGGTCAGTTTATGTTGATGCTTCGTGTTGTAAAGTTTACATTTGCAAAAAAATTAAAATGGGGGATTATGGAAAAGAACAAGCCCGTTTGTTATCACTTTGGAGCGAAATTGTATCAGAGGAAGAAAATTATGAAAGTTCTTCAAAAAGCTACAAAGCAAGCAGTGCTTCTTCTGACTCTCTTATGCAAAAAAAAGAAAAGAAAAAGCGCAAAAAGAACACCTGTTACTCTTATTGAACCTAGTACATCACGGCAAATACCTACTGGCAGTATTGTTGGAAGTGAGATAAGAGACGAACAGTTGCATTCAACCGCTCATTTTAAAGAAACAGTTGAAGAAGTGATCAGAAGTTTTCAATGGGATAGTGATTCCTTTTCAGGTGAAATAGTTGCCACACCCCAAAATCTGCATTAGAATGATGTAACAGGCGATCAGGATATCAAAAATAAACAACCTCTCAATTTTTTTCTGTTATTTATGGATGAATGTCTCCTAAATCTAGTGATACAAGAAACCAACAAATAAGCTCCTCAAAACGCGGAGAAAACAAATTACCTTGGACACGAATTCGAAATTGGAAACACACCAATATTCAAGAAATGAAAATATTTTTGGATTTTCTGCTCTGGATTGGATTTGTTCAGATGCCCAAGTTGGTATGCTATAGGTCTACTAATTTCCTTTATTCTAACGAGGTAAAATCTGTTAAGTCCCGTAATAGATTTGAACTTATTTTGAGTAACTGGCATTTCTGTAACAATGGAAATCCAGATATTTCGAACAGACTGTACAAAATCAAATCTCTTGCAGATTACATAAGTCGAAAATTTCAAGATTCTGTAACACCTTCTTGTAATGTATATGTAGATGAAACTTTAATGCCGTTTCGAGGGCGTCTGGTTTTTTTACAGTACATACAAAATAAACACAAATTGTGCATTGAAGAAGGTTTATACATATGATTTTTAAGATTTATTGTGGTACAGAAAAAAATTATTTGACTGACAGCGTGCCAACACCCATTATTATGGGACTTTGCAAAAATTTATTAGACAGTAGGCGAACAATATTTGTGGATCATTACTACACTAGAATCGAACTTGCCCATAAATTGCTGAACAGGTAAACCCACGTTGTGGATACCTCCAGAAAAAATCGCAAGGGAAACGGCAATAATGATAAAAACGAAGATATAGTTTATTCACATTATTGTGCAGCAAGTATTACAGCATTGCCATTCAAACGCAAGGCAAATGTAAGCAACACAGCCTAAAGTGAAACAGTACACGCGTAGAAATGCGTAGAAACGCGTAGAAATGCGATGTACTTGTATGCGGTGCGGCTAGTGCGACAATGAGTATTGCGAGGCACACGTGCTTCACATGTTAAGAATTCTCTGATCATAATTTCGACACAAGGCAAGAGTTTTGCGAATCAATGATGAACTTTTAATCGTGATAACAATTTTGTAAATAATATAGTGTTCTAGGATGAGGCAACCTTTTATTTGAACAATATTAAGACATAGCTGTCGGTATTGGGTACAGAGTAATTCTCACTGGATATAAGAGGCGGATATGCAACATCCTAGGAAGCTTAACGTTTGGGCTGGTACTTTTACAAACATAAAAATAGGGCCTCCTTTTACAGAAGAAATTCTAAATGGTCAAAGATATTTAGAACTTTTAATTGACCAGATAATTCCTGCATAGGAGGAAAATGGCCAACTTTCACAAAACACCTGGTTTCAGCAGGATGGGGCACCCTCCCAATATTCAGTTATCTTCACTTCGGCAATTTCGCCTAGAACGTGCGGTTCTCCCGATCTCAATTCACTAGATTACTTCTTGTGGCGCTATCTAAAACAGAAAATGTCTCTTACCCGACCTAGAAATTTTCAAGATTTGGCCGAAAGAATTAATGAAGAGATACCAAGCATTTCAGCAGACATCATATCCAGGGTTACAAGAGAATTTACAGACAGATTGGCTTACTGTCACAAAGTAGGTGGCGCCCATTTTGAAAATTTCATAAATTAAGTTTAACTTTGTTTGTATGATCAGTTTATTTTCTCTTCCTTACCAATTAATAAATAAAAAATAGTTTAGACCGGAAGTGTTATAGTTTCTTGAAATCGTGTGGTCGAGGAGAATCCCAAAATATAAAAACTACACATCGTTTGATTAAAAAAGTAGTATAACTTTACTACGTTACATTTTTTGAATACTATATATTTAAAACGATGGGTTTTCATCCCTAATTTTCGTATCTAAAATTGTATAACAATATCTTTTTTAATTTAACAGATATTTACATAATTCCACACATTTGCCAAACACTGTATATAGGATCTCAAACTTTAAATGCGTTTAATTAAATTCCAAGCAGTAATATAAAAATGACACATTAGTTTAAAGTCTGTTTTTTCAAATATTTACAAGGGTGACTTGGGCAGAGTGTAATTTTTAAAAGTCACACTTTACCCATGAGTAAATTTGCTGACTTCATGTTTTAGGACCTTTCCGTCAAAATCTGACCAAAATCTGTGTGATAGATAAGTTTTTACAATCCTTTAAAGCAAACAATTTGTTGCCTTTGTGTTAATATGGAGGAAAAAGAGTTTCTGGTGTTGATGAAAAACATTATTTTTTATTGGAAACACCGTTAAAGAAACTGAAGGAAAGTTATATAAAGATTATATTATCATGAATTTGCTCTTCCCCATAGAATGATATGTGAGAAACTAAACCCCTGGTGACTTCATTTCATGTCACCGTAGATAAAACCTGAATACATCACTATACTCCAGAGATAAAAGAAAAGTCACAACAATGGATTTCTTCTGATGAACGTACTCTAAATAAGATAGAAACTATTTTTTAGCCAATAAGATTATGGCCCCGATATTTTGAGAATCAAATTGGGATACGAATTTCTGCCCAATCTTCACCAGATCAGGCTACGAGTGAATTTTTGTCGTTCCCAGACTTGAAATAATGGCTTGACGCCAATTAAACGAACAATAGACTGGCTAAATTGGATTGGGAAATACTGTCTCAACTCCTATAGTCCAGATTTGACTTCGAGTGACTATCAACTCTTTGGCCACTCAAAAAGTTCTAGGTAGGCAACTACCTGAGCAACGGGATAAGTGTATTTTATAATTTAGACAACTGTTAAATTATTCGTTATATAGGGAGGTTAGTATGCCAATTACGTTAACATGCACATTTAAAAAAATATTTTCATTATAGGTATTATCAGAGAAAATAGTTGTGCAATTATGGTGAAGCAGTACCTACAGAGATAGAATATTTAATGGCGGGTTGTTAGTTAAAAAAATGAACGAAGTGCTCCTCCGAAATTTCCTAAATTTGAATGTGGAACACGAAGAGACGGTAGTACAACTCTCTTGCGCTAAATGGCCGAGCTACGTCAAAGGGTACTTTGCCAGGTTGGTGACAAATAATTTTTGTGTTTGTATTTGCTGTTGTGTTATGTTTGAGTTATTCTGAGACACTACAATATCGGATGGGTAAGAGCAAAGAACGTGCATCAAATTTGATAAACTGGCAGTAGAAACTCTGAAAGTGCTTAGATAAACAGATGATGATGCCTTAGGCCAGACGCAAAAACTTATGAGTAGTACGACCATTTTAAGAATTGACGTGTATTGATGATGGTGGACGTCCCCGGTCGTCCAGCAACGAAAAGCACGCCACACAATGTGCCAAAAGTACGTAATGCTATCTTGTAAGACCGAGGTAGGACAATCCATGATGACATTAGTAACATTGTCGCTTTTCGTACGACGTCAAGTGGCGCAACAATTCGTGGATGCTACACCACAACAATGCACCAACCCATACGTTACTAGCTGTTGGTCAGTTTGTAGCCTCCCTACTCTTCAGATCTTACCCGTTGTGAAGGCGTCACAAGAAGCAAAATTTGGAAGTTGAAATTGAAGCCCAAGAAGCGCCGTTTTAAGACCATTGAGAAAATCTATATCGAATCACTGGCAGTGTTGAACATGTTAACACGCGAAGACTTCTGTCATGGACAAGTCGCTGGGATAGATGTATTCATGCGGAAGCAGAGAAGTTGTAAGAAGAATTTATTGTGTTTTTCTTTCACATTCCGGGAATTTCTGGATAGCAGATCATATATATAATATTAATTTGTAGTTTTCATGAACCAGAAAATAGTAAAACATAGGTTTGAATCAGCCTCGTACGATGCTGTATGGTATCGAACCTATTTTCTTTGTAAATATGTTATGAAATACAACCAGCAATTATTAAACGAACTTAGTCGAGGGATATTCGAAATAAAAACTGTCAGAAAACCGTGGTGGAATGAATAAACGGGAATAAACGACCTGGTACAACGATAAATACAAAAGAACTGCAACGACAATCGAACAAGAACTAGAAGTAACGACGTCTATCATAAAGAAACGAAGGAAAGATAGCAGCAGTAAGAAGAACAACGACGGCAGCTACATCGGGAATACCGGCAACTTCACAAACGGCATTCCCCGTCCCAAAGTAAACATAAATAATAGTTTTTAAATGAGACAGGACGTTTCACAAGGAGCGAGTAGCGCGTGTGTGGCGCGACACACGAGATGTGATGTGCCCGCCGAGTGACGGATTGCCGAGGGGGAATTCGGGAAGGAGCGCGCGGAAGACCGTGGAAGAAGAAAACGGATAGGGAATGAGACGCGTCGCCGTCACGGGAAACATAGGAGAGTCCTGTCAAACAGACAAACATATACCTTGAGTATCATCGAGCGTACACAAATACACATGTACAGGAACACGCACGAATACAGACACGCATGAAACGCACGATACATGACACATTTCACAACATCAATGTGTTGGGAAACGACTAATGAGATCGGCTTTTCTTTATAGAGGCGTCAGGGACGTCCGTATGGGTGAAAGATGTCGTAAATTACGGAAGGTAGAATTTGTGTATCGCTTAATATACTGCGTATACTACAGATATGTCTTACATATGTAGGTGTCTGGTAGATGACACTAATAATTGAATGATAACCAGTGATTATAGTTATATTTGTGGTTTAATTAGCCAAAACTTTGCTTACGCAAAACTATCCATATTGACTAAACTAGTATACGAGGTGCTATTCAGAAATACTCGGAATGTGCAAAAAGCACAATAAATTGTTCTTACAACTTATTCACTAGCGTCCCATTCAAAGTACTCTCCTTCTTACACTCATTCCAGCGACTTGTCCATAACTGGAAGCAGTGCTGGAAGTCTTCGCGTGTTAACGTGTTCAACATTGCCTGCGATTCGGTCTGGATCTTCCTAATCATCTCAAAACAACGCCCCTTGAGGTTCAGTTTCAACTTCGGAAACAGGAAGAAGTTACGAGGGGCAAGATCTGGGGATGAGGTGGGGTAGTACAGCCGTCTTCGTTGAGGCTAGAAACTGACGCATAACAACATGTAATGCGTTGTTGTGGTGCAAGATCCACAAATTATTGCGCCACTTGGCAGACCGCTTACGTCGAATGTTTTCTCTTAGTGGCCGAAGAACATCGCAATTGTTCTCCTTCGAGACACAAAATGTGGCAAAAGTGCAAAGCTACTTTTGCCACATTTTGTGGCGTGTTTTCCGTCGATCGCACCACTCATAAATTGATTGCCGACGCTTCGTTCCTATACTTCTATCAACGTCTTCAGGATTTAGTACAAAATTTATTGTACTTGTTGTTGCTTCTTTCTCCCTCCGCATCCCTCTTTCTTCCTATCTCTCTCTCTCCTCTTCTCTCTTCCGCCCTCTCTCTTATTTATCATGTAGTAATTATGGATTAATCGAACCGTTCACAAAGTCCATTTACTGCGAAGGCGTTTCACAAAACGGCAACGAATAACAGACTGCTGCTCGAAAGTACTTGCAGCGTTACTATAATTTATGAAGTTATGATCATGTTCAATCTGACCATGCAATTAGAGCAAGGGTTCAATATTTTGAGGAGACTTGTTCATCTCTCATGAAGAACAAACCCTCAGGGCCTGCACGAACCCAACAAATTCCAGAAAATATTGAAAGTATTCGGGCTTCGTTCCCAAGGAGCCTCCGACGTTCTGCTTTGAACACGGATCGGCTTTGCACCTTGCACCTTAGCCGAACGATTGTTCACCGAATACTCTAGCAGGAGTTAAAATCTCATGCATACAAAATGCAAATTGTGCAGGAGTTGGAAACAGTGACTGCCGCCCTATGGCGTGGTGGCAGTTCTGTGAAAAGTTACTAGTCAAGTTTTATTGAAAACTTGTATAGAAAAAACGCATTAAGTCTAACTGTACGTCATTGAAGACGTTTACATGTTGTCATAACTGTATTAGAGAAACTAAAAAAGTTGGTTTGTTAAACTATATTTCAAAGCATTTATTTCATTAATTTAAATACAAAATATTATAAATTGATGATAATATAGACATTCATGGCAAATAAACACATAATTTCCGTATCATTACTAAATGTTTCTTGTATATATTTTTAACAGGGTAATAGTTACTTGCGGTGTTGAAAGATAACATATCTGTTCAAATAAGCCTAATTTTTTGTATATTTTTTCCATTTATTTTGATTGTTTAAAAACAGTTCTTTTTAAAACTACATTATGTTTATTATCTCGTTGCGTTATTTGGATATAATGCTGAAAGGTTTGTCTAAACAATCGAAGCAATTAATTGCTTCTTTATTGGACCTTTTTATAGTTGACATCTTATAATCTTGTAATTGACATATTGCCGGCAACAGGACGTGTTGTTATGAATCTAGTATGACATACAATTGGATATAACGCGTTTTCTCTATAGATACCGTACGAACGAGATTTAAAATTACCACATATACAAATCCAGAAAAAAAGTCTGTTAGACTTATCTATTGAAAAGCTCTAGGAAGAAATTGATTATAGAAAGTTTAGTTACTCAAAGTATTCTGCAAGAGTAAACATATTTTGAGCAGAAATTTCACTTTAAAATAGGAAGAAAGTTCGAAAGAAATTTATAGAGATTCATTTATTATAGCATAAGGTGGTTGACTTGATAACAGAATCTTTTAAATAATTTTATCGTTTTAAAGGATAAAATTGGTTTAAATACTAAACACCTTTATCAAATTACGTTTTTAAAAATGAGAAAATTAAATGGAAACCCAAATTTTGTTTGAGTCGTCTAAATCGATTTTATATCAATTTTTACAATTAACGTTTTTATAGTCATGTTTGTTTCGTCATAAAATGAAATTCGTTTTATTGTATATATTTTATATGTTAAATATAAGTAAATTTAGCATAAAAGAATGAAAGCATAATATTTAAAATTTTATAAAGATTCAACGTGCATTTTCAAGTGTAACCCACCATATAATGTACTTTTATTAGAATATTCAAAATTCTATTTTCTCTAACTTCCGAGAATTTACATTTGCTAGTCTATTTATTACCTACTTTATACATTAGACTGTTTCTTTATTGTCAAGCGTTATTAGTGATTGATTTGAATAGACCCTTAATATGGTCACTTATGGTTAATTAAATATACATAATAGGCTCACGATTCCTACATATTGCTATGAATAGTGGGTTGAAGATTTGTTACACCACCATCCACAACAAGTTTTCCCAACTAGGTTTTCTCAGCCGGTGAATCTTCAAATCTGAGACCTCTAACTTCTCGGGTTCCACTTAGGAAAGATGTGTCTACAATATATAGTTGAGCGCCAGTGAAATGTTCACAAAAACTTGTTTACTTATACTATATAAAATTGATTCCAAACTAATTTCTCTTTAAATTTCTTTTAAATATATTCTTTTATATTTAACAAAATTGGAGTGAGTAAATAAGACAAATGCTGATTAAAAGGTGAAATAAAAATATATTATATCAAATACAAAAATAAAAAAAATAAAAAAATATATCTTTACAAAGTATAAAGATCCTGTATCATCTAACAAAGATACTTGAGGTAAAAACATTCATTGAAAATTGACAGCTAAATGAATGGAATACATCCTCGTTAATGATTCCGAACAAAACTTATCTAAAAATAATCATGTTTAATATTAAATTCTTTAAAGAAGACCACGCTGTATACTTAGATATTGATACGCGAAAAAAGTTACACATGCGCAATAACCAAGCACAAAAAAACCTGATATCACTCGAACAAACTTTTCATTTATAATTTTAAACAAAGAATTGTTAATACTAAACTGTATTATCTATATGCCTAAAAATTAAACCTCTTAACTACAAGAAGATTAATACAATGGAAATATTATTTTTAATAATTATGACGTCATAATATTTTAATTCTACTTACAAGATTTAATGGAGACTCTTACGACGAAGGTGCTTAATCAAAATTAATCATCAATACAGCGAGAATTTATCTCTTTAAATATTGGGACTTTAATATCAATAATACCATCAACTATAAACACTTTCAATAAAACAATCAACCCGAAATTAATTAAATATATATATAATATATACATCGAAGAAAACAACCTTCTCGTTTTACAGCTTAAAGTCGTCTCCTCGAATTGACGTCCAATTTGCACCGGATAACCAGTTTTTCCCACTTAAAATTTATAATGTACAGTGATGTCCCAAACAAATGTACATTTTAAATATTTTAATTTTTTTTAAAAAATCCATAGCAATATGTATGAACCATAAAAATCTATTACTGAAAAATGGAACATACGCAAATACATACTTAGATTTATGGCACCTACTAATACTAATACAAATTAGGAATTCTATTTTTTTATTATATTTATTTATTAGTAACATCCTTAAGACTATCGTAAACATTGAATATTGTTGCACGTACGTACAATTTCCGAGAAGAAATAATGTAGGTAAATTCCTCGTTAGGATGTCAAACATGTATGCATATTTTATTGTGTAACAGTAAGGGTAGTGGTATATTTTCTATCTAATTGTAACACGACATTCACATTCTTAACACAACACAGTACAGAACAAGACACACAGTCTGAACACAAACAGTAAAGAATTAAGTTTAAGTTTATATTAAGTGCTACATTGCGAAATTGCGAAATTTGGCTTAGGTGTTTTATATAAAAGAAATAAAATATTCAAAAAAAACACTAATTTTCAATATAACTGCCACCAACCAAAATAAATCGCCCCATGAGCGGTGTGTCAAACACAAAATTATGTATAATCCTTCACGAGTCGAATACAACAAACCGTTTAGTTCTACGAAAGCTCATTTACAATGTTTACAAGTTAATATTATTCAATTTTAGGAAGGTAATAGTTATTTTCCCAAGTTAATTAATTAAATGTTTCCATATGATACAAACTTATTTGCAAATACTATTCTGACGGTATTGTTTATACTATTTTTGCAATAGAAATGCACTACCAAAAAGAAATAATGAGAGATATTTAACGTATTGTATTCTTAATAAATAATAATCCCATTTAACAGATTTCAACGTCAGAACAAAAGTTTTAGTGTTTGTATTATCATGTTTTTCATTTTTAACCAACTCTAAAATCATCTATTACTTCGAAATCTATATTCACGTGCTAATTCTATATTAAAGATTGCTTAAAGCTGCAGCAGTTTCGTGATCATTTCTTATCTAAAATATTTTGGGCATATTACATTAAGACGATATTTATTGCAATTTACGACTTTCAATTTAACATTTCAGCGACGTAGTATCCGCAGCCCGAGCAAATTAAAATGAGAATTTATTATACCTATATTCTCTTCTCCGTCGTCGTCCAAAAACTTAACTTATCCCTCCACAGCCCATATAACATTTAAAATACTCCAGCAATTGTGATGGAAGACAACGACCGAGTTGAAAAAATTATTGACCGTCTCCTTTCTAATGAACGGCTATTTTTTTCTCGTTTATTATATTTCTTTTTGTTTGTTGGCTTCGAACTGCTTGATACATATATTATTTGTGCGATGGCAGGCCTGTTGTTGACAAAATTTATTGACCGAACAAAAATGCGTCCGATAGCCGTGTATTCACGATTAACGACTCATCGGTTCGATCATTTCGGACCTGAACCTCAAACGAAAGAATTTGACAACATTTATCTTCGATGAAACGGACATTTCGGCGAGGCTTAAATATATCAGATCTGATGACAATTTATTTTTATATTTTACATAACCATTATAAATTTAGATAAACGACTTGCTATACTTATTTCAGCATGTTCACTAGAAAGGAGACACTGAAAAATTACAAAACTTCGAACAAATCTGTAATATGAGATTAGTCAGTTAAAAATACATCAACTAGCTATGTCCTGTTGTATAATAATCACAAATTATGTTAAGTACTTGATTCTTTTTTGTGAATATAAAATTGTACTTCATAAAATTTGAGACAGATATTACTTATAAATTATATAAAAATAGTTCTTACAGTTTCTAATATTTAATTAGATAGTAAGAGATATGTTCTCCTAGGGTTGAATCTAACTAATTACCTATCATAAATAATAATAATAATAACAATATAAATTTACTTTCTATATATAAAAGCCCACGAAAAGAAAATGTAACAAAAAATATTATATTCTGCGAATATATGCAGCATTCTATAAACTGAAGAATAATAATATCATTTATTACCCAATAGTCAATACTAATTACACGACAATTATATAAACTATATTGAATATATACTTTATCCAACACCTCCTAATAATAGTCCTGTAACTATGGCGATTTTAAATCAATTATGTAGCTTATAACTCACTAGTGAGTTAAAAACATAATTTATCTCACTAGTGAGTTAAAACAAGGTGAAATTTAGATTGCATAGAGACATTCAAACTGCTACAGTATTAACACATTTATATTAATTCTAAAGGGTAATCAATAGCAACTAATTAACATTTACATTAATATTAAAGTTGAAGGACATCCTCTTTGTATCTGACACTGCATTCAGGTTATTCGAATTTAGAGTTATACTAGAAGACGTATTTGAAGTACCCTGAACAGAAATTTGATGACCAGAAGTCGAGGATGTTAGACTGTCTGGACCTTGTATCTTTCTGGCTATATCAATCTTGTTGGATACTGAATCTTGTATATAACCTTCTGCCACAGTGGACGATTTCCACCCACCATGTCGTTTAACTGTTGTAATATCAGCTCCTGCGTTTGCCAGAAGAGATGCTGACGAACGTCTCAGACTATGTCCTGTATATAATTGAGCTTCTGGTAGGTTCAGGAAAGATGCAACTTTCTGAGGTATCTTAGAAATGGTGTTAATTCCAACTGGTTGGATAGTGCATTTTTCTTTCTTGTAATTTAGGAAAAATCTGCCATGTGGAATACCTTTTGGTCTCATACAGACATATTTTCTGTAGAGGTCAAGAATATCTGTTGTAAATCCTTCTGCCATAACAGTGAAACTTCTAGATACGTTTGTCTTTGTGTCAGATATCGAAACATACAAGTATCCTCCTTTATCTTCTGTATCGTCAACTTTCAGCTTAGTTATTTCATCACAACGACACGCACCTGATATACCCATTATTAAGGCAACCTGCATAGAATACACAAACGAATAATGAATAAATATTTTGAATTAAATATAAGAAAATAAATAATACCTTCATCATCAAATATTTATTGTTAGGAGCCTCATTCAGAAACTTCTCTATATGTAGCCTCTCCAAGATTTTCGCCTTTTTGGACTTGTGGGTTCTTGCCTCACTCTTCAAATAGGAAATCAGTTTTCCGTATTTCGATATGTCACTATTCATATACACTTTCAAAGTACTTCTTAACATGTAATACTTCGTCCACAATGAAGAAGGTGCTGTTTTCCTTCTATAAATATGGAAATACGCCAGCATAACTTCTTCGTTAATTCCAGTGATACTTTGCTGTTTTCTCCATTCTTCAAAATGACGAAATTTCTTGTCGTAATTATCCTCCGATTTTTTTGGCAGTAATTTATAACAAGCTGCTTGAGCTTCTTTCTTAACTTCTAGCGGAATGAAAACAGCCTCTTGCAACTCTTCCATTACCATCAACTTTTAACTGCAGTATTATTAATCAATCACTAATTTTGTTTGCTTGTTGATTTGCATTATTTATTCTCCATAGTAACTGCATTACTGTATATGAACTTTTTGCATTAGTCGTTTATAATTTAAATTTGACATGCAACGTCAAATTTATAATTTAAATTTGACATGGAACGTCAAATTTATAATTTAAATTTGACATGGAACTTCAAATTTATAAAACATTAAAAGCAATTTTGAACGGATCTTAAGAGGTGTTGAATAAAGTTTTGTATTGCACACGTGTGTTAATTACAAATAAGTCACTTGAGAAAAGTAGCTCACTCGTCCTAGCGGACCCGTGAGCTAAACATTTTCTCGCGTGACTTATTTGTAACATAACACACTTGTACAATAAATAACTATAATTAAAAATTCGAACTTAAAGTAATACACAAAACAAATATTTGAATACATATACATACATAACTTAGTTATGAAAAAATATATGGGTAATAATCATCGGCTATTCGACAAAGGTGAGTTTATCAAAGAATTGATTCTCAGCGTCGGTAATACAAATATTGAAACATAGACGGCTAGGAACATGGAAACCCAGTTTAAACATAGATCTCTGTAGTCAATGGCTGCGTTCACCAGAACTATGATACAAATAAACAGTTCCGTGAACATGTTGGGGTTGGGTGAACGATGTCTTTTCGCATGTCACCAAGAACAAAACAAGTGGAGAGAAACATAACCTATTTTTTTTAATGTAGGTTACATTAGCTAAAATTAAAAAATTAATTTCGTATTGAATGATTATTTATTAAATTTGCATTTAGCAGTACATGTTATAAATGAATTGGCCCAACCTCTAGAAGACGATTTAAACTTATTTATATTGGTTTAAAGTAGATTTGTGGATTTCTCAGTCCATTGAAATTTTAAAATACCAAAAACAATGAATGATTCATTGAATATTATGTACAATTTGTCCATAAACTTTGATTAGTCTCAGTGTTGTTGGTAAAATCGTTGATTTGCTTTGTTACATGCGCCATTTTTATTTTAAGCAACTTGTGCTGAAACGGAGCTAACTTTGGAGCTAAATATTTTAACGCTACAAAAGGTGGCGACCGCTTCCTAAACATGTTGAAATAAATCATGAAAATAATCGCTGTTCACCAGAATTTTTTGGAACAGTTCCATCTGGTGAACGCAGCCAATAATCCCATTTATTAGTTTCTACAAAAATATTGATTGACGTCTTATCTCCGTTCATGAAATGATTGGAATCTATGACGTTTTGGAACTTAATTATATGTAATTGAATTGAAGGTTGAGAGAAGTAATATTAAATATTAGCCGGCCTCAAATTGAACCATTGCTTACCACAGTACACAGAATACAATGTTTGAGATTTGCCAGAAATTGTGCAGATGACAGTTGCAAATTGAAAGCGAGTTTTGTTTTCGGACGAGACTAGAGAAGTTTTCAATCGCCAGATGATTGTGACAGAGTATAGCGAAAATCTGGAGAAAGATATCATGACTGCACAATCTCTCAAACGGAGCCCTTTGGTGGAAGGTCAAGAATGATCCGGGGAGCTATTTGCTTTATCGCCTGTACAGAGTTCATCCCTTTTAGCCAAAGGTCAATAAATGGTGAATTATACCTCGAGTACATTATTCAGAACCATGTAATGCCTTTGGCACCATTTATAGGGAACGATTTCATTTTCATGCTGGATAATGCGAAACCCCTCATCGCTAGACAAATTTTGTATTACTTACAAAAGGTCATGGATTGGCCCCCACGAAGTTTAGATTTAAATCCGACACAAAAAGATCAGTAATGCGACATTTATCAGCTTCTATTAATCTTCAGGAATTTAAACAAGCCGTTCATTTCGAGTGGGATAATATTTCCACTCGATATATTGAATTTTTTATGATTTCCAAAAATATTGTTTTGTTTCTGAATTTGTAATTGAATTTTTTTTTCCATACGTTTCCATTAAAAAAATTTATAATTATCTCTAATTGTTTTTTGATGATGTTCAAAATTAATTTACCAATCAAACAATTTTGTAAAAATTATATGGAATTATTTGCGTGGTGTTAATTTCGCTGGAGATCCTTCTGTTTTTGGTCTGAGGTAATTTATTGCACATTTTCTCAAAACTTGACCACAAAATGTGTCATTGTTTAAAATTACTTTTGGATATCTAGGAATTTGTGCAAACTACTGATGAAATAAATTCATTTTCTATTTTACGATTGTTGACCATTTCATATTTTTCTATTTATATTTATATACAGATATGACACTAAAATATAAACACGTCGTAAAATCGTTTTGAGTATTTGTGATTTATTAAATATTTATCCACAACTCTTCATTAATGAATTGTTTTTAAGTAATCATTGACGCCAATATACCGTGTAAACACTGGAAACTAATAATTATAGAATAAAACCGTAATTTCAAAGCTAATGATATTTGTCGAAAACGACGAAATAGGTCAATTCTTATTTCTCGTAATGCTTATTGTAGGTACCAAAGTTGCTTCACTTGTTCGTTACGTCATCCAGTTTTGAACTATGACGTCCCATGATTTTTTTTTAATGTACTGTAATATTTTTTTTTAGTTTTGGATAATATTCTTAACAGCCTAAGAACAAATCCTACATGATATCTTTATCTGTAATAGTTTTTGAAACAATCACATTTTGTATAACCAAAGAGTATTGTAAGTAAACGTCACAGAAAATGGCAAAAGTTTATTGAATAATAGGATTACAAGCAACTTTAGAATCTTCAAATGCTCAAAGTGTTCTCCGTTCACTTGTTGACAAACTCCTTATCTAGAACAAAACTCTTTAAACTTCTTTAACATTGTGTAAAGATAAATCTTCACTATTTTTAATACGTAATCGTAAAACGACGACAATTGTTCGTCAGCACAGTGGCTTCATCAGGTACTTAGAGCTAAAGACGTTTTAACATCTAAAAGAACAAATTTAACACAAGAACGACTTCAACAAATTTTAGTTGTTCATAGTAATGTTTTACACATTCAATGTTCACAGAAAATACATAGTTTTGAGTTTTGTTCTTTGTAAATTATTTTTATTCAAAATTCGATTTTGAATAAAAATAATTGAATAAAAAAATGATTCGCTTGTCTTTTATTTCAGCATTGCTGTCGGTTACCAAAGATACATATTAACTGCATATGTAGGTATGTGCCACCTATGCAAATGGTCCCCACGCATCAAATTGTTTGAAACTCACTGATCGCTTACAGAAACAAAGCTATTGCGAATACAAGGCAGACGCCTATGGGCTATGAATCATCAACCGCTCGAGTCCGCTGAGTTGATAACACTTGACGATAGTAGAATACAAAAAAAATAGCAATTTTACTTTTATCAAAAAACAATTAGGAAACTGACACTTTTATAATTGTTGTTGTCGTGGTTGTGGTTGGAACGTAAAAATGAAAAAATCTCAAGAACTATTGAAAAAGAGTTAAATATTGTGAGTTCATTGAGAATGTTTTTAATAGTACTATCTTCTAATTTATCAAAAAATATAGCATTCGATTAAAAAAATGCTCTGAAGGTGAAAACCAGCGCAATTTAAAATAAATGTTGACCTTTTTCGTGTTTTACAAAAATATCATTCATGTTGAAATTACCGAATTTATTCAAATAAGTAGCTTCCACTAGTACCACTAGTATAGGTTGGTATAACAGTAAAATACACGCAGGTCGTAAAAACATTTTGAATATCCGTGATTTATAAAACATTTTTTCACAATTCTTCATTAATGAATTTGTTTTTAAATAATCATTCACGCTACTATATATGCTCATGTATTTAAAGAAATCGTCATTCATATACAAAACAATACAACCATATTTCGCTTAAAAATAGAACTTAAAAAATACCAAATATAAAAACAAGATAAATAACCGCTTAAATATAATTTAATGAATGTCTCGAACTTAATACGTATTTTCTCATAAGGCTCCCGTAAATTCTAAGATCCACAGGCATATCCATTTACCATACCACCAAAACATGATACCTCCGGCACATAATTAAGATATAAATCTTCTCGTCGATAGGCATCTCCACAATAAACCATCGCGACAGATAACCTGACTTTCATACAAACACAGACTTCACGTGTACCACAGCGCAACATACTGGTGGCTTGCAGAGGACACATACATAGGTAGATAGCGTTGGTATTGCGGTTAGCAATTATTCACAATCGAATGGCATCAGCGCCAGTGGCGGATTTAAGCTTGTAAGGGCCCTAAGCGCTACGAAAATTTGAGGCCCCATTTTCCAGACTTTTTTACACCACTATAGGTATGACTAAAAAGAAGCGCATAAAAAAACGATGTGTTTATATTTTTCTCTAATAAACATAAATCAATAATAATTATAGATACCAAAAAAATAAAACAAAACTCTAAAAAATATATTTTAACAGGGTTAAAATCTTACATAAAAAACAAAAACAAATAAACATAAAAACTTTACTACAAAGCCACTCTTCGGACTTTTGCGCGCGAAAAATTGTCAATCATCTCATCGTAATTTATTTCTTGAACTAATTCATTTTCAATAAATAATATGGCAAGACAACTTAAATTATCATTTAAAAGAGAATTCCTCAAATAATTTTTCACGCGTTTAAGCACAGAGAATGATCGCTCCGCAGTGGCATTGCACACAGGTATTGTGAGGAATATTTTTAAAATGGTTTTCACATTTGGAAATGTGGATCTTAAACTAGTTATTATTGCTTTGTACATTACAGTGGGACTAGTAATGTTCATTTCTTTGGTAAAACGCAACCATTGTAAAACTTCATCTTTAAAAGTATTCTCTTGAATATCACTTGCGTATTTTTGACTCAAATTATTAATGCTTATTTCAATTTCTTCATCGGTTTGATCATGAAAAAAGAATTGAAAATCTTTTAAAGTTTCGTCATAGATTTGTCTTCTTCTAATAAGTTCAGAAGATAACGCATCACAAATTGTATTGTGAACATTTACAATAAATGCTATTCTCCCAGCCAAGCGTATTTCATTACTGCGAGAGTCATCAAATTGCGATTTTCGCTTCTTATCCCTAGACCTTTCATCCTTAAAAGTTCGGTAATCATCTTCCATCACATTCAAAAGCTCAGTTGCTTCATTTTCAATACTTTCAATATTGTTTCGAACATTATTCACAAATTCGGTTAGGGATTTCAAAAAATTTGATCCGGTAAGCAAACTGCACTTTATTTCTTGAAGAGATTTACTGGTAGAATTGATTCTGGATAACAATTTGTTCCACAAAACTGTTAATAAAACTGTTTCATATTCATCCATTTTTTTAAGTAAACCTTTAGCTTCCACCCTACTCACTGGTTGCTGGTTTGAGCTCTCACAAAACTCTTTCAACGCTTCCTTAATGTTCTGGTAATCTTCGCGAAGAGCCAACACTGCATCAGCTCTTGCTGACCATCTGGTGTCACTGACACGTTTTAAGTGTTTAGAATTGGGACGAGATAAATGATCTATTACAATTTTCCAACGACTTGTAGAGGATGAAAAAAATGTAAACAGATTATTTACGAAGGAAAAGAAATCAACTGAAGCTAAACATGATTCTGCAGCGCAATTTCCAACTAGATTGAGGGAGTGAGCAGCACATGGCACATAATACGCGGTTTCACTATGTTCTTTGATTCTTGCTCGTAAGCCGGTATATTTTCCTGCCATATTCGCAGCATTGTCATATGACTGCCCTCTACAATTAGTGACCGAGATTCCGAAGTTCTGTAGTGTATTTAAAACAACGTCTGTTAAATATGCACTGTCGTGATGCTCAATTTGGATAAATCCACAGAAACTTTCCTGAATCGCTCCATATTCTGTCACATACCGTAAAATAAAAGAGACTTGATCAACGTGGGAGACGTCTGGTGTCGAGTCCACGATGATGGAATAATATATGGCATTTTTGACTTTTGATGTAATTTTATCCAAAACAGATTGGGCCATAATTTGGATAAATTCATCAAAAATATGATGCGATAGATAATTGGTTTTACCGCTGCCAGAGTTTTCGTATTTCATTAAATGGTTTTTCAAAAATTCGTCATATTCGGCCAAATATTCAATGCAACTCAAAAAATTCCCTTTTCTCTGGGAATCCATTCCCTCTCTGTGACCTCTGAACGCCACTCCCAATTTTGTTAATAGTTTTACAGTAGAAACAACCCTTTTCAAAACATTTCGCCAATAATCCTTTTCGGTTTCAATTTGTTGAAGAATTTGTGTATCAATTCTTCCCATTGTCGACAATCTTTTACTCAAGTTGCACATTGAAATTCTGTGTTCTGTAACATTTTAAATTAATATTACCTTACAAGCCGAAACAGGGAAATTAAAATATTATACCTGGCGAATGCTCATGTTCCTTTAAACATTTATTAACGTTCCTCCAGTCATTGAATCCCGTAGTAGCAAATTTTGAAGATCGAGAGAATAATTTACAAACATAGCAGTATATTGACTTAGATGTTTCAGTAAAAATCAACCATTCCCGCCTTTCCTTTTCACCATTTGCCTTTATGTAATAGAAATTCGATTCTTGAAAGCTTCTGCAGTATGTTCTGTTTCTGTCCTCATATTCAATTTTTAAATCTGTAAGGTCGCCGATATTTTTAGGTTTATTTAACAGGTAAAAATCAATCATTTTATCTGTTATAAAACTAGGCCACAATGCAATATCACTTGGGTAGCTTACTGGAGTCATTTGTGATTTTGTCTCTAATTGAACATCAACATCCAGTATACCATTTTTATTTTGTTCAATACTTGTACATGCACTGGCGTCATTTTCTTGAACTGGTAACGAGTCAATCTCTTGACCAACAAAAATATCTGTGTTGGTTTCAGTCTCATTGTCACAGTCAGAAATATCATTAGTTTCAGTTTGCTGTTCACTTGCCTGAGCTCCCGTAAGAAATTTACATAAGGCATTTCGTTGTCGCTTGGCATCTTCTTCCTGCAATCTGTTTCGTTTTCGTTTAGCAGCACCGGACTCGAATCGCTTCATTTTATTTGGTAGGGACACAGGACACAGAAAGTTGTTGTTGTATATTCATGTTGTATGTTGTAAAGCTAAGATAAGTAGGTAACAGATTTTGTTCATAAAATAGTGGAAACAGAGAACAGAGGTTACCTATTATAATGATGGGGATGGGCGCTATAATGAGTTGCGCGGGAAGACGCTAAGCACTGACTACTGGACCTGGCCTGGAGTGCACGTGCACCAACTGCTGCAGCCAGGGGAAGGGGAAGGGAAAAAATAATTGCGCGAGACTAGAAGAGCTAGAGCCAGAGCGGCAGTAACAGTAACCTGAATTTCCTGAACACATAGACGTGCAGAAGAGTCCCGCATCTTGTAAAATTCTATAAGGGGGATGCTTTAAAAATTTGGTTTTACCAGTTGAAATTTGGCCCCCCTCTGAGCGAGGCCCTAAGCGCGCGCTTAGTGCGCTTATGCTTAAATCCGCCTCTGATCAGCGCGGTAGAATTACAGGCAGTTTTTTTCGAGCGACCGGATACGTTACTCTTTTTTTATGATTTACTGACACAAAACTAGATGTGTCTTTGTGTGTATCAGTTTTTGATGGTAATTTTTTTTAATCGTTTAAAAGAATATGAAGAGTTTAGAAACAATACAAACCATTTTAATTATAATCAAAACAAATTATATACGCATATATATATATTTATATTAAAAATAATAGACTTTTTATTGGTTTAGCGACCTTTTATTGAATTTTGATGTTTTATTCTACGACGTTTCGACTTTTATTATTATTCAGTCTTTTTCAAGTAACGTTTTTTCTCTCAGACACTTACAATATTCGAACCAGTGCGGTCGGTCCTTAAAAAAGGTCTCGGATGTCCCCGATGACACATGTTGCACAGAATGCGTGTTCTTGAAACCCAAAAAAAACGTTACTTGAAAAAGACTGTATAATAATAAAAGTCGAAACGTCGTAGAATAAAACATCAAAATTCAATAAAAGGTCGCTAAACCAATAAAAAGTCTATTATTTTTAATAAGACACGGCCAATAAAATAAATAAGAAAAATAAAATTCTTATAAACACTAAATATATATATATATATATATATATATATATACAGGGTGTTAAAAAATTCACGAACACGGAATATGGGATGACGTTAATCATCAAAAACTGAACCAAATGTTCCTTTACCATTTTTTAATCTGATTGATATTTTTTGTATTTTAGCAAATTTAAAAATGAAAAATTAAACATGTAAACTTTTTTCTATATTACACGATTAAAAACGTATAACTCGAAACATATTATAACGTTTGTTCGAATTGTGTTCCAGCAACGAATAAACTAGAGCAAAGTAGGCAATTAATACATAAAAGAAATGAGGTGCATAAATAACTAGTTGACATTTCGACAATTGTCATTAAAAAGATACGCTGTTTGTGTTTTGAATTTTAGCGTACGAAATAATGCCTCAAACTATTAAAGTACTAAGATATGTTATTGGGTCTCTATGCTTCAAATAATAACACAGGTCAAACAGCGCGATTGTATGTGATGCGATTTCCTGGGCGTCGTTTGAAAAATGCTACTGCCTTTAGAAGACTAGATACAGAATTCTTTTCACCGGATGCATTACAATACAGCCACATAGAAATTCTAGCTGTCATCGTTTACGTCATGAGGAGGGAAACTAACTGAGAACAAATCAAGTTCGCGAATGGCGTGGGCTAAGAGGCGACCAAAAGCATCCACCTTATTTCGCAAGAGTCCAGCATTTGGAAGATACTACGGCAAACGTTCTGTGAATGTTATTTAAATATCGATCTGCGCATCCAAGATGGTATTTTCAATATTAATAATCAACATTACTGGAGTTATAATTAAATGTGAATTCTCACATTTAATTAGGCCTAGAAATCGTCAACGTCGCTTTAACTTAAATATTTGAAGTAGTTTATTGGGTGAATAACTTGTTAGATTACGTCTAAACTAATTATTTTCATTTATATATATTTTTTTTTAAATTATTTTCAATTTATTCAAATTTTGCCGTACCAGATAAATAGAGAAAATTGTTTAGATTTTCTACAACGACAACTACCGGACTTTTTGGATGACGTGACTCTAAATATCCTGCAAAATATGATTTTTATGTATGACGGGACAGGTCCCCACTTTGCACGAATTGTATGGGATTTCCTGGACAATAATTTCCATGACCGTTGGATTGGTAGGGGTGATTCATTACCTTGGCCCCGTCGATCGCCAGATTTAACACCGTGCGATTCCTTTTTGTGGGTTGTTCTTAAATCTCTAATTTACCAAACACCTGTGGCCGACTTGAATGAATTAGAAAACCGGTGTAGTTCAAGCGTTGTAAAAAATAACATCGCAAATGTTACGCTACGCCGTTCAAGCGTTCAAGCAATGGCAAGGCAAGCTGAAGAATGTACTGCTGCTACCGAAACAGATTTCGAATAAATATTATAAAGCGTTGCATGTTATACGTTTTTAATTGTGAAATATTAAAAAAGTTTACATGTGTAATTTTCCATTTTTAAATTTACTAAAATTCAGGAAAAAACTCTGAGATTAAATAATAGTAGAGGAACATTCGTTTCAGTTTTTGACGATAAACGTCGTCCCATAGTCCATGTCCCTAAAATTCATAACACCCAGTATATATAAAGTCTACAAAATTCAAATAGGTAAATATTTCTTAAAAAGAATTGATAAAACCAAAAGCTTTATATTACTAAAATTTATACACGAATCACCAATGCGCTGAATAAGTAATGTGTCTAATCTCTATTGTTGTTAACTACTGTTTCACATTGATTCTTCATGTTTGCTGCCAAATTTTTGGCGAAATTACTCGGTCCGATTGCCATTTCATTCCTAAATTTCGGAAAAGCTACATTAAAAATTCTATCAAATTAGGTATCACAAGGAGTACTTTGCTTTTCGAATTTTTAAAGTTGGGATTGCTAGTGCTTAGGGATTGAGGAGAAGAGGGTAGAATATTACATCTTTAAAATTAAGAGTTTAAAATAGAAAGTGTCGCAGCATTTTTCTAAAACATTTTTTTCAAACATTTTATAGAATTTATCCTGGAAACACTGTATTCTGTATAGTATTCTAGCAGTCTGTAACCTAAGTAAATCTGGTCACTAAATCAGATGGTTTGAATTTCTTAATTCTTTGCACTGTTTCTGTTTCCGAAAACAAGCTTTGAGTTAGCATATTTTGATAAACTGATATTACTCGCTCATAGTATTTTACACTGTTCTTAATAATTACTTCTTGCACTGAGGGAATTGATAGTTCTCTCTTAGGATGATCATCTATAATACCTTATTCTGAAATCTCTGGATTATTTCAATATTATTAGTGGACGATTTGCTCCATAATTGGATACTGTATGTCCAGATTGGTTTTAAAATGACTTTATTATTATTAAACGTATAAAATTGAATATAATTGAACGCACTTAATAAAGAAAAAAATTAAAAATTGAAAATTTCTAATTCAGTGGTAGGTATTAGATTCAGCAAGATGTATGTATATTAGGGTATCCCAAGAAAATCGAAGCCATTTTTATTTAACACATACCCTTTTATTTTCTTTGTATTATGTTAAAACAATTGTAATTAAATTTTTGTGCACTTTGAACTACGATAACCCGTGCCAACTTACATCATAACATATTAGTACGTGCATACTTAGGAGAGTAAGTAAGAGTAAGAATCGATGTGCATAATTTCTACACCACGTTTATTCTTGAAGCCACTATCACGGCAGTCGAACATAATATTGACAAATTTCCTATAAGAAAGTCTTCTGCCCAAAGAATCCATACGGAGAAACGGAAGGAACGCGCGGAAGCCATCAAAGCTGATTTCCAAAGCGAGGTACCAGACGTTGTGACTGTTCACTGGAAAGGCAAATTTTTGCCTACTTTGAATTCCTGAAAATCGAAATAAGAATGTCTCCCTATATTTATTTCATACCGAAATAAACAACATTTCAACTGGCTTAGGTTAGGAAGGTTAGGAAGGTTAAGTTAGGAAGGTAACGAAAGACTGGAATCGCGAAGACAAATAACATATTTTGTGTTGTAATAGTACGGCTTCTAATACAGCTCGTATCAATGGTGCCTACGCGCTCTTCAAGCAAAAGATTGTCAGAGAAATTTTTTGTTTAACGCAATCACGTTTTCGAACTGGTGTTAAAAGGCATATTCAAAGGGAAAACCAGCCAAATGGCTGCAAGCCTCGGTATTCTACTCCTTAAAAAGTTCAGAGATAATTGAAGCGTCGGTGTCTTTAAATTACAGTGCTATAGGCAAAAGGTCAAATCGTGCCTAACCGTTTCCGGAAATGAAGATCTACATGAACTTTACCATGCAGAACCGACCAAAATGATAGACAGAGATGACTATCGAATGTTAATAGAGCTTTCTCTCAAACTATTAGTTGGAGATACAGATCGAAAATTTAAAATTAATCGTTCAGGTGCCATGCACCAAGCTATAGATGGCGAGAACGATTTATTCCCTAAAAATTCCTCAGTTAAAAATAAGCAGCAAGAATAAGAACGTTCCCTTGTTTATTGTAACGTCCTACGTCAAGCCATGGTTTCAATGCATTTTAGTAGCTAAAACACCTTAATAAGATTTGTGCTTCTTGAAGAAATTGAGGGCTTACGAATCCATTGATAAAAATATTTCAGCTTTACAGAAGTTTAGCCAGCATCTGTGGTATTTGACTGATGAAGCTGCTGAATTCTCACTATTTGACGATGATATAGGAAGAAACAAAAGTAAATATGGTGGCAAATTAGGCTAAAAAAAATTTGTCGACCCATCGAAAACGATACATCCCATGGCAGGAAGAATTTTGTGGTTTATTGTATTGTTAGCTTGACAGATAAATTTTGTAGTTATTCTATTGAGTTTATCATTTCGATGATTTCACATCAATCAAGTATAAAGCAAGAATAAAGCAAGTCATTATTCTTTCGTCTCAAAATTGATGATAGTTTTCTCCCATCTTCGTAAGCGAATAGTGCTTAATTTCAAGAAGCTAAAAAGACGGTTACAATGCTTAGAGCAGTGAACGATACAAGTGAAAGAACAGGAAAATTTATGTAGGATTTTTCTAGATTAATTACGGTTGAGGAGCAACAAAAACAATTTTTATTACGTTGCGTACAAGAACACAGAAAGATATATCCTAACTAAAAACCAAAGGCTACAAAATATGCCCATGCCTGTACAATAATAACAAATGTTTGGTTTGGACAAGTCGGTGTCTTATTTATCAAAATTACATGTATTCTAAAATAATTCCATAGTAATCTTTTGGTACCATTTCCTAATTTTAAGTTTCACATCGAGTCGGTACGAGTTATTAGTAGAGTGGACCAATCCGGAGCGAAAGCAGAGGCGTGACTAACGAATTGGTTCCCGCGTGCCCCATCGCACATACGATTACTTAGTATGTTGTTCACGGTCATCGTGTGTACACGTATAATAGCAGCAGGAAAGTGTATTCTGTGTATTTAATAATGTTGAAGGAGCGTACAGTAAAAAAACCGTTATCATCAAAGTTAGTCAATAGGTTTATTGAGAACCATCCTAGTTTATCTTAGAATGGGGTAAATATAAAATGTTTAGTGTGCAATATATATATAAACCATTTAACAAAATCAAATCTACAACGCCACCTGCATAGCGCAAGTCATAAAGATAGAGACACTGGTGCCGATACAAAATACGAAGTGTTCTTATTTGATTTGTGTACAATGATGGTTGTGTGTAATTTGCCGTTTACTTTGTTACGCAATGATTCGTTTATTTCATTTCTTGAAAAATATGGCAATGTAGAATTACCGAGCTGCACCCTCTTACGACGTCATTTAAAATCTGTTCGTGTACATTTAGAAAATAAAATTAAGGCTGATCTGAAAAATAAAAAAGTGTGGTTGAGTGTGGATGAAACAACTGATAGCAAAAAAAGATCTGTAGTTAATGTTATGATGCGTAAAATGGAACCAAATCAATCGCCATCCTCAATTTTATTAGCTAGCAGACAAATAGAAGAATGTACTGCGCGGGTAATTTCAAAAGTGGTGTTAAGTATATTGGAAAAATTCGAAATTTCCAGATATCAAATCCTAATGTTTGTGACAGATGGTGCCGCAACCATGCTTTCTGTAGGTCGGTCTCTTAAGGAACAGTGTTGTAACTTTTTACATATTACATGTAAAATCCATGCCCTACATCTTGTAGCAGAACGGATCCGTAAATGTTACCCACATGTAGATGCGTTAATATCGAGTACAAAGGCAGTATTCCTGAAATCTCCAAAACGTATTCGGAAATTTCACGAATTGTGTCCCCATACCCCTGAGCCACCACAGCCAATTCTGGCATGATGGGAAACATGGCTACGAGCGGCATTTTACTATCATAAATATTTTGAGGATGTAAAAAAAGTGGTTTTATTATTAAATCCGAAAGATAGTGCCGCTATCGAAGAAAGTCGGAAAAAATTTCAAAATAGTCAGGTTAAAAGTGATTTACAAACTATTCACAACAATTACTTCGGAATAGTGCAAGCATTAGAAAACCTACAAAATTCTTCGATATCGTTACAGGAATCAGTGCTTGTTGTGAAAGATACACACGCACAGCTATATTCGATAGAAGACGCAAGAAATGAGTGTATTTTAAGTAAGTTTGAAAGTGTTTTAGATAAAGATTTAGATTTTGCCAGACTTAGACAAATTTGTGAAAGTTCGTCTACAGATGTGTTAAGTTGTTTCAAAGATTATTTGAATTATGCAAACATCACATCATTAGATGTGGAGCGATCGTTTTCTTTATACAAGCACATATTTTCCTCACGGCGGACGCGTTTTCGAGAAATAACTTTGGAGACGCACCTTATGTTAACAATATTTCATCGCGCTTCTCCAGATTTCAAGTCACGGAAAACGCATAAGACGGTAAGTTTTTTTTTAATCATGTAATTACATACATTTTAGATTTTATTTTTTATACGTATCATCGAAAATGTTTCATAATCTAGAAAAACCGTCTTACATTTTTTTTGTATCTAACATAATAACAGCACCGTTCGTGATAGTATATATCTAGATATTAATAATGTTTCGCATGCGGGAACCAATTCGCTAGTCACGCCTCTGCTTTCGCTCCGAATTGGTCCACTCTAGTTATTAGTATCCTATCGTAATATTTTTTATTCATGTATTTAGAGTGAAATAGAAAAAAAATAGCGGGTATGCGTATCTGATTTCGCAAAAAAAAAATCTATGCCTATTATCTTGGGACACCTTAATATACTAGGGATGTTTCCAAAGTTCTGGGAATTTAGCTATAATTTTTTTATTTTGTCAATTTTCATCAATATGTAGTTTATAATCGCCAGTTAATTGAATACATTTATCCCAACGACAAATTAATTTTTTTAGGCCGTCCTCAATGAACTTTTTCCGTGTATCCTGAATCCTATGTATGGCACGTTTTACGTCAGTAGAACTCTTAAAACGAACACACCATAAAGGGTTTTCCAAAACTGGGAATAGATGAAAATCATTTCATGAGAGGTCCGGTGAACAAGCTGGCTTCGGAAGTAGTCCTTCGTTTTCTTGGGTTGTGCGGTTTTGCATTATCCTGTTGCAATAACGGGCGCTCATGCAACTTCCCAAGCCATTTTTTTGATAAGTGCCTGCCACAGCGGTTCGGATAAGTTCGAATAATATTCTGGGCTAATTGTGGTACCTTTCGTCAGACAATCCACAATCTTCGGGTATACGCCGTTCTTTGGATTGACGTTTGGTCTCAGGATTGAAATAAGTAATCCACGTTTCGTCAGTAGTTATTATCCGTTGTCAAAATTTATCACTGTAACGGATTAACAGCTCTTGAAGTTGACGACAAGTATCAGACCTATTGAGTTTCTGTTCCGGTCCCAACAGTCTTGGCACTCAGTGGACTGAAACCTTGCTTACTCCCAAAAAAACATGTAAGACCTCATGAACTTGACACCTATTCCTAGACGTACATTAATTTGAGAAATAGTTATTTGTGTGTACTCTTTCATTTACCGACGTGCTCGGGCGACCACTGCCATAGATCGTTTTCTAATGAGGTTCTACCACTTTTAAAACGATCAATCTACCGATATACTGTACTTTTAGATTCTGAAGTCTCACCAAACACTCCTTGCAGATATTTAATAATTTCTGAAATTTTCATACCCTCTTTCCCAAAAAAAAAAGCATTGCTCATTGAGATTTAGCCGCGCCTTCCATGGTTACAAACAGTGCTACGAAAATGCGTCTATATTGGTCAAGGACCTGAATCTGACTGAACGATATTGCACTGGATAGTTGCATAAACACGTGAAGACTTGTCTATCACAATAGCATTGCCTATAAGCTTTGCGTAATTTAATTAGAGCACAATTCCTAGAACTTTGGAAACATCCCTCGTATATATTGTATAAATTGTATATATTATATTAACTACGGATATAGAAGAAGACGAAGATTTAAGAAACCGCATCAACGTATGGAAACAAAAGTATACACAAGTAAATAATACAAGCGGTAGTTCTTCGGTGGTCCCTTTTTAAAAATACTTCAGCACCGCTAGGCGGTGTCATAAATTCCTCGTTTATATAAAATTTTCTTTCCAGCTCGTATTAAATTTTTATTGACACGTATAAAATCAACTAAAAATACTGCTACACCTAATCCTCCGACGTACTTTTTACAATCTCTTCCTCACCATGTTCGACGTTTTTTTACACGTTCTTCGTCCTGGCCTTTGAAACGGAGCCGATAGAGGAACATGAACGTTTGTAGTATGTTTACGAAACTTAGGCGCACACCGAATTTTTGATGATGCTACTCATTTTTATTTCCATGTGTAACGACCTAAGCAGTGCTTTAATTATAACGCGCGCATGATGACTACCGTATGTTAAACCCTTGGAAGTTGAAGTCTTTTTATGTTCCTATCAATGTGTGTGTCTGTAAAAAGAAAAACGTCAATAAAATAACTGTTAATGGACTTCCTTGATGGGAATTTTATAATACAAAGGTTTCCAATACGTCAAGATACGGCTCGCAATCGGAATTTGATATTGTCAAGATTGATATCTAAGAATGCAAAACATGAAACCTTAATTTTAAAAGACACGGTATAGTGATTTAAGCAACCTTATGTACATAAGGAGTTGCTAGAATAAAGAAAAAGATTATTTTGAGAAATAAATACTTCGCTGGTCTTCTCCATATCTACGAGGGTGATACACAAATTTGATCTACATCTACTAACCCCCTTTAAAATATACTTGTCCCATCACTTCGGTAGCTTCTGTATTCCTGTCGAAAAGAATTTCTTCGGTTGACGACGTAACCAATTTTGCAATGCATCATTTACTCAAGGGGCAAAACGCTTGCGTCTTCAGAACTTTTTGAGTGGTACAAAGAGATGATAGTCACTCGGAGCCAAGTGCGGACTATATGAGGAGTGAGGCAGTACTTCCAACCTAATTTAGCCAATGCATTGTTCGTTAGATGGGCTGTATGTGGACGAGCGTTATCGTGTAGAAGCTTGCTTAAGAAGCTACGTCTGTTGGTTGCTATGGCAAACTTAATCTTTCCAAGAAGCTAACTGTAATAATCTGAATTTTTTCTGTTTTCGATAAAATCAACGTAAATTGATCCTATTGCGTCCCAGAATACAACCGCTCTAACTTTTCCAGCCGATGGTTGGTTTTAAATTTTTTTGAACGGAGGTGAGCTCGAACGAAGTCATTCCTTGCTAACATTCTTCCTTTTTATGATTGAATGGTGTACCCAAGTCACATTAGTTGTTATGATACGTGACAAGAAGTCATGGTCTTCATACTCGTAGCGAAGCCGGAGTTTTTTGCAAATCTGAAGTTGTTTCTGCTGTTGCCCCGCGCAATAATGTTTTGGACCCCCCCCCCCTGGCGCTAACTTTACTAAATTTAAGCTTGTCGTGGACAATAGTGTGAACACTACCAACACTAGTGTTTACAATCCTAACAATTTCCTTCACAGATATTCGCCTATTGCTCCAGATCAGCTGGTCAACTTTTTTAATGTTCCCATTGCACACACAGCAGGCGCTGGACGGACAGCGTCCGACAAGTTCACGATCATCCTGGAAGGATTTACACCACTCAAAGTCTGTTCTGAGTGATAAGCACTCTTCTCCAAATTGTTTATGAAATGTCTGATGAACATCTGTCGCTTTTACATTTTCATTCATAAGAAATTTAATAATTACACGTTGTGCAACAGAATTTAACACATTGTTGCACGACATTGTTAATACGAGGGATAAACTGAACTTATTGAGAATAAGAAAATCTAGTGGACTGTGAAAAACAATCATACAGTGTTTATTTAGAGCAACTCTTTATCTGTCATTTGACGTATTGTTGTTGAAGTTGCGTTCGGTATAATTCAGCTACTTATTTTTTAAACTTCAAAAAAATGGAATTAACTAGAGAGCAGTTTCGAATCATAGTTTATTATGATTTTAAAAGGTTTAAGCACTTATGAGTTCAAAGAGATTTTAGATTCAGTTTTTAGTGAACAAGCACCTTCCTTGGCTACAATTTACCGACGGTATAAGGAATTTGAACGCGAAAGGAATTTTGTTCAGCATAAAAAAAGCAGGGCGTTCTCCTACGGCTGTTACCGACAAAAACATCGCTGCTGTTAAAAAAAATAATCGAAGAGGACAATCAAGCCACTTATGCGGTAATAAAGCATCAATTCAAGACTGAATCCTCAGCTGTTAAAACAACCATAAACGATCACCTGCATTTAAAAAAAGAATTAAGACGTTTTGTGCCACACCTTTCTGACTTTCAAAAAGCAGAGCATGTAAGAATTTGCCATGAAGCTTTAAATTTCTTAAATAATGGCGGGCACCAATTTTTTTCTAAAATAGTGACAAGTGACGAAACTTATATTCCCTTTTTCGAACTTCCTAACCGCGTATAGACTCAGGGAGATGAAGAAACTTCTACAATGACTAAGAAGCAGCGAGCTATGAAAAAGATTATGTATGCGATATTCTTCAGAAGTACGGGCTTAGTAATGCAATAGATGGACAAAAGATAGTTACGGCAAAGTGGTACACTGAAAAATGTTTGCCTGAAGTGTTCAGTAGAGTTCCAGATAAGATAATTATGCTCCATCATAATAATGCATCGTCCCATACGGCAGTTTTAACTCTCCAGTTTTTGGCTGGAATTCAACTGATTTAGCAATGTGTGACTTTTGGCTATTTTTGGGGCTTAAATGAAATTTGTGGGGTACAAGTCTTCGTCTGAAGAAGAGATTGATACCGCAATTTACCTTTATTTTGAAAATACTCCTAAATGCTTAAAGCATTAACCAACATTCCTATTTCGATTAATATAAAACCGCTTTGTAGTATCTCTGTAAGTATGTTCAGAAAAAAATTAAATGTAGGTCAAATTTAAATTGCCTTCGTACATTACTATATCAGAAAATAGTCTTAAAAATATAGAATCTAGTGTCACGAAAAGTTACATTACTAATGAATAGTTGATAATTGATTATATAAATTACGTTTCCAACAGTAGTATCCCTGAAAAAATGGTTAAATTAATATTTTTTTGTTAGTGTATGGCAATGGCTATCGAAACTTGGAACGGCAGTTGCCTGGAAAATTAAAAATTGCTTAAATAGTGATCCTATTGTCTGATATAATATAGATTTGGTCTTCGTTGAAGGGTTCCATTGATATACCTACACAAGTTTCAACGAGTGTGTGTTCTTGTGTTAAAAACATGGGAATCCATTTCGTTGACACATTAGGTATATCAGAATAATTGAAACATACATGAGTAGGTAAACCCCACCAGTTTTGTATAATACAAAGGTATTTTTAATAATATAAAATATTATTAAAAATCTGATGTGAAGAACACAAATACAGGTTCACTATTAATATTTTTGTGAACGTGTCCGAACATATCCCTCCCCAGAGACGTAGATACGTATTTCGCCTTTCTACAGGCTCATCGGTATGCCCCTGCTGGAGAAAGGATATGCTCAGACACATTCACAACAGTAGCGCTGAATTTACTTCTACGCCCGGTCTGGATAATTTCTGTGATGTGGCGATGTGGTTCTTTTTTGTGAATGTGTCTGAGAATATCCTTTCTCCAGCAGGGGCGTACCGATGAGCCTGGAGAAAGACGAAATACGTATCTACGGGGAGGGATATGTTCGGACACGTTCACAAAAATATTAATAGTGAACCTGTATTTGTGTTATTCACACCAGATTTTTAATAATATTTTATATTATTAAAAATACCTTTACATTAGGTATATCTAAATCTTCATGTAAAATGTTTAAAAGTATTATTTCTGAACGTCCCTTACAATAACCGAAACTTCAATATGCTACGTCCATACCAACCCTTCAATTTTCTTTACCGTTTCTTCGACTTGAGAAGTCTACGAACTTTTGAAAAATCTTCAATAGATTCCCAACCCCAACAAAATTGTGTCAACCAGAATTTTACTTGATAATATGATGAGGTAATCTCTATATATACAGCAATCGTTCGTTCATGAAGAGTTTTTGGACCATTTCCTTCTTTAATTAAAAAATTTATAGTGCTACTGTGTTCAAGCTTTAAATCACTCATTTTTCATTATTCAAACCGCTACAAAAACCACAAACATTTTTCAATTTAAACAACACTCGTTTATAATTAGAGAACGGATGTAATTTCCATAAAACGCAATCGGCAATTGGAATTGTGTATAACGTCGCACAGTACATCCCGGTGTAATTCAATGAAGTATTTGTTTGACTTACTCGGCCACCTGGTTTCGCAGCGATACAATGGACAACTGAGCTATTGTATTCGGAGAATAAAGTGTTTTTTAAAGTGTTTTCATGAGCGCAGATAGAAGCGGGGTTTTTATAATGTATTTTATTTATTAGTTTATATTTCGTAAGATAAATAAAGTGCTGTGAGTAAGTTTCTTGTTTTCATAGTTTTAACTGTTAATTACATCGTAATTTTTGTGATAGATCCTGATTAATATCGTTTGATTGAATCTATTTCTACCAATTATTTCGACGTAAGTGTGCATTGAATTTCGTTCAGTTTCAAAAACTTACTTACACATTTTTAGTTTTCATTTATTTAGATCTAGAGCATTGTTTAAGTTACTTTTTCAGACATGATATGGAAGAATGTCGAGAACGTCATTGTAAAACAATGGCGAGTTGGATTGACGGTCATACTGATTGTATGTCCATTGTCAGTGATTCCGAAATTTATTACAAAATCCGTAAAATATCGTCAAAAATTCGTCACTTAGGATCGCAAACACATCTGACCTCTGTAAATCTTTTATGGCGGCTAATATTCCATTAAATAAACTTAGCAATCCCACTTTAAAAATATTTCTTCAAAAATATACTGGTCGAAATGTTCCTGATGAATCAACTTTACGCAAATATTATGTTTCTAGGTGCTATACGATAACAGTAGAACGCATTAGAAGCCATCTTTTAAATCAATACATTTGGATAAGCGCCGACGAATCGGTGGATATGTTAGGACGCTGTGTGGTAAATGCTGTAGCTGGTGTACTACATCCAACTATTCCCTATAACTCATATGTAATAGCAACAAGTGTTATAAATAGAGTTGATGCGGAAACAGTTGCTGAAACCATTAAGGAGAAAATGCAAAAAATGCTTCATTCGAACGCCACGTACAAAGAAAAAATACTTTTATTTGTCAGTGATAGTGCTGCGTATATGTTAAAACCAGGCAGACTATTGAAGAAAACATATCCTAATATGCTGCATATTACTTGTGTAGCACATGCTCTCCACAGAATCTGTGAATATATCAGAGACACTTTTCCGGAAGTTGATAGACTTCCATCAGCTTTTAAAAAAGTTTTCAGAAAAGCACCATTGAGAGTAGCTCTTTTCAGGGAAAAATTTCCATCTCTGTCACTGCCTCCCACTCCAGTAATAACTAGATGGGGAACATGGCTGGAAGCTACTAGTTATTATGCTGAGAATTTCGATAGTCTAAAACATTTCGTAACACTGCTAAAGGAGGATGCTAGAAGTATTGGTGAGTGCAAGGAGCTCACACAAATCCCAAATTTAAAAAATCAGTTGTACTTTCTTCACGAACACTTTGGAAAATTGCCAAAACTAATCACTTATTTTGAAAACCGAAATTTTAAATTAAATGACGGATTAACCACATTAGATGTGGCTGTTAATAATTTGAAAAGTATTCCAAGTGACTTCGGATGTGGCCTTCGGCAAAAGTTTGAAGCAATTCTTAATAGAAATCCAGATTTAATTACATTGCAGCAATTATTGTATGGAGACAATTCCACAAAATCTAATGGCTAAATATGAAGAAATAAAAGAATATTTCCAGTATGCACTTATAACCAGTTGCGATGTAGAAAGGACGTTTTCTATTTATAAGTATGTACTTAATTCAAAGAGAACAAAATTGACAGAAGAAAACCTTGAGAAACTATTGCTAGTCAATATTAATACTCCTTTACTCAACTTGAACGACAAAATGAACAAATAAAAATGTTCCAATTATAGAAATAAAATTAAAAACTTTAAAAATACAACTTTTCAACAAATACATATGTATTTCGCAATTTTATAGATCACCACCCGTTTGTTTTCCAATTATATAAATAAAATTAATTAATAAATATGTATTTCGTAATTTTAGATAGATAGATCACCACCCGTATGTTTTCCAATTATATAAATAAAATTAAAAACTTTATAAATACAACTTTTCAACTAATAAATATGTATTTCGTAATTTTATAGATCACCACCCGTTCGTTTTCCAATTATATAAATAAAATTAAATATTTTAGAAATACAGCCTTTCGCCAGTACTGCACTGGTCTTTGCGTCATGTGGTAAGCGTGTCCGTTCTCTAGTTATAATACTTGTTTTCACGACAAGGTAGGTTATATAAAAATCTTTCCTCGTATATATGTATTAACTAATTCATTAGTTAATTAGCGGCGTAGTAAAAAACAAGTCAATAGAAATAATCAATATTAAACATCGTTAACTCTTTCATGGAACAAATGCACATAATATACGAAGGATATTTTACCGATACTTAACTTTTAAATAAAAAGATATTGTTGGTACAAAACAAAACGCTTTATTTTTATACATAATGAACATTCGCCTATACACTTTACAATTAGACCAATTTTTTTATGCCTTCTAGAAACTTAGATCTTCGAAACACTGTAAAATAGGCCTCTGCTTGAACGACGACCTCCTCGTTTGATGAAAATTTCCACACACTGATCGATTTCTTGAGATTTGGAAATAAAAGAAGTCAAAGAGAACTAAATCAGGCGAATATTGGGAATGAGACAGCGATTCGAAATGTACCTCAATCAATTTAGCAGCTTAGCAATCCAACAAGCTGGTGCATAATAATTTGAAGGAAACTTCTATGAACAAGGAAATATTTATTACCAGTGATATGATGTTGAAAGTTCACCAATTGAAGGTGACCAGGTTACCAACACCTTTACTGATCGTGTTTTCATTATCTCTCACTAATATTTGAGTATGGAAAAGTTATCGGTAAAACGGGTGCCGCGTTTATTGTCAGACTAGCAAAAGTGAAATTTGAACGTAGTGTTTGAATATATACAAGTTCAAGTCTAGTGAGTTTTAAAGCGTATATAACTGTGTGGACGAGATATGGATCAATCGTTTCACCCGAGAAACGAAAAAGAGTCAAAGCAATGCACTTTAGTTTGCTAACGAGCACTAAAGAAAGCAAAGATGATCCCATTTGCTGGAAAGGTTGTGACTATGTTGTTTTGGGATTCGGATGGCAGAATCTATATCTATTATTCGGAAAGAAAGAAAACAAAGACCACAGGGTTGTATTATGCTAATTTGTAGTACTATTTTAATAATACAAAGGTATTTTTAATAATATAAAATATTATTAAAAGTCTGATGTGAAGAACACTTTCTCCAGCAGGGGCGTACCGATGAGCCTGTAGAAAGGCGAAATACGTATCTACGTCTCTGGGGAGGGATATGTTCGGAGACGTTCACAAAAAATATTAATAGTGAACCTATATTTGTGTTCTTCACACCATATTTTTAATAATATTTTATATTATTAAAAATACCTTTGTATTATACAAAACTGGTGGGGTTTACCTACTCATGTATGTTTCAATTATTCTGATACGTTACACAAGCGGTTAGTCCGTAGTATGAGTGAAGACACAAACAAAATACAGTTTCTAGAGGGATGGCTGTGCCACCTTTGGAAGGGCGTCGTTGGTTCGCAGTGGTTCAGTGGACAGGGCGAAGTACTGCTGAATTTACTTCTACGCTCGGTCTAAATAATTTCTGTGATTTTTGGTGGTTCTTTTTTGTGAATGTGTCTGAAGATATCCTTTCTCCAGCAGGGGCGTACCGATGAGCCTGTAGAAAGGCGAAATACGTATCTACGTCTCTGGGGAGGGATATGTTCGGACGCGTTCACAAAAAATATTAATAGTGAACCTGTATTTGTGTTCTTCACACCAGATTTTTAATAATATTTTATATTATTAAAAACACATTTGTATTATACAAAACTGGTGGGGTTTACCTACTCATGTATGTTTCAATTATTCTGATACTATTTTAATAATTAATTAAAGAAAAGACGGCTATATTTAACGAGACAAGAATTGTTGTTTCACCATGATAATCTACCGTCCATTATAGCGCTAAATAGGTAGAATTACTGCCTCCGCTATCCCCTAAGTATATTTACCTGATGTGGCCGCTTGTCATTTTTTTTATTGCTGAATCTGAAGAAAGGGCTTAGCTGATTGAGATTCGGATCAAACGAGGAGGCCACTGCTAAAACATAAGCCGATTTTGCAGAGTTTCGAAGATCCTACCTATTGCAAAGCATAAAAAATTGGAACATCGCTAGTATGTAAATGTATAAAGTTGAAATGGCAATGAGGTAGAAAAATATTTCTTTTAAAAGAAATGTTTATGCGAAATACCCCTCGCAAAACATTTCGTGCTGCCAGTAGAGACAAAGAATTCAAGAATAATTTTTCTATTAAAACTTTATAAATAAATGATTGTAGAAGAAAATACACGTCTTACACAATAATGTTGAATACAGTGACTAAAAATTTGTTATTATTTGACCAATCAAAAAATTTTGATTCACAAATGTATTCTAGCTAAATAATAAATTTAATGCACTAAACTTAAATTCATAATAATTTTCCTTTTCCTCTTCATAATTCTTTACAGTAAATCAACACATGAGCGTCACAAATAAAACAGTAAACGTTATATATCATAGCATATATCTCCTTTTTTTTAGCCGCAACCGTGGTGGAATTTCTTTGTTCCGCACCTCCGTGACGGGCGTCGTCGGTCGTGGAGCAGTGCTCGTAAAACACCTTCACACATGTGACTGGCGCTACTGCTGTTTCTGCTCCCGCTCTTCGCCCGGGCCATATTTCATCGGCCGTCTCTGTCGCCCCCGCATGTATGCTACCCTTTCAGTCGACAGTGAACGAAGATCGGGGATCGCGCGCAAGGTTGTCGCTGCGTTTTTGTTGTTTGTCACGTTTAAACTGAAATTTTAGTGTTCAGTCGCGCTAGAATTACAAAGGAGCGCCCTTTGATGTAGGTAAATACATGTTATAGGTGGAAGGTTGTTGGCAATGCTGATGAGTATGGAATGACACGATTGACTTGACAGGTGTTTTGGAAACAAGACAACTTATATGACAAAATAAAAATTATTAATTGGCAAATAAAGGTAAATAGGTTGGATGGGTCAATAAATATCCATTAAACTTTGTACTTCCAACAAAAGCATTCTTGATACAAATTAAATTATTAAGTAGTTTAATTCAAGCAAAAAAAAGCCAACATACAATCATACAGCGAATTTATATATTCTATTTATATTTTGTACAAACTAACACATAAGTTTTAAAATACACACTATCAATATGTCAAAAGGCTTTAATAACAGCTAGTTTAACAAGTGGTGTTCTCAAAACAACCTCAAGTATTTATAAATTTTAACATAAAAAATACGCTTCTTGTAATGCGTTATTCAGTGTGGTCATAAAGTTTGGAACCAAGCTTATAACCGCATTATTTTACATTTTTAGGAAAAACGCTCGGACATGTTAATTTTCTTCATTAAAACGCCATCTTCTGACATACAATTTTTTTCTATGACGCCATTGGTTTTCAAGTGATGACGTTATCAACACTTTCTTTAAATGGCAACCATATTATTTTTTTCTCGTTTTTGGTAGATCTTTATATCCACAAAATAGTGATATAAAAACAATTGGTATGTTGCATTACAATTTTTTTGAAAAAATGATATAAATTTAGAAAAAAATACGAAAATTTTTTTTTGTACAAAATTAAAATTAAATTAAAAAAATACATCTGAACTTAAATTAATTGTATCAGTTAACGTAAATTTTCAAAATGGACCCCACCAATCAACTGACACTGTCCCAGCCGAGTGTAAATGCTTTGCGATCAATAGTAATCTGCGTTATTCGCTCCAGGTCAAAAGAAATTCGTCTTCCCAATCGGACAATTACTTATTAAAAAATCTTATTTAATATTAAATAGTTTCACAAAAAAGGGCCAAGGAAGTTTAATTTATTTAAAAAATTGACATGATGTGGCAGACCATTTCTTAATTAAAATTATCGCCCAAAAATTGAAGATTTTAAAAACTAATTAAGCTTACAAAATTTACTGAAATATGTAAGTAAGCTTTTTTCACACTTCTGTCTTGTGTGAGGACTTAAATATTCTTCTTGAACAAACCGGATCGTCAAAAGCACATGTACTCATGTTACTATGCAAAAAATTTACAAAAACAAAAACACGCACTTTTTGCAAGATATTTCTTTATGACATTCTTGCTTCTTTTTATACAATTTATGTACAAAAATTTTAGTTTGAAATTGCTTCTATGGCGACAACATTGTTGAATTATTTACTTCTATTTTTGACGTTAAATTTTTGAGATATTGGGTAAAAATTGTTCATTTTCGCTAATATAAAAAATGGCACATTTATCTGAGCGAGAAAGAATCGAAATTTTAATTATGGTTGGGTATGGGGACAGACAAAGAACGCATGCAGAAGCATGCGATTTGTTTAACCATGAACACCCTGATAGACCTCCAATTACCAGGTCTACGGTGACAAAACTAGTTGAAAAGTTTACCGAAACTGGATCCGTAAAAGATCGACCAAGGCAAGGTAGACCTCAAGTAGGAGAAGATGTGAAATTAAATGTGCTTCTAGAAGCAGAAGAAAGGCATCATCTTTCCACTAGACAACTTGCGTTAGCCAATCAGGTGGCTCACTCATTTGTCGTCAACTTATTTAAAAAAGAATACTATCGTCCTTACAAAGTTCAACTTGTACAGGAATTACATGAGGGTGACGAAGATCGTCGACTGCAGTTCTGTGAAGACGTAATGTTACGTTGTGACTAAAATCCAAATTTCTTGGAAAACATCGTCTTCTCAGATGAAGCTACGTTCTGCCTAAATGGATCTGTTCACCGCCATAATTGCAGATATTGGTCGCAGAACAATCCGCATTGGACTCAAGCGTGTCATACTCAGCGCAGAGGAAAAGTTAACGTATGTGTTGGAATGATTGGACGACGCATTTTAGGACCATATTTTTTTGAAGGAAATTTGACTGCTGTGCAATATTTAGAATTTTTAAGACTTGAACTGGTTCCAGCACTCGCTGTTATTTTGCCAAATCACGAGGATGGTGATGTACCCCATCCAAATATTTGGTTTCAACAAGATGGGGCGCCTCCCCATTATGGTGTAGAGGTTCGCCACTATCTTGACGAAATATTTCCCAATAAATGGATTGGACGGAGAGGCGCCATAGAATGGCCACCTCGTTCTGCTGACCTGACTCCGTTAGACTTTTTTTTGTGGGGTTATTTGAAATCGAAAGTGTATTTTAACAAATCGAACAATTTAGAAGATTTAAAAGAACGAATTCGCGTAGAACTTACACAAATATCCCCAGACATAATTGAGGCGAGTATACGAAGTGTTTACACTCGGCTGGGACAGTGTCAGTTGGTTGGTGGGGTCCATTTTGAAAATTTACGTAAACTGTTACAATAAATTTAAGTTCAGATGTATTTTTTTTAATTTAATTTTAATTTTGTACAAAAATAAAATTTTCGTATTTTTTTCTAAATTTATATCATTTTTTTCCAAAAAATTGTGATGCAACATACCAATTGTTTTATATCACTAGTTGGTGGATATAAAGATCTACCAAAAACGAGAAAAAAATAATATGGTTGCTATTTAAAGAAAGTGTTGATAACGTCATCACTCGAAAACCAATGACATCATAGAAAAAAGTTGTATGTCAAAAGATGGCGTTTTAAAAAAGAAAATTTACCTGTCCGAGCGTTTTTCCTAAAAATGTAAAATAATGCGGTTATAAGCTTGGTTCCAAACTTTATGACCACACTGTATAATTAAATCAATAGCGGGTGTTTCCACCACTTACCCTAATCACAGCCTCGATGCGATGCAGCATACTGTTAATTAAGTCATTTAATTCTGATCCATACTATGTAATTCTGATCCATACTATCCCCCAATCTTCCCCATCTTCAACAAGTGCCGCATGGATTGTCGGAAGGTCGTGAAACTAAATTCCTCGTGTTTTTAATTGACGTTATACGTGTTCCCAAACATGTTCTATCAGATCAGGACTTCGTGCTGGCCAGTCTCAGGTGGGTATTTCTACATCTTGCAAATAATGTCTCACTATATGAACAATGTGTGGGCGCGCGTTATCGTGCATAAAGAGAAACTCTGGCCCCATAAACGGTGCAAAAGGTACAACACATGGATCTAGAACGTCCGTTATGTACCTATGTGCCGTCAATCGGGCTCCAGATAATGGCTTTAACTCAGTACGACCCCCAAAAGCAATACCTCCCCACACCATTACCGAACCACCACCGTAATTTACATTTGGAATGAAGTTACACAGTAAATAGCGTTCACCAGGTCGTCTATAAACTGGAATTCACCGGTCCGAACTGTAGAGACTAAATCTAGATTCATCTGAGAAGAGCACTCTGTTCCAGTCATTTGCCTCCCATTCGGCATGTTCATGAGCAAATTCCAATTGTGCTCTTTTGTGTTCTCTGGTCAGAAGTGGACCTTTGACTGCCACACAGGGACGTATATCATGTTCACTACGTTTCGAGAATGAAAAAGTCGCTTTGTAACTTTTAAAGTTAAGTATCGTATTCGCAGTGCACTTACACGCAAAAGACCCACTTTCGGCGCCCTTGTCCAGGTCTTCTATTGTATGCTCCTGTCTCCCTTTATTTTTTAA
Organism: Melolontha melolontha; assembly: GCA_935421215.2. Classification (NCBI taxonomy): domain Eukaryota; kingdom Metazoa; phylum Arthropoda; class Insecta; order Coleoptera; family Scarabaeidae; genus Melolontha; species Melolontha melolontha. Next base: position 164,171,734 of record OW285237.1, on the reverse strand, counting down.
GGGCACGAGATATGGAAGACTGACTTACATCATTGAATTGCGCTATCTCTTGTTGACTTAAACTTACATCTGACAGTGTTAGGGCTCTAACAACTTCATCATGAGACAAATTAAAAGAATTACGACGCTGAAAAGCCATTGGGTCAATATGACTTGTCAATCTGAATTATACCTAACCACAACTTGCTTCTTCCCTAAACAACAGAGCCGTAAGGTTTTCACTTTATTTTATCATTAGAAAGAATGGATTTTTTTAGTAATTTTCTTTACTAGAAGAAATAAATAAACACGCAAATATCTCGATTTACAACTAGATTACCCTATATATACTTTAAAAGTTTGCAAAATGCTATAATAAAAGAAAATTTCAATTATGCGACAATTTCTTGCGTTTTGAGTTTTAAAAATTGAATTTGATAAATAAACAAACACAATCTAATCTTAGAATGTTAAATAGCACACTCCTGGAGGAAATAGGTTGTTGTTAATAAGTCTATTATCGAATTATCGCAGAGAGTCCAACTTGAAATTCATCATCATGAAGTTTGTTTATAGACGGTTCAAGAATATTGTTTACATAGTTTAATCCCTTAGTATTTTATTTAAAAAAATTGGAATAATTATTATTCTTCTGGACATAGTTTATTAATAATACTCCCATTTTTAAAAGATAATAGGCAGTTTCGAAAATAATGAGGTTTCACATTGTTCCATAAGCGCGTGTTTTGAGAACTAATAAATCCATTTAGATGAAATCATCCTTCATCAGTAGAAAATATTTTCATTACAACTTTGTAATTTTTAGTATTGTTATTAAACAAATGGTAATATGTCACTCTCATTACATAATGTGGAAGAAGCAGTTACATTTGTAATTTTGAATTTGAAAGTCCTTTTTAAGAGCAGTATCTGTTGATTTTAGGTTAAATTTAATTGATAAGATATGGCGTTAACCGAAAAACGACGTAGATGATTGCTATTTTTGTTTCGTTCAGACCTCCGGTTATAATTAGAAGAATAAGTATAAAATTGTATATCCTACTATCGACTCCTCAATTCGACTAGCGCCTCATTCCGATGAAATACCGGTGGCAGTTTATGAAAAGCTTCCTTCACTCGAATACTCGTATGCTGAAGAAATGCAAGATGCTATTGAGGTGCAAGATTTAGATTTAGATGGACCACAACGTTTTACTCAAGCAGAATTAAATGATTTCGTATTGAGTAAAGTAGGAAGATAAGTTTTTATCGTAGCAGGGAAAGTGATATTGTGCAATATTTTAAAGAAGAGTGTGAATTTGTTTATTGTAATAATGTGCCAGGTTTGCTAACTAAAATGGGCGCTATTCAACATGACCTAAATGAGTGGCGCTACTTTATCGACGGTTCCAGCAGAAACCTCAAGTGTTTCCAACTACATTGGATATTCCGTTCAATTAAAGGAAACATATGACGACATTGAGAAGGTTATAAAATTATTAAAATATACAGACCAGAACTGGGTCTTCTGTGTGGATCTCAAAATGATAAATTTTTTACTTGCCTTTCAAAGAGGATATACAAAATTTCCGTGAATTTTGTGCCTATGGGATAGTCGAGCTTGAAACTAACACTGGATTCAGAAACATTGGCCTCCCAGAACATCCCTAGATATTGGAGAAAAGAATATTATAAGTCATCCTTTAGTCGGCAAGGAAAAAGTAATTTTTTCCACCACTTCACATTAAATTGGGTCTTATGAAGCAAATGTTAAGGCTCTAGATTTGCAAGGTAACTGCTTCCAGTACATATATGAAAAGTTTACACAACTTTACACAAACGAAAAAATTAAAACTGGGGTATTTGATGGATCTCCAATTAGAACTTTAATGAGAGATCCAAATTTCGTCAACTCTATGAACGAAGCTGAGAAATATCCCTGGACTTCATTCACGATTGCCGCAAACAATTTTTTTGGAAACAAAAAGCCTGCAGTTATAAAGATAGTGCAATCGATGCTTAAAAAATTTCACCGCCTAGGTTGTAACATGAGCATAAAGCTTCATTTCCTTCATAGTTATCTTGATAGGTTTCCCGAAAATTTAGATGCTGTAAGCGATGAACAAGGCGATAGATTTCATCAAGATTTAAAAATCATGGAAACTCGGTGCCAAGGAAGATGGGATCCTCATATAATGGTCGACTACTGTTGGAGTGTTCATAGGGACTGCCAAACCAAAATACAGAGCAGATAGTGCCACAAACGGAAATTTATTCCCTGATTGTTGTTTTTCCTTTTACAAATACTCTTGTGTAAATATTTGCACTATACTCATGTAGAGCTGAGGATGTTTGCGGTATAACCATGGTTATACCGCAAACATCTCATGACTAATATTGTATTGAAATAAACAAATAAATTATTAAATTTTATGCTTTCTTTATAGCGTAACAGGTCTTCTGTAAGTAACTACTTGCCGCATTAGTGATTCTTAAAAAGAGATAGTACAGTACACAGATCAATTTTGACGTGATACGCAAAAACTAAGATGATATCCGTCGAACAGAAAAAGTCGTAGCTTAATGAACTATATTTCTTGCTATTTTATCAAAACAGGTACTATTCTTAAAACTTCAGGGAAAAAGTTGCTGGGTATTAAGAACGATGAAATTTGGAAATGTTTTTCGAAACTCCTCTCAACAATAATTCATAGAATAATACCATTTCCATTTTCATTGCATTAGCCATTATGAAGATAACTCTTGAATATACGTATCATTTTTCATTAATGAATAAATCCATTTTATTGAAATATAATTTTAAAAAGTGGTGAAACTTAAACTTGACTTATGTCAAATTAACTGTAACTTATGACATTTAAGAAAATGTAAAATGGATCTATTGCAGATATGTATTTCCCAGTCTTTAACCGCCCGGGGAGATAAAACTTTTTGGACGCCGCTACATTGATGATATCATATCAGGGTGAGCATATTACTGCGTATCCTAATATACTTGGTTAGGATAACGAAAAGTTTCTATCATCCTGGATCTCAGCAACCAATAAAGCTTTTTAATGCGGAATTTTTTAAAATAATCGTGATATTTAAATTAAAACTGAAGTTTATCAGCGTTATTCAATAAAATGCATTGGGGTTCCGCTAGATCACCTCCCACGGTATAAGTGCTATGAGACCCCAAGCTTTGGAACCTCCTAAATCCTTCGATTTTGAAGCTAGGGCATCGAGGGTTGTACCAATAAACTGATAGAACTGTCCAGCATAACAGACCAGACATCACGTTACGAGACCACGATTCCTTTTGGCAACATATACTTAGATATGTCTTGTCTATGGATAATTACAAACCCGTAGAAAATATGTTATAAGAAAAGTGCAATGAACCTTTGACCACCGACTATTTTTCAGGGAAATTCATATTGCTCGATGGCGGTACGATTTTCACAACCTCCATGCCTCATGGTGGAAAGTTTTTAAATAAATTGCCAAAAATTTGTGAAAGCAATACATATTATTTGCGGAAGATGACACTTTTTTCCTTTTTAAAAAACTTGATTAGAAGCTGAGCTATTAACAATTTTTGGCAACTACCGCGAGAAAAGTTTTCAAATTGTGCGCGGTCTAGTGGTTATCACGTTTGACTATGAACTACATGAGTTCAAGCCAATTAATTCGCAATTTTTTTTTATTTTTTATTTTCAGGTTTTATTATATTCAATGAAATAGAGATTCGAATTTTAACTTTATTTTGTAGTAGATAGCAGTAGCGTTCGTAACATATAATTAATTTGGTCGAGACGTTTATTCCCAAAGTTTAAGCGATTTAACTCATTAATTTCTAATTTAAAGCCGCTTGCGCTAGTGTTTATCTTTTTATGTATATTTCAATCGCATCATAAGCTTGAGCACATCGAAATAAACGCAGTACATCATAATAAATTTGTAAGTTTCGCAAACAGTTTATCAAATGCCGTATATGACAATGATAATCTATTTTACTTATGTTGTGTTTAATATCGGTTCACCAGAAAGATATTTTAAATAAATGACTGAAAACTGGTGAAAGCAAGCTACATTATGTGCAGCAGATGATACTTTTTCCATTTTTGAAAACTACCGCTAAAAAAAATTTCAAATTGCGCGCGGCCTAGTGGTTATGACGTTTGGCTGACTACATAATAATCCGAGTTTAAGCCCTTTGAGCTGCAATTTTTTTGTTATTATATTTTATTATGTTAAATGAGTCACGGATTTCGAATTTTAATCTTAGTTTGCTCTCCAATTAAGTTTTCGTTAGATCAAAATTAATAAATCAGTTGTAATTATCAATTTATTTGAAATATGCAAAACTCACAATTTAAACCCAAGAATAGGTTTTGAGTTTGTATTTAAGATAGTTTTGAAACTACCAACATTTCTCTGTCAAAGTGAAATATATTACAAAAAAAAGTTGTGGACTAGTTTATTGCAAAATTCCCCGCCAGGACAGAAAAAGGTAAATATACTTCATGTGTTTGAGTCTTTAAGCAAATACGAGTGGATAAATCTTGTAAATTATGCAAAATAGTATATTAAAACACGAGCTTCATAAGGCAACATCTTCTCGCACGAATTCATGCTTAGAAAATGAAAGTACGACAAATGATCTTATGAAACGAATTTTTTATAATATTTTTCCTATTTTAAATTTTATATTAATAAATTGAAAATTTAATTTGAAAGTTCAGAGTTTTATTTTTATATAAAGTATGCAGTTGGTCGCGTTGATACTCGACATTTTCAAATTTAAATATTGATACCCGCGAAATATGATTTTTCTACGACAACATCGAAAAATGTTCATATCAAGAGTGTAAATTGAATCATAAGAAGCTACATTTTGTACTGAATTTCATTTTGCATCGGTTGCTAGGCAAGTTGCTAGACAACAAATGCAATTTGAAATATTTCGTGTTCGGTCTGCTGTTTTTGATAACAAAAAGTAAGGTGGCTTAGAGAATATAACGCCGAACGACAAATGTCATCAGTTTGTTACAGTTTGTGCATTACAAATAATTTCGTTGTTATTTCAAAGAAACCAGATAATTAATATGGAAAGTGATAGTGATAGTGACTTGGAATTAACACCTCCAAGTATAACAGAAGCAGCAAATTTAACAACACTAAATTTATTTCCGGAAACATCGAAGAAAATGTACAAACGGACTTATAACCTATTTTTGGAGTGGAAAGGAGATCGGAACGCCAAATCGTTTTCCGAGAACGTCTTAATGGCGTATTTTGGCGACTTGGCAAAAAGTTCCACATTATGGACACAATACTCAATGCTTCGAACGACTCTCAGTATTCATAATAATATAGATATTGCAAAATACTTAAAACTGAAAGCATTTCTTAAGCGACAGTCCGACGGCTACAAACCCAAAAAGTCGAAGATCTTTACATCAAATGACATCAATAAATTTATTAAAGAAGCCCCAGATGAGATCTATTTAGCGACAAAAGTAAGTTTTATATAGCCATATAATGAAATATATATTTAATCTATATTTTAGGTCGCATTAATTATGGACATAATGGGTGCATGTAGAAGACATGAATTACATCAAATGAAAATTTCTAAATTCCATGATTTGGGTTCAGCTGTTTTAATAACTATACCAGACACTAAAATCAAAACTATACGAAGTTTTACTGTAACTAGTCCTTATTACGAAATTTACAAAAAATATGCAAACCTCCGCCCTTCAAATGTAAATGGTACATGGTTCTTCATTAATTATCAAAACAGAAAATGTACCGTCCAAAGAATAGGCGTGAATAAGCTTGGAGGCATGGGAAAAGAGATTGCTAAATATTTACATTTGTCAAACTACGAATTATACACCGGACACTGCTTTCGTCGATCTTCAGCAACAATTCTTGTTGATGCTGGTGGCGAGATAACTAGTTTGAAGCGTCACGGTGGCTGGAAGTCCACGACAGTCGCCGAGGGATATATCGATAAATCGGAGAAAAATAAATTTGACACAGCTAATAAAATTGTAAATGCAATACAGAGCATTTCAAATATACCATCGACTTCAGGAATAGGAAATCGTGAAATGCCATCTACTTCGACAATGGAAAATTGCCAATATCAAGAAAATTTTAGTATCCAGCATTCCACAAGTTCTCCAAAAATGAGTTTCAATAATTGCACATTTAACTTTAACAATAAATAAAATACGTAAGTAGGAAGTTATTTCATAGTTCTTCTTCTTAAATGGTTGGGCACTGTCCAGGCTCTGCTAATGAATAGGTAATTTCGTATTTTCATGGATCCAAAGCAATAAATAAAATATTTTCATATTTATTTGTATCTATTTTTATAATTGTCGTTGTCGTAGAAAAAGTATAGTATGCAACGCGCACAAAATAGAAATTTTGCACTCGTTTCAATTGCAACACTCGCCTTCGGCTCGTGTTGCAAACTTTGAAACTCGTGCAAAATGTGCATCAATTTGGGCTTGTTGCATAATATACTATTATTAAATTTCGTTGACATTCCGTAATATTTTATTTAAAAATATAAACATAAGCGACATGGAAACTTATATAACTTATACTCCAGCCCAATTACGAAATTAAATTGTTAAAACCAAATCACAGCAATAAGATATTTATTTCTGTGTTCGAATAACGCCAGCATTGAAAAATGAAAAAAACATATCGAAATGAAGCTTATTTCGATACTGTTTTGGGTTTCATAATGAGTTCATTACGAATGCAAAATGGAAAAATATATATTTTATCATTTTGTTGGGATCATTTATAAGACACTATTTAGAACTTTTTTGAGGTCTGAAATCCACAACTTCTTGTCCACTCTTATTTGCTTAAAGACTCAAGCACATTAAATATATTTACCCTTTTTGTGTCACATCGAGCTTTTTGCAATATCTAGGCATCAATAAATATCAAAAAACTATCAATGTAATTCTAGTTATAGACTGTATGGCAACCAATGAGGCGGGGTGATAATGTCCATTACTTTTTTATTTCAAATTTCATAGCTTAAGTTAAAGCCACTATTAAAATTTTAAAACATTCATCATTTATTCCATATTTCTTTCCGATAAAACTTTATTGCTTAATTCCGATGTAATAACCCCTCTACCAGAAAAAAAAAGGATATATTTGATTTAATTTATTGTCTCCCCGATAAAAAACATTCAAAATTACAGGCCCGTGTCGCATAGAATTTAAAATTTAAATTAAGAACGCCACAATGCACCATGGTAAGCGCAAGTGGAAAAAACTGAGAATAGGGATCTTCTTACCTTTTGTAACAATGCACTGCGTATAGGAAAGACCAAGTCAACTCAAGCCAATAAATACATTTCTTAGATGTTTATCTCTTCGCTAGCGTCCATGTTGTGTTATTTTTATGTATGCTACACAGTTCTTTTTTCTTTCGTTTTATGCGCACACCAAAATAAAGTTATTGTCAAATAAGAGGTGGCCTACCAGGTGTTATTCGATGCCCCCTGTGCTGGTAATAAATATGGACTGACATTATTAGCGTGTAGATGTCCCATCCCCAGTCTCTTCTTTGGATAAAATCAATTCCCAGTTCGATTAAGATTTCCATTCGGAGAGATTGCCGTGACAGATGACATATTTTCACGAGAAATTTTAAAATCGCGTCACTGACATATTATTTAATTACTTTGAATAGTTTTAATTTTAATTCGATTAAACCCGTCAAAATTGACAGTAAAAATAGTTTTTTTTTCATTTACATCTTCGTACCTTCGCAAATTAGTCGCCACTCTATTAATTTATTTGTTTTAGATATAGACGAAACCGGGGAGTCAGTTAATACACACCATACCTAATTTGCCTTACTTTGAATTGGTATATACTGCAGGTTATGTTCATGTATGTCTCAAATGTCAAACTGAAAGTTTAAATTTAATGCTAGAAGAACGTGTATGTCTATAGTAATAATGTTGATCGTTATGAATTGCAAAAAAAGGATGTCTTTATATTAAAATATTGTTCGGGCAATTATACTTGTACCGAACATGTCAAAATTATATAATTAGAATTTAAATTATGACATTTTGAAAATTATTAACAGTAACAGTTTGTTATTACACATTATTCAAAAATATATTATATTATATTTTAAATTTGCAATATAAAATTTAGATTACAGTAACCAATAATGAAAATTATAGACAATAATATAGTTTAACCACTAAAAAGTATTACAATTTGTTCACACTTCTTATCTTAAAATTTTTAGATAATTATGTAGCACATTAAATTTGGTGTTATGTAGTACTTATACCGGGTGCGGCATTAGTGTGTCGGCGGAGCTTAGCATGAAAACTAATAAAGTTGTAGCAATGAAATTTTACGTACACATGTAGTATGCTACAGTACATTTTATATTTTTATTTATATATTTACTGGGTGTTCCAAATTTCCGCAACCACTTTCTTTTTTTTTTAATTAGATTGCTATACTTTCCTGTTATTATAATGATAGCCACCCAAATGCACTTACAACTGTTAGTTTTGGTTTTATTGCAACTTTTGTTAAAATCTTAACAGTTGCAGCGTCTAACATTTTAAGTCTTAGCCTGAAAATGGGTGCAGTGCCTCACGTAACCCTTTTGTTACCAATTTATGGACTAACACGTTATATGTTTTGAGGGTGAACAACATGACAACATATACAGGGTGTTAAATATGTCGTGCCAAAGTTATCGAAGTTTAAAGGCTATTTACTCTGTTTTTTTAATTGAAAATTGCCGTTAAAATGGTACCAATAACATAGTACTTATTTCCAGTATTTTCGAATGGGATCTGCCTATGTTTATAATATTCAATATGCGGTGCTATATCCATAATTGGTTGGTTGGCCATGAAATAATATTAAGCAAAAATTTCTGTGTAATCAATCGTAAAGTATCTACTTCAAATTTCCGTATAAAGTGTTTTCCTGTAGTTCCTCTTTGCTGTAATCGCGTTTAATTGTTATAATTTAAGTTCTGCTAGTTAATTATCAATTTCCATTTGTTCGTTATTAGTTGTTATCTTCTTGTCAGTTATATCGTTTTGTTGTTATTATTTTTTATTTACATGCCGTAATAGTTTATAGTTGTGTTTCTTTAGAATGAATTTTTCGAAAGAGGAGCTAATAGACATGGTATTTGTTCTTGGCGCTAGCAATAGAAATCCACTTTTAGCTTTCAAGAACATATGCTATGAAGTATACTCCTCCGAAGAGCACCAGATATTAAGACGTTTGAAAATTTGTTGACAAGGTTTCTTCGGACGGGTTCAGTGAATTACGTAAAACATGAAAGAACTAAGATTATGGTTACAGAAGATAATGAAGTGACAGTCGTCCAGTCCGTTGTGGAAAATCCGCGCGTATCTACAAGGATAATTTCGAAAGAACACGGGATAGATGTCACTGCTGTAAGAAGGATTTAAAAAAAAACATAAATTTCACCCTAAATTCAAAATCATCAAGGCTTATTACAAACAGATGTTGAAAGGAGACTTGTTTACTGTGAATGGCTACTTTTCCAATTACAAGATTTAACTTTTCTAGATCATGTACTTTTCACAGATGAAGCAACATTTGCTAATTGTGGAATAACAAACAGAAAAAATTCTCATTATTATGACACTAGAAACCCTCATTTTGTGCAACCCATTTTATACCAACAAAAATGGAGTGTTAACACCTGGGGAGGCATCATAGGAACCACTATTATAGGTTCATTCTCTTTTAATACTACTTTAAATTGTGAAATCCACACAAATTTCCTACAAAATAATTTACCATTGCTGTTTTATTATGGAAAAACTACAAAATGTAACTCTAAAGCTAATAATAAAGAATTAAAAAACAGGTGTTTGTAAAAGTTACTTTGTTTGATATCATTTCATAGCCAACCAACTCTATTAGATTCTATTAGATGCACCGCATATTGAATATTATAAACATAGGTATATCCCATTAAAGGGTTATAACTTCGAAAATACTAGAAATAAGTACTATGTTATTGGTATCATTTTAACGGCAATTTTACAAGGAATTTTCTGACTAATAAAAAAATTATAGCTTCAATTTAAAAAAAGAAGATAAAATAGCCTTTAAACTTCGATAAATTTGGCACGACATATTTAATACCCTGTATATGTTGTCACGTTGTTCACCCTCAAAACATATAACGTGTTAGTCCATAAATTGGTAACAAAAGAGTTACCAATAAAAGAGTACGTGAGGCACTGCACCCATTTTCAGGCTAAGACTTAAAATGTTAGACGCTGCAACTGTCAAGATTTTAACAAAAATTGCAATAAAACCAAAACTTACAGTTGTAAGTGCACATTGTCCTATATCATTGCAAAGATAATTTGGGTGGCTATCATCATAATAACAAGAAAGTATAGCAATCTATTAAAAAAAAAAAATTGAAAGTGGTTGCGGAAATTTGGAACACCTGGAAATATATAAATAAAAATAGAAAATGAACTGTAGCATACTACATGCGTACGTAAAATTTCATTGCTACAACTTTATTAGTTTTCATGCTAAGCTCCGCCGACACACTATTGCCGCACCCGGTATAAAGAAACACAACAAATTAATCAGAGTTTGAATCCCAAATGGTATCACTATCATCGCCTAAATGTATAATTAATTCAGCAGCATTTTGTATTTCTTTTCGATATGATTAATAGTATTTTCCCATACTTCTGGAGTATTGTACTTAATGCTTCCTTCCACGATAAAATGCATTTGTCTTTTCCATATCCATCTCTACCAATATGGCAATTGTAATAACTTTATATAATTTCTATTGGGTTGAAAAGTACAGTAGTGAGAAGGTAATCTCAAAACTTTATAATACTGTTTAACAATTTTATTTACTACATTTAATTCCCTTGGCTTATTTTCTAACACAAAATGTAATAATTCCTTTTTGTACATATCTTCTTCATACAAAATATTATTTGTCAGTAACCATTGCTTAATATCTGCTTTATTCCAATTAGAGTTAGGTGATTTATTTTCTAATGCAGAATGGTAGCTGCTGCTGTCCATTACAAACATACATGGTTTTTTCAAACTTGGTATTAACTAATTTTCACACCGGGAAAGAAATTTATATTGATTCATCTCTCCGTGATAATCACTTTCTTTCGTTTTAGAAGAAAATACCAAAGAAACTTCTGGAATAAAGCCATCTTTGTTACCTGCATGTAGAATAATATAACGAAATTGAAATTTCTAATATGTGGCACCTATGAATGCAAAATATTCAGAATGTAAATATGTATCTCTATTGAAGCTACAGATACACCATATATTTACATACGTAACTATAAAATGTATAATATCCTATATGCTAAGGTCCTCGTACAAAATCAGTTGTGTCTATATTTAAGTGAATAATTAAAAATTAAGATGTGTGTTAGATTCATTTTCAAACCCAATTTAAAATCATACTAAAATTTCATGTTACATATTTTTTTTGTTTGAAGTAAGAAATATAAAATACGAAATTTGGATTCAGAATGCCCCATTGTATTCAAAGGCGGCAATGCATATATTTATAAAACCGTTTTGTTATGATAAGAGTTCGATAACCTGAGTAAGCTGCTAAAAATTTATATTTGTAAGTTTTTAAAGCTGAGATGTTGAAAGGATATGCTTTACGGGCATTTAAGTTTCAGTAAATTCTTGAAAAATTGTATCGAAAGTGCGTAATGCTAGACAATAGAACGAAACTTAAAGGGAGATATAAAATAACAAAGCTATGCTTTTTGTTATTGTGAGCTTTAAGATATCGTCTCCGATAGTATTTATGATATATTTAATCGCATAGTAGCGTAACAATATTTCTTTAAATACTTTTGCCATTTCTTTTCTTGCTTATGAAAGGGAATTTTGGGAAAATATTTTAAGTATATATTGTATATAATTTAATCTTTTCTTTTTTTTTCAAGGACACCAGTACATCTAATAAATATAAGTAGCACGTGTTTTTTTCAATAAAAACATCGGTACATTGCAGAAACTGTATTTGTGCTTAATAGCTGCTAATCTTCCAAAATAAAATAATTTTGCGAGGACACTAGTTGAAGATTTATGTACCGTTATTGTACAGTTGTGGCCCTTGAAAACCCAGACACTTAAATACAAAAACATTTTAAGCGGTGTAAACATTTTTTAAAGGTTACTCAAACCAACCATTGGCGTAGAATGCAAAATGTATTGCAAAAATAGTAAATTTAAATTTCAACAATATTATTTCGAATATCAGAATACAAAACTCTACTTAGTATTAAATTAGTATTTAAAAAAATAATCCATAATATTTGCGGAATTTGTAAAAATGAACCGACTGTGGATTTGTCAAATGTAACATTGTCATTAAAATTACTGATGAAAATTTGATTTGCGCATTTACATAATTTCAAATTTTTGACATTCACTGCAAAATCGAGTGTCTAAGGTTTCAAGCACCGCAAAAGTACATTGACACACAATAATTTGACTGATTAATCATCGAAAGTCTTTGCCTTAAGGTTCAAGAAGCAAGTGTGACGTTCATTAGGATGACATACCGTTTTGTACATTCAGACTTAAGATTTAGGTTCATTTAAACTTTGGGCAAAATCGTAAAGATTCCAGATGTACCAATTTTACTTAGGAACTGCTTTATCATATACTAGTCTAGTAATCTACTATAAATTCTTGTCGTTTTAAAATCTAAATATATTCATTTTATATTTAATTATATAAAACTTTAATATTTTAATACCTATTGGCATACTGGAAAAAGCGCAACTTTTACATTTTATAATACCGAATTGATTTTTGTATCAAATAAAACATTAATTTCATAGTTTATAAAATGAATCCCTCTTATCCTACTATTTATGGAAGTTTTAGCGCTGTCTACAATTTGGAATAGTTGACATCCGCATAAGACATGCATGTTTATATTAAGCAGTAAATCTTTTCCTGACCAATGTACACATCTTTTACTTGGTACTAAAGTGTCTGACATAAATAGTAGCTGTCAAAACATGAAAATCAAGAACTATAAGCAAACTTTACGGCTCACATACTAAAATAAATTATATGTATGCCAACCGTAATATATGGCTTAATATTTTACTGGACTATGAAAAATGGTATTCGTAGGTGTTTTGCATTTATCATTTTTTTAACCAAAACTTTAATTATGATTAGGCACTTTAAATTCCATGCTGAAAAATTGCAGTACCTCGAGGGTCAGAAATATCGAACATTACTCAAAGTAATGTCTGTACTTTGAACGACGTTATGGTTAAAATTGTACAAAAAGAGGTACATACCAAGTACTAAAAAACTAATGTTTCAACAATACTTTTTTTATTCATGGATGTACGAATTAAAATGCAAAATAATTTATTAATTACTTCATGAAATTGGACATTTCTTTTTTAGATTCCGCAACATTGTTTTATTCGTCTCCATATCCTTAATAATTTCTTATTTGCCTCTTAACACGCCTTGTTCTTTATTATTCTCTCATTCATATGTTATATTTATCCTGCTTCTCTAATGTTATGCATTTCGTATTGAAAAAGCATGTGTGTAATGAGATATATGCAAATGTATCAAGTTCACCCGATTAAGTAATTCTGGCTATTTTAAATAAATGACTGAAAATATCTTAAAGCAATCTACATTATGTGCTGCTGATGACACTTGTTTCCTTTATTAGAAGTTGAGCTAGTAACAATGTTCGGGAACAGCGCTAGAAAAATTTTGAAATTAAACGCGGACTAGTGGTTATCATGTTTAGCTGTAGATTACATGATTATGTAAGTATCTCCAAAGCTACGACCATGAAGATTCTGAAAATTATACCGCCGCCGAGCAATATCCATTTCCTAGAAAAAAGTTGGGAGGTAAATGTCAATTTCTGCACTTTTTTGAGACATCTTTTCTACGTGTTTGAAATTATCCATAGTCAAAACATACCTCTCGTCAGAAGTAATCGATTGGTATCAACAGCGACGCTCTAGCTTCAAAATTGTTTTGAGTTAGAAGATTGCTAAGCTTTAGGTTTTATACCACTTTTACCATGGAAGGTACCCTATTCAAGCGCCCCCCCCCCCCTGCCTGATACATTGTGTTTAGTATAGTATTAATTTGCTCTGCAAGTTATATAAACTTTTGAATAATAAACAAAATTGGGTTCGGAATATTAGATTTTAATAATTTTTCAAATTCCGCTTTTTAAATATATTTCTTATATGACATCATCAAACGACGAAAATAGGACAAGTTTCATCTCACGCAACTATTAGCGTGCCATCGCTTGAAAAACATCCTCCCTTCTGCTTATTGTTTTCATATACAGGCTGGCCCAAAATGACCGAACGGGTTTTAATTCCTCATAACTTTTTCATTATAATTTTTTTTTTTTGTTTTCAGTATTTTGTAAAGAAGACTTGGGGAATTTAAAATGGAACAGTACACAATTGAACAACGTGCCAAAATCGTTGAACTTTATTTCTCAAATCAACGATCCATTGTTTTGACTCAGCGTGCATATCGTCGTTATTTTAATGTGCGGGTTGGACCCTCAGAGTCAACAATAAACCGTCTGGTTGCAAGTAAGGCAGTAAGGAAACTTCCTGGTGCCGGCACACGGATGACAATATTGAACGGGTACAGGAGAGTATTCGGGAAGATGGAGAAACATCAACCAGGAGACATTCGACACAACTTGGCCTTTCAAGAGGGTCGCTGCAGAGAATTTTGCATACAATAAGAATGTTTCCATACAAAATTCAGCTTGTCCAACAATTGAAACTGACAGATTACCAGCAACGACTTGATTATGCAATTTATTTTCAAAAAGCAGAAGAAAATCATGATTTTATTCATAATTTAATTATGAGCGACGAAGCCCATTTCCAATTAAATGGATTCGTTAATAGGCAAAACTGCAGGATATGGGCTACGGAAAATCCAAGAGTAGTTCAACAGCGAGAATTACACCCACTTAAGTGTACCGTTTGGTGCGGTGTTTCGTCGGAAAGGATAATTGGCCCATATTTTTTTGAAAATGAACACGGTGTCGCCGTTTCCATCACTGGTGTTAGATATCGGACAATGCTGGAAAATTTTTTAAGGCCAGCCGTGGAAAACCATCCGCAAGTATGGTTCCAACAGGGTGGAGCCACAGTGCACACTGCGAGGGACACAATGGCTCTTTTACGCGACATCTTTGGTTGACGAATTATTTCCCATACAAGCGATTTTAATTGGCCTCCGCGTTCACCGGATTTAACCGCTTCAGACTGTTTCCTTTGGGGTTATTTGAAAGGAAAAGTCTATATTAATAAGCCTCGAACCATACAGCAATTAAAAAAATAATATACGCGACGAAATCAACAACATAACACCTGAAGCTTTGCGAAAGGTTATGGAAAATGTTTTGGAAAGAGCACGAATGCGAAGCAGAAAATGGCCACCACTTGCCAGATATAGTTTTTCATAAATAAATTAAAAATATTCTCCATTAATATACTGTATTTAAAATAAAAAAAAATTAATAATTATGTCTTAAATAAGAAGTTATAATGAACTCAAACCCCTTCGGCATTTTGGGCCAGCCTGTAGTTTCAAATAGGAAAAGACCAAAATCGCAAAATGTAAAGTTAAGATTATACGAAAGATGATCTAATAATTGTAAATTTGATGACTCAAGAATATGCTGAATTTAGTGAGCTTTATGTATTGGTGCTGAAACCAGGTATCCATTCTTGAGTTTGTTGCTAAAGTCGAGGAAGAGTTTTTACACCGTAACGGTTTTTTGAGTTTCATTAGCCTGCCTTCTCAAATTGTTTTGATTCTTTCTCCTCAAACATCCAAACCTTGTTCTTGTATATTTAAGTAAAATATAGTGTATTGATGTTTACGAACATCAATCAAAAGTCTTGATACATTCGCAGGGTAGCAATACTTATTTGACATCTGTCACCAAGATTAGGTGTGTCTTGGATCACTACTATACGTCTCCTATATACAGATCACATACATATAGATACCCCACCTAATACTCTATCTTTTGTCAAATTTAAGGGGGACTATTCAAGAGAGGTGTTTGCGGGGTGTACTGAATGTATGTAACTTATATTACAAGAAACGCGAACAGTTGTCCAATTCGTTAGTCCTTGACGACCGACTATCTTGTTTGTTTTCACAGTGCGTTGGCTTGGCATTTGTGGTCTTGAATTTTCGTTGGCAAATGGCAAGTATAAATGTATCTGAAGAAAGTGACACAATTCTATGCTTATAATAAGTATAAAAAATGTATCAACAGAAGAAACGCTCAAATGTAATTTTTTATGTGTATATTATAACTAGAGAACGGACACGCTTACCACCCAGTGCAGTCCTGGCGAAAGGACTTCTAAAATATTTAATTTTGTTTATATAATAGGAAAACGAACGGGTGGTGATCTATAAAATTACGAAATACATATTTATTTGTTGAAAAGTTGTATTTTTAAAGTTTTTAATTTTATTTCTATAATTGGAACATTTTTATTTCTTCATTTTGTCGTTCAAGTTGAGTAAAGGAGTATTAATATTGACTAGCAATAGTTTCTCAAGGTTTACTTCTGTCAATTTTGTTCTCTTTGAATTAAGTACATCCTTATAAATAGAAAACGTCCTTTCTACATCGCAACTGGTTATAGGTGCATACTGGAAATATTCTTTTATTTCTTCATATTTAGCCGTTAGATTTTGTGGAATTGTCTCCATACATAATTGCTGCAATGTAATTAAATCTGGATTTCTATTAAGAATTGCTTGAAACTTTTGCCGAAGGCCACATCCGAAGTCACTTGGAATACTTTTCAAATTATTAACAGCCACATTTAATGTGGTTAATCCGTCATTTAATTTGAGATTTCGAATTTCAAAATAAGTGATTAGTTTTGGCAATTTTCCAAAGTGTTCGTGAAGAAAGTACAACTGATTTTTTAAATTTGGGATTTGTGTGAGCTCCTTGCACTCACCAATACTTCTAGCATCCTCCTTTAGCAGTGTTACGAAATGTTTTAGACTATCGAAATTCTCAGCATAATAACTAGTAGCTTCCAGCCATGTTCCCCATCTAGTTATTACTGGAGTGGGAGGCAGTGACAGAGATGGAAACTTTTCCCTTGACGACCGACTATCTTGTTTGTTTTCACAGTGCGTTGGCTTGGCATTTGTGGTCTTGAATTTTCGTTGGCAAATGGCAAGTATAAATGTATCTGAAGAAAGTGACACAATTCTATGCTTATAATAAGTATAAAAAATGTATCAACAGAAGAAACGCTCAAATGTAATTTTTTATGTGTATATTATAACTAGAGAACGGACACGCTTACCACCCAGTGCAGTCCTGGCGAAAGGACTTCTAAAATATTTAATTTTGTTTATATAATAGGAAAACGAACGGGTGGTGATCTATAAAATTACGAAATACATATTTATTTGTTGAAAAGTTGTATTTTTAAAGTTTTTAATTTTATTTCTATAATTGGAACATTTTTATTTCTTCATTTTGTCGTTCAAGTTGAGTAAAGGAGTATTAATATTGACTAGCAATAGTTTCTCAAGGTTTACTTCTGTCAATTTTGTTCTCTTTGAATTAAGTACATCCTTATAAATAGAAAACGTCCTTTCTACATCGCAACTGGTTATAGGTGCATACTGGAAATATTCTTTTATTTCTTCATATTTAGCCGTTAGATTTTGTGGAATTGTCTCCATACATAATTGCTGCAATGTAATTAAATCTGGATTTCTATTAAGAATTGCTTGAAACTTTTGCCGAAGGCCACATCCGAAGTCACTTGGAATACTTTTCAAATTATTAACAGCCACATTTAATGTGGTTAATCCGTCATTTAATTTGAGATTTCCAATTTCAAAATAAGTGATTAGTTTTGGCAATTTTCCAAAGTGTTCGTGAAGAAAGTACAACTGATTTTTTAAATTTGGGATTTGTGTGAGCTCCTTGCACTCACCAATACTTCTAGCATCCTCCTTTAGCAGTGTTACGAAATGTTTTAGACTATCGAAATTCTCAGCATAATAACTAGTAGCTTCCAGCCATGTTCCCCATCTAGTTATTACTGGAGTGGGAGGCAGTGACAGAGATGGAAATTTTTCCCTGAAAAGAGCTACTCTCAATGGTGCTTTTCTGAAAACTCTTTTAAAAGCTGATACAAGTCTATCAACTTCCGGAAAAGTGTCTCTGATATATTCACAGATTCTGTGGAGAGCATGTGCTACACAAGTAATATGCAGCATATTAGGATATGTTTTCTTCAATAATCTGTCTGTTTTTAACATATACGCAGCACTATCACTGACAAATAAAAGTATTTTTTCTTTGTACGTGGCGTCCGAATGAAACATATTTTGCATATTCTCCTTAATGGTTTCAGCAACTGTTTCCGCATCAACTCTATTTATAACACTTGTTGCTATTACATATGAGTTATAGGGAATAGTTGGATGTAGTACACCAGCTACAACATTTACCACACAGCGTCCTAACATATCCACCGCTTCGTCGGCGCTTATCCATATGTATTGATTTAAAAGATGGCTTCTAATGCGTTCTACTGTTCTCGTATAGCACCTAGAAACATAATATTTGCGTAAAGTTGATTCATCAGGAACATTTCGACCAGTATATTTTTTCAGAAATATTTTAAAAGTGGGATTGCTAAGTTTATATAATGGAATATTAGCCGCCATAAAAGTTTTACAGAGGTCAGATGTGTTTGCGATCCTAAGTGACGAATTTTTGACGATATTTTACGGATTTTGTAATAAATTTCGGAATCACTGACAATGAACATACAATCAGTATGACCGTCAATCCAACTCGCCAATGTTTTACAATGCCGTTCTCGACATTCTTCCATATCATGTATGAAAAAGTAACTTAAACAATGCTCTAGATCTAAATAAATGAAAACTAAAAATGTGTGTGTAAGTTATTGAAACTGAACAAAATTCAATCCACACTCTTACGTCGAAATAATTGGTAGAAATAGATTTAATCAAACGATATTAAACAGGATCTATCACAAAAATTACGATGTAATTAACAGTTAAAACTATGAAAACAAGAAACTTACTCACAGCACTTTAGTTATCTTACGAAATATAAACTAATAAATAAAATACATTATAAAAACCCCGCTTCTATCTACGCTCATGAAAACACTTTACAAAACACTATATTCTCCGAATACAATAGCTGGCTTGTCCATTGTTATCGCGGCGAGACCAGGTGTCCGAGTAAGTCAAGCAAATACTTCATTGAATTACGCCGGGATGTACTGAGCGACTTTATAAACAATTCCAATTGCCGATTGCGTTTTATGGAAATTGCGTCCGTTCTCTAATTATAACTAGCATGTCTTATAATTATAAAGTTTACTCTCCTTGGTTTAATTTCTTTTCCCTAATATATACTGTGTATTTTTTTCCTCAAAAGCTTCAGTGTGTTCCGAAAAACGCAAAAATTAAGAATCCGTATAGCATAAACACCAATGAAAACAAATTTGAGTAAATTATCGATATACCTTATTATGGTTTTTGTGTGTAATTTTAGCTGCAGTAATTGAAGTTCAGTTATTGCCGTTAAAAATACATACAAAATGTATAGTATTGCATATGCGTTAAAAATTTATTGTAACGTCGGTTGCATAACATAAATACATCCCTTTGCTCCACTTGCATATAGGCCCCCAAATTGTACTAGGGTGCATTCACTTGCAGTAAGTTGCGCATCTATATGAATGTGATCTTTGCTCCTATATTATTCTTAGTTTCGCATATTTTAACCAATACGAGGGATAATTAACGACTGTCCAGAAACCTGGACAACGTTTTTAATTAATAAATTTTTTAATTAATCAATTTAATTCTATGCATGTAATTCTATATATTCTAAGTTTTTTTTTAATTTTGAATTTTATCACTTCATTCAGAGGGACCAGGCATTCCCCGTTATTAAGGTTTATGACAGCGTTAACCCCAATATTATAACATCCCTTTTAGAAATGTGTTTAACACAAATTTATCAACTTAGTTGATGGTTATTTATTCAGGCTTTTTACTATTTTGTATTATTACTACTTAAGGTATAGCCGCTAAGGTCATCGCATGTATAGGCACATCAGTTAAGCCTTCTAATGTTCAAATCAAAGGTTTCCCGCCTATTGTAATAGACACGCCGTTGTCCGTTAAACCAGACGAACCCTTTACAAAGTTTTATTACGGTCACATTATTAAGGGCCTTTGGTATTAAACAATACCATTTCGGAGACACGATTTATCTCAAGTCACGTCTGGGTAAAACCAGTAACTAGCTTGTTTCGACCAATCGTAAGTGTCTTATGATTGGCATTTACCTTTACTTGCCTAATACATTTGAGAATATAGTTAAGTTTGCTAAGATCCATCAAGGGGAATACACGCGCTATTCCAAGCAACTTCAAGCGTTACTGAAATTAGATATGTAACCGAGTTTTTGTAATTATATATTTGCTGTCGCTTATGTAAATTTAGTTTTTGTTTATTACTTAATAATTAAAGAGTGTTGTGCCTTCAACAAGTGTTTTTTTTATTCTGCGAACCACTGAGCAAAGGAAGAACTTCTATTCAAAAGTTGAATTAACGACGATTCAACGAAATTTAGTTATTACGGATTTACGACCCGTGATTACGCAGAAGTGTCAAACCCAGCCACATTCGCCCAAAACAACGACATTAGCACATTAGGCGACATTTACTTGTAAAGTGAGATTTAATACTCATTAGTTCTCATTTGCATTAAGTTCAATATATTAACTATATACAGGTACGCGAAGAATAGAAGTGGAGAATCATGTCTCTCTTGGATACTGTGTTTTTCATTATCCTAATACGAAGGATGTCTTTTGTTTTGCATACTGGGACATAGATGGCGCCACTATTCAATTGTCATTACAAAAAATTAACCTTTATATTTAGTTACCTAAATCCAAAGTTTCAGTGTGATACGTTTAGTGTTGTAGCTACAACGAACTGTCAAAGTTGACAAGTTAGTCCAAAAAGAGAATTAAACCGGGAAAATTTTCGCAAAGTAATTTTTTATAATTTTCGAAGACAATTATCTCAACAAGAATGCCTCACAGAGTTGGCTTATGTTTAGTCAACAATTTCTCGTTGGTATGGAGAATTCAAACGTGGACGGATTAGTCTTAGCGACGATCCAGGAGCAGATGCACCAAAAACGGCAGTCACTCAGAAAACCATCTATGCTGTATGTAAGCTCATTAACGAAGATCGACATGTGACATATCGCGAAATTAAGGCATCATTGGGGATTTCAAAGACCTTAATTCAAAAATTTTGTTTTCCGTTGGATAACGTATCTGTTAATAGAGAAACAGAAAACAGCTAATGTGAATTGGTATTAAAAAACTCCATACCGCTTCAACGCAGGAAGCTCTAAAATCGTATACAACATCGTAAGTTATAATGAATCTTGGATTTACTCATATGCACCAGAAAATAAACGCCAGTTGTCTGTTTTGGGTGTTCTAAGGTGAAGAAAAGCCGACAAAAGTCATCCGTTGGTATACAACCATTTGTTTGCCACAAGTCATCGCTGAGCTCCCAGAAACCAACCCGCAATGACAAATCATCCTGCAGCTAGACAATGCAAGTTCGCACACAGCTCGCAAGACAATTGAATTTGTAACGCAACATAACGTCGAATTGTTAGACCATCCTCCGTAAATCAATGACGAACTGCGTGGTCAAAAGTTTCAGTCGTCAAAAGGAGCAGTCGATGCCTTCAAAACCGCAATTTTGACTGTATCAACAAACAAGTGGTACAACTGCTTCTAGAATTGGTTCGAGTGCATTAAGCTTCGTGGGGAATATTTCGAAAAACTGTAAAGGCTTTAAAAGTTATCTACTCTTTTATTCCAGCTCTATATGCAAAATATAAAAGACAACCCTCGTACTGGCTTTTTTCACCTAGGTTCATATTATTTTCGTATCAATGTTGTCTTCTTCAATATCTTCATAATAATAAAAAAATATGTTTCTGCTGGCTCATGTATATTTATTGAAAAGTAATACATAAATTTAACAAATATAACAATTACATTCATTCCAACCGCAATCGAAAAGTGTTACTAGACTTTCGCTCTAATTATACACACGAAAAATCTGTCTCCGGAAAAAAAAGACATGAAAAGATGTCGACCATGTTGTGCACCGAAATTGTTGCTGTTAATGTGTGGTCGTATGCGCTGATGACTCTGCGGTGCATACCGATATATTCTGCACTCTGTGAATTGGTAAAATTGTCACTATGACCAACACCATTTATTCAGTAATCAGCACCGGGCTCTGGGTGGGCTGACGTCGGCTTGGCAGCTGGCCAGCCACCGAGGCGCGAGCTTGTTAATTGAGAGATTGCCTCCCGATCAACAACGGCAACAACGATATTTAGTTTTCGGAAAGACGAATTAGATAATGTATGTATAAATATTGTATGTACTGTGTACATACACAACGTGTAACAAAACATCTTTCATCTTAGAAATGATTAAGTTACCGTACGGGGTATGTACATATGTGCTTTGAAAATATATTGCAAATACGTTGTTTCTTGCGTACTTAGTAGAAAGAGATTAATTGATATATTTCATGTTAAATGCGTGGACTTGTGTGAATGTATTTACGGCAGCTATCTATGCTATGAATGAAATAGAAGCAAAAGCACACTTCCATAAATATACAGTCTCGATTTTATATATTTTGCATGGTCCGACAAATCTGCTGCGAAATATATAGTTAACATTTGTGTTCAAAAGAACATAACAAAAAATGAACCAATTAAACTGCTGTTCAATTGAAGTGGTCCACTATTAAAAGTTTGATGTTACTCTTAGTCTAAGTAATTAGCAATGCCTAGCATGACGAATTTAAATGTTTTATAGTTTATTTAACGCAGCAAGTCTAATATAATGTTCGTTTTGTTAAAATTTTAACTTATGATACTTTATTAGTTTATTGGATTAAATTCTAATGGAAATATGTTTTTAAGTTAGGGGAATATTTCACACAAAATGTTAGGTTGGCATTTACTTTTTGATATTAGTTTATATCTGTCAGTTTGTTGCTGACTTAAAACTAGGGTTAAGTAACTTAAATTAATAAAAAGCCGCGTCTTAGTGAAGATATTATGAACAATGCCCTAAGATTAATACAAAATGGATATTCCAACAGCGAAGTGGCTAGAATTTATAATGTATCTCTGTGTCATTAATAGAGTTGCAACACGATTTCGTAGAAGTGGTAGTGTAAGATTTACTCATGGGGGAGGCCGTCGGAGGAGTACTACTCCTGCACAAGATCAGTATTTAAGACTCCAGGTCAGACGAAATGGAGTTCAGTCGTCTAGGACATTGAATAACGATCTTCGTGCAGCTACAGGAGTGGTTATATCTAATCTAACAGTTAAAAGAAGGCTGCACGAGTTTGGTTTAAGGGCTAGAAGAAGGGCCATATGCCCACTGTTGACCAGGCAACACAAGATCGCTAGGAGGCAGTGGGCTGCAAATCACTTACCATGGGAGGCCCGCGACTGGAGAAGATGCCTTTTCTCTGACGAGTCTAGATTCACTCTACATAATTCTGATAGTAGAGTTTTAGTGTGGAGGAGGCGTGGAGAACGGTATCTTGAAAGGAACATGGCCCTACGTGTGCCATTTGGAGGTGGGGGGTGTTACGGTTTGGGGTGGCATAAGATTTAATGGTCGCACCGAGCTGGTGGTTTTGAGAAATCAATCCATGAATGCAGAGAGGTATAGAGACTTATGTATTTTGCCAATAGTTGTATCATTTGCCCGAAATTTTGGAAGAAATTTCGTATTTGTGGACGATAATGCTCGTCCCCACCGAGCCCACATCGTCGAGGATGTCATTGTTACCAATAATATTGAAAGAATGATATGGCCCCCTAATTCTACAGATTGCAATTGCATCGAGCATGTTTGGGACAAACTTGATCGACAGTTGCGATCTCGTGCTCGTCCTCCCACAACGCTAGATGAACTCACGGAAGCGGTGCGAGAAGAATGGGAAAGAATAGCGCAAGAATTCATCAATACGCTAATAGAAAACATGCCAAGAAGATGCTTAGCTGTGTCACGAGCCCGAGGGGGCCCTGCAAAATATTAAAATTGAAGTTGCCACATTTAAAGTTATCTTTTATGTAAAAAATGTTTCCTTTTAGTTAAAACATTATTTTTTTGAATTATCACTTAAGTTTATTTTTTAACAATTTATTCATTCTTATCGTTAAGTTAGTGCTTAAATCGTTTTTAATAGTTAAAAAATACATATTTTGTTATATTCCTGCCGCCTTTTGGTTTTTTGTTAATTTATTTTGGAAAAACGTTGATTTATATTATTTTTTCATTAGTGGACCACTTCAATTGAACAGCAGTTTATAACTGCTAAAATCATTTCAACCCTTCATAAAGTTTGGCCCAATCAATTAATTCATTAAATGTGATTTTACGGAAAAGTGACTTTTCAAAAGTTGATTGTCAGTCATGTTAAATCTACCCTCAAAATTTCACCCAAATCTGTTAAATAGATAGTTTTTACAATCGTTTAAACTAAAGTATTTATTTTTGTGTTAATATGGAGAAAAAAAAGAGTCCATGTGTTAATTAAACATGATTTTTTACGTGAAAAGATCATTAAAGAAACTCAAGAAAAGTTACATATATATCGTATTATTGTAATAAATCTTTAGTTCGGGTTAGATTAACCCAGCGTCGGTACGGTGGGGTCATCATATACCCCACCATACTTTACAACATTATAACAATACGTTTAAACAACCATTAGCTTCGTTAAACTTCGTGTATTTCTGTTTCAGACGTTTCATCATTCAGAAACGTGCTGATCTCAGTTGACAGTATACCGGAGTAAGAGTTAGAAGTAGTTTGTTCAGAGCATACTGAGATAACTTAGGTAGCACACCTATTTTCACACATTCAATGTAATACTTGTTTGACGCAACATGTCCTCCTTAGTTACTATATCTTTCGACATCTAGTTCATGTATCTAGGTTACCCTGTCATTAAGTAACCGAGTATGTAAACCAGGTCACATTAACTAGGTTAATAGGAGTAAACTGAAGACTGAGAAATCTTGTCAGTCAGTCTTGTGTATCAGTTCGTATGTTGTTGTACAAGTGACATTGTTACTTGAAATGATATTGTTATTTATTTAAATTAAACGTTATTATATCGTTCCTGAATGAGTTATTTATCCTATCGATAAACCCGGCCTCTAAAGACTCCACCTCGGAAACCAAGCCACGATAAGGACCAGGGGATATTACAATTCATCTCACACCCCTCCGTATAGATCGTGTACATATTCAATTTCGTGCCATACCCCACCATACACTTTACTTTTCTCTTTTATTAGTTTATCTGTTTCAAGGTAATTTTTCATATTTATCTAACGGGTGTTCATTTGAAAAGTCAATCTAGTAGCATGTGATTTACTGAGAACATTTTGAAGTATGTCGTGAATTAAAATTTACTACTTAATCTACGAAGTCGTATATTTTGACAGTTTCATACATACAAATAAATAACAAATGTTATTGACATTATCAAATGTCATTTGGATTTACGTTTACGGAACAACAAACACATACTAATATATATGTGTCTTATTCTATCAAAATTTCGAAGTAACCTAGATTGATTTTTCAAATGAACACACATACTTTTAGAAAAGCACATAATGAACAAGAGCAAAAGTGCTTACTGCAGTTGTGGACAGAAATAGAAGACGAAGATGAAAATATTCCGGAACAGAAAGTAGAATCGGGTTTGGAAACACAAGAGGACCATACCAGTAAAAAATCTTCCAATTCGGCCACCAAACAAGAAATGGACCTGAATCTGTTGAACTGTCTTGATCTGTTAAGCATAATGAATATGTAGGCAAAGATAGTTCCACGAGATGATATCAAAAACATTGAAATTTAGCCGTGAAAACATGACCCGAAAATATCATTAGTCATCTGTCCAGCGTAAAGCGACAGTTCAGAGATACCAAAGAACCGTTGGACTGCTGGCAACTTCTCTTTGTAAATGCAAAGCTTTCAGATATTGTGAAGTACACAAATGAAAAACTAAGGCAAAAAGCCCTGAACTATAACCCTGCCGACATACAGCATTTGACAAAGGATACAACGTTAGACGAAGTCTTAGGAATTTTATATATAGCTGGTGTTCTCAAATCGGGACGGCAAAATTTAGATGACTTACGGGCCACTGATGGTTTGGGATTTGATATTTTCAGAACAACAATGTTCCAGAAGAGGTTCGGCCTGTTACTGAAATGTTTACGTTTTGATAACTGCAAATCTGGATAAACTTCCCCCAATAAGAGCAATATTTTATGTTTTTGTAGAAAATTGTATAGATGTCTACATTTAAAGCAAATATGTATCTTACAAGTGGCGAAAAATTGGAAGCATTTTGAAGAGGTTGTAGTGTTTGACAATTTATCCCAGATAAGCCGGCCAAGTACGGCAATAAAATATTTGCGTTAATTGATGCAAGAAGTTTCCTTTTGTTTTGGACCAGAAAGTTTACATTGGTAAACAACTTGATGGACGGGTCAATTTGAGTATGAAACCAAAGGATATAGTTATGAGGCTCAGTAAGCCAATTAAAAATTCTGTCCGTAAGATCACATGTCATAACTAGTTTACAAGTTATCCACTTGTTACCAGCTTGTTTCATGAATATAAACTGACATCGGTGTGTACTTTACGAAAAACAATTGAGAAATCCCACCGCATATTTTACAAATAAGAAATCGAGTTGTAAACAGCTCTATGTTCGCCTTCCAAGAAGATGTAAGTACCTCGTCTTATATGTACCTAAGAAAGGTAAAAATATGTTGCTGTTATCAACATGATATCATTCTGACAAAATTGATGAATCCACGAGAGTCAAACGCAAACCAGAGATTATTACGTTTTACAATTTAACAAAAGGCGGAGTCGATGTGGTTGATGAGCTATCCCGTAATTATAATGTATCATGTAACAGTTGCAGGTGGTCACTGATAGTGTTTTTCTCTCTTTATTGCTTTCAATTCCAATTCCGAAACTCCTCTTAACGTCACAAATTTGTTATGAAATTAGGAAGAAATTTAGTTTTCCATCATCTAAAAATTCGACAAGAGAATTTTTAGTATTATTGATTCGTATAATAATCACATTCCACTTTAAGATTATATTTAAATTAATTTTAGATGTGTGAGTTATTTTGTCAGTAAATTATTTTAGTTGTACAGGCTGTTCCCTGAGGTAACCGAAAAACTTACAAAATGTGTTCTAGAGGTGATTCTGAACAAAAAATACATATATACACTTTAGCTTAATTTCATTTTTGTTCTTAAGATTTCAACAGAAGAAGAAAACTGTTTCAGAATTGTTTTTAATTATGAAATTTCATAACAAACTAATATTATAACAATTGCTCTAAATGTTCGCCTCTTCTTTCTAAACATGTTGCTAGGCTTTGGGCCTATTATGTTGTTAATTAATATCTGCAAGTTAATTTTGTAGGGAATCTACTCCTGTAACTATTCTTTCGATCAATTCTTCTCGAATGTTTGGCTTACCGTTATAGTAAACACGATTTTTTGGACAGCACAAAAGGAAAAAGTCCAATGGCGAACGGTCAGGAGAACGCGCAGGCCCCTCTGCCTATTCATCGTCCAGGAAAATTTTGATTTAGAAAGTCAATAACTTGTCACTAAAATGCGATGGAGCGCCGTCATATTGATAAAACATCCCGCATCGTGTTTCCAGTGGAACATTGTCCAATAATCCCGGCAAAGTATGTTCTAAGAAATTCCAAATTTAATAATTTGCAGTAAGATTTCCTTGTATAAAATGTGGCAGTAATGTTATTGTTTAACAACCCGCACCATACATTTACAGAAAAATGATCTTGGTGATTAACAAAACTATATTATGTGAATTTTCAGTCACCCAAGTGTGAGAATTGGTGTTTATACTTTCTCGAGTAAATTGAGACTCGTCCTTAAAAATGATACGTGGAATAGGTTCTAATTTGTTCTGTAACCATTGACAAAACTGTACACGGTTGACGAAATCTCTTGGTAGCATATAATGAACTTCCTGTAGATGATAGGGAAAAAGCCCATTGAAATGTAAAGTTCGCCATTCCTGGGTTTGACAAACACCGGTCATGGTAGATATCCTGCGTATACTTGTAGATGGATCTTGTTCAACTTCATTTAGGACAACATTAGCAATTGTTGTAATATGTAAGTTCATGATTAAATAAGCTGCTGAAACATTTTTTTTCTTTTGTTGAAATCTTGAAAAGAAAAAAGGGAATTAAGCTAAAGTATATATGAACTATAAACTTTCAGAATTAGAACACATTGTATAAGTTTGTCGGTTACCTCAGAGAACAGCCTGTATAATATTGAAATAACGAATTTTGATATTAAAACCGCTTTCTAAATTAATCTTAGTATAAATCTTAATATCTTTTCCATACTTTTTTATTATAACTATTAGTTACAAACAGATAAAGCAGTAATGCTATTTTAAATTTATAATTGACAGTTTGATTTCATCCAAATTTTATACCTAAAGTTACGAAACACAAAAGATTTTGTGTATAGGGATGTGGGTATGTGCTATATCTACATCACGCATAGTATATGCGATCTAAATAGAATATAGAATTTGCTTTCTATTTTTTATCTTGACTGAAGTTTAAAAGAAATATTAAATACATTACCACTCTTGAAAATTTGTACTAAACATAAATTTTAAAATTATAACTTCATTGTACTAAAATTACTCCGGAATATAAGCAATTTCCAAGTGCATGTATTGTTAAATTTATTAAATAAATAGCACAATGACGTACCAGAAATATAACATAATAAATAAGTGTTTGAGCTAAACCCAAATGCAATTAATGTTATAACATACACATGTACTGTAATTATTTTTCTTTTGACCGACATAATTTACTTTAATTTATTTTTTCCTGAGTTTGTTTAAAACCGCATGCTCAAGTTAACTTCTTCCATAATTTAGTTCCTACGTTTCGTTCCAACATCCTACACATCTAATAGAGAAACGATATCAATACAATTTACTTGTATTAATCTGGTTACAATAAAAAGTGCGAAAACTCTAACATAAAATCTTATGGTACACCAGTTTCATACTGTTCTAATTTACATATAAATAATATACTACCTGTACTTACTCTTGACTAAATCAATTTGTTAAGCAAAGTTGCGGCACTTATTTCTAAGCGAACTTGTTCTATCAAAGACCTTATTGACTACCTTACTTATTAAACACGTTGCACAAATGTGGTTAAGGAATAAATATATAATTAAGTAATTATTAATTACTTACTCTTAGATATAGGTAGAAGGAAATGAATGATCAAACAAATTCACTATCGAAATTATCAAGTTAATGTCTAGCACTTGCACAGGATTACATAATTTCTCTATATTTTATATTCTCTATTTTTTAATCCACAAAAAACTATTACTTTCTTTTATCACTTTATTATAACATATAACGTTACTGCAGTCTAGAAATTCAAAACATGTCATTCTCAAACTAAATTAAAATAAGTATGACAAACAAAGATACTATTATATCAGAATAATTGAAACATACATGAGTAGGTAAACCCCACCAGTTTTGTATAATACAAAGGTATTTTTAATAATATAAAATATTATTAAATATTATTTTTTTCTGTGAATGTGTCTGGAAATATTCTTTCTCCAGCAGAAGCGTGCCGATGAGCCTGTAGAAAGGCGAAATACGTATCTACGTCTCTGGGGAGAGATATGTTCGGACACGTTCACAAAAATATTAATAGTGAACCTGTATTTGTGTTCTTCGCTCCAGATTTTTAATAATATTTTATATTATTAAAAATACCTTTGTATTAAAGATACTATTATACAAATGTATAACAAGGTCTTTTATATTTTGCATATAGAGCTGGAATAAAGCAGTAGATAACTTTTACAGACATGATTGTTTTTCGAAGTATTCGCCACGAAGATTAATGCACTTTTGCATGCGCTCGAATCAACTCTGGAAGCAGTTATTCCACTCGTTTACTGGTACTGTCAAAATTGGATTTTTGAAGGCATCGACTGCTCCTTCTGACGACTGAAACCTTGAACCACGCAGTCCATCCTTGATTTTCGGAAAGGTAAAGAAATCGTTGGGATTTAGGTCGGAACTGTACGGAGGATAATCTAACAATTAGACGTTTCGTTGCGTTAAAAATTCAATTGGCTTACGAGCTGTGTGCGAACTTGCATTATCTTGGTGGAGGTGATTCGACATTGTGGGTTAAAATTAAATTGTGTTCAACGAACTTGCATTGTCTTAGTGCGGAATGATTCGTCGTTGTGGGTTGGTTTCTTGGAGCTCAGCGATGATTTGCGACAAACAAATGGTTGTATATCAATCGGCAGTACAAGTTCTTTGATCTTGTAGAGAAATTGTTTCTGCATGACCTGCTTTCGAGACAAATGTGGCGACCATCTTTTTGGAGACACTTCGAGAACGGATGACTTTTGTCGGCTTTTCTTCACCTTGAAACACACAAACAGCCGTTTATTTTCAGGCTCGTATCAGTAATTCCAAGATTCATGGCCGCTCATGTTATACATGTTTTTAGAGTTTCCTGCATTCAAGCGGTATAGAGTTTCTTAACACCAATTCAGCCAAGCTGTTCTCTGTTTTTCGGTCAACAGATGCGGTATCCAACAGGAAACTATTTTTTTCTTCACACACTTCTTCCTGCAAAATTTTTTGAATTGAGGTCTGTGTAATTCCCAATGATACCTCAATTTCGTGATATGCCACATGTCGATCTTCGTTGATGAGCTTGCGCACAACATCGACGTTTTTCTGAGTGACTGCTATTTTTGGTGCACCTGTCCTTGGATCGTCGCTAAAAATTGTTGACTGATGTGGTGCTTCATTACTGAAAACAGAAACTAACTGGACCAGGCATTCTTGTTGAGATAATTGTCTTCGAAAATTATTATTGCGCGAAAATAAACTTTGATAGTATGTTATTGCTACAACACTACAAATATCGCACTAAAACTTTGAATGTAGGCTAACTATCGATGTACTTTAATTTTTAGTACTTACATTTGATTAGTGGTGCCCTCTATGTCTCAATATGCAAAACATAAAAGACATCCCTCGTATAAGCTACAACCAAGAATAATCCTTGTCTTAACATATACGAGGGTAGTCTGAAATGTTTTGAGCTTCAACATGTAGATGGCGCTACTCTTCAAAACCATTATATTAATACAATCGTATATGAAGATCCTTGTGAAAATTTAAACAATTTTGGACGATCAGTTGTTTGACAATCGTTTGTGTCAGTCGATGACAATGTTTTTGTAAAAATGGAAAAAAATCGAATATTGTGCCGTAATTAGATTCTTGAATTTGAAAGATCGTACTACTGTAAAAATTGAAAGTGGGTTGGACGCTGTTTACGGAAACCCACATCATTTGCCACCGTGGTAAGATGGGCAGCTGAATTTAAATATGGTCGTACTAGCTTGACGGATGATGAGCGTTCAGAACGATTAAAAACTGCGACCACCACCTATAAATATAGAAAATCTTCACCAGATGGCGCTGGACGACCGTGGAATCAAGATTAGAGAGAGAACAGAGGCTATGCCCATACGGAGAGAACACGTTTACCATATATTGACTGAAGAATTGCACTTGTGAAAGCTATCCGCGTGTTGTGTGCTGCGCTTGCTCATTTTGTATTCGAATGAACATTTCCAAAGCTCTGTTGGAGCGATTTAAGTGAAACAAGTCATGTTCTTCGGGTCGATTTATAACTATAGATGAAATTTGAATCCATCACTACACTCCTGAGATGAAGCAACAGTCAAAACAGTATTCTGTAATGGGTGAACCTACTCCGAAAAAGGCGAAGACGTTTCCATTGGCCGGGAGGATAATGGCGATTGTTTTTTTGGAATAGTCACGGAATTGTGCTCGTCGACTATTTCTAAAAAGTTAAAAAAAATAACGGGAGTGTATTACGCATCATTACTTGAGAAGCTGAAGGCAGAAAACAGCCGCATTTGAAGATGAAGAAAGTGCTGTTCCATCAAGACAACGCACCTGGTCACACTTCGAGGGTCACCATGTCAAAAAATTTAAGAAATTGCACTTCGAATTGATTGACCGCCCACTGCATTCACCAGATCTGGACAGATCAGAGATGAAAATTTCTATCCTCCAAGCGAAACTTTAAACTTAGAAAACAGGGAAAAGTCGCTTGGACATTTCCTGTTTTCTAAGCTTAAAGTTTCATTTGGAGGACAGCGATTTTCATGGAGCGAGGAAATCATCGCATACGTCAACGCCTATTTTGCTGAGTAAGGCTCTAGAACTACTATTTGAAAAGGTTAAAGAGGTTAGAGCATCGTTTGGCAAACATTATGGACTTAGATTAGACGGAAACTATGTTGAAAACTAAAACTACGTTTGACTGGAAAAGTACTCGTTAGGCTCAAAACATTTCAAACTACCTTCGTATTAAGTGACTATTTGGAATTTCCAAAAGTAGCAGCTACGGAGGTGTATTGTACGAAGAAAGATACATTGAAATTGTTGTAAATTAATAAGACTATTGAATAGGTTAGTTTTAAGTTTGTCCAGCGTGTCATTAAGAATAACTTCTTTAGAATTTTTAATACCTTTATAAATTTGTATGGATTCTAAGATATTCAATTTGAAATCTTCTTTCTCAATGTGTAGAATTAATTAAATGAAAAAATTCATACTTAGATTTCTCAAATACATTGTGGTCACCACCCTTCATGAGTGATAATTTGTGTTTACTAGACCTTACCAAGTTGTAACACCTCTTCACTATTACGAAAACGTTAGAGGACGTGAAGCCGTTACACACTACCATTTTTAAAAATCTCTTGGAATACCGACCTTTAAGGATTCCAACAAGACTCAGCACCTACCTGAAAAGTAAAGTTTCCTAATCATAAGAATGACAAGGAAACAACGTACTAGAATTTATTGCAGTCGAAAGTTGCTCTCAAGACTTAAATCCGTTGAATCGGACTTATAATATACTTCTCGGAGAAGCTAAAGAGTTCGAAAAAAGTATTGCTGGTGGTTCCACGTAAGATACTAAGTAGTAGAATTGGTGGCGCTATAAATGATTAGCCGCGACGTTTAAACCCCTTCATAATAGTGAGGCGGCAGTCCTATAGAATAGCAAAGGAACTAGCCAAGGAACGTTCTAAAAGGAGCTTCATAGGACCAGAATCTGTATGTGGAATCGCCAAGGATTCCGCTAGAAAGGACATATGGTTACGACTAGAAAGAGAACATAGAAATAAATGGAGGCTAATGGAAGGTCAACTTCGTACTAAGACACTACTAGGGAGGCCAGAAGCTAGGCTTTTAGCAAACCTACTTTGTTGTAACAAAAAGAAATTAAAATGATTACCGGCTTAATAACCGGATTGGACATTGTCCGCATTCATGTAATATGTACTTGTTGGGAGATCAAGAGACTCAGACAGAAATATTTCGGAAGTTATCTATCGGATCTTACGATGGTATTCAAATTTCCCCTAAGGAGGATAGAGGCTTCAATTAAGGACACAAGACTAACAGAGTGGAACTGAGAGATCTATTGGGTATGGTACAAAGAGCAATATGCTCAAGTTTCTGGACTTACTGGAGTCCAACTCCAAGATTCAGAAGGAGAAGAAGAGAATAACGAATTAATTTTTTTTTATTTTATCTGTACTTAGCTTAAATAGTGGATATATTTCAAAGTTCTTATTACTTTATTTCTGAAAATCTCTTTGATATCTATATACTGATTTATGAAAGCATTTGTTTTAAGTATATTGTGGGTTATGAACCTTACACAAAATTAAATATACAAAGCGCAGTATAACAAGAACACATATTAGTTAGTTCAAAAGAATATATTCGCTTTAATATGTGCAATTTGTATATTTAAAACATCATCACATTTATAACCATCATATAGCCGTTCAAAAATCGCCATGAATACTTTTGGGTGCTTCTGATCTCTGGCAAACAAACGCGTTACCTTCGAGCTGTCGTCAAACGCATCCAATTAAATACCTTGCTATTATTTTTGGCACGTCCGTATAGATTTCTTGTGTTCGTATCCAGGTGGCCATTGTTGGCGAGTCGCAAGTTATCCCTCGCCTGACGTGAGATGTGAAATGTTGGCAAGGCGAAGCGATTTAGATTTTGATGGCAGCGGCAACGGCAGATAACTATGTCTTTAAAGTGTTTATGAGGCGGCAGAATGTTTCTGATCACGATGACGTCGCTCCGTTTGATTTACATTCTTTCCAGGATTTTTGGCAGATACATGGGGAAATGTAAAAGACCGTTAGAGGAACACGTATGTATAGCGTGTATTCTACAGAACGCGCTGATGTTTTATTGTAATAAATTAATCGTTTAAAACTGTATAGTTCAAATATCGTGTCGAAAAATTCTTACTTTAAAATAAGTTCTTCGATTTATGTAGCTTAACAAAATATTTTCGTAAATTCAATAAAAATTTGCGTCATGAAATACTGCTAGTTTACAGAAACTAGACATTGCAGATTCTGAATAGAATAGATTCGCGCTACGTGCTTTTTAAATAAATGAAAGAAAATTACACACATTTACTAATTGTTTGAAAAGCCTCTAAGACCTACTTTTAGAAAGAATGTGAGTAAGGTTGTGATTTAACGTAACTCGACGACATCCCCATTCTATACGAATAGAGAAAAAAAATTAAGAAAAAGAACGTCACAGAAGACGTTTTTATAGTCTGAAATTGTTTCATAACATCGGCGATAGTATCATTTCGTAATATTAGTCTGCTTTCATTCTAATAATAATAATAATAATAACAATAATAAATAACAATACAAATAATAACTCAAAATACAGTGTTACGTACCCGTAACGCTCAACGTTTTGTTGCTTCGTTTCATGATTTAATTAATAATCTCTTTAATATATTTCGTTTCATTTTCAACGAATCTACCTGTATAGGTATCGTTATTCGCTATATAAATATATATATTCAATTTCTTTCGAGTTTTTTTCTTTTTTCCTTGACCTTAGTGTTCGCTTTGTTTTTTCGATTTCTTTTTTAAGAAGTACGGCCCGCTCTAGACACTTGGTTGTTAGTTTTCGATCTTTTTGAACGAAGTTGCGTTCTTCTACCCGATACCGATCGTTGTAAGCCGTATTGTAGTATTTTATTTACGGCCCCGTGGGGTTTTTAAAACGATCGAGTTATCCAGTCTAGTCGCTAAATGCGTTTATCTCCCTGGGAGGATTTAGAGAGTGTTGGAAAAGAGGAAAAAACCTGGTAACACGCTAACAATCTTCATTTTAATTTCTAACCGCCATCAAACGCCATAGATGGTATGTATAGAGCTATTTCTGTTGAGTCTTTCTTTTACTTATTGTCGTTGTTATCCCTTTATTTAGATGGTGTAGCCGACAGGCAGAAAAAAAGATATAAAACATTAAAACATCTTGAACCATGGTCTGATTGTTCCCGCCAGTGACGATCTTCTTTCCGGAAGGAAAAAGGCCGATCGTAGTTGGATCATCAGATAAGCTTATGTTAACTTAATTTTATTTTGTAAACTATTATTCGTAAATTTCATATTTCGTTCATATATCTCGTCATTATTCTAAAATTAGTCTATCGTCATTCAATAACCCAGGTGTTTTCTCTTAACGAAAAACCTGCTTGACCTTCGCTTTTTTTTCTTTTGTAGATCATTTTCTCAAACGTCTGCGTTCATTTTTACGAACTTGTTTTTTTGGTTGTTTCAATTTAATTTTGCAATTTTTAACGTAAATTTATTTTAACACTTAATTGTGAATTTCATATTTTTTATTAATTAATTAGTATACATTCATCAACCCTTTAATTGTTTGTATTTTTCACATTTTTGCTTCGTATGAAAGATGTTATTAGGGGAAGAAGGGGTCATACCCATTATTAATAACTAATTAATTAATTTAGGTAATTGCCAATAAACCATACTTCCTTAACTAATAAAAAATGATAATTAATACATGTAGTTAATTTCACAATTTTAAGTTTAAGATGCCGAAATAAATTTTAATAAATTTAAACTCATATGAAAGCATATTAAATTTTCTTTCAAACAGTATATATTTTTTCTTAATCCGATAAATAGATTGAAACAAAATATATTGTTAAATATTTATTGTTAATAAAAACAGAATTTGGGTTAATGTATCAAATAAACGATTTATTGCTTCGTAACGTTTCGAAAATGTATTTCTTTCTTCATCAAACATTAGCAAATAACAAATTCTTGAGCGATCTTATAATAAAAATACCTAGTTAAATCATATTTTAATTATACCTACATTTGATTAAAACGAATCTATTGCGTAAAGTGCGAAACTTGTTAAACGAATTAAAAGGAACAAAGTTTTAAATTGTAACTGTTCAAATGTCAGTGCATTTTACAAAAGATCAGAACGAAAATGCATACCTCTAAAGAAGGACTGTGAAGCGATAAGGGATTCAAAAACCAGATGTGGCAAAAAAATATATATAATTAAGTATGCAACAGTTTGAAATAAAATAAAATTAAATAGGGGAATATAAACCAATCAACTTAATTTAATTTTAATGTATTTCATGAGCCCATTATAAGCATTCGTGAACGCGGATGTTCTATGGTATTCAAATTCATTAGTAATTTTTTTGATAGCTAAATTTTCTAAGGTAATTCTTTTGTAATAGTTATTTTCGCTGAATAAGCATTTTACATTGTTAAAATTGACAATGTGTTTGCAAGTACTGACATGAGATTCCAAGGCACATTTTTTGGGGTTTACCTTCAAATCACTATATATATATATATATATATATATATATATATATATATATATATATATTTAGTGTTTAAAGAAATTTTGCTTTTCTTTTTTATTTTATTGGCCGTGTCTTAATATTAAAAATAATAGATTTTTATTGGTTTTAGCGACCTTTTATTGAATTTTGAGGTTGTTTACGACGTTTCGACTTTTATCAATTCAGTCTTTTTCAAGCATCTGGAAACAAGAATCATTACAATGAACATGAGAACTGTGTTTGTTTCGTGTGATATAACAATTAAATTAATAATTTTAAATTTAAAATTATATTAAGAAATGAATTACGAATTAGGTTAGCATTTTACGTTGAAAATTAAATAACATTAAATTAAAATAGCTTAGAATGGTAGGGGGACATTAAAGTGATTAATATCTGTATGAATTAATTGGAGACTTAACAATTATTAACAATTTTAAGTTTAAAATTAGATTAAAAAATGATTACAAATTGAGTTAACATTTAACGTTGAAAATTACATAAAATTAAAATAAAAAATAAAAAATAGCTAAAATGAATAGGTAGGGAGACATTAAAGTGATTAACAACTGTATGAATGAATTGGAAAGTTGAATTACACTACAATAAGTAAAGAGAACAAAGAAAAGACAAATAAACTCACATTTGTTGTTCGTTTGGTTTTACAAGGGTACGCATTCATGTGACACATGTGTTGGACATCCGAGACCAATTTTCTTAAAGAACGATCGTGCTTGTGCGGATATTGTAAGTGAACTAATACTTTAGTTTGCGGGGGTTTTTAATTTCTGTTCTTTGGAATGAGCATGGTGGTCAGGACCGTATTTAGGGGTATATGTTAACGTTGTTTTTTCTAATGGGAGCTATTTTTTTCCCGTTTTTGTCTTGTCATAGAAAAATCAAAAAACCCCCCTGCACGCACAAGACAAAAACTGGAAAAAATAGCTCCCATTAGAAAAAACAACGTTAACATATACCCCTAAATACGGTCCTGACCACCATGCTCATTCCAAAAAACAGAAATTAAAAACCCCCGCAAACTAAAGTATTAGTTCACTTACAATATCCGCACAAGCACGATCGTTCTTTAAGAAAATTGGTCTCGGATGTCCAACACATGTGTCACATGAATGCGTAACCTTGTAAAACCAACCGAACAACAAATGTGAGTTTATTTGTCTTTTCTTTGTTCTCTGTACTTATTGTAGTGTAATTCAACTTTCCAATTCATTCATACAGTTGTTAATCACTTTAATGTCTCCCTACCTATTCATTTTAGCTATTTTTTATTTTTTATTTTAATTTTATGTAATTTTCAACGTTAAATGTTAACTCAATTTGTAATCATTTTTTAATCTAATTTTAAACTTAAAATTGTTAATAATTGTTAAGTCTCCAATTAATTCATACAGATATTAATCACTTGAATGTCCCCCTACCATTCTAAGCTATTTTAATTTAATGTTATTTAATTTTCAACGTAAAATGCTAACCTAATTCGTAATTCATTTCTTAATATAATTTTAAATTTAAAATTGTTAATTTAATTGTTATATCACACGAAACAAACACAGTTCTCATGTTCATTGTAATGATTCTTGTTTCCAGATGCTTGAAAAAGGTCGCTAAAACCAATAAAAATCTATTATTTTTAATATATATATATATATATATATATATATATATATATAATAACTTCGTGACCTTGGTATGATATGGTAAACCTAATCAGTAGGCGATTAAAGGTCTGTATATTACTTCAAAATATATGTATTTAAAAAACTCTACATGTTTCGGCTGTATACGCCTTTTTCAAGAGAATACAAAATATGAATGTATATTTTGTATTCTCTTGAAAAAGGCGTATACAGCCGAAACATGTAGAGTTTTTTAAATACATATATTTTGAAGTAATATACAAACCTTTAATCGCCTACTGATTAGGTTTACCATATATATATATATATATATATATATATATATATATATATATATATATATATAATTTTAAATATATATACGACATTATTTTAAAGTAGAAGATTTTTTAGCACTTCTCTGAATAAGTGCTAAAAAATCAATTATTAACCAATAAAATATTCTAATATAATACATACGTGTGTATGTATATGTAATAGCTAACAATAACAAGGGCGTGATTCAGCAACTAAATAATGTCCTA
Source organism: Melolontha melolontha (assembly GCA_935421215.2). Taxonomy (NCBI): domain Eukaryota; kingdom Metazoa; phylum Arthropoda; class Insecta; order Coleoptera; family Scarabaeidae; genus Melolontha; species Melolontha melolontha. Next base: position 164,132,346 of record OW285237.1, on the reverse strand, counting down.
CCACTACTTTCTCTTGCCAATAATTACTAGCATCGCTGATGTATGTATGTGTTTAGATATTAATATAAGGAGAGACACTAATTAGACTTAGAGCACCAGATGTTGTTCTATATCAATCTGGCATGAGATGTGTCACTCAATGAAGTTATACCGAACAAGTGATGTTACTGTGTTCTATTTTCAGTTTATTTCACCGTACGTTTGTTGATATAAATTTGCGCATATCTTGTCATCTAACTTACACGAATGTTCGCGGCGCTATTTTTGCTAGTTAAACAAAAGAAAAGCGAAAACAATATACATACAAAAAGAAAAAGAAAACAAAAACAAGACATTCCTATTTATATTCAATGTGTCTACGCAATACCTCTCCGGCTGCAATAACAAAACCTTAACGACACTTCGACATTTTTGTTGGCAACGACGAGTCAATTAGCACATAAATGTTAAATTATTTGTCGTTTGCTAAATATTTACCTTCGAGAATCGCATGTATGATATAAATAATGTTAGGTGTAAAACAAGATTTATTAATTTATGCAGAAATCAGATGTAGATGTACCAATCCGTTGAACAAATTTGCACGCTGAAGCATTTGTAATGTCGAGCTGCTGAAATATATACAAATTTCATTAAAGTAGTGATAAAATCTTAAATATACGAGGCACATCCACAAACTAAATTTCGAAAGTGTACACGCTTTAATGACGGTACTAGTGAAGCAAATTTGCTCTAAACAAGTTCATTACTGCGAGCATTTCCTGCATTTTTCAATTTTGTGTGATTGATACTTGCTTCTTTTCAAAATCTTTCGTACGCTTCTGTTGAAGATATTAAATTGATGTGCAATTTGTTTGACGCGGTGTAAAGTATAGAGAGAAGGTCGTTTTGCTAAATTATTTTCGAAAACATTAGCAATACCATGCAGAGAACGCTCTGATAATATAATTTTATTATATTTTCGTTTTTTTTCCTCGAGGGTACCTAAGCATTTACTCAGGAGAAAAATAGAATAGGAAGATCGCGAATTTTATATTTTTAGTATGTAGTTGATATTTGACTTAGCGTTATGAATATAATAAAATGCACAAAACAAACACTTGAAATAAAACACGTGTTAGAATTTCCACATGTTTCGCTCACAAGTGGCTTTATCAAGTATGTATATAATACGAGGCAGACACTGTAAATTTCGGGAACCAGCAGTATAGGTGTTACCTGACCTATGATTTATACAAATTCGGCTAACTTCGCATTTTTTTACGGTGACGAAGATAGTGATAGAGAAACAAAATGAATTTAACAAGAGAACACTATCGTGAGTATGTCCAGCGAATTAATTCTGCGTTTGGTAATGAACCACTATCTAAAACTACAATATATCGCTGGTTTCAAGAGTTCAAACTTGGACGTGATAGTCTCAGCTATGAATTGCGTGAAGGTCGACCATCAACAGCGGTTGTAGCGCAAAATGTCGACGTCGTTCGTGAAATGGTTAAGTTTGATCGACATGTGACATATTGCCGGCAACACCAGAAAACCTCGCAACCCCAAAAAAATCGAAAAATGAGATTTTTATACCATCTATTGCCCAGAGACGAAACTATGCAATGCGAAATTCCTGTACCTCCAAAATTCTAAAATTCTGTGATTAATTGGAAAATAACAAGAAAACCTCGTAACTCCAACATGAAAAGTGTTCAACGATAACCTTGTAACTCCATAAGTCTCCCTACTTTGACAGTTGTGACAGTGTGCATGATGTGACTATTAGTAATTTCTCTGCAAATAGAAAAATGTGTGCAATTTGAGTTAAATGCATGTCTATTACGTGGGTAAGTCAAATAATTTATTTTAAAAAAGTGATGTAACAAATTATGTTCTCTTGCGGAGTTGCCAGGTTAGTTTTAGAAACTTTTATTTTGTTACAGTACACATTGTCTCGCTGAAAAAAAAATGATACTCGCACTTTTGCAAGTTGGAGCCCATGCAGATTCGTCAGATAATGATATTTCTTCCGCATCTATTAATGGAAACCTAGTCGAAGTTCGGATCTTCCGAATTCGTCGATTATGATTATCGACGAGCAAGAAAATAGCAGTAGGGATGAAAATGATGGTGTACATATATCTAGGAGAAAATGTGAAAAGCCAAGGAGAAGTTTAAAGGAATTTTTTGACCAAATTACAAAAATGGAGTCGCACTATTGTCGAGCTTCGACAATGAAATTGTACTTAAAACCTCTGTGGAAATCAAAATCCGATTTGTATGAATTTTATAAAATTGACTGGTGCCGACAGAAGAGTATAAACCATGTAAGCAAGACTGCATTCAAACAAGTATTCAACAAAAACAATTTTAGTTCATTTGCAATAAAAAGAAGCCTGCCATATTTGTGTAGAATTTAAAACAAACAATATTGACGAAGTCTTGTACAGGGTGGCCCAAAATGACCGAAGGGGTTTTAATTCCTTATAACTTTTTTATTATAATTTTTTTTTTGCTTGTTTTCAGTATTTTGTAAAGAAGACTTGGGGAATTTAAAATGGAACAGTACACATTTGAACAACGTGCCAAAATCGTTGACCTTTATTTCTGATATCAGCGATCCATTACGAGATATAATTTTTTTTAAAATATTCTCCATTAATATACTGTATTTAAAATTAAAAAAATTTAATAATTATGTCTTAAATAAGAAGTTATAATGAACTCCAACCTCTTCGGTCATTGCGAGATATAATTTTTCATCATTAAATTAAAAATATTCTCCATTAATATACTGTATTTAAAATTATAAAAATTTAATAATTATATCTTAAATAAGAAGTTATAATGAACTCAAACCCCTTCGGTCATTTTGGGCCACCCTGTGCAATTCTGACATTGAGAGGAAAGTTGAAGCTAGGACTGAAAAGCAACAGGATAAAGCATCGTCTATTAAGACCTTTACGATGGACCTTCAGGCGGTACTTTTAACTACTAAGACAAATGTGTCCGCAATATATTATAAAACAAAATTGGCGGTACATATCATGACATTCTTTGATCTTCAAAACAAGGACGGTACGTGTTTTATCTGGAGTGAAACAAAAGGGAGGTTAACGCAGACTTTAATTGTTTACCAGTTAGAAGCAGCTGTTAAGCATTTACTTGAAGAGAACCAAATTATTTTGTACAGTGACGCATGTAATTACCAGAATAGAAATTCTACCTTAGCAAATGCACTTGTTGCAAATAATGTGAAGGTTGTCCAAAAATATCTTGAACGCGGCCACACGCCAATGGAAATAGATTCGATGCACAGAACAATTGAGAGAAAGTTGAGACATGTAAATATAGATATACCGGCAGATTATGTAAGAATATGTAGATCAGCTCGCCGTCTTCCAAAGCATTATGAAGTATCATATCTCACTCACGATTTTTTCAAAAAAGTAGTTACGGATCTTAGGGTACTGAAGTATAATCCCAATGGAACTCTACAGTACAAACTTGGGTTTGGAGATGAATGGCAAGTCTTCCTTCGAATCAATAAAATTAGAGCCGTACCTTTCGTAGATCTCTCTGTTCTTTACACAGAAAGGCTGCCCATAACGAAAGAAAAATATAACCATTTGCAGATTTAAAAAATATTCCTTAGAAAAAGACCATCACACATTTTGTGACAATGTCCCTCATTCTTGAAGTATATTATTTTCAATTTTTTGATTTTTTTAAATAATGGGTGATTCATTTGGAGGTACTTTTTTAGGTGGGGATTTAATGGCTGAGCGCGCATGCGACGCGTCAGCGGACTGCGTATTCTGGTTCAGTACTATTTGACATTACGTAATGGAAAGACTTACCCCGGCACAGCGTCTACAAATAGTACAGCTTTATTGCGAAAATGGGCGTTCTACGAATGTGTATCGTGCGCTTAGAGCAACATATGGGCCACATAATCGGCCTACCGAACGTACAATTCGCTATACCATCAATAAGTTTGAAACTCAATTTACAATAATGGATAATACACGACCACATAGACCTCATCCAGCACGTAGTGAAGGAAATATAGCGGCGGTAGCAGCGAGTGTACGCGAAGGCCGGGAAGAATCAATTCGTCGCCGTTCTCAACAGCTTGGTTTGTCGTATGAAACAACTTGGCGTATTTTACGAAAGGATCTTGGTTTAAAAGCATACAAAATTCAACTAGTGCAAGAACTAAAGGCGACCGACCTTCCGAATCGTTTCCGTTTCAGCCGTTGGACTCTTGATAAACTTGCAGAAGATCCACTGTTTTCGACAAAAATTTTGTTCTCCGATGAGGCCCATTTCTGGCTTAATGGGTACGTGAATAAGCAAAATGCCCGTATTTGGGGTGATGAGCAACCTGAAGAGATTGAAGTGCTACCATTACATCCAGACAAAACAACTGTTTGGTGCGGATTATGGGCCGGTGGAGTAATTGGTCCATATTTCTTCAAAACAGAAGCCGGCCGGAATGTGACTGTGAATGGCGACCGTTATCGCGCCTTGATAAGGGACTATTTGCTGCCTGAACTTGACACCCGTGGTCTACAAGACATTAACTTCCAACAAGATGGCGCCACTAGCCATACAGCTCGTGAAACTATGGCTTTACTGCGAGAACGATTCGGTGAACATTTAATTTCACGCTTCGGACCAATAAATTGGCCGCCTACATCTTGTGACATCACACCATTAGACTTTTTTCTGTGGGGCTACGTGAAGTCCAAAGTCTACATGGATAAACCGGCTACAATTGAGGCATTGGAGGCCAATATTACTCGGGTCATTGGACAAATACCACTCGAAATGCTAGAACGCGTCATTGAAAATTGGAACAGCAGAATAGACTACGTTAACCGCAGTCGCGGCCAACATTTGAGAGAAATAATCTTCAAAAAATAATTATAAAGAATGGTTCTTTTGTATGATAATCAAGTTTCTTAAATAAATTGGCCTTTTTCATTTGTTCTTTGCTTTTGGAGAAAGTATCTCTAAATGAATCACTATAATAAGTATAAAACCTTTTCTTTTTACATTAATAAAATGGAAATTTGTATTTTGATTAACGAGAATATTTGTATTAGATTTCTTGCAGGTATTATAATTGTCCATTAATAAAATTTCGTTCTTGAATTATTTTTTTGTAAATTTTCTGAAAAGCTCGTATCTCCACTCATAAAGATCCCTGTAAAAGTTCTAAAAACTCGTAACTCCAATTTTTTTAGTTGAAGTGCGTCTCTAGTAAGCAAAACACGAAAATATATATATTCTCAATTTCTTACATCATCCTTTTTAAAATAAACGTGTTTTGTGGTTGTTATTTCCATGCGATTAATAATAGTGAGTATATGAATGACAAAAAATTGTATTCTGTGAAAACTAACCTACTGGAGTTACGAGATTTTCTTATGTCGCCGACGATATGCTGAAATTCGTACATCCCTAGGCATTGGCATGACTGCAATACAAAGAATTTCGCACGATTATTTAAATGTAAGAAAACAGTGTGCGCGGTGGATCTCACATAATCTGTCAGCAGAGCAAAAAGAAGCTCGTGCGAAGTAGTGGACGGAAACACTGAAACGCTTTCAGTCAGGTTCATAAAAACTTGTGTATAATATCGTCAGTGGCAATGAAACATGGTTCTACTCATATAAACCTCAAATAAAAAATCTGGTGTATGGGTGTTTCAAAGTGAAGCAAAACCAACGAAAGTTGTTCGAGTGCGCAGTGTTTCTAAACAAATGATCGCTTGTTTTGTATCTAAGACTGGTCACGTGGCCATGATTTATTTAGAGAATCGTAGAACTGTAAATGCAGAATACTACCATTTGTTTGCCGCAAGTTATTGCAGAGAGTGATCAGAACCGTCCCATCCTACTTCTCCATGACAATGCAAGTTCGCACGGCGCAAAACTAAAACTCGACTATTTCACCAGCAACATCGTTGAATTACTCAGACATTGTCCCTACATCGACGACCTATACTTCAATGACTTTTTTACGTTTCCTAAAATTTAAAGTAAAATGTGCGGACAAATATTTTTATCACCCGAAGAGGCAGTTGGGGCGTGTGAAACACACATTTCAAACGTACCATCTTCTGAGTGGGATAAATGCTTTACTAATTGGTTTATACGAATGGAAACGTATATAGAACTTAAGGGCGATTATTTCGCAAAACAATAAAGTATTTCAATCTGTTAACATTTTATTTTATTTTTGATTTTCCCGAGATTTTCAGTGTACCACTCGTACTAACTAAACTTAGGTATTAATTGAATTTACAATATTTTATTTACCTGACCTAAGTCTTTATTTACCATGGATAAATTAACTCCTATATAAAAATGTCCATTTGCGGGTGACATTTTTGTCACTTTGACAGCGATAAAAACCTACATAGCTTTTTATCACGGATAAAAATGCTTCTTCCTCCGATAAAAATGCTTCTTCCTCTTACATATCTAGTAGCCCTGCATCACTTAATTTATTTTGGCAGCTGACAGGTAATAACTATTAAGTATCGTTGAACGTAAAATGTACGAGTCGGTTTGGGGAAATTTCAACAAATATCAAAAGATCAATACCGCAATACACAAGAAATACAAAATCGTCAATATGGAGACAATTTAAAAAGTTTTATTCATGTCGTTAATTTATCTTGCCAAAAAACACTCGAGCTTTTCTTTCAATCGGATAAATTTCTTTTTAACTCAATATTTTTCCAATCAGTAATTTCGCTCGCAAAACTTACATTAGAAAAAATCGCTCGACTTTTCGGTCTCGCGATTTTTTCATGTAAGTTTTTTTCGTCAAATTACTGATTGGCAAAATAATTTTGTTACAAAGAGAAATTTATCCGATAAAAAAAAGCTCTTGTGTTTTTACTTATGATAAATTTTTGAAGTGGGGAGTTGGATATAGTGGTTATTTAATCATAAGTTTGTGTTTTTGAAATTATTCATTTCTACAGCTTCTAAATTACTTAATAGAACACTTTTATTCTGTGTATGCAGAATTTTGAAATTGAGGTCGAAGTCATGTTTACATTCTAACGAATGTTTGGCATAATAGGAAGCTGTTTTTTTGTTATGAAAGAACCTAATGTGTTCTTTGATTCTTGTATTAAAAGAGCGGCCTGTTTGGCCCACATAGAATTTTTGGCGACTCCCACAGTTCAGCTCATAAACTCACCTTTTTTCACCCTTTTCCGTTCTTCCTGTATTATTTTCGGTAATATTACCTACGGTATTATCAGTTAAATGTTTAAAAAGACGAAAAATCGGGAGTCTATGACCTGAAATGTGAATTCTTTCAGGGTTTTGAACACCGATCTGTACGATTCTCCAAAATGCCTGGCTACATTTAAAAGTTATCCTACATAACACAGGATATTCAGCTTCATGTGTTCTGTTAACACGTGATTGGTTTTATTTATTTTTTGGGGGGGAATTTAGAAAACAACCGTCTTCTTTGAATTTGTTAAAAATATTTAAAATTGTTTTCGCATAAGATATAGGCTGTTAGGATAAACATGTCTCTAACCATTTACAACCGTTTACATCCCTATGAAAAGGTAGCAATTTCGTCTTTATTCATGTTTTAAATAAATGATCTATTTTTCAATAAAATGTATTTTATTTATGATTCATGTATAAATAAAAATTCAGAAATATTTAAAATTATTTTTCTTCTCTCCATTGAAAACTGATTTAAGAATTATGTTATTGTTTGTAGGTAAATGCTGAGGTATAGCTGGTTGACTACTATGCCACCTATGCATTGACTTATTTTTTTATCATTACACATACGGAAAATGTATGTGTAATGATAAAAAAGAACCCGGTTATGGGTCCAAGAGGTTGTTATTTCTCCTGACACCTTTTGTTTTATTTGTGGTGAATACACTATTAAAAGTCAACAACGAAACATAAGGGATTTCGTGCAGAAAATATAGTTTGCTTACATCAAGTTGAAACTTGGAATCAAGAGAAAGCCTGGGCTCCTCATAATGTGTACGGCGAATACCTGACTTCTAACAGATTACTTTCTAGACAGCTTAAAAATATTCGGAAATTGCCGGTCTAATGGTATAGAATTGCATGTGAATTATGTTAACAAAATTTAAAAAAACAGTGATTGTCCTAAACTAATTACTTCATTGACAAGTTATCCTTACGTCAATTCACTGTCGTAAATTCGAGTTGAACTTTTCAGATAATATATATCGTTCACGTACAACCAATTATTTCGTATTTTAAACGATATTCACCTCATTTAATAGGCTCTTTTTTGTCCTTTATCTACTTTTGACGTAAAAAGAAAATTTACACTGAAATGTAGTTAAAATCTAATACTGATGAGTGTATTTAACCCACATCATATTTAAATATTATTAAACTTAAAAAAATTTAAAAAAACAAAAGAAATTTCAAAATAATGACAAATGAGAATAAAATAAAAGTCAAAACATTCAAATACTCTTCTTTAGATTTATTTTTTGTTGTGGAAAATCACGAAAATAAAATAAAAACTTTAAGAAGAGAAATTAAGAATAAAATAAATCAGAAATTAATAATATATGCAACAGAACTAAAAAATGCAGCCACTGCATTTTTAAAAAGTGTGCTGCATTAGTATATTTCTAAGTAAAGAGATATGTAACATACGCTGACAGGTATTATTTATGCGCTTATGGTTAGCAAAGATCAAATTAAGATCGTTTGTCCTTTGATTATAATATTTTCATAATATCCATTGATCTTGTTTAGAATTCAGCCCATTGCTTCTAGAATTCGATAATTTATATTTTGTTACGATAGCAAGAATGAAACAATGAAAATTAATAAAGTAATTTTAATTTGTAACAACTTCGACCAATTACATACATTAAATGCGTGATTAATAACTTACCAGTTGATTCTGATAAGCCGTCACTGCTGTAAAAACCGTTTCAGGGAAAATGAACGTCTTGTATTCCTCATTTTCTAAATCCACGATTTGTCCCGGTGTTCCTTCTGGTCTTTTTATCAAATGTATTCGTGGTTGATATTTGTGCATTGAATTTAGAACCAACTGAAACAAGCAATAAAAATAGAAAATAAGCTAACGAAAACTTACAGTGTAAAAAAAACACAAATAAATTTAAATGAATGAATTCTTACTTTCTTTTAAATATATTCTTAGACATTTCATATTTCTAACAATATTTGTCATTCACAATCTAAACATATTAAAACCTAACACATCACTTAACACATCCATATTTCCCTGTTAATATTCACGTCCAAAGAAAATATAAGCCACATTGCTTAACATATATTGTACCTACTGACAAATTTAATCTAACTAAACTTAACTCTTTTGTGAATTGCCAAAAATACAAAATGCCTTTCATCATCAAGATTGATACTGGCACGAATTGTAAAGTAGTTTCAAAAATAAATACTATAGCACTTAGAAAATCTTAGTTTTTTAACTTACATGACCGTGCTTGTCCATCTCATTGTTAGTCAGCTTAACTTTCTCGAAGGACACAACTTGTTTCCGGAGTTGTTCACCGGAATAGGGTGAATCTGGATGAGCGTACATCCTGCAGGGTGCTGGAGGATCAGCTTTGCCTGCAACCAACCAAGAAGACCGGTGATAAGCATACCGGTACCTCTTGCTATCTACAGGAACTATGTCTAGAAGTACTGCGTATCTTTGATCCGGTTTTATTCCAGTAAAGGACACTCTGACTGTCGGAAACATCCTCCTACAATAAAATGATATTTTGGTAATTAATAAATTTAAAACAATTTAAATTAATTAGTTTATTATACCAATAATATATATTAGATACACACTTGGACTAAGAAATTATAAATTACAAGGTATGACAATTAAATAACGGAACTGGTCTGTAAAATTTGATTTATTTAAAACGTATTACAAATATCAGTTAATCCCCTTCAACATACTCTCCATGCCTATCCATACTTGTATTCGATTGTCCAAGGCAGCGCAACGTCACCCTTTTTCAGCAACTCTGCCGTTTTTTGCGTTGATCTCTTCTACAGACTGAAAATGTGTACTCTTTAATACACTTTTTACTTTTGAGAACAGGTAGAAATCACACGCAATGAGATTTGGTGAATGCAGCGGAAGTTCGAGCACAGTAATTCCCTTCTACGCTAAGAACTGCTTCATAGAGTGTGAATTCTTGTCCTAGTGCAGCATCCATATATTGTTGTTCCACAGATCTGGTCTATTCTTCCTCACCTCTCTTCTTAGCTTGGTCAAGACGTCAATGTAGTACTTCTGGTTTATGATTTCGCCCTGAAGTACCCACTCAATTATGATGATACCTTTAATATCGAAAAAGACGGTGAGCATGATCATGACCACTATCCAGTGTATGGATTGACGATTTGTTTCAGACTCAGATTGCAAAATTCACATATCGTCACATGTGATGACTTTTCTATTAGTTCAGGCTCTGCTGTAAATCGCTTTATGATGTCAGAGCAGTTGCTTTTTCTATTCTCCTTTTGCTAATGTTTTCTTAGTACCACCTTTTAAAATCTTCATGAAATTTGTTTTTATTGTCTCTTATCGTTTCAACTCTCACTAAGCACGTCAAACCATTTATTTTTTAGCTAACAAGAATGTTTAATTAATGATACCATGTCCTTATGCATCTACTTTATTATTAAATCTGGACAAAGGCAAGGGAAAACGGTACTGTGTATGTTGTACCTTGTAATTTTTTAGTTCAAATCATGGAAGTAGCCACAGAATTAGCTTGATTAAAAAGATAATTTTATGTCATTATTATTTGAACATGATTTTGGCCGCGGCTGGCTCACATATGAAACGCGAAGTGGTTTATCGCCGTATACCAACCAATTCACATTTCCCCATAGAAAATAATTCAAAGGTGGAGATCACACGATCGTGGAGGCCAATTAATAGGACCATTACGCGAAACTATGCGCTCATCGAATGTTTCCTGTACTACCCTGATTGTGTCGCGTGCTGTATGGCATGATGTACCGTCTTATTGAAAACAAAGCTGTTCTAAATCTACATAATTTAATTGGGGCACAAAAAATCAGTAATCATGGACCTATAGCACTCTCCATTGATTGTAACGTTCTGACCAACATCATGTCTGAAGAAATATGGGCCAATGATTCCACCAGCCCGACTTAAGACCAATCCTGTTTTCGGTCAATATGCCGAACGTATGACGCGAATGATGATCATGTGGCTGTAAATCTTGCACGAGCTGCATCTTGTAAGCTCGTATATTAAACTTTTTCGTAAAATCTTCCATAAAGAGGATGGACGAAGCTCCAATTGCTGTGCACAACGGCGAATATACTCATTTAAGTCTTCCTTAATACTGCGCTGTACAGCTGCAACAACTTCTTCGGTGTGAGCACTGTACGACGTCTCTATGGATGGACGCTTATGTCGACAGTAAAATGGATGTAGAGCACGGTTTCGCGAACTAAACCACGATTTCCTAAACAAATTTGCACAATTTGCAAACGTTGTTCTGGTGTAAGTCTGTTCGTTTTTAAATGAAAACGTGTTTAATAGAAATCAGCTGTCAATTGTCAAAATGTTTGTCACTAGAAATAGTTTTGCCAACTTAAAAACCAAACCTTTAAAAAAACACCCGTTACATGTAACAATCTAAACAAATATATTTTTACCCATAAACAAAATTTCAGTAAAATACCGCTTTTAAATTGAATGCTTCTATTGTATTGTGAGATATCAATATTCGGACACAAATTGAATGGTTCCTAGATTTTGAATCTATGACAACACAGTAGAACAGTATTTTACAGAAATTCCATTTATGCTAATGCTACAAATTGCCAAATTGCTACATGTACACAAGTTAGATATGATAATGTCCTGTCGTATATCCTTTCGTTAGTTCAGGCTTATTTATCACATTGTTATTTTTATTTGTTTTCAAGAATAAAAGAATAAAATTCGTGATGAGCGATTTCCGTCACCAGAAGCAGATGTTTCCTAAGTATCAGCTCCAGGGTGTAGAAAATGTCTCGCAAGTTCGAGCGTATGGAAAAGTGTATTGAAGGCAAAGGCAGATACTTTGAAAAACAATAAAGTCGTTTACTAAATTTTATGTGTCTTTTTACATAGTTTCTAGAGAAATTCCCATCAGCAGCGCTAGTACATGCATACATAAACATTAAAGTTACATTTGAAGCTTCGTCAACTTTCATTTTTGTTTCTGGCATCTTAAAGGAACAGTACACATTCTTTCAATAATTAGTGACATAAAAATGAAGAAACACATCCATTGATCTTCAACATCAGAAACGAAGTGCAACGTAAGAAATGTATACGCAAAAGAATCACATGCAAGCACAGAAGACAACATATCTACATATATACATTCATATAACACATACACAGGAAACAGAGTAATTATCCACAGCACAAAGCGGTAATAAATACGTTGCGTAGCAGTTGAAGTGAGACCATCACGGCTCATTTGTGATGTCGCTCGCTTTGCTGCTTTTAACATCTATTCCTTAATTAAAACATACGAGCCGGTAGGCTGATGGATTCACGCGCCGGACTCACGGCAGAAATGAGCCGGCGATGTATCTATATTTATATCAAAAGGTTCTCTGCTTAGTTGGCAATTATTCTTTCAGATAAGATACCTCTAACATAAAATATGTGTGAGTATATACAAATTAGTTGATTTGGGATTAGTATTAATTAAACTTTGTTGGAATCACAATATAACGCGCATTACAAGAATAAAATTAACTTGAATCTAGTTTAATTGAAATGAATGACTTTTGATAAATAGGTCAAGATTTTAAATACTATACAAGCGCGACAAAAGGTTTATCTACTAAATATATTGTAATGCTATACTTAACGTAGGCGGATAATTAGCTAATTTTAATGTCAGGAAAAATTTAATTCATGAAAAATTCGATCAATGGATACGCTTGCGCCTTGATTCTGGCTTGAATACAAATTGCGGGTTTCGTAATGTATTTAGGATAACTAGAAAGGCAATTAGAACGATATCCTTGTTTTGAATTAATCGAGAAATTAATAGATTTCATTAATTTATTATTAACGGGTTTGACAGTTATACCTAGAGATGGCGTTGACACGGGTTTTCTGATATGCATGGAGAAGGTTGGTAATTCTAAAGAAACAAAACGGTCTTCGCGTTTTAAAATTGCTAACTGATAGCTGTAACATTACCTTAATTTTAATAAGCTCAATAACGAGTTGCTTAGTCGAACAATTTTGGATTAGGGGTTATTTGTGTTTTTTTTTTTCTAGTTGGACGTGCTTTAATCCAATGTTCGTATTTCGAGTGCTTTCTTTTGTGTATTGTTTTTATTCCGTAGACAAGTGTAGTGTGGATATTCAAAAAATAAAAGCCTAAGTAACAAATAATCTGATTTTATTAAACAAACATAGTACGATTCTTTTAATAAATACATACATAAATTAATATATTGTTCAACAGTAATACATTTATTTAAAATAATATAAACTTCAAAAATAAGTATGTAAAAAGAAAAGGATTAAATAGAAATACATGCGAAATATTAAACTGGTAATTTCGGATAATGTAACAAATAATACCGCGATATCATAAAGTTTCTGGGTCCAAGATGGCATTGAAATAGAAAATATATGTCTGAACTTTATCCATATTATCATACTGGCAACTTCACCTTAATTTTTGAAAATTATTTTGATAGTGTCATCGTGACATCAATAAATATGTCATTTGATTTAATAAAGATACAATAAAACAACAAGCTCAGCTTGTATTCAAAATTTTATTAATAAAAAAAGGCAAAATTAAAGCAAATGTTGAAATTGTTGTCCGTTATTTTCAATTCCCAATGTGACACGCCTTTTCATGCTGTTAAAGGCATTTTGCAGCATTGCGGGCGTTATTAATGCACATTCGTCAATAATTCTTTGTTGCATATCTTGCAAATTAGCAACAGGAGTTTTAAATATTCTACGCGAAAAAGTCCATAATTGTCAAACAAGGTGATCGTGGTGGAAACTCAACTTCCGTATGTAAACTTATGATCCGATCATCAAAAAACTCACGAAGAAAAGCAATATTTTCTCGTGTTGTGTGTGCCGTTGCACCATCTTGTTGAAAGTATCCATATTGCAATTCATCATCATGTAACTGTTCAATAAATTCATTCAGAATGTTTCTATACATCTCAGCATTAATTGTGAAATTAAAAAAATAGGGCCAACAACTCTGCGGCGAGAAACTGCTAGCCAAACACCAAGTTTCGCATTATGGAGAAACGATTCAATAAAAATATGAGGATTTTCACTACTCCACATTCGAGTATTTTGGAAATTGACATACCCCGAAAGATGAAACCATGCTTCATCAGAGAAAAATGACAAATTTAGCAGGTCATCATCTTCTATTAACTTATTTGCAAACCCCTGGCAGTATGCACGACGTCTAGGGTAGTCTACCGGCAAAATAGCCTGATGTGATTGCATCTTATACGGATGCATGTGTAAGTTTTTCTTTACAATTTTCTGACATGTTCCATAAGAAAGTCCAATCTCTTGAGAAAGGCGTTTCAAAGGTTTTGTGGGTTCATTTACCATACGTTGACGAACATCATTTATAACTTGTTCCGAACGAACAGTTGGTCTACCAGTACGTGATTTATGACCCACAGAACCAGTCTCACGAAACACACCAACACAATTGGAAATTATAAAAATCTTTGGGAATTACAGCTAACTCTGGAAAGTGCTCTCTAAAATCATCCAAACATGCACGTTGACTCTACACCCAAATTCCATCAATTCGCACTCCACTCCGAAAATAGGCTTCAATCATGTACGTTTTTTGCACTATATTGTAAACCATATTTGAATTTACTCGAATGTGCTATGTTTCAAACTCGACGTTCAAACTTGCTTTCAGCAATTCTAACACATTAATGGATTACAGATAATGTCACTGTCAAAATAATTTACAAAACAGAGTAATTTAACTAGCTAACTTAAGTTCAGACATACAGTTTATATTACAAAGCCATCTTCGTCCTAGAAACTTTATGATATCACGGTATTTAAATATCATACCACACAAATATTGTACTTTCAGTCTTACTTCCTTTTAACTAAAATGAATATTCTCTTACAACTAATTACTCTTTCTCCAGCGTCTTACGTTATATTTAGGTCATGTGTGATTCTTTTCTTTCTGTTAATAATTACAGCTTAACTGTCTCCAAGATATCTCCAAAAAAAAAACGAAACGTCTGAAGGGCCAAAGCAATGTAATTCTCGCTAGAGGCCTTCTCGGCTGATCCGGTGTAAATATCGAAAAAGTGTCTCAGATTTTACGAAAAACGGGGTATGTAATAAATGATTCGAAAATCAAGAAAAAAGAAAAGACTCGTCTGGGGAGTCGGTGGCGCATAGAAACTGTGCTTATGTGAACGGTGGGGGTTGCGATGCAGTTACGACTATCGCACATGACCTTGTGCTAGAAAATATTATAATACAACTATAAAATACAAATATATACAAATACATATACGCGGACACTTCGAAAGATCATAATTGTGTCGGCGCGGTTTGAGTTTTTCAAAATTAACGAGAACTCGCGCTAATGTTCTACAAAATTTTGGCTTAACGAACTAAGTTCGTTACAATATAAACTTGTAACTCTGTTTCTTGTAGTTAAAACAGAATGTTATTCTTGTAAATAAAAATTATTAAGGCTTCTCCAACACTATCTTTTGAATTGATGAAGGTCCATCATTTAAAATAGAAATAAAACTAATGGTTAAATCTTAACTTTTTTAATACCTAATCGTAAAACGACGACAATTGTTTTGCCAGCACAGTGGCTTCATCGGATACTTATAGCTAAAAAGCACGTTACAGACTAAATTAAAAATATAAAATCAACAAGGTTAGAATTACTTTACAATGGTTTTAAAAAATATGAAAATTAATTCAAATCCTGATTGAAATTGTGGATTTCTTCTAATAAATGATTAGCAAAAGTGGAACATTGTTTTTTATTTCTAAACGACGAACAATCTTCAGCAATGCGTTTTTCAAACGATCTTCCTGTTTGACCAGCGTATGTCTTACCGCATTAACTTATAGACTCCAGATTTCTTATTTTTATCTGTTTTATCGGCTTTTAATATGTTTTGATAAATTATTATTACTATTTTTTGCTTAACATTGAATTACTAGTAATAATAATTACACAGGATTAGGCAAATTTGTGGATTCATTCGAATATCTTGAATACGGCTACTTAGATTTTAATAAAATTTTAGGCAAATAGGAAATTCGAAGAGCATATTTATATATGAATCAGACTTCCGGTTTAGCCGCAAGCGATGTTAAGTTTTTTATTTTAAATCTTTAAACACTCCGTCTTTTGTCGCGAATTAGCGTCTTCTTCTATTTCATTCCGTTCTATTTATCGCTAACCTACCTATTTATCTATTTTCGTTCGGAAATACATAAATTAGAAGATTACGTACCAGAATAAATCCTAATGGTTTTTTTATAACGCAACTATATATGTCACTGGGGAGGATTTAAGTCAGCTCTCTATACCGTCATGAAATATCCCCTGTTTGGGTAATTGCAACGTGCAATTAAAAATTGTGACACTTAATTATATCCCCGTATAATCGAGAGGGCTGCAAAAATACGATATACTTCTTTAAAAGGTAACTAAAGCCCTGAAAACAAGCTGCCACAATGACGATAGATAGCGATCGACCAACTGCACGACAGCGGTCTCAGTGTACCTCTCTCCCTGAAAGATATCTCCACTCGATAATCGAGGTGGGAAGAAAGCTACGAAGAATAACTAATACGTAACCACTTTTTCGCAGATAAAACCGTAAGTAGGGCACTTACAGGTGGGTTCAAAAATAAATAGAACGGAATAAAATAAAAGGAGACGCTAATTCGCGACGAAATGAAGACGTGTCTACGTACACGTAACAATATATTATGAATTTAAATAGAGCTCTGCTCTGGAAGTTCAGCAATAATAAGGTTTGGTATCCTTTTATTTAACAACGACAGAGATATTTAATAAAATCTAGTAATGCAAATTTTATATAAAAAAAATGAACACAAAAAATATTAAAAAAAAATCAATAAGAAAGTTTTCGAAATAATGACCATTCACTTCTTAACAACAATGCAAGTCTGTGAACAAATTCTTGAATGAAATTTGCCAAAGCCTCCTCACAAAATTAATTGCACAACCTCAATTATTCTCTGCCGTAACTTGTCCAGATTATGCACTCGTCTAGTGTAAACCATTGACTTTAAATGACCCCAAAGGAAAAAATCTAGGGGATTTAAATCTGGAGACCATGCAGGCCATTCAATGAATTCTTTACGACCAATCCACCGACTTCGGAATGTTTCGTTTAAAAAACTTCTAACCTTAAGGGCGTAGTGAGGGGGTGCTCCATTTTGTTGGAACCAAACATTTACAGGTAATTACCCATCTTCCTCAATATTAGGAACAAACTGATCACGAAAAATATCTAAATATTTCTGTCCATTTAGGGTACGATGAATAAAAATAGGACCAATAATTTTCACAAAATTCAATTCTACGAGCATAATCCCTGTCCTATTATTCTTGCACTAAATGTGGTTTATACAGATGATGTTTTTCCTGATGCGCGGGATGTTTTAGGAATTTGTGGTAATTCTTCTAATGATGTAGCAATAACTTCGTTAGTTACAACTTTTGGTCGTCTGCTTTTAGGGTCAATTTATACCTTCCAACGACATTTCGTGATATAGGATGCAAATTGTTAAATAAATGGCATTATTCTTCACGAGTTCTAACACTGTCATCAAAACCAATCATCACCAGAATTTCAATACGTTCTTTTTCAGTTAATTGAACAATTATTAACATTTGGATGTCTACAATATTAATTCTGACAGTTTAAGTCAAGTAGTACTGAATTTTAATTCCACGGCTTACTATACATGAACATGATTTTAAAATATCGGCTTTAATTAAATATCTCTGTCGCTGTTGAACAAAAGGATGCCAAACCTTATTATCGCTGAACTCTAAGAGCAGAGCTCTATTGTAGTAAAAATATAGAGGGTGTTTCATTCGAAATAAAAAAGTTAACATCGCTTCCGACTAAACTGGACGCCTGATTCGGATATAAATATACTCATCGAATCCCCAATTTTCTAGTAAAATCTAGCTAGCCATATCAAAGATATTCGAATGGATCCATATATTTGCCTAACCATGTATAAGAAACGTTTAAGTAAATATTTATGCTACTACGCGACGTGTGTGGTAATATGAATTACAGAAAAGTAAAAAAAGTACGCGCGCATGATATAATTTATTTTGACAAATCTTGAACTGCAATCGTTTCCACATAATTACATCGCAATAACCTCTGCTTAACACCACTTAAAGAACAACTTCGCGAGAATCAAGTCGGATTTAGTCCTAAGAAAGCGTGCCTCGACCATATATGTATACTGAGGAAACTGTTAGGCCAAATATCCAAAATAAAAGAAAAATTATACATAAATTTAATTTCTAATTTAGTACTTGTCAGAGCGTCATTAACACAAATCAACACAGTTTCTTTTCTGGGCGTAGTAGTCTAATAAATTTATTGGTGGTCCCTAACTTATATAAATAATATAGTAATTGCAGTAGAATACGGTAAACTCTCTCTATATGGCATTAATGGCGCCTTGTGATCGTAAATACTTTTGAACCTGGGGAATAGACTGAAAATAGTAACACTATTTACTGTACAGTCCCGCCAAATTCGAATATCTTGTGGTATTCCTCAGAGCAGTCATCTCATACTGATTCTATTCTCGCTATTTGTGAATGATTTATGCTATTCATTCTCAAATAATGATTTTTGTGACATACGCGGATAACTTGAACCTATAGCAGTGTATTGGGTCTAAAATTTATTGCGACTCAAAACAATGCGACGTAGATAAACTGGTTGCGTGATGTAACGAAAATAATATGCGTCTTAACGCCTTAAAATTCCGTCCAATTTTTTTTTCTAAAAGTTCTTTTTCAATCCTCTTCTCTTACTCTTTATGCGATGCATTGTTACATAGACTGACTCAAATTACCGAACTCGGAGTCATATTCAACAATTTCTCACTTTTCATCCTCACATCGATGTCACTGCTAGTCACTCGATGCGATTATGTGGTTTGATAAAACCCATATACCGCCCATCTAACGGACATTGGCTAAATTGGATTGGGAAGTACTCTCCCCCACCCGCCACATATACTTCGGATTTGGCTCCGAGTGACTGTCATCTCTTTGGGCCACTCAAAAAGTTCTTGGGATTTTTCGACGGAAGTACAGAAACTGCCGGAGTGATGGAACAGGTGTATTTTAAAGAAGGGTTGTTACTTGTGTCTATAATATTAATTTGTAGTTGTATCGACCAGAAAAAAATTAAATGCAGGTCAAATTTGAATTACCCTCGTATATTTAGACACATAAGTATATCAGGGAATAACATTTAGACACACTGGAGGTATAAATGAATTAATTATAGGAAATATCAAATAAAGCTATTTCCGAAAAAAAGTTGCATAAATTGCCGATCTTGAGAATTGAAATTCACTATGCAAGCGAGAGTTAAAAGTTGGAACATCGAAGTTTACAGATGCTAACAGAATAGGGCAATCAAAATAAAATAATTGTTAATTAATCTATATTTTATTTTAAGATCAAACAAGCGACGACCAGATTCATTAGGATATCTGATATTAAATCTACCGTTTAGTTCTTTGACGACAACTTTTTATCGGTTCACCCATGCAGTCATCGATATAAGCCCGTAAATATCTAAAAACGGTAATATTTTCTTAATACGCCGCTCATAGTCAATTTCCTAATACACATATTATATTGTAAATTTAGGGCACCAAAATTCCTCCGAGCTTAGGAGCTAGAGCAAATCTAGAGCTGGTTGGATTTCTACTGAATCCTAGTTGGACCGAAAATTATGAAGCGGGTGAATGGCCAAGTGGTCACTGTCGCATATATACAAGTCCACTCAAATTTTTATGTATTGAGTATTTGGTACTATTGCGTAATTTGTCATGCTTTTGAGGCATATATACATATCTTTTCATAGTTTTATGCATGAGATATACGTTAACATTTTGAGGGGAAAACTTTTCCAATAGATATTGTTGTATTATTACTTACTTGTGCGAGTATTGATTTGTAGGTGAAGTAAGACCCATTTCGAGAGATTACGTCTTGTGGGTACGATATAGCCTTTACGTCATTAGTGTGACGTATGGCCTCTTATTGCAACTCAAAAATAATTCACGGTAGCGCTCTTTTTATCTATCGTCTTAGTTAGTCACGTAACAACGTTTCGAAAAGAACCCCACGTGGGCTTCGCTAGCCTTTTTACTAGCCTTAACCCGGGTACTGGCTAGTTGAATTGTATTTTTGTTAGGCAAGAACATAGATTTCAACTCTACCGTAAATCGAAAAGTAACCGAAGCCAGTTTCGTGATATTAATTTTTGCAATTATCCTTAGCATAATTTATTTAGGTCGCGTTGCATCGAGTCACATTCAATTTTACTAATACACCAGTATAGCTTCAAATCATCCGCGTACATCAGAAAATTACAATCTTTAAATGAATAGTACAAATTATTTATAAATAGTAAGTATAGATGCAAGATGATTGTTCTGAATAACACAGAAAGTACACGAATCTGATATGTTCCTATATTCATGTACATAGTAGCTATTATGTATGGAAACTGTCAAGTATCTCGAGAACGGTTAGAGATACCTTAATGAACGAATATGAAAAGACGTTTGGATTTTTTTGACTAGATGCTCATTTTGTTTTTCTTATCGCATGTTTTAAATACAAGGCAAACTTGATTTTTTTTTAATGGAATAGTGCTTGAATGACACCGTTGGAAAGATCATTTTTTTCCGAAGTCGGCGATGTAAGTATAGTATATAACGGGTGTTCAGAAACATTCGAAGTCAAAGTAATCCTTGAAAATATAAAGTCATGTCTGATATAGATTGATTTTTGACAGACAACAGTTGACATTTAATAATTATTACAAATCAGATACTTAAGTAAAGATATACGATTTTTTGTGCAGAGCCCACTTGACTTCGAATGTTTCTGAACACCCGATATATTTTCCAGAAACTTTTTACAACTACTAACTTCCTAGCAGTAATGAATATGTCTAATGAAACCTCGAATTGTGGTTTCCCATCAAATTAAAGGTATATTAGAAATTTATTGCCGAATCCGTAACTTGAAAAAAAAAATCAGGTTCTGCCAAGTCTGGCGATCTTGCCGACCATTCTATAGTTCCTTGTCAATCGATCAATCGGTTTGGAAAAGTAGCGTTAAGAAAATTTCTAACGTTAATGGCCATAGTACGCTGGTAATACATTTTGCTAGAACCATATTTCCTGGTTTTGATTAAGTTGAGGGATGATATTTTTTTCCAATAGTTCTAAATATCTACTGTCAAGTTGTCATCAATGAAAACAGTCTTACAATATCGTTGCTACTAAATCCGATCCAAAAAATTTAGTTTTTAGGGATACTGTGTATGAACCTAATCCATTCAGTGCGGAGTTGTATCAGCCCAGTTTCTAAAGTTGGCATTAAAAAAAAGACAAATAAGCCTTGGATTTTAAATATGCGATAGGAAAAAAAAATGAAATTATAGCCGAAATAATCCAAACATTTCCTTATATTCGTGTACAAAATTTTGTTTAGATATCTCTACTGTTCTCGAGATATTTGACCATTTCCATACATAATAGCGAGCCTGTATATTTGCTATTTTTAGACAGTTTTTCGAGAATGTTATTTAATAGGCAACAAGTGTTTTTCTTTCAAAATTTTAACAAATCCACCAAAGTTTTTAATGAATTGAACGCTTACTGTAAAATTCTCAAATTAACTTAGTATTAGATACTTCAAATTGCTATCATTTGTTCTAATACACCACTCCAAAACTGTTAAATTAAAATATTTATATAATGAAACGGATATGCAAAATACATATCCGTAACTGTAAACATGGACAAACACCTCGTATTTTTAGCATTTACTTCTGTTCAATACATATGTTTCAGCCATCTAGGCCTCATCGGTTGAACTAGTGAAGCAATGTATATACAAATTAATACAGATCTGTTAAACAACGGATCTGTATCTGTATCTACATTTACGCTAAAATCGTCTCCAAGCCATAACCAGTTTCGTTCTATCAGGCGACACCAATTTAATCAGTGACATCTGACGGAAGAAAGCGACTAGGCCAGAAAAGGCGACCTTCCGCTCGAATAGCAAGGCTATTACGAAAAAGCGGAAAAATACGTATATTGGTGCTGTCCATTAACACGCGCCAGATGGCGGTAAATATACAAAAAAGGGATATTTATCAATACGTTTTGCACGTATTACGCCGTTGTTATATAATGAAACGGATATGCAAAATACATATCCGTAACTGTAAACATGGACAAACACCTCGTATTTTTAGCATTTACTTCTGTTCAATACATATGTTTCAGCCATCTAGGCCTCATCGGTTGAACTAGTGAAGCAATGTATATAAAAATTAATACAGATCTGTTAAACAACGGATCTGTATCTGTATCTACATTTACGCTAAAATCGTCTCCAAGCCATAACCAGTTTCGTTCTATCAGGCGACACCAATTTAATCAGTGACATCTGACGGAAGAAAGCGACTAGGCCAGAAAAGGCGACCTTCCGCTCGAATAGCAAGGCTATTACGAAAAAGCGGAAAAATACGTATATTGGTGCTGTCCATTAACACGCGCCAGATGGCGGATATGTATTTTGCATATCTGTTTCATTATATAACAACCGCGTAATACGTGCAAAACGTATTGATAAATATCCCTTTTTTGTATATTTACCGCCATCTGGCGCGTGTTAATGGACAGCACCAATATACGTATTTTTCCGCTTTTTCGTAATAGCCTTGCTATTCGAGCGGAAGGTCGCCTTTTCTGGCCTAGTCGCTTTCTTCCGTCAGATGTCACTGATTAAATTGGTGTCGCCTGATAGAACGAAACTGGTTATGGCTTGGAGACGATTTTAGCGTAAATGTAGATACAGATACAGATCCGTTGTTTAACAGATCTGTATTAATTTGTATATACATTGCTTCACTAGTTCAACCGATGAGGCCTAGATGGCTGAAACATATGTATTGAACAGAAGTAAATGCTAAAAATACGAGGTGTTTTGTCCATGTTTACAGTTACGGATATGTATTTTGCATATCTGTTTCATTATATATATAAGTGTGTTTTATATCCATCTTGTTTCGAAGGCATTAATTAATTTAGCTTCTGAAGCCTTAACTTTGTGACTTAATAAAAGTAATGTGACTTCAATTAAAGTGTTTAAATAATGCTTTCTATTCGAGTATCTATCACCAAATATTTTTTCAGCTAATAATTTGAAACACGTAAATTCCGAACATGTATTTATTAGGTACTAAAATACCATTTTCTACTATATGATTACGTCAGCGTTGAAATCGATCGCATGTTTCAACATTACATACTCAAGCTTTAAAATTAAAAAAAAAACAAGAAACGCAAGTGGAATCATCCGAACTCGTACTTAGTTGATGAGGTTCGTACACGTGTATAAGAAAAGCCATATATCATTCCTGTTACTGTGTATTTCCATATTCTTTACTGTATATTAAAAGGTCCATATCACGGTTAAGATGAAAACGCGGCCCGCCCTGAAATTATAAAACCGCAACAGCAAATACTTGAACGCGTTATCGACAAATGAACTGAATGCGTGCACCGACCGCTTTTCCTGTATGAGATATGCTACACTACGTGGCGCGTAGTGTCTTATATATTTATAGATATACATATATATATGTATAATAGGTAATATAAGGATTTGAATTATGAGTCCGACCATCTGGACACGGGATTATTATCATCGATATTCCAGCTACAATAATCGATTGTACCTGCGGCAGATCACAAGCGATGAAGATAGCGGCTTCGAAAAGCCTATAATTTCAGTGATAATTTGTTTCGATATCTCTCCGGGATATCTCCGGATCAAGGAGGGTAGAGAGGAGCGGAAGATGGAGATAGAAACAGAGGAAGACTAATTGTAAAAGTAGAAATTGGTAATTACAAACGTCCATGTTCACGAGAATTGTACAGAATAATTCTTCAATTTAAAAATTTGTCGAAAACGTCGAAAACACCTAATAAAGGGCTTACGAATAATGTACTGGCATTGCAAAAATGAAAGAAACATTTTGATAATTGTAAAAATAATACAGGTTTGCAATCAGTGTTTGTAGTTTAATTTTGAGTGAAACTCTCGTTTAGCGAAAAGTGAGGAATTTTACTAGCTGGGTCGAGCATGTTTATACATGTTTGTTAGGGTATTAGAAATAAGTATAAACAAGCGCATTTTCAGATTTAATAATGTTACAACATGATAAATAAGCTCAGAATCTTGGTGGCGGTATAAGTCACATCTGCTTACATTTTATATTCCAACGTGACTATAACTGTTTTTAGTTATACCGCCGCGGGTACCTCTAAAAGAAACGTCGAGTTTTAAAGCACTATATTTTAGAAAGTGTTAAGGATATAGTAGTAAGTGATATGTTTCAAAAATGCAAAAGTTTATAAGTTTCCAATACGCGCTTGCAAACTTTGATTTAAATCGATAGACGGCAACAACGATGTAACAGAAAACGTTTTGTGTTCTTGAGTAAGCGAGAAGTTTATCGGTGGTTAGTGTGCAACGTGCATTTAGAAGAAAGTACGAAGCAGAAGCGCCAGTTGATCAGAGCATTTTACGATAGTACAGACAATTCAAGAACACAGGTTCCATTAATAAACGCAAAAACACAGGATAACCGCGCGTTTCTAACGACACAGTGGAGGCTGTTAGGCAAATTTTTTAGTGAACTCCACAGGAGTCTTCCCGCAAACCAAGGCGTGAACTTGGTATTCCGCGGAAAACTTTGCGACAGAGATTGTGTTTTAAACCGTACCGTATACAAATTGTGAAAAGTTTACGCCCGACGACCATGTAAAACGGACGGATTTTTGTATTGCAATGCTGGAATTGATTGAGGAAAACGACTTTGATATTCATCTGGTGTTTAGTGTTGACGAAGCCACATTCCGAATAAACGGAAAGGTGAATCGACAAAATTCGCGGATATGGGACATGGTAAATCCACATATGATTTTGGAACATGAAAGGGATTCCCCAAAACTAAACGTGTTCTTTGCGGTTTCCAAAACGAAAGTGTGACGAGTATGGCACACTTAGATATGTTGCAGTTGTGGTTGTTTCCACAATTAACAAAGAATTCCAACAATCTTCCAAGCAGATGGGGCGCCGCCTCATTGGCACGGCGAAGTGCGTCGTTATCTGAACGAAACACTTCCTCACCGTTAAATTGGATGAAGTGGCATAGAGGACTCGGTATTGCTTGGCTGACCTACCAGTTCAATCTATCTTACGGTGTATAATTCTTTAATACAAAGGTATTTTTAATAATATACAATATTATTAAAAATCTGGTGTGAAGAACACAAATACAGGTTCACTATTAATATTTTTGCGAACATGTCCGAATATATCCCTCCCCAGAGACGTAGATACGTATTTCGCCTTTCTACGTGCTCATCGGTACGCCCCTACTGGAGAAAGGATATCTTCAGGCACATTCACAAAAAGAACCACATCGCCACATCACAGAAATTATCCAGACCGAGCGTAGAAGTAAATTCAGCGCTGCCTGTTGTCAGACAGCCGAAGTACCTCGACCCGTCCACATAACCAATGTGAAGTAACGACGCCCTTCCAAAGGTGGCACAGCCATCTCTCTAGAAACTGCATTTTGTTTGTGTCTTCACTCATACTACGGACTAACCGCATGTGAAATGTATCAGAATAATTGAAACATACATGAGTAGGTAAACCCCACCAGTTTTGTATTATACAAAGGTATTTTTAATAATATAAAATATTATTAAAAATCTGGTGTGAAGAACACAAATACAGGTTCACTATTAATATTTTTGTGAACATGTCCGAACATATCCCTCCCCAGAGACGTAGATACGTATTTCGCCTTTCTACAGGCTCATCGGTACGCCCCTGCTGGATACGTTCACAAAAATATTAATAGTAAACCTGTATTTGTGTTCTTCACACCAGATTTTTAATAATATTTTATATTATTAAAAATACCTTTGTATTATACAAAACTGGTGGGGTTTACCTACTCATGTATGTTTCAATTATTCTGATAGGTATAATTTTTATCTTTGGGGGTATATTAAAGTTGTGGCTTACGTGACACCAATGCCTGCAAAACCGGGTGAGCTTAAGAACGCATTACTGCTGCTGTGAGGAGCATCAATAGGGAGACACTGCAGTATGTGTGGACCGAAATTTCCTACCGTTTAGATGTGATACGTCATGTGACACGAGGTGCATACATAGAACACTTATAATAAATGGCATTGAAAAAAAAACTTTCCCTTTCTTTTCATGTGTTACTTGATATTATATTTCTAATACTTTCTAAAACATAGCTTTTCAAAACCCAATTATTCTTTTGTATCCACCTGTATATTGTAGCTCAAAGAGGTTGTGTTATTTCTCCTGACATCTTTTGTTTTATTTATGGTGTATACACTGTTAAAAGTCAACAAAGAAACATAAGTAATTTCGTGATGAAAGCTTATTTTGCTTATTTGAAGTTGAAACTTAGGGATCAAGACAAAGCCTAGGCTCTTCATTGCAGGAGGTGCAAAGAAGATCTTCGTTTGTGGTTTAAGGGTAAAAAACACAAACTTTGTTTTGGTATTCCTATGATGTTGCATGAACAGCAAAACTACACTTCCGATTGCTATTTCTGTTCGATAGATGTGAAAGGTTTCAATTAAAAAAAAAATAAAGAAAAAATGTCTTATGTAAACTTTAAGTCAGTTATTCGCCCAGTGCCTCATAGCTCTGAAATACTAGTTCTGTACCCACCTTCCAGTTTGGATGATATCCTGAGCGATTCTGAGGATGGAAGCACATTGCCTCCCCAGGACGAATCTAATTTAGATTTTTTTGTTGATGAGGGACTCCAACTTTTTCTTAGAGTGAGCTTAATGAACTGGTCAGAGATTTAGGCCTTTCAAAATGTGCTGCCCGCTGCCGAATGACTGGGGTCAATACTAAACAATAAAACCCTGCTATCACCCGGAAGTACATTTTTGTGGTACAGGCAACGAGAGAAAGAATTTACCAATTTTTTTCCCAAAGAGGGAAGTCTCGTTTGATGTAGTGATGTTCAAGGGCTAATGAACTGTTTTGGAAGAGAATATGATTTATTTGAGTGGCTCATATTCCTTGATTCGTCAAAAACAAACCTGCGTTCGTATTTTGCAAAAAAAGAAACTGTACGTGAAGGAAATTGACATCGCTTTTGAATTCAACAGACTAGAAAACATAATTTCGTTAAAAAGATCCGATGCAGCTGAAAAAAAAATTTACACCTGTATAATAAGCCTTTATTTCAAACGAATGTATAACAGAAAGAGAACATATATGAAATACATCAAGTAAGCAATAGAGTTTAAGTTTGGTAACATAAAATAGTCAAACAATTGATTGACGAAGAGGATATATGTTGAAACTCATTTAAAGGAGCACTTATATATAGGTTAAAAAATTAGTTTCAAAATCTCCAATAATTTTGAATGCATT
Organism: Melolontha melolontha; assembly: GCA_935421215.2. Taxonomy (NCBI): domain Eukaryota; kingdom Metazoa; phylum Arthropoda; class Insecta; order Coleoptera; family Scarabaeidae; genus Melolontha; species Melolontha melolontha. The sequence continues at coordinate 164,104,424 of OW285237.1, read as the reverse complement.
ACAATTGTTTCTTCAAAACTTTGACCTCGTCAAAGAGTTAACAGCTAGTGCATCAAAAATTACAACGATAATAATTCAGACCTTAATGTCCCCGAACAGGCCATTAATTATTACTATACTCACGCCCGTAGACCGACTTAATTTGTTAAGCCGTTAGCATTCATTTTAAACGAGAAGAACTATAGACCGGTTTGATTTGAATTACTTGAAACTAAAAAAAGTGCGTTGTATGGCGGGTGTTGAGTATCTCTAATCTATCGAGTTCTTCTGGTTTACTAGGGGTTATTTGAGCAGTGTTGGTTGCTTAATAACATCTTGTTGAAAAAGTACATGATTTTTAGAATAATATACAGTACACGGTGCAGTTCAGCGTTTATCACTCTACCTTCAGTTATCAGCTTAAAACGTTATAATACTCTCGCAATTTTGCCAAACGCAGAGCTTCACCTATATTTCAACGCTTTTACGTACTTACATTTTTATAACAGTTTCTGCAAACTAACCCAGGTTCAACCGCTGACTTGATTTGATAGGATTACAAAAACAGATCAACTTTTGGTCGCTCGTGATAAGTTTACGGAAGAAACATGAATCTTGGTGATCCGAAAGCAGTTCATTGCAGATACGTACCGTCGGATGACTCATCTCATAACACTATTTTTGAGAGATAATAAGTCTCAATATCGTAAAATATTTTGACGTCTGGTTTTGACATTTCTAATCAGTAAGCGCTGAGAAATTGGAAATGAAGTACTATACAACTCAACAATACGTTCATATATGAAGGTAGTCATTCTGTTCGCAGTACCCGTTACGTGAATTTTATGGTCAACATAATCGTTCTAGTGACGGAGCAATTAAGGGTCTTGTGCAAAAATCTGAAGCAATTTGTTCAGTAACAGATGTTCCAACACATGTACGACATAGAAACACCCGTTAGGCTGAGAATATTGCTGTAATGCGTGAAAGTGTGACTCATTATTCACACGTCTGTCGCAAAAAGTTAATATTTATCAGGCGTCAACATGGCGAATTGGAGACAAATTTGGAGCTACATTCGTATAATATTTAACTCACACAACAACAGCCGCATGATCATGTAGGATGTCAAAATTTTTCTCGGATTTTGAGCTGGAGCAATTAGAAGCTGACAGTCATTTTCCTAGGAAAATAATCTTTAGAGACGAGGCACTTTTTAGAATAAATGCTTTCCTTAATAAAAGAAAATTGCACAATTTGGGCTAAGAAAAAACGACGAGAAATTCAAAAGCTTCCTATTCATGCATAAAAAGTAACAGTCTGATGTAAATTTTGGGCTGGCTGCATCATCGCATACTATTTCTTCTTTCTGTTGCGGTTACTGTCAATGGCGAAAGATACCGGCATTTCTTCTGGTTTGAATTCGAACTTTGCTGACATGTAGTTCGAGCAGAGCATTGCCATTAAAGATTTGCCACACAAAGGATTACTGGATTAATTATTTAATACTTGCCGTTGGCCACGATGCCTTTGATTATTTTCTGTGGAATTACGTTAAGTCACTAGTCTAGAAAAGTAAACCGCGATGCGTTGCAGAACTCGAAAATAACATTCGTTGGGTTATTAAAAAAATTGAGCCCAATTAATTACTTGAATCTAAAAAACGTGCGGTGTATGGTGGATGTTAGAGCAATTCTAATCCATCGAGTTCTTCTACTTTACTAGGTTTTGGAGCAGTATTGCTTGGCGTCGGCTTGTTGAAAAAGTACACGATTTTTGTACTACAGTATACAGTACACAGTACAGTTCGGCGTTTATTACTCTACCTTCAGTTACCAGCCTAGAATAGATAACATCTCCGTAATTTCGCCTAACGTAGAGCTTCACCAGCTACATTTCAAATCTTTTACGTTCTTATATTTTTACAACAGTTTCTGCACACGAACCCAGGTTCAACCACTGACTTGATTTGGTAGTATTACGAAGACAGATACATTTTTGTTCGTATGTGGCAATTTTACGGAAGAAATATGTATCCTGGTTGTTCGAAAACAGTTCATTGCAGATACGTATAAGTTGCTGTGCATGCTCTGCTATTAGATGGTGACGTACTTCTCTGGATTACTTATTTACCTATCCTAATTTTAGAAAATGGCGACCTCTAGTTCAACTAGTTGAACTAGGTGAACGTTGATAGTTCCAACTTTTGTCAAGTAATAATTGTCTTGCAACAGGAGTTGTGACGAAGTGACGAATGTGACGAAGAACCTCTTGATCTACAGTTGTGAGTTTCCCTGAATGTGGTTGCTCTTGAAGATCATTTTGTATCAGTTTTGCTCGTACGATCCAAGAGCAAAATACAGCATCAGCAACACTTATCACTATTCATACAGAAAAAATAACAGTCTGATGTAAATTTTAGGCTGGCCGCATCATCGCACCCTATTTCTTTCTGTTGCAATTACTGTCAATGGCATGGAACTTTTCTGACACGTAGTTTGAGCAGGGCGACGCCACGAAATATTTGCCCAACAGTAGATTTCTGAATTAATTATTTAAAAATTGCCAATGTCCACAATAAGAAATAAACCGCGATGTATTGCCGAACTGAAGAATAACGTAAGTTGGATTATTAGAAAAATTTAGTCAAATTTGCGTACGACGTACTCGAAAATTGGGTCTTCCATATTCGTTGAGCCAGACAAAGCTGAGGAGGACATTTGGTGGCATAATCTTTCGAACATAATGCCAATTAATATATTCTTAAATAAAAATAAAATTGCCATCTGAACTTTTACTGCAACTCATTATACCGAGAGACTATAAAAGTTAAATTTAAGAATCAGACATGTCAACACAAATTTGCAGAATTGTTGCTATCTTAATAACAAAAGCTTGAATTATTTATAGTCCCATCATTTATTTTCAAAGATGTAACATACTTATTGAAAGGTCCTTTATATATGTTTTGTATTATCGGTATACGCATTTCTTATTTCGGAACTTTCATGGAATATGTACGAATAAACATATAAATCATATTGATAAAATTTACTGCAATTCCAAATGTTTAAAGAAAAATGCTTTGGCTACAAAATACGTTTTAGCCGACGCTTATCTTGAAGTATAAATCGCTCTCAACCTAAGCTTTCTTTCTCGATTTCAAAAGATTAGAATCAGCAAATAAGCAGTTAGAGTACAATTATTTCTTGGTTTTATTTTGTAAGTATCAATGTAAGTAATGCGAGGAAATAAATATACGATTTACACGCCCTCTATAACCCGTACAACATACTAACATCAGCGTAATTGCCTTGGAGTATATTAAGTTCTTTCTTTCTTTAATATTATTTAACGAAGTTCTATTACACACTTAAAACTCTACATCTAATACAAAATATATCAGCATAAATGATATCTGTTTAACATACACACATTTCAAATAAACGGTCTCATTAAAAAAAAAATTAAATAAGCATTTTCCTCAATTATACTTTAAAATCAACCTAGAAACTTTTAATTTTAAATAAATTACTTCACATTGACGGTCTCACGAAATGTGATGTTTTTTTATTGAATGTAATATAACAAATTAAAGACATTCGTTTACTGTTGATGTCGTGTTTCTTTTTTTTGCTTTCTACTTCAAAAGCTTCCGAGATTGAAGAGCCGCCTTTAAAGTTTTCGGATTATTAAATGTATACACCTATTTGTGTACATTCAGATCTATAATAATATGTAATTTTTTCCATTAATTATAGCAATTTCGATAATTGCTATGTAGATAGGTAGGCGGTTTAGTAACCAGTACGAAAACGTTGGAATACGTTTTTTATATATAATTAGAGAATTAAAAGTATTTAATCGGTAAATTGAAAATGCTTGTTGTGTGTTATTAGTGATTACTTGAACTTTTTCTTAGATAGGTAGATATATAATTTTGATATTACCTATAGAGAGAATTAGATGGAATGCATTAATATATACACGCATATGAATTTAATTGAAACATATGGAATAAAATTAACAAAATAAGGAAATATTAATAAAACAAAAGGCATTCTGGGCAACTGATATAATAACAATAAGAAAAATTATATGAAGAAATGAAATAATACAAAAATTGTAAAGAAACTATATGAAAAAAAAAAGAATTAATCAAAAAGATAGAGATATATGCAACATGACTTTTAAATAAGAGGGAAAAGGCATGAATGTAAAAGTCAAGCTTTACGGCTCGCAATTAGAAGGAGTGTCAAAAGCAACAATTTTTCTTTCTTCATTTATAAAGCTGGCGTCCTGGTTCCATCACATATAACTGGTCTGTACAATACATTTTTAATTTCTAGAGCTAGAGCTAACATGATGAAGAAGACACCAGTAACATGTCTGTGTATCAACGCTAACATTTTTTATGTAAAACATCTAAAGGCGCGCCACGGGAGTAAACTCGACTCTTAAATGCTATCACGCGACAACCGCTCAGGCACCGCTCCCCTTTCTTCGACATACCGCTGGCGCTCCCCTCTTTCTGCAGCGCGTATACTGTGTGTGCATGTATATCGATGAACGCTATAACCTGTGTGCATGCTGGCGCCCCTTCTCTCCGCTATCCATGCAAGTTATGCACTAAGCGTTCGCCGCTTTTACTTGTGTGTTCATCGGTACGCGCTATAGTCGCTTGATTTGTGTGCACATCATTATGTCAAGTTTTCATTTCAATCGGACCGTCCTTTCGAGCATAACAAAGTATTTTCAACAGAATACGTTGCGACTTTTTATTGATTTTCAATATGAGTGATAGTGAAAGTAACAGTAATAGTGAAAATCTAAAAAAAATATATATTATTAAAAGATCTCTGTTTTATTATTTATATTTTTTCCTGTATATTATATAACAATAAGAAAAATAGATGTTTTTATGAACTCAAAATATTTGTTTGCTTTACTTTATATTCCCTTCTTTCAATAACCAATCAATTTCGATCTTTCACATCTGCTAGACGTACCGCGATGGCTAAGTTTTTTTTTATGCACTAACAAGTGAACACAATTATGTTTATTGATATCGTCGACTTGAATAGCAATTCCTCAGCCTGTCGCCGGGAAATAATTTACTCAACCCACATTTCTATTTTATACGTCATGAAACGGTATTATACTACAAGTATCATGTCAGGTTGCATGTTCTAATGAAAGTGCGTTTCGTTTAACGGGACTTTTCAGATTATGTTGCAAGTTCCAAAAAGTGTTGCTTACTACATCTCTAATTAAATTAAGCAGAATTTATAACTAATGCTATTTGTGATAGACAAGTCTTGACATGTTTACGCAGCTATTCAATGCAATATCGTTCAGTCTATTTCAGGTGTTCGACAGATATAGACGCATTTTCGTGGCACTGTTTGTGTAACCGTGGAAGAACATCGTTAGAAAACTATCCATACAGTGGTCGCCCGAGCAGGTCGGTAAATGCAAAGAAAAATTACTGCCGTGGAGAACCTACTGAAAGAGAAAAGACGAATGACTTTTTCACAAATTAGTGTACGCCTAGGAATAGGTACACGAGAAGTTTATGAGATCTTACATAACTGTTTGGGCGTAAGCAAGATTTCAGCCCGCTGGGTGTCAAGGTTGTTGGGACAAGAACAGAAACTCAGTAGGTTTGACACTTGTCGTCAACCTCAAGAGCTCTCACCCGTTACGGTGATGAATTTTGGCAACGGATAATAACCACTGATGGAACGTGGATTCCTTGTTTCAATCCTGAGACAAAAGTCAATCCAAAGAATGGCGTAAACCCGAAGAAAGGCCTCCACTTGAGGCACGTGCAGTTCCATCTGTTGGAAAGGCAATGCTTACTGTATTCTGCGATTGCCAAGGAATTATGTTTATGGATTATCTAATACTACAATTAACACAGAATATTTTTCGAACTTATTATCCGGACCACTGCGGCAGGGACCTATCAGAAAACGGCCTAGGAAGTTGCATAAACGTCCATTATTGCAACAGGATAATGCAAGACCGCACACCGCAAGAAATATGAAGAATATTTTGAACGATTTACGATGGGAATTGCTTCCGCATCCACTTTATTTACCGGATCTCGCACCGAGTGATTTTCATCTATTCACAGATTTGAAAAAACCTTTACGGAGTGTTCGTTTTGAGAGTTTAACTGACGTAAAACGTGCCATAGATAGGTGGATTGAAGAGACACTGAAAAGTTCTTTAAGGACGGTTCAAAAAAATTAATTTATGGTTGGGATAAATGTATTCAATTAAATGGCGATTATATTGAAAAACTACGTTGTAGTATTGATCAAAATTGGCAAAATAACAAAGTTAGATCTAAATTCCCAGAACTTTGAAAGCATCCCTCGTATTTTCCGATAATTGCGAAGCGCAAAATAAAAATAATGCTTTAATCCACTATTTATATATTTTTGTAAACACGATTTGAGAAAATCGTGCATAGATATCTGGAACCTAGTGGAATTTTTCTACCATGCGACAGATGTTTCGGAGTTGTGGAGAAACATGTTAGAAAAATTTAATGGTCTATTTACCTATCTAATATATGAAAACCTATTCAAATAACAGCGCTAAACACTTTCAGGTTGTTCCTGTTATTCAGGAATTTTTTTAATTTCAGCCATTCTTTGAGTAGTAATAAAAAAACAATAAAAAACAAGGAGAAACAGAACTTTACCATATCCAAGAACAAAAGAATTAAATACTTCAAGGAACATGTGAATGAAATCGGATGTTTGCTCTGTTTTCTTCGTTTGTCATCCAAAGACATCTTAAAGAGGAACTTGCGCTAACTAATATACCTGTCGTGTACAATATGCCATTTAAGGCCAAAAAGAAAAAATATGATAATGTAATGATTCTGGCTAATGAATATGTTCCTCTGGCTGATATTGCGTATTACCGTCAATTGGCCTCAGATCAACAGCCAAACGTCGAATAAACAGATGATGCCGAAGATATTCCAGAAGTATATATTTGAGTTTCATAACGAATAATATGTTTTACTTTTATAATATACTTCGTTATATATTTTTTACGTTTGTATTTCACATAAATAGTTATTTAAGTAATAAGGGAGGTAAGTAACATTTACTAGTCGAGGACTAGTTTGCGTCCGAGGGCTTGCCCGAGGACTTGCAATAGAGTTCGAGACTGGTAAATGTTACCTCCCGAATTGCTTGTAACATTTTTCCCACTCCCCAGACAATAAAATCCCCAAAAATTAAATGTAATCATGATAAACAGTAACGGTGAACAACCTCGGAATTTAATAAATTAGACACATCTGAAACGTTACTAGGCAGTTCCTACATACAATTGTTTACAAACACAAATAAAACGAAATTTGACAATTCAGTTGTGTTAATTGTGGTTTAAAAATGAGTGTTCCCAATGTAGAAGACAAAGCGAAAGAGGCTTGTTTGGATTTGCTTCCGGAGAAGTCGATGAAACGCTGCGAGTTAACATACAAATTGTTCAAGAAATGGGGTCAAGTTAAGGATACCACCATCGCTTCTGAGTCCCTGCTGTTAGCGTATTTTCTGGAGAAATCTAAAAAATTCAAGGCTCCATCCAGTTTGTGGTGTGAATACTCGATGCTCAAGAGTACATTATTTATAAATGAAAATATTGACATATCAAAGTATCCCAAATTACGTGCGTTTTTGAAAAGAAAAAATGATGGATACAGGCCTAAAAAGTCATGTGTGTTCACAAGGGAAGAGATAAATTTATTTCTTGAAAGTGCTCCGGATGATATGTGCTTACTTATGAAGGTATGCTAAACTTTTAATTGTAATCTCTTCTAAATTGAACATTTCAGGTAGTAATGTAGTAATGGTAGTAAAGGTAGTAATGGGAATTGCTGGGGCATGTCGCGGCCAGGAGTTATGCGAAATGAAATTGATGGATGTGAAAGAAATAAATGAAATAATTATTGTTACAATACCAGATTCGAAAAATGGAATGCCGCGTACATTTACAATTACAGCCTCTAAAGGAAATAACTATTGCTATTTGCAAATTGTCAAAAAATATATCAACATTAGATCCAAAATTGCAAATGTACATTTTTTCATGCGTTATCATGGAGGGAAATGTTATAATCAACCTGTCGGTAAAAATACAATCGCGGAAATACCTTGTAAGATAGCAAAATATCTGAATTTAGACAACCCCCAACTCTATACAGGTCATTCGTTCAGAAGAACGCCAACAACATTATTAGCGAATACTGGGGTAGAAGTTCTCACACTAAAGAGGCACGGGGGTTGGAAGTCTAGTAGTATTGCGGAAACCTACGTAGCCGATTCTATCGCTAACAAAAAAGCGATTGCTAATAAGGTTTTATATGATAATCAGGGTACAAATTATACTGAAGCATCTTCGGCGATGATAGTGTCAAATGAAACCACGGAATTAAGTGTGGCTGATAAAGTAGGTGATAATAACAATGAATTATCAAGAAATATAAATAAATATCCCAATTTTGTTAATAATGTTACTAATTGTACAAACTGTAATATTACCATAAATATAAATTAATAGAAAACGTGTTTTGATGCACTTTTTTCCCTAAAGGACGTAAGTAAATTACGTTGTCATAACAATCACAGTCATTTCAGTAAAACCAACTTACGTCTATAGAAACAATTTATTAATAGTATGCTTACTATAAGGGGAGTGGGAAAAATATATTTTGTTAAATCATATCATAGTTTTTTTCATCGTTGTGACAAAAAGGATGTATCTGCAAAACAAATTGATATTTTTTTTGCATAAAGTATCAGCGGTATTATTCCTAAATCTCTTCTGAAATGCCCAAAATTCCTAACACAACTATCGTCTTTTATTCTGTGATTCTATCATAATGCCGTACAAAGTTATTCAGTTTTTATTGCCTCCTGAAGAATTTGAGCAATTACAAATACAGCATTTTTGCTGACCTGCTGTTTTATCTCGAAATTGGATTGAACAATGAGAATCATTTTTAGCTGACTGGATCTGTTCATAATAAGCAAAATTGCCGCATATGGAGTGAGACTAATTTACAAGAGATCCTGCAGACTCCATTACAACCAGAAAAAGGTACCATTTGGTGCCATTGATTTTCTCTATTACCCACACTTTGTTTGCTACGAAGAGTTGTGCGTTATACTGAAGTACATATATCAATATTGGTAAGTTCTTAACGTTACATATACTTCAAAATATTGTTGCATATATTTTACGGCGATATTTTGTCTTAGGGGCATCCTGAATTAATGTCCAGTAATAATCAGTAAGCAAACTAGGACTCCATTTACCTCGGTATTATTTTTCCAGGGTTACGCCCTCTTAGTGGAACCGCTCCCGATGTTCGTCGCTTACGACATCCCAATTTTCCGGAAAGAAATCGAACCGAGCATCCAGAAAGTGAATTTTTTAACTCGGAAATAAAGGTCGTAAACTCTTGGTACAAGTTCGGTGAAAGTACGTTCTTGCGATTTAAAAGATACTCGCCTCCTCCCACGAACATAACAAAAACTGTTATATTATTTACACTCTGTTTAGCCACTGTACATGCTTGTTAATAATAACAATCAATCACAGTACAGTAATAAACATAAATCAAGTATGTAGAACACAAACATATTACTAACGTTTCACGGCACGACATAGGAAATGCAGTAATTTCATAAGTCGGTAAATACCTATTAATGTGCAATATCCAATTTGACTGGAGACTTATTGCATATGATAGACAGGAATGAATACGGTATTCTTGTCACTGCTGATACATTACACCGTGACAATTTATATTTTTAAATTCGTTTTTAGAGTGGCGAAATACATCAGAAACAACTAAAACTTTTTGGTTCAATTTTTTAAATCGTCGATCTAATTTTCAGAATTTCATTATTTTCGATAATATTTCATATAAATCATTATGCCTGGATATACCGAGAAATACCAAAAGAAATACACGTGATGAACGTTCCGAATCTTTCTCTGCAAGCTTGATATACTCACTAAATTATTAACAGTAGACATGTATATAATTCGCCCGAACTCATCCAATGGCTCGGCGTTACTTTCCGTCATTTCACTGTGAAAATAGTACCACTTCCATATCAAAGCGACGTGGTGGTGTATAGCGTTGCCAATTCCTCTTCCGAGCGCTCGCAAAGCCCTCGGCTCGGTCGCCGTGTCTTTATAAATGATCGGTAACGCACAATTAGGCTGCCAGAGGCATGTCGCCACGCCTGAGCTCACCAACTGACGTACAGTCTCCGAATTGATTCATTACGGACTGCGTACTGTTACGTTATTAACAACTGCAACATTATTTAGTTGTCACCCGTAATTTATTTTCTTAAGATATATTTTATAGCTATATGTTTTCTCTAATAATTATGTAACACTATATGAATATAGATGGAGATATTTCAGTGAAAAGTTCAAGATTTGAAATATTATAACACTTACATACTGGTTAATGTGAAACACTAATCTTAACTTTCCAATAACACATTGTTACATGACCCATAAAATAAAGTGTGAATACATATATGTATGAAGCTGAATACATACAACTAATTATAATGCATATAATTAAAATCAAAACATAAAATAAAACAGCTGATAAGAATGACATAAATCTTTACATTAAAATCGATTGTGTTTGGTTTAGTAAAAATAAGGGGGACGTACTTAAACTCGTCCCCAGAAATAAAATTAAGTAACTAGTTAAACTCGTACCTGAAAAAATATACATAAGTTTGTCCCCGAGAAGAGTAGGTCTACAAAAATAGCTTCATGAATTCGTCCCCGACTTCATCGCAATTTGAATCACCTATATACTTATTTAAAATCTATTGATAACATATTTATTTATGCAAGAAATGGAAAACTCAGTAAGTGCCACAAAAAATGTTTTATTAATTAAGAATGGAATAGAAATTCCTGCTTGTGTTTATACAAGCACTAATACATATTAACATATACATTTAACGTTTATAAAAATAATCTATACATTTAACAAAATAAAATCTCGAAACAGATCCATTTTTACACTCGTCGATTTTGCTAGTAACGTGGATCTTGTATTCTTGCAAATTCAAATAAACTTTGAATTTTTATATAAGTCTCTGTTTGAAACTGCTTCGAAATTTCAATAAAATGAAAAATTGATGTATGCGTAAAATAAAAACTGGCATTAAATTTAGCGTGGAAAGATTCCCAAACGTTTGTGCTTCTTTCTATGCTATCGCTGAATTCTGCCCACAAACTAGGTGGCAAACGGCTTCTTCTGAAATATAATTGTCAACCAAATAATTGGAAAAGCGTGATAAACGTTCATCTTGAGGTTGTATTTCCGAAAAATCAAAAGCATAACAATCGCCTACTTCCGAAGGATTTAAAAATGTTAAACCAAATATATAGCGCAGCCACTTTCCAATTTCACTGGTTTCGTTCTTATGATAGTGAACAAGTCCCAGATTTTGAATTTTACGGAACCATGCTTGTGCTAAATGGAATCTGCAGCCTATAACTTCGGAATATGTATACTCCGCTTTTATTGCTTTATAGATTGCTATTTCAAAATCCGCTACGATGACTTTTGGGTTCAGATTTAAACCCAAACTATGACACTTTTTTCGTAACAGGTTAAAAAGTGGTTTGTAGGAATACTCCTTTTTATCCGACAGTAAGCAAAATGCTAGTGAGATATAATACCCATTTTGTAATATATGCAGTGAAAATAACTGCAGAAAATGATCAGGACAGTAACTGAATTCGACATATACTTTTTCACTATTGCATAAAACACCACATTTGTTAGGCACGTGAATACGACAATTTCTTCAACTTCGTCGATGATAAAGACAAAATTATCTTTTTCGGTGACGTAATATTCAACGTTGTAACAGATTTAATAACTTCTGCCCTATTTTTCGGTAAGGGAAGCAAAGATTTTCTTCTGTTATTATATAGATTGTTGCGGATGTAATGAATGTCTTGAACGGTGATTGTACTGAAATGACCAGTATTTTCTTTTAGAGCTGAATGTATTATTTGCGAAGGCTTCTCACAAATGTCATCGATTGCTTTATGTTTAACACTAGCATTTACTATCTGTCTGTCTAGCTTCTTCAAATTCTTTTCATGATTATGTTCTATTTCACCGCGTACAATTAAATTTTCTGCACCCACAGTATATACTTTTGTCTTACAAGAGCGTTTCGAACATCGCCCACATATTTCACCACTTTTTAAGGATTTGCGTCTGGTAAATTTTACAGAGTCTACAATTAGCACTTGATTTCCACGTCTACTCAAACTGACAAAGCTTTCCATGCTTTCTCACAAATAAAAAGCACTTCTTAGACAGGAATGTTACTGTAGACTGACAAATTATAAGCATATAATATATACGGTGGATTTGGGTAAATTTTAAATTTAGATAAATTTTAATTTAATTTGTATTTAATAGCCAGAACAACTTTGTATTTATATTTCCAAGAAAGTATAAATTTCTTAAACTCTTGTCCGGGGACAAACTAAGGTAAGGGATTAAAACACCGTAATTAGCATGGGGGCGAATTAATGTAGCAGACATTAGATAGTACCGGCTCGGGGACGAGTTTAGGGCCGCCCAAACAAGGCAAAGTAAATTATTACATACAGATGCACAAAAAACGTATTTGAAATAGGTAGAGGTTGTGGCTTGAAATCTGAAACAGACAGAAACAAGAACAATCCCTTACCAAAAAATATATTAATAAATACTATATACGTATTTCGACAACTAAGTTTTCATCTTCAGAAAAACAAGCTAAAGGTGAAAATAACACTATTTTCATCTTTAGCTGATGAAAACTTAGTTGTCGAAATACGTATATAGTATTTATTAATATATTTTTTATTATAATTATATAATTTATAATTTATCACGTTTTATAATTTGTCACGTAGCGTCTTTGGTTAAGGTAAAAACCTTTGAAGATATGCTGTTCACCAAATCGCCAGTGGGATAACACTCAGTGTTATCTCACTGGGTTGTGGTTAGGGATTTTTATTGTTTCTGTCTGATTCTAGGAATGTATAATTAATATATTATTCTTACATAAAATAAATGATTGTTTCACTCGAAAATCGTTTTCTTCTTATTGCATCATTTTTCATAAATTCCCACAATTTCGTTGTATTTAAAATTAAGTGTTTTCCCTTAGTATTGCGTTTCTGCGTTTGTTACGCCACCCTTTCAGATATGTTTATTGTCAACTATTGCCCTATTCGGGGAAAATCCGCTTCGCGATCTTTAAAGTAAGGAATCAGGAAGAACATGTCCTACTTCTAAAATATGGTTCGCAAAAGTGGAGCCCGGTTTATTATTTTTAAATGAACTTAAATGTTCTTTATAACGGGTGTTCATTTGAAAAGTCAATCTAGTAGCATGTGATTTACTGAGAACATTTTGAAGTATGTCGTAAATTAAAATTTACTACTTAACCTACGAAGTCGTATATTTTGACAGCTTCATACATACAGATAAATAACAAATGTGATTGACATTATCAAATGTCATTTGGATTTACGTTTACGGAACAACAAACACATACTAATATATATGCGTCTTATTCTATCAAAATTTCAAAGTAACCTAGATTGACTTTTCAAATGAAGACACGTTATCTGACTTGAACAGAACGGCCAGTTTGACCTATATAAAAGCTATAATACTCCGGGAAAGCCAACTTATAACTCTAGACTTTTATACTTTTTAATTATATCTTTGTCATTTAAAAGTAATGAATGAGATCATTTTGTTTGATATTTAATTTATATTTTGATCAAATGTTGCCTATGTTATCACTAATATGTGAAAGATACAAACTTGAATTAATCTTTGGAAAAATACTATTCTAGATTCTAGTTTTTGTTTCTTAAGTTTTATTATTTTAGTGATTGAATTTAATTGATTCGGCTTTTCCTTGATGAAGATCCATAATTTATAGAATAGAATAGAATAGAAGTAAAACTAATGGTTAAAATCCTCATTTATTTAATACGTAATCATAAAACGACGACAATTATGTCGCCAGCACAGTGGCTTCATCAGATAAACTGACACTTTGTAATGTGCTCTTTAGCTGTAACGCTACATAATATAAAAGTATAATTGTGCGGAAGTAATCGTTGTGCGATAATTAAAGTAGTGTTAAAAGATCAATATAAGATATCTACGTATTTTAAAAGTTTCGGTGAGACAATATCTCTTCGTGGAGTCGAGGTATTTCGAGTTAAAGAAAAATCGTCTACCGACGCCGAACCAAGATACAAAGAAAAGAATATAATCCTGCATAAAATCTACGACTTCGAAGAAAAGAGGTGCCGAGATATCTTCGAAATAGTATTCCGAAGATAAATTCTTCCAAAGAGATTCATCTCAGTAAGCAAATTTGGCCGTTTACATTTTTGGCGGGAAAAAAAGGTGTCCAGTTCCCAGGCAATTTCTCGCTGTTTCCTGGCGATTGGAAAACAACCAAGTAGGTGGGTGAAATCTAATACAATAGAATTGCGGCGTGGGAATAAAAAAGTGCCAATCAATTACTTCAGAATTTTTGTAAGGTATTTAAAAGAAAAAGAAAATATAAAATTGAATGTTAAACTCAGCTCGTAAAGCACATATAAATCAATTTCAAAATCAAATATCCTTCACAAAACAAATTAGAAAATAATAAAGTTATTATTAAATTATTATATTGTAAACAAAAATTGCTTATTCAATATTGGTATAACCATAAAAACGTCTACAAATGTGACGTGTTGACTTAACCTTAGTACCTGCTCATATTTTTGACATAACTCACTTGTGCTTATGTTTATGCATTTCTGCGTCAATTATCTAAAAGATATTGTATAATTTTGCTTCCTATTTGATTTTATTTCTGCTTATAATTATTTTTTTTTTGTATGTGTGCATTTAATTGTTGTTGTGAATTCTGATAGTTACTTTTATTAAACCATAATTTAATTAACAGAGTCTTGTTTGATTTCTCCCTGAACAACACTCTGTTTGACAACAACTAAGCATATTAAATACCTTGTTCCGTATACCTGAGAAGTCATTAAGAAATACCGGTAAGTACAAAGAAAGAATAAGACTGTATATGACATGCGGCACGAGAAACCCTCAAATCAAGGTAGAGCCTTCTCAAGTTAGTCCGGAGCACTAAAATAGATAATATTAGTTTATACACGAACCATGAGATATATGTATTTAAAGAACCCCAGAACTTTTAATTGATCAACTAATTATTTATTGTTGGCGCTGTTTGCATATAATTTAAATAACCAAATATACGCTTCTCGTATATATTTCTAAATTTCTATTATATAATCATTCTTATTATTATTTTTATTATCTTTTGCATAACGAGGGGAAGGGGGTTTCTTTATAATATATATATATATATATATATATATATATATATATATATATATATGTGGTAAAAGCGGCAGTCCGACAAACTGCAGACTTGGGTTAGAGTCCAAACGTAGACCATATTTTTCAATTAAAAATTTCGTATGATTTGCTTTGTAATTTGTAGACAGCAATGTTTACATCCCCACTTACTCTGCAATTACATACATTCTAATTTAATCTTTGTAAATATTTCATATAAAAGCCGAAAAACTCCAATAATTGATCAATTGTTATATTTAATAAACGGCTAAGAAATGATCTAAACACTCATATAGCTATGGAGTAATAATTAGCATTTTCAAACATTCAAATCTGACATCTGCTCTCAAAATACTGGCATCTGCTTTCAATAACTCACATCTACTTTCAAAATAGGCATCTGCTTTCTAATCAGACGTTTGCTTTCATAACTGACACCTGCTTTCAAAACAGACATCGGCTTTCAATAACTGACAGTTGCTTTCACTAACTGACATCTGCTATTAAAACTGACATGAGCTTTCAAAACTGACTTCTGTTTTCAACTTGACATCTACATTCAATAACTGACATCTGATTCATCAACACTGTTACTTTATAGTGCATTTCTAAATAACTTGAACCTAGGTTTATTGTGGCTATGTGGTAAAAGCGACAGTCCGGCAAACTATAGACTTGGGTTCGAGTCCCAACGTAGACCATATTTTTCAATTAAAAATTTCGTATGATTTGCTTTGTAATTTGTAGACAGCAATGTTTACATCCCCACTTATTCTGCAATTACATACATTCTAATTTAATATTTGTAAATATTTCATATAAAAGCCGAAAAACTCCAATAATTTATCAATTGTTATAGTTAATAAACGGCTAAGAAATTATCTAAACACTTGTATATATATATATATATATATATATATATATATATATATATATATATATATATATATACATTAAAATAAAGAATTATTTCATTAATAACGTAACCTCAAAACATGAAAGAAATAAATAATAATTATGGCGATAATTAAAAATAGGCTTGCCAGCTGTTTGCATGGCATACCAAAGCTTTTACTGTTTTTTTTTATATCTAGATCCGCCCCTGTTTTTATTTATTAACGCTATCTGATAATTATGGGCTTATTAACTTGTTTTTGTGTTTTCTATCAAACAGTATTTGGTATACCTAATTCATAAAAAAATCCCATAAATTGAGTATATTATGCAACTTAAGTTACGTAGAAGTTAGAAAAAAGTAATTATTGTCATCCAGTAGTGCAAGTCATTTAAAGATTTAATTATAATTAATATATTTAAAAGTTGAATATAAAATAAATAAACTTTCTAATGAGCTAAATTCATTAGATGAATTTATAATATTTCAGGAACATCGCATTTTATTCTAAATATATTCATTGTTTAATAATATTTGAATGAATTTCTATGCATATAAGAATTTTTAGCTAGCTTCTATAATAAATTCAAAACGCATTATTTTTATTTTTATTTTCCAATTGCAGAACTTAAACTCTTTGCTAAATAAACAGTATTAAAACTGACTTGAAAAAGCTTTTGAAGTATTTAGATTTATTCCTGAAAGTAATGTAATTAGTATTAACCAAAGTTACAATAATCTTATACCTGCATTAATTAAGAGGCTAATATATGTGGATATGTATCTTGTGTTACTTTAATTTTTAAAATAAAGATTGTAAATGTTCTTCAATAAGCATTAAAAGTTATACAATTTTTCAATAAACTTGCGCTTAGATGAGTACAGATTATTGAGGTTATTGTTTCTCCGTTAGATTATTCGATTATTCAATCTATCATTCTTAAATATCACTTCCTTAGGCAATAAAGATTGATTATACTTTATCACTTTTCGAAAAGAGCTATCCCTAGAATAGAATTAATTTACGTCTTGAATAACATAAACAGCTAATTATAACACTATTTACACCAAACAATGAACATTTTCTTTGCTTTGTTAGAACATAAATGTAGTTAATTATGATGCATTAAGTGCTAATAATGAAATACATATGTCAATTGCGTTTATTCATCACTTTCCAATTTTATATATATATATATATATATATATATATATATATCAAAGAAGGAAATGACTTACTTCTGAAACTTGGGTCCATTTGAATAGACGCAAAATTCTCATTTGATAATTTTTGCATTTCTCCCAAGCTCCTTTTTTCACGTTATTTAATAAAAAGGAATTTGGGATATTTGATGAAATATTTGGATTTGGAAGAAAATCCATATATTTAACCCCTATAAAAGCAATGATGAAACGGTATTGATAAATGTGTTCCTTTTAGCCATCTCCGTAAATAATTACCACAGCGAAAGCAATATATGCTCGTCTGCTTTTCGTGTTTCATTTTAATCTTCCATTTTTTTATAAAATATTTTATATAAGTCCCAATTGTAGAGGGAAGACAAGAATATTTTGACGAAATTTTTTGATTTTGACGAAAGTGCAGATATTTCCTCCAAACCGTTCATGTGATTTATGTTATAACTTTGATACCTCAGTATATATCTTATGAATAAAGTGGGGATATTTAGATGGCTTGCACAGGCGGCGAGCGAAACTCGTACAGATGTCCCTGCCAGTCTACGCCGTCACCGACGTATATCAGGCATTGCGATGTCAAAAACGCATACGTCGTGATATATACGAAGGGTGTACTATAAATATCGCATATGGTTAATCCATCATTTAATTTGAGATTTTGGTTTTCAAAATAAGTGATTAGTTTTGACAAATTCCTAAAGTGTTTCTGACGAAAGTATAACTGATTTTTTAAACTTGGAATTTGTATTTGTTCCTTGTACTTAGAAATACTTCGAGCATCGTAATTTAAACATGTATCGAAATTTTATATACTATCAAAATTCTCTGCATAAAAACTAGTAGCTTCCAACCATGTTCCCCATCTAGTTATTACTGGAGAGGGAGGCAGTGACAAAGATGGAAGTTTTTCCCTGCAAAGAGCTACTTTCAATGGTGTTTTTTTGAAAACTTTTATAAAAGCGGATACAAGTCTATGAACTTCCGGAAAGGTGTCTCTGATATATTCGGAGATACTGTGGAGAGTATGTGCTAAACAAGTAATATGCAGCATATTCTGATGTGTCCTTTAATAGTCTGCCTGTTTTTAACATATATGCAGCAGTGTCACTGAAATACATTTTTATTTGTTCATTTTGTAGTTCAAGTTGAGTAAACGAGTATTAATATTAACTAGCAATACCTTCTCAAGCTTCTCTTCTGTAAAATTTGTTCTCTTTTAATGAAATGCATCCTTCTAGATAGAAAACTTCCTTTCTACATCGTAACTGGTTATGGGTGCCTACTGGAAATATTCTTTTATTTCATCGTATTTAGCAGTTAGATTTTGAGGCATTGTGCCCATACACAATTGTCGCAATGTTATTAAATCTGGATTTATATTAAAAACTGCGTCTAACTTTTGCCGAAGGCCACAGCGAAATCATTTGGAATATTTTTTCAAATTATTAATAGCCACATCTAATGTGGTTAATGCATTATTTAATTTGAGATTTTGATTTTAAAAATAAGTCATTAGTTTCGGCAAATTTCCGAAGTGTTCCTGAAAAAAGTACAACTGATTTTTTTAAATTTGGAATTTGTATTAGTTCTTTGGACTCAGAAAATACTGCGAGCATAGTCATTTAAACATGTAACGAAATTTTATAAACTATCGAAATTCTCTGCGTAAAAACTAGTAGCTCCAACCATGTTCCCCATCTAGTTATTACTGGAGAGGGAGGCAGTGACAAAGATAGAAGTTTTTCCCTGTAAATAGCTACTCTCAATGGTGCTTTTCTGAAACCTTTTTTAAAAGGGGATACAAGTCTATCAACTTCCGGAAAGTGTGTCTGATATATTCACAGATTCTGTTGAGAGCATGTGCTACCAAGTAATATATTAGCATTAGCATATTAGGACATATTTCCTTTAATAGTCTGCCTGTTTTTAACATATATGTGACAAATAAAAGTATTTTTTCTTTGTACCTGTCATCCGAATGAAGAATTTGGTGCATATTCTCGTAAATGGTTTTAGCTACTGTTGCCGCATCAACTGTATTTATAACTTTTCTTGCTATTACATATGCATTATATGGAATAGTTGGATGTAGTACACCACCTACAACATTTACCACACAGCGCCCTAATATATCGAGAGTTTCGTCGGCACTTATCCATAAGTACTGATTTTAAAGATGACTTCTAATGCGTTCTTCTGCTTTCATATAACACTGAGAAACATAATATTTGCGCAAGGTGGATTCATCAGGAACATTTCAACCGTTTTATTTATATTTTTGGAGAAACGTTTTGAATGTGAATTTGTTAAGTTTATTTAATGGAATATATTAATATGAACAGGTCTAATTTATGTGTATGTGTTTGCGATTTCTTGGAATTTTTTAACGATATTTTACAGACATTGCAATAAATTTCAGAATCACTAGCAATGGACATACAATCAGTTTGAACCTTAATCCAACTCGCCATTATTTCAAGATGCCATTCTCGACGTTATTCCATACCATATCTGAAAAAGTAACTTAAACAATGTTCTAGATCTAAATAAATGAAAATTAAAAATGTATGCTTAAGTTATTGAAACTTAACTAAATTCACTGGATGCTTACGTCAACGTACTCTATTTATCTTACGAAATATAAACTAATAAATAAAATAAATTATAAAAACTCTTCCCGCTTCTATCTACGCCAATGTCGAAAGGATTTTAACTTTAAAATAAAGTTATTGGGTCACACTTCAACAACAAAAAACAGATGTGCGATTAACCGAATGAACAGTCAAGTTCAAGAACTGGGTGTTGTACTTTGCGATATTATAGACTATTTATATGGTCCATCATAATTCTGGCCTCTCGTGTTCGGTTCCTAGTAATGAATCATTGGTCCACTCTAGTAATGATATACGTCTATCAGTTTCAAAAACAATATATTACCTGAGTTTATTACTATATTTGCATTCTTATAAATACCATTTTAAAATTTAATCTGTTAGATACTATTTAAAAAACACTCCATCATTGAAGCATCGCATTATATAATTATTCTTAAAAGCAAAGTTAAAAAAAGTTTCGAGCAGAGATCCATTGTATTTTATATCAATTATCATTAGTTAGTAACAGTAGCCGTGATACTTACAAAATTGCCACTGGCGATGGATAATTTCAAACCGGCTGATTGCGATGAAAGTATTAATTTATTGTATGCCAGCGCCGTGAATGATGTAAAGTCATTAATAAAAATTTCAATCTCATTTTTCATTAGTACGGTCTTTCTTACGACTTTTGGCAGTCGTTTCATCTATATATAGCGTTTACTCCAAGAACACTTAAGGCCTTAAACGGTTATAATTCTTTACATTAATAGTTTAGCGATTATATTATCATAAACTGTGAATTTACGATACGTTAATGTTCCAAGATAATTTATGTTTTGTTAATTTAACTTTTCATTCATTTTACAAATAACTATATAATTTAATATAAATGTTGTCATGTTAAAAAGGGCAATTCCTTTCCATATAAGAAGCCAATAACATATTATTATAGAAAGCAATTGTTCGTAATAACTACAGTTATATATAATTAACTTCAACATTTCAATCTATACTTGATTGTCTATTATGGTCAATTTTGCTAGGAATACTAATGAACTAGATACTAAAGTTGATATGCCTTGAAAAATCCCACATTTTACAATTTTTAATTTAATATTACTTTCAAAAGACATGCTATTGGATGCATTATTTGATAACGTTTATAATTGCAGTATTGCAAAGAATAACTTCTACTCTTCAGAAGATGTAATTATTTATTGCTTCTGTCTATATACGAAAAGGTTTTGTTTAAGTATGACAATACGTTAAGCACGTATAAAGCGTTTGTACAATATGAAACAAACATGTAAATAATTTACATATCTGTAACTATGCACATGGACAATACACCTCGTATTTTCAGCATTTACTTCTGCTTAATACATATGTTTCTGCCATATAGGCGTTCTCAGTTAAGCTAGTGAAGCAATTTATACAAATTAATACAAACCTGTTATAAACAACTGGTTTGTATCTGTATTTAAATTTACTGAAATAGCCCGCATAGATCAAGCAAGTTCCGTCCTATAAGAAGACAACTATTTAATAATTGACATCTTACGGGCGAAAGATACATTGTCCGGAGGGCTACCTCCGGTATAAATGTATAAATTGCTTCACTAGCTTAACTGAGGACGCCTATATGGCAGAAACATATGTATTAAGCAGAAGTAAATGCTGAAAATACGAGGTGTATTGTCCATGTGCATAGTTACAGATATGTAAATTATTTACATGTTTGTTTCATATTGTACAAACGCTTTATACGTGCTTAACGTATTGTCATACTTAAACAAAACCTTTTCGTATATACCACCATCTGGCAGGTTGTTAATGGACTACATCTACATACGTATTTTATCGTTTCCCGTAGCAGCATAGCTGTTCGAACGATAGGTAGCCCTCCGGACAATGTATCTTTCGCCCGTAAGATGTCAATTATTAAATAGTTGTCTTCTTATAGGACGGAACTTGCTTGATCTATGCGGGCTATTTCAGTAAATTTAAATACAGATACAAACCAGTTGTTTATAACAGGTTTGTATTAATTTGTATAAATTGCTTCACTAGCTTAACTGAGGACACCTATATGGCAGAAACATATGTATTAAGCAGAAGTAAATGCTGAAAATACGAGGTGTATTGTCCATGTGCATAGTTACAGATATGTAAATTATTTACATGTTTGTTTCATATTGTACTTGTGTCTATAAAGGAAAATCTGAACTTAGTTAATCCCATAGTTAATATTTGTTAATATTAATTTTGACAATGTTAATAGAGGTTTTGGCAACATAAGTCCATATCAAATTTACTGCAATAGCTTTTACTATTGATGGAATCAGCCTATTTACTTTAAATTTTAGATTATAAAGGAGATAAAAATATATGTACTTTATTGTAGATTATTATTTTGTATAAAATAATTAATATGAAAGTATTATTATTATTATCATCACATGACCTGGGTGTAACTCTAGGTGTTCAGCTATAATGGAAGGTTTATGTGGAAAATTAAAGCCTAATTCCCCGATTTTTAATATTGAAAAATCTATTCGTTTATAGAATGAGACTCATTACTCTTACTAAAATCTTGTTGGCCATACAGTGGTTATATAAAACAACAAAATTTCAATATTTTACAATGAGTTTAGATAGAAGTACTGTGAAACATTGTAGATGCCTGTTGATACGAGGGAAGTTTTTTATGAGAGCTACCTAGGTTTGAAAACAATATGCTATTGTGACAATTTTCTTACTTCAAGTTTCTGTGACATTTTATAGTGTCATCTCCAAGTTTGGTTCGAATAGCTTAACAGTCGTTACATTCACATTCGCTTAAAGAAGAGAAATGAGTGATTTGAAACTTGAACGTAGAAGCGTCATGAAATTTTTATCAAAAGAAGAGTAGCCCGAAGAATATCCATGAAAGAATGGTGGCAGTGTATGGAGAAAATAGCTCATCCTATTTTCAAGTCAAATTTTGATATAAGTAGCTGAAATGGGGTAGATAATCGATTAATGATGACTCAAAGTATGGAAGCACGAACTGAAAAATCATCAACAAAGATGAAGATATGGTATTGACTGACTGCCGGGCAAAAGTTTTAGTTACTGTTTGAGAAATAGGAATATTAGAAACGAGTGTTTTTAAAGTTCCACACGAAGATTTGGGAATGAGCAAAGTGTCGGTACGATGGATTCCCAGGCTGCTCAGTCTCCAACAAAAATTGTGTAGACGACAAATTTGTGAAGAGAATTTGACTATTTTATCTCAAGATAAATATTTCTTAAATAGAATTGTAATTGAACATGAAACTTAGGTACACCACTGGGACCTTCCCACGAAACAAGAGTCCATGAAATGGGTTCATAAGACCTCCCCACCGCCCAAGAAGGCAAAAACGCAAATTTCTGTAGGAAAAAGTGATGCCGACAGTTTTCTGCAATCTACAAAATTTCTGGTTTGTTCACAAAATTTATACAAAGGGATTAATTATAGTAATTCAAAGTAAAAACTTACATTTTAGGAATAAAAAATGTTCTTCCAAGATTTATTCAATATTATTTAACAGAAGACCTATTTTAATGTAATTAACCAGAAGCTATGAGTAATGCTAAAGTAATTTATTTGCAGTGCTATGGATCATAAACCAAGAACAAGCAGGTGTTTATGAAATAAGCAAATTCCGGTCTGGTTGATTCGAAGTGTCAAAATTCACCGATCATTTAGTTAACTAACGAATGCGGTCGTGTACCAATGTGGTCGTTCATATTAAGTTAGAGCGTTACCGTGACAGTCAGTTGCGATGTTAAATGCATTCTGTAATTTAACACTGTGCCAGAAGAAACATTCGCCGTAAAAGTATTAGCGTAAAAGTGTGGATAGACCACACACCTCGGCGGGAATAAGTCGTGCTCTTGTTAGCAACTTGTTAGATTCTGTTTAAGAATTTTTTTCTACTATTTACAGTGTTTAGTTTCGCAATTTATTAACTTTGTAATACGTGTTATAATTATATATAATATGTATTTTTAACAAATTAGAAATTAAATAAGGATGATACAATTCATTATATATTCTATTACTCGCTATAAAATTAGTCTCCTCTTTAATTGAAGACCATTTATTTTCTTTGTACCGAATACATAATACAAGGTGTTATTGAAGTTAAAAGTCACGTTTAATTGACATTTATGGCAGAATTTTAGTTTTAAGCCTTAATTAAGGGCCGTGTGTAGACACTTCCTTTCTTTGCCCAGACTTCAACATTAAAAATACATCGTTGATTGACGAAGGAGATACTTGTTGAAACTTCATTATAACGATAAGAAATAAGTACTATAACTTTTAGTTTCAAAATAATTGTTTCGCCATACAATGGCTTCATCAGGTGGATGAGAAACAGAATATTTAAAACACAAGTTTTAATATTTATGTACAAATTATTGAGAAAAAATGGTGGTGGAAAAATTTTTATAATCTTAAATTTAGTAGAGGGAAGTTGTTTAAATCTAATTGGTTAATTTAAAGTTAATCCTAAATTATTATATCTATAAATTTCTAAGTTTTCTACCAAATTAAGTTTTTTACTTTTATCCTAAATATGTAAAATTTTTAAACCTTTATTAAATCTATGATTAGTTTCTAAACCATGATTTGCGAAAGTTGAATCTGTTTTCTTTAAATCCTCTCTCGTGTTCTTTCATCCTAATTTGGAACGTCCTTTGAGTTTAATTCTTTATCTACTTTATCTTTTTTGATTCTAATAATGTTCTGAATAGTACTGTCTGTTTTAAATGATATATGTTCGTTATTAAGTTTTTTAATGAAAATAACAATTTTTTCCGAAATTTTTCCTAAGTAAGTAGTTGAATTATAGGAATTAGTTATATCGTTTTTTAATTTTGGGTAAACTAAAGAAAAGGTTTTAGATTTTTGTTGACTATTCAGAGTGTTAATAATATTTACAGAGTAATCATTGTTTAATGTTATTGTATATATCCTGTTTAGTTCGAGGTCAAGACAGATCTTCACCCCAAAATATCATTTACAATAGAAACAGAAATAAAAAATTATAGCATTAATTTTATAGACTTAACCATAATGCAAAACTAATAACGAGTTCGCTGTATACCATTAACCAACACATAGAGACACCAGAATACACGCTGATTCATTTCATCCTATAACACATAAATTATTAGCATACCAATCAATGGTGTATAGATTAATTCACGTACCTGCGAGTAAAAGTACGTTCGACCTCGAACTAAACAGGATATATACAATAGCATTAAACAATGGTTACTCTATAGATATTATTAATAACATCCTGAATAGTAAACAAAAATCAGAACACTTTATTTAGTTTACCCAAAATTAAAAAAATAATATAACTAATTTCTATAATTTAATCACTTAGGAAAAACTTCGGAAAAAATTGGTACTTTCATTAAAAAACTTAATAATGAACATATATCATTTAAAACAGGCAATATTATACAGAACGTTATTAAAAACAACAGATAAAATAGACAAAGAATCAAACTCTGGTGTTTATAAGTTAACATGTCAAGATTGTAATAAGGTATACATAGGACAAAGGCAGAGGACGTTCAAAATTAGGATTAAAGAACACGATAGAAGTCTTAAAGAAAACAGATTAAATCAGAGATTTAATAAAGATTTCAAAATTGTACATATACTGGATAAAAGTAAAAAACTTAACTTGTTAGAAAACTTAGAAATTAATACGAGGGACACTTTTTATAATTTTACAATCGACCACTAGATGGTGCTTTTGAAACATTTAATTACTATATTCTTAAAGTTTCACATTTGTCAATGAGAAATCCGCAATAGCTTAGAAACTGAGTCAGTACTTAGTTTAAAGTGAGATTTAAGACAGTCTGTTTGTAAAATAATGGAGATTACTCGTGAAGTTATTCGTTGAATGATTTTTTAGGATTATATAAAAGACCTAACTTCACAAGAATGCATTATATCGCTTCGGCCAACTTTTGGTAATGAAGCACCATCAGAGAAGGCAGTTTACAATTGGTTTGTAGAATTTCGTCATGGTCGTGCCTCATTGAGTGATAAATCACGAATAGGTCACCAGAAACTGTTGCGATTCCAAAAAACATCGATGCTGTGCGGAAAATGATAGAACATGATTGACATGTGACTTACAGTGAGGTAGAGGCATCTCTTGGAATATCGCAAACTGCAATTCATTTGATTTTACATGAACATTTATTTCTAAAAAAAATATGTTCCAGATGGATTCCACATAACTTGACCGAAGCACAGAAAGCAGCTCGTGTCAATTGTGTAAAGAGATTTGCAATAAATTCGACGTAGGAACCGCAAAATCCGTATACAACATTGTCACAGGTGATGAAACATGGATATATGCGTATGAGCCAGAAACGAAGTAACAATCTACTGTGTTTCAAGGCGAACCGAACTCCACAAAAGTTGTTCGTGCAAGGAGAACTTCCAAGAAAATGATCGCTTCTTTCTTCGCACATCGCAACAATTCCTTTATAGGATCGAAAAACTGTTAACGCTGAATGGTTATACAGTAATAATTTGTTTGCCAAAAGTTATAGACGAAATCAGAAAGAACAACAAAAAACGTCGCATTATTCTTTATCACGACCATACAGCACTTCTAACAGTTAACTATTTGAAGGAGAAAAGTGTTGAAATAATGTGTCATTGTCCATATTCACCTGACTTGTCGCCGAATGGTTTCTTTTTGTTCCCAACTGTGAAACAAAAAATACGTGGACAGCGATTTTCAACACCTCAAGAAGCTGTCGAAGCCTTTGAAAACCATGTTTCTGAGATACAACCTTCAGAGTGGAAAAAATGTTTTGAGAACTGTTTCGTACGCATTCAAAAGTGTATAGACCATAAAGGCGAATATTTTGAAAAACAATAAAATGGTTTGTTCCCAAAAATTTTCTTCCCAGACTTTGTAAAAGTATGAAAGGTGACCCTCGTAGATATAATAATTTAGGATTAGCTTTGATGACCAATTAGATTTAAACAACTTCCCTTTACGAAATTTAAGATTGTAAAAATTTTTCCCCCACCATTTTTTCTCAATAATTTGTACATAAATATTCAAACTTGTACAAATTAATTGCGTTTTCGCGAAGTAATGTAATTGTAAATATTCTTTCTACACTTTAGTGTAGAAGTGTAGAAAGAATATTTACATTCAAACTTGTATTTTAAATATTCAGTTTTTAATCCACCTGATGAGCTATTGTATGGCGAAACAATATTGTAGTGAATTTAAAATAAAAAATAATTTTGAAACTAGAAGTTCAGTACGCACTGTAAACGAGAAGGATAAAGCAAGTGTAAAGAAAATATAAGCTATGAGTGTTGAAGTATTGTATGGATGCGTAAACGATCTACTGATAAGACAACGAATATTTCGACATGGTAAAATTGTCGAATTGCCCAATCTCGAACAGGTAGGAAACATAGACATGCAGGTACAAGCCCTGGGAATTCACATAGTTGCATATGAATGAGTATAATGTTGTGGGACGGACGATTACTGTAATTTAAATTCATGAAAAGCCAATTACTCGTATGTTATCCCTGCAATTTAAAATCGTTATTTTATCTTCGAGGTTTCTGAATTTGCAATTACTTTTCTCTCTTTTGTAGATATGCAAAATGATACTATACATTCAGCTGTCGTACGTACGGTAACATTAATTTTTGAAATCGATAAACACGTGAATAATGAAAATAGTGAAATGCTTTAATCATTCAACTGGCGGATTTTTAAATGCGATAATCATTCAAGTGACGGATTTTTGTACAAGTCATTACTTTGGCGTTTGCTTTTTCCCATTTTTCCTTATATTCTATTAGTACATAGTTGAGAAGATACAGAATCGGTTCAAAAAGAAATCAAACTGTTCATCGATTTCTTGATGGTGGTGCCATTGTATAGCGCTTAATGATATTGTTTAGTATCAAGCTAAGCCTTTCATTTGACGATCGTTTTATAAAAAAAAAGGTGTAGTAGTTCATGACGAGTGATCATACAAAGTTTTCTTTTTCCTTATTTTCTATTTCAAACATAATTGAGAACATACACAATCGGTTTAAAAAAAAATAGAATTCTTTAAAGAAAACACCAGTGGCTCCATCTTATGGGCACTAATGGTATTGTTTAGTATCAAGCTAAGCCTTTTATATGACATTCCATTCCAAAAAGGTGTAGTTTATCGACAGCAATCGTTCAAAGTTTATATTTTTCTTGCATTAAAATTAAAAAGTTTCTTAGAGGTTAAAGTCAATACTGAAACAGTTAAGTTGATACACCAAGCCTGTCGCCACGATGATGCGAGGCGAACACAGGTTTAATGAATGGTTTTCATGTTGTAAGAGAAGTCGTATGCCTTTAGTTGTTGATTCTAAATCTGGCAGAACAACAGGTGCAATGGCAAAAATTTTTCTTGCGATGATATCAGAAAAGATGACAGTTAGCATCGGAGCCGAATTTAAAGAGTAAGACTGGAGTCCTACCAAACGCGAAACTAGTTCTTAGACTATGCTCGGTGCTACGGGTAAATAGCAAAAATAAATACCACAAAACTGGCTTCTGTGTACGATAGAGTTCCAAGGATTTACCTAACGTGCCTTCAAGAACATTCCTCATGCCTCATTACACACGGCCATGCTTTTTTTAATAGTTGGTGACAGTACACGTAATCTGTCACAAACACATAGTTTTGATAGTTTAAATGTGTGTAATAATTAGTAATTTAGTCAAATAGTCAACATTAAAAGAAAATAATACTAAAACTGATGTTGGAAATGTTGACCAATATTTTGAGGACAAGCTTGAACTCTACACTTCACGCTATCAAAGCCATTTATTAGAATTTCTTGGGTTGTGTCAGCACAAGAGTTCGCAATAGTATTACGAAGCTTTGCGATTATGTGATGTCTGGTCTTGAAAATGGTATTCTTTAAATATGGAAAACTAAAATAGTCTAAAAATTGTCAAATCTGGAGATATTGGAGGAAAATTAATAATTCTTGTAACGAATAATTCTTGCAAAAAAGCTATTGTTTCTCGAGATTTGTGTGCTCGAGCGTTATCTTGCTGGAAATATCCTTCTGAAAATTCATCATCATGAAGTTCATTAATAAATAGCTCTAATAATTCATTTAGATATCATTCAGCAATTATGGTTTGATTAAAAAATATGGGCCCAATAATTCGTCTTCTTGAAACTGCTAGTCAGGCGCCTATTTTTTGTGGATGTAGCGTAATTTCCACAAATTCATGAGGGGTTTCTGCAGACCAAATTCTCACATTTTACTTGTTTAAATATTCTGAAAGATGGAACCAAGCCCCATCCCCACCATCAGCATGAAGTTAATTAATAAACGGCTCTAATAATTTATTATAGAAAATATAGGCCCAATAATTCGAATGTCTTCTTGAATCCGGAAAAAACCGCGAGACATTTCTATTGTTAAGAACAGCATGTGGAGATGCTGCTTGTTCTTCAGGACAAGTTTTCAGATGGCACAAGGGTTTCAAAGAGGGCCGCGAAACATTAAAGGTGAACATCGCTCAGGACGGCGGTCCACATCGAAAACCGATGAAAGCGTGTCGAAAGTGTGTTCTCTGTTAGCACATGAGGTAAGACGAGTGAGGATAGTGGTCATCGAATTTTGACAGAGGAACTAGGCATCAGAAAAATTTGTGCAAGGTAGTGCTCAAGAACTTGTCTGATGTAAAAAAAATCGTATATCCATTAGCCAAGGACTATTTGATCGCTCAACGACCGAACCCAACTTTGTGCATAGAATGATAACAGGTGACGAATACTGGGTCTTGACGAATACTGGGTCTTGAAGAATACTGGGTCTCCGCGGCAGAAGAAAGCTGGCATGAGCAAGTCCCAAATTAAGTCCATGCTTATTACCTTTCTTAAGTGTGAAATTGAAATTGTCCACAAAGAATTCGTACCCAAGGCTGAACAGTGAATCAAATCTTTTATTGCGAGGTGCTTGAACGTTTTCGGAAAAGTGTTTTGCGTGTGCGACCTGACATTACCAGCTGTTGGATATTGCATCACGACAATGTCCCCAGTCATGCCACATTGTCGGTCAGAGAATTTTTTGCCAGGGAAAAACATTCCATTACCCCCACATCCGCCTTACAGTTCAGGCATGGCTTCGTGTGATTATTTTCTTTTTCCAGCGCTTAAGTGGAAGCTGAAAGGTTACCATTACGGAGCAATAGAATAGACAACATCAAAAGACTTAAGACGTAGGTTCTAGACAGTTTAAAGGAACAAGACTTTCAGAATTGTTACCAGGAATGACAAAATCGCTGCAGATACTGTGTGCATTCCCAGGGAGGATACTTTGAAGGGGACAATGTTAAATTGTAGATACACTCAATGAAAAACTTTAATATAAATCATTTTCATTACTTCAGATACATGCCTCGTAAATGTGTTTCGTCAAAAATTGTGTATTACTTTACCAGAATCAACAGAAAGGGAGAACAGCTGTAGTATTTGCAAAATATAAACACTAAGGAAGCCTTAATAGAGAATGCAGTTTCTTTTTAAACTAGTATTCGGATAATTGTAATTATAACTAATTAATTATTCCAATTTAGAGGCGATTAGATTTTATAATCAAAATAAACTTTTTATGATCACATATTGCTGTGCAGTCTTACTCTAATAAGTCGGACTCTAATTATATTAAATGTAAATCGTTACACACATATATATAATGTTTGACATTTTGAATAATTATTCAAATGTATTTAATTTGATGTTATGGATATGGATGCTAGACTTAGTTACAAAGAACCCGAAAGCAAACCCTGAGAGCTATACTTATAAGTATAGCTCTCAGGGTTTGCTTTCGGGTTCTTTGTAACTAAGTCTAGCATCCATATCCATAACATCAAATTAAATACATTTATTGTTCATACCTTCAATATACATTTATAAATCATGAACTTAATCTAAGTCAAATCACAATCATAGAAATTTATGGGTATTGTCAAAAATATACACAAATAATCTTGAGGTCCTTTTTCAGATTTTCTAAATCTTTCAATTAGCACACTTGTGTATTATCTTGGATTAGGGAATCTAAAACCCTCCAAATACTAAGCTATGACACAAGATGTTTTGTTTAATTCGTTATGTTATAGCTTTATGGATTTTCGATTTTACTGATATTGTTGTACTAAAAGAGTGTGTTATTTAATATACAGTTAGTGAAAAATAATCCCTACCGCATGAAATATTTGTCTCCGCACTATACAATTTTAAATCTGATTTCTAATACATGAATCTTTTATTACAAATAAAAAACAGACATCATTAGATCCTTAGTGGGACAGCATCTCTACGTGATCACCAAAATATCTTGCGTTATTCTGTTATATAACAGGAATTATAATAAATTTAATGCAAATTAATTATCCACGTACACTTTTAAAAATATTGAATTTAGATTTATGAACTTCAATATTATCATGTATCAAGTTTCATACAGACCTTTCTTCTTCATATATATTATCAAATTCATCGTGCTACATTGTCTTAATTTTTTAGTATTTAAGATAAATAAATCAGTTATGCGAAATCAAAAATTTTATGTCGAAGATCTAGAAAATGAAATTATATCTATTTAATGAAATTAAACTCAAAAATGATTCAATATTTAATAATGATACAAGTTATTTAACTTAAAAAACTATGAACTCGTATTTGAAAATAGGTAAAAGGGTGTTTTCACTCCAACGTGTTGCTTTATAAATTTTTCATTTCAATTTTTACCAAACCGTATATATTAGCGACACATAACCTTTAAATATAGCTTAAACTTGACACACATCTTCTTTATAGATATCAAATACCACATAAAGTATTATTTGAACTTTGTAATACTCTTCCGAAACTTTGTCAGTATTATCGATATATTTTTGAAGACTTTTTGTATCTGTTTTTCCCAATTATGAACATTAGATACAATGTTTGACACTCATCAGCGTAAGTGCATACGAATGTTATCAAAACACATTTCAAACAATACCTGCAACGGCTATAGGCGTTTACTTTCTTTCAGGTTACTTTATTTGTGCTAATAAACATTGAATTGTTATTTACATGTCCTTCTCCACATATAAATTAAGCGTATCTCCAGGACAAAAATAAACAATGCATACTTTTATAAAGAAAAACTTATTAGCTTTACACTAGATATGAATGTTATGTTACCATAAATGGTCTTTGATATACCTGTTTAATTAATTTTGGTACGTAAGCATGTATTTTTCTAAATTTAAAATGTTTATATTACTAAATCGTAACCTAATCAACCATAACTTTTGACACGTAATATACAGACATATTTGATACACAATCTGTTTAACTACATTTAAGCTTATTACAAAAGTATAATTAAAAATCTCTTCACATAATGGCATTGAATTTATTCCATCGATAATTACACTGGATGCATTTGAAAATACAGCCCGTTTCAAAAACGTTTCATTGCTATTCGTACCCTATTACTTCTATTTAATTCATTTAATTCACCTTATTTTGGAAAGAATCACTGCAATTTATCACCAACCCTGGCGTGTGAGCTCCAGTATCTGATACATTGTTGCTCTAACACAATTATTGGAGTATTATCTATATCACGTCTCTGTTTTTAGATTTCAAGTACATAATTTTTTAATTAAATTAGTTCATCTATTTCTTTCAACTCTTCAAAACTAATATAACAAACTTTGGCTAATTATAATATGAATTAAGTAAATTAAATCGTAAGTGATATTTAGTGGAAGTAATTTACCACACTACATTAGTACTTTCAAGGAATACTTTTTCGTAAAGGAAAGTAATTATTTACACGCACATTCATGGAACGTTTTCACTTTTAGAAGGTATCATTCACCATTCATCCTTATATACATATACATATATACATTCATATATATATATATATATATATATATATATATATATATATATATATCATAAGTTAATGTGAAAACTGAACCAGAACAAGAAATGTTCTGAAATTTCGCTCACACATGATGCGTTAACGCATGGAATCGGGGCATTCTAGTGTTGGCAATTTGACACTACTATATTTAACCGGTTATAAGAAAGGACGAGGAGCAGGAGGGGACGAGAAGGGAAAAAAAGCGGTGCCGTAGATGAGAGAACCCAAAGAGTGATGAAAATTAATGACACGAACAACGGTTTAGGGTATAATTAGATGTATAAAAATATATATGTATACATCTGGTCCGTATTGAAAAAAATGTGACAAGAGAACCTTACAGGTTGTAATTTACCTTTATTAGACATATTTTTTATACTTAAATGGATGTCATGTAATAATACAGCTTGTATCTGTCTTTTTTTTGACTAAATTCAATTAATTAATTTAAATTAATTATATTTGGCTATATCATAACAAACAAATACACACATACATAAACATAGTACAATGCATTCTGTTAACTAAACTTAAATTGTTCATGTTAAGTTCATAAGTTATGTGTTAAATTTACTCGCAACGCTTACAAGAAAATGATTTCCCTATATTTTCCCACATCCATTCGAAAAGGGAGGTCTATTCATAGTCTCTTAATTTTGTATTGTTCTTATAGAATTTTACTCACTAAAAGCGGGGAAAATACTCGAAAAACTCAATGTCGTCAGGTTTTCTTGTAAAACTCGGGTTTGTAATTTCATTTAGAGTGAAACGCGGAATTTTATCGGCTGGGTTGATCGTGTTTATATATGTTTGCGAGGATATTGGGAATTAGTATAAACAAGTGTATTGTCAGATTTGATCATGTTTTAGCATGATAAATAAATTCTGAATTTTGGCTGCCCGTAATAACGTTATTCTGCATTATTTGACAAAATGCAAAGACAGGTCTATTAATGTTTTTGATTAGCTATATTTAGATGCTACCATTTTCTTTTTCCGTCGACCTTGAATTTGTTATGAGGTCATTGATAATTTTTTTAAATGTCAACACCATTTTTTTATGGATTTTGAAAGCGTTTATAATTCTTTATTCGATAATGTATAAATTTTGGTATGATACATTAGAAAATTTTTGAGAAAAGATTTTTCAATTTTCTGTCATTCCCAAAGTGACAAGGTAATCCTCTTAACAGATTGTAAATAATCCGAATAACAACATTTTTATTTAATCCTAATTGTTGGTGTAAAGTGTATTAATTATTCATTCTCTGAGATGCATTTATCTGAACGGGAACGCATTGAGGTGCTCATAATGATTGGGTTTGGAGATAGACGTCGATATGTTAGGAAAGTCGCGGAGTTGTTTAATGAAACGCATCCTGAACTGGACCCTATCGGTTTTTCAACTGTAAGTAAAATCCACAGAAAATTTTTGGAAGAAGGATTCGTTTGAGATAAACCAAAAAGTGGACGTCCATCAACGTCCCTAGACCCTCAAATTTAAATTTTGTTAACAGTTCAAGAACGTCCTCAAACAAGCACACGGCAACTTAGTCGAGAATTTGACGTAGAGAGTTGGGAAACTTTTGCATAGATTAAAGTATCATCCCTATAAAATGAATTTAGTTCAAGAGTTGTCTGAAGACGATTTTGATCGGCGTTTGGAATATTGATGCAAATTTGTGATAATGATCCTCTATTTCTCTTCAACATTTTGTTTTCTGACGAAGCTACTTTCAATTTGAATGGCACTGTGAATAGACAAAATTGCCGATCTTGGTCGACTGATAATCCTCATTGAATGCAAGAGACACATACCCAATACCCGCAAAAACTAAATGTATGGGCAGGGATTATCGGCGATCGCATTGTGGGACCGTTTTTCTTTGATGGAAACTTGACTGGGGAAATATACTTGAATTTTTTGAGGAATGAATTGGTACCCGCTTTAACGGTTCTTTTTCCAAATAATGAAGATCCACATTTGCCAGATCGTAGAATTTGGTATCAACAGGATGGTGCTCCTCCGCACTATACGTTACCAGTAAGGTAATACCTCAATAATACATTTCCTAACAGATGGATTGGAAGATGAGGGGCAATTGAATGGCCAGGTAGATCGCCAGATATAATCCTGTTGGATTTATTCTTGTGGCGTTACATAAAATCAAAAGTCTATGCGATACAACCGGAAAATTTGGACGTTTTACGACAACGCATCATCTACGAAACCAGATTAATCACTGCGAAATGGAATTTATCATCGCTTAGGATTTTTTCAACAAAATGAAGGAAAACCTTTTGAGCATTTCTTATAAATTTGAAACTGAAAATGTGAAAAATAAAACTTAGAACAAAATTTACTCAGAAATTTTCTAATGTAACATACCAAAATTTTTACATTATCGAATAAAGAATTGTAAAACCTTTCAAAATCCATAAAAAAATGGAGTTTACATTTAAAAAAATTATCAATGATGTCATAACTTATTCAAGGTCGACGGAGAAAACAAAATGGTAGCATCTAAATATAGCTAATAAAAAATATTAATCGACATATCTTTGCATTTTGTCAAATAATGCACAATAATGTTACTACAGGCTTGTGTCTATACTTTATGGGCGCACTGTATGGTATTTCGTGTAGAAAGTGTATTTTGCTTACTTCAAGTTGAACCTTGGTGATCAAGATAAAGCCTGTGATCTTCGTAAGATGTGCAAAAGTGCAAAGAAGATGTTCCTTTGTGGTTTAAGAGTAAAACATATTAATTTCGTTTTGGCATTCCTATGATGTTGCGTGAACAGCAAAACTATACTGCCGATTGCTATTTCTGTTCGGTAGATGTGAAAGGTTCCAATTCAAAAAAATAAAGAGAAAATGTCTTACGCAAACTTTAATTCAGCTGTTCGCCCAGTGCCTCATAGCTCTGAAATACTAGTTCTGCAGCCACATTTGAGTTTGGATGATATCCAGAGTGATTCTGAGGATGGAAGCATATTACCTCCCCAGGACAAATCTGATTTAGATTTTTTTGTTGACGAGGGACTCCAACTTTTTCTTCGAGTGAACTCAATGAACTGGTTAGAGATTTAGGCCTTTGAAAAGATGCTGCCTAGTGCCGAATAGCTGAGGTCCTAAAAAATAAAGCCCTGCAATCATCCGGAACGTCATTTTTATGGTACAGGTAATGAGAGAGAGAATTCACCAAATTTTTTTTCAAAGAGGGAAATATCATTTTTTGTAGTGATGTTCAAGGGCTAATGAAGCGTTTTGAAATAGAATATGATTTATTTGAGTGGCGACTATTCCTTGATTCGTCAAAAACAAACCTCAAAGCAGTATTGCTGCATAATGAGATCACTTTTGGGTTCAGCAGACTAGAAAACATTAATTTCTTAAAAGGTGCTTAGCTGCTCCATCGGCAGGCTTATTACGAGTTATTGCCCCTGTTTCACTAAATTTAATAACACAAGCTTGAATATGTTTGTAATTTTTGGCCAGTTCTATAGTAACTTTAAATAATAAATATTTTATGCTGTAATTCTAACATTATAATAAAATAATTTAAAAATATTAGGCGTTTATAATTTGAATTTATGTAAGACAATTGTCAGAATTTGAAGTTTTCTAAAGCTTCGCATGTGCACCAATCTTTGATTACTTAATTATTTAAAAAACAGCCTACTATAATGAGGAAAGTATTTTAAAGCACGTTATATAACACTACTAGCATAATAAAAGGGTTTTTATTGGCGGACAAATTGGTATGACTGACGTCGTTAGACGAGGACCTTCTGGAGCCAGTGAAACCTGTTACCCTGTGTGCATTGTTGTATATTTTATATGTTATTCATTTGTAAATAAATGAAAATATATTAGATTCATATTAGAATTTTGATCACAATAAAATCCTCAATAATTTTTTGAAAGCTTTGAAAGCATTGCCATTACTACGTATGCTGTTTATCTCACTGTTTATTTATTTTTGTGAAAATCTATGCATTCGAAATAATTGTGAAGGAAGCCACCAGAGTATCTTTCAGTTTATTGCCAGAAAAGTCGTCGTCATGGTATGACCGTGAATATAACAACTTCAAAAACTGGCAGAGAATCAACTGTCTGATAGATTCAATCCTAATACATTCTGGGCAAAATGGTCTATGCTAAAAAGTTGCCTAGAAATCAAAGAAAATATTTGAGTTCGCAGATTTGATTTTATTGAAAATTATAGGGAAAAAAGTGACGTTTATTTGACATTTGTAGGTTTCAAAAGGTAATCGCATTTCTCGAACGTAAGAATGAGCATTATATTTCAAAAAAAAGGCGAAAGTTTTAAATAAAACTTAGGATTAACGTTTTTTGTTGGAAGCTCGTAATGACTATTGGTTGCTTGCGAAAGTTATAACAATATTTGGGATTTTTGGTTGTTGCGATGTGATGAACTTCTTTATCTGACTATGAATGACATAGCAGATATGAGCAAATACGTTATTGTGACAAGCAAAAAATTTAACAAAAAGAAGATTTACGTGCAGGAGGATGGAAATCCAGTGAAATTGCCACAAGTTATGTCGATGATTGCATCAATAACAAAATCGAAATGTCGAGAAAATGATTGCATAGTAATGGTAATGACTCATTACACGACAACGGCATTGAATTGGTAGACTCAATACTGTAATGAGTCTACAAATGCAATGCCGTTGTCGTGTACTTCACCATTCTTGTACCAGAAAATGGTTCAATTTCAACTAATTCATAGTAAAAATTTTGTATTAATGGGAATAATAATTGTACTATGATTTTGAATATCTATCATACAAATTTAAAAAAAGGTATATAACCCCTTACCACAATTATTAGTCGTATCCTAAATACGTATTTCGACAACTAAGTTGTCATCATCAGTAGGTAAAAACCCTGTAAAGACTGGATGACAACTTAGTTGTCGAAATACGTATTTAGGATACGACTAATAATTGTGGTAAGGGGTTATATACCTTTTTTAAATTTTTATTTAACCACAGTCTTCATTGAAAGAATCTATCATACAAATAAAACAGAATTATCTAATGTAAATAATGGTATTAACTTGTAATACTGACAGGTAACTTGTAAAATTTCGGTAGCTTAATGAAAATAAACTTTCATAATTAGTATGGTGTTTTGATAAATTGATGTTTACAAATGATTACAACAAAATTAACTTATAAAAATTGTAGGAAATGACCACCTTCAACTGCAATGCAAACTTGTATCCTCTTTTGCATTGATTGGTGAGTGCGTTCAAGAATACTGTGACTGTTTAGAATTGTCCTAACAATTCGATTTCTCACTTCATCGACATTTTCAATCGGTGTCGTATAAACTAGTGATTTAAGGTAACATATAGAGAACTTTAGTCTGGCGATCGCGGAGACCGTAAACAAAATGCATATCGCATAACTCAGTATGTATTTAATTCATTTTAGAAAACTTTGAAATATTTCGACAATACTTTGACACAATAATGTTAAAGTGATAAATAAATATTTTCCCTTCAAAACGAATGCTTTTGCAGAGAAATATGTGATATTAAATCTTGTTAGTTATACTTGATCAAATAAATCGTATTGTTGCAGCATTTGTTTAATTCGAAACAGCCACAGTATTCTTCAACGCATTCACAAATCAACGTAATGGAGGACAGAAGCTTGCATTGCAGTTGAAGGCAGCCATTTCCAAGAACTTTTATAAGTTAATTGTGTTGTATTAGTATTGTATGAACTTTTAATTTCGTATTAAACAACCCGTAATTTAAAAACTAAGCTATTTAAGACATACATTCTTATGAACTTTCATGAACATAATTATCCTAGGAATCAGCCTATAAAATTTGTCGCATATATTTAGAATCAGCCTGTATACCAGGGATATTTTTTAGGGTTACAGATAGCCTCACAGAGGGCGCCAGTAATAAAACGTCAGATGTCCAAATTAATCTCGCTCTTTCGTTAATCTAAATCTAAAGTTTCATCAAGATACGGCAAGCGATTTAGCCACAGTGAATTTTTAAAGTTTATCAGTTGGCCTAAAAATGGAACTGAGGCGAGAAAATTTTCTCGCAATAATTTTTTACAACTTTAGGAGAGGATTAACTCTGTCTCAACAATGTCTTGCTGAGTTGGTTTCTGTTCTTGAAGATGAAGCACGACATCAATCGACAATTTCACGTTGGTTCTGTGAATTTAAACATGGACACACTAGTATCGGCGACGAGCCTAGGACAGCCTAGATCCGCCAAGAACAGCAGTCACCCAGAAAACATCGATGCTGTGCGCTGTCTGATCAAGGAAGATAGACAAGTGACATATCGTGAAATTGAAATTTTCATGAATATTTCAAGAAACTCAACCAAGGTGATTATTCCCCATCTTTTAACCGAAAAGCAAAGGACTGCTCGCGCTAATTGGTGTCGAAAAACTTTGACCCGGTTCAATACCTCAAACTCAAAAAACGTCTGTAGCATCATTAGTGGCAATCGATCATGAATTTATTCCTATAAACCTGACAATAAACGTCACTCTGCTGTTTAGGTGTTTGAAGATGAAGTAAATCCGGCAAAAGTTATCCATTCGTGAGGTGTGTTGGAAAAGATGGTCGTAACGTTTGTATCAAAATCAGATCATGTAGCTAAAATTTCTTTGCAAGATCGAAGAATGGTTAAAACGAATTGGTATTCAACCATTTGTTTGCCAGAAGTAATCGCCGTGCTCCGAGAAACCAACCCACAACCGCAAATCATCCTCCATCATGACAGTGCGAGTTCACACGCAGCTCGAAAGAGCAGCAAAACATCGAATTTCTAGATCGTCCTCCGTATTGTCCCGACCTAAGTCCTATACGATTTTTTTCGTTCCCAAAGATCAAGATTGGGATGCGTGGTCGACGGTTTCAGTTTCCAGACAGTCAAAATTGCCGTTTTGATGGTACCTATTGCTTCAATAGGTACCATCAAAACGGCAATTTTGACTGTCCCAACTGAAGACTGGTATAACTGCTTTAGCAATTGATTTAAACGAATGCAGAAGTGTATCAAATTTTGTGGAAAATATTTTGCAAAGCTATAAAGAACTTTGAGTCGATCTACTGATTTTTTTGACTATATGCGACACCAGAAGAGCATCCCTCGTATTAACCAATATTATTTACAAAAGAGAAATGAAAATTACTACTAGGGAATGAGATCATTGGAATTAATGGAGCACCCCAGAAACTTCATGGGGGAGGAAGGCTACAGATTGAGCAATATCTGGAGGCTGGTATTGAAGTTCAACGAAGAGGTCACCGAACCACAACAGATACGATTTAGGGAACTCTACAGCGTATAGTATCCGTCTCTAGAAAGTCTTTAAAGAAGCTGGCAGACTATTCAACGAAACGTTATTAAATACACTTCAGCCACCAATAAAACAACATTTTTCAATATTAAATGAAATAATTCAAATTTCATACAAAATGTAGAACAGTGTAAAGCAATTATTACAACCTTAAATATTACAAATATTTTCGAAGTTTTTGATTGAAAATACTCTAAATGTATCATTCTTTTGTTAATGAGGTCGGTTTTTAACTTGACTAGTAAATTTTAATTACAAATTTTCTGTAAAATTTTGTCAGTTTCTCTTTTTACCACCAACTAAATAATTCACGAAATTTTATTTCCCAAATTGCAATGAAGTATTTTTCCCTTCAACATTCGTTCTCAAAATTTCAGCCCTCGCCTCCCCGAAATTTAAAACCCCTTTAATTTATTAAGGCGCGAGCATTCGAAGATCCAGCAATTTCAACAAGAACGATCACGTTACACGTCAACTTACCGTCACCAGTACCTGACAAGCCGTCAGTTTAATCAACCCAGAAATTAAACTTTGCTCGCGCGTCAGCATCGCCAAACCCCCAAGACGATTACAACGGCCTTTACCCTCTTGCGAAAATTTACTCATTTCACGTTTCCGTCTCTCAACCGTTCGTCGAGGATGAACGCCGCACGATTAGAGTGCAACCGTTGACTGAATTGCGGCAGGGAAGCCATTAACCCCTTCTAAAATTCATACAGTAAAATAATTGAGATTATACGAACCCCGTAGCCGTACTCCGGGGAGGATCGGAAAGTCGGACGAAGGGGTTGAATTACGTCTTGACGGTTAATGAAATTGGTTTACATTAGGCAAATTGAGATTATTTACTTTAACTGATTCAATTTAGTAGACGATGTTTTACTCGGAAAGTCTGTTGATAGTCTAAGTCTTATAACTTAAATATAACTTTCGATTTAAATTTAGTTAAGTTGGTACTTTCACTGTAATGATAAATATTCTTTTTACATTAAAAATATCACTCTGGAGACTAACCAGTCTTAACGAAGAACATTGAATTATTAAATGGCTATAAGTAGTTAACGAAGACGCTTTATTTTCTAATAATTGAGTTTCTAGCATGTAAAAACGGTAGTAAATACTATTTCATATAGTGACTTCCTATTAAAACTATTCCATTGTATTTTCTAAACATGTTTTTAAGTTAAGCGTAGGTGTAGGTTTCCGTGATAGTTTTCTAAATGTAGATCTCGGTTTCTGGGTTGAAACCGCGTCGAATTCGGCGTAATTGACAACGTTTCACACACTGTTGCAAGCGACATCTTCAGGGCTGTACGTCAATACGCGTCGAGATGGCGTAATTGCCAACGTTTCGTCCACGTCTACGTAGGAACCACCTGCGAACAGCCCTGAAGGTGTACCTTGCAACAGTGGACGAAACGTTGGCAATTACGCCGAACTCGACGTAGTTCCAACCCAGAAACTGAGATCTACATGTTTTTAAGCCGTTTTGTTATAGCACTTCATCAAAATTGCTAAGCAGGGAGGTCAAATAGCATATCAATATTGATTAATAAATGGGTTTATATATTACGAGTATAGAGCGTGAGTTTTTTTGAATGTTTAGCATTGGGATCTCAGAAACTACTGGAGATAGAAAAACACTTAAATAGGGAAAGATGCGCAGTTTTACGAGTTTGATTTAAAACTGCTTTTGTTTCTCCGATAACTTTCATGGCTTATTAGATATTAAAAGAAAACTAAATTTTACGATTTTCTTTAAACATGCTTTAGCATCGTTAATAGTAATTTTAGAGAAAAAGTGTTCAGACAAAAGTTTTAGATAATTTTACGCCAAATAAAACTATGGAGCCAATATTTTTTTTCGTTCACCATTATCGAGTTATGACACAAACTTGTGTTTTTTTAAATGGAAACCATAGTTGGTTTTGACATCATTAAAAAGCTTATTTT
This sequence comes from Melolontha melolontha, assembly GCA_935421215.2. NCBI lineage: Eukaryota > Metazoa > Arthropoda > Insecta > Coleoptera > Scarabaeidae > Melolontha > Melolontha melolontha. The sequence goes on along the minus strand of OW285237.1, from coordinate 164,061,888 downwards.
TGGCTTATTATAATGATATAAGGTTTGATATGGTTATTTTAAAAAATAAAGACGATATAGACATTTCTATGATTGTTCACTTTATAAGATTAAAAACTTAAAAAAAAAAAATCTTTGGTGTTTTGTAATTCAAAAAACGAAAAATCTGAGTTACAATAGTGTTCGTTGGAGCAGTCGAGATAAACATACTAACATTGCTTTCACGTTGAGTCACAGAAGTGAGAGCTGTTAATTTTTACTTTTAAGTCAAGTTAATTGTCAAACATTGACAAGCTGCTGAAGTTTATTTTGAAAATTATTTTGCTCGACGTCAGCCGTCGCCATCTACTTTTAAGAGATCATGGGATAATTTAGCAGATTATGGTTCGTTCGTTAAACCAAAATCAAAAAAAGGGATGGATGAAGATAGAGAAATAAACATATTAGCAAGTGTCGCTCAGAATCCATCTACATCGACCCGACAAATTTCAACAGAAATGGGCTCCTCTCAACGCACTATTGTCAGAGTGTTGAAGAAGCATAAATTTCGTCCCAACAAATTATCAGTACATATCACAAACTTTACATGAAGGTGATAACATCAGACGAATAGCTTTTTGTAGATGGTTTAAAGATCAGTGTCAAAACGATCCACACTTTTCAATGAAAATATTATGGACTGATGAATTTCGTTTCACAAATTGTGGAATGTTTAATAGGAACAATGAGCACATATGGTCTCAAACAAATCCACTTCACGTTGAACATAGGAGACCACAAATTAAATTTGGGTTTAATGTTTGGTGTGGTGTTATAGGATCAACTGTTCTTCCTCCTTTTATTTTTGATGGATCCCTAACTGGCAATCGTTATCTTAATTTTTTACAACAAGATTTCGAGGAAATGCCAGATAATTTAAATTTAAGAACCCGAGCAATGCTGCAATGGTTACAACATGACGGAACGCCTCCGCACAATCAACTGAATGTTAGAAATTATTTAAATTTGAACTTCCCTAATCAATGGATAGGACGAAATGCACCCATTGAATGGCCGGCTAGAGCCCCTGATTTATCAGTTTTGGATTTTTTCTTGTGGGGTGTACTAAAGGACACAGTATACAAAAGAACATATGAAACAATCGACGATTTAAGAGAAGCTGTCTTAGTTGCTTTTAATAATATCGATAGGCGTAAAGTCCGCAATGCTACAAATTCTGTTGTGAAGAGATGCAATTTGTGTATTAATAATAATGGAGGTATCTTTGAACATTAATAATGTTGTGTGCCTTTAATAAAAGTTCTTATAGTTTTCATTTTATTACTACATAAGATTTCAAAATAAGTTTTCGTTTGGTTTGTATTTTATCAGTTCGAAATTCAATTGTTTTCCATAAAAACCATAAAAATGTCTATATTTTTCTGCCTGGGAACATCCGGCGCTGATCTGGAGTAGATATGCTCACACAAAACGCGAAGACGCCACTTTAAACGACACGATCCAAACAGCTACAAAATGCTTCCGTCCCACTTCATTGGAGAAAATATACCTTATCGTTAGCATCACTCCACCTGATGTAAGGCGACAAGCTACCTTGTAATAGGAGAGGAAGAACCAAATAACAGACACAAAACATCCTCTACGGCCAGACCGTGATCGAAATTCAGGAAATGTTTCCTAAAAAGTGAAGCAATAATGGGAAACTTTACACCTGCATCACGAGGCGTAGAATTTCGGAAGAATAAAACACCAAATATTTGATAATATCAATACTACTGTTGATAAATTTTATGCTATAATATATGGGCTGCCGACAGTATGACAGTATAGTGGAGGTAACTATATTGCAATTGACATAGTCAAACAGATCTTACTATGATCAGTTACTAGATGGATGGTCAGTAAAAATAATACTGCAGCTGGGTGCGTTCGGCCCCTCGACAGCGGAATACATATTAGGTATATAATATATTATTTGAACGTTCACCTATTGTCGAATTGAACCATGGTTTAATTCGACAATAATATCTAACCTAAAGCTTAAAGAATATTACAGAAAGCGTTCATTGAGAGCAGACTCTTCCTTTAGTACAGATATATAAGGCGATGATATAAGGCGACAAGCTGCCTTGTAATAGGAGAGGAAGAACCAAATAACAGACACAAAACATTGTCTACGGCCAGACCGAGATCGAAATTCAGGAAATGTTTCCCAAAAAGGGAAGCAATAATGGGAAACATTACACCTGCATCACGAGGCGCAGAATTTCGGAAGGATAAAACACCAAATATTTGATAATTACAATACTACTGTTGATAAATTTTAAGCTATAATATATGGGCTGCCGACAGTATGACAGTATAGTGGAGGTAACTATATTGCAATTGACATAGTCAAACAGATCTTACTATGATCAGTTCCTAGATGGATGGTCAGTAAAAATAATACTGCAGCTGGGTGTATTTGGCCCCTCGAGAGCGGAATAAATATTAGGTATGTAATATATTATGTGAACGTTCACCAATTGTCGAATTGAACCATGGTTTAATTCGACAATAATATCTAACCTAAAGCTTAAAGAATATTACCGAAAGCGTTCATTGAGAGCAGACTCTTCCTTTAGTACAGATGAATTCATGGCGGCTGAGAAATATTTGCAAAATTCAAATTTCTTCATCGTACCAAATCAGTAGGCACGGCTCCTGATGACGTACTGTAGGAGCACGTACAATGATACTAGTGCATCGTGTGTTTTCGGTGTTTACTAAGAAAACGCTACAGTTGGTACACGAGAATACACGAAGCACTCACATCATTGTACCTGCCCCAACAGTACGTCATCAAGAGCCGCGTCTGCCAAATCTATCTCAAAATCGCGGAAACCTCAATATGAACTGAGGCGAAAGAACTATTCGCATACACACTTGAAGAAAGGTACTACAGGAATTCTTGCTAGGCTACACGATGAAATTAATGTATTTCATACATCACGGGATATTTCCAATGCTTTTGCAAATCTATTCTCTCGTGCTCTACTTCATTCTACAGTCCTTACCACCTCTTCTGCGTCATATAACTATTTTCAATACAACTTGTGGCTGAGGATGAGTTAGTGAAAATTATGGCAACTTTCTCGCAGAAATTTACCACGCATAACGATATTTTGCCTATACTAGGCAAATACTTAATACTTGATTGTAAATTTATTTTTACCAAGCCATTACCAACTAGCATCAACATTTGCATTAAGTTTTCGGTTTTTCGGAGAATTCAGAAAATATTTCCAAATTTACAATTTTGAAGGAAACTGTCTTCAAATTAATCCGTTTCTTTGTAAAAATTCTTTAAAAATTAATTAACAACATCTATGACGAATTGTTAATTCATTAAATTAAACAAACAATGTATGTTAAAAAGTTTAAATAATATTTTACTACATTAACGAAATAAAAACCAGTTTTTCTAATAAAACACCATAGCTAATTTAGAAAATAAATTATAATCTATGCGCACCATGACTTCTAGATTCAGATATTTGCTCTTTGGCATCCAGAATTAATTTAACATGTTAAACATGAAAAGTTTTATTTGCAGTCTATTCTCTAAATTAATACCTCCAAATTAAATAATAAAATGTTAAAATTTGTTTTACTTTTGAAGAAAATTAGAAATGGCGGAAAAAGTTTTCGTACAAATTTTCAGAATATTGAGATAAAAATAAGATAATTTTACGTGCATCAATTTAAATTTAGACTATAGACTTAGTAAATTAGATTCGATTTTCTTTATAGCATCGCATATGAATGATGTCTCTCAGACTATAAGTCAGATGACGGAAGGCGAGTATTTGAAGATTTAATCTGGAATAACAAACAATCGACGTGTTACGCTGTTTCAATTATTATCCAAATATTCAGAATTGAAGTATATATATGCGTCAATAATTTTCAATATCAAACATGCCTTAAGTGTTGGCTGACAAGAAGACAAGGCAATGTTTCAGTCTTCTTAATAATACCAATTCTTTCTTTATTAGTTCCATTACAAATTTGTACAGAAGCAAAGGGAATGTTTGCCACGATGTATGCGTTATTCCAAACAGATATCTACAATTTGTTGAATATTTTCACAGCTTTATTCAGTCAGGTCTAGATAATTTTACAACCATATCCGTCCTATTTATATTCAATATTTACACTTTTCCCTCGTTTTTGGATCATACTTTTGATCCTTTCAACGTTTCTAAAGCTAATATAATTTATCTAGGGTGAAAAAAAATTTCCATTCACCACTAATTATAGTTTTTTATTGAATCGTTTGGTGTACGCCTTATGATCAAATAGTTCTTTAACTAGTTTTTAACGTACTAGTGGCGCCATCTATCGGCCAACGCCTGAAGCATAAAAAGAAGTGAATTAGTAATATACTGCTTAACGTGGGAAATTCTATAACAAAATACAGGACATGTGTGTTACAGACGACGCTGTTTACGATTTATGTAATTCGTAAAATGCAATAAATATTGTGTAAGAAACGATAATAATACAAGAGAAATGAAATTGTACAAAAGCTATGTTTAAAGCTATGTTTAATTGAAATAAGAGATTCAGAGGAAACGAGATGCGGTAAAGGATTATCTGCGTGAAGAACGATCGGTATTAACTCTATGAATGCAAGTATAACATGCAGGGTTTTTTTACTAACCATTAGTTCTTGTCTGTCAACAGAAGTACAGAAGAACTGTATCAGTTCTGGATCAAATCCGGATATCGCTTGCAGCATTTTAGGCAAACGAAAATTGACTGGCTTCGATTTACATTTACTTACTGTCAATAAAAAGAGCATTTCTGTTAATGCATACGAAACTTTTCTTCTGATGAACATGATTTGAAAAAAGCAAAAACCGTTTTCTCGCCCAATAGGATTTCGGATTCCAAAGATGTAATCTTTATTGACAATTTACAGAAGAGAAGTACAAAAACAAGAGTTGCGTTCTTTGTCCGGAATGCAGGGACAGCGAACAGCAGTGTGAGTAGTTAGGCCCGAACTGTAATACTATGTGGATGTACATTTCATGAATCCATAACTGTTACGCGATAAATATAATAATGATTAAAGCTTCATGATGAGTTCGGCCGACCATCCCACAATAGAATACATCCCTGCATTCCGGACAAATTATGTTGAGGCACTGACATGTTTCGATGCCGCATTTATTCAGAAAAAAAGGATTCGTTCCATTGATAAATCGCGCTCTCTCATTCATCCGCTATGACAACCGCAAAATTTGTCGAATTAGGATACGAGTTACTGCCTCATCCGCCGTATTCACCAGACCTGAATGCAAGTGACTTTTTCTTATTCCAAAACTTAAAAAAATGGTTTGGTGGAAAAAAGTTCGAAATAAATGAGGAAGTGGGGTTGCAAAGAATGATGTTTATTTTGACGAGCATCCAGAATGTTAGTTTTAGATGGCCTAACAAATTGTAAAGTTGCTGAGTGTATAAAATTGAATGGGAATTTTGTAGTGTATGTAAGGTGGATCAACATCTTAATCTAGAAACTTATTCAAGGCTCGAGGACCGGGTAGAGTGTGGTGGTCTTCTTCTCATTCTCTGTTTTGGGTTGGACGCCACCACGTCCAGGCACTTGAGCACACTGCTCTTTGTACTATCCCTAATAGATCTCCCAATTCCACTCTGTTAGTCTTGTGTCCTCGATAAAAGCCACTATCCTCCTCAGGGGAAGTTTGAGTACACTCAAAGGATCCAATAGATCCCTCCCGAAATACTTCTGTCTGAGTTCCTTCAGTTCCTCACACGTGCATATTACATGAAGGCTAGTTTCCTCCTGTTTTTCACATCTCCTACACCAGGACTCGCTAACCAAGCCCATGGTGTACAAATGCTTCCTTAAAGGACAATGTCCGGTTATTAACCCGGTAATTATTTTAAGTGAGTTTGAGTAGTTTGAGTGTATATGGTGTCTATAGAAATTCTATGGAATTGTTACTACACCTCTTCTTCATAAGAGGGTAGAAATTTTGATTTGACTTTCACTTCTTTACATTTAAGAGGATACTAATTCCGAAAATACCAACGTCTTACACACTGGTCCCTAGGTACTAATCCACGACCAACGGGGTTCTCACTGCCGTTATCCAACGCTCTTGCCACTTATACCGTTCATTAGTTCAAATTAAAAAAATATATATTTTTCACCCTAAAATTTCTCGTATTTCACTGCGGCATATCGTTTTTACTATTAAATAACAAAATACAAACTAATACAAATAACAAGTTTAACGAAAGTTTTCGGACTATTTTGAAACGTTTTCTTCGAATACATAAGCACAGTTTTGAAGACTAGGCTATGGCCATGTGCTACCATGGTTACATAGTACATTTATTTCACATGTCATTTTTCTTCTCATATATCAAACAATCCGCGAGGCGGGTATACCCTGTCAGAACCTACTGAAAAGTGGCCGATCACGAAAGCTCGGTGCAGCCAGAAATCAAGACCCTTTCACTTTTCTAAAGACCATACTGAAGCGGCTACCCATAAATCAGCTATTTCTAACACCTCCACTACAAGAGAAATAAAAAAAAATAACTTAAAATATAGAAAAAGTCAAAAGTGTCCAAAATATACAGCAGCTCAACTTGTAAGGATTCATATATGTTGTCGAAATTTGAGGCAAGAGCATTTAGCTGGAAACAAAATAATCATTATCGATGATGAAAATTATTAGCCGCTGAGAAATGCGGAAACTCCGAGTAATGCTAGTTTTTAGCAAAGAAATGTGGATGAGACTCCTGATGAAGTAAAGTATAAAACAAAGGTGAAATATCCAGAAGAAATCCTAGTCCGGTGCGCTGTTTCTGAGGTTCTTGACCTTATATTGGGCATATGACATGAAAAGCAGTAAGCGCCAATCTTTAGATTCAACGTTACTTGCCAAAATTGGTTCATTTCATCAATGAACATTCCAAATGAGGATATCATATTTTGACCTGACTTGGCTTCAAGTCATTACGCCAGAGAGACAAGACAAATGTTGGAGGCGCAAAACATACCTTTCGTGCCTCGTGCGTATAACCCGCCAAACCCACCTCAAACGAGGGCTATTGAAACTTCATGGGCTTTATTATCTCAGAAGATCTGCGAGAATGGTTGGGAAGCACAAAATCAAGATCAATTAAGGAACAGGATCCGAACGTAATATTCGTGATATTTCTATAGAGTACTGTTAACGACTTATGCAAGGCGTTCGACCAAAACTGCGTAGCATTAAACAATTAGGACCGTTAAGTGCTTTATAATGTTAAGTTTACAAAGTACAAATCTTGTTAAATGTTAAGTGAAAAATTCTAAATAGTAAACTTTTCCGAATGTGTAAAATTTTTTCGTTCGAAATAGTCCGAAAGCTTTCGTTACACCCGTTATGTATATATCTGTATCTTTACATATGAACCTACACAACGCATTTAACCAATGGTCACTTCAACTGCGTTTCGATCTATTGATCTCGTCAGTACAGATTCACGAAGTGACGTCTTAAGATTCGTTCCTGCAATAAAATTACAACCTTATCCCATCAGCTGACAAGAGATATCTTGTGACATCGGATGGAAAAGAGAGGCCTGTCGGTATGAGCACTTTCTCTCGAATGGTTACGCCATTGCAGGAGAGAAAGAAACACGTATAATTGTGTAGTCCATTAACTCGTAGCCAGATGTTTCAATATACCAAACAATAGCATATCGATGTGTAAACACTTGTCACTCAGATGTGACGAGATATCTTTTGTCAGCTGACGGGATAAGATTATGCTTTTGCTATGGAAATGAATCTTAAACGACTTGCTTTTAGTCTAAAGTGTTTTTTTTATAAATAAAAATAGTAAAGGTGAAAGAAATTTATCAATACTTAACGTTATCTAAATAGGGGTAACATTAGACAATAAAATAAAATAATTATTAATCTAACAGTATCATACGAGGGGAGTTTTTTATGTTATATACCCAGCTATGCAAACAATATGCTATCATGACAATTTTCTTACGTCAAGTTTCTGTGATATTTTATAGTGCCATCTCCAAGTTTGGTTCGAATCGCTTAATATTTGTTACTTTTACATTCGTTTAAAGAAGAGAAAATGAGTAGTTTTAAACTTGAACAAAGAAGCTCATGAAATTTTTATCAAAAGAAGGCAGAGTCCGTAGAATATTCAGGGGAGAATGATGGCAGTGTATGGAGAAAATAGCCCATCCTATTCTCAAGTCAAATTTTGGTGTAAGCAGTTCAAATAGGGCAGAGAATCTATTCGTGATGAGGTTCGGAAGACCTCTCGAAGCACGAACTGAAGAAATCATCAACAAAGTTGATGAAGATTTAGTGTTAACTGTGTTAAAATTCTAGGAAGATTTGAGAATGAGCAAAATGTCGGCATTCTCAGCTGCTCAGTCCCGAACAAAAATTTTATAGATAACAAATTTTTGAAGAAAATTTGATTGTTTTATCTCAAGATGAAGACTTCTTAAATGGAAGTGTAACTGAGTATGAAACTTGGGTACACCACTGGTACCCTCCCATGAAACAAGAAACCATACACTGGGCTCAGAAGGGCCATCCACCGCTTATGAAGGTAAACAAGCAGTTTTCTACGGGTAAAGTGATGGCCAGAATTTTCTGGGACACGGAGGGGAATCTCTTAATTGAGTATATGCCAAAATGTACTATATTAGCGGGAAATTTCTACAAAACATAATTAAGAACTTTAACACGGCTATTAAAAGTGACCCCACAATTTTGCTCTGAAAACTGTGCGTCTGTACGACAACTGCAGGGTGCATAAAGTACGAATTGCTCAAACTATGAATCTGGCTTTGAGGAATTACAACATCCACTCTACAGTCCCAACCTTACCCCCTGCGACTATTATCTCTTTCCAAAACTCAAAAAATATTTGAGAGGGCGTCGCTTTTTATCGAATGACGAAGTAGAAAACGCTATGGGGTCGTATTTTACCAAAATCTTTTTTTTTCGAAGGTATATCGTTATTAAAGAAACGTTGGAATAATAATGGTTCTTACGTTGAAAAAATATTTTTTTTGCTTCCTAATTCGTTTCTTTTATTACTAGATAACATAAAAAAAATCCCTCGTAATTATGAACAATTGTGAAAATTGAAAGGAGCTCGTTAAAACTTCACTTAATTTCTACTTTATTCCTTACGTAAACATTAATAGAAGTTTCTTAAATATTAAAACTTTAAAGAAGGAAATCAACTAATAATTTCAATAAGCAATTATACAAAATAATAGGATCGAATAAGAAAAGGATATTGAAACAAAAACCTATAATTACTCACAGGACAAACTATTGCACAATAAGTTATACTTACTGCAAATTGATACGCGCAGGAAATTTACTCCTAATAATTCGACATAATTTAATTGGACTCGCATTGAAGTTTAATTTAGAGGATCATTTCCTTTTAATCGTTGATTTTTATGACGCGTATTAACCATATTAGTTATGCCATAACCGTTTCACACGTTTCGTATTATTTTCAATTAAACCAGGTATTATCGACGATATCGCAACGTGTAATTTTTCAAAAGAAAACTTGACGATAACGTACGATCTACACACACGTTGAAAACGATATCTGTGTTTTTATCGCTGTTAAATAATCGATTTAATGTTTAGTTTTACATATTACTCATTATTAGATAAGAATTAACTGCAAATTCTAACATACCTTTGCTATGAAATAAGCTTAATTAGAAGTTAACGCACAATTAAACATTATTTACTAAACGTTATGAGATATGTACAGTTTTAATTACTAAAACTAATTAAACGCAAATACACATGCATGCATGTTCTTAATAAAAACAGTAATTTTAAAATAAAAACCTGTATTAAAATAGGAATTTACGCATTGTAAAGGACGTATGTAAACAGACTGGAAGAAAATTCCTGGTTAAAACGTGGCAAATGTTTTACGACTTTATATACAAAACATTAAAAATTCCATATTTGTTTTAAAATGCGCAAAATATATGTATTTATAAATAAACTTCACGAATTATTATCCCTAACATAGTAGCCTTTGACTGACAATTGAAAAAATACTTGTGTGGATTTATAGTTTACCAATTTCTTTTCTCTCAGGCTTTCTAGCGCTGCTTCCCACCATCTTTTCTTTGGTCTTCCTCTTTTCTTCTTACCGACTGACTGTCTCCACGCTATTTATTTTGGTATCCTATCATCTGTCATCCTTTCCAAATGTCCCAATCACCTTAGTCTCCCAGGTATTAGTACTTCGTATATTTTCGGTCCTCGATATATGCCACATACTTCTTCGTTCCTTCTTCTTATGTAACCTTCTTCTATTTTTTTCGCGACAAGAATTCTTCACTCCCATCTCATTACCCTTTCTTTCTAATTTTTATTTACCACCCATGTCTCACAGCTATATAATAATGTAGCTCTTAAAATACGAGTAGTTTTATAAATTCTGAGTTTCGTTTTTCTTGATAGGTGCTTTGACCTGGTCAGGTAGTTTACAATTCTTGTGCTTCTATTGGCTTTTATTATTCTAACGTTGATTTCTTTTTTTTCTTTGCAACTGGATGTTATTAGTGCCCCAGGTAATTAAATTCTTCCACTCTTTCAAATTCCAAACTTCCTTTTTGAGTCCTTACTTACAGATTATTGACATTATTACACCCAAAATTTCAAATATTCAACTTGTTTTGTTGAAGATTTATTAGTTTGAATCTATGGTGCTATTCGCGTTTGTTCATAAATTAATGAAAATTAGATGAGAACTGTCATGGAATATCTTTGAAAATAGGATTTATACCATACTCTACAAAAATTATATAATATATGTTACTAGGTGTACGATTGTAATAATATGCGATATTATTAACAATAGTTATTATAGTGTCAGCTATCGAAGTGTAATAAAAAATACAACATTATTCTGGTTTCTAAAAGTGGTTGCTTGTACAATGCAGTTGTGGTAAAATACGAGGTTAGTCTTATTCGCACTATCGCCTAGAGTAGGTCGTGAAATAAAACGAAGACGCATTACATTTTGACAATCCCTGCCTTGTTAGTTAACTGTGAGTGTTTGATACATTTGGGATAAAGCGTGTTTCGGAGGCAATTTTTTAAATTTTAACCTGCTACTAATTAAGCGTAAATGGATGATTTTGAACACCGTGCAGTGATTAAGTATCTTTTAAAGTAAGGCATGTTCTTTACCGAAATCCATGATGATGTGCGAGATATATTAGGTGAGGTTTGTCCTTCGTATACAACCTTCAGAAAATGGGGAAAAGAATATAAGCGTGGCAGGAGCAGCTTAGAAGGTGATCCCCGCCCCGCAGTGGACTGCTGAAAACGGCTACAGTCCAGAAATAGTGGATAAAGTCCACAATTTTTTGCTAAGTGACCGACGATTCGAAGGGGCCAAAAGTGGAGGACCAACTCCAAAGAAGACCAAAACAGTTTTATCGACAGGAAAGGTAATGACATCGATATTTAATAATAATAATAATAATGATAATAATAATAATATCATTTATTGCCCAACTTGTCAAACCCAATTACAAGGCAACAATGAACAAATTATAGTACATCCATATTAAATAATAATAATATAATTGTAATAATAATAATAATAATAATAATAATAATAATAATAATAATAACAATAATAATAATAATAATAACTTTTGTTAGCAACCGCTATATACATGCACAATAATTTTTGAAAAATATAAATCATTAGAAAGTTAGAAAATTAATGTAATCATCCTCCGAAGACTTAAACTAAAAGTTTACCCTAACATATTCTATCACTCTATCACACAGTAGATCTTAAATCTACTCAAACTACCATGCGTAGGTAAACTATTGAAGAGTTTCAGTCCGTTCACAAACACATTCTTGGTTGTTTGCACTCTATTATAGTTTTCAATATAGAAATCGTTGGTATTTCTGGTTCAGTAGTTGTAAATTTGATCGACCGTTATTAATTTACCACTTATTCCAATTTTAATTTTATAGATGAAAACCATTGTCTTATATACTATGTATTGTTTTACACTTAATAAACTTAAAGTTTCTAGCATTAGATTAATTGGGGTATATCTATTACATTTTAATACTATTCTCTAAGCCTTATTCTGTAGTTTTTGGAGTTGCCGCACCTCATTCCCGTTTATACTAAATAAAATGGCAAAGCAAAAATTAAAATGTGTTGCTATTAAGGACTTAAACAACAACAGCCTGGCATACAGTGACAAACTATGACTTAATCTATTTAAGAAAAATGCTTTCATCGGAGAGAACTCGAAAGCAAACAACGCATTGTGGCTTTCCACCCAATGAGGTAAAACCATAATTTAGATAACTGTCATTGTACAACCTTATTCTTTTACCAACCAATTCACTGGATATTGGTGGCTCACTTAGTTTTTTCACAAACTTATCCATTTCGCATAAGAAATTTAAAAAAAAACAAGTCAGTTTCACGGTTAACCGAGCACTAAAATAAAAGCACCAGGCGCACGCCTCGCCTTCGCTCTTCATTTTTTTAAATTATTTAAAATAGCTTTTTTTAATGTCAGGCCAATTAAATATAATGTAACCGTGTTCACTAAAACAGTACTCTATGTGTCATATTTCGTGTAGCATCTGTTTAGAATTACGTTTTATGAGGATGATTCCGCCGAAGGTGAGTCTTATAATGCAACATTTGAAGGAGAGGAACCGGTTTTATTATTTTTCAATATAATTCCCTTTCAACATTAAAATACTTAGACCAGCGGTGCTGGAGTAGCATTATACAAGTTTCATAATGATCCGCAAGGTCGTCAAAATATTGCTCTATTTCTGCAATAACATTCTCGTCTGTTTGGAATTTCCTTCCAGCGAGAAACGACTTGAGTTTTGGGAATAAGTGGAAATCTGAAGAGGCTATATATGATGAGAATAGAGTAGTTGGAGTACAACCTGGAATCTATAATGCGACTGGAGTGTGACAGCTAATTGCAGGTCTTTGTTCGATGATGGCCACTTTCACTTTATCCAGAAAGGTAGCATAATATGTTTCGTTGATATTTGCCATTTGCGAGATAGTCGTTGAGAAGCATCGAAACCCAAAGTATCGCGGCCATTACTTTTCCAGTCAAAGGAAACGTCTTAGCCTTCTTTTGGAAGGACCGTAACGCAAAAAATCTACTGTGTTGACGTTAAAAAGCATCAAATTCTCGCTTGAAATTCACGCGTTTTTTACATTTTTGGTCTACGTTCAGTAAACACGGCACCCCCCTGACAGAGAACTTAGACATGACTATTCCGACATGCAAAATAGCACACGTTCAGTAAACAAGTCCACAGTCTGGGCAATCACCTCAATTCTCACTTCTCGATGACGCAACACAACATTATGAATTTTTAAACCATTTCTGGAATGGTGACACGATTTTGTTGTACAGAACGTTCTTCATCTTCAATACTCATGTCGCCACGTTTAAAGCGAGCCGCGCAGCGACACATTCTTGGCCTTTGAAGGTACCTTGTTACCCAAGGTTTGTTGCCTATCTGCCAAAATCTGAGTTGCGTTCAGCTTCTTAAAAGACGAATACTGAATTGAATAAACACTCTTGAAGAATGTGTCAAAATAAACTTTCGGACGATTGCGCAAATTGAAATACGCTTCTCTAAAAGCGTGGCCTACTCGAAAATAATTACTATTTTTTCTGCGGAAACGAACGCGAATATGGGAGTCTCATCTTCCCGTCAAAACGCCTTCGTACTTATTTGGTAACAATGGTCTGATTGTGCAAACCAAGGAATGAAAAGGAGAGAAAATAGCGTTTAAGATTAGGTATTACTGTGGCAAAGGTTAACGACTTTGTAATCGATATCAACGTCGATTTTAACAATGTAATTCGACTATTCCGCGTTTATAGCGACAAATGCAAACATGCATCATATTATAAAGACGGCAGACTATGTGCCAGACAGACAAGAATCATTTCACCATGTGTACTAAATATTGTTTTGGATACTATAATATAAATGTTTTGAAGGTGCATCTGTTATTGCCCATAATACCACTTTTTCTTTAGAATAAATGTTTCGTTTATTGTTAGAAATACAAAATAATGTTTTTTTTTAAATTTTGATTTAGAACTGTAAAATATATGTTCAAATTCTGTTATTTCTTTGATAAATGCATGTATGGAAATATTTAGGAAACTAAATATAAACTATAACTACTAAATATATGTTTTTCTGCTCCGATATGTAAACAAAGCGAGAGGAATGAAAAATAATATTTAGTACAGATGGTGAAATGATTCTTGTCACCATGCACCGGGCACATAGTCTGCCGTCTATTCATATATGCATGTTCACACCCGTCGCTATAAACGCGGAATAGTTGTATTACATTATTTATACTGTCGGTATTTTCTTAATGTATAAAATTAGTGCAATGTGATTATATAATATTAAATAATTTTTTACATTTAAAATTACAGCCAAAATTTAATTACTAATAGAAAGGCTTACTGTTATTATTCCTTTGGGTGAGGGGGGTCGCGAAAATTTTATTTGGGGGTCACGGAACTAAACTAGTTTTGAGAGTCGCTGCTCTAGTTGTTTTACCAAAACAATAAAATAAAGCAGTGAAAGTTATCAAGTATTTTTTATTATGATTTGTATTGAGTTCACTAAGTATAAAGCCGGAAACAGTTCTAATTTTTCCAATAGAATTAATCATTTTCCATTGCTTTCGAATTCTATCTCAACTCCCTTTTATGTTATAAAATAATACAAATCTGTATAAAAACAAATTTGTATTTGTATATACATGGACACACAGCACGTATTTACCAGCGTTTGCTTCAACCACCAAACGAATGCGTTTCTGTCTAACGACTTTGTCAATGATGGGTTTACGAAGACAAACGGCTGTAGGTACACTTCGCGGTCATGTAGCAAATTTCGCACATCAGATGACACCAGATAACCTCATGACATCTGACGGACAAAACCGACCACGCCGATGCAAAGTGTTTCTTCTCGAATAGCTACGCTATTACAGGAAAAGAAAAATACGCATATTACTGTGAGTCCATTAACTCGTCGTCAGGTGGCGTAATACAAGAAAACAAATTAGCAATATCGACGCGACAATTCACATCAAGCTTTGATCTACAAATCTGTATAAAACCAAATTTGTATCTGTATACAGGGTGTCCAGAAACTCTCCTGACAAACGAAGACCGGAGATTCCTCAGATAATTTTAAGACAATTAAACCCAAATTCACCTAGTCCGAAAATGCTTCCTAAGGGAGCTAGAGTTCTTTGAAGATGGCGCCTTGTATTTATTTTTTTTAAATTCCTCCAGAACGCTTCTATTTAGAAAAACAAAAACTGGTATGCTTATTTATCTTCCAGAGATGAATCGATTCCATCAATTGCGAATTTCTAGTACCGGTCATAGGCGTCCGTTTTGGGTAGGTCAACGGTTATTTTAAGGCATAACTTTTTTGTCTTTAACTTTTAAGCATTTGTGACACTAGATTATTAAATTTTCAGATATCCAGGCATGAATGAAAATTAATTTAATAAATTAAAAACAAATTATTTATTACAATGGATCGAAACTAACAAAAAAAGAACAAGTATCAAAGGTAGATTGTTACAAAAGTTGCTCGATGTGATGACCATTAGTCTCTATGCATAAGTTTACCCTTTTGCTTAGAGAACGCCGAATTCTTGCAAATATTCCAAAGTTATTTCTAAATTCGTTGCAAGCATCTTGTATCCTTAGCCAGAGTTGTGCGCGATTTTGTATCGGAACGGAATAAACAAATGCTTTTATGTATGCCCATACACAATAATCGCAAGGATTCAAATCCGGCGACCTTGCTGGCCAAGCAACTGGACCGCCTCTTCCAATCCAATGGTCTTCGTAGTTATTATCTAGAAAGTCTCGTACATTCCTGCTAAAGTGGGCCGGACAGCCGTCCTGTAGAAACCATAAGTTTTGCCGAATATTTAAACGCACCTCATCTAACAAATCAGGTAAAATATTTTGCAGGAAATGTAAGTAATCAGCACCATTTAAACGAGCAGGTAATTCCACAGGTCCAAGTAGATAATCGTCAACTACTCCTATCCAGACGTTTATGCTAAACCTATGCTGATGCTTAAATTCTTGAACAACGTGAGGATTGTCACCAACGTACGAATAATAATGTGCATTATGCACATTAAAAATTCCATTTTTTTGGGAATGTAGCTTCGTCACCAAACAAAATGTTCCTGAAGAAATCTTCATCTTGATTTTTCTGATTTTGTAACCATCTAGCGAATTCTACGCGAGCAGGAAAATCTCCTTCTAGCAGTGCTTGCACCTTTGTAAAATGAAAAGGATATAAATTTTCTTTGTGTAAGATATTTCCTACGGAAGATTTTGAAATTGTGGGGTACATGGCAGATAGTCTTCGAACGCTAATTTCTGGATTTTCCTCAACTTCCATTAAAATAACATCTTCATGTTCTGCTGTTACATCATTATGTCTCCCTGTTTCATTATTTTTTGGGACCAATGAACCTGTTTCTCTTAATCGTTGATGAAGAGCTGTAAATGTTGAGTGAGTGGGATGCTGACGATTGGGAAATTTTTCAGCGTATCTACGTTGCGCCGCTCGAGCGTTACACCTCATTTCGACATAAACTAAATGCATATCGGCGTATTCCTCATTAGTAAAAACCATTTTTTTTTAAATTGAAATCGTTGTGTTTGAATAACACAAAGTAAAAAATGAAAAGATAAACTTCGCGAACTGACAACAATTTGACAATCAAAAACGTAGGTTTTACTTCTGTTGGCAGTTCAGACCTAACTATTGCAAAAAATAAAAAAATTGAACTTTAATGAAGAAAAAACGAAAAATTTACAAATCGATTTTTCTAGAAAACGGTGTATCCTACCGACTTAAAGTAAGAGTACCTTTTAGTACTGGAATACCTGAAAATTTAATAATCTAGTATCACAAATGCTTATAAGTTAAAGACAAAAAATTTATGCCTTAAAATAACCGTTGACCTACCCAAAATGGACGCCTATGACCGGGACTAGAAATTCGCAATTGATGGAATCGATTCATCTCTGGAGGATAAATAAGCATACCAGTTTTTGTTTTTCTAAATAGAAGCGTCCTGGAGGAATTTAAAAAAAAATAATTACAAGGCGCCATCTTCAAAGAACTCTAGCTCCCTTAGGAAGCATTTTCGGACTAGGTGAATTTGGGTTTAATTGTCTTAAAATTATCTGAGGAAACTCCGGTCTTCGTTTGTCAGGAGAGTTTCTGGAGACCCTGTATATATGGACACACAGCACGTATTTATCAGCGTTTGCTTCAACCACCAGACGAATGCGTTTCTGTCTTACGACTTTGTCAATGATGGGTTTACGAAGTGTACCTACAGCCGTTTGTCTTCGTAAACCCATCATTGACAAAGTCGTGGGACAGAAACCCATGCGTCTGGTGGTTGAACCAAACGCTGGTAAATACGTGCTGTGTGTCCATGTATATACAGATACAAATTTGTTTTTATACACATTTGTATTATTTTGTATCAAAGCTTGATGTGAATTGTCGCATCGATATTGCTAATTTGTTTTCCTTTTATGTAACTTCCATTTTCGCCAATGCTTCGATTAATTTTATAACTACCATTTTAAATAATTTTAATTTTATATCAGACCTGGATTTCATACTAAAAAATATTTTACTCGATTTTATTTCCTTCTTATCCAACTCTAATACTTTATGAATAAAGAAGCATATTGTTATATCACGCCCACTATTACAACGCTGACGTATAAAATTTTTATTTTAAATTTTAACGTTTTTAATAAGTGGTCGTTCAAAAAATTTCCTTTGTGTTTAGGTAATAAATGAAAAATGATCAATTTTAAATTTTATTCATAGCTTTCATCTTTCCACGAGAAATATTATAAGATAAGTAAAATATTTACAAGATATTATATATGTATACGTCTATATACTGGCTTCGTTACAAATTTACGATATAAATACTACTTGAAATATTTCGTGGCCATTTGCATAAGCATCGGGAATGTTTATCTGATAATAAAGTTGCTAAGTAATGGCTCGCTATGTAAATGTCATTTCGATTTCTAGAGCTAATATATTTTACGCCGGCCTGTGCGCAACTATACGTATATATTTCGGTTCAACGCGAAGCATTCTCTATAACACACACACGTATATAATTAAAAGGGGACCAGTTTTTACTTTATTATGTGTATTAATTAGGACCGTTCTCGTCATGTACATGCAGCTAACTTGACTTTGAAAAAAGTGCTCACTAGAGTTTTTCGTCTACTTGATTTATGCTGGTAATTTTTTTAATTCTAGACGGTCTCCACTTCAAAAAACACTAGGCTTATTTTTTAAGCGAGTACATCACACCACCTTCGTGATGTCAAATTGCTTTGTTATAATTGGGAGAATTTAAAGAAAAACATGTTTACTAAAGTTTTTGAACATATATTGATGAGCCGCAATTGAATATAGACCATGTATCTGTCACTTGTTAATAAGAAAAAATATATATGTTGTATGTATGGACACATAGTTAAAATCAGCGTTGACGTCGAATACAAAATCGTGAATTTTTGCTGCAGTAATACCTGATCTTAAACGCCATTTTCTCTCCTTTTCGCTCCTTGATTCGCACAATCAGACCATTGTTACAAAAAAAAACTCTCCTATCAGTGTTCGTTTGTGAAAAAAAATACGAATTATTTTCGAGTAGGTCACGCTTTTGCAAAAGGCTATTTAAATTTTCACAATCGTCTGAACGTTTAATTTGACACATTCTTCAAGAGTGTTTATGCAATTCAGTATTTGTCTTTTAAGAAGTTGAACACAACTCAGATTTTGGCAGATAAGCAATACAACTCTGAAATCAAAAGCTAAAAAAAGACAATGCAGAAATACATTATGTCCCAAATGTTAACATCAATAATTAATAAATCATCAATAAAGACATGTTGGAACAAGTTGAGCTAAAGTGAAAGCAAAGAAAGCAGGCATTAGAAGCAAAAGCGAAGAAAGAAAAGCAATGGGAAAAATACGTCAGGGTGATGAAGAAACTGATGGAGACTTGGAAAGTATTTCTAAATTGTGTAATGATGACCAACTAGACAATGCCAGCGATTATGATGAAAATGAAATTCGTATTATATGCGGAGATATTAATCGCAAAAACGAAATTTGGTTTAGGTGCTATCTGTCTGAGATGGCCCGCTAACTTTGTTTCAGCTGCTCACTATTTTACTTTATTATTAAAATTTTCTTAGACGTGCTAGTGTTTTAATTATATTACATTTTATTTTCAAAGGCAACCCAATGCGATTCCCCATAAGCCCAATTACCCAGTAATTATATGCTGAAACAACATTTATATAGAAAATATTTTTCCAAAACTGTACTCACTAGAAGTTTGTCATTAAAGGGTGAGATAGTTAATATAATTTTATAACTATTTATGGAATTTTAAAACAATAATACGTATAGTTTTCGAATTACCTACAAGGCCTGGTAAGAGTGAGAATTTTAATGATCGCTCGTTATAATATGTATACATATACATATATAAAACTTAGTACTGTTCTGGCGTGCAGACAAAAGTGATCCACTCTACATATAGGCGTCGAACCCAAAGAACAAAATTGAAAAAAAAACACCGAAAAGATCAGAACAAAGAAAAATATCTACAAAAGTCGACTATTATAAATACAGTATAATTTTATAAGTTGTTAAATTGAAAATGAAACAATAATACCTACATAATATTTATACAGGGTTAGTTAAAAGTATGGAGACGTCGATTTATTGTCGTTAATATTCATTTTAGGGAATTATGTTCAATATAAAAGTTTGTTAAGATATTTTGATCTACATTTGAGAATATTTGAATTTTTTTTTCTTCAATTGTTTTTTAATTACGCCTGTCTGCGCAGTTTTAAAAGTAAATTTTACTCTACCATTCGATAGAGAATTTTTTTCTCTTTACAATAATATTTTTGTTTTTTTAAAATTCATTTTAATAACTTTTTTTTAAGAAAAGGCCGGTTCATGTGTTTAACAGATGTTCGGTACATCGCAGATAGACAGAAGCGTAGCGATAAACAAACTTGAGCGACATAATTTTATCAGTGGTTATTTTGTACGTCAAATCTTTGACAGAAATAATTCATTTGTGCAATTTGTTGCTGTTAATATTAACAATGGCGAGTTTAAATGAACATGAACGAATTGAAATACTTATGATGTTGGGTTATGGAGATAGACGCCGAAGTTTACAAGACGTTTGTAATTTATTTAATGTTAGGCATCCAAATAGGAATCCAATTTCTATATCCGTTGTTGGTAAAACTTTAAGACGCTTTGAACAAACGGGTAGCGTTAAAGATTTGCCAAGGAGTGGTAGACCTAGAACAGCAAAAAGCGATGATAACAAACTGGATATTTTATTGGCTATATCTGAATATCCCCATTTATCAACCAATCAATTAGCGGCCAATTTCAATATTTCACAGTCATCGAGCGTGTCATTTTTAAAAAGTGAAAAGTATAAACCTTATAAGGTACACCTGTACACGAGTTAAAGGAAGATGATTTTGATAGGAGATTACAATTTTCTGAAGAAATGTTTAATATTTGCAATAATAATGAAAATTTTGTCAACAATATTATTTTCTCTGACGAAGCTACTTTTTGCCTTACCGGTGAAGTAAATAGATATAACTGCAGATACTGGAAAATACATCGGAAAATCCCTCTTGGTTTTTGGAGCACCATAGGCAGTACCCCCAAAAGGTTAATGTTTGGGTTGGCATTCTAGGCGGTCATATTATCGGTCCCTTTTTCATCAATGGCAATTTAACTTCGGCTCTGTATTTGCAGTTATTGCAAAATGAAATAATACCTGCTTGTGCTACGCTCTATCCTCATGAAAACAATGAACACCTGCCCAATGACAGTATCTGGTTCCAGCAAGATGGCGCCCACCACATTATGATGTAAATGTTCGTCAATATCTGGACAACGTTTTTCCCCACAGATGGATTGGAAGACGAGGAATCATTGAATGGCCAGCCCGTTCGCCAGATTTAAGTCCTTTAGATTTTTTTCTTTGGGGATACGTAAAAAACAAAGTTTACAAAGATAAGCCCGATAGCGTCGAAGATTTACAAATTCGAATTACCAGAACGGTACAAGAAATTACCCGCGATTTTTTACAGAACTCTGTTCGGGGTTTTGTAAATCGATTGGGTCATTGTCAAATTACTAATGGACGACAATTTGAACACTTACTTTAATTTACTTTGTTATTAATTTGTTTAATTTTTCTTGTAAAAAAGTTATTAAAATGTATTTAAAAAATACAAAAATATTATTGCAAAGAGAAAAAAATTCTCTATCGAATGGTAGAGTAAAATTTACTAGTTCCCATTAAAAAAAAAACTGCGCAGACAGGCGTAACTAAAAAACAATTGAAGAAAAAAAAAATTCAAATATTCTCAAATGTAGATCAAAATATCTTAACAAACTTTTATATTGAACATAATTCCCTAAAATGAATATTAACGACAATAAATCGCCGTCTCCATACTTTTAACTAATCCTGTATAGAATCAGTGACGAAGAGCTTAAAATAAATTAACCGTAATTAATTTTCGATGAATTAAACCTAGAAAAAATATTTAATCGTCAACAAAACCTTCTGTATTTATAATTCTTGTATTGATTTACATAAATAAGTTTTATACAAATATACTTTTCTAACTGTATTACTAACAGAAATTGACGTTTCGCCACTGCGGGATATCGAAGATTTCAATCAAACTTCACGGGGAGGTAGGGAATTGGTGAACGCAAGTCAAAGTTATTTATTACAGGTAATTTAGGTGGAAAAAATCGTGGCCTAATGTTACGTAACAAATATACACCGATCTTAACAATAGAAGGAAAATATTTTGACGTTTTTTAACCTCCCAGTTTTTATTGTACTATTAACAGAAGAAAGGGCTGCACAGCCCTCTTAGTTTATTTCTACACATATCTATAGGTGTGCACTTAATACTATATATAATACTAAGGCATTTTATGGAAATTTAAAGCAAAATGCTAGATAATTACAATTAATATAGAATTTAAGAGATATTAGAGTTTTAATCGCATGGATGTTGTTGCCATAGTAATACGATAGCCGTTATTTGCTAATTTTTAGGAAAATAAGAAAGAACAGTCTTAAAATATTCATAAAAATTATTATTTAATAAATTAAACAAACAAAATATAGAATAATTGCTAAGCCAAAAATTCAAGGAACAAAGAACGAGTAAACTACGAGGGATGTTTCCAAACTTCTGGGAATTTAGCTATAATTTTTTTATTTTGTAAATTTTCATCAATATTACAATCTAGTTTTCAACATAATCGTCATTTAATTAAATGCATTTATGCCAATGATAAATTAATTGTTTTAAGCCGTCCTCGAATAGTACGGTAGTTGCTGCGAATAATTAGCGTCGTAAAATGTAGAAAGCAATATTTACATTTACATTACTTGGCGAAAATGCGATTAATTTGCAGCAATTGCCGCACTGCAGGCGAAATATTCACATATGTTTCCCTAATAAGGTTTAGAGCGTCCCTGTATATTCGGAACAATAGTCCTTGATAGCTCAAGTGGTAGAGCGGTGTTCCGGCAAACCATGGACGTGGGTTCGAATCCTGCTTAAGGACGATTTTTTTTCAATTAAAAATTCGAATAATTAGCGTCGTAAAATGTTGAAAGCAATATTTCCATTGTAGATATTGTATTAACGAAACTGCTAGAGTGATTAAATGTGTTTAAAATCGATTCAGATAAGGGAGGTTATAACCAACCAACTAAGAATGGATAACAATAATTAACCGCTTCTAATATAGTTATAGAATTTCTTCATTGAGTCGGGTCACTAGAAATATAGAACGAGGCTTTTAAATATACACCTGTAAACCAACAGTTTCGGTTATATAGAAATGGATATCTAGTGAACGAACTTCATCCAACTAGCCACTACTAGAAAAAAGGAATGGTGATGAATGAAAATACTTCACTCATTAAACTTCTTAATAGAGTGAGCGCCTACTTCAATAAATCTAAAGTTAGAATAGTGTCTGTATTTTACTTGGACCAATTTTATGCGAGAATGGTGATTAACAAAGTAATCAGTACGTGTATGAATGTTATATGGGCCAAGTGACATACAAATAGGTGCCATAATAATTACGCCGGCATCGTTGGATCGATTTTATTTAAATATTTAGCTGTTGGCATTGACCTTAAACGAGAACGAAACCCACAAAAACCGTCTCGAATAACAAGCCCCGGATTCGATCCCAACACCACCGATACGATAAGCCAGCAGCGGTAATTGTTGCCTAAGAGAATAATTTCGTAAAAGTTACTCAATAAAATCAAAAAGAATAAAAAAACATGATTGTTGTATGAAAAATGATTAAACGATTTAATTCAGATACATCGAGTTTGGTATATAACATCGTTAGTGGCGATAAAGATCTATTCATATTAAACTGAAACAACAATCAACCGTTTGGGTGACAAAGAAAAGTTACTCGTTTGCACAGTGTTCAAAGAAAATGACCGCTTGTTTAACATGCGGCTCTATTCCTTTAGAAGAATAATAGAATTGTCAATACTGAGTGGTATACCTACAACTATTTGTTTCCCAGAAGTTTTCTCCGAGAAGCGAAAAAGGAATAGAAGACGTTGAATTATTTTTCATCAAAACAATACAAACGGACACTCAAAACAATACAAACTGACAGCACAATAAACAATGAATTAGTTAACCAGTGAAAATTTGACATTTATGTCTCACAGTCTTTATAGTCGTGACTTAAGTATTAATGACTTGTTTACATTTCCAAAAACAACTGCATGGTTAATGTCTTTCAACACCAAAAGATGCAGTTAAAGAGTTTAAAAATAAAATTTTGGGTGTATTATCATATAATTTGGAAAAATTCTATAAAAATTAGTTTATACCAATGAGGAAGCGTCTAGGATTGATTGGAAAGGAAATATCTTGAAAAATAACTTATTTTATATTTTTAATATTTTTGTGTTCTTCTGTACCAAAATTTTAGCAGGTACATATTATAAAATGCAGTTTTCTAGAGAGATTGGCAGTGCTAATCTTTGGAAGGGCGTCGTTACTTCACATTAACTATGTGGACGGTATGCGAGGTACTTCGGCTGTCTGACAACAGGTAGCGCCGAATTTACTTCTGCGCTCGGTCTGGATAATTACGGTGATAGGGCGAGGTGGTTCTTTTCTGTGAATGTGTCTGGAAATATCCTTTCTCCAGCAGGGGCGTACCGATGAGCCTGTAGAAAGGCGAAATACGTATCTACGTCTCTGGGGATAGGATATATTCGGACACGTTCACAGAAAATATTAATAGTGAACCTGCATTTGTGTTCTTCACACCAGATTTTTAATAATATTTTATATTATTAAAAATACCTTTGTATTATACAAAACTGGTGGGGTTTACCTACTCATGTATGTTTCTATTATTCTGATACATTACACATGCGGTTAAGCCGTAGTATGAGTGAAGGCAGAAACAAAATGCAGTTTTCTAGAGAGATTGGCTGTGCTAACCTTTGGAAGGGCGTCGTTACTTCACATTAATTATGTGGACGGTATGCGAGGTACTTCGGCTGTCTGACAACAGGTAGCGCCGAATTTACTTCTGCGCTCGGTCTGGATAATTACGGTGATAGGGCGAGGTGGTTCTTTTCTGTGAATGTGTCTGGAAATATCCTTTCTCCAGCAGGGGCGTACCGATGAGCCTGTAGAAAGGCGAAATACGTATCTACGTCTCTGGGGATAGGAAATATTCGGAGACGTTCACAGAAAATATTAATAGTGAACCTGCATTTGTGTTCTTCACACCAGATTTTTAATAATATTTTATATTATTAAAAATACCTTTGTATTATACAAAACTGATGGGGTTTACCTACTCATGTATGTTTCAATTATTCTGATAAGGTACATATTACTTTTCATACAAAAAATCATAGCTCTTATAACGACTTAAAAACATTTCTTTTAAATAATCTGAAGTGTAAATAATTAGATTTTTAAACTGTTGGAAAAGGATGACGCACGATGTGAATAAATACCTTCACGAGTTTGAGATGCCATACATAATTCACGAGTTCGAAAAGAAACTTTCGCTCTGTCAATTCATGTAACGTTTCAATCTAAAGAGGGTCGTCAAATACGTTAACAATCAAATGTGATATTTTGATTTTACAGGATGGCGATACAGTCGAATGGGTAATGTTGTCATGGAAAGAATATCGAGTGGATTTGGGGCGGCTACTTTCGGTGTCTCAATCCACCTGTTTATAGCACGTTTTACGTCAGTTAAACTCTCAAAACGAACACTCCGTAAAGGTTTTTTCAAATTTGGAAACAGATCAAAATCACTCGTTGCGAGATCCGGTAAGTAAGGTGTATGTGGAAGCAATTCCCATCTTAAATCGTTCAAAACATCCTTCGTTTTTCTTGCAGTGTTGCTTTTTCTGATAAGTGCCTGCCGCAGTGGTCCGGATAGTTAATTCAAATAATATTCTGCATTGATTGTAGTACATTTCGCCAGATAATCCATAAAAATAATCCCTTCGCAATCCTAGAATACAGTAAGCATTGCCTTTCCAATAGACGGAACTGCACGCGCCTTAAGTGAAGGCCCTTCTTCGAGTTTACGCCATTCTTTGGATTAACTTTTGGTCTCAGATTGATTGTAGTACCTTTCGCCAGATAATCCATAAAAATAATCCCTTCGCAATCCTAGAATACAGTAAGCATTACCTTTCCAACAGACGGAACTGCACGCGCCTTAAGTGAAGGCCCTTCTTCGAGTTTACGCCATTCTTTGGATTAACTTTTGGTCTCAGAATTGATATAAGGAATCCACGTTTCGCCAGTGGTTATTATCCGTTGCCAAAATTCGTCACAGTAACGGACTAACAGCTCTTGAAGTGTCAAACCTATTGAGTTTCTGTTTCGGTCCCAACAGCCTTGGCATCCAGGCAACTGAAACCTTGCTTACGCCCAAATAGTCATGTAAGATCTCACTATCTATTCCTAGGCTTACACTAATTTGAGAAATATTCATTCGTCTGTCCTCTATCAGTAGGTTCTCCACAGCAGTAATGTTTCTTTCATTTACCGACGTGTTCGGGGACCACTGCGTGGATCGTCTTCTGATAATGGTCTATCACTTTTAAAACGATCGATCCACCGATATACAGTACTTTTAGATTCTGCAGACTCACCAAAGACTCCTTGAAGACGTTAAATAATTTTTGAAGTTTTCACACTCTCTTTCCACAGAAAGAAAATTATTGCTCTTTGAGATTTAGCTACGTTACGTCTTCCTTGGTTACACAAACAGTGCTACGAAAATGCATCTATATCGGTCGAACACTTGAGTCAGACTGAACGATATTACACTCGATAGCTGCTTAAACATGTCAAGACTTATCTGTCACCAATAGCATTGCCTCTTAAGTTCTGCGTAATCTAATTAGCGCACAATTTCCAGAACTTTGGAAACATCCCTCATACATTCCCTCTTTATCGATTGTTATTAAAATTATTGAAATTACGTCAACTCTTGATATGTAAATTGTTAGTATAAGCTGCATCATCGTCTTGTGGTCTATTATCCAACAATTATAAAATTATTTACACAATACTTACTTACCTATAGTGAGTCTACAATTATACTAGAAACCATCTAAAATACAAATAAAATTAATAATCAAAATCTTCTCTTTATTAATATTAGTTCGTGAAACAACAATTGTTTCGCCAGCACAATGGCTTCATCAGGTATCTACTAGAGCACGTTATAAACTGCACTTAACTATTAAACTTATTGAATTTGAGAATTGATAATGATTAACCTCTCATCTAACATGCAATTGTCACTTAATTTGTTGCGTTGGTTCTACAATTTGACAAGATTACTCCTGCCGAAGAATCTTATCAGGTTGTAGAACCAACGCAACAAATTAAGTGACAATTGCATGTGAGATGAGATTTTAATCATTATCAATTCTCAAGTGCAATAAATTCAATATAATTTGTATATACAGGTTGAATAACAAGTCCGTGTGAAGGGATCAACGGTTTTATTTTCTCAAATTTTGTGTAATATAAAAATCAATAATAGATTCCCTTGTTTAAAATTACATTGGACAACTGTGACTTGTACATGTCAGAGCCCTTAAAAAGCTAGCCTGATTTTTTTTAGTTAATATAGGCACTAACTTGTGTTTCTACCTCGTCAGCGTTTAAAAATTTGCGTTTTTAACATAAAATTCTTCAAATTTCGAATCTAGTAATAATTAGAGGGCGCCAAATCAGACGAATAGAGTGGGTGTTTCAGTAGCGTCGAACCTGAGTGATCTTTTCGAGCGTAAAATTTGCTTTATGGGCTGGACAATTGTCTTGTAGAAATTTGACTTTACGACGCTTCTTAGCCAGAATCTTGGCATTGACCACATCGAGAAGATTCATGTAGTATGTTTTGTTGATGGATTTACCGTATTTCAGACAGTCAATACGCACGATCCCATTTTTATTCCAGAATACAGTAGCCATGTTCTATTTGAATGTCATTTTGGTATCTTCGACTACTGGTGGCTGACCAGGAAATTGCCAATCGGTTGCCAGTGATGATTTGGGATTCTGCAGCAGACAGTGGGTGATGGCTTAATTAACCGGATTTGAAGGTTGTCCTTTCGTCTGCGTGGCGGTTTCTGTACCACCCTATTTGAAATAATGATACCATTTGGAGCTGGTGTTGCGATTTATGCATTCACTGCCATATGCAGCATTCAGCTTTCGCATCGTTTGTACTAGGTTATCACCTAATTTAACGCAGAACTAAATATTAACACGAATTTTTCCAGAACTGTCCATTTTTGAATAAATTTTACAGTTCCAAACAGGCACTAACTTCCAAGCTCCTGCATAAAACCACAAATGAAGTAAACACAGCCGCTCAATAAAACTGTCACTTAGTTCGAATTTCTTCCGCAGGGTGCCCTGCATCCGGACTTGTGATTCAACCCTCCAATATACAGGAAAGTATTCAAATGAAAATCATGTCTGTCTCCAAATATCGTGTACTGATTATCTGTAACGACAGTGATATATCGATATCTGCACGTTTCGGGACAGACGTGGATTTCGTATGGTTTTCATTTTTTCCTTTTTAGTTAACTAGTAACTTTATTTCTATTTTAAATTTTGAAGCTTCCTGAAGTAAAAACCGAACCAATTACTAAAAATCATCAATAAATCAGAAGTCAAAAAAAAAAGAGAAAAAAAGACGTATATATTACTTTTAACTACTTAAAAATTCCACTAATTTACTTACATTTAGTACATCAATATTCAGGCATTTGGGTATGTTTTTAAATATTTGAATTATGCTGTTAATAGCAAAGTGTTGATAATACAAAGAAATATTTATTTATATAAAAGATCTTGTGGTGTCTAGTAGAAAATCGGGAAATTTAATAAAAAGGGATTTGCGAACCAAGTCACCGCTTAGCTTAAACGCAAACAGTATTTGTGAAATAGTGCGTCTATCTTGTAGGCTTACAATATTAAATTTTTGCGGTAGGAGTGGATACAAGTAACCTCTTTGAGGATACATGCCATGCTTACAAAAATACATAAATTTGAAGAACTTGCTCTGAACTCATTCAATTCTCCAAAGCGATCCGAACGTAATTCTGATCGAAAAGTTTCAATGCATCAGTAGATTTAAATAATTTTGTATTGCGAATTAGGAATTGCAGATCACAGGGATATATACCTTAAATGTAAGTGAGCTATCAATCCCGGCATCAAGGGGTCTTTAAATGAACTGAACTCACGCCTTCAAATTGACTTCTCCTTATGTTATAATCAAAATGGATAGTAACTTGAAGAAAGGCAAAGTCCTACACTCCTTAATGTTTAATTTTAAACCATTTTTGTTACACCAGTTACTTCTTCATAAGAATTAAAACTATTACCCAACACATGAAGGTATAACATATCTCTGGCAAGTTGACTCTTGAAATTTATCAACTTTTACTAATGCTCAAATTCAATTATAACTTAAAGAACAGTTTTCTTTTTCGTAATTGGAATAACAACTATTTAGTATATTCCAGCCAATAGCGTGTTTTTTAATTTATTCTTTTCAGATCGGTACTATATATACTTAAAATCTCTAAAATTTGAACAAACGTTAAAATCGCTTTTTATTTCACAGGAAATTTATTAAATGTTTTACACCACGACAGAAAAAATTCAAATAATACTGCCATGCATTATTATTTTCTATAAATAAACTAAATAAAATTTGTATAAAACTATTTCAGAAGTAAAAATATGAGTGAATTAATATATACGGTTTCCAACAACGCCATTGTATGAGTAGTGGGGATAGAAAGAAGTTCTAACCTGCAAATGGTAATTTGGTGTATCTCGTCTTAGCATGCAAAGTTTCATTATCCTTTGTACTGACGTTGTGTAACAATATCAATTATTACAAGTTCCATTTCTGAGATGCGTACCAAGCAACGATCCGTAATCGAATTTTTAGCATTGGAAGGTTTGCGCGTCCATCGAAATCTACCGCCGTTTGGAAATAGTTTATGAGAACGATATGAAGAATGTTCGCCAAGTTCAAAAAGGTTCCATCAGCGCAGAAAGCCATAGTCACCATTTTCCAGAATCCAATAACAAATAATAACAAATTTAAATTAAGCTTATTACCTGTCTATAATTATAAATGGTTCAAATGGTTATTAAATATAATATCTGCCATAATATTATTGTTACGTAGCCTACTTCGTGCAAATTGAAGTGGTCTGTTTCGACAGTAGCAGAAGAAATATACATTTTTCTCTAAAACGGTTGAAGATAAATGGGTACATTCTTATATCAAAAGAAAGAGAATTTAATTTTACATCCAACCCTGTAAACAGATATAGGGTGTCCTATTAAAAAAAACAGTTACTGGCATTTAAATGTTTCCAAATGTTGGCGCCAGTAACTGTATGTCAACCAAAGGATCCGTATATGTTAATATTGCAAATAGTAAAGCAATTCAAGGCGTATCAATTTGCGCAAGCCAAAATTTTCTACCTTTTTTAGTTTTGATCCTACAGCTCATTAACGAGAGCGCTGCAATTGCAAAATTTTTGATAAAATATTTATTTTCTCGAAAACAAAAGCACATAGGTATATGTAGGTTTTAATAAAAGTTACTTAAAATATCATGTAGAATCTAAAAAAAAAAATAATATCTAGGATAATCCATTTAAAATAATAAAGTTACATACGCTTTTTCTATAACTGGGACACCCTGTATACTTGAAAATATTTTCTAGCAATGCGTCGTTTAAATAGGGACAACTTTTATTTGAAATTTTTTTCTCTGTACAGTAAAATAAACAAATTATCAAAGAAACCGCGTCAGCTGGGACACCTGTATATATAATTTTGTGCAAAAATAATTATGTACATTGGTAGCACAATTAATTTATTTTATTTTTAGACTGGTTTCATTATTTTGTCTTTTCTTGCTCTTATTTTATGTTGTTCTAGACCTTATATATGAGTCCGCCCTCGTATACAGATGTCCAAAAGCTGGACAGCTCATGTGCATGTATAGTACAAAACTATTAAAAAGATCTTTTATAAAAAGATGCCGCCCTTGTATTCGACTTACTGACATATAATTCGAACAATTCTATAATTATTATTTGTTTTATTTAGTTTCAAAAAATACTCTTACCATTAAGAACTATTTTTATTCAAATTACTTATTATTATAATAATTTCACAAAGAGCTCCTTTTGCAGAAACACGCCATCTATCTTTTTTTCTAAAGTATCGCAAATATTATACTATTTTTTTTAAAGTATTAAAGAGTCGAAATTGGCCAACAAAATAATATCTCATAAATCTGGGAAAAAAAGTTTTTTCTTCATACATATAAAAACTATTAGTTTCATTTTAGATTGTCATTAAGAGCAGGATTATTCAGAGTTCATTTGAAAATTAGAATCTTAGAATATCAAATTTAGTAACTGTGGCACATGAAAAACTCATGTGAGCAGCCGATTTTCTAGAAATTCATAAATGGGCCATTATCTCGAAAACTAAAACACTTTTACACTTTTACTGAGATTATATTTAGTTATTCTGGCTAGTTATGAGCTAGCCTATCAACCTCCCAAGTGACAACGTTGACTTTTAAGACACAATGTATGTGATTCTTAAAACATTGAACAAATATTCTGCCTTGCTTTTCCTTTCTTAAATAATTTAAGAATGTAATGGAGACAATATTTTTCCATCCCTATGATACAAACCATAAAAGATATTAACTATATTACAGCATGTCTAAAATAATAGAAGTATTATAGGACTAAACCGACTTAAACAATATATTTTTCACCAATATTATTTCAGTTCAGTGTAATGCAGGAATTGTAAAAGGAAAAAGAAAAAATGGAAATATTACAATTTCCTCATGATTAATTCGCTTATGAGGGGACGTTGTACACAAATGACATTTAAAACAGGCTAAAGTCACACGCAGACACTGAGCGAAAGGCTGCCATCATTCAAGATAATACCTGTCGTTTATCATGAAAGTACAGCACAAAACAAGGGAATTGAAGTATATATCTACATGTAGGTACAGCAATATGAATTTATGCTTCTGTTTCCTTCATTTCCTTGTTTCCTATTTTAATAATATTATGTTCATTGTGAAATAATACTCTTACGGCCAGTATTATCACCTGATATTAAAAGTAGTTTTAGTTATAAGACGTTGAAATTCAGTGTCACTTAAATTAGGGGTTCTGTATTATGAAATGCATTTAAGCAGTTAACTAAATGTGATATTTAGAAAGGTTGGTAATACTTTTAGAACAAAATATATGAATTTAGCACAATTGAACAGGTTGTGCCTGGCTTCGCTTTGGTTTGTGTTGTTTTTAATTCAAAATTAATAGCAGATCTTCAATATTGTTATTTGTTTCCTTAGAATTAAGTTTTAGTTGTAAAATGGTTTTTAATTGATGTATATAGTTTTGTATACTGTAATCAAAAAGTAAACAATATTTAACAGTTGCATTAATATACTAGAAATATTTGCAAGAAATAAAACAATCATACAACAATGAAATTCTCTTTAAAAGATTACAATAAATTTTGAAACTCTATTCGTTAAGAAATTAATATTAAACAGAAAATCTATAGCCTATAATGGATGTATGTACACAGAAATTTCGAGCTTATGTAAGTATGTCTGAGTTACAGATGTTTCCCTTAAAATTAGTAAATATATAGGGCAAAAGAGCATAATTAAAAATATATTAATATAATACTTTTAAAGATAATCATCCAAATATCAGAAAAATTATCGGGAACTTCTAGTTCTACTTCGCTTTCTTCTTTATTTTCTTAATTTTTATTTTTACTGTCATGGTTTTTACTGAATTTTAATTTTTTTTCTCAAAGACTTCTATTACGACTTAACTTATTCGTCTTATTACATTACTTCAATAAAAATGCGATGCCACAATAATAATCTATATGCTAATACTACTACCCACATTATATTTTATGTATCTGCAAAATCGTTTGTATATTTATTATGTTTATTAAAAATACATGAAACAGGTGTTTCAAAAACAGCTATATAATTACACAATTTGTATAGATGTCAAAACACCGGACATTTCACTTCATTATAAATGAACGTTCATATATATTTTTTAATTCAAACGTAAACGTTATTTATTGTAAAAAAAAGTGCAGAATTTATTTAAATTTTTTAATTACTGGTCGTCCAATACACTTTGTTCTCATATACGCAGATCACAATCTACATAATTATCAAAACAAATACGTTTTTATAAATAATAAATGTAGGCGAAAATAATTTCATAACTAGTTTCATAAACCGATCATAGATGCCGCAATATATTCGTAACGTTTATCGTACAATAGGGTTGATATTCGTGATGTTCTTCCAGGCAGTGAATGTGTGGTCCAAAATGGTAAGCAGATGTGAAATTTTATGCCAATTAACTGTGAAAATCGATTTTTAGTTAAATTGGCTCATTTATATTATTAATAGGGTAATTAAAATAACGTTCTTGATGCAAGCGATACCTACTTACACCAAGTATTATTGTAAAAATATTCTTGCTAAATTCGTTCTCCAAATAACTTTTTAATTTCTTAAAATAACAGCAGTAATATGTTTATGCTAAATTTTGTTTATTTATAGTATAATTAGAAAAAAAAACTGGGATACAATATAATATATTTACGCTGCCATTCCTATTAATTTGAACGCTTAGTAACTAGGTATTCTTGGAAGACATAAAAATACTAAATATTTTGTAAAGTTAATAACCCTCTTCAGATCTATATTTTCGAGGTTTTAAGCTTATAAAGTCTATTAATAATTATTATACTCACCGGCACAGTTTACGAATTACTGCTCCATATAGTAACATTTTACTGATAATTTTTTTCTAAATTTAGACTAGCTGGTGTTTTGACCATTAAAATTAGGCTAAGAAGAAGCATTAATGTTTCTTTATTAAATACATCTTGAAATCAAATCTTTATTAATTATTATTTTTTTAGAAGACACGTGTTGGTCTAGAAAGTAGGTCACTGGACTATGAATATCATGAACCAGCTTCAAGCCTTGGTCCAACAATATCGATGGCGTTTTTTCGGTCTCAATTCGACTCAGGCTGACAGAAATGAGTACCTAGAGGTAAAATTATGGGGTAATAATAGGCGGTCGTTGCGAAGCTCTGCCCACGTTACCATCCTAGTGTACCGAATGGCTCAAATTGTAAAAAGCCTACCAATGTTGCAACTCCAAAGGCCTGCAAGGCTAACTATTATTATTATTATTTTATTTATGTAATTGCGCTACAATGTTATAGGGACTGTATGTCCTGCTGTATAGCCTCTTTGTAACAATAACTAAAGCCCATCCAATGATATACTTTGGGTTCTTCAAATTATTATGCACAATTCACTCGCGCACTGTGCTGTGGTTTGAAACACGAGATCAAATGGTTTGATTCTCTTCACTCTTCGGACATAGTGTTGATTATTCAGCAGCCGAAGAATTTCTGCCTTAACGTAAAGGTAGAGCTTAGTTTTGTGCCAGCAAACCTTTTGATTTCTTCCTTTACTGTTGCTATTCCAAAGTCTCTATGAACACCTTCTTCTGAAAGTTTTAATAGATTTAGGATTGCTATCGCTGGCGCATCCCCACAACTAGATGCCGTAAAGCCACACGAATTGCAGGACATAATTGTAGATTAGTACTTTATTATGTACTGACAGTTTAGAGATTCGGCCAAGAAGCCACTAGTGTTGCTTATATTTTAGTTTTAAATCCGCTCTTTTCTTTTAAACACTTAGGTACTTTCCATCGTAGTTTTTTTGGTAAAGTTCAGACGGCTAGATTTAAGTTCATTGAGTTTGATCTTCCATTCTTTAGTCCGATTAACTATTTTTTCACTTACTCTTTGAGGTTTTCTAGTGAAATCTTATTGATTTATATCATCTGCAAGTGCGAATATATATAGTTGTATCTTCTATAATTGGCATATAACTGGTGTATAATAAATCAAAAAGAGGACCGAGAAGACTGCCTTGAGGCAAGCCCGCTCTTATTTTTTTCAGGTCAGAAACAGTAAGGCTGTTATAGACTTACTGATAAATAAAAAAGTATTTTTATGGACGTGTGGCTTATTAACGGTACTGCAAGTGTCTGCTTTTCATTCCTTGAAGAATTATTAATTTTATTATTAATTTAATTATTAATGTAATAGTGTTTGCGTTTATATATATAGACAAAGTATTTTTAGATGGGATTTATCACCTCAAGAAATTCATAATATGTATTAGTCATTCTGCCACTTCCTATTAACAATTAAAAACTGATTGTGGGATATCAAATCCGGAAGAGACTCTTGTGAATATTCATCTGATACTGGAATATCAAAAGCAGCTGTGATCAAAGAAAAATAAAATTTTAATACATTACATAAAGAAAAATAAAATTTTAATACATTACATAGTACTCAATGCGTTGCATTAAAGTTTGTAGAGGAAATATATAGTTTTTCAGTAGGCAGTGTTTAAAAAAAAATTACGATTAAAATAAATTTGGTGATAATTAACAGTATACGTGTGGATTATGAAAGGGTTCTTCTTGTTGGTTATTTATCATGTAAGGACAAACTCGTAAGCCGATATTGTGGAAATCTTATGTCGAAAATTTTTGAAACAATAAAAGGAAAAAGATGAGGAAAATAATTAAATTGAAGCTTTTTCTTTCATAAAAATAACGCACCTGTTCACTTATTCTCCAGATATATCTCTTGGTGATTATTTTTTAATCTATAAGCTGAAGAAAACTCATTTCTATTACAACAAGCAACATTGAAGCCCTCTGTGATGAATTTACCAAACTAAACTAGGAGATTAACATCCCCTTTAAAATCAAAAGAAAAACCTATGTCTTAAACAGAATTATCTTAAAAACAGATAGCTAGAAAAAGTATATAAAAAAAAATGAAGGCTAACATAAGGTCAACTCCATACTGAGATCTACTGGCGAAACTGAACGTTAGGCTTTCAACAAACCTAATTCGAAGTAATAAAAAAGAAATTAAAAGTATTACCGGCTTGATAACCGGACATCGTCCTATAAGGAAGCATCTGTATGCATAGGCTTGGTTAGTGAGCCCTGGTGTAGGACATTAAAGACAGTACGAAATTAGCCTTCGTGTAATATGCACCTGTGAGGAACTGAAGAAGATCTAGTGTATCCTGCCAGGGTACTCCAATTTCCCCTGAGGAGGATAGTGGCTTTCATCGATGACACAAGACTAACAGAGTGGAACTGAGAGATCTATTGCGTGTGGCACAAAAAGCACTATCTTCAAGTGCCTGGAATTACTAACGTCCAACCCAAATAATTAGATGGAACAAAAAATATGAGTAATACACTCACGAAATTTACCTAACCCCTCTCTAGTGTATTGTATATTAATAAATGCCTTAGCTTCTGGATAAACGTGAATATGCTTTGCTGGTGAACAAAAAACAGAGAAGAAATCCAATGATGCTAAGAAAATATTATAACTGTGTCACTTCAGAAATGCTGTTGAATGTTCCAGATTGTGGAAAAAACATCTAGGAATAAAATTCGAAAAGAAAAAGGGTAGAAAATTGCTTCAGCCCACATTATTAACAAATTTCATAACACACAGTGAGCAGATGGAGTTGATCTGAGCAGAACGGAGTCCGGTACTAGTTCTAGTGATTAGGAAAAATAGATTATGTGATGAATGAGCGCATTTAAATTCTTCAAGTCTAAGAGACTGCGTCGTCGTTGAAAAGCAGTCTTTCGGATTTCAAGATACACACCACAACACGTGAGGAAAATATCTAACGGGTGCTATGAGCAGCCCAATCCAAATTGGAAATATTTACACTGTTGACCAGCTCGCGTGTGTGACAGAATGCTACACGTGCACTATGGGTAACCCTAAATGAGCTAAAACGCACATAGGCAGCCAGGCAATTTCTTCGGTTCTCCTGGCTACTATATATGAATCCACGTATTTTAAAATCTCCCAAACATGATCCTTCTCGTGACTAAACAACAAAAATCCCAAAAAAACAATCCGAACTTACCAAATAAACGCCGAAAGAGTCAGTAGAGAGCTTAGAGAAACACATATAAAAAACGAAGACTAGTAACACCACAGAGGCAAATTCGATGGATTCAACTTACTTGGAGCCACCTACTACCGTTCCAATGGAAGCACTCTTCCGAAAATATATCAAAACGTTATATACAGAGTGTTCTGCGACTTTACCGACAAATTTATACCATATACTCTGGCGGTCATTAGGATAAAAAAATGGTATGTGACCTATAGGTGAATTCTTCTATATTAGGAAGCCTTGACGTATTAACGTATGATTGACAAATTAATGACCTTTGTGCTGTAATATTAATTTAAATCATTATGCCGCATTTTACTAATGCAGAATATGCTAATATGGTTTTCTTATATGGTTTTTGGAATGGAAGTGGACGTGCTGCAGCTGCGGAGTACATTAGGCGATACCCAGATCGCATTGTTCCTCACCACACAACATTTTCAAACGTTTTTCGCTGTTTGAGAGAGACAGGATCTTTCCCAAATCGTTGTGTAGAAAAAGATGGATTTGGAGACGCTGAAGTAATTTTAAATGAAGTTGAACGAAGACCTTCTTCCAGAATTCGTAGAATGTCTCATACAACGGGAATTCCCAACGTATGGAGAATTCTGCACCTTAATGGGCTTTATCCCTATCGTTTACAAAAAGTCCAGCATTTATTTCCTGGAGAATTAGAAAACCGAGTACGGTATTGCCAGTGGTTACAAAATAATTTGGAGGCTATTCCACACATACTTTTTACGGATGAGGCCCCATTTACAACGAATGGTATAAACAACACACGTAATTCTCATATCTGGGCGGATCAAAACCCACACGAAATAATCGTAGTTAACCGTCAACATCGTTTTTTCCGTCAACGTGTGGTGCGGTTTGTTAAATAATCATCTAATTGGGTCTCATTTTATTGAAAAACGTCTTAATGCAGAAACTTACCTTCACTTTTTCGAAGAAGAATTCCTTAAAAGATATTCCTTTGGAAGCTCGTCGGCACCACCACATTTTGGGAGACAGGTGACGATGTTTCTTAATGAAAACTTTCCGGAAAGGTGGATAGGACGAGGTGGTTCTGTACATTGGCCAGCTCGATCACCTAATTTGTCGCCTTTAGATTTTTTTTTGTGGAGTTGCCTCTAATCTCGTGTGTATTGTAATGGCAAACCAGATACACGCGAAGAGTTGACTGACCGTACTGACCGTACTAAGCTACTAATTCTCTAAAGAATGAATTGGCATCAATTAATTGGCAACATTCTATGACACAAAGAACATCTGCTTGTTTAGAAAATGGCGGTTCTCGTTTTGAACAGTTACTGTAATTTTGTGTTAATTATCTATCAATTTATGAATAAATTTTCTTTTCTCATTTTTTTAAATTTAAATTCCATCGATATTTACAAAACAAAGAGGAATTCACCTATAGGTCATATAACATTTTTTGATCCTAATGACCGCCAGAGTATATGGTATAAATTTGTCGGTCGAGTCGTGGAACAGCCTGTATATTATTCAATTCCAGAACAAATTCAAGCATCCACCAAGTAGTAACAAAGCATATTTTATGAGTATATGTATATGTAACACTATTTAAATCTGGATCTATGTAAGCCATACGTTAAGTAAAATAAATGAATGGAAGAATAAGTTAAACGAGTAAAAACAAAAATAATTTTTTATTTGACGAACCAAAGAGCATCGACGTATTATCATCTGTAATTTTAAATTCCTTTTTTTATAAGATATATTCACTAGAAACGGTTCAAATTCTCAAAAATATAATCTCAAATACAAAATACTTCAATTCAATTCATCAATTTAGAATTTTAAAAACTTCATATTACAATGCAAAACTGTTTCCTTTTATAATTCACTTTTATTTTTTTCTTTCGACAGACGTAAAACCTTTTATCGGAAATTTTTGAGAAACCATCAACGTAAACTAAATTTGTAATTATTATTTCTGCCTTAGAGAGGTCCGAATAAATCGATAATCTATTATAGAAGAAATAAAATAGATACTGTAGAGTAACCTACAGAAAACAACATAATAGTCAGCTTTGCAATACATTATAATAAAACTTATGAAAATACATCAGATCT
Organism: Melolontha melolontha; assembly: GCA_935421215.2. Lineage (NCBI taxonomy): Eukaryota > Metazoa > Arthropoda > Insecta > Coleoptera > Scarabaeidae > Melolontha > Melolontha melolontha. The sequence continues at coordinate 164,022,765 of OW285237.1, read as the reverse complement.
TTTATGATCTTAAATACTTAGTATTTACTTTTGTCTAATCTTTTAATAAAAAATATAATTACTATATCTCAAAGCGCACTTAATGTTGAGGTAGGGCATTTTACAAAGGGCATGTATCCACAAAAGACTTCAACAATTGATTACGTTTGGAGTCACCATACAACTACATTTTAAAATAGTATAGCATATGCAACAATTTACTTTAGACTTTTCAAAACCACCAGAAAATACACAAACATTCTCAGTTTCAATTTTAAAATATTGCGATACTTAAATAAATAGCAAATATATTTTATGCTGTTTTAGACGCCGCTTTGATGCACGTTTAAAATATAAATACACATTTTTTCAAGCTTAAATAAATTAATTAGGTAAACAGGTCGACCGGTTCACAATCAACGGACGTTCTAAATCAATCAACATCTGACAGACACCTGTTCCAGGTACAGATACGATACGAAATAATCCCAGCAAGGTCTATGAACAGATTACATACTAAGGAAAACAAAGGAAAAAAAATAAGGATTTAGTGTTTTTTTATAGCTTCTATGACCTGTTGTTTGACTAATCGGTATTGGAACCATCGAATGTTTTTATATGCGATTAGCGGTCTGCTTCTTTACCTGATGCCGCGCCAAACCTTCTGTCTTACACCTTGTCGAAGTACAACTTAATTTCGTCGAAGAACGCAGCTATTTTTCCACCTATAATACGTTCGTTCGTGGAAAAAAAATTAGAATTAAAAAGAAACACAATCGTCATGGAAATAGAACCAAATTTACCGGATGAAATGTTCCGGCATTTCAAGGATTTCCTGTTCTTCAAAATAGTTATTCAAATGAGACACCTTTACGTTAGTATTTTTTTTTTGTATTAAAACAGGTATTGGGGATTATTAGACCGACTTCATCGTTATATAATCTGATAAATATGATTATAAATTGATGTTGACACATCATTAATGACCTGTAATATCTTTTGAATTTTGTATTTTAGTCCCTCCTTTTCGAGGGATTAATAAACGCTCATATGTTAATAGTAGATTTCGTTTAGGATTAAAATTCGAATTGATTGTCAGAAGAAATGAAAGAAACAATACGAGGGTCACTTTTTATATTTTTACAAAATCTGGGAAGAAAACAAAATTGTTGGGAACAAATCATTTTATTGTTTTTCAAAATATTCCCCTTTATGGTCTATACACTTTTGCAGCGTACGAACCAGTTCTCAAAACACTTTTTCCACTCTGAATGTTGTATCTCAGAAACATGGTTTTCAAAGGCTTCGACTGCTTGTTGAAAATCGCTGTCCACGCATTTTTTGTTTCACAGTTGGGAACGAAAAGAAATCATTCGGCGAGAAGTCGGGTGAATATGGACAATGATACATTATTTCAACACTTTTCTCCTTCAAATATTCAACTGTTAGACGTGCTGTATAGGAACTCGCATTGTCGTAATGAAGAATAATGCGACGTTTTCGGTTCTTCTTCCTTATTTCGTCTATAACTTTTGGCAAACAAATTACTGTATATCATTCAGCTTTAACAGTTTTTCGATACTCTAAAGGAATTGTTGCGATGTGTCCTGTACAGCCGAAGAAAGAAGCGATCATTTTCTTGGAAGTGCTCCTTGCACGAACAATTTTTGTGGGGTTCGGTTCGTTTTGGAACACCCATACAGTAGATTGTTGCTTGGTTTCCGACGACGCATATATCCATGTTTCGTCACCCTTGACGATATTGTATACAGGTTTTGCGATTCCTACGTCGATTTTTTTGCGCATCTCTTTACACCAATTGATACGAGCTGCCTTCTGTGCTTCGGTCAAGTTATGTGGAATCTATCTGGAACATATTTTTTTTACCAATAAATGTTCATGTGTGCAAAGATATGCCTCTACCTCACTGTAAGTCACATGTCGATCGTGTTCTATCATTTTCCGCACAGCATCTATGTTTTTTGGAATCACAACAGTTTTGGTCGAGTAATAAGTAGATTACTTCTTCTATTCGTCTGGGATCGACTAAATTGAATTCTGTATAAATAAGATGATCACTACTAATATCTTCCCATTTATTTTATATCACTTGCCAAAGGTTTTCTTTATTTGCTGGTCGAAAATTTCGCTTATAAATCTTTTTAATTAGTAGTCCAAACGTGTAAATATTACTTTCTACATTTTACGACGCTAATTATTCGAATTTTTTAATTGAAAAATTCGCCCTTCGACTTTCCATGGTTTGCCGGGCCATTGCTCTACCACTAAGCCGAATACATCGGGCAACTTAAGGCTTTGAGTTACATTAAAGAAACAGATGTTAATATTTTTGCCTGTAGTCGTCCCTTCTTGCAATTAATTGGCAATTAATTGCTAGTAGTCCAAACGTTTTCTCTAGGATTAAAGTCGGGACTATTCGCCAACCAGAGCAGAATTTCGATATTATTGTCTACGAACCAATTTCTCAATATATGCAGTGTCTACTGGGCAATTATCATTTTGACAAATAAAATTTTGTTCAGGATATAGCTGGTGTACACATGATAACATGACATTTTCTAATATGATTTGATAGATTCCACTGTTCAGTCGTTTATCAATATTCCACAAGATATCAGCTCTATATACTTATCCAGGCCCAAACGTTTGTAGGAAATTGCTTCATATATTACAAACCACTTAGGTACTTAGGTAGGCTCTTCAAATCTAGTATTTCGGGGCCTACATGCACGAATATTCCCATGATTTGATGATTGGCAGGTCTTTTCATCTGTAAAATCAAGTCTATTCCAAAATTCTGCAGCTTAATAATCCCAATTTAGAGTATAAATCAATCGCTATTTTTTATGCCTACTTCTGCCTCTTCCATTCTTCTACAAACAGTTGAAGAAGGACCACAAAAATTGGTTTCAACTGTAGCGTTTCTTGCAGAACAGAAATGATTTTGCCTTATATAACACGGGCCTGCAAAAAATGTTTTTTTAAAGTAGTTTGTATTTTGACAGCTGATTTATATGTACACTGCTCCAAGAAATTAACATGCCAATAGGGAATCCTTTATAAAACTATAGTATATGACTCGATAGAGACGTATATTCGATTCTTTGATAATTAACAACCTTAAGTAACTAAACTTTATTAATCTTTTAATAAATTAGCCTCTTTCAGGTTGTAGGCTGGGTTCGAATAATCTTGCGGGTGTTTATCAAGTATGTCCCAGATATGCTCTATTAGATTGAGGTCTGGACTTCTTGGTGGCCAATCCATAGTGTCTATTTCAACCTCTTCAATATAATTTCGTCGTGAATTATCTTGCATTAATAAAAAAATTGGTCCGATATAAGGTACGAATGGCAGAAGGATGTTAGTTATGTACCGATCAGCATTAATACTTCCATTGTTTAATACTACTAAGTCCGTACAAACTGCCAAGGAAATGCCTTCCCACACGATTATAAAACCTTCACCAAATAATGTGGTATTCAGAATGTTGCATTGAGCATAACATTGATTTGGTCGTCGGTACACACGAACACGTTTATCACAGCTATGAAAACAAAATCTGGATTCGTCTGCCAGTCATCCTGGAAGAAATTAACATGATTCCTACCAAAATTCCTACCAAAGTCTTCGATGTTCTACGAACAAGGCTGGACCTCGACCTGGCACACGACATACCAGCTTAGCTTCTCTTAGATATTTACGAACTGTTTCTATGCTAATTCGAACACCAAGATCTCCCTGTAGTTGAAATTGCAAACACCTGCTTGTAACTAATCGTTGTATTTGAGCTGAAAGTCTCAAAGACAACGATTAGTTACTAATACTGTATTTTTAAGTCTGTATTTAAGTCTTGTCAAAGTTGATTTTATTGTTCACGATTCGAAGACGTGCACGTCATCAACAGGATTTTCGGAATCACCATCACAAAAACAATAAATGAATTATAATATTTATAGATCAACATCATTGCGAATGCATATTTATGTTGATCTATAAATATTATAATTCATTTATTGTTTTTGTGATGGTGATTCCGAAAATCCTATTGATGACGTGCACGTCTTCGAATCGTGTGAATTATGTGTCAACACTGGACGTGTTGACACATATCGTTCTGTCATATTTTACATGTGTTTCTTTACTCTTGGTTTGAAATGCCGAAAGCGTTTTACTGCCAATGTAAACGATCTGTTCCCTTCCGCAATTGCTAATTGTGAAGCAGAACGCGATAATGATGGACCGTTGCTGCCTTTATCAGATGTGGGAGAAGTAAAACCGTATTTGCATTTTGTTATAATTTTACATTACATACTGCACTTTTTCTTTGTAGCGTGCAGCAAAAGTTTCAGGAGTAAACGTGACATTATGTCAACAGAATTTCCTCATAAACACAAAAAGGACACGCAATTTGCAGCCCCAAACGGAAACATGACAAAAAGAAACCTATAGTGGAGATTGATTACTTCGCTGAAGGTGCTATAAGGAATGTTGTCTACGAGATGTACAGAAATAGTAAGATTTTTGGAAAAATAGACTATATTATAATATAATCGTGGTATAATTATAGAACAACTGATTAACCTAACCTCTTTAAATACTATAATTATTGAAAGGAATATTTTTATGGGTGGTAAAACATCTTTATGGAAAGTGTTGCGAAACATTAGGTACCATTATAAAAAGGATGATCCAAGAAGAGCGTACGTACTATATTGGAGGCATGATGTTTTCCATATTTGTAGTTATAATTCTCTTTAGGAATAGATCTGCACGGGTCTATAAAATTGATAATCTGGCCCATCAGTATGGCCACATAGTTCTCCGTCTGCCCCCGTACCATTTCATATTTAATACAATGGCGAATTTATTATTAATCTTAGCGAAGACTCTTAGAATGATAAGGATTTATTTTCAGATCGATGTCACTTATTTTTAAGTTATAATACCTGACATATACTGATGTAACACAAATGTCTATTTAGTATTCTATCTATTATTAAATACGTATAAAGTGTTCATGTGTTTTTATTATTTGATTGCCTTGTAAGAGAATTAATAAATTCGGTAATTTATAAATTGTAATCTAAATATTGCAAGTGTGACATAAGTGTTTACTACCCTAACCTAAAATGTAAACAAATCGGTTTTTCCAATGCTTTTTGCAAATGATTTCGCAACATTGTTTTGGCATCATTGATGACGTGCACATCTTCGAATCGTGAATGGCGTTTAGTTATTGTTAACCATTTCTGAATTTGGTATTTTGTGAAGTTGATTTTTGAACCGTTCTAGAAGAATTTCACGATTCATGTCACCATGTCAAACCATGTTTTTGTTGTAAAGATTAATTCTGCTCCAGGAACAAAACCATTATTGCTACCAGCATGTACAACTATGTATCTCTATAACAAGAGTCAATGATATATTGCCCATGCCAATACTTTTAAATGATTAATACCTTTTGCTACCTTTTTGTTTTTCTTTTACAGATTTAATATTCTCATCTTGCCGTAGTTTTTGAAAGCTTCCATCTTGAAAAACCTAGATTTCATCAAGCAAAACAAACTGGAATGCATTTTAATTTTTAGAACGCACATATTTTCGCAAAAACGTTATTAGTATTAGTAATTTTTGCATTTTTAAATTTTTTTTATTTTATACGCCACTGATTTTCATTCAGTTAGGTGACATTTTATAAACTTAAATATTAAGACCATGTTACAAAGCCAACATTTATTATTTGTCACACTGTCTGAGTTTGTAGTGGTCGCAGCTGTACGTGACGGAATTTTTTCACTATTTTTCCGATAATCAGCGCTAAAAACACTATAAACATCACTGATTATATTTTTATGATAATTTTTATGTCGCAGGCCTGTGTAATTAATAAATACACCGTCATCGTTAGTATTTGACAGTCTTCTTCCGCCGGATCCTCTTTTTCTTGATGTAGTTTCTTTTAGTGCCCCACATTTTTTAATCCTCATTAAGATGGATTTAGGGATATTGTGCAACTGCTCGTACATACCCACCATAATCTAATTTACTTAAATTTTTTTCTTTTCAAGATCTGTTAAGTTTTATATTCATTATATTTATGACGTTTAGTATGGCAGTTGCGAATGTAAAATGTTAGTTGAAAACGCTATTTACATTTGAAACATTTTAGGTGTACTCGTCTTTCATGTAAGCGAGTGTACATTAGTGTATAGAGAAATACACTGTATTAATGTTTTTATATTTATTTCATGAAAATAACCGTCAGTTTAATGTTGTCAAGTGGCATTCGTGTCTACTGCAATAAATCAAAAAAGCCTGGCAAAATCGCACTCCTTAGCGAAATCGATTTACACCAGGCATGTTATTTAAACTAATTGATGCTCAAGAACGAATGTTACACATCCTGCAAAGTCGATTCGCGTGCATTAATGTTAAAATCGTGAGTGAGTGAGTTTCATATATTAATGACTCCACGGTCTTTCTCGTATTATTTACTAGCTTTGCGCTGACTTGTAAGTATTAATTACTTGACGAATGCGACCGCTCATCTTCAATACAGAGTGTTATAGAAGTCATGCCGGAAATGAAGGGATACATGGATGTTATGAGAAATATAAGCAAAATGTAATGTCTCTGATACCCAAGTGAGAAAAATCAGAAAACGTGATGGAATTATTGATAACTATACATGCTTGTGGTTTTTGTAATTGCATCTACTTCTAGTTATTACAGAGCAGCCGCAAGTCAATGCTCTAGAAATATTAAAATGGTGGAAATATCATAAATTAAATATAGAACAGTAACTAAATTTTGGTCAAAAAGAATTTGATTATTCGAGCGATCGCCTAGAGTAGGCCGTGAAATAAAAAAACACGTCACATTTAGACAGCCGATGCCATGTCAGTTTACTGTTAGTGTTTAACAAATTTGTAACAAAGCGCATTTCAGAGGCAATTTTTTAAATTTTATCCTGACACTAATTAAGTGCGAATGGATAATTTTGAAAATCGTCCAGTGATTAAGTATCTTTAAAGAAAGGCATATTTTTACCAAAATCCATGATGATATGCGAGATACACTGGAATTTAAGAGTGTCAGAAGCAGGTTAGAAAATGATCGCCGCTGTGGACGGCCGAAAACGACTAGAAGTCCAAAAATGGTGGATAAAGTTCATGATTTGTTCATGAAAGCGTTAGAAATAGCAGAGGCTGTGGGAATTTCAAAGCATCGGATGCTTTATATTTTGCACGAAGAACTTGATATGAGAAAGCTTTCGGCAAGATGGGTGCCCCGTTTACTGACGAGGGAACGAAGATATGTTCGTTGTCAAATATCGAGGAATAATTTAAAAATTTTTAAACGCAACAACAAGTTCTTTGCACCGATTTGCTACTTGTGACGGAACATGGGTTCGTTATTATACACTCGAATCTAAACAACAGTCAAAGCTATGAATCAAACGTGAAGAACCAACTCCAAAAAAGGCCAAGACAATTTTATTGACGAGAAAGGTAATGGCATCGGTATTTTCGGATGCAAAATTGCTTATAGACTATCTTCAAAAGGCAAAGACCGTAAACGGCGAATATTAGGTAAATCTTCTAGATCGTTTGAAGGCAGCTATAACTGAAAAACGTCCAGAAATTACTAAAAGGAAAGTGCTCTTTTACCATGATAATGCACCTGTGCATTCCAGTACGGTTGCTGCAAAATAAATTGCAGAATTAAGGTTCGAATTGGTACCACGCCCCCCCATATTCGCCAGACCTAACACCATCTGACTTTCATCTATTCCCTATATTAAGAGATTTTCTCGGAGGCAAAAAATTCTGCGCAAATGAAGAGCTAACTTCAACAGTTGATGATTATTTTACAGGGTTAGAAGAAAATTACTTTCGGGAGGGAATAAAGAAGCTTGAACACAGATAGACCAAATGTATCGAAACTAAGGGGAGATGTAGAAAGATCATGTTTGTTTATTTAAATTATTCCTTTGTTTCTATACGATGGCGCGAATTAATCAACCCGTCGTTGTAGCTCAAACTAAATACCGTTTGGATAATATTTAGTGGAAATTTTGTGCTTCTTTTATTATTCTAAAAGGCTAGATGGAAATAAATCATATAAATTAAACCTAAACCTCCTAAAGATGGTGCAAGACGCCCTTTAAAAAATATTTACCACAGCAACAATGCTGCCATAGAATTTTGGTACTGTCTAACCTACAAATAAGGAACTATCAGCATTGTCGCAGCTTTCGGAAACAACTATTATACTAATGCTTTGCCATCATTTAAAGATGAACAAAATTAACGGTGAATACCAAAACTTATTGCAGCTATTTAACGCAAGTATAATGTCGGTTGTGCGCATTCTTTGAACTAACGAGAAACGAATAAAGACGGAAATTTTGCAGTCGATCGTTGCCGGTGATGAAACGATAGTGTTCCGCAATAATCCATTCAAAATGGAATCCAGGGAATGCATCATAGCAAAAGATTACCAAAATTGTAAAGCAATGTTGATGATTGTCTTTAAAGGAAATTAACACGTCCCTCAACTTACTTGGAGTATGTATTCCACGTGGATTCGTAAATTCGCAAATTTCAATCACCTGAATAGAGTCCATCACTAAAAAAGAAAAAATAGTAGAAATGAAAGTTAGTATACACAAAATTTCGTAGGCTTTCACGGCCATTGTCACTTATAGTACAATCGTAATTTCGCTCGACGTCACTGCTTCCTGCTTCTTCAAGATCTGGCATCAGACTGATTCTCTTCGTCGTTTTTGTTCCTTATAAACTGCTGTTCAATTGAAGTGGTCCACTATTAAAAGTTTGATGTTACTCTTAGTCTAAGTAATTAGCAATGCATAGCATGACGAATTTAAATGTTTTATAGTTTATTTAACGCAGCAAGTCTAATATAATGTTCGTTTTGTTAAAATTTTAACTTATGATACTTTATTAATTTATTGGATTAAATTCTAATGGAAATATGTTTTTAAGTTAGGGGAATATTTCACACAAAATGTTAGGTTGGCATTGACTTTTTGATATTAGTTTATATCTGTCAGTTTGTTGCTGACCTAAAACTAGGGTTAAGTAACTTAAATTAATAAAAATGCCGCGTCTTAGTGAAGATATTATGAACAATGCCCTAAGATTAATACAAAATGGATATTCCAACAGAGAAGTGGCTAGAATTTATAATGTATCTCATAGTGTCATTAATAGAGTTGCAATACGATTTCGTAGAAGTGGTAGTGTAAGATTTACTCATAGGGGAGGCCGTCGGAGGAGTGCAACTCCTGCACAAGATCAGTATTTAAGACTCCAGGTCAGACGAAATGTAGTTCAGTCGTCTAGGACATTGAATAACGATCTTCGTGCAGCTACAGGAGTGGTTATATCTAATCTAACAGTTAGAAGAAGGCTGCCCGAGTTTGGTTTAAGGGCTAGAAGAAGGGCCATATGCCCACTGTTGACCAGGCAATACAAGATCGCTAGGAGGCAGTGGGCTGCAAATCACTTACCATGGGAGGCCCGCGACTGGAGAAGATGCCTTTTCTCTGACGAGTCAAGATTCACTCTACATCATTCTGATAGTAGAGTTTTAGTGTGGAGGAGGCGTCGAGAACGGTATCTTGAAAGGAACATGGTCCCACGTGTGCCATTTGGAGGTGGGGGTATTACGGTTTGGGGTGGCATAAGATTTAACGGCCGCACCGAGCTGGTGGTTTTGAGAAATCAATCCATGAATGCAGAGAGCTATAGGGACTTATGTATTTTGCCAATAGTTGCACCATTTGCCCGAAATTTTGGAAGAAATTTCGTATTTGTGGACGATAATGCTCGTTCCCACCGAGCCCACATCGTCGAGAATATCATTGTTACCAATAATATTGAAAGAATGATATGGCCCCCTAATTCTCCAGATTGCAATTGCATCGAGCATGTTTGGGACAAACTTGATTCGTGCTCGTCCTCCCACAACGCTAGATGAACTCACGGAAGCGGTGCGAGAAGAATGGGAAAGAATACCGCAATAATTCATCAATACGCTAATAGAAAACATGCCAAGAAGATGCTTAGCTGTGTCACGAGCTCGAGGGGGCCCTACAAAATATTAAAATTGAAGTTGCCACATTTAAAGTTATTTTTTATGTAAAAAATGTTTCCTTTTAGTTAAAACATTATTTTTTTGAATTATCACTTAAGTTTATTTCTTAACAATTTATTCATTCTTATCATTAAGTTAGTGCTTAAATGGTTTTTAATAGTTAAAAAATACATATTTTGTTATATTCCTGCCGCCTTTTGCTTTTTTGTTAATTTATTTTGGAAAAACGTTGATTTATATTATTTTTTCATTAGTGGACCACTTCAATTGAACAGCAGTTTATATGGCCTTGGTTCACTGGTATGCAATGACCGTCTTGCTCCATTTGTCGTAAAGGATTTTCGTAGTAGGCTCTTCCAGGTATTGAAATTAGAATGTTTTTCTATTTAAATAGCTTCTTTCATAATTCTTCGATACTAATTCTTCGTTGTAGCTAATACTTCTACTTCTTCAGAATTAACTCTGTATCCGTTCTCGTGTACATGTTCTGCATGTGTTAAACGAATTTTGAGGAATTGACGAATGTTTTTGCCACTTTCGGAATCACAACTTAACTTTCATGAAACAAGCGCTGGACTATATCTATAGATTATTTAGCAAACTACAAAAGACAGAAGGTCTTCTATTAGGGAGCCGCATCTTTACCCATAACGATGACGAGCTGAAACACGCAACTACGGCCAAGATCACAAATAAGTATACTTTCATACTCTTTGATTTTAAGCTTGATTCAACGTTATTATAGACCTCTTCTAAGAGATATTACAACAAAGTAGAAATACGTTATTCTCTTGTACATCCGGTACATGCTTATCTTAGAGCGCTATTTCCAAAATTGGTATTCTTATACTATATTATTATGTCTTTAGCAACGCCATTGTGTGAGAATGGCGATAGAAACAAGTTCTGAGTTCTAAGATGCCTACAAACCACTGATGCCTAAAAGAATTTTTAACGTTTGCTGGTTGCACGTCCATCAAAATTTACAGTCGTTTAAAAGCTGTTTCTGGCAACAATTGTGTGTATGTGAAGATTGTTCGCCAGTGGATTCGATGTACAAAATTCGGTCATAAAGGCGAAATGAAGGTGATTGACGAAAAGCGATCAGGTGGATCAGTATTAGTAACGCACGACAAGAATCAAAGACAACTGAATGTACTGCGCCAGGTGGGTCCCGTGACAATTAACGAATGTCATGAAAGAAGAAATAAAAAGAACCATTTGTCAAGAATTGCTTAATCAGTATCGTCGTGAAGGAGATGAGTTTCTCATGAATATCAATACCGGGGACAAATCTTGGGTTCATAATTATAGCTCCGAAAACAAGCGTCAGTCAATGGAATATCGTCGTTCTGATTCTCCACGAGGACGAAAATTCAATAGATTTTGTCAGTGCAAAAGGTCAGGCTCACCATTTTCTGGGATGCAAAGGGAGTCATAACTAATATCTTCCGAGGGAATCAACAATTAATTCAATAAGATACTGCAATATTTTACGATCACTCAATAATCGTATCCGTAGAGTAAGGCCGGAAAGAACGAATGTTTTCTTGCACGACAACAACGCCAGACTGTATTGCAGCAATGGCAAGATTCAAAATCACGATTGCTGCACCTTCTGCACAGTCCTGATTTGGCACCTTCAAGTTTCTGGTTTTTCCCAAAGTTGAAAGAGATATTGAAAGGTCAACAGTATTCATCAGACACTGAAGTTCGAGCTGCTTTTTCATGGACGGAATGAAGAAATGAATTCAGCGCTTCGCGAAATGTGTTGAACTAAATGGCGTTTATGTGGAAAAATAATTATGTGCACTTCATAAAGTATATCCTTTCAGTTCAAGGCCAAATTCAAAGCACGTGATTCAAATCAGTACTGCAGAGTTAAATGAAGTCAGTATTAAATCGCGGAAACAACCGTCTGTAATCATAAAATTGTGTAAACGTCGTGTTTTGCAATATTGTCAAAATTTTAAGAAAGCATATACATAATCTACATGTCAAAATAATAATAATGAATAAAGAGGGAAGATGCAATAGTTCTTTTTTAGTTTTGTATAAATATCTTCCACCCAAGAAATTATTACTTTAATATTCGAACAAATTATTTTAAATGTTATGTATAATTATAAACTAAGAATATTTTATCAAAAATTTATTTAAAAAGAAATTTGTCAAGTCAAATATCAATAACTAAATGCATAGATATTGAAAAAGAGCTTTAATTTTAAAAAGTGTTTGCATTATTAAAAAAGACATAACAAAAGAATTATCTTGCAATCTATCTGGGCTAAGAAGATTTGGAATGTATGAATTCGATTTACAATTACATTTCTGCTTAATTTATATATTGCTTATATTATAAGTAAGTTTTAATATATTGGAAAACAATGTAAAAATTATGTTCATAACTCTATGAAAAATAATTAAAACCTTTTGAAAGTTGTCCTTATATGTTTTTAAATATCATTTAAAATTATACACAAAAGAAAACATTTATATAGTCTACATTTAATATTTTATTGTTTCTTAAAAAATAATGGTATAGTAATTTATCTTGTAGATAATGCAATCCAAATCCATATTATCTTCTATTAAATGAAAATCATATTTAACAAACATTACATGATAAGGTTATCATGTAATGTTTTGTTGAACCTGTGGCAGTAATTTCATCGCTGCTTTGTATCATATACATGCAAATGATGCACATTGATGATTATTATGGCAGTATTAATGTTACTATATTAAACTTCTGCAAACTATTATAAATACACAAATATTTTGTCGAAATAAGATAGTTACTTGGTTATTAATATTTAATAAAATTTTAGAGAAGTAAATTTGCCTGTTTCGGCCAAGTAAAACCTCGAAAATATTACTTGTATTTTTCCCACTATGTTACTTTTAAAGCGAATGGGCTATTTATTATAACAATAAATAGAAACTAATTAGTTTTTGATTTTGACTAAGAACTTGAGTCATTTACATTAATTATTATTGGAGCAATCTGCCCTATCAAGAAATTGCTTTCACTCATGCCATTTTTAATTAAATTTTCTGTATGCCTAACACAATTATAAGTAATTTCATGACACTGTTGCAAAGCTTTGTTCCACATTTCTTTAACTTTTTCATATGAATAACCATTTCTCACAGTATTTCAATTATAATAATTTTTTACGTTAGCCCAAATCATTTTAATTGCGTTAAAGCCACAATAGTAAGGAGGTAACCTTAAAACTTCATGTCCACTTTCTCTTATTATTTCATCTATAATAAATATTTTACCTCCTTTATGCATCTTATTTCCTTTTCTCAACCATTCAACAATTTCAGCTTTTTTTGAGGAGGTATTTGGTTGTTTATTTTCAATAACACTATGATAAGGATCCATTATTATAAGTGATAGTACCACAGGATTTGATATAAGTTGATCATTTACCCATTGCTTAAACGAGTCACTTTTTATTTCTCCATGGTGACCATCACTGATTGTTTTCGACCGAAAAATCAGATAAAAAAGCCCTTTTCTTTGCTGACATGTATAATAATAAATCGTTTACCATCATATCGAATTTTGTAACACTTTTTACATTATCATCTTGCCATGATATTATTCTATTGCCTTTTCAAGATGTCCAAGTTTCATAAAGAAACAAGGCCTTGAACTGAATTTAAGTTATCCATATACAGTGTGTCCACAGATTCATTCTCAACATGGGGATCTCGCTTATTATGAGAGATATGGATTTGATTAAATAGGATCAAATACTACAGAGGTAGGGTTGTACCATACCCTATACACTAGCTTTGAATATTTAACGTAATTCGGGCGCTATTGCAAAAAAAGTGAATTTTTGTGTTTTCGATTTTCTTTAATAACTAATTTATTTTTAAAGTAAGACAAATTTGGTTTGCACTTCCTTAAGGCACTTTTTTAATAGGAAGTGTATTAGGAAGTTTTTAATAGGAGGTGTATTTAGATTTTTTAATATTGAGCTACAATGATCAAGTTTCATTTTTCGTCTGGGGGTCATAGTTGGCAATGACACCACCGAAAACAATTCTTCTTTCCCTTTTTAAAAATGTATAATTTGTTATACCTGATACCAAAACTAATTTAAAAAATTTAAAAAAAACAAAATATTGTTCTTTTAGCAAGTTAGAGCGGTTGTGGCATTTGACAATAGAAGGTTTTGGAAACAAAGAAAGGAAGAAAACTTTATTTTGCAACAATTATTTAATAAATTAAAAACATAGGCAGCTGAAAAAATACTTAGATATTATTTAAAAATATATATAATAACAAACTATAAAAAATGTTCAAACAGTTGACCATTATTTTCCAAACATAAATAGGATCTACGAATAGTAGATTTAACAACTTTATGGAAAATACGCCTTGGAATAGCTCGACATTCGTGAACCACGTTTTCACGAAGTTCATTTACGTTATTGTAGCTGCGCGCATACACTTTGTCTTTATTGTAAGCCCACAAATAGAAGTCGGGCGGCGTCAGATCTGGAGATCATGGTGGCCATGCAACTGGTCAACGAGTTCCGATCCACCTGTTACCAAACCGCTGACTGAGGAAATTGGTTACAATTCTGAAATTATGGGCTGGAGCACCGTCCTGATAAAACCAACAATTATGAGCCTCTTGTAAATGTAATTCACCCAGCAAGTCTCCAAAATTATTTTGCAGTAAATGCAAATAAACGTCGGACATTAGTGCTTCATTAAAAATTATTGGACCAATTAATCGTGATCCTAGTATGACACACCAGACATTAAATCCAAAACGCACTTGATGTCGAGCAGATCTGATTACATGAGGGTTTTCTATAGATCAAAATCGTAAATTTTGTCTATTGAGTAAATCGTTGTTTGTGAATCTAGCTTCATCGGACCATAATATTTGAGAAGAAAAATTATCATTATCATAGCATTGCCTAGTGTACCTAGTCACCATTCTTTCATTATCCCCTGGTCTTAAAGATTCACGTACATTGTATTTATATGGATTATATTTGTGGGAGGCTAAAATCTTATGAGCAATAGATTTGGGAACACCGGTGTTATGTTGAATTTCCCGAAGTGATGTGTTTGGATTTTCAACAGCTGCTTGTAAAACATAGTTTTAGTTTCATTACTTATGCGCTGCGGTTTTGTATATGGCTTAGTACATGATCTATGCCATAGATCATAGATCATTTAATACATCATAGACTATGATGTATTAAATTTACCGTTAAATTTCTGTAAGTAGAAAGATGGGGTTGTCTGCGTTCTGGTTACTGGTTTATGTACATTTCGGCAGCTCTCGTCGAATTTTTGTGACACAGAATGTAATAGGACAACATATAAATTTGTCACTATTACTAAACGGGTCCATGACAAAAAAATTATTTAATAATAATCACAAAATTTAATATTTAAATGGTACTTTATATTTTATTATGCTAGGTATTTATTTTGCTATTCGATTTGTAAATTTCACAGAACATAAACTAAATGTCAACTATAAACAAACACTAACAATGACAGTTCTATCTTAGATTGTTTTATGTTTCGAAAGTTTCCTATTGTCAAATTTCACAACCGCTCTAACCTACTAATGTAACAATATGTTGTTTTTTTAAATTTTTGAAATTAGTTTTGGTATCAGGTATAACAAATTATACATTTTTGAAAAGGGAAAGAAAAATTGTTTTCGATGATGTCATAGCCAATTATGACGCGCATAAGAAAAATGAAACTTGACCAATGTAACTCAACTACTATAGCAGTAATCAAAAATCTAAATACACGTCCAAATTCCTATTAAAAAAGTGCCTTAAGGAAGTGCAAACTAAATTTGTCTTACTTTAAAAATAAATGAGTTATTAAAGAAAATCGAAAAAACAAAAATTCACTTTTTTTGCAATAGCGCCCGAAGCACGTTAAATATTCAAAGCTAGTGTATAGGGTTTGGTACAACTTTACCTCTGGAGTATTTGATCCCATTTAACCAAATCTCTATCTCTCACAATAAGCAAGATCCCCATGTTGAGAATGAATCTGTGGACACTGTATTTCCTTAAAAACACATTTCTAATGCAGGCTATATTTAATTTCTCTTCAAGCACTCTCCTGTTACTCTTTCTTATATATAAATCCAATATCTTTACGCAATATTCCTAAAGACGTATTACTTGTTTGAACAAATTCTTTCGTAGCCAAAACATTGTTTAGAATTTTTAAGGTAAGAAATATTCTATGAACTAAATAGGTTAGAAATGTTAAAATGATAATCAAAATATTTCGTACTTATTGCCACTTATTGATATTTATTATCAGTATTGTTTTGAAAAAAAAAACCGATTTTGTAATTTTTGATGATAAACTAAATATTCAAATTCAAAGAATGCTTAGCCAAGAAGTCAGATTGCCGAAAACAAAGTCAATATACAACAGTATTGAAATCATTTGAGAGCTAGCCAAATATTATAAGACTATCTCCTGGACAATTTATCCTTTTTATTTAATATAGTACACTCCGCAAAATAATTATCGCAACACATAAATTTTTTGAGTCTACGACCATTTAAACGTAATGTTTGCTATTAAATTGATCATATGACATTTTTGTCGTTGTCAGATTGACGTCTAAACGACATACCAAAAAAACATTCTTTTTACTGCCTGCTTTTTTGATAAGTGCCGAAGACGTGCAGTAGAGAGCATTTAAAATATTGTAGTTTGTTAGTCAGATCCGTTCAATTTTTTATTAAATTACCTTTATGATTATTCAGCAACGTGTAACTTTACATCTTACGTATGAAGAATCCGTGCACTGTATCACACTGGTGGAAAATGGCCGTAGCATGCTCTGCGTACGCGCCATTTCACTGCTAAATTTCGCAAGAATGAGCTTTTAGGGGCTAGAAATATATAGCTTTCCGCACAAACTACCCGCAACCGTCTTCGAGTAGATGATATAACAGCCCATGTTCCTGCTCACGGTCCACTTCTCACCAGAGAGCGCCGGGTAGTCCGATTACAGTTTGCACGCGAACACGCCGATTAGGACATAAACCACTGGGCCAATGTCATCTTTACGGATGAGTCTAAGTTTGCTTTATGGTGTTTTGACAGACATGTGCCGGTGTACAGACGATCTGGCGAACGTTATACTGACTGTAACTTCCATCCACGTGTCCCTTTTGGAGGATCCGTGATGTTATGGGGAGGCATCTCTTTATAGGGCTATACAGCATTAGTACCATTACCTGGGTTTATATTAACAGCAGCTAGATATGTTACCGACATTTTAGAAGAATATGTGATACCATATATGCCCTTTGTTGGCGAAAATTGTGTTCTTATACACGATAATGCACAACCCCACATAGCAATATTTGCAAGAAGTTCAATTGCCAGTATTAAGGTAGCCAGC
Organism: Melolontha melolontha; assembly: GCA_935421215.2. Classification (NCBI taxonomy): domain Eukaryota; kingdom Metazoa; phylum Arthropoda; class Insecta; order Coleoptera; family Scarabaeidae; genus Melolontha; species Melolontha melolontha. The sequence continues at coordinate 164,005,201 of OW285237.1, read as the reverse complement.
ACGAAGCCCAGACATGAACCCTATCAACATGTCTGGGACCACCTAGGACAAGCTTTAAAACGCCACCAGCTAGCATTCCGTAACATTGAAGAACTCGAAGATGTACTTTTACAAGAATGGGAAAATCTTTCACAAGACTATGTTGCAGACCTCATACGCAGCATGCCAAGTAGGATGGAAGCTGTAATTCAAGCCAGGGATGGATATACCAGATACTAGTGCCATTTTAAACCAGAATTTATTATTTTGTAATTTTTAATAAGGTATTCTTTTGTTATTTTCTGCATTATATGAGTTGAACAGCGCTGTTAAATATCTTTTATGTTTTTTCATGACCTAACAACAAGACCTAAGTAGAATAGTTTAGACATTCAGAAATGACATTTTATGGAAAAAAGTTGGTGTTGCGATAATTATTTTGCGGAGTGTATTTCAAAGATGTACGTCTTAACTTCAAATGACAATTACAGTGTGCATTCCTGTGTGTTTGCGGTACAATTTGCGGTTAACACTTGGACAGTACGACTTGAAAAGATATACTTTATAAAGTGTATGTTGGTAATGCAATAAGCTTACTGCATTTTGAACTAGTTTCATTATTTCGTCCTTTCTTATTCTTATTTTATAGAGTTAGAGGCCTTATATATCAATCCGCACTCGTAGATTATTTAATAATATGTGAATATGTGAAACATAAAATCATTGAATCTTGAGCTATATTTTTCAATTATGTTAATTACGTTAATTATTACATGTTTCCTAATATAATCATTATTATCTGCAACACTTAAAGCCGTAGCTGGCCATATTCTTAACAAAATAACAGTTTCCTATATCCATTCCTTAATTTGAATGTGCAGATATCATTAAAATTTTCGCATTTGAATTAAATGTATGCATGCTAATTTTAATTATTAATAAATTTTAATTTCTATAGTATCTGTAGATTTCTATAAATGCAATCCTACTTATTAAAAGCTTAAAGATAAGGATTATCTTTATTTTATTACACTTGAGTGCGTGAAACTGTTCCCAGTAGTCCATATTATTCATTTCAGTGGTTTAAACTAATCAAGAATCGATAAAAACGAATGTATACTAATCAACTGCTTTGCATAAAAAACTTTATAAGCTCCGAAATGCTGTTCAAGCTAAATAAATTTTACTAAAGTACACGCTTTTATGTTCTTCACCAGCTGTGCTCGTTTGTTTTTCCCGAAAGGAGGAAGGAACTGCTTTAACTCGAACAATATGCACAACATGACAACTATTTTTCTCGAAGACCATAAAACCTAATGGCAGATTCGGTTTAGCTAAAAACAAATTTAGAAATTTTTAGGACACTGGCATCTGTGAACTGTAACCCCAGTCCCGTTCGGGTGAGTTGACTGAACTGGGAATATTCCGATTGCGCAAAAAAAGTACATAAAAACTTTATGTCCGGCTATGAAATTGAATCTGGGAATCGAGGAATTTTACAAAACTCACACGCTAAGGTGTGTTATTCGTTGTGTTTAGTATTTTCTCCTATGCATTCTGTTCTTTACGTATATCAAAATTGAATATACATGTATGTGCACCATATTTTGTTATTATATTACCGCAAAAAACAATTCATGAAAGTCTTTTTAAAACAAGAACTTATTGTTTATTTTTTTCTACGTGTTTGTCTGCAATTTACAAAAAGTAATTAAATTTAGTTACGGTTACTTATGAAGTAGATTACTTTAATACACTTTATCGTGGAGTGAGGGTTCTTTTAAAGGAGGAGGTGTTCTATGATCTCCAGGAGTATGTCAATATTAATATGTTAAGATGACGTGTAATGTTTCAATGCTCTTATATATGTTTTTATGTAATAGTTCAACTATGACAAGTGTACACAATGTCAAGTTGTCTCATAAGTAGAGACGTTCATTCGAGTAATATACCACCGGCGACTCATTCTAGCGTGTATATATATATATTTTGTCAGTCGTCGTTAGAACAATTCACTTCACTGGTTTACAGTGATATATATAGTGGACCAATTCGGAGCGAAAGCAGAGGCGTGACTAACGAATTAGTTCCCGCGTGCCCCATCGCACATACGATTACTTAGTATGTTGTTCACGGTCATCGTGTGTACACGTATAATAGCAGCAGAAAAGTGTATTCCGTGTATTTAATAATGTTGAAGGAGCGTACAGTAAAAAAACCGCTATCATAAAAGTTAGTCAATAGGTTTATTGAGAACCATCTTACAATGGGGTACATGTAAAATGTTTATTGTGCAATATATATATAAACCATTTAACAAAATCAAATTTGCAACGCCACGTGCATAGCGCAAGACATAAAGATAGAGACACTGGTGCCGATATAAAATACGAAGTGTTTTTATTTGATTTGTGTACAATGATGAGAAATAACTTTGGAGACGCACCTTATGTTAACAATATTTCATCGCGCTTCTCCAGATTTTCAAGTCACCGAAAACGCATAAGACGGTAAGTTTTTTTTTAAAGATCTAATTACATACATTTTAGATTTTATTTTTTATACGTATCATCGAGAACGTTCCATGATCTAGAAAAACCGTCTTACATTTTTTTTGTATCTAACATAATAACAGCACCGTTCGTGATAGTATATCTATAGATATTAATAATGTTTCGCATGCGGGAACCAATTCGTTAGTCACGCCTCTGCTTTCGCTCCGAATTGGTCCACTCTAGTGATAAATAATAATTTTACAATGTCACAAATAGTCCGCAAGCTGTTAGCTAAATGTTACGATAGCTCATAAATTGATAAAGGGATTTCCGAATTTAATGTACAATGGCAGTATAATAAAAGGTATACCGCTAATGTGTTGAAGGAAATCTAACTGCGAAAAACATGTAAATAGTGCATTGCATAATCGCAAAAAGTGGTGAGACATTTTTATTTCATTCAACTTTCATATTACATAATGTACCGTTTAAGTTAGTAGACAACGAATCATTTCGTTCATTTTGGAAACACTATGGTAAAGGAACGTTAGCGAGCTGTAAAGGATTACTTAATTTTCTACCAGTAGTTACTTGTGGACGAAACAACAGATTATAAAGAAAAATTCGGTTGTTAATATTATGGTATGTACAATGGAACCACATAAACCGTCGCCATCAATTTTACTAGCTTACGGAAGAGCACAATAACTTACTGGCGAAGTCATTTCAGTGTTAAATACATTGGAAAAGTTTGAACTTTCAACAAAACAATTGCTAATGTTTGTGAGTGATGGTGCAACAATCGTGCGGTTTATAAAAAAAGATTGTGCTAACTTGCTACATCTTACATGTAAAAGCCATGCTTACATCTGGTGGCAGAAACTCTTCGTATATTTTATTCAGATGTAGATGCATTAATTGCAACTACAAAGGCGTATCTCTCAAGTCTCCAAATCATGTTTGCCAATTTAAGACACCACAGTGGATTCTTACACGCTGGGAACATAGTTACAGGCAGCGTTTTACTATCATAAATTTTTTGATAATATTAAGAACGTGGTTTTTCTAATAGCCACTTCTTCGGATGTTTGACAGGATGAGCACGGTTAATTTTTTTTGATTACTTTACATACATAAAGAGTTCGTCGCTCCCTTTCCTCATTCCTACGATTTGCAACATGTATAGATTGTTACAAATTCTGTACGATTTTTAGTACCGTTGTTGTGGGAACAGACCTACTTTTAAATGTAAAAATGAAACGGCCGAGAACCTCATTTGCGGTACTACCAATAACATAGTATCATTTAATTATTCGTACTTTCTCTTCCTTGATGCACAACAACATATTAAAAATAATCAAAAGAAAACTGTTTCAAAAAAAAAAAAACAGAATAATTGAAATATACATGAGGGGGTAAAACCCCACCAGTTTTGTATAATATAAAAGTATTTTTAATAATAAGGAATATAATTAAAAATCTGTTGTGAAGAACACAAATACAAGTTCAATATTAATATTTGTTTGTGAACGTGTGGGGCGTACTGATGAACCTGTAGAAAGATGAAGTACGTATCTGCGTCTCTGAATATTAATATTGAACTTGTATTTGTGTTCCTCACATCAGATTTTTAATAATATTTTATATTATTAAAAATACTTTTGTAGCAAAATTAATATATTTTTAAATAGAAGAGAAATAGCATGGACGACAAATCAAATTTCTAGTGAATGCATCGCGTACGAGTATTACACAGCTCACACTTTTATTTATTTAACTGTTATAGCGGGAGGATATTGCAACAGCGAACATGTATTTTAACTGGCACCTTCCTACAATATTTTGTACCTTATACATGTTTAATTATCTACACTCATCATCAAAATTTAGCAAATAAATTTATTTTTAGTCTATCGATTATTAGTTGTTATTATATGAGCCACGGACATATCCAAATATTTTAAATTTCTAATAATACCGTTCTGCCAAAACTTCTTCGCTCTTAATTTGTTAACATTAGCAGTAAACCATCCCGCGCACAGACGCCTAGATTTAACTCACAGTTAAATTTAATTGTTGATTAATTAATGTTGAGGATATATTTACTATCCTTTTGTAATATTATAATTTCAAATATTTTTTGTTGTTAAATATAAGTAAAACTAGTATATCGAATTCAAACGTAAGATTTCCCAATTTTATAAATATTTAACGATCATTTTCGAGTTTAAACCATTGCATAACATACTTTTATTAGGTAAGGTTTTTTTAAATTCTAAGAAAGCCATATCTTTTACATTACAAATTTATTTATCACCTTCTTTATACTTTAGACCCCTCGTTTTATTGCCTGGTGTTATTAGTGAACGAATTCAAATGATAATATTTGGTCTGACCACCAATTGTTAACTAAATATGTATAATAGGGTTCCATTACTGCACAAAGGAATTAACCAGAACTACATACTTAGGTTTATAATACCTACAATACGCCGTTCACGATTCGAAGACGTGCACGTCATCAACAGTATTTTCCAAATCATCATCACAAAAACAATAAATGAACTATAATATTTATATATTAACATCATTGCGAATGCATATTTATGTTGGTGCGTATGTCCAGTGTTGATACATATCGTCATATTTTACGTGTAATAGTTTACTCTTGGTTTGAAGTGCCGAAAGCGTTTTGCAGCCAATGTAAGCGACTTGTTGCATCCGCGATTGCAAACTGCAAAGCGGAACGCGATAATGATGGATCTTTGCTGCCATTTTCAGCTGTGAGAAAAGTAAAATCGTATTTGTATTTTGCTATAATTTCATATTACACATTGCACTTTTTTTGTAGCGTGCAACAAAAGTTTTAGGAGTAAGCGTGACATCTGTCAGCAGAATTTCCTCGGAAATACAAAAAGGACACGCAATTTGCAGCCCCAAACGGAAACATGTCAAAAAGAATCCCATAGTGGAGATTGATTACATCGCTGAATGTGCTTCAAGGAATGTTGTCTCCGAGATGTACAGAAATAGATATTTGAAAAAATTGTTCTGGTACTTTTCATTTTCTTACAACATATATTCTGATGTAGCACAAATGTCTTTTTAGTATTCTATTTATTATTAGATACGTATAAAGTTATCTCCTGTTTTTATTGTTTGATTAATTGGGAATTAATAAATTCGGTTATTTATAAATTATAACCTAAATATTGCAATTTTGACATAAGCGTTTACTACCCTAACCTAAAATATAAACAAATCGATTCTGCCAATGGATTTTGCAAATTATTTCACAACACTGTTTTGAAATCATTGATGACGTGCACGTCTTTGAATCGCGAACGGCATATAATACTTAATTAGTAATTATATTTTGTTTATTTATTTATTAGTAAAATCTTTAAGACACTGTCGTAAACCTTGGGTATTATTGCTTGTAGGCACAATTTTCACGAAGTAGTAACACAAAAATTCCCCGTTATATTTCCTGTGTATGTTAATATGTAATAGTATAGGGGTAGTGGTATATTTTTACCAACTTGAAAACCAACCCAGAACAGATCAGTATCAACTGAACATCTGAGATTAAAACTGTGTGTCTTGTACTATGCACAGTCTTAATACAATATTCTCTTCATCACATTTACATCAACATGAACTTAACATCAGTACAAGACGTTAACAAGCTACACCAGTCTCAGCAGCAGTCTTATGTTAGTATATACACCGAAGATTAGTGAATCTATACAGCTTTACAACCTGTACACAGTGAAATAACAACGAGGTCATGATTCTAGTAACTGACGGTGATGCTTCACATCGCCAGAGACCGGATTCATCGCAAATAGTTTGGTTTTCGACACCCCTAACATAATTTTGTTCTTCATGAACTCCACATTAGCACTTAATTCGAAAGTTAACCATAAGCGGCGCAAATGGCACTAAACACAAACGTGTCTAAGAAACCTAATTTGCTTAACGCCAGAGCGATTACGATGATCAACCACCGCCAACAACAACGCCACCCAAAATTCACTTAAATATTTTGTAACCTATGTAATTACCATGTTTACTATGACGTCACAAAACTTATTGCACAAACCTTGGCCGCACAACAATAACTTAAGTACATAACATACTATTAATTACATGAAGTGATTGATTATATCGGCTCGTTCAAAGCTTTATACAAACAAAACAATCACTCAGCGCTCTAATTGACGTTCCGAAAGAAACACAAATGAAACCGAAAAGTAGACCAACACATTCATTTAGTGTATTCATATATTTTATAGATTACGCGCCTACGTTGTATAAGTAGTCGTATTAGTTGTGGATTTATGAAATATTTGATCTGGTTATCGATACAAAATTGATTTACCCGGTAACAGTTTGTTATTGGTTCTTTGTCCGTGAGCATTTGTTTAACAATCAATCTCCGAATCGCGTGTGTTAGAGAAACAATTGGTGTATTGATTACGCGCTCGTGTTGCAGTAATATTTAATGCGAAAAATGAAGCCGCAACTCATTCGAAACGTTTTTCCACACCGAATTTATGCTGTTACTAAATATATTTCAGAATTTTGCTTCGATAATTTATGAGATAAACATTTGGCCGTAAGACAAAATAAATGTTAATATAATCGGTGCGAAGATAAATTTTTAAATAATTTGGACTTGGAAGATTAACACAATTAACACGGCCCTACATATATTTAACATTTAAGATACATACCTCCCACTTTTCGTGATGATCATTTCCGTACCCAGATCGTTAAATTTATCCCACAATTCTTTAGTTTCTAAATGACATGTTACAGTCCTCAATTCTTCACTTGTACACTTTTCTTGAAGAAGAGGGTTTCGATGAGTTGCCGGTGACCGCCTTCCCGTCGAATTACACGCCACCGACGATTCAGAAGTGGAGGAAACATCGACGGGAGAATCTCTCCCGCTTTCGATCTGCGGACTCACTAAAGGACAGTCTATACTAACAGGTTCCGGTGTTGACGTCACTGAGGATGCAGATGTTTCCACGAATTTTTCTGAAACAAGAACACTACGATATACTTAAATTTTAAAGACTCAGCTATAACATATACAGGCTGTACTTGAAATAAAAAGACAACGTATTAAAAATGGGAAGATGTAATTATATGGAATATAAATCCAATATATTTTCCCAAAATATCTTCTCATAAGCGAGAAAAAAATGATAAAGATATTTAAAAAAATTTTGTCACGCCTCTGTTCGATTATAAAAAAGTATCAGAGGCGATATCTTAAAGTTAATCGACAATAACAAAAATAATAGTTTTTTTATTGTCTATCTCATCCAGCTGTTACGTATGTAAACAGACGCTATAGCGTGTGTGAGGTATTTATTATTTATATATAGGTTTCCCGAAAAGTTTTCCCCATTTATTTGTTGAATACCTCGTAAAGTAGTGGGGGTAACAGTCGCTGCATATTGTCATGAATTTTTCCCAGTAGAAAAATTAAAGAAACAGTATAAGACTATATATATTTATGTACATTTTATTCCAGGAAAATAATTAGAGATATTTTATATTTTATTTAAAATTAGATTATAATGTGTATTTTTGTCAACGCCTGTAGGATGTTCGAGCGTGGTTATGATGTACGCAGTCCTGGCCAAGACGGAAGTCTATCGTCGTAGTCGGTCTTTTGAATTATGTTATAGGTTTGGAGATATTCATTTCCGTAGGGGAGCGAGAGAGATTGTTCATCCGTTAGACAGATAGGTTGAGTTAATTTTTTCTGAATAAAGACTTCCTTTTTGTTCAGTAGATTATAGTTAATTTCGGTTTATGTTTTTAGTTGTGTTATTTGATGTGTTTAAAGTAATTTTCGATTAATTACGAGTTTCTGATACTTGTAATTTTTGATTTGTGCGACCTATCTGAAATCTCTCTTTAAGAATAAATTTTTTAGTGAAGTGTGACGACCACATTAATTAATTTTCGTGTGCATTTGCAAGTATATTTTATATATAGTAATTTAGTTATGTTATTTGTATATTGATTGAGCTCGTAAATTCAGTAAATTTTAGTTTATAATATTTTATAGTCAGAAAAATTTTCAACATTTTAGTTTTTTTAGCTAGTTTTTGCTTTTGGCTGGCTGTAGTTGTATTGAAGGTCAGGGAAATTTGGTGGGAGTTTGATCATGTTATAGAGCGCATGATCTTGTCATATTTTTGAGTTGCGCGCTGACAGATAATTTTCTGTTTGACGTTTGAAGTTGTGGGGTAACGTAATTTAAAGTTTGAAAGTTTTTCCAACTATATAATTAGTTTTAATTTAGCTCGCGGTCACGTGAGGTTTTTTATCTTGTGTACAAGTAAATATTTATACAAGTTTTCCTCACGCTGTTGCACAATTGTTGCTTCAGCACTTCTTTATACTCTATAAAGTCGATTTTTATTTTTTATTTTTTTTTATTACGTGTTTGTATTGTTACTGTGAGTTTTATTTCTAATACCTTTTTTATTTAACATAAACCCTTCGTGGGCAACCCTGAAGATACAAGAGCTCCTGGAAGGCTGACCCGACTAGAGATAAACCGAGCAAGCTGTTGTGTATTGTGGGCCAATTTAAATAATTAATCAACACCACAATCCATAGCATGCATATGTTATAAATTACGGTCACGACTTGGAAAGTTAGTTACCATGGAGCGATTCACCGGTGACGTGAACGTGCTTATGTGTCAAAGCGTATTAGGCGAACAATCATTCTTTCGTGACAGTTCCATGTCTATATCGTACCCATCATCAGCTTCATGACAAATCAAACACCTTCGTCCAGATTAATTAGATTTTGGGTTCAAAATTTGAAAGAGAAGGCACCACCATCAAAAAGAAGACCTACAGGTCGACACAGGACCGCTAGATATCCTGAAAACGTCGAGCGTGATCGTGTCGCAGTTACGCGCAATTTTCGGCATTCGATCCGAAAATATGCAGCGGCATTAAATTTATCAAAAACGGTTGTTCACAACATACTGAGTAAAGAGCTAAAATTCCACCCATACAAAATTCAAATGATTCAGGTTTTGAAAGTTTCAGCGATGAGACTCACTTTTATTTAGAAAGGTTTGTAAATAGACAAAACTGCCGCTACTGGTCGTCTGAGAACCCTAAGGAGAAGCATCAGAGACCACTTCACTCTCCCAAAGTTACGGTATTGGAATTGTTGGCCCTTATTTTTATTAAAATTCGAACTGTGTTACAGGTCAGCGATACAGAGACATGTTAGACAATTTTCTCACACCAGAGCTGGATAATTTTGCTGGATTCAATGAGAACAGTTGGTTCCAACAAGATTGCGCCAACGCACATCCTGCAAACCTTTCGATGGAAATCGTCACGGCCATGTTGCCGGGATGAGTGATCTCTAAGCGAGGGATATTAACTGGCCACCCAGGAGTTTCGATTTAATTCCAATGGTTTCTGTGAGGTTTTCTTAAGGAAAAGGTATACAATACGGTACCAAGAAATTTGAATCAGTTAAAACAACGAATCCGCGATTAAATTCGCGAAATCAATCTAGACTTATGTAGACGAGTTATTGCACATTTTCGGGCCCGCCTTAACGAGCTGCTACAGCGCGAAGGGCAACATCTTGATATTGTTATTTTCCATAAATAATTTTCCATTTTTTTAAATTTTAGATAAAATTGATTTCTATTGAATATGTTTTTTACTAGCTAAGTTATACCGTTTTCAAAAGGGAAAACGTTCCATGGCAGCCTGCGTATTCTGAATAATTGGAATTCATAAGCGTCACGTAATACGATTTTCGGTGTGTTTTTAATTTTGGGATTCGCCTCGTAATTGAGTCACAATATTTTGGATTTATATTCTACATAATTACATCTTTTCATTTATCATATGCTGTCACTTTATTTCAAGGACAGTTTATATATATACATGCGTGTCATACAGCAATGGAAAGTAAAGTAGCATGTAGAATATAGAAACTTAAATTATACTTTAAAAAATAAGTATTAATGTCACACTAATTGAAAGTTTTATTTAATTTATTTATTTATGAAATCGTTCAATCAATTGCTATAGAAGTAGTATCCTTAAATGTGTATTAGCTTCCTTTCAATTTCTTAATTGAGAATTTATGTATTCTTTAGTCTATCCTCTGTTCTTATTTCCCATAATCACATTGAGATTATTGGGTTTTTGTTATTACTTTTTTATTATTATTATTATCGCCGACTTTTCTCTCACTTCCTCAGTATGAGGCCCGCTATTGGCGCTGGTTTTACGGTATTAATAATGTCCGTCATAAAACTATATCTATTACAGGTTCTAACAGTTATTTCAGTCCGTTTTCGAGCAAAAAACTTCTTGGTGATGGTATAATTATTTTTTAAACTTCTTACATTTGTTGTTGTGATCTGTTATCTTAATCAAATAGCACGAGCACTTGTCATTGATGAAATCTTCTACTTCTAATTGCAAGTGTTTTTGTTTACATAATAACTTAAGTCTATTTTGAAAAATGATATCTTAGATATGTTAGACGATTAATTATGGGTTTCAAATTGTTATGAAATTTGGTGAACAACAAATTCAACTGCTCTGGGTGGTTATTAAGATTTCGTAATCGAATGACGTTTAGTAAGGTAGAACAAATGCTAAACTTAAATAACCTATTTCTGTTATATATTCAAAATTTAACATGTGTATCACATCACACACGTCTTCAAGATCAACTTAAAACACATTTACTATTTATTGAACACTGCCTTTTACTGCAAACTTCAGAAAGAAGGAAACTCTACGAAGAAAGTTGCGACAATAGTAAAGAACATTTTGAATAAATCGATACCCGTAGATTAAGTTAAGAAAAAGTTAATGCCTGGCACCAATCGATCATCAATATTGTATGAACAACCGAAGATTCATAATAAAAGAGTGCTATAATGCCCAATCATGTGATGATTCTTCCTCCATTGTAGTCTACCATTACAACGCCTCAAATGCGTCTATTAATCGCAAACCATTTTCTGTTTCGAATTTTTGTTTGATTTTGTCTTTTTATAAAAATCATACCAAGTTTTATGACAATCTAGGAACACTAGTTAAGATTATGTATAAGCGAAGCGATTTACTATAGATTTTAGTATTCTCACGCAGTCTTCTTTTTAAACTAGAGTCAAATTGTGAAGAATCTAATAGGCACAAATCTTACGTACCTTCAGTGTCTGTGTAGGATGGTGTCAAGCATTTTCGTACCAATTTTAAAGTTTCTTGAATACTCCTTTAACTCACATACCGATTCTGTTCCATCGTACCATTAACAACACCAATTTCTTTTCGAAAACAGCTATTCTTGACTTAGGAACTTAAAATGCGTTATTTGAGAAACTCAACACGTTTAAATTTATTGCGTCATCGCTTTATGGTAGCTAAGAAACATGGTAAAACAGCAGCGAAAACTCTGAAAGTGCTTAAACAAGCGTTTGGTGAAGATGCTTTAGGTCGAACGCAGACTTTTGAGTGGTAAAACCGCTTTAAAAATGGAAGTGTGTTGGTTATTGACGATGAGCGTTCCGGTCGGCCATCGACGGATAACACGCCACAAAATGTGGCAAAAGTGCGTGATGCTATCTTGCAAGACCAAAGAAGAACAATGCATGACATTTATAACATTGTCGGCTTGTCGTATGACGTTTGTCAGCGTATTCTGTTGATGAACTCAACATGCAGCGTATTGCAGCAAAGTTTGTGCCAAGGTTACTCAGCATTCAACAGAAGCGACAGGCACGTGTTCATGTGTGCATAAAGCTAAAAGAAACTGCCGAAAGGCTAGAGAACTTCAGTACCAGAATCATTACTGGCGATAAGTCATGAGTGTACAGTCCCAAAACAAGGCAACAGTCACCGTAGTGGAAGATGCCATCGTCATCACGCCTGAAGAAAGCAATACAAATTCAAAGCAACATCAAGTCGATATTGATCTGTTTTTTTGACGCTGATGGCATCGTGCACTAATAATTTTTCCCACCAGGTGAAACAGACTAAGAGAAAACATTAGACGCAAGCGGCCTGTCAAGTGGCGCAAGAATTTGTGAATCCTACATCACGACAGTGCACCAGCCCACACGTGATTCTTTGTGAGTCAGTTTCTAGCTTCAATGAAGGTGGGAGTACTAGCCCTCCCTCCCTACTCCTCAGATCGGAAACAGAAAGAAGTCACAAGGAGCACCTTGTGACTACTTTCTCTTTCCGATGTTGATACTGAAGCTCAAAGGGCGCCGTTTTGAGACGATTGAAGAGAATCAAGGCGGTGTTGAACAAGTTAACAAGCGAAGACTTCCAGCCTTGCTTCCAGTCATGGATAACTGGCTGAGATCAATATGTTGATGCGGAAGCAGAGTACTTTGAAGGAGATGGTATTGAAGAAGTTGTAAGAACAATTTATTGCGTTTTTTTTTCACATTCCGGGAATTTCTGGGTAGCATCCCATATTTCCAATTACACATTTTACATGAAAAAAAGATAAAATAGAATAATATAAATTATAAAAATTGAATCCACATATAAAAATTAATACTTAGCAATCATTTATTTGCAGAGGCGCTAATGTCTAATGTCTAATGCTTCCGTTTAATGGTTTCAATCTCAATTTATAAAAGAGGTGTTCTATATTTCATTTACTTTAAAATGTATATCTGCAGTTGCTATTAATAATAATCACTGATATTTAATTTATTCTAGATAACCAATTTACACAGTTTTACAACTCATCTATTATTGATTTAAATCTAATTATATAGCCGCAACACAAAGCATCGTGTAATATTTATGGCACATCCTTGTTCGGCAAGGTTTGTTGTGAAAGATAGTACTTATTAAAATATATGTACTAATTATTACTGAAACAAGTAACGAGCTAATAACATTAATCAAAATTCATTTTAGTAGAAAATTAAAGCTTCATAAGCCACGTTATTAATTAAAAATTCTTAATATAGTCACAGATAATTTATGTTTCCTGAAGTGAGTCATATAATTATATGATTTTCGACAATTATACTGAGAGGTTTAATTAACCAAATGTGATTCTTTAGTGGGTGTTATTTAAGGAACACATTATTGTAAATGTAAGTCTTTCATCGCTGCAATCAAAATTTACAACTAGCGATGAAAATTGAAACGAAATTCAACCGAACAAAATAATAAAAAAACACCTTTGCAATGTCCAGTACAATCTCATCATTTAATTCTTTAATTACCTAGCTTAGTTCGTATTTTTTTCGTATTCTGACAATACCATTCAGGACTAAAACCAGTAACTTATATAATACTACTTTCCTTTTATTATTCGAATGGTTGAATATTAATAATAGTAATTTATGCCTCTAATAGGTTAACGTCAATTATAAGGGACATTGTCGGGCCAAGAGTTATTATTACACTCGCGCTCATGGAGCTACTTAAGATGTTTAGCTGTTGGCATTCACCTTAAAGGAGAAGAAAACCTTCTCATATAGTCGAGGTCCGGAACTGTCGACATAATAAGCCACTGGTTACCACTAGACTACCGGCCGGTTCTTAAATCATATTTATATATTCACTATTTTATATACACTCACCGGAACAAGAAACGGGCACTTTTTTGTAGAATAAATGAGTCGCTGTACAGCTAGAAACGTTAGGTATTAGGTTTAAGATGATTAAATTGCTAGACTACTGTGTAATTAGATTGTGCGGAGTCATTTACAAAGAGAAATACAGCTTTTATTGCAACAACATGAAAGTTACGGGAACTTTCTCAAAATAGAAAAGAACAATATAAACAATAAACTTACACTAATCAGCACTAATCTTGCATATGCCTTGAAAGATTGGCTTAATATCGTGTGTTACCACTACGAGCCTGTACAATAGTCTACAACATTATTCTTTAAGGCATTCTTTCAATGAGCTGCCGTATGTTGTTTTGTGGGATATTTTCCCATTCTTACTGAAGAACCTGCCGAAGTTCATCAATGATGGTAGGTGCAGGTTCCTGATTACGAACTCTTCTACCGAGCATATCTCAGATATGCTCGATAGGATTGAGATCGAGAATAGGTTCGACCAGCCTATTCGAAGAATATCAACTTCATTCAGGTAGTCTTTTACTACTTGATAGAATACCTACTCAGAAAGTTTTGACGCACAGGTGCTATTTGTGTTGACTGATTAGAATTTTACTTTTAATAGCTTTATCAGGCCAAGAACGTATGGCGGTAACCTCGTAGATATGTCAGATATGGGTGTACCGAAAACCCATATCCAACAGAAGAATATATATCGAGTAATGAAACGATCAGTAAAGAAAATGAAAGCGAAAGTGATCGTTTTCTTTTATATAAATAGACGGCTAAAATTCATAAGGCAGCCAACAGGATCATAGTAAGCAACTTATTTAAATAATTTTAACAACGACATTTAGAGATGTTCAAATGTTACCCAAAACTCTGTTTTATATGAGGGCAATTCATAAATTAAGTTCCGTTTGGCTATTAAAAAGACACCAATACATGAAGAGGTGTTTATTATACACAATTTAAAGCTGCTACTCTCAGCTATTTTTCCACATAGTTGCCATTATGATTGAGACATCTGTCATTGCGATGAACTAGCCTTTAATAATTTTTTAATAATTTAATTAATATAATGTTCCCTGCTCCTGGTTATAGCCTAGTTTCCAAGGCGGACTCACTAGAGGCTAGTTTTATGGGTAGAATAAATGACACATTCGGCAACAATATAAATTAACGTTTAATTAAATAAATAACAATAACAATTACATTAGAAGTTACGATGTTTTCTTGTATAACAACGTTAAGATCAGACACACAAGACTGACAAGACTCCTTTGTCTTTAGTTTATATATCATCTCTACGTACTACTGACCTAGTTAATGTGACCTGGTTACATATTGAAACTATAATGTCGAATTATGCAATAATTAAGTGTTAAATAAGTATTAAATTGAATATGTGAAAATAGGTGTCCTACTTTAGTTATCACACCTTCTTCATAGAACTCTTGCCACCTGTGACTTAAGCCATACTGTAACAATTCTCTGCAGTTTTTCATCGCTCTCAAACCGTTGGCTTCCAAGCCATTTTTGCATGTTAGGGAAGAGATGGTAGTCGCTAAGAGCCGAATCAGGGATGTAGAGAGGATGCTCAAACACTTCCCACTGAAAACTGTTCAGTAGGCCTACCGTGAGAGCCCGAACTTAATAATCCGCGTCGCTTGTTCTGAATAGCTCTTCTGAGCTTCTTCAAAGTTTCACAGTAGGCTTCAGTGTTCATTGTGGTCCCTCATTCCATAAACTCTACAAGAAGGGTGCCTTTTTTGTTTCAAAAGGCAATGACCATGACTTTTCTCGCAGAATTAGTTTGATGGCACTTTAAATGTTTCCTCGTAGGCGAATTAGAGTAAACCCAGTGCATTAACTATCGTTTCGTCTCAACGTCTACATATACGACACAAGCCTCATCACCTGTTAAGATACACCTGAGGAAATCTAAACTTTTATCATCGTAACGTATCAAAAAACTTAGTGTCGATTCCATTCTCTTTGTTTTATGGTCTTCAGTAAGAAGTTTTGGCACATATCGTGAACAAAATCCGTGGTAACCTAAATGTTGAGTACGACTATTCGAGAAATTTGAGGGAAAATGGCACTTAGTTCTGTGATTGCGAATCGCCGATTTTCACAAATTTGTTCTGTGACATTGCCCACAAGTTCGTTCGTTATAACATTTGGTCTTCCACTCCGTTCTTTATCATGGACATTAGTTCGTCCTTTTCGAAACATACGGTACCATTTTTAGCCATACTGTCACTCATGGCATTTTCACCATAAACAGAACAAAGTTCGCCATGAATCTGAGCAGCCTTCATATTCTTTGCAGCACCAATTTTAAATAACCAAACTAGTACAAAAGAATGTCCGAACGATTCTCTCACTAGTACTGCCAAACTCACATTAAACCAGACTACACCGCAGCCTAGCGATAGTACCGATATCTCCACTCCTCTGCTCACTAAGTGGAAACTGAACTTACTTTACGAATCGCCCTCGTATTTACCTTTTAACATATCCTTTTTATAAATGTGTTCTTTGTGTAATTAAAGATTTATAACTACTTATATGAAGTTACAAGTACAAAAACATATGCAAATACTCACATGCACAACAATAATCTAGAAAAATTAAATTGCAAAGTAACTTATTACACACCATTTATTACCTTATTTCAGATCTCTATCATCACTTTTAATTTGAAATTATTGTTAATATATTCCTGTATTTGTATAATATAAAGTACACTGAATAACAGGGACTCAGGTATAGATCAAGACACGTGGACCCTACATATTCTCCATTAACTTTTCTTTCGTTTCTTTAAAGAAAAACCGTTAATTATTAGCTATGGACAATAAAAAAAGAAATACTGTTTCCTTTTCGAATAATCCTCCACAGTCCATAATATAATTTGGTTCGTTTGATATTTACGCATATATACGTCCATACGTATGTTAGAAGTAATAATTCTCGACAGCATGTGTGCTGGAAGGAATTAAAACGTTGATAACCGGAATGAAATAGTGTCGAATGTCACGTGAATTATATGTACGGTCCTTTTTTTACGTTTGTTCTGTGCGTTTCTTAGCGCACGTAATGGGAAAGGGATTAACGGTTTTTGCGAAATATGTATTTGGCAAATTAAAGAACGAAAATCGATATGTATGTCGGTAATTTTAGGATTACCGATCACGTATGTTAAAATGCATCAAAAAAGTATGTTTTATATAGGAAATTATGTGACAGCAAAACCAATTTAATTAAATCCAAAAGGCAATTTAAAGTTAGTTGAAATAGCTGTTACGAATTTTTAATATAAATTTATATACTAATGGCTGCCATTATTAAGAGACTGTAACAGTTTTATGCAAAAATTATGTAAAAAATTGACAGCAGTCTTCAATGTAATTATTGCGGGCTAAATTAACTTAATGTTATAATATTGAAAAATACGTTATAATTCGAAATACCTTCAACGAAGGACATATAAACACGAGACCCTGTTGAAGGAGAAGAAATACCAAATAAGAGAGGTATGAAATATTTTAACAGCAAATAGTATCGACAAAAGGTTTATTAGTACACAAAAGAATAAACGAAAGACAGATTAGTTGATTAGATAGAAAGTTAGGGAAAGAACAAGTCGACTTTAAAAAGAAGGAAATTATTTTAAAAAGATTTATAACCCCTTATTACACCAAAATGTGTATCCTATATACAGTTGTCCTTCAAATAAAGAAACAACCCAATTATGACTCGAACCACAAAATTAAGTTTTATGTGTATTACTAGAGACCGGACGCATCAAGCCGAAATTACGATGGACAATGTAAATAGCCTATAACATCGCTAAATACAACACGCAGTTATTTAATAGCACTATTCATTCGGTTAATCGCACATCTGTTTTTTGTCGTTGAATTGTGATGCAAATACTTAAATTTTACACTTAAATTCCTTTCTTCATGGGCGTATATATAAGAGACACCTTTCCTCACCAGAAATGTGTCTCTGAGCTAGCATATCCTAATATGTTGCATACTACTTGTGTAGCACATGCCCTCCACAGAATCTGTGAATATATCAGAGACACCTTTCCGGAAGTTGATAGATTTTTATCCGCTTTTACAACAGTTGTCAGAAAAGTACCATTGAGACTAGCTCTTTAAAGGGAAAAACGTCCATCTTTGTCACTGTCTCCCTCTTCAGTAATAACTAGACGGGGAACATGGTTGGAAGCTACTAGTTTTTATGCAGAGAATTTCGATAGTTTACAAAATTTCGTTACATGTTTAAATGACGATGCTCGAAGTATTTCTGAGTGCATGGTACTAATACGAATACCAAATTTAAAAAATCAGTTGTACTTTCTTCAGAAACACTTTGGAAATTTGCCAAAACTAATCACTTATTTTGAATATAAAAATCTCAAATTAAATGACGGATTAACCACATTAGATGTGGCTATTAATAATTACGAAAATATTCCAAATGACTTCAGATGTGGCTTTCGGCAAAAGTTAGACGCAGTTTTTAATAGAAATCCAGATTTAATAACATTGCCGCAATTGTGTATCGGGACAATACCTCAAAATCTAACTGCTAAATATGCTGAAATAAAAGAATATTTCCAGTATGTACCTATAACCAGTTGCGATGTAGAAAGAACGTTTTCTATCTACACGGATGCATTTCATTCAAAAAGAACAAATTTGACAGAAGAGAACCTTGAGAAAGTATTGCTAGTTAACTCCTTTACTCAACTATAAAATGAACAAATAAAAATGTATTTCGTAATTTATATGAGTCATCGGCCTCTCGTGTCCGATCTCTATGTATTATGTAAATGCTATTTTTGTTACGAGAAGTAACAAATATAATTTGAAACATACTTTTTTCTTAGTGACTCAATGTAAATTTCATTATTTAGCCAGGTGAGTATTAAATGAAAGTTGTAATCATATATAAAAGGACACAAGTTAGAAAACTATAGTAAGGTACTAACCCATAATAATAAGCGAAAACTTACTATTATACTATTATTATTATTATATTTACTATTATAAATATAAATCAATGAACTGTCTTCTTCTTCTAATAGGACCTAGTCATGTTGTTTACTGTCATTTTTTCTCTTGTAATAGCGATGTCCGACTCCTCGTCTAGCAGGTGGCCCTCTTATCAGTCGTTTAGTGTTCGGTTTCTATGTTTTTGCCCATGTTGTCAGTCTTTCTTGGCCCGTCCTATCAAGATGATCTCTCCAGAAACAGTGTCACGTTCTTGTCCATCTTCCAACGTCTGACATAAGCATAGTGCCATTTATAATCCTAAGTGCTTTCATTTCTGATGTTCCCACTTTTCCTTTTGTTTGTGATTTTTCGGCAAATGTTTCAGTGGCGTAGGTTACCACTAGTCTGATGCAGGGTTTATATATACAGATTTTACTTTCTTTACTCATGAATTTGTTTCGCCATATTATTTCTCGTAGGTATCCTGATATTCTAGCTATTTATTTTAATTAACTTTGAGAATTCACTATATCTAAAAGCGTTACATGTTTTAGACAGTATGTTTGTGCACTATTATCAAAAGGTTCAATTCCAAAGAATTTGAATGTGCTTCAAGGCGTCTGTGATACTTCATACTTGCATGTTTTACTTCCTCGCACACCCTCCGCATGTGAAGATGATGATATAGCGTGGCATTTGTTACAAGCCAAGGTGCATTTATAACTGATCTCATTACTTTAGATTGAAAGGGTTGAAATATTTTCAAGTTAGAAGCACTCGTGGTTCCCCACAGTCGAAGGCCATAGGTTCACAATGGCTTCAAAATCACCCTGTAATAAGTTTGTTTTCAAGAGATAATGAAGATCGTTGGCCAATGAGACACTGTAGTTTGGAAAATGTCAGTTCTAGCTACTTTCTCTTCGTAGTCCACCTTAGCGGTTTTTCCAAATGAAGTCTGAGATATTTGGCGCTTTCATTCTGGGGTATCTCTTTAATAAAACAACGAAACAAGTATCTCCCCCTCCTCCTGGAGGTTATTTAATGAGATCTGGTGATAGTTCAATACCGCTGTAGGATCACTATTTGTCGCTAATAATGCTATATCATCAGCATATGTCGCGGTAGTTATAGTATTCGATGTTGGTATATCCCCAGTATAAATTTGATAAAGGATAGGGCCAATAATACTACCTTGGGATAGTCCAGCTTATATTGGTTTAGTGTTGTCAGTTCATCCTGGTATTTGACCAGAAAATATCTATCGGTAAGATAGCTTTTCAGAATGTGATAGTAAGAGTGTGATAATTTAGAATTAATTTGAACAATAACACGTTATGCCAGACCCTTAAAAGCCTGGAAAATATCTAAGAAAGCTGCCGAACTATACTCTTTCCTTTCATATGCTCTATGTATGATTTCCACCAAACGATGCACTTGCTCAATAGTGGCATGCATTTCTCTAAACCCAAATTGATGATCAGGGATTGGGAACCTTCCATTGCGACGGAAAATGTCCATTTCTTAAAATAGCATCAAACATTTATGTAATATACTTTATAGCTACCCCAGGGAGTTCTTTTAGAACCTTGCCAGTTATAAGGTCATCTCCGGGTGCTTAATTAATTCCTTGGTTTCTCTAATTTTTATAGGTTTTATTGGTGGGGATGTTTGATAAGGTGCTGCAAGAAAAACTTTTATTTCTTCATTTTCTTCCAGAGAAAAACAGGATTTGTGTGGTTGGAAGACTTGTGTAAGGTGTTCGGCAAAGGCAACAGCTTTTTGCTTATCATCCCTAGCCCTGCTTCCGTCAGGTTTCTTGATCGGTCGCATTATTTCAATAGGTGGATTCTTTAGCCTCCTTGTGGCTTTCTATAAGGAATATTCTGTGGTTTCTAAGTCTTCTTACGCTAGCTGTTCTTTTATAAAGTGAGATTTTTTATTTTGAATCGCCCACCCTACAGTAGTCCAGACCTCGCTCCTGATGCTTTTATCTGTTTTACCTCAAAAATGAAAAAAATATCGTGTGGGAAGGAATTTTCGAGCGATGAAGAAATAAAGAACGTAGTTCCGGTGCATTTTTCAGACAAAGATAAAACATTTTTTATGAAGGCAAACCTAAGCTAATGGAAAGATCTGGAAAATGTAGGTATTAAAATATAGAAAAAGAAAAATTATTTTATATTTTTATTTTCTCTCCTTTTACCCCCATTCCACGAACTTAGGAAGGCTCCCTTTTATTATTATTTAATATTTGAAATAATCGCGGTCGGCGCATAGGTTTAAAGCAGTCTAGCATGTTAAATAGGAGCGATGCGTTTTATATTTCGGGAATAGACGATCCTGGAGCTGTCATCTGACAACCGACGTCTCTATCCTAAAGTTCGATATTTTTGACAGTATACTTACTCAGAACGTTTTGACATACAGGTGCTATTTGTGTTATTTACAGTGACTTAAAAAAAACATTTTCGTGCGATTATTTTTTTACAACTTTCGACGTGGATTATGACAACAACAGTGCATCGATGATCTTAATTCGACTTTTGGCAATGTATCACCACCAAAAACCACTCACTGATGAATTTCGTGGAGGTCGTCTAAAATCGGTTGTTGTTCCGCAAAACATTGCTGTTCTACATGAACTGATATTGCAAGATCGTCATGTGACTTATCCTGAGATAGAGGTATCCCTGGGCATTAGTGGGATCAGCATACATTCAATTTTGCATGAATATTTGGCCGTCCAAAAAAATTGTTTTCGTCGGATCCCACATAATTTGACAATCGCTCAAAAAAAGCTCGTGTCGATTGGTAGAAAGAAATGCTAAAACATACGATCGGAGTGCTTCAAAACACGTCTATGACATCGCAACAGGTGACGAATCATGGATCAATGCGTATGTGCCCAAAAATAAACAGCAGTCGACTGTATGGGTCTTTCAAGATTAGCCAAATCCAACAAAAGTTGTTTGCGCAGGAAGCACTTCGATGCAAATGGTCGCTTGTTTCTTCGGAAAACGCGGATATGTGGCAACTGTACCATTAGTAAAACGTCGGACGATTAATTCTGAATGGTACACAAGCATTTGCTTGCCAGAAGTATTCGGAAAGATAAGGGAAGTCAACCGCCGAAGACGCATCATTCTCCTCCAGGACAATGCAAGTTCTCACACATCGACTCAAACAAAAGAGTTTTTGACAACTGAAAATGTGGAAACGAGTCACCCAATGACTTTTTACTATTTCCGTAAACAAAAATAAATTACGAGGTCAAGGTTTCTCGACGCCTGAAGAAGCGGTTGATGCTTTCAAAATGCATGTTTTGGAGGTACACTTCTATTCAGAAGAAAAGCGTACAACTACTATCCACGATTTTGGCAATATTTCGTGTTAAAGTTAACTTGTTTTTTTCTGTCAGTTTAATAGTATAGAACTAATATGAAAATTTTTAAAAAAGTACACATTTATTTTTTTAACTGTATTTGAATCAAAATTATAATATTAACTTAAATTAGTATCTAGTCATAGAATCATTTCTAGCAATTACTTCGTTTAATCTTCTAGGCAAAGAATAGACAAGATTGTGCGTTAAATCTTCACTTTCCGATTAAGCTTTCCATGCATTTTCTATACTTTCCCATAAATCTTCTTCATCCGAGCTTGTTTTGAATGGATTCTCTTGCAAGTATCTGATAAAGTTGCTATCTTCTGCAATACTGCAAATTCTTGGATGACCAGGAGCAGCTCTTCTCGCTAATGTAGCATTGTCAGTCACCCACGCCCCCAGGTAGATGAATCCTTCCACTCTTTCGATGTTAATTCTCTTTCCTCCTTCTAGATCTATTACCAACTCGCTTTGTGCCACCTGGCTACTCCCCGGCCCTCGCATACACATATACTTCGTCTTTTCCTCATTTATTTGTAAACCTACCTCTCCTGCTGCTGCTTTCAATGCTTTAAATGCTTTTTGCAGTTCTTTCTGTGTTTGCACCAATATGACAGTGTCGTCCGCATATGCCAGACATTGCTGACTCTTATTTTATTTATTATCGTCACAGAATAATTCACCCCACTCCGTCTAATAACTTTTTTTAAGATTAAGTTAAATAATGTAGTAGATGCCGTATGCTGTTTTGAAAGGTTTCGATTGCAGACCGTTTATTCTAACTTGGTTATTGGTCTCCTCTGTTGTCATTTTTATTAACCTAACAAGTTTATTTGGTACTCTCATTTCGCTCAAGGCATCATATAATTTATCCCTATTTATTGAGTCATATGCTCGTTGAAAATCTATAAAAAATCATATGCATACCGTAGAATAGCGTATATAGTTTTTGCATGCCGCCTTGTCACCTTTCTTGTGTATCGGTATAATCACTGCATCTTTCCACCTTCTCGGCATTTGCTCCTGGTCTCATACCTTGTGTATCTCGTCCATTAGCTTTTCTCCGCCGTGTTTTGTTAATTTCACCACGATTCCATTTTCCCCCGGACTTCTTCTATTTTTCATTTTTAAGATTACTTCTTCGAGTTTTTCTCTTGATGGGGCAGATATATCCTCCTCTTCGTTTTTCTGTATGTGGTTTAGCGTTATTTCTGCATCGTCTACCATGCTGTCAAATTTTGGATTTAGAATTTCCATAAAGTATTCTTTCCACACTCCTATTGCTTCCATGTCATCGCCAATAAGTTTTACATTTTTATCTTCTTAGAAAAGGGTTCCCGTTTGTCTTTCTCCTCTTGCGTTCTTTACTTCTTGATAAAAATTATTAATTTCTTTCTTTTCATAGTGGTCCTCTATATTTCGTAACTTGCTTTCAAGGTAGTTTCTTTTATTTCTTCTGTAAATACCTTTTGTTATCTTTTTTTGTTCTCTATAAGCCTGCATAAGTTCCTGATTAATTTCTTGTAGCATCCTTTTCCTTGCTTCTTGTTTCTTGTGTAAACCAGCCTTTTTTTCCTGTTTTTTCCTTCCCAATGTTTCTTTGCCAGCACTTTTTAGGACAACCTCTATTTTTATCCATATCTCTTCCACTGTTTCGTTCCCCGTAATATTTTTGAGTTTTTCTTTTATTTTTCCTTGGTATGTTCTTGCAACTTCTCTTGTTCCAATGCTGCTACATTATATCCGTTAATTAGTCTTTGTTCCTTAGTGCTTTGTCTTTTGAAGTTGCTGTTGACCTCTATTCTTACCAGTATATGATCCGATTCCATTTCTGCGCCTTCACATCTTTTATGAGTTTTTTTAAATGTATTTGGGATTAATACATGATCTATTTGATTGACTGTCCTTCCGTCCATAGATATCCATGTTGCTTTGTGAATATTTTTATGTTGAAAATACGTACTTATTATTCGGCATTCTTTGGCTAATGCTAAACCTATCAACCAAAGCCAGTTATCGTTCGAATACTCATGTTTACTGAAGTTTCCGATGGTTGGTTTATATCTTTTTTCCCTTCCCACTTTCGCATTAAAATCGCCAAATATAATATTTATTTCACTTTTTGTCAGTGAATCATAGAAATTCTCTATTCTTTTCGTAAAAATTCATTTTTCTCTTCATCATCCTTTACTTCGGTTGGCGCATGAACATTAAGAAGGTTGACACATTACTTCTGGGTTTTTATTTGTAAATGGCACATTATTTCGCTAAAAACTTTGACAGTGACACATAAATTCTAAAATCTTAAATAGTTACTATCGAAACAACCTAAATCCCTTTTACACGATGAAATAGTAGGTGTGCGCTTTTGTTTCGAATAGAAGAGTACGGTTGCGGCCAATATAATCTGGCCAGTGATTTGACATTTTATGACTTTTTCATGAAATTTGGTAAATCAGGCTTTGCTACAATCTACGTTACTCTGGATACGCACTTAGGGCATGAGCCATCATGTGATGGTTATCTCAATAATCAATAGTCATTAGTGTCATTACCTTAAAAAGGGATGTCTTTAAACTGAAATTAGTTTGGTTTTGATCAACCATATTATTGATCTTAATTAAATTAAAAGTTTTGATGTTTATTTAAGAAACGAAAAATATAAACAAATGATATAAAAAATTAATATTTTGTAGCAGCTCCATTTTTTTCAATAACATTATTTAACCTTCTGGGCATTGATGCTACTAATTCTGCAGTATAATTTGGAGTTAATTCGATCCATGCTTCTTGAATTCTTTCCCATAACTGTTCTACATTTTGTAGGCGAAAATTATTACCTCTATTAATTTTTTTTCCCATCAAACCCCACATATTTTCAATGGGGTTCACGCCCGGGCTACGTGAAGGCCATGGTAGAACTTGTATGTTCTGTTGCTGCATCCAGTTTGAGGTCACTCTGGCTGTATGAATGGGGCAATTGTCTTGTTGATATATAAAATTATTTTGGGGAAAGACTGCATTTACTGAGGGCAGCATGATATTTTCCAATATTCCAACACAGACCTCTGCATTGCATCTACCTCTTATATGTGTTATAACTCCGGGTCCTTGGGTGCTCATCCAGGCCCAGACATTGACAGAAAAACGACCGCTTATGTGTGATTTTTGGGTATAACGTTCATCAAAGCGAGAGTTCGGAGGTCTATAAACTCTAACGTGTCCGTCATAACACGATTTAAATACCTACTCATCTGTAAAAACAACATTCTGCCAGAAATTTAACGCTTCTAAGGAGTATTCCAAAGCAAAAACCTACTCTCTGTTCCTTATTTTGCGGAGTTAAAAAAGGTTTTTTCGCTGCAGAACGATTACGTAGATCAGATCCATTTTTGATACGACGCCTTGCCGTTCGAACGGACCCAGGAAAGTTTGTTTCAGCCTGTGCGTCTACCGCACACTGGAAGGGATTTTCGCGAATAAAATCAACCAAATTACCATCATCCACCTCCGTTGAAACTCTGGGCCTACCACTACCCAATCCTCTTCCAAGCGTTTGTCTCTCATCCCATATTCTCTTAATGTTATGCACAGTACTATTTGGTAATTGGAATATTAATGCGACTCGTCGTTCCGACCACCCCTCTCCCAGTAACGTCGCAACCCTTAATTTCTCGGCCAAAGATAAATGTGGCATTTCTATAATTGACGTTTTTCATCAATCAATATGACAGTATACTTTTCCAGGCGACTTTTTTTATATAACAATTAAAATCCATTTACAGTGGGAAAAACTGCTGCCCAGATAATATTGGCCGCAACGGTACCTCAGTGGGAGTGGAAAAAGGGCTTCGAAAATTGGTCAAAGCGCATGCAAAAGCGTATTGATCTTAATGGAGAATATTTTGAAAAATAATAAAGCCATGTATGATGATTAATTTCAGTGCCTGTTCTCTATTCCCGAAATATAAAAGGCATTCCTTGCATAACTTGCAGGTATAAAATATACGTTTTATCAAAATATCAATAAATAGAAACTCAAGCTTCGGCTTTTTTCTGACAAAAAGTTTTAGAAACCAAACAATTCTCATACAAACGTGCATGTAGTGTGTCGCATAATCAACTAATTTTTTCTGGTGACATTTTTTTAATTTCCGTGATTGCTCTATTAAGTAAATTATACAGAGAGTTCCGACTAATTATCCGGAGTCGCCAGAATGCAAACATGCATATTCCAGTTTACAAAATATGATTTTCCGGTGATAACGCGTCCGCGCTCACGCGGTTGAGCGAAGAAACACAATGTCACATAAACGTACGTATGTAAACACAAAACTAACTACTCGGTTACGCGCGTACTTTTTTTCCTGGTCCGTTGTTGTTTCCAAATGGACTGGCTCTCTATTCATGTAGTCCGTCGAAATTACACGGCGGTGTTGAGGAAAAAATTACGAACTAACGTTTTGATTGCCGGGCCGGGAGCCAGAATGGGACCAACCGAGCGGTTAATGTCCCTTCCACACAAACGGAAAATGTATTATATTATGTAATTGTTGGTTTTTGTTGAAGTGAAGCAGTAGCTGGTGAGCCCCACATTAGAAAACTCACTGTCTATGTAATTTACAGTGTCATTACGAACATGATCCTCTTATCTGCAGATATCATCTAGCACCGTTGTTGTTATATACATGCTTTTGAATTCATTGTTATCCCTTATGCTGTATATACAATACCTATACCGAGTCACAATGATATATTATTGTTAAAGCATTATCAAGAGAGACACAAATTAATTAATTAATATGCTATGAATGTTGTATTAGCACGTACATACATTTAGTATTTATTATTTCTATTTAATTATTCAAATGCAAATTTCGAATTATTAATACATACTTCTACTTATCAACATCAGAAACAATATTTTTACATATTGTTACACCGTTTACAAGGGTAACACTAAAAAAAATCTAGAATAACCATATTTCAGGTATTTTTTAATGTTTGGCAAGTGCCATGTAGTTTGTTCGATTTAGGGCAGGTTGTCAATGATAGCTTAAACATGATCTTAACAAAACCAAGCTTAATAATTAAGCGCAGCTTAATCAGAAATACGTTAGAGAAATATGGTTTACGCGGAATTTAAGTAAATCATACAATTCGAATGTTAGCAACGTAGAAGTAGGGTTTTCTGTGTATATCATATTTTTTTATAAACGCCATTTATAATTTAAAATTCTTTGATAAAGGCGTTAATTGCCGAAATATGTAAGAGATTATTTTAAATATATACATACTAAAGTAAAACAGACCTTAAATCGCCGACTATCTAAATCTACTAGATATATATATATATATATATATATATATATATATATATATATATATATATATATATAAACCACCCAACCACTTCAGTTTGTAGATGAAAATGTACTAGCTCAGGATAGTTATATAAATGATTGGTGTCGGTTCTGTACAAATACTTGATAACTAAATAAATAAACAACGAGCTTTTCAATGGAACACATAAATTTAATTCTCAAAAACAGTAGCTAAACAATATGATAATACTAACAAGTTTGATATGTGAACATACGATCAACTAATTGGTGATACAAAAGAAGGTAAATATAGATTTGTCATTATGAAGTTTCAATTGACGTTATTAATTATTATAACTAAATCTAAATCACTTCTTGTTATAACAACTAATTTTGCTTGACTTCGTTAATGAACACTCACTATGATTTTCCAGTATTATACTAATACTTGTTGTTCTACAAGTATCCGTAGCTTGAGTATACAGGACTCAACAACTGGATTATTGGAAGTACAATTAAACTATTTATTGGAAAAAGACAGGTGGCACGATCCGGACACTCAAACCAAAAACACCGCCTCAGCAATGGTCTTGTCTTCCAAGATTACTCCAGCTTGGCATTTAAACCAACTTCTATCGATGCTATTTCTATTTTTTTTAAATTGACACCAATTTTTATAATGACTTTTTTCAAAAACTGTTTATATCTCTCATCTCCATGTCAATTGTAAAAATTCATATTTCATGGCCTCTCTTTTGTATTCTTACATTAACAATTTATAACAATTTTATCATAATACACTCTTTCAAAACATTTCAAAACATACTTAAAATTAAATTACAAAATACGTATATATATATATATATATATATATATATATATATATATATATATATATATAATATAATAACTTCGTGACCTTGGTATGATATGGTAAACCTAATCGGTAGGCGATTAAAGGTCTGTATATTACTTCAAAATATATGTATTTAAAAACTCTACATGTTTCGGCAGTACGCCTTTATCAAGAGAATACAAAATATAAATGACAGAATATATTCTGTCATGAAAAAATGACAACTAATTTGATAGATGTAGCTTTAACAAAATGACCGTTATCAACTGTCAAAGTTCGGAAGTCCCTGTTGGAAGACACGTTATATATTTTTCCTAACTAAGGTACCTAAAATGCATCTTTACCCTGCAGTTTTTCAAATTATTTTTAATTAATTAGCCGGAGCTTATAATAAGACGCCTGCTTATTTTTTTAATTTTTGCCAGAAGATCCTAGTAACATTTGTTTTTTTTTTTCGTTTCGATCAATTATAAAATTCTTAAATCTAATTTACATGTGTTAAATTTTAAATTACAAATATTCGGTACAGCGCTCGCGCATACATTTGATTCCATATCTTCCCGCCATAGACTTTTGAAATAGTACTGTCGTTACATAAATATATGGAACATATTTTAATTCTATTAAACAAGTTAAAGAACTTCGGAAATACAAAAATATAAAATAAAGTGACATCAAAAAATGGAAAGACAAAATGTACATAAATACAGACGTGAATACAAATGATTAATGCGCGAATATAACTTATTTAATAATTTCATAGGAAATATACGGTTATTCTGGCCGCTTAAACTTATTCTAACGGTTTTATTATTATTATTTCTTATGAGGGTTGACTTATAACAATATATGTATATATATAAAGATAATTATTTCGTGACCTTTGTATGTTATGTAAATTCTATTTGTTGGCGATTTAAGATCCGGTTTTACTTCAAAATATATATATATATACATATAAGGTAAACTTAATTAGTCGGCGATTAAAGGTCTGGTTATTACTTCAAAGTGTATATATTTAAAATAATCCTACATGTTTCGGCAATGATGCCTTTGTCAAGGATATATCTTCAGCAAGGTCAAGAAAATACTATATATATACATATATATATATATATATATATATATATATATATATATATATATGGTAAACCTAATCAGTAGGCGATTAAAGGTCTGTATATTACTTCAAAATTTATATTTTGTATACTCTTGATAAAGGCGTACCGCCGAAACATGTAGAGTTTTTTAAATATATATATTTTGAAGTAATATACAGACCTTTAATCGCCTACTGATTAGGTTTACCATATCATACCAAGGTCACGAAGTTATTATATATATATATATATATATATATATATATATATATATATATATATAAAACAGTCCTACATGTTTCGGCAAATGATGCCTTTTTCAAGGAATATAAAATATAAATATCATTATATTAATGTCATACATTTGCAGTTGCTAGGAATAAAATTATTCAAAGATACATTCCAATTGAATAATAATAAATCATGCCTTAGTATTCTAAAATAGATAGACAACAAAAACAGGGAAACACAAGACATGAGTTATTATTATGTATGCGCCCGTGGAGCGTCTTAAGATGCAAAGCTGTCGGCATTCGCCTTAAACGAGAAGGAAAACCAAAACCCACTCGGACAGCCAGACAGGAATCAAAACACGGAACTGTCAGCATGATAAGCAAATGTATAGATATATAATTATATAACAGCAACATATATTATGGTGGTAAATTGCAGATTGTTACATAATTAAGTTATAGTATATACTGCTTAAATTGTTTATATCACTTCTGTTGTTAATTGAATTTTTTTCCGGTTTAATACTAATCATTTCTTTAATTTCCCTTTTCATTGTGTGTTGTTCTTTATCATTTATCTGTGTATTTTCAAAATCGAACATGGTATTTTATAGATGACATGTGTTTCTCGATTTTTTTCTATTTTAGGTTTAAGTTTTGAAAATAAATGCTTATTAGTATCAGAGAAAATTAAATACACTTTAAAAAAATATGATATAGCTAGAACATATAAACTTAGTAATACTAATAAACATTTATTTTCAAAACTTAAACCTAAAATAGAAAAAAATCGAGAAACACATGTCATCTATAAAATACCATGTCGCGATTGCGATAGTTACTACATAGGCAAAACTATACGATATTTATACAAAAGAATACAAGCCCACAAATACTCTAAAACAGACAAAACTGCTCTATCAACAACAAACTACAACGCGATCACCATTTCGATTTTGAAAACACACAGATAATTGATAAAGAACAACACACAATGAAAAGGGAAATTAAAGAAATGATTAGTATTAAGCAGGAAAAAAATTTAATTAACAACAGAAGTGATATAAAAAATTTAAGTAGTATATACTATAACTTAATTATGTAACGATCTGCAATTTACCACCATAATATATGTTGCTGTTATATAATTATATATCTTAAGTTATTTAAATATCTATACATTTGCTTATCATGCCCACAGTTCCGTGTTTTGATTCCTGTCTGGCTGTCCGAGTAGGGTTTCGTGGTTTTCCTTCTCGTTTAAGACTATCTATTTTAGAATACTAAGGCATCATTTGCCGAAACATGTAGGACTGTTTTATATATATATATATATATATATAGGTTAATACTAAATTGAAGCCGGACAAACGGTCAATAAAAACTCATTTATTTTTTATCTCTATATTTCACAACCAGTTTGTTGCTTCTTTAGGAAATACTATAAGATTAATGAACTAGACATTAAATAAATTAATGTATAAAGCAATAGTAAAATACTAACAGAGTACAGAGTTATAAAATGAAAGTGACGTATATATGCATAATGTACAACAATAATGTAACTATAGGTACAAAGTGTCACATCAACTTTTAAAAAACATGTATGTATATGTAAAAGTTAAAATATAAAAATATGAAACGAAGCATATAGCAAAAAAAGAACAAGAAAACGAAAAACAATATACTATAAATTTGACAATACGAGGACCAATTAACAAAAAATTTTAGATGGTTAACTAACCGCCAAACCGAGTATATTGAAATAAATTATACTTAGTCCGTTAGTATCAGACCTATAATAAGCTTTATTTGTGCCTGTTAATGTGGACTATTTCTAAAAAGGTTCCTTTTTTATGGTTATTTTCAACGTCTAAGAATTTAACGTCGACAAAATTAAATGTATGGTCAAGATCAAGTGCATGGTCCACCAATGCACAAGATCTCTTTCCATCCGAACCATCCGAACATGGTATCCTGTAGACAGCATGACTATTTAAAAAGAAAGGTGTTATGTCGTTGATCTTACTATACAAACTTCTTCAAAGTATAGGTGTTGTATTTAGCTATTTTAATGTTATTAAATTGTTTGAAGTGTGATACAATTATATGAGTAAGGCCGCCAATGTATGGGATTTTTTTGTAAATCGCACTGTCTGCAGGAATGTCCTCAGTAGGGCTATATAAAAGTCAGACTAAGGACATAGCATGTACATGTAACATGTATAAAATCAATGCCTTAATAGCTGCATAAAAATGACCAATCCGTTGTGATTAGGGAATCATTTATGAATGAATTAATTATCCATTATTTGATTTTGTTATTGTTCTAAAAATTATTAAATGATTTGTATTATTTGTGTAAATTGTACTTTTTAAAATTTGTTTTCTGTGAAAATAAATAAATAAATTACATAAACTTACAATTACTACATAGTAATGTCACATTTCTAAATGTCACAAAGCACTTATAAATTTATTTTGTAACATTTTTCCTCGTAAGCCTGGTTATGTTTACATTTCCATTAGCTCCTTGTTCCAGGAAACGTTATAGTATACAAAAAAATTTACTTCGCCTGTTTCAATGTTATAAACTAAATCTATATCTAAACGAGGAGATGATTCAATACAATTAAATGATTATAAAAGTCTCAAAGAAAAAGAGATTATTTAGATAAGACCAACCAATGAGATCACGCAAAATGTGATTCACTTCAATCGATTTCCACACGATTTTCCTCTTCTTTTTATAAACACCGATATTTACGTGAACGTTACGATATATAGTATTGGCAAATTTATACGCGTCGATTCCTGGAAGAAATTCTAAATCAATCGGCGCTCGAAATCGCGAAATGTGCTAAACAATTTCCAGTAAATTAATTTCCTATTCGTTAGCATCCTTCGGTTAGAATTTACATAGCAGATTGTAAATTTTCGTTGTTAAAATTAGCCGACATCCTAAATAAATAAATCGTTCATCTGATCTTTTTCATTTTAGCAATTTTAAGCTAAAAAGCTTTAAATGTATTAGCAATAGAAGTACGTGTGTATATTAGGTAATATTAAAATTGTTTATTATTTGGTATTTATTTGTTTATTATTATCTATCTCTTGTAGATTTCATTCAATTTTCTATCACCTAATTTTGCACGTTTAGTACTATCACAATATACAATTTCCTTAATATTATTCTAAATTATTATTTACAAAAAGAAATCCGTATTTTAAACCATTAACGGGCAGAATTATTTTAGCATCTTTTTTGCAATTTTTTGTGGTAAATGGTGTTAATACATCCTAATGGGTGTTTCAATAAGAGTGCAAAATTTGAATTGCTCGCCATGTTTGATAGTCATAATCATAATGACACGTGATTATGATGTGACAGATCGAAAACTGACAGATGGGAGTTAGCAAACATGGAGCATTACACGATAGAACAACGCGCACTGATTGTTAAACATTATTATCAAAATGGTGAAAGTTTGATTGCCACCATTCGTAAAGTGCGTCCAATATTCGGTCGACAGAATGTTTCTAATTAGGCTACAGTGAAAAGAATAATCGAAAAATTCGAAAGGACTGGTGCGGTTAGTGATGTGAAACACATGACTCGAGCTCATAGAGGTCGTTCAGAACAAAACATCACGGCAGTTCGCGAGAGTGAGGCCGAAAGTCCAGAGACGTCGATACGTCGTCGTGCACAAGAATTGGACATTACAACAGCTACATTACTTCAGCGTATTCTGACTCAAGATTTGCATCTCCACTCTTAGAAAGTTCAATTGACTCGACAACTTCTGCCAACAGACATGCACAGTGAAGAGAGTTCACCATTTGGATACTTGATCAAGCAGAAGTGAATGCCGATTTTGCGGACAAAATTATTTGCAGTGATGAGGTCCATTTCCACCTCGATGGCTTCGTAAATCGGCGAAACTGCCGCATTTGGGGCCCAGAAAATCCACGAATGATTCATCAGAAAGCAATGCATCCGAAACATGTTACTGTTTGGTGTACATTGTGGTCTGGAGGAATAATTGGCCCGTATTTCGTTGAAGATGCGGAAGGTAATGCGGTAACGGTGAATGGCGAACGTTATCATGATATGATAACGCAGTTTTTTGTGCTTCAATTGAAAGATATTGCTCTTCACGACATGTGGTTTTAGCAGGACGGGGCCACATGTCATACCGCTTGTGAAACATTCACTGTCTTCCATGAGTTTGCTCCTGGTCGTGTTATTTTCTGATTTGGTGACCAGAATTGGCCGCCACGTTCTTGCACCTTTGGATTTCTGACTGTGGGGTTATCTGAAGTCACAGGATTATGCCGATAAGCCCACAACCACCGAAGCATTCAAGGCCTAAATTAGACGCTCTATCAATGAAATACTGCCATATGTATACAATAATGTTATTGCGAATTTTGTCAAAAGAGCACGTTTATGCCAGCAAAGCCATGGCGGTCATTTACAAGATATTTTGTTTCATACATAATTCCCAAATGTATACATTATAAATCAATCAATATTTCAATACTTTACTACAGAAAACCATGTTTTATTGAACCTTAAAATCTTGCGGTCTTATTGAAACACGCTTTAGTTACGTAAGTAAAGGCTAATTTAGAAACAAAATATCTTCAATAAGGACTTGAGGGTGTGGTTAATTTACAAAACACAGAACGTTTGGGATTGTGACAAAAGGTGTGAGGGTTGTGGTTAATATATTGACCACAATACCAAAAAAGTTTATTCCCAAAAACTAAAGCGATTTATTTATATTACAGTACTGTTCATGAAAAGGTACAAAACAGTTACGACTTAGCGATACGTTGCACTCTTTACAATTAACTGGCGAACGTACTGGTTTAGCACGAATACTACATAGTGCACATCGTCGCATTGTTTCCTTCACTGGTAAATGTGCACTAACATTTAAACTTCTACGAGTATTATCCACGCTAATGGGTCGTCCAGTTTTTAGTTTCCTTTTGTTTTTGGTGATAACAAGTTTAATTATACGTGGTATTTTAAAATACTTGTTTTTGTTCGTTGTTGATGACGTCCTACATATCAGAATTATTAGAAAATGTTTTACATACATTTATTGGCTCTTAAATTTCGCGATAATCGGGAACATGTATGGAATCGTCACTATTAAAATCTTTATCAGTATCTCCTGCATTATATATTGGTTTCATATGCCTTGTCTTGCGAGCTGTTGATTGTGCTGCTGTAGAAGTTGATGGTGTTACCGCAGAAGTGCAAGTTTCTTTATCTGATGAGGTTGTTAATGTAGCACATCTTAAAAATCTACCGACTCGGTTCTTGTTTAGAGAAGATATGAAAATATCCTCTGCATCACTGTCTCTTCCATATTCGGAATCTTCTGCATGTTCATTAGTAAGAGCATCCATCAAGCCGAAAGCTTCATCTGATGTTATCTTTCTAAATTGATATATGATCGCAATTTACGAAAAATCTGTAAAAACATTTCTGTTTTAGAACCCAAAAGACGCATATATAAACAATCTATTTCGTACACATTATATTAGATCAGTAATTAGTGCTCTATACTTTCTAGTATCTGGAAAACTAATTTATAAAATTTACATATACAGGTTTCAGGTTTGTTTTGTATGTATGATGACATATTTTCTATGCCGAAATCAAACCGTGAATTTTAAAAATAATGCGCTGTTTTATACATAAATATAAATATAATGATGTATTATACAACAGAAAAAAATATATTTTTCCCACTCCCCTTATAGTAAGCATACCATTAATACATTGTTTCTATGAACGTAAGTTGGTTTTACTGAAATGACTGTGATTGTTATGACAACGGGGCGTAAGTAATTTACTTACGTCCTCTAGGGAAAAAAAGTGCATCAAAACACGTGTTCTATTAATTTATATTTATGGTAATATTACAGTTTGTACAATTAGTAACATTATTAAGAAAATTGGGATATTTATTTATATTTCTTGATAATTCAATGTTAGTATCACCTACTTTATCAGCAACACTTAATTCCGTGGTTTCATTTGACACTATTGAATTGTCAAATTTCGTTTTATTTGTGTTTATAATCAATTGTATGTAGGAACTGCCTAGTAACGTTTCAGATGTGTCTAATTTATTAAATTCCGAGATTGTTCACCGTTACTGTTTATCATGATTACATTTAATTTTTGAGGATTTTATTGTCTGGGGAGTGGGAAAAATGTTATAAGCAATTCGGGAGATAACATTTACCAGTCTCGAACTCTATTGCAAGTCCTCGGGCAAGCCCTCGGACGCAAACTCGTCCTCGACTGGTAAATCTTACTTACCTCCCTTATTACTTAAATAACTATTTATGATACAAAAAAGTATAAAAATGTACTTACCTTTTTGAAATTTGTACGCCTGCTAAAACTAATATAATATATTTTCTTTTAAATACACAAAATTTTGAAACGATGACTTTTCACAGAGATACTACATAAAGATGTTGTCTTTACAATGAACGAATCTAGTTACCTTGCTTTAGTAGGGAAGTCTTACGATGACAAAAATGTTAAAACTTGCAGAATTATAATAAAAACATCGTGCGCTTGAATGTGGTTGGTTATTGAACCACAACACCTTCCTAGCTACTTGTAAAGTCATTAGGTTCAGCATCTTATAATTCTGGATTTACATATATTTCGTAACTCGACTTTATAGAATAAAATATGGAATAAACAATTAGTCAATCGTATCGCGCGAAGTAATCACGTGTTCAAGGTAGCACGGCACTGCGACAAAACTTGGTCAATTCCAATGTTTATAGCCGAACAAGACGAGCGATCACTTCAACTGTCAAATTAAATTTGTCAAACCTAACCTGACTTTTAAGATTGTGAACCGTTATTCTAGTTGTTTATTCATGGACGAAGTAGAAAATTTTATCAATTTAGTACAATCTAAAGAGGATTTGTATAATGTGCGGTTCGTCAATTACAAAAATGTATATATAAGCCACAGTTTTTTTGTGGTAAATCATTGTAAACGTGACTTACCAATTTATCAAATAAACCGGGTGTCATTCCATAAGAATTGAAAAATTATTCCTTGTCATGAAGGCGCATCGTGAAATGCACCCTTACTTTGTCTCTTTGTAATAAATGTCTTAGTATGGTTTCGCATCTTCAGCAATTTACAGTAAAGATAATAAATTAAAATTTTTCATCTTCATTGATCCATCACAATTTTTTGGTAGTAAATTAATAATAGCCAGCAACGTCAACTGTCAAATAGAAAATGCGCTAAGACCATGCATGGAAATAAACCATTCTGAGCTATGCGAACTGAGCTAAACGAGCTATGCAAATAAATTCGGTAAGACGCACCTTTATTTATAATTTTTATACGACAGTATAAACCTGTCTAGTGTCAAGAAACTGCCATTTTCAACTGTCAAATATGGCATATTTTATAACTCCAATTTTGAATATAAGAAACGTATTGATGTTTTTGTCACCAAAATTTTGAAGATTTATTGCAACAGTGTGACCAATTTTATTAATGAAAAGCCAATGTTGGTAACTGTCTCTATTTTATTGATCCTGCTAAAAACTAACGATGCACGCGATTACAGTCTAGAAGTTGAAGAAACTTATTATGACACACCTATGGCATCAACAAAACCAATCAACAACATTGACTACAAATTTGTCGTCAAAGTCATCGCTTCCATCCATACTCTTGGAGTCGGAGTTTCATTAAAACCATTATGGATACTGTCATCAAAATTCTTCGAATCAGAAATGGAACTGATTAGGGTAGCTACTTGGGATAGCTCGATTAACGAGAGTCAAACAGGTCAAGTGGTACAGGCCGCTAAAGTTATCGTTCATCCATTACTTAACACCGACTCATGCAATTACGACCTCGTGTTGATAAAATTAGAGAAAAGTTTCCAAATAAGTGCCTCAATTGGACAAGTGCACTATAGGAATACCATAAAACCCCACACAGGCGATTCCGTTTTAATATTAGCTGCTTATAAGGACAACATTTATGGAAAAGAGGTGTTATTAAAACCTCTTGAAAATTGTCAAATTCATCGGTCATATTATTTGTACGAACGATGTGAAGATCTACCAGAACTTTACTGTATTGTTATACCCGAACCCGTATTTGGAGCTCCAGTTCTATATAGAGGAATGTTAATTGGTGTAGTGCCGTCTGATATAGACGATATCTATCATCTGGCTGTGTTTCACTACTTAGGCAATTACAGGCAATGGTTGGAACAGGTTGCTGTACAAAGACTAATGACTCGATCATCTGAGAAGTCTATACTGCATCCTTGTAAAATGTTAATTCTTGGAATAAGTTTTACTAACTGTGTACATGTAATTCTTAAGTCTAAAATATTTTAGTTTCGTTACTTCAATTTTGCGTTTTGTTCAGCGAAATATTCAAATTTTACAATTAAATACTTTTTATTTTCTCACAAATAAATTAATTGAAATAAAATTACCAAAATACACCATCAATTAATATATAAATGTAATCATACTATTAATTAATGATTAATGGTAGATTAGACTTAATATTCTTATAATTATAGTATATTATATCAAAAAATATATTTTTACAATCAAATATACCACCGTTTAAATTTGTACAACAGAAAGAGTATTAAAATTGAATTTAATTGTTCTTTTTTAGTAACAGTCAAATGAATTTCCCATTTTTCTTGTGAAGAATAATAATAATTTGCAAATAAAAAGCTATTTTAAAATGTTTCACGATCTTTTTACTTTCATACCTTTCACAACAGGAAGAAAAAATGTTATTTTTTATCTAAAATGAAAAGTTAATTCAAGTAAGTATCTCTATTTTTAACTATAAAATACTTCAAAATTCTTTGAATTTGAGATATGCACATATTTAGTATAAAAATAAGATTTTTAATTAATATATAATTTCATTTATTGAATATTTTTGCAAGCGATTTATAAAGAAATTGATTACTTACGGGTTGGAAGAAATAATAAGGTACAATTGCCAAGAACGTTGAAGAGCTATTTTGAGGAGATGTGTTATGTCTTATTAAAGAAGCTTCTTCCGAAAGTGTTTTCTATTTATAAATAGTCCCTAAATGACAGATTAACACACCAATACGAGGGATACTGTTAAAATTTGCGAAATCAAGTACTCCGTGAATAGCCAGCATTCTACAATTAACATATTCGTAAAAATTTACATTTTTAACCTATAATTCAGTTGAAAGCTCGTTTTAAAACCGAACAGTTTTGTCTCAGCAGAATTTAACAAAGTAATAGTCAAAAATGGAAATTTTGAATCGTGATTTTCGAGTGATGATTTTTTACGATTTTCGATACTGTTTGACATCAAAAGCCTAGTTCGGTATATGGGAATGAAGAACCATCCAAAACTATGGTTTACAAATAGTTTGCAGATTTCAAGCGTGGAAGACCAACGTTTGGTGACGATCTTTGTGAAGAGCGTCCATGCACCTCTGTTGCATGCTGTGCATGAAATGATTTTATCAGATCGACATGTGACATACAGTGAGATAGAGGCGTCCTTAGGCATTGCGGCGAAACAAATGCATACGATTTTGCACGATCGTTTATATCTCTGGAAGCTTTCCAGTCGCTGGATCCCTCAAAATTTGAAAGACCAAGAGAAACTGTCACGTGTCAAGTATTGCAAGGAAATGTTAAAAAAATTTGATTGTGGTCGTTCAAATTCTGTATATAACATTGTCACTGGTGACGAATCTTGGATATATTCATATGAGCTTCAAACTAAACAGCAATCGACTGTATGCGTGTTTCAAAATGAACCTAAACCAACAAAAGTAGTGCGACATGCACGAAACAAGACTTAATTTTAACTAAATCAAGCATTATTGATTCTACCAAATTCCAGTTTATCATTTTTCAATTATCTATTTGATCATTTTTGTATGAATTATTTCTCGCACGAATTAATAGGAACCTAATTGTGGTAATTTGACGAGAGAGTGACTTTTATCTTAAATACTTATTTTAAGATAAAAAATGTATTTTATTTCTCATTATAACTTCCATCCAATTCTATACACTTTAACCAACGACTGTCCAATTTTTCTAAGCTATTTAAGAAGTAATCTTTGGGAAGTTCGTCAAAATAAAAAAAAGTTTGAGAATAAAAAGAGTCACACGGAGCAGGATCTGGTGCATATGGCGAAGGAGGCAGCAGGAGGTGCTTTAACCAACTCGAACAAAACTTTTTTTCGACAGTAACCAAACGGAGCAGCCATCTTATGGTTAGCTTCTTCATATTATTAAATGTTGAAGCAAAATATTGGGTACCCATTCGGTTAAGGTGATTACAGCATTAGCTCTTTCACACACTTTTATTGGACGGTTGCTGTTTAATGGTATGAACTTTATTAATAATTTCTGGAGAAGTTACTATTAATGAAGGATCCGAACATTCATCATCTATCACTTTCGAAAGCAAGTAAACTACTTAGAAATGACTTGATAGGAAGGAGTAGATTCTTTATCTATTATTATCATTATCTGTATATATAAAGAGCAATATCCGCTATAGACTAAAAAGTTTTTTAATAATAGTACCGCTACTATTGATGTTATATTATTGGGGCCATAACTTTCTTTCTACTTGTCAGATCTAGGAATTCAATAGCTTTATACCGTATCAGGACAACTGCGGTAAAACGGTTGGACCGTTTTACGCGCGGTTTTTCGCAAAATAATCCGCGTTGTCCTGAGACGGTTTAAAGCTATTGAATTCCTAGATCCGACAAGTAGAAAGAAAGTTATGGCCCTAATAATATAATATCAATAGTAGCGGTACTATTATTTAAATGTAGATGGCTTCACAAGACGGTACTTAAGTGTTGTCACAAATGTCATAATGACATTGACGAATAACATCACCTATTCGACTGGTTGATGACATATTTATACTGAATTACAACGAGATAAATACTTCGACATCAATAAATTAAATATATTAGTTCAATTAAATATTCAAAAACTACTTGAAGAACAAAAACACGTGCGATGATGCAATAATGCAAGTGACAAATGATAAGAGTGGTAGAATGTATTTCTTGGACGCGCCAGATGGCACAGAAAAAAAAATTTTTATTTCAATACTACTAGCAACCATAAGCGTAATCGCTGTTCAGAATGCAGTTGCGAACGATTATAGGTAGACCACTAAAAACATTGGCAATAATGCGGTACGTCAGCGAATTTTATCGGAAAAATTAAGCATGAAAAGAATAATAGCAAAGTTCGTACATGACGACACCACATACCGCTTCCATAAAACAGTAGTTCTTGGCGAGAAAAAACATGGTCATTGTTTCTAATCCGGCGTATTCTGCTGACTTCACTCCATACTACTTTCTCCTCCGTCAAAAGATGAAAATCAAATTGAAAAGGTAAAGATTTAACACGAAAGAAGAGATTGAAGCCGAATCACAAATGGTGCTGAACACATTAACAGAACAAGACTACAATAATGCATTCTTTTCGTGACAGATACACTGGAATCGATTTTTACTTTTCAAAGGCGACTACTTTTAAAGAAACAGTGGTGAATTAAATCCAGGTATTCTATAATCATTTTTTTCGCTACATTTCGGAAACTTTTGAGATACCATCACTATGTATTTTTGTATTGATATAAGATATAAAATCATAAGTTAAGGGAACATCATTTTATATACAGGGTTAGTTAAAAGTATGGAGATGGCGATTTATTGTCGTTAATATTCATTTTAGGGAATTATGTTCAATATAAAAGTTTGTTAAGATATTTTGATCTACATTTGAGAATATTTGAATTTTTTTTCTTCAATTGTTTTTTTAGATACGGCTGTCCGCGCATTTTTTTAAAAATTGGAACTGGTAAATTTTGCTCTACCATTCGATAGAGAATTTTTTTCTCTTTACAATAATATTTTTGTATTTTTAAAATTTATTTTAATAACTTTTTTACAAGAAAAATTAAACAAGTTATTAACAAAGTAAATTAAAGTAAGTGTTCAAATTGTCGTCCATTAGTAATTTGACAATGACCCAATCGATTTACAAAACCCCGAACAGAGTTCTGTAAAAAATCTCGGGGAATTTCTTGTATCGTTCTGGTAATTCGGATTTGTAAATCTTCGACGTTATCGGGCTTATCTTTGTAAACTTTGTTTTTCACGTATCCCCAAAGAAAAAAATCTAAATGACGTAAATCTGACGAACGGGCTGGCCATTCAATGGTTCCTCGTCTTCCAATCCATCTGTGGGGAAAAACGTTGTCCAGATGTTGACGAACATTTACACCATAATGTAGGGGGGCGCCATCTTGCTGGAACCAGATACTGTCATTGGGCAGGTGTTCATTGTTTTCATGAGGATAGAGCGTGGCACAAGCAGGTATTATTTCATTTTGCAATAACTGCAAATACAGAGCCGAAGTTAAATTGCCATTGATGAAAAAGGGACCGATAATATGACCGCCTAGAATGCCAACCCAAACATTAACCTTTTGGGGGTACTGCGTATGGTGCTCCAAAAACCAAGAGGGATTTTCCGATGACCAGTACCTGCAGTTATGTCTGTTTACTTCACCGGTAAGGCAAAAAGTAGCTTCGTCAGAGAAAAGAATATTGTTGACAAAATTTTCATTATTATTACAAATATTTAACATATCTTCAGAAAATTGTAATCTCCTATCAAAATCATCTTCCGTTAACTCGTGTACAAGGTGTACCTTATAAGGTTTATACTTTTAACTTTTTAAAAATGACACAATCTATGACTGTGAAATATTGAAATTGGCCGCTAATTGATTGGTTGATAAATGGGGATATTCAGATACAGCCAATAAAATATCCAGTTTGCTATCATCGCTCTTTGCTGTTCTAGGTCTACCACTCCTTGGCAAATCTTTAACGCTACCCGTTTGTTCAAAGCGTCTTAAAGTTTTACCAACAACGGATTTAGAAATTGGATTTCTATTTGGATGCGTATCATTAAATAAATTACAAACGTCTTGTAAACTTCTGCGTCTATCTCCATAACCCAACATCATAAGTATTTCAATTCGTTCATGTTCACTTAAACTCGCCATTGTAAATATTAACAGCAACAAATTGCACAAATGAATTATTTCTGTCAAAGTTTTGACGTACACAATAACCACTCTTAAAATTATGTCGCTCAAGTTTGTTTATCGCTACGCTTCTGTCTATCTGCGATGTACCGAACATCTGTTAAACACATGAACGTTATTAAAATGAATTTAAAAAAAACAAAAATATTGTAAAGAGAAATAAATTCTCTATCGAATGGTAGAGTAAAATTTACTAGTTCCCAATTAAAAAAAATGCGCGGACAGGCGTAACTAAAAAACAATTGAAGAAAAAAAAATTCAAATATACTGAAATGTAGATCAAAATATCCTAACAAACTTTTATATTGAACATAATTCCCTAAAATGAATATTAACGACAATAAATCGCCGTCTCCATACTTTTAACTAACCCTGTATAATATTTTATTAAAGAATAATTTTAGGAATACTTGAATATGCATATATGTATGGTTGTACGTGAATGAATGGGCGAATTTGTGAAAGGTTTTTGTAACGCAACTTAATTTATAAACGATTTTATCGACAGGAAACCAAAAAAATGGCATTTATGGACCTTCATATCAATAAAGGCCGTTAATTAGCAATAAATACGGTTTATGCATCTCTGCAATAGCAAACGAAAGCTAATAAAATTCGCTTGGGTTAATTGATATTAACCTTTTGTATTCGGCACGGTGCCACGCTACGCAATAAAGAAACTGTTTACGGTTACGAGAAAATCGATCCGTAACAGTTTTTCTAATTAATTTCAGAAATCGTATTCAATAAAGTTTCTGATACTTTTGTATGTGGGTGTTCTACATGTAAAATTAATAAAGCAAGTGAAAATTAATTGAAACAGTTTTACATTTCCTTCGACATCTCCATATGTGGGTATTCATAAATTTTAAGGAATAACTTATTAAGAAGTTAATAGTAATTAAAGCAAGTTTTGTTCACGTTTAAATAAAATATACTGTATGACCAAAAAAAAACGAATCACCAAGTAAAAGTATGTATTCTTAAACCAAATTTTGTACAAAA
The DNA here is from genome assembly GCA_935421215.2 of Melolontha melolontha. Taxonomy (NCBI): domain Eukaryota; kingdom Metazoa; phylum Arthropoda; class Insecta; order Coleoptera; family Scarabaeidae; genus Melolontha; species Melolontha melolontha. The sequence continues at coordinate 163,960,972 of OW285237.1, read as the reverse complement.
GTTTAACGTGTTCAGAATGAAAAAAATGCTTAAACGTATATACAGGCTGTCCCGTAAAAAACGCCAACATTCATAATTCCGTTATTTATTGTCCGGTTTTATTTAAACAAAAAGTAAATTTAATAGCATCAAAAACACTATAAGATAGCAGTGTTTTATTTGTTTTCAATTGTTTTCATTAATGTCAAACGACAGTTAATGTCAAACGACAGTCAAGTTTTTTATTTTAAATGGGAACATATATATTTTTGGCTATATTCGGATTGGATTTTTTTTTCTGAATTCAACGATGTATAACATGTTTATTTTTGATAAACGTTTATTGCAAAAAAAAAACTTTATAAATTTCATCTTTGTCTTCCATTATTTATAAATATTCGAATGTGTCATGAAACATTGGAAATGTAAGTATTATAAATATTATTATAAGAAACAAAACACTTTACAATAAATATTGAAATTGCCCGCCACCTTGTTCAACACATATCGCACATCTCCTAATTACTCCAAAGGTCGCATTTAAAAGACAAGCGGCAGGTACTTCTTGACAAGTGTTAATAATTCTTTGTCTTAAAATGTCAACATTTTCTGGAGTTGTTAAATAAACTCGATCTTGTAGATAAGCCCACAACCAAAAATCGAGGGGCGTAAGATCCGGTGAACGCGCAGGCCACTCGATAGGACCGGATGTTTCTATCCACCTATTTCCAAATTGGGTGTTCAACAAATCAGTATTTACTCTGGCGTTGTGCGCGGGGGGCCCATCTTGTTGAAAAAATATTGTATTTAAATTTGCCAAAGGTAATTCATCTAAAAAGTTTTGGATATTTTCGTGTAATAAAGTGTAGTATTTTTCTTGATTTAAGCAACCATCTATGAAAAATGGCCCAATTAATTGATCACCTAAAATGCCACACCAAACATTTACGTTGAAACGTCTTTGAAAATTATTTTCAATTACAAATCTCGGATTGTCTGCACTCCACTGTCGATGTATGTTTCTATTAAAAATACCGTTGTTGCTAAAAGTGCATTCATCAGACCAAATTATCCTTCTGTAAAAATTCGGGTCTTGTTCTAATGCATTTAAATAAAAACGACAAAACTGGATTCTTCGGCCAGGATCATTTTGTTCTAATGCATGAACTTTTCGAGCTATGTACGGTTTAAGTTTGTGTTTTCTTAAAATACCATGAACTGTAGTTTTTGATACCCCAATATTATGTGCAATTTCGCGAATCGAAGTTCGTGAATTTTGCTGTACTGCAAGAAGAACATCTAATTCCTTATCTTCGGAGAATTTCCTTTTTTGTGTTTTTGGTTTGGTAAATGATCCATAATTTCTTAAATTCTTTTCAATTCTCTGAAATATTTTCGAACCTGGAACTTCTCTGTCCGGAAAACGAGCACTGTACCGACGAACTGCTTGAAAGCGATTTTTATTACATTCAAAGAACACTTGTAACATGTCCGTTAATTCATTGTTATTCATTTTTAACGAAAATACGCTTTTTGTTGCGGCAAAACGTTCAAACAGGATAATACAGAAAACTTAATAAAGTCAAACTGACACTTAAGGCACATTGACATAATGCTAGTGGACTGGGCCAAGTCTACTATAATGAAAGATGAAATTTATAAAGTTTTTTTTAATTTTTTATTATTAGGAGATGTGCGATATGTGTTAAACAAGGTGGCGGGCAATTTCAACATTTATTGTAAAGTGTTTTGTTTCTTATAATAATATTTATAATACTTACATTTCAAATGTTTCATGACACATTCGAATATTTATAAATAATGGAAGACAAAGATGAAATTTATAAAGTTTTTTTTTTGCAATAAACATTTATCAAAAATAAACATGTTATACATCGTTGAATTCAGAAAAAAAAATACAATCCGAATATAGCCAAAAATATATATGTTGCCTTTTAAAATAAAAAACTTGACTGTCGTTTGACAGTAATGAAAACAATTGAAAACAAATAAAACACTGCTATCTTATAGTGTTTTTGATGCTATTAAATTTACTTTTTGTTTAAATAAAACCGGACAATAAATAACGAATTATGAATGTTGGCGTTTTTTACGGGACAGTCTGTATACCAGCATTTGATTCGCATTAGATGATTATCGTCAGATGATTTCTAATGAGAAAAGTTTGTCGGATTGTAGAATTAGCGTAACAAACTTGACGATAATTGCATATAAAGTGAGATTTTAATGGTTATAAGCTGTCATATGCATTACGTTCAACGTGTTCAGATTAATAAATTTTTAAATTTTAATTGAAAAATGCGTACCCTTTACAGAGAAAATTTCATAAGAAATTGCAACTTCATACGACTATAAACGAACGCGCCTGGTCAATTAGATTATCTACGGACTGGTGTGAAACTTAATTCCAAAACAATGTGTACTACATCATGTCGCGGTTGTAAGTTTATTGGAGGGTTAGGAAACATACTAACTCTTCGCCTTATTATGTCGCAAGCGTATTCTAAAAGCGTTAGGTCTCGCAACAACGCGGGTTAATTAGGAATATTGATGTTGGCCTCTTGCAGTAATCATAAATGTAACAGCCGCAACATTAGGATGGACATTGCCTTGGTGAAATTTTGCATTATTTAAACCCGCCAAACCATCAATCGTTCTCACGTTCTAAGCAAGAAATAAAAAAAATGGTTTTGGCCTCTTCGACGTCGGACTCATCTACGACCATCATGGGGCCACAAACAAAAACGAGTCTTAAAACGGTATTGTTCCACTGTTCATCATAATCTGCCCGTAGACTACATCAATCATAAGGCACGATGCCGATTAGAGAGAGATAGTACTAGTCTTGGACAATCAACTCAAACGATTAAAAAGGCGATATATAAACCGCATTATTCTATGTCTTTCTCTGACAAAACAACATTTCCCACAGACATTGGGATACTATGTCGATCCCTAAGATTATGTAATCTTAGTCTCGTAGCTTCCCATTCGGTGTTTCTTCTTCTAGGTTGTCCAGAATCTCTTCTACAATGTTGCCTACCTTCTCGAGACCAATCTCTCCAACAACGAATAACTGTAGCAAAATCGTTTTGCATCCGCTTAGCGATTTCACGACATGGAATACTCGCCAACAATACAACCCCTTTCAAAATCGCTTAGCTGGTGATAACTTGATTGTCTTCTAACTATCGGCATTTTAATGCATTAACTCACAGCTGCTTACTTTACAATAGAATAACCGATCTAAATTGACCCAAAATAAAGAAAAGAACAAATATTTACGTTAATTTCTGCAGAAAACAACCCAAAGATTTATTACCATCTTGCTACTTTCTTTGTCATGGATTATTCTAAACAAAGCAAACATTTATACCAAATTTTCTTTAAAAATATACACTTTTGCTGGATAACATGTTTTTTGTCACTTAGTATACAGGGTGTCCATGAAAGAAAGAGACAACGTGTGAAAAATGGGAAGATGCAATTCATAGAATATGCATCATATTCACCATATTCACCTGATTTGAGCTTACGCGATTATTTTTTATTCTCTGGGCTGCATTTAGCCATAAAAACGAAAGTATTTTGCCTAAATTGTAGAGCTGCATCAAAAATGTATTTAATGCACGTCTCAAACATGCAAATTTGTGTTTCTGCTGAAAGAAAACATTTCGTATAAATAAAATAAATATTTGAGCATTTGAGAAGATTTCTTAAATAATTTTTATTTTTGAAACCATGTGGTTATTTTTGAGAAAGATCAAATTGAAAATTCAGGGTAGGTAAATAAAATTCCTTTCTGGTCAACTATGTATAGATAATACATTTGTTTTGAAACTGATTGAGAAAGGAATAAAAAGAAATACGATATCGTGCCCATAGATAATATGTTTGAGCACTGGGTGAATCTGGGTTAGACAAAGTATATATGTACAAAAGCTCTAGTTAATATGTACCAGAATTCAATAAGTATGATATAAACTAAGAGCAGAATTTCTAAAGGTTTAAAAACACTTAAAAAACTCAAACATCTTTTAAAATTTATCCAAAAAGCACTCAATCAATGGATAAAGAAGTGCTCCAGAATGAGAACGTAAATTGAGCAAGACTATTTTTACACCATGCTGATCGCAGATGACCAAGTACTAATAACGGTACAGAAGAATAATTTATGACAAAATACCTAATCAAGGGGTAAACAAAATGTGGACCATACGAGGTGCTACCCAGAATTTCGTAAAATGTGAAAAAGAACGCAATAAATTGTTCTCACAACTTATTTACTACCATACCCTTCAAAGTCCTTTCGTTCCGCATGAATACACCGATCCCGAGTTGTCCATGACTGAAAGTAGTGCTGGAAGGGTCCGCGTGCTAACGTGTTTAACACTGCCTTCGATTCGGACGGGATCTCTTCAATCGTCTCAAAATAGCGCCAATTGAGCTTCCGTTCCAACTTCGGAAACAAGAAATCGCAAGGGGCAAGATCTGGGGTGTGAGATGGGTAGGGTACCACTGCCGTCTTTGTTGAGGCTAGAAACTAACGCACAATAAGTGAAATGTTGGTTGGTACATTGTTGTATTGTAGAATCCACGAATTATTGCGCTACTAGGAAAGCCGTTTGCGTCGAATATTTTCTCTTAATTAATAATTAAACCAAAGAACATTACAATTGTTCTGCTTCAGCCTTGCAGAACAGCAGAATAGCATCACGCACTTTTCCCACATTTTGTGGCGTACCTTCCGTCTATGGACGACCGGAACGCTGATCATCGTCAACCGATACACGTCTATATTTAAAATTATGGTACCACTCATAAGATCGTGTTTGACCTAAAGCATCATCACCAAACCCCTGTTCAACCATTTACAAGTTTGAAGCAGAATTTGATACACGGCCTTTGCTTTTTCACAACAGACATTGTAGCATCGTGAATAACTCAAACACAATTCAACAAATAAGTACAAACACAAAAACTGTTTGTTACTACCTAGCATAGCACCGTTTGACAGACTTAGTATAGACGTAGCTCACTCCATCGAACGCTATAGAGCTGTGCTACTACCATCATTTTGCACATTAAATTTAAATTTTGGGAATTTCTGGATATCACCTCGTATATAAGTATAAGGAAATTAAAAATACTTATAACTTGAAAAGAGAACTACTACAAACAGTTGTAAAGAGTTTAAGTACATTGGGAGTCACATATCTTCAGGAAAATAATGAAAAAAGATTATATTTACAAAATTTGGAACATATCCTACTTCAAAGTTGTAAAATTTTCAATTTCCCCTCTTCTTGATAATTGCAAGTTATTATTATTATTATTAAGTTGCGAGAAACGAAAATTAAATAAAGGAATATGTTATTAACGTGTGTATATTTTAAGATTTATTAATATAATTTTCAGCAAGGGTTTTAGAAATAAAAGTTTGCCTCGAAATGAATTTTACAAATAATTATTTAAAACTGTTTACCATTTATTCGAATTGCTTTACAGAAAAAAGTTTTAGTTTCGATAGCAATTCTAACGCGTCAAACATCGTAAGTAGTTATTATTGTTACTTAATCGAACAATGATTGTTTTCCATTACTGCTAATATGAACTAGCAACACCAATGACAAAAACATTTCGAAGAAGTAATAGCCAATTCTTTATAAATAATTTATTTATAATGCCATTTGTTATTCTTTCAACATCAATTTGATTCTATTGACAATTTCTGAAATCGTTAATAACGGTTTAGTGTTTCATAAAACTCCCGTTAGATGGCTATCTTCTATAATGATGCTTCCCCTATATAGGTACCTACACTTTAAGTCGTCATCTAATCGCCAACGTTTTGTTCTTAATTGTTATTGACTGCTTTTTTTTCTTGTAATACGCATATAAAACGTACATATACTTCCTATAAACATATTATGCGTAATGACACTTTTACTGGTTTTGAGGTGTTTTCTGTTGTCTTTCCCTTGCGTGGTGCTACTGTACACTCTTCAAAAGGTAATGCGTTCCTCAATTATCCACTAATTTTATCGTTGTTATTGTTATTCGTAACAAATGCTTTCTAACACCACGACATGCGATATAAACATTAGCATAGCTATCGAATATCCAGTTGTACAAGCGTTGAGTGTCAATAGTGTATGATGGGGTTCATAAATAGTATTTACGAGGGAAAGAATTACATTAAAAAGGAAAATGTTATGATGCTTTTAACATTTTATATTGCAAGAGATCGTAGGCTTTTTATGTATGTACATATTAGTGTTGCCAAAGATGTTATTAACATGGAACAGTATAAGAAGAATACACCTACAGCGTTTTTCCAGAAAGATGAATTTGTTCTATCCTTTCCGTGTACTATATTTTATTGAAAGCATTATACTCACGATAATATGCACAAAGTATTGAAAAATATTATTTACATTTATCCACGAACAATATCTTAAAGACCTTAATATTAATACCTACCAGTATAATAACAATTTTTTTTACACAAAAGTTAAATACCTATTGTATTGCAAATTTATTGCATTTTCGCGAAGTAGTGTAATGTAAATATGCTTCCAACACTTTACGATGCTATTTCATTCGAAAGACATCCCCACAACGATTCGAAATCACGGCCTTTAATAGCTTAGTGGTAGAGCAATGGTCCGGCAAGCCAGAGGACGTAGGTTCGAATCCTACTTAAGGGCGAATTTATTTCTATGAAAAAATTCGAATAAAATAGCGTCGTAAAGTGTAGGAATCATATTTACATTACATTACTTCGCGAAAATGCAATAAATTTGCACAACTGCTGTACTGCAGGCAAGATATATATAATCTGTTTCCTTGATGTAACTCAAGACATCCCCGCAAAGATTCGAAATCACGGCCTTTAATAGCTTACTGGTAGAGCAATCGTCCGGCAAGCCAGAGGACGTGGGTTCGAATCCTACTTAAGGGCGAATTTTTTTTCTATGAAAAAATTCAAATAAAATAGTGTCGTAAAGTGTAGGAAGCATATTTACATACCTATTGTATTGGTATTAAAACATTCAAAATAACACAGCATCATCCGCTATTTAGAAGAATAATATCTAATTATTTGTTATTAAACGATCAGAAAAGTAAGTAGGTACCTAATAGTAAAATAACTTGAAAGTAAATCAAGTAATAAGGAGTGAGCCGCAAAAAAGTTCTTAGAGTAGGCCATGGATTAAATCAGTTATGTCTTAGATTGATTAAGTGATCTAATCTACATTTCGTACTATTAGTAATAGGTTAAATCGTAACTTGTCAATTTGACTTATGATTACAGCAGACCAATTTCCGTGCGCATCATGAGCGCCGGTATGGGAGTGTAATTCGTAATATATTAGAATATGCGATAGAACAGGGACGCAACATGAGCTTGTTACCGATATAAGTATAGAAGTAGAGACATTTATTCTATCAGAAATAATTAAATATACATTTGATTTTCTGCTATTAAAGTAATATGCATAAACACACGAAAAATAATCGGCGCACATGGCGCGCACGGAAATTGGTCTTCTTTACTTATGATTATTTACAAATAACACTTCGTCAATTCCCTAAGTTCAAACGTGACTTATGTGTCTATCTCAGTCGTTCATGGCCTACCTAGGATACACATTTTGTATCTTGCTTGATAGCAACAGCATCAAGAAACTAATTTGCTCTTAGCATTAATCCGCTAACATTCGAGGATTTCATTTGCATTGGTACTACTTAGATATACTACTCGACAATATTCTGATATGAGGTGCTACCCAGAAATCCCCGAAATATAAAAAAAAACGCAATAAATTGTTTTCACAACTTATTCACTACCATCTTCTTCAAGGTACTCTCCTTCGGCATAAATACACCGATCCCAGAGACTTGTCCATGACTAAAAGCTGTACTGGAAGTCTTCGCGTGTTAACGTGTTCAATACTGCCTGCAATTCGTTCTGAATCTCCTCAATCGTTCAATGCGATGTCCCTTGAGTTTGAGTTTAAACTTTGGAAACAGTAAGAAGTCGCATGGGGCAGTATCTGATGAGTAGGGGGGATGTAGAACGTCTTCGTCGAGGCTAGAAACTGATGCACACAAAGTAACGTCTGGGTTGGATATAGGATGCGTTAATTGTTTCAACACTTGACAGGCTGCTTGCGTCAAATGTTTTCTCTTGCACGCCGAAGAATGTCGCAATAAAATCGTCCACTAACTGTTTTACTTGATGGGAGAAATTCTTTGTGCATGAGGCCATCAGCGTTAAAAAAATCAAATCAACATTGACTTGCCGTACGTTACTTTGGACTTCCCGTACGTGCTTTGGTCGTGGTGACGATGGCATCTTCCACTGCGATGACTGCTGCTTTGTTTTGGTATCATGGTATCGTATAATTTGTCGCCAGAAATCATTTTGGTGCTGAAGTTCGCCTCCCTTTCGACGGTTTCTTTCAGCTCTTTGCACACATGAACACGGTGCCGTTTTTGCTCAATGCTGAATAACCTATGCACAAACTTCGCAGCAATATGCCGCATTCCGAGTTCGCTCTACAGAATGCGCTGACAAACACCATACGACAAGCCGACATTGTTACAGATGTCATGCATTGTTATTCTTCAGTCTTGCAGGTCAATGGACGACCGAAATATTTATCGTCATCAGCTGACACACGGCCATTTTTAAAACGGTTTTATCACTCATAAGTTTGATTCTGGCTAATAGCATGCTCACCAAGTGCTTGTTTAAGCATTTTCAGAGTTTCTGCTGTCTTTTTACCAAGTTTGCAGCAGAATTTGATGCACATTCTTTGCTCTTTTGCTCTTTCTCATCAAACATTGAAGTGTCGCACTATGACTCAAACACAACTCAACAAATATAAACACAAAAACTCTTTGTCACCACCTAGCAAAGTACCGTTTAACACACTGACTTAGTATAGACGTAGATCAGCTCACATCATCTAGCGTTATAGAGCTGTACTACCATTACTTCGCGGCACATTCATAGTCCTGGAATTTCTGGGTAGTACCTCGTAGTTTTCGAGAATCTAAGAAATTTACAACAGACGTCTTCCAGATATTTCATATTAAATCTGATCAAAATGCATGTCCTGTATTAATTATCTTACTTGTAAGACAATAGAAAATACCTTCTTGAAAAGCGCAGTCCTTTATCTTAGCATACCTTACTTTACGAAGCGGAGACAAATATACTTAAGTTTAGAATTATACTTTAACGCGACTTCCAAAAATGAAGAGGCTATCAGTTCGCCATGTACAAGAGATTCAAAGAAACGGGTGATTTTGAAAATTAGCAGGTCAACTAAAGAACACTTTGGTTTTAAGGTAACACCACAAAAAGAAATCACATCACAGAAATCAATGGCCGCCCAGATCCCCTGATCTATCGGCTTGTGATTTCTATTTCTGGGGTTACATTAAAATCAAAGTGTTCTTTAGTCGACCTGCTGCAATTCAAGAATTGAAAGCCAACACCCGAAGAGAAATTGTCAAAATTTCGTTGAGATGTTACGTCAAACCATGGACAATGTAACGACTGCAGGAATGTTTGCGTAGAGAAGGAGCTCACCTGAAAGATGTCATCTTCAAAAAATAAATTGTACAGTATGTATTCTAAAATGGCATTATTTTTACTATTAAATGACGTAAATATTTTTTTTTAATTTATTTTCATAAAATTATTTTATTTTGAAAATTTCCCGTTTCTTTGAATAACGTTGTATATATTTTTTTTATATTTTTTCGGGCATATTCAACGAGTTGATCGATTTTATCGATTGTATGCGTATGGTGTATCCAAGATGGTCCCATATCATCGTGAGCCGGTACCGGACTAGCCTTGATTTAGTACAAAAAAAAACTATTTACCTATTGGTTTGCTTCCATACGAACGATTAAACGAACTTAAACACACTTACTGTTCTAATAATTCTTTTAAATTGTACATAAGTTTTCTCTATTATAATGTTACGTATTATAATGTTACGTGTTACGTGTGCCTGGTAAGTACTAATCCAGCACTGTATAAATGCACAAATTTATCTAACTACAGCTCTATCATTCTAGTAACTCGTTTTGCATTATATAAGGTTCATCTAGTGATAATTTTATGGTAGTGTCGATATGATATTAGGCTAGTACTGGGGCAGTACTAGGTGCTCGGCAATAATGTATATCGATATCTTAGAGACATCTTGGCAGATTTTGATGATTCTGGATGCTTTTGATAAGTAACTTGTCGTGCGTTGGTAGTAGATCAATGAGGCTAGCATCGGACGTATAGGGCCTGTTGTGTGACAATATGATGGGACTGGTAAACTGTTAATTTAATTATTCCAAAATGCCTGAACAGAAACTTTACGTTTCTTAAGATTATTCGAGCATCGAGACAACGCTATAATGCCTTATCTATCGTCGTATCGATGCAACCAATTTTGTTTTGCTTGCTACCAACGTTATAGATAAAACCTTCGGCAGATGTGGATTCGTAAAGTGCCTGGTCATTCGAATCAGAAACGCTAACATAGAAGTCGAGAATATTGTTGTAAATATTGTACCGCTGCTGTGGGTATAAAGCTTTCTTGCATGTGGAACAACGTACATCGTCAAATACATTGATTGATGATTTAAAAGCATCTTCATCAAAGAACCTCCGAGATTGATCTTCTAGAACCATATTTTGTAAACGATTAAATGTCTCTTTGCTCTCGATTATTTGGCGATTTCGATTCTGCGCCGCAGTTAATCAACATACATTTTGTCCAGAAGTTTTATTTATTAATCGTTTACGTACTAAACTGAGCCGATGAGTACTTTTGTCGTCAGTCTCATTTGAAAGACGCTTATATATTAAATGCAAAAGGTACCCTTCTTCACGCATAGTTTCTCGACTTGATCTAGAGTTTACATACTCACATATTCTAGATAAGCTTAAATGCATGTATGAAGTTACTTTCTGCACTATGTGTAATTGCTTGTCTGTTCTTAACTTTTTTCAGACTACACTTTTTGGAGTCAGCGCCAGGTGTAAAGTAAAAAAAAAATTAATAAAATAATAATATACCTCTATTGTTCAACAGGTTTTATACCCATTTTCAGAACAATATTAAATATTCAATAAACATAATAAACAAAAATTATACAGCCCAATAGATAATATAAATTAAATTAACACATATACAGTGCATCAATTTACACAACAATTTACTTAATTTAGCTACAAAAATATGCCTGCATAGAGATTGTCGGCATTTCTTCACATTATAGTCAAAGGTGTACGTTGTAGGATATTCTTGCTCCATGGTGGCAAATAGAAAGTGGGCGCATACTTAGAATTCCTCGAGACATGAAAAATTGCCTTTGAAATAAAAAATTCATATTTGGTCTTGTTTGTTTATCAGGTTCCACATAAATTTCGTACAATGTACATTTCTACTATCTAAAAGTGAAAGCATGTTGTGTCAAAATAGTAATTCGTTCTAATTAGTTAAGATAGGTGACAAAACTCAATCAATTTTGTAAGATAGGTACCTAAAAAATCTCCTGTGAACCCGTTCTAGCAACATGCAGTGGGAAACATAAATGGGATACCACACAACGTCAGCATACTCCACCTTGCTCATCACATACGCAAAATAGAGAGACTTCAAAACATTAGGATCTCTAAAGTATTTGAAAACAAGCATTAGGAAACCAAGGGATTGGGATGCAAAAGCTGAAACCGACTCAATATGTGGTCTAAACGTAAATGGTGAATCAAAGGTAACCACCTGATTACAGAATACCCTAAGTAAAATTTTGTTGTCAATCCTATACTGTGATAAAAGTATAGTGCTCCTCTTTAACAACACAGCACTTATCGATATTTAATTTAAGATTAAATACATGGCACCACTTAATAAAATCAAGATTCCTCTGCATACTTTGAGCATCATCAATAGTATAGATTTCGGAATAGATCTTCATGTCATCCATAAAATCCAAAATGGAACAAACAACCTTCAAAAAAAGGTCGTTGATGAGTAAGGCAAATAAAAGTGAACCCAGATTGGAACTCTGCGGAACGCTAGACAAGGCAACAAACTCAGTAAAACGGTATCCATTGTGATTGACGTAAGAAAAACGATTCTCCAAATACGAACTTAAAAGAGCAATTACAGAAGGAGCAAAATTAAAAAAAAACTGAGCTTAGATAAAAGCGCTTGATGGCATATCACCTCAAAGCCACATTAAAAACAAAGCTTCCGATATATATTGAGAAATAGTACAAAGATTAATTATAGTTGATCTGCCACGGATAAAACCATGTTGATTTGATGACAAAAACGGTCGAACATTTAAATATATACGAAGATAGTTCGGAAACTACGTGGCCTAATACGAATTCGCAAGAATCTTCTTTACCATTCTGTAGAATCATCCTTTTAATAGGTTAAATATGACAGTACAAAGCAATCCGCCGATTAGTCTGTTTTTGACAGTACGCCAAAGTGAACGTCTCTGTGATTTTGTAATAATGGAAAAAGCTTGTTGTTGAGAGCAGTGATAAAGTACTTTCATTTGAAAGACTTAACACCCATAGAAATCAAAGCAGGGCTTGATTCAAAACTATTAAAATCCGCTCCTTCGTTTTCAGTGGTTAGAAATTGTGTTGGCGAATTGAAACATGGTTGTATGAGCACAAATGATGAACCCCGTAGTGGACGTCTAAAAACTGTTACTGTTCTGGATATGATTGAAAAAGTCCACCGTATCGTCTTTGATGACCGTCGAGTAAAAGTGTGCGAGATAGCAAACATTGTAGGTGTCTCAAATGAAAGTGTGCACAGAATTTCAACTGAAGAATTGGAAATGAAAAAAGCGCGTTGGGTACCGTGGTTACTCATACCCGAGCAAAAACTAAATGGTTTGAGAGTTTCTCACGACTTTTTTGCACGTTTTCGCCACAATCAGAAGGACTTTGTACGGCGTTTTATTACCATCATTAATTATGCAAATAACTGTTTGTAATGAAGACGGTGGAAACTAATAAAAAAAAGTACAAACAATAAGGAAAATAAATGACAGACGAAATTTGTCAAATGACAGAACACATTTGTCAAATGACAACAAATTTGTCAACAATGGACGTTTCTTTCTCAGTCCTACATACTTATACGACGATATTAACGTTGGATTTTATCAGGTGTATATAGGAATTTTATTTGCTACAGATTTGTAATGCCACAAGTTCAATAAATTACGTGCACGTCTTCGTATCGTGACTAAAGTTTAAGTGATTATTTATTAGACATAGGGCCGTTTTCATAACAAACTTTAGTTTAACTTTAAATTGTTAAAGTTACTTTAAGTAAGAAGTGTTTTTCATAACACAACTTTAGCACTTTAGCATAACTTTATCTTAAAGTCGCAAAATCGACGCTTTAATGTCACTTTAACCTATAAATTTAAAACATTTTCTATGCTTGTCAGTCGTGCATTCGTTATCCGAAAATAATACAATGGAAATTGGTATAAATACAGATTCATCACTGTTTAGTAGTAGTAGTAGTGATGAAGAGCTTAACATACGAAGACGTAAAATATTCAAACAGCGAATTCAGAAATTTGATCACTGGTTAGACACGATTTCTATCAGAGGTTTCGACTAAGCAAATCCGTTGTAGAAATCTTATTAGAACATATAAGAACTGATATTCAGGATTTAGCTACGCAGTAAGTTTCAATTTAATAATATCGTAGGTTTATGAGAAACCGGAAAAATTGTAGAGGTGGCGCTATTAAACCTGAAACAAATACTCCTCACATTAAGATACTACGCGACAGGTAATATGTTGATGTCTGCTTCCGATTTTGTGTGTGTTTCTGTTGGTTGCATCTGTTATAAAGGAATATAGTCGGAGCTTTTGCGTCAACATTCTCACTGCGTCGTCTGTGCGAGCAGTACACCAGCTGAGAGAACATACGATTTTATACCGTAAATACGAAGCCGGAAGCAATGGCCGGCCGAATTGTTACTTTAACAAAGTTAATTCTTAATCCGAACACCACCATCCTCTGGTCACAGGAATTAAAAGAAGAGACACTCGAGATAATCGACAGAACATTTAATGAACGAGATATCCAGCACATCCTACGGACATCGCCAAACATATTTATGGTAGATCCAAACCAGCCAAAAATACAAGTCAGGATTCCAGAAAAAAACACCGAACCGCTCAAAGAAGAAAAAAAACAACACCGAACACAGAACAAGATGCAAACTGAAATCATATCCGCAGAAGACTTCATCTACCCGAAATTCACGAAGAAACCAAAAATGGACGAAACAATCACACCGATCGAAACTAAAAATTCTTACGACGCCCTCGACAACAAAACCGACGAAAAGATGGAAGAAGAAACTGCCGAATCCACTCCACAGCCTTCAACATCAGCCAGCTCGCCCAGGGTAAGTGACAAAACCACCACACATAACACAAAAACACAAAAAACACACAAAATCGCACCAATTATCATAATCGAAAAAGACAAATGGACATACATACGACAATTACTTAAATCAAACAGCATTAACACAGTAGAAAACAAAATGGTGAAACCAGGAATACACATCGAACCGACAACCGACGAAGACTATCGAAAACTAAAACACACACTAGACAACGAACAAATTCAATATTACACATTTGAATTGAGAAGTGAAAAGACACTAAAGGTGGTGATGCGTGGCATTCCCACCTTTATAACAGACACCGACATCACAGACGACTTGACGGACCAAGGATACCCGACTTTAAAAATTAAACGCATGAACGGCAAACACGGAATACCTGCACCACTTGTACTAATCGAACTGACGAGACAATACAAGTCAATCTTCAACTTACGCGATTGCTGCGGACTTACAATCAAAATAGAACAACTCAACAAACGGACTGACATTATACAATGCCACAAGTGCCAGACTTTCGGACATCACCAACGGAATTGCAACATAAACTACAAATGTATGAAATGCGGAGACGGACATTCGACACATCTATGTACTAAGACAAAAACAACCCCACCAAAGTGTGCAAACTGCGGTGGTCCTCATCTATCCACTTTCATAAACTGTCCCAACAATCCGAACAATCCTACAAACAAAACCACACCTCAACCTAAATACATACCAGCACCACCCCCAACAACAAATCCATGGACACAAAGACAAAAAGACACGACACTTAACACAAATGACGAACTAGCACTTGCCTTAGGCAATATGATAATAACACTACACTCGACAAACGCCACAAAAGAACAAATACTATACTTCGTAACACAAACACAGACAATAATAACACTCTACAATAACAAACACTAAACACACACTCAACTGAAACGCAAAAAAAAAAAAAAAAAAAAAAACGAACACATTTGACTTAAACGCAAAAAAAAAAAAAAAGCGACTGACACACAGACTTTACACAAATACAACACACACAGAACCACACAAAAAAAACAACATCCAACGAGCTTTTGCGTTCAATAATATTTTTTCTTTTCCATACAGCTCTAATTAATGAAAGTTCTCCATTTATTGTAAAATTTGTTCCTCTTGAATGTGTTTTAGGCACTTTGCACGAAGACATCTTGTAAATAACATGTGCACCACAACACCAAACATAACCCCCAATTCTCTTAAAATCTAACGTCAGTAGGTACTACCAACAATTCTAAAATAGTGTTAAAGTTCTCTTTGGCTAAAGTTGTGATTGAAAGTTGTTTAATCCTTTAAATTTCTTTTAAAATTATAAAGTCACTTTACTTAAAGTTACTTTAGGAAGTTTGTTATGAAAATGGCCCATAATTTCCCATATTTAATAAAATTGTGTACTTTCATACTCAATAAAAATCCAATTATAAAATCAACAAGGAATCTATTAAATCCGTTACTTAATTTTGACCACCTTTTGTCAAAATAATCTTGCACTATAATAGGTGAAATAATATTGCACCTATTATAAAAGTCCACTTCTTTAAGAAAGTAAATAAAAATCATCTCTTCTCATAAAATAAACACCCCACAGGGTAAACTACGTATCAAATTCTATCGAATAATAATAACAATACTAATAATAATAAATCAGCCTTTACTAAGGAATTAGATCCAGACAATGAAAAAAGCAATTGACGAAATATAAATCTTTTTTTATTCTTTAAAATATTTACAATATAACTTCTTGCTTGAGTATCCCTATTGTTTCATCATAATGGTGTAATACAAAAATTAAATACATATCAAATAGCTCGCAGTTGGTCTAGTGTTTGAATTTAAAACAAAAGTTTTACGTCACAGTCATCCTTTAAGCATGCCTACTACGATTATAGCGACGACGACCGACAATTTGTTTTTCTTCACAATAGCATAAAATCTATATTTAAAGGAGAACGATAAACAAAATCCACACGTTTCTGCCATTTTATGCTGCACAACGCGAGACCGGTCATTTCATGAGGCTGCTCTTCATAATCTTAAATAAACAGAACGGTCCGCGTGTTTTATTGGATAAATATTTTGCCGTCCGTGAATTGTGGTTTTGTACCGTTCAAGAGCGCGATATTCGATAGGGTTTGTGTTTGCATACTCCCTCAGTACGTTTATGATTCAATTTTGCATGTAAATAAACTTGCATTGAGATAAATTGCAGCAAAGGACGCAGGAATGCAAAATCTATCTTGTAATATTCATTAGTACAAATAAATTGTAGAGTTGCCTTTGATATTCGAAAAGATTTGATAGTTTTGCAACAATAAAAGTTGATCAAACAAAGACAAACATTGCTTCCGATATGCATTGATCTCTGGTATGGTACTCAAAATATTAGTAACATGAAATAACTAATAACAAACTCTAGAAGACTGGAAATACTTCTGAGCATGAATCATAAATAATACTGTACAGAAGAAAATATTCATAGCAGTTCTTAGGTAATGTATAGCTTTAAACTATTTAAACTATATTCCTTCATAAAGAAATTTTAACATTTCGATGGTCCTTTATAATTATAATTTGCATTTATTACAATTTTCGGGGGAAGTGTGTTTTACTTGAAATCTCTAAAATTTCTAAAATTTAAAAAAGTAAATTAGGCTAGACATAGCACCAAAAATCGTTTAGATTAATAAAAGGTAAAAAGTAGGGACCGAACATGAGAGGCCGATGACTCATCTCCCACGGGCGTACTATTAAAAATTTGTATTTTTAAAGAGTTTTGAATTTTATTTATATAATTGGAAAACAAACGGGTGGTGATCTGTAACATACGAAATATATTTTTCAATATTTATTTCATTTTGTAGTTCAAGTTGAGTAAAAGAGTATTAATATCAACTAGCAATACTTTCTCAAGTTTCACCTCTGTAAAATTTGTTCTCTTTGAATGAAATACATCCTTGTAGCTAGAAAACGTCTTTCTACATCACAACTGGTTATAGATGCATACTGGAAATATTCTTTTTTTTCAGCGTATTTAGCAATTAGATTTTGAGGCATTAACCCCATACACAATCGCTGCAATGTTACTAAATCTGGATTTCTATTAAAAACTGCGTCTAACTCTTGCCGAAGGCGACATCCGAAGTCACTTGGTATATTTGTCAAATTATTAATAGCTACATCTAATGTGATTAATCCATCATTTAATTTTAGATTTTGATTTTCAAAATAAATGATTAGTTTTGACAAATTTCCAAAGTTCCTGAAGAAAATACAACTGTTTTTTTAAATTTGGAATTTGTATTAGTTCCTTGCACTCAGAATACTTCGAGCATCGTCATTTAAACATGTAGGTAACGAAATTTTGTAAACTATCGAAATTCTCTGCATAAAAAATAGTAGCTTCCAACCATGTTCCCCATCTAGTTATTACTAGAGACGGAGGCAATGACAAAGATGGAAGTTTTTCCCAGTAAAGAGCTACCCTCAATGGTGCTTTTCTGAAAACTTTTTTAAAAGCGGATACAAGTCTATCAACTTCCGGAAAGGTGTCTCTGATATATTCACAGATTCTATGGAGATCATGTGCTACACAAGTAATATGCAGCATATTAGGACATGTTTTCTTTAAGAGTCTGCCTATTTTTAACAAAGATGCACTGTCACTGACAAATAAAATTATTTTTTCTTTCTACCTGTCGTCTGAAAGAAGCACTTGATTCATATTCTCGTAAATGGTTTTAACTACTGTTTCTACATCAACTGTATTTATAACTTTTGTTGCTATTACATATGCGTTATGTGGAATAGTTGGATGTAGTACGCCAGCTACAACATTTACCACACAGCGTCCTAATAATGGGTGTCTCAACGGGAGGTTTGTTTTTGAAGTTGCAATTAAACACATTAGGTTGTTGAAAATGGTCAATGTTTTTAATTCATGATAAAGTACAGACATGGACATTACATGTGGAACACAATATCTGACAAGTGGCCCCCGCGACTACGTTGACAGATGTCCATTCTGTTGACGAAATTTTGTATGACTCTTGCACACAATTGCGGCACCATGTCAGCAATCGCGTTTCGAATCGCGTCTTTCAGCTGTTGAAGTGTTTGAGGATTGTTAGCATAAACTTTTCCTTTCAAAAATCCCCAAAGAAAAAAGTCTATCGGCGTGATATCGCACGATCTTTGGTGGCCAATTTTAATCGCCATGACGAGAAATTACACGGTCTTGTGCGCAATAACTCAATTGTTTGGTTCGCTGTGGGGCTGGTGGCTGGTGGCACCATCTTGCGGAAACCAGAAGTTATCCACATCTACACCATCCAACTCAGCCCACAAATAATGGGCTATCATGTCACGATAACGATCACCAGTGACGGTTACCGCGGCACCAGCAGCGTTTTAAAAAAAATGGTCCCATTACACCGCCGGCCCAAAATCCGCACCAAACAGTGACTCGTGGTGGGTGCATAGGTTGTTCTTCAATCACACGAGGATTCTCAGCGCCTCAAATTCTGCAATTTTGTTTGTTAACGTAACCATTAAGCTGAAAATGCGCTTCATCACTGAAGATGATTTGTGTCGCAAAATCGGGATTATCCTGTTGCATCGCTAACTCCCAATTGCAGAACTCACGGCGCTGTCCATGGTCGGCTGGTTTCAATGTCTGCGTCAATTGGACCTTGTATGCGTGTAAGTGCAAATCCTTGGTCAAAATACGCTGCACAGTACTTCTGGAAAGGTCTAATTGCTGTGCACGACGACGAATCGAGGTGCGCGCATCATCGGCCACACTTTCTTCCACTGCGGCTGTTTTCAGCCTAACGACCGCTTCGAGGACGCAAAGATGTTTTTACGTCTGCCACAGAACCAGTGCGTTCAAACTTTTCAATTAATTTCCTAGTCGTGGTCTTACTTGGGCGATTATGAATACCAAAATGATCACGTAAATTGCGAAATGTACCCACGATAGATTCTCTATTTTGGTAATAGGTTTTCACAATAAGTATACGTTTCTCGTTTGTATAGCTCTGCATTCTTGAAATGTCAAGACTTCACAATGCTAACTGTCAAATCTCACCGCTGTAGCAACAACTTAACCATATTTCGCGCGAACTTCAAAAACAAACCTCCCGTTGAGACACCCGATATATCGACAGTTTCTTCGGCACTTATCCATAGGTACTGATTTGAAAAATGGCTTCTAACGCGTTCTACTGCTTTCGTGTAGCACTTAGAAGCATAATATTTGCGTAAGGTGGACTTGACATTTAAAGTTAAAACAATGAAAAAAGGAAACTAACCCACCGTACTTTATTTATCTTACGAAATATTAAATAAATTATAAAAACTTCTCACGATTCTATCTACGCCCATGAAGAAAGGAATTTAACTATAATATTGGAGTAATTGCGTCATTATTCAAGGACAAAAAACAGATATGGAGTTAACCGAATGAATAATGCTATTCAATAACTGCGTGTTGTACTTAGCGATGTTTTAGACTATTTATATGGTCCATCGTAATTTCGGCCTTATGCGCCCGGTCTCTAATAATGGTATAAGCATAAGGTATGAAGTAAATTGAAGAATTGGCAAAACATGCGAGCTTTTTAATGTAATAATGAGTTGTATTTGAAATAAGAAAGAGATACCAAAACAAACCAAGATCGAGCTGATAAAAACTCGCAAATAAATATTAACCTACGAGAATGAATGGCCAACTAGTAGATAAAAAAAGGATTGACAAGTGCGTGGATTAGATCTTTACGAAAAGTAAAAAGTATAAACCAGAAAACATGAAAAGGAGAACAAAATTAATTGTGATGGTTGGCAAATATATAACAAATGGAAGATGAATGTCTCGTTAGGTTAAAAGATTCTGCGAAACAAGGAAATTTGGTTATTAAAGATGGGGGAGATAAGAAAAAAATCTGAAGGGAAAAAATATAGAAAGCGGCGGAAAACAAAGGATGACATGGAAAGAGGTATATCGACTGGCAACCAAGATGTGGAAAAAACACACTAACTGAACACCACACCGCTACATTACAAGATACGAGAGCGGGTTGATTAATTCGCGTGATCGTACGGAAGCAAAGGAATAATTTAAATAAAAAAACATTATTTTTCTTCAAACGTACTAAAATATGATCATTTCGTTACTGAATACATGACTTGGAAATAATTCGTTTTTGTACTAGTAAAAAAATGGGCTCATTTCTTTACTAGTAAAAAAATGTAACCGACCTATCATAACTCTTGAAGGTGACTGAATGATTACACGACTCTACAAAAAAATTTTCGTTCTTTGTCCTAAAGTTTATTTTATGATTTTTCGGCTAATTATGCACAAAAACGAAAAGAAAATAGCTTTTTTTGGTATAAAGTTTGCACTTGTGATAGTCATAGTAATAATACTCTTTTTTTTTTTATAAATTTTAATTAATTTTAATACATTCAAAAATACCGCGCGATCAGAGTGGGGTTTTTACGTTCACATAGTGCCGCTAGATGGCACTCGAGTGATAAACAACGATCAGGTGTTTTGTACAAGTCTAGAAAAACTTAAAATGTCGTCGCGAAAGTGTAAACATGATGCTGATGCATTTTGTTATATATGTGGTCAATTTATTAAAGTTCGAGACGTAAAATACGAACTAAAGACATCTGACGTTCTCTGTGAAGCCTACGAAGCATATTTTAACTGTCCTGTTCGGCATCAAGACAAGCCATGGGCTCCACATGTTGCTTGTAGTTATTGTAAAAGATGTTTGGAAGGTAAGCAATTTTTAATTAAGCGGTGAATCAAATATAATAGACATATTAATTTTTATTTCTACATTTTAGGTTGGTATCGAGGTGAGAAGAGGTCCATGAAATTTGCAATACCAAGGATCTGGCGACAACTAAAGACCACGTCAATGACTGCTACTTTTGCATTGTGAATCCGAGTAAAAGACGTAGAGGTAAAAATGCAAAACCTATCGAATATCCTGACCTTGAATCTTCTTCTGCTCCAATTGCACACGACCTGACACGACCAGCACTTGAGTCACCGAAAAAATTATCGCAGAAAAGTAGCTCATCTCTTAGTTCTAATAAAAGTAAAAAAATTTAAGGCCATGGGCTACAGGATGTCATTAAAAGTACATATGCTGCATGCTCATTTAGATAAATTTAAAAACAACATGGGAGCGTATTCAGAAGAGCAAGGAGAACGTTTTCATCAGGACATTATGAGCTTCGAACAACGTTATCAAGGCCAATACAATGTAAACATGATGGGAGACTATATTTGGGGTTTATTGAGAGAAAGTACTTATGAACATAAAAGAAAAAGTAAAAGCGTGCACTTTTAAATTATTTTCCACTTTTTTGTAAGTTATTTTGATAGTAAAACTTAATAAAAATAATAAACATATTTATTTGAATGGTTTCATCTTCAATTAAAAATTAAAACCACAGATTTTGAAAAATATCGTTCAATCGGTCCCCTAAATACAAAAGCAAACTTTTTCATGTCATATATATTTTTCGTCTAACTACGACCTAAAATATCGAAATTTTATGCTTTAAAGTCAAAGTCAAATTTTGTGTTGACCCGTGTTATTTGATAACTGTCAAATATTTACAAAATGGGCGAAAAAAAATTTCAATGTACGACACCAGAATTAATCAGAATCGCCAATCAAGCTGCTGCAACACTAATCGCGACCAAATCGCGTAAAGTGTATGAAAATTCGTATAAAAAATGGACCGAAAACGTTTTGTGGGCATATTTTCCAAGTTTATTGAAAAATTTGAAAAGCTGCACATTATGGGCACAATATTCAATGATTAAAGCTCAATTAAACTTAACACATAATGTAAATTGGAAAATATATCAAACTGACAGTATTTTTAAAGCGTCAATGCGAAGGTTTTAAACCGAAAAAATCTAAGGTACTGTGTAAAGGGAAAATTGACAAGATCCTACCTAATACACCGAATAGAGAATATTTAGCTGCCAAGGTACCTATAAGTCTCATTTAGGTTGCATTAATTTTTGGAATTACTGGTGCATACCGTTGTGATGAGCTCCTGCATATGAAAATAGATGACATTAAGGATTTTGGAAATTTAGTTTTAGTTAATTTACCCAATACCATAACAAATAATGCCCGTTCTTTTACTATAATCGGAGACTTTTACCTAAATATGTACACAGTATGCTGCTCTTCGTCCAAAGGCTACACACATTTTTCACAATATTGTAATGGGAATACACAAAATATCAAGCGTAGCTAAAGAAATTGCTTCCTACTTCAAATTGCCAGATCCGTCGCAATATACCGGTCATTGTCTTCGACGTACTTCAGCTAGACTTCTTTTGAATAACGGTGAAGATAATACTTATTTAAAAAGACGCGGAGGATGGAAATAGACGAATCTATATCAAATACAAAAACTACAGCAATGAGACTATTGAATCTAACGGACTACAGCTTCCATACCACCAATCAGTCACCGGGATCTAGTACCACTGAAAATAGAGTTCAAGCAACTACTACTACTATTATCCACACTGAAAATAGAATCGAAGCATTTACTTCTATCAACACCAACATTGAAATAGGCAATAGTGACTTCAATATACGAAATTGCTCTGTTAATAATTGTACTTTTAATATGACTATAAATAAATAAAAGTTTACACAAAGTAATTTGACAGTTATTTGACAGATACATAAAACCTATTTTTATGCAATTATAATGTATGATATATTTAAATGTGTAGCTCACAAGAACGTTAAAAGTAATTTGAAGAAAAAATAGTATACGTCACACGGAGTAGAAAGATTTTGTGTCTCGCCCTGTTTGCACTGTTTCGGCTATCGCCTCGACAGCAAACTACTGGGCTCGACACAAAAATGACAGCTTTCTACTCCTAGTAATGTAATATACTATTTTCTACACAATTCCTTCTTAATTCGATTACATTTGGTCCATTTGTGTTCAATCTTCTTTATTCCATCTCTAAAGTGATTTTCGTCTAACTCTGCAAAATAATCATCCACTGTTAGCTCTTCATTCGTGCAGAATTTTTTGCCTTCGAGAAATATTTTAATTTAGGAAATAGATGAATGTCAGATGGTGCTAGATCTGGCGAATATGGGCATACGGTAGTAATTCGAACCTTAATTTTTGAATTTTTTTTTTTTGCAGCAACCGTACTGGAATGCTCGGGAACATTATCATTGAAAAAGCACTTTCTTCTTACTTATACCTGAACACTTTTCAACGATAACTGTCTTCAAACGATCTAGAATATTTGCATAATATTTGCAGTTTACGGTCTTGCCCTTTTGAAGGTAGTCTATCAACAATATTCGGTTTGCATCCCAAAATACCGATGCCATCACCTTTCCTGCCGATAAAACTGTCTTGGCCATCTTTGGAGTTCGTTCTACACGTTTTGTCCACATCGTCGACTATTGTTTAGATTCGGGTGAAAAATAATGAACCCGTGTTTCGACACAAGTAACAAATCGGCACAATAAATCTGTTGTGCACCCATCTTGCCGAAAGCTTTCTCATATCAAATTCTTCATGCAAAATATAAAGCACCCATTTTTACAATGCCCACTGCCTCTGCTATTTCTAGCGCTTTTAATCGTCGTCACTTAGCAACAAATAATAGACTTTTTCCGCCTGTTTTGGACTTGTGGCCGTTTTCGGCCGTCCACTGCGGGATTCATCTTCCAAACTGCTCCTGCCACGCTAAAATTAATTTCTCTATTTTCTGACGGTTGTACACGAAGGACAACCCTTACCCAGTGTATCTCGCATATCATCATGGATTTCGGTAAAGGATATGCCTTTCTTTAAAATATTCTTAGTTACTGCACGATGTTCAAAATTATCCAGGAGGGTATTTTCAAGAAAAATGCCTACAAAACGCGCATTGTTATAAATTTATCAAACAATAACAGTAAACTGACAAGGCATGGGTTGTTAAAATATGATGTGTATTTTCTTTATTTCACGGCCTACTCTAGGCGATCGTGGGACTAAGTCAACCAGCCCTCGTAAATGGGTACCAGGATTAGATTAAGCAAGTAAGTAAGAAAAAATTAGATACTTTTCCATTTATTTATAAGCTTCCCAATGTTACCCATATAGCTTTGAAACACATTGCATACGCACATACCTATATTAAATACATAAATAAATAAATGGAAGTTAAATTAAGAAAATTAAAGAAAAATGAACATATTATGTATCAATATAATTAACATCCTATTTTAGCTAAAGCAATCACGCGATTTATCAAGCATATCGTACCTGTAATGTAATTCTTTTAACAATAATTATATAGTCATTAATACTCCATCCATTTAAATGTCATTAATATTCACCGGCTTCTATTGCATATTATTGTAAAATTGATAAAAAAGAAATTACCATATCAGACTTTACGCCTCTTTGGGATTATTAATTCTGCAATTTATAGTAATTATGATGTTTTACGCCTATTAGCGTGAGCATCAGACGATCGGAATAATACTGGACAAAAGAAATGCAGGCAATAAATTATTGAAAAGAAAATACATGGGTCATGTATATAACATTTCCTTTCGGCGAACTGCCGCTATAATTGCAATAATTAAGTATAATTACCTTATGTTTTCAACGCGTTCGAATTCTCGTAAAAATAATATTCCAATGGGTTTGCTAGAGTATTGCAAATTGCTTCATATTACTTGTAGCATTTCTATTAAAAATTATTTTCTTGAAGCCGTTCTGACATTCAACACTTTGAAATAAACGACGAAATATGCTGCTTTTGAATTACAGTAACTGTAAACAGAAGCAGTTTCTATAAAAATGCTCACGGATATTCTGCGAAGATTCTTTATAAAAGTTTTAGCCGGCATTAAAACAAATAAAATTGAAACATTTACGAACTGCCTCATTTATGACGTTAAATTTTGAATACGAGGGTTACTATTTATGTATCCAGAATAAAAAAACAAAACAAATATTTATTCGAATATTCATAATGTTTCACCCGACGTGCAACAATATAGGAAAATTTGTCTGAATTTATTTGTATCTAACATCCTCGTTTTATAATAAGACATGTGTATATATTTCCTTCTTTCTAGCATAACGAAAGGCCAACTCAGATGTCGCTATAGTAAAAATAATAACACTTCAAGTTAACCATTTTGTTTGTTTTTTATGTGTATTTGGTTATAGGTTATATCGAGTTATATAAATAATTTGGCGATTATACATGTTATTTTGTGTGTTGTGTATTCCAGTGCATATGTATAAGTGCGTAGCATTAAAATGTGATTGTTTTGTCTCGTTTGTGGATGTAAAGACGATCAAATTCAGAAAATGCATTATTTCCCTGAAGGATTGGAAGTGTAAGTAAATATAAAACAATAATGAATTATTGTTAAATATAATATTGCCAGATCCAAAAAATGGCAATTAAAAATTAAATATTCTTGAGATTCTCTCAAAAAATACAGAACATGCAGCAGACATTTTATGGCTGAGGATTATGTGGATCATCTGAATTATAGGCTCCCCTTGGATGCTGTCCCTTCATTTTTTCATTGCCATCATTGAAACCTCGCCCTGAAACTGAACTCCACTTTGGAAATAAACCTATGTCCATTATAGGCATATGGTTTGTTTTATACATTTAGACTTTATTACTGAGTATTCTACGCAATATGCTTATTATAAGATGACAATCTTATTTAATGATAATTTAGATTACTTATTTATGAAATATTATCTAATATTGTTTCAACTGTTTCAGTTGCTGTTGATACAACAGAACCCATTTCAAATACTTCGTACTTATTGTCGTCTTCTTCAATATTTCGGCACATTTTCAAAACAGTAAAAAAAATAGAAATCCTCACGAAGCAAATTTAATCAAAATTATTGTTTGTAGAGTTTTTAAGAAACAGAGTATTATTCTAGTAAATACGTATTTTTAGTAGAGATTTTAAATTATTCTCTTTGAACAACAAATATACTTTATTTTTTAGCAAGATGTTGTGCTCATGATTGGCTTAAAATATATATACACAATATTAAACAAAAAGTAATAGGAATTATTTTTTATGTTTTATTTAAAAGCATGTTTTTTAACAGCAATTCTTCCTTTCTGTAATAACTGTAATTAGAGCGAAAACGTAATTGCAGTGTAAACTAAATACAACAGGACATGTATTTCCTAATATAGTTAGTAATTAAAATATTAAATTTCTGATATAAATGGGCATTAACAATGTGATTCTATAAGGTGCCCCGTATCGTTATGTTCAAATTTTAGGAATGTAAAGTAGACTTCATTTAAAGTAACAAAAACGCAAAACTTGTATATCCATGTTTATTTGTTTCAAAGTTACAGATCTATAAATGTGATTGTCAAATCAAAAAATGTAATCCTAAAGTCAATAAAAACCGATTTTATTTAAAAAAGTTCAATTAATAATATTTCCGAAATGTCCACCTCCTTGTTGAATGCAGGCTTGTGCCCGTAAGCCAGCAGAAGAAGTACTTTTCTGAATTTCATACTTGCTTCGTCGGAGACTAAATTTAGACTAAATTTTTCATGTACCCCCATAAATAAACGTCAAGGGGATTAAGATCGGGTGATCTGGGTGGCCATGCAACAGGACCACTTCGACCAATCCTCTTGGATAATTGACGTTAACCAAATTTCGGACAGCAATTCCGAAATGTGGTGGTGCCCCATCCATGTGAAACCACATGTCTCGTCGAACATTCAGTGGGACATCCTCTAAAAGACCTGGCAGTTCGTCAATAAGAAATTCAAGGTAATTGTCCGCATTTAACATCCCAGGAAGAACGACAGGATCAATTAGGATCAGTTTTGGGATTTTCTGATGACCACCTGTGCAGGTTTTTCAGAGATTTTTAACACCACTTCTCGTGAACGTAGAGTCATCTGTCCAGAGGACTGTTCTGCAGAAATGAAAATAAAGCCGTGACTGTCTTAATATCCAGGTAGAATAAACTAGACGAGCATATTGGGCTGCCTCAACCTCCCTTGTAACAATAGCTACTGCTTCCTCCCTAAGTCTGCTGGCAAATTTAGTCCTCGTTCGAAAAGGTACTCACGCAGTCCGCATTCCCGAAATTGTCTGTGTACTTCCAGAAATGTTCTGTAATGAGGAATGCGCCTATCGGGAAACCGATGTCGGTATTCAATAACTGGTTGACGTGCACTGCCATTAGAATAGCCATACACAAAATGCATGTCCACATACTCTTGAGAAGAAAATCGGTAAGGCATTTAAAATAAAGAAAACTGTCCACTCACTAATAAGCTGTTGTATGAACTGAAACGTAATGTAATCCTTTATTAAAAAATGCAACTTTAAGAGTCATCTGAACATTCGTTTATTGTATGATATTCATGGTTCAGCACTTACGAAATAAGTAAGAAGCTTCTTTATCATAAATCAATTTCCAGTACTCTTTTTTTGTAGATCTCCAAGAAATAACTGTATGCACTACGACACGTGTTTATTTATTTTAGGATAACATTTTATTATGCGACGTTAACAATCACAGGCTTGTTATTGCATCGTATAACTTTTTTTTAAAAAAATCAGTTTGTATTGACTTTAGGATTACATTTTTTTTCTTGATCTGATAATCACATTCATAGATCTGTAACTTTGAAGCAAATAAAAAGGGATATACTAGTTTTGCGTTTTTGTTACTTGAAATGAAGTCTACTTTACACTCCTAAAATTTGAACATAACGATACGGGACAGCTTGTATTTTATAATGAGATAAAGATCTGCTATTATTGATTGAAATTTCCCGCGTTAAATACTATTGCGCCATCTACTTCCGCCTTTCATTCCAATCGACCAATTCAATATTCAGTAGTAAAGTTTAGTACATAGTTACACGTCTCAGGTTGTTTCTGGTTTCACCAAGAGCTTACTGCAGAAACAGTTAATAATATAAAATATTGTTTGATTGCTTTTTTTTTTAATATTCTCCGTGACGATCAATTCACTTTGCATTCTACGTTTGAACCAATTTTCATAGCATTTTCTACATTCCAATTGAGATATCGCTAAAACATGTATTTCGAACTCACCAACCGCCCCTTTGGACGTCGAAAATTGTTGACCACGTAATGTATTCTTCCCGTCCGAAAAGAAAAATAAATTTACGGTTTACCGAATTAATTCTGCACGGCGGATGAGCTATGAATTCGATGATTTGATAGGTCGAATATTGTGTTGTTTAGGACTATGCGTGCGAGCTCGCATTGTCATATGAAGAACGATCCTGCATCGCTGGTTGTTTTTCCTAATTTCTCGAAAAACTTTTGGCAAATTATTAATTGTGACATTTCAATAATCCTCAAGTGGCACTGTAACCACATATCCATTAGTAATGTCGAAAAAGTAACTATTCGTTACAAGAGTGGACGCAAAGTAACGATTACCTGTTTGAAAATGTAATCGTTACTTTCGCATTTGATTACTTTGGGTACATATCGTTACACTCGTATTTGATTACTTTTAGTACATATCGTTACATTCTTATTTAATTAATTATTACTTTTGTACATATCGTTACGTTGGTACATATTGCAATGGTTTTTTCCCTTCAGAAGAAAGAAGAAGAGAAGAGAAATTATATTCAACATTATCTGTATAACATTTACGTCGAAATGTATTTTTATTTTATTATATGTGATTTATTTCAGGCGTATAACGATAAAATTGCTATTATAAATGATAAATTTTGTAAGGTTTGATTTTGATCCACGTCTGTATATTATTCAGGGCTAGGTAGATGTTCAAAGTTGGCGCCAACCTGGATGTCGGAGCTTGTATTGAGATATATGCATTTTATTATTATTTTGAGTTGTTATTAGGTAGGGATGCCCTGGCGTTTCTAGGACCTTCATTTTAGAGATTCATTAGTGTCCTTGGAGATAGGTTGTATTAATTTAATATTAGACAAGACTTAATTTTGTCATATATATATATATTAATATTTTGGATAATTCGTTTTAGTTTTCTTTGGTGCGTCGATTGTGGTTAAAGGTCATTTGTCGTGATTTTACAAGTCTTGTATACTTGTAATTGATTTAATTTGAAACACCTATCTGAAGAAAAGAAATCTCTTGTGCTGTGTTACGATACATTAATTAATGTAGGTACCATTTATAATTATAATTAAAATATATTGAAGAGAGCGCTATAAATTAATTTGTAAATTTTTGTGAAAATTTTTTGTATGTTCAGAAAAATATCTAGAAAATTTATCAGGCCGTTTTTTGTTGAGTATAGTTTTTATTTAGATAAATATATTAAAACGTAGGAAGGTGGGGAAACTTTTGTGTGGTGTCATGTTAAATGCACGCATGACTGTAAGAGTTTGTTTTTTGCGCGGAAGATAAACAAATTTTTATCTTGACGTTTAGTTTGGGGTTTATGATTTTGTTGACATCTGATAAATTTTGTTGTTATTTTATTTCATATCTTTGTTCGTGAGTCACAGGGGATTTTTCTCCTTGCGCGTGTCATTTATCGCAAGGACTCTTTCCTCCTAGCTACTGTTAATTTTGCTTTAGCTCCCTATACACTCGGTAAAGGGATTTTTTTTTCTTTTTTGATTTTTTTTAAATAAAATTGTAAATTAACAAATTGTGACCTTTTAATTAATGCTTGTTGTTTTAATTTAATTTCGACCCATATCCAAGAGGATTACCCCTGGAGAAGTGAGCTCAAGGAAGGCAACCCGGCTGAAGATAGCTGGCAGAAAAGTTGCAGTGTGAACTTAAATCTAAATAACAATCAAAAGCACATTCCACTGCAATATGTATTATATGTATACAGTATAAATCTACGGGTACAAAATATCATATTCATTGATTATAATTATTATCTATACTCGATAGCTTACTTCTTAAATATAGACATATCAAATATAAACATAGAATTTTGAAATCCAATTTGCTTGCGCAATTATAAAATTCCTATTTACAGAATGTGCAGCCAATTTAATTTATTATAAGTAAATAAATTTCAAATAAGCTGACCATGTTCGTCAGTGATTATTTTTAAATTAATTATATATTTGCAAATAAATACAAAACTATAACATATACGACATATAATTTGGATTTAAAATATAATTTGATTTGACCAAGAGTCTGGTTAGAAATTTGGTTTGTGAAAGTTAGAAATACTCTTTTAATTGTCTATTTTTACCAAATGTTTTGCCACTCAGTTGGTGTGCTTCATTAAGGTAAAGTAACGGTAATTAAGTTGTACCTATTACAACATATTATATAATATCTATATAATAAAAATATACTTACAAATTGAACTAACGTGAGGAAAGGTTTTACATTAGCATTTAAGTAAAGTGCCAACAAATACAATAATATTAAAAGATGGAATGGAAGAACATGTTTTTTTATCCGTCAACAGTCAACATAGTTTTATTAGTTTACACATTGCCTGTTGTTACATGCTGTCGCAAACCATTTATATGTAATCTATTCAAGTTTATTTTCTTGTTTGCCCATAATTTTTTTAATATAACATAACGCACCATATAAGTACGTTACATTATAATAACTATATTATAATACAATTTGATCAAATTTATACAGTTTTTTTAAATATTTCCGCAAATTCAGTAAGAAGCTACATTTACTATTGCTAATTCTGCGAGGTAAATAATACCGATTATTGATATAATAAGATTAATAGGAAGAATGCTGGCACCGAATGTTAAACTCGTACTTTTGTAAAATGAATATGTATGAATCAAAGTAACAAAATAATCAAAGTAATCGAATTACTTAATGTCCAGGGATGCCCCAATCTGGTCACATGACGATCCTGCATTATATGTTCACGCACAGCATCGATGCTTTCGGGCAAAACAACCGATTTTTGTTCTTGCACCACAACTACGCGTAAAACAAATTGAATAAGAGTCCAGCGAGAATCCAATGAATTTTTTTCTAGTCGGCACAAACTATCAATTAGGATTATATATACACCATCTTTCTAAGTAACAACCCCCTTTTAAAATATACTTGTCCCATCGCTGCGATAGCTTCTGTGTTCCCATTAAAAAAAATCTTTCGGTTGATGTAGCCAATTTTGCACCGCATCCTTCACTTCTTCATTAGAGGCAAATCACTTGCCTTCCAAGAAATTTTTGAGCGGCTTAAAGAGATGATACCAAATCCGAACTATGTGGTGTTGTAGCAATACTTCCAAACCCAATTTAGCCAATGTATTGTTCGTTGTACAAGTTCTCTTACACTATAGGAGAATAACGAACTTAATCTTTCCAAGAAGCTCACTGTAATAAATTGAATTAATCGTTTTTCTTTCTTAAATGAAATCAACGTAAATTGGTCCAATAGCTTTTCAGTATACAATAGTAATCATTTTGCCAGCCTAATTACCTAAAACTATAAAATCATTTGTTAAAGCAGTTGACCATCGACCGCATTTGGACATAATGTCGAGACTAACACAGAAGAACACATTGTTTTTTTCTGAAAATTGTATTACATTTTCCCAAAATATTGACATTGTTATCAATAAATTTTTGTATTCGAAAAAACTAGTTCTTTAAGTATTTTTTTCTTTGAAAACATTGACAGTTTCATTGGCTGGGGCTGAATGTATACTCAGCCAGCAACTTATCTTTGACATTTAGAATAGATAAAATTGATGAGACTGTAATCATCCGAGCCTATAGTTGTAATATATCGAGTGATACCGACGGAATTAGCAACCGGCTCTTAATTTTTCTCAAGTATAATTATAATTTTTGATGCAGCAGACTCCTCTTGGAATATCCAGACAATTTCAATGCTGTCTCATTTAGGGGTAGACTAATAAATCAATTTTTTGTTGTATATAACAACTTCATAAATCAGTTCAGACGATCTGTGGAAAACCGTGTATGAGTGGCTGCTCCAAGTGACGCTATCTGTTTTTTGAGTTGGTATGTTACGGAAAATTTAAAGAGCACATAGTTGTTTTCGTACACTCAAATGGTGCAAGGTTGTGTTCTTTACTTTCGTTCCAAAGCTCAGGTTTTTTCGAATCCAGTAAACACAACGATCAGACTATATTATATTCAGCATGTCCACAATATTTTATACTAACATTTTATGCCAACTAATGAACATGTATAATTGTAAACAGCGTCTTTTATTTATTAAGACATGTTATAGATAATTACGACCTGCTCTTTATTAAATTTCTTGATTTTTCATAGAAGTGTTCGATTCTAATGACTAACTTCAAAAAGTCACAATATTTTTCCCTAAGGGAATTGTATCAATAAATCATCGTCCAGTAGTTTTTTGACATCTTATAATTTTTACAATCTGCACATACATTACAATAAATAAAAATATTAAGAAGGAAGGTGCATGATTGAAGTTTGCCTATTGGTAATCCTTCCCAGCAAATATCTGTAAATCAATAATTTATATATTACATGTCAAATGGAATTAATGTTTAATGTCTTTTCCTACTGCTTAAGATCGATAAAAGAACATACTTCGTAATATGTACATGTTATCGAATATACTATATTCAAACTGATTTATCTCAATCGTACCGTAACAGTAGCTATTAAATTTTAACAAGCAATTGATTTTAAAAAAATACATAGGTTATATTTAGTTCCGTGTCTTTCAAATAAGTAAGAATAGAATCTATGAAATAAAAAGAACGGAGACCAACTATTTATACAGTGTGCCCACAAATTTTCTGCAATAGTCTAGGTCATCGTTTCTCAACCTAGGGGTCGCAACCCCCAGGGGGTAATGTTAAATGGGGGTCGCGAAATAGTCTAAACAATAATAAAAACTATTTTATGAGAAAACATCATTTATTATAAATATTTTACTTACATGTAAACAAAAGAAATTAATGTGATGATTGCATTTGTTTTTCATTTAGAAGTTTTTGCATGCGTGGATCTACGTTACACAAACACAAAAGCAAATTATTTTCGAGTGATAAGAGACGATTCTTGTATTTAGTTTTTTACCTTAATGATAGACCTTTTCACAGAGATAAGACATGGCGAAAGAGATTAATATTTTCAATGCTTCATATTTATTTCGACAAGCAAGCCAAAACGTATTTACGGCTTCAGATGTAAATTGTAGTTGTAACGTTTTGCTGACATTTTGATGAGCTGGTCATTAATCTCAACTAGTATCTTCACAGCGGCAACAACGTTTTTACTTAACGGATTCCGTACCCATCTCTCCGAAAAATAATTTTTATTTTCCCAGATATACTCCATCATCTGAGTTGTTAGCTCACGCAAATGCATTTTCATGCAATCAAAACTGTGGTGAATAAAAGTGTCTTGTTCATTCAAATTTTTCTCAATATAATCCGAAATAAGTGGGAACATTTCCAAATTTTTGCTTTAAAAGCGAATAATTCAAATAATATCAAGCTTCTTAATGAAAGCACGAACTTTGTCTGTCATTAATGAAATGCTTTTATCATTATTCTGTAAAAACAATGAGAATGGCGTTTGTTTGTCCTACAAAAATATTATTAATTCATCTCACAATTCCAATACCTCTTCTGTAACGGTCGGCTTTTGATAAAGTTAACCATTTTTACAGCTTCACAAAGAATTTGATTTAGATTTTCTGGGATTTTTTTTTGCGACAAGAGCATCTATGTGAAGCAGTGTATCCGTTCCTCCCTTGCTGTAAGACGATCTTCTAATATTTTCATTAATCCACTGTTTCTTCCTGTTATGGCCTTTACACCCTAATTACATACTGCAATACATTTTATCCAACCTATCTTAGTATAGCTTCTATTAGCTTCATAAAAAATATCAAAAAGACATTATCCTGTTGCATGACCCGGGATTGTAACATATTATTTCTTTTGACTTATATATCACCATCATTAATACCTCACAAAACATAAGAACTGTGACATGTTTGCTGCATCTGTTGATTCATCAAATTGAATACTAAAAAATACCATGATATTGTGTCGTTAGAAAGTGGAACTTTCTTCAATCTTTTTGCTTCGAAAGTGTTGCCAACCTTTGAAAAATCACTCTTTCGTCAAACCGCCATTGTAGGTATGTAACCTAATTAGAATTAATTTCTTTTTCATAAAATATTTGAAGCTGTGCTAACTAAAATGTTTAAAGAAACATTTTATTATTCCATTCCTAGGCATATCTATTGATGAAAATTTGTTCTAAAAACAACATTGCACTAATTTAATTACTAAATTAAATTAAATATTTTCTCTAATCGAATTTTGATCTTGTTGAGTTTTATAATGTATGGCTAGTTTACATTGCTTGAATACAGTCGAGACCAGTTTACGAAATGGTAAGCTGAAGATCGTCGGCATTGTGATTGATGCTTTTTGGAGCAGATGTGTATCATCTTCAATGTGTGTCAAATATTAAATCAGGACGCTTTTATACATCATCTATCTTTACTTTTTACTTTACTTTAGAATTGCGTTGTTGATTCTTTCCCGAACAAAAATTTTAATATTCGTCATTAGATCGCTGGCCAACAGCACATTGGTAAGACGTTGGTTTCTCAGGCCAATGGTCCCGGAATCATGTCCAGGCTTTGTTGTTTATAGTGCAACCAAGTAAATCTGACCTCCGGAAAATATGCGAACTAATTGACTAACGTCTTCCGCTCATTCCTAGCGGTCAACACATTGAGTGTTTAACAGCTGTGTATAGTCAGTCCCGTTCATGTTTTGGTGATCACAAGTTGTTTTATAGTTTAAATTTGATTTTAATCTAACGCGCTAAAATTCTTTTTGGGAATATACACAACATATCGACAGTGCTGCTTCATGGATCATATTTGCTTGGTTTGACTATAAACCGGGTTTTGTGATTTTCCTTGTCATTCACGGTGAATACTAACAGTCAAAAATCTTAAGTCACTTATCAGGCGTGGGCGCAATAATACCTCATGGCATGCCATATGCCATGCCTACCGAACAACAATAACTTGAACATAAGAACAAAAGTTTAATACAGAACATCCTTTAATAAACTATAATTTAGAAAGATTCTATATCTTGGGTGTTGAACTAATTTTTGTAAATGAAAAAGATCTTAAATAATTCAATGAAATTACATATCGACAGTCACTTCGACAAATTTTTGGGTACTTTTAAATAATCAATTCTGTTTTTATATTCGAATTTTTAACACCCACTAACGGTTGGGATACATGTATTTTCCTGTTATTATTGTTGACTTATCTTGTGTTGACACTGTACTTAGAGATTAATGAATATCTGACTGTCTAGTTATTGCTAACTATGAAACAATCCTAATGCGCAAATGGAATAAAATGGGATCTATCATTTTATATGAGAAATGGCAAATCGCAAATATTGAAAGAAATTCATTTTTAAATGAATTTATTTCGACATTTCCCTACCCTACAATTATATTTAGATTTTACAATGACAATTATTCTATCTTCTTATTATATTATAAATTTCTACCAGCTTTTATTTAAAAAGAAAATTATTTGTCCCCCTTATAGTGATTTATAAGTGTCCTGTTTTGTCGTTTATAAATTCAAATTGTTAAAACAATAACTGTACAAAATTTTTACATAGAGTTAGGTTTTATAAATTGCTGAATTCACTTGAGTGCTTCCAATATATTTAGATACATATATGAAAGTCTGAATGATTTAAATGGTAAATAAAAGATTTCAAATTACACTGGTCCTGTTGAGGTTAGGTACATTGAAATTAAATTGACATTTTCAAATTCACTTACAATATGTGCAGTAAAGAATCGATATTCCGGATCACTGTGATCCGGTTATTAATATTATCCGGGCGCCCATTTTGTTAGCAATGTGCAGGTTGTTATTTTTTCGGTAATCCGTATTAACATTTTAACATTTTTCGTAATAGGTACATATATAGACTAGCATTTAGCCTGCACGATGACTTCTATCTAGAAAAATGGAATCTTAGATACCTAAGTTAAATCACGGAATAAGTGATAAAAGTTAGCCGCAATATATGCTGGTGGAATTTCTACTATTTCTGATATTAAGAAAGGTATAGTCGAAAGGTAATTTATATATTTAAGAGAAATGACTTCTTTATGACATTTTAACAATTTTCAGTTTCGTAAAAAAATCTAATTCTGGCCCAGGCTTGCGTGAAACTCTGAACCATACGGAATACATTGAAATGGAAGGGCTTTGTATGACTGGTTTTTCCAACAATACTATCGACATATACCGAACACATTAGAAATTCTTGCTGCAAAGCAAAATACATTTTTGTCGAATGCTCTCAGAATCTCGACATGGTCTTCGATATATTAGAATATGCAGAGAAAAGCTTGGTAATAATGAAGCTGCAGTTAAATCTTATCTTAAAAAGTTGTCAAAAATAGTGAAAGAACCTTTTGCCAAATCAAATTTACAATGAGGATGAGTTGGATTTGTTTTGTAAAATGCCACCCGAATGAACGCTCCTGGTAGGAAAACGAGTAGAGGACGATTACCCTTCTGAGCTTCTACCAACGGAAATGGTATGTATCTATAAGCAAGAACTAATTGTTGGCAAATCAAAGCATCCAAGGGCACTTAGGAACAAGACTTTTCGGTGAATTATAAAACATCAAGTAAAAATGTATGGATGATTTCTTCTTTATTTAAAGAGTGGTTTTATAATTTCTTTGTGTGGAAGTTAAAGATATTTTGAGAAATCAGAATCTTCTTGGGAACGCATTGTTATTGGTTGGTAATGTACCAAGTCAAAACCATGAAGAAAAGCGAATATCAGAAAATGGAGAGGCGTATGTATTGTTTCTACCGCCCAACAGTCTTGGTAGTTACAACCAATGTACCAAAACGCAATTAGATTGACTGAATTATTTTATAGAGAAAGATTCACCCACTATCCACTATGCAAGACAGTGACAAAAATAAGAATAAATTTTTAAAAATGTGAATCTGTTTGATTCAGTATCTTTGTTACATGACGCATGGGGGAAGATTTTAAAAATATAAATCTCCACAAAAATGTTGAACGCACTTAACGGAAAGCTTTAATGATAATTATGAACTTGAAGATCTCATTCCTTTAACTGGGTTATGCACGCAATTACAAGAAGCAACAGAAGCATATGACAATGTTTAAAATATGTCAGGAAGAATTTCTAATGAACATTCATTTGCAGAGGAAGATATACGCCAATGGATAGAAGACATGGAGGCTAAATATCTTCTTGATAAAAATATGTTAGGTGACGCTGTTTGCGATGACGGCGAAGAAGATGCCCAACAACAGACTTTCCCAAAAATTTAACATTTCGAATCAATAAACTGCTTCACTACCACAATGCAATGAGGAGAAGAAAAATATATTGACTTGACCAACATCACCACCAGCATTGAAATTATATACAAAAGAAAATCGGCTGTCAAAAATAATGTAACTCTTAGCACATAATATTGAATCTAAATTATTTGTTTTGTTGTTATATGTACATAGCTCATGACTCATGACTTATCACATTAAAGAATTAAAAATATAAAAACTGAATTCTGTTTCATTTGAGTTGTTAAGTACACTAAAAGTACAATGTCTCAGTAAACTTAATGTTTTAATAACCCAGATGGGCTTGGAATTAATTGATCCGGAATATCGAGTCTACTGTATTATTAAAACAGATTAGTAAAATCACATTTATTTGGTATGTAATCATAAAAATATAGGTACTTCTATATAACAACACAAATCAATTTCATAACTTTAGAATTTTAAGAGAATTAAACCACCTTAAATCACACATTAATTGTAATAGATATAATAATTTATTGCTAATTTATAAAAAGCAAAAACACAATTAGGTACAATTACAAAATATGCTGTTACAATAGTATATTTGAAATATATTATTAAATCCAAAGAAGATATATGAGAAATAATTTTACGATACAACGAAAAAGATTATAAAGAGACACAAGCTTAAATGAAGAAAGACTAGGTAATCATAAAATGAAATACAATTTAAAATAACTAACAAAATTTGAACGTATCATTGTTTGACGATTTCTTTTGTGAGCAGTTTTAAAAATTTTTGTACACATAAATTAGAAAGAGCAATTGAAAGAATTGCAATACAAATACAGATCTATGAAACTAAGAAAATTACTTTCAAGGAAAATGGAATTTAACATCAATTTGGATTTTCTGTAGAAAAATTTGCAGATTTAATTTCATATGCATCCTATTAATAAATAATAAATGAAGATAATAACATGAACTACAGCTTAAGAATACATTTACATAATTGCCAATTTTTTACGGAAAAAAGACCAAAATATTGCAAATTGATCAAGAATTAGATAAGCAAACTCAAACACAACAATCAAAATGATAACATTTCTTACCTAAAGGCGATATATTATCCGCCGGATCCCGATCTCTACACCTCGTTTTGGCTCTCCCGTGTCTCGACATGATCGCGGCTATGCTAAAGTCTGTGGCGCAGGGCCTCATAGTGCAATTGTCATCCATCACCTGCAGCTCATCACCGTCACAGTCAACTGAACGATAGTACAAAATTCTCACGATCCGCACACAACAAAAATCACACACAAAAGAAATATCCCCAGAACCCTTTATGGGGTACAAATTCGTCCAATTAAAGCGCAACAAATGATGTGATTAACTCGCGAAAATTGATTTAAATAATCGGGGATGATAATAACAAAGTTTCGAAAATATTAAGCACCTATACATAGGTTTCGAAAGCGTTGCGAACGTTTCGAGGGGGTGTGAATATTTTGTAGGTGGTAAGTGGAAGGAGGGCTGTCGTCAGTTCACTTGGAAATATTCGCGTTTAGTTTCGGTACGACGTCGAGCAGGTACTGAAACGTTTTCGAGTTTTCACGCCACCGATGTTATTGTTGTTAACAAACAACGGCGATAACAGGAGCAAGATGTTTTGACAGAGTGAATATTTAGAATCTTTTGACTCACATTTAACAAGATTAGCATGATACACTGTCTAAGAGTAAATGAGATTGGTCGCTCCCACTCTAGTGTAGAGGCGTAGCCCACACCACATATACTATACTATACTATAACACAACCAGTTTTCACACAGCCCTTGACGGTAAGTAATTGATTCTCTCCCGTAATGTTTAGAGTTTCGATTTCGAGTAGGAAACACGACATATACGTCTGAAGAGTTGGGCGAAGCTCAACTGACCATACTACCATCGTGACGCTATCAAAAGGAATGTCTTTAAAACAGTAGGACCAACAAAACCCGCCGGCAGCAATTCTCTGCCATTTTTTGGTAGCCAGCCGCGTTCTACTCAAATTCCCCTACCACTTTTCCCTAGCGCGTTGACAGCGGATACTATGTAACCCGTGTGCTTCCAGTCAAATCTTTCCCCTTAAAACAAATCCCCCTCTGTATCCGTTATGCACCTGGGCGGGTGTAATAACGCACACTGCGATTCCTTTTCTTCATTCTCATCTGGTCAAAGTCACAATAGGCGTTAACTTAATACATGTACGCCTATAGAGGCGTTACCAATTAAGCCCCGCCCCTAATCGTTGCCTACCTGTGTGTAAACGTCTTGTTTTTGTGTGCGTGCATTTCAGATAACTGCCTCTCTACTCTTGTTTTTAATTTTACTGCACATTTTCCTTTCCTCTCTTGCGATTTTTATTCCACCTAGTGTAATAAAATGGACACGTTATTTCGGTCGATGGGGATGGGAATTCGGTAGAATACATACGGTGGCGGTTGTCCTGGAAAAGACTAAAAGCAGATGGGGTAGGGGGTGGTTGAAAAGAGACATGATGGAGGAAAAGGACGAGAGTAAGGGATGAAACTGGAAAAGCTTTCCGGTGAAATTGAAATCCGGAAAATTGACGCGATTAATTGGTTTATTTCTTTTCGATGTTAGAGAGAAGGCGTAGAAATATACGCTGGGTTTTATCTGCCACCGCTGTGGGCGAAATGATGGAATCTGTGTGACTTTTTTATGTCGTGTCGCCGTAATTAGTGAATCTCGTAAATCCCTTTCGTAGTAAAAGTGCGATTCATTCGACCTGCTATGGGAAAAAACAAGCTCAAGATATTCTTCTAATTACATCCACATCGCCTGAAAAATATCTTTCTAAATTTAAGAATCTCTAAGATAATTTATGCAAATATCATGTACCTAAATCGTGAACATTATATTAAATTCCTCCTGAAACAAAGCCATATGAAAAATCTATATAGAAAATGGTAAAATCAAAATAAAATAACACAACATTTAGGAAACATTTATAAAATCACAAATGTTATTTCATAAAATAGTAATAGTAACGGACATCTGGAATCAACAATCATTGCATCTAAAAGTAACTTTTATGATTAAAATTTATTTTCGGGAAATTTCGATATTTTAGACACCCACCAAAAACCCACTTGCAAAAAATGCTAGATGTAACGGAATTACTCTACTGATAGCGGAATCTTGCTTACTTAGTGGCATAACGATGGTAACAATCAGCGAATAGTAGCGACATTTGAGCAGCACAATAAATTTTGTTTCATTTTTAAAAATCATAGTTCAAAGTAAAAGGTAAGTAATTAAGAAACATTACCAAGTTCCAGTTCTCAAAATGATGTCTGGCTGAACAAGAGGACAAAAATTATGTTTCTAAATGCAGATAAAACATTTGTTTCATCTGTACTTAACACCTATTTATACGATAAAACTAATTTTACTTTTATACACGTACTTGTATGTTAAAAACTTGAAGAAGCCGAAAGAGCAAAGGTTCGGCTCTAGAAGACATTTGACTTTTTTTTGGAAACTTCAGGAAAATAGTTATTGTATCTTGCAACATAGAGAATCTGAAGACCTAACTATAAATTCAATTATCATTAACTAAAAAAATTCGAATTTTCAAGTGAAAAATTCTTTTTGGCACCACCTCACTTGGACAGAAATTAATTTATATTTATAAATGCTTTTTTTTCATTAAATTGTATACTTACCCAAATCTCATTTCTTTAACAACATAACAAAGCTTCTGACTTAAGTTGGTAATAAAATCAAGCGAAATTGCAAAATAGCTACGAAGGAATAAGCGAATTTTGGCGGACATTACCAAAACAAAAAAGTAAACGCCAATCTGATTATATATATTATTTTCAATATGTACAAATAGAAGATTGAAAAATTACCATCGAAAAGCAAAATACGCAAAACAATTTCCGAAATATTGGCTGCTCAGAAAATTTGAGAATTAATTCTGTAAAATATGAAAAATAGTGAAATACGTAAAACAAAGGCTGTAGAAGGTCAACAAATTTGGCAATATTACTCATAAGTTAAAGAGTTAAATATTAATACAATAACAAGAACTTTAAAAAGTCGGTTAAGAAAACAATATCTATTTACTAAGGATACTAGTGACTTTTTCTATAACAGCTTCCTGTAACGTGCCTTAAGAATCCATGAGGTTGTAGCATTGTAGGCTTGTTACGAATTGAGTCGTTATCGCTACACATTGTCCTCCCATTATTAAGTACTCTACAGTTATCTTCAGGTACCAATTCCATCAGCTTGGATCCAGTTGGGACTGAAAACACCATTGATGATATTGGTCAAGAGTAGCTCTATTTGTTAATCCTTAACTTAGAAAAAATCGTTTTGTTGGGGTGTAGACTAGCTCACGTCCGTGGCAGAATGCTACACGTGGTAACGCTAAATGAGCTAGAACGAACTTCGGCAGCCAGACAATATCTTAGAATTTCCTAGAATCTCCCAATTATGGATCTTTCCAAGACCAACCTACAAGAAATCTCGGCGAAACAATCCGAATTTGCCAAATTTACGCCGATGGACTTAGTGGAACTAAGAGAAATCCACGTAAAAATGGAAGACCAGCAGTAGACAAATGTATAAATAACGTTATCTAAATTTATGTAAACCGTACGCTAAATAATTAAATAAATCGTTTTGCTTTTGTGGTCAAACATTTACGTCGGCGAGGTCTTAAACAGATAACTAAATATAAATAGAGATATATCCTCTGGTTTGATGAAGCAACTATGATTATATGATACATAGATGTTATAACGCCCAGTCAATAAACAGTATGCTCCACGATATACAAAGAAAACTGATAAAGGATGATCCAGAATCTCTGCAGTGTGGAGTAGTTTCTCGCGATATGCAGGCGACTTCTCTTGTCACTCATTTCTAAATATCTTAGGAAATATTATCTTATGCGGAAAAAAATATGTTCCCAGTTAAATATATTTTCAAGTTGTGGTTTATTGAGAAAAATATCAGATTAGATGGCTAGCTCACTCACCTCAATTTCAAAAATATAGATTGCAGTAAAGCAAGAAATTTCTAAGACACACTACCACAATTAAAAGGAACTGATTAGGTGCTGTGGCCTTTACTTGATAAAAATCCATTGCTAAACTAAATACGAAACAAACTTATGTGATTTTCATTATGCTCGTAGTAACAATTGTTCCACTAACGCTGTGTGACTTCACACTCAATTGTGTTTCGTATTTGATTTTAAAAGGAACTGATGTCACTCGAATATCTCGGAGCTCAATTTTGCTTGCAATTTATTTTAAATCAATTGATGCAATACCAAATCGTAGTATTGCTATGAAATCAAATAAAAGATTATCAGCAATATTATTTTTATTCTTATAATAATACCATCTATTGTCTTTCATAATCCGTGTTAATATATTTAATATGATATAAACGGTAGCAGGTACATGTGAAACTGAAGTTAATTGCTTTAACAATATAGAAATAAATAACGCATTTTTTGCCATATATCTTCTATTTTTTCCACTACATTATCGCGCATAATTAATATCCATGGCATGAAAACAAGTCTGAAATTTTCTGTTTGCCATATTATACACAAGACTGGCAGTTATCCTTTACTTTAATTAATAATAATAATAATTTGTTTGATATTGTATTATGACTATAGAACGAAATTCTTGGATTAAATTGTACCAATATCCAATTATAATTGAATATTCGCATTACACAAATATTTTCAGAAATTAATATTGAATGCTCGTCAAAAACCATCAAAATCGTTTTTGTTAAATTAA
The DNA here is from genome assembly GCA_935421215.2 of Melolontha melolontha. Taxonomy (NCBI): domain Eukaryota; kingdom Metazoa; phylum Arthropoda; class Insecta; order Coleoptera; family Scarabaeidae; genus Melolontha; species Melolontha melolontha. The sequence goes on along the minus strand of OW285237.1, from coordinate 163,917,206 downwards.
CAATTTTGTTATAATTTATTGTAACAACACTAATATATCAAACCTTATTTCTTATATTATTTTCCCACATTATCTTTCTATTGGCAATGACGGAAGAGAATTGAAAGAATATTTCCTATTATCCACACTAGTGAGCAAGCCAACTGATTATGAATGACAAGTATTAACTGACTTAATAACGCTTTGCAAAATTATAAATAATCAATTTGATGGTTTGAAATTGCAGGAAAAATGTATCGCGATTTGTTTGCGAGTTATTTTCTAATTGGAATTATTATTTTATATTTTCACTAAATGGAAAAATAGAATCTGTACAAAATATAATAACCCTTCATAAAATTGACTAGAGTTCGATTTACATTCAAGTATGTTAAGAAAAAAAAAGTGTGTACAAGAATAAACTCAAACGCTTTAGCTGCATGAATTTGCGTCTAAACTGAATTCCATTTATTTATTTGTACTCTGTCTTTATTCCAGTATGTAGTGTCATTATTACCTTGAGCTTTGTCGCAAATTTATATTAACAATTTTAATTATAATAATAATAATGATAATAATACCAAAAATAATAAATCAGTGACACAGAAAATCCAGTCTGTCAAACTGTCATTACATGCCTATCAGCGATATATGAAATAATTACTGCATTAATAACAAATAAGATAGAGGAACATATCACTACGAAGACCACCCTAACAGAGGAACAAACAGAGGTTGTAGAAAATAAAGTCAACGATGCAAAGAACAAGTCAAAATAGACAGTGTGATTAAGAAACATCAAAGAAACTTAGAGATATGTTACGCAGATTACAAAAAGGCCTTTGACATTGTTGCCCATTCATGGTTACAAAAATACTACAAATATATAAAATAAACAAAACCTACTTTCGCTAATAGTGCAGTTATGTAAAACCAAAATTATGTCAAAAACAACCACATATATCAGGCAGAGACCATAGATATTAGACGAGGAATTTTCCAGGGCGATTCGCTTAGTGTACTTTGATTTTGCTTATGCCTAAATCAATTATAAACACTCTAAACGACACACGATACAGTTTCAATTTCAAATCAAATAAAACAACATTACATAAAATAAATCTTTACTGTAAATGGATCTTATTCAACTGTACACATCCACAATGACACAAATGCGAGGATTAAAGAAAATCACAGAAAAAAATAACCTCCAATATTAAGATGGAGTTTGGCGTAAGCATATACAAAACACTGCATATTGAGGGAGAAAACGTTTCTGGGTTCTAGGAAACACCACAAATTCTTCCTTAGAATTCCTAAATTTTCTGATGTCTCATTAAAGAAAGACTATTTGTTGCTTATTTAAATACGTATACAAGAATGTAAATTTATTGTTTATTAACCGTGTGCTATATTTATTTCGGTTTTGAAATAATCGAAATATAATTTCTTTTCAACAAAAAAGAAAATTTATATATCTAAACAGCATATGTGTATATGCTTATGAAAGATTATTGTTCCTGAAAAGAATTCTGCAGTTTTCATAGCTCTTTAAATAAAAAAAGTGCTTCAACGATACATTTTTTCGAAATTTCAACTCTTCTTGTCCAAGCTTTGTCTTCAATACACTAAATTCTATTGCCGAAAATCATCATTTAACCGCTCTCAGCTATCAGATTCAGTAATACTATACATAAAAAAAGAATTAGAATTGTTCAACAATAGTATATAAAACAAATTTAGAAAAGCAATGTTTTACTAAACGAATATAGCTTTTGAATACGAGCGAGTGACTTAAAAGCTGTATGAGCTTACTAAATCTACTTTTCTTACGAGGTTTGTTTATATTATTTTTTTCGTATTTTGTATTAATAATTATAAGCAAATAGTCATAGATATAAAAGCATTACGGAGTTATAAATTTAAAAAATTTCTTAGTAGGTGCCTATGTAGGATTTCCGTAACTTACTAACCTGACACGGCTTTGTTTATTTAATTAACAACAATTAATAAGTTTCATTTTCTGTGTTCGAATTGAGTTTAAGTTATATTAATGCAAGACAAGAATGAGTCTTACTACTGAAAATAATTGTTCTGAAGACGTTTTAAATACCGTTCTAGTTTACTTCTTTTAAAATTCAAGAAAAAATATGAGAAAAATAAGAAATATTTTGTAATTGAAGGATGACAAAAAAACGTACTAGGAACTGATGAATGTGTAATGTTAGCGTATTTTTTTGAGATGGTAAGCTATTTTTTATCCATATTTTAGTATTTCCCATTCAATATCTTTCATTATCTTAGACAAAAGCTCCTAAAGCATCCATTTTATTGTCTACATATTCCATGTTAGAAAGTACTTTATTAATAAACGAAAATGTGGATATATCACAATACGAAAAGCTATTTGCCTTTCTAAAATGTTTAAATGACACATACGAAGCAAAGACATCAAAGATTTTGACTATGGAAAACGTTACTATGTTTTTAAAAGAGGTTCCAGATGATAAGTTCTTTTTAATGAAAGTGGTACTAATATTTGGTTTAAATGGGACATGTCGGCATGCAGAATTATGCAGATTAACTGTTAAAGATATAGAAGACACGAGAAAAATTTTGGTTATAACTTTCTATGATACCAAAAATCAAAAAGAAACCGTAGGATCAGAGTGCAACGGATATAAAATTTGTCAGTAGTATTTACGATTAAGACTCAAATAAGCAAACCACAATAAATTTTTCATTTACTATAACCACGATAAGTACACAATACAACCAGTTGGCATCAACAGTTTTGCAAAAATTCCCCAAAAAGTTGCAGAATACTTAAAACTCCTAGATGCATCCAGTTACACTGGGGATTGCTTGAGGAGGACATCTGCCACCTTCCTTGTTGACAGTGGAAATGACATTCAAACACTTAAAAGGCATGGAGGATGGCAGTCGACTAGTGTGGCTGGAAGGTATATCGAGGGAAGCATCGCCAATAAGTTAAAAATTTCAAAAAGCATATTAAATCAGCAAGAACTAGTTGCACCTCAAGATCATTCAGGAATGCAGATGTAAGAATCATAATATTTTTCAGGAAGAACAAATAGAATTGAATAAATTTGGCGTGCGTTCATAAAGTTTTCAAATTTGAATAATTCTACTTTTAATATATATAATAATGTTTCCAATATTGAAATAAACAATTTTGTATTAAACTGTGTTTTATTAACAGTGACATTACTATATAGTAAAGTGACATTTCTTAAACGATTTTGAATTTAGTAAAAGAGCACATTATCAGTGAAAATGCGAAAGAATTATGTTTCATGCCCTTAAATATAAATGTCTCTTGTTTAAATGATCTTCTGAACTATCCATTAACTTGAATATATAATAAGTTACATTCGCGGAATCAATAAACTTCAATCACACAATATTTCAAGCTAGCACACGTAGCCAAATGCACGTAATTCAAGCTAAGATATAATTTACTATAAAATATGGGTAACCGCATAGAACCATTAGCATTAATCATTAAAAATTGCTCGATTAACTTGTGATATTCTTAGTTAGTTAGTAGTTAGCACTAGTTAAAATTTAGAGGTACAATTAGTTAGAAGAAGTAGTTGTAAATGTCCGAAGAAATTTCTTCTTAAGTTTTGCCAACCAGCGAATTTACATGAATATAAATAACTCCCTTTTGTGACTTATTATATTTACTATGAAATGAACTACAAATCGATAGTCATATTATCTAATTTATACGAGGTTTCGAGCAGTTTTGCAAATGCCAATATTTCGTAACATTAATTCTTATATCTCAACTCAAGAGCCCTGTTTTTTGCAGACCGTTCTACTAATAGTAATTATTTTTTCCACAATTGCTGTAAATTAAGTTTTTGATGATCGAAATCAAATATATGATACTGATGCACTGACTTCAAAATTCTATAAATCACCAAATTTTGTTGAAGAAATTTGGGTTTTACGGATTTGCTCCTTCATTGGTTGAATTGAGGCTTTCGTATTTAAACAATAAAAGTTAATATATTTTATATAACAGCTTAGGCCGATAGATTTATAGCAGTTGTAGATTACTTATTAAGTTATTATGTTATCATAAATAGACTATCTCACTGCAGCAAGTCATCCTAATTTCTCACATATTTAGTGTACTGTAAACTAATTTTAGTTAGACTATATAGTGGATTGTTCACAATCTTCTCCATGTTATGTGTAAGAATCATATAAATTACTTATTGTCCTTTATAGCCATAGAATATATAATATATGGCAAAACAAAAATACATAAAAAATATAATAGATACAGATCCTTTTATTTCTGTTAAGTTTTTGGTCTGCCTCAAACTTAAATCCATTACGTTTTACTTTATTTATTAATGATCTTTTATATTCTTTAACTTGTTTTCCACTTCCTTATGTCGATGATATCAAAATGTACATCCGTGTATCTAATTCTGCCGATTGTGTTAAATTACAATAAGCAATTCATTTTATGGTTTACTGGTCGCGTTTCAATAAACTAGATGTGAATCTTTTCTAGTAAATTATTATCGAGAAATCAGTCAGGTTAATTACTCTTATTTAATAAAAGATCATGTTCGTGATTTAGCTGTTAGTGTCAAAGTTTTGATACTATTTTTAACACCAATTGTTCGTTCAACGAACATATTAAAGCAACTTGCAATTAAGCTTCCAAGGTTTTGGGATTCATAACCAAGACATGGAAATATTTTAATAGCATGTCTACGTAATACGCGATTTTTGTAATTTATTTCATTTAGTATATATTTTTAAACTAAATTATCTATATTTAAGGTAAATGATTGTTCCTTTTTATTCTCAAAAATAAATTTCAATGAGACACGATTGTCTACTAGACACTTTATTATATTATAGGAAGGGGCAGCTTTAGATACAGGGCACCATTGTGGCATATATGTAAAAATTGTAGTGATGTCTTCAATGGAGGTGAAATCTAATTCTATATGCGAAGACCTGCATACAGAATTAGATTTGATTAAACATGTTTTATTATATACAATTCAGTTATTTTTATGTTAATTATTAATTTTAAATTTGATCTTTTTCTCAGACTTATTATTTTGACCTGGAGGTATACAATACGTGTACAGGGTGATTTATGAGTTCACCGACAAACTTTTCCATATGAAATGTAATTTTAACAAAAAAATATTATTGGGATATATGTCTGATTTTAATTATTTAGGGAAATAAAAGTCATCAAAAGTTTTATTGTAATTATTTTAATTTTTCAAAATCACTTGAATATTTACATAAATTGCTCAAAACTCAAAATCATGTGAATACATAATTATAATAAATGCTCAAATTGTCCTCCTTCCGCTTCAATGCATGCTTCACAACGACGAACTAAAGAGTTTCTCACTCGAACGAAAAGATTTGGTTGATTTCTAATTTGAGTAGCAGCATTTTGTATTCTCTGTAACTGTGGTCGTGTACTAATTTCCTCTTGATAAACAATTTGTTTCATGTGCCCCAAAAATAGAAACCTAAACGATTTAAGTCGGGTGATCACGGTGGCCATGCACCGGACCGGACACTGGACCATTATTACCAATCCACCTGTTTATAAAGAGCTGGTTTAACCACTCAACGACTACCCGTCTGCGACGAGGTGGAGCACAGTCGTGCTGCACATAGTTGCAATAAGGTTAAGAGGTGTATCTTCAAGAAACACGAAGATGTTGTTTAAAAAGATTCTGTAAGTATCTGCGTTCAAACGTTATTCTAGCACATGCACAAATAATAAGTTATCATTGAAAATTCCACCCCCATACATTGATTTTGAATCTTTATTGAAAATAACCTTGTCTAATCGCATGTGGATTTTATAATGCCCAGATTTGATCGTTATAGTAATTGTCAATTCCGTCTCGTGTAAAGCACTCTTCATCGGACCACAGAACATTTGAAATGAAGTCATTAGTTTGGGCATGTTGCTACAATAACCAATTACAAAATGGTAGGCATAGGTAAGGTGAGCATCTCCAATTTGTAAGGCTTGAACATTTTATCTATAGTAATGATGAAGGACTTCGCGGTGCAAATTACACCATACAAAATTTTGAGTGACATTCAGATTGTGTGCTATTCTCCGACTACTAATTGAAATATTGTCAATTACAGCATCAATAATAGCTATTCCCTGTTCTACATTAACTGCATGTGGTCGAATAGCTTTTACTGGAGCAGGACCAGTTTCTCGTAATCTTCGGAAAGATTGTCCGAAAACTGAGTATGGTAGATGACTAAGTGGAAATTTTTCGCGTACATTTTCATTACAATAACCATAGACGAATATAATATCGGCATTTTCTTCAGTGCTATAACCGTACATTTTCAGTTATAGCTGAATACACGAGAGAATACTGACATTAGACTGCTACAGACTGACAGGTGTATTTATGCTTTGTTTTGTTATTAATAAATAATAACAATAGCCGTGAATGAACATCTAAATAATTACAATCACACTTTTACCGTCTATTATTTCCTTAAATAGTCGAAATCGGACAAATGGCCCAATAATGTTTTTTTTTTTTTAAATTGCATGCATTTTCATGTAGCAAAATTTGTCAGTGAGCTCATAAATTAGCCTCAGCGAATTGTATTTATTATAGTTTGTCCTGTTATTAGATAGAATAACCTATTGAACATTTAAATATATTTAATCATTTATTTATATTATTATTCATTATTTTTAGGGGTAAAAGTGTAAACTTCTTCGTGGTTTAAGGTGAATGTTTCTACTACATATGAACTTATGAGTAATAGAACCCTTATTGACTTTTTCCACAATAACTTCACAATATCAACTATTTAAAATTAAGAAATATCATCACTTGGGATTATTCTTTATTCAAATTCACTCTTGGGTATCATCTATGTGGCACATAGAAAATTAACTGTAAAAATAATTCACAATTTGCAAAAACCAATAAGGATCTAATTTTTCACTTATTTTCTTCTCGAATCAAGCAATAAATTGTAATAATTTCAAGATAATAAAAACGAATTTTGCGCTTTGTAGTTTCCGTTTCAAAATTGTAATAAATTAAGAAGAAAATGCCTTCATGTTAATTTTGCACGGTCATTTATACTTTTCCATTTCGCAATCTTCCAAATTGTATGATTACACATCGTATTGTTATACATTTCATTTTACAGACTTATTTTTGGAACATAACGAAAACAAATTAAAATTATATCTAATTTACCGTTAGCATCATTAAAGTGATTATATATGCAATTTCAACAAAAGTGTTTTACATTAAATTTAAAATTAGCATCAGTTATGCGTTAAATATTTCAAGTACCGATAAGTTGACGTCTACAAATTTTCCGAAAGATAAAATGTACGAAAATAAAGAATAATAGCATGGTTACGAATCCAGGCAAATATATTAGTATTGGAAGAGAATCAGAACAATTAGTAACGTATCGTTAACCCTACATCATAATTTTCTCAGTATTTTATACACCAAAATGGAAACAATATCATACATACCGTATGAATGCCCGGGAGTGATTGATCTACCACAATGTAGTAAGACGAAGACGAATAGCGAGTTTATGTGGTTAGGGTTGAGAGAGTATATTCAGTCTGTTCTACTGTCTAACTGTACGGGCGTTCCCTTTCTTTATCCAACACATTCTACATACGATCTAAGTACGAATCAAATAATCTCTCTCTAACACATTGAATATCCCTATCAGTCGCTCAAAGTGTTCAAGCAAGCTTGCGACTGGTCATTCAGTTGCTACTTGTCATCCGTAGGGAGAGTACGTATAGAAATGCTAACAAATGTCCGTCGTAATTTTTATAACCGATTGGGTTACTGCTCGGCTCAAGAGGGTGGTTTATTTGAGCATTTACTAAATAATTAGTTTTTCTTTTTAGAATGTTCTTTTATTTAATAATTAATATTAACACTTTATTTATATTCTTGCAAGAATCGTTATTGTTTTGAAATTTTATGCTATTACAGAATACTTTTTATTTTAATTTTTTTCAATAAGAGTTACGGTTTTGTTTCATAATTTTATATTATTTATGTGTTTTCATTTGAATAAGAATTTTTTAAGTTCAAGCCACAAAGCTAGGATGAAACTTATCATTGAATATTTAGCGATGAAAATAGAATTAGAATTATTATTATGCAGTAAACAAAAACTCTGCACTTTACGGCGAATTGTATTTTATGATACTTTCAACTATATTATATCATTTTATTTAAATTTAAATGTTAAATTTAAAGTATTATGGCCGAAGAGACATAAACAAAAGTATCCGTTATTGTAGGGACGTTGACAGCCGGCATATGACTAATAGTGCGAAAAGCAACGGTGTAGTCGGATAAAAAATCCAAATTCGTACATTAACCATAAATAATATACTACAAATAATTTTGTAGTTTGTTAAACAATTAGTTATTAATTTGGAATATTTATTTTGATACATCATTTATTAATAAACAACTATAACGCTTTCTTGGTTCACCACAATTAAATACGCCCTGTAGGAGTTTAACGTATGTAGCCCCTCCCACTTGCAGTTGGCCAGTCATGTCATTACTTATATATCCATCGATCGCTCGACGTTGTGCACACGGTATACATGTGTGTAAAGATGAATACATACTTTGACTGCTTTGAATATTTTAATTGTTTTGATTACTTTGATTCTTTGATTATTTTGATTTCTTGGATACTCTGATTCACTATATTTTCATTTTACATAAGTACAAGTTTAACGTTCGGTGCCAGAATTTTCATTTTATTACTGATCCTATCGGTATTCCTAATCGGTATTATTTACCTCGCAGAATTAGTAATGGTAACGTAGCCGCTTTTCACTGAATTTGCGGAAATATTAAAACAAACTGCATATATTTTATCAAATTGTATTATAATATATTTATTGTAATATTGTATATTATACGTGATGAGACGAGAGGCCGATGACTCATCGCCCGCGGAAATACTATTTATTTGTGTTTTTAAAGAGTTTCTAATGTTATTAATATAATTGGAAAACAAACGTGTGGTGATCTATAAAATACGAAATACACTTTTATTTGTTCATTTTGTAGTTCCAGTTGAGTAATAGATATTTATGTATTAAGGGAATAAACGACAGTTTTAATCCCGAGACAGTAAGTAAGGGATTATAGACGTTTATTCCCGAATTACATACAAAACTTTTCTCCCGACCTTAAATGTAATAATTTATTTCATTATTAGTTTGACAGTTGATCTGATGTCATTCAATTAAGTTGGTTTGTCATGAAAATGTGCATAGTTTCTGGTTACTAAGGTAAAACGAGTTTGTTTGTGTCTCATTTTTTCCAAAAAAACGCAGCCCGTTTAAATTATTGTGCAAAAATGAATATTAATGGCAGTGAAGGAGATAATTTTTACACAAGCACTACTGTAAGCAACCGCCAAGTTAAGATATCAGATGATTGTCCATATATAAATATTGTAAACTCATCTAATGTTACTATTACGATTACAAAATAAAATTGATTGATATATTTAAATGCTTCGTCAATCTGACAGTTAAATTAATTTTGACTTAAATAAATGAACCAAAAGTCATTCACTACAGTATTCACTTTATTCCCTAGGGAAAATCGAATATTTTATTCCCTATAGAATAAAGTAGTCTAATATATGGCAATTGTCAGATGTATAAGATGACACTTTATTCTCGGTCGGGAGAAAAGGAATATTAATATCAACTAGCAATACTTTCTCAAGGTTCTCTTGTGTAAAATTTATTCTCTTTGAATGAACTACATCCTTGTAGATATAAAACGTCCTTTCTACATCGCAACTGATTATAGGTGTATACTGGAAATATTCTATTATTTCAGCATATTTAGCAGTTAGATTTTGAGGCATTTTCCCCATACACAATTGCCGCAATGTTATTAAATTTGGATTTCTATTAAAAACTGCCTCTAGCTCTTGCCGAAGGCCACATCCGAAACAACTTGGAATATTCTTCAAATGAATATCCACATTTAATGTGGTTAATCCCTCATTTAATATGAGATTTTGATTTTCAAAATAAGTGATAAGTTTCGGCAAAATTTCAAAGTGTTCCTAAAGAAAGTACAACTGATTTTTTAAATTTGAAATTTGTATTACAGAAATACTTCGAGCATCGTCATTTAAACATGTAACGCAATTTTGTAAACTATCGAAATTCTCTGCATTAGAACTAGTAGCTTCCAACCATGTTCCCCATCTAGTTATTACTGGAGAGGGAGATTACAGTGAGAAACATGGAAGTTTTTCCCTGTAAAAACTCTCTCAATGGTGCTTTTCTGAAACCTCGTTTTAAAAGCGAATACAAATCTATCAACTTCCAAGAAAGGTGTCTCTGATATATTCACAGATTCTGTGGAGAGCATGTGCTACACAAGTAATATGCAGCATATTAAGATATGTTTCCTTTAACAGTCTGCCTATTTTTAATATATAGGCGGCACTGTCACTGACAAATAAACGTATTTTTTCTTTGTACCTGTCGTCCGAATGAAGCATTTGGTGCATATTCTCGTAAATGGTTTTGGCTGCTGTTTCCGGATCAGTTGTATTTATAACTTTTGTTGCTATTACATATGCGTTATATGGAATAGTTGGATGTAGTACACTAGCTACAACATTTACCACACAGCGTCCTAATATATCGACAGTTTCGTCTGCACTTATCCATAAGTACTGATTTGAAAGGTGGCTTCTAAAGCGTTCTACTGCTTTCGTGTAGCACTTAGAAACATAATATTTGCGTAAGGTGGATTCATCAGGAATATTTCGACCAGTATATTTTTGGATAAATGTTTTGAAGGTGGGATTGTTAAGTTTAGTTAATGGAATATTTTCCGCCAGTGAAGTTTCACAGAGTTCGTCGCTAAAATTGTCTGTTTCCAACGGGTCTAATTTCTGTGTATGTGTTTGCGATTCGTTTGACGTGCGATTTTTTGGAATTTTTTCATAATATTTTACAGACTTTGCAATAAATTTGTGTAATTAAGAAGTATGTTAAAACAGTTAAAACAATGAACAAAAGAAACTAAATCAGCCTACTTCATTTATCTTACGAAATATAAACTAATAAATAAAACAAATTATAAAAACTCCTCACAAGAAAGGAATTTAACTGTAATATTGAAATAATTGCGTCACAATTGGACGACATAAAACAGATGTGCGGTTGACCGAATGAATAGTGCTATTCAATAACTGCGTGTTGTACTTAGCAATGTTATGGACTATTTACATGGTCCATCGTAATTTCGGCCTAATGTGTGCGGTTCCTAGTGATGAGTAAAGACCGGCACTTAGGTAGGCAAACAGCGGCGTCAGTGCGTTGGGTAAGTTCGCGGTTATTTAGAAAAATGCTATCAGTTCGAATTACAGCTACGCGAGATGTAAACCGTATATATAATACAATAATTGTCTAAACCATAGATCATACTCATTACATAAATGGAAACAGAAATATTGCTTCCCCATTTTAAATAGAGACGTTATAATGCATAATAATCAGCTTAGAAAATATTCTAGCAATAGAATGTATTGAATTGATTCCGCTTTTACTTGAGGAAGATCTATTATTTTAAATAATGGATCTTCATCAATTTTAGCTATTTTTTAAACAGCAATCGTACTGGAATACACAAGTGCGTGCATTATCATGGTGAAAAAGCACTTTCTTCTTAGTAATTCCTGGACGATTTTCAGCAATAGCTCAAACGATCTACAAGATTTTCGTGATATTCGCGTGATTTACGCTCTTATCCTTTTGAAGATACTTTATCAACAATATTCCTTTTGCTTCTCAAAATACCGATGCCATCACCTTTCCCATCGATAACACTGCCTCGGCTTTCTTTGTAGTTGGTTCTACACGTTTGGTCCACATCTTAGACTATTGTTAATGTTCGGGCCCAGAAATTCTGTTGTGTCACGTTCAAAAATTTCTAAATTATTCATCGATATTTGACAGCGAACACGTCTTTGCTCTGTCTTCAGTAAACGTGGCACTTTTCTTGCCAAAAGCTTTCTCTTATCAAGTTCTTCGTGCAAAATATAAATTGCCCATTCCTTTGAACAGTGGCGGCTGGTGCTGAAGGGCACAAGGGCACATGCCCACCCAACCATCAAGATAAACATAGAAAGAAATTCGCATGTAATTCAGTGCATTATTGTATTTTATTATTTTTACGTATTTTTATAACGATAGTATCAATGTTTCCTTCCGAACTACAGACACTAGCGCATAAACGCTCAAAACTATGTTTCAGGACACGATTTCAGATGTACCTATTCCGAATATGGATCGGCCGGTTCCGCTTATCTTCGCCATATCTCCACTTAACGTCTTGGGTTTATTGTGATTGCATTGTTTTCGTCGCGTACTGCACGTGTTTATTATTAATGATGGAAGTTAATAGTGTGCAAAATCTTTAAAAAAACCCGCTATCATTTGAGGAAGACTTTTAATTAAGAAGAAAAAAAGGCCTATCCCTGAACTTCAAATAAACTGCACTTCAACAAATAAAACTCGAACTTACAATAGGGTATTCAATAAAAATATATATGAAAAATATGAGTGGATTTGCGGCTGTTCACTAACAAATAAACTGTTTTGTTTTATCTGGTTAATTTTTAAGAAAGAGGTTAGTGCGTGGAATAAACAAGGATTAAATGATTTAAAGCATATTGCAGAAAGAGCAAAGAAACACAAAAATTCTGTTTCTCACATGAATGCAGGAGTGGATTTTAGTGTTCTAGGCAAAGTGGACATACGTGAACATTTAGACAGTGCTTATTTGCGACATAAAATTAAGTACAACGAAGATGTGGAAAAAAATCGTCTTATTTTGCGCCGGTTAATTATGTGTATAAAATTTTGTGGAACTTTTGAATTGGCGTTACGAGACCATGATGAGACATTAACTTCCGAAAATCCAGGTATTTATGTAGGCTTAACTAACTTTGCAGCTAAATTAGACGCTGCGCTTACAATATATATGAAAGGTTCACAAGAGTGTAAAGGCGCCTCAAAAACTATTTAGAACGAATTGCTAGATACAATGTGGCAAATTTATAAGCAGGAAATATTAAAAGAAATTAAATCCGCAAATTGCTTTTGTGGCTGATGAAACTACAGACACCTCTAATAATCAGCAAATGGTTGTTATTATTCCATACGTGTTTAATGGACAAATTTTTGAACGCTTTTGGTCTTTTTTTAAGCCGGATGGACATAATGCTGATGTATTAGCAAAAACATTGCTGAATGAATTACAAACTATTTTAAATTCTCCTTCTGGGTCTGATAACAATAAACTAATCGTTCAAAGTTACGACGGGGCGTCCGTGGTGAGTGGTAAGACAAATGGTGTCCAAGATATTATCAAAAGAAAATTTCCACATGCACATTATATTCACTGTTACGCATATCAATTTAATTTAATTATTGAGCGAGCGACACAGTGCAATAAAAATGTGAAAATTTTCTTTGCAAATTTGCAGTCATTTTCAAGTTTTTTTTTTTTCTCGATCGCCAAAACGAATGGTAATTCTTGATGAAATAGTCAAACGTAGATTACCACGCGCTGCTCCGACATGCTGGGTTTTGAAAAGTCGAACTGTGAACACATTATTTGAACACCAGGATTCTTTCAGAGAATGTTTAAACAAAATTATTGACGAAGATGGGATGGATTCAGTTACTATTAGTGAAGCAAGTGGTTCATTGAAACATTTGAATTGCCCAGAATTTCTCTACTGGTTGAAAATATTTCATTTCATCATGCCACATGTTGAAATATTATTTAATCAGACTCAAATTCGCGGGATTGACAGTGCTCAACTGCAAAAGGCAATTGAACAATTCCAACAGCAAATTAATCACATTAGAAATTTAAGAAATTCTACCAACAATGACAATCAAGAACGCAATAATAAAGAACCTGCAAGGAAAATACAAAAAACGACAGCTGGAAATAACAGAGCTGTTATTGCAATGGAAGTATGTGACACTATTTTAAGCCAAATTAGCGACCGATTTGATTTTAGGGATCACCTAAGTGTAGAAAAGTTATTTGATTCTCAAAATTTTAAAACTTACAGTAATTCATTTCCACAAAAAATTTTGATGAAACTGTGAATGAAATCTTATCCTATGTTGGACGGTGTAAAATTGAAAAACTTTCAATAATTTATGAGAGCGATGACATGTGTGACGAAGGTGCTGTTTTGTCACTTTTAGTATTCAGACAACAACCTAAAAAAGATTTTGACGAAAAACTATTGGATATTATTTGTACAACGCCCATATTGACAGCAGACTGTGAACGATGTTTTTCCACCCTCGAACGCATTAAAAATTTTCTGAGAAGCACAATGTCAGAAGATCGACTGAACGCATTGGCGATCCTATCAATAGAAAAGAAGTTCATCTAGTCTATCCCGGATTTTGACAAAGTCATAGACGTCTTTTTCAACATGAAAAATAGGAGAATTGATTTTATGTACAAAAAATACATAATTTTTGTTTTTGTTTTGTGTCCACCCTCTTTCATAACTCACGAGCCGCCACTGCCTTTGAAAGGCTCACTGTCTTGCTATTTCTAAAGCTCTCGATGGTCGATCACTTAGTAAGAAATCATGAACTTTATCCACCATTTCTGGACTTGTAGCGGTTTTCGGTAGTCCATTGCGGGGATCATTTTCTAAGCTGCTCCTGACAAGCTTAAATTCATTTCTCTATTTTCTAACGGTTCTGTACGAAGGATAACCTTTACCGAGTGTATCTCGTATATCATCATGGATTTCGGTAAAGGCATTTCATTAAAAATTCTTAATCACTGTACAGTGTTCAAAATTATCTATTTACAATTAATTAGTGGCAAGCTAAAATTAAAAAAATTCCTAACAAAACACGCTTTTGGACAAATTTATCGAATACCAACAATAAACTGACTGGTTGTCAAAATGTGATGAGTGTGTTTTTTTTATATCACTGCCCACTCTAGACGATCGCGCGAATAAGTCTAGTATAAGAACCAAAAAGTGCATTGGCTAAAGTAATTAATTTTCTATTACTTGAATCTTTTTATAAGCTTTGTGTCAGTTCTCTGCTCCCATATGCCTTTCCAAGTAATCGTATTTTAATCTTATTGTTTTATTTTAATTATTTTTTATAAAAACTGCAAACTTCATAAAGTACTCTAAGTAAATGAATGTGTATTTACGCTTCTGACATTATGTAAATATATTAGTTTCTAAGTACTTCCTTACGCATTACATTACCCTGTAATTACCTATTATACATATGCACACATGCAGGTAAATTAAATTACATCTGCATAATAATTTCACTTCAAATTAATATTAAGAATTCATAGACAACATGAACATTAAGCAGATAATAAAAATGTAAATTGCCCTGAAACTTATCTCTAGAAGGAGATCATTAGAAATTCCCGCTAATTGATTTCAATCGTAAAAGAGTAAATATATTATTTAAATTGATAGATACTAATCGTATACACACAAAGTTGCCAGTAGAAACATTAAAAACAAATAAAAATATTGAAATTGCTTCGATTACATAATTAAAAGATAAAAAGTAATTATGAGAAACAACATGGTTATAATAGAGAACGGACGCAATTTCCATAAAACGCAATCGGCAATTGGAATTGTGTATAACGTCGCTCAGTACATCCCGGCGTAATTCAATGAAGTATTTGCTTGACTTACTCGGACACCTGGTCTCGCCGCGATAACAATGGACAAGCCAGCTATTGTATTCCGAGAATATAGTGCTTTTTAAAGTGTTTTCATGAGCGTAGATAGAAGCGGGGTTTTTATAATGTATTTTATTTATTAGTTTATATTTCGTAAGATAAATAAAGTGCTGTGAGTAAGTTTCTTGTTTTCATAGTTTTAACTGTTAATTACATCGTAATTTTTGTGATAGATCCTGTTTAATATCGTTTGATTGAATTTATTTCTACCAATTATTTCGATGTAAGAGTGTGCATTGAATTTCGTTCAGTTTCAATAACTTACGCACACATTTTTAGTTTTCATTTATTTAGATCTAGAGCATTGTTTAAATTACTTTTTCAGATATGATATGGAAGAACGTCGAGAACGGCATCGTAATACAATGGCGAGTTGGATTGACGGTCATACTGATTGTATGTCCATTGTCAGTGATTCCGAAATTTATTACAAAATCCGTAAAATATCGTCAAAAATTCGTCACTTAGGATCGCAAACACATCTGAACTCTGTAAAACTTTTATGGCGGCTAATATTCCATTAAATAAACTTAGCAATCCCACTTTAAAAATATTTCTTCAAATATATACTTGTCGAAATGTTCCTGATGAATCAACTTAACGCAAATATTATGTTTCTAGGTGCTATACGAGAACAGTAGAACGCATTAGAAGCCATCTTTTAAATAAATACATATGGATAAGCGCCGACGAAACGGTGGATATGTTAGGACGCTGTGTGGTAAATGTTGTAGCTGGTGTACTACATCCAACTGTTCCCTATAACTCATATGTAATAGCAACAAGTGTTATAAATAGAGTTGATGCGGAAACAGTTGCTGAAACCATTAAGGAGAATATGCAAAAAATGCTTCATTCGGACGCCACGTACAAAGAAAAAATACTTTTATTTGTCAGTGATAGTGCTGCATATATGTTAAAAACAGGCAGACTATTGAAGAAAACATATCCTAATATGCTGCATATTACTTGTGTAGCACATGCTCTCCACAGAATCTGTGAATATATCAGAGACACTTTTCCGGAAGTTGATAGATTTGTATCAGCTTTTAAAAAAGTTTTCAGAAAAGCACCCTTGAGAGTAGTTCTTTTCAGGGAAAAATTTCCATCTCTGTCACTGCCTCCCACTCCAGTAATAACTAGATGGGGATCATGGCTGGAAGCTACTAGTTATTATGCTGAGAATTTCGATAGTCTAAAACAGTTCGCAACACTGCTAAAGGAGGATGCTAGAAGTATTGGTGAGTTCAAGGAGCTCACACAAATCCCAAATTTAAAAAATCAGTTGTACTTTCTTCACGAACACTTTGGAAAATTGCCAAAACTAATCACTTATTTTGAAAATCGAAATCTCAAATTAAATGACGGATTAACCACATTAGATGTGGCTGTTAATAATTTCAAAAGTATTCCAAGTGACTTCGGATGTGGCCTTCGGCAAAAGTTTGAAGCAATTCTTAATAGAAATCCAGATTTAATTACATTGCAGCAATTATGTATGGAGACAATTCCACAAAATCTAACGGCTAAATATGAAGAAATAAAAGAATATTTCCAGTATGCACCTATAACCAGTGGCGATGTAGAAAGGACGTTTTCTATTTATAAGGATGTACTTAATTCAAAGAGAACAAAATTGACAGAAGAAAACCTTGAGTAACTATTGCTAGTCAATATTAATACTCCTTTACTCAACTTGAACGACAAAATGAACAAATAAAAATGTTCCAATTATAGAAATAAAATTAAAAACTTTAAAAATACAACTTTTCAACAAATACATATGTATTTCGTAATTTTATAGATCACCACCCGTTTGTTTTGCAATTATATAAATAAAATTAAAAACTTTATAAATACAACTTTTCAACAAATAAATATGTATTTCGTAATTTTATAGATCACCACCCGTTCGTTTTCCAATTATATAAATAAAATTAAATATTTTGGAAATACAGCCTTTCGCCAGTACTGCACTGGGTGGTAAGCGTGTCCGTTCTCTAGAACTTATAATATAATAATAATGGTTATAATAAACGGAAATACATACTTTATCAATCGTGTAATATATTAAGAGTATTAGTAATATTTTATATTTGCTTTGTTTTTGTTTATAACGAATGGAATGACTATAATTTTAATAATTAAAAAGATCAAGTTGAACTTGAAATATTTAAAACATTTTTTCATATTATAGCAACAGAGCTTCATAATAATACTAGTAATAATAATAGCAAACGCTCAAACAAAATAAAAAATTCACACAACCGAAGATAGAACAGCGTATGCGGAAGCAGAAAAAAATACGTATAACAGTCTCCATTATATCAGTGGAATCACACTCCATCAGTTCTAAAGTAGTATCAAATCGTTAGAATTACCATTCATAGACCATGCATTAATGCAATCAATGATACACAACACATTGAGCACAGCCGTAAATTTTTATATAAACTTGAATAAAAAAATATAAACTTTTATAAGCTGAGGAATCATGGAAAAAAACAATAACAAAATAAACAATAACAAAATAATCATAGAATCTGTAGTGGTAGTGTGGGTTAATTTTACTTAACGGTTATGCGTTTACTTTTGCGGTTATAGGCTGAGATGTGAGATAACTGGATGTAATAATAATAATAAAAATTAACCCTATATTGCATTTTGTGCCCATTCGGGAACACCATGAATTAAACATTCTAAAAACTTTATTTTCAAAGAAATAACATCGGTATGCACATTGGTCCCACTAGGGAACACTATCTTTTAAATTGGGCTACTCAGCTACAGGTGGCAGCACAGTACTACAACCAAAATTATTCAAACAGATGATCATGTCAAGCTGATTTGAGGTTACCTGTTGTCAACTTTGGTTGGTGATGTTAGTTTTGTTATAAAGTCTGCTTCCGAGTTCAAAAAAATTCTGTAAGGTGTGCTACAGTATAGTAAAGGTACGTATTATTTGATGTTTGTTATATCATATATACTTACCTATAAACATTGACACAGGTATTTGTGCCTTTTTGGGAACACTGTGCATAAAGTGCACAAAATATAAAATGGATGAAAAGTGGGAACCCATCAGTTCGAGATCTTTTTATGGAAAGACAAATGATTCTTACCAGCTTAGAGATATTCCTAGTGATAGTGAAGATTCTGTTCTAGCAGATGACGTTGAAGAAATTCAAGAACATCGGAATGTGATTGAAAATGAGGCTAATAATCAAGAAAATTTTGACGAATTCGATTCTGAAGACGAACAACCATTGAGTACCTTAGCAAATATCCAATTTTCTTCTAAATCTAAAAGTCAGAAATTAGTGTGGAAGGAGGAAGAGACTTTCACAGAAAACGATAATGTACTGTTTTGCGGTAACACTGATTTACCTGACGAAATTTTAGAGCTTGTCACTCCTTACGCCGTTTTTCAAACTATTCTTCACTGATGAATTTCTGAAGATGATAGTAGACATGTCAATGCTTTATTCTGTTCAAACTAATCCAAATCGCCCTTTCGTCACTACAACGGACGAAATACTAAAATTTATTGGCATTTTACTGTGGATGTCAATAATAAAATTGGCCAGTACAAGACAGTACTGGGGTGCAGACAAGCGAGTACCCCAAGTTGCTGATGTTATGCCGGTCAACCGTTTCCAAGAAATAAAAAGATACTTACATTTCAACGACAATCAGCAAATGCAAAATAAAACTGAAAAAATTCAACCTGTTATTGATCATATTCAGTCCGTGTGCAGTAAAATACCAATGGAGGAAAACTTGTCTTGTGATGAACAAATAGTACCCTTCAAGGGTAGAATTTCATTCAAAACATACAATCCAAAGAAACCGCATAAGTGGGGTTATAAGTTGTGGGTTCTTTCTGGGCTCAGCGGTTTTTCATATGACTTCCAAATGTACACTGGACAAACAGAAGTAGCAGAAGGGGAACAAGATTTTGGTTCCTCAAGTAATGTTGTTGCTCGAATGAGTCGCCGCATACCCAAGAATCTGCATCACAAATTGTACTGTGACAATTATTTTACGAGCGTTCCTTTGTTCTCCCATTTGTCACAAAATGGAATTTATTGTGTAGGAACTGTGAGAACAAACAGGTTAATGGGGTGTAGCTTTCCCACGGAAAAGACTTGGAAACAAAAAGGTAGAGGTTCTTTTGTAGAAAAAGTAACCAAATACAGAAACCAGCAAGTGAAGGCTGTACAGTGGTACGACAACAAGGTCGTCACGCTGCTATCCACTTTTGCTGGCCGTCAGCCATCACACAAGGTTCAAAGATTCTTCAAATCTGATAAGGCTAGGAAGGATATTACCTGTACAGACATTGTAAAGGTGTACAACAAACACATGGGAGGGGTGGATCTTCTGGACTCCCTACTTGGTCTGTATAGAATTCGAACCAGATCCAAAAAGTGGTATCACAGATTATTTTTCCACCTGATAGATGTCGTTGTATGTAATTCATGCTGTTGTACAGAAGAATAGCACAACGTCACAGTCGGGATCATCCTCAGAGATATGGAGAAATGCCTCTCCTACAATTCAAGATCGAATTAGCAAAAGTGCTCACCACGATAGGGGCAAGTAATGCATCAACTAAGAAACGAGGGAGGCCAAGCAATGCTTCATTTGAGCCACAGCAGACAAAAAGAAGTGTAAAGGAGTTCAACCTCCTTTTGAAACCAGAACTGATGGTATTGGTCACTGGCCCCTACATTCCGAAAAACGCAATCGTTGCCGTCTGGAAGGTTGCAATGGAAAAAGTCGAATATATTGTGTCAAATGTAAAGTATATTTATGTTTATATGAAGAAAAGAATTGTTTCTTTGATTACCATAATGTAGGATGTAATAAATGAATACACATAATTTTCGTACAATATTAGTGACTGTGTCATGTTGGCACAATGTTTCCAAATGGGCTAAAAAAAAAACAGTGGAAAATTTTTGAAAAATCAATTTAATATTTTTTTTGTTATTTTTTACGTGTAAAGGACGAAAAATATTGTATAAAAAAAATTATTTTGCAAAATTAAATTTCGTGCAATATAGGGTTAACAGAAATGGAAGTTTCATATTAAAATTCCTTACAGTTAAAAATGATAGAAAAGGATTACAGTGTTAATAAATCAAAATAGTCTTCATTAACGAAGATCTTAATTTACCAAACAATTATTGACCTAAACCATCAGGAAGACAGAAAGTTTATCGAAATGCAGAGAATAATGTTATTAGAAACCTGCAGCATAAATAAGCAAGGTTTGTAACAATCATTTGAAAGCTATAAAAATATGGACGATCAAAACATCATAGAACTTGTGGTAGACCCCGTCTATAATGAAAATTAACCCTTCGACGGCGGAATTTTTTTTTTTTGAAGTATGTTATGCCTGGTTCATGATAAAGTTAAGTTAGTTTAACAATTTTATAGTTTTTTAAATTTTTTTTTGCAAAAAACTGCTGTTACCAAATGGTAACACTAGCCGTTAACGGTAGACAAAATAATAGAAATTCAGATATCTGTCAAAAAGGTCTATTTTATTGTGAAAAATATAGTTACAGCCTATACAAGTACCAACATTACATCCAGAACACTTTCTGAGATTTAGAGAACTTATTTTTTGGCAGATAGAGGACAGCTTCTGGGAATACGGTTGCCACGGATTGTTCCTGTTCCATCGTAACCAGTAAAGAGGTTATCAAAATAAAATTTTAGTGGAAGCTTGGACACATCAGGTGAAAAGTCGTCAATCATACTGATAAGAGGTGCTGCACATTTCCCAAATCCATTTTCATAGAAAGCACTTTCCCTCGGATTTTTTCCTTGGTAAACATCGAAATTAAGCAGATACCTAGACTCAGCATTTAAACACCACACTTTGTAGCCCAATCGGATCGGTTTCCCACGTATGAACTGTTTGCTTGGATGTCTTCCGAAATATTTAACCATGTTCTTCAGGAACGAAATTTTTAATAAAATTTGCTCGTAGGTAATCCATGAGAGGTCGTAATTTCCGCATTTTGTCCTTATAATTAGGTTTCTGTTATGAGCACAGTGTAAATATTTTGCAATTTGCCCAAACATTGCATCTATCACAACAGGTACGTTTAAGTCCTTTTTTGTACTTCAGTATATGTCTTTTTCAGGCAATTCATTATATCCACTAAAAATCGTGATGGCGATTGCGTATATCATATTCTCTGAAGAAATTTTAGGATCTGAATGACTTAAAAAGAGAGTATATTTTGTAGACTGCTCAACGAGTAAGTCAAAAATTTTCAAATCTTTTGTAATCAGGCTCGGGAAAATTTTTTTCATTTGGGATTATATCGCCCTTTATCTAAGCGATTTTTTCCTGTCCTGGTCTGGTATAAAGCCCTTCATTATGAAGAGACACCTTTGGCTCTTCATTTATAGGTTTCTATAGTCTTACTTCTGCTCCAGCTAAAAATTGTTGTTGTTTTTGTTTCTTTATGCCATCCGTTAATTGCCGTTGCAGCTATCTGGCGCAAATTTTTCTGTAATTCAACGTCTGAACAATGTACTGGGCTCTTTCTTAATTAATTCCTAATTGCCGAGTAATTTGTTTTTGTGTAATACCGTGACTTCATCAAATCAGTGCATTCACTTGTGTTTGGTTCTTCTCTACCTAGAAAAGGTGCAAGCAATAAAAGTTCACGAAAAACTGGCCTGTTAAAAAGTTGCTCAATACAAACACCCTCCTGGGACTTACCTTGCGTGGGTGGGTTAAACTTAAATTGACGAAACAGCCAGCCAGTGCCAACGATATAAAACTCAGTGAGAAGGTCGTACGATTTTTAACGAAACGTTACTGTACTGACTACAAATTTAATATGAGCTGCTTGTCGTCGAGATTATACGACACGCGGAGTTCGTATTCGTGCTAACGAACCCACCACAGACGGACTTAAATGATTGCGTAAAGAAAAAAAAATAAACAGGAAGTAATATCAAATAAAAGAAAATGTTCCACATTAAAAAAAACGAGATAAGTTTATTTGAAAAACGTGGAGAAACTGAATAATTCTCCAGCTATACAAACAGAAAGGAATATATAAAGGATGTCCTACAAAATTAATAATGGGTGAGGCCCCGTATATAGTTATTAAATTAATTAATACCAAATTAAAAGGAATTCTTTAAATACAACAGAAAACAAGTACAAAATTCTAGCTTTCAAAATGCTTGAATGATAGTGTATATACAGACTTTGTTATAAGCATTTAACATCAAACAACAAAAAAGGTACTAACGAATTAAAAGAATCAGAATATGTGTACACAAGATCTTATCCAAAACGTTCACAAAATAATTATTTTTTTGCTTAATTACATAAACTTAATAATATATACAAAGAATTCAAATAAATTTTACCTCAAAGTAGCCCTTGGAAATTATGATTATGTCTTAGCTTGTTACTAATTTTAATAGGAATTTTGTTGGTTATGAGATGAGATATTTGATTGAAATGACAAATGTCAAAATAATAAAACGAACATTTTTAAGTGAATGAAATATGTTTATTTCCAACAAACAAGCAAAATTTTATAAAAATTGTTCAAAGTGTCCACCACCTTGTTCGAAACATTTCTCACATCTTCTTCTAATGGAGGAAAAAGTGTTTTGTAGTATCGCATTGTCAATTCCATTAATTCTTTCAGCAATTCTGATTTGAAGGCCTGCAAGATCAGGTATCTGTACTTGATAAATTGAGTTCTTTAAGAATGGCCATAAAAAGAAATCACATGGGGTAATGTCACAAGATCTTGGTGGAAATTCATGTTCAGTGTTTAAACTTATCAACCGATTTTGAAAAAATTGCTGCAGAATATTAATTGTTTCACCTGCTGTGTGTGCTCTAGCTCCGTCTTGTTGAAAGTAACCCTGTGTTATTTCTTCGTCGTCAAGCTGTTCGATAAATGGCATAATAATTTATTGTCGATACCTTTCTCCT
This sequence comes from Melolontha melolontha, assembly GCA_935421215.2. Lineage (NCBI taxonomy): Eukaryota > Metazoa > Arthropoda > Insecta > Coleoptera > Scarabaeidae > Melolontha > Melolontha melolontha. The sequence goes on along the minus strand of OW285237.1, from coordinate 163,893,344 downwards.
GTTAAGGTTCCCTTAAAAAAAATAGGGCCAATAATTCTCCTTCGACTAATCGCACACCATACACCAATTTTCTGCGGATGAAGTGCGGTTTCAACAAAAAAATTATGTGGTTTCTCATTAGTCCACATCCTCATATTTTGAGTTCACATATCCATTCAGATAAAACCATGACTCATCAGAAAAAAAGGTTTTGTCAAGAAGGTCATTATCAAAATTATTTAAGAACCACTGACTAAACGTTATTCTTCTGGGATAGTCGATTTCCTTGATTTCTTGATAACAGGTCGTGATATGGAAATAAATGTAAGTCCATTTTTAAAATTGTATGACATGTGCCAATTGACACACCCACTTGTTGTGATAATGCTCGTACGGAAGTTCTTGGTGCATTATTTATAATTTCTCTTACATTATTAACTAGCTCTTCTGTACGCTTTTTCGCCCGACCTGCGCCTTCTTTCTGTTTAACACTCCCTGTTTCTCTGAAAACCATAACGGAATGTGTCACGGTGTGCCGAAAACTGTCATAATCAAAGATGACGTTAGGGAACCCATTTCTAAATTCTTCTAAACAATCTTGAAGAGAATACTGCCATTGTCCGTCAATCTTACGTCCGTTTCGAAAATAAGATTCTAGCATGAATGATTTGTGTTGTATAGTAAAAACCATGTTAAATCAATTTTAAATTACAAAGCAATTTTTGTCAACTATGCATCTGTCTAATTGACAACTAATGCAAATTTAAATTATTAATAATCATACGTTTTTAAAGGAATGGCCTACTAGAGAGACAAAGCTTATTTGAACGCTTTTTATTTGGCAAGGCAAATAAATTATAGTAAATGGACTAATTTAATTAAAATATTTGTACATAAAAATTACTGTCAACAAAAAGAATTAACTAAGAAAAAGACGATATAACTTTGCGAATTTTATATTTTAGGTCGCTAACGTTTTTTTTTCTCTTTTATCGCCTTATGGCCGGACGCAAGTTTTTGTTGTCAGAGGAATGGACAAACAGCTGTTTCGAAGTAATTAAGTGGCATAATTGTACTTAGCTGCTGTCGACTATTGCTGTCCGATGTCACTCCAAAGGGTCACTTCTGTAAAATGGAGTCGGATTAAGAACACGTGGATGGTAAAAGTTTCCACACGATTTAAAAAAATAAAACTCTTCAGATGGTCGAAGGGCACAATTAATATACAGCTTAATTAAATTTGACGCACCAATATTTAGAATTGCGGTAAAACAAACTCCGCGGACTCTAGTAATTCAATTAATTCAATGAAACATATTCAAGCTGCTAAAACGATATCGTGTTCGCACACAAATAATGCCACTAATCTCCCAAAGGTCTACAACGGATGTGTCCGTAGTACATCGTGCGCATCTCTTTTTCTTAAATTCTTCCCCAAAAAAGCTGATAACGTAGTGATACGTTATATTAAAGCGAAATATACCAGGGCTGACCAATAAATCTCTAAAGACTTCTAACAACTGGTTAACTGGTCGTTTTTCGTCAAACACCATCATTTCGCCTATATGACAGACTTTGTAGGTCGAATCCACTGGCAAACATTTCTCACATCTATACAATCGTTGCCGTAAACAGTTTTCAAACGCTTGTAAATTTCAATGAGCGCGCAACTTTCCAGCGTTAAAAATTCTATCACGGATCGTATCTTAGATATCGAACGATGGTAAATGACTCGACGACGATGTATATAAAAATAAAACTTTTAATGCTAAGACGGCATCCTCCAAATTACCGTTTGCAAGTTAAGACTTGTCTCTCCCCACTACTCACACAATGGCTTTGTTGGAAACTTTACATATCAATCCGACCTCGTAGCATAAATTTCTCTAATTTTTCACATTATTTTTGTTTATGATACAAATATTTTTACTGACGAAATCCAATCCACATTAGGTAACTACAGAAATAATTTATCTTAAATTTCGTTACATTTTGTTCAAAAATGTGTTTCGTATGTTGAACGTTTTTATATCGTCTTCACTGTACCTCACTTCATTATTTATATTTCCTATGTTAAATTTAAAATATTCCATGGCACATAATGGGATAATGCAGTAAACGACAAGTCAAGAAAATAATATTTAATAAGAGCGGCTATAATTTCGCAAGTAAATTTTTGTATTTGCATCAGAAACAAATGAAATCCTATCATGGCCGAAGCAGCATAATCGTAAATATAAATATAAATGCACTTATGCACAAAATGTGTAAAAGCGAATTCCAACGGTGCAACATCATATTTTAAATATATGCGTGATGATTCAAAAAGCACGACGACAATAATATTTGCTCTTTTGTTAAATAAGCAACGTAAAAACATGCATGTATATACATGTTTACAGTTTACCATGAAACCCACGATTCCCATTCAAGATATTGCAAAATAAATTAGTATAATTGCCACACAAGCCTCTATTCTAAAAATGCTTAAAACACATTTTTGTTTAAATGCAAGATATCTATGTATGCGGGTATATACGTATTAGCTATCATTAATAAAAATTTGTTTCCAAAAAGTCAAAAGAAACATAACATAACATTATAATTACAAAAGTTTAGAAAAGGTTTTTTCTTCTTAATAACAATAATAATAGTAGTTCATACAACGAGTCAATAACGGCGGTTATTATTCCCGAGAGCTGAATTTACGAACCGCGCCGCGAAGCGGCGAGGGAATAACTCAGCTCGAGGGAATAATAGTCATTATTGCGAGTTAGTATACACTACTTTATCTACGACTAACTGAATATTACTAAAAGATAAACATTACACTATAATATTTATATGGCGCTTGACGATTTGACTAAGTTTATCGTATCGACGACGCGTTTGAAAATTATAGTATCCGGGATAGTTTATCATTACTATGGTAACGCTGGTAAGACTATATTTTATTGGCGGAACGCAGGGAATAATGTGACATAACGTTATCATTATTCTCTGCATTGCGCCTATAAGAACGGTCGCATTTCATTATCCGCTGCGGGAATTATGTGTTCCATTATTATCTAATAATCGCTAATACAATACCTACTTTACTGTTTACTCGAAGATAAGGATTTTTATTGTACAACAGGCGAATTCCTTTAAAGGACAATATAATTACATTAATGGTACACTGCAATAACTAATGAGAAAACTTAAATCTAAGTTATAAAACCTATACCAGATAAATAATGGATTATCCATTTCGTGGTTTCAAAACCGTAGGGCAGCTGTCAAATATTTATGTCAACCGAAACGTCAGATTTTGAGGTAAATGTTTATCGTTTACGAAAATGCATCAAATAATAACAAAAAAGCGCGTTAAAATTGCTAGAACATACTATAAAAGTGGGGATTCTAACGTAGCCACCTTTTGCGCAATTAGAAACGACTTTGGCCATCATAATCGCCCTACTGTATAAGTAATTGGCAGGATAGTGAAAAAATTTGAAGAAACAGGGACCGTGTTAAATATTCAGAGGCATATACATCATCGTAATGTACGCTCCGCTGAAATATCGCTGCCGTGAGTGAAAATGTGGCCGAAGAGCCTAATTTGTCGATTCCACGGCATTCTCAGTAATTGAGCCTGCCTTACAGCTCATTATAGCGAATCTTGCATCTGGATTTACACCTGCATCCGTATAAAGTCCAGCTCACCCAGCAATTAAAGCCTACTGACCATCAACAACGCAGGAGATACGTCAGATGGCCCTTGAGCAATAAGCCTATATGACGATTTAAGCATAAATGATGATTTTTCGAACAAAATGCTTTTCAGCGATGAGGCGCATTTCTCACTCAGTGGGTACGTAAATAAGCAAAATTGTCGCATTTAGGGCTCTGAGAATCCTCAAATAATTGAAGAGAGGTTACATCCAGAAAAATTAACTGTTTGGTGCGCATTATGGTCTGGAGGCGTTATAAGGCCGAATTTTTTCGAAGATAACGAGGAAACAGCGGCTACTGTCAATTCAGAGCCGTATGGTCGAATGAAAACACACTTTTTTGGACTGCTATTGAAGGTATGGATTTGGACGATATGTTGTTCCAGCAAGACTGTGCAACAAGCTACACAACACAACCGAATTGGGCTCTATTGCACGAGAAGTTTGCTGGCCGTCTAATTTCACGTTTTGGCGACGTCAATTGGCCACCGAGACCATGCGATTTGACACCGTTAGACTTTTTTTGTGGGACTATGCAAAAGACCGTGTTTATATGAACAATTCTCTAACTTTAGAGCATTTGAAAGACAACCAACATTCGTCAACTGATGGCCGAAATAACAGCCGAAATGTGCCGAAAGTGGCTCAAAATTACCTGAAAAGGATCGAGTGGTGCCACAAATCCCGAGGCGGCCATTTTAATGATATTGTGGTTCACACATAATGGCAAGGTCCAAAAGTTTATAATAAAGAAAAAATTCGTCAAAAATTTAATTTTATATGTGTTTTCCTTACTTTTTTTTTAAACCTAAAAATGGATAACCATGTATATATAATTCAATATTACTTGCCTTCAAAGTGGTTAAGGAAAGCTACGAGGGTATATCAGATATAAACGAGACTGATTTTTTTAAACTATTAATGCTTTATTGAACAAGGTTAATACAAATGTACTATTTTTCTACATAATCTCCCGCCCGCGCAACACATTTTTCCCAACGGATTGGAAGCTTTTTAATCCCGTTATCGTAAAAACTTTTAGGCCGGTCACATAGCCACTGGAGCACAAATGTCTCTACCGCTTGGTCGCTGTCGAAACGCTGGCCTCCAAGAGCTTCTTTTAGAGGTCCAAACAAATGGTAGTCACAGGGTGACAAGTCTGAACTGTAAGCAGGATGTTCCAAGATTTCCCAGCCGAATTGTTCCACTTTTTGCCTCGTAATGTTTGCCGAATGTGGTCTGGCGTTATCGTGAATGAGAATTACATTTTTAACGGATTGCGTCTTTCTTTTTCGTCGTAAAGACAATTTTGCGGCATCCAAAACGTCGCAATAATATTGGGCATTAATTGTGCGGCGATCATGAAGAAAATCAAGCCTCAATGTTGGCTTCGGTAACGCTCGTCCGTGGGCGTCGAACGTGGCTCTGGTTTTCAACTTTCTCCCGGCCTCCAGAAAATTGTTTATGCCATGCAAACACGCGAGGTCGTGAAAGGGTGTTCTCCCCGAACTGTGCGTGCAATCTGTGTAAAATGTCTGTTGGATTCACCCCCTCATTGGTCAAAAACTTAATAATTATCCGCTGCTCCACGAAAACGTGCACTGCTTGCTCACTCATGGTCACTGCACTACTGAACGGTCTCGACGGAATTTCAGACGTTGCTCTCCCCACCCTAAGTGCTTTGTCTACATAGCCGCCTACTTCGCCGATTCAAAAAACTTTTGTTCGAGTCATTAAAAAATCAGTCTCGTTTATATCTGATATACCCTCGTATATAAACATGTGAGGGTAAGCTACATATAGAAGATATATTTTTGTCAGCTGAGCTGTAAGTAAGATGTTTGTTCTAGCTCTGCTGACCAAAAAAGTATTTCTAAAGCGCGTTGCGTACATCAGTACTAAAAATCTTGAGTAAAAATGATCTTCCTATCATAAATAAATAAAATTCAGAAAATTCAGAACGGTGTGGTTAAGTTACGATATTCCTAAAAATTTCATGGCCAACTCTGAAGCTGTTTCTTTTGAACGCATGATATAGCACAATATTATAAATAAATTTAATGAAAAAATGCTTATCGAAGTAATAATAATGTAGCTACAACTATCTATAAATATTATTAAAGAATTTATGATCAAACCATGTATATTCTCGCGGAGATGTGTATGCGTGAAAGTAAATACATAGTCAAGCTGGAAAGATATTTAAAATGAACATGGGACCCTGAAAAAAACATATTTATGCTGACAGAAACACATCGACATAAAAATTAACAATTAATAAATTCCTGAAAAGAGAGTGAGCAAACAGACACCTTTGCTGCCTGCTGCAATAAATAAACGGAAGCTGAAGGAATAAACGGTGGTGTATATTGTTCGAATAAAACCTGGTCGGATTAACATATTAAAGGCATAAATACGCCCACGCCGAATATAAAGGTGTGCTCGGCTTTGAAAACAGTGACAAATTAAACGATTTATATGTTATTTATTTTATCTGCTTTTCATTAAGATTCGAATCTGGGTGTATATGAATGTTTCGCGTGCCTGAGTTCCTCTAACGAACAAGACAATTAATAAGAAATAATTAATTTCCCTGCTCGTAAACTCGATATTATAAATATTTTCAAATACTTCATGATACTATTACTCGGTTATTAATATTATTTGTGAAAAATATTGTGATTTGCTCCTATGTTTCAGTTTTGGTATTAATTTTAATTTTTAATCTAAATGTATATACTGTTACGCTTCGCATATATAAGAATATTTTAATTTAATTTTAAGTAATATTTCTTCTACAAATATTCCGCATTTTAAAATATTAAACTTCAACTTAGCCATTTTTCTGTGTACATTTCTTGTGCAAAGAGAAAGCCTTTCTTTTTTCTCGCACTAGCGATCGGCCCTTCGGCTTCTACCTGACTTGAACGGTCAACCAAGAATTTAACGTTCACTTGAATTTCTTTATACATTTCATTTCAAATTAAGTTTTAATTTAATTATGTACTCATCCCTGACTAATATATCATGTCGCATATCCTTTGAAAGCTTGTCTCCCAAGGGATATTTAATGATATCTATGTCATCGACATCACAACCTTTTAGCTCGCGCTTTTGATTAATTTATTAGTCAAGACATTGACAACATCGACTCCCTTCTCCAAGGATAATAAAACTTTAACCTTTTTTCTAGACTAGTGTTTCTTCGATACGAACTTATTCCTTGTCTGTTCAGATCCTTCGTAAGTTAAACATCTTACTCGCCTTACTGTTCAAATATCGGCCATGATGTATGTACCCCTGCATCTTTGCTTCTAAAGTAATCTGTATTGTTCTATATATATATATATATATATATATATATATATATATATATATTATTCTTTTAATCTAATCCACATTAATTTAATTGATTTAACTAATTAAGTTCTTGGTCCGTCTGCCAAGCATCGCTCTCCATACTTGTCCAAGTATATGACGTACGCCTCGTGGGCAAACATCTTCGCAACTCAAAGGTTACTCTATATTGTTCTATACCGAGGTTATTTATATTAATCACAATTAATTCACATTTAATTTACTGCCTAATTTAACGTCCCTTTCAGTATCCTTTTGTGTGTTAATTTTTAATTACTTATTTACCGCTCTTTGTGTATATTACTTTTATTTAATTACTTAAATATATCAACGCTCAATTTCTTATGTAAATAATAAATACATACTTTAAGGGCAACGTTGTTGAGTTTTATTTAGTTAGTAAGTTGTAATATATTTAATTCAGCATTATTACGTACGTCATGGACCCTTGATGACACTTCACCACCATCACCGATTATTTATTTCAAATAATTCATTTTATTATTAGCTACCACAGCCGAACCATAGCATTAGTTAGTAATAATACACATTTCGGAGACAGAGAGGGTGAGGACAAGTTATGTGTAAATCAGCAAGAGATCAGGCAAGTACATGAACTACCTTGGCAGCGTAATCGATGTAATGAGAGGATCAGAATAAAGACATATATAGGGCGTATGTATGATTTATTGAAGAACGTATAGGGGCTGGCAAGATTGATCGAAGAACCAAGCTGAAATTGTTGAACAGTAACGTCAGTGTGTGTTGTTCTTCGGATGTGAGGCCTGGTCTATGACAGAGAAATACCAAAAACCTTTTCAGGTATTCATAAACAACTGCCTTCGGAAATAAGGAAGCTTTTCATTCCGAGCCAAATCTCTAATGAAGAACTGTGAACCTGAACGAATCAAGAATACTTTGAGAAAAGGCAATGAAGACATAACCAAGCAAGCTATGACATGAACTGTAACAGGATACAGAAATAGAGGAAGGCCAAAAGCGACATGGAAAAGAGGGATAGAGGAGGAGATCAGGAATTCTGGAAAATTTGGGGAGAGCTGGCAGTGCTAGCCAAGGACAAAGTTGATTTTAGGCTCTTCGTGGAAGCCCTATGCTCCGTAATGGAGTGAAAATTTTGGGAGAGCTGGCAGAGCTAGCCAAGGACAGAGTTGAATGTAGGCTCTTCGTGGATGCTCTATGCTCCGGAATGGAGTGAAAAATATTTAATTTTATTGAAAGATACTATTCTTTTCAAATTGTTCGCTACTATATCAGGTTGTTGCACAACTTTGAAACGTTTTAGGTTTCTAAGATGAGAGCACTTTGTTAGACACATTTGAAAGTTATTTTAATATCGTATTATTGTTTAATTGGATAGTGTAATATTAGAGCCAATAATAAACATGTGTTTAGAGTATGGTACGTTTCTAGACGACTTAAGGAAATCTGCCACTACTCTTATTCTCTTATTCTCTTATACTCTTATACTCTTATACTCTTATACTCTTATACTCTTATACTCTTATACTCTTATACTCTTATACTCTTATACTCTTATACTCTTATACTCTTATACTCTTATACTCTTATACTCTTATTAGTAAGCAATTGTAGGCTGATTTCTATGCTCTCATTTCTCTAAAATACTGGAGACAATAATCTGTATCAGAAATTCTTAGAAAATTTCTCAAAATGGATACATAAAAGGTACAAATGTAAACAGAGCCATACAGCACGTTATGACGGAAATTCCGAAAGGTATTAATAAAAGCGAAACAACAGTAGGAATATCTATCGACTTGACAAAGGCTTTCGATAGTGTTAACTACTAAAAGTTGGTTGAAAAATTGGAAAAAATTGGCGTAAGCAGCACTGCGCTAAACCTCATAAAATCATATCTGATAAGCAGACAGCAAACGCTTAAAGATAAATTCACCGGAAGATCGTCTCCAACTGGTTAACATTAGATAGGGTAGTACCACAGGGTTCGGTTCTGGGACCGTGTTTTTTTTTCTAATTTATGTTAATGACTTACTTACCATTACAACACAAGGTACCATATTATTTGCTGATGATAAATCAGCAATAATCTAACTGAAGAATATAAACTTTATAGAGGGGATCACTAGAACATTGAGTAAATTTGACCGATGGGTTTCTCAGAACGATCTAGCCTTAAGCGCTGAGAAAACATTACTTCTTGAATTTTCCTACTTTAAAACCATTGAGAAAATAATAAATTACAAAGACGTAGAACTACGCAAGATGATGTTATATTTCTTGGCCTTGATCGACTGCCAAGTAAATTGGAAAATTCATGTGAACTATCTGGCATCGAAAATATCTTCGTTTAATCATGCACTGCGCATAATATCGAGAACAGTGGATGTACAAGCGAGCAAGGATGCATATTACGCCTACATTCACTCTCGCCTTAGGTACGGTATCGTCTTTTGGGGAATGTCTCACACGGATGGACTCATGCAGAAAAGTCTTCAGGACTAATGGTATACTTACATTAACTATTTTGTATATATATATATGAGTGCGCGATGTTTGTCCGATGAAACGACCTCTTTATTGATTGAGAACTTCAACATATGCATGGCAGAAGACTGATAAAAGATTCGTTCATGCTTCTATTACAAAACAAAGAAAGCTATAGTTAGATCTGCAATCACTTACCTCCTCAGATGAAAGAACTAAGAAAAGGTCTTTCCAGCAAAGCCTATTTACTGTACTGACTGTTGTATTTTACAACAGCGATGACTATTTTAATTTTAATATGTTGTATATTCTTAACATGTTTTTATGTTTTTCAAAATCACTTTATAATTCATATTTATGCATGTATCTGACATATCTATGCATATATCATGTAATACAGAAATAATAATAAAAGTAAAGTAGTTTTTGAATTTGTTCAAAGATTGTATTAATTATTTACGAAAGAAAATGGAACAAACGATATTGTTTTGATTTATGACAATGCCTGACCTTTCACTGCAAATGTGTCTAGACAATTTTTACAGGGCTTTGGCTGGGACCCGTTTGACCATCCTCCATTCAGCTCTCATAACTTTCATGTATTTTTGCACCTGAAATTGTTTCTCGGTGGTGAACACTTCAACAACGATAATGAGCGCAAAGGACAGGTTACCATATGGTTGACAACAAAGGCGGCGACCTTTTATGAAGAAGGAATACAAGAACTTGCGCTACGCTATGACAAATATCTTCCAAATGGTAGAAATTATATAGAAAAATAGCTTAAGGTTTGTAGATTGTTTTGAAATAAATAGTTCTTCTGTATCTCTACTCTATTTCCTTTCATTACCAAACGGAACTTACTTTAAGGACTTACCCCGTATATTCTCAAATCTAGCAAGAGGAATGCATTTTCGGGTTTAGTTAGTTTCATATGGTACGAGGGACACCTTTTATATTTTTACAATCGACAACTAGATGGTGCTTTTGACATCTGTAATCGCTGTATTCTTAAAGTTTGACATTCGTCAATGAGAAATCCGCGATAGCTTAGAAATTGAGTCAGTGGTTTGTTGACAGTGACAGTTTTAAGACAGTAAGTTTGTAAAATAATGGAAATTATTCATGAAGGTTTTCGCTGGATGATTTTTTACGATTATAAAAAAGGCCTAACTCCACAAGAAAGCATTATATCGGTTCGGTCAACTTTTGGTAGTGAGGCACCATCAGAGAAAACAGTTTACAATTGGTTTGCAGAATTTTAACATTTATTTGTAAAAAAATATATTCCAGATGGATTCCACATAACTTGACCGAAGCACAGAAAGCAGCTCGTGTCAATTGGTTTAAAGAGATGCGCAAAAAATTCGACGTAGGAACCGCAAAATCCGTATACAACATCGTCACAGGTGACGAAACATGGATATATGCCGTTGAGTCGGAAACCAAGCAACAATCTACTATATGGGTATTCCAAGACGAATCGAACCCCACAAAAGTTGTTCGTGCAAGGAGCACTTCCAAGAAAATTATCGCTTCTTTCTTCGCACATCGCAACAATTCCTTTATAGGATCGAAAAACTGTTAATGGTGAATAGTATACAGTAATTTGTTTGCCAAAAGTTATAGACGCAATCAGGAAGAACAACCGAAAACGTCGCATTATTCTTCATCACGACAATGCGAGTTCCCATACAGCACGTCTAACAGTTGACTATTTGCAGGAGAAAGGTATTTAAATAATGTCTCATTGTTCATATTCACCTGACTTGTCGCCGAATGATTTCTTTTTGTTCCAAACTGTGAAACAAAAAAAGCATGGACAGCGATTTTCAACACCTCAAGAAGCAGTCAAAGAATTTGAAAATCATGTTTCTGAGATACAACCATCATAGTGGAAAAAATGTTTTAAGAACTGATTCGTACGCATGCAAAAGTGTATAGACGACAGATGCGAATATTTTGAAAACCAATAAAATAGTTTGTTCCCAAAAATTTTGTTTTCTTCCCAGATTTTGTAAAAATATAAAAGGTGACCCTCGTACTAGGAAATATTATTATTACTAGTAGATTTCAATATTTTTCTATATAAACCAAAATAATTAAATTTTAATTAAATAATAAATCCGTATTTATGAAAATTAACAGTACTTTCTATCATAGTAACACAAAAAAGTCAAAAAACCCATAAACAAATTAATTTTTGTAATTTCTTTGATCTATATTCAAGTTTTGCATTAAATTAAAACAGGCCTGTCTACACTTCTTCAAATGCGATATTAAAGTCAAAAATAATTTTACAACTTTTTTTTAAGTTTCACGAAATATCCACCAACGAATTTTCTACTGAAATTATATTTAGGCTTTTGCGATTCTCGTTTATATGTATTTACGCAAGTTCCCCGCGTAGTAAAATTATTTTCCGAATGTTGATTGATTCATTATACAGTAGCCGCACCTGTGATCTCGATTTGCGCAATTAAAAAATAAATCCTCGGCCTATTAGATTTAGCCACTGGCTATGACTAACGAATTTAGGCCACTTAAAACAACATTTATATTGTCAGTGTTAATAAGCAGTGCGGATTGTGTTTAGTTTCGTTATTCGTTACTGATATTTGAAGAAATATTTATATTACCTGTGTATATGCTCTTACTACTGAAATAAAAATCAGTAATAAAAAATTTTAATATTAACCACGACAGGTATTTCATAAGCATTTAAATTTGTCATTTTACTACAATATTTGCTTACTAATTTATGAAATAAAATTAGTGGTTCTACTCTATACTATTAAATTATTATAGTACTCGGCTTGGCATGAGGACCGAAACTTGTCAAGATCTTCATTTATTAAATAATTTGCCCTTTTGTACAAAGAAACGAATGATTAATTCCTCCTCAGTAGACTTCTACAATATCAAAGATCATGAAAAAAAACAATAACAATAAATTACATCATAAAACTTGTAGTAAATACCATTCTATGATGTATACCATTACCGCAACATCACCGCGTACCACCGAGTTCATACCTACATATAGGTGAGTAGAGTACAATATTTGCCGGTTACAGGCTGAGAAAGAGTCAGAGAACTCCGCGACATAATAATATCAATATTTATTCATCCAACAGATCAATATAATCCAATTACATATTATAATAATTAAATAATAAGTAAAGCTAAAAGTTATTAAATAATACAGTACCGTTTTATAAAAGAAAATCAAATAAACAAAAATTATCAATACAAACAGAACACGCTAATGCATCCTATCAAAAGAAAACAAAACTAGAGATATAAAAATTAAACTTGAAACATATTGCTATGAGTAGTGGGTTGAAGATTTGTTACACCACCATCCACAACAAGTTTTCCCAAGTAGGTTTTCTCAGCCGGTGAATCTTCAAATCTGAGACCTCTAACTTCTCGGGTTCCACTTAGGAAAAACGTGTCTAAAATATATATTTGTGCGCCAGTGAAATGTTCACAAAAATTTATTTACTTATTTTATATAAAATTGATTCCAAACTAATTTCTCTTTAAATTTCTTTTAAATATATTATTATATATATATATATAGGTATAATATACTTTTCAAAATTGGAGTGAGTAAATAAAACAAACGCAGGTTAAAAAATGAAATAAAAATATAATTATATTAAATACAAAAATAAAAAAAATAAAAAAATATATCTTCACAAAGTATAATGATATGGTATGATTTAACAAAGATACTTGAGGTAAAAACATTCATTGACAGTTGACCGCTAAATGAATGGAAAACGCCCTCCAAATGACTCCGATCAAAACTTATCTAAAAATAATCAAGTTTACTATTAAATTCTGCCCAGAAAACCACACTGTATATTCAGATACTGATACGCGAACAAAAACTACCACATGTACCTTGCCATGCACAAAAACCCTTGACTCCAATCGAACAAACTTTTCATTTATAATTTTAACAAAGAATTGTTAATACTAAACTGTATTATCTATATGCTTAATATTTAAATCTATTATTGACTTGTTTTAATACAATGGAAATATTATTCTTATAATTATGACGTCATAAAATTTTAATTCTACTTACAAGATTTAATGGAGACTTTTACGAAGAAGGAGCTTAATCAAATTAATTATCAAAACAACGATAGTTTATCTCTTTAAATATCGGGACTTTAATATCAATATAACATCAACTATTAACAATTTCAAAAATACAAAAAACCCGAAATAATTAACTATATATATATAATATATATACCGTGTGTCCCAATTTCGATGCTCACCATTGGTATCTCGGTTATTAGAAGATATAGAACAACGGTTAAATGGGGAATGTTTTGCAGAATTCAATACTCGCGGCAAATCTCATTTCAAATTTGATCTAACTTTTTAAATTTTTAAAATATTTTGAAAAATCAAAAATTTGCCGATTTCGTTATTCCTCAATAACTCGATAACGCCTAGTCTGACCTCTTTTAAAGTTTTACATTGTTCAGACACTTTTTTAAAACAAATTAGTTGATACAAACAGAAACCCCCGATTATCATTTGTTTTTAAGTTATTACCACTATCTTTTGTTTTTCATATGGCGGCCATATTGGATTTTGAATTTGTTAGGTAGTCCTCAAAATGTGCTTTTCAACGATGTATAACATGGCTGAAAAATTTTTATTTATAAGGAAAATATTAATAAAAACGTAAATTAATCTTTAATATGAAATTAGTAGGCTGAAAAATTAAACACCAATGTCAAATGAAAGTGAAAAGATATTCTAAGTATAGCAAACGCCAATTAAGTTGGCGCGAGGAGGGGTAAGTTCGCGCAGGATTAAAAGGTGTGGGGAGATTTGTATTTGGTTTTACATCAAATGTCAGATAATTCTAACCTCTGAGCGTGTATCACTAGCAAAGACATTATGTTCCGTCAAATGTCAATGACAAATGTATTCTGACAATGAAACAAAACGATAACCTGTCAAAGTACAATTAGTGTTGCAGAGATAAGTTAATTAAAACTACTTGTAGTTAGTGATAGGTAATTATTGTCAAGTATTAAGATTTATAAGTATTGATAATGGCACATACATTCAAACGAAGAAAAAGTTGATATGTTGGAAGTGTATTTCAAAGCAAATAGAAACACTAAAAATTCGTGCACGAGTTATGCAGAGCGTTTTCCAGAAAGACAACAGCCACACAGGACAATTTTTAGAAGACTAGTTAGCAAATTAAAAAACTTTGGAAGCTTCGAACAAAAACGAGCTAACTATGACGTTAATGATGCTGATACACGTCGAAATGATACTTTGCAGAACGTTAGGAACAATCCCAGCACATCAGTTCGTCGTGTGACACGAGAAACATGGATTTCAAAATCTACTGTTCACAGAACCTTGACGAAAAACAAGTATCACCCTTACAAACCAACAATTGTACAAGGTTTAAGTGATAATGACAATCTCCGACGATTACAGTTTAGCAGGTGGTACCTTCAAAAATGTGAATATGATGCTAATTTTCCTAGGAAAATACTATGGACAGATGAAACATGATTTACCAATTGTGGAGTGTTCAATAGGAATAACTATCATCATTGGTCTACTGAAAATCCACATCTGGTAAATCAAAGAAGATTTCAAGTTCGATTTGGTTTTAATGTCTGGTGCGGTTTAATTGGTATGACATTTTGTTTACTTTTTTTTTGTTTTTTAAACTCTTTTCTTCGTTTTAGATAATCAGTCAATAGGTCCTTTCATCTTTGATTACAATTTAACTGGTAACAGATATTTGGAGCTACTAACAAACGAGATAATGCCTGCTTTGAGGCAAATTATTAATCCCGAGAACATGCAAAACATCTGGTTCCAGCAAGATGATTGCCCGGCCCATAACACTCTTAACGTGCAACATTTTTTGAGAGAAACCTTTAATGAGAGAGTGATTTCAAATAATGGACCCGTGCAATGGCCTGCGAGATCACCCGACCTTACCCCGCTTGACTTTTATTTATGGCGTACCACTAAAAACGAGGTATTTGATTTTGAACCGCCAGAAACTCGGGAAATTTTAGAACAAAGAGTACTAGATGTGCTACGATCAGTAAACGGAAACACGCTACGTAGAGTTTGTAACTCTACTCGAACAAGGTGTCAAAATTGTGTGGAACAGAATGGTCGTCATATTGAACAATTTCTTTAAGTGAATGTGAACTTTAAGTTCTGTATCTTTACTTTTTATTTCTATAATTTTTTTATCGTTTCGTTTGTTTACAGTATTACTTAGAATATCTTTTCACTTTCATTTGACATTGGTGTTTAATTTTTCAGCCTACTAATTTCATATTAAAGATTAATTTACGTTTTTATTAATATTTTCCTTATAAATAAAAAGTTTTCAGGCATGTTATACATCGTTGAAAAGCACATTTTGAGGACTACCTAACAAACCCAAAAATCCAATATGGCCGCCATATGAAAAACAAAAGATAGTGGTAATAACTTAAAAACAAATGACAATCGGGGGTTTCTGTTTGTATCAAATAATTTGTTTTAAAAAAGTGTCTGAACAATGTAAAACTTTAAAAGAGGTCAGACTAAGCGTTATCGAGTTATTGAGGAATAACGAAATCGGCAAATTTTTGATTTTTCAATATATTTTAAAAATTTAAAAAGTTAGGTCAAATTTGAAATGAGATTTGCCGCGAGTATTGAATTCTGCAAAACATTCCCCATTTAACCGTTGTTCTATATCTTCTAATAACCGAGATACCAATGGTGAGCATCGAATTTGGGACACACGGTATATAGAAGAAAACAACCTTCTCGTTTTACAGCTTAAAGTCGTCTCCACGTTCAACTCCGGCCTCTCTACATCCAAACGACCCCGGATAACCAGTTTTTCTCACTAGTTAAATTTATAAACATTTTCAATATACAGTACTATCACAAATAAATGTACATTTTTAAATTAAATTATTTTTAACTAAAAATCCATAGCAATATGTAAGTTCCGATTTTTTAAACGTCGCTTCCCCTCCACATTTTTCCGGTTAACTAGCAATTACAGAATAGGTTATGTCTGATGTCACTTAAATGATATATGAGTTACGTTTTTTTATTGATCCATGCTGATCGCGCAGTGATGAAATAAAGAGCTATTAATGAAATTTAGAAGCTATTCAAGTAATTTATAATATATCAAATACAAAATAGCAAATATTGCTGCCCATGTCTCTCTGCACACGAAACAATTTGTAAGCAATGCTACACGAAGTAAATTTAATAGGGGATCGCATTACTATGCTTGAATGGTTTACTGCATATAATTAAAAAAGAATAAGAAACAGCACAAATATTATAGGAGTCAGTAATAAATAATGTATCAACATAATCCAATAAATTAAGTAAAAAAGTTCATAAAGGAACTATTTATTTGAATATTGAACTACAGAGTATCTATTTTCAACAAATACAAAATTTTTTGTGATATCAATGCACTAATTCTATTGCAAAAATACGAAACTCCTTATATATACATATTACACAAATACAGTAATTAAACCATTTGCTTTAAGATCCATCGATACAAATTACGCACAGCATTATTAGAGACTGGTTCGAAAATTAATTCTTTATGTCATTACTTAAAACTAATCGGAATCATCACTATCACTTGTATCAAAATAAATAATAAATTATGTCATTTCATTTTTATCAATCACAACCTCCATTTTTCACCAGTCTTCTACAATGTTTTCAGCATGGTTTATGCAATTCTTCCACATTTCTGGTGTTACATATTCCAGTGAATCCTGCCATAGTCTCAATTCGTAATTCCCCATACATTTACGAATAAAAAACTGGTTAACAAGTTGCAGAAGTTGTGGTTTCAAAGAATTATCATCATATTGTATTTTATTTTAATTTAACCTACCCTAGATGATATTAATCTTTTTCCACATAGAAGTTGGGATACTTTTTTCAATAACACTATACTAAGGCGCATTGTCCATGATGAACAGAGATGGCTGCTCTAGATTTTTTAATAGCTATTCTTAAAATTATCTAGGTCTTTTCCTTTTAATGGAAATGTATGAACAATAATATATCAAGAAAATATAATATATTAACTGCTACACATTTGTAATACTAATCGTTCACTAGCCTTCGCCCATCAACATTACTCGTTTGATACTTCGAACATTCTGATCTTGTCATGAGCTACCTATAGTGCTATTTTGAAAAATCCATGTTTAATCTACAAAAACAGGCCACAAACTATTCGCATTTTTGTTTTTAATGTGACCCACCAGAAAATCTACTCGATCAAGAATAATATGAGATTGTTCCATTAGGGCTCTGCGAGAATAATCTTTTTCCAAAGGAAACCAATGTTACGTAAAATTATTGATAAAGATGTTCTACTACCATTATATATGCTTCTCTTTTGTAGGGTGTCATGCAAGATGTTAAACGTAACGTGTTGTTCTGAAGTATATACATATGATGTGATTATGATATAGTGTGATACAAAATATGAAACTTACTATTTTAATACATATCATATTGTATTCCGAATAGCCATTTGATCAAAGTCATCAATATTAGTGACTATCTTATTACGATCCAGTATATTTCTACATTGCTTGATATCTTTAGATATAGCTGAAACAGTACTAGAATGAAGTAGCAATGCATCAGCAAGTCGCTGTGAATATATTTTTTTTCAAAACAAATGTTCTTTTTAACGCATATATTTTACCTTTCGTATATCCCTTGGACCACAATTATCACATTCTTTCTCAAAATAGCAAATCAAAGAAGCAACGACCTTCTTTGATTGAGAAGTCAAACATTTTGGCATTCTGAGGTTAGGTCTAGAACTTTTCAGCAGATAAGCGGAAGATTACCGATTACTATCGCGATGTGAGTGTTGTTTAAAAAAGAACAGTAAAGATTGCTATAAAAAAGCGAAGTTTAAGTAAAAGAGGTAATAAGTATAGCAAGCGCCAATTAAGTTGGCGCGATGAGGGGGTGCGCAGAAGCCGTTTTTAAAAACATCCACCCCCACTACTCAAATAATTGTCAGAATACATTTGTCATTGACGTTTGACGGAACATAATGTCTTTAGTAGGGGATCATAAAGTGATACACGCTCAGAGGTTAGAATTATCTGACATTTGATGTAAAACCAAATACAAATCTCGTACTTTTAATCCTGCGCGAACTTTCCCCTCCTCGTGCCAACTTAATTGGCGTCCGCTATACACAGTAATAAGGAGAAAACCGGTAGCAATTAATTTAAACGAATTCAAATATCAATTGTCAACAGCATAAATGTTACAGCGATTTTTATGTTGCAAATGCGCATTTTGCATGGGGTAATATGCGAATACATTTGATTTTTAATAATTTTTAATAATGACATTATTATTATAATGTAGATGGTAAAAATCGATATTATGATGCCTTCTTGAATCCCCTTAATTTAGTGAATTTCGGAACGGAGTATAAAATTAAAAATAGAAGCGCGTTCATACGCAGTTGTCCGATGACTTAATGTTATAATTTAGTACCAGAAATTTAGTTTGTCGAAGCAGAGGATGAACCAACATCACTGATAACGAGTTTGATCAGAAACTTGCCCCTTGCTTCATCTCTTCTTTGTCTTAAAGAAATAAAATTGTGTGTCTGTAATAAGCTTTTATATTAAATGCCACAAGGTGTCCAATTTATATGATAAAAATTCCAAGAATTTTTGTACACGTTCGAGTTGCTGATATAACGGATGACCGAAAATTTACCAGTTCATATTACCTTTTAAGCGAATACAGTTGTTACTATTTCTAAAATGAGAGATTTTCCTTCGGCTGAATGAGCAGACATTATTTATGTGTACTGGTATTGTGATGGTAATAATCTACGTGCTTGTAGAGAATATCAGTGCAGATTTACAAATAGGCATCTATTAAAGTATTTGCTAGGACGTTTCAGAGATTACGAGAACTGGTGCAACAACTAGTAAAAATTATGGTGGTGTTCATGCGAACGCAAATAATTTCGACAATTCAATTAATATAATTTATGCAGTTTTGGATCATCCGAGAATTAGTACACGACGTGCTGTAACACAATTAAATCTGTCTCAAAGTATGGTTTTCCAAACTCTGCGTAGGGAACAACTCCATCCATACCATTTTCACCGTGTGCAATCCCTTCTGCCAAGAGACTATGGGCATCGCTTGGAATACAGTCGTTGGCTGCTGCATCAATATAATGAAAATTCAGATTCTATATCAAGTGTGTTATGGTCCAATGAAGCTCATTTTACAAGAGATGGGATTAATGCAATTCATAATAGCTATGTCTATCAATAATCCGCACACAATCATTGAAACACAATATCAGCACCGTTTTAGTGTTAATGTTTGTGTTGGAATTCTTCGAGGAGGTTTGCTAGAAATCCATATTTTAGATGAACGTTTAAATGTGCAACTGTATGAAATTTTTTTTAAATGATAGATTATACGAAATTATCGAAGATGTTCCATTAGATATTCGTCTAAGGATGTGGTATCAACATGATGGTGCG
Source organism: Melolontha melolontha (assembly GCA_935421215.2). Taxonomy (NCBI): domain Eukaryota; kingdom Metazoa; phylum Arthropoda; class Insecta; order Coleoptera; family Scarabaeidae; genus Melolontha; species Melolontha melolontha. The sequence goes on along the minus strand of OW285237.1, from coordinate 163,873,201 downwards.
CCATGTCATAACGGAAGCAATGTCATCATGCGGTTAAACACTCATTACCCTGGAAGGTGAATCGGTCGTTGAGGACCTATTAACTGGCCAGGAAGGAGCCCCGATTTAAAGCTTTTTGATTTGTATCTTTGGCATATTATGAAGCAGTTATAGTGTTGAAATTTATACACGCGAACAACTGCTTGATAGGATTTTTAACGCTGCTATTGAAATTCGTAACAATGATCAAGTAGCTAGGGTGTACGATTCGTTTATTCGTAGAGCTCAAGCTTACATTAGAGCTCAAGGAGTACAATTTTTGTAATAGTGCATTTAAATAAAATGTCCTTATATTAATGAATTATAAAACTTTCACTTCTTGTAGTTCCTTAAATATGCATACTGGGACATTGGTTCATAGGAAGTTCTTTACTCGGAAGGATGTCCCGTATACGCTGGTATATTTTTAAATTGTCTTTTATGACTCACCCTATATATATATATATATATATATATATATATATATATATATATATATATATCAAGAGTACTAAACTACAGACGCATATTCTAGCTTAGTTCCAACAAAGAAATAGAACAAAATAGTAAATGTGTATAAATTGCTAAATGAATCACAAGATCATATGAAAATATCAAGAGACCTAGATGCGGATGAACAAGTACTAGTAATATGTGTGTGTACTGAAAAACAAATGATAATCAAAGACTACACCAAGATCATCGAAATCGCAAGATCTTCGAAATTATACTATTGAAGACTGTATAATTAGAGGAAATAATATTTGGACGTCTAGAGAAGGAAAGAATAGCACCAATAGCAATTTAAGCATACTCGATTATTTTTACATCATCCATAAATGAAAAGTGAAGTTATTAATAGTTATTTAACCAACAAGTACATTAACGAAGGCGATTAATGATCGAGATATTTTAACGCGTGAGCGCAGCGAGCGCGTTAATGTTCGAGATCATTAATCGCATTTTAATGTAAGAGTTAGTTACAATACTTTTCCGTCGACCGTATATTTTTCTAAAGTGGGGAAAAACAGTTTACAACTTTTTTTTTATTTATTAATGATCATTATTATAATTATATATGTTCATAGTCGAAATATTACAATTATTAAAAGTAATTGGACACGCATTAGAATTTGTATGGTTTTGTGAATGTAAGTTTACCTCACTACTTTGGATATTTGTCACAGAATTTATTTCAGCGTCGGTAAAAGGAGTGGTATGACAAGCCTGTGTTGTAGTTTCACAAAGAATTTTTTTAGCTGTATTAACTTTATTTTGTAACGAATTCTCAATATATCCTTCTGCAACAGCAGTGGATTTCCAACCACCAATTCGTTTAATAGCTGAAAAATCTGCACCGCTGTCTGAAAGTATCGAGGCAGAAGAACGCCGGAAACAATGTCCCGTATAGAGATGCGGCTGCTCCAATTTCAAAAAAGTGGCTATTATGGACGGCATCTTCGAAAATGTATTTACACCAATTGGCTGTGGCGAACATTTACAATTTTTATAAAAAATAAAAAAGCGTTTGTGTTGGGTATGTACTGGCCTCAATGAGATATAGCGTCTAATTAAACTGAGAAGGGTTTTTTGTTCATTGTCTACTATGGTAAATATCCTGTTTGTGTGTCTTTTAGATGCTTTAACTGTTACAAGATATTTTGATTCTAAATCTTGAACGTCATCCGTTTGTAATTTCAATAATTCATCTTTTCTCATTGCTCCAGATACTCTGAAAATCAAGGCAAGCTACAAAATGATTTATTATCCAACTATTGAAATTTTAACTTTTTTAAATTTACCTTTGTCACTAAAAACAGGTTGTCAGGAGCATCAGAAATAAATGCTTGTACATGTTCTTTCTCGAGCGCTTTTGACTTCTTCGATATATATCCTTCTGTTTTCCTCTTGATAAACATTATTAATTTATTAAATTTGCTAATGTCTGTGTTATTTTTCAAAATCAGTGTCGATTTCAGCATTGAGTATTTTGGCCATAAACTTGCAATTAGGCCTTTCTTTGCAATATCTGAGAAATATGCCAACAAAACCATCTCTGAATAATGCTTTACTTGTTTCTCATTGCACCAAGATATAAATTCGGCATACGTTTTTTCATACAGACTTCTGCTCTTTTCCGGTAGTAAATTTAATGATGCTGAATTAGCACTTTCTGCCACTTCCGGCGGAGTTAATGTAAAATTTTCATCCACCTCCATTGCTTGGAAGAATTCAACGCAACACAAAACACTAAAAAACCGTTCGATTCTGTTTCACGCTTAATAATGACAGTGAATAGCGCTTTAGTTTGACGTTGTTTGATTTTGTTGATTTCCTTGGTTACCATGGAAACCATCAAAATCGTTCATTAACAGAAAATCATGCATTAATAAGGGTCATTAATGTATGATTTTGAGAACGTTAATAACGGATGTAAATACACGGTCGACGGAAAAGATTTTTAAGGCATCTACAGACACATATATCTAGTAATACACCAACCACGAACTTATTTATCTCATTTATCTATTTAATTCGACTTTAGATTTATATTTATTCCTCATACCATTCACATCGTGTTTCTTGATATTCAGCCACTTAATATGATGAAAATGATCCTTAAAATAGAAAATTTGGAAAAACTAGAAGTGTATGCAGAAAAATAATAAAACTATGGGTATTAGTACGTTAGTAAATTAGAATGTTACAAAGCATAAATTCATAAATACAGTACTAAGAACTTCTAACGCTGCTAAAAAGCTTCAGCACTTGTAGACGAAGTTTACGCATATTATAAATAATTTTCTTTTCACTTGTATACAAAATAGAAGTCTTAGTGTGTGGTGACTTACAAACGTAGGTAGATGTGGCGTCAAATTAGGCACCCCGTTTTCGTTCGTAAGTAACTCTGCGGCGCTGGATTCTCGACACCATACATTGAATCTCTTACAGAAAATACAACATGCACACGACAACACACATACACACACAATTTTGAATAACAGATTATATTATTACAATATGTAAACCCGGGAGAGCGCGACCACTATGGTCGCATTTGAATTGCATATGCCCTCCTCGATGGATGCAAATGAAACAGTGTGAGGTCCGTAGCGCCATGTTGCCTATCCCGATATGGTAGCGTGAAAATTATCATGTATTACATATATACATATATACATATATATGTATGTACATAAAACATATACACAAGCATTTATGTACATACATAAGTGGCACACCAAAGCCTTATGTTATATCACACAATACAAAAGGCCGAGCTACTAAACGTCAAATAAATTCAGGGGCGTAATATTTACTTTAATACAAAAAATAGAGCTATGATTTTACAGGATTTTTACATTCCACATCTCACTTCACTGAGGTCACCTATTACAGACGATATGATAACAACAATATATTGGATAGAAATAGATAAACATAGATATGAAAAATGAAAAATTCTTCCCTAATATGTGAAAAGTAACTAAAACTTTTTAAGTTACTAAAAGTGGGAACTGGTGCTTCACATAGGTCGACCTGATGTTGACCGGAGGCGGTAAATGCGGAAAGGATTATTCAGTTAGCTGATCGTGAATAACGAAAGAATAACATAATCATTTTTAATGTTCCGGATGTGAATAATATTAGCAAGCTGAACAAGTTGCAGCTGACAAGGCCTCTATTGAGAAAATATTGGAATGTCTAAATACACCCGTGATCGTTACTATACCCGTTAGACTAGGGAAATGTGTAAGTAGAAAAAGGCCTCTACCCGGCGTCAATGTCGTACGACGGATTCTTCGTCAATCCAAAAATCTCACAGACTATCAAGACTTCGAACTTCAGACCCAGTTTTATAAGCAAGAATCCCATTTTAACAAAGTTTATATAAAACGTTAAATCAAGAGTTTGAAACCCACAACGTGCTGATAAGACCCATATAACTATTAGATATACACATGCCTGCTATTGTTAAATCGAATAAGCAGGGAAACTAAATCAGTTCAACAGTTATTTTTTCATGCAAATCTACTGTTAAAATCTTAGTGGTTTATGCTCTAAAATTAATAAAATTTATTCATTTAATCGCACCATAGATGTTGATACCTATTTGTCTGGCTTTCCAATTACCACAACAGTTCTGACATTTTCGGTCCATCTTTAACGTTTTTATTATATCTGACAGAAATTTTCAGTCTGTTGGTGATATCAAAAATATTGTCGACTTTACTGTGACAAAAAAAATCAAGTTCGGGCATTAAAAAAGTATTTCTTTGGAGACTGTGGCTAAGTGAAAACTTAAAAAAGGTATATAACCCCTTACCGCAATTATTAATTGTATCCTAAATACGTATTTCGACAACTAAGTTGTCATTATCAGTAGGTAAAACTACTAAACAAGGTGTCGCACATAGGGGACAGTAAAGCTAGCATAGGGGACAGTAAAGCTGATCACGTGACAACTTTACACGGCGTCCACGTATACACTAACTTAAAAATACAAATATATCGACTAAAAATTACGACAAAATATCCTATCTTCAGGAAACGGCACCCACATCTGTTACCTCCTTTTCTAAGAATGAAAAGAGACAACTGTAGGCGATCGGTCCCTTGTCTCCATTCATGGAGTTCTGTTTGTTTTTAGCGATATGAATGCTTGCGCACGCGTCAAGGTCGCGGGGATTATTGATGGCTTTGACAAGTTTTAACCCTTTAATCGACATATTGTGTAGTGTATTTAAAGAATGGTTGGCAACGTTAGATTTTTCTGGTCTATTGTATTTAATATGTGATATGTGTTCTTTAAACCGGGTTATTATTGATCGTTTTGTTTGGCCTATATATTTCAAATTACAATCATCGCAATTAATTTCGTATATACCTGATTTCGAATTAAAATTAACTTTATCTTTGGTATTCCCTAGGAGACTTTTGATAGTATTTTCGGACCGAAAGGCAACTTTGAGACCTCGTTCTTTCACAACTTTATTAATGTTTTTCGTGATGGGGTGGTATGGTAAACACATGTACTTTTTCTCTTGGTTACTTTGAGATATCAAACTTGTGGATTCGCGGATTGTATTTTTTAGTTTTGTCTTTCTAATTAATTTATTGATTATTTCTATGTCAAAGCCATTATATTTCGCGATATTTTGAATGAAATCTAGTTCTATTTCATATCTCTCTTTTGTTAACGGAAAATTTAGTAACCGATTGACTAAGAAACTAAAAGAAGCTGTCTTATGTTGAAAACTATGATTTGAATCCGCGTTGATGAATCTATTAACATTGGTTTCTTTCCAGAAAATATCGATTTCTATTTTATGTTTATTACATATTTACATCACATATTAAATACAATAGACCAGAAAAATCTAACTTTGCCAACCATGCTTTAAATACACGGCACAATATGTCGGGTTAAAGGGTTAAAACCTGTCAAAGCCATCAATCTTGACGCGATCTTGTCGCAATCGTGACGCGATCTTGACGCATACGAAAGCATTCATAAAAAGAAACAGAATTCGTTGAACGGAGACAAGGGACCGATCGCCTACAGTTGCCTCTTTTCATTCTTAGAAAAGGAGGTAAAAAGGTTGTAGACGGTTCAAAAAGAGTATAAACACATGTGGGTGCCGTTTCCTTAAGAGAGGTAATTTTGTCGTAATTTTTAGTCGATATATTTGTATTTTTAAGTTAGTGTATACGTGGATGCTGTGTAAAGTTGTTGCGTGAGCTTTACTGTGCCCCATGTGCGACACCTTGTTTAGTGGTTTTACCTACTGATTATGACAACTTAGTTGTCGAAATACGTATTTAGGATACGATTAATAATTGTGGTAAGGGGTTGAATACCTTTTTTAAGTTTTCGGGCAATAAATTAATTGTCGAAATTATTGGAAAAGGAATTATTGAGATGCATAGTAATTACATTTATTCAATAATATTTCGATGAGATCGAATTAATTAAAAAATAGGCTGCTTACATTAAAACATGAGAAAGTCAAAATTGAAGAAAACGGTAAGAAAAAAATAAGACTTCAATATTCGTTGTAAGAGGAAATTAAATGGATGAATGATAGACGAATCAAATTTGAAGAGAGAACAGGTATTGTAACAAGAAAAATTACAACAGTTAACGAAAAAACCACAATAGGTGTTTAATTAATTTTAAATGTTTCTAAAGGTATTACACACCTACACAAATAAATTTATAACAGGCCTGATATATGGTAAATATAATAACAGTAAATGTCCGCTCAAAGCCAAAATAAATTCTTAGATCGCCCTAGTATTGAAGCTCACGAAAGATCCGAAGTTAAGAAGTCTATGCAGATCGTCTGGGATGAAAAAATCGCTTTTCCGACAATATTCACTTAGCTACAAGTTTTTGCTCTCGATGTATTTGTTGAAACTGACACAAGGACGAGATCTCATGTAAAGACGGCAGACTATGTGCCCACACTGTCAAATTTAATATAATATAATAAATTTAATATATATATATATATATATATATATATATATATATATATATGTTTATATACTGAGAAGGATTGTTCGACGTTGAGAGATGTTATATTTGCATATTTAAAGTGCTCTTTGTATCTGTACAATGGATCTTCAGTATTGGTAAAAAGTTGCCCTAATTTTGTAAAATCTACATTTTTATCTAATACACCTTATGTGTATTATTAAATTTATCATTATGGGCACATAGTCTGCCGTCTTTAGGTCACTCACAAGTAAAAATATACAAGCAATCGGATACTAAGAAGAAATTGTAGATGTGTAAAAAATCAACATTATTACAACATACTCGTAGTTGGAAATGAAAAGTGGTGATACCCGGAGAAACCTCAACTTAAATCTTCTATTGGAATTAAAATTGGTAGAAATAATTTACGAATCTAATATAGATTCCAGAAGAAAAGTAGAACTGGATTTAAATTCAAATAAATTTCAATTTTTAAGTTCCTTTACTCGACAGAACGCTCTTGAATTTCAAGCAAGCATTCATGGATTTAATATCTGTGTACTGAAGAATTTAAGTACGGATTATAAGAATTGTGTTAACTTGAGAATAATAAGTAATATTTGACGTAACTCAATAAAGTCATATCGGCTTGAATTTCGGAACATAGGAAATAGTCCAAAGAAAATATATATCTACTTTCTAAGCAAAGATTTCAAATATGCATGCATTGGACTCCATCTAGTAATAATAATAATAGTACTAATGTCTATTTGTCCAACAAAAAAAGAATTTCTTTAAAAGGGACATAAAATTTAAAAAAATTAACGAGTTAAGCTGTGTGCAACGAAAGAACAACATAATCATTTTTTATGTTCCGGATGTGGATAATATTGGCAAGCTGAACAAGTTGCAGGTAATGAGATCTCTATTGCGAAAATATTGGAATGTCTAAATACCCGTGATCGTTACTAAACACCAATAGGGAAATGTGTATAGTCCGATCATAGTAGAAAAATCCCTATTAAAGTCTCTCTACCCGGTGTCAATGCACTACGACGGGTTCTTCGTCAATTCAAAACTCTCACAGATTATCACGACTTCGGATCCAGTTTTATAAGCTAAAGTTTGAAACCCGAAAACGTGCTGGTAAGATCGATATAACTATTAGATAACTATTAGATATACAAGTATTGTTAAATCGAATAAGCAGAGAAAATAAATCAGAACAACACTTATCTTTTCATGCAAATACTGTCAAAATATTAGTGGTTTATGCTTCAAAACTAATCATATTCATTCATTTAATTTTAGCCATGGATATTGATACCTATTTATCTGGCTTTCCAATTACACCAACAGTCCTGAGATTTTCGGCCCAACCTTTAACGTTTTTATATCTGACAGAAATTTTCAGTCTGTTGGTGATATCAAAAATATTACCGACGTTGAGGTGACAAAAAAATCACCTTCGGGCATTAAATTAATTGTTGAAATTATTCGAAAAGAAATTATTGGATTGCATAGTAATATCATTTATTCAATAATATTTCGCCGAGAAGAAATTCATTAAAGAAATAGCTTGCTTACATTAACACACGAGAAAGTTAAAATTGAAGAAAACGGACAGAAAAGAGACTTCAACATTCATTGTAGGAGGAAATCAGATGGACGAATGCTAGGTGATCCAAATTTGGAGAGAGAACAGGTAGTGTATCGAGAATTATTACAACAGTTAACGGAAAGGTTTTAACTAATGTTCAATGTTTGTGAAGGTATTACACACCTACATAAATAGATTTATAACACGCACAGTATGGTAAATATAAAAACAGTAAATGTCCGCTTAAGGTCAAAATAAATTCTCAGATCGTGCTCATGAAAGTTTTGAAATTAAGAAAAGCTATGCACAACCTCTGATGAAAATCTGGGATGAAAACAATCGCATTTCTGACAATATTAACTTAGCCACAGCAAAAAATACGTTATGACTAAAGACGGCAGACTATGTGCCCGAACAGTAGCGTGATGTGGAGGGATCGAGTAGAGGCGTACGACGATCAATTCAGTTGCCGTTGAGACGTTGTAAGCGATACATTGTTAACACAATCGTGTTGAAAATGTCGGGAGTGCGTAGAAACAATGCATCGACTCGGTTGCATGCTAACGTAGTAAAGAAATTTTTACATCGGTTTCCCGATTTAATATATGACGGTACCGTAGTGAAATGTTTAGTTTGTGAAACAACTTTATTAACTTGGAAAGCAAGTCAGTGCCAAAGACATATAAATAGTGACAAACATAAATCGAATAATAGTGGACGCAGATCATATAATAAATTTGTGTGTGATTTAACAATGATGTTAATTGCGACCAATATACCAATGCAGAAAGTGGAACACCCAATGTTTCGTCAGTTTTGGAAGAAATACAATCCTACATGGAAATTACCAGCAAGAAGTACGCTACGGAATACGTACCGTCAGTGCGTGAGAGAATTGTAAATTGTACGAAAAATACGGTAAAAAAAAAATTCCTGTGGTTAACAATAGACGAAACTACAGATATTAAAAAACAGTCCATCCTAGTCATTCTAGTACGGACGCTGACTCCGCAAGGACCTTCTCCTCCTTATTTACTAACCTGTAAACGAATGCAAGGGTGTACGGCCAGAGCGATATATGATGTATTAATAGAAACACTACACAAATTTGAGATTTTACCGAAGCAAGTGTTAATGTTAGTTACCGATGCTGCCAAGGTTATGTGTTCCACGGCAAACTTACTCAAAACGATTCAACCAAACCTGCTGCATGTCACATGTTTGCTTCACACTTTACACCTTGTAACAAACACTATTCGTACAACTTATCCTGATGTGGATCAACTGTTAGGACAAACGAAAGCGGTTTTTCTTAAATCTCCGAAACGGATTCGGCTATTTCATTTGCTGTGTCCTGATATACCCGAGCCGCCGCAACCAATTCTTATACGATGGGGTACTTGGTTAGAAGCAGAATTTTATTATTATAAACATTTTGAAAAAATTAAATCAGTGATTTTACAACTAGATGCCAAAGAAGCAGCTGCAATACGGCTCAGCCAGGTTCAATTTAACAATCCTCAAGTTGCAGCAAATTTAAAAATTATTTACGACAGTTACGTTCCAATACTGGACGCAATAAAAAATTTACAGAACACTGCGCTGTCCTTATCGGACTCATTAGCAATTATTGACCACGTAAAACGAGTGCTGCATATCCTTGAAGATGAAAAAAGTGATTGTGTCCGTGAAAAATTTAACAGTGTATTAGATAAAAATGTAGATTTTACAAAATTAGGGCAACTTTTTACCAATACTGAAGATCCGTTGTACAGATACAAAGAGCGCTTTAACTATGCAAATATAACATCTCTCAACGTCAAACAATCCTTCTCTGTATTTATAAATATAAACATATATATACGTCGCTACGTACGAACCTTTCCGAGACTAATACAGAAACATATATTATGGTGCAGTTTTTTCATCGCGCACATCCGCATTTTTTTGCAACAATGTAAACATGTTGGGTAAGTTATTTATGTTTTTTCTTAACGTTTTGTATAGGGATTCGATATATTTATTTTTAAGTAAGCGCATTGTTATTCTGCTAAACTCTCCACGCAACGCCACTGCTGGGGCACATAGTCTGCCGTCTTTAGTTATGACGTATTCTTGTTTGCTAAATAAAACTTAAGAAGACCTATTATACATTCATACAATATCACAAAATTCAAGTGATTCTAATTATTTTCACCTTAGCTTTCCACCTCTCCCTAACGTTGAGAATCACTGGATAAGAAGCCCCATTTTCTTATCCAGTGATCCCGCAGATCGAAAGTCACTATTGGTCTATATCTTAATATATTAAATAATACTTTGACCATCATTTTCTTATTATTTAAACCTTCTAAAATAGCACTGGACCTACGTAAATCATTTATTTAGAATTTATGGTGTTTATTTAGTGTAAAGTAGAAGGAACGTACCTAATGTTCAATATAGACATAAATTCTAAATATGAGAATTGTAATATTATTTCATACAAATTTAAGAACTAATAAATATTAAAACTCACTCTTTCTAAACTACTTAGATATACGATGTATATATGTATGCGAAATATATACATATACAAGTGAATGTATGTATATATCGCATAGTCTGATACATCGATTCGTCTCTCTAAAACAAGAATAGAACGCAGAACAAACAAATAAATCCTTCAAAGTCCAGACCGTTGGCGTAAAAACAACCCGAAACAAGTTCTGTCTGGACATTGATTGTTCAGGACGAGCACATAAGTCTTTCCCGGGGGTCTCGTGATTTGTCCGCTAATCGCAGTAGCCTGGGGACGCGTAATGGAGCTCATCTAGAGAGCCGTGCGTCCCATCCTCGGCTATCTAGATTCTATAAGTAGCGAGGGATGTGACCCAATCTGAACGAACGAACGTGTAACCTGTGGGGAGAGGCTCTTTTTTGGTTTTATTATCTAATTGGATTCTGACATATTAATCACGGTTTATTACGTTGTTTTTATATGCCTTGACTCCTTATCGTTCTATACCTTGGAGGATCTTTTCTTATTTAAAGAAGATTACGTTTATTTTCTACATGAGACTGGTATTAAGTTATTTTAAATAGATGAAGTTGCAAGTACAGATATTACAAATAGCAATATATTTCTTATAATAAGTAGTGAACCAGTTAGAGTACAAGAAACGAAAGTATTGAAGAAAACGGTATAAAGTCGGCTTTATTCTATTACATAAATATAAAGTAAATTTAAAGGCCAATACAATATACAGGCTGATTCATTTTCGGCCCTCACCATGGGGATCTCTCTTATTATTGGAGATAGAGTATAGGTTTAAATTTGGCAAAGTTGTTAAATTTTGTGTTTGTTATAAATCCGTAAAGAAAATAGACCTGTGACAAATGACCTTCGTTATTAAAAAAAAAAAAGCTAAAACCCCATTTTCTTCTTTTACCTGTAGCACCGACATTTGGCCTTGTAGAGAAAAAATAAAAACACATCCTTGTGGCCATTTCTAAACCTCTATCCAGTGGTGTACTCTAAATTTTTATACGACGTTTCGTTTCTTTCTGGCCATCATCAACTATCTAATTTCTTATTGGCGCCATATTGGATTTAGACATCTTCAGAAAGAGTTTTCTTTCTGATTTCAACCATGTACACAAATTTGAGATTTTACCGAAGCAAGTGTTAATGTTAGTTACCGATGCTGCCAAGGTTATGTGTTCCACGGCAAACTTACTCAAAACGATTCAACCAAACCTGCTGCATGTCACATGTTTGCTTCACACTTTACACCTTGTAACAAACACTATTCGTACAACTTATCCTGATGTGGATCAACTGTTAGGACAAACGAAAGCGGTTTTTCTTAAATCTCCGAAACGGATTCGGCTATTTCATTTGCTGTGTCCTGATATACCCGAGCCGCCGCAACCAATTCTTATACGATGGGGTACTTGGTTAGAAGCAGAATTTTATTATTATAAACATTTTGAAAAAATTAAATCAGTGATTTTACAACTAGATGCCAAAGAAGCAGCTGCAATACGGCTCAGCCAGGTTCAATTTAACAATCCTCAAGTTGCAGCAAATTTAAAAATTATTTACGACAGTTACGTTCCAATACTGGACGCAATAAAAAATTTACAGAACACTGCGCTGTCCTTATCGGACTCATTAGCAATTATTGACCACGTAAAACGAGTGCTGCATATCCTTGAAGATGAAAAAAGTGATTGTGTCCGTGAAAAATTTAACAGTGTATTAGATAAAAATGTAGATTTTACAAAATTAGGGCAACTTTTTACCAATACTGAAGATCCGTTGTACAGATACAAAGAGCGCTTTAACTATGCAAATATAACATCTCTCAACGTCAAACAATCCTTCTCTGTATATAAACATATATATACGTCGCTACGTACGAACCTTTCCGAGACTAATACAGAAACATATATTATGGTGCAGTTTTTTCATCGCGCACATCCGCATTTTTTTGCAACAATGTAAACATGTTGGGTAAGTTATTTATGTTTTTTCTTAACGTTTTGTATAGGGATTCGATATATTTATTTTTAAGTAAGCGCACTGTTATTCTGCTAAACTCTCCACGCAACGCCACTGCTGGGGCACATAGTCTGCCGTCTTTAGTTATGACGTATTCTTGTTTGCTAAATAAAACTTAAGAAGACCTATTATACATTCATACAATATCACAAAATTCAAGTGATTCTAATTATTTTCACCTTAGCTTTCCACCTCTCCCTAACGTTGAGAATCACTGGATAAGAAGCCCCATTTTCTTATCCAGTGATCCCGCAGATCGAAAGTCACTATTGGTCTATATCTTAATATATTAAATAATACTTTGACCATCATTTTCTTATTATTTAAACCTTCTAAAATAGCACTGGACCTACGTAAATCATTTATTTAGAATTTATGGTGTTTATTTAGTGTAAAGTAGAAGGAACGTACCTAATGTTCAATATAGACATAAATTCTAAATATGAGAATTGTAATATTATTTCATACAAATTTAAGAACTAATAAATATTAAAACTCACTCTTTCTAAACTACTTAGATATACGATGTATATATGTATGCGAAATATATACATATACAAGTGAATGTATGTATATATCGCATAGTCTGATACATCGATTCGTCTCTCTAAAACAAGAATAGAACGCAGAACAAACAAATAAATCCTTCAAAGTCCAGACCGTTGGCGTAAAAACAACCCGAAACAAGTTCTGTCTGGACATTGATTGTTCAGGACGAGCACATAAGTCTTTCCCGGGGGTCTCGTGATTTGTCCGCTAATCGCAGTAGCCTGGGGACGCGTAATGGAGCTCATCTAGAGAGCCGTGCGTCCCATCCTCGGCTATCTAGATTCTATAAGTAGCGAGGGATGTGACCCAATCTGAACGAACGAACGTGTAACCTGTGGGGAGAGGCTCTTTTTTGGTTTTATTATCTAATTGGATTCTGACATATTAATCACGGTTTATTACGTTGTTTTTATATGCCTTGACTCCTTATCGTTCTATACCTTGGAGGATCTTTTCTTATTTAAAGAAGATTACGTTTATTTTCTACATGAGACTGGTATTAAGTTATTTTAAATAGATGAAGTTGCAAGTACAGATATTACAAATAGCAATATATTTCTTATAATAAGTAGTGAACCAGTTAGAGTACAAGAAACGAAAGTATTGAAGAAAACGGTATAAAGTCGGCTTTATTCTATTACATAAATATAAAGTAAATTTAAAGGCCAATACAATATACAGGCTGATTCATTTTCGGCCCTCACCATGGGGATCTCTCTTATTATTGGAGATAGAGTATAGGTTTAAATTTGGCAAAGTTGTTAAATTTTGTGTTTGTTATAAATCCGTAAAGAAAATAGACCTGTGACAAATGACCTTCGTTATTTAAAAAAAAAAAGCTAAAACCCCATTTTCTTCTTTTACCTGTAGCACCGACATTTGGCCTTGTAGAGAAAAAATAAAAACACATCCTTGTGGCCATTTCTAAACCTCTATCCAGTGGTGTACTCTAAATTTTTATACGACGTTTCGTTTCTTTCTGGCCATCATCAACTATCTAATTTCTTATTGGCGCCATATTGGATTTAGACATCTTCAGAAAGAGTTTTCTTTCTGATTTCAACCATGTACCACAAGCTGACTAAAGTTTTTGACATTAGGTTTTATTTGAAAGAATAAATTAAAAGATTAAATAAGGTAGCCATGGAATTTCAATCTGTCAAACATTTCATTTATTTGTTCATTAATAATACAAAAATGTCATACACTAACGGAGAGAAACGAGATATGATTGGTTGGTCAACTTTCACATTATCCTTGCCATGATCCATGGTTACCGGATCGGCAAGGATAATGTGAAAGTTGACCAACCTACTGCTGGTGAAAGTGGGTCAGTCGTCGTAAACAATATTTAAATAAAATATAAAGAAGTCGCGTATCGTCTCTTTGCTTCGGGATCATACGCGTATACCCATGATTCTTTTCCAATAATAGTTCTGGCGCTGTAGTTTGCATCCCTTTCGGCAGCTTCTAAGCTCTGTGCACATAAGCTTCTTGGCACAAACTTCTCAGCAATACGCCGCATATTGAGTTCGCTGGACAGAATACGCTAACAAACGCTGTACGACAAGCCGACAATGTTACAGATACCATGGATTATTCTCCTTTTGCATCACGAACTTCTTCCACATTTTGTGGAGGGTTTTTCGTCGATGGACGACCGGAACGCTCATCGTCATCAACCGACAAACGTCCATTTTTAAAATGGTTGTAGCACTCATAAGTTTGCATCTGATCTAAAGCATGCTCACCAAATGCTTTTTTAAGCATTTTCTGAGTTTCCGTTACCACTTTACCAAGTAAAGCAGAATTTGAACACAACTCAACAAATATAAACACAAAAACTATTTGCCACCACCTAGCAAAGTACCGTTACACAGACAGATACAGTTAGACGTAACTCGTATAGCGTAACTCAGCGCTATAGGTACCATATATACCGTATAGAACTATCCCTTCGCACCACAATAAAATTCCGGAAATTTCTGGGTATCACCTCGTATGCTGAGGTATTTGAATAGATTTCTGCAGCTGGTTCTTTCGGACACTCCGTTGAAAGCTTCGATACTATCTTTTTGGATTGCTCCTCAGGTTTTACATGACGACATATGCTTGAAAATCTCTAAAATAAGCAGTTCTTGCCGCTTCATAAGGCACAGTTTGCTGTAAGAGTGTAATAGTATAAACTACAGTTGCTAATCCCCGACAGAGATGGTCGATGAGGCAGTTCCAGCTGATATCACTGGAACATACATTCCCAAACACTTAAGGGTAGGTTTTGGGTCATTTCTTACTGTATGTAATATATAAATCCCACCAAATTCAAAAACTTAAAAAATATGGAAAATTACGTAATTACACACTTCGTCGTAATTGAATCGATTGATGAAAAATAAGCGCTGACCTGTGCATGTAATCATGTTACTTTTTTATTTTATCTTCCATTCGATATTTTCCTTTTTCTCTTGCCGTTTCATGACTTAATTTCGAGTTTAATTATATAAACTAAAACATTCTTAACATCCTTTATTTACTGCAATCTATTTAATACAAAACAATAAGGTATATTATTTTATTAGTTTAACATAGAACGAGCTACACCCAAAGGGTATAAATAAATTCTAAATTATGATAATCGATTAATTTCTAATTTTTAGTGCATAATGTAAAGTAATTGTATAAATTTATTTAATTCAGATATTTGCGAATGTAGATAGGTTCAATGGATAGTAACTTTTAATCTTCTATTGCTTGAAGATAAGACGAGATTTGTAGCTAGTTGACTTGGATTGTTGTTTCCAAATCTAACAAAATAACTGTGACTCAAGTCGATATCGCATCCTTAACAAACGGAGTTTGTAGATTGCGATGAATAACATGGTTTACTACATACCAGAAACAATTACAGACTTAACGAAGAACCTGGAACTGGAAGCGTTGAATAATACATTTAAATCGTTGGCTGTACCCTAGATTTGGCTCCCATAGAACGAAATAATTTTTAATATTTATGTATTTATTTATTTGTACATAACAAGAATACAAAATTCAAAATATTAGAATTACTTTAAAAAAATATATATATACATATTAATATAATAATATAATGATAATTATAAATAATAGTTCTAACTCATTTCAAAATAAAACTTTTATAGATTCCTATATAACAAGCACAATACAAAAAAAATATATATATATTTCGTGTATGAACATTAACGAAACTGTAGATCCTTCAAAGAAGATATAAAGGTCCGATCTGGAATACTGGAAAGGTAAATTTTATACAAAAGATTTAGCACTGATGACAGTCGTTCCATAAGAATATTCACTTATAGAACATTATTAAACACAACAAAGATAAAATAGACAAAGAATCAAACTCTGGTGTATATAAGGTAACATGCGAAGATTGTAATAAGGTATACATAGGACAAATGGGGAGGACATTCAAAATTAGGATGAAAGAACACGAGAGAAGCCATAAAGAAAAGAAAACAGATTCAACTTTCGCAAGTCATTGTATAAATATCAATCATAGATTTAATATAGATTTCAAAATTTTACACATTCAAGGAAAAAGTAAAAAACTTAACCTGTTAGAAAACTTAGAAATTAATAGATACAATAGTTTAGGATTAGCTTTAAATGACCACATAGATTTATACAACTACCCTCTACTAAATTTAAGATTGTAAAAATTTTTCCACCACCATTTCCCCAATGATTTTCACATAAATATTCAAACTTGTATTGTATATATTCAGTATTTCATCCACCTGATGAAGCCATTGGATGTAGAAACAATATTGTAGTGGTATTTACAATAAAAGAATTTTTGAAACTAGAAGCTTAATTACTTATTTCTTAGCTTTACACACAAGATAATTACCTCTAACATATAGCAACATTGTCAAAAAACATTTGAGGATAATTGAAATACATACTGCCCCAGATGAAAACAGAACTCTTACGCGCAGGTCTTGAGATTCGATCCCTTGACTGACGTGCTCTGACGCCTGACAACGAGAATAGGCGTTCCTGATCCTCTTACCACAACGACATTCAGCCCTTATAATTAACAAATATAATATAACGCCGAGGATGCTGTGTTACGAAATATAAAGATCAAGAGGTCTTAGTGAGATGTAAGTTTCATCCATTTTAACTTGGAAAAATGTATTAGTCAAGTAACATTTCAGAAGCACATACACATGTATGAGAATAGCGAAAGTTTGAAAGCAGACATTTATACCATACTTTACAGAAGGCCTCGCAGACATCTAGAAATGCAGCTGTAAAATAACTTTTATTCTCGACATCTTTTGTCTTTTTATTAAATACTCTATGGACCTGTTCGATAGTCCCATGCTGTCGTCAGAAGCCAAATCGGTAGCTAGGCAGACTGTGGGATGATATTATAGGGTCCAGGCCTTTTAGCAGAGATCTCTAAAATATTTTAGTAGGTATTGCTACAAGACTATGCCGGTAATAATAATTTGCTACTCCACTCCTCTGTAATCGAAACTAGCTATGTCTCAATACTACATAAAAAATAAATAACATGAACATGACGCCCCCCCCTCCAGATAAACTTTCTAGTTTCAAACCGCTTGCAATGTAATATCCTTGTGTTTTTTTAGTGTCCGGATTCGTAATAGCTTCGTTGCTTATAATGAATTTAGTTTTTTTTAATAAAAAGGGCACTTTTTCTGTAGAGTTTCAGGGATGCTGTAGCCTGACTTTCCCTTTTCTAAAGTAACTGTTCTTGAGTAGCGTTGGCAACCATTTGAAAATGATCCGTAAAGGCATTTACAGCAGACCGATTTTCATGTGGCCGGTTAGAAGTACCGCCGTCGAGATGCGCACGAAATTCATAGGTAGGGGAACCTCTGGCATTCAGTGTTTTACATCGTTTTAAGCAATAAGCACATCCCTTAATGTGATGTTAGTACTCTATTAGCTAGTAGGTAAGGTAAGACATTTTAATTAAACATGTTACATGAAACTATGCGTTTTATTTTACTTCTATTTGCCTTAATTTAGTGAAATACAAACCATTATAAACATGTTCAACAATGTGATTTTCTGAATTTATCCCTTACTACGTCCCAATGCACGACTCGCACAAAGAGTTTGCATTTCATTTTTCCGAATACTGTCTCTATCTATCACTGACCCTTACTTGACGCACGTACAAATTCTCCCACCGGCCACATGAAAATCGGTCTGCTGTACGTTTGTCATCATCACTAAAATATAGTACGTAATAACTAGAGACCGGACGCATCAGGCCGAAGTTACAATGGACCATATAAATAGCCGCCTATAACATCGATAAGTACAATACGCAGTTATCGACTTGCACTATTCAATCGATTAACCGCACATTTGTTTTTTGTCGTTGAATTGTGACGCAATTACTTCAATATTGCAGTTAAATTCCTTTCTTCATGGGCGTAGAGGAGCGTGAGGGTTTTTATAATTTATTTTGTTTATTAGTTTATATTTCGTAAGATAAATAAAGTACGGTGGGCTAATTTCTTTTTTCCATTGCTTTAACTGTTAATTACGTACTTACTTAATTACATAAATTTATTTTAAAGTCTGTAAAATATCGTTAAAAAATTCCAAGAAATAACACGTAAAATGTCACTTGGCATCCCAAACACATACACAGAAATTAGACTCGTTGGAATCTGACAAGAACTCTGTGAAACTTTAATGGCGGCAAATATTCCATTAAATAAACTTAACAATCCCACATTTAAAACTTTCTCTAACAATATACTGGTCGAAATGTTCCTGATGAATCCACCTTAGGCAAACATTATGTCTCTAAGTGCTACACGAAAGCAGTACCTATGGATAAGTGCCGCCGAAACTATCGATATATTAGGACGCTGTGTGGTAGATGTTGTAGCTGGTGTACTACATCCAACTATTCCATATAACACATATGTAATAGCAACAAAAGTTATAAATACAGTTGATGCGGAAACAATAGCTAAAACCATTTACGAGAATATGCACCAAATGCTTCATTCGGACGACAGGTACACAGGAAAAATACTTTTATTTGTCAGTGACAGTGCTGCATATATGTTAAAAAACAGGCAGACTATTAAAAGAAACATATCCTAATATGCTTCATATTACTTGTGTAGCACATGTTCTCCACAGAATCTGTGAATATATAAGAGACACCTTTCCGGAAATTGATAGACTTTTAAAATAGTTTTCAGAAAAGCACCTTTGAGAGTAACTCTTTACAGGGAAAAACTTCGATTTTTGTCACTGCCTCCCTCTTCAGGAATAACTAGATGCGGAATATTGTTAGAGGCTACTAGTTTTTATGCTAGAATTTAGATAGTTTACCAAATTTATTACATGTTTAAATGACGATACTCGAAGTATTTCCGAGTGCCATTAACAAATACAAATTCCAAATTTAAAAAATCAGTTGTACTTTCTTCAGGAATACTAAAAATTTGCCAAAATTAGTCAATCAAAATCCCAAATTAAATTATGGATTAACCAAATTAGATGTGGCTATTAATAATTTGAAAAATATTGCAAATGACTTCGGATGTGGCCTTCGGTAAAAGTTAGACGCAGCTTTTAATAGAAATTCAGATTTAATAACATAGCGGCAATTGTGTTTGGGGACAATGCCTCAAAATATAACTGCTAAATACGCTGAAATAAAAGAATATTTCCTGTATGCACCTATAACCAGTTGCGATGTAGAAAGGACGTTTTCTATCTACAAAGATATATTTCATTCAAATTGAACAAATTTTATAGAAGAGAACCTTGAGAAAGTATTGCTAGTCAGTATTAATACTCTTTTACTCAACTTGAACTACAAAATGAACAAGTAAAAATGTATTTCGTACTTTATAGATCACCACCAGTGTGTTTTCCAACTATATAAATAAAATTAAAAACTCTTTAAAAATATAAATTTTCAATAGTACGCCCGTGGGCGATGAGTCATCGGCTTCTCCTGTCCGGTCTCTAGTAATGACTAAATGTAAAAATATTTCCATAATTCGAGAAAGCAAATATAATTAAACATGCTTCTTCACACATACGCATATTTCCATGTGGATTATAAAAATAATACATGTCTAAATTAATTAATTACTTAAATGGAATGTCTTTGCAATGGAAGCATATAATAATATCATGCTTATGATTTGTGTAATAGCACTCCCAAATAATGTCATGTTTAAACTTTAGACTTTTATATATGTACATATATAAGTTAATTTTAATATAATAATAACAGATACAACGATTAGATCCGCCTTATTTCACAAAACGTGTGTTTACTTCTGTTGCGCTCACTTGCTGCCCATTAAATAAATTTTAAAAATAGCAGTCACGAATAGTGAGAATCGTGATATTATATTGTTGGTAGAATTCAGAGTGCAGAATGTTTACAGCAATTAAACGAGAATTACGGAATTTCGGTGTTTAATATGCCAGAGGAGCATATCAAATAATATTGTAACTAATG
This sequence comes from Melolontha melolontha, assembly GCA_935421215.2. Taxonomy (NCBI): domain Eukaryota; kingdom Metazoa; phylum Arthropoda; class Insecta; order Coleoptera; family Scarabaeidae; genus Melolontha; species Melolontha melolontha. Next base: position 163,852,479 of record OW285237.1, on the reverse strand, counting down.
ACAGTTTTTCTTTTACGAGTATATTGATAAAGAGTTTGTAAAGTTTTGGATTATAACTTTGTGATATAAAATACATGTACAAAATAACACAATCATTTTAACTAGTACATACTTTTTTATGATTATATTCCTTTGCCTTTTGCGTTCATCTTTTTTTTTATATTCTGCATTAATATTTATTTAATAATATAAAAAAAATATATCTCTTAATAAATATGTTTAGTTATACATAATATAAATTATAAAAAAAGCACTTGATAAGTTTCACTGTTTATATAGGGATTTCACGTTGATTTTCGCAAACGACTTCAAATTTTCCGGAAAGTAGTCGATGTGCGAATTTTGGAAATCAAGTTTAAAGCCCATAAAATAAGCTATTAAACCATTAAGCATATTCGCCACTATTTTATTATAATCTAGTTTTTTATTGTTCCATAAGAAATTTTTCACGACCTCCTTAAAAGATTTCCATGCTTTTAACTCAATTTGGTTTAGTTATCCATCGAATTTTTCGTCCTTCTTTAATTTTCTTATATTAGAGCCAACAAAAATTCCTTCTTTCAGTTTAGCGTCCATCAATGATAGGAAAATGTATGCTCCCCAGCTTAATGTGTAAAGAAAGTATAAAAAAAAATTGAATTCGCAGAATTTCTTGCCCAGCTATTTTCTACCTTGAAAACTTTAGGTATTTCATTAAAAAGAAATTACATGTATTAAAAAATATAAAATAAAATCACCTTTAACTCTATGTAGAGTAACGTTTATCTAATCTCTATATTCTAGAATATTACAATTAAAATTAAAAGTAAATCTATCTGTAATTTTATAATATATTTCAGCTTGTCCAAAGTGTCACTAAGATTTTGTCTATTTTGAATTAGATCACTTACAACTAATTTTAACCACCTAACAGTATTTTTGACGTTTTAGGGGGTACTTATGCACATACAATTTTGCAGGAAAACACTATTATATTCAATTTTACAGTGAAATTTCTTTCTTCGTGGGCGTAGATAGACGCGGGAGAAGTTTCTATAATTTATTTTATTTATTAGTGTATATTTCGTAAGATGAATAATAGAGATTATCTTAACGGTGATTTTACATTCACAGTGAAAATGCAAAAAGTGATTTCAAAAGAGCAGTGATTCTTAACAGTGATTATATTCACCGTTAACAATAAGTGAGCGCTTACCCGTTCACTGGTGGCTTTGTAAAAATATAGTATATTTTTATCCACTGAACGGTGAAAAGAATAGTTTTTATATTAATAGTGAATGGTAATTCTGATTATAAATAGTTCATTCTAAGCTATTTGCTCTTAGAACTATTTGTCGTAGTCTCAGTGAAAATAGTCAAACTTCTTTATTCACAGATATTGTAAGTATAAGAATTCTTTAATAGAGAATTTTGTAATAGTCATAGTTTTTAATTTCGTTTTATTATTTTCATACAAATTTACTTGTACATAATTACATGTTTTTTATACCTACATTTAAACTACCTTATAAAAAATAGAAAAGCAAAGATGTACAAAACGCTATTTTTATTGATTTTTTAAATTATTATTATTAAAATTAGTTGTGATTGCAATAATAATTTAAGATTTCGGGTTGTTAATAACAACCCGAAAATCTACCATAACTTGTAATAAACTACTCAAAAATGAATAGGGAATAGATCTTTTTTTAACAGATCTAATTAATTCGATTAAATTTAACGTATTTTCTCAAACTATAGATAAATTAGAAGGCCCACAGTCGTTTGTGGACATTTTATTTGGTAAATGTCTTTTCTGTGTGATAAAATATTGAATCTTGTATTTTAACCTTAAATTAATTTAAAATACAAAATTATAAAAATCGCATTTTTAGACAAGGATTATTCATTTTAAACGTCATTTCACATTTTCACGATGCCAAGACGTCATTTAAATAAAGAAACTTTTGATTTAATTGCGTTATTGCATCAGCGAGGGCAATCTGGAGCAGAAATTGCCGCAATTTTTAATGTGTCTCCAAGTGTTGTTAGTAGGGCTCTAACAAGATTCCAACAGTTAGGATCTGCAAGGAGAAGACCCGGTAGTGGATCTGAGAGGAAAACAAATCAGAGACAAGACCGCTACATACGAATTCAGACAAGGATGAATCCGATTAGAAGTGCTGTATGGTTGCAAACACAGTTACGTGCCGCCACTGAAGTTAGAGTTTCGGATCAAACCATCAGAAACCGTCTGAGGGAAATGGATCTTCATAGCTGCAGGCCTGTGAGACGCCCAAAATTAACTAATGCCAATAGAATGGCTAGAAGAACTTGGGTTAAACAACGAACGACTAGCAGAAAATTTTCAATGGGAGCATGGTTTATACACCGATGAATCCAGATTCTGCTTATTTAGTGATAATCGTAGAGTAAGAGTCTGGAGAACTAGAGGACACCGTTATAGACGCGAGTTTACAAAAGCTGTGGTGCCTTTTGGCGGCGGTGGTATCATGGTGTGGGCGGGCATTAGTTTGAATGGACGTACGAACCTCCATCTCTTTGAAAACAATGTCAATGGACACATATACAGAGATGACATTATTCAGCAATATGTGACCGACTTTCGTGAGGCTGTGGATGAAAACATGGTTTTTATTGATGATAATGCAAGACCTCATCGTGCACAAATTGTAATGCAAGTAATAAATGACCTTCATATTAACCATCTAGCTTTACCACCAACGTCTCCCGACTTGAATCCAATTGAGCACATTTGGGACAGACTTCAAGAACAGCTCAACGAACATAATCCACCCCCAGTTAACGTGCAACACTAGCGGGAAATTTTACCGCTATGTTGGAGAAGAGTGTCACAAGAACACATTAATAATTGCATTATGAGTATGCCCCGAAGATGTACAGCTGTGAGAGATGTCCGTGGCCATTATACACGATTTTAGAATTAATTGTTACAGAAAAATGTTTATTTTAGCTATTGTTAAAAATGTTGCTTATTTCATTTTTGATCATTTCTTAGTAATCTAACGATTTTTCTGAATAAATATACTTGAAAATTTTAAATTGTTGTGTACAATTTTGTATCTAATATAATACACTACAAATATTTACCCATACTATCTAAAAAATACAAAAAAGTAAAAATTATATATTATTATATATATAATTATTATATATATAATTATATAAAAATAGATAATGTAGGTATATTATTAGTAATTATTATATAAGTAAGAATATTCTGAATTTGAAGCACTTTATTTAATAGCAGTCACATTTACGATAGAGAACACTATATTACACTTAATTATTAAATTAATTAATAAATCAAGTCAGTATTATTTGTCTTTGTATACGCAAGTCAGCGATTCTAAACTGTGAATGGTGAAATATATATTTACGGAAGTGTATGATTCTAAACGGTGAATGGTGAAACAAGAAGCGAATAATATAAAACTCTAATCACTGTGATTGGTGCGCTAAAAGAAACGGTGAAAACGGTGATTAAGAATTCACTGTGAATAATCACTGTGATCAATATATTCGCTCATCTCTAGTAAATAAAGTACTATGAGTTAATTTCTTTTTTTCATTGTTTCAACTGTCAATTACATAATTACATACTTCGTAATTTTTGTAATAGATCATGTTTAATATCGTTTCATCGAATCTACTTCTACAAATTATTTTGACGTAGGTGTCCAGTGAATTTCGTTAAGTTTAAATAACTTTCGCATACATTTTTAATTTTCATTTATTTAGATCTAGAACATTGTTTAAGTTACTTTTTCAGATATGATATGGAACAACGTCGAGAATGGCATCGTGGAACAATGGCGAGTTGGATTAAGGGTCAAACTGATTGCATGTCAATTGCCAGTGATTCCAAAATCTATTGCAACGTCTGTAAAATATCGTTAAAAAATTGCAAAAAATAGCACGTAAAACGTCACTTAGCATCGCCAACATATACACAGAAATTAGACCTGTTGAAATCTGACAATTTTAATAAAGAACTCTGTGAAACTTAACAATCCCCCTCAAAAATCTCAAATTAAATGATGGATTGGCCACATTAGATGCGGCTATTAATAATTTGAAAAATATTTCAAGTGTAATTGGATGTGGTTTTTAATAGAAATCCAGATTTAATAACATTGCGGCAATTGCGTATAGAGACAATATCGCAAAATCTAATTGCTAAATACGCTAAAATAAAAGAATATTTCCAGTGTGCACCTATAACCAGTTGCGATGTAGAAAGGACGTTTTCTATCTACAAGGATGTATTTCATTCAAAGAGAACATATTTTACAGAAGAGAACCTTGACAAAGTATTGCTAGGTAATACTCCTTTACTCAACTTGAACTCTAAAATGAACAAATAACAATGCATTTCGTATATCTTATATTTTTAATATCTTTCGAAACTATCCTATCATTTCGCTAAGAATTTCTTTTTATTTAGATTCTCTGCCTGCTAAAACCGCGCTCCTTTTCTTTAATATTACTTTAATTCTTGAAAGAGAAAAATTATTACTCCAATATATTTTTAGGAAACTTCGATCTCGATATATAACATTCTTCATTCATTTACGGGCAATCAGTACCCGTTTTAGCGTTAAAGCAGCTAGAACCCGGGTAAGCGGGCTTGTAGCGCAATCGTTTTCGGATCTTCGGTAAACGCACGAGGAGTTGGCAATGATGGAACGCTTGTCGGACAACAGTAAGGGTTGTTTAGCAAACGTGCTAATGAGAAGGCCTCGGCAGTGACCCCATCCGTCAGGGTAGACACCTCCGCACCAACCCACCAAACCCCCAAACCACCCAAAACTCTCCACCCCTGTATTAGGAGGCCACCCACACGCCGCACTAAACGCGTTAGCGGTGCTATGCCGAAGAGCTCCCTAATAAATTCTGAAGTAACAAACACCCGGGCGCAACGTTCAGCTAAGCGGATTGTAATCTTTCCCACTGGTGATATTTCACTACCGGAAGAGACCTCGGCTATCTATATTGGTGTGACAAAGAAATATCACGCCCTTCTGTTTTATTATTTTGATTCTGTTCAAGATTGCGTCACTATCTTTGTGCGTAAACTATTAATGGCATGTAGTTATTTCAGTCTAGTAGAAAAATTCATATTTTTTTTCTATAGGTTTATGTATTGCTTGTATAACATTTAGTGTCAAATACTATATGATCCAGAAATAATTCATTCAAATGTTGTTATGGCGACTAATTGTAAATAATTTACTGTCATTCAAATCGATTATCTTGTTTTTTTCTGTAAGAAAGCAATGAATACCAATTTCAAAGAACCTCTGAAAAATACAAAATATACGTTGTGTATGATACTAGAGTATCTAGAGTATAGGAGAAACGCGTTAAGTCCAATTGTACGTCATTGATGACGTTTACATGCTGTCATAACTGTATTAAAAGAACTAAAAAAGTTAGTTTGATAAACTATATTTGAAAACTTTTACTTCGTTAATTTAAATACAAAATACTATAAATTGATGATAATATAGACATTCATGACTAGAGTGGACCAATTCGGAGCGAAAGCAGAGGCGTGACTAACGAATTGGTTCCCGCTTGCGAAACATTATTAATATCTAGTGATATACTATCACGAACGGTGCTGTTATTATGTTACATACAAAAAAATGTAAGACTGTTTTTCTAGATTATGAAACGTTCTCGATGATACGTATAAAAAATAAAATCTAAAATGTATGTAATTAGATGATTAAAAAAAAACTTACCGTCTTATTTGTTTTCCGTGACTTGGAAGTCTGGAGAAGCGCGATGAAATATTGTTAACATAAGGTGCGTCTCCAAAGTTATTTCTCGAAAACGCGTCCGCCGTAAGGAAAATATGTGCTTGTATAAAGAAAACGATCGCTCCACATCTAGTGATGTGATGTTTGTATAATTAAAATAATCTTTGAAACAACTTAACACATCTGTAGACGAACCTTCACAAATTTGTCCAAGTCTGGCAAAATCTAAATCTTTATCTAAAACACTTTCAAACTTACTTAAAATACACTCATTTCTTGCGTCTTCTATCGAACATTGCTGTGCGTGTGTATCTTTCACAACTAGCACTGATTCCTGTAACGATAGCGAAGAATTTTGTAGGTTTTCTAATGCTTGCACTATTTCGAAGTAATTGTTGTGAATAGTTTGTAAATCACTTTTAACCTGACTATTTTGAAATTTTTTCCGACTTTCTTCGATAGCGGCACTATCTTTCGGATTTAATAATAAAACCACTTTTTTTACATCCTCAAAATATTTATGATAGTAAAACCATCTGTCACAAACATTAGGATTTGATCTCTGGAAATTTCAAATTTTTCCAATGTACTTAACACCACTTTTGAAATTACCCGCGCAATAGATTCTTCTATTTGTCTGCTAGCTAATAAAATTGAGGATGGCGATTGATTGGTTCCATTTTACGCACCATAACATTAAGTACAGATCTTTTTTTGCTATCAGTTGTTTCATCCACACTCAACAACACCTTTTTATTTTTCAGATCAGCCTTAATTTTATTTTCTAAATGTACACGAACAGATTTTAAATAACGTCGTAAGTGGGTGCAGCTCGGTAATTCTACATTGCCATATTTTTCAAGAAATGAAATAAACCAATCATTGCGTAACAAAGTAAACGGCAAATTACACACAACCATCATTGTACACAAATCAAATAAGAACACTTCGTATTTTGTATCGGCACCAGTGTCTCTATCTTTATGTCTTGCGCTATGCACGTGGCGTTGCAAATTTGATTTTGTTAACTGGTTTATATATATATTGCATACTAAACATTTTACATTTACCCCATTGTAAGATAAACTAGGATGGTTGTCAATAAACCTATTGACTAACTTTGATGATAGCGGCTTCTTTTTTTACTGTACGCTCCTTCAACATTATTAAATACACAGAATACACTTTCTGCTGCTATTATACGTGTACACACGATGACCGTGAACAATATACTAAGTAATCGTATGTGCGATGGGGCACGCGGGAACCAATTCGTTAGTCACGCCTCTGCTTTCGCTCCGTATTGGTCCACTCTATTCATGACAAATAAACACATAATTTCCGTTTCAATAACCGTATACCGAGTGTCTCAGTTATGTTGTTCCAATGGCTAACCTTCGTTGTCTACTAAAATAAAAATTTTAAATTTGGGGCATCTGATATACATCTAATGTTCTTTAAGTTGAGCCTAATATTAGTTTCATTGGTTGACTTCGCAGATATTTCTTGGTGAAACATTCTTGTAATAACTTGATTAATTATTCGAAAATAAAACACTTGGCTTAGTTTCACAACTTCTTTAATTAGATAGTTTGAGATAGCTCTTTGATAATGGCCTAATAGCCGAAACAATTGTTAGTGTATCTAATTAAAGAAGTTGTGAAACTAAGCCAAGTGTTTTATTTTCGAATAATTAATCAAGTTACTAATATTAATATTCTTTCACTTCCGGTTTAACCGGAAACGACCCTAACTTCTTTATTTTAAATAGCACCTAGTATATTTTCCTCAAAATTTAAATTCTATGGCAAACTTCCCATAATGTATAGACTTTGTATTTAGACTACAAAACACAGTTGAAATTGCATTTTAAATATCAAAAAATTGTTATTGTAAAAAATTATATTAAGCATGTTTATTAATTCGTATTGTAATTTAAAGTAACAAAAATACACTTCTCAAAAATGCATTTTTAAGATCTCTGTTAGAAAGAAATATTCATTTAGACAAGAGTGATTTACAAACATTTTATTGAAAGTCAAATAACAGAAAAATAATGTTAAATTAATCACAAAAAATATTATACCTATTAATTTTATTTATACAAGAACGGTATTTATGAATCTCTTAGTGGCACCAAATGTGAACCGTGAGCGCTAGAAAAAATTCTTAAAAAATGTTGTCCATTTGCTTCAATGCAACATCCGGCTCACTGCAAAAGTTTACCAGAGGAAACACTTCTTAATAACTCGACATTAAGAGCTGCGCATTAATTCCTAATTCTATTTTTTAAATCTTCCAAATATGCAAAAGGCGTCTAGTATATCCTTAAAATATTCACATAGAAAATAATCTAATGACCTTAGATCGTGTGCTCTTGCAGGCCATCTTATTGGTCCATGTGTGCCTATCCACTTATTAGGGAAAATCTGATTACCATAATCAATTACAATTCTAGAATTGTGAGCGGATGCCCTATCATGCTGAAAATACATGTTGGCACGTATATTCAGCGGAAGATTTTCAACAAAACCTGGAAATTAGCCGTGAAGGAATTCTAAATATGCCTCACCAGTTAAGGTTCCTTCCCAAACTTTGGTTCAAAAATGGACCCACCGATCATGCCGCACCAAACATTAATTCCTCAAATTCTCCGAACGTTGGTCTTTCTCGTTCAATGAGGATTTTCTATAGACCAATAATGGCAATTGTGCCGATTTACAATTCCATTATTATGAAAGCGGAGCTCATCTGTCCGTAATATTGAGCTAATAATGCCATCTTCACAGGCAATCGCTTGTTATGCAAGAAACTCCAGTCTTCTATCATAAACTCCTAGTTCTAATCCTTGATGCAGGTAAATTTTGAAAAGCGTTAATTTTGCCGGATTTTAGGATTTGTTGAATAGAAGAACGAGAGATATCGCCTTCTGCTTCAATTCCTCTAATTGAAATAAACGGATTATTAAGAATCCTTCCCAAAACACTAACACTGTGCTCTTCAGCAGCCTTTCTTTAAAAACGATTTTTTTCATTGAAAAGGCACTACATGTCTCCAAATTTTAAGGCAGACGTGTAGAATACACAGCGCTTCACATATGTCTGTCAGAATACCGCTCTTCGTAAACACGGAAGGCATCACGCCTGTTTTTTCTACATTCCCCATAAATGAAAATCATATTAAATTTTTCCTCATTTGTAAATTCGTCGTTTTTCATTTTAAATACAACTTTGTTCGAAGAAACTTTGAAACAAATTTTAATAGCATTTTATGAACTGTCAAAGTTAATTAGCAAATAATGGCAAATTTTGCTTTAGTTTCCATAGATTGCTTTGTCTTCTACGATCCTAATTTTTGAATATCTAAAATGCAATTTCACCTGTGTTTTGAAGTCCAAATACAAAGTATGTAGTTCATTGGAAAGAGAATTTTCCGCAAAGTTCACATTTTGAGGAAAATATACAGGGTGCTATTTAAAATTAAAAAGTTAGGGTCGTTTCTGGTGAAACCGGAAGTGAAAGAATATAAATATTAAGCTCAATTTAAGGAACATTAGATATGTATCAGATGCTCTAAATTTCAATTTTTTACTTTATTAGATAACGGAGGTACGCCATTGGAACAACATGAACTGAGGCACACAGTATATTTTTAACAGGGTAATCACCATTTAGTGTAGCACATTTCTCCAAACGCTGCATCCATTTCTTCATTTCGTCCATGAAAAAATTTTTTGTTTACCATTGAACTAATTGCAAAGAGCAACCCGAACTTCATAAATGTCGACCCTTTCACTACGGTGCTTTTCAAGTTTAGCAACATTGAATTATTTGTTGATCCCTTCGGCAGATATTCGGTATGAATGACTCCCTTTGCATCCCAGAAAAAGGTTGACATGACTTTTTGGGTTGCTGGGACTCTTTTGAAATTTCCTGAACGCGAAGAATCAGGACAACGATGTTCCATTGACTGCCGAAATAAACTCTTTCAAGTCGAAACTTGACAAATGTTTTTTCTTTTATCTTTATATAACATTCGTTAATTGTCGCTATTTAGCGCTAATTTCTCTGTATTTCAACACCTGAACAATGTGCTGGACTATTTCACCTCTATGACGAAGTTTTGCACGTCGGCGAGCATTCTTCACTTATTGGCAAGCATTCTTCGCATCCATACAATCGTTGCCATAAACACTTTCAAACGACTGTAAATTTCGGTGGACGGGCAACGCTTCAGCGTTAAAAATTCTATTGCGGATCGTTGCTTGGTAAACATCTCAGAAATAGAGCTCATGATTAGAGTCCGGACACGAGAGGCCCATGATTCATCGCCCACGGGCGTACTATTGAAAATTTGTATTTTTAAAGAGTCTTTAATTTTATTTATATAATTGGAAAACAAACGGGTGGTGATCTATAAAATACGAAATACATTTTTATTTGTGCATTTTGTAGATCAAGTTGAGTAAAGGAGCATTAATACTAACTAGCAATACTTTCTCAAGGTTCTTTTCTGTAAAATTTGTTCTCTTTGAATGAAATAAATCCTCGTAGATAGAACATGTCCTTTCTACATCGCAACTTCTTATAGGTGCATACTGGATATATTTTTTTATTCCAGCGTATTTAGCAATTAGATTTTGAGACATTGTCCCCATAAACAATTGCCGCAATGTAATGCCGCAAAATATAAACTAAGAAATAAAATAAATTATAAAACTCATAACGCTTATATCTACGCCCGTGAAGAAAGGAATTTAACTGTAATATTGAAGTAATTGCGTCACAATTCAACGACAAAAAACAGATGTGAAGTTAACTATATGAATAGTGTTATTCAATAATTTGGTGTTGTACTTAGCAATGTTATAGCCTATTTATATTCGTTGCTACGAAAATTACTGATTGGAAAGAGATTTCGCTGATACAGGAAGGTAATGCCTGAAATTCCATGCTTATTTTGATTGCCTCGAATAGCCTTACTATACGTAGAGTATAGAAAAGTGAGTACTACTGAGTACTACTGCGGTAAGTGAGTAGATCTGGAGGAGAGTTTTGTAGAAAAATACATACTTTAGAAATAAACCTGCTTTCTTGGACAGGCCGCAACATTTCACTTAATTCTCGTATATAGTAATAAAGAAACTCAGAACATTTGGAGTCGTGGCAAATATAAATTTGTAGGTTACATGAAAATTTTAAAAATAAAAAGACAAATACCAGTACAAAATGTACTAAAAAAGGACACTTACGTCAAAATAATTCGGAGAAGTAGATTCGATGAAACGATATTAAACAGGATCTATTGCGAAAATTACGTAGTATTGTAATTTACATTTAAAACAATGAAAAAAAAAGAAACTAACTCACTGTACTTTATTTATCTTACGAAATATAAACTAATAAACAAAAAAAATTATAGAAACTCCTCTCAGTAATTTAAGTGTAAAATTGAAGACGAGATACTCGCAATTACCATTTGCAGGTTAGAACTATTCCCACTAGTCGCACTAGTCCAGCGTTGCTGAAGACTTTATATGTTAATCCGTCCTCATAACATTGAATAGATAGAATTTAGGGCTCTATGAAATAAATAAGAGAGCTGAGAACTGGCAGGGAACAAAATTATGGTAGGTATATCAAGAGACTATGAAGTAAGAACGATCTGGTAGACTCTCTTTGGAAGAGAGAAACGGAATTGTTATGAAATTTTGATGACCGGTTTTAAATAAAACAAGACATAACGTTAACAAACAAGTACTAATTTTATATTTAAAAAATATTTTAAAATAGAAATAAAACTACGGTTCTAATCTTCCCTTTTAATCTTTAATCGTAACACGACCAGCACCTGAGGAAGCCACTGTGCTGACGAAACAATTGTCGTGTTACGATTAAAGATTAAAAGTGAAGATTAGAACCGTAGTTTTATTTCTATTTTGAATTATGGATCTTCATCAAGTAAATGCCGAATCAATTCAATTAAAAAATATTTTATTATAAACCACTGCATTGTTGTTCCGCCACTGCGTTAGGTGGATGAAAACTGGACATTTAAAATCCGTTTGTTAATAAAAGTCCTGTATACAGTTTAAAGGGAAACACTTAACAATGAATAATATTATGTATACTTATTGTATTGACTACGCGATTGTATTGGGGAAAAAGATAGTCAACGCCAACTTACAGTTCATACTTGGCTTCTAGTGGTTATTTTCTGTTTATCAATCTAGGAAAGGGGAAAACATTATCAGAACAATTAATTACACAGTGCAGGCAAATGTGGTAATACATTTTAAAAGAGAGCTTTTTGTACGGACATTGAATTAATAAACTATGTATGGGAGTAAAAAGTTTTCATATACCGTGATATCATAAAGTTTCTAGGACGAAGATGGCTTTGTAATATAAATTGTATGTCTGAACTTAAGTTAGGAACTAAAACTCTGTTTTGTAAATTATTTTGACAGTGACATTATCTGTCATCCATTAATGTGTTAGAATTGCTGAAAGCAAGTTTGAACGTCGAGTTTGAAACATAGCACATTCGAGTAAATTCTAATATGGTTTACAATATAGTGCAAAAAGCGTACATGATTGAAGCCTATTTTCGGAGTTGAGTGCGAATTGATGGAATTTGGGTGTATAGTCAACGTGCATGTTTGGATGATTTTAGAGAGCACTTTCCAGAGTTAGCTGTAATTCCCAAAGATTTTTATAATTGCCTTTCCAATTGTGTTGGTGTGTTTCGTGAGACTGGTTCTGTGGGTCATAAATCACGTACTGGTAGACCAACTGTTCGTTCGGAACAAGTTATAAATGATGTTCGTCAACGTATGGTAAATGAACCCACAAAACCTTTGAAACGCCTTTATCAAGAGATTGGACTTTCTTATGGAACATGTCAGAAAATTGTAAAGAAAAACTTACACATGCATCCGTATAAGATGCAATCACATCAGGCTATTTTGCCGGTAGACTACCCTAGACGTCGTGCGTACTGCCAGTGGTTTGCAAATAACTTAATTGAAGATGATGACCTGCTAAATTTGTCATTTTTCTCTGATGAAGCATGGTTTCATCTTTCGGGGTATGTCAATTCCCAAAATACTCGAATGTGGAGTATTAATCCTCATATTTTTATTGAATCGTGTCTCCATAATGCGAAACTTGGTGTTTGGCTAGCAGTTTCTCGCCGCAGAGTTGTTGGCCCTATTTTTTTTAATTTCACAATTAATGCTGGGAGGTATAGAAACATTCTGAATGAATTTATTGAACAGTTGCATGATGATGAATTGCAATATGGATACTTTCAACAACATGGTGCAGCGGCACACACAACACGAGAAAATATTGCTTTCTTTTCTTCGTGAGTTTTTTGACGATCGGATCATAAGTTTACATACGGGAAGTTGAGTTTCCACCACGATCACCTTGTTTGACAATTATGGACTTTTTCGTGTTTCCTCACCTAAAGAATAGAATATTTAAAACTCCTGTTGCTAATTTGCAAGATATGCAACAAAGAATTATTGACGAATGTGCATGAAAAGGCGTGTCACATTGGGAATTGAAAATAACGGACAACAATTTCAACATTTCCTTTAATTTTGCCTTTTTTTATTAATAAAATTTTGAATACAAGCTGAGCTTGTTGTTTTATTGTATCTTTATTAAATCAAATGACATATTTATTGATGTCACGATGACACTATCAAAATAATTTTCAAAAATTAAAGTTAAGTTACCAGTATGATAATATGGATAAAGTTCAGACATATATTTTCTATTTCAATGCCATCTTGGACCCAGAAACTTTATGATATCGCGGTATTTATACAAAGTTTTTGCTCTATACTTACATAATTCTTTCCACTCAATAAAGAAACCTGTTTAAACAATTTTTTTTGTAGTTAAAGGTCTGCTATACTGTCACGGAGAATTTTTCACGTACCTTCTTGTCTAGTCGTGTTATGACATTATTCAATGGAGCTATTTCCATTCTTAATATCGTTATTTTCAATGATATATCAAGTGTATTCACATACCTAAAGTTTTTATCTCTTCACCATCCCAACTTTAACGACAGCCCTTTGCAACTACCTGTGTACAACATACCCCTAAATACGGCAGGACATCAGAAAGTGAAAAATATCCCTAGAACCCCACATGAAAAACACTTAAATTGACAAATTGCCTTATTATAATTTCTAATCTAGCCCATCGATCCTGGCCTATCATATATACGCTGGGTGCTTGTGTTCACTACGTTTAATCTTCAGTCGAAGAAATGGCTTCTAAACATAAACATACATCCTGCGATAATTACGGCTACCATTCAGTAAATCTTCTGTGTGCGTTCTCTGTTTTGTCCCTTTTTGATCATTTTTAAAGCCAACATTAATTAAGAATGTGCCACTACTTAGGTTCAAAAGTGCCGCTATATTCTCTCAAGATATAATATTTTTTAAATAAAAGCTTGAAAATTTGACATATGTACAAGGGCTATTAAGTAAGTCAGATACCAGCAATATACATAAAGGGCGTGGTTGAATGTTTCAAATAAATCGAAATTCGCATTTGAAAGGACGATAGATAGTAATTCTAGTCAATTTACTAATTTTTTAATTTAAAAAATATATTTATTTTGTATTTCTTCTTACTATTTGAAAATAGATTTGCATTGTTTTGTTTTTAAAATTCAGATTTATATGAAAAATATTTTTTTTTTACTTCTGTCACTTTCTTTTCTATGTATTTCTGCAAGATATTCTTTTAAAAGTAAAGAATATGCTTATTACAAAGGTATTTTTAATAATATAAAATATTACTAAAAATCTGGTGTGATTAGTAATGTGTTAGTAATATTTTATATTATTAAAAATACCTTTGTATTATACAAAACTGGTGGGGTTTACCTACTCATGTATGTTTCAATTATTCTGAATATGCTTATTGTTCTCTGATTGATCATCGAATTTTGACAAAACCTGGTCCATTATCGAAAAATTTTAAAAAGGATTCAGATATTCATAAACAACTGCCTCCAGAAAATTATAAGGCTTTTCTACTTTAACACAATCACTAATACATAATTATGAACTCGCACTAACCAAGAATCCATAAGGAAATAAGTACTGAATCGAAAATGGAATTGGATAGGGCATACGTTAAGAAAAAGCAAAGAGGACGTAACCAAGCAACCCAAGAGATAAATTGCAAGAGGGAAAGAGAAATAGAGGAAAATCAATGACGACTTGACGAATTAATATATAGAATTTTTCACTCCATCGCGGAGCATAGGGCTTCCACGAAGCGTCCCCATTAAGTTTTGTGCTTGGACGCCAGCTCTCCACAAGTTTTTCCAGACTTCCTGATCTCCACCTCTATCTTTCTTTTTCAAGTCGTCATTGGCTTTCCTCTATTTATCTGTCCTGTTACAGTTCGTCTCTTGACTTGCTTGGTTATGACCTGTTTGCTTTTTCTTAATATATGTCTTAGCTCTTCCCATTTTCCTCTATTTATCTGTCCTGTTACAGTTCGTCTCTTGA
This sequence comes from Melolontha melolontha, assembly GCA_935421215.2. NCBI lineage: Eukaryota > Metazoa > Arthropoda > Insecta > Coleoptera > Scarabaeidae > Melolontha > Melolontha melolontha. The sequence continues at coordinate 163,837,140 of OW285237.1, read as the reverse complement.
CTTGCTTGGTTATGACCTGTTTGCTTTTTCTTGATATATGTCTTAGCTCTTCCCATTTTCCTTTTAAAGCTTCTTTCCTTATTGATTTTTGGCTTCTTCGAGTCCAGAATTCTTTCTTAGTGGTTGTGTTAGGCCAAAGAAACCTCTGGAGGCAGTTATTTATGAATAGAGCAAACCAATTTCCATGCGAGCCATGAGCGCCGGTATGGGGGTGTAATTCGTAATATATTAGAATATGCGATAGAATAGGGACGCAACATGAGCTTGTTACCGATATAAGTATAGAAGTAGAGACATTTATTCTATCAGAAATAATTGAGTATACATTTGGTTTTCTGCTATTAAAGTAATATGCATAAACACACGAAAAATAAGAATAGTATATATAATGGCAGCGTTGTATGTACCTATAAATAAAATGGAAAATGTATGAAATCTGTGATTGTGTGCACGACAGAGGATTTAAAAAAACACTTACCGTCTTAAGCGTCTTTCAAGGACTGACAAACTGGAGAAACTCGATTGTATATTTTCAACATCAGGTGTGTTTCTAAGGTTATTTCTGAAAAACATGTCCGCCGTGAGGAAAAAATATGTTTATATTCGGAAAACGAGCGTTCTACATCTAGTGATGTTATATTCGCATAATCAAAATACTTTGTTAAGCAACTTAACGCATCTGTAGACGTGCCCTCACAAATACGTGTTAAGGTGTCAAAATCTGCATTTCTGTCTAAAACACTTTCAAATTTAATTAGAGCACTTTCACTTTTTGCGTCTTCTACAGCACACAGTTGTGCGTGAACATCTTTAACGATTTGCAGTGATTCCTCTAACGACAGCGACGAATGTTCTAATTTTATTATTGCTTCTTCTAGTCCGAAGTAATTCTCACGAATACTTTGTAAATCCATTTTAATCTGGGCATCTTGAAATTTTTTCTAGCTTGTATTGATAGCTGCACTTTCTTTCGGATCGAATGATAAAACCGCGTCCTTAATTTTTTCAAAATGTTCATGATAGTAAAACCCCGCCTGTAACCATGTACCCAACGTGTCCGAATCGGCTGTGGTGGCTCAGGGGTATGGGGACTCAATTCGTGAAATTTCCGAATACGTTTTCAAGATTTCAGGAATACTGCCTTTGTACTCGATATTAAAGCATCTACCTCTGGATAACATCTACGAACCTGTTCTGCCACAAGGTGTAGAGCATGGAGTTTATACATGTAATACCTAACTAGTTAGGACAATATTTTCCACCATCGGTCATAGACATTAATACTTGGTCTTTCGAAAGTTTAAATTTTTCCAAAGTATCTAATAAAACCTCTGAATTTTTTTCGGCATTACATTGTTCTGGTCGTCTGGATGCTAATAAAATTGAAGACGTTGGTTGATGTGGTTCCATATAACGCGCCATCACATTAACTACAGATTGTTTTTTGCTGTCAGTTGTTTTGTCCACACATAACCGCGGTTTTTTATTTTTCAGTTCGGCTTTGATTTTATTTTCAACCTGTTTACGCACCGATGGTAAATTCCTTCGTAACGTTGTCGTGCTCGGTAATGTTTGATTCGCGCATTTATTCCAAAATGAAATAAATGAATCATTACTTGACAAGGTAAACGGCAGTGTATACACAACCATAGTTACACATAGTTCATGTATAAACTGTTGTCGATTAATTTTGTTATTATTGTGCTTCGAACTGCTTACATGTTCTTTACAATGTGTTTTTGACCAACACATTAGATATGTATTGCACACTAAACATTTAATTTTAGAGCCATCGTATATTAAGTCCGGGAAATCCATAATAAATTTATTCACTTCGTCTGACAGCAGTCGTTTTCTCGATTTATGTGTCGACGACATTTTATTACGTATGCTTACACTTACATGCAGTCTAAGCAAGTACCAAACACATACTGAATGCTTTTGATTAGTTCTGATACAATACAATCATCCTCACATCGGCGCACATGGCGCGCACGGAAATTGATCTGCTCTATTTATGAATAACTGAATCTGTCTTTAAAATGTTAGATCATGGACCAAATTTTCAAAATTCGATGATCAATCAGAGAACGAAAAAGATTATTTGTAAAGGAAGTTTTGATAAAGACTGGATCGAATGCTATACTTGTAACGTTGACTTAAACTTGTTTTTTGACAAGAAGAAGAATCAAAAAAATAACTAAAGCAATAAAAAATATTTAATTTTTTTAGTAGTACCTAATTGTTTATAAGAAATGCAGCGTATATGTTCTCAATATATAAAATCCCTGTCCTGTACCACAACCCCACTTTGAAATGCTTAAAAAATATATACGAGGGCAATTCGTGAAGTAAGTCGTCTAGTTAGGAGAGGAGTGAGGATATCGGCGCGATCGCAGAGCTGCGGTGTAGTCTAGTTTAGTGTGAGCTTTCACAGTGCTTGTAAGAGAATCGTTCAGATATTCTTTCATGCAATTTTGGTCATTTAGAATGGCTGCTGCAATTGAAAATCCCGCGCACTGTATATTGCGTGCTGTTATCCGATTGCTGTGTGCAAAGAACATGGAGGTTACTGAGATTCATCGTGAAATTTGTTGTGTGTTTATGGTTAAAATTTCATGAGTGACGCTACGGTTAGAATATGGTGACTTACCTTTCGAGAAGGACGAACTAATATCCATGATGAAGAACGGAGAGGAAGACCAGCTGTTGTGATGAACGAACTTGTGGGCAATGTTGAAGAAAAAATTCGCGAAAATCGGTGATTCACAATCAGGGAACTGCATGCCTTTTTTTCCTCAAATTTCAAGTATAGTTTTGTACGAGGTTGTTACTGAACATTTAAGTTACCACCAATTTTGTTCACGATGGCTGCCAAAACTTCTTACCGAAAACTATAAAACAGAGAATGGAATCGGCACTAACTTTTCTAACAAAGACTTGGGTCGCCTATGTCAACGTTAAGATGACAATCAATGCAGTGGGGTCGCTCTAACTCGACTACGAGGAAATCTTTAAAGTGCCGTCAAATTTTTTCTTCGAGAAAAGTTATGGTCACTGTCTTTTGGGACAAGAAAAGTGTAGTTCTGGAGGACTTTATGGAACGAGAGACCACAATTATTACTGAAGGACAGTGTTACAGAATTACTTAATTCATAGGCGGCAGAGTTCAATGAAGAGGAAAAAGCCGGTTCATTGCTACGATAAATGTCTAAAATCTTAATGGCAACTAACGTGCCTTTAAAAACTTTCCTCATTAGAGACGGCCATGCTTTTTTTAATGGTTGGTGACAGTGCACAGATTCTGTCATAAACGTATAATTATGATAGTTTGGTTATGTAATGTAAATGTGTGTAACAATTAGTAATTTAGTTTTTCAAAATCAAATTTAAAGGAAAATACTACTAAAGCAGATGTTGTAAATGTTGACTATTGTTTTGAAGATAATGTTGAACTATACTCTTCATGCTTTCAAAGCCATTTATTAGTATTTCTTGGGTTATGTCAACACAAGAATTCACAATAGCATTACGAAGCTCTTCGATTGTATGATGTCTGGCTTTGAAAATGGTATTCTTTAAATATGGAAAAATAAAATAGTCTAAAATTGTCAAATCTAGACATCTTGGAGGAAAATTAATAATTTTCGTTTCGAAAAATTCTTGAAAAGAAGCTATTTTTTCTCGAGATTTGAACGCGGGTACATTATTTTGCTGGAAATATTCTTCCGTAAGTTGATCATCATAAAGTTCAATCATAAACGGCTCTAATAATTCATTTCGATATCTTTCAGGATTTATGGTTTGAAAATATAAGCCCAATAATTCGTCTTCTTGAAACTGCTAGTCAGACGGTTATTTTTTGTGGATGTAGCGTAGTTTCCACAAATTTATGAGGGTTTTCTGTAAGTCTTTAAGTCCTTTTTTAAAATAGTATGACATGTTCCCACTGACAAATGAACTTGTGATAGTTTTGCGATTGTTTTTTTTGGTCCTCCACCGCCAGGTTTAGTAGTTATTGCCCATGTTTCACTAAATTTAATGAGAAGCTTGAATATGTTTTTGCAGTTGTGCGTAAGTAAGTGATAGATTAGGATACTATTGCCGGAAATCCTGTAAGCACTAATTAGAGGAATAAACCCAATCTCCATTTTCTAATTTTTGGCTAGTTCTATAGTAACTTTGAATAATAAATATTTTATGTTGGGACTCTAACATTATAAGAAACTAGTTTTAAAAATATAGGCGTTTATAATTTAAATTTATAATTTTAAAACTTCACACCTGCACTAATCTTTGATTACTTAATTACTTAAAAACAGCCTACTACAATGAGGAAAGTTTTTGAAGGCACGTTATGTAGAAAACTAGCTAATAGTAGTAGCTTTAAGTTGTATATAACAAAAATCTCTTCATGTATTGGTCTTTTTTTTTAATAACCAAACGGCAGCAGCCGCTACTTATTTTACGAATCGTCCTCGTATTACTTGTGGCATTAGAAAAATAACTATTGTGGTGTGTATTCGTGACAGACTAACTATACATTTAAATTTCAAAACAAAAATTTATCTTAGCTCCTAAAATTTAAAAAACTAGCTAAGGCGGCCGATACCAGCCCACTTTACCTTTTGTGTATTTGTTGACTTATTCGACACTTTGTGTGGGTCAAAAAGAAACTTAAAAAGAATAAAAACAAAACTTTTAAAAAACCTTTTGTAAACTCTCTCTTTTCGTATGACACGTTTTTTAGAATAATTTAATATTAATTATGCAGTTACACGTCACTATACAGGCTGATTCATTTTCGGCCCTCACCATGGGAATCTCGCTTATTATTGGAGATAGAGTATAGGTTTAAATTTGGCAAAGTTGTTAAATTTTGTGTTTGTTATAAATCCGTAAAGAAAATAGACCTGTGACAAATGACCTTCGTTATTTAAAAAAAAAACGCGAAAACCCCATTTTCTTCTTTTACCTGTAGCACCGACATTTGGCCTTGTAGAGATAAAATAAAAACACACTCTTATGGCCATTTCTAAACCTCTATCCAGTGATGTACTCTAAATTTTTATACGACGTTTCGTTTCTTTCTGGCCATCATCAACTATCTAATTTCTTATAGGCGCCATATTGGATTTAGACATCTTCAGAAAGAGTTTTCTTTTCTGATTTCAACCATGTACACATGCTGACTAAAGTTTTTGACATTAGGTTTTATTTGAAAGAATAAATTATAAGATTAAATAAAATCCCCGACAAAACAGGGCTAGAAGACCACAACATCGTTTTGGAATAAACGTTTGGATGGGTATTTTGGCAAATCGTCTCTTAGGACCAGTTATGTAAGAAGAACATTTAAATGGAGAAAGATATTTAAACATTTTACGTACATACGTATCTGACTATCTTGACGACAATATCCCATTAAATCAATTTCAATATTTATGGTGGCAACAAGATGGCGCATCAGCATACAATGCAGCTGTTGTTAGAAATTTCTTAAATCAAGAGTTTGCAAACCGTTGGATTGGAATTAGGGGAGTTGTTGAATGGCCTGCGAGATCACCTGATTTAAGTCCGCTAGATTTTTTTTTATGGGGATATGTTAAAAATAATATTTATAAAGTAGATGCGCCACAAAACATTGAAGAATTACGAGACAGACTTTAGAATGCCTTCGATGCAGTTCCTAGAAGAACTATACAAAGGGCAGTACAAAATGCCAGAAGGCGTGCCCAATTGTGCATTACCGAAGATGACCAGATAATTGAACATTTACTGTAATTGTTTATTATTTACTTTTCTATGTATTTTTATTAATGTTTTTGTTATCTTGTACTCGCTACTGTTGGATTTCGTTTCGAAGAATAAAAAATACTTATCATATCTCGTTTCTCTTCGTTAGTGTATGACATTTTTGTATTATTAATGAGCAATAAATGAAATGTTTGACAGATTGAAATTCCAAAGGCTACCTTATTTAATCTAATAATTTATTCTTTCAAATAAAACCTAATGTCAAAAGCCATAGTCAGCATGTTGTACATGGTTGAAATCAGAAAAAAAAACTCTTTCTGAAGATGTTTAAATCCAATATGGCGCCTATAAGAAATTAGATAATTGAAGATAGCCAGAAAGAAACGAAACGTCGTATAAAAATTTAGAGTACACCACTGGATAGAGGTTTATAAATGGCCACAAGAATGTGTTTCTATTTTTTCTCTACAAGGCCAAATGTCGGTGCTACAGGTAAAAGAAGAAAATTGGGTTTTCGCGTTTTTTTTTAAATAACGAAGGTCATTTGTCACAGGTCTATTTTCTTTACGGATTTATAACAAACACAAAATTTAACAACTTTGCCAAATTTAAACCTATACTCTATCTCCAATAATAAGAGAGATCCCCATGGTGAGGGCCGAAAATGAATCAGCCTGCAGAATAAAAAAATAATTTAAATTTTATTTTGTTTAATACAGCGACGTTTCATTGTGTTATGTAAGCGACAATTTAAAAATATCACCAAAGTCGTTCCTTAGAAAACGTTATCAACATATACAATAACAATTTTTACTAGACATTCGTTAAAATAACTTTTACTTTGCGGTAATTATCAAAACGATAATACAAAACAAAAAAAGAACGACACTAGTAAATGTTGCGCACTTTCATATAAAAACTAATATAACTTTAATAGTGGGCAATTTATAAGATATATATCTTTAACGGCTTAATTCCCCTTTGATTCTAATCAATTGCGATTACATCTATCTCTTCAGTTCTTATTCTACGAGAACAAATTGTACGTCTATAATAAAGATACTAAAACTCTGACCATAATCTTTATATAATTGTGCAAGAACTTGATGTTAAGCAATTTGTAATTTGGCAATAATATAAGTGTTAGATAATTATCAATAACAGAGAGATGGTATGATTTTATAAGTGCCCAATAATGTTATAAACGATTTTTTTATCCATCTGCAAACAGAAATTTATTATGTTACCTTTCATAATCGTTATTGAAAATGTTAAAAAAAAATACAGCGATAGAATAAGCTGCATTAAAATACATTTAAAAAAGACGTAACAGTTTTAGTTAATACTGGTCCAAGTGAACGACTTGGTTGAAAATATCGTTGCTGGTATAGAGCCGCCATCTGTTGTGACTCGCCGCAATTTGCGAATATAAATGTTTCTTTAAACATAATAAGTAAGCGTTATTATAATTACAATAATTTTTCATAAATTTGGTAATATTAAATTACTCCAAATTTGAAATAAAATACTTTTTTTTTATTTTTGCACAGAACATTTGATTTAATTTTGAAGTCATTAAAATGAATAATTTTTAATAGATTCTCACAAACATCCTTCGCGATACATATCATAAAGATGCACTTCTGCAGTTAAGAATAAAAATGCATTTTTTCTATTTTGCGTTCGTACTGAACGTAATGAACCCAAAACATTAAGGAAATGAGCTTCATTTCGATGCGCTTTTCTTCATTTTTCAATGTTGGCGTTGTTCGAACACATATGAAGTATCTTATTGTTGCCATTTGATTTTAAGAATTTAAGTACTTTTGACAAAAATGATATACGTAGAAAATAAAAATACTACACAAACAACGTATATTGAATACACTTGACAACAGGATATATTAATTTCTAAGTCACTCATGTTTATATTTTTAAATAAGATATTACGTAATGTTAACGAAAATTTATAAGTAATGTTTGACGGATAGCAACATTTAAATTTGAAAATGTCAAGTATCAATGTGACTAACTGCATACTTTATATAAAAATAAAACTCTGAACTTTCTGAATTTCTGAATTAAATCATTTCAATTTATTAATGTAAAAAATGCAAAATAGAAAAAAATGGTATAGAAAATTCGTTTCATAAGGCCTTTTATCGCACTTGTTCTTTAGAAAACTCGTGCCGCAAAATGAAACTTGTGTTTTAATATAGATACTATTTTAGAATTCTTTTTTGAAATAAATTCACTCTGCTTAAAATTCGCGTACTTATTAGCATAAAATATGCTAAACATAATATTAAATTAAGTTTATTAAAACATAAATTTTTATTAAAAGTCATACCCTTCGCGACACATACTCGAATATTCAATTATTTTTAGTAACTATTTAGCAAAAATAATGTCTTGTCTGTTCTAAAATTACGAATTCTTAATTGTTTTCCGGGTTTTTAATTTTTCTAAGAAATTTGCGGCCCTGTTTCATTTTCAACTTCACTTCAGGAAACGAAGGAATTAAATAAATCCAAAATTTAAAAAATAGAATTGGTAGCACTCGAAATCTAACTCTTCACAGTATATGAAAAACTACAATAGAGAAATCTACTCAAACAAACACATTACTTGAAAAATTACTTGAAAATTAATAAATGTGGTGTAGTAGTCGAAAGATTCATTAAAAACTTAAATTATAGAAAAAATCAAAAGAAAATACTGAAAAAAGATATCAGAAACTGGGAGGATTATAAAAACAGCTTCAAATTAGTCAAAAACGTTGAGGCAAATTAAAAAGGCGTTGGAAATTACTTCATCAGAGTGCAAAACATACTAAAAAAATGCTTAATTATACAACCTCCGTCTATATAAAAATCCAGCGCTGGGGCAAAACGTAAAGAAAAAGACATAGAATTTCCTTGAATACACAACATTAAAGAGTCAACGAATAAATGTAATTTCTGGAGACTAAAACGATGTGACCTTCAACTATAAAATTACTACTATTTTTATGAAATAATTATTTCTTCACCTTAAAATTATTTATAGTTAAAACAAGAGAAATAATCGGAAAAGAACTTATATGTGAAAATTTGGTTGTAAATTCGAAAGCGGCAGAAAGATTAGAAGAAATATTTGACATAAGTTAAGGATGGCCTCATGACAATTATATAATTTTAACTTTATTAAAATACTCGTTGATCTACCTATTGTATTTACAGGGTTACCACAGAATAGCGCCCAAGTTATGCGAATCTGAAGAATACGTATAAATGTCTAACTGAAAATCAAAAAATAAATTTCTTTGTAATTCATCCAAAATTTCCAAGTTTTTAGAGCCAAAATGTAGTTAAAGTCGGTCCATATCTTTGTTTACTCAATATTTACCAAAATACAGCTGTAATTCAAGTTCATTGGCCCGCAAAAAAAAACAATAAAATTCTGGACGATACTTAACATCATATATATATATATATATATATATGTATATATAACATAAATTCGTACTCATAGATAGTGAATGTTGTAAGTTTTCTTACCAAAATCAATACGAATATCAATAATAAGCTTTACATCGAATATGTCGACAAACCTATGCCGCCTTAATTAAAATATAATTAAAATTAAATGCTTTGAACATTAAACTTCTTTTAAAAGTTAAATTATTATGTTTATAATAAAACGAAAATCGTCATAAAACAAAAAGCTTTACCTAGCGATGGCCTATCTAATGGGATAGATATCTGGTTTTTAATTATTTGTATGGAATTATTTACATATTTTTTTCTTTAAATTAGTGTGTGTTACTGACAAATACCGATACAACAATATAATTAATCGGTAAAGCCAATTACTGACGAATTAGAGGTGGAAGCCAGTATTGTCGCCCGTATATTTAACTGCAACAGGACCAGACTCTAATAAATAAAAATTGTTTTCTCGTTACTACGTGAACATTGGACGGAAATTTTTAGTATGAAGGCATTACTCACACATACCTTACACCTTTTTTTTCTTTGGCGCTATACACAACTAACATTGTATTTCGAAGATGGTGATGTAATAACAAAGATTTAAGATATTTCTAAAGTTTACTTATAAATTTTATTTACCAGACAATTGTAGAAATTCTTGATCAGACAGTGGAGAACAACTTTGAAAATTAATTTTTCATATTTTCGTTGTTGTTTACATAATTAATCACTGTAATTTATTGAACGTAGGCGTTAGCACCAGAGGTCCAAAAAATTTTTGGTAGAATTGTCTATGTGTCTCTTGTGTCATCTGCTATTTGTTATTTTTAATGTAATTCCATTTTCCTTATATACTTAATTATCTAGTGTTAATATTTCAGAGAATTAATAAAAATTAAAGAAAAAGGTTGCTTGCAAATATGCGGACACAGATTTTTTTTTCACGCTGTCATTTGTGGCTTGATTTGTAGCAAGAGAGTTTTTATAGTGAAATTTGTCTTTTCCAGCGTGATGCACTGACGAGTCTATAGCAAGACGAAACACCTGTACATATTGCTATGGATTTTTTCTAAAATAATATTTAAAAAATTTAAAATAAATCTACATTATTTTTGGATATACCTATCTGTATATCCGATATGTTTTAAATTTCATGTGTGAGATAAAAACTAGTTTTAGTCGAGGCCAATGTGTTCGAGAGGCCAATATCGAGGAGACCAAGATTTGATATATTACGAGAAAGTTGTGTTTTTTGCGATATATATTATATATATATTTTATTTAGTTCGGGTTGTTTTTGATAGTGTTCATTTGTTGTTGGTATTTATATTTAATTCCCGATATTTCTACGAGATTGTTATTCTCGTAATTTTGATATAGTACTCGTATTTGATTAAACAACTTTCTCTCGTAAACGTGTCTCCAGGAAATTTTTTATGTAAGTAAAAATATATTCATAAGACGTCTTAGTTCAAAAAGCTTTTAAAAGTGTATTTCAATTGTATTAAAATAATTAGTTAAGAGTCTTAATTATTAGAAATAAATAATAAAGATTATTATTAACATTTCTTTGTAAAAATTATAAATTATAATTTGTTCGAGAGGATTTAGGTTTTTTTGTACATGTTAGTTGCGCATGTGTCAATTTTGAACGTGTTTCAGATTTTGATTATACAGTGTGGTTCTCTGGGGAGAAATTAAAAATAAACTTTATTATTTTTAGATAAGTTTGATCGGAGTCATTAAGAGGAAGTTTTTCATTCCCTCAGCTGTCAATATTACAGTGAATATTTTTACTTCATGTATTTTGTTTGATACAGATATCTTTATACTTTATGAAGATAATTTTTTTTCTTTTTTTATTTTTGTATTAAAGATTCAGTTTGATTTTATCCTCTGTTTAATTTCTGTGTTCTGGCCATTACTGCTAATTAATAAAAAAATAAGTAACTCATAAAATAATAAATATAAAACATTTTGTGAACTTTTTACTGGCGCTTAAATAACTTTGTAGAAACAGTCACGACTTTCCGATTGGAACCCGAGAAGTTGGAAGTCTCATATTTTGAAAATTCACCGGCTGAGTAACCTAGTTGGGTAAATTAGTTGTGGATGGTGGCGCATTAAATCTACAAACCACTATTCATAGCAATATGTTTGTATAGCAATTTTCCCGCTAATATTAACTTGTATTTTGTTCTCCGCACCTGATTTTTAATAATATTTCAATATTTTTAAAAATGTTTTTATTTTACATTCAAATACATATATTTAGCCAATTTATCCATGAAATTTAAATTATTCAACAAAGTTTTGAAAGCTAACTCCTTAGAAAAGTGATACGAACATTCTACTCTAAAAACAATTGAATGAAAAGTCATAAAAATCTTTATCTAGCAGTCTACTTCGGCACCCCATTTGTCGTTTTATTTTCATATAATAATAAGTTTTGTATTATTCTAATCATAATACATAATTTCAAAAATATGAAATTAATATTAGTTTACCAATATACACCGCTTCAAGAAATTAACGAACCATGTAGTAAACGAATAAATATTTACTTTATTTACTGATCATTTGTAGCGGTTGGCGTTGGTTTGTAAGAACTTGGTATTTGACGTTGAGTTGTCAAACTTGTGTTGACATTTGGCGTTTGTTTTTGGTGTTAGTTACATAAAATTAAATCACATCCAATATTCCAATAATCATTTAATGTACTATCAGTTTTAACTTGTGTTTATATCGTGTTTTATCTTTGTCAAGTTATCTTATTGTTTCTTGTTTTGCCTTTTCGCCAATACGCAACGTGAATTTCGAAATTTGACGAGAGAGGAATGTGCGCAAGCCGTGGTGTTCTTAGAGTCTGGAATTATTCAAGGTTCGGTGTGTCTCATACATCGATATCTCGAATGATACAAAGGTATAGAGACACCGGTAACCATATCCGAAAACCTGGGCAAGGTATACATTGTGTCACACTCTTCTTCAGGATCGCTTTTTAAGACTCTCCACTAAGACAACGATTCGCTACAAGCATGTGTTTGCAATCTCAACTACAGTAGTTCATGGTAAGAGAAGCTAATTTGTTATGTCATGTGCCAGCCCGGGGTCCAGGCCTGTCCGTAGAACAAGAAATCATGTTAGTTGGTTGCAGGATGATTCTCTTTACAGAAAAGTCCGGATTTGATCTTTATAACTGTAATAGATGTGTTCTTGTGTACAGACGACTAAATGAACGTTATTCTGAATGCAGCATTCTGAATACCACATTATTTGGTAGAGGTTTTGTAATGGTATGAGGAAGCATTTCTTTGGCAACTCGTACGGACTGCAAAAGGTACTATGTGCCGAAATATATAAGAGTATTTTAAATATATACATATCAAAATAAAACAGACCTTAAATCGCCAACTAATTTAATCTACTATAACATACAAAGGTGAAGAAATAATTATATATATATTCTTTCAGGTTTCCGCGGGTAGTAATATGTGTTGTAACTGGATTCCGGATTTTACTCCGCGTTTCCACTGTTTGGTCTTTGTAAAGATCGGTACTGGTTTCTGGACGACATTTCGGCAAAATCACATTTGCCATCTTCAGATCTGCGATAACTGTCTGCTTCTGCTTCTAGTTACTTCTTCTTCTTCTTCTTCTTCTTCTTCTTCTTCTTCTTCTTCTTCTTATGTTTTGGGTTGGACGCCAGCACGTCCAGGCACTTGAGCACACTGCTCTTTGTACTATCCCCAATAGATCTCTCAGTTCCACTCTGTTACTCTTGTGTCCTCGATACAAGCCACTATCCTCCTCAGAGGAAGTTAGAGTACACTCGGAGAATCCAATAGATCTCTCCAGAAATATTTCTGTCTGAGTTCCTTCAGTTTCTGGTTACTTGTAAACTGACGTAGTCGAGGTTAGGATGGTGATTATATACCCGCTTAGCGCACTGGTTGGTTACACTTGGTTGAGTGTGTGCGCGGCTCCGTGTCGTTGGGCCTGTAGCTGGAGTGTACTGGCTGGGTTGCGGTGTAGGTGTTTTTGTTTGTTGGACAACTTCTTTGCTTAATATTGGTTTCCATGCTGTTGTAAGCCTCTGGGTATCATCTCGCGAATTCAAATTGTCAGGACGTTTCTCAATTTCGATAGCTTCCCTGATAATTCTGGTTTTCATATGTTCTATGTTCGCCAATAATTTGGTATTGCTGAAGTCTATCGTAGTAGTGTTAAACAATGGACAATGGAAGTATTAATGCTGATCGGTACATAACTAACATTCTTCAAGACCATTCTGTGCCATTCGCGCCTTATATCGAAGCAATTTTCTTTATTAATGCAAGATACTGCACGACCCCACAATTCTCGCATTGTTCAAAATTATCTTGAGGAGTTTAGAATCGACACCATGGAGTCTGTCTATAATCTTACTGGCGCAAGATGTCCAGACCTCAACCCAATAGAGCCATGTCTCGGACATGCTTGGCAAACGCCTGCAAGATTATTCGAACCCAGCCAACAACCTAGAAAAAGTAAGACACCGCCTTGTGGAAATATGGAATGGATGAGCAGAATTACATAGGCTCGCTTATTTTGACTATGAGTCGTCGATGTCGAGCAATCTTTAGATGCAGAGCTGGAAATACTCGATACCATTTCATTGAAAATGTTATTTTTTTTCAAAAGTCCATTGCTTTTCACTGTATATTAATTTGTAAAGGCTAATTTATTAAAAGATTAACCAAAGTTTATTTATTAATGGTTGTTAATTATCAAAGAGTCGAATATACTTCTCTATCTAGTCATATACTAAATATAGTTTTATAAAGGACTCGTAGTGATGTATTCATTTCTTGGACCAGTGTATAATCGAGTTATAATTTACATAATTTTTATTCATAATTATCTCCACCTAATCAGGATAATGCTAAATAATACCGGCAAAATAAGTAATGGCAATCAACTTATAAAATAAACAACTACTTACTAATAATTATGTTATTAAAATTAATGGGTTTTAGGTAAAAATCCTTGTAACTATCTCATTGTTTTATCATTGAATGTATTTCCTTCTGGTGTTTTCTACTAGAGTTAATTACCGCTATATTAACCTACACTAGACATCTGTTTAAAGGGTGTTATCTGAACCAAATGGGTTTTAAAATATCACTCGTTGAGGGCGGGCGTTGAACGTCAAAGGGATGTAGAGAAACAGAGTCCCGTTATCTTCGGCAGCGTGCCCCATTAGGAGAAAAATTTGGTGTTAGACGCGGCGTCACTGGAGCAATATAAACTCCGAAATTAATAATAAAAACACCAAACTTCACACACATTGAGGAATATTAAAGTCTAGCCGAGTAGCAGTTTTTGATAAATAATTTTATGCCTTGATAATTGGTGCGGAGTCTAATAAATTACACAACGTTCGGTGCATCAGATGACGTTCTTTGTAAACATCTAAGCATCTAAATGTTCGATTTGTTTATGTGGCAAGCTGATATAATGGTAGTTTTACCCGATAAGGTAATTGTTAAGATAATATATAAACATATTATATATATACAACATGTGTAACGTTATTAGATGTATGTATATGGAAATATTAAAAGCATCCAGTAAAGAAGGGGTACTCATTAAAGATAAATATTCGGTCTCATCAGTATTAAAGCTCCACATATATAATATAATAATATAATATAATATATACACTGACCGGCAAAAAAAATAACCATCCCGGGATATTTATTAAAGCCCTGCAAAAAAATTTTTTTGTCTAAACAAGGATTTAAACTGTTATATTTTTATTGTTAAATCTTCGTATTAATTAGTCTAATGCAAAGTATGCCTCACATTTTAATTTTAACGTATTGACCTTTTTTTATAAAAGTCGCCTACATATTTTTTAAAATCCATATTAATAAACTAGACCATTGTACATGGACGCCAGTTTGACAGTAATAAATTTTTACGTGTTAACAATGCTGTTTCCTAGTGCCAACGTTGGACAAACTATTGCATTAATTGAAGATGGTCGTCGTCAGCGGTATGTGTCCCGTGCATTAGGAATACCCCGCACTACTGTTCAGCAAGCTTAAAATCGGTTTTTAGAGACTGCCACATTCGAAAAACAAGCAAGATCTAGAAGGCGGAAAGCAAGAAGTGCAGTTTATTATCCTTTTATTGTGTTGAATGCATTAAGGGATCGCATAATAATAGCAGTTGAACTTCAACATTGCTTGCAAACAGTGCGACGGGTTGAAATAAGTGGAATGGCAATTAGGTGAAGACTGAAGACCGGCTACAGGACCATAATTGTTACCGACATGTTATGGATAGTATACTATAAGCTTATTAGAAAAATTCTAAACCCAGAAATGGCGAAACCGAGACAGAATTCTTCAACATAAAAGAAAAATTGGACAGTGGTTACCTTAAGTGGGACATTTTAGGATTTGAATTAACAAAATCCTTTTTGCTTACTATTATAACTAAAAAAACTACTATTAAAAAGGATACACCATAGAAGTAAAATACATTTTTATTTGAAAAAACCTCGTAATGTAATCATTTCAACTCCAGTAAGCAAAATAATGTCCACATCTACCACTGAAAAAAGAACAAACAGTTAGAAGTTAAAGAAGGAACCAAAATGCCGACAAAATTAACATCCGAACAGAATTCATAGACATCGGGTTTTACCATATCAACTGAAGGAAGATTTTCACATAAGAACAAATAAAATAAAACAATAATAAGCTTAAATTACTCAAGAGTGGCTCAATTTACAAAAGCAAAAGAAATAACTAAACATAATAAAAATTTATTTGAACTTTTGAAAAATATGACAAAGATTTGTGAAATTCGAAAAATAAAGTAAATTATATCAAGATAGCGTTTGCTGAAAGAGCATAAATCACAAATAACAATATTATAACATCAAAAACAACATTAATTCAACAAAAAAATGAAATTTTGGAAAAATATAAAAATTTTCACAAATTTTTACCAAGATAAAATATAAAGAGCATCAATGGAAAATTTGTGGCGATTTGAAGGTTTGAAAATAAATTTCAATTCAATTTTCAAAAATAAATGATTTATATACTATTCCTACAGGTTATTGGTCTATTGATGGGGATGCAATCTGGTTTTACCAAATTTTGCTGTTTTTTGTGTCTGTGGGATAGCCGTGCAACTGACCAACATTATGTGAAAAAAGATTGGCCAAGCCGTACTAATTATGAACCAGGAAAACAAAACGTCTCTTCTATACCACTTGTGAACCCACAAAACATTTTCTTGCCACCTCTCCACATAAAGCTTGGCCTTATCAAAAACTTTGATAAAGCGCTCGACCGTGAAGGACCGGCTTTTGAGTACTTGACCAAGTTATTTCCCAAGTTGTCGTACGCCAAAATCAAAGAGGGAATATTTGTCGGACCTGATATTCGAAAATTAATGGACGACACAAACTTTACAAAATGTTTAACGCCCAATGAAGCAGCAGCATGGGTATCATTTCAAGATGTTGTTCACAACTTTCTCGGTAACCGCAAATCCCCGGATTTCAAGCAGATAATCGACAGTTTGTTGCAAAATTATTGCAAGATTGGAGATCGAATGTCTCTCAAAATACATTTTCTGCATTCCCATCTCGAATTTTTTCCTGAAAACTTGGGTGATACAAGCGACGAGCAAGGAGAGCGACTACACCAAGATTTGGCGAAAATCGAAGAACGATAGCAAGGATTTTGGGACGAGGGCATGATGAGCGACTACTGTTGGACTTTAATGCGTGAAACAGATCCCAAACAGTACAAGCGACTCAGTTCGACTGCTCTTCATTTCTAATTTAACACTTTTTAATGAATAAAATGAAGATTAATTGTCAAAAATTGTAAAAATTGTGTTTATTTAATATCTCGAAAACTAGAACCAAAATCAAAAAACAGAGTGCAGATTCGGATTGAGCTCCCCAAATAACCATAGAAACAGCTTTTGATTGCTTAGATCCAAAACCGTGTATACTTGTGATAATTTACTCCAAATTTAATATTCAAAGAGTAAATATAGTTTTTGTCCTCGTACATTTTTTCCGTATAGTGTATTTTTAAGACTTGACCTTATTAAAAAGTACACTACATTTTACACTTTGGTGTTGGGTAGATATTTAACACTATGATATGTAGGACCTATAAGTGCAGCGATGCACATACCGCGGCCCGCGTGAGTCGCATGCGGCCCACTGTCGATATTTATGCGGCCCACCAACGAATTTTAAAAATTGTTCGAAAAACTACAAAAGTAGGTAAAAATCCATTCAAATCAATATTTCTTAACTTTTTGTTTATTCTAACTTTTGTAATTGTTAGTAAGATAATGTAATGTATCTTTAAGTACTTACTACTTTCTTGTTCGGGTTTACTACGTAGGACAGGTATGCTCCTCGTCGTTCCAAGCATATTGTTACGTGACTAGAAATCTGTCGAACCAACTAGATGACTCGAAGATTCGCGAAACATGTCGATATTATCCCCGAACAATGTGGTAGGTTCTCGATGTTAGGTAACTCGTATAAATACGCATCGCTCGCTATCGGGGCAGTTAAGTTTTAACTACGGACAAGCGAACGTTATATTGTTTGAATTGTAATCTGTGAAGAATTAATATTTCGTCGTTCGAACTTGGCATCTACCTACGTAACAATATAATATCAATTTTGATATGGATAAACAAGGCCCCAGTAAAAAACGTAGTCGTAAGGTTGAAGATGAAAATCGACAGTTTCAAGATATTTGGACCGAAAAATACTTTTTTATTTCATCGCATAACAAAAGCGTCTGTTTAATATGCAAGAGTATTGTTTCTATTCCGAAGGAATATAATGTGAAAAGGCATTATGAAACCCAGCATCATACTTTTACCAAATTAACCGGCAAAAATCTAATGCAAAAGATTTCCACTTTACAAAGGGAACTAATAGGCCAGCAAGCTATGTTTACAAAACCAATTCAAGATGCTGAAACAGCTACTGAATTTAGTTTTGAAATATCTCGAATAATAGCGAAAACTTGTCGGCCCTTTAAAGATGGTGAGTTTCTTAAGCAGTGTTTAAATATCGCCGCAAAAAAAATGTGTCCGAAAGATGCAAAAAGGTTTGAGAAAATTCTACTAAATCGGATGACTGTTCAAAGAAGACTTACCACATTAGCAGCTAATATAGAAGAGCAATTAGTTACGAAATCGAAAAGTTTTGAGTATTTTTCTATAGCACTCGAATCTACAGATACAAGTTCCACTGCTCAACTCTTAATATTTTTACGAGGTGTAAGGCAAAATTTTGAAGTGAGTGAAGAACTGATTAGTATGAGTTCTTTGACAAGTTAAACCAAGGGGAGAGACATGCTCAAAGCTCTTCTGGAAGAATGTTCTATAATTGATTTGAATTTACCGAAATTATCTGGAATTACGACTGACGGAGCACCTTCAACGATTGGAAGTAAATCTGGGATAATAACTTTATTAAAAGAGTATTTACAAACTAAAAACATAGATACCAAGAAATTAATGCAGTTTCATTTCATTATATACATCAAGAGGCCCTCTGTTCAAAATTATTGGGATTTGAAAATGTGATGAAAGTTGTAGTACCTACTGTAAACTTTATAAAATCACGAGGTCTCACTCACCGACAATTCACACAATTTCTCGAAGATGTTGAAAGCGAATATGGCGATCTCCTGTTTTACACTGAAGTAAGATGGCTAAGTCGTGGGTTGTCACCGGAGCGGTTTCTTAACTTGATTGAAGAAATCAAAATATTTCTGGCGGAAAAGAAAAAGGACGTCTCCGAACTCGACAACCCTGATTGGCTGTGTGACTTAGCGTTTCTTGTAGACATCACAAATCACTTGAATGTCTTATATACGCGACTCCAAGGCAAAGATCAATTGATTTCGCAATTATACTCTCATGTTTCGTCCTTTCAATGCAAATTGAGTCTTTTCAGGACACAAATCAATTCAGCCAATTACAGGCATTTTCCGAACTACAAAAAAATTATGGAGAAATTCAATAAAACTGATGTCAATTTCGCTTATGTTGAAAAAATTTATATTTTAATACAAGCTTTTCATGATCGTTTTCTAGACTTCAAAAAAGTTAAACCTCTATTAGACATTTTCAGCAATCCTTTCAAGATTTCACCTGAAAATGCACCCGAATCAATATAGCTGGAATTGATAGATGATAATTTACGAAACAAGTTTAATGAAGGTAATTTACTCAACTTTTGCCGTTGCGTTGACAAAACCGCTTAGAAAGAGTTGTGAATAAATGCATTGAAATGCGCAAGCTTATTTGGATCGACGTATATTTGTGAGCAAACATTTTCAGTGATGAACTTAACAAAACAAAAAATCGAAACCGTCTGGCAAATGAAAATCTGGAAGCAATTTTACGTGTGGCGACAAGTAATGTGGAGCCAAACATAAACAAAATTGTTAGGTCAATGCAATGTCATTCATCAAAATAATAAAACATGAAATATTACATTGTTATGATTAGATTACATTACGATTACATAATTACAACAAACATTTTTGAATGTTCTTTTATTTTTATCATTTGTAGTAATTCATACTGTTTAAAAATAAAAATATTTGTGTTAATAAGTATTCTTTGTTGTGGCCCGTTCTTGGCTTATAATTTTCCCGAGTGGCCCCTGTTCCCTATAAGTCTGTGCATCCCTGCACAGACAAGTGCAAAATATTTACTGTATATTTTTACTGTGCATCTTTAAATAATATCAATGATTACTCTTGGATCAAAAATTTGGCTGACCAATCACTGAAACATATTTTTTTATAGAAATTTACCTGAAAATAGTTTTCTGCCTGACTGGTTTAAGTCGTCCTTATTAATCACTTTTGTTTGACTTACCTGTCAGTCGAAATTATGTGAAAATGATAAACCTTTAATTCTCTCCAAATTAGAAGACGGTTGGTCGATACGGACAATAGCTCGGTATTATAATATTGCTAAAACCACTGTGCAGAGTGCTGGGAAAAAAAAATGGGATCAAGGACGAGCAATCACTAGAAAGGAAGGATCGGGGCGTTTGAAAATACCCGCTGCCGAAGAAGACGACGCTCTTTTAAACCATTTGAATTAGCGTGGCAAGCCGCTTTTTTAACAAATTTCCCTGGCTCATCCTCGACCATATGCCGAAGAATTAAAAATTTCGAATTAAAAAACTCGTACTAGAAAAGCATTTCTGACAGAAGAGCAAAAGCAGAAGTATATCCTCTTTTGTTTACATTACATATATCGTCCATCAAATTTATGGGAAATTGTAATTTTTTTCTGACGAAAAAAAGTTTCAATCTACACGTTCTGGCCGAGAGTCTATCGTCTAATAAATTCACGATTTCAGGAAAGATATTTCAATTCCGTCAAAGTATCAGGACGATTTTCCTCAACGTATGGGCCTGGATTTATGCACAGAGCTCAGGTACACCATGGCGCATTGAAGACTATTTTAACGTCCATGAATATTTTAATATCCTGAAGTATGTTATGCTTCCCGAAGTATAGCGGTTTATACGGGAATAATTTTATCTATCATAACATAATTGTCCCGTGCATACGGCAGACGTTGTGAGACAGTGGTTTGCGAACAATAATGTTGAATTATTTGTCAGGAAAATATATAAGAGGAATTTTAGGCCCCAAAATCAAAATGAACTTTGAAGCACAATTGAAGATGGCTGGGAGGAGTTAACTCAAGATGGAAATCTGTAGCAGAATGTCATTTCTTCGATGCCTCGAAGGTTAAACCTTCATATTATAAAGTGTTTATTTCTTTATTATTCATTGCATATTTAAAATAAAAATCTAATTTGATAAGTAACTAATATTTTAAATAAGTATTTTGTATTTTGTCAACTCCATACCAAAACACTACTAAGGGGGGTGGACGAAAAGTTTTCAGCAAACCTAATTCGTAGTAGCAAAAAAGAAATTAAAATAATTACCGGGTTAATAACCGGACATTGTCCTTTAAGGAAGCATTTGTAAAGCATGGGCTTGGTTAGCGAGCCCTGGTGTAGGAGATGTGAAAAACAGGAGGAAACTAGCCTTCATGTAATATGCACGTGTGAGGAACTGAAGGAATTCAGACAGAAATATTTCGGGAGAGATCTATTGGATCCTTCGAGTGTACTCAAACTTCCCCTGAGGAGGATAGTGGCTTTTATCGAGGACCCACGACTAACAGAGTGGAACTGAGAGATCTATTGGGGATAGTACAAAGAGCAGTGCCTGGACGTTCCTGGACGTGGTGCCTGGACGTGGTGGCGTCCAACCCAAAACAGAGAAGAAGAAGAAGAAGTATTTTGTAAGTAATAATAATAACATTTTCGTTGTCATGGATAACCTCTTTGAAGAATTAGACATTTAGATTTCACGAAAGTCAAATTTACATGACTTAAAAATTCTAAAAAATGGGTATATTTATTTTTAAGGTGTACTAGATTTCATTGAAATGCACTGTACAAGGATATTGTATTCAAAATAAACAAATAAATAAATCTACAGTTCTCTACAGTTAACTAAAACATTAAATAACTAATACAGGCGAAGTATACTGTTTAAAATGTTGTCTTCTAACTTTATAGGTCATACTTAAGTCTATACTTGATTTTAAGTAGTTGAAGATCATCATTTAACAAAAAAAAATGTGATATCTTAGATTAATTTTTCGAAATAGATCTTTTTATTATTTCAAACAATTGATCTGGATACAATTTTTAATTACAAACAAAATGAACTTAAATATGCAAATTAATTTATTATTTTTCAACTTAAATTTTCTTTTAACTTTGTCAAGGAGTTTAAAAGGTGTAGAAAAAATTATCACCAAGAAACACTATCGAATAGAATTATATAACACTGTCGCTTTTTTACAAAAGACTATTATGCGTAACATAAATATCCGTTGAACTATAAATTTCCTTAATAGATTGTTTAAAAGGACCCGACTATGACCTCGGGTCAAATACATAAATTTAATGACAACCTATTTTGTATGAACCACTATTGCGGTCTGCAGCAGTAGTAGTTGACTGAACATTCGTTGTCGGAAATACACTTCGACAACGGAGGAAAAAGAAAAAATAATGGACCAAATTCGAACCGGTTCTCAATTCTCTCTAAAATTAAAATTGAAAAAAAATTCATAAGGGGCGTAGCACATGGTCTGAAACAAAACCGGTATATTTTTTCGAAACGAAATGCATTTATCCCTGGCATTTCCATGGTTTTGATAAATGACGGGGTATTATTTTTGAAATAGTCCACCACGACGAGGGGATAACGCTATTTTTTAATGACATATCAAAATTGTGTTGAGGTTTATCACTCCACTGCTAAAAAGCTGTCCGCTATCGATCACTTTAAAAGGTTCATTGCTAACCGCCGGCCAACTACTCGATTGATAGGTATAATTATGAGTTGCTGTATTTGCCTCTTTATAACTTAGCTTAAATTAAAACTATAATACACACACCAGAAAACTCTAAGGATATTTTTCAAAATATAAGTATTCTATTGGCAATAACTGATTTCAAAGAATATTGATATTTAAGGTTAGTTATTGTTTAAATGTGTTACGTATTAATGTAAAATTCTTTAATAAAGAATTTTAAACAATTAAAACAATGCAACATTTTTAGATTTGTTTTTAAACAATTTTCGAGATAGAAATAAAAAAAAATACATTTTAATATAAAGTTTGACCTCCACCTTGATTAAGAACAGCCATACACCTATTGTTCATCGACATAATTCCATGGTCTGTATCTTGTTGTGGTATACGTGCCCATTCTGCTGTCAGAAGTTCCTTGAATCTAACAGCATTGGGAATATTGCCCATGTGTGGAGTAATTCTTCTGTGAAGCATGCCCCATACATGTTCGATGGGATTCAAGACCGGAGATTGAGCTGGTCATGTTAATACATCAATTCCCTCGTTTGTTAACCAGTCCATCACAACGCGCGCGACGTGTGGATAAGCATCGTTATGCAACAGATGGGCATTTTGACCAAAGGCACCAAACTAAAAGACTCAATACTTACACTAAAACAATCACATAAAATATATAACATACCCTGCAGAGAATGTGACAAAGTATACATAGACCAAACAAAACAGTTACTACAGGAGAGATTAAAAGGTCACAAATACGAAAAAATCAGACTGCTTTAAAAAAACACCAGATGACACTAAAACATAATTTTGATTTTGAAAATACCAAAATAATAACAAAGCAAAAAAATACAAAGGCTAGGGAGGTCTTAGAAATTATCCATATTTTCAAAAACAGCAGAACAATCAGCGACCGAAACGAGATTGATGGACTTTCTAAACTCTATTATCCACTCATTAAACAATAGAAGACAACCAACCCCACCCACACACACCAAAAAATTTTATTGTTTCCCATTGTAAATACATATACTATGTTCCTCTAACACATTGCCTGACCATTGCTAATTTTAAAACGAAATAAGAAATTTCAATTCTCCAACAAAGACATTTAGTCACACAATATATTCGAAGTGACGCGGTCATCCCGGGAAAGGTCTCGGTGCAAGTCCGAACCACACATGTACAAAAAATGTGTTTTAAAACGGAATAAATCGGTGAGTTTTTATATCATTAAATTATCCTTACTTTATTATTATTTTAATTTTAATATTTAATTCATTCATACAAATGTAATCATTTAATTTTTCCTTGCTTTATTATTATTTTAATTTTTAATTCATTCATAAGAATGTAAACATATTTTCTTACTTTTCGTTGTATTAATTTTTTGTTTCTAGTCACTTGAAAGAGACTTAATAATTAAAAGAGTCGAAACGTCGTAGAGAAAATTGAAATTCATTAAAGGTCGCTAAACCAATAAAAAAGTCTATTATTTTAATATTAAGACACGGCCAATAAAATAAATAAGAAATCTAATTCTTATTAACACTAAATATATATATATATATATATATATATATATATATATATATATATATATATATACAGCTGTAAAATAAGTTGTAGCAGCAAGGTAGGTATAGTTTGAATTATTCCGCGATGTCCTCAAGTTTACAATACGCCTGCATCTCGCTACTACGCCATCATTAGTCAGTCATCATGGAGTCGTATTCAGGTGCCAAGCGCGCTCGTCGTTGATTATTATTTCATGAATCAGCCACTTCTGTTCAACGGAAATTCAGGACCAAATATCACAAACAATCACAACAACGACCGACAATTATTGCATGGTGTAATCAATTTATTGAAACTGGTTGTGTAGGACACATGGCAAAAGGTCAAAGTAGGCCTTTAGTTGCAGAAGAGACAATCTAACAAGTGCGTAAGGCCTACGTTCGTAGCCCAAAGAAATAACTTACACGTGCCAGCTTAGAACTAAACATTCCCCAAACAACAGTGTGGAGAATCTTAGGAACAAAAATAAATCCTAAATAAATCCTAATAAATCTAGATGTTTTAAATCATATATAATCCTCAAAGCTTTTTTCTGTAACTGAAAGTTTCTTTCAGCATGAGGCGACACTTCCCAATTTTTGGTACCATAACATAAACTTAGAGCTGCAAAATGTTAATAAAACATCAAAATTACATGATTTGAGAATTCATAGACAGTCAATATGAGAAAACCACTTTAAATCTTTATTAATTATAATTCCTAATACTTTGGCTGAAGATGTTAAAGAATAATTGTGTGCTTGGCTTAGACTTCTATATCTAGAGCATGCTTGATTTTATTGTAAAAGTCAACTAAGCTTGCTTTATCGACGTTCATTAGAAATTAGTTAGCTTCCATCCAACATTTAATATTTGAAAAAACAAGTTCCGCTTTTTGCTTTAGTTCTAATATATCTGTGGAAGTCAGTAATATATAGATATCATTAGCATATATCTGATCAGCAAAACTGATACTGTATGATATAGAGTGGAGCCCAGGATAAAACCTGAATTAACATTCCCACGTATCGATTGGAAAAAAATGGGGCGTAACAAAAAATTCAGTAAAATATAAACATGGTACACAAAGACATTTTATTTAATTTGTATATTTAGTATATTAATTGCCTTAATATTATTTAATAATTTTATTAAATAATATTTTATTCTTTTGTATCTTTGAAGAAGCATTGCATTTGTTAGTGCTAAATACTTAAAATAGGAAACCAATATAACCAAATGGACACAATGGACTGAAGAATATTATCCAAATATTGCTGAGCTGTCAAAAATTCATTTGGAGAAATGAGCTCGGTTCAACTACCAACCATAATCCGCTCAATACCGTAACAGTACCACCTCTGTAACTATGAACTTCCTGGACTAGATTCAAACGTTCCATATTTTCAGATGGCCTCCATGCCCTTGTCCGACGAGAATCAGAATGAAATTCAAATCTGGAGTCATCTGTAAACAAAACTGTAACCCAAGAATTTTTATCCCAGTTTATAAATTCTTGACACCATTCTAATTTTGCTCCGCGATTACCTCTTGAGAGAGGTGGACATCTGATTGGTCGTCGAGATAGTAGTCCAGCTTCATGGAGAAGTTTTCTCACAGTATCTCTTAAATTATGCGCATGCTGTAGTTCCGTAACCAACTCAAGTGCTGTTATTGTAGGTTGTCTTCCAGCATTTAAAACTAAAAATCTGTCCTGAGCTGCCGTTGTGCAGCGTCCACGACTTAGATGTCGTTCAGCCGAACTATCGGCTTCCAAAAATCGTCTCCACAGTCGACTGATCACACTTTGGGAAACTCCTGTGCGCTCAGTTACTCAGTTACTACTTGCTGCACGCCACCTTCAAGATAACCTATTGCTAGATTCATTTCATCTAAAGTCGTCGTTTCGTTGTTAAACACAATAATTTGCAATGCAGCTTTTAAGAAAAAGTGACGTATAATAAATAAAATTACAATCTGTCACACTAAATTCATTTTTGCAGCTATCGTTATTATAGAGTTGTTTATTGTTTTTTAGGATGTTCTCAAACAAAATCTATTCCCCATTGAGCACTCGACATGATATAACAAGTGTTCATTTGAAAAGTCGATCTAGTAGCATGTGATTTACTGAGAACATTTTGAAGTATGTCGTAAATTAAAATTTACTACTTAACCTACGAAGTCGTATATTTTGACAGTTTCATACATACAAATAAATAACAAATAATAGGTATTTATTGAAAACTATAGCAAATATTGAAAATGTTGTCCTTCAAGATCAATGCACTTTAAAATCTTCCGTTCAAAATTTCTGATGATATTCTGCAACATTACTGGATTGTTATTAATTTCCATGCATTTCTGTTCGATTCTCTGTAGCATATCATTCAAATTCAATATAGGTGTTCGAAATATGTTATTTTTTAGATAAAGCCACAAAAAGAAGTCGCAATGTGTTAAATCGCATGAACGTGCAGGCCAGACAATTTCAGTATTTCGACTAATTATACGCTCATCAAAAAATTCTCTTAAATAATCCAAAGATTCTGCAGTACAGTGACAAGGTGCTCCGTCTTGTTGGAAATATGAATTTTGAAGTTCATCATCATGCAACTGATTGACAAATGGTTGTAAAATTTCCGTACGGTACCTTTGAGCAGTTAACGTTCCCTGAAAAAATATTGGTCCAATGATTCGCCTTTGGTTTATCGCTGCCGAAACACCAATTTTCTCTGGATGTAGCGATTCTTCATTAATTATAATTACATGTGGATTTTTACTACTCCAAATTCTTGTATTTTGTGAATTTAGGTATCCCGTTTTATAAAACCATGCTTCATCAGTAAAGATGACTCTTTGCGAAAGTTCTCCATTATTGTTCATATTTACAAACAAATTACAAAACTGTAGTCTACGTGGGTAATAATTTTCTAACAATTCTTGTACTGCAGTGACACGGTATGGATAAAGTTACATATCTTTTTTTAATAACTTGTGAGTTGTACCAACAGAAAGGTTTATTTGTTGACTCAAACGTCGAAAAGATGTTTGTGGTTCATTTTCCATTATTTCTTCAACACGATTGACAACATGAGGTGTACATTTCTTAACTGCTCCGCTGCCTGATTTTCTTAAGAGACTACCGGTTTCAGAAAAAAGTTTTAAAGTTCTATCCAAAGTATTCTTAAATTGTATATAATCTATTACAAAATGTGGAAACTCAACTTGAAATTCTACCATGCAATCTTAAACTGAATAAACCCATAAACCATCAATTTTATTACCACTTCGAAAATAAGCCTGGACTAAAAAAATTTTATGTTCTAAAGTGAAAGCCATTTTAAAACTGAGAAGCAATTTATTTAAAGCAGAATCGACGCACGATTATTTTATGCACTAACTGATATTAGTGATTGACATTATCAAATGTCATTTGGATTTACGTTTACGGAACAACAAACACATACTAATACATTTGCGTCTTATTCTATCAAAATTTCAAGGTAACCTAGATTGACTTTTCAAATGAACACTTGTTATACGTTAAATGTACAATTTAAAATATATACAAATATTTATTATAACTTGAAACAAATATCCTTAGATTTTTCTTGTGTTTGTATATATAATTAAATTAAAGTGGTAATGTCACGAATACTCGTAACATTTATAAAATTAGCAGAAGATTTACTAGTTCTATATAATTCTATAATTAATTCTAATGTACTTTAACCGTATTTGAAGATACTTTAATTTCTATTCAACTTAAGTCTTGTTACAAATGAAACAGATATGCATTACACACAGCTGTATCTGTATACATAGACATACACCTTGTATTTTCCAACATTTACTTCTGCCAAAGACACGTGTTTCTGTCACACAATAGACTTCGTCAGTTTGGCTAGAGGAGTAAAATTTGATGGAGCGCCTCATAGGTATAGCAAATTTTGTCCTATTCGGACAAAAGAGAACTATGCCGAAAATAGCGATTTTCTCTCGTCCTGCTATACTGGTACAAAAGAGAAGAAAATTAATGGACTTACACCTATATACGAATTTTTTTCTCTTTTCTACCGGCATAGCTAGATGAGAGAAAATCGCTATTTTCAGCATAGTTTCGTTTGTTCGTTAGATGTCACCGGATTTTCAATTGTAAAAAATGTGTAATGCGTGCTTAACGTATTGATGTACCATCGGGAGCATGGAAAATTGAACGACTCCTAAACACATTTTATGAATTATTTTAATGTTGTGATACTGACGTTATATGCATTAGAATAAAACATAACGCATTAATAATGAATAATCGAAAACGTAATATTTTTAAAAACGGGATACCGTAATGAAATAAGTAATCAATATTTTGAATACCCACTTTCCAACATACTAACGTAAGATGAACCATTTTTGGACTTGTAAATTTGACAAGGACGTGACAGTTTAATTAGATGTTATTAATATCAAGCGAGTCACAAAATTTGTTTCCTAGATAGGCTATGAACGACTGAGATAGAGATATAAGTC
This sequence comes from Melolontha melolontha, assembly GCA_935421215.2. Classification (NCBI taxonomy): domain Eukaryota; kingdom Metazoa; phylum Arthropoda; class Insecta; order Coleoptera; family Scarabaeidae; genus Melolontha; species Melolontha melolontha. The sequence continues at coordinate 163,808,340 of OW285237.1, read as the reverse complement.
ACGTCTGAGCTTAGAGAATTGACAAAGTGTAATTTGTAAATAATCACTTGTCAAATTGGCAAGTTATGATTTAACCTATTACTAATAGTACGAATTGTAGGTAGGTCACTTAATCAATCTAAGACATAACTGATTTAATACATGGCATACTCGATAATTTTTTTGTTGTTCATTCCTTATATCAACTGTATCAAGTATATAAAAGTCTAGTATTCAATAGAAAACTATTCAAATTTCTTTGTTTCCGATGGTACCTCAAATTTGGACTAGGTCGGTTTATCGGACGAAAGCTTTCAGGCGGGTTCTTGGGTTTGTTCGGTTTCAAGACTGCAATTATTTTCGATTTCTTGAACTCAGTTTGGATATGTCCTGTCAATAGGATGTCTGAGTAGAATTTACTCATCAACATCTTTATGTGTTTCGCACAGTTTTTGAGGAATTCGAGATGGATTCCATCGAATGCACGTGCTTTGCCAGATTTAGTGTTTTTCAGTGCTTTATCTACATCCTCTACTGTAAATGGCCTGGAGTATTCAGGATAGGCAGTTATTTCTTAAAGTATGCGTTCTGTTGTTTTGTACTTGGAACCTAAGACTGTGTTATAATTCGTGCAGCTATTTGGTCAGCTGATATCTTCAGTGATCCACGAGCGGGTGGACTAGAACTACCTACTTTCTTTAGCAGTCTTCAAGCTTTCCTACTAGATTTTTGCGGCATTTTATATCCAGATGATTAAGAAGTTCATCCGCTATCTCCCAACTGTTCTGAAGTTCCTGATAAAATGTTCCGTCTCATTGCTGCATCCCGGGATACTTTCTCTACGGAAGTCCCGCGGTATGTACTTTTTTGCTGTTTATAATATGGCTTCGGCTATTCTCTTGTAATTGTTGCTTCTTCGGAGGAATCCAACTGACGACTTTGTTTAACTGCCTAGCGAGTTTGTCCCATTGGGTCTTCACCTAGGCCTGGGTGTAGAGTGAATTATAGGGATTTTAATTCCAATTTCGATAACTGTATGTGGAAGGTCATTTAAAGCTTTCCTTGAGATTGAAATAGGGCGTTTTTGGCATTCTATGAGACGACGCAGATGTCTGGGTTAGTTTCAGTGTTCCATGCGGCTGACTTGAAAGTATTTATTTGCTTAGCTTCGAAGATCAGGTGGAGGTTGTGGATATCTACCCAATTCGCTAGGTAATTACCATTCTCAGGAGTGGTTTGATATCTCCATTCGGTGTGATGGCTGTTAAAGTTACCTGCATAGATTGTAGGATATGAATACGTATCTAATACATTATCAGGCCAAGACCCTTGTGATGTCTTTATGAACATTAACAACGGTAATATCATTTATTTTGTTACTACTTGGTGAACGTTTGAATTTATTTTGAAATTTAATAACAAAGCGTTTCCGATGTCTTTCCGAACGTAGATTGCATTTTCATAGGAACGATGGTAGACGGCCCCGAATAAGTCAAATCCTTCGATTATTTTTTTTTTAATTTGGGACGATTACGATGAAACTGTGTAGAGTTAATAGTTCTGAAATTCATGGGAAAGAATGTAGAGAAATACTTAATGACCTGTCTTTTCAATGTTAAGTTAAAGTAAGAACAATATTGATCTAAATTAACTCAGATTAAAAAGAAATGTTTGTTTAGGTTTCATCTTTTAATTTAAATTTTGAGTTCATTTTTCTTCTTTTCAATTAGTACTTATCACTAAAACATAAAAAATAATTCTTTTTCTTTAATTCATTCGATATATTTTTTTTTAATTTTGAAACAGAATAAATGATGGGATCGAAACAAATTCCGTGAAGGTGTTATTAATAAACTCCAATCAGAGGTAATTCGTAAACGTTCGACTGATTATTCAATGCCTCCGGCCACCGGATTTCCAAACGCTATTATCCGCCGGCAATTTGACCGACACATAAATCATGTTCGTGCGTGCGCGCACGCGTCTCCCTACGTTTCACCCTACCCCCTCAACGCCACCACCGGCAGTTCTAAACCATCGCCGAAATAATCGTCAAACGTATAAATCCTGTGTTCGATAATCCGATCACTTCATTAACATGGATCTCGCAGCTGATGCCTTTGATGACTCATTCAGATAAGGTCCGTGTGTTGTCCGATTTTGGCCGGTTGACCGTTCGCCCATTCGCTAGAATTGCGACCGCTAACAATGCTCTAAATGCCCAGTGGTCATCCTGAAAGACGTCCCGCGGCTTCTATAATCGATCTCGGCTTGTCGAGTGGTGGAAAAGAGAAAGAGAATGTCGAGAATTTGAACAACTGTAGCACTACGTATATATTCACCGCATACACATGTTCGAAATAGTTAGATAGCGGATATGTACTAGGGTAAAGGATCAAATTAATTTAATGACATGGCGTATAACTATTAAAAGTGAATTTTTTAAAAGAAAATTTTATCGAAAAATTAGTTTGAGGTAGGAATCACTATAAAAAGCTTTGATAAAACTTGAAATTGAACGGTGCTGTCCGATTTTACGTATTATACCATACATTAATGCCAATGTAAAATTATAATGCTAGATCTTTAAGATCCGATAAAAATGCGACACTATCTATTAATTCATTCTTTAAATTGAATACCTCTATACGCAGAAGGGAAGAAAGTTATACGAGAGCGCTAGTTTGTGTTATTAGAATTAATTATACGCTTTCATCTACAATGTACTACAGAGATGACCGGTCATTTCTCATCAAATTAGCTACTCCTCGAGGTTTATTCAAATTACGGACCCGCGTAATGAGCGCCGTCTTATAAATGTAAATAACATATTATACCTATTTGCTTACGACTTTTGGGGTGTTATTAATAATGATTTATTGTATTGGTATACGAGAATGTTTAACGGAATAATAAGTATACTTGTTTTGTCGATAGAAAATTACTAATTTATTTGAAAATATTTAAACTAAATTAAAAATAAAAAAAAAATTGGCGCTAAATTTATAATTATTTTCTCCTTAAGTACTTCTTACTTTTTTTGACAGTTATAATGTTCTTTTGTCGCTTATATTTAGTAGTACTTTCCATAAAAAATGTAGCTATAATCGTCCAATATCTTAAGCACAAACCTTGTCAAGATTCTAGGATCGCTTAGAATGTATATGGTGTAACTAAAATGCTCCATTGTAATAAAGCAATGGAGCATTTTAGTTACACCATATACATTCTAAGCGATCCTAGAATCTTGACAAGGTTTGTGCATCACTTCAAGTGATGACAATGCTGAGACAACTTTTTATTGCATAATTGGTCAAATTGTATTTCACTGAGGCTATTAAAAAATTGAAATGTCATTGGAGCTGCAGCAATAATCAGAGAGCTGTGTGTAAGCGCACTTTCTTTTTGGTTAGATGTGGACCCTTAGTCTCACTAGCATCCTTTAATTGGTAAAGTAGTGAAGTGTATATTCACAGCTCGAGAATCCAAAAAAAACGTGGCCACAATTTTAATGCAGATAGAACCGGTATCGCTTTTTTTGACTCATTTTACCCTTTTTTTTTAATGTGTTAATCTACTTTTTAACTGCTGCTTTATTTCTAGAATCTAATGAGGTTGAGTCATCTTGAATGATGACTCCAGTGTTATAAAACTCAAGAAACTCAACGGAACTCCGCTTAAATAAGTCTAAAGACTGAATTAAATATTGCTTTCTACATTTTACGACGCTAATTATTCGAATTTTTTATTTAAAAAAATTTGAAGCAGAATTTGAACCCACGTCCATTGTTTTCTGGACCATTGCTCTACCACTAAGCTATTAAGGACTGTGGTTCCGAATACATCTGAAAGCCTTAAGTTACATTAATGAAACAGAGGTGTTAACATATGTTTCTTTAATATAACTTAAGGTTCCGATGTAAAATTTATTCAGACCCTCCTGAACGAAATTTCCCGTGATAGGTATACATCTGAAAAAGTATTGGCAAAGGCTTCAATAATTTTATCTGGATCTGTCAGCTCAATATCACCAAGTTTTAAATAGGCAAGCATACGTGAGTTTCCCGTCCTCTGTCCAATGAATCGCCAAAACATCTTGGTGTTCCTAGGAATCTCAATTTCAAGACCAGCGAGGCATGCCTCATAGGCGTTACGAGTTTTGGATTTCAATAACATATGCACTCGAACAAAATTATAGTTAAAATGAATAAACTTGTATATCGTGCAGTCATAAAATTCTCGTTTTGGATGGATTAACCCCTAAGGAAATTCATACGATGTTAAAAAGTGGGCAGCTGATTTTAAACGTGGTCGCACGTCCTTCAAAGATGACCCACGTGAAGGACGGCCAAAAACAGCAACCACACCGGAAACCATCGAAATGGTGCACGATATCGTGTTGGACGATAGGCATGTGAAGGTGAGTGAGATAGTGGGTGCCGCATTTGCTGAATGCCGATCAAAAGCAATGACTTTCGCAGCAAAGTTTTGACCGATTCAATAGGGATCCGATCGATTTTGTACGGCGATTTATTACCTTGGATGAGACATGGGTCCACCACTATGCGCTAGAAACGAAACAGCAGTCGAAGCAGTGGGTGGAAGCCGGTGCTTCAACGCTAAAGAAAACGAAGTCGATCGCATTGCCGCAAAGGTCTTGGCCAGTGTGTTTTGGGATGCGAAAAGGATCATGTTAATTGATTACCTTGAAAAAAGCAAAACAATTACATCCGAATATTACACAACCTTCTTGACCAGCTGGATGCCAAAATTCGCGAGAGAGGACTTGAAGAAGAAACAAATCATGTTTCACTAGGACAACGCAACTAACAAAAGTGCGTTGACAATGGGAAAACTGTGGGATTTGGGGTATTCGGCCATCCTCCATATTCTCCTGATTTGGCATCCTCAGACTTCCATCTGTTCCAAAACTTGAAGAAATTTGTTTCTGGGAAGCGCTTCACGTCCAATGAAGAAGTTGAGAGGGCCTCACATCCGGGAAGGAATACTGATGTTGGAGAAACGCTGAACCAAGTGTGTTGAAGTTAAGGGAGAATATGTAGAAAAATAAAATCATTTTTTAACTGAAAATCGGAGTCTTTCATTATCAGGCCGAGAAATTTTCACCTTGCCCTCGTAATTTATCATTTTAATTAATTTACAAGACACATGTGTAGGTATTCTATTAATTTTTTGGATGGTAAAATATATTTGTAGACTTTATGCTCAAATTCTTTTGTTTTCAACACTATTGTGAATAGCTACTTTCTGAACAAGAATCGTCCGACGTTCAGCGACGTTGAAATTTTCCCCAAGCCCTTTACTTTATCCTTAAACAAATTCTATTATTCATAAGCAAATAAAATATTTTATCAAAAGTGTAAAATTAAAATGTTCACAAGTATTTATAGCAATAAAACACAATAGAATCTATTATATAAGAAGTTATATATTGATAATTAATGGTTTCATTTGCTTCTAATATTCGAGAGTCGTAATTTTATCACCTAGATCTTTGAAAAGCCTCAGAAAAGGACCTACATCAGGATTATTTGACGATCAAGGCACTGACAAAGCATCATACAATCGATCTCGAGTATCATTGTCGCCAAAGGAAAGCAGAAAGGTCCATTGATAGACACATAACAATCAGATGTGCCGGTTATGTCCGGCTTAATGGCCGTAATAAATCTCCTGTTGGTTTTGTATATAATGCCCTCGGACAAGAGAATACCAACCGACCGATTTGTGTGGAGAAAGGGCGGGTTTCGTATGCCCCGGACTCTTAATATGACTCGGCAGATGACTAGCACCTTTCAATTATGCAGTACCTACACATTTCTATTTGAGGGAGGCGTGATTTTGACGATATATGTGGTGGTCAGTGTTGTCCTGTCGTATCTGATTTGTGTTTTATCTTTACGGTTGATCTGTGGACGACCACGAAGCAACTGCGGGCATTGAAACGTTTTCGGGAGTGGATTTATTTAAGGTGATTTTAAAAGCGAATCACTTTCGAAATTGACGGCTTTGTTGTCAGTAGTTATTCAATGTTAATACAAAAAAGAAAGGGTTGGAAGTAAATATCTAACCCACGCGTATATACCTAAATTATGTTATTATAAGTTATGTTCATCCTCTTAGTAGAATGATTAACTAGAATATAGGTTTAAATATTTCACATAATAATGAAAAAAAAATATATATATATATATATATATATATATATATATATATATCATTGTTAAGATTTTGTTAATAATTAAGTACTCTCATTAATACTCTCGAAATAAATAGCAAATTGCAACCAAAAAAACTGCACAGGATTTTTCTACAGTTCCTTATAGATATTTACTCACTAAAATCGAGAAAAATATTCAAAAAATTCCATTTCGTCAGGCTTTCTTGCAAAACACATGTTCGTCGCTTAAGCGAGCGACAATTGCATGTGAGATGAGTAAAGATGGCAGACTATGTGCCCACACTGTAAAATTTAATATAATATAATAAATTTAATATATATATATGTTTATATACTGAAAAGGATTGTTCGACGTTGAGAAATGTTATATTTGCATAGTTAAAGCGCTCTTTGTATCTGTACAATGGATCTTCAGTATTGGTAAAAAGGATGTTATATATTTGCATAGTTAAAGCGCTCTTTGTATCTGTACAATGGATCTTCAGTATTGGTAAAAAGTTGCCCTAATTTTGTAAAATCTACATTTTTATCTAATACACCTTATGTGCATTATTTACTAAATTTAATAGTGTGGGCACATAGTCTGCCGTCTTTAGAGATGAGATTTTAATAGTTATCAATTCTTACATGCAATGAGTATATACAGTGTGTTTCCGATTAACTTGGCCATTCCAAAAGAATATTTTCTTCAATAGCAGCATTACGAACTGTTAAGTTAGCCCCACAGTCGAAAGAAACCTTCGCGAAGTATCCTTTAGCTGGACAATCTCACGCTGGATATGTTTCACAATACAGCCGGACAGCGTCTTGGAAATTTCCGTTCGTACGTCCATAAGTAAAATGGACATATTGCAGTGAATTTTTCCCCGAAGAAAAATTTTAAAAGAAACTATAAAAGACTATATATTTATGTGTATTTTATTTCAGAAAAATATTTGAAAATATTTTATATTTTATGTAAAATTTATTATAATGTGTATTTTTATCCACGACTGTAGATTGTTCGAACAATTGTATTGATGTATGCAGTCCAGGTCTTGCGGAAGTATATTGCAATTGCAGATCTTTTGATTTATGTTAGGCATGCGGATATTTTCCATTTTCCGGGAGGGGAAGAGGCAGAGATTAACCAGCCATCGTACAGATAGGTCCAAGTTCTTATCACTGAATAGAAACTTCTTTTTTATTAAGAAATTTTAGTTAAAATCGGTTTGCGTTTTAGTTGTGCTTTTATTTGATGTGTTAAAATTAATTTGCGATCATTACGAGTCTATAAACTTGTAATTTTGATTTATGTGACCTATCTGAAATCTCTAATTTTTTGTGAAGTGACGTATACATTAATTAATATACGTATATTTTTGAAATTATATTTATGTATTTAGAAATAATTTAGTAAGATAATTGAGCTCAATAAAGTCAATAATATTTTAGTTTATAAAATATTTTGTAATCTGAGGAATATTAAGGAAAATTTTCAGATTTCTTTTAAAGTTTTTTTTTAGAAGTAAAATATTCTAGAAGGTCAGGTATATTGGTGGGAAAATTTATTTGTTTCATGTTCGATGAGCGCATGAATTTAAATTTTGGTTGCGTGCGAAAACAGATAGTTTTGCTGTTTGACGTTTAAACATTGGGATAACGTAATTTGATAAGTCTGACAGTTTTTCTAAATATTTAATTTATAATTTGCTCGGGATTCACTAGTGAGGTTTTTTGTCTAGTGTAGCAGTCAAATTTTACACAATTTTTCCTCACTTTGGGACATTGTAGGTGTTTCAACACTGCTTTATATTAGATAAAGTGGAATTTTTTTTTCTTTTTCTTTTTTTAATTGTTATTAAAAATTTCATGCGGCGTATCTTTGTTTTCGTTTCTAATACCTTTCGTTTTATTATTGTACACGTACCCTGTGAGGGTAACCCCTGAAGATCCAAGAGTTCCTGGAAAGCGTACCCGATTTGAGCTAGTTCGGCCAAGCTACTGTGTGTTGTGGACCAAGTTAAATAAGCAATTAACACCACAATTCACTGCTCATTTAGTCATTTCTGCATTTTTGTATTTATACATTATGAGAAACTTAAAAGTGCCACATTTCAATATAACATGTATGTATGAAACTTAATGTCAATATTGACATGACAATACTTCTCTTTGCCTTTTGTCTTTTTATAGACGAGATTTCGAGAGGTGGACCTTCGAATCTCAAAGCACCGATTGCTATGATCATATGGATGTACTTTATTCCAGCAATCATTAAAATAATAAAATGCTATAAGTACTACAATAACAAAGTTATATTCCATAATTTGCGAAATTATTAACAATAGTGAGAAACCATCACAACTATTTAGGAGACCATTTTCCGTTTTGTATATGAACTTTTATGATTATTTTGGTGAATAGAATACGCCCCTAGAGTTTGGCCAAGTTAATCGGAAACACCATGTACATATATATATATATATATATATATATAGTAAACCTAATCAGTAGGCGATTAAAGGTCTGTATATTACTTCAAAATATATGTATTTAAAAAACTCTACATGTTTCGGCTATATACGCCTTTTTCAAGAGAATACAAAATATGAATATTTTGTATTCTCTTGAAAAAGGCGTATATAGCCGAAACATGTAGAGTTTTTTAAATACATATATTTTGAAGTAATATACAGACCTTTAATCGCCTACTGATTAGGTTTACCATATCATACCAAGGTCACGAAGTTATTATATATATATATATATATATATATATATATATACTCGTATATACACGAAGTATAGAAATGAAAGGCATGTCTGTGTCCGAATATCGTATAATGAAGATCTGTAGCAACAGTGAAATACCAGTATCTACACGTTTCGGGACAGACGTGGCTTTTAATATATTTTTTTTATGTTAAATAAGTTTAGGATCTTAGTTGCTGTACAAGCCACACTCAGTTTTCATTTAAACGTGACTGCACTCGTGTTTTTAGTTACACATTATGGCTCCAAGAGATTGTGTTATTTCTTCTTACAACTTTTGTTTATTTGTGATGAATACAATTTTAAAAGTCAATAAAGAAACATAAGTGATTTCGTGACGAAAAGTGTATTTTGTTTACTTCAAGTTGAAACTTGGGCATCAAGACAAAACTTGGGCTCCTCATAAGGAAGATCTTCGTTTGTGGTTTAAGGGAAAAAACCACTCACTTCGTTTTGGCATTCCTATGATATGGCGCGAACAACCATGCTACCAACTGCTGTTTCTGTTCGGTAGATGTGAAAGGTTTCAATTCAAAAAATAAAAATAAAATGTCTTACCCAAATCTGAATTCAGCTCTCATAGCTCTGAAATACAAGTTCCAAAGCCACCATCCAGTTTGGATGATATCCTGAGTGATTCTGAAGATGGGACCATATTACCTCCCCAACAGGAATCTAGTTCATATTCTTTTGTTGATCAGAGACCCCTACTTTTTGCTCACAACGCGCTCAATGACCTGGTTAGAGATTTAGGCCTTTCAAAAGATGCTGCCAAATTGCTGAGGTCAAGACTATAAATAAAAACCTGCGATCACCCGGAGCCAGTTCTGTGGTACAGGCAACGAGTGATAGAATTCACTTAATTTTTCTTCAAAGAGGGAAGTCTTGAGTTTTGTGGTGATGTTCAAGGGCTAACGAAGTCTTTCGAAATCAAATATGATTTATCTGAATGGCGCCTATTCCTCGATTCATCAAAAACAAGCCTCAAAGTCTTGCTACATAATAGGAATAAATTTCCATATGTATTTTGCAAAAAAACTGTACGTGATGGAGGAAGATAGAGATTATTTTTGGATTCAGTAGACAAAAAACATATAGTTTGCTAAAAACGGTCCATGCAGCTAATTTTTTTTTAATGAACTGTGTAATCAAAATATTTACACATTATATGCATTGTTGCATTTTTTAAATAAAGTACATCTGACAACTTAATACAATACTAATTTGCATGTTTAGCCAATTCATAATTCTTACTGAAATTATTACTTACTGTTGCTCCAGTACTTGTCTGATTCGGTGTTGCCAAAATTGACATACCAAGAATCTCGTGTGGCTTAAGGAAGGACGGTAAACCTTTTCTGAATTAGGATTATGCGCATTTTTCTAGCCACGGTGTATGCCCCGGCATATGCTGCCATAAAATTATTTCATTCTGTCCTGTGCTTTGCTGTCCAATTTTCACGCCATATTCATTTTTAAGCAAATGTTGGAATGGAACGAAATAGCTTAAACATTTTGAAAAAACAGTTTCAATATTGAAGGAGGAAAAAGTGTAATATTAAAATAGGAATGGACCTTTTTTATCAAGACACTAAAGCAAGTATGTTTTTAAATCTTTGCATCAAATTTAAGGATAGATTTGGTGCCAAGTTCAAGAAGTTTAACTATTTACAAACATGCTGAAGGTAGTAATGTTGTTGTTACAAGCTCAATGTCGGCGATTAGCATCAAAAATATCAATTTCATGTATGATAAGATGGAATAATTTTAATATTTAAATATACCGCCCGATACCAACCATCTTTAGATTAGAATTGAAGTCTTGCTAAGGAATATCTGGTGCAAAATGTCTCAAAAGAACTGCCATCTTCACCGTCAGATTTAAGTCCTGTTAAACAAATAGGCCCTAAACAAATTTAATTTCTGAATTTTCACTGTTTGACGTACCCATCGAAAAAATGAGAATGGAGCAAAGATATGTGATAAAATTTTGTGTTCGGTTAGGTAAAACTGCTTCCCCAGATGATAGTTATCACGATGTTGAGTTGCATAAGAAATTTAAAGACGGTTGTGAATCAGTGGAAGATGAACCTCGACACGGGCAGAAATTTACGACTTGATCCAAAACGATCGTCGGATTCGCATGTTTTGAATTTCTGACATTGTTAATTTGTCTTATGGTTCCACTCAAAAAATTATTCATGAAGATTTAGGGCACCGAAAGGTCTCGGCAAAATGGATTCCAAAAATGATGACGAATTAACAAAAAGCCAATCGGGTGACACTTTAAAAAATGTGATTACATGTGACGAGAGTTGGTTTTATCATTACGACCCTGAATTAAAGTCTCAAAGTATGTAATGAAAGCACAAAGGCAGTCCAAGACCGAAGAAGGCGAAAACTGCGAAAAGCGTCGGCAAACTGATGCACTTATTTTTTTGATAAATGGAGCGTTATTTATGATCACATTGTATCTAGAAAACATACAGTAACCGGAGAGTACTATTCTAATGTACTTCGAAGAAACCTAAAGGAAAAATTAAAGAAAAAATCACGAAAGTTGTCTGACCCACAGATCAGCAATTTGTCAACGAACACTTGAAGAATTTGGGGTGGAAATTATGGTTCACCCTCCCTACTCACCGTACCTTGCTCCATGTAACTATAACTACATTCTTTTAACTTATGTTGGCCGTTTTACACATTAATTTCTTAACAAAACAGCAGAAAATAAATACAAAGGACAACTCAGATATGTTAGAACACCCACTGAAAAGTACCATACGAAACAAGAATAAGAGGCCAAAAATCTATTTGTTTCTTGTTAGATAACGTTCGTCCTCCTTTCGCTGTTTGTGCGATGATTAGAATTCAAAAACTGAAGTAGATTGTTCTTTCTCATCACCAGATTTTCACCATTAAAAGAATTATTAGATGTAAAATGGTAACGTTTTAATTAAGAAGTCGACGAAACTGTTCGAGAAAGGGTATATAGGACAATAGCGACAATGCACTTAAAAGAAGTAATTCAAATTTAAACGCTCTTCGTACATAAACTGTTAAAGTGACTGAAAATAAATTCTCTTCAGATTGAACATGTTTTTGGATTCTTACCTCGTTTTTCCTTTTTTATGTAGAAGTACTTCAAACATTTTCTTTTAGCACCTGTATATTTTAATAGCCTTTTCTTTCTAAAAATATCGTACATCTTTTACGAATGATTCATTCAATTTGAACTACTCGATAAAAGTGAGACCTATCAAAATTAATTTTCGCGTTTAATTTAAGCGCTATGTCGCGCTAGCATAAATTATTGAGTGCAGTTCTATATACCAGCAATAATTTTATATTTTACATTAAGTCCGTGACGTAAAGTAGCAGTTTCACTGGAATTTATATCGAGCCTCTGGACGTTATTGTTAATACTCATTACTTGCTGTATAAAAAGGTTTAAAGTAAAACCGAAGACTTAGGTAAGAATAGCCGTTTTAATAGCCTAAGACTGCTATATAATTCACAAAAAACATACTTTATGTTTGTAGACGGTGATCCGTTTTTGCTTCTCACTTCTTCTATCACGACGCCTTTTACTATTTGTCGATTTTGAAGCGCAGAACTTTGAATTATATGTAATAATGGATCCTTTAAAATTTATTTTTATTTTACAGTTCGTTCACGTACTCATTATTCCGATAGTTTACATTTACATGCGTAACATTAAAATGTGAAACATAAAACTTTATCGTTATTGATTCCTTTCGTGAAAATTCATATATAAAAATTAAACTGGAGTTATGTTTATTTGAAAGTTATACACAGTAGCATAGCCGTAGTACAAAAAGTTTTCAGAGTTTGGTCAGCTTATCAACTGCTGACCAAAGGGCTGCATAAATGTTAATTACTGTACAGCGTAGAGCAAGAAAATTGCGCCACGTGCCGAGGCATGCTCTTAAAAGTTGACTCATAAAATAAACACGTACCGTTTTAAGAGTCTTCCATGAAATAACAAACAGGATAACATCTGTTAAATATTTCAATCATTAGATATGTTTCCTGCGACGTACGGAATAAATGTTGGTTTTAATTCCGAAAAAGTAGTGTATTTAAGAGAGTTCTGAGTAATTAAGTTTCAACACGAAGGTCTAAATTCACCTATGGACGATGAACGTACTTCTGATTAACACCAGAACAGATATATTCCCATGAATAATAGTGCTCTATACCATAATTCCAGCAGTTTGGTGAACAAACCTGTCAATAGGAAATTAAAGACGTCTCTGTCTAACCATCTGAAGGCCATCGCCTAACCTAAAACAAAATCTAAATTCGCTGTTTACGTCACTTGATATTCCAATGAAGCCTTCCTCTGCATCAGTCTAAGCGTTGTCTTCGATATTCAGTAGTGAGTTATAAAACAATGGTGCAAATGTGGTTAGATTTAAGTCTAAAATATCTTATTCTACGGCAAACAAATCAACAATTTTAAGCTATAGTTTTGACGCAACAATGGACAGATTTCGAATTTCAAATCAATTATTTTATATCGGTTGGACAACATTTTTGCAAAAATCGACCAAAAACATGTCCTTCAACACTTGGTGTTACATGACATATGACACTGCCTATACATGTAGAAACGTTCATTACATTTCCATTCTAGGCTGAACTCTAGAATTAGTTTAATGTACGCTATTCTAATTTGTAGTAAATAATATGCATATCTACATACATTTCTCATATACAGTACATCGCTTTTTTAATCCCAGTAAAACTCAAGTTTGTGCATTCCACCTAAGAAACAAGAGAGGCTAAGCGTAAACTAAGAATCGCGTAGAGAAGTAAAGAGCTGGAATCATGTGAGTACCCTAAATACTCAGGAATAACCTAGGATCATACGCTTTCATTTAAGAAACACTGTCAGAAGACAAATGCTAAAGTTCGAACTAGAAACGGTATCATACGTAGGCGGTGAGCTTATGCCGTTGAGGCATGAGGTGAGGAGTCGATTCTTTGGTTTGGCGAACTTCCAGTCTCGTTCTTTGTTTTTCTGAGATTGACATTCAGGAAATGTTTCCTAAAAAGTGAAGCAATAACGGAAAGCTTTACATCTGCATCATGACGTATGGAACTGTAGAAGAACAAAACACTAAATAATCCTTTTTGCCGGTTAGTGTATCGTGCGTTCAAAAAAAAACACCTCTAGAGTTGACAATGAAATTTTTAGGTATGTCGTAACGTTAACGTTTTCATTTGAACTGAAGGAGAAACTTGCCTCTGGGCATAATCAGCCTTATACAATCTAGGGGGCATTGAATAAACTGCGGACCTGTGTTACTCGCTGTCGTATAAACTTTAAGAAATGGAATTACCAGACGGAGAGCGATCTGTGTGAATACAGAGAGGTCCAAACCGACCAGTACCTGTTGAATTGCCCTGGCCTTAGAGAGAGAGTTGCCCAGTTAACAACCTGTACCCAGCCTTTATAAATTATGTGTAAAAATGTAGACAAACTCTATTCTGATAACAGAAAGAAACAATAAAGATCCCTAACTTGAATATAAATCAATAAACTCAAAATACGTATTTCGGCAGCTAAGTTGCCATCTTCATATTTTCAAATGCTGTACCTTAGCCAAAGACGTTACGTTTAACACTATTCTTCTTCTTCTTCTTCTTCTTCTTCTTCTTCTTCTTCTTCTTCTTCTTCTTCTTCTTCTTCTTCTTCTTCTTCTTCTTCTTCTTCTTCTTCTTCTTCTTCTTCTTCTTCTTCTTCTTCTTCTTCTTCTTCTTCTTCTTCTTCTTCTTCTTCTTCTTCTTCTTCTTCTTCTTCTTCTTCTTCTTCTTCTTCTTCTTCTTCTTCTTCTTCTTCTTCTTATTCTTATTCTTCTTCTTATTCTTCTTCTTCTTCAGATTGTTCTACTGAAGATGGCAGCCTAGTTGCCGAAATACATATTTAGAGTTCATTGATTTATATTGTGGTTAGATATGTCTCTCGTTTCTTTCTGTTTCAGGTTTCAAGCTACAGTCTCCACCAATTCCGATCTATTCTGATATATTTTGAGAGATAATCAATTGAGTGACTGAACTTACTGTCGTGCAACCCCAAAGAATTAGAATAGATAGATGGACAGAGTGCTTTGTTTTTAGTTTTCTTGTGCTCCACAATTTTTGTTCATTTTATTAATTACTTATTTAATATTTCTCTGTAAATGAGTATACCTGTTGGACCATAAAGGCATATTACTATTATTTCGGTTTGTATAGCAAGCGCCAAATAAGATGGTGAGCGGTGGGAGTAAGTCCGCACAGCATTAGAAATCGTGGGAAACTTTGTATTTGGTTTTGCATAAAGTTGCAAGTAAGTGGGTAAGTGGGTGCGCGCGTTTTTAAAAACGCATCACCACCGCTCGCCATCTTATTTGGCGCTTCCTATACTTGACATTATAAATGATAATAATCTTATTTTTGTCGGCTAATAAACTATATTTTTGTTTCATTTGATTAATATTACAAGTCTCCCAATAATCAAAGAGAGCGTATTAAATTTGGAACGTTTTTAGAACTAAATTTTTAATATTACGTATCTGCTACAGACTAGTGATATAGTCCATAGTAGACATATCCATAACGTTCACCTGTTGTTAATTAATAATAAAATATACTCCCTCCTATATATCTCCTTCAGCAGTTACATGTACAAATTACATAAAAGGAATACTGATATGTATTTGGGTGGCAAAACTTTATATCCCTTTACCCTCATCTTTTCCCTCAACGAAACTGTCATGAAAGAACACGGTAAAACTAAAAGTACCATTCTCTCGCGCTGTTTCCAAAGTCAACTCCACGAGATCTGGCATCGATATACGGACGTTCCTCAGCAGTGGCGTCCGTCGAAATTCGACGTGACAGCTGACCTGATTCAATTTGTTCGCCGTCGGCGATCCACGGTCTCGCCAACCCCAAGATTTGTTTTCCATGTCATAAATCAGATTCTCGAACAATCTCGATATCCATTATCGTTAGCCCCCGGTATACCGTTAGTTCACTCTGACCCCACCCCCGCCTCCCCTTACTCTTTCTCTCTCTATCTAGCGTTATCTCTCTGAGCCGGATTAATATCCAATTGATGTGATTGCACACACGTATACAATGACATCGTAACAACTGACGGGGAAAGAGGATCAAGATAGGGTAACACCACAACGTAGAGCGTATATTCAATTGTTTTTATAGCACCGGAATTGGAAATTATTGCTCTAAATTGCGGAACGTTATTGATTGTAATTGAGTTTCTGTAGGAAATTGATTTAATGACTATTGTATTCTGTATGGGTGTTCGAATGTATGTAAGTATACAGATTTGTGTGTATCGGAAATTTGGGTTAGGTTGTTAGATATGATAAAGGTACATCAGACACATGTATATTTTGCTGGAAGAAAAATTAATGTCCTCGAATTCAGTAGATTGTCATGTTTGATGTCCATATCGATCGTTATGTTCAAATCTCTAATCACTCGAAATGGAAATACACATCATACTCGCATATACATATATGTATCAATAGATAGCGCTGAATAATTTGTAAAAGGGAAGAAGGAAACAGTACGCAAAGTGGAATAATAGATACCACATCCCTATGCTCAGAAGTGCTTAGTTCGCGTTTTTTCAGGAGTTTTTGCCTTAAATTTTTTTAAAATTCTTCATTAGAGAAAAGTAAAGTAATTTTACAAACTACATTTTCAACGGTATTTAGAATTATCTCTTCTACAATGTGGAGCCATGTATGTATGTGTCTACATCTATTCAACGCTTGCTACATGAATTTTTAATACTAAGGAACGTTAAGAAATATCATCAAAGGAGATCATCTACATTGCATATAATTTAGTAATTTTAAACATTAAAAGCAGCAGCAATATAGGTTACAAACGTGCTATTAGATAACCAGAATTTGTACAATGTTTCAAAAATATTAGTTGTCGAGAGCAGACGAGTAAATTTTGTTAGTAATATTTTAAACTGGTTGTTGGCAAACAATTTCAGTAGCCATTTTCGATGTTGTATATGTTCTTGTTTATTATTTCCATTTTGTTGAGATTATATTAGAAGAATACAACATTACCTTCATATATGACTATATTCAAACATTATTTTTATTTATGGGAAGAGTATATCCATACGCAGTTCCAGGTTGTTTTTATATGACGTATCTTCGGCATAGATTTCCGCATCACACCAAGGAGCCCGAGATATTCCAAATGTAGACTGAAGCTACAATTCTTGATATAAACCCTCAATCTGAATATAACAAATATCGCATATGTCAAAAACATTTTCCTATAAAATATATTACTTGGACAACAGTTTGGCAAGCACAGCTCATTCTGAACTGTTTTTACCAGGCACAGAAGGTAGGATTTCTGACTTTGTGAATAAATTGAACAGTCGTAATTACATATAAATCACCACTGAATATTACTTAGTTTGTACTATCACAAGTACATTAACTAGTTAACACTATGTCATTATAATAATTATATAGAAATCAAGTCAACATACGAAAAAGAGACCACCCCATCCACAATTAGTGTCTCCTTTCAAAGCAAAGCAGACTTGAATATATTAGTAAAGGGCGTTCAAATAAATTTTACCTCGAAATTGCCCATGTAAACTTTATGTATATCCTAGCTTTTTACTTAAATCCTTAATATGAATTTTGTTGGTTATAATCTATTTGAATGACATGACAAATGAAGCGTTGAGTGGATAAAGGTGTTATGTCATAAAAATATAGTTTGAAGAAAAAGCAACTTAAAGTTTTTTTTGTTGGAACTTTCATATAAACAGACAAAGGTATACAAAAGTGCAATAAAAATTTAACTTTGAAATAGTTTTTAATATCCAATATGTCAAAATAATTTTCCTATAAAATGCTTCCTGGACAATATTATTTTGATATTTTGTGTACATAACACCTATATCAAAATTAGTTTTAAAACAAATTGGAGATTTTTTCTGATAAAGGTGCCATACAAATACACATTGCTATGAATAGTGGATTGTAGAATAAATTGTGCCACCATCCACAACTAATCTCCCCAACTAGGGTACTCAGCCGGTTGATTTACAAAAATTGAGACTTCTTTCTTCTCGGGTTCCAATAAGGGAAAACGTGGAACTGCAAAGTTATTTAGACGCCAGTGAATAGTTCACGAAATGTTTTATATTATATAAGCTACTTATTTTTTTTATTAAACAGTAGTAAAGGCCAGAACACAAAAATAAACACAGGATAAAATTTAAACTGAATCTTTAATACAAAAAAAAATCAAAAAAGAAAAAGAATCTATCTTTATAAAGTATAAAGATAAAGTATTACAATATACTTGAGGTAAAATATATCCGCTGTAAATTGACAGCTAAGTGGATTCAAAAACTTCCTCTAATGACTTCCGAACAATCTTATCTAAAAATAATAAAGTATATTTTTAATTTCTCCCCAGAGAACCACACTGTATAATATTTATTGAAACACGTTCAAAATTTTTTACAGATGCGCAATAACATGTAACAAAAAATACCCTTGACTTCCAAACGAGCAAAATTTTACAATTATAATTATTACTATAGAAATGTTAATAATACTCTTTATTATTTTTCTTTCTAATAATAAATCTCTTAAATAACAATCTTGAATACAATAAAAATATTCTCATAATTTTAATAAAAATTTTATGAATTCATAAAAAAAATACCTACCTCTACTTACAAAAATTTTACTTGAAACAAAAAAACAAAGAAAAAGGTGCTTTTATATCAAAAACAATAACGAGAATTATCTCTACAACTCTACTACATCAAGCAAAACACTTTTCAAAACAATTAACCGGTAATTAAATATATTTAATTGTTTTATTCAAAGCCACCTTTCTAGTACGAGATATTAAACTTGTCTCCCTCAAAATTGGCCTCTATCGCTTTCACATCAAGTCGACCTCCAAAAATCAAGTTTTTATTCTCGTACATATAAAATAACATATCGGATATACACAGATATCCACAAATAATGTACATTCATTTTTAATTAAATTACAAATATTATTTAAGGAAAAATCCATAGCAATATGTATAAAGAAATACATTTCTAATAAAATACTTTGATAGTATATAAGTACATACGTATAAATACATTCATTTAACTAACAAAATTCTTTAATAATAGTAATCATGTTTTGTTTTCAAATAATATACTAAATTTTCAGAGTCTTTCTTTTCTTGCCTTTAGATTCGTTTGTTTGTTTTGGTAAATTTTTTTCATAAAACCAGCGATATTCTTCTTTAACAAATTTTAATTGATCTTGCATATTTTGTATTTTGGCTTCTGATAAACTACCTCTTTTTTCGTCAATTCTATTCATAGTAACTTCTGTCACAGTCCTGCTTCCAGTTTTGAGTAAGTTAACTTCCATAAAAGGTTCTTCTTCATTTAAAGATTCTTTGTAATGGTAACTTCCTAATTCGTTAACTCAAATCCACTTAACATTATCTCTAAAGTTAATTTTTTGGTTAAGTGTATTTTTTTCTTGTTGGTTAGGTGAAGGTTTGATTATAAAAAAAGTTTTTCAAATCTGTGACGACAGTGTTTTTTGGACTTGCATTAAGTATTATTTGTCTGTATTGGTTTGGTACGTAAATATGGTATTTGGCAGCATTCAATAGAAAATTGCCTTGCGGAGTTTGAAGAGAGATATCCAAATACTGTTCCTAGCTATAAAACTTTCCGTGATACGCTAATGCATTGTGTAAATCTTTTCGTCAAACAGGCAGTATTTTAAGGAAAAAAGGAAGCGGTCCTCCTCTCAAGAGAAGTCGCGGCGTAATTGAAAATGTCAGACAAATTATTAACGAATCTCCTCAAACATCTATTCGCAGAGTTTCGCAACAAGTAGGACTTTCGTATGGAACATGTCAAAAAATTTTAAAAAAGGACTTGCACCTGTATCCATATAAATTAACTTCTGTACAAAATCTATTACCTACGGATTATGAAAAAAGAACACAATTTTGCCAATGGTTTATTCAAACAATGACAGACAATATTTTAAATTATGCTTTTTTCACCGATGAAGCTTGGTTTTATTTGAAAGGTTATGTTAATTCGCAAAATATGCGTATGTGGTCCAGTGAAAATCCTCATTTCTACAGAGAAGTTCCTCTAAATCCACAAAAAATAGGCGTATGGGTAGGTATGAGTCGTCACCGATTAATAGGACCAATATTCTTTGAGGGCACGATAACATCGGAGAAATATCGTAACGAAATTCTCAGTGTATTTACCAATCAATTGCCTAATGATGAACTCCAGGTCGGATATTTTCAACAGAATGGGGCTACATCTCACGTTACACTTGAAAATATTCAGTTTTTGCAACAATTTTATGGCGATAGGATAATAAGTAGAAATACAGCAATTCCATATCCACCACAATCGTGTGATTTAACAGTCATGGATTTTTTGTGTGGCCATATATAAAGAATATTATTTATGAAACACCAATTAATAATCTACAAGAGTTAAGACATAAAATCATTGAAAAATGTGAACACATCAATAACTCACCGCAAATACTGATCAATGTTTTCAATGCTCTACGAAATAGAGTGCGATTATGCTTGGTGGAGAATGGTCATCATTTTACACATTTTTTATAATATTCTATTACTTTGTATAAAAATTATAAATATATTTAATATAAAAGTCAGCATTTCAAATTATTTTTTAACAATCATGACGTTTGAAATTATAATGACAGATCTCCTCTAATAACTTAAGTTAGGACATACTTTTTGTGTACATGGCTTACTTGAGCGAAAATTTTAATGATCACTCGTTATTTTCTACTATTCTAATGTTTTGCTCAATTCTCCCGAAATCTCTGTCCGAATCAAGATACGAATGACCTACTTCTGGAAATTTGTGGTCACTTAATTCGAACCATCCTTTTAAAATAAAAAACTGGTATAGCGATATTACATTGAAATTTTTATTTTGGCCAGCACACGAGTTTTGTTGCCATGCATATCTCTCAATAGTTGCGCAAATCTATACAAACAACTAGTAATTTAAATACCACCACGTCCTGCCAAGTCCTCCGTCCAGTTGAAAAATATGCTTGATTTCCAGATGTTGTAATAGTATGGATTCCGAAATTATAGAACCACATTTGTCGGAGATAAAACGCTTTTGATGTTGTTAATTTTGGTAACGGCGCGTCGTTACCAAAGTAGTTTGCTGTAGGTCCATAGTTATATAACACGCAATTGAATTTTCTCCTGCAAATTTTCGGTCGCTTTTCTGTTTTTAAAATGCCAGTTTATATTTTAATTTATGTTTGTCAGTTTGTTGTCCAGCGTCGCAAATGGAACAAGTGTCACTTTTAGGGTGCCCAAAACTTAAGTTAAATCTGGTTATAAATATCTTGCGGTAGGAACTTTGAGTACATTTAAATATCTCAGGACGTTGTTCTACTTCGCACTCTTGTAAGTATAGTTGGTACATGATGTTAATATTCAGTATTGGAGACAAATACATCTTGTATGGATTGAGGTTTCTAGAATAATGTGATGCCTCCATTGGAAATTATTTATGTGTTCAATAATACAATTTACTACATCGCTATGTAGTTTATACGGTCTGTGAAGGTGGCGTCCTCGTAAATCAGGCGATGGAGCACACTGTTTACCTTTCATTTTTTTTTAATTACTTCAATTTTTTTTCTGCTAAATTGGTAGAGAGAGCAAAGTGCCTCTTTACATACAGATTCAACCTTTTTATTGTAAGTAATGGAATAATGAAAAATGTGCTGCTTCATTTTTTTAGCATTTGTTTACTTTTGAATAATAATGTCTTCAAGATTGATTTTTTCGGTACACTTAAGGCGGCAGTTTTCTTTACATAATGTACCATGCTTTATTTGTTTAGGTGCTACTATCTTTCCAGTTTGTGACAAGTAGCCTTTTCCCTGTTCTCTTGCTTTAGCAGCTTTTGGCCTTTTCCAATTCTCTAGAAGTCTTTTCTATTATTTCAAATATTTTCCTCTTAACTCTCTCCTTTTTTTCTAAGAAAATATTGCAGGAGTTTTCTCCAGTAACGTGCTTAATACGATCCGCTTCGTACAGTCTTTCTTCGGGCACATACAAATCTCTGAAATCATCTATATCAGATACTTTTCTCGCCTCCCTCTTTTTTTGAGAGGTATAGTTATTGTTTACTTCCTCTTTATGCAAGGCATCTTCTGAATGCCATTCGCTATCACCTTTCTCATTTGGCACATATTCATCACTGGAATCTCTGCTCTCTGTAAAAATATATAGACCTAGTAATCAACAACCTAGGCAGATGAAGCATACCACTAGCATTCGTATAACTCAGTGTCCATGTATTTAAAAAGGTGCCAACTGTAATATAAATAATCTAAAACCTCTAACTTAACCTTTGTCGGTACAGATTCGTGATGTTTAAAATACATAAATATCTACTTATATTATGCATAGATACCTTTTCCGTAAGTCATGGACTTTTCAATTGCTAGTTGGACTAGCCGTTTTCCCCGTGAAGACATTGTCAGTTAAATATAAAGAAACTAGGAACTAAACATTCCCACAATAGAACTTATACTAATTAAAGTAGTATAACCTCAAATTTATGACAGAAGCCTTAAAGGTGATATGTATCCAAATTATAAGACGTTTTAGAGTACTATGGAATTGATGTTAACATAACACTTTTATCAATTCAATATATAATTTTTTTGTCTACATAGCACTTTTATCAAGATTTATTTCTGTATAAGGCAGTATTTTCGGGTAATAAGGTAACAAAATATTTAAAGAATGAGGGGAAATAGCCAAAAAAGTAAAAATATAGAAAATTGTGACATAACACCTTTATCCACTCAACGCTTCAAATTTCAAAATAATAAAATTAAAATTTTTAACTAAATGAGATACGTTTATTTGCAACAAACGAGTAACATTGTTGAAAGTGGCCACCACCTTGTTCGAGACATTTCTCACATTTTCTTCTAATAGAAGAGAAAACGTTTTGTAGTGTCATATCGTCGATTTCGTTAATTCTTTCAGCAATTCTGATTTTAAGGTCTGTCAGATCAGGATTGAGTTCTTTAAAAAAGGCCACAGAAAAGAATCACAGGGGGTAAGATCACAAGATCTTGGTGGAAATTCATGTTCGGTGTTTAAACTTAAACCGATTTTGATAAATTTGCTGTATCATATTAATTGTTTCACCAGCTGTGTGCGCTCTAGCTCTTGTTGAAGGTAATCCTGATTTATTTCTTCTTCATTAAGCTGTTCAATAAATGGCATTATAATTTCTTGTCGATACCTTTCTCCTGTTAAGGTACTGTTCTAGAAAATAGGGCCAATTATTTTCCTTCGACTAATCGCACACCATACACCAATTTTCTGTGGATGAAGTGAGGTTTCAAAATAAAAGTCATGTGGTTTCTCAGTAATCAACATTCTTTTATTGTGTGAGTTAACATATCCATTCAGATAAAACCATTATTCATCAGAAAAAAAGTTTTGTCAAGATCATTATCAAAATTATTTAAGAACCACTGACAAAATCTTGTTCTTCTAGGATAGTCAATTTCCTTGATTTCTTGATAACAGGTCATGAGATATGGAAATAAATGTAAGTCTTTTCTCAAAATTGTATGACAAGTGCCAATTGATACACCCATTCGTTGAGATAATACTCGTATGGAAGTTCCTAGTGTATCATTCATAATTTGCGTTACATCGTCAATTAGCTCTTCCGTACGTTTTTTCGGTCGGACACTGCCTTTTTTCCGTATAACACTCCCTGTTTCTCTGAAAACCTTAGTGCAATATTTAACTGTGTACCGAAAACTATCAATATCAAAGACGAAACTTGGAAACATATTTCTAAATTCCTTCAAGAAAATAGGGCCATTGTCCGTTAATTTTACGTCCGTTCCGAAAATAAGATTCAACTATGAATGATTTGTGTTGAATAGTCAAAACCATCATAAATTAATTTTAAATTACAAAGCAATTTAAAAAGTATACAAATAAGTATACATCAGAATAAATAGTCTGTCAAATTGTGACAACCAATGCAAATGTTAATAGTACAAGTTACGACAAACATTTATATTGTCATGGACTGCTAGAGGTAAAATTTATTTGAACGCACATTATTTATAAAGCCTGGAGAAAGAAATACTTAAAGTTGAAATACGAGTAGGTTTAAATGATATGTACGAGTATGTAGATTTATTTTGTATGAAATATTTATTTGGTATTATTTGTAGATAAGTGTTTATAGTTTTGTATGTAGTTATAAGTAACTCATTTAATTGGTATATTTTTGTTGTTTTCATATATGTACTTTGTTATACATATCATTGTTATTGTATATAAGCATTTATAGTGAAGATTTATTTAGAAACTAATGAGTAGTTTAATAAGAAAATAACTTTGTTCATCATAGATATGATTACCAAATAATCTATGTGCTCATGGGTCCAAAAGAAAATTTTATATTCTGGTCGGCAGAATAAAAATATGTTACAAATTTAGGTATTTCACAAACAGATCTGCGAAAGCTTGGAATACCGGGTGCGGCAATAGTGCGTCGGCGGAGCTTAGCATGAAAACTAATCAAGTTGTAGCAATGAAATTTTACGTACATATTGCTATAAATAATGGGTTTGATAATTTATTACACCACCATCCACAACTAATTTTCCCAACTAGGTTTTCTCTGCCGGTGAATTTTCAAATCTGAGACCTCTAACTGCTCGGGTTCCACATAGGAAAGCTGTCTCTAAAATATGAGTTGAGCGCCAGTACACTTGTACACAAAAATTTTATTTATCTATTTTATATAAGTTAAATTTGAACTAATCTCTCTTTAAGTTTCTTTTAAATATATTCTTTTATATAGGTATTAATTAATTAGCAATATTGGAATGAGTAAAATAAAACAAACGCAGGTTAAAATTTAAAATAAATATTTTATATATAAATAAAAAAATAAAAAAATATATCTTTACAAAGTATAAAGATGCTGTATCATATAACAAAGATACTGAAGGTAAAAACATTCATTGACAATTGACCGCTAAATGAATGGAAAACGTCCTCCTTAATGACTCCGAACAAAACTTCTCCCCAGAAAACCACACTGTATATTCAGATTCTGAACCGCGAACAAAAACTACGCATGTGCTTTGCCATGCACAAAAAACCCTGACTCCACTCGGACAAACTTTTCAATTATAATTTTAACAAAGAATTTTTAATACTACTGTATACTTAACTGTATTATCTGTATGCTTAAAATTTAAATCTCTTATCTACTTATTTTAATACAATGGAAATATAATTATGACGTCATAAAATTTTAATTTTACTTACGAGATTAATATGGAGACTTTCACGAAAAGGCGCTAAAGCAATATAATAATCAAAATATCGGGAATTAATATCTAAATAACAACTATAAATCACTTGCAATCAAATCAAAATAAAAAACCCGAACTAATTAAATATATTTAAAATATATTTCACGAAGCAAGCACCTCTTCGTTCAATGGCTAGAATTCGTCTCCCCGATTGACCTCGACTTTCACATCAAATCCACACCGAATAACCAGTTTTTCCCTCTCATTAAATATATCATATACTTTTACTATATAGTCATGTCACAAAATATTTTATTTTAAATATTTTAATTAAAAAAAAATCCATAGCAATATGTAATATGCTACAGTGCATTTTCTATTTTTATTTATATATTTACAGGATGTTCCGAATTTCCGCAACCACTTTCAATTTCTTTTTTTAAATAGATTGCTATACGTTCTTGATAGCCACCCAAATTATCTTTGCAATGATATATGACAATGTGCACTTACAACTGTCAGTTTTGGTTTTATTGCAAATTTTCTTAAAATCTTGACAGTTGCAGCGTTTAACATTTTAAGTCTTAGCCTGAAAATGAGTGCAGTGCCTATGGTTTACAAATGGTTCGCAGAATTCAAGCGTGGAAAACCAACGTTTAGTAACGATCTTCGTAAAAGGCGTCCATGCACTTCTGTTGTTGCGAAAAATATCGATGCTGTGCGTGAAATCATTTTATCAGATCGACATGTGACATACAGTGAGATAGAGGCGTCCTTAGGCATTGCGGCGAAACAAATACATACGATTTTATACGAACATTTACATATCAGGAAGCTTTCCAGTCGTTGGATCCCTCAATATATAAAAGACGAGCAAAAGCAGGCAATTTTGTATATAACATTGTAACAGGGCATGAATTCTGGATATATTCATATGAGCCTCAAACTAAACAGCAATCGACTGTATGGATGTTTCAAAAAGTGCCTAAACTAACAAAAGTTGTGAGGTCACGAAGCGTTTCGAAAAGAATGACTGCTTGTTTCATCGGAAAAACGGGTCATGTTGCATTAGAGGATCGACGAACAGTTAATGATGACTGGTATACGTTAATTTGTTTACCGAAAGTTATCGATGAAGTCAGAAAAAACAACATAAACCGACGAATCATTGATGCAAGCGCTCACACAGCACGACAAACTGTCAAGTTCTTGACCAACAGGAACATTGAGTAATGACTCATTGCCCATATTCGCCTGATTTAGTGCCCAATGAGTTCTTCTTATTCTGCAATATCAAAAATAAAATGCGTGGAAAACGGTTTTCATCGCCTGAAGAGACTGCTGAAGAATTTAAATCACTGATTTTGGAGATACCTCGCTCAGAATGGAAAAAGTGTTTTGAAGATTGGTTTTATAGGATGCAATAGTATATACATCTTAAATTGTAATATTTTGAGAAACTGTAAAGCGATTTACATAGCGTAATTTGTTTTATTTCACAATTTTCCGCGAACTTTAGCAGTGGCCCTAGGACCCGTGGAGCTCTAACATCAAAATTTTATGATTTAGGAGGTTGCAGACATGGATCACTTATACCATGAGAAGTTCCCTAGCAGAGCCCCAGTGCATTTTCGTGAAGGAGGCTGACAGATGTCAGTTATAATGTATATATGAGGATTATTTAAAAAGAAACCGAATCAAAAAGCTTTATTATTTGCTGAGATCCAAGATGATTAGAAATTTTTTCGTTATGCCACGTATATTAGGGTAACGTGCAAACGTGCTAACCCTGATAAATATTTTTATTATAGTTAGTTATCGTTATTTGTTAAGTGTTAATTAGTGTACTTTTATCAATATCGTTATTTCTAATTACCGTGCATTTTTTTTAAAGAACCGAATAGAAGAAATATCATAGTATTAATCCTGATGATGCACGATACCATCAATTTTCCTCTAATAAACAAGCGGCAGCTTAAATAATGTTTGCATTTGAATTAATGCAAAGTTAACGCAAGAAAATAATTAAGCCATATTTACACTCAATTTTTCTGTTGCTCTCAATATGAACTACAACAGAAGCATTCATATTTCCTCGACATTTTATTTAAATTAGTTTCAGTGCGTTTATATGTTTTTCGGTTATCCAATAGGTACATGGTGAATCACAGGCGGTCAGCCATGTGTTTTTCATTTTTATGCCCGTTTTCTATTTGCCAGAAAGCTCTCAAAAATTAAACACGCTTTCGTTAGATTCGATAATAACCACACATACAGCTAACGCACGATATTAGTTACTCATTTGTTTATTGGTGCCGAAACACTAAAAATGCCAAAATATATGTTCACGAAATACTTTTTTTTATTGAGTTGCTGTATACGGACCAATTTATTTTCGAATACGTCAGTTCCTCTTTCTTATAACATATTTTTGTATTTATATTAATTTTTATAATAGTACAAAATATATTATTTTTTTCAAATTGGCACATGTCGTTTCACGTATTTGCAAATGTTATTTTTAATATGTAATAATAATAACAGTAAACTTAACGTATAAGAAAAACGTTTGAAGTTATTTTGGCATCATCAGGGGCTGAAATGTAATTTCGAAATGCTAATATAGTAAAATGTTGGATGACAATATAAAAGTACAAAAGAACAAATGATCACCCGCATCGAGAAATTAGGTTCTACGTGTAAGAGTATTAATCATAAACCATTTATTTCTCCTCCATTCTATCATGTATACACAGAAGGTTCAAATGAATCATAATGACGAATCCTAGTTTTATCTCAGGTAGTGATGTTCATGAGAAAATCATCTCCTTCATGACTATACTAGTGACTTCTTGACAAACGTTTTTTTTTGTTCTTTCAAGACATCCGTTAATTGTCGCGGGATCCACATAGCGCTTTTTTTTCTGTAATTCAACGTTTGAACAATGAATTGAACTCTTTCTTGACTAGTACCTAATTCTCGAACAATTTGCTTTTATGTAAACAGACGATTTCCTCGAATGAGTGCATTCACTTGTTTTTTATTCTTGTCATGCGTCACTGATACTGGTCGACCTGATTGCTTTCGTCAAACACCTTTATTTCTCCTCTATGACAAAGACTTGCACTTCGACAATAAGACTGGCCCGAAATGTGTAGATTTAAACTTTGTTTTTCCTAACACGAATTTATTTCTCCAAATTATTTCTCTTTTGCTTTATTAGTTGAAGTATTTCCTGGAGTTAAAAATAATTTCTTCTTTGATAGTTTTCCATCTAATAAAGTTCATATAAAATCGTATTTGTTGACGATTTAATGCTGTGTACACCAAGCAAAAAAGAGGTAAAGATGGACATCTTAATATAGGGAAAGGAAGTATTTAAAATAAATATGAAAATAAGCACAAAGAAAACAAGAACAGTAGTAATCAGTAAGAAAGACGAATAAACTAAAATATAAATTTTGTAAGACAAAATAGAACATGAAATAAATGAAAAGATAACCTGCACAGCAAGAATGTACCACTCATTAATTAAGTCGTTCATTGAGAAAAGAGATAAGTCGCAAAACGAAAATGTCAGTCAATCATTCAGTATCCCGCCGAATCCTAACATACAACAGCGAGAGCTAGGTGACATCAAATAGTATAAAGGACAGGTGATTGTCATAAAATATCATAGAAAAGTAAAAGGGGTAACACGCAGAGACCGGATACGAAACGGGACATTAAGGAACTGATGCTTTGGACCTATGGGATGAAAGATGACAATTTTGTCCATAGGTTGGACTCGAACCCATGACCTTTAGTTCTCTAGACTAACGCTCTATCCACTGCACTACCAAGGCTCTTGCGATCGAGTATTGTTAGAAATGTCTTAAGTTGCTTATTAAGGAACAGAATTTGGCTAAATTTTAATCCATTAGCTATTTGATAATAATCTATTTCTTAGCCGTACAATTAATATATATCATTTGATAAATCTAAGAAATAGATGGAACCTCACAATTAAATATTTTTCTCCGGTTAGTTCAGTGAGCAATGATTTTATGAGACTCTTATTTATTTAAAAAAATATATTTTCAGATCGTTTCTTAATAAAGTAAATTTTAATTCTTTTTGTGCGAAATCTCTACTATATATGTATACTAAAATTAACAAATTAATATATATACATATATATATATATATATATGTATATATATATATATATATATATATATATATATATATATATATATATATATATATATATATAGTAAACTTAATACGTCGGCGATTAAAAGTCTGGTTTATTACTTCAAAGTATATATATTTAAAACAACCCTACATGTTTCGGCAATGATGCCTTTGTCAAGGAAATAAAAAATATAAATGATAGAATATAAATGTCAAATAATTGAGTTGCTACGGTTTAAATTATTCAAAGATACATTTCCAATAATAATAATAAATCATGCCTTAGTATTCCAAAAAATAGATAGCAAGGTGTGAACATATGTGTTGTTCGCTGCTAGCAGCTTGTGTCTCTTTCTGGGTATGAATTTGTGTGTTGGTTGCTGCTGGCAGCTTGCGTCGCAAGCTGCCAGCAGCAACCAACGGAAATCGTTAAGATGGCACAAAGTGTGACCGTCGTCGACTGAGGTAGCCACTAAGAGTGTTCCCTCAGTTGGCGATGAGCAACCCCGTGCAGGGTGCGCTTCGCTGGTCTGCGCCTTGCCTCGTTAGGGCGGGGGTCGGGCCGTCGAAGTACTGCTCGGAAAAGTAAAGAAGTTGCCGAGAAAGGGTTGGCGGCCCTACGCAACGGCTGGTTATCCGATCTCTCTAAATTAACGCGACTGGTCACTAAACACACGCACGAGCGCGCCAACATACAAAACCCTACACTTACGCTCTCACACAAACACAAAACCACACACCCAAAGAGAGACGCAAGCTGCCAGCAGCTACCAACACACAAGTTGATACTTAGAAAGAGACACATGCTGCTAGCAGCGAACAACACATATGTTCACACCTTGCTATCTATTTTTTGGAGTACTAAGGCATGACTTATTATTATTATTATTGGAATGTATCTTTGAATAATTTAAACCATAGCAACTCAATTATTTGACATTTATATTCTGTCATTTATATTTTTTATATCCTTGACAAAGGCATCATTGCCGAAACATGTAGGGTTGTTTTAAATATATATAATTTGAAGTAATAAACCAGACCTTTAGTCGCCGACTTATTAAGTTTACCATATCATACCAAGGTCACGAAAATATTATATATATATATATATATATATATATATATATATATACGGTAAATTCAATTTGTTGGCGATTTAAAGTCTGATTTTACTTCAAAATGTATATATTTAAAACAAGCCTATGTAGTAACTATCGCAATCGCGACATGGTATTTTATAGATGACATGTGTTTCTCGATTTTTTCTATTTTAGGTTTTTAAGTTTTGAAAATAAATGTTTATTAGTATTACTAAGTTTATATGTTGTAGCTATATCATATTTTTTCAAAGTATATTTAATTTTTTTCTGATAGTTGTGGAACATATGGAATCGTGGTGTCTGCAGTGTTATATATTTTATTGATTCTTTTTTTAGTTGGTCTATAAGTTGTGGTGGATAGTTGTTATCTGTTAAGATCGTTTTAATTTTCTTGATGTTATCTTTTCTCTACTGAGTATTTGATAGTTTTACTTCTCTATCAGTCAGATTATTTATAATCATTTTATTGAATACTGTAGGTGCATTTGAGTGGTAATTCATATATCGAAAAGAAGCTGTGGGTTTATTATACCAATTTGTATAAATAGTACCCTGTCTGTCATAGCTTAAAGAAATATAAAGAAAATTAATACTGTTATTAATTTCTTCTTCAATAGTGAATTTTAATTTGTTGTGAAAATTGTTGAATTTATTTAAAAGATAGTTTATTTTATTAGCCGGAATACATGTTATGATATCATCAACATATCTTTTGAAGAAAATGGGGTGCAAGTCTAATGAATTGATAATGTTTTGTTCCAAATGTTCCATTACCATATTTGCAACAGGAGCAGCTAAAGGAGAGCCCATGGTAATACCAAATGTTTGACTATAAAAATAATTTTTGTACTGAAAATATGTGTTGTCGAGACAGAAGTGTATACCTCTAATAAATTCGTTTTTATTTAGTGATGTGTGTGGACTAATTTCATCCCATTTGGATTCAATTATGTTTATAGCTAGATCTGTAGGAATGTTAGTATATAAAGATTCTACATCAAGTGATATAATTTTATGATTAGTTGGTACTTTTTGTTCCTTGATGAAATTTTGAAATTGCCATGAGTCTTTGGTACGATATTCAGTTTTTCTTAACATCTAAGATATGCTATCACCTAGGAATTTTGCTATATTATAAGTAGGGGCTTGTATGTTAGATACTATTGGTCTTAAAGAGATATTATTTTTGTGGATTTTTGGTAAACCATATATTGATGGAGGGTGGGAATTAAAAATGCGAATTTTGTTTTTAGTGTTGAAATCTATTAGGTTTTGTCTATGCCATTTATTTATTAAGTAATTATTTTCTTTTTGAGTTTTCTCTGTTGGATTATTTCTTTCTTTTTTATAGGTGAATTTATCGTCTAATAGTTTTTCTATTTTTTGCTCATATTCCTCTTTAAGAATGATCACTGTTTTATTTGCTGATTTATCCGCTGTTGTTATTATAATACGAGGATTATCTTGGACGAATCTTTTTGTTTCAGACAAAACTGCTTTATCTACAAACAAACTACAACGCGATCACCATTTCGATTTTTAAAACACACAGATAATTGATAAAGAACAACACACAATGCAAAGGGAAATTAAAGAAATGATTAGTATTAAATAGGAAAAAATTCAATTAACAACAGAAGTGATATAAAAAATTTAAGCAGTATATACTATAACATAATTATGTAACGATCTGCAATTTACCATCATAATATATGATGCTGTTATATAATTATATATCTTATGTTATTTAAATATCTATACATTTACTTATCATGCTGACAGTTCCGTGTTTTGATCCCTGTCTGGTTGTCCGAGTAGGTTTTCGTGGTTTTCCTTCTCGTTTAAGGCGAATGCCGACAGCTTAACATCTTAAGTCGCTCCACGGGCGTATACATAATAATAACTCATGTCTTGTGTTTCCCTGTTTTTGTTGTCTATCTATTTTAGAATACTAAAGCATGCTTTATTATTATTAAATTGGAATGTATCTTTGAATAATTTTATCCATGGCAACTAGAAATGTATAAGTATGACATTAATATACTGTCATTTATATATTCCTTGAAAAAGGCATCATTTGCCGAAGCATGTAGAATTGTTTTAAATATATACATTTCGAAGTAAAACCAGACCTTAAATTGCCAACAAATTGAATTTACCATAACATACAAAGGTTACAAAATAATTATCTATATACATATATATATATATATATATATATATATATATATATATATATATTGAAACGAATAACAGAAAAAATACATATGATGTTAAATTAAAATTTTTGTTAAGAATACAAAAAGCAAATGTCTTAAAATTATCTATAACTAGCGCTATATATATAAACAAAAAAAAAACAATGACAAATTGATTAAAAATTAATTAATTAAATTTCTATATTAAATTTAGAAAAATGTTTGTATCTTGTAAAAAAATGTAATCTTATGAATATCGTCTAACCTTTTTAAAAATATTCTGTCTTTGGCGTCCTCTATTGATCACGGGCTTTAACTTCTTTTTTTTAATTGTTGATATTCTGCTATTCTTTATTCTATATTTATTGCACTAGATTGGTTGGTTGGACAGGTTAAACATCCCAATCATACAAAAACTGGTCTATGTTATATTATATTCATGGTTATGTTTCACGATAAATTAATAAAACTGGTACCTATATATAATTGATATGGTTATGAAAAATTTTAAAACTTTGATGTATTTTTTACGAACTTATTCATAACTAAAAATGCCTTAAAATATATGGAAATAATTATATCCATGAATGACGTGTTATTTTCTTCGCAAATATTGTGAGTATTTCTTTATGTTTAAACATTTTTGATTTGAGATTTAATTGTTTTTTTTTATAAACAGATCAGTAGATAATGAGTTTGCTTAATTGCAATCCATGGCAGTATGTAAACATACGCTATAGCGTATTTAGCGTATTTATGATTTATACACATTCTGAATACTTTGAATTCATAGGAGTCACGTAATGCAATTTTCAGGATGTTTTTAATTTCAGGGATTTATATTCTTACAATTACATCTTTTCATTTATATGTTTTCTACTTATTTCAAGGACACACTGTATATATATATATATATATATATATATATATATATATATATGTATATATATATATATGTATATATATTGATATAAGGCAAACCTGAACATAAGGATGCCTAGGAGAACAAATAACAGAATTTTAAAAACTAATGTACTCATTAGAATTTTTGGAAATTTCGAAAACTGAATTCTTCTCATGGTATATCAATAAAGTTGATTTCGCGTTTATTTTAATGCATAAAATTAATTCTCACATTTCTTTATTTCTATTCTTTCAGTTGCTTTAGTTATTTTATTTCGAAATCTTGTATTTACTAAGATATGTCAACTTAATTGATTATCAAAAATAGATAATAATAATTTAGGTGAAACTGTACTTATTTTAAAATAAACACAGCGGAAAAGTTCACCACCATAAAATAACATTATGTAAACTTATTAACATTTACATATTAATTATTTATATATTATAAAAAACTTTAGAATTTATGTTAAGCTCATGTATATTTGCAATGATTAAATTGATATTTTCTTTAGAAAAATATGTCGAGATTAAAGTAATGCATACGAATTAACGAATAAGAAGCCA
Source organism: Melolontha melolontha (assembly GCA_935421215.2). Lineage (NCBI taxonomy): Eukaryota > Metazoa > Arthropoda > Insecta > Coleoptera > Scarabaeidae > Melolontha > Melolontha melolontha. Next base: position 163,773,999 of record OW285237.1, on the reverse strand, counting down.
ATTGGAAAACAAAACACAGTTGGCGTCATCAGAATAAAAACGCCATTAAAAATGCCGCATCATATAAAAGTGCATCTCTGAAAATTAAAAGAAAAATACACAAAATAAAATTAGAAACTTACATAAAACACTAGTAATACCTCACCTATACATCCAGTATCTGTTTGAAGTATGTTACGTGCCCAACCGATTTCCTGTACCGTAGAAATCAAGAATTGCTGTTTGCCGGGGAACCTAACTGCTATAGGAGAATTCTAGGCCAAACGACGCGCCCTTGCCCATAGAAAATCGTATCCTGCATTAATCGACTTTCCAGACCATATCCAGCAACAACAGTCCTGAACCCATTCACTTAAGTATTCTTTAATCTCCAATGAACTATAGAAAATGCAAAATTAATTCATTTCATTTAAATAATAAACATAATCTATGTATTATTAAAAATTTATAACCTAGTATACATTTGATGTTTATGAATGCAAATTAAGTTAAAAGAATCCAGTTTTCTTGTTATTATATTTAATTAGATACTAAATTCATTTAAATATTAGAAGTTATATAGGTAACATGTATTAAAATTGTTTGCTAACCTAGAAAGTTGACCACATTTAATTTAACACGTGACATGTTACATTTTCAATATATTTATAATTTAATAATAATTTCAATCACTTACCTGCTTTGATTTTACGTCATTAAAGTTTTTTTACATTTATCCTTATCTTGCTTGTTTTATTCTTGGTAGTTTGATAACGTATTCACCATTGTTTATTATATAACCTCCAACAAAATTGGTGTATATTCTATTTAGACACCGACCCCACTAGAAGGTGCATTGTATATGTACCAACCAAGAGTACTTTTGTTCTTTACTAGCTGGACACCCAAAGTTATATAGTGTAACACACACACACACACAAAAATAGCCTTACAGAGAAGCTGAGTACATAAACAGCTGTTTAAGGGCAAGTGCACTTAGCATATAACATTTATGCATTTCAGATTTGTACGCAGGCAACAGAATATGATAAGAACCCCATCTATATGTAACACATATTATCATATTTAAAAATAGATATTTGTCGTACATTTATCAATATCGCCCTTAACAGTTACAACTCTTTTATAATATTTATAATTCAGCTTTTCTATATATAATCGTAAAACATTTACACCCTTAAGGCTTATTTCAATTTGACTAGCCCAACTTGTGGGGCCAATATCGTCATTAGAGGCATTATTTCAATTTGGCTAGCCCAACGTAGAGGCCATTCAGCTTTATTTCAATTTATATATAATCGTATTTATACTATACGCTCAAAAACCGCATCGTCTGTAAAGCATAGTATCTTCAAATAGTTGTTTCCGTTTTCGTATCAAGCATTCATTTCATTTACACTTCCAGGCTTAAATTATAAGATATTTACAATATGTTCACAAAATATTTTACTTTAATGAAGTACATTATTATGATAATAAACATCTTCAAGAAGTTAAAAATAAATTTATTGATTTTTTATTAAGATTTTCGCATTTTAGGCAATTTAGTTTTGTAATTTTTCCTTCAAGAAATTATAATAATGTTTAAAATGTTAACATATGCAGATTTATTCTCATCTAAAGCCATAATTCATCGTAATATTTAGGAATAATATAAGGAAAAATTTCATAAATTCACTATTAATAAACACCTTTTCGAAAAATTTACATTTCTCGCAGATTTTAAAATAAATAAAATTGCAACACGCCCTACATGAAAATACCTCTACATCGTATTTATGAATATACCTGTAAGTACGAATGGATTTATAAATATCGCATGGCAAGTCAACCCGCGGTAGGTAACGAGAAGAGATTATACGTACAAACGTGGGCAGAACGCTACTTAGGCATATTTAATTTATTTCACAGTCAGGCGTGCACATGAACAGACTAAAAGGACATCAAACAAATATTAAAATTGAGTCGTGTAATAGCGTGCATTCATAAAGCTGAATATGCACGCAAAACGTATATACTTACTCGTTATATGTATGGGAGGATTGCTACTGGTAACAATAGATATTTATATAAACTATTCGTGAAAATATATGAACTAGACTGCAATATACAAGATTTAAAACAAAGTTTCTGAGAAATACTACTTTACTTATATAAAATTCCCAATATTTATTCTTTTACTTTGGTGTTTAGAAAATAAATCATTATGAAGAAAAATTCATAAATTAAAATCTACAGATTGAAATATGAAGTAATAGTAACTAACTTTTTTATTTCGGGCCCAATCAATACAATAAATACAAACAGAATCATGTAATGTATATGTATAGGTCAACAAATATATAACAAGGTAAAGTTACAATGTAACTTTATAGGAGATTTTAGACAGATACCTCATTCGCACCAGTATCAAGCGCACTTGACAGCAAGCTAGTTGGCACTTGCGAGATCTGCCATGCGACAGGCGTCTGTGAGATTTGGGCAGATCAGCAGGTGCGCCATTGTCCACAGGGCACCACAGGAGTATTGCCCCGACTCGTCACTGTATCTCCACTTCACCAGATCATTCTTGCATCGTCCAGTACTGGTCCGCAACTGGTTGAGAGTCTTATAATTTGGCCACCCTTCGTTAGGTCCGGGTGGCAGTTCCTAATTTAGGGGTACATCTCAGGGCTGATCTCAGGGATTAATGATTTCTTCCACAGCTGTATTCTGGTCGCAGTTGGAGAGACTTTCAGTGGTTTTACGAAATGAAGGAAGCTTTTCGTGAATTTTAAACGAGATGTTCCTGGTATGGCATCGAAAAGTGGATGTCTAGAGTTGTCAAGTTGTTTATGCTGTTCCTGCCTACTAATGGTGCTTCTCCTTATGTCCGGTGACGCAATTCCACTGAGAAAGTATAATTTACTTGTCGGAGTAGGATCCAGTTTGTTGGCATGACAGAAATACTTCCACACATGAGCATATTTCTTTGACACCGAGTACTGACTCCTAGGACTTGATGGAAAGCTACCCATTTACTGCAGGACAATTTCTGCAAGAGATTATTTGTAGAGCACACTTTCAGGATTCTATTGATTGACCTTCTCAGACGATGTTCAGTTTTTATTAGCTCTTTTATTGCATATCTGGAATAAACAAGGGATGGTTCTTTCTAGGTTTGGTTATATTTATAGAATATTGAAATGGTAGTTCAAAGTTCCTGTTTGTCCGTTATATGACGTTAACATTAAGTCGAGTAGCAACTGCTAGACCGTCTGCATATAAGTACCTGGTTTGGTCGGTGATTGACTGGTCATTGCTGTACATGCTGAAAAGTGTGGGAGCAAGCACATTTCTGAGCCAAACCATTCCTCTGAACCCTCCAACGGCTATGCCTTTTATTGAGTTCAACCGTAAATATATTAATAATAAAGTAATAATAATAGAAGCATATAAAAATTTAATATATAAAATATACTAGGTGGCGCTAAATTAATCACCCTGTCGGAAGATGTTATAACTTTTGCAAATGGCGTCGTACGTCAATCATATTTGACATTTGTGAACTAGACAGCTGCAGAATACAAACAGACAAACAATGGAGCTCTATACTCCGCAAGAGCGTGGAGTAATTGTGTCGATATTTTTTACCAATAATCGGTCGGTGGTGTTAGCGCAGCGTGAATTTCGTCTTCGATTTCCTAATCGTGTCGCGCCAACTGGACAAACATTACGCCGCTTAGCTGCTCGAATCGAACAGACTGGAACCACAAGAGATCTTCCAAGGCGTGGCCGCCACCGGACTGCTAGTTCTGTCGAGAATATCGCGGCTGTGCCTGCTAATGTTGCTGAGAACGAAGAAACATCAACCAGACGACGTGCCACACAATTGGGCGTCAGCAGACGGACCCTACAGCGAATTTTAGTGAAAGACTTACACATGTTCCCATATAAAGTGCAAACAGTGCATAAGTTAATGCCTGCTGACCTTCAGTCGCGTGTGAATTACTGTAGAGCCATCCTCAATCTCAACAACGAAGTGAACGATTTTCAGTCGAAAATCATCATGAGCGACGAGGCGCATTTTCATTTAAGCGGTTACGTCAATAAGCAAAATCTTCGTTTCTGGGGCACTGAAAATCCGCGTGTGATGCACGAAAAGCCGTTATATCCACTCAAGGCTACTGTGTGGTGTGGCGTTCACGCGGGAGGAGTGATTGGACCGTATTTTTTTGAGGACGCCGTCGGCAATACGGTTACTGTTAATGGCGAACGCTACAGGGCCATGATAAACGACTTCTTACTGCCAGAATGAGCGGGGCTTGGTGAACATGTGGTTTCAACAAGACGGTGCAACTGCACACACAGCAGGAGCCACAATGGATATTGTGAAGGAAGCATTTCCTGGTCGCGTAATCTCCCGTTTTGGCGATTTGGCATGGCCAGCAAGGTCGCCCGATTTAACCATCCCAGACTTCTTTCTTTGGGGCTTCTTGAAGTCGCGGGTTTATGCCAACAAGCCTCAGACAATCGCAGCCCTTAAGGAGAATATTCGACAGGAATGCGAACAGAAACCAGAAATCGTGCGGAAAGTTATGGAAGATGCGATAAAACGGGCACAAATGTGTATCAATACTGGCGGCAGCCACTTGGCGGATATCATGTTTTCCAATTAACAGAAAAATTGTAAAGGTCCAAATAAAGATTTTCACCACTCAAAAATTTTTTTTTTAATTTACTAAAAAAGTTATTCAATACCAAAATTGGATGATTAATTTTGCGCCACCTTGTAATTACAATAATAATAATAATAATAATATATTTCATGAAACACGGAGTTTTAAGTTAAATGTTTAAATGACATATCGACGTATATAATTCAGGTCGATAGATGGAATCACGCAATTTTGTTGATGCGCCAACTAAACCCACCCAAAAATCCCAAGTCAACTTATTTAAATCTATTTACTAAGTCTATTTATTTAAATCAACTTACTAAAATAAAGTTGATTAAGTCTACTTACTCAAGCTTACTTACTTAACTACTTAGTCCTGCATGTAAGAAACTATTGAAAAGCTTGAAGCAGGTGATTAGTTAATATTAAGCAATTAGATATAATTGCTAGATATGTTATAATCACCATACAAAATTTGTTTCTAATAGTCAAGATAGTCAAGACACATGAAGAGAAATACAATATAAAAAGAAAATCTAAAAAAGGTGTACTTAGATTTAAGACGCCGATGCCGAGAAAAAATTGTAAATTGCGTCACAGAACATTATTAATACTGATTGCAGAGCGGGCAAATTTCTGCTGGGGATCATCAAGTACCTATTAGTAGACTATCAAATGTACCTAGCAAATATCTGTATATTCCGAAATTATCTTTTTTCTATCCATATCCTTATTATGTGCACATGAAAACAAAAACTACAAAACTTTCTAAAATTCTGCGTTTAGTATAACCAAATAGTTGTCAATTAACATACCGGATATACTACTATTATTATTATTTATACAAGAATGAAGTATCAAAGAGGATGTATTAGTATTATTATTTCTATTAACTCAATTAACTTAAGTTTACCATCGCCTTAAATAAATAAAAAGTCTAGAACAACAGAAATCTTTCTTCGAATCATTACAAATATCTTGGTACTACCCTGGCTGATAAAAATGAAGAAGAAATAGAAATCGACAGAAAAATTAGCAGGGAAGGGTAGCAAAACTGAGTACTTACGAAACAACAGTTAAACAAAACAGTAAATAAGTTTTGATTCGAGAGAAGGATACTAAAATAAATCTTTGGTCTAAAAATGGATAGAGGCAATAAAAAGAGCTTGAAGAGATTTGGAATGCACGACTGAAAAAGAAGAGTTATGAATAGAAAAGAATGGAATAGAATTGTGCAAGTTGATCGAAAATTGATGCATAGTATTCGCCTGTTTCTGTTTTATATTTTTGAAGATAATCGATTATAGGAAACCTACTCTAGTCCCAAAAGACAGTAACCACACTCTTTCCTACCGAGTGCACGGTATTTATCTACTTCGGCGCACTTGTACCATGATCAGTCCATTTCATTGTTTCAAGTGTCTGGTCTATCCAGGTTCCATCAACCCTTATTACTTGGCACCAAAAGTCCTTCAGATCCTGTCTTTGGTAGATTAAGGGCTGAAATGCACATCATTTTTTGATACTCAATTTATTATGCAAAATCGAAATCACTCCAAATGAAATGTGTAAATCACGTTTAAACTCAGCCGTCCATCGTTTTATCGTTGCAATCGATGGAGATCGATCCCCGTAAACATACTCCAGCTCACTTCGGCTTCATATTATGCTTTGTTCTTTAAAAATAAGAACTTAATCAGTAATCACTAATCGGTAGCCCACTTTTTCCATATTTTAAAATAAGGTAAACTGTTTAGTTTCTGCTTAAATAACAAGTGTTCTTAAAATTTAACAGAACGAAACTTTTGATAGTTATGTCTCTTTAAAGTTGTCAGAGCGTTGTAAAGTATTGAAATAAATTCATATTGTTTCCGGTTGTCTACTGTGTAAACCAGATTGTTCCTTGTTTATACGATTTGGAAATAGCAAAACTTTCAAAAATTATATAATTTAATTTATATAAATAAGAAAGGTATATTTAAAAGTATCTTCTAATTTATTTAAAGCGAGTGTACACTTACATAATCATTTAATAAAATATACGACAAATGTATATAAACTCGCCGGTATAAAATTCGATCAATATACTTTTTTCGTTTGGTCTTTTTTTTTGTTTCGTCTATAAATTTGAAGGTTATTGTTATCCGTCATAAATATTATGTCAATTACGCTTTGAACTTTTTTTAAACTGTTTAAAACCTTTTTTTAACATTAAAAGCGTGCTTATTTCGTTGTTAGTTAGTGTTAGTTAAATTTAAACTGCTTTTTTCTTTAATTTGATTTATGTTTTAATGGTTCATGTTGTTTTTTTTTTTAATTCGTGTTCAACAAAGTTCCTTCGATGTTTTTTAAATTTTAATATGATATCAAATACAACAGACATTGTCAAAGCTATACCTTTGATACATGATTGCCGATCGTAATATTACATGACTCGTAATATTGTGATAGGTGTTTCTAGGTGTTATGTTCAAAGAGCAGTAAAGCGGTTCCGTGTAACTGGTGGTTACACTAGACGAGTCGATTCTGACAGAAGATGGTGTACAAGCACTCAGGATGACGACTTTCTTACATTGATAGTCCTGAGAAACATTGACACCACAGCAGTTTGTGTCGAAACGATTTAGAAGAGATACGTGATGTAGCAGTTAGTGAAAGAACAGTAAGAAGAAGATTGCAGGAATATGGATTGACTGCTAGAAGACCTGCACACGGCCCAAAGTTGACCGGAGAACACCGCCTAAAGCGGTTGCGCTTTGGTCGCGAAAAGAACTGGGTTAATAAGGAATAGAGCATATCCTTTTTGCACACGAGTACAGGTAATCTCAGCTCTCCTGATGGACGTCAAAGAGAATGGCGAAGAGGTGGTGAAAGGTTTTCCCAACAATATTGTTCCAAAGCATAGTTTCAGCGGTGGATCAGCTATGGTTTGGGGGGAATTAATATGGAACCTCGTACGGATGTATTGGTGGTAGATGAAGGAGTTCTGAATGCAGACAGATACATTAGGGATATCCTAGAAACACATGTGGTGTCTTTTGCTCCATTTGTTAGTGAAAATTCTATGCTAATTCATGATAACGCCCGCCCTTACGTTGCTCGAGTTGTTAATGAATATTTGAAAGAAGTTTAAATCCATCGTATTATCTGACCAGCAAAAAGTCCAGACCTAAATCCGATCGAACATGTGTGGGACATGGTCAGAAGGCGAATTCAAGCTCAAATTCCAGCACTAAGAAAATATACAAGAGCTAAGCACAGCAATAGGCCAAGAATGGGAGAACATCGAACAAAATATCATTCGACCCCGTATTTAAAGAATGCCAAGAAGAATGGAGGGTGTAAGTTAAGCACATTGAGGTAAAACACGCTATTAATCACGATTATTTATATTTACAAAAAAAAATAGTTTTGTTGAATTAATCACTACTCTATTTTTACATTATTTTTGTTATTCCAGTTATATTTCTTTTAAGTTGGTTTAAATTCATTACGATTATTTGCATTACCGTTTAAACCAACAAATAAAAAACAAATAAAATTTAAAAACTAAGAAGAAATAACCAAATTAGTACATAAATCGAATTTTGTGCCGATGATTGTATTTCAATGTCATGAAAATATTAATATGAATTTAATGCAAATTCTTGAGCAATTCTGAAGATATGTAATAACATTTTTTATTTACGTTATTATAAATTCTATTAAAATTACGATTTACATACATATAAAGGCCTAGATTCTATTTTGTCTTTCCTTTGTCTACGTAAACACTTTCTTCTTTTTTTATAAGAATATTCTGTGCAGGGCACAAAGGACATTTTCAATAAATATGATTTAAACTAAAGTTTTATGTTTCTCCGAGTGTTTCTCTGAACAGACCACAAAGACGTTCAAGCCGGAAAGAAGAAAAACTATGTATATCCAAACACATCTGGACGCTATACTATTTCTGAACAGATATTCTCTATAAATTTTTATGTTACTGCCTGGAGATGCGCATCTATTTGATATGCATTTAGCGTAAGGTAGTTAGGATAGAAAGGCTACCGCCAAAGAAATTTATATTTTTTAATATAGCCGACTGGAGTGCAGCAAGTTGTTATATTATTATAATTTTTGGATATATTATTTTATATATTGAGATTTATGTACGTTATCTATATTTATATAAAACACAATGTTCGCATATGTGTCTATTATAAACTAAAAAACTACTGGACCGATTTACGGACGATTTTGTGCAAAATGATCCGCATTGTCCGGAGCAGGTTTAAAGCTATTGACATACTCGATCTGACCAGTAGAAAGAAAGTTAGGAGTCTAATAAGATAATATCAACAGTAGCAATACTATTATTTAATGTACAATTCCGAGCAATCAATTTTGGTCGTCAATGTCATTCTTTGGCAAAATTGCTGTATTGTGAAACGGTCGTAATGGAAATAACCTATAATTTAATCTGACATATGTTAATAAAATTTACGGAACTTTTTGCAAGTCCTAGATGAGATGCTACCGTAGTTTCAGATAGTCAGTTTCTATTAAGGAAATAATCCTTACCTTTATTAAAATAGGATATGAAGGCCCATATTAAAAATAATTCAAAAAATAAGATTTTGACATACTGCAAATGTACAGTTCATAAAGTATAAGTTTTCAGTTCGTACTGCCCAAATGTGAACCGCAAATTGTACTTTATCTCTTTCTAACACACATTAATACGCGCTGTAATTCTACACACGTTTGTCATTTTAAGTTAAGACGTACGTCTTAGAAATATTATGTTAAATAAAAAAGGATAAGTTGTCCAGGAGATAGTCTTATAATATTCGACTTGCTCTCAAATTATTTCAATATTGTTGTTTATTGACTTTGTTTCCGGTATTTTGACATCTAGGTTAAGCATTCTTCTAATTTGACTATTTAGTTTGTCATCAAAAATTATAAAATTTCTTCGCACATAATATGGTGCATGCATCATTTTCATGCACCATATTATGTGCGATGAAATTACTGCCACTGGTACAAATAAACAATATTTGATAAAGATCTCGAGGCAACGTTTTATTAAAATGCAATTGGTTTGTCTTATTGGGGTGCACTAACTTCCAAAATTATTAAATGTAATTATCAGAAAATCTTCATGTGTTTGTTAAATATGATCTCCATCTGATAAAGGATAATATGGATTTGCATTGTATTATCTGCAAGACGAATTATTATACCATTATTTTCTTAAGAAACAATAAAATATTAAATGTAGAGTATATAAATGTTTTTATGTATAATTTTAAATGTAATTTTAAATCATATACTGACAACTCTCAAAGGTTTTAATTCTTTTTCAAGGAGTTACAAATATAGATTTTACATTCTTTTCCAATATATTAAAACTTAACTGAAAAATCGGAGACTATGGCTTTCAAGTGAATAAAAAAAATTAAAAACCCTTACCACAATAGAATTTAACACAACACACAACACTCACTGAGCGCTATTTTGCACGGCTTCTCGTTTAACACAGTGTTAAACGAGAAGCCGTGCAATATAGCGCTCAGTGAGTGTTGTGTGTTTTTTGTGCTTTCAAGTGTTACACTGCTTTTTCTACTGAGGATGACAACGTGGTTGTCGAAATACGTATATAGAATTGTTAAATTCTATTGTGGTAAGGGTTTTTAATTTTTTTATTCATATATTAAGATTTATTTCAAATATAAATAATATAAAAATTAAGTATAAATCTAAATTATACATCTAATTCATACATTCCCAATCTTTTTAGCCCAGATATAGTGCAAGAAAATTATTTCGGTAGGTATGTCATTCTTAATAATGCAAACATTTTTTAACACTGAAGATCTTTTTCAATATCTGTGCATTTCACTGTTGATATCTGACTTGAAAATATTTCTTTTTAAATAAATTTTTGATGAAATATTCTCGTAATTTATAATTCTAAATAACATTTAAAATAGTTTGTTCGAATATTAAAGTAATAATTTCCGCATAGTTTTCTTGGATAGAATATATTTATACAAAACCAGACAAGTAACAATACTTTTGAACTATTCATGTTCCTACTTTACTCATTATTATTATTTTAACATGTAGGTTATGTATATGCTTGCTTTGGTTATATTGCAAGTAACATGCTAAAATTGTGACAATATTTCAAAACATGACGTTTATATTTTATCAAGACAAACATTTATTTCCGCGATTGAATATTGACTTCATTTGACTCTGCAGTACTGATTTGAATCACATGCTTTGAGTTTGGCCTTGAACTGAAAACTTGTACTTTATGAACTATATATTGACATTTCATTGACAATGGATGTAATCAATCAGAGCAAAAATTTACATTTTGACAATTTCCTCAAATTTTACAACTACATTGACGACCAAGATTTATTGCTCGCAGCTGTAGATGCGTCACGAGACGGTACTTAAGTATCGTCACAAATGTCACAATAACATTAGCGAATGACATCATCCAATCGACTAGCTAATGGCATATTCACATTGACTTACAACGCGAAAAATTCTTCGACATCAATGAATTAAATATTAGTACAATTAATTTCGCCAGATTTGGCCCCCAGCGATTACCAAAACTGTTTCCAAAACTTAAAGAATACTTGCGTGATAAACGTCAGTCAGATAATGATGTGATATGTCCGGTAAACCAGTGGTTTGGAGAAGTTGAAGAATCTTTTATTTTAGAAACATTAAAAATGCTAGAACATCGATGGGGAAAATGTGTTAACTTTAATGAAGACTATGTTAACAATAAAAGTTAGATATTTGCCAATTCTTTATTGTGAGTGAGTCAGAGGTGGAGCACAGGGATCCACCATCGTATATAACGAAATATGTCCGGATTGTTTATACACTTTCTGCATGCCATAATTAAAGAAACCGAACACACGATAAGAGCTCAGGACAACATTTGCAAGAGTATTGTAACTACACAAGGGATGTGCCACTTATATACACTCTGTGGTTGAGTGAACACTACAAATAAATCAGCGTACGCTCAGACAAGTTTAAACATGCACAAGCTGCTGTACTTGGTACAAATATTTTATAGGATTACTAATACAAGCTTTGTAAACCGTTGCTGAAATTATAGGTATGTATAGATTTCCGAATATCAATGGAAGTGGTAGGTAGGCAACCAGAAAAGGAGCAGTACACTCAGTTCAGTATTAGTGGTGTGATTGCTAGTTGTTTACAGTTGTGTTCCAATACAGCGTCAGACACGAAAGCTCTAGGCAAATACCGAGCAGCAATATGCAATTAAATTTTGCGTTAAACTGCTTCAAAGACACTTCAAATGTAAAGAGCAGCATATGGATATGCTCATTTGTTTTCTGGACAAGTTTTCAGATGGCGCAACGCTTTCTAAGAGGGGCGCGAAGTCTTTGAAGATGAGCATCGCTTCAGACGACCGTCCACACCGAAAGGCGACGAAAGCACGTCGCAGGTGTGTTTTGTATTAGCACGAGATAGCCGGTCAGGATTATTGCAGATGAGGAAAACATGAGTAAGAATACTGCTCATTGAATTTTGACAGATGAACTAGGCATGTGAAAAATGTGTGCAAAGCTGGTGCCCAAGAACTTGTCAAAATTTGTGCAAAGCTTGTGCCCAAGACATCGTCTAATGAACAAAAAGAAAATCGCTCATCTATTGGCCAAGAACTGTTACATGGCTTGACAACCGAACCCAACCTCGTACACAGAGTGATAACAGGTGTAATCATAGGTATTTGAATGCGATCCTGAAAGAAAAGGACAACGCACGGAGTGGTACACACCATCATCACTGCGGCCGAAGAAAGTTCGTATGAGCAATTCCCGAATCAAGTCCATGCTTATCATCTTTCTTGATCGTCGCGGAATTTTTTACCAATAATTCGTATCGCAGGGCCATATATTGAATCAAATCTTTTATCGCGAGGTTGCGGAAAAATGTTTTGCATGTGCAACCTGACATTGCCAGCTATTGGATCTTGCATCACGATAATGTTACCAGTCGCACTATTGTCGGTTAGAGAATTTTTGGCAGAGAAAACTATATCCCAGTACTCTCACACTAACGCTACAGCCCAGCCATGGCTCATGGCTGGGTGTAATTATTTATTTTTTCTAACGATTAAGCGGAAGTTGAATTACCATTGGTTAAGTTGGTTACCATTACGGAGCAATAGACAACATCCAAAGGGTCGCGACACAGGATCTAAACAGCTTAGAGGAACAAGATTTCCAGGATTGTTACCAGGAATGGCAAAACCGCTGGAGACACTGTGTGTAATCTTACGGAACATACTTTGAAGGAGACAATGTTAAATTGAAAATACATTAAATAAGAAATTTTGAAATAGATCATTCTCGTTACTTCTGAGACATACCTCGTATTCGTATATGGCTTTCTGCAACTTGCTTGGCTTAATCGATTACACTCATTACCCTTTAAATTTTACAATATGTGGCGTATTTCAAATGTTTCCGGCCTTACCAACATAAACTAATTGTAGAAAAAATTGCAAGTCATACTGATCATTAGTTTATCTATGGTACGCTTCTGAAGTTGTCAGTTCATATTGTTCAAGAATAGAGAAACTTGAGTATTGCAGTGAGAAAATTCCTTCATTTGAAAGAGAAAAATACTCAAGAAATAAAAGGCGAGCTAGATTCCCTATACGATGAAGCCTCCACATCATTTACAACGATAAAACATAGACATAAAACATAGTGGTCGACTACAAACGCGGTCGTACGAACATTTTAGGCAAGGAACATTTCGGGCGTCCGAAAACTGCTACAATTGACAAAATGGTCGATTTAGTACATCAAACTGATGTAAAATCATCGATTGACTATTATATATATAGCTAAGACTTGTGGGATATCATCTGAGCGGTTTGCACAAGATTTTACATCAAGATTTAGATACGAGAAAATTATCCGCGCGATAGGTACCGCATTTATTTACGATTGACCAAAAGCGCATACGGACGGACATATCGGGTGAGTGTCTTAGCCTGTTATCAAAAAGATCCGGCGGATAACCCTCGATGAAACCTATATACACCACCATACGTCTGAGGCCAAACAGCAATCAATGCAATGGATTACGGTGGGAGAACCAACTCCAAGGAGGCAAAGGTCGTTCTCTCTGCAGGAAAAGTAGTCGCGATAGATTTTTAAGATAGCCGAGAAATAATTCTTGTCGACTACCTTGCAAAGAGTTCAACATTGAACGGACAGTTCTACGCTGCATTGCTAGATAAATTGAAGGCCACGATTATGCATAAACGTCCACGTTTGCCAAAAAAGAAAATCCTATTTCACCAGGATACCGCTAGGGTTCATGCCTGCCTGCATGGTTGCAATGTCAAAATTGAACGAATTGAAGTATGAATTGCTTCTGCATCCACCATATTCGCCAGATCTAGCTCCTGTACCCTAATTAGAAAAATATCTCGGCGCAAAAAATATGGGTCAAATGCTGAGGTTGAAGACGCTGTAAATCAATATTTTTCAGGTTTGATCAATCAATTTTGCTCTAACGGTTCGAAAGGATGGGAAAACCGTTGGACCTAATTTATCCAGTTACAGGGAGATTACGTCGAAAAAAAATAAATTTTGTTTTGCTTCGAAATATGTGTTTTTGTAGCTATCTATCTATTAGTTTTAAAAAAGATTGAAAACTAATTAATCGATTTGCTTCTATTATTTCTTTCTTTGTATATCTTTTTAATTATTATAGAGTAATAAAACTATTAGTTCAGTTAGTTTAGACCGAGAAAGCTGTATAATCTTCTCCTCTGTATGATTCTTTTTTAATTAGCTTCTATTTTATTGCATGTATAAAGTTTATAACGTATATATTCGAATTAATTAAATGTGTAAGTATATATGGAACAATCGTATATAGTATAACTTTTTGATAAAACTTTTTATATTCCAAAAAATATTTATTCTTAAACCTAAGAAAAATATGCGGCATATGCTTATAAGAAAATTAGAATAATAGGCAATTCCTTTTCGTGGCGTGAATATATATTCCTGTAAGAAACGTTCATAAATAAAGCGAGATATGTATCGTGGAAAACGCGAGTAAGTGATCCGATATATCTTCGACGCTGAACGAAGCGTTGATCTTAGCTTTGAAAACATTTCGTCTTTTCACGAATTCAAGAGGAAAGCGTTAGAACTGATGGTGTGCGCCATTCGTGCAAAGTGAGAGGAGAAAGGGCGCTGCAGGGCCAAAGCTATCCCCCAAAAAAGAGAGGTGGTAAGCGTCGCACTCCCTCTATGGAACAGGAAAGCATGGGTGTCGAGTAGGGAAAATGATAAGGTCTAAAACGTATTATAATGCCAAAGGTCTAGTGGAAATTGCATTGATTTTTGCCAGCACGTAATCGTTGTATTAAAATTATGTAAATTTAAATATTGGATGTTATAATATCATTTGTTTTAATAAATTTGTGAATTATAAAAAATACAAATTAGAATTACCAATAAATAAAAATTAATATTTCCATTCTATTTTAATTTTATGAATCAAAAGCACGACAGGATACAAATGCTAATAACAGTGATTTAAACAATATAAATTTCTCGTAGATTTTTGTTAAATTTTAGAGAAGATATTTATGGATCCACAAACCTTACGTACACCCAATTAGGAGTTATGGCAAAAGCTAAAACTTCAGACTTCTCAGAATTTAGAAAGAACTGTTTTGAAACATGAAATTTTTAAATGTTTCAAAAATGATATATGTATAATACGAGGAATGTTTCCAAAGTTCTGGAAATTCTGCTCTAATTAAATTACTCAGAACTTATGGGCAATGCTATTGGTGATAGACAAGTCTTGACATGTTTATGCAACTATCTACTGCAATATCGTTCAATCTGATTAAGATGTTCGACCGATATGGACGCATTTTCGTAGCCCTCTTTGTGTAACCATGGAAGATGCGGTTAAATTCTCAACGAGCAATAATTTTCTTTTTGTGGAAAGAGAGTGTGAAAACTTCAGAAATTATTAAACGTTTGCAAGAAGTGTTTGGTGAGTCCGCAGAATCTAAAAGTTCTATACGGTGAAGATTCTTGCGGAAATCTCTATTAAGCAGACATATTTTCTGGAACCAAACTTTTACCTATTTCTTTACATGTAAAACTAACTCTGTTTCCCGGACACTCTAATAGCCGGGCGCCGACAATTTTCTTGATTCCAAGAAATTTTGAGACCTCCCTTAACCGGACGCACACTCTAACAACGAGACGGCGCCGTTAGTATTTTGGCGACACTGCACTCTGAAACTGGGGAATTACCTATTTCAAATCTTTTTCTGTCGCATTTATTTAGTTCCTACGCGACTGCTGTTTGCTTTGCTGCTTGTTCTCTTTTTATTGGGCAAATAGTGTGTGCTAGAGGTTTTTCAATTGGCGCATAGTAAAAAACTTCTTAGTTTGCGTCAAAAAATGGAAGTTGTTAACGTTTTGGAAAAGGAACATTTGTCAGTGCGGAAGCTCGCCGAAAAATTTAATATCGGAAAAACTCAAACCGCGGAAATTGTTAAGAATAAAGACAATATTCGTCAACAGTGGGAATCAGGAAGCAATACCAATCAAAAAAAGGGTTTTCTTAACAACTGACGGACTTCAAATTGACAGCGTGTGTTTTAAATGGTTTTCTCGTGTTCTTAGCCAAAACATTCCAATATCGGGAAGTTTAGTGAAGGACAAAGCTCATGAAATAGCACAAAAATTAAATGTTGCCAACTTTCGGGCATCCAATGGTTGGTTGGAAAAATGGCGTAACAGACACGCGATAAGTTTTAAGTGTATCTCCGGAGAATCAGCTGATATCAATCAAGACGACGTAAATCAGTTTAGAAATAAGCTGCCCGCCCGCATTACTCCTTGGGTATCGGCCAGAAGATGTGTTCAACGCCGACGAAACCGGCCCTTTCTTCCACGCTTCACCGGACAAAATACTTGTTTCTAAGTCTGAAAAATGTAGCGGTGGAAAATTTTCCATGGAAAGGCTTACAATTTTAATTTGTGCCAATATGGCAGGACAAAAAAAATTGCTGGTGATCAGAAAGGCGGCCCGACCTAGGGCATTTAAAAATATAGCAATGAAAGATTTACCGTCAACATGGAAATTTAATCAGAAAGCATGAATTATGCAAGACATTATGAATGAATGGTTGCTACAATTTGATAGGAAAATGGTCAGACAAAAACGAAAAATTTTATTATTTTTGGACAGCGCAGGGTCCCACCCTCGTGAGGTAAAGCTACAAAACATAAAAGTTATCTTTTTATCTCCCAACACTACATCAGTGTGTCAACCTCTAGACCAGGGGATCATACAGAATTTTAAATTCTATTATCGAGGGTTAATACTTAAACACATTTTATCAAAAATGGATCTAGTAGGATTTGTTTCAAAGCGAAGTCCATAAATGTTTTATAAGCACTTTACTACATTAAAACGGCCTGGAATAAAGTTTCGTCAACAACTATACAAAATTGCTTCAAAAAAGCTGGTTTTCAAAAAAATAATGGTGATTCTACCTCATTCGAATGGGATCCAAAAAATTACCTGCCTTTATCTACAATAGTCCAAATGGAAAGGTGTGCCAATGAAATTAACATAACACAAGAAAATCTCGAAAATTATATTAGAATCGACGATATTGCTGCAACAAAAGAGATGAGTTTGAACATTGACGATGCGATTGAAAACATGATTGAACATGATCCTGCGCCAGAAAAAGAAGAATACAGCGATCTTGAGTGTGACACTGTTGAAAGCAGCAACACAATTACTACATATAATGAGGCTTTCAAAGTAATTAACGATTTAAAAACTTTTGCAAATGACGACTACATTGCATTTCAATACCTCAAAAATTTAGAAGATCACTTTCAATCTAGTTTTTTAAAGCAAAAAATACTAAATATGCGTCAACGAAGCATTTTATAATTTGTAAATAAATAACTTTGGTTTGTAGCTTTACCTGATTTTTTTACAATTTTATATTTAAAATGTTATTTGATTTTACGTTTGTGTTTTTCCTATTTTATTTTAAATACCATAATACAACCAACAAGTGTTCATTTGAAAAGTCAATCTAGGCTACTTTGAAATTTTGATAGAATAAGACGCAAATATATTAGTATGTGTTTGTTGTTCCGTAAACGTAAATCCAAATGACATTTGATAATGTCAATCACAAATATCAGTGCATAAAATAATCGTGCGTCGATTCTGGTTTAAATAAATTGCTTCTCAGTTTCAAAATGGCTTTCACTTTAGAACATAAAATTTTTTTAGTCCAGGCTAATTTTCGAAGTGGTAATATAATTGATGGTTTATGGGTTTATTCAGTTCAAGATTGCATGGTAGAATTTCAAGTTGAGTTTGCACATTTTGTAATAGATTATATACAATTTAAGAATACTTTGGATAGAACTTTAAAACTTTTTTCTGAAACTGGTAGTCTCTTAAGAAAATCAGGCAGCGAAGCAGTTAAGAAACGTACACCTCAAGTTGTCAATCGTGTTGAAGAAATAATGGAAAATGAACCATCTATTCGACATTTGAGTCAACAAATAAACCTTTCTGTTGGTACAACTCACAAGTTATTAAAAAAAGATATGCAACTTTATCCATACCGTGTCACAGTAGTACAAGAATTGTTAGAAATTGATTACCCACGTAGACTACAGTTTTGTAATTGGTTTGTAAATATGAACAATAATGGAGAACTTTCGCTAAGAGTCATCTTTACTGATGAAGCATGGTTTTATAAAACGAGATACCTAAATTCACAAACTACAAGAATTTGGAGTAGTGAAAATCCACATGTAATTAATGAAGAATCGCTACATCAGAGAAAATTGGTGTTTGGGCAGCGATAAGCCAAAGGCGAATCATTGGACCAATATTTTTTCAGGGAACGTTAACTGCTCAAATGTACCGTACGGAAATTTTACAACTATTTGTCAATCAGTTGCATGATGATGAAATGTTGATTTAGCCCAAAACATACGAGAATCAAACACCTATTTTTTGAGCTTTGCCTATGTAATGCAAATGTCGTATTATGGTTGATTGATTACAGTCTGGTATAGTTTCCGAGTTGATCTAATTCGGCCTATTATGAATTAAAGTGCTCAGATCTTCATTATCAAGTGCGATAATCTTCCTAAAGGTTTGGAATCATTTATGTAGGCCAACATGGCTCTCTTTAAAAAAACATTTTCGTGCTGTACTCTCCTCAATTACGTTTTCTTCGGAAGGGACACGATTGACGCCTTTGTTGATCTCAAGCCAAAGAACATATTGGAAATACTAGTTTATTTCTACTTGATGTTCCATTTTTTCTCTCAAAAATTCATATATTATACAGGGCATTCCTAAAGTAGCGGATAAATTCAATAAAACATAAAAGGGGAGTTTTTCAAAAATACCCTCGGACCCGTCTATTTTTATTTTAATTTTAGAGTTTTCTTACGTGAAACTGAAATATATAGGTATCTCCAAAAGCCGATATGATATCATATTTTTTTTAATTAATGTAAACACCCATTTTTTTATTATAGAATTATAAAGGGCAGATTTTTCTACATACGACAATTAACATGATGTTTACATAAGGAAATTTTGAAGTTATATTATCGTAAATATTAAAAATGAAAACATAATCATCTAAATTAAATGTTCAAATTGAACGCCGTGAACAATAAGACAATAGCCAAGGCAATTAAGAAATTATTTTTGAACGTTGTCGATGATATCTGCGGTAATGTTTCTAATTTCTTGGCGTATTCGTGCTTTTAAATCTTCTAAAGATGGAGCGCCGCCACACTATGATTTATCTGTTCGCGCTTATTTGGATGAAGTTTTTCCAAATCATTGGAGAAGTAGGGGAGGACCAATAGAGTGTCCACTCAGATCCCCATATTTATCTCCTCTCCATTATTTCTTGTGGGGATACTTAAAAAGTAAAGTATACGTGACTCGACCAGCGAACAGCGACTAGCGCAACATATTGTGGCATTTTCACGTCACATTTTGTGGCGTGTTTTCCGTTGATGGACCACCGGAACGCTCATCGTCATCAACCGACACACGTCCATTTTTAAACGGTTCTACCGCTCATAAGTTTGCGTCCGGCCTAAAGCATCCTCGCCAAATCCTTGTTTAAACATTTTCATAATTTCTGCAGCAATTTTACCAAGTTTTAAGCAGAATTTTATATATGCTCTTTGCTCTTTGACATCAGACGCAGAATAACAAAAATATCACTCAACAAGTATAAACATAAAAACTGTTTGTCACCATCTAGCAAAGTACCGTACCGTATAGACGTTGCTGACACCAACTAGCGTTATAGAGCTGCACTACCATCCCGTTGCGCGCAACTTTCAAATTCCGGGAATTTCTGTGTGGCACCTCGTATATGATCAGCAAGGAGATCTAGGTTTATTTTTGTTTCTTGTCCTTTGTTGTAAATCTTCAATCTGTTTTGTTCTTCTCAACATTCTTGAATTATTTCGTTCTTATACAAACTAAACAACAATAAAATTCGTACATAATCTTGTCTTACTTCTTGGGTGGTCAAAGTTTCTCACTTGTTTTGTTTAACGTTCTCAGTACATCAACACTAGCTACAAAGATTTAATTGCTTGTATAAAGTTTTCTGCTTCATGATTTTCCTCTAATGTATTCACACTTTATACCTATATTTAAATGGTTAATTCATTAACATGGTATGATTTTATTGTACGCGGGATCTGATTTTATTTTTTGATTTCTTCGTTATTAAGGAATTACCTACACCCATGCTCTGGGGTGTGAAAAAAGAAAAATAAACTTAGCAAAGGATGCCGAATGTCGATATCGCTACACTCCATCCAATTACACGGTCCGTCGAATGAGGTCACGACAGCTTCTCACTGCCAACTTCTGGGGGCTTGCCACATCGCTCTGCCACTTATTGCCCAATATTTTTTATCGCGAGACGCCTTTCTCCAACCATATTCCACCCCGAGATCTTACTCGAAGCGCACTCATGACGCACTCGTCCTTTTTTTCACCCTGCTGATATGCGTTCCTATCCGTCGGTCCATCTATCTATCAGCTTCGACCCTTTGATATGTTTAATACGGTTTCTGCTGCCTCCTCTTTTGTTCCTTGTTTTCTTTTTTTAGGGAGGGGGAGGGTTAAGTGTCGGAGTGTACCAACCCGAATAAGTTATTTATACTGTCTGTTCGACCGTACAATGGATCTGCCCACGATTAAACACGTCTAAACGTCGAAACGGATTCTGAGACCCTTCGTCAAGAGGTCCTCAAAGAGGAAGCTCTATTGAATTATAAATCCTCGCATTTAATACATTTAATTGCTAGGCTATTAGTTGAAAATTAATTCAATTTATGACGCTAATGTTTTCTAACGAAACTGCTAAGATAAGCATTTCCATCCAATTCAAGGTATTCACCTAGCTGCCAAATTTAGTTATACAACAAAATATTCAAAAATGTCTAAATTTTGGACCAGAAACAACACAAGAAGAATCTATATACGTGCTATTTATGCTATTATTTTTGTTAACGATGTTACGTATATGCTATAATCAAACTACTTGTCTTATGGAGGTGATTTAAAAATTTAAAAATTGATATATAAATAAGTAGTTAGGATGACTGTAATGCATTACAGATTGATCATGCAGCTCTCTGTGAATGGATTAAAAATGATTTCCAATTGAACGTTGCGACATGTAAAGCTTTTGACTTTCGTTAGAAAACAGAATCTTCTTCTGTTGGTTTACAGTATATATGAGCCAACAATTCTTACTGCACTCTATATATCTTTTGTTTTTTGATAAAATATTTTGAAAATTAATATTTGAAAGCTTTCGTTGGGCGTTAAAAGATAATTAGAATTTATCTATCGATACATTGAGTGCGTAGGATGATGTAACTATTTATTTACTATAAATGCTCCGTGAATGAATGAAATTGTACCTGGCTTTAATTAAAATATATATAAATAATAAACAGAATACTACTTACTTTACAGATATGCTGTTGCTTATTTTTAAGTAAATTACTTCTCAGGGCGATTCATATTCTACAAACGTCCAATAAATATCAAAACACCCCGTACTAATACGACAAATGTAAACAATGTCACCGCCCGCGTTCGAATAGAATCTTAAACGCTTTTTTTAATAATGTATAACGGTATATGCGATAAATCAAACTAAATGGTAAAATTAACCAATAATAATTTAATTTAACAAAGAACAAAATAGAATTACAAATTAATACAAAATAAATGGATATTTCTGTAGCTTGATTAATATATATTTAATGACTTAGAAATATGAAAGACGACCTCATTTATTTTATTATTCATTTATGTATATATTAACTTAACTCCTAATACGACGTAAGTAACTCCTCCAGCCTCCGCGTGGAATAGCATATTGCAAAAAACAGCGTAGAGGGATTTCCGCTTCTTCAGAGTAGTCGTTGGCACAACGTATACCCTGATATATACTTTTCTATTCTTGAGAAAAGTATATGCACTTCCCTGCTTGGTTCTTAAGTTGTTTAAAAAAAATTAATACTTTTATTTATACTGTGGCCTATTTTACAAATAGTTCAATGTGTTTTTATTTCGTACAGGCTTTGGTCGTGTACGAACCAACACTTTAACACATTTAGTGCCGATCAAACTTTAACATAGTCTGTCGTTTTTTTTTGGGAACCGCTTTCTAGGTTTTATTTTGAGCTGGCCATCCGCTAAGGTGAACCGCTCACTGCGCTGTGTCGCCGTCGAATTCATTAAGCCACTCATTGTACTGATGCGCCGTCAAATATCCTAAGCCCCTCTTTGGACTAGCCAGCCGCTGCTTTGTACCGATCACTACATTGGTCCGAAACTTAATAATAATCTCCCTTCTTTCGCTAATTGTGGTTTCACCGTACATATTCTCTATTAAAAATCCTAACTAACTCAGCACTCTTCCTGCGTCACCAACAATATAGGACTCATATTACAATTCACTCTTCAATATTCTAAGTGCATTGTGCTCACATTTACTTTCCCATGGATAAAAAATGTTCACCATTGACAACATAGAGAACATATCAAAAATAAACAAGACATATATAAGCGATAGACGATGCAAAAATAAGCATTCCCTCTAAAGTGTATAATTCAATTAAAATATACATATTTATAAAACAGACGTTCCATTTCACAACAGAACATTGTGTAAGATCTTTAAGATCTTGGTATAGTATTTAACTTAGACTGATAACGTATAATGGGTTCGAGTAAAGTTAGAATACTATTCGATTATGGAATCCAGGTTACATATACCATATAAACTTAGTAAAGAAAAGATTCAAAAGAAGATCTCCTCTAAGTCTGTGTGTACTACGGAAAACACTTCATGTTTCTAGCCCACATTGTTGTTATGGGAAGTATGGCATTATTTCGTTAAGTGATCAAAGAACTGTGT
This sequence comes from Melolontha melolontha, assembly GCA_935421215.2. Lineage (NCBI taxonomy): Eukaryota > Metazoa > Arthropoda > Insecta > Coleoptera > Scarabaeidae > Melolontha > Melolontha melolontha. Next base: position 163,750,764 of record OW285237.1, on the reverse strand, counting down.
CGAAAATTATGTTTGTTTAAAGTATATTGCCGGTGATACGTTTTCGCCAGGTTTGTTGAGTTTTTTTTTATTATAAAAGTTCCTAGATTCAGTAGTCGTACAATGTGACGTTCCATCTACCATATAATTGCAAGCGGTAGAATTTCCAATCGCTTATAATGTCATTATTAGAGACCGGACGCATCAGGCCGAAATTACGATGGATCATATAAATAGTCTATAACATCGCTAAGTACAACACGCAGTTATTGAAAAGCGCTATTCATTCGGCTAACCGCACATCTGTTTTTTCTCATTGAATTGTGACGCAATTACTTCAATATTATAGTTAAATTCGTTTCTTCATGGTTGTAGATAGTAACGTCAGGAATTTTTATAATTTATTTTATTTATTAGTTTATGTTTCGTAAGATAAATAAAGTATGGTGAGTTAGTTTCTTTTTTTCATTGTTTTAACTGTTAATCACATACTTCTTAATTTTTGTAATGAATTCTGTTTAATATCGTTTCATCCAATCTACTTCTCCCAATTATTTTGACATAAGTGCTAAGTGAATTTCGTTAAGATTCAATAACTTATTATGTTACCTTTTCAGATATGATATGGAACAACGTCGAGAATGGCATCGTGAAACAATGGCGAGTTGGATTAAGGGTCATCCATTGCCAGTGACTCCGAAATTTATTACAAAGTCTGTAAAATACCGTTATAAAATTCCAAAAAGTCGCACACAAAACGTCATTTAGAATCACAAACACATATACAGAAATTAGACCCGCTGAAATCTGACAATTTTAAAGAAGAACTCTGTGAAACTCTAATGGCGGAAAATATTCCGTTAAATAAACTTCCACCATTTCCACCATTTCTCCAAAAATATACTGGTCGAAATGTTCTTGATGAATCGACCTTACGCAAATATTATGTTTCTAAGTGCTACACGAAAGGAGTAGAACGCATTAGAAGCTATCTTTCAAATCAGTACCTATGAATAAGTGCCGACGAAACTGTCGATATATTAGGACGCTGTACGGTAAATGTTGTAGCTGGTGTACCACACCCAACTATTCAATATAACGCATATGTAATACCAACAAAAGTTATAAATACAGTTGATGTGGAAACAGTAGCTAAAACCATTTACGAGAATTTGTCAGTGACAGTGCTGCATATATGTTAAAAACAGAGAGACTGTTAAAGAAAACTTATTCTAATATGCTGCATATTACTTGAGTAGCACATGCTCTCCACAGAATCTGTGAAGATATCAGACACCTTTCCGGATGTTGATAGACTTGTACCCGCTTTTAAAAATGCTTTTAGAAAAGCACCATTGAGTGTAACTCTTTACAGGGAAAAACTTCCATCTTTGTCACTGCCTCTCTCTCTCCAGTAATAACTAGATGGGGAACATGGTTGGAAGCTATTAGTTTTTATGCAGAGAATTTCGATAGTTTACAAAATTTCGTTACATATTTAAATGACGATGCTCGAAGTATTTCTGAGTGCAAGGAACTAATACAAATTCCAAATTTAAAAAATCAGTTGTACTTTCTTCAGGAACACTTTGAAAATATCCCAAAACTAATCACTTATTTTGAAAATCAAAATCTCAAATTAAGTGATGGATTAACCACATTCGATGTGGCTATTAATAATTTGAGGAATATTCCAAGTGACTTCGAATGTGGCCTTCAGCAAAAGTTAGACGCAGTTTTTAATAGAAATCCAGATTTAATAACATTGTGGTAATTCTGTATGGGGACAATGCCTCGAAATCTAACTGCAAAATACGCTGAGATAAAAGAATATTTCCAGTATGCACCTATAACCAGTTGCGATGTAGAAAGGACGTTTTCTATCTACAAGGAGGTATTTCATTCAAACAGAACAAATTTTACAGAAGAGAACCTTGAGGAAGTATTGCTAGTTAATATTAATACTCCTTTACTCAACTTGAACTACAAAATCAACAAATAAAAATGTATTTTGTATTTTATAGATCACCGCCCGTTCGTTTTCCAATTATATAAACTAAATTAAAAACTCTTTAAAAATACAGATTTTCAATAGTACGCCCGTGGCCAATGAGTCATCGGCCTCTCGTGTCCCATCCCGAGTCATTATGTCAAAACGTTAAATCTGGCAGTGCGGATTTGCATTTATTTGATACTACTTTGAAATTACTGAAAAAGACTTTGTTACAATATTTCAGTTAGATTAATTTTCTTTTATTAGTACGTATTTGTATGCTATTTCATTAAATTTAAGTTAAATAGTTAAAGTTATGAATTTCTCGACACAAGCAAGTGTGGGAACCCAAAAATGGAATATAAAAAATTATATAATTTTGGCATGAGTATAGCAATAATATGAACAAAAATTAATTGAAATTTCTGATTCAATTTGAAAAGTTAACAGTCTCAGGTTTCCAAAATATAAAATGAATTTTCATAGGCGCCTGTCATTCAATAGAACAAACTAACAGTATAATATGTTATTTGCTTATTTTAGATCAACTGTATCAACGTATTCAGAATGAACAATATATTTGGCGAATACTCGTATAATTTTCTACCAAAATAACAGGCATTTTACTCCTATGTTTATAATTAATGCCATAACCAATACTCTGCTCAAAATTTCATCAAAAAGAATTATTTTAAATCGCAATAGCCAACTAGTCAAACGATAGTAACCTGTAGCCCCGGTTCTTATTATTTTTACATTTCATAAATTTGTAATTCTTACACAATCTCTCACTTCTAAAAATTCTGTCAGCTACAGTTTGACAAATAGGATCGTAATAATCTTGTACGAACAGGGGCATAAATAAATAACGGTGATTTGAAAAAAGCTTTTTTATTATTTTTACTTACTGCATACATACATATTTGTACTCATAAAATTAACCAAACAGGTATTATTTATTTACAGTAGCATGCCTCAGAACGAATTGTAAATGGAAATGAAGAGGCCAAACGAACAGGGCCTAATTCATAAACAAGTCTACAGGGGCAAGAACACCAACAACAGCAGCACCACAAGAAGAAGCACCGTCAAGAACGCAGTGAATTATGTTTCCTACTATTCATTCTGTTCCACAAACCGGTAGCTTCTCTTGACTGTGTTCCATCGTACAGTCGTGGAGCTGTGAATGAAATGTTGGACCTTTTTTCTGAAATACATTACCCAATGATTCATTCAATGATTAGTTAGTATTTAGTCAATTAAAATACTGGAAACTATTACTAAATTAGAAATAATATACAATATTACTTTATTATTATTCATTTAATCTAGTATTTCATGTAATAAATTAAAATGGGTAAAATATATGAGCAGTAATTTCTTTATAAATTATTATCATATACTTAATGCCATATAGTAAATAATTATTAGAAAAAACAAATAAAAAATCACTCATTTGTAAACATCAATTTATCACAACACCATATTAATTATGAAAGTTTATTTTTACAAGTTTACCTGCCGATATTATAAGTTAATATCATTATTTACATTAGATAATTCTGTTTTACTTGTATCATAGATAATAAAAATGGTTAAATTCGTTAATATAAAATTTTGGACGAAGAAATAGTTGAAATTGAACCATTTGCTGGTGCAGTGAATGCTGAAGTAAACGACAACAGTGTGGCACTTGTAGACTTATTACTATGAAATAATTTTCTCGACGTTTCGATTTTGTTATTGATGGAATCATCGATATAACTCGTAGCAATTTCACTGGATTTCCGTCCTCTTTCACGTTTTAGTGCTAAAATGTCTCCACTCGCATCCACAACCACAGTTAAGCGAAAAGAATGACCGCTTTGGGACAGCGCCAATTGTGTGCCGATCAGCATTAAGGGACACGCATTTTCCATTTCTGTATGTTAAAAAAACGTAAGATTTCTGTTCTAGGACGCCGAAGATTTACGTAATTATTGTAAAACATACAGAACTCGAAGCTCCAGCCATCATCGCCTATGGTAGATCATCTTGCTGTTAAATTTTTTATTTCTCGAAACGTCACAATATCGTATTTGCTCATATCTTCTCTTTTATTCATAGTCAGATGAAGAAGTTCATCACATCAAATTTACGCCTTTTTTAAAATATATTACTCATTCATACGTTTGAGAAATGCAATTACTGTTTTAAATCTACAAATGACAAATAAACGTCACATTTATTTACCTAATGTTCAATAGCAAACAAATCTGCGAATTAGAAATATCTTCTTTGATTTTTAAGCAACTCTTTAGCATAGACCACTTTGTCCATAAGGTACTAGGACTGAATCTAAGGGATAATTGATTCATATAAACCAACAGAACATCTTCTGTTACCACAGTCACTCCTTTTCTTCTCTGGCAGTTTTTTAAGTCGCTGTATTCACGTCCATACCATGAAGATAATTTTTTGGGTTTCACTGATTCCAGGTGACAGCCCCGTTTACGACTCCCAAGTTATATGTTATATACTATAAATTAAAATGAAACAACATAGAAATAGACCAAAAGTTTTTATTTTATTTTGAGGTATCATTAATGCCATTAAGTTTCTGTAAATATAACTGCCTCTGCTTCTCCTGCAAGATAAAATTCGATGATTTTCAAGAATACTTTTCAATAAATTAGGCCTCACGGCACGGTTGAATATTCAAATATAAATTGTCTCTGTTCAATTCTCACAAACGACAGACTTTAAATAATCCCACAAGGAGAAGCCTAAAGGTGCTAAATCATTTGTGGAAATAATCACCAGATCAAATTTTTGAAGCAATAAATAAATTTATTCACGGGCTCTGTAGCACGCAACGCCGCCTTGTTGGAACCAGCTGTTAGTTAAATCAATATAATTCAGTTCAAGTCACAAAAAGTTAGTTATCGTCGATCTGTATTACTCACTATTGACGGCAATCGATATCATTCAATTCAGGCCAAAAAAAAAAATAGTTATCATCGAACTGTATCACCCATTATTAATGATAATGGTATCTTCATTCTCATTTTGGAAGAAATGAGGACCGATAATGTCACCGTGCCATAAACCATAACAAACGTTCACTTTTGCTGAATGTAAAAGTCTCTTATGAATGCCTTGTGGACTATAACGACAATTTTCCTTGTTCACCTTACCTGAAAGGTGAAATTGAGCTTCATCTGAGGATATGGTTTTTATACCTAAATCACCAGCATTTCAAATCGATTCAAGGAGAAATCAGCTACCGTGAGACGTATGCGATGGTCGAAAGACCTCAGTTCTTACGCCAGAACAATTTTAGAAGGATGTGAGCCCAAACCATTATGTATAATACGTAGAGAACCGTTCAGACAGCAGCAGTTGTTATGAACGTCTTACAATGAAATTAGGATTATGGTGGCTTGAACTGCATCAATATTCTCAGCATTTCTACCGTTTCTATGTCTTACTAGAACACATATTATACCATATTATTTGTGTATAATGACCAAAAAAAAAGGAGTGAAAGATATATATTAGTAATGCCTTCATACAAAAAATCGAAGTCCAATGTTTAAATAGTAATGAGAAACTGATTTTTCTTTATTCAAGTCAGGCCCTGTCGCAGGTAAATATACGGGCGGGCGGCAATACGGGCTTTCACCTCTAATTCTCTATACCGATCAATTATATTGCTTTATCCGTATTTGTCAGTACCACCACAAATTTAAGAACAAAAAAATTATATGTAAATAATTCCATACAAATAATTAAAAACCCGCTATCTATTCTATTGGGTAAGCTACACAAAGCTTTTTGATTTATAATGCTTTTTGCTTGTTATAATATAACATAATAATTTTACTTTTAAAAGAAGTCTAACGTTCAAACTATTTAGTTTTAATCACATTTTAACTAATGCGGCATAGGTTTGTCGACATATTCGACGTAAAGGCTATTATTGATATACACACAACAAAACATCGCCATATGTGCGGCCGAGTATGTTTTGGTAGAAAACAACAACATTCACTATCCATGAATAGGATCTTATTGTTATAAGTATTTTCCGGAATTTTATCGATTTCTTGCAGACCTGTGAACTTCAATTACAGCTGTATTTCGATCAATATAGAGTAAACAAAGATATGGACCGACTTTAACTACATTTTTCTTAAAATTCGCGCAGCTATTCAGCGGTAACTCTGTATAAAGAAAGATTACGCTCGGAATTTTTAACAGTTCGACGAATGCCAAGCACATTAGCTCGATTATGACAATACATTATTTTGAAAAAAAAAATCATAATTTCCAAACATTGGTGAAGCGCATATCTGTATCTATGATGCAACTACAGACTTTACTAAACGCATATAATATCGACCGACCATTTTGAATGTCAATTTCGTGTTTATATCGCATCAAAGCTGGAGAAATACGGCATAAAGATAATTATCATGTATTATGCCCGAACTTTTTATATGATAAGCACTGTACGTATATTGGAACAGAAGCTTGTCCTACTCAAGATCTTCCTGTGTACTACCTTGTCGCAATCTATTCATGGGAATAACAGAAATATAGTCATAGATAATTCTATCCGTTTAACCGAAACGATGCTGAAAGGCTACAAGCTTACGATTGTGGGAAATCTAAGAAAAAATAAAAGCGAAAGCCCACTACGCTTTAAGTAAGCCAATTTTATAATCACAATTTGGCTTTGATCACAACAAAACTTCAGTTTCTTTTACCCCTAAAAAGTTTAAATCGGTAATATTACTTTCTACAATTCATTCTGAAAAAAGCATTGACGAATCAAATAAGAAGCCTGAAATAATAAATTTTTACAACTCCACTAAAGATGGAGTTGATACTTTTGGCCAGATGATGCATCTGGTACATATTGTTTACATCAAAATTCGTAGATGGCCGCTAAGGTATTTTTACAGAATGCTTGACCAAGCAAGTGTCAATTCAATGATTTTATTTCAAAAAGGAACCAGGAGATGTGTCAGGCGAAAATATCTCTTTGAGCTTGGATTGCAATTAGCGAAACCTCATATGGAAAGAAGACTAACTACACCACTAATGAAAAGAATAAAATGTTCAATTAAGAAGATTCTAAATGGTGGGCAAAGAGAAGAACCAAATAATATACCTCAAGATATACCCAATCACATAAAACTTCAAAAATAAGCTCGCTGTGCCTTATATGAACGATCTTCAGATCTAAAAATAAAGACTATTTGCGCTAAATGTTCAGACCCGTGTGCAATAAGTACCGATACGATATTTGCCAAAAATGTATCTAAAGTGTGTGTTGTTTCAAAAAACAACACCCACAAAAAAATATTGTAAAGTTTATCTTTTCGGGTTCTTAAATAAAACTAACGATAACTTTAGACGCACACTATATTAATAATAAGACGAATAACAATATAAAAACTAGTTACTAACAATAAGCACATTTATGTATTTATATTTATGTTCACTCCGCGATGCTCTGGTATCGAATATCTCAATCCTTTCCTCGACGGTTTATATACAGGTGACTTACGGGAAACGGTTTTCAAATGAACATTACTCAATTGTTTTTCAATAAAGAAGAAGTCTATTTTTACAAAACGAAAGATTAATATTTACCATTTAATGTAACATTGTCATTTATGGAAAATTATATCACTCAAGTGACGGCCGTCCGCTTGAATACAGATTTCAAGTTTCTGCCAAAATTCATTCACAACTCCTGCCAATAGCTCTTGGTCAATCGCATGCACCTCTTCTGTAATGATATCTTGCAACGCAATTAAAGTACGGGGTTTGTGAACATAAACACGTTCTTTCAAGTACCCCCACAAGAAAAAGTCACAAGACGACAAGTCCGGCGATCTTGAGGGCCACGGCACGTCACCGAAACGAGCAATGAGGCGCCCAGGAAACATGTTTCTCAAAACTTCCATTGATGCATTTGCAGTGTGTGCTGTGGCACCATCCTGCTGAAAATAAACATTTCTGAGGTTTATCTGTCTTCTTCGTAGTTCAGGTAGAAAAAACGTATTTAACATGTGAATGTAACGCTCCGAATTCACGGAGTGAAGAGGCCTTTCACGGGTAATGCGAGGATTTTGTGGGGCCCAGTAACGAAAGTTTTGTTTATTTACTGAGCCATCCAAGCTAAAATGAGCTTCATCGCTCATTATCACTATTGGGTTTTCCTCAAACAACACTTGCATACGTACGGCGAAGTCTTCGCGTTCAAGATAGTCCCTCTCGTTGAACTTCTGAACAACCTGCATTTTATATGGGTGAAATTTCAAATCCAAACGCAAAATTCTTCTCACAGAATCACGGCTTAACTGCAACTCACGTGCATGTCGCCGTGCAGATCGACTTAGGCTCCTGTTCATTGCCTCTCTCACTGCATCGATGTTTTCGGGCGTTCTCGCTGTTCTTGCAGGGCCTGGCGGCTTCTTGTTTGCAAAATTCCCTGTTGTTCTCAACGTTTGCACCCATTTCAGGATTGTATTGCGGCTTGGAACCGCGCTATTCCGGCGGATATTGAAATGCCGGCGGAAAATTCGTTGTGTTATAATAACTGATTCGCCATTTTTGACAAAAGTATCGTACGCGAATATGCGGTGCTGTATTGTCCACTGCTCCATTGTAACTGAAACGGTAAGTCATGCCGACGCGTATGACCCCTCCTCTCACCACTAACGCCTTTATATTATCTATTTTAAAAACGTCAGTTTCCCGTAAGTCACCCGGTATGAATGTGAAATTTCTTCTCGAGCGTTCTGCATGCATCGAGAAAGCGCCAGAGGTATGACGCGCATCGCATCGTTGGATGAGTCATCACAATATGTATATCGCCGCATAGGATTTCGCGTAACCCCTGTTAGTACTAATGGGTAGGCCATTTTCGTTAGTTGTCTAGGGTTAAATTTCTCATCTATGGAATATATTAAAAAATATTTCACCACCGCTGAAAAATACGGGAATATAGGAATATTAAGATTAATATTGAATATTCAAGTGTAACAAAACCATAGGTACATAAAACTCATTGCACAAGTTATCCAAAGAGTTCCAAACATACTAACCGCCTTTCTGAAACTAAAGATTGATCATAACGAGCCATCGAAAAAATTCATAATTGGAGTAGACTGTGAAATTGGGTTGATACCTAAACCACTTCCACATACTGACATTTATTATTTGACATTGAAACTATAAGTTTGTGTCAAATTTTTCAAAACTCTTATTAAGAAAATTGTTTGTGTTTTGATGTAAATGGACAACATTTTCAACAACTTCTGTAGCTATATGTAAATTTTGATTATGATTTCGATATTAAATAAATTATTTGTTTTCTTTTTTGTTGTAGTATCATTTCAATGCCATAACCATTTTTTTACAATGAAACCAAATTAAACTGTCAAGCATCAAGTAATGAGTCATTATGTGGAAGTGGTTAAAGTACCGACCCAATTTCATAGTCTACTCCAATTATGAATTATTTCGATAGCTCGTTAGAAAGTATTAGTAGATGTATGTTCAAATATCGCTTTAATAAAATAACGAAATAAAATAAAAAATTAACTTTGAATAGGTATTTTATTATAAAACTATAAATATATTATATAGTCCTAATTTACTAGTCAGGAATTATAGACAGGGCAGTTTCAAAGCCGGTGTACGAATTTTGTCGCCCTCTTCCTCGCCTTACTACTATTAAAATCGTTCTTGGTCGAATATGCAAACCATGAGATTCGATCGGCATGTTTGTACCAACGCATATTTTCATTAAAAACTCTACCGGAACCTGTTCCGTAGAACATCATTCCCGGCAGATGTGCATAATATAAATGTTCGAAATAAAGGTTTGACCACTTCTGCTTTACATAGTACGACATTATTTCAGTTTCCATTCAATATGTATAAAATATATACCACTGTCCCTTTAAAAGTACTTCTGCGAAGGGGTTTATATACAGGATACGGAGCTACATTTCTGATAAACAGTATCATCTAATAAATGGCGTACATGGGAACTGAATCATTTTTTGAAAATATGTTTTTTAATTTTCTTTACGGAGTGATTACAGAATTATGTTAATTTAGTTTTAGTGAGAAGTGAGAATTAATAATTATTAAAGTCTCATCCCGCAAGCATTTGTCGCTTAATTTGTTGAGCTAATTCTACAATCGGACAAGATTACTCCTGTCAAAGAATGTAAGCACAATACGTAGCGACGTCAGCCATCCATGTTTGTCTCCAAATATCGGGTACTAACGAGTTCTAATGAGAACGAAATGCTAGTAGAGGTTGCGACTCGGGAATAGACAATTTTTAATTTTGATAGTTCTCTGAGAGGGTAGGTGATAGAGGAGTGGTGGAACAATCCTTCAACTCTACTAGGTTCAACATTAACTTCGTCAGTATCCAACATGACTTTGTGGAGGTTAGAAAATCGCAGTTTCGCGTATGACACGTTCGTCAGAATGGGCAAGCCCAGTTGTCAAGTCACAGCAAGAATTCTGACGGCATTTCAACATCGGGCGGCACGGAAATGTTCCATCTTACTGAATAATTATATGTTGGGTTACCAGCTTCAGAACCAGAGGAAACGTGATGAAAAAGAAATCTCCTGGCCCACAGAGATGTATCCGGATCCCAAAGAATGTGTAAAAAGTGAGACGGACGATTCTGACAAGTCCTGGTCGTTCAGCAGGTCGTCATTCTGCAGAACTGCAAATTAATGAACGTTTTCCATAAAGACCTAGGATTTTATCCTTATAAGATTGCGATGGCACAGAAGCTCAATGAAGGTGACTACCCACAAAGAGTTGCGTTTGCAGAAACCACGCAAACCATTTTAGAGGAAAATGAAAATGCGGTGATCATTATGAGTGATGAAGCGCATTTTTACCTAAATGAAGATTTAAACAAACAAAACTGCAGTTATTGGGTAACACACGACCACCGTCAGTTGAATGAACGCCCTTTCTTATTTTAGGTTCGCTTTCAAGCGACTCCACTACAGCAACGTAAATCTGGGAATTAAATTGCCATACCTCGTATATACAACGGATTTTATCGTTTTATCCTAACTACAGTGTATAGTTAAAAAATTTAATGAAATGATTAACGAATTTTATAATAACTAAATTAAGACTATCCTCTTCAAATGTAGGATGATACCAAGAACTTTATTTCTCTCCGCCAGCCTCTTCATCTTATTCTTTCTTTATGCCCATAATCTACTTAATCCTTCTATATTCGGCCAGATACTCAAAAGTTCTCCATATAATATTCTGCCGATGATGCTCGTATGATTTTTACTGTTATTGTTGCCGATAAATTTTACAACTTTTCTATAGAGAAAGGTCCTCCATTTAATATATCTGTGGGTTTTCGCCGTTTTATTGGGATGTGATAACCGTTCCGAACGTTTTCCTTCTTTCCCGATCACCGACGTAAAACAATGGCGGCAGCAATAAGATTTTATTGTCGGTAAATATTTGCGATTTCCTATTTTATGTGATTATCGTAAGATAATTCCGTTCGTTTCGCAAAATTGGATTTCCTATGTTTACTGTTTAGCAAAACTCGAAGTTGAAAACGTTAATATGAAAACTAAAGCAGTAAAATTCTCTCAAGTATCCGAATTTGCATTTAAATAGCATTTTACCAATTTATTTTTTTAAATATCTGTGTTTGTAGACTGTTCTACTATCATACGTTTCCAACAAAAAATAATCTAACGGAAACGTCGATTGTGTTTGTTATAATGTACACAAAGGCATAAATAAGATTCCGTTCAAATTTTTTCATTTTATTTTCTACATTTCGAAGTATTCAACTTGACAATCTATTCATTTGCGTATTCCAAACGTAAGCTATGTCAAAGGCTAGCAATTGATAAACTGTAAACGCTGCTGTAGCACTATTGTACACCAATCTACGCATTTTATTTTAAATTACCGGAAAGAGAAGGATGCAAAGTGCCTGATGGTGACTATAAGATAGACAAAACATTGACTAATGGAAATGGCAACTATTTTCTTGCAAAACTCAGAAATACGCCGCTAATTATTCGATTCTTTTAATAGAAAAAATTTCGGCCGGCCGAATTTTTTCAATTAAAAAATTCGAATAATTAGTGTCGTAAAATGTAGAAATCAACATTTACATTTGTGTTTCAGTGTTTTAACTACTTTTTGAGATGTTAACCAATATTTTTTTCTTTTTATGATATCCTCCAAATGCTGCGCCCCTCAAAATCTTTAAAGTATTGTGATTCTGTTCTTTTCCTACAATATAAGGTTTATATTTTGTATAATTGATTATTTTACACATACAAATATAAACCAATCAGATTCGTGTATTACTGAAGCAACTCGAAATTACAGCGGTAATTTATCGATAATTTTCATAGTAGAATAATTAGGCGTTGTTATGGAAATGCGGTTAATAAGGATAGACATTTCTAAAGTTCTGTCAAAAAACTGGTTTCATTGTCACAAAACAATGCTGAGATTTGGGGAAGAATGAGTTGTAAACATTGATCAAATAGTAAAACAAGCTGAACCGGCTAATTCGAAAAAGAGAAAAGCGTCAATTTGGCGACAATTTTGTGAGTTTTGTGATGCGAAAAACTACAGCATCGAACAAAATGTTACAGAAGAGGAACTTGCAGATATTCTGAAAGACTGGGCCTTCACTATGAGGAAGGTGAATAGGGAAGAATATAAAGAAGGTGTTTTTAAAACGATGTGGAATGTCACGGCAAAATTGCTACAAGAGAAGTTTAATAACGAATATAGCAGAAAAATTGATCATTTTCAGAGCATCGTATTTAAAGCAGCCCGCGACGCAAGGAACTCCAAAAGGAGAATTCTTCAAGCGATACCTGGTAAACGGAAAATGAGTTCTGCAACTTTACAGAAAAACGAATATGAAAAAATGATAAATGTTTGGGATGAAGAAAATCCAGATGGACTACAAAAGAAATTTTACCTGATAGTGTCGATTGAATTGGCATGGCGAGGAGGAGAAGGCGCTGCATGTTTGATTCACTACTACCGAGAAGAAATGAACGTATACAATACACCGACTGGAAGAATAGAGTACAATCCCATATTCACGAAAACTACCCAAGGTGGAGCACAAAAATGTGCTGACAGTAAATGGTTGATTCCCAACAAAGTAAAACCAAGTAATTGCCCAGTCAGACTTTAAAAAAAAACTCATTTCAAAGAGGACAGAAAACGCTCGTATAAAAAGTGATAGACTCTTTTTAACTGTCAATCCAGCGTGGAATAAGAAAAAAGGTAGCTGGTATAAAAATATGCCTATTGGAAGAAATGAAATTTTCAAATGGTTTAAGAAAAGTGCTGAACTCGCTGGTTTCAACACAGAAAACCAAAAAATAAGAAACCATTCCAGTCGCGCGACAGCTGTCTCAAATTTAGCAAAAGCTGGTGTAAATGAGCAAAAATTAATTAAAGTTTCTGGCCATAGTAGTTCGCATTCTATCAAGCCGTGTCTACAACTAGATAAAGAACACCATGAAACTATTATTAATCAAATGCGAGGAAATAGTTCCAACAGTGCAAATATTGATTCAAGCACATCCAATAAAAAACCGAATGTATATAACAATTGTACCTTTCAGTGTACTAATTTATACATGAATTAATAAATAAAGAGTTTAGATAAATTTCATTTTGTATTACGTAAAATAATCAAATACCATACGAGCTTTGAATTAAAATCGATAATTTCACTCATACTTCCTGCATAACGACTTCGACTCGTGTCAATCTTACAATTAAACCACTCCAGCCCTACGGGCTGTCGTGATTTAAATGCTTGTCAAACTGACACTCGTCTTCGTCGCTATGCAACAAGCATTCGTGAAATTATCGATAAATTCAATGCTCTTATGGTACTACTACAGATAATATGTTTACTTTTTACCATTTCCTCTTATTAAAATTTTTCGTTTAGATGCATTAGGAGCTTGAAGCCTCAACAACCAATTCTTGCACAGGTGCTTAAAATCTTGTATTTTGTGTTTCCTCAATTTCTCTATTGTGTAGCTCTTGAATTTTGTTTTCACTTTATGTATTCGTATTCGTTGGTATAGAACCTTTCTTCAAGATTCTATTGCCATGGACATTTATTTCGTAATCATTTGCAATAAAATGGGTACTACAACTACAAATTACTGCTGTTTTTGAAGGTTCAAAATCTTTTCTTTTTAATGTTATAATCCCTTTTTTCTGTAACTGTGGATCACAAGGGAATCTACAAATTTAAAATATATGCTAATATGATAGAAAAATTTAAAAATAAGTACACTTACTTATGGTATTTTATGTTACTATTGTTATACTTTAAAAATGATCCTTACACCGTTTAGGCATTTTTAATAATTTATTTAAATTAATTGCTAGTTCTAAGTCATCATAGGTTATTTCAAACTCTAATATCTTCATGTGACGTTTGTATGTTAAAATATCTTGGATGTCACTATAACCGTTTCCCCGGAGTCGTTTATTAATGTGTTTATTTTTAAACCGGAGCATTGGATCTACTCATGCGCAAGTTAGACATCTTGAAATATTATACGAGTCATCGTTCGTACATTTGAATTTATCTTTCATTATCGTTCCAATTTTAGGTAAACAGGACATCGTTATATTTTTTATTAGAATTTTGTAAACATATTAGGATCGTTTAACTTGTCGTATAACCATTTTTCAATTAATTTAAGTCTTTACATTTTTGGTTTGTTTGGCGATTCATCTAGGCAAGACTCTCCTAAACTATTTGCTCTAGATCGCTGTAACGTTTGGTATAATTTTAATCGTTGCTAAACCCTTAATTAATCCGAATATTAACGAATTTTTGGTTGTAGCTTCCTCATTTGCTTTTTAATCATGTCATGATATCCGAGTAATTGTCAACGTTTTATTTCAATATCCCGTATGGGGGGGTAGTACCTGTTTTGTTAACAATGACGTATACGTCTCTTCTGCTTAAATTAAAGGACAATCATTCTTGGCGTTCTCTTCTTATTAGTCCCGCTTTGAAGTCGACGAGTGTAAAACTGGGAAGTCAATTTGAGTTTATACAGTGTTATCTATTCTGCTGAAGGCAGGATTCGACAATTTGGCTCGCTTCATATAAGTTCACTAGTAGTAGTGCAATTTTAGTCGAGGGTATTGTTCCCCGGATTTGAAAAGTTTTACGCCCACGTGCTTGCTTCAGGTGAGTTCTGAGATAAGGGGACGGCTGTAATGATATCACAGCATTGTTCTCCATTTTGTTATATTACTCTGGAATCTTCCACTTATTCTTTTCTTTTTCTCATTTATTCAGGGCTGCTAGTATCTGTTAATATCGTCAATACAGGCGGAATTGCGTTAGACTGGTTATGCTGTGAGTTCCGTAGGTGTAATCTACTAATTAGACGAGAGATTGATTCATCAGCAGAGTTAATCACCCGGACACAGGAAATCAGCGTAATCGGAACTAAGGGTCATCTTTCACTCAAGGTAGTATGTAGAGAGTAACGTTTTTTTGTGACAGATCCCCGGAAAACAATATTAATTGTGATTTTGAAGGAACGCATGGCGTTCTAAAACATGGTGTACTAATCATCATTTATTTTTTTTTCCATTTTCATACATTAATCGTGCAATCAGTTTTCTACATTGAGAGTTAATTATTTATTGAACTATTAATTTCTATTTGTGTGTACCACCTAAGTACGTATTACATATACTGTGTGTATTAAACCTGTGTAAGGTTGATTAAAGCTTTAATGAATTACCGATGCAATACCATATAGTCTTAGGTACGATAATTAATTTTGATCAATGGTATTCCAACTGTGGAATAGTATTTTTTTTGTTCCATACATATACCCCTCTGGTATAGCATATTTTTTGTGTTTCCAACCTTAAGCACTCAATGTACAATTTTAGTGAGAGGTGCTTATTATAAATCAATTTTTGTTTTATTTTAGTAATTGTCAATTAAGTATATACAGGGTGAATCTGGGATTCATTCATATAGTACGTTACTTGTACCTGTCATTAGTGAGTTATCACAATCTGAAATTGCAATAGCATATTATATTGTTTTTGTTTGTTGTTCTAACCTGTTAATGAGGTTTCTTAATCAATAAATCTAGTTGTTATTGTTATGAACTCTGGGTTTTTTTTTGACAACTTAGAGTACTACTAAATTTATCCACTTACTACGGCAGAGTCTGTGTTCTCTGTTGGCTAAACGAAAACATGGTGGCGCCCTTTTTTTTATGTAAGAACCTCCCCTCAACTCGCCTCTATAACGGAGTTAGCCCTTTAGCCATAAGATCTCCGGGGCAACTATAAAGTTGAAGGTAAGTTGGGTAGATTTAAGAAAAGGTAATATTCGTCGGCGCAAGTCTAGTGCTCGTGTGGGCACATAGCACTATTTTTAACAAAACGGTTTGTGCAATCGTAAGCGGAACACGAAATGATCATCTTTTACACAAACTATAACACAAAATAAAACTACTACTGTTTTTATTAATGATTTCACCACGTGCTTAAAATAAAACTAATTTAACTATTCAAAATTATTCACTATCAGAATACGAACTCGGAATGTTTTGCCAGTACTAGCTCTATCTCGCTTACAATTTTCTCTCTCTAATGTTGGAGTCAATTCGTAATATGCATCGGAAATCCATATATACTACATCCATGGTTTTTGTAAAGCAAGTCCTCTAAATATTTCAAAGTCTCTGGAAAAAATACCGAAGGTAACAATGAAGTTACATTGAATGAAACTAAAATCTTCCCGTCTTTCAATTAACATTCTTTAATTATGCACAAAATCGACTATTTCCAAAGAGTTAAGCAATTAATTGCAGAAGATCCGTATGTAGAAATCATTTCTAATTTTGATACTCTTTCACTTTAATGATTTGACTTTTACAGTAAGATGCAGAAAGGTAAAACCGAAAGCTTCCACAACTATTTAGTAGACAACTAATTTAAAAAAAATTAGTTATATACTAAATAATGATAATAAATAAGTACTGAACTTCTAGTTTCAAAATTTTTTTGTTGTAAATCCACTACAATATTGTTTCGCCATACAATGGCTTCATCAGACGGATGAAAAACTGAATATTTAAAATACAAGTTTCAATATTTATGTACAAATGATTGAGAAAAAATTATGGTGGAAAAATTTGTACAATTTTTACAATCTTAAATTTTTGCAATCGTAAACTTTGCTATCTATATTAAACCTATGATTGATATTTAAACAATGATTTGCGAAAGTTGAATATGTTTTCTTTTTTATGACATATCTCGTGTTCTTTCATCCTAATTTTGAATGCCCTCCCCGTTTGCCCTATGTATACCTTATTACAATCTTCACATGTATATATACAATGTGTCCCGGAAAATGTGGGAAACCTCTCGGATTCAGATAGAACATTAAAAAATAAGATGACAAGTTCCCATAATTTTTTTCCTAGCGGCCCTCCCTACGGAGATACGGCCTCCTAAAGGACGCCACTGGAAATCAATTTTTCTTGAATAACTTTTAAACTACTTATTATAATTTAATGAAAATGTAATATGATAAACAGTAATAAGGACCTCTTAAAATACTGCCCTTAAATTTAAATTAGCTTGTTTAGTTTACCAGGGGCGGACTAGGTTGTATATTTTAATGCTTACATTTTTAACACCCTGTATGATAAGGAGTTAAAAAAAACATATTTAGATACCTTGAACATTAAGCTAGAGAAACGGTACTCTTGTTCATTGTCGATAAAATGAACCGTTTTCGAGGAAAAAAAATAAAAAATTAATGTTTTATTTCTATTAAAAAGAACCATGTTTTTTATTTTTTTTTGTCTCCAACAAAGTGTGATACAAAAGTCATTCCCGGAACAAAAAAGTTTTAGTTTAAGTTATTTAATACGACAAAATTATAAAGATTCTTAGAAATGCAGTTTTGTCCCCGAAAGGCACCTTAACAAAAATTATGTTTAGAAATGTACTCACTAAAGCTTGCAACGATTGAACCTAAATACGCTAATTAGAAATAATCAATTAAAAACTTCATAAGTGGGTTCAACATGGGCTCCGTGAACTCTGATACACTCGCGGGCACGACGAATAGAGGACTGCTGTACTCGCCACAACAACCCAGCATTGTTTCTTATCACATCACAATGAAATGTGATTCTCTGTAAAAGTTCCTCCCTAGTATCAACCGCAGAGGAATACACCAAGGCTTTGAGATGACCCCACAGGTGAAAATCCATTGGCGTTAGGTCGGGAGACCGTGGAGGCCAGGCAAAGGGACCTCCTCTGCCTATCCAACGGTTTAGATAGACTTTATTCAGGTGGTCGCGTACAGCAACGCTAAAATGAGGTGGGGCCCCATCATGCATAAAATAGATGCTTTGGCGGGTTGCAAGTGGCACATGCTCTATTGAATCCAGAAAAGCGTTCTGATGGAACTGTAAATAAAGTTCACCATTCAATCGTGTCGGCTATACGCATGGTCCAATCAAAGAATTGCCAATTATTCCTGCCCAAACATTAATTGATTGGAACTGATGCTGATAATGATGAACAACAGTGGCATGAGGGTTTTCATCAGCCCATACATGCGAGTTATGTAAATTTACAATACCATTTTTGGTAAACCCTGCTTCATCGGTAAAAAGAATAGTGCTAATGAAGTTTGGGTTTGTTCGTTGCTGATCTAACAGCCAGTTTGCGAACTGGATTCTACGAGGAAAATCTTCAGGAAGTAGTAGATGCACTTTTTGCAGATGATAAGGGTAAAACAACTGTTCTTTAAGTACTTCATGAATTGGTGGTTTTGGCGTATTAAGCTGCGCGGCTAATCTTCGAGTGCTTATTGAAGGAGTATCACCTACAGTATCCGAAATATTTTCCTCCAATTGCACCGTACGTACTGTTCTTCTCACACCAGCATCAGTACTTTTTTTCGCAAAACTTCCTAAAACATTAAAGAAAGTCAATAATGTTACCTTATTAAATGGAATCGCCCACCAGTCTCTCTTAGACGTTGGTCAAGTCGCTGAAATATTTTCTGATTTAGAATATTGCGATTAGGATATCTTTCTTCATACAACCTTCTTGCTTCCAAAGCATTGCAAGATGCAAGACCGTACTTAAGATGCATATCTGCATACTCACTAAATGTTTATCCCATTATCAAATTAAATTTACCAAGATATTCAAAACTCAATAAATTAATATCGAAGTAAAGGATCAATGTGTTAACAATATGAAAGATTACAAGATTTAAAATTTACACGTCAATGCAAGATATTTATTAATTCGTGGGTACCATTGTAACGTTTGTAAAAACAATGCGTTTTTTAGTACTGAAAACAGTTTTATTTCAGACTTTTGTATCACACTTTGTTGCAGACAAAAAAAATAAAAAAACATGGTTCTTTTTAATAGAAATAAAAGATTAATTCTTTTATTTTTTTTCCCTCGAAAACGGTTCATTTTATCGACAATGAACAAGAGTATCTTTTCTTTAGCTTAATGTTCAAGGTATCCAAATTTGTTTTTTTTAACTCCTTATCATACAGGGTGTTAAAAATGTAAGCATTAAAATATACAACCTAGTCCGCCCCTAGTAAACTAAACAAGCTAATTTAAATTTAAGGGCAGTATTTTAAGAGGTCCTCACTACTGTTTATCATATTAAATTTTCATTAAATTATAATAAGTAGTTTAAAAGTTATTCAAGAAAAATTGATTTCCAGTGGCGTCCTTTAGGAGGCCGTATCTCCGTAGGGAGGGCCGCTAGGAAAAAAATTATGGGAACTTGTCATCTTATTTTTTAATGTTCTATCTGAATCCGAGAGATTTCCCAATTTTCCCGGACACATTGTATATATATATCAATATAAAACTGAAAGGTCGTAATAATTGCATACGTGTAATTAAAGTTAAAGTAATAATTAATTTGTCCGAAAAATATAATTTAGATATCTGCACTAGTGTAGTCCTAAATGTGACATATAGATGGCGTTAAGTTTTGTATTTTCGGTTGACACCAGTATACAATTTCGAACATTAGTAAAACATAATAAACAATTAATACTTAACTTATGTAGGCCTCCTTCTAGTGCTAAACTATTTACTAAATACTTTATGGGTATTTTAATCAAAATGTTGGCTAGCTCAGTCTTTATAGTGATAAGATTAACGTGTATCTATGTTCGGTACGTTGATAGAATATAAGCATAAGTTTTCAAAACAAGTTATTCGAAGTGAAAGACTTTCCGTTGTTAATTACAAGAATAAAACAAGAGGATAAATTGTAAATATCACTGGTTTAATCAGAATTTCAATGCAAAAAGGTAAGTTTAAATACAATATAACAGAACATTAGCATGGAAAGTCACGTGATCTGATATTATTATAAAAGTAAGGTTAAATATTTTTATAAAATAGCTACTGCTCAAATATACTCTATGTAACGGCAATTCAACTTAAAAAGAACTGTATTTTTCGATTTTAACTGTATATGGACTAAATGCTAACACTTTTGGTATCTATATGAAATATTAACGATTATTTTCAACATGTAAAAATAAATAATTTTATGTTTTAGGAGTTAAATAAATAAATACTCAATTTGATTATGGTTGAGGTCTCTGGGTGGTCAATGGATATTTGAGTCTTTATATACATGAAAAACGGCTCAGGTGTAAGAGAAAGGCTTGTATCCTTCCAAAATTCGGTTAGCGTCCCTGCGAAGCTGGAATTTTCGTTCTCCGCGTTCAGGCAAGTCTAGGATGGAGTAATCTTCGTAAAAACGATGCTTGGTGGTAAGGATGTTTGTAGGATATGTTTTAGGTAAGATTTAGCTAATATATTTTCAATTTAATCACTTAATTACTGCAACACAATTTTATAAAAATTCGACGCGTTGTACCATTTTTGAATACCCCAAGCTAATTCTCCCTTGTTTTTTGTTGAATCTCCAGGCGTCTTATTTTGAATGTTTGTTTATATTTATTTAATCTCGTTAATTATTTTATCAAAATAAAATAAATTACTATTCCCAATCGTTTTGACATTTCACATAAATTATAATTTTAATTTTACAATAGATAAAAATGTATTTTGAATGTTAAATCTCCGCTAAATACCTATTTACATTTGGGATAATTCCCGCCTTATCTGATTCAAATTAGGTACAGCTATGACAATGATATGTGACATATAATTCCAATCAATTAAGTTAAAAATTTTCGGTAAAATAAAAATGTGTCTGAAAATGACTTATGTGAATGATACCAAGAATATAAATAAATGTGAGATTCAAATCTGATCAATTAAAAACGCGGAATTAACTTTATTGATATGGCACATGAAAAATGCAGTTCTAACAGTGACTTATTCTAAATTAACAAATTAAATATTAATTCTGTATTTTTATTCTAGGCCCCTTATGTACATGGGTAAGCCTCATTACAATATATATATATATGATTTTTTTTCTTTCTCAATTTTATCTTTGTTGTTTTTAATAATATTCTGTATAGTATTGTCTGTTTTAAATGATATATGTTCGTTTTTTTTAATGAAAATACCAATTTTTTCCCCAAATTTTCCTAAGTGATTGAATTGTAGGAATTAATTATATTCTTCATTTTTAAATTTTGGGTAAACTAAAGTGAAAGTAAAGATAAAATCTAAAACACTTTCTTTAGTTTAACCAAAATTAAAAAACAATATAACCAATTCTTCTTATCGTTATAATGAAGTTTCAACAAGTATCTCCTTCGTCAGTCAACTATCTACTAAATATTTCCTTTGCAGAAATTTTCGTTGTATTATTTTAATATTTCATTCACATATTTCTATATGCAGTCTTCTAAACAACTTTATGTTTCAGTATCAATAATTCAATACGTTGCACATATGCGTCTCAAAAATGTCCTTGTTGAAATAATAAAAATGCATTACATTTCAGCGTGTAATTTTCATGGCCGGTATAAATATGTAAATAGCCGGCCGGCATTATTTTACACCTTTTTGTAAGTCGGCGCATAAATAAGGAATATAACCTGGGCGCTTTATGCTCTCCATAAAATTCCACTTTGTGTTGAATAATCTTCAAATTGCCCGGGAGCACATTCAAGCGTGAAATATGCGTCCGTGAGGTGGGCGGAAGGGGGCTACACGGTACGTCGAGGTGCCTTCGAAAAACCTTAGGAAAATGGAAAAGTATGACGTGGAAAGAGAAGAGATGGGGTGACGAGGGGCGGAGAACGAAGGCAGCCAAGTGTAGAAGCGATGAGGTGAGCGTCACATTAGCGCAATGCTGCTTCCGTTGGCGAAAGTGCAGGGCCGTATTCACTTTTTCTGAAATATACCGATTCGATTTTATTTCTTACAAAAATTTTTCTAGAGGCAGGCACATATCTGACTTAAAGATTAAAGAGTTTTTCCTTAATTAATCATATTTTCTATCAGATGCTAAAAAGTTGACATAATAAACAATGTGGTTATATGCGTTATAAGCTTAGTAAAAAAAAAATTATTTATAATACCAATTATCCAGGCTGTAAAGCTTCACGTCTAGCTATTTAAAAGTTCTTTCTTAGATCCGTTCTAGATAAAGGAACTTTTAAATACTACTAGCACTACACTCTTGATCTTAATTTTTCCACCATTTTCCTGTAAACTGCTTGTTGTTGATAATATATTACAATTTTAAATAAAATTTTAAAGTCAATGTTTCTCTTAAATTCTTTCACAATATTTTTACCACTTAATTTAATCTCAAAAAATATCCTCAAAAAGTTAAAAGCAATAAGTATCACCTCTCATTAACTGTTTTAACTTAATAAAATTGAATAGTGAATATTCTAAAATTGGATAGTGCAACAATCCTGCAGGTATCCTGCAAGAACTTAGAGAATGTTTGTAGGGGGTTTAGTTTATAAGTAAATACTATTAAACATTTCAAATCAAGACAGAAGTTGACTATTAAAACCAAGCAGAAATGTATTATAAGCCTATTTTGCCAGAAAATTTACCAGATAATATGCGTTCCAAAAATAAACAAACATTTTACAATTCAGGATTCCACATGTTTGCTACCTCAAATTGATTCGAGCAAAAAATGTATTAGTTTACACTTGTGATAAAAAATATGTCGGCCAAACAAAACGTTCGATTCTAACTCGTTATAAAGAACATGTTTCGCATATTAGATTCAATAGACCGGAAAAATCAAGTGTTGTCCGACATATTCTTGAATCAGATCACAACGTAACATCTGACTGTCTGAGATTAATAAAAAACGTCACACGCCCCCGCGAATTAGATAGTTTTGAGAGCATTTTTATCTTTAAAAATAGGAATAACGTAATTAACGCAGATTTGGGTCCTATACCAGGTTCATCTTTATTTGAGTTAATTGACAGTTAGATGTTATTAAAGCAAGAAAAATAGGAAAACCATTAAAAAATATTCGAATTCATGGAATTTATTTTTAAATTCGTTTCATTACAATATTTGCCATTAAAATATTCTGACTCAACATTAATTTCCAAATTTATATTTCAACATAATTTAAGGATTAGTTTCATAATTGGATTCTTAATGTATGTTAAATTACGGCTTTTATAATATTTTTAAACGGTTTTTCTATAGAATTTACAAATAATGGGTTAATGCTCTTGCATGAATAGGTGGGGTTTGCCAAAATGTAGGTAATTTTTGTAGCATTTAAGATTGAAAATTTTAGTGTTAAACTAGAAGACGTTCAGAACAATCCTTCTGTGAGTGTTTTTGTGCGTTCAAGTGTTACACTGTTTTTTTCTACTGAAGATGACAACGTGGTTGTAGAAATACGTATTTAGAATCATTAAATTCTATTGTGGTAAGGGTTTTTAATTTTATTGTATTCATCTGTTAGTTAAACATTTTACGTCTACTTTTCCGACTGAAATTTGATAAAAAAACTTCCATTAAATAAATCTATGTCTAAACAGCGCACGAGATGTCTGCGCAAGAAGGTCGCCATATTTTGATGCCGCTTGACTACCAAACATAACCCTTGTGTCAGTTGATGGTCATTTGGTATTTATTTTGTTAAAAATTATTTATTTTGAATTTCTAAAAATGTCGTGGAATCAGGAGCAAGTGTCGACGTTGATTGACGAATTACAAAAATATTCTTGTTTGCACGACGTGAGAAGCAAGGCTTACAAGAATAGGTATTTTCGGCAACAATGTTTGCAAGCGTAATTCATTTATTATTAGAAATTAGTAATTTTTCAAATTGTTCATTTGTTGTATGTAAAAAAATGTATACATTAGGCGGGCGATCTTCTACAAGCAATTCGGTGTTCAGCATGTTTAAAATTTTTTCATTCTGTAATCCTCTGTTGATCTAAGGCTTCATCCATACAACCCGTCTGCGCTTACTGAGTTTTTTTTTTAATAATTTGCAATATTGCGCCGACTTATAAATCTAGAATTTCGTGCGAACCACGAAGAGATAAATTTATTTGATGGTGATTTTTGAGTTAATATCTATTTCGGTAACTATTACCTCTTGCAATATAATTAAGGTCTCTTTTCTATTATAGTGGGAACGCCAAAGTCAAACTCTATATGTATATAAATTACACTTTGAGAGCTCTAGTTATTTTTACAAGCTTTTGAATAATTCTCCACATCAAAACACTATAATTAGTATTAAAAAAAATAAGGTAACATAAATACGTTAACTATCAAATTAAATGCGTTAGATCTTATTTTAATACGAGGTGCTTCACCAAAATTCCAGGAATTTGAATATGTGGCGCTCGTAGGGATGGTAGTACACCTCTATAGCGCTAGATGGTGTGAACTACGTCTGTACTAAGTCAGTCTGTCAAATGGTACTTTGCTAGTTGGTGACAAACTGTTTTTGTGTTTATATTTGTTGAGTTATGTTTGAGTTATTCTGCGACACTGCAATGTCCAACGTGAAAGAGCAAAGAACGTGCTCCAAACTTGGTAAAACGGCAGCGAAAACTCGGACAAAGTTTGAACAAATATTGGTGCGGATCCTTCAGACCAAACACAAACTGATGAATGGTACAACCGTTTTAAAAATTTTCGTGTATCGGTTGATGATGATGAGCGTGCCACACACCTGCAAATGTGGCAAAAATGCGTAATGTTATCTTGCGATACCGAAAGAGAACAATCCTCACATTTATAACATTGTTGGCTTATCGTATGGCTTTTGTCAGCGTATTCTGTGCCGCGAACTCAACAGACGGCATGTTGTTGCCGAGTTCGTGCCAAGGTTACTCAGCATTGAACAGAAACGGTACCGCGTGCAGAAACCTGGATAACATTTTCAATTAATAAGTAGTTTCGATTAATTAATTGAATTCTATTTAGGAAAGATTTCTCTACAATTTGAAATTTATGCACTTTATTCAGGACCAGGCATTCCCAGTTATTAATGTTTATGGCAGTGTCAAACTTAATTTAATGACGTACTTTTACTTACTTTATCCAAAAAATATTGTTCAAAGTACGGCCTCGATTAACCGTTTAGCTCACAATTAAATTGCGGTTCATCTTTCTTAGAAAATGTATTTTTAAATATTAATTTATCATCTAGTTTACAGTTATTTATTCAGACCTTTTTTCTATTTTGTATTGTTTTTGCTTAAGGTGTAGCCGCTATGATCACACAGGCACATTAGGCGCATCAACTAAGCCTTGTAATGTTTAAATCAAAAGCTTAACACCTATTGTGAAAAACACGGAGTTGCCCGTTAAGCCAGACGGACCTAACGGACAAATTTAATTAATTCTACAAATATCACAGTCCCATTTTCAAAGGTCTTTGTATTAAACAATAGTATTTCGGACACACGATTTATCCAAGGTCAAATCTGGGTAAAACCGTTTGTACCTGACCCATCTAATTATCTATTCCGTACACTATAGCGATGTCAAGTTTATGTAAACTTATGTACCTATCCTGTTTCAACCAATCTTAAGAAATAGAGTGGAGTCGTATGACTGCATTTTTCTTTGCCTGTCTAATATTTTAGAATTAAAAGATTAAGTTTGCTAAGATCTATTAAGGATATCACACATGCCATTTTAAGCAGCTTCAAGCGTTACTAAAATTAGAAATGTAAATAAGTTTTATTATAATATATTTGCTTGGGGCTTAGGTAAAATTATTTTTCTGTATTTAATAATTAAAGAGTGTTGTGTCTTCAACAAGTGTTTGTATTCTGCCAACCACTGAGCGAGAGAAAACCTTCTATTGAGTAGACCTAAAATCAACGACGATCCAACATAAATTACGGATTTACGGTGATTACGCAGAAGTGTCATATCCAGCCACGTACGTCCTAACGTACGTTCGTGTGTACACAGAGCTTAAAAAAACTGCCGAAAGGGATACGCACGTCAGTACTAGAATCATTACTGACAACGAATCATAAGTATATGGGTATGATCCCGAAATAAAGCAGCAGTCACCGCAGTGGAAGACGCCATCGTCACCACGACCGAAGCGACGTCAAGTCGTTGTTGATTTCTCCAACCAGGTTTAACATTTAATCGGCGATTTTATTGCGATGTTCCCGGCGACTAAGACATTCGACACAAGAGGCCTGATAAGTAGTGCAACAATTCGTGGATCCTACTCCACGGCAATATATCAACTCACGCGTAAGTTGTTTTACGTCAGTTTCTAGGCTCAGCGAAAAATGTAGTACCACCCTACCCTCTCCGCTCCCCCTATTTTGGCCCTGGTGACTTTATCCTGTTTCTGAAGTTGGAACTGAAGCTCAAGGGACGCCGTTTTTGAGACGATTGAAAATACGTTAACACACGAAGACTTCCAGCACTGCTTCCAATAATGGTCGCTGGGATTGATGTATTTTGCGGAAGAAGAGTACTTTGAAGGAGATAGTAGTAAATAAGCTGTAAGAACAATTCATTGTATTTTTTCTTACATTCCTGGAATTTCTGGATAGCACCCCGTATGGATATCCTTAATTTGGTTCACATATTCTGCCTTCAAACACAAACTACACCTATGAGTGCTTCTAGGAGCTAGGAGCAAGCTAGAACCATGTCACTGGCATCGCTTCCATCTTGGCCAACGTCCACTATTACAAGGGCTATTATACTGTTGTTGCACAGAAACTGATAGTCTGTTAGTTTGGGGTTGAGGCTATACAGGAGCTGCTCCGAGTCGCTGAAGCAATATGTACACTACATCTATCCTATATATATTTTACTGGAAGCCTAAATTTCTACAGTACAATAACTTTGGTTATTACTTAGATATTTAAAAA
The DNA here is from genome assembly GCA_935421215.2 of Melolontha melolontha. Taxonomy (NCBI): domain Eukaryota; kingdom Metazoa; phylum Arthropoda; class Insecta; order Coleoptera; family Scarabaeidae; genus Melolontha; species Melolontha melolontha. The sequence goes on along the minus strand of OW285237.1, from coordinate 163,723,365 downwards.
CATTTTCTTATATGAATCAAGAAATTATTCCACTAAATTTGAATTTTATATATATATATATATATCTAATTGTTAAGATTTACTTATTCTTAAAAGATACATACCCATGGGCTGTTAATTTAATTAAAAAAAGTATATTATAGTATTTCACAGTCAAAAAAATTTTGTTAAAATTTTACTTAGAATTCATCTCTGGAAATCGCATCAATATCAAGAATCGCACTTCCAGAAACTATATGCATATACTTTCGCGTTTATATCGTTCCTTTTTGCTCACGCCTTCGAGCGATTCCAACACTCCTCACACCTCCCTTTTCTTTGCTCTTATTCCTCACTACCTCATCCCTTCCAATCCACCATCTCGTTTCATTCTTCCTGTAAAAGTTTCTCGCATTCGCGTGATATTTTAACGGGCAGATCGTCGCTGAGCCCCGAGACAGAATAGATGGCGACAAAGTTTGTTGTCTAGAAGGATTGCCGAGTAGATAAGGAAGTCCTTTGCTCTGGCCTCTCCGACTTGGTAACGCCACTAGATGGTACATTATACAAATTCGCTCCCTTATTCCTTGCTTTGGCAACGTTACGAAATGCTGCAACGGCGGAGAACAGAGAAAAGCCATGGCTTGTGTTGTTTATCCGATATGCCGGGGGCTTTGCATCAGACTCGCAATTAACTTGAATAAGGAGCTGGGGTTATCGGCGGGGTAGTAAAGACTGTACGACCACAGTTACTGTCTGATGTCATCATTGAGAAGCATTAATTTTCTTGGTAATTTTATATCCCCTTTTGATGTCTCCCTTTTTCGCACGAAGTGAAAAGTCGAAAGTAAAAATGTTTATTGGGTTCATACATACAGACTTTTTTGTTAAATATAAATATATATTTTGTTAACACGATTTTAGAGAAATTGTTTCTACTTATATTTGAATTCTTTCCCGAACTAATTTATTGTTTTTTTAACGAGCAGAGAAAAATATACCTGTTTACAACAACACACAGATATACACAAGATGTAATATCGTACAAAAATTTGGGGAACATTCAGTACACATGTACTGTTAGTCTTTTAATATTAGCCTTTTATCAATATAAAAGACTAACTCTTAAATTTGAAACTATACTCAGGTATTCGTTCTATGAGGATGATTTGATGGAAAGTGAGACTCACAATCAAACAAATGAGTTAAAACAGGGAGTTTTCCATTATCTTCCACAATATTTTACTTCAACGTATTTGAACAAGTTTTTGCGAAAGATTACGAGCATAGGATAACGGTAACAGATGAATTGTTATAATTATCCACTCCCTTATTTTTATCAGGACAAAGTTAACAGGGAACTGGAGAAGATGGAAAAATCAGGAATAATTCACAGATAAAATACATATTACATAAACCCTATTGTTTTAGTAAGGAAAGCTAATGGGAAAATAAGAATTTGTTTAGAGTCCAGAGAGATAATTAAAAGGAGCAGTTCCACAATATAAAGAATTTAAATGATATAAAAAAAAATTAACATGAATCCATTTGGAATCATTTCAAGTTCGAAAGGTTATCGTAACATTTTTTATAATAAAAATCCTTATTTAGCCAGTTAGATCTAAAGCTCAAACAATAATAATTCAGGCGAAATAATAACCGTTTTAATTGTAGATAATATAATATTAGTAAACATAATGAATACAAAATAGTCCATTTATCTAAAATTTATTCATTATTTAGATTAATTATTTATGACAATTTTAGATAATCAGATAAATGGATACAACAGTAGGCGCCATTGAAAGTTAATAAGCGTCCCTAGAAAAATAGAAGAAGAAGCAATTAAAAGCGAATTAAAGTTAATTATTTGTGATAATTTTATTGTGCGAATAGATGCTCAGTAACAGATGAATCTCGAAATATACCATAGAAAGATCTTATTACCCTGTTCATACTTCTTTACACAAATAAATTCATTAACCTACGATATATTCTAAACATCATTAGATTTTTCCGATACCCAAATATATATTAAGTTCATTTGTATAAGCATATTTTAAAGTAGTCCATGTATCTAAAAGTAAAATTTATTGGACATAAATAAGTCAATTTGGCAGTTCTCAGAAATTACAAAACGATTAAGGGTTAAGGAAGTTTAAATAAAGTCGTAGCAATAATTAATAGGAAAGACTAATTTTTATAGATTAAATAATTTCCAAACTTTTCAAAATTCAAACAATAATAATTCAGGCGTAAATAATATCCATTTGAATTATAATTCAAATCGAATGGTAATTTTTCAAATCTTTCTACAAATTTTCCAATTTCGTCTAAAGAAAAATAATCAACCTTCTCTTTCAAAAATATAATATTACTAATAACTAAACTATGTACATGGTTAATATTTACAAATGTTTCTTCTTCGAGGAAATTTTATACTATACAGAATATACATATTCCATCATCATTTGTTTGCCCTTAAAATTGGATATCGATTAATTCACAATTACATATTTTGATTTGTTCGCATCTGTGAGTATCTGTAAATGCCAAGTATTCCAGATTTTAACATTCGCTTGCCTAGGAAATCTTACATAGTCTTGCATAGAACTGAGTATTTTAAGCACAATTTTCTAGATCGACTACATATGCTATTGAATTTAATTCAGGAGACTTATTTGTTTAATATTCAAAATTACTCATTTACATCTATCTTACGCAACAAACCAATCTAAATATTATTATTAGAGTTGGCACTGGGAACCATCGGTAAATAGCGCGAGCTTCATTTAGCTGTGCTTGTACAGTGTGAACTATTTGCATTGACTCCACTAATGACAATGACGAATTTTGTAATTTTGGAACTGTCATTATGACCACTACGATACATGTCCAGTAACGTCATGGCCGTCAACTACACCGTCACACCAGACACAAATTCAAACTATTCCTGAACGCCCATGACCGGTTTAAACTAGGTTTCTTCTATATAGAATGACCGCCGAAGCGTTTTGGACCGTCAGGATATGCACTTTAGATTTACGAAAAAACTTCAAAAAAGAAATTTAATTTTTTAACATTATTATTACAGTAGAAAAACAAAAAATGTGAAAAGCAGCTCGTAAATTACAAATATTGTTACTTAATTCCTTTGTTGGCTCACCTGAAGCAACCCAAGCAATAGTGTAGCATTTCATCGCACTCCGAACATTAGATACTAACCTTCTTTACCTGATTTATTGTTATTTTCAGTTCAATTTTCTTCTAGTAACAGTATCTGCAATATTTTCTTGTTGTCACGGCAGGCCATTCCTTTTTCACCAAATCGTGTGAACGCAAAGATTTCCTGGTTGGGATATCTTCTGCACCCTTTACCGCGAAGAGTGCTTTTATCACCTCTTCTCGGAACTTGGTGATTTTCATTCTTTTTTCGGCTGATTATAGACTACCAAAGCCTTTACCGTTGTAGTCCCCAGAAGAAATTCGACTGCCAACTTCCTGTACCACTTTAGCGCTTTACGAAGGAGAGAACAATAAATTTGACATTTGGTCAGATAAGTTAATTGAAGATTTTCTTTCGTTGTAGTCGAGGCTTGCCTTAGGTTTATCTTTCGTACCCGTACAGCGTTGAATTTCTACAGTTTCCGTTGTATGCTCGGTACCAAAGCATCTCTTTTATCACGCCATTTCAATATACAAACGCTCATTTTCAAGCCCGTAAACTTTGCCTTTCTTAAGTTTTCTTTTTGGTAACCACTTTAAGATTGCCTTTGCGATTTTGGCGGAGTGTACCAACATAGTGTATTTTACTATAGAAGAGAATATTTGAAAGTTTCACACTGGTGTAAAAATGATCAGCAACGACTGTTCTTTCGACATTCAATAGATCTTTGGAGAACATTTGTTGAAACTGAAGCACGACCACTTTCTCTTTTCCGGCATATATTCTGTGTAACCATTCTCGCTGCATAATTTAAATAATTTTACCTCATATTTATGAGTTTTTTACGGTAGGTACTGTTTCATTATCAAACGCCCTTAGTAGGGTGGAATAGTGTCGTCAATACAAAATGCTTTCTTCATGGTATAGACCACTTCATATTTTTTTATCAATGTGTTCAATAAAGGTTTTCCTTTGAAGAGTCTGTCACCTTCAGGACATTTCTTGTTGTCAAAAAAGTGCCACATACGCAATAGCAGCTGAAAGCAATTGCGTGACATGATTTTAGGAATAAAAATTTTTGTAAAAGAAGTCCCGACTCCAATAATTTTCAAGAGATGGCATTTCAATATTCCACATATAAGCAATTATTCCAAGAAATTTTATCAGCTCGCCTCTGTCTACCGTCTGCCATCTGTATAACCGAGGTTCAGATCCTGTATCGCCACCATCCATTAACACGTACGTCGCATACAGATTTGTTTGCATAAGCATCTAGTCAAAGATTTCATCGTCAAGAAATAAATAAAAATAGTTATATGAAGTCAAATCTCCCATCAATGCGGAAGCGTATTGTGGCTTCAACCTTCCTGGTAGGATATATTCAAATTCTTGACTCGCCACAGGCTGACTCCAGTCATCGTCATGGACATGAGGCACCGGTGAATTTTAGGTTGTTGAATTATCTTCTGCAGCGACTTCCTCTGATTCATTTTGTGCATCTTAATTCATTTCTACGTCAAGAGTCAAACTATACGTAGAATCGTGTTCTAGTCTGTTATCTGGTTTACGAATTGCTTGCAGCATTTCTTCTATCAACGCATGAGCTTCAGGATGTGCTGACTCGCCAATATCACAAAATATATCTAAATCTTGTTTCTTTGAAGAATGTTCCGTTGTTTCGGCAAAAACTGTCAAACACCTCATCACTAGACGCAAAGTGTACAGGATCTCTATCCGAATCATAGAAACTCAAATCTCCATCACCTTCTGTTGAAAGGGCACAAAAAGTTGCAGAGGTGTAGGTGAGAATATAATATTTTACCTTCAGTCCGTTCTTCTAAGGCCAATTGCAGTATTTTTCTCGATCTCGAACTTGGGCGTGGAAAACCTTTCAAGGTCTATCACGCCCCGTCGGTCATAATGACCACTTATCAAATTTCATAAAATAACTGGTTAAAAATAACGCCATAGGTCGTTTGACCTATGATATATGTTTTTAGATGTGCCAAGGGTCCCAAAATGCAAATGATGTCAGAAGTAACTTTTTCAATTTTAGAATAGCAGTCAATCTGTTAAGTATTTACAAGTACTATTTTAATTATGCTAGTTCTACATTTACGTTTCTGTATATAAGAACATTTATTCCTCACGTCGAACAGGGTTACATGAAACTGGCGGCACATACCTGATGTTGCACATATTTAACCTATCTATCCACTTTGTACATCTTCATATTGAAAACGCTCCTTGAAAGGGTAAGTGTTTATTTATATTTATTAAATGCAGTTGCACTTTTTCGAAGCGAACGATACTGACCGAACATTCGCAGTGTCGACACTAGTTATTATGGTATTTTTTATTATTATATGTTTTTATTTTGTCTAACATGTTATTTTTATTGTTATTCTTGCTATTATTAACCGTATTATAACAAGTAGTACTATTTGAAATTATTATAAATAAATGCTTTAATAATATTTATCTCCTTCAAAATACTATTATTAGGACTGCTAAGAAAATGTATTGAACCTAAACTAAATAAAACTATTAACGAACATATAGCGACATCTATTGAACATTGAGAATAATACAAAGCTTGTTTTATTCACTATTGCTAACTAACCTACCCTCTGTGTAAAAATTATTTATATAAAATTATATAAGAAAATTCTGATTCGCTACTTCTCTTCATTTCATATTTTAGTTTTAAATTAAGGCAAATTGTCTTGAAACTTCGTCCTACATTTTTCAGATTTTTTTTTTTTTGCTTAATACGCAGCAGTACATAAAACACGCCGAGTTTTACTTCGCTCGTAAAAAAGTTGTTGAACAAAAAGAAGACGTGGAACGGAAAAAAAGCAATATTAAGAAGATTGTTAAGTGACACTGGCGCAGGTGTCTCTGTTACTTTCCTAATCTATTTGCTTGCCGGGAAAGTATTAAAAGCTTGACAAAAAATTCTTTATTAAAACGGTTCCCGAAGATATCCCCAAGAGTTTTCGCCCGCAGGCAATTCTTCTGCCTTCTCGTTACACTCCTTACTTGCTCAGATGCGAAATTTTCTTTGCATTAAATGGAGATTTATATTTATTTAATGCTATAAATGGCTTGATTGTCGGGAAGAGACAAGACTAAATTAGAATAGTTACTAAATTTTCTCAGAATTATGTCGTAAGACAATTTAAATACATGCAATAAAAATGTGAAATTAAAAGTACATAGGACGAATTTATATCTTTGCATGTTAATGAATATTTATTATAAAATCACTGGCTAGTGACGTTGTTAACATTGTATGTTCGTTAAAATATATTCAGCCATAAATTTGCTTTGTATTTTAAATTGTGGCTCTTTCGAAAGCAACTAATCGTATTAACTTACATAAGATTAAAAATCAAACTTATACATATAACCGATAAAAGCGAAAAAGTAGTTTACTTAATACAAGATTTGACATTCAACATCGATTACTGATTATACAGGCTGAGTTAAAAGTATGGACACGGCGATTTATTGTCGTTAATATTCATTTTAGGGAATTATGTTCAATATAAAAGTTTGTTAAGATATTTTGGTCTACATTTGTGATTATTTGTTTTTTTTTCATCAATTGTTTTTTTAGATACGCCTGTTCGCGCATTTTTTTTTAAATGGGAACTGGTAAATTTTGCTCTTCCATTCGATAGAGGTTTTTTTTCTCTTTACAATAATATGTTTGTTTTTTAAATTCAATTTAATAACTTTTTTTACAAAGAAAAATTAAACAAATTAATAACAAAGTAAATTAAAGTAAGTGTTCAAATTGTCGTCCATTAGTAATTTGACAATGATCCAATCGATTTACAAAACCCCGAACAGAGTTCTGTAAAAAATCTCGGGGCATTTCTTGTATCGTTCTGGTAATTCGGATTTGTAAATCTTCGACGTTATCGGGCTTTTCTTTGTAAACTTTGTTATTTACGTATCCCCAAAGAAAAAAATCTAAAGGACTTAAATCTGGCGAACGGGCTGGCCATTCAATGGTTCCTCGTCTTCCAATCCATCTTTGGGGAAAAACGTTGTCCAGATATTGACGAACATTTACACCATAATGTGGTGTGGCGCCATCTAGCTGGAACCAGATACTGTCATTGGGCAGGTGTTCATTGTTTTCATGAGGATAGAGCGTAGCACTAGCAGGTATTATTTCATTTTACAATAACTGCAAATACAGAGCCGAAGTTAAATTGCCATTGATGAAAAAGGGACCGATAATATGACCGCCTAGAATGCCAACCCAAACATTAACCTTTTGGGGGTACTGCGTATGGTGCTCCAAAAACCAAGAGGGATTTTCCGATAACCAGTATCTGCAGTTATGTCTGTTTACTTCACCGGTAAGGCAAAAAGTAGCTTCGTCTGAGAAAAGAATATTGTTGACAAAATTTTCATTATTATTGCAAATGTTTAACATTTCTTCAGAAAATTGTAATCTCCTATCAAAATCATCTTCCGTTAACTCGTGTACAAGGTGTACCTTATAAGATTTATACTTTTCACTTTTTAAAAACGACGCGATCGATGACTGTGAAATATTGAAATTGGCCGCTAATTGATTGGTTGATAAATGGGGATATTCAGATACAGCCAATAAAATATTCAGTTTGTTATCATCGCTGTTCTAGGTCTACCACTCCTTGGCAAATCTTTAACGCTACCCGTTTGTTCAAAGCGTCTTAAAGTTTTACCAACAACGGATTTAGAAATTGGATTTCTATTTGGATGCGTATCATTAAATAAATTACTAACGTCTTGTAAACTTCTGCGTCTATCTCCATAACACAACATCATAAGTATTTCAATTCGTTCATGTTCACTTAAACTCGCCATTGTTAATATTAACAGCAACAAATTGCACAAATGAATTATTTCTGTCAGAGACTTGACGTACACAATAACCACTGATAAAATTATGTCGCTCAAGTTTGTTTATCGCTAAGCTTCTGTCTATCTGCGATGTACCGAACATCTGTTAAACACATGAACTGGCTTTTTCTTATAAAAAAGTTATTAAAATGAATTTAAAAAAAAAACAAAAAAAATTTGTAAAGAGAAAAAAAGCTCTATCGAATGGTTGAATAAAATTTACTAGTTCCCATTAAAAGAAAATGCGCGGACAGGCGTAACTAAAAAAAAATTGAAGAAATAAAAGATTCAAATATTCTCAAATGTAGATCAAAATATCCTAACAAACTTTTATATTGAACATAAATCCCTAAAATGAATATTAACGACAATAAATCGCCGTCTCCATACTTTTCACTAACCCTGTATACGCGTTGTTAATTAACAAAACAAATACACTGTGAGCAAAATGATCTGACTATAATTGACTGCATCAAAGTCCCTAGACTAGATCGTTTTAGTATTTAAAAATTGGCGGCATTTCTCATATTAGTATTTGTATATTATTTATTTGCCATTATTCTTTGTTGTCGAACGTTGTATTGTATTTTCTTTGCTCTTTGGTCTTATTCGGAACTTGAATAAAAATGACCGGTATATTACTATAAAGAGTATTCAAGCAACTTTAGACATTAAATTTGAAAGCAATTAACACCGTCTCACACAAGCATAAGCAACACACAAGATGTGAAAGTTGTTTCCGTTACATTCGCCACAATTTAACTGCAGTTCAAAAAGGAAACCGTGTCAAATAGTAAAGATCTACACTAATCATTTTGCCAATAAATCATATCATTTAGTGCACAACACCACTACGAGTGGCAAACCTTTGTTATGCAGGGGTATAATCTGGAATAAAAACAGGAATTGGCAGTTTGTATCGTTGAAAATGAATCGGTTCCAATAAAAGTTTTTCGAAAAAAATCCAAAACAAATACTAGAGAATCATCGCATTATTAATGCAGAATGGTACACTAGAACTTGTTTGTCTAAGTTATTCGAGAAATCGTCCAAAAGCATGTGGCATCTTCCAACGCTGGAGCTCACACTGCTTTTCAAACGATTGATTATTAAAATGCCCAAAATACCAGGGATGACTTTTATGGTTTGCTTACTGGGACATAGCGGGTGCCACTAAGCAAATGTCAGTACTGAAAATTAACCTCCATCTTACAAGTTAGTCGAAAAATGGAATTAAACCGTGAAAATTTTCGCGCAATATTATTTTATAATTTTATAAGAAAATTATCTCAACAAGAATGCCTCGTCTAGTTGGTTTCTGTTTTCGGTAATGAAGCATCGCGTCAGTCAATAATTTCTCGTTTGTATGGAGAATTCAAACTCGGACGGATTAATCTTAGCGACGATCCAAGAGCAGGTGCATCAAAAAGAGAAGTCACTCAGGAAAACGTCAATGCTGTGCGCAAGCTCATCATTTGGGATTTCAAAGACCTTAATTCAAAAAATTTTTAATGAAGAATTGTGTGTAAAAAAATTAGTTTCCCGTTGGATACCACATCTATTAACCAAAGAACAGAAAACAGCTAGGGTGAATTGGTGTCAAAAAAACTCTATACCATTTCAACGCAAGAAGCTCTAAAAACATATAGAACATCGTGAGTGGTGATGAATCTTGTATTTACTCATACGAGCCAGAAAACAAACGCCAGTTGTCTGTTACGTCTGGTGTTCCAAAGTGAAGAACAGCCAATAAGAGTCATCCGTTCTCGAAGTGTCTCCACAAAGATGATCGCGATGTTTGTCTCAAAAGCAGGTCATGTAGCAACAATTTCTCTACAAGATCAAAGAACTGTTGCTGCCGATTAGTATACAGCCATTTATTTGCCGCAAATCATCGCTGAGCTCCGAGAAACCAACCCACAACGACGAATTATCCTCCACCAAGATAATGCAAGTTCACACACAGCTCGCAAGACAATTGAATTTTTAATGCAATAAAGCGTCGAATTACCTAAGTCTTAACGATTTCTTAACGTTTCCGAAAATCAAGGACGGACCGCGTGGTTAAAGGTTCCAGTCGTTAGAAGCCTACAAAAACGCTTGACTGCATCAACAAACGAGTGGAATAACTGCTTCCAGAGTTGGTTCGAGCGCATACAAAGCGCATTAATCTTCATGGAGAACACTTCAAAGAACAATAAAGTCTTTAAAAGCTATCTACTGTTTTATTCCAGCTCTATATGTAAACTATGAGACATAACCCTTCTATCAAAATAACGAGTCAATCGCTGAATAGTCCCAAACCTGTCACCTAATAATTTCCTTTGGTTCCGCGTGAAGAAAATATCATTCACGCATTTAAATATAATAAACAACGTACCGCGGTAAAATTGGAGGAAAGGATTTGAAAATTAGTTTTCACTACGACAAATTATGTGAATATGGAGGGACATACTTTGAGAAATTATAAATAAATGGGTTCTGCCAAAAAATTGTATTTTACTTTACTAAACTCGACTAGACTAAGAAGAATAATCCTAGTAAAAGGTCAATTTCTGTAACCTACTGGCTACAATTACAAACGCCAAGCTTTAATAACGACATGATCACTGCTATTATTTTTAAATACCTGGAATATAAAAAAGGAGGAAAATATCTGCACAATAACACACAAGAAAATACACACTAACTCTACGAGCCTAAGCGACCAATGGTTTGACTAACCTGGTAGTACTTTTGCCCATTCCTCCGGCATTTCATATAAACTGATCTGTTACTTTATTTTTTTCTATCCCCCTATCTATAACTTCACAATGATATACTGAACAAGTTGTAGATGTTATTCATCAATCTGACGTACTTATAATATGAAATAGATTCGCCAATGGGACATTATCACTCTCCTTCTCAAAATATGGTATAACTAAGTGGCCACTAAAACTATTTTCACAATTAATTGTGACAATGTGACTTTCCAAACTATATCAGAAATGGGAATTACTCATTTAATACAAAACTAAATTGCAACGAAAGTGATAGGCGAAGTTTCAGTAAATTTTCTTCGACGTATACTTAACATATACAACACACTGACATGTTACTTGATTTTATATTCTATACTACACTACTCAAAAAATAAAAGTAGTCACTTTTTTTAACTTTTAAGAACTTATAATAACGTCAGATCGTATATTTCTAACATGCTCACCGACAGATATATTTGAATAGCGACGTTGTATCGTCACTAATTTACCTACTAATACAAACGGCGGCTTTGCTGGATATTGGGATGTGGTGGTTGCCGTGCTAATAATAATGAAATTATTCTAAGATAATAAAATAATTAGTGGTGCTGGTGAAATTTCATCAAAATGCCAGGACGTGCGTGATATTGGTTAATTTAAATAAATATACAACAACTTACTTACTAAATAAAACACAGGAGCGTTGTCCTTAAAGTTTGTATTTATATTTACATAACAAGAAATTTAAATTCGTATATTTAAAAGTAATTAATCAAAGTAATATATACACGAAGAGCGGTAAATAAGTAATTGAAAATTAACACAAAATACACTGAAAACGAACGTTAAATTGAGTAGTAAATTAGATGTTAATTAATTACGATTAATATAAAATAATCTCTGTATCGAACAATACAGAGTTACCTTTGTGTGGCGATGATGGTCACGTTGTCTGCGAAGGTATACTCGGACAAGTGTATGTAGAGCGATGTTTGGCCGGAGGAATAGGAAATTAATTAGTTAAATTAATATGGATTCGCTTAAAAGAATAATATATATTGAACAATACAAAATTACCTTAGAAGCGAAAAAGGCCGGACGGCGTGGTGAGTTGCATCGTGTACTTAAACAGCACGAGGAGTTGTTTAACTCACGAAGGTTCTAAAGAGAAGATGGACTGATAGTTTGTGTCGATAGAACACTGGTCTAGAAAAGATCTGTTTTATGACCTAAGTCGAAGAGAGGGTCGATGTCTTGAATAATAATTAATAAGAAGCGCGACATGAAGAAGTGTTCTATCGATGGCATAAATATTATTAAAATAGCACTTGTGACTTAAGCTGTCTAATGATATGAAACACAACATATAAAAGAAGATGTATATAATTTAATTAAAACAATTTAAAATGAAATGTATATAGAAATTCCACAGTAACGTTATCGGGTCAGGTAGAAAACCAAGGGTTTCGGTTAAGAATATAACAAAAGAAATTCATTCTCTTTGAACACGAATATATACAAGAAAAATGTCTTAAATTAAATATTTTTAATCGAGATATTTAAAGAAGAAAAAATAAATTAAAAATATTTTATTTATTATTTATTTATTTAAATATTATATGCGGAGCGTAACAATTCGCCTAGCCTTTGAAAAGCATTTTTATGTCTATGACTGTTTTGCATAAGAAATTGTTAATTAATTTTAATGTTTGATTTTAAGGACAAAATATAAAAAAAGCGCACCAGGAGCGGCTTGTGCATACTGTACCTACACCATGTTACGTATGACGTACGGGGAAACCTGGAAACCCGTACTAGGCAAGTTTGCGTTTCTTAAAAATCAGAGGTACAGTTTGAATTAAATGACTTAAATAATTAATCAGAGTTCGATTAATTAAATGCAAAAAGAAAAAAACTGATCTGATTAGTAAGTCGTTTAGGTGTTAGTCGCGATACAATGCAGTATAAGATATGTAATATCGAAACGAAAAAAAAGGTGAATGGGCCCTAATCTATCATTACATATCTAGCTAACTTGATTAAATTATTATTTCTAATATTTAATTGAAATACCCGTTCGCGCACTAATCACACTGTAGCGGCGATCTTGCTGTTGATATTTGGCGTCGGTTGTTGGGTTTTCGATGGCGGCTTCTGTCCGTTGTCGGCCGGTTGCTGTTGACTGTCCCCGGTCTTGCAAATCGACGGCGATCAAGAGAGGTATGTAGCGGCGGCGTCGCTCGAATCTGACCGTTTCTACATGCTCTCGATGCGTTGGACTTCGATATCGATTCTGAGAATTTCTTTGCTGTAGCTGCGTTGACCTAGTTAACTTAGGCGATTTGGATTTCTGTAAAAAACAAACAAACGATTGCACAATCGTTTTTTCTTTAAGAGAAAAGAAACTGCGCGTTCATTCTCTAGCTGAAAATGTCCGTATAAAACTTCATGAAGTTTGTCCTTACGTTCGTTCGACTTGTAACGTTCAAGAAATAATTCTCTAAAACATTCAAAAGAATGAATTTGATTATCGAATTGCTCAAACCATAATGCTGCTTCTCCATGAAGATGTGTGGCGATTTCAATTATCGTTCGTGCAGGGCTTAGCGTTTCTGCTTTCAGATGTGCTTCTAGTTGCTGGAGGAATACTTCAGGGTCCTGGAAAATATCTCCACTAAAAACATCCGGCTTTGGAGGTGATACACGTGGTGTTGCAACTGATCTACAAAATTCCTGTAAAACATTGATTAAAGATTGTATATCTGATGAGTTTTCGTTAGGCGCCACCAAATCATTCGATTTGGAATTAGAAGAGTTTTCCTGTTGTTCCTTTGACTTCACCATGTTGCTGTGGATTCGTTGATTACACTTAATCAAATTTTGTCTCACGTTATGGGCGACACTTATTACAAACGGCGGCTTTGCTGGATATCGGGATGTGGATGTGCCGTGCTAATAATAATGAAATTATTTTATAATAAAATAATTAGTGGTGCTGTTGAAGTTTCATCAAAGTTCCAGGACGTTTGTGATGATGGTTAATTAAAATAATTATACAACAACTTACTTACTAACTAAAACACAGGAGCGTTGTCCTTAAGGTTTGTATTTATATTTACATAAGAAAGAAATCTAAATTCGTAAATTTAAAAATTATGAATCAAAGTAATATATACACGAGGAGCGGTAAATAAGTAATTAAAAATTAATACCAAATACACTGAAACGTTAAATTGAACAGTAAATTAAGGGTTAATTAATATATATAAAATAACCTCAGTATAGAACAATACAGAGTTACCTTTGAGTTGACAAGTTGATCACGTGGTCTTAGAAGCGAAAGACGCCAGGCGGCACCGTGTCGTGTAGGTACTTGGACAGTACGATGAGAGATGTTTTACTTTCGAAGGTTCTAAAGAGAAGCCGCCGTTTGTAATACTACTATTTAGCAATATATACATATGTGAAACACTTGACAGTTGTACTCATATATTTAAAGTTTTTGACTCCATTAGTTATAATATTTTAGACCTGACTTTTGAGTCTTCTTGAGAGGAAGAAGTTGTTATGTCTTTTATAATGGATTTTTTTAAATCAGTTCATTACGAGATTTGGAATTTAACAGGGATATAATATGGGACCCTTCCCATTCGTGCTCTTTATGAATGATTTGTTGCTTAATCTATAGAAGATACATATCTATTGCAGTCTAATATAAATTTCATAGTAAATTGGTGTGAGCCTAATAAACTTAAATTAACCTTTAATAAATGTTCGGTCATTACATTTTATAGCATCAACTCTCCAAATTTAACTAACTAGTTTGTATACTCAGTCTCTGTATACTCAGAGATTACGTTAGATAATTAGGTGATTTTTGACTCTTCACTGAGTTTTGCTCTTCAGGGCAGTGCGTAGTATACCTCTGCCTATGTTATGCTTGGTTTTGTAATGCGCATTTCGTAGTATTTACTAACCTGAGTCTTCTTAAAAGTTTATATTATGCTTATATTATCAGTTAAGTTGAATATGCGAGCATTGTATTATATCCAATCTATGCAAGTTATGCGCTGTTACTTGACCGTATTCATGTCAAATTTGAAACTTCTGTTCTATAGGAGTGATGGTGTATAGCCTAGGATCGGCACTCCCCAAAATCAATTGTTGCTGAGATATGATATAGCATCCTTACAGTCTCGAAGAGAACGACATGCAACTATGTTACTGTTTAATTTGATATCTGGTACAATCGACTGTTCATATTTATTTTCCAAAGATTCGTTCCATGCTCCCAGACAAATAGTTTTCTCAACCTGCCAACGGCAGGGGCCAATATTTTGCAGCGTTCATCAATCTCCATAATGTTAAGAAGAGCTGATTCGCTTGTAGATAATATCTTTTTTCGGATTGACACAAGTTTCTATTAATTATATTTTTTGTGCTTTTTTAGCAGCTTGATTTATATGAACAGAATTTTATTTTCAGTTGTTACTTTAAGTTTTGATTTTTATAATATACATACTTAATATTTTGTTTATATTACTTGTAACTGGGGTACACCTACTGGACAAATACAGATATATTATTATTATGGCGTCAACTTATTTCGCACTTCCTGTCGCTGGAAAATATTTTACTCAACCCACATATCAATGACTTTGAACTCGGTTGTACGCGGCTGGTTTTGAGGTATTAATATGGATCATAGAACTGTATCTGCTACAAGTTCATTGACCGTATTCTTATAGTTATTCAAGGGATGCTAAAAACTTTTCCTTATGCTGTTTCCTAATTATTCTGTGCGTTTCAATATACAGGTGGCCCAAAATAACCGAAGGGGTTTTAATTCCTTATAACTTTTTATTATAATTATTTTTTTTTTGTTTTCAATATTTTGTAAAGAAGACTTGGGGAATTTAAAATGGAACAGTACACAATTGAACAACGTGCCAAAATCGTTGACCTTTATTTCTCAAATCAACGATCCATTGCGAGATATATTCTCCATTAATACACTGTATTTAAAATTAAAACAAAATTAATAATTATGTCTTAAATAAGAAGTTATAATGAACTCAAATCCCTTCGGTCATTGCGAGATATAATTTTTCGTAATTAAATTAAAAATATTCTCCATTAATATACTGTATTTAAAATTAAATTTTTTTTATAATTATGTCTTAAATAAGAAGTTATAATGAACTCAAACCCCTTCGGTCATTTTGGGCCAGCCTGTACGAAGATGCTCCTTTCTATCTTCTTGATAGTTTCGTTAAATAATCGTTTTTACAAAATTACGAAGGGAGATTTTTATATAATATACCTAGCTACGTTATATATATACGAAAAGCTATATTTTATTTTTCAACATATTATCCACTAACAGATACACTCTTATTCTAGCGTTTTTCCTTCTGTATCTTAAAATACCGTCGTCATAAGTTTTTCAGACGAATTGTCAGAAGTAATAAAACACAGAAATTAAAAATGTTTTGGAACAGACACCTGGTGAAAATTGGAAAAATGCCGTTAAACACGCAGTTACAAAAGAGAACGAATATTTGGGCATAATATTGTAGCACCTTTAATTATAAATTTGTAATACGATTCAGACACAGACGCCAATTTACCAGCACAGACGATGATTAACGAAAGAAAGTTCTACCCAGTAACAATGTTCGTTTGTTAACTTAATATTACTTTACCTTTAATACTTATGTATATATGTCTTATATACAATTATGTACCTATGTGCTTGATATGTCTATATTACCATACGTTTTGTAATATTTTTTTTTACAAATAAAGCTGACGAATAGTATTTCTTTTTTCATATTTTATTTCTATATTTTATATTTTCTTATTTAATTAGAGGGCCCTAATTTGTAGTCAATAAAGCCAATGGATTCGTATACTGCTGGTAGATGAACCGTATCCATTCAATAACAATGAGAGGATTATCACCACAGGGGTTCAATAACAGTTGTAAGAACATTAAAAGTTAGTTTCTTATAATTCTGAATGCACTATACATTATCTAGGTCCAATAGGCAGATCCTCAGGTTGGGTCCATGTCCTCGCCATTATCTAAAATAATAAAACTAAATCATACTAAAAAAATTCTAAGGAAATATTATTATTATATTTACCGAATATAACCCAATTAAGAACTTGTACTGCTAGAAACAACAAAAAAAGCTGTAATAATCATTTACGCTATTACAACTTTGGTGGGCCAAGTAAATATAATTGAAGAGTTTAAACTACCAGTCTTTACAAAAGAAGTCTCGTACAAAAGTAAAAAATAAACAGCCACAGCTACCTCTTCTTTCTTATTTCTTTTGTTAATTTACATATCAGTTAGTTTATGTAGTTACTATGAGTAAAATTTACGATTTATTGAAATTTATTCCAGCATTCTGACAATGATGGTTCATGTTACCCCCGCACCACCCAATTATTATAAACAAATTATGGCTCGGTATAAATCACATTATTTTCATGCTGCGTTCTGGGTAACCCGTTTTTTTTTAACTCTAGATACGGTTCATATTTTGTCAGTGGGATGGGTGGACAGTTGTGGCTACCAGTCCATTCATGAAAATCGAAGTGTGCGCAGGTGTTTACCATAACTGTTGAATTCTTCGAATTTGTTTCGTGCAGATGTATGAGTGTGTTTACGTGATGTATAATACCATATATTGAAAACAAACAAAATCATAAAATTTTATTTCATTTTTTACACTCGATTATTGCCTTTGAATATGTCTTAAATATTATAGTATTGGTAGGCAATATGTCGTATTTTATTCTTTTTACACCTATTAAATATTACTAAAAATACACTTTTGCTCAATACTGGGGGTGTATTATTGCCACTTTTATTGCTTTGAATATAAAATAATCCACTAAAATATTTTAGTGGATTAAAAAAATTATCACAATTTTAAAATTCTGTATTCACCATTATCAAAAAACGAGGTAATCATGTGAGAGACAGATAAATGTTTTGACAGTAACAATCTTGAAACAAATAAAAATAAAACCCAAAGTATATTGATAACCAAAAGCAACGTGGGTACAATATCATTGAATATTATGGGGTTGCACAATGACAGACATTTAGAAAAGTCTTTCTTGGGAGACTGTGGTGAATTAAAAACTTGAAAAGGTATAAAACCTCTTACCGCAATTTATTAATTTGTGGAAATCCTATCCTAAATACGTATTTCTACAATTAGGTTGTCATCATCAGTAGGTAAAATCACTAATCACAGTGTTGAACATGGGTCACAGTAAAGCTAACACACATAATACCGCACCACTTTACAAGACATCCAAGTATGCATAATGGTGCGCGATTCTTGATGTTACTATAAGTAACCAATACAACTGGCTAAAAATTAGAAAATTGACATTGAGTTTATTCCACCAATCAGTGTTTACAGTATTCCCGGCAACAGTACCTTACGCATAACTGCAAAACAATATTCAAGCTTGTTTTATTAATTTTGGTGAAACAGGGGCAATAACTCGTAAACCTGATAGTGGAGCACCTAGAAAACGAACAGCAAATTGCAAAGAGGATATTCTCCGTCAAATGAACAACTCGCCCAAAAAATCAATCGCAAAACTATCGTATAAGTTCCTTTGGCAGAGGCAACATGTCATACTATTTTTAAAAAGTTGTTTAATAACAGATTAAACAACATCTTTTTAAATAGTTAATTGACGAAGAAGATACTTGTTGAAACTGCATTATAACGCTAAGAAATAAGTAAACTAGAAGTTTAATTACTTATTTCTTAACATCTTTTTAATCTATTTATTTAATCTATCTATTTATTTAGGTATCTCCAGATGGCGACATACGCTAATCAAACCTAAGCCGAGAATCATCAAGGCGACCTCATCATGATGAAGACAGACAACTTTCCTTGTTGAGAGTTGGCACTTTACTTAATCACAGATTAACCTTCTGTCGGGCGCGCCTGATCCAATTGATACACACCAAACGGTTTCATTTGGTACTTGTAAATTATAATGTGTAGCGACATCTACTTTCTGGTAGCTTCATTTTTCATAATGCCCTACATTATCAGTACATTTAGTTTTATGGCAACTGTTAGGCTGATCAGTTCTGGAGTTTTATGTCACTTTGATACACTGCGCCCGTTCTTGTTATAAGTTTAAAAATATAGAATTTAGTTATTCTTGTGCGTAGGTAAGTACCTTTCTCTTATATGGATACATAAATGTCAATCATTTCATTATCGGTTTTATTTTTATTTTACCACCGCGCAAATATCAAATTGATACACCGCGCCCGAATAATAATAATAGGAAATATTTTGTAAGAAAAATATTTATCTTTCAGTTTACTTACACCTAAAATGGCTGGCAAGGGTAAAAAATATGATTTAACAAATGCGAAAGATGTAGAAGAATTGGAAAGATTGATGTAACTGAAACTCGTGAAGGAGATTCAGGAACCGAAGAAGATGCATCAGACGACGATTTTCCAGAAAGTGAAGAAAACTGCTTCCTTGGGAAAGACAACACTACGAAATGGAATAAAACTCCTCCCTCACAAAGAGTGCGCTGCGGAAGACACAATATAATTCGAAAACTGCCGGGAGTGATAGGTGAGGCAAGAACAGCACGAACTTCTTTGGAATGTTGGAGTTGCCTCATATCTGATGATATTTTGAAAATCATTCTTCAATATACGAATCAGTATATTGAAATAATCAGACCATTGTTTCAACGAGAGAGAGATACCAGACCAATTGACGTTATTAAATTAAAAGCATTCATCGGTCTTCTGTTTCTAGCCGGAGTGTATAAAAGCAATAGGCAGAGCTTAGAGGATCTATGGGGGGCCGATGGAAATGGTGTTGAAAAATTCCAGCTTGTGATGAGTATAAAACGGTTCAAGTTCATAGTGAGGTGTTTACGATTTGATGATCGCGAAACCCGAAAAGAGCGGCAATGCCTAGATAAACTAGCAGCTATTCGTGAAATATTTATGATATTTTTACAAAATTGTCAGAAATCCTACACAATGGGTGAAAATGTTACTATTGACGAAAAGCTTGAGGGCATTCATGGTAAGTGCGCATTCAAGCAATACATACCTAGCAAGCCTAATAAATACGGTATTAAAATATATGCTCTTGTCGATTCTCAAACTTACTACTTACACAATTTAGAAATATTTGCTGGAGTGCAAACAAATGGTCCATATTGTTTGAGCAACAAACCCATGGATGTAGTTCTACGACTGGCTGAGCCTCTATATCACTCAGGACGAAATATTACTGCAGACAATTGGTTTGGTAGTATGGAACCATTAGAAAAATTAACAGAAGAAGGCCTTTCATATGTAGGTACCATGAAAAAAAAACAAAAGAGAGTTTCCGTTGGAATTTAGCTCTACAAAAGGCAAAGATCTGTATAGTAGCCTTTTTGGATTTAGAAAGGGATGTACGTTATTGTCACATATACCAAAAAAGGGAAAATGTGTAATTTTGGCATCTACATTGCATAATGATAATTGTATAGATTCTGAGAGTGGCCATAAGCAAAAGCCTTCGATGATTACATTTTACAATCATACCAAAGGGGGTGTTGATACAACTGATAAGCTATGCGCCTCTTACAATGTGGCTAGGAATGTTCGTCGTTGGCCGATGGTAATATTTTTTGCCATGTTGAACATGAGTGGGATCAATGCCCAAGTGATCTATTTTGGCAATGATCAGGACACTATCAGAAGAAGTCAATTCATAAAACAATTATCAAGTGAAGTAGTTTTACCTAATATAATTAGAAGAAGCGCAAATACTTCGGGGATGCATATGGACCTAAAACTGAAACTTCAGCGCTACAGACCAGTAGAAGAAAACGAGAATACGGAAGCAGTTAGCGAAAGAGGCAGTAAGAGGAAGAAATGTGAAATATGTACTGAGAAGAGACGTTTAACTAAATATAAGTGTGTCAAATGCAACAAATCAATATGTCTGATGCATTTACAGAGCTTTTGTTCAGAATGCAGTCAAATAGTTTGTAATTTGCAACAGGACGACCATGAGAGCTCAGATTGAAGATTTAAATCTATATCCTCCGTTATATTTTACTTTCTTTTTAGTTCTTGAATTTATGTGTATTTAGATATGTCACTATTTTCATTTTCAAGCACAATCAACAAGTGCTATTATATATTCTTCTGCTCCAACATTATTGTAATAAATTCCTTTACTAAAGTGCGCGTGTTCATTATTTTCATTAATTTCAGTATTCTCAGTCAAAATACCTATACCAAAAGAGAAGTATGTAAATTACTTTTTGTTTTAACACTTTTTTTTCGTGGTTGAAAAGAAAGAATGATCATAGTGATCATTTTGATACAGCGCGCCTGATCTTATTACGATTATGACCGCGCCCGACAGAAGGTTAAACAACATCGTTTTAATCTAAATAAGATAGCTTAGTTTCATATTTTATAATTATCAGACTGTATATGTTACATATCATATTTTAGTAATCAAATAATTCACATATCCAAGTTAGGTATTTAATAAACTAGCTCAGTATACTGCTGATGCATAAAAATCAGAGGTCGGGTGTTTTAAATAAACCAGTTCATTATTAACAAATCATCATCGCATAAATATGGGGAAATGCGAGTACTATAATATAAAAAAATGCATAATAAGCATCTGTGTAAGCTTCTTAATAAAACTCCGTAATTAAACTAGGTTATATAAGCGATACTGCAACAAATTTTAAAATTCCTCGGTTTTAATTACACTTATTTAATGTATATAAAATTAACATGTTTAGAACCGCTAGAATAAAATTTGTATATAGAATTTGTATATATAATGTTATGTTCTTTAATCAACATCATTACGACGTGCTTTAAATTCAAGAAAGTCACGTCACAAGAGAGATCGAAATTTATTAAAGAAAAGAACCTGTTATAATTGTTGGGTTTCAAGAAGACGAATTATTGGGCCTATATTTTCTTATCAAACCATAACTGCTGAAGGACATTGAAATGAATTATTAGAGCCGTTTATTAATGAACTGCATTATGATGAACTTACGGAAGGATACTTCCAGCAAAATAATGCACCAGCGCACAAATATCGAGAAACAATAGCTTTTTACAAAAATTTTTCGATACAAGAAATATTAATTTTGCTCCAAGATTTCTAGATTTGTCAACTTTAGACTATTTTAGTTTTCAATATTTAAAGAATACCATTTTCAAGACCAGACATCACACAATCGAAGACCTTCGTAATGCTATTGTGAATCCTTATACAGACACATCCTATGAAATCTTAATAAATACCTTTGAAAGCATGAAGCGTAGAGTTCAACTTTGTCTTCAAAACAATGATAATAAATAATATTTATTAAATATTAATAATATAATAAATATTTTTACGAAATCTAAAATCCCAATCTTTGTCCCAGAATAAGGAGTCTTTCAAATATCCCGTCAAATATTTTATTTTTCAAGAACTTCATTAGCTCTTCTGCAGCCAAGTTTAATATAATATAGAAAATAGTCTAGAAATATCGGCCATGTATATTTACTGTTTTGTATACATACATGACCTGCCAACGTTCTCTTGCATTTTTCTGTCATTCTTATCGTTATCTACCGTTGTACTAAATCAAATCGTATTTTTAAATACAAAACAATATGTGCGATCAAGTAGCTTCACCGCCAAGAAAGCGTCAACATTTGGGATATTTATCGCGTGACGAATGCGGCACTAAAGACATGATCAGAAAATGTAAATTTTTCGTGATATGTCATACCCAAGTCTTTAATCAATGACTGACGGTAAATGCCAACTTATTAATAGTGTAGTGCGAGTCAGTTTTAATAATCTTTTTGGAATAAGATACGAGAAGGCATTTATGTGTGCTCAATGAGCATTTGTTTGCATCCACTAAAGAGTCAATCCTATGGTAAATCTTAATATCGTCAGCATAGCCATTACAAAACAGTTGATAGATTTAATAGTCGATGAAGATGTTAAATAAAAGTAGGACAAGGCTTAACCCCTGCGGTACTCAGAAGAGCTGAGATCTGAACCCATTGTAATAAACATAATTCATTCTATTGGAAAGACAATATGGAAATAATCTCAGCAAGGATCTACCAATGCCAAAGAAGCTTAACTTTTCCAATAAAATGTAACGGTCAATTAAATTAAATGCAGGGGGAAAAGTTCGTATAAATAATGTCCAGGTTATATCCAGCATCAATAGTCTAAGCTAAGGTATTTCATCAGCAATTATTTTATTCGGTATGCCGTGATGACTGGTAAATCTAATTAAATTATCGATAACTGTTTGAGAATTTTTATCGTTTATAGGCATGCACAACCGTATGCGCTTGTGCATATTTAGAAAAATGACCTACTATAGTAGTAGTAACGTGTGTTCATTTGAAAAGTCAATCTAGGTTACTTTGAAATTTTGATAGAATAAGACGCATATTTATTAGTATGTGTTTGTTGTTCCGTAAACGTAAATCCAAATGACATTTGATAATGTCTATCACAAATATCAGTTAGTGCATAAAATAATCGTGCGTCGATTCTGGTTTAAATAAATTGCTTCTCAGTTTTAAAATGGCTTTCACTTTAGAACATAAAATTTTGCTAGTCCAGCCTTATTTTCGAAGTGGTAATAAAATTGATGGTTTATGGGTTTATTCAGTTCAAGATTGCATGGTACAATTTCAAGTTGAGTTTCCACATTTTGTAATAGATTATATACAATTTAAGAATACTTTGGATAGAACTTTAAAACTTTTTTCTGAAACTGGTAGTCTCTTAAGAAAATCAGGCAGCGGAGCAGTTAAGAAACGTACACCTCAAGTTGTCAATCGTGTTGAAGAAGTAATGGAAAATGAACCACAAACATCTGTTCGACATTTGAGTCAACAAATAAACCTTTCTGTTGGTACAACTCACAAGTTATTAAAAAAAGATATGTAACTTTATCCATACCGTGTCACAGCAGTACAAGAATTGTTAGAAATTGATTACCCACGTAGACTACAGTTTTGTAACTGGTTTGTAAATATGAACAATAATGGAGAACTTTCGCAAAGAGTCATCTTTACTGATGAAGCATGGTTTTATAAAACGGGATACCTAAATTCACAAAATACAAGAATTTGGAATAGTGAAAATCCACATGTAATTAAGAATCGCTACATCCAGAGAAAATTGGTGTTTGGGCAGCGATAAGCCAAAGGCGAATCATTGGACCAATATTTTTTCAGGGAACGTTAACTGCTCAAAGGTACCGTACGGAAATTTTACAACCATTTGTCAATCAGTTGCATGATGATGAACTTCAAAATGCATATTTCCAACAAGACGGAGCACCTTGTCACTGTACTGCAGAATCTTTGGATTATTTAAGAGAATTTTTTGATGAGCGGATAATTAGTCGAAATACTGAAATTGCCTGGCCTGCACGTTCATGCGATTTAACACCTTGCGACTTCTTTTTGTGGCCTTATCTAAAAAATAACATATTTCGAACACCTATATTGAATTTGAATGATATGCTACAGAGAATCGAACAGAAATGAATGGAAATTAATAACAATCCAGTAATGTTGCATAATATCATCAGAAATTTTGAACGGAGGATTTTAAAGTGCATTGATCTTGAAGGACAACATTTTCAACATTTGTTATAGTTTTCAATAAATACCTATTTTTTGTTATTTATTTGTATGTATGAAACTGTCAAAATATACGACTTCGTAGGTTAAGTAGTAAATTTTAATTTACGACAAGACTTCAAAATGTTCTCAGTAAATCACATGCTACTAGATTGACTTTTCAAATGAACACTTGTTATGTAGTAGTATAGTATAATATATGCTTTGCTGCAAATAATAAATCTATGTGTAACTATTCGAATGGTCTTTTCGGTCTATACGTTTTTTAAGGATTGTTTCTGCTGTACCCTATCGTATTTTCCTAGTTGACATACTTCACAATTATTTATATATGTGGTTATAGGTTTTTTCATATTAGACCAGTAATACTTACGTCGTAGCGATTCATGTACTTCATTCACACCTCTATATGCTGTCTTTCCTTCATGATAATTATTTTTGTTATTTGATCTTCTTCATTTTCAATATCTTCAACAAATTTATTTGATATTTCTACTTTAGTGAATGAATCTTGTATTATCTTAATGATATCTCTTTCTGTGTTTTTGTGTCTAAAATAAATTAGGTTTTTTGATTTTGTAGATAAACATTCTTTTAGAGTTTTTACAATTACTTCGTAATTTGCTACTAATGGTAATTTGACGTATATTCTACATTTATTAATGACCTTAATTTTTTTAAATATGGGTTCTTTTATGTTTCGGGTGGCGTCTAGTATAATTTGGTGATCGCCTATATCAAGGATTTTCTCTGAATACAGTAGATAAATATTTCATCTTAACCAGCTTCCGAATGTTAATATTGGCGTCTTCATTCTTTAATTGTGATTTTTCATCCGTTAATATTTCTAATATGTGGTCTAATTCTTCAACGTCTAAATTCGCTGTTGGAATCGAGACACCATTCTGCACTATTAAGATTCTGTATCGCATTCGTTCAATGTATTAACATAATTCTCTGTTCTCTGGATTTGTATGCGGGATAACGGATCTGCTTGATTTGTTTTCCCTTTTTTGTATTGAATTTCGTAATCATACTCACTGAGTTTTAATCTCCGACGTGTTAATTTCGAATATGGATCTTTAATTGAAAATAACCACTGTAGTGGACGATGGTCTGTGTTTGTTATAAATTTTGTGCCATATAAATACGGTCGGAAGTGCTTACATGATCATATTTCTTTTTCAATAGCTGAATAATTTTCCTTCTTTGGATTCAAAGTTCTTGATGCATAAGCTATTGAATGGTCTTCTTGGGATAGTATTGCTCCGAGAGCATAATTTGATGCGCCCACAGTTAGTTCAAACGTCTTTTGAGAATCGGGATATTTTAATACTGGGTCCTTACTAGAGACCGGACACATCGAGCTGAAATGGACGTCATTACGACGGACGATATAAGTAGTTTACAACATCTGTAAGTACATCACGCTGTTGTTGAATAGCACTATTCATTCGGTTAACTGCACATCTATTTTTTTGTATGCGGTTAACCGATATTCAATAACTGATGTACTTACAGATGTTGTAGATTATTTATATGGTCCGTCGCAATTAAGTCATTTCAGCCCGATGTGTCCGGCTAGTCACTACATAATAAACTTTTGCACTGAGTTATCAGTGCTAAATTAACTGTAGACCTTCGTGACATGAACCCATGTTGTGCACTAGAAAGATGTAGTCTAGTGTCAAAAGATGTATGATTATAAATCAATATTTCAAAAACTTTCACGAGCGGAGAGGTAACGGGAATAGGTCTATAATATCGGAACTATCACCCTTCTTAATCTTCAACTTTTACTAAGATAAGTTGTTATAAAGGGTGCGGCAAAAATAACTAAGCGATTTAATTCCTATATATTTATGACAAATAATACAATATTTTATAAATAGTTAATTCCTACTTTTAGTAGAGGTTTTAGGTAAATTATTACTGACTATTTGAAAATTATGTTCTTTAAATGAGTTCCGTGTATCTCGACAATATTCAGCTCTTTTAATCATATTTATCATAACTGTATCCAATAGCTCAGGTGTTATGTCTGCAATTTTTTGACGAATTTCCCTTTTCAAATCTTCCAGCGTTTCCGGCTTGCCTTTGTAAACATTGTCCTTTAGATAGCCCCAGAGGAAACAATCTGGGGCAGTGAAGTCAGGCGACCTTGGTGGCCAGTCGATATTGCCAGCACGTGAAATAAGGCGGTCCGGAAACATCGTTTGTAAAAGGTTGATGGTTTCTCGACTTGTATGCGATGTGGCACCATCCTGTTGAAACCACATGTTTCTCAGATTTAGTTCTTCCAACTGCGGTCCAAGAAAATTACGTAGCATCTCACGGTATCGATCGGCATTAACAGTAACGGCATTACATGCATTATTTTCAAAAAAATAAACACCGCATCATAAGGTGACCTTAAGGGAGTGTAATGGTTTTTGATGAAGTATTCGAGAATTTTCTGTACCCCAAAACCGGCTATTTTGTTTGTTTACGTATCCGCACAAGTGAAAATGTGACTCATCGCTCATGATAATTTTTGTGTGGAAATCATTAATTTCATTATTTAAGTTTATAAGCATGTTGCTCCATGCTAGGCGTTTTTCATGATCTGTATTGAGTAGCGACTGGGTTATTTGAATTTTATATGGATATAAATGAAGGTCATCTTTCAAAATTCGACGAATAGAACGGTCACTAATATGGAATTGCTGAGCACGGCGCCGTGAGGATGTTTGTGGCCTTTGACGCACATCGTCCCGTACACGAGCAATATTTTCTTCTAATCTACATGTGCGCGGTTGACTAATATGATACGCATCCCCCACTGAACCAGAAATGGAAAATTTTGATATAATATTGCGAATGGTGTTTGAATTTGGAGCAGGACGATTACGATATTTTGTTCTAAATTTCCTTTGCACACACACAACACTTGAATTAATTTCGAAATACCACTGAACTAGTTCTATTCGCTCTTGGTTTGTGTAACGCTGCATAATGAATACCTTAAGTCTTACAAGTACAACTGTCACAATACGACTGACGTTTTGTGCAGCGTTCGGTGATTGTTACGATTTAAAATCGCTTAGTTATTTTTGCCGCACCTTTATATAAGTTCTCCATCTTAAATTAGTAAGCCTCATTGTCGTCAACGGAAAACATAAAAGCTTTTTGCTTAATGTCAGTGCATTATAGATTTTAAAAAAATTAAACGCAATCTTCTTGGAGACAATTTACAACTTGCCATTTCTGTTGATTACTAAGTAAACCGAATTTCAGCAGGAAATCTTAATTTAACAATATTTTTAATTAAACATTTTTATTTTATATTTACTGTTACACATGCATTTTTTACGATATGGAAATTTAGAAATAAGCTTGATATTTACCTTTGAATTTATTCCTTCTTGGCATATAATCAAAGGATTATCTTTATTATGACTGCCGTCTATACTACATAATATGCTTTTTACAACCAACCATAAAATTTTTATTTATACATAAATTAATTTTTGATTTACATTTAAATATTAAAGAGAATGTATGTATGAATAATTATTCCAAGAGTCACGTAATTAATATCTTTTAGCAGGTGTACAAATATCAAAAAACAGGCTCAGGTTAAATTCTAACAAACTCATTTACTTCCACTTAAGATTTTTTTTACTTTCTTTGGAGCTATTAGTTATAAACAAGCCGACGCAGTCTTTGCATGTAGGGAATTTTAAAGTCCGGAAATGAACATGAAATTAATCGTTCTAAACGAGTAATTATTCATTGATAATAAACAATTATCCTAACGCACACTGTGTCCATGTATAGTGCACGAAACTTTTGCATAATTTCGCTTCATTAATTACATTCTTAACGGCTTAACGAGCTAGTTAAGATAAATGATTTCAACTGTCGAGGTTAGTGATAACGACCTGTTCGTATTTAAACAATCGATAAGGGAAGAGTCTTGTTAATAGAATATAAACACATGTACATACGTATAATGGGAAAATTTGTATATTTAAATTAATATAATTTATAAAGTATTAAATAAGATTTTGTTATCTTATACTTGACTAAATTATTTAACTCTCTCAATTACAATATTTTGTACAGATTGTTATGAGTAAAGAGGTCCATTTTAGTAACATCTCACCGACGACTCGCCCTAATCCGTATACAGCGTCCGCCAAATTGTTCGCACCATATGGGAAAAACTTTTTCCTGAAATCGGTCGAGATTGCCTACTTTCCCGGTGCAATTTCAGATCCAAAAATAAGCTATTCTAGTATCTTAGTCCATTGCTAAGCAATCATCAGAAAACAGTCCGACAAGGTTTTGTTCGTCCTAGGCTGGGAAAGTTGGTAGCTTTCCAGTACCGTTTTTTTATATACATTTTAGACAGTAAATAAATACACGATGTAATGGGACACATTACGCCCATCTTATTTCAAAGCAGTTATATCCATTTGTAAAATTTTAAAGAATATTAAAATTAATTTATTTAAACTAAAAAAGTCACATTGTATAAATTTTAATGCTTTTACCGCCATTAAATATTATTGCAAAACATTTCGCAATAATATTACACACGTATTTCAATCAGTTCCTTCTATGCCAAATCATCATTTTGTATAGTTAAGTGTGTATAGTTAGCAATACATAAACTCTATTAGAATAACCTAGTGTCACATATACGAATCGTTAGAATCACTGTATTGCATCATCTATGAAACCAGTATGATCAAGAACTCTATAAGAAAGCCGGGGAATCACCAAGAGAAAACCGAAGTTCGGACGCATCAAGGAAAGGGAAACGAATCACTCGACTCAAGTCAGTCAAACGAGTCAAACGTGATGCCCCTTAACGTGATAATAAAGTGAGAGAATGCAGCAATAAAAGTACTGGACTAAAGTCAGTCAAACGAGTTAAACGTGCTGCCTTTAACGTGATAATAAAGTGAGGGAATACTGCAATAAAGGTACTTGGCTCAAGGGAGTCAACCTAGTAAAACGTGCGACCCTATAAGCAAGAGTAAGAAAGGGTTAACCGCATTTTGTGTACTTAAGTACAATAAGTACACGTTGTAGCATGCATGTAGTGCAGTGATTTATTTAAAAGTGAATCACCACGCTTAATACATCGGGGCTCTTGTCTGGAATATCAGGCACCCTGAGGCGTGAAGAAATAGTGTTAATACAGTGAAGAAGTGCATCAATCCAGAAGCACCGAGTCAACGATAAAGTGAAATTGCCATTAGTACAGCGATGTAAAGGTTAGTCTTTATAAATACTGTTTATTAATCTGATCAGACTAAACAGTTCAAATCTGTGTTAAATTTACTGTATTTCGCCCCATATGTATATTAGCATTTAGTAAACTTTTCAGAATAACCCTAAGTAAATTTGTAATTAATCATATGTAAATTAACAAGCTTTATTTATCAATATAAGTACATTTAGTAATCATTTGTTCTTTTATTTCAATTCATGTAATCTACACTTTAATGGAAAAGCATATTAAACAAAAGGGATTGATCGAAACATTTATTAAGTAAAAAAGAGGGATTCATTAATTTTCACATTAGTTTTTATACACGCTTTGAGAGAGAAAGGCGGAAGTCGCATTTCGACTTACCCGCTTTATTTAGAGTTCTTTTCTATATCTCTCCTTTATTTTTAGCTAACCGGCAATTTTAAAATTACAATTATACCCTAGAGGGGGTAATCCTCTTGGCGCCCGACAAAGCGGTAATTGAATAAGTCAACTACTCAATATTCAACTTTAATCTATATCTCAATATTTAGGATAACTGCGGCATTTAAGTATTTTCAGCACCAATGTTATCAGTTTGTACAGCAACCTCGAATCCCTCGAAGCCCGGGACATTATTAATATAACGTCTAATATTAAGGGTAAAAGAGGACTGTTACAACGAGACAACATTTTCAGCAGCTTGTACTAACTCCGGTGGTGTCCCGCACATCACATCATTAGCACTGTACATTTAAATTTTTTTAGCGATAAGTAGGTATTTAAGCGAAATAATAAGTAATGAATCTCTAACCTTTTTCAAAACAACAAATGAACAGTGATTGCCAAGGAAATGATTTCATAGGCAATTAGATGGTAATGAAAAAATGTTTTGCATTTATAAAATTCTTATTTATAATACTTGTTTTATCCTCCTGGTTTGAAGGAAGCTCGGTATGTATCGACCGAAGTATGAGTTGAAATAATGCAATAGTTTTTGAATAACACTAATATATTTACAAATTTAGTCTTGGAGTTTCGTTAACTTAATACAAATGCAGTATCTGGTCTTAATACTAAAGACCGATAAAACTGGTTAATAGATCATATTTGCTCCTATTTAGATCACTGAGACCTAAGCTAGGACTGTAGTTAAGTCAAAGAGATCGTACTTGGAACTGTAGTGAGCGCTAAGAGATCTTGTTTGGAACTCAATTTTCATTTACTTGTTTTTCGGCAAGAAAGTTTTGTCCCCGCCAGTTACAAGAGAGGGAGAAAACAACGAAATTGGTTATACAGAAATTTCTATACAACTATTTTTACCATTCTTCCAAGAAAAGTATATACTATAGTTTCCAACGCCATCACTGTATTAAAATAAACAATAGACGCCTGAAACCATTAATTGTCGAAAAATAAAATAACTCTGAAAATAATAAATATACATACACAAGAAGTGCGTTAGAGATAACATAATATTTCGCAGAAACGCATCGAACAAAACTATTTAACCTATTTTAATAATATAACACTTTATCTATAACAGGAAATATGTCAATAAAACTTATTCTATTATACATTACATTTACAACTACTAAATGAATGGGTTAACAAGAAGGTTGTGCCTGTAATAAAATAAATCATTTTTATCACCGTAGAAAACAAGACAATTAATAAAGAAATGTAATACCTGACCAGGCCTTAGGTAATTGACAACATTAAATATATCCGAACTCCAAGAACCTTTTCTATATACACTTTACAATATTTAAAATTTAAAACTACGATTGAATACATTAACATAAATATACCTACATCTGTTTGCTTATGTCTAAATGAAACTAAAAATACAAAATTAAATCTATTTTTCCCGAACAATAATGTTGATTCCGATTTCAGAAAATAAAGTATGTGTACCACGTAGTAAAAGCACATTCCCGGACTTCAAAGTTTGTTGGCCTCGACTTAACGCTTCGGCCAACAATTTACATTGTCGTCCAGGAATGTATTGCTTTTACTACTAGATACGCAATGTACTATTATTGTAGAATTTTTTAAAAATCGTTTTGGACCAGTTGTTTGTTCATGTCTGAAAACCTAAAATGAGGTACATGAAAAGTTTCTTCCTTATACCGTGTCCACAGCAAAGCCTAATCCACATGGGAAACTTTTTGATTAATTAATTTATTGAAAAATTGTTTTTGGTATTAGCCTCTGCTTCGCCACCAATCACCAAAAAGCAAAAAGTAATTTTCATGGCATTCTTGTTCTACCATTGAAACGATGTTTTAAATTTTAAAATGGACCACAATGGCCTTATTTATCAAAATAGGAAAAACTATAAGAAAAGCTAAAAATAATTTAGCACATTTTGGTGTTTAATTGACCTATTAAGCAGGAAGAAATAATATTTACTCACAATCGGTTAGTAATCTGTAGATTTGTACCCTTCGAAACAGTCGGGAAGCGACTTATTTCTTACCTACTTCACTTTCCCAGCTATAGCCGGAAAAGTGTTTTCCCAGCTAGCTTGTGTCAGTTCATTAGTCACAAATATGACATCATTGACATTTTGGCATTAAAACATGTTTTTAAGAATAAATTGGAATCAAACTCTGTATTTATTTAGTAAAGAAACAATAATAAACCTATTTAGAGTTGTAAATATTAATGGTTACATTAGAATTATCATTACTGATAGCTGTTAAAGAGAGACCATGTTGTTGCTTAAAATTATACTGTTCATTTTTAGAAATCGACGATCTTGATTGTTCTACATTTGACAACATATTAGCAATTTTTACTTGTCCATGTAATGAGTTCTCCACATATCCTTCAGCAACAGTACTGGATTTTTTATTATTAAAAATTCAGTACTATATTTTGTAACTGGCAAAATAATTACCTAACTGTCAGATTCAACAAACTTATTACATTGCCTAGCAACCATTTTACAAGTATCTTCCTTAAAATAGTTTATCAAATTATCATAAAAATAAATACCGATACTCATGTATTATTATTATTTAAAATAAAACTTATATAGAATTACTAATAGTAGATTGTGAGTAAAATCGTATACATACCTCGGGAGAACTCATTCCAGCCTCGCGTCTGCAGCTTACCTCGGTGCTTTGCACCGCGGTAAGCTACCTTGACGCTCGGCTGTAATAGAGCACTTCCCCGCTCGGTATGTAATATACTATTAAAAGCTATTTATAAGCTATGTAAATAAAAAATTTAAATTAAATATTTAAATTTTGGTAACAAGAATGTCTCATATGTATGGTATCTCCACAGGTCTTGCCTCGCTTTTTATGCACCTAATAGTTCTGTTGTACAATTTATTTGATATATATTTCTTAGGTATACAGGTAGAATCTGAACAACACAGTTTTTAATGGTCTCTTCTAGGTGGTCAATATTTCCAAATCTATTTGTATACTCGATTTTTCAAATATCCCCAAAGAAAAGAATCACAAGGTGTCAGATCCAGTGATCGTGGTGGCCACAGATTCTCAGAAGAGCTACCTATCCATTTTGCAGAAAAAAACTCGTTTAGGTAATTTCTAACTTAGATGATGGACTGTAAGCTGGACAACCATCTTGGAAATACATGTTTCTTCTTACTTCCAGGGGACAATTTTCAATTTCGATGAAAAATTTATTTTGTAAAAATTGCAAATATCTTCCTGAATTTAAATTATTTATAAAAAAGGATAGTCCAAATATTTGGTTATTAAAGATTCCACAACACACATTAGTTTTATAATGGTATTGATTACGTACTTCTATTTGAAAATGTGGATTTTCATCAGCCCACCAACGACAATTCTGCGAGCTTACAACTCCATTGGAAGAAAAACTGGACTCGTCACTATACAACATATACTTCGCAAATGATCATTGTTCTTCTAATTTTCCTTGAAAAAAATTATTCTAGACGCTGGTCGTAGTCCCGTGCTTGTAAAGTATGAATAAATTTTGGTTTGTAGGGCTTGAACTTGTTCATCTTTAAAATTCTTCTTATGGAAGTGCCAGAAATACCACTATTTTAGCTCAATTTGTGAAACAGAAGGTTTAGGATTCTGTATAACTGACTGCAAAATTTGGAGCTGGTGTTCTTCGTCAGTGATTCAATGTATATGTGAATGTTTAAATTGATTTGCAATAGTTCTCGTACTTTTAAATTTTGAATTAGTTCTTCCAATTGTTGCATGGAAGACATTTTTACCAGAATGTCGGTAGTTAAAATTTAAAGCTATTTCTCTAAAAGTTTTATAATTATCGCCTACAATTAAAACAATTTCAATTTTCTCACTTCCACTTAATTTACGTCCCATTGTGAAAATAATAATGACACTGAATGCGACGAAATTAATATTTTATCCAACACCTCCTAATAATAGACCTATAACTATGGCGATTTTAAATCAATTATGTAGCTTATAACTCACTAGTTAGTTAAAAACATAATTTATCTCACTAGTGAGATAAAACAAGGTGAAATTTAGATTGCATAGAGACATTCAAACTGCTATAGTATTAACACATTTATATTAATTCTAAAGGGTAAACAATAGCAACTAATTAACATTTACATTAATATTAAAGTTGAAGGAAATCCTCTTTGTATCTGACTCTGCATTCAGGTTATTCGAATTTAGAGTTTTACTAGAAGACGTATTTGAAGTATCCTGAACAGAAATTTGATGACCAGAAGTCGAGGACGTTAGACTGTCTGGACCTTGTATCTTTCTGGCTATATTAATCTTGTTGGATACTGAATCTTGTATATAACCTTCTGCCACAGTGGACGATTTCCACCCACCATGTCGTTTAACTGTTGTAATATCATCTCCTGCGTTTGCCAGAAGAGATGCTGACGAACGTCTCAGACTATGTCCTGTATATAATTGAGCTTCTGGTAGGTTCAGGAAAGATGCAACTTTCTGAGGTATCTTAGAAATGGTGTTAATTCCAACTGGCTGGATAGTGCATTTTTCTTTCTTGTAATTTAGGGAGAATCTGCCATGTGGAATACCTTTTGGTCTCATACAGACATATTTTCTGTAGAGGTCAAGAATATCTGTTGTAAATCCTTCTGCCATAACAGTGAAACTTCTAGATACGTTTGTCTTTGTGTCAGGTATCGAAACA
This sequence comes from Melolontha melolontha, assembly GCA_935421215.2. Classification (NCBI taxonomy): domain Eukaryota; kingdom Metazoa; phylum Arthropoda; class Insecta; order Coleoptera; family Scarabaeidae; genus Melolontha; species Melolontha melolontha. The sequence goes on along the minus strand of OW285237.1, from coordinate 163,688,437 downwards.
TACAAGTATCCTGCTTTATCTTCTATATCGTCAACTTTCAGCTTAGTTATTTCATCACAACGACACGCACCTGATATACCCATTATTAAGGCAACCTGCATAGAATACACGAACGAATAATGAATAAATATTTTGAATTAAATATAAGAAAATAAATAATACCTTCATCATCAAATATTTATTGTTAGAAGCCTCATTCAGAAACTTCTCTATATGTAGCCTCTCCAAGATTTTAGCCTTTTTGGACTTGTGGGTTCTTGCCTCACTCTTCAAATAGGAAATCAGTTTTCCGTATTTCGATATGTCACTATTCATATACACTTTCAAAGTACTTCTTAACATGGAATACTTCGTCCACAAGGAAGAAGGTGCTATTTTCCTTCTATAAATATGGAAATACGCCAGCATAACTTCTTCGTTAATTCCAGTGATACTTTGCTGTTTTCTCCATTCTTCAAAATGACGAAATTCTTTGTCGTAATTATCCTTCGATTTTTTTGGCAGTAATTTATAACATGCTGCTTGAGCTTCTTTCTTAACTTCTAGCGGAATGAAAACAGCCTCTTGCAACTCTTCCATTACCATCAACTTTTAACTGCAGTATTATTAATAAATCACTAATTTTGTTTGCTTGTTGATTTGCATTATTTATTCTCCATAGTAACTGCATTACTGTGTATGAACATTTTGCATTAGTCGTTTATAATTTAAATTTGACATGGAACGTCAAATTTATAATTTAAATTTGACATGGAACGTCAAATTTATAAAACATTAAAAGCCATTTTGAACGTATCTTAAGATGTGTTGGATAAAGTTTTGTATTGCACACGTGTGTTAATTACTGTGTATGAACATTTTGCATTAGTCGTTTATAATTTAAATTTGACATGGAACGTCAAATTTATAATTTAAATTTGACATGGAACGTCAAATTTATAAAACATTAAAAGCCATTTTGAACGTATCTTAAGATGTGTTGGATAAAGTTTTGTATTGCACACGTGTGTTAATTACAAATAAGTCACTTGAGAAAAGTAGCTCACTCGTCCTAGCGGACTCGTGAGCTAAACATTTTCTCGCGTGACTTATTTGTAACATAACATACTTGTACAATTAATAACTATAATCTGTCAAACATAAAACAGCTATTTGGCTATTTGACTAACAAAACAATATCTATGGCTGCTTACGAATTTGTGCAAAATATGACGATGATATTATTATACTTTCTTGTGCGTTCAACGGAACATTAATTGTTAAGTTACATTTATTTAGCGTAAATTATAAAACAACCTGAAACTTAAAGTGAGGTTTTTCATAATAAGAATGTGAAATAACGTGACAAAATTTTATTCTCAAATAAAAAATTTCTTTTGTAATATTAGATGGGACTAGTTTAGTTCATTTTTAAGACAAATATAAACAAACTAACTATTCTTACATTTGAAATAATTAAAATTCAAAATTACACATTTTTCATTGTTTGAAGTTTTGATAAATGCAATTTTCTCTAAAACCAAAAATCGCTTACAGAATCCGAGTACTCCATCTTGGGTTTTTTAATATACACAAATTTTTGGCGGATTTAGATTTTTAAATAAATCAAAGATAAAAATTTTTCCCATATTGTACGAACAATATGGCGGGTACGATATATATTTTGTCAGTCGCCGTCCGAACACTGTCCAGTACAGTTAGTTGGTTTACAGTGGCAAATAATAATTTTATAATGCTACAAATGGCCAGAGACAGACCGTTTTACAATCTAGTGAAGTGCGCTCAACGTTGTTCGGCAGCAACAAACTATAACACTTGGGGTATAAAATATTTTTTATTTATTAATTGCCAAGGAAAAGACAATAAACTGGTCATACAAACAAAGTTAAACTTAATTTATGAGATTTTCAAAATGGGCACCGCCTACTTCCTGACAGTAACCCAATCTGTCCGTAAATTCTCTTGTAACCCTCGCTATGAAGTCTGGTTAAATGTATCGTATCTCTTCATTAATTCTTTCAGCTAAATCTTGCAAATTTCTAGGTCGGATAAGATACACATTCTACTTTAGATGCCCCACAAGAAGTAATTTAGTAGATTGAGGTAGCCAATTTTGCCTCTCCTTCCAATCCATCTGTGGACAAAAGTTCGATCTAATCGAACTGAATAGCGACAAAGTGCCCCATCCTGCTGAAGCCAGATGTTTTGTGGAAGTTTGCCATTTCCCACCGATTGCAGGAATTATATGGTTAATTAAAAGTTCTAAATATCTTTGACCGTTTAGAGTTTCGTCTATAAAAAATGGCCCTAGTATCCTGTTTCTACAAAAACTAGCCGAAGCGATAAACTTTCTAGGGTATTGCGTATGAGCCTGTTGTATCCAGTGAGGATTACTCTATGCCTTATACCGACAGTTAGTCTATGAATAGTAGCGTTCAAATAAAAGGTAGCTTCATCCCTAAATACTATATTATTTACAAAATTGTTATCGCTATTACAAATGTTCATCATTGATTCACAAAACTCAAGTCTTCTGTCGAAAATCATCATCAGAGAGTTCTTGAACGAGACAAATTTTATAAGGATGGGATTCTTTCTACTGAACGACGACTAGTATTATGCTTTTGCGCCAGCTCATTTGTAGATAAATGGAGATTTTCCTCTACAGCTATGGCAATATCTTGCGCTTTAACGTCATTTGCAGCAGATTTTTTACGACAGCATTTAAACGACTAGGCATTGAATTAATTAAGTATTGCGCTAGATTTCCTTCTGCCAGTTCTTCCCAGGTATTGTTAATTGCTTCCCATAATTCGTCTGGATTGTGTGGTCGAAAATTTCTTTTATACAATAATCTTGAAATAGTACTCCAAACATTCTCAATAGGATTTAAATCTGCACTATTTTTAGGCCACGGTATTATTTACTCAAAACCAATTTCTAACATTATTAGAGGTATGGACTGGACAGTTGTCTTGTTGATAGATGTAATTGTTATTCAGATATAGCTGTTCTAGCGAAAGCAACATTACATTTTCTAAGATTCTAATATAATTTTGCGAATTAAACCGCTCATCAACTTTCCAACAGGTTCCCATTCCTTTACAACTAATCCAGCCCCAAACATAAACGCTGAATCTTCCAGAATGTTGACTTCCTGTTACATATCGTTCATCAAATCTTGAATTTTGTGGTCTATATATCCGAATATGTCCATCATTGTAAGATTTAAATATTTTCTCGTCCGTAAATATTACCCGTTGAAAAAATTCCAAATCTCTGTGAATATAATTTAACGCGAATGAAATTCTTGATTGTTTATTCTTCCGTCAAGAGTGGTTTTCTAGCTGCGGTCCTGTTCTTCAGAACTGAGGCATTAACCCTTCTGGAAGCTGTTTGCCGGGAACTGCGAAAGTTTAATTCTAATTTAGCAGTTCTTATATTAGCAAAAAGGTTTTCCCTTAAATATTGCACAAAAGCTTGGTCTTCTTCTTGGTTAGAGATTTTAGGTCGAGAAGACCCTGGTCTACTACTAAGAGTTTGGTCTTCTTGCTAGCCCTTTTTAATTCTGAATACCGTGATACTATTAACATTTAGAAGACGAGCGACTCTCCTTATTCACCAGTGTTCTTCTAATTTGGTGATGATACGCATTTTTGCAATTTCATATGCCGCGGCATTTCTGATAAATTTATTATGATTGACAAGTAAAATTGGCTATTATTTTGAATGACTATTTGATCTTGACACATGTCATGCCAACTTCAGCGAAAGTCGCCATATTTGTGTACGGTGTAGAACCGCATTTACACAGTCCAATAGTCAATGTATGCAATTTATAAGCACAAGTGTAAATCTCAAGCTAAAAACTTTTGACTCCAAGTATTAGAAATTTGTTGTAATCGTGTTATGGAAGAGAATCTTAAAATGTTAAAAAATACAGGTCGTTCAATTCAAAAAAGTGTAACTTTAGTACGTTACATTTTTTTGAACACTCTGTATATTTAAAAAATACTTTAAACGATAGCTCTTCATCCCTAATTTTCATGTCTAAAATTTTATTACAATATCTTTTTTAATTTAACGGATATTGACATAATTCCACTCATTTGCCCATCACCGTATACACGCGAATAAACCTCTCGTGTTATGAGAATGAAAATAATTTTCGACTATATTCGTTACCATTAAATATTTCCGATGTATATTCTACAGCCCCTGTAGAACGGTCTTAAGAAGTATCGTTTTGTGTATTCATTCGAGGTAATCCCTTATAATCTACAATAGTTTAGCTCGTACAATAACAATTTACTGTTGGCCGAGCTATTGTTAATTTACAAACCTTTCTTTCTAAAGCGTAAACATCATAACAAAACGTATCTAAACCATACCCTAGTTCCATAAACACTACCCCCCTAAAAATAAAAAGATTCGCCATCATTGAACCAACACATTACAGAATATAATAATATTTTGCGGTGAGATGTAACAACGGCAGTTGTATACCGATCTGTCATACAGTTATGACAGGACGCTTTTGTCCCGCATTGGCCAAATGAGATTATGTAATGCTCTCATTGACACCATTTATGTCGCTAAGTAGTTAAACGAAGTCAGAATTGTAGACCGGGATGGCTTTGTTCGGCTCCAGATCCATTCACAACGAGTGTCATCTCTTGACATGCGTTAAACTGTTTGCGGAGTTTCAGAATTTACCGGTGAACTGTTCTGAGTGACATCGGGTTTTAGCCAATGTCACTGTTATTCTGTCATTGATATAGTCCTTTCTAGTCCCGGTGGTATTTCATAGGTTTTCCGGGGAATATGTGTTTACTTGTATATTGTGAATGTGGGATTACGACAAGGGATTTAAGCTTTTATTAATAAGGTTTCGTTTGGTTGAATTATTAATCCGTGTTGTTATAGCATATCGTGTGTTCTAAATAAAACAATAAACATGAGAATCTTTAAAACAGCCACAGAAAAGAACTTATTCTTATGAACAACAAATTCGATTATTTCGTTCAGGTAGAAAATTTTTAGTAATAAGGACGAACAAAGCGCCTAAATTAACATACTTTTTCTTCGAAGGATATTGCATCATTTAAAATTTACACTTGTAGCTGTCTACTTTTTAATAATCGTGAATCTAAAAATACCTATTTTTCATTCTTGAACTTTATTTAGTAATAGCCTTCAATAAATCAAAACACATTAATTGAAACTGGCCCTGTGCTTTCGAAACTAGTAGCACATCTAAAGTCACGCATGTTCAAATCGAGAGTTAGAGTATGTGCAAAATCGGAAGATTTCAAACTGTGCGCAAAATGTCACGACACAAAATATGGCACGACCTAAAAATATTCAATTCAGAGCGCAATCTTGCGAAGAAATACGTTCTTAGATAGCAAATATTTTGAGGTTATATTTATTCACATACAAACTTTCATGTAAAATTTAGGTCATACTTAAAATCTCAGGTCAGAAATAAAGAGACAGCGTATGTAAAATGGAAAGATGTAATTATATAGAATATAAATCCAAAATATATAAAATATAAAAGTCAATTACGACACGAACCCCAAAATTAAAGACCCCTGAAAATTGTATCATGTTCCGCCTATGAATTCAAAATATTCAGGATGTGTATAAATAATAAATGCATTTATTGAAGTTACACACACTTATATTACATTATCTTTTAAAGACTCTTTTGCTTTTTTATAGCATCTGTATTATCACAGAACTTTAACATAAAATTTTAGTGTGCTTTAACCGGCTTTCCCAAAACATTTGGAAATCTGGTATTTCCCATGGCCATTTAATTGTTATTTTTAAGCTTGCCGCCTACGAGAATTTTTGGAAGGAAATCTATAATTTGAATTTGATTATACACTAATATGCAGTATTACAGTAAATATGCATCAAGTAATAAAAATATGGAAAATATGCTTTTTTTAATTGCTTTATTTTATTCAAAAAACATTAAATAAACCCACAAAAGTCAATAATTTTCTTAATATACCTGTTAAGGATACATTTGAAATCCTTTACTAATATTTGAATTTCAAACATTTTTATTGTTAAATATAAGTAAATGTAGGATTTAGAATTCAAACATAATATTTCCAATTTTATAAATATTTAATGAGATATTTTCAAGTTTAAACCACTGTTTAACATACCCTTGTTATCACATTCGAATTGTAAAATTTACTTTTAGGTCTAATAATTCTGTACATCTACAACTATCTATAATTTAGATCACTCGTGTTATTACCTAGGGTTATTAATAATCGGCATCTTTTTCCAAATTTATTAATTGTTTTATACATCGAACCACTTGTTTTATTACCTCGGGTTGTAGTGAAAAAAGTATTTTGCCTGATCACCTATTGTTGACTAGATATGTACAATAGGTTTTATTACTTGAACAAGGGACGATCCGGAATTGCATACGTAGATTTATAACACCAGTATTTAATTAGTAATGATATTTTATTAGTTAAGATTAGATTTTTAAGACGCTATCGTAAACTTTGGGTATTATTGACCATAGGCACAATTGCCACGAAGTAATAGCACAAAAATTGCCCGTTATCATGTCAACAATACACTGTACAACCAATCCGCGTATGTTAATATGTAACGGTGTAAGGGAAGTGGTATATTTTTACCTACTTAAAATACAGTACCGAATAGATTAGTACGAACTCAACAGCAGTACAAGACACACCGTCTTAAGACAACAGCCACACATTAACATCAAACATGTAACACGGTCTCATTAAAACATTCTTCTTCGTAACACCATAATAATCGTACTTTAACAAGAGACACCAGTCTCATCAACAGTTTTATATCGTATAAGTCGTTGTAGATCCAAAAAACAATCACCGAAGATTTAAATAGTAAAGTGTATACGGCCTTACAGCCTGTGCACGGCCTAGCAACATCGGGATCGTGATTCTAGTACATGACCTCGAAGCATCATCGCCAGAAACCGGAGAGTCATTGCAAGCATTTGGTCCACGAGCCAACATCAACCATAACATTGGTCCTTCACGAACCCAACAACACAACAGTACCTTTTAGCAACAAATATGCATTTTGCATATAAACCGAGCTTCAGTAATGAGCAGAGAACGGACTCAAGCGATTGATGATTCATAGCCCGTAGACGTCTGCCGTGTATTCGCAATAGGTTTGTTTCTGTAAGCAATCCGGGAGTTACGAACAATTTGATACGTGTGGTAAGCTGCATAAGTGGCACAGACCTACATATGCAGTTAACATGTATCTGGTAATGCACAACGCGAATGCAATAAACGATTTGCTAACCGGCAGCAACTACTGCTGAAACAAAAGTAAGGCGAATTTGAATAAAAATAATTTACAAAGAACAAAACTCAAAACTATGTATTTTCTGTGAAACATTGAAAGTGTAAAACACTACTATGAACAACTATAATTTGTTCAAGGTGTTCATGTGTTAAATTAGTTCTTTTAGATGTTAAAACGTCTTTAAAATCGAAAATGTCCGTTTCACATCACAACTAGCGAAGGGTGATTAAAATGTTGCAAAAGTCCATGAATAGATTTTTCAATCGGGTCTGTGCAAAATTAATTTAATATATTCAAATCTGGATTTCTGCTAAATATGGCATCAACTTTTTGTCTCAGCTCTGAGAAATATCTTTTTAAATGATGAAACTAACTTATCAACATTTGGAAAATGACCCCCTGATGTATTCACATACTCTGTGTAGTGCACGTGCTACCAGGTAACATGTAGCATATTAGGGTAAGATTGCTTTAATAACTGCACTGCTTTTAAAACATATAAGCTGCCGCATCAGTCAAAAATAATAGCATCTTGTCTTTGTAGTTGTTTTCCGATGACAGAATATTAGCCATACTTTGATTAATTACTTCTGCAACTGTTTTATCATTTACGACTCGCAATATTTTAATTTAATTGCAACAATTAAGTGTGGTTGGTATGAAGTTGTCGGATTAATAATACCAACAACAACATTTAACACATATCGTCCCATTACATCCGTTGTTTCATCTGCACTTACCCAAAGATAATGACCAGATAGGCTGGTTCGTATTTTTTCAATGGTTCTCAAATAATAATTTGGTAAGTGGTATTTACGTAAAGTAGATTCATCTGCTATATAACCATTAGTATATTTTGTAAGAAACCTCTTGAGGACTGGATTGTTAAGCTTTTTGAATGAAATATTGGCCGCCATGCCAAATTCACACAGTTCGTTAAAAGTGTCAGGTGCAGATGGATGTTATCTAGATGAGTTTTCGAAGAAACATGTCTCTGCACATTACACTTTTGTGGACGTCTTAAACTTATTGAACAGGTACTGCAATATATCTTGGTATCATTATAAATATGCAACCAATCTGTATGGCCTCTAATCCATCCTACCATGGTTGCTCTACGAGAATTATCCATAGTTATTGAAAATAAAGAGAAATTCTAAGAACAGAAAGAAGAAACGAAAACTACTTCAAAAATAAGGTAGTAAATTAAACTTAATATTTATAAATAAATTATAGGATAAATATATAATATAACAATATATAACGGATTTTTTAAAATACTAAAAGTTACAAAAGTATTTTTAATAATATAAAATATTATTAAAAATGGGGTGTGAAGAACACAATACAAGTTATATATTTGTGAATGTATCTCCTCTCCAGATATTAGATTATAGATATGGTTGTTACCGTCTATAGAAACACGTTGCTTAGTTCGGCAGTTATTATGTAGACAGCGCTGAATATTCTTTCACGCTCTGTCTTAATAATTTCTGGTTGATAGCAAGGTAGTTATGTTTGGTTGAATGTATCTCTTCTCCAGCAGGGGCGTACCGACGATCCGGTAGAAAGGTGAAATACGTATCTGCGTCTCTGGAGAGGAGATACATTCACAAATATATAACTTGTATTGTGTTCTTCACACCCCATTTTTAATAATATTTTATATTACTAAAAATACTTTTGTATTATACAAATTGGTGTGGTTTTTACCCATTCATGTATGTTTCAAATTATTTTGTTATACTAAAAGTTGTAACCAAATAACACTGAAAGAAACGAAACCAGAAACACACCACTGTAAAATAGAATTTTATGAATGAATAGACAAAATAACGATGGAAATAACAACATCTGCTCGACGAATACAATCGAACAAGCGAATAGCGGGTTGTTATAACATGCATAACTATACCTGATACCGCCACAACGTTTTATCGGGGCAATTTGTCATTCAGTCGCTTCAGTCCGCTCTCTGGTAATGTGTTACAAGGAGAATACGTTGAAAAATAAATTAATTTATTGCGAAAAGATTTGTTTTCTTGGCTCATCAATTACCGAACCTTCCTCATATAATAAATGCTGTATTACAAGCAACGGCTTCCGCTAACCTAATTAATTTAAATATTGCCCTTTTGAACGTACTAAAATTAATTTCTTTAAAGTAGTTTAACGTATAGGTACTTTTTAAATATCTTTAAATTAACACAGAATAAGAAAGAATCACTTAGATACAATAAAGAACAAAGGAAATACATATTTTACATTTAATAACAGTTGTTAATATATAAAAACAAAGCGTGGCAATTAAGGTGACTATAATAAATAAGCTAAACTTACAAATGAGTTGATTAACTATTTTTATTAAGGTAATAAATTTGAAATGTTTATAATCTGTGGGCAATTTATCAAGTATTTTTGATGGTAAAATTACACGTGTTTTTATAATTCTTCGTGCCACTAATTGTATATATATACATAAAAATAAATTCGGTTTTCTGTAAAATAAAGACATAAATTTTGTTGCATTCCGCTTTGGGGCGTTCGCCCAGGAAGTTTATCAGAATTTAAAATGATTTGTGAAAGAAACCGAATGTACATATGTTGGCGTGTAAATACCCGAACCAGTTTGATAATTAAAATGGGAAGTCAATGGACAATGTGAGAATATAATGAATTATTAGATATGGAGCAAAGGAAAAAAAACTAATGCTCTCTTTATTAACGGTATCATAAATTAAAGAAGTTAATGTTTCCGAATTCTTGTCATAAGCGTATATAATCGTATAAATCATTGTCTGGGACAGCCCACAGGCAGCGATTTAAAATGTAATTTAATTTAAATTTTATATGTATGTATCGGTGTCGAATTTCGTATAAAGAGTTCCCTTCCTTTTGTTTTCCAAAAGGAAAACGGTGTATTTAATAGCCCGTAATTAAGGTATATTAAGATTATAAGTTTACTATTAAAAGTATAGTTATTTCAGATACCGGATTTGAAACAATTCCTTTCTTTTTAATTTTATATTTATGCCGGCGCTACTTCTATTGGAACAAAATACTTCAGTGATTTACGATCAAGTATATGTATGCTAGTAAATAGTGCAAATAAGACATTAAGCAGTTGCATGGTGTATTAGATGAGCAAGCGCCTTCCTTGAACGACACCTGGCAATACACTTTTTTAACAAAACATTATGTTGGATAACACGACTCTACAAAAAAATTTTCGTTCTTCGTCCTAAAGTTTATTTTATGATTTTTCGGTTAATTATGCACAAAAACGAAAAGAAAATAGGTATAAAGTTTGCTTTTGTGATAGTTATGGTAATAATACTCATTTTTGATTTTTTTTATAAACTTTAATTAATTTTAATACATTCAAAAATACCGCGCGATCAGAGTGGGGTTTTTACGTTCACATAGTGCCGCTAGATGGCACTCGAGTAATAAACAACGATCAGGTGTTTTGTACAAGTCTGGAAAAACTTAAAATGTCGTCGCGAAAGTGTAAATATGATGCTGATGCATTTTGTTATATATGTGGTCAATTTATTAAAGTTCGAGACGTAAAACACGAACTAAAGACATCTGACGTTTTCTGTGAAGCCTACGAAGCATATTTTGACTGTCCTGTTCGGCATCAAGACAAGCCATGGGCTCCATATGTTGCTTGTAGTTATTGTAAAAGATATTTGGGAGGTAAGCAATTTTTAATTAAGCGGTGAATCAAATATAATAGACATATTAATTTTTAATTCTACATTTTAGGTTGGTATCGAGGTGAGAAGAGGTCCATGAAATTTGCAATACCAAGGATCTGGCGACAACCAAAAGACCAAGCCAATGACTGCTACTATTGCATTGTGAATCCGAGTAAAAGACGTAGAGGTAAAAATGCAAAACCTATCGAATATCCTGACCTTGAATCTTCTTCTGCTCCAATTGCATACGACCTGACACGACCAGTACCTGAGCTACGGAAAAAATTATCGCAGAAAAGTAGCTCATCTCTAAGTTCTAATAAAAGTAACTCCGATAAGGAGTTTTCACTTACACCAGAACAACCAAAACACCATCTTACGAGTATTACTACAGAAGATTTTAACGACTTGATAAGAAAATTCTTTCAATGGAGACTGTGGTTAAATAATAATTTAAAAAAGGTATATAACCCCTTACCACAATTATTAGTCGTATCCTAAATACGTATTTCGACAACTAAGTTGTCATCATCAGTAGGTAAAAACTACTAATTAAAGTCACACGGGGCACAATAAAGTAAGATGAACGCTTCCGCACAACTACTATACACTGCAACCCTGTAAAGACTCTAATCTTCTCTATCAGTCTTTACAGGGTTGCAGTGTATAGTAGTTGTGCGGAAGCGTTCATCTTACTTTATTGTGCCCCGTGTGACTTTAATTAGTAGTTTTTACCTACTGATGATGACAACTTAGTTGTCGAAATACGTATTTAGGATACGACTAATAATTGTGGTAAGGGGTTATATACCTTTTTTAAACTTGATAAGAGATATAAATTTGCCAAAAAAATAAAGCAGAGCTTTTAGGCTCTCGCTTAAAACAGTGGAATTTGCTTGATGATGTTAATATCACGGATCAACATGATGGGAGACTATATTTGGTGTTTATTGAGAGAAAGTACTTATGAACATACAAGAAAAAGTAAAAGCGTGCACTTTTAAATTATTTTCCACTTTTTTGTAAGTTATTTTGATAGTAAAACTTAATAAAAATAATAAACATATTTATTTGAATGGTTTCATCATCAATTAAAAATTAAAAGCACAGATTTTGAAAAATATCGTTCAATCGGTCTCCTAAATACAAAAGCAAACTTTTTCATGTCATATACTTTTTTTCGTCTAATTACGACCTAAAATATCGAAATTTTATGCTTTAATGTCAAAGTCAAATTTTGTGTTGACCCGTGTAATTAATAGTAATAATAATATTTCTTATTGCGTACTGAATATAGTATTGTTGCCAAGTCTTTGTAGTCTCTGTATCTAAAGGATTATAATCAACCATCAAAGAAGGTTTTGGTATGAAGAACTAGATAGTCTTTTATCAGAATAATTGAAACATACATGAGTGGGTAAAACCCCACCGGTTTTGTATAATACAAAGGTATTTTATATTATTCAAAATAGATAGTTTTTAGCGTTATTTTCACCAAAAAGTCTTCATTGCTCACATTTTAAGAAATCGTTGAATAAATATCGTTAACTATAAGAGTATGCGACATGGCAACAGTGCACGGTACCGAGGATAGAATAAAAACGCAAGTCATAATGGCGTAGTGTTTACAAATTATTTTTGAAGAGGAACAAGCTTTTGCGTAAGTTTGATTACACAGGCCTGCATAAAATTTGTGATGAAGTGATTTTTGTTTGTTAAGCTCAGTTTTTATATAGCAATAACTAATTAAAATACAGTTGGTCTCTACCACCCACAATTTTTTTTTTTTATTTGTCTTTAGTCTTGTGCGTGGTATTTGATAAATAAACATTGCTTAAAAATATGTCTAGCCGGTGTTGCAAAAACAAACCAGATGATTTCTGTTATATTTGTGGATATTTCGTCTTGAAAAAGTTTAAGAGACCACTTGGTGAATTTGTGAAAATGTATGTTATGCTTATTTCAAAATCTAATTAGGAGATCAAGATAAAGATTGGGCACCACACGTTGTTTGTAAGGTATGTGAACGAGGTTTAAGACATTGGACCAAAGGGAATAGAAAAAGCCTTGCTTTTGGAATACCGATGGTTTTGAGAGAACCGCAAAATCATCATGGAGGTTGCTACTTTTGTCTTTGTGATATTAAGGGGCATAATAGAAAAACTTTGAGACATATTTTATACCCAAACAATATTAAATCAGCTATCAGACCAGTTCCTCACAGTGATCATGTACCTATACCTAAACCCCCCAAAGTACTACAAGAAGATATTGAAACCTCTTCAACTTCCGGCTCCGTACAGATGGATAGTTATTTTTAACCATCAACCTTAGGTCAAAACCAACCTCAGCTATTTTCACAAGCCGAACTGAATGATTTAGTAAGAGATTTGGGACTTTCAAAAGATCTTTCTGAAGTACTGGGGTCTAGATTGAAAGAAAAAAATTTGCTTGCCCCAGAAACTACCTTCTCTTGGTAGAGATCTTCCTTTATTTGAATATGACAGAAAAACAACCAAACGAAGCTTTTCTGAAAAACGAAAACGTTTTTTAAGAAGCATAAAGAATAAATAACTATTTCTAATAGTTTCTATGTGTATATTTTTGTTTTTTTTAATATAATATAAAACTAGTTTATAAATGAAATAAATCGTGATTTTCTATATTTTTTGATTTTACTGGTTTGAAAAATAACCTTACGTGATACAAAAAAAATAAAAGCGGATTTGAAATCAGCGCTACCCAATTACTAGAAAACAGTTAAAATTTTTAAATCAACTTTCAATGTGTTGAAAAATGCAGGCCTGTGTTATTATTAATTGTTATTTCGTTGTTTTTAATTGTTGTAGTAATAATCAATTTTAATATTTACTTTTATGACTTTTCCAAGTACGCACAAATATAAATGTAAAATTTTAGGCTGCAAAAATCGATACTATTCCAATATTTTTCCTGATTCGAGTTATCAAAATAAACATTTCTTCACTCTCCCTTCTGATGATGGTAGAAAACAAGTATGGTTGAAGTTTATTAAAAGTTTTTTAGGGATTGATGTTTCTGCCAATTCAGAAAAAATATATGTTTGAGGACCATTTTGAGCAACATCTAAATAATTTAATGTCTTCTCATTCCATCGTGTTCAATTTTGAGGAGGATAGTTGGCATATCGTTATTAATTTGCAATCATTTATGTTTTTTATTGAGCCTAAAAGTGTTAAGATTAGTTACATTAGATATGAATGAATTAGAAGATTCTTCTGTAAATATTTCAATTAATGACGAGAATGATTTTAATTATGAAGCTGTCACATATGTATGTAGATTCCTCCTAAAAAAAGCTTAATTTACCTGATTGTGATGTTTGTAAAATCTTCTAACGTAGAGCCTCATCACATATTTACAATGTTTAAGGAATTTAGTGAATAAAGTAATCTTTATCCCACTCTTAGTTTGGTATTATTAGTTAATACCCTTTACGATAAAATGGTTGTGTTATTAAAATCTTTTGACCATGTAAGTTCTATTCATAAGAAATTGTTGGTAACTTCGCAGAAGGTTAGTTTTTCATGGTATACTTGTATTAAATCTAATCATCAAACTTCAGTTCCAGAGCAATTGTTAAATATATATATGAGTTCAATTATTAGGAAATTTCATGATGACATTTGTCGGTCCTCTAATGATAGATCTGTGAATCGAAGCTCGAGAAAAATTAGGCAGATGATGCACTTGTAAAAGATAAATTAGGTTCTTGGTACGTTGGCAAGTTTAGGGTTTTCTAATCTTTTGCGCATATCAAGAATTGTGCTTATTTTATATTGCTGTTTATTAGAATTTCTGTTTATTTATTGTTATGAGTATATAGTTTTTACTTTGTTTTATTGCAAAAATATTGCATTTTTTATATATTTGTTGAATTTTAATATTTAATTTTCTTACATAGAGTTTAAATTAATTTTTTAACAAAATTAATTTTTAGTTACATGCACGTAAATAGTGTCTGTGATTTCTATATTTATAGATATATCGCACTGATGAGATCAAAATAGATCGAAACATGTATTTAGAGCATATTTAGCACAAAAAAAACATAGTAATTGAGAAATACCGCCATCACAGTTATTTACGAATTTAGTACTACCATATGAACATCAGAGGCCCTAGAATTTCTAGCATGGAATTTAACACTCTTATATAACATGCTCCTTGATCATACATAAATGACAATTCAAATGAAACTATAAAGAAATAACAAAACAAGAAAATTAACCTATACTAAAATCTAAGAAAATTAAAATAAGTAAAAACGAAAAATACAAAATCGTAGTTTAATTCTCTAATCAAAGAAAATGTCTTCAAAATCTTCATGAGCTCTTTTTGTCATCTGAAAAACTGATCTTTTAACTAAACCATGACACCTACACATCCGATAAGTAAAAGTCACAAAGTTTTGATATGTAAAACGAAGCGAAGGAAATCCTCTCAAGTAGGACGTATTTATGATTCCATGTACCAGGCCAAATTCATATAGGAGGGATAAGCTGAATTTACCACTACAATATTGTTTCGCCATACAATGGCTTCATCAGGTGGATGAAATACTGAGTACAGTATTTCATCCACCTGATGAAGCCATTGTATGGCGAAACAATATTGTAGTGGTATTTACAATAAAAGAATTTTTGAAACTAGAAGTTTAATTACTTATTTCTTAGAATTTATTATTTGTTATATTGATACATTGCATCACAATACTAAGTCTGCAATGGAACAGGACACAAATAATAGTATTAACTTTCTCGATTTAACCATTACTCGAATTAATAACAAATGTAACTTTGCAATTTATCACAAACCGTCAAATACTGATATAACTATTCATAACACTTCTTGCCATCCGATACAACACAAATTAGCAGCTTATCACAGTCTTATACACAGATTAATTAATACTACGGGGAACCAAAAAGATTTCGAAAAAGAGTTAAATTTAATTAAACAAATAGCAATCAGCAATGGATATAAAAGTAACATAATACATAACATTTTAACAAAAAAACTCTTTACAAAACCCATATCACAGGTATACCCAATATTAAATAATAATAATACCCAAAAATTTTAAATGATTTTAACATTAATACAGCATATAGAACTAACAATAATTTATCAAAATTTATAAAAAAACAGCAATGATTTAACAAATAACAATAAAAAGTCAGGAGTCTATGAATTAACTTTCGGTAGTTGCCCCATAACGTATATCGGACAGACATGCAGATTGTTTGAAATACGCATGAAAGAATATTTTTCTTCCAGAAGTGACTCTTCATACGCGTCTCATATTAATTTAACAAACCACAACTTTAACAAAGAATTTAAACTACACATATAAAATAAAGGCAAAATGCTTAATTTATTAGTCAGTTGAAATTAATAAATTAAAGAAAACTGATGAGATCCTCAATGATCAATTAGAAATTAATAATTCACCTTGACTTAATTTATTTATACAAAAAGGTTTTAAATATATCTATACGTTAAATGCACGTATAACGCTTTTGTTTCATTATGAAACAGACATGTAAAAAATTTACATATCTGTAACTGTATACTTGGACAATACCTCGTATTTTCAGCATTTACTTCTGCTTAAGACGTATGTTTCTGCCATCTATAGGCGTCGTCAGTTAAGCTAATGAAGCAATGTATACAAATGATACAAATCTTTATAAATAGATCTGTATCTATTGATGACATTAAGCCGAAACCGCCAATTAGATAAAGCAATTTTCATCCTATAAGGTGACACTTATTTATAAGTGACATCTGACGGACGAAAGAGACTCTGTCAAAAAAAGCGATCTTTCGATTGACCAGCTATGCAGAAACATATGTCTTAAGCAGAAGTAAATGCTGAAAATATGAGGTATTGTCCAAGTATACAGTTACAGATATGTAAATTTTTTACATGTCTGTTTCATAATGAAACAAAAGCGTTATACGTGCATTTATCGTATAGATATATTTAAAACCTTTTTGTATATTTACCGCCATCTGGCTCGTTTTTGAAGGACTACCCGTATTGTTTCGGTTCGTATCAGCATAGCTGGTCAATCGAAAGATCGTTTTTTTGGCAAAGTCTCTTTCGTCCGTCAGATGTCACTTATAAATAAGTGCAACCTTATAGGATGAAACTTGCTTTATCTAATAGGCGGTTTCGGCTTAATGTCATATACAGATACAGATCTATTTATAAAGATTTGTATCATTTGTATACATTGCTTTATTAGCTTAACTGACGACGCCTATAGATGGCAGAAACATATGTCTTAAGCAGAAGTAAATGCTGAAAATACGAGGTATTGTCCAAGTATACAGTTACAGATATGTAAATTTTTTACAAGTCTGTTTCATACTGAAACAAAAGCGTTATACGTGCATTTAACGTATAGATATATTTAAAACCTTTTTGTATATTTACCGCCATCTGGCTCATTTTTGAAGGACTACCCGTATTGTTTCGGTTCGTACCAGCATAGCTGGTCAATTGAAAGATCGCTTTTTTTGGCAAAGTCTCTTTCGTCCGTCAGATGTCACTTATAAATAAGTGCCACCTTATAGGATGAAACTTGCTTTATCTAATAGGCGGTTTCGGCTTAATGTCATATACAGATACAGATTTATTTATAAAGATTTGTATCATTTGTATACATTGCTTCATTAGTTTAACTGACGACGCCTATAGATGGCAGAAACATATGTCTTAAGCAGAAGTAAATGCTGAAAATACGAGGTATTGTCCAAGTATACAGTTACAGATATGTAAATTTTTTACATGCCTGTTTCATAAGTAATTTATTTACTTGACATTCATATATTTTATTTTTCCATAGCGTTGCTTTATCTCCCTTTAACATAATGTTTTATCACTTTATCACTTTACGAACAGTACTGCATAAACCGTACTTCAATATATCTGTGAAAGCTTTGTTCATAGACATTTAAGTAATAACGACTACCCATCCTTTGAACTATTCAAAACATGTGCTTGCTACGGTACATTTATGTAAAGATATGTCCATAAGTTAGTTATATGTCTGACGAAGCTCCTGTCGAGCGAAACGATCGTTACTTTGTAAACTAAAAAGTACTTAAATTTATTAAAATTTGTTTTATCTTATCCCGATAATAGTAATATCAATTTGGTAATAAAATGTGAATGTTATTTGCGTTTTATGACCGGTTATTTGTACTCGTATATACTGCTAAGTGTTCGCAGCTCTGAGGGTTTGAATATAATTCAAATATATTAGAAATAGATAAACTATTTTCAATAGTTTGGTTTCATTATGATAACTGATAACTATTGTACTCCTAATGAAACGAAAATATCATTACGTAATAAGTACCATCACAGAGATTTAAAATAACTGTGAAAAAATATTTCTGACGGGCTAATAAACTACCCTACAATAAAATTCATAATAATAAAGTAATTATATTTATATGAACAAGTACTGAATATAGTATTTAAAACTATCCTCGCCTATTAAAATTTAAAATAAAATAAATATTGAAGAATAAAGAGTTTAGCTCCAACAAATGTGTTTACATCGTTTTGTAATGTATAGAAAGAGTCTAGGTATTGATCTGTTATGGGTGCGGTGAAATCTTGAAAAATTAAAGAAGATAGTAACACATCTAATTAAAAAAGCATTCGAACAATATTTACTGTATAAATAAAACATTGGCCTCACAAATATGTTGTGCTGCCAAGAAAGCAAAAACGATTTCTTGGGACAATGAGATTATAGCCACGATCTTTTGTGATTCCAACCTTTATCAACTATTTGCTCTAGGGAAGTACATTAACTGGCCAATATTATATATAATCAGTAATTCCTTCTACCATTATATGGTGTAGGAAAGTTTCCCTTATGCTTCAACTGCGAACAAACTTCTTCCATTCCTTTCTGTTTTGTGTTAGTTGTTTCGCTTCTACCCATCCCTTGTCCTTTCTTTGTAATATTCTTGCCACTGCATTGTCCCACGTTTGTCTTGGTCTTCCCCGTTGTCTACTTCGTTGTATTTTTGCTTGCCATATCCTTCTTACTGGTTTCGATTCTTCCATCCTCATGAGATGCCCCCACCATTCCAATTGTTTTTGTTCAATAAATTCAAGAACCGATTGAATTCCTAGATCTTTCCTTATCTCCTTATTTCTCATTTTTTCTCTTTTGGTCACGCCTCGTACTCTTCTCAAATACTTCATCTCAACAGCCTGTATCTTATTTTTTTGTCTGTCGTTCAAAATCCATGACTCACATGCGAATGTCAACACAGGCCTGTATACCGATTTAAACACTTTCAGTTTTGTTTTCCGAGTTATTTAATTTTTGCTAATGAATTTGTTATTCATTGCATAATAAAGTTTCATCGTTTTTTTAACTCTTTTACTTATTTCAGCTTCTTGAGTACCTTCCTCATCTAGTAATACTCCTAGGTACTGAAATGTTTTCACCTGCTCTATGTTTACTCCTTCTACATCTATTTTTATTTCGGTGTGCTCCTTTCCTGTTACCATAACTTTTGTTTTGTTTTTGTTTATTTTCATACCATGTTCTTCTAGCTCTTTATGCCATATGCTAACATTACTGGCCAATATTATGCGAATATTAATACTGCTTCAATGCCGAAATCGAAAACGCACGACAAAATTTGTTCAAGAAAAATTTTATTCCATAAGAATAACGACCCTGCTCATTCATCCCCTATAGCAACCGCTAAATTTGTCGAATTAGGATACGATTTGCTGCCTCATTCGTCATATTCAGCAGATCTGGTTTCTAGCCATTTGTTCCTGTTTCCAAACTTAAAAAAATAAAATTCCGTAGGCTTTCACGGTCATTGTCACTTGTAGTAGAATCTTCTTGTGAGTGTCGCCGTCTTGTTCCATTGGTCGTGACGATTTGTCGTAGTGGACTCTTCCAGGTGTTGCGGAGTCTATAGCTATACTCACGGTTGAAGTTAGGATGTTTTTCTATTTCGATAACTTCTCTAATAATTCTTCGATGGTAATTCTTCGATGTAGCTAATACTGCTTTTTCAAAATTCACTATGAGCGTTCTCGTGTACATGTTGTGTAATCGTTGATTGTCCAATTCTTTCTCTGATATTCCTTAACTCATTGTCCAACAGATCTTCCTGTTTCTCCGACGAAGCTCTTCCCACACTCGCATATTAACTTATAGACTCCTTCTCTTTTAGTTCGTGGTAATTTATCCTTGTTCCCAGAAAAGCATACTTTTACATTATTCTTAGTTAGGATCCTTCCTGTTTTCTCGATGACTCCAGAGATGTAAGGTAGACGGCCGAATTCTCCGTCTGGTTCCGTTGCCGTTAGTGGTGTTACCGTTTTGGACATTCCTATAGCTCTTCTTATCTCTTTGTTGCTGTAACTGTTCTTCTTCAGTGCTTCCTTGACGTGTCGCTTTTCTTCCTCCTAATGTTCGGCGCCGCTGACCGTCCCAGCTCTATGCATTAACGTTTTCATAAGGGCTGTCTTCTGCTTAGTATGGTGATCGGATGTTGCTTGCGGGTATCTATCGGTGTGGGTTTTCTTCCTGTATCCTCCATGTTGTACTCTCAGACTGCGTGTGGCGTACCATTACATCCAGGAGTGGTAATATCCCATCTTCTTCTATTTTCATAGTAAGTTTTAAAAACTTGGTGGAAGTGACAGCCGGAACAAATGCCTATTTTTACGACCTCCCACTAGTCAACTTTTAGAGAGCTTATAAAAATTAGAAATAAGTGTTTTATTGGAAAGTCACTTTCCTGTTAAATCATTCGTTAGTGCGTACACAACAAAGACTACCGGTTGAATTATATATTTTGGATATATTGTAAGTATTATTTGGAAATTCTTCTAAGAAACAAAAATATTACAGAACTTCTAATAAATCGAATAGCACTCTTGTTAAAGTAAAAACTATACTTTGTCGTCTGTTGTCTGAGATAGCGAACACAAAGATATTTTGTTAATTACTTAATGTTATGAGGGGCAATACATTCATCTTCTTGCACAAATATTCTGTACAAACATCGTATTTAGCACAATACATTATAAATAATATCTGCATAAGTATCCATACGAAAACAAATGAGTCAGTTAGCCAAGCTGATTATTAGTCTTCGTCCTGTTGTGGTCGATAACCACAGACGGGTTTATTCGTATTCCCAAGTTCGTTTTTCATAATTTCTTATATAAATAATCTTGGCATTTACACGACAGCGATGACTGCGATCAATCAGTAGAATGTGTTTTTAAAAGACCTGATGGGTTGACGTTTCTTCACGGCCTATGAGCACCATTGTTCTCTCTTCGTCTTTCATAGTCAACTCGTCTGATTACATCTGCTAGTTGTGCAGCATGTATGATGTAACCAATATTTTTATACAAAAAGTTAAAAACGCATTAAGAAAAAAATCGTGTGTGTATATTGCAAATAAATAAATAATAAAAATTGGAATTATTATACATTAATTTTATATTACATAAATACAAATACTTAACTTAATTAAAATAAATTTCAATATTAGATATCCAAAATAATGATATCCGAAATATCAATTCAATTAATCTAGTAAACAATTTAGAATAGACTTAATTAAATCAATTGCATTTTCGCGAAGTAATGTGAATGAAATAAATGCTTTCTACATTTTACGACACTGATTATTCGAATTTTTTTACCAAAAAAAAATTCGCACTTAAACAGGATTCGAACCTACGTCCATTGGTCTGCCGTACCACTGCTTTCACCATTAAGCTATTAGGACTGAAATTTTTTTACCGAAAAAAATTCGCCCTTAATCTATTGTAATTTTAAATAAAATTAAAGTCAGTGTTTCTCTTAACACGTTGAGTGCGCATGACGCGCAAACGCGTCATTGTATTACCATTAGCTGTGCGTATGACGCGCTAACGCGTCACGAGTGTTCTCATTTTATTATGTGCGATCCTGACTCCGCATTCTAAGATTTCACATGTAGACGCCTGCAGCACTTTTGGAAAGGTTTAATTTAGTTCATTCTAACACAGGCTCGCGATTGGTGTTTCTTTTTCTCAGTTATTAGTAGATTATTGTGAGTGTAAGTGTAATGGATCAACCGAGTACTTCTGGTGCCAAAATGCCTAAAATACAGCCAGGAAACAATAAGAAACTTACAGATGAGGAACTTAGACGTATATTAGAAGATTCTGATTTTACTGACCTGGAAGGTTCAAATAGCGAAAGTTCTTACGATCTTAGCGACGATGATTTGCCTTCTGAAAATGAAGATTATCAAGGTAACCTCACATTACATTTGCTATAGATAACTTTTAACGTTTCGTTTATTGTAGATATAGATGTCTATTGCAAATAATTCAGTTAATGATGCTGAAGAAGCAATTGCAGTAGAGGAGGCACCTAATTCCAAAGATGACAGTTGGAGCGAGGCTTGCACTAATATGTAATTTATACAATTTGAAAAAAGAGCCAAACTGCTAATTGATGTTGAAGCGAATGCCACCCTGTATGATTACTTACGATTATTGTTTGACGATAACACAGGCCTGCATAAAATTTGTGATGACGTGATTTTTGTTTGTTAAGCTCAGTTTTTATATAGCAATAACTAATTAAAATACAGTTGGTCTCTACCACCCACAGATTTTCTTTTGCACAAAAAAAAATATAAAAAAAATCTTATAATAGGCATTTTAATACATTTTAAAATTAATGTACTACTTCAAATTCTAGGTATTAACCCAAAAATAATTTTCTGTTGTGGTTTTAAAGAAATTTGTTAAATAGGCTCTCATTACCTGATGTAAATCTTTTATTACATGTATTAATTTTGGACAAGATTTCCGGGAATTTTTACCTGCTAAATCCTATTTATTGTGCTTTCACTTTATTAGTACTGCGAAGAAGGATTTCAAGTTTATCACTCCAAACCAAATGTATATTTTAATGTCATTTACTTCATTATAGCTCTGAGAGTCGATCAGTAAACAAGTAAAATTAATTTGTCTTTAGTGTTGTGCGTGGTATTTGATAAATAAACATTGCTTAAAAATATGTCTAGCCGGTGTTGCAAAAACAAACCTGATGATTTCTGTTATATTTGTGGATATTTCGTCTTGAAAAAGTTTAAAAGACCAATTGGTGAATTTGTGAAAAATGCATATTATGCTTATTTCAAAATCAAATTAGGAGATCAAGATAAAGATTGGGCACCGCACGTTGTTTGTAAGGTATGTGAAGAAGGTTTAAGACATTGGACCAAAGGGAATACAAAAAGCCTTCCTTTTGGAATATCGATGGTTTGGAGAGAACCGCAAAATCATCATGGAGATTGCTACTTTTGTCTTTGTGATATTAAGGGGCATAATAGAAAAACTTCGAAACATATTTTGTACCCAAACAATATTAAATCAGCTATCAGACCAGTTCCTCGCAGTGATCATGTACCTATACCTATACCCCCCAAAGTACTACAAGAAGATATTTAAACCTCTTCAACTTCCGGCTCTGTACAGATGGATAGTGATTTTGAACCATCAACCTCAGGTCAAAACCAACCTCAGCTATTTTCTCAAGCCGAACTGAATGATTTAGTAAGAGATTTGGGACCTTCAAAAGATCTTTCTGAAGTACTGGGGTCTAGGTTGAAACACAAAAATTTGCTTGCCCCAGAAACTACCTTCAGATCTTCCTTTAGCTGAATATGACAGACAACCAAACGAAGCTTTTCTGAAAAACGAAAACGTTTTTTTAAGAAGCATAAAGAATAAATAACTATTTATAATAGTTTCTATGTGTATATTTTTGTATTTTTTTAAATATAATATAAAACTAGCTTATAAATGAAATAAATCGTGTTTTTTTCTATATTTTTTTATTTTACTGGTTTGAAAAATAACCTTACGTGATACAAAAAAATAAAAGCAGATTTGAAATCAGCGCTACCCAATTACTAGAAAACAGTTAAAATTTTTAAATCAACATTCAAAGAGTTGGAAAATGCAGGCCTGTGTAATTTGCTCGACCTAGTTGTACGTGAAACTAATAGGTATGCGCAGAATATATTTTTTTCTGTATACACTTCTGAACACTCGAGAATAACTCGATGGAAGGAAATAACCAAGGATGAGCTACTGAAGTTCATAGGATTACTGTTCCATACAGGGACGATTAAATGCAGTCATTTGAAGGACTATTCAAAAAGACACTGGCTGGCCACACGTGTTTTTCTACATACATGAGTCGTGATCGTTTCTTCTTAATGACTAGTTGCCTGCATTTTACTGAAAACAGGGTCAAAGGAGATCCTTCAGGAGATCGTTTGCATGAAGTTCGGCTGATTCTCAACCATTTTCAAGAAAAAATGAATACGATTTATTGCCCCGGAAAAAAATTGTCTCTAGATGAATCAATGTTACTATGGAGGGGAAGACTCGTCTTTAGACAATATTTGAAAAACAAGAGACATAAGTACAGAATTAAAACCGAATCAGATGGCCTTATCCTGAACTTACTGGTATACACTGGGCAAACCGATGAGACTAGGGAAAAGGTCTAGCGGAAAAGGTTGTATTGCATTTAGCAAACAATTATCTGAATAGTGGCTACTCGATATTTATGGACAACTTCTACAACAGCTATGGATTGGCTGAAAAGTTGCTTGAAAAAGACAAAAAGGTGAGACAAGCGCTCCTTATCGGAATGGAGTTATGATTTGTAAATGGAAGGATAGGAGGGAGGTATTGTATATATCTACCGAATTTTCTAATAAAATTGTGCTAACTTAAAATAAAAGAGGACAACCGAAGGAAAAACCTTTACCCATATACGAGTATAATAAATATATGAGTGGTATCGATCGTATGGATCAGATGGTAGCGTACTATCCCTGTGTAAGGAAAACCCTTCGATGGTACAAAAAACTGTGAATTCACATATTTCAGCTGTTATTTTATAATTCATTTTTATTGTACAATAAGCACTCTGGGAAACGTTTATCCTATTATGAGTTTCGTTTAGCTGTAGCTCCTTCCTGAATTGAACGTCGCAAAACCTACCCCTGTTAAGCAAACAGCAAATCATTTTCCTATAAAAATTATAGAAAAAAATGAAAAATAGAAAGTTATGAGAAAACGATGCAAAGTGTGTTAGAAAAAAGTCAGAAAAACAATGTCTTCAATGTCCTGATGCACCAAGTTTATGTATTGAAAAATGTTTTGAACTTTATCATCGCAATTCGTTTTACTGACAATTTTTTTTATGAAGTTACTTTTTTAGTTGCATGTATTTTATTTAGAATATCTACTTTTGTTATTACTATGTATGCCAATGACAATAAAGACGAATATCTTGTGTGACGCACAGATGCGTCATGCGCACTTGAAAACAAACTTTGGTGCGCTGTGCTCATGACACACTAGTGTGTCATAAAAAAAAATTGACGCGAAATTAAATAAATTATTGCATATTATTTGTTTACTATCTAGAAACTATAATTTTTAACACAAACTAGAAAGTTTTATTTAAAAAAATTCTTTCAGTCTTGCTGCAAGTTCCGTTGGATTTAGTTAGCATTAATACTTTATGAGATTAAATTAAATTGTAAAAACATAGCGAAAGATCTTAACACATCTTTCACTATGTTTTTACAATTTAATTTAATCTCATAAAGTATCGTCTAAAAGGTAAAAGCAATAAGTAGCAACTTATGAAGTTGGATAGTGTAACAATCCTGTAGAACTCCTGCAGGAAGTAAGAAAATGTACGTAATGGCTTTAGTTTATTAGTTAATCCGATCTAATAAACATTTCAAATCAAGACAAAAGTTGGCAATTAAAACTAAGGAGAGTCTTAAAGTCAACACTTTCATTACTGCTATTTTACTTCTGAATGAACGATATCCTAACCACGGCGAAATTGGAAATTTACTTCTGTATCTACATATTGCTGTTTAGTTTGACTCGAATAAGTAGAGCTCCAATTATATTAAATGCAAATCGTTACACACGCATATATAATGTTTGACTCTTTGGATAAGTATAGCTCTCAGGGTTTGCTTTCGGGTTCTTTGTAACTAGGCCTAACATCCAGTGTAAATGGTAAAGCAATAAGACGACAAGATGTCAAATTAAACATATTTATTGTTCATACATTCAATATAAATTTATAAATCATGAACTCCATAAAGCATTATGTAGCATTTATTAATCCAAATTAAATCACTAACATATAAATTTATGAGTATTGTCAAAAATATACACCAATAACCTTGAAGTCCTTTTTCAGATTTTATATCTTTCACAATTTGTTCATTATCTTAGCTTAGGGGATGTAAAACCCTCCAAATGCTAAGCTATAACACAAAGTGTTTTATTTAATTAACTAAGTTAAAGATTTATGGATTTTTGAATTTACCGATATTGTTGTACTAAAAGAGTGTGTTATTGAATATTCAGTTAGTGGAAAGTAATCCCTACCGCCTGAAATATTTATCTTCACACTATGTAATTTTAAATCTGATTGCTATCATGAATCATTATTACAAATAAACCACAAATATCATTAAATCCTACGTGTTCACCAAGATATCTTGCGTTATTACTCTGTTGTAATACAGATATTATAATAAATTGATTACAAATTTATCCATATACGCTTAAAATTCCAATTCTTTAATCTATGAACTTCAAGATTTATCGTATTTCATGATCTATACAGATCTTTCTTCATTATATAAATTATCAAACTCTTCCTGATACATTTTTGTTTGATCACAATATTAAAAAAAGTAACTATTCGTAACAAAATCAACGATTAAAATAAATAAAATTAAAAATGTATACGCTTTATAAATAATGAAACTTAAAAATGTTTTTCAAAAATTAAGTGTTATGTACAAATACATTTTACACCGTTCAGAGACATCGCCCGCAATAGAATCGCATTCTTTTCGTCAAAACGGTTTTTTATTAGTTCGGGCACGCTAAGTGGTTTCAATATGTAGAAAAATCTTCTCTTAAGCCCTTTTTAAATTGTACACCTGCATTCTAAAAAGCCGTGTTCTTTCGTCAATTTTAAATATTTTGTTGTACCTCGTATCCAATTATATTTGGTTAGTAACGAAGTATTATAATACGTGTATTTCATTGGTTGTCGGACCTCGTATGATTTAAATAAAAATACCGTATTTTTATCATACTTCTTCTTTCCTTGTCCCATTTACAAAACTCAATGTCTTTTTTATGCGTCTAACCCATATTTAAAAAACTATGAATTCCTATTTGAAAATAGGTCCAACGACGTTTTCACTCCAACGCGTTATCCCACCTACCTTCCATTTCAATTTTTACCAAACTATATATATATTAACGATACATAACCTCTAAATATAACTTAAACTTGACATTTGTTTTATTTATATTGTATAAAATAAATACAGATCTTCTTTACAGGTTTACAGCTATGAAATACCATATAAAGAATTATTTAAACATTGTAATATTCTCTCGAACCTTTGTCAGTGTTGTCGCTCTATTTCCGAAGACTTATTGTATCTGTTTTTCCCAATTATGAACGTTAGATACAATGTTTGACAATCGTAAGTGCATTCGAATATTATCAAAACACATTTGCAATAGCTTTAGCTTTTATTCTCTTTCAGTTTACTTTATTTATGCTACTAAACATTGGATTGTTGATGTATGGACTTGCTTTCACATATAAATCAACCATTTAATGATTAATGGTATTATTTGGACGATAGTAAAATTTTGGTACGTATCATGTATTTTTCTAAATTTAAAGTGTTTATCGCTAAGTTGTAACATAAACAAGAAGCTATTGATATTGAACAGTAAATAACAAAATCTGACAAATACATTTTAAAAACACAACCTTTGTCTATTACAGAACTATAGTTAAAAATCTCTTCACAGAATGGCATTGAATTTATCCTATCGGTAATTATACCGGGTACATTTAAAATACAACCAGTTTATGGTACGTTTGGTTGTAGTTTATGTTGTATTTAATTTATTTAATTCACCTTACTTTGGAAAGAATCACAGCAACATGTTTCGGCTGTTATGTCATTGTCAAAGAGATATCTTGAATCTAACTTAGTATATGTAAATGTAAGATTTATATACCTAACGCTCTTGTGGGTGGGAAGGTGGTTAATTGAAATTTACAATAATGTCTATGAAGGGCGTACTCGCGAACAACCTGTGTATTAGTGAAATATAGCCAAGCGTTTTATTCTCAATATTAATTAAGTCAATTACAAAATGTTTCACCAAGAAGTGTCTGCAACATCAATTAATGATATTAAATTTAGAATAGGTACTGCATGTGTGAAGTTAGTGCGGAGATCGATTAGTACAAAGAATTATAACCACTAATTTTATACAAAGGGAGTTGTATTATCTACCTAGATATGAATAAAAGGTGTTATAAAAAAACTAAATATTATTTTCCAACATATGATCTACACACACTTATTACACACTTATTCCAGCATTTTTCTAATAATCCAAAAAATGTCTATTGGTAAGTCTTCAAAAAACTCAACCGCTTCTTTCAGGCAATCATTTGACCAAGAACGTCGTCCACGCAGATGTATTTTTAATCTAATAATATATAATAATCACTCGCTGCCAACGTCGATTTTTAAAGTTTATTTCGTTCAAAATGACTGCAAAGTACTTTTGAACGTACGGAAAACTATACATCAACATATAATGGTTTCATTAAATAGGAAGAAATACATGTTCAGTGCAGAATTCTTATTCAAAATTATCTCTAACTTAATTAGCTGTTCTTTTTTGTTATGAAAAATAAATTTCAATGTGCCAAGATTATCTGCCAGGCACTTTGTGATAATTGCGATAATTATTATGGACATACCAAGAATGATTTAGTGCAGGCACCTTGTAGCATATATGTAAAAATTATAATAAAACATAGAGGATTCGGTTTAAATCATACTCCATAGCCCATAACTAACATTAAATTATCTCAATGTGCTCGTCAAGATGGTCCAAAAAAGAATATCATTCCTATCGACGAATGTGTAGTCAATCAATATGACACACATGCATTTGACACCAGCTCCAGCTAATATTGGGTTATTCATTTCGTGGTTTCAAAACCGTAGGGCTGTTATTTGAGAGCTGTCAAATATTTATGTCAACCCAAGCGTCAGATTTTTAGTTGAATATTTGCCATTTACGAAAATGCATCAAATAATAACAGAAAAACGCGTTAAAATTGTTAAAACGTAGTACTACAAAATTGGATATTCAAACGTAGTCGCGTCTCGTGTAATTGGAAACGATTTTGGCCGTCACAATCACCCTACAGTGTAAGTAATTGGCAAGATAGTGAAAAAATTTGTAGAAACGAGGACCGTGTTAGATATTCAGATACACGCGCATCATTGTAATGTACGCTCTTCTGAAACTATGGGCGTCGTGAGTGAAAGGGTGGCCGAAGAGCTGCATTTGTCGATTCCATGGCGTTCTCAGCAATTGGGCCTGTCTTACGGATCATTATGGCAAATTTTGCATCTGGATTTACACCTACATGCGTATAAAATCCATCTCACGCAGCAATTAAAGCCTGATGACAATCAGCAACCCGGAGATACGTTAAATGAATCCTTGAGCAACAGGCCGTAAATGATGATTTTTCGAACAAAATTCTCTTCAACGATGAGCACATTTCTCACTCGGTGGGCACGTAAATTAGCAAAAGTGTCGCATTTAGGGCTCTGAAAATCGTAAAATAGTTGAAAAGAAGCCGTTACACTCAGAAAAAGTGACTGTGTGGTGCGCATTATGGTCTGGAGGCGTCACAGTGCCGTATTTTTTTAAAGATTGGCACGAGGGAAGAGCGGCTACTCGAATGATAACAGACTTTTTTGTACTGCGATTGAAGATATGGACGATTGGACGATATGTTTCCAGCAAGATAGTGCAATAAGCCATACAACACGACCGATTTTGGGTCAATTGCGCGAGAAGTTTGCTGGCCATCTAATTTCACGTTTTGGCGTAATTGGCCACCGAGATCATGCGATTTGATGCCGTTTAGGCTTTTTGTGGGATTTCGCCAAAAGACCGTGTTTATGAGAACAATCGTCTAACTTTAGAGCATTTGGAATACAACATTCGTCAACTGATGGCCGAGATACCGGCCGAAATGTGCCGAAAAGTGGTCCAAAATAAATTAATGTCAAGGTCCAAACTTCATAATAAAAATAAAATTCACGTTTTTTTTACGTTTTTTTTTTTTGAAACCTAAAAATGGATAACCCTTTAGGTCTCTCGCTCCACCATTCTGCAAAATTTTCATTAGGTTTGGGTCTAGCACCCTAACAAAATTCAAATAAGATAAACATTAAAACTAATGCGTCATATGTTCAGTAATTGAATGCATAAACAAGAAGCCTACCATCGTTTCAATTGATCAGCTTGAAAGTTTATTATCAACCACGCCCCTATTCGTTTTCTGAATTATCGGTGCCGCTCAATAAATCTGCTGAAGATTGTTTTGAGATTTTCACGAAATCACGCACATTTTCAACATTTTTTTTGGTCATCTAATTTAATCGATCGGCCTAAGCGCTAGTCATCATTGACGTTCTTCTTTCTTTCTGTAAATCGTTAATTCCTCTTCAAGTTTGTGCTTATGATAAGCAATTATCTTTATAAGCAATGTTGAGCATTTCAAGCGTCCACGTTCCTGTCATCTAAATGTCTCGTCTCTTAGCTTCTAATTAACGAAATGTCCTAACATATTTACAGATTATTTAAAACGATTGACACTTCACAAATAAATCTCCCGCCAAAAGATTTCGCAACGAATTTAATTAAAATACTGTCATTCCGATTAGTTTAAGGAGAGAGGGTATAACCTAGCACATAAAGACAATTCTTGTTCTGAATACATCTTTTTGCTAATACGAAAATATATTTAAAAATGATATTTTGTAGCATAAACTTTGGGTAAATATCAATTTATTAGATGTGTTAGATGGACTAAACGTCTCATAGTATGTAATGGTCTTAGGGAAACTTAACTGCTTAGATTTCGTTACATAATTTGTACATACTGTATATACCAATATGCATAATGATCTTTTAAATTTCTTATTGTTAGCAAGCGTGCATAGTCCACTTACCTGCACATGTCACAGACCATCAAGTCCGACTTTTATCTAAATGAAATCTTAACTTGAAACCGACGGTTAGCCATATCGAAGATGGATATGAAGACAGAGAGAAAAACAACCGATAAATAGAAAGAGTAGTAAAGAGCGACATATACCTACGTGTACCTATTAGGACGAACGACTTTTTAATATGATAAATACTCAAAATATACATAAGACAAGTCGTTTATGTAGATGGGTAAAAAAGTGGTACCGGTGAATGGGGACCATTTGGTATTGTCTGGTGGCCGTGGTTTCTGCCATCTGTCAAGAGTGAAGAGTGATCGGTCATGTATGTTCTCTGTGTGTAAGAGAGTGGATGTTTTTCTCTCTGACTAGGTGTACGTGTGTGTGCATGTGCGTGTCGGTGAGATTTTGGACCTCCGGCCTCGGTGATGCGTCAACGTAGTTGAAGAATGCTTGATGTGACGTGGCGTGGATATTGAATTCGTTATCGCTGCTACTTTGGATGCCATTACGGATTTATAAACGCTATCGTGAACGTTGTTTTATTCAATTTTGTATTACGTACGTCCAAACTAAATGGACTTCCATTATCACTGTTCTCGTATAATATGCTACATCCTAACTTTTGTTATTAGTCGTTTTTTTGGTAACGTTTCTGTAGCCACTATAAAACATATCAATTGCAATATATGATTTTACTTTGCATAATACGTAATTTAATCCAGTACAGTATCTTTTTATATTTAGCCAATTGCACATACACGAGAAATTCAAATTTGTTAAAAAAATTTCCAAAAACGCTAATTCCTATTTCGCTTAGTATACCAGGCGACAATAACCTCATTACTGAATATTATTGCAGAATTATGGAATAACCGGTATCTCCATGGTGTATATTTATTAATTGACTTTCCTAGGTTGGATTTTGAAAATTAAATTACAATTTTCTGGGATACATTTGTGGATATCGGCCCTATGCTGTATACACCAGATATCTTTCATAAATATTATTCAAAAATATATATTTTGTGTATCATACTTGAGTGGGAAAAACCTCACCAATTTCGAATGAACCAAAAAGTCTTTTTAATCATATAAAATATTATTAAAAATCAGATCAGCAGAACACAATACAAGTTCATATATTTGTAAAGGCATCTCTCCAGAGACGTAGATGCGTATCTAATTTTTTTACAGAATAATCGGTACGCCCCTTCAGAAGAGATGCATTTACAAACACAACTACTTCGCTAATTGACAGAAAATATTGAGACAGAGCGTAGAAGAATATTTAGCGCATCCCATTGACAAAACGCCGAAGCAACTAAACACTGCTTCGATAACAAACGCAAAACCTAGCGAAGTGCTTCTATAGACGGTAACAACCATAACTATAGGAACCGTATTATCTGACAAGGAGTGAAGACACGTTAAAACATTTTCTATACATATGGTTACCGTCTATAGAAACACTTTGCTAAATTCTGCATTTGTTATTGAGACAGTGTCTGATTGCTTCGGCGTTTTGTCAAAGGGGTGCGCTGAATGTCCTTCTACGCTCTGTCTTAATAATTTCTGTGAGATAACGAAGTTGTTATGTTTGTCTCTCCAGCAGGGGCGTACCAATCATTCTGTAGAAAGATTAAATACGTATCTACGCCTCTGGAGAGATACCTTTACAAATACATGAACTTGCATTGTGTTCTTCACAGACGATTTTTAATATTTTATATTATTAAAAAGACTTTTTGTTTTATATATTTTGTAATCAAATGTATTAAATACGCTCGTAAAAGCAGTGTATTTAGTGCAGTGCCTACGTTTTGGGTAACACGTTGTAAATTAGTAACCGTTGGCCGTCCAAAGATGAAACCCTGTTGAATGGGAGGAATTTGGAATTTGACATGAGTGGAAATGTATTTATTCGAATATCAAGCCACGCACGCAGTTTTTTCTGGAATTCAACGAACTTGCTACATAAATTTGTAGCAGGCAATGAAACTTACTCCTATGACTAAAAAAAACAGTAATCGACTATTTAGGTCTTTCAAAATGAATCTGCTTCATCAAAAGCTGCTAGTGAAAAAGTCATAATAAAAATTTTAAATTCTTCAATACCATCGGGCATATTGAAACTATAGCCCCAAACGATTACAATACCGTCAACGGTATAAAACGGTATGCTTCACTGCCTCATACGATCCCCGATAATCGACCAAAAGTAAAGGTCACTTTGGAAACACCTATCAAATAGAGTTGCCAATAAAGAAGTTTAAGGTACATGAAGTTAAACATGATTCTGACACATACACATCCTCGAAAATCCTCTAGTTATAACTTGAGCACTGGTGGAATACTTCAGAAGTTGCTAACACAGAGACTACTCTGTGTCATAATGGTATACTATACAGTATTGAATTTTGGACAATACCAACACAATGAACGATGACGTCGATGACACAAATTATTTCCAGCCTCTTACTAATATTTTTTAAAATCTTTGAAAATCTCCTACCGCAAAGACTCAAAGCCATTCATTACGAGAGAAAAATAGTTCCTTAACATCAATTTGAGTTCAAGCAAAATCATTTTGCTTTAAAACAGTACATCGAGTTAAAATTCAAACACGATTTAGAAAGAAGCAGGTATTGTTCGGCGACGTTTTTTTTTAACGTTTCCCAAGCTTTTGATAAGTCACAATTACTATCCAATATTACAGTCCTAACTAACAGGCAGGTAGTTCATGGTAAAATATCACGATTCGGAAACAACCCTAGTTTCAGTGATCAGGTAAATCTCAAAGGAGTGTCCTCTGGACAATACTACATCTTTCATATACAGCAGATTTGCTTAGAGGAACTTCAATTGCTACATTTGTGACGATACACCAATTATAGTGTTACCAACAATAATTGCTGCTCAAAATCCGCGGTAACCTTTAAATGTTATTCGAAACTGTCTCACCCATTGGTCCATGTTGAATGAAACAAGAAATGTGCATGTTACTATTACTTTTAATTAAAAATCAATACTTTCCCAACAATAAAATTAAATAACCATTCATTGATAGAATATCTAAAATACTATGTACATCCTAGGAAAACGGAAACTTGGCCTCCAATTTTTTCTAAAATGTAGTGCCAAATTAGTAGAGACCGGACGCAACAGGCCGAAATTACGATGAACCATATAAATAGTCTATAATATCGCTAAGTACAACACTCAGTTACTGAATAGCACTATTCATTCGGCTAACCGTACGTCTGAATTTCATCGCTTAATTATGACGCAATTACTTCAATATTACAGTTAAATTCCTTTCTTTATGGGCGTAGATATAAGCGTGAGGAGTGCTTATAATTTATTTTATTTCTTAGTTTATATATCGTAAGATAAATAAAGTACGGCGAGTTAGTTTCTTTTTTTTTCATTGTTTCAACTATTAATTCGTAATTTTTGTAACAGATCCTATTTAATATCGTTTCATCGAATCTACTTCTCCCAATTATTTGACGTAAGTGTCCAGTAAATTTCGTTAAGTTTCAATAACTTACACATACATTTTTAATTTTCATTTATTTAGATCTAGAACATTGTTTAAATTACTTTTTCAGATATGATATGGAACAACGTCGAGAATGATATCGTGAAACAATAGAGGGTTGTATTAAAGGTCAAACTGATTGTATGTCCATTTCCAGTGATTCAGAAACTTATTGCAAAATCTGTAAAATATCGTAGAAAAATTCCAAGAAATCGCACGTAAAACGTCACTGAACATTGCAAACATACACAGAAATTAGACCCGTTGGAATCTGACAGTTTTAGCGAAGAACTCTGTGAAACTTTAATGGCGGCAAATATTCCATTAAGTAAACTTAACAATCCCAACTTCAAAACATTTCTCCAAAAATATACTGGTCGAAATGTTCCTGATGAATCCACCTTACATAAATATTATGTTTCTAAGTGCTACATGAAAGCAGTAGAACGTATTAGATGCCATCTTTCAAAGCAGTACCTATGTACAGGGTGGCCCAAAATAACCGAAGGGGTTTGAGTTCATTATAACTTCTTATTTAAGACATAATTATTAATTTTTTTAAATTTTAAATACAGTATATTAAGGGAGAATATTTTTAATTTAATTATGAAAAATTATATCTCGCAAGTGGTGGCCATTTTCTGTTTCGCATATTCGTGCTCTTTCCAAAACATTTTCCATAGCCTTTCGCAAAACTTCAGGTGTTATGTTGTTGATTTCGTCGCGTATATTATTTTTTAATTGCTGTATTGTTCGAGGCTTATTAATATAGACTTTTCCTTTCAAATAACCCCAAAGGAAACAGTCTGAAGCGATTAAATCCGGTGAACACGGAGGCCAATTAAAATCGCTTGTACGGGAAATAATTCGTTCACCAAAGATGTCGCGTAAAAGAGCCATTGTGTCCCTCGCAGTGTGCGCTGTGGCTCCATCCTGTCGGAACCATACTTGCGGATGGTTTTCCACGGCTGCCTAAAAAAATTTTCCAACATTGTCCGATATCTAACACCAGTGATGGAAACGGCGACACCGTGTTCATTTTCAAAAAAATATGGGCCAATTATCCTTTCCGACGAAACACCGCACCAAACGTAGCCCATATCCTGCAGTTTTGCCTATTAACGAACCCATTTAATTGGAAATGGGCTTCGTCGCTCATAATTAAATTATGAATAAAATCATGATTTTCTTCTGCTTTTTGACGAAAATAAATTGCATAATCATGTCGTTGCTGGTAATCTGTCGGTTTCAATTGTTGGACAAGCTGAATTTTGTATGGAAACATTCTTATTGTATGCAAAATTCTCTGCAGCGACCCTCTTGAGAGGCCAAGTTGTGTCGAACGTCCCCTGGTTGATGTTTTCCAACATTGTCCGATATCTAACACCAGTGATGGAAACGGCGACACCGTGTTCATTTTCAAAAAAATATGGGCCAATTATCCTTTCCGACGAAACACCGCACCAAACGTAGCCCATATCCTGCAGTTTTGCCTATTAACGAACCCATTTAATTGGAAATGGGCTTCGTCGCTCATAATTAAATTATGAATAAAATCATGATTTTCTTCTGCTTTTTGACGAAAATAAATTGCATAATCATGTCGTTGCTGGTAATCTGTCGGTTTCAATTGTTGGACAAGCTGAATTTTGTATGGAAACATTCTTATTGTATGCAAAATTCTCTGCAGCGACCCTCTTGAGAGGCCAAGTTGTGTCGAACGTCCCCTGGTTGATGTTTCTCCATCTTCCCGAATACTCTCCTGTACCCGTTCAATATTGTCATCCGTGTGCACCGTTCGTCGTCTGCCGGCACCAGGAAGGTTCCTTACTGCCCCTTGTTCTCGAAAATTTGCAACCAGACGGTTTATTGTTGACTCTGAGGGTCCAACCCGCACAATAAAATAACGACGATATGCACGCTGAGCCAAAAAAATGGATCGTTGATTTGAGAAATAAAGTTGAACGATTTTGGCACGTTGTTCAATTGCGTACTGTTCCATTTTAAATTCCCCAAGTCTTCTTTACAAAATACTGAAAACAAAAAAAAAATTATAATAAAAAAGTTATAAGAAATTAAAACCCCTTTGGTCATTTTGAGCCACCCCGTATAAGTGCCGACGAAACTGTAGATATATTAGGACGCTGTGTGGTAACTGTTGTAGCTGGCGTACTACATTCAACTATTCCATATAACGCATATGTAATAGCAAGAAAAGTTATACATACAGTTGATGCGCAAGCAGCAGCTAAAACCATTTAGAGAATATGCACTAAATGCTTCATTTGGACGACAGGTACAAAGAAAAAACACTTTTATTTGTCAGGGACAGTGCTGCATATATGTTAAAAACAGGCAGACTATTAAAGAAACATATCTGAATATGCTGCATATTTCTTGTTTAGCACATGCTCTCCACAGTATCTGCGAATATATCAGAGACACCTTTCCGGAAGTTGATAGACTTGTATCCGCTTTTATAAAAGTTTGCAGAAAAGCACCATTGAGGGTAGCTCTTTACAGGGAAAGACTTCTATCTTTGTCACTGCCTCCCTCTCCAGTAATAACAAGATGGGGAACATGGTTGGAAACTATTAGTTTTTATACATCATAGAATTTCGATAGTTTACAAAATTTCGTTACATGTTTAAATGACTATGCTCGAAGTATTTCTTAGTCCAAGGAACTAATACAAATTCCAAATTAAAAAAAATCAGTTGTACTTTCTTCAGGAACACTACGGAAATTTGCCGAAACTACTCACTTATTTTAAAAATCAAAATCTCAAATTCAAAGATGGATTATCCACATTAGATGTGTCTATTAATAATTTGAGAAATATTCCAAGTGATTTCGGATGTGGCCTTCGGCAAAAGTTAGACTCAGTTTTTAATATAAATCCAGATTTACATTGCGGCAATTGTGTATAGGAATAATGCCTCAAAATCTGACTGCTAAAAACGCTGAAATAAAAGAATATTTCCAGTAGGCACCTATAACCAGTTACGATGTAGAAAGGACGTTTTCTATCTAGAAGGATTTCATTAAAAGAGAACAAATTTTACAGAAGAGAAGCTTGAGAAAGTATTGCTAGTTAATATTAATACTCGTTTTGTACTTCAAGTTGAGAACTACAAAATGAACAAATAAAAATGTATTTCGTATTTTATAGATCACCACCCGTTATTTTCCAATTATATAAATATTAAAAACTCTTTAAAAATATAAATTTTCAACGGTACACCCGTGAGCGATGAGTCATCGGCCTCTCGTGTCTCGTCCCTACTAATAAGACATAAACCTAAAATCTCTTGTCACTTGAAAATAAAGTGCTATTATACAAAACAATCTTCAAGCCAATAAGGATGTACCGGCTGTTACAACTGCATCAAATATAGAAATAGTGCAAGAATCCCAATCAAAAATGACGTTCCATACAATGACATCGTGATCTCGAATTGGAAACCGCCAAACACGTTATTAAAAACATTAATACCAAATATAGAACTTTTTCCAATGTGAACTAATTAAAAAGATATCATCCTTTTCCCCTACGTAACAAAAACTACAATTAGTTAATTGAACCTGAAACTTCATGTCGTAAATTAATCCTTTGTATAATTTAACGGAGCAAACTATTGGGCTACCTTCTACTATGTCATGTTTATAATCAATCATTTTACTAATTGTTACTACACTAACTAGTATGAAAAATTTTCATTAATTATTATCATGATTTGAATATCCAAGCGTGTCTATATTATGCGAACTAAATTAACTAAAGTATAACGTAACAATTTTTACGCAAATAATATAGGATTGTGTTTGTAAATGTGTATTTAATGCA
The DNA here is from genome assembly GCA_935421215.2 of Melolontha melolontha. NCBI lineage: Eukaryota > Metazoa > Arthropoda > Insecta > Coleoptera > Scarabaeidae > Melolontha > Melolontha melolontha. The sequence goes on along the minus strand of OW285237.1, from coordinate 163,649,742 downwards.
TAACGATCCCTCTTCTGACATTAACAATTGCGGAATCACTATAAAGCGGACAAGGCGGCAACCGGATTATCCTCCCGGAGTCGAATTCCCTAGACACGCACCGATGGTCCGGCTACACAACTCTCCGTTTTCCAATACGACCAATCGATGGATGCACTTCAGTATTGCGGCCCCATTGACATAAAGCCACGTGTTCTGTTTGATTGGGACATAAGTAACGTTCGTCAGTGCGGATTACAGACGGTTTCACGCGTCACTAGAACATAATCTGCTTAGCTCTGACATTGATAAGGATGAATGGAGAGGAACGTCTGACTATGTAGAGGAAGAGGAGGATAAAGGAGAAGACGAACAAGCGGTAGTTGCCTAGTCATCTACGTCGAATCGAGTTGGCCATGAAGGGCCACCGCAGTACCTATCAGCCATATACGGTACGGATATCTTTCTATCTGGAATCTGACTTGACACGTTACAAGGAGGAGATTGTTGTTTATCACTTGGCCCCAACGGGAATCGCCCGACACCAAGAACAGGTGTTGGTTTTTCCTTCGATCGAACAGTGTTTGATGAGAATGTCATTGATTGTTTGATATTAAAAGGAAAAAACTTAATTACTAATAATCTTATAAACTATAAAGATATTTCTATAAAAAGCGAATTAATATAATCAATTTTACAGTACTGTACAGGCGACAACAAAATTTATTTTGATTTGAAATTAAAATATGACCTGGTCTTGAATGTCAGCTCGGCGCAATAATAGACATTAATTGATAATCCTTTAAGCAGAAAAATAGTATAATATCACACCAAAATAAACCAGTGAATTAATGCCAGGTGATGTCATATTACCAAGTTATTATTCGCTAGTTTCGGAATATAACATATCTTCAATTCATTACTTATAATGACTAATAAATTATATACTGTAACATTTAAACGTTAAATAGAGTCTATTTAGGATAACTAAGATTGGAAAAGAATCGTAATTGCTTAAATTAATTTTACGGTTTGCTACTTTGATTATTATTATTTCACTTACTATAAAACCGAGATAACATTTAGTAATCATTTTAAAAAGAAATTCAAATTATTACCTGCTTCTTAACCGGACATTATATTTTATGGAAGCATCTATACAGCACGGGCTTGGTCAGTGAGTTCTTGTATAGGAGATGTGAAAAACAGAAGGAAACTAGCCTTCATGTAGTATGCACTTATGAGGGACTTAAGGGACAGAAATATTTCGAAAGGATCTATTGCATGCCGCCTGCGCCGAGGAACTCAGGAAGCCGGCAGCGTGAACAAAATAATCAACATAATAAATGATAGTTAGGCAGCTATCAAAGCCACTACTAATCTATCTACCAGGTTTAAACTGGCGAAACATTGTAAACAGGTCCTCAATAGACTGGCACGAGAAAATACTATGTCACTAATATATGGGTGCCAGGACATGAAAGAATTAAAGGCAATGAGTTAGCCGACGAACTGACCAATGTAGGTACTAATAGGGACTTCATAGGACAAGAACCTGTATGTGGAATCATTAAGGATTCCGCTAGAAGAGAGATCTGATTATGGCTGGAAAGAGAACATAAAAAGAAATGGAGGCTAATAGAAGGTCAACTCGATACTAAAACATTACTAAGATAGCTGAACGCTAGGTTTTCAGCCAACCTGATTCGTAGTAACAAAAAGGAAATTACTACTAGGAATTATTACCAGGTTAACAACCGGACGTTGTAGTTTAAGGAAGCATCTGTACAGCATGGGCTTCATTAGCAGCCCTGGGGTAGGAAATGTAAAAAACAGGAGGAAACTAGCCTTCATTTAATATGCACGTGCGAGGAACTGAAGGGAAGACAGTAGCACTTCGGAAGAGATCTATTTATCCTACCAGGGTACTCAAACTTCTTCTGAGAAGAATGGTGACTTTTATCGATGACGCAGAACTAACAGAGTGGAACTTAGAAATATATTGGGGGCTGTACAAAGAGCGTTGTGCTCAAGTGCCTGGAGATGGTGGCGCCCACCCCAAAAATTAGAAGAAGAAGAAGATCTATTAAATCCTACGAGGATACTCAAATTTCTCCTGAGGAAGATAGTGACTTTTATCGAGAACACAAGACTAACAGAGTGGAACTGGGAGATCTATTGGGGGTGGTACAAAGAGCACTGTCCTCAACTGCCTGGACATACTGGCGTCCAATCCAAAGAACCAGAAGAAAGAAGAAGAATATTTAGTATTATACGATACCTAGTTGTTTTCTCCAGCAAACCATTGTATTTTATTACAAATTTTGTTTTGCCTTTAACCTAGTTATTTACATATTTAATGACAGTTGAAAAAAATGCTTTAATATTTTCAAATTATCAAGATTTAAAGTACCATCGTTTCCACAAGAAATCATGAAATTAAACAAAGAGCATTCATTATTGAGGTAAGATTTTTTATCATTTAAAACGTTTGAAACTTCAGCGGTAAGGAATATTTTAAGCAACTCGATCGGATATTTTGTTTATTATTCATGTGTCTTAGACCTCGTAAAATAGTAGTAGAATGAATTTCAACGTGGTCGACTTTCCATAAACGACACGTTTCAAGTTCCTAAGCGAAAAACTGCTCCTATCCAAAAGAATCTTGTTCGGAATATGATTAAAGAAAACTAGGCAAGTTACTGTAAGATATGATGAAAAAGAACAAAATCTTTTTTTTACATAATTTTAAGATTTATTTGGTCTTTTTTTTGGGGCCTGTAATCCAAAACTTTTATCAGCGTGACACCTTCTTGTCCACCACTCTTGTCTGCTTAAATTTACAGACTCAAACACATGGAGTGTATTTAGTAAAGCTAAGAGAAATCCACACAGAAAGCGAAGACCAGCAACGCCACATATGTATGTGTAACGTTTTTTAAATCGAAATCCATGTAAACCAAACGTTAAATAAAAAAACTCCATATTTTACAAATGTACTTGTGAAATCCTTTAAAAAGATCGTAACATTTTTATGAATATTTGAGTATTTTTGTCAAAAATAAAATAAAATTTTGTTCAAAAGTCATATAGGGCTGAGTGACTTGTGCCACAGTAAACACATTGTCTTAGTAAGAAAAATAACTCGATTTTGATAGACGAAAAAGTACTTCACAAATAAAAACAGTAAAAAGTGACATCGAGTACCGCACTACCCTTAATAGTTGGCGGCAGACTCTACAAAACGTAGGTATATATGTTAGTTGATATACTTAAGTAGTGTTTATCTAAACATCAATGACCACATTGGTTACATTTTCTCTACTTTTTTTATTATTGTCTGGAATGTTTTAGTTAAGCACAAAAGAAATTTACGTTGACACAAGTTTTCTTTATTCTCCTTATACGAGGTGCATTCAAGTTCTAAGGCCTCCGATTTTTTTTCTCCAGACTGGAAAGAGATAGAAGCATGTGCATTGGTTTAAAATGAGCGTGCGTTCGTTGTCAGTACGTCATAGAGATGGCAGCACTGTACGGCAGATGGAATTGTAGTGGCAGCGTCGAGAATGAGAACTGTTTTAGATACTTAAAATGGCTACGTTTTTCTTACTTGAACAGCGTGCAATCATTCGTTTTCTGAATTTGCGTGGTGTGACACCAATTCATCGACAGTTGAAGGAGACATGTGGTTATGGAGTTATGGATGTGTCGAAAGTGCGTTCGTGGGTGCGACCGTTTAATGAAGGCAGAACATCGTGTGACAACAAACCGAAACAACTTCGGGCTCGCACAAGCCGGTCTGACGACATGATCGAGCAAGTGGAGAGACTTGTTTTGGGGGATCGCCGATTGACGGTTGAACAGATCACCTCCAGTGTTAGCATTTCCGTGGGTTCTGTGCACAAAATCCTGCATGACGACCTGAAAATGCGAAAAGTGTCCTCCAGGTGGGTGCCACGAATGCTGACGGACGACCACAAGGCTGCTCGTGTGGCATGTTGCCAAGCAATGTTGACGCGAACCAAGGCATGAATGGGAGTTTCTTTTCGTCGATTGTGACAATGGATGAGACGTGGATGCCATTTTTCAATCCAGAAACAAAGCGTCAGTCAGCTCAATGGAAGCACACAGATTCACCGCTACCAAAAAAATTTCGGGTAACCGCCAGTGCTGAAAAAATGATGGTGTCCATGTTCTGGGACAGTGAGGGCGTAGTCCGTACCCATAGTGTTCCAAAGGGCACTACGGTGACAGGTGCATCCTACGAAAATGTTTTGAAGAACAAGTTCCTTCCTGCACTGTAACAAAAACGTCCGAGAAAGGCTGCGCGTGTGCTGTTTCACCAAGACAACGTACCCGCACATCGGGCTAACGTTACGCAACAGTTTCTTCGTGAAAACAACTTTGAAGTGATTTCTCATGCTCCCTACTCACCTGACCTGGCTCCTAGTGACTTTTGGCTGTTTCCAACAATGAAAGACTGTCCGTTGCCGCACATTCACCAGCCGTGCTGCTATTGCTTTAGCGATTTTCCAGTGGTCGAAACAGACTCCTAAAGAAGCCTTCGCCGCGGCCATGGAATCACGGCGTCGGCGTTGTGAAAAATGTGTACGTCTGCAGGGAGATTACGTCGAGAAGTAACACCAGTTTCATAGTTTTCGGGTGAGTAGTTAGTTAGAAAAAAAATCGGAGGCCTTAGAACTTGAATGTAGCTCGTATGTTCAAATATACTACCAAACTACCCAAAACAAAATGGTTTTTGTTCCTTAAGCAAACAATCGAAACTTTATAAGTTGGTTTTTTAACACTTTAAGCGTCAATTTCGAATGTCAATTTACTACTAAGATTAAAATGCCTTATTTAAGTAAAATCGAAATCGCGAGAGTGGTTACTTTGCTTGAAAATGGTCGATCTATGCGATGTGTCGCCTATCAACTGCAAACCCGCCTTTCGATTATCTGCAGAGCATGGCATAGGTATCAAGAAACGGGTAGATACTCTATAAGAACTGGACAAGGATGTAGAAGAAGAACTAATCGTTGGAATGATTATTACATCATCAATTCTTGCTTTCACTCTCGAACTTCCATCGCTCGTGAGTTACAAAACCTACTTCGAAATGCTACGGGTATAACAATCTCTTATCAAACGGTTAGAACAAGACTCAAAGAAGCAAATTTGACTTCTCAGAGGCCTGAGCGAGCCCTTTGATTGATCAGGGATCACAAACGTATCCGCCTAAATTTTGCTCGCGCACATGTGGAATGGCAACTTTGACACTGCAGGTCTGTGCTTTTTAGTGATGAATCTCGGTTTACTTTAACTCGTTTCGGTGATTGTGTACGAGTGTACAGGCGTCTTGGAGAGAGATACACTGCAAAGTGTATACAGGAAGTGTATCGATTTAGATCAGAATCAATTATGATATGGGGTGGAATCAGTATAGATGGTCGTACCGACTTGGTTGTTGTGCCTCAACGTATCAATGCACAGAATTATGTAAGAATGATCCTTCAATTGTACCATTTGCCAACAATTTTGGTGATGCCGAATTCACACAGCAAATTTTACGATTAACTTTCTTCGAGAACAAGAAATCCAAGTGATGGACTGGCCGGTCATGAGTACATATTTGAATCCTATCGAACATGTTTGGGATTCACTTGATAGGAATATCAGAAAGTGCCCTGTTGCACCTCATACTCTTCAGGAGTTAGCCGAAATTCTTGTGGAAGAATGGCAAAATTTACCACAAGACAAGTTAAGACGCTATAAGCGCAGCATACCCCGACGATGCCAAGCATCTATAAATAATGCTAACGCAGGACACACGCAATGTTAAATCTGGATATTCGGGTTTAAACATAATTTTTAATAATTTTAAGTAATAAAATATATATTGATTTTGGTAGTATTCTTAATTGTTTATTATTTTACAAGAAATTGTTAAATTAGAGCACATTTGTTATTAAAATCTTGTTAATTAATGTTGAAAATTTAATATTCCAAAGACCATAATATGTCTCTTTTAATTAAAAAACGTTGCAGTATTAAACTTGTGTTCCACTAATTTTGTGAAGCACTGTATTTAATACAAGGGGAGATTTTTGTATTATCTACCTACCCATCAATGAAAAACATTATGAGAAAAGCTATATTTTATGTTTCGACATATGATCTATTAGGTGTTCCAAAAATACGTTCCAAAAAAAAAATCTTTTGGTCTTCAAGGGTCTTCAAAAAACTCCTCCAGACAATCATCTGAAGAAAAACGTCGTGCACACGAATGCTTTTCTAATTTAGGAAAGAGATCTTCCAGTAGATGCTTCATCTATAAAGCCACAATCATTGATTATTTCTTAGACTTGGCGAGTCTTGTGAATTCTGCAGCGATGGTCATCGAACAGAATCTTTTAAGCAGGGTTTTGAAATCTTTTTTTCTATATGGCAGTTTTAAAATTTTTGGATAGTTTTCTTATATACTTCTCCTGTAATTAAAGAGCCTTTCTTCATGTATTCAGCTTACAAGATTTCTTCTGTATCCCAAAACACCGTCGCCATAAATTTTTCAAATGAGTTTTGTATCCTTTCCTTTTTTAGTAGTGGCAATCCCTTGTAGACTCAATGGTTATTGTTTTATCGGTAGGTTCTAGTGTTACATCCACGTTCTAACACCTGTGATAATTTTCAAAAAAAAGTTTTTATCGTCAGCTAAGACTCCCTCAAGTCTTCCTCGCGAATTTATTGGCGACACAATATTTGTTCAGGAGTAAGCAATCTGAGAATCCATCGTGCTGCCACTTTGTTCATTACTAAATCATAATGTAAAATTTGCAATATTTAACTTTAATACTGGCTTCTAATATCTTCACTTCAACAGCAATAATTGGCACTTCCTTTCTTCGATCTGCTAAGACCTGCTCCTCGACTTTCTTGATGTTTTCCTTAGTTCTTTCTTCGATAGGCCTTTCACCTCTTGGATCGTCTTAAAATGGTTTCCTACCCCTTCGAAATTACACCAGAATCTTTCTTATACACGTCAGTCAACCTCTGATGAATATTTTTGGGTAAATTGTCTTCTTCCGTTAAGAATCTTATCACGTTTCTATGTTCTATTCTATTCTAACTGAATTTCACTCATCTTTGGTTAAATAAAGCACTGTAAAAAGAGCAAAACTCTCTATGTTTGGACTAAACTTGATCAGTATAAATCCAAATGTGACAGGTATTTGATAGTAAAAACTTGCTGTCGTCACTGAATTTTTTAATGTCTATGTAGATAATATAAAAATTTCTCCTCGAACTACCTAAATCATATTTTCTATAAACTGACAGTATTTATTACAGCAGTAAGGGTATATTGTATATTTTATTTATCAAATGCTTAATCTTCAATTAAGCTTCAATTAACTTAATAATTATTTACCAAATCATTGCAATTCACGAAACCGAATACTGCAGAAAGCAGAAGGAATACTTTACATGCACAATATGTATATAACTCTTCAGCTTATCGTCTTTGTATAAGATTAAAATGTTTCATGTTATTGTATGCATATTAGATGCTACAGGTACAATTTTATCTATTGTGCTCTGATCTTCTTTAGAAATAAGTGCATATACGTGACGACAAACAAACAAACGAATAATTAGCTTCAGAAGATTAGTCTTCTAAAAATGGTTGTTCACAGCTTCCATTAAATATAAACCTAAACATTACGTATACTTACTTGTTAAGACCCAACCCTAACATGATTAGTGATAATCACTTCACTGATTCTTTACAAGAACAAATCAGTAAGTTTTTCTTAATTTTACTCAAAATTGTCTGGATTAATATTATAAAATATTTCTTTTATCAAAAATTAATAGTGGATTCCAATTACTTTGGAAGTAAATATTCATATTATAATACGATGACGAGCTACGAAGATCAATGATTTGCATAACATTGATTACGTATTCGGAGTACTACTTAATGCATCAATTCCCTCAAACCCATTTTATAACGGGTGTTCAGAAACATTCGAAGTCAAAGTAGTCCTTGAAAATATGAAGTCATGTCTGAGATAGATTGATACATTTACTTAATACAATTTTATAGGTTATCAAATTAGTATCTTCGATATTAGATTCTGACAATTTTTGACAATTTCTGACAATTGACAGACAACAGTTGACATTTAATAATTATTACAAATCAGATACTTAAGTAAAGATATACGATTTTTTGTTCATAGCCCACTTGACTTCGAATGTTTCTGAACACCCGTTACAAATTAAATAATTTATCAATCGAGCCATTCATGATTGCGTTACTGTAGCAACAACTAATAATATTCGATAAGTGTGACAAGTGTCATAAGTGTCAGAAAGCATCCCACACAAATTTTTCTCAATAAGTTTATTAAAACTGTTAAAAATTACAATGGAAAGTGAATTGAGAAGATTTGGCAAAAAATATGATGAATAAATTAATACAGAGATCACAAAAAGTGTACCGAAAACATAAAAAAACTCACGGATCAGTTTGGTGGCAATTTTCACAATTTTTAGAAGAGAAAGGTTACAAACATGAAAAATCTACGTCCCCTGTTGAGTTAAAAATGTTGAGGACGTAATATGAAAAAGAAAGACGGCACAGATTACAGGGAGGGAGTCGTAAAACATATGTGGAATTCAACAGCGAAAATGATTCAGAACAAATACGAGGGTAGGCTGGAAAATTGGGTAACTAAAGTATAACAAAAAACAATATTTCAGTGAAATGTGATTTATTTTTCGACATAATCTCCCTCAAGATCAATACATTTATTTAGTCGATGCTCAAGTTTCTTTATGCCATCACAGTACTCATTTTCCTCGAGCTCCTCAAAATAGTAGTGGTCAACGGCAGCTGTCAGCTCCTCATCCGAAACAAATCCCATACCGCCGAGGTGTTTCTTCAGTTTGGGGAACAGATGATAGTCCGACGGAGCTAAATCCGGCGAATAAGGGGGATGCTCAAGCGTTTCGAACTTTAATTTAGACAGTTTTTCATTCACAAGTCCGCTCGCATGAACGGGAGCATTGTCTTGATGGAAAATGATTTTTTATGCTTTCTTCCGGGTCTTTTTTCGACGACAGCTGCCTTGAATCGATCCGAAAGTTTAGAATAGTATAGTGCAGTAATTGTTTGTCCCTTTGGCAGGTGGTCGATAAGCAAGATTCCCTTTGTATCCCAGAAAACGGAAGCTATCGCCTTTCCTGCCAATAGACTAGCTTTGGCCCTTTTTGGAGCCGGTTCACCATGTTTAGTCCACTGTTTTGATTGCTGTTTATTTTCTGGTGTATGGTGGTGGACCCAAGTTTCAACGCACGTCACAAATTTGCGCAAAAAATCTATTGGCTTTTGCCTAAACCGCTCTAAAATTTCTGTAGAACATTCCACGCGTTTGAGATTTTGCTGTGTTGTTAGTAAACGCGGCACCCATCTAGCACACCGCTTAGACATGTCTAATTCAACATTTAAAATGTACGACACCCATTCTCTGGAAGTGCATGTAGCCTCAGCAATATCTTGCAATGTGTATCAGCGATTAGTTTCCACAAATTTTAAAACTTTTTGAACACTTTCTGCAGAAGTGACTGTTTTAAGACGTCCAGAACGGGGATCGTCATTTACGCTCGCACGACCTGTTTCTTATTCGTTCACCCACTTGCAAACAGTCTTAGAACAAGGAGCTTCCTCGTCCAACACATTTACCATATCGACATGAATTTTTCTAGGCGAAGATTACTTTTTCCACAGGTATTTAATAACTGCTCGAATTTCGATATTGTCCAGTTTTAAGAAGCGACAAAAGTACTCTGCTTTGAAAGAGTGAACACAACAAACTACTTGACAGATCGACATATCGACAGATCGCGTATATCATTGAAACATTAAGCTATACAATAGCGTCAAAGATTGCTTTTACATAGCGCCATCTCATAGTTAGTTACCGAATTTTTCAGCTTACCCTCGTACTTCACCACATGGAATATTTCAATTAATCCTTTTAATGGCATCATTTTCAAATCTACAAGAGAAGCCAGAGATACCATTAGAAAATAATATTTCTGTGTACATTTTCACAGTAAATAAAGTTTAAATAAAGATTTTCATTTGTTTAAAATATTCACTTCCATGACTAGGACAATATTTGATACAATTTTTACTAGTTCAACACCCGCTGCAATTTGTTGTAATCATGGAAATGACTACAATAAGTTTTTTCATAAGTTAATGAACATTACATGGCAGATGAATTAAATAGTCAATATTATCTATTTATAAAACCATAACTGTTACTCCAAAAATTCGTCCGAAAAAGTACAAAGATTGTTCTCATAGTATAACTGAACAAAAGTTGCGACGTATAGTGGAGCCCATGACTTATCCTAGTCCTCTTCCATCATACTAAAATATGCTGATAGACAGTCTTCACAAGATGAGTCCGATTGTGTTTCAGTGATGAAAATGTTATTTCACCACAAATGTTAAAAAAAAAACATTCACTAAATTTATACATTTTCGTGGCGTTTTGACTTAACAAATTTTTCACTTCATAAACACCCCAAAACCATAAATTCTGCACTAATTGCAACAGAAACAATATGAAACTCACAGTCATAGCAACGGTAATCATGTTTATAACTTACAAACAGCTGAAGAACGTTATGTTTTGACAGTTGATGGGTGTGACAACTCCCAAAAACAAAATTTTTCCCTGAAGATGTAGACTTTAAAAAATGATGTCACTGTACCTCCAAAGCAAGAGATAATCGGTCTTTTTTATTGTGATTTTTGTATTCAGCAGGTGGAAATATATAAGAATCAATTATTTTTGCGCCCGAAGCACTTTCATTGTTGGTTAGTGTAATTCAACATTAATTCATATTTCGAAGATTTGAATCTTTTTAAAAATGTTACGAGTAAAGTCTTTAATAATATAAATCTAAAATATTTCATTTGTTATTGATAGACTCAGAAACTGCATAATCGATTTTGATAAAATTTTATGTTCGTGTTCCTTATGTTGTGTGGAAGGTTGCTACCATATTTTCTTTTTCCAATTTATTCCGAATTTATATGAAACTATATAAGTAAAAATTAAATGCTTTTCATTGGTAAGCGTATCACTTGAGAATGGCTGAACCGGTTTGGCTATTTTTTTAAATGTTCGTAATAGTCCGAATAAGGTTTTTAGGGAAAGAAAAATTCTAAAAGTTTCCCGGAAAATTCGGGAAAAAACAAAAATACTTTTTTCTATGGGATATTTCTATGAACTCAAGACCATAACTCACGATTCGAACGATGGATATGCGTAATTACTTTTTTGTTTTATTCGTTATGGTCCTGAAAAAGTTTTCAGAAAAAAAACAATTCGGGACAATTACAAAAGAAAGTCCGAAAATTCGGACAAACTGCAAAAATCATAATTTTTGTATGCACCCTCGATCATAACTGACGAGAGGAACATATTTTGATTGATTCTTTTTTTGTTTTTTGTTCGGTATACTCCCGGGATGGAAACAAATCAATTGAATGTTTTCAATTGAAAAGAAATCTGAAAAATTTTAAGAAAGATTTGGAAAAATGCATTCCATTCTAAATTAAAATAAAATTACATTTGTTTTTACTTCCTTGTTGCTTCGCGAAGAATTCATCTCGCATGTAAAATTTACCATTGGTGTACTCTTCCTCAAATTGAATATCCATGGCCACAATCATTAATAGATACAATGGTCACTCAGAAATACGTTTTTTTCTCATTTTACTATGTTTACACATTTCCAATAGCTTTTCACAAATTCACAAAGCGATCGCAAACAAATCTATTGGAATTTGGACAGTACAGCGTCTGTCGGGTCAGCTAGTGATCTATTACAGAAATTAAGGTTTTATTCCTATAAACTAAATAGTTTTAAATTTTATTCATCGAATCGACCAATTTATATATACATCAATCCAATAGTTCATATACCCTTCTATTTATTTAGCGGAAATAGAACTCGCAACATCTGCGTCGTTTTCTTCTCTTTAGCAAGCTACTATTTAAAAAGTATAAAATATAACATTTATAAACCGTAGAATAAAACCACAGACCAAACATACCGTAAACTTTCAATTATGTTTATCTCACCGCTGACGTGTTATCCGCATATTAAACTGAACTAGTGTTTTTCGCTTGTCGCCATTGCAAGTAATGAAGTTAATTATACGTTTGAGGTTTTAGTGTTTCTTAGTTAGCGGTTAACATTTCCTGATTTGAACCGTATCAAAATACAATGAATTTATGCAGTTTATAAGGAAGGGGGAAAATGTGGAATAAGTACATAATAATCGACTTTAAGAAAGAAGAATACTTATGTTCTTTTTTCATAAAACGATGAAATATGCTATTTTGTCCTATAACTAAAAGTCAACCCAATATACGAGGGTATATCAAAATATAACGAGACTGGTGCTATAACTTCTTTCACAACTTAAATTTTATAACACAAAGAATAGACCATGAAACTCCCATCTCTAATGTACTTATCCTCAATTCGGCTTTGATTTAATTTTTGACGTTTATTACAAATTAATTACTAAATTGTCAGTGTTTGAAATACCCATTGCAAAAATGAGAGTGGACACATATGCGATAAATGTTTGTGTTCGGTTGGGTAAAACTCCATCTGAAATTATTAAAACTGCACACCCAGTTGATAGTTGATCACGATGTAGTGTTTGAGTGGCATAAGAAATTCACAGACGGTTGTGAACCAGTGGAAGATGAACTTCGACACAGGCGACCACCAACTGCACGGATTGATTAAAAAAATGCAGAAGTTAACGACTTGATACAAAATGATTCGTCCGATTTAAAATTTCGCGAAATTATAATCACTCACGTAAGCGAATGCAGTTACCATCAAACGTCGCAAAGCGGAGTTGTCTACATCCTTTGTGAATCAGTATCTCAAGAGGCGTCATTGTTAATGAAAGTATTCTTTGTTAGCGAACAATTTGGCATTGTTGTGCTTGCTTGCATTTGCGTTGTTCAATGGATTATTTGAAACAACATCGTCTCTGTTTTAAACTTGGTTTGACTGCCGCCGAAACTCAACAAACTTACGGCTAGTTTAAACGTTTCAACCGGCATTACATCAGAACACGTCATTGCTATTCGGAATGTAGGTGTGGATGATTGTAGACAGACCATCCAAAACATCGGTACCATAATGAAGGATTACGTCAGCAGATTGTATCTGAAGAAGTGAACATGAAGAAGATAACACCAAAATTCGTGCCATAACTGCTAAGCGACGAACAAAAACAAAACATATATGAATGTCTACAGGCAATTGAAGGAATAGCTTCGAAATGAAACAGATTTTTTCGTAAGATCGTTACAAGTGACGAAAGTTGGGTACATGGGCATGGCCCCGAAGCCAAACAACGATTCTCTTAGCGAAAATCTCCATCTTCGCCTCAGCCAAAAATGCCCATCAAATTAAAAGAAACATCAAGTCCTTACTGATCTGTGTTTTCAATATTTATGAAATTAACTACAAATAGTTAGCACGTCTAGGTCAGACGATTAATGCAGAATTCTATCGTGACGCTCTAAGGCGAATAAGGAATGATACGAGACGAAAACATTTAGAGCAAAAACCAACATAGGCCCAGTCTATTCGGCTGACATGGCTCCTTGCGACAATTTCTGCTTTCCAAAGAAAAAATTTAGTTGACGGGGTGAAGATTTGACAAGATGGAGGAATTGTAAACGATACTAAACACATAACAACACAAGACTTCCAGAATGACTTCCTTTTGTGGCTAAGGTCCTGAGATCGGTCAAAGTATTTCCCCCCAAGGAAAATACTTTGATGATAATGGTTATGAATGAAATCTAGCTATTCTACATTTTTATCGCTAAATTTCAGAAACTTTTGGGTACCGCCTAGTACTTATCACTTACAGCTAATATTTTAACCTAAGTAAGGAATCACGAACATGAATCTAAATATTTTTTTAAGTGTAAACACATCCCAAAAGGAAACCGAAGCCTCGAAACCATGATTATGTGAATAGAATAAATGGCTATGGTAGCCGCCGATTAATTTTGGAATAATACCCGCTATTCGTATTTCTATATGGCTTATGCCAGTGATTATAAACCTGTAAAGCAATTCTCATAATGGGAAACCTGTTAAAAATATCTAATATGGATTATGAATCAGTCCCAATGATTACTCTATGACAAATATTAACTATAATCGCTTGGGTAAAAGACCATGTAAGTAACGTGCCTTCAAAAAGTTTTCTCATTAGAGACGGCCATGCTCATTCAAAATTATACGTTTGTGACAGATTACGTCACTAACCATCATAAAAAGCATGCCGTCTCAAATTAGGAATGTTTTTGAAGGCACGTTACATACTTTGTTTGATATGTGGCATTGGATTCTACCAAAGATTCTGACCTGTGCGTTAAACTTTGGAAATAGTGATAGATGAATCCAAGAATTCAATAATCGCAACGTGTCAAGCGATGGTAGGATACTTAGCACAATGAACGAATCATGTCTTCAATTTTACAATTTTGAAACTAAATAGCCAATCGTGCTATACCAACTAATTGCCGTTCAGGAGTTTTTTAAAGTTACCTCCAGTGCTAGGAAAAAGGAATGGTGACTTCAAACTGCAAAGTCGTTACTCTAACTCCTTACTTTTCAAGGGACATCATAGTGACGGCCACAGCCCATGAAAATATTTCGAAATCAACACTGCAAGGAAAATGAACGGAATAAACAGCGGGTTTTTCCGTCAAGACAGAACATTTAAAGTGATTCTTTATGGTCCATACAAATCTAATATCACAGTTTTTTAGCATTTCCAACGCAATTTTTTGCGACCGCACAAATTGTTTCGAGTTTGAAATATCAAGAAAATCAAGAAACCTTCCTCGAAAATGCTTATTCAGAAACCTTACAGTCGTTGCATGAAACATGTACATATACAGGGTGAGTTGTGAGGAGCGCGCCAAACTCCGGGAGTGTATTGTACTCATAAACATATTTAAAAGGAACCCATCTCTTGTTAACCGATCTTGATTTGTCTTCAAGTTGTAGCATCATAGCAACATTTACTAACTTAACATGTTTTAATGAATTCGTCTTAAATAATATAAAAATATCCTTGTATAGACTACTCATATAAAACAAATTTCCGTGTAGTTCTACATGAAAAGTTATTTACTGTTTTTTATTACAGATGATGTACTGGCTAACTGAATCAATCCGTTCGAGGCAACTCATTTTAATAATTTGTTTATTCTGATACATGTCAATGTCAGTTAATTGTCAAAGTGATTTGTATTTTTCAGCTTACACGATTATTACAATATGCGAAACAATTATACAAATCTTGAATATGTAGATATGGTTTTTATTTATGGTTATTGTAATGGAAGCACTAGAGCTGCTGTTGAAGAATATCGGCTACGGTTTCCACATCGGAGAATTCTGAATAAAAATGTATTTATTATAGTTTACTACAAACTGTGCGAGTCCGGAATGCTACCCAGTCCTAGGATTACATCCGAAGGTGTAACTCTACAAGATTTGGAGGAAAGAAACTGTTCTGGGTTTAGTAGAAGATGATACAACTACCACTTCAAGAAGAATTGGCACTCAACTGGACATTTCTCAAAAAAGAGTAATTGATATACTAGATCAGCAAGGCTTATGCCCGTACCATTTACAGCGTGTACAACATTTACATCAGGAGGATAATGCCAGCCGTATCAAGTTGTATCGCGCATACTTTTTACCGATGAGGTGTCATTTAATCGTTACGCCATTAATAATACTTTTTTGAAAATAGTTTTCAGCCCAAATTTTCGGTAAACGCACTGTGTGGAATGGTCGATAGTTATTTGATTGACCCATACATTTTTGAGAATCGCTAGACAGGAGAGAACTACTTGAATTTTCTGCAAAATGAATTACCAACACTACTAGAAGATGTTCCACGAAATATCAGAATGCAATGTATTTTCAGCACGATGTAGCACCAGAACATTTCGCTCATCAGATTAAGCAATATTTGGACGAAAAATTGCTAAGGAGTTGCATTGGTCCCGGTGGTCCTATTAATTAGCTTCCAAGATCTCCAGGCCTAACACCATTAGACTATTGTTTATGTGGCTGGCTTAAAAATGAGATGTACAAGTGAAGGTCAGCACTAATCTAATCTATTATAAATACCGCAGCCGATATCAAAGAAAGACATGAAGCAATCAGAAGAGCAATGGTCTCCCTTCTTGAACAATCAATTAAATGTGCGGCGCGTGGTCAAATTTTCGAAAATTTATTATAACGGTAACAATCAGATTAAACATAATAAGTTAATATTGTTATATGCCTCGAGGGTCACCTCTTATATTTTTACAAAATCTGGGAAGAAAACAAAACTTTTGGGAACAAACTATTTTATTGTTTTTAAAAATATTTGCCTTTATGGTCTACACGCTTTTGCATGCGTACGAACCAGTTCTCAAAACATTTTTTCCACTGTGAAGGTTGTATCTCAGAAACATGGTTTTCAAAGGCTTCGACTGCTTCTTGAGGTGTTGAAAATCGCTGTCCACGCATTTTTTGTTTCACAATTGGGAACAAAACGAAATCATTCGGCGACAAGTCAGGTGAATATGAACAATGAGACAGTATTTCAACACTTTTCTCCTTCAAATAGTCAACTGTTAGACGTGCTATATTGCATTGTCGTGATGGAGAATAATGCGACGTTTTCGGTTGTTCTTCCTGATTTCCTCTATAACTTTTGGCAAACAAATTACTGTATACCATTCAGAGATAACGGTTTTTCAATCCCCTAAAGGATTTGTTGCGATGTGTCCCCTGTACAGCCGAAGAAAGAAGCGATCATTTTCTTGGAAGTGCTCCTTACACGAACAACTTTTATAGGGTTTAGTTCTTCGTCTTGGAACACCCATACAGTAGATTGTTGCTTGGTTTCCGGCTGATACGCATATATCCATGCTTCGTCACCTGTGACGATGTTGTATACGGATTTTGCGGTTCTTACGTCGAATTTTTTGCGTATCTCTTTACACCAATTGACACGAGATGCTTTCTGTACTTCAGTCAAGTTATGTGAAATCCATTCATCTTCTTTTACAAATAAATGTTCATGTAAAATCGAAGGAATTGCAGTGTGCGATATGCAAAGATATGCATCTACCTCAATGTAAGTCACATGTCGACCGTGTTCTAATATTTTCCACACAGTATCGATGTTTTTTGGCATCACAACAGTTTTGGTCGACCTTTACGTTATTCATCAATCACTGAGGCACGACCATGACGAAATTCTGCAAACCAATTGTAAACTGTCTTCTCTGAGGGTGCTTCATTACCAGAAGTTGACCGAAGCGATATAATGCATTATTATGGAGTTAGGCCTTTTTTATACTCGTAAAAAATCGTCCAACGAAAACTTTCACGAGTAATCTCCATTATTTTACAAACTCACTGTCTTAAAACTGTCACTGTCAACAAACTTCAATTTCTAAACCATCGCGGATTTCTCATTGACAAATGTCAAATTTTAAGAATATAATGATTACATATTGTCATGAATTTTTCCTCGAAGAAAAAAATTAAAGTAACAGTAAAAGACTATATATTTATGTACATTTTATTCCAGGAAAATATTTAGAGATATTTAATATTTTATTTAAATTTTGATTATAATGTGTATTTTAGTCCACGTCTGTAGGTTGTTCGAGCGTGGTCTTGATGTACGCAGTCCCGGCCAAGCGGAAGTATATCGTCGTAGCCGGTCTTTTGATTTTGTTTTAGGCATGGTGATATTTTCATTTCCGAGAGGAAGAAGTTAGAGATTTTCCATCCATTAGATAGATAGGTTCAGTTAATTTTTGCAGAATAAAGACTTCCTTTTTATTCTGTATATTATTGTTAATTTCGGTTTATGTTTTTAGTTAAGTTATTGCTGATGTGTTTAAAGTAATTCCTGATTAATTATGAGTTTCTGATACTTGTAATTTTTTATTTATGCGACCTATCTGAAATCTCTCTTTTAGAATTTTTTTTGTGAAGTGTGACGACTACATTAATTAATGTACGTGTATATTTGCAAGTATAATTATTTATATATATATTAATTTAGTTATATGATTTGTACGAGGCATGTTTTTTAAGTAAGTACCGTTTTGAAATAAAAAAAAGACGTGCAAAGATATCTCAATAATTTTATTTTTACATGAAAGCCTGTACCTTAATCTACTTTTCTACATAATTTCCTTCAATATTGAGGCACTTGTCATAACGTTGTAACAGTTTATGAATACCCTCCTCATAGAAGTCTGCCGCCTGACTTGTTAACCACTGCATCACAACTGTTTTGACTTCGTCATCGTCTTGAAGACGCTGGCCGCCCAGGTGATTCTTCAAGTGCAGGAACAGATGGTAGTCACTGGGCGCCAGATCAGGGCTGTACGGAGGATGATCTAGAGTTTCCCATTTAAAAGATGTGATGAGATCTTTGCTCTGATTAGCCACATGCGGACGTTCATTGCCATGCAGCAAAACGATGCCCTTGCTCAACTTGCCTCGTCTTTTGTTCTGGATTGAACGGCACAGATTTTTCAAGGTCTCACAATAAGCTGCTGCATTGATTGTCTCATTACGAGGCAGAAATTCCACAAGCAATACTCCTTTTCTGTAGATGTAGGTCCCCGGTGCGCATACACAGAACGCCGACCGCAGCGCTGCGGTCGCGGTGTGGAAAAACGGTACTTACTTAAAAAACATGCCTCGTATATTGATTGAGCTCGTAAATTCAGTAAATTATTAGTTTATAAAATATATTTATAGTCAAATAAATATCAAGGAAAATTTTTTTTATCAGTAATATATTTTAGAAAGTAAGAATTGGTGGGAAAATTACATTTTTACCATGTTGAATGTGCGCATGGGTTAGTTTTGATGCGCGCGCTTACAGTTATTTTTCTGTATGACGTTTGAAGTTGGGAATAACGTAATTATTGAAGTCTGATAGTTTTCCTAAATATTTAATTAGTTTAATTTTGTTCGCGGTCAAAGTGAGGCTTTTATCTTATATAAGTCATTATTTATAAAAGTTTTCCTCACGCTGTTGCACAATTATTGCTTCAGCACTTCTTTATACTCTATAAAGTTGGAATTTTTTTTTTCTTTTTGTAGTATATGTTTGTGTTGTTAATGCGAGTTTTATGTCTTTGCTAATACCCTTTGTTTTATTTAACACATGCCCTTTGAGGGTAACCCTGAAGATACAAGAGCTCCTGGAAAGCTGTACCGATTAGAGTGAAACTGGGCAAGCTATTGTGTATTGTGGGCCAATTTAAATAAGTTAATCAACACCACAATACATAGCAATATGTCATAAGCACCATCTAGTGCCGATTGTAAAAATATAAAAGGTGTCCCTCGTACAACTTGAAAAAAAATGAAGATCGGTTAACAACATATGGATTTCTTTCAAATATTTTTACGAGTACAATACACTACCGGAGTTTGGTGCGATCCTCACAACTAACCCTGTATAAGTACATATAATTATACTGGAAACCGATGGAAATTTCACCTTTTTGAAAGACCTTGGAAGTTGAAAAAGAAATTAGGAAATACTAATTCTGTTTGTGTTCGAAATAACTACTTTCAATTTATTCTCTGATAGATCATCAATTATAAAATAATTTTAGTAGTATTAACTAAATTTAAAACCATTCTCACTTATCGAAAGTATTTACTATGTAGACAGCACACGATTTCCCAACCACATTAACATTCTAATAGCCATAAATACATCTTTAGTTCAACGCGATAATACCTAATACTTTACGAAAGTTTACAACTCACTAACTTACTTTACTTCACTATTATATACTGCTATCTTCCGATTACTTCTCATTGTATGTTAATTCTACTGTCTCAGCATAACTCTCCAATAATTCTTTCTTTTCTTCTACAACTTTCGAGCGTGTGTGTTGACAAAGTGACACATTAGTCGATCCGACTTATCCAAAGCGATTATCTCCTTGACAATACAATAAATAAGAAATAATTGGCGTCACTAATAAACGTGACCTCGTCTCGTGTAGCCCCCAGAAACCATGGAGGCGGAGAATCAATTGTTATCATGTAAAGCAGGAGCCAGTCACTTTGTGTCGGCGCAAGGCTATATGTATATCGCGTGTAATTGTACAGATACATATTAGATGGTACAGTAAAACCCCCTTACATATTACACCAAGTATTACGCCCTCTCTCATCGCCCTATATAAGTTAATATTATGTGAAGTAACAGTCATGCAGCTCATCATGTTAAATGGAGTGAGTCGAATCGACTTATGGCCGAACTAACCCGCTATCATCAATCATAGGATTAAATGCTCGTTGCTTTATCACCGTTGTCGGTCTCTTTTGCTCTCGCATTTCTCCTGAATTGACGAAGAAGTACGCTAACTTGATGTCACCAATGCATAGACAGTCTACTACTATCTCATATTAACTAACAATTTTATGGTGACGTCGTTCTTGGAAATTGCAATGGTAATTTTGCAATTATGTCTTTCTTGGGATCCTGAATTGCAGTTTGTTCCTCTTTATAGTATCGAATAAATGGGAAATTAATACATATCTAATGTTATTGCCTCTTCGAATGTCGCGATGAAGTCGGAATTAAAGTCGAAATTAAATTTATGAGTGTGGTATCGACGTACAAATTTCTCAAGTAGGTTACGAAATTCTATGACTTAAAATATGAATAAATTACACAACTAAAATGCTTTTAATAAAAAACGAATTCGATGTTTTTCTAGTGGTCTTCAAACAGTTCCCTTTAAAATAATAAATTTTAAATAAAATAAAAACAAAATAATAAGTTCTTGCGTTCTTGAAATTTATCAATTCTTCACACCATCCGAGATTATTTTATCTAATCACATACTTATTCTTCATAGAAAAACATAAACCTCTTTTTATGTAAGCATTTGAAAGAAAGTGGCGAGAAATAAAAATGTTTTTTAGAGGAAAATTCTATGCGTTAAACCAGCGATGCAAATACCGCGGCCCACTGTCGATATTTATGCGGCCCGCCAACAAATTTTAAAAATTGTTCGAAAAACTTCAAAAGTAGGTAAAAATCCATTCAAATCAATATTTCTTATCTTTTTATTTTATTCTAACTTTTGTAATTGTTAGTAAGATATGTATCTTTAAGTACCTACTACTTTCTTGTTCAGGTTTACTACGTAGGACAGGTATGCTCCTCGTCGTTCCAAGTAAAGACGGCAGACTATGTGCCCACACTGTCAAATTTAATAATATTTAATAATATAATTTAACAGTGTATTACATAAAAATGTAGATTTTACAAAATTAGGGCAACTTTTTACCAATACTGAAGATCCATTGTACAGATACAAAGAGCACTTTAACTATGCAAATATAACATCTCTCAACGTCGAACAATCCTTCTCAGTATATAAACATATATATACGTCGCTACGTACGAACCTTTCCAAGACTAATACAGAAACATATATTATGGTGCAGTTTTTTCATCGCGCACATCCGCATTTTTTTGCAACAATGTAAACATGTTGGGTAAGTTATTTATGTTTTTTCTTAACGTTTTGTATAGGGATTCGATATATTTATTTTTAAAAAATTTAACCGTGTATTATTAAATTTGACAGTGTGGGCACATAGTCTACCGTCTTTAGTTCCAAGCATATTGTTACGAGACTAGAAATCTGTCGAACCAACTAGATTACTCGAAGATTCGCGAAACATGTCGGTATTATCCCCGAACAATGTGGTAGGTTCCCGATGTTAGGTAACTCATATAAATACAACGCATCTCCCGCTATCGGGGCAGTTAAGTTTTAACTACGGACAAGCGAACGTTATATTGTTTGAATTGTAATCTGTGAAGAATAAATATTTCGTCGTTCGAACTTGGCTTCTACCTACGTAACAATATAATATAAATTTTGATATGGATAAACCAGGCCCCAGTAGAAAACGTGGTTGCAAGGTCGAAGATGAAAATCGACAGTTTCAAGATATTTGGACCGAAAAATACTTTTTTATTTCATCGCATAACAAAAGTGTCTGTTTAATATGCAAAAGTAGTGTTTCTATTCAAAAGAAATATAATGTGAAAAGGTATTATGAAACCCAGCATCATACTTTTACCAAATTAACCGACGAAAATCGAACGCAAAAAATTTCCACTTTACAAAGGGAACTAATAGGCCAGCAAGCTATGTTTACAAAACAATTCAAGATGCTGAAGCAGCTACTGAATTTAGCTTAGAAATATCTCGAATAATAGCGAAAACTTGTCGGCCGTTTAAAGATGGTGAGTTTGTTCAGCAGTCTTTAGATATCGCCGCAAAAAAAATGTGTCCGAAAGATGCAAAGAGGTTTGAAAAAATTCAACTAAATCGGATGACTGTTCAAAGAAGACTTACCACATTAGCAGTTAATATAGACGAGCAATTAGCTACGAAATCGAATAGTTTTGAGTATTTTTCTATAGCACTCGACGAATCTACAGATAGAAGTTCCACTGCTCAACTGAGTATGAGTTCTTTGACAAGTCAAACCAAGGGGAGTGACATGCTCAAAGCTCTTCTGGAAAAATGTTCTATAATGGATTTTCATTTAACGAAATTATCTGGAATTACGACTGACGGAGCACCTTCAATGGTTGGAAGTAAATCTGGGATAATAAATATGTTAAAAGAGTATTTACAAACTAAAAACATAGATATCAAGGAATTAATGCAGTTTTATTGCATTATACATCAAGAGGCCCTCTGTTCAAAATTATTTGGATTTGTTAACTATATAAAATCACGAGGTCTCAATCACCGACAATTCACACAATTTCTCGAGGATATTGAAAGAGAATATGGTGATCTCCTGTTTTACACTGAAGTAAGGTGGCTAAGTGGTGGGTTGTCACTAGAGCGGTTTCTTAACTTGGTTGAAGAAATCAAAATATTTCTGGCGGAAAAGAAAAAGGACGTCTCCGAACTCGACAACCCTGATTGGCTGTGTGACTTAGCGTTTCTTGTAGACATCACAAATCACTTGAATGTCTTAGATACACAACTCCAAGGCAAAGATCAATTGATTTCGCAGTTATACTCTCATGTATTTGTTGTCCTTTCAATGCAAATTGAGTCTTTTCAGGACACAAATCAATTCAGCCGATTACAGCCATTTTCCGAACTACAAAAAAATTATGGAGAAATTCAATAAAACTGACGTCAATTTCGCTTATGTTGAAAAAATTTATATTTTAATACAAGCTTTTCATGATCGTTTTCTAGACTTAAAAAAAGTTATACCTCTATTAGACATTTTCAGCAATCCTTTCAACATTTCACTCGAAAATGCACCGGAATCAATACAGCTGGAATTGATAGACATGCAAAATGATGATAATTTACGAAACAAGTTTAATGAAGGTAATTTACTCAACTTTTACCGTTGCGTTGACAAAACCGCTTATAAAGAGTTGCGAATAAATGCATTGAAATGCGCAAACTTATTTGGATCGACGTATATTTGTGAGCAAACGTTTTCAGTGATGAAACTTAACAAAACAAAATATCGAAACCGTCTGGCAAATGAAAATCTGGAAGAAATTTTACGTATGACGACAAGTACTGTGGAGCCAAAAACATTAACAAACTTGTTAGGTCAATGCAATGTTATGCATAAAAATAATAAAACAGGAAATATTACATTGTAATGATTAGATTACATTACGATTACATAATTACAACAAACATTTCTGAATGTTCTTTTATTTTTATAATTTGTAGTAATTCATACTATTTAAAAATAAAAATATTTGTGTTAATAAGTATTCTTTGTAGTGGTCCGTCCTTGGCTTATAATTTTCCCGAGTGGCCCCTGTTCCCTATAAGTCTGTGCATCCCTGGGTTAAACCCTCTTTTATTAACATACGAGGGCAACACTGAAACTTTTTAGAAAATAAGACGAGGATTAATTTTTGAAAAAATAAATGATTTTATTGTTTTTCAAAATATTGTATGTCGAATATTTTGCTTTCGATGAAACCAGTTCTTGAAGCAATAATTCCACTCTTCCTAAGACACTTCAGATATCAGGTTTTTATAATGTTCCACTTGTCATCTGCTAGCGTAAAAGTGATTCTATATTATCTTTAATTTTTGGAAACAAAAATAAATAACAAGGTGCGTTTTTTCTGGGAAATTTTCCAAAGTTTTGTGTACTATTCAATGCGTCGTTCTTTTTGATCGGGAGTCAGTTGACGTGGAATCCGCCGACAACAAAGTTTTCTTGTCTAGCTGTTGATGTAAAATGTCTTGTATTTGTCGTATACCAATGCCCAATGTCACACGAATAAATTCGTATGATTATGATGTCCGTCGATCTTGCTCAAGCATTGCTCGAACTGCGGAAATATTCTCATCAGTAACAGCAATTCTTGGGCGTCCTGCATGAAATTCATCACTAAGAAAAATCCGATCTCTTTTAATTCGTTATACCAATTAAAAATTGTTGCCTGTGATGGGGCCTCTTCACCAAATGCAGTTCTAAGCTGATCTTCACACTGTATGGCGTAAAATTTAATACCAGTTGTTAATGACGATTTAAAATTGTAAAAAATCATGGCCAGGAAATGTTCTCTAATAAAATTTATTTCGGGTGAACACAAACTCTTTCAATTATAATAATTAATAAACTATTAGAGCAAACTACACGGCAATCAACTCGCAAAACATTCAAAAAAGTAGCTGTCAAATAAAAACAAATTTCATTTTTTTTTAGAAACATGCATTTCGCTTAAACTATAACAATATATTCCATTTCATATTGCAATAATATAATATGAAAGTGAAAATTGAAATAGAATAATAAAGTTGAAATTAAATTGAATATTTTATAAGGTAAGCTAATTCAACTTTATTAATACATTTTGAATTCTCTGTTGTATTTAAAACAATTTTCAATTTAATTCTTGTCAATTCTATTAATATTAATTTAATCAATTTAATTTCAAGTCTCTCTCTTATTTATTTATTATTACTCTACCCCCTATTACATCAATTTGGCGCTCGAACGTGGTGGCAACGAAATAACGGTTTTAAAAACAAAATTAAAGAGGACTTAATATATTTCAGAACAAAGAGTTAACAAATATTTATTTAAAATTATAATTAAAAATAAATACTTACATACAGTGTGGTCATAAAGTTTGGAACCAAGCTTATAACCGCATTATTTTACATTTATTGGAAAAACGCTCGGACATGTAAATTTTCTTTTTTAAAACGCCATCTTTTGACATACAATTTTTTTCTATGACGCCATTGGTTTTCGAGTGATGACGTTATCAACACTATCAACCATATTATTTTTTTCTCGTTTTTGGTAGATCTTTATATCCACCAAATAGTGATATAAAACAATTGGTATATTGCATCACAATTTTTTTGAAAAAATGATATAAATTTAGAAAAAAATACGAAAATTTTATTTTTGTACAAAATTTTAAAAAAATCTGAACTTAAATTTATTGTAACAGTTAACGTAAATTTTCAAAATGGACCCCACCAACCAACTGACACTGTCCCAGCCGAGTGTAAATGCTTTGCGATCAATAGTAATCTGCGTTATTCGCTCCAGGTCAAAAGAAATTCGTCTTCCCAATCGGCCAATTACTTATTAAAAAATCTTATTTAACATTAAATAGTTTCACAAAAAAGGGCCAAAGAAGTTTAATTTATTTAAAAAATTGACATGATGTGGTAGACCATTTCTTAATTAAAATTATCGCCCAAAAATTGAAGATTTCAAAAACTAATTAAGCTTACAAAATTTGCTGAAATATGTAAGTAAGTTTTTTTCACACTTCTGTCTTGTGTGAGGAATTAAATATTCTTCTTGAACATACCGGATCGTCAACAGCACATGTACTCATGTTACTATGCAAAAAATTTACAAAAACAAAAACACGCACTTTTTTGCAAGATATTTCTTTATGACATTGTTGCTTCTTTTAATACAATTTATGTACAAAAATTTTAGTTTTTGTTTCTATGGCGACAACATTGTTGAATTATTTACTTCTATTTTTGACGTTAAATTTTTGAGATATTGCGTAAAAATTGTTCATTTTCGCTAATATAAAAAATGGTACATTTATCTGAGCGAGAAAGAATCGAAATTTTAATTATGGTTGGGTATGGGGACAGACAAAGAACGCATGCAGAAGCATGCGATTTGTTTAACCATGAACACCCTGATAGACCTCCAATTACCAGGTCTACGGTGACAAAATTAGTTGGAAAGTTTACCGAAACTGGATCCGTAAAAGATCGACCACGGCAACGTAGACCTCAAGTAGGAGAAGATGTGTAATTAAATGTGCTTCTAGAAGCAGAAGAAAGGCATCATGTTTTCACCAGACAACTTGCGTTAGCCAGTCAGGTGGCTCACTCATTTGTCTTCAACTTATTTAAAAAAGAACACTATCGTCCTTACAAAGTTCAACTTATACAGGAATTACATGAGGTTGACGAAGATCGTCGACTGCAGTTCTGTGAAGACGTAATGTTACTTTGTGACAAAAATCCAAATTTCTTGGAAAACATCGTCTTCTCAGATGAAGCTACGTTCTGCCTAAATGGATCTGTTCATCGCCATAATTGCAGATATTGGTCGCAGAACAATCCGCATTGAACTCAAGCGTGTCATACTCAGCGCAGAGGAAAAGTTAACGTATGGGTTGGAATGATTGGACGACGCATTTTAGGACCATATTTTTTTTAAGGAAATTTGACTGCTTTGCAATATTTAGAATTTTTAAGATTTGAACTGGTTCCAGCGCTCGCTGTTATTTTCCCAAATCACGCGGATGGTGATGTACCCCATCCAAATATTTGGTTTCAACAAGATGGGGCGCCTCCCCATTATGGTGTAGAGGTTCGCCACTATCTTGACTAAATATTTCCCAATAAATGGATTGGACGGAGAGGCGCCATAGAATGGCCACCTCGTTCTCCTGACCTGACTCCGTTAGACTTTTTTTTTGTGGGGTTATTTGAAATCGAAAGTGTATTTTAACAAACCGAACAATTTAGAAGATTTAAAAGAACGAATTCGCGTAGAACTTACACAAATATCCCCAGACATAATTGAGGCGAGTATACGAAGTGTTTACAGTGTTAGTTGGTTGGTGGGGTCCATTTTGAAAATTTACGTTAACTGTTACAATAAATTTAAGTTCAGATGTATTTCTTTTAATTTAATTTTAATTTTGTACAAAAATAAAATTTTCGTATTTTTTTCTAAATTTATATCATTTCTTCAAAAAAATTGTGATGCAACATACCAATTGTTTTATATCACTATTTGGTGGATATAAAGATCTACCAAAAACGAGAAAAAAATAATATGGTTGCCATTTAAAGAAAGTGTTGATAACGTCATCACTCGAAAACCTATGACGTCATAGAAAAAAATTGTATGTCAAAAGATGGCGTTTTAAAAAAGAAAATTCACCTGTCCGAGCGTTTTTCCTAAAAATGTAAAATAATGCGGTTATAAGCTTGGTTCCAAACTTTATGACCACACTGTATATTGTCTATTTACATAAAACATAATGAATAGAAGAACGCATTCGTTGGATAGGAATTGGAAAATTTCTTCAACTTTCCAGACCAAAAGAAAAAGTAGATGGAGATCATAAAAACAATTCAACGAATCTACGAATGATGAATGATTTAGATAAAATAAATGAAAACACAAGAAAATCTTTCAAGAAGTAAGAGGGTAGGAAAGCCGGATGGAAAAAGATAATGTTATACAGGAAGAAGAATACAGCATAGAAGTAAAAAAGAAGGAAATTAAAGAAAATCAACAACCAATAATGGCAGAAACAAAGAAAATCACAAAGGTCAAGAAAATTAATATTAACAAGAACAAAACAAATGCTAATTTCACAAGAAAAATTAATATTAACAAGAACAGTAATTTTTCATATCAATATTTAAAAATTACAAACAAAATGCAAGAATTAATTCAAGTTGATGAACAAGTAAATATGTTCAAGAACAACAATAATATTTATGACAATTTTAACAATTTCATTGACAAAAACAATATCAAAGTTTACAATCAAAATAAAACTCAAACAGTTTTTAATTATAACTTGCTTTCATCTGATATACAAATTTAAATTACATTAAATAAAACTCACATTACAATTTAGAAATATATTTATTATTATTTTTACAAGCAGGTACAGCTTGGACATTATCATAAATATAATGTCAATCAAAAAATACTATTACAATATATTAATATTTTCGTTTTATTTAATAAAATTTTCATTCATTTGCATTAAATACCGCGAGTAAATAATAATTCTAAAATGAATCCTGATTATTATGAAGATTGAACAAATAATTTGAATAACTTACAATATGAAAGAGACATGTAAATAATTTACATATCTGTAACTGTACACATGGACAATACACCTCGTATTTTCAGCATTTACTTCTGCTTAAGACACATGTTTCTGCCAACTAGGCGTCTTCAGTCAAGCTAGTGAAGCAATGTATACACATTGATACAAATCTCTTTAACAATAGATTTGTATCTGTATCTACATTACGCTAAAATCGTCTCCAAGCCATAGCAAGTTACCTCCTATCAGATGGCACTAATTTAATAAGTGACATCCGACGGACGAAAGAGACTATGCCAGAAAAGGCGACCTTTCGCTCGAATAGCTAGGCTATTACAAAAACTGAAAAATACGTATATTGGTGCAGTCCATTACCACGCGCCAGATGGCAGTAAATATACAAAAAGGTTGTGTTTATGTATGACAATACTTTATGCACGTATAAAGCATTTGTTACAATATGAAACAGACATGTAAATGATTTACATATCTGTAACTGTACCCATGGACAATACATCTCGTATTTTCAGCATTTACTTTTGCTTAAGACATATGTTTCTGCCATCTAGGCGTCCTCAGTTAAGCTAGTGAAGCAATGTATACACATTGATACAAATCTCTTAAACAATAGATCTGTACCTGTATCTACATTACGCTAAAATCGTCTCCAAGCCATAGCAAGTTACCTCCTATCTTTTCTGTCTTTTCTGGCATAGTCTCTTTCGTCCGTCAGATGTCACTTATTAAATTAGTGCCATCTGATAGGAGGTAACTTGCTATGGCTTGGAGACGACTTTAGCGTAATGTAGATACAGATACAGATCTATTGTTTAAGAGATTTGTATCAATGTGTATACATTGCTTCACTAGCTTGACTGAAGAAGCCTAGATGGCAGAAACATATGTCTTAAGCAGAAGTAAATGCTTAAAATACGAGATGTATTGTCCATGTGTACAGTTACAGATATGTAAATTATTTACATGTCTGTTTCATATTGTAACAAATGCTTTATACGTGCATAACGTATTGTCATACATAAACACAACCTTTTTGTATATTTGAATAACATTTAAAAAAATACTTTTGGCTAACTCCTATACAAGCAGTGAATATGTCGACATAGTTGTCTAAATAAATGTGATTTTAAAAAAGAAAAGTAACATTTAAAAAAAATTACCGAAAGCATAATATTAGAAAACTTCAATTAAAAACATTTACCAGAATCAATTAATTAGACTATAATTAGACTATAGATATTCCAATTATCCAATTTAAAATAATAAAAATATGTAAAAATAAATAGATATTTTTCGTTGCCATGAAGAAAACAAAATTTATTGAATGAGAGAATTTTTTCACCAACGCCCCTCAAGCACGTATTTCGTTGTCTGCAAAATTAAAAATTAAAGAAGAGCAGTATACTTAAAGGCTTTCTTCAAGATAAAGTGTTTAAACAAATGATCAAAATATAACCTAGAATTAAAACGGTTTTCCGTCTCGCCAAACAGCCAATCTTCGTAAAACGAAAAAAATCTCCAAAAACATCCTTAAGGCCAGAATAACATACAATAAACAAAGTAACCTGCGAGAGCATATAAATCTATCGAGGCAGTTTTTAAAGTAAAGAATCTTCAAAATATTAACATAATTTATACATATCTGGTCATATTTTCCATTTAAACGTTAGTAATTATTATAAATTCTGATATTAACCTTAATAAAACCTCATACCTCATTTAGGCATTAATAAGCTTTGCACTGTGTATTAAGCAACTAAATTCACTTATCTTTCATTTCGTAGAATATTTAATTTGTAAACTTGCGTGTAAACCTTTCTTGTAAACGAAAAAATAGATAAAAACAATATTTGAAGATTAACCTTATTTACTATATCTAACATAGTCTTTTATTTTTCTACAATAATAAGCAGCCAACATCAATTGTCCAGCAGATTTGTTCATCCTATATTTAGACCCAAAGTTTAAGAACTCTCATGCTATTTAATAAGCTAAGCCGAGGTCATGTAAGTACCAATTAATAATATTTACTATCGTTTTAGCTTCTCTATAACAATATATATTGTGATATAAATCAGGAGGCAATGACGTCACGCGTTATCCCCCGTTATCTCCCGGACAATCTAGAATAAAACGAAAGTCCGAATGGTCCTAAAATATGTGGCGGCCTATATACAGTGTGTCCACAGTTTCATTATCAACATGGGAATCTTGCTTATTATGAGAGATATATATTTGGTTAAATGGGATCAAATACTCCAGAGGTAAAGTTGTATCAAACCCTACACACTAGCTTTGAATATTTAACGTACTTCGAGCGCTATTGCAAAAATGTGAATTTTTGTTTTTTCTATTTTCTTTTATAACTCATTTATTTTTAAAGTATGACAATTTTAATTTGCACTTCCTTAAGGCACTTTTTTAATAGGAATCTGGTGGCGTATTCAGATTTTTTAATATTGCTATAGTAGTTGAACTGCAATGGTTAAGTTTCATTTTACTTATGGGAGTCATAGTTGGCTATGATATCATCGAAAAGCGTTTTTCTTTCCCTTTTCAAAAATGTAAAATTTGTTATACCTGATACCAAAACTAATTTCAAAAATTAAAAAAAAACAACATATTGTTACATTAATAGTTTAGAGCGGTTATGACATTTGACAATAGAAGGTTTTGCAAACAAAGGAAGGTAGAAAACTTTATTTTGCAACAATTGTTTATTAAATTAAAAACATATGCAACTCAAAGAATACTTAGATATTATTTAAAATTATAATAAGAAATTATAAAAAATGTTCAAACCTTCATTTTCGAAACATAAATGATCTACGAATAGTAGATTTAACAACTTTATGTAAAATACGCCTTGGAATAGCTCGATATTCGTGAACCACGCTTTCACGAAGTTCATTTAGGTTATTGTAGCTGCGGGCACACACTCTCTCTTTAATGTAACCCGATAGAAGTCGAGCGGCGTCAGATCAGGAGATCTTGGTGACCATTCAACTGGTCCAATCCATTTGTTACCAGATTTTTACTGGATTTCAAAACAAGTGATTAATTTTTGCCAAATTTCCAAAGTGTTCCTGAAGAAAGTACAACTGATTTTTTTAATTTGGCATTTGTATTAGTTCCTTGCACTCAGAAGTACTTCGAGCATCGTCATTTCAACATGTAACGAGATTTTGTAAATTATCGAAAATCTCTGCACAAAAACTAGTAGCTTCCAACCATGTTCCCATCTAGTTATTACCAGAGAGGAAGGCAGTGACAAAGATGGAGGTTTTTCCCTGTGAAGAGCTACTCTCAATGGTGCTTTTCTGAAAACTGTTTTAAAAGCGGATACAAATCTATCAACTTCCGGAAAGGTGTCTGATATATTCACAGATTCTGTGGAGAGCATGTGATACGCAAGTAATATGCAGCATATTAGGATATGTTTCCTTTAATAGTCTGCCTGTTTTTAACATATACGCAGCGCTATCACTGACAAATAACATATTTTGCCTTTGTACCTGTCATCCGAATGAAGCATTTGGTAACTATTCTCATAAATGGTTTTAACTACTGTTTCCACATCAACTGTATTTATAAGCTTTGTAGGTATTTCAAATGCGTTACATGGAATAGTTGGATGTAATACACCAGCTACAACATTTACCACACAGTAATGATGTGTAAAACTGCTATTTTTCATTAGCAGCTACAAACTGCTACTGCTACTTTTCGTTAGCAGTTTAAAAAAACTGCTACCTTTTGTATCAGCTTCTCCTATATAGCAACATACGTACTATATACTTTAAATAAAGCATTTTTCATTAAATACGGCTATTTTTTAATATCTTATTGTCTTACATAATAACTAATAAACGTTACAACATTTTCTGTCTTTTTCAATATTGATTGTTATTTGGTTTTGCTATAATCAATACAAATGCAATTAAATTCTGGTATTTGAAAAATGATTATATGTATTACCTTAGTATTAAAATAAACCATCCATTTTTTATTACTAATACGTGAAAGAAGTTTCTGATTCGATAGTTTATAAATAGTTCTACGAATTTTGAAAAAAATGTATGGGTGTACATGCACCAGTATGCATATACTTGCCGGTAAGCGATTTCTGTATGAAAGGATTACTGTAGTAAATAGCAGTAAAGAAGATATGCATTATATTTCGTTTAGAGTACCTAATTGATTTTGTTGAATGTTTCTGGACAATCGTTCTTTATTCCTTATTATCCTGGCATATGTTCTATTCCTATAACGAAAGTATAAAAAGTATCGTCTATTGTTCTGCAAACCAAATTTCTAAAAGAAAAGTATTGTGAAATGTACCAATTACTTCTTTGAGTGGATAAACACTACCTGCCTCTTATAATAAAATGTTTTCTAAACTTTAACAATAAACAAAGCGCTTAATTTTTGCATTTGCGACACTTTTGATTATACATTTGTATTTGTAACCTCAGTCATCAGTTTATTACAAATCGATTTTTGTATTACCAGCAGAAAAATTCATATAAATAACCAGGCTAGCCAAAAATTAGAGTATTTTAGTTATCACTAACAGGCAAACTTCAACATTAGAATAAACTACAATCTGAAAGTTTAAGTTATAGTGCTTGTCAGTGTTTGAAGAAAATTCATATAGAAAGTATATTAAGCGATAGTATCAATTGCACTTTAAATGTAAGTATACGAGAAAATATTATGAAATTGAGTTCCTAACATATCAGTTTATATGCACACAGATGGCTTCTAAAACAGAAAAAAGGAAAACTTCTGAAATATGGAATTTCTTTAAAATTGAAAATGAGAAAGCCGTTTGTAATATATGCAAACAACTGCATTCATACAAATCTTCTGTTACAAATTTGAAAACTCACCTAAAAAGAAAACATCCACTTATAAATCTACAGAATCTTGGTACTAAAAGATCTACTATTTTAAATGAAGCCGAGCTTCAAGCATCTACATCAGCAAGAACTACAATAAATAGACCTGAAGCGTTAGTTGAAAATCAACAAAGTAAGTACCAAGAAAACATTACTGACTACTTGCTTCCGCGGAAAATTAATATTAGGGCTAAGAAAAAAATTGATGACCAGTTATTAGAACTGTTTACTCTAGATTTGCAACCATTTAGTGTTGTGGAAGATAAAGGTTTTAAGAAACTAATTAATTTATTAAATCCATCATATACATTGCCTACCAGAAAAGCTATTAGCACTACATTTCTTCCAGCACTTTATGAAGAAACTTATCATCAGATCCAAAATATGGTAAATAATGTAAAAGCCTTAACAATTACCACAGACTGTTGGACTTCCATTAATAATGATAATTATTTAGCTGTGACCGCTGACTTTATATCTGAAAACTTCGAAATGAAATCAGTACTGTTAGATTGTAGAGTTTCAAATACCTCCCACACTAGTAAAAATTTGGCAACACAAATTAGAAGTATACTTTTAGAGTGGGGAATTAACAGAAAAACCATATTAAGTGTGTCAGATAATGCAGCAAATATTAAAAAAGCACTGTCAGAAGAATTGCAACTTAAGCATTTTGGCTGTTTTGCTCATACATTAAATCTTATCGTAACTAAATCACTTACATTAGTTAATGAATTAGTCGAAAAGGTGAAAACAATCGTTGGTCATTTTAAAAGAAGCCCACAATCTAATGCAAAACTTTTAGATATACAAAAACAGGCAAATAAAGAGCCAAAAAAATTACGGCAAGACATACCCACACGATGGAACTCCACATACTATATGCTAGAAAGATTTATTGAGCTTGAAGAAGTAGTAAGAACAACTTTAGCATTAATATATAAAGATTTGCCAATTCTAACATCTACAGATTGGGAGTTAATTAAAGAAATTGTTCAAATATTGGAACCTATGGAGGATGCTACTAAAATAGTAAGTGGCGACGAATATCTGACTGTATCGCTGGTTATCGTTATAGCCAATGGTTTAAAAACCGTATATAACGAACTAAAACAGAAACAATTTTCACAAATTGGATATTCATTATTACAAGAAATTGGAAGCGGAATTGATATAAGATTTGCTACTTTAGAACAGAGTAGCACTTTGATTACGTCTACATTTTTAGATCCCAGGTTTAAGAATTTTGCATTTTCTGATGAAAGTACTTTTGAAAAAGTGAAAAAAATTGTGATAAACTTAGTTGCTGCCAAAATAAAAAAACAAGGTAACAGAAGCTTCTGAGAAAAGTCAAAATGCCAAAGATGCAAGTGAAGAAGTGTTTGCTGTTTAAACATTTGGATCAAAATATTAAGTCAAAAGTATTTCAATCCGTCATATCAGTAGAATCAAAAGCAATAGTAGAAGTGCAAAGTTGCAAAGATATTTAGAGGAACCTTTACTACCGCGAACGGAAAATCCTTTAGTTTGGTTGCAACAACAATATTCTTTCCCGTTTGTTTCAGAGGTAGCTAAGGAAAAACTTAGTGTGGTAGGGACATCGGTACCTTGTGAAAGAGTATTTTCAAAAGCAGGTACAATATTAGTGGCCAGAAGAAACAGGCTTAAAGCAAAAACGGTACAGCAAATACTGTTTCTAAATGCAAACACGAAGCATGTGAAACCATTGCAATGTTAGTTATGTACAATTGTATTTTTATTAGAATTGTTTTATATTTATGGTTTATATTTTATATGTACTTTTTTTTCTTGATCATTATATTTTATTCATTGTCTTATGTCTGTAAATAATATTTTTATATAAACTTTTTAGTTCAGCCCTTATATTTTCTTTGTACCTTTCCTTCGGTCATTAAAAGTTAAAAAAAGAAATTTACGGCATTTAGAAAACAAGAGGAGTGCGCAGTGAAACAGAATTTATGAAAAAAAAACGCTACTAAAGTTTGGTATTAATAATATATTTAACAGTCATAAAACCATTGGTTTTATTACAAGTACCGAAGTATCTACTACAAAATTATACTAATTGTAATATGTACATTATATACAATACTAAGTTAGAGGTATGTATTATTTGGTATTATGGCAGTACGGAATTCTTTTTAACACTGCTACAACTCTATGGTACATATTATGTACTCGACGAATAGATAATCTGCTGCATAAAAAATATTGCTAGCTTAATATTACTTTCCGTTAGAGCTGCTACGTCAGAAATATTTACATCGGAAAACTGCTACAAAAAGTAGCAGTTTCTTTTCATATTCGTTAGCTGCTACAAACTGCTAACGATAGTTAGCAGTTTCAAAATAGCAGTTTGCTTCGTAGCAACCCATCACTACGGCACACAGTGTCCTAATATATCAAGAGTTTCGTCGACACTTATCCATAGGTACTGATTTGAAAGATGGCTTCTGATGCGTTCTACTGCTTTCGTGTAGCTCTTAGAAACATAGTATTTGCGTAAGGTGGATTCATCAGGAGCATTTCGACCAGTATATTTTTGGAGAAATGTTTTGAAGGTGGAATTGTTAAGTTTATTTAAATGAATATTTGCCGCCATCAAAGTTTCACAGAGTTCTTCATTAAAATTGTTAGATTCCAACGGGTCTAATTTCTGAGTATGTGTTTGCGATGCTAAGTGACGTTTTACATGCGATTTCTTGGAATTTTTTGACGATATTTTACAGACTTCGCAATAAATTTCGAAATCACTGGCAATATACATACAATCAATATGACCCTTAATCCAACTCGCCATTGTTTCACGATGCCATTCTCGACGTTGTTCCATTTCATATCTGAAAAAAATAACTTAATAATGTTCTAGATCTAAATAAATGAAAATTAAAAATATATGCTTCTGTTATTAAAACTTAATCAAAATTTACTGGATACTTACGTCAAAATAATTGGGAGAAGTAGATTCGATGAAGCGATATTAAACAAGATTTATTACAAAAGTTACGAAGTATGTAATTGTGTAATTAACAGTTAAAACAATGAAAAAAAGAAACTAACTCACCGTATTTTATTTATCTTACGAAATATAAACTAATAAGTAAAATAAGTTATAAAAACTCCTCACGCTTCTATCTACGCTCATGAAGAAAATAATTTAACTGTAATATTGAAAAAATTGCGTCACAATTCAACGACATAAAGCAGATGTGCGGATATATAGTCCATCGTAATTTCGGCTTGATGCGTCCGGGCTCTAGTCATTAGAGTTCGTAGAAGTAGTACGCACTATTAATCGCTTAAATTTTGTGAAACGCAGATGTAAAACCAATGGAATTTGTAAATTTTGCACAATTTACTGTTACGTAGCTTTTTCTTATTGAATAAAATGTTAAGTACCTTTTTTGTATATCTCATTCTTACTTTATAGATAATGTTTCATGTCTTGTTAAAAAGAAAAAGAAAAAAATAAATCTTGTACTAACAGATATTTACTTCGGTGTACAGAATTTTTGGTCCACGATGTATTCTTGCAAATCCTTTGATTTTAGATATTAAATAATGTCGTAGTAAAAAATGTTTCATTATAATAATGCACATACATATGCATAGAAATAAAAGTTGCTCAGATTATAACTGACCACTGTGTCACAATGCTAACAATGATGTTGGAAGGGAAAAGATTAATTAAATCGACGAACACAAATATACTCTGTTTCGGACGACGGAACACAGTAATCGTTCCGTTATCTTGAGCGAAATGTATTTTTCCGAAAAAAACATGAAAAAATAACGTAGAAAAAGCGGAGCGCTGAACCGTATAAACATACGAACACAAGCATTCCCATAACAAAAACCTATACCTACTATCACTATCAGCACGATCCTGAAATTATAAATAATTCCATGTTTCAACGGCAATCTCAACGTAACCGCTTATTGTTGTTGGCCAACGTATGCAAAATAAAAAGTGGATTAAAATAGAGTATAAAATCGTGTAATCGACACAGGAAAATTTGCAGATAGAAGCATTCATTTACAAAAAAACGGAAGCTGCGAGACGCATTATTAAATTTAAAAAAATAGATTTCAAGAATACATTAATATTAATGTATACATATAATACTTCAGATTTATTTTTAATTTTTTTAATTAATAAGATTTAATTTATTTGATTTATTTTCGCCTCCTTGTAACAATGAAACGCACATAAGACACACGTTCATATATACAACGTGTTTCAAAAAGAACATCATCTTTATAGGCCCTGAGTAACTAGTACCGTAAAGTGGGGCGAAATTGATCATAAATATTTCATTTTTGCTTGTATTTTTGTTTAAAATAATAAAATGGTTGTTATTTCCCTTAAAGTGGGTGGGGGTACAAGATATGTAGCCGTTACATTTTGTAAAAACCAAAAATCATTTTTGTATTTGTTCACATAATGAAAATAAAAGATGATCAACTACACCCTCAGAGCGGGGTGAAATTGATCACTTGCAATTTATTGCATAGGATGCACATACGAACTGCATAAGTGCGATCAATTTGACCCTGACCGAAATATATTGGATGATTAAAATGTTATTGGAAATTTTCTGTTTCGGGGTGAAATTGATGAGCATCATCCGTTTAACTTTTCTCGATTATTATCAATTTTTAAGGCAAAATAAAAGTAAAAAACACAAAATGTGATTACTTTAATTGAAAAAGACATAATACAGAAAAATTCTAAACAACTAGATTTCCTTGATATCGATTACGTGGTCAAAATAGTACGCCTGTAGCTTACCAAATGCTTTTAATGTGGGATTCGGAAGCAAATTCAACTGCAAATTTGTCAGTTTCTTCAGTTTTGAAAATTTTGCCTTCTTTGTCCAAAGACTTTTTTGAACTAATGCAACGTATCTATACATTGTTTTCTTCCTTGAACCACCGAATACTTTTACCAATACAAAGTTTCTCTTCTCGATTCCATTTTGCTCTGGTGCTGTATATTCTACTTCTTCATGACTATCTTCCATCGGTTCCTTGTCAGAATTATCATTGGTCAATGAATCAGGTGCACTGAATTCGCTATCTGAGTCTTCGTCTGTCGCAGTCACACTTTTTCCCGGCACAAGGACAAGATTTTGTCTTTTTATATTCCGTCTTGATGGCACGGCTGAAAATCTTTGCTGCTGCAAATATGCAACCAACACATTGTTGAGATCGTTGTTGGGTTCATCAGTGTCTTCTGAGGGAATTTTTCGCAAAACAGGATTCGGATCTAACGGTGATATTCCAGTTGCATTAAAGGACATCACCAGATCTTTTCTTATCGATAGACGCTGAAAGTTTATGTCCAGCTTTCCATCTAGTCAAAACACCCCTCCAAGCAATTTTAAAAGGTCGGAAAAATCCAACATCAAGCGGTTGAGTGAGATGGGTTGAGTTCTTTGGGAGGCAAACGAATGATATATTATTTGCAGCACATCGCTGCAACATCTCGTTGGTAAAGTGGGACGATAAATTATCCCCCAATAAAACTTTATGCCCTTCAAGTCTCTTGGCGTGTGGCAGAAAGGTTGAAACAAACCAATCTGCGAAAGTTTGGGCATCAATCCATCCATGATGCGTGCGGTTGTAACGGGAACCTGATGAGCAGCATTTTGCATTACAGCATGGTGGCCCTTTTGGACCTTGCTCGGTCCACTGCACCCACATCTTCTCCGATTTATAAATAACGTACGGCGGCAACAGAACTCCTGAAACGGAACCGCACATCATAATTGACTTTGCACTTTTACTAAAGTTACAAATACGTTCCGGGTATTTAATTCCTCTACGGAACAACATTTTCTTTTGCCCCGGATCATCCTGTAGATTCGTCTCATCATAATTGAATATGTTAGACGGCGGAACTCCCTCTAGTGTAACATTCAAGTTTTCAAAATAGTCGACTATAATTTTCCTTGACACATCAGCGCGGGATCGTTATATGTTTGCTGCTAATTTATTGGTAACTTCATTTTTATATCTGCGTAATAGCGAATATGCCCAATCCTTACCTGGCATATTGGTAGTAAATTTGGCCACAGTACGGCCCCGGCTATCTAGATAGTTTTTTGCAAGTTGTCTGACGTCTAACAAACTTAAGGGAAACCCCCATTCTCCACAAGTTGAGATAGATTGAATTAGGGATTTTTTTCATTCCTAGAAAAAATGACCTGGCCACCATTTTTTTCCTACACGTTGTCCATGAAATCTGTTGTGAAGGGTGCCGTATGGAATTTTAAATTCCTTAGCAGCTTTTCGTAAGCTCCATCCATGATCTACAACTTTCTCCAGGGCATTTTCAACATTTTGTTGAGAATAGTTTTTGTAGTTTCTAGCTCCAGGCTCCCTTTTATAAAGTCGTACCATTTTGAAAACCCTTAAATAAAGAAAAAACACGTCTAAGCAATAAAATTCACAGTAAACATAAACGATCAAATTGGCCCCACGCCTATGATCAATTTCACCCCACGTTGTATTTTTCAAATTTCCCGCGCTACTAGTCAAAGCACATTAAAACAACGAGTACGAAATAGGTTAGGTGATACCAGTATGTACGTCCATGCGGCTAGGTGAGTTTAAATAGCTTTTTTTTTACGTACCTTCAATAGTTCTGAAGTTGAAGTTGAGTGTTGAAATAGTAGGGTCACTTATAATTTAGTTTTTATGCGACAAAAACAAAAGATATTACCAAGCGCGACACTTTTATGCAATCTGTGGTTGTAACACTAAATGACATCAGATTGCCAACTGAGAAAACTCAAACAAGTAACGCGGCAAATTTAAAAATGTTTGAATCTAATGTTGTTATCAATTTCACCCCCCCCCCAAATCAATTTCGCCCCACATTACGGTACTTGCAAATTATTATAACCCACTTCCCTTTTATTTATAACTAACTATTTATCTAATGCCATTTTATGACTAGCAATATAATTTTTTCTTATAAATTTTTTTTTTTACTTAATAAACAATACTTCTAAATAATGTACATATTGCAAGAAAATATTTTTATTGTTTAACCATATTTCGGAAGTGTACAATTTCTTAACGGAGAATGGCAACATTCCTACGCGAAATGTAATCGACAGTTTCACTTGCGAGTTTTAGATAATACTGCTTTACATTATCACATTTGTCTAGTCCTGGAGAAGTTTCGGACTACAGGATCTGTGTTAAAAGGCAAAAGTTCTGGTAGATCACGTACACAGCAAAATATTATTGAATACGTAGAAAGCCTTGTTGGAGAAAACCCACATACAACAGTCCGTCGTTTATCAGTTCAAACGAACGTATCTTCTAGTCCCGCTCATAGAATTTTGAATCGTCGTTTACATATTGCTGTGGATCTTTTCTAAAAATAATATTTAAAAAATAATTTAAAATAAATGTACATTATTTTTAGAGATATGTGTATATCCGATATGTTTTAAAATGTATTTAAATGTGCAAAGATAAAAAACTTGTTTTATCGAGGTCGATAGGGTGTGAAAGTTGAGGCCTATTGAGAGGGAGACCAAGATTTGCTGTGGCACGAGACCGTTGTGTTCTTTGAAAGATATATATTATATATATCTAAATTAGTTAGGGTTGATTTGCATATGTTAATTAGTTGTTTGTATTTTAATATTCAATTCCCGATATATTTTAGAGATTTTTATTCTCGTAATTTGATGATTTTATAAGATTAAACAACTGTTCTCATATGTCTCCAAATTGTAAGTAGAATAATTTTTTTTATGTCGACATAAATTTTAAAATCAGATTATTTTGATTGTAGTTCTATTTGGAACTTACTGCAAGTGAGAATTAATGAATATTAAATCACATTCTTACATGTACGACTTATGTGATGCGTTCATAACTACAATCCGACAAACTAAGTTTGTACCAGTATGCAGAACACACCCTTTCGCGACAACGAACTTCCTGGTAATTAGGTTAATTAAGAATTAAGAAATACTGAAAAAACAAGTCAATCAACGGGAGGAAACGTACAGAAGGCGTTTCGTTCTGGTTGGAACTTTTCAATGCACGGCATTCCTCGAAGACGGACATTGCTTTTTCATTTCTATACTTTCTGTATATATAGTTAACATTTGGAACTTACTGCAAGTGAGAATTAATGAATATTAAATCACATTCCTACATGTAAATGTCGACTTATGTGATGCGTTCATAACTACAATCCGACAAACTAAGTTTGTACCAGTATGCAGAACACACCCTTTCGCGACAACGAACTTCCTGGTAATTAGGTTAATTAAGAATTAAGAAATACTGAAAAACAAGTCAATCAACGGGAGGAAACGTACAGACGGCGTTTCGTTCTGGTTGGAACTTTTCAATGCACGGCATTCCTCGAAGACGGACATTGCTTTTTCATTTCTATACTTTCTGTATATATAGTTAACATTTGGAACTTACTGCAAGTGAGAATTAATGAATATTAAATCACATTCTTACATGTAAATGTCGACTTATGTGATGCGTTCATAACTACAATCCGACAAACTAAGTTTGTACCAGTATGCAGAACACACCCTTTCGCGACAACGAACTTCCTGGTAATTAGGTTAATTAAGAATTGAGAAATACTGAAAAAAACAAGTCAATCAACGGGAGGAAACGTACAGACGGCGTTTCGTTCTGGTTGGAACTTTTCAATGCACGGCATTCCTCGAAGACGGACATTGTTTTTCATTTCTATACTTTTTGTATATATAGTTAACACGTTTCCTCCCGTTGATTGACTTGTTTTTTCAGTATTTCTTAATTCTTAATTAACCTAATTACCAGGAAGTTCGTTGTCGCGAAAGGGTGTGTTCTGCATACTGGTACAAACTTAGTTTGTCGGATTGTAGTTATGAACGCATCACATAAGTCGACATTTACATGTAAGAATGTGATTTAATATTCATTAATTCTCACTTGCAGTAAGTTCCAAATGTTAACTATATATACAGAAAGTATAGAAATGAAAAAGCAATGTCCGTCTTCGAGGAATGCCGTGCATTGAAAAGTTCCAACCAGAACGAAACGCCGTCTGTACGTTTCCTCCCGTTGATTGACTTGTTTTTTCAGTATTTCTTAATTCTGTAGTTCTATTGTTTTGGAACAAGTAGGTAATTGTTTTAATTATTAGAAATAAATAATAAAGATTATTATTAACATTTCTTTGTAATAATTATAAATTGAAAAGTTTGTTCGACGGGATTCAGGGTTATTTTTTGTACATGTTATTTGCGCATGTGTAAATTTTGAACGTGTTTCAGATTTTGATTATACAGTGTGGTTCTCTGGGGAGAAATTAAAAATAAACTTTATTATTTTTAGATAAGTTTGTTCCGAATTAAGAGGAAGTTTTTTCATCCAACTAGACTGTTTCCGGAGTTTCCTTTTTTTCTATACCTTAATTATTTAATTAAAATATATAGTTAGTTTTCTATTTCCTGAGATATTTATTAATACGCTTTCAATACATATTAAGCTTAGTTTTTTTTATATAAAATCACTTTTTTGTAACGTCTA
The DNA here is from genome assembly GCA_935421215.2 of Melolontha melolontha. NCBI lineage: Eukaryota > Metazoa > Arthropoda > Insecta > Coleoptera > Scarabaeidae > Melolontha > Melolontha melolontha. Next base: position 163,606,674 of record OW285237.1, on the reverse strand, counting down.
AATTTCAAAATTCTTAATATACAGAGTGATTATATTTTTGAACAAGATATTTCTTTTTTTGCTTTTATGGTTGTTATTGAATACCATTTTCATTTAATTACGTAAATGCTTTCTAGCCTTTTTTTACCTTTTGTTTTCTTTAGCAGGTTTGAACTTTGAACGTGGTAGTTCACTCTTCTTTCCAGATTGCAGGTATCCTGTGGAGCATTTCGCCGTTTTGGATTACGCTTTTGTAGTCTGTATGCGCATGCGCATACGATCGCACGATCCCTTTTCTCCGTTTTCAGATTTGAGCTTCCGTAAGTAAAACTGAGTGGCGCTACCTACCATCTTTTATTTAGTCATCCACGCCATCTTCACTGACTAAGGACATATACAATGAATAGAGGCTCCCATACTTTTATGCGATACGACTATCTGTTTTCAGCCATCTTCCTATCGCCATCGCTGCGCCTGTGCGCACGTAGCTAGCACTACTAGTTATGGGGTTACTTTAGAGAAAGGGTATTTCTTAGTAGACCTACTACTCGTCAGGAACTTAAAACAATCGATATCAGATGTCATTAAAAACATACCAAGGAATGCACTTTCTAATTCTGTTTATACCATAAAAGAACGACTAATACTCATTGAAAACTTGATGATGGTCATATTTAACTTTTTCCTATTTTTTCTTGGTATAATAAAATCCCGTTTCTTTATTAACAAATTAGTGCTATTATTTTTGTACATATTAAAAATTTGCCAAACTCATGGCCATTTTAAACTGGCAACTTTCTTTAGAATAACCTTATAATTCTGAAGATTATAATATAGTTACCGACACAGTATATTGAAGATTAAACTACATTATGGTTTAATATTTAATCTACCTCTAATCTATTTATTATTTTTCTACAAAATCTCGTATTTGGTTCGTGCATGCTTTATTTCCAAACTTTTTTTATTAATGATTTCAATATAACATTTAGTAATGACGTTTTTCAATATAGAATAATCCAGTTTTATAATTTCAGTAAATTTTTATTCACAATTTTGACAGCATCACTTTCATTTCCTACGCTGTGCCGTCGGCAAAATAACAACGGCAGCAAACAATAAAACATCGACAATAATAGTAAAAAGTAATAATGGAGAAGGAAAACTACTGTCTTTTTAGAAAAAGAACGACGGACGTGGCGAGTAGCGAAGTTATTAATTATTGCAAAGGATGGCTCGCGGCATCAATATTACAGGGCGGCACGTCCAAAACTACAACGCAGTACCCACCAATGTGTGTGTGTGTGTGTTCTTTGTTATTTACGAATATCTTAAGATCTCGAATAAGATTACCATCACCAAACAATTATCATATCCGCATTCGACAACGTCTATCGAATCTTCTCATCTCATCTGTGCAAAAGAGCTACCTATATCTGTGTTTCGTACCACCGCCGTTGCATCTTTTCAGGAGTGGAATAAGGACTAAATAATACGAAATATCAAATGCGGTAACATATACTACAGATACTAGAATTCGAATAATATTACTCCAAAACCAGTTATTGAATTTGAAAAACCGAATGTTCCTATTATCCCTATTATCTGTTAAAGACAATCAATTTTCCTGAAGAATTTTGCATTTGTTTATTTTACATTGTGGCTATGCAGAAGCAATATTTAAAGCACTCAATTCAATTTATCCAATATCAAGGTTCAGTACTGTATGGCAGAAAACCTATGAGGCAATAAACGACTATTAATATCCTGTGGTTTGTGTTATTATTTCTGGTCATTTCTGAATGCCTACAACACTGTCCGTGATGCTTGTGAGCACTTTTATGCAAAAATTTATAAATATTTAGATGCCTTCGTCCCATTAAAGAAAGAAACTAAAACTCATTCCTACCCAGTCTGGTTTACCTATGAACATATCAAGACCTTAAGGCTCAAACATGCCTACCGATTGAGATATAAAAAGTATGGGAATCCCGATGATCTCCAACAGTTCAAACATTTACGTAATAAAGTTAGAACGAACACTTCTATACTATACAAAAACTATCTAGCCAAAATCCAATCGCAGTTGAAGGAAAATCCAAAAGAATTTTGGAGCTTCATCTCCTCCAAAAAGGCAGGATCAGGAATTCCCGAAACGCTTAGCGACGTCAATAATATATCGTACTCCACACCAGAGGCCATCGTTCAGGCCTTTCAGGACTTCTTCCAGTCCACATACGGAGCTTCTTCGTCTGCTGTCAAACCAACGTTGCGTCAAATAGACAGTAATTTGGTGGGCAGGCCAGTACTCCAACAGTCGGATGTATTATTAGCAGTGAAGAAGCTGAAAAATAAATTCACAATGGGCAACGATAATATACCAAGTTTCTTAATTAAAGATTGTGCTCACCTTTTTGCGAATCCATTAACTTATCTTTTCAATCTGTCGTTAGAAACCAATACCTTCCCGGATTGCTGGAAGGTGGCTAGAATCACTCCTGTTCATAAGAAAGGCGACACAGGCCGGGTAGAGAACTATAGACCCATAGCAATTATTAATAACTTCGCGAAAGTATTCGAAATCTGTCTGTATACCTATATCTTTCCCAGTGTTCGATCCCACTTTTCTGAAGATCAACATGGCTTTATCAATAGGAGATCGACAGTTACTAATTTAACAATTATGTCGCAAACGCTGGCTGAATCCATTGACAACAATGGACAAATTGACGTCGTGTACACGAATCTCACCAAGGCTTTTGATCGAATAGATCACGACATCCTATTACAGAAGCTTGACGCTGTAGGATTCTCTCCATCCATGACTTGCTTTATGAGGTCTTACATCTGCAACAGACGGCAGTTGGTCACATATCGTGGACATTCCTCTAAAATATTCTGTCCAACATCGGGAATACCACAGGGCAGTAACTTGGGGCCGCTTTTATTTTTAATTTATATTAACAACCTTTGTGGCGCGATTGCCTGCGTGAAGCTGCTATTTGCAGATGATCTGAAACTATACAAGGAAATTAACTCAATAGAGGATTGCATTGAGTTGCAAGGGGATATTGACCAACTTCTTGCCTGGTGTCATGACAATAAGCTGGCGATGAATGTGCCAAAATGTAATATACTTACCTATACTCGTAAGTCTCAACCAATAGTGTATGACTACCAGTGGGGCGGTACATGTATGAATCGGGGTTTGACTGTGAAAGATCTGGGAGTTGTATTCGATTCCAAATTGTCCTTCTCGGAACACATATCTTACGTGACGTCTACATCTCTCAAGACCTTGGGTTTTTTTTTTGAGTCACTTGAAAAAGTGCAACGTAGATTTTCAAAAATATCTACATTTTAAAGAATATGGCGAATATCCACGGCAGGGATACGATCATACTACTTTACTACAATTACTTCATTTCGATTCACTGGAACACCGTCGCAAATTAACCAGCATTACATTCTTCTGCAACTTACTACACAATAACATTGATGCCCCCAAACTACTAAGTAAGCTGCCTTTCGCGACACCACAGCGCTCCGCGCATACGTACACCGCATTATACTGCCAAACTCCTAAAACTAATACTTTGCGGAAATCCCCAATCTATTCAATGTGTACCATTTGCAATGAAATTCTCACAGCCAACAAAAGTATTGATCTATTTTCCACCCCCCTACCCATCCTATTAACTAATATACACACTCCCAATAGCTTTATCGTATAGCATTGTATCAACCACCTCACACCACTTGTTATTTACTTCTGCCTTCTTTAAGTATATGTAACACACGAACTGTACTATCAAATTCTTGTATTGTCCTGTAATTAGATGTATATCTGTTGGGCAAATATATCTATTATTATTATTATTATTATTATTATTACTAAACAGTGTAGTTAATCACGATATAAGGGCGTCAGCATGAAATAAGAAACAAGAAACTATAGTACCGGATGTCAATAAAGATCTGCAGAATAAATTTGTACAAGTTGTACAGGTGTACAATATACTCAAATTTTAATTTTTAATTTCATTTATTTATATAATTAAGTAATCGCAAACATTAATAGGGTGATATCCAGAAATTCTCTGAATTTGAATGTAGCGCCCGAAGAGATGGTAGTGCAGATCTATAGCGCTTGATGATGTGATCTACATCTATACTCGATCCGTCAGTCTGAGTCTGAATCAGCCTGTCAAACGATACTCTGCTACTGCGAAGGCGACAAACAGTTTTTATGTTTATATTTGTTGTGTTTGAGTTATTCTGCGACACTACCAATGTCTGATGTGCAAGAGCAAAAAACGTACATCAAATTCTGCTTGAACCTTATCAAAAAGACAGCGGAATCTCTGAAAATACTTAAACAAACGTTTGGTGAGGATGCTTTAGGCTAAACGCAAAGTTATGAGTGGTACAACCCTTTTAAAAATGGATATGTGTCGGTTGATGATGATGAGCGTTCCGGTCGTCCATGGACTGAAAGCAGGCCTCAAAATGTGGCAATAGTACGTGATGTCGGCTTGTCGTACGGCTTTTGTCAACATATTCTGTCCGGCGAACACAACATGTGGCGTATTGCTGCGACGTTTGTGCCAAGGTTACTAGCATTGAACAAAAACGGCATCGTGTTCATGTGAGCACAAAGCTAAAGAAACTGCCGAAGGGGTTGCAAACTCAGTAGCAGAATCATTACTGGTGGCGAATCGTAGGTGCACGGATATGATCCCGAAACAAAGCAGCAGTCATGCACGGCAAGTTCAAAGTAACATCAAGTCGATGCTTATTTGCTTCTTTGGCGCTGATCGCATCGTGCATAAAAAATTTCTCCCACCAGGTGAAACAGTTAATGAACGATTTAATTGGGAAGTTTTTCGGCAACTGAAATAAAACATTCAAAGCAAGCATCCCGCCAAGTGGTACAACAATTCGTGAATCTTGTGCCACGACAATGCAGCAAACCACACGTCGCTTGTTGTCCGTCAGTTTCTAGCTTCAACAAAGATGGCAGTACTATCAAACCCTCCCTACTCCCCAAATCTTACCCCTTGTGACTTTTTCTTATTTGCGAAGTTGAAACTGAAGCTCCAAGGGGCGCCGTTTTGAGACGATTGAGAAAATCCAGGTAGAATCGCAGGAAGTTTTGAATACGTCAGCACGCGCAGACTTCCAAGACTGCAGACTTCAGTCATAGGCAAGTTGCTGGGATCGATGTATTCATGCGGAAGGAGAGTACTTTGAAGGAGATTGTAGTGAATAAGTTGTAAGAACAATTTACTGTTATTAACTGTTTCTGCAGTACGCTCTTGGTGAAACATTATGAATATTCGAATAAATAAAATCACTTGACATTGCGCAGCCATATATATCGGCCAGAATGGTCGAAAGCTAGAAATGAGACTAAAAGAACATAAAAAATCGATTTTATATATCACAAAGAATATGACAACATAATTTGAAACATACTTGAGTGGGTAAAACCTCACTAAATTTGAATAATACAAAAGTATTTTTAATAATATAAAAAAATATTATTAAAAATGGGGTGTGAAGAACACAATACAAGTTCATTTATGTATTTTTGAATGTATCTTCTCCAAAGACGTAGATACGTATTTCACATTTCTACATGTTCGTCGGTACGCCCCTGTTGGAGAAGAAACACATTCAAAACAAACATAACTACGTTACTATCTAGCCGAAATTATTCAGACAGAGCGTAAAGGAATAATCAGCGCTGTCTGTATAATAACAGCCGAACTAGACGTGTTTTTTATATAAATGAACTTGTATTGTGTTCTTCACACCCCATTTTTAATAATATTTTTTTATATTATTAAAAATATTTTTGTATCATAAAGAATACATGTTTCTTGGAACATTGCAACTTTTTCGAGGTGGGTGAGTGTAAATTGCTGCATAATGTAAACAGAAGCATGGAACTTACATTATTTGAAAATGTATAAATCAAAAGAGCCTTAAATGAAAAGAACAATGTAACAAATACATATACAGACATAATAAATACATCTATAATAGATGAGTATAAGAAACATCAACTTAGTAATTAGGCTAATGTCATTGTAACTAGCACCTATAGCTCGTTTCAACCTTAGGTAAAAAAGTTGGGGCCATATGGGAAACAGGTGCGCTGTTGCCTATTCATATGTACCTAATTTCATGTTTGGTGCCGCCTTAATCAATTGATGTCAATAAATAAATAACAAAATAATTTGAAACATAGAACCACACCAATTTGTATAATACAAAAGTATTTTTAATAATATAAAATATTATTAATTAAAAATGGGGTGTGAAGAACACAATACAAGTTATATATTTGTGAATGTGTCTCCTCTCCAGAGACACACATACGTATTTCACCTTTCTACAGGATCGTCGGTACGCCCCTGCTGGAGAAGAGATACATTCAACCAAACATAACTGCCTTGCTATCAACCAGAAATTATTAAGACAGAGCGTGAAAGAATATTCAGCGCTGTCTACATAATAACTGCCGAACTAAGCAACTTGTTTTGTATAAATAAATAACCAAATAACCTTGTTTTAATTTTTGACAAACTTGCATTTCATCACATATTTACATTAAATGGCTAATATTATGATAAATAAGATTAATATTATATATACAATTATATTTTATCAAAAGGAAGAATATTTTAAACTATTTTTGCATATTTTTAGGTTCTTAGCTTTTCTTCAGAAGAGGGAAGCTTATTGAAAAATTACTTTAGTGTTTAATTTAATTGAATTAAGTAAAATTTTCATTTAATGGGTATAAATAAAATTATAATTCAATTTATTGCGTGTAGAATAAACAATTTTGAAGTTTTTATTATTAGAATACAAGAAGTAAATTGTTTATTGTCTACATTTATGTTATAACAACATATTGAAAAACTTTAGGCTATTTCAAATAAATTATATCCATTACCACAAAGATTAAAAAGTTTATGTAGGTTGCACAAAGCATTAGATTATTAAATAAGGAAAGTAAAGTTTTATTAATCGTAGAAAGAAATTTGTGAAGAAGATTCTGAAGAACTTGAGTCAGTTAAAGATATTATAAACTCCTCGCTATCATCTTCTATTTCATCTATTCTCCACATATCCAGTTCAACTGTAAAAAAAACATCATGAAAAAAAATTTATGATTGTATACCTTTTTTAATATGTTCAACATAATTACACAGGTTTTCCTCTGAAATATTATTAAATGCTTCATTTATTAATGGTGTCATATCACGTATTTTAAATGTAGCATTATTGATTCTAATAAAACGTTTTAATACCATACTATTTCAATTGGGTTAAGCGTACAATGGTTAGGCGGTAACCTTAATACCTCTAAACCTCTTTTTTCTGCTTCATTATCAAGGTAATAATCATTATAGCTATGTTTAATTTGTATAACCATATGTAGGAGATCTCGTTTTAGCATTCCGTCTGCTGTGTGAACCTCTTTATCTATTAACCATTCCAAAATATCATTTTTTTTTTCAGTTTGTTGTCGGAATTCTCTTTAGTTTTCTGATGTGATAATAGGGTATGTAAGACGACAATTGACGAGCACACGGGAAGAACGATCTTAGTCACATTTTGCAAGTTTTGCGATAAATCAGTTTTAAAGTTTGAAAGTGTCCTGTTATTACATCCTAAAAAAACAAAATATCTATTTGCCTTAACTAGATGATTTATTATCGTTTTGGAAAGAAGTAAAGCAATGGTGAGCAAAACAAATTTTTTTTACAAAAAAAAAAAAAAATAATTCAAATACACAAAAAAAAATGGAGAAACGATCTAAGTCCAAAAAATTTTTTTTATATGCTTCCTTTTGGGTAACAAAAATATCCACTGTGACCTCGCCCGTTTGTTGTTTTTGGACATAAGTATGAAACTGTCAAAATGACAGGTTATCACTAACATAATATGTAATATATTATGAGCAAGAGCTTTCTCTTTTCTGAAGAGTGTTGTTCCTTATAGTTCCTGCAACGAAGGACAAATGTTTTAATTTTAGTTTTTGTCAAAAAATGATTAGGAAACTTACATCAAATTCATCATAACTCCTATTGTTATTTATGGTCGGCCACTCCAAGTAGTAATTTTGATGTTCTTCAGCAACGAATTTCTTTAGCTCCTGTAGCTGTAGGTATTTTTTCTTTGGCACCGGAATAGCTTGTTTATACAACAATTTTGGGGATCCCTGCCAGGTCACATTTGGCCCAGCAATAATGAAGCTTTGTCTCGCTCCGTTATAATTTTCTCTTGTTTCTATTGTTCTTGGATGTTCATGGCTTATACGAACTTCTCTTAGCGGTCTTGTGGAAAATGGGCACTTCTTCTTGTAGGTTGGTGCTAGAAACCCTATCCAGGCGAGAAACATGTCTTGCTTGCATTCTACAACATCAAATGGCCGAGGTTTGCATCTGGCGTTTTTAAAAACTTACACCCATTGCTGTGGGACATCAACTTCGCTTTTTTGGTTAATTAGACCAAAGTCCTTATCACATTCAAGGTAGGAATGACCTCTTATAGGAAATGTGACAATCACAGAGTCAAAGCGCTTTTCTTATGTACCAGAAAATGCAAAAATCTTAAAAGGGTGAAGTTTTTGTTTTGGCCAGCGCAGGAATCACAGAAGATCTCTAAATGTCGGACTCCCGCGTCAAGAAAATTAAAGCAAAAATGGTTCAAAAGGGACACAACATCATCTGACCCTTTTTTAGCCACAGTTTGCGGGTATGTATAAAAAATAGACTGCCCTGAAGAAAGGATATCAATATTAAAGCTTATGAACGTCAATTGCCGTTTGTAATACACATCATTAGTTGTAATGTTTGGTGTTGGTAAATTCTTTGAATAATCCATTGTTATAGCCTCAAAGGTTACTTGTTTTTGGGCATTTTTCTTAGCATTACGTTTTCTATTGTAAAAAGTTTCCGCCTTAAGTTTGTGTAATTTGTGTTCAGTTTCAATAGTTCTCAGCTGTTTTTCTATATCTGACTTCTTTTCTTGATTATCAGCATCTATGTTTTTTAGTTGAGTTTCCAAGGAAGCCTTTTTGACTTTAACTTCGTCGCAGTAACTGCAGGTATCTGATCTAGGGTACCCAAACCCAATGTTAAATTTTGTCGTAAAATACGTCTGTAGGATTCATAACTTATTTTATGACCTGGATATTTTTCACGAAAGAAAAGATACATCTTTTTAATATTTAGAGTCTCTGGAAGATACAGTTTCCTTGACTTTTTTAAACTATAATGAGATACACGACCCTTAAATGATCTGATATGTTCCTCAACAAGTTGCACCATTTCTGAACTCATCTTATGTGGTCGATTTTGATGCCTACCTACAATTTTAAACTTACACAGATCTAATATTTCTGTAATGTAATGTGTACTTACCTCTCATATCGGCAACTGAGCTACCTTGCCTTTTAAGACCACTTTTTATTGTTATTAGTCTTCTGTTTGTTATTCCATGTAGTCTGATAAAAGCCTGCTGACACACCGACATTTCATGAAATCCATCATTCTCCTCGTTTTGAACTCTAATTTTGTAACAAAATGCACTGGTTCTCAAATTTGCAATATCTTCGCTCTTCCGTGGCCGACGTCTTCTAATTGGCAGCATTGAAATTAACCCAGCTAAATGTCTGTTCTGGGAATTTTTTTTTTCTAATAAATTAAATTTTCTTATAATATTATTTTTTCCGCCGTCGCTCAATTTTTGAAAACAACGCTTTTTACACCTACAAGGATTCCCAGTCTCAAATGTATGGTTTCGGACATGTTTTTCCACATCTCTTATACGACCACAAGACTTTCTCTTTCGTGTATTACTTAAAAAGTTTGACAATGACACTGAGTCGCTAACACTACTAGACATGACAATAATATTAATTTCAGACCTTCATAACGCTAGACAAAAAATGCACTACAGGCTTGAACACGATTGGAAATTAGACTAAAAAATAAACACGAATAAATAGACTCCCCCACTTCGATTGGCTATCGGACTTGGATTGGCTATCGGACTTGGATCGGTTTTCCGTAAATTGGAAGGACTTAGATCGCTCTTTCATTGTACGCTTATTTTAACACGTGATTTTAAGGAACTTAGATCGGTCTTTCCGTGTTTTACTATGAATGGCATAAACTTTGTATGCTAAACTTCCATTTGGCGCATTAATCCCGATTTTCGATATTTTGGACTTAGATCCTTCTTCCCGTGTGCTCTTCAATTGTATGAGGTGATAAATTAGGTAGCAGTTGATTTAAAAACCATTCTTCAAAGTTTTCTGCACATATTTCATGATGTACATCAGCAGTATTTCTTTTACACAGTAATGTAAATTTTGCACAAGGTACAAAGCCTTTTTCATTCATGAATTATAGCAAACCTTGGCCCACGACCAGTACATGGTGTGAGCTATATATTACAACCTTCAATAAATGCCTGCCGACAGGATTTAATATTTGTATCTGTCGTAGCTTTGCTTACAAAATGCCCAACATTTACCCAAGATTCGTCGGTATATACAATAGTTCTTCCTTCCAGTTGAAATTGTTTTGTTTGTCAGATAATTATGTCGCCATTTAATAATGTCATCAAGTTCTCTTACCAACTTTTTCATAAGCAAAACCAATGTCTTTCGACAATCGGTACAATATCAGTTTACTATATGTTGGCAAATCAAAATAACTTTTAACAACAGCAAAAATTTTGTTTAACGTAGGTGAAATATTATTCAAAAAGAAATTATGCACTTTACGTCGAATAGTAAGCTGCACTTTTTCATCATATATCTTGGTTCAAGTGTTTTTCTGTAAACCACTTCTTTTCCGCATTTGTCTACGTTGGCTTGTCAATCTGTGTGATTTTCACACTGCATATACAATGGTTTTGCCACAACCAAGAGCTTTACAAGTTTCATCAGCTGCTGCTGATACACCCATTGTTTTATTAAAATAGTTAAAGGCATTACGTTCTGCCTTTCTCTAGATTTATAAACTTCAGCTTGCCTCCTCCTTTTAACTTAAAACTCCATAGTAAACTGCAAATACAACACAACTCAGATACAATAAATGCCCATATATCTCATAATTATAACTTACGCGTATTAACAAAAATATATTTCTTAATAGTTCTAAAAACAACTGGTTGTGTAATTACTTGAGAGAGATAGGAAGTAGATACAAAAGCAAACTAATATGCAATGAAACACAAACAAAATTAAATGACAGATTATAATTATGGTTTTACAACGTTGTTCGTGCTAGAAAAGGATGTATTAATTGTCAAGTATGTAAGATAGCAAAAGAGGGAAATAGTTCATAAGAGCCTGTGTACTTTTTTCTAAGGTTGAAGCGAGCTATAGGTATATATAGTTGCCTATGTTCTCATTTGTTTAGTCATCATGTCTCTTTGACAATAGTTGTCTTACCGAAACATATTGCTATGAATAGTGGGTTGAAGATTTGTTACCACTATCCACAACAAGTTTTCCCAACTGGGTTTTCTCAGCCGGTGAATCTTCAAATCTGAGAACTCTAACTTCTCGGGTTCCACTTAGAAAAAACGCGTCTAACATATATAGTTGAGCGCCAGTGAAATGTTCACAAAAATTTATTTACTTATTTTATATAAAATTAATATTTAACAAAATTGGAGTGAGTAAGTAAAACAAACGCAGTTTAAAAAGTGAAATAAAAATATATTATATTAACTACAAAAATAAAAAATATATATATTCACAAAGTATAAAGATACTGTACCATATAACAAAGATACTTGAGATAAAAACATTCATTGAAAATTGACAGCTAAATGAATGGAAAAGAGCCTCTTTAATGACTCCGAACGAAACTTATCTAAAACCGGACACCGGATAACCAGTTTTTCTCACTGTTATCCCTCCGCAAAATTTATAATATACAGTCCGGTTTTAAAATATGTTATTTTAAATTGTTCAAACATTATTTTAAAAAAATCCATAGCAATATGTATATCTAACAAAGTAGTGAAACAGTTAATGTCAAGTGATTTCATTTATTCGAATACAATGTGAGTCCATTGGGTGTGACTCTAAATCGCATGTACGGCGCATGTATTATAAATGTCAAAAACATATTATTTAAAAGATGTAAACACCAAACTAAGCAAAGGGAAAAGATTTATTTAACTATGAAACCCGTACAAAATTACGATTTTAGCACTGATACAATTAGAAGATCCTAATCTATTTCGGTTTAAGTATCATCTTTTACAGATAACCAACGCTAGATCGATTAATGGAAGAAAATTAACCATTAAGTAAACAATGCAAGAAGTCGATATTGGAAGATCTAATAAATGTGTTAAACCATTCCTACGAACAAAATTAGTGATTATGTATATATATATCCAGTTATGCAAAAATATCTAACAACCAAAATGCAAGATAAAGTATTTTAAATCTTAAGAATTCAATTAGTACCAAAGAGTAGTAATTAAATATAGCAGAAACCTAGTATATATACCCGTGGTTCAATAATAACCAACAAGCTAAAATAAAAAACAGGGTAATTTAAATATAAGAAATTCAAATAGTACGATAAAGTAACAATGTAATATAGCCGAGCTAAAATGTATAAGATGTATGTATAAAGAAAAATTAATCGTTTTCGTTGCACTCTGCCTTTTTGTTTTTCTTGTTTAAGTGGATTACATAAAAATCTCCCTTCCTAGTATTATTTATATATTTTCTAATCAATTGATCTATTATTATCCACCGAATATTAGAAGAACAAGCCTTAGTAGATGGATATCAATAGAATTTGTTAATTAAACTTTAGATTGTACAAAATTGTTTATTTATTTAATTAATAACGTATTATCTCCATCTATTTATTATTAATATATTCTTAGAGAAAATTTAAAATACAAGCATTACTTGAATGTAATAGGAGAGGAAAGAAGAATAAAATCCAAAAAATAATTTTATTTACTAATCATAATAGCATGTATATTACTTATCGTTTTAGAGTCCTTAAAGAAACGAACTTAATTCCGTTCCTGTAAGACGCACAGAATACAAAATAACTCCATCCAGTAGTGCAATTAACTGGTCCAGTAATCGTTTATTATTATCGATATTAAGCAGTGAAGAACATTAACGCGGCCCAATCTATAAAATATGCAAATTATAATATTCCGTGAAACATTTCTGTTGATACTTTTTATTTTTTCAGTTTTGTTCTTCCCTTCTTCACCTAAAATTATTAAATTAGTAGTGGTTCGAATCATTTACCAGAGAATTTACAAATTGTTCAACTTTTCATATTTTGTCAGCACTGTATATTTAGGATACAGCATATTATTAACATTTTCTTTATTGTATACAGTCAGATATAAAATAAACTGCGCCAATAAATTAGAGAAACACTAAGAATAATAGTTGTAATGGCCTATATAGTTTTATGGGAGCGGCTAATTCTTACAAGCTGGTTATACTATCGTTTATTTATCAAAAAATTAATTTAATTTAAACATTTCAACCCTATCATTCCGATCATGCTAAAATAAGAGATCATGCTTGTGAAACAGCTAGGGAAAAATCATTTTTGTCAATAAAATAACTACAAATTCCCAAAAAATATAGTGTGCGTTTGACAATTATATATCATTATAAGTCATTAGATACTAAAAGCGTATCATGAGGCACCTAAATGAAGTTGAAATTGTAAGAGCCGTAACATTAATCGAAGCAGGATAGCTTACGTTATATTGCAAGACAATTTAATGTAAGCCTTTCTGTGATGTGCAGAGTTTGGAATCGGTACTTGGAGACAGGAAGATATGTTAGAAGAGCTGATTAATGTCGTAAACGTGCGACAACCGCTGAGCAAGACAGATACTTGCTTAGATGGCGCACATCTACTGCTAAAGACTTGCATAGTGACCTTAGAAGAGCAACGAGAAATCTAGTTTGTACGGAAACTGTACGAAAAAGGTTGCGAGAACATAATCTTAGATCGAGGAGACCAGTCCGAAAGCCACAACTGACTTTCGCTCATAAAGGAAACCGATTGGTGTTTGCTCAACACCATGTAGATTGGGAGATGGAGCAGTGGTGGACGTCTTCGAATTTGGGCGCGTACAGGTGAACGCCAGCGTGAAGGACTGATTCAGGAAGTGGACAGGTTCGGAAGAGGATCTGACATGGTGTGGGCTGGAATCTCATTTCATACTCGTACAGATCTTGTTCACATACCTGAGCGAATGAATGCTTCCCGATATATTGAAGACATACTTACAAATCATGTGATACCTGTTAGAGCTCTTATAGGCCCTAGATTTCTACTCCAGCATGATAATGCAAGACCACATGTAGCAGGTCAGACAAGACAATTCCTGACAGAAAATCAAATTCAAGTTATAGATTGGCCACCTCTTAGCCCAGGTCTAAATCCAATCGAGCATTTGTGGGATGAACTGGATCGGAATCTCAGGAGTCGAACTGTGGCTCCTGAAACTCTTCAACAGCTTCTGGTGGTACTTCACGAAGAATGGGTTGCCATACCCCAAGAGAACACCCAGAGATTGATTGAAAGTATCCCACGTAGGTGTCGAGCAGTCATTCAATCTCGTGGAGGACATACCCGTTATTAGATTCCCTTTAAAGCTTAATTTTCTTTAGTTACTTAAGGCTAATTTGTTAGTTCATTAAGATTTTTTTTAGTTTATTGTATTGTTTGGCAGTGTTTGATTGTTTATTGATTTGAAATGCTCATTTTATGATAAATAAACGATAATATGACCAGCTTACGAGATTTCCTTGGTTTCGTTAAACTATGCTATTTTGAATCACCTGTTAATATTAAGTTTGAGTTTATTTACCGTACAATAATGAACAACTATATTCAGGTTTAAGCGCACGAATTGTACAACGGAAGTTAAAAATACATGAATAAATGTTTAGGGCTACGGCAGTACCAAGTAACGAAAATCATCTACATACACTTAGAAAACTATAAGTTCAAGATTGGAACCCCGCGATACTCCGAATTATTTATTTATTTATATTTGGCGTTTGGCTCACATCACAATATTAAAGAATGAACACAAATAATGAAATCAATAACTAATTACAAACAAATATCTAAATTCTTGATGTATTCAATGGCCTTGTCCGTTGCCATCAGGAACTCTTTAGTATCGTCTGTGAATGCTCGTAGTGAGCATGCCTGTATAATATGTTGTATGCTCTGTCGTTCAGCACCATAATCGCAAACGAGCGAGTACTTCATACCCCATTTGAACAAAGATTCAGCACTTTGTTACCTACTCGGGAGATAGGCGCAGAGAAGGAGTCTGAAGATGCTCGAGATCAAATAAATCAGTAGTCGTATCGCACGAGGGAGCTTCTATTTATTATGTATGCCCTAAGTCAGTGGAGACGGGTGTGAGTGACTAAAATGAAAGATGGTAGGTAGCGCCACTCCGTTTTGCTTACAAAGCTCAGTCTGAAAACGGAGAAAAGGGATTGCGCGATCTTAGGCACATGCGCATAGAGACTAAAAAAACAAACGCTAAATACAAAGATGAAACGGCAAAATGCTGCACAGGGTAACTGCAATCTGGAAATATACGCTCAAACGAAAATAAAACAAACAAATACAAATAGATTTTACCATTTTATGAAATTGCAGAACGTAATAGCGAACATACCTCACGTATCGGCGCATGCGCATATAGACTACTCAACCTCTGCTAAGGGGGAAGTGCCTAGCACAAAAACAAAACTTAGGCACAATTAATTCGTATATTCACGTTCAGAAAAATTATTTGCAAATATTAAAAAAAAATTAAAGTATACGTAAAATAAATTCTCACGCTGTCTATAAATATACCGACTCTGTATAAAGATATCAAAAAAAAGTATAACTTATATAATTATATAAATCTATACGAAATCCAAGAAAAGAAAAGACGTAAAAGAAACAGTTCGGTAACTAAAATCTCTCAAAAGTTAAATAAATAAATAACACTGACAAAAAGTAAATAAAAATTAATTTAATTACAGAATTAAATCCCCGCAGCTTTATTCTAAAGGTACTCTAGATCCAAACTTCACAATTTGTATAACAGAAAGAGCGATAGCGAAATTACAAAGATTCAAATTTTAAATTCAAAATTATTAAATTACAAAAATACGTCGATAGTTGTCGACCACCTGCATAATACATGAGAAAAACAGAACATCTGTGTTCACATACGGTACAAAAAAAAACTGTAGAAATAACTACAAAAATATCACGATGTATGTATATGATACTAAATTTAGAATTTAGATTCAATTATTCGAAAGATTAATATGGCATTAACAATGCTAAATAAATATACATATAATTTTACAAATATGATATTTAAATTATTCTAGAAAAAGATAAATTAAATTCTATATGAGTTGAGCTTAATATGCCGTGTAGATTAATTACGACCAAATAAGAAAGCAATATAACACAATTATGAGTTGAAATTTAGGTTAACCAACAAATACGAGTATACGAATTACTTGGTATCCTATTGTTTCCCTGTTCGTCGGAGATGGTAATTATTACTTCAGGTCGGATCGGTGTTCGATGATCTTGCCTTGTTTAAAATGTCCAAACAATTTTGGTAATAGATTGCCCTTGATGTTTAGGCTGCAGTGAGTAAGAGAATCTTCGTCAGAGAGCCATTGTTCCGTAAAAGAAACGAAGTGGAATGCCATACAAAAGGCGATGTCGGTTTATTCTATATCCCAAACCTGTTCAAATAGCAAAACGGCAAAATTGGCTGTTCCAAATAATTATACACTTTTTGACATGATCCGTATTAAGCGATAAATTAGCGATAAGTAAAAAAAACTTGATAAAGCTCTCGTTATGGAAAATATGCACTACTTAATTTGAATCGACCTCACACCACCAAGGTAGGCGATCGAATCCTCGTCACCCGCCGCTAAAAGAAGACGATAGCGGAAAGGGGTGATACAGTTACCAAATTAAAGCACAGATCGCGATAGTATCCGAATGAACGTATTTAAAGATTCGCAAACAATATAAGATACCAGGACTCGTCAATAAATAATGAAGACTATAAATACTTATTAAAAAGGGAAATTAAAACGTAACAACTTCTACAACAACTTGTCCTAATTTTGTTCAGAATGGACTAAATTTTACGGCGTTCTTCAAAACCTGGTGGACTAGTTGATAAGCAGGACATCTTGGATTGCTCTAGAGTAGCATTGGTCCTCCATATTTCTGACCAACAATTTTTCACATTAAATCCATTGTATTAGAGGGTGTCGAGAGAGAAGCCTGTCCCTATTGATTATAGCAATGTCTTTGCGAACAGGAAGCTCAAGATTTGCAGTTATTTTTCAAAACTCTCGTATGACAGCGGATTCCCGTCGCAAAGAAGGAGGTGCAATATAGATGAGGATGGAGGGTAACTATTTAAGTGTAAATGGATAATGTTTAACATCGGGAGTAATTAGGTATCTTTTAAAGCAAAGTATGTCCTTTACCGAAATCCATGATGGTATGCGAGATGCATTGGGTTAGGGTTACCATTTGTATAAAACCATCAGAAAATTGGGAAATGAACTTAAGCATGGCTGAAGCAGCTTAGAGGATGATCTCCGCAGTGGATGGTCTAAAACGGCTGCAAGTCCAGAAATGGATAAAGCCCAGGATTGAAAGCGTTAGAAATAGCAGAGGCAGATATTTCAAAGAAATGGGTCCTTTATATTTTACATGAAGTACTTGATATGAGAAAACTTTCGGCAAGATGGGTACTGAGTTTACTGACGACGGAACAAAGACGTGTTCGCTGTCAAATGTCGATAAATAATTTAGAAATTTTTAAACGCCACACATTAGATTTTTGCGCCGATTTATTACTTGTGACGAAACATGGGTTCATTATTATATACCCAAAACTAAATAATAATCTAAGATGTAGACAAAACGTACATAACCAACTCTAAAGACGGTCGAGACAATTTTATCGGCGGGAAAGATGTTGACATCGGAATTTTGGGACGCAAAAGGAATATTTTTGATACACTATCTTCAAAATGGCAAGACCGTAAAGCGGGGAATATTACGCAAATCCAGTGGCGTGTCGTGAGGTTTGAGATTGGAGAGGTGCACCAGAAATCAAATACCAAATGACATATAGGCAAATTGCGCGAAAAAGTATCCATTTATAACAAAAATCCACCTACCTTAAAATTCAAATTTGCAAGAACGAAGAGCTGGAACAGCGGTATAGTTTTTATAATGTCATAAAAAATCACCTCACAAAGTAGGTAGCCACGGTTTATAAGTAGGAAAAAGAAAGAACAACATATTTACACAGATTAAACTAAACAAAATGAGTGGGTAAGTCATTTTTTAAAAATGAAATCCGCTCTGCAGCCCTTCATGGAAATGAATTTTTCCATGACTTCATCATCAAAATTGTATATTTCGTGCACTAAATTTCGATTTATGGACACATCATAGCTAAAGCATTTAGTCTGTCATTAAGCATGGTATTTCGCAAAAATGTTTTTATATGTTTAAGCGTCGAAAAAGTGCGTTCTGCTTCGGCTGTTGTCATTGGAGTCATCACGATAATTTCATATTTTCGATAAATGTTTCACTAAGGTTATTTTCCATAATAAAAAAATTGCTCCAACAATTTCTTTTAAATCTTCTCTCGAGTAAATTACCTCCAACTCAGTTCTTAATCTTGATTTGCTCAACATCTGATAAAATGAACATACATTGTTTAAAACAGTCACAGGGAAATTTTTTGAAAACTGAATATTTATCTTTGTTAAAAATATCAGCCGCTTGTAAATGACCCCGGTAAGAAAAGCGTTCCTTCATTTGTACTGTAATTATATCACAAATTATCGAATATATTATACGATACGGTACGATAGTTCCTAGACGGCACTGAAACACTGGCCACTAGATAACTCGCCGTAAAATATCCTAAATGTTTTTATGGAATCGTGTACTATCGGCCAATATCGGGTCACATTCACCTGGAATCTATAAATAATAATGATTTATGCAGGCCGTAGCGTATTTGCGCCTTAATATAATTCTGTGGGTTCTAACAACGTTAGATAACGAAAACGGAGTTCAGTTTTTTGAAATTTAGAAATTTTAACTACTTATATGAATAATAATAATAAAATGAATAGTAATAATAAATATTTAAATAAACATTTAAATTGTGTGTTATATTAAAAATCTAGGAGGGGCGCGCGGCTACCGCCACTGCGCTAATCTTCTAGATCGTTTGAAGACAGCTATCGCAGAAAAGCGTCCAGGAATGACTAAGAAGAAAGTGCCCTTTCGCTATTATAACGTACCCGTGTATTCCACGGTTGCTGCTGCAAAAAAATTACGAATCAAGGTTCGAATTAGCACCGCACCTCTATATTCGCCAGACCTAGCACCATCTGACTTTCATCTATTCCCTAAATTAAAAGATTTTCTCGGAGACGAAAAATTCTACGCAAAAGAAGAGCTAACTTCAATAATGGGCGATTATTTTGCAAAGTTAAAAGAAAACCACTTTCGAGGCGAAATAAAGGAGAAGAACACAGCTGAACCAAATGTATCGAATTAAAAGGAGATTATGTAGTGTGTTTATTTAAATTATTCCTTTGCTTCCGTACAATCACGTGAATTAATGAACCCGCCCTCGTATTTTAGAAAGAGCTTACCATTCTCAGAGAGACAAGACCAGTCTCAAAAAGACAAAATTACTGAGTAATAGGACTGGTAATCTAATAAATTTGTGAAACAGTAAAAATCTAGTGTTATTTTAATTATTTTTAATTATTTCATTAAATATTCATAATATTTCACTAAGAACCCACTGCAGAAACAGTTAATTAGAATTTTTTTTAAATTTATTTAATTTCACACAAGCCGTGTTGAATACGTATATTACAAAATTAAGATATAAAATCATTTTAAATTAACAGGGTAACACCCATCTATTCCTTTCGTATACATATTATGCTTAATAGCAAAGACTGTAACCCCGATCATTAGAACTAACGAGCACACACACATTGAAAACGATGCTATAATGACTTTGTGTATTACTAAAGTCTGGTGAGGTCGTTTTCGTTTGATGTAGCTCGTACATACAGACAAGTCAAGATTCACCACATCCGCAGCCTTTTGCCTTTTCGCTTTCAACCTGTTATCTATGATGTAGAACCATTAAAATATTATACCAGTAGAATTAACTAATCAACATCAAAGGAAAGACTTTTCGTGTAGTGTAGTGGTCCGGTGTGGAGGTCGACTGTGTTCCTTAAACGTTTATTATCAGTTACTGCCAGAATACACGTGTCCATTTTATATGGCTCGGAGAAAGTCTGGCAAAGATTGGTCTTTTACTGCCGCCTCCCTATCGAGCAGTTTAGCGCAAGTTTATGGTCTAGAAAATTACGGCGAGGTGATGAAGATGCGTCAGACGTATACTCATGTACTGATGTTGATTTAAAAATAGACACTTTTGCGAAAGTAATATTGAGCGAAAATTGCGCCTACTTGATGTCCACGTTGGTAAATGAAAACCATAAAATTACTCACTTAAATGATAAGATTTTATGAATGCTGCTGCTCTAGTATCTGTTCTAATAATTCTTTACTAATTATAACATACTTTAAAGTGTATACAAGACGTCATTCATACTTGCTTATTACTATAGTCTAGACGAAAAATCTCAACGAGGTTGTTCGTGTTTTAAAGAAAATTGTAAGGGTAAATTTCTATTGAAGATACTAACATAGAAAGCCTCTCAAGCGTTGGTCCTTTATTTCGATAAAATTTTATCTCTGAAAATATTAATATTCAAATTCTGCTGTACTGGTGTCTATTATAAGTAGAGAGGTTCATTCAAGTAACATCGTACCGGCGCCTCGTTTTCGCGCATATACAGGGCACAGGGTTAGTTAAAAGTATGGAGACGGCGATTTATTGTCGTTAATATTCATTTTAGGGATTTATGTTCAATATAAAAGTTTGTTAGGATATTTTGATCTACATTTGATAATATTTGAATTTTTTTTTTCTTCAATTGTTTTTTAGTTACGCTTGTCCGCGCATTTTTTTTAAGTGGGAACTAGTAAATTTTACTCTACCATTCGATAGAGATTTTTTTTCTCTTTACAAAATTTTTTTTGTTTTTTTAAAATTCATTTTAATAACTTTTTTATAAGAAAAAGCCGGTTCATGTGTTTAACAGATGTTCGGTACATCGCAGATAGACAGAAGCGTAGCGATAAACAAACTTAAGCGACATAATTTTATCAGTGGTTATTGTGTACGTCAAATCTTTGACAGAAATAATTCATTTGTGCAATTTGTTGCTGTTAATATTAACAATGGCGAGTTTAAGTGAACATGAACGAATTGCAATACTTATGATGTTGGGTTATGGAGATAGACGCAGAAGTTTACAAGACGTTAGTAATTTATTTAATGATACGCATCCAAATAGAAATGCAATTTCTAAATCCGTTGTTGGTAAAACTTTAAGACGCTTTGAACAAACAGGTAGCGTTAAAGATTTGCCAAGGAGTGGTAGACCTAGAACAGCAAAAAGCGATGATAACAAACTGGATATTTTATTGGCTGTATCTGAATATCTCCATTTATCAACCAATCAATTAGCGGCCAATTTCAATATTTCACAGTCATTGATCGTGTCGTTTTTAAAAAGTGAAAAGTATAAACCTTATAAGGTACACCTTGTACACGAGTTAACGGAAGATGATTTTGATAGGAGATTACAATTTTCTGAAGAAATGTTAAATATTTGCAATAATAATGAAAATTTTGTCAACAATATTCTTTTCTCAGACGAAGCTACTTTTTGCCTTACAGGTGAAGTACGAGGAAATAATACCTGCTGGTGCTACGCTCTATTCTCATGAAAACAATGAACACCTGCCCAATGACAGTATCTGGTTCCAGCAAAATGGCGCCCCACCACATTATGGTGTAAATGTTCGTCAATATCTGGACAACGTTTTTCCCCACAGATGGATTGGAAGACGAGGAACCATTGAATGGCCAGCCCGTTCGCCAGATTTAAGTCCTTTAGATTTTTTTCTTTGGGGATACGTAAAAAACAAAGTTTACAAAGAAAAGCCCGATAACGTCGAAGATTTACAAATCCGAATTACCAGAACGATACAAGAAATTCCCCAAGATTTTTTACAGAACTCTGTTCGGGGTTTTGTAAATCGATTGGGTCATTGTCAAATTACTAATGGACGACAATTTCAACACTTACTTTAATTTACTTTGTTATTAATTTGTTTAATTTTTCTTTTAAAAAAGTTATTAAAATGAATTTAAAAAAAACAAAAATGTTATTGTAAAGAGAAAAAAACCTCTATCGAATGGAAGAGCAAAATTTACCAGTTCCCATTTAAAAAAAATGCGCGAACAGGGGTATCTAAAAAAACAATTGAAGAAAAAAAAACAAATAATCACAAATGTAGATCAAAATATCTTAACAAACTTTTATATTGAGCATAATTCCCTAAAATGAATATTAACGACAATAAATCGCCGTCTCCATACTTTTAACTAACCCTGTATATACATATATATATATATATATTGATAACGAGCAGCCTCTCGTTGCGCTGTGAATTGATAACGAGCAAGATGCGTAATAAAATAATGTAAACGTTTATGAATATAAAAATGCTCAGCTGTGAATAAATGGCTTGTTAGATTTTATATTTATTCGGTGAATTTTACATCTACGAACTAATTACATTGCTCTAAGTAACATATAGATGGGGTTGTTCGAGTTTAATCTATATGCGCAAGATGCAAAGTTGCCTACTTGCGAATTATTCCATAAATGTAACCTAAAACAGCTGTTCGGATATAAACTTATTAATAAGTATTAATTAAAGTGCGTTTATTATCTTCAGGGTCCGGCTAAACTCAAGAACAAAATAGACTCTAGTGTTAGGGCATTGTGATATGTCCAAATTTAAAGTGCGAGTTCGGTGACTTCAATCAAACACTACTGATATTTTTAGATTCCTAAATGATAGGTTAATTGTTGTTAATGCTATACTACAAAATAAAACGTCGAGATCAGATTCACGAATAATAACTTTAATGTTCTTAAGATCTCTATTTACAGGTAAGTTATAAGCATTAATTGTTAAGTATAATTTGTATATAAATTTTGTAACGTGATAAATTTAATATGTTATTTAACTATGATAAATTACGAAAAATATTACATGAAATAAATGAAATAGATAAATATAGAAATAGTGAAGATAATCTTTAATTAATTAGGAGAATTAAGTCAATAACTTTAATATAACTAGAATGTATGACGTAAAACAAAGAAAAATTAAATTAAAACGTAACTGTATTCTTCCTCTTTAAAAGTAATAAATAACCTAAATCTTATATATCGTATTTAATAATGTATATCTTAACTAATATAAATAATATACTATATTCTTTTTTAATATGATTGTTTAAATTGTCTTTTCAATATAGATGTGAGATTTTAAAGAATACTTAAGTAATTGGTGCAGGATTCTGGATAAAACGGGATCTCAAAAGGTTTTGGAAAGGCAGGTTTTTCGTCGGCGTTCGAACGGCGTCACCCCGGTCAAAAACACTTTCTAACGAACTGCTTCTCGGCAAATTGCTCTTGGCAATATTTTTGTCACTGGTACACGTACGAACTTGAAATATGTGTCCAACAGGAGCTGGGAATATTGGTAAGATGTTTAACTAATTGGACGTATGAATTTACTTGTATTTATTGTAATTTTCTTCTTGTTTTTAGTGATACACTCAAAAATACGTCTGGATGCTTTAATGGCGATTTTTCAAGTTACGCTAACCTTCTTTTATTTTTGTTACTTGATTTTGATTCGTTCATCGGTATGTATTCATTTAATCTCGACAATTACTACTAATGAAAATGACAATTCAATAATTTTAAATACATTTACATGTTGTAATAAATATTTACTTAATTTTAAAACTAATATGCATATAATGTGTATGTCAAAAATAATACATTATGCTGTTTTTATTATGGGATATTTTCCCGCGATTGACAATTCAAATTATGTACAGTTATACCTAAATAAATGGCGTCATTAATGATTTATCAATTAAGTTGATTTTTTTTTGTAAATACAAATTATTGAACTGAAAATACTATTACAAATGAAATGTTAGATTATAAATGTGTGAATGTCTTTAAAAAAAAATAATTAAACTTGCGTATTCAACTTTATTGATTTGACGTGGGAAGAATTCAGTTTTGACATATAATTAACTATTCAATAACTTATTTATATACATTAAGAGATTGTCCTTTTGCTTATTGGGGCATACTTGAGTGTGGGCTTGACCTACCTCAATTCCCCAGTAATTTGGTATGCCGTTATTGACTTGGCAAAGAGGCTTATCCAAATTATTCTCTTTGAACTATTAAGTTGTTTGCTTTATCATATGAGTTTTTGTGCATATAAGCTGTTTTTAATATACATTTATAGTTAATGCTTGTCCCTTTAAGTGTTGATTTGTTAATATTATTTTTGAACTGTTAACTTTTTGAAGTCTGTTTTTTTTTTTTTTTATTAAAAAGAAAATTATTATCTCTTCTTGATATATTGTAACGATGTTTTAATAGTTAAAATGATTTGTTTTGGGGGTTTACTCTATTTATTTTACTTGTTGATGGTCCATGCTTAAAGTTTTCTATTTTTTTTTTTAAACTTGATATATTAATATAGGTTTTAGTTTCCACAATAAATAATTCTTTCATGTTAAATACATGTTCTGACTAGCGAATCCTACTCTTTTCTTATTATAATACCATTCCTTATTATATAATTAAATTCCCCATTATTAGACATTCTCATCTATATTTCTATATATTCATATTTATAATACTAATTCATATCTTATTCATACTTTATATCCCCATATTATATATTTATTCCTACTCTCTCTATTAATCTAGACTTTTTCCATTCCTTTAACATTACATCAAACCTTCTATTTATTCTTAGCATACTGTTACTTATATATATATTACATTTTAGGAATTCATTTTATTTAATTTTAAGCATGTTAATATTCGTTTTGTTTCCCCATTACATATTTAACTGTTTATCATATTATATCATGTAGATACTTGTTCTTTCTATATTTGTTTGTATATCATATTATTTGTGTTGTGTTGTTTCAGTTTTTCGAACTGTTAACTACCCCTTTATGTCTTTCAAGTGTAACTGTATATTATATTTTAATTATAGATATTGATTTGTTGATATTAAATTTATATGTGTTTAGTTCTTATTCAAATTTGTTTTTTTTTTTTTTTATGCTGTATAATCTTGTAACATTGATATATGATACCTCCCCTTTATATAACCGGTGTTAGGCTCGATTAATTCATATGTATTATAGCCTAATTTCTGATTTATTATAAATGGTCCTTGATAGGCCTTCAGTAGCTTACCCATGATTTTCTGTTTTGCATTAGATACTCTTAAGCTTTTGACTATAACTCGGTCACCTAATTCATATGTTTTGTATTTCTTGCTATAGTCATTCTGTTTCTTTTCCCATTTATTCTTACGTTTTATTAATTTTAGTCTGACCTCATCTGTACGTTCCGATAAATTTACTAACTCTGGCTCTACCCATGGTCTTTGTGGTGCTTCTCCTGTAAAAATCTTTATTGGACAGTGATTGTGGACTGTGCTGGGTGTGTTATTTAATATAAATTCAATTTGTGGTAGATGTCTAGCCCAACGATTATGTTTTTCATCTAACAAAATTCTGAGATACTTTAATATTTCTCGTATGTATCTTTCGGTAGGATTACCTTGTGGATATCGTATCGAGGTGTAGTAGGTTTTAATATTCCTTGTATGTAAAAATTGTTTATATCTATCATTTGTAAAATAGGTCGCATGATCTGAGAGTATAGCTTGTGGAGTACCATATTGGATAAAATAGTCTGTAAGTGCTTGTAGTACTGTATCTGTATTGCATTTTTGCGTTGGGATTAACTTTATATATTTTGAGAAAATGTCACATATTACTAGGATGTTCTTGTATCCTTTTGTGCTTGAGATGAGATTTGACAAGAAATCTATTGATATTAATTCTAATTTATCGTATGCTATTATGTTACTACTCCAATTTGAGTTTGTTCGATTTTTGTCCTTAGCGAATAAGCATGTTTGACATTGTTTTGTCACGCTTTTGATGATTCTCTCATCGTTTGTGCAAAAATACGCTTCTCTAAACACGAGCCAACATTTTCTCGCTCCGATATGTGTGTAATTATAATGTAGATAATTTGCTATCTCTCTGGTGTGTTCCTCATTTATAACATACAATTCATTATCACCTATGTTCTTAATTATGATACCATTTCTAATAAACATACCTTTAAATTGTCTTCCCTCACTGATAATCTTTCGTAAAGGGTCAAATTCTTGTGTTAATTGTGTTTGTTTTACCCTATCCAATGAAAATAAACCTTCCTTTTGTAACAATACCAGATTTATGCATATACTTTGCTTCTTCATTTCCCCATCTTTTCTTGTTAATACATCTGCTGTTACCATTTCTTTCCCTGGCTTGTACTTAATTACGAAATCAAATTGTTGTATTAATAAAGTCCAACGATAGATACGACTATTGTTTAATTTGGAATTCATGATGTTTATAAGCGCTTTATGATCAGTTTCTAGTATGAATGATTTTCCAATTAAATAATATCTGAGCTTTGTTATCGCATATACTATTGCTAACATTTCTTTTTCGGATATTGTATATCGTATTTCGCAAGCATTCAAAGTACGGGATATAAAATGTATAGGGATTTCTGTATCTCCTCTGAGTTGAACTAATTCAGCAGCAATGGTCTGGTGCGAAGCATCTGTTCTTACAATAAAAGGCAAAGAGAAATCTGGATGGTGCAATTTCAAGTTCTCCACAAAGTTCTCCTTAAGTTCTATGAAACATTTTTCACACTTTGCAGTCCAATTCCATTTCGTATTTTTCTTCAATAATTGAAGTAATGGTAGTGTTTTCTCGCTATAATTAGTAATAAATTTTCTATAATAATTCAAAACTCCCAAGAATCCTCGTAAGGTCCTTAAATTTTTCGGCCGAGTGAAGTTTTTGATTTCATCCAGTCGAGTAGGATCTAGGTAGATATTATCTTTATTGATGATATATCCTAAATAATCTATTTCTGTTTTGAAAAATTGACATTTGCTTAAATTTAATTTTAAACCTTCATTACATAAAGTGGTTAATATTATTTTTAAATGTTCTAAATGTTGGTCTAAAGTTTCGGAAAAGATTATGATATCATCTAAATAATGAAGTGCGAAATTATCATATTTATCTAAAATGCGGTGTAAAAATCTTATCAAAGCTGCAGGTGAAGTTTTTAATCCAAACGGGCAGACTCTAAATTGGTAAACTACTCCATTTATTAAAAATCCACAGTATTTCCTGGAATTAGGTTCTAAATTTATCAGCCAAAATGCGTTTTTTAAATCTAATTTGCTGTAATAGTTTTTGTTACCACATTTCGTTATTAGTATATCTATGTTTTGAGGCATTTCGTATTCAGGTTTGATACGTTTGTTTAGTGATCTTGCATCTAAACATATCCTTAACGATAAATCTTTTTTCTGAACAATAACTATGGGATTGATGAAATATGTATTAGATTTTTCAATAATACCAGATTCTTCTAATCTGTTAAGCTCCATATTAACTTTTTCCTGATAATGGTATGGTATTGGGTAGTTTCTGCTCGATAATGGGTTGTCATTGTCTATTCTTATTGTATGTTGATAGTTACGTGCGAATACTACTACATCATTGATTAATGTTAGGTTGTCAGATAAAATTTTTACTAATTTTGATGGGATCATATGATATGGTATATTTTGTAGTTTAATTATTTCTTCTATATCTTCTAAATTATTTACTGTTCTGAGGGTATTTAATTCTTTTCTTACTTCCACTTCTTCTACATTCTGCATTCCTATTCCATCTTCCTTTTCTTCCAATCCATATATATAATCATCATTATTCATTTTAATATTTATTCCTTCTTCCTTATTACTACATTCATTATCATAACTATCTGTATTCAATCTTTCTTGTAATATATTATTAATCTCCTTCTGTAAATGTTTATCTTTAAAATAATTATATTCATATTCTTCTTCCTCAGATAACTGTTTCTCCATCCTTATCTCTATTTCATCGATCATTATTATTTTTCTTTTGAAATCCAATATCATTTTTAAATTCTTAATGTTATCTATCCCAATTATGCAATCGTATTGCAGTTTACCTATAATGTAGCATTGTATGACATATTCCTTATCTTTCACCATTATTTCCGTACATATTCTTTTTTGAATTTTCCCCATTCTTTTTCCATTAGCGGCTATTAAATCAGTTCCCTTAGTCCGTCCGTATTATTTTCTTCTCATAGTCATCGATTAAGATTGCCTTTTTCTCTTCTAATAACGTTATTTCGGCTCCCGTATCTATTAAACAGCTTAGTTCTATGTTTGTAAATTTAATCTTAATAATTGGTAGAGAGTGCGTATCTATATTATGGGTTCCAGTTTCTTCTACGTGTATGAACTCTTCAAAGGGTTGATAAAAAGTTATATTGTTTAATTTTGAGGGGTAGTTACAGTCGATTTTATTTAAAGATTTTGGGTTGAGGTGCTTGGTGTCGGGTTGGTGTACATATCGATTTCCGAAATCGGCATTTTTTTTTTTACATCCTCCGATTCTTGTCTAGAGGGCAGTGGTGACAATGGTCTCCGGCAGTAGTTATTAACACGTCCTCTATTACGGTATCTATAATTATTCATACCTCTTCTTCCCGGCGGGTTGTTGTACTGATTGTTATTATTCTGACGATTAGCATCATACGTTCGTGTATTATTATTATAATTATTATTATTAGGGGGTGGATAATTCGAAAGATTGGGTCTATTGTTATAATTATGAAAAGGATTTGTAGAATGGTTACGATAATTTTGATGAGTGTTATAATTTGGTGCAGGACTTGCGTGATTATTATTATAATTAGTGTTACTATTATTAGTTGTTAGATTCGCCTGAGTATAATTGTTGTTAGTTCTGTTATTATTATATGAGGTTGTTTCTTGTACATGATTCGGTCGATTATTTTGTGAGTAATTTTGTCTAAAAGATGGATTATGTATGGTGTTATAATTTGTATTGCTCGGTCGATTATTAGAGGAATTATATAGACTGTTATTTGTATTACGTTGTACTGTTGGAAAAGAACTACGATTACCTTCTGCAAAGTCATCTAATCTTCGGAGAATTTCTATTAAGGAATCCATATCATTGACTCGTTGACAAATAATTGCTTGTGTGTCCGAATAAATGAAATGGTTCAGTAACTGTCGTGCTATGGTTGATTCCTCCATATCAGCTATGTGTTTACACAGGTTGTACATTCTTGAAGCATATATCTCCCTAGTTGTTGAGCCCATTCTATATTTACCGGTTAGAAGTCTGATTTTGGCACGATTTTGTTGTGCTTCATCCCAGTAATTCCTCTTAAATAATGACACGAATTGCTCTACGTCCTCGCAATGGTCTTCAATGCGCAAGAACCACTCCTGAGCACTATCTTTAAGTGTAACTCTTATTATGTCCATCTTTTGTTTATTGTCCGGAACATCAATTAAATAACGCAGGAGTCCATTTAAATAGAGCATGGGGTGTACGTGCGTTATATCCCCATCGAAATGAGTTAAATTTTCTATTTTTATGGTGAGACCTCCTGTGTTTATGCAATTATCAGACGCAGTATATCTTTTGATCTTCGTTTCAATTATCCTCAGTTCGGATTCATAATACCTTTTATTATTATCCTGGTTCGTTCGGAAGGTGTCAAGATTATCTTTTACTTGATTGATCTCTTGTTCGTAGAATGTCCTATGTTCCCCCATCTGAGTGTTGAGACTATCGGTAAAATGTTGTTTTAGATTTAACGATGTTATTTCGTTACTTAGGTTAAAATCTGTTAATTTGTTATTTAATTTTGTATGAGCTTCGTTACAGGACTTTGTTATTTCGGTTTTTGTTTCCGTATTTGCGGTTATTATTTTATTGTTGGTAATTACGTAAATTTCCTGTGAAGTATTCTCTAATTGTTTGGCCCAATGTTGGTTATGGACATTTAGAGTTTCGTCCATTTTCAGCAAGCATTTTAACTCGCTTTCTTCTAGTGTTTGATGTATTATCTTCTCGATCTTTGTTTGACTATCTTTCAAACCCTTTATATCCATCTTTATTTCTTCCTTGTCCTGTTTGAGTTGTTCTAATTTGCTGTTGAGATTGGTTTCTATGAGACTGATATTAGTCTCTAATCTATTATTATTTTCTGTGATTAGTTGTTTGAAATTTTCATTATTAATTTCTAATTTTCGTGCTAAATTCATTTCTATCTGGCTGATATTTGTTTCTAATTTTCGCGTTAAATTAGTTTCTAATTGACTTATATTTTTATTGTTAGCATCTAGTTTTTCATTATTTTCCGCTACAAATTGTTTAAGATTAGCTTCTTGTTTTTGTTGCATATTCATTATCAAAGCGGTTAACGAATTAAAGTTCATCGTCGCCTCTTCCTTTGAAGCTTCTGCTTGTGCTGTGGCTGTAACAGAATCACCCTGATCAGCCTGGTCCTCTCTATCTGCTAGGTTTTCCCTTGACTTACTCCTTGTACGCTTGTCCATATTATTATTATTATTGAAAAAATATATATGATAGTGTTATGATTATAGGTTCTATTAGTTTATGTATATTAATTATTCCTATTCTGATGTTTTAGTATTAGTGTTATATTTGCTAATAAATTGTATAAATAAATTCTTATCTCTTCAAATAATTATTATTTTAATCTTTTTGACCTATTCGTTTAGTGTTTATTATACAAACAATAACCCCTTTTAAAAAAAACAAACTTACAAATCCTGTTCCTGGGTACCAGTCAGCATCCTATCACACAAAAATGACCACAAGAAGCAAAATACAACTTACAATTATAAAAATTTTGTATCTTAAATAAATCTAGAAAGAATACAGTTTTTTAAATTTATTCTCTCTCGTTTTATTTTGTATTACGTGTTTGATTGAGCACGTTTTCTAAGCGACACGTTGCGGCGACAATTGATAACGAGCAGCCTCTCGTTGCGCTGTGAATTGATAACGAGCAAGATGCGTAATAAAATAATGTAAACGTTTATGAATATAAAAATGCTCAGCTGTGAATAAATGGCTTGTTAGATTTTATATTTATTCGGTGAATTTTACATCTACGAACTAATTACATTGCTCTAAGTAACATATAGATGGGGTTGTTCGAGTTTAATCTATATGCGCAAGATGCAAAGTTGCCTACTTGCGAATTATTCCATAAATGTAACCTAAAACAGCTGTTCGGATATAAACTTATTAATAAGTATTAATTAAAGTGCGTTTATTATCTTCAGGGTCCGGCTAAACTCAAGAACAAAATAGACTCTAGTGTTAGGGCATTGTGATATGTCCAAATTTAAAGTGCGAGTTCGGTGACTTCAATCAAACACTACTGATATTTTTAGATTCCTAAATGATAGGTTAATTGTTGTTAATGCTATACTACAAAATAAAACGTCGAGATCAGATTCACGAATAATAACTTTAATGTTCTTAAGATCTCTATTTACAGGTAAGTTATAAGCATTAATTGTTAAGTATAATTTGTATATAAATTTTGTAACGTGATAAATTTAATATGTTATTTAACTATGATAAATTACGAAAAATATTACATGAAATAAATGAAATAGATAAATATAGAAATAGTGAAGATAATCTTTAATTAATTAGGAGAATTAAGTCAATAACTTTAATATAACTAGAATGTATGACGTAAAACAAAGAAAAATTAAATTAAAACGTAACTGTATTCTTCCTCTTTAAAAGTAATAAATAACCTAAATCTTATATATCGTATTTAATAATGTATATCTTAACTAATATAAATAATATACTATATTCTTTTTTAATATGATTGTTTAAATTGTCTTTTCAATATAGATGTGAGATTTTAAAGAATACTTAAGTAATTGGTGCAGGATTCTGGATAAAACGGGATCTCAAAAGGTTTTGGAAAGGCAGGTTTTTCGTCGGCGTTCGAACGGCGTCACCCCGGTCAAAAACACTTTCTAACGAACTGCTTCTCGGCAAATTGCTCTTGGCAATATTTTTGTCACTGGTACACGTACGAACTTGAAATATGTGTCCAACAGGAGCTGGGAATACTGGTAAGATGTTTAACTAATTGGACGTATGAATTTACTTGTATTTATTGTAATTTTCTTCTTGTTTTTAGTGATACACTCAAAAATACGTCTGGATGCTTTAATGGCGATTTTTCAAGTTACGCTAACCTTCTTTTATTTTTGTTACTTGATTTTGATTCGTTCATCGGTATGTATTCATTTAATCTCGACAATTACTACTAATGAAAATGACAATTCAATAATTTTAAATACATTTACATGTTGTAATAAATATTTACTTAATTTTAAAACTAATATGCATATAATGTGTATGTCAAAAATAATACATTATGCTGTTTTTATTATGGGATATTTTCCCGCGATTGACAATTCAAATTATGTACAGTTATACCTAAATAAATGGCGTCATTAATGATTTATCAATTAAGTTGATTTTTTTTTGTAAATACAAATTATTGAACTGAAAATACTATTACAAATGAAATGTTAGATTATAAATGTGTGAATGTCTTTAAAAAAAAATAATTAAACTTGCGTATTCAACTTTATTGATTTGACGTGGGAAGAATTCAGTTTTGACATATAATTAACTATTCAATAACTTATTTATATACATTAAGAGATTGTCCTTTTGCTTATTGGGGCATACTTGAGTGTGGGCTTGACCTACCTCAATATATATATATATATATATATATGCGTCCAAATGTCCATGTGTCCAAATCACGAACGTGTCGTCAACATATCGTAGCCAAAGTTTGGGTTTATGGGTGGCCGTCCTTAATGCTGTTTTCTCTAAGTCTTCCATGAAGAGGTTCGCTATTACTGGTGACAGTGGAGAGCCCATTGGTGCGCCTTCTATTTGTTTGTACCATTGATGGCTGTAGATAAAGTAGGTGTTTGCCAGGCAATGTATTATGTATGGTAGAGGTTGGTATTTTCTTTCGATGGTCCCTAGAGCTTCGGTTACTGGAATATTGATAAACAGTGAGACTACGTCGAAGCTTACCAATAGCCAATCTGTTTCCACTTTCTCTATCTTCAATATCTCGATGAAGTGGCTTGCGTTCTTGACGTAAGACCCAGCTTCTTCGGCATGTGGTTGTAGTTGTTGGGCTTGGTATCTTGCCAATTGTTGAAGAGGTGACCCACTGGAGCTGACTATGGGTCTTAATGGTGCACTTTCCTTGTGGACTTTTGGTAAGCCGTAGAATTTCTTACATTTCGATAACTTCTCCCTTGGAATGAGTAGTGTTTGGATTTCCTTGTCGATGGAACTCTCCTTGATTTTAATTTTAGTTGTTTTCTCCAGGTATGTTGTTGGATCCGTAGTGATTGGTTGGTATGCCGGATCTTCTAAGAAAGCTTTTATCTTGGTGTCATAGTCGGTTGTGATCATTACCACCGTAGCATTGCCTTTGTCCGCTGGTAGTATAATAATGTCTTCGCTGTTCCTTAATTGTTT
Organism: Melolontha melolontha; assembly: GCA_935421215.2. NCBI lineage: Eukaryota > Metazoa > Arthropoda > Insecta > Coleoptera > Scarabaeidae > Melolontha > Melolontha melolontha. The sequence continues at coordinate 163,572,747 of OW285237.1, read as the reverse complement.
AAATCCCAGTAATTCTTCGTGCGATAAGTTCTTCGTTGGTGGTTTGGCTGTCCGTAGTATTTGCGATACATCTTGGCGGATTGCTTCGGCCGTATTCTTGTCAATCCTAGATATAGTTTCCTCTAACCCACAAATGATCTCTTCTACTGGTATACGGGCAGAAGCTATTGCGTAGTTAAACCCCTTCGCCAATACCTTTTGTGATGCTGCATCCAATGTGTGGGTGGATAGGTTGTATACAACTTTAAGTGGTTTCTTCTCCTCTCTGGTGTTTATGGGTTTCTGTTCTGCTTGCAGGCGGTTGAACTTCTTTATTTGTTTCGCTGTTGTCAGGCTGGTGTCTGTATCTGAACGGAATTCACTGAGCTGGTCCAGTACTCTCCAAATTATCGGATAAAAATGGATGGTGTTACGTAGGTTCAGGTGTACTTGGAGTAATTGTTTATTGGTATCATCCAACATTTTTCTGACATCTTGGATAGATTCCCTCAGTAGAGCCAGGCTTGCTTTCTTCAGAATGTTCTTGGTTTGTCTGGTGTTTTTGTTGAACTTCAGTTTCAATGTTTGTGGAATGATCTCGTTGTAGAAATGCCAGGTCGCAAAGCAGTTTGCTTCTTCTTGTTCTGAGTTTCTCGAAGGTCTTGGTTTGGTGCAAGGTCTTCTCTCCGTAAAGACGTAATATGTTTTCTTTTAGGTTTCTGCGGGTAGTAGGATGTGTTGTAACTGGATTCCAGGTTTTCTTCCGCGTTTCCACTGTTTGGTCTTCGTAAAGACCGGTGCTGGTCGTCCAGAACGTCGTCCAGAAACCAGCACCGGTCTTTACGAAGACCAAACAGTGGAAACGCTGAAGAAAACCCGGAATCCAGTTACAACATATATATATATATATATATATATATATATATATATTTATATATATATATATAAAAGAAGAACCCGGTAGTTCTTCTTTTATCATTACACATAGGTATAATGCATTGATTTTTCACCTTTTAGCTTTACACATAGGGATAAATGTATGCTGGCATAGTAGGCAAAAAGTTATATACAAGTGACGTATTTGTACCTATTTTCCAATTGTCAAATATTACTGATTTTTTATTCATACATAAATCTTAAATTAAATACATTTTATTGAAAAATACATCATTTATTTAAAACAGTTTAATTATCCCAATAGGCTTATACCTAGTGCGAAGACAATTTTAATATTTTTAACAAATTCGAAGAACATAGTTGTTTTCTAAATTCCAACAAAATTAAAATAAAATCAATCACGTGTTAACAGAACATATGAAGCTGAATATCCTGTGTTGTGTAGAAGAACGGTCTGTAGGATCACTTTTAGATGTGGCCAGGCATTTTGTAGTATCGTACAGTTCGGTGTTCAAAACCCTGAAAGAATTCAAATATAAGCCATACAAGATATCAAACCATCAAAAACTTTTCAAGAAAGATAAAGTAAAAGGAACTGATTTTTGTGAATAATGTTTAATTTGTTAAATGAAAACGAAGAAATGATGAATAAAATAATTTTTACTGATAAAACAAACAGTTCCGTAATAGATTTAAATAATTTAATGTAGATTCTGTAAGGCAATCTAAATCATTTCTCTTAGAATGTTTAAACATGTATCTTTAATGGTTAGATAGCATAGTAATATGAAACCCATTGAATTATTTCTTTAATTAATAGGAAAAGGTTGGGTGTAATTTCAATAAAATAAATACTTAGGTTACTTATTAATATTTTTAAAATTATTATTTACGAACATTATCATATTAACATTTTTTCAGTTTTACTCTTTCACACCTCTGTTCTATTATTAAACGCGCTGTACTATACACTCTCACTCTCCGCTGGACTCGCTGGTATACATAAGTATTTCCTAAGTACATTGTTTTAAGGGTTTCAGCTCCATTCCTGTTACCTAAAAGAGAATCCAAATGAAAAATGTAATTACCCTTTTTTTGTAAACTTACCTTCCAAAATAAAAGAGGATCTAAGTCCTGATTTGAATTTGGCCTTTCCAGGTATTGCCTTTTAGGTATTATTACATCAACTGTAATTGATTTTACTTTCTCTTATTCTTTCTTGCAAAAATCCTTAATGAAATTGACTTTTGATGTGGACTAATGTCTGTTTCGATTACAGGCATTTGTTTTTTTATTTTCAGGATCTATTTTCTTCATATTATTAGACATTCCTTGTTCTAGAAAAGAAGTAGCCCCGGTAGCATTTTCAGTACTACGAAAACCTTCTCTTTTAAATCGAGGATGTAAAAGAATTGCTACTCTAGTAATTGATCCTCCTTCATATGAAAATAGCCTTGCTTTAACAGATTCCAGTAGTGATGCTGTCAGATAATTGTACAGTCCAAGAGTTATTAGGATTATTAAAGAAATAGTAACATATTTATTACCTACAAGAATATCCCACTACCGCTTTTTAAGATAAATTTCTCCATTTTATAAAACCACTTATTCGTAAGATACCACGAGGTGTTACAAAAATAAAACTTAAACTAAACTTAAAAATGTAGTTTTATTTACTTACACTCACCAAATACATTCGTTTGTTAATTATTTTCTTTAAGGACAATGTACTCAATTTGCCTTTGGAAAATTTGGTGAATTTAGGTATAAATATAACCTATAAACTTCACCGTAAATTTTATAAATCGACACAAGGCCCATTTTACGTAATAGATTTTAATGACGAAAGTGGATTGCTTCGTGCGTTTTCCTATATTTGTTTTTATCATGTTACCCAAATGCCCCCAATACCTGAGATATGTTCGCTATTACGTTCTACAATTTCATAAAATGGTAAAATCTATTTGTTGTACTTTTTCGTTTTATTTTCGTTTGAGCGTATATTTCCAGATTGCAGGTACCCTGTCCAGCATTTTGCCGTTTCATATTTGTATTTAGCGTTTGTTTTTTTAGTCTCTATGCGCATGCGCCTAAGATCACGCAATCCCTTTTCTCCGTTTTCGGTTTTGAGCTTTGTAAGCAAAACGGAGTGGCGCTACCTACCATCTTTTATTTTAGTCACCCACACCCGTCTCCACTGACTAAGGTCATACACAATAAATAGAAGCTCCCAGACTATTGTGCGATACGACTACGGATTTCGTTTTGATTATAACCATCTTCAGACGCCATCGCACACCTTCTTCAAGCTTAGCAATTGCTCTAGATTTTTAAGTTTCGTTTAAAAACACTCGAGGCATGTTTCTAACATAAATCAAATACTTATAAATGTCAGCGACAAAACTGACATTCAAAAAGGCATTTTACACTAAACAATTATTCGTGTCCAGAATTCTGTGATCCTAGCTGTACATTATAATATTACATATTTAATGTACAGCATGTTACATATTATTACTGTTATGACTGTGTCCAACTTCGAATTACATTATTCATTTAAGTCCCCTCCTGAAATGTACCACTGACTGCCGATCCCTATGTTTAAGTTAGTTTCAAAGTTTCGTAACTAGACCTGATATGTTTATTTTAATATAAAAATTTTAAATAAGTGCTTGTATAATGCTTTTAAAAACATTCATGTTTTCCATATTTAGTAAAATAATTAAGGTATAAATTATTTTATAATAATTTTACGTCTGTGACATTGACGATGCTAGTAATTGGAACCAATCCACTACAATAAACATAATTCATTCTACTCGAAACAATATCCTATATCTTTTCGACGTAACGAGTTTTTTATTTAATTCGATTATCCATGTGTCGCTATCAAACATGCAAACACGATGTTACCGCTACCCCCAACTACTATCGATTACAAAACGGGGCTTTTCCTCTAGGGAACGACGAGCCATTCGAAAAGGTCTGAAACCAAACGACCAGATATGTAATTGTGCGAGGCAATACAGCAAAGACTAAAACAAGCACTAACTATATCTCACTATATGCATGTAGGTATAGTTATTACAGGTGGTTTGGTTAGATTGAAACTACTGTCGCTATGGGAGCCCCTAGGCAATATTATAATGGGCAGGTAAGGAACAGATCCGCAACATGTGTTAACCGCACTTGCTGTAATCAAGGGGAATATTGCTAGTTTAACTGTACCGTACTCTTTAGCCTGACCATAATTGACTTTAAGAACTGCAAGAAACTTTGAATGTAATAATTGTGACTAGAATATGGTAATGTTTTACACGTGCTTTAGGAAAAATATAGATAACGACTGGTTCTTACACATCAGAAATCGATATCTTCGTTGATTCTTATGCCTCGTATTGGGAATTTACCTTAAGTGACACGCCACCGCGCGGTAAATTTTGGAACTAGCGTTGGAGGTATACCTGTATTGTTTATTGCAGTTTATTGAGTTCTTTCGTGTGTAAAACTGAATTGTGTTTTCATCTTTTCTTTGGTACTTTATATTTTCGCTACTATTTTACGACAAATTTGTCTTTCTAAACATCACCCATAGCATAGTATTCAGATGTTATTATTTTCGAAAATAATATACCGAAAAAATTATTAGAAATAAAATGCCCATACAGTTGAAAAGATAAAAATGATGTAAATTGCATCGATTCATGTAAATATCGGACGAAAATAACAGCACTAAAGAAAAATCATTCAGATTATACGCAAATGTAGTTAAGAATGGCCACATTAAACTTAACGAGTGCAACTTCTCTATATTTGCTTCATATGACTTGAGTTACATTAATATTACAGTGCCTTTTAATCAAGTATATTCATATAATTTAATTACAACTTTAAGAAACAAGTATGTAAATAAAATGGTGCATGTAATATGTAAAAATAACGATTAATAAAAAATTTGAAGTACTTTTCAATTTTAAAATTACTCATGATGTGTTGGAGATTATTAAAGAATATATAATATAAATTTATTGTATACAAAGTTATCCACAAATAGCATGAAACGGTATATAAGTTTTATTTAGCGATTTCTGCTAAAGAATTCTTCAAATTCAAAATCATTGGATTTCGCATTTACAACGTGTTACTTAACAGCTTGAGTTAAATAACTGGTTGTCAAAAAGCTATATTATCAGGACAATATTCTTATATGTTTGAATACACAGATGAGGTGGTGCTTTAAGAAAAAATGTTTCTTGTTGAAAAAAGTAAAATCAACATGAAATAAGATCTCGAACCAACTTCAAAAACACTTGTTAACACGATATGCTCTATACAAAACTATAAAGGCATACTTCCACTTGACACTATCTTGGCACTGATCGTGGCGCCATCATAGGTAATGTTAATTCCCAATTATTATTGTTTAACTTCTTCTACATATCATGTTATATACCTGGTGTTCCATCACATGACTGCCACAGCTAAAGTATGTGCTACTGTAACAAATCGAAGTTAAAAATGTCTAATGAACATATGCCTAAAACTGAGCTAAAAGCATCTAAAGTATTAGATAACTCTAGAAATGCAGGTATCTTGTACCGCTGTAAAAGAAAAAGCTCTCATTAAAAATAATTTAAAAGGAAGTGGTTTTATTGAATTACTTGTGCAAAATGTCCACCCAATTGCTGTATACATAGTCTAGCTCTTCTTAGATTTGAAGAGGTAGCTCTGCTAACAGTCTAAGTATCAACACGAATAATTTCTGCGACATCCATAATCCCAGCAACAAGTTCTTTTCGCTTTCCAGGTTTTTCTGCTTAAACTAAATTTTTCATCCTTCCCCATAAAAAATAGTCTAGAGGATTTAAGTCTTATGACCTTACTGGCCAAGCATCTGCTGAACCTCTTCCAATCCAACGGTTCGTCTAATTTCGATTAAGAAAATCTCTTCAGAGGAACGTCATTCAGTAATGTCGGAAGGTAATTTTCGAATGTTCTTCGATTATAAACGCACCAATGAGACGGTTGCCAATAATACAACACCAAACATTCACCGAAAATCTATCGAGAAAATGAATTCCCTAGTTTGACGTGGATTTTGAAGTGCTCAACAATGTTTAAATTATATAAAATATGGTTCCCTTAATTGCCTTATTTTATTCAATATCATGACATAAACCCAGAATACTCATAATTTTGTTGAGTTACTTTTTAACAACAAATAACACTTTGCATATAATACGAGCTTTACATATAACTTTACTGCAGTTTAGAAATTAAAAACATGCTATTCTTAAACGAAATTAACAAAATATTTTGTTTGTGTATCAATAAAATTAACTATCACAAAGTAATGCCTTCCATAATCAATTCTTTTTTTTTTTTTTTAAAGGCTTGCTAGAAATGATTATAAGAAATAATGTATATTTTTTGCCCTAAAAAATTATTTCATTGAAAACTCACTGTCTAGTTCAATCACCTTCGTATGTATAAAATCGTTAATCATCCTTTCTTATAAAATAATTGCATATATTATACTGGCCGTCGTAAGTAAGTAAACACCCAGTAAACGTAAATATATTTTACTGAAATTTACAGGAAAGACGTATTTTATTCGTATTAAGAAACGATGAAGATTTCAACAAGATACAACAGAAGAATAATCAAGGTAATATAGAAATAATAATAAACAATAGCTAGTATTTTCTTGTGACATTTATTTGGTATTGTTTACTTAAGTGTCACTATAGAGCATACGTGCAATCTTAATTGACTCCTATTCGACGACGGGCAAATTTTCATCAATTAACAGAATTTGAACGTGGTAGAATAGTCGGCTTACGAGAAGCCGGATTATCAATTCGTGATGTCGCTAATCGTGTGGGCCGCAGTGTTGCTATATTTGGTCAATGTTGGCGAAGATAGAGAGAAAATAATGAGGAGTGACGACGTCCACGACCTGGACGTCCCAAACTCACCACCGGTCGTGAAGATCGTGCTCTTCGTCTTGTGGCTCTTAGAGACCATTTTTCCTCAACAAGAGAACTTGGTGATAGATGGGGAGGTTTAATTCATGAGCAGACCTCCATACGGTCTGTGTATCGAAGAATTTGGTCTTTTGGGCTTAGATCGTAGCGTCGATTTCTTTTGTTTACCTCTAACTCCACATCATCGAACTGCACGACTGTAATGGGCTAATGATAGGTTGCATTGGAATGAGGAATGGAATCCAGTCGTCTTTAGCGACAAATCTCGATTTTGTTTATGGTCTCATGATGGTTGCAGAATGGTCACAAAACGCCCTGGACAAAGAAGAAATTTGCAGTTTTTTCAACAACGATATACGGCTCTAACTCAAGATGTAATGTGGTGGGGCGCTATCTACTATGGAAGTAGATCTCCTTTAGTAATTATTCAAGGAACATTAGATGCGAATCGTTTTATATTATGTGTTGAGACCAGTGTTAATCCCATATCTGCAAGAGCTGGTAAATACCATTTTTCAACAGGATAACGCGCGGCTACATACTGCAAGGGTTTCTACAGAGTTTATGAATAATGCTAATATTGATCTGCTTCTATGGCCAGACTTATCCCCTATAGAACACGTATGGGATATGGTAAGACGAAGGATGAATAATTTAATGTATAGAATTCACGGTTGGCTCTTGGTGGAACATGATTAATAATTTACTAAATAAAACACTTGGTATATTTGTTTCACAAAATGTATTTAAAATATCTCTGACATATGTTTCGACTTATACAGTCATTCTCGAAGAGTCATGTAAACTAAGTGAAAAGTGTACTCCTACCAATATTTATGAGTTATTTTTTAAAAGGTTTATTACAGCATCGATTGTGGAGGTGTTTGAAAAATCCAACTGCGTGTTTGCGACCTGTCTGTTGAGATTTATGGCTTTTTTAATTTCTAAAATTTCTAAGAAGTCAAGCCTTTTACCCTTATTACAAGAGTGTAAAAGCTTGAAATTATTAGCATTAAACAGATTAGAATTTTTAATACAGTGTTCCGCGAATCCCGTGACCATATTGCCATGTAGAATAGAACTTCTATGTTCTTTGATACGTTTTTTTATAGAGCGTCCTGATTGGCCAATATATACCGCGTCACAATCACTGCATGTTAATTCATACACCCCTGATTTATCACGCAATTCTGTTTTTCCTTTATTGTTAACTAGAATATTTCCTAAATTGCATTTATTTACTAGGATTACATTTAAACCTAATTTATTAAGTTTATTAGAAACTTTATTGCTAACCCCAGGTATATAGTTTAGGGTGTGAAACACCCTGTATGTATGTATGTCCGGAGTAAAAATTATTCGTAAGGATAGCGCGTTGCTTTTTGTAAATCATTTTGTCTAAGAATTCTGTTTTGTACCCGTTATTTCTGATGAATAATTTACAGCCACCCTCAAACAGTATAGAAATTCTCCGACGACAGATTTTTAAAAGTTTGGTACAGCATACTACAGGCTACCATAGATGCGCTTATTTCGAATATGCCTAATCGAGTAGCTGAATCCGTAAAAAGTAGAGGATGGCCTACGCTTTATTATTAATTGCTACAATCGTATCTTGTTGAAATTTTTATCGTGTCTTAATACGTATAAAGTACATCTTTCCTCTAAATTTCATTAAAATGTATACCTACGTTTAGTGGTTGTTCATTTACTTATGGCGGCTAGTATATTTCTTATTAACAATTTACGTGAAAATATAATAACTGGCCATAGCAACTTCACATGTACTAATATGTTCATATTTTTACAGTCAGTAACATCATTCTTGGACTACTATTGTAAGCGAATAGTCGGCGCTTCTTTTACGAATTCTCTTATTCATTTAACTGCAGTAAAGTGATGTATTGTAACCCAAAAAAAAACCATATTTATTACATAAATAGCTCATGTTTTTAATATGAACTAATATATTTAACCTTTAGGTGCTTTTTCTACTGATTCTTCTTTTCATTGTGCACAAAATAATAATATTTCTTTATATGTTCAGATACCACAATAAGAATTTGGTGAATTTTTAATATTTCATATTTTTTCCATTGTGGACTTTCCGTTTTGATAAAGGCAACCCTCCATTCAGAGACATACGAGTGACGCTTATAATATGGGGTTGCAAGGATACTACATAATATCGTATATAGATGGGGCTGCTAGCGGTTATAAACTTAATCCGACCCAGCTGGCGAACCGCCACCACAGGCAGCACTTTTAAATCGTTGTATAAAAGTTATTCAATATAAAAAGAAGTTCCCGGCGAGATTTAATAGGAATTTGTTCATCAATTCACGACGCCGGCGGCGTAATGCGCCCGAGTCCGGACTCTCCCTCTCCCGGATTCCCTTTATTGGATCTTAGATGCCGGGCGGAGATGCAGTAATCATCTTGAATATCTCTTGAAAATTTTTCGAAAGTTTGTTTTTTAAATTGTTTTATGGCCGTGGAGATGAAGGGTGGAACGCGAGAGGTGTGAGAGGATCCGCTTTCCGAAGATCCGGGATCTAACTTCATTATTATTAGAGATTTCGTAGTATAATACACCGGTGTGGATGTCGGAAAAGATGTCATCCCGATTCAATTTATTTCGTCGAGAGAGAAAATTGCCAAAAGTTTTAATTTCACTTAAAGAGGAATGATCGGTAGCTTAAACTGTAATATATATATATATATATATATATATATATATATATATATATATATATATATATATTGTTGTAGCTTTGGATATGCATATTTACATCAGGTTTCTAAGAATGAGAAAATAGGAATGTTTATTAAATTTGATGGGAAATGTTAAATAAAACATGACTGTATATATAGGCATGCATGTAAAATGATTGCCTAAATATTAAATAAATTAATATTCCGTCAATCTTTGTAATTTGCACATCATTATATTAATTAAAATTTGGTCTCCATCATTTCATCTTTCATTCAACTCAAAAATACGCGCATTAATAGCTATTTATGTAACCAGTTATGAAATGGGTTATTTTGTGTAACGAAATGGAATGTTTGCAGGACGAGCGAGCGTAGCGAGCGAGATCCTGCAAAATGACATGAGTTACACAAAATATCATTTCATAACGTGTTTCATACAAAATTTTATCTAATTTTGACCAAAGCATAGATTTATAATTTTCCAGTTGATCTAACATTAAACGTCATAAGTCGTATTAAATAATTAGTGACAGTTTTCAAGCTATTGATAATAATTCATTTGACTTGACAGGTGTTTGTTAATTTAAGTATAAGTATTTACTTTTATTAGCTAAATATTTCGGTGCATTGTACGAGTAAAAATGTCGGATTCAGATTCAGGTGGACTCCCAAGCGATATAGAAGAGGCTGCACAAAGTGCATTATCGACTGTGATTCCACAAAAGTCGAAAGCCCAGTACGATTTGGCTTATGAAAAATTTGGGAAGTGGCTTAAAGACAAAAAAATTAGATGTGTTAATGAGAAGGCTTTATTAGCCTATTTCGAGGGAAGAAAGAATCAAAAAGCTTCAACACTCTGGACTCTTTATTCCATGTTACGAAGTGAATTGTCTTTGAAGAAGAATATTGACATTGCAAAATATGCCAGTTTACATGCATTTCTAAAGAAGCAGTCAGAGGGATACCATGCAAAAAAGTCTAATATTTTGTCAAAGGAAAACGTCTCCCGGTTTATGACAGAAGCTGAGGATAAAATATATTTAATGACAAAGGTCGCATTGATCGTTGGAATAGCTGGTGCTTGTCGAAAAAGTGAGCTAACTTTTCTACGTGTGGGGGATATTTTAGACGAGTTTTCTCATTTTGTAATAAAAATCCCTAATACAAAGACAAAAGTAACGCGCGAGTTTGTGATCACAGAAGGAAATATTGAAGGGCAAAATTTTCTTGATGTTATTAGAAAATATATTTCTTTGCGTCCACAAAACGTTAATCACGATAGGGTTTTCGTCAAATATAATAATGGTAAATGCGGAGCACAGCCAGTTGGCATTAATACAATCGGTAATCTACCGAAAAGAATTGCTCAGTTTTTGAAACTACCAAATCCCTTCTTATTTACCGGACACTGCTTCAGAAGGTCATCGGCTACCTTTTTGGCAGATTCTGGTGCGGATATTTTTAAGGTTAAACGACATGGAGGCTGGAAGTCCAATACTGTAGCTGAGGGCTATGTAGAGAATTCTATAGAAAATAAGAAAAGGATTGCCAATGATATTCTTGGTGAATCAAGCTCAAATGCACATTCCGTTTTGCATCATAACATCAGAGTACCTGCCATGAATTCTACGTGTGCAGGAATTAACCTCACCAATTGTTCACATTGTGTCATAAATGTTTATAATGCATAAAATAAAAATTTAACCAGTTTGTGTCATTTAACGTTCCCCTTTATTAACTTGAGATGAAATGATTTTTTCAAAATATTTCGTAACTAGTGATGAAATGAACTTTTCAACACTAGTTACGAAATATTTTACTTTTCGTAACTAGTTACGAAAAGTAAACCGTTTCCTAACGTCATACAGTTTTGAAAAGTGTCACTTTATGTGTCAAAATTAGATAAAATATATTTAATTTATTAATATTCAGTAATTGTATAGAATATAATGTATAGAATTCACGGTTGGCTCTTGGTGAAACATGATTAATAATTTACTAAATAAAACACTTGGTATATTTGTTTCACAAAATGTATTAAAAATATATCTGACATATGTTTCGACTTATACAGTTATTCTCAAAGAGTCATGTAAACTAAGTGAAAAGAATACTCCTACCAATATTTATGGCTTATTTTTTAAAAGTTTTATTACAGCATCGATTGTGGGGGTATTTGAAAAATCCAATTGCGTGTTTGTGACCTGTCTGTTGAGATTTATGGCTTTTTTTATTTCTAAAATTTCTAAGAAGTCAAGCCTTTTACCCTTATTACAAGAGTGTAAAAGTTTGAAATTATTAGCGTTAAACAGATGAGAATTTTGAATACAGTGTTCCGCGAATCCCGTGGTCATATTGCCATGTAGAATAGAACTTCTGTGGTCTTTGATACGTTCTTTTATAGAGCGTCCTGATTGGCCAATGTATACCGCGTCACAATCACTGCAAGTTAATTCATACACCCCTGACTTATCACGCAATTCTGTTTTTCGTTTATTGTTAACTAGAATATTTCCTAAATTGCATTTATTTACTAGGATTACATTTAAACCTAATTTATTTAGTTTATTAGAAACTTTATTGCTAACCCCAGGTATATAGTTTAGGGTATGAAACACTTTGTTAGTTTTTATGTATGTATGTCCGGAGTAAAAATTATTCATAAGGAAAGCGCGTTGTTTTCTGTAAATCATTTTGTCTAAGAATTCTGTTTTGTACCCGTTATTTTATAATGGGTACAAAACAGAATTCTTATGGGTGCACCACTACCAACCCGAAACAAAGCGTGCTTCAATGCAATGGAAACATCCTTCTTCGCCGTCAACAAAGAAATTTAAGGTTGTGCCCTCAGCTGGTAAGGTTATGCTTACCGTGTTCTGGGATTCTCAGGGAGTGCTCCTAGCCCATTTCCAGAACAAAAAAGAGAACGTGACTGCTGAATCATACTGTAGAGTTTTGTTGTTGCTTCGGGATGCAATTCGACGAAAACGTCCAGGCCTACTGACGAGTGGAATATTGCTGCATCACGATAATGCCAGGCCCTATTCGGCCCACTTGACCCAGGCGAGAATTGCGCAATTAGGGTGGGAACTTCTTGAACATCCGGCTTACGGTCCCGACCTGGCCTCAAGCGACTATCATCTGTTCGGCCCACTCAAAAAGCATCTTGGCGGCAAACATTTCGAGGGTAACAACGATGTTCAACAAGAGGTACGCACGTGGTTCAGACGCCAGCCCAAACACTTTTATGCAGCAGGCATTGGGGCATTGATAAAGCGATGGGATAAGTGTATTAATGTAGATGGAGACTTAGTTGAAAAATAAAACTTGTTTTTGGCCAACTATTTCTCTAATTATTTTTATAATACCTTTTTGTGACCTAATTACTGACTTTCCCTCGTATTATTATAACACCATTAGAAAACTTTAGTTGATAGTCAAAGGGTGTGACTTTGTCAACCATCTCACTTCCTCGCTTTGACTAAATAGCCGTTGGCTTAGCAAATTTAGGTGATGTGTCACTCTGTCGCGCTATTTCTCATTATGGTGACCAATAACTTCTTGAGTGGTTGTAGTAGGGCTGCCACGTTGGTTGACGTTGTTGCGCACATATCTTGGGGCGTCAAGTATTTCACGTACAACTTTATTTTGAAACCTCTGTAAGATTTCAATATTCGAATTACTGGCGGTCCCCCAGAACTGAATATTGTATGTCCATATTGGTTTTAGAACGATTTTGTACAACAGCTTATTTTCGAGAGATAGCTGTGATCTGCGACCAATTAACCAATACATTTGAATCAGTTTAATCAGTTTCATTTGGTAAAGATATGTGTATATTAAGACACCTATGCATATCTAGGTATTTTGAGAAAATTCACTTTTGTTGATTCTAACGATCAACAAAAGTGAACTCTTCAGGACAGCTTAGACAAAATCCAAGACTGGGTTACGAAATGGTACATAAAAGCCAACTCCTAACTAGTGGAGTTGGCATTTATGTACCATTTCGTAATCTAGTCTTGGATTTTGTCTAAGCTGTCCTGAAGATTTCTTTAAGCAATAACCGGGACAACATGAGATGCAGGAATGTCTGAATCATCAGCATACGTTGCTACGGTTGTTAGCTTAAAGTATTTAAATCCGTATATAAAAACAAATGTCATGGTGACATTTTCAGAAAAGACGAACAGCCTTTGCTTAAGTCAGCAAAATACTGCAGATAGGCTCTTCAGTCACACTTTCATTCACGGCAGCGATATTTTCAGCAGAGCGTACATAACGATAATACACATGCCTCTGAATATCTACCACGGTCCCCATGCCTTAAATTTTTTTCACTATCTTGCCAATTGCTTGCACAGTAGGACGATTATGACGACCAAAATATTTTCGAATTGTGCGAAGCGTGGCTACGTGTGAATCCTCACCTTTGTAGTAGGTTTTAACAATTTTAACGCATTTTTCTGTTATTATTTGATGCATTTTCGTATATGGCAAACATTCAATTTGATGCATATTTATTGCACTTTCGCGAAGTAATGTAAATGTAAATATGCTTTCTACATTTTACGACGCTAATTATTCGAATTTTTTAATAGAAAAAATTCGCCCTCAAGCAGAATTCGAACCCACGTCCATGGCTTCCGGACCATTGCTTTAACAACTAAGCTATTAAGGACTGTAAATTTGAATCATTATGGGAAGGCCTTAGGTCACATTAACAGATGTGTTAGGGCAACTCGCTGATTTGTCGCTGATATCCCATCTCGAAGGACCATATAGTGGGATAACTGCAACTGTTACGTGGACTTGATGCTCCTGTGTATTGTTGCGCGCACGGGTTGTAAGGCCGTATACGCACTAATTATGTACTCGTCGGGAGAGTTTTTAATGAAACGCGGTACTCCAATACAACACCTTTATTTACAAAATTTACACTATTTGATACATAAGAATTGTTGATAAAGCAAGACTGTTGTCTTGTTGATAAAACGTGAGACTGGTGTCTCTTAATATTAAATGTAGACTGTTCTCTTGAACATTGTTCTTATGACTGTTGTCTAGAACGCAGTTATGTTGACAGTCTTGTCTTGAACACTGTTGTGTTGACACTTGCGACTGTTGTCGCGCACGCTGATCTATTGAGACTGTTTAAGAATTGTAGGCAAAATTTACCCCTAACTTCAGTAAACTCTGGAACAATTAACAAACTAGGCCGCATCAGAATGCGGCCAGATGACGAACAAAGGTCGGCAAAATTCCCAAGACCGCCTTGTTTGAAAACTGTGCCTACTCAAATAGCAAACATTGCAGATGGTTTTTAATTCTATAACTAAAATTCCCAGTTTATGATGCTGGCATTCTTCATTCTGATATTTTATGGTACAAAATTTAGTGAACGTGCGTATGATAAAGCATTTGAAAGTTTCAAACTGTGTACATGGCACGCTCACTCATAAAACAAGGTAAATTGAAAAATGCTTAAATAGTCCAGCATTAAAATAGGTACCGAATTGAATAAGGGTTGATAAATATGAACGATGCCGCATCTTAAATTCAGGGAAACGTTTGCATTTTAATACGATCATAAAATAAAGTTATACAAAGGTTTCAATTTTGTACCTGACCCTTAGGTTCAAATACTATATTCTACGATTCCTTATATTTAATATATACAAAATGAATAATACTTATATTTAATATATAATACAAATTAATTTCGTTTATAAGACGAAACAAGATGATAGTCGACCATAGTCGGCAGTTGTTGTAAATTTATTGCATTTTCGCAATGTAACGTAAATGTAAATATGCTTTGTACATTTTACGACGCTAATTATTCGAATTTTTTATATTAAAAAAATTCGAATAATTAGCGTCGCATATTTACTTTCAATTTGATGCTTCAGTTGACATAAATATTTGACAGCTGTGAAATGACTGACCTACGGTTTTGAAACCACGAAATGAATAACTCATTATATCTAGAAAAATGACTACATGATGCTATAAGTTAAAATCAATCTATAGACTAAAACTCTTTTATCCAACACCTCCTAATAATAGACCTATAACTATGGCGATTTTAAATCAATTATGTAGCTTATAACTCACTAGTGAGTTAAAAACATAATTTATCTCACTAGTGAGATAAAACAAGGTGAAATTTAGATTGCAGAGAGACATTCAAACTGCTATAGTATTAACACATTTATATTAATTCTAAAGGGTAAACAATGGCAACTAATTAACATTTACATTAATATTAAAGTTGAAGGAAATCCTCTTTGTATTTGACTCTGCATTCAGGTTATTCGAATTTAGAGTTATACTAGAAGACGTATTTGAAGTATCCTGAACAGAAATTTGATGACCAGAAGTCGAGGACGTTAGACTGTCTGGACCTTGTATCTTTCTGGCTATATCAATCTTGTTGGATGCTGAATCTTGTATATAACCTTCTGCCACAGTGGACGATTTCCACCCACCATGTCGTTTAACTGTTGTAATATCAGCTCCTTCGTTTGCCAGAAGAGATGCTGACGAACGTCTCAGACTATGTCCTGTATATAATTGAGCTTCTGGTAGGTTCAGGAAAGATGCAACTTTCTGAGGTATCTTAGAAATGGTGTTAATTCCAACTGGCTGGATAGTGCATTTTTCTTTCTTGTAATTTAGGAAGAATCTACCATGTGGAATACCTTTTGGTCTCATACAGACATATTTTCTGTAGAGGTCAAGAATATCTGTTGTAAATCCTTCTGCCATAACAGTGAAACTTCTGGATACGTTTGTCTTTGTGTCAGGTATCGAAACATACAAGTATCCTCCTTTATCTTCTATATCGTCAACTGTCAGCTTAGTTATTTCATCACAACGACACGCACCTGATATACCCATTATTAAGGCAACCTGCATAGAATACACGAACGAATAATGAATAAATACTTTGAATTAAATATAAGAAAATAAATAATACCTTCATCATCAAATATTTATTGTTAAGCCTCTCCAAGATTTTCGCCTTTTTGGACTTGTGGGTTCTTGCATCACTCTTCAAATAGGAAATCAGTTTTCCGTATTTCGATATGTCACTATTCATATACACTTTCAAAGTACTTCTTAACATGGAATACTTCGTCCACAATGAAGAAGGTGCTGTTTTCCTTCTATAAATATGGAAATACGCCAGCATAACTTCTTCGTTAATTCCAGTGATACTTTGCTGTTTTCTCCATTCTTCAAAATGACGAAATTCTTTGTCGTAATTATCCTTCGATTTTTTGGCAGTAATTTATAACATGCTGCTTGAGCTTCTTTCTTAACTTCTAGCGGAATGAAAACAGCCTCTTGCAACTCTTCCATTACCATCAACTTTTAACTGCAGTATTATTAATCAATCACTAATTTTGTTTGCTTGTTGATTTGCATTATTTATTCTCCATAGTAACTGCATTGCTGTATATGAACTTTTTGCATTAGTCGTTTATAATTTAAATTTGACATGAAACGTCAAATTTATAATTTAAATTTGACATGGAACGTCAAATTTATAAAACATTAAAAGCCATTTTGAACGGATCTTAAGAGATGTTTGATAAAGTTTTGTATTGCACACGTGTGTTAATGTTAATTACAAATAAGTCACTTGAGAAAAGTAGCTCACTCGTCCTAGCGGACTCGTGAGCTAAACATTTTCTCGCGTGACTTATTTGTAACATAACACACTTGTACAATAAATAACTATTAATTTAAATTACTAGAAAAGATTAATACTAGCAGCAATGGAATTCGAAAAACATATAGAAAATTCTAGTAATGCATAGATTTTAGATTTGTACAAATACAAATCAAAATAGGCGTATTGGAAACGAAAATCATACCTTTCAATATACCTACCTCATCTCAATTAATATATTATATTAACGTCTCCAAGGCGAAGAAAAAATACAGACGTTTAAGATAATAAATTGAAAATTAATTTCCATTTTCAACCATCAGCAAAGACACTTAACATAAATAAATGGACAAATAAATAAATGAAGATGTTATGTATAATTTTATGATCGATATAAATTAGAAGGAATTTTTCCTATGGAGCCTTCAAGATGTGCGCGTTTTATAGTCCCATGAACATAACTAACGACCAGACTGATTAGAAAATATTTTATTGTTTAATGAAATTAATTAACACAGATACATCATTACGAAACCTGAATACATAGAACCAGATTATTTATTATAAGAACACTTAAAACGCCGAAATGGGAGTGTTAGGCTGTCTCTTAGATGTAATTTATTATGTCTATTAGTTGTTTATAATGTGATATGCCCAAATGAGGATTCTGATACTGTGGATATGTGTATATGTACAGAATACATTCTGGTACAAAATTATGGCGCTAATTTGTAAATGTTATTATAAGAATTATGAAGCCCATATTAAAGAAAGATAACTTTTCAAAAAGACAAATTAGCACTAAATAATAGAAATAGAAAAGTTACATACACCCATCTCCATATCCAGAAAACTATATATTTAATATATCGCTCGTTTCATTAATTCAGCAGAATTTTGTCAAAAATTGTTTACTTCTGATGTAGGTATATACTCGAACCGTCAAAAAATGTACTGATATTACTCTCGCGTTCCACGTTGGTCGTCAATAATGTCGATTAAACAATGAAAATAAATAATTATAAATAATTTCTTATAAACGTATGTCGATAATAATATGTTATCACATTTAATTCGACAGGTCTAATGATATATCGAAGATTGCAATACCAACAGTAGGCTCAATAAACAAATCGATTCTATACTCAGGTCATTCAAGCTAATTTAAATAAAGATGTCTTCCGACACTAACCTTTGTCGAAGAGAAAGCGATTATTATCTTTCTGAGGGTGTAGTTCTCTATAACTTTGTTAATTTTAATAGGTAAAAAATCTTTTTAAATAACATAAACTATTTATTTTCTATATGAAATTAAATCTGATATAGTTATTTACATCTGTGACTATTTCTAATATTATAAAAACAAATTTTATTCAATATTATTATTTCAGATATAACAAAATTTATAAAGAAAAATAAAACCTATGCAAGAGCTTTAAATCTAAGAATTAAGAATAAATGACTATAAAACTAGTAAATTGATATTATTCAACACTTAAATGATGAATTCTTGGTCTTAAATATTTTTAGTTTATCACTTACATGATTTGATTTATTGTGACAATACTTGAAGAAATTTAGATACACTCGAATCAACTGCAATACTGCTTCTACTACGAAGAAAATTTCCAATAAGTATACTAGCTATTGAAGAATCTAGTAGTTAATTTGAAAGCAACCAATCCTTAATCTTATAAATGGATAAACTTGATCGAACAGCTAAAGTGTATCCAACTCCTCCGTTCGTAGACCAATTAACAATAATCCTTCCGTAGCCAGGAAATTATTTTCCAAAATACACCATATATATCTAAACGTGATCTGATATTTAAATTAATGGTGATCCAGCCTTCTGGGTCCCTCTCCAGGTATTTTAAAATTATAAAATTGCTATTTTTAAATTCACATTCCAAAATTTCTGTCTATCTTTTTTACAGGTAAAAATAATTCTGAACTTGTATTGTGTTCTTCACACCCCATTTTTAATAATATTTTTTTATATTATTAAAAATACTTTGGTATTATACAAATGTAGTGAGGTTTTACCCACTCAAGTATGTTTCAAATTATGTTGTCATATACATATTCGGCTCACGCCGATAAGTAGTGAAGACACGAGAATACAGTTTTTTATAGATACGGTGGTTACCGACTATAGAAAACACGTCTGCTTCGGCTATTATTATGCAGACAGCGCTGAATATTCCTTCACGCTCTGTCTGAATAATTTCGGCTAGATAGTAACGTAGTTATGTTTGTTTGAATGTGTCTTCTCCAACAGGGGCGTATTGAGAATCATGTAGAAATATGAAATTCGTATCTACGTCTTTGGAGAAGATACATTCAAAAATACATAAATGAACTTGTATTGTGTTCTTCACACCCCATTTTTAATAATATTTTTTTATATTATTAAAAATACTTTGGTAAAAATAATTCTTCCTTCTTTTTTTTTAATTGCTATGGTTATTCAATATACTTTCATTTTCATCCAAGTAAGTTAGTTTTTTTTATAAATGCCAGTTTTATATTCAGTAAATCTAAATACCTTTCTTTTTAATTCAAATTTGAAAATGACATTTACATAGTTATGACGAAATTTAAATTTTACAATAATTTATATAAATTGACTAAATATAATTTTCACGATTATTCAACTTTCAAAATATAATTAACTAAAATATATACCAAGATTCAACTCTAATCTATATTTACAAAACTAAATTATTAAGAATAAGATATTTAATAAATAAAATATCCATTATAACCATTTCAAATTCAAATAAATCAACATATCTCTCGCATATGTTAAAATTTAAAAATCGCATAGACATAATATTAGAAATAGCTCATCAAGCAATATAATAGAGGTTTATCCCATTATAATATATTTCTGTTTAAATATTAGTTCATTCTTACGAGAGCTGTTAACGTGTTGAAAACTACTAGTTTATTCCTTAAGCAAAGGGAATACTTATTTATATCTCTGGAATATTAGTACTTTCAATACTCAGTTTGCAGAATGTTATTCAGCTATTTTACTTAATAATTCTTATGTTCTTGTGCTCAATTTTTCATTCTAAATAATTGACATTATCAACTTTGCTACAAACAAACAATTACAAATGAATTTAATACAGCAAAATTAGTAAGTACAGCTGTAATCAAATTTCTACGAATGTAGATTATATATGTTTAGTGACTCTAGTTTTTGAATACATTAGATTTTCTTAATCTTCTTGTTAAACTTGGCTTTCGGTGAAAAACTTGCATATACCATGCACCAAACATATTAGTTTTTGCAAATCAAAACAATTATTGTTATGGCTATAAAAAATTGACATGGTGATACATTCTTTGAACTTTAAAAAATTTTTCACCTTCGTTACTGTCAAGACAATCCACACTAATCATCCTTTTACATGAAAAAGAACATTGGAAAATTGTAATATTCTTTTGCGTAACTGCGAAATTTAAACAACATATTGATAAAGTTCTACCTAAGCTGGAAAAATAGATTACAGATATAAATTTTGATAAAAGTCCACGTGAAAACTGAACTAAACCGGAATTAATCTTCAGCTTATAGAAGGGTATACGGACATGAAGGAACGCCTAAGACTTGGAAAAAGAGGCAATAAATAATAAATTTATATGATGAACCAGAGATTAATTAGTAACGTAATTAATCTAGAAAATTTATATTGTTTGGGCACACCTAGAATGGATGCCAAGCAGGGGTGCAATCAGGAAGATGGAACATATTGGTCTTGGTAACATTAAAAAAGGAGCAGGCTAAAGAAAAGTTAGTTTGAGGAAATACGAAAGACAATTGTAAAAATAAAACACGAAACCGTGAAAGTAGGCCGTTAAGTTTACGTACTTGTGGAATATTTTGAAATGAGATAAAAGAAAAACCACTACGAAGTAGATGGAGTCTGAGCAGAATCCAAAACCCGAGTCTATTAATACTCTATTGGTAATGATAACTGATGAGATCCGGCTCGAAGTACCATGAATATTCATTAAAGAACAGAACATTCCTTAATTATTTATTTAACAAAAATTACAGTATACCAACAAATTCTATTTACAACTTAATTCTAGTGGTTTTCGAAATGTTATTTTAATGCACCTTAAATAAATGTATTTAAAACTAGGACATATAATATTTGTTGCGGGTGGTCACCGGTGTTCACCTCGTTGTATTAAAGAGTTCAAACAGACGCTTATAATACATTTTTACGTTCTAGTAGGTCTTGTATTTCATAATATTTACGCTGATGTCTGTGACACACTCTCTGTGACTTACTAACTATTAATACGAATAAGCACAAAATGAACTATTATTTTAGATTAGGTAACTGACCGGAATATTTGAACAATTGATTGCTTAAATATAACATGTAAAATATACAGTATGATAAAATATAAAATATCAGGTTAAACTAGATTAAATAAATTGAAATAATATTGTTTAATCTGTGATTAAATACTTCAGATGTAGGCACTGGAACACAACGAAGCGAAACCGAGACCGTTATAAAAGCAGATAGAACACCCAAGAAGAGATAAATCCTTTATGGGACACAAAGAAGAAATTAAAGAAGTTGTGGGAACAGGTGCTAGATACGAACAAGATAATCCTGCACCAAAAGAAACCTCAGGGAATACCTGGGCTAACAGGGGTTGTTAGGCCAACCGCGTCGGCTAGGGGTAGCCCTGAGGATGAAACAACTAAGCGTTGGTTGCAGTCTACTTCGGGAGTAAGTTATAAAACCACTCAAAGCCATTAAGGCTGCTATAGTTCCTAAGAAGTACTTGGTTCATGTGATTGTGGTGACTGTGGGAAAAATAGGATCTATACAAGAACCTCTGACGATAGTCATAGATCGGGCGCAGAAAGCGACGAGGTTCGAAACCGCCCGTCTTGTGGACGATTATTATTAAGTCGCCTGTGCGGATGAGGACTCATGCAATACTATAGATTACCAAAACAATAACAAGTTCTAGCATTTCTGTCAGAAACTAAGAAGGAGAATCTGTCAATAGGTTTAAAGGCACTCTAAACGCAAAATCCAATGAATCGTCCTCAATGCCAGATCATCCGAAAATGTCTTGCATGTGGGTCTTCAGGTAGCTAATAAGTCTGAGGAGACGTTGGTCAGGCCTGACTTTAGACTCTACTACCGCTTTCAAAGGGCTAGCTTTATAATCTTGGAAACAAAGAAAAAGAATGAACAGGAACCAACGATGCCAAATGAAGGTGCTCCAGACGAACCTCAGACCTCAATTTCTGAGAGCCAAAATATTGATGATTCTCCAAATAAATCTTCAACATGAGAAAACAGAAGAAGAAGACCCTTCTAAGAATAATATGGTTTGCAGAATTCGACTAACACTTGTTTCGGAAATGTTAGACATTGCTAACAATTTCTTCACGTTCATACAGCGATCTTCTAATACTAATTCTTCAATAAATGCAATCTTTTGTGACATTATTACTTCATATGGCCGACCGGAACGCTTAACGTCTTCATGGGGTTCTTGTCCTAAAGGAAAACATTTTGTCCAGTTTTTTACGGTAGAATATGAAGAAGATAAATCAACACAAACGCTGTCTAACGTTTATATGATTAGATGCATTCCCTTCTTTTGTCAAAAATTTAATAGCCGCGCGGTATTTTTGTTGATTGAGATATTTTCATGCACTAGTGACGTTACCTGTTTACAGATTCATAACTATTACTCGTACAACTTCACTATACATACCGTAGGGCTTAGCACAGGTGTAACTATGATGCAATACACTTCGAACCCGTTTGGACATGTATAAGAATGTCAGGCTGGAAACACATGGTACCTAGCTTGTACATTGGAAACACATCAGTTTATTACTAATTTATGTAGTACATTTATACTACATATTGTATTATTTTCAAAAACTATAGTATAAAAACTAAAATAACTTAGCAGATGTGTTTCGCGGATTCTGGGACCGCCACTGTCGCTGAATATGACATCACATATAGTGACTCCAATGGTAAGGAACTGAAGGAACTCCGACAGAAATATTTCGGGAGAGATCTATTGGATCCTACGAGTGTAATCCAACTTCCCCTGAGGATGATAGTGACTTTTATCGAGGACACAACACAAACAGAGCGGAACTGAGAGATCTATTGGGGATAGTACAAAGAGCAGTGTGCTCAAGTGCCTGGACGTGCTGGCGTCCAACCCAAAACAGAAGAAGAAGAAGATGGTGACTGCACCAATCCCTATGTCACCAACCCCCTACATCACCAACTCCCTGATGTCACAGCCCTGTCTGTTTCAAAAACAGAACTATCTGTTTCAAAGACCGAGCTCTCTGTTTCAAAGACAGAGCTGTCTGTTTCAAACACAGAAATGTCTGTTTCAAAGACAGACGTGTGACGCCAGAGACGTGTGACGTAAGGGATTGATATGTGATGTCTCATCCGACGGCGGCGGCAGCGGTTCCAGAAGCCGCGAAACACATCTACTAGTCTTCTAAGAGAAAATGCAATAACTGAATAATAAAGCAGAAAATAGTATATCAGAACTATATCCACCTAACAGGAAGAAATTATTATTATTGAGTGCTTAGGTTTTACATCGAATTGTAATACAAAATATTGTAAATTGTTTGAATGAATGTATTAGTCACCTTCCTGCTAAAATATGTCAAACAATTTCTGAAAAAAGGAACGGAATTATTTAAAATTTTATAAATGTTTTTGACAAAGACCACTTATTTAGTTCTTACAACGTTTTCTCCTAAATGTTTCTTTCTACAAACACGCTCAAACTTGAATTTGTCCGACAAATGTAGTTATATTCAACTGAATAATGTATTTTGGCATTCTCCCGTTACAACTTTATCTGCCACATTTTTTTCTTTACTAATAATGACAACACTTCTATCAAAACTTAAAAACGCATGGAATTCTAAGACGGTGAGCCTAACATCTGCTTAAGAATCTATTATGAATTCTTCTCCTGTTTTCTCGAAAGTCTTTATTTCTTCATAAAGTCACACGTCATATACGAATAATTTATTTTCAATATTATATGATATGCACATGCCAAATAAATTAGCTTTACTTCTTTGTGAGTGCCAAAAATATGTTTTATCAATGACTGTACATACATACACACAAATTCTTATAGTATACTTTCATATGCAAGGAACGCTATTAAAATTTACAGCGCGAGTGATTTATTCGGTTGCATGGTGTACGGTAGCGTACTGATTTAAATAATCTAAGAAACACATGTCCGACGTTTAATGTCTTCGGTCCCTTTAATGCCAGGCGGGCCTCGCGACTTAATTACGCCCCTCGCCTCATCGTAAACGCTTTGATGATTTCGGTGGATTTACAAACTTGACAATTATTTCGTTTCTGTAAGGCGTTTAACCGAAATCGTAACGGTCATATTAAAAACAATATGGTCATATGTGAACATGGTCTGATATAAAATATTAACGATCTTGTGTTATATTTGTTTCCTCATCTTTATTAAGATTGTTTTATTAGGAATTATATGGTAATGTACTTAGGAGAAGTTTCTGAAATCTGATATCTAGATTTTGTGACAAAGAAACGCCGAAAAATTTTTAAATCATTTACTATAATTATTTTGCCGGGCTTCTTCTGCATTCAGAAAGACTAAATTATTCTAATAAAAATTTTTCATATACGACGATGGCATGAGAAGTCCCGTGTTTAGAAACAGATGACATTTTGTGTCAAAATCTACATTACCGACTGTGATTACTGTTCTTTAGTTGAGGTTTGGCAAAATTTCGGAAAGATTCACCGAGAAGTGTTGCTTTGAGAGCTGTTGAAAGTGAAGAAGTTTATGTATTTTTGGACTCATAGAAAAAGAACAATACCAGTCAGTAATTCATTTTCTTTTTTTGGATAGGAATACATGTACAGAAATCATGCAGAAATTGTACAAAAAGGTTTAAGTATATCAATACGTTATGCACGTATTACGCATTTGTTACAAATGAAACAGACATGCAATATACATATCTGTAACTGTACACATGGACAATACACCTCGTATTTTCAGTATTTACTTCTGCTTAAGACACGTGTTTCTGCCATCTATATGCGTCATCAGTCAAGCTAGTGAAGCAATGTAATACAAATGATACAAATCTTTTTAAGAACAGATTTGTATCTGTATATACATTTACGCTGAAATCGCCTACAAGATATAGCAAATTTCGTCCTATAAGGTGGCACTATTTAATAAGTGACATCTGACGGACGAAAGAGACTATGCCGAAAAAGGCGACCTTTCGCTTGACCAGCTATGCTGGTACATATGCGAAAAAATTGTTTCGCTTTATTTTAATTATTAGATACCTAAACTTAATTTTATACAGGGCTTCACCCATTCACATATTGCTATAGATTTTTCCTCGCAAATATTTTGAAAAGTTTTATTATTTATTAACATGCATATATTATGTACATTTATGCTCATTTATTTTTGAACTTTTATATATTTTTGACTAGCGCAGTTGGAGCAAGCCGTTTGGATCTGCTGTGTACGTTTTGGATAACTGTGGTTTTTATGGGAAGCCTGCGTGCTTTGCTGTATCCCGTGAGACGCAAATGTACTCTGGGTGTAGAAAGACGTGTTTATTATATGATAAATCTTTATCTTTGTTAAGTAACTTCGTGATTTTTGATTAATTAGTGGTTGGTGTTTGATTTCATTACCGATATTTTTTATACGAGTTATTTGATCTCGTTGTTCTTATTTTATAAGCTTTTTACCTCAGGTGTCTCGAGAAAATATTTGTATATTTTTTTTATTTGCGTAAGTAAATTATATTTAAAGATATCTTAATATTATTGTTATTATTATCATTATTTTGAACGTATTGAATTTTGTATTTTTCCATTGTGTTAATTTTGATATATATATATTTTATTCTAAGTCTTTTGCATTTAAATAACAAAGAACGTTTTTTGAAATTTATAATATAAAATTTCTGTAACTATAAAATTTTGTACGCTTGGGTTTTCAAGGGAGTTTTTTGTTACATGTGAGCGCGCATGCAGTAGATTTTCATCGCGTTGTCAAACTGTATACAGTGTGTTTCTCTGGGGAGAAATTAATAATAATAATAATAAATAATAAATTACAAAGATGCTTTATCTTTGTAATTTATTATTTGTAATTTTGATCGGCTGTCATAAAGGATGTTTTTATCGCACGGTGCTGTCAATTCCGTGTCATATTTTTACCTTAATAATATTGTTTAATGACGCAATATTAATCTTTACACTTCATAAAGATTTTTTTTTAATTTTTTTTATTTTTGTATTAAAGTTTCAATTATATTTAACTGTGTGTATTTTTTAAATTCAACCTTTTTCGTTTGTGCTCATAAGTAACTTAATAACATTATCATAACTTTTCTCAAACAAGTTTTGAGTGGCGTCCAATAAAAAACTATTGTACTAATTCAATTGTGTTTTCCACTTTTCCGATTGGAACTCTGAGGGAAAAGCAGTCTCATCTTGAAAATTAACCGACTGAATATCCAAGCTGGACAGATTGGTGGTGAACAGTGGTATTACCAAATTCAAAACCACTATTCATAGCAATATGTTGAAACGAGATACGTTTTCTTTTCTACTTTAACTTGTAAATTTTCTGTTTTTTTACAGAAACGTTCTTAATAAACTTGGTTCTTTTCTTTAATGTGGGACATTTGGATTGCGCAAAATTTTATTAAAGCCAGTTTTCGTGGTCTTTTGTTGCTTCTACCTGGTGCAGGTGACAGACTTTTGTGGTGTTATTTATGGTGAAAATAAATTATGATTCTACAGTAAGATGAAACATATTGCAGTGGAATTTACTTTGATATTGCTTATTAATTTTTTTATTCACACTACAGCTTATATTGCCGGCTATTCAGTCTAGTAGAATCCACGATCTCCCATCTCATGAATCGTTCCTCGCGGATCAGGTTCAAGTTTTTTTCCCAGAATAAAACGATAAACACAAATAAAAATCTAATCAGTTCCTTTGTTAGTTTATTTTAAAAAAAAATAAAAAAAATCCCTCTACAAAGTGTATAGGGTGCTAAAGCATCATCAAACAGTAGCAATGAGGAAACACTCTTTGTGAATAATGACTCGCACACAGAGAAAAACCCCTTGTGACACTCGATCAAACATAAAACTAATAAATACTAGTGAAATTTGTCAAGTTTAACCTCTACTTTGACCCCTTCAAACAAATGTCAAAAACAACTAAGTTTTCGAAACTCACGAAAATTGAATTTTGTCATGCGCAAAAATAACACAACAAGGTCAATCCCCACTAAAGAAAACTCCAACCTTGAATTCAAAAATGTTCTCGAAAATTATTTTAAGAAAAAACTTCCCTTACAAAAAACATGACAACTTTCTCTAATACCCATATACTACTTTCAAATATAGATTATTACAAGAAATACATGAAATTATAATAATGAAAATAATCGTGATATCAAATATATAAACAATATATTTTATCAACTTACATAGATCCATGTACAATTTATAAAATGCACGAGAGATATCTTTTTCATAAAAAAAAATTCAATAAACATCAAAACACTCGCATAAATCGAATTAAGATTTACATGCACCTTACAATAAATGCATAAACAATATTCAACCCGATTTTATAAAACAAAGAATAAAATTGAGTATTTTATTCTTTAATAAACCGATCACTTTTAACGTCAAGATATCTCTAACTCAAAAATGAAATTTCAACATCCGCCTAACCATCCCTACCATCTATAAATTCAAAATATATACAGACAACACATTTTAATAAACACAATATCCGGAAGAGCGGCAAGTTCAATCCTCTGGTCAACCTAAATATACGAGGGTTAATCATAATTTCAAACATTATAAAAATTTTATACTTATAAAATAAAATATATATATATATATATATATATATATATATATATATAACGATCCCCGTCTGAAATAAATAAACATACAACTGAAATAGCTAATTTTTTTTAAAATGTACTTCATTATAGAGTTCAAAATTGTTCAATCATTTTTCCTTTCTTGTCCAAGGAAAAATCTATAGCATGATTCCCCGAATTTATCCGAGAACAAAGTCAGAACATCCCTGAGCTTTTTTCAAGGTTAAACTTCAGCACAGCACTCGAGACAGTAACGCACCCTGTCTTTGTTCCCCGCACTAACTTGTTGCATTGTTGCTGAACAGGATCATCCTCGTTCTGATGCTGTAGTGTGGTAAACAAATTCACCATTTTAATATACATTCTGTATATAATTTTTATAAATATACATGTCTTATTTTGCTTAAGACATGTTATCTGTTATGTCTTTTTGCTTGACATAATATAGTTAATGTCATGTTGCTTGACATTCTCGAATGACTTCGTTACAAACATCACAGACGAAGGAACACGCCGAAGTAACAGTCATCCTCGTCGAATATTCGAGCACTCTCTCGATCACATGGACATGAACATCCCCAACGAATTTTCATAGATAAAAGAAAAACATAGCATCAAAATCTCATATATCAAATCATCATCATAATAAACAAATTCATAACACCATTAGTTCCCAAGCAATAACAATAATAATAACAATAATAATCATAACAATAATATCATGAGCTCAATTTCTTCTTCTTATATATTTATATAATTTTAATTTTTTTCTTCAACGCAATTCCCATTATCAATAATTTTTTATACGCAGATAAATTTTAATTAAATTAATTATGTCAACAATAAATTTTATTTTATAACTCATCCTGTATATATCCATTTGCTTAATCCAATTTATTACCAGGTCAGTTAAATCAGCACATCGTAAACCATCCTATTCAAATATTTTTATTCATTAACCTTTTTAAACATGCCAATAATTCTTTTTCTATATATTCATAAATACCATAATTTTATTTCAACAATATATATATATATCTCTATTATCATAATAATTTTTTTCATATATCAACGACGAAATTCTATTTAAATATACCGACGAAAATTTTTTTCTATAAATACACTTTCATTTTCATATAAATATTTCATATATTTATTTCATATATTAGCGACGAAAATTTTTTCATATTCAATATTATATAACTTTTTATCACGACGAAATTCAGTAAACACCTTTTTATTTTACTTCTACATCCTCTTCTTATACTAATAATCTAATCCTAATTATCTTTTACGTTAAATCCATTTCAGTATCATTTATCAAATCCTATTTACTTTTCCAAATTTTATTTATATATCCTTTTGTTACAACACATTCCAATTAGTTAACTCATAAGCAAAAATCCTTATATCTCGCATATTCATCTAAATAGTTTACAACGAAATTTCTCATTAAGTTGGGCCTATTTAAAATATCCGACAGTAAATAATTTGTATTTTCATTTTTACTTTTACCTTACTATAAAATGTGGGTCTATTTACTTTAAATTTAGTACCCCTATACTTTCTAATTTTCAGAGTATCATATTCTAAAATTTCATTATTGACATGCATTTGATTTATATTATTTAAAAAGCAGTTGGTTTTAAAAATAGAATTACGGGAATTTTTGCGTTTACTTGCTATATAATCACTCAAATTATATCCATAAATGTTATTTCTAGAAATCAATTTCATTTTAATTTTAGTCCGTCTATTATTAATATCATTAATGACAACTGTTTGTTTATTTAATTGATTGATCATTTTCTCATGATTAGTTCTATCCATCCTACATTCTACCTTAGCATTTACTTTAATTATATTAAATTCTGTTTTCTCGTTAGTTTCAAACTTAATTTTATTTAATGTAATTTCTTCGCTTACCCTAATTTGATTATTTCTTCTTCCTATTTCTGTATCCATATCATTTCCCTCGTCCTGTGGCATAGATTCCTCCCCAGGCACGTCCTCTAAACTTTCTTTTGTAATCGTTGATTCCTTTTCTTCTTGTTGCATTATTATCGATTCCTTTTCTTCTTGTTCCATTATTTTTAATTCCTTTTCTTCTATTGCTTGTTTTTCCTCGACGTGTGCTATTTTACTTTTAGTTATTGTGTTTTCTTTGTTTATTTGATTGTTACTGTTTCTTTTATAGTTATCTATTTGTTTCTGCATGTAATCCAATTTTTTTTCTCGCCATTCCCTCTTCTTCTTTTCTTCTAGAAGTTGATCATTCAATATTTCTATTTTTTTCATTCTTTCTTCCATATCTTTCATCATTGTGTGCATCATGTCCATTATCTGTTGACTGCTTATTCCGTCGTGTCCTCCTTCATGTATGTAACCAGCATTACCCATTCTTTGAATTAAATTCATTATATTTTCCATATTTGAATTATATTGTTTTATTTCTTCCAATTATACGATGGACTCGCCAAAATTGTAAATTATCTTGTATTTCCAAATTATTTGCTTATCTTCATTCATTCGCCGACACGCTGGGCTGTCAAAATTGTAAATTTTGGCATTTGCTTTGTTATACGCCGACACGTTGGGCCGCCATAAATTGTGCAGTGGAATTTACTTTGATATTGCTTAGTAATTTTTTTATTCACACTACAGCTTATATTGCCGGCTATTCAGTCTAGTAGAATCCACGATCTCCCATCTCATGAATCGTTTCTCGCGGATCAGGTTCAAGTTTTTTTCCCAGAATAAAACGATAAACACAAATAAAAATCTAATCAGTTCCTTTGTTAGTTTATTTAAAAAAAAAATAAAAAAAATCCCTCTACAAAGTGTATAGGGTGCTAAAGCATCATCAAACAGTAGCAATGAGGAAACACTCTTTGTGGATAATGACTCGCACACAGAGAAAAACCCCTTGTGACACTCGATCAAACATAAAACTAATAAATACTAGTGAAATTTGTCAAGTTTAACCTCTACTTTGACCCCTTCAAACAAATGTCAAAAACAACTAAGTTTTCGAAACTCACGAAAATTGAATTTTGTCATGCGCAAAAATAACACAACAAGGTCAATCCCCACTAAAGAAAACTCCAACCTTGAATTCAAAAATGTTCTCGAAAATTATTTTAAGAAAAAACTTCCCTTACAAAAAACATGACAACTTTCTCTAATACCCATATACTACTTTCAAATATAGATTATTACAAGAAATACATGAAATTATAATAATGAAAATAATCGTGATATCAAATATATAAACAAAATATTTTATCAACTTACATAGATCCATGTACAATTTATAAAATGCACGAGAGATATCTTTTTCATAAAAAAAATTCAATAAACATCAAAACACTCGCATAAATCGAATTAAGATTTACATGCACCTTACAATAAATGCATAAACAATATTCAACCCGATTTTATAAAACAAAGAATAAAATTGAGTATTTTATTCTTTAATAAACCGATCACTTTTAACGTCAAGATATCTCTAACTCAAAAATGAAATTTCAACATCCGCCTGACCATCCCTACCATCTATAAATTCAAAATATATACAGACAACACATTTTAATAAACACAATATCCGGAAGAGCGGCAAGTTCAATCCTCTGGTCAACCTAAATATACGAGGGTTAATCATAATTTCAAACATTATAAAAATTTTATACTTATAAAATAAAATATATATATATATATATATATATATATATATATATATAACGATCCCCGTCTGAAATAAATAAACATACAACTGAAATAGCTAATTTTTTTTAAAATGTACTTCATTATAGAGTTCAAAATTGTTCAATCATTTTTCCTTTCTTGTCCAAGGAAAAATCTATAGCATGATGTCTGCATGTCTGGAAAGATATTTTCGCACAAAAATGAACTTTTATTGTGTTCTCCACACCCAATGTTTAATAAAATTTTTACAATATTAAAACTATTTTAGTTTTATACAAAATATGGTGAGGTTTTCCCTATTCTAATATGTTTAAAATTATTTTGATAGATTTGTATCTTGCAACTAGATATGTTAACCTGTATAAATATTATTATTAACAATATTAAGAGAATATCCCTCGTATAAACAAAAACTATATATAACTCACTATACTTAACAATGTAGAATCGAACATAATCGAATATTGTCTAGACATGTTCTTACTTTGTTTGCTTGTAAAACAAACACACACTTTTGCAAAGAACCCTATAAAGTAATTTATCCACACAATTTGTATTAAGCGCAAAGGCGATTGATTTTAAAATTGAGGAGTTTAATGAGTTTTCGCCAACATTATTCGCACGATGAAAAATATACTGTATTGACTGCCTCGAACAGTAAAGACTAGAATTCGAAGAAGTGTTCAGCTAGCAGTGCCCCTTGGATATCATTACTTGCGAAAAAAATTCAATCTCCAATTGATTCCATAAAATTTAATGAAAGGTAATGATAATCTTCTTCTGGTCGTTTCGCATCATACGCGCATATACGTTGAAAGTATAAACATGGTATTTTATTTAAAATTGGCATAAAATCGAAGACTTGTATGTGTTATAGTAAATTGCATTTATGCAGTCGAATATTATAAGAAAAAAGATATACTTTGTTATATTAATCAAATCAATTAGTTTACTGATAATTACCATGAATTATTAATTATGAATGTAAAATTATAAAGATAGTTACATTTATTGTAATACATAACTACTGAAAATAATTAATTAGTAATAATAACTGTTGCTTTTTCATTATTGTTGAGAATTAAGCTCTATACTAATTAAATAATGCGAGTATTTTCTTTAACGTTGTCTTAGACCAAGCAATAAAATCCAATACGAGGGATAAGTTGAATATATTGAGAATAAGAAAATCTAGTAGACTGTGAAAAACAATTATACGGTGTTTGTTTAGAGCAACTCTTTATCTACCATTTGACGTTTTGTTGTTGAAGTTGCGTTCGTTATAATTCAGCTACTTATTTTTTAAAAGTAAAAGAAAACAAAATTAACCCGAGAGCACTTATGAATCATAATTTATTATGATTTTAAAAGAGGTTTAAGCGCTTATGAGTGGAAAGAGAGTTTAGATTCAGTTTTTAGTGAAAAAGCTACACTCTACGGATGGTATAAGGAATTTGAAAACGAAAGGAATTCTGTTCAATATCAAAAAGGAGCAGGGCGTCCTCCTGTTATCGACAAAACCATTGCTGCTATTAAAACATAATCGAAGAGGGCAATAAAGCATACGGTAATAGAGCATCAACTTAAGATTGGATCCTCAACTGTTAAAACAATCATATTCGATCACCTGCAAAAAAGTGGTAAGTCGTTATGTGCTGCATCACCTTTCTGACTTCCAAAAAGCAAAGCATGTAAGAATTTGCCATGAAACATTCAACTTCTTAAATAATGGCGGACTCCAATTTTTTTCCAAAATGACAGGTGACGAAACTTACGAGGGTGGTTTGACAATTAACTTGGTTCACACACTAATAGAGGGCGCAAATGTAATCTGTATATGTAGTCATAAAGTGTCATTCCTATGAGTTAATATTCTCTGGTATTAAGTCATTCTGACAGTAACTCGTTGTTTGACAGTTACTTAAACAGAAGTGTTTCGAGCAATAGCGAAAAATGGATAAAGTTGGAATTCGTGGTGTAATTCAATTCTTTTATCTGGAGGGGAAAACAGGGAGGGAGATTCATTAGAGAATTTCACCTACTTTGGGTGACTCATGTCCTTCTTATGAGTGTGTTCGACTTTGGGTAAATGAGTTTAAGCGTGTCAGAACAAGCGTTAAAGATGCACCACGTCCTGGAGCCCCGAAATCAGCTGTGACACCCGAAATCATCGATAAAGTCCATGATTTGATTTTAGCCGATAGACGAGTGAAAGTGCGCGAGTTAGCGGAAGCCACAGGCATCTCAACTGAGCGAGTTCACTTCGTTTTGCATAAAAAATTGCACATGCAAAAACTGTGCGCAAGATGGGTGCCGCGTTTACTCACTCAAGAGCAAAAGCGAATTCGCATGCGAACATCTGCCGACAATTTGCAAGTAT
This sequence comes from Melolontha melolontha, assembly GCA_935421215.2. Lineage (NCBI taxonomy): Eukaryota > Metazoa > Arthropoda > Insecta > Coleoptera > Scarabaeidae > Melolontha > Melolontha melolontha. The sequence continues at coordinate 163,538,416 of OW285237.1, read as the reverse complement.
TTCAGAAGAATGTAGTTGAGTTTTTTCGCCGTTTTGTGAGAATGGACGAAATTTGGATACACCACTATATCCCGGAAACTAAACAGCAGTCGAAACAATGGATTACCCGTGGCGAATCGGCTCCGAAAAAAAGCGAAATGCGTTCCATCCGCTGGAAAGTTCATGGCTTCAGTTTTTTTTTGGGAAGCAAAGGGAATTCTCCTAATTGACTACCTTAAAAAGGGAAGAACCATTACCGGAGATTACTATGCATCACTTTTGGACCGATTAAAGGCGGCAATAACAGAGAAACGCCCGGGAATGTCCAAGAAACAGGTGTTGTCACCATGACATGCCCCCGTGCATTCAAGTCGTGTCGCTCAACAAAAATTGGCCGAGCTACGATTGTTTTGGTGAATGTGGCTGGGTTTTACACTTCTGCGTAATCACGGGTCGTAAATCCGCAATAGCTAAACTTCGTTGAATATTGTCGTTAATTCAACTTTGAATATAAGTTCTTCTTTCGCTCAGTAGTTCGCAGAATAAAAAAGACACTTGTTGAAGTCACAACACTCTTTAATTATTAAATTATAAACAAAAACTAAATTTACATAAGCGGCAGCAAAATATATAATTACAAAAAAACACTCGGTTACATATTTAATTTCAGTAACGCTTTGAAGTTGCTGGGAATAGCGCGTGTATTCCCTTTGATGGATCTTAGCAAACTTAAACTATATTATTAAAAATATTAGGCGAGTAAGGGTAAATGCAAATCATAGACACTTACGATTGGTCGAAAAAACTAGTTACATGGTTTTATCCAGACGGGACTTGAGAGAAATCGTGTCTCCGAAATGGTATTGTTTAATACCAGAGTCCTTTGATAATGTGACCGTAATAAAACTTGTAAAGGTTCGTCTGTTTGAACGGACAACGGCGTGTTTATTACAATAGGCGGTAAACTTTTGATTTTAACATTAAAAGGCTTAACTGGGGTGCCTATACATACGGTGACCTTAGCGGCTATACCTTAAGTCGGAACAATACAAGATAGTAAAAGGCCTGGATGAATGATCATAAACTAAGTTGATAAATTCCTGTTAAATACATTTTGTAAAAGGGATGTTATAATATTGAGGTCAACGCTGTCATAAACGTTAATAACGGGGAATGCCTGTTCCTTCTAAATGAAATGATAAAATTCAAAATTAAAAAGAAATCTTAGAATACCTAGAATTACATGCCTATAATTAAATTGATTAATTAAAAAACTTATTGATTAAAAACGTTGTCCAGGTTTCTGGACATGCCGGCCTCCTTGAAATAGTATGCAATATCTTTTCAATAGGACTTATTAATACAGTGGTAAATGCTATCTTATGCTAAAGAACTAAATAAAATAAATGTAAAACACAATATCTAAATCTAATGTCAGTCCCTACAAAAGTTGCTGAAATGAATGTCAATAACATATTAGTTAGAATCTATGGGCAAAACACACATTTTCGTAGCACAACGTTTCACTATACCACTTATTGTTTTAACGGTTACTACTCTGATGACGCCATCGCTGCCTGGATGAACTTCTAGGACACGCCCTAATCTCCAATGACAAGGGGGAAGGTTGTCCTCGCGAATGATGACCAAGGCTCCGTTGGTGAGAAGAGACTGCCTGCTGTGCTTCCACCGGCAGCGAACTTGTAGCTCGTTCACATATTCCTTGCTCCATCGTGACCAATAATGTTGGGTTAATTTTTGCAACCGCTGATAAGCCGATAAGCGATTATCAGGCAGCTTCAGCAATGCGTGTTGCGGGAGGGCCGTTACTGGCCGGCCAATTAAAAAATGTCCAGGGGTAAGTGGATTCAGGTCATTAGGATCATTGGAGATGGGGGATAATGGGCGTGAATTTAAAACTGCTTCTATTTGTGTCAATACAGTCGTGAACTCTTCGAAAGTTAGAGACGCCGATCCTAAAACACGCCTTAAATGTGATTTCGTTGATTTGATACCAGCCTCCCAGAGCCCACCGAAATTTGGAGATCGAGGTGGTATGAAATGCCAGTTGATGCCTTGTTCGGCGTTAAAGTTTTGACTATCGGTTCCCCTTATGATTTGTATCAATGCGCGTAATTCCCGATCCGTGCCCACGAAGTTTGACCCATTATCGGAATATATATCAGACGGCTTGCCCCGTCGCGAAATGAAGCGCCTTAGTGTCGCGATAAAGGCTTCAGTACTGAGGGAACTTACTAACTCTAGATGGACAGCCTTGGTAACCATGCAAACAAATAAACATATATAACCCTTATAGTTTTTGCTGCCGCGAGAATTTTTATTTTTCAACATAAAAGGGCCAGCGTAGTCGACACCGCATTTTTGAAAAATACCGAAAGGTGTAATTCTGCCGTTGGGAAGATTGCCCATTATATATTGGTTCGACACAGGTTTAGCTTTGAAGCAAGTTATACATTTTCTTATTAGACCCTTTATTCTATTTCTGCCAGAAATTGGCCAGAAACGCTCTCTCAAAGAGTATAATACTGCTTGCGCACCGCCGTGTAAAAGAATCTTGTGTTCGTACATTATAATGAGATCAGTCAGAAGGTGATTTTTTGGTAATATGATTGGGTGTTTTTTACTGAATGAGAAGTTTGATTGTGTAATCCGACCTCCCACACGTAAAATACCGTTATCATCAACAAAGGGAGAGAGAGCGATTAGATCGTTAGTATATTTTGGCTTTTCTCCTACTTCGAACTTCCTCATGTAGGTGGGAAACGCTTGAAATTGTGCGATTCTTACGAGAGATATAAGGGCCGATTGTAGTTCGGAGGATTGCAGAGGGCCACATCGTCTGTCTCCTGCTGGCTTGAGACAATTATATGTAAATCGGATACACCATGCCGTGATTCGCTGTAATTTGACGAAAGACGAAAATTTGGCAAAGAGGTCGCATTCAAGTACGCTTGCAGCTAGTGAAGTTTTACGTACTTCCGGCAGTGTGTCCGGAATTAAAGCATTTTGATTTACATTAGGCCATTCATCATTTTTTTTGATAAGCCAATTAGGACCATGCCACCACAGAGCGTTATCACGCAGCGCTGATGCTGACGTGCCGCGAGAAAGTAAATCTGCTGGATTGTCCTGCGATCTAACATGGAACCACTCCTGCGGCTGGCTGTGAGATTGTATGAGTGCTACTCGGTTGGCAACGAAAGTTTGCCAGCGCGAGGGAGGGGATTTGATCCATGCTAAAGTGATTGTGGAATCAGACCAGAAGTGATACGATGTGAAATTGAGTGTAATTGCCACTCTAATTTTTTCAATTAAATTTATTAATAGGGCTGCCGCGCAGAGTTCAAGGCGCGGCAAGCTGACTTGACGTAAGGGTGCTACACGTGATTTGGCACATAATAAATTTGATAAATATTGTCCGTTAGCGTCGATACAGCGTACGTACACGCATGCACCATAAGCGCGTTCGGACGCATCAGAAAATCCGTGGCACTCAATAGCGCTCGAGTTTAAAAGCCAAGCGTATCTTGGTATATTATAAATGACGGGGCGTGAGACCTCATCTAAGAATTTAACCCACTTACAGTGTAAATCTTGGGGAATGGATTCATCCCACGATACTTTACATTGCCAGAGTCCTTGCATGATTAATTTAGCTACTATGATTACAGGACCTAATAATCCAATAGGATCAAATATCTTTGCGGTAGTGGAGAGTATGGTTCGTTTTGTAACAGATCTAGGAGAAGGTAAATGCGCAATCTCATATTTTAACACATCTAGCCTAGAATTCCATGAAACCCCTAATGTTCTTGATTCAGAATCATCGCACAGTTTGAGGTGTTCTGAGTCATTTGCATTTTCAAAATTGATTGAAGTATTACTCAGCCATTTTCTTAAATTAAAACCGGCAGACTTTAATATGTCAGTAATTTCGTCCTTTATTATTTCAAGATTCTCAATTGAATTACTGCCCGTTAGGAGGTCATCTACATAAAAATCCCGTTTTATAATGTTGCAGGCCTGAGGAAATTGTGCGCTATAATCTATAGCTAATTGTTTAAGACAGCGTGTGGCAAGAAAGGATGCGGACGCCGTGCCGTACGTTACAGTTTGTAACTCATAGCATCGTATATCTTCAGAGCAATCTGACCTCCAAAGTATACGATGGAATTTGCGATCTGCATCAGAGAGGAGAACTTGTCGATACATTTTCTCTATATCGGCAGTTATTACGAATGCGTGCTGCCGAAATCGTATTAATAATGAAAATATGTCGTCCTGAAGGGGTGGACCTACATGCTGGATATCGTTAAGCGATACTCCAGTTGTCGTTCTTGCGGATCCGTCGAACACCACGCGTGTTTTCGTTGTTGTACTGGAAGCCTTAATTACCGAGTGATGTGGAAAATAATAACTTTCATATTCGCTTTCATTACTATTTTCCTGTATCAGTTTCATGTGACCTAGATGCTCGTATTCGTTCATGAATTCGATATAATCGTGTTTTAAATTTGGATTTTGATTTAATCGTTTTTCTGTAGCGTAAAATCGCTTTAATGCAAGATGTCGCGAAGCTCCTAAATTCTGCTTATCACGAGAGAAAGGGACTGCGACAATGAATCGTCCCGATTGATCACGGGTTGTCGTATTAATGAAATTGCTTTCGACTTCTTGTTCGCGAGGTGATAGTTTCATATGCGAATCACATTCTTCCAGCTCCCAAAACCTTTCTAATTGCTTATCTACGCTTAAGTGGCAGGTTACCCTATTGTGTGGTTGAGATTCAGCAGCGGGTAACGGACCTGACAATATCCAGCCTAAACGAGTTTTGTGTAATATGGGACCGGTTTCGCCTAATCTTAATTGGCCTATGCATAATAATTGCCAGAAGATGGATGCTCCCAATAACATGTCAATTTCGCCTTCCCTGTTAAATGTTGGATCGGCTATTGGGAATGTTGAGAAAGGAAGAGTCAAATGAAACCATAGGCAGGTTTTCAGTTATCTTCTCTATAACTAGACAGTTTAAAATTACTTCGAATGAAGTACAGTTTGAACGCACGCGTACATCAACCTTGCGCTTTATATTTATTGCATTTTGATTAATGCCGGACACGGTAGCTTGTGCGGGTGAACCGGGCAATCGTAATCATTTAAAAAACTTATCAGTAATTAAATTAGATTGGGAGCCATTATCTAATATAGCTCTACAAGTATGCCAAACACCGGAACTATCGGCGACACGAAAACGAACAGTAGATAAAAGTATCTGACTAATTTCACTTGACGCTACGTGAGTCACTATGATTGAATTTGATTGGGATGGTGAGGTATTTGTGTCATTGATAGTGGGAGTCATCCTTTCATCGATATGCAATAGAGAATGATGCTTTTTGTTGCACCGTTTACAAGAATATTTCGATTTACATGATGATATGTTATGACCCTTACCTAAGCAATTTAAACACAAATGCCCTTTCTTTACAGCATCAATTCTGTTACTCGTATTCAACTTCAAGAATGATTCGCATTTATTGATGAAGTGCGAGTTACCACAGTGATTGCAAACACCGTGACCTGTTGAAACCAAACTACTAGTTTTTATTCTACTGCTCGACGTAGAACCAATTTCAATATTAGCTTTTTCTAATTGTCTACATCTTTTATTTAAAAATGATTTTAAGTCGTCTAGTGTTGGGAGTATGTTAATATCACTAGATGTTTCGGCATCCCATTCACGCTTTGCTGAGGTGTCTAATTTCGTGGATATTAAATAAATAATGAGCGCGTCCCATGAATTTACTGGTAATCCCAAACGTTCCAAGGATCGCCAGTGCCAATTTAAATTGTCCAATAATTCGCGTAATGCCTTATATGAATCGCGCTTAATGCTGTTTATATTAAAAAGAGCTTGTATATGACTATGAACTATAAATTGTTTGTTCTCAAATCGTTCATTGAGCAAGTCCCAGGCTACCGCGTAGTTGTCATCAGAGATTGATACTGAATTTAGAATTGTCGCGGCATCGCCCTTTAAACATATATTTAAATAATGGAGTTTCTCCACGTTGCTTAACGAAGCGTCGGAGTGGATCATGCTTTTAAATAAATCGCGAAAATGATACCATTTGTCAAAGGACCCGTCAAATGTGGGTAAACTAATAGATGGTTTCATAGCTTTGTTTGATTTAGCTAAGATAGGTGTAGCGAATGAGGAATTAGCTGACGGCGTGTTGCTTTGAACATTTATTGATGTTGAGTTTTGTAAAAGGCCGAGGGCTAGTGCATGAGCGGCAAAAAACTTCTCCTCGAAGTCCGCATTTTCTTGTTCGTGATCGTCCAAGTTATCATCGAGCAAGTCTAATAATTGATTTTGAACCTCGTTAAAATCGGATAAAATCGCGTCAAGTTTATCAAATTTGCTTTGAAGTAATATGTAGTCGTTTGTTTGTCGTGCTTCGTTTGCACACAATTCTTCAACATACTTAGTAAAACGTGTTAACCGCGATTTGATGGTACCGCGTTTTCTATTTAATTTTTCTAGTTCTGACATCGACATTTTGACACAAATAGATAGCAGAAATAAAGACAAATAGGTTAAATAGAAAGGATAAAATAGGACTTACTTGGAATCCGTTGTTCGATTGTGTGAATCACTTGCAGGTTGTTCCTCTTCCTCGGGCGGAAGTATATACCTCTTGATGATTCAATTTGCTTGGCTTATGTAATCTCTGGACCGAAAAACCATGTGTTAGATAATGCTATATCCGGCTTGTCGGACCATGCGTTAGATATTATCTTCGGCTCGTCGTTGGACTATGCGTTAGATACTATATCCGGCTCGTCGAAGGACCATGTTTTGGTGAATGTGGCTGGGTTTTACACTTCTGCGTAATCACGGGTCGTAAATCCGCAATAGCTAAACTTCGTTGAATATTGTCGTTAATTCAACTTTGAATATAAGTTCTTCTTTCGCTCAGTAGTTCGCAGAATAAAAAAGACACTTGTTGAAGTCACAACACTCTTTAATTATTAAATTATAAACAAAAACTAAATTTACATAAGCGGCAGCAAAATATATAATTACAAAAAAACACTCGGTTACATATTTAATTTCAGTAACGCTTTGAAGTTGCTGGGAATAGCGCGTGTATTCCCTTTGATGGATCTTAGCAAACTTAAACTATATTATTAAAAATATTAGGCGAGTAAGGGTAAATGCAAATCATAGACACTTACGATTGGTCGAAAAAACTAGTTACATGGTTTTATCCAGACGGGACTTGAGAGAAATCGTGTCTCCGAAATGGTATTGTTTAATACCAGAGTCCTTTGATAATGTGACCGTAATAAAACTTGTAAAGGTTCGTCTGTTTGAACGGACAACGGCGTGTTTATTACAATAGGCGGTAAACTTTTGATTTTAACATTAAAAGGCTTAACTGGGGTGCCTATACATACGGTGACCTTAGCGGCTATACCTTAAGTCGGAACAATACAAGATAGTAAAAGGCCTGGATGAATGATCATAAACTAAGTTGATAAATTCCTGTTAAATACATTTTGTAAAAGGGATGTTATAATATTGAGGTCAACGCTGTCATAAACGTTAATAACGGGGAATGCCTGTTCCTTCTAAATGAAATGATAAAATTCAAAATTAAAAAGAAATCTTAGAATACCTAGAATTACATGCCTATAATGAAATTGACTAATTAAAAAACTTATTGATTAAAAACGTTGTCCAGGTTTCTGGACAACGATTTCAACTGCTTCCGCATCCTGCGTATTCGCCAGATCTAGCTCCTTCGGACTACCATCTATTCCCGAAACCAAAAACTTTTCTAGTAGGACGAAAGTTTGAGTCTAATGAAGATGTCATACAGAACCAGTATTTTGAAAGCATCGAAGTAATTCATTTCCGTGAAGGAATCGTGAATCTGGAGAAACGTTGGGGCAAGTGCGTTGAACTTCGAGGGGACTATGTCGAAAAATAAAGTGCGTTGCAAAACTCAAATTGCTTTCTTTCATAGCAAACCAAGTTAATTGTCAAACCACCCTCGTATATTCCCTCTTTCAACCTTCCTACCCGCCAAGCGAGTCCTGTACGGATTCACGAAGATGAGAAAACTCCTACAATGACTAAGAAGCAGCGAGCTATGAAAAATATTATATATGCGGTATTCTTCAGATTTACGGGCTTGGTAAATTCAATTAAGCTAAATGGAGAAAAGACAGTTACAGTGGTACACTGAAAAATGTTTGCCTGAACTGTTCAGTAGAGTTCCAGACAAGGGAATTATGCTCCACCATGATAATGTATCGTCCCATACGAGAGTTTTAACTCTCCAGTTTTTGTCTGGGAAAAATATAAAAGTAATAGAACTACCGCCATACTCACCAATTTTATTTAGCAATGTGTGACTTTTGGCTATTTTTGGGGGCTTAAACGCAGTTTGCGAGGCAGTAGGTTTTCATCTAAAGAAGAGTTTGATACCGCAGTTCACGATTATTTTGAAGGTATTCCTGAAGAAAATTGGTTGGGAGCTTTTAAACAGTGGAAAGGAAAAATGGTCAAACATATTTAAAATGAAATCCTAGCAAATATTAACTGTGTTTCTTATTCTCAGTATTTTCAGCAGTCCTTCGTATAAGACCTTACCAAGTCAACTTTTGGAGAATGGAACTGAATAAACGTTAGAGTACTGTACTAGGCACACAACATGGTCAAAATAACAGAAACAAAAAAGAAATTACAATATGATTCGAGCATATTTTATCATTACGAATTCAGGAGATTAAGAATTACGAAACGTCAGATCGGGTTTGCTTATAAATACTTTTTATATGCAATCGAAAAAACTCTAAAACATGATCCTCTTAAATTGTGGTAGTATATTTATCTTAGAGAAGGATAACCAGAATATTATTTTGCATAGACCTGATGATAGAGTTGAGAATTTTGCGGGTGTTTTTTTGAGGGTCTAGTGTTTACTCTAAAAACATATGCCGCTACGATCAACATACTGAAGCTGCTAGCATGGATTCCTTGAGAATTTACGATACTACGGTATATGTTATTCTGTGGAGCATTAGAAAATTAAAATCTAATTTGAATACGGGCGAGAATCAGGTCCCGTCCTTAGTTATCAAAGACTGTTGCATGGTGTTTTCTTGCTCCGTTAAAATGTATTTTGAATTTGGCACTGTGGCAGCGATGTTACCCTTCTAAATGGAAAAGTGCCTGTATTACTCCCGTATTAAAGAAGGGCAATGGAAATAATATAAATAATTATTGACGCATAGTTATTCTATCTAACTTTTCAAAGATTTTAGAGCATCCATGTTAAATCGAAAATTTCTCTCATTCATCATGGTTTCGTAACTGGATGGTTGACAATTACTAATCTGACATGCATTTCACAAGATATTTGTGACACACTGAATGATCGTGGTCAGATGGATGATGTCTACGCGGATTTTACTTGTGCATTTATACCATTGATCACAATATATTAATGAAGAAGCTCCATAAATTTGAATGGAATGAGGATTTTCTTTGTGTTATGACTTCTTATCTGCAAGGAAGAACTAATTATGTATATTATAATGAATTTAGATCCTCCGAATTTATTTCTTATACTGGTGTTTCTCAAGGTTCTAACTACGGGCGGCTTCTCTTCATGAATCGTTGACGTGTCCTGGATTGGCTTACGCCGACGACTTAAAAATATTACGCATTCATGAACCAGATGCCGCAATTCTATAGCTAAATAGCATTAATTTAATACGGAATTGATGTCTGCCAATCAATCTGAAACAACAAAAGTAAGTGCTGCATGGTTTGAATTTCCCGAGGTAAGGAAATTTTCGATGTTAATTATAACATTCACAATGACCTGTCAATGCTTAAACTCCTTCTGCTTCAAAAACGTTTATTTAATAAACACTGTACCTATGTGCCGCAGTGTTATTTCAAAGTTGGTTATATCCTGCTGTTGCTTCCAGCAGATTCCGTTTGTTCTAATTTTCAAATCTTTAACTTATCCTCATATTATAATAGTTATTATTAGATTAAAATAGAAATAAAACTACGGTTCTATTTTAAATTATGGATCTTCATCAAGTATAGCAAACGCCAATTAAGTTGGCGCGAGGAGGGGTAAGTTCGCGCAGGATTAGAAGTAGTGGGGAGATTTTTATTTGGTTTTACATCAAATGTCAGATAATTCTAACCTCTGAACGTGTATCACTTTATGATCCCCTAGCAAAGCATTATGTTCAGTCAAACGTCAATGACAAATGTATTCTGACAATTACTTGATAGTAGGGGTGAACGTTTTTAAAAACGGTTTCTGCGCACCCCCCCCCCCCCCTCGCGCCAAGTTAATTGGCGCTTGCTATAAATGCCGAATCAATTCAATTATTATTAGATTAATTTTTACTTACTTCTACTTTTTATTGTAGAGAAAATACTATTGAATATTCCAACAGTATAATCAATTAAAGAAGTTTGTTTTTATTTACAATGAAACTATTGGGGTTTTCCTCTGTTATATGATTTCTTATTAATAGATATTTGAATAAACTTAGAGCGTATTACATACATACTATGGTGAACTAATAATTTAAATATTTTGTTATATATTTGTACATTAATTTAGTTTAAAATAGTATTTCTATAGCCAAAGTTAGATATTCTTGTTTATTATTGAGTTAAGTATCAAATATTTTTACTCACGATCGGTTAGTAAATTGAACATTTCTAACCTTCAAACCGGTTAGAAAATGCCCTATTAGGTACATACAGAGGTAGGTAATAGAACTTTACCGACTAGTTTGGGTCACTTTACCGGCTAGCTTATGTCACTTTAACGGCTAGATAATATCATTTCAGTATTTATGAAACTTCAGTGTCATTTAAATAAATAAATCAAATTATAAATAAAACTATTTACAAACCTTTATTAAGTAAATAACAAGACAGCGTTTTAATACAAAATTGATTCGCTTTTGGAATTAATATTAATTGCTACATTAGAATTTCGAGAACTGTTTACTGCTAGAGAAAGACCATGTTTAAAATCGTAGGATAATAATTTAGTAATCTGTCAGGAAATATCACTATTAATTGTTACGTTACCTAGCAAAAGTACCTATCAAAAGCATTTATCAAAATATCATGAAATTTAATACTATTATATTTTTGAAATTTAGTGATTTAATAGTTTATATAATAATTACTAACCGATCGTGAGCAAAATAGTATAAAAACCTCAGCAGAAAGATGCATTCCCGGTTCACCTCGACGCTGCGCATCTCTCGACGATAACGAACCACTTTCCGCCTCGGTATGTAATATACTACTCGTATTATACAACGTGATATGCCAATAGCTTCTATTAAATATGTTATCAAGGAATACAGTGCATGCTATCGTAAGAGATTAATCATGCAGTGATGAGGTGCGCAGACTTAAAATGTTTTGACCTGCATACCTAATAGACAGATTTGAATTTTAGATCCCTTTTATCAGTGTAGTGTTAGTTACTAACTCAAATTAACCATACCAAATTAGTTTAAGTATATAAGAGTATAGTTTAATGAAACAATGCCCCACATGCCATTTACCTAGTCAGTGCTAGTCACCTTTACCTAGTCACTTTTACAGTAAACAAAAAATTCTGAGAATATTTAATTTCATTAACTTTCGAACCGAATGTTTTTTCGTAGACATTCTTCTTGCACAATGATTAACTCCGTCCATGATGAAGCAATGTGTTTGAAATATATGAGATTTTATAAATCATTTTCTGTTAAATGTTAGACCGTAAACTTAATATGTTATTTTTCCACCCGACTGATATACGAGGGACATGAAAACAGAGTATAAGGCTAAAGAACATCAATAAAAATTTATTTTTCAATGCGATTTCCTTGCTTTTAAATACAGACATTACACCGTTCCAAAAACATATTTATTCCATCGCAAAATGTTCTTTTTGTTTCTTTCCAAAATGATCATCGTGTCCCGCTGTTTTTTTTTTTTGGATTCGAAAACAAATCACTGGGGGATAAATCTGGACTATAAATCTTGTGTTAAATTTCTTCAAAGCCACAATCAGCAAGAGCAGTTTTCGAAAGTCTCGACTTATGCACTGTTGCATTATCGTGGAGCAACAAAACACCTTGAGTATTTCTTTCGCGTCTTTTCACTTCAACAGAATCTCTGAGACGATGCATCAAGCTTAGATAATACTCTCCATTTACTGTGCTACACTTATTCAGATAATTCCAAATTGCTTGACCTCCCAAAAAAAAGTTGCCATTATTTTTCTTACGGAGTTTAAACTTCGTGGGGTGGCTTAAGCCTTTAACGTGCCACTGTTGGCCTATGCAGATGATTTGAAAAATGTTTAAATGCGTGGACTCTTGCAATGGTAGTAGAGCGCTTCAGGATGATATTGATTTGCTAGCGGCATGGTGTATGAGCAACAATATGTCTTTTAAGCTTGGTAAATACCATATTATCACTTTTTCAGAGAAAAATAATATTTATATTTTTAATTACATGTTGCAAGGTACTGCCCTGGAAAGAGCTAACCACGTTACTGTTTTTGGTGGTAATTTATCATTTAATTTACATATAGATCATATTATAAATAAATCCTAGCAATTATGCGGCTTCATTAGACTTGTATGCAGTAACTTCACCGACATCATCTACATTATACAAATTTATAACGCCTTGGTCAGGTCTATACTCGAGTATTGTTGTGTGCTGTGGTCTCCTTATCATGGTGTTCATATAGATCGGATTGAGTGAATTCAGCGTAAAATTTTATACTGTTCAAATTAAAAATCCATAAAAACTTATATAATTACGCGCAGAGATAACAACTACTGGGTATTAAATCGTTGGAGAACAGAAAGCGTAAAGCATTTATTAAGCTTTTATTTCAACTGTTACACAATAACATAGAATGTTCTGCCCTTCTTTGTCTGTTGCTTTTTCATGTTCCACCGTTTCGTGCTCGCTCGGGTGACATGTGTCTTGTACATTTCCATCGAACTGAACATGGTAAGCATAACCCCATGGACCGAGTTTTATTAGAACTAAATTTTTTATCTAGACTCGATTTGCTTAAATTTCAAACCATGCCTTTCCGCAGTTATTAAAAAATTTACGGTCACCTTGACTGGTACCTTTTTTTCTCTTTTCTTTTGCTAATTGTAGTTGTTACAGTGGAATCGTTTTAAGTTTTAGATTTTGGGTCCTCCCTATTTGTAATACACACTAGTAACTATAATTTACAAACCTGTGCATCTTTTATTTTGGATTATGAAATAGTACTATTTGGATTTCTTTTTCTTGTAATGTACAATAAATAAATAAATAAATTTCTTCAAGAATATTTTCTGGAGCTTTTCCTTGTTTTGTAAGGAACTTTATAACGGCTGTATATTCGATGTAGTTCATTTTGATATAAAATCAATGCACAAACTGACAGATAATAAAATTAACCCTACACTGCGCAGTGTTGCAGATCTGATACAACTACCTTTAAACCTATAAATGTAATATGGAGAGCATGAAATTCACACTGTGACTTTTGTAGATAATCTAATACATCCCCTATATACGCTATAACTACGGTTAATTTTTGTACCAACGCGTCTGCGCATATTTTTTACTTATGGAACAAGTATGTATGGCGGTGTATTGTGTGTTGATAACCACGTGCAAGAAAGTATTATAAAACTATCGTATAATTACATATAGATAACAAACAATTATAAAATTAGGACACCTAAGGTTCATATAATACATTAAGTGTCATATTCAGTGGAAACAATAAATTTTCTAAGAAATATCGTCATTGAAAATGAGATGTATCATATCTCATGCATTGTGTTAGAGAGTGTTATTTGTTTATATGTGAGTGAAATAATGTCGGATTAAAAAAATAAATGGGTTGCGAGGTATCTACGACAGGAAGAACTGGAAGATATAATCGCACATCTCTCTGAAAGTGAAGATGATTATGATAGCATAAAGGAGAGCGACGAAGAATCAGAAATATATCAAGAAATTAAAAATTCTATATTAGCTATGCCTATTGAGTTTGAAGACAGGTTAGTGATTGAAGATAATAATATCGAGAATAACGAAGAATACTCGGAAGAAGAAGAAGATCAAAGAAATGAAGAGGAAGTAGAAAACGAAGGAAGTGAGCTTGCTGAAGCTAGCGATAATTTGCAACATATGCAGAGGGATCCTAAGAAAGAAGCAAAAGAGCTAAAAGAAAGATATAAAAATATTTTATGGCGAAAAAAAAATTTGATTATAGATGACAACGCTTTAACTTTCCGAGGAATAGCAAATTTTCCACCAGATATAGATAATCTGAGCAGTCCTTTGTCATTCTTTAAATATTTTTTTGATAAAGAACTCATTTTGACAATAGTAGAGCAAAGTAATCTATTCTCCATACAAAAAGATCCCAGTAAACCTGCCAAAATAACTGAGGAAGATTTAAACAAATATATTGGAATTTGTATATACGATATATGTCGTTAGTGCGAATGCCTGCTGTAAGAAGTTACTGGTCCTCCACACTTGGTTTTGACAAAATCAGAGAAGTCATGAGCTATAACAACTTTGTTAAAATCCGACAATATCTGCACTTTAATGACAACACAAAAATGAAGCCAAGGGATGATCTGGATCACGATCGACTGCATAAAATACGGCCGGCAATAAACAAATTGAATGATAAATTTCAATCTGTCCCACTACAACAATATCTTTGAGTCGACGAACAACTATGTGCAACAAAAAGCAGACACTATATAAAACAGTATCTACCGATGAAACCACACAAATGGGGATACAAATTGTATGTGCTTTGTGGGACAGACGGATTTTCGTACAAATTTGAAATTTACACCGGTGACGAAAATAATCCGAAGTATAGAAAACCAGAAGAGCCAGATTTAGGACCCAGTTCAAATATTGTCATACGTTTATGCAGGAGCGTACCACATAATGAGAACTACAGAGTATATTTTGAGAATTTCTATACGTCAATTCCTCTAATTGTTCACTTGGCTAAATGCGGTATACATTCTCTTGGGACAGTAAGAAGATCAATAATTCGTAATTGCAAAATGACTAGTGACAAATAAATCGCGAAGGAAAGGAGCGGCACTTGCCAAGAATATGTGGCGAATATCGAAGGAGTGGACATTTCTTCCGTTTTATGGAAAGATAATAAAACAGTATTACTTTTATCTTCTTTCACTGGACAATTACCCCTCTCACAAGTAAAACGGTTTGACAAAAAAGAGAAGAAAACCGTCGAAATCTCATGCCCCAATCTAGTAAAAGAGTACAATAGACATATGGAGGGTGTCGACCTGCTAGATGGATTGATTGGTCGTTACAAGGTAGCAATGCGAACTAAAAAATGGTACTTACGATTATTTTATCATTTGTTAGACATGACTATAATAAATTCATGGCTGTTGTATAAGAAATATTTGCCTTTAGCACAATTTCGCGCTGAAATAGCATATTGTTTATGCAACCAAGGAAGTATATCTACACCTAAAAGAGGAAGGCCTAGTGACATTGAAAAAAGTGTTCAAGCCAAAAAGACACGCTCTGCTACGACTGTCTACGTACCTCCAAAAGAAGTGCGTCAGGACTCCTATAGCCACTGGCCTACTCACGATGAAACGAGACAACGCTGCAAAAATCCAGGATGTAAATCTTTTTCTTTCATAAAGTGTTCCAAATGTTCTTTACACTTATGTCTTAATAATTGTTTCTTGCAATTTCATACGAAATAGTGACTTATATTCTTACATACTACTTCTGCACAATGTAGCAAATTTGATACATATATATTTATTTAAATAAAAACTTAATGTTTACACATGGATTTTTTTAATTATTTTTCCATATTTTTACACACAAAATTACATTGAAAAAATTTTTTTCCGGCTAAGAAAAAAAAATTGCGCAGTGTATGGTTAATAATGTTACAAATGTTTCGTAAATTGCCACCCAAGTAACCAAGGCATACATGATTTTAAGAAAACGTAAAGAAAAATTGCATTTTAATTAAATTGAAAACTGACTAGTCCGGGAAGGTAAAAATGACCCCTCATGCATACATATACATAAAATAATGAATAAGTAAGTTCAACTAATAAATTACATAATAGACATCAGACAAATGTTAAATAATTACTTCTTTCCTGTACGTTTACTTGGCCTTTAATTTACGTATCGACGACTACACTCCCCTCCACGCGTCCATGAAATCCGATCTCCCCCATCGACATAGCGTCCTGTCTTTTTGCCTGCCGTCATATTTTTCTAACGATCTCTCTAAGCTGCGATTAATTTGTTTGCTCTCGGGTTAATACATGAACAATTAGTGAGTTTATATAATGGCACTGTCTCGTTTAACTTAATGGGGTTAAGTAATTGTTTGGGTTTGGTGCTGTTGAGGAGTTGCTGGGGGTTGTGTCGGTTACAGCAACGACTCAGATAAGAGTTACTTGTGTTGTGTATACGTGCACAAATATTACAGTGACGCAGTTGGCGTTAGATAATACAAACAACTTATATATCTGTCTTCTTTGTAACACTTTAGATGACACCGGCTTTCGTTGGGGTATATATTTAGTTCTACTTATTTGCTTCAGTAAAATTTATTGTCTGTCATTAATCAACTATTTTTGTTATATTGTATCACATCCAGAAAACTTAAATGAAACTAAATACAAACAAAAAGTATAAATTTATTTATTTATTTCGCATGAGAAGCGAAATCAAAATTTAGATATTAGTGTATAAATTACTTTTATGACAAAAGAAAGGTCATAAGAGTAATTTATACGCTAATATCTAAATTGTTTAACCAGTCGAAAGCTGCAGGAGTTACCTTGCTCGGCTTGTGGATGCCACCAGGAAAACTTCTTCTGTGGCAATCGTTCACTATGTGAGCCATAGTTTATTCCACATATCCACAGTCGCAGAAGCTAGTCTCTGCTAGTTTCCATGTATACAAAATTGAGTTGCACCTTCCAAACCTATTTAATTAATACCATTGCCTACGTGGGTGAGTTACGCTGAGCAAAGGTTCTCAAGGATTAGAAATTATTCCTCATTTCAGAGTTTTCATTCTATGTTGCAGCGAGACGTATGATATTCGGCGGGTTAAAAAGAATCGATATCCAAAAACTAGAAGTGGATCTAACAGTACCGGTGATGATCCTCATTGTATAATTAAGTTGAACATCTACTAGCTTGGCGCGAGAGCTTCGATGCCAGGCAGCAGCACAGTATTCAGCAGGAGAATAAGCCAGTGCAATGGCTGGCGTTCGCAAAGTCTCTCCATTCACAACCCATGAATTGCTGGCAAGTTTATGTGATATATTATTACGGATCTTCACCATTTGACTAGTTTTATAGAGGTGCCGCTGGAACGTCAGAGACTGGTCCAACATTACGCCCAGATATTTTTGGTGGGGGTTGTGGTTTAACCGACTACTACCAAATCCAACATTCAGCTCTCTCTTGCCTTCCGTGTTACACAAATGAAAGGCACATGATGCGGATTTTGAAGGATTTCGTTGTTAACGCCATTTCTTATAATATTCGACTAAAGCTTGCAGATCTTCAGCAAGTTGTAATTCTCCATCCCCTAAATTCTTGGTTTGGGTGCATAAAGCCATGTCATCTGTATACAGAAATTTTCGTGATTTTGTGGGTGGCAAATCATTGGTGAAAATGTTGAACATTATTGAAGCCAGAACCGAGCGTTGAGGAAGGCCATTCTTTAAAGTTTTGCCATTATTGGTGCGATTGTTTAGCTAGACTTCGATTCGGCGATTGCTCAACATGTTCGGGATAAATTTGATGAATTTAGCACATGAAATGATCTTTTGGAATTTAAAAATCATTCCATTCTTCCAGACTGCCATAGACACTGGAGAGATCAACAAAAGCAGCGGATGATTTCAAGCCCTTCTGAAAATCTGTTTCAAGATTCGTTGTTACCGCCATTAATTGGTTACATAATTATTTTAAATATAAATAAATTGTTATGAATTCTGACAAAAGTTACACGATGGAAATTAAAACTCTTAATGATGATCCAATGCAGTACATAAATTCCTACAATTCGTTACCTAAGCTACCAATAAATAAAATTCTATTCATTACAAACCTAACAAAATTCGTGAACATTATAACAAACTCATTTGACTACATAATATTTGTAAAAAATAAGAAATATAAAATAAATAGAAACTATATAGATAAAATGAACATTTTGTTTGATTATATTATTGGGTATCAAATTATGAAAAAAGAAAAATTCTTTCCAATAAAAGTTATTGTTGATAAAAATTACAATTTTATTCCCATACAATGATAAACAAAAAATTTGAACAATTGTTAATGTAAACTATATGCCTAAATTATAATCGATTTTATAGTTCATTAGTTGTTCATCCCACGACACATTTATTCAAAATACAAATCCTAGACTAAATTTTACCTTTCTCGATTTCTTTTGTAGGGATGTTAATTTCAAAAATCACGTATTTTTCTCGTACAATACTACTTAACGCATAATAAAGTAATTGTAGTTATACTTCTCGTCAGGAAAGATAATCCCTGCGTCACCAATATAACATTGTATGATTTAAATCAGTACTTCGGCGTCATATTAAATACCTTGCAAATAAATTGCAAAATGAATATGGAAACTGACTTCGTTTCCGGGCCAAATAAATTTGTTGACAGTCGGTCGAATTTGTAGGTTATGTGAAGATATACTTTAGTTATATTACTTTAAAATTACTATAAATTAAACAAAGTTGCGTAAACAGCAAATCAAATTAAACTATAACACTGCATGAAAAATAAAATGAACTGTCAAGAATTTACAACATTTATGTCAACATATAAGATTGTAATTCTTTAATCATTTATCATAGTGAATTAATGAATGGCAAAACCAAGCAGCTTCAAGTTAGTTGTAAAAGCATTATTACTGGAAGTGAAAACCATACAATAGACCAGAGTATCTACTTTGTATAACTGTAATTACATATTCACTGTTATGACAGTTTTATAAACATTATTTTATAAAAATGTATATTTGTTTAAAAAAAAATAAACGATTTACTTACATCAAATACATTTCGATAAAATTTTAAATTTTTAAGTGACAGTTCTACAAACACTTTAACCCAATTATATCGTCGAATAACCCGAATGAGGATAAAGTTTAGTTAATCTCTAATTAAACGTTCTACAGTGCCTAATTTTAATAAAATTTGGAATACATTGCAGTATAACTTAACACTGCCATAATAGATAAGTTGAGTTTTGCACAAAAGTCGGTATAAATATATGAAATCACTGTATGCATTGTAAACACAACATATTAATACAAACTTATTTGCTGTGTGTGTTTTTTTGGTTCGAAATTATTTGTTGACTGCTAGTAAATTAGAACATGTACGATTTCAGAAAGAAATTTTGAAAAAGGAACATGAAATGAAGCAAGAAAAAAAGTTTAGTAATTGAACTTTCAAAAATTAAATTAGAGTAAACAAAAAATCTTACTTGCAATAAGTTACAGATTTATTATAAGAAACATATAATATATACAAACAATAGATATTTTATTTATTGTCTTCACCAAATTCTATGAATTTATTTTGTGTATATTAAAAATTTTTAAGTTAACACCAGAAGATTAGAGCCAATGGACGCCAACACATATAAGCCAGTCGAAACACATTTCACTAGTGTATCTCGCAAAAACTTTTTACAAAAAGATGAAAACACATTCAAATGTATTTAATTGGACATACATTTTATATGCATTGTATTTTTAACTCCAAATATAAAAATTAGAACAAAAAAGAATACGCAGTAAGAAAAAAGAGCCAATTAAAAAAAATTCCAATATATTAAATTGTCAATGTAACGGGGAATTATAATTGTTTAATAAGTTAATATATATATTGCTATGGATTTTTTCTAAAAATAATATTTTAAAAATATGTAATTTTAAATAAATGTACATTATTTTTGGATATATGTGTATATCCGATATGTTTTAAATTTCATGTGTGAGATAAAAAAAACTAGTTTTATTCGAGGCCAATGTGTTCTTGAGGCCTCATATAATTCTGGGAGACGAAGATTTGCTGTAACACGAGAACGTTGCGTTCTATGAAAGATATATATTATATATTTAAATTAGTTCGGGTTGATTTGAATGTGTTAATTAGTTGTTTGTATTTTGATATTCAATTCCCGATATATTTTGAGATTTTTATTCTCGTAATTTGATGATTTTAAAAGATTAAACAACTATTCTCGTAAGTCTCCAAATTGTAAGTAGAATAATTTTTTTATGTCGACATAAATTTAAAAATCAAATTATATTAATTGTAGTTCTATTGTTTTGGAACAAGTAGGTAATTGTTTTAATTATTAGAAATAAATAATAAAGATTATTATTAACATTTCTTTGTAATAATTATAAATTGAAAAGTTTGTTCGACGGGATTCAAGGTTATTTTTTGTACATGTTATTTGTGCATGTGTAAATTTTGAACGTGTTTCAGATTTTGATTATACAGTCTGGTTCTCTGGGGAGAAATTAAAAATAAACTTTATTATTTTTCGATAAGTTTGATCGGAGTCATTAAGAGGAAGTTTTTTCATTCACTCAGCTGTCAATATTACGGTGAATATATTTTACCTCGTGTATTATTGTAAAATACATAATCTTTATACTTTATAAGATAGATTTTTTTTTCTGTTTTTGATTTTTTGTATTAAAGATTCAGTTTGATTTTATCCTGTGTTTAATTTTTGTGTTCTGGCCATTACCGTTAATGAATTAAAAATAAGTAACTTATATAATATAAATATAAAACATATTGTGAACTTTTCACTGGCGCCTAGTATATTTCACAGTCACGACTTTCCTTATTGGAACCCGTGAAGTTAGAAGTCTCATATTTGGAAATCAACCGGCTGAGTAACCTAGTTGGGTAAACTAGTTGTGGATGGTGGCGCATTGAATCTACAAACCACTATTCATAGCAATATGTAATCAATGATTACATATGCATATTAACTTATTAAACAGTTATAATTAAATCATTTAAGAAAATTGCCTTATTATTTGTTTAATAATAAAATTATCATGAGTATATATACAAAAAAAGGAAATATAGAAAATATTTAGAAGATAGTATAATAGTCGATATTAGAATAAATTTGCAAAATGAACATTTACCATTATTTGCTTCTGGCTGCTCTTTGTGGAATTCGATGTCCTCATCAATGACCCATTCACAAAATTGTGTAATACTGTTACTGCTACTATTATTGCTTTCGAGAGTTCTACATTAACTCTCATACCATATATGTAATAAGATTGGAAATCTTTTTAAGACACCAAAAATCTTTCAATCCAGTTTCTGGTTCTAATATGGAATTCATCGTTCAGCTCGACTTTGAGGATTTGCTAAAGAGGTTAATAAATATTTTGTAATATTGTAACC
Organism: Melolontha melolontha; assembly: GCA_935421215.2. NCBI lineage: Eukaryota > Metazoa > Arthropoda > Insecta > Coleoptera > Scarabaeidae > Melolontha > Melolontha melolontha. The sequence continues at coordinate 163,516,798 of OW285237.1, read as the reverse complement.
ACTATCGCAAAGTATAACTGAGTTATTGAAATATTCATTCTCTTAGCCTTTTTTTATTGCAGATGCATTCAAAATTGTTTGGTCATGTGTAGATCCTGGCCATCTAGCTACGATGTCAGAAATTCTTAATTGAGAATCTCTTATTACCTGAATATTCCGTGAAAAAGATCCTTTTCTGTTTCAGTACAGCTCAGCATTATTACCACAAGGAGATTGTTTTCTCATGTGAGTGCAATCAATTCTACTTAGTACATTAGGAAATCTAGCTACTTGATAAAATCTGTTTAGTTTCTTGTAATTCTTCTACCTTTCTAGACATATTTAGATACAAATTGTGGTCATAGTCTCGCAATTGCATGTGTAACATTTTGTACGATTACTTGTATTAATATTATTGTATTCGTTGCATAAAATCTCAGTTACTAAAAGTAAAAACTAACATTACATAAACAAGTAATCAGCTGTATACTAATACTTGATACTTTTACTGCCAACACAAGAAAATTTGATATATTTGGCGGTATCACTATCCGTGAACTAAAAACGACGTGTAGAACGTACGTTGGCATAAATATTAGATTATAATATGGAATAAGTTAAAACATGGGATAGCTAACAGTTTTTTATCTGCGGTCTTGTAGGAAGTATTGTTAATCACTATCTTCACTGCTGCTTGAATCATTAATGTTAATTATAAAGCCATTGATTTCACAATATAAATGTATTTCTCTATCATACCATTTTTTTTGTAATACTTTCCGTGTGTATAACACAATTTTTCCAAATTTCTTCCGTACAATGCTCTAGTGATTCCTTCCACATAGCTGTAACTTTATCATCTCCATATCCATCCCTGAAAATATGTTTATTATAATATTGTTTTGCATGGTCCCAAATAATTTCTACGGCATTAAATTTGCAATGATAAGGAGACAATCTTCTATATTTCATGTCCATGACTTTGTAGCAATTCATCTACTTGATACCGTTTTTCTTTATACAAATTTTTAGCCAAGGGTAGTAGGTCTGTTTTAAATAGAGTTGGTTCGCAAGGTATATTATGTTTCGACAAGTACATAATAATATCATTTTTACACCAAACCGGTGATGGATATTTCTAATAGTAGGGTGCATTGTCCATCACTGTTTGAGCCGGTTCTTCCAAATTTGGTATTAAATATTCTTCGATCCATTTCTTAAACATTTCTCCATTCATTTCACCATGATAATCTTCTATTTGTGATTTGCTTGCAAACAATAAAGAAGCATTTGGCACAAAACCTAATTTTAAACCACAATGTAATACAACATATCGCTTGGCCACGTAACCCTCAGGTTTACGAACACTCTGCAGATTATTACCTTGCCAGGTCTCATCAAGCAATACCACTTCTCTCTGAACGGAGCAATTCAAATTCTTTATGTAATTCCTAAGAAATGTAAATCTCATCTCTGCAATGTTGGATCGTTCCACTAATGCTCTAGATTATTATCCTTTTTATATTTAAATCCAATATTGTGAAGTACACTGCTGCTACACAATAAAATGTGATTTTCTGCAATTTCCGCATTTAACGTTTGTATTGTAACAAGTTTTTCTAAAATTTAGAATATTAATATAATAAAAATTTGTAAAGTCTTACTCTGTAAATACATAGAGGATAATGTATTTCTTGTACTCATTTTAGAACACTCTCCCAAATCATCAGTTTTCGGCATTTTACGTGGCCTTTTCTTTCCCGGACTAGATATAACAGAATTGTTTAATGACTGAGCTTTGATACGTTTTACAGTAGCTAATCCCAAGCACAATGCATCTGCCACTCGCTAAACAAAAGGTTTATTAAAATCAAAAAAAGTTAAAAAGTCTTTGGATCGCGATAGCCATGAAGTGTAAAAACCAACTATAGAATTATTTACTTCTGTACTTCTTTACTTTGAAGTACACATAAGTCACAAATAAAATAGATTTTAGGTTATGGTAATTAGTTGTATTTTATGTATATTTTATAACAGCTGACTTGAAAGTTGTCAAGTAAATGTTAAAACTAATTGAAATAAATAATTTCATAGATATCTCGTAAATTCCACGGCAATAGCGATCCAAAGACTTTTTGATCATACGTTATTATGTGCACATGTAATAGGTATTAACACCATGGTTTTTCTCTCGTTCAAAACATTGCAACAAATTTAAAACAAGTTGTCGCAATTGTGAATGTCATGTTCTGCCATGTGCTGCCATTATAGTTTTGAAAAAATAAATTTCAAAAAATATGTATTTATAAAAGGAAAATAAATAACAATTCGATCAAATAGCAACGAAAGTGTGTTGTCAAATGTCAACGAGTAACGACTGACTACTAAGTGGAAATGCGTGATTTATCACGGAGTAGGTAATAACCCCGTCTTTCTCTGACTCAAGTAAATTGCCTGAGCCGTATGTCTGTGCTAGGAGAAGCTTCAAAATACATACTTTCGTTCAAACTGTCCTTGTCACAGAAGTAGGTACTGTTTGTTATTTGGATGTGGAGATTATTCTTTGAATGTCGTTGATAGAATTAACGGGATCATCTTTGGTGATTTGGAGTGTAACAAAACATCAACAGAATGAAAGGTCGTATATATGTTATTTTTTAAAAAATAATTGTTAAGGTGAAAACTCGTAGCGTAGGCGTTTCAAGATATTTTCTCAAAATATACTTAAAAAATCAATGTAAAATCTATTGCATCTTGTAGACATATTTTGCATTTAAAAATATCTTACGTTATGTATCTTGTGCAATATAACTTTTATTCACCTTAAAAAAATATAAAATATGATACAAAAAGATATTTTAATACTGTAAACTTAGTATAAAAAAAATATCGCAATTTTCAATCACATCCAATCTTCTACAAGGGAATCATCTTCGTTGCTACTATTGCTGCTGTTGGTGAGTAATTGCAATGGCCTACAAAGAATAATTTAAAAAAAAAACAATTTAATTTATTATCTAATTTACGCTTACGCCTTTCCGACGTCACTGGCTTGCCCTAATAACCGCAATATCTCTTGCAGTTGAACATCGTTTCTCGCTGTAATTATGCAATAGTCGTAATGGCGTTGAATTTCTAACATAATTTTGATTTGTAAATTACCCACGGGGTCGAATGCCTCAACACTACCGAAGGGAATTTTAGTTTTTGTGTCCCGCGTAATAAATTTTATAAAATTATGGTTAATATATAGTCTAGCATTTGACATTCCAAGCACCGATTCTTCTAATAATTTGATTAATTATTAGAAAATAAAACACTTGGCTTAGTTTCACAACTTCTTTAATTAGATACACTAACAATTGTTTCGGCTATTAGGCCATTATCAAAGAGCTATCTCAAACTAAAACTTACTCTACTTAAGGTTAACACATATACCTGTGTTCCTTAAGGGTGGGAGAATGTGGGTAATTGATATTTAAGATTGTATCGATATAGGGGGTATTTATGAATTCTAATTGCGTGTTTGTGATCACTCGATTTTGTTTTTGGGCTTTTTTAATTTCAAAAATCTCTAATATATTTAACTTTTTACTTTTTGCTACATTATGAATGAGGTAATGTAGCAAAAAGTAAAAAGTTAAATATATTAGAGATTTTTGAAATTAAAAAAGCCCAAAAACAAAATCGAGTGATCACAAACACGCAATTAGAATTCATATATCGATACCACCCCCCTATATCGATACAATCTTAAATATCAATTACCCACATTCTCCCACCCATAAGGAACACAGGTATATATGTTAACCTTAAGTAGAGTAAGTTTTAGTTTAAGATAGCTCTTTGATAATGGCCTAATAGCCGAAACAATTTTTAGTGTATCTAATTAAAGAAGTTGTGAAACTAAGCCAAGTGTTTTATTTTCGAATAATTAATCAAGTTATTACAAGAATGTTTCACCAAGAAATATCTGCGAAGTCAACCAATGAAAAACCGATTCTTCATTAACCATGAAGTCAACTCTTCTAATCAACATTCTTTCTTTTCGAAAGCATGCTTGAAACTGAAAGAGCTGTTTTAGTTTTTCCGATGTGACACCGTATTTCTTATACATTGTTCAAAAAAAATCTACACTATTTCTATACAATTTTATTATAAAGCACTGAATAGACACGAGGGACACGTGTTAGCCGGAGACGAGTCAGATCGAGACGAGAACGGAAATTATAAACGATAACCATAAGAACTTGCGCCTTGTCTACATTGGTTGTGTGGTTACAAACTGTCGATAAGATAGTAGACATCTTATGAACTATTACTATTTAGTTTAGTCATTGATGGTAAGATGGTGGGATATCTTTAAATTTTGTTATAAAATAAACTAGAATTCAAATATACAGAGAATTTCATGTAACTTGCAATATATGAATGTAGTAACCATAGATTCTAAAATACTATGCACTTGCACTGTCCCACATAAAATGCAATATGTAATAGTTATGATCGATATGATATCTTTCATGGTTGTTTTGTCAAATTATTGACAGTAAAGCCTATTTAATTCAATGTAGTGTTTTAGGATTAAAACTACATTTCCGATAAATATCGTTTATTGAATTGAATCCCGAAAGATACCATGTCACTGAGTTCTCTCTTCCTTTGTGTATATCATTTAAGATTGATACTAAGCTAATATCGAAATAGAAATACTGCTACTTTTGACTTAACTAATGTCAAATTATATTGATATGTTGCATTTTACGTGGGACAATGTAAGAATGTATTACCTAGTTTCTATGGAAATAAAAAACCTATACATGTTTGTATATTGCATCTTAAGTGAAATTCTCTGTATATTAATTAAAAGAATTTAAATATACATACACAATCATATTTATTTTATGTATATAAATGACTATTACAATTAAAAAAGCAGCTGGCGGTCCTGTCTTAGCAAATATTTTAAACAAAGTTGTTGATGTGATAGATGATAAAATAAAGGGCAAGACATTAACATTATAAATTCCTGGTCATCCACCAATTCCTTTAAAGAAAACATTGTCTCAAAAAGATAAAGACACCATAGAAAAAAATATTGTACCCCTTATAAATATGAATAACAAAGAGGATTCAGATTGTGAGCATGTTATATCATTATTATGTTTTTAATAAAAATAAACAAATTGAGAATATTAATCCTACAGAAGAAATTAAAAAATTATTAAATATACAAGAACGTAGATTATTTGAAAGAAAATCATAAATGCTTTCTCTCTGACGTTAAATAACATAGATATAAAAATAATAAACACTACCAGACGCAATTTACTTCATTAGAATTTTGAAATTGATCATTATTATGAGTTACTACGTAACTTTCTGGAATTATAATTTTTTCTGGTAATGAATTACCAAATGAATCAAAGAAATTCACTGATTTATTAATATTGTTTACGTACATAGCAACTCAATGTGTTCCAGTATCCTAATCTATATTAAAAATATTATATTTATTTAAATTATCTATACCATATGATAATAGTTTATCAGAATTTATGTTTATTTCTTTATTTGTAGTTAATTTAAAAATATTTTCCAAATTTACGTTTGACAGTTGATTACCATCATCATTCTTACATTTGTCAACAAAGTAATTTAGGATAGCATTATTCACATTACGATTAATCTTCGATTTCTTAGCGAAGCGATGAATGTCAGTCATTTATAATACCTTGAATAGTTGCTGAATATAATTATTATTATCAATTATAATATCTGTTTTCTTAGCATTATCTGCCTCAGCGTTTTTATATGCTTTATAAATTACATTTATATTCCTAATATTATTTTTATATTCTTCTTCAGTATTTCTACCAACTGCTTTCAATCTATTTTTATATTCTCTGAATGATTTGTAATCACATAATTTTGTTGGAAAGCATATACCATTTTTATTAATGGTATAGAATCCAGTTTTACTGTAATTCTTTAGACATTCATTAAGTGTTTTATCATCAAGAGTAATATAATTTTCCAAGGCACTTATTATACTTTAATGAATTATTTCACTATAACTTGATTTCATTCCAGCTGGTATAAATTTACCAGTTTGTTGAATATATATTACATGTTGCTGTATATGCCTTCCTTCTGTAAATAATTTTTCTGCTAAATCTGTTATACCAATTTTTTTTATGCGCATCATCAAATATATTAAGACTGTGTGTTCTCAATTCATTTGGGATACTATCTTTTTCGTATCTATGTATATATTAAAATAAATAAAAGTTTCTTTACATAATTCTTTTATTACTTGAATATCTTTTTCTAATTCATTACCACTAGATAAAAAAATAATTTATTTGTGAAATTGATTTCCTTTCCATACCAAATATTATTTCTTGAGCAACTGTTGATTTACCATATCCGGATGGACCTATAATTATTATTCTTTTTGTTTGTGATAATAATTCACCACCTATTCTTCCTTCAATCAATGATCTCATCCAAAATTTATTCGCGATTCATCGCCAAGTCTTTGACATTTATCAGTATTATCAAATAAGTTTTTCTTTGGTCGACCACTATTAGTCATAATTAATATTAATTAGTATTTATTAATAATTAAATAAATATATAAAAATATATTTATAATAAATATCAGTAATGTTAGTATTAGTGTCATACACATTTACCAAAGTCAAGTCATTAAAAAATATAATAAATACAAAAGATCAATGGACTGCAATAAATGACGCAAAAAATTATTATAAAATAAATTTGGCAACCGAATATTTGAATAGATTGTCTAAAGAAAATATTTCGAAGAGAAAATTTGTAAAAGAGAAAAATATCACAAAAAACTTTAGATTCAGCACTAATATTAATTAAACAAGATCCAAAACTAAAATCCTTACAAAATTCGGGTACATCTGCAAGTACTCATTCCCATATAAATTCAAATGGAATGGGTCACATTCGTCCGCATTTGTCGGCAAAAAAACGCAGAAGAATACAAAGATATTAAAAGATGATCAAAGTACCAAAGATGATCAAGATTTTGAAGAAAATTTTAATAAGTCTGTAAAATCTTTATCTAGTAACTAATGTCATTGATTGATATTGCAGATAAAAATCAATTGAGAATTATACAAAATAAAATCAAAGCTGATTACATTAAATTTAATAGATTATCTGTTGGTTCTAAATCAAAAGCATTAGAACAACTATATACTGAAAACAGAATTTTAAAAGAATTAGGAATTGCTGCAGTTGACACAATTGAGAAAATGGATGAAGAAATTGACTATAAAGATAATAAAATTAATGTACTAGAAAAAAAATTAAAATATGTCAATCACTATGATGAAGACAATATCAATAATTTATTAAATAAACAGCCAATCATTAGATATGTTGATAGACAAAGAGCAAAAAGATGACAAATAAATTACTAAATGATGCAGATTTAAAAATTAATCAATTGTATATCGAAAAAAAAAAATTAAATGCTTATTTATAACAGGCATACTAATTTTTATAATTTTAGAAATATTAGATATGATTGTTAATTATTTGATCTTTAATATTTTGAAACTATCCTTTTTTATCTTACTTTTAATATATTACTTGTTAATGCAATTATTCAATCTCATTTTGTAAAACTTTAGTTCTTTTACTAATCCTTCTAGTTCTTCTCTAATCTCTTGTTTCTTTTCTAGTTTTGCTATTGGAAATTTAATATTTGTTTTATAATAATTTTCTATTACTGTCTTATAGTTATAATTCCTTTATTATCGGTTTAAACATATTCTTATTATGTTTATATGATTTTAGTTCTTCAATAAATTTTTTATTTTCATCTACTGTAATAATGTCATCATCTAATATTCTTTTCAAAATATTTGAATTTTGTAATTTTATAGAATCTATTATTTCATTTTGTTTTGATATATCGCAAATATATGGTGCAGATGGTAAATCAACACTAAAATATTCAACTGGATTATAATGGTAAAAGATTTTCAAGTTGAAAACTGCCAACATCCGTCAAAAGCAATAGAAGTTTCTCTTTTTGAATCGATTCCGGTAAGAAGAAAGTTGCCAGTTCTTTCTGTATCTGTATCTTGTTATTGTCAAATTATTTGCCTTTTCCAACTGTTTGGATGAAATTAAATACGATTAAATAAGGATAGCAATCATTAAATGAACTATGTATCGGCCCACACTATCAGCAGTTTCATCTACGCATATATAAAGATAATTGTTTGCAACAACCTTCTTAATTCTATTCAATGTTTCTGCATAGATACAGCGAATATATTTTTTTCTTAACGTACTCTCGTCGGGAACGTTATATTTGCTGATGTACTTTTGCAAAAATGACTTGACATTTAAATAGTTTAATTTATGTAGTGGAATATCTGCCGACACAAACATTTGACACGAATCTTCATTAAATTGTTCTTGTTCCGATTGCAAACATGGCGGTAATGTTTGCTGACTCTTCTTCGCCAATTTCATCTTTGTTAGTTTTGCAGCATGAGATGGAGTTTTCATATGTTGGTCGACTTGGAACTTTCTCTCACATGTAATCTGCAAAAAAATATCACATCATCGGTTGTTTTCTTATAAAATAAACGTTAGTAAAAGATAAAGGAATAATTAAAAAATTAATTAATTAATTAATAAGAGAAATTAAAGTTAAAATTTTACTCACAATCTTACAGCATGCTACGCAAAACACTTTTTCTCCATCCATACGCAATTCTGAATAAGGTGCAATCCATCCAGACACAGTTGCTATTTTCGGCATTTTTTCTATTATATATCACAACTGACAAGTTTACACTTCGAAGAGCCAACATAAAATGACGTTTAAAATAAAATTACCTTCGAATATGGGAATAAATTTCTCCGAATAGCAAAGAAACATATATACTCCTAATTTTCTGGTAAAATGTATTTTGTATTTATTTAGAAGTTTTAAGGTATTAGCTTTTTCTGGAATTTTGTCTCGTTCTGGATGTATGGGAAGATCATTAATAAATTCTTGAAGACGCTTATCGGAAAAGTAACGGGAAGAGGCTTAATAAAATGCTATTTTTAATTTAAAGAGGGCTGTTTAATTATTGTTTGTTTAATACAAACGTATTTTTAATAATATAAAATATTATTAAAAATCTGGTGTGAAGAACACAAATACAGGTTCACTATTAATATTTTTGTGAACGTGTCCGAACATATCCCTCCCCAGAGACGTAGATACGTATTTCGCCTTTCTACAGGCTCATCGGTACGCCCTTGCTGGAGAAAGGATATCTTCAGACACACTCACAAAAAAGAACCACAGAAATGATCCAGACCGAGCGTAGAAGTAAATTCTGGATAATTTCTGTGATGTGGCGATGTGGTTCTTTTTTGTGAATGTGTCTGGAGATATCCTTTCTCCAGCAGGGGCGTACCGATGAGCCTGTAGAAAGGCGAAATACGTATCTACGTCTCTGGGGAGGGATATGTTCGGACACGTTCATAAAAATATTAATAGTGAACCTGTACTTGTGTTCTTCACACCAGATTTTTAATAAAATTTTATATTATTAAAAATACCTTTGTATTATACAAAACTGGTGGGGTTTACCTACTCATATATGTTTCAATTATTCTGATATATTGTTTATGTGTTACATCCACGACATATTTTTAGTAATGCCTATAATAAATTTGATTTAATAAATAAATAAACTCGGATACTTAAAATACGCAAAAATACTGAGTTACGACAAAATTTGCAAATATGCAAATTTATGCAAGCTGCATATAATCCGGCTTTTAGTATATTGTTCATTATAATAAAATTTTTTGTTTGAGTGTGCACCGCTTCTATTTAATTAAGCATGCAATGATACGGAGGGGTATCTTTTAAATTGTATGATCAAACCTTACCATGATATTTTAAAGTTTGTAGGCCTTTGGTAACAATAATGTAAAATAGGATGAATAATTTATTGAAGGCTAATGCGAAATAAGGTAAAAGTAAAGTTACAAACTCAGTTTGTGACTTACTCTGGTAAGTACCTAATGAAGTCACTGTGCTGGCGAAACAATTGTCATTTTACAAACAAATATTAATAAAGTGCAGATTTCAACTATCAGTTTTATTTCTATTTTAAGTTATGGATCTTCAAATAAATTCAAATACCAATAGATATAGTTTACTTTCATTAATTAAAATATTGTTTAAAAAATTAATAAATACTTGAGTCTCTTTTAATAAATTCTACCTATTCTACTTCATTATTTTCGTCACGAACAAATATCACACTTTTAAAACCCGCACACGACCGTTTAATGTCTCTTCCTTTCCAATCCGGCTTAAAAAAAGATATGAAAGACAAAACCGTGGACACATGCCTCCTTCGAACGATTTTAAAAACGTAATCACCACAAAGATGACCGTATTTATATGTATGAGAATCTGCTAATATATAATATTCAAAAGAATGGACTAAAAAATTTGGGGTTGTTGCGTCCGGTCCCAAAACCACAGTCAAGCCAGCTGCAAAAGAGATTAGGCGGGGAACAGTGGTCGAGGTGTCTACAAGGTGACGGTCGCTCTCGTAATGACAGAGCCGGTTAATTGACACCAAAATGAGAACTGTAATCATTCTGCGCCGACCTTCATTCAGGTGTGGTAGATTCAATTACTGTTTTGTGTCTCACGAACTCAATTCTCTATGCAACTACTCATTTCCTCCGGTAGATACGGTGATGCGTCGGCTAACCGCCCACCACGGGAGCTAGCGTAGAAATGACAGTATTGTAATAGAAATTACTACATCGATAAAATATAATAGTATATAATTGCAATTCTCTTAAAATTCAGTTTTTAATTTAGAAAGATTAATATTTAAGTACGGAGAACTTTTCACAAATAATGTACATTACTTTCTTTTTTTAAATATATATTTTATTTCAAGCAACATCTTTTCATAATGCATCTACCGACTGATTTAAAGTATCTTAAAGAAAGACGGAGATACATCCAAACAGCTGTAGTATAAAACATAAAATTTAAAACGTAAATGCCACATCGTTTAAATTTATTTATATATTTATTATTTCTTAATCAATGTCACCAAAAACTACAATTAAATTTTGATGACACGAGTTATTTGATTACACATACGACTTACAATAATAAAAAATCTCTATGTAAAGGCTGTTCCAACAACAACTTCAAAATAAACAGTCCATCTAGTAAACTGGGTGAGGATTTTTTATGGATTCTTTAGTACAAAGTCTGCCATTACATGTGAAAGAGAATATCTAGCAAATAATCTCCACAACCGCGCTGACAGGTGTTGACTCTTTGAACAAAGTTGGTAACACATTTTGGTATAAGATCGGTTCTGTTTCAGTGATAAATCGTTGGATTTAAATTCTTTAGGCCTGGATTTGTTCTTGTAGACCTGACCTGAAAAAAAAATTCCAAAAGGGTTAAGTCGCACGATCTTACCAGGCAATTCTGCTCTCATGAACTGAGAAATTATTTGACCCAGATATTTACTTTGCAATAATTGCATAGTTCCTCTCGCTGTGTGATAGGTCTTATTCCAAGTAAACATCCTCCACATCGATGTTTCCCAATGGGTGTCAAAAAAGTCGTTTCGACAGTCCACGAAGCGTGAAGTGTGTTTCCCTGTGTCTTCCCTAGTGTCAAAGTTTTATTGTTTTTGGTTATTTTTTTTTTGCATTTGTTGCACATATGGGATACTGGGATCGGAATTTTGCTAGGTAGGCTTATGGGCAAAGATTCCGTAAAGCCCTTAATAAAAGTTGGTTATCATTTAACGATAACGAAAACCATTAATCATGACTGTCTCACCAAGGTCATTTTGAAAAAAAATATGGCCCAATCACACCTCGTGACTAGAATCCACACCAACATGTCACTTTACGGGGATGCATGCGTAGCTCATGAATGGCATGAGGTTGTTTTTCTCCCAAAATCCGGCAATTTTGATAATAAGCTTCATCGGGAAGGTTATTTTGTTACGAAAATCAGTGTCACCTCGTTTGATGTCCAACTTCTTCAATCCTTGCGTCTTGCAAAATTCGATGAAGGGTTGTTGGGAATTGTTGAGAATGATGCCGTATGGAAGTGTTTGGGTCATGTAACGTATTTTTTTCTATTTCGGTGCTATAAAGTGCACTTTTCGACACCCGCTTGGGTTGCATAAAGTATTACTTTTTCGCACGCAAAATCTTGTTTTTAGAGGTTTGTCATTGCATAAATCAATCTAAATTTTAAACTTAAAATGACAAATAACACCGCCGATTTTCAAATATTTAAAATGCTCTAGTTAAACATCAATGCTACCAACTTCAAAAAAAGAAAATTTCTACAATTTTCGTACAAAACATGCCTCTTATTTTAAGTCTTTTTGAACTTTTAATCTCCGAAATAGAAAAAATAGTATAAAATGCACTTGTTCTTTAGAAAACTCGCCTTGCGGCTCGTTTTCTAAACTTGAACGCGTGCACTAAAATCATATCTTATGCAACTTGCACTTTAATATACTATTTCTTAACCGAGGCCATCTATCCTTGTCAATAATCAGAACGACGATGCTCGCCTTTAAAATAAAGCGAACGTTCAAATTTTTTTCACAAAATCGAAAGTAAGACGATCATGTCTACCGAAATAGAACGTAATTTACGACTTGTGATGTGTGAAAATAACGCCTCATATGGTAAATTGCAATACTTCAACACGACATTTATCAATAATGCCGGCTTGACGTTTACCATAGACCAAATGGGGAATTTTTAAAAGTGAAGTTGTTATTGGAACACATGTTACTTTAATTTTAATCTTGCAAAATTTCAACTGAAAACTGTCAAAAAATCAAGTCAAATCAAGTCAACTAACTTGAACACTTTTATTTTTGGATCCATACACCACTACTAAAAATTTTCAGAACATCTCTCGAACAACCTTTGTACCAGTAGCGGTTCTTGATAACACAAGATGTATGCTGCTGCACGGATGAGACCGCTTCGTTTAAGCTTTTATACAATGTGTCCGGGAAAATGTGGGAAATCTCTCGGATTCAGATAGAACATTAAAAAATAAGATTACAAGTTCCCATATTTGTTTTCCTAGCGGCTCTCCCTACGGAGATACGGCCTCCTAAAGGACGCCACTGGAAATCAATTTTTCTTGAATAACTTTTAAACTACTTATTATAATTTAATGAAAATTTAATATGATAAACAGTAGCAAGGACCTCTTAAAATACTCCTTAAATTTAAATTAGCTTGTTTAGTTTACCAGGGGCAGACTAGGTTGTACATTTTAATGCTTACATTTTTAACACCCTGTATGATAAGGAGTTAAAAAAACAAATTTGTATACCTTGAACATTAAGCTAAAGAAAAGGTACTCTTATTCATTGTCGATAAAATGAACCGTTTTCGAGGAAAAAAAAATAAAAGAATTAATGTTTTATTTCTATTAAAAAGAACCATTTTTTTTTGTCTGCAACAAAGTGTGATACAAAAGTCATTCCAGGAACAAAAAAGTTTTAGTTTAGGTTATTTAATCCGACAAAATTACAAAGATTCTTAGAAATGCAGTTTTGTCCCAGAAAGGCACCTTAACAAAAATTATGTTTAGAAATGTACTCACTAAAGCTTGCAACGATTGAACCTAAATACGCTAATTAGAAATAATCAATTAAAAACTTCATAAGTGGGTTCAACATGGGCTCCGTGAACTCTAATACACTCGTGCGCACGACGAATAGAGGACTGCTGTACTCGCCACAACAACCCAGCATTGTTTCTTATCACATCACAATGAAATGTGATTCTCTGTAAAAGTTCCTCCCTAGTATCAACCGGAGAGGAATACACCAAGGTTTTGAGATGACCCCACAGGTGAAAATCCATTGGCGTTAGGTCGGGAGACCGTGGAGGCCAGGCAATGGGACCTCCTCTGCCTATCCAACGGTTTGGATAGACGTTGTTCAGGTGGTCGCGTACAGCAACGCTAAAATGAGGTGGGGCCCCATCATGCATAAAATACATGCTTTGGCGGGTTGCAAGTGGCAAATGCTCTATTGAATCCAGAAAAGCGTTCTGAAGGAACTGTAAATAAAGTTTACCATTCAATCGTGGCGGCAATACGCCTGGTCCAATCAAAAAATTGCCAATTATTCCTGCCCAAACATTAATTGATTGGAACTGATGTTGATAATGATGAACGACAGTGGCATCAGGGTTTTCATCAGCCCATACATGCGAGTTATGTAAATTTACAATACCATTTTTGGTAAACCCAGCTTCATCGGTAAAAAGAATACTGCTAATGAAGTTTGGGTTTGTTCGTTGCTGATCTAATAGCCAGTTTGCGAACTGGATTCTACGAGGAAAATCTTCAGGAAGTAGTAGTTGCACTTTTTGCAGATGATAAGGGTAAAACAACTGTTCTTTAAATACTTCATGAATTGTCGTTTTTGACGTATTAAGCTGCGCGGCTAATCTTGGAGTGCTTATTGAAGGAGTATCACCTACAGTATCCAAAATATTTTCCTCCAATTGCACCGTAAGTACTGTTCTTCTCACACCAGCATCAGTACTTTTTTTCGCAAAACTTCCTAAAACATTAAAGAAAGTCAATAATGTTACCTTATTAACTGGAATCGCCCACCAGTCTCTCTTAGACGTTGGTCAAGTCGCTGAAATGTTTTCTGATTTGTAATATTGCGAATTGGATATCTTTCTTCATACAACCTTCTTGCTTCCAAAGCATTGCAAGATGTAAGACCGTACATAAGATGCATATCTGCATACTCACTAAATGTGTATCCCATTATCAAATTAAATTTACCAAGATATTCAAAATTCAATAAATTAATTTCGAAGTAAAGGATCAACGTGTTAACAATATGAAAGATTACAAGATTTAAAATTTACACGTCAATGCAAGATATTTATAAATTCGTGGGTACCATAGTAACGTTTATAAAAACAATGCGTTTTTTAGTACTGAAAACAGTTTTATTTCAGACTTTTGTATCACACTTTGTTGCAGACAAAAAAAAATAAAAACATGGTTCTTTTTAATAGAAATAAAACATTAATTCTTTTATTTTTTTTTCCTCGAAAACGATTCATTTTATCGACAATGAACAAGAGTACCTTTTCTTTAGCTTAATGTTCAAGGTATACAAATTAGTTTTTTTTAACTCCTTATCATACAAGGTGTAAAAAATGTAAGCATTAAAATATACAACCTAGTCCGCCCCTGGTAAACTAAACAAGCTAATTTAAATTTAAGGGCAGTATTTTAAGAGGTCCTTACTACTGTTTATCATATTAAATTTTCATTAAATTATAATAAGTAGTTTAAAAGTTATTCAAGAAAAATTGATTTCCAGTGGCGTCCTTTAGGAGGCCGTATCTCCGTAGGGAGGGCCGCTAGGAAAAAAATTATGGGAACTTGTCATCTTATTTTTTAATGTTCTATCTGAATCCGAGAGATTTCCCACATTTTCCCGGACACATTGTATATACAAAGAAAGTAGCTGCAACCGAAATTGTTCGAAGCAGTCTCATCCGTGTAGCACCTTACGTCGTACATCAACAACTGCCACTGCTTTGTACAACAAACACAAACCAATAATATGTCCTAATTGTTTTGACAAAGTATTTATCAAAATTCCAACTATCTTCTGCTCATCTCTAATGAAGTCTTTCTTTAATTAAAATCAAAAGCAGTAGAAAAGAATTTTATTATCCGATTTAACAACTTTTTTCAAAGTTAACAGTCTTGTTTTTTTTTGTTTTGAAAGCATAGTTTTTTATTAAATATTACAACATACCGAAAAGTAAATATTTCCAAAAACATCAAAAATATTGTACCTGAATTGAAATAAATGTCGACGAAATCTAAAGGTGGGCGTTGTGACATCTTTTCTTTAAACTAGTATCGCACAAACCGCTCACAGCTGTATTTGCATCGGTCGTATAAGCTGTATACTGCATACCTCCAACTCGGTATCCCGTACAATTACTTAATAAATACTGAATCACAGTGAGGTAGTGACATTTAAATAACACCAGAAGATATAAACAAAAATGCCACAATAGTATATGCACATCGAAATGTTCTTCACCGCTGGTTGCCCTATAAATTCGAGCTTTTGGCAAATCTATTACTACATACGAGAATGTTTACGATTTCTCGTTATTCCAAGTGGTAATTCCTTAAAAAAATGAGAAAACAGGTTGTCGTGCCGGCGCATAACTTACGGTGATATATACAAATACAGAATAAAATATAGAAATGTGTCAAAACAAAATCTTTCCAATTATTTGTTGATACTGCATTTAAGAGAAACCTAGGATTACATTATATATAATAGGACAAGTCGTTTAACCCAATACAAACACAGAACAAAAAATTCTAAGAATATTATGGAAATAATAAAACGTGAACAAGAAAGAGATAATAAATAATAAGGACCGAAGAAAATAAAATTACAATTTACGATAACACATATATGTTAAAACATATCTGTACACGAACTCAAACGTTACCATACACATTGAAGATTTCAACGTACGAACACGTGTTTTGGACGTTCCTTGTACTCATCATCGTACGACGAAAGTAAGTATGCCTAGACTGGCTCGCCATTTATGTTAGATTTATATGACAAATTCCCATGAGAAACTTCTCATGACATCTGCCGTTCAAGACGACGGTTTTCGTGGGTAGCTACCAGAAGGAAACTATGTGTGCTGAAATGTATAATGCACTACTCATAGTCTAAATGGTTCCAATATACCATGTAAAATATAGTATATCGATGCTTAACAGGTGAATAATTACCATAATAAAGTGTTTACTGCTCATTCAACCCTATATAATTATGAAATCATGGATGTAAGTGCTATTACTGATTTTGTTCCATTGGTTGATATTGTTCTCTGCAATTTTACTGTCAGTTCGGCATCTTTTTGTATGGCAGCAATGTATATACCTCCGGATATTTCACTGCATCAGTTTGAGGAATTATTTGAGCGCCTGAATATTATTTTACTTGATAGGCCTACTATTATTATTGGTGACTTTAATTTGCCTCTCTTCCTGAGTAGTCCTATGTCATGTCCTAAGTGTTGTTGCTTTGAGTGCTTCCGTTCAATGCATCACTTTCAACAATTTAATTCTGTAACAAACTGTAATGGTCGGCTTCTTGATCTGATTATATCTAATGTCGATTCTGTAATGGATGTTGCTGCTGACAACTTGCCATTCGTCCCGGTGGATCTACATCATCCGCCTTTATCTATTTCACTGAACCTCTGTGCGGCCAATGGTCGTTCCTCTCAGTTTCTGTCAAACAATAATATGCGATATAATTTTCGCAAGGCTAACCTTGATCTTCTTTGTTCTAATCTTTCAGGCGTTGATTGGTCTTCTTTGGGTTCGTTTGATGATGTCGATGCTGCTATTACTCACTTCTATAAAACTATTTATGATATTTTTGACAGGTTTGTTCCTAAATTTTGCTCAGTTCGTAATTCTCGTTATCCACAATGGTTTACCCCCGAAATAAAGTCAAGTTTGAAACTAAAATTGTACTACAGACGTAAATGGCGATCAACAAAAATTCCGATTTTTTGTAATGAATTCAACCGTTTGAGAGGCCTATGTAAAACCCTTGTGTCACGGGCTTATCGAACTTATTTAACTGATGTTGAAAGCTCCATTCGGGCAAATCCTGGAACCATTTTTCAGTTTATTAGCAGTAGGAAGGGAATTTACAGAATACCTAGCACATTACGTTATGGGGATTTGGTACTTGATACGCCTCGGGATATAGTTGATGGTTTTGCTCGTAAGTTTGCATCTGCTTTTGGTGCAGGTACGAGTTTTCACTTGGACGCTTCTGAGAGTAGTAATTCACTTTTCTCTCTTCAATACATATCTGAGGATGAAATAATTAATATTATGGCCTCGCTTCGTTCAAATGATGTCTCTGGTGATGATTTGGTTCCGGGTTTTTTAGCAAGAGAGGCTCGTTCTGCTTTTGCTAAGCCTCTATCTATAATAATTAATTTGTGTATAAGAACATCTACATTTCCTGAAGTATGGCGGCGCTCTCGAATTACTCCTGTTTTCAAAAAGGACGATAAGAAGCAGCTTCAGAATTATAGACCTATATCTTTACTTTCAAACTTTGCCAAAGTATTTGAGAACTATATTTATACTTGCATTTACTCTAACGTAAAATCTCTCATTTCGACGTCTCAACATGGATTTTATCGTGGACGTTCAACTGTGACAAATCTGGTTTCCATTACTCACTGTATTGCGCAGGAATTGGACAGGAGGGGACAACTTGATGTTATTTATACTGATTTGACTAGTGCATTTGATGTGATTGACCATAATATTTTACTAAATAAATTATCTTATATGGGTTGCGGGCCTTCATT
This sequence comes from Melolontha melolontha, assembly GCA_935421215.2. NCBI lineage: Eukaryota > Metazoa > Arthropoda > Insecta > Coleoptera > Scarabaeidae > Melolontha > Melolontha melolontha. The sequence continues at coordinate 163,498,303 of OW285237.1, read as the reverse complement.
GCTTACACTGCTGTTATCCTATCTTAGTAACAGAATCAATTATGTGTCGTACAATGGCTATAATTCATTTGAATATGTCTCTACATCTGGTGTTCCACAGGGGTCCAACCTTGGACCACTGTTATTTATAATATTCATTAATGATTTGCTTATGTCCTTACCTTGCCCGCTTCTTGCATACGCGGATGACATAAAAATTTACTCTTGCATCAATGATGTCTGGTGCTATAATAATAAGTTAACCTTAAACCAAAAAAGTGTTTCTATGTATCTTACACAAAGAAGAGCTGTCCCATTGATTCAACATACGCTATAAATGATTGCGATTTGATAAGACTTGATCAGATTAGAGATCTTGGGGTAACATTTGACTCCCGTTTGAGTTTTTCGGTTCATGTCAATGATTTGTCTGTCTCTTCGACGAGAGTTTTGGGCTTCATTATGCGGTGCTGCAAATACTTTAACAGTGTCTCCCTATTAAAGACATTGTTTTTTAGCTTTGTGAGTAGTAAACTGGAGTATGCGTCACCTGTCTGGTCACCTCACTACACTTACTTACAACTTTCAATTGAGAAGGTGCAGCGGTGCTTTTTGAAATTCCTCTCATTTAAATTAGATGGAACGTACCCACCATGCGCTTCCGATTATGCTTCGCTTCTGGATAGGCATAATTTTCAGTCTCTGAGCTATCGCCGGGAGACTCATGGAGCGAGATTTATATGGAAGCTTATTAATGGTGGGATAGATGCGCCTTACTTGTTGTCGTGTTTGAACTTCCACGTTCCTAGGATATCCGCTAGGCATGGACATACCTTCCTTTTGCCATCACCTAGGACTGAGTTATACCGTTATTCTCCGATGTTGAGAATGTGCAGAGCAGCAAATTTGTACTACGAAGATATATTTATGGATGGATTGAACAATCTATTGTGATGACTGTTGTATTATATGTATGGTTTTGCTTCGGAATGTGTATTGTTTTGTATAGATTTACATATATGCTCTTAATAATGTTGAAATCTGTGTACATGCTTTGTATTGTATTTGTCCTTTAACTGGCAACCCGTTGGACAATAAAGAAATATTATTATTATTATTAATATTTACCAGTTAAAACGTCAAAAACTTTAGCATGGCACACAATAAAGATTCCAAATACTACTTCATTAATTTTTATTTTATTTTGAAGAGCAATCAGTTACATTATATTTTGAATATAATATGATTTAAATGACCTCCTCTGCTTGTCGACAAAAATGGATTGTTGTGATCCAATTTCTGATTACGTTTTCATACATATCAAGTGGTAAATCTTGAAGTCTGATGTTCTCCAATAAGGTCACACGAATCGTTCATGGCTTATTCTCGTAGATCTGAAACTTGAGATACCCTCATAGAGAAAAGTCCAAGAGTGACAGACTGCAAGATCTTGGCAACCAGTTTACATTTCCATTTCTGGAAATGACTCGCCCAGAAAAATTTTCTAGCAACAATTCGATGGTGTCATGAGGGGTATACGTAAATTGCACGCCAAACCCGCAGGTCAATGTAATCCTACAGGTATTTTGCACTCCGGTTTCTTCATTGCCCATTAATCTGACCAGTAAATTGCACTCTAAACATGAATGAATTTTCTATCATATTTTATTCCTATACATATAGTTAAAAATCCAACATAAAAATACATATATAAAAATATAGTCACTAAATTTTACAGAAAAAAAAGGAGTATAGTTTATTACAAAATACATACAATAGATGTGTGAAATACTATGATACATAGAAATGATCATGTAGTTATCCTTTGGGAGCACTATGGTAAGATATAACTTTTAAGAAGGTATGTCTCTGTATCTCTCCGCTTACGGATAATGAGTATGCAAATGATTAGAGTGCAAGAGTGCATTTTACATGTGGGATTAGGGCGCCGGATTTATAAGTAAAGCTCAAGCGGATTCAATAGCATGCAAATTACCTGTGCCCTGACCGCCCGTCATGAGATGTAACATAATCCTATAAATATAGTAAATAAATAAAACTCGGATACTTAAAATATGCAAAAATGCTGAATTACTACAAAATATGCAAATAATATACAAAATGCATATATTATGCAAATATGCAAACTACATATAATCCGGCCTTTACTTATGATTATTATCGGTGATAGCTCGAGCTAAAACCGCTGAAAATTGCAGTGCTAAGCACGAGTTCAATTTTCTATAGGTTTCAACGTCAATTTTTAAACAATCTTTCAGTTTGACAGTAAATAATTACAGTTACAGGTTACTCGACACAGCAATTATTTATTTATTACAATACATATTTAAATGTTAAATGTGCAGGTTTGATATACAACTTGTGGATTACTGCATTCGGTATGGGAAACTGAAACACTATTAGATGTTTCAAACCCTCTCATCTTATTTACTATTTCAGAATATCGTGTGGATTGCATGTTTAAATAAGAGTTTAAGAATGTTAACTTGTTGCCCTGGTATATCTGCGTTCGCCAAATGGGTTACAGCTGTTAATCTATAAGAATAATTTGTCACTTTTTTGTTGGTGGTATCAATTCCCACTTTTTGAGCGGTTTCCTTTGTCCATTTGAAGACAGTTGTAACACCTACAGGCAGGTTTTTATAACATGCTGTAATACTTCCAAATCTCCAATTTTTCTTTGGTGTCAGAAAAACCTATCGGTCGTTACATTATTTGATCGTTTTCCCATTTGTTTTAGAAACACATCTACTGTATTAGATATTAACCATTTGCTATCACACAGCAAGTTTTTGTCCCCTCCTTGATTCGTTTTGTTAAATAATAATCAATTCGGTTAGTGATGTTTTTAGTGATAAATAGATGTAGACCCACCTTCGTTACCACGCCATGCTAATTCTTTAGCGAGAATATTACAGAGTTTTTTTTACATTTTCTGTTGTAAAAGCAACTGCACTAACCTTTCTTTTTCCTTGTATTTACTGCAGTTGGTTTCTTTTACAATCGCGAGCTAGCTTTGCTTCTTTAAAATCCATGTCAGCAAATGGATTGAACTTGATATTATATTCAGTGAAAAATTTTTCTTGTATAATCTTTGCCGCGGAGTTCCATAATGTTTTGACAACGCACTCTTTATATTCTTGACCGTCTTTTCTTCTCATGTTGCAAGCATAAGTTCTTAATATTAATACAATTTCTGAGTTCGTAGTCTCTTGCGTTAATTTGATTCCCCTTGAAGCACAAAATTACATGAATTGGTTCCACTGAGATTCTTTATTAATTTTAGTATTTTTTGGGGGTTTTCTTTTTAATTATCTTTCAAATTTCCTCTACTAGTTGACACATTTATTGGCTAACAGCACTATTTTCTGACTTTGACCCATCAATTGAAACTTTCTGTAATGTTGACAGTAGACAATTTTATTTATTAAAAACAGATGACAATCAACATACGGTGACAGACTTATCATCGATTTGATAGCCTATTCTGCGGCTTTGTTTTTGTATTTTAGCTAATGAAAATAATCAAAAATGTACCATGTGATACATAAATTATAGTCTCAATAATATTCTCTGTGATAATCGATGCACTTTTGCGTACGTTTGAACCAACTATCGCAGCACTTATTCTCCATTACGATTGAACACGCACTTATAACGCATCAACCACTTCTTATGGCGTTGAAAATTGTCGACCTGTCAGTTTATTCATTGGGTGCCATATCACGGCCGTACGACTGATGACCCGTCAATTCTATGTTCTGTCCCGTCAAACATTGAGTTGCTTATGAGCTCGCATTGTGATGATAAAGAATGATCCAACGTCGCTGGTTGTTTTTTCTTATTTTTCCAAAGACTTCTGAAAAACAAGATAATAATATAAAAATATAATATAATATAAATATTATAATTATAATAACTGAGATAATCCATGTCGAAAGTCGTAGTAAATCATCACACAAAAATTTTCACGAGTGTTCGGGCTTGTTGTACCAATGTTATGGTTGTATTCAGTTTCTAGCAGTAATGCTTCAACCACGGTTACTAGAATCACAACCCCTATGTTGTTTCACCGCGCACATATTGTAAAGCCGTATACACTTTACTTTTTAAATCTTCGGTGACTGCTTGTTAAATGATTAAAGTACCTTCATCTAAATATATTTATTTACACTATAAAAACATTTATTTCGGATCTAGAACGACTTATACTAACATAAAATTGCTGCTGAGACTGATGTCTCTTGTTAAAATATGATTGTTATGTTGATGTTTAAAGTAAGATTGTGTGTCTTGTTGTTGATGTTTATACTGTGTTTGAGTTCATACTGTTCTATTCTGTACTGTTTTACAAGTAGGCAAAAATATACCACTATCCCTAACTATTACATATTAACATACGCGGATTGGTTGTACAGCGTATTGTTTGACGTCATAACGGGGAATTTTTGTGTTATTACTTCGTGGAAATTGTTGCTATAAGCAATAATACCCAAGTTTTACGATATTGTCTTATAAATAAATAAATAAAATATTACTAATTAAGTATTAATAGGTGTCATAAACCTAGGTATGTAGTTCCGGTTAATTCCTTTGTACATTAATGGAATCCTATTATTCATATTTAGTTAACAATGGGTGGTCAGATTAAATAGCGTCTCTTGAATGCGTTTACTGATAGCCTTAGGCAATAAAACAAGCGGTCTGGTGTATAAGGCAATAAATAAATTTGGAAAAAGATGCCGATTATTAATAACCCTAGCTAATAAAATGAGTGGTCTAAATTACAAAATGGATAATAAATAGATTTGCAGATGTAAAGAATTCTTCGAACTTAAAGAAAGTTTTACAATTTGACTGTGCTAATAAAAGTATGTTATATAGTGGTTTAAAGAAAATGTACGTTAAACATTTTATAAAATCAAAAATGTTTATGTCTGAAATCTATATCTTAGATCTACTTATATTTAACAATAAAAAATGTTTGAAATTAAAATATTACAAAATCATAGGAAATGTATCCTCAACAACGACTTAATTCCATTTTTTTGGCTGAGTTGTAATTTCCAAGTCACTGTAAACAACACAAATTGCATATGTATGTCGAAACGTTCATTTACGTATACCGTCAAATATGTCAAACCTTGCGATTAATATGTCAGATGGCGTCTAGAACACTAATGTTGCCAGTTCCGGATACATAAATAGCTGCCCTCGTATGCTAAGTGATATGAATCGTTTGATTTAATATTTATTTTGACTATTATTTACTGAATTTATTTTTGGTTATATTCAGGAAGTAGAAGATAAACATAAGGATTACTAAATTAGATTTTGTACGCGAAAATTACTTTGCAATGCCTTAATAGTAACAGTTAAATATTTTTGAAACAGCAAAATTTGATTTAACAAAAATTGTATTGAATTTAAAATATATTTCTTAAAAATCCATAACTGTTACATCCCTACAGAAACCTCAAAAATTAATCCGTCCGATTTTTCTATTTTTATATTTCATATGTTTTAGACTCCTAAAATAAATATAATTTATAGCTTTTAATATTACAATGTTTCCCCACGTCCAATTTTGCTAAAACACGCACGGAGTTCGTAAAAATAAAGAAAAACAAAATGCTAAATCGATTATTGAATAGCATTTTTTCGGATTATACTTATTTTTTCTCATTAAAATAATGCACATTTAATTCAATATCATGAAGATTGCCTAGAACATAAAATTTTAGTCGGCCACAGAGGGACATTAGGGGATCCTTTGTGTATCGTATAAATGCACTTAGCGTATATATAGATAAATTTAAGCCAGAAAGCATTAAGTTTTAGTAAGAAATACAGGGGTCCTGACGTAAAACACGTAAAACGGAACTATAATAAAAGGGCAACAACATGCAAACATCGGCATTAGTTTAATAACTATGATTGTTCAAAACTCTGGGGAAACTAAATTACATATCAATTATGTTTTGGGTAAAAGACACGGGACGAAGTAAGGGAATTGCCGAAACTCGGTTGTCTCTCTTATCGACATGATGCGCATAATACGCAACCACGACAAATAAAAATAATAACAGTCAAGACAGGTGGGATACCCCTCATTACAACGATGCCATCTATCTACAAATTACAAGCAATTAGTGACCTCCCGAACATCGTCTAGATATATCCCACTCGTTCGCGTTTAAATTGTTTGTAATTGCTTGGCAAAATCTCGCTGATATTTTAATAAAAATATTTTCAATGCTTCTTTTATGCGGTATCCCTTGTTCTTCATTGATTACTAACATTACATGTAGTCAATTTTACGTGAAGGTGTCTAAAATATGGATTATCAACGGCAAAATGGTAATTAATATCTTTTGCGAAATGATCTCATCTTAGGTGGTGAGATTATTATACTGTGTGTAGCATGATTTTGATGGAAACAAGCTATTACTATGCTATTTAATTTTATCGTAATACGAAAAAATATTGAATTATATTGCGCTTCGAAAATTATGGGAAAAAATAACTCACTGAATTTTGTAAGAATAACTAGCCAGGAAAGAGTGTAAACTCCAAAGATAATTATAATCAAGAATTAATAGCGACTCTTTTGTTGCAGAAATACGAATAAAACGAAACAATCATTTGTTGATTGCCAAACATTTAAAAATACCTATATTTCGGAAGTTCTATAAATTACATACATAGAAACGATATATATAATAATTCTGAAACAGCGAACAGCTAGAGCTATAGAAACATAAATAAACAAAATAAACTATAAAAAAATCAAATAAAAATTAAAAATACTGGCATTGTATATACGCCAAAATCTAGTGATTAGTAGAGTGGACCAATTCGGAGCGAAAGCAGAGGCGTGACTAACGAATTGGTTCCCGCGTGCCCCATCGTACATACGATTACTTAGTATGTTGTTCACGGTCATCGTGTGTACACGTATAATAGCAGCAGGAAAGTATATTCTGTGTATTTAATAATGTTGAAGGAGCGTACAGTAAAAAAAACCGCTATCATCAAAGTTAGTCAATAGGTTTATTGAGAGTCACGCCTCTGCTTTCGCTCCGAATTGGTCCACTCTAGTGATTAGTGTAAGAGGCTACGCCTTCGAATTTTTTTGACGAAGCTCAGTAACACGAGGGAAACGATTCATATTGTGTTGCGTGAAGATTTATGGATGAGAAAACTTTGGCTGCCAAAATGCTCACCGCCGATCAAAAGCCACAGTGTTTTGCGATTTTTAAAGTGCTGTCGTGTATTGAGGCAAAGGGACGGGACTAATTAGGCACGATTATGACAAGAGTTCAATTGTGAGTCTTCCAGTATTATCCTGAAAATAAAAGAGAACCGCGACCAACTTTAAAGTCGGATGTTAAGATGATACTAATTAATTTTTTTAATATCCGACTTGTGATACACTGGAAATTTGTACCGGCAGATCAGACAGTTCTGAAGCCATTGAGAGCCAGGGCGACCTGCATTCATTCGAAATTGGCTGAGAATGAATACTTGTTGCATCATGACAACGTACCGTCTCATTCAGTGTTTATTGATTATTCATGAGTTTTTTGCTATGAGAGGCATTGCTGAGATCTTCCACTCCCGTATAGCCCTGACTTTGTTCCTTCGTGACCCTCTTCTTCTTGCCAAAGATGAAATGCCATATCAAACAGACCCGTTTCGAGAAAAGTTGGGGACGTCCAAACGACCGCGGCAGTTATTCTTAAGGACGTACCTTTAGAAAAGTTCCAAGGCTGCTTTACGGGTTTGGAAAGTCACTGGAAGCACTGAGACGAATTAGGGATCCTATTCCTTATAATAGCAGTGAACCACCAACATGTATTAATGAACTTTCATATGTAGTGCTGCGGAGCTACTACATCAATATTTCTGTATTCATGTGCCATATGGTATAGAGAGTTATTGTGACGAGCGCAATTTTAAAATAAAATTAAAGTTTAGAATAAAAGCTAAATATAAAATTTTGATTTATTGTTGGTAAATCTGTCATTAGCGACATTTAAGAAAAATAAGAAACGATTTCTTGTTAATAACGAAGTATCTAATTTAAGAAAAATAAATATTATCTTACTCTTGATTATGAAACATGATTGTTGATAAAAGAGAGATATGAGCTGGACCAAAAATTTTTGAGATGAAGTATTTAAAAAAGCTAAGAATGTTACCCCAAGATATGTTCTAACAATAACCGTAAAATCGTAAACCGTAAAAAAGTTATCTCGATTAAAATTAATTTATTTATTCTCCTTTTCTGTAAAAATACAACAAATTTCACTCTCAAGAAAGTGCATCTGATGACATGGCTTACAAAATTGTTTTAAATTTGCTCGCTGAATGTCTTCAATTTAATTGATGTAAAACGCTTTTCTTTCATCTCCAAATGCAGTTTAGGGAATAAAAATTATTGCACGAAACCAAATTCAGTGAATACAGGAGACATTAATCAAAAAAATTCCGAAAAGAAAAAGAAGAGACAATTGACGAGATAATGAGAAGATGTATTATCGTCCAGGAATAGTCAACTACCTAGTTCTCGCTATTCAGGATGAATACAACCTATCAAATGCTCCAGTACACCAAGATAATTCTTCAGTGTTAACTATTAACTGCTCAGAACGACTTCTTTGTGGATAATCATCTTAGAATCGCAAGAAGTAATGGTCATTGTGTTGATTTTCGACTTCCTAAGACAAGATTTTTTGGGGTTGACGCTTAGAGGCTCCCAAACTTTTTTTTCTTATAGACCACTTTGAAAGTTTTGCTGGTTCAGGTGGACCCCCTGCAGCTACATTTCTACAACATTCCCAAAACTCGACAAAAAATGTGAAGATTAGATCTAACTATGGAAATTTGCGTTGCGGCTGAGTTATTGGTTAATTAATTAATTGATTGTGCTGTGAGTGGATGTCAAAAAAGTAAAGTTAGCCAATCAAAAAAGTGGTTCCATCCAACTTTACTCCTTTGACATCTACTCACAGCACAAGAAACCAATCAATTCTCACATATTTTATTTAGAAAACTCCCCATTCGGAGTGGTAAAAATAAAAAGAAAAATAGTATATTTCCTTGTGTTGTATTTATTCAAATATGTAATTATTACACTATTAATTATTATTGTTATCATATTACATTGTAATATGATAACAGTCGTAATATAATTAAATTTAATATTAATAACGTAACGTAACTTCTACAATGATAATCACAAAATAGTCATAATTTTAGTGGGAGGGATGTACTTGATGGATTGACAGCAAATTATCAATATTTGGCTTCAGTTTTGTTAGGAATAACCTCAAATCTCCCCGTTCTGTAATATTCAATCTGCTCTCTTTTTTTTTGTTAAAAGGTTTGTAATGACACTAAAACTTTCTTCGACAAGATATGACGAGGGAACCGCTATCAAAAGCTTTCTCGCAATTCCCCACAGTCCAGGATATTTTTCGGATATTTCTGCCTGCAGCCAAAATGTTTGATACCCTCTTTTAAATTTCACCTTCAGTTCCTCATTAGTGCTAAGCTCGAGTAGCTCCTCTTGTAATATCACATTCTCCACTTCCGTTTCATCAAGTGTATTTATGATCCATGGTGGTATTTCCATCGTCAGAATATCTTCAAATCTGATTTTAAAGTCATCATGCAGGGCATTAAATGCATTCTACCAGTGACAAGTTTTAAAACTGGGAAAATTCGCGCCGACTAATATTTTGCTTCATAAAGTTCAATTTTCCAAGAAAAGCTGAAATTACACCCTTTGAGGCTGTCCACTTGTAATTGTAAGTTAATGTCATTAAATTTTTTGAACAAATCTGTCAAATACGCGATGTCTGCTTTCAAATTGATCAGGTTTTCTTTTCAATCTGGATCTTTACTTTCCAGAAACTCTAAAACTGATTCAAAAAGTGAGAAAAATCTTGTTAAACATGCACCTTTCGACAACCAGCGTACTTCAGTATGTAAGAGCAATCGTTGGAAGTCTTCATAATTTTCATCGCACAATTGTGCAAATAAACGCGTATTCAATGCATTGCTTCTTATTTTGTTAACTGCATTAATCACAAATTGAAGCGATTGGTGCAATTTAGCACTCAAATTTTTCGCTACTAGGTGTTGTCGGTAGATGACACAGTGAATTGCAGTTACCTCTGGTATAATTCTTTTAAGATGTCTTATAAACCCACGACATTGCCCGGCCATGGCAGGAGCTCCATCTGTTGCCACCGAAATAACGTTTGTGAATGGAATCGATTTTTCCTTAAAAAAATCACTCAGGACATTAAATATTGATTCACCTTTAGTGTCCGTCTCCAAAGTTTTCGCGAATAGTAGCTCTTCATGAATTTCTTCGTCCATAACAAATCGAACATATGCCAAAAATAATGCTTCATTACCAGGTAAAGTTGACTCGTCCAGTTGAATGGAAAAATGAGTTGTTTGCAGATAATTACACAATAAACTTTCAATATCAGAGCTCATTTCGTCAATAGGTCTTTGTTCAGTGTTGTTACTCAAAGGAAATCTTTTGAGAATGTCAAATGGAGATTTGTGCAGGACAGTTTTTAAAACCTCTTCAACAGCGGGTAAAATTAACTGTTCTCCAATGGTGTGCGATTTTCCAGATTTCGCTATAAGTAATGAGATATTGTAAGATGCCCGCAAGCCATCATCGTTACTTTCCGACGTTGAAGCGAACATACTGTGCACAGTGGGTCCCTTTTCATATTTTTCCTTCAATGTTTGAAAATATTTCAAATCTTTACCTATTTTATCAGGATGACACCTTCTTAGATAATCTTCGAGCTTCGATGGTTTCATAGAGTCATTGCTCAAAACTTTGTTGCATAAACGGCATATGGGCAATCGCTTGCCTGCCTTTGATGGAAGAAAACCAAATTTTAAATAATCAACACTGTACTGTCGACATTTCTTCTTAGATTCAGCCATGTTTCGTATCAGTTACCTACCTGTAAATTAAAAAAAAACTTTGTTGTAGTAATCTTAAGGCGGTCTTACTTAACAGGATATGGCTATTTTAACAGGATTAATTGATTATTGCAATGAAATAAACAAAGTACCGGCGGCAAACTGATTCTAATTATTAAAAGCAATAAATCGCTAAGATCAATAATTGAGTTTTATGAAAACGGCTGAACCGATTTTAATGTAATGTAAAACATTTTTTCATTAATTATATTTTGATATATTTCTGTAAATTCGATGGAAAATACTTGTAAATAATATTTTGATATCAAAACTTCGCGATTTTAATTATTTATTTATTACTTTGATGCACGTTACGAGTATGTAGTATATAAAGATACGTACAATGTATGAAAATATATTTAATTATTAGTGAACCACAGTCGGGTAATAAAAAAATTACTAATAAAGTAGGGACAAGAATTTCAACCTTTCTCGGCTTTCTGTTCTTTTATGGAAGTATCTAATAATGGCTCTGTTCAGTATTTAATTTTTAATACGTACCTACTACACGCAAACATTACAAATATACTTATTACAACATAAATATATGTCCTATCGCAGGTGGGTTGGAAGAGATTTCTTTTAGGAATAAGCCTCACCTTTTGTACAAACGTATTTTTTTGTAATTTGTCCATTTTTTGTTTACTTACGTGTACAATATATTGTAAAATAAATAGATAAATAATAAATAAAATAAAAGTATGTATAACAAATAGGCAGGTAAGTACTTCCTTTTCCGACAGTGGCAAACACTAACATCGATTCACTTTACTTTACTTTTCTTTTCGAAATTCGGGAAACAAATGAGTAACGTTTATCCGTGGCATTCGTATTTGGATTGGTGAAGAATCAAACAAGTTCATGCACACACACCACAAGTCGTACTTCGTTCCTTTGCACGTCTGAACAAGCATTGCGGACGGCGGCAGCGGCAGCGCTTTGCAAGTTTCGACACGTTGTACTGAATATGGAATATGCAAGTTTTTACAAGTAACAGTCGCTGAGCTTCTTAAAATATTATCTGCCTACATTGATAGGTGAACTCAAGCCAACATTTTAGTTCTTCACTATCGAAACCAGATAAATTTTCGTGGACCCCCGCTTACGAATTGTGAACCCCCATTTTTTTGTCACGCCAACGTAGACCCCCGTCGAGTCTCCTGTGGACCCCTGGGGGTCCACCTGGACCACTTTGGGAATCAATGCTCTAGATTGTATTAAAACCAGAATCTCTCATCACCAGTTACAATATTCGCTTCTTATGGCTCCTCTAATGATACCTTTTATTTTACCGATACCGAATGAAGACGCTGTAAACTGCAAACTCTGTCCTATTATACAACGCCCAATTTCATTAACCTCTTCTATTGTGTTTTTAATATTTTGCAATATTTGTTCTTTTTCCAATTTTCCAATTCGTTTACTTCAATGAAATCGCAATCACCTTCAATATCACCATAATCTTTATCTGGTTCTTTTTTTTTGGTTTTCAAGGGAAATAAATAGATCGTTACGCGTTTTCTTTACTAATCTTCTATTTTTGAGTTTGTCAACAAAACTATGTGTAAATTTACCAGGACGTCCTTTAGACAAACCTCGATGCAAGGCGAAGTAGTAATCTTCATTATAATTGTAGGCTATATAAGCCGCATTGCATATCGTACGGATTTTTATTAGCAACGTTTATTCGTTTACCACCAACAAATATGCACACAACTGAGTTGTAAGTTTCTGCTTCATTGTTGTTCATATTCAAAAGTAAACTGTAACTGTTTTGTACATCTGTTACATGAAAAGGCTATCTCCCTCATTAATCCACAATCTGTAATCCCATTAACATAGTTATGTTCCTCTTCTTTCTTCGGAAGGATATATCGGATATCTTTGCACAAATTAATAAATTATTTAATTAAACTTAAAATAACTGTGCATGCATCCCTAATCATTTCTTTTTCGAGACACACTTATCCCAAAAATCATTCATGTCCTTGATATATCAACGGCTGTTGTTGTACCATCCTTATATAAATAAATTATATTCTTCACTATTCTATTTTGTGTTTGCCTCTACCATTTTCCTTAGATATCGGGACAATTTCGGTTCTAAAGCGAAGACTATCTCCATCGCGTAAGTATGTATTATCCACATTAAAGACTCTATTAGATGTGCTGTGATATCTATTAATACCTGCTATAGTAAATCATTTTATTTTCTCTCTTGAAGATTAATATTCCACTATGATAAAAATCTTGAAAATTTAATCACGTCAAGCTTTCGAAAAGGTAATGTATCACTTTCTATCCTCCTATTCCAATCAGATGCCTGGAAGTCCAAACACATTATAAATTTAGTACTCATTTAAATCAGTCAGTACGACGGTGGATACGTAATGTAATAAATGGAGAAATAAAAAATCGCCTCACCGATAAAAAATTAACCATGTATAACCAACGAGTCCGTGTCCAGTCAATATCTACTTGTCACTGTTCTAAACCCGTGGCGTACACAATAAGACATTTAGTTCGCAGTCGGGGAGCAACTGGTGTAGCCGCGGGACGTCCGCAAACGCATTATGCTCTTAAAATATAACACAAACACGGTGTCTAAGGCGCAGAAAACTTGTCCGATTATCCTAACAATCGCCATTATATCGATTATTTACACTTATCTACACGAAGGACGACGAGAAGATATCGAGAACTGACGGACCACACAAGAAGTCCAAACAAGCGACCATCGATTTCGGTTATCCGTTTTGTCTTTGTATTGATGATTAGCTCACATCGGGTAGCTGATTGATGAATTGAGACCAAGAAGTATTCATCGTATACTTAATTCTTATACCGACGATACACTATTTAAATAGAATGTTTAGACTAAATCTACATACTTCTGGTGAGATTAAATCGATTTAGAATTAAGTTGGCCATGGATGAAATTTCGAAAATCACTATTACTACGTCTTATATTAAAAGATCGTTAAGCAATACCTGAATTAATAATGACGTATAAAAGAAAGTTAGAAATTTTGAGAGGACCTACGACGCATTTATTAGTTTCCAAAATATGTCTTAAACAACGTTTTCATTACTAAAAGCAGGTCTTAATTTTCCGAAATACTCCTTTCATATTCTGTCCTTCAGAGTATTTTTTTACTTCTGAAAGTAGTTATAAGTAGTGAGTTTCATAATAATAATAATAATAATATTTATTTCACCCAACAGATATCCAATTACAGAGTAAAAAATCATATAATAGATAAAACTGAAAGTTTATAATTAATACAGTACAGCTCCAAATAAAGAAAAAATTAACAACAATAACTAAAATACTGACAAAAATACTAAGACTGTGACATAAAACCAAAATAAAAATGAAAAAGATAACTATTTCCTCCAGAACGGATCGGGATACAACCTATTACCATTGTGGCACATATGCAATAGCGGTCTCTTGTGAAGAACATTCGTACGCACTGTAGATACAGAGAACGTATCTGATGACCTGACGTTATACTTCGGCATCAGAAATTTTATTTATCGGGGCTGTGAGAGCTGTTAACAAGGAACTTGTCGCTTGCTTCGTCTCTTCTTTGGCTTAGGGTGTCTATTCAACAAGACGTCGTAGTCAGTATCACGACATGGATATATACCATCCAATTTATAAGATCAGTACTTCAGGAATCTTTTTTGGACGTTCGTGTGTCAGTTGCTGATATAAATATCGAGGGTACCAAACTACAGACGCGTACTCTAGCTTAGTTCTAACAAAGGAGTAGAACAAAATGGTGAATGTGCAATTGTCAAATGTACGACAAGATCGAATAAGAAAACCTAGAGACTTAGATGCCGATGAACAAGTGCTAGTAATATGTGAAGTGAAAGACGTAAGCAGTCTTGCGGAGAAGTAATGTTATGAAAGATTGTCATCTGCATAGACGAGAACTTTACAAACTACGTAGAAGCGTCAAGAGATCGTTAATATATACGTGGAAGAGTAGCGGGCCTAAATCGGAGCCTTGGGCAACGCCAGTGGTATTCATTCAAGTAACATCGCACTGGCGGCTTGTCCTCGCGCGTATATATATTTTGTCAGTCGCCGCCGGACAACGTTGAGCGCACTTCGCCCGTTTAGAATAATAAATTATTACTATTAAAAACCATAGTGCGCCGAATAAATAATAAGGTATAAATTTATAAAAGTGTTGGAACAATTTTTATAAAAATGTTTTAAACGTTTTCCGTAAAGTCACAAACTGGGTAAAATCGCTTAAATATTTGCAATATCAGATGTGTTTCCACAGTAATTTCCGCAAACCGAGTATATTCCGAAGAAAAAATATGCTTATATGCAGAAAACGAGCGCTCTACATCTACTGATTTTATATTTAAATAATCTTTAAAACAACTTAATGGTTCTGTTGACGTATCTTCACAAGTTTGTCTTAATGTGTCAAAATCTGAATCTTCCTCTAAAGCACTTCCGAACCTTTCTAGAACACAAACATTTTTTACGTCTTCTACCGCGGATAGTTGTTCGTGAAATGTTGCATTATTTACAAAGATTCCACTAACAACACCGAAGGATTTTCTAATTTTTCTATTGCCTCCACTAGTCCAAAGTAATTGTTGTGAATAATTTTTAAATCTGTTTTAACCTGACTATCTTGAAATTTTGACTGGCTTTCCTTGATAGTCGCAGCTTCTTTGGTTTCGAATTTAAAAACGACATTCTTAATATTATCAAAATGTTGATAATACTAAATTCCATGTTCCCCAACGTGTAAGAATAAGTTGTGGTAGAATATCGGGACATAATCTGAAATTGGCGAACACGTTTTGAGGATTTGAGAAACACAGCCTTTGTACTTGCAATTGATACATGTACATCTGGATAACATCTACTAATAGTTTTTGCCACCAGACGTAAAATATGGATTTTACGCCTGATATGTAACAAGTTAACAGAATCTTTTTTTATAAACCGGCCCACAGAGATCGTGTTTGCGGAACCATCACTTACAAATATTTGGTTTGTTTAAAGTTCAAACTATTCCAATATATTTAACACTAACACTGAAATTATTTGGGCAGTACATTGTTGCACTCTTCTGCAAGGTGCAATCTAGTAAAATTGAAGGTGACGATTGATGTAGTTCCATTGTACATACCATAACATTAACAACCGAATTTTCTTTAAAATCTGTTGTTTCATCCGTAGGTAACCACAGTTTCCTATTTTTCATCATATGTTTACGGAGAAATGGTACAAAATTTAGTAATCTTTTCCAACTAGGTAAAGTTCCTTTACCTAGTCGGTAGTGTTTCCAAAATGAACGAAATGATTCATTGTCTACTAACTTAAACGGTACTTTAGTTACGTTACACAATATAAAAGTTACATATTAATTAAGAAAAAATACGATATTTTTTTGCGATTATGCAGCAGTGAAATTTCGTTGACACATTAGCGGTATAACACACACTTTACATTTTATTATACTGCCATTGTACATTAAATCTGGAAATCCCTTCATTAATTTGTGAGGTACATCGTAAAACGGTCTCTTTCTAACTATAAAATTATTGTTTATCACTGTAAACCAGCGAAGCGCACTGAACGGTGTTCGGAAGGCGACTGACAAAATATGTATTTACGCGCTAGGACGATCCGCCGGTGGGATGTTATTCGAATGAACCTCACTAGTTATAAGTAACTAGGATATAGTGTTACTAATAATCAATTTGGGCTAATAGATTTTTTTACCAGAAAATCTCTCACTGCTACTTAAAACATTTTCATGAATAAATAATCCACTTGTCAAACCTCAAATTACGCTTTCTCTTCGAACAAAATCTCGTAATCCCTTCAGCAGCTCCAAATATAATTATTAAAAGACCATTTGTCTCTGTTCAATAAATTGTTTGTGGGTTATTCCCTTATGATAAAATAAATACACCAGTATGGTATCAATGCGCGAGAACAATTTTTTTAGGAACGTTTTGTTATCAAAAGGTTTCTTGTGTAAAGTTTCATCTACGTAATTACTCTAAGAGACAGGTTCGTATTAGTAGAAAGATCAGTTACAACAGCAATATAACAACACTGCTTTTGTGTATCCGTCAAGAAACGAAGCAGAAATCATTTTCATGCCCAATTCTTCAGATAAAATTAGCTTATTTAACTGTTTCTGTATGAATCAGCAATTTTTCAACTATAAATCACACACTTAATTGTATGTTGGTTCATATTGCATCTCGCACTTATTAATATTAACATATGTCATTGTTCTCTTAGGCTATCTGCCTCTGAGGTATTGAAAAAAGATCAGGGGTTTTGGGTTATTCCCTTATGATAAAATAAATACACCAGTATGGTATCAATGCGCGAGAACAATTTTTTTAGGAACGTTTTGTTATCAAAAGGTTTCTTGTGTAAAGTTTCATCTACGTAATTACTCTAAGAGACAGGTTCGTATTAGTAGAAAGATCAGTTACAACAGCAATATAACAACACTGCTTTTGTGTATCCGTCAAGAAACGAAGCAGAAATCATTTTCATGCCCAATTCTTCAGATAAAATTAGCTTATTTAACTGTTTCTGTATGAATCAGCAATTTTTCAACTATAAATCACACACTTAATTGTATGTTGGTTCATATTGCATCTCGCACTTATTAATATTAACATATGTCATTGTTCTCTTAGGCTATCTGCCTCTGAGGTATTGAAAAAAGATCAGAAACAACACCAATGTGATACTACTTTCGTTCATTCGTCAAGAAGCGAAGCACAAGCTTCCCAGAAATCTTTTCTATGCCCAATTCTTGAGTTAAAATAAACCTATTTAACTATTATTGAAAATGTTTTTGTCTTACACAAAATTTGATGAGGTTGTACCTATTCAAGTATGTTTCAGATTACTTTATTATATACACTATCGGTTCTATCCGATGTAGAGTGGCGACGCGTTAATACAGTTTCTGCAAGTCGCGGTTCATCTCCATCAGATGGAAACCCCTGGCTTAGTTTTGCACTTGTTATGAAGACAATGTTGGTTGTTTTGATGTTTGTAATGTTGACATTAGTCAATAAGCGGCGCTAAATGTTCTTCTACCCTCTGTCTTAATAACTTTTGTAATATGGTAAGGGTGTTATTTCGGTGAAAGTATCTCTACAGTGGCATGTACTAATGATTCTGTATTAAAATGAAACACATGTCTCTGGATGTCTGGAGAGATACTTTCACACAAATATGAACTTGAATTGTGTTCTCTTCACCCGATTTTTAATAAAATTTTTATATTATTAAAAATGTTTTTGTTTTATACAAAATTTGGTGAGATTTTACCTACCCAAATATGTTTCAAACTACTTTGTCATATAAAAATAATACCTAAGATATGTTTAATATTGCATGGTATAGCAATAATATGTTTTTCATCCATTTTTACAGGTATAGAACATTTATTTCGTAATTTTGAAGGCTTATGCATATCTTACGACTTAGATTACTAAAAATAAGTTTTACAATTGCCAGTATTTCTTACTGCATTTAAATTATTTGTATTTAAACAATAATATAGTTTTAAAATAATGAAATCCTTTCTTTCATAACACCACTACAAGGATTAAGGTTACACCATCTTACGAATAATAAATTGGGGATTATCAATCACAAGCCGTTTTTACCGTTTACCACAAACTACACGTCATGTGGTAGCGGGTGTTTGTTAGATTTCTCACGGCCAGGGGTCCCCGATTCGAAAAGCCACAAATGGGGAAAGGTGGCTGGTTGGCTAGCTGACTGTTGAAGATGTTCCTTGGAAAGGTAGTCAGCTAGCTGTTCGAGAAGTGAGTGTCGCGAAGCGCGCTCAGGGGGGCCCGCAGGTGCCGAGAGATATCGCCGTCTGACTGATGAGTCCCATTGTCCACATCTAAATGCATTATTCAAACGTCTGCGGTTACAATTTTGACTGGAATTTATGTATTTTCTGCTTGTTGATATCTTCTAATGCCTTAAAGTGCTTAATATTTGACACAATAGTCAAAACCAAACATGGAGGTAGTAAAAGAATACTAAATAAATGTTTACTTTCACAATAATAAGGAATTGTGTATATTTTGCTGTGTAACCCTCTACTGTTGATATTTAGGATATTTATTGAAATTCTGAGTGTTTGATTCTCAATTACAACATATTTTTATCATGGAGTCTTTCGAAAAATATTTCTATCCTCTATCAGAGTTAAACTTGCCCTGCCAAAATCTTTTTACAACATATTTTTATATTAACATTGATTCTTGCTGGAAATCCATAATAGATGAGATTGAAGTAAATCACATTTTTTACTAATTTCCAGTATAAATTACAGTATATTATATATACTACATATTCACAATGACATGTTTCGCTACGATGTAGCTTCTTTAGATATTACCTTACCACTAACTCACATTCTATAAATTTACGAATTTCCCACGAATCTTTTGTTTGGGTTTTTCCTATCTTAACTACTACGGTCTACTAACCGATATATTCTAAATGCATTGTTAAAATTAATATTTAATGATCCAAATATAAAAGCGGGGAGTTATTAAGGTATATTTGATCATTTAATAGTATATCTATATATTTAAGTTTATTTATTTCTAAGGCTTCCTGTAAATTTAACTTTAATCCTTTTTGTTGTGAATGTACAATCTCAAAACTGCTATTGAAACTGTTTTTTTTTTTAACAAATGAAGTGCGTAATTTGAATCTGTCTTTTTATTAGTAGAACTCTTGAGATGTTCTTGTATTCGTTTCTCGAAGCTCCTCCCTGTTTGGCCTATGTATATTTTAGGGACGTCTTTACATGTTAATTTGCATACTTCTGATTTTTTACTTTTGCTTGTCCTACATTTACTATTTTTTATGAATTTCCGTAAAGAATTATTACTTTTATGAGCTACATTTATATCTGTTTTATGTAAAATTTTTCCTATTTCTTCACTTATTGGTCCTATATATGTTAATACCTTATAATTGCTTGATATGTCTTTTGTTATTTGGGTAAACCTTTTCTATTGCTTTATTATATTTCTTTTTTCTTATAATTTCTGCTGTATTTGGGTTATATCCATTATTTTTCGCTATTTGTTTAATGATGTTTAATTCTTTAAGTAAACGCTTAGAACATATTCGAGAACATACAAAATTTTCAGCGAGATTTACAATTAAGAATTCATTAGAGTTAGCTAACAAAATAGAAGATGTAAAACTTCCATATAATGCTAAGTTAATATCATTTGACATTAGTAATTTATTCCCAAGTATCCCCATAAAAGACACTATTAATTTGA
This sequence comes from Melolontha melolontha, assembly GCA_935421215.2. Classification (NCBI taxonomy): domain Eukaryota; kingdom Metazoa; phylum Arthropoda; class Insecta; order Coleoptera; family Scarabaeidae; genus Melolontha; species Melolontha melolontha. The sequence continues at coordinate 163,477,936 of OW285237.1, read as the reverse complement.
TTGAAAATCTTTTAACTATTAAAAATGTTAATCTTTTTCCTTAAAGCAGTTTGTTTGGAGCAAAATTATTTTGAATTTGACAGTAAAACATATTCGTATAACGATGGCTTAATAATGAGAATTTAGAAAGTCTAATTAAAGATCATCCGAATTTCAAATACTTTGTTTACTGGCACAGATATGTAGATGACGTACTAGTTTACTTCAGAGTCACAGATAGACAATTAAACCAATTTTTTTAACACAAACAATCTGCACAAAGAAGTTCACCATAGAAAAAAAATTAAATAATAGTATAAACTTCTCGGATCTTTCAATTTATAAAAAAAAAACAATAAACATGTATTTTCAATTTATCAAAAACCTTCACATATGGATGTTATGATTCACAATAGCTCTTGCCACCCATTCAGACAAAAGTTAGGCATCATTTCATTGTATGATCCATAGATTTGTATCTGTACCTTTAAATGATTAAAAATTTTTTTAAAGAATTAAACATCATTCAACAGATAGCGAAAAATAATGGATATAACCCAAATATAATATATAAAATTTTAAGAAAAAGGAAATATAATGAAGTAATAGAAAAGGTTTACCCAATAACAAAAGATAAATCAAGCAAATTGAAAAAATAGGAAAAAATTTACATAAAACAAATATAAATGTAGCTTATAAAACTAATAATTCTTTAGGGAAATTCATAAAAAATAGTAAATGTAGGACAAGCAAAAGTAAAAAATCAGAAGTATAGAAATTAACATGTAAAGACGTCCCTAAAATATAAATATTTCATAATTCAAAATTCATAAAAAATAGTGAATCTAAAACATACATAGGCCAAACAGGGAGGAGCTTCAAGAATCAAATACAAAAAGATCTCAAGAGTTTTAATAATAAAAAGACAGATTCCAATTACACACGTCATTTGTTATAAAATAACCATACTTTTAAAAGCAATTTTGAGATACACAACATTCACAACAAAAAGGATTAAAGTTAAATTTACTGAAAGCTTTAGAAATAAATAAACTTAAATATACAGATATACTGTTAAATGATCAAATAGATCTTAATAACTCCCTGCTTTAATTGGCATCATTAAATATCAATATTAACAACACATTTAAAATATATTGGTTAGGAGACCATAGTAATTAAGATAAGAAAAACCCAAGGAAAAGATTGATAGGAAATATCTGAAGAAGCTACATCGTAGCGAAATGTCATTGTGAATATATGTAAATATAATATATTGTAATTTATACTAGAAATTAGTAAAAACTGTGTTTTACTTCGATCCCATCTATTTTTATATTGTTCTTATTTCGATTAATATAATTTTGCATTTCCGTATTGCATTAATTTGTTGTATAGTAAAATAGGTGGGATTTATAGGCAAATGCAAAAATCTTATCATGTGGAACTAGTTTGATCATTGTTCGGTATAATAAATTCATTATCTAAAAATAAATTAATTAAATGAGAAAAATTTCTTTAATATCACCAAAAAATTTTATTATTCAACATAAATCTTCTTACAAGACTATTTCTTTTGTTCTGTAATTATGTATAACAGTTTTAAATAGATAGAAAAAGAAACTATGTATTAATACATTCCTTTAATAGAGAAAAAAATTAAAGTAACTAAAATTAACTACCGACCCCTCTAATGGCCAACATTTACACCACCAATGATCTTCAACCCATAAAATCAGGAAAATTTCTGTAATAATAATAATCTTTATTGCCCAACAGATAATTCCATTTCTGGGACAAATATATAAAAAAAGAGAAGAAAGAACAGATGTGTGCTAAATTATATAAAAATACAAAATATAAATGTATGAAATAAATAAGTAAATACTAATAAACTAAAACAAAAATTTAATCTAAACAGATCCCGTAAAAATGTCACTATAAATAATACCCGCACATCGGTACTCAACTCTGGGTGAGTAAAAAGTAGGATTAGATCTTGACGTTATTCGAGGCCCGTGAAAAGCTATACAGTTTAATATTTCAGGGGAATCAATTCGACCATTAATAAATCGCGCAGCATTAACCTCTCGACGATGTTTTAGGGATTTGAAGTTATGTCTGTCTAGGAGGCGGTTGTAGTCAGTATTTCTCTCTGGATATCTACCATCACATCTGAAAGAAAGGTATTTCAGTAGTAATAAGACCATATTACCTAAGCACACTCCAATCTACTCAAAACAAAAGCCTGGTACAGTGATTTCAGAACAGTTAGATCCTGAAACAGATTGGCAAACCTGATAATAGAGCCCAACATCATAGAAGCAGATGAGATGATATCCGAAAGGTGCAAGTTAAAGGACATATCCGAATCAAATTTAACGCCAAGATCACTGATGGAAGTCCTATGATGATTCCACTTTATTAATTTTACGCGTGTAAGATACAGCGTAGCATTTGTTCACATTAATCTTTATCCTGTTTCTACTACACCAACCCGCAAACACATTAATGTTATTTTACAAGACATCAAGATCATTCTGTGATTCGATGGATAAGTCTAATTTGGTGTCCTCGGCGCAGGCCAGCACAGAACAATAAAAGTAAAAAAATAATAAAGAGATTAGAGCCCTGAGGCACACTAGATGTTGGAAATAATTGTTAAGAGTAAAGGCCAGACATAATTAACTCTATTCACAACGTATGAGGCAATTAGTTCTAACGCAGGTGGACTAAAGCCGAAAACACTCAAGTTCAAGAAAGGTCAGTGTATTATAACATATATGAAGATGATCGGGCTTTATGCACTCAAACCAAGAATTTAGAGAATGGATAATTACAACATGCTGAAGATTTGCAAGCTTTAAACGAATAATCGAAATCCGAATCGTGTGCCTTTCATTTGTGTAGCAGTGGTGGAGGTCGAGTCGACCATAACCCCACCGGTCTCTGATATTCAGGCAGCACCTCTATAAACCTATCAAAAGGTGAAAACCCGGAATAATATGTTACATAAACTTCCCAGCAATTCATGGGGAGCGAATTTGAAGATTTTGTGAATGGCAGCCATTGCACTAGCTTCCTCTTCTGCTGAATACTCAATACTCTGCTGCTGTCTGGTATAGAAGCTCTCAACATAACGATACTATAAGAATTGTCACCGGTACTGTTAGATCCACACCTAGTCTCTAGATACCAATTTCTGTCAACATTGACTCGATGCAGCCACAACACTGATCTTCCTATACACGATGATATATTTATATATCTTTATATATATAATTCTACTGTACGTGTGTATGTCACTGAACTCCTCCTAAACGGCTGGACCAATTTGAATGAATTTTTTTGTATGCGTTTGGGTGGCGCCCTGGATGGTTTAGATTCACAAATCAGCCCGGTAGATGGCGCTGCAGTCGGTATCTAGGTTATTTATCTATACTGCAACTAAACGGCTGGATCGACTTGAATGAATTTTTGTGTATGCATTTTGTGTATATATTCATTCGATGCATTTAATTTTTTTGTACGCTGTGTTTTGATATTATATATATCGCATTTACGCAAATATTGAGTGTATTATATTCAGATATAAGTTACGTGCATAGGATTTCGTTTATTTTTCGACATTTTAATTTGAGTGTATTATATTTAGTGTGTTTCGTTATTTTGACATCTCAATTTTTTTGTACGGTGTCTTTTGATATTTCAGGTGTCGCATTTCAGTGAATATTAAGTGTATTATATTCACATATAAGTTACGTACATAAAACAATGCCACGTCTTCGTGGACGAGGAGGAAATATTGGTCGACGGACTCGGAATTCACAATTAGTCCAGAATTCACAATTAGTCCAGTTGCTGTTGAACATTCACACAAATCCAGATGCAGTGGGCAACATAAAAAAGCATTCCGGTATGGCTAAAGTTTTGCAAAAATGCAAAATTATTATCTGGGATGAATGCACTATGGCCCACAAGCATTCACTTGAAGCTCTCGATAGAATGATGAAAGATCTAAATAATAACACCAGACTTTTCGGTGGTGCTTTACTGCTGCTGTCCGGTGATTTTAGACAGACATTGTCGTTCATTCCACGCGCTACATATGCGGATGAAATTACTGCATGTATAAAACAATCATATCTATGACGAAATGTCAGTACATTACGTCTTAACACAAATATACGTGCTCAACTGCAAAACGATCCATTGGCACTATCATTCTCCGAGAAATTACTCAACATTGGAAATGGAACAATACCATTGCATGGAGACACACAATGCATCAAATTGCCAGACAATTTCTGCAACATGGTAAATACGAAAGATGCTTTGATTGAAAGCATATTTCCAGATTTACAAGCTAATTATATTAATCATGCGTGGCATAACTTGCGATTAAAAATTGGCTCACCTATCATTTTGCTTCGGAATTTAAATGCACCTAAGCTAGGCAACGGTACAAGATTAGTCATAAAAAAAATTATGGGCAATGTTCTTGAAGCTACAATTTTGAACGGCAAATTTGAAGATGAAGTTGTTCTCCTGCCACGAATCCCAATGATCCCTTCAGACTCACCCATTCCATTCAGACGTCTGCAATTTCCAATTCGCATGGCATTTGCCATGACTATTAATAAGTCATAAGGTCAAACAATGTCGATTTGTGCGTTGGATCTAGAAAATCCGGTCTTTTCACATGGCCAATTATATGTAGCGTGTTCTCGCGTTGCAAAACCGTCAAGTTTATTCATTTACACTCCTCAGGAATTGACTAAAAATATTGTTCATCAACTCGCATTAAGATAAAATTAAACAAACATTATGGATTATAACGAATTGTTTTTAGAAAAATTGATGTTATTTCAAAATAAAGAATAATGAAATTATTATATTATTTGCCTTTCATTTCATAATTTGTTTAATATCCTAATCGCTTGAAATATCATGCAGGACAACGTTTGCCGGGTAAGCTAGTACATATATATATATATATATATATATATATATATATATATATATATATATATATATATAACGATAGCCAAATATAAACGGCACTTACACACATTCATATCTAACTTGTAGGCAATACTCCAGGAATTAAACACATCTATATCTATTCTGAAGAAACATACAATCTCCTTCGCCATGGTACAGCTCCGGTACAGCTTTAAGTCATCAGCACAGAGTAATTTATATATATCGCACAAGTCATTAATTTAAATTAGAAAAAGTAACGGGCCAAGGTTGCTTCCCCGAGGCACCACCAAGTCGGCGAAGAGCATTTTTAACGGTGACCATTATAGTAAACATACTGAGTTCTGTCACATAAGTATGTAAGTTCAAAACAGTGAGGATAAAGCCGAGGCAAAACCAATGAAGTCGAGTTTAATTAAAAGCATCTTAAATGAATGATACTCAGACATAATTTAGGATTTTCATACTCGGATTTTACCTGTAGAAAATTAGTCAAGAATGAATATTAAACCACTCAAATGTATTTATACCCTTAAAAAATAGATCTTTTTATAAAACTGTTCACATTTCTAGGTAATCAAAGTTAATAGTGCAGATGATCATGCGAGCATGTTCGTGACAGTAAGAAATACTTCTATTAGCGATACAATTCCGGATTTCGCCGTGGATCAATGTATATGAATATACTCGTACATATAGAATATCTCTAGTTAGTAAGTCTAGGAATGACTACAAAACTAAAAATGAAGTGGTGAAAACATCTTCAATTTTTTCTGTATATCCACAATTCTCTCGAGTTTTGCGTTCCGTTCAGTAGAACAGCTTCTGAACCGTGATATTTTTATGTCGGATGATCCCGTGGTCGCTTAGCATATACATGACACTCGCGTGACATCCTGCGCCTCTCCGTGAAGCACCCCACACCTCTGAAAATCCTTCCCCCGAGTAGACGCCTTCCCCGGTTCAATTTAATTTCAAGTTATAAACCGTTAAATTAAAGGGGAGTCTCCGGGGATAACCTTCGTGTGACACACACTTGCGAAATCAACATTGTCGCCCAACGTATACGTAAACGTATCCACACGAATTTGTACGTACAAATCTGTTCACGTCACTGTGCAGCTACATGGCAGCGAAGTGAGATACCAACGATTAGACAATCACGAAATGTTCTCTCCGTATATAAATTTATTTTATTTTAATGAAATAATACGTTTTTTATTGACATAATGGTATTTGTCTCATTATATATTATATTCTGAAAATAATTTGAATTCTTATCTTATTTATTTGTGACAAAGTACTGCAATACAATAATACCCACATATCCGCGGGGGTTTGGTTCTGTGGTCTTCCGCGGATACTGAAAACCGCGGATAGTAGCGAACGCTTTATTTTCGAGTACAATATGAAATATGAAGCAAAGCTAAAATAATGAAACAAGAAAAAATAAGTTATATAATATTTATTTAAAATAAATAAACAATAAATAAATAAATATTCTTGTGCTGTGGCACAAATAGAATTTAAGTTTAATAAATATATAAGTTCATCCATATTGTCATGGATTTTTCCATGGAGAATAAAGAAAAAAATAACAGAACTATATTGAACTTTTTGTGAAGAACATTTATAAATGCATGTATTTTATTTTGGTGTCTATTTTATTTCTGACGGGGATCGATATAAATATATTTAATTTTAAGTGATGAATTTTATAATGTTTGAACTTTTAATCCATCCCTGTATATTTAGGTTAGTCAGATGTTTAAAGCCGCCGCCACTCCGGATATCATGTTGTATTAAGTTGTATTTATTTTCTCGATCTTGATTTTATATATTAGGTGGGGATGCCCTTGCGGTTCCTGGAACTTCATTTTAGAGATTATTTGAATGTCCTTTAAGATAGGTCGGTATAAGTGAATATTAGACACGACTTAATTTTGTCTGATTTATTTAAAATCTTGGATAATTCGTTTATAGTTTTTGGTGCGTCGTATGTGATTTAAAAGTAATTTATCGTGAATTTACAAATCTTTTATATTTGTAATTGGATTTAATTGATACACCTATCTAATAAAAAAAAAAAGAATCTCTCATGTTTAATTGTGATATACATTAATTAATGTAGGTATCTTTATAATTATTATTAATATATTGAAGAAAGCGCTATAATTAACTTGTAAACTTTTGTGAAATTTTTTATGTATTCAGAATAATATCTAGAAAATTTGTTAGATGGCTTTTGTGGAGTTTGGGTGTTTTTATTCACTTTAAATATTTCAATACGTAGGAAGGTGGGGACGAGTTTGTGTGATGTCATGTGAATGCATTCATGACAGTCAGATTTTGATTTCGCGCGCAGAGTAAACAATTCTTTACTTTGACGTTTAAATTGTTGGGTTAATATTATTGTTGACATCTGATAAATTTTTGGATATTAGTAATTTTGTTATCTTTGCTCGTGAATTGTCATAGTGAGGTTTTTTAATGGTTTGTATCTTCATATGATATCCAAGCCTTTTTTATCCTCGATTTGCTGTGTCTTTAACAGTTCAACGTTACACTTTGTAAAGTTGATTTTTTTTTTATTTTCTTTTTTTTTTAATATAAATGTAAGGGGGAAAATGTTTGTATAATTTATCTGACACCTCGTGTTTTATTTTATGATATAACCTGCATCCGTAAGGATCGACCCGAGAGAAGTGAGCTCAAGGAAATCTACGAGACTGAACAGCCGGAAGATTAAGTTGTAGTGTGAACAAAAAAAATTAATAAGCAATCAAAAGCACATTCCACTGCAATATGTACATATAGTACATATTTACATACACAACAAGAAAATATACAACAAGGAAAACTTTATCATCGTGAGCTACATATTCATTCATCTTCCTCCAAGTCCAAGTTAGCAGTCGATTGTTTACTTAGATCCGAAGCAAACGATGTTGATGGCTGTGCATTATCGATAGTTTTGTCGACTTTTTCAAAGAACATTGTTATTGGTAGTTGTCGTTTTTGTCTTTTCATTTCAATAAACAAATCCTCCAAAGGTTTTAAGGCTTCTGTTATAGTGCGAATAATTTTTATACTGCGTTCCATTATTGGATCGTATTCTACTATCTGTTCTTTTAATGTTTGAGCAGTTCGAAATATCGCTGAAAATTTTTCAAGCGTCCATGCTGGCGGTTCTTGTTGACCCTCATCCTCATCGTCACTCGCTTCTGGAGAAGATTTCACAAGGTCTTCCAATTCCTCGTTGGTGAATACTTGATCCTCTTTGTTTATGTAATCACTGAGTTCCTCTTGGGTTATATCGTTAAATCCTTCTCCATCTATTTTCTGCGCTATGTTAAATATCGTTGTTAGATGTGAATTAATATCATGTGTCTTCAGAACTAAGAACGATGTCATTCCACAGATTTTTCCAACATGCTATTATCGTTTCTGACTTTAATTCCTCCATCGCTCCTTTGATAAATAGAATTGCGTCAGCAATTGTAAATGACTTCCAGCATTCCATGAGCCCGATATCAGAGCATTCGTTAGCCATTGTATACAGCATTTCGAAAACCTGTCGAATATATATGGCTTTAAAGCATCTAATGACACCTTGATCAAGGGGCTGAAGCAATGAGGTCGTGTTAGGTGGCAAAAAAAGCACTTCAACATTTTTATCTTCTGTGCCTAGTGACACAGGATGCCCAGGAGCATTGTCTAGTATCAGCAGCACTTTAAATGGTAATTCTTCCTTTTCCAAATATCTCTTCACTTCCGCAATAAAGCATTGATGAAACCATTGTGTAAATAGAACAGCCGTAACCCACGCCTTTCGATTTGATTGCCAAAACACAGGCAGGCAAGCTTTATCTTTTTATTTAAGAGCACGTGGATTCTGTGATAGGTAAACAGGTCCGGGTTTAATCATATGACCAGCTGCATTTGTACAAAATATCAAGGTAAGTCTATCCTTAATTGCTTTAAAGCCTGGTGCACTCTTTGCAGTCTTATGAATATAAGTCCGTTGAGGCATTTTTTTTCCACATAAGACCAGTCTCATCGCAGTTAAAAACTTGCTTAGGATGATAATTCTTTTCTGCAATAATTTGTTTAAATTTTTCTGGATACAGGGCAGCAGCTACATGACCAGCCGACGGAGATTCCCCTGTCATTTTTATATTTTTTAGATTAAACCGAGTTTTAAATCTATGCAGCCACCCCCTACTTGCTGTGAATGATTTTCCTTCCTCTTCAGTATAATCTTGGGTCTTCATATCTTCATATAAAACCAACGCCTTTTGTTGTAGCACTTTGCCATCGATAGGAATATGTTTTCTTGTCATACCTTCCACCCATAAATTTAAGGCATTTTCTACCTTAAGTAACACTTTATTACGTTTTGTGGTTGCAACTTTTGCAGTTTGGGGTGCACTAGAAAAACTAGCTCGAATCTTATCTTTGTTTTTTAACACTTCTCGTATCGAAGATTCGTTTTTATTGTATATTTTAGCAACAGTTGCAATAGATTTTTTTCTATTTCAATCATATTAATGATTTTTATTTTTTCACTAATAGTGAGCATTTCACGTTTTCTTTTTGGTTTAGAAGCCATTTTAAAATGATTTTCAAATTTACTTGCTTTATTTAAAAACTATTGCAAGCACTGTCTTGTCCGACAATTCGAATAGTACTAAACTCATAGTTAACAGGAGCGTTTATATGTACAAGTAAAAGCGAGTGGCACCTTAAGCACGTTCCAACTTGTTTAACTTATCATAAGAGAGCACCGAATTCAGGGGATGACTCATATATACGACGATATATCGACAAATGCTCCTATAACTTTTATGTTTATTGATATAACGCGTTTTCTGCTCATCATAGGTAAATCGCGGATGACTGAAACCGCGGATACGGAGTCCGCGGATAACGGGGTACAACTGTATTGTTTTCTGATTGAATGAACATTTTTAATAATAAAAGAATATTATTAAAACGTCTTCATAACAAGTGTAAGACTTAGCCAGGGGTTTCTCTCTGACGGATACAACCACAACATACGAAACTGTATTAACATACCAGAGGGTATTGATATCTAGTTAGCCTAGGCCATTTTCCTTGAACAAAACAAAATCTTGTTATAATGGCAAGAAATAATGACATTTTGAAAGTGCCCCTGTAAAATCTTACGTCAAGAGGTTGAAGTATTGTTGTGTAGTAAATTTTTTAAAGAAAGCGTGTCGAATGGAAATGTGAATATCGATAAATTGGAGTATCGAGACATCATCAAATACTTGTATAGAATAAGTGCTAAGGAAATTTACGAATATATGCTTAACACAATTGGCGATCAATGCGCATCAAGTACGACTGTCAAAAATAGGATTGCGTCATTCAAAAGAGGAAAACTTTCCGTTAAAGATGAGAAGCAACCAGGAAGACCCATTTCGGTGTCCATGATATGATATTATCACGCCGTCAAATTGGGGTGAAACATATAGCTGAGGTACTAAAGATTTTATATGAACGCGTCCATCGTTTAGTTCACGTCGAATTAGATATGAAAAGAATTTCTGCAAAACGGATTCCTAAATGCACCGAACACAAACGAGCAAGAGTGAAAGATCACAGTCAATCTGTGCCCGTTTTGAAGGAGATCCACATTTTTTTAACAGTCTTGTGACTATGGATGAAGCATGGGTCCATTTTTACGACCCAGAAACAACAACAATCGATGGAGTAGAAGCATCATGGTTCTCCAAGGCCTAAGAAGTTTCGCTGGAAAAGTTCTTGCTTCAGTTTTCAATTACTTAAAAAATGGTCAGACCATCCCTGCAGATTCTTATTCTAACTTACTAACCACGCTAAGAGAGAAAATTAAGGAAACAAGAAGTGACATGTTAGCGAAAGGTGTGTTGTTTTTGCAGGACAATGCTCCTGCACACAAATCGTGCATTACGATGAATACAATACGACATCTAGTGTTCGAATTACTGGAGCATCCGCCTATTCCCTAGACTCAGCTCCTCAGACTATTATCTGTTCCCTCGATTGAAGAATTTTAAAAGGATTTGTGTAACGAATAGGCAATAGAATCTGTGAAGGGCCTGGCTTGCAGACTAAGAAGAATATATTTTTTAGAAAGGTTAAAGGCATTACAAGATGTCTGTATTAAGTGTATTAATTTACTAGGAGGCTGTGTTGAATAATAAAATATTCTGAAGTACGAACTTTAAATTGATTCAACAGAATACCGCCTAATTCTGAGCAAACGCAACGATGCGAATGTATGAATATTTCTCCCGCTTCGAATACAAATCCCCTGAACGCGTTTAGCCAATCACAAAACAGTCTGTCGCGCAACGATTTGACAATTAATGTCACAAATTAGTGTCACCACTGTCACCCTATACGGAGTCTCTTAAGCGTTTGAATAGTGATAATGCCGCTTTATACACTAGAAGAGAAAGCCGAAATGATGAAATGGTACCACGCTGATAATTCTTATCAAAGAATATGTGACTTATTTGCCGGAGTTCCTAATGATACGTTCATTTTAGTATGCGCTGCAATAGAACTAAATTCAAATTTGACACATAGCGATATTTCCAACGATTTAGGCATATGCTGCTCTTCCGTTAACCGCATACTAAAATTAAATGGTTTTCGTAATTATAAATATTCCAAACATCATCAATTATTTTACGGTGATGAGTTTAAACGGATGAATTTCCGTTATTATATAATTAATTTCTCATTATGAACAATTTACTTTATTATCTGTAAGAGTAAATTTTTCTTTACATTACTAGAATTTAATTTAGTTTTTATTTATTTCTGAAGTTTATTTAGTTTACTATGAATAGTTTTTGTTACCTTTATTATTTAAATTTAATTTATTAAATATCTTGAGGCCTTATTTGCAATTTTCTTAACCGCTTATTAATAATTTTATTACGCTTTGTGTGACCATCGTCAGTATAACGTATTGCAATTTATTTATTATAAAATCATTACAATAACACAGGACTAAACAATTTAAAGTCCTTTAATAGTAATTTGGTAATCAGATAATTTTTCTTACGCGGCTCCATAATATGTTAGTATATATGACATATGACATCGATGTTGACACGCTTACAGCATTCAGGGTATTCTATTTGGAGCGGGAGAAATATTCATACATTCGCATCGTTGCGTTTGCTCAGAATTAGGCGGTATATCAATAACCCCTCGTATCTCCACCGGAGGCACCTTAAGAAGACAGCGATGATTTCTCCAGCACGATAATTCTATAGTAAGATGAAGCACGTATCTGCATGTCTGGAAAGATACTTTCATACAATTATGAACTTGTGTTCCTCAGATCCGATTTTTAATAATACTTTCATATTATTAGATAAATTAAAAACGTTTTTCTGAAAAAAGGTATGAAACCCCTTACCCTAATTAATAATTATATCCTAAATACGTATTTCGACAACTAAGTTGTCATTATCAGTAGATAAAATACTAATCAAAGTGCTAAACATGGAACACAGTAAAGCTAACACATTGAATCGCGCACAACTTCACACGGCGTCCACGTATATACTGAATTTGAAACAAATACACAAACTAAAATAACATCGACTTACCCCTCTTAATAAAACGGCAACACCATGTGTTTATTCTCACGCCCTCAACTTTTTCTACCTCTTTTCTAAGAATGAAAAAAGACAACTGTATGGGATAGGACTATTGTCCGAGTTAAACGTATTAATTTTATTTTAACGATATGCATGCTCTCGTATGCTTTGAGACCTCTGGTATTGTTGATATTTTTGATAAGTTTTAACACTTTTACCGTGACGTTATGATCCATGTATAATGCATGGTTTGCGACGCTCGATTTTTCTAGTCTATTAAATTTAATATGTTAGATGAGTTCTTTAAGACGGATTATTATTGAGCGTTGCGTTTGACCTATATATTTCAAATTGCAATCGCCGCAATTAATTTCGTATATACCCGATTTCAAATACAAATTAACTTTATCTTTGGTATTACCTAGGAGACTTTCAATGGTGTTTTCGGATCTATAAGCCACTTGGAGACCTTGTTCTTTAACAACTCTATTAATATTTTTCGTGATTAAATGGTATGGTACACACCATACACAGATGTATTTTTTCTCCTGGTTACGTTAAGATATCAAACTTGTGGTTTCACAGATTGCCTTTTTTAAATTCGTTTTTCTAAATTAATTTATTAGTTATTTCTATACCAAAGCCATTGTACCTCGCGATGCTTTTAATGAAATCTCGTTCTATTTCGTATCTCTTTGGTTAACGGATTGACCGATTGACTAAGAAATTTAAAAAAGCTGTCTTATGTTGAAAACTATGATTTGAATCTGCGGTGATGAATTTATTAACATTGGTTTCTTTCCGACAAATATCGATTTCTATTTTATACTTATTTCTAATTACTAATGTATCTAAAAATGGTATCCTCTGTATCATTGCTTTCCTTTTCCACCGTGAATTCAATAGTCGGAAATTTAGCTGTTTAACGAACCAATTCACATTTCAGTGTATCAAAAAAATGTCATCTAGGTACCTGATCAAGACACTTGGAAAATATTTAGTGTTATTTTTAAATTCTACTTCAAATTGACTCATAAATAAATTAGCTATGAAATGAGATAAGCAATTACCCATTGTTGTGCATTGTTTCGGTTCATATTTTTTTTTCCAACTTGGAAACAATTTTACCCCATGCAAGTAGTTGTCAATCTCATGTATTCCTTTACTTTTAAGGGTTTAATGTTATTCTTATAAAGTAAGTACTCTAAATATTTCAAAGTTTCTGGAATAGATGCCGACGGAAACAATGACATTACAATAAAAGTAAAATTTCCCAGTCTTCCAGAAAGACTTTTCAAAAATGTTTTTGTTTTATGCAAAATTTGGTGAGGTTTTACCTACTCAAGTATGTTTGAAATTAATTTGTTGTAAACATTTAATCTTTGAAGTACATTATGAAACTATACATTAACGATTGTGCCCTAAACCACCTTAATTAGTACAATAAAAACACATCGTCCCAAGGCACGAAGGCCATAGGTCTAATGAGAAGGCACACGAATTGCTCAACAGGCCTCGTCTATAGCTTTTATAGGGCCGGAGCTTTCCTATAGTATTGCAAAATAGTGGAAAAGTCAAAGATGGAAAAACTCCCCTGATTAAAAGCAGACAAAACAGTTCTTTAGTTTACAACCTACTGAATAGAGACAGAAGGTCTGTTAAAATGAAAGTAAGGCTATTAAAAGGACGTCATAAGCTTAAGAAACATATGCATAATATGGGCTTGACAGAAGAAACTGTATGGAGATTCTGCCAAGAGGAAGTGGAAACTGCGATTCATGTACTATTCCAACGCAAAGGTTTGGCAAGAACGCGGTTCCTACAAATGGGATATCAAAATCCTAAAGCGGAACTATATTGAAAAGAACCCGTTTGGAAGCTGCTAAGCTGAATGAAAGAAGCAAGTCTAAAGTACCACAATAGATCTAGAAAGGTCGCAGTGGAAAAGACTTTACGATCACTTCAAGTAAGCTAATCCAATACGTTAACTATAACTTCATAAAATAATTTTATCAATTGGTATGAAATAATTTGTAAGTGTAGAGCAAAAAATAATTATCAAGTACAAAATCATAAAAGCGTTTACGCCAAGACCTTATATAGTGTGATGTGCATCATGTGATTCCTAAGCGATAACGTCATCGGCTGTGCACGTCAGCACGTTATGAAACTTTTCCGAATACACTAGAAAACGAACATTCGAAAACTACTTGAGGAGTATATAAGCAGTGTAGGGAGGAATGACTCATTCAATCGCCATCAAGTGATCATCGTAAACATAAATGTGTATATACAAAAAGGTTTTAAGTATATCAATACGTTATGCACGTATAACGCTTTTGCTAAAATTGAAACAGACATGTAATATACATATCTGTAACTGTACACATGGATAATACACCTCGTATTTTCAGCATTTACTTCTGCTTAAGACCCGTGTTTCTGCCATCTAGGCGTCATCAGTCAAGCTAGTGAAGCAATGTATACAAAATAATACAGATCTGTTAAACAACAGATTT
The DNA here is from genome assembly GCA_935421215.2 of Melolontha melolontha. Lineage (NCBI taxonomy): Eukaryota > Metazoa > Arthropoda > Insecta > Coleoptera > Scarabaeidae > Melolontha > Melolontha melolontha. The sequence goes on along the minus strand of OW285237.1, from coordinate 163,462,827 downwards.
GTATCTGTATATACATTTACACTGAAATCGCCTACAAGATAAAGCAAGTTTCGTCCTATAAGGTGGCACTATTTAATAAGTGACATCTGACGGACGAAAGAGACTATGTCGGAAAAGGCGACCTTTCGTTCGACCAGCTATGCTGGTACAAAAAACGAAAAAATACGTATATCGGTGTAGTCCATTAACAACGAGCCAGATGGCAGTAAATATACAAAAAGGTTTTAAGTATATCAATACGTTATGCACGTATAACGCTTTTGTTACAATTGAAACAGACATGTAATATACATATCTGTAACTGTACACATGGACAATACACCTCGTATTTTCAGCCGTTCGTCCGTCTTTCGTCCGTCAGATGTCACTTATTAAATAGTGCCACCTTATAGGACGAAACTTGCTTTATCTTGTAGGCGATTTCAGTGTAAATGTATATACAGATACAAATCTGTTGTTTAACAGATCCGTATTATTTTGTATACATTGCTTCACTAGCTTGACTGATGACGCCTAGATGGCAGAAACACGTGTCTTAAGCAGAAGTAAATGCTGAAAATATGAGGTGTATTGTCCATGTGTACAGTTACAGATATGTATATTACATGTCTGTTTCAATTGTAACAAAAGCGTTATACGTGCATAACGTATTGATATACTTAAAACCTTTTTGTATATTTACTGCCATCTGGCTCGTTGTTAATGGACTACACCGATATACGTATTTTTTTCGTTTTTTGTACCAGCATAGCTGGTCGAACGAAAAGTCGCCTTTTCCGACATAGTCTCCTTCGTCCGTCAGATGTCACTTATTAAATAGTGCCACCTTATAGGACGAAACTTGCTTTATCTTGTAGGCGATTTCAGTGTAAATGTATATACAGATACAAATCTGTTGTTTAACAGATCTGTATTATTTTGTATACATTGCTTCACTAGCTTGACTGATGACGCCTAGATTTCAGAAACACGTGTCTTAAGCAGAAGTAAATTCTGAAAATATGAAAGAATATTTCCAGTATGCACCTATAACCAGTTGCGATGTAAAAAGGACGTTTTCTATTTACAAGGATGTATTTCATTCAAAGAGAACAAATTTTACAGAAGAGAACCTTGAAAAAGTATTGCTAGTAAATATTAATACTCCTTTACTCAATTTGAACTACAAAATGAATAAATAACAATTTTGTATTTTGTAGCCGTATATATGCCCATTTTATTATTATAAGTATAATTCTATAAATAAAATTAAAAACTTTAAAAATACGAATGTCCAATAGTACGCCCGTGGCCGATGAGTCATCAACCTCTCGTGTCAGGTCTCTAATAATGATGCTCTCTATCATAAACCAAAGTAGCAAACTTGAATGCTTTAACGCAGTAAATTTGGCATTGCAGATTGATCTACACCAAAAAACTCCAGCTGTACAAACTATATTTTAACAGAACCTGACCCTAAAGCCTTTTGTAAGTATCCGCCAATGTAGATATACGTCAAAATTAGCTCTGTTATAATTATAAAATATCAAGTTACCTTCCAATTGTTATTTATAAGAGTTAGTTTTAGCTGTAGCATTATATAACAGAAACGTAAACAAATATCTTACCTCCGATTTGCTGCAATTTATATATAATATTTATTTGTTAAGCAAATAATCTGTTGAAACGATTCTGTAATTTGTTTTCCCTGTTTACATTTTTACAATTGTACAAGTACGAAAACGCATAAAGAAAGATTATCGTCATAAATCCCACGTCCGCAGATTCAATTTGCGCTGAAGCTACAACATTCTTCTTTATTAAAATTCAACTAATGAAAACCGAGATGAAACACAATTTAATCGGCAAATCCTCTCAATTAATTTAGTAGCCTGTTTTAGACGACTCACTACTCTCGACCCCTTCGAGCCGTGTCTCCCATTTACCCCACCGCTCCCTCCAACAGCACCCTTGCTTCCTTCCTCATCACACAAAACAATTCCAATTAAAGCGAAACATTAATGCGAGACTTTTTGCGGCTTCTACTGGTGCCCTCTTGGCATAAAACATCGTTTAGTTTTCGGTACGTGCGCGGGCGGTGTTCATCTTTCGTCTCACTCCAGTAATCCTTATTCGCGGATATAAAATTAAAAAATTGTTAAGCCGTACAGAAAAGGCTAATTACTGAAGAAACGGCGTGTATTAGTTCCGAAACGTTAAATCCGGACATTCAAGAACGATGTAAAAAGAACGAGGGGAAATGAAGAAGGAATCTTTTGGTCATGTTGTTTTTATAGCGCCTGCCTTCAAATCACTCCCTAAGTTGCTGTTAGGCTAATTTGATTTTTTCTCTCCTTTGCGTGATCTCTGATCTTTATTTTTTCCGTACTTTGTACACAAAGGAGGATAGCAAAGGAGTGTCTGACATGTATTTAGATTGTAAGAGACCGCAGTGTTGTTGATTGTGTACTAAAATTAATGAAATGTAGAAACGATGACGCTTTTTTTAAATAAAGCAGAACTTTTGTCTTTTCCTTTACTTAAAAGAAAATATGCACGTTCTACTTTCATTTTCATTTTACTCTGTTTTATAACAAATTATGAAACAATTTAATAAGTAACTTAAGAAAACTATAATATAATGGAGACTTAAAAGATCAACCAAGTAAAATTTCGCTTTTGATTACTTCCATTTATTTAAGATGCGATAAAGGATATTTTGTCTCGAAAGCATCGATGTGGAAATCTTCAATATTTTCACTAAAGCAAATCATTTTATGATGGACCAAGTCTTTTATTGATTAATATAATTTTTGGATACAGAGTAAGACATTTTACCGATTTTTTCAAACAGTTGTTTTATAAGGTGGAAAAATTCTTAACAAAACAATATCATGGAGTAGGGAAGACAGGGGATAAAGATAGCAGTGTCATGAATGAAACAAGTACAAACATGTTGAAACGTTTTGTTATAAACTGTTTAATGTTGATAAAATCATTTGTTCTTAAAACAAACATGGATGCTAACAGTGCCATTTTCTCAAGAACATGAAAGTTTTATTTTAGAATCGTACTTCAAAATAATCAGAGTTGATAAAATTTGGTCTTATTCACTTGATGAGTATATAGCTGAATTTCTAATTGAATACCCAGAAATTGCTGCCGAATATGATTGTTTCCGAAGCGAATTGCCGAATTCTGAAGCGGTCCTCACACGATTAATATATAATAATAATAATAATAATAATATATGTTTATTTCAAAACTCATATATATGTACAAATTACAAACAATAAATATAATAATAGATATAATTTCAATCCTGAATACAGACAGTTAAGCAATATACATGAAAATAAACAAAAGGAGAATAACTCATGAAACTACAAGTATTTTGTTATGAGTATCTAATTATATTATTTCAAAGCTCGTGTGCACAATTACAAGTGTAAGTGTCTCTTTCGGTTATATTGTCATGATAATTGGTATAGAGGCTATAACAAGTTCCTTTATTTACATTGGCAGGTAAGTATCCTTTCCGGTTATAATGTCGTGGTAAAATTTTCTTTTCTTACTAAAAATCCATATTTTAATTCTCTTTTTCCAGACGTATGAGAATGGGATATGTTTAAGCTCTTCAGGAATTTGATCATATAGCCTCAGTGAGAGGTAGGTGAAACTTTTTTGGCCAATTGATTTTAACTGTCGAGGTTTTGCTGTAATGGCAAGCTTATTTCTTGTACTATAATGATGGTTGAGTAATGGTATTCTAATTTTCCTACTTTTGAGGTATAACAGTGTTTCCAGGCAGTATATCTGTCGGGCATCCATTACGCCAGCCTCACTGAAAAGGATGTCACTGGGGTAAGTTCGCTCTTTTCTCATCATAATTTTCAATATGTATTTTTGAATAACTTCTAAACTCTTTAAGTGGCTATCTGCTACACCACCCCATCCAACAATGCCATATCGTATATGTGATTGTACTAAAGCAAAATATAATGTTTTCATCTGTTGTTGACTTAACAACTCTCTTAGATATTTGAATTTATATAACAAACCTCTGATTTTTTTGACAATGTTGTGTATGTGTATATTCCATCCTAAATACCTATAAATTGTTATTCCAAGATATTTTGTGTATTCTACTTCATCAATACTGATTCCTTCGTCAATAATGAGTGATCCCATGCAAGGCAGATTTGCTTCATATGAGGTGTATGACATATATTTTGTTTTAGATGTATTCATTGTAAGTAAGTTATAATCCAAATGCCTCTTAATCTTCTTCAAATTTTCTTGCACTTTATTTTTTAGCTTTTTCCAGCTATCGGCCGTAAAAGTTACTGTAGTGTCGTCTGCGTAACTTATTATGTCACCATCAATGTCCGTGAGTAGTAAGTCATTAATATATAAAGCAAACAATATAGGACCTAAGACAGTCCCCTATGGAACACCACATACTATGTCCTCCACATCACTAAGTTTATCGCCCATTTTCGTAAGTTGCTTTCTATCAGTCAAGGAACTTTTTAGTAATGTATGAGCTATTCCTCTTATACCATTCTTTTCTAACTTCTGCAGCAACCCTGCATGGCATATCGTATCAAATGCTTTCACCAGGTCTACGAAAACACATACACAGGGACAAGTTTCGTCAATTGCTTTATATAACCTCGAAGTTAGGTATGCTATTGCATCCTGTGCGGATTTCGCCTGGCGGAAGCCAAATTGATTATCCGAAAGCACATGATATTTTTCAAAGAAGTTAACGAGCCGTATTGTTATTACTTTTTCCAGTATCTTTGCAACACTAGAGATAAGCGATATAGGTCTATAGTTATTTATTTGTGATCTGCTTCCTTCTTTATAAAGTGGTTTCACAACGGTTATCTTTAGTTCTGCGGGGAATATTCCATTCTCGAGGCAGTTATTAATTATGTGAGTGAGTGGTTTTGCAATTTGGTCAGCAATTTGCTTTAATGTTTCTGATGTAATATTGTCAATACCCGGTGCCTTTTTATTTTTTAACTCCGCTATATATTTTTTAATTTCTGCTTTATTTGTAGGGGCAAGAAAAATTGTATGTTCTATTTCATTATCAATATGTTTATATTTTTTAGGAATCTTAATCGCTTGTGCTAGTTTGTGTCCTATACTCGAGAAATATTTATTAAACACATTTGCCATGTCTTGATGATCATCTATTACATCATCACCGACTTTTATATGATCCAAGTCCCCCCTGCCTGATATTGTCAATATCTGAGGATTGACAATATTATTGCACATGTGAGTAGAAAGATCGGCAGATTGCCAATATGTAAAATATTAATGGGCTGGTTTGATGAGATCCAAAATATTTGGAAGACTGACAATAAATATTGACCATCTGAGGGAGAGATTGAGAATCTTATTTCAGTTGGTATTGATATTGATAGAGCTAAAATAATAGCTACACAGGCTTTTTGTCGGTATGACATAATTGATTCCCAGCGCAAAACTAAATAGATTGTCAATAAAAATTGATAGTGTGAGGCAATTACATTTTATCAATATTTATTGACCGTATTGACAATACTTTACTGACAATATATATTGATCGTGTAAGGACCACTTAACCCTTTATGTGACTTCGTGAGAAAGAGGTTGAGTAAGGAGGGAGAGGAAAACTGGGCGATGCAGGGGCCAGAGAAGAGTAGGAGAGAGGGGGGAGAGGGAGACGAGAGAGGCAGAGGAGGAAAGGGGAAGATAAGAGTAGAAAGAGAGAAGGAGTGTTAGCAGAACAGAAGTCAGTGTAAATGGTTTATTAATACTTTGGACGAAGGTGATATTTTATCGAGAATTTCTTTCTCAGATGAATCATGGTTTCATGTTTCCAGATACATTAATTCAAAAAACATGTGTATACGGTCTGATAAAAATCCTAATATCTTTGTTGAATTACCGTTACAACCGCAAAAAGTTGCAATTTGAGCCGCTCTTCAAAACTCTCTATTGCTGTTCTCAACATTTCGACCTTCAAATTGACGATTTCTCGGCCAATGAACTTTTTTAAATCTTAAGTGATTTGGGGGTTTGTCAATGTATACCTTAGATATAAGATAACCTCTACAAAAATTATCGCAAACGGGCAGGTCAGGTGAGCGAGGTGGCCAATTTAGACATATATTAATAGAGTGCATACAAAATGAAGGGTGTCATATAACGGACGTTTTCGGAGTTAATTTATAAATTTTTTTCATAACTGTATTGCACCAAGGTAAAATTCACCAAAAATTTACTGATGCGTCATAAATCGTCGACTAAATTAACGAGTCAATGTAACTATATGAAATACTGAGTGAAACAGAATACATAATAAAACATGTGTGATTTTGTTTTTTATTGCCTGCCAAAACTATCTTGACTTAGACGGTAATGTCTGAAAGTGATATATGAATAACCTTACCTTGAGAATCTTTTGTTTTTTAAATGCTTGTTAAATTTTGATATTATAACTATATCTGAAAGTTCTTTAGACCTTTGTTTATAGAGTCAATTTGTGATTGCCTTCTACCGTATGTCCCCGGATTGAGTTTACAAGAGGAAAAAAATTTTTATTTTTGATTTTACAAAAAAGTGCTAAAGGAATAAAATTTTTTGCTTAATTTCAAATGACCAAATCTGTAATTAGAATTACGAAACTATCAAACCCCTATTTAGAATTACAAATTTTTATTTTTTATTTTCAATCACAACAATAAAAAAATAATTAGGCTAGAAACAATAATGTTTAAAACTATTCTATTAATTCGCCACCCCTTTCAGCACACAATTCGACTCTAAGCCGCAGTTCCTTGTAACTGTTGCGAATTTCTTCAAGCGTCAAAGATGCAACAGCATCTCTAATGAGATTTTTTAATACTTCCACATTGTTAGGCAAGTTGTCCATGTAGACTAGTTGCTTTAACCGTCCCCACAAATAAAAATCTAAAATAGTTAAGTCAGGGCTTCTTGGAGGCCACAAAACAGGACCATTCCAGCCAATCCAATTATTTTCGAATTTTTGATTGAGCCAGGCAGCTACGATGCGCAAACGGTGGGCGGGACAACCATCCTGTTGAAAATACATCCTCTACCGATAAGCAAGTGGGAGTTCACTTAAACCATCCCAGAAAAAATTGCTCAACATTTCCAAATAATTATGCTGATTTACATTAGCATCAAAAAGTATGGCCCTATTATTCCATGATAAGAAACAGCACACCACACGTTTACCTTAACAAAGTATTGACGTTTTGATGCAATTCTAAAGTGAGCATTAGTATCACTCCAATAACGAACATGTTGTGACGAAACGGTACCATTGCTAGAAAAAGTTGCTTCATCGGAAAATACAATGCTTTTGTGAAAATTTTGGTTCTCCATTATTTCATCTCCCATCCACATGCAAAAATAAAGACGCTTCTCATCATCTCCCGGTTCTAACGTATGATTAAAAATTGGTTTATAGGGGTATAATTTACGTTCCTTCAAAACTCTTTGAATATGGGATTTGCTCATATTCAGTTGAAGCGCCCGTCTCCGCAATGAAAGTTTAGGATTATCTTGCACCGAATCCAAAATTAAAACTGTAGTAGCATCATCTTCATCACGTACTATTTTCTTTTTCTTTAAATTCAGAACAGAACCAGTTTCCAAAAATTTTTTAACCAACTTCCTTATACCCATACGGGAAACAGTTACTTCGGGAAATTTTGTATTAAATTCTTCAGCAATACGACGATAGCTCTTTTCCCCAATACCGTAACATTGTATTAAATATATTTTTTTTGATAACTTTAACATTTTCACCAAAACTTACAGAATTACAGTTTGAAGTTATTTTTGACAAATAAATTAGTGTATGACATTTTCAAGTCAAAGGCTTCTACCATTAAAAAATAATAGATGTACTGCGATGAAAAAAATTTAAAAAAAAATATTTTAGAACATAGATAAGTGGATTTGGTCATTTGAAATTAAGCAAAAAATTTTATTCCTTTTTTGTAAAATCAAAAATAAAAATTTTTTTCCTCTTGTAAACTCAATCCGGGGACATACGGTATATGTAAAAAAGTTCAATGCCACTAGTTTGGCATTTAGCTTGACAAACGTCCAAATTACTATCGTCCTATTCTCCTTATTTAAATAATTTTGCTACGAAAGGTAGGTTTTATTGAAAATAATGTCTTACGCTTATTTCACGTTATAGTAATTCTTCCAGAAAATATAATTTTTAATTGTTCCAAGTATAACATAACAATGCTGGTGACTATAAATTTTTTTCTTAAGCTGGCAATAATTTTGCAGCTTTATGTTGGCATGCCTAATTGCTAAATTTATATGTGCCAAAAATTTTACAAAGCAAATGTCAAATAAATAATTCTAACCATATGTTATGCACGTTTTTAAATGAACACCCATTATATACTTTCCAAAATATAATATTTGTTAATTGGGAAAATTGCAAAATTGACATTATGAACAGTTTGTAACACTAAATCTATTAAGAAACTTATTTTCAGACTACTTTTAAAAGTATTTTCTGCCCCTCCAAGATTTTTATATTTAAACAAATTTCATACATTTCTACGAAATCTTTTTCCATAATTAATGCTTCAATAAATTCCAGTTAATATTTATTTAAAGTTACTTCTAGTTTTAGCTGATTAGGTTTTGTTGTCGAATCAAATTAGCTCATCTCTTACCATTCTGCTAATTTTGTTTTCTGCCCTTATAGTTTCATTTTAAAATAGCAGAATGACTAATCATTCCATTTTAACAACTTACATAAACATTCATTATAATATTTTTATCAGTAAACTAGGTAAATTTAACATCTTTCGGAAATAGCGTAGTGTTAATATGCTTCATTTAGTTAAAATTTCAGAATTGCAGACCGAGTTTAAATCTTACACGGGTACTATCGTGAGCAAAAAAAAGTGGCACAGTCATATTTTAATCGGATTAAATTAGGCTGCGTGAATGTAGATATATATTAGATGTACGCGTCAAATTTAAATATTCAAATAACCTATAAGTATCAAATAACATATACGTTGATATACAGATAGGTGTAAGTGTCAAAAATGACTTTTGCACGTTACTACGATTTTAAGTACCTTAGCAACGTCACAATACTAAAATGTTTAAAAATTGACTTTACATATAACTTGACTACTGTACCACTTTTTTTTGCTCACGATAGTACATTTCGCAATTAAAAAATTGGGAACGCAAATATGTGAGGCAGGAGTTTAGCAAGATCCAAACCTTCTCTGGGCTACCTTAAAGACGACCGTAGATTGACTTCAGAAACGTCGGGTTATTCAAAACCCACAAACGATGGAAATAGACCAAACCACTAGTCTCAAACTTTCGGAATCACAAATTCTGTCAAATACGAATGTCAGTTCTGACAATTCTCGTTTCAATAATTATCATTTAATAAAAAAGACAGACTTTAATTTGACATTACAGTATTTTTTTGATTCATACTGCAATAATATAACGACCAGAGAGCGGACTGAAGCGATTGAATGACCAATTGCCCCTATAAAACGTTGTGGCGGTATCCATGTTATAACAGCCCCACTATTTGCTTGCTCAATTGCATTCGTCGAGCAGATGTTATTTCCGTCGTTATGAATAGTACATTGTGTATATTCCTTCATAAATTAAATTTAACGGTGGCGTGTAAGACGGAATATACATTTATATATTATTTCGTTAGACTTCTTGAAATAATCGCTTAAGAAACTAATCCGCTAATTTCCAAAGTGTATTCTCGTGTTTACATGCTGTTATATATGCATATACATAAATGTATTTATTATTCTTGAGGTAGTATATTTTCTATTCTCTTCTATAAGGGATTGTTTCTGGTTTCGTTTCGTTCAGTGTTATTTGGTTACAACTTTTAATATTTTAAAAAATCCGTTTTATATTGTTATATTATATATTTATCCTATATTTTTTTATAAATATTAAGTTTAATTTACTACCTTATTTTTGGAGTAGTTTTCGATTCTTTTTTTTTTGTTCATTTCTTTCTGTTCTTAGTATTTCTCTTTATTTTCATTAACTATAGCGAAATCTCCTAGGGCAACGATGGTAGGATGGATTAGAGAACATACAGATTGGTTGCATATTCGTAATTATACCGATATATTGCAGTGCCAGGTTCATTAAGGGTAAGGCGTCCACAAAAGTGTAATGTGCAGAGACATGTTTCTTCGAAAACCCATCAAGATAACAATGACCATCTGCACCTGTCACTTTTAACGAAGAACTGTGTGAAGCTTTCATGACGACCAATATCCCTTTTAAAAAGCTTAACAATCCAGTCCTCTAGAGGTTTCTCACAAAATATACTGATCGTCATATACCAGATGAATCTACTTTACGTAAATACCACTTACCAAAATGTTATTTGAGAACCATTGAAAAAATACGAACCAACCTGTCTAGTCATTATCTTTGTGTAAGTCCAGACGAAACAACGCGATATGTGTTAAATGTAGTTGTTGGTATTCTTCACCCAACAACTTAATACCAACCATACTTAATTGCAACTAAAATATTGATAGTCATAAATGGTGAAACAGTTGCAGAAATAATTGATCAATGTATTCATAATATTCTGTGATGGGATAACAACTTTAAAGATAAGATGCTATTATTTTTGACTTATATATTAAAAACAAGGAAGTTGTTAAAGCAATGTTATCCCAATATGATACACGTTCCCTGTACAGCACATGCACTACACAGAATATGTGAATACATCAAGGGTCATTTTCCAAATGTTAATAAGTTAGTTTCATCATTTAAAAAGATATTCCTCAAAGCTGAAACAAAAGTTGATGCCACATTTAGCAGGAATCCAGATTTGAATATGTTATATCAATTCTGCATAGATCCGATTGAAAAATCTATACATTCGAAGTATGGTGCACTTTTGCAACATTTTAATCACGCACCCATCACCAGTTGTGATGTGGAACGGACATTTTCTATTTTTAAAGACATTTTAACATCTAAAAGAACTAATTTAACACGGGAACACCTTAAACAAACTTTAGTTGTTCATAGTAATGTTTTACACTTTAAATGTTTCACAGAAAATACAGTTTTGAGTTTTGTTCTTTGTAAGTTATTTTTATTCAAAATTCGATACGCAATTCGTTTGTCAGCTTTACTTTTGTTTCAGCAGTAGTTGCTACCGGTTACCAAACCGTTTATTACATTCGCTCTGTTGTGCATTGACAGATACATATTAACTGCATATGTCAGTATCTGCCACTTATGCAAATAGCCACACGTATCAAATTGTGCGAAACTCACGGATCGCTTACAGAAACAAACCTATTGCGAATAGAAAGCAGACGCCTATGGGCTATGAATCATCAATCGCTCGAGTCCGCTCTCTGCTAATGACGCATCGGTAAACATTGCCGACTTCTACCTTAACTTGATTTCTATGTAATCAATTTTGTTTTACTTTAAAATCAATTGAGTTATTTCAATTTGCCACACATTGCGCAAGTAGAATACACTAAAACGATTCAATGGCTTTTATGGTCACGATCATCACAAATTGGCATTTTTTAAGCTAAGGAAAAACACAAATTAAAACAAAATGTGTATAAAAAAAATGTGACGAATGTAATAACATATATAGTTTTAATGACAGGATATTCACGCTGTCATTTGATTTATCTTGTAAGATCTTAATTTGTTTGCGGACCCCTATTAAACAACGATAATCATAATTGTAGATATTTTGTAAAATTAGCCTTTTTTCTCTTTTTCCATTTGTTTACCTTTCTTTTGCCTATCTCTCTCTTTCTACGTTCAGGTTAGTTTCGGAAGTGAATGTGAAACGTTACAATTATTTGTGTTACTTAATTATACGTCAGGACGAAACGCGGTCACAATAACAAAAGTATGGTCCAAAATTGGATTTTAATTATTGAACACACAACATGTTTACTCATTGTATTAAGCTAGTCATAACCAGCAGTACACAAATGCATAAAATTGCGATCATTTTGATAGTCTGTCGGTGATGTATTTTGTATTTTACTATAATTATTCAAATAAATTTTCTATTGTAGTAAAGGAATTTATTCATTTCCTGTCAGTGGAAAATAAATTGTATAACCATTAAAAAATGCACCATAAAATGTTTTAGTCACATAACAGTTTTAAATAAATGTAATAACAGCAATATACAGATTATACAGGGTCCCTGAATAAAGAGAACATATGAAAAATGGAAAGATGTACTTATATAGAATATAAATCCAAAATGTTGTGAGTCAATTACGGCGCGAACCCCAAAACTAAAAACCTCTTGAAAATTGTATTATATTTCGCCTATAAATTTAAAATATTCAGAACGTCTATAAATAATAAATACCTCTATTGAAGTTGCACCCACACACACGCTACAGCGTATGTTTACATACGTAGCAGCATGTCGATGTTATAAAAACTATAACATTATTGTATGCTATGGTCAAAAACCTCGTACGACATCAGCTGTTTATACATTCAAGTGAATTATTAAGATGCGTATTACATAAATTTACAAGTCCATTTTAAAAATCATACTAGAAATAATTTGCGAACTTTTAAAACTACATCATTTTATGTGTATTACTTAAATGTTTTTTTTTGTTAGGAGAAGTAGGAAATATAAACTATTAAAATGGATTCAGAATATTGTTATATATGTTCATAAAAACGCTAGAAGATAACATTGTGTATAAGTTTAGTATGGTAAAGGTTCGATAACCGAGTACGAAAAATCAGATGTTAAAAAATTATACTTTGGTCTGAAATTTTTAAGACGGTATATTAAAAGAACATTTAGTTGCGTGCTCTACCGGCATTTAACATCATATTTTGTAACAATCTATCGTTAATTGATGACGTAAATGTAAATCGTATCCAACGTAGTAACGATCGACAACTAAACGAAACTTAAAGAGCGACAATAACAGAACTATTCCTTTTTTATTATAGGTCAGCTTTAAGTATCGTCTCTGATACTTTTTATAATATAGTCGGTCGCACCGTGGCTTGATAATTTTTTTTTAAATATCTTTCTTCCTTATGAGACGGAATTTTGGGAAAATATTTTGGACTTACGTTGTGTTTTTATTTCAAGGACAGCCGGTTAACATACTTACTAATACAGATTTTCTTTATCTCTATTATCTAAGCTATCGGAAGCTAGAGATTCGATTCATCCTAGAAGCAAGTAAACTGAACGACGTGAGAAGTGCCTGTACCCCAATTGTTTCAGTTTTATGCAATACACTTCAGCAAGATGTCCTGCTCATACACTGAATGTATAAAATTATCTTGACGTACACTATCCCATAAAACGTGATAGCCATTATGCAATAACGAGGAACTGTATCTGTTTCGTACACGCATTAACTTACCTCAATTCAAAAAGGTTTAAGTATATCAAAACGTTATGCACGTATTATGCATTTGTTACAAATGAAACAGACAAGCAATATACATATCTGTAACTGTACACATGGACAATACACCTCGTATTTTCAGAATTTAAGACACGTGTTTCTGCCATCTATAGGCGGCATCAGTCAAGCTAGTGAAGCAATGTAATACAAATGATACAAATTTTTTTAAGAACAGATTTGTATCTGTATATACATTTACGCTGAAATCGCCTACAAGATATAGCAAATTTCGCCCTATAAGGTGGCACTATTTAATAAGTGACATCTGACGGACGAAAGAGACTATGCCGAAAAAGGCGACCTTTCGCTTGACCAGCTATGCTGGTACATAAGCGAAAAAATACGTATAGGTGTAGTACATTAACACGAGCCAGATGGCGGTAAATATACAAAAAGGTTTAAGTATATCAATACGTTATGCACGTATTACGCATTTGTTACAAATGAAACAGACATGCAATATACATATCTGTAACTGTACATCGGCATAGTCTCTTTCGTCCGTCAGATGTCACTTATTAAATAGTGCCACCTTATAGGACGAAATTTGCTATACCTTGTAGGCGATTTCAGCGTAAATGTATATACAGATACAAATCTGCTCTTAAAAAATTTGTATCATTTGTATTACATTGCTTCACTAGCTTGACTGATGACGCCTATAGATGGAAGAAACACGTGTCTTAAGCAGAAGTAAATTCTGAAAATACGGGGTGTATTGTCCATGTGTACAGTTACAGATATGTATATTGCATGTCTGTTTCATTTGTTACCTCAATTCCACTATATATATTATTGCGGAAAAAGGTTTTATAAGTTTTCAAATTTACAAGTTCATGTATCAGATATTTTTATCAAAAATTATAGCACCATTTTGTAATAACGAAAACCAAAAAATGTCACTAAATATTTTTCCCAAAATTTACACTGTCTTACAAAAATTTAATTTTTTCTTTTGGAATTATAGTCCACAAAGAAAACACGCGTGCCACCTGCCGTTAGTAAAAGAAACTCTAACCGTCTCACTTTTAATTTCAGAATATAGAATTCTACATTGCCTTGGATGAATTGAAACTTACCACTACATAATTCAATAATAATATAATATGAATAATTATATTAACCACATGCAAAAATTATTTTAATTTTCTCTACTAAATTTATATTTCATTAGCAATTTCTATTTCATTCCAATGAATAAATAAACAGGACACGGTCCATCACACGATATTACAGAAAACTATAACAATACATAGATTTCTATCTAATTATAAAGAAAGAAAAATCAATCAAATTAGAAAATATTCAACAAAGCAGTTAAATAATATATTTATTTTTGTCCATCTCGTTCATATATATATCTCTTTCAATAGAATAGAAGTTCTATTATAATGCACTAACTAATTTCAAGAGACATTGCGTCAGTTGCAAATATAGATGGCGCTGTGAATGGCAAGAAATCATTTTTGTAAAAATATATTCATATATATAGAAATTAATTCAAATAACTAATAATAAATGTATTAATTTAATATACTACAGTCTATATTTGGTATTCAGAAATTTTCGCTGAAAGAAAATAGCAATCAGCCGTATTTCATGCAATTATTATCCAAAAGTTTACAATACAGTTAATACTTACATTCCATGCAAAGCAACGATTTTTAATTTAATAAAAAGGTGGAACGAAAATGGATCTATTAAAAATTCAAAACAACATATATACAAGCTATTATCATAAACTATTAGATACAGAAGTAGCATATATTTTAAAAGATTTATTTATTATAAATATCGGAAATTTCAACATATTGATGTAATCATGACCTAACATAGTATCATCATGTTGTTGAATATACTTTCAAAATATATTTTCAGAAAAATAGAATTACGTGTATGCTCTTCAGATGAATATAAATTTTATTTTGAAAGCTGTTTCGATTTAATGTACTGAAGCTCTTGTTAGCAACATAACTAAATATTTCTATTACCTATAATTGTGGATAATTATCTATTCTTTATCAATAAAATTAGTTATAATAATAATAATTATTATTAACGTTTCATAAGTCACCATTTTGTCTCACGAGTTTTCTAAAGAACGAGTGCGACAAAAGGCCTTATGAAACGAGTTTTTTTTATAATATTTTTTCTATTTTGCATTTTTTAGATTAATAAATTGAAATTATTTAATTTGAGAGTTCTTATTTTTACATTTTTATATAAAGTATGCAATTGGTCACATTGATACTTGACATTTCCAAATTTAAATCTTTCTATCCGCGAAATATTATTTAATAATTTTCGTTAACATTACTTGATATTTTATTTAAAAATATAAACATGAGTGGCATAGATACTAATATATTGTAATGTAAGTCATGCAATGACGTCACCCGCCATACGTGACAACATGTTCCAGATCCGTCTGGAAAAACAGACTATCACACACTAGAATAGTCCGGCAACTACATGGAAAAAAAGTATCCGAAACTATAGACAGAGATAGTTATATCCTTGTCACATTGTGATGAGGCCTAAGTGAGAGGCAGCACTATCGACATTTAGGCGCTAAATTTAAATAAATACTATGTAAATTAAAATATTAAATTCGTATAACACGTAATTAATTTAGCAGAAAATTTAATACAAACTGGAAAAATGATAAGAAGAATTACTATCATTTTAACCAGTTTGTATGAAATTTCACACTAAATTAATTACAGTTATACATATTTTCTTATATAGCATGTACTCAGTACTGTCAGTAGAGCTACTTGTTTACAATTAAACTAGTTAATTGTAATTTGCGAATTTTAATTAAAAATAATATTGTCCATATGTTTAGATAACATAATATTAAGTTATTTACTCTGTTAAAAGTTGCAATACATAATGCAATAAAGTAATATATAACAGGTACATATAAAGTACACAAACATTTTTTTTCAAAATATTTTTGTTTTATACATCAATTTGTTTTGGCAATAATATAAGTACAATACAAATATCCAAAACATACTACCTTCTGTTTAAATTAATATTCCTATGAATAATATACTTATGCAAGCTAATTTATTTACAATAAGCGAATTATATATTCATAACTTTACATAACATCACTTGTCAAAATATGTCTTGTATACTGTAACGCCAAAGAGTAATACTGAAGCCACTAATGAGAGTGGAGAGAACGGGTGCTCTGGTGGTGTACACTCACCATTACTTTTAACCAAAATACAACATTGACAGTTAATTGGTACGATGGTATCGATAAAAAGACTAGTCAATTGCTGTGGACAAATAGAATCGTTGTTTACTTATTGACCGATTTCTTCTTCAACAAAACGTTTTTCGGAATATGTAAAATTGGAAATTCAATAACTTTAATACTCATTATTTTATATACTTAATTAGAATCCCGAAATAATGTAATAAGTAAAAATATTACAAGAATAATTCTAAACACCATGCTTCTTACTTTAAAGCTTGTATGCATAGGAATATTCTTATACTAATAACAACTGTTGTGCTTTCTAAATAGGATGCAATGAGTAATAACTAAATATAAATTTGCAAATCATGGACAAAATTTATAATTATCAATTAGACGAAGACCTTGTGCCATAAAAGTGAAGGCTTTGGTTGCAAACTTCTCGGATTTTTCATGTCCAAAGTCTTCAAACCCTCTTAAACGGTCGACAGCAGCATCATATTGGATATGTTTTTTATGTCCATCTCATCAAAGGATATTATACAAATTCTGTCCTCCTCTTTGCAGATTTCAAGCAATGATCGATAGGCCTAAATAAATAAGGATTGGTTCCGACTTCAAATTGAATTTTTTCCAGTTAACTTGTAAGTGTTCTTCTCGCGGGTAGAGCTACAAATTTCTGGAGCAGACTATAACACTTTGGACTTCGCTTGTGTAATGCTAACTTTATCATGAAGTGTTCATCTTCTGCCTTTAAGATTATGCTTTGCACAATGAACTTGAGCAATCAAAAAGTTCACCGTGGACAATGGCATGCCTCCAAACAGTTTTTTTTATTACATTAGAATTATCAATATTGCATAAATCCTTGATATTCCTCGCACGCCGTCTACTCTCCTTCTTCAATTTTCTTAGGTGATCTTTTTTCTTTATAATATTAAAGGGTATCTTTTCCCTGGCTGTTATTTTCAGACCACCAGTTCATTCAATGAATATCCTACAAAGAAACCTAATTTTAAACAATGTTGTGCAAAAGTCTTTTTATAGCTCCTTCATACACCAGCCAACGGCTTATTGTGTTCAAGCAGCTGCCATATTATGATATACTTTAGCTATAAAAACAATGATATTTAAATTTTAGTAAGATGTTTTACAAACAAGTTTCTTTTCTTATGTTGCATATTGATAAATTCAAGAATGATAAAGGTTGAATAGTTAATATTGGAATTATATCAATATATCAAAGATAAGTTAAAGATATATATATATATATATATATATATATATATATATATATATGATTTATGTATAATTATGAAACAGACATGTAAATAATTTACATATCTGTAACTGTATACTCGGACAATACCTCGTATTTTCAGCATTTACTTCTGCTTAAGACATATGTTTCTGCCATCTATAGGCGTCGTCAGTTAAGCTAATGAAGCAATGTATACAAATGATACAAATCTTTATAAATCGATCTGTATCTGTATATGACTTTTAGCCAAAACCGCCTATTAGATAAAGCAAATCTCACCCTATCAAGGATGGTAGTTATGTTTTGTTGAATGTGTCTCTTCTCCAACAGGGGCGTATTGACGAACATGTAGAAATGTGAAATACGTATCTACGTCTTTGGAGAAGATACATTCAAAAATACATATGAACTTGTATTGTGTTCTCCACACCCCATTTTTAATAATATTATATATTATTAAAAATATTTTTGTATTATACAAAATTGGTGAGGTTTTACCTACTCAAGTATGTTTCAAATTATGTTGTTAGTTTTTGTCATAGTATTCAAAAAGTAGCATAGACTTCTACTATATTGTGGAACTCAAACCTAATATTGTTGAGGAAAGTTGATGTATCTATGCCATCATGGAACAGACTAGAGCAGACTATAAATATATGTACTATATTGTGATGACTCATCCAACGATACGTCACCTATCACACCTCTGGCACCTTCTCCACAGATATAGAAACGGAAAGATCGAGACTAAGAAAACATGAGAGAGGTGCGGCGGCCGATATATAAGCCGCCGAGGGAGGGATTTCGGGGATTCCATACCAAATCATCGCCAAGTGAACTTACATAAATATAAATACGTAAATGTTCTTATTGTTAGTAATTAGTTTTTAAATTGTTATTCGTTTTTATTATTAATATAGTGTGTGTCTAAATTACCGTTAGTTTTATTTAAGGACCCAGAAAGACAAACATTATTACAATATTACAACTCAAACAATAGACTTGCCATGTCTTATAAATTTATAACTTTGGGATCGCCAGTCAGGGGTACATTTCAGTGGAGGGAGGGACTTAAATGAGTTTGTGGCAGGCCAATCTATTGTTTAGTTTAATTGTTTTAGTTTTGAGTTACTTGAATATGTGCCGGACAGCGACGCGGTAATATCTACACATGTACTTGCATCTAAGAGAATCTAAACAACTAATGCAGAATTTATATCACGTAACGTAATTTCGTGCTTGGGATGAAAAGCACAATATAAATAATGAAAAACTGTTATTACTTGTAACAGATGGAGCTGCATATATGAAGGCAGCTAGTCAGCTCTTACAGCAAACATACAATAGTGCGACGCATATCTCATATTGCGCACATGCTCCTCATCGAGTATCAGAGGAAGTCAGAAAATGCTACCCGAATCCATATAAACGGATATCTTATGTCAAGGAAGTTTTTGTGAAGGTACCTGCACGTGAGAATTTATTTCGTGAAAAACTGCCACATGTGCCACTACCGCCAGAACATGTAGTAACACATTCGGGCACATGCGCAGAAGCTAGTTAAAAATAAAATACAACTACTGGATCCGAATGATGCTGTTTCTATTTTACACGGTCGACAAGTATTTATGAACCCAACTATTCAAGTAGACTTAGCCAATATTCATGGACATTATTCCAGAATACCTGTAACCATCTAGAGGATACTCCAACTAACCCACAATATTCGACAGCTAACGCCATGAATATTATATATGACTTTCCTCAATTCTTTTCCCAATTACTTGGAGCTGCTACTGATGTAAAAAAAAATTGAACCAGTTCTAAATAGCAATCCAGGATTTCGTACTGTACGCCGAATTGTTGACCTGTTTGATGGCAAAGAAGTAGATTTTTTCGGAGATAAATGTACAGTAACTAAAAAACCTTATGTATTTTAAATATGGCCCTATTTCATGGGTAGATGTTTAACAGTTGTTTTCAATGTATAAATAGATTTACGCTGACAGACAATTATTAGCACATGAGCATATGGCACAATTACGTAATGGAACATTTGAACTGGATATAAACGGCGAACAATCAGGATGTGCGATATGTTTTATAAGCCCTGCAATATTCCTTCTAGAGAAAATATATTTACTTTTACTTGGTAAGTAGGTCTCTAATACGTATTTTGATTCGCGTGTGAAAAATGGTAAATCAAGATTCATGATGTCCTCGCTTCGTCCCTGGCACTGACGCCATGTACCCCTGGACTGCCGATTCCTACTTATGACTGCCGGCATTTTATTATATCCCTTTTAGACTAAAAATAGCCAATGGTGTTATTTTCAGATTTTATATACAATTGATCTGATTGCAATTAATACATCCTATAGCAACGATTTTCAATATAAGGGGGATGCCCCATAGATTGAAAATCACAGTTTTGTGGAATTATAAAAATTGTTCACGATATTATTTATATCAGGTAGATGTGTGTGAACCTTTTTATTATTAAGAATAAATTATATTAAAAATAAATCTCAAATAAAGTTTCAGTGTTCAATAATAAAATGTTTTTTTTTCTCTATGACTATGGACAGAATCAGTTTCTAATCATTTTCTATTCTATTCCAGCATTTTTATAGCGCATACTGTTTTGACAGGCATAATTAATTTTGCTAAGCTTTATTCTATAATCTAAATTAAAACTTTTTAGTATCTGTGTCTGTTTTAATGCAAAAAAATGCATTGGTAATAATTCAGCTGAATTCAAAAAATTAACAGATAACGGGTGTTCAGAAACATTCGAAGTCAAAGTAGTCTTTGAAAATATGAAGTCATGTCTGAGATAGATTGATTTTTGACAGACAACAGTTGACATTTAATAATTATTACAAATCAGATACTTAAGTAAAGATATACGATTTTTTGTTCAGAGCCCACTTGACTTCGAATGTTTCTGAACACCCGTTATAAGGCATATAGAAAAATTGACTTTCATTATCCACAGCGCCCTCTTTTCAAGAATTATTGAAATTGAGAATCTTTTGATCTAAATCAAATACTGTATTAGTGATAACTAAGTCAATTTTTTGTTTATCATGTTTCACATAAAATTAAAACAATAAAATTTATTTTCTTGTCATCGTCAACTTTTACTGTATTAAAATCCTGTATAGCTTCAACTGTACTTTCTTTCGTTACAGCCATGCAATCGATTGTTTGGGATCTTTTCAGATAAATAGGCTTATATTTTTGTTATATAAAATATCCCCCAAACAAGCTACATGTATGCTGTTCACATACATGTTAATTTTATTTATAATGATAAATCCTACAGTTGACTTTAATAGATTTCTGTAAATGGCAATAAAATATGTTTCTCCAAATCATTAGTAGATGGCAGATGTAATTCAAATTGATTTGTAATATTTTAATGTTTGGTGAATTATTTGCTTTCAAACCGTAAAAAATAAAATAAGTAAGAAAGTAAGTAATAAAAAAAGAAAAAATATATATAAAAATTCATTAGGAACTTTAATTATTGACCAATTGCTTTATTTGAAATATCTTAGAATTTGAAACCTTTTTACTACAATTTAATTAAATTATGCTTCCAATTACGGTGCTTCTCATATCTATATATAGGAATTTATTCATGAATAAAATCAGAATTTCGAAAACTGTATTAATAAACACAAAAGAATTCGTTTTGCAAATTGAACTAGTCATCAAAGTTACAAAAGAAAACAAATGAATCCATGAAAGTTTATTTTGTACTCAATAGTCGTTTAAATATAGATTGTTAAAATCTTCATATACCACATTAAGTATACTTATGGAAAAAATTATGTATTTCCCAACTTTTAAGCAACCCTTCAATACCTTGTAAAATCTACAAGAGCAAGAAATAATTAAACAAAATGTCATGTATGTACTATCCAATGCAAAAAAAGTTGGACAGTCATATTTTAATCGGTTTAAATTAGGCTGCGTGAATGTAGTTGTATATTCAATGTAGGCGTCAAATTTAAATATTCAAATAACCTATAAGTATCAAATAACATATACGATGACATACAGGTAGGTGTAAATGTCAAAAATGGCATTTCACGTTACTACGATCTTAAGTACGTTGCAACGTCATAATACTAAAATATTTAAAAATTGACTTTACATTTAACTTCACACTGTACCACTTTTTTTTGCATTCGATAGATCGTGGAATATATCAATACAAAAATTTAATCATATCTAGATGAAATAAGTAATTATGAAAGTACTCTCGTGAGCAAAAAAAAAACGGGACACGCGTTTCTGCGTGTGTTGTTCTTATATATGTTCAAATAGGTCTTTCACGATAACAAACGAGCCACGTGATAAACAGTTACTTCGGAACAAGTAACATTTAAATTACAATAATACCTAATAATCCTAGTATTTCTCTCTATTAAGTAAATAACGAGCCATCGAAAAAATTCATAATTGGAGTAGGCTGTGAAATTGGGTTGGTACTTTAACCACTTCCACATAATGACATTTATTATTTGACATTGAAACTATAAGTTTGTGTCAAATTTTTCAAGACTCTTATTAAGAAAATTGTTTGTATTTAGATGTAAATGCACAACATTTTCAACAACTTCTGTAGCTATATGTAAATTTTGATTATGATTTCGATATTAAATAAATTAATTGTTTTCTTTTTTGTTGTAGTATCATTTCAATGCCATAACCTTTTTTTTTACAATGAAACCAAATGAAACTGTCAAGCATTAAGTAATGTGTCATTTTGTGGAAGTGGTTAAAGTACCAACCCAATTTAACAGTCTACTCCAATTATGAATTTTTTCGATGGCTCGTTATATTATGTTACCAGAACTGGGCATGGTTGCCAGCTTAGATTCTGTCATATGTCATTAGAATTGTTTACAATGAGTTCATATTTACAAGTTCCTCCCTATTTTATTTATAAAACGAAATTATATATAAGATTAGTTATTTTCTCAACAAAGTCACGCCTATATATAATATAGTATATTAAAGCATATTAGTAGGAGGTGTTAATATTTTAAAATTACATAAACCTAACCGCAAAGATTATTTACTAACAACAGCTGACTCAAAGCAATGTAGATTTGTCAACCCTGTTTTGTAACTATTTATCACGTGTCTCGTCTGTTATCGTGAAAGACCTATAGCTTCCTTTTAATGTTTTGAAAGGGTTGTGCCTAATCTCAGTAACTAATGTCTCGTTTTCCTGTGGATTTGAAATTTTGCTACGTTCGGAACCTATTTTCCGATTTAAATTATCCTTTTCCCTCCATTTTTTATATATTCTTGCGTCTGAACTTTGCAATATTAAATTGAACCGATACAGTTCTTAATTTTCAAAACTGGTATACTCTATTTTTAAAGTAGAGAGACGAATTTCTGAACAGACCACTTTGACAGTGAAATCTCATTGGTTGAAAGCAAGGCCAAATTGCTTTCAACCAATGAGATTTCACTGTCAAAGTGGTCTGTTCAGAAATTCGTCTCTCTACTTTAAAAATAGAGTATAGCAAGTCTTGCTTTATCAGTTTTCGAAAGATGCGGCATTTTCAATTTTGAATTAGCAACTATGATAGATAATTTGACGTACAGTTTGAAAATTAATCAAATATCGTCAAAATTACAACGCTAAAAAATAAAAGAAATTGACATAACGATTTTGACACTGTTCCGATTTTTTTGCTCATGAGAGTAATAAACCAAACTCTGCAAAAATCATTCTACAGTTGGCGAAAATTTTTGAAATTTAATAAAAAGAAGACTATAATAGTATATTAAAAGACAAGTTTCATAAGGCACTATTTTGCCGCACGAGATCGGCGCGATAGCGGCGAGTTTTCTAAAGAGCGAGTGCGGCAAAAGGCCTTATGAAACGAGTTTTTTATACTATTTTTTCTATTTTGCGTTTTTTACATTAATAAATTACTTAAATAGGAATTATTTAATTTGAAAGTTCAGAGTTTAATTTTTATATAAAGCATGCAGTTGGTCACATTGATACTTGACATTTTCAAATTTAAATCTTGCTATCCGCGAAGTATATTATATTACATATTATTTACTAATTTTCGTTAACATTACTTGATACTTCATTTAAAAATATAAGCATGAGTGACTTAACAATTAATATATCTTGTTGTCAATTGTATACAATATACGTTGTTTGTGTAGAGTACGAACATATATCATATCTGTCAAATGTACTTAACTTCTTAAAATCAAATGACAGCAATGATATTTATTTCCGTGTTCGAACAACGCCAACATTGAAAAATGAAAGAAAGCGTATCGAAATGAAGCTCATTTCGATACTGTTTTGGGTTTCATAATGAGTTCATTTCGAACGCAAAATAGAAAATAGTATATTAAAAAACAAGTTTCATAAGGCACCATTTTGCCGCACGAGATCAGTTTTCTAAAGAGCGAGTGCGGCAAAAGGCCTTATGAAACGAGTTTTTTATACTATTTTTTCTATTTTGCATTTTTTACATTAATAAATTGGAATTATTTAATTCGGAAGTTCAGAGTTTAACTATTATATAAAGCATGCAGTTGGTCACATTGATACTTGACATTTTCAAATTTAAATCTTGCTATCCGCGAAGTATATTATATTACATATTATTTATTAATTTTCGTGAACATTACTTGATATTTTATTTAAAAATATAAACATGAGTGACTTAGAAACTAATATATCTTGTTGTCAATTGTATACAATATACGTTGTTTGTGTAGAGTACGAACATATATCATATCTGTCAAATGTACTTAAATTCTTAAAATCAAATGACAGCAATGATATTTGTTTCCGTGTTCGAACAACGCCAACATTGAAAAATGAAAAAAAGCGTATCGAAATGGAGCTCATTTCGATACTGTTTTGGGTTTCATAATGAGTTCATTTCGAAAGCTAAATAGAAAAATAATTATTGATTTGTAGCACCTTTTGTATTTTTATAATTGACCACAAGATGGTGCTTTTGACATATGTAATCACTATATTCTTAAAGTTTGACATTTGTCAATGAGAAATCCGTGATAGCTTAGAAATTTCAGTCAGTAGTTCGTTGACAGTGACATTTTTAAGACAGTGAGTTTGTAAAATAAATGGAGATTACTCGTGGAGGTTTTCGTTGGATGATTATTTACGATTATAAAAAAGGCCTAACTTCACAAGAATGCATTATATCGCTTCGATCAACTTTTGGTAATAAAGCACCACCAGAGAAGACAGTTTACAATTGGTTTGCAGAATTTCGTCATGGTCGTGCCTCAGTGAGTGATAAATCACGTAAAGGTCGACCAATAACTGTTCCAAAAAAACATCCTGTGCAGAAAATGATAGAACACGATCGACATGAGACTTACAGTGAGGTAGAGGCATCTCTTAGTATATCGCAGACTGCAATTCTTTTGATTTTACATGAACATTTATTTGTAAAAAAAATATGTTCCAGATGGATTCCACATAACTTGACCGATGCACAGAAAGCAGCTCGTGTTATTTGGTGACCATCGTAATTGTACCCCCTCACAACTTTTAGACTTAATCAAATTGCACTGGATTTACGATAATAGTAGATTTTTAATGTGATACTTGACGGACGACACTGATAAACAATGTTTTTCTCCAAAAATACTAATAGATAATAAAATTGTGTTAAAATATTATAAAGAACATAACGTGAGTTCATTTTAAAAGTCAATCTAGGTTACTTTGAAATTTTGATAGAATAAGACGCATATAACAAGTGTTCATTTGAAAAGTCAATCTAGTAGCATGTGATTTACTGAGAACATTTTGAAGTATGTCGTAAATTAAAATTTACTACTTAACCTACAAAGTCGTATATTTTGACAGTTTCATAGATACAAATAAATAACAAATAATATGTATTTATTGAAAACGATAAAAAATGTTGAAAATGTTGTCCTTCAAGATCAATGTACTTTAAAATCCTCCGTTCAAAATTTCTGATGATATTCTGCAACATTACTGGATTGTTATTAATTTCCGTGCATTTCTGTTCGATTCTCTGTAGCATATCATTCAAATTCAATATAGGTGTTTTTTTAGATAAGGCCACAAAGAAGAAGTCGCAAGGTGTTAAATCGCATGAACGTGCAGCCCAGGCAATTTCAGTATTTCGACTAATTATACGTTCATCAAAAAATTCTCTTAAATAATCCAAAGATTCTGCAGTACAGTGACAAGGTGCTCCGTCTTGTTGGAAATATGCATTTTGAAGTTCATCATCATGCAACTGATTGACAAATGGTTGTAAAATTTCCGTACGGTACCTTTGAGCAGTTAACGTTCCCTGAAAAAATATTATATGCACTTCGAAAATAAGCCTGGACTAAAAAAATTTTATGTTCTAAAGTAAAAGCCATTTTAAAACTGAGAAGCAATTTATTTAAACCAGAATCGACGCACGATTATTTTATGCACTAACTGATATTTGTGATTGACATTATCAAATGTCATTTGGATTTACGTTTACGGAACAACAAACACATACTAATATATTTGCGTCTTATTCTATCAAAATTTCAAAGTAACCTAGATTGACTTTTCAAATGAACACACGTACTGTCAAAATATACGACTTCGTAGGTTAAGTAGTAAATTTTAATTTACGACATACTTCAAAATGTTCTCAGTAAATCACATGCTACTAGATTGACTTTCCAAATGAACACTTGTTACTTAATAGACCTGTAGAATGATGAAGCTTTCCCTGAGATGGCGCTAAATTGTTTAGATCAATAGTTGTATTTGAAAATATTCAAAAACAAGTTTTGAATAAAGCAAATTTACGATTTCTGATTAGATACAATCTACTATTATACCTATATACAATAGCTCTAAGTTTCTTGTTACCGAATAAATCTTATTTTATCCATAATTTTAATTTGAGTGAATATTTATCAAATACAAGGTGTGTATAAATTGTCGTGAAAGCTACACGTAGCGACATTCTTCGTTCGGTTCTGAATAAAAAATCTTAATGTTAAAATGTCGTATCATGCTTCGTAAATTCGTAAATGTCAAAATTTGACAGTAATGATTTTGATTGAACTCACTTTGAAATACAAACTTATTGTTCTACAACGTTGCCAAATGTGTGTTTCGTGGAAGTACGTTAATGAATAAATGTTTAAAACAAGCTTTTAAATCAAAAAGAAAACGTTTACGAAATAATACTAGTAAATTTTTTTTCTTTAAACTAAATTGCATCTATCTCTATTAACAGATATCGAAGAGCAAAGGTTAGTTACGCACTAAAAGTCTGAACTTCAAGAACCCCGTGAAAACAAACGAAGCATAATACGACATTTTAACATTAAGATTTTTTATTCAGAACCAAACGAAGAACGTCGCTGCGTGTAGCTTTTACGACAATTTATACACACGTTACATATGTAGATATTTCAATAGAAATAAAAGTAATTCCTTATCTCCATGAGCCGTGACGTATATTCTTACCTTGCAGTAAATCCTATTTTTTCTTTGTTTATTTTGTTTATCATTAAAATACGTTTAGGTATTTAAAGTTTATTACTTTGGTTTACGTAATAATAAACAGAAATAAAAATGCAAATAAGAATGTAATATCTATATATACATCTACATGTGATTTCAAATAAACTACATAATTATATAATATTGAATACTTCAAAATGCGTTACTTTAAAAACATAAGTTACAATATTGCAACACATATGCAATAGGCTACTAGTCACAAGACAAATATATTAAAATGGTCAAACTCTTTCAGTCGAGGCGTACAAAAATACTTATATATACCTTATTGACTATTTTAAGTACATATAAAGCTATTTTTATATCACAATGTTAATTTTAATTGTAGATCTTTTTCTCAACATTATCAACAGCTTCTAACAAACTTACAGAATCATTCGCTTTCAAACCTTGTCGACGTAAATCCAAAAACCTTTTTTCGAGCTGCTCCTTATCTCTGCCTTTCTGCCACCAAACTTTTATACAGACATGCAATAATGGCAAATATAATTCTAATAAATCACTATCGCTAACCCCCTCAAATCTATGTAAAGCTAGATCTGCCCACTTATCGGCATTTGGTGAACCAGGTATGGATACACAACAACCTAACAGCCTACAAAGAGCAAACAAAACTGGAGGTGATCTGTCAGTATAAACATTATTCAAAAGTCTAAAAATATTTTCTAGTAAAGGAACAGCATAAGAATAATCATTAGTACTTATCATTTCTTTCACTTTATTAATTTCTTCTTCTTGCAAAAATGCTAATAAAGCACGAGTAGAATGCAGCTTTGGTTCTCTTGAAATAAACTTTAAAAAGGATTCAAATCCTGTACTTCTAGCTGATATCAAATTATTATCAAAATTGCCTAAAATTACTTTCTTTGGAAATACAACATTTAACATGAGATCTGGATAATCTCTTTTCAGTGATGTATACAAATTATAGAAAGCAGTATATCTTCGATCTATAGTTGCTGGTAATCCATCTTCTTTACCAGATGCGTGTCTCACAACCAATTTATAGATTACATATTTTTTCTCCGGTCCTTCTTTTTCGCATATATACGCTGATATAATTTCAAACAACAAAGGACTGGCATCACTTTCTGAACAAATAAATAACTCAATTACACAAATAAGTGAAATTTGCAGAAATTAAATACCTGAGGATTGACTTAATGCTAACATTTAGAACGTTTTTAAAAACAAGTTTTTAATTGGTTTAAGGTAATTAAAATTTTAATCAGCCATTAGGCAGCTTTTAGTAAATGATAGCACGTAAATATTACCGAGCCATTTAAACTTGTAATAAACAATGAGTCACATTTTTGGTCACAATTTCTAATAGTTCTAAACATGGTCGGGTGGTTGCATACCTTTCAGATAATACATTTTTAAAACATTCAAAAAAGGCTTGAATAATAAATTTAGTTCATGAAAATGTGTTGATACCACAGTTAAACATGCGAATGGAAACTTGGATATCAATTTTTGTATTTAGATAAGGAATTCCTTTTTTAGCACGTATTTAAAAGCATATTGTATCAGAAAAATAGTTAAAATATTTGTTAACAATTAGGAATACATATTTATATATTGAATTGCTAAGCATTGTACCATAAAGTTTAGGTATTTACTGCATCAAATTTATTAAATTTAACGTATTACAAAAATCAACATTTTTTATATAAAAAATTATTTGTTGTGTTAGCATGAAATAGCTACCTGTAAATATTGAAATAAATGTATAGTTGTTCTAAAAATATTTTTTTAATTCCTTATTAAAAAATATTCTGTATTTATTTGTGCGATTAGTAAATGTGTGAATAATATATTATGTGACAATATACTATCGTGAGCAAAAAAATCGGGACAGTGTCAAATATTTTTTAGCGTTGTAATTTTGACGATATTTGATTAATTTTCAAACTGTACGTCAAATTATCTATCATAATTGCTAATTCAAAATTGAAAATGCCGCATCTTTCGAAAATTGATAAAGCCAGACTTGTTACTAATTTGGAAAATGGGAAATCATTAAGAACTGTGTCGGTTCAATTTAATATTGGTAAAAGATCAGCTGCAAGAATATATAAAAAAGGCTTATAGATAACATTATTAAATATACAGGACCTAACATAACATAACATAACATAAGGACATAACCTAAATTAAGCGTAAAAAACTCATATGTACTAATAAACAAAATCAAAGATTTTACTTTAACGTCTAACACAAAACTCATTTCCTTTGATGTCCAAAATTTATTCCTTAGTATCCCTCCAGAAAAAAACGGTTATTTTAGTAAAAGATCTTGTCCATAAAAATAATGTAAATCCAATAATTATTAATGAAATTCTTAATTTACTAAACGTATGTATAGAACAAAATTACTTTCAATTTAATGAAAACATATACCTACACTTGCAAAGAAGGTTTAATTATGGGTAAACCCCTAAGTCCGTTATTATCTGAGATTTTTATGGATCATCTTGAAAATTTTATTTCAAAAAATCCTCTTTTCCAAAATGTATTATTTTAATGAGATAGAGCTGCTCCCAGGGAGAATTTTGGGAGATTGTTCAAAATGCTTGGCATCAAATTCCTATAAATGTTGTACAAAATATTGTCGCTTCAATGTCTACAAGATTAGATGCAGTTATAAATAATAACGATGGAATGACGAAATACTCATTATTTTAATTATATTCTTTCTCTATCGTTTTTAGTCATTTTTATTTATATATATTTTAAATAAATGTCAATGAAACACACATTTTTGACAATTTCTGACTTACATACTATTCTGAGTAAACATAGCCACTTAAGTAGTCACAATTTAACCCCATGCAGAGACATTGTCCCGTTTTTTTTTTTTTTGCTCACGATGGTATCTACAATCTGTTTATTTGTTTGATTTTTATATATTTTAGTAATGTTAAAAATTATATTGTTATAATATATACAGAGTGTAAGGACTATGGCTGCCATTTTTAAAATATACACTTAATTAAATTCAATAAAACTCAATTTTTAAATAAATTTTTGGTTTACTAGGAACCAGTACCGAGTATACTAATGAGCTACTAATAAATATGTACAGTTATGGCCAGATAAATGTAGTACAACCTTAAATTTCATATATGTCATAAATTTGATATATTATTATTGTAAGGCGAGCTTCAGCTTAAGCTACTTGTCATAATAAAATCAAATGTCAGATCATACTAGAATATATTTACTTTATTATTGTTTGAGTTAAGAAATATAAGTTAAAAGTATAATAATAAGTTAAATTTAAATTTAAAATTGAATTAAGGAATACGAAAAATAACTTTAATAATAAAAAATGTTTAACAAAAAGCTAATATTTTGTTGGACCGCCATCAGCATCAATTACTGCCCTTAACCTTCTAGGCATGGAAGCCACCAAACTTCTATAATAATTTGGTTTGTGAATGAGAGGTTGCCAAGCATTTTGAATTGCGTCCAACAATTGGTCCTGATTTTGAAATCTTATACGTGACATACTTTTGGTCATCTCGGCCCATACGTTTTCTATTGGTTTCATGTCCGCACTCTTGGCACTCCATTGCAAAATCTCAATGTTATGCTCTTCCATCCATCGCGACACTATGTTTGCACTATGAACTTGGCAATTGTCATGCTGATTTATAAAAATGTTTTCAGGATATACATGTTGGACTGATGGTAACATAAGATTTTCCAAAATATGAATATAATTCTGGAAATTAAATCTCCCATTTATTCTATGACACATTCCAACATTGTGGTAACTTATCCATCCCCAAATATTTATAGAGAATCTTCCTTGCCGATCTGAATTATCTATATATTGCTCCTCGTATCTTGTACCGCCAGGTCTGTAGACACGAACAGAACCATTACTTGTAGATTGAAATGTTTTCTCATCAGTGAAAACTACATTTTCCCAAAACTCAGGTCCATTGTTTATATGATTTAATGCGAACAAAAGCCTGGCTTGCTTCCTTTCTTCACTAACCTGAATTTTTTTAGCTGCAACACGCGACCTTATGTCGCTATCTCTTATTCTCCTGCTTGCAGTTCTACGTGAACCAGGAAAAATGGTCTCCGCAACTGCTACTTTCACTGAATCGAAAGGATGTTCTCGGAGATGTTGAACTAGATTATGGTTCTGCTATTCAGTCGAAATTCCTTTAAGCCCAGTACCCGGCTTTCTGTCTATGCTCACATCAGTCTCCCATCTTTTCTTAACCTTCATCACGGTGGTTTTATTTAACTGCATTTGCTGCGCAATTTCCCTAATACTGTACCCTTCTTATAATTTAATTAATGTACGAACTTTATCAGTTGCGGTTATCTTTCGTGCCATCGTAAAAATATGTTTGACGTTTAATAAAATTTAAAATGATTTGACATATAATTGTCAAAATACTAACTTACACCATAAAAATTTATTAAGAAAAGCTTGTACTACATTTATCTGGCCACGACTGTACATACTTACTGTTTTTACAACGAATTTTAGAAATGTCCGCCGTCATTTTCAACAGAAGCGTTGCATCTACGAATCCAGTTTTCCTGAACACGTGGAATAGATGTTGTAACAATCAACTATTTTTATGAATCGTAAATTACACACTGAACAGTTCTATTCATACGAATATTATTGTGCATGTCTTGTATTTTGTTTATTACTCTTAAGCCATAAAAATTGAAAATCGCATCGTAAATTTTCGATATTTAAATGTGGCAACATTACTCACTTAAGAATTAAGAAATACTGAAAAAACAAGTCTATCACCGGGAGGAAACGCACAGACGACGTTTCGTTCTAGTTGGAACTTTTCAATGTACGGCATTCCCTCGATGACGGACATTGCTTTTTCATTTCTATACTTTCTGTATATATAGTTAACATTTGGAATTTACTGCAAGTGAGAATTAATGAATATTAAATCACATTCTTACATGTAAATGTCGAATTATTTAATGCGTTCGAAACTACAGTCCGACAAACTAAGTTTGTACTAGTATGCAGAACACACCCTTTCGCGACAACGAACTTCCTGGTGATTAGGTTAATTAAGAATTAAGAAATACTGAAAAAACAAGTCTATCACCGGGAGGAAACGCACAGACAACGTTTCGTTCTAGTGGGAACTTTTCAATGTACGGCATTCCCTCGATGACGGACATTGCTTTTTCATTTCTATACTTTCTGTATATATAGTTAACGTTTGGAATTTACTGCAAGTGAGAATTAATGAATATTAAATCACATTCTTACATGTAAATGTCGACTTATTTAATGCGTTCGAAACTACAGTCCGACAAACTAAGTTTGTACTAGTATGCAGAACACACCCTTTCGCGACAACGAACTTCCTGGTGATTAGGTTAATTAAGAATTAAGAAATACTGAAAAAACAAGTCTATCACCGGGAGGAAACGCACAGACAACGTTTCGTTCTAGTTGGAACTTTTCAATGTACGGCATTCCCTCGATGACGGACATTGCTTTTTCATTTCTATACTTTCTGTATATATAGTTAACATTTGGAATTTACTGCAAGTGAGAATTAATGAATATTAAATCACATTCTTACATGTAAATGTTACATGTAAGAATGTGATTTAATATTCATTAATTCTCACTTGCAGTAAATTCCAAATGTTAACTATATATACAGAAAGTATAGAAATGAAAAAGCAATGTCCGTCATCGAGGGAATGCCGTACATTGAAAAGTTCCAACTAGAACGAAACGTCGTCTGTGCGTTTCCTCCCGGTGATAGACTTGTTTTTTCAGTATTTCTTAATTCTTAATTAACCTAATCACCAGGAAGTTCGTTGTCGCGAAAGGGTGTGTTCTGCATACTAGTACAAACTTAGTTTGTCGGACTGTAGTTTCGAACGCATTAAATAAGTCGACATTTACATGTAAGAATGTGATTTAATATTCATTAATTCTCACTTGCAGTAAATTCCATTACTCACTTAGATTAGCTAATTTTTTTCATTTTTGAAATATGGGCGTTATAACGTGCAATTTAATAGATTTAACCACATTTGACAGAAATGTTACACAAACAACGTATAGGTGTTAATACGCTGTCATAAAAGTACATGTAAAAATTCATACAAAAATTAAAACGCCTAACACAAAACACGTTAATATTTAGAATCAACCGATGATCGACTGATATAGACACATTTTCGAAGCACTGTTTGTGTAAGATGCAGCTAAATCACAAAGAGCAATCATTTTCTTTTTGTGAAAAGAGGGTGTGAAAACTTCAGAAATTATTAAACGTCTTCAAGGAGTGTATATATAGTCACTCTGCAGAATCTAAAAGAACTGTATATCGGTGTATCGATTGTTTTAAAAGTGGTAGAACATCATTAGAAGACGATCAACACAGTGGTCATTTGAGCACGTCGGTAAATGAAAGAAATATTACTGCCGTGGAGAACCTACTGAAAGACGACAAACGAATGACTATTTCTCAAATTAGTGCACGCCTAGGAATAGGTACACAACAACTTCGTGAGATCTTACATGATTGTTTGAGCGTAAGCAAGGTTTCAGCCCGGCTGTTGGGACCGGAACAGAAACTCAATAGGTCTGACACTTGTCGTAAATTTCAAGAGCTGTTAGCCCGTTACGATGATGAATTTTGGCAATGGATAATAACCACTGACGAAACGTGGATTCCTTATTTCAATCCTGAGACCAAAAGTCAATCCAAAGAATGGCATAAACCCGAAGAAGGGCTTCCACTTAAGGTGCGTGTAGTTCCGTCTGTTGGAAAGGTAATGTGTTTCGTCATAAAACGAAATATTTTGTATTGTATATATTCATATATTTTAGATATTAGTAAATTTAGTATAACAGAATTAAAGAATAACATTTCAAACTTTATAAATACTCAATGTCCATTTTCAAGGGTAAACCACTATATACAACGTATTTTTATTAATATATTCAAAATTGTAATATTTTCCTTGAATTCAGAGAATTTGCATTTACTAATCTCTATTACCTGCTTTATACATTTAGACCATTTCTTTATTGCCTAGTGTAATTAGTGAACAATTTCAATAGACCTTTCAATACCTGCTATTATGAATTATATTAATATACATAATAGGCTCAAGATATCCAAATATGAATGTATCATAAAAATCTATTATAGATGAACCGATCAGATAGAAGATTTATGACACCTTATTTAATACGTAATAAGGAATTCTATTTTATTTTTATATTTATTTATCAGTAAGATCTTTAAAACTATCGGAAACAATTCCACAACAAAGACGTAAAACACATACACACATTTTAGTTATGTTAAGGTAGGGGTAGCGATATATTTTATATATATACTTGTAACACAACAGTCATAGAACATTCTCACTGCGATATCTGTTCTCGCTACATCGCAGTTGAGATCATCTACGACTATAAAACGTCATACGATCCCGGAAGAAATGGCCGGAAGATATACCACTACTGTTATAACGAACCTAGCTCTTAACCCCACGTTTAAAAGAAGATGCACTCCGCAGCAACGACTGGACACGGAAACCATAATTAGCGAAACCATCGAAGAAGATGAAATTCGAAATCTACTTAAAAAACAACCTCAAATATTCGGCGTAGATCCCGACAATCCAATTGCAACAATAGAAAGGCCAGAATCGCCAAAAGAAACAAGCCCGGTAAACCCGACCAACTTCATCATTACACTAGAAAACGCGTTTACAAATCCGAAAAAAACGGCTAAAAAACAAAAAATCGAGCACGAAAGTGCACCAATCACAACCAAAAACGCATACAGCGCACTGGAGAAAACTAACGCTGACGAAAAGATGGAAGAAGAAACTGCCGAATCTACTCCACAGCCTTCAATATCAGCCACCTCGCCCAGGGTAAGTGACAAAACCACCACACACAACACAAAAAACACACAAGATTGCACCAATCATTGTAATCGAAAAAGACAAATGGACATACATACGACAATTACTTAAAACTAATAACATCAACACGACAGAAAACAAAATGGTGAAACCAGGAATTCACATAGAACCGACAACTGACGAAGACTACAGAAAACTGAAACACACTCTAGACAACGAACATATACAATACTACACTTTTCAATTGAGAAGTGAAAAGACATTAAAGGTGGTGATGCGTGGCATTCCCACCTTTATCACCGAAACTGACATCACAGACGACTTGACGGACCAAGGATACCCGACTTTAAAAATCAAACGGATGAACGGCAAACACGGAATACCAGCACCACTTGTATTAATCGAACTGACGAGACAATACAAGTCAATCTACAACTTACGCGACTGCTGCGGACTGACGATCAAAATAGAACAACTAAACAAACGGACTGACATTATACAATGCCACAAGTGCCAGACTTTCGGACATCACCAACGGAACTGCAACGTGAATTACAAATGTATGAAATGCGGAGACGGACATTCGACTCACCTATGTACAAAGACCAAAACAACCCCACCAAATTGTGCAAACTGCGGTGGTCCTCATCTATCCACTTTCATAAACTGTCCCAATAACCCAAACAATCCTTCAATCAAAACCACACCTCAACCTAAATACGTACCAGCACCACCCCCAACAAGTAATCCATGGACACAAAGACAAAACAAGACAAAACTTAACACAGTTGACGAATTAGCACTTGCCCTAGGCAACATGCTAATAACACTACACTCGACTAACGCAACAAACGAACAAATACAACACTTCGTTACACAGCCACAGACAATAATAACACTCTACAACAAAACACATTAAACACACACACAACTCAAACGCAAACAAAAAATGTGATGATGACCAACAAACGTACACACGTGACTTAAACGCAAAAAAAGCGACTGACACACAGACTTTACACACACAATACACACAGGACCGCGCAAAAAAAACACAACAACGAACGATTAAATCAGATTCAAACACGTCACAACCCTGGGACATACATAACAACGGTGTGGAAATGGAGGCATCTTCGACCACAAAACAAAATTCAAGACTCATGACAGTCATAGAACAGTCATTGACGAGTATTGGCAGTGCATCTACGACGATACAACGTCATACGAACCCGGAAGCAATGGCCGGACGACATATTACCAAAACGATTACCAACCTAGCGTTGAATCCGAACTTCAAAAGAAGATGTACTCCGCAGCAACGCGAGGACGCGTTAGCAATTATAAACGAAACCACGGAGGAAGAGGATATAAAAAATATCCTAGAAAAACAACCGCAAATATTTATCATTGATCCCGATGAGCCGACGGTACTAATTGAAATAACAGAATCGCCCAAAGAAGCAAGCCCGGTAAACCCGCCCAACATCAACATGGAAGAGTTTGACAAATTCACCATCTCAATCTTAAACAGTTTCAAAAATCCGAAGAAAACGTCAAAAAAACAAAAAACCGAGCACGAAAATATACCAATAGAAACAAAAAACTCATTCAGCGCACTCGAAAAAACAAACGCTGAGGAAAAGATGGAAGAAGAAATCGAAATTACTCCACAACCGTCAACTTCATACAACAGCACTCCCAGGGTAAGTGATAAGACATACACTACACAAAACACAAAAACTGAAACAAAAAAAACACACAAAATCGCACCAATTATTATAACCGAAAAAGACAAATGGACACACATACGACACTTACTTAAATCAAATAACATTAATACAGTAGAAAACAAAATGGTGAAACCAGGAATACACATCGAACCGACAACAGACGAAGACTACCGAAAACTCAAACACACACTAGACAACGAACAAATACAATACTACACTTTCCAATTAAGAAGTGAAAAGACACTAAAGGTGGTGATGCGTGGCATTCCCACCTTTATAACAGACACTGACATTACAGACGACTTGACAGACCAAGGATACCCGACTTTAAAAATTAAACGCATGAACGGCAAACACGGAATACCAGCACCTCTTGTATTAATCGAACTGACGAGACAATACAAGTCAATCTACAACTTACGCGACTGCTGCGGACTTGCAATCAAAATAGAACAACTAAACAAACGGACTGACATTATACAATGCCACAAGTGCCAGACTTTCGGACATCACCAACGGAATTGCAACATAAACTACAAATGTATGAAATGCGGAGACGGACACTCGACACATCTATGTACTAAGACAAAAACAACCCCACCAAATTGTGCAAACTGCGGTGGTCCTCATCTATCCACTTTCATAAACTGTCCCAATAACCCAAACAATCCTACAAATAAAACCACACCTCAACCTAAATACGTACCAGCACCACCCCCAACAAGTAATCCATGGACACAAAGACAAAACAAGACAAAACTTAACACAGTTGACGAATTAGCACTTGCCTTAGGCAATATGCTAATAACACTACAATCGACTAACGCAACAAACGAACAAATACAACACTTCGTTACACAGACACAGACAATAATAACACTATACAACAAAACACATTAAACACACACAACTGAAACGCAAAAAAAAATGTGATGATGACCAATAAACAAACACACACGACTTAAACGCAAAAACGCGACTGACGCACAGACTGCACACACAAAACACATGACCGCACAAAAACAAACACAGCAACGCACGATATTAATCAGACACAAACACATCACAACCCTGGGAGATACATAACAACGGAGTGGAAATGGAGGCAATCTTCGACCACGATTCAAAATTCAAGGACTCATGAAAACAGTCATAGAATAGACATAGAACATCATCAATCTGTACATAGAACATAATCATTCATACAGAATAGAAGACAACATACATTCATACAATATGTATACAACAAACAAGAATTAAGTTTAAGTTAACATTAAGTGCGAGATTTATCTTATGGAATTAGGTTTAAGTGTTTTTTGTAAAATAAATAAAACATTCGGAAAATACACCATTTTCAATATAACTACCACCAACCAAAAGTAATCGGAAGTTACGTCCCATGAGCGGGGGTCAAATACAAAACATATACATAGTCCTTGGAGAATGGAGTCCAACGCAGCATTCAGTACTTTGAGCCAT
Organism: Melolontha melolontha; assembly: GCA_935421215.2. Lineage (NCBI taxonomy): Eukaryota > Metazoa > Arthropoda > Insecta > Coleoptera > Scarabaeidae > Melolontha > Melolontha melolontha. The sequence goes on along the minus strand of OW285237.1, from coordinate 163,424,129 downwards.
ATATAACGGTGCTTCAAACCAGGAGGCACAAACATAATGCTTACAGTATTCTGGGATCGCAAAGGGATTATTTTTATGGATTATCTGGCGAAAGGTATTACAATTAACGCAGAATATTATTCGAACTTATTATCCGGACCACTGCGGCCGGCACTTCAGAAAACGGCCTGGAAAATTGCATAAGCGTCCGCAATTGCAACGGGATAATGAAAGACCGCACAGCAAAGAAAAATGAAGGGTTTTTGAACGATTTACGATGGGAATTGCTTCCGCATTCAGCTTATTCATCGGATCTCGCACGTGATTTTCATCTGTTCCCAGATCTGAAAAAATCTTTCGTTTTGAGAGTTTAACCGACGTAAAACGTGCCATAAATAGGTGGATTGAAGAGACACCGAAAATGTTGTTTGAGGACGGCTTAAAAAAAATAATTTAACGTTGGTATAAATGTATTCAATTAAATGGCGATTATGTTGAAAAACTACATTGTAATATTGATTAAAATTGACAAAACAAAAAAAAATTATACCTAAATTCCCAGAACATTGGAAACATCTCTAGTACATGCTTCAAGAGACATTGTTCAATGAATACATGTAATTTATGATTGTGTATGACTAGCTTATATATAATGTTAACAGCTTTTACTTGTGTTCGTAATAGTGGCGTGCAACATATAACAAACGATCAAATAAATCCGGAGTCAAAGTAGGTTTTGCACGATAAAGCGATTTTTCTATCTTAAGTATTTGTATTATCGGGATAAAACAAAACAAATTTTAATGAATTTCACTACTTTTTACAACACAATGTTTCGATCGTTTCACTCATACAGAAGCTTCGTCAGACATATAACTAACTTATGAACCTAACATTTCTTTACATAAATATACCTACCGTAACAAACACATGTTTTGGATAGTTGAAGGGATGGGTAGATATTTAAGTAATTAATATTTTACTTAAATATATATGAACGACAACTTTACAAAAATATTGAAGTAAAAAAACTAAGGGTTTATATTATGTTAAAGAGAGGTAGAGCAGCATTTTGGAAAAAATACAATATATGACGGTCTGAATAATCAGATAAATAAATTAAGTAACGGTGAATTATTAATTTCTAGTTGATCATTAAGGATTTATCAGTTTTTTTTCATTTATTAATTTCAAGTTACCCTAATAAATTAAGTTTTTTGCACTTATTTTCTGTGTGTAGTATTTTAAAATCAAAGTTATGGTTTGTTAAATTAATATGAGACGCATATGAAGAGTCACTTTTATTATTTCTAAAGGAAGAAAAATGTTCTTTTGTGCGTACTTCAAACGATCTGCCTGTCTATCCGATATATGTCATGGGGCTACTACCGCGAGTTAATTTACAGACTTCTGACTTTTTATTGTTATTGGTTAAATCCTTGTTTTTTTTTTTATAAATTTTGATAAATTGTTGTTAGTTCTATACGCTGTATTAATGTCTACTTTTCTTAAATATTTATTGTCCCATACACAATTGCCGCAATCTTATTAAATCTGGATTTCTATTAAAACCTGCATCTGACTTTTGCCGAAGGCCACATCAAACATGTAACGAAATTTTGTAAACTATCGAAATTCTCTGCATAAAAACTAGTTAGTAGCTTCCAACCATGTTCCCCATCTAGTTATTTATTACTGGAGAGGGAGGCAGTGACAAATATGGAAGCTTTTCCCTGTAAAGAGCTACTCTCAATGGTGCTTTTCTGAAAACTTTTTTAAAAGCGTATACAAGTCTATCAACTTCCGGAAAGGTGTCTCTGATATATTTACAGATTCTGTGGAGAGCATGTGCTACAAGTAATATGCAGGATATTAGGATATGTTTTCTCAGAAACACCTTTCCGGAAGTTGATAGACTTGTATCCGCTTTTAAAAAAGTTTTCAGAAAAGCACCATTGAGAGTAGCTCTTTACAGAGAAAAACTTCCATCTTTGTCACTGCCGCCTCCCTATCCAGTAATAACTAGATGGGGAACATGGTCGGAAGCTATGCAGAGAATTTCGATAGTTTACAAAATTTCCTTATATGTTTAAATGACGATGCTCGAAGTATTTCTAAGTGCAAGAAACTAATACAAATTCCAAATTTAAAAAATCAGTAGTACTTTCTTCAGGAACGCTTTGGAAATTTGCCAAAACTAATCACTTATTTTGAAAATCAAAATCTCAAATTAAATGATGAATTAATCACATTAGATGTGGCTATTAATAATTTGAAATCCAAGTGACTTGGGATATGGCCTTCGGCAAAAGTTAGATGCAGTTTTAATAGAAATCCAGATTTAATAACATTGCGGCAATTTTGTACGGGGACCATGCCCCAAAATCTAACTGCTAAATACGCTGAAATAAAAAAATATTTCCAATATGCACCTATAACCTGTTGCGTTGTAAAAAGGACGTTTTCTATCTACAAGGATGTATTTCATTCAAAGAGAATAAATTTTACAGAAAAGAACCTTGAGAAAGTGTTACTAGTTAATATTAATACTTTTTTACTCAACTTGAACTACAAAATGAATAAATAAAAATGTACTTCGTATTTTATAGATCACCACCCGTTCGTTTTCCAATTAACCGTTCCAACAACGGAAAAAAAATAAATCACCGTACTTTATTTATCTTACGAAATATAAATAACTTAAATAAATTATTAAAACTCCTCACCCTTCTATCTATGCCCATTAAGAAAGGAATTTAACTATAATATTGAAGTAATTGCGTCACAATTCAACGACAAAAAATAGATGTGCGGTTAACCGAATGAATAGTGCTCAATAACTGCGTGTTGTACTTAGCGATGTTATAGACTATTTATATCTCTAATTGTTACATATTTAATAGGTTTACAACCTGTTATCTTTCCGGTTAAGTTATTTACAAATAAATTAAAAAAACAATTTTTATGATTTGACATATTTTATTTATTTTGTCAAAGAGTCGTATTCACACACAGTATACATACTTATATGCACATATATAAAACGAAAATAAATAAATAATATCAACGTGTAAATATTTATAAAATAAATACTATAAAATAGATAAAAAATTAATAAGTTAAGATGCTAGCTTCTGTCCAGTCGCTGGGTAAGTTACATACAACATGTTCTGTACTGTCCGGGTAATTTTACTACTTACGGCGTAATAACTATCGCTCTTCTTCGACTTAATGCACAAATAATATACTGGAATGCCTAAAAAATATATAATATTTTTGAATTGGTAATGTCGTACTGTTTTGAATTTTCTAAAATCATATCAAACGAGACACAAAATTTGTATCCTAGGTAGGCCATGAACGACTGAAATAGACATATAAGTCGCGTCTGAGCTTAGAGATTTGATGAAGTATAATTTGTAAATAATCATAAGTCAAATTGACAAGTTATGATTTAACCTATTACTAATAGTACGACATGTAGGTTAGATCACATAATCAATCTTAAGACATAACTGATTTAATCCATGGCATACTCTGAAAACTCTTTTTGTGGCTCACTCAATTATTAAACAGTATTACAAATATATAGTGTCATAAAAAATATTTTATATCTTACTTAAATAAAAGTTAATTTTAGAACAACAATTCAATCATTTTCCGAGTTCTGTCAGGTATTTGTTTATAATTGACAACGTTTAAGTATTCACGCTGACGGTTTCCTATTTATAATGTAAAATACATTTTGCATAATAATTAAAAGCTATATCCTGCAAACAAAAAGAGGGATTACCTTTCAAATGCGTGTTGTAAGTTTTCGTTGAATGTCCTTATGCGAAGTAGATAAAATTTTATATTAAATTGAGCTCTATACGAAGGCGGTTTGACGGGAGCGTGATTTTCCAAATGAAATACATACATACTTTTTTTTTTTCAAGCGTATAATGATTGCGATATTATACTATTCACAACCTTATATTGAAAGAGTTCGTTTTTATCCGGTGGCAGTTTTGTCGTTATTATTGTACGACGGAGCTGGAAATAACGGGTGTTCAGAAACATTCGAAGTCAAGTGGGCTCTGAACAAAAAATCGTATATCTTTACTTAAGTATCTGATTTGTAATAATTATTAAATGTCAACTGTTGTCTGTCAAAAGTTGTCAGAATCTAATATCGAAGATACTAATTTGATAACCTATAAAATTGTATTAAGTAAATGTATCAATCTATCTCAGACATGACTTCATATTTTCAAGGACTACTTTGACTTCGAATGTTTCTGAACACCCGTTACATTTAAATAACATGGCAAGAGTGTCCTCCCTCTATGTATTCTTCCTGGTATGTATCGTAAATTAATACAGATATTTCCGCAACTAACCTAAAACGAAGCAACACATTCTACTACCTCGGCAGTGAACTATACTTACATATGCTTGGTTATAATATGAACTTTCTCTGCCTAGTCTATAATATGCTACTCGTATTAGAGTAAAAAATACATTTTATATTTCGACATAATGCCCTTACAAGTCTACACACTTAGCCCAGCGAGTTTCCAATTTTCTCAAATCATACAAAAATTAATCTTTCGGCAGCTCTGCAAGATATGGATTTGTCTCGATCACTTCATCATTTGTCGGAAATTTTTTTTCCACCAAGACATTTTTTAAATTTGGAAATAAAAAGAAATCACTGGGAGCCAGATCTGGTGAATATGGCGGATGAAGCAGTAATTCGTAACGTAATTCGACAAATTTTGTTGTAGCAACAGCGGACGAATGAGAAGGCGCATTATCGTGATGGAACACCACTCATTTTTTCAACAAATGCGGTCGTTTTTACTTCAGTTCGGCATCAAAACTTGTTAGTAGATCACACTATATTGGCCAGTTATCGTTTTTCCCTTTTTTAAATAATCAATAAAGATAACACCTTCGGAAACAAAATAACTATGGCCATGACCTTATCGGTCGAAGAAACGGTTTTTACTTTCGTAATAGGACATTCCTCGGGAGAAATTCATTATTTCTGTGAGAAATTCATTATTTCTGTATTAGACTGTATTTTCGTGTCTGGAGTTTAATGATGTATCCAAGTTTCATCCACCGTGACATACTTATCAACGGAAGAACTTCCTTGAATTACGTTTGAAGATAGCCAAACATTTTCCTGATATTTGGATACGATCTCGTATTTAATCAGCATTAAGCAAAACGCGGCACCCATTTCTCGGATAGCTTTTTCATATTTAAATGCAAAATATCGCATACCCGTTCGGTTGAAATATTTACTTCATTAGCTCTCTCACGTACTTTCAATTGACGATCGCTACTTACAAGGGCATTGACTTTATTAACCATTTTTTGAGTAGCTACAGTAAATGACGTTCTGTATCATCCGTGCTCATATGGCTGTTTTTAAAAGCAAAAACCCACTTACAAATCATTCCATGGGACGGAGCACATTCATGATAATATTTACGTAACTTTTCCTAGGTTTCTTTATTTTTCCACATAAAAATAATGTTTAATACTCGGAATTCCTTTTTCTCTAAATAGTTTTGTTTAAATGAGTATAAAAGACCAAATTTGTTAGAAATGTCGATAGCAGACATCAGAAACATGGCCGAAGTCAGCATAATTACCATGGCGAAAGTGTTGCAAACTTTGGACTAGTCACTTTTCCGTCCAACCGCCATCGTAATACGCGAAATATTTTGAAGAGATTTTTTTTTTTTTTTAGTTCCTCGTAATAGGCCGTGAAGGCCTATTACTGCTGAGTTACAACCTGATAGGACTGTTGCGACTTGAGCCTTACGGTACATTACGTAGTACGGTAACGGGGCTAACACTACGCATCGACTGCCTATTTGCCCTAGAGTTGCCTCCAGGTAATCATTTTTTATCAGCCGAGCTGGGATCGAAAAAATGCTATCGATGTTATAGGTTATAGGCTGTAGCAGGAATTGATCCCTGTTTATCAAATTCATAGTCTAGTGACCTATCCACTAGACCCGCAGCATCTTGAAGGGATTTTAATAACTGGGATAACATTCCAAATCCAGGCAGATCACTTACAACCACAACAAGACAGAATGGGTTATTCTTGACTCGCTTAAAAAAGTTTGGATTAACTCTGCGAAAGGGACAAGTAGAAATGGCAATGAAGAATATATGCATCAATTTTATGACTTTGCGCAATAGATTACGCAAAAGTAGTGTTATTTACGCAATATGTTAACAAAACCGTCGTCGTCAGGAAACCATCTCGAAAGGTGTCTTGTTTGGACGCATAATAACATGGTTATTAATGTTGTTCTCTGACCAGAGTATTTTCTGCGCCTGGATGTCCAGAAAGAGAGTATGTCTGTGGGGTATTTTAACACACGTAATTTTCGAACATTGTATGTATTTACTGGTAATTTTGACGTACGAAAAATAACTAATTTACACTAAAAGGTACTTCTAACGTCATTACGAAAATAATTCAATAGTAATACAGGATTATTGCAAAAGAGGAATAATGAGAAACACCTTGTAGACTACATGTCTTGCGGAAAATAGCAAATGCTCTTCAAACGATTGAATGACAAATTGAAAACGTGTATTGTGGGCTATTATGAAGCAAAAGCTTCATGGAAAGCGTAACCTAATAGATTTTCCGCAATATAAAAACGATAAGGCGACCTAGTGACTAGTTAGCATGAAGAATTGATATGCAGCAATAGTTAACACAACAGAAATTGGGCCTTATTAATTATTCAGTGCATCCGTGTATATATTTAAGAAAAACAATGCTATTGGTTGTATCTTTAGTATTTTTTTCATTTTTATACAAACTGTACGTATGCATGTACAGCAAGAGGCACTTCTAAGTTTCCAACCTGCGTCGAATACTTTTCAGGTTTAAATTGTTTACTATGGAACAATTTAAGCCTGAAACGTATTCGATGTAGGTTAGAAGTGCCTCTTGTTGTACCTACCGAAGTATAAATTTACGCACTTGGGTATCACAGCTAGATAAGATATACACTGCGGCAAAAAAATATCGCAACACTTGAAATTTAACAAATACTTCACATTTAACGGAAAACTTTTATCCGGGCAAAAACTTCACTGCTCAAAAATTACTTAAATTAAAATCTCATTTGAAAACTTTTAGTTTCTTTTAATTTTTCTTTTCCGAATTTAACAAAAATTAGCGAAAATAATCAATGATAAAAAAACAAAAAAAAATAACAAGAAATTGTTGCCCCCCTGGCTACAATAATAGCTTGACAACGCCTTGGTATGCTTGAAAATACATTCTTTAATAAACGATCAACAAACTGTTCCCAAACATCTGATAATTCTTCTATAGTCTGAGGACGTCGTAAAAGTGAACGAACACGCTGTTCCAAACTATCCCATACATGTTCAATGAGATTGAGGTGAGAACTTCTTGCTAGTCAGTTCAAAGTGACAATGTTCACTTCATTAAGATAATTCCTAACCACATTAGCTATGTGTGGTTTTGCGTTAACATTAATAAGAAATCTCCTATAAATGGAACAAAAGAAACAATATGAGGTACCAAAATGTTTCTTACGTGGGGGTATTGATATCTAGTTAGCCTAGACCATTTTCCTTGAACGAAACAAAATCTTGTTATTATGGCAAGAAATAATGACATTTTAAAAGTATCACTGTAAGAATTAGACGTCAAGAAGCTGGAGTAGTGCTGTGCAGTAAATTTTGGAAGAAAGCATGTCGAATGCAAATGTGAAAACAGATAAATCGGAGTATCAAGGCATCATCGAATACTTGTATTTAATGGAGTTAAGTGGCGAGAAAATTTACGAAGATATACTTTACACACTTGTCGATTAAAGTCCATCATATTCGGCTGTCCAAAATTGGATTGCGTCATTCAAAAAAGGAAAACTTTGAAGATCAAAAGCGACCAGGAAGACCGATTTCGGTGTCCACCCCGAAAATATTGACGCAGTTCATGACATGATATTATTAGACAGTAGAATTGGACTGAAACATATATCTGAGGCACTAAAGATTTCATATGAATGCGTCCATGAAAAAAATTTCGGCAGAATGGATTCCTATATTCTAAAACGCCGAACACGAACGCAAGAGTGAAAGCATCCCGGTCAATCTATGCCCGTTTCGAAAGAGATACAGATTTTTTAACCTTGTGACTATGGATTAAACAAACCCATAAACAAAACAGCAATCGATGGAGTGGAAGCATCATGGTTCTCTAAGGCCTAAGAAGCTTGGAATCCGCTGGAAAAGTTCTTGCTTTAGTTTTTTGAGATATCCGTGGAATAATGATCGATTACCTAAAAAAGTGTCAGACCATCACTCGAGATTCTTATTCTAAATTACTAACCACCCTGAGAGAGAAAATTAAGGAAACAAGACGTGGCATGTTAGAGAAAGGTGTGTTATTTTTGCAGGACAATGCTCGTGAACATCGCGCTTTACCATGAATACAATTCAGGATCTAGGGTTCGAATTACTGGAACACCCGCTCTATTCCCCAGACATAGCCCCCTCAGACTATTATCTGTTCCCGATTGAAAAAAAAGTTTAAAAGGAAGTAAATTTTTGTGTAAGCAAGAGGTAATAGAAACTGTTGAGGGCTGGTTTGCAGACCAAGAAGAGTATATTTTTTTAGAAGGATTAAAGGCGTTGCAGGATCGCTGTATTAAGTGTATTAATTAAGAGGGACTATGTTGAATAATAAAATATAAGTCCCAACTTTAAATTGTTTCAATAGTAGGCTAAGAATATATTAATACGGTTCGTGTATACCTATCCCCAATTACCACTTATCTAATCGTTACATGTAAATCTGTATGTGCCACTAAGCTTATCCCCCCCCCCCATACCATATCTCAACCAACTTTAAAATTTACTCTAGATTGAATGTTACACTGAGCATAACGTTCTCCTGGTCTTCTGCCAACTTTTACGATTGCCAGATGAAAATAAACAAAATTTAGATTCAACTGTAAAAACAATTTTGCCCCATTCATAAATCCCCAAATGAACATGTTGTTCAGCAAATTTTAAACGTGCTCTACGGTGGTCCCTGGTAAGTAAAGACCTTTGGCTGGCACTTGTGGTATCAATTGATATTATTTCAACCTATTCCTAGCAGTCTGAACGTGAATGTGTCAGTTATGTACATTTGCTAACTAAATCTGTAGTTTCCGTGCAGTAACAAACAGCTGAAGCAGAGTACACAATCTCATAAACGATTTTCCGCGATATTTATTGACCGTTTGCTGCCTTGTCCAGGGTCTCTTTTTATAACTATACGTTTCATTAAACCTTTGAATACACTGATGGTTGAAGGATGGACATTTAGAGTTCTGGCAACATTCCTAACACCTTGACCACTGTTGATTAAAGCGATTACTTGAGCCGCTTCTTCACTGCTTAAATGACGACTTTGTCTATCTTAACAATTCGTTTTAATCAAAATTAAAAAAGTGTGAGAAAATTTCACAAAATTAACAGAATCACACAATCTATCAGAATTATTTTTTAAATTGTTGAATAAAAAAATAGTGCAGTCATGGTAATACAGTGGTGACAGTTTTTTAGTTTAAATATGTGTAATATCTTATTTATGCTTTTTTTGTCCAAATATCATGAAGCATTTGCAAATAGAACAGAAATAAGTAAGCGTTGCGATAATTTTTTGGCGCAGTGTATTTTATATACAAAATTTTACTAAGTTTGACACATCTTTTCAATTAAGTTATAATATTTCTCATTCTTAAGGATATCTCTGCGGGTAATTCTTCTTAATTTCTACTTTTACGCGGTATATGTATTCATTTAATTGGTCATACCTCTTTCTGTTTTTGTACCCCTGCAATATCCAAAAACAACAGAAAGAGAAAAAATGAGTGCAAAATTAGTCTGTTCTCATATTTTAAACTGAGCTGGTCGTAACACAAACTTTTAAAATCAACCCGGAAGAAAATCGAACTGTTCAAATTAATTCAATTTTTTTGCATTTAATGACACTATATATCACTGAAAATATAATTTAATCTTACCTGATAATGTAATTCCAATTCCAATTACAGAATTCCATGGATTCTGGGGAATTGGACATAAGACCAGGATAGCACAACACATCAGGAACAAAATAGGAATGATCAAGTTCACTTTAATTGGTCTTGGCATATCTGGTTTCTTGTATCTTAAGTAAAGCATACCTAAGATGCTGGCGGCTACTGAGAGCCAGAGAATCTGGCTGTAGTAATTTATTAATGCGAAGACATCACTGACCATTAACATCGCCAATGAAGTTATACACTGTAAATTGCGGAAAAGTTTGTTATTTTTTATTTATACTCAAGTTTAATGTTACAGTAAATTCTTAATTTTATATGTATTTTTGTTTATACTAGATACAATATTAAAAAAATCTGCAAATTACGAAAGAAATAAGAAAATAAAAAAGTAAAACTATAATTTGTTTGTAAATTGATTGATAGAGCAGACCAATTTCCGTGCGCACCATGAGCGCCGGTATGGAAGTATAAATTCGTATATATTAGAATATGCGATAGAATAGGGACGCAACATGAGCTTGTTACCGATATAAGTATAGAAGTAGATATACAAAAAGGTTTAAGTATATCAATACGTTATGCACGTATTACGCATTTATTATTGTCCATGTGTACAGTTACAGATATGTATATTGCATGTCTGTTTCATTTGTTATAGAAGTAGAGACATTTATTCTATCAGAAATAATTAAATATACATTTGGTTTTTAGCTATTAAAGTAATATGCATAAACACACGAAAAATAAGAATAGTACATATTATAGCAGCGTTGTATGTACCTATAAATAAAATGGAAATGTAAATAAATATATATAAATAAATAAAGTGTAAATGTATAAACTGTTGTCGATTAATTTTGTTATTATTGTGCTTCGAACTGCTTATGTGTTCTTTACAATGTGTTTTTGACCAACACGTTAGATATGTATTGCACACTAAACATTTAATTTTTGAGCCATCGTATATTAAGTCCGGGAAATCCATAATAAACTTATTCACTTCGTCTGACAACGGTCGTTTTCTCGATTTATGTGTCGACGACATTTTATTACGTATGCTTACACTTACATGCAGTCTAAGCAAGTACCAAACACATACTGAATGCTTTTTATTAGTTCTGATGTAATACAATAATCCTCACATCGGCGCACATGGCGCGCACGGAAATTGGTCTGCTCTAGTGATTGATTATCGATCAGTTTGAAGACGGATAATGTAATATGATAAATGGAAAGCTAACACTTATTAAATGAGTACACTTCATTGAAAACTATATATTAACTATTCCTATCTTCAATACTTGAAAACAACTAAAACTTTGGGGACGAACCCGCGAAAGCGAGGATGTTCAAGTCACGACTGAAGGCAATGTATCGTTTTTTTCGATATTCGCGGCATCATTTATCATGAATATGTTCCTGCCAGCCAGATAGTAACTGGACAGTTCTATGTTGGCGTTTTGGAGCAGCTGCGGGCACGCATTTTCCGTGTGCGGTCCGAACTCGCCGCGAACGGCCGGATCTTGCACTACAACAATGCGCCGGCGCATTCCTCGTTAATTGTGCAAGAGTGTTTGACGAAAAACGGCATTCCAACGTTGCCGCGCTCACCCTATAACCCCGATATCGCCTACTGCGACTTTTTCTTGTTCCTCAAGATGAAGTCGCACTTCAAAGAAACTCATCATAACGACGTACAGGAGGTCAAGGAAGCTGTAACCGCGGTGCTAAACGGGTTAACTTCGGAGGATTACCAAGGATGCTCCAATCGTGGAAGCAACGTTGGAATCGTTGTGTTGAGTAAGAGGGAGACTATTGTGAAGGTCAATATTAAAATTTTGCTCGTAACTTAATTTGCTTGTATTTTATTGATAAATTCCCGGAACTTAATTGCCACACCTCGTATTCTTAACCCAGCCGACACCGTAGAAGACTTAATGCAACCAGTTAAAGAAAAAGCTATAGAACATAGAAACATACCTAAATTAGAACGATATAATAGTAATACTAAAATTAATTTATTCAGCACCTCCAACAGCTTAGCGTCAATTACAAGTGGCATTAACAGGCCATGAGTAATTATTAAAGACGGCAGACTATGTGCCCGAACAGTAGCGTGATGTGGAGGGATCGAGTAGAGGCGTACGACGATCAATTCAGTTGCCGTTGAGACGTTGTAAGCGATACATTGTTAACACAATCGTGTTGAAAATGTCGGGAGTGCGTAGAAACAATGCATCGACTCGGTTGCATGCTAATGTAGTAAAGAAATTTTTACATCGGTTTCCCGATTTAATATATGACGGTACCGTAGTGAAATGTTTAGTTTGTGAAACAACTTTATTAACTTGGAAAGCAAGTCAGTGCCAAAGACATATAAATAGTGACAAACATAAATCGAATAATAGTGGACGCAGATCATATAATAAATTTGTGTGTGATTTAACAATTATGTTAATTGCGACCAATATACCAATGCAGAAAGTGGAACACCCAATGTTTCGTCAGTTTTGGAAGAAATACAATCCTACGTGGAAATTACCAGCAAGAAGTACGCTACGGAATTACGTACCGTCTGTGCGTGAGATAATTGTAAATTGTACGAAAAATACGGTAAAAAAAAATTCCTGTGGTTAACAATAGACGAAACTACAGATATTAAAAAACAGTCCATCCTAGCCATTCTAGTACGGACGCTGACTCCGCAAGGACCTTCTCCTCCTTATTTACTAACCTGTAAACGAATGCAAGGGTGTACTGCCAGAGCGATATATGATGTATTAATAAAACCACTACACAAATTTGAGATTTTACCGAAGCAAGTGTTAATGTTAGTTACCCATGCTGCCAAGGTTATGTGTTCCACGACAAACTTACTCAAAACGATTCAACCAAACCTGCTGCATGTCACATGTTTGCTTCACGCTTTACACCTTCGAACAAACACTATACGTACAACTTATCCTGATGTGGATCAACTGATAGGACAAACGAAAGCGGTTTTTCTTAAATCTCTGAAACGGATTCGGCTATTTCATTCGCTGTGTCCTGATATACCCGAGCCGCCGCAACCAATTCTTATACGATGGGGTACTTGGTTAGAAGCAGCATTTTATTATTATGTATAAACATTTTGAAAAAATTAAATCAGTGATTTTACAACTAGATGCCAAAGAAGCAGCTGCAATACGGCTCAGCCAGGTTCAATTTAACAATCCTCAAGTTGCAGCAAATTTAAAAATTATTTACGACAGTTACGTTCCAATACTGGACGCAATAAAAAATTTACAGAACAGTGCGCTGTACTTATCGGACTCATTAGCAATTATTGACCACGTAAAACTAGTGCTGCATATCCTTGAAGATGAAAAAAGTGATTGTGTCCGTGAAAAATTTAACAGTGTATTAGATAAAAATGTAGATTTTACAAAATTAGGGCAACTTTTTACCAATACTGAAGATCCGTTGTTCAGATACAAAGAGCGCTTTAACTATGCAAATATAACATCTCTCAACGTCGAACAATCCTTCTCTGTATATAAACATATATATACGTCGCTACGTATGAACCTTTCCGAGACTAATACAGAAACATATATTATGGTGCAGTTTTTTCATCGCGCACATCCGCATTTTTTTGCAACAATGTAAACATGTTGGGTAAGTTATTTATGTTTTTTCTTAACGTTTTGTATAGGGATTCGATATATTTATTTTTAAGTAAGCGCACTGTTATTCTGCTAAACTCTCCACGCAACGCCACTGCTGGGGCACATAGTCTGCCGTCTTATTATTATGTCCGCACCCGTGAAGCGATTTAAGATATTTGGTCATCATTCACTTTAAACGAGAAGGCAAACCACGAAAACCTTCCCGAATAGCAGCCGTGGATTCGATCTCGAGACTCAGGCATGATGAACCAGTGAGTTACCACAGCACAATCAACCAGCTGGCAAAAAGAACACCAAAAAAAGATATACCATTATCTAGCACGAAACAAACACAATATTTCTTAATTTTTTTTTTATTTGAGATTATAATTTGATCTGATATACGCAAATGACAATTGAAACTAATGAAAATTCGATGAAAATGATACCTGATAGGGTAGCATGTCGCCATCAAACCTTTCCTTATTATATATTTGATTCTTTTTACGATTTCTCATTGCAGGTAATTGTAAACGAAAACAGAATATCTGCTCTTTTATTTATAAAATTAATTCTGCATTTGCAATCCCCGCCAAAAACATAGTAAATATTGATTAGCAATAACTGAATTAATCAACTATGATAGATCGTCTGGTACCTATATTTATGTCACAAATTATTATTTAATAAAGTTTAAATATATTCAATTTTAAGCAACATATTTAGCTAAAAATACTGAAGAAATGGCTTTAAATTTTTTTTAAATATTTTAGTTGTCTTAATTAGGGTACGGTTCTACTATTTGCAACGTATGAATCTAGGGGCCGTATTGACTAATTAAAAGTCTTAATTTAATGACAGGTTTCTATATTATTAATATCGATCGCTTCACCTGCACAGTATATACACTCTTTGTCCCGAAAATAATAGAAGTGGTTCTATTTTGACGAAATTCACCTTAAATAATTTCTAAAAATTTCATGACATTTCGTTCACTAGAGGCCAAGTTACAACGTATTTAAGTGGCGATAGTCTGTCGAAAAATAAATAAAGAACAAAGAAGTAACATCAAATGTTATGTTAAAAACGGCAAAAACACTACAGAAAAGCTCAAAATGCTTAAAATCGCTTATGCAGATAATTGTTTATCACAAACGCTAGTTCCTAAAATGCATAGATGATTCAGAGAAGGCAGAGATAGGGGATGCGGCTGATCATAAACGTTCAAGCACATAAATTGAAACAATGATCAAATAAAATGTTGAATAAATCTTCAATGAAATTCACGGAAATGAAAGTTATAATACCAAAGATAATTTATCGTATTTTAACCTAAAAACTTCTTCGGTCTTCGTAGGCTAAATCAAAGTTTGTTTCATATTGATTACTAGATGACCAAAAATTGTACGAAATTTAACATGATATAGACATCATTAGAGGGGCTTGAAGAAACGAAAACTTCTTGAAGACGATAGTAACTGGTGTTTAAATACAATTCATAAGCGAAGTGCCAAAGCGCTGAATGATGGTCACCAGAAAAATAAAAGTCTCATTTGGACAAGTCAAAAATATAGCACTCGTTGTTTCTTATAATTCTTTTTACTATTTCCAAGGTTTATCCACAAGAATCCGTTCCAAGGAGTAAAATGGTTAGTGTTAAGTATTATCTTGATATATCGAGGCGTTTGATAGACTATATTCTTCGTATTCATCCTTAATACCGAGAGTCAGGCAGTTGGCGATTGTTATCTGATAATTAGGGATCGGCAGTCAAAGGCAAATTTCAGGAGGAGACTTAAATAAATTTGTAACGGGCCGATCTATTGTTTAGTTTATTAGTTACTTGAGTTCTATTGCGTAAAGATGTCTACACATCTACTTGCATCTAAGAGAATAGAAACAACTAATGCAGAATTTATATCACGTAACGTAACTACATGTTTGAAATCGCTATGGGGTGACAAGGATATAAATAAAATGGTATTATTTGTAACAGATAGTGTTGCATTTATGAAGGCGGCTGGTCGGCTCTTACAAACACATGTTACGCACATGCTCCTCATCGAGTATCAGAGGAAGCCAAAAAATGCTACCCAAATGCAGATAAATTAATATCTTCTTTCAAGAAAGATTTTGTGAAGGCATTTGCGCGCATGAATTTATTTTGTGAGAAACTGCCACATGTATCACTACCATCAGAACCTGTTATAATGCGCTGGGGCACATGGATAGAAGCAGCATCTTATTATCACATGCATTTTGACGACGTTAAAAGTATAGTGCAGCCACTGGATCCGAATGATGCTGTTTCTATTTTATACGCCCAACAGTATTTATGGACACAACTATTCAGGTAGATTTAGCCAATGTTCATGTTCATTATTCCAGAATACCTGTAACCATCCGCTATCTAGAGGTTACTACGACCAATCCACAATATTCTATAACTAACGCCTTGAATATTGTACATGATCTTCGTCAATTCCTTTCCCAATTACCTCGAGCTGCTGCTGATAATATAAAAAGAAAATTTGAAGCAGTTCTAAATAATAATCCAGGACTTCGTACTGTACGCCGAATTGTTGACTTGTTTGATAGTAAAGAAGTAGATTTTTCCGAACCGGGGATAAATGTGCTGTTACTAAAAAACTTTATGAATTTATATATGGCTGTATTTCATCGGTAGATGTTGAACGGTCGTTTTAAATGTATAAATGGATTTACGGCGACAGGCAATTATTAACACTTGAGTGATCATATGGAACAATTATTGGTGATTTACTATCATTTGAACTCTGGATATAAACGGTGAACGGTCAGGATGTGTGATGCGATTCATTATAAACTCTGGAATATTCCTTCTGGAGAAAATGTATTTACTCTTCTTTTCTTTTAGTACTTCTTTCTCGACACGTATATTGATTCGCGTGTGAAAACTGTTAAATCGGGATTCATGATGTCCTCGCTCCGTCCTTAGTACTGACGTCATGTACCCCTGAGTGCCGATCCGTAACATGTTCATCAATTCTTACTAATTTTTTAACCAAAAATCAACCTTTTAGCCTCCACATCCCCCATATTTACTTAAGATACATTTAGCAATGAAATAAAACAACTTTTCAATATTGTCATTTAACAGTCAACGACGAATAATCTTAACACCACTGCCATCAGAGATTTAGAAAAGTCATTTGATGCACTTCCTGAATGTGCAAAACGTTGTATTTCTAGGGAAGGATAATATTTCGAAGATTTTTGACCATTTTTTCAAGCAATTTTTGTATACAGAGGGTGTGAAATATATAAATACGTCATATAAACATGCTCTTTCAGATCGACATTGCTTTTTCAAATATGTAAGACCTGATCTAATAGAGGAAATTAAAATCCTGGATATAATCTAGATTCAGTAAAAACAGCGATATAATTGAAAGTAATTAAATTAAAATTTAATATTTCCATCTTTTGATTCTGCACATTCTCCTAGTTTACATATACTTACGTTAAATATTAATGAAGGTATCGGTGTCAGTCTTTTAACATGAATAAAAGAGAATAGATCTGGCAAATGTCCTTCCTGAGAACCGGTCATGAACAGTCTTGCGGAAGTAAATAAAACTCCGTTCACGCCGCCGAAACAAGATAGAGCGACGAATATGGGAATTAACCAACTCAACTGTCCAAATGTAAGATTTCCAAAAGTCTGAAAAATAAATCTCATCAATATAGGAATTACAACAAACACAAAGTATTAAAAGTTTATAAGAAAATAAATTTAAATTGTCAATTTCTATTTTATGTATTATGTAGTTGTGAAATATTAACGAAATTACAATTTAATAGTATATTAAAAAACAAGTTTCATAAGGCACCATTTTGCCGCACGAGATCAGTTTAGAAAACGAGCCGCGATAGCGGCGAGTTTTCTAAAGAGCGAGTGCGGCAAAAGGCCTTATGAAACGAGTTTTTTATACATTTTTTCTATTTTGCGTTTTTTACATTTATAAATTGCTTAAATTGGAATTATTTAATTTGAAAGTTCAGAGTTTAATTTTTATATAAAGCATGCAGTTGGTCACATTGATACTTGACATTTTCAAATTTAAATCTTGCTATCCGCGAAGTATATTATATTACATATTATTTATTAATTTTCGTTAACATTACTTGATATTTCATTTAAAAATATAAACATGAGTGACATAGAAACATATATATGTTGTTGTCAATTGTATACAACATACGTTGTTTGTGTAAAATACGGACATATATCATATCTGTCAAATGTACATAAATTCTTAAAATCAAATGACAGCAATGATATTTATTTCTGTATTCGAACAACGCCAACATTGAAAAATGAAAAAAAGTGTATCGAAATGAAGCTCATTTCGATACTGTTTTGTTTGGGTTTCATCATTTCGAACGCAAAATAGAAAAACAATATTTTATGTTGATTAAAAAATAAGACTATATCCAAGCCTAAGAAAACATTAAAATGTAAGAATTATTTTATTTATTTTAGCTAAGCTATTCTAGCTTATAAAAAGTAAGCCGATTGTGATTGCTTTGATTTAATATACTGGGTTGTTTAAAAAACTATCTGAAAGACGACATTATGTTACTTCTCTCTCTATTTATACTATGTACAATAATGGTTTTAGTTGTGAAAGGCAAGTTTGCCTTAAGAGTATAAAAAACATTTCGGATGTCGAATATACCAGAGATGTTTTCTTAACCCAGATATGCTTAAAGTAGTGCAGTTCTAACAAATCTTAACATGCTAATGGAAAACGGACTATCGTTGTATAATACGATATCTGATAGTGCATACAAACAGACGCAGTGTGTATTGTTTTATAAAAGTACGTTATACTCATATTATTATGTTAACAAGAATACAGACATGTTGAAGTGTACTACATATAGTTCATTAGGCATATCTGGATTAATATTGAGTCTAAGTAAACGATATTGTTGTGACATTTCTTTTTGTTCTACAAGTTTAACAAATGGAAAGAATCGTAAAAATATTAAAATAGAAATAAAACTAATGATTAAATCTTAATACAGATATTATAGTCCGAACAACGCCTCTTTAATCCGAACATCGAAGTAATTCCTGTTGCGTAAATAGGGTAATCACAGGTGTTAATATTTTCTAAGATTTTCTTTGTTTAGGTTTTTTATTCAGTAGACCGTTGACTGTTCAGTTCGCAAAATAACTTTCAAAAGAAAACACGTTACTTTGTCGACAAATGAAAAAATTTAGCTTATTAACGATTTAAATGCGGGTCATACAGTGACTGCTTTATCATTAAAGTACAAAGTGGGAAAATCAACGATTTGCGACATCAAAAAGAACAAAGAAAAAATTTTATCATATGGCGCCACATCCAGTTCTTTATCAAAAAAACGTAAAACGTTAAAAGTGAGTGTATATCCCGACGTTGATAAAGCGGTTTATACCTGGTTTATCCAGGAAAGATCTAGAGCTATGTACCAAAATGAATATAAATCATTCATTTTGGTACATACCTCTAGATCTTTCCTAGAGCTATGTACGTAAAACTTAAATTATTCTAGGTGTCCAAATATCGGGAGAAATTTTACGTGAAAAGGCCAAATTCTTTTATGACCAAACTCACAACAATGATAATTTTAAGCTAGTTCGGGATGGCTTGACAAATTTAAATAGAGGTATGGAATTCGACAATTGTCAATTACAGGAGAAAAATTGTCTAGTGATGAGGCAGCTGTAGAGCCATTTAAAAATTTTCTTCGAAATAAAATGGAGGAAATGCAGTTGTGTCATGACCAAATTTACAATGCGGACGAAAGTGGACTTTTCTATAAATTACTTCCTCACCAAGCGGAAGCATCAGCTCCAGGCAGAAAAATGAGTAAGCAACGAATTACATTTATGCCTTGCTCTAATGTTTCTGGAACGCATAAAATGAGATTCTTAGTTCTGGGCAAATCTCAAAAACCCAGGGGTTTTTGGAAATGAATCACTACCAGTGATGTACCAAGGACAGAAAAAGGCCTGGATTACCAAAGAAATTTTTAAGAATTGGTTTTATGAAGATTTTGTTCCGGCAGTTCGAAACAGAATGCAACAGCTGAATTTAGACGCAAAAGCACTGTTAATTTTAGACAACGCATCAGGACACCCAGTAAATTTATGTTCAGATGATAAAAAAATTCGTGTAATATTTTTGCCGCCAAATGTAACACCGCTAGTGCAACCAATGGACCAAAATGTAATTCAAGCAATCAAGTTGCATTATAGAAAAGAACTTTTAAAACGGATTGTTTCTTCTGAAGAAGTAGATCTTTCTGCAGAACTTAAAAAAGTTAACCGAAAAGATGTTGTAATAGGATTAGCAAGAGCCTGGGAAAATGTAAGACCAGAACTCATTAAAAAATCTTGGAGTAAACTTCTAATGCATGATGATGATGTTGACGATGGTGGTTGAACTGAAGATGATAATCTTCCACTGCCTCAATGTGTATTTTTGATCAATTTTCGATAATCCGAACATTTCTAAAATCTGTATCAATCAGTGTTAATTATTAGTTCGGTTTAAAGAGGTCATACTGTAGTTGGTAACATTTGATACCTGACATTTTCAAGTTTAAATCTTGCTATCCGCGAAGTATATTATATTTCATATTATTTATTAATTTTGGTTAACATTACTTGATATTTTATTTAAAAATATAAGCATGAGTGACATAGAAACTAATATATCTTGTTGTCAATAGTATACAATATATGTTGTTTGTGTAGCCTACGTACATATATAATATCTGTCAAATGTACTTAATTTCTTAAAATCAAATGACAGCAATGATATTTATTTCTGTGTTCGAACAACCCCAACATTGAAAAAATGAAAGAAGCGTATCGAAATGAAGTTCATTTAGATACTGTTTTGGGTTTTATAATGAGTTCATTACGAACATAAAATAGAAAAAATACATTAGTTTATTACTTATTTTCTTTATTGAGGATGTCTTTAGGAAATTTGGTCAATTTAGATATAAATATAAACTAGAAAACAAACCGTAAATTAACCGTAACCGTAAGTGACATAAGGTTCACATAAACGTACTATAACTATTACATCAATTGTAATGGCGAAGGTGGATTGATTGAGGCATTTTGCTATAGTAGTTCGGGGGGGGGGGGGGGCTATTCTAATTCATTTCGACCAATTTCAGTTGAGAAATGATAACGTAAGAGCAATGACGCGCCGTCCACATGGGCAAGGTCGTGCAGCGCACAACGGCGCCAAGGCCTTAACGACTTGTGATAAGTTAAATTTTAAAAATATTAAAAACATTTTTTGAAAGTTTACAACAAATTTACATAAAACAATTATAACAAGTCTAAAGAATTCGTCATAAATTTCAATGTTGAACTGTGGGAGAGTGGCTGGTAATTTTGGCTCAATAGGGTAAAGGCGCCTATCAGTATTTCGCACGACGGCGCCGAAGATACTTGGCGCGTTACTGCGTAAGAGAGACATTCGAAATGTAGTTATTCTAATAATTTCGATATTTTGTGATATATAGCTGGACTGGTAAATGTTTGTTGGTAGTCCGTAAAATACACCGGTATTTGTGGATGACATGTAATTATGTATCATTACCACGGTCCACGTGTTTCGTGAACTTGATCGCCACGTGTTTTTGATCGTCCAAGATTATTTTTATTTATATTTATGCGTCTGGATACGATTGGTTGACTACAGTCGAAAAGTAATGACGGCATGCCTGTATCACGTGACTTTTTATCAACAACGTTTTCGACATAAGATGACTGATTAGAGTAAAGCCCCAGAAGTTTCTAACAGCGAAGCAAATCTTAGTGCTGCCGCAACCGCTTTACTCGCTCAATTTAGCCTACTGATTTTTGGCTGTTTCCTACAAAATAGGATTTCGCGGTGAACGTTTCCGACATTGTATAACATTATAAGGCAATGCGAAAGCTGGTTTGCACTAAGAGAGGAATTTCCGCGGTGCTTCTTGCAATGCCAATGGCAACGCCATTTGAGGCAAATGTATTTGTATAGAAGGAAAGCATTTTGTATGCATTTTATATCTGATTAGAGTCGTCATAAGCAAACATCATTCGTAATTTATAAGTGAATTCGGGGAATTTTTTGATACTACCACGTATAATACAAAATTTCTAATTATAGTATTCCCTTAATCAATCAAATCAAAGTGTTGCTTTAATATAGTTATTTGATTACGCAATTTTACATTCTATTATTTCGTAAAATAAGTTAGTGAAAAACAAAATCTCAAGGACTTACAACTGCCACGGCCGGTGATCTTATAATTTCTTCTTTGGACAATATAACGAAATAGGCGACATTCGCCAGAACATAGACGACAGTTACCATTGGTAGAGCGATCCAAATAGCTCGAGGTAGATTTCTTAAAATGAAAAATATGAGATTAGTCTTACCATAAAACCTTTCACAAAATACTATTACATTAAATCGGTCAACGTGACAAGCATTCTTACAAATAATGGCGTATAATCGCAATTATAATTGTTTGGTTTCACTAATAGATGACTTAGAAAATATATTAAGAGTACTAAAAAAAATTCGTTATTTTTTTATATATTTATTTTATATGACCATAAAATTATATCAAAAAGAATTTTCTCGTTAAAAACAGTACATGAAAAAGAGTTTCTCGTATTATATTCTTCCAATAAAATGCCTACAAATAGAACTTAAGTAGTTCAATTCTTTAGAAATCACGTTTATATTTACTGACATCTGAAACTAGTACAAGAAACGCATTTCAAGTAAAGACAAATGAACGAAAGGAAATAAAAGACGAACAATATATTTAATTCAGTAGTTCATCCATAAAACAATACGCTTTTATCGTAACCCACATAGCTTTGCAATGATATCGTTCGGATTTTAATTTTAAATTAGATAATCCTTTTGTTTAAGAAAAATCAAGCGGACTAAGTAAGTAAAATATGTATGTATGTACATATATTTCTTTTTTTAAGGCAAGAAGCCATGCATTTTTCAAGTAAAAAGAATTGGTTAACTTTTTTATTCAATTAAATAGTCCTTTTAGTGGGGTAGAATCTACGTCAATAAAAATATAATTATTTATAAATTAATAATTTAGACATATTTTACTAAATAAAACACTTGGTATATTTGTTTCACAAAATGTAATATACCAAGTGTTTTATTTAGTAAATTATTAATCATGTTTCACCAAGAGCCAACCGTGAATTCTATACATTATATTAGACATATTTGTGAAATTATCACAGGTCTACAACCAAAAAAGTGCATAAGATTTTTATAAATTTTTACTCACTAAAAAATACTCGAAAAATTCAATCTCGTCAGGTTTTCTTGAAGATTTCGTGTTTCTAGTTTCATTTACAGTGAAACGCTAGTTTAGCGAAGAGTGAGGAATCTTACTGGCTGGGTTAAGCATGTCTACACATGTTCGCCAGGGTATTATTAATGAGTATAAACAAGCACATTGTCAGATTTGATCATGTTTCAACAGTTCAGGATCTTGGTTGTTGTATAAGCCACACTCAGTTTATATTTTGCATTCAAACGTGACTGTACTCGTGTTTTTAATTATATATTATGGCTCCAAGAGGTTGTGTTTCTTCTCCTTACAACTTTGGTTTTATTTTTGGTGAATATAGTGTTAAAAGTCAACAAAGAAGCATTAGTGATTTCGCGAAGAAAAGACAAAGGTGCTATAAAAAATTGCGCTGGAGTTCACTTCTTTTGTGTTGGATAATAAAAATCCACTTTTAACTATAATAATTCTTTATTGAATGTACCGTTTGATGTATATACTTAATTTTGATTTTGTATTAGTGTTTGAATTCTTGCTCTTTGATGTGTTGTGGTTCAAATGAGGCTATGTTTCTTACTGTTTTTAAAAATACTACAAGCAGGCAAATTATAGCATTATCCCCACAAACTATTATACGAGTATAGCTAATAATGCAAACCGTATTGATTGTACGGCCAGATGACATAATTTGAGGGAATTTTAAAGGTAGGTGGTACCTGCTAGCAATAATACCCGGCAAAATAAGTCCTTATCTTAAACCTAAGTACAAAGTTTAGATTAAATTCTATTCATCTTAATAAATTTTATTGCTGTTCATTTAAGAAACGTGAAATTATGAATAGTTTGGGAGATTAAAAACTGGGTATTGAATAAGTATCAATAATTAAAAATAAATCAAGGTAGAAATAGTCTAATAAAAAGAGTAATAAACTTAATGTAAATGTAAGGGATGTCGCTTCTTAAAATAGAGGTAAAGGTTTATGCAATTTACATAAGATAATTAAAATAAATAAATTTAAGTATACAGGGTGTCAATTTGAAGCGAACACTATTTAATTCTAAATGACTAAACTATACATATATTTAAGAAAAATAAACAAAAACGAGCAAAAATTATTGTTCTCGCACTTAACAGGTGCAAAGGAGATCTTCGTTTGCGGTTTAAGGGTAAAAACACTCATTTAGTTTCGCATTCCTATTATGTGGCGTGAATAGCAACACCACACTACCGGCGACTGCTATTTCTGTACGGTAAATGTGAAAGGTTTCAAAACAAAAAGTAAAAAGAAAATATCGTACTCAAAACCTTAATTCAGCTATTCGTCCAGTGCCTCAAAGTTATGAAATACCAGTTCCACGCCCATCTTCTAGTTTTGACGATATCCTGAGTGATTCTGAGGATGAAAACACATTACCTCCCCGGGACGAATCTAGATCACATTTTTTTGTTTATGAGAGACCCCAAGTTTTTCTCAGGGCAAGCTCAATGACCTGGTTAGAGATTTAGGCCTTTCAAAAGATGCTACCGAATTGCTGGGATCAAGATTAAAAAATAAGTGCCTGCTGTCACCCGGAACCTCATTTTCGTGGTCCAGGCAACGAAAGAGAAAATTCGCTAAATTTTTGTCCGAAGTGCAAATCTCGTTTTTTTTTTGTGATGTTCAAGGGCTAATGAAGAATGAATACGGAATGCGAAGTACGTTTAATGAAGAAATTGTTTGTTTAATTATAAGTAGAGACCTGACGCATCAGGCCGAAATTACGATGGACCATAGAAATAGTCTAGTCTAGTACAATAGCGCGTTATTGAATAGCACTATTCATTCGGTTAACCACACATCTGTTTTCTGTCGTTGAATTGTGACGCAATTACTTCAATATGACAGTTAAATTCCTTTCTTCATGGGCGTAGATAAAAGCGTGACGAGTTTTCATAATTTATTTTATCTATTAGTTTACATTTCGTAAGATAAATAAAGTACGGCGAGTTAGTTTCTTTTTTTCATTGTTTTAACAGTTACTTTTAGTTAGTTTGTTAGTTACTTTTTCAGATATGCTATGGAATAATGTCCAGAATGGCATCGTGAAACAATGGCGAGTTGGATTAAGGGTCAAACTGATTGTATGTCCATAGCCAGTGATTCCGAAATTTATTGCAAAGTCTGTAAAATATCGTTAAAAAATTCCAAGAAATCGCACGTAGAACGTCAATTAGCATCGCAAACACATACACAGAAATTAGACCCGTTGGAATCTGACAATTTTAACGAAGAAACTTTAATGGCGGCAAATATTCTATTAAATAAACTTAACAATCCCACCTTCAAAACATATCTCCAAAAATATACTGGTCGAAATGTTCCTGATGAATCCTTACACAAATAGTATGTCTCTAAGTGCCACACGAAAGCAGTAGAACGCATTAGAAGCCATCTATCAAATCAGTACCTATGGATAAGTGCCGATGAAACTGTCGATATATTAGGACGCTGTGTGGTAAATGTTGTAGCTGGTGTATTACATCCAACTGTTTCATATAACGCATATGTAATAGCAACATAAGTTATAAATACAGTTGATGTGGAAACAGTAGCTAAAACCATTTACGAGAATATGCACCAAATACTTCATTCGGACGACAGGTACAAAAAAAATATTTTTATTCGTCAGTGGCAATGCTGCATATATGTTAAAAACAGGTAGACTATTAAAGGAAACATATCCTAATATGCTGCATACTACTTGTGTAGCACATGCTCTCCACAGAATCTGTGAATATATCAGAGACACCTTTCCGGAAGTTGATAGACTTGTATCTGCTGTTAAAAAAGTTTTCAGAAAAGCACCATTGAGAGTAGCTCGCTACAGGGAAAAACATCCATCTTTGTCACTGGCTCCCTCTGCAGTAATAACTAGATGGGAAACATGGTTGGAAGTTACCAGTTTTTATGCAGAGAATTTAAATAGTCTACAAAATTTCGTTACATGTTTAAATGATGATGCTCGAAGGATTTCTGAGTGCAAGGAACTAATACAAATTCCGAATTAAAAAAATCAGTTGTACTTTCTTCAGGAACACTTTGCAAATTTGCGAAAACTAATCACTTATTTTGAAAATCAAAATCTGAAATTAAATGATGGATTAACCACATTAGATGTGGCTATTAATAATTTGATAAATATTCCTGTGACTTCGGATGTGGCCTTCGGCAAGAGTTAGACGAAGTTTTTGATGGAAATCCAGATTTAATAACATTGGAATTGTGTATTGGGACAATGCCTCAAAATCTAACTGCTAAATACGCTGAAATAAAAGAATATTTCCAGTATGCACCTATAACCAGTTGCGATGTATAAAGGACGTTTTCTATCTACAAGGATGTATTTAATTCAATGTGAACAAATTTTATGTAGAACCTTGATATATTGATAACGTATTGCTAGTCCTTTACTTAACTTGAACTACAAAATCAACAAATAAAAATGTATTTCGTATTTTATAGATCAACACCCGTTTGTTTTCCAATTATATAAATAAAAATTTAAAAAAGGTATATAACCCATTACCACAATTATTAATCGTATCCTAAATACGTATTTCGACAACTAAGTTGTCTTCATCAGTAGGTAAAAACTACTAATTAAAAGTCGCACATGGGGCACAGTAAAGCAAGAGAAACGCTTACGCACAACTACTATACACCGCGTCCCCGTATAGACTAAATTTAACATGCCAATCTAAACTACGAGGGAGGTCGAGACAAACACTTACCTACTTAAGGAAAAAAGGTCTAAACATGTGTTTATTGTCGAACAAAGGAACGGCAGACATTCCTCTCTAAGGGGGACGGCACTAACTTCGATTTTTTAAAACTGCGATGACCCACTTATGGTAATAAAAATCAGAATAGACAGCTGAACGGTATCGGTGATTTATCGCTATTCAAGGAAAAATGTTTATTTTTCGCGATAAATATACTTTCATAAGCATCAAGTTCGTGGGGTTTATTAATTCCTTTGATCAACTTCAAACCTGTAATCGATACATTGTGCAGTGTGCTCAAAGCGTGATTTGCGACATTTGATTTATCCGGTCTATTGTATTTGATATGTGATATGTGTTCTTTAAAACGGGTTAATATAGGTCGTTTAGTTTGGCCTATATATTTCAAATTACAATCCGCGCAACTAATTTCATATATACCTGATTTCGAATTGGAATTAATTCTATCTTTAGTATTCCCTAGCAGACTTTTGATGGTGTTTTCGGACTGAAAGGCTACCTGGAGACCTCTTTCTTTCACAACTTTATTAATGTTTTTCGTGACGGGGTGGTATGGTAGACATATGTACTTTTTCTCTTGGTTACTTTGGTGGACTTTACGAGGGACTTTACGGGGACGCGGTGTATAGTAGTTGTGCGTAAGCGTTTCTCTTGCTTTACTGTGCCCCATGTGCGACTTTTAATTAGTAGTTTTTACCTACTGATGATGAAAACTTAGTTGTCGAAATACGTATTTAGGATACGATTAATAATTGTGGTAAGGGGTTATATACCTTTTTTAAATTTTTATTTAACCACAGTCTCCATTGAAAGAATTATATAAATAAAATTAAAAACTCTTTAAAAATACAAATTTTCAATGGTACGCCCGCCGGCGATGAGTCATCGGCCTCTCGTGTCCGGTCCCTAATTAATAAGGAATGTTGTTTAGTTCATTGTAATAAATTGGTGTTTTTTTTTATTAGTGTTATGCTCTTTTCAATGCAAACACCTTTTATTTTGCAAAAAAAAACTGTACGTGGTGGAGGGAAATTGAGATCATTTTTGGATTCAGCATACTATAAAACATAATATTTATCAAAAACATCCCATGTAACTGAAAAAAAAATATTTTTTTGCAGACCTGTGTAATCATTCGGTTGTCAATGATTACTTCTAATTAATGTATTTAGCCAATTGTATAAAAAATGTCTAATTCTTTCATTATGTTTAATATATTACTAATCGATTATATTGTATGCTTGGCAAACAACAGTAATTGTTCTACGAACAAAGTTAATAATATTTATTATTTACCAGATTAGGAAATTTTATTAACAGGAAAAATAATAATAAGTAGTAAAAATGTAAAGCGGAACTAAATCTGAACAAAAATAATGAACATAACATTGATTGATTCTAATAAATACATTTAATATATACAAGAAATTAATGAAAACGAGGTGGTTCTCAAGAGTATTCGAACTGTAGCGATAAATAAAATTGCGGAATACATGGATTTCATTCACTTTCGTTACCATCAAAGTAGTCTTCTGGATAGTGGAAATACCCATCCGAACACCTCTGCTACGATAGAAGTGGAATTCTGAAAGAGGTATATAAGAGAACTCGAATTATTATGGTGAAGAATGATGTTGCGTCACCGGTTCCTTTTTCTTATTTCTCCAAAGACTTCCGGCAAACAAATGGTTGCGTACTATTCAAAATTGACCGTTTTACGACCATCTAGTACCACTGAAGCTGCATGTCCATTGGCTTCCAAGAACGATCATTGTTTCGAAGTGTTTTTTGCGCGAATAACTTTTTTTGGAACGTCCACACCGTCGACTGCTGTTTGTTTTCGCGCTCATAGGCATAGATCCAAGATTCATCACTTGTGTAGATATATACACAGCTTTGGACAAACTACTATTGTATTTCTCGAGCATTTCTTTGCACAAATCGACACCAGCCTTTTTTTGAGTGATTGTCATATTATGTTCCCACGCGAACAAATCTTTTCCACGGCTAAATATTCATGCAATAACTTGTATATGCTTGTGATACTAATGCCCTGGGATGCCGCGGTATATCTCATAACGGCCCTGTATTTTCAGTTCGCGCATAGCATCGATGTTTTCCGGCAAAACAACCGATTTTTGAGGATCTTCTTTAAATTTGTCCGTGCGCGAACGACCGCCCCGATTGAATTCCCTAAACCACTGGTATACGGTGGTTTTAGTACGCCCTTCATCGCCAAAAGTGTCGAAGTGAGTTGATCGATTACGGCTGTTGAGTAAATCATCGCACGAAATTGTTACGAGTTAATTCCATTTTCTAACTGACATGAAATTTTCAAGTCTTACAGCGACAACACATACCGTCTGTATGACAAAACGTTCTGAGTCCATATACCTTTAAAAATGTCAAGCTTTATGATGGATATGTAAAATGGTGCCTAGCAACACTAATGTTCCTAATACAGGTCGCCCAAAATGACCGAAGGGGTTTTAATTCCTTATACCTTTTTTATTATATATTTTTTTTTGTTTTCAGTATTTTGTAAAGAAGACTTGGGGAATTTAAAATGGAACAGTATACAATTGAACAAGGTGCCAAAATCGTTGAACTTTATTTCTCAAATCAACGATCCATTGTTTTGACTCAGCGTGCATATCGTCGTTATTTTAATGTGCGGGTTGGACTCTCAAAGTCAACAATAAACCATCTGGTTGCAAATTTTCGCGAACAAGGGGCAGTAAGGAACCTTCCTGGTGCCGGCAGACGACGAACGGTGCACACGGATGACAATATTGAACGGGTACAGGAGAGTATTCGGGAAGATGGAGAAACATCAACCAGGAGACGTTCGACACAACTTGGCCTCTCAAGAGGGTCGCTGCAGAGAATTTTGCTTACAATAAGAATGTTTCCATACAAAATTCAACTTGTCCAACAATTGAAACCGACAGATTACCAGCAACGACTTGATTATGCAATTTATTTTCGTCAAAAAGCAGAAGAAAATCATGGTTTTATTCATAATTTAATTATGAGCGACGAAGCCCATTTCCAATTAAATGGGTTCGTTAATAGGCAAAACTGCAGGATATGGGCTACGGAGAATCCAAGAGTAGTTCAACAGCGAGAATTACACCTACTTAAGTGTACCGTTTAGTGCGGTGTTTCGTCGGAAAGGATAATTGGCCCATATTTTTTGGAAAATGAACACGCTGTCGCCGTTTCCATCACTGGTGTTAGATATCGGACAATGTTGGAAATTTTTTTAAGGCCAGCCGTGGAAAACCATCCGCAAGTATGGTTCCAACAGGATTGGGCCACAGCGCACACTGCGAGGGACACAATGGCTCTTTTACGCGACATCTTTGGTGAACGAATTATTTCCCGTACAAGCGATTTTAATTGGCCTCCGCGTTCACCGGATTTAACCGCTTCAGACTGTTTCCTTTGGGGTTATTTGAAAGGAAAAGTCTATATTAATAAGCCTCGAACCATACAGCAATTAAAAAATAATATACGCGACGAAATCAACAACATAACACCTGGAGTTTTGCGAAAGGTTATGGAAAATGTTTTGGAAAGAGCACCAATATGCGAAGCAGAAAATGGCCACCACTTGCGAGATATAACTTTTCATAATTAAATTAAAAATATTCTCCATTAATATACTGTATTTAAAATTAAAAAAAATTAATAATTATGTCTTAAATAAGAAGTTATAATGAACTCAAACCCCTTCGGTCATATTGGGCCACCCTGTACATAAATAGCTATGTACCCTTGTACAGAAACAGAATCATTAGTTGCAGACTTATCGAACAGCGAGCGGAAATTTTTGCCATCTAAAAAAACTACCACCCCTAATAAATCAATTAGAACTAAATGACATAATTCATGATCCAAATTAATCAAAAAATGGAACAGAAATATTAGTAGCACATTGTTATAGAACACCGTATATTTTTCCCTAAACCCGACGTGTTAAAAAAAATTTATTTTATTACTATTATTGGACTTATGAAAGAAAAGAAAATTGTACATACTTAACAAAGAAAAAAAAATTGGAGCTTGTTGTCTAGTGTTGTTGGAATAATATAATGAATTGTAATTTTAGGATCTAGAAGATTATTAATTACTTCATCTGAGACAATTAGTTTGGAATTTGGTATGATTATGCCATGTGATAAACTAAAGATTAATAAGATAACCCTGGCAAGTGTACATCATTTAAATTTAGGAACGTGAATCGACCACATCATTTAACGAATAATTAATGAGTGAGAACATCAATTTTGCTAGATGAAAGGCAGAGTATGCATTATGTGACTAATTTACTATGCATTAATTATTCAATAATTAAGCAAGTCATTAAAATATTTCGGAAAACATGTCCGCTATTAAAAAAAAAAACGTAAGCAGAATATAAAGAAAATCACAAGTTCAAAGGATAAACGATTCTTTCGGTATCAGGAAAGCAGAAAATGCCTAAATACAGCACCCAACAGGGAATGTATTAGAAATGTATTATTAATTACACAGGTCAATACAATTTTTGCTGAATGAAAACTGTTGATATTTTCTGATTCCTTACCTGATGGACGCTGTCAAATCAGGCCTAGTTTTGTTTCATCAGGCTACATTTTTTCAGAAATCAGTGTTATAAAAATGAACAGTTGTAATAATACAAGTCTTCAAAAAAAAATTTCGTGCTTTTCTTTAATTTTCTACTTGGATATACAGGGTACGCCAGTAAAGCTTTAAAACTACTGTATCTACAGAAGTATTTATTTTAACATTAATGTTTTTACAGTTTTCTGTTAACTTAGACTTGCCATTTTATTTTTTAAAAACGATAATTGACAGGTGGGCACCATTCCGATCTACGCATTCTTGTAGTCTCTTTCGAAAATTTTCCATTGCTCACCGTAACATTTCCACACGTGTAATACGTGCAACTTCTTGAATTGTTAGTACAGTGTACTCTCTCTGAAGGGGAAAGCCATGGGACTGAAAAATTTGTCCGCTTATGAGAAGTGTCCGCTTATGAGAAAAGTACAAAAAGAGTAAATAATAATTTGTAATATATTAATCTTTAAACAATTTTATTTCCAAAACAAGAACATATAAATTTTAAATAAAGTAAACAGAATTTTCATTAACATTTTTGCGAGAAGTAAAAAAAAACAAAATTTGTTATGCAAGGTATTCAAATAGATTTAAAAAAGTCAGAAATTTTAGCTTGGCGCGTTTTCCTTTAATTTTATTATCTTGGAGATGTATTTGAAGATCAGTAAGCAATGGAACACCTTTAAGGTCGCTGTGATACAAAGAAAAAGCCTTTAGTTTTCTTATAGCTAAATAAGCCTCTTTATAGGAAGTTAACTTGTCTTCAATTTGACTTTCTAGCTCATCTTCAGACGAGTTGGCGAGCGTTTCCTGGGAAGCAATTAACATTTCAGTATTAATGTTTTCCACATCTTCATCATTAATGAAGACTTCATTATCTAAATTAATAGTCTTCGACGTCAATTTGGATTTGGCTCTGAACTTGATTAATAATATTGGAGAACTGAGCAAGTGCTGATAGTGGAAGCTCATCTTCTGCGGCCCAACCGCTATCGTCATTTAGGATATCTGTTTTCTCAAAACCAGCATTCCTGAAACAATATTTTATTGTCTGGGGACCCACTTGCTCCCACGCTTTGTGTATGAAATAAACGACATCTAACAAATTTATTAATTTTGATAAATCCAAAGCAGAATTTGCGTCTTCCATCTGCAGCAAAATATTTTTAAAAAATAACGATTTGTACAAAAACTTAAAGTTTTTTATAACGCCTTGATCCAGGGGCTGACAAAATGCTGTTGTGTTTGCTGGAAGAAAAATAACTTTAACATTTTTCAATTTAAGATCGCGAGGATGAGAGGTCGCATTGTCTAAAAATAGCAGGACGTTCTTGAAGTTGCATTTTTCTATCGAACTGCGCTAGAAAATCAGTCATCAAATCAGACACAACATCTAAATTTGTTAATTATTGACGATACCTCCCTGTTTTAAACGTTTTCTTCTTTTGTAAAAACTTGTTTTGGGACACAAATACGCGTTATTGTTTTCTTTTGATGAATATCTAGTTATGTTACCATTAGAGTTAATTGCCCGCTTATAAATATTGGCTTTCATGCAAAATGTGTGTAATCGAAATATATATACAGGGTTTTTCACGTAACCCGTTCGTTAGAAGTTAGAAGTGTTAATGCCTTAGGACACTTTTGAAAATTTGTGGCACGTAATCTTGATACTTGATGTGTCAAAATATTTACACCCATGAACCACTTTCGTTTATACCAGAAGTCATTGCCAACTTTGATATTTTAAATGGAATGTTTACTTTTTATTGCTTTTTCAGATTCCTTGTCAAGTACTATAACACTTTATATTAACCCTTAAATGCATGACTTTTTTTTTCTGTTTGAAAAAAATATTTTTAATTGTAACAATGTCAAGGAACCTAGGAAAAATAATAAAAAAAATCTATCGTCGTTTTTTTGGAAAATTTGTTGAAAAATATATTTGTGCCTTTCGGCTACATTATGCATTTATCGCATATATATATATATATATATATATATATATATGTATATATAAAGTTATTCATTATGAAAATTTCTAAAACAATTATTGTTTTTATTTAAACAAAGAGCTATGCCGCACTTGTCACATTTAGTACGGGTGAAACCTTTACACTTGGGGTATTTGCATCTCATTTTTCCCTCTTGAATAGTAGGCCAATGACCAATTTGGTCGTTCCTCACTTCTTTTGGCGGTACGTGTTGTGTAGGGCCCCTCTTCTGTTTCTTGACGATTTCATTCTCTAAATTACTTGGTCTACCACGTTTATAGGAAGACATTCCTACCAAACAAAGACTTTTTGCAACTTGACAACGAAATTTACTTTGACTAATTACATCTGAATCTTTGCCGTTTTCATGATAAACTCGCTTATATAACAGCCACGCATTTACCATAGCCAAGTCAATAAGGTGGTAAAATATCCGAATATACCATTTTCTACTCTTTATGCGTATTTTGTATCTTCCCATAAGACTATCTAAAAGGTCTACGCCTCCCATGTGCCTATTGTACTCTCGGATAATATGAGGACATTCTACATCAATAGTCTTTTTTTCCTTTCGATCATACCGTTTCATGGTACTTACGGGAATTTTCCCTACAAATGATGAAAGAAGGGTCACGCATTTATTATCCTTCCAAACCACAGAGGAAATATCTACTCCATCAACTGCGGCCATATATTCGTAACTTGTGCCACGGCTAACTTTCTTCATTGCTGACTCTGTGGGCAGTGGACAATTAGGTAATCTATTGCGTCTGACAGCTCCTAGGGAATGTATGCCCTCTTTTGCCAAATGAATCATAAGTGGTAGGCCTGTATAGTAGTTGTCGTGATACAACCTATAATTTTGGTTTCTTGGTATTTTATCAGCTAAGCGTAAAATTGTATTTCCTGTTGCTCCCAAATCAACAGAGCCTTCAACATTTTCTGTCCCACTATAAATCTCGAATTTGTATGCAAAACCCGAAACTCCCGACATCACAAAGAATTTGAAACCCCATTTATGGAGTTTCATTGGCATATACTGTTTGAGGTAGTGCCGCACTTTAGTAGAGCACATCTGTTCGTCGATACTAAGGTGTTCTTCTAATGGTATACAAGAAAGTAACGAATTCAGGTGACTTACTAATGGTCTTATTTTATAAATTTTATCATGTCCGTCTTGTCCTCTTGGTACAAATGCTTGGTTGTTATTGAAATAGATGTATTGTCGAATTTTCTCGAATCTATTTACGGTAAAGATATTTTTTATTTGATAAAATTCTAGATCCTCTAACCAACACGATCTCGTATTTGGCAAGTGTACAAGGAACATTTATAGCAGTATTCCTACGTACTGCTTTATTTCCATTTCTGTAAAGGTTGGTGGTCTTTCTGGTTTAGTTTGAAATGAATAAATGTTGGTTTCAGTAACAATTTTCTGTATCAATTCATCGGTAAAGAAATAAGTAAAGAATTGGTATGGTGTTTCTAATTCTAAAATATTAGCTGGTAAATTTGTACGTCCATGAAACTGTAATTGTTCTTCATTTAGTTTCAATGACTTGGCCTTCCAGTTTATGTTTTTGCTTGTAAATCACTTATTTTGCATAGACCTTTTTTCTGAAGTTGGTTTGTCTTGAGGGATGTCTGAAAATACATTTATACTATTATTTTCAGTATGTTCTGGTATATTATCAGATTCGTCGATTGTATCATCCTCAGAATTGCTGTCTGACTCAAATTCATGGTCGATGTTGCTTTCAGGAGCGAAAGTTGGATCATCGATATCGCTCGAGTCACTCTCATTGGCATCATCTTCACTCTCTAAACCAGTGAAATTTTCCCAAAATTCAACTATTTCGTTATGAGACAGACATTGTTGTTTACGACCACTCATTTTATCCTGTAAAAATAATATATTCCATATCAGAAGACAAATACACATCACATCTTGTAATTGCCCCAAGTGCATTTTGTTGCCATTTGGAAACAAAACAAGAAGTCAAGATTTTGTAAAACATTGAAGGAATATTGAAATTTCAATATTACGCATTGAAAAACTTACTTTCTTTCTTCGTAGAAGTCAATTTTTTATTTAGTAACTACTTTTTCCGAACACTCAACAATAACACTAAAACCAACGTGCACCAACACTTCGGTAAGGCTATGTTCAACTATATTATACCGTACATTTAGTACAACTTGCACAATCTAGCGTGGTGTATAGGAACTACATGTCCACACAGGAATGTTCCCAATTATCTACACTATGCGCAGAACCCATATTTGTATTTCTAGTCTTATTACCGCATTTAATATGAGTATGTTGCCAAATAGCAACATAATGCATTTAAGGGTTAAGATTTCTTTTGCAAAAAATTAACCGCTTTTGAATTATTTTGATTTTTGTGAAATTTTTTGTTTTTCCAATGTACTTTTGGAATCATATATCTCAGGCGTATTTGATCTAAACTACGTCATATTCCTACTGGAGACAGCAAAAGGTATAAGATTCCGAGTAATGTCTAAACATTTAAGAAACCTCTTACAGGGTAGGGTGTTCAATCTTGATTGTTTATGTAATCTTTAATTAAAGAAAAATCGATTTTTTTTAATGGAACAGCCTGTAGATGAGCACGCCGTAGTAAGTATCCCTATGTCTATCTTTCATAGTTTTAGAGTTATTAATGATTATTTTCTAAATTGAGCATTATCGAGAAAAATCGTTGTAATAAGCCTTGAAAAGTAAATCCGATCTGTCAAAATTGTCACAAAGTGTATTTCGTGTCTAACTGGTTATGTTGTTCACAAATATCCAAGACGAATTAAATATTTATTCTAATAGAAATATTTTGAATTTATTCTACATTCATGGTGAATCTCTTAAAATGATTGAAAGAACATGTCGACTTTTTAATAAAAGGTACCCATATTTACTAGCAATGGATAAAAATAAATTCAAGCGAATAGAGTCAAATTCCATTCACTTTGGTATTCAAGTCAAGAAGACAGCTCCAAAACCGATTACGGGCGACGAAGGTAATGAAATCGTTGTTTTGGGATATTTTCATGCGCATCCAACCAGTTCTATACCGGCGACGTCTGCAGATTTAGGAATTTCATTTACATCAAAGAATTTTAAAGAAAAATAAAATGCATCCTTATTCTTTCCAATCAGTTTAGCCTTTTCGTCCAGGAGATCAAAATAGAAGCATTCAATTCTAAGAGTTTATTACAACTAAAACACTAGAAGATCCCAATGTTTTATCTAAAATTTTAAAGATTTTTAATAGAAGAAATTGTCATTATTGGGCACAACAAAATCCACATGCCATTAGAGAAGCGAATTTTCAAAACACTTTTAGCTCTCTAATGTTTTTGCAATAATTATACATAATCACGTTGAAAATGAAATTTATAACGAGAAGTATCTACAATTGTTAAGGAAAGCATTTTTGAATAAGCTATGTTGATTTCAAATAGATCGAGCACCCGCTCACTCTTTCCATGAGGTATATCGGGAATTAACCAATATCTTTGAAGATAAGTGGATTGGTCACAATGGACCTTGGTTCTGGCCACCTAGATCCCCCGATATGATCCCTTATTTTTGTTTTATGGGGTCAAATAAAAAAGGAGGTTTATGCATCTCCCGTGCAAAACAGAGATTATAACTAGAGTAATAGATGGTTTTCGAAACTTGAACGGTGAGCAAGTAAAAAAAGCAACTACAACAGACTTAGGAATAGTCATGCTTTGTTTAGATCGCATTTTGACATTTGCGAATATCATTATTAACGCATTATGTGTCTTTAATATATTGATTTTATTCACTTTTTTGCTTGTTAATGTGTGGTTATTTTTGGTATCTCATATGATATAAAATATTTTTTCCAATTTTACTTATTAAAATGATCATTACATATATTGAATTTCATTATTAAAACAACATTTTAATCATAAAGGTGAATAAAATTAATCAAAACAGTGAATAAAATGTTTCTAGCAACCCTTTATTCACACTGCTATTGACAACACGAATAAAGAAAAAAAAATAAAACGTCGCACTACCTTTAAAATTTTCGTTGCCAGGATGAAAGGCGTGGAACTTCCACTGCACTTGACCCTGACGAAAGTAGAGTCAACTTAGCTTGCACTGTACTTGACTCTGACGAAAATAGAGTCAACTTTCCTGGTTTAAGAATTCATCAAATTATTAATAGTACAATCAATATTCTTGTAAATAAATTACCTAATTAATTAATTTTTTTTGAAACTTTTCCAAAATTGGAAAAAATCTTGTATGATACACGTGAATAAGCAAATTTTATCCACTCAAAAACATTATCGCACTCGGCTTGCCCTCGTGCGCTAAACAATTTTTTCGTGGATAAAATTTGTCTTTATTCACTTATACCATAAATAGCTATTGTCAGTTTTAAAATTTATTTTCCTTCCTAACCTTTTCGCAAGAAGTTTGATGAATTTAAATATAATTGGTATAATTAGAAAACTATTTATATATTTTTTCCAAAGCCTTCTGCTAATAATGCTCAATTTAGAAAACTATCACTAATAATTTTGAATTTAGTTTTAAAAGTCGACATGTTCTTTTAATAATTTGAAGGGATTTACCATGAATATAGAATAAATTCGAAATATCTCTCTTAGAATAAATATTTAATTCGTCTTGGATGTTTGTGAACAACATAGATACGAAATACACTTTGTGACAATTTTGACAGATCAGATTTATGTTTCAAAGCTTATTACGATTTTTCTTGATAATGCTCAAATTAGAAAATAATCATTAATAACTCTAAAACTATGAGAGATAGACATAGGGAAACTTATACCTGTACGATGCAAAATGTTTATCTACTTACTATGGCGTGCTCATCTACAGGTAGTTCCCTTAAAAAAAATCGATTTATCTTTAATTAAAGATTACTTAAATAATCAATAAATTTCGAACACCCTGTAAAAGGTTTCTTAAATGTTTAGACATTACTCGGAATATTATACCTTTCGCTGTCTTCAGTAGAAATATGACGTAGTTCAGATCAAATAAATACGCCTGAGATATGTGGTTTTAAGAAGTACATTGAAAAAACAAAAAATTTCACAAAAATTCAACATAATTCAAAAACGATTAATTTTTTGAAAAATAAATCTTAATATAAAGTATTATAGTACTGTACAAGGAATCGAAAAAAGCAATTAAAAGTATAACATTCCATTTAAAATATCAAAGTTGGCTATGATTTCCGGTATATCCGAAAGTGGTTCATGAGTGTAAATATTTTATTTTAACACATCAAGTATCAAGATTACGTGCCACAAATTTTCAAAAGTACCCTAAGGCGTTAACATAGAAAACTTCTAATGAACGGGTTACGTGAAAAACCCTGAAACCCTAAATAAATTAGAACACAATTCTTCAAATAGAGTTCTGTTAATTTGCCTGGCAAACAAGCGTCATAATCTTAGATTGTGAACATGCTTGGACATTGGTGTACGGCACCCATTGGACAATCTTTGCATTCTCATCTTTGCATTCAAATCTTGGCATTCAAATTTGGTACGTGAAATTCCAACTTCTATAGCAAGTAGACAGTAGGTTATCGATTTGTTTTAAAATTTGGTAATTTTTCTCACAGTATTCCGAAATATATCTCCTCCTGCCTTTACTCTTTTAATTACATTTACTGACTTTAAGAGCGGATTTTATATTGTATAATATTCCATATAAAACTTCAGCAACACCGGTACACAGCAAATACAGCGAGATTTTCTCTTTGATTGAATATTGATTGCACAACAATTCCTGTGCTATACATATCAGTATATAAGCTGCAGACTATTTAAGTATTGTGCATTGTAAGACCTGCAAATTTTTCAAACCACTAGTATAGTTAATATTTCATCTCAAGTTTTATTGTGTTTACGGAAAACCGGCAAAAGTCTAAAGCAGCTCACTGGACTCCCTGAAGAATAAACCTATTTTTATTACATTTACTAAAATGTATGAGGCAGGTCCCTTATGATATCCTAATATACATTTTTCTTGTGTCTGGTTATTTAAAAACCATTTATCAATTCTTCAGCTATAAGCGCTTCAATAATAATGAGCAGTCCATGTTATATAACGTACAGTTGACTACTGTCAAAACTTCATCGGCTTCTCACCTTCACACCTTCTCTCTTACATATTATATCGTCCTATTTCTTTAACAACCGACATTCTTAATATAATGTATAGAATCCACGGTTGGCTCTTGGTGAATTAGTGAATTAGTAAATTAGACATTCTTACGTCTATTACAATGAACACAATTATATGAATATGTGGCGATCTCCTGAATGCCTCATAATTCCAATTACTAATATTTAACATATATGCATGATCTTTAAACTTCATTAACTTGTTTTACTGTAGTTTATGCTGATGACTTAAAGTCGTGTATTTCAATCTTCTGTGATGTAGAATTCTTCCAGTACAATTTAAATATAATCGCTGGGTGGTGTGCGATAAACAAATGTAAACTTAATATTAATAAATTAAATGGTGCAAAATGATTTTATCTTAACAAATAATTAATAATTAATTAATAAGTGAGAGCATCAATTTTACTGATGAAAGGCAGAGTATGCATTAGGCGGCCATTTAATTAATTATTCAATAACTAGACAAGTCATTAAAATAATTCGAGAAACATACCGCTTTTAATAAAAACGTGACCAGAATATGTAAATCACAAGTTCAAAGGATAAACTATTTTCGTGGTATCAGGAAAGCAGAAAATGCATACATACAGAATTTGATATTCAACAGGAAAATGTAATTGTCAAACGAAAATTAACGGAAAGAGAATTGTCTATTAAGAATAAACAATTTTCACATTTAAAATAGAGGGATGATGATGGCGAAACTTTCTAAATGAAAACTTCTAATTAGAATTTGAGTCGTCGAAAAAGAGTAAGGGGTAGCATTACTGGACTGACATATGTTTTTCTATTAGACATTACTTCATCCTCAATCACAACATCTAAATTTATTAATTATTGACAATACCTCTCTGTTAAAACGATTTTCTTTTTTTTGTGAAAACGTTTTTTGGCTCACAAATATGCATTGTTCTTTTGTTTTGATGAATATCTACTTGTGTTAACATTAGAGTTAATAGCTCGCCTATAAATAATCCCTTTTGTCCAAAATGTCTGAAATCGAAAGATATAAAAATAGTTGCTTGTCGTTCCGAACAAAAACTAAACAAATTAGAATATAGATCTTCAAATAGAGTTCTGTTAATTTGTATGGGATACAAGCATCATAATCCTAGATTCTCGATGAGCTAGGAAATTGCCGTATGCCACACATTCAACAAGTTTTGCAAAAGACATTGTTGATAAACAGAATTTTCTTCAAACTGAGTGCATGAAATAAAAAATTCAGTGGTAGTTATCGGTTTGTTTTACTGTTATTTGGTATTGTTCTGACAATATTCCAAAGTATATACAGTGAAATCTCTGCTAACGGACATCTCCGATAACCGGACGCTTCCCTTGGGCGGGCAATTTTCTTGGTCCCTTGAACTTCCTATGATATTTATTAACAATTTAAACTCTATTTGCCGGACACTCCCTTGAATGGACGCGGACAGTAAACGTGCGTTCATTTGAAAAGTCAATCTAGGTTACTTTGAAATTTTGATAGAATGAGACGCAAATATATTAGTATGTGTTTGTTGTTCCGTTAACGTAAATCCAAATGACATTTGATAATGTCAATCACAAATATCAGTTTGTGCATAAAATAATCGTGCGTCGATTCTGGTTTAAAGAAATTGCATCTCAGTTTTAAAATGGCTTTCACTTTAGAACATAAAACTTTTTTAG
Source organism: Melolontha melolontha (assembly GCA_935421215.2). Lineage (NCBI taxonomy): Eukaryota > Metazoa > Arthropoda > Insecta > Coleoptera > Scarabaeidae > Melolontha > Melolontha melolontha. The sequence continues at coordinate 163,382,731 of OW285237.1, read as the reverse complement.
TCCAGGCTTATTTTCGAAGTGGTAATAAAATTGATGGTTTATGGGTTTATTCAGTTCAAGATTGCATGGTAGAATTTCAAGTTGAGTTTCCAAATTTTGTAATAGATTATATACAATTTAAGAATACTTTGGATAGAACTTGAAAACTTTTTTTTGAAACTGGTAGTCTCTTAAGAAAATCAGGCAGCGGAGCAGTTAAGAAACGTACACCTCAAGTTGTCAATCGTGTTGAAGAAATAATGGAAAATGAACCACAAACATCTGTTCGACATTTGAGTCGAACAAACAAACCTTTCTGTTGGTACAACTCAAAAGTTATTAAAAAAAGATATGCAACTTTATCCATACCATGTCACAGCAGTACAAGAATTGTTAGAAATTGATTACCCAAGTAGACTACAGTTTTGTAATTGGTTTGTAAATATGAACAATAATGGACAACTTTTGCAAAGAGTCATCTTTACTGATGAAGCATGGTTTTATAAAACGGGATACCTAAATTCACAAAATACAAGAATTTGGAGTAGTGAAAATCCACACGTAATTAATGAAGAATCGCTACATCCAGAGAAAATTGGTGTTTGGGCAGCGATAAGCCAAAGGCGAATCATTGGACCAATATTTTTTCAGGGAACGTTAACTGCTCAAAGGTACCGTACAGAAATTTTACAACCATTTGTCAATCAGTTGCATGATGATGAACTTCAAAATGCATATTTCCAACAAGACGGAGCACCTTGTTACTGAACTGCAGAATCTTTGGATTATTTAAGAGAATTTTTTGATGAGCGTATAATTAGTCGAAATACTGAAACTGCCTAGCCTGCACGTTCATGCGATTTAACACCTTGCGACTTCTTTTTGTGGCCTTATCTAAAAAATAACATATTTCGAACACCTATATTGAATTTGAATGATATGCTACAGAGAATCGAACAGAAATGCATGGAAATTAATAACAATTCAGTAATGTTGCAGAATATCATCAGAAATTTTGAACGGAGGATTTTAAAGTGCATTGATCTTGAAGGACAACATTTTCAACATTTGTTATAGTTTTCAATAAATACCTATTATTTGTTATTTATTTGTATGTATGAAACTGTCAAAATATACGACTTCGTAGGTTAAGTAGTAAATTTTAATTTACGACATACTTCAAAATGTTCTCAGTAAATCACATGCTACTAGATTGACTTTTCAAATGAACACTTGTTATATACTTTATATGGAACATTGTTCAACAAAACTCTCTTCTGTACGGACAGCTTCGTAGCTAGTATATATCTGCTGGGTATTCTCCCACAGTAGTACATACATTTATTATTATTTATATATTAATCAGTATACTGCATTGATAAGCGGTATTAAAATAATGATTATAATGTCAAATAAACAAAGAAATATTTTAACACTTAATCAAAAAGTGAATGTTATTCGTGCTTTTAATAAAGAAAAGCTTAGTGTACGTGATTTGGCAAAACTATTTAATATAGGGAAAACTCAAGCATCTGATATTATTAAAAAAAAATAACGAGTTAATGTTACAGTGGAGTTCAAATGCCAATGTTAACCAGAAACGAACATTATTGAAGACAGAAGGTTTCAATATCGATAAACTATGTTATGAGTGGTTTTTAAGAGCAAGAAATAAAGAATTCCTACATCGGGTACATTGCTAAGATCAAAAACGAAAGAAATTGCTGAAAAATTAGGCTACAGTAGATTCCCCGCTTCTGTTAGTTGGCTGCAAAAGTTCCGAATTCGTCACAATATCTGTTTTAAGGCAATTTCAGGCGAAGCTGGAAATGTTAATTTAAGTGATGTTAAAAATTTTGTTGGAAAGGTCCCCTTTCTTATAAAAGACTATCAACCTAGGGACATAAATAACGCCGACAAAACAGGACATTTTTTCAAATGCTTCCAGAAAAAAATTTATCTTTAAAAAGCGAAAAGTGTATCGGTGGGATATTATTAAAAGAACGCGTCACCATTTTACAATGTGTGAACATGGTCGGGGACAAAGAGAAATTGCTTGTGATTGGTAAAACACATAATCCAAGGGCGATCAGAAACCTGAATGTGAAATTGCTTCCTGTCACACATAGAGCAAATAGGAGAGCGTGGATGACCTGTGACATCATGAAGGAATGGTTGCAGGAAATTGATCATAGAATGGATGTACAAAAAAGAAAAATTACACTATTTCTGGACAATGCGACGTCTCATCCACGGGATCTCAAGTTAGAAAATTGTAAAATAATGTTTCTTTCGTCAAACCTTTTAAAGGCTACTCCAGGACAGCAATTTTAAAGAACATTTTATTAAAAATTGATACTGCGGAGTCCGCTTATTAATTATCAAAAACCATAGACATTTTTCAAGCTATTTATTTTGTTCACAATGCGAGGAATAATCTTCATCTACGACACAGAATTAATTCGTAAATCCAGAATTTCACTAGATCGCAATGACGATGATTATGAAAGCTATGATGTGGAAGATGAGTTGCCGCTATCAATGCTAGCAGAAATGCTTTAACAATAAGGGAATGTGGTTTTAATACTGATGCTAACGATTTCATTAATATGAACGACAATGTAGCTGTTGATGATGATAGAACGGAAATTTTAATTGATGAATCAGCACCTGTAGGAGAACATGTCGAAACAGTAGACCAATCTGAGGAAGATTCCTGAAACAGAAATTGATCGTGAACCGATAAAATCATATCAAGAATCGATTAAGAAGACACAAGCCTTAAAAACATTTGCAAAAAAAAAAGGTGATGCTGAAGCATTACAGCTGATAGCAAATTTGGAAATTTATTTAGAAAATGCATTAGTAAAGAGAATAGTGAAACAAACCAGTATATTAGGCTTTTTAAAATAATTAACTGTTGGTTATAAATTTGCAAATCTCTATAAGGTATGTACATAGATACATATTTTGTTTTATTTGTTATTATTAACATTATTATTTATTTCATATGTGTATGTTATTTATATGTAAGTAGCTACATGATGCATGTATTATTACTTATACTATATGAAGTATTGTATTTTTAAGTTAAGTAAATGTTTATTTTCAATGAGCAAATATCATTTAAATCTAAAAACTTCAATTTCAGCTTTCGTTTTCTATTGAGCGGACACAATTTTTGGTCCCGAAGGTGTCCGGCCAAGGGAGGTTTACTGTATTCTATTGTTACTTTTTTAATTAGATCTACTAATTTTGAGAGAGATTTTCTTTGGATAATATTCCATCCTTCAACAACACCGGAACACGGTAAATACATCGAGATTTTCTTTTCTATTCAATATAAATTGCACACGAATTCTTCTGCTATACATATCAGTATAGAAGCTACAGACCATTCAAGTACCCTTGTAAAACCTGCATATTTTGCACTGGTAAACTTTATAATAAATAAATTTTAGCTAATTGGTCTCCCAGAAAAAAGAGTTCAGTATTTGGTAAATTCTAAATCTACTGCTATTCTTTGTATTTTTCACTAAAATTTATGAGCAAAGTCCTTTAGGATATTCTAATGCACGCCGTTTCTTGTGTTTGGTTATTCAGCAACTATTTATTAAACCTTTACAGGGCTGGAATTACGTATAAGCAGCACAAGCTATATAGTTTAAGGCCCCCATTTCCTTGAGAGCCCCACCAAATTGTCCGAGTAACAAGTGTCATATATACTTAAATGTACCACACTCTCATTTGTCTCCATGCCGCGTGTCACGTCAGTGACTTTACTCTGGTAAAGGCAAGAAAGAACATACTGCTATAAATTGTGATATTAGATATTGCTTATTCACAATTCACAACCAATGTGTCCAGCTTAGATATTCAATCGGTTAATTTTCAAAAATGAGACTGCTCTTCCCTCAAGGTTCCAATTGGAAAACGTGTTTTTTCTCTTCTACAAATTTATATAGCGCCAGTACAAGAGTTTAAACAAAGGTAAAAAAAAAATCACAATAAAATTAAATGAAACTTTAATACAAGAATAAAAAAAAATATCTTTATGGAGTATAAAAATCAATATTGCGTCATTAAACAATATTATTAAGGTGAAATTATTATATGAAAATGACCGTAGCATATAATTAAACTTCCTTAGTGACAACCGAGCAAAATTAGATCTAATAAATTGCAAAGAAGTATTTTAATTACTCCCACAATAATCAAAGTAAACAACCAGATATGACAGCCCGAAACAAAACCTTTAACGCATGTGCAAAAATATGCCCTTGAATCCAAGCGAACAAAATTTATCATTACAGAAATTTTTTATATAGCAATTTTAAAAAACGTTCTTTGTCATTTAATTCATATAACTAAGCATAAAATATAAATCAATACATACAAGATAATAATATTAATGATAATAAAAATAAATCTTTTAAATAAAATACTTACGTAAATGAAAAAAATATTTTTTTCACGAGACACCATGAGTTAGAAAGCCTAAAATTTAAACAATTACGAGTTCTACACACTCGTAAATAAATCGGAATGAAATCAAGCACCAAAACTAATTAAACAAAATCACGAAGCTACTAATCGAAGATAAAGATTTATCTTTTAAAACATGACCTTCTAAACTCAGCGTACAAAAGTGTCTGCGGAAATATCAAAGTAACCGGCGTAGTACAACTACGCAAGTAAAAAATATTAAATATCAGTTCAAAATAAAAATACATTCATAGGTAATAAATTTCAAAAATTATACTCTGGCATCCAAAATAAATGTACATACATAAAATATAACTTTTCAAAATGTGTGCGGAGAAAAGTCCACAGCACTACGTTTATTTTAATATAATTTCTTAATATCCTTATAACATGTTCCAAGAAATTATATAATAAGCCTTTGTAAATTGTGTCTTTTAAAAGAACTTCTTCTTTTTACAAGGATTTGCATTATTAAATTTGTTATGAATAAAAATGGTTTTGAGTTAAAGATTTATTATTTAACTATCAATATACTTCTTGATTGTATTTCCATTTAAGCCACTAGGTATATTTGTTGCCAACATGGAAAATCTGAACTTATAAAGAGCCCCCATGACTCAAATAGTTTAGGGCCTCATCAAGTCTAAATCCGACACTGGTTCTTCAGCTCTAAGTGAATACCACAATAATCATAGGCTAGTCGATGTTATATATACTGACATATCGCGAACATTAATGATGTCACAATGAGTCGAAATATATTGTCAAGCCAAAATTTCTCTTCGGCTTCTTACCTTCTCCCTTAATTATGATATCCTCTTATTTATTTAGTAGCAATTTCTAAGTATATTATAATGAACACAATCATATGAATATATAGTAATCTCCTAAGTGCCTCAAGGTTCCAATTACGGATCTTTAACATACATGGATGATCTTTAAACTTCATTAACTTGTTTTCCTGTAGCTTATATCGTGTGTTTGTAAACGATCGACCGCCAATTATGTTGGTACAATGATTTTATTTTTCTACCGTTGGTGGCAATATTAATAATAAAGACTAAGGCTATGTTTATGTAAATTTGTTAGCTGAGTATGCAACAAATGCTTTATTTAATGAAAAGAATATTGAGGTGAGTAGAAAAATATCTTATTTTTACAAAAACTGTCGATAATGTCCACCATTATTTTGTAAACACAAGTTTACTCGTCGTTTAATACTTTCAAATACACGACAAAGTTCTTCCTGAGTGATGTTTTCAATTTCATGTCTAATTGCGTGTTTAAGTTCCTCTAATGTGTGTAAGCGGTTTTTAAAAACACTATTCTTTATATGCCCGAAAAGGAAATAATCTGGTGATGTCAAGTCTGGACTTCTCGTGGCCACAGGCTTTGGTTGATAATACGATCATCATAAAATTCCTGCAAATATGCTATGCTGGCACCTGCACTGTGAGCAGTGGCTCCGTCCTGTTGGAAATAACGCAATGTTATTTCATCATCATGCAGCTGATTAATAAATTCTGTCAAAATGACAGTTTGGTATCTCTCTGCGTTAATTGTTTCATTAAAGAAAACTGGCCCTATTATCCTTCGTCTTGATATTGCAGCCCAGACTCCAACTTTTATCGCATGCAGATCTTTTTCGACAAGTATGTGTGGATTTTACGTAGCCCATGTTCGGTAATTCTGAATATTTACATATTCGGATAAATGAAACCATGCTTCATCAGTGAAAAAGGTTAAATCGAGTAAATCATTATTATTTAGTTGCTGGTTGAACCACTGGCAATATACTACTCGTTGTTGATAGCCACGAGGGTACAACTGTTGAACAACAGAAACTCGGTACGGATGTATAGGCAAAAGTTTTATAGCGCTTTTGTGCAACTAGCTCTAGTAAAACCTGCAAAAAACACGTAAAGGACTTGCTTTGCTTTAAATATTTAACCTATATACCTGACTGTGCTGATAACTTCCGTAATGATTTTTGTGGACTTTGATTCATTCGTTCTCGTAGATCATTAACAACAGGTTCCGTTAATACTGTTGGTCGCCCAGTTGATTTACCTTTGCAAATACAGTTTTTTGTCTGGAAATCGTTTTACAATTTGACGTTTGTGGTGACCAAAAACTTTATAATTGACATTTTCGCGAGGAAATGCTTCCATAAATTGTTCAAAGCAAGACCGCAAATTATATGACCACGTCCCATCGTGGTTTCGAGATGCATTCCGAAAGCCGTGAGCCATAAGAATAAATGCATCATGTTCAGTCGTAAAAATTTTAATAGATATCAATAAATCGACGCCAAATAATACACAAAACAAACGTCAAAGAGCTCTGTTAAAATTGACATAAGCGACAATGTAGCCACTACAAGTTGAGAAATATGTGGGTGTGCCAACACTATTGACGTACGATCATTTACAGACACATTGTATACTCATGTATCCCAATCTCCTGTAATGTAGAATTCTTTAGATACAACTTAAATATAATGGCTGAGTGGTGTGCGATGAATAAACTTAAACTTAATATTAATAAATGGTGCAAAATAACATACCAGAGCACAGAATTTAAGGAGTAATTAATGAGAGCATCAACTTTGCTATATCGATGAAAGGCAGAGCTATGTTGCCAATTTACTATGCATTAATTATTCAATAATTAGAAATGTTATTAAAATATTTAGAGAAACATGGCCGCTATTTAAAAAACGTGACCAGAATATAGAGTAAATCACAAGTTCAAAGGATAAACGATTCGTTCGGTAACAGGAAAGCAGAAAATACATAAATACAAAACTTAATATTCAACAGGGAAAATATTTTAGAAATGCAATTGTAATTATCAAAGGAAAATGAACGGATAGAGAATTGACTTTTAAGAAGACTGAAATCACTTTAGCCTCAATATAAACAATGTTCATATTTAAAATAGAGAGATGACGATGGCAAAACTTTCTAACTGAAATCTAAGAGTAAGAAGGAGCATTATCGTGGGGGCATAGTTCTTGCTATTAGCTATAGCTATTAGTTCATATAAATTTATTAATTATTGACAATACCTCTCTGTTCTAAGAATTATTGTAAAATCTTTTTTTGACGAATATCTAGTTGTGTTACTATTAGAGTTTATTGCTCGTCTATAAATATTCTCTTTTAACCAAAATGTCTGAAATCGAAAGATATGAAAATGGCTGGCTTTCGTTTCTTCCAAGAATTAAACAAATTACACAGTATTTCATATAGAGTTTCGTTAATTTGTATGGCATACAAAAGTCATAATTACGGATGTGATTGGAAATTGCTGTATGCCACATACTAGAATTTGGTATTGTTCTGACAATATTGTGAAGTAAGTATATCCCCTATCGGTACTTTTTTAATTAGGTTTAGTAACTTTGAGAGCGAGTTTTATTTGTATAATATTCCATCTAAAACCTCAGCAACACCAGAATAGCAAATAGATCGAGATTTTCTCTTTTATTCAATATAACTTGCACACGAAATTCTTCTGATATACATATCAGTAAAGAAGCTATAGACAATTCAAGTATTGGGCATTGTAAAACCTGCATATTTTGCAAACCACTACTTAATAAATTTCAGCTCAAGTTTTATTGTTTGGGGAAAAATGGCAAAAATCCAAAGAAGCTCATTGGGCTTCCAGGAAGAATAAAGCTACTTTTATTACTTTTACTAAAATTTTTGAGTAGGTCCTTTATGATATTCTAATGTGCGCTGCTTTATGTTTCTGGTTATTTAACAACTATTTTTCAGTTCTTCAGCTATAAGTGAATACCACAATAACCATGGGCAACATTTTATTCAAAGCTGACAGAAATACAAACTAAAAATTCTAGATGCTGATTCTGGATTAAGCTCTATATATCAAATTAGGAGAATTACGCTGTCTACCAATATAGGCAAAACTATAATTTTTGTGCTTTTGTAATCGCTATTTTGCTATGGTGTAGACATATGCAATGAATTTTCTAATTTCAAAGAAGATGTGTTATAGGGAATTATCAGTGTAAATATTGGAATTCATTGGAATCCGTCTTTACTTTAAGGAGTTGTCTATTTTAGCAATACCCCTCCTTATATTTACTTAACTGTTTGCTATAGGTACATAAAAAAACAATACCGAAAAAATCTGTAGTTTCAACGTGATATATACCACGTGGCCCAAAATTCGCGCAACGTCAAAATGAAATACACATGCGCCATTCTCCCCCTAATGCAAGGTTGACGGCTGATCTGTCGGCAGTACAGCGGTTGTCTGTGTGTGAAGCAATATCTTGTCGGAGTTTGTAAGTGTGTGAACGCGTTATCATGGCAACAAGCCCACATTATCGGTATACCGTAGCGCAACGGGTATTCTTGGTGTCTTCGTACTATCGTTACCATGCTGATTATGAACACATTTTTTCTGATTTCGCAGTAAAATTCCCTGACTGTCAAGTTCCGAGGCGTGAGACTGTTTATCGCTTGATAAAAAGATTAGAAAAAAACGGTTCTATGGATGATTCCAAGCGTACAGGCCGGCCACGTAGTCTGAGGACAGATGATAACTTACAAACTGTAGCTCAGAGTTTTATTGAATCGCCTGCGCGATCTGTCCGAAAACCCGCAAATGAACTGGATATTTCTCGTTCTACCCCACAGCGAATAATGAAGGAACTAGGTTTGAAGGTTTACAGACCACGCCTCTTACAAGCATTGACAGAAGATGATCCGGATCGTCGGCTACAGTTCGCAGAATGGTATGTCATTCAATGTGAAGCCTTTCAAAATTTCTTCAAAACAATTTTGATGTCGGACGAAGCTCAATTTAAATTAAATGAGCGCATCAATAGACACAATTGTGTGTACTGGTCCACTGAAAATCCGCATATCACCATTCAAGAAGAATTAAACGTGCCTGGAGTAACGGTATGGCTTGGTGTTTGCGCCTTCGGAATCGTCGGCCCCTATTTCTTCGACAATACTGTAACAGGTGTTGCAAACCTCGATTTGTTGATGGAACTACGTGAAGAACTTGCTAATAACCCAGTGTTTGCTGGTCAATGTTTAACTCTTCACAACAAGATGGTGCTCCAGCACATTACGCTTTAATTGTTCGCGAATTCCTTGATGAATTTTTCCCCGGATGGATTGGAAGAAGAGGTCAAGTCGAATGGCCTCCGAGATCTCCGGACGTAACCCCACTAGATTTCGCTGTGTGGGGTATTTTAAAGGATAAGGTATTCCATCATCAGTTGCCGGATATTGAGACCATGAAAAATGTTATAACCGAAGAAGTCGCCAAACTCAATGATGACAAACAATTACTTCGGCGCATTTGTAACGCGGTTAAAAAGCGATGTCTGAGATGCATTGAAGAAGGTGGAGGACACTTCGAACATAAGCTGTGATCCCAAAGAGTCAGTTTTTGTTCAAACATATTTGTATTATTTTTATTATAGAAGAATAAATTTTGTATTTGTACTACACAATTTCATTTCTTTTTTCATTCGGTTGCGCGACTTTTGGGCCACACTATATATATATATATATATAAAATATCCTACAACAAACAATTTTTCCATGCGAATACTGTTACATAGATTTTTGTTAACGCATCAATTTATCAAGTGTAAGGCGACAAGAATGTAAAATGCCTTGCCTGATAGAACAAAACTGTTACCAACGAAATTATTCAAATAAAAATTAAGAAGCATTTATCGGATTCTGATATGGAGAATTTTTTGCTTGCAACATTTAGATTTAGTTACTAGATTGGAGACATCATATATGTATCTCCTATTTAGCATCATGAATACGAGTACAGTCGGACCCCCGTATCCGCGGATTCAGTTAACCACGGTTCCGGCGATGCGACATATCTAAACTTTTTCTCGTTACAATTCGTCATTATTCAAACATTTCGTGAAAATACTGATGTTTCTACAGTGCACAATATATCACTGTAGGTATAGGTATAATACATGTTTGAATTGTTTGTATTAAGCACTTATAAAAAGTTTACAATGAACAACAGCTCTTCAAACAGTAAATATAAACGAGATATAAGGCAGTGGTTGTATTCTATATTACTGTTCATTGTTTAAATTTGTATAAAAATGCTGAATAAGTAATGTCATGTTTTTATTGGCATGAATATGAAGAATCGTTTATTTTTCATACACAGTACGACTTAAATATTCTCGAGGATTTTATGTGTTTGTACGCACTGTTATTTATATGTAATACCTCAATAATGCATCGAAAGCAACGAAGTCGGATAGTGACTGACCCTTAAAGCCTAAGAAAAGACGTGAAGTATTAACTCTTGGTGAAAAACTGCGAATTCTTAATTTAATACAACAAGAAAGAAAATCGTATGCTGAGGTAGCAAGGATATATGGTAAAAATGAATCGTCCATACGCGAGATTGTAAAAAAGGAGAATATTCGAACTAGTTATTCTGTTGCACCCCAGACTGCCAAAAAAACTTCCACAATCCCTGATAAAGTTACTAATAAAGCTAGAAAGAGCGTTAAATGGATTAAAGATATGAATAGGAAACATATACCGATCAGTGGTAATATTTTACAGCAAAGGGCCTTAAGTCTTAAGGCAGCACTGAAGAAGACAAAACCATTCACAGCAAGTAGGGGATGGTTGAATAGATTCAAGAGCAGAAATAACTTGAAAAATTTAAAGGTCACTGGAGAAGCTGCATCTGCTGACGAAGAAGCTGCTGCTACGTTTCCGGCTGAGTTAAAAAGGATTATTGAAGAGGAAGGCTACCACTCAGAACAAGTGTTCAACTGCGATAAAACTGGTTTGCTGTGGGAAAAAAATGCACAGTAGAACGTATATTCATAAAACAGCAAAACAGGCACCAGGATTCAAATATGGCAAAGATAGGTTAACGCTGCTATTATGTGTTAATGTTGAAGGGCACGTGATCAAGCCAGGCGTAATACATCGTTCACAAAATCCTCGCGCCCTCAAAAATAAAGACAAAAGCAATCTACCTGTGTTCAGGCAATCCAATAAGAAAGCATGGGTTACAGCAACACTTTTCACTGAATGGTTTCGCCTATGCTTCATTCCTGAAGTCAAACGATACTTGGAACAGGAGAAATTGCCATTTAAAGCATTGTTAATAATGGACAATACACCTGGTCATCCAAAATCCATTGCTATGGAAGATGAAAATATTAATATTGTATTTTTACCGCCAAATACTACCTCATTACTGCAACCTCTCGACCAGGGTATTATTCGGTGCGTTAAGGCAATATACACTCGTCTTGTATTTGAAAGACTTATAATATCAATGGATATAGAGCCTGAGTTGCAAATTATGGATTGCTGGAAAACATTTACAATCGCCGACGCAATTTTATTTATCAACACAGCAATAAATGAATTAAAACCAGCGACTATAAAGTCATGTTGGAAGAATTTGTGGATTGAGGTTGTTAGCGACTTTGAAGATTTACCGACTGTTGATGAGGAAGTAAACAAAATCATTTACATAACAAGGCAGTTTAGTGAAGAAGGATTCGTTGATTTGATGGAGGAGGAGGTGCATGAATGTATTGAAGCACATGGAGAGGAATTATCAAATAAAGAATTGAAGGAACTTATAACTTCATCGACAGAGAAAGAGGAAGATGAAGAAACTGACTCACGAGCATCTGAATGGTCTTTGGAAAGATTGGGCGAAGTATTTCGGCTTGCACAGGATTTAAAGGAAAAGATCGTACATTACGATCCTTTAATGGAACGCAGTATGAAAGTAACGAGATCAATAACTGAAGCATTGGACCCTCATCAAACACTATTTAATGAATTGAAGAAAAAGAAACAGCAGCTTCCTATAACAATGTTTTTCCAAAAAAGTGACAAAAGGGCATCAACGAACGAGAATCCTGTGCCACCAACATCGCTTGCGTTTACTTTCTCCCCAGTGGAGGTGCAAGAGTCAGTTGATGTTGAAGATTCTTTTTCCGATTAAAAATTATTTTTAATATCTAATATATGTATGTACTTTCTAGTCTACAATATAATAAAATAAATAAATGAGACTAAATTCCTTTTGTTATTGACTTAATACAAGTATGCAATATCATACGTGTATGTACATACTTGCATTTAAACGAAAATTGGTAGATGTTGGCTATTATCCGCGGTTTTCGGTATCCGCGGTAAGGCTTGGAATGTATGTACCGCGGATACGGGGGTCCGACTCTATATACAATTGTTATATAACTATCTATCACATGTTATTTAAATATTTGCACACTGGCTTATCATGCTGGCAGTCCCGAGTTAAGATCCGGGACTAGACTGTTCGAGTAGGTTTTCGTGGTGTTCCTTCTCGTTCTAGGCGAATGCCGACAGCTGAACATCTTATGTCGCTCCACGGGCGCAGACATAATAATGACTCATAGCTTCTCATACCCCCTGTAATTGGCGTCAAGCTGTTGGGGAATGCTAAGGCATGAATCATTATTATTAAACTTGAAAGTATTTTTGAATAATGTCATTTTTATCCATGACAACTTCACAAATATAAATATGAGATTAATATACTGTTATTTACAATTTCAAAATTCTTTGAAAAATGCGGTAATTGCCGAAACATGTAAGAGATTATTTTGAATATGTATATACATATTAAAGTAAAACAGACCTAAAATCGCCGACTATCTTAAATCTACTATAATATACAAAGGTCAAGAATTAAATATATATATATATATATATATATATATATATATATATATATATATAATTTAATAAAATAAATAAATTTAATAAAATATATGGTTGATATTCTGAATTTCAAGCTAGTTGTCAGAAGAACCTTCAGCTACTCGACGTTTCAATGAGCTTCTTCTCTTACTCTTTTGAAGCATATTCGAATCGAAGTGCGTTTTATGGGTGCAGATGGCACGATTTGTCCTAGTAGTATAGTGGATTTGCTTTGTCATCGCATTTGACTGCATATGATTAGCACGCGCGAACAAATCAAACCTACTACAGCACAAGTAAAGTCACTTGCACCGATAGAAATGCACTTCAACTCATTGAAACATCGAACAGCAAGGAGAATTAGGTCCAAGCGTGGAATACCGCTCCAAAGAAGCAGTTAGCATATTTTGTCCGCAGAAACAGTATATACATATATATATCCTTTAAATAAAAGACAACGTTCTATGAACAATGGAAAGACTAAATTAAATTATATAGACTATATCATTCTAAAATTATGAAACAATGAAAATGCAGGATTTTCCGTAGTTGTCATGTATTACAGCGGCTATTGACGTAATGACGCAAATCGAATATGCGAAATCTTGAATATTCGCTGTCAAAACTACAATTAGATTACTATGACTTCGACTTCAATAACTTGACAGTACTGAATTGTCAGATTTGTTAGTTATCATTAGAGCTGAGGATGTTTGCGGTATAACCATGGTTATATCATGTAACCATAGTAATTTACTATGGTTACATGATATAACCATGGTTATACCGCAAACATCCTCAGTTATCATCATGGCTCGTTTCGCACTACTTTTTTATTCTTCTTATTTTTATGATATGGCCTACCTGTATACAACTCGACACTTGAGAATTCTCGAAACTTGACGTAATGCCTAAAAAAACACCACTCGACCTTTGCTCTCGTGGTGTTTCAGGCAATACATTTCGTATAATCGAGTATTTTCAAGTGTCTTGTTGTATATATACACAAAATATTGTGAGTCAATTACGACGCGAACCCCAAAATTTAAAACTCCCTGAAAATTGCATTACGTTACGCCTATGAATTCAAGATATTCTAAATGTAAATACCTCTATTGAAGTTACACACATACGCTACAACAATGTTTGCATACCTATGTAATAAAAACTATTACATTGTTGTAAGCTAAGGTCAATAACCACGTACAAAATCAGATGCTTTACGCATATCAAAGATTTTAAAAATGTGTATTATGTGTATTACGTAAACGTTCTTTTTAGAGAAGTAACAAATATAATGGATTTATAATGTCTATATAGAAATACAGCAATTGAATTCAATGTTTATACAAAAAGGTTTTGTTTTAGCCCTCCAGACAAAGTCTCTTTCGCCCGTAAGATGTCAATTATTAAATAGTTGTCTTCTTATAGGACGGAACTTGCTTGATCTATGCGGGCTATTTCAGTAAATTTAAATACAGATACAAACCAGTTGTTTATAACAGGTTTGTATTAATTTTTGTATACATTGCTTCACTAGCTTAACTGAGGACGCCTAGATGGCAGAAACATATGTATTAAGCAGAAGTAAATGCTGAAAATACGAGGTGTATTGTCCATGTGCATAGTTACAGATATGTAAATTATTTACATGTTTGTTTCATATTGTCAGTGTTTATGTTCACGAACCACTAGACAACATTGTGCAGATAGCTTTGTATGCTAAGGGTTCAATGCATTTTTTAAAGAAGATTATTAAGATATTAAAAAAGATAACAGTCTATCTTTAATCGAAGTAAGTGACGATCAAGAACTGACTGAATTGGAGAGGATGTGAGTAAAGCGAGAATGGACGATAAAAACACCATTCATTTTTCATGTTATTGTCTGTCAGATTTAAAAGATATCGTCTCTGATACTCTTTATAATACCTATAGTCGATCGCACAGTAGCGTAACAAAATTTTTTAAATATTTTTGTCATTTTTTTTCTCGCTTACGAGGGAATTTTTGGAAAATATTTTGGGTATATATTCTATATAATTTAATCTCTCCATTTTTCATACGTTGTCTTATTATTTCAAGGACACCCCAGTATATACATACATACCTACATACATACATACATACATACATACATACATACATATATACATACATACATACAAACACACACACACGAAATAAGCCATTATTAATAAATTGTTAACTAAATAAATCATTTTTTTAAAATTATTTGCTAAAACAGATTAAAAACACATGGATTTCTTTTTTTATTACACAGACATGTTGAGGGCGGATATATTTTTATATATTGACTTACCGATATGGATCTTTCAGTTCTTCAGTTACAAAGTTAAGGTAATTCCAACCTCCGAAAGCGAATAACCCAGAATAAAATGCAAGCGCTAACGCTGTAGGATTATAGTTGCCTTCGAAAGCATCTTCGAAATTTTCAGTTCTTCCTGAAATTAAATTAAAAAATAGAGAAGCAATTTTCCTTTTCAACAAAAAATGACAATTAAATGGCTTCAATTAGCGAAATTGTTATTAAATTAACGGGCTCTGCATTAGTCTATTCAATACTAGGGACGATATCGAATTCAATGCAGGCGCGCAGATTAAATTATGTGTAACAGAATTATACGATGAATAAGAGTGATTTTATACAAATATAAACAAGCTACTAAGTTTGATAATTAGATTCTCGTTTACAATTTATTCATCGTGCTTCCAAATTCTTCTTCCGAATCCCTATATTACATCTCATTACAAAAAATTCATCAAATCAGTAACTACAATTTTCTCAGATATATTTGAGGGTGAATAAAATAAATGAAATCAATGCTAAATAAATTTGGTATCGATATTATATACGGCATTATATAAATACATCTGAAGTAGTTTCTTAAATTATGATTATGTTATAACTAACTTAAACGTCATTCTGTGATTTAATATTTATTCCATTATTTTAAAATAATATACATATATACGAAATGCTTCTCAGAAATTCCCCGAAATTTGAATGTGTCCCGCGAAGGGATCGTAGTACAGCTCTATAGCGCTAGATGGTGTGAGCTACGTCTATACTAAGTCAGTCTGCCAAACGGTACTATGCTAAGTGGTGACAAACAGTTTTTGTATTTATATTTGTTGAGTTGTGTTTGAGTTATTCTGCAACATTATAATGTCTGATAAAACGTGCATCAAATTCTGCTTCAAACTTGGTAAAACGGCAGCCGAAACTCTGAAAGTGCTTAAACAAGAAGCTTTTGGTGAGGATGCCTTAGGCCAGATGGAAACTTAGGAGTGGCACAACCGTTTTAAAAATAGACGTGTGTCGGTTGATGATGATGAGCGTTCTGGTCGTCCATCGGCGGAAAATACGTCACAAAATGTTGCAAAAGTGCATGATGCTATCTTACAAGACCGATGGAGAAAAATTCATATTTGAAACATTGTCGGCATGTCGTACGAGGTTTGTCAGCGTATTCTGACCGGCGAACTCAACATGCGGCATATTGCTGCAAAGGTTACTCAGCATTTAACAAAAATGACACCGTCTTCTTGTGTGCGCAGAGCTGAAAGACACTGCCGAAAGGGATACGAACTTGAGTACCAGAATTATTATTGCCTACGAATCGTAGATGTACGGGTATGATCGCAAAACAAAGAAACAGTGGAAGACGCCATCGTCACCACGACCCAAAAAAGTACGGCAAGTTCGAAACAACGTCAAGTCGACGTTAATTTGTTTCTTTAACGGTGATGGCATTGTTCACACAGAATTTCTCCCACCAGGTGAAACAGTTAATGGACTATTATTGCGACATTCTTCAGCGACTAAGAGTAAAACATTCGACACAAGCAGCCTGTCAAGTGGCGTAAAAATTCATGGATCCTACACCACGACAATGCACCAACCCACACAGCACTTGTGCGTCAGTTTCTCGCCTCAACGAAGACGATAGCACTACCCCGCTCTCCCTACTCCACAGATCTTGTCCCTTGCGACTTCTTCCTGTTTCCGAAGTTGAAACTGAAACTCAACGGCCGCCGTTTTGAGACGATTGAGGAGATGCAGACCGAATCGCAGGCAGTTGTGAACACGATAACACGCGAAGACTTCCGGCATTGCTTCGAGTTATCACATGTCGCTGGGATCAGTGTATTCATGAGATAGGAAAGTACTTTGAAAGGAGCGGTAGTGAATAACTTGTAAGAACAATTTATTGTTTTTTCATATTCCGAGAATTTTTGGGTAGCACCTCGTATATATGTATATATGTATATATATATATATATATATATATATATATATATATAATATAATAACTTCGTGACCTTAGTATGATATGGTAAACCTAATCAGTAGGCGATTAAAGGTCTGTATATTACTTCAAAATATATGTATTTAAAAAACTCTACATGTTTCGGCTGTGTACGCCTTTATCAAGAGAATACAAAATATGAATGACAGGATATAAATGTCCAAAGCCCATTTATATCCTGTCATTCATATTTTGTATTCTCTTGATAAAGGCGTACACAGCCGAAACACGTAGAGTTTTTTAAATACATATATTTTGAAGTAATATACAGACCTTTAATCGCCTACTGATTAGGTTTACTATATATATATATATATATATATATATATATATATATATATATATAATATTTTCGTGACCTTGGTATGATATGGTAAACTTAATAACTCGGCGATTAAAGGTCTGGTTTATTACTTCAAAGTATAATAAAAGTATTTTTTATATCCTTGACAAAGGCATCATTGCCGAAACATGTAGGGTTGTTTTAAATATATATACTTTGAATTAATAAACCAGACCTTTAATCGCCGACTTATTAAGTTTACTATATATCTAAACTAATATTATAAAGAGGAAACATTTGTGTTTTTGTATGTATGTTTGTAATGTTTTCACATAAAAACTACTGGACCGATTTCAAAAATTCTTTCACCATTAGAAAGCTGCATTTTCACTGAGTGACATAGGCTATATTACATTTTAAAAAAAAAAGGGATCCCCAATAAAAATGCATTAATGTAACCCAAGGTGTGTAAAAATTAGTCACAAAAAATCTATCATCGCGTACGCTGCGGAAACTATTGTTGATAGAACAAAAAAATGTTCTACAGTATTATAGAACGTATTAATATCTACAAAAAAGTCTGCGAAACCATATGTCCAACTACTGTAGTTATGCCACCATAACTACTTTTTTACATTTTAAAAGTTAATAAAAGTGCCGACAATAATCAAACCATATTATCCATACCTCTGTATTATTCCTTATCCTATTAAATGATATTTTATTAAAGACCATTTCAATACCAGTAAAATACTTTTTAAATTATTAAAATCGGACAATCCATTCAAAAGATATAACGAATTTAAAAATGTCAATCTAAAGAAAATAATGTTATAATATAATATAGTAGTATAGCGATGGCCATATTCATTTTGTTTGTAATAAATTGACAATCGAAAAATTATAACTGGAATAAGAATAGTATTGGCAGAAGGAATTTAATAACAAGTTCAATGAGAATGAAAAGTAATAGGAAACAGGCACAGAGAAGCTGTTATAGAAAGAAGTTAAACATAAAGTGATATAAAATCCAAAAATTAAGGATTACAAGAAAGGAAGATTAAATATTTAAGAGAATACACTCACTATTGTATTTATTCAAGGTAGGATCGAAGAAAAGAGAACATATACGATACAAATTTTATTAAAAGAATTTAAATAACACTGAGATATTTGAAAGGTGACGTTTTTGAAGTAATATCAACAATGTGTCAAAAGCCAAGTGACAGGAACATTATTAAAATAGCGGGTTACATGGTTTATAAGTTATGTTAAATAACTAAATGGACTAAACAAAAAATGTAATCAATTCATCAGCTTTACAATTAAAAAACTTATTTTTCTATTTTGCGTTCGAAATGAACTCATTATGAAACCAAAAACAGTATCGAAATGAGCTCTATTTCGATACACTTTTTTTCATTTTTCAATGTTGGCGTTGTTCGAATACAGAAATAAATATCATTGCTGTCATATGATTTTAAGAATTTATGTACATTTGACAGATATGATATATGTTCGTATTTTACACAAACAACGTATGTTGTATACAATTGACAACAACATATATATGTTTCTGTCACTCATGTTTATATTTTTAAATGAAATATCAAGTAATGTTAACGAAAATTAATAAATAATATGTAATATAATATACTTCGCGGATAGCAAGATTTAAATTTGAAAATGTCAAGTATCAATGTGACCAACTGCATGCTTTATATAAAAATTAAACTCTGAACTTTCAAATTAAATAATTCCAATTTAAGCAATTTATTAATGTAAAAAACGCAAAATAGAAAAAATAATATAAAAAACTCGTTTCATAAGGCCTTTTGCCGCACTCGCTCTTTAGAAAACTCGCCGCAAGCGGCTCGTTTTCTAAACTGATCTCGTGCGGCAAAATGGTGCCTTATGAAACTCTTTTTTTAATATACTATTTTTTGTCAAAAACATTTTTTTTCCTTTAACTTCACATAGCCACAGCAACGCAATTGGATTATTTGTTTTCCAAGTGAATTTATATTTACTATAATACATTTATCTCTTTTCTCATTCATTTCATTTCAGATTGAGTCACAGCGAAGCGTGGTCGGGATTAGCTAGTATATATATAAAACTCCATTTGTACCAAAATATATTCCTGTCGATTATAATAATAAATAAACACAATAAAGGATTGGAAAAATCTTTTGCAGAGGGAATTTTTTTCTGATGTAATGTAATAATCATTTAATATAATATATAAAATCTATGAATCTAATGATTCCACAAAACAAAAAGTTGAACCTGTAAATGGTCTTTCTGTCAACTTTAATATTGATTGACAGATTAAGTTCTTATCTATCCACTTAAAAACCGGCATAATAGATGCAATCGTTTACTAACAAACTCGCATATAAATAATTACAATTTAGATATTAGATATAATATTAGTAAAATATTTTACTTCACGAAAAAGCTAATCTTATTTGTTTATAGATAAATATCAATTCGAATGAATAATGTACTTTGATAATGATATTAATCTATATTTACCCTATATTACAGTAAAATATAAAAACAAGTGCTTTATATTAAATTTAGGTATACGACCGGAGATATAAAACTAGGTGAAAGTCATTTATTATTTCTGATTTGAGATTATTGTTGTTTATAATAGTTTCAGCATCAATCGCCTTAACCTGGTTCATTTAACTATCGTTCTATTCCTATTCCATTTACTTCAAATATGTTTCTTGTAATTATAATTTACTTTGAAACACTAATAATAATTTAATAAAATTAAAATCAAAAAGTGTGTTCGGAAAACTGTAAAATGAAAACATATATTTTATTTATTAAGAAAACAAAATGTATTTTTACAATTACAATTTCATATTTAAGTTTTCATGTTTTTATCTATCATATCTGTATTTACAATTGTTTCAAAATAATAATTATAGTCGTTATTGGGTCATACAAGTTTAATCTAGTTTATCAAGTTTAATCTGAAATATGTGTAGTGTTTTCTTCTAAATGTAAATCAATGGACAAAAAATTTCTTTGTACCAAACAGCTGAGCATCCGAGGAATTTGAAGGGAAACAGCCAAAGGAAAATATCCAAGTCATATATGTAGGTCTTATAAAATATTAATCTATCGAATTTTAACAAAAGCTTTGAGTTTGTATATTACAAAGTTATAAAGTCCCCTGAATATTTAAAGCGCTACAAATTTCCTGATTGGATTCACGAACAAACACAACATGATCACGATTTTTTAAAGAAAATCATCTTCAATGATAAGGCACATTTTCACGACAGTGGATGCGTTAATAAGCAAAATTATCAGATTTGGGGCGATGAGAATCCAAGACAGATCATCAAGAAACCAGTGCATTCACAGAAAGCCACTGTTTTTTGTGGATTTTGGGCTAGCGGATTGATTGGCCCGTTTTTTTTGTTTTGGGAAATGATGCCGGAGCGCTACCGTGAGATGATAACAAACTTTGTATGGCTCGAATTGGAAGCTATGGATGTGGACAATACGTGGTTTCAACAAAACGGCGCCACATGCCACAGAGCTAATGCAACGATGGTCTTATTGGACAAGAAGTTCGCAGATCGCATTATTTCACGAAACAGCGAAGTCAGTTGGACTTCTTTCTTTGAGGCTATCTCAAAACTGAAGTCTATGCCAACAAGCCAACAACAATACAAGAGCTAAAGGACGAGGTAATAAGGTAGGATAGAAGTTAAATTATGCTGAAATGGTATCCAGAATTTAGACCAGGAGGTGTGTCGCAGAAGCCATGGCGAATACTTGGCCGATATTATCTTTCACCCGTAATTGCCGTATACCAAAAACATGATTCAATAAAGACTTCAAAAATTTTACTGCAAAAATAGTTTTGTTTATTTACTGTTAGGATCCATCTGTTTTTTTTTTGTAACATCCTTTAGTAAATATAAGAGTTCTGAATATATAATATGACAGATTTACAAAGTTACAGTATAGATAACAAACAAAATAAGCCGCTCTTCTGCCTGGTAAAGAGGTACACATTATTCGCATAATTTTAATGACTTTTTGTACTCCAATAAAACAATAAACAAAAAATTTTTAATAAACGAAACTTCTCCGTCAAAATAAATTCGTTGATAAGATAAAAAAAAGAATAGAAAAATTAAAATAAAAACTTTTTTTTATTTTAATTTTTCAATTTTTTTTATTATTCTCCTTCTTTAATTAAATCGAATATCGAAATTAACAAAAAAAATATAATATAGACATTTACACTCTCTGCAAAATGAATATAAAAATATTTTTATAGGACACCAGTTTTTAATTTATCAAAGATGTACATTAAAAACATATTATTTCAAAATTTAGAATTTATATTTAAATTTACAACAATTTTCTTTTCAAAATTATTTAAATCCTTTTACTTTGTTTAAGTAGTAGTACAAAATAATACAAATCTGTTTAAAAACAAATTTGTATCTGTATATACATGGACACACAGCTCGTATTTACCAGCGTTTGCTTCAACCACCAGACGCATGCGTTTCTGTCTAACGACTTTATCAATAACGGATTTACGAAGCCAAACGACTGTAGGTACACTTCGCGGCCATGTAGCAAATTTTGTCCTATCAGATGACACCAGATAACCTCATGACATCTGACGGACAAAACCGACCACGCCGGTGCAAAGTGTTTCTTCTCGAATAGCTAAGCTATTACAGCAAAAGAAAAAATACGCATATTACTGTGAGTCCATTAACTCGTCGCCAGGTGGCGTAATATAGCAAAAACAAATTGCATATCGATGCGACAATTCACATCAAACTTTGATACAAAATAATACAAATCTGTTTTTAAACAGATTTGTATTATTTTGTATCAAAGCTTGATGTGAATTGTCGCATCGATATGCAATTTGTTTTTAAGTAGTAGTAGTTTACTAAAAAAAGTTATTATAATTTTTATGTTCAACTTTATTACGTACTGCATATCAGATACTGACATATGTTCAATAAGTATTTTGAACTACGCAAAGAATAAAATTTAATTAAAAAACGTTTCTTCCTTTTATTATTGAATCTCATTTCTTCCTATTTAAATTCTCGCGTATGTTATGTGTTTTAATGGCTTTCACTTCCAACATTTCTATCCAATATCAGGTGTGTCCCATAGTTCTAATTTAGGGCCTTTGCGTTTTAATATTTTTTTAAATGACTTTTACTGCAATGTTTTGGCTTGCGCGAATGACCTGCGAATAATTTATATCAGCTAGACGGCAACTTAAAGATGGTGGTTTCGAAAACAACATCTTTCTAAATATTGACAAATGTGTTATTGTGACATATTTCAGAATTACCAACTCAGTTCAATTCACTTATAATGTAGAGCAGATTGCGATACCTAGAAGATCTGAAATAAAGTACTTGATGATTCTTTTTAATGTATACTTTCAATGCACTAGCCATATTTCTTTTGTCTGGAACGCTGCCTTCAAGTCTTTGGACTTTTTGATACGAACTTGTGGAGAGTTTAGCAATCCTTTGATTTTTGTAACGATGTTTGTTGCGAATTAGAGTATAGTGCGGCGGTTGTGTGGTATCCATTTTTCATCTACCACCAGATCCCTTCGAAAGGATACAAAAGCATTTTCTTAAATACTTTAGTTTCAAGTGCCATGGCTTTTACTCTACAAGTAGGGCCGATTACAACTGTCTGCTGGTTAGACATGGTTTCCGCTCCGTCACAAGTAGAAGAGAAGAAGGAAGTGCTGCTCTTCTTTTTAAACTGATCGAAAACATCAATTCTTTGAATGTTCTATCGCGGGTTGATTATTTTGTACTGGATAGTAAGCATTTGTGTGCTATGTTTCTGTTACCAACACGACGGCCAGATTAAGTATATTAAAAAGTCTCTGGTACACATTATACGGAATTACAACAACCTGCATCTAGATACTTTCATTTGTGTTAGCAATATTCTTTAGTATCATCTTCAGATAGCTTTATAAATTTCATATAAATCTGAATTATTATTATAGATATGTATAATTGTTATCCTGTAAATGGGTTACTTGATGGGTAATAAGGGTTATCATTAAAGTCCGCCACTTAAGTAGGCAAGCAGCAGGGTCATTGCATTGTGTTGGCTTTATATAATAAAAGTGCGCATTGTATAGAAAAATTCTTTCCATTCACGTGTGTTTGTAAATACGTCTACAAACAACTTTACATTATGATAGCTGTTCATCTACTACATGCATACGAGGGATGTCTTTAATATTTCGGGAATAGGCGATCCTGGTGCTGTCATCTAACAACCGATGTCTCCATCGTAAAGTTAGAAATTTTTGACAGAATACTTACTCAGAATGTTTTGACGTACAGATGCTATTTGTGTTGTTTACAGTGGCTGAAAAAATTCATCTCGGCCTAAAAGTAGTCTTAACTTCTGAGCATTTCCGTGCGATTATTTTTCCAACTTTTGACGTGGATTATCAGAACAACAGTGCATCGATGAACCTCGACTTTTGGCGATGAATCACCATAAAAAAACAATGTATATCGGTGGTATACTGAATTCAATCGTGACCGTACTTCGCTCACTAACGAATTCCGTGGTCGTCTGAAATCGTTTGTTCTTCCGAAAAACTTTGCTGCTGTGCGTGAACTGATATTTGCAAGATCGTGCCGTGACTTATCATGAGATAGAGGTATCCTTGGACATTAGTGAAACCAGCATACATTCAATTTTGCTTGAACATTTGGCCGTCAAAAAAAATTGTTCGTGTTGGATCGCACATAATTTGAGAATCGCTCAAAAAAGGCTCGCGTCGATTGGTTGAAAGAAATGCTAAAAGATACGATCGGGGTGCTTCAAAACACGTCTATCATATCGTAACAGGTGAAGAATTATGGATTTACGCGTATGAGCCCGAAATTAAACAGCAATTGACTGTATGGGTGTTTCAAGATGAGCTGAATCTAACAAAAGCTGTCCGCGCACGACGCACTTCCAAGCAAATTCCTTGCTTGCTCTTTCGAAAAAAACCTAAGCACGTACAATACTAATTGGTAATCTTTTCCAAACCCATACATGCTGCTAGAAATAGGGAGTTGCGTTGTCGCAACAAATATTGCAGGAATTTCGGCCTTGTTTCTAATGGTCCCGACAAGAGTAAGATTATTTTCTAGAAGATCCATTGCTAACCGTATAGATGGGCATGTTATACTTGTATTTATGCTCTGTATTTTTAATCGATTTAACTGGACGCTTCACAATACTAGTGGCATTGGTGTCTACTTGAAATCTACCTTCTGGTTGGTTCCCCGAATAAATTTCAATGTTTACATCGTGATACGTGCGAGGATCGACTAACGAGAAGATTTTGATACCGTACTTGTTGAGTTTCTACTTTATATATTATCGAAAACTGCACCGCCCTCTGAATGCTTCCAACATATCGTCAATGGTGTTACTTGGTGTTACATACCAAGAGTATCCTCTTGGTATGGCTTGGTAACAAGCCATACATCGCTCGAGAAATAAATCGAAAATGTACCTAACAGATGCGAGTTTATTGCCTTCCCGTCGTATATCACTCGTATTTAAGCCATGGAAACGTAAAGCTCGAAGAAGTAGATAAAACTGCTTTTGGACATAATTTTTAATGTGTTACGATTTGAGAACTGCTAAATACAAAACAAGCCAATGATTTCGTTGATATTGGTGTTGACTAAATCTCTTTTACGTCTATAATTTGCACGAAGGTTTTGCAAATACGTATTTGTGTGATTGACTATATCGGTAATCATTTTCTCAGTAAGAAATAAAATCCATGCCTCACTTTTACTATTTTTTGCCTCTGCTTTTACGCCAGTGAGATGGCTAACTATGTTTCGATGACGAGTACATTTTTTGGCACAATGAACGTTCCAAACTGTTTTTTAATTTATCCCTATGTAAATTGGGGCCGCCTTATTCACAGACGGCCGATACCACCCGCATCCAAATCATACGCAGATACTTTGGCATCAGTCTGATGATCAAACTCGTTTTCAATAGAATAGAGATCGGTTTCCTCATCATCTAGTTTTGGCAACTTATTAAGATGTTGTTCAGTTAGTTCATCTTCTCTTTATAATTCTTCCCAAATTTTTAGTAAGCGGGCTTCTTCCTTTAGATCCATTTTTAAGAATAGCTAAACTTATATTAATACTGTCATAGAATCAATTTCAGTAATACCTTAGCTTACTACTCACTTTCACCGTCACTCAAAGTTAAACACCTCTTACTAGACTGCTACTCACACTACTGTTATGCACTGTCTTATAGTTCCTTACATGCCTACTGAGGATTACGTAAACGGACAAGTTCAAACTCGCAGAAATTTAAGGAAAACATCACAATTTATACAAAGGTGACCGCAACGCTCATGGTGCGAGCAACGCAGGGTGAAGTGACCATAGATGCGATGTTTTCGCATTTGTTACCGAAAATTATTCACGGTGTCCTTAAAATATCATCATCTATACCTCCGATACTTCTGTATTGTATAATTTCCAGGAATTAAATAAAGTAAGTTTGACATAACTACGCCAAGCGATCTGTGGAGATAATTGATTTGTAGTTGTGAGAAATTAGGCGATGATTTATCTCAGATTTTTAGTCTTTACCTCAAATCGTTATAAATTAAATTGATTCGACATAAAATATTTGAAGCATTTCAACATAACTATTCAAATCATAGATATTGTAGTGTTGCTCTCCCCAAATTATTATTCCAAATGTAGAAATCTTGTACCAAAGGAGAACTTGACGAGATTGTAAATGTTGCTCATAAGACGAAGCGGATTTTCTGAAGACCACTTAGAACATTTTATGTATTAAAAACCTCTATATATGAAAATGGACCCCCCATTTGACTTGTCTAAGTTATTTAACACATCGAATTTTAATGAATAACCAAATAGAAATAAAAATATTTTTAAATATATAATATTATTAAAAATCAGGTGTGGAGAACACAATACAAGTTCACATATTTGTGAAAGTACTTATCTCACCAGAGAGATGCATAGACAGGTGTTAAATCTTACTACAAAATCCTCAATATATACTTTCACAAATATATGAACTTGTATTGTGTTCTCTGTACCCGATTCTTAAACAAATAATATTTTATATTATTAAAAATATCTGTTTTACAGAAAATTTGGTGAGGTTCTACCTATTCAAGTATGTTTCAAATTATTTTGTCAAATAGAAATATATTTTGCAATCCATTGTGAAAAGTATGTGAATTATTTTAACTTCTTGTACGTAAAAAAAATAGAATTTCCGCAGTTTGCTCATTCAAGAAATTTGAATACTGCTACATGTTGAACAAATTAGTTTTCTTTAACTATTCGTCCAACTAGTTTAATATTTTATAGAGTTCAGTTTTTAATTAAGCAACATATTCCTAGAATTTTACAATGTATTCTTCAATAATTTGACCCGTTCCAGAACTGTTTTGTGAAAAAACTCTATCCTATTAATTATATTTTTGGGAGACTGGTAGTTCTTCCACCGTCTCCATCGTTGATTTGCCGTCTTTCCCGAATTGTCGAGTCTGTTTTGTGATTCTCTATAGTCTTCCGAAAGTTTTCCTCGATTTTAATTTCTGGTGGTCGTAGACCGTGAAAACAATGGTGCTATGATTCTACTAAATAAATATTTCTTTAAATATGGCTACCTTTGTGTTCAGGAGAGGGAGCGGTGTGAGCTAGATGATAAAATCTATCCAGAAGTGTGGCCTTTAGGCATTCAGTACTTATTATAAGGGTTTCAGAAAAAAATTCATCTAAGTAGGCACTGCATAACTAGTACTTGCAAATTATTATAAGCCACTCGCCTTTTATTTATAACTATTTATCTAATGTAATTTTGACATTTGTCATTTTGAGACTAGCAATATATTTTTTTCTTACAAATATTTTTTTTACTTAATAAACAATACTACTAAATAATGTACATATTGCAAGAAAATATTTTTATTGTTGCATATTTCCGAAGTGCACAATTTCTTAACGGAGCAACTGTACCATTAGTGCAACATCGAACGGTCAATCTTGAATGGTACATAAGCATTTGCTTGCCAGAAGTATTCGGGAAAATAAGAGAAACCAACCGCCAAAGACGGATTATAATTATTCTCCACCAGGACAATGCGAGCTTTCACACATCGACTCAAATAAGAGAGTGTTTGACAATTGAAAAAGTGGAATTGATAGGCCATCCGCCCTACAGCCCTGACTTCTTTCTATTCCCGCAAATAAAAAGTAAATTACATGGTCAACGTTTTTCGACGTCTAAAGAAGCAGTTGATGCTTTCAAAATGTATGTTTTGGAGGAACCTCAATCAGTGGAAGAAGTGCTTCGAAAATTGGTTCAAGCGCATTCAAAGGTGTATCGATCTTAATCGAGAATATTTTGAAAAACAATAAAGCTATGTTCGATGTTTCGAATTTTAGTTTCTGTTCTCTTTTTCCGAAATATAAAAGGCATCCCACGTATAAGTAGTAAGGTGAGTCTCCCAAACCGCTCACTTATCCACTCCTCCGTGGGCCGACCGAGAATGGCGGTCTTTAATTATTATAAAAAATATATATATACTAAAATACAGTAAATGCTGTACGAATTTATAAAAAAGTAATTTGAAAAGACATTAAGAAATAATTTTATTACAATTTCTACTTTTAGGAGTTTTACGAAAATTAAATAAAGTTATTTGTACAAGAGACTTTAAACGAAATTATAATATTTATAACAATATTTATTAGAAGGTCAAACGGTCATCGATATATATATATTTCAAGTAAGTAATAAAAAAATCTTTGGAACCCCGCAGAGATAAAATAATAAATAATATACCGTTTATACAAAAAGGTTGTGTTTATGTATGACAATACGTTATGCACGTATAAAGCATTTGTTACAATATGAAACAGACATGTAAAAAATTTACATATCTGTAACTGTACACATGAGCAATACACCTCGTATTTTCAGCATTTACTTCTGCTTAATACATATGTTTCTGCCATCTAGGCGTCATCAGTTAAGCTAGTGAAGCAATGTGATACAATTGAAACAAATCTTTATGAATAGATTTGTATCTGTATATACATTTCATTGAAATCGCCTACAAGATAAAGCAAATTTCATCCTATAGGGTGGCACTTATTTCATAAGTGACATCTGACGGACGAAAGAGACTTTGCCGAAAAAGGCGACCTTTCACTTGAATAGCTAAGCTATTACATAAGCGAAAAAATACGTATAGGTGTAGGCCATTAACACGAGCCAGATGGCGGTAAATATACAAAAAGGTTGTGTTTATGTATGACAATACGTTATGCACGTATAAAGCATTTGTTACAATATTGTAATATTGTAAGAAATGCTTTATACTGATGACGCCTAGATGGCAGAAACATATGTATTAAGCAGAAGTAAATGCTGAAAATACGAGGTGTATTGTCCATGTGTACAGTTACAGATATGTAAATTTTTTACATGTCTGTTTCATATTGTAATATACCGTTTATATAAAGTTTAAATCATTATTTATAATTATATTTTATTGATGTCCATGTTCTATTTTCGAAATCTTTGCCAATACATGTATTTAGCAACAACCTCTTGAACCCATTCTGAATTCATAGGCAATCAATAAAGAAATGAGTATGAGTACTTAGTTCAATTGTTTCCATTTCTAGCTGTTGTTTAAGGAAACCTTAGCATACTTGTACGATGATTAGACGAATATGATGGTTCCTTATCCGTTTAATGCAAATCGATAAAGATGAAAATCTTTATCAAAAACATGTTATGACCAATAAGACTACTCCAACAGAAAATAATGATTGATTATCGGATTAGTTAGACAATAATCAAGATATCTCCTCAAACGACACTAATTATAATTTTATTTATTCCTTTGTTACACTAATTTATAAGCTATATATAATTTCATGAGGACTCTGCTAATTTTATACTTATTTAATACATAAAAATAAATCTTTTGTATCCTATATCAGTAATCAGAAAATGCATTCTATAAGTTAATTGTAGCGATATACGAGGGACAAGCTGAAATTATTGACAATAAAGAACACGGTTAATATTTTCTAGGATTTTATTTTAAATATACTCAAAGTAACTCCCTTCAGCAATGATACATTTGACCATTCTTTCTTTCCACTGTTTAAAAGCTCCCAACCAATCTTTTTTCGGAATACATACCTTCAAAATTAAGCGTGAACTGGGGTATCAATATCTTCTTCAGACGAAAATCGTCTACCCCGAAAATTACGTTTAACCATAAAAAGCAACCAAAAGTCACACATTGCTAAATCAGGTGAGTACAGCGGATGTTCTATTACTTTTATATTTTTTCCAGACAAAAATTGGAGAGTTAAAACTGCCGTATGCGACGATGCTTTATCATGGTGTAGCATAATTCCCTTGTCTGGAACTCTACTGAACACTTCAAGCAAACATTTTTCAGTATACCAATTAGCTGTAACTGTTTTTTGTGCATCTAGCTTAATTGCATTTACTAAGCCCATACTTCTGAAGAATACCGCATACATAACCTTTTTCATAGCTCGCTACTTTTTAGTCATTGTAGGAGTTGCCTCATCTTCGTGAATTCATACACGACTCTCTTCGCGGGTAGGAAGGCCGAAAAAAGAGAACATAAGTTTCGTCACCTGTAACTATTTTGGAAAAAATTTGGTGCCCGCCATTATTTAAGAAATTTAAAGTTTAATGGCATATTCTTACACGCTCTGCTTTTTGAAAGTCAGAAAAGTGATGCGGCGCAAAACGACTTACCATTTTTTTTAAATGAAGGTGATCGTATATGATTATTTTAACAACTGAGGATCCAATCTGGAGTTGATGCTCTATTACCGCATAAGTGGCATTATTGTCCTTTTCAATTATTTTTTTAGCAGCAGCAATGTTGTTGTCGGTAATAGCCGTAGGAAGGCGCCCTGCTTCTTTTTAATGCTGTTCAAATTCCTTATACCATCGGAAATTGTAACCAAGGAAGGTGCTTATTCACTAAAAGCTATCTACACTTTCTTTCCTCTCAAAAGAGCTTAAACCTCTTTTAAAATCATAATAAATTATGATTCGAAAGTGCTCTGGTTGATTCCATTTACTTTTACTTTAAAAAAATAAGTAGATGAGTTATAACGAACGTAACTTCAACAACAAAACGTCAAATGACAGATAAAGAGTTGCTCTAAATAAACGCTGTATTATTGTTTTTTACAGTTTACTAGATTTTCTTATTCTCAATAAATTCAGCTTATCCCTCGTATGCACATATCACTATGGAAAATTATCATATCTGGTTAATAGGCGAAGTTCTTTTTCATCTTCTGTTGTATTCTCTCTCTAAATAGGGCTACAATAAGTAATTTTTTTAAGAACAATTTATTGTTTTTTTTTCACATTCCAGGAATTTCTGGGTAGCACCTCGTATATCGAGAAACTAAGAATAGAAAATTAATTTTTATAATACGAAAGTTGATTAAATTTTCTTTGAATATTTCCTTTACAAAAAGTATTTGTTTAATTTCTCGAATTAACAAGTAATTAATAACTTCTTGTATCTCTAACAGTTATTAGATTCTCTTTATTTGTGATCGAAATATTGAAATGAGATATAAAGAATCATCTTGT
This sequence comes from Melolontha melolontha, assembly GCA_935421215.2. Taxonomy (NCBI): domain Eukaryota; kingdom Metazoa; phylum Arthropoda; class Insecta; order Coleoptera; family Scarabaeidae; genus Melolontha; species Melolontha melolontha. The sequence goes on along the minus strand of OW285237.1, from coordinate 163,351,146 downwards.
AACGTGATATAATTAATTTAAATGAATACGAAAGAAAGTGAGAGATTAATTTAAATTATTAAAATCAATCAATAAATCATTAAATAACATTTAACTCTTGTGTTATGACGGATATGTTTTTTTTAGCGCATTCACCAAGTGGCATTGAAAGAATATTGTAATAATAATTGATGTTGAAACAATTTTTAATTACAAAATGTCACCCAGAAAAAATATACATTTGGAATTTATAACTACAGGGGTTTAGAAGTTATAAACCTATTAAATTGAAAAAAATGTAAATTTAAATTAGATTTAAGTATTCATATACGAATTTCATATACATATTGTTATTAGAATACGCGTTCAGTAAAACTAATACAATGCATAATTTACGATCTGCTATGATTTAAAACTAGTTCAGATTAGAGTGTATGTTTACTTTTCGTCAAGAGAGATTATAAATTCAGCTTTATAATCAATCGTTAGCAAAATAGAAGATTCGACAAAAAGCAAAAATAATATCTAATTTAATACAAATAGAACTTCATAGACTATAGTTCCTACTTCGGCATCATCAAATTACTATAAATATTTTCTGAATTTACTGTAAAAATAATAATGTAAAAAACTAGACAATAAAATATCCCTGGAGTTAAATAAACACTTCACAGAACTTAATAAAAGAAAAACAAATTAAAACAGAGCATTTACAACGCTGGATTCGAATATTAAATTAATACAACTGATATGACAATAATCCAGTGGCGGCTCTTTAATGAGAGCAAGTGAGCAATTGCACCCCCTGGAATTATGAAACAAAACAAACCAAGCGGCGACTAACTGTGAAAGTATTTATTTATTATGTATATTATGTATTCATAGTTATTGACGAGGAACGTGGCACGCTAACAACGTACATGCACCGTTCGTCGTCACAGATATACTGAGCAAAGCCCAACTGTTGCTCTCTTAAGGCATTAATATTACATTGATGGTGGGGAGAACTGTATTTTGCCGTACTTCAATGTCGTATAATACATAGCGTTGGAGCAACTGAACCAGACTGCTCTCGGGCGGTGTTGCAATGAATTGCGTGTCTTTTTTAGAGAACAACGCGTTTTCGCGGTTAACGTATCTTAACGTTAATCTTAAACGGCCGATGCCTCAATTATGTTTAGAAAATAAACAATCTGTTAAAGGTAAAGACGTTATAAGAAAATTCAAAATGAATATTTATCAGAAAAATGACTGGATTTGTGGGTGTGAAATTAAAAATACTTTGTCTTGTTTTCCGTGTCTTTTTTCAATTTTGTGGCGCGTTTGAACTGGCACTTCGGGGTCATGATGAACAGCAAATGTCGAATAACAAGGGCATTTTTCGGGAATTAATAAATTTTACGGCAGAATTGGATAAATCGCTCAGAGATCACATCGAAACAGCACCGGTTTTTAAGGGATTATCAAAAACGATACAGAATGAGCTGCTTGATGCAATGTTGAATGTGTATCATGAACAAGTTGCCAATGAAATTAAAGCAACCGACTTCATATCTGTGATAGCTGATGAAACCACAGATGTGTCCAATCAGTTTCAGTTGGTGGTTGTTTTAAGATATATTGTGAACGTGAGACCGGTCGAAGATTTTGGAAATTTCTTCTGCCTAGTGGACATGATGCTAATTCTTTATCTGCCTCCATCCTTAACGAAATTAGTTTGCTTGTTGGTGACCCAGAAAAACTGATTGCACAGAGCTATGATGGGGCAGCAGTCATGAGTGGTGCTATTAACGGCGTGCAAAGACATATCCAAGACCAGTATCCAAGGGCTAATTTTGTACATTGTTATGCACATCAGACAAATCTAATTATGTCACATGCTACATCGAGCAGTAGTAATTACAGAATTTTTTTTGCCAATCTGACGGGATTATGTACATTTTTCTTCACATCACCACAACGAGCTGCAAGATTGGAAGAATTCCTTCCGAGAAAAAGCTTACCTCGTTCTTCAAAAATAAGATGGAACTTCAATTCTAGGACAGTGAATACAATATATGAGCACCGAGAAGAAATAATTGAAACTCTAGAACAAATCGAGGGAGAAGCTAGTTTACAAACTACCATTCATCAAGCTAGTGCCAATTTGCGAATTTTAGAGGAGGAAAATTTTATCTATTGGTTAACTTTCTTTTATAAAATTATGCCACATGTAGACATATTGTTTAATCAATTACAAAATGTCAATACCGATGCATTAAAAATCAAGAATAATTTAGATAATTTTGATCGCGCTATTGGAAAAATTCGAACCGAAATCGCTGACACAGATAATCAGTTGGTTAAACAAAATTACCCAGAACTGACTCCTCGACCATCAAAGCGGGGAAGAGTAACTGATGGTAGCCAAAGAAGGAGGGAAACTATTGAAGTGTGCGATATTATTTTGCTAGAAATAAAAACTAGATTTCGGTATACAGGGCACTTAATATTAGCAAACTTAATTTCTTTTAAACAGTTCTCCTCTTTTCAAAAAAATTTCCGGAAGATCGCCTTAAAGAAGCAGTAAAATTTTATTCATGCCTCAATGAAAGCAGACTACGAACTGAATTAAGCGTTCTATATTCTAGAGAAGAATTTAGGCAAAATATGGAAGTCGGTGCTATAGGTCTGCTAGGTCTTCTGCTGGATGGCTTAAGCGACACCTTTAATGAAGTTGTTACGCTTTTAAAAATTGTCATTACAATCCCAATGACAACGTCCGAAGCGGAACGCCAGTTTTCACGGCTGAAGAGAATAAAAACTTTCCTGAGAAATACAATGAAAGAAGAGAGATTAAATGCCCTTACTATGTTATCTTGTGAAAAAGAATGTATAAATGATTTCCCAAACTTTAATGAAAAAAGTGATAGAACTGTTCTGCAAGTCAAAGACACGTAAAATGGACTTCGTTTATCGTCAGATGTAATTAAACTGTGTAGTGTAATATTTACTATTCCCTCAAAACAAACTCTACAATGAACAGTACCTGTCTGGAACAGTACGTCGGTGAAATTTATAAGGATTGGGTAAGCGTTTTTGTATTACACTTTTTAATTTTGCACTCCCTATGTGAACCACCCTGAGCCGCCACTGTAATAATCTAATATATAAACTAACTAAATGTATTATATCAAAAAAGTCATCTCACCGAAGTGCTGACACTATAGGAACAGCCTTATCGATCTTCTTATTCTAAGAACTGTTTATAGTGGAAAAGGACTATGCGCACACAGGTGTTTATAATCTGAATTCAATCTCATTAATAAAATAAAAATAAATGGTGTTACAATAAGAAAACAAAATTTTAAATAAAACATGGTTTTCTATAGCAAAATATTGAAATATCTATCGATTAATACTGTAGACATTCGGGAATTATGTATGGAACAACACATCTGGTAATGGCTTTGGTGGCGCACGCGAACTCTTCTGGCGAAATTTTCAACAGCCGTTTGGTATAAATTCGGCGGTATTTCATTGATTTCGGCCTTCAATACTAAAGTGGTCGTGGGCTTGTTAGTACAAACCCAAGACTTCAAAAAATTTACGGAAAAAAATCCATAGGTGTCACAAGAACGTGGCGGCCAATTTTGGTCACCAAAATAGGAAATGACACGGCCAGGAAAAGACTCGTAAAAGATCGTCAATGTTTCACGGGCGATATGGCAAATGCCACCGTCCTACTGAAGCCAAATGTTTCAAACAACAATATCTTCTAATTGAGGAACAAAGAACTAGAACTTATAACGTCCGCCATTCACCGTTAATGAATTACATGTCTTGTTTGAATACGAAACAGTGACACGTTGGGGGGTACATTTGTTTCTCATGAATGCGACAATTTTTCTTATTAACAAAGCCAACGAGATGAAAATGGATTTCGTCTCTAAATATGATTTTCTTCACAAAATAGGTTCCACTTCTTGTTGTTTAATTATCCAATTGATGAACTTTCTTCGCTGTACATGGCCTGTTGGCACAAGTTGATGAGTCAATTGGACTTTGTGAGCATGGAGATGCAAATCTTTAATGAAAATAAGGTGAAGAGTGGCTGTTGAAATGTCCAATTCTTGTGCATGATAGCAAACTGAGTTCCCTAGACTCTCGGACACACCCTCACAAACCACCGTGATGTTTTGTTCCCAACGAATATAACGAGTTCGTGTTTCACAGTACTTTCGAATTTTTCGTTTATTCTTTTCACAATTGATAAATTTCGAACACTAATACCACCGAAAATTGACGCACTTTAGGAATTGTAGTAACAAAACTTTCACCATTTAGATACTAATGTTTGACAATAAAGACGTATTATTGCATCGTGTAGCGCTGCATCTTTACTAATTTATATCTGTTTACTATCAACCTGTTACAATTATTGACCTGTCATATCATTACAACTAAAATGGTGCGCAATTCAAATCTTGCACTTTTATTGTAACACCCTTTCTATCTACATATTATATACCAGGTGTATTACGAAAAACCTTTCGTGCTGTAACTTTTTTATTTTCTATCCGAATGTAATAAATTATACGTCGAACTAAATCGTTTTAAAAACACTGTAACGTGATCCGCTTTGAATTTTTTTTACACTTTGTTTTTGACAGACAGCTGCAAACTTTTTTTTTTAAATTGCACTATATTTTTTTTCCTTATTCAAATATATTACTTTTTCTGAATATGAAACTGTAAACAACGATATCCTTGTATGAAAAAAAAACGAGAAATTGTAGGATTTTTTTTTAGTTCGATTTATTCTGGTTTTTCCGAACAAAGAGATTTCTTAAATGCATTTTAAATACTCTATTTCATTTTATTGCCAGCAAATGTGTGTACCTTTTAAAATCACTTACATTCAATACTATATAGCCCATAAAGGATTACAAACCAATGTTATCAGTGAGCGGTGGGTCAACAACAACATTTACAGTGTTTATTTTTAAAATTTAAAAATCAAGCAGTCATATTGAACGATAAAAGTGCATTCCAAATTTTCGAAGAGAGCTGTGACATCTGTCAGTCACACATTCATTATAACATTTTCAACGATTTATTTCTAAATTTTGTTATTGAAATGGATAATGGCGAATGTGTGGATGCGATTCAAGCATATTTTGAATGCGGAACAAATTCTGCAGCTGCTTTGCGACTTTATGGAAATCGTTTTCCTGACAGACTGCGTCCAAGTGCCGATAAGTTTGGAAGGCTCGTGCGAAATTTACGAAATTTTGGATCATTCAAAAAACCGAAAATAAACGCACGTGTAATTCAAGATCAAAATTTAGAATTAAGTGTCTTGCTCTATGTGGAAGAAAACCCTAATACGTCTACGCGAGAAATTGCTCACTACATGCAGGTATCACATTCTACAGTTCAGTGCATTCTGAAGAAGCACAAGTTCTTTCCTTATAAACCACGGACGGTGCATGCTCTCGGTGAAAACGACCCTCAACGAAGGGTTCAATTCTGCACGGTTTTCATGAATAAACTAAGGGAAGATCCAATTTTCTATCGTCGTGTGTTGTGGTCAGATGAATGCACTTTTGGGAAAAATGGTGTATTCAACAGAAATAATCATCGCCATTGGAGCACTGAAAATAACCATGTTGTGATGCAACACAATTTTCAAAATCGGTTCAGTGTAAATGTATGGTGTGGCATTTTAGGCGATAGAGTAGTAGGGCCTTTTTTTGTGGAGGGTAATCTAAACCAAGAAAAGTATAATAATTTGTTACGCAATGAATTAGGCGATTATATAGATGAGTTGCCACTTGCTGAGTTAAACAGGGTGGTGTTTCAACAGGACGGTGCCACACCCCATAATGCACGAATTAATACTGATTTTCTAAATAATTATTTTGGCGTCAGATGGATGGGCACTTACGGACCTATTCGATGGCCTGCTAGATCGCCAGATCTGAATCCACTGGATATCTTTCTGTGGTCTTACATTCAAAATCATTTCTATTTGACTCCACCTGATACCAGAGATGATTTAGTAAGAAGGATAGTACAAGTATGTCATGAAATACCACCAAATCTTATATTAAACGCAGCAGTTGGAGTTAATAGAAGGTGTCAAATGATTCATTAAAATATATGATAGCTTGATTTCTGTAAATTTCGTAGTTTTTTTTTTATAAAAATAAATTTGTCACTCAATTTAATGGAGGTGTCTTCAGGAAATAAATGTTTATTAGAATAAGTTAAAAAAAATATGTAGTACAATTTAAAAAAAAAATTTACTGTCTGTCAAAAACGAAATGTCAAAATTTTTTTTTTAAAAAAACAGGTTACAGTGCTTTAAAAACGATTTAGTTTGACATATCATTCATTAAAATCAGATAAAATATTAGGAAGCTACAGCCCCAAAGGTTTTTCATAATACACCCGGTATTTACGATATAGCTCCTGGTATCGACTAAATTGTCGCTTATGATCGACGAAGGTTGGTGTTTTGTATAATTTTATTTGCTTGTGATTTCTGTAAAATGCCAAGACAGTTGAGGTTTTGTTAGCTTCCACATTAATTGTATAGTGTGACTGTAAAATTTATTATGTACAGGACAGATGAGAATACTACTTGGATCAGATATGTGTACTGCTAAATGGCATTATCAATCTTCGCTAACATTCTGCACAAAGTTTATTGTAAACTATACATAGTCACTGCATTCTGAATAGTTCTAGCTAAAAAAAAAATGAGTTTAAAACTACATTATACTTTCTATATGATATTTATACAACATATTTTAAGCCCTCTGAGATTAAAAACTGTATGAGTAATTTTGCATCAACTGTAGCCTCTAAAAGCATTTTTAATTTGCATAAATTTTAACAGTTTAAATGTTAATACTTTCTTATTCTTGTTACTAAATGTATGCTCACATAAATCTAGTACAAAGATTTTTCTCATTTTTATTTTGATGTAAAAGATACTTTGATTGCTAATTTGAACATGTTACTTTCATTATTTGAATAACTTAAAATAGCAAGAAAACTTAATTGGCTTGATAAATTAAGCATTATAACAAAATTGTAAACGGTTATATTATTAAATAAAATAATCAGCCGTACAACGTGTAAAGAAAAAGTGGTAAAATGAAAGAAATTTTAACCGCAAATAAGCAAGCAGTCTTAAAAGGTTTTCCAACTAGAAGCAAAATGGCATTTTAAGAGGAAGAAACATTATTCTTCCTGATTTTCGTCAAACAGCAAGTCAACGGATAAAAGAAAGTGAATATAGATACAATATTGCAGCAAACAAGATTCGATTTCCCAAAGATCCAATTATAGACGAAAATCATCCTTTCCGATGAAAAAAAAATTACTGAATAAATTGTGGAATCTCGTATTTCGTGTTCGAAATACGAAATTGGATGAGGGATATATACCGTATGTGTTAAATATCATTAGGCATAGAGAATCAACGTATGAGTAGCCAATGCCAGCGAAGACCGCTACGACCGACGATTGTCTCCGATACCGATTGACTGGAAATTTTGCATTCAGTCTAGCTGCGGCCGTTACAATTTGAAAGCGTACAATAAAATTAATGTATAATGGCTCTTGATACACCCACTGAAAAGCTTCAGTTAGTAAAATGGTTTTATGCTGGCAAGTCTGCAATGGAGTGCATGAATTTGTTTGCGCTGACTTTTGCAAACCGTTCTGTACCTTGCAGACAAACAATTTATAATATTATTAATAAATTTGAAACTTGTTTCTGTCTCCATAACTGTACGAAATGCAAACCAAGAGAGGTATCACCACAAAAAATTGAGGAAAGAGAACGGCGGGATGTATTAATTTGTAGTATTGTGGAAATTGCCACGAGATCTACTAGAAGTGCTGCCGAGGAATTGGGTACAAGTAACACAACTATTTCACGTATTTGGAAACGTAATGGTTTAAAATGTTTCAAATATTCGAAAACTCGAGAAATATTTCCCGAGGACAATTTCCGGAGAATGGAGTTTTGTCAAGACGTTATGGAAAAGATACATCGAGATGAAAATTTCGTTGAAAATATTCTCTTCACCGATGAATCAACTTTTCCATTACACGAAAAGCACAATCCCTCTGTTCTTCGATATTGGTGTTCGGAAAATCAACACCGGCATTTTGCAAATCGCACTCAGTATCCTCAGAAACTAAACGTTTGGGCATGTATTTTAGGTGGCCATTCTATAGGCCCCTAATTTATTGATGGTATATTAAATGCCGACAAGTATCTCGAATTACTGAAAAATCAAACACTTCCCGCCATTCAAAACATTGGAATAAATCAGGAAATCGTTTGGTTTCAACATGATGGCTGTCCAGCACATAATGCAGTGAGGGTAAAGGAATTTCTAGAAAATACTTTTCCTGGACGTCTTATTACTGGAACAGGAAACATTAAATGGCCCCCGCGATCTCCTGATCTATCTCCAAATGATTTCTTTTTTTGGGGATATCTAAAAAATATTGTTTATACTCATGAAGCTGGTAGAGCAGAACATCTAGTTGCCTTGAGAGAAAAAATAACTGAGGCTGCGAATTTATTAACTGCCGACATGTTAGCAAATGTAAGAGCTAATTTCAATGACCACCTAGGACAATGTCTTGCTGTGCAAGGAGGAATTTTTGAACCTCTTGTATAATTTATTATAATTTTTAAAATCCTTTTTTAATTTATTTTATTAGGATTATTCTTTAATTTTGTTAGAATTACGCTTTTGTTTATGTGACGCACCGCAGCTTAAAAATTTCCTGCATCTACTGAAAGAAATAAGAAAAGCAAATCCCTTGCAATTCGTAAATGTTATTTTAGAACGAATTACAAGTACCTATGTCGATGGTCAAATGATTACTGCTAACTTGTATTTGCGAAACAATCGGAGACAATCGTTGCCGGCCGTCGCGGTCTTCGCCGGCATTGGATCGGCTTCTCCATATACATATACAACGTATGTATTCATACGTAATCCATATGCCCAATGATATTTGACACATGCGGTATAACTAACAATGGTAATAGGGAAAACTTAAGGTAATTCATTTTAAATTCCTGGGAAAATATAGTTGAGCCATAGGGCTATATTAGAAATCTCGTACATTCAATGTCCAAAAGATCGAAGACACAAATGGCGACCCAATTGACTATATTTTTCGTTAATTTATATTAAAAAAGTATTCTATATAATGTTATGTATGTATCACTTCGTGATAATATCATACTTTTATTTAAGCATCAACGCTAAGAAGCCGTCTGCACTGACTTACACGGTGTACTTTCTGCCAACTACATTTTGTACTCTCCATACTTCTTCAAACCAGTAGGAATGAACAACGACTAATAAAACTAGCAGTCATAAATAGACTAATAATATTTTAAGATGTTCTATATTATATTATATACATTCTTACCCAAAAAATCTCATTAATAGATTACAGTTCTCCACTTAGAAACAAGACCAACCTGGCAATAATAATAATAATCCACTATCCATTAATAACAGCACCAACAACAATGCAAACATGGGGCAATGCATCTATAAATATCTTCTATACATACTCAAGTTAACTGACAAAATTAACACCCTTCTCCGTAATCAACAGTCCAAAATAATTTTTACGTCTGCTATTCCAGGAAGCAGATTTCTATTCAAATTAAAGAGTCCGACACCTTCGCTTAAACAAAATCATATAGTTTATGCAGTCAAATGCAATGAATGCTCCAAATATTATATAGGCCAGTCAGCCCAGAGATGGCGTAAACGTAGCACCCAACATTGCAGTGATTCGACGGTAAACCCCAACAAAATGGGCCTTGGGATCTCATATTAGTACTTTGAAACACAATGCCAATTTTAACAGTGTAAATTGCTTATTCAGCAAAAATAACTATTACAAAAGAATTACATTAGAAAATTTAGCTATCAAAAAAATTACTAATAATCTCAATACTAAATTTATATATTATTATATTAAATAAATTAAAATTAAATTAATTTGATTGTTTTATATTTTCTGGTCTGATTTTGTTGTCTAGTCCTCCAATTTTATTTTATTTCAAACTGTTTCACACATAATTAATATACATTTTTTTCGCCACATCTGGTTCTTGTATCCCTTATCGCTTTACGAGTCTTTCTTCGGAGGTATGCAATTTCGTTCTAACTTGTCCATTATCCACTGACATCCAAACCATTACATTTTAAACTTTGTTTTTTTAATTCTCGTTAATATGTTTTGCATTTTTCGCAATAGTTGGTTTTTCGAATGTAAATACAGTTAAGATATGAATTTTAATTGATATCTTCATTCAATAAAATCGCTCAAGAATTGTTAATTTGCTAATGTAAGTACATTTCTATATTTTACTTTATATGGTTAATCTGTAAATACTATATTAGGTCTGATGAAGAAACAAATACAGTTTCTAAACGTTACGTAGCAATAAATCCTTTTATTTGATATAGTATATTCAGAATGCCGTTATTGTATTTAATGGTGGCAATTTTTATGTTTATAAAACCGATAAGATTGTGTCTAAGTTTTATTATGTTAAGGGTTCAGCGTAACCTGGTACGAAAGTCAATTGAATTTTTAAAGATCATATATTAAAGGAACATATAAGATGTATGCTTTACAGGCATCTAAGTTACAATCTATTATCTTTAATCGAAAAGTTCTATTGAACGTACGTAACGATTGACAGCGGAACAAAACTTAAAGCGAGATGAACAATAACAAAACTATGTTGTGGGTAAGCCTTAATATATCGTCTCCGATAGTATTTATGGTATATTCAGTCGCACAGTGACGTAACAAAATTTCCTTAAATATCTTATCATGTTTTTCTGGCGCTTATGAGGCGGAATTTTGGAAAAATATTCTATATAATTTAATCTTTCCATTTTTCATACCTTGCCTTTTTATTTCAGGGACACCCGGTATATATATATATATATATATATATATATATATATATAAATACATATATAACAATTGATAAATTATTGGAGTTTTTCGGCTTTTATATGAAATATTTACAAATATCAAGTTAGTATGTATGTAATTGCAAAGTAAGGGGGGATTACTCATATAGCTATGGAGTAATAATTAGCATTTTCAAACATTCAAATCTGACATCTGCTCTCAAAATACTGACATCTGCTTTCAATAACTGACATCTAATTTCAAAATAGGCATTTGCTTCAAATCTGATATTTGCTTTCATAACTGACACCTGCTTTCAAAACAGACATCTGCTTTCAATTACTGACATTTGCTTTCACTAACTGACATCAACTTTCAAAACTGACTTCTGCTTTCAACTTGACATCTACATTCAATAACCGTCATCTGATTCATTAACACTGTTACTTTATAATGCATTTCTAAATACCTTGAACCTAGGTCTATTGTGGGTGTGTGGTAAAACCGACAGTCCGGCAAACTGTAGACTTGGCTTCGAGTCCCAACATAGACAATACTTGCTTTGTAATTTGTAGACAGCAATGTTTACATCCCCCCTTACTTTGCAATTACATACATACTAATGTAAGGTCCTATGTGGCTGGAGGATCGCTATGTAATGTGGGGCCTTAAGCCCTAAGGCAGAAGCGCCTTAAGTCTGGATCGTCCATGTAATGTTCTATGCCCTAGGGGGCTGGCTAGGATCGCCATGTAATGTGCGCTTACGGCTCTAACCGACTAGCAGTGATCGCCATGTAATGTGGGCCGTTTGTGCAGCCACATTGTTGTGCAGGTTCGAGGCTGGGCGGAGAATCAAATGATACACATTCGAAGTTTGGTTTACATACTATAATTAATCAACGCTTATAAAATGGATAACAATACTATTTACAAGATATACACATTATAATTAGTTCAACTAAGACAGGGTAGAACGGGGTTATTAAGATGTACCCACAGTTCGTACCACTGACTGGTTGTTACTATCTCTATGACTTAAACTATCGCCTTTATATATCAGAGAAGATCCTTGTCTCACTTACAAGTTGTTTCTAGAACAAATGTACAACCCTGATGCATAGCCTTGTGTATGCAACAAATACGGAGTAAGGTCGTGTTTGGATAACACATTAATGTTTTGTATTAAAGCCGAGGCTGTCCTTGCCAAAGTGTTACGCATACACATGACCGTGTATCGAGTTATTACACTAACTTGATATTTGTAAATATGTATTTCATATAAAAGCCGAAAAACTCCAATAATTTTATCAATTGTTATATTTAATAAACGGCTAAGAAATTATCTAAACACATAAACACATAAATACATATATATATATATACATATATATATATATATATATATATATATATATATATATATATATTATTTACTATACAGTAAAAAAACTCTTTTTATTTATATTTGGAAATATGTAATACCGTAATGACAATTAGAGAATGCTTCATTTTCACAGACCATTTAATAATCATTCAACTTCTTTATAGTGACGAACAATATGTTAAACGTAGTCAAAACGCTCTTTTCATGTGTAAATAATTTGAAACTATAAACTGAACTAGGACTTCTTTACAAATGTGAGCTATAGCTTCAATTATTAACAATATCATGCACAATGTCCATGATAAGTGCTGGCAGTGAACTATGTTTTTCAACATTAAAGAGAATAAAAACATTTTGCGAAATACCATAGTCCAAAAAAGGCTGTCTGCATTGGCAATGTTAAGTGTAAAAAAGGTAACTTATAAATAAAATACTCAATTTTAATGAACGCGCAATAAATTATTTTGCCGATGCTAAAGAGTAAAGAATTGATTTCAAGTATAAATCTATTTAAAATACCGATATATTTGTATGATCCAGCTATAAATTTGACCAAGAGACGCCACTGAATTAAGTTATACTGTTTATTTATGTTTCTCATGAATTATAATTTTTGCAATTAACCTGACTTGAATTTTATTTTAAAAATGAAATAAATAAAAATCTTGCAGGTCTTTGAACTTAATATTATAAAATTAATGTTGACGTTTATTGAAAAGAGGAAGTTCAAAAATATAAGTAAATTATTGTGTAAGTATACTTAGAATTATTTAAAACTACTCATTATCATTTCCTTTATGTTTGTAAAAAATAGACGTCCTAATTTCTGGTGTTCAAATATTTGCTACTGCGAATGTGTAGTTTACTTATTCTTATTCCAAACAAATTGAGTTAACCTATATTACGTGATACAAAAAATGAAGCGCAGGTTATAAACTCGAATTTATTTGTTTATTTGTTCTATTCTGATCTGTTTAAACACCCTTCGAATTTTATTATTTAACAAGTGTGAACGTGTCTGCTTCCGTAACTCCTGTTTTCAAAGCAATATACATAATTGATGATAAGTTTAGGTGCACTCTATGTTTTGTCAGTTATACAGGGTGGCCCAAAATGACCGAATTTTTTTAATTCCTTATAACTTTTTTATTATAATTTTTTTTTGTTTTCAGTATTTTGTAAAGAAGACTTGGGGAATTTAAAATGGAACAGTACACAATTGAACAAGGTGCCAAAATCGTTGAACTTTATTTCTTAAATCAACGATCCATTGTTTTGACTCGTGCATATCGTCGTTATTTTAATGTGCGGGTTGGACCCTCAGAGTCAACAATAAACCGTCTGGTTGCAAATTTTCGAGAACAAGGGGCAGTAAGGAACCTTCCTGGTGCCGGCAGACGACGAACGGTGCACACGGATGACAATATTGAACGGGTACTGGAGAGTATTCGGGAAGATGGAAAAACATCAACCAGGAGACGTTCGACACAACTTGGCCTCTCAAGAGGGTCGCTGCAGAGAATTTTGCATATAATAAGAATGTTTCCATACAAAATTCAGCTTGTCCAACAATTGAAACCGACAGATTACCAGCAACGACTTGATTATGCAATTTATTTTCGTCAAAAAGCAGAAGAAAATCATGATTTTATTCATAATTTAATTATGAGCGACGAAGCCCATTTCCAATTAAATGGGTTCGTTAATAGGCAAAACTGCAGGATATGGGTTACGGAAAATCCAAGAGTGGTTCAACAGCGAGAATTACACCCACTTAAGTGTACCGTTTGGTGCGGTGTTTCGTCGGAAAGGATAATGGACCCATATTTTTTTTGAAAATGAACACGGTGTCGCTGTTTCCATCACTGGTGTTAGATACCGGACAATGTCGGAAAATTTTTTAAGGCCAGCCGTGGAAAAGCATCTGCAAGTATGGTTCCAACAGGATGGAGCCACAGCGCACACTGCGTGGGACACAATGGCTCTTTTACGCGACATCTTTGGTGAACGAATTATTTCCCGTACAAGCGATTTTAATTGGCCTCCGCGTTCACCGGATTTAACCGCTTCAGACTGTTTCCTTTGGGGTTATTTGAAAGGAAAAGTCTATATTAATAAGCCTCGAACCATACAGCAATTAAAAAATAATATACGCGACGAAATCAACAACATAACACCTGAAGTTTTGCGAAAGGTTATGGAAAATGTTTTGGAAAGAGCACGAATATGCGAAGCAGAAAATGGCTACCACTTTCGAGATATAATTTTTCATAATTAAATTAAAAATATTCTCCATTAATTTACTGTATTTAAAATTAAAAAAATTTAATAATTATGTCTTAAATAATAAGTTATAATGAACTCAAACCCCTTCGGTCATTTTGGGCCACCTGTACAAGCAAATAAAAATAACACAATTTTATGAAAAAATATTTTTTTAAATATTGTGAACAAAAAAAAAATTGAAAACAAAAGTATACATTCCCGCTTTTACTGCGACACTTCCAGTACAACGCGCTGCTGTTACCGATCCACCTAAACCTCCGAGTCTGAATACTGTGTCCCTGCAAGCCGAAACCGTTTTCACCAATCCGACCAATGTGAATGATGCAGATTGGACACCCGATATTGAAAATAATGCACCACAACCGGTAACACAAATCGAAATGGATTACATTGTGGCTAAGATGGGACTATCACAAAAAAATTCAGAATTTTTGACATCTTTTTTGAAGCGTAAAAACTGACAGAGCAAAATGTCAGCGCAACATCATACCGAAAACGCCAAGTTGATTTTCAGAAATTTTATTCCGTTGACGAAGCAAATACGTTCACTTACTGCCATGATATCCCAGGTTTAGTGAAAAATATGGGAATGGATTATATCGCTGGCGACTTGCGTTTATTCATCGACGATTCAGTTTCAAGTTTGAAGGCTGTGCTGTTGCACAAAACAAACAAAAAACCGTCCATTCCATTGGGATTCAGCACAACTATAAAGGAAACGTATGCAGCATTGGGCGAAATTCTAGAGAAAATCAAATACAATGTACACAAATGGAAGATTTGTTGTGATCTAAAGGTTGTCAACATAATACAAGGCATTATATTAAAGGGCGGTTTTCCAAAATACTTCTGCTTTCTTTGTAATTGGGATTCGCGATACACAGGGAATCAATATCAATGTAAAGATTGGAAAGCAAGAACTCCCGAGCTCAACAAACAATTAAAATTACGTAATGAACCTTTGATAAAGGATGTAGATGATATTTTGTTGCCATCGCTCCACATGAAATTAGGAATAGCTGGGAAATTCGTTGAAGTGATAGTCAAAGATATTGAGGACGCTATGACTGTTTGAAATCCAACTTTCCAAAACTCAGTGAAGCTAAAATTAGAAAAGGTACGTATCGTTGTCTGTATTTAAATATTGTAATATCTAAATTTGTTCACTTCGATATATTCGCAATAATTTTTTCGCAACTGATTTTTTTTAAATTTCAAACAGGTACTCTGAATGGACCGGATATACGAAAATTAATGAAAAGCGAATCTTTCACAAATATGCTTTCGAACCATTATAACCACCTATGTGCATGGGATGCATTGAAAAAAGTCATTGAAGGCGTTTTAGGAAAGAACCGTGTACAGCGAGATGACATACAGACACGAGTGGACAAGTTGCTGTATTATTTTGAAAAAATCAATGCATCCATGACGTTAAAATAACATTTCATGCATTTCCACCTTGATACCTTTTTGGCACAATTACCTCAGGAATCGGACAAACAAGGAGAGAGGTTCCACCAAGTGATCATGCCAATGGAAAAGCGATTCAAAGGCAAAAAATTAGATGCATTGTTTGTGGAGGTTTGTTGGTGGAGTTCTAAAATTATGCAGTTTGAAGATGAAAGCACCGTAGATGAAGATGACACCGAAATTGGTGGACACACTAAAGAAAACATGCCCTTGAATATTATGTCTAACTCGAATGATGATGCAGACTCAGAACATGAATATGATCAACCTACGAAGAAAACAAGATTATCAGAACCACAGGCGTCAACTTCAACGAGGATGGATATTGACAATAATTGAAAATGTTCTAAATTTTTTTCCATGCATAGATAACAAAAAAAAATCTCATATTTTCTGTGTAAGAATAGCTGTAATATGAACCGGAATTTTTATTTTCATGCAAAATAACGTTTATAAAGAAAGAAAACAGCATATTTGTGGATTTGTAATCCAGTTATTGAGCAAAAAATGTGAAAAATGGGGAAAGAATGGGCATTTTTGCGATTTTTAAGGCACTGGATGCACTTTTTTCCAGTAGGTTTGTTCCGCTTTTTTTTTTTCTCCATTTCAATATCTACAACTTTGCTTCAGACACAAAAGAGATATTCCGTACGGTATACCGAGATATAACCGTGTTAAAATATAGAAAAAGTGATCAAAATCCACCTTGAGCAAAAAAATTCGTATGGCCATTAAATTTTTAATGCAGCCAACTTGGCAAAACGAATGATGCAGAAGTTCTTCTTTTTGGGGCTACTTTCACGTGCAATTCTCAGAATTGAGTCCCAAAAACATGTGTTGTATTGTGTAAGCGACCATCTCGACCTTCAACGGTAAAATTTTTTGGAACCGAATTTAGTTCTATATTTCAACACATAAGGCACATTTCCATAAGCGGGCGCTCCTATAAAAGTGCGCGGGCAGCATTCTTTATACCCAAGACTAGAAAATATCTCCCATAAGCGGCCACTAAACTCCAATAGCCGGCCGAATTAGATTTTAACGTACAATTTTAAGTTCGATATTCGATGAGTCCCCTTGAGTTTTTGGGAATTTACCATTTATCTTTACTTTACAAGACTTGGTCGTTGTCCTTTGTGCTCTAGGAATGTTAACACTAAAAGAAAAGATGGAAATAGTGAATGCAATTGATGTAGAAAAACTATCAACTCGGGCTATAGCATCGCGATTTCACATAGGAAAGACGCAAGTTACGATGATAGTAAAAAATAAAGAGGACATCCGACGTTTGTCGGGTGTAAATAAGCATCAAAAAATAAGTTTTTTCAAAACTGAAGGCTTGAACATCGACAACGCATGTTTCAAGTGGTTTATGAATACTATAAATCAATTATTCCTATATAAGGTGGGCTTGTAAAAGAAAATGCAAAAGAAATTGCAGAAAAATTTGACTACAAAAATTTGAGTGCATCTGATGGATGGCTTCAAAAGTGGCGTAAAAGAAACAACTTTAGTTTAAATGCATTTCTGGTGGAGCAGCTGATGTAAATGAAGCGACAGTTAATGCATTCACGGAGAAATTTCTTTCTTTGTTGCTCGGATACCAATGCGAAGATATTTTACAATTCTGATGAAAGCGGCCTTTTTTTCGTGCGCTTCCCGATAAGACGTGGAGCTTAACATCTGAGAAGTGTTCAGGGGAAAATTAGCGAAAGAAAAACGAACTGTGTTATTTTGTGAAAGCATGACTGAGTAGAAAAAAATTATTGGTGGTTGGAAAATCGGCTCATCCTAGGGCATTGAAAAACATAAATATTAAGGATGTACCTGTCATGTGGAAATCAATTAAAAAAGCCTGGATGACTCGGGAGATAATGGGTGAATGGTTGGACGAGCTAGCTAAAATGGGCATTGAAGATAGGAAAATTCTGCTGTTTTTAGACAACGCCGCGTAACATCCTCGAGAATTACGCTTAAGAAATATAAAAATTATTTTCTTACCTCCAAATACAACCTGTGCTTGCCAGCCACTACATCAAGGTATCATTCGAAATTTCAAGTTTTATTACCGCAATCAGATTTTAAAGCATATTTTATCAAACATGGATTGTGTTAAATCATCATCTGAAAAATAATGTTGTGGAGGCATTGTACTTCATAACAGCAGCATGGCAAAAGATCAATCCAGACAATAGAAAACTGTTTCAGAAAAGTTGTTTTCAGAAAAGCGGATATGAAGATTCCCCATTTTGACCTCGAGGACGACTTACCGTTGCCTGTACTTGCGATAATGATAAGAGCTGCAGAAGAGTTGAATGTTACCAATGACCAAAATCTAGATGAACTTAAAAACATCGATTAAAATACACTAAGAGAAGATGATGATTTCGAAAACCAGGTTACTGCATTCAGGCAACGAAACAGAGGACGCTCAAGAAAAGGAAAATAACCTAAAGTGCTACAGTGAAGCTTTAAATTACATTAGAGAACTGAAAACGTTTTCTAATGACGACTATGTGGCTTTTGAACAAATCAAAAATCTGGAATTTCCTCTTCAGAAGTACCCTATGGAAGAACAGCAAAGGAAACTTGTCGAAACAATGAGTTTTTAAAGACGATCTGGCCCCGAAGAAAGCAAAGACAGTGAAATCGGCCAACAAGGTGATGGCCAATGTGTTTTCAGGATTCACGAGAAATCATCTACATCGACTACTTGGAAAATTGACTAGCGATAAATGGAGAGTATTATACAACGTTATTACACCAGTTGAGCCTCATTTGGCAAAGAAAAAAATTCTCCTCCACCAAGACAATCCACGGGTGCACACTTGCACAGTTTCGATGGCGAAAATCATCAAATTAAAGTTCAAATTATTACAACATCCACCTTATTTGCCGATTTAGCCCTCAGTGACATTTTTTTTATTCCCAAACTTGAAAAAATGGCTCGGCC
Organism: Melolontha melolontha; assembly: GCA_935421215.2. NCBI lineage: Eukaryota > Metazoa > Arthropoda > Insecta > Coleoptera > Scarabaeidae > Melolontha > Melolontha melolontha. The sequence continues at coordinate 163,332,100 of OW285237.1, read as the reverse complement.
GAAAACGATTCTCGTCGAACGAGGAGGTCATCGCCCAAACAGATGCCTATTTTCAGGACTTTCCGAAATTCTACTTTCTGGACGGCTTAAAAAAGTTGAAAAAACGCTAGGTAAAGTGTATACAGCTAAAAGCAGACTACGTTGAAAAATTTTTAAAAAAACCCTAAAAAACCCGTCTTATGTATAATTGCATATTTTCTTTTTATTAGTTTTATTAATTTCTGAAACATAAATTGCCTTCAGAAACTTTCCTCATTAGAGACGGCCCTGCTTTTTGATAATGGTTGGTGACAGTGCACGTAATCTGTCACAAACGTATAATTTTGAATTAGCATGGCCATCTCTAATGAGGAAAGTTACTTGTATCATATACCGTCTGTTCGTTCTCAAGTCGAATATAGGAATCCTTATCATGCGCTCACGTTACCTAGCACCACCAGCAAAATAGCTGATCTATCAATTAAATAATTTAAATTTCAATGCAGTACGTCAAGTTTGACATTTCATTCATTCAAATTTGTGTTTTACTGTAATTATGCAAGCGAAGAAAGAGTTTTTATGGTGAAAACATATAGTGGCTGTAGTTTGCGACGAGTTCGCGTTCTATTTCACTTTCTGTTATCGATATGCTTCACTGACGAGTGTAATTTCTCCCTAAATTAAACCCAATGTTCAGAATGCAAGATATTAGGCTAAAAAACACCAGAATTAATATATCGACCAGAACTCAGTATCCTCAAAAATATAATATCTGGGACGGAATTTTCAATAATAACATTATTGGATCATTTGAAATTATAGGAAATTTAAATACAAGGACATATTTAGAACTTTTAATAACAAAAGTAGGAGTTACATTGGAAGATGTTGCAAGAGAAAATTAGGATATCTGGTTTCAACAAGATGGTTGTCCCGCGCATTTTAGTTTAGATGTTAGAAATTTCTTAAATAATTCATTTTCAAATCACTGGATTGGTAGAGGTGGTGCTATAAATTGACCAGCAAGATCACCTGATTTGGCACCTTGAGATTTTTTCCCGTGGGGACATCTTAAGACCAAAAGCTACAAAACAACGTCACCTAGATTAATTCTTTGAAAAAAGCATTAGAAGCTGAATGCGCGTTAATTACTGACAGACAATTGGCAAAGGTAATATGTATTTTGTATAACAGACTAGGGTATTGCTTAGCACAAAACGGCGGGGTTTTTTGAGTATTTACTATAATTTATTTTTATTGTTTTCGTTTTTAATAAATATTACTTCATTACTTAGTACTTATTTATTGTTTTAGTATAGAAAAAATAGCAAAAGTAATAATAATAATTGAATATACTGTTAACTGCCTATGTTCGACTTTGAGAGTGGACACTCGGTATATTTAGTGTTGTAATGTTCCTGAAAGATTCTGTTGGATAAAATAAAAATGAATAAATAATTAATAATTACGTCAAAATTTCTAAAGAAAAACTGTTTAGCTATAAAAATATGGAAAGACGGAAACTAAAAACGGCTAAAGTGAATAAGTGCAAAATTTCTAATTTATTCTTATATGTATAAAAGATACAAAATGAAATCAAATTACTAAAACAAAGTGCAATGTAGATATTATTAAGAAACCTTAACAAAGCAGATGATTTCAAACAATGCCTTTTTATCGACAAAAGCATCGTATCGCGAAACAGTAGTGGAAATGGTAAACCAGCCCAACAGCACGTTGCCACACTTCATTAAGTAAACTTCCTGTTATTGAAACCATCTGATATTAGTGATTTGTCTTTCAAATTATGCAATTGTAAAGAGATAGAGCTCTTTAAATATGCACGGATAAAAACTGCACAGAAAGGAGGTCAAGGTAATTATGTACTTTAGAAACATTAGAGAAATTACAAGAGAATGGGAAAAATGTGAGAGTATATTGACCTCTAAAAGATCGATAGCAATAAATTAATGATGAATAACGTGATATTTAATAAAGGGCAGACAGAGGGAATAATAATAGAGGAAATTGAATTACTTCAGGTATAGATACGTTTTCATTTGGAAGATGTAAACACGGAAGCTTTTCATTACATTACTTCAACAATGACGACAATATTTATACCTATAATGATAAATTACGAAATACAAAGCGAATATCAATATTCCAGGAAATATTTTCGTATTTTTTGCAAGCAATTTAATACTAGATTAGAAATATAAGAACCCGTAAACCGTCAATAAGTAGGTACATATTGTTCTACGATACGAACGGATGAGGATATTTTTACCTAATCTACTTAGCTGGAGGAAACGGACTAGAAGATAAACGGAATATTATGTTTCAACGTAATTACCATCAATATTTGTACATGTTTCCATCGCTTTTCTAATTATGTACTTAAAATGATTTAAGTAATTTTGCGAGATAATGTTATACAGTCTTTCCAATTGTCATCCAAACACGATACGCGTTCACAAATTTGTATTTAATTTAAGAAAAGTTAGAATAAGTCTTTGTTGACTATAAGAAACGTCTTTTGTACAAAACTATAATCATCGATTTTTCTCTTTCACCTTTCTCACCTTATAAAGCTTGTGAATGTAATAAATCAAAAAAAGTTTTATAACCTTTTCTACAGTGTGTCCATTAGAGTGTCCATTATTTTAAAATTTTTTGAAATGTTGAAACGGTACCCTCTCATTTTTTTCCATTGGACTAGAAAATAACTCGCGTAAAATTTTTCGCCTCCCCGACCACGCCTTCCCTAAGCGACGGGGCTCTGAAGATGGCACTATGAATTGTTCGTATAATTTCGATTTGTTTGAATCTGCAATGCTTTTGTTTATTGCTATGATGAAGAAATTTAAATTAGTAGAACATAGATAGAGGTATCCCCATGTGGAGTGGGCTATGACGCCTGCAGATCAATTTTCGCTACACAAGAAAATCGGTTGGATCTGCTTATAAGCACTGGAGTAGACCTCATTTAGGTGTTTTTAAGTTTTTTGTTTTAAAATTTTTACGGTGCTCTACCATTTTTTACTATTTGACGTAAATATAACTCATGCAAATTTTTACGCCCGCACGACCACGCCTTCCCTATGATGCGGGCCCTAAAAATGTTCCTTTATTCTTTTATAACTTTTTTTAAATTTCTTTTTTTTTAAGTTTTTATTTAAATAAAACTAAACAATTTCATGAGGAAAACGTAACATTAAGATAATAATTAAAAATAAGAAATTAATCTAAAAAAATAAAAGTATAAAATTACAATTAAAGCTTTTGTGTTAAAAAACAAAAGCTTTAATTTTAATTTTATACTTTAATTTTTTGAACACAAAAGCTTTAATTCTAATTTTACACTTTTATTTTTTTAGATGAATTTCTTACTTTTAATTATTATCTTAATGTTACGTTTTCCTCATGAAATTGTTTAGTTTTATTTAAATAAAAACTTGTTAAAAAAAAGAAATTTAAAAAAGTTATAAAAGAATAAAGGAACATTTTTAGGGGCCGCACCATAGGGAAGGCGTGGTCGTGCGGGCGTAAAAATTTGCATGAGTTATATTTACGTCAAATAGTAAAAAATGCAGCACCGTAAAAATTTTAAAACAAAAAACTTAAAAACACCTAAATGAGATCTACTCCAGTGCTTATAAGCAGATCCAACCGATTTTCTTGTGTAGCGAAAATTGATCTGCAGGCGTCATAGCCCACTCCCCATGGGGCTACCTCCATCTATGTTCTACTAATTTAAATTTCTTCATCAGAGCAATAAACAAAAGCATTGCAGATTCAAACAAATCGAAATCATACGAACAATTCATAGTGCTATCTTCAGAGCCCCGTCGCTTAGGGAAGGCGTGGTCGGGGAGGCGAAAAATTTTACGTGAGTTATTTTCTAGTTCAGTGGAAAGAAATGAGAGGGTACCGTTTCAACATTTCAAAAAATTTTAAAATAAGGGACACTCTAGTGTCCATGCATATACAGATACAAATTTGTTTTTATACAGATTTGTATTATTTTGTATTTTCTACAGAGACGAGGTGCTACCCAGAATTTTCCGGAATTAGAATATGCCGCGCGAAAGTGTGGTAGTACAGGTCTATAGCGCTAGATGGTGTGAGATACATCTCTTACTAAGTCAGTCTGTCAAACGGTACTTTTCTAGGTTTATATTTGTTGAGTTGTGTTTGAGTTATTCTGTGACACTACAATGTCTGATGTCTGTTCTCTACACAATGTGAAAGAGCAAAGAACGTGCATCAAATTTTACTTCAAACTTGGTAAAACGCCAACAAATGGTTAAACAAGCGTTTGATGAAGATGCTTTAGACCAGACGCAAACTAATGACTGGTACAACCGTTTGAAAAATGTGGCAAAAATGTGTGATACTATCCTGCAGGACAGAATGAGAACAATCCATGACGTTGGTAATATTGTCGGCTTGTCGTCCGGCGAACTCAACATGCGGATTGCGGCGAAGTTTGTGGCAAGATTACCCTCTATTGAACAAGAAGGGCACCGTGTTCATGTGTGCACAGAGCTGAAAGAAACCGCAGAGAGAGATGCAAACTTCAGTACCAGAATCATTACTAGCGACGAATCATGGCTGTGCGGGTATGATCCAAAAACAAAGCAGGAGTCGTCGCAGTTGAAGACCCCATCGTTACTATGACTGAAAAGAGCACGGCAAGTTCGAAGCGACACCAACTCGATGTTTATTTGGTTCTTTGACATTGATGGCATCGTGCCCAAAGAATTTCTCCCAGCAGGTGAAACAATTAACGCACGATTTTATTGCAATGCTCTTCGACAACAAAGAGAAAATAGCCGACGCAAGCGGCCTGGCAACTAACGCCACAATTCGTGGTTCCTACACTACAACAATGTACCAACCCACAGGTCACTTGTTGTGCGTCAGTTTCTAGACACAACGAAGGTGATAGTGCTACCCCCCCTCCCCAGATCTTGCCCGTTGTAACTTCTTCCTGTTTCCGAAGCTGAAACTGAAACTCAAGGGGCGCCGTTTTTAACGATTGAGGCGACGCAAGCGGCCTGGCAACTAACGCCACAATTCGTGGTTCCTACACTACAACAATGTACCAACCCACAGGTCACTTGTTGTGCGTCAGTTTCTAGACACAACGAAGGCGATAGTGCTACCCCCCCCCCCCTCAGATCTTGCCCCTTGTAACATCTTCCTGTTTCCGAAGCTGAAACTCAAGGGGCGCCGTTTTTAACGATTGAGGAGATCCAGACCGAATCGCAGGCAATATTAAACACGTTAACACGCGTCGACTTCCAGCACTGCTTTCAGTCATGGACAAGTCACTGGTATCGATGTATTCATGCGGAAGTAGTGTACTTTAAAGTGGATGGTAGTGAACAAGTTGTCAGAACAATGTATTGTATTTGTTTCACATTCCGGGAATTTCTGTGTAGCACTTCGTATACTGTTTTAGATTCTTAATCGAAAGAAGACTAAGGGCTATTCGTACTCTGGATTCAATGGGAAAATATTTAATGACTAGTCGGGGGTGTGATCACTGTTTCTTTTTGTAATAATTTACATTGATCATCGATAATTTAATATTCTATTTGTTCAATTATATTTATATTAAACTTACATTTACTTGCAATTAGTATATGTAGATAAGGGAACATAGAATCAAGTTTGGTTAGTATACTTTTTTTATTGTTTTACAATCCATAAAGAACGGACGGAAGATCAGAACCGAATCCCAGACTTATGGTTTTCTTTATATTAAAAATAGATTAGTGCTGACATTGTTATTATTTTTTCCTTTTGACTATATAATTTTAGTCATTGTTGGAAAGGTGTATTCCATTTCTTTGTATAGTAGAAAGCAAAAGCTTATTTCTTTTCGAATTTTGGGTTGCTTAAGGCAAAGGAGACAGTAGTTCCTAAGAACGCCGTTCCAACCCAGAATCCAAGAAGAAATCATAGAGGATGATGGTAGTATCGCAAAAATTACAGTTCACACTTACCTTTGATAACTAAATGATATGCTCCTACTAAAATTATAGCAATTAAAGCTATCAATTTGGCCACGGTAAACAAATCTTGTACTCTCATAGTCCATCTTACACTCAAGCAATTGACAGCAGTCAATATACCTGAAAAGAAAACGAGATTATGATACAGCAAAAAGAAGTTTAGTCTTAGTACTAAATACATACATACATATACTCCAATAATTAATATGCACAGCTATAAACATAATAGGTTTTACTTGGCGTATTTCGTTTATATTAATTCTGAAACGCCTATCTGTGCGCTCACGAAGTGAAAGCACACGACTTCAACATTGTATTAACTTTCTAACAGGTCGATTTAATATTGTGTGGTAATTGTGATAAAATCAGAAAATTTTAATGCAAAAGGGTTAACAGGTCTTTGTTCTCTGTAAAATTAACAGCTTTTTCTTTCAAATATACACTAACTCCTATATTTTAATTTTAATGGCACAAATGTGAGTACCAATAAAATACACAATATTAACAAACAAAATACAAATAATTATTCCTAATTATCTAATGAAATAAGTGTAAGTTTTATAGTTTCAATAAATACATATATTGCCCAGATCCCAGAAGCAAAAAGGTGCCTATTCTGCTACATAATCTGAGCCCCCCACACATCACAAACGACAGTCTCGAAAATTACTAATTTAGATTATAAACTACAGCATCTAGCATATTTAACATGCATGTCCAACAAATTATTTTTTTAACATCTAAATGCCTTCTTAAAGGGAAAATTAAGTTAAGGCTGGAATCGGTGATTTGGACAAAAAAGGTATTTCGTTACTATAAAAATGATTTGCAATAAAATTATTACAAATTCAACAACAAAAAATAATAAAGATAGTAACTATGGAAATATTATTATGATTATGCAAAATGACATTAAAAGCTAAAAGATATCACCACTCTCCTAATATAACTATTTTTCTTTTTTCTCTTTTTTGACCATTTAAACGATAAATACTACGAGAGTAGTCCACAAAGTAACCTCCGGTTTGAAATAAAAATGAAATCAGTTGAGATACAAAAATTTTATTATATAACGGGTGTTCAGAAACATTCGAAGTCAAAGTAGTCCTTGAAAATATGAAGTCATGTCTGAGATAGATTGATGCATTTACTTAATACAATTTTATAGGTTATCAAATTAGTATCTTCGATATTAGATTCTGACAATTTTTGACAGACAACAGTTGACATTTAATAATTATTACAAATCAGATACTTAAGTAAAGATATACGATTTTTTGTTCAGAGCCCACTTGACTTCGAATGTTTCTGAACACCCGTTACATCTTAAAACTACAACTTTTCTCTACTTTTCGTCATAATCTCCAAAAGGGAAGCAAGAATTTTTTAACCTTATCAAATAGTAATTGGCGTCTTGCTCCGCAAAATAAGCGCTTACTTATGCCATGTTTTCTTCGTTTGATGAAAATCTCTGCCCTCTAAGCGAAACTTAAAGCTAAGGAAAAGGCCGCTAGGGGGCAGTTCTGTTGAATACGGTGGTTAGTCAATGAATTTATACAATTCGTGACTGGCAACCGCCGAAGTGTAAGCAAGTCGTTGTCTTGATGCAACAGCACTTTCTTCTTCTTGAAATGCGGCCGTTTTCTTGCAATTTCTGCCTTCAGCTTATCAAGTAATGATACATAATACACTTCCGCTATTGGTTTACCTTTTACGAACACAATTCCATGACCATCCCAAAAATAGTCATCATCACCTTCCCGATCGAGAGCAGGTTCGCCATTTGCAGTCAACTGGTTTGACTGTTCTCTTGTCTCAGGAGTGTAGTGGTAGTTCCAAGTTTCATCTACAGTTATGAATTGACGCAAAAACCCTGACTAGTTTCGCTTAAACCGCTCCAACAGGGCTTTTAAAATGTTCATTCTAATGCGTTTTTTGATTCAAAGCGCGGCATCCAATGCGTGAGTAGCTTTCGCATGTGTAATTCTTCAAGCTGATAAAAAAAAACATTACCAAAACTTTTCCAACTGACAACCTAATCTTCGCTTTCACCAGACCCCTTTCGCCGCTCTTTATCTACACCATACTCCCCTGTTTTGAATGGGGAGTGTAATGATGCACCCAAGTTTCGTCGGACATTACGATTCGGTTCAATAACGCCTCGTCCTCTTGCCGGATTGCGGCTCTGGTTCTCAAACTTTTCACGCCCTTCAAAAAATTCCTTGCGCCATGAAAAAACACGGGTTTGTTACAAGTTGTTGCCGAACTGTGCTTGTAATCTCAGCAAAAATTCCGTTGGTTTCACAACCTCCTTGGCCAAAGACTTGATATTTATCCCTTGCTCCACAGAAACTTCCACTATGAACTTATTGCTCACTCATGGTTTCTATAGTACTAAGGTGACCTGATAGAATTCGAGTCGTTACTATCCTCTCCCAAAACTCCCACCTTAGTCGAAAATCAACCCAGCCCGGGTCAGCGACCTGTGTGAAGTTTAAACAAAAAATCGGTCCCTTTTAAATTTTATATACCTTCGCATGTTAATTTTAAAGTTTAAAACCACATCGACAATATCTATTTTCATAATTTTTTAAGTTTTTGAAATACCCTCTGCATAAAAATCTGCCGCCTGCGAACATAGCCAACCTATCCCGGCGTTTTGAAGTTCTTCGTCATTGGCGACCCACTAAGATGCAAGTCACCGCTTCATGTGTGAGAACAGGTGGAAAGCACTGGGAGCCAAGTCCAGGCTGTAGGGGGGGTGATCAAAAACGTCCCATTTTAACTTGGCCAAAAGTTCATTTGTTCTTTGAATTGTGTGAGGGCAAGCATTGTCGTGAACAAACACAACACCAGATGTCAGCAGACCACGACGCTTGTTTTGGATAGCGCGTCGTAGTCTTTTCAAAGTTTCGCAATACACTACAGAAGTGATTGTCGTACCACGCTCCATAAAGTCAACGAGCAAGATGCCGTTAGCATTCCAAAACACCGTAACCATCAATTTCCTCGCAGAGAAAGTTTGACGGGCTTTCTTTGGCTTTGGAGAAACTGGATGACCCCATTGCATTGACTGCTGTTTTGTCTCAGCATTCACATAGGCTATCCAAGTCTCATCTCCAGTAACGACCCTGTTAAAAAAATCTTCTCCTTCAACGTCATACCGAAAAAGAAAGTCTATGGCAGAAGTCATTCTTTTGATTTTGTGGTCGTCGGCAAGCATTTTTGGTATCCAACGAGCACAAAACTTAGCCTAGTTTTTCCGAGATTGTGAAGCGACAGTCCACACTAATTTTTTTATTCACTCTGTTCAGTAAGTCACCACTGACAAGAGATGGCCTACCGCTCCTGGCTTCATCGCGAACGTTAGTTCTTCCATTTAAAAAAAAACGTACTCATTAATGGACTACACCTTCACTGATAATGTTTGGACCATACACCGCACACAATTCACGATGAATTTCAGCTGCTGAGTGATTATTCGCACAAGGAAATCTTATTACGCTACGCACTTCACACTTGGCGGGGTTTTCTATTGCGGTACACATGTTTACAGATTAAAACGCGCGACCGTACGTGTTGGGGCAACTAGTGGATTTTGTCGCCGCTCCTATGTTGACTCACCGCGCACGGGTTGTAAGGCCGTATACGCACTAATTTTTTATTCTTCGGTGACAGTTATTAATGAAATGCGGCACATCCAATATAACACCTTTATTTACATATTTACATTACTTCATACATAAAATTTGTTGTATAATGAAAGACAGTTGTCTTTTGATAAAATATGAGACTGGTGTCTCTTGATATTAAAAGTAGATTGCTGTCTTGAACATTGTTCTTACGACTGTTTGTCTAGAACGTTATTATGTTAAGACTTGTGACTGTTAGTAATTTATGTAGACTGTTCTCTTGAACATTGTTCTTACGAGTATTGTAAGAACGTTGTTCTGTGGCGAATTGCTACTGGCGACTTGTCTTAGCGACTTGCGTTCGCGACTTGCCTTCCGCGACTTGCTTTAGCGACTTGCAACTGTTGTCATCGCGCGCTGAACTATTTAAAAACTTTTTAAAAATTGTAAGCAAAATTTACCCTTCCCTTCAATTAACAAAAATAGGCCACATGCGGCTAAATGACGAACAAAGGTTGGCAAGTTACAAGTTACAAAGAACTGTCTTGCTTGTGTAAATTCTGCTTACTAAACCAGCAAACGTTGCATCTAGTTTTTGAATCTATCTGCATACATGTGGCACAGCACGTTCACTAATAAAATAATATAATTTGAAACGTATCTAGATAATGCGGCAATAAATAAGTGCCGGTAGAATAACATTGACAAATATGTATGCGGCAATAAATACTGCCGGCATGAATATCTGTTGACAAATATGTATGCGACAATAAATAAGTGCCGGCATGCATATCTGATGACAAATATGTAATACGTGGTAACATAAATTTTATAGTGAAACGTAATTCTTAATACAATGAGAAAATATAATTATACAGAAGGTTTTAATTTTGACTCTTACATTTAAATACTAAAATCTATGATTTCTTTATAATTAATGTGTAATATTAAAATGAATAATACTTATATTTTAATATATAATACAAAATTAATAATATTTATGTTTACTATACGATATATAAATTCGTTTCGTTTATAAGACGAAACAGTACGATACTCCCCCTTGCACAGTTAGCGTACTGAATCACTGCGCACACTGATGTTAAAATGGTGGCGCTACCCCCACTACTTATCGTGCTACACATATACCGAGGTTACTTTGTGGACAACCCTCCTATTTCAGCTTTATATTTCTTCGCCTAAGATGTGCAAGGAAAGAAACTTGAATAAAATACAAATTTCTGTAAGTAAGACAGTCAAAAAAATAAAACAGTTTAAAACATAAGTTTCAAGCGCGAAAGTGCAATAAATAAACTACCAAGCATTGTGAAGTACAACAGTTTTTTATATTATTTTTTAATAAATAATTTAAAAAAAATATATTAAGATCGAAATGCCCGAAGAAATACAAAACTAGAATAGCAATTTATAAATATTTATAAAAACGCCGTAAAATTTTTCATCGCTGGAAAGAAACAGATTTTTAAAAATTGGGTTTATCCTCTGCAAAAAAATCCACATATCTCGCTGTTTTTCAATAGTTTTATCTGTCGGATAAAATTGTTGGAACGAACGGAAGCTCAAAACGAAGTATATGGGAGAAAACAAGTCATTTTTAACAGTCGTTGAAGTACAGTGTTATTGAGACAGTTGTTTGGCCGTTCGTCAATGAGAAGTGAGTGCTGAATGTTCTTCTACGCTCTGTCTTAATAACTCTTATAATATAGGAAGGTTGTTGTTTTTGTGAACGTTCTATCCAGTGGTGGCACACTGACGACTCTGTAGTAAGATGAAGTACGTGACTGCGTCTCTGGAGAGATAGTTTCACGAATATATGAATTTGTATTGTGTTCTCCACACCCAATTTTTAATAATATTTTATATTATTAAAAATGGATTCAAAATTTGGTGAGGTTTTACCTACTCAAGTATGTTTCAAATAACTTTGTTAAATACAAATAAGTTTGATTTGCGTCCCTCTTCTTGCCATCCATTCGGCTAAACATGTGTGTAGGCTAAATCCGTCATGTTTTCTATTGACGAACTGCCAGGTCTTTTAGAGGATGTGCCACTGAATGTTCGACGAGACATGTGGTTTCACATGGATGGGGCACCACCACATTTCGGAATTGCTGTCCGAAATTAGGTTAATGTCAATTATCCAAGATGGACTGGTCGAGGTGGTCCTATTGCATGGCCACCCAGATCACCCGATCTTAGTCCACTTGACTTTTAATTACGGGGGTGCATGAAAAATTTAGTCTACGCGCAAGTTTCGAACACAAGAGAAGAGTTGTTGGATCGTATTCACCTGGCTGCAGAGCAAATCCGACAAAACAAGTATGAAATTCGGATAAGTACTTCTTCTGTTGGCTTTCGGGCACAAGCCTGCATTCAACAAGTAGGTGGATATTTCGAAAATATTATTAATTGAACTTTCTTAAATAAACTCAGTTTTTATGACTTTAGGATTACATTTTTTTTCATGATCTGACAATCACATTCATAGATCTGTAACGTTGAAACAAATAAAAATGGATATACATATAAGTTTTGCGTTTTTGTTACTTGAAATGAAGTCTACTTTACACTCCTAAAATTTGAACATAACGATACGGGACACCATGTATAGCGCAAAGTGGTAAAAAACGTATGGCAGACCACATAATATTTATTCAATATAATGTCAATAACACATATTAGAAATCCTGGAAATTAAAAAAGCACAGAAAAATAATTTGCTACGTTACTAACACACAGGGAGATTTCGCGAATACCCCATTCATAGAAGTTACTGTAAATTTCAACTAACCATCCTCCCAATATTAAGTAATTTAAAGATATCTCTTTGATAATGACATAACAGCCGAAACGTATGTTAGAATTATTCTAATAAAACCAATGAAATATAGCAGTGTTTTATTCTCAATATTTAATTAAGTCAATTATAAGTTGTTATTTATTATTATATAGATACATCTATCTCTATATTACTTATTGGCAACAGTCAGCAGCATCCATAGATAATAATACTAATATTATAAAAATTTTAAATCTACCGATGTTTTACGGAATCTACCGAAATCTGTCTGTGCAATATTATATTCTTGGTGTTGAAAACACAAAACATGGAGAGTGTCTAGCAGCAATGCGTGGTATAAGTAAATTTACTCGTGCAAACAGCGATACTGAGTTGATTCTGTTATTTAAGAGATTCGTCACCAGTAATGGACTCTTCCCTTGTCTTCGCTAGCATTTCCAATCCATGCCTCACGCTCAAACAAAATCAAACAATATCTTCCAACAGTTATACCTATCGGGTAATCCTGTAGTCGTTTACTTTGATTAATGAAAATTGCTTTCTAAAAAACAATAGTTTTAAATTTTCGGCATTAAATCCGACATTTATAAACATCAATCTAATATTTGCATGTTTCTACGAATATTTTATATTCAATAGTAATTTATTTTTTTTAAATTAGTACCTTCAGTCTACGTAATCCTTATTTATCTTATTCCAACATATTTTTAATTGCATACATTTTAGCGTTTTCATCGGGATTAATCCTTTTAATTCTTAAATTATGTTTATATACGCATTTTATTATTTTATTGCTCATACATTCACACTTTTTATATCAATGGCATGACCTCTTTTAGTTCTATACTCTATTTTTTTGTTAGTTTGACATTTTATCACAAGACTTAGATATTATTAAATTTTAGATGTTTATCTTTTATGCCATGATTATATACTTAATATTAATTACATCTTATAAAATTTAATTTCTCCATTTGATGTTTATTACATTACAATTCCTATCTTGTCTAATATAGTGTATTTTCTGAACATTAATATGAATTACTTTTATTACCAAAAACGATGAAAGGTAAAAAAGGTTCATTCCCTATTGCAGTGACATGACTATTATTGCAAACAAGTCAACTTACTGTAAAATCCCAGGAATGAAGAAAGATCACAATCTACACATTATATACAAAATAAGAATAGAGAGATCCTAAGCGATGGAATGAAGATTATAGAAAGGTGGAAAGAATACTTTCAGGAATTGTTAAGCGGAGGAGTAAGGCTGTGACAAAATTACGGCAGAAATGATAAAATATGTAGGTCAAAAAGGAAGAGAATTAATGTTGAAAATATATAACAGAATATGGAGAGAAGAGGAAATACCAAACGATTGGAAGAAGTCATTGATAGTACCAATATACAAGAATAAAGGAAATAAGAAATAATTCAATAATTACAGAGGAATATCCCTTCTAAGTACTGCAATGAAGATTTTCGAGCAAATAATAAATAAAAGACTAAGAACAAAACTCGAAAATACGTTACATGAGTCACAAAGTGGGTTTAGAAAAGGAAGGAGCACACAAGACCAAATATTCTCTGTGAAACAAATAATACAAAAAGCCTCTAGAGAACAGAAGAAAGTATTCTTAGCATTTATAGACTTGGAAAAAGCATTCGATAAAGTACCAAGAGAAAGATTATGGAATATATTAAAAGAAAGAGGTGTCAATGGGAAAATAAGACGATTAATACAGAAAATATATAACCACAATACTAATGCTGTAATAATAACAATTTAGAATCGGAGATATTTAAAACAAACAAGGGACTGCGCCAAGGGGGAAGTCTGAGCCCAATGCTGTTCATTGTTTATATGGATGACATTATCAAAAAGTGTACAAGCAAAAGTAAAAAGTTCAGGGTTGGATACCTCAACTTGAATGCAGTCGAAATTTCGGAAGGGGCATTCGCAGACGATATAGTAGTTATAGCCGACAATGAGGAAGATCTGAAACGTAACTTAATAACATGGAATATGACACTAAAAGACAGTGGAATGACGATGAGTAAGAGCAAAACTAAAGTAATGGTAGTGGGAGATGAACAGGTAGATACGAAAATTGTAATAGAAGGAACTGAAATAGAACAACAACAATAGAACATTTCAGTACTTGGGAGTAAGAATTGATGGAAAAGGGACCCAGGACGCTGAGTTTAATCAAAGAATAGAAAAAACAACAAAGCTGTATCACAGCATGAGGATTAATTTCATTAACAAAAAAGAGATATCCCGAGAAACAAAACTAAAAGTATATAAGGGAATTTACCGGCCGATATTAACATATGACTGTGAATCCTGGATATTAAATAGAAAACAAAAGAATAAATTACAGGCAGTAGAAATGAAGTATTTAAGAAGAGTTAGAGGAGTTACAAGGATGGACAGAATAAGAAACTCGGAAATACGAAAAGATTTAAAAATGCAGTCAGTGCTAGAATACATTGAACAATGACAGTTGGGATGGTGGGGACATTTATATACTCGTAGAATGGAAAATACAAGACAAACAAGAAGGATATGGGAAGCAAGGATAATCAAAAATAAAAGAAGAGGAAGGCCAAGGACAACATGGAATGATGTCATAGCTGAAATACAGGGAAGGAAAGGCAAAACATGGACAGAAGCGAAGAACATGACAAGGAATAGAAATGAATGGAAAACGTTTATAAAAGGCTAGAAGAAGATAAACACCCTACACCATTGTTATGGTAGGGATTATTGGTATATGGGTATTGGTATATGGTATATATATATATATATATATATATATATATATATATATATATAAATATACACACTATGCAGAATACTGGACTTTATTCACATTCGTTACCTTCAAACTAGTCCCATTGGGAATGCAAATACCGGTCTCATCGCCTTTCATTGTTGTTTTTTACTGTATTCAGCACTGTCTACGATTCAAATTCAATTTCCTCCAAGGTGTAAAATCTTCATCACTTCAAACTTGATTTTAAACTTTTGGAAGACGAAAAGTTACAAGAAGCCAAGTCAGATGAGTATACTGGATGGAGCAAACACTATTGTATCATGAAAGCGGTATGTGGTCTCACGCTATTATGATAGATAACCCAGTCGTCACTGCGCCACTTCTCTTAACATTTTTTATTATATAATCTTCCTTAACCGTCTGAGAACGTCACCATTAAACATCTCGATATGTTTGTGGATAATTTCATCAAGATTAGGTTTGTTCTAGCAGCAGTAAGAAACTATTAGTTATTGTATAGCGCATGCGTAATACTAATATTGTATTCTGGCAAGTGAAATTACTAATTTCTTGCTAATAGCAAGCCGTTCTAGCAGGCGAAAATTGTAGTTACGGATTGATTGTGGATCATCCAAACAATTCCTGGATTTTAATAAAATTTGAAATTTGGGACATGCGCATAACGCTATAACAGCAGGTGAGGTGTATTTCAGGTCAATTCAAGTGTATTAACGTAAACGATATCACTTTCTTTTTAACGGGAATAGTGGTTTAGATTAATTAAGAATTTTAAAAAAGGTTATGATAATATTTATAACCATATATAACACAGGCCTGCGATGGTAAAATTGTCTGGATTTTATACAGTGATTTCAATAGATTTTTTGGTGCTGAAAATGGGAAAATTATTTAAAAAATTCCATCACGTAAGGTTATTTACAATCTGGGGTTTTTTGACCTATCTGCATGTATTAGTCTTTTTGAAAAGGACAATTTTGTTAAACCGTTGTTTAAATAAACTATTATAATTTTTTTACTTATGATGATGCAAGAAGTTGATATTCTGAATAAACATACACTAGATTTATGATAAAGAAGTTACAAATAGAAATAATTGAGCATGTCGCAAGACATGACTCATCATCTTCCTGTTACTGCATGTCTACCTCCCCACCTCCACTACAAACATATTGCTATTCTAGACAACAGTTAGTCATTCAATATCTTCTTTACAACTGTGGTGTGAATTTGTGTAATTAGTTGACATTTGTGATTAGTTGCTGAGTTAATTTAATTTTTATATTACGAGTTTTTTTAAATTAAATTCCAATGGCATCAAGAGGCTGTGTCAATGTACCGAACTCCTTCTGCTATATTTGTGGAAAGTTTACAGTAAAAAAACAACAAAGAAACATTACAGATTTTGTAAAAAAAAGTATATTTTGCATATTTTGGTGTGAAATTAGGAGACCAAGACAAACCTTGGGCTCCTCATAAGGTTTGTTCAGTGTGTGTTGAAGAGCTTCGACAGTGGTCACAAGGAAAAAACAGTCTTTTCTCTTTGGAGTGCCTATGGTTTGGAGAGAACCGATCAATCATAGCGATGATTGTTATTTTTGTTCGTGTGTAGTACACGGATTCAATTTAATTAAAAGACAAAAAGGACATCGTTTACCCAAACCTTCGATCCGCAACACGTCCTATACCTCATGGACCAGAAGTACCTGTTCCTTCACTACCAGATACATTAGATGATGTATCTGATGACGAAATGGTTTCACGTACATGCGCAAGTGAACTGGATGAGGGAAGTGATTACTATGATACTGAAGTGATGAGCCAAAACTGTTTGACCAATCTGAATTAAATGATTTGGTGAGGGACTTAAACCTTCCTAAGGACTCAGCTGAGCTTTTAGGCTCAAGGTTGAAAGAAAAAAAATTGTTAGCACCTAGCACAACATTTTACTGGTTTTAGGAACAGAGAAAAAGAGTTTGCTCGATATTATTCCGAAGAAGATGCACTAGTTTTCTGTAATGATGTACCCGGGCTCATGGAACAATTCCACGTAGAATATAATGTTTCTGAATGGAGACTCTTTATTGACTCTTCAAAAAGGAGCCTTAAGGCCGTTCTTCTACACAATGGAAGTAAATATGCTTCTGTACCAGTGGGACATCCAGTTCATTTAAAAGAGTGTTATGAAAATCTTGAGCTACTTTTAATTAAAATTCGCTACAAGGACCAACGCTGGACAATTTGTGGTGATTTGAAAGTTCTTTGTTTGTTACTTGGACAACAAAGCGGTTATACTAAATATCCTTGTTTTTTGTGTGGGTGGGATAGTCGTGATAGAAAACAGCACTATTGTAAAAAGATGTGGCCACCAAGACAAACCTTACAACTTGGAATGAAAAACATTGAAAGAAAAAGTTTAGTAGACCCGAGCAAAGTTTTGCTTCCTCCACTACATATAAAACTAGGGTTAATGAAACAATTTGTGAAGACATTAAAAAAAGATGGAGAGTGCTTCAAGTATCTTTGCAGCCAGTTTCCTCGCTTGTCAGAAGCAAAGATAAAGGAGGGTGTTTTTGTTGGGCCGGATATAAGAAAGCTTATGAAAGATATTTTGAATCTAAAATGGAGGAAGCAAAAAAACAAGCATGGATAGCCTTCAAAAATGTGGTTACAAATTTTCTTGGCAACAAAAAACATGAAGATTATTAAAATATTGTGCAAAATATGTTAGAAAAATTTAAAACCTTAGGCTGCAACATGAGTTTGAAGGTGCATTTTCTAGATTCGCATCTCGACTACTTCCCTGAAAATCTTGGTGCAGTAAGTGAGGAGCAGGGGGAATGGTTCCACCAAGACCTAAAAGAGATGGAGAGAAGATACCAAGGAAGATGGAATATAAGCATGATAGCTGATTATTGTTGGATGTTAAAAAGGGATGGTCCACTACGAGATTACAGAAGAAAAAGCACAAAAGGAGTATGGAAAGACAAAGAAAAAGATATTATAAGGACTTGTAAAGACATAAATAGTATTTTACTGTTTCTTTTCATTAGATTTAATGATATTTGTAAGTAATTTTGTTTTTTATATCCTTTGTAAATAAATTCAAAATGTAACTAAAAATTATTTTTAATTTTTAAAAAATATAATTTGAAGTCTTTTTGTGAAAAATCCTTACGTGATGGAGAAAAATAGAGTTCATATTTGGATTCAGCGCCCAAAAACACATAAGAATCAGCTATCAAATTTAAAACAATTTTTAGAAAGTTAAAAAACGCATGCCTGTGTAATTGGTTATGGTGCCAGAGTAAAAAACAATCGGGAATAGGAACTATATTTAGTATCACACATTTGGGGCAGATGTCGCGCAGAATCTTTCGCTTGTTCTAGCTTACGCAATTGCAAACTAATATCAAATTAATCATTTGCTTGCACATGCGCACTACAATAGTTCATCAAACTATCAGGGATTCTGTATTAGAACAACCAATTGAAAAACCAGATCAGTGAGGATGACGGGCTTTTATTGACCGAAGCGAAGATACGGAGTGAAATCCATTGTAACAAACAGAACCATGTTTGATATATATCTAAATAATATGTTTTAATAATAATCTTTCTTTGTTTTTAAGATATTTTGTATTTAAAAAAATTTTACATCTAAATAATATGGTTCAAATCCTTTCATATCAAGACAGGATCTACATCTTCGTTCAAAGGAAGCCCGCGATCGTTCAAAAAACCCTGTTTTTTCTCGAATTATATGGTAACATTGCTCTATTCGTTGGTGCAAGTCTTGTCGGTCATGCTTACACTAAACTTTTTAAATATCTTGAGATACAAAAGTCAAACGGAGTTAAATCGGGAGATCTTGGAGGCCATGCATTAGGATACCCCGTCTTATCCATCTTCAAGGAAATACATTAGTCAGATGTTCCATAATAGCAAGCGTAAAATGCGGTGAAATTTCCATCTTCCATAAACCATAAATTGCGTGTCTGATTTAAAGGTAAATCTTCCAAAAGTTCTAATAAATTATTGTTTAAGAAATTGAGATATGTTGCTCCTAATGTGTGGTGTAAAACTGCCGGTTTAACAACCGGATGACCAAACGTGATTATTGTGGAAATGAGATATTCAATTTTTAGTCAAACTGTCTTCATCTGTAAAAAATATGCTTCCATCGGAATCTGGCCGTTCAGCAGCTTCACGTAAAAACCACTCACAAAATGCCCTTCTAACTTGATAATCCGGAGCAGTAAGGGCTTGTACTAGTTGCATGTGGTAGGGGTATAGCAGCTGTTCACGGAAAGTTCTCCAAACAACGATAGCTTTGAACCGATATTCTTAACACTTGTTTCCTCAATATTCAAAATTTGTGTTTCTATTTCCAAACGTATATGCTATATTCTGCCGTCGACTATCATGAGACCTTTTCTGAACGAACCGGTTTCTCTCAAACGTAGAAATGCCGTCTGAAACATCACATTAGAAGGTAGTTGAAGATCAGGAAACTTTTGCTCATAGGTTCGACGTGCTTTTAAAGAATTCCCATATCGCTCATTTCAGGATTTGAGTAGACAAGTATTGTAATCAGAATAAATTTACAAAACTTCAAATTAAACTGACATAAAATATCTTATGATAGCTTGTGTGTAAAATTTTTGACGAAACACGTCCTCAATAATTGCGTCCTAATTAATTATTGCATCTTTCGCGTTCTTCTTTAATTAAGTAATTAGGTTAATATTTTATGTGTAATATTAAGTAATTAGACTAAGACATGGTTTCACAACAAACATTATATATATATATATATATATATATATATATAATAAATTCAATTTGTTGGCGATTTAAGGTCTGGTTTTACTTCAAAATGTATATAGTTATTTAAAACAATCCTACATGTTTCGGCAAATGATGCCTTTTTCAAGGAATATAAAATATAAATGACAGTATATTAATGTCATACTTATACATTTGTAGTTACTATGGATAAAATTATTCAAAGATACATTCCAATAATAATAATAAATCATGCCTTGTTGTCTATCTATTTTAGAATACTAAGTACGAGTTTTGTAAGTCCGTCACAGAAAAAGTCTGAAGACTTCACGGCACCATTGCCGCACCTCGTTATCACCTCTACATCCGAAGAGAAACACTTGCCCTTGAGATGTTCCTTAAGCTTCAGAAAGAGGAAAAAGTCACAAGGCGCAAGATAGGGGCTATAAGGTGGATGAGGTAAAACGTCTATACTCCATGGATTGACGTTTCATTTCAGGGTCTTAATGATGCGCCCATGACTCGTCACCGGACGCAATTCTGTGAAGAAAAGCATCACCTTCTGCTTCATATCGAGTCAAGAGTTGTTCGCAGATTTGTTTCCAATTGGCTTTCATTTCATCAGTAAGCATTAGGGGTACCCAACGCGCGAATACTCTCCTGTACTGCAGCATATTGCAGATAATGTGATGTACTCTTTCTTGTGAAATACCCACCTTGTTGGCCATGTCAGTTTCTTTACACCGTCGATTCTCACGAACCAGTTCATCCACGAGAACCATGATCGCTACACCTTCCGCAGTAAGAAATTAAATGACAGCTCGTTGCTTTAACCGCACGTCCATGCCGGTCGCCATGTTTAGAACAGTCATGCGCACACGCGATGTTGTTGATAATCTCCACTAGGGAGACTTATGAAGAGATGCTTAAGGTAAATGGCAAACCACTTCTAACACGGTCTGGCCTCTCATTATAAAAGTTATGGCTATGGAGGCATTAATTTTCAATATGTTGCATCTCTAACTTGAAATTAAAAGAATATTATCGACGCAAATGGAAGTCTTCCCGTAACCACTTCTTTTATGACCAGTTTCAGCGACTCCGGACCACTTGTAGGAGTAATACAGCTACCGCTTATGCCATCTCAGAGAAGTTGAACAATCTCTCCAGGTTGAGCCGAAAAATGTGTTTCAATACATTCATTCTAAGCAGGGCACGACACGTATACCTAAAACTCTGTTTCATAATAGTACCCTCCTAGATTCGCCTCAAGGTATCGTTGATGCATTTGCCAACAAATTTTCTTGTGTTCACTCTATGAGTAGCGATTTTACTTACATTCAATAGAACACTAATTATATTCCTTTTACATTAGCATCTGTAACTGAAGACGAAGTAATTAGTATTATCGCAAAATTCACGCAAAAAAATATTGCAGGTGATGATTCAATTCCCAGTTTTATCTTGCATGATGCACGATTTGGCCTTTGCAAAACCGCTAACTTTTATTATTAACATGGCAATTCGAAGTTCTACTTTCCCGACTATCTGGAAGCGAGCGAGAATAAGTCCAGTATTCAAAAAGTTATTTGAAAGTATAATTTGTTCCTGTCTGCACCACAACACCAAATCCTACATTTCTCCATTTCAACGCGGCTTCATGCGGGGAAGATCGACAGTGACGAATCTTGTGACTATTTGTCAGTTTATTAGTGAGCATCTCGATACTCGTGGTCAAGTTGATGTCATATATACGGACTATGCACCTATAACCAGTTGCGATGTAGAAAGGACGTTTTCTATTTATAAGGATATACTTAATTCAAAGAGAACAAAATTGACAGAAGAAAACCTGGAGAAACTATTGCTAGTCAATATTAATACTCCTTTACTCAACTTGAACGACAAGATGAACAAATAAAAATGTTCCAATTATAGAAATAAAATAAAAAACTTTAAAAATACAACTTTTCAACAAATACATATGTATTTCGTAATTTTATAGATCACCACCCGTTTGTTTTCCAATTATATAAATAAAATTAAAAACTTTATACATACAACTTTTCAACAAATAAATATGTATTTCGTAATTTTATAGATCACCACTCGTTCGTTTTCCAATTATATAAATAAAATTAAATATTTTAGAAATACAGTCTTTCGCCAGTACTGCACTGGGTGGTAAGCGTGTCCGTTCTCTAAATAACACACGGTTCTATTGCTTTATTATGTTATTCTGTGTTAATGACACTTACAATGCAAATGTACTAACATTCTGAATTGTAAGTTACCTTTGCTTATTATGCATTTAAACATATTCTTACAGAGGAACTATGGAATAATGAGATGAAAATTTACTTTGCTGATTATGACGGAATACAAATAAGGAAAGGATTGTGCGCATATTAAGAAATATGATATAGTTGAAAAATGCCTTTGTTTAACAATTTTTTTTCAGTTTTCTTTCCTTTTTTCTCTGAATTGAAGCAATTAATAAATACGTACTGCAATTTTACCTGAACTAAAAGCTTAAAAGATATTTTTAAAGTTTTTTATTTCTTTTAATCCCTCTAACAACCTGAAATTAACAATCTGAAACGTAAAGCAATTAATGCTATTCTCTGGACACAAAGGAATAGATTTATCCGAGAAAGTGTGTTTGTATAAACGAACTAGACCGCATTATCAGTTTTAGAGGTCAACCAGGCAAGAATGTCTTGGACAATTACTCCGTTGACACAGGTTAAGGACACAAAGCATACGGAGATATATTAACGGATAAATGGGGAAATTACGTGGAAAAATTTGAAAAATAGTTCAAACTAATTATCTCTGTTTGAGTACACGTGCCTGGTATGTAATATAATAGTCTTATTAGATGGTATGGGGGGACATAAAGATAAATTCATAAGTCCATAAATTCTGTTGTGAAATTTATGTAGATTTTATTGCGAATGTGAGAAATGCAATTATTGAGTGACCTTAGGAAATAATTATGAAAACAAAAAAGAATGAGATATTTTTTAATTTAAATTTTAACGCTTAATAAGTATTATTAACACAAATAATACTCGTTATTGTTGACAAGTACTCCAAACTGATATTTTATAAAGTATTTACAAATATAAATCCCTCTAAACCTTTAAAAAATTAACATTAATCATTAACATCTTTCATAGTTTTGGTATGTAATATAAACTTATTTCCAATTTTAATCCAATTTTTCAAATTTGATATAGAAAATGTAATCATAATTCCCACAATTTTAATTCGGCAATTGATTATATTATAAAGAAATAGTAGCTATAACCCATCCACATTCTTGGCGTACAAAGTATTCTAGAGGTGTCACGGGAAACGGATGTTCTTCAGGAAAGCATAACTCTGCAGATTTTTGAAAACAAAATATTTTATTTCCATAGAAACAATGACTAAACTATGCCATTATGGAATGCTTATGAGATGAGCGAAAAATTTATGTCTGACACGAACGGTCTGAAAATTCCGCACTTGCCAATACTGCATTAAGCTATGTAGTGGTCGCTGATGTAATCCATGAAGATTTTCTGAAGCCCAAAATCGACAGTTTCGTCTATTTACTGTCCTATCGAGATAAAAATGTTCCGTGCGCGCCATGTGCGCCGATGTGAGGATGATTGTATTGCATCAGAACTAATAAAAAGCATTCAGTATGTGTTTGGTACTTGCTTAGACTGCATGTAAGTGTAAGCATACGTAATAAAATGTCGTCGACACATAAATCGAAAAAACGACCGTTGTCAGACGAAGTGAATAAGTTTATTATGGATTTCCCGGACTTAATATACGATGGCTCAAAAATTAAATGTTTAGTGTGCAATACATATCTAATGTGTTGGTCAAAAACACATTGTAAAGAATACGTAAGCAGTTCGAAGCACAATAATAACAAAATTAATCGACAACAGTTTATACATGAACTATGTGTGTAACTATGATTGTGTGTACACTGCTACGTAACACTGATCAATACATTATGAGTCACTCATCACTCTCGAGTGGCTGGCTTACCTCGCTAATACTGAGTTGTCGTCATATTTTACTATGATTACGAAACAAAACAACATTTTTTTGTTTTATTCTTTTAGTACTGAGAAATTATTTAAATATAATCGACTAAATCAGCAAACACAGCACTCATCAATAAGAACTATCTTCATGCTTCATAGTTGATACGGTTGGGATCTTCTGACGACAACTCGATGACGACCGGATATTTCGAACTTCGTTTGGTCAGTCTAGAGGAGATTTTGCCAATGCTCTACCGTCCAGCCGCAATGCTATTGTATCTGTTCTAATCTTTTTTGCCGATTTTCCTGATGCAAAAATGGTGTAAATAGAGCTGTTCGTCCATGCATATTACACTCTTGTAAGCGATATTTTACCGTACTTACTGAGATTCTGCGTTGTGCTTCGCGATTGAATTTTGTCGCTATTTTTGGTGCTGTTTTCCTGCGATTCCTTTTACTAACTAGTTATATTTGGCGATCATCTTTTGTGATAATTCGAGATGGATCTGGTCGTGTACACTATTCAAGCCTCTCGGTTTTTTGATGCCAACGAATAGTATTAGTGGATTTAAAAATATTTAATCTTACATAACCGTCCCTGTACAACAATTTAAGAATAATTAAAGACCGGTACTTAGGTAGGCAAACACCGGCGTCAGTGCGTTGGTTTTACTGAAATAAATGTGCGCGTTATTTAGAAAAAATGCTTTCAGTTCGAATTACAACTACGCGTATTCGTAAATACGTCTATAAGCAACTTCACACTATGAGAGCTATTCATGTACTACATACACATAGCGCACAAAGCGCTGGTAAAGTGAGTCTCTTGAACCAATCGCTGGTCCACGCCTCTGTGAGGCGACCGAGAATGACGGTCTCTACCACGTTGTTGTTCTCCACCAATTAGTTTTCCGCGCAGTATTATTCACACTAGCTTTAAAAATTACTTATTATTACTAAAGATTACTAAGAACTTGAAGATTAGTAAAGACATTTCCAAACTAATCACACCGTCATAAGAATGACAATATAGTATCGCTTAAAATTACATTTTGTATTAAGTTGTTACCTGCTTTCGTCTTGCTTATGTCTCTATTTAAGAAAGGGATAAATTTTCTCTGTATCCCTAATTAGCCAAATTTTCATGAGCGGTAGTGTATCCGTGATAACTAGGAATCGGCAGTCAGGGGTACATTCTAGGAGGGACTTAAATAAATTTGTAGGGGGCCGATAGTTCCGTTGTAGGCGAACATTCTTTTAATATTGTTTAGTTTTATCAGTTACTTGAGTACTAGTGCGTAAATATGTGACGGACAGCGACACAGCACTGTCTACACATCCACTTACATCTAAGAGAATTGAAACAACTAATGCAGAATTTCTATCATGTAACGTAACTTCGTGCTTGAAATTGCTATAGGGTGAAAATAACGACATAAATAAAGAAAAAGTGTTATTATTTGAAATAGATGGAACAGTATACATGAAGGTGGCTGGTCAGCTACTACAACAAACATATAGTAGTATAACTCATATCACATGTTTTGCATATGTTCCTCATCGAGTACCAAAGGAAGTCAGAAAATGCTATCCGAATGTAGATAAATCTTTTGTCAAGGAAGTTTTTGTGAAGGCACTCACACGCAAGAATTGATTTCGTGAACAACTGCCACGTGTGCCACTACCAGCAGAACCTGTTATAACGCGTTGTGGCACATGAATAGAAGCAGCATCCTATTATCACATGTATTTTGACGACGTTAAAAGTATAATACAGCTACTGGATCCGAATGATGCTGTTTATATTTTACACGCTGAACAAGTATTTATGGCCCGAACAGTTCAGGTAAATTTAGCCAATATTCATGGACATTATTCCAGAATACCTGTAACTATTCGTCATCTAGAGGTTACTTCGATCAACCCACAATATTCTGTAACTATCGGCATGAATATTGTATATGATCTTTGTCAATTGCTTTCCCAGTTACCCGGAGCTGTTGCTGATAATTTAAAAAGAAAATTTGAAGCAGTTCTAAATAACAATCTAGGATTTCGTATTGTACACCGAATTGTTGATTTGTTTGATGGTAAGGAAGTAGAAAATTTCGAACCGGAATAAATGTGCTGTCATTAAAAACTAAATATTACCCTATTTCATCGGTGTATATTGAACGGCCGTTTCCAATGTATAAATGGATTTACGGTGATAGGTAATTATTAACACTTGAACATATGGAACAATTATTGGTTATTTACTATCATTTGAACTTTGGATATAAACGGTGAACAATTAGGATGTGTGATACGATTTATAAACCCTTCTGGAGGATATATATTGTTACGCTTAGCATATAAAATATTTTTATCTATTTTTTAAATATATTTCTTCTTTGAATATCACGTTTTAAAATATATTTAACGTAAGACATTTTTACATTTGTACAACTGTACATATTCCTACAAAGAGAAAGTGTATTTCTTTGTTATATTCTTGACCGACGAGACCCTTAGCTTCTACCTGATCAAATAACCGTCACTGTGGAATTTCTTTCTAGACACATTTCAGTTTTAAAATGTCTAATTTAATTACATCTTCTTTCATATATGGTGTTTCATATTATTAGAAAGCTTATGTCACAAGCGTTATTTTAATAATATTGATGCCATTGACAGATCAACCCTTCAGGTCGCGCTTCTTATTAATTATAATTCAAGATATCGACCCTCTCTCCGACTTAGATCATAAAACAGACCATTTTCTAGACCTTTTCTTTTCGATACCAAACTATCAGTCCTTCTTCTCGTTAGAACTATCGTAAGATCCACGTCTTACGCGCTGTACTGTTCAAATGCTAGCCATGATTCGACGTGCCCCTGCATCTCACCGCAATTAAAAGGTAATTTTGTATTGTTCAATATATATTATTCTTTTAAGCGAATTCACATTAATTTAACTAATTAATTGCTTATTCCTCCGGCCAACACCGCTCTACATATACTTGTCCGAGTATATCTTCAGACCACGTGGCCGCCACTCAAGGTAACTTTGTATTGTTCTATACAGAGATTGTTTTATATTAATCGTAATTAATTAACATTTAATTTACTGCTCAATTTAACGTTCGTTTCAGAGTATTTTTGTGTTAATTTTCAGCTACTTGATTGCCGCTCCTCGTGTACATATTACTTTTGTTTTAATTACTTTTAAATATAACAATTTCAATTTCTTTCTTATGTAAATATAAATACAAACTTTAAGGACAACATGTGTTTTATTTAGTAAGTAAGTTGTAGTATATTTATTTTGATTGACCATCATCACGCACGTCCTGGACCTTTGAAGGAACTTCACCAACACCAATTAATTATTTTAATATAAAATAATTTTATTATTATTAGCACACCAAAAGCCACCGTTTGTAATAGGTGTAGCCCCCTAATTTGTAATAATATTTACTCTTACTTGGTAAGTACTTGTTTCTCTTGTATTTTGATTCGCGTGTGAAAAATGTTAAATTTGGATTCATTATTTCCTGCTCCGTCTTTGGTACTGACGTCATGTACCCCTGGCTGCCGATCCCTAGTGATAACATTGGTACACAAGAATTTATCTGTGAGTACGTAAGGAGTTATTTCAAATTATGATTATTGCACTTGTCAATAATCGCACGTACTTAGAAAGATAAAAATAATTTAATAAAGATTGCAACTGAATGCCTTGCACTACAAAAGAAATCAAGAGAACAACACAATATATTCTAATTGAAACTGAAGTACGATTATTAAATAATTCATTGATTTTTATGAATATCAAATCAGGTGTATACCTTAATAAATAACTCTGAACTACGCTTAGCAACACGGTCAAACGGAAATTGGTAAATACCTGCAAGTGATTCTCTCAATTGCTAATTATAAAAAGAAAATTAAGTTTTTTAATATGAATTAACGTGATGGTTTCATACATTATATTGTTGATTTACAACTATTGCTAGTAAATAAATATATATATATATAATAACTTGAAGGTATGTTCGCTTTATAGATAAAAATTAAAATTGTTTATATTAATTCCTGCATAAATTGTTGGGGAAATGAAATACGCGGTACATGCGTTATATATTGAATTTAACGATTAATAAATTATCTGTTTATATATTTTCATGTGCAATGGTATTAAATGTAATTTGACCAGCTCACTAAATAATCCCATAAATGTTTAAGCTAAATATTTTTCGAATACAACTATAGGGACCCGACAGTAGAGGCCGACGACTCATCGCCCACGGGCGTACTACTGAAAATTTGTATTTTTAAAGAGTTTCTAATTTTATTTATATAATTAGAAAACAAACAGGTGGTGATCTATAAAATACGAAATACATTTTTATTTGTTCTGTTCATTTTATAGATCAAGTTTAGAAAAGGAGTATTAATATTAACTAGCAATACTTTCTCAAGGTTCTCTTCGGTAAAATTTGTTCTCTTTGAATGAAATACATCCTTCTAGATATAAAACTTCCTTTCTACATCGCAACTGATTATAAGTGCATACAGGAAATATTCTTTTATTTCAGCGTATTTAGCAGTTAGATTTTTAGAATGTTATTAAATCTGGATTTCTATTAAAAACTGCGTCTAACTTTTGCCGAAGGCCACATCCAAAGTTACTTGGAATATTTTTCAAATTATTAATAGCCACATCTAATGTGGTTAATGCATTATTTAATTTGAGATTTTAATTTTCAAAATAAGTGATTAGTTTTGGCAAATTTCCAAAGTGTTCCTGAAGAAAGTACTGAAACAACTGATTTTTTAATTTGGAATTTGTATTAGTTCCTTGCACTCAGAAACACTTCGAGCATCCTGATTTAAACATGTAACGAAATTTTGTAAACTTTAGAAATTATCTGCATAAAAACTAGTATCTTCCAACCATGTTCCCCATCGAGTTATTACTGGAGAGAGAACACTTTTTTAAAAGCGGATACAAGTCTATCAACTTCCGGAAAGGTGTCTCTGATATATGTATTTACATATTCTGTGGAGAACATGTGCTACACAAGTAATATGCAGTATATTAAGATATGTTTCCTTTAATAGTCTGCCTGTTTTTAACATATATGCAGCACTGTCACTGACAAATAAAAAAATATTTTTTCTTTGTACCTGTCGTCCGAATGAATCATTTGGTGCATATTCTCGTAAATGGTTTTTGCTTTTGTTGCTATTACATATGCGTTATATGGAATAGTTGGATGTAGTACACCAACTACATCATTTACCACGCAGCGTGGTAATATATCGACAGTTTCGTCGGCACTAATCCATAGGTACTGATGATTGTTAAGTTTATTTAATGGAATATTTGCCGCCATTAAAGTTTCACAGAGCTTTTCATTAAAATTGTCAGATTCCAATGGGTCTAATTTCTGTGTGTTTGCGCTGCTAAATGACGTTTTACGTGTGATTTCTTGGAATTTTTTAACGATATTTTACAAACTTTGAAACAAATTTCAGAATCACTGGCAATGGATATACAATTAGTTTGACCTCTAATCCAACTCGCTATTGTTTCGCGATGCCATTCTCGACGTTGTTCCATATCATATCTGAAAAAGTAACTTGTAACAATGTTCTAGATCTAAATAAATGAAAATTAAAAATATATGCGTAAGTTGTTGAAACTTAACAAAATTCACTGGACCCTTACGTCAAAATAATTGGGAGAAGTAGATTCGATGAAACGATATTAAACAGGATCTATTATGAAAATTATGAAGTGTGTAATTAACAGTAAAAAAAAATAAAAAAAAAGAAACCAACTCACCATACTTTATTTATCTTACGAAATATAAACTAATAAATAAAATAAATTATAAAAACTGTTTCTATCTACGTCCATGAAGAAAGAAATTTAACTGTAATATTGAAGTCATTGCGTCACAATTCAACGACAAAAAACAGATGTGCGGTTAACCAAATGAATTGCTATTCAATAACTGCGTGTTGTACTTGGCGATGTTATAGACCATTTATAATTTCGGCCTGATGCGTCCGGTCTCTACATATGAATGATAGTCAATTAAAACGAATCAGTAACTTTAGTAATAGAAATAAGGAAAAAAAATCTAGTTTTACGTAGTGAAATATTCATTTGCTAATGAACGTTCGGGAATTTATATATTTCGTCGGGAAATATAAACAAACAGAGAGAGATTTGTTTATATGCATTGATGTATTCTTCTCTACATATTAGTTATATTTGTAAAATTATTGATTTTGCGAATATTAATGAATAAAACGAAATAAAATTGAATGGAATTCTTGTAAGTAGGGGAGATCGAATTCGAAGAAAAATCATTATCAGTTTAAGAACATGGAAATAATGTGTGACAATTTCACCACCGTTTTTTTTTTTTTTAGTAAACCACGAAATTGTTCTCTTGTTGTACTTAAGCGTAGCAATCGTACTATATACCTACCGGGCTATAATATTAGGACTGCCTACTGATATAACAACAATTTTAGAAATACTCGTAGTTAACGACATTCAAAAGTCGATCACAAATTTATTGATTTCACTTCTTACTTCAAGCTTCGATGTCTTTCATTCTATTTAGAAAACTCTTCTTCAACTTTTGGATTGTTTGGTCACATTGTTTTGCTGTCCGTGAAGGTTTTCTCATCTAAAGTGAATGCTGACAGCCAAATATCATAAGTCGCTCCATGGGCGTAGGCGTAATTATAATTAATGGTCTGCGAATGCCACTTGTAATTGGCGTTAAACTGTTGGAGGATGCTAGGAATTATTATATAGTTAATATTGGTAATTAACTACTGCATAGTATTGTTTTGTCGCAAACATACATATTCTCTATGATATTTAAGTCAGGAAAATTCCTTAGTCATGTTAACATCGTTAACTGATTCTTAAAAAACTTTAAGGACAACATGTGTTTTATTTAGTAAGTTGTAGTATATTTATTTTGATTGACCATCATCACGCACGTCCTGGACCTTTGAAGGAACTTCACCAACACCAATTAATTATTTTAATATAAAATAATTTTATTATTATTAGCACACCAAAAGCCACCGTTTGTAATAGGTGTAGCCCCCTAATTTGTAATAATATTTACTCTTACTTGGTAAGTACTTGTTTCTCTTGTATTTTGATTCGCGTGTGAAAAATGTTAAATTTGGATTCATTATTTCCTGCTCCGTCCTTGGTACTGACGTCATGTACCCCTGGCTGCCGATCCCTAGTGATAACATTGGTACACAAGAATTTATCTGTGAGTACATAAGGAGTTATTTCAAATTATGATTATTGCACTTGTCAATAATCGCACGTACTTAGAAAGATAAAAATAATTTAATAAAGATTGCAACTGAATGCCTTGCACTACAAAAGAAATCAAGAGAACAACACAATATATTCTAATTGAAACTGAAGTACGATTATTAAATAATTCATTGATTTTTATGAATATCAAATCAGGTGTATACCTTAATAAATAACTCTGAACTACGCTTAGCAACACGGTCAAACGGAAATTGGTAAATACCTGCAAGTGATTCTCTCAATTGCTAATTATAAAAAGAAAATTAAGTTTTTTAATATGAATTAACGTGATGGTTTCATACATTATATTGTTGATTTACAACTATTGCTAGTAAATAAATATATATATATATAATAACTTGAAGGTATGTTCGCTTTATAGATAAAAATTAAAATTGTTTATATTAATTCCTGCATAAATTGTTGGGGAAATGAAATACGCGGTACATGCGTTATATATTGAATTTAACGATTAATAAATTATCTGTTTATATATTTTCATGTGCAATGGTATTAAATGTAATTTGACCAGCTCACTAAATAATCCCATAAATGTTTAAGCTAAATATTTTTCGAATACAACTATAGGGACCCGACAGTAGAGGCCGACGACTCATCGCCCACGGGCGTACTACTGAAAATTTGTATTTTTAAAGAGTTTCTAATTTTATTTATATAATTAGAAAACAAACAGGTGGTGATCTATAAAATACGAAATACATTTTTATTTGTTCTGTTCATTTTATAGATCAAGTTTAGAAAAGGAGTATTAATATTAACTAGCAATACTTTCTCAAGGTTCTCTTCGGTAAAATTTGTTCTCTTTGAATGAAATACATCCTTCTAGATATAAAACTTCCTTTCTACATCGCAACTGATTATAAGTGCATACAGGAAATATTCTTTTATTTCAGCGTATTTAGCAGTTAGATTTTTAGAATGTTATTAAATCTGGATTTCTATTAAAAACTGCGTCTAACTTTTGCCGAAGGCCACATCCAAAGTTACTTGGAATATTTTTCAAATTATTAATAGCCACATCTAATGTGGTTAATGCATTATTTAATTTGAGATTTTAATTTTCAAAATAAGTGATTAGTTTTGGCAAATTTCCAAAGTGTTCCTGAAGAAAGTACTGAAACAACTGATTTTTTAATTTGGAATTTGTATTAGTTCCTTGCACTCAGAAACACTTCGAGCATCCTGATTTAAACATGTAACGAAATTTTGTAAACTTTAGAAATTATCTGCATAAAAACTAGTATCTTCCAACCATGTTCCCCATCGAGTTATTACTGGAGAGAGAACACTTTTTTAAAAGCGGATACAAGTCTATCAACTTCCGGAAAGGTGTCTCTGATATATGTATTTACATATTCTGTGGAGAACATGTGCTACACAAGTAATATGCAGTATATTAAGATATGTTTCCTTTAATAGTCTGCCTGTTTTTAACATATATGCAGCACTGTCACTGACAAATAAAAAAATATTTTTTCTTTGTACCTGTCGTCCGAATGAATCATTTGGTGCATATTCTCGTAAATGGTTTTTGCTTTTGTTGCTATTACATATGCGTTATATGGAATAGTTGGATGTAGTACACCAACTACATCATTTACCACGCAGCGTGGTAATATATCGACAGTTTCGTCGGCACTAATCCATAGGTACTGATGATTGTTAAGTTTATTTAATGGAATATTTGCCGCCATTAAAGTTTCACAGAGCTTTTCATTAAAATTGTCAGATTCCAATGGGTCTAATTTCTGTGTGTTTGCGCTGCTAAATGACGTTTTACGTGTGATTTCTTGGAATTTTTTAACGATATTTTACAAACTTTGAAACAAATTTCAGAATCACTGGCAATGGATATACAATTAGTTTGACCTCTAATCCAACTCGCTATTGTTTCGCGATGCCATTCTCGACGTTGTTCCATATCATATCTGAAAAAGTAACTTGTAACAATGTTCTAGATCTAAATAAATGAAAATTAAAAATATATGCGTAAGTTGTTGAAACTTAACAAAATTCACTGGACCCTTACGTCAAAATAATTGGGAGAAGTAGATTCGATGAAACGATATTAAACAGGATCTATTATGAAAATTATGAAGTGTGTAATTAACAGTAAAAAAAAATAAAAAAAAAGAAACCAACTCACCATACTTTATTTATCTTACGAAATATAAACTAATAAATAAAATAAATTATAAAAACTGTTTCTATCTACGTCCATGAAGAAAGAAATTTAACTGTAATATTGAAGTCATTGCGTCACAATTCAACGACAAAAAACAGATGTGCGGTTAACCAAATGAATTGCTATTCAATAACTGCGTGTTGTACTTGGCGATGTTATAGACCATTTATAATTTCGGCCTGATGCGTCCGGTCTCTACATATGAATGATAGTCAATTAAAACGAATCAGTAACTTTAGTAATAGAAATAAGTTCAGGGAAAAAAAATCTAGTTTTACGTAGTGAAATATTCATTTGCTAATGAACGTTCGGGAATTTATATATTTCGTCGGGAAATATAAACAAACAGAGAGAGATTTGTTTATATGCATTGATGTATTCTTCTCTACATATTAGTTATATTTGTAAAATTATTGATTTTGCGAATATTAATGAATAAAACGAAATAAAATTGAATGGAATTCTTGTAAGTAGGGGAGATCGAATTCGAAGAAAAATCATTATCAGTTTAAGAACATGGAAATAATGTGTGACAATTTCACCACCGTTTTTTTTTTTTTTAGTAAACCACGAAATTGTTCTCTTGTTGTACTTAAGCGTAGCAATCGTACTATATACCTACCGGGCTATAATATTAGGACTGCCTACTGATATAACAACAATTTTAGAAATACTCGTAGTTAACGACATTCAAAAGTCGATCACAAATTTATTGATTTCACTTCTTACTTCAAGCTTCGATGTCTTTCATTCTATTTAGAAAACTCTTCTTCAACTTTTGGATTGTTTGGTCACATTGTTTTGCTGTCCGTGAAGGTTTTCTCATCTAAAGTGAATGCTGACAGCCAAATATCATAAGTCGCTCCATGGGCGTAGGCGTAATTATAATTAATGGTCTGCGAATGCCACTTGTAATTGGCGTTAAACTGTTGGAGGATGCTAGGAATTATTATATAGTTAATATTGGTAATTAACTACTGCATAGTATTGTTTTGTCGCAAACATACATATTCTCTATGATATTTAAGTCAGGAAAATTCCTTAGTCATGTTAACATCGTTAACTGATTCTTAAAAAACTTTTGATTTTGCCTTGTTACAAGGAGCGCTGTCGTACTAAGACACGTAAGAGCCTTCATTAGTATCTACATCACCTAAATGCAGAATAAACATTTCTAATATTGCTGTTGATTTCTTGTACTTTTACAAGAATACAGTGGTCTGCGACCTAGGACCTATCATACAATAATTTCATTGATTCAGATACACAAAGTTCGCTAAAATCCTCTATTTACAAATTCAGCTCTTTCAGTTATTACCTCCATTTTTGACCGGCGATTACAGTTTCGTCCGATTAGCAGATTTATATACACTTTCGTCCGGCCAATCAGACAGGCCTAAATTTTGGGATATACAGTTTCGTTCGCCCGATAGATAAAGGAGAGGATTAAAATTGTCCTAATGGTATTATATTCTAATCAATACTTTCCTTATAATTTTTTCCCAGGTGATACTTGTTATTTGTGAAATCGGACAAATATTATTCTACTATTGCTACTCCCACCCACCAATGGAAATTCCTATGAATTATGTACTTAGAAACATTACATTTCAGTTAATTATTACATGTTAAAAGTGCAACATCGAAAATTTAAATGTGAGAAAAAGTGTTAGTAAGCGTGGTAAAGAAGTATTGTTTGTAAACAACCGATACTGTTTTGTGGAACAACTGCCAAGTGGCGAGAAAAAGTGGAGATGTCGGACACCAAAATGAACTGCTACTGTTTACACTATGGGTGAAGACAATTTGATATCCCTTTGTAACCATGCTCATTCTGATTGAAGCGCTTCAGCAGCACAAAAGCGGTAGCGGTGGGCAAACGTAAAGCTACGGAAGAACCTAATGTGCAACCTACATGAATTGGGCTGTCGTTGTTAACAAAATGTGACAATAGTGAATGAACAATTGGCGACTTGAAATCGTCGAAACGAAGTATTTATGGTGAAAGAAGAAAGACATTTCCGAGTTTGCCCAAAAATATATAAAAGAAGTGTTTGACACTTTGGAAAATTAGTACGAACAGAGAAGAAGAATTTTTGATTGTGAATGACAGCAACCATTGTAACGCGTGTTCATTTGAAAAGTCAATCTAGGTTACTTTGAAATTTTGATAGAATAAGACGCATATATATTAGTAAGTGTTTGTTGTTCCGTAAACGTAAATCCAAATGACATTTGATAATGTCAATCACATTTGTTATTTATTTATATGTATGAAACTGTCAAAATATACGACTTCGTAGTTTAAGTAGTAAATTCGACATACTTCAAAATGTTCTCAGTAAATCACATGCTACTAGATTGACTTTTCAAATGAACACCCGTTATTAGTAATATTCTCTTGTAAGTCAAACCTGAAACATTTGTGTAAGTGCTAAAAGTGCTATTTATGGGTGGAACATTTAAATATTCCTTAAAATATGTTGTAGTTATTTACCATCCGTGGACAATATAACGGACACTATATACCCCTAGTGTTTTGTTTATTCAAAGATAAATTAACTCCTATATAAAAATGTCCATTTGACATTTTTGTCACTTTGACAGCGATAAAAAGCTACATAGCTTTTTATCACCGATAAAAATGCTTCTTCCTAAAAATTGGGTTACATATCTAGTAGTCCTGCATTACTTAATTTATTTTCGCAGCTGTCAGTTATAACGAGCCATCGGAAAAATTTATAATTGGAGTAGACTGTGAAATTGGGTTGGTACTTTAACCGCTTCCACATAATGATATTTATTATTTGACATTGAAACTATAAGTTTGTGTCAAATTTTTCAAAACTTTTATTAAGAAAATTGTTTGTGTTTAGATGCAAATGGACAACATTTTCAACAACTTCTGTAGCTATATGTAAATTTTGATTATGATTTCGATATTAAATAAATTATTTGTTTTCTTTTTTGTTGTAGTATCATTTCAATGCCATAACCTTTTTTTACAATGAAACCAAATGAAACTGTCAAGCATCAAGTAATGTGTCATTATGTGGAAGTGGTTAAAGTACCAACCCAATTTCACAGTCTACTCCAATTATGAATTTTTTCGATGGCTCGTTAATAACTATTAAGTATCGTTAAACGTAAAATGTATAATATGAGTCGGTTTGGGGAAATTTCAACTGAAGAAATTACAAGAAATATAAAAAAATCAATACCGCAATCCACAAGCAAAAAAAATAGCAAATATATTAAAACATTGGGCTTATAATATGAAAAAGAAAAACTGAGAAGATAAGAATATAATCTGGAATTCAACTGCGAAGATGATTCAAAAAAAATATTTCAGTGAGTACAATATTAAATTTGATTCTTTTGCCGACATAATTTTTAAAAAATCCCGCGATGCGAAAAATTGTAAACGAAGTGAATTACAAACTCTTCCCGAGAAAAGAAAAGTAAGTTCTGTGCCAATAGACAAGAAAGATATAGTAAAAATAGCAAAATTGTGGAATACAGATGAACCAGAGGGATTACAAAAAAGATTCTTTCATATAGCTTCATATGAATTAGCTTGGAGATGAGGAGAAGCTGTAAAATGTAAAATTCACTAAAATTACTCTTAGAGAAAAGAAAATATAACATCTGAACGACTTGTTTTAACTCCATATCCCATTTGGAACAAGACAAATTCTAAAAATTGGTATGAAAATGTTCTAATAGGAATAAATATGATATCTACTTGGACCAAAAATTCTGCGTCTAAAATTGGACTGGATATCACCAATATTAAAATTACCAATCATTCAAACCGTGCTAGTACTGTTTCCCACTTAGCCAAAGCAGGAGTAAGTGACCAACAATTAATAAAGATAACTGGACACTCTTCTTCATCATCAATTAAAGCTTATCTCCAAATTGACCCTGAACATCACGAAAATCTTGTCAGTAATTTACGCGAATTCGATAAAATAAGACAAAACAATTATTCAACATGTGTAGAAACCAACGAAGAAAATAATATTAAAATTAGTACACCAAACCAAACAATTTATAATAATTGTACATTTAATAACTGTTCTCTTGCTTTCAAATAAAAATAATTATTGTTTTTGTTTATTCATTCGTTAATTTATCTTGCCAAAAAACACTCGAGCTTGTCTATCACGGATAAATTTCTTTTTAACTCAAAATTTTCCCAATCAGTAATTTTGCTCGAAAAACTTACATCAGAAAAATCGCTCCACCTTTCGGTCTCGCGATTTTTTCATTTAAGTTTTTCTCGTCAAATTACTGATTGGCAAATAATTTCGTTACAAAGAGAAATTTATCCGATAAAAAAAAAGCTCTTGTGTTTTTACTTATGATAAAATTTCGGAAACCTATAAATACTGTTTAAAATTTGTAAGTCAGAAATGTGAAGAATTTTTGTTGCAATTCCGTCCAGCGGAGGTTGTTATCGATTTTGAAATGTCGATACACAAAGCTGTCAGTTCCATGTGGCAGAATATTAAAATAATTGGCTGCCGATTTCATATCTCCCAAGCTTGGTGGCCAAAAATACAAGAGCTAGGACTCACAAAACACTATAACGAAAAAACAGACATTAGCAAATGGATTGGATGGTTTCGTATTTGATCTACTGCCCATATTACCAGAAAATGATTGATAAGCTACAAACATTTATGGACTACCTAGTGGAAACTTATATAGAAGAGAATTCAATATTTTCTCCCGACATCTGAGTGGCTAAATGTGCTAGCAGCTCAAGGACGACCGACGGATGCGAATCGTTTTATTCACATCTAAATAAGAGTTTCAATTTCTACAATCCAAATAACTTTGTCTTTTTAGAAGTTTTGCGCCAGTATCAAGCTGAAATTTAAATTTAAATACAAAGTATAAATAAACAAATAAAAATATACTTTGTATTGTACCACACAAAAACGCGAAAATTTTCTCAAGAAAAAATCGAACAATATGATAATAAAGAACTGACGACACTGCAATATGTACAATTAGTTTCACATTACTATTCTTTTTAAGATAATTTTAAGAATATTAGTTTGTAATTGTTCTACAATATAAGTGTTTCTTTTCTATTCTCATTTGTTATTTTATATATTTTTCTTTTGTATTGGAATAAATGATTAAATTTTAACTTATTGTGTTTTTTTTTATTCAACACATAACCTACTCCACTTGTTTGTGTTTAATATATCGAAAGTATCATAACAAAGATAAATAAGGAAATAACAAAGATGTTATTTCCACTAAAACTAATATTGGAGGTACACCTCTAAATTAACATAAAAGGGTTAAGTACTTAAAGATTACACAGGCCTGCGATTGTAAAATTTTCTGGAATTTATACAGTGATTTCAATAGATTTTTTGGTGCTGAAAATGGGAAAATTATTTAAAAAATTGCATCACGTAAGGTATTTTTACAATCTGGGGTTTTTTGACCTATCTGCATGTATTAGTCTTTTTGAAAAGGACAATTTTGTTAAACCGTTGTTTAAATAAACTATTATAATTTTTTTACTTATGATGATGCAAGAAGTTGATATTCTGAATAAACATACACTAGATTTATGATAAAGAAGTTACAAATAGAAATAATTGAGCATGTCGCAAGACATGACTCACCATCTTCCTGTTACTGCATGTCTACCTCCCCTCCTCCACTACAAACATATTGCTATTCTAGACAAAACAGTTAGTTCATTCAATATCTTCTTTACAACTGTGGTGTGAATTTGTGTAATTAGTTGACATTTGTGATTAGTTGCTGAGTTAATTTAATTTTTATTTTACGAGCTTTTTAAAATTAAATTCCAATGGCATCAAGAGGCTGTGTCAATGTACCCAACTCCTTCTGCTATATTTGTGGAAAGTTTACAGTAAAAAAAACAACAAAGAAACATTACAGATTTTGTAAAAAAAAAGTATATTTTGCATATTTTGGTGTGAAATTAGGAGACCAAGACAAACCTTGGGCTCCTCATAAGGTTTGTTCAGTGTGTGTTGAAGAGCTTCGCCAGTGGTCACAAGGAAAAAAACAGTCTTTTCGCTTTGAACGATCAATCATAGCGATGATTGTTATTTTTGCTTGTGTGTAGTACACGGATTCAATTAAAAAAACAAAAAGGACATCGTTTACCCAAACCTTCGATCCGCAACACGTCCTATACCTCATGGACCAGAAGTACCTGTTCCTTCACTACCAGATACATTAGATGATGTATCTGATGACGAAATGGTTTCACGTACATGCGCAAGTGAACTGGATGAGGGAAGTGATTACTATGATACTGGAAGTGATGAGCCAAAACTGTTTGACCAATTTGAATTAAATGATTTGGTGAGGGACTTAAACCTTCCTAAGAACTCAGCTGAGCTTTTAGGCTCAAAGTTGAAAGAAAAAAATTTGTAAACACCTAGCACAACATTTTACTGGTTTAAGAACAGAGAAAAAGAGTTTGCTCGATATTATTCCGAAGAAGATGCACTAGTTTTCTGTAATGATGTACCCGGGCTCATGGAACAATTCCACGTAGAATATAATGTTTCTGAATGGAGACTCTTTATTGACTCTTCAAAAAGGAGCCTTAAGGCCGTTCTTCTACACAATGGAAGTAAATATGCTTCTGTACCAGTGGGACATTCAGTTCATTTAAAAGAGTGTTATGAAAATCTTGAGCTACTTTTAATTAAAATTAGTTACAAGGATCAAGGCTGAACAATTTGTGGTGATTTGAAAGTTCTTTGTTTGTTACTTGGACAACAAAGCGGTTATACTAAATATCCTTGTGTGGAATAGTCGTGATAGAAAGCAGCACTATTGTAAAAAGATGTGGCCACCAAGACAAACCTTACAACCTGGAATGAAAAACATTGAAAGAGAAAGTTTAGTAGACCCGAGCAAAGTTTTGCTTCCTCCATTACATATAAAACTAGAGTTAGTGAAACAATTTGTGAAGACATTAAAAAAAGATGGAGAGTGCTTCAAGTATCTTTGCAGCCAGTTTCCTCGCTTGTCAGAAGCAAAGATAAAGGAGGGTGTTTTTGTTGGGCCGGATATAAGAAAGCTTATGAAAGATGAAAATTTTGAATCTAAAATGGAGGAAGCAGAAAAACAAGCATGGATAGCCTTCAAAAATGTGGTTACAAATTTTCTTGGCTACAAAAAACATGAAGATTATAAAAATATTGTGCAAAATATGTTAGAAAAATTTAAAACCTTAGGCTGTCACATGAGTTTGAAGGTGCATTTTCTAGATTCGCATCTCGACTACTTCCCTGAAAATCTTGTTGCAGTAAGTGAGGCGCAGGGGGAAAGGTTCCACCAAGCCCTAAAAGAGATGGAGAGAAGATACCAAGGAAGATGGAATATAAGCATGATAGCTGATTATTGTTGGATGTTAAAAAGGGATGGTCCACTACGAGATTACAGAAGAAAAAGCACAAAAAGGAGTATAGAAAGACAAAGAAAAAGATATTATAAGGACTTGTAAAGACATAAATAGTATTTTACTGTTTCTTTTCATTAGATTTAATGATATTTGTAAGCAATTTTGTTTTTTATATCCTTTGTAAATAAATTCAAAATGTAACTAAAAATTATTTTTAATTTTTAAAAAATATAATTTGAAGCCTTTTTGTGAAAAATCCTTACGTGATGGAAAAAAATAGAGTTCATATTTGGATTCAGCGCCCAAAAACACATAAGAATCAGCTATCAAATTTAAAACAATTTTTAGAAAGTTAAAAAACGCAGGCCTGTGTTATTGGGCGAAACTGTACCTACTCGTAAAAAAACAAAAATTCGACCCGGACGAAACTGTAACACAGTGAAGCGGATTATCAGAAAAGGATTAAGAAAAGATTGTCGGACGAAACTGTATCTGCCCGTTTTGACTCGTCACTGAATACATTTAACAAGTTTGAAAAATTCGGTAATTATTTATATAAACTTGTATTGTTATTTTACATTCTTCCGATCGTTAACTGTATAATCTTCATAATGTTTCGCTAACTGGTAACGTGCCTTATTCATTAAAAGTGTTAATTTTAGATTTTTAAGTGAGCACTTACAATTTAATCTGGTGTGTTACAAATGTCTGCGCTCGGATATTTTATATCCGGAATTATATATTCGGAATAATTATTATTTTACTAGACAGCATACAACTTTCTGTCGTTATTTGAACAATGTAGCGACCAGCTTGAGTCTCATACCATAGACTAGTAGTTGCCATAAAACGACCACCCACTATCGGTACTAGGGATGTTCTCCTTGAAAGAACGAACAATACATTGGACTATTTGTCACAGTTTAGACCATTCTGTTTTTTCGATTTGACACTGTGAATAATCTGTAGGACTTAATAATATGAAAAGCCTATTTTTTGTCACACGATGTGTCTTTTGCTTAATCCACATCAAATAATTGTATAACACGTAAAAGTTCCTGTATAAACACGCAAACCAACAGACCTAACTAAGCACTTCTTTTCAATATCATATAAAAACATATTTTATAATTCTACGGCTGGGACTAATATCACACTTAACTCTCCTATTTCAACGATTGTCGATTGCTTATTGTTCCAGCGTCATATTGTGATATTCACTATAGCTCTTTGGCGGAAATTCGAAATTGCTGGAAAAACGTATTTATCAATTTTATAATACTTTAAAACGCGCATTTTTTATGTTAATTATTGTATATTTATTATAAAACAAAAACATTTTTACTAATATAAAATATTGTTCAATTTGTGTGAAAGTATCTCTCCAAATACGCAGACACCTGTTTAATCTCTTACTACAAAATCATCAGTGCGCACCACTTAAGAGATACCTTCACCGAAATAACACCCTTGCCATATTACAAAAGTTATTAAGAAGAACACACGAACAATAATTTAATTTTAATAATATTTTATATTATTAAAAATGTTTATCTACTCATGTGCGTTTCAAATTACTTTCTTATTATAATTTATTATTTTTTTGTTTGAATTTTTTCTATTTTTCTTAATTTGTAGTTGATTAGAAAATTGTTTCTTGGTTTTCAATTTAGAATTAGTTCGAAGTTCGTCACATGAAAATTGTTATTTACTAAATGTCTGTTCTTTATTTAAATTATTTGTAATGTGTTGGACAGTAAAGGTTATTTTTATTATTGAAAACAATAAACTAAGCTGCTGCCGATAAATAAACCCGATATTTTCACCGTAACTGCGAAGAGTCTATGACAAGTAAAAAGTAATAAACTGATTTCTTAAGTAACAATGTGCATAAAAAAAATAAAATACGAGGGTGGCTAAAAAATTATGGTATCAAGAGATGTCACATTCCTTCTTTTGTTCAAATTTTCCGCCAACCCGCAGCAGATCATAACTTTATCGCAATCAGTTATATAATGGATGCGCTCATGAAAGGGTGATAAAACATGGAAGTGTCAATTAGTTTTTGCGTCTAAAGGTTACCTTACCAGCAAATACTCATCATCAACTTGTTCAAATGTACGGTTTTAATGTAATATCACGGAAATTAGGTATCCTAAATTCGATAACGACAAGACCTATATTCAAGATTAGCAGCGAGGTGGTGGTCAAAGCACGTCCACTACAGCGCCGAACCTGTATGATAGGCAATTGACAACCATACAGAAGTTCAGCAAGCTACATTGATGTAGTTTCAGGCATTCGGCGCAGATTTCTTCTAGGTCTACGCATTGATGCCTTGACAATTTTGAAAAATAATCTGTATTATTGCCATGTTCTTGTATATCAATATATCTACTTGTGAAATAAAGATCTCGTTATATTACTTTTATAATCACCCTCGTATATTCGTTAGGTATCCCAAAATAGTATTACTTATTTTAATATTACAACATATATTATCTAAAACATTGAAAATTAATACTAGAGACTAGGCACGAGAGGCCGATGACTCTCACCCGCGGGCGCACTATTGAAAATTTGTATTTTTAAAGTTTTAATTTTTATTTATATAATTGGAAAACAAACTGGTGGTGATCTATAAAATACGAAATACATTTTTATTTGTTGATTTTGTAGTTAAAGTTGAGTAAAGGTCTATTAATATTAAGTAGCAATACTTTCTCAAGGTTCTCTTCTGTAAAATTTGCTCTCTTTGAATGAAATACATCCTTGTAGATAGAAAACCCCTTTCTGCATCGCAACTGGTTATGGGTGCTTACTGGAAATATTCTTTTATTTCAGCGTATTTAGCATTTTGAGGCACTGTCTCCACACACAATTGCCGCAATGTTATTAAATATTAAATCTGGAATTCTATTAAAAACTGCGTCTAACTTTTGCCGAATGCCACATCCGAAGTCGCTTGAAATATATTTCAAATCATTAATAGCCACGTCTAATGTGGTTAATACACCATTTAATTTGAGATTTTGATTTTCAAAATAAGTGATTAGTTTCGGCAAATGTCAAGTGTTCCTGAAGAAGGTACAACTAATTTTTTAAATTTGGAATTTGTATTAGTTCCTTGCACTCAGAAATACTTTTAGCATCTTCATTTAAACATCTAACGAAATTTTGTAAACTATCGAAATTCTCTGCATAAAAACTAGTAGCTTCCAACCATGTTCCCCATCTAGTTATTACTGAGGAGGGAGGCAGTGGCAAAGATGGAAGTTTTTCCCTGTAAAGAGCTACTCTCAATGGTGCTTTTCTGAAAACTTTTTTAAAAGCGGATACAAGTCTATCAACTTCCGGAAAGGAGCCTCTGATATATTCATAGATTCTGTGGAGAGCATGTGCCACACAATTAATATGCTGCATATTAGGATATGTTTCCTTTAATAGTCTGCCTGTTTTTAACTTATATGCAGCATTGTCACTGACAAATAAAAGTATTTTTTCTTTGTACCTGTCGTCCGAATGAAGCATTTGGTGCATATTCTCGTAAATGGTTTTAGCTACTGTTTCCGCATCAACTGTATTTATAGCCTATGTTGCTATTACATATGCGTTCTATGGACTAGTTGGATGTAGTACACCAGCTACAACATTTACCACACAGCGTCCTAATACAACGACAGTTTCGTCGGCACTTATCCATAGGTACTGATTTGAAAGATGGCTTCTAATGCGTTCTACTGCTTTCGTGTAGCAC
This sequence comes from Melolontha melolontha, assembly GCA_935421215.2. Lineage (NCBI taxonomy): Eukaryota > Metazoa > Arthropoda > Insecta > Coleoptera > Scarabaeidae > Melolontha > Melolontha melolontha. Next base: position 163,287,270 of record OW285237.1, on the reverse strand, counting down.
GTAGATTCAGCAGGAACATTTTGACCAGTATATTTTTGGAGAAATGTTTTGAAGGTGGAATTATTAAATTTATTTAATGGGAATATTTGCCGCCATTAAAGTTTCACAGAGTTCTTCGTTAAAATTGTCTGATTCCAACGGGTCTAATATCTGTATATGTGTTTGCGATGCTAAGTGACGTTTTACGTGCGATTTTTTGGAATTTTTTAACGATATTTTATAGACTTTGCAATAAACTTCGGAAACTTAAACAATGTTCTAGATCTAAATAAATAAAAATTAAAAATGTATGCTTAAGTTATTGAAACTTAACGAAATTCACTGGACACTCAAAATAATTGGGAGTAGATTCGATGAAACGATATTAAACAGGATCTATTACAAAATTACGAAGTATGTAATTAACAGTTAAAACAATGAAAAAAAGAAACTAACTCACCGTACTTTATTTATCTTACGAAATATAAACTAATAAATAAAATAGAATATAAAAACTCCTCACGCATCTATCTACGCCCATGAAGAAAGGAATTTAACTATAATATTGAAGTAGTTGCGTCACAATTTAACGACCAAAAAACAGATATGCGGTTAACCGAATGAACTATTCAATAATTGCATGTTGTACTTAGCGATGTTAGAAACTATTTATATGGTCCATCGTAAATTCGGCCTGATGCGTCCGGTCTCTAATTATAACATTTTGAGGCAGCACCGATATTGTGACCAAGGACTATTTTACGCCCATGTATGTATTAACTACTCTATAGGTTTACTAATAAAAGATGGCGGATCGATGGTCGACTTTCTGCAATTCTTCTATATTCTTCACCTATGCCTACAATTTTTACCTTTCTCTGGCAAGCGCTGAAGAATGTGGAGACAGATATGTCCAAACGTGGGCGTCCATCAACACATGTTTGTTGATGGACGCCTACCTTTCGGTGGAGAATCTGTTATATAGGCCAGAATTATATCTAAAGCACGAACAGAGTCGACTTTCATCGAAAGATGTACTTTAACTGCTTATTACACTTTAACAGGAATTCTAAACAAACATTTCATGTTATTTGTGATGATTATGGGTGATGGAGCAATTTTAATACATGATGGCACTCGACCTTATGCAGCCAGGGTTGTTCATCAGTACTGGGATAACGTTGCAATCGGGATATTTATTTGATCAAGAAGAGCCCTGACTTGAGCCCCATTGAGCATATATGGGAAGAGTAAGGGCGACGTATAAGACACAATAGTCCTACACTAATCATCATCCAGCTAGTAAAAGAGTTAGTGATCCTAGAATGTAATTCCATTCCTCAGGGAAATTAAAAGCATACCTCGCGACTCCAAGCAGTTACACGTTAAACGCACGGTACTAAAATGTTTTCTTTTAATTGTAAAAACACCAGCCATTATTTCAGTACTCCAATAACTCATTTTTCATAGTTTATGTCCCATACTTTTCAGTCACATGGCTAAATTCAAAGCATGCGTTTTACTTAAAATGACAAACGTATGTACGAGGGTATATCAGATATAAACGAGACTGATTTTTTTAAACTATTAATGCTTTATTGAACAAGGTTAATACAAATGTACTATTTTTCTACATAATCTCCCGCCCGCGCAATACATTTTTCCCAACGGATTGGAAGCTTTTTAATCCCGTTATCGTAAAAACTTTTAGGCCGGTCACACAGCCACTGGAGCACAAATGTCTCTACCGCTTGGTCGCTGTCGAAACGCTGGCCTCCAAGAGCTTCTTTTAGAGGTCCAAACAAATGGTAGTCACAGGGTGACAAGTCTGGACTGTAAGCAGGATGTTCCAAGATTTCCCAGCCGAATTGTTCCACTGTTTGCCTCGTAATGTTTGCCGAATGTGGTCTGGCGTTGTCGTGAAGGAGAATGACATTTTTAACGGATTGCGTCTTTCTTTTTCGTCGTAAAGACAATTTTGCGGCATCCAAAACGTCGCAATAATATTGGGTATTAATTGTGCGGCGATGATGAAGAAAATCAAGCCTCAATGTTGGCCTCGGTAACGCTCGTCCGTGGGCGTCGAACGTGGCTCTGGTTTTCAACTTTCTCCCGGCCTCCAGAAAATTGTTTATGCCATGCAAACACGCGAGGTCGTGAAAAGGTGTTCTCCCCGAACTGTGCGTGCAATCTGCGTAAAATGTCTGTTGGATTCACCCCCTCATTGGTCAAAAACTTAATAATTATCCGCTGCTCCACGGAAACGTGCACTGCTTGCTCACTCATGGTCACTGCACTACTGAACGGTCTCGACGGAATTTCAGACGTTGCTCTCACCACCCTAAGTGCTTTGTCTACATAGCCACCTACTTCGCCGATTCAAAAAACTTTTGTACGAGTCATTAAAAAATCAGTCTCGTTTATATCTGATATACCCTCGTAGTATTACAGGGCATGTGTTAGAAAGAGATAAAGTACAATTTTGTTCACACTTGCAGTACCAACTGCAAAGAAACATTTTAGGAACTGTACAAGTGTAATATCTTGTATTTTATTTCTATTGTGAAAAGTCTTTTTTTGGAGACTGTGGTTAAGTAAAAACTTAAAAAAAGGTATATAACCCCTTAACACAATTATTAATCGTATCCTAAATACGTATTTGTTGTCATCATGAGTAGGTAAAACCACTAATCAAGGCTAGTAAACTGCTTACGCAACAACTTTACTGTGCCCCTTTACACCTTGATTAGTGGTTTTACCTACTGATGATGACAACAAATACGTATTTAGGATACGATTAATTATTGTGGTAAGGGGTTATATACCTTTTTTTAAGTTTTTATTTCTATTATTAAATTTTCAAATTAATATTATTACGATTACTGTCTTATTAGTTATTATTCGAAACGCATAGCTGATTTGTGGATACTTTACGTGCGAGTATTATTTTATAGCCTGACCCCGCAGAAATTTGAAATCTGTTATATCAATAGTAAATCAAGAATGCAAATAAGAAAGAATCAAGTAGTTGTCCTTGCAGCTGAGGTAGTTTTTTATTTAACAAATGATTTACTTTTTTGTTGAGTTGACTACTTAAATTAAGTCGTTTACATAGTTATAGGCATTTGTTTGGTAGAAAATAAATTATTTATATTTTTTTATAAAGCAATCATTTGACATGTTATTTCAAGGAAATAAAATTATTCTGCGTAACAATTAGCAATTATATTTGATTGCATATTGTTTTTAACAATACATTAACCCTCCTATAAAAGTTATCAAAAACAGTAGATATTTACAAATTCCTTATTCATTTAAAAAAAAAATAAAAAAGAAGTAATCTCAATGCGAAACTAAAGACTATTCACAAAAAAGTGGTCAAATTAGCCGTGATGTAATTCTAGTAATACAAAAATCACCTGACGCTTTGACAAATCGCTGCTTAAGAAGTGCAAATTTATTGGAACACAAATTATTGTTGGAGAAATATAATTAGTTAGAATGTCGGCAAAACAAATTGAAACACGAAAAAATATTGAACATATAATCAAAATAGGGATATTTCTCAATCAAAGATAGCAAAAACTTTAGCAATTGCAAAGTCAACGTTTCGAAAGGTATTGGCAACTTATAACTTAACTCTATCAGTTGCAAGAAAAGTTGGAAAAAACCTGGTTTAGTGGACAAAACAAAATTAAAGAGAAAAATTCATGCCTTCTTCCATACGTTCTTACATTGCTCGAAATTCCATACATGTAGGGATAAATCTCGACATCTGCCAACATTCGTTACCAACCTAGCTTACCAGTTCGCCCAAGACGTAGCAGTCATTACCATGTTGCAACTTCATGGATCTTCAAGTCCTGTTATGAACACAATTAAAAATACGAAGCGCTACCCAGAAACTCCCGAAATTTGAATGTGGCGAGCGAAAGGATGGTAGTACAGCTCTATAGCGCTACATGGTGTGAGCTACGTCTATTACTAAGTCAGTCTGCCAAACAGTACTTTGCTAGGTGGTGACAAACAGTTCTGTGTTTATATTTGTTGAGTTGTGTTTAAGTTATTCTGTGACACTACAATGTCTGATGTGAAAGAGCAAAGAACGTGCATCAAATTCTGCTTCAAACTTGCTAAAACGGTAACAGAAGCTACTTAAAATAATTAACTAAGCCTTTGGCGAGGATGCTTTAGGCCAGATGTAAACTTATGGGTAGTACAACCGTTTTAAAAATGGACGTGTGTCGGTTGATGATGATGAGCTCTCCAGTTGTCCAACGATGGAAAACGCCACAAAATGTGTCAAAGTGCGTAATGCTATCCTGCAAGACCGATGGAGAACAATCCATGACATTTGTTATGTAGCGTATTGATGCGAAGTTTTTGCCAAGGTTATTCAGCATTGAACGAAAACGGCACCGCGTTCATGTGTTGAAAGAAACTGCGAACATTACTGACGACGAGTCATGGGCGTATGTGTGTGATCCCGAAACAAAGCAGCAGTCATTGCAGTTAAAGACGCCATCGCCAACACGAGCGAAGAAAGCACGATAAGTTTGAAACGTCAAGTCGACGGTGATTTGCTTCTTTGACACTGATGGCATCATGCACAAATAATTTCTTCCAGCAGGTGCAATAGTTAATGGACGATTTTATTGCGATGTTCTTCAGCGTCTAAGAGAAAACATTCCACGCAAGCGACCTGCCAAGTGGGGCAGCAATTCGTGGATTTTACACCACAACAATGCACCAACCCACCCACACGTCAGTTGTACATCAGTTTCTATCCTCAACGAAGACGGCAGTACTACCCCACCCTCCCTACTCCCCAGACCTTGACCCTTGTAACTAGGGCTGGGCGAAGTATCGATACATCGTCCAATACCCGATACCATAACTGGCATCGATTACCCGATACCTCAGATAACGAAGGTATCGATTCTAAAGTATCGATTCCAAAGTATCGATTCCAAAGTATCGATTCCAAAGTATCGATTCCAAAGTATCGATTCCAAAGTATCGATTCCAAAGTATCGATTCCAAAGTATCGATTGAAAGGTATAGATTTCAAAGTATCGATTCTAAAGCATCGATACTTTACCGATTCCAGTACTCGCTAAGTATCGATGTAGTGGGTTAGCGATGTATCGGGTAGCGATGTATCGGATAGCCATGTATCGGGTAGGCATGTACCGGGTAGCCATGTATCGGGTAGCTTACCTTTGTGCATTTTTTTAAATGTACATAAAGGATGCAATAACTTTTTAAGTACAGAATTTTTAAGTATGTATGCATTATATATAACGAGCCATCGAAAAAATTCATAATTGGAGTAGACTGTGAAATTGGGTTGGTACTTTAACCAACCGATATCAAACAATCGACACCTAGAAAACGGGTTATGAATACTGATTCCTAGGTGTCGAATCAAGGTATCGATTCCAAGGTACCGATTCCAAGGTATCGATTCCAAAGTATCGATTTCAAGGTATCGGTTCCAAGGTATCGATACCGAGGTATCGATTCAAGGTGCCGATTCCAAAGTATCGATTCCAAAGCATCGATACCTATCGATACTTTACCGATTCCAGTACTCAGAATCGATACCGACCCGATACAGACCCGATACATCGCTAAGTATCGATACCTCGATTGGTATCGGTACCCGATACCGAAAACGTCGGTATCGCCCAGTCCTACTTGTAACTTCTTCCTGTTTCCTGAAACAGAAGCTCAAAGGGCGCCGTTTTGAGACGATTAAGGAGATCAAAACCGAATCGCCTAAACCGAAGGAGAGCACTTTGAAGAGGATGGTACGGGCATTTCTGAGTAGTACTTCGTATTTCTACAAATTTAACTAAAACCATGTATTAGTGAAAAGGCAATTAGTTTTTTCCTTTTCTAATATGTCAAGATTCGTGATTCAGCTGTTACGATTGGTAAAAAATTAGGCAACTAACTAAATTCTTGACTATAAATGGTAATACTGATTTTTCCTTTTATTCTACATACATGAAAAATTGTGGTTGTTGATTTTCTGTTTGAATTTAAAAATACATTTAAGTACATACAAGTGATTAACATAGATTTGTAAAAATACGTAGAAAAGATAGAGATCAGAATTCGATAACTTTCGAAAAATGATTCACCGTGTAAACTGATGCAAGTCGAAATAGCCGAATCGATAGAAAACAAAACAGCAACCACTACTAAAGATTGCATCATGTTTGAGGACGCTTTTGAGTCCCATTGACGAAAAATGAATGCTAGATTTCTGCATTTAAATACTTTTTACGCGCAAATCCATACCCACACGTCTTACAAAAACATTATACTTTTCTCGAATTGTTATTTTAGTGCGTGTCTGTAATTACTACGCATGTATGTTGTTTGTGTATAATGTAGTTCCTAATCTATATATACATACTATATTTACATTGCTTTCGCTGAACTACATACTTTTATTTGTGGATTCGTAATTCGGCATTAGAATTAATAAAACTTAACTCTAACTATAAACAGCGATAAATACACTATCGCAGTCAATGAATATTATACACAATATGCTTATCTACATACTAGTCAATGTTTTCATTTTGGTAAGTATATGTGTATTAATCGACTAATATTACAAATATAAAACATATGCTCGTGTAAAAGAGATAACAATAAATTATTTGCATTAACAGTAAACATTCTCTGATCAATATTGTTCTTTGTTTTAGTAAGTATTATCTTAACATATGTATATTATCGAAGTTATTTTATTCAATCAATTAAATTACAATTTGTATTCGTAAAAAAATAAAACAAAATTGATTCATTACAGAAGAAGTTAATTAATTATCTTGTTAATTGATGTAGCAGTCGGTTTAAATAATTAACCTGGGTAAATTAAAAAACGCTTATTCAGTTTCATTTGTTTTATTAGATTTTTAGTCTAACAATTGTTTCGGTCTATTCGCTTCCAATATTTATACATGAATGTATGTGCTTAGGATTAAGCTTAATTACCATTTAATTACAGTGTCAATAATGGGTGTATTTAAATATTCAATTTCCCTATTTCTTAGTTTTGCTTTCCAAGAATTTAATTTTTTCGATTTTTAATATATTCAAATAGTTCAATTTTTGACTATTATTTATATTATGCAACAGTTTGCAGCTATCCATAATCATTGTCTATACGGTGTTCTGCAAATCCCGTATTTTTCATTCCTTGAATAATTGACTTTTTATGTTCTTTTAATCTAGTACATATTTATATTTCTACCACTTTGTCCGATGTAGATAGCATCACACTCTTTGCAGCTAATTTTGTGTACACCGGATTTTTCTAAATTTGTAATTTTAACTTTACTATTGCCCAACATAGTACCTAAATTATTTTTATTGATATTGACTATTTTTAAGTCTGTTTTTCTCAAGATTTTGTTAATTTCTATGAACTGTGGGTATGTAGTGTAATATGGAAAAATAACATAGTCTAAAATTGTCAAATCTGGATATCTTGGAGGAAAATTAATAATTCTTGTATCGAAAAATGCTTACAAAAAAGCTATTGTTTATCGAGCTTTGTGCGATGATGCATTATCTTGCTGGAAATATCCTTCTGTAAGTTAATTATCAAGAAATTTATTAATAAATGGCTCTAATAATTCATTTCGATATCTTTCAGCAGTTATGATTAAAAAATATTGTCCCAATAATTCGTCTTTTTGAAACTGCTAGCCAGACGCCTATTCTTTGTGGATGTAGCGTAGTTGCACAAATTCATGAGGGTTTTCTGCAGACCAAATTCTCATATTTTGCTTATTTAAATATCCTGAAAGATAGAATCTTCATCCGAAAACAAGCATTTGTCGAGAATGTCATTATTATTTAAGTTATTTAAAAGCCTTAGACAATACTGTGTTCTCGTAATAAAATCTATTTGAGTTTCAAAACTGCTTGAATTTTATATGCAAACAACTTTAAGGCCTTTTTTAAAATAGTTTGACATGTTCCCATTGACAAATAAACTTGTGATAACTTTGCAATTGATTTTTTAGGTGAATTGTCCATTCGACATCGAATATCCTCTATGCAATTTGCTGTTTGTTTTCTAGGTGTTCCACTGCTAGGTTTACGAGTTATTGCTGTTGTTTCACCACATTTAATAACACAATACGTTCTTGTAGGTATGCGTAAGTAACTATCAGATTAGGATACTGTTGCCGGAAATCCTGTAATCACTGATTAGTGGAATAAACCCAATCTCAATTTTCTAATTTTTGGCCAGCTATATAGTAACTTGGAATAATAAATATTTTATGTTGTAACATTATAATAAAATAATTTAAAAAATATAAGCGTTTATAATTTGAATTTATGTATGACAACAGTCAGAATTTGAAGTTTTCTAAAGCTTCGCATGTGCACCAATCTTTGATTACTTAATTACAGCCTAGAATGAGGAAAGTTTTGAAGGCACGTTATACAGATCGGGTCATATTTTTAGCTCGCATAAGCCTTAAATACATTAGCTTTTCTGAACCCACCTCTACTTTCCAACTTAATAGTAGCTTAATAGCAATAGAAAGTAAAACGTATTTGTACAAAAATAATAAATTTAATTACAATTCTTAAACACTTACAACTAATCTTAGAAAATTTAAAACATGGAAAAACCAAGGAAACATTTTAATGTTAATCAATGCTAATTTAATATGAAGTAAGAGCTCAAATATTCACCTCCTTGTGCTAAAGAGCAACCAAATCTATCATACAGATTTCTCCTCAGACTGCCTAGTTGCTCTTGCGTAATGTTTGTAGAAAAGTTAATTACTTGTACCCTTAACTCAGCTAGATTTTTAGCCCTTTCAAAATCATAAATTTATTTTTTCATAAAACCCCAAAGAAAGAAGTCTTTACGTGATAAATCACAGGACCTCGCTGGCTATTTAATTGTGCGCCAATGAGCCGATAAGAAAACGTTTGTTTCAAGAAATCGATAGCCGCTCTGAAGTTGTGAGATGAATATCCATCCTGTTGGAACCAAATTATTTGAAAATTAATGGAAATGCATCGAATTGTCGAAATGATCTCATTTTGCAAAAGTTGTAAATATTTTGGACCGTTCAAGTTACCATCAATGAAAAATAGGCCTATAATGTGGTCACCTAAAATCCCAATCCAAACATTTAGCTTTTGCGGACGCTGAGTACGCACTGCAACACTAAGATGATTTATTTTTTTTAGAATAATATCTAGTAACAGATGGATTCTGTGTTTTATGTAAAGAAAATGAAGACTCATCAGAAAATACAATATTTTCTAAATTTTCATTTTTATTTTGTTTATTTTGCATAATTTCACAAAACTCCATTCGCCTAAAATTATCCTCAGGAAACAGTTCATGCATCGTTTGTACTTTAAAACAGTGAAACCTATTCCTTTTGAGAATACGCCTGACAGTTCTAGCATTCACGTTAATTTCCGCAAAAATCTTTGCACTGGAACAAGGTTCACTAGCTTCAACAAATTCACAAATATCAATATCACTATTTTGACGCTCCTCAGCGGCTAGTCTCACCCGTGGGTTCTTCGGGCCGGGGATGACACTTTTTGCAGGAGTTAACACATCCATAAGTTTGGAACTTTTTAAACTCTGAAAGTACCACTTTACAAATTGTATTTTCTCTGTTACTATATACTCTATAGGGGGCATTTTATTATTGCTCACCTTACGTAATTTTTAAATGCCAAAAGCTTGACATAAACATGACAGATGTTTTAGCATAGTGAATTATGGTATTAGAGGTGGGAACGGTTTAGAAAAACCAATGTATTTGAAGACCTACGCACGCTAAAAATATGACCCGATCTGTATACGCTACATATTTGTATTTATATATTTTTTTCCAGTAACTCGGTATGGCCTGTTGGACAATGAACGATATTACTTCACGTCCGATAAATAATGTTACGGTGATAGTCAGTCGCGCTTGAACATTTTAAATGGCGTTACTTTCCTTTGTTTTCTACGGTAAAAAAAGTTGGGGAAAGAGAAATAAGTCATATGGTGCCAAATCAAATGAATATAATACAGAAACTGTCTGACAACGTCGAAAAAATAAGATGGCGCATCACCCCTGAAATAGTGAACGGAACACGATATTCTTGTGAACGAATTCTCGTTATCAACTAACCATTTTTCCAAATGGAATGCTCCTCTTCTAGCGCATTATGGTGCTTTATTTTAAGGTCATACTCAAAACGCCGTGTCTGAGGTAAAAGTCCATCACTTTTTGAAGAATTTCACACATTTCGGTACAATATTTACTAAGTTTAACACAAAAGCCAATCGCAAAATTTCAGACAAAAATCCTTTGTCTGAAACTCTTTTTCTAAAGGGAAAGATCGCTGATCCAAAACTAATGAAAGTTAAACAAAAAAACACAATATTTGGCAACATTAATTTCTTTTGTTTTCAGAAAGTTCTGTGTCATTTGAACAAAGGGTATTATGTTGAAATAAGAATACAAAAATAAATTTACATCGTAGTGAAACGCATTTTTTTCAAGACTCCACAAGTTTTGGCTCGGACATTCTCATAAAATTACACGACAGATTTTAATGAATTATTTTCCTAAATTTGTAATTACATATTTCTATACTCGTTCAAAATAAACAAAATAAGCAAAGTACTAGCTAAATTACTAAAAATGTATTTAGCTATTACTTTAATAAATAATTTATAAATAATGACTATTACTCAAATAGTCATTATTTTAAGAAAATTGAAATGAGTTTATTACTTTTTTAATTAATGCTACAGTAGTACTTGCAGAAAAACGAAATTATAATACAATGGTGACAAGACAATGACCTTAAAAACTAAACCAAACTTTCTTCAAAATCAATTAACACGTATGCCCACTTGCAGAATTTACCGTGATGATGATCTTATACGGCCTAATATTGATTAAATGCAAACAATACAGGATTTTTCACTTAACCCGTTCGTTAGCAGTTTTCTATCATCAAAATAAAATATTTTCACTTATGAACCACTTTCGGTTATGCCGGAAGTCATAGACAACTTTGATATTTTAAATGGAATGTTATATCTTTTATTGCTTTTTTAGATTCCTTGTAATGTGCTGTAACGTAACACTTTATGTTAAGGTTTCTTTTGTAAAAAAATAACCGTTTCTGAATTGTTTTGATTTTTGTGAATTTTTTTGTTTTTTCAATTCACATTTTAAAATCACATATCTAAGGCGTATTTGAACTGAACTACGTCATATTTCTACTGGAGACAGCAAAACGTATAAGATTCTGAGTAATATCTAAACATTTAAGAAAATTAATACTGGTAGCCGTAACTTTGTGGTAATTCATTTTGAAAATAATAAAATAAATCAATACTATAATCAATGCTATACTTTGCAATTTTCCTACTATAATCAATACTATAAAACAAATAGCGGTAAACAATAGTTATAAAAAGTAGCGTAATTGACAGTATACTAAAGAAAAAACAATTACAAGTGGCCCTTAGTTTAGTATATCCTTAAGATAGTGCTAATTTGAAACAATTTGTCTCGTTAACTTACTTCTGTAAAGTAAGCGAACAAATTGGAAATATAATTTCAAAAAATAATAGTAATGTTAGTATAGCTTACAAACCATATGTAAAAACAAGTAATTTCATTTTTAACGCAAAACCTAAAACAGATATCAATAATAAATCAGGAGTGTACAAATTATATTGTAATGATTGTAAAAGTGTATATATAGGTCAGACTGGTCGAAATTTTATTATACGGGTAAAAGAACGCATGAGGTCATATAAACTAAAGAAAACAGATTCAACATTCGCAAACCATCTTATTACAGAAAGGCATACATTTGGTCATCATAAAATATTGCATTTGGCCGAGAAAGGTCGTAAATTAAATCTTTTAGAGTCAATTGAAATTTTTAAAAGCGGAAACAACGCAATAGATATTGTTCTAAACGACCAGTTAGACCTTATATATACACCTCTTTTCCAATGTTGTATATAATAGTTAAGTATATAGTAGTAACTTTAAATAACATCATAAACTACCCCCATATATTTTTGTGTCTTTTATAAGATCTATGTAGGCCTGTAACTTTTGCAGTTTGATAATGACATTGTATGTCAAAACCGCGGTCACTATTACATGTGAATAAAGTGGTATAACAAAGTTATTGTTTTATTTTATTATCTAAACATTTAATAAATTTCTTACAGTTGTTCGAATTTTATTGTTTATTTAAGTAATCTTTAATTAAAGAAAATCGTTTTTTTTTAATGAAATAGCCGTGGACGAGCCCGCCATAGTTTGTAAACATTTCGTATCGTACAGTTTCCTTGTGCCTATCTCTCATAGTTTTAGAGTTATTAATGATTATTTTCAAAACTGGGCATTATCAAGAAAAATCGTAGTAATAAGCCTTGAAAAATAAATCTAATCTGTCGAAATTGTCACAAAGTTTATTTCCTATCTAAGTGGTTTTAAGTTGTTCACAAGGCGAATTAAATATTTATTCTAATAGGAATATTTTTAGTTTATTCTGTATTCATGGTCAATCTTTTCAAATTATTGAAAGAACATGTCGACTTTTTAATGAAAGAACCCGATTACGGGCGACGAAGGTAATGAAATCGTTGTTTTGGGATATTTCCATGCGCATCCAACTACCGGCGACGTTTGCAGATGTAGGAATTTCATGTAGTATTAAATTAAAAAAAGGTGATACAGTAGTGAAGTTATGTGTAAAGCCAATTTTTAAACATTTTAGTATTGTGAACGGTGATGAGAAAATACATAGGATTTTAAAGAAAAATAAAATGCATCCTTATTCTTTCCAATCTGCTCAGGCCTTTCGTCAAGGAGATCAAGATAGAAGAATTCAGTTTTGCACGTTTATTATAACTAAAACACAAGAAGATCCAGATTTTGTATCTAAAATTATCTAGACAGATGAATCAAAATTTAACCGTGAAGGGATTTTTAATAGAAGAAATTGTCATCGTTGGGCACAATAAATCTACATGCCTATAGAGAAGCAAATTTTCAAGACACTTTTAGCTTCGATGTTTGTGCAATGATTATACGTAACCGCGTTGAATACGAAATCTATAACAAGAAGACGAGAATTTAACAAGCGTCAGGTACTTATCTACAATTGTTAAGGGAAGTAGTACTGCCATTTTTGAATAACCTACCATACAATCTGATACGGCAATGTTGATCTCAAATGGATGGAGCACCCGTTCACTCTTCACATGAGGTATATCGAGAATTAACCATTATTTTGAGGATAGGTGGATTGGCCGCAATGGACCTTCGTTATGGCCACCTAGGTCACCTGATGTAACTCTCCTTGATTTTTATTTATGGGGTCAAATAAAAAATGAAGTTTATGCGTCTCCCGTGCAAAACAGAGAACAGCTTATAACTAGAGTAAGATATGGTTTTCGAAACTTGAACGCTGAGCAAGTAAGAAAAGCAACTACAACAGACTTAAGAAGAGTCATGCTTTGTTTAGATCGCAAATTATTTTGAACATCTGCGAATATCATTATTAACGCATTATGTGTCTCTAATATATTGATTTTATTCACTTTTTTGCTTGTTAACGTGTGGTTATTTTTGTTATCTCATATGATCTAAAATATTTTCTCAGTTTTGAAATTTATTTTCTTTCCTAACCTTTCGCAAGAAGTTTGATGAATCTAAATGTAATTGGTATAATTCGAAAACTATTTAGATCTTTTTTTCCAAAGCCTTCTACTAATAATGCTCAATTTAGAAAACAATGATTAATAATTTTGAATTTAGTTTTATTCATTGCTGGTAAATGCGGGTATCTTTCATTAAAAAGTCGACATGTTCTTATAATAATTTGAAGGGATTCACCCTGAATGTAGAATAAATTCAAAATATCTCTATTGGAATAAATATATAATTCGTCTTGCATATTTGTGAACATAAAACCAGTTAGACACGAAATATACTTTGTAACAACTTTGACAGATCAGATTTACTTTTCAAGGCTTATTACAACGATTTTTCTTGATAATGCTCAATTTAGAAAATAATCATTAATAACTCTAAAACTATGAGAGATAGGCATAGGGAAACTTATATCTATACGATGCAAAATGTTTATTTACTGCCTATGGCGTGCTCATCTACAGGTGTTCCATTTAAAAAGATCGATTTTTCTTTAATTAAAAATTACTTAAATAATCAATAAATTTTGAACACCCTGTAAGAGGTTTCTTAGATGTTTAGACATTACTTGGAATTTTATACCTTTCGCTGTCTCCAGTAGGAATATGACGTAGTTTAGATCAAATACGCCTGAGATATATGGTTTTAAAGTACATTGAAAAAAAAAATTTCACAAAAATCAAAATAATTAAAAAACGGATAATTTTTTCGAAATAAACCTTATTATAAAGTGTTATAACCCTTTACAAGGAATCTAAAAAAGCAATAAAGAGTATAACATCCCATTTAAAATATCAAAGTTGGCTATGACTTCCGGTATAATCGAAAGTGGTTCATGACTGGTAAATATTTTATTTTAACACATCAAGTATCACGATTACGTGTCACAAATTTTCAAAAGTACACTAAAGCGTTAACATAGAAAACTTCTAATGAACGGGTTACGTGAAAAATCCTGTATATAAAAATAGCTGACTTTCGTTCTGTCCAAGAACTAAACAAGTTAGAACACAAGTCTTCAAATAGAGTTCTGTTAATTTGCCTGGCAAACAAGCGTCATAATCTTAGATTGTGAACATGCTTGGACAATACATTGGACAATCTTTGCAAAACACACTGTTGGCAAATACAAATTAGTTCAAATCCGGTACGTGAAATTCCAACTTCTATAGCAAGTAGACAGTAGGTTATCGATTTGTTTTAAAATTTGGTAATTATTCTCACAGTATTCCGAAGTATATCTCCTCCTGCCTTTACTCTTTTAATTACATTTACTGCCTTTAAAAGCGGATTTTATATTGTATAATATTCCATATAAAACTTCAGCAACACCGGAACACAGCAAATACATCGAGATTTTCTCTTCTATTGAATATTGATTGCACACGAATTCCTCTGCTATACATATCAGCTGCAGACTATTTAAGAATTGTGCATTGTAAGACCTGCAAATTTCGAAACTTGTACGCTGAGCAAGTAAGAAAAGCAACTACAACAGAGTTAAGAGGAAGAATTATGTTTTGTTTAGAAGTTTTTATTTAGATCGGAACGGAGATAATTTTGAACATTTGCGAATATCATTCTTAACGCATTATTTGTCTTTAAGATATTGATTTTCTTCACTTTCTTGCTTATTAATGCATGGTTACTTTTGTTATCTCATATGATATAAATAAAATCCATTCTCAGTTATGCAATTTATTTTCCTTTCTAATCTTTTCGCAAGAAGTTTGATGAATCTAAATACAATTGGTATAATTCCAAAATTATTTAGAATTTTTTTTCCAAAGCTTACTACTAAATAATGTTCAATTTAGAAAATAATCATGAATAACTCTAAAACTATTATTAAGTACTATTAAGTTAAGGAACTCGGCAAGAATGTTTCTCGTCTGTTTATTATAAGAGATAGGCATAGGGAAACCTATATCTGTCCTGTACGATGCAAAATGTTTATCTATTTACTATGGCGTGCTCATCTACAGGCTGTTCCATTATTAAAAAAAACGATTTTTCTTTAATTAAAGATTACTTAAATAATCAATAAATTTCGAACAGCCTGTAAGAGATTTATTAAATGTTTAGACATTACTCAGAATCTTGTACCTGTCGCTGCCTCCAGTAGAAATATGACGTAGATACGTGTTTTTAAAAAATGCATTGACAAAACAAAATAATTCACCAAAATCAAAATAATTTAAAAATGGTTACTTTTTTACAAAAGAAACCTTAATATAAAGTGTTATAGTGTCATAGCACTTTACAAGGAATCTAAAAAAGCAATAAAAATATAACATTCCATTCAAAATATCAAAGTTGGCTATGACTTTCAATATCACCTAAAGTGGAAAGGGGTGTAAATATTTTATTTTAACACACCCAGTATCAAAATTACGTGCCACAAGTTTTCAAGTGTTCTAAGGCGTGAACATAGAAAATTTCTAAAGAACGGGTTACGTGAAAAACCCAGTATATGTAAATATTAGATATTATTGAATCCTTGTACAAAATATGGTAATATCGAATTATAATTAAATAGGTGAATGTAGAATTATTTATATAACACTTTTACTTTAATTTTAAAACTAAACGATATTAAAAAACTTATTTTTGCCTACATTTTAGTACAAATAAACATAGTATAAATAATTTAAAATTAAATTTAGTTATCCTAAAATGTTCAAATGCTCAAACGTCATTTATCGTAATTTTTAATTAGTAAAAACAAAAAATATTGTAAATATTATTTGAAATCTAAATAAATAAACAAGTTACATACAATTAGTGCATATATATACTACTCTAAAAATTAAAAAATGTTAAACTTACATAAACAAACAGCAGCCAATAACCTTATAGCATCATCAGGTGGTTCACATTCGGGAAAGAAGGGTTTAGCAGCATATTTAGCGAAAGTAAGTGCGACTATTGTTTGAGTCGTTGGTCTTATAATGAGCATAGCTATCCATAATCGAAGGAAAGCAGGCAAGGGACCGAATGCCGCATAAATATAAGCATAATCGCCACCGGATCGTGTTATGGATGTGCCCAATTCCGCATAACACAAAGCGCCTAGTGTTGAAAACAAACCCGATAAACACCAAACAATTATCGAAACACCTACGGAACCCGTTTCCAGAAAAACGCCAGTGGGTGACACAAATATACCACTTCCAATGATAGTGCCAATTATCAAACCGACGCCGTTCAACAGCGTGATCTTTCTCTTCAATTTTATTGCACCGGTTTCGTTCGAGCCGGTTAATTCAGCGGTCCCATTCGTTTCCGCTTTTGGAGTCATTTATAGTAGGTATTTGATTGTTCTTATGTGTCTACTTCTTCTCTTAAAAGTGAGATTACAAACAACTACAACTATGCTAGATACCAACACGTTGCTGTATCGGTTTACACATTGTACTAACAGACAACTGTGCACGTGGAGTATTGAGAAGCGTGCACTACGTGATCGCAAGTATATAGTTGGCGCGTTCGCTTCTACGCATGCGTTACGCACAAAAGCGACGCCATCCATAGATATAAAAAATATTAAGAGATCGTTAAAACACAAATGGTGCGGAATATAACGTTATATGTATTTGTTTAATTTGTTATATTCAGATATCATTCTATTTAAAATGTATCTTTATGTACGACAGCTAAGAAGAAGTTTACCGTTACATACGAGGTAAGCGCCATACGTTCACGGCCTGACAGAAAAAATAAAGTTTTGAAAATTTTATCATTTTTGTTTGTCAATATAATTTCCCCTAATTTCAGGGCATTTAGTATAATGATTCAGTAATAATTCAATACTTTTGTAAAATAATCTGATGTTTTTTCCTCATGATGTTCCATCACGTCTGTTTGCAACTCAAAATCGTTATTAAAATGACGTCCCCTAATATCTTTTCTTTTATATAGGCAAATAAAATAAGCACTAGGAGCTATATCAGTACTATACGAAGGATGTTCAATTTCTTGAATGCCACATTCACGAATTGCGGTCTTTGAAACTGCAACAATATGAAAAAGCGCATCGTCAAGAACTTATAATAATAATAATTTATTTTCATCCCTTTGACTACAGTAGCATAGGATAAGTCAACAATTTAAAGTAAAATAAAATTTTAATAGTGGTCAAAGTTCTTCTTACATATTGCTATGAATAGTGGTTTTGCAATTGAATATACCACTATTCACAATAAATCTATCCAGCTAGGATATTCAGTCGGTTTATTTTCAAGATGAGACTGCTTTTCCCTCAGGGTTCCAATCGGAAAAGTGGAAAAGACAATTGTATAAGTAAAAATTTAAGCGCCAATCAAAATTTATTTGAGAAATAGTAATTATGTACCTATGTCTTTAAGTTACTTATGAGCACAAAAGAAAAAAGGTAAAATTCAAAAACACACACAGCAAACTTTAAATGAAACTTTAATACAAAAATAAAAAAATAAAAAAAAAATATCTTTATGAAGTATAAAGATTAATATTGGGTCATTAAACAATATTATTAAGGTAAAAATATCGCACGGAAATGACCGCAGCGTGCGATAAAAAACTTCCTTTATGACAGCCGATCAAAATTAAATCTAATAAATTACCAGCTAAGAAGTGCTTTTTAATTTCTCCCACAAGAAACAAAATAAACAAACTGAAATGACCGCCCGACACAAACTCTAAAACATGTGCAACCACATGAAAAAAAATATGCCCTTGATATCCCAAGCGTACAAAACTTTATAGTTATAGAAATTTTTTATATTAGAAATTTTAAAAAACGTTCTTTGTCATTTAAATCAAATAACTAAGATTAAAATAGATATAACAAAATTAACACAATGAAAAAATACACAATTCAATTCATTCAAAATAAAGATAATAATAATAATAATAGGATCTTTTAATATAATTTACTTACGTATAAAAAATATATATATATATTTTCTCGAGACACTTGAGCTAGAAAGCGTGCTAAATTAAACAATTACGAGAACAACAAACTCGTAAATAAAATATCGGTAATGAATTCAAACACCAACCACAAATTAATCAAAAATCACGAAGTTACTTAACAAAGATAAAGATTTATCTTATAATAAACACGTCTTTCTAAACTCAGAGTACACGTCTGAATAAAGATACAGCAAAGCCATCGGCTCCGTATAAAAAAATACAATTATAAAAATCATCCACAGCAAAGCAAAACGGTGTGCTCCAACTACACTAGTCAAAAATATATATAAGTTAAAAATAAATGTGCATTCATAAATAATAAAACTTTACAAAATATTTGCGGTGAAAAATCTATAGCAATATGTAAGAGCGTCAATATCCATATATAAAATAAACACTGATATCTAATACTACTGCTTTCAGAAAAATACAAAAGAAAATATGCAAGGAACAAAATATTAAAAACCTAGAGTTTCACACTAACCTTAAATACATTGCAACTCCTGAAAAAACTCCTAAACTGAATAATACACTTTCGAGCCCTAATACTGCATTTGGTAGCTGTCTATACTTAAGTGGTAAATTATTGTACAAACTGGTATTTAGGATTTTTTTCAGTAAATGGTAACCTAAATTTGGGAATTTCCAATATGTGCCTATTACGTGTATGATAATGATGGTTCTCATTTAATTTTGTGAAAATATTAAAATTTTGCTTGACATAAATTAATAATTTATAAATATATACACATGACAATGTCGTAATGTTCATTTCCTTAAATAAGTTTTTACAACTTACTCTTACACTGATTTTGTTAATTAAACTAATCGCTCCTTTTGTAATTTAAAAATTCTTATTACTTCTACTGAACCACCCCAAACAAGTGTTCCATATTAAAATGGAAATGAGCAAAATAATACATCCTAACGGCACACCCTATCAACCCTGTTTCGCAAATGACTTATTACGTGACATACACCAGTCAATTTCTTTGCCAAGCAATCAATGTGCTCATTAAAAGAGCAGTTCTCATTTATATATACATCCAAAAATTCTGTCGAGTCTACCTGAGCAACAGTACCACCATTTACTCTAAATTAAATGTGAACAATTTAATTCCTCTTGCGTTTTTTGCACTAAATTCGACTATTTTTGTTTTGGTATTATTTAAGTACAAGGTATTGTTTTGAAAATACTCGTTCAGAATATTCAATGAGGTTTCGATTGCATGGCTTACATTTTCATATTTACTACGCGTTACCAGCAACGACTCACCATTTTACTGTTTGGCGCAGCATTTATATAAATTATGTAAAGAAGCAGTTCCGGTTGGCCAGTTGGCCCATTTCAACTAAGAATGGCCCGTTGGGAAAGATTGACTTATAATGAAACCTTGCGATTGGTTAAAAGAGAGGGCGAATTTGCGCAGGCAAAATCAAGTTTATTTTGTTGTCAAATTTTCTTTTACTGTCAGTACTGATCAGTACTTCTGTCAGTGCTATTGAATTTGGTGATCTATTAGTTGTTTATTGTGCTATTTATTATTAATATTCGTTAAAAATAGTTCTTTATAAAGATAAAAGCAGCTTTATCAGGTCCATAAAAATCCCTAAATAGGAATATCTAAAGAGTGGACAGAGGCAGATGGTATGTGTATATTTTAAGAACAAAGCTAATATGTCCAAAACAGCTGCGGTTCGTCAAACAACAAAGAAAGTAGGGATTAGCAGGAATACTGTGTTTGACATTATCAAAGAAATTAAAATGTCTGGAGTTCCCTTTAAGGACACGGCTTAAAATTAATTCGAAGAAACATCAAAAGGTACTATTAGAAGACACGTGCATTCGTTTTTCTTAAAAAAATTAGTTACCAACTTGTACAAAAATATGTGAGGTTGTTAGAGGGAATGCCAGTTTGACTCCTACAAAATGAACATCACTTTGGAGAATCCTGAAGAAATTAGTGGGAAAAACGCACACGAAACAACATATTAATTGAGCGAAATGATATTATCTTATGGAGACGTCCTTATTTGACAAATATTACAAATCTATTTGTGTAATACCTTGCATTGGTATATATTTGCCATTTCTTGCCTAAATAAAATTATTAAAGGATGTCTAAGTTTTGTTAATAATAATAATAAATATGTTAATAAACAAATGTAAAAGTCATAAAATAATCAATATATGACAGCAACCATATGTTCTATTTGTTTGAAATTCCTGTGTAAATTACACTCAGATTGCTGCGCCATCTGGTCCGTTCTTATTTGGAATGGACCATACCTTGGGGTAGTCCTCTCTGTTTCATTTACTTTCGATTTCATTCCCTTTTCTTCCACAGAGCTTGAACGTTCCTCTAAATAACTCTGAAACCAGTCCAAGGCCAAACCTCTGATATCATGTCGAGCTAGTTTTTCTAATAAAATTTTGTGATTTACTAAATCAAATACTTTACTCAAGTCTATAAATACTCCCACAAATGTCCGTCCTGTCTCTAAGCCGCCGTACATATCATCCAAGAACGCTGTTATTGCGGATAGTGTTGAATGTCCTTTGCGAAAACCAAACTGTCTTTCATTCAAAATATTATTTCGCTCTAGGAATTTTGTCAATCTATTAGCTACTATTTTTTCTATAATTTTGGAAAATACGCTCAACAAAGAAATAGGTCTATAGTTACATACTTACAAAGTGTCTGAATCCCGATTTGAAAACCGGAAATACTTTCGCAACTTTTAACTTATTATATTCTATATGTTTAGTAAATTATTCTTCTACAAAAGATTGCATATATATAATGCACTTGCAAGCACAATCTAAAATTATAAAAATCTAAAATTACATGAAACTTACTTACTAAACAAATTGGTAATTGTCGTTTTGAATTTATCCAAGTTTAGTTCTAAATGATTGACCGCTACCCTTAACTCACGTTCGATGTTGACTCGGTTTCCATATTAATTTTAGACATGATACCGTAGAGAAAACAAGTTAATAAAAATGTAGGAAATGGCAATATAATCAACCTAGGTTATGATGAATAACGCTGGAAATTCTTCTTGCGAATTAATTCACTCGACCACGGTTGTCGACCAGAATTCCTAATTAAATCAATGAGTTGTTCCACTGTTCCAACAACGATAAATCTGTTGATGTAATTTCAAACGTATTTGCTATCCACTCGTATTTTCTGAATAGTATAAATACTATGTTCCCACTATATCAACAACAAGAAGAATTTTGCGTAATACTGTGAGATTTCTTGTACTTAGCAATGTGATATGCAACTTTTTAAGATGCATGCAGAGCTTTTTAAGGAAACGATAATAGTATATTAAAAAACAAGTTTCATAAGGCACCATTTTGCCGCACGAGATCAGTTTAGAAAACGAGCCGCGATAGCGGCGAGTTTTCTAAAGAGCGAGTGCGGCAAAAAGTCTTATGAAACGAGTTTTTTATACTACTTCTTCTATTTTGCATTTTTTACATTAATAAATTGGAATTATTTAATTTGGAAGTTCAGAGTTTAATTTTTATATAAAGCATGCAGTTGGTCACATTGATACTTGACATTGTCAAATTTAAATCTTGCTATCCGCGAAGTATATTATATTACATATTATTTATAAAATTTCGTTAACATAACTTGATATTTTATTTAAAAATATAAACATGAGTGACTTAGAAACTAATATTTCTTGTTGTCAATTGTATACAACATACGTTGTTTGTGTAGAGTACGAACATATATCATATCTGTCAAATGTACTTAAATTCTTAAAATCAAATGACAGCAATGATATTTATTTCTGTGTTCGATCAACGCCAATATTGGAAAATGAAAAAAAGCGTATCGAAATGAAGCTCATTTCGATACTGTTTTGGGTTTCATAATGAGTTCATTTCGAACGCAAAATAGAAAAAGTTGTATGAAGGACTAGTTTCAGATTATTAAACTTTTTAAATTTTTTCACAAAGGAATTTATTCACATGATTTCTTTGTTTTTTTTTGCAAAATGTTATTAATCACACATTGTACACTATATTTACTTGTTGCCATTAACAACAGTGTTTATAAAACAAAAACTTAAATATTCTTCACAACATTTCCTAATTTTTGTTTTGCGAGTGCTGGTAGCTTCGTTTTTTTTTGCAAATACAGATAAAAAACCTGCTATATTTTTCTAGTGTGATTAACCTAAATTAAGTTAATTAATGTCAATAATAGATTTCTTATTCGAATTGTTCATATTTTACAATGAGTGGTTATAAAAGAATTTTAATTTTCAATAAAATCTAGCACAACAAAAGAATTTTATTTTACTTCCTTTATCGAGAAATTACATCATTTTCTGCTTTGCTATTTTGTGTAATTTTTTAATGGTGATAGCAGGTATTTCCTTATTTTCTGTGAAGTACGCTTCACGAGTGAATGGGTTTGAATAAAAGCTCGTTTTCAATATATACTACCGTTCGCTAAAGTTTGACCAAACAGAAAAATTTAAAAAATTCTAAATACAAAAGAAATAAAAGAAAATAAAATATATTAGTCCAACAGTATATAATAACATAATAGAGAAAGAGAAAATACTTCAATTCATAATCACTGATTTTCCATTAATTAAACTTGTTTCTCGTCGCAAAATCCTCCCTTAGAATTAAGAACTGCTTGAACGACAAAATTTTGGATTGTTTCATCCGGCATGTTGTTTAATTCAATTAAAAGCGTATTTCAAAGCTGTTACATCGAAGTAGGACCAGTTTTTCTCACCCACTATCGAGTTGCTCCCACAACAACTCGATAGATTTAAATCCGGGCTTTGAAGCGACCAAGTCATAATTTGCCAATGTTTTCATATTGTTTTCGCCTTAAATAATCCTTGCATATTTTGGCAATGTGCTTTAGATCATTATCATGCATAAATTTAAAGTTGAAATACAATTTACCTTGTTCATTAATCCATCTATTTGTTGCAAATTTTCAATTCCCTGAAATGAAAAAGAACTCCATATTAAAATGAAACCACCTTCATGTTTCATAATTGTTACAATACAATCACGGAGCCTATTTTCGGTTCAGGATCTTTTAACGAAAACTCGACAACCCGAATATTTCGTACTTCAATCCGTCAGTCCAGAGAACATTTTTCTACTGTTCTATTAACCAGTCGCGTGTCGCGGTGCTATTGCGTCTATTCCACAATTTCTCCAACTCGAAAACAGTTTTGCGAATAGCTACTCCTCCATGTAAATTACACTCTTATAAGGAACGTTTTCCCGTACTTACTGAGATTTTGAGTTGCATTTCGTGATTGAATTTTACCACTATTTCTGCATTAGTACTGTATTCCCCGGCGATTAATTTTGCTAATTCATTGTATTTAGCTATCTTCTGCTTCCGTAATAATTCGAGACGGACATGGCCGTGATATGTAGTATTATTGATAATAGATTTTTATAGATTAACCCTTTCACAATTTTGTCATTTGCTTCCTCGCATAATACGAAATTTTTTTATCTAACTCCAAGAGATCTGCAATTTGCCCGCAGGCAATGTTTCAGCACTGACTACGTAAATAATGCCATGAAATTGTATCGTTTCAATAAACTATACCCCTATATTCGTAAACTAATTTCATTGGCCAATTTAAGTTAATAACTCATACCTACTGCACTGGTAAAAGGTTACTTAAAATTACTTAAATATATCTATTGGATTCGCAGATCCAAACCTTTTAAGTCTGAACACTTTATCACTAGGTATTTGCAACTGATTTGCAAACACATTTGGGTGTACGATTAATCTCTTAGAAGTTATTGAGATATCACGTTGTAAAACCCTATTTAGCACATCAACCATGGCTCAAATCATCTTGTTTTGAAACCGTTGGATGACATCCAGGTTGGTTCTGCTGGGAATTGGCAGAAGAGAGTGACGGTTTTGGATTGCGTACGTCAAAACTGGTAATATAATAATAGTGCTATTTTTCTACCTCGAACTCATTGGCAAACTCTCTCAAGCGTCTCCCATTCCAGTTTGTGTTCCTGGAATGCCATGACGTGTGTTTGGGGTTCAGGTCTCCAGCCAGGATTGTCGGTGACCTGTCCAGAAATATTTCTGACAAGTCGGCCTCCAGAAGTGTTCGTCCAGGCGGGTTGTAAGCCGACAGGAATCGAATGGGCCCCGTTCCTGTCTGGATCGTGACGCTGGTCACCTCCACACATTGTAGGTTCGGAGTAACGTTGACATGATGTTCGATCGATCGTTTGACAAAGATCGCCGTGCCTCCTCCTCGGCCTCTCAAGCGATCCGTCCTGTACGCAACGTAGTTTGGCAGCGTCATCCTGTCTGCCAGACGGAGATGGGTTTCATTAACGAACATTACGTCCAGGTGGTGCCGCTGAACTAATTTTCCGTTTATTGTTCACACTAGTTTTAAAAATTAAATTATTATTACTAAAAACTTAAGAAAACTCAGCGCTTAATGAAGACACTTGCAAACTAATACCAACCTGATAACAATGGCACAAGTATTGTATAAAATTACATCCTGTATGCAAGTTCTTACCTATTTTCTAGATTTTATAGACTTATTTAAAGAAGAAATTAATTCTCGGAACAATTATTATTTATACAATTCCGATAAATAGGGAAGCTTTCATATACGAAGTAGTACTCAGAAATACCCGGAACTTTAATGTGGCGCACGAAAGGATGGTAATACAGCCAGCGCTAGATAGTATGAGCTACGTCTATATTAAGTCAGACTATCAAACGATACTTTGCTAGTTGGTGACAAACAGTTTTTGTGTTTATATTTGTAGAGTTTGAGTTATTCTGCGACACTACAATGTTTGGTGTGAGAGAGCAAAGAATGCGCATCAAATTCTGCTTTAAACTTGGTAAAACAGCAGTGGAAACTCTAAAAATGGTCAAACAAGCGTTTGGTGAGGATGTTTTAGGCCAAACGCACACTTGTGGGTGGTACAACTGTTTTAAAAATGGACGTGTGTCGGTTGATGATGATGGACATTCCGACCGTCCATCGACGGAAAACACGCAACAGAATGTGACAAAATTGCGTGATGCTAGCCTGCAAGATCGAAGAAGCACAACCCATAACATTTGTAACATGCGGTGTATTGCTGCATTGCAGTTTGTGTTAAGGTTACACCGTGTTCATGTGTTCACCGAGCTGTAAGATGCTGCCGAAAGAGGTGCACGGGTATCATTTGAAAACAAAGTAGCACTCCTCGTAGTGAAGAACGCCATCGTCAGCACGACCGAGGGAAGCATTGCAAGTTCGAAGCAACGTCAAGTCGATGTTTGCTTCTTTGGGGCTGATGGCGTCGTGCACGAAGAATTTCACAGTTAATAGACTTTATTGCCATGTTCTTTGATGACTAAGAGAACACATTCGACACAAGCCCGCCAAGTGGCGCTACAATTCGTGGATCTTACACCACGACAATGCACCAACCCATACGTCACTTGTTGTGCGTCAGTTTCTAGCCTCAATGAAGACGACAGGACTACCCCGCTCTCTTTCCTCCCCAGATCTTGCCCCATGTGACTTCTTCCTGTTTCCGAAGTTGAAACCGAAGCTCAATATGCGCCGTTTTAAGATGATGAGGAGATCCAGACCGAATCGCAAGCTCTATTGAACACGCTTTCCTGGGATCGGTGTATTCATGGGTAAGTAAGGAAAGTAGTTTGAAGAGAATGTTAGGGAATAAGTTGTAAGAACAATTTATTGTGTCTTTTTTCACAGTCCGAGAATTTCTGGATAGCACCTCGTAAGACAAGAGATTCGGTAAGATTTTATTTATATATAATAATTAAGAGAGATCCTACAGAAAAATTTCAACACACTCTAAAAACAGTTATAAGAAATTCTGCTAATCTTTTTAGTGAAAAGGAACAAAATAGTTTAATTATCATGAACCCGTTTTAAGATGATGAGGAGATCCAGACCGAATCGCAAGCTCTATTGAACACGCTTTCCTGGGATCGGTGTATTCATGGGTAAGTAAGGAAAGTAGTTTGAAGAGAATGTTAGGGAATAAGTTGTAAGAACAATTTATTGTGTCTTTTTTCACAGTCCGAGAATTTCTGGATAGCACCTCGTAAGACAAGAGATTCGGTAAGATTTTATTTATATATAATAATTAAGAGAGATCCTACAGAAAAATTTCAACACACTCTAAAAACAGTTATAAGAAATTCTGCTAATCTTTTTAGTGAAAAGGAACAAAATAGTTTAATTATCATGAACCCTCAACCGCCAAAATTATATTCCCTTATTAAATTACATAAAGAATATCACCCGATTCGTCCGGTTGTTTCATATGTGACAGCTCCGTCCTACAAACTCTCGAAAAGGCTTATAGATATAATTATTAAATATACAGGTTTTAAACCTAAATTAAGCGTAAAAAACTCATATGCACTAATAAACAAAATCAAAGACGTTACTTTAACGTCTAACACAAAACTTATTTCCTTCGACGTTCAAAATTTATTCCCTAGTATCCCTCCAGAAAAAACGGTTATTTTAGTAAAAGATCTGCTCCATAAAAATAATGTAAATCCGTTAATTATTAATGAAATTCTTGATCTACTAAACTTATGCATAGAACAAAATTACTTTCAATTTAATGAAAACATATACACTTGTAAAGAAGGTTTAATCATGGGTAATCCCCTAAGCCCGTTATTAGCTGAGATTTTTATGGATCATCTTGAAAATTCTATTTCAAAAAATCCTCTTTTTCAAAATGTATTATTTTGGTATAGATACGTAGATGACATATTACTAGGTTTCATAGGAACAAATAGACAATTAAATTTCTTATTTGATTATATAAATATATTGCATCAAAATATTAAGTTTACAATGGAACAGGAAACAAATAATAGTATTAACTTTCTCGATTTAACGATTACTAGAATTAACAATAAATGTAACTTTGCTATTTACCACAAACCGTCAACTACAGATATTACTATACATAACACTTCTTGCCATCCGATACAACACAAATTAGCGGCTTATCACAGTCTTATACATAGATTAATAAATACTCCGTTGAACCAAACAAATTTCGAGAAAGAGTTAAATTTAATTAGACAAATAGCTATCAACAACGGATATAAAAGTAATATAATAGATAACATTTTAAATAAAAAACTCCGTACAAAAGCCATATCACAAGTTTACCCAATATTAAATAATAACACCCAAAAATTTAAAATGATCACGTTTATAGGCTCTTCAAGCACAAAAATTTGTAAATATTTAAGAAAGTTTGACATTAATACAGCGTTTAAAACTAATAACAATTTATCCAAATTTATAAAAAACAATAAGGATTTAACAAACAACAATAAAAAGTCAGGGGTCTATGAGTTAACCTGCGGTAGTTGCCCTATGACTTATATCGGACAGACAGGCAGATCGTTTGAAGTACGCGTCAAAGAACATTTTTCTTCATTTAGAAATAATAAAAGTGACTCTTCATATGCGTCTCATATCAATTCAACGAACCACATTTTTAACAAAGAATTTAAAATATTACATATAGAAAATAAGGGCAAAAAACTTAATTTATTAGAGTCACTGGAAATCAATAAAATCAAGAAAACTGACAAGATCTTAAATGATCAATTAGAAACAAATAATTCACCCTTACTTAATCTATTTATTTGATTTACAGACAGTTACATAGTGTATAGTATTTTTGTATTTTTCCATAGAATTCTTTATCCCTGTAATATAATGTAAACTTTTAGTTTTATTACTTAAGAACAGTACATTTTTTTATAAACCGTAGCGAAAGTTTTGTATAGACATCCCGTAATAAAAAGCACCCATCCCTCTGACTATTTTGTAAAATAAAACATGTGCTTTTGCTTGTTACTGTTTACTTGTGTTGAATATAAAAAATATTTTGTAAATAAGTTAGTTATATGTCTGACGAAGCCCAGGTTGGTGCGAAACGACTCGTTACAGTGATAATTAAAAAGTGAAATTCATAAAATTTGTTTTATTTTATCTTAATAGTTAAGATTTTATTTATACATATTATTAGTTTTATATTTACAGAATTACTCAAATATTAAGTTTTAAATTTGAACCATTTTTTTTTTATAATTATTTGTTTTTCTCTATATTCCTAGTTGGTCAACCTTTCTTGAGCCTTACTGTATATGGCCACAATAGTTATTATACTATCTACACCTACAACTTTCGTTTCTTTCAGCAACAAATAACCTTGTAAATAAATTACCGGTCTTTATCATAAAAATTTATAATTTTTGCATTTCTGTAAATCCCTAATTATACTAATTTGCTTGTCATTTTGTCAAGGTTATAGAAAAAACTTTCAATAAAGCAAGTTTATTATTTGCATGTTGATTGGTGTGGAAATTGTGTTCAAAAGGCTTTATTTAAATGAGTTTATAAAGTTATTGTATTATTAAAATTCAATTTGCCAAAAAAATATTTTAAAAATATCAAGTTGAGTCATAAATAATTTCCATTTTCAGAAAATCAACTTTATTTATCAATAAAACAAACATAATAAATCAAATATATCGAGAGATAATGATAACTGCTGCGGCTAGAACAAAAACAAAATGATCTGTTCTTGTGAATGTATCTTGTAGGCAATGAAACTTTTGATAAAATTAATCGTCAATTTTCAGTACCGTGTCACTAGTAATAAGTAGAGCAGACCAATTTCCGTGCGCGCCATGAGCGCCGGTATGGGAGTGTAATTCGTAATATATTAGAATATGCGATAGAATAGGGACGCAACATGAGCTTGTTACCGATATAAGTATAGAAGTAGAGACATTTATTCCATCAGAAATAATTAAATATACATTTGGTTTTCTGCTATTAAAGTAATATGCATAAACAAACGAAAAATAAGAATAAGCAGCGTTGTATGTATACAACGCTGCTATAATATGTACTATTCTTCTTTTCTGGTGTCATGTATATGTGGAATAATGTTTCACAGAGACCACAATTAGCCGAGGAAGAGATTATTACTCGTTCACGGGCTAGCAAAGTGAGCGATCCTAATAAGCGTCGGACCATTCAGGTAGCTAACTAGTTAGCAGTTCTATAGTATAGAGAGTGGCCTCAGATAATACAGCCTAGGACTAGCCCAGTGAGCGGTTTAAAACACGGCGACGAAAGAGTCCAAAGAGCGCTTCCAAAAGAAAGCAGCGATCAAGGCCAAAAGGCGGTTCCAAAAACCTGCATAGACCGAAAAAAAAATCGGTCTACACTAAAGAAGTATAATTTTGTACACGAGCAAAGCCTATGCGAAAGTGTCGACATTTGCATTTCGTGGGCAAAGTTCAAAAACTAGGTGTTTGGGTGTCGTATATCTTCAGATCAGCCTATTAACATTTATGCTTCTTCGCTAGCTCGTCAACAACATTGATCGTTTTTGTCCCACATTGTTACTGATGACGAAAAATGGTGTCTTTATATTAACATTAAGAA
Organism: Melolontha melolontha; assembly: GCA_935421215.2. Taxonomy (NCBI): domain Eukaryota; kingdom Metazoa; phylum Arthropoda; class Insecta; order Coleoptera; family Scarabaeidae; genus Melolontha; species Melolontha melolontha. The sequence continues at coordinate 163,257,052 of OW285237.1, read as the reverse complement.
TAGAAAGGAATAACTTATCTTTAACAAAAAAGCAGCTCCTCGAGCAAAAGCCGATACACATCCGCGTAGGCGGCGGATGTTGTGTATCTGGTGGGACAAAGAAGGCATCGTCTACTATGAATTATCTCCGAGGAATGTAACCATTACTACTAAGATTTATTGTCAACAACTTCGTCGCCTTGAGAACTAGAAAGGTATCATCAAGTAATTTTGCAGCACAATTCTAATTTATCTCCCATATCAATTGAATCAACAACATGTTTAGTTGTAATTTGTTGAAAAGCATAACCATAAGTATAAAATATTCTTGATTTAGTAAATTTTAAGGTAACATCTTTTATTTCTATTGATCTTGGAATATTTAAATACTTTGTAGCAGTTTCACTATTACTTATAGCATTACTAGTCCTCCCCACCACGACTAGTACTTGTGGCACCGGCATTTGGCACACTAACTGGTTTATCCATATGCATACTTTCATAAAAAAGAGCCCAAATCTTGTAGAGTTCCTTCTGGTGGTTCTTCATCTTCAAAATCACTCGAGTGCTTGCCCTCATACTGCTAACATTACAAACGTGGCTATTCAAGAACTAGGTTGGGTGAACATTCCACGTCTGCCTTATTCTGCTGATTTCGCACCATCAGGTTTCCATCTATTTTGTTATCTATCAAATAACCTTTCAGGAATCTCCTTTAATAACAATGTAGCGCTTCATAATTTTTTCGCTTCCAGATCATCGCATTTCTTCAAGCGTGGAATCGAAAATAGTATACATTCGTAAACAATGGAGAACATATTCTTGATTAGCTTATGTATTTTGTTTGCTAAAATCGACCCAATATACAAATATTATGTCGAATGTACTATTATGTCTAAATTGAAAGAAAATTACATAATATGTTCTTCACTACTACTTTCTTATTCTCTTTATCTCTGAAATATAATATTGTTTTCTATTCAATCTTGTATTTTAACAAGTAAATAAAAAAATACAGAAGAGGCAGTTTATATAAATTAAAATTTTACATAAACTGTAGTTTCATCAGGCCAACTAATCAAAATTAAATGTTGGAATTTTGTTTTATGCAACATAATTTGTACTTTCATATCATTTCATATCAAAGGAGAAGCATTTGACTAATTGAGTGAAACTTCGTGAACTACCATTAACAGTCGTTTAATCTATTGTAGATGACATGTGCTTAATTATAATATATCGCACAAACACATACATTAAGCTATCTACTTACAGACGGAAGCTTACGTAATAAAAACAAAGATGTAATTGAATATGCACGGCATTTTTTAAAATGCCGTGCGGTAAAACATGTAGTAAAGATTTTATTTAAAAATCGGGTAATTATCGAATGCATAACTAATAAACAATATTGTTAGTTTCGTTAGATTTGATTGCTCGCCGTTGTGCTGTTATGCAGATATCTCAGTTTTAAGGTTATCTTTTGTTTTCGTATCGATGTTATACTATTATCTTTTGCTTTCGTGCTGATGTCATAATTATTCTGCATTTTTTGCGTTTTGAGATTAATTTTAAATTAAATTTGCTTTACAATTATTCCGACTTGTTATTATAAACTTAACGGTATTACGATGTGGCAATAATTTATATTACAATTTTCATTTAAAGATCTGATGACGGTTTTTGTTTAGACACTTATAGCTTTAAAAAAGGTATATAACCCCTTACCACAATTATTAATCGTATCCTAAATACGTATTTCGACAACTAAATTGTCATCATCAATAGGTAAAAACCACTAATTAAAAAGTCGCACATGGGGCACAGTAAAGCGAAAGAACCGCTTAACGCAATAAATACTTTACACCGCGTCCACGTATAGACTAGTTTTAAACATGCGATTCTAAACTACGTCGGTAAACTACGGGAGGTCGAAAAAACACTTATCTTTAAGGAAAAGGTCTACACATGTTAAGTCTCCGAGTTGAAGTATGTCGAACCGAGAGACGTCCAACAATTCTTATCAAAGGGAAACGGCAAAGGATATGTCCCAATAACTACAATTTTAAAAACGACGATGACACAGTTAGGGTAATAAAAATGAAAAGAGACAGCTGAAAGAGATCGGTGACCTGTCGCTATTCATTGAATTATATTTATTTTTCGCGATATGTATACTTTCATAAGCATCAAGTTCGTGGGGTTTATTAATTCCTTTTACTAACTTCAACCCTGTAATCGATACATTGTGCAGTGTGCTCAAAGCGTGGTATGCGACATTCGATTTATCCGGTCTATTGTATTTAATATGTGATATGTGTTCTTTAAAACGGGTTATTATTGGTCGTTTAGTTTGGCCTATATATTTCAAATTACAATCCCCGCAACTAATTTCGTATATACCTGATTTCGAATTGAAATTAACTCTATCTTTAGTATTCCCTAGGAGACTTCTGATAGTGTTTTCGGACCGAAAAGCTACCTGGAGACCTCTTTCTTTCACAATTTTATTAATGTTTTTCGTGACGGGGTGGTATGGTAAACACATGTACTTTTTCTCCTGGTTACTTTGAGATATCAAACTTGTGGATTCCCTTTGATAAGAATTGTTGGCCGTCTCTCGGTTCGACATACTTCAACTCGGAGACTTAACATGTGTAGACCTTTTCCTTAAAGATAAGTGTTTTTTCGACCTCAGTTCGACCGTAGTTTACCGACGTAGTTTAGAATCGCAATAACGATAAGGTCATTTCATATGCAAAAATGAAATGGTTGAACCTAGAAATGAAATATCTGTACAGTAAACGTAGTAAATTAGAATTAGAACTATATAATTTGCATTTAAAATTAACTAAAAGCATGAACAATAATGAATTCGAAGAGTGGTGTAACTTTTATAGGAAAATTACGGAAATTAAGGACTATAAATTGAAAAAGAAATGTTTAAAAATTAACAAGAAATTCAGAAAGTTATGTCCACCTAAAAAGGATACTAATAGAATTCCTATAAAAGAAACACTAGTGATCAATCAATCATCTGAGAATTTTAGTGAGTTAGAAATAGATTTGTTAAACAAAGGTTTAAAATACTGTTTGCCAAGCCGTCAGATTCCTATGGAACAGGTGATTGCAAGTATTGAAACTTCGATTAAGTATTTTGAACAAGGACCAAAAAACTTTATTCGAGAAGCTTGTAAAACCCAAATCGATAAGAATTTGCAGCAGCACAAACAGAAGTCAGTCAATAAAGAATGGAATATCATTAAAACTCTTAGATCGAAAGACTGCTTTTACCTAAAAGCAGATAAAGGGAACAAGTTAGTAGTTATGGACAAAACCGACTATTTTCAAAGAGTCAAAAATTTAATTGCCGAAGGTCCGTATGTAGAAATCAAGAGAAATCCGTTACCTAAAATGATTAGTGACACAAAAGACGCGATTAAGAAATGTCCAATTTTAATAACTTCTACCCAAAAGTATAAATTGGATGTTAGTAATCCTGTAGTACCAAGAATGTATTGTTTACCGAAGATACATAAACCAGGTAACTCGATGAGACCTATAGTTTCAGGTATCAACTCACCGACTTACTTGATTTCCAAATGGTTAGTGAATGAATTTAAAAATCTACCCGTAAAACCAGAAAATTTGTCAGTCAGTAATTTCTTAGAATTTGTTAAATTAATTAAAGATTGTGAACTGGAAACCGGGGAAATTTTAGTTTCATTCGATGTAACGTCTTTATTCCCCTCGGTACCTATTCCAGAGACTATGCAATATTTAGAAAGCTTGCTCCACAAGAATAACATTGAACCTTCAAAAATAAAAGAATACATGAGATTGACAACCCTGTGCATGACGCAAAATTGTTTTCAAGTAGGAGAAAAATTTTATGAACAGAAAGGCACAACAATGGGTAACTGCCTATCTCCTTTCATAGCCAATTTATTCATGAGTCAATTTGAAGTAGAATTTAAAAATAACGCTAAATATTTCCCGAGAGTCTGGATTAGGTATGTAGATGACATTCTCGCGATTTTTGATACACGGAAATGCGAATTAGACATGTTCGTTAATCAATTAAATTCGAAATTTCCGACGATTAAATTCACAGTGGAAAAGGAACACAATGACAAGATACCATTTTTGGATACTTTACTGATTAGAAATAAACATAAAATAGAAATCGATATTTTCCGGAAAGAAACCAATGTTAATAGATTCATCACCGCGGATTCAAACCATAGTTATCAACATAAGACAGCTTCCTTTAATTTCTTAGTAAATCGGTTACTGAATTTTCCGTTAACAAAAGAGAGATATGAAATAGAATTAGATTTCATTAAAAATATTGCGACATACAATGGCTTTGACATAGAAATAATCAATAAATTAATTAGAAAAACAAAAATAAAAAATACAATCCGCGAATCCACAAGTTTGATATCTCAAAGTAACCAGGAGAAAAAGTACATGTGTTTACCATACCACCCCGTCACGAAAAACATTAATAAAATTGTGAAAGAAAGAGGTCTCCAGGTAGCTTTTCGGTCCGAAAACACTATCAAAAGTCTCCTAGGGAATACTAAAGATAGATTTAATTTTAATTCGAAATCAGGTATATACGAAATTAGTTGCGGGGATTGTAATTTGAAATATATAGGCCAAACTAAACAACCAATAATAACCCGTTTTAAAGAACACATATCACATATTAAATACAATAGACCGGATAAATCGAATGTCGCATACCACGCTTTGAGCACACTGCACAATGTATCGATTACAGGGTTGAAGTTAGTAAAAGGAATTAATAAACCCCACGAACTTGATGCTTATGAAAGTATACATATCGCGAAAAATAAATATAATTCAATGAATAGCGACAGGTCACCGATCTCTTTCAGCTGTCTCTTTTCATTTTTATTACCCTAACTGTGTCATCGTCGTTTTTAAAATTGTAGTTATTGGGACATATCCTTTGCCGTTTCCCTTTGATAAGAATTGTTGGCCGTCTCTCGGTTCGACATACTTCAACTCGGAGACTTAAGATGTGTAGACCTTTTCCTTAAAGATAAGTGTTTTTTCGACCTCCCGTAGTTTACCGACGTAGTTTAGAATCGCATGTTTAAAACTAGTCTATACGTGGACGCGGTGTAAAGTAGTTATTGCGTTAAGCGGTTCTTTCGCTTTACTGTGCCTCATGTGCGACTCTTTAATTAGTGGTTTTTACCTACTGATGATGACAACTTAGTTGTCGAAATACGTATTTAGGATACGATTAATAATTGTGGTAAGGGGTTATATACCTTTTTTAAGCTTTTTACTTAATCACAGTCTCCAAAGAAAGAATTTTCACTTATAGCTTTAAGGTTTAGATTTTATTTTTTAATAATTTTGTAGGGTTTTTTTAAAACGAAAAAGGTATGTCAAAAGCATATTCTGCGAAGAAATTTGCGTTACAAGGAGTAAACGGAATTATTTGTTTGATTTAATTTTTTTGATTGGCTATTGTTGTTTGAAGTTATCTTTGTCATATACTCTTCCATTTTCGTTTACCTGACATTTAATTTACTTAATAATTAGAAATTGCTTTTAAATTCTGGTTTCTAGGTTGAAGGGATTCGAAGCCTGTTCCGTCTTCACTCGATCTATCTTTTCCTTGACAATCACTTATAAAAGTTATAAAAGTTGCTATCATTTCTTATTCGATCTCTAAGTTTAGATTTTGTTCTAAAAAGTTATTTCTGCTGACATAAGTTAATACACTAAGGCTAAGTCAGTTAACGCGAAGGATACTTCAATCAACTGAAAAATAAATTAATTCCTTTCCATAGTTCCCCTTGCTCGTAGATACTAGGACGATTTAACGAAAGGTAAGACTCGCCCATGAGTGTGTACTTGTAAAAAAATTGGCTGTTTTTTTGTGTAGCCTTTACAAGAGGCCATTTAAATTTTCTTGAAACATGCATATTGCTATGAATAGTGAGTTCGTAGTTGAATGAACAACTATTCACCACAACACTGTCCAACTTTGATGCTCAATCGGTTAATTATTTTTATGAGACAGCTTTCCTCTCCGGGTTTCCAATGGGAAAACGTGGTACTTCTCTTCTACAAAATTAATGGGCGCCAGTATAAAAGTATAAACGAAAATGTTAAATATAATTAAAAATCACAATATCCAACTAACTCTTTATTTTTAAAAAAAATTAAAAAAAATCTTAATAAAGTATTAAGATAAATATTGCAACATAAAACAATATTTTTAAGGCAAAAAATATTATGTATATGAAAAATGACTGGACATATAATAAAAAAACCTTAGTTACTCCGATCAAAATTAAACCTAATAAATGGCAAAGAAATATTCTAATTTTCACCCACACTATTTAATTCAAAAGTAAACAGATAAAACTGTCAAACCGATATCTTTAACACCTGCGCGATACCACAAGTATAAAAACCCCAACCTTGAAAAACTATAACGTTCTAGAATTTAACATTACAAAAAATTACTAGAAACGATGAAAATATCTTTGTCATCTATATTAACTAATATTAAAATATATAGAAATTCATAAAATTAAATATACAATAATAAAATGCATACAATAAAGAAATAATTTGATTTAATGTAAGATAAAACTTACGTAGCTTTTATTTTATATAACCTTGAGAACACGTGCAAGTAAGAGATTAAATAAATCAAAATTACGAGGTTTGCAAACTCGTAAAAATTCGGTAATGAGAAAAGCAATCACAAACACTATGAATTCAAAAACAAAAACCGAATTTAATTGAAATAAAAGATAAAAAAGTATTATCTTCCAATATGCAACACTCTCACTTGAATAACAAAACGTGTCTAAGGATATTTCATGGCCACACGGCGAACCACATCCCTAGTCAAAACTAAAACAAAATAAAAACAATATTCATAAATTTCAAAAACATACAGCGTCATCAAAAAATATAGTTTAATCATCAAATAATATTTTTCACTAAATGTTGCGGGGAAAAATCCACTGCAATATGTAGCTCCTGTGTGGACTTTTATATTATTAAGTGCATAAGAACATCTCGGAAACTGCACAACGTCAATTTTTAAAACTATTTCGACGATTTGATGTTACCTTACTAGAGGACAAGCAAATTGCTACTAGTTCGTCATTTTTTCACAAACACTCATCGACAATGTGATTTATTGTCCTTTAATTCTCAACAATTAAATTTTTACATTCCTCAACCATCGGTTCGTTTTCATACTACATTTTCCATATGCTAAAACTAATGTTTCTTAAATTCGTCTTCATACAGGGTGGCGCACAGCCGACTGATACATTTTAAATCAGTGTCGGTGTAGAAAAATTTATTTTAAAACAATGAAAGATGGATTTTATAATAACAAAAAACACCAAATCTTATTTTATTACATCAGGCCGCCATCATTGTCGATACATTGATGCAAGCGATTCACAAAGCTGTTAAATAACCTATGTAATAACTCTTGATCAAGTGTGTTAACTGCTTCACGTATTGCAGTCTTTAATTCAGCAATTGTTCTAGAACGATTTTTACACAAAAGTCGCTTTAAATAGCCCCACAAGAAGAAATTCAAAGCAGATAAGTCTGGTGATCCTGGTGGATACACAAATTCCGCATTGCAAGATATGACATGGCCGAACATCTGTCTAACAGCTTGTATGCTTACACGAAAAGTGCAGTAGCATCATCTTGTTGGTAATAAATTTCTACTCGATTTATACCCATTCTTCTTAGCTCCACCTGCCGATGTAACTTTGAGAGTTTACTGAGACAGCTTGTTCCTTTTCGTTTTCATAAAAATATGGCCACACCACTCCAAACGTTTCAAGGTCACACCAAATTGTAACTTTTGGCGAATGTAAAGGTGTTTCGCGTGGATTTGTCGGGGTTTGTTTTGGGACCAATAACGCATATTTTGTTTATTGATCCAGCCCGATGAAAATGGGCTTCATCAGTGATAAATAACAAATTCAGTCTGTCTGGATTTTCGTTTAGAATTTCCAACATTCTGTTACAAAATGTTATACGATTTATTCTATCCTGCGGAAAAAGTTTCTGAACTTTCTGAAGCTTATAAGGATGAAACTGTTCTTCATGAAGAATTCGTTGCAAGCTTCTTCTCGAGATCCTAAGAGCCTCTGACCTGCGCCGTGTTGAACGCTGAGGACTTTGTTGAACTGATGCTCCAACTCTTCCAATATCCGCAATGGTGCACCGTATTTTATATTAAATAAACTACCAGTATTTTCCAATTTACTAACGCATGACAATATTGTATTCCGTGAAATACCGTTAAAAATTGCGTCTTGCCTGTGTAATGGATTTAGTCTCATAACAAAATCGAACTGCCACTGTACGATGAACTAAGGTCCATTGCTCCATTATAATTACTAACCATTAACTTGAAAACTTACACTAACTGTTGTGAATAGGAAAGTTTTGTAAGCACTGTCACTTTGACAGAAAACAAAATGTATCAGCCGGCCGTGCGCCACCTTGTACAAGGAAGATTTGACGGCAGGTGAGACTTGCCTATCAGAGTTTGTTTGTGAAAAAAAATTGGTATTATTTTCGAGTAGACCATGCGTTTACATGAGCCTATTTAATAATAATAAATGTTCAATATCGTCTGAAATTCAGTTTGACAGATACAGTTGCTTAAAGAAAACATATTTAGTGAAAGTTGTAAAACGGATAAAATCGCTATTCGTAGTACAATTCAGTACTTTTTTTTAAGAAGTTCAACACAACTAAATTTTTGACGGATATGCAGGAAACATTTGACAACGATACTCCTTCGAAAGCCACGATTTGGCATGGGGTTGCTTTCTTTAAACGTGGCGATATTAGTCTCCAAAACGAAGAACGTCCTGGACCACCAAAACGTCTTACCATTCCAGAAATGGTCGAAAAACTTCATGATGTTGAATTCCGTAACTTAAGAGTGAAGAGAGAAGATTGCCAAGACTGTGCATTGAGATAAAATATATAGTATAGGTAACGATTGTAATATGCGATATTACAAACGATTGTTACTATAATGGCAGCTGCCAAGGTATAATAAAAACTATAAAAAGTTTAACTGTAATACTATATAACGTAGGAATTCTTAGAGTTAATATCTTTATCTGTTATCCCTCTTTTACTTTTCGGTGTTTAGGGTGTAGAACGAACCGAGACGTAGTATCTTTTTTTTTTTTACTAGTCACCTATCTCCAGCAAATGGCCACGGTAAAGGCAGTTTTACTATGGCAATTATGTCAAATGTCACCTTAACTACATTCCCGTATTTTATAAGTATTACATTTATATCGTTCATCATAATTTACCCATCAGCGTAGAAATTGTTAGAATACAAAATAGTACATATATACCGTGATATCATAAAGTTTCTAGGACGAAGATGGCTTTGTAATATAAATTGTATGTCTGAACTTAAGTTAGGAACTATAACTCTGTTTTGTAAATTATTTTGACAGTGACATTATCTGTCATCCATTAATGTGTTAGAATTGCTGAAAGCAAGTTTGAACGTCGAGTTTGAAACACAGCACATTCGAGTAAATTCAAATATGGTTTACAATATAGTGCAAAAAGCGTACATGATTGAAGCCTATTTTCGGAGTGGAGTGCGAATTGATGGAATTTGGGTGTACAGTCAACGTGCATGTTTGGATGATTTTAGAGAGCACTTTCCAGAGTTAGCTGTAATTCCCAAAGATTTTTATAATTGCCTTTCCAATTGTGTTGGTGTGTTTCGTGAGACTGGTTCTGTGGGTCATAAATCACGTACTGGTAGACCAACTATTCGTTCGGAACAAGTTATAAATGATGTTCGTCAACGTATGGTAAATGAACCCACAAAACCTTTTAAACGCCTTTCTCAAGAGATTGGACTTTCTTATGGAACATGTCAGAAAATTGTAAAGAAAAACTTACACATGCACCCGTATAAGATGCAATCACATCAGGCTATTTTGCCGGTAGACTACCCTAGACGTCGTGCGTACTGCCAGTGGTTTGCAAATAACTTAATAGAAGATGATGACCTGCTAAATTTGTCATTTTTCTCTGATGAAGCATGGTTTCATCTTTCGGGGTATGTCAATTCCCAAAATACTCGAATGTGGAGTAGTAAAAATCCTCATATTTTTATTGAATCGTTTCTCCATAATGCGAAACTTGGTGTTTGGCTAGAAGTTTCTCGCCGCAGAGTTGTTGGCCCTATTTTTTTTAATTTCACAATTAATGCTGAGAGGTATAGAAACATTCTGAATGAATTTATTGAACAGTTGCATGATGATGAATTGCAATATGGATACTTTCAACAAGATGGTGCAACGGCACACACAACACGAGAAAATATTGCTTTTCTTCGTGAGTTTTTTGACGATCGGATCATAAGTTTACATACGGAAGCTGAGTTTCCACCACGATCATTTTGTTTGACAATTATGGACTTTTTCGTGTTTCCTCACCTAAAGAATAGAATATTTAAAACTCCTGTTGCTAATTTGCAAGATATGCAACAAAGAATTATTGACGAATGTGCATTAATAACGCCCGCAATGCTGCAAAATGCCTTTAACAGCATGAAAAGGCGTGTCACATTGGGAATTGAAAATAACGGACAACAATTTCAACATTTGCTTTAATTTTGCCTTTTTTTATTAATAAAATTTTGAATACAAGCTGAGCTTGTTGTTTTATTGTATCTTTATTAAATCAAATGACATATTTATTGATGTCACGATGACACTATCAAAATAATTTTCAAAAATTAAGGTTAAGTTACCAGTATGATAATATGGATAAAGTTCAGACATATATTTTCTATTTCAATGCCATCTTGGACCCAGAAACTTTATGATATCGCGGTACTTACTGTACTGTACTTACTGTATAATAATAAAAAATAATCGCTATTCGTGGCGCAATTCAGTAGTTGTTTCTTTAAGAAGATCAACACATCTGAGCAAACATTGGGAGATAATGTTCCTTCCATTTGTTACTATAAATGTGGCTACATGAGTCGAAGATGCCGACCACCAAAACGTGTTACCATTCCCAAATTGTTGAAAAAGTTCATGATATTGTATTATGTTATCAAAAAATGAACTCCACATTTTGCACGTCTAATTAGGCATACCTAAGCTCTCTGTCAGGTGGGTGTCGCGTTTACTGAATATAGCTCAAAAACGTGAAAGAACGCGAATTTACAATAATTTGAAACTTTTGAACATCAACCCACTAGATTTTTTGCGCCGCTTTGTTACGGTCGATGAAACTTGACTCTATTACTGTGTGCCAGAATCGAAACGGTAATCTCAACAGTGGAGACATTGTTGCAGTCGTCCTCTGCTAAAGAAGCTCCAGACGTTTGCTTCGGCTGGGAAGGTAATGGCCACGATATTCTAGAATTCGACGAAAATACCCTGCAAAAGGCCAAACTATCAATGGGACATATTATGCTGAATGATCGAAAAATACCACAATGGCTTGAACCAAAGTTCTATTTCATCATGACAACGCACAGTCACACACCAATGGTATTGTTCGGAAGAAACTGTATGAATTGCGATTCCAGGTTGTGCTCCAACCACCCTCTTCGCCAGATCGAACTGCTTCAGACATACACTTCTTCCCTAAACTCAAGCTGTTTCTCATCGAAAGGAAATTTCAAGACAGACGAGGGAGTTATTGTAGAAGTAGAGCTCAGAATCAGAGCAGCAAATAATTACGGTAAGGTCAATTTTAACGACCTTGATGCTGATGATTTTAAAACTGTTATAATGACACTTCAGCACCGTATAAATGTCGAAGATGAATATTTTGGAAAATAAAAACAAAATCGTTGCTGTAATTTCAACCTCACCTTCTCTTAAGTCATCCTCGTTCGTGCAAATTTTTTAAATCCCAAAACTTATGAATTGTGGAATGGTTTCTATACAACGACATCCAACAATTTAGAACCAAAAAAACAAGTACTTTAATCTATTATTAGCGCTTGGTTTGAAAAAGCATTGTAGTCTCATGAGTAGGGACCGGACACGAGAGGCTGATGACTCATCGCCCACGGGCGTACTATTGAAAATTTGTATATTTAAAAAGTTTTTAATTTTATTTATAAAATTGGAAAACAAACGGGTGGTGATCTATAAAATACGAAATACATTTTTATTTGTTCATTTTGTAATTCAAGTTGAGTAAAGGAGTATTAATATTCACTAGCAATACTTTCTCAAGGTTCTCTTCTGTAAAATTTATTCTCTTTGAATGAAATACATCCTTGTAGATAGAAAACGGCCTCTCTACATCGCAACTGGTTATAGGTGCATACTGGAAATATTCTTTTATTTCGGCGTATTTAGCAGTTAGATTTTGAGGCATTGTCCCCATAAATAATTGCCGCAATGTTATTAAATCCGGATTTCTATTAAAAACTATGTCCAACTTTTGCCGAAGGCCACATCCGAAGTCACTTGGAATATTTTTTCTAATTATTAATAACCACATCTGATGTAGTTAATTCACTATTTAATTTGAAATTTTGATTTTCAAAATAAGTGATTAGTTTTGGCAAATTTCCAAAGTGTTCCTGAAGAAATCCCATGTTTTTTTGAGTACCTTACTATAATAAGAAGATAATAATATTAATAATAATTTAATAATATTTTATATTATTAAAAATACCTTTGTATTATACAAAACTGGTGGGGTTTACCTACTCATGTATGTTTCAATTATTCTGATACCTTACTATACGTAGAATATAGAAAAGCTTGAGTACTACAGCGGTAAGTGAGTAGATCCGGAGGCCAGTTTTGTAGAAAAATAAATACTTTGGAAATAAAACTGCTTTCTTTGCCAGGCCGGAACATTTCACTTAAACCTCGTATATAGTAATAAAGAAACTCAAAACCATTAGAGTCGTGGCAAATATAAATGTGTAGGTTACATGAAAATTTTAAAAATAAAAAGACAAAACCAGTACAAAAGGTGCTAAAAAAGTATTTTTAAAATACATAACCACATGTAACATAACCCTAAAGTCGTACTAAATGTATCTTTATACGAAATTTTTAAATTACATAAGTTGGAATATTCACATTCTTTTGATCGCGATGGAAAATTTGAATTAAAAAATTCCAAGACACCTTCTCAATATGAATTACACATACACAAATATATATATATATAATATATATATATATATATACGTATATATATATATATATATATATATATATATATATATATATATATATATATATATACATATAATGTACATACATAATGTTAAGATATTTTTAAAATTCTATTTATTCCATCTATACATAAAAAATAGCATATCTGTCCTAAATATTTGATTAGATCAAGACACATCTATGTTTCTTAAACTTGAAATTCAAAGCTATAATAATATAGGTGACTTCGATCATTTAAAATCATGATAATCTTCTGTGCTCATGTATATATGTACGTGTGTATATATACATGAAATGAAATAGAACAATTATAAAAAACACGACGCGGGAGACGCTCTGAAAATAAAACGCTTGCAGTGGAGATGTCCCCAGATTCAGTAGTTGTTATTTTGCTTCAGTTGCAAACTATCTTTGATAGTGTTTGTTCAAAACAAGCGTACTTGTTTAGTGTTTATTTCTGTGTGAACACCAAGACATCTTCCTTTGAATAGGTATCGTATCAAGTTTCTTACCGAGAATTACATAGCGAAAATGACAATTAAAATAAAATTTAGACAATTCCACACGACATATCCATACTACTCATGTTTTCATGATTCACCGCCAGGTTTTTCGACATTGTACACCTTGTTTTCTCATTTAAACGGCATTCTTTTGATCAACTATCGAATATTACGCATTTAAATTAGTGCATATGGATGTTCTGTTCGATCTGATGGATGTAATTGTTGTTTTAATGTTATGTGTCGCAAACAGTTGTAATTACAAGATATGTTTGGCAGCACCCATCTTGTTTTTTGCTCTTACTTAACGAGAGAGATCATGTTATATCTATTTTTACGCAGTATTTTTTTCCGTTGCGCTATTATATTTTATTTTATGTTATTTCAATCAGAGAAATGGACCAAAGGCTTTGCGAAAGAGATCGTTCAAGAAGACCAGTTAGAAATAAAAGATACAACAGGTCAGAGGAAGTCTAAATAACTACCTACCTATTTCTTACAAGCTTTAGATTGTGTGATTTTGTATGATTTTAAAACCAAAAATGTACACATACATACATATATATACCCAGATATAGTATTTACAAACCAAATAACATATACTATTACGTGAATGCCGCAAAGACGTGTATATAAAAAGAATGAAACGAATTTGTTTTTCTACATACTAACACTAAAACAAGAAAAAAAACAGTAGATTATTAACGAAAATTTCTACGTATCTTTTGTCTTGCTTGAACCAACTGTTTTTTCGAGTTTGGTTTGGATTTTTTGTGTGTTTTATCAAATAAAATTCTTAGGGAAACATTCTGATAGTTTCTGTAACCATTTGACCTTTTTCCAGAAGAAATTTTGGCGAAGAGAAACGGCCGCCGAAAAGACTTTTCACTCCCGAGATCAAGCGATTTTTGAAGAGTTGGTTAATCAGAAGGAGAGATAATCCATACCCAAATAGAGATGAGAAAAAATCTTTAGCGTTGCAAACGGGTTTAACTTATATCCAAGTGAGTGTTAGGATTATGTTTCAAACTGTAACGAACTTGTTTTCTAATAAACCGATTTTATCTGTAGCATTATTAAGATATTAAACAAATTTAAGGATAAATCACAGAAAAGTTTTGTATATTAATATATTTTTCATAGTTCAAATATGTTACACGAATACGACATGCATAATTAATACATATTAATAATAATAATTACATATTCATAGTGGCTTTTAAAAAATCTTAGTGGTAAGTAGTGGCAATGTCTCCTCAAATTTAAAACGAGGTCATATAAAATTTGAGGTAAAAAGTATTTTTAAAAATATCGAAATATTATTAAAAATTGGGTGTGAATGTTAATATTGAAATAGAAAAAAAATAATAATTAAAATCTTCACTTCATTAATACTTCTCCATAAAACGACAATTGTTGTGACAAATTGTGACAAACTAAAATAGGTATACATTAAAAAAGAAAACGAAAAATGTTAATATTATTTTACAATGTGAGAATTTACACAAATATTGTAGTGAAAATGTGTGGCCCATCTGGTCAAACACTATTTTAATAAACTAAATGTGCATTTCTATTATCGCGCAAATTATTATTCGTTTTGAGAACCGTGTTTATAAATAATAATTTAGTCAAACACACTAAAGGCAATAAAGATAGGAACAGATAAAAATAAGAAGAAATCTGAGGTCTATAAGGTAACGTGTTGATGCGGTAAGATATATGTTGGTCAAGCAGGAAGATCGCTTGAAAAACGTATTGCTGAACATTATTCTTCGTTTAAAAATTTAAAAAAACAAGATTCCACTTTTGCCAATCGTGTATTAGAAGAAAACCACACAATTAACTAAAATTTTCAAATTCTACATTTAGAAAATAAAGGCACAAAATTAAATTTACTGTAAAGTTTATAAATTAAATTAAAACAATCATAAATTTTACTTAACGATTAATTAGATCGTATCTAATAACTCACCTTTGTCAAATTAATCATTTAAAGCAACCATTTAGACGATAATAGAAATGCATATTTAGTTTATTAAAAAAAATTATTTGTAAACACGTTTAAAACCCAATAGCATAACAGTAAGGGCTGGCCAGATAGGCTACACATTTTTACTGCAATAGATGTGTGAATTCTCATGTTTTAAAGACATTGTAAAATAATATTAACCTTTTTCATTTTCTTCTTTTATGTATAGTGCATTCAGAATTATAAGAAACTAACTTTTAGTGTGATTACAACTGTTGTCGCATCCCCTGTGGCGATAATTAAAGGACCCTAATTTGTGGTCAATACGGCCAATGGATTCGTATACTGCAGGTAGGTGAACCGTATCAATTCAATAACGATGAGAGAATTATCACCACAGGGGTGCAACAATAGTTGTAAACTCATTAAAAGTTAGTTTCTTATAATTCTGAATGCACTATTATATGATGTTAGTCTGTAATGTGCTCTATTGATTACCTGATGAAGCCATTGTGCTGGCAAAACAATTGTCGTTCTACTAACAAATATTAATAAAGTAATGGTTTTAACTATTAGTTTTATTTCTATTTTGAATTATGAATCGAAACAAGTAAAAGCCGAATCAATTCGATTATTCAACAAGTTAATATTGTAATAAAATTCCTCCCAGACATGCTGACACGTGTTTCGTCTTACTATAGACTCATTATTATAAAATTATCAAATATGTTTTTTATTTAATACAAAAAATTGTGAGGTTTTACTCATTCAAGTATGTTTCAAATTGTTTTTGTGAAAAGTATTATTGATTAAAATTTAAAAAATTGGAATGTTTTAATGAATACATTGTAATTATTGATTAAATATTTTGAGCATCACTTCTTCGCTCATTAGCATAAAATGATTTATCATGCGTTCGTTAAAGTTGCGTTTATTAATTATAAACGACTCTTCTACACTTAACACTGTCAATCCAGACAGTCTTTCTTGACCTATGGTTTTTCGTAAAAACGTTTTTTTCTTTTTAATATTGAACAAGATTGTTCGCTCTCAATAGTTGTCATCGGCAATTTGGACAATATAGTTTATAATTTAGCAGCTTCCGAAAAGGTTACATTAATCTGATTTGTAGCTACAGAACATTCACAAAAATCATAACATTCGTAAACTACTCCTAGGAGTTTTTAATAACAGATCATTTATACCGCAAAGTGAGTTTTACTTTTTAAAATATTGATCAATGAAGTAGAAGGATTTGTTATTTTCAGCCATTAGAGTATCACATACTACCAAATATATAAATAGATGAAAATAAAGAAAGCCTATAATAGCCACCATAATTGTGAAAGTAACCTTCCAAACACACATATAAACACAGGATACGCGGGCCGTTTTTTTCAATATCCGATGGGCCACAAGTGTATATAAAAAAAATGATTTTATTACTAAAAGTTACGTACACTTATGGTTACTTTTCGACATAATCACCTTGGAGATTGAGGCATTTGTCGTACCTATGGACAAGCTTTCCAATACCCTCTTCATAAAATGATGCCGACATTGAATTAAAACGAGCCTCAACGTTGTTTTGAAACTCCTCGTTAGTTTGGAAGCACTGCCCTCCTAGTCATTTCTTTAGTTCAGGGAAAACATAAGTCACTCGGCGCTAGGCCGGGACTATATGCCGGGTGAACGATAATATCCTATTAAATTTGCTAAAGAAGCCGTTGGGTTACAGCAGCCGTGTGAGGACGGGCATTGTCATGGATCAGAACAACTCCAAAAGTCAGCATGCCCCTTCTTTTATTTTGAATGGCTCTCCGCAGACATCGTAAAGTTTCGCAATAAACAGCCGCAGTAATTGTAGTCCACGGCTGCATGAATTCCACAATCAACACACCTTTCTGGTCCCAAAACACGGCAGCCATAACCTTCCAGTTTCTGTGCATTGTTGTGATTGTTGTTTTGTTTCGGGTGTTATGTGTTGGGTCCGAATTCAGGTCTTATCTCCTGTCACAATTGATTTTTTAAAAATCCTCGTCTTCTTCAGCGTCATAACGGGCAAGGAACGTCAAAGCTGAAGCCATTCGGCGAGTTTTGTGGTTGTCATTCAACATCTTTGGAACCCAGCGAGCACAAAGTTTTTTGTAGCGTAAATATTCCGTTATGATAGAGTACAAAGATGATCTCGAAGCTTCCAGAAATTTCATTTCAGACCCTGTGGTGGAGAAGATGCACAGCCGCACACTGCGTGTACCAACCACCTGCCGCTGGCCTAACGTTTAGTTAGGCTGTGCAATCGGAGGTTGAAAAAAAAACACCCTCATATATGTAGAAAGTTACTTCCTTACATTTAGTCAGTAACTCTTTGACAATGTTATAATATATCGAAACAATATTATTAAAAAAATCTAATCAAATTTAATGAAACACATCCAAGTGTCTTATTATTTATAAATTCAATATTTCCTCAAAAACCATCATCCGTTGCATCTATCAACTAAACAAAAACGATATTAACTGCACTATTACCCCAAACCAGCTTTTAAATTAAATAGGTTCTATTATATCCGAATATCGGTCTAGTTCACTCAACGATCCTAAGTAATTCGAATTGTGGGGACACTGGAGGACATCAGCTGCGTCGACTAACAGTGTATACAGGGTGTAAATGAAATACGACGGTGTTCGCTAATACATAATAGATACATAAGACAACAATTAAAATCTGCAAAAAGTTTTATTCTATTGAAACTTTAATTTTTGCGGAACACAAACGTTTCAAATGCGGCCCTGTATTCAGATTTAATCTAAATAAGTAAGTAGAAATTATATGTTTATATGTTCTCGATACAAAAACAAATAGACATTTATTTGTTCAAGTTCACCAAAAAATCTCCTTCACATTTCAATAATGTAATATTATGTTGTTATTTATAAGTAGGTCAATGGCCTGATCTTTGTAATATCCGGAAAAAATGCAATTTCGAGTTTATTTAAATTTCTTAATATTAAATTCACGGCGAGAAATAATAAATTACATTTGTAATTTTTAATTGGATGTTCATATTTTTTTCTGTGTTCTATTTGCCTCATTTTTTACTGACAATTTCTTGGCTTTAAAAAGGGCAGATTTTTGTGAATCAGCTGGAAAGCTTAATAAAGGAGATGTTCAATGTGGTTGCCAATTTCATAAATACAAGCTTCTAACCGATCGGTAAACTTTTGAAGTACACGATTTAACACGGCTCGGTCTTCCCGGATATAGGCGTCAGCTTGACAAATACGTGGCCAAAAATCGTCTTTCATAGCCACGGCTTCATAACTTGGATGCAATCTATCACTATCTCTGAATATGTGCACGGTTTGTAAAATTAAATCATTTGATGGACACCTTCGGTTCAGAAACCATCCTTCATAAATTCGTCTAGTTGCTCTAACATTTCCACCTACTTCATCGTATAGCAAAACGATAGAATCTGTAAATTCGTGATTTGAATAAGCTTCGCGCAATTTGATTACAGACTGACTGCTGATTTACAGTATGCATAATAGGATCTACAACTCCCACCATTAAGCTTCCGTAGGGGTAGTGTTGCAGTTATAAAGGAATACTAAATTACCAGAGTCGGGTCGAGCCAAGCCCATTTATTAATTTTTTTTTTCTTTGATCTCGTTCGAGATAGAGTTTTCGTTCATTAGCATTTTATGCTTAATATTATTACAGCTATTACATATTAAAGAATGTCGGAATATTTCGTTTACACCCTGTATATGTAGACAAAATTGACTGCAATATTTCCGCCTAATACATACCCTATGGCAGAAAGGCACAGGATTAAGAAGAAGAAGAACTGACGGGGACGATCAAAATTTTATTCGTATGTAATTGCTATATTACATCGAAAAGAATTAACTGTAACAAATTATTTTGGTTGTTATATTATTTCAGAAATTATTAGAGTGTCATTGACCCTCTACTAGACCCAATTGTGAAACCACTAAGGTTAATAAATTTATGGGTTTCTATCTTTAATTTTCGAATGTTACATATTTCGCGACAATTTTCTGATTAACTAATTGATTGATATATAGGAATATTGAATGTATTTTATATAATAACACATTTTCTTCTGGAATATACAGAGAATATACTTAACATTAACACTTAACACTTACATGCGTATATTGAACAATTTAATGAAATTAAGCTTACATGCGTTCACAAATGATCTCTCTAACTCGGCGCTGCGTTTCCGGCAATCTTCCCATCTCAAAAAGCAAATTTGGAACTCTTCTTAACGGTTGTTTTAATTTCTTCAATTCATGGTTCCTGTGATCTGTCCTTCATCTTGGGGAAAAGGATGAAGTCACAAGAGGTGAAGTCAAAGCTGTAGAGAGCTGTGGGAGCAAAGGAAATCTCTCCTAGCCATGAACTCATAAACAATCAACGTTGAATGAGACGGAGCATTGTCGTAATGCAGCAACCTTTCTCAGCCAGTGTTAAGGAAACGTGGGTCAACTTTTCTCTCAAATACTTCAAAAATACTTCAGAATTGATTGTGTAACAGGGTGTTACAAATTCCTAATGAATTACACGGATATCAAAGATTTTGATTTTATTTGCGACTTTGATATTCTGTTCCTCGTTGATCATCGTTCTCTCCCACTCCTAGCTACTGCCTACTCTGTCTTTTGGTTTTAAATATTCCTTGATTTTTGGAACAAAGTTGCTTTTACTGTAATGTTATAATTGTTCACATTTTTTTCGATTAAAATCAATTTTTAACTTAATTATATTTCACTTTGACTGCAATGAACGCTGATGACATATTTTGATAGAAGCGGTGTAACATACAACGAAATTTTCGATTACATTTAAGATCGTTGTATTTTTTACAATATTAAAAGATTTTTTCCATTTTAGTCATTAAGTAGCTAGAGAAAGAAAAGGTTACCACATGTAAGATAAATAAATTTCCAATCACTAATTATGCCACATCGCGCTCATTGTTAAAAGAGTACAAAATTTGTAATCGAGCTATAGTTCTTAAAAAACCATGAAGTAAATTAATTTAAGTGATATTGAATTATGATATTCAAGACAACCTTTACTAACATTCAAAGATATGCAATTGAGTATGTGGCTTAGTATTTTTATGATACATTTTAGGTGTGCAATTGGTTCGCAAATTGGAGACGAAAATTGAAAAATGCTGGTAAAGAACCACAGAGAAGAACTTGGGGTCATCTCATTAAAACTTACAACAGTCAAGTACAAGGAAATGTGGAACATTTTAGCATATGTTCGGATGACAGCATTTGGCAAGATGATGGAAATACTCAACTTTACGATTCAGAATCAGAGAAACAGTATGAATCAGAACGTTTCGAAAACAACTACACTATAAATACAATTCAAAATAATCCCACAGACCATTGTTACACAATAGATACAGATAACAAAGATTTATCTTACACAAACAATAATAATATTAACAATAATCACCCAGGACAACCACAGTGTTATTTTATAAGTTCCACAACTGAAAACGAATATGAACCGAATCCATTTTCGCAATCTGCTAATAAGTACAAAAACCATATTATTGAAAAATATTTGAGAGATTGCCAAAAACCAGAAAATTATATACCGAACGCGAGTGACTGCAACAATTATGAAGAAGAAATGTCGAAGCCATCGATAATTTCAAAATGGCGTGAAAGTGCTGCAAAATTCAGGCCAAGCGAGAAGAATTACCTTCATTGGACGTTAACCAAAACGCAAAAGAAGAAAAATAAAAAACCAATTTGTAATAATAACGACATCAACTTGGGAAACTACCAACAACACGGCAGAGAGGAATTAGACGCAGCTGAAACTTTAACTAGGCTTGCGAACGCTCACTCCAGTTATTCTTTAAAGATGCAACAGTGTTAATTTTATTACGTAAGTGATTAGAAGGAATTTTAGACGAACTCATATGTAAAAAGAACTACGTTCACAACAAACAATATATGATGGACATTAGGACATTATTTTATATTAACGTTCCTTTTTTATAGAGAGGTTATCTTTGTTTAATATGAAATATCTAGCATTTAAAAATTGTTCACATAATGTTAAATTTAATTAATTTCAATTTTCATTTGAATTTTATATACCTTTAGGATATTCAAATTTATATTAATTTGTACCAAAACTTGCTTTATTTTGGCTGTGATAATGATAATCTTCAAATAATGTTGAGCTTGCTGTACCAGTACAAATTGCAATAATCATTCTTACAAAATTTAGTGTTTCTAAAATGTCATTATATGTCTTATGTAAAGTATGTACATATATTGATAATTAAACCTGTACTTAAAGTTATGCTGGATATTAGTTAAAGATGTCTTACTTTCGATTTGTTTATTAATTTTTAATATTGTTCAAACTTATTGATAAGTGCTCAATTTCTTTTTTATTTGGAACTGTGATTGCGTTATTTTTGATAAAATATTTAATTTTAATTCTTTTTGTTATTGTAAATTGGTCGAATATTGATTGTTAATAGCAAGTACATAATAAAATGTTGTTGAATTCTAGTGTTTTTAAATTATTTTGTTATGAAATTTATTTATCAAATTTTTAGTTACGTTAAATAGGGCACCCGGTCGTTGTCCATTATTGCTTCTAGGATTTCAGACTCTAGACTTTACTTCTTTTTTGACTGACGTATCGTTTACTGTTGCAAGGGACAAATTCAGACGTGCTACTATTGTGGCTGTACTGAAATTAAAAGTCTGTTAGTTTGGGCCAAGGTTATGCAGCGTGTTCTTGAAAGAATATGAATCCAAAAAATTGTGAATCAATTACGACGCGAACCCCAAAATTAAAAACCCGCAGAAATTGTAATATGTGCCGCCTATGAATTAAGAATGTCGTAATTATAAACGCACACACGCATACGCTACAGCGTATGTGTGTGTGTGTGTGTTACATACATAACAGATGGCTATGTTATGATTAGAGAACGGACACGCTTACCACCCAGTGCAGTACTGGCGAAAGGCTGTATTTCTAAAATATTTAATTTTATTTATATAATTGGAAAACAAACGGGTGGTGATCTATAAAATTACGAAATGCATATGTATTTGTTGAAAAGTTGTATTTTTAAAGTTTTTAATTTTATTTCTATAATTGGAACATTTTTATTTGTTCATTTTGTCGTTCAAGTTGAGTAAAGGAGTATTAATATTGACTAGCAATAGTTTCTCAAGGTTTTCTTCTGTCAATTTTGTTCTCTTTGAATTAAGTACATCCCTTATAAATAGAAAACGTCCTTTCTACATCGCAACTGGTTATAGGTGCATACTGGAAATATTCTTTTATTTCTTCATATTTAGCCGTTAGATTTTGTGGAAATGTGTCCATACATAATTGCTGCAATGTAATTAAATCTGGATTTCTATTAAGAATTGCTTCAAACTTTTACCGAAGGCCACATCCGAAGTCACTTGGAATACTTTTCAAATTATTAACAGCCACATCTAATGTGGTTAATGCGTCATTTAATTTGAGGAGATTTCGATTTTCAAAATAAGTGATTAGTTTTGTGAATTTTCCAAAGTGTTCGTGAAGAAAGTACAACTGATTTTTTAAATTTGGGATTTGTGTGAGCTCCTTGCACTCACCAATACTTCTAGCATCCTCCTTTAGCAATGTTACGAAATGTTTTAGACTATCGAAATTCTCAGCATAATAACTAGTAGCTTCCAGCCATGTTCCCCATCTAGTTATTACTGGAGTGGGAGGCAGTGACAGAGATGGAAATTTTTCCCTGAAAAGAGCTACTCTCAATGGTGCTTTTCTGAAAACTTTTTAAAAGCTGATACAAGTCTATCAACTTCCGGAAAAGTGTCTCTGATATATTCACAGATTCTGTGGAGAGCATGTGCTACACAAGTAATATGCAGCATATTAGGATATGTTTTCTTCAATAGTCTGCCTGTTTTTAACATATACGCAGCACTATCACTGACAAATAAAAGTATTTTTTCTTTGTACGTGGCGTCCGAATGAAGCATTTTTTGCATATTCTCCTTAATGGTTTCAGCAACTGTTTCCGCATCAACTCTATTTATAACACTTGTTGCTATTACATATGAGTTATAGGGAATAGTTGGATGTAGTACACCAGCTACAACATTTACCACACAGCGTCCTAACATATCCACCGTTTCGTCGGCGCTTATCCATATGTATTGATTTAAAAGATGGCTTCTAATGCGTTTTACTGTTCTCCTATAGCACCTAGAAACATAATATTTGCGTAAAGTTGATTCATCAGGAACATTTCGACCAGTATATTTTTGAAGAAATATTTTTAAAGTGGGATTGCTAAGTTTATTTAATGGAATATTAGCCGCCATAAAAGTTTTAGAGAGTTCAGATGTGTTTGCGATCCTAAGTGACGAATTTTTGACGATATTTTACGAATTTGGTAATAAATTTCGGAATCACTGACAATGGACAAACAATCAGTATGACCGTCAATCCAACTCGCCATTGTTTTACAATGCCGTTCTCGACATTCTTCCATATCATGTCTGAAAGGTAACTTAAACAATGCTCTAGATCTAAATAAATGAAAACTAAAAATGTGTGCGTAAGTTATTGAAACTGAACGAAATTCAATGCATACTCTTACGTCGAAATAATTGGTAGAAATAGATTCAATCAAACGATATTAAACAGGATCTATCACAAAAATTACGATGTAATTAACAGTTAAAACTATGAAAATAAGAAACTTACTCACAGCACTTTATTTATCTTACGAAATACACAATTCCAATTGCCGATTGTGTTTTATGGAAATTGCGTCCGTTCTCTAGTTAAGATAACTAAATTAAAAAGCTTTGTATGCGACCTCGTACGAAAGGTCAGCAAAATGTATACATGCAAGTGAATTATTAAAAGAAGATGGAAGATGTGTGCTCTACAGGGTACCTCACGTTGAATTTGGTAATAATTAGACTGCGGAACAGACGCTGTCCTCTAATGAGTCATGCAGGCGCAGAAACGGAGTCGGTTTCGCTTAATAATAAGATTGATGTAATATTCGCTCGTAGCCCTGATTTTAATGTCCTGAAAGGCTTTTGTAGTAATGTTCAAAATACAGAAATCGGTAGATATATTAAATTTAAAGATTATTATTTCAATGCGCCACTTACTAGCTCTGATGTTGAGCGAAGTTTTTCTATATTTAAAGACATACTGTCCAATAAAAGAACGCACTTTACAGAACAAAGTTTAGAATATATTGTAATAATTAATGTGATTAAAAACTGTTTACTGTGGCGTGACAAAGCATTCACTTTAATTATAGGTGATATAATTAATTTCAAGTTTATACTTTTTCAATATTTTGATTTTTTTCACTGTATAAAGTAAATCCATTTTATTATGACTCTGGCGAAATATATTTCACACTCCGTCTGTTTGCATTGAAAGACGTACAAACAGACAACTTTTATCAATACCATCGCGCTATAACATTCATATATACTGTTAAGTTGATCGATTGTACATTGTCGGCACCAATGAATCACACCCGACACGGGATAGCGCCGGTTCCGCAGTCTAGTAATAATCTACCTTTAATCACGTAAATGTAAATCGAAACTGAATCGCAGACCAATTCTTTCGCTATTTGTATACTACCCCAACTCCCCCAACTTATAATCGTGGGAACTTCTTCAAATGCAGTGGCGCTACAAATATTTTATAAATATCTTTGTCGTTTTTTTTTTCTTGCGTATGAGAGGAAATTTTGGGAAAATATTCTGGATTCATATTCTATATAATTACATCTTTCCATTTTTCACACGTTGTCTCTTTCTTACAAGGGCACCCTGTATATGAGCTGTTCCGAATCACTGGTGCGTCACGTTATGGTTTTTTGAAATCGATGGGTTTGACAAGTATTGTGGCATAACACAATATCCCTTGCAACAGTGAATGAACCGTCGGTCAAGAAGGAAGCAGTGCGAAGGACACGGTTCCAGGCCGGATCCCCAGAAGCAATTAAAGTTACTTCAATCAAAATATGTACTTATTGGAAAAGGATAATTAAACAGTTTACCTTATAGATATATGGTTAACCTACATAGAGGCTGATAGCACTATGGTAAATTACTAACTTACCGCGACGGGGAGTCCCGGGATCGAATCCTAGGCTTACAGTTTAATAATATTTGCTTTTTGTTTTTAGGTGAACGTTGATGCTCAAATATCTTAAGTCGGTAAGTTGGTAAATCGATGCTGCATTATCGCATAACAATCACCAATTAATTACCAAGTTCTCGATATTCAGGGTGAACACGGCGAATACAGTCAACAAAACGCTTCAATATATTTGAATGAATTCTTTGTGAAAAATCTCTTTGGAATTGCGAAAGGGAATGAGGGTTGTTTTGATTTTTGACTTCTCCAAACAAGATTTTTTGGATTTTCTTCATCTGGGAACTTTGACGCTTAATTTATGAAACGTAGGTATTTAATACACTGCGTTTAGTTACTAATTGTGATCGTTTTAAGAAGTTTTTGCCCCTTCGAACACCTCCAATGTCGAATGTCAAATTTTTGGTCATCTGTCAATCGATCTGAAACAAACCTTGAATTTAGTTTCTACTTAGTTTAAAAAACGGTTTAACATTGCATACAATTTAAATTAACATCCAAAGATACGAAAACATTATTTCAAAGTCATTTATAAATCAGTGGGATAACATAGAATTAACCAATGGTTATTTCCAACAAGATTCTGTCACACCACACGTTCCGCATACAACTATGACTTACCTATTTACCGCTATTTTTTCCAGACCGTCTTATGTGTAGGGTTGTGGGCAAGTAGATCTTCTAATTCGTCTTTGTAAACGTAATATTATTACAAGAACTACGGTACGCAATTCTAAATGCGCGATTTATCAGGGCGGAGTTCAGTGTTGTTTACGAGTAGAAGGCCAACATTTTGAGGATTTTCTGTATAATATAATTGTAACGAGCCATCGAAAAAATTCATAATTGGAGTAGACTGTGAAATTGTGTTGGTACTTTAGCCACTTCCACATAATGACACATTACTTGATGCTTGACAGTTTCATTTGGTTTCATTGTAAAAAAAGGTTATGGCATTGAAATGATACTACAACAAAAAAGAAAACAAATAATTTATTTAATATCGAAATCATAATCAAAATTTACATATAACTACAGAAGTTGTTGAAAATGTTGTCCATTTACATCTAAACACACTACTGAAATGAATGTTTTTGGATTTTCATCAATAATATGCTGAAGGGATTCAATATTATCAGCTGTACGTTTAGATGGCGGTCCACTTCCAGTTTTTCGACCGACGCTACCAGTCTCCCTGAATAACAATTTGTCAAAACATTGTAAAAATCATTGTAGTCAAACACTAATTCAGGATGTTCTTCACTAAAATCAGCCATGCATTCCGTAATTGAATACTGCCACTACTGCCAATACTGCCACCATTTACTTTCACACCTGTACGGAAATAACATTTGATAATTTTTGCTTTTTGTTCTATGTTGAATACAATTTTTTAAATAAATTTAATTTTCTTAATAAGAGTTTTGAAAAATTTGACACAAACTTATAGTTTCAATGTCAAATAATAAATGTCATTATGTGGAAGTGGCTAAAGTACCAACCCAATTTCACAGTCTACTCCAATTATGAATTTATTCGATGGCTCGTTATTATTTGAAATATAGGTTCGTAAAATTTGTTTCAACTATTGTTTTATATAAATCTCTGATATCAGTTAATATTGATTTACCTTCTAGTAATTATAACCGTACTATAATCCATATTTATATAAAATATTCAAGATAAATATCAAGCAAATGACCAGACAGGCTAACTTCTCAGGGTTGTTAAATTAAATATTTGCTTTAATCATTTATAGCAACTGTGATGTGTGGGGTCCATGGCTTCTCTTTATTTAAAATAGTGGTATAACGGTGTGTCTATTAAAGTTGTAATATTTCGCTTATGCTAATGATAAGCGAATTCTCTACACATGTAACGTGCCTTCAAAAACTTTCTCCATTAGAGACGGCCATGCTCATTCAAAATTATACGTTTGTGACAGATTACGTGCACTGTCACCAACTATTATCAAAAAGCATGGCCGTGGTGTTATATTGTTGATATAAATACACGTTCGACTATTACAAATTGATTTGAATAACACTTGTAGGTCGCTTCTTATATACGAAACTATTTTTGATTTTAATTGGTTATAGAGCAAACATGCTCGTGGCTGAATGGATATGTGGAAATTTTGCTAAAATAAAATATAACTTTAAAGAAGTATATCAAAATTTAACATATCTTAGTGAAAGCTTATTTAAGCAAATCCTGAAGTAATAAATTTTGAATTTTAGTTTCAGAACCAGAATGAATGTATGAACTGTGTCATGCGTCGATGCGTTGCTTGCTGTTATTGATTCATTTAATAGAAAGTTAAACAGTGCTGAAGTTTTGCAGCAATATATTGACATTGGTTGGTCCAATGATAACTAAAATGAAACCATACCAGTACATACCAGTCTCATCTGTCTGACACGTGCTTTATGTTTACCAGCGACTTCACCTATTTCTTGCAAATTCACTATCTCCTTTTTTCCCTTAAATATGTCACTAAAACTCAAAAAAACACGCAATAAAATGACGTAATTGCGTTTAACAAACCTACATTATCGCCAAAAGATGGCGCCACTAATTTCGTTAAAAAATCGCCATTTTTGTTGTTTAGAAGGTATATTCAATAAATTTGAAAGCCTACAGACAATACAGTAATGTAATTAAGATACCGATGTTGGAATTAATTAACATAGCCAAATAAATCCCACCGTGGATGGGTAACCAGTAAAAAATGAGTTCACTGCGGGGTCAGTGCTACCTAGGGATGAGCGATATTTCGCTACCGGTGATTTAATCGCCGTTATTGAAAAATCGCTGATAACAACAGTTGATTAAAATCGCAAATAGCGGCGATTGACAGAAACAGCGATTTTTTAGAATATGCGAAATGGCGTCAACTAACATGCAACACAGCTACTCGCTTTCCATCGCGTTCAGTAAAATAGAGCGAAATGCAACGTATTTTATTTCAAGCGTTCTCGACGCTATTTGCACGCCCCTCACCCAATGAAGCAGAATTACAGTTTTCCATAATATTTTACAGGTTCCAATACTTCCAATGCAAAGAAAGGTATAGTAGAAATCCTTTTTTGCATTGTGGAATTTGGTGCAATTTTAAAAAGTACTTTTGCCCAACTAGGGGATTCACTTATTATACCCATATATAAAAGCGCTGCAGGCAATATTTTTGTTATTTTCAATCGTGATTCAAGTGCTAGTTTCGGTGCCAATTTTAAAAAAATGTCACAATTAAAAAAGCGGAAAACAAGTGAAATGTGGCAGTTTTTCGAGCCTATTGATGAAATTTATGCAAAGCGCAATATTTGTAAAGCAAAAATTTCATACAGAACGTCAATTTCAAATTTAAAGTCGCATATGCGAAATAAACATTCAACAGTATCTCTTCCAACAAGTGCAACAAAACTGGTAAGTTTTATGAAATAAATAATTTCCAATAAGTTTAAAGTTTTTTTTTTATTGTGCCTATTTGTTTTGTCAGCAAAGTGTGTATTTGCACTATTTGCATATATTTAATTTTTATTTTTGTCATTTACAGCCTGCAAGCGAACGAAAAATTTCAACAGAAATTGAAGTCGGAGAGAGTTCGCAAGCGCACGAAGATGCTAATCAACAAGATGATGCTATTCCGGGTACTTCCCAAAGTCCTCAGATGTCCCAGCAGCCATCCACATCGAAGGGTTGGTGAAATTCATCAACAAAAAATTACAGGTTTTCTCCCAAAAAAAATTACGCAAAAAGCAAAGCAGGGTATTGATAATAAATTAAATTTACTGTTTATTTTGGATTTTCAACCCTTTCGAATAGTAGAAGATACCGGCTTTAAACAATTTGTTTCTGCTTTAAATCCTTCATACGAGTTACCCAGTAGGCACACTGTGTCTAAAACTGCTATTCCCGCGATATATGAAGAATGTCTTAATAAAATGAAAGAAATTGTTGAAACAGGTAGAAAGTTTTGTATTACGACAGACTGTTGGACATCGGTCAACACGATTAGTTATATTGGTGTTACGGCACATTTTTTAAATAATAACTTTGAGTTATATTCTATTTTATTGGAATGTTCTGCAATAAATGTCTCCCATACCTCAGAAAATTTAGTGAAAGAACTGCGTAGAATTGCAGAGGATTGGGGAATAGAAAAAAAGATCTTGCTCGCTGTATCTGATAATGCATATATCATTCAAAATGCCATCTCCACACAATTAAATTGGAAACATTTCGGCTGTTTTGCTCATACCATAAATTTAATTGTTAAAGACAGTTTAAAAAATAATAATGTGCAGGAGTTAATCGGTAAAATCAAAGTTATTGTCACCCATTTTCGCAGAAGTTATACTGCTAATGAAAAATTGATAACATTTCAACGTCAAAACAATTTAAATGGAACACCTTTAAAATTAATTAACGATGTCCCAACTCGTTGGAACTCAACTTACTATATGCTGCAGAGATTTACAAAATTAGAAACTGCGGTTAAGAGTTCAATTGCTTTAATTGATAAGGATCTCCCTATTTTAAGTTCATCCGAATGGCAATTAGCTAAAGACTTATGTAGTATATTAAAACCGTTTGAAAACTCTACAAAAACCATCAGCGGTGAATTCTATTGCACAGCATCTTTAGTTATTCCAATTACTAATGGTCTAGTTGAGGTTTACATTAATTTACTGCAAAAAGATTTCTTACCGCTTATAAAAGAAATTATTGCAGCTTGTCGCAACGGTATAAATGAGCGCTTGGGAAATGTAGAAAGAAGTAATACGTTAAGCGTATCGACATTTTTAGATCCAAGATTTAAAAATTTAGCGTTTTCTAATCCCTCTTTTGCCGACAATGCGAGAAAAAATGTCCAAGAAGCACTTGGACAAAAACTTTCGCCACAGTTACATAAGGTTAATGTTGATAGAGCAGATGATAATGCTAAGGATGATGAATGTTCAATATGGGGTTCCTTTGATCGAAGTGTTGCAGTTGCTCGACCTCGTGGAACCGTCACAAGCCGCGAAATTATTGAAATTCAAAGATACATGGAGGAAGATATTATTCCACGAAGTTCTGATCCACTAAAGTGGTGGCAGGAACATAAATTTCATTTTTCTAATCTATCTACAATTGCACAAGAAAAACTATGTGCTCTAGCTTCTTCAGTTCCTTGTGAAAGGTTGTTTTCTAAAGCTGGTCAGGTCCTGAATGAACGTAGAACACGATTAAGTGACAGGAAAACTCAAATGTTATTATTTTTAAATGCTAATTACAAATATAGCAAATAAATGTCTTTTATAGGTGGCAACTATTTTTTAAATGCCAAAAATTTCTTTGTTTCTTTAATATATTATATTTAATTTTTTTGTTTTTATAAAATGTATTATTAATATGTATTTTATTTTGTTTTTATTTCATTTTATATTTTGTTAAAATAAAACATTAATTGATTGAAATACATGTTATTATTTCTTCGTGCCAAAAAAATGGACTCCAATCCATATAGTTAACAAAGAGAAGGTGTATTTAAAGAAGTAAGTGTTTTACTTTATTTTTTCAAAATAAAATCAAGTTTCCTAGTCAGCAGCTCCAGTTTTACAGTTTATGATGTACAATAGGAGGCAGGCAAGTAGTGAAATGTAGTGAAATTAATATGCAGCAGCAAAATGAATCACGCGAGAGCATAGCCGCGAAATGATGAAAACGTATTGGCCTAGTGCGAAAAGTCGCGATCGCGATAACGCTTTTAAATCGCCGTTATTTAAAAATCGCGATCGCCGATAACGGCGTTATGCAAATATCGCTGTTTGGCTCGACCCTAGTGCTACCACAACTGCTACCACGAATTAATTAATAAAGTGCTACCAAAGTTGCTACCACGAATTAATTAATAAACTGGAAGTTATTTTCTGATGTTGAGCAGATAAATTACCACCAGTGTTTTATAAAATTGTTAAATAATATATTTTTCAATAAAATACACAGTTTATACAATGTATTATTTAATTGTAACAATGAATAAGTTTCAAATATTTTCAGATTCACTATCAGCATATACTGGTATATCTTCAGGTCTCCCCCAAACTTTAATTGTATTAACAGATGCTGTGAGCAAAATGTCCTTTGTTGGATGAACACTAATGGAATGTAATACTTTGTGTAATGTATGATCATATCTCTTGGCGACTTCTGCAGATATCAGATCCCAACACCAAAGTTCTCCTGTTATCGAGCCTGAGAACACGTAATTGTCATTAGTAATAACAGCGCTTTCTATATTCATATCATCCGAACGATGGCCAACATATCTAAAAGCAAAATATTTAGATTTCAATGAATTTGTATATGCAAATATTTTGTTAAAATCTTACTCAGATAATAATTCTCCAGTGGTCTTATCAAATAATTTTAGAGAGTTATCTGCGGCGCTAATGAGTAAACACTGCCCATCATGTGTCATACTAACTGATGTTATTGGTGCTGAAAAATAGTGTTTAATATATTATTATTTGTTGGCATTTTAAAAGAAAAAGTGTAAAGAAGGAAATAAACTATTCTCAAAAACATTTCTTGAAATTCGGTTTCTATATTTTTTGTAGTTCGCGGAATTATTTGTTCAATCAAGAAACGCAAATTCCTAGAAATATTTTGTGTTGTTTATATCATATATAATTATTATAAATTACACAAGTATACACGGTTTTGGATCTAAGCAACCAAAAGCTGTTTCTATGGTTATTTGGGGCGCTGAATCCGAATCTGCACTCCGTTTTTTGATTTTGGTTCTAGTTTTCGAGATATTAAATAAACACAATTTTTACAATTTTTGACAATTAATCTCCATTTTAATCATTAAAAAGTGTTAAATTAGAAATGAAGAGCAGTCGAACTGAGTCGCTTGTACTGTTTGTGATCTGTTTCACGCATTAAAGTCCAACAGTAGTCGCTCATCATGCCCTCGTCCCAAAATCCTTGGTATCGTTTTTCGATTTTCGCCAAATCTTGGTGTAGTCGCTCTCCTTGCTCGTCGCTTGTATCACCCAAGTTTTCAGGAAAAAATTCGAGATGGGAATGCAGAAAATGTATTTTGAGAGACATTCGAGCTCCAATCTTGCAATAATTTTGCAACAAACTGTCGATTATCTGCTTGAAATCCGGGGATTTGCGGTTACCGAGAAAGTTGTGAACAACATCTTGAAATGATACCCATGCTGCTGCTTCATTGGGCGTTAAACATTTTGTAAAGTTTCTATCGGCCATTAAATTCAAATCACGAACCAAATCATTGAGTTCACTTTGCGAAACTAAATGTTTTTCCTCCATGTTAAAATCGCTTCCACTGTTCGTCGGTGATGAACTACAAGTTTCCATGTAATTTGCACTCGTACCTGGACAAATTGGCAAAGGATCATTGCTCGCACGGAGAACTAGCTTAGACACTGATGATACTTCAGGATATTTATATTTTGATAGTTTTTTTGCATTTACACCGACGACATTCATCAAGCAGAAGTAACAATCATCTACATGATTTTTCGGCTCTCTCCATAACATTGGCAATGAAAATGAAAAACATACTTTTTTACCGCGTGACCACTTGTATAATATTGTGCTACACGCGTTACAAAACAATTTCGGTACCCACGACTTGTGAGTGTTTGATACAGAGAAACCAAAATAATAAAAATATGCATTTCTGATCACATTAGTAATAACTTTGCCACTTTTTCTGATCATATAACATCCGCAAACATAACAAAAACACTTTGAATCAACTTTACAATTCTGTCTTTGCATTTTCACATGTTTTGGATTCAAAAAAAAACTTTAAAAATACAAATAGACCACGCAAGTGCTGTCGTCATTTTTGCGGAAGGTCAGGGATCGCGTTCCAAACAAACGGCATTTAAATTTTTTTCATAGGGTATTTCGTATTGTATTTGGAACGCGTTGCAAATTTGAAGTGAAAAGTTGTTATTTTTAAGTTAATTTTAATTGTTATTGCATGTAGGTACGAACGACGTTGTTTAAAACTGATAATAATAATATTAATTATATTATAGCACGGTTATACTTGAGTAACTAAAGTACAAAAGTGAGGTTAGATAGATATACATAATGGTGATGTGTTTTGCTCCTACTTGCAAGCATTAAGTGAAAAAAAGGGATGCACTATTTTTACTTTTCCTACAGAAAAGGCAGAATTATCGAGGTGGAAAAAGCTTTTTTGCAGTCATTGCTAATGTTTATCTGCAATTAAAAATTACCATTGCCAAATATTTTGTTTTTAATAACTATAATATGTATATTGATATTTTGCTTACATACTTACCAAATAACAAATGATATTAATATAGGAAGATTAATTAAAAATCGTTTTACCAAGAGTGACTATACGTTTCAAATGGCGCTTTAAATTTGTTTGGAACGTAGACCCTGACCTACCGTACAGAAAATGGCGATTTGACGTCACGCTTGCGTGGTCTATTAAATATTGTTTCTAGCGACGCCAACAGATGACTGTCATTATGATAGCGCAGTGCTACCAACATGCGCGAACTCACAAAGTAGAACCAATTTTGAAAAACGAAACCCGGATTTGAATTCAACACCTCAAATAACGTCAAGATTTGTTCTCATCTGCTCTGATCCAAAAGTTGACCGGAATTTGTAAACTTGTGTTATGAAACAAATGCTCACAATATATGGAACCATTTTCATGTCTCCAGTATATATGAGAACGATTTAACGGGAAGTGAGACTTGAAATTATACAAATAACATAGGGCATTCAATTTTTTATTATTCCTCTTGAACTTCGATGCGCTTGGACCAGCGATACTGAAGTACAATTATGGGATTTTTGTAATGATCTGTCTCAAGACCGCTCCGTTGCTGCAATAAGTTCTTCGCCTGACCGAGACAAAGAAAACTTTGAGTTTGAGGAATAAATAGAAGTCACTTCAGCTAGATTTGGCGAATAGCGTGGATGAGGTATAACCTGAAATCTTAATTTTCTGAGAACGACTTGACTGGAGTAAGAGTCGTGATGAAAAAGAACTTTTTATGGCCCATTCAGGGTACTTTCTCAGAAATTGTTTTCTTTAATTTGTCTAGTAGAGCGGCATAATATGGATACCGGTTTGGCCCTTTGCAAGATAGTGTATGAAAATGATACCCTTCAAATCGCAAAAACTCCCAAACTCGTAGCCATTATTTTACCTGCCGATAGAAATGTCAGGGATACCATGATATGTCCACTGTTGAGATTGCTTTTTAGATTCAGGAACAACATAGTAGTGAACCCTGTATTTTCATACAAATCTTGACAAATCAGCTTGGTTCTTGTAAAAGAGCTTGAAATTATCGTCTAACGTACGCATTCTTCCAGATTTCTTGGTCACAATTTAAAATTCGCCACAGCTACATTGCTCACAGCTTGGAGGTGCCCAATTACATGTGGAAAATGTAATGTACGCATTCAGTTCGATATGCTCACGATACTAACTATCTTGTTAATGTCATTTCTTCGGTCGTTTAAAACAATATCGTTAATTCTATTGATCATTTCCGAAGTCATTTTTGATGGTCCTGGTCGCACATTATCTTCGACGATCATATTTAAACTGTACGGTTGCGGCCCTTGAAAACTCAGACACTCGATTTTGAAAAGTCTTTCCTTGGAGACTGTGGTTAAGTAAAAACTTAAAAAAAGGTATATAGCCCCTCACCACAATTATTAATCGTATCCTAAATACGTATTTCGACAACTAAGTTGTCGAAATACGTATTTAGGATACGATTAATAATTGTGGTAAGGGGTTATATACCTTTTTTTAACTCGATTTTGACATAAACGTCAAAAATTTAAAATTTTGTCTTTTTTAAATACTACTGTCGTGAGCAAAAAAACGGGACAGTGTCAAAATCGTTATGTCAATTTCCTTTATTTTTTAGCGTTGTAATTTTAACATTTGATTAACTTTCAAACTCTACGTCAAATTATATATCATAGTTGATAATTCAAAATTGAAAATGCCGCATTTTTCGAAAACTGATAAAGCTAGACTTGTTACTAGTTTGAAAAATGGGAAATCATTAAGAAGTGTATCGGTTCAATTTAATATTGGTAAAGTTCAGCCGCAAGAATATATAAAAAAAATGGAGGTAAGAGGATAATTTAATTCGGAAAATAATTTCCGCACGTAACAAAATTTCGAATATGCAGGAAGACGAAACATTAGTTACTGAGATTAGGCACAACCCTTTCAAAACATTAAAGGAAACTATAAGAACAACACCATTTCCTGTCTCATCTTGTAACACAATGGTTACAAGAGAATGAAATTTAAACTTGAGATATCCAGCCCTACAGTCCTTATCTAAATCCCATTGAAAATGTATGGGGATTAATGAGATAGAGCTTCTAGCCAGGAAGAATTTTGGGAGATTGTTCATAATGCTTGGCATCAAATTTTTATAAATTTTGTACAAAATATTGTCGCTTCAATGTCTACAAGATTAGATGCAGTTTATTAACTGTGTTATTATTATAACGGTGGAATGACGAAATACTAATTATTTTGATGTAATAATTATTTTATTTAATAAATAATCTTTCTCTATCGTTTTTAGTAATTTTTATTTACATTTATTTTAAAAATGTTTAATAAATGTCAATAAGACACACAGTTTTGACAATTCCTGACTTACTATTATGAGTAAAGATAGCCACTTAAGTAGTCACAATTTAAACCCACGCAGAAACAGTGTCCCGTTTTTTTTGCTCACGACAGTAATTTTGAAGTAAAGTTTTGTATTCTGTTATTCGAAATGATATTTTTGAAATTGAAATAGAGCAGAACACTATCTACAGTTTTAATTTACTATTTCTGCCAGGCGCGGCTCGTGATGACGTATTTGGGAGTGCAAGTACAATGATGCGAGTGCTTCGTGTATTCTCGTGTACTAACTGTAACGTTTTCTTAGTAAACACCGAAAACACACGAGGCACTCGCATCATTGTACTTGCACTCCCAAATACGTCATAACGAGCCGCGCCTGATTTCTGCAATACATTTTACATTCTAAGCCAATGATTGGCTTGAGTTACGTTTAAAAAAGTTTAAAAATGTTAAAATGTTTTGTATTTAAGTGTCTGAGTTTTCAAGGGCCGCAACTGTACAACTCAATGACAAATTGTGGTTTTTGAAGGCGCTTTATTATCAAAAGTTTTTTTGTATATTATCCAAAATTTCAGATGTGTTTCGTCCTTCCAAAATAAATATTGGATTGCATCACGATTTGTGAGTTTATGTATTTTAAGATTTTTCATTTAGACACTTGTATTATTCAAATCAAAAGTCAGGAATTATTTAAACTTGACTTGTTACTTACCAATAAAAAATGACAGAATTAAAATAGAGTACTAATTTTTTTCAAAAGATGGTGCTAGTAGTCGAGTTTCATTTCCCGCCAAATCATACTCTTCTAAATTGTCCAGTATATGCACAATGCGGCTTTTGAAAGGGTAAATTCACATTGCGTATACACTGGTATATTCACAAACCAATTTAGTGGTATGTTGGAACAAACCTAATAAGTTTTTCTCTAACTATCCTTCTTTTGAAAATATAACCTTACCTCCAACAAAGTCGGCAAATACTTGTCCCACTCTTATGTCATATCTTCTAACAGAACAATCAACTGATCCAGTGATTATTTCATGATCAGTTACTTGAATTGCATTTATGCAGTCTTTTCCTTCTTTTAAAATTTGAATGGGTTCATTTTTTCTAGATTTTAAGTCCCACACCATAGCGGTATTATCGTAACTACCGGAAATAGCGAGTGTTGATTCTTCATTGAATTTGACACAAGAAACCGTACTTGCGTGTGATCTCAATCTTCTAATGGGTTGCCCAGTTGATACATCCCATAAAATAACGGATTTGTCCGACGAACAAGATAAAATTTGCCCGCTATCACATGATCCAGCTGCGTCTAATACTTCGTTTCCATGACCACCATAAGTTTTTAATAGCAAATTTCGATAGGGATTCCATAACTTTAGTTTTTTGTCTGAACCACATGTTAGACAGTAACCACCATCGACTTAGAAGAATCAGAAATTAAGTACTTAAACTAAGACAAGTTATTAGCAAAGCTTACCGTTAAACCTTACGGCTCGTACCGCTCCCTGTTTACAGTCAATAGTATTAACACAATTTAAATCCATTTTTCGAAAAAATAAAGTAAGGTTATGTACGCATATATCTAAAAATTAGATATGCTTTTAAATAAGTTCGATATTACGTCTGTTTATAAATGATTCTCCAAGAGCATCATAAATTCTTTATTTAATAGATTATATCACACTTAAATCTCATCTAATAGTTTTCATATTAAACAAGCTTAAATTACAATCAAGATGACCAGTGAATGAGAAATCTAATACATTTTACTGTTTCATATACAGAGCCAACTTAGATAAAATTTATTTGAACGCACTATATATGTATTTAGAAATAAATGTGCAAAGAATTATATAAAAATTTATAATCCCAATAGATATCTACATAAGTTTATGGAAATGAGGTATTTGCAGATTTTTAGAAAATATTAAAAATTCAATAATTTATTATATATAGATCAACACAAGTAACATTGTATTTACATCTTATTTTTGTTCCTCTAATTGTTTAATTCTTTCTTGAAGTTGAGACACTAGAGTAGTTTGATGAGCGGTTAAGTGCGATACCATTTGTCCAGGTATACTATTCAGTGTTTGCACAAACTGAGATTGTGCAGCTTGTAAATTAGGTATTAAACTCAACTGTTGAACTTCATCTACACTAACAAACTTGCCATCAACTATAGCAGCTAATAAAACAAGGGTTGGAAACTTTTTTGATATTTTCAATAATTCTTTAATTTTTAATTCAGGACTAAACACTATCATATTGTGAGATGAATACCATTCCGCTAAAATTTCATATGGTGTATTTGTTACTGCTATTTCTAAAGTTTTCTTGCCATAATTTTTATATGACATATTTTCCCTATAAAATAAAAGATGTGCTTTATAATGTTGTTCACCAGACATGGAATTCATGTGGTAAAGTGCCACTAAGCGAGATGTCTGGAGACATTTTAATAGTTCATCAGCAAGTAATTTTTGATATGGATTTTCAACTTTAAATTGTTGCCAGTAATTAACATTTGCATCGCAAACGTACTTCTTCTTCTTTTGAAAGAAAGGCTGTGTTATTGCTAAATATTTGGCACGTTCAAAATGTGGTGGTTTTGGTTTCTGTATATTTATTTTCCCCCTAAATCGTTTCGCTTGTGTAAATGGGTTGAAGATATTTAGTATATCTAAAATATACAAATTAAAGTCTGGAAAAAAGGAATTAAAGAAACAATACATACGTTTACGAGCAATAAAAGACATATTTATTAAATTAACAAAATATTCTAATTGCTCTCAGAAATTTAAGGTTATGTTCATATTATGCATTTCTTATTAAAGATAGGAATGTGATCATGGGGTATTAATTATTACTATATTATTATATTATATTAATCTTTCAGTATAGAGATTTAACAAATATTTTTTTAAAGATATGTAATAAAGTATATTAGTCATAGACATTTTATTTTTTAAAGAATTATATAAATTTCATTAGTTTGACCCAACCCATCTCTAATTTCGGTTAAAGCGTTTGAAAATGTTCATAAATCTCTGAGATAAAATAATAAAATAAATATAAATGTATTTATTTTGCACTTAATAACTATTTTGATGCAATCTTAGAATGTATTTAAAATAAATACTAAATAATAAAGTAGTACATTATATTCCCAAAATATAGGTGTTATACAAATTATACAATCCTACTATATATTCCTTGGGAACGTGTTACGGAACGGACTCTCAGTAGTTAACTTCTTATTGGTGGGGGAACAAGGCGGCGTTTTACAAGACTATGGTTAATCAATATTTTCTATAAAGCACAAAAAAAGGCATGCTGTCTAATTAACATGCTATATATTACTCAAAATATGCAAAAATTAATAGTAATTAATTATATGGTTATAATTAACACCGCCTTAATATAGTACTTAGTCTGAGTAAATTATTTAATTGCGCGCCGTACTGAAATTATATTTTCATATAATGATAAGAAAATTAGAATTATCATTAAGTGTTAACCAATATAATATGAATGAAGGCTAACTGTTGTAATTTTCAAGTAAGTATATATTTGCTTGCTTATTAATTTACATTTACACACACGTCCATATCACAATAGTAATCAATAATATATATTATACTAATTTTAAATTATACTTATTTGAGTTTATTTTTTCTTTGAATATCGTACAAATTTATTTTTGATTAATATTAATATTTTACTGTTACTAAACAATTTAAAAACTTTAAATAATGAAATTTAATAACACTATTATGAATTATTGTAGATTATAGGGCTTTTCATGTTATCGCTGATACCATGGCCTGGCCCTACAGTCTTCAAAATTTCTTGTCCCAAAGACAATGCGAGATTAGTCAGAAAGATTATTCAAAGCAAGTGGAATCCAATTTTAGAAAAATTCAAAGTGAGTATTCCCTTGGAATGTCCTTTTCATCCACTTCGAGATATATTTGGACCACAACAGGCTGCAAAACACCAACATAGACCTTCGCAATGGACCTGTGGATTATGTGGCAAATCGTTCTTTGAGGAAAAATTTTTAGACATGCATTTCGACAATCGACACAAAAATCACGTAAACATGGTATTAAAAATTGAATCACATTGCTCAAGAATTTTTGAAATATTTCAAATTTCAGGCGGAAGATGCAGTGTGCCTTGCTGATTACTGCGATATTATGCGATGTGATGTCCTAATAAATCAAGATCAAAAAACTGTGTATTCTGAAAATCCAAATACTGATATAGAATTGTGGAGAGAAGCATCAACCTACTCAAAAGCCCTTGCACCAACTGGCCCCAGAGATGTTGCGAGATATTCAGTTAAAAAGTTGTCCTATAGTAATCAAAAAGCTTCGTCGAAGGAAACCGCACATTGTCAAAAATCAGAAGCACCTTCTGACAATAATGGTAAGTAAAATATAATCTAAAGTTCCTCAAACACGTCGAATTTTCAAAATGTCAAACTTTTTTAAGGAGGTTATTTTTTATTTTACTCAATTTTTGAAATATGAACAATTGCAGACGATTCATCTGATGAAAAGTCACAAAATAACAGTTACAACAATTTGTGTGTGAATGATCTAGTGGACTCAGCATTTCCAGCGGCAGATAATAAACAACAACGAATATTAGAATTACAAAAACTGAAAGCGAATTGTAAACCAGAAGAATTACAAAAATTGAAAACAAAGTGTGAAATTTTAGTGCGAGATTGTATCGCCAGCCTTTTGATACAATTGTCCCTTAAGGATTTTAAGGAAGTTGAAGGTTCGTAAATTACATTAATAAATGTAGGCTGTATATTTAATATTTCGACGCGTAATTCTCAATACTTTATTGATTGGACAAATCAATTCTGTTTATTTATTAATGTAACCTTATATCGTAAATAGCTTTAAGGGATTGGTAAGTAACTAAACACAAATGAATAATAAAAATAGCACAGTAATTATTTGTCGTTTAATCAAAAAATTATTATCGGAAATTAAATATGAACGTTTTTAGTAACTATAATTGCTGTTGATTAATTAAAAGGAATATTTTGATTAATTGAGTTCAACATCAATTTATTCTTTAGAATTTTCAATAATTTTTATTCATTATTCAGTTACCTATTTTCTTTAATAGAATTTTGTAAATTATACTATAGTGACCATGAGTTTATTTCACACGAGTTTCTAATATTTTCTGTTTTTTTAGATAATAATAATAGTTAATAGTTATTTAAGTTTTTGAAGTACGAAGAAAGTAATGTCCTTATATTTCAGTAGATCTTTTGTGTTATTTTAATCATAATTAATAGGTACTATCGAATGCAAAAAAAGTGGTACAGTAGTGAAGTTGTAAAGTCAATTTTTAAACATTTTAGTTTAGTATTGTGACGTTGCTAAGGTACTTAAGATCATAGTAACGTGCAAAAGTCATTTTTGACACTTACACCTATCTGTATATCAACGTATATGTTATTTGAAACTTATACGTTATTTAAATATTCTAATTTGACCCCTACATTTAATATACAAAAAAGGGATATTTATCAATACGTTTTGCACGTATTACGCAGTTGTTATATAATGAAACAGATATGCAAAATACATATCCGTAACTGTAAACATGGACAAACTCCTCGTATTTTTAGCATTTACTTCTGTTCAATACATATGTTTCAGCCATCTAGGCCTCATCGGTTGAACTAGTGAAGCAATGTATATACAAATTAATACAGATCTGTTAAACCGCTTTCTTCCGTTAGATGTCACTGATTAAATTGGTGTCGCCTGATAGAACGAAACTGGTTATGGCTTGGAGACGATTTTAGCGTAAATGTAGATACAGATCGGTTGTTTAACAGATCTGTATTAATTTGTATATACAGCTTCACTAGTTCAACCGATGAGGCGTAGATGGCTGAAACATATGTATTGAACAGAAGTAAATGCTAAAAATACGAGGAGTTTGTCCATGTTTACAGTTACGGATATGTATTTTGCATATCTGTTTCATTATATAACAACTGCGTAATACGTGCAAAACGTATTGATAAATATCCCTTTTTTTGTATATTTACCGCCATCTGGCGCGTGTTAATGGACAGCACCAATATACGTATTTTTCCGCTTATTTGTAATAGCTTTGCTATTCGAGCGGAAGGTCGCCTTTTCTGGCCTGGTCGCTTTCTTCCGTCAGATGTCACTGATTAAATTGGTGTCGCCTGATAGAACGAAACTGGTTATGGCTTGGAGACGATTTTAGCGTAAATGTAGATACAGATCCGTTGTTTAACAGATCTGTATTAATTTGTATATACATTGCTTCACTAGTTCAACCG
Organism: Melolontha melolontha; assembly: GCA_935421215.2. NCBI lineage: Eukaryota > Metazoa > Arthropoda > Insecta > Coleoptera > Scarabaeidae > Melolontha > Melolontha melolontha. Next base: position 163,214,057 of record OW285237.1, on the reverse strand, counting down.
ATGAGGCCTAGATGGCTGAAACATATGTATTGAACGAAGTAAATGCTAAAAATACGAGGAGTTTGTCCATGTTTACAGTTATGGATATGTATTTTGCATATCTGTTTCATTACCCTACATTTAATATATATCTACATTCACGTAACCTAATTTAAACCGATTAAAATATGACTGTACCACTTTTTTTGCATTCGATAGTACCTAACAAAAACATTTTGAAACATTCCATCTCGTCAGGTTTTCTTGCAAAACTCGTGTTTATAGTTTCATTTACCCTATATTCTTGATTCTAAAAATCCTATGCAAATGTGATGTCTTACTTTTATTTAGTATGTATTAGAGTGAGATAGAAGAATGAATACAAAGAGAAAATGACTGTGACGGAGGGTGCGGAAGTGTGTCAGGGTAAGGGTAGTGTTGGCGATGTGAGAAAGCTCAGGTTTATCATGTCCCAATCGCTTTAATTTGGAATCTTACTGGTTGGGTTAAGCTTGTTTATACATGTTTGTCAGCGTATTAGGAATGAGTATAAACAAGCGTATTGTCAGATTTTATCATGTTTCAACATGATAAATAAGTTCATGATCTTGATTGCTGTATAAGTCATACTCAGTTTAGATTTTGCATTCAAACGTGACTATACTCGTGTTTTTAGTTAATATATTTTGGCTTCAAGAGGTTATGTTTATGTGTGGCGAATGCACTGTTAGAAGACAACAAAGAAACATGTGACTTCGTGAAGAAAGTTGCTTACTTCAAGTTGAAACTTGGGGATCAAGACATACCCTTATTTCCTCATAAGGTGTGCAGAAGGTGCGAGGAAGATATTCGTTTGTGGGTTAAGGGTAAAAAACACTTTTTGTCATTCCTATGATATGGCATGAACAGCAAATCCACGCTATCGACTGCTATTTCTGTCCGGTAGATGTGAAAGGCTTCAATATAAAAAATAAACAGAAAGTATTTTACCCAAACCTTAATTCAGCTGTTCGTCCAGTGCCTCATAGATCTGAAGTACCCTATATCCTGAATGATTCTGTGGATAAAAACACATTACCTCCCAGCACGAATCTTGTTCAGATTTTTTTTTGTTGGTGAGGAACCCCAACTTATTTCACAGAGCGAGCTCAATGATCTGGTTTGAGATTTAGGCCTTTCAAAAGAAGCTGCCGTATTGCTGGGGTCAAAACTAAAAAATAAAAGCATGCTATCATCCGGAACCTCATTTTCTTGGTACATGCAATGAGAGAGAGAATTCACTAATTTTTTTTCCGATGGAAATCTCGTTTTTTGTAGTTAGGCTCAAAAGTTAATGAAGTGTTTTGAAATAGAACATAATTCATCTGAGTGGCGCCTTCCTTGATTTGTTAAAAACAAACCTCAAAGCAGTCTTGCTGCATAATGGGAATAAATTTGCATCACTTCCTGTAGGACGCTTGATGCATTTGGAGGAAAACTATAATGATTTGGCAATGATTCTTGAGAAAATAAAATGTCAAGAACATCGCTGGATGGTTTATGGAGACTTCAAAATATTAAACATTATGTTGCGCCAGCAGGCAGGTTATACAAAATATTCCTGCTTTCTTTGCTAGTGGGACAGTCGAAGCAGAGATTTCCATTGGATAAAAACTGACTGGCACTTCAAGACGTTTTAACCCTCGGCGAAAATAACGCTATTAATACGATATTGGTTCCTCCTGAAAAGTTTTATTACCACCTCTTCATATCAAGTTGAATCTTTTGAAGTAGTTTGTTAAATTACTACCAAAGCACGGGTAATGTTTCAGATATCGTGTTCCAAGTTCCCAAAACTGTCTGAAGTCAAGTTGAAAAGGGAAGTTTTTACTGGCCTCGAAAACTGTTATCCGATCAACTCTTTTCAGAAAAATTGGCTGAAAAAGTAGCATTAGACTCTTTCAAAGATGTAGTGCACATGTTTTTGGATAATACTAAAGACCCTAGCTGCAAAACCATTGTACAAAACTCAATGAGGAGCAAGGGTGAAGAATTTCACCAGAATGTCCGTGATATCGAGAGAAGCTACCAAGGAAGTTGGGGCGTCAATATGCTAGCTGATTATTGTTGGATACTTAAGCGCGAAATAGAAAATCGGAAGCGGAAGCATGTTCGCAGAAGTATCAAAGAGAAGAAGAAAAGGTTTTATAGGCCAAAAAGAATGAACACGGAATGTTAAGTACATTTCATGAAGAAATTGAAATATTGTTTAGTTTATTGTAATGAAATAGTGTTTTTTTTATCATTAGTGTTATGTTTTTTTTTTTAATGTAAACACCTTGTATTTTGCAAAAAACTGTGGAAATGGAAACCATTTTTGAATTAATTCAGCAAACTAGAAAACATAATATTTACCAAAAATATCCTATGCAGTTGAAAAAAAAAAATTTGCAAACCTGTTATTAATAATATCGAAATATGTTTCTCAATGCTCTCTTTTGTGATTTGATTGTATGCAACAAGCGAGTTTTTGTAGTGAAATTTGTCTTTCCCGGCATCATGCACTGAAGAGTCTATAGCAAGACGAAACACGCGCCTGCATGTCGTAAAAGCAATTTTCACACAAATATTAGCTTGTATTGTGTTCTCCACACCGGATTTTTAGTAATATTTTGATATTATTAAAAATATTTCTGTTTCGTAGTTGGTACTTCTAAAAGCAATATCGAGTTTTTTTATATATTCGCATGTATTATACTGACATATAGTTTACTTTAAAGAGGAGCTAAATAGAGCGACATGTTGGTATCTAACTTGCGATCGTTATTGGGAAGACACTCACTCAGAAATCAGACAATTCCCATGGGGTTTATTATGCATGATAATCATGGTATTGTCTTTGGGCATATGTTTTTGTTACTATATCATATGGGTCTTGTTTGAGTAAGTATTAGACTGGATAATCTAGAAAATCTTGTATAATAGAATCTATCGTTTGGTACAGTACTGATGATGTTAGCGTGACGAGTACAAGTTTGACAGACAGATCAACACCTTCGCCAGCTCATTTACTAAAACATGAACCATCTACATCCTCGGACGGCCATCAAATGTACACGGAAGATTATTATACGACGGATAAAGATAATGAATATATTTACGTAACGTATCCACCAGATTTGAAGCGCAGACTGATGGAAAGGTATTTATATATTTTTTTTAGGCATAAAGATGTTATATTTTGAATATAGAATATTTTACTAATATCGGTTTAATTCTTTTTAAAGATAAACTAATTTATTTTCGAAAGTCATGGTCACTTTTTCAAACAACTTAAATGAAAAGCTTTGTTTTGTTATTAAATTTGATTCAATATTCACAGAAAGAGATCGTGTGATCAAAACTCCTTAAAATTAAATGAATTAAATTATGCTTAATCAAAACTTTTAACGAAAAGTGTTCTTCTTCTTCTTATGCTTGTGTTAGACCAGGCGTCCAAACTTTGAAGCCTTAGGGCCATAATGATTTTTTTCAGTATGTTCCAAGGGCCAAAACAGTTTTAATTTTTCTGCCCTTAACTATATTTCTAGTCTAGTCGCAAAGTGCGCGACCTAAGCAAACATACGCTTTTTTTGCATTTCAATTACTATTATGTATTGTGACATCTAGTGGCGAGTAGTGGTACTATGTATTATACTATGTACTATCTATTTCAGCTACCCGCTAACAGGTGGCATTAGCTGTAATAAATATTTGGGAATTATCGCGTTGGTTCGAGAAAGTTCTGGTTCTGGCTAGTGTATGCCGATCACTTTGAGATGGCAGTAATTGTCTGCGTAGGAAAGGCGAAGGAAGCGAAACTGTCTATTGTGAAATAAAGTAACACCCGTGCATAACAGTATTTTGATTTGACTTATTGTTTTTATGTGTGATTTATTAGTATGGAAAAGAAGCGAAAAATAGACAGTGAATGCAGAACGTTCAAAGATAAATGGAACTTTCAGTATTTTGTGATTGTGTCCAGTAATAAGGCGCTATGTTTAATTTGTAATGAAACCAACGCTGTTCTCAAAGAATATAACATTAAACGACACTATGAATCGAAACATCTTCAAAATTACTCCAAATATACAGGAAGTTTGCAGACGGAAAAATTTGAAGCTTTGAAGCGCGGACTGGAATCGCAGTATTCGCTTTGTTTACCAAAGCGAATACTGAACAAGAGTCTGCAACTCACGCCAGCTTTCGTGTGGCTCTTGAAATCGGAAAACGTGGAAAACCATTCACCGATGGAGAAATGATAAAAGAATGCTTGATTGCAGTAGCCGAAGAAATATGCCCCGAAAAGGTAAATTTATTTAAAAGTGGCACCGTGGCTAATATATCATCTCAACTGTCTGACAAAAATGAGTGGTTTTCTCTAGCCTTGGATGAGTCAACGGATGTGTCAGATACTGCTCAGGTGTTGATTTTTATTCGCGGAGTAGATAAAAGCTATAAAGTGTATGAAGAACTTCTTGATATTGATAGTATTCACGGCACGACAACTGGGGCAGATATTTTTAAGGGAGTTGAAAATGCCATTAATAAAAAGAATCTTCGATGGAAAAACTTGAAATCTATTACAACTGATGGAGGCAAAAATATGTGTGGTAAAAATAATGGAGTGCTTGCACTTGTGTCAAAGGCTGTAGAAAATGATGGTTGTTCAAAACTATTAGTCTTACATTGTATCATTCATCAAGAGTCCTTGTGCGGAAAATGTTTGGATATGTCTGAAGTTCTAAAACCAGTCATATCAGTTGTTAATTTCATCAGATCCACTGGGCTGAATCACCGACAATTCCGCGAGTTTATTGAAGAGATTGGAGAAAATGACTTACCATATCATACTGCCGTACGCTGGCTTAGTTGCGGAAAAGTCCTTAAGCGCTTTTTTGAACTTCGAGCAGAGATCGACATTTTTTGAATGAGAAGCTTCGCCCTTTTGCCGATTTAGAAAATAGTGAATGGCTGTGGAAGTTAGCATTCTATGTCGATTTGACAAATCATATGAACGAACTGAATTTGAGATTGCAAGGAGAAAATCAGCTTCTCCCTGATTTATACACCAATATCAAATCCTTCAGGCAGAAAATAATACTATTTCAATCGCAATTACGTAAAAAATGTTTCACACATTTTAAAACATGTGAAATATTCAGCCACAGTACAGAGACTGAATTTCCCGTCGATTTTGCAATCGAACCTTTGAGTGCTTTAAAGATAAATTTTGATACTCGTTTCTCAGACTTTGATGTCATTGCGAATGAAATTAAACTTTTCCAAAATCCTTTTGATTCTGACATTGAGACCCTGGCTCCGGAAGTCCAAATGGAAATTATTGATTTACAGTGCAGTGATATGATTAAGAACAAATATCAAAATTCATCTTTGTTGGAATAATATAAGAGTCTTCCGCTGGTACAATTTGATAATTTGCATAAATTTGCTCGTGGGTTGTTTTCTGTTTTTGGTACTACTTACTTGTGTGAGAAAACGTTTTAAAAGATGAAGTACACAAAGGATGTTTACAGATCTAAATTAACCGATGAGCATCTTAAATCTCTTTTAATAATTGGTACAAGTAAAATTGATTCACAACTACAAACTATTGTCGGTGGAAAATCACAATTACATAAATCTCATTAGTGTTTTTTGTTTTACTGTGATTAGTGGGATTCATTTCATTTATTTGTTAGTTATTAATATGCTTAAGCTTAGATACTTAAGTTAAGCTTTCTGCGTCATCATTTCTGTCGTTAAGTTTTATCTTGCAAGTAAGTAAAACCGAGTAATTATCATTCTGTGTTTTCTTCTTCAACTTATCACAGCAATAGTAACAACAATAAGACATTGGCTGTCGCGGGCCAGATTGATAACACTAGTCTTAAGCTGTCGCGGGCCGGATTGATGGCACTGGCGGGTCGGATTTGGCCCGCGGGCCGTAGTTTGGAGACCCCCGTGTTAGACTATGGCCTGTTATTACAGTGCATTTTCTTGGGACGTCGACTACCAGCTATCCTTTAACTTTTTTGCAGGTCTTCCTAATGGTCGTCTTCCTGGTGGTTTTCCATTTTTTGCTATTCTTTCTCCGTTCACTTGGTTTCATTCTCGTCTTCTTTGCTGAAGCCACCAAACAACATCTTATACTGTGCATGTTTCTCTGATTTCATTGTTTTGTATTCTATCTCTTAGTGTATTGCCTGTGATGGATCGTAATGTTTTCATTTCTGTTGTTCTCAGAATTCTTTTGGTTTCTGCGGTACCTGCTCTTGCTTCGACTGCATACGATAAAAGCGGTCTTACGCACGTTTCATAGATGAGACCTTTACTTTCTAAACTTGCGTTTTTGTGTCTCCACACCACATCCTTCAGCCATCCTGAAACCTTCGCCGCTTTATTAACCTGTTTGCGTACTACTTCTTTTAGGTTACCGTAACCGGATATTTCTACGCCTAGGTATTCGATTCTCATCAACGAAAAGTCATTTAATTTAAATAAAACTAATAATCTGAAATCAAAGAAAAAAATTATCGATCACACTCCCAGAGTGCAACACTAGTGAAAATTTTATTTCTTATACTTTCCAAATAAAGGGTTTTCCATTAAGAGATGTATTTTGAATTACAAATAACGCTTTTTTATTATTAAAGAATTTTCCGTGTTTTTATTCCAGTTTAAAATACATCCTCTGCGATTACAAATACAAAATAGTGTAAATCGACTTCTATTGCACGTAGTAATTCTTTTGAAGAAATAGTGCATCATCTTTTCGCATGATTGGTGCCCCCTACCGCAAATGATGGTGCAAATATCGTCTCTGCTGGAATTGTTTGTGCATCATTAGCGTAGATTTTGCCCTTCACGTAGCGCCAAAGAAAAAAATTAGCAATGTGAGATCGCACGATCTTGGCGGTCACTTGATGTCTCCGTTTTGCGAAATAACACGCGTAATAATCAATAAGGCTATTATTTGACGACTTGTGTGGCTCGAGGCGCCATCCTACTGAAAGTAAATATCGTTCACATCCATTTCGTTCAGTATAGGCTACAAAAAGTCAATTAACATCGTACAGTAGCGCTGTGCATTGACTGTAATCGTAACATGATCATTCTCTGGAGATAATATGGACCGATCATACCGCCACCCCACAAATCACACCACACTATCATTAGTTGTAGATAAATTGGTTTCTCAACAATTGTTCTAGAGTTTTCAGAGCCCCAGATGCGACAGTTCTGTTTAATATCAAACTCACGAAAGTTTAAGTGGGTCTCATCGCTTAGAATAATTTTCTTGTGTTAGTTGTATTTTGTACGCATAGCGGCCAAAATTTTTCTGCAAAATGCGTGCCGGCTGGTTGGTGAGATGCCCACGTCTTAAAATTGACAAACAAACCCATTACTGCACACTTTTAGCCTCAACATCAACATTTGGGCCGATCTAGCATTACGACGGCGAACTGGCAATTTAACATCAGTAACTTCACTGCATTGTTGGAATTTAGTGATTAGCTTCACTTGGTCTTTGATTCCAAAACACCACAAACTCCGCGAACTGTCTCCTCGTAATTTTTATCATACTTCTTGTAGTGAATTTTCACAATTTGTAGGCGTTGTAGGAGTGTATAGTCTGTTTCAAGATATAGTGCGAACCGCTAGCTTCCACCACCACAGGTGGTATACAATAAAAGTAATTGATATGAGAAAAACGCTACAGGCCAGTATTATTAACATTTGATTATAAAAAAAAGTATACCCCACCTGTTCATGCATGCATGGAGTTTACCAAAATGTAGGTCATTTTTGTAGCATTTAAGATTGAAGAATTTAGTGTTAAACTATAAGACGTTCAGAACAATCCTTCTGTGAGTGTTTTTGTGCGTTCAAGTGTTACACTGTTTTTTCTACTGAAGATGACAACGTGGTTGTAGAAATACGTATTTAGAATCATTAAATTCTATTGTGGTAAGGGTTTTTAAATTTTATTTTATTGAAATGTTTAGTTGAAATTTATTGTTTTCAATCATATAAGTTTGAAACAACTTCTTCGACTTTGACTAGTTGTCGTTGCCTGCTAGATACAAGATGAGAATTTATTTTTATGGATAAAGATGCTATCCGTAAAAGTACCAAGCTTCATTGTATTGTAATACACAGATTTTAAATAAAATTTTATTAAACCGATATTAGTCAAAATATTTTTAGTAGAATAGATAGATGGATAAATATAGCATAGATTTCGTTCTATATAATAGCATAATAAGTTTTCATTTAGTTTAAAATTATTATTTTTGATGGCGCTTTAGCAAATTAGAGTAGAAGTGTAGTGTTTTTAATATAGGACTAGTGAAGAATTCGATTTACTTAACCAAAATTCTTATCTCAATAAAAATTTAGTCAGAATATACCGTAGCTCTAAATAAGTAAATCGTTATTTAACTATCAACATAAACAACGATTAACATTCTTGAAATAAAAAGACAATGTATGAAAAATGGAAAGATTAAATTATATAGAATACCTATATACCTACCCAAAATATTTTTCCAAAATTTTCTCTCATAAGCGAGAAAAAAATGACAAAGAAATTTTGTTACGCTACTGTGCCACTGAATATATCATAAATATTATTGGAGACGATATATTAAAGCGGCCCCGCAATAACAAAAATAATATCTCGCCTTAATTTTCGTTCCGTTGTCGATAATTATGTACGTTCGTTTACAATTTTTCGATTAAAGATACTAGATTGTAACTTAAATGTCCGGAAAGTACACATTTTGCATGTTCTTTCAATATATCAATATATCAGTTTTACAAATTTACAAGTATACATTTTTAGCAGCTGATTAAAGGTTATCGAACCCTTACTATAACAAAATTTATTGGCTTTATAAATATAAACATTGCCACCTTTGAATACAATGGGACATTCTGAACCAGATATTCGTATCTTATATTTCTTACTTCAAACAATACAATAAACGTAATACACATGAAATTTTAGTATGATTTTTAAAATGAGTGTACAGTACAACCTCGATAATCCGGAAACATAAAGTTTACGGCCTGTCCAAATAATCGAAGTTGTCCGGATTAGCGGCGTTTTCAAAAAAACTAGTAATCACATTCAAATAATACAGTTTATGTAATTTTATAAATAAATATTAAAAAAAAAACAGTGTATTTTCCAGACATATTAATTTCATTTAATTACATTTATTTAATAAATGATTGAATCGTTGTCTGTTTCAACCTCGCGTTCTGATTATATTGCGCTTTTTCTTTCATTCTTTTTAATAGGAGTATATCTTGCAAAGGAAAGTCATTTTCTTGAGCCCATGCAATGCAGTGTTCAAACGACTTGATGATTTCAGTGTGACGTATACTACGTACTGTGATTAAATCGCTTGTATCATCTTCATCGCAGCTTTCGTCAACATGTGTAACCTCTTCAATAATATTCTGTTCTGTTATAGTTGATATATCTTCATGTTCTCTTAAAGCCCAATTCAATATCTCGTTATTAGACACGTTTGGATCAATACTCTTTACTATATTTTGTATATCAGTCATATCCTTATCTGCCACACTGGAATTTATACACAACTGTCTAATTTCGGAAAGCGCGAGATCGTCTTCTTCTTCCCATTTCGGTAATAGCTTGCCCCAACTATTCACAATCAGCTTTTGTGTGACACGTTCCCAAGCGTCGTGTAAAGCGTCAACTGCATTTTTCAGGTTAAAGTTTTTCAAATGTTGTGCTATGTTGCCATCCTCGAACGCCATTATATGCTTTAACAAACTTTTCTTGTACAACAAACTTTTCTTGATATTTTGAATAACATGTTGATCCATCGGTTGTAAAATTGCTGTACAATTAGGAGGCATTAGCAAAATGCGAAAATTGGGATCAACATTTAATTCCTCAGTTACTAAATGCGAAGGAGCATTATCAATAAATAATAATGCTTTTTGAGGTCTATTTATACTCTCTATTCTTCTCTCTCTCTATTCTATACTCTAAAAATTGTTTAACATTAGGAATAAAGTGATCATTAAACTAACTGGAAAATATTTTCTTAGTCATCCATCCCTTTTTGGATCCTTTATATATTACTGGTAACGATGCATTCTTAAATACACGGGGATTTCCGCTTTTCCAAGAACAAAAACTGGAAGTTTATGCGTTCCTGATGCATTACAGCAAGGCATAAAAGTTAATCTATCTTTGGATATTTTTCTACCCGGAGCAGATTTCTCATCCTGATGCACCCAAGTCCCTAAGGGTAGTGCTCTCCAAAAAAGGACCGACTCATCAGCATTAAAAATTTGGTCTTCATCTAGATCCATTTCGTTAACTATTTTCGCAAACTTTTGTTTAAATGGCTGTACAGCGCTCTCATCATTGGACAGTCGTTCTCCACACACTTTTAAAAACCTAATTCCATGTCGTCTTTTAAATTTCTCGAGCCACCCAGAGCTAGCCACGAAGTTACTGTTTCCTGGAATTTGTTCGTAAAATAATTTTGCCTTTTCTCGTAAAATATCCGAAGAAATTTGAACATGGGAGGCTCTTTGTTGTAGGAACCACGTATACAGAGCTTTCTCTACTTTAGGGTTTTGAGCCTTTTTCATAACTCTCCTATGTTCTGAAAAAAATGTCACCTATAGTTTTTGGGTTTTAATTACGTATATAAAATTTTTCTTACGTATCGTATGATATGATGAGCTAACAAACGTTTTTATTTGTGTCCCTTTTCTTTTTATGTCCGCTACTGTGGATTTTGCCATATTAAATTTCATAGCCACAAATCGCACACTTTTTTCACTTTCTAATTCTTTTAAAACCCCACATTTTTTTGCCAAACTCGCAGTAACGTGCTTCCGTTTCGTTTGCGGTGGCATGGTTAAGCTATACATTTAGGTAGTTATTTATTAATATACATATATATACGTATGTTGCCACTTACGGAAGTAACGCGACTAAACCTGCAAACAAGGTCGCACTCCCGAACTAAAACTGCATATATTCGGTTTACGCAGTTATACGAGCTCACTGCCTGTGAATTCCGGAATATATGCGTGTTGTAATTTCGGACTTCCCCGAACCGAGGATCGTTACCGCGTGTCCACGTCCGGACTGAAGAGAGATTTAAACACAAAATGTCCGAATTGTGACGATGTCCGTATACTGGAGTGTCCGATTGATCGCATGTCCGGACTGTAGAGGTTGCACTGTAAATGAATCTAACACACATCTTTATCTTTAATTATTTACTTTAAAGGAATAAAAAGCTGATTTTGTACGAGGTATTGACCTTAGCATACAGGATATATTCTGAATATTTTGGATTCATAGGCGGTACATGTTATAATTTTCAAGGAGGTTTTAATTTTGGGGTTCGCGTTGCAACTTTGGATTCATATTCTATATGAATCCATCCTTCCATTTTTCGTAGATTGTCTTTTTATTTCAAGGACACCCTGTATAATACAGTTTGCTTTCATCACCAATTTAAACTTAGTTTCAGACCCTTTAATTTGGACTGAAAAATGACTCGAAATAATATTTTCATTTTGTGAATTTCATAATAACGTTTAAAATGTTATTTCGGGTATTTTAGATGTGAATATGTCTCACATGATCTGTCGGACAATAGACTCATCATTATTAAAATCCTCTACTTTTTTAAATTATCGGTAGTTAATTACTTGACTTACCTACTTATCAATTATTCTCCCGTTTTTAAACTGACTTTAGGGAGATAGAGAATACATCAAATGAACTTTTGATAGGAACTATTTTGAATCTTTTAAAATGATGGAGGAAGCAACCTAATATGAGACCAAAATTATTCCTTTTTCCTCAAATGTTCTACACGTCAGGCAACCTAGCTTCCAATGCACGTCATTAAAAAATCATAAATTATTATATCTATTTACAATGATCCAATCCGGAGACATCGATTTGAAAGAAACTGTTATGTAGCCCTAGATAGAACTATGTAAGAAACTATTTATGTGTTGAGCATATAAATTGGGCCAGGGTTTGTGCGTGGTACCTATCGATTTTTTTTTTTGCAAGAACAAAGAATATCTTTTGTCACGTACACTAGTAGCTCTCTTGAAGAGCTTTTAAACCAAAAGCGATTTATCCTATTAAGATTGCCATGCTTATGAGTAGAGTGGACCAATTCGGAGCGAAAGCAGAGGCGTGACTAACGAATTAGTTCCCGCGTGCCCCATCGCACGTACGATTACTTAGTATGTTGTTCACGGTCATCGTGTGTACACGTATAATAGCAGCAGGAAAGAGTATTCTGTGTATTTAATAATGTTGAAGGAGCGTACAGTAAAAAAACCGCTATCATCAAAGTTAGTCAATAGGTTTATTGAGAACCATCCTAGTTTATCTTACAATGGGGTAAATGTAAAATGTTTAGTGTGCAATATATATATAAACCATTTAACAAAATCAAATTTGCAACGCCACGTGCATAGCGCAAGACATAAAGATAGAGACACTGGTGCCGATACAAAATACGAAGTGTTCTTATTTGATTTGTGTACAATGATGAGAAATAACTTTGGAGACGCACCTTATGTTAACAATATTTCATCGCGCTTCTCCAGATTTTCAAGTTACGGAAAACGCATAAGACGGTAAGTTTTTTTTAATCATCTAATTACATACATTTTAGATTTTATTTTTTATACGTATCATCGAGAACTTTTCATAATCTAGAAAAACCGTCTTACATTTTTTTTGTATCTAACATAATAACAGCACCGTTCGTGATAGTATATCTCTAGATATTGATAATGTTTCGCATGCGGGAACCAATTCGTTAGTCACGCCTCTGCATTCGCTCCGAATTGGTCAACTCTACTTATGAGGAACTTTTGAACGTGTTCATGTCCAATCATTTCATCTGCAGTTGGTGGCAGAGGAGGCGATTTTTTCAAGAATAAAAGAGATATTTGGATAGCTCTCAAGAAAGGCTATATCAATCAATTTTTTTTCTATGAGTTATTATGGAGCAATTTCCAAAAAAGAAAACAATAATGGCCGATATTCCGCACCGACGCAAATTAAAGTTATTTCATCCAAATCGGTTTCTCCGGAATGAGGGACTTTCCTTGTTAGTAGACATTACAATATTGTTGGTAAAATATACGTATATTGACAATTATTTAAGGTATTTACATATTATAAAAAGATTTAATTAAACAACTTTAATGAATCTATCAACAAACGTCAACTAATATGAACGTTGTGCAGTCTACAATGAATGTAAACTTAATTGTATATTTTAAATTATTTATTGAATTATGGTCCGTTGTTTCTCAGGTAATCATGAGAATATTCCTTTCTTATCAAACGCATTAGAAATGGAAATTGTAATATTTACGAACTGTAAAAGCTGCACAAGAGAATCTAGTGTTTCACATTGTATGCCCTTATAAATAAAGAATAAATATAAGCAAATATTTGTTAATTATACCTCATATTAACAATAGAATTCGGACTAACCTATTTAAGTCACTCACGACAAAAGTCGTACAAGTTAAAGCAACATGATATAACTTCATTAGACCTTTACAAGAGTTACCTTAGATAAATTAAATTTGGTTAACGAATGAGATACACAGTAAATATTATGTATATTTTTAAGTAGTAGAAAAAAATATGACAATATTTAAGAAGTGTTAATGAGGAAAATTTGAACAAAATATGTAGTAAAATATTTTAACATTTACTATATAAACGATATTAAAAATCTTGTAAATCTATACAGGACTTCCCAGAACTGGTGTACCAGAGAAAAAAGAGAAATCCCCATAAAATGACAAATAATGCAAAAAAAAATCGTATCTTGAACGGCATTTAAGAAGAGAACATTTTAATGTAACAAATCAGAGCGCTGTAAGCCATCCAGGAGGATTTTTCATAATTGTTGCTAAGTTACATATTTTATTACGTTATCATATCGTTATCACTGGTCGACTGTGGTCAAAGTTTCTTTCAAATCTCTTTAAATCGCTTTAATGCTACCCCAATGCTTAACCATGCTCTTTTATTATGTCTACTGCCGCGAATTATGTGAAAATGTTGATAATTTACGGAGAATGTGGACGGAATGCTAGAGAGATATCAAGCGTTTATGCCCAACGTTTTCCTAACAGGGGTCATCCCGATCATAAAGTGATCCTCAGGACTATCGCACGAACAATCCAGACAGGCCAATTTTTACATAATAGAAAGGAGATTGGTGGTGGGCCCACGACTATACGCACTGTTAAAAACGAAGAGGCTATTTCAAATGCCTTTGAAGAAGGTACTGAAAGCATTAGAGAAGTTGCACAAGAAAGAATTCAATATTTCGAAAATTTTTGTACATCGAGTGATGAAGGCTGAATGATGACGCAAATGAATGGTGGCCACTTTCAGCAGTTGCCCTAATTGAACTTATTTTTCGTTCCATGATCCCTTTTGGCCATATCGTTTCTGTTATTATTATTATTATGTTATACCTTTTCTCCTGTCTTTTATGATAAGTTCACGTGTATTAGAATAAACTAGGTTCTTGTCAGAACCGTAATTTGCTGTTTTATTAAAAACAAAAAATAAAAGTAGATTAATATGATGGCGAATGTAACATCTTAAACATCTCACAGATCTATTATGCAAGCAATTAATTTTTCTTCGTTTGCATTTTTTTCAATTTTCTCTGGAGCGCGAGCTCTGGGACCCTGTATATGTTTAATATAAATATCAACAACTTATAAATTAATTTCAAAACTAGTTAGGTGGCACTTCTTCTCTATAGTTGCGTGCATTCAAATCTATTTTTCCTATAATATGTATCATTTATGCTATCATTTGGCCGCCCGATGAGAATTACATTTCCTTTTTATCCCTACAGAACTGTGATTTTGCAGGACTTTTTTTACATGCATATTCATGCATTTGTCTTTCTAGTTGCTACAATAGAACAACACGCTTGTGAAGGTTAATATTCAGGTGATAATATTGTATAGAATTATAGACGAAACTCCATACGTAACATTCCAGAACTTTAGTCAAAGATGTAGTGATCTCTATAGTGTTTCAGTGCACGTTGTTATAGCCAGAATTTCTGTAAATAATTATTTTTAAAATAGACCTGTCTGTTTTTATAATACTTAGTTTACGAATTACTGTTTTATAATACTTAGTTTACGAATTACTGTTTTATAATACTTAGTTTACAATTTAAATACTTTGTTATTATAAGTGTTGTATTGCATGAAATTCCATTAAAGTAAATCTTTTTCAAATTCTGTTAATTTTCTCATATGCTAGTGTGGTTTGTGCTTATTGTAGATAGTTTAATATATTGAATTTTGATACGATATTTCATTCTATAACCTATTATTATTACCTATATAGAATATTGAAATTAAAATTTTTAAAACTGTAAAATACCTTTAATATCGTATTACTTCTTTATTATCATATACATAATACTAATTTGGGTTAATAAAATTTGTATATGTGAGGTATTACGTTGTATTTATTATAAAATTGTATATTTTTGGTTGTATTTAATTTGCTACAAAATTAATATCTGCAAAATGATATTATAGATTTGTATGTAGATTCAGAAATGATACGCCAATTTATAACATATGTGATAAACGCAATGTAAAAAGATATATTTTTTGTATCACACTTAGAAGGGCAGAAATACGATTTTTAAGAAACTAAAATGTTTGAAATAATAAATTCAATCAGTAATATATATGAAAGTTAGAGAAAAATGTCAAATTCTGTATTTCATTACGTCATTACCATCTATCGAAAACCGTAAAAACAAAGATCCAATATTCAACTTAATTTTTATTTCTGTGATGGAAATCTTAGCATATTATGACTTTACTGATTAACGTTTGGTGCATTTTTTCTGAATCATCATGTTTGTATATAATTGGTGTAAAGAATGTGAAAATTAAAGTTTGTTCCAACATAAAATCAGCAATGATTTTCATAAACATATTTACTTTTCATTACCCATGCGAATTTTAATATCTCTCAAATGAATTCATATTTTTCCTTACTTTTGAAAGGATATTGAAAAGAAAGCATCCAACCAAATTTTAATTTGTTTAAAAAGTCTTAACATTTTTTATGTCATTATTCCTATTATTTGTCCGAAATAGAAGAATTAATAACATAACTCTATCTTGTATAATATTATCTCAGTAACCCTTTTTTTCTGATCATATTGAAAACATATATTTTAATTGGGTAAGTCGTGGGATTGAGTTTCTCAATTCAAAATTTAATAATACGAGGGTCAGTCAAATTCAAACCGGACTCCGTTTTTAATAATTAATTCGGTCAAAATAAAATTACAAAAAAGTTTATTGTTATTCTACATAGTCACCTTCAACGTTTACACATTTTTCCCGGCGCTTGGGGAGCTTGTGGATCCTGTCTTCATAAAAAGTATGAGACTGTGTCAGCAGCCAATTGCGCACAATCTTCTCTACTTCTTGATCGCTTTGAAAACAGTGTCCGCCTAGTGCTTCCTCAATTTGGTTTAATTCAGCTCGAGCAGCAAAGTCACATTTCTCATTAGTTGGTTGCGCCTTTTGTTTCTGTAGACGGCTTTTTACCTCTCCACGAGCTGGCAGTAATAGGCAACGTTCAAAGTCCGAAGTTCATGTAAGAAATCAATTATCGAAACACCTTCCCAATCGAAAAAGACAGTTTGAAGAACTTTCCCAGCGGATAAACGTGTTTTTACTTTCACAGGGCGAGGTTCTCCACTCCTTTGCCACTCCTAACTCGCCATTTTGGATTCGGGTGTATAGGGGTGAACCCATGTTTCATCACATATCACTATTCTACGCAAAAAATTGTTTGTATCTCGTTAAAATTGATTCAGGGGTGTTTGGGGCAAGTGCCTCTTCGGATCTGTTTTTGATCATTTGTCAAAAACATTGGAACAGATTTTGCGGAAACCCAGATCCTCAGTAACACTACCGTGGCTTATTTGTACTGTACACGGCTGTCCTGGGACGTCTATTGTGCCTCTCATTTTCTACAGTTTCATGGCCATCCTTGAATTTTTTAACCCAGTCATACACTTCAGTACGTGACAAAGTTGTACCACCAAACTGTGTAGTCAGTCTAGCCAGAATTTCGCTGGGCTTCGTACCCTCGTTCGTCAGAAACTTGATAATGAGTTGCGCAACTCTCGGTGTAATGTCTTGCTCAGACATATTATATACTATATACTAGCGAGCCAATGTTGCTGGGTCAAAAAAATCAAATTCACCAGCCAGATCTGGTGAATTTATTTTTTTTAACCTGGCAAGATTGGCTCGCCAGTACAGTTATTTTGACGTTAAAAAGTTGCCAGATTTGCAGTATTTTGCACCAGACACAAATTTTTGTAGCAGTGACCTATTGAGTCTTTTTAATCGACGCAGAGTAGAGTAATAGTAATAATAATAATAAAAACAAGCTGATAATTGATAATTTTTATTATAACAATGAAATAAAAAAGCTGAATTACTGATGCTTTTGTATTGAAGATTAAATTTGTTTCTTGAAAACAAATCAGAAATTCACCAGATTTCCCGATTTTTGTTACAAGTTTTCACCAAATCACCAGTTTGTTCCTAAAACCATCGATATGGTGAAATTTCACCAAACCTGGCAACACTGTATAAAAACAAAAGCCCGGGTTAAATTTGACTCACCCTCGTATTATACGTTTATCTACATAAACAGTGCTGCTTTTTGTATTGGTTTTATATGTTAATACTTTAAACGCGTGCTAACGACATTTTTTTGAAAAATATTGTTAATCAGAATTTAGCAGTCTAAGTTCTATGAGAAAAAGTGCTCTAGATTTACAAATTACTTTCTATAAATTAAAGAAAAGATAAAAGGGATGTTTGGGGTAAGACTTAAACACATTTCTTGTGTGCCTGTTAAGGCACCAAATGTCATCATGTTGTCAATTTTCATTATAATTATGTAAGTAAAGAATTACAACAAATATTTTAAAAAAACTTATTTTATGAGCTATAACCCAATCTATTCCAAGACTCATTTCTCATCAGTCTCGATAGAATAATCTTTGCATATATTTTTTGTGTGTCACTAAGGAAACAAAACGTCATTATATTAGCAGTATTGATTATTACTATAAATATTTTAAGACCAACCTATTTTAGTATCTCAAAGTTATTTTTATCGGCAGTGGCCCAATCTATCGTACAACTCATTTCTCATATCTATCAGTCTAGATCGAATAATTTTTGTACCAATCTTGCATGACTTGAAGGTCCTTTTCTGGTTTCAAAACCTTGTAGCAACTACTCTTTGATACTCGAAATTTTTTTCAGTTATAATTCTTACACCTTTGTGGGTATTTTTGTCAATTATTTAAGGTGAGAATTTTAACGCTCTCGGCAAAAAACTTTTGTACTAATCTTCTTGTATAAAATCCCAAAATTGTTTTTCAGTTTCTCGATGTTAACTGATTAATTTTTAATAACCTTGTGAATCGCAGCTAGTTCTCAATGAGCTGAGTTTACTGAAACTCCGTTTATAACTAACTGATATTGTTGGTAGAATTGCAATTTCTTGGGAAAAGTATCATCTTGCAGATTACGCTCATATATTTTCTGAAGAAGATTAATGACGTTTAGATCCTCAATTTTTCCAAACAATATTGAGAGTTAATCTTTGCAAACCAGAACTTTCAGAATCAAATCCGTCGAGTTCGAATCGTCTGCATATTTTAATTGATTGAATAAAGTGCTGCTCCGATGATAGTGTTTTAATAGCATCTTCAGATATTTCATTATTAAACTCTGTACTTTTTGCGTTAAGTTCGATTCTCACTCTCAAAGGATCAGCTATATGTTGGGCTTGATAATCTGCCGCCCGGAATATCCCCTTCTTAGATCTGGCCACGATTTCAGTTCCATAAAACTATAACGTATATTCATGATTTAAAATGTGATTAACATGAAAAAACCCATAGCCAATCTTAAAAAAAAAAACACTACATATAAATGCCATAGATTAGTGGTTTCCAAATTTTCCTAAAGCGAGACTTTTCCCTTTTTGACAAGAATTTTACTGGCCACTTCCGGAGTTTCTTTTTCAAGAATGAAATTGAGATTCTTAATAAACAGCAACTGGCAAGCTAGCTTCTGAAAACAGCTTTTTTTTAATTTTCAATTTGTTTTCTATATTTATAGGTATCTGCTATATACGAGGGCTGTTCTCTTTCCGCTGAGCCTGGTAAAGTAAAACATAATTTATTTACAAAAAACATTTATTTATAATTTTTCAAAGTATTCTCCTCCACAGTCAATGCATTTTTGCATCCGTGAAAATTAATCTTGAAAACATTTTCTCCAATCTTCTGGCCGTAGTTTATTTCAATTTTAAAAGCATTAACCGCTTCTTCGACCGATGTAAAACGTAAACTCCGTAATTTATCCTTTACCCGCGGAAATAAGAAGAAATCAATAGGTGCTAGGTCTGGACTATACGGCGAATGGCCCATTATTTCTATGTTTTGGGCATTAAAATACTCAGTTGTTTGAGCGGCAGTGTGGGCCCGAGCATTATCTTAATGCAAGATGATCCTTCCTTTTGGATGTTTTGCGCGAACATTTGTGAGAACCTGAGGCAAACAAACTGTAGTGTACCATTATGAATTAGCAGTACATTTATCCTACAGTGCTACAGTGGAAAACATATTCAGTAATTTCAAAAAATGTGGTGACCATCTTTTTGTTTCGGCTTTTTTCACGAACAACTTTTTTTTGGAGCCGACTCATTCTCAAAGACCCAAACTGATGATTGTTGCTTTTTTTTCGAGATCATAACAGTATACCCATGTTTCACCCACTTGTGACGATGTTCTAGGTACACCAAATGATATGATCCACGGTCAAAGCGATCTAGTGTAGATCTGCACCATTTCGCACGGTCTTCTTTTCGAATTGAAGTCAAGTTGTGGGGAATTTACCGAGAACAAAGCTTACGGACTTTCAAATGTTTGTGTAAAATAATGTTAATAGCTTTCACACCCACACCAATCTTTAAAGTTTCGTGATTGCTTCTGACAGTAATATGCCGGTCCTCTTCAATCGTGTTCCGAATAAGACCAATATTTTTTTCTGTAACTGTTTTTGGCCTAGGAGCTCATTTAAAGAAAGTCGACTGCGTTGAAATTCATTGTACCACCGCTTTGCGGTAGCGAAGAAACACGACTTGTCACCAAACACTCGCTTGATTTCCTAAAAACATTCCTTACGGCTTAAGCAACGCTTGAATTGTAAAAAATCACAGCTCGATAATGCACCTTGTTTAGTTCCATGATTTATTGGCGTAAGGATTACTTTAAACTTATGTAACTTACAATCAGGTATATTTGACAACTGTCACTTTATCTAAACTTGTAAACTAGATTGAAATTGTTAAACAAAATTTGTCACAAAATATCATCGCCTACTAGATAGGCTCAGCGGAAAGAGAGCAGCCCTCGCATCATACAATTCGTAATGTATAAGTGAGTTTTTCATTTTACTATGATGCACATTAATTGATTTTATAATATAATCTATATTTGTATATTTATATTCTATATAGACAATAAAAACAAAAATATAACCTAAAATATGAAAAAATATAAAATATGTGTATTTGACCCTATTCAAATTTCTTATAATGTTAAAGTTTGGACATTTTTTTTTATATTGGAACAAATTTAACAACTGTTACTAAAGTATTATTTTCTTTGAATATTGTAAATATAATTCTTATCCAAATTGCAAATTTAGATTAAGTTACTTCAAAATATATATGATCGATAAAGGATCAATATATTCAATTACTAAATCTGAATTTTGCGAATTAGTATTCAGAATAAATGATATACCTATACTTAACATTAATTTATTACCCATTGTTTAAAATATGAATATGGTTATCAACACCTGTACTCTTAGTTGTAAGTTATATTTATATATCTAAAATTTTAAAACTCAATTGGAATATTCTTAAATAGGTACATTTCATTTGATGCATTTGTTGTATATTTGAATATAAATTTGGAGTGAACATTTTCCATTGTATTGGTAACCAAAACTACGTTTATTACATTAATTATGGAGAGGAACGTTACCAGTTAAATAAAGTAATGGAATAATTTTAAATATAATTAGTATTAGGTTTAAAAGCTTTTACTCTCGTTACCACGGCTGTTCGTGCTAGCTAGTTTGAAACGATAATTCATTATTCTTTACATATTATTATTATTAATAAATGGGTTTGAAATTAGAATTATAAACAATTTTTTAAATATGAACACATTTATATGTAGGTATATCGATTTGCGATAAACCAAGCCTCATAAATTTGTTAAATACTTAGACAAGTTTGATTTGAATTTTTACATAAAACGTTATTCCCAATTTCAACATAAGTCTGATTCATGCATGTGACGAGAGAATCTATAAACAGATATTGTTATATGGAATAAGAACTAATTAATTTCTTTAGTTAATACATAATTAAGGACTGCATAGGGCACGACATAGATTTTTTTCTATTCTATTATGATGTAAAAGCATTTCCAGCGTTCTGAATATTAATTACGTTCATATGATGAATTTTAATTTATATAGGTATATATATATATGTATATATATACCGGTGTTTGCTTGTCAGTGATTACTAGACTGCGGAACAGACGCTATCCTCTAATGAGTCTTGCAGGCGCAGAGACAGAATCGGTTTCGCTTAAATAATAAGATTGATGCAATATTCGCTCGTAGCCCTGCTTTTAATGTCCTGAAAGGCTTTTGTAATGTCCAAAATAGGGAAATCGGTAGATATATTAAATTTAAACATTATTATTTCTATGCGTCACTCACTAGCTCTGATGTTGAGTGAAGTTTTTCTATATTTAAAGACATACTGTCTAATAAAAGAATGCACTTAACAGAACAAACTTTCGAGTACATATATTGTAATAATTAATTAATAATAAAAAATGTTTACTGTGGTGTGACTAAGCATTCACTTTAATTTAGGTGATATAATTAATTTCAAGTTTATACTTTTTAAATATTTTGATTTTTTTCACTGTATAAATTAAATGCATTTTGTATATATATCTGGAATTAATTTCAATTCAAGTTAATTTAAATTAATTTAACTTCAGTGTTTTATTTATTTTCGTAAAAATAAATTTCCGTATATACATTTCATTGCCTTTATTAAGACTCTGGCGAAATATATTTCAAAACTCCGCCTGTTTGCATTAAAAGACGTACAAACAGGCAACTTTTATCAATACCATCGCGCTATAACATTTATATATACATATTAAGTTGATCGATTGTACATTGTCGGCACCGATGAATCACAGCCGATACATGATAGCGTCATTTCCGCAGTCTAATGATTACATAAAATGCAAGCAAAAGTACAAAGGTCACGATATGAAAAGAGAAAACAATAGTCCTGCGCACATGCTAGCCACAAATGTAATTTAATATTCACACAAGTTCATTAAACATACAATAATAAATCACACCAACAAATATTAAAGTAGATACGTACATTGGTAACGATATTGTCACCATTAGCAAACACTAAAACTTTAGAATCATTGCAAAAGATGATAACATTGTCGTCGAAACTTGTATTTTGTATAATGTTTATTTGTGTGGTTTGTAGAATAAAGTGAATAATTGACATAATAATGAGTTTGGCAAATAACTTTTTTGTCGGGATTACCTTTAAGTGAAATTAGGTGAACTACCGAAACGCCAGTATACGAAAATTTTTAAACAATGGAAATAACAAATATACAGGGTGTAAATGAAATATCCCGACGTACACCAATATATGAGATATATAAGACAGCAATTCAAATCTACAAAAAATTTTATTCCATCGAAACTTAGGAAGACAAACTTTTCAAATACGGTCCTGTATTTAAATTGAATCTAAATAAATAGAAATTATATGTTTATGTGTTCTCGATTCAACAAACAAATAAACGTTTATTTGTTCAAGTTCACTAAAAAATCCATTTCACGTTTCGGCAATGTAATAAATACACCTTTGTGTGAAAAGTTATATGGAGATGTATCACAATTAAATTCACGTCGACAAATAATAAATTACATTTGTAATTTTAATTGAATGTGTTCTATTTGCCCCTTTTTTTAATGACAATTTCTTTGCCCTAAAAAGGGAAAATTTGTGTGAAACTGGTGGAATGCTTAAAGATATTCGATCGGTAAACTTTCGAAGTATGTAAACACTTTAACACGGTTTGGTCTTCACGGATATCGGCACAGCTTGAAAAATACGTTGCCGAAGATCGTCTTTCACGGCCGCGGCCTTCATAACTTGGATGCAATGTAGCACGATCTCTCAATCTGTACACGGTTTCTAAAATCAAATCATTTGATGGACATCTTTGGTTCGGAAACCGCCCTTTATAAATATACCTAGTAGCTCGAACGTTTCCACTTGTTTCACCGTATCGTAAGACGAGCTGTTAATTCAAGATTTGAATAAGCAATACTTCACGGAAGTTGATAACAGACTGACTTCCGACATACAGTATGCATCACCGCTATCTACAACTTCCACCATTACGCTTCATAGGAGTAGCGCTGCAATTATAAAGAAATACTAAATTTACCAGAGTCGGGTCGAGCCATGCGCATTTATTAAATTTATTTTTCTTTGATCTCGTTCGAGGTAGTTTTCGTGCATTAGCATTTAATGCATAAATTATTACAGCTATTACCTATTAAAGTATGCAGACATATTTCGTTTACACCCTGTATTGAATGAATTAAAGTATTTATTTATATATTTTGGGACAATTTTCAGTTGATTTTTCTTAAATATCTAACATACTTACATTGTAGGTTCCATCCAGGCAAAACAAATTTTTCACAAGAACAGAATATTCCATCTACGGCTTCAGAGGTCGTTTTTTAATATATTTACAATTAATAAACGCTGTGAAGTACGTTTATTCGATTTTCGCTATATTTATATTATATTAAGTTTTCCGTATATTTCTTTTAATGCTGTTAATTATATCAAACCTCTATCTTGTTGCTTGATAAGAAAGAGGCAAAAGGAATGCATTTTATAGTACAAAGATCTATTTCGTACCCTTTTGCTAAATGCCGATGATTTTTGGTACTTACCCTTTTACACAATCAAATAAATTGTCATTTAATGAGTGAAAATTCCTTAAAATTTTTTAAATTTGTTATTGTAAAATTGGTTTTAAAAGCATTTAGTATATGTTGCATGTTTAAAATTTAAGATGAATGAATTTATTTTTTACATAATATTTCTTTATCTTATAAATTATCAAAATAAAACAAAATTAAATGTGAATATTGTTTGTAACCAACAAAGTCTATTTTCTTATTTAACTTAATAATCTTTCAAAATAAAAAAATACAAACAATATTTACAGGGTAAAACAGTTTTTGTTACTCAAAAAAAAAAAAAGAAGAAAAGAAAAACATAAATAATTAAAAATATTATATTTAAGATTTTTAGATAATTATTAAAATATTAAATGCTTACAATAGTTCTTATAATAAAAATCTGTACCAAGAAAATGTAAAAAGAAAAACAAAAATGGTGATAAATAAAATTTATTAATGATATAAACTTGTACTCTCACTCCTTCCTATACATTTATCCAACGTCTTAATTTTACAAATTTAAAGAAATTGCTTTATTATCAACACTATATTAGTGAAATAATCAATAAAGAACACAGAGATGTTCATATTTTCTTCAAGCAATAATATATTGCTTTTAAAATTTAATATTTGGTACACTTTTATACAAAGCATTGTTGTAAGTTTATATAATTCTTTCCCTTTTTTCGAATCACGATTAGAACCTGCCGTTGTCAAGAATTTTTATAACCATCGTGGCTTGATCCCTCGACGTTTGTTGGCGTTGGGAACATTTTAAATTATATTTTGAATTTCTTAAGCTGAAAATCCCTATAAGAAAAGTTGTTAACGGAAAAAAAAGACACATGCATACTATACAATCACACATTCCAAATAACACACATAACGGAGAAGTTTTACATGGAGCTATATACAAAAACAAAATATACGATTTCTTCTTTGTCTTAAAGGAATCAAAAGTGTTTATGAAATTTAAATCGAAAACGTATTTAAACTAATTGTAAAGAAAAAAAGAAAAATAATATTAAAGAGTTTTATACAGTTTTACTCGCGAATTCTTCAAATAATTACCGACTCCTAAAAAAAAATTAAATGAGGGAAAAAAATAAAACTATTAATAATTATTAAATGAAAAATTTGGTCTAAATTTCTTTTGTTTTAAATATTTTTTTCTTTGTTAAAAAAGGGACAAACCCGATTCTCTCATTTACACTGCCTTCCTAATCAACTGCAATGGTTGAAATTTGATACCCATCATATATCAATCATATCTTCGTCTATATGGTCCCCCCCGCCCGAATTCCGCCCTACTACGCGTTGATTCTTCTAGTCTTCTTTTATGTTCAGCCATTCTTTCCAGTCGTTGTTGCTGCTTCGTTGCTATCTGCAAAATAAAATGAGAATACTAATAAATGCAATGCTCCGACATCTGGCCATCATATACTAGATACATACACAGTGTATACGCATATTTTGAACAGCAAATATCAGTAATATTAGTTAAAACTTTGTTTGACTTGAAATTCTTTTATGAGTTTTGTAACATAGTGCTATACATTAAATAGATTATTTTTATGTTATGTTATTATATTTTAGTTTCTCCAGATTCTGATAGTAAATTGTTAAGATATTAAATATCTATTAATTGGTTTATTAAGTACCTAACACAAATTTTTATCCACTAACAATGAAGTTCATTTACTTCAACTTCAACTTTACACACAATTTTTATACTGCACAAAACAATCAACTGTCAGTTCATCGTATACGTCGTATTCTTTTTTCCCGCAATTAGAACTAATGTAGCGTCGGTGAATCAATTGCGAATCTAATGTACAAAAGCAAAAATAAACACATAAAAGGAGTTTTACCATCTAGTTTGTGTATATACTTAGTACTATCGTAAATACTGTTACATGAATTTTTAGTTGTAAAATAGAAACGAGAAAAGATTTCATAACAATTTTCATAGCATTTATTGATCAATAAATAAGTAACAAATATTTCAACAAATTATTCAAAATGGCCTTCATTTGTATTAACACAGGACTTCACACGCTTCGGCCATGCATCTATTGCAGCACGTACGTTCTTCATTGCGAAATTTTTCGCTGCGTGCCTTAAGGATTGCTTCAGAGACTCTAAATTAGGATGTCTTTTAAAGCACAGCATATTCTGTAAATCCAACCATAGCTTGTAATCTAATGGATTAACGTCCGGACTAGAGGAAGGCCAATCATCCAGAGAAATAAAATTCGGTACGTTGCTCTGAAGTCACTGTTAAGTTGTTCTGGTCTTGTGGACCGGCGCTGAATCATGTTGGAATGGCCATGGTTCACTGTTACACAATGTGTGGTTCAATGCAGTGGCGTACCGAACATGGTTCCTCGGAACTAGGGCCCGGACCTCGATAGGGCCCGGTCCTCTCTGCGCTTTTTTTATACCTCTCGTTTTTTTACAAGAATCAATGCGCCCAACAGTTTTGTACATAATGTATGTTTATATTTCACTAAATGGGTGCATTATTTCTCCAACGTTGAGTAATCAGAAAATAAATCCCAAAGTTATTTTATACGCTTATATTTCGACCCCGTAGGTCTTTTTCGGTGCCCACTAATCCTATCAATAAACAATTATACAAATTATAAACCATACACAGTTTACACTTTAAAAATTTTGTGTACAATCTGAAAACAATTTCATTTTTGTACACGTCTTGCATCAGAGATATCACTCTTATTTTCTATAATTAGTAAACGTCCGAGAAATACTGCACTTTAGTGTAATTTAAAAATATATGAATGAGTCCAAACATATTTGTGATTCAATAATAAAAATATTGTGCATTAAAAAAATGTGTTAAAGTTAAAGCGATAAACAAAACTGCTGTAACGGCAGTGCCAGAGTAGCTAATAGTACTATTAAACAATGCGTTCGGTGTCTTTTGTATATAAATCGGGCGAGATGTTATCAATGATTTTCATAACCTTTGCATTGTAAAAAAGGTGCTAATTTTATTACTTCTATCCGGCTTATGCTGGCTGCTAATTCACGATATTTGGCAATAGCGGAAAACCCCAAAACTTATTAGTTCCCACTTCTTTGTTTTTGCAGTTTGCACCCGCAACGATCATTTTTCATCTTATTTAAGTTAAAACGCCGTGATAGAACGGTATTGTCTCGTACCAATATTTGTTTTTATTTAGTGTTTTGTATAAAATGAACCAGTACAAACGGAAGTGTCTGGAAGTGCTAAACGCAAGCAAAAAGTTGAAACAGATGAAAGAAAAAATAAGCTACCAAAAATTGATAAATTTTTTAATCAAAAATGTGATCAAACTGATGAATCATCAACTTCTCGTACTGCTACTACTAGTTATAGTAGCCAAGTTGAACCGAGTAAACCCTCAACTTCTAGTTGTACCCCTGCAATGACCGAAATAATCAGTGAAATCGCTGGTAAGTTTATTTATTTATTTTATTTAGCTATCTTATAAATATTATTCCCAAACTTCAAATTTGTCATTTGTCTTTACACTTGTCTTTACATTTACATTGTCTTTACACTTGTCTTTACATTTGTCTTTTAATTTTCATGTTTGATTTTAATAATTTAGACTTGGAATTCCCGAATTCGCCAGCAACCGTTGAGCATGAA
Organism: Melolontha melolontha; assembly: GCA_935421215.2. Classification (NCBI taxonomy): domain Eukaryota; kingdom Metazoa; phylum Arthropoda; class Insecta; order Coleoptera; family Scarabaeidae; genus Melolontha; species Melolontha melolontha. The sequence goes on along the minus strand of OW285237.1, from coordinate 163,186,117 downwards.
TTAGAGACTTTATCAATTTCCAAAGAATGTAAGAACTGATATTATTTTTAATTATTGCTTAATGCATCATTAACTGTGTTAATTTCTAGTGAACATTGAAAATGTAACTGACCGTGGACATTTTCTTGGGGAATTAACAAATGACCAAAAACAATTTATTATTTCCAATGACCCTTGTAAACCTAGTGGCCCTTTTCCCAAAGACAAAAATAACAGGTGTTTTTCTGATTATTGCTACAAAACAACTTCGAAAGTCGGCTTTACAACGGAACGAATGTGGTTGTGTTATTCTACAATTTCAAATAAATGTTATTGTCAACCCTGTTGGTTGTTCTCGAAAAAGCAAACTTGTCTTAGTTTAGGTTTTGATGACTGGATACATTTAAATAGGGCTATAAACAGCCAAGAAGCGACTAATGAGCACAATCAATGTTGTGCAATTTACGACAAATGGCGATTAAATAAAACTATTGATTTTGAAAACGAATCTATAATTCGGGAAGAAATTTCATTTTGGCGCAAAGTTTTAGGACGGATCATTGATGTTTCACTCTTGCTAGCTTCTACAAATATGCCGTTCCGAGCGCACGATGAAACAATAAATTCACAAAACCCTGGAATGTGTTTTTCTGTTATAAAGCTATTGTCCAAATATGACACCGTTTTGGAAAATTTACTTAAAAATAAAAAAAAAGGAACGATTACTTATCTTAGCCCGAAAATTCAAAATGAGGTGCTAGATTTACTCGGAAATGCAATTAAAAATAAATTAATTCACAAAATTAGTTCATGTCCGTTTTTTTCGATAATTATTGATACAACTCAAGACATTTCAAAAAAAGATCAGCTTAGTTTAGTTTTTCGATATGTAGAAATCGTACGCACCGAAGAAAACGTTGTGTCAGATGTCGTAATTAACGAATCGTTTTTAGGATTGTCTCCGTGACTGATCAAACTGCAACTACACTTAGCAATGAAATAATTGCCGAAATAAATAAATTAAACATTTGTATAGATAAACTGCGTGGCCAAGGATATGATGGCGCGGCAAATATGAGTGGCGTTTATAATGGCGTTCAAGCCATAATTTCAAAAAAAGTTAAAAACGCTCCTTATGTTCACTGCGCTGCGCATAATCTAAACTTAATTTTAAATGATTCCGTAAAAAATATTGAAACTGTAAGAAACTTTTTTGATTTTGTTGAAAGAATTTTTTTTTGTTTTTTGGTAATAGTATTGTAAGGTGGGTATTGCTATACCCAACTGACAAAGACAGCGATACAATAAAATTAAAGAGATTAGTGCCTACAAGATGGTCCTCTACGCACGATACCTTACATGCACTACGATTTAATTTTTTAAACATATTGAAAACACTTTCAAAAATTATTTTAACAAGTAAAATAAAAAATGAAATTGTTGAAGCAAAATCACTCAAAAACTTTTTAGAAAAATTTGAAACTGTTTTTTTAGTGGTGTTTTAGTGGTGTTTGCAATCCACGGATCTTCTGTCAAAACTACTTCAAAAAAAATCGCAAAGTATTAGTGAAGCTGCAAAATTATTCGAGAATGCCTTACGAAATATGAAGGAACTGCGGGAGCAGTTTCATTGCGTTAAAAGTGAAGCCTGGCAGTTAGCGATAAAATGGGGAATAAGTCCAGTGTTTTCAGAAAAACGGAGGTCTCGCCCAAAATTATTTTTCGACGAAACCAAAAATCATTATTGCATTGAAACTAATGAAGAAAATTTCAGAATAACTGTTTTTTTGGAAAACACTGGATATTTTAATTTTGCAATTAGAAAACCGATCTAAAGGTCTCTGTCACATAAATCAAACATTCAAAATATTAAATAAAGATATATTAATTAACAGTACAGGTACAGACGATGATTTATTTAAAATGGCACAAAAATTACACACATTATACAAAAATGACATTACAGAAGCAATTTCTGCTCAAATTTTATCTTTTCGACAATGCTTCCGCGAGGAACTAACCCAAATTAATTCGGTAAAGGATCTCTTAAAATTTATATTAATTGATAATTGTTCATCAAGTAGTAGCTTTTCTGAAATTGTAACAGCCTGTACGATATTTCTTACCGTTCCCGTAACGGTAGCAACAGCAGAGCGAACGTTTTCAAAATTAAAATTAATAAAAAATTACTTACGAAATACAATGAGTCAATACCGGCTATCTAATCTGGCAATCATTTCTATTGAAAATGAGATAGCAAAAAATTTGAATGTATCCAGTCTGATAACATCTTTTGCCACATCAAAAGCAAGAAAAAAATTATAATATAAATACATTGATTTACTCTATTTTTTGTTTTTTTTTTAAATTTATTTTTGCATTGTTTGTTTTGCAGCTGTATAATCCCTCTATATTGTTTGTTTTTTGTTTTTAATGTTTTTTATGTATTCAATAAATACTAAAAAAAAATTATATAAGTATTTTTTTTATTTGTGGGGAAGGGAGTTGGGTTAGGGCCCGCACCACAACTGGAACCAGGGCCCGTTCATATGTCGGTACGCTGCTGGTTCAATGGTTTAACAACTCATTCTAAAACATTTTCCTGATACACGGCTGCCGAGGTTGTAACCCCTTTTTCACAAAAATTAATGTTTGTCACTCCGTAACTGACTCCCCACCAAACCATTATGGATGAACGATGATGACTTCTTTGTACACTTGGAACCAATTGTTTTGCATCTTTTGATGATCTAGCACAAATCCTGTTATTTTGTTTATTAAAAGATTCTTCAACAGTGAAGATCTTTTCATCTGTGACAAGGATTCGCTGATCGATGATTCGATGACGTTGTTGCGATTTTTGTTTCCGTTTCCATTCATCGGTAAGAAAATGTTCCGTGTATCTTTTATATTCTCTTAGTTCAAGGTCTTGATTTATAATGCGACATTGATTGAGTCGATATTTTCATTTCGTGGCTCATCACTTTTTGTTTCTTTAATGGATTACGCTTAATTCGTGCTTTTATTGCTTTAATCTCTTGTTGAGTACGAGCAGTGTGAGGTCTTCCTGCTCTTTGACGATCTCTAACATTACCGGTGCCGTCGTATAATTTTATGGCCCGGTACACGAACATACGACTGATTCCCAGTGGCTGCAATGTTTTGAAAATTGAAGATTACTCCATACAACACAGCAAAGCAATCACAGCAGCGCGGTTCTCTCTGTCTCCCCATTCCATAATCAAACAGTATTTTATCTTTAAAATTTACACACACTTAAATAGCAGGAATGTCAACTAACAGTAAATATCCGTCTTTTGTTTATTTTATTTATCACAGCACTTGTGATTTATGCATTAAAGTTTAGTATAGGTATAGTTTAGTATAAGGGCATTAATTCATAAAGTAAAAAAATGCATTGTATTGTGATGTGTCATGCGACGTTACGTCAGCCGGTGATATAAGCGATGACGTCATCAACTGCAAACGCCGCAGGCCTTTCCGGAATACCCGAGATCCGAATTATTCTAGAATGATCGGTGACTATATAGAAAATGAAAAGATGTAATTGTATAAAATGAATACAAAATATTGTGCCGATTACGACGCGAACCTCAAAATTAAAAACGTTCTGAAAATTGTATCGTGTTCCGCCTATGAATCCAAAATAAATACATACATATGCTACAGTGCATAAGTAACAGCTGTCGATCTTATAAAAAAACTGTATGCTAAGGTCAATAATCTCGTACAAAATCAAGCTGTTTATACATTCTAGTGAATTAAAATTAAGATGTGTTACATTAATTTACAAATCCATTTTAAAAATCATACTAAAAAATTATTTGTGGACTTTTAGAACTGACATCATTACGTGAATGTTTTTTTTTTGTCACGAGAAGTAAGAAGTATAAGGATTCAGAATGCCGCTATTGTATTTACACGCTGCAATGTTTATGTTTATAAAAACGCTAGAAAATAACATTGTGTACAGGTTTTGTTATAGTAAGGGTTCGATAATCTGGTATGGAAGTCAGCTGTTAAAAATTGGTGTACATTTTTAAAGGCGATGTATTAAAAGAACGAGTTGTACGGGCATTTAACGCCCTATTGGTAACAATCTACCTTTAATCGAACAAGTATCGCATCGAACGTACGTAACGATGGACAACTAGACAAAAAATGAAGCGAGGCAGACAATGACCAAACTATTCTTTTTGTTATTCTGCATCAGCTTTAGATATCGTCTCTGACATAGTCGATCGGACAATGGCGTGATAAAATTTATTTAAATATCTTTGTCTTTTTTTTTTCGCTTATGAGAGGGCATTTTATGAAAATATTTTGAATTCATATTCTATATAATCTTTCCATTCCACGTTGCCTTTTTATTTCAAGAACACCCGGGGTAAACACTCAAGGGGAAGTATGATTCATTCAAGTACGTAGTAATCGTCGTCAAATAAACATCGTAAACATAAATATATATGTAAATGACCATAAATACTGTATTTATTGTTACTTATTATTCAGTGTACTTTTTATCAATATAGTTATTTTTAATTACCGTGTGTCTTATTAATTGAGCTCCAAATCGAAAATTTACGACAGTATTCATATCAAAATAATATGAAGAATGAATATATGAAGAAGGTTAGTTGCAAGATGGAGTATTTCTGCCCCACAATTTACGTGTTGGATGTAGACGCTCGTTTTTTAAATATGTGTGAAGACGATCTAAAAATCGATTTTGGGATCCATTTTCACAGGAGATGAAACAATGGTTCTGTATTATAATCTTCTCTCCGAAAATGTAGTTTTTAGGAAATTGAACATTCACCGTATAGTTCTGGGCTTCTATAGACTATTATCTTCCTCTTTTAAAAAAAAATATCTTAGGGTACGTCAATGACGATATTGAGTTGCAAACAACCGCAATGCAATATTTTGAAGGGAAAGCATATGATTTTTACAAAGGCACATATTGTAATGTTTGTCTGTCTGGGTCCTTAAATAAAACTAACGATAACTTAGGGACACACACTATATTAATAATAAAAACAAATAACAATTTAAAAACTAATTACTAACAATAAGCACATTTATGTATTTATATTTATGAAAGTTCACTCGGCGATGATTTGGTATGGAATGGCATAAATCCCTCCCGACTGCTATTTATATTAACGGACAAACTTCTGGCATATTCGATGTTCGCCTAGACTTTTCATGTGCTACGCATTTACATTTTCTATACGGTTCTCGACGTGTGAGATTATCGGTGACTCATTACATTGCTCCCTTCTTAAAAATGAAGTTTCGTCCCGAAACATGTCATACTTTGATCCCCTCAAACGATGACAAAATCGACAGGTAGGGCCTCTGTTACATATTGAAATAACAATCCACGGTCTTATCTTGCCTGGGTGTAAAGGAATATTCAAGACGGTAACTGCATACCATAATTTCCATACCAGTCTGTTGGAATATTACTTCTAACATGCTCCTTACAATTCTCCAGTCCAGGCGGTCCAATCCACAACCCAATTTTGGAACTGCTAATTTCAAAATGTCTTGTTGTAAAATTTGTTCACGGCCAAATAAAATATGGGCTGTTCTTCATTTGTTATTTGGAGACTCTTCCCAATTGCTGGTCCCTGCTGCCTTAATTTTTAGATTCTGTCTAATCTCTCTGTAAATTCTCTCGCAATTCCTTTGGCCATTCGCGGATCTCGAGCTACGCAATGAGCAAGCGCGTAGTCTGGCGGCACCGTAAACAAATCTTGGTGGTTCTCGATGGTCACCAAATCGAGCTTTTCTCGAACAAGAATAGTCTTCCATAGTCTTCGAAGGTTAGTTCTTGTATTGGCTATCCAATCGGCGCAAGTCAGCGGCTTCGTCATTATTGTCTCCAGAGTATGGGGCCAACCGATTAAAATGTACGACTCTTGGCTTAGTATGAGGTGTTCGCCTTATGCGGTATATTACATCGTTAATCCGCTTCAACACCTCCTATGGCCCCTCCCAATTCTTTTGAAGTTTTGGAGATAGGTCCCGTCGGCGTTGTGGATTATATAACAAAACGCGATCGCATTCATGGTAACCAACCTATGATGTCGTAGCTCTCCTTCATTCTGTCACAAGCATCTTGGATATTATGCCTTAATTTGATGATGGATATTATCTAGTCTTCGTCTGAGAGTGCTGACATAATCTCCTCCTGCAAGATCTTCACCAGGCTTGCTCCAAAACTTGAAATCACAGGGCAATCGGAGTTCCCTCCCGAATAGCACGTTTGTTGATGATTGGCCAGTTGTCTCTTGAACAGAGGCCCGATACGCCATTAGGAATAATGGTAAATGTTTGTCTCTCTGGTGTTCGGAAGACCACTTTGGATAAGTGTCTGAACATGGTCTTGTTTATTCGCTCTACCATCCCATCTGATTGTGGATGCAAGGGAGTGGTTCTCGTCTTTCGTATGCCCAAAAATCCACACATCTTCTCGAACAGACTGGACTCGAAATTTCGCCCTTGATCAGAATGAAGTTCCAGGGGTACACCAACACGGCTGACAAACTTTTTCACAATCACGTCTGCTACAGTTCCAGCCTCTGGATTTGGTAGAGCATATACCCATTTGGTAAAATAGTCCATGACCACTATTATGTATTTATTTCCTTTGTCGCTTTCTGGAAAAGGCCGGCGGCATCTATGGCGATTCTTAAAAACGGGCTTCCCACATTGTATTGGCGCATGGGTGCACGTCGACACCCTGGGGACCATTACTTCCGGCGCAATTAGCACACTTTCGGCACCATTCTTTCACATCTCGTGAACAATTCACCTAGTAAAATCTCTGGCGCACCTTCTACGGTGGTTCAAAGAGCGTTGGCCGATTTGTCTTCTATTCGGTTGCAATGTCGACAGTCTTCTGGAAAGAGCATCTGCATTTCGATGTTTGAGGCCTCCTCTGTGTTCAATGTCGAACTCATACTCTTGTAGCCTCTCAATCCATCTAGCTACTTGACCCTCTGGATTCTTAAATTGCAAGAGCTACTTAAAAAGCGGCATGATCAGTGCGGATCAGGAACTTCTGCCCGTACAGATACTTGTAAAAATGCTCAATGGTTTTAACTACTGCCAGTAGTTCTCGTCTGGTTACGCAGTTGTTCCTCTCTGGTTTTGACAGGGTCTTGCTGAAGTATCCCATAACCTTTTCTTGTCCATTTTGGATTTGAGAGAGCACACCACCAATCCCAATGTTGCTGGCATCTGTATCCAGAGCAAACCTCCCAGATGGCAGTGGATAATTTAAAACAGGTGCACTTATAAGAGTTCCTTTTAACAACTCAAAAGTCGCTTGGCATTCGTTATTCTAAATGAATGCTCGATTTTCTGTTAGGCGGGTAAGTGATTTCGCAATGTTAGAGAATCCAGGTACATAGCGTCGCTAATACGTGCATAATCCCAAAAAGCTGAAAGGTCTTCCCTACCACAATCACATCATCAAGATACACCAAGCAAGTATTCCAAGACAGTCCTCTAAGTAGTGTCCATGAGTCGCTCAAAAGTAGCTGGGGCGCTACATAATCCAAATGGCATGACTGTAAACTAAAGGCAGTCTTTTCTGTCATTGGAGTCCATTCCCACTTGGCAATAGCCGCTCTTCAAGTCGAGAGTGGAGAACCATTTTCCTCCTGCCAAGGTGTCTAGCGTATCGTCTATTCTTGGGAGAGGATAGCTGCCCTTTTTGGTCACACTATTCAAACGACGATAATTCACACAGAATCTGGTAGATTCATCCTTCTTCCTGACAAGGACCACAGGTGAAGCCCATGGACTATTCGAAGGTTCAATTACTCCTTGGCTTTCCATATCTTGTATAATCTGCTTAGCTTACTCACGTTTTGCCAGTAGTAACCTTCTTGGTCCTTGTCGTATTGGACTTGCATCGCCGGTATTTATTTTGTGCATAACAATATTGGTTCATCCTTTCGTACCACTTTCAGTTTCAAAGACGTCTTCATAATGTTAGATTAGATCCTTAACTTGGCTTTGTTCTTTCTTGCTCAAACCTTGACAGGCTGAGTCGATTATCTTGGACAATTTCTCAGGAACCTGCACGAATCCATTCTTCTTCGCCTCTACACGATGAACGACGGCCGACACTGGTGAACACCACCCCAAAATAGTACCCTCCTTCAATGAAACAGGGTAATAGTTCACATTCATACACCCTTATCGGTACAGTCGTCTGAGTCTTAACCAGCATTTTGGCAATTACTATTCATCGGCTTACCGCGTCATCATCAACCTTTCCAACATTGTAACATTTCCTTCCAGATAATCGCCTTCCGTACAAGCCAACAACAATGCCTCACTTCTTACATCCAGAACAACATTCTCTGCTATAATTTCTTGTACATACCTACAATCTTTCCCGTGAAGAAAGAATTCTCCATTACTTATTTTTGAAGTGGCTTCTTTCAAGTTTAACTGAAAGCCGTAAGTGTTCATGATGTCTAATCTCAAGATTATTTCTTCTTCTATGTCGGTTACGAGACACGGTGTCGGATTGATGTTGGTCCTATGATAAAATTGACATCTATTTCACCTGCCACAGAAGCTACTTCTCCAGTTGCTGTCCTAAGTAAGTCTCCATTTGCTAGAAAGTAATTTTTTATTCCTGGAAATAAAATCGCGTCGCACGATCGTTTTCGTCGATCCAGTATCTAGGAAGCAAGCATAGATCCTTCCTTCCATAATAGCGTCCACATACTGGCCGTTGGTTTGATGTTGCAAGGATGCGACTCGGCCAAGCGTCCTTGGGGCTTCCTGATGCTGGATCGATGATTGCCCCCGCTCATCGACTCGCTTTAGTTTTTCTACTGCTCAGCCGATGCTTTCTTGGCCACCTTACCAGATTTATTTCGAATGTGACCAATCTTTCCACAATTCCCAGCATCGTAGTACTCTTTTGTTTGGTTTGATTTAGGATTCGACTAACCACCTGTTCCATGAACTCCTCATTTTCTTGTTTGTCAACAGACACGAGCATGATTCCGAGAGGCTCGCTTTGCAGTTTCAAACTCAAGCGCGTGCGCCAAAGCATCGATTAAGGTTTTCGGTCGTACCTAAATGCTTGCTTAGTATCAATATCTCGTAGACCATCTATGAACGTCTGGACAGCTAGGTGTTTCATGAAATTATCTGGCGCCATCGGATATGCAAGTCTAACTAGACGAGCAATATCGGCAATATACGGTTCGAAGACGATTGTAGTTTAGGATTGACGCATCACATAAGGCGACATTTACATGAAAAATGAGATTTAATATTCATTAATTCTCATTTGCAGTAAGTTCAGAATGTTAACTATATATACACAAAGTATAGAGGTGAAAAGCCATATCCGTCTTCGAGATACCGTACATTGATAAGCTCCAATAAGAGCGAAACGCGTCTGTACGTTCCGTTGATGGACGTGGCTTTTCAGCAATTTTTAATTATCCTAATTACCAGGAAGGTCGGAGTCGCGATGAGGTGTGTTCTACATACTGGTACAAACTTAGTTTGTCGGATTGTAGTTATTAACGCATCACATAAGGCACATTTACATGTAAAAATGAGATTTAATATTCATTAATTCTCATTTGCAGTAAGTTAAGAATGGAAATTAATAACAATCCAGTAATGTTGCAGAATATCATCAGAAATTTTTGAACGCAGGATTTTAAAGTGCATTGATCTTGAAGGACAACATTTTTAACATTTGTTATAGTTTTCAATAAATACCTATTATTTGTTATTTATTTGTATGTATGAAACTGTCAAAATATACGACTTCGTAGGTTAAGTAGTAAATTTTAATTTACGACATACATACTTCAAAATGTTCTCAGTAAACCACATGCTACTAGATTGACTTTTCAAATGAACGCTTGTTATATTAATTGTGTTAGATAAATACTGTGTTTTAAATTTGTCTATTGATTTCTTCTGTCGGTAAGTTACCAGTCTACTTGTATATTTATTATATACATACTTTTATTTTAGAAATTATTGCTTACATACCGTACGAACGCCGGGGAGTGATTGATCTACCACAATGTAGTAAGACGAAGACGAATAGCGAGTTTATGTGGTTAGGGTTGAGAGAGTATATTCAATCGGTTTCTACTGTCTAACTGTACGGGCGTTCCCTTTCTTTATCCAACACATTCTACATACGATCTAAGAACGAATAAAATAATCTCTCTCTAACACATTGAATATTCCTATCAGTCGGTCATTGTGTTCAAGCAAGGCCAATATACTTGCAGTTGGCCAGTCATTACTTATATATCCATCGATCGCACGACGTTGGGCACACGGTATATCTTTCAGAACTATAACTATAAAAACATGTGCAGCATGCAGTAATGCATTCAGTAATAAACTGATGTTTTATACTTCATGTTCCCATGACAAGAAGACCTGAGAAAATTGTGACTTAGAAATATTAATAGATAAGGTTTAGTAAACATGCCATACGCTGACTTGCAATTTTGTAATGATTACTGATGTACAGTAATGTCCGGTTATTACGAACCCGGTTATAGCAAACTTTCGGTTATAACGAACCAGTTTGAAAAGTACGAACCAAGGTTCCATAAGAAACGTGTTAATTTTTTTCGCATATAACGAACCCGCTTATAACAAACTTTCGGATATAACGGACCTTATTTTCCATTTTGTATGTAAAAAGTTTTCGGTTATAACGAACTTATAATTAGAAAACAAGGGACTTCCCCGAGTATCTCGCCAAAAATGCAGTAGTCGATTCTAGCAGTTTGTGCAAGCAGTCGACGTCGAGTCATCAATCTGTGCTTACGCTGATTCTCAAACGTGATTTTAAGACCATGAGTGACGCAGTTGCGAAGAAAAAACGTAAATCTTTTACGTTGAAAAGTAAACATGATATTGTGAAACGATTGCAACGAGGTGTCAAACAAAGCGAAATTTGTACTGAAATTGGACTAAGTAAATCAACGGTAATAAAAAACTAAATTCAGGATAATGCATGTATTAAACAAAAACTTCATTGTAGGTTGCTACAATTTGGAAGCGAAGGCAAACCATATTGAAGAGTTTCGAACAAGTACGAAACTCAAATGTGAAAAAAATCAAAAAACCTACTAAGCACGAAGTTGATCAAGGACTTTTGAAATGGTTTTCTCAGCAAAGAAGTAAAAATGTAACTATCAGCGGTGCCGTGTTGCAATCTAAAGCTGAAGATCTTGGGAGTAAATTGTTGGAAGATCCTGAATTAAAATTTAGTAGAAGTTGGATCGAAAGGTTTAAACGAAGACACAACATCAGCAGCGGAAAAATTGTTGGAGAGGCAGCCTCAGTTAATATGGATGTTGCGAATGACTGGTTGGAAAATAAGTGGCCAATAATTAGAGAAAACTTTGGAGATGAGGACATTTTTAACGGCGATGAAACGGGGTTGTTTTATAAGCTCACACCAGACAAGACATTAAGATTCAAAGGGGAGACCTGTACAGGTGGAAAGTTATCTAAAGAAAGAATTACCGTCTTGGTTGTAGCAAATTTATTGGGGACAGAGAAAAGAAAATTATTGGTGATCGGAAAGGCCAAAAACCCCCGATGTTTCAAAAATGTGGTACGATTACCAGTCAATTATAAATGTAACAGAAGAGCTTGGATGACCTACGAAATTTTTACAAACGAACTACGAGAATGGGATGATGAATTACGTCGTAAGAAACGAAAAATCTTATTACTAGTGGACAATTGCCCGGCTCATCCGGATGTAAAAAATTTGGAGTGCATTAAGTTGGTGTTTATGCCTGCGAATACAAGTTCGAAATTGCAGCCCATGGACCAGGGCTTATCCATAGCTTAAAAAGCAATTACCGACGATTCCTACTCTCGAAAACTATAAATTCTATTGATAATGATCAAACTAACTTCACTGTGAGTCTCTTGGATGCAATTAACTTCATCCGTATGGCATGGCAAAAAGTGTCAAAGCAGACAATCGCTAATTGTCTTCGACACGGCGGATTTATCAGGCGTGAGGATGAATTTGACTCAGATGACAATCTACCATTAGTCGAATGGCTCACAAAAAATCAAGAAGAAAGTGTTAACGATGTTCAAGATGAACTCACTCTTGGTGAATATGATTTTAATGAATACGTTCACGTTGATGACAACCTTGTAAATGTGGAATTTTTGGATGATGATGCCATTGTAGCTTCTGTGTCTTCTGCAGCTAATCAGACTGACGATGAGAACGAAGAAGATGAGAACGAAGAGGAAGAAACCAAAAATAACGAAGTACCACTAGTTCCAACCACTTCAAATGCAATCCAAAATATTGAAGTCGTTCGTTATTTTCTTCAAACGCGGAATACTCCGCAACATATTCTTAATAAGCTAAGCGAAGTGGAAGTGCACATCAGAGAGATTAATCTTGCCAAAAAAAAAACAAACTAAAATAAATACGTTTTTTTAGTACATAATTAATATTTTCAAGATGTTTCAGACATGTAATGTTTGTAATGTATTTTGTTATATGAAAAAAGAATAAAAATTGACTCACTCTAAATAGTGGTGTTTTTTCAAAATCATCACTTATAATGAACTTCGCTTATAACGAACCTTTTTTGCCGGTCCCTTGGAGTTCGCTATAACCGGACATTACTGTATAATAAATTTATTAATTTTTTTAAATTTATATTACGATAACGTAATGTCAAATGTACACACACGTTTGACATCACTTTTTCCAAACAATTTTAAGTAAAACAGTTGGATTTAATAATTTTCCATAAATAGTATCAGTCAGTATTCACAGATGTATAGAACAGGGAATATTTTTTCTACATTGCATAACCGCCCTTCTTTAGGGATGTACTGTGTACAGCTCTATTGCACTAGCTGGTGTAAGCTACGTCTATTACTAAGTTAGTCTGTCACCCAATAATTTGTTAGATGGTGACGAACAGTTTTTGTGTTTATATATTGAGTTGTGTTATTCTGCGACATTACAATGTCTGATGTGAAAGAGCAAAAACGTGTATCAAATTCTGTTTCAAACTTGGTAAAACGGCAGCGAAAACTCTGAAAATGCTTAGTCAAACGTTTGGTGACGATGCCTTATGCCAGACGTAAACTTATTAGTGGCACAACCGTTTCAAAAATGAACGTGTGTCGGTTGATGATGATGGGCGTTCCGGTCGTCCATCGACGGAGAACAGATCACAAAATGTAACAAAATTGGGTGATGCTATCCTGCAAACCGAAGGAGAACAATCCTTGGCATTTGTAACATGCGGCGTATTGCTGTGAGGTTTGAGCCAAGGTTACTCAGCATTGAAAAAAAAAACGGCACTATATTCATGTGCGCGCAGACCTGAAAGAAACTGCCGAAGCGGATGAGAACTTTAGTACCAGAATCATTACTGGTGAAAACAAATCAGCAGTCCTCGCAGTGCAAGACGCAACAATTCGGTTCCTACACCACGACAGTGCATGAACCCACATGTCACTTATTGCGCGTCAGTTTCTAGCTCCAACGAAGACGACAGTACTATCCAATCCTCTCTACTCCTCAGATCTTCCTTCTTCTGACTTCTTCCTGTTTCTAAAGAGATCCAGACCGATACGCAGGCAGTGTTGAACGCATTAACACGAGAAAACTTCCAGCACTGCTTCCAATCATGGACAAGTTGCTAGCATTAGTGTATTCATACGAAAGAAAAGTACTTTGAAGGGGATGGTAGTGAATATGTTGTAAGAACAATTTATTCTTTCTTTTTTCACATTCCCGTAATTTCTGGGTAGCACCTGGTACATAGTAGTGTCGGTATTAAAAATGAATATTGCGTAAAAATATAGCATTATTCAAAAAGTTTTTAATTCTGTTATGAAAAAACAATAGCATAACTTAAATCATTTAGTTTTTAAATTAGAATTGAATAATTGAACCTGTAAGTTTAAAAAAGGCTTTCTTTGGAGACTGTGATTAAGTAAAAACTCAAAAAAAGGTATAAACCCATTACCACAATTAATAATCGTATCCTAAATACGTATTTCGACAACTAAGTTGTCATCATCACTAGGTAAAACCACTAATCAATGTGTTGCGCATGGGGCACAGTAAATCTAACACACAGAATCGCACACAACCTTACACAGCGTCCACGTATACACTGATTAGTGTATCATATGCAACATTTTGATTATTGGTTTTACCTACTGATGATGACAACTTAGTTGTCGAAATACGTATTTAAGATACGGTTATAAATTGTGGTAAGGGGTTTTATACCTTTTTTTTTGTTGAGTTGCAAGTTTAATATAAGTAGCATATCCTAGATTCCGCTATATGACACTGAGCATTGTATTTTTGTTTAAAACACTCGGCTCAATAAGAAATTAACGTGTATTAATTAATCATGCTAAGGAAGTAAGAATTAAAGAATGTTTAATGTATGGTTAAAAGACTGCATGGTATACACTAATAATTACATTTTGAATAACAGAAATTTTCAAGGCTTTTTCTATAATTTTCCCAATAGTAGTAAAAGATGCAAATCAAATGTACATTAAGTGTATCCAAGCAGTGTTTACATTCCTAATTCTTATAATCCATAGTTAATTATATAAAAAACTTGTAAAAAAATTTGACTAACACTTACTTCTTCGGGAGATAGGGGCTGCCAATATATACTCGGTGTTGTTTTTGTTTTTTGGAACAGATCATCCATTAGTTTTTGCGGAACATGATCTTCCGATTTTTTTTGTTTCTTCGACGAGTATTCTGAAAAATAAATTTTAAAATAAAAAAATTGTTCTAAGATGTTTAAATATTTTTTTGGTACCTTCAAATGGAGAAGGCGAATGTCTGGCATGTCTCTTTTTCTCTATTCTGTCTCTATCTCTGTCACGGCTACGACTTCTACCGCGATGCATGTCCGTCTTCCCTACATCCCACTCCCTAATGTGTTCATGTCTCCGTTTTTCTTTGAGCTTTTCTTTACTTTTTTCCTCTTCCTGTTCCTCTTTTATTTTCTTAATCGGTTCCTTTAAAAATAAGTACAAAAATGTTATATTTTTAGCTTTAAGAAGGTACGCAACCGCTTTTAAATTGAAACTCACTTGATTTTCCTTTTCAATCTTCATTGTTTCTGGAATTGGTGGGGTTACCGGTGGATTCTTAGCGTTTTCCAAATCATCTTCTGTCGCATAATCGATGAATAATTTCTTCCCGTTACCGATGGGCCAATGTACACCGTGTAAAGCATTTCGAGTAGCTTCAGAGTCCCTAAGGTTTACGAAATATACGTAGATTAGAGATCAGATTATATAAATAATTTAGTTACTTACTCGACTTTTTCATATTGCACATAACATTTTGATTTAATTCTATCAGTCCAGAAGCCATTATCTTTAATTTTGCCGGTCCGTTCTAATAATTCCTTCAATTGCTTTAAGGTAAATGGCCTGACTAAATTTGTGATGAACAGAACGTTGGACAATGGATTTTTAGCAGGACTTGGCGGTGGTTTCAATTTACTTGCTGAGTCATCAACAATGGAAATTTTCCTGTTCATGGCGATAATGTTAGCATTATCTTCCTGTTCCTTTTCCTCGGCTTGTGCTTCGTATTTCCTGTACTCCGAATCGGATGAAGAAACGCTTCTTTCCAGGCGCTTACGCTCCTTAACTTCCGATATCGATTTCCTTCGGTCTTTCGCATCTAAATCAAGCTTTACTTCAGATTCATCCAAAAACTGAATATTGGTGTAAATATTTTGTATAACGGCAGTATTAATCTGTATTGGAGTAAACAAATCCAAACCAAATGTTGATGATCCCCAACCTTTTTTATGAGGAACTTCTTGTCTTAAACTTAAATTTCGTAAAATTACAATCTTCTTAGTGACCCTTGGTTTCTCTAGAGCTCCTTGCTGATTTTTTGAAATTCCATCTTCTTGTGGTGTACTTTCTGCTTTGCCCTCAGTTTGGTTACCTTTAGCAGTTTCAATAACTATTGTGGAAGAATCTTCAGTCTTTATTGTAAATGAAACATCCATACTTATCTCCATTGCCTCCTCTACAAATTCAGTAGTTGGTTTAGATTCTTCTTTAACAAAGCCTGCAAAGTCATCATCTGATTTACTGATTTCTTCTGTTTGTGCATTTTCAGTTTCCATTTTTTCTGAAATTTTTTTCTCAACCTCATCTGCTAAATTACTTGGCTCTGTAATACAAGACAGTTGATATTATGAGAATAATTTGTTTTCTTTTATATTTTGTATTAAAAATTTTTGAACAAATATAAAATTAAAGCTTATCATAAATTTACAATAATTAAAATAATTCTAATACAAGACTAGATTGTCCTTATTATCTTTAAAGAAATATTTAAATATTACAATATATTTATTATCTTACCTGCAACAGCATTTTCATGAGTCCTAATCTCTTCATAACTTGTACTGCTAATATTTTTACTGTCATTACTTTTAACATCTGTTTGATTATGACTTTCCCTTTCTGTTATGTCTATGACTTTTTCAGTATTTTCATCTTGAGATAGTTTATCAGCGGAGTTTGTTGAATTAATATGTTCATCATGATCTTTACTAGTATCTTTGACATCTTCATCTCTATCTTCTTCTCTTTTTTCAATTTCACTTTTAATATCCTCTGTACTTTCAGCAACATCAACCACATTATGAACGGGATTAGTGTTAACGATTTGGGGTGACTGAGATGTCACCTGTGCATTCGCAGAAATTTCACTTTCGTTATGAGTTTCAGACTCATTGGGTGGTTGACTTTTTTCAATCTTTGATTTAGTTTTACCTTTAGACTTACCTTTACCCTTTTTATCGTCATCATCGTCTTCCTGATATATTCTTTCTTCAGCCTTTGGTGATCCGCGTCGTCTTGATCTTCTTGATTGTTTATCTTCCGAATTTATTTCGTTATCATCATTCGTTCCGCTTATCTTACTTCGTTTAAGTTTTATTTTCTTTTCATGTTTTTCCACATATTCTTCGGAAATATCTGATTCCTTTTCAACGACACTGTCATTATTTTCAGTATCTGAAGAAGTATGTCGAGTATTTCTTTCACTAGGTGAAGTTTCATTTTCGTTTGTTAGTTTAACGTCTTCCTCTTCGGAATTATCGCTTTCTGAACTTGATTTTCTTCTACGTTTGGAAGTTCGACGAGATTTCTTTAACGAACTATCCGATTGCTTTTCCTTCTCTGGTGTTTGCTTTCCTGATGATCTTGTACTTTTTCGTCTCATAACTGCAAACAAATTTACCGAAATTATACTCTTTATAGGTTATGTACAATAGACGCCATCGATCATGTAAAAACAAATGATAAATTCGGTTTGAAATAAATTTACCTGAAATATGCAATTAATTTAATGGAAGTATACTTCGTCAACTTTGTTCACAATTTCGTTAATAAAATAATAAGAACTAGTTTTTCTTATCTATACAACTAACTTGTCAACTATTTATCGGAACTAATGGATATTTCCGATTGTTAATGTTGGCGTTACTATCGTTACAACCCATTTTTCCGTTTCCTTCAAAAACTTAAATCCTTAAAGTCTCTATATTAGGTACAAAGATTTCTAACATTAGGAAACTGTATTACAATTAAATAAAAATATATTAGTAAAACACTTTTGGCACTTCTAAAAAAGATGAAATAAACTAACATGAATTTTAAATTAATCATGCAATTACATTTTTAATGAAATTTCTAAGAATATATTGCGTTTGTTTTTTTCTATATTAATATATAGATTTAAAAAAAAATTATTAGGAATTTTTAGATAATATATTTTAGATAATATATTTTAGATATATATATATATATATATATATATATATATATATATATATATATATATATAAATTTACTAATATTTGGGTTATCGGTCTGTTTACATTAAAACTCAAATGTTCTTTCATAATATTTCGTCAATTTATTAATGACTTCATCAGGAGAAGAGCTAGAGTTAAACGATGGCAGTCTTATTAATTAATTTACACATAATAATTGTCACTAGCAACTCACAAATAAAACATCTCCTGATGAAGTCATTAATAAATCGGCGAAATATTGGGAAAGAACAATTGAATTTGAATGTAAACAAGCCGATAACCCAAATATAGTGAATTTATATTAGTACGGTCGAGAAATTTTCTATAATTATATATATTTAAATTTATAATTTGTAATTAAACTTAGCATTAAAAAAGTATAGGCAGTTAAATGATTTTGGAAAAATTATATATGGGCTTCATAGTTTGACTACAGTGGTTTGACAACCTTAAAAAGATACTTTTCCTATTTCAACGTTTGCTGGCTTAAATGTAATGTCAAAAACGAATACGTGCTGTTTCTGCTTTAGTATAAAAAAAATACCAACAAATTTACCGTATTAAATACCCGTTGGTTTTCTCACCATTTCTATAAATAAACAATTTACTAAAAGCGGCATAGATGATAATCAACATTTAACTAAATAATTATTTATTTCGTAGTGACGTTCCACGTTGTGCCTGTGTAATATGAAATTATTTAAATAAACAATTTGGAATTAACATTAGAAAGATGAGTGTTATTAGTGGTATATTTATTTTGTTATATATACTTAATTGTGAAGCCTTTTATTTACCAGGATTAGCACCAGTAAATTACTGTGAAAAAGATGAGTCAGAACATTGCAAGGTAATTTTAATAAAACACTGTTTATATGTATGGTATTAAAATATTTTTTTTGTAGTCTGAAGTATTACTTTATGTAAATAGACTAAATACTGATGAATCAATAATTCCATATGAATACAATCATTTCGATTTTTGCATACCCATATCAGATGAAAAATCACCTGTTGAAAACCTGGGACAGGTTGTATTTGGTGAACGAATAAGGCCATCGAGTTATAAAATAGAATTCATGAAAAATGAGACTTGCAAAATTTTATGTACCAAAAGCTATGAAGGAGTAAAAAGAATGGATGAAAGTTTATTAAGTGTTATAAGAAAAGGCATTAGCTTAAACTACCAGCATCATTGGATTGTTGACAACATGCCAGTGACACATTGTCCAGAATTTACAGATGGTCAATATTGTAATACAGGATTTCCTATGGGTTGTTATTCACATAACATTAGAGGGGCTTGTTACCATGGACCAAACACTAAAGAAGCATATTTTCTATATAATCATGTTGATCTAATCATAACCTATCATTCCGGAGCTCATGAAGAATGGGGTTCAAGTTTTAGAGATAAAGGTGGTCGAATTATTTCAGTTAAAGTTGTTCCGAGAAGCATAAATTATCAAAGGTAAGTGGTACTCCATTTATGTAAATTGCACTTTCTGTATTTGTGTTTAAGTCATTTTATAATCATATTTTAGTACTAATGTTGACTGTTCGTTACAAGAACCACTTGAAATACCAGCCAAATTAAATTCAAAAAGAAAAATGGACATTGTTTATACGTATTCTGTGATATTTATACAAAACAATACAATTAAATGGTCATCAAGGTGGGACTATATTTTAGAATCAATGCCACAAACAAATATTCAGTGGTTCAGTATATTAAATTCTCTTGTAATTGTTCTCTTTTTATCTGGAATGGTGGCAATGATTTTGTTACGAACTTTGCATAAAGATATAGCAAGGTATAATCAAATTGATAGCGGTGAAGATGCTCAAGTAAGTAACAATAGAAATAGGTGTTATTCAGTTTATTTATTTTTGATGCTATTTTTATTTAATTTAATAAAAATATAAAAATTCTTTCAATGGAGACTGTGGTTAAATAATAATTTAAAAAGGTATATAACCCCTTACCACAAATTGATAGTCGTATCCTAAATACGTATTTCGACAACTAAGTTGTCATCATCAGTAGGTAAAAACTACTAATTAAAGTCACACGGGGCACAATAAAGTAAGATAAACGCTTACGCACAACTACTATACACTGCAACCCTGTAAAGACTAAATTTACCATGCACATTTCAAACTACGAGATAAAACAACTTGTCTCTTTGGAAAAGGTTCTTAAACATCTGTTAAAATATCGAACAAAGGGACGGCAAAAATTCTTCTCTAAATACGGCGCCAACTAAAAACGATTTTAAAGCTACGGTGACCTACTAATAAACTAAATGAAACACCTATATTTCCACAAAACACTAGTATAATTAAATGTATGAGCATTTCATGTGCAATGTACAAATTAATTGTTATTATTTAAACGTGTTATATTCCAATGCGCAGGTAGTGACAAAATCTATATTGGGTCCGAATGTAGAAACACTTTCCATTAACAAAAGGTTAAGAAGTCGTATCGTAAAGGCCGAACTCTCATGACAATTCTGAGAAAGACAAAATTAAGAAGAGGCGTTATATGTGAAAAACTAGACATCCGGCTTGTTGTATTATACTAAATGAGAATAACAATCCTCGTGAAAAGGGTCAATAAATAATTAGATATTGTAGGTGTATGATTTAGGATTTAATTATAAATAGGTGACAATGTGTTATATTAAATGAGAAACCATTTCGGTGAACAGGAGGTTTATGAATAATTAAATATTGTAGGTATATAAATTTAAAAGTTAATTATAAATAGGTGACAATGTTCTAGTTAAGGGGTTAAGCAATTTAATATAATGTATAGAATTCACGGTAGGCTCTGGGTGTGTAGGAGGTAATTTTGGATATTAAATGAGAATTCAATTCACGTGAAAAGGGTCTAGAATAATTGGATATGGTTAAATAATTTAATAAACAAAAACATCCGGTACATCTGTTCCCCAAAACGCGAAACAAGATTTACAATTTCGTGAAACAAGCCGAATGCTTCATTCAAAAACCATTGTTTAGGAGGTAATTGTATTATAGAAAAGTATGTATAGAAAAGGAACAATACGGCAAGATATCATTTTTAGATACTTTACTGATTAGAAATAAACATAAAATAGAAATCGATATTTTCCGGAAAGAAACCAACGTTAATAGATTCATCACCGCGGATTCAAATCATAGTTATCAACATAAGACTGCTTCCTTTAACTTTTTAGTCAATCGGTTACTAAATTTTCCGTTAACAAAGGAGAGATATGAAACAGAACTAGATTTCATTAAAAATATTGCGACATACAATGGCTTTGACATAGAAATAATCAATAAATTAATTAGAAAAACTAAAATAAAAAATACGATCCGCGAATCCACGAGTTTGATACCCCAAAATAACCAAGAGAAAAAGTACATATGTCTACCATACCACCCTGTCACGAAAAACATTAATAGAATTGTGAAAGAAAGAGGTCTCCAGGTAGCATTTCGGTCTGAAAACACTATCAAAAGTCTGCTAGGGAATACTAAAGATAAAATCAATTCCAATTCGAAATCAGGGATCTATGAAATTAGTTGCGCGGATTGTAATTTGAAATATATAGGCCAAACTAAACGACCCATAATAACACGTTTTAAAGAACACATAGCACATATCAAATACAATAGACCGGAAAAATCAAATGTCGCAAATCACGCTTTGAGCACACTACACAATGTACCGATTACAGGTTTGAAATTGATAAAAGGAATTAATAAACCCCATGAACTTGATGCTTACGAAAGTATATTTATCGCGAAAAATAAACATACCTCCTTGAATAGCGATAAATCTCCAATACCGTTCAGCAGTCTATTCACATTTTTATAAGTGGGTGGGGGATGTAACATCAGTAATTATAGACATGTGGGAATCCATACACGTGAAATAATACAATTACCTCCTAAACAATGGTTTTTGAATGAAGCATTCGGCTTGTTTCACGAAATTGTAAATCTTGTTTCGCGTTTTGGGGAACAGATGTACCGGATGTTTTTGTTTATTAAATTATTTAACCATATCCAATTATTCTAGACCCTTTTCACGTGAATTGAATTCTCATTTAATATCCAAAATTACCTCCTACACACCCAGAGCCTACCGTGAATTCTATACATTATATTAAATTGCTTAACCCCTTAACTAGAACATTGTCACCTATTTATAATTAACTTTTAAATTTATATACCTACAATATTTAATTATTCATAAACCTCCTGTTCACCGAAATGGTTTCTCATTTAATATAACACATTGTCACCTATTTATAATTAAATCCTAAATCATACACCTACAATATCTAATTATTTATTGACCCTTTTCACGAGGATTGTTATTCTCATTTAGTATAATACAACAAGCCGGATGTCTAGTTTTTCACATATAACGCCTCTTCTTAATTTTGTCTTTCTCAGAATTGTCATGAGAGTTCGGCCTTTACGATACGACTTCTTAACCTTTTGTTAATGGAAAGTGTTTCTACATTCGGACCCAATATAGATTTTGTCACTACCTGCGCATTGGAATATAACACGTTTAAATAATAACAATTAATTTGTACATTGCACATGAAATGCTCATACATTTAATTATACTAGTGTTTTGTGGAAATATAGGTGTTTCATTTAGTTTATTAGTAGGTCACCGTAGCTTTAAAATCGTTTTTAGTTGGCGCCGTATTTAGAGAAGAATTTTTGCCGTCCCTTTGTTCGATATTTTAACAGATGTTTAAGAACCTTTTCCAAAGAGACAAGTTGTTTTATCTCGTAGTTTGAAATGTGCATGGTAAATTTAGTCTTTACAGGGTTGCAGTGTATAGTAGTTGTGCGTAAGCGTTTATCTTACTTTATTGTGCCCCGTGTGACTTTAATTAGTAGTTTTTACCTACTGATGATGACAACTTAGTTGTCGAAATACGTATTTAGGATACGACTATCAATTTGTGGTAAGGGGTTATATACCTTTTTAAATTAATAAAAATATCATAAAACATATAGTTTAAAGTGAATTTTTATTTAATGTCTATTTTTTTGTCATATATTTATCATTATATACAGTAAAACTTTTATTAGTGGACATCTCTGTTAACTGTGGAATTTTACAAAGTGGATACTAGTCAATTCCAAGATCTTTAATATTTAATAAGCAATTTCTCATTAAATAAACACTCCTTCAAGTGGATATGGAGAGATATTTAATTAATTTTTGAAAGTAGTATACCTTTATTGCTTTACTTTTACATAGGGAAGCAAACATCAAAAGCAAAAATAACTGTCTCTCAGTGTCAATGTAAATTCTCTATTTTTTTATGTGTTATATGAGATCCTGAATGATAATTAAAGTGAATTTATAACCCATAATATTATATTATAGGGTCACATTTTATACATTGTTGAAAGTGAATTTTACTATGAGAAAAGTAAGATTTGTGGTAACTTACAAGTTAATATATTTTGTGAAAAATATACCACTTAAAATATGAGTTTTAAAACGAAAAAATTGGGACTAGCAAATGTAATATCAAAAATAGATGTAATTTACAAATATTGATCATAAAAATTAGTTTAACAAAACTTAGCATCAATATTAAGGATGAGCATGCTACCACTGTATAGTCTGTTTGCACCTTAGAAAACAGTACAGCGCTTATGGGAATAACATACATACATAGTTACCACATCTTGTGGAAAATATTTGAATAAAATATTAATGCAAACGCAAAAAACAGTAAGTTTGCGAAACTTGATTTAATTGTAAAACGTTCAAATAATTAATATAAATAATTATTGAAGCAGAGATTCTAATGCAATAACTTATTAAAAAATAGACTTACCACATAAGAAAAACATAAATTACAAAATTGTCAGTATACGAGGGATGTCTTTTTAGTTTTTAGTGTTGCATATAGTCTCATAAAGTGTGCCGGTAATAAACTAAATTTAAAGTTTCATTAAGATACGGCAAGTGATTTAGTCATAGTGAATTTTTAAAGTTTATAAGTTGATTGATAAATGGAACTGAGTCGAGAAAATTTTCGCGCAATAATTTTTTACAACTTTCGGAGAGGATTAACTTAACAACAACGTCTAGCTGAGTTAGTTTCCGTTTTTGAAAATGAAACACTACATCAATCAACAATTTCACGTTGGTACTTTGAATTCCAAGGTGAACGTACCAGTATCGGCGACGATTCCAGGACAGGTCCGCCAAGAACAGCAGTCACCCAAAAAAACATCAATGCTGTGCACCGCCTCATTAAAGTAGATAGATACGTGACATATCGTGAAATTGGGACATTCATGGATCTTATAAATCATTCAATCCAAACGATCCTATATAATGAACTGGGTGTAAAAAAGTTAGTTTCCCGTTGGATATCGTATCTTTTGACTGAAGAGCAAAAGTCGGCTTGTGTTAATTGGTGCCGAAAAACTTTGAGCTGATTCAAAAACGGAAACTCAAAAAATAGAAATTTGGATTTATTCCTATAAATCAGAAAATAAACGTCAGTTTGCTGTTTGGGTGTTTCAAAAATGAAGAGAAACCGACAAAAGTTAGCCGTTCGCGAAGTGTGTAAAAAAAGATGGTCGCAACGTTTGTCTCAAAATCAGGTCATGTAGCTACAATTCTTTAGCAAGATCGACGAACGGTTAATGTGGATTGGTACACAATCGTTTGTTTGCCAGAAATAACCGCCATGCTCCAAATCCAAGAAATCAACCCACAACGGGGTTTTTGGAGCAGAAAAATACCAAATTATTAGATCATCCTCCGTATAGTCGCGACCAAAGCCCAACGATTTTTTTACGTTCCCAAAAATCAAGAATAGAATGCGTGGTTGACAATTTCAGTCGCCGAAAGAAGCAGTACATGCCTTCAAAACGGCAATTTTGACTATCCGAAATGGAGACTGGAATAACTGCTTTAACAATTGTTTTGAACGAATGCAGAGGTGTACCAATGCTTTTGAAAAATATTTTGAAAAACAATAAAGCACCTTGAGTCGATCCACTGTTTGAATTTTATGGCTATATGCAACATTAAAAAGACATCCCTCATACACATTTGAGTTATAATGAAGGTATATATTAAGATTAAAAAATAATTTATTATACTGAAATCTCTGGGTATGATGGATATTTTTCTTAAAGGACTAAGTTGTTAGCAAATTCTAATATTATAATATACTCTATTGAATGTTACTATAACTTAACTATACATTAGAGTTTTGATTAATACTTAACTGGGTTTCACAGCTTCATTCGTAATAAGGCAAAGAAAGTAGTTATATAAAATATATTTAATTCTATTATGTTGCCAGATGAGAAACATAAATTCAATAAGAACATATGAGATATTAATATATTACTTCATAATTCGGTTGTGACCCAAAACATCTGGGGGTTACGTTAAACCGTGCGTTGACATATTAAAAGCACTGTATAAACAACAATAAAAAGGTATCGGTTATCAGGAAGCTCACGACCAGCGGATGGGTTGCTCGACCGGCGGTGTTTAAAACATTGACACTTTGCTTTGCCATTCTACTACAGAAAATGCCCGTCCGGTCTGGGTTGGATCAGCCTATTCCAAGTATGACGGTGTTGCAGTTAACAAGACATGTAGAATTATAACGGGGTGCTTGAAAGCAATCCTCACTGATAAGCTCTATAGCCTAGCAGGAGTAGCTCCTCCAGACATCACGTAAAGTCGCCACAAACGCCGAGAGGCGTAAACCAGAATAAAAAGCCCATCTTTCGCTATATGGACATCTACCACTCAGAAGCAGATTAAAATCCAGAACGAGCTTTTTTAAGACCATTACCGATACCACCGTATCACCAGCGACAAATCGACAAAACCAGTGGAGAGCCAGGGCGGCCAACAACGCGATATGGACGCCTCCTTCAGAGACTGCAGACTTGAATTAGTGTAGTTGGAAGTCTCTTAACAGATTAAGAAGGGGTAGGTGGGTCAAAGGACAACCTTGCTAGGTGAAATTTTCTCAGAGACCCGTCAACCCTGCGTGGAGCAGAACAGACTACAATCCATCTAAATAATTGTCCACGGTGTCCGGCATCCTGCATCTTAGAAGACCAGTCCAAGGAGAATCCGGTTGATGTTGCCAACTACTGGTCTGATAGAATTTACCTCCCTCTGTTGTACTGTTTCGTGTTTTGTGAATATAATTTATCCTTTTTTTTATTTGCATGTTTTATATAACGTTATTGTTCTCCAGTCAACATTTTCGACATGAATAAATAAAATAATTCATTTAAATAAAATTTGAATACATAACTCTATATATAAAATTAAATTTTTCAAGTATCATTGCTGTTGTAAGTTATCAAATTACGAGGGAAGATCAGTAAGTACCCGTGTTTGAAGACAGGTGGCGCTGCTGAGGGAAGTTGGCATTACCGTCGTGTACTACCATCTGTCAGACAACACCATAATAAATTTCAGACTGATTCATAGGTTAGTTTTTATTTGGCAGCCAGTTGTATCACACGTGTTTCGTGTTTCTCGATAAAATGGAAAAAGAGCAATATCGATCCGTAATTCGCTTTTTATTTTTGGATGGAAAAACATGCGAAGAAATAAAAGCGAAGTTGGATGCTGTCTATGGGGACCCTTCACCATCTATGACAACCGTAAGATATTGATTCAACGAATTTAAACGTGGTCGTACATCTGTTTTTGATGAGGAGCGCCCACGCCGCCCGGCAGACGTGGTTACCGAGGAAATCGTTAAAAAGGTCCACGACATGATTCTCGCTGATCGCCGAACGAAAGTGCGCGAAGTAGCAGAGGCCGTAGGCGTGTCGTACGGAACGGCAATTAATATTTTACATTATAAGTTATCGGTGAGAAAGGTGTGGGCCCTATGGGTGCCGCGATTGCTTACGGTGGACAACAAGCGGATACGGTTGTCAATGTCGAAGCAGTGTTTGGACCTCTTTAAGAGAAATTCGCAGGAGTTTTTGCGTCGAGTCGTCACCGTTGATGAAACCTGGATCCATTATTATACGCCAGAGTCCAAGCGACAGTCAAAATAATGGATTTTTCGGGGTGAATCTGCTCCGAAGAAGGCAAAGTCGGTCCCATTGGCCGGAAAGGTCAGGCCACGATTTTTTGGGATTCCAACGGAATAATCCTCATGGACTTTTTGCAGAAAGGAAGAACGGTCACGGGGCAGTACTACAGTGAATTATTGGACCGATTCGATATAAAATTGAAGGAGACACGGCTCCATTTGGCTAAGAAAAAAGTGCAGTTTCACCACGATAATGCACCAGCACATTCATCCAGAATTGTCGCGGCAAAGTTGCATGAACTGCACTACGAATTGCTGCCGCACCCACCGTACTCGCCTGACTTGGCTCCCTGCGACTTCTTTCTGTTCCCCAACATGAAAACGTGGCTCGGGGGAAAAAGATTCAGCTCAAACGAGGAGGTTATCGTCGAGACTGAAGCGTGTTTTGCAGAGTTTGACAAATCGTATTTTTTGGAGTGGTTAAAGAAATGGTAGAAACGTTGGGAAAAGTGTATTGTACTAAAAGGTGATTACGTTGAAAAATAAATAAAAAGTTTGTGAAAAACTTGCGTCTTCTTTCCTAACACGGGTATTTATTGATCCACCCTCGTAGAACCCAAAGTACTAAATCTTTCAAAGTGGTATTGTTCATTCTAATAAAATTTTTGTTTGAGCCCATACCATTTCTATCGAATTAAATATGCAATGGTACATAGGCATTGTGTCATTTATTTTAAGTTTGTAGTTATCAATAAACCCTCCTTGGTCTCCTCTTTCTAACAACAGCAATACCCATATTGCTCTAAAATAACAAATAATAATTAATTAAGGGCAAATATGAAATACTTAAATTTACACAAGATAATAGTGCTTGAATAGTTATAAAAATTACTGGTTTTACAATAAGTAAAGTTCAAAAATAAACAGATAAACACAAAAATAATTACTTTCGACAATTAGAAACAATATAGTAAATGATACAGGCAATTTCTCTCTACTCAAATAGTTTAATAGAATCCGGCAACATTGCATACGTTAATTCTATAATTAGATAAAGATACATGTAGTCCCATAAGAGCCTGTACTGTTTTCTAAGGTGCGGTCAGACTATACATTTATAGTTAAAGTTAACGAAATAACACTTGTAAGATAAGAATTTCTCCACTTGTAAGGAGAGTCATTCAAATCGAAATATGTGTCGAAGGGATCAACGATTATTTCTATAAGATACTGCAAAACTTTATGATCGCGAAAGAATCGCATCCATAGAGTAAGGTTTTAAAACATGCGTCAGTGTCGTCCGATATCTACAATCCTGAAAATTTCTTAGACTCAGCTTTTTTGATACCCTCGTTCCATGTTCCTTTAGGTATATCTATTTTCTTTTCGTGATGTGGCATGCTTCTTTGAATAGTTTTGTAATTTGCCACACGCTGTACATGGGGTTGTACCAAGTGAATTGTTTTCTCTCGATGTCATTCATGATCGTGTTTTGCAGTTCCATTTGTTTAACGTCCTCATCTCTGATTCGGTCAGCTCGTGAAATCCATACCGATATTTTGAGGGCATCCATTTGGGTGGTCTCTAACATTCTGTCATGCCTCTTAGTAATTCTCCAGGTGTCTGATCCATAGAGTTTTTATGCGTTATATATAACGGGTGTTCATTTGAAAAGTCAATCTAGTAGCATGTGATTTACTGAGAACATTTTGAAGTATGTCGTAAATTAAAATTTACTACTTAACCTACGAAGTCGTATATTTTGACAGTTTCATACATACAAATAAATAACAAATGTGATTGACATTATCAAATGTCATTTGGATTTACGTTTACGGAACAACAAACACATACTAATATATGCGTCTTAATTCTTTAATTGTTTCGACCTTTGCTTGATGTAAATCCATATCACAAATAAATAAAACACACATAAGATGTTTTAGATTTACACTTTATTAATAAAATAATGACAGCTGTTTCGCTAACACAGTAGCTTCTTCAAATTCAACTTAAGACTAAAGATACATACAAGATACAGCGTTAATCAGGTAGTTGACCCAAGTTAAAATTCTAGGAACTATTACATTTATATTTTGCTTTTTGAAAACTATACCATGTCCTACTTGTGTGAGGTTTAAGTATAAAAATATAGTATAAGCAACTAAGAAACAATATTTCAATGGGTGAACAGATTTAACAGTGGGGATGAATTCAAGTCTAATTTATCGTTTAGTAACATTTCTGAGTTTTTAAGTTTATTAATTTCTAAAGACTCTAAACAATTTAGTTTTCTACCTTTATTTTCTACATGTATGATATCGAATTGTAAATTAAATTCGTGCTCATTCTCTGTTAATATGCGTCTTATTCTATCAAAATTTCAAAGTAACCTAGATTGACTTTTCAAATGAACACACGTTATAATGCTGTATTTTCTGATATGCTTGCTCCATAGGATTCCATTCAGCAACCTACTGCTCTTCTTGCCTGTATTATTCTCATTCTTATCTCCTTCTCGTCTGTCCCTGTTTTGTCGAATATTACTCGCAGGTAATTATTACACAGGCTGAAGTATCCAGTTGTAAATTCTGAATTTCAGCGCCGATGCTCAAGTATTTGGTTTTCTCTGTATTTATTGTGAGACCCCATTGTTCATAAATTTCGTTCAACTTGCGTGTCATATATTCGAGATCTTCTCCCCGTCTCTTGATATAACTGATTGGTCGTTTGCGAGCTGTAAACGCTTGTGTTCTTTAGCGGTATTCCCATTCCTGAACATGTCTCCTTCCCTTTTTTAAACTCTTCTTTAATATATATTTTAAATAACGTCGGGGATGTACGGGAGCCCTGTCGGAGTCCTTTAATTACGTTAAACGGCGTTGATAATTTAATATTTTATTTTCATTAAACTTCATTTTATTTTATAAATATTATTTTCGAATTGTTTGCGTTTTATTAAACATTTTTATTCATCCTTATAAAGATAGGAAAGATTTGAAGGTTGATTATTTATTTTTAGTATTACTATATAGATTATATAAAATTGCCTACATTAATCGCACGATATCACGATGGAAAAATGTAATTACTGTCATACCCACAACGGAAAACAGAAATTAATTATAAATCGTCATAGGACTGTTTAGAAATAATTCATTTTAACTTCAAGAGAATCACAATTCATTCTAATGAGTGTAAAATATATACGTGTTTAGTTTTATAGCTTTAAAATATATCAAATGTACATATGCAAAAGATTATTCTTACAAACTAAATGACGCTTATCTATGTTTCTTAGAATTGATTTTTATAAATTCATGTTTATTTTTATAATCATTTATGATTTTGTGTAGACATTTGAGATTAAATAGGCACCACATTGGTATAATTTATAATAAAATTATGTTTTCACATATAAATAAAATTTTAGAAATAAGTACTGCAAGTTTATAAGAGTTTTAATAATAAAAAATAAAGTTATTCACTGTAAGGCAAAAAGAAAAGTAGAAAAAAGCTGACGACACCGTTGTATTTTAAATAAAAATACTACGCAAAAAATAAAAGTAGTCACTTTTTTAAACTTCGATATTTTTTTAATATTTCAAGAGTTTTGGCAGAAACTTGAAATATGTAATGATTCATTATTTATTGAACCAATTTTAACAAATTAAAAATAGAAAAACACTGTAACAACCTACTTACTACTAACTTTTATGTAGGTACTAACATTTGCAAAAATAACGTGGTTGAAGTCAAATGAAATTAAAAAAAGCCTGACAACTTGGCTAATTCGTACAAATTGTGAAGTTAATATCTAGTGTGGCATCCTCTTAGCTGCACAAGTGCTGCGCAGCGTCGTGGCATGCCATAAATAATCCTTCGCAAGAATCTTGAGGAAAATTGTCCCATTCTTCAATTAAGGCCTGTGCCAACTGTTCAGTTGTGATTGGTGGATTTGGATATCGTCGAACACGTTTCTCTCTAATTGATCCCAAACATGTTCGATTGGATTCATGTCTGCGCTGCATATTCCCCTATAACTATATATATAACTATATTTCCCGAAAATTTTCGGCAGACCATATTCGATAATTTTGTAAATTTACATAACTTTATAACTGAAACCATGCTTAATCTGAAAAGATGATACATATATCTAAAATATTATCATTCTTTAAGTTGCTAATAAACCATTTTTTTTTTTTCATAGTCAATGAGTCAATTGTATGAAATAGTACATTATATACCGCGGGACTGAAGTAGTACATTTAATCCTGAAGGTAAAGTTTATGGCCCGACCGCAGGGAGGGCCATAATTTACCTGAAGGATTAAATGTACTTCAGTCGCAAGGTATATACGATACTTTTCGTACTTCCGGTATGATTTTATTAATTATTTCAATAATTTCAATCAGTTTTTTCTCTCTTCAACTCATTTAATAAACTGTCTTTGAAATAAGTTACCATAGTAACATTGCGTTGTGACAATTATAATTTAGAAACATTGTCATTACTAGTGTCATTGTAAAGAAACATTGTTATTGATAATTATTGGTATCATGAGTGAAGAAGGTGTATCTGATATTGATAAAAGAGCAGCCGAAGTAGGTGAAGAATTGTTACCACCGAAATCTAGAAAACTATACGAGCAGCAGTACGATGCTTTTAAAAAGTGGTGCCGCTTAAAAAATGTGAGACAACCTACTGAAAATGCGCTGTTAGTCTACTTCAATGATAAATCAAAAGCGGTTTGTGCCTCAACTCTCTGGGCACATTACTCAATGCTGAAATCGGTTATTAACATTAGAGAAGATATTGATATAAGTAAATTTCCAAAATTATTAGCTTTTTTGAAGAGAAGAAATGAGGGATTTAAGCCAAAGAAGTCAAGAATTCTCACGTCTGAGCAGGTAGATCAGTTCTTACGGGAGGCTCCGGATGATAAATATTTAATGCTTAAGGTAAATTTGGAAATTTGTTTATATTCAGAAATTTTAAGAAATCAATTTTTTTGTAGGTTGCACTTATTTTGGGCGTTGCGGGAGCTTGTCGTGGAAAAGAGTTGGTTGATTTAGAAATCGACGATGTGAGAGATTTGGGCGATTCCTTCCTAATTGCGATTAGAAACACCAAAAATAAAATTGACCGAAATTTTGTGATCAAAAATTCAGAAAACAGTGCCATCAGTTTTGTGGCGATATTTCGGAAATATGTGGCATTGCGAAAGACAGGGACACCTCATTCAAAATTTTTTGTTCAATACATCAACAAAGAATGTACTACGAGAGTAGTAGGAAAAAACATGTTTGGTACATTTCCACGGCAAATAGCAGCTTTCTTGAAATTAGAAAATGCGACGTCTTATACGGGACATTGTTTTAGACGCACATCTGCGTCTTTGTTAGCTGATTCGGGAGCAACAATAGACCTGCTGAAGAGACATGGAGGATGGAAATCCTCCAACGTGGCCGAGGGATATATTGAATCGTCTATTAAAAATAAACAAAAAATTTCAGATAAAATATTTGGTCAAGTCGCCGATTCGTCCACTATAGTTATGCCACAGTCCTCATTCTCGCTTCCTGTTTCCGCAGGATCTTCGAAACAAACACCAGTTCAATATGAAAAGGACCTATCTGTTACTCGTCAGTTACCTGCTGCATTAACCCAGGAAAGACTGGTCAATATGACGAACTGTCACAATATTAATTTGAATATTAACGTTAATTACCATTCTAATTAATTATATTTTTCAATAAAATATCCCTTAAATTCGTTTGTTTTTGATTTAATCGTTCCGGGAGTTTCGTCAATATTTAATCCCGGAGGGATTAAATGTGACACTATAGTACCTGTCACAAGGGAGTGAAGTTGTCACTTTAGGCCCGGAAGTACGAAAATGTATTTTTTTCTGAAATCAGTCAAGATCGCCTATTTTCTCGGCGCAATTTCAGATCCCAAAATAAGCTATTCTAGTATTTAGTTTGTTGCTAAGCAACCATCAGAAAATAGTCCGGTAAAGTTTTTTTTCGTCCTAAGCCGGGAAAGTCAGTAGCTTTTCCGTACCGGTTTTTTATATACATTTTAGAGAGTAAATAAATACACGAAATTAGTAACGAATCTCTGACTTTTTTAACAATAAAAACACACACACATTGTCAAGGAAACGCGTTCATAGGTAATTAGATGGTAATGAAAAAATGTTGATTGCAATTTCAGAAAAAAAAGTATGTGCACCTCGTTGTAAAAGCACATGCCTGGACATCAATGCTTGTTGGTCTCGGCTTAACGCCTCGGCCAACAATTTACATTGTCGTCCAGGAATGTATTGCTTTTACTACTAGATACACAGTGTACTATTATTTATCAACTTGAACAGAGTTATATGACATTCTATAAAATGTCGAATATGCTTTTAACATTATGTAGCTAATTCTTCACATCCTTGTACTAATTGATGTAGTGGCTTAGTGAAACTATGTTCCAAATTTACATCTATGACAGTTTCTTCTGTAAGAATTGTTCTACGATGAGGTGGTTTATTTTTGCCAACATTTTCTGTTTAATGGAAGGGACTAACAGTATTATACCTGTGTCTAATTAGAATGTCATCATGAAATTTCTCATTTGGAAGATTAACATTAAATTAACGAAAACAAAATCACGGAATAAACTTACGTGCCATCTTCATTGTTTTACCGATTTCAATACTATTCCAAAATGAATTTATTATACTTTATAGTTTATTTATTTATTTAGCGTATGGCTATATGGATTCAGATCTAAACAACGCTACATATACATATACTGGATGGTGGGGATTTCATATCCCACTCTATTCTTTATTCCCTCTTTCGTTCTTTCTTCTGGAATAACCGGATGGTAGGAGACGCAATATGGCTTGAAACTTGTATTGTTTCTCCGAGACTTCCTGTCGTTTGGTTCTGAGTAGGGCCATGGTTGAGAGACCCTAAGGCATCAGGATCTATGTATAGTAGCCAGGACATCCGAGGACTGGTTGCTGAAGTTTACTCTAACTTATTTAGCGTTACCCAGGGTGCACGTGTAGCAATTTGCCACGGACGCGAAATAGTCTACACCCCTCTATAGTTTAGGTTTATATACAGTGTGTTTCACTTTTCATGGGGACACCTAAATAACTTTTTTATTTTGAAAGCAATCAATATAAAATTTTTATCGGTTGTGTAGGCCCGGACAACGCACCTTTTTGTATGAATACAGTTTTTATAAAGTAAATATCTAGCCAACTACAATTAAAATAAAAAGAAGTGTTTCAAGTAAAGTCATGCTAGCGATTAAGATAGAGCAAAAAAGTATTAGGAAAAGTTTTTACAAATCACGCAAGAACCCTTAATACCAAATTTCGCAGAAAATTTTTCATTTTTAAATTCTTCTACATTTTTATGCTATCAGTAGATAATAGTTTGTTATTGCAATAATAAGAGTGCCATGAAGCAAGAAAACAATTCACAAATTTTATTCAACTTTAAAGAACAAACAAAACAAAAGCAACAATTTAACTAACAATATATTAAATAGGATCTTTTTCCACTGAATCACCTTGAAGACGAATACATTTTTCCAATCACCTTTTGTGGTTCGGTACAACCCGTCGTAATACTTCTGGAGAAATTTCTCGACAGGCTTGTCGGATTTTCTGACACAGTTCCTGTATGTTTTGAGGTCTAGATGCATACACAGCATTTTTAATAGTCCCCCAAAGAAAAAAGTCGAGTGGTGTAATGTCAGGTGATCTCGGAGGCCACTCTATTAAAGGGCTATTACGGCCTATCCATCTTAACGGAAAGTTTTCGTCTAACCATCCTCGATCTATTCTTGCGTTATGAACTGGGGATCCATCTAGCTGGAAGTGCAAATCTCGCCTCATATCCAATGGTAAATCATCAAGCACATCAAATAATTCAGTATTTGAAAAATTTAAAAACCTTTCTGCATTTAGCGTATCAAAAAAGAAAAATGGGCCAATGATTTGTGTATTTAAAATTCCGCACCACACATTAACTTTCTGCGAATATTATCTTTTACAATTGATAACCCATTTTGGGTTTTCTGTTGCCCAGTATCTACAATTCTGGGATGAAATAATACCATTTGTAGTGAAGGTAGCTTCATACTAAACATTATTTTTTTTTTAATTCTCTGTCATTTAGAAAATTGCCTTGAGCCCATAGACAATACTCCATTCTTCTATTTAGGTCTCCTTCTTCAAGGGCGTGTAAATATTTTGGCTTATACGGTTTCAATTTGTGACGACGGAGACATCTCCAAATTTTGGAGTAAGAGATATTTTAAATGTCTAGCCATATCTCCTAAACTTGCGTGAGGATTATTACGATACGCTGCTAATATTACTGCATCGAAAGGGTGTTCTCGATTGTTCAATTCATGTTGACGTGGCTTAGCAACATCTCTAGTAGTGTTGAAAATGTTATTCAAGTATGCAACAGTTCGATGACGGATGGGTGGACGTTCAGGATGTCTCGCGTTAAACTCTCTTGCAGCCTCTCGGGTAGAACGTTCAATAGTTTCAACTGAAATAAACTGTTTAGTGAATTGACGTTTGACATTTGAACTGACAAATTATTTTCTTGCTTCATGGCACTCTTATTATTGCAATAACAAACTATTATCTACTGATAGTATAAAAATGTAGAAGAATTTAATATATACTTTTTTGTTCTATCTTAATCGCTAGCATGACTTTACTTGAAACACTATTTTTATTTTAATTATAGTTGGCTAGATATTTACTTTATAAAAACTCTATTCATACAAAAAGGTGCGTTGTCGGGGCCTACACAACTGATAAAAATTTTATATTGATTGCTTTCAAAATAAAAAAGTTATTTAGGTGTCCCCATGAAAAGTGAAACACACTGTATATAGCTTTAAGTAGTATTTATATTTACTTACATGGCATTATTCAAATAGATTTTCTTGTAACATTCGAAAAGATTTCGTTACATACAATTACATATATTGAAATTGGTTTTTAAGAGATAAAGGTGAAAATATACGAAGTATAGAATAAACGACAATTACAAAAAAAAACCACTAAAATTAACTTAATTTCAATGTGACTCTATTCGCGCGCTAAATTAAAATACAATTTCGATATGGAGTTTGCAGAAAAAATCAAATTTATGACAATCATTTTGAATCTCGTGGTACTTGTAAACCAACGAATAATAAATGCCTAA
Organism: Melolontha melolontha; assembly: GCA_935421215.2. NCBI lineage: Eukaryota > Metazoa > Arthropoda > Insecta > Coleoptera > Scarabaeidae > Melolontha > Melolontha melolontha. The sequence continues at coordinate 163,149,883 of OW285237.1, read as the reverse complement.
TTATATGTCCATGCAGATTTTTTTTATTTTCGAATTTTAACAGGAAGAATTCGGTTGGAAATTGGTTCACGGTGACGTATTCCGTCCACCTCGAAAAGGCATGCTGCTTTCCGTTTTACTCGGATCAGGCGTTCAAGTTTTCTGTATGACTCTCGTAACTTTGGCCTTCGCTTGTTTGGGATTCCTCAGTCCTGCTAACAGAGGTGCATTGATGACATGCGCCATGATTTTATTTGTGTTATTGGGCACTCCAGCAGGTTACGTCTCGGCACGTATCTACAAAAGTTTTGGTGGGGAAAAGTGGAAGTCCAACGTCCTTCTGACGTCAATGTTATGTCCAGGGTGAGTTTAAATTGTGACATTAGATGTATTTACTGTATCTAGAAAATTCAAAATAAAAAAATACTGCATAATTAAGGGTATTTAACCTTTTAGTTTCGACTTAAGATTTCTAATAAGAACAAGACATGCAAATGTCTAATCTCTTTAATACTATTACTAATTTATTATATTGCCCATATGAAAGTATATACAGTAATTATATAATAATAATTATATTACAGTGTCGTATTTGGACTGTTCTTTGTAATGAATTTGGTTTTGTGGAGTAAAGGAAGTTCAGCTGCAGTGCCTTTTACAACACTTGTCGCTTTATTGGGCCTTTGGTTTGGAGTTTCTGTTCCATTGACTTTTATTGGCGCTTATTTCGGATTTAGAAAAAGGGTAAGTAAGCTTGTTTTTATACTATAATCTTTCGTTTTCTTATGAACTTTAATTGGGAAGAAACTACAAACTTACATTATATAAACTGTAAATAACTAGTTAATTGAAGAGATACGTGTTAAAACTTCATTACAATAATTAATAACAAATTTTTTTAAGTCTCAAAAAGGTATACTGTAGCGACTACATATATTTCGCCACATTGTGGTTTCATCAGGTAATGATAAATACTCAAAATGATATTAAGTAGACACTATATAGGGTGTCCTTGAAATAAAAGGGTAACATATGGAAAATGGAAAGATGTAATTATATAGAATATGAATCCAAAATATTGTGAGTCAATTAAGATGCGAATCCCAGGACCCCTTGAAAATTAAATTACGTGCCGCCTATGTATCGGAATGTCTATTAAAAATACCTCCTTTGCTTACCTATGCTTATAAAAAATGTTCCATATATGTCATTGTTTAGACGGCTGTCGACGCTATAAAAACCCTTCAATGGAGCAGCTTTGTTTACTCTGGGTTTAGTAACTTCAATACGATTACGTACAAATATATCTGCTTGTGAATCATTTGTAGACGAAAACTTTTACAACTGACCTAAACTACCTTTTCTTGTTATTACATGATGGTTTTTTTTTGTTACGAGAAGTAACAAAATAAAATATTAATATGGATAAAAGACCGCTACCGTAAACACACTGCAATATTTATGTTTATATAAACGATAATATTGTGTCTAAGTTTTGTTATGGTAAGGGTTCAATAACCTGGTACGAAAATCAGCGCAAATTTTTAAAGATATATTAAAAGAATATGTAAGATGTGTGCTCTACGGGCATATGGTTCTATTTGATAGCAATCAATCTTTCATCGAACGTACGTAAGGATCGACAGCTGAACGAACCTTATAGCGAGATGGACAATAACAAAATTATTCTTATTGTTATTGTGGGTTAATTTTAAGATGTCTTTTATAATATAGTCCACCGCACAGTGACACGTCAAAATTTTTTGAATATCTTTGTCATTTTTTCTCGCTTATGAGATGGAATTTTGGATATATATTCTATATAATTTAATCTTTCCATTTTTCATACGTTGTCTTTTTATTTCAAGGACATCCGGTATATGTGTATGTTTCGCCACAATGTAGCTTCATCAGGTGATAATAAATACATATTAGTACAGGTATTTATCAACACTTACCATAATTGTTAGCAAGAAATCTGTCTCATGATTTGAAAATTGAAAAAATTTAAAACCTATCTTCCATTGTTTGGAAAACATTCTAAGTTTATTAGTTGATAACTAATTGACAAAGGGAGAGGTAAAATGACACTGCACATTTTGAGGAAATAGTCAGAAATGCTATCGAGTCCAGGATTGAAACGGCGTTTTAGAAAGGCAAGCTTATGAAATATTGTATCAGTATGATTTACGTAAACTGTTTCAAAATAGTTGCGTAAGCTGTTTCAAAATAGTCAGCGAACACATTGCATACTTTTTCAGAAGTGTTAAATTTAATGCCATTATGACAGAGACGTTGAGATAAACTTGACTGTTTATTTCCTATCTTAATAAAGTTCCAACAGGCACAAATATTTTAAGTGATAGATTGCGAGAAATAAACAAAGTTTTTACAGTGAATGGATTGCTTAACTAACTGGTAAAAATAGTCGAAACAACGTTCCAAATCATACGAGAGTAAAATAGTCCAATCCAAGAAAAGAAATAATTTATTTGATTTTAAAAGCTTTTCTGAAATTATATTTCCACCAGCTATCCAGAACCATTTCAACAATAACATATCTCAGGCTAAAACTTAATTACAATTACCCTCTGCTTATATTCACATATAATGAATAAATATATTTATTTTGATGAGAACTATTAGAATGATTAATCATTTCAGCTCTTGGTAAGATATGAAATATTAGGGACATCAGTCAATAAGTGTACATGTGATATATTAATTGTGTAATGTGTCTTAGTCAGGAGATCCTAAAAGATTACCTGACTGGCTCTATTTGCTAGTTCATTAACCTTTATCCAAGATACACCACGATGAGGCGAACTAGTTTTGCATCCCAATAAAACTAAATAATGTACAGTACAATCCCGATTTTCCGAAATCCGGTTTAACCGAAACAAACTATTTAAAAACAAAAATCCCGATTAACCGAAAAAATTCGCATTATACGAAACGCGTCTGGGATTCACCTACACTGCTAGGTGGTTCCCCTCGCGGTTTCACGGCAATACGACGATCTAAAATGCGAATTGTTTTGGTTAGCCGACAGAGTGTTACAAGTACATATGTATTAACGTCTGTTATTATCGCAAAAAGAGTTTTATTCTCAAATATTTTACAAAATGCAGTGTCAGAGCAATAAACGTAAACGCGTTGTTATCAGCTTGCAGGAAAAACTTAAAGCGGTTCGACGATTAGATAATGGTGAACTGCTTAAAAATATAGCAAAGGATTTAGGCGTAGGTGTAAGTACGGTTGCAGAATGGAGAAAAAATCGCGAAAAACTTGAAAAATGGTGTAGTGTTTTGTCATCGCCGACCCCGGCACGAAAAAGTATGAAAAGAGGTGAATACGAAAAAGTGGATGATTCTTTATTTTTATGGTTTACACAGAATCGAGAACGTGGAATACCAATTTCGGGGACCATTTTAAAACAAAAAGCAGTGAGTTTAAGCGAAGAATTGCCGGTCATTGAAGCGCCTGAAAGTTTTTCTGCAAGTGATGGATGGCTAGACCGATGGAAAAAAATACATGGTGTACGTCAACTGAAAGTTTGTGGGGAAAAGTTGTCTGCCGATGTATCTGCCGCGAAAAAATTTGCAGAGAATTTTATGGAGCTTATGAAAGAAAATGATTTACAACCAGACCAGATCTACAATTGTGACGAAACCGGCTTGAATTACAAAATGTTGCCCTCAAGTACCTTAGCTTCAAAAACGGAAGCTGGAGCACCTGGTTATAAACGTAGCAAAGAACGTATCACTGTTCTTGCATGCGCTAATGCTTCTGGGAGACACAAACTTCCATTATTATGTATCGGTAAGTCAGCAAAACCACGAGCCTTCAAGAATATTCGTCCCAATGCTTTTCCTGTTTTGTATAAAAATCAAAAAAAAGGCTGGATGAATGCAAATCTATTCAAAAATTGGTTTTTTGAAGATTTCGTACCAAAAGTAGTCTTTTTTAAAAGAGCACGGATACCCCAGAAAAGGTGTTTTGTTACTAGACAATGCTCCCACTCACCCAAGTGCGGAGCAACTTGAAAGTGGGGAAATAAAAGCAATGTTTTTGCCTCCTGCTGTAACTTCTCTCATTCAGCCCATGGATCAGGGTGTGCTGGAAAATTTAAAACGTAATTACAGGCGTTTGCTATTGGAGCATATTTTGGAACTAGATGAGGGTGCCAATCTCACTGAATGTCTAAAGAAGTTAAACTTGAAAAATGTTGTATATTGGATAGCTTCAGCTTGGAATCAAGTAAAAGGTAGAACCCTGGAAAAATCTTGGTCAAAATTGATTCAACACGAGGAGGGACGTATCACAGAAGCAGAGTCCGACCATGAAGAAAGTTTACAGCAAATTTTCACGAAAATACCAGGATGTGAAAATGTTACGGAAACAGAAGTTAATGAATGGTTAAACAGTGATAATGTAGAAGATGAAATGACTGACCAAGAATTAATTGAAAGTGTTTGCAAAAATGCTAATGAAATAAGCAGTGATGACGATGACGAAGTAGAATGCACTGACAATATTCCAGTAAAAATGTCACATTCAGAAGGACTAGAAGCCTTGGAGAAAGCGTTAACTTATGTAGAACAACAAGAAAATGCAACTGCCGCGGATGTTCTTTTTATAAAACGTTGGAGAGACATTGCGGCCAAAAACAGAAGTAGTGCTAAACGAGTGCAGTTAAAAATTACCTCATTTTTAAACAGTAAAGTGTAGAATGGGATATATATCTTATATTTTACGTTGCATTTAACATGTCTTTTATGAATGTACATATGTATATACATACATATTTAGGCATTTATGTACATACTATGTTAAAAAAAATTAAGTAATAAAAATTAAACAAATTATTTGTTGATGTTTATTTTTAAATTAATACATAAATTCAAGTAAAATATTTCATAAATGTTTTTAAGTCGATCTAATGATATACGCATCCTAAACTCCTATTTTCCAAAAAAAAATTCGGATTAACCGAAATTTTGATTATCCGAAATCACTTTGGTCCACATTATTTCGGATAATCGAGACTGTACTGTATTAAGACTTATTTTATTAATTCAATTTATTGCTACAAGGGGCTACTGGGAAATATCTGGAATTTAGCAGTTTAGCCATATTCAAAATTTTACATTTCTAACCAGTATTTCAGTTGAGAATTCGTTCTTAAGTAAACTAATTTTGTTTTCACATCATTTAAGTTATCTGGTAATAATCTTGTGTAAAAAATGAAACTTTTGAATATGTTTTTTTATTATTTTAAATGTGGTTTAAAGCCGATGCACCGATCAACGTTATTTGGCTTTTGGCGATGAAGCACCATCCAAGATTAGTGTTTGCAGCTATAGTATTTTTACGATAACAACACAGTTGCGTCATCAATGTACGTCACACAACGTTGACAAATCTATTGTTTACAACGTGCAAATAATTGCCATTTTGGTTCTAGGTTATGTTACGAGATCAGTTAAAAACTTCAAAAATCTTTTTTTCTTACAAATGCTATTTAGATTTTATCTTAAACTGTTTAGAATGTTAATATTGTATATTTACCACTCTATATTTAGAAAAATGCATGGTTTATGTTAATTACTAAACGTAGGAAGTAATGAAAATAATTGATTACAGTTAGTATTAATAATTAAGATATAGCAGTACATACGTTAAACTAAAGAACATATAAAGGTTTTATATTTTTTAGTTTTATCACATTACTCACGAGTTTCTCTTAGGCACAAGTAATAAATTAGTGTTGTACTTGAAGTACTTGCCAATCAGATAGTATTAGGTATTATATATGGTGTAATATAAAATAAAACAAATATTAAAATCAAAACACTATCATATATTGGCTTTTCATTTCATAAATATTTTCATTGGAACAAAAGGTAAAAGTCCAGTCATTCTTATAGCTTAAAATATCATCTTTCTCTTCTTCTAAACTAATTATGAAAGGTCTGGTATCATTTTGATGAAATCCTACTTCCCTGTCCCACTATTTTTTAAATCGCAGCTTCAGTGTGAATGTCACACAGTTAGCTCATGCTTCAGCAGTTACTTGACTTGGTGCTTCTTGCCACAACCTTTTACAGCCTTCATTCGTCTTACCATATTTACCTATATTATTAGAGTAATATCTTTTTGCAATCCCTAAAATGAATTCTATAAGGTTAAAAGTAATGATATGGAGGAAGAAAATGAACTGCGTGGCCATATTGCTCTGATAATTCATCGGCTTAATAAATAGATGATGGTTTATACCTTTAAATAAAAACTATGATCTATTTGAACATAATTTGGTAATTATTTTATGTACTGACAGTCTAACGAACTCCAGTAACTGTGTTTCTAAAGCTATCTTGTCAACGTTGATTTTATTGTTGGTTAACCATACCTGAATTTGGTATTTTGTTGAGGATGAAGTAAGAGATTTATTTATTATTATCGCATGATAGCTCGCATTATCCACAATAATAACTGAAGGGCTTTCAAAATTTTTAAGTCGTTGATTTTCGAAACCATTCCAGAAAGTTTTCGTGATTCCTGTCACGGTGGTAATGCATACTTTTACTATTTGTTGCGAATATTATTTCTGCTCCAGAAATGAAACCATTACTATTACCAGCATGTACAACTATGTATCTACAAAACAAAAGTCAATGATATATTGCCTGTGCCAATTACTTTTTAAATTATTAACACCTTTTGCCACCTACTTGTTTTGTTTACATCTATTGGAAATTACATCTATTGCAAAAACGTTATTCATTCAAAACAATATGAGACAATTCCATCAATGCTCGTTTAGAGACGTCTTTCTTAAAATAGAAACTAACATTTTGTCGTGAGAGACGATAATACGAGAAAAATAAAATGACCAATATTTATATGTAAAGGCGACTGACAGATCACAGGCGGATATCATACGATGATTATACATGACAACATTGCACGGAATAGGTAACAGTGATATAACAAATTTCGTAAAATGTTGGAGAAGTTGCATACTACATTAGTAAATTGAAGCATTTAGGTTTTCACAACTGATATTACTGGTTATGACGAAACTGCTCTCTTATCGTAAAAATACTGTAGTTTGCGGAATTTCAGCGTGGACGCCCAACTCTCAAGGACGAAGTTTGTGAAGGTCGTCCATCAACGTCTGTTCTTGACACTAATATTGATGCCGCGCATGAAATAATTGAACGAGACCGACATGTCACTCACATATTGTAAAATTGAAGCATCCTAGAGCATTGGCATGAAAAGTAATACAACATTTGATTGTAAGGAAGCTTTACAATCGGTCGATCCTACACAATTTGACAGAACCTCAAAAACTAGGCCCTGTCAAATGAGGGAAAGAAATGCTAAAAAAGATTTTTTATTCAGAACCGAACGAAGAATGTCGCGGCGTGTAGCTTTTGCGATATTTTATACATACGGTGTATACATATTCACTACTCATAGAATAGTTAAGTAAACAATCTTTACTACTAATGTTTAATTTTAAAAAGAATGAAGAACCATTTATTATTATTGTAGATGATTTTAAATATGTACACATATAAGTGTGTTATAAAGCTATTCCTTCTCTGTACAGTCGGACCCCCGTATCCGTGGCCTCAGTATCCGCGGATTCAGTTATCCACGGTTCCATTTATCGGTTCGGCGATGCGACATATCTAAATTTTTTCTCGTTACAATTCGTCATTATTCACTGATGTATTTACACATTTCGTGAAAATACTGATGCAGTGCAATATATCACTGTAGGTATAGGTATTATACATGTTTGAATTGTTTGTATTAAGCACTTATAAAAAGTTTACAATGAACAACAGCTCTTCAAACAGTAAATATAAACGAGATATAAGGCAGTGGTTGTATTCTATAATACTGTTCATTGTTTAAATTTGTATAAAAATGCTGAATATGTAATGTCATGTTTTTATTGGCATGAATATGAAGAATCGTTTATTTTTCGTACACAGTACGACTTAAATGTTCTCGTGGATTGCATGTGTTTGTACGCACTGTTATTTATATGTAATATCTCAATAATGCATCGAAAGCAACGAAGTCGTGATAGTGACTGTCCCTCAAAGCCTAAGAGAAGACGTGAAGTATTAACTCTTGGTGAAAAACTGTGAATTTTTGATTTAATACAAGAAAGAAAATCGTATGCTGAGCTAGCAAGGATATATGGTAAAAATGAATCGTCCATACGCGAGATTGTAAAAAAGGAGAAGAATATTCGATCTAGTTATTCTGGCACCCCCAGACTGCCAAAAAACTTCCACAATACGTGATAAAGTACTAATAAAGCTAGAAAGAGCGTTAAATTTATGGATTGAAGATATGAATAGGAAACATGTACCGATCAGTGGTAATATTTTACAGCAAAGGGCCTTAGTCTTTATGAAAACTTTATAAAAGGCAGCACTGAAGAAGACATAAAACCATTCACAGCAAGTAGGGGATGGCTGAATAGATTCAAGAGCAGATATAACTTGAAAAATTTAAAGATCACTGGAGAAGCTGCATCTGCTGGCGAAGAAACTGCTGCTACGTTTCCGGCTAAGTTAAAAAGGATTATTAAAGAGGAAGGCTGCCACCCAAAACAAGTGTTCAACTGCGATGATACTGGTTTGCTGTGGAAAAAATGCCCAGTAGAACGTATATTCATAAAACAGCAAAACAGGCACCAGGATTCAAAACATGCAAAGACAGGTTAACGTTGCTATTATGTGTTAATGTTGAAGGGCACGTGATCAAGCCAGGCGTAATACATCGTTCACAAAATCCTCGCGCCCTCAAAAATAAAGACAAAAGCAATCTACCTGTGTTCTGGCAACCCAATAAGAAAGCATGGGTTACAGTAACACTTTTCACTGAATGGTTTCGCCTATGCTTCATTCCTGAAGTCAAACGATACTTGGAACAGGAGAAATTGCCATTTAAAGCATTGTTAATAATGGACAATGCACCTGGTCATTCAAAATCCATTGCTATGGAAGATGAAAATATTAAGATTGTATTTTTACCGCCAAATACTACCTTATTACTGCAACCTCTCGACCAGGGTATTATTCGGTGCGTTAGGGCAATATACACTCGTCTTGTATTTGAAAGACTTAGAATATCAATGGATGTAGAGCCTGAGTTGCAAATTATGGATTGCTTGAAAACATTTACAATCGCCGACGCAATTACATTTATCAAAACAGCAATAAATGAATTAAAACCAGTGACTATAAAGTCATGTTGGAAGAATTTGTGGATTGAGGTTGTTAGCGACTTTGAAGATTTACCGACTGTTGATGAGGAAGTAAACAAAATCATTTACATAGCAAGGCAGTTTAGTGAAGAAGGATTCGTTGATTTGATGGAGGAGGGGGTGCATGAGTGTATTGAAGAACATGGAGAGGAATTATCAAATAAAGAATTGGAGGAACTTATAACTTCATCGACAGAGGAAGAGGAAGATGAAGAAACTGACACACGAGCATCTGAATGGTCTTTGGAAAGATTGGGCGAAGTATTTCGGCTTGCACAGGATTTAAAGGAAAAGATCGTACATTACGGTCCTTTAATGGAACGCAGTATGAAAGTAACGAGATCAATAACTGAAGCATTGGACCCTCTTCAACACTATTTAATGAATTGAAGAAAAAGAAACAGCAGCTTCCTATAACAATGTTTTTCCAAAAAAGTGACAAAAGGGCATCAACGATCGAGAATCCTGTGCCACCAACATCGCTTGCGTTTACTTTCTCTCCGGTGGAGGTGCCAAGAGTCAGTTGATGTTGAAGATTCTTTTTCCGATTAAAAATTATTTTTAATATCTAATATATATACATATTGCTATGAATTGTGATGTTGATCGCTTAATTAAATTGAGTTCACAATCCACGGTAGCTTTGCCGGACTCACTCAGTTGGGTCGCCTTCCTTGAGCTCTCAATTCTGCAGGGCTACCCTCGTAGGGTGTGTGGAACCAGATATATTAAAACAACAGGCATTAGATAAAGAAATAAAACTAGCATCAACGCCACATACATATAATATCCAAAAAAAAAAGAAAAAATTCTACCTTATCAAGTATAAGGCAGTATTGTGACTTTATTTCGCCGCAAAATTAGAGGAAAACTTGTGTAAAATATGACTGGTACACTAGACTAAAAGCCTCTTAAATGAATCCCGAACAAATATTCACAAATTAAATATAAAAAAAAACTATCAGATATCAACAATTACGTTAACCCCTCAAATCAAAACGTCAAAATAGAAAATTATCTATTTTCGCACGCATCCAAGAACTAAATTCATGCATACAAATAACATGAAGCAAAAAAAACTATTCCCACCTTCTATCGTTCTAGAACATTTTATTTAACATAATACTTAAAAAAAAACATCTGATAACTTTCCTGAATATTTCTCTGAGTACAAAAATATTATAAACTAGAATTATTGAATTTACTGAGCTTCTTATTGTAATACACTTATTTCTAAATACATAGATATAATATTAAAATATACATACATTCATTTTTGTATACGTCACGTCACAAAAACTATTATAAGAGAGACTCCAGATAGGTCATTTAATTTAAATTACAAGTTTAAAATACTCGTAATAACACGTAAATGAATTTTAATCACATCAAATCACCACAAAACCCAAAACGAAGTTATCAAAAATCTTATTGAATAAAATTAAGTTCTATTCAATAGCAGTAACAAAAAAACACCACCTATCTGCTCAAAAACTATGAAATCTCTAAAAACATGAAGATCCAGGAAACGGCATGTTACCCCTACCTAACATAAATATAAATCAAAACAGCGACAATAATTATTTCTATTATTATAACTTCCACCTTGGCGCGAACTGCAAGCATCCCAATAGACCCGTACATTCTACAGTCGTGGACAAAAATACACATTATAATAAATTATCATATAAAATATCAAATTTTTATAATTATTTCTCTGTAATAAAATGTACATAAATATATAGTCTTTTATAGTTTCTTTTATTTCTTTCTTCAGGGAAAAGTCCACGACAATATGTACTTTCTAGTTTACAATATAATAAAATAAATAAATGAGACTAAATTCCTTTTGTTATTGACTTAATACAATTATGTAATATCATACGTGTACATACTTGCAATTAAACGAAAATTGGTAGATGTTGGCTATTATCTGCGGTTTTCGGTATCCGCGGTAAGGCTTGGAATGTATGTACCGGGGTCGGGGAGGGGGATACGGGGGTCCGACTGTATTCTAAATTTTTAATCATACAAAAAACACATGTTCTTTTAATAATATTTAATGACATTTTTGTTTCAGGCTTTGGAACATCCAGTCAGAACAAATCAAATTCCAAGATTAATACCTGAACAGTCAATATACACTCAACCGGTACCCGGTATTATCATGGGTGGCGTCTTGCCATTTGGCTGTATCTTCATTCAATTATTCTTTATATTGAATTCAATCTGGGCATCACAGATGTATTACATGTTCGGTTTTCTTTTCCTCGTCTTTATAATTCTTGTTATAACTTGTGCAGAAACAACAGTACTATTATGCTATTTCCATCTTTGTGCTGAAGATTATCATTGGTGGTGGAGATCTTATTTGACATCTGGATTTACAGCTGTTTATTTATTTTTCTATTGTTGCCATTACTTTTTTTCAAAATTACAGATCGAAGACGCTGCATCTGGATTTCTGTATTTTGGTTACACATTGATTATGGTGTTCCTATTTAATTTGTTAACTGGAACAATAGGATTTTTCGCTTGCTTTAGTTTTATAAGGAAAATATATAGCGTTGTTAAAGTTGATTGAAATTTGTCAAATTTCATATAAAATATTTGTGATTTTTATTTTTTTTTTTCCTAGCAAAAAGTACAGAATTTTTTTTTCAAGTGAAAAAATTTGAACTGTACCAAACTTATTGAAAAATACATTTTCCACCGAAATAATTCAAATTTCCGGCAAAAGACAAAATGTGTAAAGTAGTAATAATACTAATTGCACATATTGTTATCATTCACTCCAGTTTATTATATAATTTGTGTGTGTGGATTATTTACTGATAGATGAGATTGCGTGCCTGCAATTTAAATTTAATGTGTTAAACGTTCGATGTGTGTTTGGAAATTTGTAATTTCAGTTTTAGTTTCATCTTTTTAGGCATTCATAACGATATTTGTAAATTATTTAATATATTTTTATGTAATGTAACTTTTATGATCCTTAAATAAAGGGATGCACAATAAATATGTACAGTGTATAATTTAACATGTCTTTTACCGTTTTTAAATTACAATAATGTTTTAAGACAAAATTTCAAATATTTCAGAAAAATTGAATGAAGAACAACGAAGTGAAAAGGTGTAAAATAAATGCAAAAATTAATAAACGTTTACAGTCAAAGCTCCTTATTCGCGGTGGATACGTTCCGTAAATATGCGGCGAATACAGAAACCGTGAATACGGAATGATAATTTGAATGGATTGGTTCCAAGTTTACAAAATAAATAGAAAAAAGTATATACCGAGTTCTTTTATCATCACTAGAGAACGGATGCAATTTCCATAAAACGCAATCGGCAATTGGAATTGTGTATAACGTCGCTCAGTACATCCCGGCGTAATTCAATGAAGTATTTGTTTGACTATTGTATTGTCTGCTATTGTATTCGGAGAATATAGTGTTTTTTAAAGTGTTTTCATGAGCGTAGATAGAAGCGGGGTTTTTATAATGTATTTTATTTATTAGTTTATATTTCGTAAGATAAATAAAGTGCTGTGAGTAAGTTTCTTGTTTTCATAGTTTTAACTGTTAATTACATCGTAATTTTTGTGATAGATCCTGTTTAATATCGTTTGATTGAATCTACTTCTCCCAATTATTTAGACGTAAGTGTGCATTGAATTTCGTTCAATTTCAATAACTTACGCGTACATTAGTTTTCATTTATTTAGACCTAGAGCATTGTTTAAGTTACTTTTTCAGGCATGATATGGAAGAATGTCGAGAACGGCATTGTAAAACAATGGCGAGTTGGATTGACGGTCATACTGATTGTATGTCCATTGTCAGTGATTTCGAAATTTATTACAAAATCCGTAAAATATCGTCAAAAATTCGTCACTTAGGATCGCAAACACATCTGAACTCTGTAAAACATTTATGGCGGCTAATATTCCATTAAATAAACTTAGCAATCCCACTTTAAAAATATTTCTTCAAAAATATACTGGTCGAAATGTTCCTGATGAATCAACTTTACGCAAATATTATGTTTCTAGGTGCTATACGAGAACAGTAGAGCGCATTAGAAGCCATCTTTTAAATCAATACATATGGATAAGCGCCGACGAAACGGTGGATATGTTAGGACGCTGTGTGGTAAATGTTGTAGCTGGTGTACTACATCCAACTATTCCCTATAACTCATATGTAATAGCAACAAGTGTTATAAATAGAGTTGATGCGGAAACAGTTGCTGAAACCATTAAGAAGAATATGCAAAAAATGCTTCATTCGGACGCCACGCACAAAGAAAAAATACTTTTATTTGTCAGTGATAGTGCTGCGTATATGTTAAAACAGGCAGACTATTGAAGAAAACATATCCTAATATGCTACATATTACTTGTGTAGCACATGCTCTCCACAGAATCTGTGAATATATCAGAGACACTTTTCCTGAAGTTGATAGATAGACTTGTATCAGCTTTTAAAAAAGTTTTCAGAAAAGCACCATTGAGAGTAGCTCTTTTCAGGGAAAAATTTCCATCTCTGTCACTGCCTCCCACTCCAGTAATAACTAGATGGGGAACATGGCTGGAAGCTACTAGTTATTATTCTCAGAATTTCGATAGTCAAAACATTTCGTAACACTGCTAAAGGAGGATGCTAGAAGTATTGGTGAGTGCAAGGAGCTCACACAAATCCCAAATTTAAAAAATCAGTTGTACTTTCTTCACGAACACTTTGGAAAATTGCCAAAACTAATCACTTATTTTGAAAATCGAAATCTCAAATTAAATGACGGATTAACCACATTAGATGTGGCTGTTAATAATTTTAAAAGTATTCCAAGTGACTTCGGATGTGGCCTTCGGCAAAAGTTTGAAGCAATTCTTAATAGAAATCCAGATTTAATTACATTGCAGCAATTATGTATGGAGACAATTCCACAAAATCTAACGGCTAAATATGAAGAAATAAAAGAATATTTCCAGTATGCACCTATAACCAGTTGCGATGTAGAAAGGACGTTTTCTATTTATAAGGATGTACTTAATTCAAAGAGAACAAAATTGACAGAAGAAAACCTTGAGAAACTATTGCTAGTCAATATTAATACTCCTTTACTCAACTTGAACGACAAAATGAAAAAATAAAAATGTTCCAATTATAGAAATAAAATTAAAAACTTTAAAAATACAACTTTTCAACAAATACATATGTATTTCTTAATTTTATAGATCACCACCCGTTTGTTTTCCAATTATATAAATAAAATTAATTAATAAATATGTATTTCGTAATTTTAGATAGATAGATCACCACCTGTGTTTTTCAATCAAATAAATAAAATTAAAAACTTTATAAATACAACTTTTCAACAAATAAATATGTATTTCGTAATTTTATAGATCACCACCCGTTCGTTTTCCAATTATATAAATAAAATTAAATATTTTAGAAATACAGCCTTTCGCCAGTACTGCACTGGGCTTTGCGTCATGTGGTAAGCGTGTCCGTTCTCTAATCATCACACATACATCCCTATGTGTAAAGCTAAAAAAAGAAAATTCAATTCATTGGTGCCATAGTAGACAACCAGTTATACAACAGTGACTTATTTTTCAAAATGTCACATTTCTGGATTTTTCATTCATTCTTAAATACAATCTATTGAAAAATGGATAATTTATTTAAAACAGTTAATTATCCTAACAGTCGTATACCTTCCGCGAAGACAATTTTAAATATTTTTAACAAATTCAAAGAAAATGGATAGTATTTCTTAAGGAATGAAATATATCTGAGATAGTAAAGTTAGTGTATCAAAAAAGATAGAAAATATGGAAGCATTGATAACAAAAAAGTACAATAGTATATTACATTACTAGGAGTAGAAAGCTGTCATTTTTGTGTCGAGCCCAGAAGTTTGCTGTCGAGGCGATAGCCGAGACAGTGCAAACTGGGCGAGACACAAAAAGCTTTCTACTCCGTGTGATGTATACTATTTTTTCTTCAAATAATTTTTACCGTTCTTGTGTGCTACACATTTAAATATATCATGCATTATAGTCGCTTAAATATAGATTTTATATATCTGTCAAACAACTGTCAAAGTGTTTTGTGTAAATTTTATTTATTTAAGTAATATTACAAGTACAATTATGAACAGAATAATTTTGTATATTGAAAGCACTATTGCCTATTTCGATGTCGGTGTTGATAGAAGTAGTTGACATTCTGACATTTCCCATTTTGATATTTAATAAAAAATCTGGTCAAGTTTGTGGCCTTTAGACGAAGAGCAGCATACTCTCTGTACATATTCATGTAAAAGTCTCTGATTATAGTAAAAGAACGTTATATTGCCCACTGACACTTATACGAACCTCAGTAACTAAATATTCTCTGTTCGGTGCATTAACTAAGAAATTGTCAATTTCACCTTTACACAATACCTTAGATTTTTTTGGTTTATAACCTTCGCCTTGACGCTTTAAAAATGCTGTCAATTTGTTATATTTTCAAATATTTACATTATGTGTTAAGTTTAGTTGAGCTTTAATGATTGAATATTGTGCCCATAATATGGAGCTTTTCAAATTTTTCGATAAACTTGCAAAATATGCCAACAAAACGTTTTCGGTGTAGTTGTTGTGTTCTCTAGTCCACTTCAGAAATTTTCCATACGCATTTTCACACACTTTACGAGATTTGGTTGGGATTAAAGTTGCAGCAGCTTCATTGGCGATTTTTATTAATTCTGATGGCGTACATTGAAATTCTTCGCCCATTTTGTAAATATTTGACAGTTATCAAATAATTGTGCAGTCACTTTAAGGAGTTATGATTGGTCGGTTACATTTTTTTACTAGTAAAGAAATGAGCCCATTTTTTTACTAGTAAAAAAATGTATTATTTCTAAGGTATGTATTCAGTATTAAAATGATCATATTTTAGATCGTTTGAAGAAAAAAAGATTTTACCATTTTATGAGATTGTAGAACGTTCTCATTTCTCACATTACATCGTACTTTTAACGAATTACCGAACGTATCGAGAGCATTACAGTAATACGATAAAAACAAATAACACCTCGTCTATCTTACGAATAAGTGGTTTTATAAAATGGAGAAACTTATCTTAAAAAGCAGTAGTGAGAAATTCTCGTAGGTAATAAATATATTACTATTTATTTAATAATCACAATAACTTTTGGACTGTACAATTATCTCACAGCATCACTACTGGAATTAAAGATTGAGGAAAAGAAGACATTTTATGCAACAAGCTTTTGGAATCTGTTAAAGCAAAGCTATTTTCATATGAAGTATGATCAGTTACTATTAGGCTAGAGGACGGCATAAGCATTAGGCAGATCGCAAATGAAATAAATGTTGATAAACACATGATACAAGTCCATGATATATTGCCCATGCCAATACTTTTTAAATATTTAATACCTTTTGCCACCTACTTGTTTAACTTTTACAGATTTTATATTCTCATCTTGCCGTGGTTTTTGAGAGCTTCCATCTTGAAAAATCCAGATTTCATCAAGAAAAACAAAGTGTAATGCATTTTCATTTTAAAAACGCATATATTGTTGCAAAAATGTTACTTGTATTTGAATGTTTTCATATTTCAAATTTTTTATTTTATACGCCACCGACTTTCTTTCAGTTAGGTGACATTTTATAAACTTCAATATTAAGACAATGTTCCAAAGCCAACATTTATTATTTGTCTAACTGTCTGAATTTGTAGGGGCCGCAACTGTATCTCTTTACACTATTTGGGTTTATATGCGAGCTGAACAGTTTCAATTTATATTTAATAATACAAAAAAAATAAATAGAACAGTATCTATTCCCAGTTTATTTTGTGTTTGATTTTACAAATTTATAATGCCTCCATTTTTTCTTAATAATATAATAATTCTTAATAACTAAACTGAATATGTAAACAATATATTACAACATTAACTAATAATTAATACGATGAATAATTTATATTTAGATTTTTGTACTAGGGATATTTCGGTGCCAACTGTTTGATATTTACTAAATTGCTGTTACAAAAAGGTAAAATAAATAAAATTATTTTTTTGTTTAAAAATAATCATATTCCATTCAGTCAAATCTGTCGTGTTTATGTTTATTGTCTATTCTTAGACAATTGGTCTGCATTTACGATTAATTATTACTACAAACAAATTTCTAAGTAGAAGTATTTTTCAGATCTTTAAACAAAGTAAAATTACAAAAAAGCGAGCAACATGTCATCAGATAGCGACTCAGATGTATGTGATTTTACAAGCGATGTGGGTAAACAGATGTCTAAGGGTATGGACAAGTTTTGGCAAAACTTTAACAAAACAATTGATAAAAATAAACCTGGAGATCAAGTACCTACGATTGATAAAGAAAATTCAAATTTAATTGATGTGAAAAACCAAGCCAATACAAAAAGTCCGTCTAATTTAGAAGTAAATATATCTGTACAAAATAAAAGTATACATCAAAGTCCTTCTAAAGAGATACCTACAAAAAATCAGGACGTAAATGTTCAAAATAGAATAACAAATAAGTTAAATGAATTATCACAAGAAATAGATACTATATTAGAGAATAATTGTTCTAAATCTCAAAAAACTAAACGGAAACGGGGCAAAAGGCAACAAAAAGCTAGGAAAAAAAGCAATATGCATATTCCTGATACGAGTTTTAATGATGGTCTTGAATTTAATAGTGACTATGAAACAAATATATTAACAAGCAATATTGACGTAGAAGAAGAATTGAATCCAATTGTAACTGTAAATGTATTATGGAAATCTGTAACAAACAATTCTTTTAAAGTACATAAATATCAACCACTAAATTGTATTATTGAACATTATTCTAAAAAGTATAATGTTAAATCTGAACTTCTGTTTTTTATTCTTGATGACAGGCACATAAAATTAGAAGAAACCAGCTTTGTTGGCTTAAGGTTGCATTCTAGAAAACACATAGAAGGAGGCATTTTACCAGAGTCTTGTTTAGAGACATCACAAAAATGTATGAACTTTACAAATATTGAAAATGAGATGACATTTAAGGTTCGATATATCCAAGAGAAATCTGAGATCAATGTTGGTTGTAGAAATGATGATAAAATGGAAATAATATTTTGGCAAGTGTGTAAACATTTTAAGCAGGCAGTGGAAAATATAAAATTGTATTTCAATGATTGCATATTAAAACCAAGTAATAATATTTCTGAAATGAATATAGGAAATGATGCGTGTTTTAATATGTATGTTACAAATAGTACGAATTAAGATAAATTGTAAGGATGAAACTGTTATCTAATTGGTATATGTTATTATTTTATTGTATGTATATATATATAATATATTAATCTCCTTTTAAATCTTTAAATATTTGTTTCTTTTTGTCAAATAAAATTAAGGTAAAGATGTATTTTAAGGACATTAATTAGGCAAAATATACGCAAGAATTTTATAATCAATCATATCAAAGAATTGACTTCGTAACCATGAAAACATTCAAAATTTAACAGAGTTGCCATATTACCTCAAATGTTTGAATTGAAAATTCAGTTAGATTATATATATCATAGTTGTATATCACTGTTAAGATAGGTAAAATGTATACCGTTAAAAAAAAATGCAAATCAAGAGGCATTATGGTGGATATTGTGCCGTTGAAATTATTACTAAATTTTTTTTATTTGAAGACACGTCTTACCACAAGGTTCACTGTTAGTATTATACCAGTGGTGGTTCTTGATGACGTACGATGTTCGTTGCTGCATGCATGAGACTGCTTCGAACAATTTCGGTCGCAGTTACTTGCTTCTCTGTATACCGTAATCGACAAATTTTAAATTTTGGTACGAAACTAGAAGAGGAAAAGAGCGCGACGGAGAAAAGTAAAGGAAGACATACAGCAAGGTTGCCAATGAATGTATGCAAGTAGATTAAGTGGTGTACGATAAGGTTCAGTTAAATTATAGCTAATAAGTCTATTGCTTTAGAGGGTTGTAGAACGCATCTTAGAAATACGTATAAAATGCGCCACGAATATTTACAGAAAAATATTTATTTCATTGTGTATTACTTTTATGAGGATGTACAACAAAACTTGTATTTTCCGCGTATAAATAAAATTAAATGAAATATTAATTCTAAATTATGTAAAAAAAAAATTAATGTAACTGTTATGAAAAGAAAATAAATTAACTATTCTCCGATAATAATAAAAAATAAATATTCTAAATTAAAGGTTCAAATAATCCACCACATTGTTCTTGGCAGTATGCCAACCTCTAATAAAATTCTTGGCGGACATTACTGAGCATGTCTGGTATTAAAGTTAAGAATGCTCTCAATATTTTTTCTCGCAATTCATTTATATTATGCATTCTTTCGTGGAGATTACTGTAAACTTTTTGTTTGATATGTCCCTATAGAAAGAACCGACAATTGAATTATTTAAAATAGCCCATACATTTAATTTTTGTGAATTTCGGGTATGTACAGGTACATTGATGTGTCTACCGGTATAATACTATTTTATGATTTGTCTTTTCTTAAGTTGTAAAAACATGCATGTTGAAATCGACTATATTAATATACGCACGTAAAGAAATAAGTGATGTACACCCGGTAAGTATTTGTTAAGGAATAGGGCATGTTAAAATGTGTGTGTTTCCACCACTCTGCTTCTCCCTCCACTGTTTGAAAGCAGGCATCGTTGAATATAACATGGTCATCTTTTGCATACACTATATACGCAAACAGAAATTAAAATTTATCGACTACGGTATATGAAAGCTTAAACGAAGCAGTCTCATCCATGCAGCAGCGTACATCGTACGTCATCAAGAACCGCCATTGTATTATACACAAATTTGAAGTGCAATTTGTTTTTAACAGACCAAAGTAAACGTAGGGAAGCACAAATTTGTGCCTTAACGGAGTTAAATCAATCTCGTTTGAGTACTCATCAAACTTCTGTCGAAGTTAATGTAAATCTTTGAACAATACGAAACATTTTGAAACGAAATGCAATATTTAATCCAACCAGATTTATTTATCATTTTATTTTTGTACTTACAACAAGAAAAATAAAAACTTAGTAAATTCCTATAATACACTACAATAAAATTAAAAATGTAAGTTAAGGTAGAACAGTTCACGAGCGTCTGGCGGCAGCACTACATCTCTCCAATCAGAGCATACAAACATTTTTATCCAATAAAACGTTTGACCGAATTGGCGCGATATTTTTTAAATTTCAAATTAATTTCCAATGTATAGTTTTTCATTTTAATGTTTTATAAATTGTTTATGAATTAATTATTATTTCGTAGTTTATTAATGTTTTATAAATTGTTGTAAATATTGAAATGAGAGCACTCAAATATGTTTGTCTGGTAAAAGCAAAAACTGGGTTGATGTTTAATCTTTTAATTAGTAATTTCTTCAATATAACATCGTAAATATTATATCATGGTAATACATTGAAGAGAAAGGTACATTGTTACGATTTTTTTTAAACTATCAAATTGTATGTCGCATAAATGAGTGTTGCTATTAAAATTGTAACACATTAATGATGCAGACGACATATATCTTAAATGACCCACAATAAAGTAAAAACTCATATCGAAATAATAGTCTAGTTACTCAACTACTAGTTATTCAATTTAAAAGAGGAATAGGTACAACAGCTAGTCCATATAAACAAAAAACTTTTATAGCATATCTTCACTCAATTTGCTCTTTCTAGCTCTGCTTTAATATCTCGAACTTCGGAAACTGACGGTTTTGATAATCGTGCAGTAGTAATTGTCCTCTTTTTCTTAGTTGATTGAAATCTACAAATATATATATATATATATATATATATATATATTATATATGTATATACAAATCAAAGATTATGTGACTTAGCTTATGCTTACCTAAGTTGGGCATCAATTTTTTTATTTGCTGGACATACTTGTTTATTACTTATAAAAGCAGGGCCTGGTGCATATGATATTAAAGTTGAAGCTGAAGTTAATAGATCATTAACTTTGTGCAAAAT
The DNA here is from genome assembly GCA_935421215.2 of Melolontha melolontha. NCBI lineage: Eukaryota > Metazoa > Arthropoda > Insecta > Coleoptera > Scarabaeidae > Melolontha > Melolontha melolontha. Next base: position 163,128,506 of record OW285237.1, on the reverse strand, counting down.
ATCTTTATCCGTGATATTTTCCCATGCAGTGTTAGATAAAAAATTCATATTGTTAGAAATTTTATTTCGAATTGTTTCCATCTCATTCTTTTTCAGAGAACTGAGATGTATATCAATTTCATCTTTTTCATTAACATCTTTAATATTTATATGTTCAACATGTGGGTCTGGCTGAGTATAATTTTTTGGTACATCCATACATACTTTATGTATGTGTTTACACACATTGGCATGTATTAAAAAGTCGATACATGTACACGAATAAACATGAACACAAGCCACACACACAGAACAAGTTTATTTAAATGTGTGGTCCTCTAATAAATTTTTTGTTACTTCATAAATATTTGAATTTGACTGAACCATCCAACCATTTGAATTTTGAGTAACTATCATATGCTCTGACTTTAAAGCAGTTCTATGACTTTAATTTATTTTGCTGATTTTATTTGTAACCTTTCAATTATTCAATTTATGTAATCGTCGAAACTGCTTGTCCCTCACATATTTAAGTAAAATATGAACTGTTTTATCTAATCGCTTGCATGTTGTCCCTGTAAATTTATTTTTTAACACTGTTCCTAAAAACTACCTTATTGTCTTACCTTTTAAATAAATAAATTTCAATACTTTGTGCATGGATTCTAAATACATGTTCGTGTTAATAGAAGAACCTATTCGATGACATGTAGCCCATTTTGTACCTACATCTACTTTCATAATGTATTTTAAAATAGTTTCTGAATTGTAAGAGCTCAGGCTCTTTTTCAAGTAAATTAAGACGAATATGCATAAATTTTTTAAATTCATCAATATTTGGCTCTTGTCTCAGTAGGCATAAAGTTTTATAAACCTAAAAATCACATTCATAAAAAAATCATAAATAACAGAAAATTTTCTGTATACCAACCTGTACTTGCTTTTATTTACTCTTAATTAAGGAAATCTTATTTCTCCATGCTTTATCAACATGCCAAGTGCATAATAAATGCTTTGTTTCTGTAGTGTCCATTACTGAACTCCAAGCTGCAAAATACTGTTCTGCATCATCAGACATAAAATATTTAATTTTAATATCCCCAGAGATTTCCTTCACCGAACTTATAAAATAGTTAAGAACTACATAATCTTCTCGATTAGACACTAGAAATGCTACAGGAAATCCTTCACCATAATCATCTACCGTTACTAAGGATATTAATTTAAAATCATAAGGATTTGTACCATGGGTTGCATCCATACATAGAATTCCCCCATTTCCAAATTTTTTTAATACTTCCACTTGTGCTTCTGTCATAATCCCCAGCAAAAAGTCTTCCTTCTTTAATAAGAAGTCTTCATTCTCATGTCCATGCTTTTTATAAAGGATAACACACTTATCTGTATGTTGTGTGGCTTCTGTTACCCACAAATCAACACTCACAGCTTCATTGGGATGTTTAATAGCCTTATCATACACATTAAAAGCCTGAGATATATTATGAATGTCTTTCCTTGTTATTAAATTAAGTCTGCTATAATCACTATCAACACTGTCCCTAATTCTGTCTAATATTTCTGTAACTGGAATTCCTGTAAATTTTTACATCATGTATGTGATTGTGTTACCATAATCACGTACATTCTTTGCACTTACCTCTCATTAATTGTGTTGCTATTGCACTTTTAGTACTTGCTTGCAATGGAATATGTGCTATTTTAATATCGTGTCCATAGTGAGTTTTATAATATTTAATTTTTATAGGTACTTTCATCAGCCTTTTTTAATATAATTGATGATGTGCATGTACAATCAGTTTTACATGATCCCTGTGATTTTAGCATTCGGTCTCGTTTTTCAGTAGGAATAATGCGCTTTTTACCACTTCTATTGCACATGTAATAAGTTTTGTTGTCTTTATTGCCATGATGTTTCACCCATTAAAATTTACTTTTTATCTCTTCGGTGTCTTTCCATTTTATAAATTCTGCAAAACAATAATTATTGTTAAGTAAAAATGTAAAAATTAGAACTAATTTACTTACCTTTCATATCTTTAAAACAAAATTCTTTGACATCTTGTAGGATATTATGAATTTGTTGTAAATGATTTCGTTGTTCATTTACCATGAAACATTTAAAACTACAACCAGATTCAAGGCATTTAACATTACCACCAATATTTACAATATTGTGTTTGTTCTTTAGATGTCGTTTAAAATTAGATAATGTAGATTTAATTTCCACACCACAAACATAACAGATTCTTGAGTCCATTTTAATATTTTTTTAGTTAGATATTTGACTTGATAATTATAATATACAATACAAAAGAACTAATAACAATACTGAACAACCAGTGAACACAAGTTGACCACGTAACCATAACCGTTAAAAGCATTGAAACGAGCATTTTCAAATTTCAAATTTCAAATATATCGCGTCAAGACATGATGGGAGGGATGTGGCGTACATCTAGACGCTCGTGAACAGTTCTGTTTTAGTTAACGGACATGAATTCGAGATGGGGCTAAATACTGTCTCGATTATTAATCATAAAGTTAACTATTTTCTTAGAGATTTGTCTAAGGTTGCACCACGCTACACTATATCACAGACTAGAAGAGACCAGTAACAAGGTTTAAAAATTAATCCGTGAACTATCCTTGTTTAACAAATGCAACAGCAATTTGTAACTATCTTTGTCACATACTTGATGAGGCCTTAGTGAGAGGCGCTGATAAACGCAAATCATACGCATGCGCAACGCGTCCTATCAAATTTGAAAGGAACATATGCTTTCTTGGAGCGGCAATTGAGGCCATTTTGGATTTTATATTTGCAAGCATCTGTCGAGGTAGTTTGAAGTAGTTTTGTATATTATTCTTATCTTATGTAGTTATTGGTTATAAGTATAGTGTATATATTTAAAGTTACAGTTTCAGTGTAGTGTAGCATAAACTTTAGAGTAATTATTTGTTAAATATATCGAATTTGAAGCACTGGCATTGGTAAGTGAAAACCTGCAGAGTTATGTAAAAACAATCCTTTTTATATAAAATTTGTTTGTAGGTGAATAGAAAAATGGATTTCAAATGTATTGTTTGTAGTTATGGGGAGGACGAAGTAGATAAATTGCGTTACTTTCCCAACAATCTAGAAAAGTGAGTATTTGCTTATTTTTTTAAATACTTATATTGTCTATGATACTGTTTTTTTCTGTTATATATTTGTAATATGTTTACTGTTGACTGACATATTTTGTTGAATGTAGGTCAAGAATTTGGAAAGAGGCTATGGGAATTATCTCAACTGATTCACTCCGCAACCATAGAATTTGCAGTTGATAGTTTATGCCAGATTTCTATCGAAGCTCGCTTTTGATCTGAAACGTGATGCAGTTCTAATACTTTATTTGATGACTACTTCATCCCCAGCTCTATCACAAGTCTAGAGACTTGTGATAGAGCTGGGGATGAAGTAGTCATCAAATAAAGTATTAGAACTGCATCACGTTTCAGATCTCAGAGATAAATCTGCTCCCGCAAGTTCTTCTGTAATATTAGCGGACTAATATTACAGAAGAACTTGCGGGAGCAGATTTATCTGTAACCTTAACATCTTCAGCTTCTGATATCCGCAGAGAGGTATTTGAAGAAATGCAACCCGGATCATCCAAACAACCAGATGAACTACTGTCCTCTATCAGATGCATCAGCATCAAAGTAATGTTCTTTTTATACATTGCTATTTAAACACAATAATCTTAGTAAGAATCATTTATTTAAAGATGGGCTTTATTTCAAAGCTGCACACAAGAGTCAGTTATAATGTATCATTACATTAAAGCAATATTAAAGATGATCCACAACTTTTTGTTGTAAATGGTGAATGAATAAGCTAGATAATATATCAAGAGCATACAAAATTTAATTATACACATATATATATATATATATATATATATAGTTCATAAAGTATAAGTTTTCAGTTCAAGGTCAAATTCGAAGCATATGATTCAAATCAGTACTGCAGAGTCAAATGAAGTCAGTATTCAATCGCGGAAACAACCGTTTGTCATAAAATATAAACGTCATGTTTCAATATTGTCAAAATTTTAGTATGTTACTTGCAATATAACCAAAGAAAGCATATACATAACCTACATGTCAAAATAATAATAATGAGTAAAGTGGGAACATTAATAGTTCAAAAGTATTGTTTCTTTTCTAGTTCTGTATAAATATATTCTATCCAAGAAAACTATGCCGAAATTATTACTTTAATATTTGAACAAATTATTTTAAATGTTATTTATAATTATAAACTCACGAAAATATTCGATCAAAAATTTATTTAAAAAGAAATATTTCAAGTCATATCAATAGTGAAATGAGGTATTGAAAAGATCTTTAGTGTTAAAAATGTTTGCATTATTAAGAATGACATACCTACCAAAATCATTTTCTTGCACTATATCTGGGTTAAGAAGATTGGGAATGTATTAATTTGATGAATAATTTAGATTTCTACTTAACTTATATATTGTTTATATTTTAAATAAATTTAAATATATTGGAAAAGAATGTAAAAGTTATGTTCGTAACTCTTTGAAAAATAATTAAAACCTTTTGAAAGTTGTAAATATATGTTGTCAAATTACATTTATAAAATTATACATAAAATAAACATTTATATAGTCTACATTTAATATTTTATTGTTTCTTAAGAAAATAATGGTATAATAATACAATCCTAATCCATATTATTCTTTATTAGATGAAGATAATATTTAACAAACACATGAGGATTTTCTGATAACTACATTTGATAATTTTGCAGGTTAGTACACTACCAATAAGAAAAAAACAAACTTCATTCATATAATACTTTGCCACGAGATCTTTATCATGTAATGTTTCGTTGAACCAGTGGCAGTAATTTCTTCGCTGCTTTATATTATGTGCATGCAAATGATACACATTGATGATTTTTATGGCAGTATTAATGTAACCATATTAAACTTCTACAAAATATAAATACAAAAATATTTTGTCAAAATAAGATAGTTACCTGCTTATTAATGTTTAGTGAACTTTAGCAATATTGCTAAAGTAGTTGTACATGTATGAACAAATTCTTTCATAGCCAAAACATTGCTTAAATTTTTTAAGGTAAGATGTTTTTCTGAAAAATTTTAACATGTAATAAATATTTACAGTATATTAAAAACATACTTTCTTTATACATGTCATAAACAGTATTTCGAACTTCCATTTTAGTTGCTTCTGCTAAGTCCTTAGTTTTTGGCTTCTTACAAGACCTTTTTTTGCTAGGAGACGATAAGACTGGATTCTGAATGTTACGATGTTTAATAGTGTAGACCGTTCTACTAGAAATATTAAGGGCTTCTGCTACCCTCTAAAATAAAACTTATTTCATAATACCGCCTTATCTAACTGATTATGTGAATTACCTCATGAACGCGGTCGATGGACATAAATGGTCCACCATTCTCCTTTACCTGTTAATAGGCTGTAAGATTTAATACAAGCTGTTTCGCTTGAGAACCAAGAGGTTTACTTGGCATCTAAGAAATATTCTGTAAAATAAATAGGTTAGAAATGTCAAAGTAATAATCAAACAATTTCGTACTTATTGCCAGTAATTGATATTACTATTTATTATCAGTATTGTTCTCAAAAAACCAGATTTAATAATTTTTGATAAACTAAATATTCAAATTGGAAGAATGCTTAACCTAGAAGTCAGAATACCGGAAACAAAGTCAATAAACAACAATATTGAAATAATTTGACAAGTCGAATATCATAAGACTATCTCCTAGACAACCTATCCTTTTTATTTAATATAATATTTCAAAGACGTACGTCTTAACTCAAAATGACAAACGTCTGTAGTATTACAGCGCGTGTTCATGTGTGTTAGAAAGAGATAAAGTACAATTTGCGGTTCACACTTGGGCAGTACGAACTGAAAACTTATACTTTATGAACTGTAGTAAACCTAATTAGTAGGCGATATATATATATATATATATATATAAAAATAATAGATTTTTTATTGGTTTTAGCGACCTTTTATTGAATTTTGATGTTTTTACGACGTTTCGACTTTTATTAATTCAGTCTTTTTCAAGTAACTGGAAACAAGAAATATTACAATGAAAACATGAGAACTGTGTTGGTTTCGTGTGATAGACATAACAATTAAATTAACAATTTTAAATTTAAAATTAGATTAAAAAATGAATTACAAATTAAGTTAACATTTAACGTTGAAAATTAAATTAAAATTAAATTAAAAATAGCTTAAATGAATAGGTAGGGAGACATTAAAGTGATTAACATCTGTATGAATAAATTGGAAATTTGAATTACACTACAAATATAGTAAAGAGAACAAATAAATGACAAATAAACTCACCGTTATTGTTAGTTTGGTTTTCAAGGGTACGCATTTTGTGCAAACATGTGTTTTTATGGACATCCGAGACCCTATTTATCTTAAGGAACGACCGTACTTGTGCGGATATTGTAAGCGACTAAGTCTTTAGTTTGAGGGGTTTAATTTCTGTTCTTTGGAATTAGCAAGGTGGTCAGGACCGTATTTAGGGGTATATAGTTAAAGTTGTTTTTTCTAATGGGAGCTATTTTTATTTCAGTTGTGTCTTGTGCGTGCAGGGAGGTTTTTTGATTTAATCTATTGTTTTATGAGTGGGTAATAGAGTTTTGAAAGTCCATCGATTTCGTTTCTGTCGTTGATTGTTTTGCTGTTTTTGAAAATATGTATCATTTCTAAGACTTCTCTAGCTTTTGTGTTCTTTTTTTGTGTTATTACTTTGGTGTTTTCAAAATCAAAATTATGTTTAAGTGTCAATTGGTGTTTTTTTTAAAGCAGTTTGATTTTTTGCGTATTTGCGACCTTTCAATCTTGCTTGTAGTAACTGTTTTGTTTGGCCTATGTATATTTTGTCACAGTCTTTGCAGGGTATGTTGTATATTGTGTGTGATTGTTTTAGTGTAGGTGTTGAGTCTTTAAGTTTGGTGTGTAGGAATTTAAGGTTTTTACCGCTTTGGTGTGCTATTTTAAAATTAAATGGTTTAAATATATTGTCTAATTTTTCGGATAATCCAGTTATATAGGGTGTGGGGATATATGTTACTTCATTGATTTTTTTGTTATTGTTTTGGTTGTTTGTTTTGTTATAAATTTTATTGAGTCTAAGTTTTATAATTTTTTGTATGAATTGTGGTGGATAATTGTTTTCTGACAAAATTGTTTTAACTTTATTTAGTACTGTTGGTCTGAAAATTGGATTAGTGAGATTTAAGGCTCTGTCTACTAACGCTGTTACTACATTTTTTTTTGTGGGCTAGGGGTTGGTTAGAAAAAAAGTTTACATATCTGCCGGATGCGGTTGGTTTAGTGTACCATTGAAATAGGAAAAAACAACTCCATAAACTACCTAGACCTAACACTGATAAGAACAAACAACATCATACAAACAAAATGGTACACTAAACCAACCGCATCCGGCAGATATGTAAACTTTTTTTCTAACCAACCCCTAGCCCACAAAAAAAATTTAGTAACAGCGTTAGTAGACAGAGCCTTAAATCTCACTAATCCAATTTTCAGACCAACAGTACTAAATAAAGTTAAAACAATTTTGTCAGAAAACAATTATCCACCACAATTCATACAAAAAATTATAAAACTTAGACTCAATAAAATTTATAACAAAACAAACAACCAAAACAATAACAAAAAAAACAATGAAGTAACATATATCCCCACACCCTATATAACTGGATTATCCGAAAAATTAGACAATATATTTAAACCATTTAATTTTAAAATAGCACACCAAAGCGGTAAAAACCTTAAATTCCTACACACCAAACTTAAAGACTCAACACCTACACTAAAACAATCACACACAATATACAACATACCCTGCAAAGACTGTGACAAAATATACATAGGCCAAACAAAACAGTTACTACAAGAAAGATTGAAAGGTCACAAATACGCAAAAAATCAAACTGCTTTAAAAAAACACCAATTGACACTTAAACATAATTTTGATTTTGAAAACACCAAAGTAATAACACAAAAAAAGAACACAAAAGCTAGAGAAGTCTTAGAAATGATACATATTTTCAAAAACAGCAAAACAATCAACGACAGAAACGAAATCGTTGGACTTTCAAAACTCTATTATCCACTCATAAAACAATAGATTAAATCAAAAAACCTCCCTGCACGCACAAGACACAACTGAAATAAAAATAGCTCCCATTAGAAAAAACAACTTTAACTATATACCCCTAAATACGGTCCTGACCACCTTGCTAATTCCAAAGAACAGAAATTAAACCCCTCAAACTAAAGACTTAGTCACTTACAATATCCGCACAAATACGTTCGTTCCTTAAGATAAATAGGGTCTCGGATGTCCATAAAAACACATGTTTGCACAAAATGCGTACCCTTGAAAACCAAACTAACAATAACGGTGAGTTTATTTGTCATTTCTTTGTTCTCTTTACTATATTTGTAGTGTAATTCAAATTTCCAATTTATTCATACAGATGTTAATCACTTTAATGTCTCCCTACCTATTCATTTAAGCTATTTTTAATTTAATTTGAATTTAATTTTCAACGTTAAATGTTAACTTAATTTGTAATTCATTTTTTAATCTAATTTTAAATTTAAAATTGTTAATTTAATTGTTATGTCTATCACACGAAACCAACACAGTTCTCATGTTTTCATTGTAATATTTCTTGTTTCCAGTTACTTGAAAAAGACTTAATTAATAAAAGTCGAAACGTCGTAAGAACATTCTTATAAACACTAAATTATATATATATATATATATATATATATATATATATATATATATATATATATATATTTTAACTTATCTTTGATATATTGATATAATTCCAATATTGACTATTCAATCTTTATCATACTTGAATTTATCATTATGCAACATATAAGAAAAGAAACTTGTTTGTAAAACATCTTACGAAAATTTAAATATCATTGTTTTTATATCTAAAGTATATCATAATATGGCAGCTGCTTGAACACAATAAACCGTTGGCTGGTGTATGAAGGAGCTATAAAAACACTTTTGCACAACATTGTTTAAAATTATGTTTCTTTGTAGGATATTTATTGAATGAACTGGTGGTCTGAAAATAACAGCCAGGGAAAAGATATTTTTTTTAATATTATAAAGAAAAAAGATCACCTAAGAAAATTGAAGAAGGAGAGTAGACGGCGTGCGAGGAATATGAAGGATTTATGCAATATTGAAAACTCTAATGTAATAAAAAAAAAGCTATTTAGAGGCTTGCCATCGTCTACGGTGAACTTTTTGATTGCTCAAGTTCATTGTGCAAAGTATAATCCTAAAGGCAGAAGGTGAACACTTCATGATAAAGTTAGCATTACAGAAGCGAAGTCCAAAGTGTTATAGTCTGCTCAAGAAATTTGTAGCGCTACCCTCGAGAAGAACACTTACAAGTTAATTGGAAAAAATTCAATTTGAAGCCGGAATCAATCCTCATTTATTTAGGCCTATCGATCATTGCTTAAAATATGCAAAGGAGGAGGACAGAATTTGTATAATATCCTTTGATGAGATGGACATAAAACAACACATCCAATATGATGCTGCTGTCAACCGTATAAGAGGGTTTGCAGACTTTGGACATGATAAAACCGAGAAGATTGCAACCAAAGCCTTGACTTTTATGACACAAGGTCTTCGTCTAATTGATAATTATAAATTTTGTCCATGATTTGCAAATTTATATTTGGGTATTACTCATTGCACCCTATTTAGAAAGCACAACAGTTGTTATTAGTATAAGAATATTCCTATGCATACAAGCTTTAAAGTAAGAAGCACAGTGTTTAAAATTATTCTTGTAATATTTTTACTTATTACATTATTTCGGGATTCTAATTAAGTATATAAAATAATGAGTATTAAAGTTATTGAATTTCCAATTTTACATATTCCAAAAAACGTTTTGTTGAAGAAGAAATCGGTCAATAAGTAAACAACGATTCTATTTGTCCACAGCAATTGACTAGTCTTTTTATCGTACCAATTAACTTCCAATGTTGTATTTTGGTTAAAAGTAATGGTGAGTGTACACCACCACAGCACCCATTCTCTCCACTCTCATTAGTGGTTTCAGTGTTACTCTTTGGCGTTACAGTATACAAGACATATTTTTGACAAGTAATGTTATGTAAAGTTATGTCATATGAATATATAATTCGCCTATTGTAAATAAATTAGCTCGCATAACTATATTATTCATAGGAATATTAATTTAAACAGAAGGTAGTATGTTTTGGATATTTGTATTGTACTTATATTATTGCCAAAACAAATTGATTTATAAAATAAAAATATTTAAAAAAAAATGTTTGTACATTATATGTACCTGTTATATATTACTTTATTGCATTATGTATTGCAACTTTTAACAAAGTAAATAACTTAATATTATTTTATCTAAAGATTGGCCAATATTATTTTTAATTAAATTCTCAAATTACAATTAACTAGTTTTGTAAATAAGTAGCGTTACTGACAGTACATGCTATATAAAAAAATATGTATAACACTGTAATTAATTTAGTGCGAAATTTCATTCAAACTGGTTAAAATGATAGTAATTCTTCTGATCATTTTTCCAGTTTGTATTAAATTTTCTGCTAAATTAATTACGTGTTATACAAATTCAATATTTTAATTTACATAGTATTTATTTAAATTTAGCGCCTTAATGTCAATAGTGCTGCCTCTCACTGACGCCTTATCATGTGACAAGGATATAACTATCTGTCTCTAGTTCCGGATACTTTTTTTTCCATTTAGTTGCCGGTTTGTTCTAGTCTATCACTATATCTTATATCAAATAATTTAATGATTGTGATTTGTGGTTATGAATTTTGTATTCATTTGTTTTATTGTTTTCGATGTATTGTAATGTGTGTTAAAATCATCACAGATTAATAGAATAACAAATATAAATTTATAATAATGTTTTCACGTTCGAGGATCTATATAAAGCAAGTCTGTGATAAATTTGATTATGTTTCTCAAAGTAGAAATTACAGTCGTTGGACGCACAGAAGACCCACTAGGGTATTGCCCTCTGAAAACCATGAAGATGTGTCTGAAAATCACGTTGACGGAAATGATGAACAAAAAACAATTATTAAGTCTGATATAGATTCACAATATAGTAATTCACAGCAAAGTACACATAATAAAAACAATATCGCAAAGTCGCATATTTTAAAAAGTACTAAGAAGAAAACAGAATATGATATGTTACAAACTGTTGTAGATAGTAATGAAGAACTAGTATACACAAAATTGGCAAATAAAGATTTCAGAGCAATGTAATTATTTTTTCTTTATTTAGTTTATACCATTTTTACTAAATATTTTGTTTTAGTTCTTTATTGACATCACTTCAATCTAATAGTCCAAAACAAAAAAATAGTATTTTACTAGAAGGTAAACGTCTCATAAAAGAAGCATTACAACACGATTGCAAATTAGAATATTTGCTATTTTCTCGTAAAGACGATGTTGAACAATTGAAAACATTTTTACCTAGAAGTGGTGCAGTTTTGTATAAATTGCCCTATAGGGAAATTCAGTTATGGTCTGATCTTACAACTTCTCCTGGCATAATTGGTACGTTACATGAAATTATTGTAGTGTACCTTTATTTCCTTATATCTTTGATATAGTTCAATAAATATATTCTATAGTTTTGGTTAATTGATTCCAGGCATTTTTAAGAAGCCTACATTAGAAAATTATACACCAGCAACTAATACAGTGCCTATTACAATTATTTGTGATAACATAAGAGAACCTGGAAATTTAGGTTCAGTTTTAAGAACTTGTGCAGGTGTAGGGTGTCAAACTGTAATATTAACTAAAGGCAGGCATATAAATTACATCTCTCTTTTAAATTATCTATATTGTGTAATTTATGTATTTTAGGATGCGTAAGTTTATGGAATAGCAAAGTAACAAGGAGTGGTAGTGGGGCTCATTTTCATTTAAAAATACATGCTAAAGTTGATTGGTCTCAAATGGAAGATCATATTGAATCAAGCAGTAGAATTTTAATGGCAGATAGTAATTTATTTCACAGTTCAAATGAATATTTAGGAGATAGCTTATTACGAATCCAATCTATACCAGTTATTCCATATTACAGTATAGATATGGATAAAACAGATTCAATGGTGTTAATAATTGGAGGTGAAACAGAGGGACTCAGTGAGGAGGCTTATAAATTTGTTCATAATTTGAAAGGTGTACGTTTAAATATACCTCTCTGTTCTGGTGTTGACAGTCTTAACACAGGTGTAGCATTAGGTATTATATTGTTTGAAATGAAGAAACAGATATTGTTGAGTAGTTGTAAAATAGATAGTGAAATACATAGTGTTGCATAAGTAAAAAGATCTTTTTTTTATAACTTTGTTTTGGAGTTAATTGTATAAATTTAAGCAAATTCTGTATTTTGTTTTTAATTTCTTATATCCAGAATAGTTTAAAATTTACTGTAAAAAAATAAACTTACTTATCTGATTGCACTGAAGTTTTTTGTAACGTATGTAATAGTTCTTAATTGTGTATTGTATAATTGCCAAATTTATGTTGTTTAAAAATTGGTTGAATATAAATATTCTATAGTAGCGTCAAATATATTTTCACATATTCACTTTATTCGTAAAATCCTTTTGTTATTACATAATTTGTTGTATTAGCAGATAATGTTAGAATTTACAATATATAGACTTACTGCTGCTATTCAGAAATTCCCGGAATGTTGTCAGAACAATAAATTGTTCGGACAATTTATTCACTACCATCCCCTTCAAAGTACACTCTTTCCACATAAATACACCTATCCCAGGGACTTGTCTATGATTGAAAGCAGTGCTGGAAATCTTCCCGTGTTAACGTGTTTAATATTACCCGCGATTCGGTCTAGATTTCAATCGTTCAATCGAAAACAAAATTTTTGGGAACAAACTATTTTATTGTTTTTCAAAATATTCGCGTTTTTGGTCTATACACTTTTGCATGCGTACGAACCAGTTCTCCAAACATTTTTTCCACTCTGAAGGTTGTATCTTAGAAACATGGTTTTCAAAGGCTTCGGCTGCTTCTTGAGGTGTTGAAAATCGCTGTCCACGCATTTTTTGTTTCACAGTTGAGAACAAAACCAAATCATTCGGCAAGTCAGGTGAATACGGACAATGAGACATTATTTCAACACTTTTTCCTTCAAATAGTCAACTGTTAGACGTATGGGAACTCGCATTGTCGTGATGAAGAATAATGTGACGTTTTCGGTTGTTCTTTGTGATTTCATCTATAACTTTTGGCAAACAAATTACTGTATAGGTACCATTCAGCGTTAACAGTTTTTCGATCCTCTAAAGGAATTGTTGCGATGTGTCCTGTACAGCCGAAGAAACAAGCGATCATTTTCTTGGAAGTGCTTCTTGCAAGAGCAACTTTTGTGGGGTTCAGTTCGTCTTGAAATACCCATACAGTAGATTGTTGCTTGGTTTCCGGCTCATACGCATATATCCATGTTTCGTCACCTGTGACGATGTTGTATACGGATTTTGCGGTTCCTACGTCGAATTTCTTGCGCATTTCTCTACACCAATTGATACGAGCTGCATTCTGTGCTTCGGTCAAGTTATGTGGAATCCATCTGGAACATATTTTTTTTACAAATAAATGTTCATATCAAATCGAATGAATTGCAGTCTGCGATATGCCAAGAGATGCCTCTACCTCACTGTAAGTTACATGTCTGTTCGTGTTCTATCATTTTCCCCACAGCATCGATGTTTTTTGGAATCACAACAGTTTTTGATCGACCTTTACGTGATTCATCAGTTTCATCACTCACTGAGGCACGACCATGACAAAATTCTGCAAACCAATTGTAAACTATCTTCTCTGATGGTGATTCATTACCAAAAGTTGACCGAAGCGATATAATGCATTCTTCAATGCATCATCCAACGAAAACCTTCACGAGTAATCCTCATTATTTTACAAACTCACTGTCTTAAAATTGACTCGAATTCTAAGCTATCGCGGATTTCTCATTGACAAATGTCAAACATTGGTAGGAATATAGTGATTACATATTGCAGTGAATTTTTCCCCGAAGAAAAATTTTAAAAGAAACTATAAAAGACTATATATTTATGTGTATTTTATTCCAGAAAAATATTTAAGAATATTTAATATTTCTCGAAAAATTTATTATAATGTGTATTTTTATCCACGACTGTAGATTGTTCGAACAATTGTATTGATGTATGCAATCCAGGTCTTGCGGAAGTATATTGCAATTGCAGGTCTTTTGATTTATGTTAGGCATGCAGATATTTTTCCATTTCCGAGAGGGGAAGAGGCAGAGATTAATCAGCCATCGTACAGATAGGTCCAAGTTCTTGTCGCTGAATAGAAACTTCCTTTTTATTCAGAAATTTTAGTTAAATTCGGTTTGCGTTTTTGTTATACTTTTATTTGATGTGTTAAAATTAGTTTGCGATTATTACGAGTCTGTAAACTTGTAATTTTGATGTATGTGACCTATCTGAAATCTCTAAGTTTTTTGTGAAGTGACGTATACATTAATTAATGTACGTATATTTTTGCAATTATATTTATGTATTTAGAAATAATTTAGTAAGATAGTTGAGCTCAATAAAGTCAGTAATATTTTAGTTTATAAAATATTTTGTAATCAGAGGAATATTAAGGAAAATTTTCAGATTAATTTTGAAGTTTTTCTTTGAAGTAAAATATTCTAGAAGGTCAGGAATATTGGTGGGAAAATTTATTTGTTTCAAGTTAGATGTGTGCATGAATTAAAATTTTGGTTGCGTGCGCTTACAGAGTGCTGTGCTGTTTGACGTTTAAATATTGGGATAACGTAATTTGATAAGTCTGACAGTTTTTCTAAATATTTAATTAGTAATTTGCTCGGGATTCATTAGTGAGGTTTTTTTGTCTAGTGTAGCAGTCAAATTTTACACAAGTTTTCCTCACTTTGGGACACAGTAGGTGTTTCAACACTGCTTTATATTAGATAAAGTGGAATTTTTTTTTCTTTTCTTTTTTTAATTGTTATTAAAAATTTCGTGCGGTGTATCTTTGTTTTCGTTTCTAATACCTTTCGTTTTATTATTGTACAAGTACCCTGTGAGGGTAACCCCTGAAGATCCAAGAGTTCCTGGTAGGCGTACCCGATTTGAGCTACTTCGGCCAAGCTACTGTGTGTTGTGGACCAAGTTAAATAAGCAATTAACACCACAATTCACTGCAATATGTCTAAAGCAGGCAAGGCTCGTGATGACGTATTTGGGAGTGCAAGTACAATGATGCGAGTGCCTCGTGTGTTTTCGGTGTTTACTAAGAAAACGTTACAGTTAGTACAAGAGAATACACGAAGCACTCGCATCATTGTACTTGCACTCCCAAATACGTCATCACGAGCCGCGCCTGGTCAAAAGCACCATCTAGTGGTCGATTGTAAAAATATAAAATGTGTCCCTCGTATTAACATAAAAACTCTGTTACTACCTAGCAAGTACCGTTTGATAGACTGACTTAGTGTAGACGTAGCTCACATCATCATAAGTTATTATGATGAAAGACGGCAGACTATGTGCCCCACACTGTTAAATTTAATAATACACATAAGGTGTTTTAGATAAAAATGTAGATTTTACAAAATTAGGGCAACTTTTTACCAATACTGAAGATCCATTGTACAGATACAAAGAGCACTTTAACTACGCAAATATAACATCTCTCAACGTCGAACAATCCTTCTCAGTATATAAACATATTATTATTAAATTTGACAGTGTGGGCACATAGTCTGCCGTCATAACCATCCCTTCGCGCGCCACATTAAAATTCGAAGAATTTCCTGGTAGCACCTCCTATACTTAAATAATATTAGTCTATTTTATTTGCGAAAGCATTTCATTCTGCCAGTTTGAAGACTTCTTGTTACCTCGTTCCGTGAACTTACACTTCAGTATAATGCGTCCCTTTTACTATATCTGAAATATTCAGCAGTATAAAATGTTCAAATCGGATATGAAGGCGGGAGATGTTACATTTTCAATCACATAATTAAAATTTTGAAGATCGATAGTCTAACAACAGTTTTCAAAAGGCAATCGGTCAGATATTCCTAATTATAGACCCATAAGCATACTAGAATAGTTAATACGAGGGTTGTTTGACGGGAGAATGACTTTTCAATAAAATATATTTTATTGTTCAACATAATTGATACCCAATTTTATTCACTTTTTTCGGCCGTCTAATTTATCCTGAATCCCCTTTCTACAAAGCCATTTCTTTAAGTTTGGGAATAAGAGAAAGTCACTCGTAGCTAGATCTGGTGAATACGGCGGTTGAAGCAGCAATTTGTATTCTAATTCGACAAATTTAACGGTTGCAATAGGGGATGAATAAGAAAGGCGTGAGGACAGATGGAATAAAACTTTATCTTAAAACTTATCGTTTGTTTTTGTTCGACATCAGAAAGTACCACTACATGATCATGATATTTGTCAGTTATTGTATTTCTCTTCTGTAAATAATTGACAAAGACTACGCTTTAGGAATCCTAAAAAATAAAAAAACTGAAAACTGGCAAACGTCTTTTTACCTTTTTCGGAACACGTTAGAAGAAAGTTGTTCTTAACTGTTTTTGTCCTTGAAGAATAACGATGTATTCAGGTTTTCACTTGGTTAACTTTTTCATATTTAATTGTTAATGTAAAATATTGTGTACCCGTTTTAAAATATTTTTCGTAGCCGTTTTTTAGTATTTGCACATTCATATTTATAAACTGCCGGTGCTAATATTCGAATATGAGTGCTGTCTATCGCGCCTAATACTCTAGGAAATCCCGTTACATTCCAAAATAATTTCTTCACTGTGCGTTTTTCTTCGTCTTCTGTGGAAATTTAACCCACTTATTTGCTTAATTATCCACAATTAAATTAGTAACTGTATTTATACAGTGGGAAACAGTTTGCTGGCTGACAGAAATATTGTAACTTTCACCAATTAATTTTTGATAGCTGCCGGTGACATAAAATAGTGTTATAAAATATCTTTAATTTCGCTGACAAAGAATTGGGATGATTGTTTGTATTCATTAACAGCACCAACAGATGCATTAAATTTGTTGCTAATTGATGTGAGAGCCAAAAACTTTTTTTAAATTCGTATCCGCTAAGTGCGACAACATCCGCTACATTTCTCATATTTCTTCTTTCGATTTTGAAATTTCGAATACGTTCCCTTCTTTCTCTTTCTTCTTCTATCATATATAATGCCATATTTACTGGCAACATAATGGCATCTATGTATAACGTAATTTAAAATAATAAAACGTAATTTTAAATAATAAAACGAAATTTAAATGTGCACGTGAATGATAAGCATAACACGAGAACGAGAACTCCAATATTTTTAGGATGATCAGTCATAGGTTGTCGATTTACCTATTTTAAACGACCTCGTTGTCGATACTGCTAAAGCGTTTTGGCATAGTAGAAAATATTGTCCAACTCGACAAATACTCTTCGAGGCGATTGCACTGTCATTATGAGCAGCAACTTCAATTAGGTTTCATCTGATGTAGATATACATTTCTATAGGTTGTTTGTTGACCTTCAAAGAGCTTCTCTATGACACCTGCGATAAATATTCGTTCTAATATTTATTTTAATTTAATTAATTGCTGGATGTTCTTGTTTTTTGTTTCTATTACTTTTGTTCACATGTACTGACTTTTGTTTATATTCGTATATCTTATTAGTTTCAATATTGTTTATTGTTTTATACTTTTTTATATATTTTTTTATATTTAGAGGAAGTTAGTATTTATAATAATATTTTTTTTGTTACTAATAGTACTTGGAGTCATATGTATGTATATGATTTACAATTTTAGTTTTATTTTATCCTGTAAATGGAATTATAGTTATGTTGGGTAGATAAATAAATAAATAAAAATGAATATTACCAAAGAACTTGTGCGAATCAGGAATTTATATTTTATTTAAGTGATAGTGGTGAAACAAGTATTGAAAATTCCGTAGAAGATTAATGTAAATATGTATATGTATATAAATTATTATTTACATATTATGAAATAGACGTGAGGGACCTTATTGTTAGTTCTAATAGAATAAAAATTAATATTTAATACTTCTCTGGTTTTTATGCCGATATTATAACCCTCACTGCAGGCTAGCTAATTAAAGTATTTATACATTAGAAAATTATTTTCTTGTTATTTAGTCAAATCGTTATATCATGGGCAGACTACAATAAAAAAAATTTGTTGACAAAATAGCTGCCTTAGCTTAAGACTTACTTAGAAAGTATTTAAAATTGATCTACGTATTTGGAAAAAAGAACAATCCTTAAAAAGTGATAACAATTTTTAGATATAGGTGGCATAGGTAACAAGTATTAGTTTTAATTTTCCTGTGGGCTCTTCATTTAATTCTATGTTTATCTTTTGGCGCGTTTAGCAATTAAAAGTTCACAGTCTATTAATCTATAATTAATAAAATATTCTTCAAAATATTTTCTTCTCGAAAATGAAAGATATTTCCGTTACTTTTTAAATATTTTTATTGGGTACACATGTATAAAAATAAGAAATAATAAATACAAAGTCAATGCATAAATAAATAAATATAGTAGATACAAATAGAAGTATTTTTTATTTGATTACACATCTAGTGCAAACTTTCTCATAAAATCAAGTACATTGGAAAATAGTCTCATTTTCTGATCTGCATGTCTCTCACTCTCAAGTTCCTTCTGGTGTTCCGTAGTATTTACTTTACTTACTTCTGAAGAATCCTCAGGTTTCTTGTCCCGTACTTCAAGTTTTCCTAACCGACTTAGTATTTCTTCTCTGGATAAGGTTTTCATGGGAATTATTTTTTCATCAGATGTTGAGTGATCTGCATGTATCTCGTTGTCCTGTAATAAATTTTTTGCTCCTAGTGATCTTTTAGATATGTTAATTTTTTCGGTTTCATGCTCTATGGGTGCGACTTTCTGATTTTCAAAATCGGTATCTTCTTCGCTGGAAATGTCGAATTCCTTAGAGTCGGTTTCATTACTCGAAGTATTTACATTTGCTGCTTGACCTCTTTCAGTTGGGTCATCGGTTGCAGACTCTTCTTTCTGTTTATGACTGACGTCAAAAGGGATGGCTTCTAAAATTATGGTATTGTTCTCTAATTGTCTAGCAGTGCAGTGTTTACAATTGCATAATGACTTAACATCAAGGCTCAAGTGTAAAGCACCATCATGCTGTTCTTTCATGTTGAGAGGCAACTTGATACCATCACCAACGAAAAACATATCTTTCGGTTTAGTCTGTTCAGAAACGTCTCGACTGTGTAAAGAGAGTGCATGTTTACTGTGTCTTGGCAAAAATTTACCTAGATGTGGATCTTGATAAGTGTGTTTGAAACTATTTTCCATTAAGGGAGATCCAATCAAATTTTGATCATTAAATAGCATTTGTTGCTCAATGAAATTGGGATCCATTTCGTTTGGTGAAAGCTCAGAGTTCATCCTCATCGCGTCTGAATAACTTGGCAATGAGTACCTTTGATTTTGTTCTTGCGGATAGTTGTATTGTTCCACTTCCATTGGCGGGCCATTGATTGGTTGAATAAATGAAGTTTGGCTTTCGTCATTCACATTTTGGAAATTTCGACCTTTTTCGGAATGTGTGTTGCCGTGCTTGTGCATTTTATTTAAAGATTTGATCGTGTCTTCTGTATTTTTTGGGGATTGGAATTCATTTTCTAACGTATATTCATTTTTATGGTCCGAGGGCTTACTCTTACTCGATAAGTTATCCAATAATGGTGTATTACGATCCGATTGATGTTCTGATGATCTACCTGCAGGTAGAAAATGTAATATTTGTTTCATTTCCTCTTCTTCTTCTTTACTACATGCCACTGTTTCGTTATTTTCTTCCCCATTTATTGGAAATTTTTCTGTAGTGTCTTGTGTACCACTCATCGTATTTTGTACATTAAAGTTCTTTTCCTCTGTTTGCATTTCTTCGTTTGGAATGCTATCTTTGTGACTGAATTGACTACTTTCGGTGTTATCGGCTTCTTGTTCGAGTCTCTTTTCAGCTTGATATCTACCAGCATTTAAAGGATTTTTCATATTTTCTGGTTCCGTAATACTTATCACTTTATTCTCTTTTTTGGATGGTGCTTTTGGCATTTCTTTTAGACTTTTTACCATTTTATCCATATCCATTAATTGTGAATCTACGAATGGAACTTCTTCCATAACTGGTTTAACGTCTTTGTATTCCTCATATTGTAGCGGATGTGACGCTCTATGTTTAGTTGTGTATGGTGGTTTGTTCGGTTTTGTTTTCTCATATGCCCATTCTCCATTTTTGTATTGTGAAATTTTACGCGGATGAGTGTCATAAGGATCGCTGTTCGTACGTTGCTTGCTTAAAGGTCTTGGATTTTCAAATACTTTATTTATTTTACGTTCGTCGTCGGGGGACAGTCTTGTCCTAAATTCATTCATATTAGGTAGCTTTATACTATAAAGTTTTTTATTGTCATCTAGATTTCTTAATTTTTCATTATTTTCTCTGACCATTTGTAATAAATTCGGGTCTTTTGTATTGTGCTGAGCGATGTTGGAAATTTCCTCATTAATTTTTGATGCACTATGAATAATGCCTTTTATATGTTCACCCAGGTGATTTTGAGAATTTTCTCTAGAATCTGGTGGTTCGGCTCCTACGGTTTCCATAACCCATTGCTTCAATTTATTATACTTATCTTCATACAATTTCGTTTCTTGGGTGGGATCTACAATTTTTTCCTCGGTTAATCCTAATTTAGGATCTTGTTCTTGGTTATTAATTTCTATTGGTATCACTGGTGACGACTGACGAAGATTTTCTGATTTATTTCGATTGGCATTGTCTTGTTTCGGCCCGTGAGGAAAGCCAAAATGTCTGGTGGTTTCTATCCGATCTGCAGCTGGGGTTGTTGTCCGTTCATGTAAAGATTCTTGACTGGGGGTAGCTTCTTTTTCTTTGTCGTTATTTTTTTCATTGTCTTCCTTTTTATTTTTGGAAAGCGGTGGCCTAGGACCTTTATGTACAGTAGTTGGTTCTACCGTGGTTGTAACGATGTCTGATCTTGGATGAAGTGGAGATTGTTGACCAACGTTAGGTGAACTATCATCACTATTTTTTCTTGTATTAGGTTCGTTTGACAAATCCATATGTGCAGTAATATTTTTTAATTCTGTCAATGAAGAGTGGTTCTGAGAGTCTTCTTCATGTTTATCATTTCTGTTCGATGATTTCTTGTTGGATATTTGTTCTTGACTGTCAGATAATTGAAGTCGGCTGTCTATATTTGTTTTAGTGTCATTGATATTATCTTGAGAAGCTGTTTCTTTCTCTAAGACTTCCTGAAGATGCGTTGATGTCTTATTTTCTGAATCATTTTCACGCATCATATTCTGTTCTAACTTATCATTTTCATCATGGCTGTCGCCTTCTTTGATATTCTGAAAGTTAATAAATGTTTAAATAGTACATAATTAAAAGCAATCAGACTTATTAAAAACTTTAAATAACACTGGTCAACAAATTTTTTTTTTAATTCTTTAGAAGCTGTACAATTTTCGTTTATTTTATAGTTCTAAGAATAGTAATAACAAATTTATTGCGACACGTTAGCTTTTGAAAAAAGTATTGAAAAGTACATGAAATAATATTAATTAGGTATATACACTATATGGAGCTGTATGGTATCGTCTTTGTAATGGGACACATTACGACCATCTTATTTCAAGACGTTAATATCGATCTGTTATAATTTTAAATGATATCAAAAGTTAATATGTATGAAATAAAAAGTAAAATTATATAAATATTAATGCTTTTCCCGCCATTGGGTATTATTGCGAACATTTCGCAATAATATTAAATGCATATTTCAATCAGATCTTTTTATGCAAATGACATAATTTTCTGTAGTTCAACTTGTATAGTTAGTCATGTATAAACTCCAATAGAATAGCCTTGTATCACATATACGAATCGATAGAGTAACTGTATTACATCATCCACGTAACAAGAACGATCGAGAACCTCAAAAAGAAGCTGGGGATTCACCGAGAAAAAAAGGCGCTAGAACGGACCAAGGAGAACGAAACGGGATACTTGGCTTGAAGTAGCAAACGGAGTCAGACATGCGGACCCCTAAAAGTAACAGTAAAGAGAGGGTTTCCCCCAATCTATGTACTTAAGTAAGAAAAGTACATAGTGTAGCAAGAGGTATTTCTTGCCTACAAGTGAAGTTATTTGTTTGACACGTGAATTCCCACGTTTATTACATCAAGGCCTTTGGGCCTTTGGGCACCTTGAGGCGTGAAAAGGAAGACAAATTTAGTGTACAAGTGCATCACCTCCATAGTTTTATAAAATTCGTAAAATTATAATGATAATTTTTTGGAATAAATATTTGTTTTGAAAGGATTACAAATACATACGTTGTGATTTTATATATATTTTGTATTTAACATTTTTGAATCTTAATTAAAAGGAGACGAAACTTACTTTTCCCATTGTTTTGAGTATTATCTCGTCAATATCTTTAGGTGCAAGATATGATGATCCTGATTTTTCTTTTTTTTCTTGCATAGCTTTGTCGATTTCCTTATCTAACTTGCAGGCTATAGCTTCAGCGTTAGTCGCTGCATCAGATACTTTGTGTAGTTCCACATCTAATCTTGACGGCCCTCCTTTATTTAAAGTGAAGACATGAGCAGTGTCGATAACCACAGGATGAATCGATTTTACAAATTTTTTGGTCTTACTCTTTGCTAAAATTACTAGTTCTTCTAGAGAATCTATTTTAATATTGAGCATTTTTGCTAGTAATCTTTGAAAAGGCCCTGGTCCAAATGAACCAACTGTATAATATCTATCGTCTCCGTAGGATAGACCTCCTTGATCTTCGTTGGAACTGCTGTGCCTGCTGGAAATACCAACTTTTTCTTCGTTATCGAAATCTTGTACAACTGCTGGTTCGTCTATTTGACTATTTTGTGTCTGTTGGTCAAGGGAGGCTTCGTATTTTTCGCAGAGCTTTTTGCAACTTTCACACTTTCCTTTGCTTTTGCACATTGGACCACCCATACAGTTGTCGCAGCTCTTCTTGAAGAAAGTAGATGCAGTATCTCGTCTAATCAATGGAAGATTTACGCTTGGATTTCGTGACAGACCAACGAAGTTCTCTCCACTAAAAATGAAAAATTGTCTTAGTTGCTGTGTTTATATTCAAATATATATTTCTGAATATGATCAATATATAAATACACGTTAGTAATAAATCAATATAAATATCAAATATGAACTGATTTCCGTAATTAAAAAAACACTTTATCTTACTGTAAAAATCAAACACTTTTTCTGCGGCTAAATATTAGCGGCAGAAAAACATTGAATACTATGTTGATAGATATTAGCTCCTTCGACTTCAAGAATTAATTTTTATAAGTTGTCAGGGTACATTTCACGTTTAGTTGATCAAATAATAAGTGGATTTGTTTGCATTCGCTGTTATTTTTCTATGTGTTTACTTTGTCATAATAAAATGTGATGTTACAATATTCCAAATTTTTTTATTTCTAAATTTTTACGGTTGGCGATAAAATTTTGTATGCACCACGTAAGTAAAGTATCTTTATCGAATTCGCCTATTACCCGCCTCGCTCGCTCAGCTCATAATCTCAGGTTCGTTCAATAAAACATCACCTTACTGCCTTGGTACATAAATAACTAGAGATGGCAAATCTGACACACATGCCAGCGGCGTACGCATATAATTTTGCATTTAATTTAAATTATAAGAACAAATTAGAAAACGTATACAAACATCTACCGCATTATGAATCATCAGTGAATTTATTATCTGGCATACTTATACACGACACGACTGCATATTAATTTGCAATTCAAGGTTCCAATTCAACAGGAGCGAGTACAAGATATCTACAATTATATCCAGAACGACAACAGCCTCATCGTACCATTTTTCTAGATCTCGACAGAAATTTGGTCGAGAATGGATCGTTTACTAAGCCGCGTAATGGTCAAGACAACAGGAATTTAAATGAAAATCGACAAGATATTTTACAAATGGTAAATTAAAAGCGTGTTTTCAAATTTCATGTTAATCTTGTATTTTTATAATAAATAATAATCCATCAATTTCTACACGCGAAGTAGCGTCAGAATTAAATTTGTGCCAGTCCAGAGTTTGGAGAACTTTACATAAAAGTAGGCTTAAACCATACAGGATCCATGTTAGTCACTCTTTACTGCCTGGAGATAATTTGAGAAGGCTAGAATATTGTAATTGGTTAATGGGAAGGATAGAAAATGACGAAAATTTTTTAAGCAAAATCATTTGGTCAGATGAAACAAAATTTACAAATTCTGGAATGTTCAACAGAAATACGGAGCACTATTGGGCAGTACAAAATCCCCGACAAAATAGGGCTAGAAGACCACAACATCGTTTTGGAATAAACGTTTGGATGGGTATTTTGGGAAATCGTCTCTTAGGACCAGTTATGTATGAAGAACATTTAAATGTAGAAAGATATTTAAACATTTTACGTACATACGTATCTGACTATCTTGACGAAAATATCCCATTAAATCAATTACAATATTTATGGTGGCAACAAGATGGCGCACCAGCACACAATGCAGCTGTTGTTAAAAATTTCTTAAATCAAGAGTTTGCAAACCGTTGGATTGGAAATAGGGGAGTTGTTGAATGGCCTGTGAGATCACCTGATGTAAGTCCGCCAGATTTTTTTTTATGGGGATATGTTAAAAATAATATTTATAAAGTAGATGCGCCACAAAACATTGAAGAATTACGAGACAGACTTCAGAATGCCTTCGATGCAGTTCCTAGAAGAACTATACAAAGGGCAGTACAAAATGCCAGAAGGCGTGCCCAATTGTGCATTACCGAAGATGGCCAGATAATTGAACAT
This sequence comes from Melolontha melolontha, assembly GCA_935421215.2. NCBI lineage: Eukaryota > Metazoa > Arthropoda > Insecta > Coleoptera > Scarabaeidae > Melolontha > Melolontha melolontha. The sequence continues at coordinate 163,103,258 of OW285237.1, read as the reverse complement.
TTACTGTAATTGCTTATTGTTTACTTTTCTATGTATTTTTATTAATGTTTTTGTTATCTTGTACTCGCTACTGTTAATTTCGTTTCGAAGAATAAAAAATACTTATCATATCTCGTTTCTCTTCGTTAGTGTATGACATTTTTGTATTATTAATGAAGAATAAATGAAATGTTTGACAGATTGAAATTCCAAAGGCTACCTGATTTAATCATATAATTTAGTCTTTCAAATAAAACCTAATGTCAAAAACCATAGTCAGCACGTGGTACATGGTTCAAATCAGAAAAAAAGTGTTTTGGTATGGAGTTGACCTTCCGTTAACCTCCATTTATTTTTATGTTCTTTTTCAAGCAACACGCTTAATAAATGAATTTGTATATAACTTCCCTACTTACAATATTTTAAACAAAATGGTCATTAAAGGAATCTTTATTTACTTTCGGTAAGTAAATGTATCTGTTTACTTAAAAAATGCAAATAATAAAGACTTAGCTCAATATTCTATCATCACAATTATCCGTCTAGTCTCTGGAATTAAGTCTTGCTTCCCTGACGTACGGCTGGTATATTTTAACTTCAGGAACAACGGTCACAATCCTGGCAGATCTGGAAGGTTATGATCCCCCGAATATTCAAAGGTAAACAAACTTTTATAAATTTCTAAATTCTGTTTTTCTAATTTATTCAAATTTTTTTCAAAAATTCTCTTCTCCAAAAATGCTTCTTAATTTTTATTCCTCCAAATTCTTCTCCAAAATATCAACTTAATTTCTTTATCATGTAAAATTCTTCCTCACATTTCAAACCATGACCACTTTCTCCAATGCAAAAATTCTCTGACGTAATATAAATTATACTTGTTTTAAATATTTAAAAAAAAATTCGTTTTAACCAAAAACACATTTAATCAATTCAAGTGCAAAAATCCTTCTCTGAAATTGTTTCAATAACCCCCCATAGCAACCCAACAGCTTTTTTTCTTTTTAAGCTCATTGGTCGCTTTAGTTATACATAATTTTCCAAAATATTTGACATTTATACTATAATTTTGATCCTTGATTAATATTATGAACTTATTGTTTTACAAATAAATTTTTCCTTCACACATAACCTTTGACATTATCCAACATTAACAATTGTATATAAACTTAACTAGATTTACATAGTTCTATAATTTTGGTAAATGTAAGAAAGTCATATACTTTTGAAATTTAATTATAGATTTGACACTCTAAGTTAAAAAAAACATTACAAATATAATAGACTTCCACCTTCTAAGAAATCCCAATAACAGAAATGTAACAAATTAAAGCTAGTGTCTTCAATAAACTAATTAACATTTTTATTATAATATATATATATATATATATATATATATATATGGTAAACCTAATCAGTAGGCGATTAAAGGTCTGTATATTACTTCAAAATATATGTATTTAAAAAACTCTACATGTTTCGGCTGTATACGCCTTTTTCAAGAGAATACAAAATATGAATGACAGAATATAAATGTCAAGTAATTAAGTTGCTATGGTTTAAATTATTCAAAGATACATTCTAGTAATAATAATAAATCATGCCTTAGTATTCCAAAAAATAGATAACAAGGTGTGAAAATATGTGTTGTTCGCTGCTAGCAATTTGTGTCTCCTTCTGGGTATGAACTTGTGTGTTGGTTGCTGCTGGCAGCTTGCGTCTCTCTATGGGTGTGTGGTTTTGTGTGAGAGCGTAAGTGTAGGGTTTTGTATGTCGGTGCGTTCGTGCGTGTGTTTAGTGATCGGTCGCATGAATTTAGAGAGGTCGGATAACCAGCCGTTGCGTAGGGCCGCCAACCCTTTCCCGACAACTTCTTTACAATTCCGTGCAGTACTTCGACGGTCTGACCCCCGCCCCAACGAGGCAAGGCGCAGACAGGCGAAGCGCACCCTGTACGGGGTTGCTCATCGCAACTAAGGGAACACTCTTAGTGGCTACCTCGGTCGACGATGGTCACACTTATGCCATCTTAACGTTTTCCGCCGAAGCGGGGGCATAGCACACACGTCGAACGTGTGTGTGCTGTTAACGGCAACCTAGCCAGGTTGTCGCCCAGGACCGGTCCTAGTGGTGTGTGCATTGCGCGGCGACGAGATAGCGCCGCGTAGCATGGTTCCTCACTCTTGCTGGAAAGGCGGAATGGCACCTGACACGCACGAACGCACCGACATACAAAACCCTACACTTACGCTCTCACACAAAACCACACACCCATAGAGAGACGCAAGCTGCCAGCAGCAACCAACACACAAGTTCATACCCAGAAGGAGACACAAATTGCTAGCAGCGAACAACACATATTTTCACACCTTGTTATCTATTTTTTGGAATACTAAGGCATGATTTATTATTATTACTAGAATGTATCTTTGAATAATTTAAACCATAGCAACTTAATTACTTGACATTTATATTCTGTCATTCATATTTTGTATTCTCTTGAAAAAGGCGTATACAGCCGAAACATGTAGAGTTTTTTAAATACATATATTTTGAAGTAATATACAGACCTTTAATCGCCTACTGATTAGGTTTACCATATCATACCAAGGTCACGAAGTTATTATATATATATATATATATATATATATTCTAGCCCCTTAAAATTTAATAATCTTCTATCGTCATTATTAAATAGCTGCTCTAAAAAGCTTGCTTTGATTATATGTAATATTTTAAACTTGTTAAAGAAATGTAGAATTTAAATATATTGGGTGGAAAACATTTTATAAATGTTATTTCAGTCTGGACGTTTCCTATATGACTGTTCGTAGTTTGATATATATAACAGTTACCGAAAAAAAATATAAATGACCGAATACGTGACATGAATAGCGGGTATGCTTTATTATTTTCTTTACTGCCTTTATTTTCACCCAAATATATCAAACTAAAATGTCTATTACGACTATTATGTCCCTACATGTTTACAATTCTTTTGAAGAATTAATTCATTGTTAATAATACGAGTTTTATTAAATTATACTTCTTAGTAGTTTTATTAATTTATGTCCCATTCCTAATAAGAATGTACCGTTGGTAAACAAAGGGCTTAAAATAAAAGCTTGTGATTGGTTAGAAGAGAGGGCGAATTTACGCTGGCAAATTCAAGTTTTTTTGTACCGTCAAATTTTCATTTACTGTCGTTTTTTTTGCGTATCCTATTAGTTGCTTATTGTGCCATCAACTATGAAACATTATCAAAGAATTGGAAATATCTGGAGTTTTACATTCTCCTTTAAGAAAACGAAGTTAACAAGATGCTTACAATAAATTGGACGAAATATCAAAAAGTAGTCAGAAGGCACGTGCATTCTGTTGTATTTTGTATATATTTTGTAATGTTTCGAGAGTAACCAGTCGAAAAAGTTAAGTAAAATTCTTCTCAAGTGTCGGTAAAATTGAGCATTGATTTCGTTATTAGCAGATAATGGTTTCGAAACATTAAAGGCTCCATTTTGAAGTAGGAAATAACATAAAAAAAGTAGGGAGCATTTACGCGAAACTATACGTATCTCACGTAAATATCACACAAAATGCGAAAGCTTGGAGGAGCTTGGAGGCATTGAAAGAGAATTTTATTTTCATTTTAACTCCATTTACATTTATAACCGCGATTTCTAATATTAATATTTGCCACGAGTATAAAAACGTTATTGATATTCGAACAGACAAAAGAAATATTATCATTTTTATTAAGTTTGTAGTTCGTAACTTACGTTTTACATCTCTTTTCCTTTACGGTTTGCTCCAACGACCCGTCCTGTGATTCTACTAAATTATCTAGCGGCTGTCCGTGGTCTTCCGAGATAACGTCCAGAAATTTCGGTTTAGACTGGTCATAACTGTTGCGGTTCCTGGCCTTATCAGAAACACCCGTCGCCAGAAGGGATTCTTCTCTATAGTTGAATTAAAACATGAATCTATTATATATAATTGTTGGAAATTTAGTGCGGAACGTGCTCGCTTAGGTATAAATGTTCCCTGACGATTAAGGATAACAGAGAATTTATAATAATTTAATTATTCGTTATAGTACCAGCTTTGGATAGATAGTTCATAAATTGTTGAAATACTTAATACTGTGGGAAATGCCATCTTTTTTTCTTACTTTGCAAGTTATACAGAAAATTTTCTGCTGCATAGAAAGAGGTATAATTCTTATATGTTTTCTTATAGATACATCTTCAAAAAGTTAATTACTTTTGATTTTAGAAGCAAAATAAGCAAAAAAAGTTTCGAGATGCCATTTCTTCAAGAGTAATAATCTGTCTTAATATTTCAAAGCAATATCAAAGAAAAACATAATTGGTAAAAAGAAACGTATACGAAAATATATGTATACAGTCTAGCCATACGTACTGTTAGTATTTTAATGGTATATCTATTAAGATAAAATAAAACAAATTTTATGAATTTCACTTTTTAATTATCACTGTAACGAGTCGCTTCGCACCAACCTGGGCTTCGTCAGACATATAACTAACTTATTTACAAAATATTTTTTATATTAAACACAAGTAAACGGTAACAAGCAAAAACACATGTTTTATTTTAAAAAATAGGCAGAGGGATGGGTACTTTTTATTACTGGATGTCTATACACAAAACTTTCACTACGGTTTATACAAAATGTACTGTTCTTAAGTAATAAAACTAGAGGTTTACATTATATTACAGGGAGGTAAAGAATTCTATGGAAAATTACAAAAATACAATATGTAACTGTCTGCATATCAAATAAATAGATTGAGCAAGGGTGAATTATTTGTTTCTAATTGATCATTTAAGATCTTGTCAGTTTTCTTTATTTTATTGATTTCAAGTGACTCTAATAAATTAAGTTTTTTGCCCTTATTTTCTACATGTAATATTTTAAATTCTTTGTTAAAATTGTGGTTCGTTGAATTGATATGAGACGCATATGAAGTGTCACTTTTATTATTTCTAAATGAAGAAAAATGTTCTTTGACGCGTATATCAAACGATCTGCCTGTCTGTCCGATATAAGTCATAGGGCAACTACCGCAGGTGAACTCATAGACCCCTGACTTTTTATTGTTGTTTGTTAAATCCTTATTGTTTTTTATAAATTTGGATAAATTGTTATTAGTTTTATACGCTGTATTAATGTCAAACTTTCTTAAATATTTACAAATTTTTGTGCTTGAAGAGCCTATAAACGTGATCATTTTAAATTTTTGGGTGTTATTATTTAATATTGGGTAAACTTGTGATATGGCTTTTGTACGGAGTTCTTTATTTAAAATGTTATCTATTATATTACTTTTATATCCATTGTTGATAGCTATTTGTCTAATTAAATTTAACTCTTTCTCGAAATTTGTTTGGTTCAACGGAGTATTTATTAATCTATGTATAAGACTGTGATAAGCCGCTAATTTGTGTTGTACCGGATGGCAAGAAGTGTTATGTATAGTAATATCTGTAGTTGACGGTTTGTGGTAAATAGCAAAGTTACATTTATTGTTAATTCTAGTAATCGTTAAATCGAGAAAGTTAATACTATTATTTGTTTCTTGTTCCATTGTAAACTTAATATTTTGATGCAATGTATTAATATAATCAAATAATAAATTTAATTGTTTATTTGTTCCTATGAAACCTAGTAATATGTCATCTACGTATCTATATCAAAATAATACATTTTGAAAAAGAGGATTTTTTGAAATAGAATTTTCAAGATGATCCATAAAAATCTCAGCTAATAATTCGATCTTGTTGTACATTAGGCAATTTATGCACATTGACGACTATTTTGTTCTATTCCTTTGTTAGAACTAAGCTAGATTATGCGTCTGTAGTTTGGTATCTTCGATATATACGAGTATATCAGCTATTTGAACTTCTATTCGAACGTGTGCAATCTTGGCCATACACAATTCATTACCTAAAATTAACTTTTTCGTGATTAATTTTTAATTCAGCTATTGATCTTTTAATTTTAGTTGATCACATCTTCTTGCCACAATAATTTTTCATAGTGTTTTCACTATAGGCCAATTTATGTGCTGAATTTCAGAGAAAGATGGCATATCGACTATTTTTTACAGTAAAGCGCAAATACAGATTTTACTTTCCTAATAAATAATAATTATTAGGTCTATTAGCTTGAAAGTTAAGCATGTATTAGCTCAAATATGTTGAAATACAACTCTACCCAAGACAGCCCAGTTCCGTTTTCACAACACGCTTTTACCATTTCTTAAGCCAATTTATCTTATATACAAGGCGTCACCAATCGTATCAGCAAAACTCTTATCAAACATAACACCATAACCATTTTTAAACCTCACACCTCATTGCCAGTCCTCTTTCTGGGGCTGCAACTATCTGGAAACCTCTAGTGTTTAAAAAATTGCATGCTCGTATGGTAGCGTATACATCGGCAAGATAAAGCGTTCGCTAAGCACTTGTGTTGCTGAACACAAGCGCTGTACTAGAGCGCTGCGGGTAACGGGTTTGCACTTACAGAACATAGGCTGGAAACTGGACACAAAAATTCAATTTCAATCTGCTCCGATTCTACCCTACAATCCTTATTACCTTAATCATAAAATACGTGTTCCCATTGAAATCCTAAAGCATTCCAATAATATCAACCGCGATGACGAATATCTTCTACGTAATACCTGACAAACCTTTCTATTTTAAAAATTAAATCACAATCGTAACGCTTCACTGGATCTGCAGAGTCGACAATCCAAATACAGAAATGTTATATTGTCATTAGTTAAGCCATACGAATTTCTGAAAAAAGTGTAGATTTGGAAACATGGTATAAAACCATGCAACATATCTGGGGTAATTAATTGTATTGTGGCGTTAGTTCTATTTATTACTTCTTGTACATTTTTCAGAGGCGTAGCATACATTTTTTCCTTCAAATAACCCCAAATAAAGAAGTCAAGGGATTCAAGAGGATGACCTTGCAGGCCATGATATTGGTCAATTTCGCCCTATCTGGAAAACATTCGTTCAACCATGCTCTTGAAATTCTGGTGTTATGAGCTGATGCATCACCGTGCATGTAATACATGTTGGCTTTAACATTTGATGGAACATTATTCAAAACTTTCTCCAACACATTTATGTATTCATTTGCATTTAGTCTATTTGGAAGAAATATTGGTTCTAAAATTTGAAAGTTTAAGATGCCTAGCCAATCATTCACAGAAAACTTTCTTTGGTGTCCAAATTCTCGAATGGCTCTGGGATTTTCATCCGCCAAAAATGGAAATTATGACTGTTGAAGATACCATCTCTTGTGAACATGTATTCGTCACTTCATAAAATAAGTGATAAAATGTTTGGATCTTCTTGAATTTTGTTTAAAATTCATTATCCATTGCAAATTATCATTTACGTATAATGGTTGTACTTTTGTAACATGAAACGGTCTTAGAAGGCTTTCTGTAAACACTGTTGTCTTACTTGAAATGTTCATTTCCCGGGCTATTTGTATAGTGCTGCGAATAGGATCATGATGAACAATATCCAAAATTCCTTCCTCAATTTGGATCGTACGGCGAACCTGCATCACGTTGATTGGGAACAAATATGCCTGGGTCACCGTTCCAATCTTCGAAATGTGCTTGCTGTGTGCTGCCGGTGTGAATACCGTATTACATATTCAATTTTTGCCATGTGTACATTTCCATTGCAAAATCCAAATACCATATACGAGCCCCGTCCCGTTTCAATTGCCACACCTACTAAAATTTTAAATTTTACTCAAAACATGTTTGAAAAACGGTTACTATTAATTTTTTTAACTGAAAAATAAAAAGATAACACTTTTAAACGTTGGACAATATATGTTAAATATGTACTTCAAATAAAATATATTAGATAAAAACAAAATTCACCAGTTAACCATTTGTGTCTGATTTGTTCATGTATTCTTAACACATAAAAATTGGTAAAAATCGAGGTAGCTATGAAAGATATGTCAAAACTTCCATTAATTCATCGTTAGGTTATATTGTGGGCAGTAAATATTATTATTATACGCTGTAGTTATTGTAATTAAATAAACAATGGCAAGAGGTAAAGCAATTGATGAAGAAATTAGGTCAATAATTGTAAAACTATCGAATGAAGGGAATTCATATTCTGAAATTGGAAAATTGTTGGATATATCAAGGTACAGTGTTAGAAATGTAATAAAATTTTACAAGAAAAACAGTTCAGTGACCCCAAAACCCCGTAATACAAAGAAAAGCAAACTCACTGATAACGACAGAAGAGCTTTGAAACGAATAATAAAACAAAATAGGGGTGCTAATTATGGCCAGTTGAGTGTACTATGGAGTGATGCTGTAGGAAGACGTGTATCAAGATCCACATGTCACAGAGAAGCTAAGAAACTTGGATTTGGGTCGTACAAGGTGACACTTTTGAAATACTAATTTTGTTTTGTTAAATATATTTTTCTCTGGGCCAAAGAAAAACCTTTATTGACCTCAACACAAAAGAAAAATATATTGAAATGGGCCAGAGACCATAGTAATTGGGACTTGAAACAGTGGAACAAAATACATTGGAGTGATGAGTCTCGATTTGAAGTCTGTATAGGTGACAGTCGGAGTCGAGTCCTCCGTGAAAGACATGAGACATTTCATTCAGATTGTCTGAAACGAAAAGTAAAATTTCCGGCATCCGTTATGGTGTGGGGGTCGATGTCGGCAAAAGGTGTCGGGCGGTTATATTTTATAGATGGTATTGTCAATACCGATAAATATTTAACCATTCTTAAGGAATGTTTGTTACCCACGATGGAAGAAACTTTGAATTCGGGGGATGATTTTATATTCCAGCAGGACTGGGCTGCGTGTCATACGTCAAAAACAGCATTAAAATGGTTTAAGGACAATAATATTCCATTGTTAAAATGGGTCTCAAGCAGCCCTAACCTATCGCCCATAGAGACTCTATGGCATCAAATGAAAAAGGCCTTGCGCGCAGCTCCTGCAAGATCAGTGGGAGAATTGAAAACCAGGCTTCGAGAAATATGGCATGGATTCACGGCACAAGATTGCCAAGAACTTGTAAATACAATGCCCAGGAGAATCCATGCCGTTATCAAAGCTAAAGGCGATGTAACGCAATGGTAAAGTTTCGTTAATGTTTGTCAAAGGTTGTTCGTCTGAAGTTTATTTATATATAATTATTATTATTATTGATTTTTTTTTTTCGAAATAAGTTGTAAACTAGTTTGTAATTGTTGGCAAAAAGGCTTGATGAAAAATAAAAAACTTTTAACATATTTATGAACAGGATTTCTTCTTCTAAAATGTTACTTACTAAAAATTGTAGAGGTGTGCCAATTGAAACGGGACGGGGCTCGTACATATCAGCGTATTCTTTGAAAGTTTATATTAAAATTTGCTTTGGATATCGCGAAAATAATAAATGTTATACTGCCGAACGTCAAAATTTAACATATAATTGTTTTTAAATTACATGCATCATTCTGGGCCATGGTTGCCATATGTACTTTAATGTAAAAAAGCAACTAAAGAAATGTTAAACAAGATAAAATATTGGTACAAAACTATTAATTACACCAACGTAGTATGGAATAATTTAATTTGAGAGTAAAAATCATGGTTTTCCAAAAAAAATTTCAAAAGATTTGAAATATTTTTGTCGCACATTTTCAAATTTGATAGTCTCGTGTGCCTTAACGACACTGATAATACGACATTTCTGTATTAGGATTGTCGGCTCAAAATTAATCATAGAATCGCCTACCTGACGATTATCCGTGAATTTCTGACCATATAATTACGTCCCAAACTAAAAGAAGGTTTCAGTGCAGAAACAGTAGGTGCAACCTTGAAGATATTCCTTGCAACAGTGGACGAAACGTCGGCCAAGAAGGAAGCAGCGCCAAGTATGTGACTCCAGAATCCCAGAAGCAATCGTGTTGAAACAATAATACTCATATGATTTCGAGATAATTACGTTACGGGAGATACTACGTGGCCATTCCGCGTCGCGTCGTAATTGTAGAAGTATTTTTGCATTTTTTATAATCTTCGGTGTGTATAAATCCGAGCTTTAGTAATAACTGTTAAAATTTGATCCTTAAATGTGTTCCGCAAAATTTAAAATCAATAAAGTTGTAATTATCAACACATTTTTTAAAGATTAAAGCTTGTATTACATCAACTTTTAATTCATATTAACATATTTGTGTAATTAAAAAAATAGTTTTGTTTAAAACTATTTTTTAATGCTTTGTGTATAAATGTCTTTCCAGTATGCCGTCCTAATGTCTATAAAGCATTAGTTCAGGTCCTAATTCAAAATATTTTGGCGTAATATGTTTTCATTGTCCAAATGTACGTTCAGTTTAATAGAAATACGATTGAGCTTTTGCTGTATAGTACTTCTAATTAAGGAATTTATTCAATTGCGGTTGTAGCAATAATTTTGTTGTCGATAAAGGGCGACCCGTTCGTAAATTATTCGCCTTTGAGCCTTGTAACAGAGGGTGGAATGTGGGAGTGCGCAGTTAAATAATTTGATTCAACTTTGCTTTGCTCGAAATTACGTGCGGAATTGATTACGGAACATAAACTAAATAGATAGTTTTGTGAATCCTCGAATCGGCAAAAGAACAAAGGCAGTAATAGCTCTTGCGAAGTTAGACTTTCCGAAAATTTCGTTTGTTCTGTTCCAATATATTTTAGAACGCTTAAGTTATTTCCGAAAACAAAAACATTAATTTTTATTAACTTCATGTTCAAAAAATATTAATGTTTAAACGAAAACAAGCACTCTTATTAGAGTACTGTCGATTTATGTAACTTGTAACATAGAAATGGAAGGATTCTAGTTGGTAACACTATACGAGAGAATGTTAGTAAATAGATCAACGATAGATAGATATTTATTTAATTGAATTGATTCGGCATTTACTTGATGAAGATCCATAATTAAGAATAGAAATAAAACTACAGTTTTAATCTTCACTTTTAATCATTACTCGTGAACTCGTAAGTTTTTAACGTCAAAAGATACCAATTTTGCATTATGAGGTATTGAAATATTTTTGATATTATTAATTAATTCGTATGAATTAATAAATGATAAAATGAATAAAAAATTCATACGAATTAATTAATAATATCAAAAATATTTCAATACCTCATAATGCAAAATTGGTATCTTTTGACGTTTAAACTTATTCCCGAGTGCCCCTCCAGCCGAAACCGTTAATTTAATTGAAAATTTACTTGTAGCTAAGAACACTAACCCGGTAATCAAAGCTGAAATTTTAGATTTGTTAAATATAGTTCTGAAACAAAATTATTTCCAATTTAATAATTCAATATACACTTGTAAGGAAGGACTAATTATGGGTAACCCCTTAAGTCCGTTACTTTCAGAAATTTTCATGAACCACTTAGAATCCATCATTTTTAATAATTCCCGAAGACAGCATATTTTCCTTTGGCATAGATATGTGGACGATATTGTACTTTGTTTTACTGGAACACAAAGACAATTAAACTTGCTATTAGAATTCGTCAATTCTATTCATAAAAATATGGAATTTACTATGGAACAAGAAGTAAACAATAGTATTAATTTTTTGGACCTAACTATTAAAAAAATAAACAATAAATTAGAGTTTGATATTTACCATAAAGAATCTCATACTGACATAACTATACATAATTCATCAACACATCCCATACAACACAAATTAGCGAATTTCCATAGTTCTTTACACAGATTAATTAATTATCCACTATCTAAAGAAAATTATGAAAAAGAATTAAATTTAGTCAAACAAATAGCTATCAATAACGGCTACACAGATACTTTAATTGAAAATATGCTGACAAAAAAACCTTTCAAAAAAGCTATCTCTATGGTATACCCTGCAATAAAGGATAAAGAAAATTCAAAATTTAGATTACAAACATACATTGGGCTGACAAAAAAACCTTTCAAAAAAGCTATCTCTATGGTATACCCTGCAATAAAGGATAAAGAAAATTCAAAATTTAGATTACAAACATACATTGGGACACCTAATAAGCATATTTCAAGTGATTTAAAAAAACTTAATATTAACACGGTTTTCAAAACTAATAATAAGTTATCAAAGCACAAAATCAATAAAGATAAAACAGACAAAAATAAGAAATCCGGAGTCTATAAGTTAATGTGTGGATGCGGTAAGATATATGTCGGTCAAACAGGAAGATCGTTTGAAAAACGCATTGGCGAGCATTGTTCTTCGTTTAAAAATAAAAAACAAGATTCTACTTTTGCGAATCATCTACTAGAAGAAAACCACACTTTCGATAAAAATTTTCAAATTCTTCATTTAGAAAATAAAGGCAAAAAATTAGATTTACTGGAAAGTTTAGAAATCAATAAATTAAAACAGTCACAAATTTTATTAAATGATAAATTAGATTTAAATATAAATAAATTTGTTTAATAACCTACATATACATTTGTATTATTGTCTAAACAGATTTTAAGTAAATAAATTTAATAAAGGCGAGTTTATTAAATTTATTTACTTAAAATCTGTTTAGACGATAATACAAATGTATATGTAGGTTATTAAACAAATTTATGCGTAAACATGTTTAGTACCCTATAATATACAGTTAGGGCCGACCAGATGGGCCACATTCTTTCACTACCGACAATACTTGTAATTTAGAGATTTCTTTAAAATATTTTAAATACCATCCTCCTTGATTTTATAGATATATTATTTATTTTTCATTTAGTTTGTAACGTACTGTTTAGAGGTAAACACCTGAGGAAGCCACTGTGTTGGCGAAACAATTGTCGTTTTACGAGTAATGATTAAAAGTGAAGATTAAAACTGTAGTTTTATTTCTATTCTTAGATATTTATTTGAAAATAATTTTTAGTTTTCAACGTACTCTCTGTTACTTATCTCATAATTTTGTTAGGACATCAGTACCTTTTCCATAAAAGCCTTTGAACTGCTATATGCTAAGGTTGTCTTTTATATTTTGCATATAGAGCTGGAGTAAAACAGTAGATATCTTTTAAAGGCTTTATTGTGTTTCGAGAAGATTATTGGACTTTTGCTTGCGCTTGAACCAATTCTGGAAACAGTTATTCCACTCGTTTGTTGTACAGTCAAAATTGAGTTTTTGAAGGCATGGACTGCTCCTTCTGACGACTGGAACCTTAGACCATGCAGTCCGTCCTTGATTTTCGGAAAGGTATCGAAATCGTTGGGACTTAGGTCGAGACTGTACGGAGAATGGTCTAACAATTCGACGTTTTGTTGCGTTAAAAATTCAATTGTCTTGCGAGCTGCGTACAAACTTGCATTGTCTTGGTAGAGGATGATTCGTTGTTGTGGGTTGGTTTCTCGGAGCTCAGCGATGATTTGCGGCGAACAAATGGTTGTATACTAATTGGCAGTAACAGTTCTTTGATCTTGTAGAGAGATTGTTGCTACGTGACTTGCTTCCGAGAAAAATGTCGTGACCATCTTTTTGGAAATACTTCGAGAACGAGAGTTTATTTTCTGGTTTGTATGAGTAAATACAAGGTTCATCACCACTCACGATGTTGTACACGTTTTTAGAGTTTCCTGCGTTAAAACGGTATAGAATTTTTTGACACCAATTCACCCTAGCCTTTGTTCTTCGGTCAACAGATGCGGTATCCAACGGGAAACGAATTTTTTAACACACAATTCTTCATGCAAAATTTGTTGAATGAGGGAATCCCCAACGGTGCCTCAATTTCACATATATGTCACATGTCGATCTTCGTTAATGAGCTTGCGCACAGCTTCGACGTTTTCCTGAGTGACAGCCGTTTTTGGTGCACCTGCTCTTGGATCGTTACTAAGACTAATCCACGTTTGAATTTTCCATACCAACAAGAAATAGTTGATTGATGTGGTGCTTCATTACTGAAAACAGAAACCAACTCGGCGAGGAATTTTTACACGTATCGCACTTTAGGTTAACTAAAGATGGAGGTAAATTTTTAGCACTGACATTTGATTAGTGGCGCCCTCTATGCCCTAGTCTGCAAGACATTCCTCGTATGTACCCGTAACATATTCAACGTTTACGAAACGTCTATGAATGTGAGATTTTAATAGAGCACATAGGAATTAGTTGATTGTGTTCGTATGTATTCTGGTATTGTCACGATACATGAATATTCTTCTAGTCAATAGAAGTGGATATTCACTTCAAATTTCAGTTCGAGACTGCGATAGCATCTCACAGAATAATGTAGTATTCACTATTCACTGGTATTCCATTTTTAGAAACAAGGGGAGAATTGTTTCTAAAAATGGAATAGCAGTTCCCTTGACATTCCCAAAAAAACTATCAGCATAACCTTGCTGACAGCATAATTTAAAACTTACTACCTGCTACACACCCTCATAAACTATTGACTTCTATTAATTGTTGTACCACATCAGTTTGTGACCTATTTACTGATTCTTCCTCTTATTAGTTAAATATAGGTATTGCATTTTCATAAATTATAAATTACTATACAGAGAGGTAACAATGATTTCCAATAATTAGTACATCAATTGGGAATAATAATAACTTTTCTTTATCACAATATTTGCAAAAGATGATGTATTGATTATTCTAAAATGTATTAAGCGATATTAGCGATATTGGTGATTATCGCAGTAAGCTCAATGAAATTGTTTCCTGTGTAGAATAATTGTTTGGCACGTGGAGAAGAACATTAATGGCAAAACATATCGGATTCGTTGAGTTTTAGATGTCAAAATTTTATAGTAAAGTATGTGTAATGATTACTTTGTTGAATTAAAATTCTTAAATATGGTGCATCGTTTATTTCTTATAACCAGGAGTGTTTTCAATGAAGAAGCTGATATTGATATTATTTTGTTAATTGTAAATTTCGACTGCAGATTAAAATTTTACAAAACTAGGTTGAACTTTCGGCGCTCGCTAGGCAAATATTAAAGGTATGCATGGTCAAAAAGATTGGTGTAATCCATGGAGGATTTTTCAGACCGTTGTCAAAATGAGCATCGCGATAACAAAATTTATGCAACGATATTTGCTTGTCAACTATTATTAATATCAAAATGATTTTGGCTTATTGATTTTAAACGAACCTCTGCCCATGCCTTTGATATATTCCTCAGATAACAATGCATGGACATAATATTGTACCTGCCATCTACAAGTTATTGGTTATTATTGTTTATTTCTTCTTTATGGTCAAAAGTTTCAAAAGCTTGTATTATTAGATTGATAAATGCGTTTATAATTCGTTTTTGTTTATAGTTTTACTTTAATTTTGGAACTTTTTTGCGAGGGCATGCGTTTGAAATTACATATATTATTTGGTGTTTTATTGATTGGGAAGTATTTTTCGGTATTACATAGTTTTTGCTTTTGTGAGTTCATCTGTTCTGGACCTTTTTAGTTCTATATTAATTACCAGTATCTTCGTAAATAGTTACGAAAAATTAATTTTGAGTGACAATAATAAAAATAATTTTCCTTTTCTCAGGAAAGTTATACAATGTAATAATGGTCTCAAACTTTTTGAAGAAGTATTTAAATATAACATGAAAATCGTAATGCAAGTTTTGAACGGAATGTGTTTAAGTCTTTCAGTGTGATTGATTTTAGGCCACGAAAAATCCCTAAAATACGGATTTTTATTTTTTCTTTCTTCTGTAATTTAATGCTGTCAGCTTTAATTTCTGTTTTACGACATAATGATATGTAAATACAAACACGGTCTGCCAAGTAATATACAATGTTTTCCTGTGCTTGTATTAAGGATGTTTGCATGGCTTCCCTATTAATCCGGAATTTATTGCAGGTGTTTACTGTCGGGAAAACAATCTCGTATGTAATGCGGACAAGAGATAAGTAAATTAAATCAACTGTAATCGGGAAAATTTGACATTAAGATCTCTTTATCTTACGTTATTTATTTGCGAACATTCAAGGAAATATAAGACCTTAGCTCGGGAAGTTGACACTAATGAAGATAATTCCATTAAGTGGTGAAAATATTTTAAAATAAAAATATTACTTTTTATTTCATTGTATACATCAGAAAGTGAAATAATAAATTAATAGTTGAGTGTAATAAAAGGTAATAAGTTTTATATTTGGGAATTTTATCATTGACAGTATTTTACAAATATGTAAATACCTTAAAGGTTTCAACATCATTTTCAAAATATGAATTGTGCCATGGTCAATGTTTCATATACATTAATTCATGCCTTAGCATCTTCCGGCAGCTTAATTCCGGTTACAGCGACTTAAAATAATTGGCTGTCGGCAATCACCTTAAACATGAAGAAAAACCTTCTTGAACAGTAAGCCCCGAATTCGATCGGGATCACCGGTATCATAAGCTAGTGCTTTACTACCACGTTATCGATCAGCATAATTAGAAAATACAGCCAGTGACATACGAGTATAATACTTTATAACATGAGAGCAAAATGAATTGAGGTAGTAGGAGGCTGCGGTTCGCAGATCGTATTTCGTGAATTATATTCACAATATTTTTCTGTCAAACATTTAATGACAGACTGTCAGTGTGAATTATTAATTCTTTCAATACAATTTAAAAAAAAAACTGTATAATCACATTCAGAATGTTTACTCAAGAACAAATGGTGTTCATTTTAGAATGTTACTTTCGTAACGGTCGACGTTTGCCAAACGGCGAATGGTATTATTCAATAGAAATGTGCAAGGAAGAATTCCAACAACGTTTTCTGAAGTTGTTTTAGTAAATAAGAACTTTTCTCGTCACCTATTGAGAATTATAAATAACTTTCGAACTACTGGGTCTGTAAAAAGACAATGGAAAGAGGGAAGATCTTCTCGAGTTAGGACCCAAAATGTTGTTAATAATGCAAGAAACGCAATTAGAGAACAACCTACAACATCTGTCAGAAGACTGGCACAACAGTTGGATATAAGTTATGGAACCTGCCGCAGTATTCTTAAACGCGATATTGGCATGCATCCTTACAAGGTTCAATTGTATCAAGAACTATTGCCGCCAGATTACGTTCGTAGAGTTGCCTATTGTCGTTTCTTTAATGCAAATCTTAACGACGACGATGTTTTGGATAAAACGCTTTTCACCGACGAAGCGTGGTTTCACCTGAACGGCTACATAAACGCTCAGAATATGCGTATGTGGGCAACAGACAATCCGCATTATTATAGGGAAACAACGTTGCATCCTGTAAAAATAGAGGTTTGGTGTGCCATGTCACGTAGAAGGCTTATTGGTCCGATCTTTTTCGAAGGAACTATAAATGGTGAAAGATATCGCAATAATATACTGGAAACATTCATAAATCAACTGCATGATGACGAGTTACAGTTAGGTTTCTTTCAGCAAGATTCCGCATGACCACACACTGCCCGTGAAACAATAAATTATTTACGTGAATTTTTTGATGATAGAATTATTAGTGTTGACCGTTTCCCGCCAAGATCGTGTGACTTAACTCCTCTGGATTACTTTTTATTTCCATACTTAAAAAACTCTATTTTTAAAAATCCAGTGCATACAATAGACGATTTACGGAACAATATCGTGCGACAGTGCGCGTTAGTAGACGGATTTATTTTACAAAAGGTTTTTGAAAACATGAAGCGGCGCGTAAATTTATGTTTGAATGCCGAGGGACAACAGTTTCAACAATTATTGTAAACTTTTCAATAAAATATAAAACATGACATTTTATAAATATTTTAAGTTGTAAATTAAATTTGTATCAAGGAGACATTTAAGTGCTGTCAGTAAGATTTATTTACTTTATAATTCACGAAATACGATCAGCGAACCGCAGCCTCCTACTACCTCAATTCATTTTGCTCTCATGTTATTTGATTCTTTTGGAAAATTTACAGTAATAATTTCAGTGAATTGATATTATTTCTACAAATCCTGTGAGCATCTAATCCCATACGTCCTCAAGACGATTTTCTGAAAAGTAGTGACAGAAGCCTTTTTAGAATTACACCGGTCCTAGGTGAAAATAAAATAATGTAAAAATTATTTAGTTGAAAATTAAGAATTCCGATCTATTTATTATTAAACACAAGTTGTTAAGAGTCTATACGAAAAATTATAATAGTTGTAATAACAGTTGGAGTTTGCGAGGGTTGTGTCTGTTGACCTATTCTAAATGGAAATATGTTCTGTGGTCCGATGAAGCAATTAATTGGTATTCTTCCAGACGGAAAAATTATAGTATGTCATCCGAAACAACACGCATTTAATCCAAAATACACCCGAGCATGAAAAGGCGGAGGTGGAAATATATTAACATGGGTCTACTTTTCATGGCGAAAGATGGGGCTTATACATTGCATAAATGGCGTTCTTAGAACTGTAATTTCAATTTTACGAAGAGTATTTGCCATATGGCCATTTTCAACATGATAACCACCCCAAGTAATCCGAAAAGCCGGCTTGCAAAATGCTCTGACATGCTTTGGCTTTGTGTAGGTAGGTTACCTACTGATGATGACAACTTAGTCCTCGAAATACGTATTTAGAATACGATTAATAATTGTGGTAAGGGGTTGTATACCTTTTTTAGCAAAAAGCAATACGAAGAAAAACAAGTAATTTATTTAACCAGATTTATTTATGTATACACCCTTAGTTTTGTATAGTAACAAATAATAAAGGGGATGAAATGTGACTTAAACTACGGTGCATCAAATTTAGAATACTAATTTACATCATCCGTATCATATCGAATAACTTAGGCTTTTTTCTATGGGGATGCATGAAAATCTTGATGTATGATCGTCGCTCTGGCATTGAAAATGCGGCAGATTTGCGAAATGGCATTTTTGTTGGAGTCCAAATTTTACACAGGTACATAATATCTTTCGTCACCGAATTGATGCCTGCATTAGAGCTCATGGTGGGCATTTCGTACATTTTTTGTAAATTATTTTGTCCTGTTTCAACTAAGTCGGTATTTGCGATCACCACCACAAATTTAAAGAAAAAGAAAACGAATATTAATAATTGCATACAAATAATTAAAAGCCAGGTATTTGAGATACTTCTAATTACCTATAGTTGCAAATGCGCCATATGACTGTCGACATATTCGACGTAAAGGCTTGATCTTCAGAAAAAAAAACATGGTAATAAAAATACCATATGTGCGGCTGACTACATTGTATAAATCGTAAAAAAATATAAATAAATTTCATTTTTGATTTTCAGCTAGAAATTTATACGCATTCTTCAGATTCACATAGCTTAGGCGCTCTTCAGTGGTATCCACGTATATAAATTGTGTTATATTAAAATCAAGACAGCTCTCAGTGTAAATCCCTATGGAAATTCATGTTGAATACCTATTTTCTTTGCATGGTGTCGTTTTATTGTTTACATGTTATTGATTATTTTTTTGACCCACACATTCTACTTACTATTTAAACGAAATATATTTTATTACTATAGACATCAAGTATAATGAGATGATTATGAGATCCAAAATAGAAATAGCATAAGTATTTACACACCGCGAAAGGTAATAAAATAAAGCACGGATTTTAATATTTCTTATTTTTGAACAGAATGAGCAATAAAATTGAAGAATTGGAAATAAACAGTAGATTCATTAGAATATATGTGAAAGTCGTATTGTTTATCAAGAAGACGAATATAAGAGGTGTATAGAATGATAATTCAGGCACCAGTCCTCTATGGCTCTGAACTGTGAATAATAAGAAAAATAAGAACCGTTTTTGGGGGAATTACGAAGGGATCTCTAAATTAAAGAAAGCGCGCACATTTTGATGACGGGCTATAATCTTAGTAATTTGTAGGTTGGTGCAAGTGTAGCTATGAAACGATATACAATCGCACAACGTGTTTATACAGCTAAAACGTGAACAATCGGTGGTTTCATAAATATTGTGTGATATATAATACTGCTTATGAAACGGCATATAAAGTTTAGAAGGAGAATTCTTGTATGAAATTATATCAACTGACTGCCAAGACCTTGCGATCTAGCATCGTTGGATTATTTTCTGTGGTGTTAGATGGTGTTAGATGATCCCGATGAAGTTCTGGAACTATTCGCTTTAGCATATATTGAAATGCCAAATAACGCCAAAGCCCGTCTTCGTATGGCAGCTGTTGTCAGGGACAGGGTCAACATAAATACTCTCAATTGGCCTGAGCAGTCGCCATACCTATCGCCTATGGAACATGTACGAGATAAGTTGAAGGGTTTGTATGTTTCCTAACTCTCCAATACACTTACAATAGCTACACGATACCCTACAAGTTGCTTGTAATTAACTTCCATAGAAACTTATACATCATCTAATCAGAACCATGTCGAGGCGAATAGCAGAATGTATTCGTTTAAGGGGGCGAAAACTTATTATTAAATTTTCACTGTAAAGGGTACGAATTTTCAATGAAAATTTAATCATCTACTTGTACAAAATATAAGTTCTTCTGAGTCGCTGATAAACATAATTTAAATAAGAAATATAGAGGATTTGAAGTAAAATATTTGAGTGTATTAATTTAATTTACTTTTACATCAAAGCACGGCAACGGCAAATAAATAAAGGTAAACGATATACTCAAATTTGAAGGTGATTTAATAAGTTGATGTTGAGAAAAAGAATGTCGAGGTACAATCATCATCCTGACTGCAACTTTGATACTGATTTTCTAAAAATTTTTCTAAAGTACGTAAAAAATTTTAAAATATTTCATATAATATTTTTACCGTTATTATTCATGTATCTTTTTTTAATAATTCTTGGCGGGCAATTATGAGCTTCCACAGAAATACTTTCTTTGCAATTATGCAGAAAGATTTAAAAAAATTACAATTTTTTATACTTATTTAAATTTACACTAGATGGTAAAGTTTCAACGTGTTTCGGTTCTCTTAAGTCCACTCAAAGCCAGAACAATTCTGGAATCAACAAAGTTGTGCACATCAGTTCTGCGCAGTTCTATTACTGTTTAGAATTTCGAACCAAAACAATTATTACTAGGGCACACCGAAGTCGTCTTCCAACTTTTATTTTGCGTGTGTTCATCACATTAATGAAATCGATGAAGGAAATAACTAACCAGCCAATTTAAATTGTAGAGCAAAAGGAATTTTAATTATTATAAATACTTGTTTAGAAATATATTATGTTTTCTCCCGACCGAGAATAAAGTGTCATCTTATACATCTGATAATTGACATATATTAGACTACTTTATTCTCTAGGGAATAAAATATTCGATTTTCCCTAGGGAATAAAGTGAATACTGTAGTGAATGACTTTTGGTTCATTTATTTAAGTCAAAATTAATTTAACTGTCAGATTGACGAAGCATTTAAATATATCAATCAATTTTATTTTGTAATCGTAATAGTAACATTAGATGAGTTTACAATATTTATATATAGACACAAACAAACTCGTTTTACCTTAGTAACCAGAAACTATGCACATTTTCATGACAAACCAACTTAATTGAATGACATCAGATCAATTTATCAATCAACTGTCAAACTAATAATGAAATAAATTATTACATTTAAGGTCGGGAGAAAAGTTTTGTATGTAATTCGGGAATAAACGTCTATAATCCCTCAACAGAAAATGCCCTCGCTCCCTTCGGTCGCTCAGGCATTACTTACTGTCTCGGGATTAAAACTGTCGTTTATTCCCTTAATACATAAATATCTATTATATATCTATTTACAAATCGACAAAGTAACCTGAATCAATAATTTAATAATCAATTTCGTCTGGAATTATTTTATTAGGTATTTCTATTTTATTCTCTAGAATTATTTATGATTTTTCAAGATTTACAAGTTTGTCTAATCTGCATTAAAAAGAACAACCATTGTAGGTAATTTCCATCTTCAGTGAATTACAAATTTTTTTTATTATGATTACAACCTAAGCAATATTTCCTTGTTTCATCATTATTTAATTTATGGTCTATTATTACACACTTATAATCAGATATGTTTTTATAAAATATCAGCATTTACGATTGTAAATATCTAAATAATGCACAAAGGAGATTTAAATACGAATTAAATTAATAATTAATAACACAACGTTCAAGTTTGCTTGTAATGGAGTTTCAATTATGTATCTCCTCAATTAACCAACTAATTAAATTAATGCATTTATAACTAATAAATTCTGTTGTTGCAATAATCAGAGTTTTTATAATATTGTTTACGAAATTGTAATAATTTAATATGAAGTAAAAATTTCAACTTACCTTTTGATTCTATCTTCGTATTCCTGAATTTTCCCGGGTATCTGCATTACAGCACATTCACCAGTATAATATTTATTTAAAATAAATAAAGTAAAAAATAGACTTAGAAAATTCATTTTTAAAAAGGTTTGTGGCAACACACTAAAACCGAAGAACTGCAGTCGACTGTTTAAGCGGTATTCAAATAGATTATCATCGAACTTCTTCGACGGTCTACATCGGAGACTAAGGTAATTATAATTCGTAAGCTTTTTATTTATGCGTAGGTAATGTTTTGCGTAAAATATTTTTAGGTCAATTTAACAAACAGTCAGCAAATTGTTTAGACTTCTGGACTGTCTAGGTAGAATTGTGTCATTGCTAAGAATGTTAAATATTTATTGTTAGTAATTATTGTGTCGAATATTGGCATTATTTTGATACTTTGATGATCTATATATGCAACATATGTATTAATATGTAAATAATAATTAAATATTTCACAATGTGCTACTATTGCTAAGAAAATAAGGTTAGTGTTAAAAATGTTGATTATTTGTATTTTAGGATTGTGTTTTAGATACACGTTTTTGTTTTTTGAAATTTTGAATATGAAATGAATTCATTAATTTTCTTAGACATGTCATATTTTCCTTGATGTCTTCTTCTTAATCTTAGAAATTGGAAAATAATTTCTCGTTTTTTTTTTTTACCAGCAAAGGCAGAAAATAAAAATTGCTTTATCTGCTAATTAATTTAGTGATACAGCTTCATCAAGAGTTGAACTACAAATAAAACTTGTAATTTTTTTTTGTTGAAACAATTGTTATAATAACGTATGTAACAAAAATTTTGAAACAAAAATTAAAATACTAATTGTTCAAATTTTTAACTTTAATTAAAGTATGTGAAAAATTAATGGTTAACTTCATTTCTAAACAATAAGAATATATTATAATGCAACTAGCGGCCTATGGTCTTCAATCCTACACATATTTCTACATAACTCTCTTATGAGTGACTGGATGGTGGCAACATCGATTTCCCGAATCTTTTGATAACTTTTCCTTCTTAATTGTTCTTGGTTATAGGCCTCCCATCTATTATAATTATCGTAATTTTTTTCTGCTTAATAAGGTCCAAAATTCTTCAATGGGTTGTGCTTGGGTTAGGCGGATTATCTTCTCTGGATACAAATGAGACATTATTGACCTGCAACCATTCTCTAGTTTCCCAAGCATAATGGCAAGAAGCTAGGTCAGACCAGATCATGATTTCATCATTATTGTGTGGAACGTTTATAAATCGTAACATTTTAATTAAACATCTTTATATATAAAGAGCTGGAGTGACGGCTTCTCCTCTAACATGTCCTACACATGATTGCGATGCACCTGTCGGAGAAATTGTGCACCACACCAGAATTGTTATCTTAAAATTTAGCTTTTCTTTTATATTTCATATTGTCCAGAGCTGCATTCAAATCCTCGGTATAGAATTCATCATTACTCTTTATTACCTCAGAGTTAGATAACGTAAAGTGTTTTTCATAGTCCGAAACAATTTCTCTGTTGTTCGAAAAGTGTTGAACTCCTAGTACTCGACAACACCTTGAAATTCGTAACAACTGGGCAGCTGTGCATTTTGGGCATTTTCTTCTTTTTCTAAATGTCATACCACTTCTCTTAATTTCCCGATGTGCAGTCATGTGTGACATTCTATAGGACCTTCCTAACCTTCGCATAGATACATCAATTCTTTCTTTTGTGCTTTCTCTCAATCTACTTGTTTTGCCATCAGTCAGCACCCGAGGATTTCCGCTTTTTGGTAGATTAAAACAAGGTACTCCTTCCTCAAATTCCCTTATTGTTCGATAAATTGTTGCATCGGAGATATTTTCCTTACTGTTAGGTAAATTGTTGGGAGATATTAGGTCATTGAAACATATTTACAATATCCACTTTTCGCATTCGTCCAACTAAATTAGAGATGCATCTTCAGATTTCGATTTTGTACGCCATGACACCAAAGTCTATCTACAAGAACTGGCAATATTTCTGTTTACAAAACCTGCTTGAATAAACTTCCAACAATAGTAACTAAATCGAACCGTTTCTAAGTGATGAAAATTAGTTACGAAGTTTGTCTCAATACTTTTGTTACTTAAGTTACTTTCAAAATTGTATTAAAATGTAAATGGGTACTAAGTTAAATCATTTTTATTAATCCTTGGATCAAATATACGTGATATAGTCTATCTACGATTTCAGATGAGGCATGTCATAGTGTCAGGCGTAATAATCCAAAAGTCACAAGCATGCAAGCCCTGTTATTGCTGCATTTAGAATATATTATGTTAACTAGCCTTCACAACGTTGTCAGTTATGTTATATGTCAACTGTCATTATTTGGTTGCTTTTTTCATGTTGTTTTGTGATTTAAAGGTATCAACCATAACCTAAAAAGCATTCAATGGAAAAATATAAACAAAACTTAAACGCCGTGTGACATGATTATGACGTGTCTCGCCTTTAATCGTAAAAATAGACTGTACAGAAATTATAATACTTAGTTAGGTATATACAATGCATGTCGACTTTATAGCAGACTCTAAAATTGGGAATAAAATATAGGTGTTTCGTTTCAAAAATTTAAGTTAGGTTCAGTATTGCTATTCTGAGACAATCTGTATAAACGAAAGTATTTTTAGGCTATGCCCCATTAAGAATTAAACAATATTTGTTTGAAAAGTTTTTCTGTACCTTCAAACGGTATCAAGATATCGACCTCCACCGCACTGTTGAGATAGCCGGTATATATACAAGATGTCCCGTATCGTTATGGTCAAATTTTAGTGTAAGTAGTGTGTAAAGTAGACTTCATTTCAAGTAAAAAAAACGCAAAACTTGTATATCCATTTTTATTTCTTTCAAAGTACAGATCTATTAATGTGATTGGCAGATCATGGAAAATAATGTAATCCTAAAGTCAATACAAACTGATTTTATTTAAAAAAAAGTTATACGATTCAACAACAGGCCTGTGATTGTGAACGTCGCATAATAAAATGTTTCCTAAAATAAATAAACACGTATCGTAGTGCATACAGTAATTTCTTGGAGATCTACAAAAAAGAATACTGGAAATTGATTTATGATAAAGAAGGTTCTTACTTATTTTGTAAGTGCTGAACCATGAATATCATACAATAAACAAATGTTCAGATGACCGTTAACGTTGCAATTTTTAAAAAAGGATTACATTACGTTTCAGTTCATACAACAGCTTATTAGTAAGTGGACGCGTGTTCTTTATTCAAAATGCCTTACCGATTTTCTTCTCAAGAGTATGCGGACATGCATTTTGTGTATAGCTACTGTAACGGCAGTGCACGTCAAGCAGTTATTGAATACCGACATCGGTTTCCCGATAGGCGCATTCCTTATTACAGAACGTTTCTGGAAGAACATAGACAATTTCGGGAATGCGGACTGCGTGATTATCTTTTCGACCGAGGAGTAAATTTACCAGCAGACTTAGAGGAAGAAGCAGTAGCTATTGATACAAGGGATCCAACTCTCGTCGAATCGCTAGACAATTAGGAGTGCCACGAACGACAGTTTGGCGAATTTTAAAACGTGAGGGCTTATATCCATACCACTATCGCAGGTGACACGGTTTGCTTGAGGCAGACCACTATGCTTGTCTAGTTTATTATACCTGGATATTAAGACAGTCACGGCTTTATTTTAATTTCTGCAGAACAGTCCTCTGGACAGATGAATCTACGTTCACGAGAAGTGGTGTTACAAATCTGAGAAACCTGCACAGGTGGTCATTAGAAAATCCCAAAGCTATACACCCATCTAAATTTCAACATGAATTTTCTATTAACGTTTGAGCGGCCCTAATCGATGACTTGTTGATTGGTCCTGTCGTTCTTCCTGGGAGGTTAAATGCGGACAATTACTTTCAATTTCTTATTGACGAACTGCCAGCTCTTTTAGAGATGTCCCACTGAATGTTCGACGAGACATGTGGTTTCACATGGATGGGGCACCATCACATTTCGCAATTGCTGTCCGAAATTGGGTCGAGGTGGTCCTGTTGCATGGCCACCCAGATCACCTGATCTTAATCTCCTTGACTTTTATTTATGGGGGTACATAAAAAATTTAGTCTACGCGCAAGTTTCGAGAGTTTTTGGATCGTATTCACCTGGCTGCCGAGCAAATCCGACAAAACAAGTATGAAATTCGGATAAGTACTTCTTCTGTTGGCTGACGGACACAAGCCTGCATTCAACAAGGAGGTGGACATTTCGCAAATATTATTAATTGAACTTTTTTAAATAAAATCAGTTTTTATTGACTTTGGGATTACATTATTTTTCATGATCTGACAATCACATTCATAGATTTGTAACTTTGAAACAAATAAAAATGGATATACAAGTTTTGCGTTTTTTTTACTTGAAATGAAGTCTACTTTACACTCCTAAAATTTTAACATAACGATACGGGACAGCTTGTATATATATAGACGAGATCAAATTAATGTGTTTTGGGAGTAGCGACCGGGTAATTAAAACAATATTTAATTTAACGTTTCGGTACTATATATAGTACTTTTTCAAAAGCTAAAATTTATCTAAATGTTAGAAAATGTAGATGATATAATAAATCTCCTTACATTAAATATTTTTGGTGTTAATATATTGCGAAGTATTTGTTTTGCATTTCTAAATTAAACTGAAGTTTTTGTATTAGCATGTAAACTGTTTTCGGGTTCATGTGTTTTTGTCTTGTAGGACGAGTGGATAGAATGTTGGTTTTGTCAACTCTTTGCGAGGGGGGGGGGGTTAACTGTTCTCGGGCATGTGTTTTATTGTTTTATTTTATTTTTTTGTGTGTGATGTTGTTTATATTGTTATTATACGGTGGGTGTTTATATAATGGGTAGGCATATTGCTGACAAGTTATTTAAACATGTACGGTCGTTGATTGAATTTGAATTTTTTTGTACGTGGATGCTTTCTAGTATATTTCTTGCTTTGTTGTTTTTTCAGATGTAATTATTGCTGTTACATCGAAATCGAAAGTGTGTTTTGTTTGTTTGATGAGTTTTTTCAGGACTGTACTATTGTTTGAAAATTTGTGTCCATTTGTCCATCTTGTAGATATTGTGTTGTTTGGCCGATGTATACGCCTTCGCAGTGATTGCATGGAATTTCATAAATATCAGGCTTTTTACCCGTACTATAATTACGCCAAAAAATAAGAAATTCCTTTTTAATATTATATATATATATATATATATATACATATATACATATATATATATATATTTATATATATATATATATATATATATATTTGAAGGTGTTGTTTCTTGGCCGCGTGTGAGTTTTTTCCTGAAAAGGACTATTTACTCTACCTTTCAACGAGATCGCACTCGTCATCTTCAGGAGCTAGTCGGTCTGTCGCTGGTTAGAGCTGGAGAGGGGGCGTTCCACTATTGACGTCAATAGCGGGACGCCCCCTCCCGACACAGCAGCATGTAACAAGAGGTAGTGCTAGGCGCACATTAGACGATCTCCAGCTCTAACCAGCAACAGACCGACTAGCTCCTGAAGATGACGAGTGCGATCTCGTTGAAACGTAGATTAAAAAGTCCTTTTCAGGACAAAACTCATGCGCGGCCAAGAACCCGAGAAAGTACACCTTCATCATACGTCCGCGAGAGCATCAAGAGTAACATATATATATATATATATATATATATATATATACATATGCCTTGCATTTATAAACAAAGCTTTTGTTTTAAAATGTCTGGCCGCTACCCCATAAGAAAGACTTTTACGTTTATCTTGTATTATAACTACGGCCAAGAAAATTAAGAAATTTCTTTCCAATATTATAGGTAAATATAGGTAATATTATCTAATATAAATACAAAAATACATGTTAACAGCTTAAATTTAATTTTTGAGAAAGGTACTGTACATAGGACCGAAACGTCATTATAAATTAAATACTGTTTTAATTAAGGGTCACAAATTATATATAGAAATATATAAATATATCATTTAAATGGATTAACCATAACCTGAAAAGCATTCAATGGAAATCCTTTGACTATTGAACACGTGTGGGAAGTTATAGGTAGGTGACTATCAAAATTACTGTATTATCCTCAGACTTTCCCGCCAATACGTCGTGAAGTACAGGTAGGCTGGGATGAGATACCCAAAAAGGATATTGATGATCTCATTAAATGCATGACAAGATGCATTAATGAATGTGTAGTGCACGGCGGCGGACTAGCATATCATTAAACTTAATTTTTGTTTTGATGATCAGATTAGTTTAATTCAACTACTTCACATTTTCTCCTGAACAAGTATTCCAAAAATTATTGAAATAAATTTATAAGTACTGAGTGCATACTTTTCTGCCACTAAGTATATGGGGTGTGGACTAGCTCGCGTCCGTGGTAGAATACTGCACGTGCACCCTGGGTAACGCTAAATGAGCTAGAGCGAACTTCGGCAGCCAAAATATATCTTCGGATCTCATGGTTTATTATACATGGATTTACGTACTTTAAATTCTCCCAGTCATGGTCCTTCTCGGAACCAAACGGCAAAAAATCTCGGAAAAACATTCCGAATTTGCATTTTGCTAGACCAAAATATTAACATGGCGATTATCCAGGAAATCCATAAAGAAAACGTAGACGAACAACACCACAGAGGCAGTTACTTTGTGTGTGTTAAATATAGGTAACATTACTTAAGTCTACATCCATGTAAACCATACGCTAAATAAATAAACTAAGTATATAATACAGTATTGGAAAACGCTACATATCAGAAGCCATAGTACTCGGTACACACCGCGATGGATTCCCAGATTGGTTACTTCCAAATAAAAATTGTGCCAGTAACAACTTTGTGAGGAAAACTTGAGGGTTTTAGCTGGCGAAAAAAAACATTTCTCATGAGACGTGAACGTATCACTGGAACTCACCGACAAAACAAGAATCCATGCCGTGGGCCACAAGGGATTCCCACCATCAAAAAGGCAAGTACGAAAAATTCATCGCGACTGTGGTTTGGGTATAGAAGGAAGGAATCTTATTAATTGAATAGATGAAAAAAGGCTCTACAATTACAGGAGAGGTATATAAAGAAATAATTCGAAATTTGAAAACGTACAGCAAAAAAGATCCCAAAACTTTGCTCACAAGATTATACTACTCTATGACGATTACAAAGTTCACAAGACTCGCCAAGTTCGAGAAATAATCAACGATTGTGGCTTTATAGAAATGAAATATCCGCTCTTTAGCCCGGACTAGGCACCGGGTGATTATTATATCTATCCTAATTTAAAAAAGCATATACGCGGAAGACGTTTTTCTTCGGATGATTGCCTGAAGGAAGCGGTGGAGGAATTCTTTGAAGGCTTAGCAAAATAATCTTTTTTGGAAGGTATAACCCTATTAGAAAATCGCTGGATTAACTATGTAATCATTAGTGGATTATATGCTGAAAAAGAGTTCTAGCCTTACTTATAATTAGAGCTGAGGATGTTTGCGGTATAACCATGGTTATACCGCAAACATCCTCAGCTCTACTTATAATGCATTGCACTGATAGCTAGGTAAATAATATAAAAATATCCCCTCATATATGAATTTAAAATATTCATAATGTGTATAAATAATAAATACTTCTATTGAAGTTACACACACGTACGATACAGCGTATATTTACATACGTAAAAGCTGTCGATGTTATAAAAACTATAACATTGTTGTATGCTAAGGTCAAAAACCTTCTACAAAATCAGCAGTTTATATAATTGAGTGAATTATTAAAAATTAAGATGTCTGTTACATTAATTTACAAACCCATTTTAAAAATTATACTAAAAATAATTGTAGATTTTTAGAACTGACATCATTTCATGTGTATTACGTGAATGTTTTTTTTACGAGAAATAAGAAATATAACATATTAATATAGATTCAGAATGCTGTTTGAATTTAATTTACACGCTGTAGTGTTTATGTTAATAAAAACGCTCGAAGATAAATAACATTGTGTATAACTTTTGCATGGCAAGAGCTTGTTTAGTTGCTATAAAAATGAGCTGTTGAAAAATGTATCCTTGTGTATAAATTTTTCAAGACGATATATTAAAAGAACATGTAAGATGTGTACTCTACGGGCATTTAACTTTCTATTTGGTAACAATCTATCTTTAATCGAAGACGTAAATGTAAATTGTACGTAACGATCGACAACTAGACGAAACTTAAAGCGAGACCCATAATAACAAAACTATTCTTTTTCTTATTGTGGGTCAACTTTATGATATCGTCTCTGATACTTTTGACTCATAATATAGTTGGTCGCATAGTGGCGTGACAAAAATTTTTCATATATCTTCCTATTATTTTTCTCGTATATGAGAGGGAATTTTGGGAAAATATTTTGGCTTCATATTCTATTTAATTACGCACATCTTTCCATTTTTCATACGTTGTCTTATTATTTCAAGGACACCCGGTATGTAGATGTGTTAGTTATATATTTTTTGCATAATTGGAAGACATGTAAACAGTATTTTTTGTTTAGTGCAGAGGATTGAGTAGAGGCTGCTTCAATTCAATTTTTCTCTAATTATAGGTATTCGACAGTTTTTTTATAGTCAAAGTATGCCTCTGCTTACTTCCGCTAAAATGTAAAATAATTTTTGGTCTCTACAAAGATTTTCCATTGAAATATTAACAAATAAGTATACGCGGATGGGACGCTGAAGAGCTTCTACAAATGTGTTAATCAACAAAAAGTTGTTCTTATGTCGCTGTGTAATGTAATTCTAACGATTAAAAAGAATTTGCCAGAAAGCAAATGACGTTAAAAGTAGAAATAAGTAAATAATACTCCGTGTTATTTATTTATAATTTTCCTAAATTGCCTTCTATATTTGTTAACAAAGATCCTATTAACAAGATACTGAAACAATAACACAATGGAGATAACAAAATATTTGTCAAACATGCGTTAATGAGGGTTGACTGAAAGTGAAATTGCTCGTGGGTGTGCTGCTCTCTCTAATTTAACTCGAATACCCCGTACAATTCTATATACCGACGAGAAACGTATTTATCACGAAATGGAAAAGCTAAGAATATGACGATATAAGTTTTCGTTTATTTCTTTTCTCTTTTCGCAAATGTCATTTCTAACGAACGCCGAAATTGGCATTGCCGAAACTTTATCAATTTGTCGCGAATATGTGGTCAGCGTTGACAATACACGGGAGAGTTCACGGGAACCAGTTCGAGAAGATTTTAATGCAAAATTATGCCACGGTAATTAACGATTTGTTCTTTGTGAAGATGCAAAATTTAATTAGTCAAGTTAATTAAATTACAAGGGAACTTTCTCTGAATGTTTGATGTTTGTTTACGAAGCATGTTGATGACAGGCGACCCTGTTATGGTGAATGAACAAACCGTTTTTTTTAGAGATAAGGGTTAAGAGCATGTAACCCCGGAATTTGCTATTGCTAACTTAATAAGTTTTTTGTGGAAGTTAATATAAGGTAACTAATGCTATTATTCTTGCAGAATTTTGCAGAAGGGCAATCAATACAATATAGTTTACGAAAATTTTCATATTAGTGTGAATATTCCCTCTTTAGAGACAGAACATGGTCGATTGCACTTAAAAAAATCTACATAACAAATTACTACAATTGTAGTAAATTTTGCTACACATAGTAGTGAAATATCAACTTATTTCAAACTGTAGTAATTTTTATTTCTCTGTTACATGTAAGTGATTGTACTAATTGGTTATACACATGGTAGTAATCTGTTTTGTTTCCTTTGTATGGATGTAACTTTTGTAGCTATTTTAATAATCTCTTGTCAGTGATGTACTTACAACTATTATATACAAATAATCATACATTTTTACTACTACGACGTAGGCGTAATACTTACAATTGTAGTAATGATGATTACAAAATGTTATTTGTAAAATTGTAGTATACATTGTAAAGCGATTTTTTCCGTGTGTTTTCTAATAAATTGTAACAGGTTTCTTAATGAATGTATGGTTGGCGTTGTTGAATACATATTCTATTGAAGGTGTGAGCACGGAAACGTGATATTAATAGAATTATTTTAGAAGTCGGAAATAATGATTACCCTTTCGAATTGAAGTTCATAGCTTAAGAACATGCTATTAAGATAATACGATGGCGGATTGATATACGTAAGATCTCCACTTGTATAGAATAAGAAGAGACAAAATAATGGAAACCAGTCTTAAAATGAAGTAAATTTTTTATACTACTAATGTGCTTAATTATTTTGCCACAATCACCATTTACTGCAACAAATTTCTCCAAACAATGATTCCATCTCTTCATTCCGTCCATGAAAAAACTTTCTTATTTACTGTTGATCCAATTGCGAACAGCAGCTCGAACTTCAGTGTCTGATGAAAAATGTCGATTTTTCAAGATCTCTTTTAATTTTGGGAACAACCAGTAATCTGAAGGAGCTAAATAAGGACTGTACGGAGGTTGCGGAACAACTGTGAATTTCAGGCTCGTCACTGACTTTATCGTTTCGTTGCTGTAATGCAATTCGGGGTTGTCGAAATTCGTTCCTTCGCTCTTTGCTCTACGAATACGAACTTTTAGTGATTGTAGTTCTGCAGTATTTTGAACTAATCGTTGATACTTTCGGTAGTTATTCGGTTTGAAAGACTCCCTTTGCATCCAAGAAAATGGCAAGCTTGACTTGTTTTGTTGTTTTGATTTGTTTTGTTCTGCGGTGATGGAACTCTGTTGAATTTTCGCAAACGTGGAGAATCAGGATGACGATATTCCATTGACAGTCAGTTGTTTTGGGGGCCATAATAATCCTCTGGTGATGTTCATGAGAAAATCGTCTCTTTCACCTCGATAGTATTTAAGAAGTTCTTAACAAATGTTTTTTTGTTCTTTCATGATATCCGTTAATTGTCGCGGGGCCAAATTTTTCTATAATTCAGCGTCTGAACAATGCACTCTTTCTTAACTAATGCTTAATTCCGAGAATTTGTTTTTGCGTAATGCGTCAGTCAGTGCGTTCATATGTCTTTGATTCTTCTCATATGTCAATGATACTGGTCGACCTGATCCACTTTTCGTCAAACACCTACATTTCGCCTCTGTGACAGAGTTTTACACGTCAAACCCACAGGAAAACATTATTCACATCCATACAATTACTGCAATTTGTTTTTGCGTAATGCGTCAGTCAGTGCGTTCATATGTCTTTGATTCTTCTCATATGTCAATGATACTGGTCGACCTGATCACTTTTCGTCAAACACCTACATTTCGCCACTGTGACAGAGTTTTACACGTCAAACCCACAGGAAAACATTATTCACATCCATACAATTACTGCAATTTGTTTTTGCGTAATGCGTCAGTCAGTGCGTTCATATGTCTTTGATTCTTCTCATATGTCAATGATACTGGTCGACCTGATCACTTTTCGTCAAACACTTACATTTCGCCTCTGTGACAGAGTTTTACACGTCAAACCCACAGGAAAACATTATTCACATCCATACAATTACTGCAATTTGTTTTTGCGTAATGCGTCAGTCAGTTCGTTCATATATCTTTGATTCTTCTCATATGTCAATGATACTGGTCGACCTGATCACTTTTCGTCAAACACCTACATTTCGCCTCTGTGACAGAGTTTTACACGTCAAACCCACAGGAAAACATTATTCACATCCATACAATTACTGCCAGCTTTCAAACACCTATAAATGTGGATGGGCGTGTAAACTTCTAGTGTTAAAAATTCTATCACGGATCAGTCATGATGATACTGTTACATAACAATGGTACACAGAAAAGTGAAACTTTGCATGTTAAGGCGAGATACTCGAAACTACCGTTTACAGGTTAGAACGTGTTTCTATCCCCACTACTGATACAATGGTGTTAATGGAGACCTGATATACAGGTGTCCTTGAAACAAAAAGACAACGTATGAAAAATGGAAAGATGTAGTTATATAGAATATAAATACAAAATATTTCCCCAAAATGATCTCTCATAAGCGAGAAAAAAAATATTGATAAAATTTTGTTACGCCACTGTACGATTATAAAAGGTATCAGAAATAATATCTTAAAGTTGACCGACAATAACAAAAATAATAATTTTGTTATTGTCCATCTCATCCAGCTGTTACTTATGTGAGCGTACTCTATGTGGCGTATGTGTGAGTGAGGTATTTATTATTTGTACAGATTCCGAATATTTTGAATTCATAGGCGACAGGTAATACAACTTTCGGATTGTGTTTTTAATTTGTTTTTTTTTGTTTTTAAGTTTGCGTCGTAATTGAGTCACAATATTTTGGATTTATATTCTACATATTTACATCTTTCTATCATATGTTGTCTCTTTATTTCAAGGACAACCTGTATAAGGTCTCCAACAACGCCATCGTTACGATATTGTTATAGTACAACTCGAGTACCATAAATTTCGTGCACGGTGGGTTCCCAAACATCTCACAGACGTTCACAAACTTCAGCGACTAGGTTCTGCGCTAGCGTTTATGCAGAGCTATATTAAGGAGGGTGAAACTTTTTTTTACCAAGATTGTAACGGGAGACGAAACGTGGATTCAGCTCGCCAACACCGAGAAAAAAGAGCAGAAACAATGAATGCATACGAATTCTCTCAACATACTGGTGGAGTAGATGGAACCTGAGAGCACTGTATGCAGCGTCATACTGTCAAACCCTTACACGTCTAGAGAGAGCAATATAGAACAGAAGGACAAACATGTTGTCATCAGGAATTGTCCTTTTTCATGATAATGCACTCTCTCATGCATAGCACAAGCAAAGGCACTTTTCAAGAATTTCGGAAGGAAGCTGTTCGACTGCCCGGATTTGGAACCAAGTGACTTCTATTTCTTCGTCAGAATGAAAGTGCGATTGGGAAAGCAGCGTTTTAGTACTAATGATGAGTTGAAAATTTGAGTGCAATATTAGTTCAGAACCGAGGCGGAACATAGTATGAAGAGGGCATACAGAAACTGATTCTCCGTTACAATGTTGGCAGCGACCACTTAAGAAATAGTTTAGATTTATGTGAAACTCTTGTGTGCATTGAAACTTTTATTACTACCCTTATTTGTTTTTGTCAGCTCACCGGAACTTGAAAAAACTATAGCCTTCGTATACTTCCAACGGAGCTGGGCAATACGAGGTTACGTAATCTAATAGAAGGCTTACTGTGCCAGTTTTCTCTAGGTATACACTTTTAAACTAATAACTAGAGCTGAGGATGTTTGCGGTATAACCATGGTTATATCATGTAACCATAGTAATTTACTATGGTTACATGATATAACCATGGTTATACCGCAAATATCCTCAGCTCTACTAATGACTAAAGAAAGCGGTGGTCAGGTCACTTTTCCTGAAACTGAAGCTTAAAATTTTATGTTAGATTTCTTGTAAAAAATAATTATGTCAAAATATTTGCAAGGGTGGTAAAAAAATTGGAGCTTTATTAGTAACTGAAAATAGCACACACAAAATAATGACAAATGGAAAAAATGTGATAAAAGTTGTAAGGTAATAGAGATTTTCGCACTTATGCGAGCAACACAGGTACACCTCCTGGACCAACGTGCGTCAACACATGTGGTTTTTGCATGATGGTGTTCCACCTCATAAGAGTTACGAAGTGCGTGAGTATTTAAATGATACGTTGGGTGACAGATGGATAGGTAGAGATGGGCCTATTGCATGGCTATCTAGACTAATTGACTATATGAAACTTATCATGTTATAATGAAAACTGATTTCCAGAGGAAGTAATTTTTTTGATCTCAATAGCAATGTGGAGGTTTACTGTATCCAGAATTTAACAAGGCATTCAAAAATATAAAAATATACAGGATATTCTACTTAAAATAACAAATTTTATGTCTATTTCCGGTATAACTTCCGGTATTATTTTTAGAATCCTTGAATTTTTTTACAAAGGCATATCGAATTTTATTTAAAAAGAACGAACCGTTGTAAAGATACTTAGGAGGTTCCGTACTTTTTACTAACACTGTATACAGGCATCGCAAAGGTGGTTCTTAGAGTGTGAAACCACGGTCTACAGGATTCAGATAACGTCACACTTATTATGTTACGTATAGCTGGCCTTTGCATTTTAAAAGCTCGTTGCATGGGTGAAGAATCCCAAAAGACTAATCCGTAACGTAATCTAGATTTGAAAGCGGAGTAATAGTAAGTCAATATTTCTCTTTGCACCAAATAACGTAGTCTGAATAGACCGTAACATACATTTGCCAATTTCTGACACAATTTGTTCATATGTCGATACTACGTCAAGCTACTATCCATGTACATTCCAAGAAATTAATCCATTGCACAGATTTATTTTCAACTCTTAACAGTAAAGATGTATCACTACTCGAGGGTTTTTAGAAAAGTTTATGAACACTGTTTTATCCTTATTAAGAACCAAATAATTTTCATAGAACCAGTTTCTAAAGATATTCAGTATCCGTTATGTCAAAGTTCTTGTCTCGCTCATGTGACTTGATCCACATAAATAAGTATTGTCATCAGCGTAGATGGTAATTGAGCCGTTTCATACTATATGCGGCACGTCATTTATGAAGATAACAAATAGAAATGGGCCAAGGACAGAGCCCTGGGGCACGCCGAAACTAATATTGTAGCTCTTTAATAGTATGTTATTTAAATCAACGACCTGCTTTCTGCCTGTGTGGTATAATTTAATCCATATGTTAACGGCTCCACACGTGTCATACGAGTCCATCAGTCCACGAGTCTCAACAGAAGCTCATGATAATATCAACATCACAACCGCAAAACCGTACCATCCTCATGACAAGTGTAAGATTTAACGAGTGGTTTCAAAGTAAATCATCTTCAACATCGTACACAACAAAAACGAAAAGTATTCATATGTACTTTTGTTTGAAATGTTTTTTATAGAGAACTAGCTGACCCGGCAAACGTTGTTTTGCCTTCAAATTTTATTTATATTTAAATAGCTGACCCGGCAGACTTCGTCATATATCATGAAGATGGCGTAGTAAAATCACTCACTCCCTACAAAATGTATGGGAAAATGAATTTTCTAGATAATTTTTTTTTCCGCGATAATTCGGGAATTTTCTTGGGTATTATTCTTGTTTGGCCGGAGATCAATCCGAATTGGTGCGAATCTTCGAAATCGGTCCAGGCGTTCTTGAGTTATAAGCGTAGTTAAAATCACTCCCTACAAAATGTATGGGAAAATGAATTTTCTTGATAATTTTTTTTTTCCGGGATAATTCGGGAATTTTCTTGGGTATTCTTCTTGTTTGGCCGGAGACCAGTCCGACCAGTTCGAATTGGTGCGAATCTTCGAAATCGGTCCAGGCGTTCTTGAGTTATAAGCGTAGTAAAATCACTCTCTACAAAATGTATGGGAAAATAAATTTTCTTGATAATTTTTTTTTCCGAGGTAATTCGGGAATTTTCTTGGGTATTATTCTTGTTTGGCCGGAGACCAATCCGAATTGGTGCGAATCTTCGAAGTCGGTCCTGGCGTTCTTGAGTTATAAGCGTAGTAAAATCACTCTCTACAAAATGTATGGGAAAATAAATTTTCTTGATAATTTTTTTTTCCGAGGTAATTCGGGAATTTTCTTGGGTATTATTCTTGTTTGGCCGGAGACCAATCCGAATTGGTGCGAATCTTCGAAGTCGGTCCTGGCGTTCTTGAGTTATAAGCGTAGTAAAATCACTCCCTAAAAAATATATGGGAAAATGAATTTTCTTGATAATTTTTTTCTCCGGGATAATTCGGGAATTTTCTTGGGTATTATTCTTGTTTGGCCGGAGACCAGTCCGAATTGGTGCGAATCTTCGAAATCGGTCCAGGCGTTCTTGAGTTATAAGCGTAGCAAAATCACTCCCTACAAAATGTATGGGAAGATGAATATTCTTGATAATTTTTTTTCCGGGATAATTCCGGAATTTTCTTGGGTATTATTCTTGTTTGGCTGGAGACCAATCCGAATTGGTGCGAATCTTCGAAATCGGTCCAGGCGTTCTGGAGTTATAAACATAGTAAAATCACTCCCTACAAAATGTTTGGGAAAATGAATTTTCTTGATAATTTTTTTTTTCGGGATAATTCGGGAATTTTTTTGGGTATTCTTCTTGTTTGGCCGGAGACCAGTCCGAATTGGTGCGAATCTTCGAAATCGGTCCAGGCGTTCTTGAGTTATAAGCGTAGTAACTAATGCCACTCTCTTTTATATATATAGATATGATATCGCATGACTTACCTCATTTTACGTATCGGAAGGATTACGAGATGGCGATATTTTCAAGAATAAGAAGCGTCGATTTTAGCATATTTGAAATATTTTTATAAAATGTAATATGCCTATACTACTAAATATTTTTTACTCACGATTGGTTAGGAAACTGAATATTTCTAACGTTTAAACCGGTTAGAAAACGCGTTATTACATACCGAGGTAGGTAATAGCACTTTACCGGCTAGCTTGTCACTTTACCAGCTAGCTCTTGTCACTTTCCCGGCTAGGTAATGTTATTTCAGTATTTATGAAACGTAACTGTCATTTAAATAATTAAATCAAATTATAATAAAACTATTCACAAATCTTTATTAAGTAAATAACAAGACAATGTTTTAATACAAAATTTATTCGCTTTTGGAATTAATATTAATTGTTACATTACAATTTCCGCCACTGTTTGCTGTTAGAGAAAGACCATGTTTAAAATCGTAGGATAATAATTTAATAATATGTCAGAAAATATCACTATTAATTGTTACGTTACCTAGCAACAGTCAAAATGCCATGAAATTTAATACTTAGTAATTTATATAATAATTAATTATAACCGATCGTGAGTAAAATAGTATACAAACCTCGGCGGAAAGATTCATTCCCGTCTCGAGATTAAGTGCGCCTCGACGCTTCGCGTCTCGGTGAACTTTCTAATCTCTCGATGGTAATGAATCACTTTCCGCCTCGGTATGTAATATACTATTTCTTGGAATGATTACGGAGCAATTCACAAGAAACCAAAAATGGACCGAATTTTAAGATCGCTTTTAACACCTTAAAACGCTTTTAACGTCTAATCGAAAACGGTTGACTTTATAATTGTTCTAGGGCTCTTTAATTGCCAGAGTTCATTCAAATCGCTTCATCCAAGTTGAATATATTTTTTAAGATTTTAATTTATTATTTTACGTAATGGAACTTACTATCTAATAGAAGAAGGTAAAGAATTGTTTTCGAAATCGCAAGTAAACATTTGACAATTTACATTTACATATATTCATGACGTAAATTTAATGCTATACATATACCCCACGTTAATTATTCACAAAATTCATACGATACATAATCTAAACATGTTTATATGTCGTTAACATTGGCTTCCGCATTTACAGGTACCTACCTGCCGGGTTTAAATGAACTTTATGAATATTACAGAGTCCCTCAATAGAGAGAAGTTCATCGTTTCCAGTTTGTTCTGCATGTAAATCGCTCAAATATTTACTGCGCCTCTGTTTGCTAATTTGCCTTTTAAGCGAAGCAAAACGGGTCGGCCTACCTTACATAATTAATTGAAAACCCTTTTGATAGTATTGTGGTAACTTGGTTTTTCAGTACTATCTCTTGAGAGTTTCAAGTTAGAAGGGAACGAATAAAGGAAAACAAACATCTTACAAAAAAAGATTCATTTATTTATTTAAAATAGTGTACCTAATTGTACATACTTAAATCAATTTTGTAAATAAATTATAATACATATACAATAAAATGAGGAATGTTCAATTTCTAAACAGAATTTTAAATTTACTGTAAAAACAAACGTAACATTCCTTTAAGTATTATGCACTTTTACGACCTATTTATTAGATCTTTTTATTGTTTATTCATAAAAAGATCTCGACTAATACAAAGCATGACGACAGATGGGTGCTTATATTACATCACTGGCATACTTTCATATTTTACCAAAAAAATGCAATAAATTTAGCATTGGTAAGAACAAAGGAGAGCTATAATATATCATGTAACAATTGCAACGGGCAGGAAGACGAAAAGACTTGAGAATTAACATAGTTAAAAAACTATATGGTTATGAGATATTGAAACACAGACCCAAATGACACCATAGCCATAAGAAGTTTCCTAGATAAAGAAATATATGACTTAAACAATAGAAATATAAAGTCAATTGAATTAAAGTTAGAACATACGAATAGTCAAATGATCAGTGTCCCGAAGAGTGAAAGAACGTATGCACAAGACATACAGCAGACCGATTTTCATGTGGCCGGTGGGAGAATTTGTACGTGCGTCAAGTAAGGGTCAGTGTTAGATAGAGACAGTATTCGGAAAAATGAAATGCAAACTCTTTGTGCGAGTCGTGCATTGGGACGTAGTAAGGGATAAATTCAGTTGTTGAACATGTTTATAATGGTTTGTATTTCACTAAATTAAGGCAAATAGAAGTAAAATAAAATGAATAGTTTCATGTAACATGTTTAATTAAAATGTCTTACCTTACCTACTAGCTAATAGCGTACTAACATCACATTAAGGGTATGACTGAATAAGATTGTTAGCTACACTTAACGGTAGAAAGGCTTAGGATTAAGTAAAACTAATTTGGATAATTAACTGAATTATTGGCAAATAATGTTTATGCTAATCTCTTTCTCATTATAATCACATTGTAAACTTTCTATATGTACAAAAGAACAGTATATTCTTCAACGAGCGTAGGCGAGTGTTGTAATAACATTATTTAATAGTCGTGGAGAAAAGAATATTATTAATACCAATATTATTGGAAGTAACAATGAAAATAATAATTACAATAAGAAATAATACATAAATACTCAAAAATAATTATAGGAGAAAACAATAATGAACAATAAATAAGTTTCAAAAAAATTACGGTAAATTATACATATAATTATATAAAAAGTTATGCAGAATCACTGACTTCCTCTTCGCTCTCCGATTGAGAGTCTTCACCCAAATTAATAATGAACTGGTCTGTAACTTCGTCTATGAGAGGTTCCGCTTCCAAAAACTTTTGTACATATTACCATGGATGTAGTATACATGGATTGCCTATGCGTATTACGAATTGACTCCAACATTAGAGGGAGAAAATTGTAAGCGAGATAGAGCTAGTACTGGCAAAACATTCGGAGTTCGTATTTTGACAGTGAAAAATGTTAAATAGTTAAATCAGTTTTATTTTAAGCACGTGGTGAAATTGTATGAAGTAAAGTTACAACTGGATGCATCTATTATCAATATAAGCAGTAGTAGTTTTATTTTGCGTTGTAGTTTGTGTAAGAGATGGTAATTTCGTGTTCCGCTTACGCTTGCACAAACAGTTTTGTTAAAATTAGTAACTGGTAAGTGTACTTATTTTTATTTTTTTATGACATATTAGCATATATTTTAAATTTGTAGGTTCCCTTGTGATCCACAGTTACGGAAAAAAATTGATTATAACATTAAAAAGAAAAGATTTTGAACCTTCAAAAACAGCAGTAATTTGTAGTCGTAGTACCCATTTTAGTGCAAATGATTCGAAATAAATGTCCATTGCAATAGAATCTTGAAGAAAGGTTCTATACCAACTAATTTTAAAATAAGGCGAGTCATTGTACGCACTTCAAATACAGAAAGTGGAAACGAAATTCAAGAGCTACACAATAGAGAAATTGAGAGGAAACACAAAATACAAGATTTTAAGCACCTGTGGAAGAATTGGTTTTTGAGGTTTCAAGCTCCCAATGCATCTAAACGAAAAATTTTAATGAGAGGAAAAATATATTATCAATTATACAAAATATAAACCATATATTGTAGGAAAAGAACAGAACCACACTACTTTAGAGATTATGAGGGACACAAGATTTAGAGGATCTCATAAAAAGAAAAAAATATTGGTTAACATCTCAGAAAGTAGTTAAAACACTGAAGCGCAAATGTAAATATTGCTTCCTACATTTTACGACACTAATTATTCGAATTTTTTAATTAAAAAAATTCGGCTGGGTGAAATTCTTTCTATTAAAAAATTCGAATAATTAGCGTCGTAAAATATAGAAAGAAATATTTACATTTACATTACTTTGCAAAAATGTAATTAATTTGGAACTGAAACACAAAGTTAAATACAAGAATGAAAAATAAAATTAAAATTAAATCTAGTTGTGTTTTACTACCCATGTGTTTTCTATTGCCATCTATTACTAAGTAACTATTTAATTAATTTCATCCTATAAATACATGTGCATTTAATTCATACTCATTCGGATTTTTTAAAGCTGTACTCTGTATATTCCGTATACCGCATCTTTAAATTAAATTAAAATTGTAATTCAGTAACAAAATATTTATTTTATAAAGATACAAACAAATTCACGAATATTTTTTTAAAGTAACTTGATAAATGTATTACAGTTAAACAGCCAGGTAAGTATATGCCGCTTGTATATTTACCTGTCCCGGTCGATCGTCCATATATTTTAATAG
The DNA here is from genome assembly GCA_935421215.2 of Melolontha melolontha. Classification (NCBI taxonomy): domain Eukaryota; kingdom Metazoa; phylum Arthropoda; class Insecta; order Coleoptera; family Scarabaeidae; genus Melolontha; species Melolontha melolontha. The sequence continues at coordinate 163,060,187 of OW285237.1, read as the reverse complement.
GGCACGGGAGCTTTCTTGCCAGTACTAGCTCTATCTCACTCGGTAGTTTCTCTCTCTAATGTTGGAGTCAATCGAATGCACTGCTTTTGTTAAATGTGCGTTATCCATATATACTACATCCATGCATATTACCTACAGTACTTTACGGATGTAAGTTATAGATTCAAAACAAGGTGGAATAAAGAAAAATAGGAGAGATTTTAAGATAAATTTATGCAGGAAAGAAAAATTATCGTACCTGGGAAAGAAGAATCAAGAAGTGGTGGATATTTATGAGTCTAAGTATATATTATAATGGGTTTTTCAAATTGAGCGCCTTATTTTAAAAATAAATAAAATATAGATGGCGCACTGAATTCGTCTTGGTATTTTGACATTTACGAAGTGTGATGTATGACATACAAATTCCTTCTTACATGATACAAAAAGTGCTTAAATTGTTGAATTATTTTGGGAAAATTAGCGTTTTGCGAAAAATGTTTTTGGAAAATTACGTGAATTTTATGGTTTACATGATTGTCCATCTGAAAGAAATATTGGTCGAATTATCAGAAAATATCAAGACACCGGTTCGGTGGAAGATCAAAAAAGCGAAACATACAGTCGTAGTGGCCGTTCACAAGAGCATATTGATTTGATTCGTGAAAGTGTTGCTGAAGAACCTGAAATGTCCATTAGTTCACTACAAGTTGGACTCAGTGAATCAACAACATGACGTATTTTACGAAAATATTTAGCTTTAAAGGCATATCAGGTTCAAATAACACGTGAACTAAAGCCATTGGACCATGCAAAACGTCGTACATTCGCCAGTTGGATTAAAAAATAACCAGATGATTTTTCACAAACAATAATCTTTTCTGATGAAGCACTTTTTAAAATTGGTGGTTTTGTTAACAAACAAAATTGTCCAATTTGGGGTGAGGAAAATTAACGAGTGATTCACGAAAGGCTTTTACATCCCCAACGAGTCACTGTTTGGTGTGCATTATGGTCAGGCGGTGTAATTGGACCATATTTCTTTCAAAATGCTGCTGGTGATGCTGTAACAGTGAATGATGTTCGATATCGTGAGATGTTAACTGAATTTTTGTGGCTTGAACTGAATGATATTGATCTAGAGGATAGATGGTTTCAACAGGACGGTGCAACACCTCATTTTACTAATGAAACAATTGCTTTATTAAGACAAAAATTTCCTGGAGGAATTATTTAATGAAATGGTGTTAATTGGCCACCAAAAGATTATGTGATCTAACACCGTTGGATTATTTTTTGGGGGATTACGTAAAAGCCAGGCCTACAAGAACAAACCACAATCAATTCCTGAACTAAACGATGAAATTATTCGTGTCATTGGTGAAATACTGTCTCAATTATGTCGAAATGTAATCGAAAATTTTTAATAAGGAAAGAATGAACAGCGGTGGTCACTATTATTTTGCGTGTATAAATGTCACAACTGATACTACAATTGCCAATAATGAAAATCAATGCAAATTATGGGTTTTATTTATTTTTCAAGAAAGGCGCTCAATTTGGAAGACCCTTTAGATGTAACTTTATAGAATATAATGTCTGGAACATATGGCAAGGATGCAAGATAGTAGAATAGCTATGAGAGCTTTAAAATGGAGACAACCTGCAAAAAGAAAAAAAAACGATGCTCAAGAAGATGAAGGTTGATGAGATTTTCACGGCAGAAATCGGGATATATCCCAAGCAACAGCAGTGTCGACTTGTAAATGGCAGTGGCGACACTCTCGAAAACTCGTCGGAATAGCAGTCCTTTTGAGAATTCAAAAATACGCAATACGGCAAAACACCTGAAGAAACTTACCGATATTATACTTATATAATATACAGGGGGTTCCGCTACTCGACCGACAAATTTGTACCATATACTCTGGCGGTCATTACAATCAAAAAATGTTATATGACCAATAGGTGAATTCCTCTAAGTTAGTAAGCCTTAACGTATTAACGTATGATTGACAAATTAATGACTTTTGTGCTGTAATATTAATTTAAGTCATTATGCCGCGTTTTACCAATGCAGAATATGCTGGTATGGTTTTCTTATATGGTTTTTGCAATGGAAGTGGACGTGCTGCAGCTGCGAAGTACCTCAGGTGATACCCAGATCACATTGTTCCTCACTACACAACATTTTCAAACGTTTTTCGCTGTTTAAGAGGGACCGGATCCTTCCCAAATCGTTGTGTAGAAAAAGATGGATTTGGAAGCGCTGAAGTAGTTTTAAATGAAGTTGAACGAAGTCCTTCTACCAGTATTCGTAGAATATCTCATACAAGTTCTGCACCTTAATGGGCTTTATCTCTATCGTTTACAAAAAGCCCAGCATTTACTTCCTGGAGATTTAGAAAATCGAGTACGGTATTACCAGTGGTTACAAAATAATTTGGAGGTTATTCCACACATACTTTTTACGGATGGGGCCCAATTTACAAGGAATGGTATAAACAACACACGTAATTCTCATATCTGGGCGGATCAAAACTCACACGAAACAATCGTAGTTAACCATCAACATCGTTTTTCCCTCAACCTGTGGCTTGTTAAATAATCATCTAATTGGGCCTCATTTTATTGAAGAACGTCTTACCTTCACTTTTAGAAGAAGAATTGCCGAATTCCTTGGAAGATATTCCTTTGGAAGCTCGTCGTAGCATGTGGTTTCAGCAAGATGGGGCACCACCACATTTTGGGAGACAAGTGACGGTGTTCCCTAATGAAAACTTTCCGGAAGGGTGGATAGGACGAGGTGGTGCTGACATTGGCTAGCTCGGTCACCTGATTTGTTGCCTTTAGATTTCTTTTGTGGGGTTGCCTCAAATCTCAAGTATATAGTAATGGTAAACCAGATATACACGAAGATTTGACCGTATAGTTGAAGCTACTAATTCTCTAAAGATTGAATTGGCATCAATTAACTGGCAACATTCTATGACACGAAGAATAGCTGCTTGTTTTGAAAATGGCGGTTCTCATTTTGAACAGTTACTGTAATTTTGTGTTAATTATCTATCAATTTATGAATAAAATTCGTGAAAAAATGTGAAATACGTATCTACATCTTTGGAGAAGATACATTCAAAAATACATATGAACTTGTATTGTGTTCTTCACACCCCATTTTTATTAATATTATATATTATTAAAAATACTTTTGTATTAATAAAATTTCCTTTCCCATTTTTTAAATTTAAATTTCATCGATATTTACGAAACAAAGAGGAATTCACCTATAGGTCATATAACATTTTTTGATCGTAATTACCGCCAGAGTATATGGTATAAATTTGTCGGTCGAGTCGCGGAACAGCCTATATAGTTACACGAACTTTCTAGAGTATCGTCGCTGCTATTTTCATGCTACTGTTGATGTGATTTTTGCTGTGAAAATTTACGTTACGACATCAACTTTCATCTTCTTGATCATCCCTTTTTTCTTAGCGCCGGATTTTCTTCTATTATATCATTATCTCTAGCTAACCGTTATATGATCAGGATATAAACCGAAGATAAAACAGTTTTACTGTCCTTGTAATTTGAAGAAGTTCTTCTAAATTCATTTTGTTGTAGCAGATAGTTCTAGCTACTTTATTTTAAACTTTTTGCTATTCCTATTTGCTTATTATGTATTTAGTGGGGTGTAGAACTAGTTCGCGTCCGTAGTAGAATACTAGACGTGCACACTGGATAACGCTAAATGAACTAGCACAAAAGCTAGTTAGATAATGCGGAATCACCCGGATCACCTAGCTATAAGCACATCATCAATAAAATGACCAATCACACCAGGATCGGAGTTACTACGCTAAGCATGGTTAACCTTAAACAAAATCAGGTTCAAACAGTGAGGTGAGTAGATAGGGTTTGCCGACCTGGGATGTGATTGCGGACCTACGCGGAATGTACCGATGTGCTTAGATGCTGCTACGCTAAATAAATAAGTAATTTACTAGGGAAATCCAGAGAGTAGTACCCGATTACTCATACAGATGACGCCACTGATCCAGTTAAAAGCAAAGCGACGCAGGTGTCAACACTATCATCGCAGCTTTGCGGAGAGAAAGAGTTCGAGTTCCTTCAGTGCGTGGTGTAAGTTTTGTGACAGTTTGCAATGGCGCATATAATAGAAAATCCCGTCAAATGCGAAGTGCGGTCCGTTATCCGTTTTTTTAATGCAGAAAACGTCTGTTCAAGCTAAATGAATTGCAGGATTACTGAAGTATACGGTACGGAAACAATGGATGAGTCATCTGCCAGGCGCTGAGATCGAAATTTCAATGAGGGAAGAGATAATGTGCACGATGAAGAGGGGTTACGTCGCCCTTCCCTTATCACCGACAATCTGAAGAAACTTGTCGATGAGTTCATCAGGGAAGATTGGCGCCTCAAACGTAATGAAATGAGTAAGCAATTTCCTCAAATTTCACAATCGTTGTTCCATAAAATCGTGACGGACCATCTGAATTACAGAAAAATTTGATGAGTGCCCAGAATGCTTTCCGACGAGCACAACAGCAATCGCGTGGGTTCAGCGTTGTCGTTTTTGACTCGTTACGAGCAACACGAACGATGCATTCCTTGACCAAATTGTGACTGGGGATGAAGCCTGGGTGTGCCATTTCACACCTGACTAAACGCAAATCCATGGAGTGGCATCACCCAGGACCACCAACAAGGCCCCGCAAGCTTAAACAATTGTTTTCCACGAAAAAGATTATGGCCTCAGTGTTCTAGGACCAAAAAGTTTGTTGTTAGTTGATTTCACGCCCCAAGGGATGACCATCAATGCGGACGCATACTGTGGAACACTGCAGAAGCTGCGTAGGGCCATCCAAAACAAGAGGCGGGGAATGCTGACACGTGGCATTGTTCTTCTACATGACAATGACCAATGACCTTCTTCGGGAGTGTCAAGTGGAAGGTTTCTGACCACCCTCAGTAGAGCCCCGACTTGACTCCAAGTGACTTTCACTTCTTCACTAAACTTAAGAATTTATTGTAAGGCGAACGTTTTCAAGGTGATGATGAGTTAAAAGGTGGTGTACAGCATTGGCTGGATAATTTGGCTATAGAGGTTTACGACGAAGGCATAAAAGAAACTGGTTTCAAGTGTAAATGTATTATTTTAATTTAATAAAATCATTATTTACTTTCCTTCATTTTTATTTTAATTATATACACGGGTACTACTTTCTGGACATCCCTCGTAGTTCATTTAATATCGTAAGGGGTATGGGTTTAATAGTTGACAGACTGTATACTAAAAAACAAACGATAACCTTGCATTACAGGTCTTTTATGGCCTGCTGCGAGGACGATAACAGAAGCCTTGAAACGTTTAAAAATTTTCCATCTTTTCAATATGCAACGGGAAGTAATCCAAACGACAACAAAGTAAAGACTCGCTCCTATTAGGTTCAAGCAAATCTCTGAAAAAGCAATTTTAGTACATTAATTGCATTTTAATAAATCCCATAATGTGGCGGTTAATTGTAATAATACATTTCTGTTGTACTAAAACGAAAGCGTCTAAGTTACAACAGAAATGTATTGAAACGAGTTTTTTATACTATTTTTTCTATTTTGCATTTTTTACATTATTAAATTGGAATTATTTAATTTGGAAGTTCAGAGTTTAATTTTTATATAAAGCATGCAGTTGGTCACATTGATACTTGACATTGTCAAATTTAAATCTTGCTATCTGCGAAGTATATTATATTACATATTATTTATTAATTTTCGTTAACATTACTTGATTTTTTATTTAAAAATATAAACATGAGTGACTTAGAAACTAATATATCTTTTTGTCAATTGTATACAATATACGTTGTTTGTGTAGAGTACGAACATATATCATATCTGTCAAATGTACTTAAATTCTTAAAATCAAATGACAGCAATGATATTTATTTCTGTGTTCGAACTACGCCAACATTGAAAAATGAAAAAAAGCGTATCGAAATGAAGCTCATTTCGATACTGTTTTGGGTTTATAATGAGTTCATTTCGAATGCAAAATAGAAAAACTATATTTGAAAGCTTTTATTTCATTAATTTAAATACAAAATGCTATAAATTGATGATAATATAGACCTCCATGGCAAATAAAAATGTTTCTTGTATATATTTTTAATAGGGTAATAGTTACTTGCGGTGTTGAAAGATAACATATCCGTCAAATAAGCCTAGTGTTGTGTACATTTTCTCTCTTGATTTTGATTGTTTAAAACAGTCCCTTTTAGAACTACATTGTGTTTACTATTTCGTTGCGTCATTTGGATATAATACCGAAAGGTTTCTGTAAACAGTCAAAGCAATTAATGGCTTCATTATTGACCTTTTTATAGTTGACATCTTTTAATTGACATCTTGCCGGCAACATATATAGGATGTGTTGTCATCTAGTATGACGTACAATTGGATATATCGCGTTTTGTATTGCTATAAAATAGTTAAATATGAATTAGGGTTCGGTAGCAACAACTTGCGTCCAGTACCTTTTATCCAACAATATTCTTGCGTTTGAACAAAAAGTTAAAAAAAAACACGTTCCTATAATAGTCTGCTTAATAGAAATATTTACAAAACAAAAACATTTTTAATAATATTAAATATTATTCAAAATTGGATGTGGAGAACACAATACAAGTTCTTATTTGTGTGAAAGTATCTCTCCAAATACGCAGAGACGTGTTTCATCTTACTACAGAATCATCTGTAGTAAGTGAATGTGTTGTTGTCTCACGATAAATAGGTTAAATAAATTGAGAAGAGTAAAATGAATTTCACGTATAAATTCAAACAAATTAATTTTTGACACATTATTTTAGCAAGTCTTTTCATTGAAAATAGCCATGAAACTCGTCAACATTTTTGAAGATTTAACATCTTTTTTAATTAAAAAAAAATGTGGTAGGTAATTCTTTACATAACAGAAAATAAAACGGTTTGGTTGACATTAGAAAATTTAACTTAACAAATAAAGGTAATATGGTATATTAAGATGTATGGCGTTCTTCTAATAATTAGGATTTAGATAAAACGAATTCTGTTTGGAAATTGAAACTGTTTTGTAAATACAAAAGAAATAAAATTATGTGCGAAACGAAAATATATTATTCTACATTTACAAAAATACACTTATATAAAATAGAAATATTTTTACGTTTCTCTAGAAAAATTAAACGTTCCTAGCATTATTATTATTAAACCATATTAAACCAAAAGTTTGCTAAAGTTGTATCTTGTAAAATTTGCACGAAATAGAGACAATTTCTATTACTTTTCAAACTGAAATTCAAAAGAAAATTCAGTGTATTTCAAAATTTTATCTGGGTATTTATAAAATTAATACATTTTATTTACACGTTTAAACAGTTTTAATTAATAACATATAACAGATATATTTCATGTATTATTTAATACATACAACACAACAGACATTTCGACAATAACTAATCAATAAATTACTATCGACATTATCCTATTTTACGTACTTTTTATGAGATAAATAAGAACACAGAAGTTGTAAAACATAAAGGAATAATTTGTGGACTATCGAACAAAGATACGAAGCAGAACAGTGAACGAGTCTAATGAGGTTATTTGTCGTTGTTCAAGCGTTGACGAAAAACGTTTCCTATGAAAGGGACAATCCAGAGGATCGTGTTTTGTGAGCGTATATTTTTTCTGCTACGTATCCTTGTTGTAAACATGTTAGTGAGATTTATTTTATGGTCTAATAAACTTCCACATATGGCTCTATTTGGATAAGGTCTTTATTCAAGAAGGGAGCATTATTGGGTATTTTCCATTTCCTTTAGTTACTTAAAAAAACTGAATTGGATACTAGGAGATGGATTGGAATTTATTATCTTTAAATGTATTTATTTTTAATCTTTTGCAATATGTCGTATATTATAAAGAATGTTAATTCCACGTTTACATTTTTCAAAATGATTTTCGCTGTATTACAGCATTACCTTAATCCATTAACATGACAAAATCGATAGATTTGTAAATACCAAAATTTAGCAGGATACAATACCGATAGATTTTGTTTGCAGATTCGTCATTTCACAATGACTTTCTTTTACCAAATATTAAAGAAAAGAGGATTAGTAGCACCAATCATTTTAAATTTTGTCTTTCAATGGGAGTAGAATGGGCGTATATGATGATGATGAAGTAGATAAAGGCTCTTTACCTCGAACCGAGGGAATCTTTAGATGAAGAAAAATTGACGGCATTAACTGATGTAGCCGATTCAAATAAGTTGGTAGACGAAAATATGGAAAAAGCACTTGTTGCAAATTTTAATTTAAATTAAGTGAAAGAAGAGTTAAATTTTGGCAAAGAATTAGAACTGTCTTTTGTAGAAAATGATTCCTCAACTGTACGAAGTGGAAAACTTAAAGAACTGAATACTTAAAGTCAAGAGTTTATTTGGCGCATTAAAAGTAAAGCCAATAATTTTTAACAGTGATGATAAATAATAGTATATAAAGCACTTGATTTCTTAGATTCTGTTGGCCGGTAGTATTTTAGTTTGTATTTTATTTTTTTACTGTGAAATTCAATAAAAATCATTTAAAGCATGTAAATTTGTACTTATTTCTTTTTACATCTATAAAATGCAATATAAAACGATCCAACCCGACAACTATAATGGTGAGATCGAAAGGGTTGCAGCGAACAGTGGAATTCTGCAAGGATATATACTTGAGTCCACACGTTGGAACTTGCTCTATGATGCAGTTTTCAATCTAGACGTAGGATTAAATGTCAAATTCATAGGAGATTCGCCAATGATCAAGCGTTAGTCATCACAGGCAAAACAGATCATAGCCAAAAGCACAAAAGCACACACTGCCTTGGATAAGCTTGGCCCCAGAAAGAAATTTAATCAATTATTCTTATAGGTAGGAGGAAATATGATTCGAGAATATTCACACTGAAAAACATAGTCATCACCCTTATTGATAACTTAAAATACCTTAGATAAAAGACTGCGATATGGAAAACATATTGAGGAAGTTTTGATGAAAGCCAAACGACTCACCGCTACACTCGAGGGTTGATGCCAATATATGGAGGAGTTACAGCGAGTAGAAGAAGGATACTCACATCGGCGGCAAACTGGATCCTCTTCTACGGAGCACCCCATATGGAATAAAGCCCTAAAAATTAAGACTTACGAAATGAAACCATACAGACACAAATGGCAATACGAGAAAATGAGCCTAAAGTACCATATCGTTGGAGGCTGTACTAGTCAAAGCTGGTGCGATACCTATAGAAGAACTAGCCAAGGAACGTATGATACATTATGCCACGAGCAAAAAGGAGAGAACTTAGCGAAATGAAAGAGAAAAAACTCTGAACGAATAAGGTGTCGAATGGCAAACCACAGGAAAGGGGGGCTCGATCCGTAAACTAATTCTCAGTGTAATGAGCTGGATTGAAAGAAAAGTGAGGAGGTTGATCACTAACTACATTATACAGACACTAAGTGAGAACGATGTCTTTAACACCTGATAGGAAAGCTCAACCGCGAACTCTGCACTTAATGTAATGAGGTTGATAATACCGGACATGCCTTTTTTGAATGCTGCAATTTTGAGGCAAATAGGATATATTCTCAAGCATAACCAATTAAAATAAGCTTTCTTAATATGATCAAAAGAATGTTCGAGAATTAGGATGAGGGTAAATATGATAGGACTACAGTAAGAACTAGAACCGAGACAAGACCAGGCGAACTAAGCAATTAACTGTTGATATCAATTTACACTCCTGAAGTAATGCTAACGCGGTCCTAGAAGCATGATGGAAGAAGTTGAATGGAGGTTTAGTGGGGATATTGGACTTGCACACTCTATCCAAAGGTCCCACACCACCAGGGAGGAAATCAGCCTGTACTTGGTGTCCATAAAGGGTTCTTCCGCGACAAAAAAAAACCTAACTTGGACTTATCGTATATCGTTTACTAATTTACTACATTTACTAATTTAGTAGTTAATTTGGGATTTTCTAATATCACGTTTCGTAATAACCAGAAGTGGTTGTTAAGCTGAAATATTTAGACCGCCTTCCAAATTCTGTGGCTTGACTTTACAGCTTCAAAATTCAGAATAAATCTCTCTAACATATCTAACCAGAACTGTGAAATACTAAAATTATGAAATTTTTTAGAATAAAGAGACAAGGTGGACTATACCAGTTCGTATATATACTTACGGAAACCTAATAAAATTGTTGTATGTAGGTATTAAAAAATATTCTATAGTATATGTACAGTTCAAGTATGACACAAAATAGGAATACATTTGTTACCATTAATACAGAATAAATTAAAAAAAGGTGTTGCAGGTTTCCTTTCGTCTATTATTTTATATAAAGGTTTATTTGCAGTAACTTATATAAGTATGACTCAATATAATAACTCTACTTAAATATGAAATGTACTATTAGCTACTTTTTAAGTGACAGTAAAAATAAATGAACCATAACCTAAAATATAGCTTACTGTATTTTATACAGGATTAAGAATATTCTCTAGATTATTGAATTATTATAATTATAATTATTTCCTGTAATTTAATAATAATAATATTTAACAGAGTAGAAAAAAATAATAGTTAATTTAAAACAAAAATATAAAAGATAAAATAAAAAAGAATTATATATCTCACGAGAGTAGTCTGAAATGTTTCGAGCCTAACATAGAAACAAGTATTTTTCCGGTTAACCGCAGTTTTATTGTTCAACATAGTCTTCTTTTACTAGCGATGGTCTAACCTCCTTGATCAAAATAAGAGTTTACATATGAGATGGTCTCCTCGTTCGATGAAAATCTCTGTCCTCTAAGCTAAAATTTAAGTTTAGTAAACAGGAAAAACTCGTTGGAGGACAGATCCGGTGAATACAGTAGCGGTTAATCAATTCGAAGTGGAATTCGTGAATTTTGGCATGGAGATCCAAAACATTTAAGGCTACAGTTGTGTACCGGTTTGGAAAATGTCGTAGAAAGTTGACCGTTAAAATACATGTTGCCATATGACCATTACAGATTTTCCAATATTCCATTAAATAAGAAATGAATCAATCAGTCAACCAATAAATTGTATCCACCAATCATAAATGACGAAAATAAACATGATAACCCCAAATTTATAATACTTAAAAAACATGAAAATAGATTTTATTTAAATATATGTATATACGAGGGGTACCCAAAAATTTCCGGAAATGACAACTAGATCGCACTTGCCGTATATTTCAATATGATTGTCTTAATCTTTGACATTTAGTATGACAAACACCATTGTTTCAAAGAAATAATTTAGTGAAATGATTGCTTTTTTCTTCCGTAAAACTGGACTTGTTGCTGCTGTTGCTCTTGAGGATCGAAAAACGATAAACGCTGATTGGTATACAACAATTAGTTTGCCCGAAGCCTTCGATGAAATCAGAAAAAACAGCAGACATTGGCGAATTATCCATCACCACGACAATGCCAGCTCTTACACAGCACATCAATCAGTCGATTATTTAAAGGGAAATAACATTGAATTGATGACCTATTTGTCCGTATTCGCCTGATTTATCGCCTAATGACTTCTTCCTGTTCTCTTTTATCAAAAACAAATTGTGTGGTGAACGGTTTTCGACACCGGAAGAGAGAAGAATTTAAAAGGCATGTTTTTGAAATACCCACTTCAGACTGGAATAAATGTTTCGACAACTGGTTTCTTCGAATGCAAAAGTGCTTAAAACATAAAGGCGAATATTTTGAGAAACAATAAAGTGTTTTATTTCTGATAAATGACCTGTTTTTTTCCAGAAATTTTTAGGGTTCCCCTTGATTTTACACTTTCAAATATTAACCAAAAAAACATTATGACAAAAGATTGCCCTAAACAAAGAAAAATATTTTGTATTTTACATGTGAAAATAAAATAAATTTCTGTGTTTTTAAAACACTTAAAATTTTTATTGTCATGTTCATTTTCATCATTACATTTAATGATTTATTTCTTTTTAAAAATAATATTAAAACTAAAGGTGGAAGTGTTACTTATTAGTCATTCTTCTATTTTTTGCTGGTTACACTAGTTTACACCGAAAATGTACATTTGATGATAGATAGATTTCCTTATGTATTTTCTTCCGCTGAATTCCAAATCATATTTCGAACTAGAAATGTCCGATTGGGTCGTTCTTGTTACCCAAATGCAAGGTATTGAGATGACGAACAAATATGTATAATCGGATCTTTGATTGGTAAAGCGGTTCAAAATATATCGATGAAAATAGGGCACATTTTCAAAAAAATCATATTTTACAGTGATTCTGTGCCGACAGAAAAGTACAAATCGTTAGAAAAACGTCTGGTTTCTGTTCATGTACGGAAAGATGATACTTTTACGTAAGAACTAAGACCAACCAGAAGAAAATCGACCGAAAAATGACAAAGTTATAAGCAATTGAGTGAATAAATCCAAATCCCATATTTTCCGAATATTTTATTTTTTTCGACAATTTATTGGGTTTAAACGCGTGCAATACATTCTTGACATTTTTGTGTGTTAGAAATAGTTGTGGCTCTTGCTTTTTCTTCGGTTGCTTTTGGGATCCGTTTCTCTAGTGAGAAACCATACATAGTCTCCCAACATTGCTTCATCCCAAAATCCTTGATAGCGCCGCTCAATGGTCTTAATTTGTTGGTGAAATCTCTCGCCGTGTTCGTCACTTACGTCACCAAGATTGTCCGGAAAGAAATTCAAATGCGAATGCAAGAAATGGATTTTTAGAGACATATTTACACCTGTAAGAAATAAATAAAATAGTAAAAACAATACAATAGAAAACAACCAGGAATGAAATTAAATAATGGCATTCCGTACCCATCTTGTTGTAGTTCTTCAGCAAATCGGTAATAATTCCCTCGTACTTAGGGCTTTTATTGTTCCCAAGAAAATTGGAAATTGAAAATTGTGCTATCGCTTCATAATATCACATCATTATGCTCTGCTTCTACTAGTGTTTTACATTCAGCAGTAATGTGGTCTATTGTTTCAGGATGTAACTTGCATATCCTGCACTTATCGTTATGCATGTTTTTTTGCTTTAATAATGTATTTTCTATAATTTTTTCACTATGATCTTGTAAGGGGAAAAACTAAATATATTTTAAATTAATATCAATTTATTGCAAAAATATTCATCTATTTTAACCAAGAAATTATTTTTCTCATTTATCTTTTGAAAAATCCTGTTATTGTAAGAACTAGCAGGAAGTATTCATCAAAGATATCTCATCTGGCTTGTTTTTGGCAGTGTTTTATTTTTAATATGTCGTAATGGAATTCCCTTTAGTTTTGTTGGGTATCATATATAAATTCAGAGGGAAGTATTCACGGTGTGATTGAAAAAAATATTTTACTAACATTTCGCTACTTAAATTTTGGTATCACTAATCTTTATATTAACATAATAACCATTTTTAGAATTTTTGTTTCCAAAAGTATCTTAAATAACATCCTTGAATGATGTCCATATTACTAAATAACTAAATAAAGTTTCCTTTAATTTATTTAAATATTCAAAGTAATAGATCGTTTTTACAAAATTTTTCGTAAGGTTCTTACTTAGAAATCGTTACAGTACAAGACAGAAATGAGTATTTTTCAAGTTTAAAATTGAAAAATGTAAAGAAATTAAATGCATACTTTTCGCTGACAAGAAAATTGGTAAGACATATAAATATCAAGATATAGCAAGAGTCAGCTGTTTATTGGTACGAATAATAATTTTTATTATAATAGTAATAAGAAAGTCAAAATACATAAAAATAACAAATAATAAATTCAATATATTTGCGTGTGAGCAACCGAACTCATAAATTGTCGAAAAAAATAAAATATTCGGAAAATATGGGATTTGGATTTATTCACTCAATTGCTTATAACTTTGTCATTTTTCGGTCGATTTTCTTCTGGTTGGTCTTAGTTCTTACGTAAAAGTATCGTCTTTACGTACATGAACAGAAACCAGACGTTTTTTTAACGATTTGTACTTTTCTGTCGGCACAGAATCACTGTAAAATATGATTTTTTTGAAAATGTGCCCTATTTTCATCGATATATTTTGAACCGCTTTACCAATCAAAGATCCGATTATACATATTTGTTCGTCATCTCAATACCTTGCATTTGGGTACCAAGAACGACCCAATCGGATATTTCTAGCTCAAGATATGATTTGTCAAGTGAAAAAAGGTCGAAAAAATGAAAAAATTACAATATCTCAAAAACTGTTCCATAAAAAAAAATTTAACCTTGATTTTCGAATTCAGCGGAAGAAAATACATAAGGAAATCTATCTCTCATCAAATGTACATGAAAAAAATGTCATTTTGTAAACTAGTGTTATTTATTGTTAGTATTTCAAGAATTTTGTAATCAATTCTTATTAATTGTATATATAGAATCCTACATTTATAGGGATCTAATCTAGTTTGCATAAATATTTAAACCTTTTTGTAATATCAGTGGCTTCACTATTAGCATTTTGTCCGCATTATTTTATTTCAATATAATACGAAGATATATGAATTGTAAAGAAAACTCGACGTCGGACGGTAAAAAAAGGAACATTTGAAAATAAGATTGCATTTAAAATATGAAACATCATTAGAAAGAAATATTAAAGAACACGTAAATCAGGATAAGAACGAAAGTTTTCAAATATGGAATATTATTTGGAAGAGTATTTTAACTTAAAATGTGAAAATGTGTTTCAAAAATAATTGACGTCACGGGGCCTATATAAAGAAAATTTCTCAAGGAGAGAGACACTTATCGAAATATCGTTTTAAAGCGTGGGTCAAAATAAAACTTTGCTTTGTATATTGTATTGAATTTAATTCGTCTTCAGAATTTTTATATTTTTAATTTAAAGAAAATTATTACTTTAGTTTATTTAATATAATAAGAAATTAGACAGGTAAATTATGTAACAAAAACACTCAAGACTTTGAAGTACTAAAAATTAAATTTATAAGTTTATTTGTTTTATGTGGACATTTTATTTGATCGTGTATAATTTCAATTTCTGTATTAAAACAGATAATAAAATACAGATATTTTTAACTTGTAAGTAGGGAAAACAAATCTCACGAACATTTAAAGATATCTGGGTTTAGAACTCAAAATTTTAAGCTCTTGTTAAATATATGAGATACTAATTAAAATATATCGTGTGTTATTAACGATTTTATGTAGCAGGGTAAAGTCTTGCCACGTAAATATATAATAACACATTGTTCTTTCAAGGAGGTAATATTATCAACCTTTAATACCATTAAGTCCACAAACTTTACAATTTATTCATTTTTAATTAAAAACACTGTTTCATGCTTTAGCATCTTGTAGGGTATAAAAACTCACTGGTCTAAAGTAATACACAGCTGTGTTTTGAAATATTAATATTGGAATCTAAATCTTCAAAGTCTTATTTATATATCTATATAAATGTGAATATTATCTGACTAGACATAAGATTGGCGTACTATGTTTTACTAATAATTGAGGATATTTAATATAATTGAATATTAATGTATGTTTTGATAAAGTGTAAATAATAAATGTATTAAACTTAACATGCTATCGTATTATTTCTCTCTTTATTACATTAGATGCTAGGCCTAGTTGCAAGGAACCCTTTTTATAAAACAAAAACCCTGAGAACAATTTTAAGAGTCTAAAAATACAAAATATGTATGTATGATGATTCATGTTTATTAATTAACGATTCATATTTAAATATTTGGCGCCTATTTTGAAAATCAAAATACACAGCAATATGTAGCACTATGTTATTAGAACGTTCAACAAAATAACATTGCTTCTATTTTATTTTTTATAATTATTAAAATATAGTGGTAATCTACTGTTTTAGTTGCATTCATGTTTACACAATGATTATGGTGCTTAGTTTCTTAATTAAGATAGAACCTCGAATTCAGAACATAATTTAAATTCATGGATTTCAGATATGCAAATCACGTGTAATTTTGTAATTAGAAAAAATCGTGAATTTATTTTAAAATTTTCTTTTAAGTGTACAGAATAACAATAACAGCTAATTTTTTTCATGACTTCATCTTTAAAGCCTATATGTATATCAGACAAATACATATTGTATATACATGTATAAATTTAAGAATACGTCCCTAGTTCGGTTCTGATTCGCGTCTTAGGCTTTGCTTATACCGGGTGGCGCAAAACTACCGTTATGGTTTGAATGTTTAATAACTTTTTTAATAAATTTATATTTTTTATTTTTATTTCAGAATTTTGTGAAGAAAAGTTGGGGAATTAGGAATGGAACGATACACCACAGAACAGCGATCAAAACTTGTTGAATTTACTTTTTGAAAATCATCGCTCAATTGTATTGACGCAGCGTGCTTATCGTGGTTTTTTTAATGTGCGTACTGGACCTTCAGCACCAACAATAAACCGCCTGGTTGAAAATTTTCGACAACATGGTACAGTAAGACACCTTCCATGTACCGGAAGACCACGTACGGTCCACACGGAAGAAAATATCCAACGTGTTGTGGATAGTGTGCAGGACAGTCCAGAAACATCAACAAGAAGACGTTCGGCACAACTGGGGCTATCGCGGAAGTCCGTTCAGAGGATTATGGCCGCATTGCACATGTTCCCGTATAAGGTTCAGCTTGTGCAAGAATTAAAGCCGTTAGACTACCAACAGCGGCTAGATTATGCCATTTCATTCCGACAATAAGCAGAAGAAAATCGCGATTTCATTAACAATTTGATAATGAGAGATGAAGCCCATTCTCATTTGAATGGTTTCGTAAACAAGCAAAATTCCAGGATATGGGCTACGGAAAATCCGAGAACAGTTCATCAGCAACAATTACACCCAGTTAAGTGTACTGTTTGGTGCGGTGTATCGTCCGAAAGGATCATTAGTCCATATTTCTTTGAAAATGCACATGGCGCCTCAGTTACGGTTAATGGTGCTGAATATCGAACGATGCTGGACAATTTTTTGAGGCCAGCTGTAGAAAACCATCCACAGTTGTGGTTCCAACAAGATGGAGCCACAGCTCACACTGCAAGGGATACAATGGCTATGTTACGGGACCTCTTTGGCGAACGCATTATTTCGCGCAGAAGCGATTTCAATTGGCCCCCACGTTCACCGGATTTAACAGCACCAGACTGTTTTCTTTGGGGTTATTTGAAAGAAAGGGTATACGTAAATAAGCAAGCGACCATACCACAGCTAAAACAAAACATTCGCAATGAAATTCAAACCATAACACCGGAAATTTTACGAAAAGTTATGAAAAATGTACTGGAAAGAGCACGAATGTGCGAAGCCGAAAATGGCCACCACTTGCGGGATATAATTTTTCATACTTAAGCCAAAAATATTCCCCATTAATATACTTTATAACAAAAAAATAATAATAATAATTAACCATTAAATAAAAAAGTTATTAAACATTCAAACCATAACGGTAGTTTTGCGCGATTTTTGTATGAGCGGAGGTATTATGGAATTCATGCGCCACTCTAAAATCTGGTACAAAAATATCTGTATAATATGTGGCTGTATGTTGGATTATGGTTCATATATTTCTACTTACATTAAGAAAGTAACTAATAGTAGAACGAATGTAATATGTAATCAACGTAAAATTTGCACAAGAAATATCTTCCAAACTATATTAAATTTATTCCACTCTTTGTCACATGCACTACCTAATATTGATACTATATTGTGTATATGAAGATATGTATAAAACTTATATACATAATGCTAATTCATTTAGGTAAACAACATGTAGGACGTATATTAAGGTTATGGTTTCTTCAAAGCGTATCTTCATATTTGTATTTACAATGAGAATAAAGCTATAATATTTTTTACATTCCTTCTTTATGTAGATATTAAACTTTTTTATGGGAGGTGATCGTTGAAGTATTCGTATAATAGTATAAAATCAAAATAGAATTTTCATTTTAGGCTTCTTTATACCCTTTATCCAAAGCACTTAATCCAAATTATTATCTTTACATCTCTTACATCTCTTTTTTATGACTTGTACTTTAAATTACCCTTCAAATTTATGTTATAATATTATTTGTGAATGACATAATATTTACTAAAATAGAAGCTAGAACTTTTAAGAAAGCTACTTTAGTTAAGGCGGTGGCAAACATGAATTATCCGCATAAATATCCTAAATAAGATCGTTTGTTTTCTTAAAATATTCTATTTCTATTCATGCACATCGGGCGCATGAAATGTATTATCCTACTTGAAATGGTTGTTTAGAGTGGACTGACTGACTTGCTCTTTGATTTTAATGTATCATAGGCTGGACAATTTTTCCAATTCGTGGAAACGGATTTGGAAATTTCTCGAGGTTATTTCTTAATTTATGTAGTAATAATAATAAATTTTATTCGTATAATACATCTATAAGTTTTGTAAGTCAATTAATAGTTAAAATAGATAAAAAATTATAAAATTGTATGAAACAAACGAATATAAAACAAAAAACAAAATAAATTAATCATGTGAACAACTTATTTAATACTCGTATTCTAAATACGTATTTAGACAACAAAGTTGTCATTCTCAGTAAGTAAAATTAATAATTACAGTATCGAACATGGGGCACAGTAAAGCTAGAACAAAGAATCGCGAAATACTTTACAAGGCATCCACGTATACACTAAGTTTTGGTGTAGAAGGTTTCTTCTTTTCTCTAAATCTTTTGTGTGTTTTGTTTGCTTCTTCAATCTTGTGCACTTGGAGCACAAATCAGAGGCAGAGGATGAGAAACCGATACTAAAAACCATTCAAAAAGATGCTTCTAAACATATGATAGCTAACTAGATTTTCTGAATAACATCTTCTGTTATACATTTGATGTACTTTTGCATGCTAAGCGTCGCGGAAAGGTATATGCACTTGATCTTTTTTCTGTTATAGTGACGTACTTTACCTTGAAAGTTGGCAATAAATACCTCCTCATTTCTCCTTCGGAATATCTGCTTCCTCCAAAATCTTTGTAGCTGTTACTAGTTTGAAGTTAGTTACCTCCAAAAAAAGCTGAGATAAATTTTTTGCATACACTAACGGATTTTTATTAGACTTTAACATGTAACAAATTGATGCGTCCCGTTATCTCAATTTTTTTATTTTGTCTTCGTCGTTTAGCAGGCATGAAGGCAAACTTTATCAACATGAATATAAAATGGCAATCTTAGGTTACAGCATTAGTATGTTCTTTTATCGTGATGGCACCGGAATGTAAATTTTTTTTATATAGAGCTAGGATCTTAATACCTAAAATAGAAGACAAAAGTGTAAAAATTTTACTCTCCAAAGCAACTTAACCTTATTTTTGCTTTGGTTATGCGCCTCTCTTTTTTTCTCATATTTTTTCCTTTTCCTACTTCCTTCATTTCCTTTGTTTACACTAATATTTTCTGCTTTAGTAATTCATGTTTTCAGGTTAAAGCGCTAAAACACTTCTCTCCGAAAATTCTTGCACATTGAAAACAAGTATGCCACCTTTAAAAATACTGCTAATAAATTAAAAATTCAACTGACTCTGACAAACTTGCTGACATGGATAGATTCGTTTTTGTTTACAAAACATAGATACAACCAGTTTCACTCCAATTTTCCAACTTTAAAATCAACGCCTTATCAGTTTACTGTTGGTGTTTGATAAATCTGTGACAAAACGTGTTTCGCAGGCATACACGGTATGAGGTTTGTTCTTCATATAAAACCATCAGAAAATGGGGAAATTAATTTAAGCATGGTAGGAGCAGCTTAGAGGTGGTCACCCGAAAACGGCAAATGGTAGATAAAGTCCATGATTGGTTCCTAAGTGACAAACGATTGAAAGCGTTAGAAATAGTAGAAGCAGATGAGTGCTGCGTGACGATGTAACAAACACATGTTCGCTGTCCAATATAAATGAATAATTTAGAAATTTTTAAACGCGATGCAAAAGTTTCTTGCGCCCATTTGTTTACTTTTGGCGAAACGTGGGTTCATTATTGTACACCCGAATCTAAACATCAGTCGAGGATGCAGACCAAACGTGGAGAACCAACTCCAAAGAAGGCCAAGACAGTTTTATCGGCGGGAAAGGTGATGGCATTTTGATATGCAAAAGGAATATTGCTGATAGACTATCTTAAAAGGGCTAGATCGTAAACGGCGAATATTACGCAAATCTTCTAGATTGTTTGAAGACAGTTATCGTTGAAAAGCATCCAAGAATGACTAACAAGAAAGTGTTTTTTCACCAGTAAGGCTCCTGTAAAAAAATTGAAGAATTAAGGTTCGAATTAGTACCGCATACCCCATATTCGTCAGACCTAGCATCATATGATTTTCATCGTTTCCCTAAATTAAAAGTTTTTTTTGGAGCTAAAAAAATCTGCACAAATGAAGAACTAACTTCAACAGTGGACAATTATTTTGCAGGGTCAGAAGGGAATCACTTTGGAGACAGAATGAAGAAGCTTGAGAACATAAATATATCAAAGTAAGAGGAGATTATTGAGAAAAATAAAGTTTGTTGCTTCCTGCCGAAGATGGTCAGTAAGTTGTCGAAATCGGTAGTCGCAACGCATAATAGAAAAGGGAGACTTTATTTATCGTGTATGCCCCTTAGTCAGTGGAGACGGGTGTGAATTGACTAAAACAGATGATAGGTAGCGCCACTTAATTCTACGTATGGAGACTCGAGACTGAAAACTAAGAAAAGGGTTTGCGCGGTCGTAGGCGCACAGACTACTAAATTGTACCAAAACGACAAACTAAACTAAAGGAGGGGTTCCTAAATACATAAAATAAAAGAATCAGAAATAGTTAATGTGTATATTGAGATAACAGCAAAAAAAAAACAAGTAATCAACAAGTGACAAGTGACTCTCAACCCGCAAATAATAATATATAAAACTTAAGTTATAAAAAATTGACACTGGGATATGAACACCCGGTATATCAGATCATTAGATTAGTGAACAAAAAAGAAGAAACTACATGAGTTTATACTGAATCAACTTAAAACACCAAAATCAGATGAATTAAATTAATCTGCAAAATGCATGAAAATTAAGACAATTAATCAATTTCAATTTGCCTTAACCTAATATCAAAAATTCGTAGTTCCACCGCAGATCTGTTGTTGAAACTTAGATTTGGTTTTACACACAATATATATTACGAGAATAGTAATAAAATTCAATAGAAATTACAATTTGAAGTTATAGTCAAAAAAACATTGTGAAATATGTAGTATCTCAAAAGGTTGTTGCAAAAAATAAAGAAATGAAATAAGAGAACTACGTAAATGTGTGAAATCAATTAATTAACCAACAATTAAAAATCGAGTAAATTTTTATAATGATAAAAATGTACGTGAATTAATTTTATAAATGTTTAAGTTTCAAATATATGAGCGCCAATTATCTGAATAAATGTACAATATTCAAATGAATTCTCTTACAAAATTACGTGATTCACGATAAACATTTAACGGAGATCCAAATACATATACGAATTAAGCTAAGAGTATGTGCCGTTTTAATTAGCACTAAAAATGCGAAATCGTAATTATAACAAATAAAATATCTGCGAGGATTTCAAGTTCACTGCGTTTAGAAAAAAAAAGGTATTGTACAAAATACCTCATGGGACGTAAGACGATACAGATGGTCAAAAAAAAACGGCGGTCTTGACACAGATGGTTGGCAAGAACGAGGTGGCCTTGACTTTCTAGCTACGTTGAATACTTGGTTATTTTGGATTTTTACCTCGAATACGAAATACTTTAACTCCCCATGAATGGACAAACAAAAGAATAGCTCGAAGCCTATAAACGTATGAATTGTCTCAGAATAAAAGGGCGTCCAAATATTCGATACGGTAATGGGCTTTCTTTCTAAATTTTCTCACTACGCTCTGGCTTGAATATGCTAACTGCGATAATTTTCAAAACACTTAGGGCTGGTGTAAAATATATTTCGATTAACGGAGTTCATCAAGATATCGACCTTACTCAACGGTCGTATGTACCAAAGTCCTTCTCAAACACCGAAGCGAAGCGGCGGTCGAAATTCCACATAATCTAACCTAGGAGGTGCGCAGCTGATATCAGAAGAATATTACGAACTAAATTCAAATGTAAAATTTAAATACAGGGCCGCATAACTCTATCCACGCTAAACTTTTAAACAAGGAAAAATAACTGTAACATTGTTTATTAAATAATTTTTTTGTTTCTATAGGATCGCGGAAATCGCCCTCATATCCCATTTTGGCTTCAAATGAATACATGTGTCGATATATCACACGATCTACATCTTGACACTATCAAAACATGATTTTGTGTAAAAAGTGGACATATTAGGTTTTCTTCGCGAGTTCCTCATTTGTTCTTCTCTGGTTATTTCCTGTAGTTTTTCGTTTGTAACTTTTGGTAACCAGAACGCCATGCTTTACACTTATTTTCTGATTTGAGAATTTAAATCACCAAACATATTTACAGTAAGCTCTAAATAATAGTTTTCTGATTCTAGAACAAGTGGGTTGCTGTATGATAATAGTGGCATGCTCTGAAGGTCTTAGAAGAAAAAAAAGTCAATCGAAAATAAACAAGAAATCTTGAGGAAGCTTACTCAAACATATCATATAATAGACTTAACTTTCTGTAGATACTGAGGTTAAATATTTGATTCTGCAATTAATGGAATAAAACTGATAATCCGTGATAAATTTATATAGTGATTAAAAGTTGTAAGCTAAATAAATAGGATAATACATATCATGCCATTTATAACAGATAATCTGGGTAATTACTATATTTTATGAAAATACTAAAGAACTGAAATATACAGTTAAATATACAGTTAAAGCATCGCGTTCAGATGTTTTCTGTTCTCGCATTGTTATAAAAAAGGTAATTTGGAACGTAGTTTCGAACTTTCTTTCGCAATTCAAGTTGAATGTGAAGTGTATTTAAGTACATATATTAAATATTTATTTAGAGCTCAACTAGGCAACTCAATTGAAGATAAAGTTAGCTTTCACGGAACGTTCTAAATTGTTTGTTCTTTAATTTTGTTATTTTATCTCACTATCGTCAGAAAGAAACATTACTGATAACTTTTTCCTATCAAACTAAAATAACTCAAGAGAATAATGATTTTGACGTAGCGACCTCTAGCGCTTTGGTTGCTTTCTTGCTTTGGGAAAG
Source organism: Melolontha melolontha (assembly GCA_935421215.2). Lineage (NCBI taxonomy): Eukaryota > Metazoa > Arthropoda > Insecta > Coleoptera > Scarabaeidae > Melolontha > Melolontha melolontha. The sequence continues at coordinate 163,036,807 of OW285237.1, read as the reverse complement.
AAGTTTGGAAAAATGAAACATTTACTATCGTTTCTTTAACATTTCAAGCATATAACGGACAATTAACTGAAAAAAATAAGAATAAATCGTTCTCAATTATTCAGTTTTAATAAAAAAAATCTTTTAACTTCTTTTAACATTTAGATATTAAGTGATGGTTCTTTTAATAAATTAACTTCGATACAGTATTTGTGGGAAAAAGTATTATTCAAGTTTTTAACTTTCTTAGCTCTGATTATTTCAATTCACTAGCAATTTCATATTAATATCGTGAAAAATGTCGTACTTATATTGATCTTAAACGGACAGCTCGTATACAAAGTAAATATACATAAAGATGAAGTATTTCGTATGATCCAACCCGTTCAACTTTATATTAGATATACTTGTGGTCTTTGCGGCTCGACGCTTTAGCATGTTTAAACAGGATCTGGCGTCGGATCCCAAGTAAGCAGCTGCAGACTGGTAGACTTCGATATAGGGGTTCCCTTTCCCAGTAGCGAGCGGGCGTCCGGGACGATGTGCCCGTAAGACGTGGGATATTTAGAACTGGGGCCGGTTCGCGACTTAAAGCTCCTCGTGTACAGCTTCAATACCTGACAGTTGCATGTCACCAGCATCGCTATGAAAATCCCCTGTAAGCCTTGACCCACGTGGTACGTTATCCAAAGCGGATCGGATTTTATCAATTTGGTGAGAGCTCCCAGGATTATGACTATGATTAAAAGGAACGTAATCTGCAACAGAAAAGGGGAAAAAGTGGTATATAAAAGAGAATCATATTCCAACATTATATGTCATGATATATATAGCATGTGATCGTATTAAAATGGAGGATGTTTTATTATTTGCTGAGGTTTCACGTATTATGCAGATGATATTGAATCTGACGTCCTCTACCGTTTACTGTATAATAACGTAGAAATGTATAATGGATTAAGGGTGCAAAAATACAAATATGAACCTTTCAAGGGAATATATATTTCTTAAATAGACTTAAAAATCATATATTAAAAATTATTTTATAAATATAATTGAAATACATATATGAAACATACCAAAGAAATTTGAGTACATTAATACGTTAAGCACGCATTACGCGTTTGTTACAAATGAAACAGATATGCATTTACACATTTGTATCTGTACATATTGCTGTGGATTGTGGTGTTGATTAATTATTTGAATTGGCCCACAATACACAACATCTTGCTCAGTCTAACTCTAGTCGGTTCAGCCTTCCAGGAGCTCTTGTATCTTCAGGTTACCCTCGAAGGGTATGTGTTAAATAAAATAGGTATTGGAAATGAAACTCACATTAACAATACAAACATATAATTTTCAAAAAAAAATAAATTAAAAAAAAACTCTCTTAACAAAGTATTAAGAGTGTCTTATGCAACACTAATGCATAAGACTGAGGAAAACTTGTATAAATATTGACTTGTACACAAGATAAAAAACCTCAATTTGACCGCGAACAAACTTAACCTAATTAAATAGTTAGCAAACCTTTCAAATTTAATTAATTACGTTAACCAAAAACTTCAAACGTCAAACAGAAAATTATCTGTGAGCGCGCAACTCAAAAAAATGACAGGATCATGCGCTTTATAACATGATCAAACTCCCACCAAATTTCCCTGACCTTCAATACAACTACAGCCAGCCAAAAAACTAAAATGTTGAAAATTTTTCTGACTATAAATATATTATAAACTAAAATTTACGGAATTTACGAGCTCAATCAATATACAAATAACATAACTAAATTAATATATATATATATATATATATATATATATATATATAAATATACTTGCAAATGCACACGTACATTAATTAATGTGATCGTCGCACCTCACTAAAAAAATTATACTTAAAGAGAGATTTCAGATAGGTCGCACAAATCAAAAATTACAAGTATCAAAAACTCGTAATTAATCGAAAATTACTTTAAACACATCAAAGATCACAACTAAAAACACAAACCGAAATTAACTATAATATACTGTATAAAAAGGAGGTCTTTATTCAGAAAAAATTAACTCAACCTATCTGTCTAACGGATGAAAAGTCTCTAACTCTCCCCTACGGAAATGAATATCTCCATACCTAGAACAAAATCAAAAGACCGACTACGACGATATACTTCCGTCGTGGCTGGAACCGCAAACATCAAGACCACGCTCGAACATTCAACAGGCGTGGACAAAAATACACATTATAATCAAATTTTAAATAAAATATAAAATATCTCAAATTATTTTCCTGGAATAAAATGTACATAAATATATATAGTCTTTTACTGTTTCTTTAATTTTTCTTCGGAGAAAAATTCATGACAATATGTGTATTTTGCAACATTTACTTCTGCCAAAGACACGTGTTTCTGTCACAACAATAGACTTCGTCAGTTTGGCTGGTGAAGTAAAGTTTAATGGAACGCAAATTTTGTTCTATCGGGTGACACCAGATAAACTGGTGATATCTGACGGACAAAAGAGACTATGCCGAAAATAGCGATTTTCTCTTGTTCAAATTTTTTTGGTATATTTGCTGCTATCTGGCATCGTGTTAATGGATTTATATCTACACTGATGGAAAAAAGTGACGAGCACACCCTGTATAATCTGAACGTGTCAAGATAAATGAGTAGATTTAGCGGAGCATTAAGGTTTCCTCCAGACGAGTTTGCGTAGCGAGTTTTGACTTTTTCTATCGCTGCATTTTTTACTGAGTGCCTCCGACAGCTGCAATATGTTGTCTCCATAGAGACCGAGGCGGTGAGGGAAAAACCGGCTATTGTTAGTGTAGTGGAAGAGGGTAGTTGTAGTCGTACTTTGAGCGTGGTGGAAGTCCGTTCGCGTTATCTGAGTGAGTTTGAACGAGGGATGGTTGGGGGATGTACATGACAGGAGTATCCTTCCGTGATATCGCGCGTCGTCTCGAGCGGTCATTATCGGCAATGCAGCGGGCATGGAGAGAATGGATGGAGCAAGGACGTACGCGCCTTCAGCCGCGAGCGGGACGGCTCTGCGCGAGCACAGCACAGTACAGCGAGGATCGCGCCCTTGTGCACAGCGCTTTAGCGTCGCGTACATCTTCCTCAAGGCAACTTGCAACCGTTTGACCAACAGGAGGAGAAGGCGTACTAACTGTACGGGGGCGTTTGCTAGAAACTGGACTGCGAGCGCGCTGTGCGTTGCAGCGGATTCCACTGACTCGCTAGCACCGCCATACACGGCGCCAGCGGGTGGAGGCTAGACATCAGTGGGTTGTCGAGTGGAGGCACAGTTTGTTTTCCGACGAATCAAGATTCGAATTGAGCACCGGTGACGCCCGAATTTTAGTTAATCGGAGACGTGGTGAGCGTCACCTCGAGGAGTGCATCCAACCACGCCCTATGCATCGCCAGCAGGGCATTATGGTATGGGGTGCTATTACACATGGTGGACGTACACGTCTGCTGCGTATACATCATACGATGACGGCTTGCTGCTACGTAGATGAGGTGCTACGGCCCGTTGTGCTTCCCTACGTTCGACGGCGCCCACGTCTTCTATACATGCACGACAACGCCCTACCGCACACTGCACGTGTTGTCCAGACCTTTGCGGAAGAGAACCATATACGGATGCTTCTATGGCCGGCGCGTTCTGCGGATCTCAATCCGATCGGACATGTCTGGGATATGATCGGTCGGAGACTTCAACGTTATCCGGCTCCCCCGGGTAACGTTGAGGAGCTATGGAGGCGAGTTGAAGTAGCCTGGTTGGACATTCCTCCCATACCATACAACGACTTATTGACTCCATGCCTCGTCGTGTAGCGCTGATACGCGCCGCTCGCAGGGGATACTCCCGCTATTAATGCATCCCTTCCCAACAGGGCTGCGCTGCTCTCCAGATGAGGGTAAGTTATGCTACGTTAGTACTACTTCCATATGCGTTAGAACCACTTCTTCAGATTATACAGGGTATGCTCGTCATTTTTTTCCAACAGTGTATATGTTACCGTGAAAGTCCGAAAACCAATGATAGTCGAGATATACCGGTGAATGTCAACATTTACCAAGTTACTTGGCGTATGTCCGATATATTCATCAAATATCATTATTTCTAACTTACACCGGCTAATGTCAACATTCATCATGGACTCATGGTGATGTTTAAAAGAATTTGTTTATAAAAAGAAAACAAAATAAAACTCTATAGGTTATTATTTATTTTGATTAAAACATGGAAGGAGTTTTCAAATGAATATAAAGAAATTGTTGAACTTAAAACAAACACAACAAACATAATATTAATATAACAAATAAAATGCATTTTATTTCTTGAAATGAAATTAAAAAAAAACAAAGTAAATGTATGGAAACCTTATTTATTGCAACAACTTAAGCTACCATGACACTTCGAATTACACAAAAGCCTATTGTTTTTACAGCTACATTTAGCCGTGGAACACTTCTTTTTACAGTTACAGCGTGTATAGCCTTGCCCTCCACTTTTTGAATTAGCAGAAGCTGCTTCTCTTACCGAAATTTCTTGACCTGAAATCTCATCCATGGAAATTAACTTTTCTTTGCAAATTGCGAATTGATTACGAGTGAAAAGCTGCTTGAAGGTGCCATTTTTGTTCGCTAATTTATAAAAGTCTGTATTCTCTATCCCAACAACAATGGCTAACACATTTCGGGGATCTGTACGACCACGATCGACGTCAGGGACTTTAATTCTTACGGTGTCACCAATTTGGGCCGCAGGAAACTTTTTCTTTGACGTTCGCAACATTTTTGTTGCTTGGAGTAGTAGATTCTTTCTTGCTGCTACTCTTTTTGAATTGATTAGCTCGTGCTGCCTAGTCAGCACTTGAGATGAAGACGTAATTGGTTGCAGATCAGTCAGTGTTTGAGTTGAAGACGTGCTGGGTTGTGGATCAGTTGGCACTTCAGATGAAGACCTGTTGGTGGCAGATGAAGGTGGATTGGCTCCAATGGTATTTTGGTCATCCATATCACTTACATCTAAAACATGGTCATCAATATGGTCACTAACCAAATTTTCCTCACACGTATTAACGTAAGCTTCTAGCTGTTCCTCGGTTTCAATGTTTGTAATTTGCTCGTTGGGGAGAGATGACGATGCTATGCCTCTTTTTGGCTTAACGCCAAACAGAGCTTCATATGGACTCTGGCGTATTCCTTCATGGTAAGTTGTGTTTTTTGCGAATTGGACAAACGACAACCCTTCTGACCATTTATTTGAATCATTATCATGCATCCACGCAGTAACATATTCTGTATGTCTTGATTGGCTCTTTCGACTGAGCCTTGTGTTTGGCTGTGACGAGGCTTTCCGTGCACTATTTTAAAATCTTTCCACATAGCGCATAGTTCAGATATGACTTGGTTACTGAACTCTCTGCCATTATCCGAATGCAATATAGCGGGAGCACCAAATATTAAAAAAAATTGAAGAAGGTGATATGCTACTTCTTCTGCTCTCTTGGTTTTTAACGCTCGTAACTGGACAAACTTGGTTAAGTGATCTTGGTAAACCATTATAAATTTGTAATCGCCATCGCTGTGTGATTGCAAGTCTATCAAATCGACTTGGCATCTAGAGTTTAATTCGGAACTCACCATTGGTTTTACAACAATACCTTTTTTAGGAGGACTGTGTTTCATTTGACATTGTCGACATAAATTTAAATAGAGCATTATGAGTTCATAAGTAATATTTTTGTATTTAACTTGCAATTCTTTTAGCATTCGTGTTCTTCCTCCATAGCCTGTTCGTATGTGAGTTTCGGAAAGTATATTAAACAACTCTTCGTTTGTAACTAATACTGGATATTCGTTTCTCCTGGATATAATGGCACAATTAACTTTTGTTCGTCACTAACTTTTAAAATGTCAAAACGTTTTAAACGTCTGTAGTCCAAAGGGGTACTGCACTTACTTTTAGCAGAAATTACTTCAGAAACGATTTTAGAGTACCTTTCTTGAGAAAAATAAAAACAATTGTCTTCTCGTTTATTTCTTATTAGGGTATTTAACTTTTCAAGAAATTTATCACTATTTACTGCAGTAGCCATCGAGCACAAATTATAATACCTGTTGATGATGTTTCACCTGCCACGGGTTGTCTATTAGATAAGTCTCTGCGAGAACTGTCTTTACCGATTGATCATTTGGAACTGATCTATGAATTTGAATTTAAAAGAATATATAAACAGTTTACAACCCTCTGAATTTGGGAAATCCTAGAGCTATTGTAATGAACTACGGTAATAAATGGAACAAAACTAAGAACTAAATATTCGTTTCTTAATAAGCCTATTGTGAATTTGATTAGATGGAAGAAATTACAAATACCTGTGAAGGGTAAATTAAATATAGCTGGAAATTCCAGAATGAATGGTTTGCAGTGACGTGAATAATATGAATAATAAACTTATATTATAATAAATGTCCTGTCGTTTCTGACATTGACCGAAGCTTATATGTGTTTGTCGACATACACTGGTGAAGGACCGAATTTATAATATAACTAATAATTGTTCGGTATTTCACCTATTCATCTGGTGTCTGTCGACATTAACCGGTGTATGTCGACAACCACTACTTTCGGTCTTTCACGGTAACATATATATATATATTCTTTCCCTTCTGTACTGGAATATCAGGGCGTGAGAAAATCGCTATTTTCGGCATAGTCTCTCTTGTTCGCCAATTGACACCGGTTTATCTGGTGTCACCTGCTATACCTATGGCAGGCTTACCATCAAACTTTACTTCACTAGCTTCACTAGTAGCAATGTAGTCTTTGGTAGAAATAAATGTTGGAAAATACAAGGTGTATGTCTACGTGTACAGATACAGATGTGTGTAATGCATATCTGTTTCATTTGTAGTATGTGAAACATAATTAATTTTGCCCTGTACAATCCAACTTATGCAACTTACCAGCAAATTTTGCTGATAAGTTGCGTCATTAGCAAATATAATGACTTTCATATAGAGTTAATGTATTAAAGTCAACGAATTATAATTCACCTTAAACATACAATATCGATTAAAAAATTGTTTCTATAGAAGTTTTATAATTATAGAGAAATTAATTTATAAAGACGATACAGAAACAGTTACACAGCGCTTGTAATAATACTTTCTTCATTACATAATCTTGATTCATGCTTATTACAAGTTGTTCTACATTAGCGTTGATTGAAAGTTCCATGTGATTTATGCCTTTTAACAATATTGCATGGGCATTTCTCAATCTATTTAGCGTAGAGGATCTAAACACATCTCTATATATCAAAAATATACACAAAAATATTAAAAAATTGATTAGGGTTAATTATGATAGGTACATACGAGGGTATGCTGAAAAGTAATGTACACATGCTTGTACAGCGCGAACAAAAGCAAATAGCAAGATCGGGCAAAAAGCACAATAAAGTACAATTGTTAAGCTTAAAAACCATATATTTAGTTTTCTATAAAGTCACCGTTAAGGCTAAAACATTTTTCCCGATCTGTAACAAGTTTCTTCAGTCCGTCACTGAAAAATTCTTCGACTTTTCTCGAATCCAGAACTTGACAGCTGCTTTCACATCATTGTCCGAGATGTAATAATTACTCTAGAGGTCTCTCTTAAGTAGAGTTGTTTGTTCTCGCCTCGTCTGTGAGGCGGCGCGGTACCCATCGTGCCCAGATTTTACGGTATCCCAATTGTTCAGTAATGAAGCCGACACGTTCCTTTGATATTCCAATATGGTTTATAATACGCTTTTGAATGATTCGCCGGTCATCTTGAATCAAATCGTCGACAAGATTACGATGTTTATCGTCTGTGGCAGTGATGGGACGTCCACTGCGTGTTTTATCAACAATTTTGACTTTTACAGGCTCGCAGTTACAAAATTTTATTACCTATCGATTTACAGTATACCTGTCAACATCATCGTCACCAAAAACATCCTTTAAACGACAATGAATCTCACTAGGAATCTCTTCTTCAGCTGTCAAAAATTCGATAACTTTGTTTAATTCGCGTTGACATAGCACTAGAACACGTCTCCATGCTTCCGCTTTTCAAAATACACTGGATGAATTTAACGACTTCAAACCTGTGCATGCGTATAAAGAGGGAATGTCACTTCCACATTCCACCTAGGGCGCTTCTGAAGGTCATTTCTTTCGCGCTGTACAAGCATGTGTGAATTACTTTTCAGCCGACTCTCGTATCTATTATTGAATGTAATTATTATTCCATAATAATTTCAAATATTCTTGGTCATTTATATTCAATAAGCGTAGAACGTCTATCCCTAGAAATATATTCTATGGCGATTCTGTTTCTAATAGCATTCAAGATAAATGCAACTTTTTCATGAATTACTTTGGTTCGGTCTATGAATTCAACAATACACCTTGTCTAATTGAAAAAAAACTTCATATAATAATTTTAATATTACTTCTATTTCTGATCACTAAATTAAATCGAAAATAGATTCATGGATGTATATAATGGGGCAGGCCCTGATGGCATTACTTCTTACTTTATTAAATTCTGCTGTGATGTTTTATACATTGCGGATAATATACATATCACAACGGTGTCTTTCTCTATTTATGGAAAAACGAAAACAGTGCCAGTTTTTAAGGTGGGATCAAGAATGTGGAAAATTACCCTCTAATTTCCATTTTATCCCATTTGGTAAAATTTTTGAGTTCATAATTACGGACTAGTTTTTCCAGTCGAAAAGTTTTATTAATATATTCCAACATGTTTCTTTTTCGTGGTGGATCTGTAGTTACTAACTTGAACTGAATTTGTTTTCTTTATACATGAGGCTATAGATGAACGGATTCAGGTAGATGCTGTGTATACTGATTTCTCCAATGCTTTTGTTAAAGTCCATCATTCTACACTAATTACTAAGCTGGAGATCGTTAACAATTGCCTGGATAGTAGGTATGTGGTGATCTAAATTTTAATGCTGGTGAATACGTAACACGTTTGGGTTCTACGTTTTATTTGCCGATTTGTAACACCTACGCAAGTATGAACTCGCCCTTGTATAGAATTTATAGAGATTACATTAATTATTTTAATAGTATAGACGTATTTAATTTAGGCTACAGAACTGCTTTATTATTGGCTAAGCAGCTCCATGATTGATTTTCCTTGGTGTTATTTGAGAAATTCCTTTTTACACAACACAATTAAATTATTTACAAACAAACATCCAAGGATTTAATAAAGTTTATTGCACTGCTCCAAACGGAAAATCTTCTACAATATCTCGTATGGCTTGACATGCAGCCCCGCAGTCACATTTCGTGTTAGCAATCTTACCTCATTCATGGAGACTGTTCGCGAACCTAACACTGTTTGACCTGATTCTGTTTAAGGTTGACAATGATTTACGTGGTAACTCTCGTTCCTGTAGGTTTGTGTTAACTTGTCCCCCATTGGCTTCGCCAAACATTGGTAATATTGAATTTTTCCTAAATGCGAGAGTTGGATTTTAGAACAGTGGGATATATGGACCGCTATTTGTTCATCTCGATATTGCTGATTTCGAGATGGATGGAAAGTTGGCGCTTTTCTAGAATAGTTCTGAAGCCTTTGACCAAGGTATTGTTTCTCCGTAAATTTGGCAGTGAAATGTTGCCTAAAACAGGGAGCTACCAGGTAGGTGTAGGTTTTATAGTGGCCGAAATTATTCGTATAGTTTGGTTTAACTGGACATGTACGAGTCGCGCGTATCTACTGTTGAAACAAACAGGGGAGGCATACTTTGTAAGTCCAAAAGCAGAGCATCTTAAAATAGATGTTGAGGAACCCCACGTCGTGTCACAATGTTAGAATAATAAATTTCCCGGTTTTTAGTTTCTCTGCTATTTTTTTAGGTGTTCATTAGAGGTTAAGGTTCTCTAAGAGTAACGCCAAGATATTTTGGGGTTATGTTATTAGTCAGCCGTCTATTTTTAAAGGACATATTAAGTTCTCTGTTGTTCGGAGTATTTTTCAGGTGAACGCAACAAGCCTCCGTTTTTGATACGTTTGGCTTTAATCTCCACTTGCAGATGTATTACTCCAATATAGTCAGGTCATTATTTGTCAGGGTTGTTTTTGTTTCTTCAATGCGTTTGTACCAGTCGTATTAACTATTAACGATAAACATTTTTTCTAGTGATTTTAGCTATCAGTGTTAGGTGGTGCGGTTAATGTTTATAAAGATGCTGAATAGGTTCGTAGCTTTTTCTAGGAATAGAGTGACTTGGAAAAAAATTGTTAGGCATATCCCAAAGTTATTTTAATGTCGTGTGTTGTTTGATTGAATAGTTTTCAACTTTCTGAATTTGCGCAAAGATTGTGTTGATTGTTAGGATCTCCAACATATTCTTTTGTTTCTGTTCAACAGAACAGTTAATGTATCGGAAGCCGCTAGAAACGTTTGTGCCGTTTATTGAGAAAACGTAATTGTGGAGAGACAGCATGGATTTTTTTTCTCGATTTCAAGAAGGCCATTTTGATAAATGATTCTCAACGTTCTGAAAAACCATTTGATGAAGATCGTCTGCATGCCTTAATTCATATTGATACATGCCAATCAACCAGGGAATCATATCATCAAATTTGTCTCATTTCGGCCATTGTTATATTACGGTTGTAAGTTAGTTTGCAGATATGCCTCATAACTGTACACATAATTTTACAATAAAACGTTTTGTATTTAAACAAAATATGTATGCTTAAAAAGGAATAACATTAAGCAAAGTAGAAACTGTATATTGAGAAAAATATATAGTATATGTCACTACAATTATAAGATCTCATACTACAAACTATAGTTGCTATAGTGACAGCTATCGCGGTTTAATAAAAAATAGAACATTACTGTAGCTTCTTAATGTGGTTGCTTGTACCATATGATCATATATTTCACCCTCTAGAAGGCAATGACATTTTTCTTTTTTAAACTTAAGTTGGTACCATAATTTAAGTTAACTTATTTTGCAGCGTGTGTGTGATATAGGTTATTTTTTAGGTTTTAGGTTTTGTTTAGGTTTTGTCATTTTGACAAATAATTACATACAAATGTTTCAGTTGAAAAAATAAAAAGTTTAATAATAAAAACAGCTACAATAAATGTTCAAAGTGAGCTCCTTCATTTTCTATGCATAGCGCAACTTTTCGTCTCATATTATTGAAGGCATTCCTTAAATTATGTGGTGTAATTTCCTCACAGACATTTCGGATAGCATTAGTAAGTTCTTCAATTGTATGTGGACGATTCGTAAATACTCTATTTTTTAGATGTGGATAAATGAAATAGTCCATAATTGTTAAATCCGGAGATCGTGGTGGAAAGTCTACTATTCGATTATCAAAGAATTCATGCAATAATTCCATCGTTTCTCTTGTCTTATGGGTTGTTGCATTCTCTTGCTGGAAATATCCCTCGCGGAGCTCATCATCATGTAATTGATTTACAAATGGTAGCAATAAATTATTACGATATCGTTCTGCATTTATCGTATTATTAAAGAATATTGGACCAATAATCCGTCTTCGAGAAACAGTAAGCCAAACGCCTATTTTTTGTGAATGCAAGGGTGTTTCAAGAATTTCATGTGGATTTTCACTAGACCAGATGCGCATTGTTTGTTTATTTATATATCTTGAAAAATGAAACCATGCTTCATCGGACCAGAAGGATTTGTCAAGAACGTCATCGTTATTAATCGTACCTAAGAACCACTGACAGTAATTAACTCTGGTTACATGATCGATTGGTAAAAGCTCTTGCACGCAATGAAATTTGTATGGAAATTTTTGTAAGTCTTTTTTAAGGATTCTCTGGCAGGCCCCATATGACAGCTGTGTTTGTTGTGAAAGCTTACGAATCGATTTCTTAGGTGATTGATTTATTCGTCCCTCAACATCTGCAATATTTTCAACTGTCCGCTTTAGTGGTCTACCAGCACCTGGTTTTCGAGACACAGACCCTGTTTCACGGAAATTAACCACTGACTTTTGAATTAATTGCCGAAAATTGTCATATGTTGTTGGAAAATTTGGAAATTCTGCCCGAAATTCTTCTATACAAGGCTACAAGGAGTACGACCATTCTCCATTTTCTAATTTTACACCATTCCTAAAGTATGATTCGATCAGAAAAACTTTATGATTTATTGTAAACATTTTTAAGTGTCAATTAATAAATACATTAATGACAGATGGGTTTTATTTATCAGAACATACACATAATGACAGATGTATTTTATTTGTCACTACCAACACGATATTTTCAAGAAATAATTTCATGGCTTGCTAGAGGGTAAATATAAATGATCATATTGTACAATGCAGTTGTGGCAAAATAGTAAATAAGTTGTTATAAGGAAGACACATACGGTATAGATATTCTTAAGAGTTGGTGTACAAAAATAGTACTAATGTATATAAAGAACTCCTTTCTTTATTATATTATCGATGAGCGGAACGAACTGAGCTTGTACTATTTTTATTAACGGCCACTCATCCGCCAACTGAGCACAATGTATTTGATTACGTCAATTGCATACTGTTACCATGAGTACCCAACCGTCTTGTGGGTTCTTAGCTCATGTTTGTTTATACAATATTATAACACACATATCGCTTCTAATTTATCCATCGGTGTAGGAATCGTGGGAGTATAAAATAGTAATGTATAATAATAAAAAATTAATAATTTTGCTATTACAATATTGTATTAGATACTTATAACAAACAATACTAATTGGTTCGATTTTAATAATCTCCTTCGACAAGGATCGAACGGACATGGTGCTTCATACAACAAATAATGATTTATGTCACTTTTAGAATAGTCAAATTTTATATTCGCATTTCATTATTTGACTACGAATTGTATCGTGTATTATCACAACATGCTAACTTCCAAATCATCGTTTTATTTATATATTAAAGTGAATTCTACTACAATACCACACTACAAAAAATTGTTTCTAGTACTTTACTCTTGTTGGATTTGGTACTCCTTTTTTACGGAACTACAGTTGTAGTGTATATTTCTACAAGCATTTTCTTCTCTGTACAACTAAATTTTCCTCAGTGTACTAACAATTACACTAGTCAACACAGTTTAGTTTTCTTATACACCAATACGTGCAGGATATGTCTTTTGTCATGCCGACTTTGAATATGATTTAAAATTTGCTCCACCATGTCAGTATTTTGAGATATTTTCTTAAATAATTTTTTCAAAAAGCGCATAAATTTTACAAAATTTCAAATATACTTTTATATAAGAAAGATGCTACTAAAAAGATTGTTCTGTTGAACATTGAGTGGACATGTCTGAACATGTCCTTGCATGTTTCTTACGTTAGAGCACTTAAATCATGCACATTTTTGCTCTGGAAATAATTAAATTAAGAATTGGTAAATGGGTATATAATGAGCTACACACGGCTCTTTCGGTTCAATCTAAGATATAGGTTAGTTTGTGATCGCTGAACGTTTTTATTTCATAATTTCGCGTAAGTTTATAAATAATCTAAATGTATGTGGACAATTCACCATCCACCCGCCTTAGCGGAACATTGCGCCTTTAGTAGAAAAGCTATATTTTCACTATTTTGGCTTAACCAATGAACATCAAGACAAGCTATGGGCCCTCAGTATTTGCTGCGCACGCTATACTGTTACTGTGAGGGGTGGTGGAACAGTGAAATGTTTACTGATTATTGTTAGACATTGATATCAGAAAGTGCAGAAGAACAGTAAAAAAGAAAAGTAAAAAGAAAAACATTTTAAACAGGAAGATACTATACAGCTCAATATAATGTACATACTTAATTAATATTATTTCATTTACTTTTCAATATTTTTTTTTTCTTAACCTGACGTGCCAGAATAAATTGGTGGTTATTACTATTGTTAGAACTATAAAAGAAACGAAAAATGTACATATCTTCTAAAGAAAAATTAAGTGTTATTATTTTGATTTACAAATAAGTGTAATCTGAATTTAGAAAACTTATTGTTTCTTCATTTACGTCATGCTAACAGTTTTCTGTAGGTATTGTTCATATGATATTTCATTTATTGTCGCTATGTATGGGAAAATATTGTTGTTATGTATATGCTGCATATCGTAGAATACAAAAAGCGAAGCTTATGTAGATAGTTTGGATGAGACAAGTATTTTAAAATTTAAAGATAGCTATGCCTAAGGATAATTCTGAATGTATGAAATATTTCGTGTCATTTAAGGGGTAAATTCTTTGTGAAAGGAATTTTATGTTAAATCCACTATAATACTGTATATATATATATATATATATATATATATATATATATATATATATATATATATATATATATATTGTAACAGGGAGGGGAAGAACTGTATAAATAAATAAATATCATGAGAGAAATTGAAATTGAATTGACAGAATTGAATTTTTTTTTAAATACAACAATGTATTAATAATGTTGAATTAGCATTGAATAAATTAAATGTAATGATTTTATTTTACAACGCTGTAAAAATTCTTATAGCACAATATACTTATCTCTTCAAATATAAAAATCCCCTTGTATATGTAGGTGTAGGTTTCCGCGGTCGTTCTCTAGATGTAGATCTCGGTTTCCGGGTTGGAACCGCGTCGAGTTAGGCGTAATTGCCAACGTTTCGTCCACTGTTTCAAGGGACATCTTCAGGGCTGTACGTAGATGTTCGTCGACGAACATCTACGTACAGCCCTGAAGATGTCCCTTGAAACAGTGGACGAAACGTTGGAAATTACGCCTAACTCGACGGTTCCAACCCGTAAACCGAGATCTACATCCCCTTGTATACTTTACTTAGTCACTTACCAATAGTTATTTTTAATGTAAATGTTATCTCGCTGTTTTTTCTAAATATGGCACCGGTTAGCTCAGTCGGTAGAGCGTGATACTCTTAATCTCAGGGTCGTGGGTTTGGGCCCCACGTTGGGCGCCAAAAATGTAACAGGGGGCGAAGAGAATGAATAAAAAGAATGAGTGATAATAAGTGAGATTGAATTGATATGATATATAGATTAAATTGAATTAAAATAAAATTGATAGATTGATTGATATTAATGAATATTTAAATTTTTAAATATAACAATATATGTATATATATATATATATATTGTTAATAGCCTATATAGAGGTATGATAACAAATATAGCTTATATTAATTGATAATACATATTAATATTTTTAAAATAAATAATTTTATCCAAAAATTCCAAGCAAGCGGTTAACAATGTGTTCAATAGAGGGCGTATAGTTTTATCACACAGCTGATATCGGTGATATATGGTTGCTTGTAAAGAAAATAATATAAACAAATTATACTTAGCTTTGGTAGGCCTCTTTTAAAGTGCTAAACTTATCTTGGAATACATTGTGGGTGCCTTTGTTAATATGCCGACTAGCTCATAGGTCAAGATAATAAGTTTTATATGGGTGCGGGATCAGTATTTGGAGAAAATAACGGTTTTATAACCAAGTAAATTCAGGTGTAAAACTCTGAATGTAATGACGAGAATAAAACAAGCAAGTGAATGTTCAATATCACAAGTTTAATCTGTTACTCAAAGAATTAAGGTAAGTTATATAACAATTTACATAACATAAAAATATGAAGAGTCACGTGGTTTGATAAATATATAAAGTAAGGTTAAAATCAATAACAAATTGTTGTGACTAAAGTAATTATTTTCTATATAACTAAATTCAAATTTAGAAAGAACTGTAATTTTCTGTTATACTGTATATAGATAATTAGGTAATATTTCTAAGAAATTTAGTTGAAATACGAACGATTAGTTTGACTAATTAAAAATAACAATTTTATATTTTTAGAGATTAATAAATATATATACTCAAATTTACGTCGCTGGTGTTTTCTGGATCGTAGAAGTACCATAGGAGACTGGAAAGGCAGGTGTGGGAGCTCAGGTATCGATGAAAAGCTTGTAAAAATTTCTAAATTTGGCTTGGCGTCGTTTTGGAAATTGATGTTTTCGTTTCCTGCATTCAGCTTGTTAAGGATGCGTGAATACTTGTAAAAATAATGTTTGATGGATCAGGAGCTTATAGGAAGTCTTTTTGGTGAGGTTTTTCTTTTTAATTTTGATTTTTAAACACTTAATTTCTTCAAAAACTTTTAATACACCACCACGCGTTCTACCATTTTCTTTTAATTATCAAGCTAACTCTCTTCTGTTTTTTCTCAATCTCTAGGCGTCTTATTTCGAATGTTAGTTTACATCTATTTAATCTCGTCAATTTATTAAATCAATTTAAATAAATAACAAATGCTAATCGTTTTATCATTTCGCATAAATTATTCTATGAATTTTACAATAAATATAAATGTGTTTTTAATGTTGAAATCTTTGCTAAAATGCCTGTTTACATGTGGGATAATTCCCGCTTCATTTAATTCAAAATTACGTACAGTTCTGTTCATAATTGCTGACATATTATTCCAATCAATTAAGTTAAATATCTTCGGTGGAATAAAAAAAATAAAAGAAAATGACTATGGTGAATGAAAACATGAAATTCAATAGAAATGAGAAACAAATTTGATAAATTAAAAACTCGGTATTAACTTTATTGATATGGCATGAGAAAATTGCAGTTCTACCTATTACTAACTCTTAATATAAACAATTTTAAACTTAACACAGTATTTCTGTTCTAGGACTCTCCAGTACATAGGTATGCCCTATCACAAATTCCCCATTATAAAAGAAGGCTGCTCTGTGGCAGACAAGAAGACTTCTTTTATTGTACCAATAGAGATCCTAAGAATCAATAAATTCAAACTTCTAACAAAAACAAATGATGAATTCTTTATATACATTAAGTTGCGGATGCAAATTTAAATTTTATCTATTATAAATGTATATGTGGTTTGTGTTCAAGTATTTTTCTTTTGGTTAAGTGGTTTTTGTTTAACTGTTGTCATAGATACTAAGTTAGTTTTGTTGTAAATATTATCTTCTATCTTTCCTTTCAGCTTTATAACTGCTGTATAACTAATATTAATTTTATTTGTGTCTTGTTTAATCGTATTTGTATATAAGTTCTCTTTTCGTTATATATATATTTTTTTTTTTTTAACTGGTAACTATATTATTCATATATATCATAGTGTTAGTATTTTTATTTAATAGGTTTTAATTCCTTTAGACATTCATTTTGTAATGTTTAGTTTATATTTGTTTTGTAAGATGGTCTGGACCATAACATAACTGAATTGCTGAGCTGTTGGAATTTAAGACTTGTTATATATTCTGTTGATCATTTGTATACAATCTTCTGTTTGGTAAAGTTGTTTTGTTTATGTTTTTGGTATTAATATATTATGTTGTTAGTACATGCTTAATATTCTATATATATTCCTTGTTATTCTTAATCTTTGTTTATAATTTATATATTAGTAAAAGTTCTAGTTTGCATAATAAATAATTCTTTCCTTTTAAATACTTATCAATCCAATTATTCCGACTCTTATCTTACTAAAATACCATTCCTAATAATATTTAAATTCCCTATATTAAGACACTTGTCTATATTTAAATATATTCATAATAATAATAATTCATTTATTTATTTATATACTTTATATCCCCATATCATATATTGTCTCCTTTTACCTCTATATCTACCTTTTCTTTTCAAATAACTTACCATCATACCTTTATTTATACTTGTCATACTGTATTTTTATAATATACTCCATTTAAGACTTTCATTCTAATAAGCTTTAGCATGTTTATTAGTGTTTTATTTCCCCATAAATTAGTTTTATATTTGTAACCTATAAATGTATAATAATTGTTCTTTTAAGTTTATCTTTACCATATATATATATCATATTGCTTTTGTCTCAGAATATTTTTCTTTCAGTGATTGTTTATTAGTCCTTAAGCTTACAAGCTCTAATTATGTTAAATTTTCCTTTTTATTGTTATACTTATTTGTTTTGTTTATGATACACAGTTATGTTTGTTTGGTATTGTGATTAGCATATCTTTATTTATATTTAAGGTTCGTGTACCTAGTTTTGTTATTAGTAATTGATAATCATCTCCCCATCTTTGCTTTGTTCGTCTAATTTTAGAACACCGAGATTCTTTTCTTTCTTTAAATATTGATTTTTCGTCGACGTACCTTAGGTATGTGAATGATATTTTTATAAGTATTTAACATATTACCTCTACCTAACGTGATATGCATGTTTTTGATGATGAGTGTGTGTGTGTTGATAATTTTTATGTGGGTGTATAAATTAGTATTGATTTTTGTGTTATATCTCTTTAGGAAATTGTTATTATTAAAGTATTCATAAGTAATAGAGTTGTTCATTAGGTTATGATTGTTTGTGTATAAGAGAGAATATTGTAAGATTGATTTTGAGTTTCCAATGTGAAGATGATTTGTTTGGATGTTGTTGGTTGCATAAGTGTGATATAGATCTTTGGTTGTAGAGGTGTTAAAATTTATTTCATTTCTCCCCATTATTAAGGTTATACAGTTGTGGTTTTCTTTAGTAATGTCAATTAGAAAATTGTGATATTGTCTATCATTTATTAGAAAGTTATTATGTGTGTTGACTTTACTTTTGCATGTAAGCGATTTGAAAGGCTTTTGATTAGTTAATGGTTTGATTGTGTTTTTATTACATACATAGTTGTTACTTGTTTTTCCCAACATCTCTTTGTGTTCCGGCATAAGTTGATCTATTTTTATGTCATTAATAATCTCGAATTTTTGATTAATATTTATTGTTGATTTTTCATTAAAGATATCTATTTTTGGTATTAAGTTTGTTATTAATTTTACATTAAAACTGTCTATTTTTTGTATAATTCTCTCTTCCATTTTACTTTGGCTATCTTTCAAACCTTTTATGTCTTTTCTTATTTCTTCTTTATCCTGTTTGAGTTGTTCTAATTTGCTATTAATGTTAGCTTCTATTAAACTGATATTTGTCTCTAATCTTGTGTTATTGTCGGTAATAAATTGTTTAAAATTTTCATTATTTATTTCTAATTTTTGATTTAAATTAGTTTCTAACTGACTTATATTTTTATTATTAGCACTTATATTTTTATTATTAGCATCTAGTTTTTCATTATTTTCTGCTACAAATTGTTTAAAATTTTCATTATTCTCCGTCATTTTTTGTTGTATATTCATCATTAATGCAGCTAAAGAATTAAGATTTATACTCGTTTCTTCTTTCGGTGTGTCGGGTTGTACAGTAATTGTGGAAGCGTCGCCCTGATCAGCTTGGTCCTCTCTATCTGCAAGGTTTTCCCTTGACTTGCTTCTTGTTCTTTTGTCCATTTTATTGTTGTAAATATTTAAATGTTAGTGTAATTGTAAATCTTTAGTATTAAGTATTATTATATTTATATTAATCTCGTATAAATAAATTGTGATATTACGAAATTGTATTTATCTTGATTCTTTTTATTTTTATAATTTGAATGTTACTTACAAGAGCAATTACTCTTATAAAAATAAACTTACAAATCCCTTCTCCTAAGCATATATGCAGACCCCAGTACTTAAAAGTCCACGAACAAAATACAGGTTCACAAACAATCAACTTTGTAAATCTTAACAATAAATTATTCTAAGTACAGTTCTTTCCAATTTGATTTTTCGCAAGTTATTATGAGGTTATTTTCTACCAAACACGTCTAATTACGGCCTTCACGTTGTGGTGCCAATTTGTTAATAGATTATAGAGCTGAACGATATTTGCCCCACAAGTTGGGCTAGTCAATTGTTAATAGCCTATATAGAGGTATGATAACAAATATAGCTTATATTAATTGATAATACATATTAATATTTTTAAAATAAATAATTTTATCCAAAAATTCCAAGCAAGCGGTTAACAATATGTTCAATAGAGGGCGTATAGTTTTATCACACAGCTGATATCGGTGATATATGGTTGCTTATAAAGAAAATAATATAAACAAATTATACTTAGCTTTGGTAGGCCTCTTTTAAAGTGCTAAACTTATCTTGGAATACATTGTGGGTGCCTTTGTTAATATGCCGACTAGCTCATAGGTCAAGATAATAAGTTTTATATGGGTGCGGGATCAGTATTTGGAGAAAATAACGGTTTTATAACCAAGTAAATTCAGGTGTAAAACTCTGAATGTAATGACGAGAATAAAACAAGCAAGTGAATGTTCAATATCACAAGTTTAATCTGTTACTCAAAGAATTAAGGTAAGTTATATAACAATTTACATAACATAAAAATATGAAGAGTCACGTGGTTTGATAAATATATAAAGTAAGGTTAAAATCAATAACAAATTGTTGTGACTAAAGTAATTATTTTCTATATAACTAAATTCAAATTTAGAAAGAACTGTAATTTTCTGTTATACTGTATATAGATAATTAGGTAATATTTCTAAGAAATTTAGTTGAAATACGAACGATTAGTTTGACTAATTAAAAATATCAATTTTATATTTTTAGAGATTAATAAATATATATACTCAAATTTACGTCGCTGGTGTTTTCTGGATCGTAGAAGTACCATAGGAGACTGGAAAGGCAGGTGTGGGAGCTCAGGTATCGATGAAAAGCTTGTAAAAATTTCTAAATTTGGCTTGGCGTCGTTTTGGAAATTGATGTTTTCGTTTCCTGCATTCAGCTTGTTAAGGATGCGTGAATACTTGTAAAAATAATGTTTGATGGATCAGGAGCTTATAGGAAGTCTTTTTGGTGAGGGTTTTCTTTTTAATTTTGATTTTTAAACACTTAATTTCTTCAAAAACTTTTAATACACCACCACGCGTTCTACCATTTTCTTTTAATTATCAAGCTAACTCTCTTCTGTTTTTTCTCAATCTCTAGGCGTCTTATTTCGAATGTTAGTTTACATCTATTTAATCTCGTCAATTTATTAAATCAATTTAAATAAATAACAAATGCTAATCGTTTTATCATTTCGCATAAATTATTCTATGAATTTTACAATAAATATAAATGTGTTTTTAATGTTGAAATCTTTGCTAAAATGCCTGTTTACATGTGGGATAATTCCCGCTTCATTTAATTCAAAATTACGTACAGTTCTGTTCATAATTGCTGACATATTATTCCAATCAATTAAGTTAAATATCTTCGGTGGAATAAAAAAAATAAAAGAAAATGACTATGGTGAATGAAAACATGAAATTCAATAGAAATGAGAAACAAATTTGATAAATTAAAAACTCGGTATTAACTTTATTGATATGGCATGAGAAAATTGCAGTTCTACCTATTACTAACTCTTAATATAAACAATTTTAAACTTAACACAGTATTTCTGTTCTAGGACTCTCCAGTACATAGGTATGCCCTATCACAAATTCCCCATTATAAAAGAAGGCTGCTCTGTGGCAGACAAGAAGACTTCTTTTATTGTACCAATAGAGATCCTAAGAATCAATAAATTCAAACTTCTAACAAAAACAAATGATGAATTCTTTATATACATTAAGTTGCGGATGCAAATTTAAATTTTATCTATTATAAATGTATATGTGGTTTGTGTTCAAGTATTTTTCTTTTGGTTAAGTGGTTTTTGTTTAACTGTTGTCATAGATACTAAGTTAGTTTTGTTGTAAATATTATCTTCTATCTTTCCTTTCAGCTTTATAACTGCTGTATAACTAATATTAATTTTATTTGTGTCTTGTTTAATCGTATTTGTATATAAGTTCTCTTTTCGTTATATATATATTTTTTTTTTTTTAACTGGTAACTATATTATTCATATATATCATAGTGTTAGTATTTTTATTTAATAGGTTTTAATTCCTTTAGACATTCATTTTGTAATGTTTAGTTTATATTTGTTTTGTAAGATGGTCTGGACCATAACATAACTGAATTGCTGAGCTGTTGGAATTTAAGACTTGTTATATATTCTGTTGATCATTTGTATACAATCTTCTGTTTGGTAAAGTTGTTTTGTTTATGTTTTTGGTATTAATATATTATGTTGTTAGTACATGCTTAATATTCTATATATATTCCTTGTTATTCTTAATCTTTGTTTATAATTTATATATTAGTAAAAGTTCTAGTTTGCATAATAAATAATTCTTTCCTTTTAAATACTTATCAATCCAATTATTCCGACTCTTATCTTACTAAAATACCATTCCTAATAATATTTAAATTCCCTATATTAAGACACTTGTCTATATTTAAATATATTCATAATAATAATAATTCATTTATTTATTTATATACTTTATATCCCCATATCATATATTGTCTCCTTTTACCTCTATATCTACCTTTTCTTTTCAAATAACTTACCATCATACCTTTATTTATACTTGTCATACTGTATTTTTATAATATACTCCATTTAAGACTTTCATTCTAATAAGCTTTAGCATGTTTATTAGTGTTTTATTTCCCCATAAATTAGTTTTATATTTGTAACCTATAAATGTATAATAATTGTTCTTTTAAGTTTATCTTTACCATATATATATATCATATTGCTTTTGTCTCAGAATATTTTTCTTTCAGTGATTGTTTATTAGTCCTTAAGCTTACAAGCTCTAATTATGTTAAATTTTCCTTTTTATTGTTATACTTATTTGTTTTGTTTATGATACACAGTTATGTTTGTTTGGTATTGTGATTAGCATATCTTTATTTATATTTAAGGTTCGTGTACCTAGTTTTGTTATTAGTAATTGATAATCATCTCCCCATCTTTGCTTTGTTCGTCTAATTTTAGAACACCGAGATTCTTTTCTTTCTTTAAATATTGATTTTTCGTCGACGTACCTTAGGTATGTGAATGATATTTTTATAAGTATTTAACATATTACCTCTACCTAACGTGATATGCATGTTTTTGATGATGAGTGTGTGTGTGTTGATAATTTTTATGTGGGTGTATAAATTAGTATTGATTTTTGTGTTATATCTCTTTAGGAAATTGTTATTATTAAAGTATTCATAAGTAATAGAGTTGTTCATTAGGTTATGATTGTTTGTGTATAAGAGAGAATATTGTAAGATTGATTTTGAGTTTCCAATGTGAAGATGATTTGTTTGGATGTTGTTGGTTGCATAAGTGTGATATAGATCTTTGGTTGTAGAGGTGTTAAAATTTATTTCATTTCTCCCCATTATTAAGGTTATACAGTTGTGGTTTTCTTTAGTAATGTCAATTAGAAAATTGTGATATTGTCTATCATTTATTAGAAAGTTATTATGTGTGTTGACTTTACTTTTGCATGTAAGCGATTTGAAAGGCTTTTGATTAGTTAATGGTTTGATTGTGTTTTTATTACATACATAGTTGTTACTTGTTTTTCCCAACATCTCTTTGTGTTCCGGCATAAGTTGATCTATTTTTATGTCATTAATAATCTCGAATTTTTGATTAATATTTATTGTTGATTTTTCATTAAAGATATCTATTTTTGGTATTAAGTTTGTTATTAATTTTACATTAAAACTGTCTATTTTTTGTATAATTCTCTCTTCCATTTTACTTTGGCTATCTTTCAAACCTTTTATGTCTTTTCTTATTTCTTCTTTATCCTGTTTGAGTTGTTCTAATTTGCTATTAATGTTAGCTTCTATTAAACTGATATTTGTCTCTAATCTTGTGTTATTGTCGGTAATAAATTGTTTAAAATTTTCATTATTTATTTCTAATTTTTGATTTAAATTAGTTTCTAACTGACTTATATTTTTATTATTAGCACTTATATTTTTATTATTAGCATCTAGTTTTTCATTATTTTCTGCTACAAATTGTTTAAAATTTTCATTATTCTCCGTCATTTTTTGTTGTATATTCATCATTAATGCAGCTAAAGAATTAAGATTTATACTCGTTTCTTCTTTCGGTGTGTCGGGTTGTACAGTAATTGTGGAAGCGTCGCCCTGATCAGCTTGGTCCTCTCTATCTGCAAGGTTTTCCCTTGACTTGCTTCTTGTTCTTTTGTCCATTTTATTGTTGTAAATATTTAAATGTTAGTGTAATTGTAAATCTTTAGTATTAAGTATTATTATATTTATATTAATCTCGTATAAATAAATTGTGATATTACGAAATTGTATTTATCTTGATTCTTTTTATTTTTATAATTTGAATGTTACTTACAAGAGCAATTACTCTTATAAAAATAAACTTACAAATCCCTTCTCCTAAGCATATATGCAGACCCCAGTACTTAAAAGTCCACGAACAAAATACAGGTTCACAAACAATCAACTTTGTAAATCTTAACAATAAATTATTCTAAGTACAGTTCTTTCCAATTTGATTTTTCGCAAGTTATTATGAGGTTATTTTCTACCAAACACGTCTAATTACGGCCTTCACGTTGTGGTGCCAATTTGTTAATAGATTATAGAGCTGAACGATATTTGCCCCACAAGTTGGGCTAGTCAATTGTTAATAGCCTATATAGAGGTATGATAACAAATATAGCTTATATTAATTGATAATACATATTAATATTTTTAAAATAAATAATTTTATCCAAAAATTCCAAGCAAGCGGTTAACAATATGTTCAATAGAGGGCGTATAGTTTTATCACACAGCTGATATCGGTGATATATGGTTGCTTATAAAGAAAATAATATAAACAAATTATACTTAGCTTTGGTAGGCCTCTTTTAAAGTGCTAAACTTATCTTGGAATACATTGTGGGTGCCTTTGTTAATATGCCGACTAGCTCATAGGTCAAGATAATAAGTTTTATATGGGTGCGGGATCAGTATTTGGAGAAAATAACGGTTTTATAACCAAGTAAATTCAGGTGTAAAACTCTGAATGTAATGACGAGAATAAAACAAGCAAGTGAATGTTCAATATCACAAGTTTAATCTGTTACTCAAAGAATTAAGGTAAGTTATATAACAATTTACATAACATAAAAATATGAAGAGTCACGTGGTTTGATAAATATATAAAGTAAGGTTAAAATCAATAACAAATTGTTGTGACTAAAGTAATTATTTTCTATATAACTAAATTCAAATTTAGAAAGAACTGTAATTTTCTGTTATACTGTATATAGATAATTAGGTAATATTTCTAAGAAATTTAGTTGAAATACGAACGATTAGTTTGACTAATTAAAAATATCAATTTTATATTTTTAGAGATTAATAAATATATATACTCAAATTTACGTCGCTGGTGTTTTCTGGATCGTAGAAGTACCATAGGAGACTGGAAAGGCAGGTGTGGGAGCTCAGGTATCGATGAAAAGCTTGTAAAAATTTCTAAATTTGGCTTGGCGTCGTTTTGGAAATTGATGTTTTCGTTTCCTGCATTCAGCTTGTTAAGGATGCGTGAATACTTGTAAAAATAATGTTTGATGGATCAGGAGCTTATAGGAAGTCTTTTTGGTGAGGGTTTTCTTTTTAATTTTGATTTTTAAACACTTAATTTCTTCAAAAACTTTTAATACACCACCACGCGTTCTACCATTTTTTTTTAATTATCAAGCTAACTCTCTTCTGTTTTTTCTCAATCTCTAGGCGTCTTATTTCGAATGTTAGTTTACATCTATTTAATCTCGTCAATTTATTAAATCAATTTAAATAAATAACAAATGCTAATCGTTTTATCATTTCGCATAAATTATTCTATGAATTTTACAATAAATATAAATGTGTTTTTAATGTTGAAATCTTTGCTAAAATGCCTGTTTACATGTGGGATAATTCCCGCTTCATTTAATTCAAAATTACGTACAGTTCTGTTCATAATTGCTGACATATTATTCCAATCAATTAAGTTAAATATCTTCGGTGGAATAAAAAAAATAAAAGAAAATGACTATGGTGAATGAAAACATGAAATTCAATAGAAATGAGAAACAAATTTGATAAATTAAAAACTCGGTATTAACTTTATTGATATGGCATGAGAAAATTGCAGTTCTACCTATTACTAACTCTTAATATAAACAATTTTAAACTTAACACAGTATTTCTGTTCTAGGACTCTCCAGTTCATAGGTATGCCCTATCACAATATATATATATATATATATATATATATATATATATATATATAATATTTTCGTGACCTTGGTATGATATGGTAAATTCAATCAGGATAAAGGCATCATTGCCGAAACATGTAGGGTTGTTTTAAATATATATACTTTGAAGTAAACCAGACCTTTAATCGCCGACTGATTGAATTTACCATATATATATATATATATATATAAATATATAGCAAAACGCACCAAGCAATACACTTTTGTCCTTAAAATCCATGACGTAATAGTTGTAGTACGTTGTGTATGTGAGCCTTGTGTCGACTAATAAAAGTTACGGTAATGTTTATAGGTTATATTTATATCTAAATTGACTAAATTTTCTAAAGGCAAATTAAGTATATTCTAATTAAAGAAAATAAGTAATAAACTAATGTATTTTGTGACTATAATTAAATAATACTATATTTTCAAATTAACCATTTAACAACCAAACACCGTCAACCTACTGAAAAATGATTTGGCAGTAACATGTAAACGATTTTTCATGATCGCCATCTTATGTTAATATCCTTAATAAAACAAGTTGAAATGATGCCAAAATTATAATTTTTAATTAAAATAGAAATAAAACTAATTGTTAAAATCTTCACTTTTTTAATACGTAATCGTAAAATGACTTGTTTCGCCAGCACAGTGGCTTCATCAGGTACTTACAGCTAAAGAGCACGTTACAAATTAAATTAAAAATATAAAATCAACAAGGTTAGTATTATTTTACAACGTTTCTAAAAAATCTAAGAATTTACGAAAATATTGTAGGTAGTGAGAAAATTTGATCCATCTGGTCGGCCCTTATCGTCGGCCGATTATTAAACATGTTTACCCATAAAATTTCTTTTAATAAACTAAATTTAAATTTCTATTATCGTCTAAATAGTTTTTAAATGAATAAATTTAACAAAGGCGAGCTATTTAAATTTAATTGATCATTAAGTAAAATTTGTGATTGTTTTAATTTATTGATTTCTAAACCTTCCAGTGAATTTAAGTTATCGCCTTTATTTTCTAAATGTAGAATTTGAAAATCCTTATCAAAAGTGTGGTTTTCTTCTAATAAATAATTAGCAAAAGTGGAATCTTGTTTTTATTTCTAAACGAGGAACAATCTCCAGCAATGCGTTTTTCAAACGATCTTCCTGTTTGACCAACATATTCAATATTTTGAATTAATATTATTCATCGAAATAGTCCTACAATTATTATTATATACATATAATATATTCCAGATTAATTAAATTATAAATTTACGAATATATAAGACAATTATTTTCGTTGTTGTCCGACTGGTAATACAGACGTCATTGTTTTTGGTTGATGACGAAAGTGCATTGCTTCGTGCGTTTTGCTATACCGATATGTTTGCTTTTAGTTGATTTTTCATATCTGAAAATAAAGTTGATATAATTATGAAGAATATTGTGCGATTTTAGAGATTTATCGCAATAGTAAAATAATTGTAAAGATCAGTCTGAATTGGTGGCGCCTATGCGTTGCTGTGTAGCTTCGATACAAGCTGCAATAATTCGAAAGCATTGATTTAAGTCGGCTGAATGCCGTAGTTGTGTCATACCAAAATGGTCAGCGATAGTAGTTTCAATTTAGGCTTGTAATTACATTGGTCACTGGCGACGCTTTCCAATGGAAGTTGAAATATTGATGTTTTTTATAGTTCCGGTGCATCTGTTTTTCCGTGAATGATAGCTTGTAATTGTTATGACACAGGTGTGGTTATTTTCATTTAATTTTTTTATATAAATGGAAGCTTTCAGTTACTCGAATGTTCAGGGATTTTATTTAACTCGCGCTGAATATTTTTAGTTAAATATCAGGTTTGTGAACATACACTTTAAATGCTAGAATTAATTGGATTATGAATGTACACAAAATATATTTAGCAATTATAAAAGGGTGATACAATCATTTTCGTTTTGGCCATGAATTCTTTTAAGGATTAATTTTATACAGGGCGTCGTCCAAAAATATCTAACACTAACGAAAATATGATGGAAGATGATCGTTATGTTACTGTCGGTCTGATTTAGGCAATTCTGAGCATTGGTATGAAAGCATCGACACAATCTTGCATAATTATTTGTGATGGGGATGTTCGGCTCGAAGAACTAAATATTTGAGGTTACTAGAATCACGACCCGGATGTTTGCTTCATCGTGCACAGGTTGTAGGGCATTTTACTTTTTAAATCTTCGGTGTCTGTTTTTTAAATGAATAAGTGTACTTTCATCTAAATATATGTATTTACACTATATACATTTATTTTTGGATCTACAACGACTTATATCAGCATAAAAGTGCTGTTGAGATTGGTGTCCCTTGTTAAAGTATGATTGTTATGTTGATTTTTAACGTAAAACTGCTTGTCTTGATGTTAATGTACGATTGTTCAGTTCTGTACTGTTGTTGAGTTGATACTGTGTTATAGCAAACGCCAATTAAGTTGGCGCGAGTAGGGGGTGCGCAGAAGCCGTTTTTAAAAACGTCCTCCCCCACTACTCAAGTAATTGTCGGAATACATTTGTCATTGACGTTTGACGGAAGATAATATCTTTGCTAGGGGATCATAAAGTGATACACGCTGAGAGGTTAGAATTATCTGACATTTGAAGTAAAACCAAATACAAATCTTCCCACTACTTCTAATCCTGCGCGAACTTACCCCTCCTCGCGCCAACTTAATTGGCGTTTGCTATTCAAGTAGATAAAAATATACCATTACCCCTACAAACTATTACATAATTAAATATGCGTATTGGTTGATGTCATAACGGGGAAGATAAGTTCTTCGAAACGGTTCCTATGGGGAACAATACCAAAGTTTATGATAGGGGCTTAAAAATCTGATCTTAATAAATAAATAATAAAAAAAAATCATTACTAATTAAGTATTAGTTGGTGTTGTAAATCTAAGTATGTAGTTCCGGATGAATTCTATTGTTTGGCAATGGAATTTTATTAGTACCTATTTAGGAATCGTGGAATGGATATCCAGATTAAGCACTTTGTTCACTATATATAACCCTAGGTAATAAACAATCGGGGTCTACATCATAAAGTAATAAATAAATTTGCAAATATAAACGATGTCGCCTCTTAGAATTTAGAGAAAGTTTTACAATTCCAATGTGATAGTGACGATTTTCGCGAAGGAAGGCCAATCTCAGCTGTTATTGAAACAAATGTAGACGTCGTACGAAGAAAGATTCAAGACGGCAATTGAGTCACAGTTTACAACATTATTACTAGTGATGAAAGCTGGATATATGCACTTGAACCGGAATAAAAACGACAGTCAATAGGTGTTTTCAACAGAACTAAATTCAGTCAAAGTGAAAAAATCTCGAAGTGTTGGAAAGAAAATGGTAGCCAGTTTATTCTTAAAATCAGGACCTATCACAACAGTTGTGCTTGAAAATTAACGCACGCTTACCGCAGAATGGTACACGACAGTATGTCTGCCAGATGTTGTTCAAAAGGCTCGTTAACGACACCTTAGATTGGAGGTTGTCCTTCATCACGACAATGCTTCAAGTCACACTGCGCTTCAAACAAATTTTTGAAAGCTGCCGGATTGAAATCACTAGATCATCTGCCATATGGTCCCCGGACCTGGCATCTTCGGATTTCTTTCTGTATCCAAGATTAAAGGATAAAGTGCGTGGTGTACGATTTGCAAGCCTAGAAGTTGCAGTGGAGAGCTTCAAAAAACTTATATCTGATGTGACTCAAGAAGAGTGGAATTTATGCTATGATAACTGGTTTTATCGAATGTCTGAATGCATTGAGTTTAAGGGCGAATATTTTGAAAAACAATAATAAAAATAATTTTTGACTAGAACTGCAAACTAATAAAACAAAATTGCTTTATTAGTTTGCAGAAATAATCGGTGCTGCCCTCGATTTAGCAATAAAAAATGTTTGAAATTAAAATATTACAAAAGAATATTAAATGTATCCTCAACAATTTGGACGTACGAAAGTGATTTTCACGCTGGTTATCTCATAACTTAAACCTAGTTCAAAAGATCGTATCAACTGATGGAAAGTCAGTCTCGCATTTGGATTATAACGTTGTAGTGAGGGGAAAGTAAATTTATTTGGCTCCATAAAGATCAATAGGCGTTAGTTTTAATTTTTTAAAATACATAGTAAAAATTTCTACAAAAATTGATTGCTTCTAGAATTCCCAGCTGGAACCGTGTCCTTTGTACTGCTTTTTCTTGTTGATGCACTGAAACAGTTTCAGTGCTGCAACGGTAGCCCTGAAAATATATTTTGCAACAATGGACTAAACGTTGGCCAAGAAGGAAGCAAGGGCGCGGTTTCAGCTCTGAATCCCAGAAGCAATAATGTATAACGACCGTGGAATAGCAATTATAGTCCTGAATTATTACAGCATTGTGAATTTTTAATGATATATTACTTGTTCAAAATCCTTCAGAAAATCTGTGATAACTAAGCCCATAAAATTTGTCGCATATATTTAGAATCACTCTGTATAGTCACGACTCGATTAATTCTTCTTATTCCTAAATATCGAAGATAAATTGCGTGGAGTGTGTTTTACTACTATGAATGAAGCCATCGATGTATATAATCTTATCATTAAAACTTCTAGTTTTCAGCATATTATAAAATAATTTTCGTATTTTAAAGTAGTAATTGTACTACTATAGACCTTTAAACATTTTACCAAATCTTATGAGTGTTTGAGCATATTTTGTATACGAGGGATGTCTTTTATGTTTTGCATATTGGGACATAGAAGGCTGCACTAACCAAATGTCAGTACTAAAAATTAACTTCCATCTTTAATTAGTCTAAATCCAAAGTTTTAGTGGTTTTTTAGTATTTATTCCAAAAATTGAATTAAACCCTCAAAATTTTCGCGCAAAATTTTTTTATAATTTCCGAAGACAATTATCTTGGCAAGAATGCCTCGCCGAGTTGGTTTCTGTTTTCGGTAATGAAGCACCACATCAGTCAATAATTTCTCGTTGGTATGGAGAATTCCAACGTGGACGGATTAGTCTTAGCGACGATCCAAGAGCAGGTGCACCAAAAACGGCAGTCACTCAGGAAATCGTCGATGCTGTGCGCAAGCTCATCATCGAAAATCGACATGTGACATATCGCGAAATTATAACAGCAACTTCTTGGGTTGCGTCTCTTTGAGAGCAGCCAAAGTTTGTGGGTGACGTACCACTACGCAAGGATATAACATGTCCTCGAAACTTTTTTTCAGAATTTTGAGTGAACGCCGAGGTATGTTGGGCTGTTGCACTATCTTGTTGGAATCACAAATTCTTTTGTCAA
The DNA here is from genome assembly GCA_935421215.2 of Melolontha melolontha. Classification (NCBI taxonomy): domain Eukaryota; kingdom Metazoa; phylum Arthropoda; class Insecta; order Coleoptera; family Scarabaeidae; genus Melolontha; species Melolontha melolontha. Next base: position 163,005,297 of record OW285237.1, on the reverse strand, counting down.
TATTCATAAATAATATCACCGAATCTACTCGTAGCTTGGAGCGAATTCTCGAGGCGCACAATATCGATCGGAAGTCATTTTTACAATAATACTGTTCTATTAAAAAAAGTACGGGTACCCCATACACTAAATTCGTGATCAGCACGCCACACTGTAACCTTAGAGTTGTGGAGTGATCTTTGGTGAAATTCCCGAGTGTTATTTTCAGTCCAATAACGCAAATTCTGTTTATTGATTATACCTGTAAGGCGAAAATGTGCTTCATTCGTAAAGAGCAAAACATTGCCTGCGAGGAAGGTTTTTCTCACTATTCCTGTACAATTGAAATTGTGTAAGGGTGAATTTTGAGATCTCCGTATAGAATTCTCCGAACATTTCAATGAGATAATTGTAGGGCCGGTCTGAGGTCAGCCAATAGATTTGTTTTCTAATGTCGAAGCTGTTTGTCTGAAGTTTGACCCCAAAATGCGAATATTTTTTATTGTCGGGAACGGGTTTATGTCGAGCGAGCATAAAGCGGATACGAAAAGCATGCTGCGTTGAAACGAAGGAAGTCTTTTATGTTTTGCGTACAGGGACATAGAGGGCGCCACTAATCAAATGTCGTTACTAAAAATGAACCTTCATCATTAGTTAAATCGCAAGTTTCAGTGCGATATGTGTAGTGTTGTAGCTAAAATGAACTGTCAAAGTTGACAAGTTAGTCGAAAAATGAAATTAAACCGTGAAATTTTACGCGCAATAATATTTAATAATTTTCGTAGACAATTATGGTATAGAGAATTCAAACGTGAGCGGATTAGTCTTAGCGATGACCCAAGAGCAAGTACACCAAAAGAACGGCAGTCATTTGGGAAAACGTCGATGCTGTGCGCAAGCTCATCAACGAGACATCATGTGACATATCGCGAAATTGACGCATCATTAGGGATTTCAAAGACCTCATTCAAAAAATTTCGCATGAGAAACTGTGTGTTTCCCGTTAGACACCGCATCTGTTGACCGAAGAACAAGAAACAGCTAGGCTAAATTGCTGTCAATAAACTCTACACCGCTTCAACCCAGGACACTCTAAAAAAACGTGAACGATATAGTGAGTGGTGATGATTTATTCATACGAGCCAGAAAATAAACGCCAGTCACCTATTTGGATGTTCCAAGGTGAAGAAAAGCCGACCAATCCGTTCTCGAAGTGTTTCCAAAAAAATGGTTGCGATATTTGTCTCGAAAGCTGGTCATGGAGCAACAATTTCTCTACAAGATCAAGAACTGTTACTGCCGATTGGTATACAACCATTTGTTTGCAACAAGAAATCGCTGAGGTCCGAGAAACCAATCCACAACAACGAATCATCCTTTACCAAGAAAACGCAAGTTCGTGCACAGCTCGCAAGACAATTGCATTTTTAATGCAACAAAACGTCGAATTGTTGGACCATCCTCCGTACAGTCCCGAGCTAAGTCCAAATGATTTCTTTATCTTTCCGAAAATCAAGGTCGGACTGCGTGGTCAAAGGTTCCAGTCGTCAAAAGGAACAGCCCATGCCTTTAAAAACGCAATTTTGACTATACTAATAAACGAGTGGAATTACTGCTTCCAGACTTGGTTCGAACGAGTGCAAAGGTGCATTAATCTTCGTGGAGAATACTTCGAAAAACAAAAAGTCTTTAAATATCTATCTACTGTTTTCTGCCAGCTCTATATGCAAAATATAAAGAACAACCCTCGTATCGGCGAACCGCCATTCTGAATAAATCTTCGACGACGAAAGCACAGAACAGTCCCGACTAAGCCATGCCAACTGGAAATGGCACGCCGTACTGCCGTTTTTCAACGTCCTCACAACTGCTGTGTCCCTACTTCGATACTACCTATGCCCTTCTCAAATTGGAGAGGTTTTCTGCCGCACCCTGTATAAGGCGGCGATGTCTGAATTACCTGTCGATACTTACTTTACTTTTTAATATAAGTGCTAAAGGAGTGATTGATGTTGTTTGTGGGTTGATCTTGCTTGTAACATGATCTATGATTTTTTGTTGTGTATATACAGCCGACAGTGATATATTTTAGCTTAATTTACTGCTGAAAGTGACAAAATAGTTGTTGAAATCGTCTCACTACGATAATTATTTGTATGTTGCGGGGTGTATAGGAGTTAAAGTGTTTAGTACGAAGCCACTGTTCCAAGAATGAGTCTACTGTAAAGATATTATCTTCATTGCGTGTAATATTGAAGTAATTCACGAAAAATTTATTCCTATGCTTAATGAAACTAATGTTTTATACATTCATGTCACTAAAACGAGGCATATTGTAAATATAAAATATGTAAATTAACCTTTGCCCCGTTGTTTTTATTTGTTGCATTCCACATATGAAATGTACATATACACATATTTGTTCACATCAAAAATAATATTTTGCAAATACTACTTGTTTGTTGTGCAAATGTTTATATACCATGTCGAGTTACGACAACTCTTTATATGTTTATGTATTCAAAACATGTCCACACGCATGCAGCGTAGAAGATCATGTAGTCGCAACACAAATCCATATATTTACAAAGCCAACAATGTGGTTTAATTGAAAAGCTTAAAATCAACGTCATTAGTTTTAATAATAAATCGTTTCTCTTATATTTTTGTTTATTTATGAATCGTTCCCTAAGATTGAACTGTACCGACTGAAATTTAATCTACTCTATTGCAATTGTGATTAAACATTAAATAATGATGGATTTCTGATATTATCTTTAGTATAAGTCATTTTTGGAAATAGAAAACTAAATGCACTGAAACATTTGACCAGAATTTATCCCTTAGGATAATAAGCTTCATAAATTTTCAATGAAGTATACGAGATTAAGAGTTTCCCATTAGTAATTATAATCAACTCATCTGTCATAATAATTATTCTTTATGTTTCTCTCAAAGAGGGAGTGTTTCTGAATTAATAATAAATCTGTTCTAATTTTACATAATTTTGCAATTTTTTATTAAATTAAATTGTATAGATTTTTCTGGTGCTTGCGAATCAATTAATAACGAAGAATTAGAAATTCGAAGAATAAAATATAAGGGGCAAGATAAACTGATTTACTGATTACAAAAGAAAATTGTAAGCGAAGGACAAATTCTGATGGCATATTCGAATTCAGCAGGCAAAATTACATAAGATTAAATAAGAATTAGCGATAATTGTTCCTGTAACAAAATCTCTGCATGCCAGTGTCATTATATATTTTAAAACATTTCTTGTTGTATAAAGTAAAGGCGCTATCTATTAAATGTTAATCAGTTATAATTTATTCGAACCTCTTCGTAATTTGTCTTCGTTTTAAATTTCAAAAAACAAATTGTAATCTACATAGGTAGAACAGGTTCAAGTTATCATCTATCATCATTTGCTCGCTCCCCCAAAAATATTACGGTATTCACTTTCATACTTCGTCTTCCTCATATTTAGGGCAGACTAGACTTTTATTATGCTTTCAAGAATGTGTAAAGGGTAAAGTAATCTTTATAAAAGAACCACCAATTACGTTGTATAAAAGATGAGTCCCTAAAAGAAAGATACATATTTTTACTTTTCTATTAAAAAAGTAAGTAATTTTTATAATAATGATAATATAAAAGTAATAATAGTAATAGCTCAAAACACGGGTTTACATATTGTAGTGGATTTTTCTATCCAGAGAGAGAGAAAAAGATGGAAGATTTAAATTTTGTACAACATTTGAATTTTATTAATATTTATTATATTTGTAATTATATTTTTGACTGACTCTGTATGTTTATTAGTTTAAACGTATGGATGCGGATGTGGTACTATTGAAGTAGATGTAGGTATTTTTCGCGGTAAATTTTGGGAGAGATATCAAGACTTCCAAAGTGACCGGTTGTAGAGGATAAGAAGTTCATTTTTAATTCTCTGTTTTAAGTAAAAATCGGGTTTTTTATTTTAGTTTATGCATTTATTAATGTGCATGTAATGTTATTTCGATTTTTACGAGAGTTGGTGATCTCGTTGTGAAATTAAATAAAGTATGATATCTCTCATGTAGTTTTTGTGTTATCAGTACTTGGATCGATGTAAGTTTGATAAAAAATATTTAATTTATATAATTGATGCTACGATTATTTTCTTATAATTAATGTTATGTATTATTTGTGATAATTTTGATATTTAAAGTAGTATATGAGTATTAGAGAAAATTGTCATGTTTCTTTTTTAGTGGAGTTTTTTCTTCAAGATATTATTCTAGAACGTTTTAAATTCAGGTTGGATTTTTTTTTAGTTGTGGGTTGATTTTTGTCGTGTTTTATTTACGCATGACTGTAAGACTATTACGCGGTTTCAATAACCTTGTAGTTGTTGACATTTAAATTGTAGGGGGTAAAGTAGAGGTCAAACTTGACAAATTTCTCAATTATTTATTAATTTTATGTTTGTTCGAGAGTCACAGGGGGTTTTTCTCTTTGTGCGAGTCATATTCATAAAGAGTCTTTCCTCCTTATGCTACTGTTCATTTTGCTTTAGCTCCCTATACATTCGGTAAAGGGATTTTTTTTTTCTTTTGTGTATTAAAAATAGTAAATTAGCTAACTGAGTCTTTTATTAACATTTATTGTTTTACTTCTAACATAACCTGGCCCTCATCTGAGAAGAGCGACCCGTGAGAAGTGAGTTCGAGGAATCTACTAGACTGAACAGCCGGAAGCATAAGTTGTAGTGTGAATAAAAAAATTAATAAGCAATTAAAAGCACATTCCACTGCAATATGTAGCATTAGCAAAAAAAAAATGGAAGAAGCAACAAACTCGTTGCGAAATATAAAGAGATCGAAAATAAATGAGGTTTAATTGATAGACCGCTTGCTCGATTTTTAAATTATTTTCAGCTATATATATATATATATATATATGAGAAATTTTGTGAAAAACTTATCTGCGCGGAATGTGCATATATCGATATTTCACTGTTTTTTACAGATCATCAGTGCACCTTACCGAAGACAGACATGATATTCACTTCTATACTAGGTGTATATATACGAACTGTAATGAACTTCATGTGTATGAGAATTAATAATTATTAAATCTCATTTTACATGCGATTGTCGCTATAATTTGTTGCATTTAATTCTACAATTCGGCAAATCACTTTTGCCCTAGATTGTAGATGCAACAAGCCGCGACATCAACTGTACAAGTTGTCAGTACAAATGAAAAATTTTGTGAAAAACTTATCTGCGCGGAATGTGCATATATCGATATTTCACTGTTTTTTACAGATCATCAGTGCACCTTACCGAAGACAGACATGATATTCACTTCTATACTACGTGTATATATACGAACTGTAATGAACTTCATGTGTATGAGAATTAATAATTATTAAATCTCATTTTACATGCGATTGTCGCTATAATTTGTTGCATTTAATTCTACAATTCGGCAAATCACTTTTGCCCTAGATTGTAGACGCAACAAGCCGCGACATCAACTGTACAAGTTGTCAGTACAAATGAAAAATTTTGTGAAAAACTTATCTGCGCGGAATGTGCATATATCGATATTTCACTGTTTTTTACAGATCATCAGTGCACCTTACCGAAGACAGACATGATATTCACTTCTATACTACGTGTATATATACGAACTGTAATGAACTTCATGTGTATGAGAATTAATAATTATTAAATCTCATTTTACATGCGATTGTCGCTATAATTTGTTGCATTTAATTCTACAATTTGGCGTATACGTAGACCTTCTTATGGTTATAGCAATATTACAATATACTAATTTAATAATGATAACTTTACTATTTTCTAATTTGTTTTGTGAATTAAAGGATATTTTATTTTGAAATTGCTTTATAAATGCTTTAAGAGCAGAGTTCAAAATTCAATTTTATATTTTATTTTTCTTTTAAATACCTGACAAAAATTTGGAAGTAATTGATTGACGGCTTATCTTCCCACGCTGCAATTCTATTAGCCTTTCTTGCAGACTCCTGGTTCGTTGTTTGCTAATCGAGCAGGAACAGTGAGAAATTGCCTGCAGCGGGTTGACTTTTTCCCGCCGAAACTGCAAACGGCCAAATTTTCTTACTGGGAGGAATCGCTTTGGTAGAATTTAGCCTTGGACTAATATTTCGTTGATATTTCGGCACCTTTTTCTTCGAAGTCGTAGATTTTATGCAGTATTATATTTTTTCTTTATATCTTTGTTCGGCGTCGGTAAACGATTTGACATTAACTCGAAATATCTCGACTCCAAGAAGAGATATTGTCGCACCAGAACTTTTAAATTGCGTAGATATCTTATATCTATCTTTTAACACTACATACTTTAATTATCGCATAATGAATACTTCCGCACAATTTTACTTTTCAATTGCGTAGGGTCCACGAACGCGTCTTCCTGCCCTGGCGATTTTCGTGTAAACTCCGGATGCAAGGATCTTCATCGGGATCGTCTTTTTTCTTGATATTTGCGTGTACGCAATGAACATAGTTTGGAACGGTTATAAACATTGAAAATAGTTTTTAATAATAAAATTGATAATTGAAATTTAAAAATTAATTATAATTATTATAGAGAAAACTTTTAAATAAAAAATAATATATGTTACTTGTAAATACGTATTCATGTTAATGCATTTTTACATATATCATACAACATCATTATAGGTTACATTCAGGTTACAATTTATATATTATAGTATATACAGACTGATTGAAATTAAGTGCGCACTATTGCTATTTCTGTTATTATTTATTCTAGAAAGTAGGTTAAATTAGCAAAGTATTAGTGTTTTTAACATTGATTAGCATGCAGTTCATGAAAAAAAATTGAATAACGCATTTTCGAGAAATTTTGAAATTTATAATTTTTTTAAATGGAACAGGCTGCATAGTTTTTAAAATTCTGAATGCTAATGTTCTTTGTAATATAAAACTTTTAATACACTATTGTCCTAAAACGCATAATAAAGTAGTTATAGCAGTTTCTATTTCCTTCTAAATGTTGTCATTGCTCCGTTAACTTTTGGCAAAACAGATACATATTTAGTGCTTAATGTTTATTTTAACATATTACAGCTTACAAAATTAAATTAAGAAGAAGAAAGTACATGTATAATTTATAAATACTGCTCAAAGGTGTCACCTTTCTGCTCAATACATTTTCGTGCCCGCTTCAGTACACTCTGAGTGGCTCTTAAGATTGTCCTTCTATCTTATTGGCGAAAAACTTCTCTGACCTTGTCTAGCAATTCGCGCACGTTGTCGTATCGCGTTTTGTACATCTCATTTTTTAAGTATCCCCAAAGAAAAAAGTCTAAAGGTGAGAGGTCAGGGGAGCGTGCTGGCCATTGAATTGGACTATTTGTACCAATCCACTTTTCGGCAAAGATGGTGTCGAGATAGGTTTGCACTAGGTGATAGTTGTGTGCAGGAGCACCGTCCTGCTGAAAGTATACACTTTGGCGCATCAGGTAATTGGCGTTATCAAGGAAATCCTCTAGAACGTTACGAATAAATACCAGATATCTGTTTCCTGTCAACGTACCATTGTAGAACAGTGGACCAACAACTACCGAACCAATTAATCCGCACCAAACGTTAAAACTAAATAGAACTTGGGCAGCATGTGGACGAACTATTAATAAATTTTCTTGAGACCAGTAGTGACTATTTTTCTTATTAAACATGCTTCTATTTGAAAAATTTGTTTCGTCACTCCATAAAATACTCTGTGCTCCATTCAAATTTTCATCACAAAAACTAACAAACCAATGACAGAAAGCTAATCTCCTGGCGGAATCTCCTGGCTGTAATGTTTGGGAGATTCTGAACTTAAAGGGGATATACTTATGCTTTTTCAAAATTTTTCGAACTGATGAATAACTTAATGCCAATTCCTTATTAGCATCCCTAATGGAAAATTCGCGATGGGCTTCAAAATATGCTAACACTGTAATTTCTACTTCTTCGTTGACCACGATATTTTTCTTTGTTCTTTTCTTTCTAAATAAGCAATCATGCAGTCTAAACTGATTGTAAAGTTTTCGAAAGTAACGTCGATCTGGCTGCTGTCGTAAAGGATAGTGTTCAGCATAATATTCGCTAGTCCTTACTGAATTTTTACGACATAAAATGTATGCTTCCAACATATCGCATTTCTCCAAATGAGGAAATACCATAGTGAAATATTGTCAAACACTAAGCAACGAAAGTAAAACCAAAATGTTTAGAAAAATAAATAGAGAACTAATGAACACAACACAAGATAAAAAAAAAAAATTTAATAACTAAACGTGCGAAAGATTTATATTCACTACGTTATTGACATTTACAAAGGGCATACTATTTGTTCTGTTTAAAGTGAAAGAAGCCTACTAGTGATTTTACAGAATGAAAGAGTATCTTAGACATCAACTAAATTCCACCGTAAATACTTTATTATTCGTTTTAGGACAATAGTGTATTGAAACTTTTATATTACAAAGAACATTATCATTCAGAATTTTAAAAAATATACAGGCTATTCCATTTAAAAAAAATATAAATTTCAAAATTTCTCAAAAATGCGTTATTCAATTTTTTTTGTCATGAACTGCATGGTAATCAATGGAAAAAAAACACTAATACTTTGCTAATTAACATACTTTCTAGAATTAATAATAACAGAGATAGCAATAGTGCGCACTTAATTTGAATCAGCCTGTATACAGTTTGACATTTTCTTACATAAATAAATAAATAATTATAAAAGATTGCTTGCAAAGCTTATACTTGTATATCTTATTAAATATTAATATCAAATGGAAATAATTAAAAATGTTAATTTAATAAATACAATAATTAGTGTTATTCTCAAACACAAAAAATACTTATGTGCATTTCTTGATTCTGTTTGATTGCATGTGCATTTAATTTGTTCTTTGTTACTTTTTGAAATGGTATGGTTATGTTCAAATTTTAGGAGTTTAAGTAGACTTCATTTCAAGTTACAAAAACGCAAAACTTATATATCCATTTTTATTTGTTTCAAAGTTACAGATCTATGAATGTGATTGTCAGATCATGAAAAAAAATGTAATCCTAAAGACAATACAAACTGATTTTATTTAAAATAGTTATACGATTCAATAACAGGCCTGTGATTGTTAACGTCACATAATAAAATGTTATCCTGAAATAAATAAACACCTGTCGTATTGCATACAGTAATTTCTTGGAGATCTACAAAAAAGAATACTGGAAATTGATTTATGATAAAGAAGGTTCTTACTTATTTCGTAAGTGCTGAACCATGAATATCATACAATAAACAAATGTTCAGATGACTGTTAACGTTGTATTTTTTTAATAAAGGATTACATTACGTTTCAGTTCATACAACAGCTTATTAGTGAGTGGACACGTTTTCTTTATTCAAAATGCCTTACCGATTTTCTTCTCAAGAGTATGCGGACATGCATTTTGTGTATGGCTACTGTAACAGCAGTGCACGTCAAGTAGTTATTGAATACCGACATCGGTTTCCCGATAGGCGCATTCCATTCCTCATTACAGAACGTTTCTGGAAGTACACAGACAATTTCGAGAATGCGAACTGCGTGATTATCTTTTCGACCGAGGAGTAAATTTGCCAGCAGATTTAGAGGAAGAAGCAGTAGCTATTGTTACAAGGGATCTAACTCTCAGTGTACATCGAATCGCTAGACAACTAGGAGTGCCACGAACGACAGTTTGGCGAATTTTAAAATGTGAGGGCTTATATCCATATCACTATCGCAGGTGACACGGTTTGCTTGAGGCAGACTACTATGCTCGTCTAGTTTATTCTACCTGGATATTAAGACAGTGACGGCTTCATTTTAATTTCTGCAGAACAGTCCTCTGGACAGATGAATCTGCGTTCACGAGAAGTGGTGTTGCAAATCTGAGAAACATGCACAGGTGGTCATCAGAAAATCCCAAAGCTATACGCCCATCTAAATTTCAACATGAATTTTCTATTAACGTTTGGGCGGCCCTAATCAATGACTTGTTGATCGGTTCCGTCGTTCTTCCTGGGAAGTTAAATGCGGACAATTACCTTCAATTTCTTATTGACGAACTTCCAGGTGAAACTGAATGTTCGATGAGACATGTGGTTTCAAATGGATGGGGCACCACCATATTTCGGAATTGCTGTCCGAAATTGGGTTAACGTCAATTATCCAAGATGGATTGGTCGAGGTGGTCCTGTTGCATGGCCACCCAGATCATCCGATCTCCTTGACTTTTATTTATGTGGGACATGAAAAATTTAGTCTACGCGCAAGTTTCGAACACAAGAGATCGTATTCACCTGGCTGCCGAGCAAATCCGACAAAACAAGTATCAAATTCGGATACGTACTTCTTCTGTTGGCTTACGGGCACAAACCTGTATTCAACAAGGAGGTGGACATTTCGAAAATACTACTAATTGAACTTTTTTAAATAAAATCAGTTTTTATTGAAGATTTAGGATTAAATTTGTTTTCATGATCTGACAACCACATTCATAGAACTGTAACTTTGAAACAAATAAAAATGGATATACAAGTTTTGCGTTTTTGTTACTTGAAATGAAGTCTATTTTCTTCTTCTTCTTCAGGTGCCATCTCCTCTCAGAAGGTTGGCTATCATCACAGCTATTCTCATTTTTAATGTTGCGGCTCTGAATAGTTCAATGGAGCTGCATTTATACCACTGTCTCAAATTATTTAACCAGGAAATACGTCTTCTTCCTATATTTCTTCTTCCCTGTAGCTTACCCTGAATAATTATCTGTAGCAGAGCATATCTTTCCCCTCTCAACACGTGGCCCAGATATTATAGTTTTCTTATCTTTATTGTTTTACACTCCTAAAATTTGAACATAACGATACGGGACACTTTGAATATATATATATGTATTTATATGCGGGAGATGAGAATTTAATATGTCTATGTACATCACCTCCATTTTTTAGCTCCACATTCTCATCTCCAGAAGAAGCAACGGGTTCGTTGTGAAATACAGAGAGATAAAAAATAAATGAGTTTAAATTGACAGATCGCTTGTCTGTTTTTTAAATTATTACTAACTTATATAGTACGGTCGATCATTCTTGTAAGTTATTTATAAATGTATATATATATATATATATATATATATATATACACCGTAAATTCAAGGGAAAAAGAAAAACTAGAATCAAGCAGATCCTCAACGTCGACTTGCAGTTAAAATATCGACATATATATGCATTCCTCATGTGATTTAATGGGGCTTTCCAAAAGGGCTTGGAGTGCGATGTGCAAATGTGGAAAATTGACGAAAAATAAGGAGTGGAACATGAAGTAAGCGCCAGAAAACATGTCCGAATAGTCAATTTGACCACTGATTAATTTTTATAAAAAACTTGTAGATTCCTTCGATCAGACAATGACTGAACGTTATGCTGCTCCAGTAAAAAAAGAATAGACAATTCCATGATCCAGATAAATGCCAGATGTTTTGAAACTTAGAAATTTAAAAAACCGACGCCGAATTCTCTCTACAGCAACATTTTGACCACCTGTATTCAAGCTTACTCACAACAAACACAAAATATAACGTTTTGAAAAGATCGCCGTTATTGAAAAATTTGGTAGATCGTAAGATAAATAAATGTCTTACTTGCTGAGAGGCACAAGTTTTGCAAGTGAAGATTGAAGTTTAAGCAGTGTTCAAATATTATTCCAAGATCCCTCATTGAAGTAACTGTCGAAGCCATATGGCCGTTCATAGAATAGGCTGAAGGAAAAGTACTGTAAAATCTTTGTCTTTCTGGGTTCTTTTAAATAAAACTAACGGTAACTTAAAACACACTATATTAATAATGAAACACACTAAATACTCTTAATAACTAATAATAACAGCGTTTATTTCAATATTTGTTTCACATTTATATCACAATATTAACCTGACGGCGATTCGTTGGCGAATCGGCGACTCATTGAATGCCTGCTATCCCTTCCGAACGGTATATATATGGTTTGCTTTGCGCCTTCTATATTCTTCCGATGTTTTTTCCGGACGTCTCTCGAACATGTTGTTACGTATGGCAGGTGACGTCATTGCATGACTTACATTACAGTATTAATTTCTTAGTAAACGGCATGACAAAGCATTTACCTATATTCAACCACTAGAGAATTAATGATGAAGTCAATACTTTCTTGCGAACATTTGACATCAGCATTACTTTATACTATATTGACAATTTTAATATCACCAGTACAACCTAAGGCAAAGTTGCAAGTAAACCATTTATAAACAGTAAGAATAATAAAGGCCCTAGATGCGAGTCTTAGAGAACTCCAGAAATAGATATAAAAATATTCTATAAGTAACCATTATAAAAAAACATAAGCCTAAGACAACGAGGAGAAAATCCAAAAGAAGAAAGTATTACATCACCGATAGTATCAAATGTGAGGCAGTAGTCGAACTAAATGCTATTAACCTGGCCTTGATAATCAATAGTATCACTGATACATTGTGTGAAAGTTGCTAGGTTATTTATAGTAGATCTAACGGAGAAGAAGCCATCTTCTCGAGCGGATTTTATGAAATATGCAATTGTATAAGTACTGTTCGTGTATTTTAGGGAAATTTGAAGCAATTGCAATAAGATAATAGTTTGATATTATTGAATTTGTCGCCTTTTTTTAAAAAGAGGAAAAATTATAGCTCGCTTCCACAATCTAGGAAAGACAGATGCAGAGATGGACGTATTAATAATCTTTTGTAATGGCAACAGCAACAATACTTCGAGCATCATTCCTAGACTAAAAGCAGCTAGGTATTAAATTGTCGCCTGATGTATACCTAATTCCGAAAGAGAACATAATTTCCTTCATCTTAGAATTAGATATTGGAGGTATCCAAAAAGACGAGAGATCTGTAATAGGGATGCTGGAGATATAACCTGCCTTCAAAAACTTTCCTCATTAGATACGGTCATGCCCATTCAAAACTATACGTTTGTGACAGATTACGTGCACTGTCACCAATCATTATCAAAAAGCATGGCCGTCTCTAATGAGAAAATGTTTTTTGCACGACATGTATTTAAAAGAGTGGTATATATACTAGAGAAAAAGTGAGGAAACGAGTTAGCAATATCTTGAGGATTATCTATCTTATTTAGTTCTTTATGTATAACTTCAGGAACATGAGCAGGCCTTGCCGTGATTGCAAATAAGACGATATACAACGAGGATCAGAATTAATGAATTGCTCGACATTCTTTAAATATATATATTTTGTAAGATTCGGATATTAAAGAAAAGAAAAACAACTTAAAAAAGGTATATAACCCCTTACCACAATTATCAATCGTATCCTAAATACGTTTTCGACAACTAAGTTGTCATCATCAGTAGGTAAAACCACTAATCAAGGTGTCGCACATGGGGCACAGTAAAGCTAGCACACCGCTTACACAACAACTACTTTACACGGCGTTCACGTATAGACTAATTTACACATGCAAATATATCCAACGAAAAGATCGACAAACTTACCTCTCTTAAGGAAACGGCATTCACATATGTTTGAACTCCAATTTGAAATATATCGAACGAAAGATCGGCAAAAATTACTTCTCTTAAGGAAACGGCGCTCAACATGTGTTAATACTTCAATTTGAAACGTCGACGACTCTTTTATGGTTCTAAGAATGAAAAGAGACAAGTGAAGGGGTCCGTGCTTTATCACCGTTCATAGAGTGTTGTTTGTTTTTAGCGATATGTATACTTTCGTAGGCGTCAAGATCGCGGGGGTTATTAATGGCCTTGACAAGCTTTAACCCTTTAATCGACACATTGTGTAGGGTAAAGCATGGTTAGCAACGTTAGATTTATCCGGTCTATTGTATTTAATATGTGATATGTGTTCTTTAAACGGGTTATTATTGGTCGTTTTGTTTGGCATATATATTTCAAATTACAATCATAGCAACTAATTTCGTATATACCTGATTTCGAAATAAAATTAACTCTATCTTTAGTATTCCCTAGGAGACTTTTGATAGTATTTTCGGACCGAAAGGCAACTTGGAGACCTCTTTCTTTCACAACTTTATTAATGTTTTTCGTGATGAGGTGGTATGGTAAACACATGTACTTTTTCTCCTGGTTACTTTGAGATATCAAACTTGTGGATTCGCGGATTGTATTTATTATTTCTGTTTTTCTAATTAATTTATTGATTATTTCTATGTCAAAGCCATTATATATCGCGATATTTTTAATGAAATCCAGTTCTATTTCATATCTCTCTTTTGTTAACGGAAAATTTAGTAACCGATTGACTAAGAAATTTAAGGAAGCTGTCTTAAGTTGATAACTATGATTTGAATCCGCGATGATGAATCTATTAACATTGGTTTCTTTCCGGAAAATATCGATTTCTATTTTAAGTTTATTCCTAATCAGTAAAGTATCTAAAAATGGTATCCTGCCATTGTATTCCTTTTCTACCGTAAATTGAATCGTCGGAAATTTCAAATTTAATTGATTAACGAACATGTCTAATCGGCATTTCCGAGTATCAAAAATCGCGAGAATGTCATCTACGTACCTAATCCAGATTCTCGGGAAATATTTACCTATTCCAGAGACTATGAAATATTTAGAAAGCTTGCTCCACAAGAATAACATTGAACCTTCAAAAATAAAAGAATACATGAGATTGACAACTCTGTGCATGACGCAAAATTGTTTCCAAGTAGGAGAAAAATTTTATGAACAGAAACAAGGCACAACAATGGGTAACTGCCTATCTCCTTTCATAGTCAATTTATTCATGAGTCAATTTGAAGTAAAATTTAAAAATAACGCTTAATATTTCCCGAGAGTCTGGATTAGGTACGTAGAGGTCATTCTCGCGATTTTTGATACACGGAAATGCGAATTAGACATGTTCGCTAATCAATTAAATTTGAAATTTCCGACGATTAAATTTACGGTGGAAAAGGAACACAATGGCAGGATACCATTTTTAGATACTTTACTGATTAGGAATAGACATAAAATAGAAATCGATATTTTCCGGAAAGAAACCAATGTTAATAGATTCATCATCGCGGATTCAAATAATAGTTATCAACATAAGACAGCTTCCTTTAATTTCTTAGTCAATCGGTTACTAAATTTTCCGTTAACAAAAGAGAGATATGAAATAGTACTGGATTTCATTAAAAATATCGCGACATATAATGGCTTTGACATAGAAATAATCAATAAATTAATTAGAAAAACAAAAATAAAAAATACAATCCGCGAATCCACAAGTTTGATATCTCAAAGTAACCAGGAGAAAAAGTACATGTGTTTACCATACCACCCCATCACGAAAAACATTAATAAAGTTGTGAAAGAAAGAGGTCTCCAAGTTGCCTTTCGGTCCGAAAATACTATCAAAAGTCTCCTAGGGAATACTAAAGATGGAGTTAATTTTAATTCGAAATCAGGTATATACGAAATTAGTTGCGATAATTGTAATTTGAAATATATAGGCCAAACAAAACGACCAATAATAACCCGGTTTAAAGAACACATATCACATATTAAATATAATAGACCGGATAAATCTAACGTTGCCAACCATGCTTTAAGTACACTACACAATGTGTCGATTAAAGGGTTAAAGCTTGTCAAGGCCATTAATAACCCCCGCGATCTTGACGCCTACGAAAGTATACATATCGCTAAGAACAAACAACACTCTATGAACGGTGATAAAGCACCGATCCCCTTCATTTGTCTCTTTTCATTCTTAGAATCATAAAAGGTCGTCGACGTTTCAAATTGAAGTATTAACACATGTTGAGTGCCGTTTCCTTAAGAGAGGTAATTTTTGCCGATCTTTTGTTCGATATATTTCAAATTGGAGTTTAAACATATGTGAATGCCGTTTCCTTAAGAGAGGTAAGTTTGTCGATCTTTTCGTTGGATATATTTGCATGTTTAAATTCGTCTATACGTGAACGCCGTGTAAAGTAGTTGTTGCGTAAGCGGTGTGCTAGCTTTACTGTGCCCCATGTGCGACACCTTGATTAGTGGTTTTACCTACTGATGATGACAACTTAGTTGTCGAAATACGTATTTAGGGTACGATTGATAATTGTGGTAAGGGGTTATATACCTTTTTTAAGTTTTTAGCCACAGTCTCCAAAGAAAGACTTTTAAAAGAAAAACAAATTGTTTTTGTTAAAGTTCGGAAAAAAGACAACACAAAGATTTAATGCGTTTTTTGCTACTTTTCTTGATCATTTATTATTCACAACACTGTAAGTACTGGTACATAAATTAATTTAAAAATATATACTTGTATTAAGGTATTTGGTTTTTTTTTGGTCGCTCTGTATAGATCTTTAGTTTAACTTTGTCATTATTTATATGCTAAACATGGCAAAATATGAGTGCAATACATATTTAGAAACACCTGTCCTTTTAAATAATTCCCATATAAAAGGAATATAGTGCCATAAGAAGAGTAATACAAAATGCTGTTCAATATAAATGTAAATTTACGAAATAATAAATTTCAGCTTGACTGAAATTTAAATTAAACATGCCATATATTTTTTGTAGCTTCCATTATTTTTTGCATGAAATTTGCTGGTGCTTTCGTGAAAAACTGAAATTCATTTCACGAACTCAACCACGAACTGCAGTTGGTAGTTTGAAATGTCGGAAAATAAATTATATTGCCTTAATTTTCAAGATATTACATTCTGCAATTGAGTTGAAAGTATAAATGGATAATACTGTTCATTTTATGTGATTTTAAACAAATTATTCTTTAACTCGGTACATATACGTAAAAACTTTAATCCTTTCCATTATAAGATGAGCATATATTTGAAATTATAACAATAAATTATTGCTGAAATTTGTTGATTTAATGGCAAAAATAACGATTAATCGCTGGAAATGATTGGCATTCCCTGGAAAATTGTTCTTGTCCAATGAAGGTCTGAGTATCAATATAAAACCAGGAAAGTGTTAATTTGAAGATGCTCTTTTAGGACCATCTTCCTTGTTTACATTTTATAAATGTAAATGACGAATCGATAAATTTCTAATTGCCCCAGTAGCACTAATAATAATACATATTATTTAACATACGAGACGTATGTATACAGGTGCCCATTTTCTATCTCCGTATACCGGTAACTATCTTAGTATTGAAGATACCGGATCGGTTAAATTAGCAAAGTTGGTCAGAATTTTGATGAGTATTTGATAGCATTTTCAGATTTGGCGAATATTGTCGACTTTTTGAGATATTTAAGGAAAATTGAAGTTTGACGAAATTTTCAGTTATACATATCTTCGTAACCATTGAAGACAGAGCAAAACTAAACATGGAATCCGATAGTATTTTTTACGTAGAATTTAATAATATTTATTAAATATTCATGGCATACTTGAATATCAAGATATAAAATAAACTTATGTTTTTTTAAAGGGCAATCATAATTGGCCATGACTTCATTAAAATGCCTATTCTGTTCTGATTTCATAAATATAAGGTTTGGTATGGTTATCCTTTTTAAATCTTTATTATAGAGGAAGTAATTCAAATAGTATTACTAATTGAAGAAATAATAGCTAAGTGGACTTTTTAAGAACTACTTTATTGCAGCAAAAATTAATTTACAAGTTATCTAAAAGACTTCCCACCGTACTAGAGTTAAGTGGTATTATTTATAAAATTTTTGTGTAAAAAATGTGTTCCAACGAAGAAAAAAATGATATGCTTTTTTGTTATTATAATAGTAGTAGAAATAGTAATGACGCTAGCGAAATGTATTACCAACGCTATATGGAAAGAAGACAGCCAGATCGAAGACTATTTTCCTAGTTAGAAAATAATTTAAAAAGGTATGGTTCGTTTACAAAACCAGAGCACTTGAAAAATAAATTCAAACCGGAAGACGAAGCTTATGTAAGTTACAAACCCGCGACATCAACGCGTGAAATTGCAAGTGAATGTGCTTTTTCCACAGAAAAGGTTTATTTAATTTTAAAACAGAATAAATGCAGGCTATTTAAATACAGTGTGACTAATACATTTTATGGCCAACATCATGAAAGAAGAATGTTATTTGCTCCATGATTTTTGGAAGACATAAACATTAGTCAGTACTTTTCTTACATAATTCTTTATACAGATCTAACAAAATTTATCAACAATGGATTATTTAATAGGCATAATAATGTTTGTTGGTCTCAAGATAACCCTCATCTTACTGTGGAAAAGCGAGATCAACGTGTATTTTCTGTAAACGTGTGGTGTGGAATTTTTGGAATGAAAATATTGGAACCATATTTTTATGAGACCAATTTGAATGGAGAACGATATTTACACTTTTTGTGTAACGAGCTGGAAGAAATGCTAGATGAATTACCATTTAATTTAATTCAAAATCTCAGATACTTTCAACATGATGGTTTCGACACGTTTCTGAGTATCTTTCACAACTTTTTTTTAACTGGATTGGTAACACTGGTACCGTCCTTTAGCCGGTAATATCACCAGATTTTATGCCACATGATTTTTTTATGGGGTGCCGTAAAGAATAAGGTCTATAAAAACAAACCCAACAACGTTGAAGAATTAAAAATTAATATTACGACAGCCATAAGAAGCATCGACACACAGAGTCTGCGGAAGGTTCATTCCGATATGGTGAGAAGATATGAAATGTGCATCCAGAATAATGGTGGTCATTTTGAGCATTTCATGAAATAACATTATTCACTGCTCTGCTCATTTGTTTGTTTACTTCCTTTACAAAACGTTGACTTAAATTTTAGATTCGTTACTATTTGTAATAATTTAATTTTTTTCTATTTTATTTTTGCTGTATTAAAGTAGTTCTTAAAAAGCCCAGTTGGCTATTATTAGTAATAGTATTTGAATTACTTCCGCTATAATAAAGATTTAAAAAGATAACCATACCAAACCTTATATTTATGAAATCAGAACAAAAGAAGCATTTTAATGAAGTCATGGCCAACTATGATTGCTATTTAAAAAAAACATAAGTTTATTTTATATCTTGATTTTCAAGTATGCCATAAATATTTAATAAAAATTATTAAATTCTACAAATGAAACAGACATGCAATATACATATCTGTAACTGTACACATGGACAATACACCTCGTATTTACTTCTGCTTAAGACACATGTTTCTGCCATTTAGGCGTCGTCAGTCAAGCTAGTGAAGCAATGTAATACAAATGATACAAATCTTTATGAATAGATCTGTATCTGTATATACATTCTACTGAAATCGCATACAAGATAAAGCAAATTTCATCCTATAAGGTGGCACTTATTTAATAAGTGACATCTGACGGACGAAAGAGATTATGCCGAAAAAGGCGACCTTTCGCTTGAATAGCTAAGCTATTACAATAAGCGAAAAAATACGTATAGGTGTAGTCCATTAACACGAGCCAGATGGCGGTAAATATACAAAAAGGTTAAGTATATCAAAATGTTATGCACGTATTAGGCATTTGTTACAAATGACACAGACATGCATTATACATATCTGTAACTGTACACATGGACAATACACCTCGTATTTTCAGCATTTACTTCTGCTTAAGACACGTGTTTCTGCCATCTAGGCGTCGTCAGTCAAGCTAGTGAAGCAATGTAATACAAATGATATAAATCTTTATGAATAGATCTGTATCTGTATATACATTCTACTGAAATCGCCTAACAAGATAAAGCAAATTTCATCCTATAAGGTGGCACTTATTTAATAAGTGACATCTGATGGACGAAAGAGACTATGCCGAAAAAGGCGACCTTTCGCTTGAATAGCTAAGCTATTACAATAAATTGCTACAATAAAGTATTGTAATAGCTCAGCTATTCAAGCGAAAGGTCGCCTTTTTCGGCATAGTCTCTTTCGTTCGTCAGATGTCACTTATTAAATAAGTGCCACCTTATAGGATGAAATTTGCTTTATCTTGTTAGGCGATTTCAGTAGAATGTATATACAGATACAGATCTATTCATAAAGATTTGTATCATTTGTATTACATTGCTTCACTAGCTTGACTGACGACGCCTAGATGGCAGAAACACGTGTCTTAAGCAGAAGTAGATGCTGAAAATACGAGGTGTATTGTCCATGTGTACAGTTACAGATATGTATATTGCATGTCTGCTTCATTTGTAACAAATGCCTAATACGTGCATAACGTATTGATATACTTAACCTTTTTGTATATTAAATTCTACGTAAAAAAATAGTATCAGATGCCATTTTTAGTTTTGTTCTGTCTTTATTGGTTACGAAGATATGCATAACCGAAAATTTCGTCAAATTTCAATTTTCCCTAAATATCTTAAAAAGTTGACAATATATGACAAATCTGAAAATGCTATCAAATACTTATCAAAATTCTGAGCAACTTTGCTAATTTAACCGATCCGGTATCTTCAATACTAAGAGAGTTACCCATATACGGAGATAGAAAATGGGCAACCTGTATACATCACTGATTGTGAAAAAAATATTTGTAGCGAATGTATTGTGAAATATACACTGCAATTGTAGTTCAGTAAACAAATGAGTATTAAATCCAACTCGAGTAAATTTTTTAGATGTATTAGAAACTATTTTTTGTTGTTTTTTTATTGTAGTAGATTTTATAAACGTTTGATATTTAAATAAAGCGAGGTGTTTGAAGTTCACATGTTGGGGTAATACACTACACCATTGATAGTCAAGTAGAGGAATGTGAATATTAAATTTGACCATCCTAAAAGTAACATAAACTATTATTTATTGTATGAAGACAATCTGCGATCTTTGGCGAAAAAGATGCTTAAAATAAAAACAATTAGTATGTTTTGTCGTAATGCAACACCCAGTTGTTATTGATGTTTGGTTTTATACGTATGATCTTTTTTCGAAGTTTTTCAAGAACCTCTCTGTAAAGGTCTTGCTTGACCGTTTTCCCTTGAGGCACAAACTCTTGCGGACGATTCCTTAGATCGAAAAAGTAAATCAGCATGACTTTCCAGCTCATTCTTGCTTTTTTGGGCCTTAGAGAGATTGAAATGTGCCATTTTATGCTCTGGCGGTTGATTTCCGGGTCGTACTCCAACACTCATGACTCGTTACCAGTAATGACACGTTCCAGAAAATGGGGATTATTTTTAGTCGATTCCAGAAAGTCAATGCACCTTTCCCTACCGATCTCTTCTTGGTCTTGCGAGAGGTTTTTTGGAACCATTTTTGCGCAGATTTTTCATATCCCCAATTCATTGGTCAAAATTTGATGAACGGTGGTGTGTACTCCTGCCAGATAATTCTGAATGTTAACTAATGATCTGAACCTTAAGATCCCGGATTGTATCAACATTTTTATCGGTTCTTGAAGATGAAAGCCTACCGCTGTGTAGTTCGTCTTCGATCCATTCTTTTCTTACTGAAAACGTCTTAAACTACCGAAAAACCTGGGCCTTTGACAAAAGAGTGTCCGTAGGCTTGCTGAAGTTTTTAAAAAGTGTCCGTTGCACTGTGCGTAAGTCTGAAGCAAAACCTAATAGCAGATTTAAGATATTTAGAGAGGTAGGATTCGAATCCACGTCCATGGTCCGGTAAGTTATAGACCTGGGTTCGAATCCTACTTAAAGTCGAATTTTTTTTCTATAAAAAAATTCGAATAAATTAGCGTCGTAAAATGTAGAAAGCATATTTACATATACCGTAAGTAATCGACAAATTTTAATTTTTGGTACGAAAGTAGAAGAGGAAAAGAGCGCGACAGAGAAAAGTAAAGAAATACATATAGCGAGGTTGCCAATGAATGTATGCAAGTAGATTAAGTCAGGTACGATAAGGTTCAGTCAGATTGTAGCTAGTCAGTAAGTCTATTGCTTTAGAGGGTTGTAGAACACATCTTAGAAATACGTATAAAATTCGCCACGAATATTTACAGAAAAATATTTATTTCATGTGTATTACTTTTATGAGGATGTACAACAAAGCTTATATTTTCCGCGTATAAATAAAATGAAATGAAAGATTAATTCTAAATTATGTAAAAAAAAATAAATGTAACTCTTATGAAAAGAAAATAAGTTAACTCTTCCCCGATAATAATAAAAAATAAATATTCTAAATTAAAGGTTCAAATAATCCACTACATTGTTCTTGGCCAACCTATAATAAAATTCTTGGCGCATGTCAGGTACTAAAGTTAAGAATGCTCTCAACATCTTTTCTCGCAATTCATTTATATTATGCATTCTTTCGTGGCGATTACTGTAAACTTTTTGTTTAATATGTCCCTATAGAAAGAACCGACAATTGAATTATTTAAAATACCACTCTATACATTTAATTTTTGTGGATATCGGGTATGTACAGGTACACTGAGGTATGTGTCTCCGGCATAATACCATTTTATGATTCGTGTGTTTTCTTGAGTTGTAAAAACATGTACCTATGTTGAAATCGACTATTAATATACGCATGTACAGAAATAAGTGTTGTACACCCAGTAAGTGTTTGTTAGCGAATAGGGCATGCTAAATGTGTATGTGTATTCACCAATCTGTTTCTCCCTCCACTGTTTGAAAGCAAGCAACGTTGAATATAACAAGTATACACTTTATTCACTGGACACTTACGGCAAAATAATTGGGAGAAGTAGTTTCGATAAAACGATATTAAACAGGACCTATTAGAAAAATTACGAAGTATGTAATTAATAGTTAAAATAATGAAAAAAGAAACTAACTCACCGTACTTTATTTATCTTACGAAATATAAACTAATAAATGAAATTTAAATTAAAAATTAAATTTAAAATACACCCATGAAGAAAGGAGTTTCACTGTAAAATAGGAGTAATTCAAAGACAAAAAACAGTGTTAACCGAATGAATAGTGCTATTCAATAACTGCGTGTTGAACTTAGCGATGTTATAGACTATATATATGGTCCATTGTAATATCGGCCCGATGCGCCCGGTCTCTACTTATGAGTAACGTATATAATCTTGCAAATTTTTATTACATTTGTTTTAAATGCCGATATATTTCATGTATGCGAACGTCCACGTTATTTTGGTAGGGTAGAGTATGTACTGTCGACATATATATATATATATACGTATATATATATACGTATATATATATATATATATATATATATATATATATATATATATATATATATGTATATAGGGTTAGTTAAAAGTAAGGAGACGGCGATTTATTGTCGTTAATATTCATTTTAGGGAATTATGTTCAATATAAAAGTTTGTTAAGATATTTTGATCTACATTTGTGATTATTTGTTTTTTTTTTCAATTGTTTTTTTAGATACGCCTGTTCGCGCATTTCTTTTTAAATGGGAACTGGTAAATTTTGCTCTTCCATTCGATAGAGGTTTTTTTTTCTCTTTACAATAATGTATTTTTTTTTTAAATTCATTTTAATAACTTTTTTACAAGAAAAATTAAACAAATTAATAACAAAGTAAATTAAAGTAAGTGTTCAAATTGTCGTCCATTAGTAATTTGACAATGGCCCAATCGATTTACAAAACCCCGAACAGAGTTCTGTAAAAAATCTCGGGGAATTTATTATATCGTTCTGGTAATTCGGATTTGTAAATCTTCGATGTTATCGGGCTTTTCTTTGTAAACTTTGTTTTTTACGTATCCCCAAAGAAAAAAAATCTAAAGGACTTAAATCTGGCGAACGGGCTGGCCATTCAATGGTTCCTCGTCTTCCAATCCATCTGTGGGGAAAAACGTTGTCCAGATATTGACGAACATTTACACCATAATGTTGTGGGGCGCCATCTTGCTGGAACCAGATACTGTCATTGGGCAAGTGTTCATTGTTTTCATAAGGATAGAGCGTAGCACCAGCAGGTATTATTTCATTTTGCAATAACTGCGAATACAGAGCCGAATTAAATTGCCATTGATGAAAAAGGGACCGATAATATGACCACCTAGAATGCCAACCCAAACATTAACCTTTTGTGGGTACTACGTATGGTGCTCCAAAAACCAAGAGAGATTTTCCGATGACCAGTATCTGCAGTTATGTCTGTTTACTTCACCGGTAAGGCAAAAAGTAGCTTCGTCTGAGAAAAGAATATTGTTGAGAAAATTTTCATTATTACTGCAAATATTTAACATTTCTTCAGAAAATTGTAATCTCCTATCAAAATCATCTTCCGTTAACTCGTGTACAAGGTGTACCTTAAAAACGACACGATCGATGACTGTGAAATATTGAAATTGGCTGCTAATTGATTGGTTGATAAATGGGAATATTCAGATACAGCCAATAAAATATCCAGTTTGTTATCATCGCTTTTTGCTGTTCTAGGTCTACCACTCCTTGGCAAATCTTTAACGCTACGCGTTTGTTGAAAGCGTCTTAAAGTTTTACCAACAACGGATTTAGAAATTGGATTTCTATTTGGATGCGTATCATTAAATAAATTACTAACGTCTTGTAAACTTCTGCGTCTATCTCCATAACCCAACATCATAAGTATTTCAATTCGTTCATGTTCACTAAAACTCGCCATTGTTAATATTAACAGCAACAAATTGCACAAATGAATTATTTCTGTCAAAGATTTGACGTACACAATAACCACTGATAAAATGATGTCGCTCAAGTTTGTTTATCGCTACGCTTCTGTCTATCTGCGATGTACCGAACATCTGTTAAACACATGAGCCGGCTTTTTCTTATAAAAGAGTTATTAAAATGAATTTTAAAAAAACAAAAAAAATTTCGTAAAAGAAAAAAAATCTCTATCGAATGGTAGAGTAAAATTTCCTAGTTCCCATTTAAAAAAAATGCGCGGACAAGCGTAACTAAAAAACAATTGAAGAAAAAAAAATTCAAATATTCTCAAATGTGGATCAAAATATCCTAACAAACTTTTATATTGAACATAAATCCCTAAAATGAATATTAACGACAATAAATCGCCGTCTCCATACTTTTAACTAACCCTGTATATATACTGCGGATCAGCTTTTAAGGTCGAATTTATGATCTCATATTTAGAATGAAATTAAACGTATTTCCATACAAAAAAAGAATGCTTTAGGAGTAATGGAAAAAGCGTGCACTCAAACAGGGGCCGCTATAAAATCCAATTTCAAGTTTTAATATAGGTGTATTTATTTTCATGAAATGAAATCGTAAAATTTAATTATTCCTTTCCTTCATTGTTCTAGACGTTTAATTATCTTACACGTACGCATAAGAATTGTAATATGCTTTATCTGAGGATGCCTGCCAAGGCATTGAAGTTTATAGTAGGCTCAAAGGAAGATATAAGTAAGGTTCGCAAATCACGACTCCTGATCAAAGGCGCCTGATTGGGAAATACGTAACTTTCTTTAACTAAGAATTTATAAGTTGTAATTAACATAATATATATTGAAAGTTACTTATGTAGTAAATATTAAAAATCCGATTGATGTCCGATTAAACATCCGAATGATGTGTTTCCATTGAAATTTTCTGGAGCCTTATTCACACTAATGAAAAAAAAATTTATATAACGAAAAGGACTGTTCGACATCTAACGACGTAATAATAATGATAATAACTTTATTGTCCAACAGCATACCTATTTACAGTTGGAATATACAGCCTGTTAAAAAAAATGTAAAATATTAAAGTAGGTAGTAGTATGGACCAAAATAAACAAAAATGTCTTAATGAACATGGGTTCGCAAAGTAACGGTTTTGGAGATATGGAATGTTTTTCTTTTTTTACCTCCTTTTTTTTACTTTGAAAATAGTTGCAGTTTCTTATCATAGTTGGGAACAATCTAAAAAATGCACTGCAACCGGCCAAGAAAATTAAATTTCACGATGAACAAAATGCCTTCTACGTATGAGCGTCTACAATCAAATTATTCAAGCCAAAGGTTTGTACATTATCTACTTTCTCACACTTTGTATATAGATATTTATCATATTTTATCAGTCACGCATGCTTTCTGTATCACATTTGAGGTTAGGCACATCTCACATCTGATATTCATAACATCAACAAGCGGTTATCCTGGTGCGCATGCGTACAGAAGACGCAGGATAAAATAAAAATATATTTTCCTGTATATTATATAACAATAAGAAAAATATATTTTTTTTATAAACTCAAAATATTTTTTTACTTTACTTTATATGCCTTTCTTTCAATAACAATCAATTTAGATGTCTCACATCTGCCAGGCGTCCCGTGATGGCTAATTTTTTTTATTATGACGTTATATTTGTCAAAAAATTTAACCTTCAATACATAGTGTTGTTAAAACTACGTATCCTTCTTTGGTTGTCCTCGGTCCTCGGTGGTAGGAATTATCTTCAGATGTATGAATACTTATGCGTTATAAAACTACGAATATCTTTCGGTTGCTTTTTTTTTTAATGCTGTTGATAAAATCTCGGTGGTAGGAATTACCTTTAGATGTATGAATACTTATGCATACTAGGGCATCAAATTTGTGGAAAATGAATGTTGGATTTCTGACTATTAGTGGTTCTGAAAACTGTAACAAAAATATAATGAATTAAAACTGATTGTAGTTTTCTAGATATAACTTTGTTTCAAACTATATTGTCATTTAAACGGTTAAATTCTATGCTACGAGTATGTAACTATTTGCACTATTTTCCATAGAACTAAAAACAATTAAACATGTGTGCTGAACTAGGCGTTAGTAGAGTAGAATGAATGAGTTTCGAGCACCGTGAATGACAGTTCTCTAATAAAATTCCGACTCAATGGTAATTATTCAGAGCGTGCTCCGGTCCGACAATTACGCGAACATGTTTCGCGTGGATCGAAATGTTAACTCTAATATTTCTTTTCAAGTTAGGGTGTTGTTCAGTTTAAATCGAATCGGACGTATTGTCGGAAAAATGAAATTAACGCTTCGACGCGTAAATTAGATTTGTGCAACTTCCTGAAATGGGTAACGATAATCACATTGGAAATATCTATGAGATAACGAAATAATTGAGTGTTAACATAACTTCTTCGACTGTATTTTATCTTACATTTTTCGTTGCTAAATTAACTAGTTCTTTTTTATATTTCAAAATGTGCTAAATATTGTATTGGTTACGCGTATTCATGTATATACATACAGTTAAAGTCGTACTACCCTTCTTTTATGGTTTTATGGATATAGTAACCAATAGGGAATATTATTGCATGTGTGTGCTATACCGGGTGCGTCAATAGTGTATTGGTGGAGTTTGGCGTGAAAACTAACAAAGATAGGGAAGCGAGATTTTCTGTTGGTATATAGTATATCACAGCGGATATTGTAAAATTATTTATGAATATCCAGGGTGTTACAAATTCCTGCACCCACCTTCAAATTTATCAATTTAAATGGATTGCTATATTTTTAAAAAATTATTTCGATAGCCACCTAAATTACCTTTGCAGTGATATATGGTTATGTGCACTCCCGATAGATAACTAGTTTTTGTTATATTGAAATTTTTGTCAAAAATTTTACAGTTGCAGCGTCTAACGTTTTAAGATGTAGGTTGGATATAGGTATCGTGCATCGCATTATTCTTTAGAAACAATATTTTGAATGAAAGACAGTTTGATTTTCGCAAAGACGTTCAACTATATCAGCAATAACAGGATTCTTGGATGATATGTATACCAATTTAGAGACAGGACGGACATGTCTGGGAGTATTTATAGACTTGAGTAAGGTATTTGATTTAGTAAATCACAACATTTTATTAGAAAAATTAGCTCGATATGGCATTAGAACTGGTTTCAGAGTTATATAGACGACCTTTCAAGCTATGTGGAAGTAAGGGAATGAAATCGAATGTAAGTGAAATACCTCAGGGAAGTATATTGGGACCGCTTGTTTACATAATTTATGTAAATAATGCGCCATTCAGTAAAATGGTTATGTACGCGGATTACACGTGATTGCTGGTAACTTGTAATAAATATAAAAACGTTAGTCATACAGTGGAAACCTCATTGAATATCTTGAACGAGTGTGTTCAAAACACAAAACACAAAACTTTATATTTGTGAAATAATACATAATTAAAATGACTAAATTTACTTGAATTAAACACAAGGGAACTGTATTTTTCGATATAAAGGTATACTTAGTGATAATTAACGTGTTTCGCATCAAGTTAATAAAATCAAACGATTGTGTTCAAATATTAATATAAATAATTTTGTTGTTATAGAAAATAGATTAAAAGGTACTCAAGTTTGGTAGATTGAGGCTTCTGGATATTCAAACGGTTTCAGGATCCTTTTCTAAAGGATAGAGGTTCTGGTTAAGGAATTAGGCAGGATAGCGTCCCTCGGGAAAGGAAATTCGTTTTAATATCTTCTAGGTAGGAGTTGGAATTGGATCTTGCGTCTATCGGTGCTTTAAATGTTGGTGATTCATAGGGTAGGACTTCGCTTATGAATATTGTACTTTATTTAATAACTTTTTAATTTAATTCTTGGAACTCTCTTAAAATATGTCGACGCGTGTAAAAATAATTTTCAACAACCCACGCTAACTAGCGATTGTTTTCTATCTTTGCTTCTTATTCGTTGAATCATTTTTGTAATTTTTAATCTAATTTTAATATTTCTAAATGAGTTAATTTATAACAACAAATCGTTTAGATATCTCACATAAATTATAAATTTAATTTTGAAATACAAGAAACTAACCTAGCAATATACAAACTTTCGCTATGCGCCTGTACAAAATTGGGATATTTCCCGCCGTAAATAATTCAAATAGGTACAGTTATTTCTAAAGAAAATCACTATAAAATAATCAATCAACCAAGTTAAAAAATCTTCAGAATAACAACAATATTAATGAAAATGATTAAAGAAAATGAAAAATAGAAAATTATAAGATACATGACTCAAATTTAAGCAACTTATACGCGGAATTAACTTCGTTGATTTGACAGTTCCGGCAAATTCTTATATGCTAACTTATTGTTACAGGATAATTATTACCTAGTATTTTTGTTCCAGGGCCTCTCATGTAAATGGGAATGCCCCACGACAATATATATATTTATTTGGAGAGAAAACTCCCTCGAAAAGCACTTTAAGTAATTCCGACGAATCTACTAACTTCTGTCTGTCTTCTCTGTGTTTCAGACTTTTTATCATCTTGAAAATTACAGAACAAGCCTTTCCAAAATTGTCGTTATCAAACGCCTACAATGATTGGTTCTTTGTATTTCCTTTCATACACCCAATGTAACTACCTTTTTCATGTTTTCAAACCCATATTTCTTATTACTTATTATTTTTAAAAGTTCATTTCGGGAATGTGTCAACTTATGATCTGTAACTAAACGATGGAATTTGGAAATACTCACGAACTCACAAAGACAATGAGTCTAAGAAACAATCTACTATTCTTGAAAAGTGTCTATAACTTGTACTATATGTCAACTCTTCAGTACGATGTACGTTCAAACAAAGGGCTTCTACCGACCTATGTGTGTGGCCTTTACACATTAGGTCAGTTCTCGAGACATTGAAGTAATTATTTTTTTACGGACACTCGATCGCTATTTTGTTACGGTTTACATAATAGACCATGCGCGACGCTCGACTTCCTGACGATTCTCAATATTTGCATTTTTGGGTGACAAGATTCCAATTTATTTGAAGTTTTTGAAGTTAATTACTGATATCCGGCTTGTCAGACTAAATTTATCGACAATAGTTGTTTGTTGTATATTGCGCCTCTTCATTGGTCTGTACTTAAAAAAGGGCCTTGCGTTTTATGTATCTTTACCTCCGGCTCGCCAATAGGAACTACATAGGTACTTTAAATTTATATTTACATTAAAAAAGAAGGAGGAGTGGAATATTTCTATCGCGCGGTTCTAAATCAAACCAAATTTTGAATGAAATTAAAATAAAAGAAAAATAAAATGATCTAAAATAAAACTCTAAATAAAACGAAAATTAAATACGGACTTTCTAACTAAAGTTCCGTTTTATTAATACTACAAGTGACAACGACCGTGACAGTCTACGGAATTTTAATTTATGTATTTATTTCATAAAATATAGTGGATACAGTTCGTGAACGAGGGCATTTGATTACAAGTCTTTCATATTATTCCGAGTTTTTTATTAGTAAAAATAGTTTTTTTTTTAGTTTGATGAGAAAATATTCAAAATATGCTGTAAATAAGAATCAAGTTGACCCCCAAATAATGTTCGCTCTAATGTAAATAAACTAATTAAGAAACTCATGGTGTAGATTTTCAATATCAACATATGTCTAGAGTCTAATGGTTAAAATAATTTTCATTGAGCATGTAATTTACCTTTATCCAAATGTCACTCTTAAATAAAAATAATTCATTATTATTGAAATAATTATTTGCAAAATTGTTTTTGCATTATAGAAGAGTGTGTTTCAGACAAATGAGTGAAATGTAATAAATATATATACATAATATATCACATACGTGTCTTGACTACGCTTCTTTCTTACCTTTGTGAAAAGTACGATTTGTAATGTCCTTTTCCTCCGCATTTTCTCACGCACTTTCCTGTCAACCTGCATGCTGATGACGTAGTGCGAAACTAGGGCGGACTGAATGAGATAGAATAAAGTGATGATTGTCAAGATAGACGAGGGTATGAGCAGGCCGTAGATAAAGGCATTTTCGTCCAGAAACCTGAAAAAGGAAAAAAGGAAAAATAATGAATAACGTGATGTGACAGTTGGCAGATATAATTGTAACTTGAAGGAAAATTCAAAAGGTAAAAAGGAGGCATGTATCTATTATATTTTCTTTCTATAGTTGTCTATGTAATAAAATAAAATAGGAATATTTACATAATAATAATTTCTATGTTTCTCTATTAATATATATTGAAACCATTCCTAAATTACTATTAAAAAACTTTTGCTTTTTAAAAGTTCGTTCTATATTTAGGAACGATTGCCAGTTCTACATTTAAAGTTTTAAAATTAAATCATTTCGTTTCATCGAATACAGTTTCAATGTTCTTTTATCTAATTTGATTATTTAACTTTATCATGCTTTATGTACAAAATGCATAGTTTAGTTGTGCAATTTGTGTGAGACTTCGTCTGTTAACGTAAATCTTTTGTATCAGAATAATTGAAACATACATGAGTAGGTAAACCCCACCAGTTTTGTATAATACAAAGGTATTTTTAATTATATAAAATATTATTAAAAATCTGGTGTGAAGAACACAAAATGCAGGTTCACCATTAATATTTTCATATACATATAATATATAATATTTAAGCCGTAGTATGAGTGAAGGCACAAACAAAATGCAGTTTTCTAGAGAGTTTGGCTGTGCTAACCTTTGGAAGGGCGTCGTTACTTCACATTAATTATGTGGACGGTATGCGAGGTACTTCGGCTGTCTGACAACAGGTAGCGCCGAATTTACTTCTGCGCTCGGTCTGGATAATTACGGTGATAGGGCGAGGTGGTTCTTTTCTGTGAATGTGTCTGGAAATATCCTTTCTCCAGCAGGGGCGTACCGATGAGCTTGTAGAAAAGCGAAATACGTATCTACGTCTCTGGGGATAGGATATATTCGGACACGTTCACAGAAAATATTAATAGTGAACCTGCATTTTGTGTTCTTCACACTAGATTTTTAATAAATCTTTTGTATTAGATAAAATTTAAATTAATGTCCATCAAGTTGCAAATACAAATTTCGAGCAATCAATTATGGACAGAATTTCAAAAATGGGTTCGCAAACGCTGTCCAACTTACTTCAACTAGTGAAGAGCTTTACAGTAATGAAGAAAAATGGCTCGTTTGGAAATGCCTCAGTAGATTGTGTGTAAATATAAATTAATAATAATAAATGCGACGCTTTTAATAAAGATTTATAAAATTAGTATCATTGTAGTAAAATGAGCAGTAGGTAGTAATGTGTGGGCCAATAATAATCACTTGTGTCTTAATTCGATTCGACTTAGAGCTACCTGTCACTTTGTTTAATTTAATGATGGTTCAAACTAGATAATCTATTTTAAAAATATATTTTTCAGCTTAACGATAATATCAGCCGATATAACAAAATAAATAATACATTTTCAAAACTAAATATATCCTATGATTTATTATTATGTTGAACAACAAAATACAGAATCACAAAATAACTTATATTAAACAGGATGTCTTATACGGCTACCACTCACATCTCTTCATAGAGTATGCTACCTACATGCGATGGCGTTATGGCCAAGATGATGGCCAAGAACAGATCAAAACCGGTAGTCGTACCGCACAAGTATATGGAAGCTTCTATTTATTGCATATGCCCTTAGTCAGTAGAGACGGCGTGGGTGACTAAATCAAAGATGGTGGGTGCGCCATTCAGTTTTACTTACAGTACCTCAAATCTGAAAACGGAGAAAAGGGATCGCGCGATCGTAGGCGCATGCGCCTATAGACTACTAAATATAAAAGCATAATTTAAAACGTCATAATGCTCCACAGGATACCTGTAATCTAGAAAGAAAAGTTCAAACTTGCTGAGGAAAATAAAAGGTAAAGAAAGGGCTAGAAAACAGTTACCTCAAAACGTTAAATGAAAATGGTTTTCAATAACAACCATAAAAACAAAAAATATCTTGTTCAAAAATATGATCACTCTGTATATTAAGAATTTGAATTTTAGACGGTACAAAAGGGTGATTTTATATAAAAAAAACTGTATTGAAAGCACATTAATAAATATCTCAGGAAATAGAAAACTAAGGTATATATATAACAGGGTTATCCAGAAAGATGTTACCACTCATATGTTCCATATAAAAACTATAAAAACTAAAAACCATAAAAAAAAATTAAATTAAAAATTAGCTAGTTCCTACCTAATTTTTAATTTAATTTCTTTTTTTTTAATTTGAAGACAAAATATGGCCACCCGACTTACTTTGGAAGAGAGAAGGAAGGTAGCGTCTTGGATGGAAGTGTTTGGGTCACCCTCAGTAGTAAGACAAAAATTTCAGAAATGGTTTCAGAAAGAACCTTCAAGCCGTTTAACTATCCGTCGAGTGCATGAAAAATTTGTGCGCACAGGGTCTGTCACTAATGACTGTAAAGGAAACAGTGGACGTCCCAGAACTATTCGAACGGAAAATAACATCATAAATGTACAAGGTCGAATAATTAACAGCCCAAGAAAATCAAGTACGTGATTAGCATTGGAAAGCCGAATCTCGCGGACAAGTGTTCTGAGAATTCTTCACCTCGATCTGGGAATGAAGCAGTATCACATTCAAATGATTCCGGCCCTTTCTGATGCCGATAAAATTGCTCGTGTTCGAGCTGCAGAAGTGATACTAGAAATAACGAACATAGACCCTAATGTTGTGTTCTTCATGTCGGATGAAGCCATGGGGAATGTTGAAAGATCGCGTGTATGTTACAAAGCCATATATACCATATAAGTGGTATAAGTGGTAACATCTTTTTGGACAACCCTGTATATTAATTAAATAATTACACAATAAAAAAAAGAAATTAGTCTAGAGTTACAGGTTTAAATAAATAAAAGCCTTTTCTAGGAATCCGTAGAAATAACCGTACAATATAATACATTCAGATTATGCACATCAATCAAAATTTTAATCAAATATATTTATAGAAAACTGATGAATTTATCGTAAGTGCACTTGCACTAAATAGTAAAGTTTTTTATACGAGATTAGGGAGACACAGTTGCAGCTATACGCCAAAAAGGAAGTTAAGTTTATAATATTACAAGAGTCTAACAGCTATAAGAAATATTACTTTAAAATATTATGTACCAAAATGAATAGAAATTTAGAATAAATTCAATACAGTAATAAGAATAAACATTATGTTAAAAATAAAATTATTAACCATGAAATATGAGTAAATATCTAATTCAAAACGTTAATCAACTTTATATTAAATAGGAAATTAATTATCAACTTAATAGATAGACAATTTTGAGTAATTAAACTTAAAAACGTTAAATTAGTTTTAAAAATAACAAAAATTATAGCATTTAAGGACATTCGCCCTCAAGAAATTGCCCTCAGGTCGGTATCTACGTCTAATCAAGCGGAAGCGAGAGTCACATGGACATTCAGCCCTCGAAAAAAATGCAGATTTTATATCTTCTTCTCCACTAATTGACACCGGAGAATCTAATTCGTCGATAGTTGCAGATTAAAAGGTGTAGGATGTCTAGGTTTGGTCTTCGCAAGAGTAGTTTGAATTAATCCGGAGTTCTGTATAAGAAATGTCGCAAAAAAGTTCTCTACATGCCAAAAAGGGAGTTTTCCCCTTCTCAAATTTAGAAATCGGCAGATAGCAAGTCCATATAATACTTCACGTGCTACGATAGGATCCGCATAAGCAACTAATACTTAAAGTTGTAATATTCGTGAACTTAAACTTCATTTTAATCGAAGATGCACACACTACCACTACTCTCAACTGGATTCGTTAACGGGTTCCGTTAGAATAACGCTTTACCCCAGATGCAATCGGAAACGCCAGGAGGGCGATACAGTTACAACATATTAAAATCCGAGGGCGATACAAGTACGCATTGAATGAATTTAAACTAGCAAATCGAAAATAATATACCGGGGCACAACGATAAGAAAAGAAAATGCGTGTCTAATAACTAATTCTTTCTTTAAGCGAACTAAGAACGTTTTGAAGAATTTCTGGTGTATTATTGATTTCTTCAATCTTATCCTTTGTTTTAAATCGTCAAGAACAACAGTGTTTCTAAATAGAATGCTTTAAATCTGGCCAAAAAAGAAATCACATGGTGTTAAGTCACAAAATCGTGGTGGCCAGATAGTATCTGTATTCAAGCTAATAATGCGATTTCAAAAAAATTCCTGCATGAAAGCAATGTTTGCATTGGTAGTATGAGCACGAGCTACATTTTGATAAATATGGCTTTCCTATAGCTCATCATCATGTCATCATATTAACAAATGAAGCCAAAATTTCTAACTGGTACCGTACAGCATTTACTGTTCCTAAAAAGTAAGCAAAAATTACATTATTGTGCCAATACAGTGTTATAGAAATCTAATCAAATGTTTTTAAAAACAATTTTTAACATGTTTTCAAAAAATATACGTCTAGTAATCCATCTCTGGCTAATAGCTGCCGAAACTCCAATTTTTTGCGAATGTAATGAAAAGTGTGGATTATCTGTATTTCACATTTTCATATTTCGAGAGTTGATATACCCAGAAATGTGGAAACGTGGAAGAGACCATAGCTCTAAGTCGGAGTTTGAGCCCCTAAATTTTAAATATATATATTTTCCTTAGCTGATAGGTGCTGATTTATTTTTAAACTTTTTATCAACTTAAAATGTACAATTTTAACGATTCTTTAAATAGAAAGTCTGTTTTATATTCGAGGTACTTTTTGAAGACTTTCTATTGTCACCGCCATAACACCTTCAATATTCGTTTCTATAATACGTTTGGACACGCTAGTACATGTCTTTCCGCCCCTTATACAGGATCCGGCAACGAAGCGAGGACGGAAGATTACACGCGTATTTGAAAGTTAGTCAAATATTTAGTCATCGGATATCCTTCCGCGCCATCAAGCGTACGTTTTAAAAATATTTTGTTTTATACAGGGTGTTCCAGATCTAAATGCCAGACTAAAGTTGCATTTTTTTAAATGGAATACCCTGTATATTAATAGATAAAATGATCCGCGCTTGAAAGCTGGTTACATCAATAGAATGTTGTATGGGTCTAAAGTTGATAGTTTCTGTGTAAATAATTATTTTACTTGATAAATTGATACATTCCAGTAGGCTATTCTGCATAAGGAAAATCGGAAGATCGGAAGATCGGAAACCAATAGAATAGAATATTTTCTACTGGTATGCACTTTCGTTGCTACGTGAAATAAATTCTTCAACTGCTCGCGTTATACAGGGTGTTCACAATTTCGCAAAATCGAAGAAATCACGTATTTTTTAAATGGAACACCCTGTATATTTTTAGCTCATTGAAAAGCCCTTTTACTACGCTTTCTATTGATACCTCATTTGATGCACCTAGGATGGATCATTTGCTAATTATTTCTTTTTAGAGTTGAATCAATGAAAAATGCTTGTATTTTTAGTAGCTAATTTGCGCTTTTAAACCTTCTGTAAGATCGGATATTCAACAAATTATCCATAAATGGTCTATAACACGAAGAAACCCCATTAAGTACGAGAAACAGTTGATTTTCACTCAGCGGTGAAAGCAAACATTACATTAATATAAAGTAATATAGCATTTTCAATAGATTCACTGCTGATCAAGTTATCTGGTGTCAGTTTTAAGCTTGTATACTTAATAACTAAGTTGTCAAAAATTTCGTTCCATCTTACACAGTACATATTTCGTTCAATCCTTAAAAGAAATTGCTATAATGGCTAATTTTAGTATTCAAGAAATGGTGAATATGATATTTATTCTTGGGGAGTGTACAAGAAATTGTGTCCTAGCAAGTAGAGTATATGCAGAGAGATTTCCAAACCTTGAAAGAAAGCCAAGACCGGAAGCATTTGAAAGGTTATTAGAGAGATTTATAGAAACTGGCAGTGTAACCTACAAGAAGAAAGAAAAAATAAGCCGGTAATCAATGAAAAAAGCGAATTGGCCGTATTATTAACAATACAGGAAAATCCACATATAAGTATAGACGGTATTTCAAAGGTAACAGCTATTGAAGATAGGAGCGTACGAAGAATTTTAAGAAGTCATAAGTATCATCCGTACCATATGGAATTAAATTAGGAATTGCATGGTGATGATTTCATTAAAAGAACAGACTTTTGTGGTTGGTTGTTAAATAAAATGCGAGAAATGCCAAATATTTTAACAAAGATTTTGTTTAGCGATGAGGCTACTTTCAAAAGTAATGGGACGGTAAATAAACATAATATGCATTATTATGCAACAGAAAACCCGCATTGGATACGTCATGTAGACAATCAGAATACATGGTCTCTTAACGTCTGGGGAGGTATACTTAGTCCATATATCATTGGGCCGTACTTTTTCGATGGAACCGTTACAGGCGATACGCATTTGGCATTTTTGCAGAACGAACTGCCTAATTTACTTGAGCATTTGGATTCTGACACCCGACAAATTTTCTGGTTGCAACACGATGGTGCACCTGCTCATTACAGCCTTAACGTTAGGGAGTTTCTAGGGCGGTGGAAGTAAGACAAATGGATAGGACGAGGTGGTCCAATCGCTTGGCCTCCACGAAGTCCAGATCTTACTGTCTTGGACTTCTACTTTTGGGGATATGTCAAGGCTCTAGTTTATGTGGAAGTTCCTACAACAAGGGAAAATATGATGGAACGCATAAGAGAGGGATTTAGAAATGCTCGCCAAGAAACATTACAGCGTGTTCAACAGAATTTCACCAGGCGGCTTCATTTATGTATTGAGAGACATGGAAGGATATTTGAAAGTTTTCTTTGATTTATTTGCATTTACTATTTACATTTACTTTATTTTTATTAACTGTGCTACTACTTTTGTTAATTAAATTTGATGTTGTAGTTAATAATTAGTATTATTTAAAATAGTGCAAACTTTTAATACTACTCGTACTTGATTCTTTCCTACATGATTTCTATTTATGTTAAGCTAATTAGGTATGTATTGTTACATATCAGGTATTCGTAAAATAGTTGGTTCTACAAAATTCTTTAAAATACAAATTAATTAGTGCAATTTTTTAATTAAACTGACCCCAGATAACTTGATCAGCAGTGAATCTATTGAAAATGCTATATTACTTTATATTAATTTAATGTTTGCTTTCACTGCTGAGTGAAAATCAACTGTTTCTCGTACTTAATGGGGTTTCTTCTTGTTATAGACCATTTATGGATAATTTGTTGAATATTCGATCTTACAGAAGGTTTAAAAGCGCAAATTAGCTACTAAAAATACAAGTATTTTTCATTGATTCAACTCTAAAAAGAAATAATTAGCAAATGATCCATCCTAGGTGCATCAAATGAAGTATCAATAGAAAGCGTAGTAAAAGGGCTTTTCAATGAGCTAAAAATATACAGAGTGTTCCATTTAAAAATTACGAGATTTGTTCGATTTTGCGAAATTGTGAACACCCTGTATAACGCGAGCAGTTGAAGAATTTATTTCACGTAGCAACGAAAGTGCATACTAGTAGAAAATATTATATTCTATTGGTTTCGGATCTTTTGATTTTCCTTATGCAGAATAGCCTACTGAAATGTATTAATTTATGAAGTAAAATAATTATTTACACAGAAACTATCAAGGTTAGACCCATAAAACATTATATCGATGTAACCAGCTTTCAAGCGCGGATCATTTTATCTATTAATATACAGGCTGTTCTATTTAAAAAAATGCAACTTTAGTCTGGAATTTCCATCTAGAACACCCTGTATAAAACAAAATATTTTTAAAACGTGCGCTTGATGGTACGGAAGGATATCCGATGACTAAATATTTGACTAACTTTCAAATACGCGAGTAATCTTCCGTCCCCGCTTCGTTGCCGGACCCTGTATATGCATCGGTATTTGTGAATCACTTAAAAACTCATCTCTAGATTTCATTTTTTCTCTATTTTTTAGTATAATGCCCTCGTTTCATTGGAGTAGATTCTTCTGCAACTTCTTCATTTTCAAACATATCCACATCTGATTGATGTGGAATGTACGTTCTTTCATAACAACCCGTTGGAATTCTTGATATTATTGTTTGTACTTCTTCTAAAACGTCTACCATATATTCAGCTATTATCAATTTTCTAATATTATATTGGTCCATCATGTATTGTTTTAGATGTTGTGGAATCAAACCACACGAGCGTTTTGTTGTTTTTAACTTACAATTGCATTTCCCACAATAAAATAATTCGCTTGTTGAATCTACAAATGTACTAAACTCTTTAGTTCTGTTTCTATTTTTATTTAATTTTTTTGTAGTATTTATCAAGCAAAACACTTAATTTTTAAAAAATGCTTTTTCTGCTAATGATTTCCATATTATATTTACTCTAGATATCGATCAATGTATCTGCTATATGGGAGTAAAAGTTTGATGCGATAACATTTAGCTCTCAAGTGTTGCACGACCATTCAAGAAGAAGTAACATTTTAAAATATCACGATTAGTCAGCAAATTAAGATAATTTATATCACTTGATGAATCAAATACAAAAATATGACAAGGCATATGTGACAATCTCAATTCAGAGCTTGCTGATGTTCTTCTTTCCATTTGTGAAGATGCTGCAGACGAGGTAGATGTTTCCTCCATATCGAAAATAATTTTGAAATTTCAAATTGTTGTTTTCCTCTTCTTTGTGAAGCTGTAGAACAAAAAAATATGTTTTCATGAAAAAATCATAGAAACATGATTTATTAGTTAAGAATCCATTTTAAGCTATGTTTTAGTGTTAATAATTGACATCTACACTAGAATTTAAAAAAACCTAGATTTTAATAGTGGTTCTGAAAGGCGGCAGAAATACTTTCCCAGTAAGCTTATTCTGAGCAATCTACTATAATTCTATCGGATATTATTGAAAATAATATACATTTATTAAGGAAAATATCTATTTGGAATATTTCGGGGGCTTCAAATCTGACTTACACTTATGGACTCTTAAGTAATTTTACTCAGAATCATCTATAGATTACTTTTTTGATATACACTTTATCGAAAAAAAAATTAACCCACCTATCATGTATATATATCCTATCGAAACAATATTTTGGAATTTTTTGACCGTATTTGTATATATTAATTAATACTGTTTTATTAACAACACGACCGGAATCTCAAGAAATTATTAATATATATATATATATATATATATATATATATATATATATATATATATATATATATATAGTGTAACAGGGGGTATAGAGAATAATAAATAAATATGATAGAAGATTGAAATTGAATTGATTGATTAATTGATCCAAATTAATATTTAAAATTGATTTAAATACAACTAGCTATTGAAGCATTATTAATGTTAAATTGATATGAATAAAATTAAATGAAATGATTTTATTTTACAACGCTGTATAAATTCTAATCGCAATATATACTTATCTCTCCAAATATACAAATCCCCTAATATCTTTACTCAGTCATTTACTATTTAGTTATTTTTGTGTATTGATGTTATTTATAATATGGCACCAGCTAGCACTCTAGTCGTAGAATACGTTGTCGTCTCTCTTCAGGTGTAGTTCATAATAACATAGAATACATATAGATTGTATCCTGTTTTAATTGTATGATTTAAGAAATATTGTATAAAAGGAACTATTTCAATATTGGTCATAAAAAATAAGTTTATTGTGTTTAAGTAAATACCTTCACATGTATTTTAAATGTTTATTATATTTGATCTATTTATTTTCATATTATTAATATTTCTTAAACACAGTTAAAGACAAACAAAGGGGCCACACAAATTTGTATGTTAGATTATGATATGACTTCCTTTATTAACCACTGATAATAATGTTTATGTACTACTTTGAACATTTTCATAAATAATGTCAACCTAAAATACTATTACAATATATATATATATATATATACAGGGTCCGGCAACGAAGCGGGGACGGAAGATTACACGCGTATTTGAAAGTTAGTCAAATATTTAGTCATCGGATATCCTTCCGTACCATCAAGCGCACGTTTTAAAAATATTTTGTTTTATACAGGGTGTTCCAGATGGAAATGCCATACTAAAGTTGCATTTTTTTAAATGGAATACCCTATATATTAATAGATAAAATGATCCGCGCTTGAAAGCTGGTTACATCGATATAATGTTGTATGGGTCTAAAGTTGATAGTTTCTGTGTAAATAATTATTTTACTTGATAAATTGATACATTTCAGTAGGCTATTCTGCATAAGGAAAATCAAAAGATCCGAAACCAATAATATAGAATATTTTCTACTAGTATGCACTTTCGTTGCTACGTGAAATAAATTCTGCAACTGCTCGCGTTATACAGGGTGCTCAAAATTTCGCAAAATCGAAGAAATCTCGTAATTTTTAAATGGAACACCCTGTATATTTTTAACTCATTGAAAAGCCCTTTTACTACGCTTTCTATTGATACCTCATTTGATGACCTAAGATGGATCATTTGCTAATTATTTCTTTATAGATTTGAATTAATGAAAAATGCTTGTATTTTTAGTAGCTAATTTGCGCTTTTAAACCTTCTGTAAGATCGGATATTCAACAAATTATCCATAAATGGTCTATAACAAGAAGAAACCCCATTAAGTACGAGAAACAGTTGATTTTCACTCAGCGGTGAAAGCAAAGATTAAATTAATATAAAGTAATATAGCATTTTCAATAGATTCACTGCTGATCAAGTTATCTGGTGTCAGTTTTAAGCTTGTATACTTAATAACCAAGTTGTCAAAAATTTCGTTCCATCTTACACAGTATTTCGTTCAATCTTTAAAAGAAATTGCTATAACGACTAATTTTAGTATTCAAGAAATGGTGAATATATTTATTCTTGGGGAGTGTACAAGAAATTGTCTCCTAGCAAGTAGAGTATATGCAGAGAGATTTCCAAACCTTGAAAAAAAGCCAAGACCGGAAGCATTTGAAAGGTTATTAGAGAGATTTACAGAAACTGGTAGTGTAACCTACAAGAAGAGAGAAATAAATAAGCCGGTAATCAAAGAAAAAAGCGAATTGGCCGTATTATTAACAATACAGGAAAATCCACATATAAGTATAGACGGTATTTCAAAGGTAACAGCTATTGAAGATAGGAGCGTACGAAGAACTTTAAGAAGTCATAAGTATCATACTTACCATATGGAATTAAATCAGGAATTGCATGGTGATGATTTCACTAAAAGAACAGACTTTTGTGGTTGGTTGTTAAATAAAATGCGAGAAATGCCAAATATTTTAACAAAGAATTTGTTTAGCGATGAGGCTACTTTAAAAAATAATGGGGCGATAAATAAACATAACACGCATTATTATGCAACAGAAAACCCGCATTGGATACGTCATGTAGACAATCAGAATAGATGGTCTCTTAACGTCTGGGGAGGTATACTTGGTCCATATATCATTGGGCCGTACTTTTTCGATGGAACCGTTACAGGCGATACGTATATGGCATTTTTGCAGAACGAACTGCCTAATTTACTTGAGCATGTGGATGATGACACCCGACAAATTTTCTGGTTGCAACACGATGGTGCACCTGCTCATTCCAGCCCTAACGTTAGGGAGTTTCTAGGGCGATGAAAGGAAGACAAATGGATAGGACGAGGTGGTCCAATCGCTTGGCCTCCACGAAGTCCAGATCTTACTGTCTTGGACTTCTACTTTTGGGGATATGTCAAGACTCTAGTTTATGTGGAAGTTCCTACAAGGGAAAATATGATGGAACGCATAAGAGGGGCATTTAGAAATGTTCGCCAAGAAATATTTCAGCATGTTCAACAGAATTTCACCAGGCGGCTTCATTTATATATTGAGAGACATGGAAGGGCATTTGAAAGTTTTATTTGATTTATTTGCATTTACTATTTACATTTACTTTATTTTTATTTACTGTGCTACTACTTTTGTTAATTAAATTTGATGTTGTGGTTAATAATTAGTATTTATTTAAAATAGTGCAAACTTTTAATACTACTCGTACTTGATTCTTTCCTACATGATTTCGATTTATGTTAAGCTAATTAGGTATGTATTGTTTCACATTAAGTATTCGTAAAATAGTTGGTTTTACAAAATTCTTTAAAATACAAATTAATTAGTGCAATTTTTTTATTAAACTAACACCAGATAACTTAATCG
Organism: Melolontha melolontha; assembly: GCA_935421215.2. Lineage (NCBI taxonomy): Eukaryota > Metazoa > Arthropoda > Insecta > Coleoptera > Scarabaeidae > Melolontha > Melolontha melolontha. Next base: position 162,962,220 of record OW285237.1, on the reverse strand, counting down.
GCAGTGAATCTATTGAAAATGCTATATTACTTTATATTAATTTAATGTTTGCTATCACCGCTGAGTGAAAATCAACTGTTTCTCGTACTTAATGGGGTTTCTTCTTGTTATAGACCATTTATGGATAATTTGTTGAATATCCGATCTTAGAGAAGGTTTAAAAGCGTAAATTAGCTACTAAAAATACAAGCATTTTTCATTAATTCAACTCTAAAAAGAAATAATTTAGCAAATGATCCATCCTAGGTGCATTAAATGAGGTATCAATAGAAAGCGTAGTAAAAGGGCTTTTCAATGAGCTAAAAATATACAGGGTGTTCCATTTAAAAATTACGAGATTTCTTCGATTTTGCGAAATTGTGAACAGCCAGTTTAACGCGAGCAGTTGCAGAATTTATTTCACGTAGCAACGAAAGTGCATACTAGTAGAAAATATTCTATTCTCTTGGTTTCGGATCTTTTGATTTTCCTTATGCAGAATAGCCTACTGAAATGTATCAATTAATCAAGTAAAATAATTATTTACACAGAAACTATCAACTTTAGACCCATACAACATTATATCGATGTAACCAGCTTTCAAGCGCGGATCATTTTATCTATTAATATACAGGGTGTTCCATTTAAAAAAATGCAACTTTAGTCTGGCATTTCCATCTGGAACACCCTGTATAAAACAAAATATTTTTAAAACGTGCGCTTGATGGTACGGAAGGATATCCGATGACTAAATATTTGACTAACTTTCAAATACGCGTGTAATCTTCCGTCCCCGCTTCGTTGCCGGACCCTGTATATATATATATATATATATATATATATATATATATATATATATATATATATATATATATAATATTTTCGTGACCTTGGTATGATATGGTAAATTCAATCAGTCGGCGATTAAAGGTCTGGTTTACTTCAAAGTATATATATTTAAAACAAACCTACATGTTTCGGCAATGATGCCTTTATCAAGGATATAAAATATAAATGACAGAATACAAATGTCAAATAATTGAGTTGCTATGGTTTAAATTATTCAAAGATACATTCCAATTGAATAATAATAAATTATGCCTTAGTATTCCAAAAAACAGATAGCAAGGTGTGAACATATGTGTTGTTGGCTGCTAGCAGCTTGTGTCTCTTTCTGGGTATGAACTTGTGTGTTGGTTGCTGCTGGCAGCTTGCGTCTCTCTTTGGGTGTGTGGTTTTGTGTTTGTGTGAGAGCGTAAGTGTAGGGTTTTGTATGTTGGCGCGCTCGTCACTAAACACACGCACGACATCTATCTCAGGGTAGAAAGAACTCACAGTATGAAATCAGCACGATCGTTATCTACTTTAAACCAGGCAGACAAAAAACCTTTTAACACATACCTGAGGTAAGTAATAATAATAACACTTCTTTTTCAAACAAAACATTCTTAAATCAAATACAGGAGTTGGATATGGAACACCTTAACAGGTCGGTATTTATTTTTAAAACTTTTACTAAAAATAATAATTATACAACAATAATCTAAGTTAATTTATTCTTGCAGGAAATGTAAAAGAAAAAAAAAACCGTTAGATTGTTTGCTTCAAAGGAAATATAAATTTTAAAAACACTAAATGCATGAATCAAAAACTTTATAATGCAACGGTGTACTGATAGCAGTGATAACCGAAGTGTTCGGTGAAAGAATAACCTTGACGAGGTAATTCAAATCTAAATTGAACCAAATAAATGAAAGTTAGTTCATGAATGAACTGTAAACTTTTAATTTGTATTAAGAACAACTCAATTGACATATGGGATGACGTTTTCTGAATAGTTTACTTGAATCATACAGTTACGATTATTTGTGTAGTTATATAGATCTATTTTAGAATAATTAACAAATTATTTTTCTTTGATGAATGTAATTTAAGGTACCTTCTAAATCAGAATACGAAGTTAAGTCAGGATAAAAGGGAAGGATTTCAGTGTATATCTTCAGAAATTTCTGGAAACTGGAAAAATCTCTCGTATCTTTTAAAACCAGGTCTAGGAATGACTGTGGAAGGTCAGGTATTCAAGGATATGATAATTCGGGTACAAAATGTGATTATTTCCTCAGTTGAAGTGATTTTTCTTCACTATTCACTTAGATACGCCATTAATATTTTAAGTTTGAAAATGATACTCATGATGATAATTAATTAAAAACTTGATTTACGCTGTTCAAATAATTTTGTATTGATAAATTAAACTTTCCACTATCTTTTGTATATATTTATAGTTACTTTTAGTCGTTCTAATATTTTCAATCTTTATTCTTAGAAAATGCGGGCTAAGAAAAATGCTATAATTTTACGGAATATGGCGTCCGTATCTTATGGGTTCTATACCACTACTCTCAAAAAGACGCCGATAAAAAAACATTACAGCCCTTTAAAATCTGCTTACAACATCTCATTGGTTTGTTTAGAATCAACGGAAATGATGCGGAAATTTATAATTTGAATAAATATTCAAATTTGTATCAATTACAATTTCCTTCAGAATTAATTACATACTTACAACTAATTACATATTTAAAATTAGATATTAAAACTATTCAAAATACTGTATTTATATTTCCTTTGATTTTCTTTTAGTTATATGTAGTGTTAATGAAGTATTTAATTATAATTTTTTTTTTATTTTTAAAAATTTGATTTAGTTTTAAATTAACTAAATTCAAATATGTATATTGTTTGAGGTAATTTGCCTCACAACAATATATATATATATATATATATATATATATATATAAATAAATATATATATATATATATATATAAATATATATATATATATATATATATATATATATATATATATATAAATAAATATATATATATATATATAAATATAATATTTTCGTGACCTTGGCATGATATGGTAAACTTAATAAGTCGGCGATTAAAGGTCTGGTTTATTACTTCAAAGTATATATATTTAAAACAAACCTACATGTTTCGGCAATGATGCCTTTGTCAAGGAAATAAAAAATATAAATGACATAATATAAATGTCAAATAATTGAGTTGCTATGGTTTAAATTATTCAAAGATACATTCCAATAATAATAATAAATCATGCCTTAGTATTCCAAAAAATAGATAGCAAGGTGTGAACATATGTGTTGTTCGCCGCTAGCAGCTTGTGTCTCTTTCTGGGTATGAATTTGTGTGTTGGTTGCTGCTGGCAGCTTGCGTCTCTCTCTGGGTGTGTGGTTTTGTATTTGTGTGAGCGCGTAAGTGTAGGGTTTTGTATGTTGGTGCGCTCGTGCGTGTGTTTAGTGACCGGTCGCGTAAATTTAGAGAGATCGGATAACCAGCCGTTGCGTAGTGCCGCCAACCCTTTCCCGGCAACTTCTTTACTTTTCCGTGCAGTACTTTGACGGCCCGACCCCCGCCCCAACGAGGCAAGGCGCAGACCAGCGAAGCGAACCCTGCACGGGGTTGCTCATCGCCAACCGAGGGAACACTCTTAGTGGCTACCTCAGTCGACGACGGTCACACTTTGTGCCATCTTAACGATTTCCGCAAAAGCGGGGGCAATGCACACACGTCGAACGTGTGTGTGCTGTTAACAGCGGCCTAGTCAGGTTGCCGCCCAGGACCGGTCCTAGTGGTGTGTGCATTGCGCGGCGCCGTGATTTGCGCCGCGTAGCGCCGCGTTCCTCACTCCTGCTGGAAAGGCGGAATGTAGCCTAGCACATGCGCTACCAAACTCTAGGGGGGTCTGCCCGATGGGCAGTCAGGTGCCATTCCGCCTTTCCAGCAGGAGTGAGGAACCAAGCTACGCCGCGCAAATCACGGCGGCGCGCAATGCACACACCACTAGGACCAGTCCTGGGCGGCAACCTGGCTGCTGTTAACAGCACACACACGTTCGACGTGTGTGCATTGCCCCCGCTTTTGCGGAAATCGTTAAGATGGCACAAAGTGTGACCGTCGTCGACTGAGGTAGCCACTAAGAGTGTTCCCTCGGTTGGCGATGAGCAACCCCGTGCAGGGTGCGCTTCGCTGGTCTGCGCCTTGCCTCGTTGGGCGGGGGTCGGGCCGTCGAAGTACTGCACGGAAAAGTAATGAAGTTGCCGGGAAAGGGTTGGCGGCCCTACGCAACGGCTGGTTATCCGATCTCTCTAAATTTACGCGACCGGTCACTAAACACACGCACGAGCGCACCAACATACAAAACCCTACACTTACGCGCTCACACAAATACAAAACCACACACCCAGAGAGAGACGCAACCTGCCAGCAGCAACAAACACACAAATTCATACCCAGAAAGAGACACAAGCTGCTAGCGGCGAACAACACATATGTTCACACCTTGCTATCTATTTTTTGGAATACTAAGGCATGATTTATTATTATTATTGGAATGTATCTTTGAATAATTTAAACCATAGCAACTCAATTATTTGACATTTATATTATGTCATTTATATTTTTTATTTCCTTGACAAAGGCATCATTGCCGAAACATGTAGGGTTGTTTTAAATATATATACTTTGAAGTAATAAACCAGACCTTTAATCGCCGACTTATTAAGTTTACCATATATATATACATATATATATATATATATATATATATATATATATATATATATATAATAACTTCGTGACCTTGGTATGATATGGTAAACCTAATCAGTAGGCGATTAAAGGTCTGTATATTACTTCAAAATATATGTATTTAAAAAACTCTACATGTTTCGGCTGTATACGCCTTTTTCAAGAGAATACAAAATATGAATGACAGGATATAAATGTCAAGTGACTTGACATTTATATCCTGTCATTCATATTTTGTATTCTCTTGAAAAAGGCGTATACAGCCGAAACATGTAGAGTTTTTTAAATACATATATTTTGAAGTAATATACAGACCTTTAATCGCCTACTGATTAGGTTTACCATATATATATATATATATATATATATATATATATATATATATATATATATATATATATATATATATATATGAAAAACGCAATGTAAATGAGAATAAATAACTATTAAATTTCCACATTACATGCAATTGCCGCTATAGTTTGTTGTATTAATTTAATATACACGAAGTATAGAAATTAAAGTCATATCTATTTTCCGGATAATGGGAACTGATGATTAGTAAAAACTATGAAATACCGGTATCTGCACATTCCGAATGGATATGACTTTCACACATTTTTCATATATATATAACGCGTGATCATTAAAATTTCCATTCAGGTAAGTCATGTACACAAAAAGCATGTTGTACCTTGCTTAGTTGCAACATGCTTTTGTTAGTAGAGGAGATCAGTCAATATGTTTTCAAACGTCATGATTGTCATCAAATATATTAAAATGTTGGATTTTATATTAAATACATTTATAATTTCTATAAAAGATGTGAGGAACTAACATAAATCATAACCATTGAAGTTTTGAAGTAAATGTTTCATTTATTCAACAAAATTGTTATCTAAAGTACGAATTCTTTATATCACCGTTTAAACAGTCAGAAGGTCTAACAAAAATACAAAGAAAAAGTGAAGGTTGTCATTGAAAAAAAGATGATGACGTTATTGAGCAAAAACCAATGATGGCATTCAAAACAAAATTCCCCAAAAGACGGCATTTAAAAAAAAAAAATTGACCTGCCCGAGCGATTTTCTTAAAAATATAGAACGCTTATTCCCTGACAATAGAAATTTATTTTATTTTGTGAAATAAAATATTTCATGTCGAATCACCTTTCCTAAACAAATGACTTTCTTTATATGACATTCGTTTCACATTCAGTTGTTCTCGGACAAAACATTCATCCGTATATAAAAAAGAAGCAGCTAAAATCATTCACCAAAAGAAGAAAATCTCGCGAAAAAAACAGGAAATGTAAAATAATGCGGTGTCAGATAGTGACAGATGGATATATATTGAAAGGAAATCGAAACATATTCAATGTAGCGTATTCAATATCCCCTATCTCCATACACGTGTAACTACATGAACATACGTGATCTAGATATATGTCGTTGGTAGAAGAATAAAGGGATGTATATACGTATGTATCTATGTGCCTTTTTCTATGTCGCATTTCATATTTCTAACGTCGAGTATATTTACCATTTGCAGATATTATATAATGGAAATTTTTGTTACGTAGAAAGAACTGTGTCTGTGAAAATTATGATATATATATATATATCATATATATATATATATATATATATATATATATATATTAATATATATATATATATATATATATATATTAATATATATATATATATATATATATATATATTAATATAGCAGATATTACGGGCTACTATATAGTGCTGCAATGCTGCGAAGTCCTATTTATTAAATCGCGGGAGTGTAAAATAGTCTCCATACGAGTATATGCATTTTATAATTGGTACTTCGTTTTAATAGTTGTTTCTTTAAAGGAATTATATATTTTTAACGTGAGAGGTTGTAACACCGTTATTTATATACTACAGTAACAGTTATGTAAAAACGTAATTTAGCAAGTCAATAATTAACAGATGCGGCACTTACTTGATGATAATCCATTGTAAAATTAAATAGGAAAGACAATTGTGTGATTTTCACAAATATTTTATTTAAAAAAAAATTTAAAATCACAGGCAAAATATTCCTCAACAGTATACAGGGACTGGTCCACAAGCCATTTCTTCATTGCAGCATGGAATTTTCGGCAGTCCAGGCCTATTATTTCACTTGGCAACTTGTTGTATAACTTAATCCCCAAATGGTTCGTACTTAATTGTGTTTTATTTATCCTATGAAAAGGGTTGGTAATATTTCTTCCATTTCTGGTGTTATAATTAAAGACGGCAGACTATGTGCCCGAACAGTAGCGTGATGTGGAGGGATCTAGTAGAGGCGTACGACGATCAATTCAGTTGCCGTTGAGACGTTGTAAGCGATACATTGTTAACACAATCGTGTTGAAAATGTCTGGAGTGCGTAGAAAGAATGCATCGACACGGTTGCATGCTAACGTAGTAAAGAAATTTTTACATCGGTTTCCCGATTTAATATATGACGGTACCGTAGTGAAATGTTTAGTTTGTGAAACAACTTTATTAACTTGGAAAGCAAGTCAGTGCCAAAGACATATAAATAGTGACAAACATAAATTGAATAATAGTGGACGCAGATCATATAATAAATTTGTGTGATTTAACAATGATGTTAATTGCGACCAATATACCAATGCAGAAAGTGGAACACCCAATGTTTCGTCAGTTTTAGAAGAAATACAATCCTACGTGGAAATTAACAGCAAGAAGTACGCTACGGAATTACGTACCGTCAGTGCGTGAGAGAATTGTAAATTGTACGAAAAACACGATAAAAGAAAATTCCTGTGGTTAACAATAGACGAAACTACAGATATTAAAACACAGTCCATCCTAGCCATTCTAGTACGGACGCTGACTCCACAAGGACCTTCTCCTCCTTATTTACTAACCTGTAAACGAATGCAAGGGTGAACTGCCAGAGCGATATATGATGTATTAATAGAAACACTACACAAATTTGAGATTTTACCGAAGCAAGTGTTAATGTTAGTTACCGATGCTGCCAAGGTTATGTGTTCCACGGCAAACTTACTCAAAACGATTCAACCAAACCTGCTGCATGTCACATGTTTGCTTCACGCTTTACACCTTGTAACAAACACTATACGTACAACTTATCCTGATGTGGATCAACTGATAGGACAAACGAAAGCGGTTTTTCTTAAATCTCCGAAACGGATTCGGCTATTTCATTCACTGTGTCCTGATATACCCGAGCCGCCGCAACCAATTCTTATACGATGGGGTACTTGGTTAGAAGCAGCATTTTATTATTATAAACATTTTGAAAAAATTAAATCAGTGATTTTACAACTAGATGCCAAAGAAGCAGCTGCAATACGGCTCAGCCAGGTTCAATTTAACAATCCTCAAGTTGCAGCAAATTTAAAAATTATTTACGACAGTTACGTTCCAATACTGGACGCAATAAAAAATTTACAGAACACTGCGCTGTCCTTATCGGACTCATTAGCAATTATTGACCACGTAAAACTAGTGCTGCATATCCTTGAAGATGAAAAAAGAGATTGTGTCCGTGAAAAATTTAACAGTGTATTAGATCAAATGTAGATTTTACAAAATTAGGGCAACTTTTTAGCAATACTGAAGATCCGCTGTACAGATACAAAGAGCGCTTTAACTATGCGAATATAACATCTCTCAACGTCGAACAATCCTTCTCTGTATATAAACATATATATACGTCGCTACGTACGAACCTTTCCGAGACTAATACAGAAACATATATTATGGTGCAGTTTTTTCATCGCGCACATCCGCATTTTTTTGCAACAATGTAAACATGTTGGGTAAGTTATTTATGTTTTTTCTTAACGTTTTGTATAGGGATTCGATATATTTATTTTTAAGTAAGCGCACTGTTATTATGCTAAACTCTCCACGCAACGCCACTGCTGGGGCACATAGTCTGCCGTCTTTAGTTATAATGAAGAAAGTAATTATTTTTAGTAAATATTGTTTGTTTTTCATGGACATAATCTAATCTACGACTTATGAAGAGGGTAAGCCGAAATTAGTTTTAACCTCCTAATTGTATAAACTGCAGTTGCTAGTCGCCGATATCGATATGGCAATTCCAGCTGATGTCGCTGGTAACATGCATTCCCAGAAACTTAAGTGTAGGTTTAGTGTCGCTTCTGACTTTTCGAGTTGTTACTAAAATCATTTGTGTTTCTCCTTCATTTAGTTTCAGAGAATTGCTGTTAAACCATTGCTTGACTTCCGCCAAGTTATCTTCTACTACATGTGTAGCGCCATCTCCTCGACTCACTTTAGCCAATATCGATGTGTCTTCGGCAAATTGAATTACTTTGCCTGCAGAAACGCTTCAAGGCAGGTCATTTACATAAATGAGGAAATTAATAGGACCAATCGATCCCTGAGCAACCCCAAACTTGATGTTTTGGACGGTAATTGTTCCATTGTACAACTTGAAATCTATTCTCAAGATACGAACGAATCAAGTTATTAGTCGTTCCGCTACTTCTATATAGATCGAGATTGTTAATTAATGTAGAGTTGTCTACGCTGTCAAATGACTTACTCAAATTACAACTCGCCAAAACTACGTCGTCATTATCATCTAAAGCTCTCGCTATATACTCAAGTACTTCCACCATTTCTGATGTTGATTTGCTTTCTAAATAACCGTGTTGAGCCGTGTGGAACAGTTTACGTCCATCAAAATATTGACCAATCTGCTTTTAATGATGGTTTACAATATCTTCGACCTAACCGGCAATATTGATATAGGTCTATAGTTTATTATTTTTCCTTCCTCATTTCCGTTAACACTACTTTAGCTGTTTTTAGTGCATCAGGAAAAACTCCCTGCGACAGACATTGATTGAATAGCTGTGCTAATGGTCCTTTCAAGTAATCTATACTTTTTCTCAAAGTAGTGGCATTTAATGAGTGAATATCGATGGTTTTTTATTTTTAAGTACAGCTAAAATTTCCATAATTTCACTTTCACTCGTTGGTTGAAGAAAGATGGAGTATGGAACAATGCCCATACCAGATTCCTGTATGTCTTCAGCTAATAGATCACTGCTAAAGAAACTATTAAAACTCTCAGGTGTGATTGAGGACTCTATATTTGATGTTTTCTGTTTTACCATTTCATTGCCTATTACCTTCCATATTGCTTTAGCTTTATTTTGGGAACTTTGACTATATTCTGTATTCTTCTTTTTTTAAATTTTTTAATACTTAAAGGCTGCTGGATTACTGTTTAAACTAGATCCAGCTGAAGCTAATCCGTTATTTGTTTCCGAAGATCAATAGCATCTAGATGCACCCTGGCGTAAATATTTGTATATACCTTTTGGTTATTCAGGATGTAATTCTTATTTTTTCCATTATTTATTGTCGTGCTGCAAAAATTTGCGTGTGCCCGATTTGGTTTGATGTAAGCTTTGGAATACTACGTTTAATCTAGCAGATGTTTATTTTATTGCTGCTTTTGCTTACCAAAACAGATAGTAAAACAATTATTAATTGAAAAGTTTTTAAACATATTAATGATGCCCATGAAGCCAGAGTGTATCGTTATGCTTTTGATATTGAAGCAGGATATGTTTTGGCGCTAAGTGGGCAACCGCGAGCAGGCATCGTTTCTATGGCCTTGAAAACGCACTCGTATTATTTAGATTATCAAAATTGGTATAATCTACAGGTCGACGAACTACTTGCGCCACTTCCGGACTACGATTAGTGGAAAATTCCATTTAGGGGTTTCCCGCCTATTAACATCATTTCATGTTCCTGTTTGAAATCTTTGTATAAAGATATAGCTTCTTCATTTCCAGTAACTCTCATTATTACATCTAAACTATCTAAACACTTTTTTTATTATTTATTTTTTATTATACTGGTAGTAACAACTGTTTCACCAATACAGTTGCCACTTCAGACTAATAGATATAATTACGAAACGGAATGTATTCTAGACAGCTAAGCTAATTTAACATTTACACATGTTATTGTATAGCACCATCATGTTATACAATTATATGTGAAGATTTGCAGGACATTTAAATGATTTTGCTTCTGTTTTGGAATAGGCGATGAATGAGAATCCTTGATGGCGGAATCGCATTAGAATCAATTAGTAGCAGTGAGGCAAAGTATTGAACATATTTTACTGACGCAAAATAATGTAACTTTAGATTGGGTATAGTAGATGCTTCGCTCCTCCTTCTTTATGCTGTAGGAAATTATTTTTTATATTATTATACACAAGGACATCTGAATATTATTGAACAAGAAAACAAATAAATTTTTTGATGTATAATTTATACTTTAGTCCTCATAATAAATATAAAATTTGAAAGCATCATTTCGATATGAAATTTTGGGAATCTTTCTTTGCCAATACTTGCCAGTAGAAGTTGGAAGTGGAAAAAGCGGAAGTGCAATAAAGATCCAGGGACTGGTGAGATTTAAATGTGCTGGCAGAAATCTTGGGGGGCGTCTGCACTCTCTAATTGTCGAAATATAGGCAGAAGAAGGGATACTAAGTGAGTGAAAGAAAAATATAATTTGCCTTATATATAAGAAAGGGGATAAGCTGTTTTGCTCTAATTATCGTGGCATTTTTCTGTTGTATACCGGTTATAAGATAGTCCCTTCGTAAAGGTGACTATATTCAGCACGATTACGGCCTAAAATTTATAAAATATCCACTGCATCCCCGTGAAGACTGCAGTCTTCACGGGAATGCAGTGTATAGTAGTTGTGCGGAAGCGTTTTTCTTTTACTTTACTGTGCCCCATGTGCGACTTTTAATTAGTAGTTTTTACCTACTGATGATGACAACTTAGTTGTCGAAATACGTATTTAGGATACGACTAATAATTGTGGTAAGGGGTTATATACCTTTTTTAAATGATTTTCATATTCTGTATTTAGAAAATAAAGACAGAAATTAAATTTAAAAACCTAGAAATTAATAAATAATCGCAAATTTTACCTAGTGATCAGTTGGATTTAAAAAACTAATCTTTGTAAAAATTTATTAATTTAAAGCTATCGTTTGGAGTAGTTTAAACAAGCGATTCTCAATCTTCTTATCTTCGCGACCTCTTAAATAGTAAATGTAAATAAAATTAATATTTAGCGACCTCCCTTCTACCCAAAGGAATAATAACAGTAAGTCTTACTATTACTAATCTAATTTTGACAATAATTTTAAATGTAAAAAATTATTTCATATTATATAATCACATTGCACTATTATTTTATGTCGCTGTGTTTATAGCGACAGGTGTATGACGTGTACATACATGAGAAATTTACAAATTCCAACTTGATGTGTACATGTTCTTTGTAATTTCGTCTCTTTGTATATAATACTCGCTGTGAGAGCATGTCTATATGCATATGAACATGCATATGGATGCGTTTAAATAAGTCGTGCTGCAACCACTGTAAAAGAGGCGCTTGCGATTGCACAATTTCAGTTAAGTTTAGAATGCGAAGGGTGCGTCTGATGCTTCATATTTTAGTGCGCGGTCAACCGTGAAACTGACTTTTTAAATTGAAATTGTCTTTTTAAAATTTCTTATGCGAAATGGATAAATTTGTGAAAAAACGAGCCATCTACATCCAGTGAATCGGTTGGTGAAAAGATAAGGTTGTACAACGACAGTTATTTAAATTATGATTTTATTTCATTGGATGGAAAGCCACAGTGTGTTGTTTGCTTTCAAGTTCTCTCCGATGAAAGCATAAAGCCATCAAAATTAGTTCGACACTTGGAAACTAAACATCAGGCTCATAAAAACAAACCCTTGGAATTTTTCGAAAGAAAATTACATACCAAAATAATTTGAAACATACATGAGTGGGTAAAACCACACCAATTTCTATAATACAAAAGTATTTTTAATAATATAAAATATTATTAAAAATGGGGTGTGAAGAACACAATACAAGTTATATATTTGTGAATGTATCTCCTCTCCAGAGACGCAGATACGTATTTCACATTTCTACAGGATCGTCGGTACGCCCCTGCTGGAGAAGAGATACATTCAACCAAACATAACTACCTTGCTATCAACCAGAAATTATTAAGATAGAGCGTGAAAGAATATTCAGCGCTGTCTACATAATAACTGCCGAACTAAGCAACGTGTTTCTATAGACGGTAACAACAATATCTATAAAAAACTGTATTATCGTATCTTCACTACTTGTCGGGCGAACCGAATGCGTATATAACAAAATAATTTGAAACATACATGAGTGGGTAAAAACCACACCAATTTGTATAATACAAAAGTATTTTTAATAATATAAAATATTATTAAAAATGGGGTGCGAAGAACACAATACAAGTTATATATTTGTGAATGTATCTCCTCTCCAGAGACGCAGATACGTATTTCACCTTTCTACAGGATCGTCGGTACGCCCCTGCTGGAGAAGAGATACATTCAACCAAACATAACTACCTTGCTATCAACCAGAAATTATTAAGAGCGTGAAAGAATATTTAGCGCTGTCTACATAATAACTGCCGAACTAAGCAACGTGTTTCTATAGACGGTAGCAATACTTAAAAATACTTTTGTATTATACAAATTGGTGTGGTTTTTACCCACTCATGTATGTTTCAAATTATTTTGTTATATACGCATTCGGTTCGCTCGACAAGTAGTGAAGACACGATAATACAGTTTTTTATAGATATGGTTGTTACCGTCTATAGAAACACGTTGCTTAGTTCGGCAGTTATTATGTAGACAGCGCTGAATATTCTTTCACGCTCTGTCTTAATAATTTCTGGTTGATAGCAAGGTAGCTGTGTTTGGTTGAATGTATCTCTTCTCCAGCAGGGGCGTACCGACGATCCTGTAGAAAGGTGAAATACGTATCTGCGTCTCTGGAGAGGAGATATATTCACAAATATATAACTTGTATTGTGTTCTTCACACCCCATTTTTAATAATATTTTATATTATTAAAAATACTTTTGTAAAATTACATACCTTGAGAAATCAACAAACTTCTATTTGTAAATCAAGTCATATTGATAAAAGGGTTCTTAAAGCTTTATATCTCGAAGCATTAAGAGTAGCTAAAATATCCCAAACACCATACAATCGCTGAAAACTTCATATTGCCTGCTGCAATCGTGGAAGAAGCAAAAAAATTGAAAAAGTTCTGCTTTCTAACGACACAATATCAATGCGAATCAACATGGCTGTCGATGTTCGAGATCAGATAATTCAGCAAGTGAGTTCAAGTGAATTTTTTAGTATTCAATTTGACTAATCAATGGATGTAGCAAATATGTCTCAGTTCTTATGTTTTGTGAGGTATGAATGTGATAGGGACACATTAATCAAAGAAAATATGTTTTGCAAAACAGGACCAGGACAATGTCTTGTTGATGTTTTTTATGAAACTACTAGAAACTATACTATATACATAGATTGGATAAAATATATTGCAATATCTATGTACAAAGAAGATAACAGGAATGAATAGTGGATTAATGAAAATATTAAAAGATCGTCTTATGGACGCACTGATTCCTTCACAGACATGCTCTTGCTGCAAAAAACATGCCGGAAAATTTCAATCAAATTCTTTGTGAAGCTGTGAAAATAGTTAATTTTATTACAAGCCGGTTACAGACAGGCTATTTTGCTAAACTATGCGATGAAACGGGTGAAAATAAAAAATCTTTTTTTATCCATTCAGTAGTTAGATGGTTATCGCGAGGAAAAGTGTTAACCCGGGTATTGGAATTGCGAGATGAATTAATAATATTTTTCAACTATAAACAAACGCCATTCTCATTGTTTTTACAGAATAATGAGTCTATGTTCTTGGCTTACTTAGCTGATGTATTTTCGCATTTAAACGACTTGGGTGTGAATTTACAAGGACGTGATAAAAGCATTTTATTAATGACGGACAATTTCATACTTTCATTAAGAAGCTTGATATCTGAATTATTTGCCTTCAAAGCAAAAATTTGGATATGTTTCCACTCACTTCGTATTAGATTCAGAAAAACTTGAATGAAAAAGACACTATTTATTATTCACTACAGTGCTACAGTACTAAAAATTCAGTTGATGGAGAAATAAAAGAAAGATAATAATGATTTCTCGAAGAGATGGGTACTGAATCCGTTTAGTGAAAACGTCGTTGCCGCTGCTAAGTTACCAATTGATATTCACGACCAGCTAATCGAAATGTCTCCCTACAGAAAGCTGCAACTGCTAATTTACATCTGAAAATTTAAATATTTAGTTACAGACGCAATGAAAATGCGTCATGAAACATGCGTATTACAGTAAAAACTGACCAGCTGGGTCACACAATTTTACTCGAATATTTGTGTAAATTTTCACATTTTAAAGACACTGTAAAATAATATTAACCATTTTGTATTTATGTAGACCGATGTTAGTTTGTAAATTACTCTGATAGGTATCCGATGAATCCACTGTGTTGGCGAAACAATTGTCGCATATTAACAAAATGAAGATTTAACTATTAGTTTTATTTCCATTTTAGATAAGTATTGATATGAAAATCGCCAGATTATGACGCTCAACATTTTAGTTTGGAAATTATAAAAACAAGGTTCTGGAAAACTGTTATGAGTCAGAAAACATTGTTTGGAATAGAACAAAAATTTTTAGTTCAAACGCTAATACTTATTATACAATACAATGAGTAGGTGTTATATCTTCGATTCCGAGGTAAATGCAAAATTGCTTAAAGAACAACATCCAGGTTATACTTTCCATAGTATTTTATTTAGTTAGTAGTTTCGTTTACAAGCAAATAACTTTTTTATTAAAAACAAGAATGAAGTTAGAAGTTATATCTTATAACTTCTAACTTCATTCACCTAGTTCAAGTAGGTAGTATATATAAAATATATGCAAAATATGTGCTGCCAGGCTTTGAAAGGCTGTGTGACAAGATTTTAATAAATCGAGGTTTCTTTTGTTTTCGTAGCTTTTATTGCATTTGGTTATAAAAATAATATAATAAATAGTAATAAACACAGCTTCTAATCTAGTAATATATTATCAGAATGTGTTTTTCTGGATTTTAGTTAAATTTACACCTTGTTTTAGAATATTGTGAATGAACACTTTACAATTGACTACTTACAACATGGAAATTCAATGAAACTAAAACTTCAACACTAATAAAAGGCCTTTGTTGTTTATAATAATAGTTCTTAGCGACAGTAATAAAATTTTCTAAGAATAGGGGCTTTACTCCAAAATGTCCATTTTCGATCAATTATGGAAGTTATTCGTAGAGTTGCACACTTTGTCTCGAATGCATGTATTGTAAGGACGGCTTGTCGTTAAAATATTATGATTCGTTTTAAGTTTAAATTGAATTCACAACCAAATACAAATACATGCGTATTATTATTTATGATCCATAAATACAAATGGCTATTATGATTTTGTATAATAACAATATCCAGTGCATACTAAAATATCACTCTATAAATTTATGAGATCCGGCAAATCATTTCAGAGAATATTTAGATAAATAGTTAAATGTGGGGATGCACTACATACGGTCCTGCCGTACCGCAAACATCCTCAGCTCTATTAATGACTTAAAGAAGGGTTATTTCATGTTTTTGATTTTTTTTATATCGAAAAATCTGAACAGACAAAAGAGATCTGACAGGATTATCTTTATAATGATTAATAGTCCTAGTTGTATATGGAACTGTGCCAGCAATGAAACGAAACTTCTTTCTTTGATCGATTTGTTCAGTCTCGTTCTTCAAAAATATCGACGTAGCCCATTTGTTAAAAGACGCTGGCCAGAAGTTGATGTTAAATGAAATACGCTATGCTGAAACATATTTATGATATAAGTGAAATGACGTTTGCGATTTCGGAATTTTCCTTTCTACATGTTCTTATTTCTTTTTAAAAAAAAAAAAAATTCAATATATTTTTCATGTTTATTAGCTTTTGGAAGATGATAAGTGTGGGTGTATATATTTGTATTTTAAACATATAGTTTTCACCCATCTGATGCAGCCATTGTATGTCGAAAGAATATTTAATGATGTACAATAAATATTAGAAACGATAAAATATTACTTATTTCTTAATGTTATAATGAAGTTTCAACTAGAATCTCATTCGTCAATCAACAATTTCAAATTATTAACTCTTAAGTTTCTGTATTATTAAATAATGTTTAAACGGAATCGTAAAATATCTTCAAATGTAATTTAGACATTGTGCTGATAAGCAAGATCTATATTCTACTTTAAATAAGCGTTTAACCTACATCATTTTATTCTGGTAGAAGGGGATAAAACGAAGTTTTTGCGGTGAAGAGTAGAAAACAAGGTTTATTTGAATGACACATTTAAATTGACGCGAACGAAAATAGCTGGGAAATAGAAAACGCACTGTCACCTCACACACAGATTGATGAGCTCTGCAGAATTGCTGAAATTCTAAATTACAGACTCAACAAATTGTTCTAAATAGATGAATGTTATTAGTTATTATGTGTTATATATATGTAGATATGCACATATTTACAGTGAGCATTTTTTAACAATTGCATAACGAATATCTTAATTATATCAACCAATGAATATACCTACATATTATTATGTACATATTTAAATGAAAATTAATCTAATCCCATAATTAAGATACTTGTTATGCGATTATTAAAAAAATCTGTTATTATTGGTTATTGAAAACATGTTAGCATACACTTATGTTACCATATTCGCAAGAACCAATAACAACAAATTTTTTAATGATCGCAAACTACCTTAATTACGAGGACGTCGTAAAGTAAGTTTCGTTTGGTTACTAAAAAAATACCAATATATAAAAACGTTTTTAGTATATACAGGGTGCGACAAAACAAACAGTGCAGTTTTGATGGGATATTAAAAAAAATGGCACAACTTACGAAAAAGTGGTTTATTCTGCTTGAGTCCGTACTACACCCCATTTTTTCACTTTAGTTTTAAAGATCACATCAGCAAGATGATGTCCTCCAGAAGCGATGCACTGATGTAGGCGATTTCTGAAGTTTTCAACTGCGTTCTGGCACATATCGATCGGAATGGCGGCGATTTCCTCTGTAATACGGATCTTCAGTTCTTCCAAATTGTGAAGACGATGCTGAAAAACCTTTTCCTTGAGGTAGCCCCACAGAAAAAAATCGCAAATGCTCAAATCCGGTGATCTCGCCGGCCACCCCAGGTCGCCCCTCAGAGAGACGAGGCGCGCAGGGAACATCTGCCGCAGTTTTGTCATTGAAATCTGCGCTGTGTGGGCCATAGCCCCGTCTTGTTGGAACCAAATATCCCCAAGGTCTTGTTCTTCAGCCAACCGTGCCAATTGTGGATCAAAAATATTTTCGAGCACTGAAACATCACGCCGAGCGGTGACGGTTGTTGCACGCTCATCCTCCTCAAAAAAGTATGGTCCATTAACCCCAAATTTGGAAATGGCACACCATACAGTGACTTTCGGGGAGTGGAGAGGTCTCTCATGAACTTGTCGTGGGTTATTATCCGACCAATAACGGAAATTCTGTTTGTTTACGGTTCCAGAGAGATGGAAGTGGGCTTCATCACTACTGAAGAATTGACCTTGGTGGGATACGGTCTAATATTTCTTGGGCGCGATTCACACGGATTTGAAAATTTGTAGGCATCAACTCCTGAACCAGCATAATCTTATAGGGATGGAAGAATAAATCTTTATGCAAAATCCTTCTTACAAAGCGGTCGGACATATTTAATGCAGTTGCATGTCTCCGGGCAGAGCGTGTTGGTGATTGTTCAACAGATGCTCTCACTAGAGCTACATTTTCGGGAGTTCTCACTGTTCTGGGTCTTCCCATACCCCTAGGCCTTTTTGTTGAACCAGTTTCTTCCAGCGCACGAACCCAACTCGCGATAACATTGCGGTGCGGAACGGGATCAGGAAGTGGAATGTTAAAGTGCCGTCGAAAGGTCCGCTGAGTGATGATGAAAGAACGACCGCTTTCAAAAAACATGCGAACGGCGAAGCCGCGATGCTCTCCGTTCCAAACCATTGCTACGACTGAAAACGGGGTGAGTTACCGGACACAATGAATCCCCTCCCAGGTTCCCATCCTCACCACAGCGGATGTAGTCGCCCATCGCAACTGCACTGTTTGTTTTGCTGCACCCTGTACAATTCAGTACTACCACTTTCACCTATTTTTTTAAATAGTTGCCGTTAAGATTGAGACATTTGACATAGCTTTGAACCAGCTTTTTAATGCCCTCTTTATAGAACTCTGTCACTTGTGACTTAAGTTGAGTTCTGTAGCGCTTCATCGCTCTCAAACCGTTGGCTTCCAAGCTATTTCTTCATGTTAGGGAAGAGATGGTAGTCGCAGAAGCCAAATTAGGGCTGTTTGGAGGATGCTGAAACACTTTATACACACATTTATAACTTTCCATCCTTAGGCCTACCGTGCGAGCGGCGGTTTGCGGGCGCGCGTTGTCATAAAGCAAAACGATGCCCGAACTTAAATAATCCACGTCGCTTGTTCTGACTAGCTCTTTTAAGCTTCTTCAAAGTTTCACAGTAGACTTCAGTGTTTATTGCGGCCCTTCGTTCCATAAAGTCTACAAGAAGGACGCGTTTCTTGTCCCAAAAGACAGTGGCCATGACTTTTTTCGCAGAAAATGTTTGATGGCAGTTTAAAGGTTTCTTCGTAGGGGACACAGAGCGACCCCACCGCACTTGACTGTCTCTTTGTCTCAATGTTGACATAGGCGACCTAAGTCTTGTCACCTGTTACGATATTCCTGAAAAAATCTTTATCTTCAACATTGTAAGGTGTCAGAAATGTTAGTGCCGATCCCATTCTCTTTGTTTTATGGTCTTCGGTAAGAAGTTTTGGCACCCATCCTGAACAAAATGTGACCTAAATGCTCGGTAACAACCTCGTACAAAACGGTATGTGAAATTTGAGGGAAAAGAGCACTCAGTTCTGTAATTCAGAGTCGCCGATTTTCACGAATTTTTTTTTCGCCACAACAGTTCGTTTGCCATAACAGCTGGTCGTCCACACCGTTCTTCAACATGGACATTAGTTTGTCCTTCTCGAAAGATATGGCACCAGCTTCTAACCATACTGTCGCTCATGACATTTTCAGCATAAGCAGAACAAAGTTCACGAGTAATCTCAGTTCTTTGCACTTTAAAATCGGATAACAGCACGCAATTCATAATCGGTGGGATTTTAAATTGCCGCAGCCATTTAAACGAACAAAAAAGCACAAAATAAATGTCCGAACGATTCTCTCACTAGCACTGCCCGACTCACACTGAATCAGACTACACCGCAGCGCTGCGATCGCGCCGATATCCCCACTCCTTTTCCAATCAGACGGAAACAGAACTTTACGAATAGTCCACGTATCGTATATGAATGAATTATGTGTCTAGAGGATTTGAATAATCACTCTATCACATAAAATTCTTGCGAATGCGAAGATTGGACTAGCTATGACTGCTTTCTCTCTGAGCTTAAGTTAAGTTTACCTTGAAAGGGTTTATGTGGAAAACTAAAATACTTTAAAAAACAATAATATTTATTCTTTTTATTCAGATACAGATGTTTCATTTAGTATATATTAAATAATAAATATTAAACGAAACGCGAAGATAGCTTAAAGTATTTCTATCTGGATTAAGGAAATTAATATTATTGTCTTTTAAAGTATTTTTAATCTCTTTGAACTAAAATTCATGAAGAAATCAGAATAGTTGAACACTTTTGGATTTAGATTTAGATTACTTGAGGTGACTTAAAAAACTTATTTCATAGCGATCTTTCTAGATCTGTTGTGCTTCTCATGTTTCGTTAGAGTACTTTCTATAGCCCTGCTCTTTTAAGTGATCTTAGTAACTTCGAGAACGGCTCTTATAAATGTAGTTCTTCTTTAGGATATTGATCATCCATTTTTAAGAACAGAGTTCGTGCTACATCTGCGCATTGGCGTAGCAAATGAATCGCGGTTTCTTTTTCCTCGTACATATCGTTTCTTCTGTTAAATCCTTATTATCCATATGTTTGTTGAGATTACAAATACCTGTTAATAGGAATATAATCATCTCTACAGTATTTCTGTCTCTATTCAGTAAGTCTATTGTAAACTTCGTCGGATGTTCCTTAAAGAACTGTTTTGCCTGTCTTTGCCGCAGACTTCATTAATCTTTTCCTAGATCCATTTTCAGCTAACTTTTTCATGGTTGTTTTAATATTTGTTTTTGTCGAAGGAAGGATCTGGTCCTATAAAAGCTGTAGATGACGCCTGTCGCGCTCGTCCACCTGCCTTCTCATTAGACTTATTCCTTTTGTGTCCTGGCACCCAGGCTAATGTTTCGCGTGACTACTAGTTCGTTTAGGGCAAATACACAATCCCATAAAAGTTCAGATTTATCTTACACTGAATCCAGTGCCTCTAACATGGTTCGGCTGTTAGACAAAATAGGCACGGCGCGATTCATTCCATTCCGTCTGTTAATTTCTCCGACAGAAAGACGTAATACGCCCATTTCCACTTGAAGCAGTGGACCATCACAGTCTTAGATCATCATTCCTTCTTCGAGCCCATATATTCCGACTTCAACTCCTGTTTTATAGCCCTCGATGTACCAGATAGATTCTAAGTAATACTATTTTATATTTTTGAATTTGAATTTTTGAACGATGGCATCACTCGGTTTCTCTGTAACGGGATTTGCTTTGAGTTCTCCTATCAACTTATGATGGTCACTGCCGTGGACTTGGTTTATTTATAGGTGTTGGGCCTAGTATTAGTTTGTAGGCTACTGACCTTGCTTCTTCTTGTACATGGGTAATTGTATGTATGGTAAATGCAGTATCAGTTCCAACGCAGTAGCAGGAGTTGTTCTCATGGCCTCTGTGAGACTTAGATATGTTAGTTTTTGTATGCTACTTACACTTAGTCGTCTGCGAACTCTTTTTTGCTTAGTTTTTGACCACCATCGGAAAGCTCCATAGCTTATCGTGTGTCTAGTAATCCTTGTGTATCGACATAGAGTCATATTGGGACAGTCATCACTTTTTCGCTCACATACGCCTACACTTGCCTAAGGCAATGGTTGCTTTATTGGTGGTTTATACAATGCGAGAATTCCACATAAGCCTTTGGTTAAACAGTACTTCAAAATACTTGGTTTTCTTTCCAAATGGAATATCTGTATTTCCGAGAACTAGTGGTTGTAAGCCTTATAGCGTATTCGTTTTAGTGAATATGATTATTTGTGTTTTCTGATCATTTATCGGTAGGGTTTATCTTTGCACGCACCAGTCGTCTACGATATTTAGGGGAGTTTATGCTCGTTCTGGAATAACTCCTGCAAAAAGTTTTCGGACGACATGGTTGAATGCAATACTTGGCGACTAAATGGAGTAAAGAGCTTATTTATGTTATTGAAAAACATCGTCAAGTATTACTGTTACCTTAGGTTGACTTATTTGAAATTTAGATGGATATAGTATTATTGTATGATTACTCAATAATTGCTAGAACTGCTGCTAGTGAAATATTAATAAGTCTTTGTAATTATATAAGCTTCAAAATATGCAGTCTCAATGATACAAAAATACTGTACTCTGAATACATTTCGAAAAAAAAAACGGTACGAAAACAAAAAGTATCACATTTCAGTGATACCACACAATTTCAGTAACCCTAAATATCTAAGCAAATTAGAAATTTTAATTCTTTGTAGATTGGATTATATATATATATAGCGAGGCTTTGCAGCTTTAAAGCCGCTTCTCGCATCCTAAGCGCCAACGCTCCTTATCACTCCAGTCTCCCTCCTGCAGATCTCGTTCTTTCATCTCTTTGTGTATATTTTGTGCCAATCATTTCCGCGGTATTCCCCGTTTGTTTCTTCGTGGAGGAATCCATTCCCATACTTTTCTGGGAATCCTCTCGTCACTCATGCGACGCAGGTGGCCGTACCACTTTAGCTGTTTTTCATTTATTGTGTCCAAGATAGTATCTGTAGCCCTCATTCTTTCTCTAATCTTCTCATTCCTAACGTGGTCGAATAAAGTTAAGCTACAGCATCGTCTCCAATAAGACATCTCTGCTGAAAGTATTTTCTGATTGATGTTTTTATTCATGACACACACCTCCGACCCATACGTCATAACCGGTTCAATTAGTGTTTGATATATATTTTTTTTGTTTTTTTTTGTCAAGTTATTATTCCACAGGATCGGATGCAGTGCTCTAGTCATATTGTTTCCTCTACCTATTTTCTTCAGTATGTCCTTCTCATCCCTTCCATCTTCGCAGAAGGTGACCCCAAGATATTCATACTCCTTTATATTTTTTATTACTCCACTTTCCAATTTCAAATCTTGCCCCCTTCCTCCTATAACCATATACTGGGTTTCTTCCGTATTTACTTCTAAGCCCCATTTATTGTATTCTTCTATGAGTCTAGTAAGCATATATTCCATGTCTTGTTGGTTTTCAGCAATTACTACTTGGTCGTCTGCGAAGAGAATTGTGTGTAGACGGCTACTTTCCAGATGTGTCCTCAAGGGGCTGCATTTCCTACTCCAATGCTTTAGAGCCGCTCCTAAGTAGATTTTGAAAATGGTAGGGGATAAGCAGTAACCCTGTTTCACGCCTTTTGTTGGTTGGAAGGGTGCAGATGTCTGTTTTCCGACTTTGACCACGGCTTGATTTTCTCTGTAGAGGATTTTTATTGCGTTTATATAATCTTTATTTATGCCTTGTTCTTCCATTGTAATCCATAATTTCTGAAGAGGGACGGAATCAAATGCCTTTTTTAGATCTATGAATGTAATATGGAGTTCTCTATCTTTTATTATGCTCTTTTCTGCTAGATGTCTTAGGGTGAATATATTGTCCGTACAGGATCTTCCCGGTCTAAAGCCACTTTGTTCTTCTATTTCTCTGATTTCTTTCTCTATTCTAGCTTTAAGGATTCTTCCATACAGTCTACCAGTGGATGAAGTGATGCTTATACCTCTATAGTTCCCGCATTTGTTTCTGTCGCCCTTCTTATATATTGAATTTATGTGGGAGATTGTCCAGTCATGGGGTATATCTTCTCCAATTAGACATTTATTAAATATAAGACATATTACTTTCGATGCTCTTGTTGTTGCATGTTTTAGTAGCTCAATAGGCAGATCACCCGGTCCAGGTGCTCTATTATTTCTCATTTTCTGTAACTCCTTTTTTACTTCTTCTACCGTAATCCCCTCTATTGTATGTTCTTCTACTTTTCCATTTTTTAAGCCAGTGTCTAAATATTCTTGTCTCTTCTCTATCAGTAGATCACCGTAGTAGTCTTTCCATACTTCTGTTTTTATAGGGTTGATTTTTCTTATTTCATTTGTATTTTTACTTAAGTTGTTTATTGTTGTCCAAGCTGCTCTGGACTTAGATCCACCTACCATTGAGCTTATTTGTGCACATTTGTTGTTCCATGCTTCATTTTTAAACTTTTTTATTTCCTTCTTAACCATGTACTTGTATCTATTATATTGTTTTCGATCTTCTTCCTCTTTGGTAGCCAACCATTTGAGATATAACTTCTTTTTTTCTTCTACCAATTCGACTAGTTCGTCTGACCACCAGAAATCTCTTGTTTTTTTCTCTTTTATTCCGAAAGCTTCTAGGGCTGTCTCATGTAGTTTTTGTTTTAGAGTTTCATACATTTCGTGCGCTGTTCCAGTAATTTCTTCGTCAAGTTTTCGAGCCAATCGTAATTTATATAGAAAGCTAGTGGGTTCATTTTTAAGACTATCTAAATTATAGACTTTTGGTTTTTCAGATTGGATTTTACATGCAAATTTTATTTGAAGTAATTATATCTTAAAAACTTAAATTAAAAAAATGTATTTATTTGTAATTAAATATTGTGTCAGTTCAAGTAAAAACTTTTAAATCAAATACGTCAGGATCGGATGGTAAAGTTATAATCGATTATGAAATGGCTTAAATAAGATTAATAAAGCAGCATAATGGTCCCTTTTTTTATGAAAATACATTAAGTAAGCAGCAAGGCGGTAGGGATTTCAAGAAAGCACGAGAGAGCGGTAGAAGTGGAATCAAGATCTATTTCCGCCGACGCGAAGCGAGTTTTTTCTGTCTTTCGCAAGGCGTCAAGTGTGAAATGTCAGCTACAGGCAGCAAATTACGCCCGCCATAAATACATCTTGCAGTAATGGCAGTTGTTAAGTGTTTCAGATAGAATCACTACATGGCATCGACATAGGAAATTGTCGACGTCAGAGGCTTTATTAATAATTGGACGTGTTTTACTTGTCAAGAAATTTGGAGGGAATGAAAGAAGGCAAAAAGATAGGATTTTATATTTATTGCTGGTAATTCGGCACTTTTTCTAAGATAAACTTTTTCATTTTCCTCATAGCTTCTGACGTAGTTTGACGAACTGTTGTTAAAAAAATATTACTTTTTTATTAGATTCATTAGATTGAATGTTATATGTTTGTTTTATATTTACAATTTATTTTACTTTTTTGGGAAAAACTAGTGTATTATCATGTATGCTCAAGTAATTTTGCACAGTAATTTATGACATGAATATAGGTCAGTGTCCTAAATCACAGTTAAAAATAATACATACGAGGTGTTACCCAGAAATTTCCGGAATTTGAATGTGGCGCGCGAAGGGATGGTAGTACAGATCAATAGCGCACATGTAGTGACTTATGTTTTGCTAAGTTGTGCCAAACATTTTTTGTGTTTATATTCGCTGAGTTATTTTTCTGTGATTCTTCTGATGTGAATGAGCAAAGAACCTGCATCAAATTTTGTTTCAAACTAGGTAAAACGTCAGCAGAAACTTTGAAAATGCTTCAACAAGCGTTTGGTGAGGATGCTTTAGGTCAGACGCAAACGCATTATAAGTGAATGCACTTGCAAATGCACTTTTTAATTACATGTCAAATGGTATTATATGTCAAGTCTTAGGCACTCGCGTTTTTACAGAATACGTCTAATAACACTGACCTACAACCATTTTGGTGCTGGAGATTTTAGTCCCGATTTTAAGTATGTCTTACATGGCGATATCAAAAATGTTACCCGTTTTCTTCTGTCAGCTCTAGTTCACGAGAAAAAAAAAACACAATTCACGAAAAAATATATATTTTATTGACATTAAACATCAAGAAATTGTCTTATGAGTGATTTTCTAGAATGAAACTGACTCGGGCAATCTCGCATGATTCCCCAGCAATAGTCAGCCATCATATGACTGTCCCACCTTCCTTGGTATCTATTCTCCATTGTTTTTAGGTCTTGGTGGAAACGTTCCCCTTGTTCTTCGCTTAGATCTCCTAAATTGTGTTGGAAATGATGTAGATGACTATTGAGATAGTGTAATTTTATACTCATATTACAGCCTAAATCTTTGAATCGCACCAGCATTTCCTCTACTAGTTCCACATAGTTGTCAGCCTTATGATTTCCGAGGAAATTTTGTGCAACTGCTACAAAAGATTGCCAGGCAAGCCTCTCCACATCATTCATACAAGTCTCAAAATTAGTTGTGTCTTTCATCAATTTACGTATTTGAGGTCCATCAAAGATACCTGCTTTTAGTTTTTCAGTACTTAAACCAGGAAATTTGTGAGAAATAAACTGGAAACATTGACCATTTCTATCGAGAGCCTTAACAAATTGCTTCATTAGCCCTAATTTTATATGCAATGGCGGAAGAATGATTTTTTCTCTTGAAACTAAGGGTTCATTTATAACATTTCTTTCCCCAACAACAAGAGCATCTCTCACAGGCCAATTTTTTGCAGTCCAATGACGTGATTTAGCTCGACTGTCCCAGAGACAAATAAAACATGGGTATTTAATATAACCACTCTGTTGACCCAATAAAAAATTAACCATCTTCAAGTCGACGCAGATCACCCAGTTATGTTCAATATATTTTATTTTTTGTAAAAGATTTGAAATTACCTCATATTCTTCTTTTACACATGTTGAGTGAGCAATTGGAACGGGAGCATATTTATTTCCATTATGTAGAAGAACTGCTTTTAGACTTCGTTTACTACTGTCAATAAAGAGACGCCATTCATTGGGCTGATAGATCGTTAAACCCATGAAAGCCAGCAAACCACTCACATTACAGCAATACACAAAATTTTCATCAGATGAAAAAAACTTCAATAACTTTCCCTCTCTCGTGCGATATGTAGACACTCGAACATCTGAGGAAAGACATTTTCCTTCTTTTAACCTTGACGCTAGTAACTCAGCACGTTCTTTCGAAAGATCTAAGTCTCTGATGAGGTCACTAAGCTCATTCTGCGAAAATGGCTTAGGATTTGATGTTCTTCCGCAGTATTGAAAGTCATCATCTACTTGGGAAGAAATAGGTATTTCAGCTTCATCCTCCTGAGATTGCTGCACTACCTGGTGAAAAGTTGGTATTGGAACATTTTCTGAATGAGGAACAGGTTTTTGTACTGAAGAAATATTGGGGTATTTCCATTTATGGCGATTGTTTTTGTTGATGCCCACTATATTAATCATACAAAAGTAACAGTCGTCATAATGCTTTTTTTGTTCTCGCCATATCATAGGCACTCCAAACTTCAAAGACTTACGTTTCTCTCTCTCCCATTGTCGCAAATGTTCAACGCATATTTTACAAACACTATGAGGCACCCACACTTTATCTTGGTGTAGAATTTCAATACCGAAGTAAGCAAAATACAAACGACGCACTATGTTTGTAATCGATTTACGCTGATTTTTCAGTATGTATTCACCACAAACATAACAAAATATATCAGGATCGTTAACACAACGTCTGGACGTACTAGCCATAATGAGATAGTAACACAAACTTTATCGATGATATTGTAATAATGACTAGTTACGAACAAGGCCATAACAAGACCGACAACAATTCACAATGAGGGTAGTAGGTAAACTAGAGCTGATGAGTTAAACTGACGTATGTCAATATACTGTACATTACCTACTTTATCGACAATTCAAACAAACAGAGATGCACCAAAAAAAATTTTTTTTTTTGTAGGCCTGTGTAATCTTTTTTCGCACCATTTGGTGTTTCTTATATAAACATTCTAATGTATTTAGTTGCCTATCGTATTTAGAAATGTCAGATAATTTACAATTATTATTATTAACATAAAATAGAAGCAAGATATTTAGAACAGAGACACATCTTCTTTTTTGAAAACTCTGCTAACTCTGGACAACATTTGCGGGGTTACAGTTTTAAACCGTGCCTTAAGCGTATTTTCATATCGTGTTGTGTGGTGTTGTCGGACGCATTTTGTAGACAATTTCTTTTATGTATCCCTATAAAAAGAAATCTGATGGAGTTAAGTCTGAGGGGCCAATTTTGAAATCCATTTCTACCCAATCCACCTGTTTTGAGAGTTGGCATTTAAACATTGCTGAACCTCGCGATTGAAGCCATATGTTTGTTCTGATGTTTAAAGAAACCTTTTCTAATTATACTGGAAGCTGGTGTAAAAGAAAATCGAGAAACATCATACCATTCAAAGGTTCTTCAAAAAAATAGGGTTCGATTAAGTATAGGCCTAGTATTCCACCCCACACATTAATGGACCACTTATTCTGATTTCTCATGACACTGTATTCATGCGGTTTTGAACCAGATCAAATCGATGTTGTGTCTATTCACGACACCATTGTTATGAAAATTACATTCATCACTAAATAACACATTATCAAAAAGGTTTTCATTTTATGTCACCTTATCTAACACCCATATACAAAATTCCATTCGATTTTCAAAATCATTTCCATAAAGTTCTTGACAAAGCTGGATTTTATCTGTTTTTTAATAATTCTTGAAATACTTGCTTGACTAATGTTAGTATTCTTGAATAACTGATTTTGACTAATATTGGAATTTTCGATAACTGAACCAACTACAGTAAAAACGTTTTCTTCATCTTCAGTGAAAAATTTCCTTGTAATGGGCTTTTATAACTGACACTTCCACTCTCCTTGAACTGGTTTAATAGTTTATCAAAAATGGCTAGCTTAGGGTGATTTCTTTCCGGAAACCTTTGAACATAAAGCCGAGAAGCCAATAAACAATTCTGATGACATTGTAATAACTCGATACGTAGTCATGTGTATGCGTAACACTTTGCCAAGGCGAAGCCTCGCTTTTAATACAAACCATTAACGTGTTATCTAAACACGACCTTACCTCGGGTTTGTTGCATACACAAGACCAACGCATCAGAGTTATACATTTGTTCTAGAAACAAATGATAAGTAAGACAAGGATCTTCTCTAGTATATATAGACGATAGTTTGAGTCATAAAGACAGTCACTACGATAGTCAGAGTTACGACGAGAGTTACAACCAGTCAGTGGTACGAACTGGGTTACATCTTAATAACCACGTTCTGCCCTGTCTGAGTTGAACCAAGTATACTATGTACATCTTGTAAATATATTGTTATTCAGTTTGTAAGCGTTGAGTTAATTATAGAATGTTACCCGAACTTCGAGTGTGTATCATTTAGTACTTTATTCCGCCTCGAACCAGCAACGCGATGTGGCCGCCCAAACGGCCCACATTACATGCCGATACTCCAGGCACATAGAGTTTACATGGACGATCCATCCTGCCCACGTTACATGGCGATTCTACCTTAGGGCATAAGGCCCTACCTTTATTACAACATTCTCCAAGCATAAAAATTATATCGCTCTTCTTTTGTGTAAATCTTCATTTTGGCCAAGCAATACAACAAAAATATTCAAATAATAACGATCTAATCTTCCACAATAACAAAAAATAATACCATTATAGCAAAAAACAGACTTTGTAGACTAAAATGTCACATTAAATAAATTATCTGACATTCTAATTATCTGACATTTAATTATCTTCTAATTAACTTCTAATTATCCGAGTTCCACAATAACAAAAAATAATATCATTATAGCAAAACAAACTTTGTAGACTAAAATGTTACATTAAATGAATTATCTGACATTTCTAAATACAAAGGTATTTTTAATAATATCAAATATTATTAAAAGTCTGGTGTGAAGAACACAAATACAGGTTTACTATTAATATTTTTGTGAACGTGTCCGAAAATATCTCTCCCCAGAGACGTAGATACGTATTTCACTTTTCTACAGGCTCATCGGTACGCCCCTGCTGGAGAAAGAATATTTCCAGTCACATTCACAAAAAAGAACCACATCACCACATCGCAGAAATTGTCCAGACCTGGCGGAGAAGTAAATTCAGCGCTGCCTGTTGTCAGACAGCCGAAGTACCTCGCCCCGTCCACATAACCAATGTGAAGTAACGACGACCTTCCAAAGGTGGCACAGGTTGTACGTATCTACGTCTCTGGGGAGAGATATTTTCGGACACGTTCATAAAAATATTAATAGTGAACCTGTATTTGTGTTCTTCACACCAGATTTTTAATAATATTTTATATTATTAAAAATACCTTTGTATTATACAAAACTGGTGGGGTTTACCTACTCATGTATGTTTCAATTATTCTGATTTCTAAATATAATAGGCAACTAGCTACATTAGAATTTTTATTTAAGAAACACCAAAAGGTGGGGAAAAACGATTATTAGGCGTATTCTGTAAAAACGCGAAGGCTTAAAGCTTGACATATTAATACCATTCGATAGGTAATTAAAAAGTGCATTTGCTGGTAAGTTAAAAAATATGACATTCTATTTAAATTAATCAAGTTATAGCCACTTAAAGTTCTTATTTGATTAGTTTCAATTTTTGTACACCCTGTATAAGATGGCAAGTTGTTTATAATTTGCATATAAAATGTGATCTATTGTTACACTTCACTGTAAATTTCGCTTACATAACTTAAATACTTCTTAATTATTTAAAGCATGAAAATTAGGCTAGAGAAAATTCAAATTATTTAAGAAACCTTAAGGTTTAGGACTAGGTAATATAAACCTAATTAAAACACACACTTATTTTGATTGGAGAATCCAAAAATGCAATAATATACAGGGGGTTTCATTTGAAAAAATAAAACTTTGATACTTTTAGGGCCTTTGGAACATCCTATATAATATGAAATTAATTTTGGAAAGTAATCATAATAGACTACCATATATCCCAATAGTGAAGCTTTTTGAAAGTCAAGTATTTTGGCCACAATATTCCGTGCCGTATAACGTGAATAACCCTGTATATTTACCATGAAGGTATAGCAAAAAAAGACACCCAATGAAGATTGCTCGTTTTTATTTGATTACATTTCCAACAATTCTAAAGACGTGTCTGAACTTTATCTCTATAGTGTTAATTGTTGTTGACAAAATAAAACCGTGCTCTTAAGAAAGCTCTTTGCATAAACAACCTTCATTTATTGTTTCTTCCTCCTGGTTTGAAGGAAGTTCGGTAAGTGTCGACCGAAGTATAAGTTGAAATAATACAATAGTTTTTGTATAACACTAATATATTTACAAGTTTAATCTTGGAGTTCCGTTAACTTAATGTAAATGCAGTATCTGGTCTTAATACTAAAGACCGAGAAAACTGGCTAATAAATAATATTTGTTCCTATTTAGATCACTGAGATCTTAGTAGGAACTGTTAGTTAGATCACTGAGACCTAAGCTTTAACTCGAAGAGATCGTACTTGGAACTGTAGTGAGCTCTGAGAGATCTTGTTTGGAACTCTTTCTTTATTCCCTTATTTTTCGGCAAGAAAGTTTTGTCCCCGCCAGTCAAAGAGAGGGAGAAAACAATGAAATAGAGTATACGGAAATTTCCATACCATTATTTTTACCTTTCCAAGAAAGGTATATGCTATAGTTTCCAACGTCATAAATGTATTAAAATAAACAATATACGCCGGAAACCCTTAATTATAGAAAATAAAATACCTCTTAAAGTAATAAATATACAATGCACAGAGATAACCTAATAGTTCGCAGAATCGCATCGAACCAAATTATTTAACCTATTATAATAATATATAACAGGAAATATGTACAATAAAACTTATTCTATTATATTTATGCTTATTCAAATACATTTACATAATGGATGGATTAACCAGAGGGTTGTGCCTGTAATAAAATAAATAGTTTTTATGACTGTAGAAAATAAGACAATGAAGAAATGTAATACCTGACCAGGCCTAAAGTAATTAACAATATTAAATATATCTGAACTTCAAGACCTTTTCTATATACAATATATAATATTTACAATTTAAAACTAGGATTAAACATAAATATACCTACATCTAAATAAAACTAAAAATACAAAATTAAATCTATTTTGCCCGAACACTGACTGACATTAAAAGATTTTCCAAAATAGTTCAATATTTTCCGATTTTCCTTTCTGCTTTGCAACAGAGATTTTTCTATGATCAAAAGGGCACTTAAAAAACGTGATCGAATTTACACTGTTTGTGATCCCACAGAAATCATTGCTAACGCCTCCAGAACGCATAAATTTGAGGTAAAAGAAATTAATACTTCTGAGATAACAGATTTCAAGTCATGATAGCGACATATTACAAGAAAAATGCAGTTTCAATGCAAATTCGAAATCACGAAAGATCTTAAAAAATGCACTTTTTCTGTGTATGACTCTGAGCATTCTGGATGTGTTTAGGTTTCGGAGTTTATCAAAGGTCTGGTGGAATATACCTTTAACCTTAACCTTCCGTTAGGCGCGCTGATGTTTGCAACGTTAGTAGTCGCGATGGGACTGATAAACCCATGGTGTTGGTTTTGTATTTTTTCACTTATCTGTTTACCTTATGTATAGGAGATCCATTATATATAACATTTTAACATTAAGTGAACATACTACTTAACTTTTATTAGAAAGAAAATAATATTTTATTACAATATACAATATAAGAGAACATTATACTGAATCCATTATTATATTTTCTGCGGTATTACAAATTAAGCAATTTTCGCAAACTGTTTTCACATGTTGATTCAAACATAGGTACACGTGACATTTTTCACATGTACACTTGGTACGACAGTCTTTTTTAGAGGCTTGGTAGCAAGGCTGACATCGTTTCCTTTTTGAGCTGGTAGGAACAGAAGCAGTTTTAACGTTATTAGTAACTACTTGCGGTTTATACTTCCTCAACATACTTTTCAGATCATCCGGTAGACTTGTTATTAGCGACCTCCTTTGTAGCTGCCCGGATAATAAAGTCAGAGCCAATTTTTTCAAATATGCCCGCCTATCTGAGTATTGATTACCATTCGCGAGAAAAATGACTCTTGAGTTTATTCCAGCTGTATTCAAAAGATGGTAAAAGATTACCATAGGCCATCTTCTCGTCGCTCTAGCCACATTATAACTAGCGCATAGCTTATCCACCACATCTACCCCAGACTTGGTATCATTATAATGAAGTATTATTTCCGGCTTTTTATGTATGTTATTAGACACTTCATTGGATGATACATGAAGACTTGATAATAGAACAACTGTCTTTCCTGCTTTTGGAACATATGATACAATTGTTTCATTTTTTGAAAAACCAAAAACGCTATCATATTGCTCACGACCTTTCGCTGTTACAAAGTTCGATGGAATTTCCCGTCTGTTCTTTCTTATTGTTCCTACGTATGATAGTTTCTTCTTTTCTAACTCTTGCACTAGACTCAAGCTAGTGAACCAATTGTCGGCCGTAATGTTTCGTCCATATCCATAAATTGGTTCAGCCAACCTAAGAACAACAGCCTCAGCAGAATTGTTTTGACGGTATGGACCCTCGGGCTGCTGTTCGCAGTATAATTCCATGTTTGAAGTATAAAACAACTTCGCATCAGATAGGCAAAAAATCTTCAAGCCATATTTGGTAGGCTTGGACGGTATATACTGCCGAAAGTCGCAGCGGCCTCGAAAAGCTGGTAACTGTTCATCAACTGTTACATTTTGACCAAGAGATAATTGTAGCTGACAATTACGGATAAACATTGTGAACATCTGCCTAACAGCTGCCAGTTTGTCAGACTTTCTGCGATCTTCTCTTGAAGCCCTCTCGTCAAAACGTATTCATCTGATTAAAAATCTAAACCGTTTTTCAGACATCGCCA
The DNA here is from genome assembly GCA_935421215.2 of Melolontha melolontha. Taxonomy (NCBI): domain Eukaryota; kingdom Metazoa; phylum Arthropoda; class Insecta; order Coleoptera; family Scarabaeidae; genus Melolontha; species Melolontha melolontha. The sequence goes on along the minus strand of OW285237.1, from coordinate 162,928,358 downwards.
TTCTAAACATGTTGATACCAAGGTCATCAGTTGCCCACATATCATGAAGGTTTTGGCGCCCACCACGAAAAACACCTGCCAGATATAGCAAACCAAAGCATGCTTTCATTTCTGTAATATCTGTGAGTCGGCTATCTCTTTCTCGGTGAAATTTATCTTTCACAATTTGTATATAATTGTTAGTATTTGTAACTATCAAATCTAAAATATCGTCACTAAAGAAGAGTTTCCAGCATTTAATTTCGGTTTTAGCTTCTCTTGCCGCCTGTGTTACACCTGGTAACACTCTCATAATATTCTGAGGACGACTATGTGTCTTTTTCCAAGGCTGCTTTCTCCATTGTGTTCCATTTTTCCCTGAAAACAAAAATAGGTCTAATAATAACGCTTCTTTTCTAGCGTGTAGCTGCTCACCATAAAAGAAATGTGTATTATCTAGTTCTAGATTCTCTTCATTTTCACTGTCCTCTACCTCATGATCGGTATCTGACATGACATCTCGCATTTCAACACAATCCTCTGTTTCTAAATCGTCACTTTCGTTGAAATCCTCTTCACCAAAGTCGTCATCATCGTAAAGTAGCCGATGTATTTCTTCTATATCTTTCGGATTTTCGAGATCAAATATGTTCTTGTTCATTCTAATTATTATAAAATTAACAAATGGTTATGATTATAGAGTTAATAAATAACGCTAGTAAATGCGCAAGCATAAACATAACCCTTCAATTAGCAAATGAGGCACGCTTATTGAATGGCAAAAAAAAACAACATACCTTGTCGCAGTGGGTCTACTGGCCCCAATTGATGATCTATACACAATTAGCTATCAAAAACACTAGCATCGATTGATGAAATCGAAATATTCGTGCAGATTGAGATAGGTTATAACGTACTGTTAGATGTCACAACACGATATACACGTGGCTCCATCTATTAGGAAGTAGTTCGCTTTTCTATAAATGATGGGATTATCAGACCCATGCGCGACTAACGGAAGGTTAAATAGAGTGAAAGTAATACCGTCCTTTTATGTTATCCATTGTGGAAAGTGTCACTTAAATAGAAAAAGATGAATGGGATCAAAAAGTGAGCCTTATAACGAACTCATTTCGACTTGTCTCACTACATCCACAGAAAACAATAACGAATAAAGTCATTATATTATGATTATTTGATGATACGTGAAATTAAATTTTTCAGTTTGTTTATAGAAATAAATAATAGTTTCAAAATGTATCTGCTTTTTTTTTATGCATAAAGGACTTAAGTCATAGTCATGTTTAATTTTTATTTTTTTGAGAAGATGAAAATTACGTTTTTTTAACCCAGATACTACCTGCAAAATGTTTAAATTAAACGAAATATAAATTTTAGAAAGTTTGTTTTGTTTTACTTAAAAACAAGTTTCATGACTTATGTCCTTTCTGCAAAAACGTATTCAATTATATTATAACTACATACCAACAATTTTGTTGCTTTAAACTACTTGTATCCAATATCTTGCCACCTTTTTCCCTGTACTGGATGACAATGCTAGCGCCCAAGAGTGTGCCCGGAACGCCCCAGGCGAAAATCGAGTATCTGAAACAGGCACGTAGAATTAAAAATTCGTTAGGAGTTGGTACGGCTTAATTGCTTTAGTTGGGGGCGGAAACGAGCCGAAGAGCCTTCGATCGAATCGGCTTCTTGTTTTCTCCCGGCATGTACAAAGAGATTTAATTTCGGAGGAATCTACAGTATAAATTTGGTGCACTTCTCGGATACTTCCTTCGGAAATTTAAATATCGAAATATTTACTTTTTTCAGAGTTTTTTTTTTGATTATGCTTAACTTCAAAGTTGAATTTAAATACAGACGAACGTTTTATTTACTAACGGATTACTTTACTTCTATATACAGCCAAAATTATTTTTAAGCTTTCGCGGACTGGAATACTTTGAAATTTTATATTGGATTGCAAAATACACAATAAAATAAGTGTATTGCATAAGATAAAAAATATTTAGTAAAGAAATTTCAATTGCGGAAGAACTTAATAGAACTAAATATTAAATGTCTACCTCGTAGGTAAAATAGGTAGTAGATATTGTGAAAGTTACTCTGATTCAATAGGAGACTCTGGTTAATTATATAAAAGTTAATCAAAAACTTTTGTCACAATATCTTTTAATCTTGGAGACATATTTCGACAACTAAGATGTGATTCTCTCCAATTAATATCAATATGATTGTGGAATAGAAATATGCTCTACTTGTATCGGGTGTCCATTATTGGTTGAAGCTGACAGTATGTGTCAAATTTTTGATAAGTTTGTGCAACTGCACTTAATTTCGACTGCAACAATTAACATTAGCGTCCCATGAATTCCCATATTGAATTCGCCTATTACTCATCTCGCTCGCTTCGCTCGCTCGGCTCATAATCTCAAACTCGTTCAATAAAGTATCACTTTACTGACTAGGTACGTAAATAACTATTATCTACTCCTATTATGGTAACTAGACTATTGCGAAATTGTTTTCAAGAAGGTAAGTTAATTTTACCGCGAAAGTCCTAGTTGCTATTGACGACGGGTGGTAAGTAGATCACTTACCACCCGTTGTAAATAAGTGATTTATGTTGACAATTGAGAATTGTGGCATGCCAAAACTTATTCGTTCGCTTATGCGAATCATGATTACACCGATTTGCATCACTGAATTTCTACGATGCAAATGGTCACAATCGATTTCAATCGCATCCGTCGTATTTAACGAGCTGACATGAGAATGACCGAAAATTATTGCTATCGATGCATGAGTTGAACATGCCGTATGTCCATTTACGTCAAAAAAATTAGTAAGTGTCACTGTCAAAATAAATTGATTAAGAAATGTAAAATCTGATTTTTTATTTCGCGTGAGAGCAGGTAAAACGTTATACACAACGTAGGAGGTAAGTATTTTGACAAGTCTCCGATTCTATCGTCCTCGACTGGTAAAAGCTGCTTACTTCCTTTGTGGTGGAAATAACTATTTTCGTGTGATTGAAATATCTTTGATTATCTACCGTATTGGTTTCCAAGACGGTAAGTATTGTTTACCGGTTGTCACATATTAAACTCGACGGTAAGTAATTGTAGCGTTCTAGAACGGTAAGTAAATTTAGTTAAAATATCTATCGTGATGACTCATCCAACGACGCGTAGCGCGTCATACCTCTGGCATTTTCTCGAGCGTTCTGCATGCATCGAGAAAATATAAGCAACGATATAAAAGCCGTCGAAGAAGGGATTGGACCATTCCATACCGAATCATCGCGGATTAAATTTACATAAATATAAATACATAAATGTGCTTATTGTTAGTAGTTAAGTTTTATATTGTTATACGTTTTATTATTAGTATAGTGTGTGTCTAAAGTTATCGATAGTTTTATTTAAGAACCCAAAAAGACAAACTTTACAGTATATTAGCCAATTTATATAGCAACGCAACCCACAAATTGATATCATCGCAATATGCTTTGAAGGATTACATAGAAATGACATTAGCAATACTTATTTACTGTAATTATAGTAATATTGAATAATTTATAATTCAATCACACAAAAAACGTCATCAGTATCACGAACGGTAAGGAAATACCGATCTCAGACAATTCCTTACCGTTCTTGATACTTAATACACTATTAAATATGTTTAAGTAGCAGTTATATTTAATAAATACAAATTGTTCTACTTAATAACAAACTTATACAATATTCATCTTCGATTACTTCGCGCCTTCAGGATCTAGGTATGTAGGTTTGCCTATGATTAAAGTTATCTAAACAGTTTTCGTGGCTTTTGTTTTCAACAGCATTTTCAATAGTTGTGTAATGTTCTTCTAGGTTGTTGGATTCTTGTCGGCTTGCTAAAGTTTTCCACTTATGAAATAAATTTACAACCAGATTCAAAAATGGAGAATACGGTGGTAGATATATTGCTTCGTGTCCCAAAGCAACTGCATGTTTAGTAAGGTGAAATGAAACACTGTCCATGATTATAAAGGCATGTTCGATATTATCGTTCGAAAGCTTCTGAAGAAATTTGTTACAAATTCGCAAAATTTGTCTGCATTGTATGCTGACTACTTTTTCAAATTTGTCTACCTCGGTGTTGCGGATTGGAGCACAGATTTATATATTTTTGCCACGAATTTGTCTCGTTTGTTTACTAGCACTTATGCCAACAACAGCTCTTCCCTTAGTCACACTGGAATATATTTGGATTCCACATTTATTCAGAAAAAACATTTTTTCTGTATGAACCGTCATCTCTGTAAATTTTAAAGCAGAACGGTATTTATTTTCTATCGTATTTTCGCAATTTAGTTTTTCTGGAACTACGTAAGTAGTTCCAGAAAAGTATAGTAAAATTTGCTGAAACATCTGAAAGTATTTACAATTAACATTAGCGTCCCATGCGCCAAATACTTTTGATGTACAGTCCAATCCAATTGATGGTACTCTGTATTCAAAAGTAAGTTTCTAAAAAGGGCAAATTTGTGCGAAACAGGTGGAATGCAGATGTTCAATGTAGCTGTCATTTTCGCAAATACGAGCTTCTAATCGATCGCTAAACTTTGGAATTATTTACACGCTTTAACACGGCTCGGTCTTGACGGATATAGGCAACAGCTTGAAAAATACGTTGCCGAAGATCGTCTTCCACTGCCATGGCCTTCATAACTTGGATGGAATGTACCGTGATGTGTACACGGTTTGTAAAATCAAATCATTTGATGGACATCTTCAGTTCGGAAACCGGCCTTTATAAATACGTCTAGTAGCTCTAATGTTTCCACCTGCTTCACCATATAGCTAGACGATATCTGTTAGTTCATGATTTGAATAAGCCATACTTCTTGGAAGTTGATAACTGACTGATTTCTGACTTAGAGTATGCATCATCGCATCTACAACTCCCACCATTGCGCATCAGTAGAGGTAGTGCTGCAGTTATAAAGAAATACTAAATTTACCAGAGTCCGGTCGAGCCACGCGTATTTATTAAATTTTTTTTTCTTTGATCTCGTTCGAGATAGAGCTTTCATGCATTAGCATTTTATGCTTAACATTATTACAGCTATTAAAGTATGTAGGCATATTTCGTTTACATCCTGTATATACCGATTGCTATTTACATACCGATTGGCATTTACAGTTTTACGAGTTTTCAAGAGAAATTACTGGACAGCTGTACCTGAAGAAAACGGCAATAATTTTTTTGTTTACAATTTTTCGTTTAGACAAACTTGAACACCAACTCTTCAGTACAATTCGTTGTAGTGTAGAGTCGTGGTTAAGAACGACTTTACACCACACGTCTTTAGGCAAAGTAATAAGTTACCTTAATTTGCATCTTTAACATGAACTATCACGATGGAAAATTGAAATTTTAATTATATGTACGTTGTTTATGTAATTTATACAAGTGAAAGAATTACTCACAGATAACCAAAATATCAGTGGTTTCTATCTACATTACATTCCCCAATAATTTTTGAATTTTTTAATTTAAAAAATCAACTGAAAAATGAAGCTTAATTTAAAAAAACGAACCGTTTTCGTGTGATAATCAACAATTAGGGCAAATTTTGGAGAATTAGGCCGGATTTAATCCCGACCGGTAATTTAAATAATTACAGAGATAGCGGGGCACGAATTTAAATTGGGTTTTTGTAATACATACAAAGTATTGAGGAGACATCGTGAGGGGAGCTGGCCTTCCTAACTAATGTTGACTTGTCACTCGCGGCTATCATTTTGACTAACTTTACCCTTGTGTTCGGAATTAATTCCCAGAAACGCGTTCCCATATTGATGACCACACGTACTCGTATATAATACAATTGAGGTAACATATCACGCGTTGTTTTGATTACCTGGGGATACTAAACGATGTGTTGAACAAATTATAAGTGACGTTTATGAGAATTGATCGGCATTAAACGTGCTATCCTACTATAATTTCTTTAAAGTTATTAGTTACCTTTCTGCTAAAATATCACCAAAGTAATATATTCTGATAATATAAAAAATATTCACTATAAAATTGTTAAAATTTGCATGGAAATATGCTTAAATATGTAGTTAATTGGTCTTTTCGCTGAACATCTACGATAAAAATTCATCTTTATCACACCAAGGTCTCGAGTGAAACCTGAGCAGTTTTTTAAAACATGGAATAGAATACCTTCACAAACACAATATACTCAATTGGAAATATATCAATTACATTTATATCAATTATATTCAATTAGTAAATTATTTGCTACATTTTACGACGCTAATCATTCGAATTTTTAATTTAGAAAAATTCGCCTTGAAGCTGAATTCGAACCCACGTCAATGGTTTGCCGGACCACCGGGCTGCCAAGGACTGTAATTTCGAATACATTTGGGAAGCCCTAATCACTTTAGGGAAGCAGGGACCCCACAAAAGGCCGACTACAGGCAAATATTAATATTTGCCTGTAGTCGGCCTTTTGTTGCACATGAAAGTCAATTGCGACGCGAACCTCGAAATTAAAAACACCTTAAAAATTGTATTATGTGGCGCCTATAAATTCAAAATATTCAGAATTTATAAATACCTCACACGAACATACGCTGCAGCGCATATTCACATACGTAACAACTGATGAGATAGACAATAACAAAACTATTATTTTTGTTGTTGTCGGTCAACTTTAACATATCGTCTTTTATAATATAGTCGATCGTCACAGTGGCGTGATAAATATTTTTTAAATATCTTTGTCATTTTTTTTCTTGCTTATGAAAGGGAATTTTGGAAAAATATTTTGGCTTTATATTCTATATAATTACATCTTTCCATTTTTCATACGTTGTTTTTTTAATTCAAGGGCACCCGGTGTATATATATATATATATATGTTTTCTTTCAGGTTTCCGCGGGTAGTAGTATGTGTTGTAACTTAATTCCGGGTTTTCTTCCGCATTTCGACTGTTTGGTCTTCGTAAAGACCGGTGCTGGTTTCTGGACGACGTTTCGGCAAAATAACATATGCCATCTTCAGGTCTGCGATAACTGTCTGCTTCTGGTTACTCGTAAACTGATGTAGTTGAGGTTAGGATGGTGGTTATATACCCCCTTAGCGTTCTGGTTGGTTACGCTTGCTTGAGTGTGTGCGCAGCTCCGTGTCGCTGGGCCTGTAGCCGGAGTGTACTGGCTGGGTTGCGGTGTAGGTGTTATTATTTGTTGTTTGTTGTTGACAACTTCTATGCTTAATACTGGTTTCCATGCTGTTGGTAGCCTCTGGGTATCATCTCGCGAATTCAAATTGGCCGGACGTTTCTCAATTTCGATAGCTTCCCTGATAATTCTGGTTTTATATGTTCGCCAATAATTTGGTATTGCTGAAGTTTATCGTGTGGGCCTTTTCCTTTACATGCTGAGCTAAAGATGAAGTTTTCTCGTCTTTTCTTACGAAATTTTGGTGTTCGTCTCTTCTTACGTTTACCCTTCTGTTTGTTTGGCCGATGTACGACTTCTCACAATCAGCACAGTCCTTCGGAATTCAAAAACAAGAATACCTTTAGAAAACCAGGGAATTTATGAAATTCCATGCCATAATTGTGCGAAGACGCACATCGAAATTAATTTTGTATTTATTTTCATCAGCGTTTTTTTTTCTTTCAATATATATTTACCGTACTGTTATGCTTTATTTTTGCGATACTTAGTTGTGGTTTTTGTATAGACATTTTTTATAAGTTTCATGCCGGATTATACAGTCGATACTTATACAGTCTGATTTGATTTTTAAGATACATTTTCATTAAATTCATTTTTGCATGTATTAATATTTTAATTTAGTTTAATTTTTTTTATAATATTTCAATATTTCTTGGTTAGTGAATATACGAATTATTTGTTCTCAAGTATTTTCTTTGCCTTTGGCATTTCCCTTAGCAATTTCTTTACAGGTATCCTGTGCAGCCTTCTGGTATAGTACGTAGGTACATAGTAAGTGTAGTTGTATGCGCATGCGCCTAAGATCGCGCAATCTCTGTTCTCAGTTTTCAGTCTGAGCTTCCATAAGTAGAACTGAGTGGCGCTACCTGCTAACTTCTAATTTTATTCATCCACACCCGTCTCCACTGACTAGGGCATATATAATAAATAGAAGCTCGCTAGAAGGCGGAGGAAATGGCTGCGATACTGAGGCTGAAAGCCAACGACGTATGGTGTCCTAATAAGGTTATAGGGAGCCATACATATATCACAGGAACTATATTGGAAGAGCCAATATTTCAAATGCCGGCGGACAGTATGGCACCTGAAATTATGTCTACAGATAAGCTGAACATATTTATACCGACCAGGGAACAGGCAAAAGTCACTCGATCGATTCTGGTGCCGGCACCTGGTACACTGATGGATCACAATCTAGTCAGGGGGCAGGTGCAGGCATATGCGGAATGTGCCCTAGAAGGAAGACATCAATATGTCTGGAGAAACATAGTACGGTTTTCCAGGCCGAATTGTTTGCAGTCGCAGCCTGCGCCGAGGAAATTCGGGACGCCGGCTGCGCAAACAAAAAAATTAACATAATGACTGATAGTCAGGCGGTCATTGAAGCCATGAACCCATCTACCAGGTCTAAGATGGTGAAATATTGTAAACAGGTGCTCAATAAACTGGCACAAGACAATACAGTGTCGCTGATATGGGTGCCAGGATATGAGGGAATTAGAGGCAAGGAGATAGCCGACAAACTGGCCAAAGAAGATACTAATAGGAACTTCATAGGACCAGAACCTGTATGTGGAATCACTAAGGATTCCGCTAAAAGGGAGATCTGGTTATGGCTAGAAAAAGAACATAAAAACAAATGAAGGTTAACGGAAGGTCAACTCCATACCAAAACACTACTAAGGGAGCTGGACGGAAAGTTTTCAGCAAACCTAATTCGTAGTAACAAAAAATAAATTAAAATAATTACCGGGTTAATAACCGGACATTGTCCTTTAAGGAAGCATTTGTACAGCATGGGCTTGGTTAGCGAGCCCTGGTGTAGAAGATGTGAAAAACAGGAGGAAACTAGCCTTCATGTAATATGCACGTGTAAGGAACACACAGATATATTTCGGGAGAGATCTATTGGATCCTTCGACTGTACTCAAACTTCCCCTGAGGAGGATAGTGGCTTTTATCGAGGACACAAGACTAACAGAGTGGAATTGGGCGATATATTGGGGATAGTACAAAGAGCAGTATGCTCAAGTGCCTGGACGTGCTGGCGTCCAACCCAAAACATAAGAAGAAGAAGAAGAAGAAATAGAAGCTCCCATACTTTGTGCGATACAACTAGATTTTTTTTTTGTTTGATCCCGATCATCTCCAGACGCCTTCACTGCGCCAGCTTCGCGGTAAGGTAGCACTATCAAAGATAACACTTTTCCGGTAATGTCTCCACCAGACGAAGGATAATGGATGGTCATAAACCTAACTCTCTGTTTGCCAATGTGATTGTGGACCCCTGATAGATTTCGAAATTTTAGTACCATTCCTGTAGAAGTTGTAAGGATAAAATTTTTTAAACTAACCAGTATAGGTTTGTTTCTAACAAACTGACGCACCGGACATCTTCCTAGAAAACTATAATTTGTTCGTCAATAGAATATGACGTTTCTAATTCTCTATGAAGCGAGAGATATCTATTCTTTACCAAATCTATCATTGGCTCAATTTTTCACAATTTATTATTTTTTTTTAATATCTTCGTCGACAGCCAAATTGTCTACAACATGAAAATTGATCCGTAATAGACAAAATTTGCCACGACTCATTACATGAGACAAAAGAGGAAGTTGGAATTTCTTATTCCAATACAAGTCTAGGGAACTTCATACATTACATAAGTGCATGCAATCCGAAAAACTTTTTTATTTCTTCTAAGTTGACATTCACGCATTTCGCATTATTTTGAAAGTAATACCGCGCCGTAAAATCTGCACCCATTCTAAAGAAATCATCCCCTAAATACTTCTACTTTCTTTTTCATTTACATTGAAATTTTGAGTCAAATCATGGTTTTGGAAAGCGTCCCTTTTCCAAACCAGTTTTGCGAATCTAACTAATGGTACGTCATCATCACAACTGGCGGATGATTCTGCTTTACTAGCGATTATATTATCATTTTCTTGAAGATTTTAATTTCGTTCTTGGAGATTGACGTCAAAAGTTTAATTTTCCTCCCAACCGTCGTCTTCTTCGGGCTCTAAATTAGATCCAGTTTTATTTGATAAATAGTAGATTTCTTCTGGACTGCTCTGTAGCCTTTCTACGTCAATTTTTTGCCCTGTGACAGGATACAAAAGGAAGAATAAGAAATTAATATTTATTAGTTTCGCATTCGAGTGTTCCCTGAGGACAAAATTGTGATACTGAAACTAATTTATACTCTAATAAGTCAGTTTGTAAAATGAGTCATATAATTCATACGTAACTATAGCAAGCTCGAATTAAGTTGGCGCGAGGAGGGGGTGCGCAGAAGCCGTTCTTAAAACCGTCCAACCCCACTACTCAAGTAATTGTCAGAATACATTTGTCATTGACGTTTGACGGAACATAATGTCTTTGCTAGGCGATCATAAAGTGATACACGCTCAGAGGTTAGAATTATCTGACATTTTATGTAAAACCAAATACAAATCTCCCCACTACTTCTAATCCTGCGCAAATTTACCCCTCCTCGCGCCAACTTAATTGGCGTTTGCTATAAGTAAATAAACATTTATTTAATCTATTGTAAAATACTTGTCTTTTGGGGTTCGTTTAAATAAAACTAACGGTAATTAAAACAAACTATATTGATAAAAGAACATACTAACTAACACTTAAAACTAATAGTAACAATATTTATTTCAATATTTATTTCACAGTATTTATTTATATATCGGTATTTATTTATATCACAATATTCGTTGCCGATTACTAGTCATCTGATTCTCTCTTTCCATCTTCGAGGACTTATATAGGCCTATACGTATTCGAGAATAATTCCGGACTCTTTCTCGGAGGTCCGGGAGACTTGATGATGTGTTCCGCGGGTGATGTTATCGCCAGATCATCGCTCGCTTGACGTATCATAGGATGACTAACATCACACTATTTTTAACATTAAACAGCATATAATGCTGTTTTTCCTTATTTAGAAAATAATTTACTTTTATATGCTATTTCACACGAAACTGCGCATGCATTTCAATGGAATGTAAACAAGAATGAACTTGAAAATCGCGAAGCTGTCTACATTATAAACAAAACTTTCCACGATTGTGGTGGATAGGATTGAATACTACCGGATATAATTTTGGCCACTGTGATACAAATGAATAAGGCAGTCACAATTGTAACTACGTGGAGCGAAAGGATTATTTAAATACGTTGTTAAAACACGCAAAAAAGGTTTTGTATTCGATAAATTGGTGGTTGGTAGTATAGAAAATTTTTGTAAAAATCTGTTTTTACTTGAAACAAAACTTAATTGATTAGGTGGTATAATACTATATTTCAATAAATAATCTGTAAGTCTTTTAGCAACATCTTTCGCATAGATTTTGGAAGAGACTGGTAACAAAGCCACTCGATTTGTTCTTTAAATTTATCTTTCATTAAAGCAAACCTACGAGATATTACTTCGATCCATTACGTTAAAATTTTATTTTAAATTTTTCGAAGCGATAAAAAGTGTATTGATTTCACAATGGACATCTAAAATAATGAATTTAAAATCGTGATGGAACGTCAACACTTGGTATCGACAATATATTACATTCTACCGTAACCGAATGTCCATCACTGTATGTGAAAGTGGCAGCATTGATTGATTAAGCCCCCTAATAATCACGAACATCGCACATAACATGTCCCTCTCTACATTTTGAACCCTTCTTTATTCCCGCTAGCGTACAACAATCCCCACAGATTAGCCCTGCGGATTAAGCGGGGGTGATCCGATTCGACAGCCTGTTTACCTCGTCTCGCATGTCCTTCTCAAATGCGTTTCGTGAACGAAGAGTAGTAGTACTCCGGTTTCGTCCGGAAAAACAGGCAGAGAGCATATATAATTACGTCCCTATGCCTTTGAAAATGATATCCATCATTCGTGTGTCAATATTTGACAATACGTTGTTTGAAATCGGAACACGGAGAGGGTAGTATTTTCGCCTGAATACGGATTATAGGAGAAGTACACCGGCGATAGGTTAATTAAAACTCGAGAATGGAATTGAAAGCTGAAGCACCTCGTTGTTACTTCCACTTCGTGCGTTCCGACTACAAACGCGTGGAAGCCGTTCAATGCGAATCAATGTTCAAACGTTCGTAACAAAATTATTTATAAATGAGTTTTTTACTAATTAAATGCATTCTTCGCATTTCTCTATAAACTACACTCGGTAGCAAAAAATCGACTCAGACCGCACTCTCGCAGTAAAATGTTCTGGCACAAAAAATATAACATAAATTCCAGTTTTGCTTTACAAACCTTTAAGTTCAAGATCTTAACATAAAAATTAGTGCATATTCTTCTAAGTTACATTTCTTTTTCTTTGAAAAAATAAAGTTATGTTTTAGGATGCTAAAACTTCAAAACAGACGCGGAAAACTTAAAAGAATAGACTAGGTAATATCAAGTACATTTTTATTTTAATTTTCAAAAAACATTATCAATATTTAGTGTTACCGCCTCTAGCCCGAATTACCGCTTGTAAACGGTTCTTCATGGAATGAATAAGTTTAATCGCGCTGTCTTGCGGGATAGCGTCCCATTCTTCGGTAAGTGCTGCTTGAAGTTCAGCTCTCGTAACTGGTGCAGGATTTCTAGCCCGAATTTTCCTTTTGAGTTCATCCCACAGGTGTTCAATCGGATTCAAGTCCGGGCTGCGCGCCGGCCAGTCCATAACTCGTATTTCAAGTTCTTGCAAGTAATGCCTTACGGAAACTGCACTGTGTGGACGGGCATTATCTTGCATGAGAATTAAGGTTTCCCCGATAAAACCAACGTAAGGAACGACATGGTTCTCTAGAATTTCTTGGATGTATCGGTTCGCAGTCAAACCTCCTGCTCGGCCGCCGGTTTCAATAAAAATCAGCTCGGTTTTTGCGTCCATAGAAATGCCAGCCCACACCATACAGGAACCTCCTCCAAAAGCCACCTTCTCTGTTATGCAGCATTATGCGAATCTTTCTCCCGGCCTTCTGTATACTTTTCCTCTTCTGTCACTGCCGTGCAAACACACTCTGGTTTCATCCGAGAACAGTACAGAGCGCCATTGCTCGTTTGTCCAATCAACATGCTCTCTTGCAAAACGGAGACGAGCTGCTCGATGGGCTGGGGTTAATTTTGGACCCGTAGCTGGCCTTTTTGGACTAGGGTTAGCTGCCTTGAGTCGTCTTCTGACTGTCCACCGACTAACAGCCACTCCCCGCGTTTTTCTGAGCTCCCGTTGAATTTGTACGCCGGTGAGAGCCCGATTTCTTAAAGAGCTCTGGACAATGAAACGGTTACGTTTGACAGCCAACTAATACGGGTTGATAAGGTAGAAAGCCTTTTAAACGACCTACTGGCCTGCAAAGAACAATGATGTCAACTTGTACAAAATCTTGTGATTATCGATCACAACAAATTGTCGGGTAGTCTAAGTGTATAAGAAGCGTAAGTTAAAAGAATATGCACTCATTTTAAAGCTAAGATCCTGAACTTAAAGATTTTGAAAGCAAAAGTGGAATTTAAGTGTTAGTTTTTGTGCCAGAGGTAATTTAATGCCAGGTGCAGTCTGAGTCGATTCTTTTGCTCCCGAGTGTATATACAATTATGAATTTAGAGAAAATAATTTTCTTCTTTACCTATTTGTGTTTGACTCAATAGTATTATAAACAAACGCATTAAAAAGATTTCTAAGGTATTGAGTAAAACGTGGCGGTTAAATTAAACATTGCTTTCTACATTTTACGACGCTAATTATTCGAATTTTTCTTTTATTGAAAAAATACCTTAAGTAGGATTCGAACCTACGTCCATGGTTTACCGAACCATTGCTCTGCCACTAAGCTATTAAGGACTGTGGTTCCGAATACATCGGGAAGCCTTAAGTTACATTAAGGAAACATATGTTAATATTTTTGCCTGTAGTAGTATTAATATCTGTTTCCTTAATGTAACTTAAGGTTTCCCGATGTATTCGGAACCACAGTTCTTAGGGAAAGAACAATGGGCCGGCAACCTATGGACGTGGGTTCGAATCCTGTTTAAGGGCGGATTTTTTCAATAGAAAAAAATTCGAATAATTAGCGTCGTAAATTGTATAAAGCAATATTTAATTTATTCACATTACTTTGCGAGAAATGCAATTCATTTGCAACAAATGCCGACTATAAGCAAAAATATTAACACCTGTTTCCTTAATGTAACTTAAGGCTTCCTGATGTATTCGGAACCTTAATAGCTTAGTGGCTGAGCAATGGTCCGCCAAACCATGGACGTGGGTTCCAATCCTGCTTAAGGGCGAGTTTTTCACATTACTTTGAAAAAAATAAAATTAATTTTCAAAACTTGGTGGTATCCGAAAGTGTGTCTGAAATTTGAACCATGCGCGTAAACGGACATAGTTATAATCAAACGCCACTGGGTGAAGCTGTTTATACCCTTTATGAGTTAGAATGCCAAGTGGCGTCATTATAAGTAGAAATGTTCTTCGAAAATAAAACAATTTTTCGTTGTTTTGTCAGCTTGTGTTTGCGATTTTTTAATTGTCGATTTGAGCGAACAGTGGTCTGTATCAAGTTCTGTTTTAATATCGGTAAGACTGCCGTAGAAACATGCACAATGTTAAAGGAAGCATCTGAGGACCACACTTTAGCTCAAACACAAACTTCCAACTAGTTTGAACGTTTCAAAAATGGGCAAACATCAGGCGATGGCGATACGACCATCAACCGGCATTACACCAGAACATGTTATTCTTGTTCGGAATACAATCGAGAATGATCATAGGCAGACCATTCAAGACATATGGTAACATTGTGGGATTATTTCACGGCACATGTCAGCGGATTTATCGGAAGAATTGAGCAGAAACTATTGAATTCTACACCATAAGAAGGAAGCACATACCGCTTTCGTGACACAGTAACAATTTTTGGCAAATAACTACATGGTCGTTGTTCTTCATCCAGCGTGCTCGACAGATTTGATTCGTGCATCATGATACCCATCAGCCTCGCACTGTTGCTCCAGCGATTTAGTATTTGAATGCTCAAAACTTTGAAATAATGGTTCAATCGCACCCGGTACCTACTTTGGGGGGGCTTCCACGTGTAACCGTGTAAAATGAAACTCGGTTACGTTTTACATCGACCGAAGAAGTGGTTGACGCATTAAAAATGAAATAAACAGTCTAACGCGGAAAGATTGGAGAAAATGTTTCGAAGATTACTTTTTACGGATGAAAAAATGCATTGACCTCTGAGGGGGGTACTTTGAAAAATTAAAAATAAATGTATTTTATCAAAAAATTATGTATTTCTTTCCTAAGCTCAAACAAAAGAAAACCGCCACCCCATATATTTTACTTATTTCAGGAAATATATTATAACGAGGTGGTACTCAAAGATTCTCAGAATGTAGCGATAAATAAAATTACAGAATATCTGTATTTCATGTCCATTGCCTTCAATATAGTCTCCTTGCGAGTGGAAACACCGATCCCAACGCCACTACCACGAAAGAAATGCATTCTGAAAGTCTTATTTTGTGCACCGTCTGCGATTTAGTTTCAATCTCCTCTATCGGGTTAAATCTTTGCCCTTTAAACTTCACTTTGATCATCGAAAAGAGTAAAAAGTCGCACGGTGATTTTTCTCCTGGACGATTTATGGGGACATTTTGGAAAACTTCATGTTTGCCTCAAGTACTGTCGTGAATTGTTTAGCATTAACAACACGACTATATTCCAGCGTTACACTGAAAACACATACATTAATTCCAAAACATGGCGACCATTTTTTTTTCGGCTTTTTTTTCTCGAACAACTTTTGTTGAAGCGCACAGATTCAACCTGTCAAATATTGCTTCATTATAAATTCTGGTAGTGCACCCAAGCTTAATCACCTGTAATGTTATACACTATATGAGACAATCAATTGGCAAAGCGATGCGTAGATCTGCAGCATCTCACACAGATTTCTTCTGATCTTTACCAAATAGTGGGGAATTCAACGGGAACATACTTATGTACCTTCAAATGTATATCTAAAATCATATTAACTGCCTTCACACTATTTTACAGGATTGCTTGAGCACTCCTTACATTAAAATGCCGACCCTCTTTAATGGAATCCTGCAGAAGATCAATATTCCCTGCGCCACTTTCCCTTGAGCTATTTTGGCTTAGGAACTCGAAACATGTCATTTTAAGGAAATTCGACCACGTTTAAATTCATTGGCTTGTCACCAAACATCCGATTAATTTCCATAAAACATTTCTTGTGATTTATGAAACGTTTGAAAGTGTAAAAACTCAAAGCTAGATATTGGTTTTAAATTCTAGGATTTATTGCGCAAAGGATTACTTTGAACCTTTGCAGTTTAAAAATACTCTAGTATATTTTTCAGCAGTCACTGTCATTAACCATGTAAATAATTAGACGAATAAAATCCAATAAAATTTCTAGTCAAATACCGTGACCTGAGAGGCTCTACGGAAAGAGAACAGCCTTTGTATATACTCTCCTTTACGAATTTCAGTATATATATATATATATATATATATATATATATATATATATATTGAGGCATTGCAAGAAGGGTTTCTTTTCTCTGAAAGAAACAAAGAATACTTGTAACCATAATATTTATATCTAATATGTACTTCAATACCAAGAAGGGGAAAGATTGATTCAAAGTATAAATACGTTATTTTGACGACAAACTTGCTTTGAAATAATTAACTTATTTTTCTATTTTTTTTATAATGTTTACTTTCAATTTTTAATTCAAATTAATATTCAACGCGTGTTTATTCAAACAAATGTAACGTATTTATTTTCAAATGTATTTGAACAATTAAGCCCCGCCCACAATTCTAACGGTGCAATAACCCGAAAATAAACCGATATTGCCAGAGTGTTTGTAAACACATAAACATATGTTATTCAACCAAAGTTATTTTATAAATCAAATTGTAATTTTTTTTACTGATTTACTCTGTAAAAATGTCTAAAATAATAATATTCGAAAAGATAATGCAAGTAAAGAAGGGGGCGATTTTGCGGAAAGTTATGCAATTAAAAACAAGTGAAAAAGTAAGCGTCGGTAATTAGTCGTCACAGTGAGAGGTCACGCTTTTTGTGCTCCGAATTAATTAAAACAAATTGGTAAAGTTATTAAGTTCTGGAGATTTTTGAGTCTACACAACGTTACTCACACCTACGATCTACCTGTAGACAAAGTTTACCATCTGCCGACCAATTAGTTCAAGAACTACGAATTTTTAAAGTTTCAATACGTTAATTACCCGCCATAAGTTTCACCGTGCAACGACCAGCATCTTGGTACGCTCGAAACCGGTCATCCGAACAAGCCGCCGTCGGACTTGGAGATTTCTAAAAAACTCAAGTCATCCCGAGGGACCATCGCAGAAATATTATCCAGTTTCCCGTTGTGAAAACCAGCAGAACACAGGAGCAGGAAGCAATGGAAGCTATATCCAAAGATTCAGGTTTTTGCTAACTTTAACAATATTTTACGCGCCATTTTTACTTGCTCATATACTTTTCTAGAATTTTCTTTGTTTATTCCATAACTAACTATTTACTTTGCTTTCACCGATATTATATCACTGTAATTTTTATTCCACTTATTTAAATATTAGAATCCACTGTTTGTAATTTTAAAAACTTGATTCTATGTTACTTTTGTAAACTCTTTTAATAAAACAACACCTAATTGCACTTGTCGTACACCATATTGTTAGACTATAAGAATACCAACCGTTGAGTGTATCTCCCGTATTGTTATTTGTGTGTCACGAAAATTGTTAATATAAATTCTAAAACTTTGCGAGATAATTTTTTATTAATAAAGTTAATTGTCAATATTTTACTTTGGTTTTCTTTGTAATATACTTGAGATATTGTTCCGATCCCAATTAAATAAACTACGTACATAAAGTCAAAGTGGAGAGAGGTGAACCTACCTTAACCCTGAAGAAATTAAAGAAGCTAGCCGACGACGAAAATAACAAAAAAAAAAGATAAGTATTGAACGAGCCCGATTTGAATTGTATATCACTTTTTATAACATTTTCTTATACAACAATTCACAGTTATATAACATTCATTTTTATATACACATATATATTAATACTCCGTAACATAACAAATAGAGCCCAACGTTTTGGGGCGTTCATAAATATAACCTCATATAATAAACATTTTATATATATATTAACGACTTTGACACATTACATTTGGCACCCTAACGTTTTGGGGCGTACTTCTACTCCACATTTCAATAAAAAGTCACTCTATTGTCAAGTATATTAAGAAGGAACACTTTCTCAAGTAACAAAGTTTCGTGGCACAAAGAATTAATAAAAAAACCCAAGGAGAACCGTTGTATTCGCATTTACCATACTGTACTATTTGTTTATGTATTTGTTATTTTGTCTTTGTGGAACTTCAGAGAGAGAACACAGTTTTGCATTTCAGGGGATTGCTGTTTTCGAGACCATCGGTAAGATATTCAAAAGGTTGTTACAGGGAAATATTAAAGTGCAGACTCATATTTCTTTTATATACATATATTTTTGTTATTTGTCATTGCATTTACGTGTGTACATTAAATCTAATAACACTATAAACAATAATATTTTACAACCAAAATATTAATAATATAATTACAACTACCTGTACAAATACTAATATAATTTACAAACTAACTAAATATTCTCTAAAATGGATACAAGACACAGAGCTAAGACCCCGAAAGACGCAGTAGAAGAAGACCGGAGTGAACAGGGGGACACTACAGTACCGCAACCGTCCGTTTCAGGGGAAGCCAGTGTTTCGCCTGACAGTAAATTCATGGACATGTTTAACATGTTAATAGCACAAATACAAGAATTAAAACAAGATTTAAATACCAAATTAGACACCAACAACCAAGAATTAAAACAAGATATAAATACCAAATTAGATAACACTAACAACAAATTGGACACCAACAACCAAGAATTAAATGCCAAATTAGATACTAATAATCAGGACATGAATACTGCAAATAAAGACCTGAATAACAAACTAGATACCAATGACCGCGAACTAAAACAAGACCTAACTAATTTAAATAGCGAGCTAAAACAAGATTTAAATAACTTAAATAACGAACTTACGACGAGATTAGAAGTTAACCTTATTAACATAAATGAAAAAATAGAATTAAACAACGCTAACATATAAATGAAACTTAATACATTCAAGGGGGATATCGACGTACAAATCGCAGAAATCACCGCAACACAAAAGGCCATGGAACAGAATGAGTTGAAGTATCTTCTAAAACTAGATGAGACCGTTAAATCACAAAATTTACAGTGGGCACAACAACTAGAAACTTCAACCACACAAATTTACGAAATAACCGAATCGAAAATTAACACAGCGAACAAAGAACTCCACAAAGACCTAAATAAAATAATACTCGAAAATAATTGTACGTTAGATACAAAATTAACAACATATAATCAAATAAATGAGGAACAGACCCAACATCTAAGACGCGAACTTACTACACAAATTAACGAAAATAAAGAAATGCATAATCAAGAAATACAGGCGGTGAATTTAAACCTAGATAATATGAAAACCGTACAAACCGAAAACTATAATGAAACACAGCACAACTTACACAAATTAGAAAATAAACTTAGAACTTACACAGCACCTATCCATAACATAAATACAGGTAATTCGATAATAAAAATCGAAAACTTACAACATTTTGACGGAGATATGACCAAAGTACACCCCATGGCGTATTTAAATGGGATACTACGGTATTTAGAGGATGTTATAGACGAGAAACACCGGATCGAAGTAGTGCGAGCGACATTGCGGAATAGCGCACAAGAATGGTTTCAAAGGATAGAGGAACATTGCCACTCTTTAGATCAATTTGTTGTGTTATTTACGAAGAACTACTGGGACGAAAACCAGCAGAACAGGGCCAAAGTTCGCTTGTTAACAGGGAAATTTAGATTGGGACAAGTGACGAGGGAGATGTATGCATCTCGCGTATACAACCAGTGCAAACACATCAGCGACATGAGTGAATCAATGATCGCGCGCCTATTGTTAAACCACTTTATTTTCACGGATACTCAGGCGATTATCTGTCAGAAGGTCACTGACATGGACTCTCTAATCGAGATACTCCGAAGACTGGACGATTTCGCTGAAACCAACCAGCAACAACAGCCTAATAATCGGACGAACAACACTAGGAACCCACAAGCACCGAACTACATTCCCAACCCCATACCACATTTCAATAATTATTCTAACAATAACAACACAAATAATTATGCGCAAAACAATCGTTATCCACCAGCAACCTCTCGACCATACAACCCGAATAACAACAATAATAATAACAACTACAATAACCACCCTCACAATAATTATAATAATGATCAGAATCGACCGAATACACAACATACGTACAACCGACCTTATCCGAACAATTATCATAATAATTCTTCGAACAACAACTATAACCATAACCGCCCCAATAATAACGATGCTTATAACACGCAGCGCACACAAACTCACCAATCGAGACGCGGAATAAATCACTACGCAAGTAGAGGAAGAGGTCGAGGTAATAATGCTTACCGGCGACATAGATCGTTATCACCTGACAGAACAGACCTAGAGGAGCTACAAAAAAAAACTCCAATTTTACAAGACGATCCGTATCAGAACCCAACACCCGGACCGTCAAACCAACAAAATTAAATACGGATAACGGCTATAACATGTTCTGGAAGTTACAAAATATAAAATTTTACCAATCACCGGAGGAATTCATAAACATAGAAGATGCAGGGGACGCCGTAAATGAAGTATATTCTCTACCCATTATTATTTTACAATTCAGCAACATAAAATTAAATTGTTTAATCGACACCGGAGCCGAGATTACATTAGTTAGAGAAGATCTGGCAAAACAAATAAAGGGATATGAACAACACGTTGTTAAAACTAAGGGTACCGACATAGTTACCGCAAATGGAAGAAAGATGGGCACTGTCACCAAGCAACTCAATACCGAAATAAGAATAAACGAAATCGGTTATTTAATTCACTGTTACGTAATAGAGAAGTTACAATATGACTGTATATTGGGTATAGACAATATCAACAGGTTGAAAATGATATTGAATTTTGAAAAAGGTATTTTATCAATTGGAAAGAACAATTTAACATTTAAAAAACATTTGTCCGTAGAGGAAGTGCAAGAATATAATACTTATAAGAAAGAAGTTTTAGCAGTTGTAATAAATAATTTATTAGAATATAATGTACCGTACTATAGGAGAGCAGAAGAAAGGTTTATTGATAGAGTTGGAAATGATAATATTATAAATAATGAATATATAGGAGTGAATAATAGGCCAGATTTGTTAGGAACGTTAGATAGTTACGAGGGCGAAGAAGAGGTCAAGATTAAGGAGGATTTACAGACAACTGACATTATAAATGATAAGAATGATATAACGAATATAATTGATAAACAAGAAATACCTTATACAAACGTCGTACCGCAATTAATTAACATTTTAAACGAAAACATCACTTTAATAAATAACGATATTGTTTTTGCAAAAGGATATGAACATCCAATTAATATTGACAATGACTGCCCATTAATAAGTAAGAATTACCCGATTCCGTACTACTACCAACAGAAAGTTAGTTTAGAATTAGAGAGATTAGAACAATCCGGAATTATTGAGAGATCGAACACATATTTTATTAATCCCATTGTAATAGTTCAAAAGAAGGACCTATCGTTAAGAATATGCTTAGACGCGAGAGCTCTGAATAAACGAATTAAGCCAGAATTCGAAATGCCGCAAAACATAGACATCTTATTAACGAAATGCGGAAGTAAACAAATTTATAGTAAATTAGACTTAAAGAATGCTTTTTGGTTAATAAACTTAGAACCGGAATCCAGGAAATACTGTGGTTTCTTAGTGAATGGAATAGTATATCAGTTTAGGGTATGTCCATTTGGTTTAAAGACATCACCAGCCGCTCTGATACGTTTTCTACATCGTACACTAGACCGATATGATGAATTCGCTTTGCATTACCTAGACGACATTATTATATTTTCCGAAACTGTGGAACAACACCTACAACATATTAACATTATCCTTAACACTTTAAAAACTCATGGTATGAAACTTAACTTAGCGAAATGTCAATTCTTTAGACATGAGATTAACTATCTAGGATATGTGATTAATCAGAATAACATTTTATTAGACCCGACACGGTTAGATATCATTCAGGAGTATGCGAGACCGAAGAATTTAAAAACGTTAAGAAGTTTTTTAGGAGTGTTAAATTATTATAGGAAATTTGTCTCAAACTATAGCGAGAAAACGTTACCCTTGTTGGAACTAATCAAGAAGGGGAAGAAATGGAACTGGACGGCTGAATGCGAATTATGCTTCACCACTTTAAAAGAAAACTTTGTAGAAAATCTCCGTTTACATCACCCAGATTTTACTCTACCATTTGTTGTGCGAACAGATGCTTCACACAAGACAATTGCAGCAGAGCTAGTACAAATGAAAGACAATCAAGAAATTCCTATTTATTTTATATCACGCACTTTGAAAACATGCGAGATTCGATACACGATTTCCGAGAAGGAAATGCTTGCTATCGTATTTGCGTTAACGAAACTCAGATATTACCTGATAGGAAAGTCATTCGTATTAGAAACGGATCACAAAGCCTTAGTCAACATCATGAGCTGCAAACTTAATAACAGTCGCATTTATCGTTGGACTTTGTTAATACAACAGTACGAGTTCATAATAAAATATAAACCTGGAAAAGAAATGGTAACTGCCGATGCACTCACGAGACAGGAGGGGGACGTAAAGAGACAGAATATTTGCATCAACTTAATAAATCTACAAAGGAGAGGCATTTTCTCAAAAACAAAAATCTTACAGATACAATCAAGCCCAGACTTCGATAAAATAAGACAACATTTAAGAACTGTAGGTGAATATAAAGGTATGTCAATCAGAGACCAATTCATAGTAAAACAAATAGGAAGAACTACTGTATACGTCACAAACGAACAACACACCAGAGAAATAACAGAATACTTACACCGAATATACTCCCACTTAGGTGCAAGAAAGTGCTGGATGCTCTACAGAGAAGCTTTCTACTGTATAAATGACGAACGAATAATAAATAGCGTGGTAAAACAATGTCGACTCTGCGAAATAACCAAAGATAAAACTTTCACTAACACCAACATAAGCCATAATATAATTGCATATGATAGACTAGAGTTAATATCAATTGATTTTCTATCAAACCTTATTCCTAGCACTAAAGGTTATCGCCACATTTTGGTAATATGTGATATATTTTCTAAGTTCATCAAACTCATACCTACGCAGAAATGCGATACAAACACCGTTTTACAAGCTTTAGTGGACTACTTCGCACATTATGGTAAACCACAAACGATACTATCAGACAACGCTACTTATTTCACTAACGATCGCTACAAGGAGTTCTTACATTCACACGACATCAACACCGTCTATACATCAATCCGCTACCCACAGGGAAATCCTACCGAGCGATATATACGCGAAACGATAAAATATTTACGCATATTACTGGACGAAAATCACAGAAAATGGGCCAGACTGTTACCACAGATAGAATTTACTATAAACAATACACCTAGCACAGTACATAATCACTGCCCAATAACTTTATTCACTGGACAACCACCACAACGACCATGGACAGATTCTGAGCATATAGATTTACATAATCGTTTACAAGAAGTCAGAGAAAGATTAGCACTAAGAAAGCGAAAATGGGAGGAAAAGAGAAATACGGCAAATAAGAAGTACAAAACTTACAATGTAGGAGACCAAGTTATAGTTAAGAGATTAAGAGTAACAGATTTAAAACACAAAATAATGGGAAAGCTACTGAAAGCCTACCAAGGTCCCTATACGATTAAGAGAATCATTGGTAATAACACCTACGAACTTTTTGAACCCGAAACAAATTACATAAAAGGTAGATATCACATAACTATGTTGCAAGACTACCACACTTAAAATTAAAGTATTTTTTTATATATATACATAACAAGCCGAAACAACTTTCAGAACAAACCAGCCAAGCATGTTATAGTCCGTAAGCCAATAATAAATACTATATTACTATATTTTATTATCTATACTAATCATAAGTTTACATTTAGACTAGGCTAATTAAATTAATCATATTATTATTAAATAAGAGAAAGAAAAAAAAAGGAAGAAGAAAAAAATCACTTAATATTAAAAGGGGTTTTCAAACAAAAGAACCCGAACAACAAAATAAAACAATTAACTTTAACCATTGAATGACAATTATTAAATAGGGAATTATTAGCTAGAATAATACAAATAACCACTTATAGAATTTGAAATATTTTTAACGTGAACACACACATTTCATTAAATTTGCATCAGATCACTAGACTGCACTTATATATTTCTGTTTTACTCCTAGATACGGTTGATTAAAAGCTCTCAACAAGTTTCTAACTTTTAATCAAGGGGGAAATTGAGGCATTGCAAGAAGGGTTTCTTTTCTCTGAAAGAAACAAAGAATACTTGTAACCATAATATTTATATCTAATATGTACTTCAATACCAAGAAGGGGAAAGATTGATTCAAAGTATAAATACGTTATTTTGACGACAAACTTGCTTTGAAATAATTAACTTATTTTTCTATTTTTTTTATAATGTTTACTTTCAATTTTTAATTCAAATTAATATTCAACGCGTGTTTATTCAAACAAATGTAACGTATTTATTTTCAAATGTATTTGAACAATTAAGCCCCGCCCACAATTCTAACGGTGCAATAACCCGAAAATAAACCGATATTGCCAGAGTGTTTGTAAACACATAAACATATGTTATTCAACCAAAGTTATTTTATAAATCAAATTGTAATTTTTTTTACTGTTTTACTCTGTAAAAATGTCTAAAATAATAATATTCGAAAAGATAATGCAAGTAAAGAAGGGGGCGATTTTGCGGAAAGTTATGCAATTAAAAACAAGTGAAAAAGTAAGCGTCGGTAATTAGTCGTCACAGTGAGAGGTCACGCTTTTTGTGCTCCGAATTAATTAAAACAAATTGGTAAAGTTATTAAGTTCTGGAGATTTTTGAGTCTACACAACGTTACTCACACCTACGATCTACCTGTAGACAAAGTTTACCATCTGCCGACCAATTAGTTCAAGAACTACGAATTTTTAAAGTTTCAATACGTTAATTACCCGCCATAAGTTTCACCGTGCAACGACCAGCATCTTGGTACGCTCGAAACCGGTTATCCGAGCAAGCCGCCGTCGGACTTGGAGATTTCTAAAAAACTCAAGTCATCCCGAGGGACCATCGCAGAAATATTATCCAGTTTCCCGTTGTGAAAACCAGCAGAACACAGGAGCAGGAAGCAACGGAAGCTATATCCGAAGATTCAGGTTTTTGCTAACTTTAACAATATTTTACGCGCAATTTTTACTTGCTCATATACTTTTCTAGAATTTTCTTTGTTTATTCCATAACTAACTATTTACTTTGCTTTCACCGATATTATATCACTGTAATTTTTATTCCACTTATTTAAATATTAGAATCCACTGTTTGTAATTTTAAAAACTTGATTCTATGTTACTTTTGTAAACTCTTTTAATAAAACAACACCTAATTGCACTTGTCGTACACCATATTGTTAGACTATAAGAATACCAACCGTTGAGTGTATCTCCCGTATTGTTATTTGTGTGTCACGAAAATTGTTAATATAAATTCTAAAACTTTGCGAGATAATTTTTTATTAATAAAGTTAATTGTCAATATTTTACTTTGGTTTTCTTTGTAATATACTTGAGATATTGTTCCGATCCCAATTAAATAAACTACGTACATAAAGTCAAAGTGGAGAGAGGTGAACCTACCTTAACCCTGAAGAAATTAAAGAAGCTAGCCGACGACGAAAATAACAAAAAAAAAAGATAAGTATTGAACGAGCCCGATTTGAATTGTATATCACTTTTTATAACATTTTCTTATACAACAATTCACAGTTATATAACATTCATTTTTATATACACATATATATTAATACTCCGTAACATAACAAATAGAGCCCAACGTTTTGGGGCGTTCATAAATATAACCTCATATAATAAACATTTTATATATATATTAACGACTTTGACACATTACAATATATATATATACAGTAACACCCCGCTTTACGCGACCCCGTTATGCGCAGTTTCGCTTTAACGCGAATTTCAAATTTCTCGTTAAAATGCCTCGTATTACGCGAATTGCTTACTTAAGAATATGTATGTATGTGTATACATAATGTAGTCATTGACTTCTCTTTGGTCGCGGGAATGCCCGCTTTCTCTGACCATTCTGATTGAAGAATTGGGGATTGCCCATCCTACGACTTTGTTCTTGGGGATTCCCTCGTTTGTTTCGTTTGTTCCATATGTTTATCTCGGCTGGCAGTCGTGTTTTAACATTTGGTGGAGACACATGCATAATTTAACGCTACGTTAAAAATGCCGCCTATGAAGAAAAAGGAGCGTAAAAGCGTAACTTTGGCAAAGATTTTGGACTCTCAGAATCGACTGTGAGAACGATTTTTAAAAATCGGGAAAAAATTTAACATTCCAGCGAAAGTTTAACACCTATAAGTGCAACAAAATTTTCTCGTTCGAGATCCTCTATCATAGAAAGAATTGAGAAGTTGTTGGCAGTCTGGATCGAAGATTTAAATAAGAAGAACACACCACTGAGTCCAAGATCACAAAAAATGCACAAAAGCAAAATCTATGTATGAGATGCTAAAGACAGAAGAAGGTGAAGGGAGTTCCACTCCGACTTTTGCTGCCAGCAGAGGCTGGTTTCACGGGTTCAAGCAGCGTTCCAATATTCACAATATCCACATAACAGGTGAGGCCGCCAGCGCGGAAACTCAAGCTGCAGCTGAGTTTCCAGACAAGCTTCAAGAGTTCGTAGCACGAGAAAAAATTCTTGCTTGTCTCATCTTCAATGTTGATGAGACCGGGCTTTACTGGAAAAAATGCCATCTCGAACATTCATTTCTAAAGAGGAACGTCAAGCCAGCGGTTTCAAAGCTGCGAAATATCGACCAACACTTCTGCTGGGTGGTAATGCCACTGGTGATTTCAAACTGAAACCTTTACTGGTGTACCATTCAGAAACACCTCGTGCAATGCGAGGCACACAAGACAAGCCTACAAGTCATGTGGCGGTCCAACAGAAAGGCGTGGGTTATACGGGAAGTTTTTCAAGATTGGTATTCTAATAGTTTTTGCCCGTCAGTCAAATCCTACTGTGATAGAAATGGGCTTGAACGTAAAGTTATACTCTTAGACAATGCCCCAGGACATCCAACCTCACTTGTTACGCCGAGAGACTTAAAAGTGTACGTGAAGTTCCTTCCACCAAACACTACGTCAATATTAAAACCTATGGACTAGGGAGCAATAGCAAAATTCAAAGCTTATTACGATCGCCGCACTTTTAGCCAACTAATTTATGAAATTGACGGGAAAGGAAGACAGTCTATGCGAGAGTGGTGGTCACACCACTCTCGCATAGGCTGTCTTCACAACATAGACGAGGCTTGGAACGAAACTAAAAAGAGTTGTATGAACGGGGTGTGGCGTAATCTTTGGCCAGATGAAGTGAAAGCACCTAGAAGAATCGTCCAGATGCAGAGACAAGTGCTTGAAGACATTGCTGCAATGATTGAGGTGTCTAAACTTGAAGATGTCGTGGTAGAAGATCTCGAACAACTTGTAGCAACGCACGACGAACCTCTCAGCAATGAAGATCTGATCGAGTTACAGAATAATCCCATCAACGATGAGGAAGAACAAGTAGAAGAGAGAGTTTTATCTTCAAGCGGAATACAAAATGCTCTTGTAAAAATTGATTCAGGTTTGGACATATTGCAGAGCGTAGACAGTGATGATGACCATGTTTTGACCGTGTGTCAAACAATTAAAACAGCATTGGGTGTTATGAACGTATTTTACAAGAACGTAAAAGAAACGGTACCCAAAAGACAATAGATGTATTTTTCCGTAAAAAAAAAACATGTAATACTGCATAAAGTGTTCTTAAAATTAAAGTGATTGATTCAAATTATTTGTATTTTCTTGTATTAACTTTTGACTATGTTTAATCGTAAACCCTGATATACGCGAATTTCACTTAACGCGATTTTTTTAGGAACGTATCCCTCGCGTAAAGCGGGGATATACTGTATATATATATATATATATATATATATATATATATATATATTAAAAATAATAGATTTTTATTGGTTTTAGCGACCTTTTATTGAATTTTTATTGAAAATCTATTATTTTTAATATTAAAACACGGCCAATAATATAAAAAAGAAAAACAAAACACTAAATATATATATATATATATATATATATATATATATATATATATATATATATATATAAATATATATGGTAAACCTAATCAGTAGGCGATTAAAGGTCTGTATTTTACTTCAAAATATATGTATTTAAAAAACTCTACATGTTTCGGCGGTACGCCTTTATCAAGAGAATACAAAATATAAATGACAGAATATATTCTGTCATTTATATTTTGTATTCTCTTGATAAAGGCGTACCGCCGAAACATGTAGAGTTTTTTAAATACATATATTTTGAAGTAAAATACAGACCTTTAATCGCCTACTGATTAGGTTTACCATATCATACCAAGGTCACGAAGTTATTATATAAATATATATATATATATATATATATATATATATATATATAAACTGATATTTTAATATTACTATCATATAAATATTTTTTACTGGCGAGAGGTTTCAGAATTATAGGCATATTTTTAATTGGATGAAGAAAAACTACTGAGTTACTTGAAGAAGGTTTCAATTAATAAAGTCGAAATAAAAAATAATTCTAGAACTTTTCAAATTTTGATGTACAGTACTATGTAATAAAATCTGGGACAAACATATTTAAGTAAATTTTAAAACATTAGCTAAAATTATTAAATTATATCACAGCATAATTGAAATTTTCTAAACATAAAGACATCATTAAAGATGCTTTAACATTTAAATCAACTGATGAAAGCCAGGATTGTGTCGAAAATAAAAGACGGTTGGTCAATACGAAGAGTGGCAGCGATTTTTAATTTAAATAAAAATACCGTGTTTGATGTAAAAAAGCGGTGGATGCAGGACGGGTCTTTAGCAATGAAAATCGGTTCTTGACGTCCTAGAAGCAGCATTGACGTTAAGAACCGCTGATGATGCGGCTTTAATAAATTACAAAAGAATGAATCCCTTTACTATTAAGCGACGAAAGCAGTTACATACACATTTTTTCCAGCAGTCCTAAGAATATGTTTCCAATTTAAAAAATTCTATTGCCTCTTCAAAGATTTTATTAACCGACGAAAATAAGCAGTCGTAATTACTACTCGCTTTAAATGATAACAATAACGGGGAGGACTACTGAAACAGAGTAATATTTACGAATGAAAAATGCCTTTGATCATCCTACAGCGGAAAAGTGAGAGTATACAGATTCTCGATTTAATGAAAATTATATTTACCGCTCACAGAAATCTCGAAGGTTTTCGGTAAACGCGTGGGCCTGGATGAGTTCGACTGGTTTGGGTGAATGCTTGAATATCGATAGACCTTTTGTTGCTTCTATATATATAGATATATTGGAGCATATAATGTTACGATCTATAACACAAACGTTTCCCAACAATAACTACATATTTCACCTCGTCCATACAGCCCGTGTTGTTGGACAGTGGTTTTAGAATCACAATATAGAAGTTGGTCTCCAAAAAGTCTAGATCTAAACTCAACTGAAAATGTATGGAGACTTATAGCCAAAAATAATTATAAAAGAAATTTTCATCCTCGCAATGCGGAAGAACTGTGGGACCTCATAGAAGAAGAATGGGAGGCACTAAGTGAGATTGAACACCTAACGAGAAATATAATTCGTTCAATGCCAGTGCCGCAAACGGCGATATAACGAAATATTAAATATATTCATTGCTTTTATCTAATAATGTCTTTATTCTGTTGTTTATTGTGTTCTTTTATAAAAACAATGTTTTGGTATTGAATTTTATTTAGATTTTTCTTTTACCATATACAATCAAATTATCATATACCTACTACTAACAGAATTATCAATAGTGTTTCCCAAATCCAATAGCGCAAATATTATCTACTATTGTTTTCCTTGCATAATGCTTTGTTGCTGTGCCATTTATAATTACATGACAGTGTTGATGCAAGACTTATGATGTAACATGATCCAAGTTTTATTTGCACACTCAACTAGACATTGACATTACGAGTTGTCCCAGATTTTATTGCACAGTACTGTACCATAGCCGAGAAAAAATGGGTATACTTAAATTGCTTTATTTTGAATGGTGCTTTTTGGAAATCGTTGCTATGGAACGGAAATTAATTAAATAATTGTCATTTTGACCTATCTATTTAATTCAGTGTGTCTATTCAATTTGAAAATGTCTCAACATTTAAGCACAGTTAATAGAGTTAGAGTGGTGACGATGTTGGAGAACGGGTGGTCATTACGATGAAGTGCCCTAGAGTTCAATGTGTATCAAAATACTACCTTGAAAATTGACCAGAGATGGGTTAATGAAGCAAGATTAACAAGAGATATTGGATCAGGAAGAGTAAAGATTACTACTGTGGATAGCGTTAACTACCTCCGAGATAATCGTTTTTCTACCGCTGTAGGAGCAAAAGAAGAAACTGCATCTCATGCATCGCATAGAACAGTCTTTCGTAGAATTAAAAACTCTTAACTTAAGAACCTATTCTGCTGCTAGAAAAGGGTTTCTAACTCAAGCCTATCAACGACTTCTGGAGTTTGTAGAAGAATATGTTAATATGGACAACAATGTTTGGAAAAGTGTTATCTTTTCAGATGAAAAGAATTTTCAATTGTTTCATAATGGTGAATAAATATTATATAGACCACGCAACAGTAACAGTATTTACAAGAATACGTTCAACAAATGAAAAGAAGTGGACGTTTCTCAGTAAACGTTTGGGCTTGGGTCGGCAGGAATTTGCAGGAGAATAGACGAACGATTTAGAGGAAATATTCGAAGAATGTTATTAGACAATATAATGCTACCTAGGGCTAGTATGGTCAAGAAAATTTATAATATCAACTTTAGACTTCAAAGTTCAGAAAAATGCGGTGAGAGTCTAAGCAAATACAAACGCTGATTACAATATCGGCATGGAAGCCAGAGAGCTATTTGTACTATGATATCTGCCTTAACCCATCTTGAGATACAAATCCCTCGGATCTCATGTTACGCCTTATTATATAATTTATGTTGTTCTTATATAACCTTTGGATATTTCGTATTAATTTTTTGTTGACTCCACTTTCTTCAAGAGCTTTCCATATTTCATACCTTGGTACGCTATCAAAGGCTTTTTATAAATCAATAAATGCAAAATATGCTTTTTTTCCTTGTTGAAATCTTTTGTTAAACTATTTGTTTTAGTGTAGTATATATAAATTATATAAATATTTCTATTTGCTTGGCCTGAATTCCTAAACAAACTTTTACATTTTTGTTGTCGTTAAAATTATTACCTTCTGTCGATAAATCAACATCGTTACTCTGTTTTTCATATTCTTCTTCACCATACCAAGGTCTCCACATCTTGATCAGTTTTTAAAGCAGAATAGACTACCTTCGCAAACAAAAAGAATACCTTCAACTGGAGACATAAATTAGATAACTTTTATATATAAACGATGGATGAATAAATAATTTTTGTATTATTCGATAATTGACTACTCTAATTACCTAATTAACAAAAGATTTCAATTTCCCTAACAAGATCCTACCTGTTAATGGTAATGGTCATTATATTAAACAGGGGTAATCAAATAGGTACTTATATTATATTACATTAATACAAGGTGTTTCGTATTGTTATGTTCAAATTTTAGCGCGTAGACTAAATTTCTCATGTCCCCAATAAATAAGAGTCAAGGGTATTAAGATCGTGTGATCTGGGTGGCTATGCAACAGGATCACCTCGACCAATCGATCTTGGATAATTGACGTTAACCCAATTTCGGACAGCAATTCCGAAATGGGGTGGTGCCCTATCCATGTGAAACCACATGTCTTGTCGAACATTCAGTGGGATATCCTTTAAAAGACCTGGCAATTCGTCAATAAGAAATTGAAGGTAATTGTCCGCATTTAACCTTCCAAGAAGAACGACAGGACCAATCAACAAGTCATCGATTAGGGCCGCTCAAACGTTAATAGAAAATTCATGTTGAAATTTTGATGGGCGTATAGCTTTGGGATTTTCTGATGACCACCTGTGCAGGTTTCTCAGATTTGTGTTACCACTTCTCGTGAACGTAGATTCATCTGTCCAGAGGACTGTTCCGCAGAAATTAAAATGAAGCCGTGACTGTCTTAATATCCATGTAGAATAAACTAGACGAGCATAGTGGTCTGCCTCAAGCAAACCGTATCCCCTGCGACAGTGATATGGATATAAGCCCTCACGTTTTAAAATTCGCCAAAGTGACGTTCGTGGCACTCCTAGTTGTCTAGCGATTCGACGTACACTGAGAGTTAGATCCCTTGTAACAATAGCTACTGCTTCTTCCTCTACGTCTGCTAGCAAATTTACTCCTCGGTCGAAAAGATAATCACGCAGTCCGCAGTCCGCATTCCCGAAATTGTCTGTGTACTTCCAGAAACGTTGTGTATTGAGGAATGCGCCTATCGGAAAACCGATGTCGGTATTCAATAACTGCTTGACGTGCACTGCCGTTACAGTAGCCATACACAAAATGGATGTCCGCATACTCTTGAGAAGAAAATCGGTCAGGCATTTTGAATAAAGAAAACGTGTCCACTCACTAATAAGCTGTTGTATGAACTGAAACGTTATGTAATCCTTTATTAAAAAATGCAACGTTAACAGTCATCTGAATATTTGTTTATTGTATGATATTCATGATTCAGCACTTACGAAATAAGTAAGAACCTTCTTTATCATAAATCAATTTCCAGTTCTCTTTTTTGTAGAGCTCCAAGAAATTACTGTATGCACTACGACAAGTGTTTATTTATTTTAGAATAACATTTTATTATGAGACGTTAACAATCTCAGGCACAGGCCTGTGATTGTTAACGTCAATCACAGGCCTGTTATTGAATCGTATAACTATTTTAAATAAAATCAGTTTTTATTGACTTTAGGATTACATTTTTGTTCATGATCTGACAATCACATTCATAGATCTGTAACTTTGAAACAAATTAAAATGGATATATAAGTTTTGCGTTTTTTTACTTGAAATGAAGTCTACTTTACACTCCTAAAATTTGAACATAACGATACGGGACACTTACATATACTTTTGAAGTTTAACACACACAAGTTACACTTATTGTTAGTAATACGCCCTAATACTTTCTATTACGGTCCTCGTATTTAATACCGGGCTTTCTAATCGTTGTGTAAGCATACCGAAGTTAACCCCGCAATAATATAATTATTCAAACCCTTAGGCTTTTCTTATTACGCCAGAATACTATAATTATTCATCGTTCCTTGTGCATATTTAATTTATCTAATTCTAATAAATTTGATATATTTTAAATCGTAATTTCTCATGTAAATATTAAAAAAATCTTTAAGGATAACGTTGTTGTGTTTCATTATATTCAATAAGTATAATATATTTTTTTAGCATATTATACACGTCCTGGGCCTTTGATGTATGAACATCACCACCATTAATTATTTTATATAATTTCCCCTTATTGTCAGCACGCCCGTTCGAGCAGGCCGCTTCCCAACAATAGCAATGGCGACATAACTACAATAGATTTACGTAAAGGTAAATTCTTAGATAAACCAATTAGGTTTTAATTTTGTATTCCAATACCACCTGAATAAATTGTCGTTATAAGTCAAAAAAATGAAATATGTATTTAAGAACACAATAGAAGATAACTTTTTAAAATGAGGTTTTCATCTTAGAATGTATTTTCTAAGAAACGATGAATTATTGATTTTATTTTGCGTCATTTTCAAGGTAATTGTATACCTGCTTAACAAATTCAAATCATTGGAAAAGGGTTCACGAATTAAGCAAATAAAATATCAACGAGCAAGTCAAATTAATCAAAAATTAAGGTCGTTGTATTGGTACGTGTATTGAAAATTTCTACAGTCGTCCCCTTTCTGTGTGCAGATGTGAAACAATTCTAGAAATATGCTTCCGCGAGTGAGACGTTAGCAAAAGGATAAGATGAGTACGGCATTCGAGAAGCGAATAATTGTGTAACAAGAAGAACAATTTCCGTTACAAATTACACACTGTTGTTTTGTTTTGGAATGCGAAATGAGAATTCGTGATGAATATGTTTTATATTACTCTTATTTCTGAGCACGCGAATGTAATAAAACT
Organism: Melolontha melolontha; assembly: GCA_935421215.2. Lineage (NCBI taxonomy): Eukaryota > Metazoa > Arthropoda > Insecta > Coleoptera > Scarabaeidae > Melolontha > Melolontha melolontha. The sequence goes on along the minus strand of OW285237.1, from coordinate 162,893,371 downwards.
TCGAGAGTATGTAGAACAGTGTTTTATATATTTAAGATCTCTTACATGATGAAAATTTCATTTTTACTTAAGTTTTTTCTGTAATGGGAAAGTAATACACAAATTAAAAATTTTTATGCAGGGACTATAGCCCAATGTGATTAATAAATAAATAAAATAAGAATAATACTAATAAGAGCTTTATAACAAAATAATTTGAAACATAGTTGAGTAGGTAAAATCTCATCAACTTTGTATAATGCAAAAGTATTTTTAATAATAGAAAATATTAAAAATTGTGTGTGAAGAACACAATACAAGTTCATATATTTGTGAATGTATCTTCTCCAAAAACGTAGATACGTATTTCACCTTTCTACAGGATCATCGGTACGCCCCTGATAGAGAAGAGACACATTCACAAAAAATCAACAACTTCGCTATCTCAGAAATTATTAAGACAGAGCGTAGAAGAATATATATTATAAAGTATTTTGTTATATACGTATGCGGTTCGTCCGTTAAAGAGTGAAGAGACGGTAATACAGTTTCTGCAAATACAGTTGATACCATGGATGTAGTATATATGGATAGCGCACATCTAATCAAAGCAGTGCATTCAATTGACTCCAACATTAGAGAGAGAAACTACCGAGTGAGATAGAGCTAGTACGCGCGTTCCCTATTAAAATACATGGGCGATCGACCGGGACAGGTAAATATACATGCGGCATATACGTACAGCAAACGCCAATTAAGTTGGCGCGAGGAGGGGTAAGTTCGCGCAGGATTAGAAGTAGTGGGGAGGTTTGTATTTGGTTTTACACCAAATGTCAGATAATCCTAACCTCTGAGCGTATATCACTTTATGATCCCCTAGCAAATACATTATGTTCCGTCAAACGTCAATGACAAATGTATTCTGACAATTACTTGAGTAGTGGGGGTAGACGTTTTTTAAAACGTTTTCTGCGCACCCCCTCCTCGCGCCAACTTAATTGGCGTTTGCTATACCTGGCTGTTTAACTGTAATACATTTATCAAGTTACTTTAAAAAAATATTCCTGGATTTGTTTGTATCTTTATAAAATAAATATTTTGTTACTGAATTACAATTTTAATTTAATTTAATGATGCTGAACACGGAATATATACAGGCTGATTCATTTTCGGCCCTCACCATGGGGATCTCGCTTATTATTAGAGATAGAGTATAGGTTTAAATTTGGCAAAGTTGTTAAATTTCGTGTTTGTTATAAATCTATAAAGAAAATAGACCTGTGACAAATGACCTTCGTTATTTAAAAAAAAAACGCGAAAACCCCATTTTCTTCTTTTACCTGTAGCCCCCACATTTGGCCTTGTAGAGAAAATATAAAAACACATCCTTGTGGCCATTTCTAAACCTCTATCCAGTGGTATACTCTAAATTTTTATAAGACGTTTCGTTTCTTTCTGGCCATCATCAACTATCTAATTTCTTATAGGCGCCATATTGGATTTAGACATCTTCAGAAAGAGTTTTTTTTCTGATGAACCATGTACCACATGCTGACTAAAGTTTTTGACATTAGGTTTTATTTGAAAGAATAAATTATAAGATTAAATAAGGTAGCCATGGAATTTCAATCTGTCAAACATTTCATTTATTGTTCATTAATAATACAAAAATGTTAAGTATTTTTTATTCTTCGAACCGAAATTCAACGTAGCGAGTACAAGATATCTACAATTATATCCAGAACGACAACAGCCTCATCGTACCATTTTTCTAGATCTCGAGAGAAATTTGGTCGAGAATGGATCGTTTACTAAGCCGCGTAATGGTCAAGACAACAGGAATTTAAATGAAAATCGACAAGATATTTTACAAATGGTAAATTAAAAGCGTGTTTTCGAATTTCATGTTAATCTTGTATTTTTATAGATAAATAATAATCCATCAATTTCTACACGCGAAGTAACGTCAGAATTAAATTTGTGCCAGTCCAGAGTTTGGAGAACTTTACATAAAAGTAGGTTTAAACCATACAGGATCCATGTTTGTCACTCTTTACTGCCTGGAGATAATTTGAGAAGGCTAGAATATTGTAATTGGTTAATGGGAAGGATAGAAAATGACGAAAATTTTTTAAGCAAAATCACCTGGTCAGATGAAACAAAATTTACAAATTCTGGAATGTTCAACAGAAATACGGAGCACTATTGGGCAGTACAAAATCCCCGACAAAACAGGGCTAGAAGACCACAACATCGTTTTGGAATAAACGTTTGGATGGGTATTTTGGCAAATCGTCTCTTAGGACCAGTTATGTATGAAGAACATTTAAATGGAGAAAGATATTTAAACATTTTACGTACATACGTATCTGACTATCTTGACGAAAATATCCCATTAAATCAATTACAATATTTATGGTGGCAACAAGATGGCGCACCAGCACACAATGCAGCTGTTGTTAGAAATTTCTTAAATCAAAAGTTTGCAAACCGTTGGATTGGAAATAGGGATGGCCTGCAAGATCACCTGATTTAAGTCCGCTAGATTTTTTTTTATGGGGATATGTTAAATATAATATTTATAAAGTAGATGCGCCACAAAACATTGAAGAATTACGAGACAGACTTCAGAATGCCTTCGATGCAGTTCCTAGAAGAACTATACAAAGGGCAGTACAAAATGCCAGAAGGCGTGCCCAATTGTGCATTACCGAAGATGGCCAGATAATTGAACATTTACTGTAATTGTTTATTATTTACTTTTCTATGTATTTTTATTAATGTTTTTGTTATCTTGTACTCGCTACTGTTGAATTTCGTTTCGAAGAATAAAAAATACTTATATCTCGTTTCTCTTCGTTAGTGTATGACATTTTTGTATTATTAATGAACAATAAATGAAATGTTTGACAGATTGAAATTCCAAAGACTACCTTATTTAATCTTATAATTTATTCTTTCAAATAAAACCTAATGTCAAAAACTATAGTCAGCATGTGGTACATGGTTGAAATCAGAAAAAAAAACTCTTTCTGAAGATGTCTAAATCCAATATGGCGCCTATAAGAAATTAGATAGTTGATGGCCAGAAAGAAACGAAACGTCGTATAAAATGTAGAGTACACCACTGGATAAAGGTTTAGAAATAGCCACAAGGATGTGTTTTTATTTTTTCTCTACAAGGCCAAATGTCGGTGCTACAGGTAAAAGAAGAGTATGGGGTTTTCGCGTTTTTTTTTTAAATAACGAAGGTCATTTGTCACAGGTCTATTTTCTTTACGGATTTATAACAAACACAAAATTTAACAACTTTGCCAAATTTACACCTATACTCTATCTCCAATAATAAGAGAGATCCCATGGTGAGGTCCGAAAATGAATCAGCCTGTAGAGTACAGCTTTAAAAAATCCGAGTGAGTAGGAATTAAATGCACATGTATTTATAGGATGAAATTAATTAAATAGTTACTAAGTAATAGATGGCAATAGAAAACACATGGGTAGTAAAACACAACTAGATTTAATAACGTTTTAATTTTATTTTTCATTCTTCTTATTTTTGTTTCAAAGTATTTAACTTTGTGATTCAGTTGCAAATTAAGAAGTAATGAAAATATAAATATTGCTTTCTACATTTTACGACGCTAATTATTTGAATTTTTTAATAGAAAAAATTTCGCCCGGGTGAATTTTTTCAATTAAAAAATTCGAATAATTAGCGTCGTAAAATGTAGAAAGCAATATTTACATTTATGTTTCAGTGTTTTAATTACTTTCTGAAATGTTAACCAATATTTTTTCTTTTTATGAGATCCTTTAAATGTTGTGCCCCTCAAAATCTCAAAAGTAGTGTGGTTCCGTTCTTTTCCTACAAGGTTTATATTTTGTATAATTGATAATATATTTACTTGTTACCATTTACTCTCATTAAAATTTTTCTTTTAGATACATTGGGAGCTTGAAGCCTCAACAACCAATTCTTCCACAGGTGCTTAAAATCTTGCATTTTGTGTTTCTTCAATTTCTCTATTGTGTAACTCTTGAATTTCGCTTCCACTTTCTGTATTTGAAGTGCGTACAATGACTCGTCTAGATTTAAAATTCGATGGTATTTTATGTTACTATTGTTACCAAAACGGTTTGTGCAACCGTAAGCGGAACACGAAATGATCATCTTTTACACAAACTATAACGCAAAATAAAACTACTACTGTTTATATTAATGATAGATACAAACAGTTGTAACTCTACTTAATGCAATTTCACGACGTGCTTAAAATAAAACTGATTTAACTATTCAAAATCATTCACTATCCGAATGCGAAGTCGGAATGTTTTGCCAGTACTAGCTCTATCTGGCTTACAATTTTCTCTCTCTAATGTTGGAGTCGTTCGTAATACGCATAGGCAATCCATATATACTACATCCATGGTTGTTACTGTCTGATGGAAACACTTTGTTAGTTCTGCAGTTGTTATGTAGATAGCGCTGAATATTCTTCTACGCTCTGTCTTAATAATTTCTGTGAGATAGCGAAGTTGTTATTTTTTGTGAATGTGTCTCTTCTCCAGCAGCGGCATATAGGAAGGTGAAATATGTATCTACGTCTCTGGGGAAGATACATTCACAAATAACTTGTATTGTGTTCTTCACATCCGATTTTTAATAATATTTTATATTATTAAAAATACTTTTGAATAATAGCTTCATTGTCATGTATAAAAAATTATTAAATATTAAGTAAATGGCTTTTTATGCTATGCATTGAAGATAATGTCTTCATAGAAATATATCAGCAATGTAACACGTTGTTGTGAACTATTTTTGTATAAGAGATGTAGCAGCATTTGTTGATGTTCAATGTTGATTTACAAGTAGAGCACCATTGGGAGAGAATGCTCAAATTCCGCTGCAAATGTAATGTACACATAATCACAAATTCAGAATGGATGAATATATTGTTATAACATCTGCATAGGCAAGTAGTGGACAAGTTAGAGACGAAAGTAGATCATTTAGAAACAAGATAAACAGGAGAGGACCTAAATATGGACCTATATCTTAACCTATCAATGCAACATTATAATATAAATATTTTTTGGTGAATCATACTCGGATAGTATTGGAGTTGTGACATTGATTCAAAAGAATCTGCAAACAAAGACCCTTGAGGATAGGGGGCATTTTCCCTTCAATTGCTGGGATTAATACTCAAAGTCTATCTCTGTCTAAAATGTGTATCTCTGGTCTCGAGTGATGATTTTCTACAAAGCGAGTGTGTTATTCGGCGCCTATTTAAGTGGGAAACGAGTCCCTACAGAAACAGGATGCTTATCCTCATACTGTATAATTATTTCCGCGCCTATCGCTGAACGTTATGAATCTTAAAATTTTAAATGGCGCAGATATTTCGAGAATTTTCACTGAACACTATTTCCTCTTCACCAAACTCGCATATCTGGCCTAAGATACACTTTAATCGTGTATTTATTACTAATTAATTATTTAAAATAACGATCCACATGCACTTTTACTAATTTAATTACTCTATGTACTCCAAATTTTATCGTGTATAAGGTTTTACTTACTCGGACCCAATTCCGGCATATAAACTTTCAAACTCCTCCTTATAGATTATTGCTCTTATTCAATAGTGACAATAAATAATAATGACAATAGTAAAATGAAAGTAATACAGGAAAATTCTAAATTAAATTTTTCTTTCTCCTTATTTCTTTGGGTTTGTTCATATATGGCGTCGTCTTGTCCTTTGGTTTTTATTCGTATGTCTGTCACACATCAACGTGGTCGACATTGAGCATGCGTCTCAGATATGCTTTGTTGTTTTGTTTACATCGAAATGATGTTACATTAATTGCTTTTATTTACATTCTATGCTGCTTGTTTTATTAATTTACTTGCATTCTAAACATTTAGTAATCTAATTAACCGAACATTTATTGACATAACTTTCTTTGTTTACATATAAATTCTCGGAAATATTCATCTAAAATTTTAATACTACATTAATATATGATATACGAGGTGCATTTAAAATACACAACCTCGGTTGATTTCTTTTTAATTTGTTTTTACTTATCCAGTTATGTTTAATTAATTTCTACGTTTTTAATTCTATTTTTAATTTTCACCCAAAGTTTATTTCACAGCAATATGTCCGATTTCAATTATTTATGGAAATAATAGACATCAAAAGTTTGATTGTAATTATTTTAATTTTCAAAATCACTTAAATATTTACATAAATTACTCAAAACTCAAAATAACGTGAATACATAATTATAATAAATGCTCAAATTGTCCTCCTCCCGCTTCAATGCATGCTTTACAACGACGAACTAAACAGTTTTTCACTCGAACGAAAAGGTTTGGTTGATTTCTAATTTTAGTAGCAGCATGTAGACCATTATTACCAATCCACCTGTTTCTAAAGTGCTGGTTTAACCACTCAACGACTACTCGTACGCGATGAGGTGGAGCACCGTCGTGCTAGTACTACATAGTTGCAATAACGTTAACAGGTGTATTTTAAGAAACTCGAAGATGTTGTTTAAAAAAATTCTGTAAGTATCTGTGTCCAAAAGTTTTTCCAGCAGATGCACAGGTAATAAGTTATCGTAGAAAATTCCACCCCATACGTTGATTTTGAATTTTTGTTGAAAATTACGTTGCCTAATCGCATGTGAATTTTGTAATGCCCAGATATGATCGTTATGGTAATTGTTAATTACGTCTCGAGTAAAGCACGCTTTATTGGACCACAGAAGATTTGAAATAAAGTTATTATTTTGGACATGTTGCTGCAAAAACCAATTACAAAATGCTAGCCGTCGCTGAGCATCTCCAATTTGTAAGGCTTCAACATTTTGTCGATGATAAAGATGAAGGACTGACTTACATTCAGATTGTGTGCTATTCTCAGAGTACTAATTGAATTACAGCAGCAATAACAGTTTCTTCCTGTTCTACATTAACTACATGTGGTCGAATAGCTTTTGCTGGAGCATGATTATCTGTTTCTAGTAATCTGCGGAAAGATTGTCCGAAAATTGAGTGATGCGGTAGATGACGAAGTGGAACACCGATTCGCGCGCATTTCCATTACAATAATCATAGACCAAAATGATATGGCATACTCTTCAGTGCTATAGCCATACATTTTAAGTTATAACTGAACACAACGACAGAATACATTAGACAGAATGACATTAGACTGATATAGACTGACATGTGTATTTATGCTTTGTTTTGTTATTAATAAATTATAATAATAACCATGAATGAACATTTAAATAATTAGAATCAATAGATATCTATTATTTCCTTAAATAATCGGAAATATGTACAAATAATGGTTTTTTTGTTAAAATTACATGCGCTTTCATATGGTAAAATTTGTCGGTGAGCTCATTAAATCGCCCTTTATTTAATTCAATGTCTTTTCATATTTTGTTATTATGTCTATATCATCTGTATAAGTAGATCTGAGGAATTTATGTCCTTCATTTTCCTGTGTCTCACTTTATATTGGCATACCTGTTTGGATAATACACTTCTCAAAAAAGTTAGGGGAACACTTTTTTCAAAACCTGTAACTTTTTAAATACTATTTCAAAGCAAATAAAATTGGGTATGATTTAACGGCATATATTTAACTTAAAAAAAAATCAAAAACAATTTTATAACTCTTAGTTACTTCTAAGTTACACTTAAAAATGTAAATTAATAACGCAAATAAAAATAGAAAAAATTTCAAGTATTCTTTGAATTGACGGTTAAACTAAAGATGACAGATTAATTCAGTTGTCAATATTCGTTGATTAGAAGTAAAATGAAGCATCTTAGTGAAGTGCAAGTGCTCGTGCTGTTGCCCTTATTCAGCACGGCCACTGTATTCGACATGTTAGCAGGGATCTTGGAGTTTCCCTTTCTGTTCTTTAGCGTTTATGGAATCGGTTTAAGGTGAATGGCCAATATGTCAGAAGAGTTGGACAAGGTCGAAATCGAAAAACTACTCTAAATCAAGACCGATATAATGTCCTTTCCTTTCTACGTAAGCGTATTGCCACAGCAAGAGACCTCCTAAGCGACCTAAGACGAGCACATGGAATAGAAGTATTTGATCCAACTGTTAGAAACAGATTAACAGAAGCAAATTTGTAACCAAGAAGATCTGTTAGCGCACACGCCTTACGCAGCATCACAAAGCAGCCCGAATGAGGTTTGCTCTGAATCACAGAAATTGCCAACATCCTCACTGGACGCCTATACCGTTTACGAACGAGTTCAAATTTCGTTTAACTCGTTGCGACGGTCGAGTACGTGTATATAGATAACCTGGTGAACATTACTCGGCCGGTACTATACTGGAAGTAAATAGATTAGGTCTTGAATCTGTGATGCTTTGGGCTGGAATTGGTGTAGACAACAGAACTGATCTTGTTGTGGTTCCTAATAGACTAAATGCAATGAATTACATCGAAAATGTCTTGGAGGACCATGTGGTGCCTGCTGCATATGGCGTCGGTCCCAATTTCATCCTATTGCAGGATAATGCAAGGCCCCATACCGCCGGCATCACCGGAAACTTTTTACAAGAACGTGGAATTCGGGTCATGGAATGGCCGGCGTTAAATCCTGTACCTGAATCCTATTGAACACTTGTGGGATCAGCTTGACCGACGTGTTCGCAAGTGCCCTAATACACCACTAACCATACAGGAACTGACACAAGCCTTGATTGAGGAATGGGAAAGCATACCCCAAGAATCTCTTCGCATACTAGTGCGAAGCATTCCACGTAGGTGTGAGGAAGTGATTCGTGCTCTTATTTAAAAAGTTACAGGTTATAAAAAAAATGTTTCCCTAATTTTTTTGAGCAGTGTATTTAAGAAATTTCATTTCCTTAGTTGTCATACCAACATTTGCATGTCGTTATTCATATGGAATAGGTAATAATTAATAATCTCTCTTAATTGGAAAGTTAATTATTACAGCGTGTAAAATTAATTTCTTTCTAGAAACTACAAAATTTAAAATCGAATCATGTTACCAGTTAATCCATCGTCCCAAATTGATCGTTAATTTAACAATTTACATATTGTAAAAAAAATATAAATAAATTTTTCCTAATGAGATAAATCAACTTCACTAGTCGGCGAAGTATTTTGCTTACCTTTCTCGGAGAGATAAGTTACGACTTTGACTTCCGTATATAGTAAGCCGTTCTTCGATGAGAGAATCACTTAAGTCTCACGAGATTAACGATAAGAAAATGAAAAGGGAAAATCTATTTAGCACGAAATTCGGCGAGAGCAGATACCTATAAAGGACTTTTAACGACTTTAAAACACAGCGGATAGGTAAATCCATTCCCCAGTGAAGATCATCAAATAAAGTGGTTTACTTTCGGGCTGCGGTTTCTTAATGAATAGACCGGCTTAAGAAGTTGATATATTGTGATAATAAATTTCAATGGAGTATAAATTAATTTGTTCACCACAAAAAACGCATTCAGAATTATATCCAGTCATAAATATTATTATTTCTATCTTGTACAGAATTTATTTGCGTTAATTTTAAATCGATTGCCGGGGTTCAAATAGAAATTTAAACAATGGGTTTATGCTTGCATGTCGAGTGGAATATTACAAACTAAATAAATTTCAGTTAGTTGTTTGTGTTGAAATATGAGCTCCTTTTTAAGCACGATTGATTTTAATATCTAAAAGAGGAATTTCAAGAGCGGAAATTATTATACAGTGTGGCGCAAACGGTATTATAAAGTCATCATTTTCTGTTTGAATTTAGAATTAAAAAAAGAACACCTTTTTTGTTTTAGAGATTTTAAAGAACACGCGTGTTAGTTATGGATAACTACTGTGTTGCCGAGTGATATAAAATCATCGAATTTCCGAATTTGACGGCCGCTGATTATTTTCTTTGGGAATATCTTATGGAATACATCGAAATAATTACAACTGAAATTATAGATTTTCGTGCATCCAAAAAACATATAATATCAGAGAAGAAGAGAAGAAGTTAATAAACCTTTATTTGAGGTGAAAAATAAATATAATCACTTGTATATTATTTCCATTTTGATTTAATGTCGGGCTTGGAAACAAAACCATAGACATATTCTGGAATTATCAACAAAAAGAAGCTTAAGGTGAATTTACAATATTTGAAAATTGAAACATTGAAATAAAAAAAAATCGAGGCGGCTTGGGAGTACAATTTTCTATTATATGAGAAAATAGTTATTTTTATATTAAGTGCGCAAAGCATAAGTTTTTTGAGTTTGAGAATGTTGAGTTTTTTGTCGGAACCGAAGGTCGAGACAGAAAATACATTCGAAAACTCAGAAATTGTTTTGCGCACGTAACATAATGAACGTTCTTTTTCTCCAATTGTAGTAATTTAAAACTGTATATTAATATAAATAAAAAAGTATCACCTACATAATTACGGCGGCTAGGGAAATTTACGAGTGTAAATAAAAAAGTTTTAAGAAGTTTATGTAAGTCGGTTAAAGTTTGATTGCGAAATTTGGATCCCAATGGAATCCATTTATGCAAGCGATAACCTAGAGGTGGATGAAATTGCAAATCAAGCAATTTCTAGCATTTTACCCGTCAAGTCGAGTCAATTAAAAAAAAAATTCACAATGAAAAAAAGTTTTTTTTTCTCCAATTGTCAAAAAAAGTGACGTTTTTTCATGAATCTCAGTATGCAAAGTGTGTCATTTTTTTAACCGTGAAAGAGGTTTTTTCAATGTTAAAAAAAACTTTTTTTCATAGTGAAATTTCATTGTGTAATATACACTCGTAGCTAAGACAACTCAGCGCAATTGCCGTTGCCGCCGTAATAATGTAGGTGACATTTTTTTAATTTATATTAAAACCACAATTTTAAATTAATAAAATTGGAGAAAAAAACGTTGTTTATGTGACGTTTGCAAAGCAGTTTTTGAGTTCTCGAATGAATTTTATGTCTCGACCTTCGGTCTTGACAAAAAACTCAACATTCCCAAACTTAAAAAACCTATGCTAATTATGTGAACACAACAATTAGATAATAAAACATTTCTTGCTACTCATATGTATGTTCTATGTACATGTTTATCTTTTGTCAACATTTTTCCATTTTTGCCTTGTATTACATTTTATAATACATTCTGTTTGAAATATACAGTCAGTCAGTAAATAGCATTAGTTAGAAACACTTGTAAATTTTATATAATAATAAAAAATCTTTTAAAAAGTTAGTGCCTTGATTGAAACAAATAACACGGGCCTGCGATGGTAAAATTGTCTGGATTTTATACAGTGATTTCAATAGATTTTTTGGTGCTGAAAATTGGAAAATTATTTAAAAAATTCCATCACGTAAGGTTTTTTTACAATCTGGGGTTTTTTGACCTATCTGCATGTATTAGTCTTTTTGAAAAGGACAATTTTGTTAAACCGTTGTTTAAATAAACTATTATAATTTTTTTACTTATGATGATGCAAGAAGTTGATATTCTGAATAAACATACACTAGATTTATGATAAAGAATTTAGAAATAGAAATAATCGAGCATGTCGCAAGACATGACTCATCATCTTCCTGTTACTGCATGTCTACCTCCCCACCTCCACTACAAACATATTGCTATTCTAGACAAAACAGTTAGTTCATTCAATATCTTCTTTACAACTGTGGTGTGAATTTGTGTAATTAGGTGACATTTGTGATTAGTTGCTGAGTTAATTTAATTTTTATTTTACGAGTTTTTTAAAATTAAATTCCAATGGCATCAAGAGGCTGTGTCAATGTACCCAACTCCTTCTGCTATATTTGTGGAAAGTTTACAGTAAAAAAACAACAAAGAAACATTACAGATTTTGTAAAAAAATTATATTTTGCATATTTTGGTGTGAAATTAGTAGACCAAGACAAACCTTGGGCTCCTCATAAGGTTTGTTCAGTGTGTGTTGAAGAGGTTCGCCAGAGGTCACAAGGAAAAAACAGTCTTTTCGCTTTGGAGTGCCTATGGTTTGGAGAGAACCGATCAATCATAGCGATATTGTTATTTTTGTTCGTGTGTAGTACACGGATTCAACTTAAAAAACAAAAAGGACATCGTTTACCCAAACCTTCGATCCGCAACACGTCCTATACCTCATGGACCAGAAGTACCTGTCCCTTCACTACCAGATACATTAGATGATGTATCTGATGACGAAATGGTTTCACGTATATGCGCAAGTGAACTGGATGAGGGAAGTGATTACTATGATACTGGAAGTGATGAACCAAAACTGTTTGACTAATCTGAATTAAATGATTTGGTGAGGGACTTAAACCTTCCTAAGGACTCAGCTGAGCTTTTAGGCTCAAGGTTGAAAGAAAAAAAATTGTTAGCACCTAGCACAACATTTTACTGGTTTAGGAACAGAGACAAAGAGTTTGCTCGATATTATTCCGAAGAAGATGCACTAGTTTTCGGTAATGATGTACCCGGGCTCATGGAACAATTCCACGTAGAATATAATGTTTCTGAATGGAGACTCTTTATTGACTCTTCAAAAAGGAGCCTTAAGGCCGTTCTTCTACACAATGGAAGTAAATATGCTTCTGTACCAGTGGGACATTCAGTTCATTTAAAAGAGTGGTATGAAAATCTTGAGCTACTTTTAATTAAAATCCGTTACAAGGATCAAGGCTGGACAATTTGTGGTGATTTGAAAGTTATTTGTTTGTTACTTGGACAACAAAGCGGTTATACTAAATATCCTTGTTTTTTGTGTGAGTGGGATAGTCGTGATAGAAAGCAGCACTATTGCAAAAATATGTGGCCACCAAGACAAACCTTACAACCCGGAATGAAAAACATTGAAAGAAAAAGTTTAGTAGACCCGAGCAAAGTTTTGCTTCCTCCATTACATATAAAACTAGGGTTAATGAAACAATTTGTGAAGACATTAAAAAAAGATGGAGAGTGCTTCAAGTATCTTTGCAGCCAGTTTCCTCGATTGTCAGAAGCAAAGATAAAGGAGGGTGTTTTTGCTGGGCCGGATATAAGAAAGCTTATGAAAGATGAAAATTTTGAATCTAAAATGGAGGAAGCAGAAAAACAAGCATGGATAGCCTTCAAAAATGTGGTTACAAATTTGCTTGGCAACAAAAAACATGAAGATTATAAAAATATTGTGCAAAATATGTTAGAAAAATTTAAAACCTTAGGCTGTAACATGAGTTTGAAGGTGCATTTTCTAGATTCGCATCTCGACTACTTCCCTGAAAATCTTGGTGCAGTAAGTGAGGAGCAGGGGGAAAGGTTCCACCAAGACCTAAAAGAGATGGAGAGAAGATACTAAGGAAGATGGAATATAAGCATGATAGCTGATTATTGTTGGATGTTAAAAAGGGATGGTCCACTACGAGATTACAGAAGAAAAAGCACAAAAAGGAGTATGGAAAGACAAAGAAAAAGATATTATAAGGACTTGTAAAGACATAAATAATAGTATTTTACTGATTCTTTTCATTAGATTTAATGATATTTGTAAGTAATTTTGTTTTTTATATCCTTTGTAAATAAATTCAAAATGTAACTAAAAATTATTTTTAATTTTTAAAAAATATAATTTGAAGCCTTTTTGTGAAAAATCCTTACGTGATGGAGAAAAATAGAGTTCATATTTGGATTCAGCGCCCAAGAACACATAAGAATCAGCTATCAAATTTAAAACAATTTTTAGAAAGTTAAAAAACGCAGGCCTGTGTAATTTGCTTTGCACACTTAATATAAAAATAATTATTTTAACAGTGGAAAGAACTTTTCTTAACGGTTAAAAAATGACACACTTTGCAAACTGAGCTTCATGAAAAAAAAACGTGCCTTTTTGGCCAATTGGAGAAAATAGTATACTATGGGACAAGTGGTTGAAATAAAATTTCAACGTTGAGAGTGGGTTTTTCAACGAGCGACAGCGAGCTGAAAAAAGTAACTCGAGACGTTGAAATTTTATCAGTCAGGAGTTCCATATACTATTTTTTCTTCGAATTTTTAAAATAAGCGTTAATAAACCATTTCATATTATTTTTTAAATAATAGAACAATTTGTGCAATTAGCGCCAATTGTATTTAGACATTTATCGGAAGTATTTGTATTCATTTGACAGGACCCATCAGCAATAACTGAAGTTGAGCTTCTTGATTGTTTACCTGTAAATAACTTTTATCTACGACCATCCTATAATTAACAATTTATTTAATAAGTTTTTATGTGTAAAGAGCTACATTAAATAAATCGTGCGTAAATGAATTAAATCATGCGTAAAAACCCAATGTAAATTAAATGGGACTATCATTATTAAATGATTTCTGTTGACAACGACGCCAAGCGACAACAAACAAAACAAAAGTGATTTTGTCTATTGTGCAGTCTGTAAATTACAATTTTTCAGTCCTAACGATGAGAAACAACTAATTTATTGCGAATTCAATGGTATTTAAACACACATTTTGATTATTTAGAGAGGTTATTTAGGTTATGTTGAAAATTCCCTAGAAAATAAAAAAGAAACATCGAGAAAAATCTTTGGAATAGGAAATCAACAACTTCAGCCATCGACATCTCAAACACACACTATTACAAGAGAAGTAGTAGTGCACCAAGAAAGAAAAGAAAATATTCCAAATGTAATAATTAGTAACATTAATAACTGTACAAATTTGACAATTAAAGTAAATTTGAAAAAGTTGACTGAATAAATTTTTTTTTTAACTAGGTCGTAGATAAAATATTGTATGACACACGTGTGTGAAAGGCTTTTATGCACTCCTTGCGATTAAAACACTCGCCTTCGGCTCGTGCTTTAAACTTCGCAATTCGTGCATATAAGCCTTACTTCACACAATTGTATCATAAATAACTATTACGCTATATCTTTTGTTGCATATATTCATAGATGTTTAGAAACTTTCTGTAAGTGAACTCGTAAATGTGTTTCGACTTGGGAGGGATTAAATTAGAAAATGCATTATAATTTATAATTTATTCTGGCTCTACATCAATATCATCATTATTTTAACAAATTAATTACCTTCAGAAAAAATTCTACATGAAGTGACATTTCTCTTGTCAAAAATTGAATGTCAAACAATGCGAAACCCCGGTAGTCCGATAATTTCAAATTCTAGTGGTTGTAATGCGATTTCAAGCATCGTAATCGATTTCAAAATGACTGATTTCAATGTCATGAGTAGAAAATAGTATATTATGGGACAAGTGGTTGATATAAAATTTTAACGTCGAGAGTGTTTTTGAAGAGGAACTTGAGACGTTGAAATTTTATCAGCCACGAGTTGCATACACTTTTCCACGATATTTTAACGTAAAAGTTAATAAACCATTTTTGATTATTTTTGATATACATTAACTATAATAGAACAATCTGTGCAATTAGCGCCAATTGTATTTATACATTTATCGGAAGTATTTGTATTCATTTGACAGGACCCATCAGGAATAACTGATCCTGAGCTTGAGCTTGTTGATTGTTTAATCTGTAAATAACTTGGGTGCTATATCTTTATTTGCATATAAAGATTCAAAATTATACATAAAGTGACATTTCTCATGCCAGCAATTGAATGTCAAACAAATTTAAAATCCGTAATCCCATTAGTCTGATATTTCAAACTCTAGTGGTTGAAATGTTATTTCAACTATCGTAATCAATTTTGAAATGAGTAATTTCAATGTCATGAGTAGAAAATAGTTATTTACGATACAAGTGTTAAAAGTGCGATTTTATTTCACGAGTAAAAGTATGCGACACGAGCGTTAGCGAGTGTCGCAATTTACGAGTGAAATAAAATAGCATTTTTAACATGTGTATCGTACAATATTTTTTCTACAAACACAATTTTTATTATAAAATATAATGAAAATCCACTTACCAAATTTGACAGCTCATGAATACGTTTTGACACAACTGGACGCAACCGTAAAAATAACGTCAAATTAATTTGTCACAATTCATACAAAAGATGAGTTCGTGTTTAAGTTCGTGTAAAGAAAATGAAGTAATAGCGAGAATAATAATTCTGAAAGTACTGCAACATAGGTAATAAATATCTCGATTACACAAACTGTACATTTAATATTAATTATCCAAGAAATATGTAATTTTCATTTAGTAATAAAAATCACTTTAATATATGTTGTCATTTTTGACAAACTGTCATGTCAATTTACTTTTAACACTAGTGTTAAAAGTACTACTTTTATTTAACACGCTACGCTATAATATCGCATTTTTAATTAAAGTTAGCCGTGTCAAAATGTTAACTTTTAACTGTCTTTGTAGAAAAAATATATTTTTCCGACGACCACAATGTAAAAAGAACAAATTCGCATGATTTACTAGCACTGAAAATTGCAAATTGCATTGTATCCCCAAAACTGTGTTGAAAAGTTATCTTGTAACTAAAACTGTGCTAAAAAGTTCAAGAGGGCCAATTAGAATCGTCGCAGAACCGTGTGCAAAGTAACAGACGTGCCAACCTACTAATCATAAAATAACAAATAGGAAACTGTCAAATGAATGACTCTCAAATGTCAAATTGTTGTTGATACGCGGTGTTTGTAAATTAGCTAGTAAAATGGCAAGGACAATTCTCCTATTATTTTACAAAATTGTTCAAATTTCACTATTAATTATTATAAAAAAGATTAAGTTGTATGGTTTAAATGTAAAATTTATGAAATACATCATTTATCATTATTTTGTGAATCATTCGTTTATTTTCATTGAAATTAATTCTTGTCACTAAGCGGTCGTCGGAAAAGTATAGTGTACAACACGTGCTGAAAATATTTCACACTCGCATAATTAAACCACTCGCCTACGGCTCGTACCTCAAACTTCACGCTCGTGTGAAATATCCTATTTTCAGCACTAGTTGTACAATATACTATTATCGCCAACCGTCAATAGATGCATGCATTACCATAGTGATTTGCGGCAGTAAAGTAACACTTTATCTCACTGTAAAAATCACTTTACCTGCCGCTAATATCTATCAGCATACCCATGACTGTATGGCAATAAACAGAAATCGTTTATTGCTGTCACAGCTCCAGCAGTAACTTTTTGTCGCGAATTATTTATAGAAAATAATGGAAGAAGACATTCAGTGCTCGCTGTCTGAAATTCTGAAAAAGGCGTTAAAGACGTCTTTCGAATTTCTACCACAAAAATCAGTCAAAAAATACAATCGCCAGTATGACATATTTATGGAGTGGTGAAACAAATACGGAATTAAAAGTTCAGTGAAAACATTTTACAGGCGTATTTTACCGATTTATCGAAAGAGTATTGTCCTTCTTCGGTGTGGTCCTATTATTTCACGGAGAAAGCAACTCTTTTAGCAAAAAATGACGTTGATATTAGTAAATATAAAAAACTTACGGCTTATTCAAAACAAAAAGGAAGAAATCATATTCTAAAAAAGTCCAAAACTCTTTCACGAGAAGAAATATTTACATTTTCAATAAATGCACTGGACGAAATCTACTTGATGATGAAGGTAATGCATGCAGACCTTTCAAAACCAATTTGTTCTGAATGTAGTAATTATTTTATATTTGCGTTGTGTTTGGCATTACTGGGGCTTTTCGTAATGAAGACTTTTGGATTTAAAAGTAAGTGACATAGAGTATAAAGAAACAATGTTGGTTGTTCAGATAACTAAAACAAAGACCAATAGGCCTCGATTGTTTGTGATCACTACAGAGTTTGAAGGAAAAGTAAAATCCGTAGAATTATTTAACAAATATTTAGCTCTGCGTCCTAAGCAGACGCCCCACGACCGACTTTTCTTAACTTATAGAAATGGAAAATGCACAGTCCAGCCAATTGAAATCCATATTTTTGGAAGCGTACCAAGCAAAATTGCTAACTATCCACATTTGCCAGACCCATCACATTATACGGGACATTGTTTTCGTCGAACGTTCGTCACCCGCTTTGCCAACGCAGACGGCAGTAAGGAAAACTTAAAACGCCACGGGGGATTGAAAAGCGATACGATTGCAGAGTCCTATGTTGAGGAATCTGTGCTCAATAAAATGAAAATTGCAAAGACAATTTTAGGTGAAAGTCAAACTAACAGCATAGTTACCAATGGTAATTCTACTAAGGTTTACAAGTTATTAACATAGATAATAATCTTCAAGCAGGTTCAATTGAAACTTCTTCCACTGCAGGAATTAATTTCTATAATGCGTCAGGTTTTCGTTTACTTTTAATATATCAAGTAATAAGTAGATTTGTTTTTTATTCGCTGTTATTTTTCTGTGCTTACGTTGTCATAATAAAATGTGATAAGTTATAATATGTCCATTTATTTTAAAAATAAATTTTTACGGTTGGTGATAAAATTTTGTATGCACCACGTCAGTAAAGTGACTTTATTGAATTCGCCTGTTACTCACCTCGCTCGCTTCGCTCGCTCGGCTCATAATCTCAAACTCGTTCAATAAAGTATCACTTTACTGACTTGGTACGTAAATAACTATTATCTACTCCTATTATGGTAACTAGACTATTGCGAAATTGTTTTCAAGAAGGTAAGTTAATTTTACCGCGAAAGTCCTAGTTGATATTGACGACGGGTGGTAAGTAGATCACTTGCCACCCGTTGTAAATAAGTGATTTATGTTGACAATTGAGAATTGTGGCATGCCAAAACTTATTCGTTCGCTTATGCGAATCATGATTACACCGATTTGCATCACTGAATTTCTACGATGCAAATGGTTACAATCGATTTCAATCGCATCCGTCGTATTTAACGAGCTGACATGAGAATGACCGAAAATTATTGCTATCGATGCATGAGTTGAACGCGCCTAATGTCCATTTACGTCAAAAAAATTAGTAAGTGTCACTATCAGAATAAATTGATTAAGAAATGTAAAATCTTATTTTTGATTTCGCGTGAGAGCAGGTAAAACGTTATACACAACGTAGGAGGTAAGTATTTTGACAAGTCTCGGATTCAATCGTCGTCGACTGGTAAAAGCCGCTTACTTCCTTTGTGGTGGAAATAACTATTTTCGTGCGATTGAAATATCTTTGATTATCTACCGTATTGGTTTCCAAGACGATAAGTATTGTTTACCGGCTGCCACATATTAAACTCGACGGTAACTAATTGTAGCGTTCTAGAACGGTAAGTAAATTTAGTTAAAATATGTATCGTGATGAGTGACTGATGACTCATCCAACGACGCGTAGCGTGTCATACCTCTGGCATTTTCTCGAGCGTTCTGCATGCATCGAGAAAATATAAGCAACGATATAAAAGCCGTCGAAGAAGGGATTGGACCATTCCATACCGAATCATCGCGGATTAAAGTTACATAAATATAAATACATAAATGTGCTTATTGTTAGTAAAGTTTTATATTGTTATATGTTTTATTATTAATATAGTATTGTCTAAAGTTATCGATAGTTTTATTTAAGAACCCGAAAAGACAAACTTTACAGTATATTAGCCAATTTATATAGCAAGGCAACCCACAAATTGATATCATCGCAATATGCTTTGAAGGATTAAATAGGGATGATATTAGCAATACTTGTTTACTGTAATTATTGTAATATTGAATAATTTATAATTCAATCACATAAAAAACGTCATAAGATAAGTATCATGAACGTTAAGGAAATACCGATCTCAGACAGTTCCTTACCGTTCCCGATACTTAATATAATATTAAATATGTTTAAGTAGCAGTTATATTTAATAAATACAAAAGTATGGATTCCAATACTTTTGGAAGTATACCAAGCAAAATTGCCAACTATCTACATTTGCCAGAGCCCATCACTTTATACGGGACATTGTTTTCGTCGAACGTCCGCCACTCTCTTTGCCAACGCTGGCGGCAGTAAGGAAAATTTAAAACGCCACGGAGGATGGAAAAGCCACACGATTGCAGAGTCCTATGTTGAGGAATCTGTGCTCAATAAAATGAAAATTGCAAAGACAATTATAGGTGAAAGTCAAACTAACAGCATAGTTACCAATGGTAATTCTACTAAGGTTTACAAGTTATTAACATAGATAATAATCCTCAAGCATGTTCAATTGAAACTTCTTCCACTGCGGGAATTAATTTTTATAATGGGTCAGGTTGTTCGTTTACTTTTAATATATCACGTAATAAGCAGATTTGTTTTTTATTCGCTGTTATTTTTCTGTGCTTACTTTGTCATAATAAAATGTGATAAGTTATAATAAGTTAATTTTATTTAAATATAAATTCTTACAGTTGGCGATAAAATTTTGTATGCACTGCGTCAGTAAAGTGACTTTATTGAACTCGCCTGTTACTCGAACTCGTTCAATAAAGTATCACTTTACTGACTTGGTACATAAATAACTATTTCTCGAAATCGTCAGTAAAATCAAGTAAAGTGTCTAAAAGCGGCACTAAAGTAGTTCATTATCCTACAATTTTGTGTATTGCGGGTTGCGATCAGTAAATTTTCAACGGTTAAGTATAGAAATTCGACTCAAATGTGTGAGTGAAAGTTATTTTATCATCATTCAACTTCAATGAGAAGTGATTTAAGTTTAAGATCAAATAACCAACTCCAAACATTAAATATTTCAAGCAATATTACAATTGACGTAAATTTGTTTATAATTATTTTTATCAATGACTAGCTAATCCCGACCACGCTTCGCTGTGACTCAATCTGAAATGAAATGAATGAGAAAAGAGATAAATGTATTATAGTAAATATAAATTCACTTGGAAAACAAATCATCTAATTGCGTTGCTGTGGCTATGTGAAGTTAAAGGAAAAAAAATGTTTTTGACAAAAAAATAATTTTTTTAATTGTAAAGCTGATGAATTGATTACATTTTTTGTTTAGTCCATTTAGTTATTTAACATAACTTATAAACAATGTAACCCGCTATTTTAATAATGTTCCTGTCACTTGGCTTTTGACACATTGTTGAAATTACTTCAAAAACGTCACCTTTTCAAATATCTCAGTGTTATTTAAATTCTTTTAATAAAATTTGTATCGTATATGTTCTCTTTTCTTCGATCCTACCTTGAATAAATACAATAGTGAGTGTATTCTCTTAAATATTTAATCTTTCTTTCTTGTGATCCTTAATTTTTGGATTTTATATCACTTTATGTTTAACTTCTTTCTATACCAGCTTCTCTGTGCATGTTTCCTATTACTTTTCATTCTCATTGAACTTGTTATTAAATTCCTTCTGCAAATACTATTCTTATTCCAGTTATAGTTTTTCGATTGTCAATTTATTACAAACAAAATGAATATGGCCATCGCTATACTACTACATTATATTATAACATTATTTTCTTTAGATTGACATTTTTAAATTCGTTATATCTTTTGAATGGAATGTCCGATTTTAATAATTTAAAAAGTATTTTACTGGTTTTGAAATGGTCTTTAATAAAATATCATTTAATAGGATAAGGAATAATACAGAGGTATGGATAATATGGTTTGATTATTGTCGGCAATTTTATTAACTTTTAAAATGTAAAAAAGTAGTTATAGTGGCATAACTACAGTAGTTGGACATATGGTTTCGCGGACTTTTTTGTAGATATTAATACGTTCCATAATACTGCAAAACATTTTTTTGTTCTATCAACAATAGTTTCCGCAGCGTACACGATGACAGATTTTTTGTGACTAATTTTTACACACCTTGGGTTACATTAATGCATTTTTATTGGGATCCCTTTTTTTTTTGAAAATGTAATATAGCCTATGTCACTCAGTGAAAATGCAGCTTTCTAATGGTGAAAGAATTTTTGAAATCGGTCCAGTAGTTTTTGTGTGAAAACATTATAAACATACATACAAAAACACAAATGTTTCCTCTTTATAATATTAGTTTAGACAATAGTGAGCTAACCTGGAAAAATAGTTTTACACATATTTTCTCCAAATTTGCTATTTCGGAAAAAATTTAATATGCACCTCGGCACTAAAGTTATTTTTCATCGCGAATGTGTGTTTAGTTGCCGAGGCGTTAGCCGAGGCAAATAAAACACATAAAACTTTAGTGCCTTGATACATAAAAAAGTATTTTCGAAAATTCATTAAAAGTTGACATTTTCGTTAAATTTTCAGTTGACAAAGTGTTTTTTTTGTCACCTAGCTGCGAAATACTTTTATGTTCTAGAACGCCAAAGTCTTTTCCGTTCTAGAACATAAAAAAAATAAATGTTAAAATAATTTGTAATTTTTTCGAAACTTATTTATGATGTTATTAATTAAATAATAAAACATTTCAATATAAAATAGTAACTATTATAAACAGGGTGACTACAATTTATTAAACATAAAAAATACGAAACATATGCGTAAAGTGTAAACATTCGATATATTGAGATCATCGCTAGCGTACATATAATTAATTAGTGCATGTATTTCTTACGTATAAGAATTAGTTATGTACACACGTAAAATAAGCGTAAAGTTAAAAAATGTTAAACTTCACGGGAAATTGAGGAGAATAGTGAATTGGGTACGTTAATTTGATATGGTTCATACTTTTATATCTGTCAAATTAAAGTCAATAATTACGTTGTATTTGTCTTTGTAGTAATAGAAGTAATAATAATTCTGTATTTGATTTTTCACCCATTTCGTAACAGAAGTTCTTTAATTTTAATGGATGACACATGGAGGCGGCTATGTCTACGTTATGTTTATGAACGCTGTCAAGTATTGGATATGATTGTGTTACGCATGTGTTTTATTTATGCTTACACCCATTGTGAACCTAGACTTACATCAAAATGTTCGTCTTTACTTTTCGAGCTCATTTTGAATTAAAAACTTTTAGAATATGAATTACAATATATAATTCTGAAACTACTTTTTCAAACAACTAATATTTATTGTTTATTGGGCTACTATCGTTATGATAATATTAATCACTGTACTTAAACCGTTTTCATTCAAACACGATTTAAACGATTTAAAATATAAATTAAATTATTGTGCATAACACAAGTGTTTTATTTTATTGCAGTTTTCGAGAAAAAATATTGTTTGTATCTCGAAAGCAAAATGCTTTTACGTTCTCGAATGGATGTTTTGCCTCGCTCAAGCTCAGCAAAATAACTTTCATTCTTGAACGCAAAAGTACCATTTCGCGTTCTAGATACAAAAATAACTATTTCTCCAATCACTATTAAAAGCTGATTTTTTAACACAGCACACTACACTTAAAAATGTACCATTATATTATGACAAGTGTTCATTTGAAAAGTCAAGCTAGTAGCATGTGATTTACTGAGAACATTTTGAAGTATGTCGTAAATTAAAATTTACTACTTAACCTACGAAGTCGTATATTTTGACAGTTTCATACATACAAATAAATAACAAATAATAGGTATTTATTGAAAACTATAACAAATGTTGAAAATATTGTCCTTCAAGATCAATAGTGCATTGATCTTGAAGGACAATATTTTAAAAGATATTTTAAAGAATATTTTAGGATTTTAAAGTGCTTAAAATCCTCCGTTCAAATTTTCTGATGATATTCTGCAACATTACTGGATTATTATTAATTTCCATGCATTTCTGTTCGATTCTCTGTAGCATATCATTCAAATTCAATATAGGTGTTCGAAATATGTTATTTTTTAGATTAGGCCACAAAAAGAAGTCGCAAGGTGTTAAATAGCATGAACGTGCAGGCCAGGCAATTTTAGTATTTCGACTAATTATACGCTCATCAAAAAATTCTCTTAAATAATCCAAAGATTCTGCAGTACAGTGACAAGGTGCTCCGTCTTGTTGGAAATATGCATTTTGTTGTTCATCATCATGCAACTGATTGACAAATGGTAGTAAAATTTCTGTACGGTACCTATGAGCAGATAACGTTCCCAGAAAAAATATTGGTCCAATGATTCGCCTTTGGCTTATCGCTGCCCAAACACCAATTTTCTCTGGATGTAGCGATTCTTCATTAATTACATGTGGATTTTCACTACTCCAAATTCTTGTATTTTGTGAATTTAGGTAAAACCATGCTTCATCAGTAAAGATGACTCTTTGCGAAAGTTCTCCATTATTGTTCATATTTACAAACCAATTACAAAACTGTAGTCTACGTGGGTAATCAATTTCCAACAATTCTTGTACTGCTGTGACACGGTATGGATAAAGTTGCATATCTTTTTTTATAACTTGTGAGTTGTACCAACAGAAAGGTTTATTTGTTGACTCAAATGTCGAACAGATGTTTGTGGTTCATTTTCCATTATTTTTTCAACACGATTGACAACTTGAGGTGTACGTTTCTTAACTGCTCCGCTGCCTGATTTTCTTAAGAGACTACCAGTTTCAGAAAAAAGTTTTAAAGTTCTATCCAAAGTATTCTTAAATTGTATATAATCTATTACAAAATGTGGAAACTCAACTTGAAATTCTACCATGCAATCTTGAACTGAATAAACCCATAAACCATCAATTTTATTACCACTTCAAAAATAAACCTGGACTAAAAAAATTTTTATGTTCTAAAGTGAAAGCCATTTTAAAACTGAGAAGCAATTTATTTAAACCAGAATCGACGCATGATTATTTTATGCACTAACTGATATTTGTGATTGACATTATCAAATGTCATTTGGATTTATGTTTACGGAACAACAAACACATACTAATATAAATGCGTCTTATTCTATCAAAATTTCAAAGTAACCTAGATTGACTTTTCAAATGAACACACGTTATCTCTGGTGCCTCTCAAGGTTACAGCAAAGTAAAAAGTAAAGGAAACCAATTTGCTTAAAAGAGAAATTGCTCGACAATATCTTATATCAGCTTATACAGTGATAGTAGTAATCTGGTTAGTTAAAAAAAACATTTAAATATTCACTGCCATCTAGACGATTTGGTAAGCAAATTGGTTCAGACTGTAGTTTAATATAACCAGCCAAATGTTAATGGAAAACCTTCTTTGGTGACCGTGTTCGCGAAATTCATGTGAATTTTCATCTGCCCAATGATGAAAATTATGACTATTAAACACACCATCTTCGGTAAACATGCACTCATCACTCCAAAGAATACATCTTAGAAAGCCACCGTCTTCTTGAATTCTATTTAAGATTGTATTGCAAAAAATAATTCGAAGTAGGTTATTATTTCCGAAGAAGGGCTGAACTTGAGAAACATGGTATGAATGAAGTAAGTTTTCTCCTCGAACCAAATGAACAGTTTTATTACTGGGAATATTTAATGTAGAAGCTAATTGACGGGTACTCGCAGAAGGATCTTCATGAATTGTGGCTAGAATTTGCTTTTCTAGTTGCACGCCACGCCTTTGCCTTGGTCGACCAGCGTTCGCATTTCTGGAATAAACAAACTTGCTTGACGAAGACCAGCCTTCGAAATATATTTTTACTTGGATGCCTCCGGTTTTAAAAACGCACCCGATATTCCTGTTCTGCTATGCTAGCATTTCCACAACAGAAACCGTGTATCATGTACAGTTAAGCTCAAATAAATCTAGTATAAATCATTTTTGAATTTTTGTTTTGTTGCAATTCATTCTTGTAACGTCAAAATGACATTTGTCTCCGGCAGACAAAGTACAAATTTTGTTAAATTTGGAAAGATGCACCATTAAACAAGTCGCAGAAGAATTTCATTTGAACAAATTTACAATACTATAAGTTAAAAAAAGATGGGAAAATGAAGGCAGTATATGTTGCAAACGAGGAATTGGTCTTAAAAGAATATCAATTGATATAGAAAATCAAATACAATTTGTTTAAATATTTGAGAGAAAACCAAAAAAATTACAAAGCAAATTCATAGATCTCGTATAAGATTTACTAATAGGGAACTACTATGGGAATGTACTGAAAATACCTGGGAAAATATTTTTGAGAAGTCTCATTGATCCTGTACCTAGAAGGTTAAGGGCAGTAATTGATGCGAATGGCGGATCAATTAAGTATTAGTTTATTTGTGTTTTTTAAATTGTATTAAAAAATTACTTGACATTTGACCTGTCCTTCAAAAAAAAGATTAACACACACTAAGCAATATTAGAAAATGTTGACAATTTTGACAAGTTAGGTTATACTAGATTTATGTGAGCTTAACTGTACATATCGGCACATTCATTAAACGTAAAAATAATAATGAGCAAACAAAACAAGAAGTAAACACGGAAACACGAAAACTAATTAAAACTAATCAAAACTATTACCATTTCGATTTTGAAAATACACAGATAACTGATAAAGAACAACACACAATGAAAAGGGAAATTAAAGAAATGATTAGTATTAAACAGGAAAAAAATTCAATTAATAACAGAAGTGATATAAAAAATTTAAGCAGTATATACTACAACCTAATTATGTAACGATCTGCAATTTACCATCATAATATATGTTGCTGTTATATAAATATATATCTTATGTTTTATTTAAATATCTGTACATTTGCTTATCATACTGACAGTTCCGTGTTTGGATCCCTGACTGGCTGTACGAGTAGGTTCTCGTGGTTTTCCTTCTCGTTTAATGCGAATGCCGACAGCTTAACATCTTAAGCCGCTCTACGGGCGCATACATAATAATATTCCCAGTTTTTATTGTCTAACTATTTTTTGAATACTAAGGCATGATTTATTATTATTAAACTGGATGTATCTGTGAATAATTTTATCCATGACAACTACAAGTGTATAATAAATTCTTTGAGAAAGGCATCACTTGCCGAAACATGTGAGATTGTTTTAAATATATGCATTTTTAAGTAAAACCAGACTTTAAATCGCCAACTAATTAAATCTACCATATATATATATATATATATATATTTATATGTGTGTGTGTGTATTGTATTGGCTAATGTTACAAATCATTTAATTAAGGTCGAGCGATGTTAGTTTAAAGAAAGGTAAACGTGTAAACGTCTATCTACGCTTAGAAGTTACTTAATAGTATTGTACAGTAACGAAAGCTCGGTTGTGTATCATGATCCCTACCGGAATATGATTAAACGTTCTCGAAACAGTGAACGCTGCTTCCGGCGTAAAGGAGAAAGGTTGTAGTAATTAGAAGACAAATCCAAAGGAAATGATGCGGTAGACAGTTGAAAGGTGAAGGCACTTGAAGCACTGTGGAATTTGATGGGTTGATTTACGTGTTAATTATATAACCAGAATCTATAATTTTATTTATGTTATTCGTAATACAACTTAATATTTTCTATTTGTCATTTTTACTGGAAATATATTGTTACTGTGTATGCTAGAGTTTATTTAGTCCAAAATGAATGTAATGGAGGTTCTATTGTTTAGAAATATCATTATTCTTCGTAATTTTGAAGCTTGCCTTAACAACTAAAATTATAATTGAAATAAATTTCTATCGTGACCGTATTCTTTTAAAACGGAACCCAAGAGCTATTGAATGAAATAATTACATACTAATCAATGTTAATCCTCTATCGAATTTTGAAAAAAAGGAGAAGAAACGTATTCCTTGTAAGTTAATTATAAACTTCTGACTAGGAAAGGAAATACCTTTAAAAACACCAGGTCCATGCTAATTGACTCAATTAATCCTTTAAAGAAGTTTCCTCCTTTTATTTAATTGCTTAAACCCAGACGTCACGTCTGCCCTTAATTTAAGTTTTATAAAAATTCAGAACAGAACAGAAAAGAAAATGAAGAAAATAAAAATATCTTTGATCAAGGGATTTTGAACACAAATTGAAGTAAATGTTGTCGAAACTTATGTGAAATGTTTTTTAATGCATCTCAATTATAAAATGCTCGTTAAATAAACTTTTCTTGTTGGAGATTAATGTAATTTGAAAAGTCTTTAAAATTACTTTTAAACTATATTGTATTAGACTCCTAATGAGGTAACACAGTGTGTCTTTCGATTTATGGCATAGGTAGAAGGGATAGGATTTAGCGGGAAAGCTACTTTTAAATGATAAACTATTTTTGGTATAAGAAACTTTTTAATTTTTGTACATAAAAGCTTTTCAACTTAGACTAGCAATATTACGACATTTTCATATCTTTAAAAAAATAGGATCTTTGAAATTCTACAAAATAGACCTTCGCTTAAGCAATGATTTTCTCGTTCGATACGAATCTCTGGCCAGTGAGCAATTTCTTCAGGTTCCGCAATAAAAAAGATCAGAGAATCCAGATCAGACGAAGATGCGCAGGCGAATGAACTGGCGTATTATCATGAAGACAAATCTAAAGGAAATCAGACAACACTCTTTTCTTTAATTCAGCATTGTTATTCCTCCTGAATTTTCGGAATGTGTGTGACCGAAAATATATGTTTGGAATAATACACTAGTTTGAATTAACACTAATATACAGTCGACACTCTATATAGTGAAAGACCAAAATGTTAACCGAAATTTCACTATAAAGAGTTTTTCACTATAAAAAGAGAAAAAAAATCACAAAATTGAATTATTAGAAAATATTTTTTTAAACATTTGAAAGTTTAAATACATAGCATGTACATAATGTACATACTGTACACATTACATATTGTTATGGATTTTCCCCTAAATTATATTTATAATTTATTAAAAATGAATGTACATTATTTGTGGATATCTGTGTATATCCGACGTGTTTTAAATCTTACATGTGAGATAAAAAGTTGTGTTTTTTTGGTTATCGATCTCATGTTTGAGGGGCCTAGAGTAAAATTCTGGGAGATTAACATCTGAATTTATACGGGAACGTTGTATTGATTGATATATTTAATATTTAATTAGTACGGGTTGTTTTTTTTGAGTGTGACCATAGTGATGGTAGTTCATATTTATTCCCGATAATTATACGAGATTGGTGTTCTCGTAATTTTGTTTTTGTATTTGATTAAACAACGTTTTCGAGTAAATGTGTCTCCTATAAGTTTTTATGTAAGTAGATTTACATTCTTAAGACGTCTTAATTAGAAAAGCTTTGAAAAGTGTATTTCAATTGTGTAAAAATAATTAGTTAAGAGTCTGAATTAGTAGTAATAAATAATAAAGAATATTTTTAAAATTTCTATGTAATAAAAAATTTATAACTGTGAAAATTTATTCGACGAGGAGTCAAGGGTATTTTTTTTGTTACATGTGATCGCGCATGTGGTAGATTTTTGATCGTGTTTCATTATATCTAGCTAATACATTATATTCTTGTAGTGAAATCGCTTATATCTGGAGCTGATTATTGTTTTTACTTATTTTTACAATGAAAGTTCTGCCCCCGCCGGTTACAAGGGAGGGAGAAAACAACTGAAATAATTATAATGAAATTGCCATGCAAATATTTTACCCTTCTTTAAGGAAAGGCATATACTGTAGTTTACCAGAGTCATAAATGGATTAAAATAAACAATATGCACATGAACCCTTAATTATAATACCGGAAAATAAAATAAATGTTAAATACAAACAATACAATTGTTACAGGTATTGAATTACCGAGTACTTATATTACAATGAACCGCAAGTCGGCTAGAGATAACGAACAGTATTCGAAGAATACAAGAAAAATGCAATAAACCGAAATCTCTAAACCTAATGAGTAATGAGTACATTACAACATGCAATATAATAAAAACAATAAATGAATGTACAAAAGGGATTATACCTGTATTGAATAATGAGTTTTATGACCGTAGGAAACAAGACAATGCATGAGCAATATAATTCCTGACCACATACGATAATTAACAAATTAGATATTTGGGAACTCCAAGACCTTTCTATACACTTTACATTTATAAATAATATAAAATTAAAATCTATGATTGAATACGTAAAATAAATGGAACTAAATCTATTTGATTATGTTTAAATAAAACTGAAGTACAAATTAAGTCTATATGGATCGAACAAGCAGTGAAGTGGTCCAATAAATTTGAATAATCTTGTGATCGTTCTCCGCTTTTCCAAATAATCGACGGTGCGTCCGAACTGCGGTAAAATTTTAAGGGGCGACCGAACTGCGGTAAAAATTTTTCTGTTTACCTGGGCTTTAAATAACGAGTACCGAACTGCGGTAAAAATCTTAATGGTTTTATTAGCTAATGTATACTTTATTCAAATAAAAGAATTTATTCAAATTTATATGTACTTTGTTAAACTAGAATACAAGTTATTTAAGAAAATTATACAATCAAAATAATTTACAAAATTACAATTTTCTAATGTACATTTTATTGAAATAAAACAATTTATTCAAATTTATATGTACTTTATTAAACTAAAATACGTCACTTAAAAAAATATACAATCAAAATCATTTACATTGGTGAGAGGATTAAGAGAAAAGGTCTTGACCGCAGTTCAGCCACATTATATACCTGCCTTAATTACAATTGTACCTATAAAAATTCTTACCGCAATTCGGATATGCCCATAATCGATACAGTCTATGTCAGGAGATGGAACTACTTTTGCTTTCTTTGGAATCGTTCGCCAATCAGAGTACATTGTTTTGTGTGTTCTTTTGTTTAGTGTCAAGTGATAAAACCGAGTTTAGTCATAATTATGTAACGCTACAAAAACTCACTTTAATTGTACTCGTGCATGTTTCAACATTGTATTGAAATTGTAACCTGATGTCGTTTTTGGTTGTCTAACAGTAGATGCGGCACCTATCTTGCTGATATCTTTTTCGTACCTAAATATTCGTGTAAGATATTGAATACAGCGTTCAGTAGAGATGCCTACAACCTGAGTTATTTCACGCGCTATGAATCGGGGACCTTTTAACACGATATCAGGGACTTTCTTCATTATTTCCTCGGTAGTCACTGTAAATAAATGACATTCAGGGTCATCCACAACGGATTGCAGGGAACCATTCTTGAATCATAGCATTAACACAGAATGTAGTGTTTTGTCAACACGTAGCATTCCTTTTTTAAATTACAATAAACTACGAATTTATTCGCTATCGAAGGGTGAGAAATAACAACTATTTAATATATTTCAATTTGTGAATGTAACTTTTTTAGTTATTAAATGTCAAAAATATTTTAATACAGGATATTTCTAAATTAGTTATACAAAAGTATAACTTTACAGCTGTGTAACCGGCTGTAGTAGCAAGGTCAAGTGAGTTTTAATTGTTCAGTCATATTCTCAAGTTCACTATACGCTCGCTAGAGTACGCGTGTATCACGCTACTACGTCATTATTTGGTCAGTTATCATTAGGGACCGGATACGAGAGACCGGCGACTCATCGTCCATGGGCGTATACTATTGAAAATTTGTATTTTTAAAGAGTTTTTAATTTTATTTATATAATTGGAAAACAAACGGGTGGTGATTTATAAAATACGAAATACATGTTTATTTGTTCATTTTGTAGTTCAAGTTGAGTAAATAAGTATTAGTATTTACTAGCAATACTTTCTCAAGTTTCTCTTTTGTGAAATTTGTTCTCTTTGAATGAAATACATCCTTGTAGCTAGAAAACGTCCTTTCTATATCACAACTGGTTATAGATGCATATTGGAAATATTTTTTTATTTCAGCGTATTTAGCAGTTAGATTTTGAGGCATTGTCCCCATACACAATTGTCGCAATGTTATTAAATCTGGATTTCTATTAAAAACTGCGTCTAACTTTTGCCGAAGGCCACATCCGAAGCCACTTGGAATATTTTTAAAATTATTAATAGCCACATCTAATGTGGTTAATCCATCATTTAATTTGAGATTTTGATTTTCAAAATAAGTGATTAGTTTTGACAAATTTCCAAACTGCTTCTGAAGAAAGTACAACGGATTTTTTAAATTTGGAATTTGTATTAGTTCCTTGCACTCAGAATATTTCGAGCAACGTCGTTTAAACATCTAACGAAATTTTATAAACTATCAAAATTCTCTGCTTAGAAACTAGTAACTTCCAACCATGTTCCCCATCTAGTTATTACTTGAGAGGGAGGCAGTGACAAAGATGGAAGTTTTTCCCTGTAAAGAGCTACTCTCGATGGTGCTTTTCTGAAAACTCTTTCAAAAGCAGATACAAGTCTATCTCTGCCTGTTTCTAACATATATGCAGCACTGTCACTGACAAATAAAAGTATTTTTTCTTTGTACCTGTCGTCTGAATGAAGCATTTGGTGCATATTCTCGTAAATGATTTTAGCAACTGTTTCCGGATCAACTCTATTTATAACTTTTGTTGCTATTACATATGCGTTATATGGAATAATTGGATGTAGTACACTAGCTACAACATTTACCACACAGTGTCCTAATATATCGACAGTTTCGTCGGCACTTATCCGTAGGTACTGATTTGAAAGATGGCTTCTAATGCGTTCTACTGCTTTCATGTAGCACTTAGAAACATAATATTTGTGTAAGGTGCATTCATTAGTATATTTTTGGAGAAATGTTTTGAAGGTGGGATTGTTAAATTTATTTAATGGAATATTTGCCGCCATTAAAGTTTCCCACAGTTCTTCGTTAAAATTGTCAGATTCCAGCGGGTCTAATTTCTGTGTGTATGTTTGCGATGCTAAGTGACGTTTTACGTGCGATTTCTTGGAATTTATTAATGATATTTTACAGACTTTGCAATAAATTTTGGAATCACTGGCAATGAATATATAATCAGTTTGACCCTTAGTCCAACTCGCCATTGTTTCCATTCTTTGTTACCATTCTCGACCTTGTTCCATATCACATCTGAAAAATTAACTTAAACAATGTTCTAGATCAAAATAAATAAAAATGAAAAATGTATGCATAACTTAATGAAACTTAACAAAATTCACTGGGCACTTAAGTCAAAATAATTGGGAGAAGTAGATTCGATGAAACGATATTAAACAGGATTTATTACAAAAATTGCGAAGTATGTAATTAACAGTTAAAATAACAAAAAAAAAGAAACGAACTCACAGTACTTTATTTATCCTACGAAATATAAACTAATAAATAAAATAAAAACTTAAAAAAGGTATATAACCCCTTACCACAATTATTAATCGTATCCTAAATACGAATTTCGACAATTTAAATATATCACAAGCGGTGTAAAGTAGTTGTTGCGTGAGCGGTTTTCTAACTTTACTGTGCCCCATGTGCGACTTTTTAATTAGTGGTTTTTACCTACTGATGATGACAACTTAGTTGTCGAAATACGTATTTAGGATACGATTAATAATTGTGGTAAGGAGTTATATACCTTTTTTAAGTTTTTACTTAACCACAGTCTCCAAAGAACGGAATTTTAATAAATAAAATAAACTATAAAAACTCCTCCCGCTTCTATCTACGCCCATAAAGAAAGCAATTTAACTATAAAATTGAAGTAATTGCGTCATAATTCAACGACAAAAAAACAGATGTGCCGTTAACCGACTGAACAGTACTATTCAATAGCTGCGTGTTGTACTTAGCGATGTTATAGACTATTTATATGGTCCGTCGTAATTTCGGCCTCTCGTGTCCGGTCCCTAGGTATATGGAGTCATGTACAGGTGTGGAGCGCGCTCACTGTTTGTTGTTTCATTAATTGCGATCAGTCACCTCTGTTCAACGGAAATTCAGGACCAAATATCACAAGCAACCACCACAACTACCTACAGATATTGCATGGTATAATCGGTTTATTTAAACTAGTTGTGTAAGACACAGGGCGAAAGGTTAGGGTAGGCCTCGAGTAGCAGAAGAAACAATAGAGTGAGTGCGCGAGACATACGTTCGTAGCCCAAAGAAAGCACTTACACGTGCCAGCTTAGAACTAAACATTCCCAAAATGTGGAGAATCAAAGGAACACGTCTGCAATTTAAACCATACAGAATACAGCTTTAGCAAGCTTTTAAGTGATATTGATAAAGAAAGACGACTTGAATTTTTTGTTGAAATGTTTGAATTATCCGTTCTTACGTCAAATAATTCTTTTAAACTTTTATTATTTAAAGTAAAAAAATCATCGAAGGATAAAATTATAACACCTATTAATGAACCTTAGACCTTAACACCTAAATATATTGCCGTTAGGGGCCCTCTATTTTCAATTATACGAGGTTTTCTTCTTATATCTCGCATTAATCTTTGGACTACTTCTAAATTAAATTCAAAGTTTTTGGAATATCCTCAATCGTAATTGTTGCTCATTTCGAGCTTCCCAACCATTGTCATATAGCTTTTTAGTCAGCAAGGCCCAAAAAGCTTCAATTGGCTTTGCCTGCGGGACATTTGGAGGATTGCCGATGCTAGGAAGATATGTCATTCCTTGAGCTTCTAACAAGTTTAGAGACTCCTCCAAGCATAATGCGCCGATGCAAGGTCATGACAAAACATGTAATTATCATTAATGTGATGTAAATTAATGACATTCATTAGTTTTGTCAGACAGTTGTGGATATATAATTCAGCGTTTACTGCGCAGTCTACATAAGGTAAAGATATTTTCAATTCAGATATGGCACACCAGACCAAAACTTTATCAGAAAATTTTGTCTTTAAATTTTATATAATCAGGGGTATTTTCAATATTATATGTATGGAAACCTGTATTTACAGGAAACTCTGCATGACTAAATGTAAAATATTTGTCGCCGTCCATGATTATTGTTCAGTTATTAGGAAAATGTATACGACGTAAAGCTTGACAACAACAAGGAATTATGGCTAATTGTGCAGCGATATATTTTTGACATTTCTTACGTTTTCTATACTTTAAACCATTTCGTGCTAAATATTGAGAAATTGTAGCGTTGGAAACGTTAAACGGTAAGATAGTTTACATATAAACACCTCAATGGTATTTTTGGCACGTTCGGATAATCTATTTAATTGAACTTAAGTTAACTTGCGGGGATTGCCTCTTTTTGAGAGGTTGTTGCATGGAATTCCTTGTTCACATTCTAAAATTGTACGATATTATAGTGCTTTTTGATTCTTTTGTTCACTAAAAATATTAACTATATCTCGTTTACCAGGTTGTAAATGGACTTACGAATACAGTAGAGTCGCGATAAGGTGAACTAATTCAGACAAGTCCGGTTCATTTTATCGAAGGTGTTCACTTTAATGAGGTTGTTTAAAAAACGACAACAAAATATAAATTATATTATACATACTATGTATATTTCTAGTGTTTAAGTATTATATGGATATAACCTATTAACCATGTAATGCACATGTGTTTATTATATGTATACATATCACACTTACGACTACTAAACTGTATCGAAGAAAGAAGTTAATTTGGTTTGTTTCGTTTTATATTGTGTACTTCGTAGTATAGCTGCTTCTTGCAACCGTTTAAGCACCAAAATATCGTTAATATTATGAATATTTCTTTCTGCCCAGATCAGACACGTATCAAATGCTTTACAGGCTTCCGAATGTAATGGAATAATAACTGGAGTTTCTGTAACCACGTTGTCCTCCTCACTGCTAATTTGTTCAAAATCATTGTCTTGTGTATCTGCTTGTAGATCTTCATTCCAATCCAAAACTTCTGTAGCAGTGTAATTTACCTGAAATGCAGTTTTGGAGATGGACTTTTTTTACATGAATGCAAAAACATGAAGTGACTTACATTTGGAACTATCATATCCAACATTCCAAGTGTCTGTTGAACAACACTGTTTATTTCACGTGGGTGATATCTTTCTCTTAAGGTACTTAATGGAATGTCATCTTCATCTGGCTCATCAAACTCCAAAACAGGTTTCCAACATTTGACAATGGTTTCCATTGAATCTTTTTCCCAGGCGTTCAGTAAATTCAATATAGCATGTTTTAAAGTCAAAATTTTTATGAGGCCCTTTACATCACCTGAATCATTTCTTATTATTGTTGATAAAAGAGAACTTCTATAATGTAACCTGGTAAGTCTGATTACGTTTTCATCCATTGGTTGAAGCAATGGCGTTACATTGGGAGGGAAAAACAGTGTTATTATTTTTCCATCGTCACTTTTTAATTGATCTTCTGAAGGATGAGAAGGGGCATTATCGATAAGAAAAATTGCTTTTTCATCTAAATGTTTTCAAGTTCATTAATTTGTATTAAAGCAAAAATAAATAAACAGAATGAGGAACATTTTACCTGTGGTACAAAAGATTTGTGAAACCAATTTTTAAAAATTTCGGTAGTCATCCACGCATTTTTAGAGTGGTCATAGTCTACTGGAAATACATAATTTCTGAAACTTCGGGGTTTTTTTGCAGTTCCAATTACGAAAGGTTTGAACTTATGTCGTCCCGAAGCATTAGTACATGCGACAAATGTCACTCTTGCTTTTTCAGTTTTTCGACCAGGAGCAATTTTTTCATCTGAAGCCACGAATGTTTTATCAGGCAGCAGTTTCCAAAATAAGCCGGTTTCATCGGCGTTGTATATTTGATCACGTGAAATGCCCAATTCATCAATTTTTTGCTTCAAAATTTTCTTGAAAAGGTCAACTGCGACGACAGTTCGACAGTGTCGAATGCCGTATCTCTTCTTAAAATTCTGCAACCAGCCTTGACTACTAGCAAAAGTTGTATTTTCTTCAAAGGTCTCATACAGTTGTTTCGCCTTTTCTTTTAGCATTGCACCAGAAATCGGTAAGTGTTTACTTCGCCTATACAAAGCAGTTTCCATTTTGGGATTTTCTGCTCGTTTCATTCTTCTACGTTTACTAATTCAGACATATGTATTTGACAGAGCTTTTAGAATTTTTTGTTGATTTTTTCTAATGCCGCATATAGTGGATTTGGCAACTCCATATTCACGTAAAAGCGAACTTACACATCTACCATCATTAAGTTGTTTTATTATTTCACCTTTCGCACTTAATGTTAAAGTCTTCATTGTTCTTAGTACACTTTACTAACTACACAATAACTCAACAAAATACACGAGTAGAATGCAGGCGTTCACGTTGTACTAACATAATTAGGGGGTTCCCCGATCGAGTCACTAAATATAGGAGTACAAATCTACAATATGTAACTGGTTCATCTTATTGAGTTGGCTGTTGGGCTGCTGTTCACCTTATAGAATACTGTGTATACAAATTTATTTGTTCAGCTTACCGAACTGTTCCTCTTATGGGGCGGTCACCTTATCGCGACTCTACTGTATTTAGTTTGTACGACATTATAAAACTGATAGACACTAATTGTAAAATGTCAAATCAATTAACAAGACACCGATCAACAAATTTCTTCATGACTGACTAGATCTATTACTTTTGCTATACTACAGAGAGCATTAATATTTTTCCCAAACGTATGTAACAGGTGTTAATTGCATTTCAGACTTGGAGTAATTACCGCTCTGAACTGTACCGTAGATCCAGATATTGTTCCTCTGGGAGGCGAAGATAATTTTCATCTTGCGCTGTTACTAACTTTTGGTGTCAGTTGTGATGTGTTACAGAATTTTAGCATCAATTACTCTAAGAAGTACCGATTTCGTAAGACGAATTATCCTGCACTTTATGACTTTATTTGTTCGATAAACTGGCAACCTAGATACTTCAACAGACTTTAATGATCACTGACTTTAATTGCTTTTGTGAAACTATATATAAAATTTTCGATCAAGATCTTCTGTTGCAATGAAATTACAAGAGGAAATATCCTAGATATGTATAATGCGATATATAAAATTGAAATATAAATAAAGGGCGCTACGATAAGTGTGCAAGACTTGAATTGCTCACCAGGTCAATACAGGTCGATAGTAGACAGATGAGAGTTAGTAAACATACAGCGCGCTATACGATACAACGCTTCTTTATTGTTAAATATTACTGTAATATTTTGTCTTTTCGGGGTCCTTAAATAAAACTAACGGTAATTTAAACACACACTATATTAAAAATAAAAAAGAATACACTAAATAATAACTTATAAATTAATAACTAATAACATTTATTTTTACAGTATTTATTTGCATATTTATATAATAATCACACGACCGTTTATTCGTTGAATGAATGAAATCCCTCTTCAGTGGTATTTATACTCACGGGAAAACTTCCCGTTTGTTCGATCTCCCGATTCAACCGCATTGACATCTTTCTAGATTGTGTGCGACATGTGATACGTGACGTATCGTCGGATGAGCCATCACATTACTATCAAAATTGTGAAACTTTGGTTGCTACAATTCGTAAAGTGCGTCCAATTTTCTGTAGAAATAATGTTCCAAATTTATTAATTGTGAAAAGAATAATAGAAAACAACTAATAAATAATGAAAATTACAAACTCTCATACAAAAATTCCTTTATTGAGTAATACCACATTTGAGTTGAAATAATGAAAATTACAAAATCTAATACAAAAATTCCTTTATTGAGTAATACCACCTTTGAGTTAAGAATTCTTTAGTCGTATTTTTGAATCTCGTATATTATATTAGTTTGTAACTGTCTGGTAATTTATTAATTAATTCTATAGCTAAGTATTGAGGATTCTTCTCACTAAAACCTTAATCTATGTTTTGGAATTTCTAATGTATATACATTTCGAGTGTGGTAGTTATTCTTTTTCAACCATGACCACCTATCAAAGTTCTGTTTAGCATGCGAAAGATCCAAATATAGATGCACGGTAAAGTTATAATTCCTAATTTTGAAAACAAATACCTGCAGCTAGTTCTACCAGAATTCCGTATTATTGTAGGTACTGCTCTTGTTTGAAAACTTGTGTCATATCCGTAGATGATTCCCATGCTTGTACGCCATATATCATGAATGTAGTAATATAATAAGTAGTAATAAAATAGTAATCTTAAGTACCGAAAAATTAATCTCATATCTTAGTCTACTTAAGACAAAACATATAGGACTAAGTCTCCTGCATAAAGTCTCTATATGATCTTTTCAGTTACACATAGAATCAATAGTTACAAGTAGAAATTTAATATTATCTACCTAGGCTATACTGGATTGAGGTCCTTTAACAAGACGAGACTGATCCCTAACATTATGGTTTGTTTTAAATTCAATAAATATGGTTTTGGTATTATGCAATATAGGCTTATTATTTATGAAATAATAATATAAAGCATTTAAACTAATAGACGCATTTGAGCTTATATCTTTAGAACTCTTCGCAGAGACCAGAAGTGAAACATCAACAGCGACATTACCATGCTGTCAGTTGGAATATCATTTACATAGATAATGTACAACAGAGGACCAAATACACTGTCCTGAGGCACTCCAGATTTTAAAGTGCATTTACTTGATGTGACATTATGAATTTGCAGCACATAGACATACACGTTGTCCCCTGAAATTTTGAATAAGGCCTTATGAATGCATTACTTGGGGCTTAGCTACCATGCTCGTTTTGTACATAGCTGAGAATATGAGTAATGTAATATGTTTGTAGGCACTGTGATTTATACTCGATTATTATAATAGGTTGCCATGGTTTTTATTGCAAAATGCATGTCAATTTGACTTATTGTTAGATAGCTTCAAATTTGATACACTCTGATACAATTAAGTGTAGTTAATTTTTCTTTCCAAAATGTTAACAATGGTACAGAAAACTCAAATTGTTAAATGGTTTTATATTGTTTGTTTGTTTTGGTATGACAGTAAATATCAGTTCGGTCTTCCGTGTTATACATTTATTTAATGAAACTGGTTCTGTAAATCCACCATGTAAGTGCTCAAAGGAGAAAGGAGGCCTCAAACTGAAGAAGTTAAAATGCGGGAAATTATGGTTCGCAATATGATAACAGAAAATTACACTTTATCAACAAGAGATCTTTCAAAAAAATCGGAAATTAATACCGGAAAATCAGAAGT
This sequence comes from Melolontha melolontha, assembly GCA_935421215.2. Taxonomy (NCBI): domain Eukaryota; kingdom Metazoa; phylum Arthropoda; class Insecta; order Coleoptera; family Scarabaeidae; genus Melolontha; species Melolontha melolontha. The sequence continues at coordinate 162,853,472 of OW285237.1, read as the reverse complement.
GTATAGAATACTTAAAAGGAGTAGTTTAAAGTCTTTCAAAGTTAAAACGATACAAGAGGTTTTCCCGGCTGACCATGATCGTCGAATGGAATTTTGTCAAGATGTGATGAATAGAGTAAACAACAATTACGAATTTCTTCGAAATATTTTGAATAATTGAATTGATTCGGCATTTACTTGATGAAGATCCATAATTAAGAATAGAAATAAAACTACGGTTTTAATCTTCACTTTTAATCATTACTCGTAAAACGATAATTGTTTCGCCAACACAGTGGCTTCCTCAGGTGTTTACCTCTAAACAGTACGTTACAAACTAAATAAAAAATAAATAATATATCTATAAAATCAAGAAGGATGGTTTTTAAAGTATTTTTAAAGAAAACTATGAATACAAGTATTGTCGGTAGTGAAAGAATGTGGCGCATCTGGTCGGCCCTAACTGTATATTATAGGGTACTAAACATGTTTACGCATAAATTTGTTTAATAACCTACATATACATTTGTATTATCGTCTAAACAGATTTTAAGGCGAGTTATTTAAATCTAATTTATCATTAGAATCATTTATTGGAAGAAAACCACACTTTCGATAAAGATTTTCAAATTATGCATTTAGAAAATAAAGGCAAGAAATTAAATTTACTGGAAAGTTTAGAAATCAATAAATTAAAACAGTCACAAATTTTATTAAATGATAAATTAGATTTAAATAACTCGCCTTTATTAAATCTATTTACTGAAAATCTGTTTAGACGATAATACAAATGTATATGTAGGTTATTAAACAAATTTATGCGTAAACACGTTTAGTACCCTATAATATACAGTTAGGGCCGACCAGATGCGCCACATTCTTTCACTACCGACAATACTTGTAATTCATAGTTTTCTTTAAAAATATTTTAAATACCATCCTTCTTGATTTTATAGATATATTATTTATTTTTTATTTAGTTTGTAACGTACTGTTTAGAGGTAAACACCTGAGGAAGCCACTGTGTTGGCGAAACAATTGTCGTTTTACGAGTAATGATTAAAAGTGAAGATTAAAACCGTAGTTTTATTTCTATTCGAAATATTTTGTTTAGTGACGAATCAACTTTCTCGATACATGGTCGTCATAATCTTTTGGTAATGAGATACTGGTCCCAAGAAAACAAGCACCGAAGAATAAGTTTGAGAACTCAGTACCCCCAAAAACTTAACGTTTGGACTGATATTCTGGGGGACACTGTTACAGGACCATTATTAACGGGAATCTGAATGGCTGAAAGTATTTGGAACTGCTTGAGAATGAAGTGATACCAGCAGTACAAGGCATACAGAATATTGATATGGCTCATATCTGGTATCATCACGGCGGATGTCCTGCTCATAATGCGGCTCGTGAATATTTAAATCAAATATTTCCTCGTCGCATTACTAGCATAAAATGGCCACCAAGATTTCCCGATTTGTCCCCGAATGATTTTCTTCTATGGGGCCATATAAAGCAAACAATTTATACCCATCAGCATCTAAGACCTAACGACGTGTATGACCTCAGATTAAAAATTCTTGAAGTTAGTCAAAATATCACTCCTGCGATGTTAAGAGCAATACGACAACAATTTTATGATCGTTTGGGATATTGTTTGGTTCAACAAGGAGATGTTTTCGAACATTTGATAAGATGAATGTTGTAACTATTGTACTATTGTAGCTTAGCATTCTGCTTGTTATAATTTAAGTAGAATTTGTAACATTAAAATAGTTTTCATTTTGATTCTCTATTTTATTACAAATTAGATATTACAATTATTTCCTGTTGCTTAGTGAATTGAAATATTTGACTCAGCTATGCAAAAAACGAGCATGGTAAGCGCTAAGTAATGCAATCAAAAGTCCGTATTAAAAATTGCAGGGGACAACGTGTATGTAGATTACAAGAGGTGTGCGTGAAGCCTATTCCAGTGCGACCTTTCTAGGTCAATCGTGGTCCTCATGTTTCGCTAGTGTACTTTATCTAGCCCCGTTCTTTTAATTAAGTTTAGCAGCTTCGAGAGTGGTTCTTTTAAATATAGTTCCGCATTAAAATATTGATCTCTCATTTTCTTCGTCATTACACCATGCCTACTAACTTCTTCAACGCAATGATGATATAATGCATTTCAGCTTGAAATACAGTAGCATCTCTACTTAAGTTCACTTGGATTATCGTCCTTTCTTCGAGCCCATATATTCTGGCTCCAATATATTTTCTGTTTTAGAATATCAGATTCCGTCTAGGCCTTTTTTTACACTTCACTATCAACTTCACCATCAACAGTAAAGCGATGAGAAGATACGGGCGCATTCTAAAACCGGAAATTGTTCTAATTTTGGAGAGTGTTATTGGGGACTAAAACCAAATGTGGTACACTGGTTGTACACAGTAGTAATAAGACCAATGATTACCTATGGAGCAGTTGTCTGGTGAAGGAGGACGGGGCGGACATCGTCGGTGGGGCTTCACACGACCCTCCAGCACGGAACCGCCTCCATGGAGGCCATCGTGGGTCTCCCTCCGCTGGAACTATTTGTAAAGGCGGAGGCAATGGCTGCGATCCTGAGGCTGATGGCCAATGACGAATGGTGTCCTAATAAGATTGTAGGGAGCCATACAGATATTACAGGAACTATACTGGAAGAACCGATATTTCAAATGCCGGTGGACAGTATGGTACCTGAGATTATGTTTACAGCTAAGCTGAACATATTTATACCGACCAGGGAACAGGCAAAAAATCGCTCGAGCGATTGTGGTGCCGGTACCTGGTACACTGATGGATCACAATCTAATCAGGGGGCAGGTGCAGGCATATGCGGAATGTGCCCTAGAAGGAAGATATCGATATGTCTGGGGAAATATACTACGATTTTCCAGGCCGAAATGTTTGCAGTCGCAGCCTGCGCCGAGGAAATTAGGGAAGCCGGCTGCGCAAACAAAAAAATAACATAATGACTGATAGTCAGGCGGCTATTAAAGCCATTATGAACCCGTCTACCAGGTCTAAACTGGTGAAATATTGTAAACAGGTCCTAAATCAACTGGCACAAAACAATACAGTGTCACTGATATAGGTGCCAGGACATGAGGGAATTAAAGGCAATGAGATAGCCGACGAACTGGCCAAAGAAGGTACTAATAGGAACTTAATAGAACCAGAACCGGTACTTGGAATCACTAAAGATTCCGCTAAAAGGGAGATCTGGTTATGGCTAGAAAAATAACATAAAAATTATGGAGGTTAACTGAAGGTCAACTCCATACTAAAACACTACTAAGGGAGCTGGACGGAAAGTTTTCAGCTAACCTAATTCGTAGTAACAAAAAAGAAATTAAAATAATTACCGGACTAATAACCGGACATCTTCCTTTAAGGAAGCATTTGTACAGCATGGGTTTGGTTAGCGAGCCCTGGTGTAGGAGATGTGAAAAACAAGAGGAAACTAGCCTTCATGTAATATGCACGTGTGAGGAACTGAAGGACCGCAGACAGAAATATTTCGGGAGAGATCTATTAGATCCTTCGAGTGTACTCAAACTGCCCCTGAGGAGGATAGTGGCTTTTATCGAGAGCACCAGACTAACAAAGTGGAACTGAGAGATCTATTGGGGATAGTACAAAGAGCAGTGTGCTCAAGTGCCTGGACTTGCTGGCGTCCAACCCAAGACAGAAGAAGAAGAAGAAGAAGAAGAAGAAGAAGAAGAAGAAGAAGAAGAAGAAGAAGAAGAAGAAGAAGAAGAAGAAGAAGAAGAAGAAGAAATTGTTATTGCTACCTTAAGATTTTTTTTGCACAAAAAAGAAATAGTTCTAAATTTATCTTAAGATGCGCTACTTAACAACAAAATTTCGAGTTTTGTCAATTTTCGGGTTAGAAACTTTCCCTTATAAGCTAATACTTGTGCTAGTAATTATAAAATTTTTCCTTACTTCTTGTTTTATTACAGAATTAAATTTTACTGTAAGATCTAAGTAATGATTATTTTGTAATATTTTGCATGTTAATGAAGCGAGGCTATTCATACCGAAGGAAACATATTGCCCTACTTTCAGATCCAATAGATTCAAACCGTAGGTGTATGTGTATTGAAAGCTATTTGAAGGTTCATGTGGGTTAAGCACGCGCATGGAATATGTATATTACAAAATAATGAAAACGTAATAATTTCATGTTTCAGCAATATTACACGTGTATATGAGTTATCGTCGCAATTTTGCATGTAAAGGAAGATTACAAAGCGTATTATATTCCTGTAGATATCTTTGATGAAATCTATACCTTTCAAAGCAAGTAAAACATGTTCTAATACTGCGCTAAATTTAGTAGTAATAACATAATTGCCAAGACCGCAATGGAATACGTTCCGTTGCGGTTATATTAAGTATACGTACTTAATACATATTAGTAATATTAATATACGTATACATTGCCCTACCTTACCGGCATCTAATTTCATCCGGTAGTTATTAGAATCGAGTGCTATAGAATTAACGACTCCGAAATGTAATATCATATGTTATATCAGCACTAAATTGTATAATATTAAAAAGTTTACGCGTACAGAATAAACAGAATTAACTTCCTCGATATTTGTTTTGAGTAGAAGAGTACTTATGTATTGAAACTGATGATTTATACTTAGCTTTTTGAAAAATAATGGTGTTGGCTATATTGGCGAGGTCTTGAATATAAGAAAAGTGTTAATACATGGATGCTTTGACGAAAGATAAGGCTTGCCTATCGCTGTTTCTATCTGAAAAAAATTGGTATTATTTTCGAGTGGGTTATGCTTTTAGAAGACGCTATTTACATTTTTACTATCGTTTGACGTTTAGTTTCACAGATACAGTTGCTTAAAGAAGACGTGTTAAATGAAAGTTGAAAAACGGACGAAATCCATATTCGTGGTGTAATCCAACATTTAGCAACGATGCTCCTTCGAAGGCCAGTATTTGTTGCTGGGTTGATTGCTTCAAACATGAAGATATGAATCTTGAAGATGAAGAAAGGCCTGGACCACCAAAACGTGTTTCCATTCTAAAAATGAATGAAAAAGTTTATGATATTGTGTTACGTGAGATGGATAAGACTGTGTGCATGTCTAGTGAACACGTATATAACATTTGCATTTCGAATTAAGCATGGCTAAGCTATCTGCTAGGAGGGTGCCGCGTTTACTAACGGTAATGCAAAAATCTGAAAGAGCGGGAATTTCTAACGACGATTTGAAACTCTTTAACGTTAATTCAGTACATTTTTTGAGCCCCTTTGCTGCGGTTGAGGAAGCTTGGCTCGATTACTATGTGCCAAAATAGAAATGGCTATTTCAGCAGTAGAGGTATCGTAGCAGTACTCTGCCAAAGAAGTCCAAGCATTTGCTTCGGCTGCAAAGATTATGGCCCCGATATTTTGGGATTCGAAGGGAATACTTCTTATCTACTATCTCGCAATCGGCCAAACTTTCAACATCAACAGCATATTATGGTGCCGGGTTGAGGTTCTGGGTGAAAGATACCAAACAATGGTTTGAAAGAAAGTGCGATTCCATCATGACAATGCACTTTCACGCACCAGTTGCATTGTTAGGGAAAAACTGAATGAATTACGATTCCACGTTGTGACTTAACCACCCTATTCACTGGATTTAGTCCTTTCAGACGTTCACTTATTTCCAAAACTCAAGCTGTTTCTTGCCGGAAGGAAATTTAAGACAGGCGAGGAAGTTATTGTAGAAGTAGAATAGTATTTTGACGACCTTTACACTTATGATTATAATGGCATTCCAGCACCGCGGGTCCAAGTGTATTAATGTTGAAGGGGAATATGTTGAAAAATAATAAAATATCGTTGCCGTAATTTAACCTTCCATCACTCATCTTTATGTGTGTGTATATTGTTCTGAGCATCTAATGAAATGTTATAAAAAAAAATTATTTAATTGCCTTGTAATTTATCCAATAACAGGGCAACTAAATTGAAATTCCAAAGTGATACATATTGCTAACATGAAGCAAATATACATTCTGTGTGCTTATAAATAGAAAACAAAAACACTTCATAGAATAAGTATTTCACAAATTATTCGTTAAAAAGGATATCTTCATATAGCTTATCGGCATTCACTAAAACATGCGTAAGGAGCGCTCTCATCATGATATTAGTTCTAGTACTAGACTCAGAGAACGTGGGGACGTTTCTTGAGGAAAGACGTGGCAAATGCAAACTAACTCGAGAAAGCAAACAGGGCGAATCAATTTCGTTGCTGATAATTTTCTTTAATAATAAAGCACTTATTTGCTCTCTACGCGCACTCAATTTCGCGCCGTGTCGATGCACGAGAAGATTGTGCATTGCTTGATTTTACGCTTGGGAAAATTTGGACGATAAACTTTAAAAAATCTCCTCTACACTTTCTCTATCATCTGCTGTTGGATTCTATAATAAGGATGCCACACAACCGATAAATAATCAAGCTTAGAGCTAACATATGCGTAATATAAAGTTGTTAATGATCTAGGCTCATCAAAATCTCTGGTGACACGTATAATAAAGCCAAGTGACTTAATAGCTGATGAGATAACGCTGATCAGATGTTGCGAAAAGTTCAATTGGTTATCAAACGTAATACCCAAATCCAAAAAAACTATTGGAACGCGCAACAGGTTCACCATGAATGAAATAGGTAGCCGTGAAGGTATTCTGTTTCTTCGTGCAAGATACAGAACTACATTTGCTAATATTAAGATTGAACTTGCTTTTGACCCACCATTCAACTATAACGTTCAATGCGTTCTGCAGAGTGATGTCTAGTGCATTTAATATGATACGATAAATCTTAATGTCATCTACATAGTCCAAAACTGCACAAGGTTTGGAAGTTAGCAGGTCATTGATGAACATAATGAAAAGCAGTGGTTCCAAGTTAGAGCCCTGCGGCACACCTGAGGTGGAAATGTAAGGGTTTGATCTAAAGCTATTATAATACACGTAATTGTGCCTATCCTGAAGATAACTATGAAGTAATCTAATTACAGTATTAGACAGACCAAATGCACTTCATTTCTATTTCTTTAATATTTTGTTCATTAAAATCAAGATAATTTTTTCGAGAATTGTAATAATTGTTCCTTGTAACAGGCCTTAAAGGCCCATGGGGTTGTAACATGGTAGGCCTGTTACGACTTGGGCCATACGGTACACTATAGTGATAACGCAGCTAGCGCTACCTACCAACCGCCTATTACTACTCCAGAGTTACTTTTAGGTACTCATTTTTGTCATTCTGATTCTGAGGATCGAAAAACGCAATCGATCTGTACATAAGTTTGAACTAGGTTCCTCAGGTCCGTAGTCTAGTGACCCAATACATTGAGTATCAATGTAGCTTTTTATAACAAATAGTTTGTTGCTACATAAAAATAAGCTAGTTAATACCAATTACTTACAACACTTGAAAAAAAAATAGAACTACGACAATAATTTTGACATCCTGACGTATACCAGCTCAATGAAGTAATACTAATTAGATGAGACACCTTGTTTACATATACCCAACACGAAATGAAGATCTGTTGTAAGCTGAGCTCTAGCATTTTGTAACAATAGATATACCACTGATCATATACACTGCTCAACTTTTGAACTGGTACACTTATATAGCATGCAGTAAAAGTAAACAACCCTTCGTAGGCGTTAGGCATGACTTCCTATATGATCAAGGCTGTGCTTCGGAATGCAAACAAATGTCTATCGAATGACATTTGCGACTCCATTGTTGTTTGTTGTTATTATCTGTCATAAGTGCAGTTACTGAGCTCGCAGACGCTTATACTTTTATCAAGTTTTATGAGAATTTTTGCTAATTTCTCGAATAAGTTTTAATGCAGAGTGGTTGATTGCATTTTAGAGATGCCATTAAGGCGTTTAAGTATTGAAAAGATGAGCCAAGCTATGGGAATGCTTATGACTGGTGCATCGCTAAGAACTGTTGCTGCCCATTACAAAGTGAGCCACAATGTGATCAGAAGAGTTCGAATGCGTTTTAATGATACTGGATCTGTCCAACATAGACACGGCGGAGGGCGAAATCGCAGTACAACAGTCAGGGAGGACCGTTTTATTACGGTTCAGTGTCGAAGGAATAAATTTTCTACTGCAAGAACACTCCAAATTCAGTTATTGAATGCAACAAGTACTCAAGTATCACAGAACAGTAAGAAGAAGGCTCCGTGGCGTAAATTTAAGGTCCAGATCTTAAAAAAAAATTCCCATTGTTGACCAGAGCCCACAAAAGAAGAAGGCTAGAGTTGGCACATCAACATGCAAATTAGAATGTTGAAGATTGGGGTCGTTGTTTATTCAGTGACGAGACCAGAGTGCGTCTCCATAGCTCAGATGGAAGAGTTAGAGTTTGGAGAAACAGAGGAGAACGCTATATTGAGAACAACGTGACTTACTATCAAGCTTATGGAGGTGGTTCAATTACTGTTTGGGGAGGTATTTCTGCGACTCGTCGTACTGAATTAGTTATGCTTGGAAATGCTACAATGAATAGTGTTAGGTATCTTAATAAGGTATTACAACCTTTAGTGTTGCCATATGCTAATGACGTAGGCGATGGTTTTGTGTTTGCTGATGATAACGCGCGTCCTCATAGAACAAGACGAATCAATGCATTTTTTGAAGAGAACAATATTGCGCACATGGATTGACCAGTGAACTCTCCAGATCTTAATCCCATAGAGAACGTATGGGATTACCTGAAGAGGTTGATAAGATCACGAGGATTGGATCCAAACAATCACCATCACCTCCGAACTGCCGTTTTGGAAGAATGCCAAAATATTCCTCGGCATTACATTCGGAATTTGATTTCCAGCATGCCAAGCATTGCCAGGAGGTCATAAGAGCTAGAGGAGGTCCCACGCATTATTAATCTTTAAGTGTTTGGTTATCTTTTCTTTCCAAATCAAACTTTTCTTAATACTAAAATGAAGATTTTGTTATTTTTCTATTAAACCATTTGAAATTCGTTATTTAAGTTTTATTCTTTTAATGCTTCGCCTTAAAAGTGTTTCCCAGAACCATACACTATCAATTAAGCAAGAAAGTGTTGCTCAAAAAGTAGTAAATTGTTATTTATATATGTTCTTGTAAGTGTACCAGTTCAAAAGTTGAGCAGTGTACAAGAGGACATAGAACTTAGCTACGTCTACAGCTCTGTTTACAAATGCAAGTACATTTCACAGTTTTGTTTCTTTTTAATAGACACTTAAATGTATAATTATGTTTTTATTTTATAGAATTAGTTTAATTTCTTTTCTACCTCATCTTCCTATTATCTTGCTTCTTTTGGAATTGTTAATGACTTTTTTAAATACCATTATTTCTATATCTATTCCTTAATTGGTTTTCAAATTTGTTCGATAGTTTTATTTATTTTAGTGTTGGCGTGTATGTTTTTGTTATTACTAAAGACCGGCATTCTCGGTCGGTTCACAGAGGCGTGGACCAGCGATAGGTTCGGGAGACTCACTTTACTAGCGCTTCTTGTGCTACGTGCATGTAGTACATGAATATGTGAACAGCAATCATGTGCTAAGTTATTTATAGAGGTACTTTCGAATACGCTTAGGTGTAATTCGAATTAAAAGCATTTTTCTAAATACGCGCACTTTTATTTCAGTAAACCTAACGTACTGACGCCGGTGTTTGCCTATCTAAGTGCCGGTCTTTACTTATAAAGTATGAATTATGTGGATTATGTTGCAATTCCCTTTTCTACTGCCGACAAATTGTCACTCGATTAGCTTTTTGTTCAACGGTCATCACTTTTGAAATACATTTTGCCGCGACCTTTCGGTACCCTAAATCTTCATGAATAATTGTTTGAGTGGAACCATAAGATAAATTAACAATGCTAAAAGTTCAATATATGCCAATCCGACGATCATTTTGGATCAAATCGTTAATTTCCGCAATTTTTTAATCAATCCGTCACACGCAATAAGGTTCATCTTCCACTGATTTATAACCGTCTTTGAATTTAGTATGCGACTCAAACATTCTACATCGCGATAAACTATCATCTGGGTATGCAGTTTTAATCATTTCAAAAGTTTCAGTTAGTGTTTTACCCAACCGAACACATAATTTTATCCCATATCTTTGCCCCACACACATTTTTTCGATGGGTACGTTAAACACTAACAATTTAGTAATTAATTTGTAGTAAACGTCAAAATAAATCAAAGCCTACTTAAGGATAAGTACATTAGGGATGGAGGTTTCATGTTCTATTCTTTGTGTTATAAAATTCTAGTTGTTAGTGAAAGAAGTTATAGCATCAGTCTCGTTTTATTTCGATATACCTTCGTATATATTCTCCAGAAGGAACATTATAGGATTTATAAACTATATCACACATCCTGACTGTTTACCGTTTATATCCAGAGTTTAAATGATAGTAAATTACCAATAATTGTTCCGTATGCTCATGTGTTAATAATTGTCTGTCACCGTAAATCCATTTATGAATTGAAAATGTCCGTTCAACATCTACCAATTAAATAAGGGCATATTTAAAGTACATTAAGTTTTTTTAGTGACGGCACATTTATACCGGTTCGGAGTTTTCTGCTTCCTTACCATCAAACAAGTCAACAATTCGGTGTACAGTACGAAATCTTGGATTGTTATTTAGAACTGTTTCAATTTTTTTTTTAATTATCAGCAGCAGCTCTAAGTAATTGGGAAAGGGTTTGACGAAGATCATATACAATATTCATTCCGATAGATATAGAATATTGTGAGTTGGCCGAAGTAACCTCTAGAAGGCGGATGGTTACAGGTATTCATGAATATTGGCTAAATTTATCTGAACAGTTCCGTTGATAAATTCTTGTTGAGCGTGTAAAATAGAAATAGCATCATTCAGATCCAGTAGCTGTATTATACTTTTAACGTAGTCAAAATGCATGTAATAATAGGATGAATGCCTCTACCTATGTGCCCCAACGCGTTATAACAGGTTCTGGTGGTAGTAGCACATGTAGCAGTTTTTCATGAAATAAATATTTGCGTGCGGGTGCCTTCACAAAAACTTTTTTGGCAGAAGATATCAATTTATCTGCATTCGGATAGCATTTTCTGACTTCCTCTGACACTCGATGACGAACATGTGCAAAGCATGTGACATGCGTTATACTACTGTATGTTTGTTGTAGGCGCCGACCAGACACCTTCATGTATGCAGTCCCATCTGTTTGAAATAATAACATTTTTTCTCTATTTATATCGTGATTTTTACACTATAGCAATTTCAAGCACGAAGTTACTTTACATGATAGAAATTCTGCATTAGTTGCTTCAATTTTCCTAGATGCAAGTAGGTGTGTAGACAGTGTCGTGTCACTGTTCGTCACATATTTACACAATAGAACTCAAGTGACTAATAAAACTATACAATATTTAAGAATATATTTAACTTCCATCCTAGAATGTACCCCTGACTGCCGATTCCGTTATCACGGATACACTACCGCTCGTGGAAATTTGGCTAACTAGGGATACAGAGAAAATTTATCCCTTTCCTGAATAGAGCCATGAAGCCTCGAAAGCACGTAACAACTTAATACAAAATGTAATTTGATGAGATACTACATTGCTATTCTTTTGACGGTGTAATTAGTTTGGAAATGTCTTTACTAATAGTCGAGTTCTTTAAATTTTTAGTAATAATAAATAATTTTTAAAGCTAGTGTGAATAATACTGTGCGGAAAACAAATTTTTGGAGAACAATAACGTGGTAAAGACCGGCATTCTCGGTCGCCTTATAGAGGTGTGCTGCGTGTATGTAGTGCATGAATACGTGAGTAGCTATCATATGTAAAGTTGTTTATAGATGTGCTTTCGAATACGCGTAGTTGTAATTAGAACTAAAAGCATTTTTCTAAATACGCACACTTTTATATCAGTAAACCCAATACACTGACGCCGCTGTTTGCCTACCTAAGTGCCGGTCTTTAGTTATTACTGTATCTTGGTCATTATCTATTATTAAACTAATGCGAATAGAAAACACTGAAGTCATTCAATAAAAATAATAGATGAAATACATTGAATGATTGTACATTTACGAGCGAAACTGCAAAGCGTACAGTTATGAAAATGTGAATATTTCTATTAATATTGTGGAACAAATTGGCAAAAATCGACCGAGCGTAAGCATTGTGTTTTACTCTTTATATACCTTTTGCATATATACATAAGAACTATTAGGAAAGGTAAACAAACAACCATTACGGCTTGAATATTCAAACTGATCCGTACTGCTATATGTACTGCGTAAATATTTTGCTTCCTTCAGACTGAAGTTTACAGACCCTCACTCTCAAGAAAAATTCCGAACATTTATTGAAATAGGACAATCAAATATTGACACACAATTATAGACCATCATTGTTGAAAGCTGCAAGTTATATACAGAAAGTAGTGTTTTCATCATTAAAAGAACGATTGAGAAGTTATTTGCAAGCAATAAATAGGTTTGCAAGATTTATTTATTAAGCACTAAATTACATTTCAGAAGGGATTTACATTTAATTTATGGAGATGGTTGTTACTAAATTCAAACTATAGATCGGGTAACTAATTTATTTTTAGTTTCTATTCATTGTAAGGAAAACATTTAATACAAAGGTATTTTTAATAATATAAAATATTATTAAAAATCGGGTGTGAAGAACACAAATACAGGTTCACTATTAATATTTTTTGTGAACATTTACTTTACACATTAATTCATTAACTTGAGGAATTTTTTTGTTAGTACAGTACTTTATCTACAATATTTACTTACTCTTCTAGAAGAATTATACGGGGGATGTTCTGTTTTAGTAGTTGTGTTTTAGTAGTTAGGCTATGGATTTAAAAACACAAAAATATTTGCATTAGTTGACAGCATACTCTTTTGAGAGTGCCCTGTTTATAAGATTCAAGTTTAATCATATAGAGATATAAACTTGTAACAGAATAATTGAAACATACATGAGTGGGTAAAACCCCATCAGTTTTGTATAATACAAAGGTATTTTTAATAATATAAAATATTATTAAAAATCTGGTGTAACGAACACAAATACAGGTTCACTATTAATATTTTTTGTGACGTGTCCGAACATATCCCTCCCAGAGACGCAGATACGTATTTCACCATTCTACAGGATCATCGGTACGCCTCTGCTGGAGAAAGGATATCTTCAGACACATTCACAAAAAAGAACCACATCGTTATATCACAGAAATTATCCAAACCGAGCGTAGAAGTAAATTCAGCGCTGCCTGTTGTCAGACGGCCGAAGTACTTCGCTCTGTCCACATAACCAACGCGAACCAACGACGCCCTTTCAAAGATGGCACAGTCGTCTCTCTAGAAACTATATTTTGTTCTTTTCTTCACTCATACTACGGACTAACCGCATGTGTTTTGTAACAGAATAATTGAAACATAAATGAGCTGGTAAAACCCCACCAGTTTTGTATAATACAAACGTATTTTTAATAATATAAAATATTATTAAAAATCTGGTGTAAAGAACACAAATACAGGTTCACTAAAAATATTAATAGTGAACCTGTATTTGTGTTCTTCACACCATATTTTTAATAATATTTTATATTATTAAAAATATCTTTCTATTATATAAACTTGTTATTGTTATAAGTTGTATGTTTCTCGACAAGCCCTGGGATTTGAGTTTTTACGATTTTAGTCCAGGTTTATCATACACTAAAGTGACCAAAACTTGGAAGCTGCTTTCGGTGACAATAGTCTTTCATTAGCTACAGTTAGTCACTAGTTTCGTGAATTTATACGTGGAAGGAATGTTAAATTTGAAAAAAGTTAGATCAAGTAAGCTCATTCTATGGGATGGGTGCAAAATTATACGCACAGTTGTACGCTTCAAGATTTGAGATAAGCCGAACAACCGTTCGGAGGTGCTCTTATTTTATTGGTAGGTAATTTCCGTCAAACTCTAACAGTTATAGCCGATGAACTCAATGCATTCCTCAAATTATCAGTTTTTTGGCATAATGTTCAAAAGTTAACATAGATCACCAATATACGTATTCAACTGCAACAAGGCGTACCCGCTGCTCGATTCGCCAAACAACTGTAAGATACTGGTAATGGTAAAATTGAAGTTGAACATCGAAGAATTGTATTACATTGCCAATAGATTCCTACATTATTACACGGACAATTGACAAATTCCTCAATTTGCGTTTTTCCAAATATCGCTCACAATTTCAGAAACCATCAATGGCTGTGCGAACTAGCAATATTGGGGGCCAAAAACAAAGTCAATGCAATAAATACGGCCATTCAAAATCAAATATTTGGCAATTCAAGTGCATCGAGACGAAGTCATTAAATATCGTGATTAATTCCTATATTCACTAGATTTGCTAGGCATGCCACCGCACGTTTTGACATTGAAAATTGGTGTACCGATCACCCTGCTTCGAAACATCGGTCCCCTACGTCTTTGCAACGGTACCAGACTTGCAGTCAAACAGTTGATAAACAACGTCATCAAAGTCACAATATCGAATATCAAATATAAAGTAGAAGATATGAAACTGCCACGTATGCCTATGATACTGACCGATATAACACTTGAATTCAAAAGACTGCAGTTTTCAATTCGACTTGCCTTCGTAATGACAATCAATAAAGCACAGGGACAATCGATTCAAGTGTGGATTGAATTTACGAAACTCATGCTTTTCAAATGAACACCTGTTGGCAGAACAAAAAATATTGTTTACTCGAAGGCATTACAATAATTAGAATTACTTTAAAATTAGGACAAAAATTTAAAAAATCAAAGTTTGATCATCGTCCAATAAATACACATCAAAAATCTATTTAATTTCACTACATGGCCTTACAGCGCTCGCAGGACATTTTCAATCCGGTGGTAAATATTTGTTGAAAAATAAAATATATTCCATTTAAAATAGAAATAAAACTACGGTTCAAATCTTAACTTTTTAATATTTAATCGTAACACGACAATTGTTTCGCCAGCACAGTGGCTTCCTCAGGTACTAACATCTAAAGAGTACGTTACAAACTAAATTAAAAAATATATATATATATATATAAAATCAGGAAGGTTGGTATTATTTTACAACGTTTTTAAAGAAATCTGTGAATTAGTATCCTATAATATAACAGTTAGGGCCGACCAGATGAGCCACATTTTCTCACTACCGACAACACTTGTGTAAATTCATAGATTTCTTTAAAAACGTTGTAAAATAATACCAACCTTCTTGATTTTATATATATTTTTTTTTAATTTAGTTTGTAACGTACTCTTTAGATGTAAGTACCTGAGGAAGCCACTGTGCTGACGAAACAATTGTCGTGTCGATTAAATATTAAAAAGTAAAGATTTGAACCGTAGTTTTATTTCTATTTTAAATGGAATATATTTTATTTTTCAACAAATATTTACCACCGGATTGAAAATTATCGTCGGAAGTTACGCGTCCAACCAATTACGCACGAGATGCTGCTTCTTCATTTTATCGCCACATCATGCTTCCTAGCTTTGATTACGGGGTGTAATTATGCACCTACATCTAATCACAGGCTCGTCACAAGATCAGGTCTTGTCTGCTTTGATTCCGGAATGTAATTATGCACCTACGTCTCATCACAAGATAATTAAAAAATCATAGCCCTTCACTCGGAAAGACAGTTTGTTTTCAGGTCTTTCCTAAGGAGCCGAGTAACCCATCTTGCCCACAATTTACGGTAACTCAAGCCAACTGAAAAGATTGGTAGAGCACTCATATACGATATCAAATTTTCCATATAGGCTTTCCAATGTTTGTTTCAATTATATTTATTTGTTCGTGGTCAGCGTATTCGCTTTTCAGTGATTCGCGATCACTTGAAAATGTTTTGTGCCAATTATGGCCTTGAATTCAGGAAAGGGTTTTTTTACTGAACTGTGTAATCAGTATACGCAGGTTTTATATCCTCGCGCGACCAAAATTTAAATATAATTCGTTGCCTAACGGATGGTTGTACATCTCGTCCAGACATGATGGTATTGACGGCCAATCGGCTCTGGAGGGCCTTCTCTAGCCAACACATGTCAAAGCATCGCACCAATTGTTCCAGTAGCGAGCAGTAAAAAATGTTCGTTCTGTATTTGATCCAACCTCGTATTTCCTAAAAAAAATATTTTAAATCAGTCCTATTTATAATCGATTCTATGACACAATCCTGCTATAATTTAATTTTTTTATTCTTTACGCAATTTATTTATTTAGATAAATGAAAGGACTAAGAAAATTGAAAAAGCAGTGCTTTCTGAAGAAAGCCCTTAACATTACCCAATACACAAGTATACGTAATTACTTTTTCTTTAGCGGAAAGCGGAGAATCCTTTTATTTTCAAGCTTCGATTTTGAAATAATATTTTGTCAAACAATCACGGCAGTACAATATGTATGGGTTTTATGTGCACGCGTGTATACGTTTGATTTTGTCTTTTTTTTTGTATTAATATTGAATATAATGTAAATTGCGTTTCTTTGAAAGCATGCTGCCACAAGAATGGAACTTCTCTCGGGAAAAAAGCGAAGAAGAAACTCATATCGAATCTACATTTTTCACAAGTAATATTTTTCCTTTGAAAAGTCAGAGACCTGTACTTTTTGTGTGTGTGTATAGACGTGTATGAATATGAGCAGGCATGCATATATATATATATATACATATATATATATATATATATATATATATATATATATATATATATATATATATAATATTTTTGTGACCTTGGTATGATATGGTAAATTCAATCAGTTGGCGATTTAAGGTCTGGCTTTACTTTAAAGTATATATATTTAAAACAACCCTACATGTTTCGGCAATGATGCCTTTATCAAGGATATAAAATATAAATGACAGTATACAAATGTCATATAATTGAGTTGCTATGGATAAAATTATTCAAAGATACATTCCAATTGAATAATAATAAATCATGCCTTAGTATTCCAAAAACAGAAAGACAAAAACAGGGAAAACCAAGACATGAGTTATTATTATGTATGCGCCCGTGGAGCGTCTTAAGATGCAAAGTTGTCGGCTTTCGCCTTAAACGAGAAGGAAAACCTACTCGGAGAACCCGACAGGAAACAAAACACGGAACAGTCAGCATGGTAGGTAAATGTATATGATATTTAAATGTAATTGATATTTAAATAACTTAAGATATATAATTATATAACAAAAAAAAATATCTTATTATGGTAAATTGCAGATCGTTACACAATTAAGTTATAGTATATACTGCTTAAATTTTTTATATCATTTCTGTTGTTAATTGAATTTTTTTCCTGTTTAATACTAATCATTTCTTTAATTTCTCTTTTCATTGTGTGTTGTTCTTTATCAATTATCTGTGTGTTTTCAAAATCGAAATGGTGATCGCGTTGTAGTTTGTGTGTAGATAAAGCAGTTTTGTCGGTTTTAGAGTATTTGTGGGCTTGTATTCTATTGTATAAATATTGTTTAGTTTGGTCTATGTAGTAACTATCGCAATCGCGACATGGTATTTTATATATAACATGTGTTTCTCGATTTTTTTCTATTTTAGGTTTAAGTTTTGAAAATAAATGTTTATTAGTATTACTAAGTTTATATGTTGTAGCTATATCATATTTTTGTAAAGTGTATTTAATTTTTTCTGATAGTTGTGGAAAAGATAACATCAAGAAAATTAAAACAATCTTAACAGATAATAATTATCCACCACAACTTATAGACCAAACAATTAAAAAAAGAGTACACCAAATATACAACACTGCAGACACCAATAAAAATTTGAACAATAACACAACATATATCACGATTCCATATGTTCCACAACTATCAGAAAAAATTAGATACACTTTAAAAAAATATGATATAGCTACAACATATAAACTTAGTAATACTAATAAACATTTATTTTCAAAACTTAAACCTAAAATAGAAAAAAATCGAGAAACACATGTCATATATAAAATACCATGTCGCGATTGCGATAGTTACTACATAGGCCAAACGAAACAATATTTATTCAAAAGAATACAAGCCCACAAATACTCTAAAACAGACAAAACTGCTTTATCTACACACAAACTACAACGCGATCACCATTTCGATTTTGAAAACACACAGATAATTGATAAAGAACAACACACAATGAAAAGAGAAATTAAAGAAATGATTAGTATTAAACAGGAAAAAAATTCAATTAACAACAGAAATGATATAAAAAATTTAACCAGTATATACTATAACTTAATTGTGTAACGATCTGCAATTTACCATCATAACATATATTTTTTTTTATATAATTATATATCTTAAGTTATTTAAATATCAATTACATTTAAATATCATATACATTTGCTTATCATGCTGACTGTTCCGTGTTTTGATTCCTGTCTGGTTGTCCGAGTAGGTTTTCGTGGTTTTCCTTCTCGTTTAAGGCGAATGCCGACAACTTTGCATCTTAAACCGCTCCACGGGCGCATACATAATAATAACTCATGTCTTGCTTTTCCCTGTTTTTGTTGTCTATCTGTTTTTTGGAATACTAAGACATGATTTATTATTATTCAATTGGAATGTATCTTTGAATAATTTTATCCATAGCAACTCAATTATATGACATTTGCATACTGTCATTTATATTTTATATCCTTGATAAAGGCATCATTGCCGAAACATGTAGGGTTGTTTTAAATATATATACTTTGAAGTAAACCAGGCCTTTAATCGCCGACTGATTAATTTACCATATCATACCAAGGTCACGAAAATATTATATTTATATATATATATATATATATATATATATATATATATATATATATAAGTGTTATAACGTAGACCATATTTTTCAAATAAAAAATTTCGTATGATTTGCTTTGTAATTTGTAGACAGCAATGTTTACATCCCCACTTACTCTGCAATTACATACATTCTAGTTAAATATTTGTAAATATTTCATATAAAAAAAGCCGAAAAACTCCAATAATTTATCAAATGTTATATATATATATATAAATATAATATCTTCGTGACCTTGGTATGATAAGGTGAACTTAATAAGTCGGCGATTAAAGGTCAACACATATGTTCACACCTTGCTATCTATTTTTTGGAATACTAAGGCATGATTTATTTTTATTATTGGAATGTATCTTTGAATAATTTAAACTATAGCAACTTAATTATTTGACATTTATATTCTGTCATTTATATTTTGTATTCCCTTGACAAAGGCATCATTGCCGAAACATGTAGGGTTGTTTTAAATATATATATACTTTGAAGTAATGAACCAGACCTTTAATCGCCGACTTATTAAGTTCACCTTATATATATATATATATATATATATATATATATATATTAAAATAATAGAAATAATAGACTTTTTATTGGTTTAGCGACCTTTTATTGAATTTTGATGTTTTATTCTACGACGTTTCGACTTTTATTATTATTCAGTCTTTTTCAAGTAACTAGAAATAAGAATTAATACAATGAAAACATGAGAACTGTGTTTGCTTTTGTGAGACTGAATTAAAAATTAAATAAACAATTAAAATTAAAATTAGATTAAAGACTGAATTACCAATTAAATTAACAATTAAAGTTAAAATTTAAAAATTAGATTAATAGGTTAATAGGTTCGTTAAGAAGGTCTCGGATGTCCCCCAAACACATGTTACACAGAATGCGTGTTTTGAAACCCAAAAAAAAAAACGGTGAGTTTTATTGTCATTCATTGTTTCATTCATTGTTTCTTACTGTAATTGTAGTTTAATTCAAATTTTCAATTCATTTATACAGATTTAACCACTTTAATTTTTCCTTACTCATTATTAGAGCTGAGGATGTTTGCGGTATAACCATGGTTATATCATGTAACCATAGTAATTTACTATGGTTACATGATATAACCATGGTTATACCGCAAACATCCTCAGCTCTACTCATTATTAATCTAATTTTAAATTTTAACTTTAATTGTTAATTTAATTGGTAATTCAGTCTTTAATCTAATTTTAATTCTAATTGTTAATTTAATTGTTAATTCAGTCTCACAAAAGCAAACACAGTTCTCACGTTTTCATTGTATTAATTCTTGTTTCTAGTTACCTTACTGTATTGTAGTTTAATTCAAATTTTCAATTCATTTATACAGATGTAATCACTTTAATTTGTCCTTACTCATTATTAATCTAATTTTAACTTTAATTGTTAATTTAATTGGTAATTCAGTCTTTAATCTAATTTTAATTTTAATTGTTAATTTAATTTTTAATTCAGTCTCACAAAAGCAAACACAGTTCTCATGTTTTCATTGTATTAATTCTTGTTTCTAGTTACTTGAAAAAGACTGAATAATAATAAAAGTCGAAACGTCGTAGAATAAAACATCAAAATTCAATAAAAGGTCGCTAAACCAATAAAAAGTCTCTTATTTCTATTATTTTAATATTAAGACACGGCCAATAAAATAAATAAGAAAAATAAAATTCTTATAAACACTAAATATATATATATATATATATATATATATATATACGATATATATTTTGAAATAAATAAGAACAAGAATATTTTGTTGAGTGTAGTCTACTAGACTAGTATATTATATAGATAAGTGAACAATTATTAGGGTGGTGTAAACATTTCTCAATATATTTTTTGATACAAAACTTTAATTTATTCTTGAATTAATAAAAAAAAAACAAAAATATAATAACAGGAATTAAAATATAGTTCATTATATTGGATAGTTTGTTGCCATTATCAAGAGAGATTTTCAATTCCTCGCTTATATCATACATTGTAGAAATGCACTACTTGTAGTAGGTTGATGTTGATGTTTCTGTACATGATTTTATTTTTGCCCATTTATTTCATAATTCCTTCGCGTATATGAACAGATACTCGTATATGCAAGACGGAGCTCCACTTCACATACATAATACCCTAAAAAGACTATTAAACCTCAATCGCTACGCTATATAAAAATCACACAATTATTACGTGCCGGTATCACATACCGTCAGAAGAATTGTTTACTAGTGTGTAATAAAAAAAATGTTGTAATGGTAAATACTATTTTATTTATAAAAATACACTTAAATTTTCATTCCACAACAAAAAGAAGCAAAGAATTTCTCAAATTAGCATACTATTCGATAAAAAAACGGAACTATGTCTTTTTCTTTTGCTACACAATTTTTGCACAATTCAGACTGTCTAAGCGCTCATCGAAAGGTTGTCTTTGTTCTTCCAGGCCTTTAACTATGTCAAGCAACGGACGTAGACAAATTTTTAAATCAATAAATTTGCATGATGAATAGCTTCGTTCCCAGTGAGGTCCACATAAATTTTTAGCTATTTCTTTTAAAAACTTTAAGCGATTTGTGTTTCTACGTCTATCATAGTATTGGTGAAGAATGTATGCATTTACTCCACTTATATTTATCATACCAAAGAAAATGTCCATGGGCCAGGGTGCTGTTCTTCTGCTAGGTGAATAATTAGCGCATTTCTGATCTAAACTATCAACACCATCTTTGGATTATAATCATTGATCATCGCAGGTTTTCCATTTTCATCGTCATTTTCAGAATTATGCTTCGAAGAAAGTATCAGTACAGCTTTTGATTTCTTCGGAACATACGACAGTAAAGTCAATTCTTTAGTAAACACATAAAGGCTACTATTAACTTCCCTATTTTTATGAAGTAGAAAAGAAGGTGGTATGTGTCTTTTATTTTTCATTACCGTTTCAAGATATGTTAGCCTTCTCGTTTTAAACTTTTGACATGAACCAGTTGTCTCCCGTCACGTTTATATTACTCTCTATTGGCTTTACTAACCTGATCACTGATGGCGAAGGTATGGGTAATTTTTGTTCCTCTGTTGATAAGGTTATACCATCGGAGCCTTTGCCACAGTAAATGTACGCGTTGTACAAATAATCATTCCTGGCATCTATCAAACAGAATTTTAATGCCACACTTTGCCGGTTTATTGGGCATATACATTTTGAACGAACAGCGGCCTCTCATTTCATCCACCGTTACGTACGTGCCAAGTGAGAAATTTTGTTGACAATTACTTATAAATTTTTCAAACAGTAGATTTAATCTTCTCTAGTGAATGAATAATTAAATCGTAGGCAACAGAGAATAAACTGAAACCGTTATTTATTCATGGTGCAACTAAAAATATCTCGACCAGTGCCATCAGTATTAAATAAAGAATTTACATTTTCATTACCTGATTTGAAAGCTTACGTTTAAAATAGCATTCCAATAAATGCTCTAAGTTCTACTATATCGATATCTTTCAAGCAAGCATGACATTTATCTTTATATTTTTCTCGTGCAAGTGAAATTCTTACGTTAGTGTATTTCATGATATCTGCCAGTATGTCTTCGGTAAAAAGCAAATGCCATATACTTTCTATTGGAGCATCGTGCCCCAATAAGCAGAGCCCGGGAATCCAGGCAAAGAAATAATTAAATTGTGCTTTACTGTGCCATTAGTTTTTACCGGTCGTTCTAGGCACCATTTAAATTTATTGCGTCCATAAACATACCGTTGAGTTCTTCTTTGTACCATCTCTTCTGAAACATAACTCTCTGACGTGTCTCTAAACTCTTCCTCCTGCTCATATTCTGAAGCCTCTGAGTCAGTGCTATCATCTTGTGTTTCTTGTAAATCATTTTCGTCGTCACTATTTAGCTTATCGTCGTCATCTAAAAATTGTTGGCACCATTCCTCAAATCTGGGATCCAGCACGCTCATTGCCGAAGGTCCAATTGTATGTGACATTTTTTCAAAAATCGATCTATAATCGATGTGTTACTGTAAAATGTGATATTTACCTTTTTACTCGCATTTGCTGCATATTTAAATTTGTGACGCATATACCACGAGCTGGTATCTGATACCGCACGCATCAATATCTATAGATGCAAACTCTGCAGAGAGTCACCAACAACTGAGTTAATACATCTAACAATACTATGAAGGTAGAGAGTAGCGCAAGTCTCTGCCACATATGCACCTCAAAATAATAACTGCCATATTTCTCTGCCGTTATCTCATACCGGCACGTAGCGATTGAAGGTTAAGTAACACATTTGGCAATTGAGTAATTAGTAGGCATTTTGTCATGTGTTTTTTTTTCCTTTCATCATTTTTAGTTCACTTTGTTATTTTCTTTTGGACGGTTCGGTATACAGATAGAATATCCGTATAGTCCGTTTTTCCTATTTATAATTGCATTTTTAATGAGACAATTGCGCCTCTGTTCAAGCTATTATCTCAAATAGAATGTTTAAGGACGTCAATTTAATTCAAGATATTGGAGTGCGATGTAATTTATTAGTTATTCTTCTTAATTAGTGTATTTTTATTGTTGTCTAGCTAGTATTTTCATTTTGTATACCACTCATTTTTTAATGTCAGCGCTAACTTTCGACTGTTTGAGGAACTACGTATCTGGGGATTAGTTCATTTTGGAATTTTACGTACTTCCCGCTTGGTCTGTTAGCGAAGCAAGGTATTTGTATTTGGTGGTAGAATTGTTTT
Source organism: Melolontha melolontha (assembly GCA_935421215.2). Lineage (NCBI taxonomy): Eukaryota > Metazoa > Arthropoda > Insecta > Coleoptera > Scarabaeidae > Melolontha > Melolontha melolontha. Next base: position 162,829,725 of record OW285237.1, on the reverse strand, counting down.
TTTTTTGAGTAACCAGATTACTACTATCCCTGTATAAGCACTTGGTTCTTTAATTTCTCTTTTAAGCAAGTTGGTTTCCTTTACTTTTTTACTTTGCTGTAACCTTGAGAGACACCAGAGATATATGTTACAATGTTTTTTTTCTATGACTGAAAATTTTAATTTATATTATATTATTAATAATCTCGTAATATATACTGTGTGTGAATCACCTATGTAAAATTCAACTACAGATCTGAGGATGAAATACAATTTTTGTTTTAGGTTAAGACATATCGAAATCTCGACTAATTGCTTAATTATTATAATCTTGGTCATTATTATCATTATTAATTATTATAATCTTGGTGTATTTTGCACTATAATTAACGTTTGTCTGATTTTGGAAGTTCAATTTGATTTAGTTTAACTTCATGTAATTTCTTTCATATGTAATTTTGTTAATAATTTAACGATCTGATGTACCGCGTGATTCATAACCCAGTGCCAAATTTTCACAGCTTAACTTTCAACTTAAACTATTAACTTTAACTTTTTCTTTTAATTTAAAGTTTGTCGCTGGTTTATTCATTTATTATTTTGTTTGTTTATATTATTAATTGCGGCTTGAGAGCCATCTGTTACGCCTGATAATTTGTTTATTGTTTCTTTCAATATACGATTTTTTTTAAATGTACTAGTTACCTCAATGTTAAAATATTGACCCGTTTGTGATATAATAAACCACATTTTTGCTATTGTTATTGAACTTTGGGTTTTATTTATTTTGGTCACTTATTTACTTGATCCTTTCGATTTTATTTGGCTTAACTTCGGCAGCTTCTGTGTTAGTTGTGCAAGTTGAAACCATAAACACGGTGGCGCCTATTTTTAAAAAGAACCTCTCTTTTGCTCGCCTTTAAACTGGCTAGCGTTTCAACTTAAGATCTCCGGGGCTTTCGCGTGGGGTAAGTAGGTAAGTCGTTAGGGTTTCAAGATAATTAGAAAAGTTGCGCGTAACAATTTTCCAAATAGTTGGCCTGCCAGACATAAATTCGGCTGATTATTTGTTTATGGGGTTACCTTAAAGAAAGGGTATTTCTTAGCAGACTTACTACTCGTGAGGAACTTAAACAATAGGTATAAGACGTCATTGCAAACATACCAAAAATGCACTTTCTAATGCCGTTTGTACTATAGAAGACCTACTAATACTTATTGAACAACACGGTGGTTGTTATATGTAACTTCTTCCTGTTTCCTCTTGTTATAATAAAATCCCGTTTCTTTATGAACAAATTAGTGCTATTATTTTTGTACATATTAAAAATTTGCCGAACGTATGGCCATTTCAAACTGGGAATTTACTTTAGAATAAGCCTGTATATACCATATGTTTTTTATGAGGTACATCTTAAGCTATATCCTATGAACTTCTTCTCTATGAACTTCTTCTCTATGAGCGTCTTATAGTCAGCTGATATTACACGAAATCAATTCCTTCAGGCGTAGGCCGTTATATCCTATGCCATACAAATAACACGACAAACAAGTCTTAGACGCGTTTCTAATGCTAATTGACACGGAAGCGTATGAAATTTTCTCTAGTCCCAAAGAAAAACCAGGTATTTTAATAATATAACATAGTACTAATTGACACTTTATAAAATTAGAAATAATGTAGATAGTCGTATAGAAATAATAGTTATTTATTGTATAAGTGTTTTAGATAGTATTTTATCCACACAAGAATGTTTAAACGCGAGAATGCCAGTTCGAGCGTTTAATTTTCTTAAGTGGATGAAATGCATCTAAAACATGCATGGAATACGTTTTATCCACAATCACCACATTAATGGAACGGTATTATTTGAAATTTAATTAAAAAATATTCGTGTTCATAAAATGATATTTGGCAGGCTGTGTCATACTTACTGGTATCTATGGTACGTTTATATTTCTTCAGTACTTCACCATAATAGGTCACTTTATGCTTCATAAGTGTGGATAAAACTCCTATTATAATGTGATAGTAGATAAAATAATTAAATTCTAGTTATAGCTGAATACAAAATAAAAATTCATGTAAAAACTAAATAACTCTTCTCAAGAAACTACAAAAATTTTTGAAATTCTCTTCAAGAAAAATAACAATAACAATTCCGAATAATTTTATTAGAACAGATATTCGCAGCGTTCACATAATTGAAAAGCGCAATACCCTAATCTGTCGACAAAATTGCTGCAAACATTCGACAATGTCTGTGGTAAAATGTTTCCTATGCAATGAATAATGTTCGCAGTTGAATTAGCGGTAGTCCGCGCTATGTTCTGAAAACCGTAAATGAACGATTTTACATAACTCGAAAGAAAAAATCGTTGAGGGCTACATTAGGTGACCTAGAAGACCAGCGAATAACGCACCAATCAGTTATCCAGTATATAATAATAGTTTTCGTATAGTCCTTTCTACGATATAACAACTTGACTAAAGGATTAAAACCGTAAAGTCTATTACGGGCTACTACCTGCACAGTGGCGGATAAGTTCATATAAACGAGCGATTAGATATATTAGAACATATCGATACTCAACCAGGACAGTAATCACAAAATTACGCACTGAACATGTATTACATATTTATATCATTATATAAAATTATTTAAGGTAAAGATATAATACTAAATGTTTATAAACAAATTAAATAATTATATAATAAGTGTTCATAGTTGTGAGACTCGTCATAGTCAGTTTATCAGTTTCACGCTACACTACGCTAAAAGTAGATAAAGAACGGCTCATTTGCACATTTGCGTTTCGATATTTCCAAAACATACCTGCCGCTGTGTTTAGGTAGTTGTCGATAATAAAAGTAATATTTTCAATCATTTAGTCGGGTCGCTATATCGTAGAAAGGACTATACCTGACCTTTCAGGCCTTCGGGGTAATAACATTGGTAGGCTTATTACAACTTGAGTCGTTCGGTAGAATAGGGTGGTAACGTGGCTAGCGCTATCCATCGACCGGTTATTATTACCCTAGAGTTTTTCCTCTAGGTACTCATTTTTATTAGCCTGAGTCGAGCTGGGACCGAAAAAACGCCATCGATATCATTGTCTTCGGCAGGGTTTGAACCCGGTTCATTAGATTTATAGTCTAGTAGCCTGTCGACTTGCTTTATAGAAATTATGTTAAAAGCTGTTTTATTAAAATTAATAAGGTGCTTTTATATCATCAAGGGATGACAAAATTTAGTCTAACGTTCTAAATAATGTAAAACTTATTAACAGCTGATGGAACTCCATCAAATTAATGAGCAATTCTACTAGATTTTTAGAAAATGTTTGAGCAGTGCATTTTGTACACATTCCTGTATATTACAGGTAAAAATAAAATTTAAAATGCTAGTTTAAGTATGCATAATCTGTACAAGACAAAGGAAATACTGTTTCAGTAAATCTACTTACCTTAAGAAATGCTTTCCGATTGCATTATCTGTGATAGGTACCAGATGCAAATTCGTTCTGAATTGGGAGTACATATGATGCGCCATCACCAGCATCCAACAGAGCACGCATAGTCTAATGTACTGAAGTGAGAAGGCGAGTGCTATGCATAATTCCGGATCCTGTAACAAACACGGCAACTAATGTAAAAGAACAAGGGATAACAGCAGCGCTGAAGTATGGTTGTTTACTGCTTTCTGTATTTATGACACTTTCTTCAAAATTATGAAAAAATTGTTGGTTACTAATTTGTAACTAATATTATTATATTATTATATTAAAAACATTTATTGAAAAAAAAATTTAATTTCTTAGTCAATCGATTACTAAATTTTCCGTTAACAAAAGAGAGATATGAATTCGAGCTAGATTTCTTTAAAAACACCGCGAATTATAATGGCTTTGACATAGAAATAATCAATAAATTAATTAGAAGAACGAAATTAAAAAAGACAATCCGCGAATCCACAAGTTTGGTATCTCAAAGTAACCAGGAGAAAAAGTACATGTGTTTCACATACCACCCTATAACAAAAAACCTTAATAGAGTTTTTAAAGAACGAGGTCTCCAAGTTGCCTTTCGTTCCGAAAATACCATCAAAAGTCTTCTAGGGAATACCGAAGATAAAGTTAATTTTAATTTGAAATCAGGTATATACGTAATTAATTGTAATTTGAAATATATAGGCCAAACGAAACGATCAATAATAACCCGGTATAAAGAACACATATCACATATTAAGTTCAATAAACCAGAAAAATCTAACGTGGCCAACCATTCTTTAAATACACTACACAATATGCCGATTAAAAGGTTAAAACTTGTTAAAGCCAATAATAATCCCCGCGATCTTGACGCATACAAGAGCATTCATATCGTTAAAAACAAACAGAACACTATGAATGGTGACAGGAGACCGATTCCTTATAGCTGTCTCTTTTCATTCTTAGAAAAAAAAGGTAGAAAGGTTATAGACGAGTAGAAAGAGAATAAACACATGAGGTTGCCTTTTCCTTAAGAGAGGTAATTTTGTCGTAACTTTTAGTCGATATACAGGGTGGGGCACGGCAATCGGATGTTTTTGAAATAAAAATAAAATTGTCAGTTTTTGCATTAAAAGAAATTTATTGGTAGGATTATATACGCAAGAATTTAGCATTTCATAATTTGAGAAAAATTACTTCAGGCATGTGATGTCCGTTTTCGTTTACGCATTGTTGTAGTCGTTCACGAAAATTGACTTCCACTCTTTCCAGCAGGTTTCTAGGAATTAGATTAACTTGTTGACGTATCGCTTCCTTCAGTTCTTGTAACGTACGAGGTCTACCCTCATAAACACGAGACTTGAGGAACCCCCATAGAAAGATATCACATGTGGACAAGTCGGGAGACCGAGGAGGCCATAAAACATCACCAAATTTCGAAATGAGATGATTAGGAAACAGAGTATGAAGAACAGCAATACACGCTCTGGCGGTGTGTGCCGTGGCTACATCTTGCTGAAACCATAATTGTAGAGGATCCATATCTCTTTTTTGCAATTTAGGGATAAAATAGGTGTTCACCATATTAATGTAACGCGCCGATGTTACAGTAACGGTAACATCGTTTTGTTAAAAAAAATAGGGACCGATAACGCCAAACCTCCCCACTGCGCACCAAACTGTAACCTTAGGACTATGCAGCGGTTTTTGATGCAGCTCTTGAGGATTTTCGGCAGCCCAATACCGACAATTTTGTCTATTGACAGCCCCATTAAGGTGGAAATGGGCTTCATCACTCATTACCACCAACATGTTTTCGTTCTGCTCATAAAGTGTAAGCATTTGTTGGGCAAAATTCACTCGTTGCTGGTAATCCCTTTCATTCGATTCCTGCACAACCGCTATTTTGTATGGATGCAAATGTAATTCACCATGTAAAATCCTTCATACAGTACGATTACTGATTCGCAGTCCGGCCGAATGAGCCCGAGCAGAGCGGCGTGGGCTTCGCTGTATCGCTTGTCTAACCCTTTCAACGTTCTCAGGAGTACGCACTGTATGTTGGGATCCGATCGGTTTTATTTTGAGTATTGAGCCTTGTGTTCGAAGATTATGAACCCAACGTAGGATTGTGTTACGCGTGGGGACAGAGTCATTTCGATTAATATTGACTCTCCGACGAAATTCACGTTGAACCGTAGTCACTGATTCACCACTTCTAACGAACGAATCATATGCAAATATGCGCTGTTCTAGCGTCCACGGCTCCATGACAGTAACTGACAGTAAAATGCTTTGAGTCAGGGAAGGTATCCCCACCTGCCAAATGCCCTTTCCTTTTCTAATGGTCGAATATTATGCATTCTAAAAACATCCGGTTCCTGTGCCCCACCCTGTATTTGTATTTTTAAGTCACTATATACGTGGACGCCGTGTAAAGTTATTGCGTGATCCGATGTGCTGCTTTACTGTGCCTCATGTGCGACACTTTGATTAGTGGTTTTACCTACTGATGATGACAACTTAGTTGTCGAAATACGTATTTAGTATACGATTAGTAATTGTGGTAAGGGGTTATATACCTTTTTTAAAACATATATTCAAAACAAAAATATTTATTTAGTATAAATGCAAAAATATACGACTAAGCTAATATAGTATTTTGTTATGTATAAATTTAAGTTTATATCTTGTGTATTAATAGTTTTCGAAGTATCAATGAAATTTTTAGTGACAGTATATATAAAAATCCCAGTATATATGCTTTTTTATAGATTTTTAAGCAGCGTAGGATTCAATAAATAGGCAAGAACTGTTCAAAGCATTGGAGGAGTTTGAAATCCCGGGGAAGTTAGTAAACTTCATTAGAATGACGTTGAAGAGAACAATATGCTCGGTTAAGATCTTGCTTTGTAATTTGTTGCAGTTTGTAGTATTTTAACTTCTTTGTCATTTAAAATGTGGTTATTTTTAGATTCATGTTTTTTTTAAAGCTGTAATGTTTTTTGAATATTTATGACCGTTGATTCTTTCATTTAAATGTTGTTCTGTTTGATTTATATAAACATAACTATAATCATTACATGGTATGCGATAAACTACATGTTATTTTTTTTCCGTGGATTGGCTACTTTTACTTTTGTTTTAGTGAAACTGAAATTATTGTAATTTTTGGGAGCAATGTGGATATCATATTTATAGCATACCATGTAAAGTTTGTAGTCGTGTTTGTATAGGTCAAACAGAACAACAGTATTATTATCAAATTTATTCTGATGAAGACAAAATAAAAGTCGAAAGGTTAAAATGAGCATTTTTATTTGATAAATAGTTATCGAGCCGAATTCCAAGAAATAATTAACCATTTATAATTAAGAGAACGGCTAAGAACAATAGAAAAAGAAATTATATATATTGTAATGGGGCAAACTGCACCCTTATTCCAGCAACTGTAATGGGAAAAACAGTATTTAACAATTAAATAACACACAGAAGAAGGGTTGGCGGACTTAATTTGTAAAATTAGTATCGAAATGTAAATAATTTATAATATATATATATATATATACACGCAGAGAAATACATGTTTGTATCAAATAAATCTGCTTTGACTCAAGAAATTCTCTGTTTTGTATATCCACAAGACAATATTATCTTGTGGAGAGATAAATATATTCTTAAAATTATTTACTTCATTCAAAACTATTTCTTATTTGAATGAAACATATAAAATGTGTTTGCTTAACACTTTCGCGGCCAGAGCGGTCATTAATGACCGATGGGTAATGTTCCCATTAGGCCAGGGCGGTCACCTGGGACCGCTTCGTATCTCTCAATACATACGGTTTTTCTGGCACTTGTGACCGAGAGTACATTGATTCTGTAGTGTGCACATGACCGCTGTGGCCTTCCTGGACAGTACAGTTAGTCGAGTTTTTAAATTTTGCGCTACAGTTTTGGACAAATAGGTATAGGGTGGAAACATATTTTTGCGAAGTATGTGAGATATATGAGACACATATCTATCTAAATAACACTTTATTTCTTATTATATATTACAAAGGAAAATATTAAAAATAAAATAAAATATTTTCTGTTTAGTTATAAATGTTATTTGTAATTTACTTATGTTTTGCTGTGAAGCAGTCTAAACAATAGTGAGGTTGATCGTCGCACTGCACGCAGTAAGTCGTAACCTTTTTCACCTTACTTTTATCCAAATTTAGTAATCTTTTTCTGTCATAACAGCCTCTACAGTATTTCCTAGATTTAGCTGCTGGTCCATCTCTTTTTGCAAAAGTGTGTGTGTTCATTTTCATATATCTTTTTCTTGATGTTGTAGGCGTATTCATTTCTTCTTCCTCTTCAATATTATCGGTAGTTTCCAACAAACCCATTATAATTTTTGTTCTGAACTCGGATATTGTACTATTTTGATTATTGATTTTCTTGTACAAAATATATGCGTTTACTACTCCAGTACCCAGTAAGACTTCGAGGGCTATTTTTCGATACCATTTGATTGATTTACGAAGTGCAGTATTATAACTAGCCATCTGATCCGAAACATCTATTGAAGATTTTCCAGAATTATATTCTAAAATAGCCTGCCGTTTTTGAACAGTTCCTCCAGATCGTTGTCTAACTTCTACCATTTCACTACCATGTAGGGTCGAGAGAAAATTCATGTCACGCTTATCACTCCATTTTCCTACACAAATACCTCTACTATTTTCTTTCACGATGATTTTTCCTACTTTTCATTTTTTATTAACTACTTCTTTGGATTACCTCTGCGATTGGCCCTAAGAGTTCCTAACAGATGTGTATTTTTGTCCAACAACTGATTTGCTAGTTCAATACTTGTATAGTAGTTGTCAGTAATTATAGTCCTTCCAGTATTTAGTAAATTCTTAGCTAGAAAGAGGACAGTTTTTGTGGGAACAGATACGGATGGGTCTTTCTCTTTCCCTGAATATAACTTCATATTCCATGTGAAACCATTATCACTGCAAAGTTTGAACATCTTTAGCCCATACTTATGGATTTTATTAGGTATATACTGTTTGATCAGCAAACGACCACGAAATGGTATAAGTGATTCATCGATACAAACTACTTTTCCCGGTACATAAACATCCTGACATTTTGTCAAAAACAAGTTGATAAGTGGTTCAATTTTATAAACTCTGTCTCCTACTGGACAATCATCATTATTACTAAAATGCCACATTTTTAACAAAAGCTCGAACCTATTTCTACTCATTATTTTGGATATAAGGGCATTCTTGAAAAGTGGATGTTTGCTCCAATAATGTCGCATAGTTGGCATTTTAACCAGGCCCATATAACCTAGTTGTCCCAAAAAATGTTTCATTTCGATTTGACAGGTTGGAGACCAATCTCGAAGTCGGGAATTTGGTGCTACGCCTTCGGAAGCGAGAAGTAATTGACTGGCATATAAATTAGTTTGTGTTACCATGGTCTCCAATATCTCTTCATCTATAAATAATAAATAGACAGCTAGTGGAACAGCATCTACCAGTGCTGCCGCAAATTCGGGCTTGATCCCGGATTCTTGTTCATAAGGAAAATCCATATGATTTCCTCTAGGTTCACTCCACACAACATTTTCTAGAGAATAATCTTTTGATTCAGTGCTTTGACCTTCAACCAAATTTGCACCCTCTATTTCTGTTTGATTCAAAAGATTTGAATTATTTTCGGAATTATTCATTTCATCTTCATTATTTTCTAAATTTGTGTAATTGTTTCCTGAATGTGAAGGACCACACTGTGTTTTAATCGATGGAGAAGGCTCAGATAATTCTGAGTCACTTTCTGGAATATATGTAGGATCTTCATCGTCTGAGCCTGAATTTACAAAGGGTTCTATATCACTAGATGATGTCTCATTATTTTCTAAACTAAATTCATCGCTAGAATCTGCAAAATTTGGTTTCAAAGAAACAAAAATATTTTTAAAGAAACCGACTTACCGTCACTTGCATTAAAATTTTTCGTTGCTAACTCTAAAATACGTCTAGTACGGTTATTCATATTGAGAATCACAGATTTTTCATAAATCTATTGCAGTTTCATTCACAGGTAAGCACACACTCTAACAGACAACAAACTACTGAACACTAATAATGGCAACTAGCAATATTATAGGTGCCGATACAAGTCTCAACACGAAAGTATGACCGCTGTACTGCCCGCTGCTTATGGACGGGAATATGTTTCCTGCAAAAATCGCAGCGGTCACTAATGACCGCTGCGATTTTCCTCTTTATAAAAGACATATAGAACAAAAATAGGTGCATATGTCAATGTATGTGAACTAATTTATTATAAATACAATTTAAAAGAAAAATTATAACTGGAACTTTTTTTCGAAATTACCTCGGCCGCGAAAGTGTTAAGAAAAATATTCGTAAATCAAATCCATTGTATTCTTACTTGAAGTATGTTTTGTCGCAGAATATTCTTATGGCAAGACGCTACGTTTTCGTAATGAAAGAAAATATTTTTTATGTGAGAATGTGAATGTTTTGCATAGAACTACCAAATTTTTTTGATTTTTATATACGAGGATACGTTAAAAATAGTTTTCGTATAACTTTAAAAATTATATAATGAATAGTAGACGTATTTTATTACTATTATATTTATTTATTATGCAAATTTAATGCCTTCCACTTTTTAATTGAGAGTTCCCCGACAATGAGTATTCCTAATTAGGTATGAATTAAATAAAAGTATCAAATTTTCAAGTATCGATGTTAAAAAATTTATTATTAATATAAAACCGTTATTAAATGCAGAATTGATTTAGTAAATCAATATATGCATTGTAATGATAATTTTCTGATAAAAAGGAGCTAATATTTTTATTTTCGTAATTTTTAAAATGCCAAGGTTTAGGAGAGATGAAAATTATACATATAAATATACGACAATATTTTATTATTTCTATAACACAGTAATAAATTTTTATAATGTTACATAGGATTCATTTAAAAATAAAGTATGAACAATTGTTGTTTTTCTGGAATATATATCGTTAAGTGAGATTTGTCTCTCCTCTGTAGTAAACTTAACTTTATATGCTCTATAATGCATAGTGTAATCTAATGTTTCTAATTTATTATATGTAAAATAACAGATGCTAGTATTTTCACTGTTAATTAAAATCTTCGTAACTAAACCAAACTGAGGCGTATTATCAATATACTTTATTAAAATTACATCTGATAAATTAAAATGATTGACATTTACTTCATACCAATTAGTAGATACAGGATGAAATGAAAAATTCCGACGATTTGTCAAAGAAAACTCAACTTCGGTGGTGGTAATTCACACTTTCTTAATATATCACTCACAAATTCGTCCATATTGATAACTATCAGTTTAATATAATAATTCATACACATAAACAACGACACAAAGGTAGCAAATGCAGCGAACTTGTGTTACTTGTGTACAAAGACGTCTAACATTGCACCCCTGATCGGGCCTATACGTAAACTCGCAATCGCTTAAAATAGAAATGATATAATAAGTTTGCTTCCACCAAATAGATGTTTTTCTTTATAGAAACATTTATTCAAGAAATTTTTAGTTTTGCTGGAGAAATACTACTTTTCTTAATATAAGGAAACAGTTTTAAAGGAAACAAATTCTTTTCTAATTCCAAGAAAATAGTAGTAAAACAATATTTTTTCTTGTTCTAAAAATGCATTTCTCTGCGTGTATGAACTTCATGTGTATGAGAATTAATAATTATTAAATCTCATTTTACATTCTACAATTTGTAGAATTAAATGCAACAAATTATAGCGACAATCGCATGTAAAATGAGATTTAATAATTATTAATTCTCATATTTAATTCTACAATTTGTAGAATTAAATGCAACAAATTATAGCGACAATCGCATGTAAAATGAGATTTAATAATTATTAATTCTCATACACATGAAGTTCATTACAGTTCGTATATATACACGTAGTATAGAAGTGAATAACATGTCTGTCTTCGGTAAGATGCACTGATGATCTGTAAAAAACAGTGAAATATCGATATATGCACATTCCGCGCAGATAAGTTTTTCACAAAATTTTTCATTTGTACTGACAACTTGTACAGTTGATGTCGCGGCTTGTTGCGTCTACAATCTAGGGCAAAAGTGATTTGCCGAATTGTAGAATTAAATGCAACAAAGTATAGCGACAATCGCATGTAAAATGAGATTTAATAATTATTAATTCTCATACACATGAAGTTCATTACAGTTCGTATATATACACGTAGTATAGAAGTGAATAACATGTCTGTCTTCGGTAAGGTGCACTGATGATCTGTAAAAAACAGTGAAATATCGATATATGCACATTCCGCGCAGATAAGTTTTTCACAAAATTTTTCATTTGTACTGACAACTTGTACAGTTGATGTCGCGGCTTGTTGCGTCTACAATCTAGGGCAAAAGTGATTTGCCGAATTGTAGAATTAAATGCAACAAATTATAGCGACAATAGCATGTAAAATGAGATTTAATAATTATTAATTCTCATACACATGAAGTTCATTACAGTTCGTATATATACACGTAGTATAGAAGTGAATAACATGTCTGTCTTCGGTAAGGTGCACTGATGATCTGTAAAAAACAGTGAAATATCGATATATGCACATTCCGCGCAGATAAGTTTTTCACAAAATTTTTCATTTGTACTGACAACTTGTACAGTTGATGTCGCGGCTTGTTGCGTCTACAATCTAGGGCAAAAGTGATTTGCTGAATTGTAGAATTAAATGCAACAAATTATAGCGACAATCGCATGTAAAATGAGATTTAATAATTATTAATTCTCATACACATGAAGTTCATTACAGTTCGTATATATACACGTAGTATAGAAGTGAATAACATGTCTGTCTTCGGTAAGGTGCACTGATGATCTGTAAAAAACAGTGAAATATCGATATATGCACATTCCGCGCAGATAAGTTTTTCACAAAATTTTTCATATATATATATATATATATATATATATATATATATATATGTAATATATATAATAAATTTATATGACGATAACTTTGTATACTTTAAATTAACTTATTTTTATTTCAAAACTTACTTTTTATATTTTAATTTTCAATTTCATAATTCAAATCTTTAGCGCGAAATTACAGATAGCTAATTTATCTACATTAATATTTTGTATCGATACTAGTTAGACACGCCCACTTTTTAAAATGCAACTAACCCGCGAAAATGTTATTTTCTACACACGAATACAACATAACCTTATATTGGAAAGCAGGTTCTGACAGTTTGAAAAATATTTTATAAATTTAATTATAATGTCAAAATTGTTATATTATTTATATTCTTTATGTTTACGGATGTAGTAAAAGTAAAACTTCGAGGCTATTTGACGATATTAACTAGGCTTTGAAAATAAATAATCGCTATCGGCGTCATTATCTAAAATCTAATAACGAATTGCCGTAATATAGTACATCTCCAAAGAAAATTTAAATAAAAATTAAAATACCTGTGATATAATTACAAATTTATACTGAATCGAAATATTAATACTTGGCCCATCTTTTGAAAACAAACCTTAAGACAATCGCTTAGAAACTAATAAAATTCGAGCCGAGCATCTTTTGTATTGGAGTTTCGACGAAGAGGCAGATCCGAAGCCGTTATACGCCGCAAACGCCGTCATCAGAAATTGGAGGACCCGTACTTTGTATTTTCCCGATCACATCGCTTTCATTCTGGATAACTGCAGAATTCGATGGAAAACAGGTTCACTTCAATCATTATCCTACAATAAAGTCCCAAAGTTAATATTATTTATTCAAATCATACTTTTTAATACAATAAAATCTAGAATTTTACTTTTATACACATCGTTGACTTTCTTATAATAGTAAAACTATATAAATAATTTAAACATTGTGGTACTTACCTGAATTGTTGTGTTTTCTTGTATTTAATATTAGACCATATTTCATTACTAAACATAACCTCTTTGTATTATACACACGTGCATTATATGTAAACTATTTTATTTGTCGCTAGGCACATTAATTTGTTCAAAGTTACAGATTCCTTATTTATTTCAATAAATTATTTATTCTTATTTCATAACTCACTCTTTTATTTGCTAGTGTTTAGTTGCAGAGTTTTAAATATTAGATTTAACTATTAAAATATAATACATAGGGATAAACATACACATAAATTATCGACGAAGATCCTGAAGAGTCTAATTTTGATAATTTCATGCTCACGACTGCTAGTTGGATTATTAAGAGAGAACATAGATAGCGTTGATCTAATTTTACATTTTCATATTAAAGGCGCCCAATTTATAAATTCAAATCTATTAACTTAACTTTCTTAACTTATTTATTTATAATCTACATAAATCATTCTTTTATTCAAATTTAGATCATCCGCTCCTTATCGTTTGACGAACCAACGTGGTAGTTTTAAATATTTCATCATCAACGTATCTTTTCATTTTGACGAACCTACGTGTGGCTTCTCTTTATTAGGAGTCAACGTACATCTCTACAATATATATATATATATATATATATATATATATATATATATATATATATATAAATAACAGAGTTTTGGACGTTGAATCCACTGGCGAACATTCTTCATATCTATACACATGTTGCCATAAATAGCTATCGAAAAGCTGTAAATGTCGATGAGCGTACAACCTTCTATCATTAAAAATTCTATTCTAGATCACTCTTGATGAATGATACTGTTACATAACGACGGTATACAGGAAAATAAAACTTTCTATATTAAGACGAGATACTCAAAATTACCGTTTGCCGGCTAGAACTTGTTTCTATTCCGAGTGCTCAAGCAATGGCGTTGGGAGAACTTATATATGAATATATCCTTGGAAGAACATAAAAAAACGAAGTTTAGGAAAGGTGAGACTACTAACAATATTGCCGTTGTTAAAGAAACTCGTTCTCTTAAAGAAATCAATGAGAATTGCAACATTGAAGGTAGATTAAGCACTGAAGGTGGATGAAATTGGAAATATAATGTATATATCGTCTCGAAATGACCTGAAATATTGGATGTAAGCGATTAGAATAGTTTTATTTGGCTAAATACTGGTTTGATTTTACTAAATATATTTTATATATGTAAAAAACGTTACTATTTTTTTCGCGAATCCACTGTATATGTTAATATTACATAAGTACTACACGAAATACTGTGTATGAAAAAAAACTGTTGAAAGCAATTTCATCTAAATTTATATAAGTATAACACGATGCATATATCCATCCGTTCGTAATACATACTCAAGGATAATACGGCCTCGTTGGCCTTTGAGAAATACCAGAGAGCACTTGTTCCTCAACAATATCGTTATCTTCTATTATTCATCGTGAAAAATGGTAAAAGTCTCGTGTCTCTCCGTCGTATCAGATTTGCGGTAAAGTATTTGAAATCGAACGCTTGTATGCGGGTAAATGCATGTGACAAGGAATGTTCTTTGGTTAAAATATAAAGTGAATTCTTTCTAAGGTTACGTTACAGCGAAGTTGATACGTTCGTGTCGAAGTATATAATTTTTTCTTCATTTCATTTCATTTAAGGAAGTGAATTTTATATTAGATCGGAAATAAAGGAATACATGGATTTAGAACAAAACATCTGTCTCCCTTATGTACGAGGGGAGATTTTTATATTATCTACCTAGCTATGAATGAAAGGCGTTATAAGAAAAGCTATATTTTATTTTCAATATATGATCCACACACATATTCTAGTGTTTTTTTTAATAAGGCTATATCTTCCAAAAGAATTCTTTTGGTAAGTCTTCTAAAAGCTCCTTTATTGCTTCTTTTATGCAATCATTATCTGGAAAAAAACGTCGTCAACGCAGATGCTTTTTTAATTTAGGAAAGAGGTAATAATTACTCGGCGTCAAGTCTGGCCTATAGGGTGGATGTCTCATCTCTATAAAACCACAGTCGTTAATTATTTCTCGGACACGGCGAACCTTCTGATCTCTGCAATTGTCATGCAAGCATAACCTTTTGGGGTAATTTTTGCCATATGGGAGTTTTCGAATTTTTGATTGTTTCTTTATGTACAATCGAGGGATTTTGTAGCTACTGATAATTCTAACTTTATGGCTTTACGCACGTATTTGAAACATTTGTGAAATAGCTGGTCGATTGTAATTACGGATCATATCCGCTAAGCAGAAGTTCTGTCATATTTTCTTAAAAAATAAATTTAATGAAATAACTGACAATATTATTAGATGTAATATATAATTTCTGTTTATTAGCAAAAATTGCTTTATTTCTCATTAACAACATGCATATACAAAGTAAATGAACAAAATGATTCTTTTAATTATCTTAACACAATTTTATAATTATATGAAACCTGATAAAGCAAAATGCTTGTTGGCAAATGGTCAAATCATTTTAGAAAATAAAGAAAAAAGCATTCTAAAAAAATATACGCACATAAAATACAATAAATAGATTATCACTCATAACAACGTTAAGATTTAGTATTTAGTGTAATAACCGCTGACACTTTACGTCTTCTAATCTCTTCACCATAGAATTAACAAGTCCGTTACAAAACTGCGGAGTCGTTTCTTCCCATTTTTGGAGACAACGTTCTCGTAATTCCTTTCGATTTCTGAGATTATTATCTCAGGAACTTACAATGCGAGCACACACGTGCTCCATAGGGTTTAGATCTGGGGAGCGCGGCGGCCAATCCAAAACTTCTACTTCTGGATGTTCGTCGAACCAGTTTCTTAACAATATGTGCTGTGTCAACTGTGCTGTTATCTTGCACGAGAATAATCCGACCGTAATTCGCATACGCTAATGGCAGGATATATGCCTCCAATATATCGAGATGCATAATCGATGTTAACTTCGTGTTAATAGGCACAATGTCACCTAGCTCGTGAGACGACATCCAGCCCTAATATGCTTAATCAATTCTTCCACTTGATTGATTAATGGAATTGTCATTAGTACGAAATACTTTCTCATCGCAGAATACCACGTTAGTTCAATTCCTGTATAGATTTCCTGCGGCAAAATGCAGTCTTTGATGCTCATGTTGTTCAGTGAAATCTAATACGTGAGCAGGTCTTCTGCACTTTAATCCCTCAGCTAGCAACCTTTTTCGTACAGTATACCTACTAATATTCAAGTTAGTTTGTTGTAATAGTTGGTTTGTGCTGTGGAATGGGCTTTAATTTACTGTTGCAATTAACAAATCGTCTTCCTCGCGTTTTGTTTTGTTGTTTGCTCCACATTTGCGTTTCGTTATGGTGTGCCCTGTTTGCCTAAATCGTCGAATCCAGGGCGATACCGCCGATTGCTAAAACCACACAATGTATAGTGTCACACAACACGTTTTAATAATATCAGATTAGTAACAGAAATTTATTTCAACTTGCAAACTTACCGATTTGTTTATACGCGCCGCGATCACTCTCGTTGAATAGCCTTCGCCCGAAAGTGTGATGATTCTTTCTCGTGCACTTCCGAAGTATAGCGCTTATCCATGACAGATGTATTGAATAACTAATCACTTATCAAATATACACTAGGTGTTAAGCAAATACTGCGAGTGATTGCCCTTTTTATGAAATATAATTTATATCTGTACCCCACCGATCCACCATTCCTAAACATTTTGATTCGGCGAGATAATCTATAGCTTATTTTCAATAAATTTTGAGACTTCTGATTGGACAAGACAGTTTGCAACTAATTGCCAGTTGATTTTACAACATGATAAATTAGGGATTTTCCAGGTATTTCACGATTGACAATTAATTTTACATTACTAAATTACATTGAATTTTCTCAAGAAGTATTAAGGGTTGTAAGAAATAAGTATAATCCCGCTTTTATTTCTTCCCTGCTAATGTAAATAAATGCAGCATGTTAAAAATGAGTTTTATTTAAATTCCTTTAAATAGTATCCTGCGGCTATACGGCTTATTGCAACTGTCCAGTTATATTTACCTTAAGAACAATTCAAGTAAGGAAGGGCTGCTCTCGTTACGTTTTATTGCAGCTTGAGTAGCTACAAAATCCCTCGATTATACTTCTTCTGTAATTGTAGAGCTTCCATGTGTTCAATTAACAAGATTTCTTCTGTATCCCAAAGCACCGTCTAAATTTTTGCCTTTTTTGGCGGTTGAGATCCCTTGTGGGCCCATTGTATGGATTCTTGTTTAGTTGGTGGGTCTCAGTAATACACCCACGTCTGACCACGTGTTACAATTTTTTATCGTCAGCTAAAACCCTCAAGTCTTCCTCCCAAATTTGTTGCCAAATTTTTATCGGGAGTAAGTAATTTGGGAATTTATCATGCTGACACTTTGTTCATTCCTAAATCATCATGTAAAATTTTTAATACTGTGACTTCTGATATCTCGACGTCAACAGCAATAATTGAAACCTTCTTTCTTCGATCTGCTAAGATCTGTTTCTCGACTTTCTTGATATTTTCCTTAGTTCTTGCTTCGATAGCCCTTCCGCATCTTGGATCGTTATCGCATATCTTCCTTACGTACGTTAGTGATACTCTCATGAATATCTTTGGGTCCATTTCCTTCTTTTGTAAACTTTTGTAAACTTGGTCGGTATAAATCCAAATATGACAGCTATTTGATAGCAAAAGCATGCGCTATTGCACTTAATTTTTTCATATCTGAGTAGACAATATAAAAATCTTGCCTCGTTCTTTGTTAAATAACATTTATTTATTGTAAGATTTCTTGACGCAATTCGTGACGGATTAAACATTTTTGCCAAATGTAGTCGTTTACTTTTAATTCTAGTGTCCAATATGTCGGATGATGCTGGATAATAGTTTTTTGTGATGGTTCTCGCTACGTACATCTCAAAAAGGGTAGCCATTACTTTTCCAGTCATTATAATTGTTTTTATCTTAATTGGGATACTCGAACCAGCCTCTACCCATTATTTATACCTTTTTTTGGTCTCGGGCCTGCAGTAAGGGAATCATCATTAACAATTATCAAGCGGTGCAAAAATTGAGAACAATTACATTGAAAAGGTCCACTAAGAAACACTAGTTTGATGTTAGTAAGGGTTCCTAATAGTTAATTCCATTTCAGTTGGTGAAACCCTTGAAAACGAAGTACGGTGATGATTTGACGGGAACTGAGATTCCGAATGAAGCAAATAAGAAGGCATTGAGTTTTGTATTATTATTCAACATATTCGCCTTCAAATTCGACGCGGTTAGACTAACGTTGCTGAAAGGCGTTTATGGCTCTTTTGTAATGATCTTTCTCAAGGTCTATAAAATATTACTCCGTTGCTGCAACAAATACTTCATCCGATCGCAACTTCTTTCCAAGAAGAAAATGTTTTAGTTTAGAAATGAAGTGGAAGTCGCTGGGGACTAGATCTGGCGTATAGGGTAGATGAGGTGCAACCTGGGATATAAACTCATCCAAACTTGTTTGATGTAAGAAGTTGTGCTTAGCGATGAAAAATAATTTTTTTTAATTGCTTTCTTCAATTTATTTTCAATTTATTTATAGTAGTAGAAGGCCATAGTACAGTTATCGGCTTCGTTCTTAGTAAGAAAATTTATGAAAATTATCCCCGTAGCCATTATTAGAAATGTCTTAACTTTCATCGGGAGTTTTTGTTTCACTGTTGAGATTGCCGTTTGGATTCAAGAACGTAGTGTTTGGTTCTTACTACTTATTTATTTGCTAAACCCTAGCGCTTTTTTTTTTTACTTCGCCGATTGTAAAACCTGTTGGGTTGAGTTACTGTGTAAGTTTTCTTTTCCAAATCTCTCTACAGCAAGCTCTACCTTTCAGCGTGTGCTTTGTTTCCTGGTATTTTAGGGTTCGTTTTCCGTCACAGTTGTAACTTCTTCCGTCCAAGCCCTTCCTCTTTTCTTTTTGTCTTTCTGCGGTTTTGCTTCTTGTACTCTTCTCATTATTCTATTTTCTTCAATCCTCATTACGTGTCCAATAATCTCAGTCGTCCTTTTTCCAATAGTGTGTTGCGTTGATTTTGTTTCAACTTTTATATTAAGACAGTATTTTCAGAGAAAAATAAATTCATTTCACTGCTTTCAATTGTGTCTCAGAGTTTAGGGTTAAACTTGGTGTTTCTACACTATTAACTATTTCTGTTTCTATGTGTTCTTTTGTCATATCACCATATTTAAATTGCGCAACTCCGCGACAAATTAAGTTTTTCGAAAGGACATTAACAAACATTTTAGGTGTGTTTAGTTCTTCAAAAAAGCGTAATGCTTTTAAGCATTTTATTCACACTGCTGTAACTCTTAAATAAAAAGTCACCTTAAAAAGATGGCAGAATTAGAATATAATGCTAGATTTTTCCAATAGATAATCACCCCGGTATTCAATTGCCACCCAATTCTTAATTTTTCCAATTTTGGCTTTTATTTTTCATCTATCCTCGACAAGTCCCTGTGTGTCTCATCCCATATTCTCTGCATGAAGAAAGACAGCTTCTATCTTATAGACGGTCATCCAGGTCCCCCTGTATGGTTCGTTTATATATATATATATTGCTGTGAAATTTACTTTGGGAAAAAAATTAAAAATAGAATTAATAACGTAAAAATTAATTAAACATAATTGAATAAGCAAAAACAAATTAAAAAGAAATCAACCGAGGTTGTGTATTTTAAATGCACCTCGTATATCATATATTAATGTAGTATTAAAATTTTAGATGAATATTTCCACGAATTAATGTGTAAATAAGCGACGTTATGTCAATAAATTTTTAGGTTAGTTTGATTTTTAAATTGTTAAAATATAAGTAAAATAAGGCATGCGTTAGCTGCAGCTATAATAGAATAGAAAAAAAAGGATACGAAGTAGTCTTATCGTTGTACATTAACAACGTTAGCAGCCACATGTAACTTCAATTCATTATATTGGTATAAATATAACCTTGCCAAAACAAAATGCGTAAACATAACACATCCAGGGCATTTTTAAATAAGTAAATTAATCATATAAGCCATGAAAAAGAGAAACCAGGACTAGAAAACCCTAAATAAACATAAGAATATCAGTAACCAGAACCGAACAGACATTGAAAAATATATACAAACAAAATAATTCATGCGAAAATATCAAGATATAAACAAAGGATACGTCAAAATAAGAATACGATGTAGACATCGTTTCCGCGGAAAATTTGGGGGTTCAAATGAGTAAAACATCGACATAATTTAACGAAGCGAGGCTTAAAATTCAATATTCGATAATAAAATTTTCAAATATGGAAATTACAATGAAAAGGATAAATATATAAACTGGGAGACAACGTATAGAAATTAAGAAAATTAAAACACCAACGATGGATGGAAATACACAGGGGTAAAAACATTAAATAAGCATGAAAATTAGTTGAAACAAAATTAAATGGTTTGGAGTAGGGAAGGAATTCGTAGAAAGAAGAAATGCGGACTATATAAGGAAAAATCACCGAGAAAGAAGAAATTCACGAAGATATTCTTGAGATTCACGAACATATTTTCAACGTTCACGCAGATATATTTATTGCATTAAATTTCTTAAGTCACATTAACATTTTAAATTTAAGATAATTAATCAATTTTCAGTTCAAGTCTGTGGGCGATTTTTATAAATAATTAAAAGAAACAGAAGTTCATTTTATTTCCTCACCAGTTCATGATAAACAATGTATCAAGAAGAATGTTTATATGCGGAACTCGACTCTGAGTAAGTAAAATTTTTTGCTCGATAAAATTTGGAGTATATAGAGTTGACAAAATTTGATAAAGGTATATGTGGATTGTTATTTGAAACTATTAAGTAATTAAAAATACACGATTAAAGTGTATGTTAGGCCAGATATCTGAGTCTGATGAAGAGGAAGTAGGATTCCCTGAATATTCTCAAAATATCTGTGCCATTGAGATTTTTAAAGTTTCAAAACATTCAGAGATAAGCGTGGAAAATAAGAAATACTGCTACATTGTGAAGACAAGTGTCCTATTCTGTAGGGATACATTTCCCACTTAAATAGGCACTGAATATAGCACATTCGCTTTGTGAGAATTTATCAGTAGAGACCAGAGATCCACATTTATAAGAGTAATATCGACCGTGAGTACTGATCTCAACATTAGGAGGGCAAATACCCCCTTTTGCGAGAAAAATCCTCTAAAGTCTTTGCTTGTGAGATTAATTTGAATCTGAATCAAATATCCAAAGTTATCCGTGTAGAATTCATGAGAGAATATTTGTTTTCATAAAAGTTACATTGCTAGATTAAGAATAGATTAAAAATGAAATATTTTAGGACAATAACAATGAGATGTAAAAAACACTAATAAGCAATAAAATGTCTTTAAACAGATACTTCTTGTTGTGTTAATTCTTTGCATTTACTTTGGACGCTAGGCCTAGTTGTGCAGAACCAAAAGATTACCCTAAGATACACAAGTAACATACAGAGTCTCAACAAAATTATGCCTGTATAACTAACCATACTATCACTCATTACATTAGTTTTAATTGAAAAGCAACGTTCACAGCAATATGTTGGATAATCCATCTTTTCCATATGTTCTTTCTATTTTTGTCGTTCTTATTTTTGACAATTTAACCACATTTTCGATGTTTCATATTTCTCGTATGGATTTGGCCGTTTATCTGTCTTGTATGGTCACATCTGCTATAGGTCTCAGAACCCTCATTTCTGTCGCTCTTGTTCTCTATTTTGCTTGCTGTGTTAAGGCCCTGGTCCCAGTGGCGTATGTTATTATGGATATCATCATTCTCTTATAGATTCTAATCTATATCTCTGTCCTTATATACTTGTTTCTCTATACCGTATCTTTTAGGCAACCGTTTACTTTTGCCCTTTTATTTCTCCAATGATGTTTCGATGACTTGTGGCCTCAATCCCGAGGTCATTTTAACAAATGTGCGAAAGTTATTTATTTCAAACTCGGATCAGAACTTGTTGGATGTTGTACACTAACGGTTGACAGTTGTCAGATTTTGTAGTAACAGGTCGCAGCTTTCTTTGTTTATGAGGCACAGAACATTTCACACCACCCTCTTCTTCTTCTTCTTCTCTGTTTTGGGGTGGACGCCACCACGTCCAGGCACTTGAGCACACTGTTCTTTGTACTATCCCCAATAGATCTCTCAATTCCACTCTGTTAGTCTTGTGTCCTCGATAAAAGCCACTATCCTCCTCAGGGGAAGTTTGAGTACACTCGAAGGATCCAATAGATCTCTCCCGAAATATTTCTGTCTGAGTTCCTTCAGTTCCTCACACGTGCATATTACATGACGGCTAGTTTCCTCCTGTTTTTCACATCTCCTACAGGGCTCGCTAACCAAGCCAATGGTGTACAAATGCTTCCTTAAAGGACAATGTCCGGTTATTAACCCGGTAATTATTATAATTTCTTTTTTGCTACTACGAATTAGGTTGGCTGAAAACTTCCCGTCCAGCCCCTTAGTAGTGTTTTGGTATGGAGTTGACTTTCCGTTAACCTCCATTTATTTTTATGTTCTTTTTCTAGCCATGACCAGATCTCCCTTTTAGCGGAATCCTTAGTGATTCCACATACAGGTTCTGGTCCTATGAAGTTCCTATTAGTACCTTCTTTGGCCAGTTAATTCCCTCATGTCCTGGCACCCATATCAGCGACACTGTATTGTCTTGTGCCAGGTTATTGTCACTCCACCCTCGTTCATTAGACTGCAAATACATGAAACAATTTAAGTCGTAGAAGTTTATTTATTTATTTCGTATGACAAGTGAAATATAAATTTAGATATTAGTGTGTAAATCACTTTTATGACAAAAAAGGGTAATAATATTAATCTATATACTAATATTTAAAGTCCAGGGATGCAGCAGTTGCCTTGCTCAGCTCGTGGATGCCACCAGGTAAACTTCTTCTGGGGCAGTCATTTTCTATGTGGGTTATAGTTTGTTCCAAATTACAGCATTGAGTTGCACCTTCCGTGGTCTGTGTGGAATTTATTTAATTGAGACCCGGCAGAGCTTCTGAAGGATTAGAGATTCTCTATTCCGAAATTCAGGATGCTGTTCGAGGACAGCTATCCAGCAATGCATTCTCATTGATGGGATGCTAGACTTCGCTATCCAGCCAAATCGCTCTAATAGATTTCAGTCGGATTCTGACGATGTTCTCCAAATCATCATGTATGGGAAGATCAATGTTGTTGGATATCTTAGCCCATTCATTCTGTGCTGCAACCAGACGTCTGAAATCCGGCGAGGCAATGTTAGAAAAAATCGGTAACCAGAGAGTAGGGACGGATCTAACAATGGCTGCCGTTCGCAGTTTCCCTATTCGCTCCCTATGAATTGCTGACAAGTTTATGTAATATATTAATGCGGGTCTTCACCTTTTGACTAGTTTTATAGAGGTGCTGTTTGAATGTCAGAGACTGGTCTAAAGATAAGCCCAAATATTTAGGGTTGGGGTTGTGGTTGATCCAATTACCACCAAATTCGACACTCAGCTCTCTGTTGGCTTCCTTATTGCACAAATTAAAGGGTTTTGAAATGTTTGGTTGTAAACGCTATTTATTATAATATTCGTCTAAGTTATGTAAGTACTCGTATATTGTATTTCCATTCTGAAATATACTTATATAAATGAAATGAAATACACATTTTATATAATATACGCTGGGAAAAGGTAATAGACAATAAACATGTTATACAAGTAATAAAGTCGTTCTCTTTGTACATTTCATAAGATGCCCAAGAATCCTTGAAAGCTATTAACTCATTACTTATGTGACACGAATAGTCGAAAGATCTTAATAAAAAAAATTCCACGAATATTTCAAGAGATTTGTCGAGTCCTCTCGGAAAGGAAAGTTTCCTTGTCACGATCAGTTATTTAGAGTTGGAATTCGACGAGCTTAATTGTTTCTTGCCTTAAGGAATGTTTATAAAATGGTAATTGATAATACATCTTAATTAAAGTTAAAGAACAATATACAATTCTGTATATCTTTTACTACATTTATATTTCGTGTTTTTAAATATATTTTAGACATACACGAATACTAACTGTTACATCTTATTTTTGCAAGTTAAGTCGTTATGTGTAGTCATGGAAAGCTTTTCGTTGATTCTCATTTAATATAACGTAATATCTGTTTTAGTTAATACCACCAAATTGACAGAATATTGTGTGGAGCGTAAAATGCAAATGCAGCGAAACTCTCTTTTAAACGGTGCTTTTATCGCCATTAACGGACATAATTGAATTTCGCATAAAATTTTGTAGTCGTTAATGGATTCGCTTTACATAATTGATTGAAAGGCTATGCGTCAACGTGTTTTTGTATTTTTTCTCTATTTATAACAAGGAACACAAGACAAAGTGTACTTGTTAGCAAAAATTATACAATTATGCAATAGAAACGAAACCAATACAGAATGCGATTTTAAAATTTTGTGAAAAAAATTGAAAAAATAGACAATATTCTATTATAATTTTCATGCATTCAAAATAATCGTCGATTAACTTATTGATAAACAATAGCAAGTCGGTAAATTCCATTATGTACGATTTGCATATCTTCGACTGCTTTGAATGCTTAAATGTAGGTAATAATTTTTTGAAAATTCAAGCGTCGGTTAATGTTTTTTGCTGTTGCCATTAGTTACCCATATTAATGTCAAGTTTAATAATGTTGACATTTGGTAAAAGTAAATTTAAAATTAAGGAGTTCGAAGAAATAATTTCTGCCGATATAAGTGAAATAGTGTTGAATGCTAAATAATTACCTTTGCCAAATAAGTCCAAACACTTACACGAAGAGACATATAGTATATATCGCAAATGGTGTTCAAAAAAGATTTAAAAAAAGTACTGAGGATGGAATTTTGACATACTTCAATAGTCATTTAGCCAAATATAAAAGTTCGAGATTATGGGCCAAGTACTCTATGTTACGCCTAACAAATAACTTAAAGGAAGGCATAGATATTCGAACTTTTCCTATTATTATTCCGTTTCTAAAAAGAAAATGAGGACACTATAGGCCTAAGAAGTCATTTACTGTGGATAACTTATTAATACAGGCTAGTAATGAAGAACATTTACTAAATCGATTCGTTATTATATTTGGAGTTACTGTTGCTTGTAGGACACAGGAATTGGTTTCGCTGATGACAACATGTGTTGAAGGCTGTCGAACACATTTTTTAGTCAAACTTATTGATACTAAATCAAATCAAAGGTTTTATCATTATAATTAAGTTCGACTGTTAAAGATAATAATTTACATTTAGATCCCTAACATCTGGCGTCATTAAAATATGCACCTATCACTTCAGTTGAAGTGGTTTTAAATAGTTAAGCGTTGACATTGGATTAAACTTTACTTTATAAATATCTTTTTTATATTATAGAAAAATATAATTTTGATAAACTTTTGATCTCGCTACGGTCGTTTACGGCGTTTACTAACATAAAAATGAGATTATATATAAAATAAAGTTTAATTAGATGCCAACACTTAACTATTTAAAACCACCCGCACGAAAATAAAGTATCAAATTACATGCAGGGATAAGCACAAAAAATTTTGAAATAAACAGATACTGCCTGTCGAGTAAGTTTCAGTTTTCTTGTATATCTAGAATAGTCAAAATGTCACAGTATATTTAAGTAAAATAGATTAAAATATATAAAATGTAAAACTGATGAAAACAATGTTGTAAGTAATTTTTAACATATATTATTAGTTTAAATTATTTACAGATATATATATATATATAAATATAATATTTTAGTGACCTTGATATGATATGGTAAACTTAATAAGTCGGCGATTAAAGGTCTGGTTTATTACTTCAAAGTATATATATTTAAAACAACCCTACAAGTTTCGGCAATGATGCCTTTGTCAAGGATATAAAAAATATAAATGACAGAATATAAATGTCAAATAATTGAGTTGCTATGGTTGAAATTATGAGCAACCCCATGCGGGGTGCGCTTCGCTGGTCCGCGCCTTGCCTCGTTGGGGCGGGGGTCGGGCCGTCGAAGTACTGCACGGAAAAGTAAAGAAGTTGCCGGGAAAGGGTTGGCGGCCCTACGCAACGGCTGGATATCCGATCTCTCTAAATTTACGCGACCGGTCACTAAAGACACGCACAAGCGCACCAACATACAAAACCCTACGCTCACATAAATACATACCCAGAAAGAGACAAAAGCTGCTAGCAGCGAACAACACATATGTTCACACCTTGCTATCTAGTTTTTGGAATACTAAGGCATGACTTATTATTATTATTATTGGAATGTATCTTTGAATAATTTAAACCATAGCAACTCAAGTATTTGACATTTATATTCTGTCATTTATATTTTTTATATCCTTGACAAAGGCATCGTTGCCGAAACATGTAGGGTTGTTTTAAATATATATACTTTGAAATAATAAACCAGACCTTTAATCGCCGACTTATTAAGTTTACTATATATATATATATATATATATATAAAATTAATTTAAATTCGGGTAAGCGGTCAATTAAGAAAAAAAACTCCTTTATTAAATAACCCTATATTTCGCAACAGACTTTGTCGCTTCTTCTGGGGTAAAAAATGTAGAGTTGAAAAATAATAAAATTGACGTTCAAAATATAAAAATGATTAGATATTAAATTAATTTTTTATAATATATCACGGTCGATAATTTCGTTTCAATTATATATATATATATATATATATATATATATATATATATATATATTAGTAAACGGTAGTGGAAATCGCAGCCAAAAGGCGAAATTAAAGTAATTTTTTTTTATTTATTCCAAGCTTTCGGTGAATTTGTCACCTTCATCAGGAAAAAAAGGTTAAGTTGAATAAAAACAGCGTCAATATAAACAGAATGTGTCCGCAAAACAGACCGAGGTCATCGCCGGTCGGAGTAAGAAACAAATTTAACATGGACTATGTCTTGTGTCTCAGCAATCAAACACTTTACACTTCTTTTACTTATTTCAAAAAACAAAGTGAACGAAGTAAAATTAAGACTCAACAACAAATTAAAAACGTCTGGGACGAACACCGGGCAGGTGTTTACACGACGGAAGGCCGGACACGAGCATTTGACTGCGATTCCCACTACCGTTTGCTAATACAGAACTACAGTCACAAAATCTGAATAATTAACACTGTTACTTTATATATGCGTTTCTAAATAGCTTGAAGCAAGGTCTATCGTGGCTTAAGTGGTAAAGCAACGGTCCGGTAAACCGTAGAGTTCAAGTCCTATCGTAGACAATATTTTTCAATTAACAATTTCGTATGATTTGCTGTGTAATTTGTAGACAGCAATGTTTACATCCTCACTTACTTTGCAATTACATACTAATTTGATATTTGTAAATATTTCCTATAAAAGCCAAAAAACTTCAAGAATTTATCAATTTATATATACAGTGTGGTCCAAAAGTCGCGCAACCGAATGAAAAAAAAGAAATGAAATTGTGTAGTACAAATACAAAATTTATTCTTCTATAATAAAAATAATACAAATATGTTTGAACAAAAACTGACTCTTTGGGATCACAGCTTATGTTCGAAGTGTCCTCCACCTTCTTCAATGCATCTCAGACATCGCTTTTTAACCGCATTACAAATGCGCCGAAGTAATTGTTTGTCATCATTGAGTTTGGCGACTTCTTCGGTTATAACATTTTTCATGGTCTCAATATCCGGCAACTGATGATGAAATACCTTATCCTTTAAAATACCCCACACAGCGAAATCTAGTGGGGTTACATCCGGAGATCTCGGAGGCCATTCGACTTGACCTCTTCTTTCAATCCATCCGGGGAAAAATTCATCGAGAAATTCGCGAACAATTAAAGCGTAATGTGCTGGAGCACCATCTTGTTGAAGAGTTAAACATTGACCAGCAAACACTGGGTTATTGGCAAGTTCTTCACGTAGTTCCATCAACAAATCGAGGTATGCAACACCTGTTACAGTATTGTCGAAGAAATAGGGGCCGACGATTCCGAAGGCGCAAACACAAAGCCATACCGTTACTCCAGGCACGTTTAATTCTTCTTGAATGGTGATATGCGGATTTTCAGTGGACCAGTACACACAATTGTGTCTATTGATGTGCCCATTTAATTTAAATTGAGCTTCGTCCGACCACAAAATTGTTTTGAAGAAATTTTGAAAGGCTTCGCATTGAACGACATACCATTCTGCGAACTGTAGCCGACGATCCGGATCATCTTCTGTCAATCCTTGTTAGAGGCGTGGTCTGTAAACCTTCAAACCCAGTTCCTTCATTATTCGCTGTAGGGTAGAACGTGAAATATCCAATTCATTTGCCGTTTTTCGGACAGATTGCGCAGGCGATTCAATAAAACTCTGAGCTACAGTTTGTAAGTTATCATCTGTCCTCAGACTACGTGGCCGGCCTGTACGCTTGGAATCATCCACAGAACCGTTTTTTTTCGAATCTTTTTATCAAGCGATAAACATTCTCACGCCTCGGAACTTGACAGTCAGGGAATTTTACCGCGAAATCAGAAAAAATGTGTTCATAATCAGCATGGTAACGATAGTTCGAAGACACCAAGAATACCCGTTGCGCTACGGTATACCGATAATGTGGGCTTGTTGCCATGATAGCGCGTTCCGACAAGATATTGCTTCACACACAGACAACCGCTGTACTGCCGACAGACCAGCCGTCAACCTTGCATTAGGGGGCGAATGGCGCATGTGTATTTCATTTTGACGTTGCGCGACTTTTGGGCCACGTGGTATATATATATATATATATATATATATATATATATATATATATATATATATATATGTATATAGTTTTGGTTCTGATTTAGCTTTGTTCTGTTAATGGAAGATTCTGTTGAACAAAATAAAGTATTATTGATATATTTAATATGAATGTTTAGAACCGCTCAATTTTTAGTTTGCATCTGAATAGCGCAAAATTTTTCGTCTAAAGTTTGGACTTAAATGCTTCAATAATATCACTGATTGTCAAAGACTAGAGAGTAAAGAAGTCGCTTAGTTAAATTGTAATTTAAATTTAACAAAGAGCCTGTATAATAGAAATAATTTTATTGCAATATGTTGTAAATGCGATGAAATACCATAATAGTAATCAACATTTCGGCTCCAACTCTTTGTTTTGGAATTCAGATTAGAATGTAAAAAGGTACTTTGTTAAAAAACAATATCTTACCAAGTCTAGAAGAATTAATTCGTTTGCATATATACTATGTCGGCAAAATTTAACGAATTTTCCATTTATATTAATCCAGACTTTGTAGGTCATTTATATCAATACAAATAATGTCGTCGATAATTCAACTGGAAAGTTAAAAGCATTCAAAATTAGATATGCCATTCATTTAGGGAAATATCTATTGAATAAAAAAAGTTTTAAAATAGAAAAAAAATGTATAAATGGCGTCACTTGTGCTACAGAAATAAATGAAAAAGTTGTTTATTTTGTTTCATGCTATAGGATGCGTCATTGCTTGATTAATAATTCCCCAGTTATTTACGAATGCGAGCACACGGACTGGGAATGATCACATGGTTTTTGAAATGTGCGAAGTGAGTTTTCGTCTGGTTAGGGAGCAACTTTTTTTAATCAATTAGTGCCGTCGACCTGGATTATTCCCATGACTAAATTCTCATCGATCAAGTGGAACGTAAAAGTTTTCGTCCGAAAATATTTAGGAATTTTGTACAAATATAATAACAACGTTTGATCCTAAAAGATGGAAACAAACTGAGGTGGCACATGTAAGAAATGAAAGCTAATCAAAATACAGTGAGAACAAAATTAGCTGAATCTGCAGTAGGTATTTGTTGAAAGGATTTCATACAAATGAGAGTACATGAATAAACACTTTGTGCTGGTTCACTGAAGCAGTAAATATTTTATTTTTTTTTATACAGGCTGACCTAAAAAGGATGGTCGGATTTTTAAAGTCAATAAAAATCATACATTCCAGATATTGAAAAAAAAAAAATTCATTATATGAAACCACAATGAAAATAGCTTTTTACCATTGCTTTTTAAACTCAGTTACTTATGAGTGGTGGGATATTTTATCTATGTAATTCCGTGAAGGCAACACTAGTGTTACTTCCACAGCATTGCAGCCTATCTAACATGGCCATTGTATAGTTTGACATTTTTGACGGTAGACGTACTAAGAATGTTTTGTCATATACGGATGGTAATTGTGTTGTTTACAGTGACTTGAAAATTCTATCTAAGTCAGCAAATGGAATTAACTCGTGAAAATTTTCGTGGGATGATTTACTACTTATCTCAACAATAGTGTGTTGATCAACTCACTTCGGCTTTTGGCGATGATGGACAATCTGAAGCTACTGTCCATCAATGGTTTAGTGAATTCAATCGTGACCGTCGCACATAGGGGTATTTACTAGGAAAATCCGGACAAAAGTTCTTGTTGAAAACTTTCGCGTTGTACGACACTGATAAATTCTTAGAATACTTATATATAGGGGTAATAGAAGAACCATCCCTTTTTGTTCATCCGGTCGTGCAGGTAGCTATCGGCTTAGTTCGAATTTGATCCTAATTTATTATGCACGTATCTCTGTTCGGCATTCGTTAAATTACAAAAGTGTTTGAAGTGCTTTTTTTCACAATTGCTTAGAGCGAAAAACAAAACAAAATGGATATATCTGAAGCAGGTATGTAGAATATATTTAACGGTTTTTAACATCTACAACATAGGTTTCAAATGATAAACAGTTCATTCAAAATATATTAAAAAAAATTGGATATATTTATTAAAGTTTGCTTAAAATCAGATTTTTTTTTAACTTCTAAGTTCGTCCCGGTTACAATTTTTATAACACATTATGCAGACAGAGTGTCTCTGCACAAAACAGTTTAAATTGTGTCTAATTTTGTCTAAGTTTTTAAATAATTGTCTTTCAAGTTTGCCCCCTGAGAATCGATAAAAAAAACGTAAATTTACACAATAATTTTTATAATTTTTTTAGGGCCATTTGCAGTCTGACTCGAAGACGATTTTATGTCCTTGTGCCCTCCTGGTGCAAATATAAAGAAAAAAATGAACTATGCTGAATCATCTTTATTAAACTACGAAAAATACACAGAATATCAACGACAACAATTTAAATACAAACTGTTATATTTAAAGTCAGAAACAAAATGAAGATGGATTGCCTCTCATTATATTGAAGACCTTTTTCTATTAAAAAATCAAATAATTAGCATCGTAAAATGTAGAAAGCATATTTACATTCACATTACTTCTCGAAAATGCAATAAATTTGCAATAAAGCCGACTACGAGAAAAATATTACATCTGTTCCCTTAATGTGACTGAAGGCCTTTCCACAATGATTCGAAATCACGGTCTTTAATAGCTTAGTGGTTAAAGCAATGGTCCGGCAAACCATGGACGTGGGTTCGAATACACAGAATAATAACGACAATAATTTAAATATAAACTGTCATATTTAGAGTCAGAAATAAAATGAAGATGAACTGCCTCTCATTATATTGGAGACCTTTTTCTATTAAAAAATTCGAATAATTAGCGTCGTAAAATGTAGAAAGCATATTTACATTAGCATCATTTCGCGAAAATGGAATAAATTTGCAACAAAGCCGACTATGAGCAAAATATTACATCTGTTTTCTTAATGTGACTTAAGGCCTCCACACATTGATTCGAAATCACAGTTCTTAATAGCTTAGTGGTTAAAGCAGTGGCCCGGCATACCATTGACGTAGGTTCGAATACACAGAATATCAACGACAACAATTTAAATACAAACTGTTATATTTGAAGTCAAAAATAAAATGAAGATGGACTGCCTCTCATTATATAGAAGACCTTTTTCTATTAAAAAATTCAAATAATTAGCATCGTAAAATGTAGAAAGCATATTTACATTCACATTACTTCGCGAAAATACAATAAATTTGCAACAAAGCCGACTACGAGCAAAATATTATATTTGTTTTCTTAATGTGACTTAAGGCCTTCCCACAATGATTCGAAATCACAGTCCTTAATAGTTTAGTGGTTAAAGCAATGGTCCGGCAAACTATGGACGTGGGTTCGAATGCTGCTCAAGAGCGAATGTTCTAATAATTCGCGTCATAAAATGTAGAAAGCATATTTAT
The DNA here is from genome assembly GCA_935421215.2 of Melolontha melolontha. Lineage (NCBI taxonomy): Eukaryota > Metazoa > Arthropoda > Insecta > Coleoptera > Scarabaeidae > Melolontha > Melolontha melolontha. Next base: position 162,796,900 of record OW285237.1, on the reverse strand, counting down.
ATTCACATTACTTCGCGAAAATGCAATAAATTCGAATAATTCGGTCTACATATATATATAGAAATAAATTTTATCTTCACAATTATGACTTCAAATATCGGTAAATATGTGAAAACTGATACTGCTGACACGAGATTGAGGTGGGACTCTATTTTATCTAAAAATAACTACGTAGAAATATGGAGTTACAGAAGATAGATATTCATCGATACATTAAAACAGTCAATGTAAAGTCAAATACAGAAAAAAAGTATTAACAAATAGGATTTGTGTAATGTGAGAGCGAACGCTCTATATATGCATATTGTTACGCTTAGCATATAGAATATTTTAATGTATTTTTAAATCTATATTTCTTCTTAAAATATCTCGATATTAACTTAAGACATTTTCTGTGTATTCGTGTCCAAAGAGAAAGTGTTTTTCTATTGTTATATTCCTGACCGACGAGACCCTTAGTTTCTACCTGACTCTGTGGAATTTCTTTCTATTTACATTTCATTTTAGATTGTTTTAATTGAATTATACATCTTCCTTTATATGTTGTGTTTTATATTATTAGAAAGCTTATGTCACAAGGGTTATTTTAATAATATTTATGACATCGATAGATCACATCTTCAGGTCGCGCTTCTTATTTAGAATTTTAGTTAGAATTCAAGATATCGACCCCTCTCTTCGACAGATCATAAAACATACCCTTTTTCAAAACCAGTGTTCTTTTTCGATACAAACTATCAGTCCTTCTTCTCTTTAGTACCTTCGAAGGTTACACATCGCTCATCGTGCTGTCCAAGTTCACGATGCCACGCCGTCCGGTGTCTCTTCGCTTCTAAGGTAAACTGTATTGTTCTATACATATTATTCTTTTAAGCGAATCCATATTAATTCACATTAATTTAAACTAATTAATTTCTTATTCCTCCGGCCAACACCGCTCTACATATACTTGACCAAGGTATATCTTCGAAGGCCACGTGACCATCATCGCCACACAAAGGTAACTCTGTATTGTTCTATACAGAGGTTATTTTATATACATTAATTAACCCATAATTTACTGCTCAATTTAACGTTCGTTTCAGAGTATTTTTGTGTTAATTTTCAGCTACTTAATTACCGCTCCTCGTGTACATATTACTTTTGTTTTAATTACTTTTAAATATAACAATTTCAATTTCTTTCTTATGTAAATATAAATACAAACTTTAAGGACAACATGTGTTTTATTTAGTAAGTAAGTTATATATATATTTTAATTAACAATCATCACGCACGTTCTGGCCCCTTTGAAGAAGCTTCGCCAGCACCCTCTAATTATTTTATTACCAAAAATTTCAGTATTATTAATGCGGCGCATCCGATACCCAATATCCACAACAAGACCGTTTGTAGTAATATGTGTATTAAAATGTAAAAAAAATGTGAGTTCCGTTTGACGGTAGTATGACTTTTCGATTTCGATAGAAGGTACTAGGACCAACAAGATTAACATGTTTTTAACATTAAATAACTCTACGCAAGTTAAGTACATGCAAACTTTCAAGTAGGTATATCAAGTAATTATTGCTTTCCACACTTTGAAAGCGAATAAGTGGTATTTATAGTTTATTGTGAACATGGAAAAAAGGAATTTAGTGTGTTGGTAAGACACAACTATTTGTCTGGAAAAACCATTAAAAAACCGATGGAAACTAAAGAAAAAGTATTGCGGGAATTCCACCCCTTCGCATGGAATGGTCCAAAAGGGGTTTTGCTGCGTTCCGTTGTGGTTATGAGTACGAATGGTGCTGAGCACTCAAGTACTTTGCTCATAGTGACCACCGTGGAAATGATTAACAAATTCAATGATACAGTATTGAAAAATCGCGGATTGAAGGCTTGTAAAGTAGCTCAGGTTGTAACAATCTCTACTGAACGTGTGTTTAATATCTTGGGTACGAAAAAGTCCTAGGAAAGAAAGGCGCTGTGTTTACTGTAACTAAAAACAAAATCCCTTGATAATTTTAACGCAATGTTTAAATATATGTAAGCGTAATCCACATGAATTTCTTGGCGTTATGTAACTGTGGACGAAACATGGATGTAACAGAAGAGAATACCGATCTCAAAGAAATCAATCGCCCACCCGTTGGTCCTCATATTCGAATCGTCGACCCACGGGGCTCTTCCGTTCTTCAACGCTCTTACAATTTGCGGCGTTCAGCCGTTAATTTAATCGTTAAATCGGTCGAATTAAATTTATAGTTGCTGTCTCATACCCCATATTACCCTGATCTGCCCGTTTATGTTTTTTCATTCCCGAACCGGAGAAATAGCTCAGCGTGCAGAGATTAATATCGAATGAGGAATAATCGCTGAAATAGAGACCTACTTTGCAGAGTTTCAAAGTTCCTACTTTTTGGAAGGCATAAAAAAGTTGGAATGTCGCTAATATATATGTACATGAGATTTCTTGAGTTGTGTACGACTTTAAGAATGGCGACAGTGAATTTACTGATTCCCTGGATATCGTCAATGCTTTTGCAGACACATTTTCTAATGCATATTTTAAAGGTGATTCAATAGGAGCGCAATATTTAATTCTTTAATCAAATACATATATTTTTTAATGAATATTATTTTTATTGCAACTTGAAGTACATAATCTCCAATTAAAGTATGAAAAAGAATATCCAGTAAATGGCCACCACGACTTTCCTAGCACACTCTTATTCTTTTAGTAAAATTTTTGATAACATTTACGCACATTTGCTGCTAAATTTCACCCAATGACGCGTCAAATTTCACCCTTAAGCTGTTGGATGGCCTAGTATTCTCAGTAGTTCTGGGTATTCACATATTCATCCAAATAAAAATGCGCTTTATCGCTAAACAGGGTTTTTTTTTCGAAAAATTAATGTTCACTTCATGATTTAGCAAAACCCACTTGGAAAATGCAAGCACCTGTGCATTATCTACTGGCTTAATTTCCTGAATTAATTGCACTTTATATGGATAAAGATGAAGATCTTTCTTTAAAATACGCCGTAAAGTGGTTCTTGAAATTGACAACTCCTGTGAACGGTGGCCAGTCAAGGTTGTTGGATTTTCAGCAATACTTTCAACTATTGCGGCAATATTTTCGATAGATCGTCCCAGTCGATGACGAATTGGTGTTTTCTTATCGTTAACCGAAGCAGTTTCCTCAAATTTTTCAAACAATCGCTTAACTGTCGCGCGACTGGGTGCGTTTTCTCTTACAAAATACTGCATGTAACCTGCGAATTGCTTCTGCGAAACTTTCCCCGTATTTAAAATAAGCTTTGACAATCACTGTGCCCTGTTTATTCGTGTAACGCTACATTTTTAATAATTGGGTTATGTCCACTTGACATTTATAACATTTTGGTAGCAACATATTTGATTTAAAAAAATACCATGAAAAGCAAATGTGTCTTATTGGCCTACCCATCTACCCATTAGAAGCAACTAAACTGTTTATCCTGATTACGTTACTTATAACCCTTCTTTTACAGCTTCGTTTGTTACTGAGGATAAATTACTCGAACATATGCCTGAAATACCTAACAAACAAACAACTGGTTATGATTTGTTGCCAATTTTTCTGATTTGGGATTGTAGACACGCTTGCTGCACTATTATGTACAATTACCAATCGCACGAAAACGAGCGAGAATATGTCATGTCCATAGAAAAGCCTTAAATAACGTTATTATTTAATTACCGTCGTATTTTTATTCTGTCAAACACTGTAAAAGTTTTCCAACAGGTGCTCTTTACTTCTATATATTCAAATATTAGGTAACTTTGTCATAAAATCAATATGGCTTATCCGTGGCAGATCAACATTAACTAATCTTCGTACTATTCCTAAAAATATGTCTGTGTGAGGTTTTGAATAAACACGGACAAGTAGATGTCTTATATACATATTTTTCGCACGCTTTTGATCGGATATGCCATAAAATTCTTTCATCTAAGTTTAGTTTCTTTGGATTTGCTCCATCAGTAATTGCTCTTTGTAGTTCATATTTTTCTGACGTTCACTACACTGGATACCGTTCTAACAAGTTTGTGGTCAAGTCGAGTGCTCCACAGGGTTCCAATCTAGGTCAATTTTTTGGTACTATTCATTAAATAGTTAATTGACGAAGGAGATACTTGTTGAAACTTCATTATAACGCTAAGAAATAAGTAATTAAACTTGTAGTTTCAAAAATTCTTTTATTGTAAATACCACTACAATATTATTTCGCCATACAATGGCTTCATCCGGTGGATGAAATACTGAATATAAGCCTTAAATAAGCAAAAGGATAACCAGGGAAATAAATATGCAGCTAAACATATTCTGGAAAATTACCGTACTACTAAGCATTTTAATATTGAAAATAAAATAATTAAATCAATTAAACAGAAAGCGACTAGTAACAATATTATATTTACAAAAGCTGATAAAGGAAATACAGTTATAGCAATTCCGGAATCAAACTACATACATAAAGTTCATGAATTCCTCGATAATAATTCATTCATAAAACTTAAATCTGATCCTACTAACAAATTTCAAAAACAGATTAAACAAACTATAGAAAAATCATGTTCTCTTTTTAATAACACACAAAAACGTATATTAACCACTATGAATCCCCTACCTCCCAAATTATACGGTTTAATTAAACTACATAAAGAAAATACACCTATACGACAAGTAGTATCGTACGTAAAAGCACCTTGTAGAAATGTGTCCAAACACTTAATAGATTTAATTCTTACACACACTAAATTCAAATCTAAGTTCTCCGTTAAAAATTCCCAGGCATTAATTAACAACATTTCAAACTTGCAAATACCAAACAAATGTAAACTCATTTCTTTTGATGTTTCGAATTTGTTCACTAGTATCCCACCCCAGGAGGTAATAGATTTAATTACTTTACAACTAGAATGTAGAAACACGAACATTGTCACAAAGACCGAAATTTTACGGCTCTTAGAAACGTGCCTGGAACAAAATTATTTTCAATTTAATAAGAAATTTTATAAACAAACAGAGGGTCTAGCAATGGGAAACCCACTAAGCCCCTTATTAGCGGAAATTTTCATGAATAATTTAGAAACTATAATTAGTACACATCCCTTGTTTGGTAATTGTGTATATTGGTTTAGGTATGTTGATGACATATTAATTTGCTTTAACGGTTCAGATAGACAATTAAAAACTTTACATAATTATATCAACACTATTCACCCCAAAATAAATTTTACTATAGAAACAGAAATAAATAAAAGCATTAATTTTCTAGATTTAACCATATCACACAAAACTAATAAACACGAGTTCGCTATATGCCATAAACCAACACATACAGATACCACAATACACGCTAATTCTTTTCATCCTATAACACACAAATTATCAGCATACCAATCAATGGTATATAGATTAATTCATATACCTGTGAGTAAAAGTAATTTCGACCTTGAACTAAATAGAATATACACAATAGCATTAAACAATGGTTACTCTATAAATATTGTCAATAACATCCTAAATAGCCAACAAAAATCTAAAACCCTTTCCTTAGTTTATCCAAAATTAAAATACAAGATAATTAATTCCTGTAATTCACTTACTTAGGAAAAATTTCGGAAAAAATTTGTACTTTCATTAAAAAACTTAATAACGAACATATATCATTTAAAACAGACAATACTATACAGAACATTATTAAAAACAACAAACATAAAATAGACAAAGAATCAAACTCTGGTGTATATAAGTTAACATGCGAAGATTGTAATAAGGTATACATAGGACAAACGGGGAGGACATTCAAAATTAGGATGAAAGAACACGAGAGAAGCCATAAAGAAAAGAAAACAGATTCAACTTTCGCAAGTCATTGTATAGATATCAATCATAGATTTAATATAGATTTATTGTGTACGCCTTTAGTCAGTGGAAACGGGTGTGGGCGACTAAAATAAAAGATGGTAGGTAGCGCCACTCCGTTTTGCTAACGGAAGCTCAGTCTGAAAACGGAGACAAGGGATTGCGCCATCTTAGGCATATGCCCATACAGACTACAAAAATTCAAACCATAAATACAAAAATGGAACGGCAAAATGCTGTAAAGGATATCTGCGACCTGAAAATATACTCTCAAACTCCAGCTTGCTAAACAGAAAAAAAACAAAATAAACGAAGCTAAACAAAAGGCTCGACGACAGCTTAACTCGTGTATTAACAATTAAATTAATAAAAATAAAACAAAAGAACAAAATCCTATTCAAAATCATACAATAAACTAAAACATATGAGAAAACTTTACAGTATAGTAATTAAGCAATTATACACATAATAAAATTGTTTTACGTGTATTTAAAAAAATTATAAATCAAATAATCTACATGGTAATAAGTGCACATACACGACTTGCAGACAAGTTTTTTGTTTATACCGGCGACAGCTGAGTACAGATGGTTTGCACAAAAAAAAAGTTATAGACAAGAAAAATTCTCACGTTAAAAGTAAATTTAGAATATTCTTAAAAGAATTTAATACAAAAGCGGCAAATGAATAGAAAATATTATGTTAATAATTACAATATACATTACCAAAGCAAATAACAAATGAAATCAAATTGAAAATAGATTACAAGTAACTAAAAACAGATATTACCAAATGCAATATTAATTTAAAATGATACTTAAAATTTTCAATTGAACAGATTATTAATTGAAACTCCAAAGTTAGAAAATTTATTATTATACTAATACAAAACATACGGGTTCACGTGCTGTCCTCCGTGCACAGAGTTTGCCTAGTTAGGTGCCTATAACTTCCCGAAGGTTTACAGTTGTTCCGATAATTACGTACCAGAAATGCCTTCCAAAAATTCATGCGAAAAAAAGGTTTTTTTTTTCTCCTTTTACACTTCTAAATCTCACACGGAACGGTATCGGTAATTTATAATTTTGTATACCTTCTACGTTCTTACCTTTAAAGCGATTTTTTCCAGAATACGTAGAATTACGTAAAACTTAATTCCCTCAAGAATGTAAAAGGCACTTAGCACAACCAACTGCTCGTACTTATGGCTGGCACAGGAACCTTACTCTCCATGCAACGATTGCATCGAAGGCGCTGCGGGGATGATACGATTAACAGTATCTACACGGAGAGGGCGATAACGTACTCGTGAAAATTAAAATTACACCAACATGTCACGGAACTAGTATACCGGGAGGTAAAACGTTAAATATATATAGTCAAAATTTGAAGCATAACAGCGATATAATATATAGAATGGAATTTAAAGCGTAACAACTACATAACAACTACATACATTCAGAAATTATATTGATAATATTGATGAGACTCTTATAAATTAATTATTTATCTCAGGCTTGTGAAGTAGTCGTTTAAAAGTTGCTGAAATAAACATACATATATATATATATATATATATATATATATATATATATATATATATATATATATATATATTGATGTAGGGCAATATCAATATATCTACATATCAAATTCTTCTACTTGTAAGTTAACAGATCCGAGTATGTTATATCTGAAAAATAATGTGTAAAGAAATATTATTGAATAGCTAAATTTTTGTATATTGATGTAAAACCATAGTTGGATTTAGGAATATTGATATCGATAAACATTGTAATTTATATTCAATCTATTTTTATTACTCGCTCTTTTATTTAAATATCTTTACATTTTTCCGCGAGGATCTAGGTTTTCTAAATCTGATTATAGTTATATTCTTTGTGATACATATATTTCTTTTAATTTTGTAATATCTTTTAATGTTCCTTGGATAACATCATATTTTAAATTTATATTTTGGACCACGTGAGTAGATTTATTCAACATGACTTAAAGCTGTCAGAATTATTTAAATTTCAAAATTATTTATTTATTTTATTCACTAAAGTAACATTTTAAAATTATCTTTCTTTCTATTTGTCAATATTATCTTTTATATATTATTTTCGAGATCAGTGTATGTTGTCCTAAGAAAATCTGATTTAGAAAAATACAAAATTTATAATGGGAGTCTTGGTAACGAAGAGAGTTGTTGATTAGAAATTATTTTTTGTACAGAGTTTTAAAAGGATTAGCGTTATATTTGATTTCTTCTACGAAAATTAACAAATTATAATTAATATCATCGATAATTACCTTAAAAAAGTGGTTTATTAATTATTACAAGATATATTTACCTTCCAAGAAGATTTTCTTCGAGAATGGAGATCTGGAAAAACTATTAATCTTCACCATTGTGTATTCTACTATATACTAATTAATAATCGTCTATGAAATTATAAATAAGAAATTACTGGAACTATCCTTTGGATATTTTGGACGAGATACATCTTATCCGGAGATCATATTTTCTCATAACCCTGATTTTTTTACATCGAGCAAAAGAACCATCTGCGATTCTACAACTGGATTATCTACCAGACGTATGAAAAAAGGACATTGTAACCTGCCTTTGCTGTATTAGTTGGATTCATCGTACCAGTTCACATTTTAGAAGACACGTGGTTTGAGAATACTTTATAACCTTTAAAGTTCCAGGTATTCAATAAAGATTGTTTTCTATAATTTATATAAAAGATATAATATTACTCGAGATCTTACTACTTAAATATAAACTTACTCACGTTATTATTAATATCTTGTTTATTTGATAATCTTACATTTACATTTGCCATTTTTCACATTAAATATTATTATAAACTTCCAATACATTTGTACGTAATTATATTTGAATTTGATTAAGCAACCCTTTAATCTTAGTTGTATCGTAAATAACATACTAACATATTAAGTATTTTTCCCAATATCTTCTGTGACTTGTTGAATTAAAAAAAAAAACGATTTTCTCATAAATATATTTATTATTTTCACATACATACTTGTTTTATTTTATGTGCTTAATTATTAGATATCTGTACGTCCGTAACCTGCCTTTTAGACCCTGAGATAAATAGTCCTCATTTTATTATTAATTTATATTCATTCTACATTTGAGCAAGTTATACAGAGTTTTAATCTGTATTTCCTATTATTCAATATAATTTGTTTCTTCCCATCTGCGTGATAACATTAATTGTCGTCCGAACGTGGGACTTTTCTCTGCGCAGCCTCTACGGTTTATATCAATATATATATATAATATTTTCGTGACCTTGGTATGATATGGTAAATTCAATCAGTTGGCGATTAAAGGTCTGGCTTTACTTCAAAGTATATATATTTAAAATAATCCTACATGTTTCGGCAATGATGCCTTTGTCAAGTATATAAAAAATATAAATTTATATTTTTTATATCCTTGACAAAGGCATCATTGCCGAAACATGTAGGATTATTTTAAATATATACACTTTGAAGTAATATCCAGACCTTTAATCGCCGACTAATTAAGTTTACCTTATCATACCAAGGTCACGAAAATACAATATATATATATATATATATATATATATATATATATATATTTAGTGTTTATAAGAATTGTATTTTTCTTATTTATTTTATTGGCCGTGTCTTAATATTAAAAATAATAGATTTTTTATTGTTTTAGCGACCTTTTATTGAATTTTGATGTTTTTACGACGTTTCGACTTTTATTAATTCAGTCTTTTTCAAGTAACTGGAAACAAGAAATATTACAATGAAAACATGAGAACTGTGTTGGTTTCGTGTGATAGACATAACAATTAAATTAACAATTTGTAATTTAAAATTAGATTAAAAAATTAATTACAAATTAAGTTAACATTTAACGTTGAAAATTAAATTAAAATTAAATTAAAATTAAATTAAAAATAGCTTAAATGAATAATGTCTCCCTACATATTCATTTAAGCTATTTTTAATTTAATTTTAATTTAATTTTCAACGTTAAATGTTAACTTAACACACAACACAGTTCTCATGTTTTCATTGTAATATTTCTTGTTTCCAGTTACTTGAAAAAGACTGAATTAATAAAAGTCGAAACGTCGTAAAAACATCAAAATTCAATAAAAGGTCGCTAAAACCAATAAAAAAATCTATTATTTTTAATATACATATATATATATATATATACATATACAAGGTGTATAAATTGGCGGACCCTCTACACGTGGCGACATTCTTGGTAAAATTTTGAGTTAAAAGTCCTAATCCTAAAACGATGTATCAGGCTTCCTTTGTCTTCAGAATGAATTTGAAAGAAACATACATTTGGCAACATTGAACACGCATGTGCTAGTTATAATCTCGGAACATTTTTACACGTCGTCATGTGAACCTTACATTTCAAATTAAAAAAGAAACAAACGAAATAAAATTGGTTTCTTAGATTACATATTTATTACGAAAATATTACAGTTTTAAAAATTTTTGATAATATTGACTAATTTTTGTACATCTTCTTGATAGAAATCAATGTAATTATTACCTACATAATTGTTCGAATTGAAATCCATCAGTTTGTAGTTCAAGTGGATTTTCATCTGCCCAATGATGAAAATTATGAGTATTAAACACACCATCTCTGGTAAACATGCACTCATCACTCCAAAGAATACGTCTTAAAAAGTCACCTTCTTCCTGAATTCTATTTAAGACTGTATTGCAATAATTGATTCGAAATAAGTTATCATTTCCATAGAGAGGCTTAACTTTAGAAACATGGTATGGATGAAGCAAGCTTTCTTGTAGAACCAAATGAACAGTCTTATTACTGGGAATATTTAGTGTAGAAGCTAATTGACGGGTACTCGCAGAGGGATCTTCCTGTATTGTGGCTAGAACTTGCTCTTCTAGTTGCACGGTACGCCTTTGCCTTGGTCGACCTGCGTTCGCATTTCTTAGAATAAACGAACCTGTTTCACGAAGTCGTTGGTCCAGCCTTCGAAATACATTTTTACTTGAATGCCTCCGATTTGGAAAACGAACTCGATATTCCTGCCCTGCGATGCCAGCATTTCCACGACAGAAACCGTATATCATGTACATGTCGGCATATTCGTTGAACGTAAAATTCATAATAAACAAACAGAACAACTAGTAAACACGAAAACCCGAAAACTGATTAAAACTATACAAATAAATACGAAAAATAAGCAAGTCGAATGAAATAGGTAGATTACATAAGTGTCAAAATTTGCCAGTAGTAATGTATTTGACTAGAACAACATTAGGCTGCCTACTTATTGTTTTACAACGTTGTCAGATGTGTTTTTCGTCAAAATAAGTTAATAAACAAATATTAAAAACAAACTTTAAAATCAAAAAGAAAACTTTAACGAAAGGATAATAACAACAATTCTTCTTTCTTCTAAATTGTAGCTCTTTCTGTCAACAAATATCGAGTAATAATGCTTATTTCAAGACTGAAAGTCCTAACTTTAGGAACCTCGTGCAAAGATATGGAGCATGGTACAACATTTTCGTATTAGGATTTTGGACTCCGAATTTAACACACCTTGTATATATATATATATATATATATATATATTATATATATATATATATATAATAACTTCGTGACCTTGGTATGATATGGTAAACCTAATCAGTAGGCGATTAAAGGTCTGTATATTACTTCAAAATATATGTATTTAAAAAACTCTACATGTTTCGGCTATATATGCCTTTTTCAAGAGAATACAAAATATGAATGACAGGATATAAATGTCAAGTAATTAAGTTAACTTAATTACTTGACATTTATATCCTGTCATTCATATTTTGTATTCTCTTGAAAAAGGCGTATATAGCCGAAACATGTAGAGTGTTTTTTAAATACATATATTTTGAAGTAATATACAGACCTTTAATCGCCTACTGATTAGGTTTACCATATATATATATATATATATATATATATATATATATATATATATATAAACCTTTATTAATTTTATCAATTTCAAGGGATATATATCGATCACTTAAGCCGTTTGTCATACAAGCTGATATCTATCTCAGGGTTGAAAGAACTCACTGTATGAAATCAGCAAGATCGTGATATTCTTTAAAACAGGTAGACCAAAAAAAAAACCTTTTATCATATATCTGAGGTATGTAATAATAATAACAGTTCTTTTCCAAACAAAACAATATAAAACATTTATTTTAAATCCAAGAATACTAAAAAGGCAACAAATACAGGAGGTGGATATGGAATACCTTAACAGGTCGGTAATTGTTTTTAAAACTTTTACTAAAAATAATAATTATACAACAATTACCTAAGTTAATTTATTCTTGCAGGAAATGTAAAAGAAAAAAAAACGTTAGATCGTTTGCTTCAAAGGAAATATAAATTTGAAAAGCACTAAATGCATGAATCAAAAACTTTATAATGCAACGGTGTACTGATAGCAGTGATAACCAAAGTGTTCGGTGAAAGAATAACCTTGACGAGGTAATTCAAATCTAAATTAAACCAAATCAATGAATGTTAGTTCTTGAATGAACTGTAACCTTTTAATTAATATCAAGAACAAACCAATTGACATATGGGATGACGTTTTCTGAATAGTTTACTTGAATCATACAGTTACGATTATTTGTCTAGGTATATCGATCTATTTTAAAATAATTAACAAATGATTTTTCTTTGATGACTCTAATTTAAGGTACCTTCTAAATCGGAATACGGAGTTAAGTCAGGATAAAAGGGAAGGATCTCGGAGTATCTCTACAGAAATTTCTGGAAACTGGAAAAATCCCTCGTTTCTTCTAAAATCAGGTCCAGGAATGACTGTGGAAGGTTAGGTATTCAAGGATATGATAATTCAGGTACAAAATCTGATTATTTCCTCAGTTGAAGTGATTTTTGTTCACTATTCACTTAGATCCGCCATTAATATTTTAAGTTAGAAAATTATGATTTTGTTGATAATTCATTAAAAACTTGATTTACGCTGTTCAAATGATTTTCTATTGATAAATTAAACTTTCCACTATCTTTTAGATATATTTATTGGTACTTCGGACTATTTATAGGTGGTAGTTCTAATATTTTTAATCTTTATTCTTAGAAAATGCGGACTAAGAAAAATGCTATAATTTTACGGAATTTTTCGTATCTTATGGGCTCTATACCACTTCTCTCCAAAATACGTCGATAAAAAAACAAATTACGTCGCTTTGAAATCTGCTTCACATCTCATTGGTTTGTTTAGAATCAACGGAAATGATGCGGAAATTTATTATTTGAATGAATATTCAAATTTATATCAATTACAATTTCCTTCAGAATTAATTATATATTTACAACTAATTAAATATTTAAAATTAGATATTAAAACTATTCAAAATACTGCATTTATATTTCCTTTTGATTATATTTAGTCTTTATTAAATATTTAATTATAATTTTTTTAATTTTTCAAAATTTTATTTAGTTTAAATTAACAAAATTCAAATATATTGAGGTAATTTGCCTCAGAACAATATATATGATGAAATTTAAGGTGTAACACTGGTTTATGCTTCCCATTGCATGTTACTTGATCGTGTTCACAGAAGATTTTTGAGGTACCTATTTTACAAAATCCATCGAGTTTTTTCACCAAAGGTTCCGCCAAGAATACGCGCAATTTCCATCTGCTAATGACGAGGAAGGATATCCTTCTATCCTTCCTCGTTATATCCTTCTACGTTCACTTTTGATAATAATGGGTAAGAATGATGACAAGTTCTATACAGATATATTTTTGTAATTTAATTGAATATATTGTATTTTTTGCGCTGCATAATTTGAGTTTTAGTTTCGTTCATTGTAAAACAATTTTGTCGTACCAACAATCAGTGTTTCAGTATTTCCGCCAAATATTCCTTGTGCAGTCATTCATTGTAGATTGGGCTAAGTAAAACTTACAAAAGGTATATTAATCACAGCTTTACTGTGCCCCATGTTCAATATTGTTATTTCTTGCCACTGAATGAATGACATTCTATTCTGACTAATATATAGTTAAGGGTCTTTATATCTTTTTAAATCTCTCGTGTATTATTTTTGTTATTGTTAAAGATGTCAATATTTATGACTGCTGTAATTTAACCAATCTCGAATCGCGCGAAACAAGAAATACTGCAATGTAAAGGGTCTTTATAAAAACTTACTATATATTCCTTACAGCAAAATAAGCCGATTTAAACAACTCACCTTAATACAAAGTTTCTTAGTTTGCCTGCTATATGGCGCTGAAGTTACATTTCTGAAATCATTTTTTTATTATAAATATAAAACGGGTCACTCGATTTTGTTGAAATTTAGCACGTTGACATGGTTTTATAATACAAAAAATCCATATAAAAATGTTGGGTAACATCATTCCGTAGGCGTAGAACTTGGGTTCTTTAATAAGTGCGCATTTCAAATTTCTACGCCAATGGTAGAAGAGGGGTTTAAGAATAAAATTTAGATTATGTAACTTACTAGCTGACCCAGCGAACTTCGTACCGCCTAACAGTCAATAAATGTCGTGTTAACTTTTAGCTAAACTTAATTTAGGATTTTTTTAAAAATTCAATAAAAGTACAAAAATAAAATATTTCAATGGCGTGTCAGCAAGTCATTTGCTTTATTGAAGCTATGTATTTGGCTGCATGGGTTACACTCGGGTTGATTCTCTTCAGTGAAGGATCTTGTGATATACAGTAAAAGTCGATTATAACGACGACCAAGGGACCGACAATTTTCGTCGTTATATAAGGACGTCGTTATATGCATTTTTTTCTAATATGTAATAAGGTACAACACACAAGTATCTGAATGCATTTTATTATAAATGAAGATAATTGTATTATAGCACATAGTTATAAATAACAAAAAACAATTACATACACATGAACAAATTATTTTCCAAAAAAGTCAGTAATTTTTGTTTGATTACTGGATTGCAAAAAATAGTTCACTTCTAAGGCCCTTTCCAATATTATGACATTCTTAATGTAAACTTCATTAAACTTGTCATTAAATGAAATGTGGTTTCGCACTATTTTCAAAGTTTTAATCGCCTCCAATGTTGAAGGTGGTTCGAATTCCATCCCAGGGTCATCTTGATCTTCATCGATCTCGTATGCTTCTTCTTCTATTTGTAAACCTTTTAAATTCATAATTAAATCTTCATCATTTAGCTCTCCCCATGTTGCCAAGTCTTTATCAACGTCAACAAAGTCATCAAATGTAACATTTGAATCAGTGTCCACGACGTACGCTTCTCGAATCAGTTGTGCCAAGGGAATGTTATCCTCGTCTTCAAAATGATCCTCTTCTTGAATAGCCACTGAGGGGAGAAATTCAGCATGTCGAAAACAATTAACAATTGTATTTTGTGAAACTGCATCCCATGCTGTGGATATCATCACGACGGTATCTAGAATATTAATTTTTATTTCATTGTTTTCATCTGCATTCTCTATCATTTTCATGACTAAAGCCTTTCGGAAATGCACTTTGAGGTTCCTTATTATGCCTTGATCAAGAGGCTGTAGAACGGAAGTTGTATTTGGTGGGAGAAAACACACATTTATGGCCTTCAAATTCTGAACATTAGGATGAGCACTGCAATTATCCACCAACAACAAAATTTTCTTCTTTGCCGCACATAGCTCCTTATCCCAGTCTCGTAAAAACTTCTCGAATATTTCGGGCACCATCCAGGCACGTCTGTGGGATCTGTAATCGACAGGAAGTCTCTTCATGGTTTTAAAACACCTGGGATTGTTTGATTTTCCAATCACAAGCAGCTTTTTTTTAAGCCGGTCATATTGGCGACCACCAATACCGTGACCCTGTCTTTTGACATTTTACCCCCAGAGCATTTCTCTCCTTTAAATTTTAGAGTCTTGTTAGGAGTCATTTTGAAGAATAATCCGGTTTCATCCGCGTTAAATATCTGTTCATCCGTGTAGTTTTTACGTATCTCTGCAAAAACATTTTTCAACCATTCATCAGTTGTACTTTCGGATACAGATGCAGATTCACCAGAGACAGTGCCACCCACAATATTGTAACGGTTTCGGAATCGTTTGATCCAACTTTCTGAGCATTCAAAGTTTTCCAGTCCTAAAAGTTTGCCGAAATTATTGGCTTTGGCTTGTAAGATGGGCCCTGTTATTGGAATACCCTGGCTTCGTTTCTCTTTGATCCATCTCAAGAGTGTCTTATCTATGTCATCATATTGAGAGCATCTTAACTTCTTATTCGTTTGAACATTATTTTTGAAGGCGTCTTCAAATTTTGTTCGATTTTTCCAAATCGTAGATACAGTGGAATGCGATAGACCAAAGCTTTTTGCAACCTCCACATTAGCCTCACCATTTTTTATGCGTGTAATTATTGCAAATTTGTCACATATTGATGAGGCTTTTCTCTTTTTTGCAGGTGTCATTCTGTTTTGACACACATACATACATGTAACAAATAACGTAATTTGAACAACACCGGTCGCTTACAAATATGTATGTATATAATAATTGGTATGTATTGCTGCATCAAAACTGTCGGGAATTAGGGGAATCACAGTAACGGGACCAATCGGAACAATCGGGGCTTTTTTTCCTACGTACGTCATTACATCCGGCCGGACTTAGAGCTCACGAAAGACGTTACAAGCGACTTCGTCGCTAATAGTGACGACGTTATACACGACTATGGTAGACATTGTCGCATATAGAAATTCAACCAATTCTCTACAGGTCGGTCGTTATAAGCAACTTGTTGTTATAAGCGACATCGTTATAAATGACTTTCACTGTACGATATTTTTCGTTTTGTTATCAGGCGCAAGAACAAATAAAGCGGATGGTTTGTCGACACGTGAACATGCCACGTACAATTGACCATGAGAAAAACATGCATTTTCTAGATTCAGACCACAAACACTCAAGGATAGGCCTTGTGACTTGTTAGTCCTCATAGCGAATGCAAGACGAGTCGGAAATTGAATTCGTTTAAACTCAAAGGGCATATCGGTTACGATCATCGGAACCTTGCTTCCTCACCTTTGAATTCTTCTGGGTCGCGGCATCGTTAATAATAATACTCGCTCAATAAAATTTATTTATAACACTCGTACAAAACAAACAAATCGACCGCTAACATTTATACGCTTTTTTCAAAACAAATCACAGACAACATGAAACAAAAAAAAAATACCCTTTTATGTCACTGATTTGCTATGGACAGCAATTATTACAAATAAGCTATAAACGTGCGTTACGTAAGCTGTCAATTGCGGAAGATGGCGGAGTTCCTAATCTAATTGATTTAAAAATTAATTTTCTGTATAATCCTTTTTCCGTAAATTTTTCCGGTATTTTAATAGTTATTCTGCTATTCGGGGCGGAGAAGAATGCAACAAATCAGATATCATTAAAATCGGTCCAGTCCTTCTTGAGTTATAAATGCTGTAACTAACCCGACTTTGTTTTATGTATTAAAATTTACTACAGAAAAGGTACTTGTAAGACTCGATTACTGTAATGGCTTTCGTGAAATTTGTATTTTAATAATTCAAAGTAACAGTCAACAGAAAAATTATGTTACTAAAACATGCAAAAAAATAATAAAAATGTCATAGAAATTGTTGAAAGTGTCCACCATTTACACGTGTACAAAGATTTACGAGACGAAGAAAATTAAAATATACTCTTTGCATAACATCTTTATCAGCTCCACCACATTGTTAATTTTTTCATTTTCATTAAATGTTCGATACCACATTAATAAACAGTAGCAAAACAAATGGATAGGTAGAGGTAATGACCAGAGAGCGGACTCGAGCGATTGATGATTCTAGCCCATAAGCGTCTGCCTTGTATTGGCAATAGGTTTGTTTCTGTAAGCGATCCGTGAGTTTCGAACAATTTGATATGTGTGGGCACCTGCATAAGTAGCACATACCTACATATGCAGTTAATATGTATCTGTCCATGCACAACAGAGCGACTGTAATAAACAGTTTGGTAACCGGCAGCAACTACTGCTGAAACAAAAATAATAAAAATAATTTACACGGAACAAAACTCAATAATATGTATTTTCTGTGAAAGATTGAAAGTGTAAAACATTACTATGAACTTGAAATTTGTTGAAGGTGTTCCTGTATTACATTAGTTCTTTTAGATGTTAAAACGTCTTTAAAAATAGAAAATGTTCGTTCCATATCACAACTGGTGATGGGTGCGTGATTAAAATGTTGCAAAAGTGCACCATACTTCGAATATATATATTTTTCAATCGGTTCTGTGCAGAATTGATATAATATATTCAAATCTGGATTTCTGCTAAATATGGTATCAACTTTTTGTCTCAGCTTTGAGAAATATCTTTTTAAATAATGAAACTAATTTATCAACATTTGGAAAAGGACCCCTGATGTATTCACATACTCTGTGTAGTGCATGTGCTGGACAGGTAACATGTAGCATATTGGGATAAGATTGTTTTAATAACTTCCCTGTTCTTAATATATAAGCTGCCGCATCAGTCAAAAATAATAGCATCTTGTCTTTATAGTTGTTATCCGATGACAGAATATTATGAATACGTTGATCAATTACTTCTGCAACTGTTTCATCAGCTACGACTGGCAATATTTGAGTTGCAATTAAGTGTGGTTGGTATGAAGTTGTCGGATGAAGAATATCAACAACTACATTTAAAACATATTGTCCCATTACATCCGTTGTTTTGTCTGCACTTATGAAAAGATAATAACCAGATAGGTTGGTTCGTATTTTTTCAATGGTCCTCAAATAACATTTTGGTAAATGGTATTTACGTAAAGTAGATTCAGCAAATTTGTGATAACAAAATAATTTTAGAATTGTAACTTCAGCGCCGTATAGCACCCGAACTAAGCAACTTTGTACTAAAGTAAATATTCTTAAATTTTGGTGTAAGGAATATGTGGTAGGTTTTTGTAAAGGCCTTTTACAGACATCTTGTATAATCAATAACAATTGCATAAATAGTAGAATAATCACAATAAGATAACATGACCACCATTCATTTAATTAAAAACGTATTTAATGAATAAAGACAGATCAAAAGAATCAGTATTTTTCAATTTAGTTGTAATTGCATAGTTATGGGTTCTTCTATTTATATTTAAGAAATAGTTTTCCTTAGAAATTATGTTGTATGAAAATTTATCTGTTTATATACAACATTCCAACTGTATTTCTAGATTTTGGTACAGTATAAAAGTTCTTTCGTTTTTCCCCAGTGTTTAATTTCAATTAAAAGTTAGGAGATACAACAATAAATTTTAATTCCCTTGCAGAAACTAAGCTGACGTAATATCGAGCTTATAAATGAATTTCTGAAATTTTTACCTACCAGGTTAATTTGAGTTGACTTTGGACGACGTATTTCTACCCTTTTTATATAATGTTGTATGTTTATTAAACTTTGGAATATATTAGTTTTTTTTTATTTTTTAATCCTCTTTTTTTGCCGTTAATTTGGAAAAATGTTATCTCTTTCAGGGAAAAATTTAATTAACATCTCGAAAAGGAAAATTCGACTATAAGTGTTATAATTATAATTAATTAAAAAATTGGTATTGATATTTTACTTACGAAGTTTGTACTTATCCAGGTTTCCTCCAAAAATATTTGATATTCACGAAACAATTTCAATAATAGCAACTATTAGGACATGTGACATCTAACGTCGATACGGAGCAAATAAATATAAGGGAAAGTTTAATAAGATGTACAATTTGTCTACAAATTAATATTTATCTAATATACGTAAGAATTTATGAATAGTCTCCTTTTCAATTTTTTTTTGTATCACCCAAAAGCGATTCTTTTCACATTAGAAGTGTTTGCGTATTTGAAAGTGGCAATTTGGCAGAAGGAGACATAATTTATAGACATACGGTACTACCTAAGCTGTTTTCTGCTCTTTGAATTTGTTTGTCGGTGAATTCGTTTTGTTTGGTGATGCGTGTAATTGTATGAATTCTGGATTCATTGATAAAAAAAATAAGACGCACAGCAAAATATATCAATTACGGTCATCTCCATTCCCACCCTACCTGAGAGTATCAGACAAATACCGGTGCATGGAAGAATAACATGCAGTATCGCTCGAAGAACGACAACAACAACCTGAGGAGGGCAGCATCTGTAAAAATCTTGTTTAGACATTTACCCTTTAGAGAGCGCCCGAACGAATTATATCCCGCCTACTGCTTAAAGATTCAAAAGAATGCTGATAAACAAGAGCTGTGTGATTCACATTACGTGAATAAGTCCATCCAACCTAAAAGAAAGGTAGTAATCTTTTATCTAGATCGACACATGTGACTTTGATTTCGACATATCAAAAATAACAAGGTAAAATTACATGTACATATACTTTCGAGAACTAACTAAACACAACTGGTGATATGACTGACCTATACGTTAACCTCATTGCTTGTAGATTCACTGGAACTTTCCAGATTTGATAAACACAAATATGGGAATTTTCGCTGTACGGAAATGCTCATGCGGACTGTTAGCTTAATTTTGATATACTATAAATAAATTGTTTTATATATTTTTTACGATGCACTTTAGAAATAAATTATAAAATATGAACAAATATGCAATTTTAGATGATATATGCCCAAACCAGTATTTATATTTAAGATATGCAAATCAAAAGTAGTCGCAAATCTTTTCTTTTTACGTGAACTGTATAGATCTGCAAGAATTTTGGTAAACACATAAATAAAAACTATCGGTCCACCCGAACTGCACCATATTGAATCTTACCTAGTAATTTCTAACCTGAACTGCACCAAAAAGTTTTCTGCCTGTCAACGCTCGATAATCCTTAGCGCGAACTGTACCTAAGGGTTAAGGGTTAAATTGAAAAGATATAACTGCATTCTTTTACACATTTACTTTTATTTCAAAATACAAAGATTTACTACAATTTCTATCTATTTATCAAACAAAATTTGTAAGATACACATTTTACGAAGTCATATCTACATATTGCTGTGGATTTTTCAACAGAAAAATACTGAAAATTACGTGATATATTTGAATGTTTAAAAATGTACATTTATTTGTGACATGACTGTATATTGAAAATGTTTATAAATTTTGCGTTGTATATTTGTTATGTTTCGAAGGTTAACAAGAGATAAAAAGTAGAAAAACTTGTTATCCGAGGATGTCATGCAGAGGTCGAAGTTGAAAGGGGAGACGACTTTACGGCATTGAACGAACAGGTGCGAGTTTCGTGATATAATTTTAAATATTTAATTATTTCGGTTTTTGATTTGATTGCAAGTGATTTATAGTTGTTATTTAGATATTAATTCCCGATATTTTAATGATTAAATTGCTTTAGCGCCTTTTCGTAAAAGTCTCCATATTAATCTTGTAAGTAAAATTAAAATTTTATGACGTCATAATTATCATAATTATATTTCCATTGTATTAAAGCTAGTAGTTAAGAGATTTAATTATTAGGCATACAGATAATACAGCTTGTTTTAAAATTCTTCGTTATAATTTTATAGATGAAAATTTTGTTCGATTGGATTCAGTTTTTTTTTTGTGCATGGCAAAGCACATGCGTAGTTTTTGTTCGCGGTTCAGAATCTGAATATACAGTGTGGTTTTCTTTCAAGAATCTACTATAAAGCTTGATTATTTTTAGATAAGTTTTGTACGGAGTCATTAAGGAGGATGCTTTCCATTCATTTAGCGGTCAGCCAATGAATGTTTTTACCTTCAGTATCTTTGTTATATGATACAGCGTCTTTATACTTTGTAAAGATATATTTTTTTATTTTTTTTATTTTTGTATTAATATATAAAATATGTATTTTAATTTTTAACCTGCGTTTGATTTATTTAGTCATTCCAATATTGCTAATTAATTAATACCTATTTAAAAGAATATATTTAAAAGAAACCTAAAGAGAGATTAGTTCAAATTTAACTTATATAAAATAGATAAATAAAATTTTTGTATACAAGTGTACTGGCGCTCAACTCATATTTTAGACACATCTTTCCTATGTGGAACTCGAGAAGTTAGAGGTTTCAGATTTGAAAATTCACCGGCTGAGAAAACCTAGTTGGGAAAACTAGTTGTGGATGGTGGTGTAATAAATTATCAAACCCATTATTCATAGCAATATGTTGCCATCTCGTAAGTGCTTGCTTTTTTCTTTTATAAATTCAGTTTTCCATTAAACTTCACCTTTTATTTTTCGCTTTTCATCAAATAAAATGCAATTAATATTGATATAAGTATCTGTTTGCATATGCATACCTTAAGGCGTTAACGAAAACATGTTATATTTGGGTGTAAGATTACTCCAATACTTATTAAATTTTGAGTGAAAAGGTCCGCAAGCATTTGTCGTTCGCCAAGAAATTATTTGCAATGCCCAAATAATTGGTGGGAAGGTAGATTCCTCATCAATATATGTGTTTACCAAATAATCTAAGAAATAGTCAATTTTTTCATTTACTGGCATGAAGTCTTTCACAAACGATTCTTCAACATCTTCTGCTAGTAAAAATGTTAAACCAGAACAGATAGCACATTCAATTTTCTATATTGGATTGGAGGTCTAAGTATTCCCATGTAAAACCCAATTGCTGTATTTTACGCCACCTATAAAATAATTCATTTTAATTACGTCAATATATAATGCATCTTTTTATAGACAACTTACCAACCCTGAGATAGATGAAATCTACAACCAACAATCAGGGTTTCAGGGAATACTAAAATGAATAGCCCGTCCAAAATCGTCTACAATTTTATTTGGATTTAGTTAATATCCCATTTCAATACATTTTTTCTTCAAGAGTTCAAACAAATTAATGTAGGTTGTTTTGCTTTTATTTTTTAACAAGCAGTAAGCAAGCTGCACATATCTGTCGTTAACGTAAACGTGAATGGTAAAGAGCTGAAGGAAATGTTTTGTACAATAATCAAATGCACCATCCTTTAGTAACTGTTCTTGGTTTTCGCACAGAAATTTTATATTTGTTTTGGTTGAAGACACTATTATATTTGTTTGCACGTCATTGATTAAAAGAAAATCTTCTTTTGCAGTTTTTATTTCCATCAGTTTAACAAAATCGTGGACGTCGTCTATCGGCTGGTAATTTAAGGACTTGTTTTAGTTTCGCAAAATTGATGTTATTTCTTATATTGTTACGTGTTCGTAGACACGTCCTCATTTCGTCGCGAATTAGGGTCTTCTTTAATTTTATTCTGTTTTATTTATTTCGAACCAAACGGTAAGTGCATCCGCGTACTTTCATATATCTACAAGAAAAATGGTTACGTATTAGTTCTTCGTTGTGGCTTTCTTCCCACCTCTATTACCGAGTGGAGACATCTTCCGGGGATAGAGGTAGATTGAGACCGCTATCGGCAGTGAGTTCGTGGATCGCTAGCTATCGTCATTGTGGCGGGCTTAATTATCTCTTTAAGAAGAATTTCGTATTTTTATAGCCATTTCGATTATACGAGGTTATAATTAAGTTGTCACAATTTTTAATTGTACGCTGCAATTACCTAAACAGGGGATTTTTTTATGACGGTACCGAGCGCTGACTTAATTCCTCCTCAACGATATATATAGTTACATTATAAAAAACCATTAGGATTTATTCTGGTACGTAATTTTGTAATTCATTTATTTCCCATAATTTTTACTCGTTTGTTTTCTCTGCATCTCTCTATGGCAGATGCTTTTTTTGCAGGCGTGAACGTTGTACGCCAGGGCCTAGAATTATCTCCGGGGCTTATTCACTCGCCTGCTGAAGGAGCTTCTGCTTCGAAGTAAGATCCACAGCGATCCGATAGAGAGAGAATTAACGTTGATTAATTACCATTCAGAGTCGGACAAACAGCTAAGACTTTATATATTTCTTTATTAATTTAGCCAGTAATAATATGCAATTCAGTTTATTGTGTTAGAAATTTTTAGATTCAGTTTTCTCTTTAGATATTTAATCTTTTTTGTTCTTTATCTTGGTAACTGCGTTATTTCAAACATCATATCAAATTTTATTTAATTAATTTAATAGCATCCCTAATTAATTTATTTCATTTGGATTGCTATGCGTTTCTTTTTTCGATTAAATTAATTTCAAGAGAGTACAATGTAAATTGCACACCTGTTACTCTTAGAAACAAAACCAATTTTTGCTTTAACCTTTATGTGACTGGGAAAAATAACACCTTCTAATGACGACGTAGGTACCCGGGTACCCCACGTTGTATATACATTGCAGCTATACATATACGGGAGACAGTGGTGGGGAGACATAAACTGCGCTGTTATGAACAAGATTAGACATGTCTGAAAATCAGTAACCGTCCATTTTTCGAAGTGTTCGTATATAATTTGTACGCTACAGTACATTTACTAAATATTTTTAGTGTTTTTGGTAATAACAAGTGCAAATTTTATTATTTTTATCGGAATGTGTGATAATACGCCTGGTCCTAGTTCGGGTTCATTTACAAAACCAAGATGGAGGAGAACCAGGTATGATATAGAAGTTAATATAATTACAAATCCTGTAAGAGTAAAAGTAATAGTAATAATAAGAACGTAATGTGATATTTTATGGTTTTCAGACTGACATCAGTAGAATTACTAGCAGCAGCGGAAGAAGCATTAGAAGAAGAGCCATTTACTGCTTCGGATGAAGACGAATACATTCCGGAAATCGAATCTGAAGAATCTGATGCAGAAATAGATCCTGTAATCGAACAAGAGGAACCTTATTTAGATTAAATTAGTGATGAAGAAGAAACGACTGCACAGCCTACTGTTTTAGTTGCTAAAGATGGAACTCATTGTACTAATACTCCATTACCACAAGCGCAGACAATTAGCCGAAATATCTTGCGCGAAAAATGTGGTGCACCAAGTTTTAGTGCATTATATACTGCTAAGGAAACTTTTAAATCTATCATGTCCAATGAAATTTGTACCATAATTTTAAGGGAAACTAACAGAAAAGGGACACAAGTAACTGGAGATTATATTGAAAAACAAGCTCAAAAGTACAAAGATTCTAAGCGGCAACCACCACCACGAAAGGTTTTCAAGGCATTTACTGAAGAGGAATTCGATGCATTTTTAGGAATCCTAATTGCAGCTGGTGTACATAAATCTAGTAAGGAACATATATCTGAAATGTGGAAACTTGAATCCTTACCTCTTATTCGTGCGGCTATGTCTCGTGATCGCATCAAAATGTTTTCACGATTTATTCGTTTTGATAATCAGAATACACGTGCTGAACGATCTAAAAGTGACAAAGCTGCTCCAATTCGTGATATATGGATAATGCTAAATAGTAATTTAGAAAACAACTATAAGCCGTCTGAATGCATACGATCGATGAGCAATTATTTCCTTATAGAGGAAATATAAAATTTACCCAATACATTCCTTCAAAACCGGCAAAGTATGGGATAAAAATTTTTTGGGGTTGTGATGCGGCAAATGCTTATCCTTTACAAGGTAAAATTTACACTGGAAAACCACCAGACGGTGAACGGCAAGTGAATATTGGAGAGCGTACAGTTCTAGATTTAGTTACTAAATTTAAAGGTTCTGGAAGAAATATAACGACAGACAACTTTTTCACCAGTTTACAGTTGGCTCATAACCTAAATTCTTGGAACTTAACTTTAGTAGGAACCGTTCGAAAAAATAAAACTTTTCTTCCTTCCAATATGCAATCCAATAAAAGTAGAGTTATAAATTCCACTAATTTTGCATTTACTAAAAGAGCAACTATATGTTCGTATGTTCCCAAAAAGAACAAATCTGTCATCCTATTATCATCAATGCATACAACAGGCAAAGTAGAACATACTGGTACTGCAAAACCCGAAATTATTAAATATTATAATAAAACCAAAGGCGGCGTCGACACGATGGATAAAATGTTATCAGAGTATACAGTAAAGCGTAGAACAAAACGTTGGCCCCTAGCATTTTTTACAATATGGTCGACCTTACTGCACTGAGTGCGTGCATAATTTACACGGAGCACAATCCTAGCCTTACATCAACCGACCGACCATGGAGATTTTTGAAAGATCATGCAAACGAGTTATGCATGTCTGCTGTACTAACTCGAAGCAGTATTCCAAGTGTTTTGGGCAATCATTTTACACTTACTTTTACTTTTGTTCTTAATTATATCAAACCGCCAACATTAGCTTAATATATCCTTAGACAACAAATTTGTAAATTTGCACTAGTTTATTTTTTTAAATTTATATATATATATATATATATATATATATATATATATATATTGTTATACTTCTAAATTGCCCCACTAAGTTGGGATGCAAAATGTTCTATGTCAAAGGACGTTAATATTTAAAAATGTTTATTATAGTTATAAAGGCCCCAAAACGTTGGGCTCTAAATGTTATATTACTGAATTTCACGTTGGGCTGGCAAATGTTATATTTCAATGAATATTAATATATACGTGAATGTTAATATACAAATGTTAATATATAGATAAATGTAAAGTGAATGTCATAAAAGTTATATAAAATTCACATCGGGCTCGTTCAATACTTATCTGTTTTTTGTTATTATCGTCGGCTAGCTTCTTTTATTTCTTCAGGGTTAAGGTAGGTTCACCTCTCTCCACTTTGACTTTATTTACGTAGTTTATTTGGTTGGGAACGGAACAATATCTCAAGTGTATTACAAAAAAAACCAAAGTAAAATATTGACAATTAACTTTATTAAGGATAAAATATCTAGCAAAGTTTGAGAATTTATATTGACAATTTCGTGACACACATATAACAATAAGGGAGACACACTCAACGGTTGGTATTCTTATAGTATAACAATATGGTGTAAGACAAGTGCAATTAGGTGTTGTTTTATTAAAATAGTTTATAAAAGTGACATAGAATCAAGTTTTAAAAATTACAAACAGTGGATACTAATATTTAAATAAGTTGAATAAAAATTACAGTGGTATAATATCGGTGAAAGCAATGTAAATAGTTAGTTATGGAATAAACAAAGAAAGTTCTAGAAAAGTATATGAGCAAGTAAAAATGGCGCGTAAAATATTGTTAAAGTTAGCAAAAACCTGAATCTTCGGATATAACCTCCGTTGCTTCCTGCGCCTGTGTTCTGCTGGTTTTCACAACGGGAAACTGGAGAATATTTCTGCTACGGTCCCTCGGGATGACTTGAACTGTTTAGAAATCTCCAAGTCCGACGGCGGCTTGATCGGATGACCGGTCTCGAGCGTCCAAAGATGTTGGTCGTTGCACGGTGAAATTTATGGCGGGTAGTTTACGTATTGAAAACTTTAAAAATTCGTAATTCTTGAACTATTTGGTCGGCAGATGTTAAACTTGGTCTACAGGTAGATCGAAGGTATGGGTAACGTTTTGTAGACTTAAAAATCTCCAGCCCTTAATAATTTCGCCAATTTATTTTAATTACTTCGGAGCACAAAAAAACGTGACCTCTCACTGTAACGACTAATTACCGACGCTTACTTTTTTCACTTGTTTTTAATTGCATAACTTGCCGCAAATCGCTCCATTCTTTACTTGCATTATCTTTTTGAATATTATTCATTTAGACATTTTTACAGAGTAAAACAGTTAAAAAAATTACAATTTGATTTATAAAATAACTTTAGTTGGATATCATATGTTTATGTGTTTACAAACACTCTGTCAATATCGGTTTATTTTCGGGTTATTGCACCGTTAAAATTGTGGGCGGGGCTTAATCGTTCAAATGCATTTTAAAATAAATACGTTACATTTGTTTGAATAAAAACGCGTTAAATATTAATTTGAATTAAAAATGAATATAAACATTATAATAAAAAAAATAAGAAAAATAAGTTAATTATTTCAAAGCAAATTTGTCGTCAAAATAACGTATTTATACTTTGAATCAATCTTTCCCCTTCTTGGTATTAAAGTACATAGTAGATATAAATATTATGGTTACATGTATTCTTTGTTTCTTTCAGAGAAAAAAACCCTTCTTGCAATGCCTCAATTTTCCCCCTTGATTAAAAGATAGAAACTTGTTGAGAGCTTTTAATCAACCGTATCTAGGAGTAAGACAGAAATATATAAGTGCAGTATAGTGTTCTGATGAAAATTTAATGAAATGTGTGTGTTCACGTTAAAAATATTTCAAATTCTATAAGTAGTTATTTATATTATTCTAGCTAATAATTCCCTATTTAGTAATTGTCATTAAATGGTTAAAGTTAATTGTTTTATTTTGTTGTTCGGGTTCTTTTGTTTGGAAACCCTTTTTAATATTAAGTAGTTATTTTCTTCTTCCCTTTTTTTTTCTTATTTAATAATAATATGATTAATTTAATTAGCCTAGTCTAAATGTAAACTTGTGATTAGTATAGATAATATAATATAGTAATATAGTACTTATTATTGGTTTACGGACTATAACATGCTTGGTTGGTTTGTTCTGAAAGTTGTTTCGGCTTGTTATGTATATATATAAAAAAATACTTTATTTTTAAGTGTGGTAGTCTTGCAACATAGTTATGTGATATCTACCTTTAATGTAATTTGTTTCGGGTTCAAAAAGTTCGTAGGTGTTGTTACCAATGATTCGGAAAATATAATAATGTCGTCTAGGTAATGCAAAGCGAATTCATCATATCGGTCTAGTATACGATGCAGAAAACGTATCAGAGCGGCTGGTGATGTCTTTAAACCAAATGGACATACTCTAAACTGATATACTATTCCATTCACTAAGAAACCACAGTATTTTCTGGATTCCGGTTCTAAGTTTATTAACCAAAAAGCATTCTTTAAGTCTAATTTACTATAAATTTGTTTACTTCCGCATTTCGTTAATAAGATGTCTATGTTTTGCGGCATTTCGAATTCTGGCTTAATTCGTTTGTTCAGAGCTCTCGCGTCTAAGCATATTCTTAACGATAGGTCCTTCTTTTGAACTATTACAATGGGATTAATAAAGTATGTGTTCGATCTCTCGATAATTCCGGATTGTTCTAATCTCTCTAATTCTAAACTAACTTTCTGTTGGTAGTGGTAAGGAATAGGGTAATTCTTACTTATTATATGGGCAGTCATTGTCAATATTAATTGGATGTTCATATCCTTTTGCGAAAACAATATCGTTATTAATTAAAGTGAGGTTTTCGTTTAAAATGTTAATTAATGGCGGTACGACGTTTGTATACGGTATTTCCTGTTTATCAATTATATTCGTTATATCATTCTTATCATTTATAATGTCAGTTGTCTGTAAATCCTCCTTAATCTTGACCTCTTCTTCGCCCTCGTAACTATCTTGCGTTCCTAACAAATCTGGCCTATTATTCACTCCTATATATTCATTATTTATAATATTATCATTTCCAACTCTATCAATAAACCTTTCTTCAGCTCTCCTATAGTACGGTACATTATATTCTAATAAATTATTTATTACAACTGCTAAAACTTCTCTCTTATAAGTATTATATTCTTGCACTTCCTCTACGGACAAATGTTTATTAAATGTTAAATTGTTCTTTCCAATTGATAAAATACCTTTTTCAAAATTCAATATCATTTTCAACCTGTTGATATTATCTATACCCAATATACAGTCATATTGTAACTTCTCTATTACGTAACAGTGAATTAAATAACCGATTTCGTTTATTCTTATTTCGGTATTGAGTTGCTTTGTGACAGTGCCCATCTTCCTTCCATTTGCAGTAACTATGTCGGTACCCTTGGTTTGAACAACGTGTTGTTCGTATCCCTTTATTTGTTTTGCGAGATCTTCTCTAACTAATGTAATCTCGGCTCCGGTGTCGATTAAACACTTTAATTTTATGTTGCTAAATTGTAAAATAATAATGGGTAGAGAATATACTTCATTTACGGCGTCCCCTGCGTCTTCTATGTTTATGAATTCATCCGGTGATTGGTAAAATTTTATATTTTGTAACTTCCAGAACATGTTATAGCCGTTATCCTTATTTAATTTTGTTGGTTTGACGGTCCGGGTGTTGGGTTCAGATACGGATCGTCTTGTAATATTGGAGTTTTTTTTTGTAGCCCCTCTATGTCTGTTCTGTCAGGTGATAACGATCTATGTCGCCGGTAAGCATTATTACCTCGACCTCTTCCTCTGCTTGCGTAGTGATTTATTCCGCGTCTCGATTGGTGAGTTTGTGCACGTTGCGTGTTATAAGCCTCGTTATTGTCGGGTCGGTTATTGTTATAGTTGTTGTTTGATGAATTATTATGATAATTGTTCGGATAAGGTCGGTTGTACGTATGTTGTGTATTCGGTCGATTCTGATTATTATAATTATTGTGAGGATGGTTATTGTAGTTGTTATTAATTATTATTGTTATTATTCTGGTTGTATGGTCGAGAGGTTGCTGGTTGATAACGATTGTTTTGAGCATAATTATTTGTATTGTTATTGTTAGAATAATTGTTGAAACGTGGTATGGGGTTGGGAATGTAGTTCGGTGCTTGTGGGTTCCTAGTGTTGTTCGTCCGATTATTAGGCTGTTGTTGTTGGTTGGTTTCAGCGAAATCGTCCAGTCTTCGGAGTATCTCGATTAGAGAGTCCATGTCAGTGACCTTCTGACAGATAATCGCCTGAGTATCCGTGAAAATAAAGTGGTTCAACAATAGGCGCGCGATCATTGATTCACTCATGTCGCTGATGTGCTTGCACTGGTTGTATACGCGAGATGCATACATCTCCCTCGTCACTTGTCCCAATCTAAATTTCCCTATTAATAAGCGAACTTTGGCCCTGTTCTGCTGGTTTTCGTCCCAGTAGTTCTTCGTAAATAACACAACAAATTGATCTAAAGAATGGCAATGTTCCGCTATCCTTTGAAACCATTCTTGTGCGCTATTCCGCAATGTCGCTCGCACTACTTCGATCCGGTGTTTCTCGTCTATAACATCCTCTAAATACCGTAGTATCCCATTTAAATACGCCATGGGGTGTACTCGAGTCATATCTCCGTCAAAATGTTGTAAGTTTTCGATTTTTATTATCGAATTACCTGTATTTATGTTATGTATAGGTGCCGTGTAAGTTCTAAGTTTATTTTCTAATTGGTGTAAGTTGTGCTGCGTTTCATTATAATGGTCGGTTTGTACAGTTTTCATATTGTCTAGATTTAAGTTCACCGCCTGTATTTCTTGATTATGTATTTCTTTATTTTCATTAATTTGGGTATTAAGCTCGCGTCTTAATTGTT
This sequence comes from Melolontha melolontha, assembly GCA_935421215.2. NCBI lineage: Eukaryota > Metazoa > Arthropoda > Insecta > Coleoptera > Scarabaeidae > Melolontha > Melolontha melolontha. Next base: position 162,765,548 of record OW285237.1, on the reverse strand, counting down.
GGGTCTGTTCCTCATTGATTTGATTATATGTTGTTAATTTTGTATCTAATGTACAATTATTTTCGAGTATTATTTTATTTAAGTCTTTGTGAAGTTCTTTGTTCGCTGTATTAATTTTTGATTCGGTTATTTCGTAAATTTGAGTGGTTGAAGTTTCTAGTTGTTGTGCCCACTGTAAATTTTGTGATTTAACGGTCTCATCTAGTTTTAGGAGATACTTCAACTCATTCTGTTCCATGGCCTTTTGAGTTGCGGTGATTTCTGCAATTTGTACGTCGATATCCCCCTTGAATATATTAAGTTTCATTTCTATGTTTGTGTTGTTTAATTCTATTTTTTCATTTATATTAATTAGGTTGACTTCTAATCTCGTTGTCAGATCGTTATTTAAGTTATTTAAATCTTGTTTTAATTCTTGGCTGTTGTTGTCTAATTTGGCATTTAAATCTTTATTTGAATTGTTTATGTCTTGTTTTAGTTCGCGATTATTAGTATCTAGTTTGTTGTTGGTGTTATCTAATTTATTATTTATATCCTGTTTTAATTCTTGGTTATTAGTATCTAATTTGGTATTTAATTCTTTATTTGAATTGGTTATATCTTGTTTTAATTCTTGGTTGTTGGTGTCTAATTTGGTATTTATATCTTGCATTTGTGTTATTAACATGTTAAACATGTCCATGAATTTACTATCAGGCGAAACACTGGCTTCTCCTGAAACGGACGGTTGCGGTACTGTAGTGTCCCCCTGGTCACTCCGGTCTTCTTCTACTGCGTCTTTCGGGGTCTTAGCTCTGTGTCTAGTATCCATTTTAGAGTATATTTAGTTAGTTTGTAAATTATATTAGTGTTAGTGCAGGTAGTTGTAATTATATTGTAAATATGTTAGTTGTAAAATGTTGTTGTTTATAGTGTTATTAGATTTAATGTACACACGTAAATGCAATGACAAATAACAAAAATATATGTATATAGAAGAAATATGAGTCTGCACTTTAATATTTCCCTGTAACTACCTTTGAATATCTTACCGATGGTCTCGAAGACAGCAATCCCTTGAAATACAAAACCGTGCTCTCTCTCTGAAGTTCCACAAAGACAAAATAACAAATACATAAACAAATAGTACAGTATGGTAAATGCGAATACAACGGTTCTCCTTGTTTTTTTTTTTTAATTTATTTATTAATTCTTTGTGCCACGAAACTTTGTTACTTGAGAAAGTGTTCCTTCTTAATATATTTGACAATAGAGTGACTTTTTATTGAAGTGTGGAGTAGAAGTTCGCCCCAAAACGTTAGGGTGCCAAAATGTTATACTTCTAAATTGCCCCACTAAGTTGGGATGCAAAATGTTCTATGTCAAAGGACGTTAATATTTAAAAATGTTTATTATAGTTATAAAGGCCCCAAAACGTTGGGCTCTAAATGTTATATTACTGAATTTCACGTTGGGCTGGCAAATGTTATATTTCAATGAATATTAATATATACGTGAATGTTAATATACAAATGTTAATATATAGATAAATGTAAAGTGAATGTCATAAAAGTTATATAAAATTCACATCGGGCTCGTTCAATACTTATCTGTTTTTTGTTATTATCGTCGGCTAGCTTCTTTTATTTCTTCAGGGTTAAGGTAGGTTCACCTCTCTCCACTTTGACTTTATTTACGTAGTTTATTTGGTTGGGAACGGAACAATATCTCAAGTGTATTACAAAAAAAACCAAAGTAAAATATTGACAATTAACTTTATTAAGGATAAAATATCTAGCAAAGTTTGAGAATTTATATTGACAATTTCGTGACACACATATAACAATAAGGGAGACACACTCAACGGTTGGTATTCTTATAGTATAACAATATGGTGTAAGACAAGTGCAATTAGGTGTTGTTTTATTAAAATAGTTTATAAAAGTGACATAGAATCAAGTTTTAAAAATTACAAACAGTGGATACTAATATTTAAATAAGTTGAATAAAAATTACAGTGGTATAATATCGGTGAAAGCAATGTAAATAGTTAGTTATGGAATAAACAAAGAAAGTTCTAGAAAAGTATATGAGCAAGTAAAAATGGCGCGTAAAATATTGTTAAAGTTAGCAAAAACCTGAATCTTCGGATATAACCTCCGTTGCTTCCTGCGCCTGTGTTCTGCTGGTTTTCACAACGGGAAACTGGAGAATATTTCTGCTACGGTCCCTCGGGATGACTTGAACTGTTTAGAAATCTCCAAGTCCGACGGCGGCTTGATCGGATGACCGGTCTCGAGCGTCCAAAGATGTTGGTCGTTGCACGGTGAAATTTATGGCGGGTAGTTTACGTATTGAAAACTTTAAAAATTCGTAATTCTTGAACTATTTGGTCGGCAGATGTTAAACTTGGTCTACAGGTAGATCGAAGGTATGGGTAACGTTTTGTAGACTTAAAAATCTCCAGCCCTTAATAATTTCGCCAATTTATTTTAATTACTTCGGAGCACAAAAAAACGTGACCTCTCACTGTAACGACTAATTACCGACGCTTACTTTTTTCACTTGTTTTTAATTGCATAACTTGCCGCAAATCGCTCCATTCTTTACTTGCATCATCTTTTTGAATATTATTCATTTAGACATTTTTACAGAGTAAAACAGTTAAAAAAATTACAATTTGATTTATAAAATAACTTTAGTTGGATATCATATGTTTATGTGTTTACAAACACTCTGTCAATATCGGTTTATTTTCGGGTTATTGCACCGTTAAAATTGTGGGCGGGGCTTAATCTTTCAAATGCATTTGAAAATAAATACGTTACATTTGTTTGAATAAAAACGCGTTAAATATTAATTTGAATTAAAAATGAATATAAACATTATAATAAAAAAAATAGAAAAATAAGTTAATTATTTCAAAGCAAATTTGTCGTCAAAATAACGTATTTATACTTTGAATCAATCTTTCCCCTTCTTGGTATTAAAGTACATAGTAGATATAAATATTATGGTTACATGTATTCTTTGTTTCTTTCAGAGAAAAAAACCCTTCTTGCAATGCCTCAATATATATATATATATTAAACTAAACACCTCTGAACATATACGAGGTCTGCTCAATAGATCTGGCTTCCAATTTTGTATTGATTAATTGTGAACCAGATGAATACATATTTTGATGGGGGTTAGCTGTCTATGCACAAACCGGACTGATTATAATTAACGTACTTAGTTTCATTCTTTTTTTTAATATACCTGACGAATTTTGAACATTAACTTCTTAAGCTAATTTTTTTAATTTCATTTTATTATCTTATATTAACATAAATTTTAAAATAAAGATTGATTACACTTGGCCGAAATCCGCCCTTTTTATTTTCTTTGTTTTATCGTTTAGGACGGCTTGGTTGTAATTTTTGTCATCGTAATTTTCCGAATTTGCGACGTCTGGCGGTACCAAATTCGGTGGCGCCCTTTACCATCTTATTTTTATAGTACCTTTTGGTCTCCCCACCCCCGGGCTGACGCTGTCTCTGTAGCCTGGTGGGCAGCTAGACGTTAGCAGGGACGGGTAGGTGGGACAATCCACGTCGCCCGAAACTTGAGTTTTTGCGACCTTTTCTTTTTTTGGTAGTTGCGGTATTAGCACCGTAGCAATATACTTTACATCCTTCGATATGAACGTATTTAACACATCTACATCTAATTTAATTTCACTTTAAATTAATTTAGCCGGCTTTTCAGAAGTATTTACTATCGCTTTTCTTTTAACGGTATTGCTTATTTTTTTAAGATGATAAACACTGTCACTTACTGAATCATCATTATGATTTCCAGACATTTTTGAAAATATCGCATTTATGGTAAAAAGTACTACACTGTCTATTAGTACAACTCCAACACATTTCATCGGTTTTTTTAACTTCTCGACATTTGTAATATTTGACATTGTCTTTGTCAACTAAAAGTTGATTACCACGTTCACCAGAAATTAATTTCAATTCCATAATCATCATACACGGAAAACGGTTCCCAATACAATAAAGAAAATTTCCACACTTGCAGACCAAGTGAAATAATAATCCCTTAATTGCTATTCTAATGGTGGCGCAGTTCGTGCTAGGAATTAACGCTTGCTCTTAATGACAGTGTACCTGCTAATATTATTGGTGCAGTTAGAGTTTCCTTAACAATATGCATTTTCATATAATCCAAGCTTTAATCATGACAATGTACCAGCTCATTCATTATTAAAAATGTTTTATTTTCGTTAGGAATTGCTTATTTTTGTGCCCTAATTTAAAAAAATGGCTGACTGGCAAAAGATTTGACTTGAACGACGAGGTTATGTGTGAAGCTGATAACTATTATGGGGGCCTCGAATAAGCGTATTGTACAGCTGTCATAAAGAACTTTGAGCACCCATGGTATCTAGTGTTGGAAGGGGGGCGTGTAGAAAAATAAATACTTTAGAAAAATACTCTTTTCTTGGTTAGACCGATAATATTACTTTTTACCTTTGCATATCAATAAAGAAAAACTAAACAAGGTTTATATTTTAATGAAAAAAATTTTTAAAAAGATACATGTAGGTAGTTTAGATTAAGGAGAATAGTTGCATAAGTTTAGTGAAATTTGAACCATTGAATTGAACATATTAGAGTAACCAGCAATTACTTCATAAAACCTAAACCTATAACAATTTATGTAATAATGATGTAGATAAATTGAAAATACGATAGTTTGTAACGTGTCATAGAATATCACACCTATGACAATAAACAAACATGTATAAAGTAATTCCAAGCATGTATTGTTGGCACATGGAAAATATAAATTTTAAAGTAGGTTCAATATTCTAAAGTACAATATATAAACCAAACATTGTTAGTATTACACGTTTCAGATTACAAGTTCATTCAATTAATAACAATTCTTAAATTTGATTATTACATTCGAACAACGATATTACACAATTTAGTGATTTCAGCATTTTTTTTTATAATCATATCTACATAACACATAACATGTGTTTAAATATATTTGAATTATATTCATATGTATGTTACTTATACTGCTATATTTGTATTTATTAATGTAGGAGTAAACGATGAATAAAATAATGATAATATAAATAAAGCAAAATACTTCTAATTAAATTTCATGATATTATCTTAGTTATCTAAGTAAACATTATGGTAACAAAAAATATATAATAAAATAGTAAGTATTAATATAGTCTAGGTATATTTCTGATGAATATCAAATAATTGCTGGCATGGAATAGTAAAAATATTTAATGAAAGTAATGATATGGTAAGGTGTCAAACTTCTTCTGACCTAAAAACTTTTTTAAATTCATGTTGCAACTAATATACTCTTTTGTTCTTTAATTGCTGTCGACGCTGTCGTTCTATACTGCCAAAATGGTTAAACGCATTAATAATAATTTTCCTTCTTAATGTAATACATAAGAAAATAAGAATTGCACCAATTTGCACGGTTTTCAATGTGTGTTTCTAAATTTAAAAAATCAGTATAATATTATTAATGAAAAAGTGAGTTCACAAAGATAGATTTCAATTATTTTAGACTGCAATGTTATCCATCAGTTTTTATAACGGCTTACCTTTCCATTGCCATTTTCTTAAGGATAAGAGAAATTCTTCAATGAAGTCGATGTTTTGCCTTTTCTCCTTAAAATATTTTTAACTAAGACCAATGTTGTTCAACGGCTTGAAATTCTGGTGCATTCGGTGAACTTATCTCTTTTTGTATGAACTCGATGACATTTTCATGAAGCCAGTCAAGAATTCTTCTCGAATAGCGAGAGTTTGCGAGGTCTACCCAAAAAATACTTGTTTTTAGTGATTTCTTACGAAAAGGCAAAAAGTCTTCATTGTAAGCGCACTCGTACATTTCTATATTAATAGCGTTTTCACAGAAAAGGGGATTGCTTCGAAATTGACACTGACAAATTGGTTGGCAAATTAAAATTTTGCGACAAAATTTTTCCACAGAATTTTTTTTGTAAATGGTAAATTTTATTTATTTACTAGCTGTCCCGGCGAACTTCGAACCGCCTAACAGTCAATACATGTCGTGTTAAGTTTTAGCTAAACTTAATTTAGGATTTTATTAACGTAATAAAATGAACAAAAAATTTGTATTAAGTTGCTACACTTTTCGCGACCAAAGCAAAATATAACAAGTAATTACGTGGTTGCGAGATGTTCTGCAGGGCCTCCCTCTCTTGCCCGAACCTACCTGATGGTGGTAGTCCCGTGGAAAATACTCTGCCGGCTAGCTCTAACGTTATCGGAGCGTGTCGCGAGTTCCAGGGTCGCTTGATGGTGGATATGACGCCACCGTATTATTTTCCTGCAAAGTACCCCCGAAACACGAAAGCGGGTGGGACTCTGGTAGCTCCACAAGCAAAATAGTATGCCCCTTTATTACTTGTTACCCGTATCAATTTATTCTTTGCTCTCAAACACTTGAGGGAAAGGTATCAAATAAACACATGTCATCAACAATAACAAAATTTAATAACAAATCACAGTAGGTTCAGAATATATAATGACTTAATAAACAGACGTCGAATGAGTAATTAACAATAGATATATAGAATGAATATAGTTAGCAATACAAAAATTAAATTAAAGAAACGCCAATAATTAAGCTTAGATTAATTTTAAATTTAGCACAAAACCTCCCAGATTAATTCCCCAAATCTCATTAGAAACGCACTAGGCGCAATACAGTGTTTACTATAAAACAGATTCACCTGTCAAAACATCACCCTGTATAAACAGGAAGAAATACTGTGATCAATTATGATATAATTGATTAAAAATCCAAATAAGAGTTAAGCAGAACACAAATTAGGTATACGTAATTATTGCTTCTTTACAATATGGTTACAATGTTTAAATTGAAAGTATACAAATCTACAACGTACCCCAAGTTATTGAATAAACTGTACGGAGGCCCGTATGAAGGTTCTTAGCCTCGTACAATAGAACTAAGCTAATTACACCTGGCTGCTGGTGAAGCTAGACAACCAGTTTTAATTAATAAATTAGACAAATGCTTGTATCCAGATGTACAAACACCTAACGTCAAAAATTAATTGAATAATGCCTTGCTCGCTATCAATGTTATACGGAAAAAATTTATTAAGTGACACAGAGAAGTAAACAAACGTTGTAAAGCTAAGATCAGCAAAATATTATTGAATTCAATCTATAAACAAGTTCGTGCAATGAACGAACCCTATAAAAACTAACCTGATTTCATCAATCTAGGTCTTGCGATACTATTAAAAATGAAGGGTTTACTTTACATCGTCTGCCCAAATTAAAAGTGAATGGCTTCTCTAGAGCCTTACTTAAGTGTAAACAAACAGTTAATTAGTTAAATTTTAAATGGTTTGCAAAAGACTAAGAAATAACCAACAACAAGAAATATAATTTCAGCACCTACTTTAAAATGTCCCTTATAACGTCCAATTATCCAAACTTAATTTGAGAAAGCCTTCACAGGGGTTGCACGTGTTAGACAATTCCGTAGATTATGTCATACAATAGCTGCCATTAACGCCGCCATTAAGCTTTAGTACGCCATTTTGGACGCTAGCAAAATTCTTTTAGAAGCTTTTTTGTGTAGACCACGCCGAAATTAATAACTGCTACTGTGGGTGAAAAGTGGCTTTCTCCTCCGGGATTTCCTCCAAAATATCGAAAATTAAATGATCTGCTACGAGGAAAAGTGTGTTCACTTGTCCAGCCTTTCACGAGGTTTTAATTAAGAACTTCGTTGGAGTACAGCAGAAAACAGGAAAATTCCCAATCAAATAGGTGGTACAATAAAAAATATATCCTACAAAGGATTAAAAGGAATACATAAGTAAAAGTTCAAAAGAATATCATACTTCTTACCGCAAAGCCTAGGTTCACACACAACAATTAAACACAACCAGCGCTGACAAAGAACTTTGACCAAGTCCCGACCGATTGAAGATTCGCATCAATCGCATGCCGTCCGACATACGTCACACACAATCGTCGGCAGATACGAAGACAGGGGCGACATCTTTGCGCAAAAATAAACAAGCAAGAGAGGTTGCCGATCCACAGGGATCGAGAATCATTTAAATGAATAGCAAAGTAAGAAGAAAGACAGGAAGTTAATTCAACATAAAATAAAAATAAATATACCAACTGACCTAATTATTACCCAAAACATAACAAAGTTCAATAGTTTATTAGGATAAGATATATAAAGAAAATAAAAATTCAATAAAAGTACAAAAATCAAGTATTTCAATGGCGTATCAGCAAGACATTTGCTTTATTGAAGCTATGTATTTTGCTGCATGGGTAGCACTCGGGTTGATTCTTTTCAGTGAAGGATCTTGCGATATCCGACATTTTTTGTTTTGTTATCAAGCACAAGAACTAATAACGTGAACATGACACGTATAATTGACCATGAGAAAAACATTTTCTGGATTCAGAAGACAAACACTCAAGGATTGGCCTTGTGATTTGTTAATCGTCATGGCGAATGCAAGACGAATCGGAAATTGAATTCGTTTAAACTCAATGGGCAAATCGGTTAGAATCATCGGAATCCTGGCAATGAGAACTTCCTTACCTTTGAATTTTCCTTTGAGTACCGTCGCGTGAATCACGTTGATAATCAGTTTTCTTATCACCAAACGCGGTCCATTGCATAGTTTTGGTTGGTTTAGATTTCGAACCATAATGACTACCGAGCCAAACTTCAGTTGTAAATTGTGCAGTGGTAAGCCACATCCAAGGAGTTTCAAAATTCAGTTGGATAGTTGGTGGCTTTGTCTTCGTTTGTTAGACATCATTGTTCGCCAAACTTGCTCGACCACTTAACTATTTGTTGTTGTTGTGGCTAGCAATGGTGTTCGGGAATTCTTTATTGATGAGCTCGTCTTTCGATGAGACAAAATTGCAAAAATTCGGAGGAAATGAAATCATTCCGCTCGATTCGTTGACAGGAACGCGTCCGGTACCGATACCCAGCAATTGTTTGGAGAAATCTTCAGCAGATGGATCGTTCAGCAATGCAACTCTCATGTTTGCTGCGAGCTGAAATTTCTTCACATAGCGCCACAGATTCGATGATTTGAGGCAAGCGTTTATTTCATCGGCAGCAGTCGATCTTGGAATGACTGACAGTGTTTGGCGGAAACCGCAAGACAGTAAAATCATTGCGCCTTCGAAACATCTCTAGTCATTGCGCAGATCTTTCAATGTTCGGTCAAGTGCTTCCAATGCGCGTTTGTGCGCTATTGTGCATTCGTCCCAGATGATGATTTTAGATGCTACTAAAACTGTAGCTATTGCGGAGTGTTTTGCAATGTTACACATTTATTAATAACACTCGGACAAAACAAACAAATCGATAGATAACCTTTATATGCTTTTCTCAAAACAAATCACAGACAACAGGAAACAAAAAAAATTATACTTTTATGTCACTGATTTGCAATGGACATCAATTATTACAAATAAGCTAATCTTAACCCAATTTATTTAAAAATGAATTTTCTGTGTAATTTTTTTTCCGTGAATTTTTCCGATATTTTAATAGTTATTCTGCTATTCGGGGCGGAGACTAATCCTACAAATCAGTGATCATTAAAATCGGTTCACCTGTTCTTGAGTTATAAATGGTGTAATTAACACGACTTTGTTTTATGTATTAAGATTTATTAAGTAAGTATTTGCAGATTATTGCCGCTTCTCGCATCCAAAATGCCATTGATTTTTGTAGTTCCAGATTATTTCATACAATCTTCGCTTTTTCCCATTTCACTTTTCGTCGTCTTAGTTCATTTCTCTGTACTGGAATTCAATACCATATCTTCTTTCTTTATTCTTTATTTATTAATTCTGCCTAAGGGTCGGTACCACTTCAACAGCATTCTATTGATTCTATCTGTAATAGTATGTATGACTACCATTTTATATCCTATATTTTCATTCTCTGACGTAATCATACAGTGTTAGGCTATAACATATTCTTCAATAAGTCCTTTCAGCTGAGAGTGGCTTGTGTTTCATATTTCTATCTATAACTCGTACCTTCAACTCGTATGTCATAACTGACTGTATTTTATGTAGATTAAAATATATTATTTATTGTTTTTGTTAGATTTTTATTCCACAGCATTGGTAAAGCGTTTCGATCTTATTTTTCCTCTACTCATTTTTTCATTATGTCTTTATCATCTTTTCCATCTTCATAGATTGTAACTCCTAGATATTCATACTGCATAACATTTCCTATTATTCCAATATCTAGCTTTAAATAATCTTTTCCTCCCCTTGTAACCTATATATTGCGTCTTTTCACTGTTTATTTCCAAGTCCCACCTATTAATTCATTTAACATATATGCCATAATTTGTTGATCTTTTGCGATAATTGCTTTATTGTCGGGAAAGAGAACCGAATATATTGGAATCTTGCCTAACAATACTCTCATCGGACTGGATTAGAATCTAATGCTGCAATGCCAGCCTAAGGTAAATCTTAACAAGGGTTGGGGAAAGGCAACAGCCCTACTTAATTCCTTTTGGAGAGGAGAATAGTAGAGAGCTCTGATTTCCAATCTTTACAGTAGCAGCGTTTTATTTGTATAATGTTTTAATTGCGTTTATATTACACTTTCTGGATGTGATTCATAATTTCTGAAGCGGAATCGAGGGTTTTCGCAGCTCTATGAAGGTAAGTAACATGGAGTTCTCTGTTCTTTTCTAGCTTTTTATCTGCTAAGTGTCTTAATGTGAATATATTATGCGTGCAAGACCTTCCCAGTCGAAAACCACATTGTTTCTTAATTTTCTTTGTTTCTTTTTCTATTTTGGCTTGATGATTCTTCTGTAATTTCGGCATTTTTATTTCTGTCTCCCTTTTTTTAAATTCAATTTATTTAAGAAATTTGCTAATCCTTCGTATGGTTTCCCCTACTAGGCACTTGTTAAATATGATGCAAATAATATCTAATGGCGTGCTTTAGTAATTCGATAGGTAGATCACCTGGTCCTGAGGCTTTAATGGTTTTAATTTTATATAGAGATTTTTCCACGTTCCTTAATATAATCCGCTATACTTCGATATTCTATTCTTTATTTACATTTTGATGGGTATATAAATATTTACTTCGGATTTCTGTCACCAGATCTTTATAAAAATTTCTCCATATTTCTTCGGTTCTTATAGGATGTTTTTTTTGCTTCGATTGAATTTTTTCCCAACTTGTTTATGATTTTCTAAGTTTCTCTAGATCTAGATCCTTCCGTAAGTGTCCGCATTTATTGTCCCATTCCGTAATCTTCATCTTTCTTTATTATCCATGTTGTAAAATTGTTATCGCGGCAATGTAGCCATATCGCATTTAAACAGTAAAACTCGTCATCAAGAACAAGACAGCAATCAGTTTTTTTCATCAACAGCTTATCCAGAAATCTTGATCTTCTTATTATTGTATGCGTTTGTTTTATTTTTTGCTTTTCTATGAGTCCTTATAATCTATTTTTTCCTTCTTATTCCATTATACTACAGATGAAGTTGTTTCAACTTTTTTTTGTCAATATTTATGCAGAGATTTTTAAAAGATCTTATTTTCCGTTCTTTATGTATTTTTTATTAAATGTGCCTCTAGGTTTTCAACTTTTTTTGTCTTTTCCTTCTCAAGAAAATTGGTTATGTTCCTTCCACCATACACTGATTTTTACATTCTTTTGCGATCGCCGAAAAAGTTTCATTAAATTCATTATTTTCATTAAAAATTTTCAAAATATCACTTCGTCTATGCATTTGCAATTCCTTTCGTACAGAATTGATGGAATGCTTGTGCGAAAGAAGAGATACATTGTGTTACAAATTTCCGCATAAACTATTAAACAACTGGATTGATCGTTCCTTCTTACTGGGACGTATGTCTTTCTGTCTTTCTAGAATGAATGCTAGACATGCTGGTAAATTTTCAGTTCTGTTTTCAAGGACACATGTCATGATGCTAGAGTTAGAGAGATGTTAGAGTGTACAATCTCTCAGTACTGGATGATACATTAATGCAAGATGCTCTTGTGTGAGGATGATGATGATTTTCACTTAGTGTACTATATTTCCTTATAAATTGGGGTGTAAAATAGCTCGCGTCCGTGGTAGATTTGCTACACGTGCACCCTGGGTAACGCTAAATGAGCTAGAGCAAACTTTGGCAGCCAGACAATATCTTCAGATCTCCTGGCAAGTATACATGGATCCACGTATCTCATGGTCTCTAAATCATGGCCCTTCTCAGAAACAAACGACAAGAAGTCTCGGAGAAGCAATGGAAGTGTGAAGCCGCCCTCCATCCGCAGAAAGAAACGCCTGGTTGGAGAATATAGTGGAGCATCAGATTCCCACCACCCAGGATATATATATATATATATATATATATATTGTTATAAATGTATATCACACTAAATCACACTATTGATTTAGACCCGAGTGGGGACCCGAGCTATGGGCGTTGACGGTATTGCTATAAATTTAATCAAATTAACGTTACCTTTTACTCTGTCATATATTAGTCACATAATGAATTCCTGCTTATACGACCGTATTTACCCTGAAATTTGGAAAACGGCTGTGGTTATCCCACTGTCTAAGAAAAATAGACCGACACAGTTTGATGATTTCCGTCCGATAAGTATTTTACCTATTATTAGTAAAGTTTTGGAAAAAGCCATGCACGAGCAAATATGTACTCATCCTCATAAGTACTCATTATTGCCCAATTGTCAATCAGGGTTTATTTGGGGCCATAGTTGTACGACAACTCTGTTGGAGGTGACAGACGATATAATTGATGCTAGAGACAAGGATAGGTTGACGCTGTTGATTTTGCCTGACTTCAGCAAGGCATTTGACACGATAAATCACGAAATTTGAGTATCAATTGCTTCTCATATTGGTATCAACGATCGTGCCATTGCCTTGATTCGATCATTCTTGAATGATAGGAGCTAGCTTGTGTGTTTGTCGAGTATTAACTCAAAACCTTTATGTGTACAGGTGTCCCGCAAGGGTCATTTTTGGCCCCACTCTCTTTTTCTATTTACACGTCGTTCGTGCAAACATATGTTAAGCATAGTCACATACAAATGTATGCAGATGATACACAAATATATAAATCATTCAGAACCGTTGATATTGATTTAGCGTTGAGTGGGATGCAGGAGGATTTGAACGGCGTCGGTTGTTTTGCTGAGATGCACTCTCTCAAACTGAACCCGGGCAAATCTATAGCTATTCTATTTGGTAGGCCGAGGGATGTTGATAGGTTTGGGGACAGTATATATATATTACAATAAATAATACTATTGTACCTTTTTCTAGTCGGGCAAAAAATTTGGGACTTACTGTAGACAACTCTTTTAGGTATAGAGAACATATAACCAAGATCATGAGTGTCGCGTCCAGAAATTTGAAGTTATTATATCCGAACCGAAATATTCTCAATGGGCAAACAAAAAAAAATGCTGTGTGAAAGCTTGGTACTGTCGGCTTTCACTTATTGTTCTCCTGTGTGTGGGCCGTGTTTGGATGTTGCCGATTGCCAGAGAGCGCAGAGAGTACAGAATATTTGTATTAGATATATCTATGGTATTCGAAAATATGATAGTGTTTTCCATAGACTTGTGTTGCTAAATATGAGCAGTCGTATTAAGCAATCTTCTTTGAACTTATTTTATAAAATAATATAGGGTAAGTTTAGGATAGTTGGCCCACTTTCTTTCAAAATGCTGTACTTTTGTTAAATTTAAGAACATTGTTTTGTAACTGCTGGCAATAAATACATATTACGATTCTGTACTTGATTTTTATTGCAGTCTAAGGACAATCTAAACATACTTTAATAAATGAACAAAAAATATAACACAATGAGTGGTCCAATCAACCCATAGCATGCGGGTTAGTTGGACTGCTTGCTATGTGATAGTTAGACCACTGCCAAACTCAAGTCTAATCATAAACTTAAACATCATGGTAGAAAATATATAATACATTTTAGATGCAGATAAATAATTATTCTCTTCTTTTGAAGACTACTTTACCACATATTTCATGCAACTTTCATGAGACCATATATCACATCGAACACATTTACACCAGTCGTCACTACTTTGTGTTTCAGCAGAGTATTCTCCACATCCGGTACAGTTGTTTTCATCTCATTCTTCCTCTGGACCGTCGCCATCGTGCAAGACTACATCATTATTACTCGACGTGCCACTCTTATCATGATTCGGTGTTTATGTTTTTTTTTTACTTCTTCAATTTTCTTTTTTGGGTTTCACTCTCTGTTTTCTTCTCCTTTTCTTTTTGCGTGTTTATGTTTTGTATACTGGCAACTTGGCAACACTGGCAACTTGGTGACTTCGTTTTCTTCACAGTTGTGTGTTCACAAGTTGCGTTAATAGGCACTGGTGAAATACTGTCTAGAAAATTTCCTGTAGTTATTTCTGGCATTTCCGGTCCCATATCTGGATCGTTAGAATAACAAGGAACTGGCCATTGGTTCCGAATGGGTACTCTAGATTTTGATGGAGTCATATTTTTCTGGGATAGGTGGTGGATCAGCTTGTTCGGGATTTATTTGTGCTGAATCTTCAGTCAGATGGCATAATCTGGTAAGCTGGAGGGTTGGTAAGAAAATTCCTTCTGCACTGCAACATGCCGCAACCGAAATTATCTCTCCCTTTTCTCCCAACGATATACTTGCCGCACTTTTGGATCTCTTTTGAGCTATTACTTCTCTGAGATTTTGATGTATTTTGGGCTTTTATTCTTCTTTTTAGGGTTGTTTTGGGTATGCCGAATTATGTGGCGGCTCTATTATCCCTCATTGTGTCGGAAGTTACTGTATTGACCGCATTCAGTAATTCCCACAATGAATATAAAAACGGTCCAACTATCCCAAAACTATGGGTTAGATGGACCACTTTATTATTATACTCACGTGCTTAGAAACGCCTTAAAAGTTAGGTTAGCAACATTTCTAACATGTTACATGTACAAATAGAAACATCAAATAAAATCATACCTTTGTGTTCTTTATGGTAGCTAATATACTACTAGTATAAATATTTTAATGGAATGTTTTCACTGCTATGTCCACGTTGACGTACTCGCGAGGAAGAAACAACAGATTATGCGTCGCAACAACACTTAAGTTATTTTAGGCAACATTTTCTGGTTAAACTTATAATTCATATGTTTAAGGTTTCGGTGTTAAAACAGGGGACTGTAACTATGTTGCGGTCTATCTTAACCGCACCTTATGGTTTTCGCAATTACTACAATTCATTCATTGTTTAAGTTTGTTTCTTTTCTTTTTATTGTTGATACTCTAATTGTAATTGTGAAAATAAAGGCTTTTATTATTATTATTGTTATTCTAATTAGTAGATTTTATATAACTAATATAAAAGCAATTAAATGAGATAATATAAGTCTAAATTTGCAGAAATTACTTATCTTCATACCAAAGATGATCATTTTTACATAAACTCTATATTTTTTGTTAACTATTCCTTAGAATTTTTTAATTTATTTTATTCTGCTATCATCAGCTAGTTCAAATTTTGTTCAATTATATTACTATAATTTTATTTATTATCGTTAACTAACGTGTGATATATCTCATTTCCTTTAATTATTCACGAGTGAATTATTGTACATGCATTCTGTAATTGCATGTATACAGGAATTACTCATCATCGATGTGTCTGTAAATTTGGTCAAGTTGATCGCAAATTTAACCTTTGGACGGACTACAAGGCATTTTAGATATCTTTTATACTTATATCTTCAATATTTGAATATTATTTGTTGTTAATCACTAATTGAATTCATTCGAATAACAGCAGTGTGCGACACGAGGTAAGTTATTAACGCATTCGTTATTCTTGCACTTTGTGATTAAAAAGATAATTATTTTATTTGAAGTAAATGTATATTTATAATGAATTATACTTTTTTTTTACTTTTTTTAATTTAGATGCCGGCTCCACCTTTTCTTTTGGATTTAGGTCCGTTATCTGAAGATGCCAAACTTGTAGCTCAACAAGAGTTGCGTGAAACGCTAGAAATCGTTGAACAAAGTCTCAAAGAATTAAGAAAATTTCTACATGACGATAAAACTATATATTATAGAACAGATGATGATGAATTTCTTTTAATTTTTCTGAGGCCGACAAAATTTTACCCTGAAAGTGCTTATAAACTTGTAAGTATTTAATATAATATACAATAATATTTATGTTGTAAGAGAAAATGTTGTTATTATAATTATCATTTTTATCTTTTGTTTTGTTTTTGTGAACAAATTAATACACGCATATTATTTGTTCGACCGCTTTCCCATTACAGTGAGAGTTCACTCGTTTCAAAACGTATTGTGTATTTGTGACTGACTATTTAATTTGGTTTAGAGTTTTTTTTTATGTGATCATTTAAAATTAGAATTTATTAAATGATTAAATTTGTCCGTTATTGTTTAATGAAAACAGCTTGCGAATATATACGTGTTGATAAAATATTTTATGATGATTTTCTTAGAATGCGAAATGATATTTTCATTTACTGTATTTACAGTACATTTAAGTACTACGATAAATGTACCCAATACCGACCTGCAGCTATCAGCGACCAAAACCAAATTTTGGTAAAACTATTGCTATAATAGGAAGCTATTGGCAGTTCTAGATCTCGTCTATGATATTCCAGCCAATTATATTCAATTCCCCACACAATTATCGCAGTACCAAATGGTGGAAAGTTTGCGTTTTAACGACAGTGTGCATAACTCATGATAATTTTAGTAAATTTTGTTATGTTGATTGAATTATCATCTTCTGATTCTCGTTTAAAAACTAGGTAAGTCATAACATAGATACAAAAGTATTTTTAATAATATAAAATATTATTAAAAACGGGGTGTGAAGAACACAATACAAGTTATATATTTGTGAATGTATCTCCTCTCCAGAGACGCAGATACGTATTTCACCTTTCTACAGGATCGTCGGTACGCCCCTGCTGGAGAAGAGATACATTCAACCAAATATAACTACCTTGCTATCAACCAGAAATTATTAAGACAGAGCGTGAAAGAATATTCAGCGCTGTCTAGATAACAACTGCCGAACTAAGCAACGTGTTTCTCTAGACGGTAACATACCATATCTATAGAAAACTGTATTATCGCGTCTTCACTACTTGTCGGGCGAACCGAATGCGTATATAACAAAATAATTTGAAACATACATGAGTGGGTAAAAACCACACCAATTTGTATAATACAAAAGTATTTTTAATAAAATAAAATATTATTAAAAATTGGTTCGCCCGACAAGTAGTGAAGACGCGATAATACAGTTTTCTATAGATATGGTATGTTACCGTCTAGAGAAACACGTTGCTTAGTTCGGCAGTTGTTATCTAGACAGCGCTGAATATTCTTTCACGCTCTGTCTTAATAATTTCTGGTTGATAGCAAGGTAGTTATATTTGGTTGAATGTATCTCTTCTCTAGCAGGGGCGTACCGACGATCCTGTAGAAAGGTGAAATACGTATCTGCGTCTCTGGAGAGGAGATACATTCACAAATATATAACTTGTATTGTGTTCTTCACACCCCATTTTTAATAATATTTTATATTATTAAAAATACTTTTGTATTATACAAATTGGTGTGGTTTTTACCCACTCATGTATGTTTCAAATTATTTTGTCATAACATAGATATTACGTTAAAAGTTTTACCTATATATTTTGGTAATATTTAGCTTATGAATGTAGAGAAATTTATGAAGAAATCGGTTAGAGAATACAAAATATATGGGCCGGTAAAACGTTCAAGATTAACGGCATAGTTCGTATTACCGACCAAATGGTCGGTAATAGGAAATAGACAAAGATTTTCAATTTGCCTTTTTCGAGAATATTATCTAGAATCTAATGGAACAGAAACAATACATCTGTCAGAAATTAATTACTGAACTTTAGAATCTTTCACCGACCAGAAAAGACATAATATATAATTAAATATTCGCACATATTGAATAATTGTTCTTCATTGTAAATAGGTGTCACCTTCAAATCACAACGAATTATTTGTTTCCGGTTGAGTACCACAAATTTATTTATGATAAAATAGTTTTAGTTTCCAACAATTCTAGTGGCCCTTAATAAATGGTGCAACTAAAACAAAACCTATATGTACATACTCGTATAAGGAGTTGCTTTCCCATTCACCGACCATAGTTTAGTTTCTGATATTTTCGCTATTATAAAGTGCTATTCTATTTTTTGAGGCGACTTCCTTTAATTTCTTCTTTGATCTAATGCAACATGCATATTTAATATAGTTATTATTTCCTAATTTTATAGTTAAAATGGAGAGGGAAACGAAAAACTATTCCGAAGAAACGCTACAATATGCTCTATTATCAATAAGAAAGAGGATGCGTTTTTAAAAGCTTCAAATCTACTTGCGTAGATAAAATTCATAATAAATATAATCCCTATTCGAAAAGCGGAGCGCATATTGTGCTTACAAAAGCAGAGGAGGATAACATAGTGAAATGGGTTTTATATTTAGGAAGCGATGGTTTTCCAGTGACCAAATGCCAGTTGCCTAAAAGTGTAACAAAATTAGTATCCCAACTCTAAATCCCAATAAAAAAGACCCTTTCAAAATTGGTAGTCCAGGTTGCCATATGTACGAAAATTTTCTAACTAGACATCCATGATTTTCTACTAGAGTTTCACAAAACCTTACAGTCACGTGCTAATATCAATGTAAAATATATTCGTAGTTGGTTTAGACGAGTTCAAGATTTCATAAGTGAAAATAAATTAGAGGTAGTCCTGAAAGATCCTAGAGGAGTGTTTGACTGTAATTAAACAGTGACAATAAGCGATAACCATTGGAGATGACCAACAAAAGACGATATTCTGTCTTATGCTGAAAAAGAAATCATGTACAGTATTGACTTTCCAATGGCTGTTAATAATCGTGGAGTTTATGTTCCATAAGTCAATGAAATTAGAAAAAACAATGGAGATATATTCCATACGTCATGCATCTATTTGTTTTATCTTTATTTAAACAAAAATAAAGTTATGTTTTTCAACAAATTACTAGTTTCATAGTAGATTTTTCGTATAGTCGGTAATGGGTACACAGAAGGTCGGTAATAAGAATATTTGAAAAACATGGGACTTAATCGGTACATCTCAACATTCCGTTAAAGAAATTTATAGCGTTCTTATAATTAATTTGTTATTCATTAACACATTTTTCGTTATAATTTAAAAACTGAATTGTCTATTCCTTATGTGAAAAATACAATATGAAAATTAATGAGGAAAAAAAACCTTATTATAACGATTTCTGTTGACTAATCTCTTAAGGGGTTGGGAAATGGTACATTTACCCTAAGCAATATAAACATATTTGTATATGACAATAACGAACTAAGTTGCCCAAGTAGCTTATAATGTAATCAATTTAAATGTAAAAGTAATTATTTATGCATTTAGGGGCCGGTTTAATAAACGGACCCATACGAGTTGCGCCAAAGTACCTGAATTAATCCTAGAAATAAAATTTTAGAAGAAAAATTTTGTGCAAAATTCAAATGAACCGTCCATGTAGACTGAATCCGTCGAACATAGGAAATTCAAATTTGTAAAACAAGAAAATATTATAATTTGTGTTGCACTTCAGCTACTAACAAAAAGTTTTCTTCTTTACTTGTTTTTGGTGTCAAATTCTTCAATAAGTCAAAAACCTCGCCCCTGTTTTTCGGTAATGGAGGTAAAATACTTCGACGCGCATAATACATATTTATCCGAGTTCGGTTCAAATCTTTTGTTGTTAGCATTGAAAAATTATCTTCTTTTAAACGTTTTATTTCACTATGAATCAACTTGGCAGGTTTTTCGTACATGTCACCTTGTGCTTTCCTTTTGACTGAATTACTAAGTATTTGCCTTGCAATTGTGTTGTCACTTGGATGGTTGTGACTCAAATCTTTGTTTATTATGAAATAATTTCCACTTTCTGTATAAACCTTTGCCGCACAAGATTTATTTGTACACCTCCACCGAACACCATTTAAATTTTCAGAAGTTTTTCTGAATTTGTAGTTATTTATTACTAATAATAATTTTCCTTTCTCACTAAACATAGTATACACTTCCATGATTGTCTAACTAACTAACTTGACGATAAATGAATATCATCCATAAATATGTAGGTAATATTTAAGGAAAATATTAACTACCCCTACTTAATGACCAACATTTACCACCCTCGAGGTGTATCTTTGGCGCAACTCGTATACGGATTTAAGAGGGATTACTAATTCCTAGAATCTGTGGCGCAACTCGTATACACCGTAATAAACGATAAAATCTGCAGATTTGATTTAGTAACCAAGTAAATTTAATTTACTCTATAGATTGGATATTATAAATAGCGAATCAGAAAACTAAGCTAGTAAATCCAACAGCATAGAAAATCGTGGTATTAAATGTTATGCATTGGTTAAATGCGAACAGTTATTTGCTCCATTGTGTTCAAATAAACATAACCTCATTTTTAAAAGTTTATATTTTGTGTGTGTTTGATAACTTGAATTTCGATAATGCCAGATTTATCGGTCTGTATTTTACAAATATAAACAAAAAGAAATAGTAAAGATTTAGGTTTTTTTTGTTTTTTTCGTTTTATTTGGTGGCTTCATCGTTTATCGTAACGCTAAACTGCAAAATACATAGCTATTCAGAGTTATTCTACAAATACTTATTTTACTTGCATGCATTTTTTATAATACCATATTTCAATTTATTCGTTGAATAAATTTATTCGTCTAGCTGTTATTCAGAGATATATTCGCTGTTTATAATACCGGCCTTAAGTTGTTCTTAATTCGCTTTTGAACGATGTCAATGTATATGTAAAGTCAGTTTCAAGATATAGTGCGAGCCGCTAGCTTCCACCACCACAGTTGGTATGCAACAGGCGCGACTAGTGATGACGTATTTGGGAGTGCAAGTACAATGATGCGAGTGCCTCGTGTGTTTTCGGTGTTTACTAAGAAAACGTTACAGTTAGTACACGAGAATACACGAAGCACTCGCATCATTGTACTTGCACTCCCAAATACGTCATCACGAGCCGCGCCTGGTATGCAATAAAAGTAATCAATATGAGAAACACCCTGCAGGGCCGTATTATCAATATTTGATCATAAATAATAAAAGTATACGTGCATTATAATATGAATGTATATTTATACGAAATCTCACTAACGCTATGTGAAATGCAAGAATACATTTGCACGCTAATTTATTCTGTAAATTGTATGATAGTTAATTTACAAATTAGCAAAGATATAAACAAAGGGAGATGAAAACATCTAAAACTTACGATATAAAAATGTCTGTATCATGCTCAAACTCTGACTCGGTGGAATTTTTGTCACTATTTACATTAATTATGAGCTGCGGATGCGTCCTTGGTAAATAATTGGCTGCACTCGAATTGCACGCAAGATGTTTACCTGCATCGGGCAATGCTTTTAATCTCTTTTGTGGGCACACAGGAATTGCACGCACGTTTTAAAATTGGAAGCAATCGAATTGCACGCATTTAATCATTAGGTGCTTTGATAAGAGACAAAATGAATTTATATTTTATAATGCAAAGATTAACTTACTAGAATAAATAATACAATAAATAAATTTATAAAAATTACTTTATTTATTAGATTTGAGTACAGTGTATGAAATGGCATTTACTAAATTTATCCTAGTAATAGTATTACTCTTATACTGCTCAATTAAATTATTAATAAACATTTCTTGGCGCGATAACGTTTTCTTGTGAGTATTTGCACTACTACTATTAATTTTAACATACGTGTCTATTTGAAACTGCAGCAAAGTCTCTACGAAAAGAACAATGTTCGGATGAGCTACGTAGAAAGCTGAATTAAATTTAGAGTGAAAAGATTCACAGCTATTGGTTGTTCTACAGAATGAACTCTCACATTTAGCCCAAACTTCAGGCCGAAACATGTCTTCTTCACTAATATATGTGTCCACTAGATAATCAGAAGATTTTATTAATTTGTGATTATCTGGCATATTACACTGAAAATCAAAAACAAAGCAGTCACCGACTTCATCCGGGGGTAAATAGGTAAGCCCAAACGTATGCCTCAACCACTTACCAACATCTGATTGTTTATCTTTATAGTCTTTCACTAAGCCACACTTTTGAATTTGTCGCCACCATGCTTGCGATAAGTGAAAGCGGCAACCAACGATTTTTACATTTTGCCACAAATCACGCACTGCTTTATGTATGGCATTTTCAAAGTCTATAACAATCGTCTGAGGTTTCAGTGATAAATCCAATTCTGCACATTTACTAGCAAGAATCTGTAGAGAGGCCTTGTAGGCTATAGATTCCTTGCTGCTTAGTAAAATATACACAGTTGGTGTAAAACAATTGTTTTGAACTGTGGGAACTGTAAACAGTTGTAAGAAATATTTTGTGGAACAGCTAAAAGTACCATCCATTAATAAAATATCACTCTTACACAGCTGCCTCAAATTAGTCTCGTACGAGAATATCACAATGTTGTTGTGGTTGTCATTATAGAGTAAAAAGCGTTCGTTCAGATTTGTATTTATATCCATTTTCGCTAATGTACTATGAACTTCTTGAATTCCTGTTGGAATTTTTGCATATTTCTTTACTCTCGCATAATTTATATTGTTTCTAATGTAACGTACATCACTGACTGTTACTTCATTGAAATCATTCGAACTCAATTTAACTATCTTCTTACGAATCAGCTTAGAGGGTGGCTCCGTAGGGTCCTTCACAGCTTTACGTTTTACAGAATTAGAAATAACATAACGTATTAGTTTTCCTTTGTCAACACTATGATTATGACACTAAAACTTCCTTGTAATAACATCGCCCACTGTATAAACCTTAGCTGTGCATTTTCTTACTGTACATCTCCAATATACTTCGGACGAAGCCATCTCCCGAGATTTGTATACTTGAAATTATTTAGTACAATAAGTACTTTTCCTTTTTCACTGAACACTTCGATACGGTTTTCCATTTTAAACAATGATACTAAGAGACACTACTTATTAACTCAAAGAAAACTGACGACTAACTCAAAGAAAACTGACGACAGTGAATTTGAGTAGGTATTTATGTTTCTATACTACATATCATTAAGATGTCATTAAAATGCAGTTAAGTAGGACGGCCGTTAAGAAAACCATGAAATTATCTACGTAAATACTTTACGTGCAATTCGGGTGAGCGATTAAAATACCTTTTTGAAAATCTGCGCGCAATTCGGGATAGCGGTTAACCATGGCCAGCTAATTTGCGTGCAATTCGTGTGCGCCCAAATAATTGTACTTTGCTTCAATTTTAGTAACACGATTAATTGCATTGTGCCATGCGTAGATATGTTTTGTATTTCTTCTTCTATTAGCTGTATAACACTCATTGAATTTTGGCGATTTATTTTTTCTTCGTATGTTTTCTTTGAGTGGTGCCCAAATCAATTCAATAAGGTAAAATTGCAGTGGTACGGCGGCAACCGTAACACATTCAAATGACTTCTTGCATTCAAGTAGTTTCTTTTTTTGTAAAAGAACCTTTAAACAAAATGTTATTGTCATATAGAACGTCTTGTATAGTTCCCTTGATAAGCTATTTTCTTTTGTAAATGAAAGTGGGAGGGAGCATTATCAAAAACAATCACGCTATTTGTACTTAACTTCGGTATTAAACTATATTCAAAGCAATCTTCGCATATTGATGCCGACATGTCTTCGTGGTAATCTAAGGAACATTTTTTTTTGCAGCTCCTTCAACCTAACTATTTGTAGATCCACAATGCAGTATTATCAGTCTTTTTCCTTTAGATGCAGGAACATCGAACCGGCACAGATCTGAATTGTCACTCCATCCCACAATATCATGCGTATCATACCACGTTTCGTCGAGGTAATAAATACTTCTTTCCTTGTTGTCTATATCTGTCGATAGCAAGTAAGTAATCGTACCGTCACATACGTACTCTCGAGCTTTCCATTATACGATGTCTTCTATCCCTTTTCTTGTATTTGAATCCGTTTGCTTTTAAGAATCTTCACAATGTTGCCTTTGAGTATTCAATATCATCACTCATTAATGTAACCCGTAAACTGTAGGTACTTCATTCTTTCCATACAAGGAGTATATTTTCTACCAAACTACATCGACATCTCTCAAAGTTACTTTTTTAAATTGTCCACTATTACATTTCTTATTTCTTTCAGATACACCAACATTAACCATTGCTCTAATAGCCGATTCCGGTATTTTAGTTGTGAAGTTTTTAGGATAGCTTTCGAAGTACATAATTCATTTATTTTCATTGAACCATTGTAGACATTTAATACAATTTGCTTTGCATCCATAGATAAATGTTGTCTTGCCTTCTATTACACATTTTGTCCCCATCTCCAACACCCACATCCACTTAAAGTAACTGCACTACTATTTTTCCAAGGTTTGAACATTGTACACTTTTGCATTTATAATGCCCGTTCATTTTATTTGTTTGAAATAAACTAAATTGAAAATTTTATTTGACTATAACATGTAAATAAGCATTAAAATATTAAAAGTAGGGATTTATATTAATTACTTTATTTTCCAATGTGGCAAGTCGATATTATTCGTCAATCAATTTATAATATGTATAGATAAAATTAAGTTCGAATAATAAAAAATTATAACTAATACTTTTCTGGTTTCTATGCCGATATTATAATCATCGTTTGCATTTCTATAGACCTTCACCGCAGGGTACCTAATTAAAGTATTTACATATTAGCTTGCTGTCGCATAATATCTTGAAACAGACTATGCACACGTTGAATATCTTCAAAAAGCTATTTATTTTTACAGCTTACGGTACAGGCTAAATTATTTATAAGTTAAGCGGGGATATTTATACAGCATCCATAAGCGGCGAGACAAGTTTAACAACAATAATAACATAAAATATATTGCTTATTACTATTTATTTATACTGTACTGAGGTATTTAATGTACACATTTCGCGTGTCCCACGATGTATGCGTTTTTGACATCGTAACGCCTGACATATGTCGGTGATGGCGTAGACTGGCACTCCGTCCATGCAAGCTGTTTAAATATCCCCGCTTTATTTATAATTATAGGTTATACATGAATTCTTTCGATCGTTCTTTTTGTGTCCTTTTAATATTTTTCCTGCCTCCGTGATTTTTCTTTTTTTTTAAATTTTACATTTTTTGTGTTACCAACCAACTTAGTTACTTCTTTGCTACGAGCTATAGTATAGTAGGATTTTATCTTCAGCTCTTCTTTTCTATGTTTGTTTCTATTGGTTATTTCTTATTGTTATACTTATTTGCCTTAAATATTTCATGTTTATTAATAGTATTTTACTTTTCTATCCTTTACTTAGTACCTGGGATTCACAGCTGACTGGAATAACTGATAAATACTAAGATTTTGTATACATTTAATCTGTATTTGCTTCTACTTCTCTTTATTATTAATGTTATCGCTGTTTATGTATAATGTAATTTTATGAACTTAACAAGTCTTTTATTAATTTTACTTTCTTCTCAAAAATTTTCTTAGATAACCATCTGAATTCTATTCAAACTTACTATTTCCCTTTCTACCATTACTTCATAAAATATATTTAAATTGTTTTAGATTAATTTCACCATTTCCTATGACTAATAAATGATAAAAAACTTTGAATTTTGATAGCTAACCTTATTAAAACTGTGTGTGGCGGCTTCTAAAAAATTTGAAAGCAAAATCATTAATAATAACATATTATCAGCAACAATATACAAACGTTTTACTTAAGTAACCTGATTTTTAGATGTTCAAAACTGTTTCAAATAGTTATTTAATCTTGACCACGTCTCTTACATCGTCTCTTTCTTGCTGTTATACCATTAAGACATCTAACTAATCTTTTATTTATGGCATTTCAATCCTAGTAATAATAAAAATAATAATGATAAAATAATAATAATATTAATAATAGTTTATAGGATTCTTTCAGCCTTTACTTAATGAAATTCCACTATAACTATTATCGGGATAAAATAAAACAAATTTGGGTTATATCCCTAGGGCATGGAGAGAAACTAGGGTAGTGTTTATTCCGAAGCCCGTAAAAGCAACATATACCCACCCTAAATCATTCAGACCAATTAGTCGTACCTCTTTTATGTTGAAGACTATGGAAGAAATGATATATTTAAATATTAAAGAAGGGGCTCTGGATAGATATCCTCTACACCTACTGCAATGGGCATACCAGATGGGAAAATCAGGTGAGGGTGCCCTGCATAGCCTGGTGAGAGGGCTCAAAAGGAGCCTACACTACAAGGAAATTGCACTTGCAGTCGTCTTAGACATAGAGGGAGCTTTCGATAACACCTCGATGTCTTCTATTATTCGATCTTTAAGAGATCGAAAAATAAAAAACACCACATGCAACTGGGTTCATAACATGCTGCGTAGCAGAGTAGTTCATGCCCAAATGCAAAACAAAACGATCTCCATGAGGACAACAAAAGGGTGTCCTCAAGGAGGCGTATTGTCACCACTACTATGGAGTCTAGTAGTGGATAATCTCCTCAGGACATTAAATGACCAGGGAATATGGACGCAGGGGTTCGCCGATGACATTGTCATAGTGTCCCAGGGGAAATTCCCGGGGACAGTGGCGAGCATCATGCGAAATGCTCTGCTAATTGTAGAAAGATGGTGCCTTGAGGAGGGATTAACTGTCAATCCTCAAAAAAACAAGTTGGTAGCCTTTACCAACATGAGAAAACTAAATGATCTGGGCTGCATAAAGCTGTTTGGACAAGAGTTAGAACTAACCAATGAATTGAAGTATCTAGGCATAACACTTGATGCGAAACTGAATTGGAGCAGACACCTAGCCAAAGTGGCAGACAGGGCGGCGAAGCTCTTCTGGAGATGCAGAAGAGCTGTTGGCAAGACCTGGTGACTAAAACCAAATGTGGTACACTGGTTGTACACAGTAGTAATAAGACCAACGATTACCTATGGAGCAGTTGTCTGGTGGAGGAGGACGGAGCGGACATCGTCGGTGGGGCTCCTTACGACTTTAGAGCGACAGGCCCTCTTGGGAATCACGGGAGCTATGAAGAGCACGGGAACCGCTTCCATGGAGGCCATCGTGGGTCTCCCTCCGCTGGAACTATTTGCAAAGGCGGAGGCAATGGTTGCGATACTGAGGCTGGAGGCCAATGACGTATGGTGTCCTAATAAGGTTGTAGGGAGCCATATAGATATCACAGAAACTATACTGGAAAAGCCAATATTTCAAATGCCGACGGACAGTATGGTACCTGAAATTATGTTTACAGCTAAGCTGAACATATTTATACCGACAAGGGAACAGGCAAAAAGTCGCTCGATCGATTGCGGTGCCGGCACGTGATACACTAATGGATCACAATCTATTCAGGGGGCAGATGCAGGCATATGCGGAATGTGCCCTAGAAGCAAGATATCGATATGTCTGGGGAAACATACTACGGTTTTCCAGGCCGAATTGTTTGCAGTCGCAGCCTGCGTCGAGGAAATTCGGGAAGCCAGCTGCGCAAACAAAAAAATTACATAATGACTAATAGTCAGGCGGCTATTAAAGCCATTATGAACCCATCTACCAGGTCTAAGCTGGTGAAATATTGTAAACAGGTCGTCAATAAACTGGCACAAGACAATACAGTGTCGCTGATATGGGTGCCAGGACATGAGGGAATTAAACCGACATTAAGCCGACAAACTGGCCAAAGAAGGTACTAATAGGAACTTCATAGGACCAGAATCTGTATGTGGAATCACTAAGGATTCCGCTAAAAGGGAGATCTGCTTATGGCTAGAAAAAGAACATAAAAATAAATAGAGGTTAACGGAAGGTCAACTCCATACCAAAACACTACTAAGGGGGCTGGACGGGAAGTTTTCAGCCAACCTAATTCGTAGTAGCAAAAAAGAAATTATAATAATTACCGGGTTAATAAGCGGACATTGTCCTTTAAGAAAGCATTTGTACACCATGGGCTTGGTTAGCGAGCCCTGGTGTAGGAGATATGAAAAACAGGAGAAAACTAGACTTCATGTAATATGCACGTGTGAGGAACTGAAGGAACTCAGACAGAAATATTTCGGGAGAGTTCTATTGGATCCTTCGAGTGTACTCAAACTTCCCCTGAGGAGGCAGTGGCTTTTATCGAGGACACAAGACTAACAGAGTTGAATTGAGAGATCTATTGGGGATAGTACAAAGAGCAGTGTGCTCAAGTGCCTGGACGTGGTGGCGTCCACCCCAAAACAGAGAAGAAGAAGTAGTGAAATTCATTAAAATTTGTTTTATTTTATCCCGATAATAGTTAATAATAGTTTATTATCGAATTATTGTTATGCAAAATATATTGCAGGAAATTGAAATTGGGGTCGTCGAATTTAGGAATATTATTGATAATAGTTTTTCTAACTTGTGAGATAGTTTTCAAAGCATTTTCGTGACATAGCATGTAAACGAGCATGCCTTATCATACATTTTTTAAAATGAAATTCAGAACTTAAAAAGCATTATTTTTTCAATAATCTAAAAATCTATGCCGCTTTGCGGGAAATAAAGGAAAGAAAGAATGATGTATTTAAATATTTTAAATTAGTACATCTATATTAATTTTCAATGTCAAGTTCAATGTTTGAGGGAATTTTTAAATTTTTTATCTTATTGACATTGCTGGAGAATATCGACCCGAAAATAGATAAGATGATGTTTATTTCTAGCTTAATCCGGAAACGATTATCTAATGAGGTTCATATATTTAAGTTGGTAGTTATAGCGTAAACTGTTAAAAGAGATTAGAAAAAATTAATTACAAAATATTAAATTAGATCATTAATTGATGTTGCCGAAACTTCTTGGTGAAACATTTTAGTGACTGTCTTAGATTAAATATTGAGAATCAAACACTTAGCTATATTTCACTAATTTTATTAAAAGATTAAAGATATCACTTTGATAATGGCATAACAGCAGAAACATAGTTAGAGTTACTCTAATAAAATTAGTGAAATATAGCCAAGGGCTTTATTCTCAATAATTAATCCAAGTCAGTTAATTTATTTCAGCTGTACTTGTTTTAAATCAAAGTTCTTTTGACTATTATTATTATTTATTACTTACTTTTTTGACGACAAGCTATTTGGTTAGGTATATATTTGTACCTTACTGTTAAGTACCAAGCTAAAAGAAGAGGTTGGAACGATTAAGAGAACTCATAGTTTAAATACAAATTTTATAGTGAATGCTTTGATTTTTTAGATGAAAAGAATAGCAGAATTTAGGGAAAAATACAAAGACGTTTTGGGCGGTTTATTGCCCGAAGATGAGAAAGATGCATTTACAAATCACAATGTTGTCAATGTTCTCACTAATAGGGACGACAAAGGCAGAAGAGTCTTGATTTGCAATTGTGGTGGTAAGTTTCTATCTAATGTAGCCTACCTTGTAAATCTGCGATATTTTTTAAGTCTGCGTTGAGCTTTAGGGAAAAACGTTATTAATATCCTCTAATGTATCAGAATAATTGAAACATACATGAGTGGGTAAAACCCCAACAGTTTTGTATAATACAAAGGTATTTTTAATAATATAAATTACTAAAAATCTGGTGTGAAGAACACAAATACAGGTTCAATATTAATATTTTTTGTGAACGTGTCCGAACATATCCCTCCCCAGAGACGCAGATACGTATTTCGCCTTTCTACAGGCTCATCAGTACGCCCCTGCTGGAGAAAGGATATCTTCAGACACATTCACAAAAAAGAACCATATCGCCATATCACAGAAATTATCCAGACCGAGCGTAGAAGTAAATTCAGCGCTGCCTGTTGTCAGACAGCCGAAGTACCTCGCCCTGTCCACATAACCAATGCGAACCAACGACGCCCTTCTAAAGATGGCGCAGCCGTGTCTCTAGGAACTGCATTTTGTCTATGTCTTCACTCATACTACGGACTAACCGCATGTGTAATGTATCAGAATAATTTAAACATATATGAGTGGGTAAAACCCCACCAGTTTTGTATAATACAAAGGTATTTTTAATAATATAAATTATTAAGAATACAAATACAGGTTCACTATTAATATTTTTTGTGAATGTGTCCGAACATATGGTGGGGTTTTACCCACTCATGTATGTTTCAATTATTCTGATACATTACACATGCGGTTAGTCCGTAGTATGAGTGAAGACACAGACAAAATGCAGTTTCTAGAGACACGGCTGCGCCATCTTTAGAAGGGCGTCGTTAGTTCGCATTGGTTATGTGGACATAGCGAGGTACTTCGGCTGTGTGACAACAGGCAGCGCTGAATTTACTTCTACGCTCGGTCTGGATAATTTCTGTGATCTGGCGATGTGGTTCTTTTTTGTGAATGTGTCTGAAGATATCCTTTCTCCAGCGATGAGCCTTTAGAAAGGCGAAATACGTATCTACGTCTCTGGGGAGGGATATGTTCGGACACGTTCACAAAAAATATTAATAGTGAACCTGTATTTGTGTTCTTCACACCAGATTTTTAATAATTTATATTATTAAAAATACCTTTGTATTATACAAAACTGGTGGGGTTTTACCCACTCATGTATGTTTCAATTATTCTGATACATTACACATGCGGTTAGTCCGTAGTATGAGTGAATACACAGACAAAATGCAGTTCCTAGTGACACGGCTGCACCATCTTTAGAAGGTCGTCGTTGGTTCGCATTGGTTATGTGGACAGGGCGAGGTACTTCGGCTGTCTGACAACAGGCAGCGCTGAATTTACTTCTACTCTCGGTCTGGATAATTTCTGTGATATGGCGATGTGGTTCATTTTTGTGAATGTGTCTGAAGATATCCTTTCTCCAGCAGGGGCGTACCGATGAGCCTGTAGAAAGGCGAAATACGTATCTGCGTCTCTGGGGAGGGATATGTTCGGACACGTTCACAAAAAATATTAATAGTGAACCTGTATTTGTGTTCTTCACACCAGATTTTTAAGAATTTATATTATTAAAAATACCTTTGTAATATCCTCTAATATTTATGCTTGTATTATATTTAGTAATGTCGTCTAAAAGCAGTAATATATTTTTTAACGTTTAGATATGATATTTAGTGTAGTTAAAGTTATACACATCTTTCTATAAATCAGTTAACGCCTGAATTCCTATACATCTACCTTTTAAAGCAGTTGAGTAGCTGTTGCCGAAGACGTTTAATACAGAGTTTCTACTGAGAATAGGTTTCATAATGCCTAAAAGTTCAATAATTCTTCTAGAGAAGAGTGCAGCACCAGGAAATTATTATTGCACACTTTCTGAACACAACTTATTGCCGCATTTTTTAACTCTGAAAGCATATATGCTAGTAATTTGTCCAATAGTGTGAGTTTTTCGAAAAAAATCAGCTTAGTTACAAGCTGTTTAAAAATCGATTTTGGTAGATCAAATATACCATTTCGTTGGTGCCGGACTTCCATAATATTGTCGTTATATTACATTTAGCGCAAAAAAAATGGATGAAGATCTTTAAATGAAGTTTATTCTTTTCACTCAATTCCACTATGAAAATTGAAGAATACAAGTTTTTTTAAGAACAGACTACTTGTAAAATCGAAAATTACAAATTCTCGTGATGAATGTCTTCTAAATACTGTTTAGTAGGAATATGACTCGTTTAGAAATCTTCTGCTGGTAGATTGCAATTACGGGGGGGGGGGGGGGTATTGACATCTAGTTAGCCTAGACCAGTTCCGTGGATAAAAAAAATATAGCGATACCATAGCAACGAAAAATAACATATTAGAAGTGCCAGTTAAAGTATCACGCCAAAAAGTCAAACCAAAGTAGCACAATAAATTTTGAAAAAAATGATGTCGGCCGAAATTCCGAAAATTGAAAAATTGGAGTATCGAGCCATCAACAAGTACCTGTATTTGGATGAGTTAAGAGGTAAGCAGATTTACGAAGATGTGCTTAATACCCTTGGCGCTCAATGTCCTTCGTATGCGACCGGGAAAAATTGGATTGCAAGCTTCAAAAGGGGTAAATTTTCCATTGAAGATGAACACCGATCGGGAGGGCCAGTTTCTGTGTCCATTCCCGAAAATGTTGATGCAGTTCAGGACATGATTTTGTTAACCGTCGCATTGGGTTAAAACGAATATCTGAGGCACCGAATATTTCATATGAACGCGTCCATCATATAGTTCACGTCGATTTGGACATGAGAAAAACTTCTGCAAAATGGTTCCCCAAATGTCTGAATGTTGACCAAAAGCGTGCAAGGGTGGAAACATCGCCTTCAATCTGTGCTGGGTTTGAAAGTGATGCAGAATTTTTAAGTTTCTATAACCCAGAAACAAAGCAACAATCGATGGAATAGAGACACTCTGGTTCTCCAAGGCCTAAGAAGTTTCGCGTTCAAAAATCTGCTGGAAAAGTTTCTGCTTTAGTTTTTTGGGATTTCCATGGATTAATCATGATTGACTTTCTGGATAAGGGTAGAACAATAACTGGGAATTATTATTCGACGTTACTGACCACTCTACGAGAAAAACTTATGGAGAGAAGACGCGGAAAGTTCTCCAAAACAATTTGTGATTTAAGGTTCGAATTACTCGAACACCCGCCTTATTTACCAGATCTGGCTTCGTCTGACTATCATGTCTTTCCTAAATTGAAAAAAAGGTCTAAAATGTCGTAAATTTTCTTCCAACGAAGAGGCGATAGAAGCTGTGGAGGCCTGGTTTGCAGAGCAAGATAAATTATTTTTGAAAGGTCTAGAGGCGTTGCAGAATCGCTGTATTAAGTGTATTAATTTAGGAGGAGAGTATGTTGAATAATAAAATATTTTGACTTTCAAATTTTGTTTGCTTTTATAGTAGGTTAAGAACTTTTCAATACATTCTCGTATCTAAAAGATTTTTATGTAATTTGGGTAAGCAATAGACCACTTGATATACATGTGCACGCAGTGGCATCCACTCAATTATTTCTGAAATCGTATCAAGAATAACGGTCGAAAAATTTAATTTATTATATTATCATTTAGATAATCCACGTACGCAGGAAATTCTATCTATATTCGCTGTTAGTTGACTGGGCTGATGTTCTCCAGTGACCTTATTATTTTAAACAAATATGATCATTTAGCGAATTAGATCAAAGTCAGTTTTTTTTTGCAATTAGATGCATCGAGTATAATGTATAGCAATGGACTTGGGACCCTTCCCACGTTTTGTAACAAATTCTTTGTTGCACATGCTTTGGGTTCTTACCACGTTTTTCGTACATCTGTAGATTATTCTTTTCGCTCAATACTACTAGGAAAATTGAAATCTAGAACAACTTTGTTAAGAACAGACCGGTTGCAAAGTGGAAAATTACTAATTCTGGTGATGGATGTATCGCAAATACTGTTTCGTTCGTCTCGACCTTAAAAAATAAGTTTAGGAATAAGACTCGTTTCGAAATCTTATGCTGGTAGATTGTATTTATCTAAAACATTTTTATGTAATTTGGGTAAAAATTTACCATTCGATATACATATGTTCGCAGTGGCAATTATTTCTGAAAGCGTATTAAATAAAACAAATAAAATAATTTAAATAATATAATATAAATACGTAGTAAATTCTATTATGTATACACGTTGTTAGTAGAATTGGCTGGTGTCCTATAGTGACCTCATTATTTAAAACGAATATGATTGTTTAGTGAATTAGACTGGAGTTCGGGTATAACCAGATATATGCAGCTTAAAGACTGCTCTGTAGGTCAACAACCTGCTGTTTCGTTAATGAGTATAGCAGACGGACTTTGATGAAATTGTAAATATAAACTTATCTTAAATATGTGATATAGTGCCTGATTTCTTTCATATAATTTTATTAGATTTCTTTAACAATATTTCACACAAAAAATTTACTCAACTAACTCTGTACATATACGTATCTATCTGTTTGTATCTGTCGGCGGGGATTACTTTGACCATTCTATTATAGTGCCGACTATAGACCTGTTTATGTACTCTATTTATGTTTTGTGACTCAAGTATGCCTCAAATTGTTTTTTATGTCCGCTGTTGCAGCTGCTAGACTTTTAGGACAGACACGCTAATACACTTTCCGATGGTTGTGGCTGTGATCATCCGATGGAAACCACTTGCCAAGTCTTGCACTTGTCATGAGGACGACGATGCCTTGTTTGGCGTTTGTGATGTTAACATTAGTCAATAAGCAGCACTGGATGTTCTTCCATACTGTCTCTTGCGATTTGTAGAAAGGGAGTTATTGTGAATTTTGTCTAACCCAACATCATGAACTGAGAAGTCTATATAGCAAAACGAAACACGTGTCTGCATTCCTCGACAGCAATTTTCACACAAATATAAACTTGTATTGAGTTCTTCACACCCGATTTTTAATAATGTTATTATATTATTAAAAAGGTTTTTGTTTTATACAAAAACTAGTAAGGTTTTACCCACCCAAGTATGTTTCAAATAGTTTTGTTAAATACTTTTCTTCCATTTACATTTTTATACTGATGTTTTATAACATTTGAGTGTTCTTATTGCACTATATATTTCCTAATTAGGAACTTGGGATACTTCTAAAGTAAGTGCAGATCAACTCTTTAGAATCTTATACCTGATTCATTTGGGAGCTATATTAGAACCTGAAGCACAAGTACGTGGTACGGTTGTTATAATGGATTTCAAAGGTCTGGGAATGAGACAAGTGGCAGCTCTATCACCAAGTTTTAGCATAAAACTTTTGTCCTTTATACAAGATGCCATGCCTTTAAGACTGAAAGAAGTTCATATGACAAATGAGCCTATGATATTCACTTTCGTTTGGAAAATATTTAAACCATTCATTAGAGAAAAGCTAAGCAAAAGGGTAAGTACAATTTTTAATTATTATTACTTATTGTAATTACGTACTTAACATGTTTGGTTTTTAGATTTTTTTCCATGGCAGTAAAATGTCGAATTTACACAAATACATTGCCCCATCTCACTTGCCTAAGGATTATGGTGGTAAATTGCCCGTTATCAACTATAGTGGTAGCGACTGGTATCCAGTTATAGAAGAGCACGTGGAACATATAAAACAGTGGAATACCTATGGATTAGTGAAAAATAAAAATGACTGACATAAGATATTTTCTTATTGAATATAGTAAAATTTTTAATATACTCTACTCAATAACTCAGAAAGTTTTAAATATATCAGATTATTTTATAAATAAATCATTCAAATTAAATGATATTTGATTTAGTTTTTATCGTCGCCTTTGCAACTCTTAGTATCTCTCTAAAAATATTGATATCTAATATAAATATCAAGGGTCGTAATACTATAGGTAGTTAAAATAATCTTACATTGACAGAGTGATAGTACTTTTGTAGTCTTCCCTTCGCCTTTACAACTGTTGTTTGTATCTCAACAGTTAGGGTTCGAAAAGTGTCCTTTGTTATTTTTTTTTTGGCACTCTTACAATTAGCAGCAGAGAACTTTTTTAAATATCATTCTTACTTTTTTATAATTTTTTTCACAAACCAATTAAATTATATCAAAATAATTCGGTATTTTTCCTTTACGTATAATTCTTTTGATCAGTAGAAGATAATTAGACGGAAGGTGAGACGTCTATCAGTGTTGTTTGTGAAAAAAATTGGTATTATTTTCGAGTAGCCCATGCTTTTACAAAGAGACTATTTAAATTTTCAATATCATTTGACAGGTACAGTTGCTTAAAAGGCGGATTTGGTTAAAGTTGAAAAATAGATAAAATTTCTATGCGTAGTGCAATTCATTCTTTTAAGATGGATGCAACTAAAATTGGGAAACGATGCTCCTTCTTCATGACGAACGCC
Organism: Melolontha melolontha; assembly: GCA_935421215.2. NCBI lineage: Eukaryota > Metazoa > Arthropoda > Insecta > Coleoptera > Scarabaeidae > Melolontha > Melolontha melolontha. The sequence continues at coordinate 162,729,356 of OW285237.1, read as the reverse complement.
ATGATTTGTCACTGGGTTGCTTACTGTAAACGTCGTGATATGACTCTCGAAGATGAAGAACGTTTCGGACTACCAAAGCGTGTTACGATTTCAAAACTGGTAAAAAAATGCATGACCCAAGAGTGAATGTGGAAGCGATTGCCAAGACTGTGAGCATGCCTATTGAACGTGTACTCCACATGTTGCATGTCAAATTACATGCGTTTACTTAATGTAGGTCAAAGACGTAAAAGAGCGCGACAATTTGAACTTCTCTAACATCAACCCAGAAGAATTTTTGCGTCGCTTTGGTATGGTTGATTAAACTGGACTCCATTACTATGTGCCAGAATCTAAACAGCAATCTCAGCAGTGGAGGAATCGTGGCAATCCTTCGCCAAAGAAAGGAAAAGCAATGGCCACAATATTTTGGGATTCGAAGGGGATACTTCTTGTCGACTATCTCGCAGAGTTCCAAACTATATATATTTTGTCAGTCGCCGCCAGAAAACGTTGAGCGCACTCAGCTCGTTTAGAGTAATAAATTATTACTGTTAATTCGACCGCAAAGAAGCTGCGGCTGTCAGGGAAAATTAGTCTAGATTTCTAGATAGTTAGGTCAAAACAGATTTAAAAGCTATTCAGAACAATTACTTTGGACTAGTGGAAGCAATAGAAAAATTAGAAAATCCCTTGGCGTCCTTAGTGGAATCTCTGCAAATAATGCAACCTACTCACGCACAGCTATGCGCGGTAGAAGGCGTAAAACATGCTTGGAAATGTTTTAGAGAAAGATTCAGATTTTGCCACATTAAGACAAACTTGTGAAAGTGTGTCAACAGAACTGTCAAGTAGATTTAAAGATTATTTTAATTATTCAAATATAGCATCAGTAGATGTAGAACGCTCATTTTCTGTATATATATCCGCAACGCAATCGTTTTGCTGAAATTACTGTAGAAACACATCTGATATTGAAAATATTGAACCGATTTTATCCAGTTTGTGACTTCACGGAAGACATTTAAAACGGTAAGTGTTTTACCACTTTTTAACAGTAATAATTTATTACTCTAAACGAGCGAAGTTCGCTCAACGTCGTTCGGCGGCGACTGACAATATATATATATATATATATATATATATATATATATATATATAGACTATAAAGTATTATCGACCGTACTGTATAAGTAAAAATTTCATTAACGGGTGAGGGGTCTGTCAAGTAAAAATAAAACTCCTTTATTCCACTCTATATTTCATAACGCATTGGTTACTTCATCAGGAGTGTAATTCAGAGTTAAAATTTAGCAAATAACGGCACTAAACATGTTAAAATTCGTCAACTTTAAAACATCACATCAATATGTTGTTAGTTTGTCGTCAACCTCTTAAAAACTGTTGTTTTTAAGAGGTTGACGACAAACTAACAACATATTGATGTGATGTTTTAAAGTTGACGAATTTCAACATGTTTAGTGCCGTTATTTGCTAAATTTTAACTCTGAATTACACTCCTGATGAAGTAACCAATGCGTTATGAAATATAGAGTGGAATAAAGGAGTTTTATTTTTACTTGACAGACCGCTATCCGTTAATGAAATTTTTACTTATATATATATATATATATATATATATATATATAAATATAATATTTTCGTGACCTTGGTATGATAAGGTAAACTTAATAAGTCGGCGATTAAAGGTCTGGTTCAGATTTATATTTTTTATTCCCTTGACAAAGGCATCATTGCCGAAACATGTAGGGTTGTTTTAAATATATATATACTTTGAAGTAATGAACCAGACCTTTAATCGCCGACTTATTAAGTTTACCTTATATGTATATATATATATATATATATATATATATATATATATATATATATATACGCGCGAGGATGAGCCCCCAGTGTAATAGTTGAGTGAACCTGTTTAAATATAAATCGGTAGTATTTTATAAAACACTTACTTCCACATACATACATCTCTTTAACACCATTGTTTCGTCTTTAAATGCAAGTTGTTCATTTACATATATGCTAAATGTAATTAAATGTAGGATATAGAATTTAAATATATTTACAATTTTATTAATGTTCAATTACAATTTAAAACCATTGTATAAATAGAATTCTATTACAATATTTGAATTGTAAAACTTTATAAACATTTTAAGAAGTGGCGCCTTTAATATTTGCGTTTTATTACTCTATTTATTAGATAGTTTTTGTCTCTACTTTGCTTTATTAGTGAACGGATTCAATACACACTTTGTAAGCTGCCTATTTTTTTCCTATAAGGAATAAAGTCCTTATAGGAACAATGTTACAGTTATAAACTTTATATTTAAGTTTACAACTAGCATGGAATTAATATAGGTTAAATGTTGGTTGTTAAACACTTGCAAAGTTTTTTTTTATTGCAGTAGACACAATTTACTAGTAGTAGAGTCAAATTACCAGGAATCGTTAACTTTGGATATTTCCCGAGTTATATCGTCATCTAGCCGTACAGTTGATACGGCCTACTTTTATTAAATACGCAATAGTTTGTTGGGATAGTGGTAGATTTTGTTTACTTGTAGTATTTTGAACAACAAGAGACAACAAGAGCATTAGTCTTATCTTAGCATCAAGAGACGCCAGTCTCATATTTGTATCAAGACACAGCAGTCTCCTTACAGAAGCACATTAATATATATTATTAAGAAGTAGAGCATTAAAATAAACAAATAACACATAAATTCAAGCTCATAAAAGTAAAGGAATTTAAGAAATTCAATACTAAGATTTACGAGACTTGCTTTACTAAAATAAGTTTAAGTGTTTTTTTTATTAAATAAATAAAATACTGAAAAAATTTACCGAAGTTTCAATATAACTGCCACCCTACAAATTAAGGAAAGTCTCTCTTTGGAGACTGTGGTTAAGTAAAAACTTTAAAAAAGGTATAAAATCCTTTACCCATTAATACGTAATAGTATCCTAAATATTTATTTCGGTATCTAAGTTGCCATCTTTAGTAGTCCACGTATACACTAGTGCAGCGATTTTCAAACTTATTAGCTCCTCGACCCTCAAATAGTAAATGTAAATAAAATAATTATTATCACATTGCACTAATTTTGTACATTAAGAAAATCCGACAGTATAAAAAATGTAATACGACTATTCCTATTATTTTATGTCGCTGCGTTTATAGCGACGAGTATGAACATTCATGTATTACGTGGACAAACATGCGCAATTTACAAGTTCTAACTTTATGTGTATGTGATCTTTGTAATTTGGTCTTTTTCTATAATACTCGCTGCGAGAGTAGTTTTAACATGTGTACGGATGCGTTTGAACGACTCATGCTGTCACCAGTATACAAGAGGCACTTGCGATTGCACATCAGTTAGGTTTAGAATGCGAAGTGCATCTGGTGCTTTTATTTTAGTGTGCGGTCAACCGTGAAACTGAATGGTTTTTTTTTAATTTCTTAGGCAAAATGGGTAAATTTGTAAAAAAAACGAAGTGAGCCATCTACATTACACTTGGAAGCACTTAAAGACTAAATATTCGGCTCATAAAAACAAACCTTTGGAATATTTCGAAAGAAAATTAGATTAAATACCTTGGAAAATCAACAAACTTCTGTTTGTAAGTCAAGCCATACTGATAAAAGTGTTCTTGAAGCATCTTATCTCATAGCATTAAAAGTAGCTAAAATGTCCATATCTCATACAATCACCGAAAACCTCATATTGTCTGTCGCAATTGATATCGACAGTGTTTTAATAGACGCGGAAGAAAAAAAAAAATTGAAAAAAATTCCGCTCTAACGACACAATATTAAGGCGAATCGATGGCGTGGCTGCCGTTGCTCGCTATAAGATAATTCAGCAAGTGAGTTCAAGTGAATTTTTTAGTTTTCAATTTGATTAATCAACAGAGGTAGCAAACATGTCGCAGTTCTTGTGTTTTGTGAGTCATGAATGTGATAACAAATAAAATATGTTATTTTGTAAAACAGTACCGGGTCATGCAACACGACAATGTCTTTTTGATGTTTCTTATGAAGCTACTAGAAACTATACTAACATAGATTAGACCAAAATGTATTACAGTTTGTAGCGATGGTGCAAAGGCGATAACAGGAAACAATAGTAGATTAATGAAAATATTAAAAGATCGTTTTATACCAAGGGCGGAATGGACACACAAACTTTACAAACCTGCTGTTATTGCAGAAACATACCGGAAAATTTCAATCAAATTCTTTGTAAAGCCGTAAAAATTGTTAATTTTATTAAAAGTCGACCGTTACAGGACATGCTGTTTACTAAACTATACGATGAAATGTGGGAAAATAAAAAAATCTATTTTCCATACAGAAATTACATGCTTATCGCTGGGAAGAGTGTTATCCCGGGTTTGAAATTAAGAGATGAATTAATAATACGAGTATTTTTCCTCGATAAACAAGCGCCATGCTCATTGTTTTTACAGAATAATGCGTGTATGTTGTTGTTGGCTTACTTACCAGATGTATTTTCGCATTTAAACGATTTACAATTTTAAAGGCGGGATAAGAGCATTTTCTTAATGACAAAGTTAAAGCTTGATATCTGGATTGTTCGCCTTCAAAGCAAAAATTTGAATATGTTCCCACTCACTTCGGATTATATTGAGAAAAATTTGAATGAACAAAGAGTTTCGTCAATATAGATTTAATTTGTATTTTTAGTTTTATTTAGATATAATCAAATAGATTTAGTTATATTTATTTTACGTATTAAGTAATAGGTTTTAAGTTTGTTCTATTTATTCTATTGTTCTATTGTAAGCATAAAGTGTATAGAAAGGTTTTGGAGTTTCCCAAATATTTAAACTGTTAAGTATCTGTCTGGTCAGGTATAACCTTCTTTTAAATCCTTTCATTTGCTTGTTGTAAACATTTATAATAGCATAAGATTTATTGCTATATTTCATGTATTGTATTGTAACGTATATTGTAAATATATTTAATGTATTCATATTTCTACGATAGGTTTAAAGATTTCGGCTGATTACATTTTTCCTATATTCTTCGAATACTGTAGGTTATCTCTAGCCCACTTCCTGTTTATTGTAATTTACGTACTTATATACTGCAATTTAATACCTGTAACAATTGTATTGTGTATTTAGTATTTAATATTTATTTTATTTCCCTATAATTAAGGTTTCATGTGTATATTGTTTATTTTAATCCATTTATGGCGTTGGTAAACTACAGCATATACTTTTCCTTGAAGAAGGGTAAAATATTCGCGTGGGAATTTCAGTATAATCAATTTAGTTGTTTTCTCTCTCCCTTGTTACTGGCGGGGACAAAACTTTCTTTGCAAAAATAAGTTAAAACAAAATTCAGTTTCAACTCAGATCTCAGCGATCTCACTACGAGTTCCAACTAATATCTCAGCGATCCCACTACAAGTTAAAACCAAGATCTCATCGATCTCACTACAAGAAAATATTATGTATTAGCCAGTTTCTCGGTCTATACTATCAAAACCAGATACATGCCTTTATATTAAGTTTAACGGAACTTTAAGATTCATTTTATTACTTATCTTGTAAATAAATTAGTGTTATTCAAGCTATTGCATTATTCCAAAAATATATATTTCGGTCAATACATACCGAAAAGTCCTTCAAACTAAGAGGAATAAACTCGAAGCACTATTATTCACCACAGATTGGATAGCAGAAGATGCATTTGCGTGAGCTAAAAAATCAGTTGACGGAGTATTTTTCGGAAGATAAAAATGATTTCTTGAAGAGATGGGTACGGAATTCGTTTAGTGAGAACGTTGTTGCCGCGCCTAAGTTATCAGTTGAGATTCACAACCAGCTCATCAACATGTCCGTCGACAGAACGCTACAACTGCAATTTTCCGAAAATTTAAATATTTTTGGCTTGCTCATCGAAATATAGTCACAGATGCACTGAAAATATTAATCCCTTATCGTCACGTCTTATCTCTGTGAAAATGTTTTTTCTCTACGGTTGCGTTAAAAACTAAATACAGGAATCGTTTCTTAATCACTCGAAAACAATTTGCTTCTGTGTGTTTCTAGATCGACGTATTGGGAAACTTTTAACTGAAAATGCAACAATCACATTCATTTTTCTTTATTTATTGTAAATAAAATGTTTATTATTAAGTGATTTTTTCTCATAAAAATATTTTTCATTATTGTTTAGGCTATTTCACGACTCCCCTTTAATATCACTGCGACCCCCGAGGGGGTCGCGACTCCAGGTTGAGAAACGATGCACTAGTGTATACTCGGACGCCTTGTGGTGTGTTGCGTGGTTTTTTGTTTTAGCTTTACTGTGACCCATGTTGGAATGGAATTAAATTGGGTATAAATTTAATGTTTTAGAATATCATTATCAAAGCAAAATAGTTCGTACGTATATTGATACTATCGACCGAATATAATCTTAATAAATAAAATTTGACGCAAAAATTCAGCTAGCTGAAAATTTTTACAATTTTTACTAATGTAAGTGAACTCATAAATGAACATCTCATTAGGGATGTTCATTTATGAGAAGGTTCTAACACATTCGATGACTACTGTCAATTTTAATTAATATACGTATTAAAAAGAATTCGATAACTTTTCCTAGGATTGACAAGTTATCGAATTCTCGAATGGCTTTAAAAATAGAATATCTTAGCAAATTTAAATCGACGATGAATATGTCAGTAGACAAAGCAAATAACAGAGATGGAATAACAAATTAACATGTTTAATCTTTATTACAAAAGTGTCTGAACCTGAGATTAGATGAATTTTTGGATTGGAATAACTCTAATGTCTCAGAATATCACTCTCAGAGCGAAAAAATGTTTGTGTATTGATACTATTTATATTCACTCCTCTTTCTTGATTTAGTTAATGTTTCTCATATAGTAAATCAGTCGTTTCTTTTGATAGTTTGTAGCCTATTCCTTTATTGTAACCATAGACTATTTATTATTTTTTTTTCTTTTACTACTACTATATATAACTTCTATTTTGTTTATATACATTTTCATCCTACGCTTTGCAAAATCTTTTTTTCAAATATTTTTCTGCAAGGTTTTTTTGTTATTATTGTATGGGTATAGATTTGCGCTGGAGTTTTCACTCCATTAGTGTTGGATAATAAAAATGTATTTTTAACTCTAATAATTCTTTATTGAATTTAAGGTTCGAAATACTTAATTTTGATTTTGTATTAATGTTTTTGAAGTCTTCCTCGTTCCTGATGTGTTGTGTTTCAAATGAATGTTTCTTACTTGTTGTTAGGATGCGACTCTGGTTTTTAGTATCTTTAAAAATACTACAAGCAGGCAAAATTGGCCATTACCCTCACAAACTATTACATAACTAATAATTCGAACCGTATCGATTGTACAGCCAAATGATGACATAATTCGAAGTAATTTTGAAAGAAAATTTTTGGTAGATGGTACCTGCTAGCAATAATACCTGGCAATATACTTTTAACTATGTTAATTAAGTTCTAATCTTCCACCTAAGTACAAAGTTTAGATTAACTTTTCTTATTCATAATAAAATTTATTGCTCATTTAAGAATCGTGAAATTATTAAAATTATTGTTCTCGCACTTAACAGTCTGTATATAACGAATCGCCAATTTGAAATCAGTGATTTACATATACTGAAGATCTCTTATTCCCGTCACTGGATTGTTCGCCCATATCATTAATCTGAAAGTTGGTGTTACTATCATTATTCTTAGAAAAATTTACCCGCCCGTATATATACCAATGATACCAACAGATATGCCATTCCAATTCAAACTATTGCAATTTCCAATTACACTGGCTTTCGCAATAATGGTAAACAAATCACAAGATCAATCATTGCAAGTATTTGGATTGAATTTGGAGAATCCATGTTTTTCTCATGGACGTTGGTTGCATGTTCGCGTGTAGGAACATCACGGGATATGTTTGTATGTCTACCAAATAGAATCACAAAAACTATTGTACATCCAAGAGCATTGCAATGAACTTAAAGTTGAACACAACAGTAATTAGAATTTGTGTAGTCGCAAACACAAAAATAATAATGGAAATGGAAATATCTAATTTTAACAAAATACAATAACTGATATAAAACTTTCAATTATGTTCATTTAATATACAATGTGTCCGGGAAAATGTGGGAAATCTCTCGAATTCAGATAGAACATTAAAAAATAAGATGACAAGTTTCCATAATTTTTTTCCTAGCGGCCCTCCCTACGGAGATACGGCCTCCTAAAGGACGCCACTGGAAATCAATTTTTCTTGAATAACTTTTAAACTACTTATTATAATTTAATCAAAATTTAATATGATAAACAGTAGTAAGGACCACTTAAAATACTGCCCTTAAATTTAAATTAGCATGTTTAGTTTACCAGGGGCGGACTAGGTTGTACATTTTAATGCTTACATTTTTAACACCCTGTATGATAAGGAGTTAAAAAAACAAATTTGGATACCTTTAACATTAAGCTAAAGAAAAGGTACTCTTGTTCATTGTCGATAAAATGAACCGTTTTCGAGGAAAAAAATCCCAGAAAGGCACCTTAACAAAAATTATGTTTAGAAATGTATAGCAAACGCCAATTAAGTTGGCGCGAGGAGGGGTAAGTTCGCGCAGGATTAGAAGTAGTGGGGGGATTTATATTTGGTTTTACATCAAATGTCAGATAATTCTAACCTCTGAGCGTGTATCACTTATGATTCCCTAGCAAAGACATTATGTTCCGTCAAACGTCAATGACAAATGTATTCTGACAATTACTTGAGTAGTGGGGATAGACGTTTTTAAAAACGGCTTCTGCGCACCCCCTCCTCGCGCCAACTTAATTGGCGATTGCTATACTCACTAAAGCTTGCAACGATTGAACCTAAATACGCTAATTGGAAATAATCAATTAAAAACTTCATAAGTGGGTTCAACATGGGCTCCGTGAACTCTGATACACTCGCGGGCACGACGAATAGAGGACTGCTGTACTCGCCTCAACAACCCAGCATTGTTTCTTATCACATCACAATGAAATGTGATTCTCTGTAAAAGTTCCTCCCTAGTATCAACCGGAGAGGAATACACCAAGGTTTTGAGATGACCCCACAGGTGAAAATCCATTGGCGTTAGGTCGGGAGACCGTGGAGGCCAGGCAATGGGACCTCCTCTGCCTATCCAACGGTTTGGATAGACGTTATTCAGGTGGTCGCGTACAGCAACGCTAAAATGAGGTCCCCATCACGCGTAAAATACATGCTTTGGCGGGTTGCAAGTGGCAAATGCTCTATTGAATCCAGAAAAGCGTTCTGGAGGAACTGTAAATAAAGTTCACCATTCAATCGTGGCGGTAATACGCATGGTCCAATCAAGAAATTGCCAATTATTCCTGCCCAAACATTAATTGATTGGAACTGATGTTGATAATGATGAACGACAGTGGCATAAGGGTTTTCATCAGCCCATACATGCGAGTTATGTAAATTTACAATACCATTTTTGGTAAACCCTGCTTCATCGGTAAAAAGAATAGTGCTAATGAAGTTTGGGTTTGTTCGTTGCTGATCTAACAGCCAGTTTGCGAACTGGATTCTACGAGGAAACTCTTCAGGAAGTAGTAGATGCACTTTTTGCAGATGATAAGGGTAAAACAACTGTTCTTTAAGTACTTCATGAATTGTCGTTTTTGACTTATTAAGCTGCGCGGCTAATCTTCGAGTGCTTATTGAAGGAGTATCACCTACAGTATCCAAAATATTTTCCTCCAATTGCACCGTACGTACTGTTCTTCTCACACCAGCATCAGTACTTTTTTTCGCAAAACTTCCTAAAACATTAAAGAAAGTCAATAATGTTACCTTATTAAATGGAATCGCCCACCAGTCTCTCTTAGACGTTGGTCAAGTCGCTGAAATGTTTTCTGATTTGGAATATTGCGATTAGGATATCTATCTTCATACAACCTTCTTGCTTCCAAAGCATTGCAAAATGCAAGACCGTACATAAGATGCATATCTGCATACTCACTAAATGTGTATCCCATTATCAAATTAAATTTACCAAGATATTCAAAATTCAATAAATTAATATCGAAGTAAAGGATCAACGTGTTAACAATATGAAAGAATACAAGATTTAAAATTTACACGTCAATGCAAGATATATATTAATTCGTGGGTACCATAGTAACGTTTGTAAAAACAATGCGTTTTTTAGTATTGTAAACAGTTTTATTTCAGACTTTTGTATAACACTTTGTTGCAGACAAAAAAAAATTAAAGACATGGTTCTTTTTAATAGAAATAAAACATTAATTCTTTTATTTTTTTTTCCTCGAAAACGGTTCATTTTATCGACAATGGATAAGAGTACCTTTTCTTTAGCTTAATGTTCAAGGTATCCAAATTTGTTTTTTTTAACTCCTTATCATCCAGGGTGTTAAAAATGTAAGCATTAAAATATACAACCTAGTCCGCCCCTGGTAAACTAAACAAGCTAATTTAAATTTAAGGGCAGTATTTTAAGAGGTCTTTACTACTGTTTATCATATTAAATTTTCATTAAATTATAAAAAGTAGTTTAAAAGTTATTCAAGAAAAATTGATTTCCAGTGGCGTCCTTTAGGAGGCCGTATCTCCGTAGGGAGGGCCGCTAGGAAAAAAATTATGGGAACTTGTCATCTTATTTTTTAATGTTCTATCTGAATCCGAGAGATTTCCCACATTTTCCCGGACACATTGTATATACATTTTAGATATAGGGTATCCCAGTGGCGGCTGGTACTAAGGGGCACAGGGCACATGCCCACCCAACCACCAAGAAAAACACAGAAAGAAATTCGCATGTAATTCAGTGCATTTATTTTATTTTATTATTTTTACGTATTTTTATAACGATGGTGTCAGAGTCTTCTTCTGCACCATAGCAACGCTCAAAACTATGTTCCGAGGCACGATTTCAGATGTACCTACTTCGAGTATGCATCGGCCGGTTCCGCTTATCTTCACCAAACCGTTTATACTGTCGGATTGGGGCACAAAATGGCCGACTCCAGTTAAAGTCTAGCATTTATTGTGATTGCATTGTTATTGGCGCGTACCGCACGTGTGTGATTTCAAAGGCTTGAAGTGACGTTTACTATTAATGATTATTTGTGTACAAGTTAAGAAACGCTCTATCATTTGAGGAAAAACTTTTAATTAAGAAGAAAGGAAGACCTATTCCTAATCTTAAAATAAACTACACTTCCACAAGTTAAAATCGAACTAACAATAGAGTATTCAATAAAAATATATATGAAAAATATGTGGAATATGAGTGGATTTCGGATGTTCACTAACAAATAAACTATTTTGTTTTATCTGCTTAATTTTTAAGAAAGAAGTTAGTGCGTGGAATAAACAAGGGTTGAATGATTTAAAGCATATCGCAGAGAGGGCAAAGAAACACGAAAATTCCGTTTCTTATATGAATGCTTGCGTGGATTTTAGTGTTCTAGGCAAAGTGGACATACGTGAATAGTGAAACAGTGCTTATTTGCGACATAAAATTAAGTACAACGAAGATGTGGAAAGCAATCGTGATATTTTGCGTCGGTTAATTTTGCGGAGCTTTTGAATTGGCGTTACGAGGCCATGATGAGACATTGACGTCGGAAAATTCAGGTATTTATGTAGTCTTAATCAACTTTGCAGCTGAATTAGACGCTGTGCTTACAATATATATGAAAGGTTCACAATTATTTAAAGGCGCCTCAAAATCTATTCAGAACGAATTGCTAGATGCAATGTGGCAAATTTACAAGTAGGAAATATTAATAGAAATTAAATCTGCAAATTTCATTGCTTTGGAGGCCGATGAAACTACAGACACCTCTAATAATCAGCAAATGGTTGTTATTATTCGATACGTATTTAATGAACAAATTTTTGAACGCTTTTGGTCTTTTTTTAAGCCGGGTGGACATAATGCTGATGTATTAGTAAAAACATAGCTGAATGAATTGCAAACTATTTTAAATTCTCCTTCTGGGTCTGATAACAATAACCTAATCGCCCAAAGTTACGATGGGGCGTCCGTGATGAGTGGTAAGGCAAATGGTGTCCAAGCTATTATCAAAAGAACATTTCCACATGCACATTACATTCACTGTTACGCGCATCAATTTAATTTAATTATTGAACGAGCGGCACAGTGCAATAAAAATGTCATTTTCAATTTCTTTTCTCGATCGCCAAAACGAACGGTAATTCTTGATGAAATAGTCAAGCGTAGATTACCGCGCGCTGCTCCTACACGCTGGATTTTCAAAGGTCGAACTGTGAATACATTACTTGAACACCAGGATTTCTTCAAGGAATGTTTTGAGAAAATTATGGGATAGATTCAGTTACTATTAGTAAAGCCAGTGGTTTATCGAAACATTTGCATTGCCCGAAATTTCTCTAGTGGTTGCAAATATTTCGTTTCATCATGCCAAATGTTGAAATATTATTTAATCAGACTCAAATGCGCGGGATTGACAGTGCTCAACTGCAAAACGCAATTGAACAATTCCAACAGCAAATTATTCACATTAGAAATTTAAGAAATTCTATTGACAATAACAAGGAAATAATAAAGAACCTGCAAGGAAAAGATCAAAAACGACAGCTGGAGATAACAGAGCTGTTATTACAAAGGAAGTATGTGACACTATTTTAAGCCAAATTAGCGACCGATTTGATTTTAGGGATCACTTAAGTGCAGCAAAATTATTTGATTCCCAAAATTTTGAAACTTATAGTCATTCATTTCCACAAAAAAAATTGAATGAAACTGTAAAATCTTATCCTATATTGGACAGTGTAAAATTGAAAAGTAAACTTTCAGTAATTTATGAGCGCGATGACATGTGTGACGTAGGTGGTGTTTTGCCACTTTTAGTGTTCATAACAGACAACAACCTAAAAATGGTTTTGACGGAAACATATAAACTGTTGGATATTATTTGTACAACGCCCATGTCGACAGCAGAATGTGAACGATGTCTTTCCACCCTCAAACGCTTAAAACTTTTCTGAGAAGCACAGTGACAGAAGATCGACTGAACGCATTGGCGATCCTATCCGAGAAGAAAAGAAGTTCATCCAGTCTATCCCGGATTTTGAAAACAAAGTCATAGACGTCTTTTCCAGCGTGCAAAATAGGAGAATGGATTTTATGTACAAAAAATAGGTAAGTTTATTTTGTGCCCACCCTTTTTCATAACTCACGAGCCGCCACTAGGGTATCCTACACAAATTGTCTCTAGAGTTCACGTAAAATTCGAAAATGTAATAATATACAGGGTGTGGTATTTAAAATAACGAAGTTGCTGTACGCGTATGGACTAACTGAATATAGCATGTCTGTCAAAGTATTTTGTGTAAAATCGCCAAAATTTGTAATTCATGTTTACAAACTTTCATAAATATCATGTTAGTAGTGCGCAGTATAAAGATAGTTTAAGCTCGTCGTGAGACACCCTGTATATAGTCGGCGATATAAGATCTGTTTTACTTTAATTTGTACATATCTAAAATAATCTCTTACATGTTTCGGCAATTACAGCCTTTTTCAAAGAATTTTAAATTATAAAATCACAAGGTCAATCATTGCAAGTAATTTGATTGAATTGGAGAATCTATATTTCTCTCATGGCCATTTATACGTTGCATTCTCCCGTGTAGAAAAATCAAGGTATATGTTTGTATGTCTATATATGTTTGTATTAACCGAAAGACATCACTTTATAATTTAGAATTCTTTGAGAAAGCCAGTAATTGCCGAAACATATAAAGAGATTATTTTAAATACATATTAAAGTAAAGCAGACTTTAAATCGCCGGCTATTTAAATCTACTATAATATACAAAGGTCAAGAAATAATTATCTTTATATATATATATATATATATATATATATATATATATATATATATATAAGGTAAACTTAATAAGTCGGCGATTAAAGGTCTGGTTTACTTCAAAGTATATATATTTAAAACAACCCTACATGTTTCGGCAATACGCCTTTGTCAAGAGAATACAAGATATATATTTTGTATTCTCTTGACCAAGGCGTATTTTCTTCTCACGCTAACTCGCCTGTTTGTCTGCCCCACATATGATTGATCACACACTGAACTGATCTTCTAGAGGAATTCTGTCTTTCGCTTTACCTATTTCATCGGCTATTTTTCTGTGTGTTGTGAAAACGGTGTCGATGTTGTGTGTTCTTAATAATCTACTGATTTTGTCTGTAGTTCCCTTTATATATGGAAGGAAAGCTCTGGACGCGAACTCTTATTTTTCTGTTTTTCTGTTGACGTTAATTCTGGCTTTATTTATTGTTTTTGATGAATAGCCGTTCGTGACGAGGGCGTTTCTTATGTTCCTTCTTTCTTCGTGTATGTGTTCCTTGTCTGTTAGTCACTCAGATCGCAAAACTAGTGTTTTTACAACGGAATTTAGTTGTGCCGAATGATGGTGTGATTGTGCTTTTAAATATCTATTTGTTTGTAGGTTTTCGATATACCGTGTGTCCCAGTAGTCCGTTCTCTTTCTTGATTACCAACATGTCAAGGAAAGGGAGTTTCCCTTGTTCTTCTACCTCCATTGTGAAACGTATGTTTGGATGTTCGGCATTCAAGTGGTGTAGAAAAATATCCAGCTTCTCTCTGCCATGTGTCCAAATGACGAATGTATCGTCGACATAACGTAGCCACAAATTGGGCTTGTCTGCGCAGTTGTTTAATGCCTTTGTTTCGAAGTTCTCCATGAATATGTTGGCAATAATCGGTGACAGAGGAGATCCCATCGGTGCGCCCTCCACTTGTCGGTATTTTTGGCTATTGTAGGTGAAATAAGTGTTTGCCAGGCAGTGTTCTATTAGATTAATCGTGTCTTTTGGTACTTGGTATTTATTTTCTAATATGGAAATGGAATATGGAAATCAGTAGATTATTAAGAAGACACAACATCGACACCGTTTTCACAACACACAGAAAAATAGCCGATGAAATAGGTAATGCGAAAGACAGAATTCCTCTAGAAGATCAGTGCGTTTACGAAATACCATGTTCAGTGTGTGACCAATCATATGTGGGGCAGACAAACAGGCGAGTTAGCGTGAGAAGAGAAGAACACCGAAACGCGGTCGTCAAGAAAGAAGTAACGTCATCATTAGCACAACATAAACTTCTGACAGGGCACTCTATCGACTTTGAAAACACGAAGATCCTAGCCAAAAGTGAAAACCTAACGACGAGAATTACAAGAGAAGCGATAGAAATAGAAAAGCGTCCTAAGTGCTTAAATAAACGTGACGACGGCCAGCGCTTTCCGCATACATGGAAACCGCTCCTAGTTCACCGACAGATAAAAACACAACCAAATCCTGACAGATCGAAACCCCTACACAGACACACGGACCGACCAGGGAACTTACAGGCACTCGGACCAATTACACGAAGCCGCGCACGCATGACGTCAATAGTGGGACGCCCCCTACCGACACAGCGGCATATAACAAGAGGTAGTGCTAGGCGCACAATAGACGATCTCCAGCTCTAACCAGCGATAGACCGACTAGCTCCTGAAGATGACGAGTGCGATCTCGTTGGAACGTAGAGTAAATAGTCCTTTTCAGGACAAAATTCACACGCGGCCAAGAACCTGAGAAACTACACCTTTATATATATATATATATATATATTGAAGTAATACTAATGCTCTACGTTGAATGATGATGAATGATATGTAATGTTGTAAATGTTGAATTTTCAAATAATGGGCGCCAGTGATTAAATTAATCACAAATATACCTACGTCCTCTGTGTACATACAAATGCACTAACAGCAGTCGGAAAGCATGATTATAAAATAGATTATATAGTAAAATACCTCAGGTTCAAAGTCGGTCTGTGAATTATCTCCCTAATTGTAGTTAGGTGTCTATATAATATGTTTAACTCAACAACTAAATGCTAACAAATAAAACAGTTTAAAGTGATAAAAATAAAATATATTGAAACAAAAATTAGAGAACTGTAACAATTATCATAACATAGACATGTGTCTATACAGAGAATTACAATCTAAACATGTGTAAACATAATATTACTAAATATAGTGTTGGTGAACAAAGAAAACTAAGTTAAAGAATATTTTGGATTATTTATACTAATTTGGTAAGTACTACGGTGTTATATGGATGTTAAATTATGCTTGTATTTATTAAGCTAGGGTAAACGATACATAGATAATAAATACCGAAGTTTTATTAAAGTTTATATAGGTTATTATGAACTTGTTTATTTATATGTAAATTTTATAGGCAATGAAATTATAAATGGGTCATTCAAGAACCTGTGTTCCAAGATTTTGCGTGTTAGCTCAAGCTGGAAGCGTTGTAGTCGAGCAGCAGCAAGTTCGGCGTTAGAATTCTGGATATGGGTTTGGCGTCGTCCGATCGTCCAAATGGCCCACGCTTTGCAGTTTGGATACTTGTAAAGATGCTATCGTCAATATTCGGCGTATCTTCGATGATGAGAGGCTGGTTTTTACTTAAAAAGGTTGGCTAATTTTCTGCGTTTCTATTATAGATATTTTCGATGAGATCTGTTAAGTTTGATTATGGTAATTTAATTTTTAACTTGGATAAATGCACAAACGCGGCCATATATTGTAAAATTCTTTTTCGGCGTCCTTCTACGTTCATTTATTTTTCATGGCCTATTTTTATATTGGCAAATAGCCTCGAAACTTTATTATCATAGCATCGCTGGTGTTTTGAATTAAATTGATATTACATTTCTAATCAAATTATAAAATTTTTTAAATAATTTTCAAATACACTTTGTTTACTTTTAAATGTAGGATATGTCATTATTATGTGTTCTAAGTTGCATTCTTACGTGTTTAGTTAAATTTAAAAAGAGGGCGTGTCTAATCAGTATCAATACAATATTTCAATGTGGATAAATTAGATACCGGTAGTAAAATAAGTTATAAAAAATAAAAATAAGTTAATTTGGATTACTGTTCTCGTTGTATTAATTTATAAACATGTTGATACTAATTTTACAATCTTAATTCGCTAATTTCACCCTTTTTATAATTGTTAAATGCATTGTTTTATCTGTTTTTCCGTTTCAGATGCAGATATATGAGTGCAGAATGAACCATAACAATATATATATATATATATATATATATATATATATATATATATCTATATATATATATATATATACTTAAATCTAGCAATAGCAACGCATTTCCGGCCTCAGCTAGTTTCATATAAAAATAAAACAGTACTTTTAAATTAAATAATTTCAATTTATTAGGGTAACAAAATACTACAAAACACGTTCTATAAAATACACGTTTCGGCATTCGGCGCACTCGTTCTTTAGAAAACTCGTTAGCACAAATCATGTCTTATGAAACTTGTATTTTGATATACTATTTTGCAATTATTTTTATTAATTTGATTTTATTTTGTTATTGAGTTTTATTCTAGAAAATATATTTATTAAATAATAGACACTACAAGACAAGACAAGCTAAGGACGCATATATTGACAACAAATATTATATTTAAAATTTTTCATTATCAGCTAACCTAAGACACGTTCCCATTAAAATATATACAATAATCTAAGGTCAAACAATGGAAGAGGTTGAATAGATACGAAAGTAGAATTATGATAAAGGAGGCGATAACATTCCATTAAATTTCAACGCAAACTTCGCGGAAAGACACAGAACTGAAAGACACCAATTGTTATTAAGAAAGCAACTTTATCATACAATAACATTAATTTAAAATTACTTAGTTGTGTTATCGAGTTGGTTCGCCATAGTAACGTACATAAGTTTAATATTTTAAAAAGCGATTGTTTGTAAATCTAAACGAAAAAATGGATGTTCCAATGTTATTTGATGTTGAAACACAACCAATTTCGGAAGAAACGAAGCTCATTGCTATTCGTGAATTACGCGAAACACCTGAAATTGTTACGCAAAGTCTTAATGAATTACGCTCATTACTTGTTAGTGATACTACTATTTACTACTGCACAGACGATGAATTTTTAACAATATTTTTAAGACCATGCAAGTATTATGCTAAGAGCGCTTATAAATTGGTAAGATAACAGGTTAAATTATATCGTGTTATGTTCATATGCTATTGATTTAATATTTTACATAATGTACTTAAATTAGCCATAATTAGAAATGAAATAAAACATAGCTATATATTAGAAATATCACTTAAATTTTGTGCCTTTGTTTTCAAGTGTTTATATCTAAAAAGTAAATTTAAATTTTTAACCTGAGTTTATTTTAGATGAAGAGAATAGCTGATTATAGAGCAAAATACATTCACATATATGGGAACCTTATACCTGAGATGCTCAAAGATGTTTTCTTTAACGCCAATGTCTTTAACTGCTTATTAAATCGTGATCAAAAAGGCAGGAGAGTTTTAATTTGTCACAGCGCTAACTGGAATCCTTCCAAAGTGACCACCGATCAGCTTTTACAACTTCAATATCTGATTCACTTAGGTAGTCTTTTGGAACCAGAAACACAAGTGCGTGGCATTGTAATTATCCTTGATTGTCAAAATCTTGGTATGAAACAAGTCATAGCCTTTACTCCATCACATGTTGTAAAATTATTGACATTTATACAATACGCTTTGCCAATGAGACTGAAAGAGTTTCACATAATCAATAACCCGTTTATTTTCGAGATTGTATGGAGACTTGTGAAACCTCTTTTGAGAGAAAAATCAGTTAAGAGGGTAAATATAACATTTTATTAAATCAGTTTTAAAAACTAATTTTGTATATTTATAAATATCTGTGTCTTATAGGTCTTTTTCCACGGAAAAGACATTACTTCCTTACATAAATTCATATTACCTAGCCATTTGCCTGAGGATTTGGGTGGAATTTTACCTAGGATATGGTATAGCCCAAAAGAGTGGTATCCTGTATTAGAAAAACACAAGGACTTTATTAACAAATGGAATTCTTGTGGAAAAAAATAAAAAAAGATCAATTTTATAGATTAGTTTTAGTTGTTTCTCGTAAGTAAACGTGACTACATGCTTTCTATGCTATCTATGTAACAAACAACACTCGAAAGTTATTGATTACCTAAACATGTAATTTGTCAACTTAAAGTCTATTTAAACATGGTTATAAATTTACTAAAAATTTATTTAATAATATTATTTCTATTTTTAGTTAGTGCTTCCTTTACTTTAATTCTGTACATTTATGATTCTGTTTGTTCTGACTGACAGTTCCAAATCGTTCATCCAAATCCTAATAGACTTTGTAATAAGCTCATCAAGTTAGGTAACATCTGATATGTCCTTTTCGTCGCATGGTAAGAAATGTCCATTTCTTTTTCGCACTTCCGCGACTAGACCAAATAATAAATCTCCAAAATTTAGCGACTGTATCTTCTGTTGATTCTATTGATGGATTGGCTGTCTGAGCGTGGTTTTTCAGACGTTTATATTTTTGTATTTCATCTTATTTATTTGCTTATTTAATTTGTTAAGTTAGATTTTAAGAATGTTTCAATACATGTGCTGTTCTCAATATCACGCTCCCTTGTGTCAACGTTCGATTTTAAACTCCACAGCATGTCGCTGGAAAAACATAAGTAAAGAATTTGTCTTGAAGTTTCAAGTTTTTGTATATGTTATATATTATTTTGTCGTTAATAAATGGAATAATATACATACACACACACATATATATATATATATATATATATATATATATATATATATAGTAAACTTAATAAGTCGGCGATTAAAGGTCTGGTTTATTACTTCAAAGTATATATATTTAAAACAACCCTACATGTTTCGGCAATGATGCCTTTGTCAAGGATATAAAAAAAATATATATATATATATCGTTTGATAAATTCTTGGGATTTTCAGCTTTATATTAAATATTTTAAATATTTTTAAATTAGTATGTTATTTTGCGAAGTAAATGTGAATTTAAACATTGCTGTCTACAAATTACAACGCAAATTATACGAAATTTTATTTGAAAAATTTTCGTCCACGTTTGGACTTGAACTCAAGTCCAAAGTACGGTTTGCCGGACCGTCGCTCTAACCAACTGAGCCATGAGGACATTGGTTTCAAGTCTATTGGAAACTCCTAATGCCTTATAAGGCGCCGATGTTAATATTCAGATGTCAGTTTGAAATTGCTAATTTGTCATCCTTAGCTATTAATATATAGAGATAATTTCTCTCTCTCTCTCTCTACATATATATATACTCGTATATGTACGGATTATATACGGCTATCACTGCCTTTCCGTCCCCAGTTTTCATATCCTTCTGTCATAACACATGCCTTCCTTTAAGTTTCTTGCATCCATAGTTTTGTTAATGTCATGTCTCCAACTTCTTCTTGGTCGTCCTCTGTTTCGCTTTTCTGAAGGTATCCGTTCTAATACTTTCCTTGGCCATCTCGTCTCATTCATTCTTTTTCTGTGTCCGAACCAAGTCAATTGTTTTTTCTCTATGTCGTCAATAATATGTTCATCCAGCTTCTTATTTCTATATTTCTTATCCTTTCGGGTCTCGAAAAATGGATTTTTTAAGGAGAAGCTGTCGAACTTCTCCTTAAAAAATCCATTTTTCTGTGACCAGCAGCTTTCTTCTATTAGTTTTACTCAAATCCCATATTTCTGAACCATATGTCGAAATACTCTTAACAATTGAGTTGTAAATACGAAGTTTTGTGTCTAGTCTAATGTTTTTTTTCAAAAGTGCGGAATTGAGTGCTCCAAGAGCTTTTCTACTTTCTGTAATTCTTTCCTGGATCTCATATTTGCTGTTCTTGCTTATTGAAAATTACTCCTAAATAATTAGCTTTGTCAATGTTATTTATTGCTTCGTTTTCCAAAGGTAGGTTCTCGTTTTTATCGCTGCCTGCAATGATGTATTCACATTTATTCAGATTTATTTTAAGACCCGCTAGTATATACTCTTCATTCAGCTTTCTAACCATACAACTCAAATCCTGCTTGTCTGCTGCCATTACTACCTGATCATCTGCGAAAAAGAGAGTGTCACCAACTTGGAGACACATATTCTTACATTTGCAAGTCCAGCCTTTTAGGGATTGATCTAGATATATTTTAAATATGGTAGGAGACAGACAACGCCCTTGTCTGAGTCCCTTTGTGGTATTGAAGGATTCAGTCAATGAAGTTCCAACTTTTAGTGCAGTATAATTTTTTTTGTAATATCGTTGGGTGGCCTTAATTAATGTTGGTCCAATAATAATATGAAGAAGAATAAATATATAACTCGTAGACACCATTCTGTGATAAATATTAACTCTTTGAAGCACAGAATAGCGAAACAACAGAACTTTATTATACTTAAAACAAGCCTACAAAGTTCTTGTTTGAAAAAAAATATTCTTACAAAAAAATTTGGATGGTTACACAGTAAAACCGCAATGCATTTCTTAGTATTGTTAACGTAAATTGAACAATCTATTACAACTTATTATTTTTTATCAAATACTACCTCGCATGCTATGGAACCAACAAGTACTTAAATCAAATCACGTCATCTTAAAATCAAAAACACTTTTTCTGCTGAA
Organism: Melolontha melolontha; assembly: GCA_935421215.2. Lineage (NCBI taxonomy): Eukaryota > Metazoa > Arthropoda > Insecta > Coleoptera > Scarabaeidae > Melolontha > Melolontha melolontha. The sequence continues at coordinate 162,707,615 of OW285237.1, read as the reverse complement.
AGGCATAACCCCACTTTGCATTGTGAGCAAGCCCATCTTGTGCGGTGAGGTTCTTTACCAATACTGCACAGGGAGCATCTTCTTGTGGTCTCGTACACTGGCAGGTGTTTGGATTGAACCTGGCGAACTTGCATGGTTTGAATCGATTGACTCTCAACGAAGAAGTTGAGCCTCCAGTACCGACCAACAGATGCTCCAATCAGCCCTGTAGTTACTTGGTATCTAAAATTCTTGAGCGATACTTTGATGTTTGTTTTATTCCTAAATATGATGAAAGAGATTGTAAAGGTTGTATCAAAAAAATACCAGAAAAAGCGATGGTACCACTTTCTTCCTTTACAGTCTATTTGATAGTATGATTTCATCATGTCTGCTTTGTCTACGCAACCCTTTTTTTGATATTTTCCAACAATTATAGGACAATTTACCGTAGTAGTCGAGTCATCTTTCCCTCTTCTGTTGACCGTGCGATATTCTTGTGGTGAATGAATTGTTGACAGTAGCTGTATTACCTTCTTGTCCTTCCATTTGATACAGCTCGTTTCGAGAACCAGTCCCAGAGTATATTTGCTTTTCTTGTAAGGTGTGCATAAGATCGACGGTTGTGAAAAAGTCGTTGACGTGGTATCCTTTTCCTTCAAGCCCCTGAGTCATATCAAGAACAACTCTCTCGCCCAAAAAAATTCTGGTTGAATGTCTGGTTGTCTAGTGTAAATCTGAAAATCTGGAATATACTCTTTTTTATAAGCTCGTACTCAAATTTTGAAGCCACGTTTTATGGGCTTTTAGGGCATGCATTGTTTGAACCATATGTGTCCTATGAATTTCACCATACTTATATTGATAGTTTGCTCTCTAGTTGGTTGGTAGTTTTTTTTCAACTTTTCAATATAGGGGCGAATTTTATATCATTTCAAATCCGGTTTCTCCTTTTTTTGGCATTTGTATGTTGTCATTCAGATACATATTGGATAATAGAGAACCAAAGCAATTCACAAACATTTTAGAAGCGACAAAAGCATCTCTTAGCTCCGGTTGCGAAGACCAATAATCTCTGTACGAAGAAGACTTTTTTAAACCCATTAGCAAATTTATAGCAATGCAAATGTTGAAATCTTTTGCACAAGTCAGCAGAAAATTTTTGCCACAATGAGTAGCAAACAAATTAGTTTGATCAACAATATGTTCCAATAAATCATTATCGAATAAAAAACCAAATAAATTATTTGGGTTTGTAAGAGGTCAGGCACTGCATTACTAGGATCAGTTGTTTCATCAAAGTGGTGATATTTGCCAATAACAATATCTAACTCTAATAGTTATACGCGCCTACTTGTACACCGTAAAACCTATATGATTTAATAATTTACCCCAATAACACGATTGTCCCGGAGATATTCGGTTGAGAGACCAGTTCATTTAAGAGGCGAGCGAGGGGAGGTTCTTTTTTTATAAAATAGGCGCCACCGATTTTATCCTATCAAGCTGGTACAGTGAACACAGATACTGCCGACAGTAAGTTCTAAATCACAGGTAAACACGTGGACAATTGTTATTATAACAATAAAACACTCAAAATATAACAATAACAAGAAATAGTTTATTAACCAAAAAAGAAAACAAAACAATGAAAAATCAATCAATATGTTAAATTAATCAATAAAACAAAATATAAAAATCTTAATAAAGCTTACAAGTCACAAGTAATAATGAATTAAAAATTTAAAACAAATATAAATGACCAACTTGCTCAAAAAAATACAAATTTATACAAATAGGTAAGTTGCAATAAATATATAAAGTGATACTGAGTTAGTGACTGACTCAGTATAGTATTTTGGTATATTATAACAAAATGAATACAAAAAAATATGAATTAAAGTAATTAAGTGACACCTAGTAAATGGCTCACCTAGTATAGTAATTTGGCATATTATAATAAAAAAACAAATTCATGCACATATAATATGCACCAAAAGAAATTAAATACTGAAATTAATTAAATTAAGAATATACGCATTAATTAGATAAAAAAAATATACAACGAAAGCAATAGGATCTCAGTATATAAATCATTTAACCATAATGTCTAAATTATATGCTTAGTCTAAATAAATGGTTGTTAATTTATCTATGATCTTTGTTAAATCCCACATCGAGATTCTTGTACATACAGTATGTATTCTAATTAAATTGTTAAATATAATACAAAAATTAAATGATCGGTAGTTTCAGTCGTAATAAAGAAAATTGAACAATGAAAATCTAATATATAAAAATAAGTCGGGTTTTCCTTCCTGACGCTATAACTCCATAACGGACGATTCGATTTCCACGGTTTTGCATTCGTTGGAAAGGTATCGGGCTCCGTGAGGTTTATTGCAAAGAAAATTCAGGAAAAATTTCAAGAGAAAAGCAGGAAAACAGGGAAAACCATTTTTCACATACAGCGCCATCTCTTATACATAGTATGTACTACAACGGCGCAAGTACGTGGTGTGTGAGTATACTTCACGAAAATAAGTACGTTTCATTTTAAGTAGATGGCGCCGGTGCGTGATACATTTATACGTTTTTACACCAAATAAAAAACAAAAATGATTGTCTATCTGCTGGCCTTAAGATGAAGTAATAAATAAATATAATTTCCAAATTGCCTTAAATACATGCGTTTCTTCTTTGATTGAGCCCATATCCACACCATATGTAAGTTATTCTGTAAAAAACTTTATGATAGGTATTCCATGGATTTTTATTTAAAGGGCGTAAATTTCGTTAAAAGCTCAATTTAAATAGTGTGGTAATACAACACTAATGTTTGCTTAGGGCCAGCAACGCGGACCGGGTCAGCTAGTATACTATAAGTTTTAGACATACGTTGGTCTATACCAATCTACAAGGTGATAATATATAAAATATAGAAAAGTTTCTTACGTTAGACACAATTAATCGAATAAAAAAAAATGACGCGACCCCAATATGATATATTAAATTTCTATTAGCCTGTATACGAAAATTTATGGGTATCGATTACTTAAATTTTTCTAAATGAAATATATACAAAACAAATGCAAAAATGAATGACTAACTTTACTAATAAAAAAAGTTACGACTTTAAATTACAATAATCTTTTGCAATAGACACTAATAAATCTGTCGAAAAGAGTAAATTTTGATTATCCGTAGCCTTCCAGAAAAAAAAAATAGACACTGTTCATACCTGACAACCTGTATAACGATCAATACCTTATGATTTCGATTGTAAAAAGTCTTGGGAAAAACGATCACTAGCCTAGCCTGTTGAACTAATGGTTGCTTGCTCGTGCTTTAAAAAAAATCTACCACGTGGTTGAAAAGTAGGCTCAAATGCTTAAAAAGTTCTACATGCTGGCAAACTACCATGTAATAGGAAACTACCAAGAACTAGAATCCTGTTAAATTCCAAAAAGAAGAAAACCAATGTAGCAAAATAAAATATAAAAGAGACACAATGCCCTAATAGAGACATCGCAGAAAGCTCATCTAATTAATATAGGGTTAACCACGCGCTCCAGTATGAATAACAATTTCGTGTAAAAATATATCCAAAATGGCCTTTCCGTATTCAAAGGGCCTTCAGACGAATAATTTAATTAAATAATGATTCCAAAAGCCTCATAGCGAAGTAATAAAATTAGAAGCCATTACCAATCACGCTATACGTCTTTAGTACAACGTGTTTTCGATGAAACTTCAAAAGCAAAGAGAGCCAGAATTTCTCAACTCGACCTTATATACAGTGTGGTCATAAAGTTTGGAACCAAGCTTATAACCGCATTATTCTACATTTCTAGGAAAAACGTTATCAACACTTTCTTTAAATGGCAACCATATTATTTTTTTCTAGTTTTTGGTAGATCTTTATATCCACCAAATAGTGATATAAAACAATTGGTATGTTGCATCACAATTTTTTTGAAAAAATGATATAAATTTAGAAAAAAATACGAAAATTTTATTTTTGTACAAAATTAAAATTAAATTAAAAAACTACATCTGAACTTAAATTTATTGTAACAGTTAACGTAAATTTTCAAAATGAACACCACCAACCAACTGACACTGTCCCAGCCGAGTGTAAACACTTCGTATACTCGCCTCAATTATGTCTGGGGATATTTCTGTAAGTTCTACGCGAATTCGTACTTTTAAATCTTCTAAATTGTTCGGTTTGTTAAAATACACTTTCGATTTCAAATAACCCCACAAAAAAAGTCTAACGCAGTCAGGTCAGGAGAACGAGGTGGCCATTCTATGGCGCCTCTCCGTCCAATCCATTTATTGGGAAATATTTCGTCAAGATAGTGGCGAACCTCTACACCATAATGGGGAGGCCCCCATCTTGTTGGAACCAAATATTTGGATGGGGTACATCACCATCCTCGTGATTTGGGAAATAACAGCGAGCGCTGGAACCAGTTCAAATCTTAAAAATTCTAAATTTTGCACAGCAGTCAAATTAACTTCAAAAAAATATGGTCTTAAAATGCGTCGTCCAATCATTCCAACCCATACGTTAACTTTTCCTCTGCGCTGGGTATGACACGCTTGAGTCCAATGCGAATTGTTCTGCGACCAATATCTGCAATTATGGCGGTGAACAGATCCATTTAGGCAGAACGTACCTTCATCTGAGAAGACGATGTTTTCCAATAAATTTGGATTTTGGTCACAACGTAACATTACGTCTTCACAGAACTGCAGTCGACGATCTTCGTCATCCTCATGTAATTCCTGTACAAGTTGAACTTTGTAAGGACGATAGTGTTCTTTTTTAAATAAGTTGACGACAAATGAGTGGGCCTCCTGAGCCTTCTGAGCTCCTGATTGGCTAACGCAAGTTGTCTGGTGGAAACATGATGCCTTTCTTCTGCTTCTAGAAGCACATTTAATTTCACATCTTCTCCTACTTGAGGTCTACCTTGCCGTGGTCGATCTTTTAGGGATCCAGTTTCAGTAAACTTTCCAACTAGTTTTGTCACCGTAGACCTGGTAATTGGAGGTCTATCAGGGTGTTCATGGTTAAACAATTCGCATGCTTCTGCATGCGTTCTTTGTCTGTCCCCATACCCAACCATAATTAAAATTTCGATTCTTTCTCGCTCAGATAAATGTGCCAATTTTTATATTAGCGAAAATGAACAATTTTTACGCAATATCTCAAAAATTTAACGTCGAAAATAGAAGTAAATAATTCAACAATGTTGTCGCCATAGTAACAATTTCAAACTAAAATTTTTGTACATAAATTGTATAAAAAGATGCAAGAATGTCATAAAGAAATATCTTGCAAAAAAGTGCGTGTTTTTGTTTTTGTAAATTTTTTGCATAGTAACATGAGTACATGTGCTTTTGACGATCCGGTTTGTTCAAGAAGATTATTTAAGTCCTCACACAAGACAGAAGTGTGAAAAAAACTTACTTACATATTTCAGTAAATTTTGTAAGCTTAATTAGTTTTTGAAATCTTCAATTTTTGGGCGATAATTTTAATTAAGAAATGGTCTGCCGCATCATGTCAATTTTTTAAATAAATTAAACTTCTTTGACCCTTTTTTGTGAAACTATTTAATGTTAAATAAGATTTTTTAATAAGTAATTGGCCGATTGGGAAGACGAATTTCTTTTGATCTGGAGCGAATAACGCAGATTACTATTGATCGCAAAGCATTTACACTCGGCTGGGACGATGTCAGTTGGTTGGTGGGGTCCATTTTGAAAATTTACGTTAACTGTTACAATAAATTTAAGTTCAGATGTATTTTTTTTTAATTTAATTTTAATTTTGTACAAAAATAAAATTTTCGTATTTTTTTCTAAATTTATATCATTTTTTCAAAAAAATTTTAATGCAACATACCAATTGTTTTATGTCACTATTTGGTGGATATAAAGATCTACCAAAAACGAGAAAAAAATAATATGGTTGCCATTTAAAGAAAGTGTTGATAACGTCATCACTCGAAAACCAATGACGTCATAGAAAAAAATTGTATGTCAAAAATGGCATTTTAAAAAAGAAAATTTACCTGTCCGAGCGTTTTTCCTAAAATTGTAAAATAATGCGGTTATAAGCTTGGTTCCAAACTTTATGACCACACTGTATATGTATATAAAGGTAAGTAGGTCTTAAATAAACTAACCTATAGGAGCAGACACTGTATAGAAGAAATTAATAATGAAATATATATTTAGAAAATTGTTTCGATACCTCAAAATTAAGACAATGAATTAGGAATTTAACTGATAGAATATGAATTAATTGCGCACTTGATTAAAGAATTATTAATCGAAAACTTATAGTTTAAAGGAATGATCACGAGAGATTGCTGTGGTAACAATACCCAAAGAGATCTTAAATCGTAAATACTAATGACAATTCTAATGGAATTTACTACGAATACGTTAAAATATTCAACTATTTTTTAACCATTAAAATTCGCATTAAACCTGTACAAATTAACCCAATTAACAAAACGATTGTCTACACTATAGCGACTCTAACATATTTAGTGACAACTCGAAAGCTATCTACACGAGCAAAATATAAACGATATAATAAACCAAACCTAAAATGAAACCAAAGTTGCCTACCTCAACGTAAAATATATTGTAAATTTAATTAAATTTTAATTAACTAGGAAAGTTACTATAATTAAATTTCTACTTTTAACTAACTCTAGGATAATTATTCGTAAAAGAAAATATTAATAAACATTTTTAAATATGAAAAATTACAAAAGTATACGCAAAAATCGATGATATACAGGTTCGTTCAAAAATATCGAATTAAATGACTAAAAATGAATAGGCTAATAAAAGCTGAATAAAGAGCACACCGAGATTTTTTGGGTTCGTCATTATTTTTGTTTTTATTTTGTCTGTTGTGATAAATTAAATGTTTTGTATCTTTTTTATGTTGAACTTCTTATTTCATAGATATTTTCATGTCTTGTGTAAAAGAATAACGAAAAAAAAGAATTTTACTTATGATAATAGGCATTTACTCCAGTGTCCGGAATTTTTTGTCCACGAGTGTAAGTACTGATGGTATATGATTGCAATTATTAGTAAATGGATACTAACTGATACCAGAAGTGAAATTTATACAAAATAAAAGTCGAAACAAATTTTATGAATCTATATTACAAATAATACAATTATGTACAAAGGAAATTTTCACTTAATAATATCTTTAACATATTCATCAATGTCACATAATTTTGATTTTAGGCGCCTGCGATGTTTCAAAAGAGATCGCGGCAATTCACCTTTTTGTGTTGCTTCTGTAATTCTCATTTTTATAAGCTTCTGCAGTACGCTAAAATTATAAAAATATAATGTATTAAAGCCATTTTTATTATTTCTAGTAAGCATAATACCTGCATTACAGATTCCAAAGGAAGGCATGAAGTCCGATTATCATGTTCACGTTTAAAATATCTTATCACATTCATAACAAGTAGTTGCGATTGTGATTTTAAATGCTTATTGCGAAGCATATTTTCGTTGTAAATGTATAAAATATTATAACACGAAATGTAAGAATGACTTAGGTTACAGGTCACAAATGACAGATTAGGTTAAGATAAATAACGAAAGAAAAACGTCATTACGACATACATTTTAGTAAGTTCCTATAATTAGCACAGCAGACACATCCGAAATAATGTATCTTCTACTGTTTACGAGTTATACAATGCACTGAATGATATAGAATATAGAAACCGTTGGTATTGCTATACCCAAGTTAATTTGATGTCTACTATATCTAATTCTCTACAATATTTACAGTTTTAATTAATTTGATATTATTAGGAAGCATTGAGTGGCCTGTGTCCCAAATATTTCGAGCAAAGTTCAGTCTCCACCAATTCAAATCAACGTGTAAACAAGATTTAAATTTTTAATGAAATAAATGGAATTGTTGTATGCCAAAAAATAAGGAAATTGTGTGTATATTGCTTGTGTGTGAATGATGTGAGTGGACCTCTATTTCATTGTAATTTGAAAAGAAATAAATTAAGAAAGTTACTTAAAATAAATTGCTATAAAGTGATGTTGATATAGTGTTTTGACTTTATCACAACAGTGTATTACAGTCGTATTAGCATTGGCCTTTTTATATAATTATATAATTAAATAGAATGTCTTAGGTATAACTAATTTTGGTCTTTTTCTGACCTTGAATAATCTGTTAATTTAAATAATAACAACGCAATCACTATACTATCATTTTTTCGTTGATTCGCCATTCATCATAATCATCATTCTTGATAAAATATTAAATGGTAATATAAATGCATCAAAGTGCTATATATGTTTACAATAAACATAAAATATCCCGTGTGAGCTAGGCACTCAGGTGCAGGTGCAAAATACTATTAAACGTGTCGGTATAAAGAAGATGTAAAATTATTATCTGGTCATTATTGTACTTCGACAAGTACGTTAAATGTGTTTTTTCTTCATTGTGTGATAATAATTACTTAATCTATACTTGAATCGACAACAAAGAATTTTGGTGATTTCGAAAGTTAATTTTCTATTGGATTTAGACACGATGTTGAAGTCGGAGATATTTATTATAGAAACGCGTCCTATTTCTGAGGAAACGAAGGAAATAGCTGTGAGGGAATTACGTGAAGTACCTGAAAATATTACTACGGGATTAGTGCAATTGCGGGAATTATTAGCTTCGGATTATTCAATCCATTACGAAACGGATGATAAGTTTCTGTTGTTATTTCTAAGGCGGTGCAAGTATTATGCCGAAAGTGCCTATAATCTGGTAAGTTAGTAAAGAGGTCCTCCTAAATACTTTTTAGAAAAAGTTAGAAAAACATATTATTTTGGAAAATTTTTTAAAATTTTGCAACATAGTCTACTTTTAGCCGTATACATTTTTACAGCGTTTTTAAGTCGTCCAAAAAGTAGGATTTTGGAAGGTCATTAAAATAGGCATCTGTTTGGGCGTTCGAATAGTTTATCCCCAAGCCATTTTTCAAGTTTAGGAATAAAAAATGTTACCGAGGTCCAAATCTTACGAATACGGGGGATGTTGTAATAATTTGAACTTTAATTCGTTGAATTTCGCCATCGAAAGTGCGCAAGTGTACACCCGTGCATTCTCTTGGTGGAGGAGACTTTCTTTCTATACAAAATGATGACATTTCTCCTTGATTTCTTCGCTCAATCGGTGCAATAACGTGGCATAATACTCTGTATTTATCGTTTGTCCATTTTGCAAGTAATCGATGTAGATGATTTCACATGCACCCCAAAACACACCTGGCCATCACCTTGTTGACCGATTTCACCGTCTTTCTCTTCTTCGGAGTCAACTGTTGCTTTCTGGAGTATAGTTATGTAGCGACGTAGAAACTCGTCAAGATTGCGACGGAAAAGTGCCAAATCAGCCTTCGATTCGATCACACGATTGTGTTTATTCTCCACTGAGAGCAAACACGGCACCCATTTTACCGAGATTTTTTTCAAACTCAATTTGTGTAAAATTGGAAACACTATTCCTTGTGATGTGCCTGTGGCCTCAACTATTTCGGACACTTTGATTCGTCGATCACTTAAAACCATATCGTGAATATTTGTCAATCATTTCAGAGGAAGTCGTTTCCACTGGAAGTTCCAAACGATGTTCATGTTTTGTGGATGTACGGCCACGTTTAAACTCATTTACCCAATTGTAAACAGTTGCAGACACAGGAGCAGATGAGTTATGAACTTCAATCAATTCGGCTTTGAACTATTTCGGCGTTAAACTTTTTAAATAAAAGCGTTTAATTACCGCACAAAACTCATGTTTTTAAATTTTCTAAATAAATCAAAGTTTGTTGCTTCAATCGAGTATAAAGATGAACCCACACGATGGATTTAGCTTAAACTTTGACAGCCGTCTAATGACAAATGACGCTTACTAAATGCAAATTTTTGTCATATTATTAACACCATATCTTGGATTTTCTAAGGAGTTGTTGAACCACCCTCGTAACTAGAGATTAGGGTGGCCCATCATGCAACCCTCAAAAATGTTCCATTTGATGAAAAAACATCCCCACTAAAATTTCATTTTGATCGGATACCAGGTAGTCATGCCGCATGCAACTTTAATTATGCTTAAAGGGAAATGGGATAACACTACTTGTAATCATGTATATTTTTGAAAATTTGGAGTGATTTATTTATAAAAAAATATCTGAACAACAATGTACATTAAGTCATTTTACGATATATCTACAAGTTTACTTAAAGCTATTCCAACACCTGCAGCATTGTCTCTTTTTTAACATCTGGAAAACGTGTTTTATAATCCTTAACAACTTGAAGTAAAAATTGCTTTTGCTCTTCGTCCTTAGTTGATATTTTGTTATACTCATTAATCAGGTTGATGCCTCTCTCACCTGTGTCATTTACTAGTTTAAGATTGTTGGTAATTTTACAACACTTGCTGTAACTTTCGTGTTTATTCCAAGTTGCTGGATCGCGTTTCCAAAAATTCTGAAGGAATATTTAATTTTTGAAAAAAAAATTTTAGAAGTAACAGATACAAAGTATTAAATTTCTTTATTTTACATTTTATCTATTTCCCCTATTATTACCCGTTTGACGCCCTCTTCATGTGACGCTGGCCTGTTTAGAGCCCTTACCATTTCCTTCTCAACATCAATCAAAATATTTTCATCGAAGAATAATAAGGAGACATTTTCAGGATTTAAATATCACAAATGGTTTTTTATTTTACCACATGTAACTTTAGATATACTGTCGTATATGTTTTTATACTTTATTAATTATTTACAAAACTGGAGGTCGTGAAATGGGGCCTTTTTGCCGAAGGTGCTGTAAACCAGGCTTTTATATAAATATTTACGAGACAACCATATGTCGTTAATAGCTGATTTCTCTTTTTATATTAGTTTATGATTTTTGATATTAGTTCTGATTTTGAAAGAAAAATATTTTTAAGCAATAAATAGTTTTGGACACCTGCGCGCGTGATAAAATGCACCAGGACGATTAAATATCACGATTGGCGGTTGTTCTTCAAAAAACAATTTGCAAAGTTATAAAAATTCTTTATACTCGGGGGTGTTGTATTGTTAGGAATTAATTTATAAAATCGACAATTTCAGATTTTAGAGGCTGTAAAATTTGCTTAATTATTTCGACGTGAAAACCGGTTTCAAAATTACTTTGGTCTATTTTAGGCCAACGTTTAAATAAAGCAACATCAGGACCAGATGAAGAGGGCATTTTTACATCAACACACTTCGCAAAACTATTTCGAAAATATGATGTCGACAAGGAAAATATAAAATGTCTTTAATTTACCACGCAGAAGTGTCGCAGCGGTGTCGTTAACTTACCACGTTTCCAGACGGTATATTCCCGTATGAAACTTGACCTATATGGAAATTTAAATTCAAAAGATTTACTCCCGCCATTCACAACCGCACTACAAAAATATTTTTAGATTTTAATCACTTAATACGAATACTTATTCTCAGACACATTTAATTAAACGTATTTAGAATATACAAAAAAGGTTTAAGTATATCAATACGTTAAGCACGTATTACGCATTTGTTACAAATGAAACAGACATGCAATATACACATCTGTAACTGTACACATGGACAATACACCTCGTATTTTCCAGCATTTACTTCTGCTTAAGACACGTGTTTCTGACATCTACTATTAGCCGTCATCAGTTAAGCTAGTGAAGTAATTAAAGCTTAAATCGCCTGTAAGGTATAGCAAATTTTGTCCTATCAGGTAGCACCATATAATATTGTGACATCTATACCTTATGCTATACCTTACCGGCGATTTAGGCTTTATTTACTTCACTAGCTTAACTGATGACGCCTAATAGTATATAGCAGAAACACGTGTCTTAAGCAGAAGTAAATGCTGGAAAATACGAGGTGTATTATCCATGTGTACAGTTACAGATGTGGATATTGCATGTCTGTTTCGTTTGTAACAAATGGGTATTTAGAAGATAAATGTTTTGAATCAAGAAATATTCTGAATGTCTACAAATAAAATAATATTATATATTTATCGATTTAGTCTTGAGACAAATTGTTTTTTTTAAATGCGAAAGTATTATAAAGAAAGCAAAAGTGTTATAAAGAAAGTAGAGTTACGGGAAATGAAAAGCCATAAAGTTTTACGAGGTGTGAAAACCATAGGAAACTGTTTGGGAGTGTGACGTATGTAAGATAGAAAAGCTTTCGAATCGAAAATATAGGAAGTATAATGGTACATATATTTTATGTTTGTCAGTTATCTTTCGCATATCATTTTACAGAGATTCTATTTAAAAAAAGCAATTTATGTTTGTTTCTTCACCGCAATATTCTATTTTTGTTTGTTTGGATTCTTTTGGTTATGGTTTCTCGAATAAATAGTTTTCTATCTAGTGTGATATTCGTGATGAAAACAGAAACTCATTGTATGAATTAGCGAGTTGATTTTCGTAATTTATGAGATTAACACCAATTTAGTTTAATTCCTAACCTAAAATTTTTCTTTGTAAAACACAAGATGAGTACGAGTGATGAAACAATATAGGAATATATAATTAGAAAAAGTACGATAGCTACTATAAGTAACTTTTCGAGATTATTGTAAAGCCGTTGTACACAGGAATTAACTTCGTACAATCATGTTTATTTGAGATGTTCCGAGATGAGGCACTTGAAAGTAATCCCCACAACATTGGTCGACAATGAAGTTTTAAGAAAGTTTAGTGGAAAACCTCGTAAACACTTTAAAACTGATTAAATGTTATACATATGAGGTAAGTGCCATATATTCTCGACCTGAGAGGCTTATACACGTTCAACCGCGTTGAAAGTGCGTTGTGTCATAGTGGCATATGCATTCTACGAGGAATAGTTATATCTACGATCAGGTAAGCTCAGTAGTGCATGAAAATATGTCAGTTAGCAAAAATTGAATAATAATGATGATAATAATAATAATAATATCCTTTATTTAAACACAAATAATTCTTTCTCATTACATACATATTGCTGTGTTCTCTTCTAAGCTAGATAAGTTGAAAAATTAAATAGAGCTGAAAGCAGCAATAAAAAATTTAAAACGCGTAAATTTTGAATACGATGCGCATCGATATAACAAATCTAATGTTCATTTTATGTAGAGTTTTTTGTTATTTTCTGTAAGAATTTTTAATGTACAATAATCCAGATCGTGTTAAGAAAAACACATCTGTGTATATTTGGTAAACTTATATTGAATGTCAAATATCATGTAGATCGTTATATCTCTTTACGTTCTAGTTTATAAATGTTAATGACTAAAAATTGGAATCTAACTATACTCACAGATTTATAAAAGGATATTTTTTAAGTAGTAAGCTTCATAATCAATACTTGAATTTTGCAAATTTCATGAATACATAAACATTGTTTATTGTAATTGTTACAATGCATGTGAAATATTAAATAATCCATTAAAGTTTAAAGTATCAAATATATATTATTATTTGATATGCATCATAAATCAGAATAACCTGAAAGGACAATAACAGCCTTGTAATAAACTATGCATGATGGAATGTGCATTTTAGAATTAACATTTTATGATACTTATCTATAAGGATAAACATTCCATTCGTTTTAAAAACATGTATTACTAATGTATATAGAATATTAAATCCATCAAAACAATTCAAGAGGCATTGTAGTACATAAAATAGAGTCTAATATGATTTTTGTTCACCTATTAGAAATAAATATGTTTGTTTAAATATTGTAAACAATGCAGCTGTCAGTTCAGAATTCGGAAATAGAGATTAGGTATGTTTCAAATTACAAACAAAGAAAAATACGTTGATCGGAAGATAGGAAAGGATTGATCGATAAGAGAGGGAAGATATGATGTGCCGATCTATAATGTGGAGGCATGTATTATAAAGACGTTGCAATGTCGAACGTTAGAGAAGGATAGTATAAATGAGAAGAAGACAGACAGCATGCAGTTCTAAGAAACGGAATACTTTAAAATATTAAATACCGTTAGAAAGAAATATTAAGAAACGTAAGTTTGTTCTTATATTAAAGAACAAAAGTTTTTAAATATGGGATATCATTTAGAAGAGTCTTAAAACTTACAAATGTATTGGGAAAAAGATTGACGTCACGGGGCATATATCTAGAAAATTTCTCAAGGAAAGGACATTTACCGAAATATCGTCTAAAAGCGGTGGTCACAAATAAAATTTTGCTTTGTAAATGATATTGAATATTGATATTCATCATTAGAATTTTTATATTTTTAATTTAAAGTAAATTATTGCTTTACTTTGATGAATTCGACAGGTAAATAATGTAATAAAGACATTCAAGAATTTGAAGTTCATTAAAATAAGTTTAAAAGATTATTTGCTTTATGTGGACATTTATTTGATCGTAGATAATTTCAATTTCTGTTTTACAACAGAAGATATAACATACAAAAATATTTTAAATATGTCTATACGTTATATGCACGTATAAAGCTTTTGTTTCATTATGAAACAGACATGTAAATAAATTTACATATCTGTAACTGTGTACTTGGACTATACCTCGTATTTTCGGCATTTACTTCTGCTTAAGACATATGTTTCTGCCATTTATAGGCGTCGTCAGCTAAGCTAATGAAGCAATGTATACAAATGATACAACTCTTTATAAATAAAATCTGTATCTGTATATGACATTAAGCCGAACCGCTCATTAGATATAGCAAGTTTCATTCTATAAGGTGGAACTTATTTACGAGTGACATCTTACGGACGAAAGAGACTATACCAAAGAAAGCGATCTTTCGATTGACAAGCTATGCTCATACGAACCGAAAGGAATACGGGTAGTCCTTCTAAAACGAGCCAGGTGGCGGTAGATATACAAAAATGTATATTAATGTCATATACAGATACAGATTTAGTTTATAAAGATTTGTATCATTTGTATACATTGCTTCATTAGCTTAGCTGACGACGCCTATAAATGGCAGAAACATATGTCTTAAGCAGAAGTAAATGCCGAAAATACGAGGTATTGTCCAAGTATACAGTTACAGATATGTAAATTTATTTACATGTCTGTTTCACAATGAAAGAAGATATAACACATATATATTTGTGTGATATTTTGTGTAATTCATGTTTAATAATTGACTATTCATATTTAATAATTGGCACCCATTTTGAAAATAAAAGTACACAGCAAAAGCATAATCAAATAAAGAGAAAAGAAGTTCTGAAGCTTTAAGTTGTGGTTCAAATGGACGGAAAAGGTTTACCGCCCCTGTTCTCCCACCAAAAGCTTATTGTACAGAATCAGTGATATAATTTTGCCTAATCTAACTTAACATTAATATTCTGCTACTCTTATGTGATTTTGGAATGCAAAAAATAATAAGGCCTGTACATCTAATCACGAATTATAAAGATAGAACAAACGCAGAAAAGAAATATCAAATATCAAATGTCGAAAAATAAGCAATTCACGAAAAAATGTCCAGATTTAAAATTTAATAATTCAATATAGGAAATACATCAGTGCTCGAGTTAGTCCCTCCCTCCCCCTCCATGTAAGTGGAGCAGTGGTAACTTTGGAATCTTAAATAGAAATCGGTATATTTTATTACAGATTC
This sequence comes from Melolontha melolontha, assembly GCA_935421215.2. Taxonomy (NCBI): domain Eukaryota; kingdom Metazoa; phylum Arthropoda; class Insecta; order Coleoptera; family Scarabaeidae; genus Melolontha; species Melolontha melolontha. The sequence continues at coordinate 162,691,880 of OW285237.1, read as the reverse complement.
GAATTCTACTGGAAAAAGTACGTGGGATTTGCCTAAAATATTTTTTTAAATTCATGATAGATGGCCCTGTGATCGATGAAATTCCATTTTTTTGAATATCTCGCACTGAGAACCTATGCACACGATTCTGTAATACGTGTGGAATAAAAAATACGTTTTCTTTGTAATTAATCAAAACTAGTCTTAGAAAAAAAAAACTGTAGAAATGTAAATTGCTGGTGAATAAATTACGTTCAACGTAATCCAACCACAACGACTCCATCTGAAATTCGTGATGTTGTTTTCCCTTCCCTGAACATTCTGTAAAAAAATATTTTAGCAATTCGTAAAAGTTATCGCGAGTATAAACTACTCATATACCAAAAATTTCGTTTCTGCGCTTAAACATAAGTAAGACATGACTTAGCAAAATAGTACCTGCGCATGACATTTATTAGAGAAAATGTTAAGTATTTCAAAAACTATTAAGGTTAGGTATACACAATTGCATATGAGAAGCATGTCGATCTTATATCTCTAAAAATAGACTCTAAAAACGGAATAAAATATTTTTTCGTTTGAAAAATTTAAGTTAGGTTCAGTATTGCTATTCTGAGACAATCTGTATAAACCAAAGTAATTTTAGGCTATGTCCATTTAAGAATTAAACATATGTTTGAAAAATTTTCTTGTACGTTCAAACAGTATCGAGATGTCGACCGACACCCCACTATAGGGACACCCGGCTTATGTATAGATAAAATAAACACTAGCCGAAACCATAATTGGTATTCAAAACGAAATTACGTAATTTGATGTCTGAATGTCTTTGCCTCCAAGGACTTGTAACAAACCGATATAGATTTGTACAGTTGATAGATGCTATATGTAAAGGATGTATCTTAAAGCGTCAATTTATGTGTAGGGGTTCTGATCAAGTTGTTGTCAATATTTACATTAAGTACATCAAACAGGAAAGGCATTTTTGCAGTTAAGTATGATGGAGTTCTTAAAGTTCTAATTTTTATGGGACAGACATCAGGCTTGAAACTTCGTCCTGTTAATCATATTTAAGCACTGCAACTGAAAAGTTTATGCGAAATACGATAAAATTTGCGTATACCAAACGTATGACGCATTCTGAACTTTTCGTTCATTTAGTCAGCGTATGGCATCCAAGCCCATCTGTACATACCAAAAATATAGACAAAAATGAAAAAACCAAACTCCTAAGGATTTAATATAGTCTATTGCACTTTCCGTCAAGCGTCCGTCAGTCAAGTATTCCACAAATTACTTGTATTGACATCAAATCAAAGGGATCGGAGTTATTTCGTAAACTATTGTCAACCCAGGTCAATTTTAAACAGAATTAGATCAAACAGTGGAAGGTGCGCGGGCACCTTTCGTAGATGCAAGGTGCTCACCCAGAATGTACCTGCGGAGGTACGCGTCCAACCATATGTTATATTTTCAGTAATTTTTATTTATCCTAGCAACCAGGAAGGTAGTAGTCGTAGTCGCGACGAGGTGTGTTATACATGCTAGTACAAACTTGGTTTGTCGGATTGTAATTATTAACGCATCACATAAGGCGACATTTACATGTAAAAATGAGATTTAATATTCATTAATTCTCATTTGCAGTAAGTTCAGTATGTTAACTATATATACACAAAGTATAGAATTGAAAAGCCATATCTGTCTTCGAGATACCGTACATTGATAAGCTTCAAAAAGAGCGAAACGCGTCTGTACGTTCCGTTGATGGACGTGGCTTTTCAGTAATTTTTAATTATCCTAACAACCAGGAAGGCCGTAGTCGCGACGAGGTGTGTTATACATGCTAGTACAAAGTTGCTTTGTTGGATTGTAGTTATTAACGCATCACATAAGGCGACATTTACATGTAAAAATGAGATTTAATATTCATTAATTCTCATTTGCAGTAAGTTCAGAATGTTAACATACGCTATATTGTTGACGATTTTCCCCTCAGGCGCATTGGAAGAGAGTTTGACCTTTCTGTGTGCGTACCCAATCAGCACTGTCGAAGCAAAGGTCGTAGACTGCGAATGTATAATTGAATGGCGACAAAACTTGTACGAAAGTAATAATAAAACCAACGAACGAAATTTGGGTTGATTATATTATAACCTAATTAAACTTTATTAAATTATTACTTGTTATAACTTTTAAGTACTATTTAAGTAATCTTTAATTAAAGAAAAATATTTTTTTTTAATGAAGAGCCTGTATGTTAGCACGCTACAGTAAGTAGATAAACGTTTTGCATCGTCCAGATATATCGTGTGTTCATTGGAAAAGTCAATCTAGGTTACTTTGAAATTTTGATAGAATAAGACGCAAATATATTTGTATGTGTTTGTTGTTCCGTAAACGTAAATCCAAATGACATTTGATAATGTCAATCGCAAATATCAGTTAGTGCATAAAATAATACTGCGTCGATTCTGGTTTAAATAAATTGCTTCTCAGTTTTAAAATGGCTTTCACTTTAGAACATAAAATTTTTTTAGTCCAGGCTTATTTTCGAAGTGGTAATAAATACCTATTATTTGTTATTTATTTGTATGTATGAAACTGTCAACATATAAGACTTCGTAGGTTAAGTAGTAAATTTTAATTTACGACATACTTCAAAATGTTCTCAGTAAATCACATGCCACTAGATTGACTTTTCAAATAAACATTTGTTAGATTTCCCTATGCCTGTCTCTCATAGATTTAAAGTCATTAAAGATCATTTTCTAAATTGAGTGTTATCAAGAAAATTTGTGGTAGGTAGCAAGACTTGAAAAGTAAATTTAATCTGTCAAAATTCGTTCACCAGGTCTTCTCCATACACGTTCTCGTCCATCTAGTGAACGTAGACAAAACGAGACTCATCAGTAAAAAAAGGTGGATAACCAGCAGGTTTCCTTGACATCAATCAAGAGTTTTTGGATGAGTTGGATTTTTTTCATTATTTTTTATTTTCTTTGTGTTGATAAATTAAATGTTTTGTATCTTCTTTAATTTCCAATTCTTATTTGATAGATAATATTTCATGTCTTGCTAAGAAAGAGGAAATTTAACAGTGAGAACAGACATTTACTTCAGTGTCCGGAATGTTTGGTCCACGAGTGTAATACCGATTACTGGTATAATGCTGGCACCGAATGTTAAACTCGTACTATCGAATGCAAGAAAAAGTGGTACAGTAGTAAAGTCAGTTTTTAAACATTTTAGTAATGTGACGTTGCTAAACTACTTCAGATCGGAGTAACGTGCATAAGTCATTTTTGACACTTACACCTACCTATACTAGAATCGCTGAACGGATTCAGTAATAAAAGTGCGTGATCACCTCGTGAGCAAGACAAAAATGCATTCTATTGGTCGGCGGCCAAGACCGTTTACATTAGGCGATTCGGCAAACTAAATTGTTTGTCACAGTATCACAGATCAATCACAGATGGCAGATTTTTATTTATTTTTACGTTTCTGTTTGCGTTAATTCTGTTTTGTCTGCATTTATTATGTTTTCTTTTGGATATTTTGATCAGTATTTTTAAATACGCACGTAAGTAACTAGTAAACCGAAATGTAACGAATTATAAGTAATTCTATCTTCTAGGTTAGAATTCGACAGGAATTCAAATATTACTTCAATTTCTTTGTTTCGAGCTAAGTTATACGTGTTAAGCTATGGAATATTCACCTCCAAGAAAGAGGCCAGCAAAACACTTCTCAGTGGAAGAAAAAAACGTGGTTTTGAATATATTTAAAACCAGTCTTGACCAGCCAGGTACATCAAAAGTTGAGTGTTGAAACGACTGCAAAAGCGGTAGGTAGCCATTATTTTTGTTATAAGAAATTATAAAAAACTGATATTATTTTTATCATATTTATAGGAATTACCACTCGCAGTGTTTATAATATATTGAAAGAACATAACACTGAGCAACAATTTAATCCACCCAAAGAATATCAGAGGAAAAGGGGTGTTTTGGGTACTGTTGATGAAGAAACGAAAAACAGAATTCGTAGAATTGTTCATTAATTCTATTTTAAAAACGAACCACCAAGAGTGCAAAAAATTCTCGCAGCTGTAAATGAAACAGAAGATCTTCCTAATTTTAAAATAACGACATTCAGGATGATCTTAAAGGAACTAAATTTTCGGTAAACTATCTAAGTTCTGTAACCTGAACTTTACTACATAAATATTATTTATATTAGGAATTACGTGTTTCATAGTAGTTGATGTTATATTTCTAGGTATGAAAAGAGAAAGCGCAATAGCATCTTGAAAGAAAAAGAAGAAATTATTGCTTGGAGAAGAAGATACCTACGTCAAATTATTCAATTTCTTATAGGCCTATATATTATTTAGATGAAACATGGGTGAATGCTGGGCATACTGTAAGCAAAGTATGGACTGATAAATGTGTTGACTGCAAGGCAAGCATTCATAGAAGGGTTGTCTACAGGCCTTAAAAACCCCTCCGGAAAAGGAAAACGACTTATTATTGGCCATATAGGATCAGACGAAGGATTTGTAAATAACGGATTACTACTCTTTGAATCAAAAAGGACTGGCGATTATCACGAGGATATGAATGCGGCAAAATTTGAAGAGTGGTTGCAATACTACCTAATTTAAGAGAAGAATCAGTAATCGCTTTAGACAATGCTCCCTACCATAGTCGGAAACTAAACAAACGACCTACAGGTAGTACTAAAAAAAAGGAAATACAAGAGTGGCTCAAGAAAAACAATATCCCATATGAGGAAGATATGGTTAAAGCAGAACTTTTAGTACTAGTTAAAGAAAAATCAACTGGAGCTGAAAGATATGCTGTGGATGAGTTAATACTCAATAGCAACAGAAAGGTTCTCAGACTTCCACCATATCACTGTGAAATGAATCCTATTGAGTTAATATGGGCACAAGTAAAGGGATATGTCGCTAGAAACAATACGACATTTAAGTTATTAGATGTGAAAAGCTTATTCCAACAGGCTATCGATAATACTTCACCAGAAAATTGGAAAAATGCAGTGAAGCATGTCCTTGGAGTAGAAAAAGAAATGTGGGAACTGGATAATATAATCGATAAGCATATAGAAGCCATAATAATCACTGGAAGTGATGATTCATCGACATCGTCAGATGAAGACGAATCTACCTAATTTTACTGATATTATTATTATATTTATACTTATAAAATGTAAAAGTTCTCATCAATAATAAAAATATTTCATTTATTTAACGTACTTGAATTTGTTTTATGATTATAGCCACTTTGAGTGTTCATATGTTTTTATCGTTTTTAAACAACTGAGAAAAATTATTTAAAATAACACAGTTTTTTCATCTGCAAAATAGTTTATTCGTTCATATTGGGGATTACTACGTGTTAATTTATAGAGACAATACAATTGTAAAACGTTTTGATAGAAAACATTTGAATATGCACAATTTCCTATGTCAAATACTACGGCGATAACTATTTTACCGACATTCATCCTTGAATGTGCCTTCCATGTGCCTGTGTGCATACGGTTTTGGCGTGATCACGTGAACCAAACGTGATTACTGAATCTGGTCAGCGATTTGAGTATATATATCAAGGTACTCTCGTGAGCAAAAAATAACGGGACACTGTTTCTGCGTGGGTTTAAATTGTGACTACTTAAGTGGCTATCTTTACTCATAATAGTAAATCAGGAGTTGGGTGGAAATCAGGAATGGTGTGTTATTGACATTTATTATAAATTATTATAATTATTATAAACATTTTTAAAATAAATGTAAATAAAAAATACTAAAAACGATAGAGAAAGATTATTTATTAAATTAAAATAATTATTACATTAAAATAATTAGTATTTCGTCATTCCACCGTTATTATTAACTGCATCTAATCTTGTAGACATTGAAACGACAATATTTTGTACAACATTTATAGGAATTTAATGCCAAACATTTTGAACAATCTCCCAAAATTCTTCCTGTGCAGCAGCTACATATACATTTTCAATGGGATTTAGATAAGGACTGTAGGGCTGGAAATCTCAAGTTTAAATTTCATTCTCCTGTAACCATTGTGTTACAAGATGAGACAGGAAATTGTGTTGTTCTTATAGCTTCCTTTAATGTTTTGAAAGGGTTGTGCCTAATCTCAGTAACTAATGTTTCGTCTTTCGAAATTTTGTTACGTCCGGAAATTATTTTCCGATTTAAATTATCCTCTTCTCTCCATTTGTTTATATATTCTTGCGGCCAATATTAAATTGAACCCATACAATTCTTAATGATTTCCAATTTTTCAAACTAGGCTCTATCAGTTTTCGAAAGATACGGCATTTTCAATTATGCATTAGCAACTAGGATATATAATTTGACGTAAAGTTTGAAAATTAATCAAATATCGTCAAAATTACAACGCTAAAAAATAAAGGAAATTGTCATACCGATTTTGACACTGTACCCGATTTTTTTGCTCACGACAGTATATGTTATTTGACACTTATAGGTTATTTGAATATTTAAATTTGATGGCTACATTTAATATAGTATATCAGCATTCACGCAGCCTAATTTAAACCGATTAAAATATGACTGTACCACTTTTTTTGCATTCGATAGTACTATATCGGCATTTAAAAATCGCAGACTTAATTTGTTTGGTTTATATACGGATTTTTAAGAGTAGGTAGATCTATTTGCTTTTGTTTACAAATCCGTCAGTGTCATATTCAGGTTTGTCAAAATATAAGGTTAATATGGCACATTTGAATATTCAAACTAAAACTTTACGTTACTAAAAGAAGGATTGTCACTTAGAATACTAGCGAATAGATTTTGCGTGGGGGGTCAGATATCAAAATTAAAAGACAGCGTCGGGGAGTTATTAATAGAAAACGAGGTTCCAAAGCAAATTTTATTCGAATATTACGTTTATAGCTAGGGAAGGCATAAATGTATGTATATGCTTTAGGACTTTGTCTGTGTAGTTCCTCTGTGTATTTAATGTATAAACTAACAGGAACATAACACTAATATTATTTTATAATTTATTCCTCTTGTACTGAAACTTCAATTATAATTGCTTTTGTTACAATTATCTGATGTTATTGCTATTATTATTCTGACCGACCGTTTTCCACTTACGTGAATTAATTACGGGCAGTTATGCGTTCGATTAGACCTTCTGGAACTAATGAGGGCGTTAGGACGATAGGATACGGGTTCATTTAATATTGCAATTAAGTTGTAAGTGCTGACCTAAGCATTATTACACAAGTGTAAATAATCACGTATTTTGTTCGCAAATAATTACAAACACGTCTACATTTGTGGTGCATTGCGACATTGGTAAACACGTATTATTGCATCCCACTGTAATATTAATTGTTCTTCTTTTTACAGATATACTCGTATGTATACCATAATAGTATATTAAAAAACAAGTTTCATAAGGCACCATTTTGCCGCACGAGATCAGTTTAGAAAACGAGCCGCGACAGCGGCGAGTTTTCTAAAGAGCGAGTGCGGCAAAAGGCCTTATGAAACGAGTTTTTTATACTATTTTTTCTATTTTGCGTTTTTTACATTAATAAATTGCTTAAATTGGAATTATTTAATTTGAAAGTTCAGAGTTTAATTTTTATATAAAGCATGCAGTTGGTCACATTGATACTTGACATTTTCAAATTTAAATCTTGCTATCCGCGAAGTATATTATATTACATATTATTTACTAATTTTCGTTAACATTACTTGATACTTCATTTAAAAATATAAACATGAGTGACATAGAAACATATATATGTTGTTGTCAGTTGTATACAACATACGTTGTTTGTGTAAAATACGGACATATATCTGTCAAATGTACATAAATTCTTAAAATCAAATGACAGCAATGATATTTATTTCTGTATTCGAACAACGCCAACATTAAAAAATGAAAAAAGCGTATCGAAATGAAACTCATTTCGATACTGTTTTAGGTTTCATAATGAGTTCATTTCGAACGCAAAATAGAAAAAAATATATATGCATGTTGTAATAGTATAACTGCGTGAATGATTTGGCGGCAAGTGATACTCGACTACTAGTACCATATTTTGGAAAATAGGTTAGGCTTCGGTCTTGCTGAGGCAATTTCTTCGTTTCAGCCTCACGGGAGTTCTACAACAGCTTTTTAATTGATTAGGGCCATGTTACGATCATACTCCATATAGCTGTGACCAGGCCTAAATCGCAGAAAATTTCTAATTGTTCTACATCATCGTCCAAATGGTTACAAATAAAATCAAATAGCATAGATGCCACTTTATTGAATCCCTTTTTTCTAGCTGTTTCTGTATAAGTATAAAACAGGGACTCCCCAGTAGACGGAACGTGAATATTGAAAGCGTAACCCTTATAATACACATCGTTTGTACTTATATTCAGCACTGGCAAATTCTTCTGGAAGTCCATAGCAATAGCTTCCTTTTTTTATTTTTTTGAGACTCTAGACAAGCAGTTCGTTTGCGTTTATAAAATGCATCTGCCCGTAAGAGATGCAGTTTGTGTTCCCTATCCAAATGAGCAAGAGCATCTTTTTGTAAGGGATCTTTTTACAGGATGGACTTTTGTGCTTTATATTCATCACAGGAGCCGCATGTATCCCCTCTGGACTATCCAAAGCTAATATTAAATTTGGTAACAAAAATAGTTCCTTAATTTTCATAAGAAACTTGTTTATCAAGTTAGTCCTCTATAAACATTCTGTGCATCTTCTTGACATTCAATTCTTCTGGTAAATAGAATCTTTCTGATTCACGATGGCTGTAATGACCTTTCCTTCTTTAAAGAATCGAATATGTACGTACATTGCGCATTTTTTTGTATCCTCTTTAAGTTTATGACGGTGATTAGAATGTCGACCACGTTTGTCTGGTTCTGCGTGTCCAACAGTGACTAAGTGACTTTGGATATTCTGAAGATGTTTTGCAGATATGCCGTGTAAAGCAAGAATTGCTTTGTAGTATATTTGTACCTCAACTGAGCCACTATTCCATTCAACTCGAACTTTGTAGCTATATGAAAATGAATGATACTGAACGTCTTCGTCATTCGCTTGTCTTTTTACATAATCATATTTAATTAAACTCCCTAAATACAGGTTTTGCTCGTCGTGTGTTTTAAGGATATTAAAGTGTTTTATGATTGCTGCCCTTTCTTCAGCTACGATGTTTTGAAAGTACTTAAACCTACCACACTCACAACTGTTTCACATGAGTTTGCAATTTTAGTTTCTTGAAAACATCACTTCGTCCATGTTTGTACGTTTTTTCGAGGCATACTGATGTTGTTTGCGGTCCTAATCTATTTTAGAATTTAGCATTACAAAAGTACTTATCACAATAACATCAACGGGATGCAACTGTATGAGAATAGATGCATCACACAATTTACACAGCATGATTTCACAAGCGTGCGTCATCTTGCAATACCTTTATGTGGACATTCATCTTTGTTTCCCTGCATAGTAGATCTCTATAGTGCTATAACTTGTTACCCTCACCCTTTTTTTATTCTGTATGTGGAATTCATCGAAAAGTAACGGTCTTCAACTACATACATATATTATTACGTAGTTATCTCAAAATGGTGATTTTTGGACATTCATCTTTCTTCCCCTGTACCCTTCATATGTTTGTATTAAATTATCAATCGAAAATTTATACTGAAAAGAAAATAGTATTGATAAAAGGCATATAAAAACTAGTGCATGGAAAATGAAAAATAATAGGAATGAAGAATAGAAATTGTTATGAAAAGGAGTTAAAATAAAATGTTATAAAATCCAAAAATAAAGGATCACGAAAAAGAATATAAAATATTAAAGAGAATACAACACTATTGTCTATATTCAAGTTAGGATAGAAGAATTAGAAAGGAGAAGGTATATGATACAATTTTTATTTAAATAAGCTGGACTGATGTATTTGAAACGTGACGTTTTGAAGCAATTTTTACAAAATGATAAGAGCTAAGTGACAGGAACATTATTAAAAGCGAACAGCTTAAATATTGTTAATTAATTATAAAAAAGAAATAAGGCAATTCATATTTATTGAATTAATTTTTCATAAAAAATAAACACAGAGTGGTTGGTTTTTCATGGTACGCTCAATATTTTCGTTGAGAATATCCTATTTAAAACAAATCAAAACGAATCCCATACTATTTTTTGCCCTCTTTCCGACTCTGTGAAATAGAAAGCTATTACTCGAAAAATAAAAGATGATCTATGGAAATTTTGTATTTATTTATTGGATATTTAGCTAGCTTATTCAATTCTGAATACAGTATAATTGTTTTTTCGTTGGGTAATGAATAACACCATCATAATAACAACAAAAACAAACACATAAGTAGGATATATGTATTGGCTAAAGAATAATAGAAAAACAATAACACGATAAAGCAAAAATCCTATTGAAGAAATTGTTTCTTCCTCCTGGTTTGAAGGAAGTCGGTATGTATAGACCGAAGTATGTGTTGAAATAATACAATATTTTTTGTATAATACTAATATATTTACAAGTTTAATCTTGGAGTTCCGTTAAATAAATGCAGTATCTGGTCTTAATACTAAAGACCTAGAAAAACTGGCTAATAAATAATATTTGCTCCTATTTAGATCATTGAGATCTTAGTAGGAACTGTTTGTTAGATCACTGAGACCTAAGCTTTAACTCGAAGAGATCGTACTTGTAACTGTAGTGAGCTCTAAGAGATCTTGCTTGGAACTGTTTCTTCATTCCCTTATTTTTCGGCAAGAAAGTTTTCTCCCCGCCAGTCAAAGAGAGGGAGAAAACAATGAAAAAGAGTATACGGAAATTTCCATATAACCATTTTTACCTTTCCAAGAAAAGTATATGCTGTAATTTCCAACGTCATAAATGTATCAAAATAAACAATATACGCCGGAAACCCTTAATTATAGAAAATAAAATACCTCTTAAAGTAATAAATATACAATGCACAGAGATAACAATATACTTCGCAAAATGTTTCGAACCAAATTATTCAACCTATTATAATAATATATAACAGGAAATATGTACAATAAAACTTATTCTATTATATTTATGCTTATTCAAATACATTATTTACATAATGAATGGATTAACCAGAGGGTTGTCCCTGTAATAAAATAAATAGTTTTTACGACTGCAGAAAATAAGACAATGAAGAAATGTAATACCTGAACAGGCCTAAAGTAATTAACAATATTAAATATCTCTGAACTCCAAGACCTTTTATATATACAATATATAATATTTACAATTTAAAACTAGGATTAAACATTAACAAAAATATACCTACATCTAAATAAAACTAAAAATACAAAATTAAATCTATTTTGCCCGTACAGAAATTGTTCATCACGTCCACTATTTTTGTTGATACACATACGAGCTCGGGGGTGGGATCTTTTTAACATATCCGATGTAATTTCCTGTGCTGCCAATTGTATCTTATTTTTGAGTTCTTCTAGGGTATTCGACAAAGAGCTATAGATCCTATTTTTTACGAATTCCTAGACAAAAAAAATCTAATATTGAAAGGTCAAGCGATCTCGGAGGCTATAAATGTGTCTCTTTATTCCCAATCCACCTATTTCAAATTCTAATTGTAGAAAATTTGTTGCCAATTGCGAGTTATGCGGTAGTGCGCCGTCATGTTGGAATCACATTTGTCTCCGGATACCTAAAGGCAGATGGTCTAAATATTCTTGAAATTCAGTTTCAAGAAAGTTTAGATATCGGTTTTGATTAAATGTGCTACTATAAAAATTAGATCCTAATAACTTATACCCTATCACATCTATCCAGACATTTGTAGAAAAACGTATTGGGCATCGAGTTTGCTGTATCCTATGAGGATTTAAGTCCCCAAAAGTAATTATTGTGTTTATTTAAACACATCATTCCCATGAAAAAACTCGCGTGCTGCAATAATGCAGTATGCAAATTTAGATATGTATTCCAGCGCCGTTGTCTTCGATTGATTAACGTACATATTTGAAGCTTGACGGCAGTTATTATTTGATAAATAAAAGCATCGTAACATATCTGCTTTCTCTGCATTAGTAAATTCCATTTTTAAATGCTTAATATGCTAAATAACCCAGGGAAACTAATAATAATGATTCACTAATCGCTAAACTGTGTCACCTCATCAACTGATATACGAATTGACATTTAAATAATATTTTGTTTTATACTCGCTCACATTTCCAAAGCAAACTCTTTCTTTTTTTATTTTTTGTTATGGGATTATTCATTGCCCAACGATATATATATATATATATATATATATATATATATATATATATATATATATATATATAACCAGTCTCAACAGCACTGTTTGCAGTATAAGTTGTTGTAGATCCAAAAATAAATGTATATAGTGCAAATAATTATATTTAGATGAAAGTACATTTAGTTTCAAGAATTATTTTACTGTAAATACCACGAAAATATTGTTTCGCCATACAATGGCTTCATCAGGTGGATGAAATATTGTATGGCGAAACAATATTGTAGTGGTATTTACAATAAAAGAATTTTTTAAACTAGAAGTTTAATTACTTATTTCTTAGCGTTATAATGAAGTTTCAACAAGTATCTCCTTCGTCAATTAACTATTGAAAGTACATTTATTAATTTAATAAACAGTCACCCAAGATTTCAATAGTAAAGTGTATACAGTCTTACAACCTGTGCACGGTGAGGTAACATCAGGGTCGTGATTTTAGGAACCGGATACAACCATAACATTGGTCCTTCGCAAACCGGAGTAATCGCAAACATTTGGTCCTTCGAGCTGAATAATTTTGGTCTTCTAACCGCGACAATTTGCTTCGTAGAGTCGACATCTCCATCAGTTATTAGTTTTTTTTTTAATAAAATATTACTATATTTATGCGTTAATACGCGTTGGCAGATTCATAAAATCGATACTAACACTACAGAATCTGCCGCTTCAGTATATACATACACATATACACACAAACACATACAGATGCATCATCCGTTATAGATATATTCTTATGTAGCACTATTTTAGCTGCTGTCATCTGCGGAATAAATTATCCTCTCTATTTTCATATAAAGCGTTTGGTGTTCGTTTTAGGTCAAAGTCGACAATAAACACATAACGGTCTAAAGTATTCACATACACATTCCATGGTAAAAAGAGATGACGAATGTTTATGTAGCGTTTTTAAGATTTGTAGTGCTTTCTTTGATACTCCCTATCTGAATATGGCAATGCTAATATCTATGACAGTAGCGATGAAATAACATAAAATTTTACGATGGAGCAGCCGCTTAAATATGTATAGGTGGATTTTCGGATGTATTTTATGGTTTCTTTTATGATAACTATATATTGGTGTATCTTACGCAAGTATCGGTTCAAACGAGGAGGCTGAAGAAGAGATTGAAAGTATATATTTTAAATATTTATATATTTTTTTAAATTATAATCGCAGTCAGAACATACTCGCAGTAAAGAATTTTCAAATTTATTATTTCAGAAAATTTCATGTTCTTTGTGATTCTTTTTTCGATATTACACATTTGCTTGAGTTTTACTTATGCGTCTGGAGTAGAATAATATAACATGGTATAATCAGAGTATTTATTGTAAAGGAAGATGTACATATATTTAAATTGCACCCTAAATTTCCGATAAATCTACTACAGAAAAGAAACCTAACCATTTATTGTTTTTCTATATAACCTCCACTGATTTCAATACATATGCTGCAGTGTTTAATAAGCATTTTGGTAGCGTTATAAAAATAATCTGATTAATATTTAGCATTAAAGTGCTCCATTGCAGCTGTTTTGATTTGTTTGAATTAATCATCTACGTTAAATTCTTCGAGCTTACGGTACGTCTTTAACAGATTGCGGGATACGTAGGCCACTTACTGTTATATTTTAGATAGTCTATCTGAATAAAATCGTAATCCTTAACAGCAATATGACCAACACTAGCATTGCGCGCAAATGCTATTCATATTCCTCTATAATAATAATAGTACATGTATTATAAGAATATATTGTTACGCTTCGCATATAAGAATATTTTAATTTAGTTTTTAAATTATATTGCTTCTTTAAATATCTCGTATTAAAATAATATTAACTTAAAACATTTTTTCTGTACATATTCGTTTGCAAAAGAGAAACCATTTCTTTTGTTATATCCCTAACCGAGAGACCCTTGGTCTTCTACCTGACCCGTCAACAACAATAACGTTCACTGTGGAATTTCTATATACATTTCATTAAATTGTTTTAATTTAATTACATACATCTTCTTTTATTTGTTGTGCTTCATATCATTTGGAAGCTTGTTTGACAAGGGATATTTTAATAATATTTATGCCATTGATAGAACACCTCTTCAGGTCGCTTTTCTTATTAATTGAAGGGTGCCCGGTTCAAATAGGGCAAGTGCCAAAAGTATAAAACCGAGATATTATCAAAAAACGATTATTATTGCATGTTGCGTTGATTGGCGTTAATAAATAACTATTCTGGATTAAGCTAAGCATTGGACTAGGTTTATAGATGTGTTGTATCAAGTCAATATTAAAATACTTTAGTTTGAAAAAGAGATATTAAAATATATTTTTTTTTAATTTTGAAACAATCGAAGTACCATATTAAAAAGATATGTCTCTATGTCCAGCGATAACGTTATAAAAACTTATAGAAAGTTAAAAACAATAATCACCAAGTCAGTAAGTAATGTGTATTAAACATCGTTTACAAAAAACAACAGAAGTAAACATTACAAGAGTATTTAAATGTGTAATAGGTTTCTGTAGTATTCTTTGTGTTCTTCCTTTTCCAGAAAGTTAATCATTGATGCTAATGATTTTTTTTTGTTGTCTGTTATTTTGTTATCCGGCGGCAAAAGCAGTAGATTTGTGCTCTTCACGTCTGAGATAGATTTACTCTTTTTCAAAACATTAACATCTCTCCAAGGCTCAAACTCACTAAAAGTTTCATTGACTTTAACAGTGCAAGGGTTTTCTCGCTCTACACGAAGCATGACTGCCTTGCTAATATTTAAATTTTTGATATCAATCAAAGCTTCTGCTGCCTCCTTTATATTCCAGAATCCATGCTTTTCCATGTCAACAATTTCGAAAGGGGATGATAAACTGCGGATTTAATAACATTGAGTAGATCTTCAGGAATCATAGCCTTCATGACCCTTTTTCTCATTTCGATATGTGCAAAATCGCGATCGCAAGCCATAAAGCTGTGACCACTTATGAGGAATTTGTGTTCTATAACATCAAATACCCCATGGGCCTGCAAATATATATATAGAAAAAGCATTATTTTATTTTTATTTTGGCCAGCGCAGTTGTCTGTCCAAATAATAACGTGTTTGTCTTTGACCACACTACTATTCAGAAACCACAATATACAAGAGGCAACTTCGTTTCCTCCTCTGCCTGCTACTCCTTCAATCCATAGATTCATATACCCAGTATTTGTATTGTTGTAGTGGATTCCTAGATTATAGCAACTGAGCTGACTTAAGTAAAACATGTCACTGTGCGTTAGTGTAGGAAAAGGACTTGTTGTAAGTCTACGCTCAAGCAACACATACGACTGCCAGGCAACTGTGCATCTGTTGTGTCTTTTTTCATCAGCTTAGAAGCACTTTCAGCTTTGCGGTGGTGCAGCTCTTGCTTCTGTTTTGCAATAGTACTGCTCTGTAACTCAGCTCTAGCCTCACAAGTGAGTCTATCACACACTCGGCAAGTGTCGCTTCTGGGGAGGTGAAATTTCAAATTTGGAAAGTGTTCTCTAAAAACTCGGCTGTAAAACTTATACGAAATATTGGTTTCCGGATATTTTTCAGCAAAAGCTTTAAATAAACGATGAATATTAAGATCTGGGCTTAAATACTCTTTAGAAGTGTGCGACCTTGAAAAATGACTTTCTTGGCGAGGAATAGACAATATGTGTTGCTTCACCATGTTCTTGTCTTCTATAGTAAACTTTTTCAACTTATGACATGTTCGTTTATCAGTAAAGGAAGTTTCTCCGCTTTTCTTTTTTCTTATTATTGTTTGAAGTTTCATTTTTGATACAGCCAAAATGTCCATAAACGTTGATTTACAAACTCGAACCATCCGACCAGTTCCATCTGGAACTGTGTAGGCCATAGTGCCCTGGCGATGACTTTCTGATGGGTCATTATAATTTCCATGGCGTCGTCTTTTTATTGGTAACACACTAATCAAATTCATCAGGTAGGTGCCTTGAATAGGTGCGGTTTCAACATAGAACTTTTTAAATAACTCTAGTCTTCTTTCATAAGAAAGATTTTTACATGAGAAACATCATTTACAGGACAACTAAAAAAATATTGTTTAGTAATGAAACTGAAAATTATTATTAAAGACTCTCTAACCTTTTTTTTTTGGTTCCGCTTTTTTGGAGACAATTTTGTTACTTCTCGTTTCATAATCCTTCCCTGATATCCTTAGCTTGCTTTGTACTTCCCTCTGTCGTCCACGGATTTTTTGTTTCTTATTATCCATTGGTTATCACTTTATATGAGGCACAAAGTCACTTGCAGAAACACGCGCAAACATTCGTTAAAATAGGGTTAGAAAAGCTGATCTGACAATTGGCACTTAGTTTGTTCTGAGAGAATTAACCTGGCACATACACATACTGCCATCTATGACATGATTTTTAAACTATAAAGAAATTACATTGGGAGTTGGCATCTTTACAGGACATGTCCGTTGGTATATAGAATGTTTCTAAAGCTCAAAAATGTAATTTTTGGCACTTGGCCTATTTGAACCGGGCACGCTTCAATTATTATTCAAGATAACGACCCTCTCTTCGACTTGGGTCATAAAACAGACCTTTTTCTAGACTAGTGTTCTATCGACACAAACTATCAGTCCTTTTCTCGTTAGAATCTTCGTAAGTGAAGCATCTTATCCGCCGTACTCGTCAAGTACTGGCAATGATGCATGCGCTCCTGCATCTCAGCAAATTGAAGGTAATCTGTATTGTTCGGTATATACTATTCTTTGATCTAATTCACATTAATTCAACTAATTAATTTCTTGTTCCTCCGGCTAAACATCGCTCTACATACCGGTAGGTCCAGTTCGCAACGGGCCATATAGCAATGTGTGGCAACAGCGAATCGAATCCCCTCCATGCGCAGCTCCTTCGATTGCAGCACATTGCATATTGCATTGCAGTAAGAATTTAGTAAGACTTAAACCGCGAAAGGATATAGTCGTTTGCATATTCGTTCTGTATACGTAATTTGCCCATTTGTTGTATTATTGTATTCTTAGCTGCTACGGAAAAGTAATTTTAAGTAATAAAAAAACAATAACGTTTTCTAAAAGATAAAAGTAAAAAAATCAATAATTCTGCAAAATAAATTTAAATTTTAAGAAAGTCACTCAATATAGGCATCGTACACACGTTGCCACATCGCATTACGTTCCATACGTATATTGTTGCCTATGGCCCGTTGCGAGTTGGGCCTATCGGTATACTTGACCAAATATATCTTCGCAGACCACGTGGACGACCATCTTCGCAACTCAAAGGTAACTCTGTATTGTTCTATACAGAGGTTATTTTATATATATATATATATATATATATATATATATATATATATATATATTAATTCACATTTAATTACTGTTCAATTTATCGTTCGTTTCAGTATATTTTGTGTTGATTTTTAATTACTTATTTACCGCTCCTCACGTGTATATTACTTTTATTCAATTACTTTTAAATATACCAAGATCAATTTCTCTCTTATGTACAAATAAATAGAAACTTTAAGGACGACGCTTCCGTGTTTTATTTAGTAAGTAAGTTGTAGTACATTTATTTAATTGAACCACTATCACACACGTCCTGGACCTTTGATGAAACTTCACTAACACCACAATTATTTTATTTTAGAATAATTTCATTATTATTAGCACGGCAGCCGAAACCAGAAACGTTTAAAGGCGCGGTTTGTAATAATATGTATATAGTATATGAATATAAGCACAACTATACAAATGAAATAAATTAGTAACAATAAAAACAATAACCTTGTGTAATATAATTATAAAAATATAATACATTAAAACACAAGTAAACCAAAATAAATACAAACAAGTAAACTATAATTTATAAAAACAGAAACAAAAATACATTTATGTATTTTCAAAAAAATAAGTGAGTGCACATAATTAATTACTAAAACATTGGGCAACAAATATTAGTTTATTTGTTCTATCTTGTTTGAAAAGTGCATTTTTTTGTTAATTTTGGGGTGCTGATTACAAAAATGACAATGAACTGAAAAATTGGTGGCAGCTCTTGGTTTTTTTAATTTTATTTTTAACAAAATAATACAAAATAGATACTTTTACACTTTTAGAGTCACTAAATGCTCCGTTTTTTGCTATTCTTTTGTGAATTGATCCCGGAACATCTCTAACAAGAGTCCAACAGTAGTCGGCAAGCATAAGCTATTTTTTCTTCTTGGAGATATATCTGTGCCTTGTCCAACACGAGGTATCATGCAGAAATAGCAATCATTAACATGATTTGTAGGCTCTCTCCAGACCATTGGAACAGCAAATCGCATAGATCATTTATTATGATTTAACAAGTTTCTCAGCCTTGAAGCGCATCTATTACAGCAGACATGTGGCGCCCAATGTTTTTCTTGATCCTCTATTTTGCAACCGAACTAAAGTTGATATGCCTGTTTTATCAATGGAGTAATATACTGCTTCTAAGACACGAAAGTCACCTAATCAAAAACATAACAGAAGTGATCTGGATTGTTTACACACAATATGCACGCTTATATACCTAAATACGGCTTCTAAATTTTTAGTGATTATAAGAGAAGATTCGAGCATTTTCTATTAAATTCCATAATATTCGCGATAGTTGTCATTTGTTTGTATATAGGGGCTGTATAGTACAAGACAGACATGCGGTTACAGTGTTAATATATAGGAACACATGACATCACGTATCTCTAGAATTTTTAGCACACCAAAAATAATAAGATTTGGTCGATTTTATTTTAGATACATTTTGGCTGTTGTCCAGTGGAATCTATATAAAAAGTAGATATAGTTCCGAGCCTTATTCTGGGCACTTTGAAATTTAATTTGTCTAGAAGTTGCGGACAATCAAATCTATTACTTGCTAGAGAAGTAATAAATTTCAATGAAATTATTATTCTTCTGTGAATTGATAGGTTTATTCCAACTGGCCAAGAAAATCGTACAGTGATGGTCCGGTACATAGCTGCAGAAATAACGTTCCAACTTCATTTCCGACCGTTTCTACTGACATACTTTATCCTTGTGAGAACTACAGCTGGCAATTACAGCAATTACAATATCACACAATATCATAGGACAGAACAAAGTTGACTATTACAATTATTACTGTTGGTAATATTACGAAGTACATTGATAACCAAACGAAAAAAAATACGTTCTAACTTCTTTATAATTATCACCGAACCAAAAACAGTGCAAAATTAACGCTTGCGCACAAAACGATCACCAAACGATATACGTACCGTAACGAAACCGCTAGTTAGAACAAAGCTGGTCTAGCACCGAATCTTTCTAGTTGCAAACGATGATTGTAACCACTTTCAGAATAATAACCCTAAGCAAGAAAAAATAAAATTTTAAAGATTTCCTTTGAATAGATACTATTATATTAATAGGGGAATTACAAATGGGAAACAAAATTAGATTGCCATATTCGATTCTAGAGAATTAAATAAAGTAACTGAGGCAAAAATGCTTCGAAGATCTCTACAATTTCAGTAAAAAAGACGCGTATTATAAAATGACAGTTAACTATTTTATAAATATGATTACTAAAGCAAAATTTTGAGTCAAACAGACGACTTGAATTTTTAATTATCTTGAATATTTTTAAAATGCACCGAAAAATCGATGGGAATAGGCAATAGGATGAATTTTTCGTGTACATGTAACAACCGTACATTTTGAAATATTCAGATTCAGTCTGTTGCCAGTGAATGAGATATATTGCTAACATTGTTTTGCAATAACAAGCAGTCTTGTGCGGAGGTAATGGCTTAACAAGGTTTTAAGTTTTTCATGAAAATTAATCTTTCACAACCCAAAATATGCAAAACGTCTTTTTCAAGGAAAGAAGCTATGTTGAAGCTATCGCATTCAAAATTTGAGGCTGTATTGCTATGGGGTTTACACATTACATGTTTCCATTTCGACCTTGTTTAATCCTTTAGCATGTTAAGTCGGGAATTTGCAGCGTATCGTACATATTGTTGTATTGAGCGCAAACTAGCACAACATTATTATCTACATACAGCTCGCGGTGATCTGCTTGAAGTTACTATACCTTTTCAACTTCAATTTGGGATTAATCAAGTTCATATTGAGAATAAACACTTTCAAAATGAGAACAAACAATTTCAAATTGAGAATAATCAATTTCAAATCGAGAATAAACAAATTCAAATTGAGAATAAACACATTCAAAGTGAGAACAAACAATTACAATTGAAAACTGCTTTTATTATATTGTAACATGTAAAGTAACATTATTAATAAATAGATTTTGTAAATTACATGATTAGATCGTTTAAATTTAATGCGTTCAGTATAAATCTTTGAATTTGCGCTATATATCTTCGATAGTTTGCCGGATTTATTGCATTAACATTAGTATATATTATCTCCTCTAATTGCACAAGTTTACAAATTCCGGTCAACTTTTGGATCAGAGCAGATGAGAACAAATCTTGACGTTATTTGAGGTGCTGAATTCAAATCCGGGTTTCGTTTTTCAAAGTTGGTTCTACTTTGTGAGTTCGCGCATGTTGGCAGCACTGCGCTATCATAATGACAGTCAGCTGTTGGCGTCGCTAGAAACATTATTTAATTTGTATTTTTAAAGTTTTTTTTGAATCCAAAACGTGTGAAAATGCAAAGACAGAATTGTAAAGTTGATTCAAAGTGTTTTTGTTATGTTTGCGGATGTTATATGATCAGAAAAAGTGGCAAAGTTATTACTAATGTGATCAGAAATGCATATTTTTATTATTTTGGTTTCTCTGTATCAAACACTCACAAGCCGTGGGTACCGAAATTGTTTTGTAACGCGTGTAGCACAATATTATACAAGTGGTCACGCGGTAAAAAAAGTATGTTTTTCATTTTCATTGCCAATGTTATGGAGAGAGCCGAAAAATCATGTAGATGATTGTTACTTTTGCTTGATGAATGTCGTCGATGTAAGTGCAAAAAAACTATCAAAATATAAATATCCTGAAGTATCATCAGTGTCTAAGCCAGTTCCCCGTGCGAGCAATGATCCTTTGCCAATTTGTCCAGGTACGAGTGCAAATTACATGGAAACTTGTAGTTCATCACCGACGAACAGTGGAAGCGATTTTAACATGGAGGAAAAACATTTAGTTTCGCAAAGTGAACTCAATAATTTGGTTCGTGATTTGAATTTATCGAAACAAAAATCAGAATTTCTCGCATCACGGATGCAGGAGTGGAAATATCTTGACACTCAAACAAAAGTCACTGTATATAACACCAGAAATGAGGCGCTTTTACCGGTTATCAAAAAAGAGGATAATATATGCTTCTGCTATGACATCAACGGTTTGTTTGATGCGATGAATACACCATTCGATGTAAATGAATGGCATTTGTTCATAGATGGTTCAAAATACAGCCTGAAAGCTGCTCTGATACACAATGGAAATATAAAACCATCAATTTCGATTGCTCATGCAGTACAAACGAAGGAATGCTACGATACAATATGTAAAATTTTTACCAAGATAAAATATAAAGAGCATCAATGGAAAATTTGTGGCGATTTGAAGGTTTGAAAATAAATTTCAATTCAATTTTAAAGAATAAATGATTTATATACTATTCCTACAGGTTATTGGTCTATTGATGGGGATGCAATCTGGTTTTACCAAATTTTGCTGTTTTTTGTGTCTGTGGGATAGCCGTGCAACTGACCAACATTATGTGAAAAAGGATTGGCCAAGCCGTACTAATTAGGAACTAGGAAAACAAAACGTCTCTTCTATACCACTTGTGAACCCACAGAACATTTTCTTGCCACCTCTCCACATAAAGCTTGGCCTTATCAAAAACTTTGTCAAAGCGCTCGACCGTGAAGGACCGGCTTTTGAGTACTTGACCAAGTTATTTCCCAAGTTGTCGTACGCCAAAATCAAAGAGGGAATATTTGTCGAACCTGATATTCGAAAATTAATGGCCGACAGAAACTTTACAAAATGTTTAACGCCCAATGAAGCAGCAGCATGGGTATCATTTCAAGATGTTGTTCACAACTTTCTCGGTAACCGCAAATCCCCGGATTTCAAGCAGATAATCGACAGTTTGTTGCAAAATTATTGCAAGATTGGAGCTCGAATGTCTCTCAAAATACATTTTCTGCATTCCGATCTCGAATTTTTTCCTGAAAACTTGGGTGATACAAGCGACGAGCAAGGAGAGCGACTACACCAAGATTTGGCGAAAATCGAAAAACGATACCAAGGATTTTGGGACGAGGGCATGATGAGCGACTACTGTACTTTAATGCGTGAAACAGATCCAAAACAGTACAAGCGACTCAGTTCGACTGCTCTTCATTTCTAATTTAACACTTTTTAATGAATAAAATGGAGATTAATTGTCAAAAATTGTAAAAATTGTGTTTATTTAATATCTCGAAAACTAGAACCAAAATCAAAAAACGGAGTCCAGATTCGGATTCAGCGCCCCAAATAACCATAGAAACAGCTTTTGGTTGCTTAGATCCAAAACCGTGTATACTTGTGTTGTTATAGACAAAACTCCGTCTGGTTTAAATTTGCTCTGCCTCACCAGCTACAATATGTGGCAAACGCAAATTTAAACCCCGTTTAACGGCAGCTTTTAAGCTGGACCAATACATTTCAATTGCACTGGACTGGCTGTAAGGACTAAGTCTTAGCAATTTATGGTATGTCTTTCAATTTGTCCAAATGTTTTCGAAATATTTCTTTAGATACTGTTATTTGATGTTGCACTTTCATTTTTAATTTCAGTTGTTTTAATGTTTTTTTAATGTATTGAACGATAAATCGATGATGATTCTCCGTGATTTTCACAAATTTTTGCCCCCCACGTAACTTTCCCACATTTTTTGATTTTTTTATCCATCGGTAGGTAGTCGATTTTTTAACGCCCAATCTAATCGAAAGTTCTCTCTAGCCACCTTGACAGTTATGTACAGCACAAATTTGTTGCTTAACTTTGTCAGCTTCGCGTTTTTTAATGTAGGGCATGGTAAATGTCAGTAAATGTTTTACCACTGACACTAAATGATACTCAGTCACACTGACGTTTGATATTGTTTTGTTACATCAACGCATGCTGCAAATTTATTAATTCTCAATTTGAAGTTGATTATTCTCAATTTGGAATTGGTTATTCTCAATTTGAAGTTGATTATTCTCAATTCGAAGTGGATAATTCTCAATTTGAAGTTGATAATTCTCAATCTGAAGTTGGAAAGGTATAGTAAATCTTTGAAGGCAATATTTATTTATTTCGTATGAGAAGCGAAGTTAAAAAAATAAAAATTAGATATTAGTGTATAAATCACTTTTATAACAAAGTTTATACACGAATATCTAAATTTTAAGCAAGTCCAGAGCTACAGCAGTTGCCTTGCTTATGTCGTGGAAGCCACCAGGGAAGCTGCTTCTGTGGCGGTCGTTTATTATGTGGGCCATAGTTTGTTCCACATTTCCACAGTCGCAGAGGCTAATATCTGGGTAACTTATTTAATTGAGACCATTCACAGCATTGTAGGGTTACGTGCGGCAGAGGTTCTGAAGGATTAGGAATTAAATCTCTATTTCAGGGTGCTGTTCCAAGAGGGCTATCCAGTAATATTGGTGGGGTGCCTAGATATTTAAGGTGAAGGTTGTGGTTTATCCGACCACCACCAAATTCAACATTCAGCTCTCTGTTAGCTTCTTTCATACACAAATGAAATGCACTTGATTCGGAATTTCAAGGATTTGGTTGTAAGCTTATAATATTCATCTAATGTAATTCACCATCGAAATTATTGGTTTGGGTGCATAAAGCCAGGTCAGAAAATTCTCGTGATTTTGTGAGTGGGAGATCATTGGTGTCAATGTTGAACTTTAGAGGAACCAGAACCAAGCCTGTAGGCCATTTTTCAAGGTTTTGAAATTGCTGTTAATTTCAATTGTTTAGGCAGACTGTGATTCGGCAATTACTCAGCATATTCTGGACAAGTTTGCTTAATTTGTCACGAGATGCTCTTTTGGAATTTAAAAATCATTCCATTCTTCCAGATTATGTAATAGGCGTTGGAGAGATCGACAAAAAGCAGGAAATGTTTTCAGGCCCGTTTGAAAACCTGTTCCAATGTGCATTGTTTACGCCAAGGCTTGGTCACAGCATTTCCTTCCCGTTCGGAAACTTGCTTGTTTCTTATTAATAATCTCGTCAAGGGTGTCCGCTATTATATTGTAGATAAGCCGTTCTAGATATTTATAGAAAACAGACAAGAGAGTTGTAGCTTCCAGGATCTTCCGAAGACTTACCAAGTTTCAGTATTCCTAGGGAAGGCAAGATTATTGATGTATAACTTCCACATATACTAAATACAGTTTTTGATTTGTTAAGAGTAGAGTAAAGTTTCTCTTTAATTTCGGCTTTATCATTTTTTTTTGCCAATTGGTAACTAAATTACTTTCGTCTTGTTATTTGTTTATTATAATTTTATATTCCTATGTTAAATTCCTAGAGATAAATTTAATATTTACTTTTTCAAAAAATATATGAATGACAGAATTTAGAAATTTCGTGTTTTCATTTTCGATGCGTACGTGCAAACATATCGCTCGAAAGTTAACATGTTTCGACAGAGGTTTTACCGCATTGATTTGGAATTTTCTTTTTAATATCCGGGATTTCTTTACATACATATCTATTACTGCTTTAGGCATTTCAAATTTATCATGTCTGTATGTAAATAACAATTTCCTGATATATACGTACTGCTGTCTATTTTCAATTGTGTATAGTATGAAAGTTAGCACATACGATGTGTGTATAAAAATGAATTACTTATTCTTGCACGATGTACATAAGAATAATATATAATACCAAAGTATTTTTAATAATATAAAAATATTATTAAAAAATGGGGTGTGAAGAACATAATACAAGGCGACATTTATATGTAAAAATGAGATTTAATATTCATTAATTCTCATTTGCAGTAAGTTCAGAATGTTAACTATATATACACAAAGTATAGAAGTGAAAAGCCATATCCGTCTTCGAGATACCGTACATTGATATGCTCCAATAAGAGCGAAACGCGTCTGTACGTTCCGTTGATGGACGTGGCGTTTCAGCAATTTTTAATTATCTTAAATGGCTTGATCAATACAATTATAATTAAATTTAATGAAATAACATCAAATGTGTTGCAGAATATTTGTGACAACATGAGACGTCGTATTGCATTATGCATTCAATACAATGGTGACCATTTTGAACACTTGTTATAAATTATAATAATTAAAATTTCTACAAATTAGTTAATTAACTTGGTTGTTTGATTAATATCGCATCTTTAAAGTTTTCTTATTAAATAAATTAATAATTTAATTGTACTTGTTATTAATTTCATCACCATATCGGGCGATGATAAATTTTGACAATGACAGGTAGATAACTTTCATACCATTTAATCTATATCCGCATTTCAAAAACGCAGAACATCATAATTTATAGAAGAAATTCGTGGATAACTAGATGTAATTCTTTTTGAAACACGTTGTATATGCAGTTGTAATATTTCACAATTTTTTAACACGATGTTTTACGTACCTATTGCTTTATTGATTCGTGTACTGAATTTTTATCATAAAGAAACTCGGTTTTTCATATAAATCATTTCGAAGTATGGTTATCAAGGAAATGTATATAGATACGAAATACAAAGAAATATTCTCATTTTGCAAAGGAAGTAAGAGAAAACTTTTTGTTAATCGATTAACAAACAATAGAATGAATTCCATACCTTGCAGAAATTCAATATCATGTTCCATTTCATATTTTATCTTTACGCATCAACGATATTATATAACGAAATCTCTGCATTATTGAAAGAAACACACGCTCTACAAAGAGTAGAATAATAAGGCTGCTAGACGTATATATTAAACGTATACGAGGGCTGCCGGGAAATTTTTGGAATTTAGTAATTTAAGTGAAACTCGCAATTTTCAACTATAAATTTGACATTTTCTACCAATAATTAAGTTGACAGATCGCACTTAAGTGAACTAGTTTTGTTTACACACCATCTGAAAGAAAGTAGTTCTGTGTAAAAATAATATATTATTTCAATATGTGGTTTGCCGAAATAATGCATCGATTGACTTTATTTTGCTTTTGGACATATAGCACCATTCAAAGATAGTATTTGCAGTTTGCTGAATTTTAGGATTGTAGCACAACTCTCAAGGACACATTTCGTGAAAGGGCACTATCGACGTCTGTTGTTGCCGTTAATGATCACGCTCTGCGTTAAGTAATTGAACGAGATCAGGATGTCACATATCGTGAGATCGAAGTATTATTGGAAAATGGCATGAAATTATTGAATGAGATCAGAATACTTACAAACCGTGAGATCCAAGTATTCTCGGTCAATGACATGAAAGCAATATCGATTTTACATGAACATTTGAGCTTACGCTTTATAGTCGTTTGTTCTCATATAGTTTGACAGAGACTGAAAAAAAGGCTCTGTGAAATGGTGCTTCGGCTGCTAATTGCTGAACAGAAACAAGTTCGTGTGGAAGTATGCCGTACTTTGAAAGAATTGATTCAAACTTTTCCAAGGTAATCACGGTGACGAATAATGGTGATACGATTACGACCCTGAAACGAAGCAACAAGCAAACCAGTGGAAGACTTCAAGTTCGCTTCACCCCAAAGAACTCGTTAAGTGAAGTAAAACATCAAAACAATGTTGATTAGTTTCTTCGAAGTGAGAGGCGTCGTCCTTTCAGAGTTTGTTCAACAGGGTCAGACAGTTAACCAGGCTTTCTTCTACCTAGAAGTTTTGAAAAATTTGCAGCGCAAAGGGACCAGATTTGTAGCAGTCAGGCGACTGGCTTTTCCACCACGATAACGCCTCTGCTCACACAGCCCTGTCTGTGCGCCAATTCACCAAACTTTGCCGCCTAGGATGTTTTTATTTCACCGAATGAAAAGACACATGACAGAGTAGCGTTTTGTCGACGTTGCTGAGGTGAAGAAAAAAATGACGGAGACGCATGTCGGGAAATACAGAAGACTTAAGAAAATATTTTAAGCAATGTAATAAAAGAAACCAGTGCAGAGAACTTTAGAGGGGATTGAAGGTTTTTCTTCATTGTGCGGTACTCGAACTGCACTTTCCTGGATCCTGCACTCGAATATATACAACATTATTCTGAATAAGTATCAGAGAATTTAATTTTAGATTAAACATGTTAATTAATATTAAAAAAATATCTAAAAAGTCCGCTGAGTAACACGAAATATTCAGCTGTTGTCTCAAGAGTACGATTATCGTTACTAAATCGAAGATATCGCATATTCATAACTTACTTATGTATGAACCCATTCATTGTAAACAAATCGCATGTAAATAAATGCATCTGCATATCTGTAAGCGACACGGAATATACGGACGGCCATATCGGGTGAGTCAGTACGCAAAATTTATCTGTTTGTATCAATTTTTTTCACATATTTGAAAAATTAAAAATAACAATTGGCATATATTTTAGTAGTATAATCTAATAATTAAATGAATGGCACTTATTCAGAATAACCCTGTATAAAATAAATAATTCTAAATTTCTATTTAAATTCGTCGAAATTTATTTTTGGAAATGAACTTTTACGAAAGCATGTCTTTGTGCATTTAAGGAGACGGAATTGTTTTTATTTAAACTTACTTTGGATAATAATTACGCAATAATTGCTGTAAAAATTGTCTACTTGACGAAAACAAGCCATTCAATGATGCCTTCTTTCTACTAAGGTTCTCAACCATTGTTTTAAAGAAAGCATCGATTGCACATATATGGGTTAATATCAATAAATTATTTCTGAACAATTGATTGTTACGCGCTTTGTTTGTTATTGTTTACATACAAATATAAATATAAACATACAAATTAATTAAATATATGTATGTTGCATTGTTAATGGCTTTTAATTGTAAGATGATACAGAAAATAATAAATACCGGTACTTACATTAGCTACAGAATATAGTCAAAGAATTATAATATTGAATTAACTAATATAATCGTCAGTTAATGAGCACACATGGTAGTTTTTGCCCTTTTTTTGTGGATGGCGTTAGGGATTTTTTGCTAGTCTTGAAGAATTCGTGTAGTCGGCGACAAGGTAGTTGCTAACACAACAAAAACAACGTTGATGAAATCGAGACGTCCTAGTTTTTTTTTAACCTAGTAACAAAAGAAATATACGTATTCAAGTTGACATTGAATTATATATACATGTGTTACCCTGTGAGTCGTTCCACGTTCGAATTATTAAATAATATACCTGCATATGAAAACATACATTACCTTTTAAAAGGAAAGTTGAACAAGATAACACAATCCTGATGTAATTCTAATTTCTAGTGAGCTTTTTGTTTATTTAAAAATGATTTCAATATATATATATATATATATATATGTATATATATATATATATAAAATATCTTCGTGACCTTGGTATGATAAGGTAAACTTAATAAGTCGGCGATTAAAGGTCTTGTTCATTACTTCAAAGTATATATATTTAAAATAACTCTACATGTTTCGGCAATGTTGCCTTTGTCAAGAGAATACAAATATAAATGACAGAATATATATATTTTATATTCTGTCATTTTTATTTTGTATTCTCTTGACAAAGGCATCATTGCCGAAACATGTAGAGTTATTTTAAATATATATACTTTGAAGTAATGAACAAGACCTTTAATCGCCGACTTATTAAGTTTACCTTATATATATATATATATATATATATATATATACAAAAATAAAAAGTTATTTTTTTGATTTTAGCGACCTTTATGAAATAAAACAAATTTATTTTTGAAAAAAATGACGTTTTGACCTTTATTAATTTCCGGTCTTTGTCAAGTTCTATATAGAAACTGTAAAGGAACAAAAGATTATGTTTTAATACTATTGACTAAATGACGTCTTTTTCAAGGAATATAAAATATAAATGACAGTATAATACATTTGCAGTTGCCATGGATAAATTTATTCAAAAATACATTCCAGTTTAATAATAATAAATCATACCTTAGTAATCTAAAATAGATAGACAACAAAAACAGGGAAAAGTAAGACATGAGTTATTATTATGTATGCGCCCGTTGAGCGACTTGAGATGTTAAGCTGTCGGCATTCGCCTTAAACGAGGAGGAAAACCACGAAAACCTACTCGGACAGCCAGTCAAGGATCAAAACACGGAACTGTCAGCATAATAAGCAAATATATAGATATTTAAATAACATAAGATATATAATTATATAACAGCAACATATATTATGATGGTAAATTGCAGACCGTTACATAATTAAATTATAGTATATACTGCTTACATTTTTTTATATTACTTCTGTTAGTTGAATTTTTTCATGTTTAATACTAATCATTTTTTTAATTTCCCTTTTCATTGTGTGTTGTTCTTTATCAATTATCTGTGTTTTCAAAATCGAAATGGTGATCGCGTTGTAGTTTGTGTGTAGATAAAGCAGTTTTGTCTGTTTTAGAGTATTTGTGGGCTTGTATTCTTTTGTATAAATATTGTTTAATTTGGCCTATGTAGTAACTATCGCAATCGCGACATGGTATTTTATAGATGACATGTGTTTCTAGATTTTTTTCTATTTTAGGTTTAAGTTTTTAAAATAGATGTTTATCAGTATTACTAAGTTTATATGTTGTAGCTATATCATATTTTATTAAAGTGTATTTAATTTTTTCTGATAATTGTGGAACATGGAATCGTGATATATTTTGTGTCATTGTTTAAATTGTTATTGGTGTCTGCAGTGTTGTATATTTGGTGGATTCTTTTTTTAATTGTTTGGTCTATGAGTTGTGGTGGATAATTATTATCTGTTAAGATTGTTTTAATTTTCTTGATGTTGTATTTTCTGGATTGAGTATGTGATAGTTTTACTGCTCTATCAGTCAGATTATTTATAATCATTTTATTCATATCATTCATTTAATTCATATATCGAAAAGAAGCTGTGGGTTTATTATACCAATTTGTATAAATAGTACCCTGTCTATCATAGCTTAAAGAAATATCAAGAAAATTAATACTGTCATTAATTTCTTCTTCAATAATGAATTTTAATTTGTTGTGAAAATTGTTGAATTTATTTAAAAGATAGTTTATTTTATTAGTCGGAATACATGTTATGATATCATCAACATATCTATCGAAGAAAATGGGGTGGAATTTTAATGAATTGATAACGTTTTGTTCTAAATGTTCCATTACAAGATTTGCAATAGGAGCAGCTAAAGGAGAGCCCATGGCAATACGAAATGTTTGACTATAAATATAATTTTTGTACTGAAAATATGTTGTCGAGACAGAAGTGTATACCTCTAATAAATCCGTTTTTATTTAGTGATGTGTGTGGACTAATTTCATCCCATTTGGATTCTATTATGTTTATAGCTAGATCTGTAGTGATGTTAGTGTATAAAGATTCTACATCAAGTCATATAATTTTGTGATTAGTTGGTACTTTTTGTTCTTTGATGAAATTTTGAAATTGTCATGAGTCTTTGGTATGATATTCAGTTTTTCCTAACATTTTAGATATGCTATCACCTAGGAATTTTGCTATATTATAAGTAGGGGCTTGTATGTTAGATACAATTGGTCTTAAAGGGATATTATTTTTGGGATTTTTTGGTAAACTATATATTGATGGAGGGTGGAAATTAAAAATGCGAAGTTTGTTTTTAATGTTGAAATATATTAGGTTTAGTCATTGCCATTTATTTATTAAGTTATTATTTTCTTTTTGAGTTTTCTCTGTTGGATTATTTCTTTCTTTTTTATAGGTGAATTTATCGTCTAATAGTTTTTCTATTTTTTGCTCATATTCCTCTTTAAGAATGATCACTGTTTTATTTGATTTATCTGCTGTTGTTATTATAATATGAGGGTTGTCTTGGACAAATCTTTTTGTTTCTTTAGTGAACTTATTCATATATAGATTTGATATATGTTTTTTATTATTTACTTTCTTATGTTTATGGTTAGTGATTATATTATAGATTTTGTTATGTATTTCATTTTGTTGTCTATCTATTTTAGATTACTAAGGCATGATTTATTTTATTAAACTGGAATGTATCTTTGAATAATTTTATCCATGGCAACTGCAAATGTATAGGTATGACATTATTATACTGTCATTTATATTTTATATTCCTTGAAAAAGGCATCATTTGACGAAGCATGTAGGATTGTTTTAAATATATACATTTTGAAGTAAAACCACACGTTAAATCGCCAACAAATTGAATTTACCATAACATACAAAGATCACGAAATAATTATCTTTATATATGGAAAGGATAATCGTTTTTTTGGAGAATCCAGCAAAATTAAACTCTATTACTTAAGTCAGTTTTTTTATTTTTTAGCCCAATATTTTGCATCGAATTCGTGTGCTATTCATTATATGCTAAGCATACCAATTCGATGCGAAATATTGGGCTAAAAAATAAAGAACTGACTTAAGTAATATAGTTTAATTTTGCTGGATTCCCCCCAAAAAACGATTATCCTTTCCATACATGTTCTAACGGCAAAGACTCCTGGTCTAATTATATATATATATATATATATATATATACAGTACAAATCTCTTCCCTATAGTCACCTACAAACGTGTATTACGTATGTGTGCGTTCAAGAAGCGAGGAGTGGGGAGGCACGAAGCGATGCATACATATGCCATTAGTTACAGTTTACTTGTGAAGTTGGATGGTTTGCTCAACTTTTGGAAATAGTCCGTACTCCGTATTCACGATGGATATTTTTACCCTTGAACAAAAAAAATATGTCGTAAAACATATCATCTTGGTCGCAGCATAAGAGAAATTGCACGGGTATTTCAAATTAACTTTCAACGTACCATTGCGCTTGAAACGATAATTACGGGCGAAAATAGTTGAATATATCCTAAATATTCAACCGCAAACGATTTTAAATGTTCAGAGAAACTTTTATGACAGATTAGGACATTGCTTGTTTGCATTAGGAGACCGTTTTGAGCATACAATACATTAAATAGTTTACTTTTTATTTTTTTTAATTCTAGTTTTATTTATTATGTATAGAATATAGAAGTTATTATGATTTACCGCTTTATTTATTGTTATTGTTATAGGTATATCTGACATTGTTTTAAACGTTAAAAATATTAAAATCTTCCAAAAAGTCCACACTTATTTGTGTTTATTATTACATAAAGTCCCTATTATTGATGGTAGTTCCACATTCATCGACGTTTATACTAGGTATGTGCTTACTGCTTACATCCAAACTGATCTACAGTACATACATACATACATGCATGCTATGTGCGTCATACGTAATACACGTTTGTAGGTGACTATAGGGAAGAGATTTGTACTGTATATATATATATAATATTTTCGTGACCTTGCTATTATATGGTAAACTTAATCAGACGGCGATTAAAGGTCTGGTTTATTACTTCAAAGTATATATATTCAAAAAAACCCTACATGTTTCGGCAATTATGCCTTTATCAAGGATATAAAATATAGATGACAGGATATAAATGTCAAATAATTCTTGATGTCAACAAAACTAGCCATTTATGTATTTTGAATGTAAATAAATTAAAAGAATGCTAATAAATTGTGAGTAGTATACATACAGAAAATTAATGTAAAAGAAGATATTTCGTAATGGCTTTGAACTTTATTCGAAGACGTTTTGTGAAAGGTGGGCTAAACATAGTAAAACGCTTCCAATGTCACTCAGAAAAAGAAATAGAGGATCCTTGCAAAGATAAAAATTTTAAAGGACTTATTATTGGTATTTATGCGGATCCTGACATTCAAGGTGATCTGGGTAAGTATACCCTGTTGCGAAAAGATACAATAAATTAGTATGCAACAGACTTCATGATTTACTGAGAATTTCGGGGCCACCACCAAAATAGGGCGAAGTAAGAATATTTTTGAGCTTGGAACCGAAATTCGCGTCAGTAGCATTGGTTGGATTAGGTAAAGAATGTCAAGGATACGATGTTTTCGAACAAATGGATGAAGGAAAAGAAGCTATACGAATTGCCGCCGCGGTAGGATGTAGAGCTTTACAAAGGCTCTTAGTAGAAAAGGTCTATGTAGAAAGTTTTGGTCATGCTGAATCTTCAGCAGAAGGTGCAGCATTAGGGGTATGGTTATATCAAGAGAAAAAGCGACGAGAAAAGCAAAAACATATCCCTCAATTAGAGTTACACGATGATTGTGACTGGACTGGCTGGCAAATTGGTCTTCAAAAGGCTGCTGCCCAAAATTTAGCTAGATAACTAATGGACACCTCAGCAAATTTAATGACACCCACATAATTCGCTCAAAATGCTGTAGAGGTCTTATGTAAATCTGGAGATTCGCAATGCAAAATGTGTTGGATTTCTGTGGATTAGATAAATGTATTACTAATCCATGTACCGAAACGGATGAAGTGAAATTAAGGAAAGCGAAGGCACGCATAGTTCTGTCAGTTGACGAATCCTTGTATGTACACATACGAACCTTATCTACGGCAGCACAAATATGGAGTGCTTTAAAGGAGGTTTACGATAATCGTGGTCTGACTAGACAGATTGGGTTGCTACGGAAGCTAATAACAATTCGCCTGGAATGCTGTAGTTCGATGGCAAACTATGTAAATGAAGTCATCGGTACAGCTAATAAGCTGAGAGGTGTTGGCTTTGATATCACTGATGAATGGATAGGAGCTATTATGCTGGCAGGTCTGACTGACAAATTTAAACCATTCATAACGGGTATTGAAGGTAGTGGTGTCAAGATCAACGGTGACAAAATTAAATCCAAACTTCTCGATGGAAACTACAGTGAGTCCGCAGAAAGTGCATTATATAGCAGAAACAAAAACGGAAATTCAAAGAAAGGTAATCATAATCACAAAAAGCTTCATCACAAGCAGCTAACTTGTTATATTTGCAATCGGAAAGGACATATTTCTACACACTGTCCAGAAAAAGGAAAAATGGTGGGAGCTTTAAAGAAACCGGATAAGCGTGATTCAAAGGTTGCGTTTAGTGGCACATATTTTTCCTACGGAAATAAATCGAATTCTATGGAATGGTTCATAGATAGTGGTGCAACACACCACATGACGCCGAATGCGAAATGCTTATCGTAGACAAGCATATCAAATGTTAAAGAGATTACCGCAGCATATAATTATAATTATTTGACATTTATATTCTGTCGTCTATATTTTATATCCTTGATAAAGGCATAATTGCCGAAACATGTAGGTTTTTTTTGAATATATATACTTTGAAGTAATAAACCAGACCTTTAATCGCCGACTGATTAAGTTTACCATATATATATATATATATATAAATATATATATATATATATATATATATATATATATATATATAT
Organism: Melolontha melolontha; assembly: GCA_935421215.2. Taxonomy (NCBI): domain Eukaryota; kingdom Metazoa; phylum Arthropoda; class Insecta; order Coleoptera; family Scarabaeidae; genus Melolontha; species Melolontha melolontha. The sequence goes on along the minus strand of OW285237.1, from coordinate 162,656,890 downwards.
ATATAATTTAAAAGAAATTATCGACCGTACTAAATTGAATAAAATAAATTAAAAGCGGTCTATCAATTAAAAACTTATTTATTAATTATCTCTATATTTCGCAACACTTTGTTGCTTCTTCTGGAGATAAAAATGTATTTCAAAAAAATAATTATTTTTCCAAATCAACTTCATCCGATCGCTATTTGATATTCGATTCTTGTTAATCAATATCGCATATAACGGCTAATTAATAGAGCCATGAAACTAACAAGCCCAGACTTTAGACTACAGATTCTATCACAAATTAAATTCTCAAACCCCTTGGAAGTATATCTCAGTACTTTACAAAAATAGTTCATTAGAAGAAATAAACAAAATTTTAATACCATACAACATTAAAATATCTCACAATAACCACAATAATCTTAGGAACTTGTGTTCAAAATAAAAGTTAACCTATACTAAAAATTTCATTAATTGATGTAGCAGACACTTCTTGGTGAAACATTTTGTAATTAACAAATTATTATAAAAACACACTTGGCTATTTCACAATTTTTTATTAGATCTATGTCTAACATATGTTTCGGCTGTTATGCCATTGTCAAAGAGTATCTTAAAACTTCTATACTAAAAAGACTCCCATTATATAGGGTGTATATATTGGACAAACAACACAATAGTTACAAGGACGGTTAAACGGATATAAGTTTTCAAACAATAGTGTAATTTAAAAAAAAAACACCAAGCCTGGTTGTCGAAGAAAATGGCTAAGGTGCGATTTGTTCCTTTCCTGTCTTTTGTCATTGCCTAACACAGTGATGCAATGCGTCCCCTTCCGCTTCAAATACCGTAATATCACTGCTTAGGCTCACCTGGCTTATTGTATTTTTTTGACCTGATATTATGGCATTTAATCCGTATTGTTGTAACTTTCGAATCAATCAGGAATTAACTAAACTTCAGCTATCATTATATAAAATTGGCGAAGTTATAATATTATTTTCTGAACGATGGTGCTTCTAGATAAGCCCTCGTACATTGCGAAGATAACAATTCTCTCGTTAATAAATTTGAACTTGAAAATAATTTTGAAGCAATGCTAATATTTTTCATTCACCCCATATGGACTTGTAACGGTTAAGCTATAATTCGAAATGACAACTTCTTAATTAAATTTCAATAGAAATTTTATGTAAGATTTTCGGTAATAACTACATTTAAGGTCGAATAATTGTCGAAGTTACGCATTTAATACGTTTCGAAAAGGAAAAGTTCCAGGCGATAAGTTTTTCTGTCTCTTCCTTTTTTCTCTTGGAGGGTGCAGTACAATTAAGATCTCCACGACTTTACCGGCTTTTCGGTTCTTCGTTCTTAATTAGGAAGTTACAATGGCGGCAAGTATTTAAAAGTAATATTATAAAACGTGGGTGTCGGGTAGAAGTAATTCGGAATTCTTGGTTTGATTTGAACCGGCGAGAAAGAAAAAGTAAGATTTAATGAAACAAACACTAATAAAAAATGTAATGCAACAATTTAAGGGAAGCTTAGGACTTGCTTTTCTAACATATTTATTGAAGTTTGTTTGAGGTTTTTAACTGCTAGGATTGTAAATATAAACACCTGCTCTATTAAATTTATTAAACTGCGAATCGAAAATCATGAAACTAGTTAAGAGTTTTAATATTAAATAAATGGCCATTATAGACGAAAAGATGTCTGCTTTCAACATTCTCAAAGGCTCTTCATTAGCTCATTGTATTGAAAGCAGCGCCTGTTCGTTCAAAATATGTAAGATTGTTGAACGTTCTCTTAAACCTTGTTAGCAGATGTAGCAGTCGGTTCTTGGTGAAACATTGTTTAAATAAGTCACATAAACAGCGGATAAATCTCTGAATAACAACTTGACAAATAAATTTATTGAACGAATAAATTGAAATCTGGTATTATAAAAAATGCATCCAAGCAAAATAAGTGTTTGTAGAATAACTCTGAATAGCTATGTGTTTTGTAGTTTAGCGTTTCGATAAACGATGGAACCAAAAATACAAAACAAAAATTCTTTATGATTTCTTTTTGTTTGCATTTGTAGACTAGTAGGTTGTGTTTAAGTTTCCTCCGTGTGGTTTGGCCCTTGCCTGTGATATTAGATTAATTTTGCTATTACATATATTATATTTTATTGTATTTATAAAATATCTGAAGTTAAAAAATTGAAACATTCTAGAAATTATACCTATTTGTATAAGGTTTCAAATTATTTTCAATAATATTACAAAAAATCAAAATGTTTGTTTTGTTAAACGGAATCTTGCTTTAAATTCATCATTTGAATACGTTTCGAATGGACCGGTCCCATAGACAATCCCTTATCGGTCCTTCGCGAAACACCTTTGGCAGACGGCAACGTCATAGACGACGACATTCATACAGTTCATTTTCATCATCTTATAATTGAGATACCCCTGAAGCTGATGATACCGTAGACACTGATGAAACTGATCAAACACACAAAATAGAAACTCAAGGTTAATAAGGTTATGTTTACTTGCAGCACAGTGGACTAAACAGCTGATCGCATTTAATCAATGAATAACATTTAATACTACGATTTTCTAGGCTGTAAATTAATTGGTAGATCGCTTAGTTTCCTTATTCGCTTTTATAATACCCAATCTATAGAATAAATTAAATTTACTTGCTTGCTAAATAAAATCTATAGATTTTTATCGTTTATAATACCGGCCCATAGGTAAATTAAAAGCACTTGTTTAGTTTCACTTGTTTATTAGATGATACTTTAACAATTGTTTCAGTCTATTCGACCATTATTAAAGAGTTCACTAACGAATTTAAGAAATCCACTTCCAATAGTAGTAGTATATGTTGAGCACTTGTGAAATTATTACACTATTAAACTTAAATAATACACCTTATATTTTCACAAAACAATAGTATATTTAACTATATGTACATTTCATGTGCACTGCACACATCATCAGTAGTTACTGATACTAGTAACTACTGGTGATGTGTGCAGTGCACATGAAATGTACATATAGTTAAATATACTATTATTTACCACTTCTAATACTTATACATGAATATATGTGATTGTGATTAGCCTTTATTACCATATAGAGATTGTGTCTATAATGGATGTATACTGAGTCCGGCAAAAGTATGGAATAATTCCATTATTTATATATATATATATATATATCCAATTTAAATACTGTTCTAATCTAAATTTTCTTTAAATAAAAGTTCTTTAAATTATAATTTGCTGTTTTGGTCGATTTTTCGTGGCGTTATTATTTACGGTGTCGTTGCTATAGCAACCGACATTTGTTTTTTTAAATAGTAACTTATGCTTTTTATGCTATTTTAGCAATCTGCACATACTTATACATCCGCCGGTATAAAATTTGTAATGGATTACATAACAAAAAAATCAATAAAATAATAGTTTCCTATAAGAAAATGACAGCAATAGTATACAATAATATAATAACTATGAATACAAATCCGTATCTAAATCAACTGGAATATTATTTATCCTAGCGGCCTTGTTATTGTTAATCTTAGTGACGTCTTCCATTTCATCTTTTGTTGTCAATATTTAGGAATTGATTTCATAGCTGTTTTCTGTATATTTTTTTCCCACTATCTTTTCTTAAAACATCTGATTGTGTTTATTACTAATTTTACATTTATCGACACCGCTAACTAAGTGAACTTAAGTAGAAATACGGCGGTATTTCTAGTGGAAGTTGACGTATTGCACCGAAGTGTTGAAAGAATTAATAGTCAAAGTGGTATAATATATATAAATTAAATTTAAATTTATATGGATGGTATGTGTTCCATGATTGAGCTCGGTAGTCACAACAGGGTGACATTACTTTGGATCCCAGGGTACTGACGCTGTACATCTAATGGGAAGACGCACGAATTGACTCGATAAGCATTCTTTTTCCTTCCATAGGGCAGCTTGTCTATGACATTGCCAAAAACAAATATGATAACAGCCATGTAAAAGTGAGCTAAAAATAGATTTAAGAAACGGTGGCAGAACTCCTCTTGCGAACAGAAATGTAATAAGAAAATATCTTTCAGAATTTTTTAGTTACAAAAAAATATTTTTTCATGAAAGAAAAATATATTTTAGGATATATGAATATATATTCTAGAATATCTTACTCTTTACTTTCAAAATATTTGTAGGAAAATTTCAAATTCCAGACTTCAGTCCTTTTTTCCTTAATTTTCTTTTCATCCATTGTGTGCACAATGTATAGAAGCAATAATGAAAAGTCCGAACGTATTTTGACGAAGGTAAAAAAATAATAACATATAACACTAAAAAGCATGGAAACAAACAAAATAAAAATTGTTTTTTTTCTGTTTCGATGTCCTCCGAAATCTACGTGGCGGGAATGGGGAACAAAGGTTTTACGTTTGGCGTCTCTTTGCCAGAGGCGCCTGCACGGTCATCGTAAATCCTTTGTCGGTATAAGATTTCACGGAATACAATTTCTTTTTGTGTCGCCACCTATAGGCCGGATAGATGGATTTTGCTGCTACCACACGTTCAAAAGGCCACTCTTTTCCTCTAAAACTTACACACCGTGTTATGTTGTAGGTATACAGCACAATCACGGCTACCTTTCGGCATGAAAATCACGGTTTAGTTAATCCATTTCACTCCGTTCGTATAAACGTTTTTTGTCCGCAGTCTTTTGCGTCGTGTCCTTCATTAGACCCTTCTGTTTACACTAAGATCACAGGCGAACGAAATCTAATATTAGATGTTCGTCGCATTTCAAGGACGAATATAGTATGTTTTTTCTAGAGGAAGGAATTGAAAAATAAATAAAATTACTGGAAGTTCAAAGACTTTCAAACGCGATAAATTTAGTATTTAGACTTTGTTTATTGTGGGAACAATTCTATGTTTATTCCGCAGCCTGCAAGATCGATTATTATGTTTTATAATAGGAATAAAGAATGAAATACCAGAATAGTATATTAAAAGACAAGTTTCATAAGGCACCATTTTGCCGCACGAGATCAGTTAATGAGTTTTCTAAAGAGCGAGTGCTGCAAAAGGTCTTATGTAAAGAGTTTTTTATATTATTTTTCTATTTTGCATATTAATAAATTGGAATTATTTAATTTGAAAGTTTTATTTTTATATAAAGCATACAATTGGTCACATTGATACTTGACATTTTCAAATTTAAATCTTGTTATCCGGGAAGTATATTATATTACATATTATTTATTAATTTTCGTAACATTACTTGCTATTTTATTTCAAAATATAAACATGAGTGATATAGAAACTAATATATCTTGTATACAATAGATGTTGTTTGTGTAGCCTACGTAAATATATCATATCTGTCAAATGTACTTAAATTCTTAAAATCAAAAGACAGCAATAATATTTGTTTCTGTGTTCGGACAACACCAACATAGAAAAATGAAAAAAAGCGTATCGAAACGAAGCTCATTTCGATACTGTTTTGGGTTGTATAACGAACGCAAAATAGAAAAAAGTATGTTGTAAAATACTTATATTTCAGGGTTCGTTTAAATAAAACTAACGGTAATTAAAAACACTAAATTAATAATCAATGTACACTAAAAACTGATAACCATAGTAACAGTATTTATTTCACAATATTTGTTTCACATTTATATATCAATGTTCTAACGTGGAATTAATCCCTAGCCTTCCGAGCGGAATATACAGAATTTTTTACGTAACCCGTTAGAAATTCTCTATGTTAATGCCTTAGGACACTCTTGAAAATTTGTGTAATGTAATCTTAACACTTGGTTTGTTAAAATAAAATATTGATACTTATGAATCACTTTAGGTTACACCGGAAGTTATAGGTCAACTTTGATATTCTAAATGGAATGTTATAATTTTTATTGCCTTTTTAGATTATAACACTTATTAAGGTTTCTTTTGTAAAAAAATAGCACTGTTTAAATTATTTAGATTTTTGTGAAATTTTTTGTTTTTTCAATGTACTTTTTATAAGCACATAACTCAGGCGTATTTAATCTGAACTACGTAATATTTCTATTGGAGACAGCGAAAGGTATAATATTCCGAGTAATGTTCAAACATTTAAGAAATCTCTTACAGGGTATTCGAAATTTATTGATTATTTAAGTAATCTTTAATTAAAGAAAAAACGATTTTTTTTAATGGAACAGCCTGTAGATGTGTACGCCATAGTAAGTAGTTAAACATTTTGGATCGTATAAGTATAGGTTTCGCTAAGCCCATTTCTCATAGTTTTAGATAGTCCGTATAGACGGATGACTCATATCACAAAATAAATGAACGAATTTACATAGTACCTAACCACTCAATATGCTGAATTTGAAATCGAGCTTTACTTCCGTATACATCGGTTCACTGATATGCTCCGTTTTTATGTGAACGATTGTGCGTGAGTGCTATGTGATCCCTTAATAGTTATGCTTAATTTAACAATTAAGATATTGTCGTTTCCTGACATGTGAAGGATCAGCAAAGTCATTCCAGTTTTCAAGAAGGGTTTCAGATCTATTCTTTTTAATTATTGGTCTGTTAACATTATTAGCAATTTTGAGAAAGTTTGTGTAGGTTTGTTAAATCAACAAATTATTTTTAAGTATAAATTGATGTTAGCTTTACAGCAACACAGTTTCATTGCAAGATCTTCTATTTCTACAAATTTAGCGGAAATAATTGAATAAATTAGTAAAGATTTAGATGAAACTTATAATGCTTTGTCCAAAGCTTTTTATTTCATTAATCGTTTCATGCTATTAACCAGGTTGAATGCTGTCGGTTTCTCGAATGGTTTGCTTCGACTAATCTCCTCTTATTTGAGTCACAGATCTAATTACGTCTATTACAATGGTTTTTAATCCAGCCAGCATACCCCATCATCAAGAGTTGTCCAGAGATCTACTCTAGGACATTTGATATTTAATATTTTTGTTAATGCTTTTGGATTGTAGAATATTAGCATACCCGAATGACCTTAAAGACTTGTTTAGAATTTTATCGTTGAACAATTGCAAGGAATCGTTACGTAATCTTCGATTGGTTTATCAGTGGTCTGGACATAAGTGGATCGCCTTGAGTACGCACAAATATGCAATCGTCTCGTATGTCCATGTTGGGAGTCCAGCTCTATTCCAATATGCCGTGAATTATATTTCAATTTCCAGAGTGGCTGAAGTTAGGGTTCTAGGTGTTTTATTTGATTCATCATAAAATTATATTCATTATATATATCACAGATATTAAATATTTAGGTTCTACTACAATCTTGTTGACATTTTCGTAATCTCTTAAAATTTAAATCTCTTTATTATGCTTATCTAAGAAGTAAATTGGAATACGGCTCTTTTATTTCGTATCCTCATTATTTGCATTTGCGACTGGTTGTGGAGAATGTTCAAAAATGAATTTAGTATGAATTTTGACCCGGAGAGATCATTAATTGTAATAAGTAATGCCATAAAGAAAACGAATTGATGGATTTTGCTGCTGTTATCCGTTCAAAAGGCCAGTTTTAGACAATAGGAAAGGAATTCTTTGATCTTATTTGGCGAATTAACGAAAATTGGCAGAACTAGGCTGATAAATGTTATTGTATCCACGATATTGTTAAGATATAGTGGTTTCGGCCTTTTCGATATTTTATTATTCTAAAATTTTCTGAATGAAAGAAAAAACTTTCATCCAAAATAACGTTGGCTGTACAAAAGGAATCATCAACATAATGACTGATAGTCAGATGGCTTCTAAGGCTATTATAAATACAAATACCAGTCTGTGTGTCTCCTGTAGTGCTATAATATATATCTTATTGTCAATTGCAAGTCTACTGAGATGCTCGCATTAATCTCTACGTAAGGTTACATAGTTAAGAAAAGTTGAATTTAATCATCCACAATAAAAGAAGCAAATATTTATGACATATCACGAAGTGTATTCGACTTTTAAAGTGTCTTGAAAAACTGTTATTTCTCAATATAGCCAGATCAAAAACGTCTATAAAATGTACGACCATCAAGAAGCGCTTTGCCGACGGTGAGTAGATGTGTGTTTCCTGAGCCGATTATCTCTTGATTTTAGAATTTGAAATAATACCCATTCATTCTAATACTTTATAGAATAAAACCACGTTATCATATGCCACCGTCACTTAATAGACAGCATCGCGTTAAGTCTTTTCTCATTATTTTGATGCAAGGTCATATGCACAAATTCTACAGTGACACCAATATTACAAACTATCTGTTCCACAATTAATCTGCAGTCCGCTATAATCATTTCCAATCATCTTCTCCCACTAGCTGGCTCGTTGTCTATATCTTTCTGTTTGGTTTTGCACGATGCTTGTTTAAATCATAGCGCCATTTCCCATCTCTACGACGATAGCATGGAGTGTCTAATTAAATTAAAGACTCTTTTCTGTGGGTGTTATTTGACGTAAAAAAAGGTACTCAATTACACAATAAACACCTGTTCTTCTTTTAAATAAATATCGGTATTTTAAATATTTAATATACTTCCGCCACGAGATGGTGTTTCAAACATTATACACGCCTATTAAGGGTGACACCCGATTCACCAATTATTAGGAAATGGTCGTTTAGAAGAACTCTCATGTTTCTATCTGCTCCTATCTCCAAGCAAAAAAAAGGGGGAATTTAGAGAGTACGATTCAAACTCCGTTCCAATTAAGGTTCTTAAATGCAATCAGCATGTTTCTCGGTTTAATAATAAATTTTACAAGAAAAATGTGTCCTGCTTGAAAGTGTTAATTGTTAGTTGAAGAAATAGGTCAATAACACTCCAATAGAAACTAACATAGTGGGAAATAGAGGCTAACGGACGGTCAACTCCATACTAAGTCACCTCTAAAAGAGCCGTGTGTTAGGTTTTCAGCCAATCTAATTAATGCTAACTAAAAGAAATTAAAACTATCACCGAACATTATCTTTTAAGGAAGCATCTGTAGAGTATGAGTTTAGTTTGTCAACCTTGGCTAGGAGATGTACTTGTGAGGCACTGAAGAGATCCAGACAGAAAGATTTCAGTCTATTCGATCTTACGAAGGTACTAAAATTTCCCATGAGGAGGATAATGGCTTTTATCGAGGACAAAGTGGAATTGAGAGATTTATTAGATATGACACCGACGGTATTTTGCTCGAGTGTCAGGACTTATTGGTATTCAACCTAAAGACTTAGAAGAACACGTTGGAGTAAGAGTACTTACAAGCCAACAAACAATTTTTGAGAAGATATTAATCGTCTGCCGAAAAGTTAGAAGACAAGTATATAAAGTAGATGGCAATACACCGGTGTCTAATTTCTTTGATAGATGTGTTCCAAACTTTCATTTGTTTTATTTAAAACATTAAAGTGATAAAACAGAACTAATACATAATTTAATTTTTACATTTTACCTTAGAATAATTTATTAAACCTTGAATACATTTTGTCCATTTTAGATAAAGGAGTCAGACATAAAAGAACATGATCCTTGCTTTTGTTGTTATTAATTCTCGTAATAGAACGAATGGCGATAAGTAATAACAGAAAATATAAAGAAAAAAACTTAAATGTCGCTCTACTTTTTTATCATTTTATCTGCTGGGTACTTACGGGAACGCCGCCGACGCCAATCACATAGAGTAGCTGTGTCATGAAGAGAGCTGCCAACAGGTTCATTAGGGTCGTCCCTGATAAATTCCGTAGGTCGGAGAATAAACTGCGAACAAATAAAAACGAGATTCGTTATTGGACGCTCTTACTCGTAAGCCAGAAAAAAAGGCTTGAATGTGTAACATTGAATTATACATTTAAACTCCTTTGTGCCTTTTCATTTTTTACATAAATAAAAATTCATCAAACGTAAAAAGATTATTTTCTCGTTCCGATTATAAGTAAAGCTACACAAGCTTTTTCGAAGTATGAATGTCATTTTGTAGATTTCAGTAGTTATTCGTGATTAGACAGGTTCATTTGAGTGACATCGCACGGGCTCGCGTATATATATTTTGTCAGGCAACGTTAATGGCACTTTGCTCGTGGAATATAACGCCGATGCGATGCTACTCGAATGAACCTCTCTATTTGTGATTCTAATTTATAAATTAAAATGGAAAATGGAAAAATTATTAGAAATAATGAATAAAAAATACGCCATTAGCAAACACTTATTTCAAAAGGTGTATGAATTTTATTATTTTGCACAAAATATAAAACAGCAATCATACTATTCTACTTTTCATATCTTAAACTATTTCTTAAAGTTTGCTTTGGTTATGGTTATGTACGGCCTATGTTGAAAATTGTTCTTCATTACCAAACATTATTTTCATATAATTTACAAACAAAAATGTATTAGATTAAAAAGAGATTCTTGCGGAATCAAATATACGGCAAGCAATTCATGATTGTGCTCAGATTAGCGCTGCCACCATTTTTTGTCATATAATAGACTCTCCAAATCTATAACATAAGAAAAGAGAAAATAATGGAACCAGTTTCAAAATGAGGCAAATTTTTTGTTCAACAAATGTACATAATTATTTTGCTAGATAATCACTCTTTAGTGCAATACACTTCGCCAAACGCTGAATAGATTTCTTCGTTTCGTTCACGAAAATTTTTTTTGTTTACTGTAGTTATTTATGGAGCATATTCAGTTGATAGATCGTTCTCTGGGATATCTTATCATCCTCAGAGAACGAGATCTGCTATTTTCATTTGCAAAACTTGCAAAATAATTATCAAATTTTGTCTATATTGTCTATAGTTTTTGAATAACATTAATATCTACTGACATTTTTGACAAGTGCTGCTTTTCGGATGACGCTTGGTTCCATCTTTCAGGATATTTAAATAAACAAAATATGAGAATTTGGTCTGCAGAAAATCCTCACGAATTTTTGGAAACTACGCTGCATCCACAAAAAAATAGTTGCCTGGCTAGCAGTTTCAAGAAGACGAATTATTGGGCCTACATTTTTGAATCAAACCATAATTGCTGAAAGATATCAAAATGAATTATTAGAGCCATTTATTAATGAATTTTATGATGATGAACTTACCGATATGTCCAGCAAGATAATGCATTGGCGCACAAATCTTGAAAAACAATATCATTTTTGCAAGAATTTTTCGATACAAGGGTTATTAATTTTCCTCCAAGATCTTCAGATTTGACAATTTTAGACTATTTTATTTTTCCCTATTTAAGAAATACCATTCTCAAGACCAGACATCACACAATCGAAGAGCTTCGTAATGCTATTGTGAATTTCAGTGCTGAAATAACCCAAAAAATCCGAATAAATGGCTTTGAAAGCATGAAGCGTAGATTTCAATTTTGTCTTCAAAATAGTGGTCAACATTTCCTGCATCTGCTTTAGTATTATTTTATTTTCATTTTGACTATTCTAATAAAATTCCTTGAGAAAGTAAATTACTAATTATTACAGAGATTTACATGACATAACCAAAATATCAAAATTATACGTTTGTGACAGAATACGTGTGCTGTCACCAATCATTAAAAAAAGCATGGCCGTCTCTATTGAGGAAAGTTTTGAAGGCATGTTACATATTTACATTCTGAGTATTTTGAATTCATAGGCGGAACATGATACAATTTTCGGGTGGTTTGGTTTTTGGGTTTACGTCGTAATTCTCAATATTTTGGATTTATATTCTATATAAATACATCTTTTCATTTTTCGTACGTTGTCTTTTTATTTTAAGGGAACCTATATGCATGAATATAGATATAATGTATTCATATAACGGGTGTTCATTTGAAAAGTCAATCTAGTAGCATGTGATTTACTGAGAACATTTTGAAGTATGTCGTAAATTAAAATTTACTACTTAACCTACGAAGTCGTATATTTTGACAGTTTCATACATACAAATAAATAACAAATGTGATTGACATTATCAAATGTTATTTGGATTTACGTTTACGGAACAACAAACATATACTAACGGGTTGGCCATTTAATATTGCGGTTTAAAAATCGCGCTATTCCCTTGTATATATAGCAATTAATATAATATATATTTTTTACACTAAAGGGCCAAGCGCGGTTTACAATAAATATATGAAAAAATTGCCTTGTCAGTTTTCAAGATGGCATCGTATCCAACGGAAGTGCGTGTGGAATTAATAAAATATTATTATAGAAATGGAAAATCTTTTGCAGCTACGGCAAGACACTTGCGTACTCTATTCGGGAGAAATAACGCACCAACGGAAAACACTATAAAAAGGTAAGGAAAAAAAGATAAATTTAGAAAAGTAACAAAGTATTCGTTATCGTGTTTCCATGTCTACTAATCCGACAATATCTTAGGATTGTAGTGAAATTTGAAGAAACAGCATCTGCGGCAGACGAAAGATCAACTGTTAGGGAACGTCAAAAGACCATCCGGGTACCGGAAACCATAGAACGAGTACGGGAGCACTTTACAGCTCAACCTTCAACATCGACCTCAAGAGCATCTCAAGAACTTGAAATACCCCGTACAACACTAAGGCAGATTCTAAAGCAAGATCTAAAGATGAAAGCATACAAAATCCAGATCGGTCAGCCGTTGAGACCGTTTGATATGGAGCGACGCAACAATTTTGCGAACGAAATCATCGAACGAATTGAAAATGGCTGCACGTCATTGGAACGAGTGTGGTGGTCGGATGAGTCACATTTCGATGTATCCGGTTATGTGAATAAGCAAAATTGGAGACATTGGGGAACAGAAAATCCACATCTAGCAATTGTTCGTCCTCTTCACCCTCGACTGTTGACTGTATGGTGTGCTATCTCGTCGGCAGGAATTATCGGTCCCGTGATTGTCAATGGAACCGTTACTTCGCAAAAATATTGTGAAATGCTTAATGAGTCTTTTATTCCCGCGGCGCATGGATTAAATATGGTGGAGAATGCATGGTTTATGCAAGACGTGGCTCGTCCGCATCGCACGGAAGAAGTTTTCAACATTCTTGAAGAACATTTCGGTAACAGAATCATTGGTCTTGACGCTCAACAGTTTACAGGCGGAGGGATAACATGGCCACCATATAGTCCAGCGATTTCTACTTGTGGGGATCATTAAAAGATACGGTATATCGCGATGGTATAGACACCCTGGATGACCTTGAAATGGCAATACGGCTGCGAATAGAAGCGATACCGTACGCCACACTTCAGGCAGTTTGTGGAGAATTTGAGAAGAGGCTGCGAAATGTTATCGTTGCTCGAGGCTCTTACTTCGAAAACCTGATTGATTAAACCGCAGATCTTGTTGTTTAATTGCACAAATAAATCATTTTTTTAAATTAATGTTTTGTATGTTTAATATGACTTCAAAAACCGCAACCTTAAGTGGCCAACCCGTAATATATATGCGTCTTATTCTATCAAAATTTCAAAGTAACCTAGATTGACTTTTCAAATGAACACACGTTATACATGTGAAGTTTATCATGAGATAATTTAGTAATCCAAAAAACTTTTAATCAAACTATTTAATTATATACATCAGAACAAAAACTGCATGTTTTCCTTTATTAAATCAACAACGAGTTAATTACGCTTGATGTATTCGGATTTCGAATAATAGAAAATGGATTTGTAGTAGGGATAGTTCATGCAATGGAAATAAGCAATAATTTCATTATTGTAGAATAATAAATTTTTCGCTGGGTGCTTATCAAACCCATAAAGTTTAACGACACAACCATTAGCGTGTTAGGTAATTAATGAAGAGTTAATTTTTCATTAACTTAATTACTGCTGCATAAATAGCATACTGCATTACCAGAGAAATAAAGAGATATTGAAAATAGAATGAAATGATTTGCAATACATCGATTAGATATCCAGATATTGATAATTATTAATTTTATTACCTAAATCGCGTTGAATATAATTGATAGTATTTTTAGAGGCCATTAAATTTTAATACACGTATATACTGGTACACACACGTTATAAGTGTGTGTCAAATTCAAGTATGTGCGCGTTCTTACTATCGAAAATAATAGAAAGGTGTACATTTCTTCCGTATTTAATTTAATTTACTCAAGAAGTGTTTGAATGTTGTGGAGTAACTAGTTTATGATCATAACATTATAAAGCATATGAACAGAAAATACATGCCTTCTGGATTTTTCAATATTAGTTGTAATCTCTTTGCTCACAGGCGATATTCGATTCTTGCCGATCACCGCGGCCTGAATGTTCACTTTCGTATGTTAGACATACGAGAGATACATGTTAGTATGTCAGACACAGTTTTGGCTTATGAAATATTAGCACAGAGTTGACTGTTCAATAAAGGGTTAATAGCAAATTACATTTACTGACTAAATTTAGCAATTCTGTCGAATATTATATAACAAGGCATTTTTCATTTTGGCTTTAATAAAAAAGAAGTTGTAGTAGAAAGAACATGATTATATTTTCACTAAAATAGCCAACATTTGTGAAGTTTCGGGACATTCTAATGATGAAACCTAGAAGCTTAACAGCGGATCTAATAATGTTTAAGGAGTGTTCATTGAAGACCTACTGACTGTCGAACGTAACGCCAAGATCTTTCGTAAAGCTTCTTTAATCTATAACAACGTTTTAGATGTAAACAAAGAGAGTTTATATTTATTTAAATTGATTTGAAGAAACTCTATATCAGCCATATTCTTAATACTGTGATATGTTTTAAGATCATGCATAAGACAGTACGTCTCAGTCAATGTAGTTGATAAATACAATGAACATAGACGCGCCTAGGTTGAAACCTTGATGAACTCCATAAGTCGAGTAGAAAAGCCATTGTAGATAACATAGTTTGTCTTATCTGTCATATATGGCTTCACAAACTTGATTAAAGAATTATTAAACCCAAAGGATGACAATTTTTGTAAAAGTGCGAATATAATGTGGTCTACAGTATTGAATGCGCGACCAAAGTCTGTATAAATAGCATCCAATTGACTAGCATCGTCTAAAGCTTCGGCTGTATCTTTAATTATGGAGCGGTTTCCCACAAATCTATTGCGAATATGAAATGAAGGAGATACAATTGAAAGATATAATTTTGTGAAATACGGATTCAAAGATTTTCGCAAAAACGGAAATAATAGATATGGTTATGGTCTATAATTGAAGACATCAGTGTAATCATGAGAGAACGTACTGAAGCGATTGAATTACCAATTGCCCCGATAAAACGTTGTGGTGGTATCAGGTGTAGTATGCATGTTATAACAGCCCCACTAGTTATTTGATCGATTGCATTCGTCGAGCAGATGTTGTTATTTCCATCGTTATGAATAGTACATTGTGTGTATTCCTTCATAAATTTAATTCAACAGTGGCGTGTAAGTCGGAATATACATTTACATATTATTTCGTTAGACTTCGTCGAAATAATCCCTTAAAAAACTATATCTCCTAATTTCCAAAGTGTACTCTCGTATCTAGATGCTGTTATACATGCATATACATACACGTATTTATTGCTTTTGAGCTAGTATATTTTCTATTCTCTTCTATAAGGGATTTTTCTGGTTTCGTTTCTTTCGGTGTTATTTGGTTAGAACGTTTAGTTTTTAAAGAAATCTAATTTATATTGTTATATTATATATTTTTATTAATAATTTTTTATTAATATTAAGTTTAATTTACTACCTTATTCTTGGAGTAGTTTTCGTTTCTTCTCTTTAGTCTATTTCTTTCGGTTCGTATCAATGGAGAATTCTCGTAGGGCAAACATGGTAGGATGGATTAGAGGCCATACAGATTGGTTGCATATTCGGAACGATTCAGAGATATATTGCAGTGTCTGTTCATTAAGTTTAAGGCGTCCACAAGTGTAATGTGCCGAGATATGTTTCTTCGAAAACTTATCAAGGTAACATATGACCATCTTCACCTGATACTTTTAACGAAGAACGTTGTTAAGCTTTCATGTCGGCCAATATCCCATTCAAAATGCTTAACAATCCAGTCCTCAAGAGGTTTCTTACAAAATATACTGATCGTCATGTAGCAGATGAATCTACTTTACGTAAATACCACTTACCAAAATGTTATTTGAAAACCATTGAAAAAATTCGAACCAACCTATCTGGTCATTATTTTTGTGTAAGTGCAGACGAAACAATGGATGTAATGGTACGATATGTGTTAAATGCAGTTGTTGGTATTCTTCATCCAATAACTTCATACCAACCATACTTAATTGCAACTAAAATATTGCCAGTCGTAAATGGTGAAACAGTGGCAGAAGTAATTAATCAATGTATTCATAATATGTATTCTATCATCGGATAGCAACCATAAAGACAAGATGATATTATTTTTGACTGATGCGGCAGCTTATATGTTAAAAACAGGGAAGTTATTAAGGCAATCCTATCCCAATATGCTATACGTTACCTGTGCAGCACATGCACTTATCAGAGTATGTGAATACATCAGGGATCATTTTCCAAATGTTGATAAGTTACTTTTCATCATTTACAAAGATATTTCTCAAAGCTGAGACAAAAAGTTGATGCTATATTTAGCAGAAATCCAGATTTAAATAAATTATATCAATTCTGCACAGAGACGATTGACAAATCTACACATTCGAAGTATGGTGCATTTTGCAACATTTTAATCACGAACCCATCACCAGTTGTGACGTGGGTCGGACATTTTCTATTTTTAAAGACGTTCTAACATATAAAAGAACTAATTTAACACAAGAACACCTTGAAAAAATTTTAGTTGTTCATAGTAATGTTTTACACTTTCAATGTTCACAGGAAATACATAGTTTTGAGTTTAGTTTTTGTAAATTATTTTAATTCAAAATTCGATACGTAATTCGCTTGTCAGCATTACTTTTGTTTCAGCAGTAGTTGCTGCCGGTTACCAAACCGTTTATTATATTCACTCTGTTGTGCATTGACAGATACATATTACAGCTTCAACTGCATATGTAGGTATGTGCCACTTATGCCGTGGCCACACGTATCAAATTGTTCGAAACTCACTGATCGTTTACAGAAACAAACCTATTGCGAATACAGGGTAGACACCTATGGGCTATGAATCATCAATCGCTCGAGTCCACTCTCTGGTAGTCATAATTTGTAAACATAGGACAAATTCTAGCGATCTTCCAAGTTTTTTGAAATGAAAATGTTTGTATAGATAAAATGAAGAGTGGCTTAACAAAAATAAGAACATAAAAGTTAGTGGGGTTATTATCGCCTTTAGCAATATGCTCGTTTCTCAGTTTTCCTATGACCTCCATAATATTGTAAAATATTTGTCTTTTTGGGTTCGTTTAAATAAAACTAACGGTAAATTAAAACACACTAAATACACTTAATAACAGTATAATTAATAATAATAGTATATTTATTTACATATTTATTTCACATTTATATATCAAGGCGATCACTCGTTGAATACCTCATAATCCCTTCTGAGCGGCTCTTATAACAAGTGTTCATCTGAAAAGTCAATCTAGGTTACTTTGAAATTTTGATAGAATATGACGCAAATATATTAGTATATGTTTGTTGTTCCGTAAACGTAAATCCAAATGACATTTGATAATGTGAATCACAAATATCAGTTAGTGCATAAAATAATCGTGCGTCGATCCTGGTTTAAATAAATTGCTTCTCAGTTTTAAAATGGCTTTCACTTTAAAACATAAAATTTTTTTAGTCCAGGCTTATTTTCGAAGTGGTAATAAAATTGATGGTTTATGGGTTTATTCAGTTCAAGATTGCATGGTAGAATTTCAAGTTTAGTTTCCACATTTTGTAGTAGATTATATACAATTTAAGAATACTTTGGATAGAACTTTAAAACTTTTTTCTGAAACTGGTAGTCTCTTAAGAAAATCAGGCAGCGGAGCAGTTAAGAAACGTACACTTCAAGTTGTCAATCGTATTGAAGAAATAATGGAAAATGAACCACAAACATCTGTTCAACATTTGAGTCAACAAATAAACCTTTCTGTTGGTACAACTCACAAGTTATTAAAAAAAGATATGCAACTTTATCAATACTGTGTCACAGCAGTACAAGAATTGTTAGAAATTGATTACCCACGTAAACTACAGTTTTGTAATTGGTTTGTAAATATGAACAATAATGGCGAACTTTCGCAAAGAGTCATCTTTACTGATGAAGCATGGTTTTACCTAAATTCACAAAATACAAGAATTTGGAGTAGTGAAAATCCACATGTAATTAATGAAGAATCGCTACATCCAGAAAAAATTGGTGTTAGGGCAGCGATAAGCCAAAGGCGAATCATTGGACCAATATTTTTTCAGGGAACGTTAACTGCTCAAAGGTACCGTACGGAAATTTTACAACCATTTGTCAATCAGTTGCATGATGAACTACAAAATGCATATTTCCAACAAGACGGAGCACCTTGTCACTTTACTGCAGAATCTTTGGATTATTTAAGAGAATTTTTTGATGAGCGTATAATTACTCTAAATACTGAAATTGCCTGGCCTGCACGTTCATGCGATTTAACACCTTGCGACTTCTTTTTGTGGCCTTATCTAAAAAAAAACATATTTCGAACACCTATATTGAATTTGAATGATATCCTACAGAGAATCGAACAGAAATGCATGGAAATTGTTGTTGCAGAATATCATCAGAAATTTTGAACGGAGGATTTTTAAAGTGCATTGATCTTGAAGGACAACATTTTCAACATTTGTTATAGTTTTCAATAAATACCTATTATTTGTTATTTATTTGTATGTATCAAACTCTCAAAATATACGGCTTCGTAGGTTAAGTAGTAAATTTTAATTTGCAACATACTTCAAAATGTTCTCAGTAAATCACATGCTACTAGATTGACTTTTCAAATGAATACTTATTATAGTATATAGCCCATTCGATGCTCTTCCAGATCTTTTCTAGGAGGTCCTGGAGATTTGATGACGTATTCGGCACATGATACCGTTCGTCTGACGTATCGTCGGATGACTCACATCACAATATCAGTCTGCGTAATACAAGAAACGATAAACGGATAACTATTAACAGTGAGGTAGTCAAGTGAGGGATTATCTGAATTTTGAGAAACAAACTTCAGCGAATCTAGATGACACAGCTTCTATAATAGATTGTGGCTTTGAATATTTCCGGTTATTACAGTGCAAATGGTGGAATTTTCGGGATCTTCCACTTTGAATTAACAAAAGTAAAAAAAATTAGGCAGAACATGAATAATTTTTTCTTGTACATCTAGTGTATAAAATCCATAGCTTTTAAAAATTTCTGTTTCAACAATCTGAATTCTGATTTGTAGCAATCATTATTAGGAGATTTTCGTTTTCTAGGGTTATGAGGTGTCAACAGCAGATATACTTTCCTTACGTTCTTACTAAACCATCGAGGGTAAGCTTTATTCGAAGAAGATCTCTTATTATAAAAAGCAGAAAGACACTCGTCAATTTTAACAGAATTAACACGGGAAGACCAGTTAGGAGACGGTCTATTGAAACTTAAGAACTCGGTCAGTAGCAGTCATCAAGACACAGCTCGTCCAGTATTCATAGTCCATGATTGACTATGTACGCTTCCCGCGTATCATGTTCCGATACCTGGCACTATGCCCAAGTAAAGCATGCAAGTAGATCGTATCGTTCCATACTTATATTATTTCATCACTCCTTGTACGATTTTATTATTTTATATCAGTCATCAAATTAATTAGTCGTTACTTTAATATATATATTTTTTATTTAGGAATTTTTAATTAATTGCAAAACTAATTTCTTTTGCTTAATTTCGTTAAATAAATTTATAAGGACAATCTCGTTGATTTTCTTTTATTACTACTTTTCTTTCGCCTTGCTGCATGTCCTGTACGTTTAACGCTCATCATAATTTAATTAATCATTCTCAATTTATTATTAAGGACAATACGGCTAGCCAGGATTCGCTTCCACCAGCGTCTGATAACGATCTGATGCTTCAACGTAGACCAATCAAAACAATAACTACTCAGCGTGCTTTGTAACAATTGTTTGTATAGGGTGACCAAGCTCAACCTTTGACAAAATGAAAACTAAGGTACCCCAAAATTCTAGGAATTAATTGAAAGCAATTAACTAATAGCAATAGGGAGGATTACAGAGAAGTAGACACTTTAACGTTTAAATAACTTATCTAGTTTTGCAGCATTTTGTCGCACGAGTTTTCGTAAGAACGAGTGCGACAAAAGGTCTTATGAAACGTGTTTTTTATACTATTTTTTCTATCTTGCATTTTTTACAATAATAAATTGAAGTTATTTAATTTCAAAGTTAAGAATTTTATTTTTATATAAAGTATGCTGTTGGTCACATTGATGCTTGACATTTTCAAACTTATATTGTTATTTCGTCGATTTTGAGAAAGCGTTTGACCGAGTAAACCATGATAAACTTTTCGAGTTCCTGGAGGAAATCGGGTTGGATGATGGGGATTTGAGACTTCTCAGAATCTTGTATTGGCACCAGTCCGCAAGAATAAGAGTCAGGACTAACTTGTCTTCAAGAAACATTGACATTTGTAGAGGTGTGAGACAGGAGTGCGTGTTGTCCCCCACACTATTTAATATATACTCAGAGTATCTGTTTGCGAAGGCGCTTAGGGGTTGTAACGACGGAATAAAAATAAACGGTGTCAAAAACATGATCAACAGATTGAATATGACATGCAAAGATTTTAATATGGCCATAAACATCAGCCAAACGAAAGTAATGTTAATTTCTCGTAATTCAAATGTGCCCACACCTCTACAGGTTGACGGGGAAATATTGACCACGGTTGATCGCTTTAAGTACCTGGGCTGCTGGATTGACTCAAGACTGAACCATGACATCGAAATAAGGTCCAGAATTAAACAGGCAAGGCAAAATTTCTTCAAACTCAAAAACATACTGTGCGATAAACAGCTAAATGTAAATTTACTCATACGATTTAGAAAGTGTTACGTCTGGTCAACGCTATTATACGGAGTGGAAACATGGACCTTGAAAACTGTCAGTATGAACCGTATAGAAGCATTTGAAATGTGGACATACCGAAGAATGCTAAGAATTCCATGGACATCACATACAACTAATGAGGAAACTTTGAAAAGGGTACACAAAGATCGAGAACTGCTCCACATAGTAAGGATGCGAAAGACGGCTTACCTTGGTCACGTTTTGAGAAATTAAAAATATTACCTACTGCGGCTCATAATTGAAGGAAAGATAGAGGGTAAACGTGGGCTTGGCAGAAAGAAACTATCATGGATGCGGAATATTAGGAACTGGACCGGATTAAACTTTGAACAACTCATTAGAGCTGCTGCAAATCGAGAGACCTTTGCTGATGTGATCGCTAACCTCCGATGACGGAGAGGGCACAAAAAGAAGAAGAAGATTGTTATTGCTATCCCCGAAATATTATTTATTAATTTTCGTTAACTGGTTAAAAAAAACGCATTGTGGCTGGATCATATCATGTCCATGTACACCGATCTATTCGCCACACGATTTAACTGGTTACAAAAAACGCTTCGTTAACTGGTTACAAAAAACGCATTGTGGCTGGATCATATCAGGTCCATGTGCGCCGATCTATTCGCCACACGATTTAGTTGTTTGTATGTAGTTAATTATTAAATCATTTGTTTGATAATAAATTAACATTATTCCGATACCAAGAAAGCTTTACTAGAGCAAGCAAATTTACAACAGAAGTTGCGGCAAGAATTACTAAAATATATAGTAAATCTTATGAGTTATTTTCCTTAACACCATCTCCAAAAACTACGCCAATCACTTCAAAGCATTTTATTACAAATTCTGTAAATAAGAATGCGAAAAATAGAAAATGTTTGAAATTAAAATATTACAAAAGGAATAATACTAATGGTTAAAATCTTCACTTTTTAATATGTAATCGTAAAACGACAATTGTTTCGCCATCACAGTGGCTTCATCAGGTATTTACAGCTAAAGAGCACGTTACAAACTAAATTAAAAATATAAAATGAACAAGGTTTGTATTACTTTACGTTTTTCTAAAAATCTAAGAATTAACACAAATACTGTAGGTAGTGAGAGAATGTGGCCCGTCTGTTCGGCCCTAACTGTTATACTATAGGGTACTAAACATGTTTACGCATAAAATTTTTAATAAACTAAATGTACATTTCTATTATCGTCAAAACAATAGTCGTAATGCGTGCTTAACGTATTGGTGTACTCAAAGTTCTTTGGTATATAACATTTCTGTCAAATGTACTTAAATACTTAAAATCAAAGGACAGCAATAAACTATTTATTTCTGTGTTCGAACAATGCCAATGAAAATAAAATAAAATAAATGAATGAAGCTCATTTCGATGCCGTTTTTGGTTCCATAATGGGTTTATTACCAACGCAAAATAGAAAAATATATTTGATGTTCTATTTAAAAAAATATTTGTACTTTAAACATCTGAAATTTGTAATATTCAATTGTCCTCGTAATTTTATTCCTATAATGTGTAAAAAGGTCCACTAGGTCACCATTGTAACTTTTTTTTGCTTCAATAATAAAATTAATTTTATTTTGATAAGTATTTTCATATGTAAAAAACTATTTGTTTAAGAACACACAGGCATTGAAGTAGTTCATATTCAATTAGTTACTGCATTCCTTGATTCTCTGAATGCAACATCGAAATTCATTTCGAGCCATGTAATGCTGTATAACCGCATCATGACATGATTAAAATTTATAGGATTTTACGAGAAGTCGATATATTATTAACCACATCGATTTGATGTGTGGTATGTTTGCGAGTTTCTCTGTGTGTGTTTGTATGTATGAATATTTTGCTCGGTTTACGAAAGATCAAAGGGTTAATATATGTAATGTGCCTGGAAACATTTATATATTTTGAAAAAATGTGTATATATGTAATGAAAATATAGTACAAGTTCTAACTTATTAAGTTGATGCACAGTCAGCTACAATATACAAGAACTCGAGGTAAAATAAATAATTTTGTAAGACAAACGAAGATTTTTCTTTAGTTTTTCCTAAAATTAGTAAGCTGTTTTCAAATTAATCTGAGGACTTATTA
The DNA here is from genome assembly GCA_935421215.2 of Melolontha melolontha. Classification (NCBI taxonomy): domain Eukaryota; kingdom Metazoa; phylum Arthropoda; class Insecta; order Coleoptera; family Scarabaeidae; genus Melolontha; species Melolontha melolontha. Next base: position 162,633,682 of record OW285237.1, on the reverse strand, counting down.
CGTTATTTTACAATGAGTGAATCGCCATTAGAAAGTAAGCTTAAAGTATGGAAAATCGTAGAATTTGTTCTCCACATTTTCCTTTTTTTTTATAAACTTCGTTACGGTTTTTGACCAATCTTTTCTTTTCATCTGAGATCTTCTCCCACTTCGTTTTCTAGTTCGTTTAATCTGTCATTCCAGTTTTTTCGTGGTCTACCTTTTCTCCTTCTGATAATGTTTTGGGCTTTTCTTATTCTTTTGACTATTCTGTTGTATACGAGGAATGACAATGGAATGTGATTGACCTTGCTGTTTCCGAGTACAGGTGGCGCCATTTGCACCACTTTATCTTGTGTAGTTGTTTGTTAATCCTTGCTTGAGCAGTAAGCTAATTTTAAGCTAGAGCAATGCATTTCATGCATCTCATTTATTTCGAATTTCAGCATTCATCTCGAATTGAAGCTAAAAAAACCTCGAACTAAATGTTTTCAATTGTCCAAGGAAGTATTTTGGTGATAATTGCGTGTCACCCACATGAGTTTTTGAATGGCACACACAATTTTTGGAACGTAGGAGGGGCGTTGAAGATGGTGAACATTCTAGTGGACTTGTAGTATTAGGAATTGATGAAAACATTCAGAAAATTAATGAAATTTTGTGGAACGACCGACATTGACATTGAACATTCAAATTGCAAGTATGACGAACGTTGACAGAGAGCCAATAAGAAAAATTTTGCATGAGGAGACGAAAGTTTGCGAAAAAATGGTACCAAAAAGTTGACGCGCGAGCAAAAAGAAAACAGGAAAAACATGTGCTCTGACATCAATAAGGTATTCACAGTAGAGCCTGAACTGATAGAAAAAGTCATTACACCTGACGGAACATGGATTCTCCGATACGACCCTGAAACAAAACATCAACCCATGCACTGTATGACCCCATCGTCGTCAAGGAACAAAAAAAGCTCGAATAAGCAAGTCGACATTTTTTTCGATATTGAGGATGCCATCATGATTGAGTGGGAGCTCATGGCCAAATAGTGAACCAGAACTATTACACTGAGATCTTGACCAAGCTGAAGGGGATGAAGAAAATATCAGATCTCTGGAAGAACAACACATGGTCACCTCAATAGAATGACCTGGCTGCTACCCATCAAATGCTCAACCACGCTTAAAGTCATTAAACAAACCTGATGGTAGTCATCGAAGGTGCATGATCCTTATAAACTGCATCCGACCGGTATTGTTCTTTTTCTGGATTTCACAAATAAATAAACTTGCAGCAGCTCTCAAAATAACAATACTAGAGGCTATGACAGACGTCAACTAAAAATAGTACTCTCAGTCGGTAATGCAGATTTTGTAACAAAGTGTCATCTGTCGCCAAACACAGGTATTTCTCGTACCATCCTCGTAACAACTATTATATTAAAATCTGGTAATTTGCTTACGAGTTGAGAAAGATTTGACGTTTCTACATAATAACAACTTTTATACAAGGGCATTAAACGTCTAATAGAATTACTGAATTCCTATTTTGTAATATATTTTGATTCACGTGACCGCGTGACGTCATCTATGTTCCAAATACGTTGCATCCTATGCTGTTATATTGTGATTTGCAGTTTCTTGATGAATGTTTGTTTGAAATTTTCTTTGTTATGCCGTTATTTAATATATTTAGCTTTCAATTGCCCTTTATATAATTTATTATAAGTGTTAGTTTCAGGTAATAAATAAAGAAGTTTAAATGGGTAATAAATAGCGAAAATACCGGGCAGTTATTGTGCAGTTGCTACATGACAAACGGTTCAAGCTCGGATTGTTTTGACATATCGAGATTGAATTTTAATTAATTAATAATTTAATAATTAATTTATTATTATTATTTAATAATTAATTAATTTAATAATTAATTCAGGCGGATGAAAATCTTAAATCGTGGTTGGTGAAAACGATCAGAAACTGTCTGCTCGAAAACTTTATATATTGAACTATATATTGCATAATATATTATGGTATTTGTTTAAACTTTTAAACTATGCAAAAACATGGATTTGGTGTAAAATACCTATTTAATAATTCATATAAATGTCGTTCGTAGTCTGTTTCATTAAAACGAACTGAGTATATCTAACATCGCCTGCCTTTCGACAGCGTCTAATCCATTCTTCTTTTATAGTCATTGAAATGAAAAGGCCACTACTACTAGAAATATCTATTACTTCAAAGTTTCTATCGCAACGCAGTACCTGAGATTTAGATGGAAATAGTTTTGAACTAAAGATATCCGCCGATAGTCATTCTACGAAATTACAAATTAAATCCTTATTTTATCCCTAACGCTTACGTACATTAATATAAAACAAAATTAACATCGTTGAAATTCACGTGTGATTATTAATTTTCTTCTTCATTTTCATATCACCGAGTTCGATAGATCTCTAAGATAATTGTTGAACAAAAGTGGCTGGTATAATTGCGGATCGTGTAATCTATTTATTTAATTGTGTTTGAGGTATACAATTGCATTAAGCAGTAGCAAATAAGACATATAACATATGTTTGTTTAATACTACTAAACAGATATAAGAAGGGAAACAGACATATATAGTAAAAAATATGGATAAAAGTAAGTGCATATGCTAATTGTTAAAGAGCGAAAAGTCTTTGGTATATATCAGTCTTATATATGTCTCATCGTCTCTTTGTTTGCCAGCCACAAATCCGGCATGGCGCAAGAAGCTGGTATTGTTTGACAAGTTAGTAGATATTCCATCGTCTGGGGTAGTCCTCACCCGCATGTTCGGTCTAGCCCTATTTTTGAAGGTTGTCTCCAGATCTAGCCATACCACATCGTAGTCTATTAAGACTTTTCAAAGTTTCCCATTCCAGTTAGGATCCTCCTGGGAGTATTTGCGCGGCATTCCAATTTGCTATGTTAGTTTCCGCTAGGTGGTGTTCCCAATTTATTTTCTATTATAGCGGCCTTAGAAGCAACCAATGAATTTCAGCCTGGATGTTTGTAGTTGGTGGTGATATCGGAGGTGCTCGACCTGTGAAATCTGTTTTCATTCCACCATAGACATAATTTCTCGCCTTATTTGTAGCTGAGGTATACCGAATTTGCACTGTGATTTAGCGTAACAGAGTTCTACTGTATCTCTAATTTCTTGTTTGCTTCCTTATTGAGGTGAAAGATACATGTTTGAGTTTTAGCTGTGTTCGGTCGGAGTTGGTTTGCTCGGTAATAATAGTAATTGGCTAGTCTAGGTAAGGAGCCTGTTAGGTTTCTTTGTATATCCTCAATTGCTTTGGATTGGGAAGAGAGGCTTAGAGGAAACTTTTTTTTGTTGGTCCGATTGGTCATTGGTATAAACGTTGAAGAGGATATAAGATAATACATTGTAATGAGGCGTTAGAATTAAAAACATCTGACAAGAGTGTGAGGTCAATTATGTTTGGAAAATTTAAAGTAGATCCGAGAACATACAGCAGTCGTTCTGCTTTGGCCCTGTATAGACTTGTCTATAACGTATTGGATGTTGGAGGAATGCATAAAAAGCATTGTACTGTTTTTGGGAACTGTCACAGTCGAAAAACTGCCAACTGGAAAATATAGTATAGGGACAATACTTGAAAATATTTTATGTTTTAAAAATGTCGTATGTAATTAATTCGTCTATTGAATATGCAGTTTTAGGGCATTTTCGAATCAACAATTAAAACGTCTTTTTATATAAAATATTAAAATATCAATAATATTGGAGTATGAAAAACTAATAAAATCATTTCAGCATTAATACTTCACGAACAAATTTCGTTACATCAATTCCGACAAAAGATATATTTTGATAAAAATTCGGAACATCCATTATATTGTCATCATCCCTTCAACTTGGCTATTTGCCTTGACTATGATGAATAGGAATTTATCTCATACGATCTTATACACATGACACTGAACGCGAGAAACATTTTATTAAGCATATAAATGATATTAATACTAATATAGGTTCCAGTATAATAATGTGTGGGTAATGTTTTAAGTTTATACTTTTAATTATGCTAATAAAAAAAAACAAAATCTCACAATATCGTTCTTTATCTTTTTATATGTATCCCTCTTTTATCTTTCGAAGTCGATGGGCCGGTGGCAAAGGCCCGCAGTGTAATTTTTTTTGCTGGTTACTCATCCAGCAGCTAACCATGATAAGGTCTATTTGACTGTCAATTGCAGTACCATGATCTTAATTACATTAATTGTTTTACCTTTGAAAAGGTAAAACAATAATGAGCGAATACTAATAACTGCACTAAAAAGAAACTAGTGCTTTTTCTTCAAGATAATACACATCTTCGCATTTCGACTGTTTCAATGACAAACATTATTGAACTACATTTCGAACTGATTTCTCGTCCAGCTTATTCATCAGATTTTTTTAGCTGTAATTTCGTAATAATGTTTTGGAAGCTCGCTAGTACCCAGGTAGCATAACTTTTTTAAGAATGGGTTCAAGTTTAGCGGTGTACTTCTATCGTTAGAGTCGTAGCCACTTGTCGAGATCCGTACCCTATTGTACCAGGTGTCTTTGAAATAAAAAGACAAAGTACGAAAAAAATGGAACGATGTAATTATATAGAATATGAACCCAAAAAAATTACAAAATTATTTAAAAACATTTTGTCACACCACTGTGCGATCGACTATATCAGAGACGATATCTTAAAGCTGACGCACTATAACAAAAAGAATAGTTTTGTTATTATCTATATCATTTTAAGTTTCGTCTAGTTGTTGATTGTTACATACGTTCGATTAGATACTTTGATTAAAGAGAGATTATTACCAAATATGACGTTAAATGCGCATAGAGTTCGTTCTTTTAATAGAACGTCTTTAAAAATACAAATTTTTAACAGCTGACTTTCGCACCAGATTATCGAACTCTTACCATAACAAAACTTATACGCAACGTTATTTTCTAGCGTTTTTATAAACATAAACATTGCAGCGTGTAAATACAATAGCGGCATTATGGAATCCTTATATTTCTTACTTCTCGTAACAAAAAAAATATTCTCGTAATACACATGAAATTATGTCAGTTCTAAAAATCCACAAATTATTTTTAGTATTATTATTAAAATGAGTTTGTAAATTAATGTAACAAACATCTTAATTTTTAATAATTCACTTAGCATACAGGATTTTATAGTTTTTATAACATCGACAGCTCTTACGTATGTAAACATACGGTCTGTCTAACTTCAATAGAGATACATATTTATTATTTATACACATTCTGAATTCATAGGCGGAACATGATACAATTTTCAGGAGGTTATTAGTTTCGGAGTTCGCGTCGTGATTAACTCACAATATTTACGTCTTTCCATTTTTCATACGTTGTATTTTTATTTCAAGGACAGCCTGTATAGGCTATTTGTCTGTGGAAAAGCGTAATACCAACATTAGTATTCTAAAAAACCTTGTACACTACAATAAATATTTTTGTTCGCCAGTACATAAATAGGATGCTATTACAGCCGATACAATATTTGTTGAGCCAGAATTCCTAGAAGGCTGCTACGTCATTTCTTGGAATAAACTGTACTCGACAGAAGTGCTGTGAATAAATATTTGCAAGCGTGTCTTTCCTCGTTATTTTCTTTTTAGTGAATATTTAAGAAACTATTGAACAGATTTTCAGCAACTTTTCTTTGTTGAGAAATGAAGCGAATGATCCGACGCCAACTTTTTGTAAAAAAAAGTAATGTTTTAAGTTATGTATTTTTGTTTCCTTTACAATTAGGTCGATATAATAATAATAGGTAAATGTTTTTATACAATACAATATATGTATACCTATGTGTTGGTACAAGAAGAAGGAATACACAAACATTTATTTGGATAACCTACTACATTCCCTAATCTGATAAATTTTCGAAGTCATCCTCAGTATCACTAGAAGTTTCACTATCCGAAGCTGTGATAATCAAATCTTCTGTTAGCACATCAACTCGAATCTCGTTTTCCAAGTATTTTTCTTTGATACGTTGTTTTTAATTTGAGTCAGATCATTTCGATTGGATTTAAATCGAGATGGTAGAGTGGGAGCCTTAAACCCACGTGCCCATTTTTGGGACCGGACTATCTAATTTTCAAACAATGTGTTGTTTTTTATGATGGCTTTTTTATGATTAATAATTTCATACAGCTGTGGCCCTCGCAAATCCGGCGAAAAAGTTATATTTCTACTTGTCAACAAGTCTATCATATCTGTTTTCCTTGAGTTGCCGGTAGGTGCTTTCTGTATTTGTATATTAAGATAGGGTGCATTATCATTTGCGATAATACAATTTGGGGGGTGATTTGCAATCAGCTTCTCTGTAAGCTATTTCATAATTTTGTAAGTTTATTTTGTTTTATGGTAATTTTCGGATTTGGTTCTAGATTTAAAAATCAAGAGATGGTTAGGTTTGAAACCCACTTCACCATCAGCGTGAACAATAACTAATTCATTACCTTTAGATATGGTTGATAAGATATCATTAGTGGTATTGTCTGTATTACTGTTGGAACTAGTGTGGTCAGCGTGAATGTAAGTAAGTCTAGAAAGGCAATTGTTCTGACTCCTATAATATTTAATTTCGTGCAGATAATTAAACTTTAAAGCGCTACAAGTAGGCTTCTCTATTATCAACCCCAAATGTCTTTAGTTTTGCTTTATTGGAATCCAAGTTTTTTAATAATTGTATGCAGGGAGGTTTTCCTCAAAAATCGTATTCTGCACTTTCTTGTGAGTCAGAGTAACTTGGTAATGTTCGGTTTTGTGGAAATTATAAATCATGTTTCTAATATTAATTTGTTCCCACCATGGCAGTATGTTGATTTTGGTGCATTTTCTCTCGCTTTTTTTTAGGAGAACCGAATATTTTTCTTCACCATCACCATTCCTTTTAGCTTGTAAATCGACACCTTTATTTAATATTCTCTTTATAGTGGCTAGAGCAGCTACAACACAGTTCTTTAGTTCTGTTTTATTTTCATTTAGAAAAATTGTCTTAAAATAATTATACACGTTAAACACAATACTTCTTCGACTGGGAATTAAATTCCTTTTACTTTTCGCGTCCACTGATTATTTTGAATATGAAATTACACTTAAAATGCACATACATTCACAAAGATACACGGTACGTAAATGGACTACAAGCCACGGAATGCAAAGACTAACTATAACCTGCTACAATGAACTCGGCGTATTCCACTCGGATGTCGAGTGCGGTTTATTTCAACAAAGTGATGTAGCAGTCTTCTAGGAATTCTGAATCAACAAATATCGTACCGGGTGTAACCACGAAGATGTACTTCAATTAATTATCCGTGTTTATTTCAGGTATTCCGTGATGAATTTCCAAATAACGTTTAAATAGAAATGGTTTTTGGGAAATATATTCTACAATTTCATATACCTCTATATTGTTACCTGAAATCTTAAACGCAATACTAAATTGGTCGTTATAAAACGAAAGCTCGCTGATTTTACAGTTTATCCCTGTTATCAGATGTATTCTATTTCATCTGACATATCTGTAATTTTACGGTTGGATATGTGCACCAAAACACCAAAATTCGAGAAGAAAATAGTAAGCGAGCGTATGTTTGCCTACGTAAAGTCGTAACTATTTGAATTTTAGTAGGATGGTTGTTCTCTAATAAATCCGCAATGTAACGGTGTACAGGGCATGTTCGTGGCCGTAAACTGCAGCTTATGGCGTACAAAATTTAATGAACCTCGAAATTATGCGGGGATATTGCGATTCTCGATTTCTTTCTCTCTCATTTTACGTCAGATGAGGGCGAATATTAACCGGCGAGCGTTCGGTTTATTCTATGGACGACGATTATTCGATTTTTATCGCTTTCCATTGTTTTCAAATGAAAGTCCTAATAAAACGAAATTCAATTGCATCGGCAATAAATATAAAAATTGTAAACCTGTATACATGGGCTTTATAGTTTTGTTTATTGTTTAGTTTTGTATTCGTGTTTAATATGTGACAATATAAGATAATTATTAAAAAATGTATGAGTAATAATATTTAAAAGACATTACGATTTTCATCACAATAGTTCTCCACTAGATATAAAGTATTATAAAGAGATCTGTATAATTTATATCCGGTTCTCTATGGACCAAATAAATAATTTATATCCGGCTCTCGAAGGACCAAATGTCTTGACCCACCGCTCACGGGGCCTAACTTCCGTCTAAGCTGGTTATTTATTTTGGTTGACGGCAGTTATATTGAAACTTGTGTGTTGTGTCTTCTGAATATTTTATTTATTTAACCAAAAAAACACTTACAACTAATTTATTAATACAAATCTCGTAAATGTAACACTTAATGTAAACTTAAAACTTAACTTCTTTATATGAGACTGTATGTCTCTTGTTGTTAATACGATATTGTTAAGTCTCTTGTTGCTAGTGTGAGACTCTGATGAATACCGATTGATATGAATGTTATGAAGAGACTGTTCTGTACTGTTGTTGAGTTGATATTGTTCTGTTCTGAACTGTCTTACAAGTAGGTAAAAATATACCACTAACCCTATAAACTATTGTATAATTGAATGCGCGTGTTGTGTTGTACATTGTATTGTTTGACGTCATAACGGGGAATTTTCCTGTGTTCAATTCGTAGAAATTGTTCCTACTGGCAACAATACCAGGTCTGCGATAGGGTTAGTGAGAGAATCGATCGTCAGAAATCCTTCACGGTCCACCTGAAAACATGCAATTGATTGGAGATAATTCGGGAATCGCTTAGAAAAATTTTGCGTAGTGATTTATAATTCCATTCCTACAAATTGCATAGTGCTCAGCAATTAAAGGAACGACTTTTTGAAACTCATGAGGATTTTGCTACGGGAATGCAAGTTACTTTGGAGAATACTTTAGATCTGTAGCTTCTAATAAGCGATGAAGTTCATTTTCATTTAGATGGAGTAGTTAATAAACAAAACTTTAGGTACTAGTCGCCTGAAAATCCACGAAATATCCGCGAGCGACCTCTTCACTGCGAAAAAGTATGGTGTACCATTGGCTCTACTTGCATTATTGGTCCTTATTTCTAGAGATGATCTTAGCGGTGATTTTACATTTACAGTAAAAATACAATCCACGGTGATTTCAAAAGAGCAGTGATTCTTAACAGTCATTATATTCACCGTTAGCAATAAGTGAGCGCTTCACCGTTCTCCGTTTGCTTTGTAAAAATTTAGTATATTTTTATACAATGAACGGTGAAAATAATAGTTTTTATATTAATGGTCAAATATTTCATTCTAAGCTATTTGCTCTTGGAACTGTTTGAATAGTCTCGGTGAAAATCAAACTTGTTTATATGCAAATATTGTCCTATTTACAGATATTGTAACAATAAGAATTCTTTAATAGACAATTTTGTAATATGAGTCATAGTTTTTAATTTCATTTTAATATTTTTATAAAAAATTAATTGTACATAATTACATGTTTTTTATACCCATATTTAAATTACCTTATAAAAAATAGAAAAGCGAAGATGTATGAAACGCTATTTTTATATTTTTAAATTATTATTATTATTAAAATTAGGTATGATTGCAATAATAATTTCAAATTTTCGGGTTGTTAATAGCAACATAAAAATCTACAATAACTTGTTATAGATAATATAGGTATATTATTACTATTACATATAGGTATGAATATTCTCAATTTGAAGTACTTTATTTAATAGTAGTAACATTTACGATAGGGAACATTATATTATACTTAATTATTAAATTAATTAATAAATGAAGTCAGTATTATTTGTCTTTATATACGCAAGTCAGCGATTCTAAACTGTCAATGGTAAAATATATATATATATATGTATATATATATATATATATATATATATATATTGTAGAAGACCTAGAGGGCCTTATAATAAATACAAAATTTAATGATTAAATAAAATGAAGCTGGTAAGGTATTTTTTAAAATGAATTATAAATATCTATTTAAATATGATATAAAATATTACATACAGATGGAGTTGTTTAAAATGTGGTATCAGTTACATGTGTATAAATCAGATGGTAAATAATAGTTTATAAAACGAAGAATACTTAACCTCAACAGCTTTACATTTGTATAACTTCTAATTGTTTAATTTCTTGTGGGGTATAATTTATGTTAAATGTCCGGCTTATAGAACAGTGAGACTCTTTCTTTTGTGCTTTATAAATACACTTATAATATAGGTTCGGTACCCAATACGAATACGTGCAAAATAAGATGGTGAACAAAATAATAAATAATGGTATTTTTTTAAATGCAAATTCTACTAAATGAAACGAGAGAATAAAGGAATAATGTAAATGTAAATGATAGACATAAAAAAAAATTAGGATTAATCAAAATGAATCAAGTCACGTGATAATATAAACATAAAATAAATTCTAGGTTAAGCTAAGATACTCAAAGAAAGTGAATTAAATTGAACATATCTACATAAACGCTTCTTTTTAATAAACAACCATAAACAAAAGGAACTGTATTCTTCCAATTTTTTGTCAAATAATTCTAATTCTAAATGTATCTATATGGTATATCTTTTTAAATATCTATGATAGTAGTTTTTCTTTATGAGTTGAACTTATTCAATATATTCAAAATTTTTAGGAGATTGAAATAATACTTAAGTTTGAAATAGACGGGATTAGAGTAGTCAGGATTCTTCTTGTGGTTCCAAAAAAATTCAGGATACAGGTTTTGGGTAGCGGGTACTCGAACGGCGTCACCGCTTAGCTTCGGTCTAGCTGGATGTTGTCCCCGGTGAAATGCAATTTTCGGTTAATAAGGAACTGGATGATGTATGGATTTGCAAACTACGTCAAAAAGGTGCTGGATAAACAGGTGATATTTTTATATGTTCGTAGTATAGTTTTTCTAATTTATTTAATGATTTTTCTTCTTATTTCCAGAGCGGCACTTCATAATACGTCGGCGTGTTTTTGGAATTCTTACAACATGACGCTAACTATCGTTTGTTTTTAATGCTAGCTTCTTATTCGTCTAATTAGTATGTCTACATTTAATCTCGCTAATAATTTTAGTGAAAATGATAATTTAATTTCTCTAACCATATAGATATCTTACAAAAATTATATATTTTATTTTAGTATATAAATAATTGTCATATGTACATAAATATTTCATTTATATGCTGATTTATAATTGGGATATTTCCCGCGGTTTTTAGTTTGAAAAAGTACAGTTTTCTCTAAAGATTATGTGTCATTTATTATTGATCAATTAAGTTAAATTGTTTGCGGTTGTACAAAATATTGAAATAAAATGACTAAAGCAAATGAAAAGATATAAATAAATAAATATGAGAATTAATTTTGAACAATTAAAAACGCGAAATTAACTTTATTGAACTTTATTGAAGTGTACGATTCTAAACGGTGAATGCTAATGGTGAAATATAGTAATCGGTGAATGGTGAAATAAGAAGCGAATATTATAAACTGTAATCAATGTGATTGGCGTGCTAAACGAAACGATGAAAACGATGATAAAGAATTAACTGTGAATAATCATTAATCACTTTGATCAATATATTCGCTCATCCCTACTTATTTCCTTGAAGAGGCCGGCCGTACCGTCACCTTTAATTGTAATCGCTACGTTCAGATAATCCAAAATTTAAAATTTTGGTGCCAGAACTACGCAGAAGACGGATAAATCCAAGGAATGTGTGGTTTCAGTAAGATGGTGCCACGGCGCATACTGCAACGCATCAATGAATGTTGTTCGTAACATGTTCCCAGGACAACTCATTTCACTCATTTCATTTTGGAGATGTGCCATGGAGTTCAAAGTCCTCAGACCTGTGTAATTTGGTCGACTTGAAAAACGCCATTCGCTATAAAATCTTCACTATTGATCGAGTAATATTGGAGCGTGTTATGGAGGACTTCTTGAGCAGGGTCGAAAACTGCATCCAATGCGATGGACATCATTATGATGAAATTATTTTCCATACTTGATACATCGAAACCTTGAAAATTTCTTATTTATTTCAAAACATTTATTTAAAAATCGTCCGGTTGCCAGTTAACACTCTGTATTTCTTTTTCAGTTTCTTTAATGGCTTTTTTCATGATGAATTATTGCCTCCCTGTAACTGTGAATAAGCAAAATTGTCCTAATCGAAGTGAAAATAATCCACAAGTCCTTCACAGGAGCCTTCTCTTTATGCGAAAATAATTGTTTGGTGTGGTTTATGGAACGCTGGCATTATCGGTTCGTATTTCTTCCAAACTGATAATGGAGATTTTATTGGAGTCAATGACGAGCGGTATAAATCAGTGATAACTAACTTTTCACGGCCTGAACTGAATTATATCAATTCAGCTAACATCTGGTTCCAACGTGAAATAATTGGTTTTGTGCGTTTGGTCCATATTTCCATAAGTGGACCTGTCGAGGGGCCTTCCAAGAAGCTGTGATTTAACACATTCGGACTTCCTATTGTGGGGTTATTTAAAGGCTACTGTTTATGAGCGTAGATCAGAGACAATTGCTGCATTAAAATTGAGTATTCAATCCGTCATTCCTGAGATAAGGTTTAATTTATTGTATAGAATTCTTGAAAAACTAGGTTCATTGAATTTGGTCTTGCAGGAGAAGCAGAGGCGGTCATTTAAATGATGTTATTTTCAGAACTTAATTGCATCAATGACACTCTTATTTCGATTTTTTGTTGTTTCATTTCAATTTGAAAACATATCGCTCTTATTGAAAAACCCTATATTTTATATTTTTAATATTTTTCCAAAAAGTCAGTATATAACGGCTGACTTCTTTTGTATTGTAACATTAAAATGGATATATTTACATTCAAAACTCGTTGATACGGTAAAACATGTTTATTGGAAAGCAATTATATTAATTTTCCTACGTTAATTTTAAATTAAAAGTCACTCAGTTTATCTTATAACGCAAGTTAAATAAGTTTTTAAATATGACTTTAGAGTTGAAATTACTTTCGAAACTAACACATTTAATTTTCTAGGAGATGTGAACTAAGTACTCGATTACATAATATCGAATATGCAAATATCGAAAATGATCCTTCGGATGTAAGCGAATAGCTGCACATGATTAAATTCGAGTAAGTTTAAATTATATCTAAGTTTCCATCTTCTCCTACATTCTGTTGTTCAACCGAGACTATTCAATGATTCAAGTACTGTTATTACTACTGCTAAGGCCGAACGGAATACCTTAATTAACTAAATTGTTGTGAATATTTCGTTAGTTCTTTTTAATTGTTATTTTGTTTGCTTTATATTCTTTAATAATTATTAGATCATAGTAGAAGGTCAACCTACACATGATTTGAAATGATTCTGTGATATTATAAAGAAGGTAAAGGTTTCTATGTTATAAATAATTTTGCGAGATACCCATGATATTTCGAATGCATTGTAAAGAAATAAACTTTATCGGAGAACTGTTGATGTTATATTATATAGCAGGTCGCACAACTTAAAATGTAAGACGGGTTGTAATACTTTCTGGAAAACTTGTGCGGGCCGAAAGAAAATAGGAAAGGAGGGGAAACTATTAAAAAAATAATAATAATAAGAATATTTCGTTACTTAAATCTAATGTCACACATTACATCGTTTTTTCTTTAACAAGTTTGTCGTATCCGGGAGACATATTGGAAGTAGCTTGTTGAAACGTCCCTGGTTTAAGAGGCTCGTTGTTATGAACAGTTTTTCCGATTAAAACACTTGTTTGTGAACTAAAATATTTTAATCTACAATGTACATAACTATTTAATTATTCTATAAAAGATACTTGAATGTCTGAGAGATTGACGAGTTTTCTGTCTAGCTCGATAGCTCGAGTTCTTCGTCGTTACTGTTCTTGATTGTACCTGGGACAGTCAAGAACAGTAACGACGAAGAACTCAACGAGCAAAAGCGAGAGCTTTGCTCGAAAAATATCGAGCTAAACAGAAAACTCGGCAGTCTCTCAGATATTGACAGACAGAATTATGGGTTCTCATACCCAATTATTCCGACTAGGTAATAAAATTAATTTAAACTATTTTGTGAAAGCCAGAATGTTAATCAATAAGTAACGGAAAAATCCTCAATGAATAGGACAAAGAGGGCTATAAACTGTTAACGTAGAACCTTTAATGGAAATTGTTACGCTTCATATATATGAGAATGTTTAATTCTATTTTTAAATTATATTTATTTCTTTAAATATTCCGCAGTTTAAAATATTAAAACGTCACTTAGACATTTTTCTGTGTACCAAGTCGTTTGCAAAGAGAAAGTTTATCTTTTGTTCTCGCGCCTAGCCGATAGACCCTTCGACATCTACCTGACTTCTTTATACATTTCGTTTTTAAACTTAAGTTATCAGTTTAATTACGTACTCATCTTTTATAATATATTGCGTCGCATATCATTTGAAAGCTTGTCTCACAGAAGATATTTTAATCATATCTGCGTTATCGATATCACAACTTTTCAGCTCGCACTTTTGACTAATTCATTAGTCAAAACATCGACAACTTTGGTTTACCCTGTCTCAACTTATGTCAATAAAAACCTTTTCCCACAGATCAGTGTTACTTCGACACAAATTAGTCTACTGCTTAGAATCTTCGTAAGATACAGCTTTCTTTATATGCTGCCCCAGCATGCAACACGCCACGCCGCCCGGCGTCCTTCACTTCTTAGCATTGCTCTCCATACTTGTCCAAGTATATGATGCACACATCGTGGACGACCATCTTTGCAACTCAAAGGTAACTCTGTATTGTTAGATACAGAAGTTATTTTATATTAATCACAATTGATTCACATTTAATTTACTGCCGAATTTGACGTTCTTTTCAGTATCTTTTTGTGTCTTAATTTTTAACTACTTATTCAACGTTCCTTGTGTATGTTACTTTTATTTAATTAGTTATAAATATATCAACGCTCAATTTCTTTGTTGTAAATAATAAATACAAACTATAAGGACAATGTTGTTGTGTTTTATTTAGTTAGTAAGTTGTAATATATTTATGTCAGCACGCATTATCACACACGTCCCGGACCTTTGATCATACTTCACCAGCACCACAATTATTTAATTCAAAAAATCTCCATTATTGTTAGCAACCACAGCCGAGCCAGAGCGCTTGTTATTAATAACCTTTACATTCAATTTCGCCTTTAAATATTTAACCAAATAACAGGCAGGTGACGGGCCACAGAATTACGTTTATTATGCTATATCAATTAGGAAATTTGAAGTACACCATTTGGAAATTTTGGCTTTTCGCATGGATTATAAAAATATGTAATTAACATTGAATAGTAATTTGTATGATCCAAATGCAAGATCTTTAAGTATACTAAATACATGATAAGTATGAATTTAAGGAAAGTTATTAGCTTAATATAGATAAACCAAACTAAATCTATGTAAAACAAAAAATACACAAAACAGTATTATTGTTTTGCATTGAATATATACATATACGGTGTCAAACAAATGTTCACTTTTGTCTTAAGCTTCTTTAACATAACTGTTCTCAGGATGTCGCCCACTTAAACATGAGCGTTGCTTGCATACATAAGTGCTTTGTATACATAAGTGGTTTCAAATGCACTAAAAGTTTTGAATGCAACTTCGCAGAAATTCTTGTACTTCTTACGATCTAGTTATTTGTAGAAATCCGGCAGGCTGCTCTCTCTGTGCTTGCTTCAGTAAATTGGCGAACATTGTAGTTCGATAACCTCCAGCTGCAATTGAGCTGGTATGTTCTCGGAATTCCAGCTGCAATTAAACTGGTATGTCCTCAGAATTCGCAGAAAATGGATCTTCAATTAGTTTAAACTTAATTTTTTCTTCTCTAGATAGAGCAAGTCTTTTATCAAATTCTTCTGTCGACAGATTAATTTCATTTTAAAATTTTTTCCTAGCACAGCGTTTTTGTTCCGAGGAATATGCTGCGCACAAGTGGAGAAGTGACTCATTTCACTTTTTAGTAACTGGGTTTTGGAAAGTCTCATTCTCTGTTTAAAAGCTTTTACTGCTGTAAACAATTCAAATTCAAATCGCTGCTCGATTTGAAGTTGAACATTAAGGCCATTTAGATGTGCTGTAATATTACAAAAGTAGAAGAGGTCATGATTCCATGACGTCTTCTATGACTCATCTTCAAGCTCAGGAAATTCCTTTGCTTCGCCTTCTAGGAATTCAGATATTCTCTTCTTCAAAGCAGCGACTCGCTGACGCACTTTCGCAAATTACGAGCGACTTCTTTCAGTTGGCGATCAGTAGGTTATGTTAATTGAGAATATATACATCCGGGATTATCAATTTATAATATTATGAATTTTTACCCATGCCTTCGCGGGCCACAAAGTGGGCGATGGCTGGCTATATGTTGCGCAGACCTGTTGTATAGTAATTGTTACATTTCGCATATGCTTAGGAATGTTTTATCACGTTTTAAATTGTTTTTTATATTGAACTACTGAAAGTAAACATTTCGAAAAATTCACGGACATGGTTTATGCCTTACAAATATTTTTCAAGGAGGAACCGCCTTTTGTCTAAACCCGTACCTACTGCGAACTTTTTGCAAGATGATTACGTTTTCTACAATATTGATTGAGTTCTACATTTATTAGCAATCCGTCTGTAATATCTGAATCTGCCTACTTATAAGCATCTGGTATGACAGTATCAAAATAACATGTATAAAACTGCTCTGGTGAGCATACTGTATAAAAGACTTGAATTAGGTATAAGTATGTTGTTTGAACACTATTAATATAAAATATAAGATATGAAATCAAATTAAAATTAAGTCTTATTAGAGCGAATTGGTAAGTAATAACTTTGTAAGTAATAACTTTGGTAAGTAATAACTTTGTTATACCACTTTATTCACATGTAATAATGACCGCCGTCATGAGCTTGGACTATCGTTCGCAGTATCTCGTTTTGAAACTTTTGCAGTATTTCTACGTTGAAGTTGGAAGTTGTTCTTCATAAGTTGTATGCCGTTCGTCCGCGCTAAAAGTTACACCGTTATAAGAACGATTCAACATTCGCAAACCATCTTATTACAGAAAGGCATACATTTGGTCATCATAAAATATTGCATTTGGCCGAGAAAGGTCGTAAATTAAATCTTTTAGAGTCTCTTGAAATTTTTAAAAGCGGCAACAACACAATAGATATTGTTCTTAACGACCAGTTGGATTTTATATATACACCTCTTTTCCAATGTTGTATATAATAGTTAAGTATATAGTAGTAATTTTAAGTAACATCATAAACCACCCCCATATATTTTTGTGTCATTTATAAGATCTATGTAGGCCTGTAACTTTTGCAGTTTGATAATGACGTATGTCGAAACCGCGGTCACTATTACATGCGAATAAAGTGGTATAACAAAGTTATTGTTTTATTTTATTTTTTTATTTTCAAAAAGGATTTCATCGAAACCCAAATAATAATAAGATATTGAATAATTTTATTTTACTATTTCTTTTAATAAAATAATGAAAAATATTTAAACCGTTGTGTACAGATATTTAAATTAAAATGTTTATTTGAACAGTATCTATTTTTTCAGTCACGTAGCATATTAATCATTTTAAAAGTGATAATATGAAAAAAATATATGGGAATTACATATTCAAAGAAAATTTCCAAAATGGAGTGATGAAAGAGGGTTAAAAGAAACATATTAGCGAAAGCAAATAGTCCATTACATGATTATTTGCTTTTAATAATGGTAACACTAATTAGCACAAACATTAATTCAAATTTAAAGCACAGCAAAAAATAACGTAAAGCTCACACTGTTTACAATGAAACTCAAAATTAAGAGATTAAAAAATTACGAATATATAAAACAATAGACTAAATAATTTATTTGAGAAGAAAATACGTATTTGTTATGAATCATTAAGAACGCCAACCTAGGAAGTATACAACATATTTGGGGTCTAGGACGTTTCTACGCCGCCGGTTCTTCGCCGCCAGTTCATCGCCGCCGTTTCTACGCCGGGACGGTTCTACACTGGCCGTTTCTACGCCAGCCGATTCTACGCTGCATTCAAATTATCGAATCATTTAAAAAGTAGCATTAACATTTATTTTAATTTAAGAGAATAAAAGAATTTCCGAATGGGTAATCTAAAACACCGCAGAAAAATTATCTAGGAGTTAACGGGTTTACAATCCAGTGTGTCTTGCTAAACCAACAGAAATGAATGATACCGAGCGTGTTAAAAGAAAAATAGAACGCGAAGATACGTTCAAGTTTGGCCTTTCTACGCTACACGATTGGATTCGCTGTATGGATATGATTCTTCACATTTCATACAATCTATCTTTCAAAAAGTGGTCTGCGACCACAGCAGAGCAGAAACAACAAAAACAAATCAAGAAACAACAAGTCCAGGAAAGAATTGTAAACATTATTATTGTTTCACATATTTTATATTTGGTACATACTTATATGTATACATATTTAGTTTTCCTATCAGTAGTATTTCTGACAGGCGAATGGTGTGTAATTGTACCTTACAATTACTAATATAAAATTCGCTCAATAAGTAATAATTTCTTTTAAAAATTACCTAGGAGTTAACGGGTTTACAATCGCCGGGATTATCTTAATGATGTTATGGTTATCAGCACAGACCCATTAGCACAAAGGACGTAATCAGAAATTTTAATCCGCTTAATTCTTAAATTCTTAAAATTCTAAAAACCGTTTAACAGTATTTGGTATAAATATGGGGCAGGAGCCCTTAACACATCACTTTAAGTGTATTCGCCACAAAGTAATTATTACGTTAGTTAACAGTGATCTTAATAATGGAAACAGCAGTTCTCAGCAAGAGAGGAAACGAGAAGTTTTCCTATAACGGATATTTGTACGTTTTCGACAAAGTTAGTAAAAGGAACCCTAGTTTACAATTTTGGCGGTGCGAAGAAGTGGGTCGCTGTAAAGGAAGAATTCACACGAGGGCTGGAGAAGTGGTCAACGAAATCAACAATCATTCTCACCCTTCCTCGGCAGCAGCCGTACAAGTAGCATCTGTTGTTACTAAAATGAAACGTCGTGCAGAAGAAACTATGGAGGGTACAAGTGTAGTTATAAATCAGTGTGTAATCGACGTGCCTGAAGCTGTTTTAGCATCGATTCCAAATAGTGCAGCCCTGAGAAAAATAATCAGAAGAAAACGGAATCAAATTAATGCTGCACCTGCTGATCCCGCAGACCTAAACGATTTAGTGTTGCCAAATCCATATAAGGTATATGTGCCTCAACCAGGAACAGAAGAAACTTTTTTGCTAAGCGACGATGGAGAGGGAGCAAACAGAATTTTAATTTTTGGAAGAGAAAGCTGGTTGCAGCATTTGCATAATGCCAATACATGGTACACTGATGGTACCTTCGCAATAGCACCGAGGCTATTTTCCCAAATTTATATTGTTATGGCAACAAAACACGGAGGAGTGCATCCTATATTGTATGCTCTGTTACCTAACAAGCAGCGTGTTACATACACACGTATGTTCGAACTAATGAAAACACTAGTGCCAAATTTAAGTCCAGGATCTATCATTTGTGATTATGAATATGCAGCTTTTAGTGCCATGAAAGATTGCTTTCCGGAAGTAAATGTAAAAGGCTGCTTCTTCCATTTAGCACAAAATATGAGGAAGCATTTAGCTCAGATTGGTGTTATTGGTTAATACAACAATGATGCTGAATTTGCATTGAGAGCTAAAATGGTCCTTGCATTAGCATTTGTGCCAATAGCTGATTTAGATGAATACATTGATGCTTTAGCAAATGATTTGCCAGTAGTACTTCAGCCGCTTCTAAATTGGTTTGAAGACAGCTATGTTGGCCGTTTAAATCGACGCGGGAATGGTAGGCGCCCGCCTATGTTTCATCCAACAATGTGGAATTTATACCAGAGAACAATCGATGGAGAAGATCGCACCAATAATCATGCAGAGGCAGCCAATCGTCGATTGCGTTCTGAATTAGGTATGCATCACCCAACTATTTGGAAATTTATAGATGGATTGCGAAAAGTACAAAAAGGACGAGACGCTTATTTTGAGCAACTTCTCGCCGGACATTTACCACCGATGAAACTGAAAAAATACCGTGTCGCTGATGAACGTATTCGAAGAATTGTCTTAGATTATGGAAACAGGGAACCTCTACATTATTTACGTGGCCTAGCAGACAATTACCAAATGACGCAATAATCTTATTTTCCTAATTTAAAATAAATTTTCTATTTTATTTTATTTTCTATGACTGTATGTATGTGTTTAAACAATAAATTTTAATTGTAATTGTAATCTTAATTTGAATGCGGCGTAGAATCGGCTGGCGTAGAAACGGCTAGTGTAGAACCGTCCCGGCGTAGAAACGGCGGCGATGAACTGGCGGCGGAGAACCGGCGGCGTAGAAACGTCCCATTCCCACATATTTGTGATATTATTAAGAAGGAAAATATTTTTTTCTGCGATAATCTGTGATAAATTTATGAAAAGTGGGTATATTAGAAGTATTTAAAATGAATTAAATAATTTTCATTGTTCAATAAATACATAATATAATTTATCTAATATGTATTTGTATGCTAACAATTTTTTCATGAAGAAAAGGCATCGATTTTAGCATTTTCGTATAGCTCTTATAAAAGGCTACTTTAATCAGTACTTTTTTCTTGAAATGGAGCTTTTTACATCTTGAAACACTTTTCCTGCACATAAATTCCTGGCCTATTCTACATCTCCCTAAAAAAACAGAATTGCTGTATTGTATTTTATTAAATGCATATTGCATCTGTTTCACAACTTTAAACCGCTAGATACAGATACTGTGCTCTATTTTATTTATAATTCAGGTAGTAACATTTCATTTATTTTTGCTAGCCGAAACGTGTCCCAATAAATAGATTGTTAGATTATTCCACGTACTCTATCTATTGATTTATTGATGTATAAATTCTAATTATCTTTGCAGGCACCTAACAAAACAAAAGGATACGGTAACAATTTGTTTTGATATGGATTCTTATAATAAAGGAATATATCATAATAAAGAGAAGAAAATCATAACTAAAACAATGTCACACACTTAACAGCAACAACACATATTTATTCACATTCTCAGTATTAAAGCAGAATTGTAAAACGAGAAATTTGGTAAATTCATTTCCTTTAATAAATGATGACGCTTCTGTAGACGCCGACTCCACTTTACTTCAAATGTTCGCACCCTCATTTCTGAAGAATTTCCATTCAATTCAATGGTTGTAAATGGGCCGAAGACTCCCCAGTTGCGACTTGAAGAATGCCCTACCGAAATTGGCACTCCGTCTGTCTATAAAGTAAGTAGCTATACATCGGTAACGCAAGAAGGAATGTATGGACTAGAATATGTCACGTTGAGGTTACATAAATCTAGTTTTCCGAATTTAATTTCCTTTTCTGTTCATTGCCTCAGTATGTAAGTACATTTATAGAGGAAGAAAGTTCTTAAATGAGAATCGAACACATTTGCGTATGTTACGATGTTGACACAAATCTGTTTCTTTATGGGTTGTCAATGGCGTGGCGAAAACAAAGTAGTAAATATTTCCGTCGATATCCTTTTATGCTACGAACATAACGATTAACAATATATTTTAGTGTTAGTTAGCAAGTATTACGATTTATCAATATTTGAAGTCTCAAAGGCGATAGCAAATAAAGACATAATACTTTCCCTAGAATAAATTTCTTTTATCAAATTTAATATTTTGTGCGTATACCCGCGTATATACTCTTGATAATAGGACTATATTTATCAGTTATCTTATCTTAAGTTTTTAGAGTTGGACGCCAAATAAGTCTATTCACTTGAGCACATTACTCCTTATAGCGCCTCCACTAAACCCCGGGTGCTTCATAAAAACCACTATCCTCTTCGGGTAAATTTTGAGTACTATCGTAGGCTTCTATAGAGCTTTATCGAAATACGAGTACTTATGTTTGAAAAGCTTTATGTCCATATTACATGAAGGCTAGTTTCATCCTGTTTTTCATATCTTTTTACTGCCAAACCAATAATTATTTTAATTTATTTTATTTATATCTTTTATTTTGTTTTAGTTTATCCAACAGAATATTATAATTCCATTTACGGGATAACTTCTTTAGTATATACACGAGAAAAAAAAGAGAGAAACCAAAAGATCAAAATAAAATTGTGTTATACACATAACAACAAGTAAAAGTAAGAAATATATACTAATTTAATAATCCTAATTTCTCCTAGACATAAAAAAGCGCCAATAAACAAGATTGAGACAATTGATATTTATGGAAATAAACAAAAGCATATATAGATTGGCGTAGTTCAAAGTAGATATTTAGCTTCAAACTCACACACATATACATACCGGGTTTTTCTTTTGTCATTACATATAGGTATAATGCGTTGACTGATTTTTTTCATTTCCAATTACCATAGGCATAAATGTATGGTGGCATATAGTAGGCAACCAGTTATATACCAAAATCTACGTACAAACAATAGATTATTTCTTAAATAGATTGCCATGGAAAGAAAATAATTTTTTTTAATGTCACATATTTCTCAATTTTTATTCATTACAAAAATCTTAAATTAAATATATTTTATTGAAAAATAGATCATTTATTTAAATAATGGATACGTATAGCAATGACGAAAAAGTTTCAATGGTAATGTGGTATCAGAAAATAACAGTTTAAGGGCGGTCAGAGACATGTTTTCCGTTAATTATCCTAACAGGCCTGTACCTTGTGCAAAGACAATTTAAAATATTTATAATAGATTCAAAGAAGATGGTTGTCTTCTAAATTCATACAAAAGTAAAAATAAAATCGTTAATGTGTTAACAGAAGACATGAAGCTGAATATCTTATGTAGAAAAACGGTCTGTAGGGTCGCTTGTAGATGTAGTCAGGCATTTTGGAGTATCTTACAGTTCGGTGTACAGAATCCTGACAGAATTTAAATATAAGCCATACAAGGTATCAAACCATCAGGAGCTTTTCGAGGAAGATAAAGTAAAACGTATCGATTTTTGTGAAAAAATGTTTAATATGTTTAATGAAAACGAAGCAATTTTAAATAAAATAATTTTTACTGATGAAGCTACATTTACCATAAATGGTGAAGTCAACTCTTAGAATTTCCGATTTGTATCCTACATTTATCCATTGAAAAATACTAAATTTCCTTTCCATTAAATCCATTAGGTATTGATCCCGTACAAATCCTCATTCCCAAAACCTGACCCGAACACAGTACCTTCAAAAAGTCATTGTCTGGATTGGGATAACAAGTGATAGACTTGTTGGCCCAGTTTTTATTGACGGTAACATCACTGCAGTAAAATATTTAAATCTCTTACGAAACCACATCATTCCAACAATTGAGATACTAAATGTTGATCAACTTTGGTTTCAAATGGATGGGACTCCGGCACATTTCAGTAACACATTTCAAAGACAGTGGATTGGCATGTTTGGCCCCATACCATGGCTCTTAAGATCAGCTGATTTATCCCCAAATGATTTCTTTCTTTGGGGTTACCTAAAAAGTCAAATTTATATATACATATATATATATATATATATATATATATATATATATATATATAATAACTTCGTGACCTTGGTATGATATGGTAAACCTAATCAGTAGGCGATTAAAGGTCTGTATATTACTTCAAAATATATGTATTTAAAAAACTCTACATGTTTCGGCTGTATACGCCTTTATCAAGAGAATACAAAATATGAATGACAGGATATAAATGTCAATGACATTTATATCCTGTCATTCATATTTTGTAGAAACATGTAGAGTTTTTTAAATACATATATTTTGAAGTAATATACAGACCTTTAATCGCCTACTGATTAGGTTTACTATATATATATATATATATATATATTTATGCGGCCCGCCAACGAATTTTAAAAATTGTTCGAAAAACTACAAAAGTAGGTAAAAATCCATTCAAATCAATGTTTCTAAACTTTTTATTTATTCTAACTTTTGTAATTGTTAGTAAGATATGTATCTTTAAGTACCTCCTACTTTCTTGTTCAGGTTTACTACGTAGGACAGGTATGCTCCTCGTCGTTCCAAGCATATTGTTACGAGACTAGAAATCTATCGAACTAACCAGATTACTCGAAGATTCGCGAAACACGTCGGTATTATCCCCGAACAATGTGGTAGGTTCTCCGTGTTAGGTAACTCGTATAAATACAACGCATCGCCCGCTATCGGGGCAGTTAAGTTTTAATTACGTATAAGCGAACGTTACATTGTTTGAATTGTAATCTGTGAAGAATAAATATTTCGCCGCTCGAACTTGGCATCTACCTACGTATCAATATAATATCAATCTTGATATGGATAAACCAGGCCCCAGTAAAAAACGTAGTCGTAAGGTTGAAGATGAAAATCGACAGTTTCAAGATATTTAGACCGAAAAATACTTTTTTATTTCATCGCATAACAAAAGTGTCTGTTTAATATGCAAGAGTAGTGTTTCTATTCCGAAGGAATATAATGTGAAAAGGCATTATGAAACCCAGTATCATACTTTTACCAAATTAATCGGCGAAAATCGAACGCAAAAAATTTCCACTTTACAAAGGGAACTAATAGGCCAGCAAGCTATGTTTACAAAACCAATTCAAGATGCTGAAACAGCTACTGAAGTTAGCTTTGAAATATCTCGAATAATAGCGAAAACTTGTCGGCATTTTAAAGATGGTGAGTTTGTTAAGCAGTGTTTAGATATCGCCGCAAAAGATATGTGTCCGAAAGATGCAAAGAGGTTTGAGAAAATTCAACTAAATCGGATGACTGTTCAAAGAAGACTTACCACATTAGCAGCTAATATAGAAGAGCAATTAGCTACGAAATCAAAAGTTTTTAGTATTTTTCTATAGCACTCGACGAATCTACAGATATAAGTCCCACTGCTAAACTCTTAATATTTTTATGAGGTGTAACGCAAAATTTTGAAGAGAGTGAAGAACTGATTGGTATGAGTTCTTTGACAAGTCAAAACAAGGGGAGTGACATGCTCAAAGCTCTTCTGGAAAAATGTTCTATTATGGTTTTGGATTTAACGAAATTATCTGGAATTACGACTGACGGAGCACCTTCAATGGTTGGAAGTAAATCTGGGGCAATAACTATCTTAAAAGAGTATTTACAAACTAAAAGCATAGATACCAAGAAATTAATGCAGTTTCATTTCATTATATACATCAAGAGGCCCTCTGTTCAAAATTATTGGGATTTGAAAATGTGATGAAAGTTGTAGTACCTACTGTAAACTTTATAAAATCACGAGGTCTCAATCACCGACAATTCACACAATTTCTCGAGGATATTGAAAGCGAATATGGTGATCTCCTGTTTTACACTGAAGTAAGGTGGCTAAGTCGTAGGTTGTCACTAGAGCGGTTTCTTAACTTGATTGAAGAAATCAAAATATTTCTAGCGGAAAAGAAAAAGGACGTCTCTGAACTCGACAACCCTGATTGGCTGTGTGACTTAGCGTTTCTTCCAGACATCACAAATCACTTGAATGTCTTAAATACGCGACTCCAAGGTAAAGATCAATTGATTTCGCAGTTATACTCTCATGTTTCGTCCTTTCAATGCAATTTGAGTCTTTTAAGGACACAAATCAATTCAGCCAATTACAGTTTCGCTTATGTTGAAAAAATTGATATTTTAATACAAGCTTTTCATGATCGTTTTCTAGACTGCAGAAAAGTTGAACCTCTATTAGACATTTTCAGCAATCCTTTCATCATTTCACCCGAAAATGCACCAAAATCGATACAGCTGGAATTGATAGACATGCAAAATGATGATAATTTATGAAACAAGTTTAATGAAGGTAATTTACTCAACTCTTACCGTTGCGTTGACAAAACCGCTTATAAAGAGTTGCGAATAAATGCATTGAAATCCGCAAGCTTATTTGGATCGACGTATATTTGTGAGCAAACGTTTTCAATGATGAAACTTAACAAAACAAAAAATCGAAACCGTCTGGCAAATAAAAAATCTGGAAGCAATTTTACGTGTGGCGACAAGTAATGTGGAGCCAACCATAAACAAAATTGTTAGGTCACTGCAAAGTCATGCATCAAAATAATAAAACATGAAATATTACATTGTAATGATTAGATTACATTACAATTACATAATTACAACAAACATTTT
The DNA here is from genome assembly GCA_935421215.2 of Melolontha melolontha. Lineage (NCBI taxonomy): Eukaryota > Metazoa > Arthropoda > Insecta > Coleoptera > Scarabaeidae > Melolontha > Melolontha melolontha. Next base: position 162,607,265 of record OW285237.1, on the reverse strand, counting down.
TGGAAGTTCTTTTATTTTTATCATTTGTAGTAATTCATACTATTTAAAAATAAAAATATTTGTGTTAATAAGTATTCTTTGTAGTGGCCGTCCTTGGCTTATAAATTTCCCGAGTGGCGCCTGTTCCCTATAAGTCTGTGCATCCCTGATTTAAAGAGTTTCATGTACATTCTTTATGAAAATCTAAATAATTTCCATTTGAATGCTTAAACATTCATATCTTTAATAATTAGAAAGCATAGTAAGATGAAACTCATTGAGTTATATCTTTAGCTAATAGGAAAAGGTTGGTTGTAATTTTAATAAAATAAATACTTAGTGCAAGACTAAAACCGAAAAATGTTAATATGATATTGTTCCTAAATAAATAAAAATTTTAAAAATATTAATAATAGTAATAATAGTAATAATATTTTTAAAATTTTTATTTAGGAACAATATCATATTAACATTTTTCGGTTTTAGTCTTGCGCACCTTTGTTCTATTATTAAGTGATCTGTACTATACACTCTCACTTTCTGCTGAATTCGCTGGAACACAGAAGTATTTTCTGGCACATTGTCTTAAGGGCTTCAGTTCCATTCCTGTTACCTAAAAGAAAATTCAAATAAAAAATACTTTTTCTTAATTTCTTACTTTCCAAAATAAAAGAGGATCTACGTCCTGATTTGAATTTGGCCTTTCGATGTATTGCCTTATAGTTATTGTTACATGGCGGTAATTGATTTAAGTCTCTCTTATTCTTTCTTGCAAAAATCCAAATAATGAAAGTGATTTTTGATGTGGACTAATGTCTGTTTCGATTACAGCAATTTGTTCTTTATTTTCAGGGTCTACTTTCTTCATAATACTAAACATTTCTTGACCTAGAAAAGAAGTAACCCCAGTAGCATTTTCAGTACTACGAAATCTTTGTCTTTAAATCGAGGTTCTCAAACAGTTGCTACTCTAGTAACTGATCCAACTTCATATGAAAATAGCCTTATTTTAACAGATTGCAAAAGTTTGTTGCATAGTGTCTGCCCTTCCTCAATCTTTAATTCCAGTAGTGATGCTGTCAAATAATTGTACAGTCCAAATATTATTGTGATTATTAAAGAAATAGTAACATATTGTTACGCTTAGCATATAGGAATTTTTTAATCTATTTTAAAATATATTTCTTCTTTGAATATCTCGATTTGAAATAATATATTAACTTAAGACATTTTTACATTTGTACAACTGTACATATTCGTACAAAGAGAAAGCATTTCTTTGGATATATTCTGAACTGACCGAGACCTTTTTCTACCTGACCGTGTCAGCAACCCTAACGTTACGGTCGAATTTCTTTCTAGTACATTCCATTTTAAATTCTTTTAATTAATATTACATACTTCTTCTTTTATATGTTGTGTTTGATATTATAGAAAGCTTATGTCACAAGCGTTATTCTAATAATATTTATGACATCGATAGATCAACCCTTCAGGTCGCGCTTCTAATTAACTATAATTAAAGATATCGACCCCTCTTCGATAGATCATAAAACAGACCGTTTTCTAGACCTTTCTATCTCCACACAAACTATCAGTCCTTCTTCTCTTTCGAACGTTCGTGAGTGACACACACATCGCTCATCATGCTGTCCAAGTCACGATGCCATGCCGTCCGGTGTCTCTTCGCTTCTAAGGTAATTTTGTATTGTTCAATATATATTATTCTTTTAAGCGAATTCATATTAATTTTAGCTAATTAATTTCTTATTCCTCCGGCCAACACCGCTCTACATATACTTGTCCGAGTATATCTTTAGACCACGTGGCCGCCCATCGCCGCACCTCAAAGGTAACTCTGTATTCTTCGATACAGAGGTTATTTTATATACATTAATTAACCCATAATTTACTGCTCAATTTAACGTTCGTTTTCAGAGTATTTTTTGTGTGTTAATTTTTAATTAATTATTGACTGCTCCTCGTGTACATATTACTTTTGCTTTAATTACTTTTAAATATACTAATTTCAATTTCTTGTTATGTAAATATAAATACAAACTTTAAGGACGCCGCTGTGTTTTATTTTATTTATTAAGTTTTTGTGTATTTATTTTAATTAACCATCATCACACACGTCTTGGACCTTTGAAGGAACTTCATCACCACCATAAATTATTTGTCATAAAATAATTTCATTATTATTATCCCTAGCCAAGCCCTAGTTAGTAATAATATTTATTACCTAAAAGAATTTCCCACTATTACTTTTTAAGATAAATTTCTCCATTTTATAAAACCACTTATTCGTAAGATACCACGACGTGTTATTTGTTTTATAGTGTTACTGAAATGGCCCCAATATGTGAGTTACATTTGGTAGTTCATTAGAAGTAATGTGGGGACGTTCCATAATTTCATTATGTGGTAAAATCTATTTGTACTTTTTTGTTATATTTTCTACCTTTTCTGATACCCTAATTTTACTATTTTAGATATATTTCAACCTTAAAGAAATATTATCCATCTTCCTTGAATTTGTTAAAAATATTTAAAATTGTCTTCGCGCAAGTTATACGCCTGTTGGGATAATTAACTCTTTTAAATTATGTATTTTTCAACAAAATGTATTTATTTTAAGATTTAAGTATTAACGAAAAACGGAAATTTTTGACAGTTTGAAAATGTTACTGGTGTATAACTGGTATACTGGTGTATAACAAAATTTACTACATGATCGCGATGTGTACTACAGTCGTTTGTCTTCGTAAATCCTCCATTGATGAAGTCGTTAGACAGAAACGCATGCGTCTGGTGGTTGAAGCAAACGCTGGTAAATACGTACTGTGTGTCCATGTATATACAGATACAAATTTGTTTTTATAGAGATTTGTATTATTTTGAACATTTCAACGTGCTATTCCATGTTATATCCATCTTAGGTTGGAAATTTATGAGGCATCCTACCTACTAACCGAAGAGCTTGCCAGGAAAATAAGGTTATCATATATTCAAACCACATATTCGTTTTCTATAGGAATGCAATTTTTAAATAATTGTAAATGTATATGTTTTAATTGGTATGTTACAACTGGCGAATCTTAGGTTTGCCATCCTAAGTAATCCCAATTGATTTCCTTTGGACTTTAATTGAGCCAAGTATTTTATATTTCGATGACCGCAATTTATCAAGAAAGTTTCAAATTTATCGAACATTCATCGTATTCTTCGCAATTACACTCCGAAAGCGCAAGAAGATTTGTGTGGAAGGAAGCAATATGCTTTAAAATCAGTGGTTTTTAAAATATGGCAATACTTTTTCAGGATATCGTAAGTGTCCTATAAGCCAACGGGATTTCAATACTGTTGCGAGGGGAATTCACTCAGCGTTGTTATCACCTTTCTCATAGTTAACATCCACATAGATCATCCCTTTTTTAATCTATTGAGGCGAAAGTCTTGATGCAAAAAGGATCTTAAAATCATTTCGGTGAACTTTGCTAACATTTTTAATATTTTGGAAGCGTTGGAAAGAAGTTTAAATTTCCAAGAGCATCCCTCTAACCTACTAGCAATGGTCCTAACATATAAAGAAAAGAAGGATTTCATGGTTTTGAGATAGGTGAAATAGGTGTATTATAGATTATAACGAAAAATATTTTTAAAATCAATGATTGAGTAGGAGGGTCAATATCTGTTATTATTAGAAAACGGACGCAATTTCCATAAAACGCAATCGGCAATTGGAATTGTGTATAACGTCGCTCAGTACATCCCGGCGTAATTCAATGAAGTATTTGTTTGACTTACTCGGACACCTGGTCTCGCCGCGATAACAATGGACAAGCCAGCTATTGTATTCCGAGAATATAGTGCTTTTTAAAGTGTTTTCATGAGCGTAGATAGAAGCGGAGTTTTTATAATGTATTTTATTTATTAGTTTATATTTCGTAAGATAAATAAAGTACTGTGAGTAAGTTTCTTGTTTTCATAGTTTTAACTGTTAATTACATCGTAATTTTTGTGATAGATCCTGTTTAATATCGTTTGATTGAATCTATTTCTACCAATTATTTCGACATAAGAGTGTGCATTGATTTTCGTTCAGTTTCAATAACTTACGCACACATTTTTAGTTTTAATTTATTTAGATCTAGAGCATTGTTTAAGTTACTTTTTCAGACATGATATGGAAGAATGTCGAGAACGGCATTGTAAAACAATGGCGAGATGGATTGACGGTCATACTGATTTTATGTCCATTGTCAGTGATTCCGAAATTCATTACAAAATCCGTAAAATATCGTCAAAAATTCGTCACTTAGGATCGCAAACACATCTGAACTCTGTAAAACTTTTATGGCGGCTAATATTCCATTAAATAAACTTAGCAATCCCACTTTAAAAATATTTCTGAAAAAATATACTGGTCGAAATGTTCCTAATGAATCAACTTTACGCAAATATTACGTTTCTAGGTGCTATACGAGAACAGTAGAGCGCATTCTTTTAAATCAATACATATGGATAAGCGCCGACGAAACGGTGGATATTTTAGGACGCTGTGTGGTAAATGTTGTAGCTGGTGTACTACATCCAACTATTCCCTATAACTCATATGTAATAGCACAAATGTTATGAATAGAGTTGATGCGGAAACAGTTGCTGAAACCATTAAGGAGAATATGCAAAAAATGCTTCATTCGGACGCCACGTACAAAGAAAAAATACTTTTATTTCTCTAAAACATTTCGTAACACTGCTAAAGGAGGATGCTAGAAGTATTGGTGAGTGCAAGGAGCTCACACAAATCCCAAATTTAAAAAATCAGTTGTACTTTCTTCACGAACACTTTGGAAAATTGCCAAAACTTAATCACTTATTTTGAAAATCGAAATCTCAAATTAAATGACGGATTAACCACATTAGATGTGGCTGTTAATAATTTGAAAAGTATTCCAAGTGACTTCGGATGTGGCCTTCGGCAAAAGTTTGAAGCAATTCTTAATAGAAATCCAGATTTAATTACATTGCAGCAATTATGTATGGAGACAATTCCACAAAATCTAACGGCTAAATATGAAGAAATAAAAGAATATTTCCAGTATGCACCTATAACCAGTTGCGATGTAGAAAGGACGTTTTCTATTTATAAGGATGTACTTAATTCAAAGAGAACAAAATTGACAGAAGAAAACCTTGAGAAACTATTGCTAGTCTATATTAATACTCCTTTACTCAACTTGAGCGACAAAATGAACAAATAAAAATGTTCCAATTATAGAAATAAAATTAAAAACATTAAAAATACAACTTTTCAACAAATACGTATGTATTTCGTAATTTTATAGATCACCACCCGTTTGTTTTCCAATTATATAAATAAAATTAAAAACTTTATAAATACAACTTTTCAACAAATAAATATGTATTTCGTAATTTTATAGATCACCACCCGTTCGTTTTCCAATTATATAAATAAAATTAAATATTTTAGAAATACAGCCTTTCGCCAGTACTGCACTGGGTAAGCGTAAGCGTGTCCGTTCTCTAGTTATTATATACACTCGCGGACAAAAAAATCCGGACAACAAAGTAAGTGTCTTTATGTTCAAGAAAAAAATTCCTTTTTCTTTTTTTTTAACAAGATATGAAATATTATCTACAAAGTAAGAATGAGAAATAAAAGAAAGGTACTTAACATTTTATTCAATAAGGCACGAAGTAGTAAATTGTGCAAAATTAACATCTTTATTGGTCTTATTGGCTAGGTTTTATATCTACGTTTTCACACAATTTAAGTGATTAATAGTCCGTACTACCTCCATGAACGCTTATGACTTCTGCCATACGGCGTGGCAGACTTTTAATGTAGTTGGCGATCTCTTCTTGTGTAATGTTTTCGTATTTCTCACGAAGAGCTATTCGAAGATCCAGAATGGTTACCCATATGGTGTTGTCAGTCCCGAACACGTCGCTCTAATGAATCTCAGAGATTTTCGATAGGATTCAAGCCCGGGCTTCGAGATGGCGATTGCAAACGGCGAAAGTTAACCTCATCTAAATATTGCTCAACCACCAGTGCGATGTGAGGTCGCGCGTTATCGTACATTAGAGTAAAGTTCTCACCTACTAATGAGCAAATGGTATTACGTGATCAGCTAAACACTCGCTAATGTACATAACAGCCGTCATGGTACGATTTTCAATGAGAACAAGCTCAGTTTTCGCTTACATTGAAATGCCAGCACAAACCATTCCATATTCCATTCTTGGAGATATACAACACGCTGAAGATCGTTCACCAGATTTTCTCTACACACGTTCTCGTCAATCTGGTGAACGTAGACAAAAAAGAGACTCATCCGTGAGCAAGATGCTTAACACGATGAGCTGGCAGTAAAAGTGGACAAGCAGCAAGTTTCCTTGACATCAATCCGTACTCCTTCAATCTTCGGCGAACGGTTCATGCAGAAACTGCAGTACCGCAAAACGTCTTCGACTTGGCGAGACATAATTGTTGATTTTAAACCACGATCGCGTAGTGTGGATAACACCATAAAACGGTCTTCTCACCGGTTTGTGGTGCGAGGTCTATCTGATCCTGGATTTCTTGTGTATTCCCCAGATCCGCAATGTCGCTTTATTGTGTCTTGGACAGTACTCCTGGGAATATTCAATACAGCAGTGATGTATCGAATACTGCGGTCATCTTCCACGGGCTGCATTTTCTGATTGCATTTTATCAACCAATAAATATTTAAAAAAGGTATATAACCCCTTACCACAATTATTAGTCGTATCCTAAATACGTGTTTCGACAACTAAGTTGTCATCATCAGTAGGTAAAAACTACTAATTAAAAGTCGCGCATGGGACACAGTAAAGTAAAAAACGCTTCCGCACAACTACTATACACTGCAACCCCGTAAAGACTAAATTTAACATGCCAATCTCAAAACTACGAGACAAACACTTGCCTCTTAAGGAAAAGGTTTAAACATGTGTTAAATTGTCGGACAAAGGAACGGCAGAAATTCCTCTCTAAAAGAGGCGCCAACTAAAAACGATTTTTAAAAACTACGATGAACCTACTATTAAACTTAAATGAAACACCTTATTTATAAAACACTAGTATATTTAACTATATGTATATTTCATGTGCATTGCACACATCAGTAGTTATTATTTAAACGTATTATTTCAAGTACATGTATAGTAACAATATCTATATTGGGTAGGGGTGTAAAAAATTTTCCATTACAAATGGTTAAAAAGTAAGGTCGTATATTGTAAAAACCGAACTCTATTAATTCTGAGAAAGACAAAATTGGGAAGGGGCGTTACATGTGAAACAACAAGACATCTGACTGTGTTGTGTTATATTAACTAAGAATCAATTAACGTGAAAAGGATCTATGAATTATTAGATATTGTAGGTATATAATTTAAAAGTTAATTATAAATAGGTGACATGTCATTGTTAAGGAGTTAAGCACTTTAAAATAATGTATAGAATTCACGGTTGGCTCTAGGTGAAACATTATTAATAATTTACTAAACAAAACACTCGGTACATTTGTTCCACAAAACGCGCAACAATTTACATTTCATGAAACAAACACACCAAGTGCTTCATTCAGCAAACCATTGTTAAGGAGGTAATTTTTGCATTCTTTCACGTGTATGGATTCCCATATGTCTATATTTCTGCTGTTACCCCCCCCACCCACTTACAAAAATGTGAATAGACAGCTGAACGGTATTGGAGATTTATCGCTATTCAAGGAGGTATGTTTATTTTTCGCGATAAATATACTTTCATAAGCATCAAGTTCGTGGGGTTTATTAATTCCTTTTATCAATTTCAAACCTGTAATCGGTACATTGTGCAGTGTGCTCAGAGCGTGATTTGCGACATTTGATTTATCCGGTCTATTGTATTTGATATGTGCTATATGTTCTTTAAAACGGGTTGTTATAGGCCGTTTAGTTTGGCCTATATATTTCAAATTACAATCCGCGCAACTAATTTCATATATCCCTGATTTCGAATGGGAATTAATTCTATCTTTAGTATTCCCTAGCAGACTTTTGATGGTGTTTTCGGACCGAAAGGCTACCTGGAGACCTCTTTCTTTCACAACTTTATTAATGTTTTTCGTGACAGGGTGGTATGGTAGACATATGTACTTTTTCTCTTCGTTACTTTGGGATATCAAACTCGCGGATTGTATTTTTTATTTTTGTTTTTCTAATTAATTTATTGATTATTTCTATGTCAAAGCCATTGTATGTCGCAATATTTTTAATGAAATCTAGTTCTGTTTCATATCTCTCTTTTGTTAACGGAAAATTTAGTAACCGATTGACTAAAAAGTTAAAGGAAGCTGTCTTATGTTAATAACTATGATTTGAATCCGCGGTGATGAATCTATTAACGTTGGTTTCTTTCCGGAAAATATCGATTTCTATTTTATGTTTATTTCTAATCAGTAAAGTATCTAAAAATGGTATCTTGCCGTATTGTTCCTTTTCCACCGTTAATTTAATAGTCGGAAATTTCAAATTTAATTGATTAACAAACATGTCTAATTCGCATTTCCGTGTGTCAAAAATCGCGAGAATGTCATCTTCGGTCCGAAAACACCATCAAAAGTCTGCTAGGGAATACTAAAGATAGAATTAATTCCAATTCGAAATCAGGGATATACGAAATTAGTTGCGCGGATTGTAATTTGAAATATATAGGCCAAACTAAACGACCTATAATAACCCGCTTTAAAGAACATATAGCACATATCAAATACAAGAGACCGGATAAATCAAATGTCGCAAATCACGCTCTGAGCACACTGCACAATGTACCGATTACAGGTTTGAAATTGATAAAAGGAATTAATAAACCCCACGAACTTGATGCTTATGAAAGTATATTTATCGCGAAAAATAAACATACCTCCTTGAATAGCGATAAATCTCCAATACCGTTCAGCTGTCTATTCACATTTTTGTAAGTGGGTGGGGGGGGTAACAGCAGAAATATAGACATATGGGAATCCATACACGTGAAAGAATGCAAAAATTACCTCCTTAACAATGGTTTGCTGAATGAAGCACTTGGTGTGTTTGTTTCACGAAATGTAAATTGTTGCGCGTTTTGTGGAACAAATGTACCGAGTGTTTTGTTTAGTAAATTATTAATAATGTTTCACCTAGAGCCAACCGTGAATTCTATACATTATTTTAAAGTGCTTAACTCCTTAACAATGACATGTCACCTATTTATAATTAACTTTTAAATTATATACCTACAATATCTAATAATTCATAGATCCTTTTCACGTTAATTGATTCTTAGTTAATATAACACAACACAGTCAGATGTCTTGTTGTTTCACATGTAACGCCCCTTCCCAATTTTGTCTTTCTCAGAATTAATAGAGTTCGGTTTTTACAATATACGACCTTACTTTTTAACCATTTGTAATGGAAAATTCTTTACACCCCTACCCAATATAGATATTGTTACTATACATGTACTTGAAATAATACGATTAAATAATAACTACTGATGTGTGCAATGCACATGAAATATACATATAGTTAAATATACTAGTGTTTTATAAATAAGGTGTTTCATTTAAGTTTAATAGTAGGTTCATCGTAGTTTTTAAAAATCCTTTTTAGTTGGCGCCTCTTTTAGAGAGGAATTTCTGCCGTTCCTTTGTCCGACAATTTAACACATGTTTAAATCTTTTCCTTAAGAGGCAAGTGTTTGTCTCGTAGTTTTGAGATTGGCATGTTAAATTTAGTCTTTACAGGGTTGCAGTGTATAGTAGTTGTGCGGAAGCGTTTTTTACTTTACTGTGCCCCATGTGCGACTTTTAATTAGTAGTTTTTACCTACTGATGATGACAACTTAGTTGTCGAAATACGTATTTAGGATACGACTAATAATTGTGGTAAGGGGTTATATACCTTTTTTAAATTTTTATTTAACCACAGTCTCCATTGAAAGAATTAACCAATAAATGTCAATAATAACAGTCCAAATGACCTTTCAATACAACAGATAAAGTTAAATAAAGAATCAGAATAATTGAAACATACATGAGTAGGTAAACCCCACCAGTTTTGTATAATACAAAGGTATTTTTAATAATATAAAATATTACTAAAAATCTGGTGTGAAGAACACAAATGCAGGTTCACTATTAATATTTTCAGTGAACGTGTCCGAATATATCCTATCTTATTACTTCTGCGCTCGGTCTGGATAATTACGGTGATAGGGCGAGGTGGTTCTTTTCTGTGAATGTGTCTGGAAATATCCTTTCTCCAGCAGGGGCGTACCGATGAGCTTGTAGAAAAGGGAAATACGTATCTACGTCTCTGGGGATAGGATATATTCGGACACGTTCACAGAAAATATTAATAGTGAACCTGCATTTGTGTTCTTCACACCAGATTTTTAGTAATATTTTATATTATTAAAAATACCTTTGTATTAAATAAAGAAGGAAGATTTTTTTGTTGGACTAAATGTTTTGTATCTTCTTTAATTTCCAATTATTAAGTAGTTGATAATATTACATGTCCTGTAAAAAAAAAACAAAAAAAAGAAAGAATTCAATTATGATACAGACACATTCATTGTCCGGAATTCTTTGTCAACGAGTGTACATGAAGAGGCGGCACCTTCTGTAGAATGTATTATGAAAAGTTTTATAAATTCTTTAACCCTTTAGAAAGTTTTGCGTAATTATTAACTGTAACAAGTACATTCTCATATTATAATTAATATAGTATACAACACGACAAGTATGTGTTATTATTTTATATACAAAGTATTAACATCGTCCGTTGAAATTAAGCTTCTCCTCAGCCCGATCGGGATAAGTAATTATAATTAAAATCAGTAATCGTCTGTTTACCATCCTAGATGATATAACATATTAAATGTATCCATTAATCAGCGGCTCAGCTCGTCAATCTACACTAATTAAGTAGTAAATGACAGCTATTAATCGACTTCGAGTTCGTCTTGGAAAGAGTTCGCTGTTCCCTGTGTGGCAATTCACCTGATTAATTAGGTTTTATGTAAAAGCGACAACTAAAACGACTTAGGCGAGAGGTAAGAATAGGTTGAATGTGTAATAATGATTAGATTTTAAAGTTAAGACAATTTTCACACAGGTTTTCTTCGGTTGACATATTACCTGCGATTCTTCAGCTAGCAGTAGATATTGTTATCTACTCGTTACATCTTTCAGAGTACCCATAAATCAATAGAAGTATTTACTAATAAATCTCTTCACAATATTTGCCTATTGGTAAGAAAGTTCCCTTAATGTTGAGTCTAAATGATAGGTGGTGATTTATTAAAACTAATATTATTGACATTTTCATCATAAGATTAATAACAATTCTAACGACACCTATAAAAGTCTATGAGGTAAATACAATAACAAATAAAAACGTTAAGGCATTTGTGCCACTGCGTTATAAATAAGAAATTAAAAGAAAAGCTACTGCGGACAAAACATTTAATGAATGAAAAGAACTCGGATGATCACCAGTTGTACAAGACACGGGAAAAAGTTAAGCTTGCGGTTAAAGAAGTTCCAGATATGAGAAAATTTTGAAACTAGTATGGAGGAAATGCAAAAATGCTGTACCGCATCTTAAAAGAAAAGAAATGAAGACTAACCTTTGCTAATATGAAAGAAAGATAGCAAAATGATTACTGAAGGAAAAATAGATAATGGAATAACGGACTATTACGAATACAAAGTAGAGATGAGTGTAAGAGCCAGAACAACAAGATGAGGAAATAGTAAGAACAGATACGAGGGTGTGTCAAGAAGTACCTGAAAATTAGAACAGATGGCGTTGCCACTTCAAATTCAACATTGTGCTTGTTTATCACTTAAAATCCAACATTGTGCTTGTCAAGAATCATCTTTCTAAAGAACGCACCTTAATTTTCAGACATTAGTTTTGTTGCGACAGCCTTTTGAAATAAACGTCTACGAGCATTTTCGTAAAAATGGAAAAAAGTTAATTTCTTGTGCTCATTAAACACTATATTTTGCACAAAAAAAAAATCACAAAAAAAAGGCTTGAAAAATATTATTGGGACTCTTCACCATCGACTGGAATCAGCCACCACTGGTTTGCTCAATTTCGGTGCGGTTGTACCAACACAAGTGACGGCGAACATTCTGTTCGTCGAATTGAGGTCATCACACTCGAAATGGTCGATAAAATCCACGGCATAATATTGGACGATAGGCGAACCTGAAGTGGCTACAGGGATATCACATGGATCAGTTATTTCAATTTTGCATAAGCATTTGGATATGAAACAACTATCCGCAGGCTGGGTGCCGCGTTTGCTAATAATTAACAACAAACGCAATCGTTTGACAACTTAAAAGGAGTGTTTGGCGATGTTCAATCGCAATCCGAACGAGTTTTTGCGCCGTTTCGTAACCGTAGACGAAACATGAATTCATAACAACACACCAGCGACTAAGGAACAGTCGAGACAGTGGACTTGTCGTAGTGAATTGAAGCCAAAGAAAGCCAAGGTAGGTCTGTCGGTCGACAAAGTCATGGCGACAGTTTTTTTGGATGCACGCCGTGCCATTCATATCGATTATCTTGAAAAGGGCAACACGATCACCGGCGCATATTATGCAAAGCCGTTGGATCGATTTGACGCTGATTTGAAGAAAAACGACCGCATTTGGAAAGAAAAAAGTTCTCGTCCACCAGGACAATGCACCGGTGCACATGTCCGCAATCGTAATTACAAAATTGCATGAATTTGGTTACTAATTGCTCCCTCATCCGACATATTTTTCAGATTTACCTCCATGCGACAATTTTGTATTTCCAAACATGAAAACATGAAGGAATGTCTTGGCGGTAAGAGATTTGAGTCGAATGAAGAGGTCATCGATGAAACAATCGCCTATTCTGAGGGCCTCGAGAAATCGTATTATTTTGAGGGCATCAAAGAATTGGAGAAACGTTGGATGAAGTATATCTGGCTGAAAGGAGATTATGTTGAAAAGTAAAACGTTTTTTTGCCGAATAGTGTGTTCCTTATCTCAATTTTCAGGCACTTATTGACCCGCCATCGTATAGAATAGATGGGTAAAGCACCAGAAATTGATTAATCAAAATCAAAAAGTATAAGTATATGGCGGAGGAAGGAATTACTTTGCTTAAAATAATTTAGATAGGGGATACGCAGCAAATACAAACTAAGTGGAAAACGGCATTAATAATTTAATAAAACATGAAGTCTTAAGAGTAGATCGATCAAACTGCGTCTTCGAGAGACAACGCGCGAATAATAAGAGATTGAAGGAGGAAAAAAGTTTTTTGAGTTCAAAGCATTGACGAAAAGTTATTACTGAAAAAACTATTGAAAGAAGAATTGGAGGAGTTGATCCCTTGCCCACGAAACCTTCTGTTTTCGCCAAGAACAGAAATTGGAATTTGTGGAAGAATATATTTAAAAATCTTTAAGATTGTTGGGAAGATATAATCTGGTCGCGTGATAGTAAATTTTAATTGAAAAAGTGTAAAGAAAGACTAAATGTATGTAAACCCCTAGATAAATAAACAATTCAAACGATTGCTCAAGACAGTGGAGGTAATGTCATGGCTTGCAGATGTTTTAGTTATAGCGGTGTTAGTAATTTTGTTGTAATTAATGTTAACATTTTTCAAGCCTTGCTATAAAATTTTATAAATGACTTGATATTTTTTATAACTCTTCCTTATTTATATGTGGTGAAGATACGAGTGCGGTTGTTTCGGGCGGTCGAACCTATGGACGCATGAAATAAAACAAATGTGCTTGTCGGTCAGCATAATTGTTTCAATGCAATGATCATATAATCTGGACACTGAAATACAAGGCGATTGATGTCAGCATAAACATGCAACCGGGAAAGCTTAACGACTGCTGCTATTAGCAGCAATCGTTAAACTTTTCAGTAGACTAAAAACAGAGTTAAAAGTTAGCAGTGAATGTAACTAAACATGTTAAAATAGATTTACATTAAATTGACTATCTCTTGGTTTCACGTCAACCTTTTAAAAATGTTAATTAACTCTGTTTTCGGTCTCCTGAAGAAGTAACCAATGGCTACGAAATATAGAGGTTGAAGTAAATAAGTTTTTTAGTTGACAGACCGCTTACCCGATCAATTAATTATTCATTATTACAGTGCAGTCGATACTTACAAGTCTCTATATATAAAATATAAATGACGTCATTTATATTTTATATCCTTGATAAAGACATCATTGCCGAAACATGTAGGGTTGTTTTAAATATATATACTTTGAAGTAAACCAGACCTTTAATCGCCGACTGATTGAATTTACTATATATATATATATATATATATATATATATAAAGCCGAAAAACTCCAATAATTTATCAATTGTTATATATATTTAATAAACGGCTAAGAAATTATCTAAACACTTCTATATATATATATATATATATATATATATATATATATATATATATATATAAGGTAAACTTAATAAGTCGGCGATTAAAGGTCTGGTTCATTACTTCAAAGTATATATATTTAAAACAACCCTACATGTTCCGGCACTGATGCGTTTGTCAAGGGAATACAAAATATAAATTTATATATAATATAGTTTTATATTTTGTATTCCCTTGACAAACGCATCAGTGCCGAAACATGTAGGGTTGTTTTAAATATATATACTTTGAAGTAATGAACCAGACCTTTAATCGCCGACCAAGGTCACGAAAATATTATATATATATATATATATATATATATATATATATATATATATCTTTACAAAGACCAAACAATGGAAATGCGGAAACCTGAAAGAAAACATATATATATATATATACTTTTCTTAGCCGTTCTATTAATTATAAATGGTTATTGTTTCTTGAAGTTTGGCTTAATTATTATTCATCAATTAAAAGTACTCATATTAACGTTTCGACTTTTATTGTATTCGTCAGAATAATTCGTTGATAATACAAGGTGCTTTCTTTAAATAGTTTAAGCTAATAATGTATTAATAAAATAGGTTAAATATTACTTACAACATTGTTTTCATCAGTTTTACATTTTATATATTTTACTTAATTATACTGTGACATATTGTGTATTCTACATATAGAAATAAACTGCAATTTACTCGACACACAGCATCTGTTTATTTTAAAAATTTTTGTGCTTATCACTGCATGTAATTTGATACTTTATTTTCGTGCGGGTGGTTTCAAATAGTTAGGTGTTGACATTTAATTAAGCTTTACTTTATTAATAATATTTTTTAGATTATAGAAAAATATAATTTTGATAAATTTGTAATCTCTTTACAGTCGTTTACGGTGTCTTCTTCTTGTTTTTTTAATATGAATTAGTTCTAATTTTGACCTTGCTTTGTAATTCTTTTTCGGCTATAAGCTATATATTATATGGAAAATAAAGTTATTATTATGTAACAAGTATTATTGACCAAGCCAGTTAGGCTGGCAGAGCTAATTTGTATATTTCATACAAACTTTTTTTGTTTTCAGATATCGGGTTGTAAACTTGTGATAAAATAAATGTAGTTTAAAATCTTGTCCAATCATATTTTATAAAATATTTTCGCGACTAAAGGCTACATTATCGATTTATATAACTACGTCCTAATTATATTAACCATAATTTCAAAAGTTCCATTAGGAAATTAAATCGTTTTTTCTCCGTCTTTGGCTGTCAATAAAACAGGTAAAAATCTAATTTATCCCATTTCTTCTTTGAAAAGGGTTTTCTACCTTCTCTCCCTTTCAACCTTTATTTGATTTCTTTAATTTATTATTCGGAACGTTTTGCTAGCGGAAAGTCACGAAAACGCTCCGAACTTATTTGTGTGAAGGCGCGCAAAAACCCTCGCCTGTTCAAACACATTCTCCCGCCTTTTTCGTATAAAGTAAACTTCTCGTCCTTATTTTGCATGCAAACGTTGAACGCCGTCCGATCACTCTAGGAGAAAAAATATTCATCTTTTGTCCGTAGATTGGAAATAAATTAAATTTAATATTTAATTTTCGACGAATTCATAGATTTGAAAAAGTTCAGAAAAGGATTTTAGATGAAAATATTAAATATGGTGTCAAAGTACACTAATTAACTAGTAAACTTGACATTATCTCTCGTGTTCTTGCTAAGTTTTTATCCGTAATTACAAACGTCGTTCTATATCGTTTCTAGCTTCCTTCTGATTTTTTCTCTTTCGTTCTTATTAACCTCCGTCCTATTCTTTTCTTTAGCATTTCTTCTAATATTCGAGTCAGATATTGTAATCATTTTAGTTGTTACTTCGAATCATTTAGAATGGGTTCTACTTCTAATGTTTTTTTAATTTCAACATTTCCGATTTTCTTGTCTTGTGATTGCAAATAATCATGTGTCAATCATCATTCGCAAATCTCTCATTTCCATGTATTATATTTTGCTCTTCATTTATTTCATTAGTACCCACCTTTCGTGAGTATATGTGAGAATTGCCTCGAATATTTTTGTTTATTTTAGGGGTGTGAGTGTGGATTACCTCCTCGTGGTACACCCTGGGCAACGTTGAGTTATCTCAACGGCTAAAAATCCACGCAAAAGAGATTTCATATTATGATTTACAGAGCAATATTTCTGCTAAACCTACATATACTACGTGGCTTGGCATGATGTTTAGATACTCGTACATCGCCTGGCGAAGAAGTAATTGTCCTCTACCTGCAGGAGACACACGTTTCCAGAGTAGATCAATGGAGACAATTCTACTTTGAAGTTAACTTAGATATATTATTTTCTGTATTTATATCACATCTCATTCGAAATAAAAAAAACCACCAAGTAACTTCTTTAGTACCGAAACAATTGGATGTTCTAGTTGTTTCCATTAAAAATACCTGATCAGACCTTGCATTTCTGTCGAAACATATGGCTTTGTAGTGCATGGAGCAAGATCACACCGAAAGACAGTACGTCACGTTGTTTGTTATGTACGGCACACCGAAGTTTTCTCAACGTCTCACAATACGCATTAGAATGTCGTGCCTCTCGGCATAAAATCCACTAACGCAATGTCTTTGCTGTTTCAAAATACAGTTGCCATAATCTTTCGTTCTGAAAGTGTCTGTTTGGCTTTCCCTCTGGTTGGCAACGATGTGTATCGCTATTCCATTGACTGTTGCTTAGACTCAGCGGTCAGACAAACCTACGTCTCATCTCCTGTAACGATGCACTCCAAAAATTCATCCCCTCCTCTGATCGTACCGAGTCAAAAACGATAATGCACAGCGCAATCTTGTTGTTTTATGATCGTCAAAAAGCAGTCTTGCACCCACCAACAACACAATTTTCGATACTTCAGTTTCTCCGAAACAATGGCGTATAAAACTCACTTTGAAACTTGTGGAAAATCAATTGATAACTTCGAAATCGTCAATCATTGGTCAACTCGAATTTTGTTGTCCACTTCCCGAACTAAATCTTCAGAAATCAGAGAAAGTTGGCCAAGGTGTGACTCATCATCCACATTAAACCGCCCGTCCTTGAACGTACTTATTCACTTTCGAACTCTACTATTACAGATAACATTATCACCGTAAATTTCACAAATCTAACGAAATTTTTTGCACTCAAGGATCGAACAGTCGGCGGGTGACTCAATTTTCTTAAACACTATAAACTTTTACAGCTCAGCATACAGACAGGCGATACCGCTGCAAATGGCGTCTAAATCTGCGCAAAACATGTTGGAGACAAACGCGTATGCGCACTGCGGTGATCGAGTGTCATTCACAAACGGACCTTATTTAAGAAATATCCCTCGTATCTTAATTTTTTAGTATTTTATACAAGTCTAGCTGATATCGATTGATCTTTTCTGTTATGTTATAATCAATCAATAAAATACCCAAATCTTGCAATTTGTGTATTTTATAAAACTCTCTAAGCTATTGTCGACGAATGCGTTGCAAAGATTTTAAGATTTACTAGATGACACTAAGTGTGGTTCTTGAATTATCTTAGTTCCTTGAAAGAATATTATTAGAATATGGAGCGTCACAATAATATTCGTTTAATAGATAATAAAATCAAAGCCTGATTTTACTTACTAAATATTTTTGAAATAAAATGTCAAACGATAGTGAAAATGAAACTTTAACACCTTCGAATGTAAAACAAATTACAGAAGTTGCTACAAGTAACTCGTTGCTAACAAAATATCCAGAAAGATATGAAACTGCCTATCATAAGTTGATGGGTTGGAGATTAAAAAATGAGGTTCCATCATTTTCTGAGAATTATTAGATAAACCTGTTTCGTTTTGGGCCTTCTATTCTATGTTCAGCATAAATCGTGATGGGGTCGATTCTGTAAGCGTTACTGTTAAAATAAACGGTCCGTTATAAATTAACGGAAATTTTACCGTATGAAGCGATTCTGTTACGAGTCTGTTACAATTTTAACAGCGTCCGTTAAAATGCAGTGTTAAATGAATAATTTTAATGGCAAGGTGGGAGTACCCTTTAATATTAACAGGAGACGTTAAAGAAATTTAAATCTAGAACTCTAGCATAAAACTGATTTTATTGTTTGTTGGAATAAGAATGTAATCTTTAAAAGTGCATATTTAAAATCCCCACTAATCAATCATTGGTTGAATGTGTTCAAAATAGAATTCTGTGAATATACAAAGTTGTAAATATCGACATACAGTTGACAAATAATTTTCGGAATTTGCTTGAAAGATTTAAATTTCAATAAAATAAATATAAGAAACAAAAGTTTTGAATACAATAATTTACTCCTGTTTCAAACGTGTCTAGAATTTGTGATTCGTATCATAAACTTTATGTTAATATCAATCGAGCAAAAATTTACTATGGTTCAATCAAAGTGCCTGTATAGCGGGATATCGTAATTTACATATTAATATTAACAGATTATATACAAAAAGGTTTTGTTTAAGTATGACAATACGTTAAGCACGTATAAAGCGTTTGTATAATATGAAACAAACATGTAAATAATTTACATATCTGTAACTATGCACATGGACAATACACCTCGTATTTTCAGCATTTACTTCTGCTTAATACATATGTTTCTGCCGTATAGGCGTCCTCAGTTAAGCTAGTGAAGCAATGTATACAAATTAATACAAACCTGTTATAAACAACTGGTTTGTATCTGTATTTAAATTTACTGAAATAGCCCGCATAGATCAAGCAAGTTCCGTCCTATAAGAAGACAACTATTTAATAATTGACATCTTACGGGCGAAAGATACTTTGTCCGGAGGGCTACCGTAGCAGCATAGCTGTTCGAACGATAGGTAGCCCTCCGGACAAAGTATCTTTCGCCCGTAAGATGTCAATTATTAAATAGTTGTCTTCTTATAGGACGGAACTTGCTTGATCTATGCGGGCTATTTCAGTAAATTTAAATACAGATACAAACCAGTTGTTTATAACAGGTTTGTATTAATTTGTATACATTGCTTCACTAGCTTAACTGAGGACGCCTATATGGCAGAAACATATGTATTAAGCAGAAGTAAATGCTGAAAATACGAGGTGTATTGTCCATGTGCATAGTTACAGATATGTAAATTATTTACATGTTTGTTTCATATTGTATTAACAGATTACTTGATTACAATTGAATGTTTCTAATAATCTTAACGACTAGGAATCTATGGTTTATTTATAATTAAAAGTAACAAATGTCTTAAATTAAAATACTGCGAAAGGATATTAAATGCATCTTCAACATTTATACTGCTAATACCATAAATATAAATTATAATGTTGTTGTATATAACGGCCACACATAATACTGAAAGAAATAGGTTATGAATTCGGTTGCACCATGGAATACAAGGTCACATATTTCATATAGTAGACAAATAGATTAAAAAATTCGATATTTTGTCCTAAATCCACGCTTCAATCGGTAAACTTCGAAATTTTTAACGCGGTATGTTAAATCAAGCAAATATAACGGAACGGTTTATTTTTGTCATAGTGAATACAATTTACTCGGCTTATTTTTAACATGCCCGTTAAATGTTAAAATTTAACAGGCCGTTTATTTTAATGTCGACCCTTACAGAATCGGCCCCGATATCGGAATTGCAACTTATTCCAAATTACTAGCGCTACTGAACAGAAAGCCAGATGGTTTTAGAGACAGGAAATCAGTTTTCCGCTGCAAACAACATTAGTCTTTTTCTAAAAAATGCGTGAAGTGTTTATTATAGTAGTAAGATATTGTGATTTTTATCAAATATACCTAGAAATGAACATGTATTTGTCATTTCAGATCAATCTTATAATTGACATAATTATTCCTGACTCCAAAAGTAAGACACATTGTTCATTTGTTGTATATATTTTAACCCTATAGTCAGAAAATATATAAATATTCGTTCTATAACAAGGATCCAACAAATTTACCTTTTCTTTTATAAATTTTGTCAATGGCAAATGCATCACGTTGGTGTAAATAAATAAGGAAGCGTACCAAAGCAAATAGCTACATATCTCGGACTACCAGGCGCAAAAGCCTACGCAGCGCACTGTTTTCGACGATTGTAAACGACTATTCTTATTGATGCTTGTGGTAATCCATTAGATTTAAAGAGATGAGATGGCAGTCAACAGCAGCTGAAGGACATGTGGACAATTCGATTACTAATAAAACTAACAATTCAATAATAACGATTCTAATACATCAACTAATAATATAACTCTACGCATCAAGCAATCAAACGATACTCCCTCTATATATTTAATAACTGCACAGTTACTATAAATTATTTTAATTTTGAATGAGCCCTCATAACAAAATGTTTTATTAAATAATTCATATTAGTATTAAATCTTCCTACATATAAAAATATAGGAAATTGTCTTTTAATTTTAATAAATGTGGTCGTAAAGTGGTGGTAAAGTATAGTACATTACGTAATTCGAATTGTAAAGCACGCAGCTTTGTGCGCAAACTTTCCGTTCGTGGTAGCATGCTTCTTAGAGCACTTATTACGTAATATACTATCAGTCAATGTGATAACATTAATTATTACGCTCAATTATTTGGAAGCTGTTAAATGAAGCGCTAGATGTGAAAGATCCATAAAGGAGAAATAACGTTAAACAATAAATTGAATTGCAACGCCATGGAAAATATGAATACAGTAAAATAAAATTCTATGGAATATGCTTAAACAGAACGAATTTCAAATATACGTGTATGTATATTATGGAATTATATATATATATATATATATATATATATATATATATATATATATATATATATATATATATTAAAATAATAGACACTTTTTTGGTTTAGCGACCTTTAATGAATTTCAGTTTTTTCTACGACGTTTCGACATTTTTTATATAATTAAATCTTTTTCAAGTGATTAGAACTAAAAAATTAATACAACGAAAAGTAAGAAATATATTTACAATTTGTATGAATGAATTAAAATTAAAATAATAATTAAAGTAAGGAAAATTAAAGTATACAAAACTCACCAATTTATTTCGTGTTAAAACACATATTTTGTGTAATATGTATGGTCAGACATGTCGACCTTTTTAGGGTCGAACTGTCTTTCTCGGAATATTTAGTGAAACTAAATGTCTTGGTGCAGAAATGAAATTGTTTATTTCGTTTTTTAGTTTGGTCAGGCCATATGTTTGGGAAAATACAGTAGGTATATTTACATTGGGAAATTTTTTTTTTGTGCGGTTGGGGTTGTCTTTTATTGTTTAATGAGCGGATAATAAAGTTTAGAAAGGCCATCAATCTCGTTACGATCGTTGATTGTTTTGTTGTTTTTGAATATATGAATCATTTCTAAGACCTCCCTAGCCTTTGTATTTTTTGTTTGGTTATTATTTTTGTATTTTGAAAATCAAAATTATGTTTTAATGTTATCTGGTGTTTTTTTAAAGCTGTCTGATTTTTTGCGTATTTGTGTCCTTTTAATCTTTCCTGTAGTAACTGTATTGTTTGGCCTATGTATACTTTGTCACAGTCTTTGCAGGGTATGTTATATATTGTATGTGATTGTTTAAGTGTTGGTGTTGAGTCTTTTAGTTTTGTGTGTAGGAATTTTAGGTTTTTTCCGCTTTGATGTCTATTATTTTAGTAGTTATTTAGTAGATTCAATTAGTTGGCGATTTAAGGTCTGGTTTTACTTAAAAATGTGTATATTCAAAACAATCTTATATGTTTCGGCAAGTGATGCCTTTCTCAAAGAATTTAAAATATAACTGACAGTATATTAATGTCATACTTATAAATTTGTAGTTGTCATGGATAAGATTATTTAAAGATACATCCAGTTTAATAATAATAAATTATGCCTTAGTATTAAAAAAATAGTTAGACAACAAGAACGGGAAATGGCAAAGCATGAATTATTGTTATGTATGCGCCCGTGGAGAGGCTTAAGATGTTAAACTGTCAGCATTCACCTTAAACGAGAAGGAAAACCTACTCGGACAGTCAGTCAGGGATCCAAACACGGAACTGTCAGCATGAAAAGCAAATGTACAGATATTTAAATAAAACATAAGATATATATTTATATAACAGCAACATATATTACGATGGTAAATTGCAGATCGTTACATAATTAAGTTATAGTATATACTGCTTAAATTTTTTATATCACTTCTGTTGTTAATTGAATTTTTTTCCTGTTTAATACTAATCATTTTTTTAATTTCCCTTTTCATTGTGTGTTGTTCTTTATCAATTATCTGTGTGTTTTCAAAATCGAAGCAGTATGTAGTACAACCTAATTATGTAACGATTTGCAATTTACAATCATAATATATTTTGCTGTTACATGAATATATATCTTATATTTTATTTAATTATCTGTACATTTGCTTATCATGCTGACAGTTCCGTGTTTGGATCCCTGACTGACTATCCGAGTAGGTTTTCGTGGTTTTCCTTCTCGTTTAAGGCGAATGCCGACAACTTAACATCTTAAGCAGCTCCGCGGACGCATATGTAATAATAACTCATGCCTTGCCATTTCCCGTTCTTGTTGTCTAACTATTTTTTGAATACTAAGGCATAATTTATTATTATTAAACTGGATGTATCTTAAAATAATTTTATCCATGACAACTACAAATGTATAAGTATGATATGAATATACTGTAATTTATATTTTAAATTCTTTGAGAAAGGCATAACTTGCCGAAACATGTAAGATTGTTTTGAATATATGCATTTTTAAGTAAAACCAGACCTTAAATCGCCAACTAATTGAATCTATCATAACATACAAAGGACGAAATAATTATCTTTATATACATATACATATATATATATATATATATATATATATATATATATAGTATTTTCGTGACCTTGGTATGATAAGGTAAACCCAATTAGTCGGCGATTAAAGGTCTGGTTATTACTTCAAAGTGTATATATTTAAAATAATCCTACATGTTTCGGCAATGATGCCTTTGTCAAGGATATAAAAAATATAAATGATTTATATTTTTGTGTACATATATTTAAAATAATCCTACATGTTTCGGCAATGATGCCTTTGTCAAGGATATAAAAAATATAAATCATTTACATTTTTTATATCCTTGACAAAGGCATCATTGCCGAAACATGTAGGATTATTTTAAATATATACACTTTGAAGTAATAACCAGACCTTTAATCGCCGACTAATTGGGTTTACCTTATATATATATATATATATATATATATATATTTGTATACATACATAAATTCACTAATATTTGGGTTGTGGGTCTATTTACATTAAAACTAACTGCTCTTTCTCAGTAGTTCGTCAATATATTAATGAATTCATTAGGAAAAGCTATAAAATTGCAATATACACTTTACTCTTCTACTAATATTTTCAAAAAAGGAAACTTACAGCTAGATTTAAGCGTTGGCAGTCTTATTAATTAATTTACACATAATTGTCACTAGGAACTCAAATAAAACATGAAAATTACATTTTTAAACAACAACTAGAACTGTAAAATTTCAACTTGACCTTTTTCACCCGCATATCTTCATAATATGTATTTGAAAACAAATCTCTCCTAATTTCTACGTTGGGTCCTTAGCCGGGTATACAAAATGGGGTGGTAATTTTACAGTTAAGTTGTATTTAATAAAAACTCTTCATATATTCGTGTCTTTTTTAATAACCAAACGGAACTTACTTTACAAATCGCCCTCGTATATACATATAGCGTAAACTACCCAGTTATTGGACACGTGGCAGTGATTGGACATTTCATTTTGAATAAATGAGAATTAGATTCCTACTTATATTAGTTCATCTCTGGTTTCATAGATAACACTATGTAATGTATATTCGACTTGTTTCTTTTGTACTGCGACCCCATGTTGTCTCTGTTTTGGCGGGATATTGTTTTATTCTTTGACTTGTAAAAGGGGAGAGCTTTTCTTGTACTTTTGTTAAGAAACTTCATGTCAAGTTGTGGAAATTTGAAGATAGTGAAGGTAATAGGTATCTAGAATCCAAAACTTGTGGTACATAAAGTCATCAGTAAGGTAAGTTTTAGAAGTTTACCGGCAAAAATAAACATATGGTAGGTTAGAATTTTGAGGGTGTCCAGGAATGGAAATGAATAATGTAACTATTTCAGTTATTGGACGTCTGTCCAATTACTACTCAAATCACATTATCTTGTTTTATGCAAGAAATTCAAGGATTTTTTAATACTATTCTTTTAAATAATAATTATGCTGAACTATTCACTTTCTAACTAGTTATTGGAGAGGTATCTAATAACTGGATTTGAAACTGTTCAATAACTACAATGTTTAAATTTATAAGATAATTCCAAAGAAAACTCCATATAATGATAGCTCTATGGAGGCTGCAATAAGTGATGTTAAGAGCAGCAAAATGGAATTGAGTCAATTTCGATGACTAAACCTAACAACTTAAAAAATGTGTACGTGATTTCGGATATCATTGTTAGGCTTGTAGACAATATAACAGCATCCACTGCATCACATGTAACTTCACCCATTTTGGACGAAAACTTTAACTTTGCAAATTCACCTGATACTGTGAACTTTTAATCAATGAGTCAAACAACTAACAATATAAACCTGCGACAAACGTCAGATGTACGAATATCTAACAATAACGATACTACGCACCAAACTTCTAATTCACCACTACTAAATAAATATATTGACGATTACCTCAAAATACCAGATAAGCCCCAGCGAAAAAATAAGCATCAAACTGAGCGCGTTTCATTTACTGTAACGTCACGACTTTATCAAGAAAGTTTTGAAACTAAACAGGCTGTTACGTTAGAAGAGGAGAATAAGAAATTAGAAAGAAAACGACAAAGAAAAGAAGAAGTTGCAGTTAAAGCAAACTTCAGAAATAAAAAAGTCTGTAAATCAAAAGAAATGAAAAAAGGTCTCATGTGTTTTAACTAACTAAGAGTCAATACAGAACATGTGACACTTGCAAAAATAATTTTCATCAGTCCTACATTCCCAAGAAACACAAAAAGCATGTTCCCGATATCGACGATCTCTTTATGTGTCATAATTGTTATGAAGAGGGAAATGATAAAGTAACTGCCAAGGAAGAAAATTGCGGAGAATCTAAGAATGAGGATGATTATTTTAGAAGAAATCAACTAACTAAGACGAGGATAATAATAACTAGTTTGATTACGTCCACATACTAAAAAATTGTCAAATAACTAGGTTTTTTACAAGATTTTTGTTTTTTGGTTGTTGAAAAATAGATACTTTTTAATCGAAAATTTTGAACAGTGGAATGCAGAGACAATAAAATGCCATTTAAAATGGTTAAACACTCATATTCGTGAGTCAATAAATAAAGTTTCAATAGGCACTTCAATAGGTTTACCCTATACGTATATTTTTAAAGATTTTTTTTTAAGATATTTTTCTGATCACATTAATGGAGAGCAGAGAGAGAATTACTTTTAATGGAGAGAAAGACAGTGGGAGAAGGGTAGAAACACAGTTCAGATTTAAATTACAACGCCAAATTGTTAATAATAATATAATCTTGTTGCGTTAGGATTTAGTGATATGGAATTAGCTTAGTTTAACAGTATTGAGGAGTGCCTTGCGAGCAGAAAATTTCTCTTCACGGACGTGCGAAATTGACCTATTAGTTCTAATGTACTTTATAGGTATTTTGCGATTTACTTTTTCATGAAGTTTCGTATTATGTTTAAGATGTTTTGCGCAAATTTTGTTAGAATGAAGTACATATATACTTATAAACAGATGTACAGTTGCTCGCGAAAATCAAGTACAATTAAAAAATTTCAAACTCTCCAATTTTCAGATTTTGTTTCACGTGATTGTGCTTTTCAAGCACAGCATGCTCTACGAAAAAACCTAAAATATGTATATTTATCTATAAGGCGATACAAATAACTATTTTTATTGAGAAAATATAATTTTATGAAAACTACAGTCAATATTTAGTTGGTCTGGTCATTGAAAATTGATGCTTCCAATATTGCGTTGTTGTTTACCTATGTTTCCTCGATATTTTAAATTCATTAGTATAACTCTTCCCTATTCCTAACTAACATATATTCGTTGTATCCGTTACATCACCTCAGACCAGATATTTTCTATAGGACTTATGCTTTAGGAACCGGTTGTAATAATAATCATAACCTTTACTGTGCAAAAGATTATAAATTAAATCTCTATTCCTCAGCTCAGGGTGTTGTTCGAAGAGGGCTATCTCGCATTGATGAGGTGATGAACGTCCGTATCCAGCCAAATCGATCTCCTAAATTTCATTCGTGTTCTGGGGACGCTCTTCGAATCAGCGTGCATGGGAATATCCAATGTTGCTGGTAATCTTAGCCCATTCATTCCGTGCTGTAGCGAGACGTCTGGCATCAGGCGTCTAACAGTACCGGTGACGATCCTCATTGTATCGTTAAATTGGAAATCAGCGAAGAGTAAGTCAGTGCCGTCCGCAAGGTCTCCCCATTCGCTCCCGGTGAATTGCTGACAAATTTATGTAATATATGATTGTGTATCTTCACCTTTTGAGTAATTTTATAGAGATGCTGTTTAAATATTAGAGATCGGTCTAATGTTACGCTCAGATATTTAGCGTAGAGGTTGTGGTTGATTCGACCACCACCAAATTCAACATTCAGCTCTTTATTGGCTTCTTTGTTACAGGAACGAAATACATATGATTCATATTATGAAGGGTTTGGTTGTAAGCGCCAATTCTTAAAGTATTCGTTTGAAACTTGCAGATCTTCATAAGTTGTAATTCTACATCCTTCTTTGTTTAGGAGTATAAGCCCAGGTCATCGGCATATAGAAATTTTCGTGATTTTGTGAGTGGGAGATGGTTGTTGTAAATGTTGAACAATAGAGGAGCCAGAACCAAGCCTTGAGGATGCCCATTTTTCAAGGTTTTGCCATTACTTGATCGATTGTTTAGACAGACTGCGATTCGGCGACTGATTAACGTATTCTGAATGAGTTTGTTGAATTTAGCACATGAGATGTTTTTTTGGAATTTAAAAATCATTTCATTCTTCAAGATTATGTCATATGCATTAGAGACATCAACAAAAGCAGCGGGTGTTTCCAGGACCTTCTGAAAACCTGTTTCAAAGTGCGCTGTTACCGCTAATCTCTAATAACAGGACAAAATACTATAATACTTATACAGTGCGTGCAAATATAGTTCAACCGAGTTTCAACATTTATCTACAAAAAAAAATTATGAGTAAGTAATATAGTTGAAATGATAAAGAAGGGTAAATAATTAATAGAATAATTGGTAAGATGTTGAAGGTAAATAAAAGGGATCGGTGTATAATTTATTAGCGTTTCTTGCTTGAAAGGTGTTCTGGCGAAGAGGTTTGTTGAAGCTCTGGTGACGAAGAATTCATTCAATCGACTACCATATTTAGGGACTATGATATTTACTGTTGAGATCAGATTTAGCGCATGTATTTTGTTGTTCACTAGTCGCCATAAAATGAACAATGGCAGGCTGTGTGCAGATAGAGAGAGAAAGTCGAAGTCTGAAAATAATTCCCCGTAGTAGACATCCCTGGGAGAGTGAATTGCGGATGTTCTAAATGCAAGATATTTTAAAAATCTCCTTTAAATTTTCTCTATTAATAATATATGATAAACATAGTAGTGGGAGTAGAGTAGCGGTGAAACTTTGGGACGTTCGAATATGTGAAGGAGTATTTTTGTAATATTGGATCTCTAATATGAACAATTAAACAATGATATAGAGTTCATAAACTTTCAGATAACTGTAACTGTAAGAAAATCAAAATTAATTTTGCTGTCTTATCATTAAATTATATTATGATTATTGTGGTATAAATTTTGAGTTAGAGAAGATAAACGTCTAGTAATTAATTACAGGGTACATTTTTATAAAACCAGTACAATAGTACAGTCAATATGTTATTAGACTATAATAAATTATAATATTAAGTAGCAATTGTAGCATATACTCATTTGTCTTGGTAAAAGATAGTAATTACGTTTTTCAACATCTATATAAAAATAAACTAATACATATTTTTCTCTGTAGATAGAACTACAAAAATTTTCTGATCATTTATTTTTGTAATTTAAACAACGGATAAAACCGGAAGGCTGGTCATTTACCGAACAAGGCAGAGTCATGGAATTTATCGAACGCGAATTTCTAATCTAATATGTTTTTTGGCCATTTTGTTCAGCTACGTGACCTTTTGCTCTTTAATCTTGCAAAGGGGGAAACCTCTGAGAATTTTTGAATATTGGATTGCATCCACTCCGAATGAAACGAACGCAAGTCCCGAATCGAATCATTCTTCAATAATAAGAATTTATTACCAAGAGTATTAGATGTATAGGTAATATGCAACAGTAGTATTGTGCGAGGAGTTTTCGATTCTAAAACGCGAAATTAGATTAAAATAAATTAGAAAGGGAGTTAATTATCATAGTCGAGGTTTATTTTTGACATTTCTTTCAATAGTTGTCGATTTATTACTTTAATAACTTAATATTTTGAGTGGAAGCACAGAAAGATATATGAAATTGAATTAAAAACTTTTATAAAGTCAATGAATTTCGTATTTGTTGCATTGTTAACATTGGGACATTCTGTTGAATATATAATGTGAAGCTTGCGTTCACCAAGCTTGCAATAAGTATATTGCTCTAAATTTTTCATTATTAACACAGAAAGTATATTAGTCAGTTCAAAGATCTGCTTTTTATTACACATCTGGTTTGTCTTCATTCGTGAAATTAAAATGATAATTTGAGGATTTGAGGAACATTTGTCGAAAGCGCGACTTTTAAATGAAAAACTATTATTGGTGCAAAAGAAAAAAATGTTTTATTTTTCAAATTAATCGCCTTTAAACACTATACACTTAGATCGGCGGTATTCAAAGGTAGTTAGTTTAGTTATGTCAGCCAAAAAGTGCGATCTTTGAAACATTGCAAAATAGGTTTGTGTTTCTCTCGTCGTTCGATGTAAATCTCTCTCCGCCAGATCTATATTCGCTAAACGTAGTTGTTTTTTCTTCACTTCGTTATTTAAATGAGTTAATAAATTAGCATTAATAGTTTCTCCGTTTACCAAATAACTCTCTGGCAGATGGAACAACTTTTTCCTTTTCGGGTGTTTGTTCGTGAAGAACTAGATCCATGTTTCATCCAAAATTATTTAACGCCGCCAAAAGTTACTTGAATTGTCAAACAATTTCATTTTTGCTGATCACTTTTTCATACCCAAATACAATACAAGATACTAAATATAAGTTTAGTAGAAATGTTTATCACCTGACCTATTTCACATACATTGTACATACAAACATTTTTATAAAAATTATTTTCAACATAAGAAATGGTACTAAAAGAGAAATACAACTTCTCTCTTTACAAGCACTCCGATAAGTCAAGAGCGAGAGAAATCGCGTTGACCAAGTTTGTAAAGAAGGACCCCCGTTCCTAGGCTATGATAATATTACGTCCTTGATAAGTTTTTTTCGTGCTATTCTTTTTATTGAAATGAATTGCAGAATCGTATGCATAGGTTCTCAGTGCGAGAAATTGAAAAAAATTTAATTTCATCTATTACAACGTCATTTATCATGAATTGAAAAAAATGTCGCAAATAAATCCTACGTAACGCTAAGAAATAAGTAATTAAACTTCTAGTTTCAAAAATTCTTTTATTGTAAATACCACTACGATATTGTTTAGCCATACAATGGCTTCATCAGGTGGATGAAATACTTCTTAGCTTTATAATGAAGTTTCAACAAGTATCTCCTTCGTCGATTAATTATTTAAATCCTGCGTACTTTTTCCAATAGAATTCGAATCTGTAATAAAATATACGGGTTCTTATTTAAGATTTAAAAGTTACCACCGCCCCACCTACATGGAGAAAGAGAAAGAGAGAGAGAGAAGGGGAGGGGGGGGGGGAGAGACCAATTCTATCACTAATGTATTTCTGTTATTGAATTATTAAATTTTATGTCTGCACATTTTCTCGTGTACTGCTTATTTTTAGAGATATTTGAAAGTTTCAAGTTAGAAAATACACCCAGTATATCAAGAATGAGTTCCAGTACGGTACCCTGAAAAACTCCTGATATGATTGAATAAATACCAATTGGATGGAGTATGTTTGTTACGTTGATTTTAAATCACACGTGTACCATAAACCCATCTCTAATATATATTTGATTCTTTAAAGACTTGATAGAGCAAATCGGTGCAAATATCGCTATATCCACGTGAATGGACAATATTTTCAATAATTTTTCAACCATATATCCTAGATTTCTCTTCCAGCGTGCTTATTATTTATTTCTTGGATATAAGATCAATCATTTATTATTAAAATAAATGTTGGAATTGTGAGGTTTCAGAAATTTGTCGATGTTATTGTTCTCTGCGTCAATATCGCCGTATTTAGACAATAGAATACAGTATGTACCAATAATCTATTTTTTATTTTTTGGGAGCTTGATGAAACAGACCGGTTGTCATAATCGGATAAATATATTGTGGGTAATGATTTAAAAATATATATCTATAGAATCGGATGCAGAATTCATGTAAAATCAATTAAATATTTTAGCAAAATGATAATATGCATCTAAATATTGCTAAATGTAGTGTTATTTTCAGTAGAAGATTTAATCTTGTACTGTTTGATTAGAGTATTCACGGCGTAGCGCCTACATGAAATTCTATTGCTAAGTATCTAGAGACTTATTTTGATTAAACTCGCGCATTTTCCATTCTCAGAAATATGATTATATTTTCCGCTATAAAGATGTTAGGCTTCTTAATTAGTGAATTCTCGAAATTTCCAGTAAACATCTTCAAATTACTTTTCATTACCTATGTTAAATCTACAGTGGAATGCGACATTTTGATTTTCAATTCCTACTTTTCCAGTGCAGAGAAAGCTAATATTACAATTCAGTATTAAATAGCTTAAAATTAGATATATATATATATATATAGGGTAAACTTAATAAGTCGGCGATTAAAGGTCTGGTTCATTACTTTAAAGTATATATATTTAAAACAACCCTACATGTTTCGGCAATATGCCTTTGTCAAGGGAATACAAAATATAAACATTTATATTTTGTATTCCCTTGACAAAGGCATATTGCCGAAACATGTCGGGTTGTTTTAAATATATGTACTTTAAAGTAGTGAACCAGACCTTTAATCGCCGACTTATTAAGTTTACCTTATCATACCAAGGTCACGAAGATATATATATATATATATATATATATATATATATATATATATATATATATAAAGCTATAGATTATTAAGTTCATTCATAGTAAATTTTGAAAAATACGTTATATCTATACTTCTCTTTACAAAATAAATAATGGGCGATACCAAAAAAAAAACGAGTTTGTGTATTTAATTTGAGAATATTGTATATGTTGTTAAGGTTTTATGGAGTTCAGCCGGAAAACGTTCTTGATTCTTTAGGCTAAGTATTTATGTATAGCACTACGTCGCACTGGGGCAGCATAGCTGATTCACATATTATTGATGTTCTATAATGGCCAAACAATTAAATATATCAATCACTTAGTAAGCTTTTCTTTTAGTATTATTTTTCTAGAGGACATTTGTTGCTATTACTTGGTCGTGGATACGGACTCATCCTTTAACTGCGGGAACTCTTCGGTCACTCGATGATGCAGGTCGGTCCCATATGACGTTTTAATAATTTCGGTTTTACAAATTCATTCATCATATAGCGGTCCAAGTAGTTCTCTGCTTTTGTTTTTGTTTAGACTGGCTGGATTTAGGATCAGAAGCTTAGTCAACTCTGTCTTTGTTGAGAGGTCAAGGTTATGGGATGCGTGTGTTGCAGGTAAATCCTCACGCTCAGTTACATTATAGGTGAGCGCCTTTTATAGCTACCGACTAGCTAGGACCAGCGTCTATTGTGGACTTACTATTCTTACTTTACTTATTGTTCAGAACCTGTTACAGGTTGTATAACTTGCCTGAGTGTGTTGTAGCAAGTTCGTTCTGATCTAAAACTTCGAATTGTTAGAATACGGTTTGGGAATGTAAAAGCGATGGTGGGTTACGGAAAGGACTTGCCTCCACTCCGACGGGATTAAGTGAAAACGGGCACTCGCCGGCCAGGTTTGTTGTTATTATTATTATTCCCTTGTATTTTTTGTATCATGAACTTGCTTTTTTTTCTGGTTTAGTTAGTCGGTTAATTCTTCTTTGTTTGAAGGAATATGAAGTGTGCATTTGCCGGAAAGCATACCTGCTATTTTATTCTAGCGTTGATACTTAAATAAAAGTCCGATATTATCTACATACACTATATTTAGGCTTAATAGCTAACGCTACGATGTCGCAAATAAAATGAATAATTGAACATTTACGGAGAACTAATTGTATTGATAGAAATCATGGATTCCGATGGAATGTAGAATTTTTCTCTGCGATAATTTAGATAGAGCTTTTATAAAGGCTATTGAGGTTTTATGATTATCATGTTTCAAATCAATTCAACATAATTTTGAAGGTAATAAACTATATTTTTGAACTAGAACATAGAATTAAATTCCGCCAAAGGTATTAATAACAGCTTAATAACAACCAATAGGAAACAGAAATAAGAAAAACACGCTAACCACAATATATAACAATACATACTATATACGTGTTTCGGCAACTAAGTTGCCATCTTCAGTAGAATAACCTTAAAAATTTAAAAAAAGTGTTAAACGTAGCGTTTTTGGCTAAGGTACCTTAGTTTACCCTAAGTTTACCTTAGCCAAAAACGCTCTTTTTTCAGTTTTTAAGGTTATTCTACTGAAGATGGCAACTTAGTTGCCGAAATACGTATATAGTATTTATTGTTATATATACAGTCTCCACCTATTTCGGAACAACCAATAGGAATGAACTGTTATTTAAATTTAAATATATAAAATAAATATGAAAAAAATATAAAATGAGTCTCTAAGTCCATATGTTTTAATCAATATTTTCGCTAACCTAAGTAGTTTTATTTGTTTTTAACTGGTGTAACCATAATTATTAACACAATAACACACTTGATTTTTATTCCAGATTTATTTGGTTCGTATTCTCTTTATACTATACTATATTTTTCTAATAAATTCTCGATTTAGTATTATAAGTAATAACATGATATGTTTGTTTCGAATAAAAATGAAAATGACTGACTAAAATTGCTATTGAAGACTACGGTGTTGATTTGAATCTATTGACGCATGTATAAATTTGTGTCTGACCCACCGCTCACTGGGCGTAGTTCCGTATAAGCTGGTTATTTATTTTGGTTGGTGGCAGTTATATTGAAACTCGGTGTGTTTTCTGCATATTTTATTTATTCCTCAAAAACATTTAAATCTAATTTATTTAGGTGATCTCACAAATGAAACACTTAATGTAAACTGAAATCTTAAATTATTTACTGTTCTATGAGACTGTATGTCTCTTAATACTGTTGTTTCTTGTTGCTAGTGCGAGACTGTATTTGATACTGTTTTATATGAATGTTATAGAGAGTCTGTTCTATTATGTACTGTGTTACCGGTAGGTAAGCCAACCTACTACTAATATAAACTATTACATAATTAATATCCGCGTATTGGTTATACATTGTGTTGGTTGACGTCCTAACAGGGAACTTTTCTGTGTGCTTAATTCGTCGAAACCGTACCTACGTACCAAGGTTTATGATAGGGACTTAAAAATCTAATCTTACTAATGAATAAATAATAAAATATAATTACTAATTAAGTATTAGTTGGTGTTGTAAATGTAAGTATATAGTTCCAGATAAATTCAATTGTTCAGTAAAGGAATTTATTGTACACAATTCGGAGACGTGAGCTTAACAAAAGATAGTCAGATTAAACATCGTCTATTGAATTCGTTCACCCTAAGTAATAAACAAGCGGTCGAATGTATAAAGTAATAAATCAATTTGCAAATATAAATTCCTAGAACCTAGAGAAAGTTTTATAGTAATAATACACTAATAAAATTATGTTATAAATTGGATTACATCTGAAAATGAATCGTTGAATATTTATAAAATGTTATAGTTTTATTTTATAACAAATTTCGTTTTATGACGAAATAACATATACTAAATTATTATTATAGGTACTACTATTCCTAATTACTATTTTTCAATAAGTGTCGTAGAAGTCAGTGATATTCAGCGAAATTTAATTGTACTTTTTTATAAAATAAACAGCACCCTTTCGACATGTAATCCTAGCATCTCAGGTACTAAGGTAATAAAGTAGAGAGACTGTATGTACATGAAATATTCAAGCGGTGTTCCATGTGTGCTCCTTTTATAGACAGACATAAAGTGACAAACGATGGGATTTTCTAGTGCAAAATCTTGTAAAAGTTAAATTTGTTAGACGGCCCCTTTGATTTATGACATTTTCGTATCATTATAGTAAAACAGTTTCATTGTATAACATTCGTTTTTAGATTAATCTTTCGCAAGATCAGGCTAGGGTATTTATACTCTCGAACATAGTGCAAAAGATAACTCGAGAAAACACATATTGTAAAGAATTTAGGAAAAAGTTATGCAAAAAGATTCGCTTCCAAGAGTATTAAATATTTATATATCATATAGTAGATTCTAAGTAATACAAATTAGGATTACATATTAAGGGAGAAGGAGGTATAATTAGTTATAATGTGTAAAAAACGTCGCGCAAGATTGATTAGTATTGTAGAAAAACAAAATGCTACACA
Organism: Melolontha melolontha; assembly: GCA_935421215.2. NCBI lineage: Eukaryota > Metazoa > Arthropoda > Insecta > Coleoptera > Scarabaeidae > Melolontha > Melolontha melolontha. Next base: position 162,571,805 of record OW285237.1, on the reverse strand, counting down.
AACTGCACACATTTGAAATAACGTATTAAGTAGTCATACGCAATGGGAAAAGACAAAATCTATATCTATCAGAAATAATTGAAGATAATAATAATAATAATTTATTTATTGTCATTGTGATAGCAATATATTTAACAAATCCAATACACGAGGTGCTACCCAGAAATTCCCTGAATTTGAATGTGGCGCGTGAAAAGTAGTACAGTTCGATAGCACTAATTGGTGTGAGGTACTTTGCTTGGTGGTGACAAACAGTTTCTGTATTTGCTTATATTTGTTGAGTCGTGTTTGAGTAATTCATCGACACTACAACGTCTGATGTGAAAGAGTAAAGAACGTCTATAAAAGTCGGCTTCAAACTTGGTAAAACGGCAGCGAAAACTTTGAAAATGTTTAAACAAGCGTTTCGTGACCTTGTTTTATGCTAGACGCAAGCTTATGAGTGGTACAACCGTTTCAAAAATGAACGCGTATCGGTTGATGCTGATAAGCGTTCGGATGTGTCCATCGACGGAAAACAAGTCACAAAATGTGGCAAAAGTGCGTGATGCTATCCTGCAAGACCGAAGGAGAACAATCCATAACATTTGTAGTATTGTTGTCTTGTCGTTCGACGCAAGCGGCCTGCCAAGTGGAGCAGCAATTCATGGATCCTACACCATGACAATGTACCAACCCATACGTCACTTGTTGTGCATCGGTTTCTAGCCTCAACGAAGACAGCAGTACTATTCCACCCTCCCTACTCCCCAGATCTTGCCCCTTGTGACTTTTTTCTGTTCCCGAAGTTGAAACTGAAGCTCAAGGGGTGCCGTTTTGAGACGTTTGAGGAGATTCAGATCGAATCGCAGCCAATGTTGAACACGTTAACGCGCGAAGATTTCCGGCACGGCTTTCAGTCATGGACAAGTCTCTGGGATAAATGTATTCATGTGGAAGGAGAGTACCTTGAAGCGGATGGTAGTGAATAAGTTGATAAGAAAAATTTATTGTTTTTTTACATTTTGGGTAACACCTCGTATGTTTAAGACATTAAAAAAAATATAGAGTGCTTTTGGTAAAAAAGACGATATAATTTTGTTCATAAAATATGAAACTTTTCTTTCTGACCACGTATATGCGGTCCACAAAGCATTAAAATAAGAGTGGATGTTTCATTATTAATTTAATTATATTTTCAGCAAACGATATCGTCTATATACTCTTATGCATAACTTTTTATTATAATTTACAGCAAATTCCTTCTTATCAAATAATTGCGAAAGTTTAGTTTTTTGTTTGCCAAATAAACTAGAAGATATATGCTTGCGAAGTCAGATAATATCATAATAACTTCAATAACATAGAAAGTAAGCCCTTAAACTCGTCTTTAAAGTAGCGTTGAAACGATGCAGAAAAACTTTTCTAATCTTCTCATATCTGAAGGAATACATTATTTTGTAAATAATGCAAATGAATATAACCGTAAAAAATATGAAACGTTACCATCATTATTATTCCTTGAAGAAAGCAAGATGAGAAAAGTTCAAATACCTTAGTAAAAGTTTAAACTCGTTTCAAGTATCCAGGAATCTTCATAAAGCACAAGTCATAAAAGATTATTTTCTTTATGTAAAAGATACGCAAAGAGTATTTAAATAATAAATATCATACCCAACAATTTTTACTTATTGGTACAGAGTTAATAACAATACAATTAGAAACGTTAATAACAATTATTAGTTTTAACATTGGTATAGTTAACTATATTCAGAAATAATGCGTATGCTTGAAATCAAGTTTCTTGTTCGTATGATTTCGTTTTATCTTCCATTAAACATTCCATTGAACACGGCAATACGTTACTATTGCTAGATTTGATTATATGTATATACAGTAAACCCAGTCAATAACGGTCAATACATAATTGGTTTTTAAGATTAGTTTCGTTATTTTATTAATTAAAGTAAATATTATATAAATACACATATGTTTACGAAAAACAACAATTATTTTAATGTATGTAATATGTACATATACATATTATAGATAATACATATTGCTGTGAACTTGACTTTGGGTATAAAATAGAATTTAATGAAGTATAAATTAATTAAACATAACCTGAATAGAAAAAACGAATTAAAAAGAAATCAACAGAGGTTGTGTCTTTTAAAATTCACCTCGTATATAACAGTCCAATTTTATATTGAAATTATATGTAAATAATTTAACGATATTTAGATAAGTTTAAAGTTACCTTAATTAAGCACACTTAGGATCTAATTAAATAAGAAAACATGCTGTTACGTACCGAAAATGTAGAAAAGGATACAGAATAATCTTTATTTTATGTATTAGTCATATTACTCATATCGAGCTGAAACTCAAGCACTATGTTCATTATTTATACATATTATTACAACATATTCATAGGAAAAAACATAATTGTTAAGGATGGTTCAATATTTGTTTGCTTTAAATTTTTTAGCTTCAATTTAAAAACTACAGCTTCAGATGTAAGTAAAATTTGAGAAACATTCACATTATTATTGAACAATAAATAATTCTGTACATCTCCTAATTTTGCACACACTTTGCTCATACTAGATAAAGTAGAATTTGGAGTTTCACATTCGTCCATATCACTATTATCTAAGTTATGTTTATCATCGTTGCACAATTTCTCAACAATTTCCGCAATACTGAAGTTAAGGCTCTCTGTAGGCATATTAACAAAAGCAAATTCATCTAAATCTACAATTTAGTTACGAACTGTATGAAAGACTTGGGCAAGGGGTATTTCATTTTCTTCATCAAAAATTGTATTTTCTTGGACAACATCAGAGAATCCGGTCTGGGAAAAATATTTCTCAACTGTAGCATGAGATCCAAGCAGCTTCTTCCAAGCAGCTGTATTTCATATAAGTGCATTGTCGAAATTTGTTTTTTTCAGAATTTTCAAAACCGCATACACTGTCAATAAACGTTATCAGCCCTTTAATCAAAAAAATTCTGTAAAGCAATTTGAAATTCTGAATTATTCCTTGATCTAAGTGCCGGCACTGCGAAGTGGTGTTTGGCGGCTGAATATTTTCTAATGGAACTTTATAATGTGACGTGGCATTATCCAAGAAAAGAAGCACTTTCCTATTTCGTTTTTTAATTTTATTGTCACATTTGTGCAGCCATCTTGTCATAATTTCTGTTGTCATGCAAGTCTTTTGTTAGAAAGGGTTAAGGGTAATTTGTCAACATGACTACCCTTAAAACAACGAGAATTTTTACTTTTTCCAATTATTAATGGATCTTCTTTCTCACCTTCCATATTTGCACATAGTAAAATAGTCAAACGTTGTTTCGTTGCCCTCTTCCCTGCACAATTCTCATTTTTTAATACAAATGTCTTATTCGGTATAGCACGGTAATAAAGACCTATTTCGTCAACATTATAGACATGTTGAGGACAATAGTTTCTTAAAATCAACGGTGACTTGGTTTTCCAGTCCTCTAAATCGTCCAAATTAACCTCTGCGGACTCCACAAATTGATTTAAAAGTTATACTGTGTCGCCGGCAGAAACTTTTCAACCATCCATTTGATGCTGCGAAATTTTCCATATTTTAACTGTTTGCTACCTCCAATGCTTTTTGTTTAAGTAGCTGCTCAGATATTATTTATTATATATAATTGTTTCAGCCTTTACTTGATGAAATTCCATTATAGCTATTATCAGGATAAAATAAAACAAATTTTAATGAATTTCACTATTTAATTGACACTGCAACGATCGTTTCGATATTATTTATTATATATTGCTTTATTTCTGGCTTTGCAAAACCAACTGTAGACGATTTGATCCACTGCCAATTCTTCCGGGCAAATTTTAGGTTTTGAGTCAAGTTAACACCTTCCTAAATCATCTTTTTTAATTCATTTAATTCACCAACCCAATATTTTTCGGGCAATTTTCGCGAACTTAAAGCATACTTTTCACTTTCCGCGATTATATTTATTTTGTCTTTTAGCGACAAACGTTTTCTTTTTAGCGACATATTTAATTAAGAACCTTTCGAATACTTTGACAACTTTAAACTAATTAAATAACCAAAAGAACCTTTCGCATACAGAGAAAATTTTAAACTAATCAAGTGACTGAAAGGTCAAACATAAACACGTACGTATTGCGTTGGTAATTTGCTTGCGGGCGTGTTCGGGACTGAGATCGCATTTATTTCTACAAACTTAAATTAATTATGTGTACATACTAGGGATAGATAATTATGGGCACAAATACGAATAATATTGGGTATTTCCACAAGTAAAGATACATAATAAATAGTCAGGCAGATATCGGCAAGTAAATTTCTATCAAGATAGGCCGTAAAAATCTGGATTTATTTAGTCGAGGTCGTTTTATAAGCGTGGCCGTAAATAATGGGTTTTTGTATACGCAAATTTCCTTATAGTCGGTTCGGGGAAGTTTGAAACGGTTGGTTACTTCAGGTGGCCGCTTTAGACAGGTTTTACTATATATCGATATATATATATATATATATATATATATAACAATGAGTGTTGGGGAATCCGGCAATAAAAAACCATTAATTATTAATGAGAGTTCTTTATTTTTTCACCCTATATTTCGCTCTGAGGTTTAGAGCTTCTTCGGGGGCCACTTTAATAAGAAAAAATATACACAACTTAGCTATTTAGTCAACCAATCATAAAAAAAATTATACTTACAAAAGTGAACTATTTTTTATGAGAAAATTATATATTCCAAAAACCAATAGGTCGAAAAATTTGTTAATTGTCCAACGTGACACAAACAAAACGTCATAATTAATTTAAAAACTCTTTAAAAAACTGTTATACTTTACATTATAACCAACACATCTAAAAACAAAGTAGAGCAACGTGTAGTGAAGCAATTCACTCATGATGCAACATTACACTCTGTCATGAGTGAATTGCTTCACTACACGTTGCTCTACTTTGTTTTTAGATGTGTTTGTTATAATGTAAAGCATAATAGTTTTTTAAAGAGTTTTTAAATTAATTATGACGTTTTGTTTGTGTCACGTGGGACAACTGACAAATTTTTCGACCTATTGGTTTTTGGAATGTATAATTTTCTCATAACAAATAGTTCACTTTTGTAAGTATAATTTTTCTTATGATTGGTAGACTAAATAGCTAAGTTGTGTATATTTTTTCTTATTAAAGTGACCCCCGAAGAAGCTCTAAACCTCAGAGCGAAATATAGGGTTAAAAAAATAAGGAACTCTCATTAATAATTAATGGTTTTTTATTGTCGGATTCCCCAACGCTCATTGTTTTAGATAATTGTTTTAACGGCAAGGACTTCTTCTCTACATATATATATATATAGATAATTATTTCGTGACCTTTGTATGTTAGGGTAAATTTAATTCAATTCAATTCAATTTGTTGGCGATTTAAGTTCTGGTTTTACTTCAAAATATATATATTTAAAACAACCCTATATGTTTCGGCAAATGATGCCTTTATCAAGGAATATAAAATATAACAGTATATTAAATATACTGTCATTTATATTTTATATTCCATGATAAAGGCATAATTTGCCGAAACATGTAGGGTTGTTTTAAATATATATACTTTAAAGTAAAGCCAGACCTTAAATCGCCAATTGATTGAATTTACTATATATATATATATATATGTGTGTGTGTGTGTGTGTGTGTATATTGTCTGCATGTCTACAACGTTCATTATCAAGAACATAAGAAATAGCATATGAGTTTCGGATAAGTTTTAAATTAATTTTTCGAATAAAGCCGTGGCAAACGTCTTGTAAATTTAGTTGAGTGCAATAAACTGATTTCATCTTCGTTTGTATATTTCATTCTTTCTCGCGTATCTTTGAGAAAATTTTCCGTTTAGAAAACTTATATTAGACAATAGGGTCACTTGATCCATATAATCATGGTAAAACCGCAAAGTTCATTTTAATAACAATGGCACGACGAGAAGTGAAGTTGTGCATTGCAGACAATTCATATAAAGGATGCACACCGTGGACATCTATCGGGACAATGCATCTATTTCAGGAATTTCGCTCCGAATAAGATTGAGTATCCACTTGAAACTACTGCAGTAAGTTGCTGGTGTTCCGTAGCATTGACGCTTACTTTAATATCTCTGCCATTTTGTGCATGGTTTGAATTCACGAATCATCGAAAACGTTAATTTAAGCGCATTGTGAGCTTTATGTGAGAATTTCACGGAAGATGAAATAGCGACTATATTGTAAAAGTTTTATATATTATAGAGAACTTTAAATTTAATGCATATTGCGTTCAGAATTATAAGAAACTAATTTTTAATGTGTTTACAACTGTAGTTGCACCCCTTGGCGATAATTTTCATTGTTATTGTATACTGCAGGTAGGTGAACTGTATTCATTCAATTACAATGGGAGAATTATCGCCACAGGGGGTGCAACAACAGTTGTAAACACATTAAAAGTTAGTTTTTTCTAATTCTGAACGCACTATACGGCTCTTTAGGTAGTAGAGTAATTATACTAAAGTATTTGATCAGCGAAGAATATGTGAACTCCTTTGTCCTCAGCGATTGTGGTGCCGGTACCTGCTACACTAATGGATCATAATCTAGTCAGGCGGAAAGTGCAGGCATATGCGGAATGTGCTCTAGAAGAAAGATATCGATATGTCTGGGGAAACATACGACGGTTACCTGGTCGAATTGTTTGCAGTCGCAGCCTGCGCCGAGGAAATTCGGAAAACCGGCTGCGCAAACAAAAAAAAACAACATAATGACTGATAGTCAGGCAGCTATTAAAGCCATTATGAATCCATCTACCAGGTCTAAGTTGGTGAAAATTGTAAATAGGTCCTCAATAAACTGGCACAAGACAATACTGTGTCGCTGAAATGGGTGCCAGGACATGAAGGAATTAAAGGCAATGAGATAGCCGACGAACTGGCCAAAGAAGGTATTAATAGGAAGTTCATAGGACCACAACCTGTACGTGGAATCGCTAAGGTCAACTCCAAACTAAGACACTACTAAGGGAGCTGGAAGAAAAGAAATTAAAATAATTACCGGCTGAATAACTGGACATTGTCCTTTAAGGAAGCATCGGTACAGAATGGGCTTGGTTAGCGCACCCTGGTGTAGGAGATGTGATAAGCGGGAGGAAACTAGCCGTCATGTAATATGCACGTGTGAGGAACTCAGACAGAAATATTTCGGGGGAGATCTATTGTAATTGAACTTTCCCTGAGGAGGATAGTGGTTTTATCGAGGGCACAAGACTAACAGAGTGGAGCTGAAAAATCTATTGCGAATAGTACAAAGAGCAGTGTGCTCAAGTGCCTGGACGTACTCGCGTCCAACCCAAAACCGAAGAAGAAGATGTGAACTCCTTGGTCCTCACCTCCCTGATCAACGAGTATATTGTCAGATAGTACAGTCAGGTACAATCTTATTTATTGTCCTGACATTGACAGTTTTGTTTGAGTTGGTATACTTTGCAATTTCTATAGATTATCTTTTATTTCCCTTTTTTACTTTTATCCTGTTTAGTTGTATATTGATTTTATTAGTAGCTGTTTTCAAAGCTATAGTGTTTATCGCCTGGTTTTTCGGCTAGTAAAAGCTAATTTTAATGATGTTACTATTTGTGTTACACACATTTGATGGAATAAATAAGTACAGTATCAATAATATCTAGTAATTTCGCCTTTTTACGAATAATAGATAGACCTTAGGAGGACCTTACAATGCATCTCTATATCTATATAGTTGGGTGCGGCGATAATATTGTAGAGGTGTGCACAGGGAATTTTGTCTAAATAAACCAGGGTCGGACTAGTGTAAAGAGCGATCGTAATTAGACGGTGTCGGAACAGCATTCCTAGCGATCCCATACGCAGCGGCGGGCTAGTCTACTGAGCGGTCCCAAATAAAGCGGCGAACCAGCAAATAGAATGGTTCTAAAAGAAAGCGGCAAACGAGTCTAAGAAGCGGTTCAAATAACGTGCATAACCGATAATATAAGTTAGTCTATACTAAAAACAATATAATTCTGTACAAGAGTAGAACCTGCACGAAAATGAAATTAAATGCGTTGGCCTCTTTGTGAAATAGGCTACCTTGTAAATAATATGTTTAGCGTTCTTAAAAAATAAGAACTACTCAATGAAGTGTATATACTTTTCTCAAGGTTAGAAAAGTATGCAGGATTTTTTTTATCATTACACATACATCGCCCTATGTATAGAGCTAAAAAAATTGAAGTCAATGCATTGGTGGCATAGTAGGCAACCAGTTACATACCGTATTTTTCCAATTATCAAATATTTCTGATTTTTCCTTCTCCTTAAATCTTAAATTAAGCAATGTGAGCAGTGGGGATCGAAACAAGTTCGAATCTGCAAATGATAATTTAGGGCATCTCATCTCAGCATACAAAGTTTCATTTTCCTCTGTACCGTCGTTAAGCAACAGTGTCATTTATAATGAATTTAGTCAAAGGAACATCGTCGTCCTGATTTTCAAGTGTACGAAAATTCAGTAGAGGTCCATTTGCGCAGAAAGTCCTATTCATCACTTTCTGGAATGCAAAGGGAGCACCTTATATCAAATATTTGCTGAAAAGATCAACGATTAATTCAAGAAGATTCTAGAAAAGTTTACACACACTAAGGAATCCTATCCATAGAGTCACAAAGAAGGCATTTTCTTTTTGCGAAAGACCGTATTGCAGCAATGATGCAATGAAAATAGTGACAAACCTGAAATTCGCGGTTGTTTTATACCTTCCGCACAGTCCTGATTTGGCACCTATAGAATTTCGATTGTTCTCAAAGTTGAATGACGTACTGAAAGGTCAACATTTTTCATTAGGGCTGCTGTTCGCATGCAATGCAAAATAATCTCCGGATTACGTAAAAACAAATTGCTCATTAATTAGGCATTAGTCAAGAAAGACTTTGGTACATTGTTCAGATGTTATAAAATTAGAATTATAGAAATATTTGCGCCAGATGGGGGCGAATCTTGGGTTCATCATTTTGACCTCGAAAACGACAGCGACAGTTAATGGTATATCGTCGTTCTGATTGTCCGTGTGTACAAAAATTCAAAAAGTTTAATCAGCGTAGAAAGTCATGCTCATCACTTTCTGGGATATAAAGGGATTCATGCCGGCAATTTGCGGAGGGAATCAACGATTAATTCATGAAGATTCTGGAAAATTTTACGATTACTAAAGAATCGTATCCGTAGAGTTTTCTTGCACCACGACAACGCCAGACCGTATTGCAGAAACGAAACGAAGAATATAGTGACGACTCTGAAATTCATAGTTGTTTTGCACTCTCCTTATAGTCCTCATTTAGCACCTTTAGATTTGTGGTTGTTTTCAAAGTTGATGGAGGTATCAAAAGGTAAATATTTTTCATCCGACACTGAAGTTCGGGCTGCTATTCGCAATTGGGTCAACAGTAAATAAGAAAGATTTTTCATGGATGGAATGAAGAAATGGATTCAGCGTTTGGAGATATATGTGGCACTTGTTGAGGATACGTTTAATATCCTTTCGTAACAGTTTAATTTTAAACATCTTTTAAGGTTAAATATAAGTAAATCTAGGAGATTCAAACATAAACATTTCAAATTTTATAAAATATTTAACGTTCATTTTCGAGTTTAAACCACTGTATAACTGTATAACTTTTGTTAGCACATTATAAAAACGTTTTTTAAATTCTAAGAAAGCGATATCCTATACATTTGCAAATCTATTTAGTACCTAGGGTTATTTAATAATAGGCATCTTCTCTAAAATTTAGTTATCGCTTTATACATCAGACCGTTTGTTTATTGCCTAGGGTTATTAGCGAACGATTTAAATAGACCCTTAATATGACCCCCATTGTTAACTAAATATGTAAAATAGGCTCACTATTTCTAAATATGTATGTACCATAAAAATCCATTACTGAAGAAAGTGTAATTTGGATATTCGTTGTTAAGATCTCGTTTCTTAGATATGTATAATAAATTTTCTAACAAGAGACGATCCGTAACTACATACTTTTTTTATTTATGACACCTACTAATGCTTAGTCAGTAATGATATTTTATTATTTATTAAATAAGATGAGATTTTTGAGACATTATCGTAAACCTTGGATGTATTATTGCTTGTAGGTATAATTTCCACAAATTAAGTAACACAAAATTTCCCCGTTATGACGTCAAGCAATCATTGTTCAACAAATACGCTTTTAATATGTAATAGTGTAGGGGTAGTGGTGTATTTTTACCTACTTGTAAAACTGTACATAATAGATCAATATGAACTGAAACACAGCATCAACACAACAATCATTTTTTAACAAGAGACACCAGTCTCAACAGCAATTTTAAGTTAGTATAAGTCGTTGCAGATCCAAAATAAATGTATATAGTGTAAATAAATATATTTAGATGAAAGTATTTATTACCAGTCACCGAAGATTTAAAAAGTAAAGTATATACAACCTAACAACCTGTACACGATAAAGTAACACCGGGGTCGTGATTCTAGTAACTCACGTTGAAGCATCACCGCCAGAAACCGGAGTCATTGCAAACCGTTGGTCCACGAGCCGACATCAACCATAACATTGGAACATCACCCCCAAAAGCACCAAATGGTGATTATGTTAAAAAACAATTTTGTCTTTCCTTATTCTTATTTTATACAACTGAAGACCTTACACAAGAATCCGACCCGACACATTGAATAAAGGTAATACTTCAGATTTATTCAATTGTAAACCACGACATTAAAAAACGAAACACCTATAACTATAAATTGTAACAATATCAATATATTGGATTCAAATGTGTCATATAATAGTAATAAAAATTGTAATGCTTAAATACTTAAATTAAACCCTTTTAAAACAAATTTGGCGCTACATCAACGTACAAGTATTGCAATAAGATAATTTGTCAAGAGCAGAAACAAATGAGAAACGTTATATTATATCTGACGGTAACAGAGAGCAAAAAGGGTGTTGTGGGATATCTTAAAACCAAAAAAAAAATAACGTGAAATTTCTCCCTAGCCACAACAACGTGCCGTGGACGAAGGAAGATATTCTGATAATATATGTATAAACTTTTTATAGTATACTTGAGTTAGGTATTCTGAATATATTACGTATCTATGTGCATAGAAAATTCAAACGTGAAATATTCTAGTGAAAATACTATTTTTCATTTATGTATTTTATATACATATATGCGAGTAATTAGTCTTCTGAAAATTTAAATTAACGCGATATTATTCAAAAGACGGTTAACTATGTTATATTATAGAGAATAATTTGCATATAGAACACTGTCTTATTTGAATTTCTAGCAGTCAACAGTTATCCTTTTTTGTTTCTATTTTCTTTAATTATCCATACGGGATCTTACCACGAATAGTAAATTACTAGTAGAAAATTTGAACGTCAGTACATTTTAGAACAGCTGGAAACATACGATATTTTATTATCTTAGTCAATTGGTTCAAATGATGTCTTTTACACAAATTACTGCACTACTAAAAATTATGCAGTTTGTAGTAATATTTTCTAGGTATATGATTTGGGTTGATATACAAGATCTTATTTGTAACTGAATATAATAAAATATAAAAATAGGAGCACCCGATTTAATAGAAAATATATTTTCCTTTTTTGAAATGTATGTAAACTTAATTTCTGTTGGAAGTTGTTATTAATTTCTAGAAAGCTATTGTGAAGGCACCTGGACGCAAGAATTTATTTCCTAAAAACTGGCACATGTGCCACTACCACCAGAACCTGTTATAAAGCGCGGGGGCACGTGAATAGAAGTAGCCTTCTATTATCATATGCATTTTGACGACGTTTAAACTATAATACAGCTACTGGATTCGAATGATGCTGTTCCTATTTTACACGCTCCGTAAGTATTTATGAGCACAACTGTTCAGGTAAACTTGGCCATTATTCATGGACATTATTCCAGAATACCTCTAACCATCCGCCATCTAGAGGTTATTTCGACCAACCCACGATATAATATAATTAATGACACCAATATTGTATATGATCTTCGTCAATTCCTTTCCCACTTACATGGAGTTGATAATGTAAAAAGTAACTTCGAAGCAGTACTAAATAACAATCCATGGTTTCGAACTGTGCGCCGAATTGATGACTTGTTGGGAAAGAAGTAGTTTTTCCGGACCGGAGATAAATGTGCCGTCACTAAAAAACTTGTACTCGTACTTTAAACATGTCCCTATTTCATCGGTATATTTTGAACGCTAGTTTTCAATGTTTGGATAAATGGATATACGGTGGCAGACAATTATTAACACATGAACACATGAGTGACCTCCCGGTCACTATCTATAATCTATAGATAATGACCGAGATGTCGAAATACGTGTCGAGTTAATTCTGATTAAAGTGAAACAATTATACGAAGTGCTTTTTAAATTTTTTAATTTTATTATAAAAAAAATTAGTATTTATTATTTAAATGTTGATTTTAAGTGCATATTTAAGTGTTTAATCTCAATGTTTTTGGTGCATATTTGAATGCATATTTTGAAGGTTTTAGTGCATAATTATCCTAAGTCTCGTTATCAATCTTCCCTCAGGTAACGTCACTAGTGCATGCAAATGTCTCAGTTAACAAAAATTGAATACCGGGCGGTCATTAAATTTTTAATAAAGTATCCTCCTTTATACGCCTAATTAAATTAAAAAAATATATATATACACGGCGTTTGAGATGATTTATCTTCTTCATATTGTCATGTGTCAAATTTCGACCCTTGTACATTTTAGTATCTGCTACATTTATTTACTAATTATCGTACTACTTGAATTTCTTAAATTTAAATTACTTTATTTTGCAGTTATAGTTGTTAGTTATTGCTGAACCACTGGGAATATATATACTAGGTTTCTGCTTTATTTAATTACTACTCTTCGTACTAATTGAATTCTTAAAATTTAAAATATCTTATCTTGATTTTGGTTATTAGTTATTTTTGTATAACTAGGTATACATAAAAGGTTCGCTAATATTATTCCTACTTCCCAGTTATTAGATCTTTTAGTAACGATTTCTTAACTTTTTTAATACCTAAAATTATATATTGCTTGTATTGCTTTGATTCCTTAGCAATTAATTGGTTTATGTATGTACTACTGCCAGTCAATTGTTACTATTGTAACTTAGACCTCGCCTTTAAATACCGTAACGGCAGTTGGGTTAGTTTCCATTGACGTTCGATTTAATAGGACATCATTTAAATTGTTAATTTTCTAGTTAAATTATGGAGTCTGTGTATTCTGTAAGTCATGTTGCATTAGAGAGTTAATATCATATCTATTTATAAATACCTGAGTCAATTAGGGATTTCTTTTGGGTGATTTTTAGTTTATTTAAATTCATTTTCCCATGGTTTGTGTACATCAGGTCAAGTATATTTCTTAATACTGTCAAACGTTGCGATTTAGAGTCACATGGACATAGAATTGGCATCTGTGTGCGTTTACTTAATTTCTGCAGTCATTTTGTTTCTATAAATTAATAAACGTCGTTTTAATTTAGTATTTATAATTAAAATGAACCCTAGGTATTTATGAAAATTTTTGAGGATGTCAATTATGGCTTTTAATTTGTATTTCGTATGGGATTTGAGAATTAGTACGCCATCTATTAGTATTTATTTGGGATATAGTACGATGTAATTAACGAATATGGGATATTAATTAGTTTAAATTTAAAAGGAAAGAGGTTGTAAATTAGTGGTATGTTTTCATTGCAGTGTGGGATAATTGGAATATTCTTTTAAATATTGTTTTTTTGCCGTATGACGTTGTATGGTCGTCTGTATAAGACGCGTATAAGACCTTCTCGCGCTCATTAATATTTCGTTCAAGTATTTGTGGTTAAGTCTCCATTGCAAGGGTTGTGAAGAGTCTAACTGGTAGAATTTTAATTAAAACATGATACGTGTTCGCTTATAGCGGGCGTTTGATTCTACTGGGCATTGCAAAGCAACGTTGAAGTTGTTTTAAGGTTGGTTTGCATCGTGATGACACGGATTTAAATGGATGCATTCTTAGACCACGTGGGAAGTCTTTAACTTTGTAGGATTTAAAAATACATCGAACGAGGTGAGTTCATAACTCTATTTTTCTTATATTTTTTCTTTCTTCCTTAAATTCATTAGAGACCTTATATGGGACTATCTTCGAGCAGCTGATTGGAAGTTGGACGTAAGCAGCTGTTGGTCGATTTGCATCTACCACGTGGAAATTTCTTGTATAATAGCGAAGTTCACCATAATGTAGCATTATTGTATCATATTCGCAAAGACTTAATTGGTTTAATTCGACCGCTTACACGAAATATAAACTTGTATATAAATTAAATATAATTTTGACTAAGTCATATTTTCTTCTGTCCGTATTCACATACTTGTCAGGTGAGCACAATTTTTTTGTTCTCTTAATTTAAATTTATAAATTTTACGTCCTAATTATCGTTTTGCTTTGTGCCATCATCTAATTTTTATTATTATAACTAAGCGTTGTGAGCAATTTTATTTCACATCTGATTAATATATTTTCTTTACATACAGTGTGGACAAATCTAATAGATTTATTTTGGTATAACTTTTTGTACATTGAAATTTACGCAATTAAATAATTAATTGTGTGTTATATAAATAATGATTGCATATACAGTGTGTGTGTTAATATCTATGTAAGGTTTATTAAAGATCTTTGATAAATTATTGACGTAATTCTTAGATTAAGATTCTTAGTTAAGTTAATTGTTTTCCATATTTAGTCAAATCATTACAGACGTTGACCTTAATTTTTTATAAAATCTGTGATCTTATTATTTTTTGTAATTTACTTAAACCACCTGCTTTATGTGCAAATAGTTTAACTTCACCTTTTAGTCAATTTTTTGTCTGCACTTTAAAATTATTTTCAATCATATATTATACTGGGTGAGTCTTTTACTCATGACCAGAATTTACTTTGTTATTAAGACATATATCACTATTCTAGTGTCATTATCGCTTTGATTAAATTCAAATATAGATTTCATATTCATTTAAACTTTAAATATTTTGTGAATCATTGAAATATTTTATTGTGACGTGGTTAGCCAAGTTGGTGTAACCGTTCTATTTTAACCTTCTGGTACAATATCCCTTTGTTGTTTGTGTTGATTGGATTACAATAAATCCTTATTGTTATTGTTTTGAACTTGGTTGTTTTATTTGGTTTAACAACGATACACGTAGTTACCTAGATTTATTCAATATACTATCGGCAGAGTCTGTGTTCTCTGTTACGGCTAAAAGTATAAACATTGTGACGTCCTTTATAATATAAGAACTCCTCCCTCACTCGCCTCTAAACTGAGCTGGTCTTTAGCCGAAAGATCTCCGGGGCAATCATGTATTGAGGTAAATTGAGTAAGTCATAAGCAGTAGGTATTGCGTAAGTAGGCGCAAGACTAGTGCTTGTGAGGGCTTATAACAATATCCTATAAAAAAGTGGGCAAAATTTTCTACACCAGGGCTCGCTAACCAAACCCATGCTGTACAGATGGTTCCTTAATGGACAATGTCCGGTTATTAAGTCGGTAATCATTTTAATTTCTTTTTTATTACTACGAAGTAAGTTGTGTCCTAGTGCCTAGTAGTGTCTTAGTATGGAGTTGACCTTCCGTAAGCGTCTATTCCCTTTTATGTCCTCTTTCTACCCATAACCAGATCTTCCTTCAAGAGGAATCCTTGGCTTTTCCACAGACAGGTTCTAGTCCTATGTAGTTCCTCTTAGAACCTTCCTTGGCCAGTTCGTTGCCTTTCATTGCCTTTAATCTCCTAATGTCCTGGCACTCATATCTGTGACACAGTATTGCCAGTCTATTGAGGACGTATTTGCAATGCTGCCTGACTATGTCATTATGTTGATTTTTTTATTTTCGCAGCTGGCCTCCCTCGGCGCAGACTGCATCTGCAAACAATTCAACCTGAAAACCCGTCGTATGTTTCTCCAGACTTAACGATATCTTCCTTCTGGGGCATATTCCGCATACACTTGCACTTGTACTTCGATTGGATTGTGATCCATCCGTCTACCAGGTGCCTGCACTCCAATCGCTCGAGCGGCTTTTTGCCTGTTCTCTGGTTGGTATAGGTATGTTCAGCTTAGCTGTAAACATAGTCTCAGGTGCCATACTGATCGCCGGCATTTGTAATATCGGCCCTCCCAGTATAGTTCCTGTAGTATCTGTAAGACATTCTGTAACCTTAATAGGACACCATAAGCCATTGACGTTCAGCCTCAGGATCGCAGCCATGGCCTCCTCTTTCACAAATAGTTCCAGCGAAGGGAGACCCACAATGGCCTCCATGGAGGCGGTTCCCGTGCTGAACAGTTCAGAGTTTCATTTTTATCTAAGGTATGCATGTGGTCACATTGATACTTGGTATTTTCAAATTTAAATATCGCTCTCCGCGAAATATTATTTATTAATTTTCGTTAACATTACTTGATATTTTATTTAAAAATATAAAAATGACTGTAATAGAAACTAATATATCTTGTACTTCACTTACGTGTTAAATGTACTTAAATTTTTGAAATCAAATGACAGCAGTAGATATTTATTTGTGTTCGAACAATACCGACATTGAGTAATGAAGAAAAGCGTATCAGAATGAGGTTCATTTCGATACTGTTTTAGGTTTCATAATGAGTACATTACGAACGCAAAATACAAAATAGTATATTATGTATAAAGTTTTATAAACGCAATTTTAGTCACGAGTTTTCTTAATCACGAGCGAAGCGTAGCGAAGTGAGTGTTTAATAAAATAAGTGACTAACAAGTTTATAAACGAGTTGCATACTATACTTTTTCTACGACCGCCAATGTGTAAAAAAAAATGTAGAAATTAGTTTATTACTTTATTTTTATTTAATTTGGTTTTATACTTTACCTTTGTAAATAGGTATTCTTTGTCTGGAGCAGATGATAAGAATTCTCTGATTTGTTGGGGTGTCAATATTTTCGACTTTTTGAGCCTGCAACCATCTGATTTACGCTTCAGAAACGCACGAAATTTGGAATTTTTACTTATATCAACATTGTCTTTTAGATTAATTGTCATGCGCAGCATTGAATAGATTGTCCACAAAGAAGACGGTTTGATCTTTTTGGGACAAGAATCACTTGATAATAATAAAGATAGCGATCGACAAATTGTAGTGATAACGCCAAAAATATTTAATTTATTGTAGAATTAATACTAGAAGATTACCGCTTGAAAGTGAAGGAATTGTCAGAAATGTCTATCATTTCTGAAACAAGTATTCGTCGAATTTCGTATGATCATTTGTGTATGAATAAGGTTAATTCAAAACGAAAACCACAATTTCTTTCTGCTGCTCTACGTTAGCGCCGTGTTAAACGTGCATGCTTGGTTTTAAACATGTGTGGAAACGACTCAAAACTGACTTTGGAACTCATTGTCATAGATGATAAAACAATGGTTCTGAATTATGACCGTCTGTCCAAAAAAGTCGATGAAATGGCGGTGGCCCGATGATCCTCGTCCAATAAAGGCAAAAGCCGTTCAACCAACCAGAAAATATTATGGTCACAATATTTTAGGATTGTAAGGGTATTAGACTGATTGACTTTAAAGATCGAAACATGAGGATGATTTGACGGAAGGTAAGACTCGCCTATGAGCGTTTGTGTGTGAAGAAAATTGGTATTATTTTCGAGTAGGCCATGCTTTTACACAAGGCTGTTTAAGTTTTCACTATTGTCTGTCATTTAGTTTGACAGATGTAGTTGATTCAAGAAGACTTGTTTGGTGAAAGTTGTAAAATGGATAACATTGCAATTCAGTATTTGTTTTTTAAAAAGATAAACACAACTGATTTAAGCCAATATGTAGCAAACATTGGCCAACGATGCTACATCGAAGGCCACGATTTGTTCCTGTGTTGCTGGCTTTAAACGTGGCAACATGAATCTCGAAGGTGGAAAACGTCCCGAACCATCATAACATGAAACTATTTCAGAAATGGTTGAAAAAGTCTAGGAAGTTGTGTTACGTGATCGAAGAGTGAAACTGATATTGATGATATTGCCAAAACTGTGGGCATGTCTTCTGAACACCTATACCACATTTTTAATGTCGAATTAAGCAGATCTAGGTTTTATGCGAGCTGCGTATCGCGTTTTCTGAATGTAAATCAAAAATGTGAAACAGCGCGAATTCCCAACAACAATTTGAAGCTCTTTGACATTAACACAGTAGCTTTTTAGGGTTACTTTGTTATGATCAAGCAATCTTGATTCCGTTATTATGTACTTGAATTGAAATAGCAGTATTAGCAATAATCTTTATCGACTATGCCACAAATAGCCTAACTATCAACGGAAAACGGAAAATATTATGCTGCCTTTCTAAACAAAGTAAAAGTAACCGTTATCGAGAAAAGACCCGTAATTGGTCGAAAAAAGTGCTATACGATCATAACAATGCAGCGTCACACACCGGCCGCATTTTTCGGAAAAAAACTAGATGAAATGCAATTTCAGGTTGTGCCCCAACCACTTTATTAATCGTATATAGCCCCCTCAGACTTGTCCCCAAAATTCAAGCTTTTTCTCGCCAGAAAGAAATTCAAGACAGACAAGGAAGTTATTGCAGAAATAGTGTAATATTTACCACTTTAATGTTTATTATTATAAAACTGGTATAATGGCACTCAAGCACCACTGGTCCAAGTTTATTAATGTTATAGAGGAATGTGTTTAAAAATTATAAAAAATTGTTAAAGTAATTCAAGTGTTTCAATTTAAGTCTCACTTTTCGTTAAATCATCCTTGTACAACTGTTAACGGCACATATGCGGTGTTGTTGCATAAATTTAGAGAGAATATTCGTGAATAACATCGAGACAAATTGTCAAAAGGTATTCTGTTCTCTTACTGTATGAGGACGTGCACGTTCATAGTGGTGCAGTTTCACAGGCTGCAATTCGCAAATGTCGCTTTCAAAAAATTGAATATCCTTATAATCTTGATTTGGCTTCTAGTTGCTATTATTTTTTTTTCCTATTTAAAGAAAAGATCATAGAGGACGTCAATTTAATGGGCACATTAAGTTTCAAACAGCCGTAATGCAACATTTTGAAGGGAAAAACATTAGATTACTTTTACAAGGGACTTGAATTTTTAATTAATCGAAGTGCATTAAAATAAGTGGAAATTATATTGAAAAGTAAGAATTATAAAATTTTCAAAATTTCTGTTTTTATATTAGGCCGGGAACATACGGCGCTTACCTTCTATGCAATGTCTAAAATATATAATTTTGATGCTTTAACATCTGTGATTATGTAATCAACGTCTCTACTTTTTGTTTTTGATCGATTTATCAGCACTAGCTTGTGTATTTTCTGTTTTACGTTATTTTTACGATGATTGAAATAAACCTTTTGAATACGTAATTGTGTATTTTAATTAAAATCTCTTTAAGTTCTGGCGTTACTGTAAATCCCGTATGTATTTATTTTACTACTTTCCTATAATATATGACTTTCAACTTTCGAGCATTAGTTCCCTAATCACCAACCACATTGAAAATCAGAAGTAAAACTTTGCCATTATCACTAATCTACGACAATTTGGAACATTAAAACAACATTAACAGCAGATGACCTAAGTTACGATGAAAACTAGTGTAGGGTGTAATTCGGGCATTACATATGAACGAATGGATTTTATTATTCTATTTCTGGTTGTTTAGTATATTATTTACACTAATGCGTGTGTTATAATTATTTGCTAAATAGTAGTTACATATGAATATACATATGATAAATTTAATAAAGAATTTAAAAAAATATTGTGATGGGCGTCATTCGACGTTACGTCAGCTGATGACATAAACGATGACGTCAGTGGCTGTGCACGCTATGGAACTCCTGGTTTTTCTAGAAAGTAATAAATCCAAAACCACTAGATGATTATGTAAACACATAAGGGAAGGATGATTCATTCGACCAGTGATTACCGTGAACTGAATGTCCTAAATATAAATGTGTATAGCAATCGCCAATTAAGTTGGCGCGAGGAGGGGTAAGTTCGCGCAGGATTAGAAGTAGTGGAGATATTTGTATTTGTTTCTACATCCAATGTCAGATAATTCTAACCTCTGAGCGTGTATCACTTTATAATCCCCTAGCAAAGTCATTGTGTTCCGTCAAACGTCAATGACAAATGTATTCTGACAATTACTTGAGTAGTGGTGGTGGACGTTTTTGAAAACGGCTTCTGTGCACTACCTCCACGCGCCAACTTAATTGGCGCTTGCTATACATAAATATAAATAATGTTATATTGTTAGTTATTGTTAATGTTACTTAATTACGAATAGCGAATTTAGCACAATACATAATGATAATTTAAAATAGAAATAATAGTTAAAATCTTTATTCTATTAATATGTAAGATTAATGGACATTGTCATAAGCAAAAACTTGATATCTGAACATCAGTTCGGTTTTAGAAGCCACCATTCTACCACTGAACAGACTCACAGGGTGGTGGATCAAATCAACAAAACATTCGAAAAAAGAAACTAGTGTGTAGCAATCTTTCTCGATCAGAGCCAAGCCTTCGATAAGGCTTGGTATCAGGGGCTGATATATAAAAGAAAGAACCTACCATATGGTATATTTATCCTTTTTAGGTCCTATTTAGAAGAAAGGTATTTTAGAGACAAATACGAGTTAGAAATAACAGAACTACGTCCCATAAATTTGGGGTTTCCTGCGGGTGGCGTCCTTGGACCTATATTATATCTAAATCTTCACAGCTGAGTCTCTAACCAACGAAGGAGTAATTGCCTTGAACTTTGCAGATGACGCTGCTATTTTGGTTGAAAGTCATAACGTAAATGTAGCAGCAACAAGTCTGCAAGAAAACGCAAACCGAATAAAAAAAATGGACGAAAACCTTGCGTATTAAACGAACACAAATCAAACCATATAGTATTCTCAAAATGCCACTGAAATTCTCCTTCAATAAGACTAAACAATAAAAACCTACCCATAACGGAATGCGTTAAATATTTAGGCCTACACCTAGATGAGAAGCTAACCTGAAAAGTGAAATTGTATTATATAGAGTTATATTCAGTGGAATAGGACTCTCTCACGCCATTTTTGTCTTAAGTTAGATGTGCTCATTGTTTCTATAAAGACAGATTGTATAATAAACGAAGAAAAATAATATGTGGTCAAAAAAACGACAAGTTTGTAACTTGCTCTAGTACGTACCTGACGAAGTCACGGTGCTGTGTTGGCGTAAAAATTGTTGTTTTACGACCACATATTAATAAAGTGAAGATTTTTAACTATTAGTTTTATTTCTATTTCTACTTTAAATCATGGATCTTCCTCATGTAAAAGCCGAATCAATACATTATAATAATTGTTTTATCTTAAAATAAAAGTTGCACTTAATTTACAAACTATTTTATAATAGAATAAAAATATATTGAAAAGACAAATCATTGTCGACTTCTAGGAAATAATCCAATAGTTATTACCTTTTGTACATTTAATTATGTATTATAATTACCTTGAATTAGGGACACTAAATTTGACTAAAACTCTTAAACATAATCTCACACTTAAAATGTTATTCGTTTAACGATCGGTTGTGTTTTCAGGATTTTAGCGAGTTTGTTTTGGTGGTTATCAAGTCTTTTAATGTATCTCACATAATAACTTTAACTTCCGTCTTTCACTAATCGACTTTTGAGATCATATTCAATTATCTTATTTAGAAGGAATGTCGATGATCGTGTGAAATACTTTAGATTGAAATCTTTCAAGAATTTCAATATTTGAATTTTAAGCAGATGCCTAGAGATGGATTCCTATCATACTGGTTTTAAAGTAACTTTATATATCGACAGTTTGTTTGGTGTTTGTAGATAATTGTGATTTACGACCGATTAACCAATAAAGTTACTGAGTTTGAAACCAAGTTGCTTTCTCTTGGTGAAACGATATTCCTTCCAGGTCGGTCTGCGATCGAGTACTTGCACAGATATTTAACTTTATTACGTTAACGTATTTGAAAGCTCTCTCTTGTTAGACTGGCACAATACAATACTGTGTCACTGATATGAATGACAGGACATGAGAATACTAAAGGCAATGAGGCCGACGAACTGACTAGTGGGCTCAAAAGGAACCTTCGTAGGATAAGAACCTGTATGCGAAAGCTCTTAGGATTCTGGCAGAAGGAAGGTCTGGTCAAGGCTGGAAATAGTATATAAAAGGAAATAGAAGTCGATCGAAGATCAATTACATATCAAGGCACAATTAGGAGAACTGGATACTAAGTTCTAAGCTAAGCTAATTAGAAGCAACATAAAAGAAATAAAGATCATCAGCGATTGGATAACCGGATACTGTGCTTTAAGGGAACATCCATACAAGGTAGGGTTACTTAGCGAATCCTGGTGTAAGCGATGCGAAATACAGGAAGAAACTAGTTAGTCTTCATGTAATATGTACTTGTGAGAAACTAAAAGGACGCAGACAGAAGAATCTCGGTAAGGATATATTGGAGCCTAGGAGAGCACTCAAATTTTCCCCTAGCAGGAGAGTGGCTTTTATGGAGAACATAGGATTTAGATAGTGGAAATCAGAGAATTTATTGGGCACAGTGCAGATAATATTATGCTTAAGTATCTAGACCTATTGACGTCCAATTCCAGACTTAGGATAAAATAAAATCATTTACTGATGTTAGTTCGAAGGCGCTGAAATATTTATCATATAGTCGTAATCTCTCCATGTTGGGCAGCAACAGTGCCAAAGAGAGAAAGTTTCTAACGATAAGAATCCTTTAAGGGCTTGGGATAGCGAGTTTGCCCAGTTTTAGGAAGGAACGTGGAAATGTTAGCTTGATAACTGTTTTAGAAGAATGCATAGAATGTAGTAAAAATTATTTTGATTGATTGTGAAAATTAAAACTGTCACGCAAAACTTTTGCAGTCGTATATTCTTTAGCGATCACTAACGATTTTAACTAAACGCGTGTCGCTACTTATGTATTTACAATTGGTTTGTTATTTCTTCTGTTTTCTAATTAAGCTCGTAGCAATCGTTGAGTATATCGAGATGCCCCCGCCATAAGAGATTTTGTTAATTAATGAAAATTCATTGCTGTGGTTGCTGTATTAGATATCTAGAACAAGGAGAATTATTACTCTAACAGCAATATTTGAACTTTATCCGCATTAATTATTTACTATAGATGAATAAAATACAAAATTGTGATATTTACATACCTCAAGAAACGTAGGGTAAACGAAACTAATGTTTAAATCTTACATCTTGAAGTGAATAATAAATTTATGCAAATATTTTTAAACGCTAATCTCTCATAATCCTTTTCCACAACCAAAAACAAAACAAATTAAATTCTTACTTATATCAAACAAATTATAGCGTCGAGCGGATTTCGATAGTGCCAATAATTCGAGTATAACAAGTTCCGTTAATCGAAGAAACTTGTTAAACTTGTCTGTTTGCAATTTGGTGTAAGCATCCCTTGACTTTGTCGAGTAATTCAATCCTGCAACAATGGGCACAGAACGCCTCAAGTGATTCCGTTAATTCAACGTTGTTTATGATAGCTTCTGGTTTTCTAACATCTAAAATACATAAATATTTTATGAAGACGTTCAATGACGTAACATTATTTCGCCGGAAGTTGTTTTATTAACAAAAATATATGTTGCATGTTAGATGGAATATGGAATGATATTGTCTACAATTTTAGAGTTTTGGCTTTATTATCATATTGCCATTAACGTCCACAATAACTTTGAAATTGCAATGCATATGTTGCCTCGGGTAACTAAAGTTTTCGAACAAGTTTATTTTATTTGAAATTTTTTTACAATATAACTATCTTCTTCAATATATTTACCAACGAAAAGTCTTTCTTTGGAGACTGTGGTTAAGTAAAAACTTAAAAAAGGTATATAATCCCATACCACAATTATTAGTCGTATCCTAAATACGTATTTCGACAACTAAGTTGTCATCATCAGTAGGTAAAACCACTAATCGCACATGGGGCACAGTAAAGCTAGCACAAATGATCACGCAACAACTTTACACAGTATTTACCAACATTCAATATAAGGAAACTACATAGTAAATATAGAACATCCTGATGATAAACTATAACAAGTGTGTCTGTTAGTACCTACTTAAAAACAAAAACCTACTACTACTACTAAAAACTGTTAAAAATATAAAAAAAACATGTTATGAAAGTTATTTTATTTATATTTATATAAGATTTTTTAATTATAAGTATCCGATGTTTTTAGGGTATATTTATTATGGAGCGTGCTTTAGTGACAATTAATCTGCAGGCTAGTGCAAGTTGATCCATGGACCGACGCGCAGTTGAACAATGTGTTTATTTCATTAATAATAATATGAAAAATATTAAAATTTCTTGAGTAAAGAATTATACAAAAAGATTACACAATTTAATCCAATGTTAATAAAATAAGAATAACCTTGATCAATAATGGTTTTAATTTATCAAAAACGAGTATCGCCCGAAACCATAAAGGAGATAATAATAATATTTTTTAATGTCCAACAGAAAAATTCCAATTACAGGACAAAAAATATCTTAAATGAATACATACAGTGTAACATAATATAATTAAATATAATATACTGTTAAAAAAATACAATTCAAAAACGAGAAAAAAAAACAAATCACAATACCACGGGTCCATGAAGCCAACCCCAGTTCAAAGAAGGAAGGGATCAGGTCCATCAGGAAGGGATCAGGTTCATCTTGTGAAGGTTAAATACCATATGTAGCAAAGGGGCTTTAAGCAATACATTGGATCTTGCGATGGGAACGGTAAACATGTCCGACGATCGAGTTAAATGTGCTGGAACTAAAAACTTCAACTGTGAAAGAAGAGACAGACAATCAATCCTTTCTTTTAAACAGAAATTTGGCATTAAGGTGTTCTCTCCTATTGCTAAGGGAACTCAAAGAATGTCATTCCAGAAGTGACCTATAATCAATGCCTCTTTCCATATAGTATCCATCACACTTAAATGACAGATACTTCAGAAATCGTCATTGAATACTCTCCACAGCCAGTGTCAAAAGCAAGTAATGAGGATACCATATAAGAAAGCCGTATTCCAATTAACTTCTTACGTAGGCATAATACAGAGATTTAAATGTTAATGGATTTTGAAACTGTCTGCAAGACCTTATAATGAATCCCAAAGATATAGTAGTTCCGGAAATGGGAATGTGGTTCAAACCATATAGGAAGAGAAACGGACTCGCAACGTGGCCATCCGAGGCAACGGTACATTTGTCAGTATTCAAAGGTATTATATTATAACCACACCACTGACTAACCAAATAAAGATTATGCATCAGTTCCCTACAATCGTTCAACGACGAAACTCTAGAAAAGATTTTAAGGTCATCCGCATAAGCTAGCACTTTACAATCAAGAGCATAATAAGATCATTGATAAAAATATTAAATAATAAGAGTCCTAGAGTAGATTCTTGGGGAACGCCTGAGAGAAAGTATGTTGAAATGCAGAGAATAATGCTGTTAGTAATGCGCAGCATAAAAAGAAAAGTTCTTAACATGTCTTGAGCAACTATAACTATATAACCAAAACACAATATGTGGGTTGAGCAAAATGTTTTCCAGCGAGAAGCAGAGAAAGTGTGAAATAAGTTAACGTCATAATAATAATAACAATGAAGTTGACAATGCGGAAGTTTCCAATCCGGAAATTAAAAAATTAAATTTTGTGAGTGAGCAGTTCACTTGATAATTTTTACAACATTCTTTTACGGCTTGTGCATAATGTTTCGGCTCGCTATCACATTGACATTGACATGTGATAGAAAAGTACTTTTAATAAAATGAAAGCATTACAGTCCTGAAGATGCTTATGCTGAGTTTTATCCGTAATACCATTCACGCGGCGTAAAGAACCCATTCCTAGCCATCAAAAGCAGGTTCATATTATTGAATTTTAACCTCTATGCTTTAATGTTGCTAAAATGTATTTTGTATTAATTTCTTGTAATATCAGTTGCCAAATTACATTTATTTTATACGGAGAATTTTAATGAATTTGTGTTCATCTTTTTTATTAAATGGATCAAAGGCTTGACTTCAACTGATCTTCATACAATCCAATATCGTAGAGTTGCCTCCTAATTATTCTTACCGATATTTCTGAGGTTCTAACATCAATGAGATTATAATGTATTTTTCGCTTCGCAGCCATTCTAACGTGGTTACCTATCTTCATTATTGTTCTTCGTGTTTGTTTCTTGATGTATCTTCTGCAGTGCTGCGAGACGTAGGAATTTATCGCAACGTGTAGGGAATTTTGAGGGAAGGATTGTTTAAAATCGTTATTTTGTAGGTAAATTGCTGTTCGGTAATAAAACTAAAAACAATTCATTTTTAAACTCATGGTTGGGAGCCTATATATATGAGGTGTACTAATTAAATAACGCGAGTTTTTTCTCTTTAGTCTGTATTAAGTAAAATTACATGGCTTTAAGCATTTATTCCTTCACAATAGTCTCCCTAGAGTATGACACACTTGTTCCAGCGGTTATTCAATTGCTGGAAGCGTCGTCAAAAATAATTTGAAGTTAACCCTTTCAGAAATTTCGTCATGCGTCTTTGCATTTCTTCAATCGTATCAAAACGGTGGCCTTTCAGCGGAGCTTCCATATTCAAGAAATCTGCAGGTACCAGATCCGGGTTATAGTGTGGGATGGGAGAACACTGGAATAATTTTGTTCGTTAACAATTGCTGCACAACGAACGCAATGTGCGAAGGGGAGTCATCATGATGCAGAATTCTTCAATCGTTAGCCAATTAGCAGCTATTGGCACACAAACGCTGTAAAAAGGCACTGTTAACACTGCGGAAAAAACTCTTTATGGATAACAACTCTAATGTCAAAAGAAAACAAACTACCATTGTCTCGATTTGAGACAGTGTCATCCAGCTTTTGTCAGACGTTTTCCTCCCTCCTCTACACGTCTTCGAGTTTCGGGGTCATAATAGAACACCCAACTTTCGTCTTTTGTGACAATGCTTTCCATCCAAATATGCGTTCAACGAAATTCTGACAAATGTAACTTTTTTGCTCCACCGTGTCTTCTGAACGAGTTTAGCCCACAACTTTCGCATCTTCAAATCAGACAATATCGTTGGTCGACGGTCAGAGGCACTAGCACTTGCAAACGTTTAATGTTTTGATCTGTGGGAACTGAGACTGGTGCATCTTGTCTTGTCTTTCGTTATCTTTCACAGATTCGCTACCTGCTTTAAATCGCGCTGCTAACTCGTAAACACATGCTTGCAATAGACATTTATTATCCTAAAAATGTTTCAGTTTAGTTAGAATTTCGGACGTATTTTCTCCTAATTTCACTAAGAATTTAATAACAACTCTTTTCTAGATTTGATTATCGCAAATTATGCGGACGAGCAATCACTTTGAAATTGTCTACAATCTACAACATGTAAAACGCGTGCTATGACGTCGCATTGTTGGAGATATGCGCAACTATGGAATTTTAGTACTCAAGTCATAACGAAGTTGTCAATGTTTGCCCAGGACGTTCTCCGCAAAAAGTCTCGTTATTAAATTATTGCATGCCGTATATATAGGGTGATTCATAACTTATAACGACAAACTGAAATGAGTGATCAGGAATGCTATTTTGAACAAATACATTCCTATGTACATGTGGCAAATCTTTAATAGTTTGCGATATACTGGGTTTCTAAATT
The DNA here is from genome assembly GCA_935421215.2 of Melolontha melolontha. Classification (NCBI taxonomy): domain Eukaryota; kingdom Metazoa; phylum Arthropoda; class Insecta; order Coleoptera; family Scarabaeidae; genus Melolontha; species Melolontha melolontha. The sequence goes on along the minus strand of OW285237.1, from coordinate 162,543,792 downwards.
ATCCGTGCGCAAACCTACAGTACTACATATTTAATTTCATAAAATGCACTGCACGAGTTGAAATGCACGCAGTACAGTATCATACGAGGTAGGCACCATACTTGGTGTCCTAACAACAAATGAATATAATAGAATTGTCAAATTGTTACTGCATTTACTCTATTTTTCTGCAAACGTTTAAAAAACCTCTAAACATGGCATCTTCTAGTTCATTTTAATATACGTATATGATTTTGGTTTATGGTTTCTGTGATGGCACTGCTGCACAAGATTCAAATAGAAGACAACCACGACGGGAAGTATTTTCAAGACCGTTTCAAAAAACCCGAGAAACTCATTGTGTATTGCGAATACATACCGGAGGTCCGCATGTGTTAGAACGTAGAGGCGGAAGAAGCAATTGTCGATGAAGTAATTGATAACCCTCGTATTAGTTTTCGACAAATACCACGACAGGTAAATTCTAGTCAAAGTTCCGTATACCGCGAAGTGCTTCATCCCTATAATTTTCAAACGGTTCCAGATTTACTGAGTAGAGATTACGGTGACAGACTGCAATTTTGTCAGCGGCTATTAGTCTAGAGTCACAATAGGTGTAAACATAAACAAAACGTATACGAAACACAATCATATCCATAACAGTAATTGATAGCGTTCAAGAACATTACCTAAACATAACGTAAATGTAGCCGTCTCCATGTGTCATTTGTCAAAATTAAGGAGCTCATGTTACGAAATGGATGAAAAATCAAATACAGAATTATTATTACTGCTGTTACTACAAAGACAAATACAACGTAGTAATGTTAGGAAATGTAAAGTCAAGTCGCTGATGGATTCGACCTGTAAATATCAAGCGAGAGAAAAAAGAGAGTTTAGAAGAATAACTTTATTTTAGAGTTAAAAATGCATGACAGGGAATGGTTTTTCACATATACCCGTATGACATATTGCTGTGAATTGTGATTTTAATTGCTTATTGACCTATGTTCACAATCCACAGGGTTTATTCTCACGAATATCGTGGTATAGAAGAGAATAATAGGTATAAATTATTTAAACAAACATTTCCAATTTACATATTTAATAAAAAAAAATTAAAAAAAACTCAATTTTACAAAGTGTAAAATTGAACTGACACAATTTTCAGCAAAGAGGATAAAAAACTTTGATACCATATGAAGATAAAAGTTTTAAAAAAACCTCGAATTGAATTTCCGCGAGCAAATATTTAAAATTAAAATATACACAAAATTTATCAGATGTCAACAACTACGTTACCCTCACAAAATCAAACGTCAAAATAGAAAACTATCTATTTTCGCACGCATCTAAAATTTAAATTCATGCCTACGAATAACATGAAACAAAAAACTAACCCCGCCTTCTATCATTCTACGATAACTTATATGAATAAAAACTATATTAAAAAAAAACAGTCTAATAATTTTTGTTAATATTTTCAATGATTACAAAATATTACAAACTAAAATTATAAATTTAAGAAGCTTCTGATTTCAATAGAATTATCGCTACAAATATAAATATAATATTATTTTATACATACATTCATTTTTGTATACGTCACGTCACAAAAACTATTATAAGAGAGACTCCAGATAGGTCATTTAATTCAAATTACAAGTTTTAAATACTCATAATAATAATACGTAATGAATTTTAATAACATCAACACTATCAAAAACACACACCGTGATTATTCAAAATTCTCATTAGATAAAATTAAGTTTTATCCAATCTCAAATACACAACCTATCTGCATAAAAACTACCCAGTCTCTAAGGCATGATGAAGCAACAGGAAACAGCAAGACATCCATACCTAACACAAAAATATAAATCAACATAACAATAATATATATATCTATATTATTATAACTTCCTGCTTGGCGCGGACTACGAACATCAAAATAGGCCCGTGCATCCTACAGTAATGGACAAAAATACACATTATAATAAATTGTTATATAAAACATTAAATTTTTATAGTTATTTCTCTGTAATAAAATATACATAAATACAATAATTTTCATATCTTCTTTTGTTTCTTCTGCAGGGAAAAATCCACTGCAATATGTACAAGCCTCTATTTTCGAAGAGTTGGGTCCTAGAGGCTTGTGTATGACACCAATGCTGTTTGCAGAACTGTTAAATTTAGTTGGTACTAAGTAAACATAGCATTCGAAAGCTAATTTCACCAAGTCAACGGTTAATTATTACTTTGAAGTACATTTTGCATAACTAAATGTTATTTCCCAACCAATAACAAACAGATTACCAAGAAGTAATATCATAGCGGAATATTTCTTTGTTACGAATTCCGCTTTTCCAAGAGTATCCATTTATTTCAATCATACTCTGGAAGAAAATGTGGTGAAAATTGGTTTCAATTACAGACTGGCACGTGCAAAAGGAATAATTGAAAATGAATAATACCAAGTAGACGAATTTTATAATATATTTAAGAAAAGACCTGGAAAAGACATTAGGTACTATTTAATTATTTGATATTGACATTCATTTGAAGATACAAAAGCATGAACCATATCAAATTAACCTACCTAGCTCACTATTCTACTCAATTTAACGCAACGAAAACATTAAGTTGATCATTTTTCAACTTTACGTTTATTTTACGTGTGTACGTAACTAATTCGTATTCGTAAGAAATACTTGAAGTAATTATGAACGCTAGAGATGAACTCAATATATCGAACTTTACGTTTTACGCATATGTTTTGTATTTTTTATGTTTACACCCATTGTGAATGAGGCCTTAGATCAAATAATAGAACATCCAGCATTCCTATCTAATGTATTGTGGACGGACGAAGCAACGTTTAAGTACGAACGAATCAACAACATCCGTAACGAACACTAAAGGTCATTAGGTCTAATCCACATGCTTTTCGACAGCGAAGGAATCAGCGACGTTTTACTATTGATGTTTGGGCGAGAATACTTAATTCAGAAATTTTGGAAATTAAAATTTTATATGTTGAAATTTTGACATCGTTTAAATATGGTAATAATTACAAATGAAACAGACATGCAATATACATATCTGTAACTGTACACATGGATACGAGGTGTATTGTCCATGTGTACAGTTACAGATAAGTATATTGCATGTCTGTTTCATTTGTAACAAATGCGTAATACGTGCATAACGTATTGATATACTTAAACCTTTTTGTATGGTAATAATTGCTTAAATTTTTTGAAAAATTGTTTGAATGAGAAATTAGAAGATGTACCATATTTAATATGTAGTTATAACATGATGAGGCATCTCCACATTCCGCTTGACCTGTAACAATGTGGTTGAATAGAAATTATCCGAACAGATGGATAGGACAGCATGGTCCCGTGCAATAGCCACCACGCTCGCCAGACCTAAAGCCATTAGACTTTTATTTCTTGTGAGAATTAAAACGAAAAGTGTATGCAGTGGAGATTGAAAGTCGTTACCTATTACCGGACCGAGTTTTTAACTGTGCCAATGGTATGCATGCACGAAATGTTATTAATCGTGTATACAATTCTTTAGTGCAACGTTGCAATCCATGTATTCGAGCTTATGGAACACATTTTGAGAATTTATTAAATTAGATACTAATTAATTCTGTATTTATGGCAATTTTTTTAAATAAGAGGATTTATTTTCTATTTGTAGTATTATGAGTTTGCGCACGGTTAATTTGAAACCCAGTATATCGCAAACTATTAAAGATTGGCAACATGTACATAGAAACTTATTTGTTCAAAATAGCATTCCTGAATACAATATTACGTTTATCGTATAAGTTATTAATCACGTCTATAATATACACCTTGGATAAATGCTTTACTTATACTTTGTGTTTTCGATTTTTACTTAAATATTTATTTAATGTCTCTATAAAATAAGTACGAGTATATTTTATGTGGCGAGATTCAAGTTATACGTTATTTGTTAAATTACTTGAATCACTGGCATGCACGTAATTTGAATGAATTTACATGTACTCATATTTGTTGAATGGATCGCATCCAGTTCAAAGTTTAAAATTCTCCAGCGAGTAAAGTAATGAGAGAATATTATAACACCGCACTTTCCTAATACAGCAACTACTAGAATAAATAGCTCTCGATTTAGAATTTTTTCTCTCTTATACAAATGACCCTATATGGACTTGGCATAATGAAACGAGCGTCTGAACTACATTGAATTCAGAAAGCTAACAGTGAAAATCTTTCTAAAGTTTACGAAAAATCGGATAAAACTGCGGCAGTACCTTCATTAGATGTGAGTGCAAACATCTTGAATTTATTTTTGGTCTAAAGAACATTGTTGTGTATTAGAAAGTTTAGTCGGTGGTGAGAATGACGATTGGCTTGAACTTATTTGTTCTCATATTCTTAACAATTTCAGCTCCAAATATAGAATAAACTAAAATAGAATTATATTTTTTATATTTGTTGTTGAAGTATTTTCTTCTGAGAATATTTATTAATTATTATTATATATAATTAAATATTTTATTATATCTATTTTACATTAATTGTTATGTAAATAACATTAAATATTGTAATAATAGAACGTAATATAAATGGTTGCTTTACAAATTTAAAAATAATGTAGTTGTATAGAAATAAACAAATTATATTTACAGGAGAATATAAATTAGGTACCAGGTGAGTTTTTGTTTAAATTTTTTGTATGTTGATCTCGGAAACTACAATAGATAGACATTTGGTTAAATAGGGAAAGAAGTGCAGTTTTACGAGCTTGACTTAGCACAGCTTACTAGATATTTCCAAAAAAATAAATTTCCCCATTTTGTTTGATCTCGTCTAATTATTTTATTATTAAATTTAGAGAAAAGTTGAAAATGAAAAATATTAAGGTAGCTATAAAACCTGAATTAATTCATTTTTTATCGGACTATTGGCTATCGGCTATTTTCGGGACACAAATTTTTGTTTTCTTAAATGGCACTAATAGTTAGCTAAGAGCTTATTTTTCTCGTTACAACAATGTGCCACTTTATAATGTTATTCTTTTAAATAAACGAGTTATAGCCATTTTTAATTATTTTTTGCCATTAAAAACATAGTTGGCTACAACAAAAAAACATACAAAAACAGACTCAGATCAGATTAGTTGTTAGTTGTGGGAGGTATAAGTTTTGACATTACCTGACTTATTAGTTACCGTTTAGTTATGTTGAAGTGTTTGTAGTTTCATTATGAATTTTTCTCGTCTAGAAAAACGTGACATCATTGTTTGTTACACTGAATGTAACAAAATTCCCCAGAGAACTGCAGAACGCTATTTTCAGATTTTTTTTATTGCCGACAACCTTCACTCCCTACACTTAAAAATTTATTTGACAACTTGGGAGAATTTGGAGCATTTACGAAACCACATGCTGAACCAGGCATTGGTGAGATTACAGAGATAAATGTTCTTGCTCACACCTTTTAAAACCCATCAACTTCAACCTGTGAAATTGCAGTAGAAGCTGGCGTTTCCCAACGCACTGCAGTAAGGGTATTGAGAAAAATTAATTTCTACCGCTCAAATTATCCGTGAGTCAAATGCTACATGCCGGGGACGACGAGAAACGCAGGGTCTTTTGTACATGGTACACGATTATGGGCGGAGCAGATCGTCAATTTCCATTTAAAGTGGAATGGACCTACAAAACCCGTCTAACAAACTATGAAATGTTCAACAGGCACAATGAACATTTATAGTAGCAACAAAATCCCCACAATCTCGAACAAAGAAGACCTCAGGATAAATTTTGATTTAACATTTGGTGTAATGGTATAATCGACACAAGAGTTCTCGGGTCCTATATTTTTGACGAGACATTAACTGGCGATCACTATTTACATTTCCTAGGAACTGTGTTTCAGGATATGTTAGATGAGTTGGATTTGGAGACCAGAATCATGTTAAAATGGTTCCAACATGATGGCGCTCCTTCATATAACAATTTGGCGATCAAACGTTTCTTAGATGAAAAATTTAACAAATTCCTGGATAGGAAGAGTTGCACCGGATTCTTAACCCTCCCCTCCCCATTCGCCGGATCTAACAATCTTGGATTTTTTTCATGCGGGCCACGGTGGAAAACAAAGTACACAGAAGAATTTTAAGCAAACGCTTCAGTACTCAATTTTAAAAGATTCAAAAGATGCTGTAACCTTTGAATAAACAATAATTGTGGTCATTTTGAACACTTGTAAATAGTTGTATTTTTTATGTTGTAATTACGTGAATACGTAATTATGTGTTTATTATGCGTTTATTAACAATATTAATATTGTTAATGAACATTGTGTGGAGAACACAATACAAGTTCATATTTGCGTGAATATTGCTATCCAGATATGCACAAATGTGTTTCGTCTTGTTATAGACTCGTCGGTGTATGATGCTGAGTTCGACAAAATTCATCCGATTTTTAATAATATTTTTATCTCATTACAAATATTTTTAATAATATTTTATATTATTAAAAATACTTTTGTATTACACAAAATTGGTGAGGTTTTAACCAATCATGTATGTTTCAATTATTCTAAAAATATTTTTGATTTATACAAAAAATGGTGAGGTTTTACACACTCAGTATATTTCAAAATATTTTGTGAAATCAAATGAATCCAAATCTCTTCACATCACATTCGCTGTACGTAAATGCTATCGAGTTTTATTATGGGCAGATATAGTGTGGATAGGCAGTCTCGTCTTCTGTTAAACATAGTCAATATCGTTTAAAATCTAATCGTTCAAATTGTCACTCATTTGTGAATGTCAGATTTCTCCAAAGTTCAAGTTCATATTCTGCAGTCAATATTTAACTTTTTTCTCTTGTGAATAAATAAACATTGCTGTCTAAATGATGTATTCGACGAAGTAAATCTTTGCTTTCTTTGTGATTGTCTTTACCCGTTCTTATTGATTTCGGTTACTATGTTAGAGGAATTACTCGTACTAATCTCCTTATTATTTATTCTTATTCTACATTTTCTTTAAATCTAAATTTCTCGAAATTTTACGAATACTTCTCTGGAAATTTTGCCTAATCAATGGATTACTAGTAAATAGCTGTATTCCTCTACAACCATGTGTTGCCGGCATGTTGTATAAATAACAATATTTAAAATTGTTCGAACTTAATATAGAGGTCTACACTGTAATCCTGAATGTTACGTCCTATGTGTTTAGGTATCTAATTTAATTATATATATAATTGTCCGTGTAGAAGGAGATATATATCTTTTTTCTTCAAGATTATAAATTCATACAACTTAAATTCATTGTGTTTGGTAACACAATTTTTGATTTTATCTGTTACACATATTCTGTATTCCATGTACAAAGCGGTTGAGTATAATCCGCAAAGCAGACAAGGACAAATTGAATTTTCTATATTTTATTGCTGACGACGAACTTTTGCATTTTCCGTGCCTGTCGAGTCGATCCAAAAGGAAAGTGGAAACTCATACGAGGCGATATGCAAGGATACCGTTCGGATAGTCCTACCGTTCCGGTACTCGTTTTCGGCGGAAGTATCACAGAATATAACCGGTTTAATATAAATCTTGACCCTTGTTAAGTTTCCTAAATCCAAATAGTGCCGCACGTATATCTTGAAGTGCTATTAAAGGTTGCCTTCTGATCGTTCTGGGAGCAATTAACTTCCAAATAATAAATTGAGTGTATACATGTACATATATACTTATATATATATATATATATATATATATATATATATATATATATATATATATTTAGTGTTTAAAGAATTTTGTTTTTCTTTTTTATTTTATTGGCCGTGTTTTAATATTAAAAATAATAGATTTTTATTGGTTTTAGCGACCTTTTATTGAATTTGGATGTTTGTTTGCGACGTTTCGACTTTTATCAATTCAGTCTTTTTCAAGCATCTGGAAACAAGAATCATTACAATGAACATGAGAACTGTGTTTGTTTTGTGTGCTATAACAATTGAATTAACCATTTTAAATTTAACATTATATTAAGAAATGAATTACGGATTAGGTTAGTGTTTTACGTTGAAAATTAAATAACATTAAATTAAAATAGCTTAGAATGGTAGGGGGACATTTATGTGATTAATATCTGTATGAATTAATTGGAGACTTAAATATTAACAATTTTTAAGTTTAAAATTAGATTAAAGATGATTACAAATTGAGTTAACATTTAACGTTGAAACTTACATAAAATAAAAATAAGAATGGCTAAAATGAACACAATACAATACGTAAAGGGAACAAAGAAAAGTGAAATAAAACTCACATTGTTGTTTTTTCTACACGGATACGCATTCATGTGCCACATGTGCTTGGACACCCAGGACCAATTTTCTTAGAACGAACATGCTTGTGCGGATTTTGTAAGTGAACTAATGCTTTAGTTTGCGGGGGTTTAATTTCTGTTTTTTGGAATGAGCATGGTAGTCAGGACCGTATTTAGGGGTATAAGTTAACATTGTTATTTCTAATGGGAGATATTTTTTTTCCCCGTTTTTGTCTTGTGCGTGCAGGGGTTTTTTTTTTTTTTTTTTTTTTTTTTTGATTTTACTATTGTTTTATGAGAGGGTAATAAAGTTTTGAAAGCCCATCGATTTCGTTCCTGTCGTTGATTGTTTTGCTATTTTTGAAAATGTGTATCATTTCTAAGACCTCTCTAGCTTTTGTGTTCTTTTTTTGTGTTATTACTCTGGTGTTTTCAAAATCAAAATTATGTTTTAGTGTCAATTGGTGTTTTTTTAAAGCAGTTTGATTTTTTGCGTATTTGTGACCTTTCAATCTTTCTTGTAGTAACTGTTTTGTTTGGCCTATGTATATTTTGTCACAGTCTTTGCAGGGTATGTTGTATATTGTGTGTGATTGTTTTAGTGTAGGTGTTGAGTCTTTAAGTTTGGTGTGTAGGAATTTTAGGTTTTTACCGCTTTGGTGTGCTATTTTAAAATTAAATGGTTTGAATATGTTGTCTAATTTTTTCGGATAATCCAGTTATATAGGGTGTGGGGATATATGTGAATTCATTGGTTTTTATGTTATTGTTTTGGTTGTTTGTTTTGTTATAAATTTTATTGAGTCTAAGTTTTATAATTTTTTGTATGAATTGTGGTGGATAGTTGTTTTCTGACAAAATTGTTTTAACTTTATTTAGTACTGTTGGTCTGAAAATTGGGTTTGTGAGATTTAAGGCTCTGTCTACTAACGCTGTTACTACATTTTTTTTGTGGGCTAGGGGTTGGTTAGAAAAAAAGTTTACATATCTGCCGGAAGCGGTTGGTTTAGTGTACCATTTTGTTTGTATGTTGTTTTTTGTTCTTGTCAGTGTTAGGTCTAGGTAGTTTATGGAGTTGTTTTTTTCTATTTCAATGGTAAACTTTAAATTTGGGTGGAAATTGTTGAAACTATTTTGTATATTGTTTATTTCCTTTTCTGGTAGTAACATTATGCAATCATCGACATATCTTTTGAAAAAGGTTGGTTTTGTTTTCAGGGATTTTATAACATTTTCTTCGATGTGCTCTAGTACTAATTGGGCTACTACGCTGGATATAGGGATAATGGGATAATGGGATATAGGGATAATGGGAGCACCTATATCCAGCGTAGTAGCCCAATTAGTACTAGAGCACATCGAAGAAAATGTTATAAAATCCCTGAAAACAAAACCAACCTTTTTCAAAAGATATGTCGATGATTGCATAATGTTACTACCAGAAAATGAAATAAACAATATACAAAATAGTTTCAACAATTTCCACCCAAATTTAAAGTTTACCATTGAAATAGAAAAAAACAACTCCATAAACTACCTAGACCTAACACTGACAAGAACAAAAAACAACATACAAACAAAATGGTACACTAAACCAACCGCTTCCGGCAGATATGTAAACTTTTTTTCTAACCAACCCCTAGCCCACAAAAAAAATGTAGTAACAGCGTTAGTAGACAGAGCCTTAAATCTCACAAACCCAATTTTCAGACCAACAGTACTAAATAAAGTTAAAACAATTTTGTCAGAAAACAACTATCCACCACAATTCATACAAAAAATTATAAAACTTAGACTCAATAAAATTTATAACAAAACAAACAACCAAAACAATAACATAAAAACCAATGAATTCACATATATCCCCACACCCTATATAACTGGATTATCCGAAAAATTAGACAACATATTCAAACCATTTAATTTTAAAATAGCACACCAAAGCGGTAAAAACCTAAAATTCCTACACACCAAACTTAAAGACTCAACACCTACACTAAAACAATCACACACAATATACAACATACCCTGCAAAGACTGTGACAAAATATACATAGGCCAAACAAAACAGTTACTACAAGAAAGATTGAAAGGTCACAAATACGCAAAAAATCAAACTGCTTTAAAAAACACCAATTGACACTAAAACATAATTTTGATTTTGAAAACACCAGAGTAATAACACAAAAAAAAGAACACAAAAGCTAGAGAGGTCTTAGAAATGATACACATTTTCAAAAATAGCAAAACAATCAACGACAGGAACGAAATCGATGGGCTTTCAAAACTTTATTACCCTCTCATAAAACAATAGTAAAATAAAAAAAAAAAAAAAAAAAAAAATCCCTGCACGCACAAGACAAAAACGGGGAAAAAAAAATATCTCCCATTAGAAATAACAATGTTAACTTATACCCCTAAATACGGTCCTGACTACCATGCTCATTCCAAAAAACAGAAATTAAACCCCCGCAAACTAAAGCATTAGTTCACTTACAAAATCCGCACAAGCATGTTCGTTCTAAGAAAATTGGTCCTGGCTGTCCAAGCACATGTGGCACATGAATGCGTATCCGTGTAGAAAAAACAACAATGTGAGTTTTATTTCACTTTTCTTTGTTCCCTTTACGTATTGTATTGTGTTCATTTTAGCCATTCTTATTTTTATTTTATGTAAGTTTCAACGTTAAATGTTAACTCAATTTGTAATCATCTTTAATCTAATTTTAAACTTAAAAATTGTTAATATTTAAGTCTCCAATTAATTCATACAGATATTAATCACATAAATGTCCCCCTACCATTCTAAGCTATTTTAATTTAATGTTATTTAATTTTCAACGTAAAACACTAACCTAATCCGTAATTCATTTCTTAATATAATGTTAAATTTAAAATGGTTAATTCAATTGTTATATCACACAAAACAAACACAGTTCTCATGTTCATTGTAATGATTCTTGTTTCCAGATGCTTGAAAAAGACTGAATTGATAAAAGTCGAAACGTCGCAAACAAACATCTAAATTCAATAAAAGGTCGCTAAAACCAATAAAAATCTATTATTTTTAATATATATATATATATATATATATATATATATATATATATATATATATATACATACAGGCTTAGTTAAAAGTATGGAGACGGCGATTTATTGTCGTTAATATTCAGTTTAGGGAATTATGTTCATTATAAAAGTTTGTTAGGATATTTTGATCTACATTTGAGGATATTTGAATTTTTTTTTCTTCAATTGTTTTTTAGTTACGCCTGTCCGCCCAGTTTTTTTAAATGGGAACTAGTAAATTTTACTCTACCATTCGATAGAGAATTTTTTTCTCTTTACAATAATATTTTTGTTTTTTTTTAAATTCATTTTAATAACTTTTTTATAAGAAAAATTAAACAAATTAATAACAAAGTAAATTAAAGTAAGTGTTCAAATTGTCGTCCATTAGTAATTTGACAATGACCCAATCGATTTACAAAACCCCGAACAGAGTTCTGTAAAAAATCTCGGGGAATTTCTAGTATCGTTCTGGTAATTCGGATTTGTAAATCTTCGACGTTATCGGGCTTATCTTTGTAAACTTTGTTTTTTACGTATCCCCAAAGAAAAAAATCTAAAGGACTTAAATCTGGCGAACGGGCTGGCCATTCAATGGTTCCTCGTCTTCCAATCCATCTGTGGGGAAAACGTTGTCCAGATATTGACGAACATTTACACCATAATGTGGTGGGGCGCCATCTTGCTGGAACCAGATACTGTCATTATGCAGGTGTTCATTGTTTTCATGAGGATAGAGCGTAGCACAAGCAGGTATTATTTCATTTTGCAATAACTGCAAATACAGAGCCGAAGTTAAATTGCCATTGATGAAAAAGGGACTGATAATATGACCGCCTAGAATGCCAACCCAAACATTAACCTTTTGGGGGTACTGCGTATGGTGCTCCAAAAACCAAGAGGGATTTTCCGATGACCAGTATCTGCAGTTATGTCTGTTTACTTCACCGGTAAGGCAAAAAGTAACTTCTTCAGAGAAAAGGATATTGTTGACAAAATTTTCATTATTATTGCAAATATTTAACATTTCTTCAGAAAATTGTAATCTCCTATCAAAATGATCTTCCGTTAACTCGTGTAGAAGGTGTACCTTATAAGGTTTATACTTTTCACTTTTTAAAAATGACACGATCGATGACTGTGAAATATTGAAATTGGCCGCTAATTGATTGGTTGATAAATGGGGATATTCAGATACAGCCAATAAAATATCCAGTTTGTTATAATCGCTTTTTGCTGTTCTAGGTCTACCACTCCTTGGCAAATCTTTAACGCTACCCGTTTGTTCAAAGCGTCTTAATAGTTTTACCAACAACGGATTTATAAATTGGATTTCTATTTGGATGCGTATCATTAAATAAATTACAAACGTCTTGTAAACTTCTGCGTCTATCTCCATAACCCAACATCATAAGTATTTCAATTCGTTCATGTTCACTTAAACTCGCCATTGTTAATATTAACAGCAACAAATTGCACAAATGTATTATTTCTGTCAAAGATTTGACGTTCACAATAACCACTGATAAAATTATGTCGCTCAAGTTTGTTTATTGCTACGCTTCTGTCTATCTGCGATGTACCGAACATCTGTTAATCACATGAACCGGCCTTTAATCACCTTTAATCACATGAACCGGCCTTTTCTTATAAAAAAGTTATTAAAATGAATTTTAAAAAAACAAAAATATTATTGTAAAGAGAAAAAAATTCTCTAACTAACCCTGTATATATATATATATATATATATATATATACTCTCAGAATAATTACACAAGTACGTATGAAATGAAAGATCTTTGAACTAGTAAACAAATTTAATTTAAAAAAAATTGATATTTTAAATAGACATACATATAAATAGGTAATAAATCTACAAGCAACCCTATAGATGTATAAGGGTGATTGGTTGCATAAGGTTGTATGAGTAATCGTATTTATCTATGTTAAATGATTCTTATATGGGCATTTAATTCTATATTAAACCAAAAATAGTAAATTAAATAGTATTAACTAGTGTTTCGACTATAACTACAAACTACGTGCAGGTAGGTTATTGATCTGATTTATGAACGAACAATATTTTTTAAATTATGTGAAATAATAATATCTAACCGGTTTTAACCTCAATCGAGTACCTGTTAATCTGTTTGTCTTTTTTAGATCAGGTTTCCCTGGCATCACGTATTGTAATTCCCAGGTAGGAAGGAATGAGGGTATGGAACAATGGTACAGGATCAAAATTGAAGTAGTTTCTTCTTGTGATTTTCAGGATATAAATTACAGGAATATGCCAAATTTATATGGTAAAACACCTTCTGGTATGTTTCTCTTTTCTAAACTTCAATATTTACTTTATATCAGCTTGCAACTGATCAACAATTTGGGCTTTTATATGGACAATGCCCGATATTATGAAATTATAATAAATGAATATGAATAATAATAAACACTTTTCAGGATCGAATACCTTTTAAATTGCAGGTTATGTATTTTATCTTTAATTATTTAATAGTTTTAGAATATATTTTAAGTTATTTTACTGTTTTTCTTCGAATTTTAAAATACTAATTTTGGACATGCGTGTTTTGTGTAAGAACAGTGCAAAAATTTTCTCTTCAACAACTTTTTTTTCTCTCCTTGGCAACAGCAGAAATTTCGTAAAAATTAGTTTTTCTTTTTCATTTTCTGAATATATTAGCTAAAATTTACATATTTTTCGCCATTGAATATTTTTTTCTTAATTTTCTTCAAATTACCATATCCTTTGTGTTAGTTTGTATGATAAATACTTTTTTGATTCACATAATTCTCAATATGTATAGGTCACGTGGTTTGGCGATATTTCTAAATGACATCAACAAGGGTCATTCAAAAGTCGTTATACAATTATATACAAAATATTTAATCATTATTTTATCAATCATAATTAGTTTTTCAATTCTTAATATAACGCGGTGAATAAATTTAGTGAATGCTTAAATGAAAAAATAGAATAAATTTGTAAATTAGAATACAGTTAATATCGGTATTAAAATAAGAAAACTAATTCAGATTTTACAATTCGATTATAAAATTCTCTTATGTACTGTAGTTGTCTAGTTGGATATTGCTATTTATTGCCTATATACTCTGTTTAATATTTGTTTTAGGGTCAACTCTGCCCTACTACAATATATATACATATATATATATATATATATATATATATATATATATATATATATATATGTATTGTTATATTACTGTGAATGGCTATATATATAAATGAATGAATAAATGTTATAAGTGCCCCAAAACGTTGGGCTCCAAATGTAATATGTCAATGACGTTAATATATAAAAATGTAAAATGTGAATAATTGACTTAATATAATATGGATATATATATGAATGAATGAATGTTATAAATGCCCCAAAAGTTGGGATGACATTTGTTATATTTCGGTGAACGTAGATTGTATATAAAAATTTATTTAAATCGGGCTTATTCAATACTTATCTGTTTTTTATCGGCTAGCTTATTTCTCTCTCAGGGTTAAGGTAGGTTCACTTCTCTCCACTTTGAATTTATTTACGTAGCTTATTTAATTGGAAATGGAACAATATCTCAAGTACTTTACAAAAAAAAAACCAAAGTAAAATATTGACAATTAACTTTATTAATAAGAAAACATCTTGAAAAATTTCAGAATTTAAATAAAACAGTTTCGTGACACACATATATCATAAGGGAGACACACTTAGCAGTTGGTATTCTTACAGTACAAATGCAATATGGTGTAAGACAAGTGCAAATAATTGTTGCTTTATTAAAATATTTTATATAAGTGAAATCGAATCAAGTTTAATATTAGAAATAGTGAATACTAAGTTTTAAATAATGTGGAATAAAAATTACAGTGGTTGAATATCGGTGAAAGCAATGCAAATAATTATTTATAGAATAAACAAAAAAAGTTCTAGAAGTGTTCATAAGCAAGTTAAAAATGGCGCGTATAATATTTGTAAAAATAGCAAAAACCTGAATCTTCGGATATAACCTCTGTTGATTCCTGCGCCGGTGTTCTGGAGAAGTCTTCACAGCGGGAAACTGGAGAATATTTCTGCTACTATCCCTCGGGATGATGTGAACTGTTCCAAATCTCCAAGTCCGACGGCGGCTTGAACGGATGGCCGATCTCGAGCGGTCCACGATGGTGTTTGATGTACGATGAAATTTTAGGCGGGTAGTTTTCGTATCGAAAACTATAAAAATTCTTAACTCTTGAACTGTTTGGTCGGAAGATGTTAAATTTGGTCTACAGGTAGTTCGTAGGTAGGTGAAACGTTTGGTAGACTTAAAAATCTCGAGCACTTAATATTTCCGCCAAATTATTTTAATTAAGCCGGAGCACAAAAAAACGTGACCTCTCGTTGCAACTACTAATTACCGACGCCAATCTTTTCATTTGTTTTTAATTGCATAACTTGCCGCAAATCGCTCCATTCCTTACTTGCATTATCTTTTTGAATATTATTAAATTAAACATTTTTACAGTGTAAAACAGTTAAAAAAATTACATTTTGATTTATAAAATAACTTTAGTTAGGTAACATATGTTGATGTGTTTACAGTCACTCTGTCAACATCTGTTTCTTTGCGGGTTATTGCACCGTTAAAATTGTGGGCGGGGCTTAATTGTTCAAATACAGTTAAATATAAATACGTTAAATTTGTTTGAATAAAATCGCGTTAAATATTAATTTGAAATAGAAATGAATATAAACATCACAATAAAAAATAGAAAAATAAGTTAATTATTTCAAGGCAAATTTGTCGTCATAATAAGGTATTTATACTTTGAATCAATCTTTCCCCTTCTTGGTATTAAATTACATAGTAAATACAAACATTACAGTTACATGTATTCTTTGTATTTCTTTTCAGAGAAAGAGCCCTTCTTGCAATGCCTCAATATATATATATATATATATATATATATATATGGTAAACCTAATCAGTAGGCGATTAAAGGTCTGTATATTACTTCAAAATATATGTATTTAAAAAACTCTACATGTTTCGGCTGTGTACGCCTTTATCAAGAGAATACAAAATATGAATTACCATATAGTTTACCATATCATACCAAGGTCACGAAGTTATTATATTTATATATATATATATATATATATATATATATATATATATATATATAGGGTGTCCAGAAACTCTCCTGACAAACAATGACCGGAGTTTCCTCAGATAATTTTAAGACAATTAAACCCAAATTCACCTAGTCCGAAAATGCTTCCTAAGGGAGCTAGAGTTCTTTGAAGATGGCGCCTTGTATTAATTTTTTTTTTAATTTCTCCAGAACGCTTCTATTTAGAAATACAAAAACTGTTATGCTTATTTATCCTCCAGAGATGAATCGATTCCATCAATTGCGAATTTCTAGTACCGGTCATAGGCGTCCGTTTTGGGTAGGTCAACGGTTATTTTAAGGCATAACTTTTTTGTCTTTAACTTTTAAGCATTTGTGACACTAAATTATTAAATTTTCAGGTATTCCAGTACTAAAAGGTACTCTTACTTTAAGTCGGTAGGATATACCGTCTTCTAGAAAAATCGATTTGTAAATTTTTCGTTTTTTCTTCATTAAAGTTCAATTTTTTATTTTTTGCAATAGTTAGCTCTGAACTGCCAACAGAAGTAAAACCTACGTTTTTCATTGTCAAATTGTTGTCAGTTCGCGAAGTTTATCTTTTCATTTTTTACTTTGTGTTATTCAAACACAACGATTTCAATTTAAAAAAAAATGGTTTTTACTAATGAGGAATACGCCGATATGCATTTAGTTTATGGCGAAATGAGGTGTAACGCTCGAGCGGCGCAACGTAGATACGCTGAAAAATTTCCCAATCGTCAGCATCCCACTCACTCAACATTTACAGCTCTTCATCAACGATTAAGAGAAACAGGTTCAGTGGTCCCAAAAAATAATGAAACAGGGAGACATAATGATGTAACAGCAGAAGATGAAGATGTTATTTTTATGGAAGTTGAGGAAAATCCAGAAATTAGCGTTCGAAGACTATCTGCCATGTACCCCACAATTTCAAAATATTCCTTAGGAAATATCTTACACAAAGAAAATGTATATCCTTTTCATTTTACAAAGGTGCAAGCACTGCTAGAAGGAGATTTTCCTGCTCTCGTAGAATTCGCTAGATGGTTACAAAATCAAAAAAATCAAGATGAAGATTTCTTCAGGAACATTTTGTTTGGCGACGAAGCTACATTCTCAAAAAATGGAATTTTTAATGTACATAATGCACATTATTATTCGTACGTTGGTGACAATCCCCATGTTGTTCAAGAATTTAAGCATCAGCATAGGTTTAGCATAAACGTCTGAATAGGAGTAGTTGACGATTATCTACTTGGACCTGTGGAATTACCTGCTCGTTTAAATGGTTCTGATTACTTACATTTCCTGCAAAATATTTTACCTGATTCGTTAGATGAGGTGCGTTTAAATATTCGGCAAAACTTATGGTTTCTACAGGACGGCTGTCCGGCCCACTTTAGCAGGAATGTACGAGACTTTCTAGATAATAACTACGAAGACCATTGGATTGGAAGAGGCGGTCCAGTTGCTTGGCCAGCAAGGTCGCCGGATTTGAATCCTTGCGATTATTGTGTTTGGGGATACATAAAAGCATTTGTTTATTCCGTTCCGATACAAAATCGCGCACAACTCTGGCTAAGGATACAAGATGCTAGCAACGAATTTAGAAATAACTTTGGAATTTTTGCAAGAATTCGGCGTTCTCTAAGCAAAAGGGTAAACTTATGCATAGAGACTAATGGTCATCACATCGAGCAACTTTTGTAACAATCTACCTTTAATACTTGTTCTTTTTTTGTTAGTTTCGTTCCATTGTAATAAATAATTTGTTTTTAATTTATTAAATTTATTTTCATCCATGCCTTGATAGTCCAAGCCAACTTCGTCGCTAAAAATAAGTAGGTACATAATAAATTGAACTTCAATGAAGAAAAAACGAAAAATTTACAAATCGATTTTTCTAGAAAACGGTGTATCCTACCGACTTAAAGTAAGAGTACATTTTAGTACTGGAATACCTGAAAATTTAATAATCTAGTGTCACAAATGCTTAAAAGTTAAAGACAAAAAGTTATGCCTTAAAATAACCGTTGACCTACCCAAAACGGACGCCTATGACCGGTACTAGAAATTCGCAATTGATGGCATCGATTCATCTCTGGAGGATAAATAAGAATACCAGTTTTTGTTTTTCTAAATAGAAGCGTTCTGGAGGAATTAAAAAAAAAATAAATACAAGGCGCCATCTTCAAAGAGCTCTAGCTCCCTTAGGAAGCATTTTCGGACTGGTGAATTTGGGCTTAATTGTCTTAAAATTATCAGAGGAATCTCCGGTCTTCGTTTGTCAGGGGAGTTTCTGGACACCTTGTATATATATATATATATATATATATATATATAATTGAAACCAAATTATCGACCGTGATATATTATAAAAAATTTATTTAAATTCGGGTAAGCGGTCTGTCAATTAAAAAACTCCTTTACTAAATAACCCTATATTTCGCAACAGAATTTGTTGCTTCTTCTGGGGAAAAAAAATGTAGAGTTGAAAAATAATAAAATTAATTTTATTATTTTTCAACTCTACATTCAATCAGTAAATTGTACGGGATCATTGGACAGAAATCGCATTTAACCTTAGAGAATAAACTCTGAACAAGGTACTCAAAACTATATTCGACGCTCGCAATAGTATAATTCATAGAATAAGTGCCTTTGATTAAAGAAATAATTAAAAACTGCAGTGATTCATATTGAGTTAGACTTGAAGTGCATGCAAATACTCTAGTGAAAACACTATTTCCTATTATAAGACACAAGAAACGTCTAAAAGAAATAACGTCATCAGACTTACTCTGCCAAAGTTGAAAAGTTATTTTACATATATGATTATGTGAAGTATTTGTTTAGTATTCGTTGTAGTTTAATTCATATAGAAATATATAATTGTAGATGTAGATTCTGATAAAATTGACTTATTTTTGATATTGAACAGAATGGAAATAATCATAAGTTAACAAAAATAGTAGAATTAGTCGATATTCGGTGCGAATTACATAGAGTATATTTCATGTTATTGAGCAGAATATGTTCATTATAAACAATAGATTTTGAAATGGGTATATACGTATTAATAGCATGTTTCCAGTAACACAAACTATAGTGAAGAAACTATTAACGAGTCAGTAATAAACATAATCGATCTGGTCTAGGTTTAATACAGGTGAAGGTGTAAGGACAAACAGCAATAAGCATAATGTGTAATTAGAAAAGCGATATAAGTAATTAATCAAAGTATGGTATTTTAGATGTAGATCTCGGTTTCCGTGTTGGAACCGCGTGGAGTTAGGCGTAATTGCCAACGTTTCGTCCACTGTTTCAAGGGACATCTTCAGGGCTGTACGTAGATGTTCGTCGTTTCGCAGTAGCTTGAAGAATGCTATGATAGAGACCGGTACAACTTATATAGGGGGGGACCGGGTCAGATGGTGGCCTACTATTGGCTGGGGACAATGAGCCAATGGCATGCGTCGTATGGGCGTGGTGATTCTTAGTAGAGTTCAGTAGAGTTTGCCATCGTCTCTATTGAGATTGTGGGGATGTTTGTAAATTTCAATAGATTCACGGATTATCCTAGGGAAATAATGCGATTCACGGGACAGAAGCTTGACATCTTTGAATAGAATTTGATGATCGGAGTTGAGTTTGTGTTCTGCCAGCGCTGAACCGGCTATATGTAACAGTCTAGTACAACGTTCATGTTCGGACACACGCACGCCGACTGGCCGCTTAGTTTCGCCAATGTACACACTGCCACACGAACACGGAATGCGATACACTCCTTGTGCTTGGATCGGAGATATTTTGTCTTTAACCGAGGGTAAGAGGTCCGAAACTTTAGAATGGGGTCTGAAGACAGTTTTGATTTTATTTCTATGTAGAACCTTTCCTATATGATCGGCGATACCTTGAATATACGGTAAGGAGGCGGTGCTGATGTTTGGATCGGGTTTACTTCGAGGTTCAATGTCTATCAGGAGAAAATAGACACCCTACTCCAAGACGATTCTTATTGCCTCTTGAAGCGGGATCCTACGGCCCGGATAGAACGTTCTGTAACAGATCTCATCAAACGATCAACTATCCCCGGAGACATACAAAAATCTCTTATCCCAAGACACTCCAAGCCGCCGAGATTATATGGATTACCTAAAATTCACAAACTCAACGTGCCTCTTCGCCCCATTGTCAGCGCTATCGACAGCCCCACCTACAAATTAGCCAAATATTTATCTAACACGCTCAAACAATACACAGGTGACAGTAACACTGCGATTAAAAATTCTCAACATTTTGTAACTCGTTTACAGGATTTTTCCTTAGACACTAGTGATTTAGTAAATCACTAGTGTCTAAGGAGAAATCCTTTAAACGAGTAGTTAGTAGTTAGTAGTTAGTTTTGACGTTGAATCTCTTTTCACGAAGGTCCCGATCCCGGACACAGTGTCTATCATCTCCGACATTATAGCCGCCCACGGCAAACCGAATGATATATCCGAACTCGTAAATGTGTGCCTCACTTCCACGTACTTCCAATTTCGAAACAAGTTCTATGAACAAGTGTCGGGAGCCGATATGGGTCCCCCTTATCCCCGGTTGTCGCTAACATTTTTATGTAAGCGTTCGAACAACAGGTCTAAGCTCCTTTCATTTAAAACCTAAATGTTGGTTTAGATATGTAGACGATACGTTCGTCATCTGGCCGCATGGGCGGCAGTCTTTAGATGAATTCTTACTTTTTCTAAACTCCCAGCACCGTGACATTCACTTTACCATGGAGGTGGAATCAGACGGAAGTCTCCCGTTTTTAGACGTCTTAGTGACCCGCAATATCAATGGCAAACTGGGCCACACGGTTTACAGGAAACCGACTCATACGGACCGATGTTGTTACATGTGACGAGAGGTAGTTTTCTCATTACAACCCTGAATTGAAATCTCAAATGTAATTAAAGCACAAATGCAGTCGAAGACCACAGAAGGCGAAAACTGTGAAAAGCACCGGTACAGTGATTAACTTTTTTTTATAAATGGGGCGTTATTTATGTAGAGTACTATTCTAATGTACTTCGGGGAACTCTAAAAGCAAAATTAAAGAAAAAGACCGCCGCTTTATCAAGACATCGGTTGGATCCTGCATCACGATAATGCTCTGGCCCACAGATAAGCGATTTGTAAATGAACGCTTGAAGAATTTGCGGAGGAAGATAGGTGATCTTGGTCCATTTGACTTCTATTTGTTTGCTGATGTCAAAAAAGAATTGAGAGGTCGAAAATTTTACTCGAATTTAGAGCTCAATTTAAAACTCAACAACGGGTATGGGTAGACTTCCAAAAATGGTTTCTCAGCTGTTTATGACTAATGGACAAAGCAATGGGATTAGTATATTGCACAGAATCGAGAGTACTTTGAAGGATAGCACCAGTCTCGTTATTTTCTGATATTTCCTCGTAAATGAATATATAAATACTGTTATTTATTGCTAGTTATTATTTAGTGTATTTTTTATTAATTTTTTAATTATTTTTAACTGCCGTATGTTTTATTAAACGAACCAAACAGAAGATTTATCACATAAGGATATAACTTTCTACATATATTTATTGCTTATTATTTCCGTATATATATTTGAAGGTATGTAATATCTTAGTGACTAAAATTGACGAACGCTTGATCTTCACTAACTGCTTAATAATCGCTAATCTTTTTTTGCAGTGATCAGTAGACTGCGAAACCGGCACTATCCCGTATCGGGTGTGATTCATCAGTGCCGACAATGTTCAATCGATCAACTTGACAGTATATACGAATGTTATAGCGCGATGGTATTGATAAAAGTTGTACATCTTTCAATGCAAATAGACGGAGTGTGAAATATATTTCGCCAGAGTCGTAATAAAGCCAATGAAATGTATATGCGGAAATTTATTTTTAGGAAAATAAATAAAACACTGAAGTTAAATGAATTTAAATTAACTTGAATTGAAATTAATTCCAGATATATATATATATATATATATATATATATATATATATATATATATATATAACAATTGATAAATTATTGGAGTTTTTCGGCTTTTATATGAAATATTTACAAATATCAAATTAGTATGTATGTAATTGCAAAGTAAGTGGGGATATAAACATTGCTGACTACAAATTCCAACAAAAAAACTCAGTTTACGAGTAACCAGAAGCAGAAACAGACAGTTATCGCAGACCTGAAGATGGCAAATGTGATTTTGCCGAAATGTCATCCAGAAACCAGCACCGGTCTTTACGAAGACCAAAGAGTGGGAATGCAGTTACAACACATAATACTACCTGCGGAAACCTAAAAGAAAACATATATATATATATATATATATATATATATATATATATATATATGTAGACAAAATGCATTTATTTTATACAGTGAAAAGATTCAAAATATTGAAAAGTATAAACTTGAAATTAATTATATCACCTATAATTAAAGTGAATGCTTTGTCACACCACAGTTAACATTTTTTATTCACATTAACTATAATTATTCCAATATATTCTAAACTTTGTTCTGTAAAGTGCGTCCTTTTATTGGACAGTATGTCTTTAAATATAGAAAAACTTCGCTCAGCATTAGAGCTAGTGAGTGGCGCATAGAAACAATAATCTTTAAATTTAATGTATCTACCGATTTTCGTATTTTGAACATTACTACGAAAGCCTTTCAAGACATTAAAATCAGGATTACGAGCGAACATTGCATCAATCTTATTATTAAGCGAAACCGACTCTGTCTCTGCGCCTTCATGACTCATTAGAGGATAGCGTCTGTTCCGCAGTCTAGTGATCAGTCTAAAAAATACAAAACTTATTTTTCGAGCAATGTTTTAATTTTTCTTAAAATTCACTTTCGCGATATAAATGATCTTAAATTTAAAAATTAAAGGAATAAGTTACTTACCAAATGACTTTTTTGAATGTTCTAGAGCTATACAAATGCTTCAATTATATCTTAATAGCAAACTTAATGAAGCCCTTTCGGAAACCGAAAGGATACTAACAATATTATACACATTTAAGAAACACTATCTGCTTTGGTAATTTAAAGTATATAAAATAAAATACCCAATTTTAATGCACGCGTGATAAATCGTTTTGCAGATACTAAAGAGCAAAGAATTTTAAATTCATTTAAAATATTTATTCTGTAATTGCATATTCATTGAGGTAGTGCTATTTTTAATCAACAATACCGTCAAATTTCATATCACCTCTCTTTAAATTTGATCAGTAGCCACCACTTCGAAGAAGAAAGGTAAAAGAAAACTAATTTCTAAAAAGTTAACAGCGCCGTAACGTTTCTGCAAATATAAAAAAAGCTATTAATTCAGGAAATACTTCAGTTAACGTAAGCATTTATAGAACCATCACTAACAGAAGATCAGTAATTCGTTTTGAAAGTGTTACTACACCTTCGTGTATATATAAGAATGTTTAATTTATTGTTAAATAATATCTCTGTTACAAATATCTCACATTTAAAATATTAAAAATTCGAATTAGATTTTCCGTATACAGGCTGAATCATTTTCGGCCCTCACCATGGGGATCTCACTTATTATTGGAGATAGAGTATAGGTTCAAATTTGGCAAAGTTGTTAAATTTTGTGTCAAACATTTCATTTATTGTTCATTAATAATACAAAAATGTCATACACTAACGAAGAGAAACGAGATATGATAAGTATTTTTTATTCTTCGAACCGAAATTCAACAGTAGCGAGTACAAGATAATAAAAACATTAATAAAAATACATAGAAAAGTAAACAATAAACAATTACAGTAAATGTTTAATTATCTGGCCATCTTCGGTAATGCACAATTGGGCACGCCTTCTGGCATTTTGTACTGCCCTTTGTATAGTTCTTCTAGGAACTGCATCGAAGGTATTCTGAAGTCTGTCTCGTAATTCTTCAATGTTTTGTGGCGCATCTACTTTATAAATATTATTTTTAACATATCCCCATAGAAAAAAATCTAGCGGACTTAAATCAGGTGATCTCGCAGGCCATTCAACAACTCCCCTATTTCCAATCCAACGGTTTGCAAACTCTTGATTTAAGAAATTTCTAACAACAGCTGCATTGTGTGCTGGTGCGCCATCTTGTTGCCACGATAAATATTGTAATTGATTTAATGGGATATTGTCGTCAAGATAGTAAGATACGTATGTACGTAAAATGTTTAAATATATTTCTCCATTTAAATGTTCTTCATACATAACTGGTCCTAAGAGACGATTTGCCAAAATACCCATCCAAACGTTTATTCCAAAACGATGTTGTGGTCTTCTAGCCCTGTTTTGTCGGGGATTTTGTACTGCCCAATAGTGCTCCGTATTTCTGTTGAACATTCCAGAATTTGTAAATTCTGTTTCATCTGACCAGATGATTTTGCTTAAAAAATTTTCGTCATTTTCTATCCTTCCCATTAACCAATTACAATATTCTAGCCTTCTCAAATTATCTCCAGGCAGTAAAGAGTGACTAACATGGATCCTGTATGGTTTAAACCTACTATTATGTAAAGTTCTCCAAACTCTGGACTGGTACAAATTTAATTCTGACGCTACTTCGCGTGTAGAAATTGTGGATTATTATTTATCTATAAAAATACAAGATTAACATTAAATTTGAAAACACGCTTTTAATCGATTTTAGTCGATTTTCATTTAAATTCCTGTTGTCTTGACCATTACGCGGCTTAGTAAACGATCCATTCTCGACCAAATTTCTGTCGAGATCTAGAAAAATGGTACGATAAGGCTGTTGTCGTTCTGGATATAATTGTAGATATCTTGTACTCGCTACTGTTGAATTTCGGTTCAAAGAATAAAAAATACTTATCATATCTCGTTTCTCTTCTTTAGTGTATAACATTTTTGTATTATTAATGAACAATAAATGAAATGTTTGACAGATTGAAATTCCAAAGGCTACCTTATTTAATCTTATAATTTATTCTTTCAAATAAAACCTAATGTCAAAAACTTTAGTCAGCATGTGGTACATGGTTAAAAACAGAAAAAAAAACTCTTTCTGAAGATGTCTAAATCCAATATGGCGCCTATAAGAAATTAGATAGTTGATGATGGCCAGAAAGAAACAAAACATCGTATAAAAATTTAGGGTACACCACTGGATAGAGGTTTAGAAATGGCCACAAGGATGTGTTTTTATTTTTTCTCTACAAGGCCAAATGTCGGTGCTACAGGTAAAAGAAGAAAATGGGGTTTCCGCTTTTTTTTTTAAATAACGAAGGTCATTTGTCACAGGTCTATTTTCTTAACGGATTTATAACAAACACAAAATTTAACAACTTTGCCAAATTTAAACCTATACTCTATCTCCAATAATAAGCGAGATCCCCATGGTGAGGGCCGAAAATTAATCAGCCTGTATTTCGTGTTCTCGCATTAGCCAATAGACCCTTGGACATCTACCTGACTTAAACGGTCAACTCGCAACGGACTTTTCCGGTGAAATTTCGGTTTTCAGACATAACTCAAAAACCTGGCGACATAAAACCCTCCTGTTTTCAGCAACCGATTCGGCGTCTCTATTCGTATCCGTGGATGTCCCAATTATCGCCCTGAATGGTTTAGTTTTGGAGATACGGTGCTGGCCCAAAATCTAAGTTTCAATTTTTTTAGTACAATTTTCGCGATTTTGAAAATATTTTTTTCTAGAATTTCGACTCAAAACCCATTCAAGGGTTTTCTAGTCTAGTTCTAAGTCGCTAAAGAAGACTGTACGAAGACTATTGCGCTGAAATTTAACGTTTTCGAGGTGCCTACAGTTTCTGCGAATATCTCGTAATCATCGCCTCAAAATACATAAAGTGAAAGTATTCGAACGCTGAAAGAGGGCACATTCATTTGTTGGAATTTTCAAATTCTATCGCCTGTGATTAAAAAAAATTACGAAATTTTCAAGATGCCGTAACTCCCTCATTTATTCTCCGATCGACGTGTGCGAATTAAAGTGTTCGCCGAAACGATTGAAACGAACTCAAGTACGTTCCCATAGGTCAAACCGTTTGGCTGCTACAGCTGACAGAACTCTCGAAAAAACTTCGAATTTTTCCGGCGAAATTTCGGTTGTTCAGAGATAAAAACCAAAACCACATAGATACATTTCATAACATCATTTACATATAAAAAACTCTCACCTAGATTAGTACCGTGATTGCCAACAATCGACCAAAAAACCGCTAATATTGAATATTTCAAAACATTTTCTAGAGATTTCGTATCGCAATCTTTCTGAATTCCTGTGCCACTTCATAACTGTTTATGAGATTTAGATTCATCATCACATATTTGGGACAAAATAATCCAGACAGTGGATATAAGCTAATTCAACTGCCCCGAACTAGGCAATACCAGTTCCAATCGCTAAGAAGGCAATGGCTACTGTTTTTCGAGAGGTACGCATTGTAGACTAATCGACTATCAAGAGAAAGAGGAAGTCATTACAGGAAACCTTTATGTACGATAGCATTAATGGATAAACTGGAGACTCAAATCAAAAGCAAACGACGATATTTTGTAAAGAATAAGATTATTTTTATCGTGACAATGCACGACATGGTCATTAATCATTAATTGTACAAGCAAAAATGTCTGACTTGCGTTATGAATTGCTTTCACACGCATCTTACTCTTCGGGTATACCCTCTAGAGCCTTCTTCATGTTTCCCTGTCTGGCTGGAAAGAGATTTGGTTCTAATGACGAAGTAATTCTGAAATGGAAGCTAATTTTGAGGGTCTCGAACAATCAGGATATAAAGAAGCTCGACCGACGTTGGACTCAGTATAGAATTGGAAGGGCATTATGTCGAAAAATAAAAACTTACTTTGGAAATAAAACTATTTTTTTTTGGTTAGGTTGAACGTTTCACTACTCCCTCATATGGTCTCGACTTCGATTTAAATTTCTTTTTATTCTTACATGTGAAAGTTTGTTGCGGGGAATGCATTTTACTTCGATCATTGAAGCTACAGATGCCTTCAGAAAAGGAATAAATGACATACCTTTAACAACATGGAAAAATGTGTTTAATTCATCGGATGCTTTCACTGGAACAGGGAGTAGACGGAAATATTAGTTTTACTGTATGTATTATGCTTAACATGAAGAAAACACCTCTAGAAATAATAATTCATTTATTTTTTGTGTATGAGTATTTATATAGGATGTAAACTAAATATGCTTGGATACTTTAATATGTAATAGCTGTAATAATAGTAAGCATAAGATGCTAATGCACTAAAACTCTATCTCGAACGAGGTCAAAGACAAAAAAAAATTAATAAATGCGCGTGGCTTGATCCGACTCTGATAAATTTAGTATTTCTTTATAACTGCAGCGCTACTCCTACTGAAGCTTCACTTCCATAAAGTATGGCTTATCTAAATCACGATTTAATGCATATCGTCTTATTATATGGTGAAACTGGTGAAAAAAATGTCAGGACTACTAGATGTATTTATGAAGGGTGGTTTCCAAACCGAAGATATTCATCAAATAATTTAATTTTACAAACCGTGTACAGATTAAGAGATCGCGGTACATTGCATCCAAGTAATGAAGGCCGTGTCCGTGAAGATGATCTTCGGCAACGTATTTTTCAAGTTCCAGCCCATATCCGTGAAGACCGAGTCGTGTTAAAGCGCGTACATATTCGTATTTACGCAAATTGAATATCTCCTTTAAGCAATCCACCTGTTTCACGTAAATTTGACCCTTTTTGATCAAAAAATTTGTCATTGAAAAAAGAGGAAAATAGAACAGAAAAAAAATATGAACTTTCAATTAAATTAAATTAACAAATGTAATTTATTATTCCTCGTGAATTTCAAATTAAGACAACCAAATTAAAAATTCCATATCATCACAAAACTCTTATACCGCTTAAAATTTTTAAAGAAACTGGATATTGTATTTTTCCGGAATATTACAAAGGTTAGGCCATTGACCTACTTATAAATAATAAGACAACGGCTGATGCATAAGAAAATGTATGAATGACTACATGTCATAAAACTTTCACACAAAGACGTACCTATTATTACCCGAAATGTGAAGGGGATTTTTTGGTGAACTTGAACAACTATTTGTTTGTTAGATCGACAACATATAAACAAATAATTTCTATTTATTTAGATTCAATCAGAATACAGGACCGTATTTGACATGGTTGTGTTTCCAAATTTCCGTATAAACTAAAGTTTTGATAGAATAAAAGTTTTTATAGTTTTGAATTGCTGTCTTATGTATATATTATATATTAGCGTACATAATTTGCACCCTGTATTTAATATAAACTTGTTAGATGTTTTACATGTATTTGAATAAGCGGCATAGGTATTTGCCAGTAAACTTGATACTCAATTTCACCGACTATTCTGATATTCTAATATTCTCTAATTGTTAATTGCGTACGTAAGTTTATTACATGTTTAGTATGTTGCTAATATTACGTAATTTCCCGTAGAACCGAACTGGGGTGGTATTGATTAAAATTTAAATTTTAAATTAGGTAAAACCAATTATCATCAATTTCGTATTGATTTTCGACTTAGGGGAGCTATGTGCTCATTTATACCAGAGAGCTTGGGCTGGTAATAAAATTTGCTAGAGCATCGGTAAGGAAGGTCACACTTTTATTTTATGCTTTGGTTTAGTTTACGAACTCAGTCAACGTAATAGACCAAGCTTATCGGGTCTTCAGACATCTATTAAGACTCTTAAGAAATCTATTAATTATATTAGCACTCAATACTCACGTATACGAATTTCTATATTGTCAATAATTTCAATAAATTTAAATTTTGTTTATGCACAAAAATTCAATTTGTGATTATTTTAATTATATTCTTAAGAACTGCTTGACTTTGATAAATTATAACGATCATGCGTAATATAGAAATTAGTAACAAGTGTTCATTTGAAAAGTCAATCTAGTAGCATGTGATTTACTGAGAACATTTTGAAGTATGTCGTAAATTAAAATTTACTACTTAATCTACGAAGTCGTATATTTTGACAGTTTCATACATACAAATAAATAACAAATAATAAGTATTTATTGAAAACTATAACAAATGAAAATGTTGTCCTTCAAGATCAATGCACTTTGAAATCCTCCGTTCAAAATTTCTGATGATATTCTACAATATTACTGGATTGTTATTAATTTCCATGCATTTCTGTTCGATTCTCTGTAGCATATCATTCAAATTCAATATAGGTGTTCGAAATATGTTATTTTTTAGATAAGGCCACAAAAAGAAATCGCTAGGCGTTAAATCGCATGAACGTTCAGGCCAGGCAATTTCAGTATTTCGACTAATTGTACGCTCATCAAAAAATTCTCTTAAATAATCCAAAGATTCTGCAGTACAGTGGCAAGGTGCTCCGTCTAGTTGGAAATATGCATTTTGAAGTTCGTCATCATGCAACTGATTGACAAATGGTTGTAAAAGTTCCGTACGGTACTTTTGAGCAGTTAACGTTCCCTGAAAAAATATTGGTCCAATGATTCGCCTTTGGCTTATCGCTGCCCAAACTCCAATTTTCTCTGTATGTAGCGATTCTTCATTAATTACATGTGGATTTTCACTATTCCAAATTCTTGTATTTTGTGAATTTAGGTATCCCGTTTTATAAAACCATGCTTCATCAGTAAAGATGACTCTTTGCGAAAGTTCTCCATTATTGTTCATATTTACAAACCAATTACAAAACTGTAATCTACGTGGGTAATCAATTTCTAACAATTCTTGTACTGCTGTGACATGGAATGGATAAAGTTACATATCTTTTTTTAATAACTTGTGAGTTGTACCAACAGAAAGGTTTATTTGTTGACTCAAATGTCGAACAGATGTTTGTGGTTCATTTTCCATCATTTCTTTAACACGATTGACAACTTGAGGTGTACGTTTCTTAACTACTCCGCTGCCTGATTTTCTTAAGAGGCTAACAGTTTCAGAAAAAAGTTTTAAAGTTCAATCCAAAGTATTCTTAAATTGTATATAATCTATTACAAAATGTGGAAACTCAACTTGAAATTCTACCATGCAATCTTGAACTGAATAAATATTTTAATAATTTCAACACGTTGCGGCGTTAGATGCTCCATAATAAATTGTTATCGGCCACTCTCTACGACTGTCAAATGCCAACCAACAAATGTCATCCAGATCAAAATGGAGTCCAAACAAAATCGACCATTAAACATTAAACGCACCCTGTATATCATTATTCATTACCACAATTCTATCTACGACGAAAGCCAATTTTTAAATTTAAAAGATCAGCTTACACAACAAATTAAATATTTTTACTGCGAACTATTTACTAAATCGACGTTTCATATCGCAAAATTCGAACGGCGCGGCGACCGGCGAACTTGGCTGAACAATACATCAAGTCGGTAAATGATTTCCATCAGTCAGTGGTGGATCAGTATCGTTCGTTCGCCCACACATTTAGGTGGACATGTTTTCAAACTTACTTAGCGTTAACTGATAAGTTCGATTTGAATAAGTGAACCTTGGTCGATGCTTCGCTATTTTTAAACGGCACTCTCACACACACAAACACGCACGAATACACGCATGCATACATAAAAGCTTGAGTTATTGTTCATTTCAATAATAATAATCCATAAACCATCAATTTTATTACCACTTCGAAAATAAGCCTGGACTAAAAAAAAATTATGTTCTAAAGTGAAAGCCATTTTAAAACTGAGAAGCAATTTATTTAAACCCGAATCGACGCACGATTATTTTATTCACTAACTGATATTTGTGATTGACATTATCAAATGTCATTTGGATTTACGTTTACGGAACAACAAACACATACTAATATATATGTGTCTTATTCTATCAAAATTTCAAAGTAACCTAGATTGACTTTTCAAATGAACACACGTTATACTTAATAATATCTATAAATACTTACGCGAACTGGAGAGATATGCGAGAGGTACATTGAATTATTTTATCCAAGAAATATCTTATTTTACTTGTTACATTCGCAACTTACTCCTTACACTATCGCTAACCTACTCCCGCACTTATCTCCACATCGACGTTCAATATCCCACTACCATCAAACTGATTAATCTTTCGCCAGCCTTCTTGCCATCTGCTTAACTTCCTTTCGCGCCAGCAAAGCCACTGACTATTGGAAATATCGACCAATGGCTTCTTTTTTTTTATTTAGAAACATGTGTGTAATGAAATTTCTTGTGACACTATGTGTGACTAATTTCATTATTTGTTTTAAAACGGTATCCCTTTAGAAACTTCAGATATAGTGGAGAATAAGTAAAATTAATTTTGAGCTCTGTCAGTATTACATGGTAACTGATCTATTCAATAAAATCCTAATCTCTAATTACGAAGCGAAACGCATTGTTAGGAAACATTGTATTTTAATCTGTTTTTCCGAACATTTTTTTATATTATGTGCGTCAATTTATGCAGCAGTAGAGCATAATATTGAGCATTTGCGCAAATCATCAGTATTCTCTCGGCTATCACTATTTTTTCTTCGATCGAAGCAGGTTTTGCATTGATCCCCTTCGCTTGGTCTTCACTATTCCTTGAACTCAATTTTCGATAAGTCAAGGTGCTGCAATTGAATATCCGATACAAGCTTCGATACCCACCTTGCTATAACTTTGTTCATCCCCATATGATCGTGAAAAACCTGGGTAAGAGAGTTGTGGACCAGCTAATTTGTGAAAACATTTCGCATCGTTGCTATACTTATGTCTTCGGATTAATTAATTGCCTTATAATTTGTTTTAAGATATATTTCAAAATTCATTTTCACAGCCTGTATACGAGGATCACCTTTTATATTTCCACAAAATCTGGGAGGAAAACAAAATCTTTGGGAACAAACTATTTTATTGTTTTTCAAATTATTCGCCTTTATGGTCTATACACTTTTGCATGCGGACAACTCAGTTTTCAAAACATTTTTTCCACTCTGAATGTTGTATCTCAGAAACATGGGTTTCAAAGGCTTCAACTGCTTCTTGAGGTGTTGAAAATCGCTGTCCACCCATTTTTGTTTCACAGTTGGGAACAAAAGGAAATCATTCAGTCAGGTGAATATGAACAATGAGACATTATTTCAATACTTTTCTCCTTCAAATAGTCAACAGTTAGAAGCTCGCATTGTCGTGATGAAGAATAATGTGACGCTTTCGGTTCTTCTTCCTGATTTCGTCTATAACTTTTGGCAAACAAATTACTGCATGCCATTCAGCGTTAACGGTTTTTCGATCCTCTAAAGGAATTGTTACGATATGTCCTGTAGAGCCGAAGAAACAAGCGATCATTTTCTTGGAAGAGCTCCTTGCACGAACAACTTTTGTGGGGTTCGGTTCGCCTTGGAACACCCATACAGTAGATTGTTGCTTGGTTTCCGGCTCATACGCATATATCCATGTTTCGTCATCTTTGACGATGTTGTATACGGATTTTGCGGTTCAAACGTGGAATTTTTGCGCATCTTTTTACACCAATTGACACTAGCTGCTTTTTGTGCTTCGGTCAAGTTATGTGGAATCCATCTGGAACATATTTACAAATTACATTCACAAATAAATGTTCATGTAAATTCGAATGAATTGCAGTCTGCAATATGCCAAGAGATGCCTCTACCTCACTGTAAGTCAAATGTCGATTGTGTTCTATCATTTTCCGCACAGCATCGATGTTTTTTGGAATCACAACAGTTTTTGGTCGACCTTTACGTAATTCATCACTCACTGAGGCACGAGCATGACGACATTCTGCAAAGCAATTGTAAACGGTCTTCTCTGAAGATGCTTCATTACCAAAAGTTGACCGAAGCGATATAATGCATTCTTGTGGAGTTAGGTCTTTTTTATAATCGTAAAAATCATCCAACGAAAACCTTCACGAGTAATCTCCATTATTTCACAAACTCACTGTCTTAAAGCTGTCACACTGACTCAATTTCTAAGCTATAGCGGATTTCTCGTTGACAAATGTCAAACTTTGAGAATATAGTAATTACATATTGCTATGAACTGTGGTGATAATTAATTATTTGAATTGGCCCACAATCCACAACAGCTTGCTCGGTTTAACTCTAGTCGGTTCAGCCTTCTAGGAGCTCTTGTATCTTCAGGTTACCCACGAAGGGGTATGTGTTAAATAAAAAAGGTATTTGAAATAAAAGTCACGTTAACAACACAAACATATAATTTTAAAAAATAAAAAAAAACTCTCTTAACAAAGTATTAAGAGTGTCTTATGCAACACAAATGCAATAGACTGAGGAAAACTTGCATGAATATTGACTCGCATGCAATGAAAAAACCTCAATTTACCGCGAATAAACCTAACCTAATTATATAGTTAGCAAAACTTTCAAATTTAGTTAATTACGTTACCCTAAACCACAAACGTCAGACAGAAAATTATCTGTCAGCGCGCGCAACTCAAAATGACAGGATCATGCGCTGAAATAACATGATCGACGTTCCCTTCAAATTTCCCTGACCTTCATATAACTACAGCCAACGAAAGCAAAAACTAGCAAAAAAAACTAAAATGTTGAAAATTTTTCTGACTATAAATATATTATAAAATAAAATTTATAGAATTTACGAGCTCAAATCAATATATAAATATCTTACAGCAATACATATAAATATAAATATACTTGCAAATGCACACGTACATTAATTAATGTGGTCGTCGCACATCACTAAAAGTTATACTTAAAGAGAGATTTCAGATAGGTCGCACAAAATCAAATTTACAAGTATCCAAAACTCGTATTAAATCGCAATTTACAGTAAACACATCAAAGATCACAACTAAAAACACAAACCGAAATTAACTATAATACTTTGAATAAAGAGAAAGTCCTTATTCAAAAAAAATCAACTCGACCTATCTATCTAAAGGATGAGAAATCTCTAAATCTCCCACTCGGAAATGAACATCTCCATGCCTAGAACTTAAATCAAAAGACCGTCTATGGGCGATACACTTCCGTCGCTGCAGGAACCGCATACATCAAGACCACGCTCGAACATCATACAGGCGTGGACAAAAATACACATTATAATCAAATTTTAAATTAAATATAAAAAATCTCTAATTATTATCCTGGAATAAAATGTACATAATTATAAATAGTCTTTTACTGTTTCTTCAATTTTTCTTCGGGGAAAAATTCGTGACAATATGTTAAAAGCACTAGTGGTCAATTGTAAAAATGTAAAATGTGTCTCTCGTATAAATATTTTCCGTTTATATAACAACTTTAGTTCATTTATAGCGACGATACTTTATAGTCTCTAATTTGTTGCTGCATATCAGAAAATTAGAGATAATTCAATGAATTTTAATTTCTTATTATTGATATGTGCGCTATAGGAAGTCATAATATATCCTGCTATGAAATGTTAATTTTGAAAAGGAAGGCTTTATATAATTTTAAATGAACTGTTTTAATATCAATTGTAATAAATCTATATGTATGCTAAATGTCTATGTTAAATGTATATTGTCAATGTGAAAGAATGTGAAAAAGTGATATTATAATAAGGTTTAAAAAAAACAAACAAGTAGCTGGGTATTTTGAATTCAAAAAAGATATATTATTGACAGGAACATGAAAAATTTAAAAAAATACATTATTAATGAAGACAAAGTAAAATTATAAAAATACAATTTTAAGATGAATATACTTGAAAGAAAAAGGACGTATATAATACACTCCGCAAAAAAAATTATCGCATAAATGCCGCTACCAATGTTGTAGTGAGCTGTAGTAAATAATGACTATCAATATTTCAAAATACGCTTCTTGTAAAACGATACATAATTAAGTCAATAGCGAGTGTTTCCATCTCTTGCCCTAATTACAGCCTCGTCGCGATGCGCAAATTATTAATTAAGCCACCTATGCAATTCTAATCTATATTATCCCACTCTTCAAGACGTGTCGCTTGGAGTGTCGGAAGGTCGCGCAACTGAATTCCTCGTGTTTTTAATTGACGTCCTACGTGATCCCAAACATGTTCTATTGGATTGAAATCAGCACTTCGTGCTGGCCAGTTTAAAGTGGGTATTTCCACATCTTGCAAATAATGTCTCACTATATGAGGAATAGGTGGGCGCGCGTTATCGTACACAAAGAGAAAATCTGGTCCTACAAACGGTGCAACATATGGATCTAGAACGTCTGTTATGTACCTATGCGCCGTCGATCGAGTTCCAGGAAGTGGCACTAACTCAGTACGATCCACAAAAGCAATATCTCTCCACACCATTACCGAACCACCACCATAATTTTCTTTTAGAATGAAGTTACACTGTAAATAGCGTTCACCAAGTCGTCTATAAACTGGAATTCGCGTAGCGTGTAGCGATAAAATCTAGATTCATCCTAGAAGAGCACTCTGTGTCAGTCGTCTGCCTCCGTTTCGACATGTTCATGAGTAAATTCCAATCGTGCTGTTTTGTGTTCTCTGGTCAAAGTGGACCTTTGACTGGTACATATGGACGTGTATCATGTTCCCGAAGACGATTCCTCTCAATCTGCTTAGTAACCACTACGGAAAACGTCATTTTGTAACATTTTTGAAGTGTCGTATTCGCAGTGCACTTAAACGCAAAAAACGATAATCTCTCTCTAAGGTACACCTTCGGCGCCCTTGCCCTGGGCTTCTGTCGTATGCTCCTGTCTCCCTATATTTTTAAGGGCACGAGATATGGAAGCCTGACTTACACCAATGGATTGCGTTATCTTTTGTTGATTTAAGCCAACATTTGACAGTGTTTCTACTCTAACAACTTCATCATGAGACAAATATCGAGAATTACGATGCTGATGGCTTGTCAATCTGAATTATATCTAACCTCAACTTGTTTTTTTTTCCCTAGACAACAGAGCCGTAAGGCTTTTATTTTATTTTATCATTACAAAGAATAGATTTTTTAGTAATTATCTTTATTAGAAGAAATAAATAAACACGCAAATACCTCGATTTACAACTAGATTTCTCCCTCATTTACTTTAAGAGTTTTTGAAATGCTAGCATTAAAAAATTATTCAATTATTCGGGAATTTTTTGCGGATTGTATTTGAAAGTAAAGGAAGATAAAATTATGGAAAAGTGACATAACATTTGACAGGAAGGTGGCAGAGGAATTAGGACAGGAGCTTTGATTAGTTTGATTCATTTGATTCAATTAATAAAAGATAGAGATTAGTAAATTTAAAAGAAGTTTAGATTTTATTTTCATGAGATAAGAAACTCAATTTTCGTGAAAAGAACGACGATCCGGAGATAGTTTATATGTCCGGAGATGATATTATATATCAAATTATAACATTTAAGTATCTGGATTACCTAAACATCAGCACCATGGACAATCCACTATATAGGCCTGACCTAGCACCTTGTGATTTGTTTTTGTTTCTAAAAATTAAAGATAAAATGCGTGGAATCACTTTTACGTCATGTGATAAATTAGTGGAATATGATAAAAACCTGGTTTCTGAAATATCTCAGGAAGAGTGGCATCATTGCTTTAAGAACAGGTTTCATCGAATGCAAAAATATATTGATGTTAAAGGGGAATATTTTGAAAAACAATAAAATCATTTAATTTTTTTTTAAACTAATCCTTGCTTGATTTTCTAAAAATGTTCAGTGGTCCCTTTGTATAAACTTGAACCAAGTATACGGTTGTATAGACAGATAAGTGTAAATAGTTCCTACCACATTATTCCCTCGTGACTATTATCTGTGACTGTTATCTCCTTCCAAAGCTCAAAAAGTACTTGAAATGGCCTCGATTTTTATCGAATGACGGCGTGGAAAACGCTGTGGGGTCGTATTTTGTGGAATTATTTAAAAACTCTTCATTTGCGGTAAATTAAGAGCCCATTAGGTTTAAACAAAATTGTAATGTGTGTCTTAAATGCTAAATTTTCGCCATTGCAGTACATATACGAATTAATTGCAAATTAGCCAATGGATCTAAGTAAATACTATGAAGTACAAGTTTAGAAAATTACGTATTCTAATCATACTCTGATATAGTCCTTAGGTAGCATAAATTGTTACAAAAGCCGTGACGAGAATAGTTTCTAAGCTAATTTCGGATTTTATTGCAATTATTGTATTTACAGACGCCAAAAAGTTTCTATAAAATTTCTTTGATATATTGATTTAAATATTTATGTAGTTTTATGAAACTTTGTATAACAAATTTCATTAATTCTAATTAAGGAAATTTTCCTTACATATTATTAACATAATTTTAAAATATTTAAATAAGTGTTAATTCTAATGAAAATAAAAAGAGGAAATGAACGAGTGAGACAAATTCATCATAAAGCCTAAGTGGAGACATCTTTGCAGAGGCGGAAACAATTATTTTTACTTTCCTCCTTCCTAGTAAAAATTATACACATTTGTAAGATAACCAAGGAAATTGGATTTCCCGACAAATTGGAATTAAGTACAGACAATTTGTACTTAACGAGAAGACTGAAGAAGTCGACGACATCTGTTAATGCTAATAAAAGCTTTTTACTTTAAGGTAATCTAATATAATTAATATAATTTAACTTATGGAAGAAGCTGCTAAACTAAGATTTCATCTCTACATACAAATATATATATATATATATATATATATATATATATATATAGAATAAAATAAATTAAAGGCGGGCAAGCGGCCTGTCGATTAAAAACCTCATTTATTAAGTATCCCTATATTTCGCAACAACTTTGTTGCTTCTTCCGGAAATAAAAATGTAGAGTTGAAAAAAAAAATAAAATTAATAATATTAATTTTATTATTTTTTTCAACTCTACATTTTTATCTATATCTATATTTCGCAACAACTTTGTTGCTTCTTCCGGAGATAAAAATGTAGAGTTGAAAAAAATACTAAAATTAATATTATTAATTTTATTATTTTTTTCAACTTTACATTTTTATTTCCTGAAGAAGCAACAAAGTTGTTGCGAAATATAGGTATACTTAATAAATGAGTTTTTTAATTGACAGACCGCTTGCCCGCTTTTAATTTATTTTATTCAATATATTACGGTCGATAATTTCGTTTAAGTTATATATATATATATATATATAGATATATATAACAATTGATAAATTATTGGAGTTTTTCGGCTTTTATATGAAATATTTACAAATATCAAGTTAGTATGTATGTAATTGCAAAGTAAGGGGGGATGTAAACATTGCTGTCTACAAATCACAAAGCAAATCGTACGAAATTTTTTAATTAAAAAATATTGTCTATATTGGGACTCGAACCCAAGTCTACAGTTTACCGGACAGATATATATATATATATATATATATATATATATATATATATCTATATATAAAGATAATTATTTTGTGACCTTTGTATGTTATGGTAGATTCAATTAGTTGGTGATTTAAGGTCTGGCTTTACTTCAAAATGTATATATTTAAAACAATCTTACATGTTTCGGCATATGATGCCTTTTTCAAAGAATTTAAAATATTATTTTAAATTCTTTGAAAACAGATATCGGAAGAAAGTGGAGTTAAGCAGCGGACAGTACAGAGAGTTTTGAGAAGACATGAATACAAGTGACGTAAATTTCGTTCTACTCAAGAAATATTCCTACGTGACGAAAATAATGAACAAAGTACAAGAAAATCAAAATTTTATTAACAATATTTTTTTTACCGATGAAACATCATTTCCGTTTTTTTGGTCTCATAATTTCCAAATAACCGGTTATTGGTCTAAGAAAAATAGACACCTGGGTACAGAAACGCACACACAGTACCCAGCAAAATTAAATCTATGAGCTGGCATTTTGAACAACGTAATTGTTGGCCCTTTTCTTATCGAAGGTATGCCTAACAGCAACAAATATTTAGATATGTTAAATAACGATATTATTCCCGTTGTCCACAACATTAGTACCAATTTTGGTTCCAGCAAGATGGTAGCCCGGCTCATAATACGAGAATTGTGAACGTGTTTGAAAGAAATACCTTTCATAATCGCATTATAAGTGGAAACTGCACAATTCGATGGCCGCCCAGATCACCAGACCTATCACCCAACGACTTCTTTTTATGGGATACATTAAACAAAAAGTTTATAATGCCCCTCACGAAAGAGTACGTAATATAAATAAACTGCGTGTTAAAATAATAAACAAATGTTCTTACAATAACGCCTGAAATGCTGGCTAACGTTCGGTAATAATTTTATTACAGATTGACGTCTTGTCGCGAACAAGGTACATATTTGAACATCTAATTTGACTTTGTAATATATTTTATTACTTTAACTGCTAGAATTTTAATTTATTTTATATCTGTAAGGAGAATACATGTTTCGTTTTGCGCCATTGTAAAAAAAATGAAATAAGTGATTTTTGAAATACACATTAGGACTTCAATTGAGAAATACTTCCGCCTACTAAAGGTTAACTGCCGATAAGCCAGTTACATCGTCGCACAACTTGATACCTCTACATTCTCCACTACAAATCAAACATCTGGCATCGCTGCAAAATATTTGTCTTTGTTTTATACCGAGTGCTCACTCGCT
The DNA here is from genome assembly GCA_935421215.2 of Melolontha melolontha. NCBI lineage: Eukaryota > Metazoa > Arthropoda > Insecta > Coleoptera > Scarabaeidae > Melolontha > Melolontha melolontha. The sequence goes on along the minus strand of OW285237.1, from coordinate 162,503,484 downwards.
CTTGCTATTTCGAAGACGTTAAAGTTTGTCGGCTACAGTATATATAAATGGTTAATTATTTCTTGGAATTCGGCTTGATTACTATTCACCAAATAAAAATTTTTATATTAATGTTTCGAATTTTTATTGTCTTCGTCAAAATAAATTGTTTATTACAATACTAGGTGTTTTCTGTAAATGTAAAATTATATTAATATTATATGTTAATTGTTACTTACACTTTGTTTGATAATTTTTTATATTTTCTTTATTTTAATCTATTTTACCCACTGTGACGTATTGACTATTATACATATAGTGAACTGGAATTTACCCGATATACCACATCTATTTCGCTTTAAACATTTTGTGCTTCATTCCTACCAGGAATTTGATACTTTGTCTTCGTGCGGATGATTTTAATTAATTAATAATAAAGTAAGTGTTGACGTTGAAGTTAAACTTTACTTTATTTATAACATATTATATTATAGGAAAATATAATGTCGATAAATTTGCAATCCCGTTACGATCGTTTACGACGTTTTCTTCTTGTTTTCTAATGTGAATTAGTTCATATATAAATATATATATATATATATATATATATATATATATATATATATATATATATATATATGTATGCATATAGATAATTATTTCTTGACCTTTGTATAATATAGTAGATTTAGATATTCGGCGATTTAAGGTCTATTTTATTTTAATATGTATATATTCAAAATAATCCATTGTGTGAAAATTGTCATCCGGACGTACCGACACTTGGTTCGTTCTAGTATGGACTCCCCAATGCATAACAATGGGGAGATAAATTACACAATAAAGACTACCTTATCGCATATAGTCAAGGTATAAAATACTGTAAGAAAAAAATTCAAAGCAGTGTGTTGCGAAGTTTGTCTATCCAACATCATGTACTGACGAGTCCATAGTAGGACGAAACACATTTCCGCAATTTTCACACAAATATGTATTTGTATTGTGTTCTCTACGGATCTTTAATAATATTCTTGATACTAAAAACGTTTCGTTTTATAATATATGTGGCTCTTATAAGCCAAGACCTGTACTATGCAAGTAATTTCTGGCTTCTTTAATATTTTTTCAATATCATGTTTTGTTCAGATTTTATTTGTTTTATTTAAAATATAAATTAATGTTATAACTTTCATTTTATCGTCAATGAAATTATTATTATAATCTAAAGTTTTTATTTAAAGTAGTCAATGATTTTAATGTATAGTTGGCGACATTGAAAAATATTAATAATATTGTCTAGTTAATTCATTAAATTTTACATTTTTAAGTAAAATATTTATATCATTATATGAATTTTCATGTTAGAATTACAAAACAAAGTTTTGATTGTTGAAAGCTAAATTCGAACTGAACAATTAGAAAATGGTCAGTAGGTTTAACATCGTATGCAGGATTTTCGTCAAGAATTCCCTAAACTTGAAAACACGTATGAGCAGCTGGTTGGTTAGCTAGATTCACATAGTTCGTGTAACGGGGGTAATAGTTCGTATATAAGGGACAGAATACCTATCAAAAGAACCTCAACTAAGAAATTCATTGCGGAAGTGTCATTCGAAGTTATCAGTTGAGATACGTTAAGTTATTTTGAAAAAGGCATAAAATTATTTCCAAGTTATTCATGAACCCAGTCTCAGTGGTTTCATCTTTCGGGTATTATTCCAGAGCCCAGAAAATGGTTTTGGCTGACAGAATCAACGAGGCGAATCATTGGACTTACATTGTTTGGTGGGAAGACGAATGCTGAAAGATATTGAAATGATTTATTAGAAGTGTTTAGTAGTAAAGGACGCGATGATGAACTAGCACAAATGACTTAACAAGCGTGTGCTCATTTGGAACATTTGGCAATCGAATACATAGCTGATCAAAGTTATTAAATTTTTAATAAATATAATGAATAGCAAGAGTCCCACATTAGATCCTTGGAGCACAGCAGATGTTGAAACATATTTCCTTTACAAAAGTATTTTTAATAATATAAAATATTATTAAAAATGGGGTGTGAAGAACACAATACAAGTTATATATTTGTGAATGTATCTCCTCTCCAGAGACGCAGATACGTATTTCACCTTTCTACAGGATCGTCGGTACGCCCCTGCTGGAGAAGAGATAAATTCAACCAAATATAACTACCTTGCTATCAACCAGAAATTATTAAGACAGAGCGTGAAAAAAATATTCAGCGCTGTCTAGATAACAACTGCCGAACTAAGCAACGTGTAGACGGTAACATACCATATCTATAGAAAACTGTATTATCGTGTCTTCACTACTTGTCGGGCGAACCGTATGCGTATATAACAAAATAATTTGAAACATTCATGAGTGGGTAAAAACCACACCAATTTGTATAATACAAAAGTATTTTTAATAATATAAAATATTATTAAAAATGGGGTGTGAAGAACACAATACAAGTTATATATTTGTGAATGTATCTCCTCTCCAGAGACGCAGATACGTATTTCACCTTTCTACAGGATCGTCGGTACGCCCCTGCTGGAGAAGAGATACATTCAACCAAATATAACTACCTTGCTATCAACCAGAAATTATTAAGACAGAGCGTGAAAGAATATTCAGCGCTGTCTAGATAACAACTGCCGAACTAAGCAACGTGTTTCTCTAGACGGTAACATACCATATCTATAGAAAACTGTATTATCGTGTCTTCACTACTTGTCGGGCGAACCGAATGCGTATATAACAAAATAATTTGAAACATACATGAGTGGGTAAAAACCACACCAATTTGTATAATACAAAAGTATTTTTAATAATATTTTATATTATTAAAAATACTTTTGTATTATACAAATTGGTGTGGTTTTTACCCACATGAGTTTACATACATGAGTGGGTAAAAACCACATATATATATAAATATAAAATATTATTAAAAATACTTTTGTATTATACAAATTGGTGTGGTTTTTACCCACTCATGTATGTTTCAAATTATTTTGTTATATACGCATTCGGTTCGCCCGACAAGTAGTGAAGACACGATAATACAGTTTTCTAGAGATATGGTATGTTACCGTCTAGAGAAACACGTTGCTTAGTTCGGCAGTTGTTATCTAGACAGCGCTGAATATTCTTTCACGCTCTGTCTTAATAATTTCTGGTTGATAGCAAGGTAGTTATATTTGGTTGAATGTATCTCTTCTCCAGCAGGGGCGTACCGACGATCCTGTAGAAAGGTGAAATACGTATCTGCGTCTCTGGAGAGGAGATACATTCACAAATATATAACTTGTATTGTGTTCTTCACACCCCATTTTTAATAATATTTTATATTATTAAAAATACTTTTGTATTATACAAATTGGTGTGGTTTTTACCCACTCATGTATGTTTCAAATTATTTTGTTATATTTCCTTTAATTAAAACAGTTAAAACAGACGTAATAGATCTATTTATAAATTAAGGGACCCATATGCATCAATGGGGACTTTCAATAACCGAATGAATTCACATTTTATTAAATAGTAAAATGATCTATTGTATCAAAAGCTTGTGGAAAGTTCAGTATATATATGTCACCAATTTGCTTTCCATCATCAATTCATCATGCTGGAGCTCCCGGAATCGGATATGGGGCTCGGCTGTTCTAGAGGGGTTTCCTTCTCGTTTAAGGTGAATGCCGTCAGCTAAATATTTTAAGGCTCCATTGTAATTGACGTTAAGCTGTTGGGTGAAGCTAAGTTATGGATTATTATTATCATCAAATGCTTCACATAAGTTTTGGGACAAAGTTGAAAAATTAATAATTGTGGATCTCTTCCGCATAAATCCATCGTTAATTGCTTGACAAAAACGGCCTGATGTTAGATATTCGCTCATAAATAAATAATGGCTTTGAAGATTTTCGTAAAATTCGGAAAGATTGTTTTTGGCATATAGACATGTATGCCATTACCTTTCTTTTGTATAGCACAGACACTAGCAACACTATGATATGGTCGCTGATGAATTGAGGCTATATGCAAACATTTTTTAAAGTGAAGTTCAATTAAATATTAAATAAACTACAAAAACGATAAAGAAAACCTATTTCAAAATATAGGATGTTAGAGAGAAGAAATTTTGAATTGTTTATGATTACATAGTACATGCTAACGTTTGAACATTTTAAATTTAATTAATCGCCTAAGGCGTAGACCATTTGAGTAATCATCCGAAGAATGATTAATTGTATAATATGAATTTTTGCTGTTCATTTACCAAAACTCGACAGACGTCTTTTCGTTATGCTCTTGGCATTTTTTTTTACCTCGAAAAGTAATTGCCAAAACGGTCGAGTTTACCGGATGAAATATTAAAATTTTCGTAATTGAATTTGCGACTCGAAAGATTTTTTCAGCCGGTCGTGAAATCGCTCTCCATGAAAAAAGATGTTTTAATTTCGGCATGATGGCATGGAAGAAATGTTAATGAATAAAAGAAGTTACGGGTATAACTGTGTATATAATCAACAGATAACTAGTTTTATGTTCCAAATTCAGTTACCGGCAATATTCGTGAAAATTAAAATACGTTTTGTTGATTTCAGTTCTGCTGGATTTAGTTAGAAATTGATGAACGGACACTAGTAGGTTGTCATTTAATAACTCCTTAGAATTTTGCATTTAGAGGGCGGGGAAATTTTGGAATCGCTTGATGTATGCTTACTTTTTCTAAGTTGCAGAAAACGTCATATAAGCAAAATTCCGCAGGCTTTCACGGCCATTGTCACTTGTAGTATAATCTTTTTGCGAGTTTCGCTGTGCTGTCGTAATTTTACTCGACGTATTGCTGTTCATACTGCCAGCTTCTTTAGGGTATGGTATCAGACTGTCTGATGCCAGATCTTGAAGAAGATGGCAGTCTGAATAGCGAAACATCTAGATAAATTACAATACGGTGAAACACGCAAAAAGATTGTACTACAAGTGACAACGGTCGTGAAAGCCTACGCAATTTTACTAAATCGTTTCTTATATGACGTTTCGAAGTTGTTCAATTTTTGCTCCTTCTTCAGATACTGAAATCACATTTCATTCTTAAATTGATTTTGACTAATGTCGGCATCTAAATGGCAGTAGTGAGTATGGTGAAGTTAGATTTTAAAAATGTACTGATTAAAAATAGTTTGATATGTTTCTCGAAAACCTGAATGCAAATCGGGATAGTAGATAACCTACGTAAGATAGAGGAGATGGCCCATGATGAATTTTTTATGAGGCTTTGATAGTCGACCTCTCTAGGCCCATAATTGCCATCAAGTTGAAATGAAAAAAACTTCATAAATCACGGTATTCAAGATCAAGTTTGTACCTGATATAGTATGGTGATTAAACGACGGAGGCGTATAACACATCGGATACAAACGTTTAGAAAAGTGTTTTATATAAATTTGCATCGTTCAAGTTCCACCAAGTCTGGATGATAAATAAGTCTTAAAGAAAAAACGTAAAAAAACATAAAATTTATTTTTTTATGAAATTTTTGGACCTTGCAGTTATGTGTGAAATACAATATCATTCAACTGGCCGCCTAGACATTTATTGCAACACTCAATCCTTATGAGGTAATTTTGGACCACTTTTCGGCAAATTTCGCACGGTATCTCGGCCATCAGTTGACGAATGTTGTTTTTCAAATGCTCTAAAGTTAGAGCATTGTTCACATAAACACGGCCTTTTGCGTAGCCCACAAAAAAGTCTAACGGCTTCAAATCGCATGATCTCGGTGGCAAATTGACAAATCACCAAAACGTGAAATTAGAGGGCCAGCAAACTTCTAGCGCAATAGAGCCAAAATCTTCTAGCGCAATAGAGCCAAAATCGGTCGAGTTGTGTGGCTTGTTGCACTGTCTTGCTGGAATGGAACCACATATCGTCCACGTCCATATCTTCAATCACAGTCAAAAAAATAGTGAGATATTTTTGGACCATACCACTCCGAATTGAGAGTAGCCGCTCCTCCCTCGTCATCTTCGAAAAAATACGGCCCTTTGATGCCTCCAAACCATAATGCGAACTACACAGACACTGTTTCTGGACGTAACGGCCTCTCTTCAATTACGTGAGGATTTTCAGAGCCCCAATTCCGACGATTTTGCTTATTTACGTACCCACCGAGTGAGAAATGTGCCTCATCGCTGAACAGAATTTTGTTCGAAAAATCGTCATTAATGGCTTCTTGCTCTAGGTCCTATTTAACGTATCTCCTGCGTTATTGATGGTCAGCAGGCTTTAATTGTTGCGTGAGCTGGACTTTATACGGATGTAGGTGTAAATTCAGATGCAAAATTCGCCATAATGAGCCGTAGGATAGGCTCGATTGCTGAGAACGTCGTGGAATCGACAAATTCGAGTTTTCGGGTACACTTTTACTCACGGCGGCAATATTTTCACCAGATCGTTCATTACGATGATGCACATGCCTCTGAATATCTAACGCGGTCCCCGTTTCTTCAAATTTTTTGACGATCTTCCCAATTACTTGCACAGTAGGACGATTATGACGGCCTAAATCGTTTCTAATTGCGCGAAACGTGGCTACGTTTGAATCTCGACTTTTGTAGTAGGTTTTAATAAATTTGGCGAATTTTTCTGTTATTATTTGATGCATTTTCGTAAATGGCAAACATTTAACTAAAAATTTGACGCTTCGGTTGACATAAATATTTGACAGCTGTCAAATGACAGTCCTACGGTTTTGAAACCACGAAATGAATAACCTAATATTAATATTTTGTTAATGGGTCTAGACATTAAGATAAACGAAGTAAGAGCTAGAAAGAAGAAAGTACCAAGAGGATCAAGAGAAACCTGGCGGGAAGAAATGATGGAAGTTGCATCAAAGAAAATAGTGGGGTTTCCAAGAAATACTCCTACTGATAGAAAATCGTAGTACTTCGAGAGGATCTTGGAGAAGAGACTCAAGGATATATTCAACTTCCCATCACGTCGCCTTTAAAAGAGTAGACAGATCTTAGGATTAAGAAATTCTTCATCTATCAAGATACACACTGTAAGAAACAAGCGCATTTAATCAGTTATAAAATTTCTAAAAAAAGTGCAACGCGTTTAGTATATTAACTTCATGATGACTTCTAGAATGTATTTTTATAAAACGCCTCTGTTTTAAGTGTATAAAATCTAAACTAAAAACTGTATGCTAGGTCAACGTAACCTCTTTAGTGATCTGCGGCATTTTAAATTTGATTTTTTTGTTCGTTCTTTACTTCGTTCGTTCAGATACTCTCAAAGGAGCAACATGTTTGTTCGCTCTAGAACAAAAGTTAAAACTCTAAAAACTTCGTTGGATAATTTACGATTCTACGATAACGGCTTCGAGAGTTTACCATCGCAACCATTGTGCCTTAGTTTGCAGTATTTTAATGCAAATTTATCATGCAAGTTTGTACGTAATGTCTCTCTCTTGCTGTATTATCTTCTTACGCGTAACCTCCGGGGATTCGGCGATTTATTGTAGCAAAATATTAATTAGTTGTAATTTGTTGTATACAAGACACTAGAATATTGATTGCAATAATGTAGACTAATACGTATGAGTGGATGGTAATTTATTCATGAAGAAGGATCTTTATTGTCTAATAGAGGGGATCAAATTTCGACAATTTATGTTCTATATGAAAAATTCTAAAATAGATTAATAATTTAAGACGAGGTAATTTTAGAGCATTTGTATGACATTATATCTCATTCTGCATTCTAATTTTAATCATGATAATTCCTTTCTTCTTCTTATTTACATTATCTTTTTTATACATTTATTTTGGTATACTCGCAATGAGATGTTGGATATAAATTATTTAGATATACTTGAAATAAAAAAAAAATATTTTGATATGATGCTTTAGATCAGCCTGTATAATAAAACTGCTTAGGTAGAAGTATTTACATGGAACAGTTTCAGATAAAATTGTAGATAGATCTGTTCAGATAAATTGAATTCTTAGATAGAAATTTGTTTTACTCGCACTGCTGTGTGATAGAAGTGTATAGATAGAACTGAGTTTAGTTTTAGTTATTGCCAAGAACTCTTACATTTCATCGCCATTGGTAACATAATTTCTGGAATCTCATTACCCGTCTTGGCGCATGTTTAGTTAGATAATCTAACAGCTAATCTTTATCTCTTTGAAAATAATTAAGTGCTAACAATGAACTAAATAATAAAGTAAAGTCTATTTCAAGATATAGTGCGACTCGCTAGCTTTTACCACCATAGGTGGTATGCTACAGGTTCGTATTATCAATATTTTATTATAAATAATAAAAGTATACGTGTATTATAATATGAATGTATGTTCATATGAAATGTCGCTTACGCTATGTGAAATACAAGAATACATTTTGAACGCTAATTTATTCTGTAAACGGTATGACAGTTAATTTACAAATTAGCAAACATATAAATAAAGGGAGATGAAAACTAAAACTTACTATATAAAAATGTCTGTATCATCTTCAAACTCTGACTCGGTGACATCTTTGTCACTATTTAAATTGATTGATCTGGATGCAACTTTAGTAAATTATTGTACTTTGTTTAAATGTACCTGACATGATTAATTGCATTGCGCCATGCATTTGTAAATATGCTCTTCCATAAAAACGCAATACAGTTAACAGCTAAATTAAATGATTGTAATATACAAAAGACCGAAATCCTGGTATCATTCGATGTTTCCAACATGTTTTCAAAAATACCACATAAGGAATGCTTAAGGTTAATAGAAAACATATTAGTAAAGAAAAATACAAACCCGGTTGTTATACACGAAATCATATCTCTAACGAAGTTAGTCACCGACCAAAGTTACTTTACATTTAACAACAAATTCTACAAGCAAACAGAAGGTCTGGCAATGGGCTCACCTCTAAGTCCTCTATTAGCTGAAATTTTCATGAAGCATATTACAGAAAAAATTCTTTCATCACAACTAGGTAAAAAGCATATTAAATTTTGGTATCGGTATGTAGACGGCATCCTAGCTTGCTTTAAGGGTACTCATAGACAACTACAAACATTTCTGAACTACTAAATTCAATCCATTCTAATATCAATTTTACAGTAGAAATAGAAGAGAATAACAGTATTAACTTCCTGTATTTAAAATTAAACAAATTAGATCAGAGCTTAAAATTTGATATATATCGTAAACCTACTTTCACTGATTGCATTATTCCCAAAGATTCACTACACCCTAAGACACACAAACATTCATTTTTTAATTCTATGATACATAGAGCATTAAATATTCCTTTGTCTAATGAATCTTTTGTTCGTGAAATCAATACTATAAAACAAATAGCGGTAAACAATAGTTATAAAAGTAGCGTAATTGACAGTATACTAAAGAAAAAACAGTTACAAGTGGCCCTTAGTTTAGTATATCCTAAAGATATGTTAATTAGAAACAATTTGTCTTGTTAACTTACTTCGGTAAAATAAGCGAGCAAATTGGAAATATAATTTCAAAAAATAATAGTAATGTTAGTATAGCTTACAAACCATATGTAAAAACAAGTAATTTCATTTTTAACGCAAAACCTAAAACATATATCAGTAACAAATCAGGAGTGTATAAGTTGTATTGTAATAATTGTAAAAGTGTATATATAGGTCAGACTGGTCGAATTTTTATTATACTGGAAAAAGAACACTTGAGGTCATACAAACTAAAGAAGACAGATTCAACATTCACAAACCATCTTATTACAGAAAGACATACATTTGGTCACCGTAAAATATTGCATTTGCCGAGAAAGGTCGTAAATTAAATATTTTAGAGGCCCTAGAGGTTTTTAAAAGCCGGAACGGCACAATAGATATCGTTTTAAATGACCAGTTGGATCTTATATATACACCTCTTCTCCAATGATGTATATAATAGTTAAGTATATAGTAGTAATTTGTAAATAACATCATAAACCACCCCATATATTTTTTGTGTCATTTATAAGTGTATGTAGGCCTGTAACTTTTGCAGTTTGATAACGACATTGTATGTCGAAACCGCGGTCACAATTATATGTGAATAAAGTGGTAAAACAAAGTGATTGTTTTATTTTATTTTATTATTTTCAAAATTAATTACCACAAAGTTACGGCTACCAGTATTAATTTGTAAATATGTTTTTTATTTCTTCTTTTATTAGATGTATAACCTTTCACTGAATTTCGGCGATTTATTTTGTCTTCGTATTTTTTCTGGAGTTGTGTCGAAATCAATTCAATAGGGTTAAAAATCCAGTGATTCTAGGACAAACGTAACACATCATGATTTTTTTTTCTCGCGATGGTATATATCTGCTACATAACGCATGTTTCAAAAGTTTTCTAAAAAAATTCCAATAAAATTTATTTGTAGTAAACATGATCTGATCCAGTTGCCGTAAATAGTTAATGTCAACAATGTCGTACAAGCTTGATATTCGTAGAAGTATTTATTAATTGGTTAGACAAGTACCTAAACGCGATATTGGTAGGATGTACAGAAGGCAAGATATTTCGGTTTCGACAATATATCAGTCAATAAAAAATTACCAAAATGGTATCCCTTGTATCAATTTACCTAAAAGTGGACGGCCCAAAGTTTTAAGCCGAGTTAATTAGCGAAGGTTGATTGAAAGAGCAAAAAAAACACATTTGGAATGTCAACGCGAAAGTTATCTCGAAGATACCATATTTCACGCTCGACTGCTGAATATTAGCCAGAAATAATCCGAATTATCGTAAAAGAAGAAAAGCTACAAGATACACCACCGGTCAGTTGGAAATAATTCCTAGGTGTTGCCGTTCTTTGAAACGCATTCATTTTCGTAATAAAGTTATCGTAATGGACGATGAAAAATATTTCACGTTGCCCAACTCGGAGGTCTAAGGTAATGACGGTTTCTACACGGACAATGTACAAGACGCTCCTAACAATGGCAATTCAAAGGCAAAGTCAAGTTTGAAGATAAAATTTTGGTGTGGTGTGCCATGTCAGAGGCTGGTGTTTCACGGTCGCATGTTGGGCGTGTGCAAGGTGAAGCCATCAATGCAGACATTTACATACGAAAATGCCTCACAAAACTTGTGTAGTGTGGCATATCAGAGGCCGGTGTTTCACGGTCGCATGTTGATCATGTGCAAGGTGATGCCATCAATGCAGACATTTACATACGAAAGTGCCTCACAAAACTTCAAAATTTTATAAATACACATCATTCCAACGAACAAATAATGTTCTGGCCTGAATTAGCCAGTCATCCGAAAGTACAGACACGTGTTTCGTCCTACGGATAATCTTCGAAATGTACGAAATGTACCTCAGGCGAGGCCCATTGAGGAATCTTGGTCTCATTTGAGCAGAAAGATATATGATGGCGGCTGCGAAGCCGAGGAGCAGTTGTATCGCTGTTAAAATGTAAAATAATAAAAGATGAAATAAAACAAATTGACTTTTACTTTTTCCTGAATACTTTTGAGACATACGTTATTCCTTTGAAAATTCAGATGACTTCATGCATTCAATTAGGTTCCTTTTTTGTGTAAGAACAGAAAATGTTATGTTATTTCATGTTTTTTTGCAGACAAGAACGTAGCTTCTTCAACCCAACCATTTGTAGATTCACAATGCAGTATTATAAGTCTTTTTCCTGTAGATGCAGGAACATTTAACTGGAACTTATCGGAATTATCACTCCATATTTACAATATCATGCGTATAATACCACGTTTCGTCGAGGTAATGAATACTTGTTCCGTGTTGACTATATCTGTAACTAACAAGTAAGTAATCGTACCGCCACTTACGTATTCTTCAACTTTTTAGGATAGCCTTCTATCAACTTTCTTGTATTTGAATCCGTTTACATTTAACAATATCCACAGTGCTGGCTTTTAATATTGAATATCATCACTCAATAATGCAACCTGTAAACTATCATTTTTTCCATACAAGGTATCATCTTCCAAACTACATCGACATCTCTCAAAGTTACTTTTTTAAATTGTCCACTATCACATCTATTTTTTCTTTCAGAATAATCAACATTCACCAATTTTCTAATAGTCGATTCCGGTATTTTAGTTAGTTGTGAAGTTTTAAGATAGTTTTCGAAGTACATAATTCATCTATTTCCATTAAACCTTTGTAGACATTTAATACAATTTGTTTTGCATTAATAGATAAATGTTGTCTTTGTTATGCTGTTATGCATACCGTCCCCATCGCTAACATCCACATCCACTGAAACACCTTTTCTTAAAGTAACTTCACTACTATTTTCCCAAGGTGCACTTTTGAATTTATAACGCCCTATCACCTTAGTTGTTTAAAATAAATTAAAATGAAAATTTTATTTGAATATAACATAAGTAAGTATACAGTATTAAAATTAGAGGTTTATATTAATTAATTTATTGTCTTAATACACTTAAGTCGGTCTAAATAGATTCCAGGTACTTAAAATATGGGTTTAGCATCGCCGGATGGGTATACGTAAATTGCACGCCAAACCCCCAGGTCAATGTAATCCTACAGGTATTTTGCACTCCGGTTTCTTCATTGCACATTAATCTGACCGGTAAATTGCACTCTAAACATGAATGAATTTTCTATCATATTTTATTCCTATACATATAGTTAAAAATCCAACATAAAAATACATAGAAAGGTTTTGTTTAAGTATGACAATACGTTAAGCACGTATAAAGCGTTTGTACAATATCAAACAAACATGTAAATAATTTACATATCTGTAACTATGCACATGGACACTACACCTCGTATTTTCAGCATTTACTTCTGCTTAATACATATGTTTCTGCCATCCAGGCGTCCTCAGTTAAGCTAGTGAAGCAATGTATACAAATTAATACAAACCTGTTATAAACAACTGGTTTGTATCTGTATTTAAATTTACTGAAATAGCCCGCATAGATCAAGCAAGTTCCGTCCTATAAGAAGACAACTATTGAATAATTGACATCTTACGGGCGAAAGAGACTTTGTCTGGAGGGCTATCTTATAACAGGTTTGTATTAATTTGTATACATTGCTTCACTAGCTTAACTGAGGACGCCTGAATGGCAGAAACATATGTATTATGCAGAAGTAAATGCTGAAAATACGAGGTGTATTGTCCATGTGCATAGTTACAGATATGTAAATTATTTACATGTTTGTTTCATATTGTACAAACGCTTTATACGTGCTTAACGTATTGTCATACTTAAACAAAACCTTTTTGTATATTTACCGCCATCTGGCTTGTTGTTAATGGACTACATCTACATACGTATTTTATCGTTTCCCGTAGCAGCTTAGCTGTTCGAACGATAGATAGCCCTCCAGACAAAGTCTCTTTCGCCCGTAAGATGTCAATTATTCAATAGTTGTCTTCTTATAGGACGGAACTTGCTTGATCTGTGCGGGCTATTTCAGTAAATTTAAATAAAGATACAAACCAGTTGTTTATAACAGGTTTGTATTAATTTGTATACATTGCTTCACTAGCTTAACTGAGGACGCCTGGATGGCAGAAACATATGTATTAAGCAGAAGTAAATGCTGAAAATACGAGGTGTATTGTCCATGTGCATAGTTACAGATATGTAAATTATTTACATGTTTGTTTCATATTATAAAAATACATATATAAAAATATAGTCACTAAATTTTACAGAAAAAAAAGGAATATAGTTTATTACAAAATACATACAATAGATGTGTGAAATACTATGATACATAGAAATGATCATGTAGTTATCCTTTGGGAGCACTATGGTAAGATATAACTTTTAAGAAGGTATGTCTCTGTATCTCTCCGCTTACGGATAATGAGTATGCAAATGATTAGAGTGCAAGTGTGCATTTTACATGTGGGATTAGGGCGCCGGATTTATAAGTAAAGCCCAAGCGGATTCAATAGCGTGCAAATTACCTGTGCCCCGCCGGATAATGATGGGATTAGCACAATAGATCCTTAATGGTTTGATTTATGTCATAGCACTATAACTTGAAACGAAGTTATACAAAATTGTCAAATATAGCATTCAAACAAGAAAAAGGAAAAGCGATAAATGATCCTCTAAAACGATTCCAATGTGGCAAGTCGATATTATTCGTTAGTCAATTTATAATAAGTCTAGATAAAATTAAGTTCCTATAATAAAAATTTATAATTAATACTTCTCCGGTTTCTATTCTGATATTATTAATCACTGTTTGCATTTCTCTAGACCCTCGCCGCATGGTACCTAATTAAAGTATTTCCACATCAGCTTGCCGTCGCACAACATCTTGAAACAGACTTTAGATGGAATTTTGAAATAATGTAGTAGTGAACAAAAATGAAATTTGTAGATTGAAGAAATTTAAACGTTGGGGTCTTATTACCAGATTTCAGCTATAGCATAGCTGTTAGTTTATAAATAGACAATATATACATAGATTTAAATTATATAAATTATTTACATTCTTAGTATATTATAAATCGGGTTCGGTAGTCAAGGGTACATGATGTCAGTGCCACGGATGGAGCGAAGACATCATGAATCCCAATTTAACATTTTTTACAAGTAAATCAAAATACGTGTAGCGAAACAAGCACAAGTGAGTAAATGTATCTTCTCCAGAAGGAATATTGCAGGGCTTATAAAACATATCACACATCCTGACTGTTCACCATTTATATCAAGAGTTCAAATTGATAGTAAATCATCAATAATTGTTCCATATGATCACGTATTAATTGTCTGTCACCGTAAATCCATTTAAAACGACCGTTCAACATCTACCGATGAAATAGGGGCATATTTAAAGTATGTACATTAAATTCTTTAGCGGCGGTATATTTGGCCCCGGTTTGAAGAAATCTACTTCTTTACCATCAAACAAGTCAATAATTCGACGTACAGCACGAACTCCTGGATTGTTATTTAGAACTGTTTCAAATTTCTTTTTTACATTATCTGCAGCAGCTCCAGGTAATTGGAAAAGGAATTGACGAAAATTATATACAATATTCATGGCGTTATAGAACATTATGAGTTGGTCGGAGTAACTTCTAGACCTCACCTAAACTGGCGGATGGTTACAGTTATTCAGGAATAATGTCCATGAATATTGGCTAAATGTACCTGAATAGTTGGGTTCATAAATATTTGTTAAGGGTTAAAATAGGAACAGCATCATTCGCATCCAGTGGCTGTATTATACTTTTAAGGTCCTCAGAATGCATGTAGTAATAGTATGTTGCTTCTATCCATGTGCCACAGCGCGATAGAATAGGTTCTGGTCGTAGCGGCACGTATGGAAGTTTTTCACGAAATAAATTCTTGCGTGCCCTTCACAAAAACTTTCTTGACAGAAGATATTAATTTATTTGCATTCGGGCAGCATTTTCTAACTTCCTCTGATACATGATGAAGAACATGTGCGAAACATGTGATATTCGACATAGTACTGGATGTTTGTTGTAGGAACCGATCAGCCGCCTTTATGTATGCAGTCCCATCTGTTACAAATAATAACACTTTTTCTTTATTTATATAGTGCTTTTCATCCCATACCGATTTCAAGCATGAAGTTACGTTACGTGATATAAATTTTGTATTAGTTGTTTCGATTTTCTTATATACAAGTAGATGTATAGACATTGCCGGGTCGCTGTCTATAACATATTTACGCAATAGAACTCAAGTAACTAATAAAACTAAACAATAGATCGGCCCGCTACAAATTTATTTAATTATAAATATGTAACTTATTATCCTGTAAGGATAGAATTCTTTCGGGTGATTCAAAAAAAAGAAGCAAAAGATAACAATATCTGTCTTTAGTAACCTTTCAAAAAGTTGACTGTATGAGCAACGAAAAGTCATAGGCAAATAGAAGACATGGCAATACTCATATGACATATTCTATACTATTTTCCCTTCACTAATTTGAAATTAAATTTTACACAAAATTATTTAGGATGTGGAAGATGATTTGCATGGCATGATTTTCGTTTTAATGCTAAACTGGTTGCATGAGGTAGTAATTTTTGCATTAGAGAAGTGAATATTTTAAGACAGGTATTCTTTTTATAGTGCGTGTACAAGCGTTATTGAATCAACATCGATATTAAATGGTATGTAATTTATTTGGGTTGCTTTAAATTAGAATTGAAATTATACTATAAATACCAAATATCGTGTTATTAATCATAAAATCATAATTTATTCAGTAAGTTGCGAAAGCTGCTCTTTATCAAACTCTATAAAAACTTCTTGATTTACGACTTGTATTCTTCAAGTGATAAACTGACCCAGAAATAATATACATTATGCTAACAATTAATATTCTGTTTCTGGGACTAGTACTCCTACGCATTTTCCGTTTACTTTATTTATTAAGGGGGCGGAAATGCAGATGTTTGTGGCTACCCGTTTCATATCTTTTGAGGAAACAGGCCTTTCTCATAATTATTATTTAAGAGCTATTGTGGGCAAATTAATATTAATTCTCCTTTGCTAATAGTTCTGTAATTAAGTCGTTTCTCTTTTTCATTTACCAAAGACTTTTGTCTTATTTATTGCAAATTATTTTGTCCATTTTGAACTTTTGCTTTAGCTTATGCTATCATTTCAAAATTTAATGTACTGAATTGGAAGCTATTGAACCATGAAATATATTTGAATATTTATGTACACTATTTTTACATTGTTATCGATCAAGCAAAAAAATGTTTGACGATATTACGAACAGTAACAGAGTCTAATAGAAACAAAATTTTATAATATGGAGCTGGTTCACTCTCTATAATATGTTTAGTAGATTTTGACTGACCTGATTTCCTCCATACACGTATTTTCAAATCATTACGAGTAGAGTATTAAACAAAATTTCAAGATAAGTAATTTCTGGAATCACAGAAATCAGGGGACAGGAAACAGAAAAGCTTAACGATACCAGCATATATTAGCAATTTACGTTATATATCGTAGTTACAATAGTGATAGTGAAATTACAAAACGAATTCACTAAGAATTTTTTGTGTTTGAATAATATTGTGCAATTTAAAGGCACTAATAGGTATTTTGGAATAGCATACTTTTCTGACTATATTTTCATTGAGCTTGTATGTATAACTAAATGGTATATAATAAAATCTCTCAGATTTAACTTTCCATGAAGCTAGTACTCCTCAGGGGCTCACAGCTAGTATGTGAGTACGGGAAATAGTGCGCCTGAGGTACCTGAGCTAACCCCGGGGAAACCAGGTAAAACTCTCATGTATTTAACGTAACCCGCTCTGATCGGGTGGACAGTTATTTCCCTTGCTACTCGTTGGACAAGTATGGACAAAGTACAAACACCAAAAAGGACCAAAAAAATATACAAATCGATCTAAGACAAGAATCCTTCATGGTAAAACCAAGCAAGGACGGCAAGAATGTGAGCAAGGGCCATCCACACACAGAAGGAAATATTGCGCATCAGTAATAAGTAGACATGATGTCGACGAGAAGATCCAGATAGTGGAACAGTTGGTAAAACAAATACAGGATTACATGCTGCCCGAAAGAGCCATAAATAATATGAACTTTACCAGGCATATGCAGAGGGCCCAAAAGAATCCAGAGAAAGTGGATACACTTTCAACATAAACAGTGGGTACAAAATAAAAAAGAACAGAAGATCAAAATACACAGAGGTCGGAGGGCCTGGGAGTATCCAGGGAAGGAAGGCCAAGAGAAAAAACGGAGTAACCTTCAAGAACGCCGCTGCTTTGAAGAAAATCGCGGCGGCATGCTCCGACTATCCAGCCACCTATATGGAACCTGATAAGCTGAAAGCAGTCGGAGTAGTTATGGAGGCATGTGATAGCATAACGGAGTAAGGGTCCGAAGTCCGCTTCACCAAATGCACACACAGACTAAGTTGTCTGATCGTAAACTTCGCAGATGCAGATAGCGCCCAATGGCTAAGGGACACAGTTCCCAATCTAGAACTGCGAGAGGATGCAAGCCTTACAACTCTGGATGAAGAGGAAGTCCCTGGGCTTGCACGGCATTCGTCCCAGACGAGGAGAGACATAAATTGAAGGTCGAACGGATTCTCTCTAGACTAAGAGTGAGTAATCGCCGCCTAAAAATCAATCTTTGAAAATTTGCTGTTCGTCGCCAGCGGAAAAAGAATATTATGGACAAAAGAGTAAATGGAAGAGTTTAGAAAAACTTGACATGTGTTCGTAATTAGATATGGGTGTCTGCGCTTTCGGATAAAAGACGGGTACAAGAAAGTAGGCCAGAAGGAAGCAAAGGAGGAATTCTCAAAATCCACTGACCAAAAAACTATGGTCAAACCACATAGAAATATAAGTCAAAAATGGGGAAAATAGCAACATAAGCACTTGCTCAGGAAGACCGGCCTTTCACACGTGGAGTAAGCCCTCTCAAAAGCCCCCTACAACAGGGTGGGTCGTTGGAGGAAGGCTAGGACGCAGGAGACGATCTATCTCTTCGGAATAAAGGGGGAAAATTTAGTTTGGCAGGTGAATCTCCAATATGCAAAAGCCTCATCCGCAACGTTAGTTAGACATTCGAGACAGAAGGTCTGGACGTGTCCATCCTGCAAGAACCCTGGTTATATATAGGGAAAGTATTTTAGAACACCAAGATAGTATAGAACTATTATACAAGGTAAGGGCAACAAGGCCCAGAACTGGCTTAGTGTACAAAAAATAGAGTTAAATATACTCTAACACCTGTGCTTTGCCCGACAATGTAGGTACAGGATTCCTATCAGCAAAAATAGAAGAAGGAGAGAGATGCTGGATTATATGCTCCGCCAAATTTTCAGGCGATAAAGAATGCCTACCTCGTATAGTAAGTGACATAGTTGCATATTGCGAGGAAATGAACCATCAACACATTATATATTGTGGGGAAGTTCAAACAAAAACTATTAAAACTCATCTTACTTGTTACCAATAGCTTAGTTTATTACTTAGACAAAATAAGCGGCCTTAGATTTAATACTTAGCACGAGCAAGGTAAGCAGCCTGATCTGCAACTGGCATGTGTCGGAAAAGCCTTCGTGCTGAGACCGTAAGTAAATCAGGTTTTATTTAAATACACTGAGACAAGGTGCAAAACTCAAAACAGACGAATTGACAAGGATATAAAAAGTCCTCCAATGACGCTCTCGAGGATGGAATTCTTTCGTCTAGGAAGAAGGGGGTTTAGAACTAGCAGTTAAACAGGTAAACGGGCTTATTAAGGCCGGGTACCTGGAACACGGCCTGGGAAGGACAAGAGACACCAAAAGCGTAATAAATAAATTCCATAAATAAAATTACTTTTGTTAAAATTGTGAAGATTTTAATGAAAATTGACATTTCATGTTAACTATTATTTTATTTTTATATTATTTACTTATTTTGTAATTTAGTTAAGACATTGTAAATAGATTTATAACCAACATTTAAAAAAAAATTCATCGTTAAACAAATATATATATATATATATATATATATGATAATTTTGATGTTCTCGCGGTTGTATGATGAAATGATGGTTTCTCGGGTTCTTGGCCGCGTGTGAGATGTGTCCTTAGAAGGATTGTTGTCTCGACGTTTCGACGGGATCGCACTCGTCATTTTCTAGAGTTGTTCTTTCACTTGACGCTGAAGAGTAACTGCCGATCGTGTCCTCGGGTGTCTGCTATTATGTTGCACTATGGGAGGTGGGGGTTGCGCTGCTGCCGTCGTGCGTACACGGCTTCGCGTGATTGGTCCGGGTGTCTGTGATTCCTGTGTGGGGGCGTGTACCTGTCTCGATGTGTTGTGTTTCGCATGAGTCTTGATTTGCATGCCGGCTAGGAGTGGCTTCCAGGTGTACGCTAAACGTTGGCCGTCGTCGCGTTTGTTTAGACTTTTGGGTCTCTTTTCTATTTCAATCGCTTCTCTAGTAATTCTAGTAGATAGACTTTCGCTCTTCGCTAGGATCTTCGTATTCTCGAAGTCAATAGTGTGCCCCGTTAGGAGGCGGTGTTGTGCTAGAGATGATGTTGTTTGTTTCTTGAAGACTGCGTTTATGTGTTCCTCTTTTCTCACGCTTATTCGCCTGTTTGTCTGGCCTACATAGGATTGTTCGCATTCTGAGCACGGCACTTCGTAAACGCCTTGGTCTTCAAGTGGAATTTTATCTTTCGCGTTGAATATTTTATCGGCTATTTTTCCCTGTGCTGTAAAGATGGTGTCTATGTTGTGTTTTCTTAGTATTCTACCGATTTTGTCTGTGGTACCCTTTATATATGGTAGAAAGGCCTTTGATGTAAATTCCTCTTTTTCCCGTTTTTCTGCTCTATTGTGTCTGGCTTTGTCTATTGTTCTTTGTGAATACCCGTTATCAAGAAGAGCGTTTCTAATATTTCTTCTTTCTTCGTTTTTATGTTCATCGTCTGTTAGTCGTTCGGATCGTAGAACTAGGGTTTTCACTACTGAGTTCAATTGTGCCGGATGATGATGCGATTGTGCTTTTAAGTACCTATTTGTGTGTGTAGGTTTCCGGTAAACGGTGTGTCCCAATGTTCCATTTTCTTTTTTGATCAGTAACACATCTAGAAAAGGTAGCTTCCCTTGTTCTTCTACCTCCATTGTAAACTTAATTTTCGGATGTTCGCAGTTTAGTTGGTGTAAAAAGTCTTGTAGTTTTTCCTTTCCATGTGTCCATATTACAAATGTATCGTCGACGTAGCGCAGCCACATTTTCGGTTTGTTCTTACAGGTGTTTAGAAAGTTTGTTTCAAAGTTCTCCATGAATAAGTTCGCTATAATCGGTGATAGCGGGGAACCCATCGGTGCGCCTTCGACTTGTCGATATTTCTGGTTGTTGTATGTGAAATATGTGTTTATAAGGCAGTGTTCTATCAGGTTAATTTTAGCCTTTTGTACTTGATACTGGTTTTCTAATATGGATATGGTCTCTGCGATTGGCACCTGCGTAAATAGAGATGTCACATCGAAGCTGACTAGCAGGTCCGTTGGTTGAACATGAACGTTTTTTATCAGTTCAATGAAATGATTTGCATTCTTTACGTAGGACGCCATTTGTTCTGCGTGTACCTGAAGTTCTTGTGCCAGGTAACGTGCTAGAGCTTGTGTTGGTGATCCAATAGAACTAACAATCGGACGAAGTGGTACATCGGGTTTATGTATTTTTGGGAGTCCGTAGAGTTTTGGACATCGGGACGATTTTTCCCGGGGGATGGTCTGCTTCTTTATTTCTTCGCTCAGCGGTGTTGCGTTTATTTTTGTTTTGGTTACTTTTTCTAAGTACGTTGTAGGGTCCGTGTTGATTATTTTATATGACGGGTCGTCTAGCAGTGATCTTATTTTGTTGTCGTAGTCGGTTTTGTCTAATACTACGGTGGCGTTTCCCTTGTCGGCAGGTAGAACTATGATGTTAGTGTCCTTTTGAATATCTTTCAAGGCTAGATGTTCATCTCTTGTGATATTTCTCTTTGGTGGTTTTGCCTTTCTGATGATGGTGGACACTTCCTGTCGTATTATTTCTGCGTTGTTCTGTTCGACTTTCTGTAGAGCTGATTCTACCCCGCATATGATATCTTCTACCGGAATGCGAGTTGGTGTTATCGCAAAGTTAAAACCCTTCTCTAGAACGCTGATGGCCGCTTCGCTTAGTGTTTTTTGTGATAAGTTGTGTACTGTTCTTGTAGTTTTGTTGGTAATTGCACTTATAGTCGGTTGCTGTTTCACTCGTAAATGTTCGAATTTCCGTTTCTGTGTGTTTGTTCGGATGTCGGAATCTGTTTCTGCCCTGAATGTACATAAGGTGTCTATTTTCTCCCATAGCAGCGGGTGTAGTTGTTTAGTTAGCAGTAAGTGTGCGTCTAATGCGCACTTGTCGGTTTCCTCGAGTTTTCGCCGGTTTTGGTGTATTAATTCCCGTAGTAATGCCTTGCTCGCTCGTGTTAATATGTTCGTCGATTTTGTCGTCGATTTTGTCGTAAGAAAACACAACATAGACACCATCTTTACAGCACAGGGAAAAATAGCCGATAAAATATTCAACGCGAAAGATAAAATTCCACTTGAAGACCAAGGCGTTTACGAAGTGCCGTGCTCAGAATGCGAACAATCCTATGTAGGCCAGACAAACAGGCGAATAAGCGTGAGAAAAGAGGAACACATAAACGCAGTCTTCAAGAAACAAACAACATCATCTCTAGCACAACACCGCCTCCTAACGGGGCACACTATTGACTTCGAGAATACGAAGATCCTAGCGAAGAGCGAAAGTCTATCTACTAGAATTACTAGAGAAGCGATTGAAATAGAAAAGAGACCCAAAAGTCTAAACAAACGCGACGACGGCCAACGTTTAGCGTACACCTGGAAGCCACTCCTAGCCGGCATGCAAATCAAGACTCATGCGAAACACAACACATCGAGACAGGTACACGCCCCCACACAGGAATCACAGACACCCGGACCAATCACGCGAAGCCGTGTACGCACGACGGCAGCAGCGCAACCCCCACCTCCCATAGTGCAACAGAATAGCAGACACCCGAGGACACGATCGGCAGTTACTCTTCAGCGTCAAGTGAAAGAACAACTCTAGAAAATGACGAGTGCGATCCCGTCGAAACGTCGAGACAACAATCCTTCTAAGGACACATCTCACACGCGGCCAAGAACCCGAGAAACCATCATTTCATCATACAACCGCGAGAACATCAAAATTATCATCTTACACCTCTACGGGGAGGAAGTCCATCATCTTTCGAAGAAATTCGAGAAACTACGCTGCAAGAAAGCACGCCTGTTATGCGACCTAGCCTTTCTACGCCGATGCCGGGACCAAGATCTCATCCCCAACTGCTGCAGATTATCGTTTCACAGCAAAACGACAAAATCGACGAACATATTAACACGAGCGAGCAAGGCATTACTACGGGAATTAATACACCAAAACCGGCGAAAACTCGAGGAAACCGACAAGTGCGCATTAGACGCACACTTACTGCTAACTAAACAACTACACCCGCTGCTATGGGAGAAAATAGACACCTTATGTACATTCAGGGCAGAAACAGATTCCGACATCCGAACAAACACACAGAAACGGAAATTCGAACATTTACGAGTGAAACAGCAACCGACTATAAGTGCAATTACCAACAAAACTACAAGAACAGTACACAACTTATCACAAAAAACACTAAGCGAAGCGGCCATCAGCGTTCTAGAGAAGGGTTTTAACTTTGCGATAACACCAACTCGCATTCCGGTAGAAGATATCATATGCGGGGTAGAATCAGCTCTATAGAAAGTCGAACAGAACAACGCAGAAATAATACGACAGGAAGTGTCCACCATCATCAGAAAGGCAAAACCACCAAAGAGAAATATCACAAGAGATGAACATCTAGCCTTGAAAGATATTCAAAAGGACACTAACATCATAGTTCTACCTGCCGACAAGGGAAACGCCACCGTAGTATTAGACAAAACCGACTACGACAACAAAATAAGATCACTGCTAGACGACCCGTCATATAAAATAATCAACACGGACCCTACAACGTACTTAGAAAAAGTAACCAAAACAAAAATAAACGCAACACCGCTGAGCGAAGAAATAAAGAAGCAGACCATCCCCCGGGAAAAATCGTCCCGATGTCCAAAACTCTACGGACTCCCAAAAATACATAAACCCGATGTACCACTTCGTCCGATTGTTAGTTCTATTGGATCACCAACACAAGCTCTAGCACGTTACCTGGCACAAGAACTTCAGGTACACGCAGAACAAATGGCGTCCTACGTAAAGAATGCAGATCATTTCATTGAACTGATAAAAAACGTTCATGTTCAACCAACGGACCTGCTAGTCAGCTTCGATGTGACATCTCTATTTACGCAGGTGCCAATCGCAGAGACCATATCCATATTAGAAAACCAGTATCAAGTACAAAAGGCTAAAATTAACCTGATAGAACACTGCCTTATAAACACATATTTCACATACAACAACCAGAAATATCGACAAGTCGAAGGCGCACCGATGGGTTCCCCGCTATCACCGATTATAGCGAACTTATTCATGGAGAACTTTGAAACAAACTTTCTAAACACCTGTAAGAACAAACCGAAAATGTGGCTGCGCTACGTCGACGATACATTTGTAATATGGACACATGGCAAGGAAAAACTACAAGACTTTTTACACCAACTAAACTGCGAACATCCGAAAATTAAGTTTACAATGGAGGTAGAAGAACAAGGGAAGCTACCTTTTCTAGATGTGTTACTGATCAAAAAAGAAAATGGAACATTGGGACACACCGTTTACCGGAAACCTACACACACAAATAGGTACTTAAAAGCACAATCGCATCATCATCCGGCACAATTGAACTCAGTAGTGAAAACCCTAGTTCTACGATCCGAACGACTAACAGACGATGAACATAAAAACGAAGAAAGAAGAAATATTAGAAACGCTCTTCTTGATAACGGGTATTCACAAAGAACAATAGACAAAGCCAGACACAATAGAGCAGAAAAACGGGAAAAAGAGGAATTTACATCAAAGGCCTTTCTACCATATATAAAGGGTACCACAGACAAAATCGGTAGAATACTAAGAAAACACAACATAGACACCATCTTTACAGCACAGGGAAAAATAGCCGATAAAATATTCAACGCGAAAGATAAAATTCCACTTGAAGACCAAGGCGTTTACGAAGTGCCGTGCTCAGAATGCGAACAATCCTATGTAGGCCAGACAAACAGGCGAATAAGCGTGAGAAAAGAGGAACACATAAACGCAGTCTTCAAGAAACAAACAACATCATCTCTAGCACAACACCGCCTCCTAACGGGGCACACTATTGACTTCGAGAATACGAAGATCCTAGCGAAGAGCGAAAGTCTATCTACTAGAATTACTAGAGAAGCGATTGAAATAGAAAAGAGACCCAAAAGTCTAAACAAACGCGACGACGGCCAACGTTTAGCGTACACCTGGAAGCCACTCCTAGCCGGCATGCAAATCAAGACTCATGCGAAACACAACACATCGAGACAGGTACACGCCCCCACACAGGAATCACAGACACCCGGACCAATCACGCGAAGCCGTGTACGCACGACGGCAGCAGCGCAACCCCCACCTCCCATAGTGCAACATAATAGCAGACACCCGAGGACACGATCGGCAGTTACTCTTCAGCGTCAAGTGAAAGAACAACTCTAGAAAATGACGAGTGCGATCCCGTCGAAACGTCGAGACAACAATCCTTCTAAGGACACATCTCACACGCGGCCAAGAACCCGAGAAACCATCATTTCATATATATATATATATATATATATATATAATGTATAGAATTCACGGTTGGCTCTTGGTGAAACATGATTAATAATTTACTAAATAAAACACTTGGTATATTTGTTTCACAAAATGTATTTAAAATATCTCTGACATATGTTTCGACTTATACAGTCATTCTCGAAGAGTCATGTAAACTAAGTGAAAAGTGTACTCCTACCAATATTTATGAGTTATTTTTTAAAAGGTTTATTACAGCATCGATTGTGGGGGTGTTTGAAAAATCCAACTGCGTGTTTGTGACCTGTCTGTTGATATTTATGGCTTTTTTAATTTCTAAAATTTCTAAGAAGTCAAGCCTTTTACCCTTATTAGTGTAAAAGTTTGAAATTATTAGCATTAAACAGATGAGAATTTTGAATACAGTGTTCCGCGAATCCCGTGACCATATTGCCATGTAGAATAGAACTTCTATGTTCTTTGATACGTTCTTTTATAGAGCGTCCTGATTGGCCAATGTATACCGCGTCACAATCACTGCAAGTTAATTCATACACCCCTGACTTATCACGCAATTCTGTTTTTCCTTTATTGTTAACTAGAATATTTCCTAAATTGCATTTATTTACTAGGATGACATTTAAACCTAATTTATTAAGTTTATTAGAAACTTTATTGCTAACCCCAGGTATATAGTTTAGGGTGTGAAACACTTTGTTAGTTTTTGTGTATTTAAATATATATATATATATATATATATATATATATATATATATATATATATATTAGGCAAGTTGATCAATGGTAAATCCATTTCAAAAAATGCCATATGGTGAACTAAAATTTTCAGACATAATGATAACAATAATAATGAGAAGACATCAAATATAAAAATGATCAGTTGACTACATTATTTATTTTCTATATTTTATCTTGCGTGAGAGTAAGAATTATAAAAATATTCAGATATTAGTATATTATTTAACGACCACATAATGTAGCTATAATTCACGAGGATGAACTTTATAGGCGAGTGTATAATTATCAGAGTGAATTATAGCCATTATGGTAGAGTCAAATACGATATTTTATCTACGACTACAAACATAAATAATCACGCTTTGAAAATTAATTTTTATTTTGTATTGCAATTAATATTACAATAGGAATAAACAATACTCGGTATAGCATTTGAAACAGCACTAGACACATTATTACCATTATTCAAAACATAAATATTATTAGAACTAGAATTATTAGAATACAATGGCTGATCAAACGGCTGCATTTATTAGCTACGGAGTTCCAACCTCCACGAAGTTTTAAATCTATTATATTTGTTAATATTGTCGCTGACGACTTTCTCAAGCAATGTCTCGTATACTTTTCAGGATTAGGTAACTTCAAGTAAGTTGCAACTTGTTTCCCAAATGATCGGAATTTGTTGATTTCAATTACTTGCACAGTACACTTCCCCTTTTGAAAATTTAGAAAAAAAACATTACTTGTTGTATTGGGTGGATGTAATTTTCTATATTTCTGAACAATTTCATAAAATGATCCAGTAATTGTAAATTAGCGTTGTATTTCTGTTTCGAGAATATCGACAAGAGAAGCAGTGTTATAATCATGTACGTGTTTCACTTTCATCTGGTACAACTCGACAGCAGCCCATAACTCCCATATCAGGGCAACCGCTGTTGCAAGATATTTGTCGTCAGTGGCTTTTTCAATAAATACATGGATTTGATCTGGAGTCAAAATTGCAGCTTTTTCAGCCTTATAAACAGAGAGTGGACTGAAGCAATTGAATGACTAATTGCCCCGATAAAACGTTGTGGCGGTCTCAGATATAGCATACATGTTATAACAACCCCACTATTTGCTTGCTCGATTGCATTCCTCTAGCAGGCGCTGTTATTTCCGTCGTTATGAATAGTACATTGTGTCTATTCATTCATAAATTCTATTCTACAGTGGCGTGTAAGACGGAATATACATTTACATATTATTTTCTTAGACTTCGTTCAAATAATGGCTTAAAAAATTATATCGGCTAATTTACAAAGTGTATACTTGTGTTTACATGCTGTTAAACAAGATGTCCCGTATCGTTATGTTCAAATTTTAGGAGTGTAAAGTAGACTTCATTTCAAGTAACAAAAACGCAAAACTTGTCTATCCATTTTTATTTGTTTCAAAGTTACATATCTATGAATGTGATTGTCAGATCATGAAAAAAATGTAATCCCAAAGTCAATAAAAACTGAATTTATTTAAAAAGTTCAATTAATAATATTTTCCAAATTTCCGCCTCCTTGTTGACTGCAGGCTTGTGCCCGTAAGCCAAAAGAAGAAGTACTTATCCGAATTTCATACTCGTTTTGTCGGATTTGGTCGGCAGCCAGGTGAATACGATCCAACAACTCTTCTCTTGTGTTCGAAACTTGCACGTAGACTATTTTCATGTACCCCCATAAATAAAAGTCAAGGGGATTAAGATCTGGTGATCTGGGTGGCCATGCAACAGGACCACCTCGACCCATCCATCTTGGATAATTGACGTTAACCCAATTTCGGACAGCAATTCAGAAATGTGGTGGTGCCCCATCCATCTGAAACCACATGTCTCGTCGAACATTCAGTGGAACATCGTCTAAAAGACCTCGCATTTAACCTCCCAGGAAGAACGACAGGACCAATCAACAAGTCATCTATTAGAGCCGCCCAAACGTTAATAAAAAATTCATGTTGAAATTTAGATGGGCGTATAGCTTTGGAATTTTCTGATAACCGCCCAAACGTTAATAAAAAATTCATGTTGAAATTTAGATGGGCGTATAGCTTTGGAATTTTCTGATAACCACCTGTGAAGGTTCCTCAGATTTGTAACACCACTTCTCGTAAACGTAGATTAATCTGTCCAGAGGACTGTACTGCAGAAATTAAAATGAAGCAGTGACTGTCTTAATATCCAGGTAGAATAAACTAGACGTCTGGCTAGTGGTCTGTCTCAATTAAACCGTGTCCCCTGCGACAATGATATGGATATAAGGCCTCACGTTTTAAAATTAGCCAAACTATCGTTCGTGGCACTCCTAGTTGTCTAGCGATTCGACGTACACTGAGAGTTGGATTCCTTGTAACAATAGCTACTGATTCTTCCTCTAAGTCTGCTGGCAAATTTACTACTCGGTCGAAAAGATAATCACGCAGTCCGCATTCCAGAAATTGTCGGTGTACTTCCAGAAACGTTCTGTAACTATCGGGAAACCGATGTCGGTAGTCAATAACTGCTTGATGTGCACTGCCGTTAGAGTAGCCATACAAAAAATGCATGTCCGCATACTCTTAAGAAGAAAATCGGTAAGGCATTTTGAATAAAGAAAACGTGTCCACTCATTAATAAGCTGTTGTATGAACTGAAACGTAATGTAATCCTTTATTAAAAAATGCAACGTTAACAGTCATCTGAACGTTTGTTTATTGTATGATATTCATGCTTCAGCACTTACGAAATAAGTAAGAGCCTTTTTTATCATAAATCAATTTCCAGTGCTCTTTTTGTAGATCTCCAAGAAATTACTGTATGCACTACGACCCGTGTTTATTTATTTTAGGATAACATTTTATTATGCGACGTTAGCAATCACAGGTCTGTTATTGAATCGTATAACTTTTTTAAATAAAATCAGTTTGTATTGACTTAAGGATTACATTTTTTTTCATGACCTGATAATCACATTTATAGATCTGTAACTTTGAAACAAATAAAAGTGGATACAAGTTTTGCGTTTTTGTTACTTGAAATGAAGTCTACTTGACATTCCTAAAATTTGAACATAACGATACGGGACCTTATATATGCATATACATACATGTACTTATTGTTCTTGAGTTAGTGTATTTTCTATTCTCTTCTATAAGGGATTGTTTCTGGTTTCGTTTCTTTCAGTGTTATTTGGTTACAAGTTTTAGTATTTTAAAAAATCCGTTTGATATTGTTATATTGTATATTTATCCCATATTTTTTTATAAATATTAAGTTTAATTTACTACTTAATTTTTGGAGTAGTTTTCGTTTCTTCCTTTTAGTCTATTTCTTACAGATACGATTACTTACATGCAAAATTAAAATATTAACCTAAAAGAGGCGATAATTAACTTAGAAACCGTTATCGATCGAATGAAAAGTATGCCTTCTGAATTTGGAAATAAGCAAAAATCCAGATTTGAATATATTATATCAATTTTACACAGAGCCGATTAAAAAATCTATACATTCGAAGTATGGTACACTTTCACAACATTTTAGTCACGCACACATAACCAGTTGCGATGTGGAATGGATATTTTCTAGTTTTAAAGACGTTTTAACATCTAAAACTAATTTAACACAGAAACACCTTGAACACATTTTAGTTGTTCATTGTAATGTTTTACACTTTCAATGTTTTACAGAAAATACTTAGTTTTGAGTTTTGTTCTTTGTAAATTTTTTTTATTCAAAATTCGATACGCAATTCGCTTGTCCGTATTACTTTTGTTTCAGCAGTAGTTGCTGCCGGTTACCGAACCGTTTATTACATTCGCTCTGCAGATACATATTAATAACTGCATATATAGGTATGTGCCACTTATGCACTGACCACACGTATCATATTCTTTGAAACTCACGGATCGCTTATAGAAAGAAACCTATTGCGAATACAAGGCAGACGCCTATGAGCTGTGAATCAGCGGTGAATCATCAATTGCTCAAGTCCGCTCTCTCGTAATCATAATTTTTAAACATAGGACAAATTTTAGTAATCTTCCAAGTTTTTGGAAATGAAGATGTTTGTATAGATAAAATGAAGACTTCGAAGACTGGCTTAACTATTACCGTCTTTAGCAGTATGCTCGTTGTTCAGTTTTCCTATGACCTCAATAATATTGTAAAATATTTGTTTTTCTGGGTTCGTTTAAATAAAACGAACGGTAATTTAAAACACACTAAAGACAGTTAATAATTGTATAATTAATAATAACAGTATATTTATTTACATATTTATTTCTCATTTATATATCAAGGCGATCACTAGTTGAATGCCTCATAATCCCTTCCGAGCGGTTCTTATATAGTGTATAGCCCATTCGAGGGCCCTCCAGAAGCTCTTTTCTAGGAGGTCCGGGAGACTTTATGACGTATTCGGCGCGTGATACCGTTCGCCTGACGTATCGTCGGTTGACTCACATCACAATATCATTCTGCGTAACAAGAAACGACTATAAACGGATAACTACTAACAGTGAGCTACTCAAGTGAGGGATTATCTGAATTTTGAGAAACAAATTTCAGCGACTCTAGATGAGACAGCTTCTATAATAGATTGTGGCTCTGGATATTACTGGTTATTACAGTGTAAATTACTTGGAATTTTCGGGATGTTCCACATTGAATTAACAAAAATAAAAAATTGAGACAGAACGTTAATAGCCTATGGGCTATGAATCATCAATCGCTCGAGTCCACTCTCTGCTTATAACCAATAGATCGCCTTATTAAGAACGAAAGAAGCTTCGAATGCAATCTTGATATTGTGATGAACATTAATCATAGTTCTTAATATTGAATAAAATGTTTACATAGTCAATTATTTGTATTTTGCGACAGCTCAACAAATTACGCTAAAAGATTGTCTTCTGAGAAAAATTTTGTATTTTTCTTTGTTCTCCATTCCATAAAAGTCTCATAAGCCATTCCGTAAGATGTTTTGGATTTGTAGGGAATCAAACGTGTCTGTTTTAGCGGTTCTCTTATTACAGGCGGGGTTTAGTTCATGTCACTATCATTATTTTACCAATATTCATTATAACCTCTATTTATTAGTATTATACACACTTTGTCAAAAAACCTTGATTTAAACAACGCATGGCAGGACGCGATATTATTTATATAAATTATTGTGTCCGAGTGACTGATTCAAAAATTGTTTTATATCAGGTGATTCAGTTTGGTAACCCACCTGTAACTTTTTACCTTTAGAAAAAAGTATAATAAACCATATATATTCGTAAATCCGATGGTAAAACCTATCGGATAGGATGACCAATTTATCTTTACGATGACATCTGTCAAAAAAGTGACTGTCAACTTTTTTTTTTCAAATGACACCCTGGATAATTTTTTTGCAACATTTAATAGGTATTTTATTTCTAATTCCAAATATGTATCACACTCTTTACTTTTGGATAGAGTAACAGAATTAATCACTAAAATCGTGGAGATATTGTAAGTTCTAGGAAAAAAATATTTACCCATGAAAATAATTTCAATTCACTTTTAACTGTTAAACAACAAATATCACGGCGCGTCACTTAGTTGTAA
Source organism: Melolontha melolontha (assembly GCA_935421215.2). Taxonomy (NCBI): domain Eukaryota; kingdom Metazoa; phylum Arthropoda; class Insecta; order Coleoptera; family Scarabaeidae; genus Melolontha; species Melolontha melolontha. The sequence continues at coordinate 162,471,706 of OW285237.1, read as the reverse complement.
TTTCTTTAAAAAATGGCTGTGCATTCAAACCAAGAGAAATTAGATATGATTTTAATCTATGGGGAATGCCAAAAAAATAGTAAGGTCGCTAGACGAATATACCAACAACGGTATCCAGAGAGATCATTGCCATCCGACAAATTATTTGCAAAACTAGCAAGAAATTTGGGTGCATTTGGGAGTTTGAAGAAGAAGAGAAGGGCTTTTAGACCAAGGACTACAAGAAATGAAGACAATGCAATTGCAGTTTTAGCTCGAGTAAGTGTTGATCCCCACATATCCATTCGGCAAATAGCTGATGACACTGATATTTCTTTTTCGTCAATTCAACGGATTTTGAAAGACAATAAACTGCATCCATTTAAAATTCACGTACAACAAGCTTTGCTTCCTCGAGATTACGACGAACGGGTAAACTTTATAGCCTGGCTGAACTATGCCCACGAAGTTGGGATTTTTCATCTTATCATGTGGTCAGACGAATCTCGATTTCATAACAATGGAAAAGTGAATCGCCACAATTGCCACTATTGGTCAGAAAATAATCCTTACTGGCTTCGAGAAACCAATTTTCAAAATGTTCTCTCACGGCGGAAAGGTATCTACAATTTTTAAGGGAGGAATTATACGAATATATGGACGATGTTCCGTTACAAATACGGCCAAATCTGATATTACAACAAGACGGCGCACCAGCTCATGGCGGTAGAATTGTCACCAATTATTTAAATGAAGTTTATACGGGGAGATGGATTGGAAATCGTAGTGTGGAAGTAAAGTGGCCCTCCGGATCTCACGCCACTTAATTTCTTTCTGTGGCCATATCTTAAGGGGAGGGTTTATACAACACCTCTAGTTGATTTGGAAGATCTGCAGAATAGAATAAAACATGAATGTCGTCAATTGACTCAAGAAGTTCTTTTGCATGTCTATACTCAGGAGGTATTACATAGGGCTGAAATGTGTCTTGAGATGAACGGTGCACATTTCGAGCATTTGATGAACAAGTTTTTTTGCTAAAATTATTAAATAAATTTTCCTAACAATTGTTTTCATCGTCATCTACTTGTTACGCATCTGAATAAACTTTGATTATTTTTGTGATTGTTTTTTATTATTTTATCATAGTGATACATATTTGGAATTAGAAATAAAATACCTATTAAATGTTGCAAAAAAATATACAGGGTGTCATTTGAAAAAAAAAAGTTGACAGTCACTTTTTTGACAGATGTCATTGCAAAGATAAATTGTTGACCCCATCCAATAGGCTTTGCCATCGGAATTACGAATATATATGGTTTATTATACTTTTTTGTAAACTAATTGCAAGTGAGAATTAATGAATATTAAATCTCTTTCTTACATGTAAATGTCGACTTATGTGATGCGTTCATAACTATATATACAGGAAGTATAGAAATGAAAAGCAATGTCCGTCTTCGAGGAATGCCGTGCATTGAAAAGTTCCAACAAGAACGAAACGCGCGTCTGTACGTTTCCAGTTGATTGACTTTGTTTTTTTCAGCAATTCTTTTTTGTAAAGGTAAAAAGTTACAAGTGGGCGAATACCAAACTGAATCACCTGGTATAATGCAATTTTGGGTTTAGTTATGAGATTGTATATAACAACTATAAACTGAATCGGTTAATAATGCATACATAATTAACCAAGAAATATATAAATAATTGACGTTTTATAGTTGTAGATAGAAGCTATTTATTGACAAATTCAGTTAATATTGTGAATTCGACATCACACTATAAATATATATATTTCATTACAGATTACGCTGAAAACACAACAAAAAAAAACTTTTTGGTTCCATTGTCGTTAGATATACTCAGTTTTGACAGGTCTCCATTTAGGTGGCCGTCCTTTAAAAGCAAGCACGAAAACAACGAAATCTGTTCCAAGGCACCCTTCGATCATCAATTAAAAGTTAATTGAACTTTCTGGTTTTGTTCATTGTCCTTTCAGTTAAGTGGGTGCTATTATTTTTCCAATGTCAGTTCTAAATCGCCTTTAGTCTTATCAGACACTTTCATTAGATAAATAACAGTTATTGACTGAAATTATTTTTAGGGTGATGCTTGATAATCGATAGTACTATGTTCCATAGAAAATTTGTTTTGAATTATAATCTATAGATATTTGACAATATCTATATGTATAATAAAATAATGTAGATACATTAGCGATAAATAAAATTGCAGAATATTTGAATTTTATTTTCCCCGGTTACCTTCAAAGTAGTCCTCTGGGAGTACAAACATCGATCCCATCACCTTTGCCGCGAACGCAAGGCATTCTGGTCGCCTTATTTTGATAATGGGTTCAGCACGGTCTGCGATTCAGCTTCAATTTTCTCTATCGAATGAAATCTTTGTCCCTTCAACTTGAGTTTCATCTTTGGAAAAGGGAAAAATTCGTAAGGAGCCAAGTCAGGCGAGTACATTGGATAAGTAATAATGGCATGTTGTTTTTCGGCAAAACCTACTATTTCACGAAAGCGGTGGGTACCCTCGCGTTTTTATGGTGGGACAACCAGTAAGTCGTTCCTGCGCCACTTCTCTGGAGGTTTCCTTCTCATACCCTCTAGGACAGTAGGACAGAATTGCCTAGATTATTCACAACTGCATTCCACATAGTAACATAGTAACGATATGTTATGGTGTAATGTCGGTTGATCGGAACATCCATCGTCATCAACATTTGTTCGGTAATTTTTGAAACATTTAAACCAGTCGCAAGTTTGTGTTTGATCTAAAGCATCGTCCACAAATGTTTCCAAATAATTTGTGTCTTTCTGCGGCAGTCTTAGCGAGTTTAATATATAACTAGATACGGATATGCTGTGTTTCCAAATCGGCCATTGAAAAATCGCAAACACAAGTAGATAAAACAATGAAAAATTGTTCACCAATAAAGAGCGTTTCCACTTCCAATTATATCCCTTGGTATACTGACTCACAAAGGATTTTTACGACTACGCGTAGTGGTGTATGATTTGACAGAAGGCGTGACTCGCCTCTTAGTGTTTGTGAAAGAGCTTGGTGTTAATTTCAAGTAGGTCATGCTTTAACGAAATGCTATTTAATTTTTGACTATTGTTGGGCGTTTAGTTAAACAGACGCAGTTGGTTATAGAAGACGTGTGTAACGAAAGTCGTAAAATGGAGAACGACGCTATTTGTGGTGCAATTCAGTATTTGTTTTTTAAGAAAATGCACACAACATTTCGTGGGTATGTAGAAAATATTGGGTAAAGATTCTCCTTAGAAGGCTACGATTTGTCTGTACGAGGTTACTCGCTTTAAACATGGAAACATGAGTCTCGCAGATGAAGAACGTATTGGACCACCAAAGCTTGTTACAATTCCAAAAATAGTTTCAGAAGTTCATGTGACGTTGTGTTATGTGATTGAAGAGTGGAAGAAATTGCCAAGACTGTAAGCATGTCTACTGAACGTGTATATCTCATTTTTCAAATCGAATTAGGCATGTTTAAGCTCTTTCCAGGTAGATGGCAGAGAACTTACATGGGTTAAGTAAACGGAATGTAGATGAAAAACATAAAAAAGCGCAAAATTCCAACGCCAATTTGAGGCTCTTTGTCATTAACACAGGACACAGAAGATGTTCTTGCATCGCTTTATTATTCCGGATCAAAATTATTATATTCCAGAATCGAAACGGCAATTTCAGTAGTTGGGCTATCATGACAGCTCTCTGTCAAAGAAGCCCAAGACGCTTGCTACGGCTGAGATGGAAATAGCCACGATATTTTGAAATTCGTAGAGGATATTTCCTATAGACTACCTTGCAAAGAATCAAACTATCAACAGAACACACGTTGCCTTTTTTGGGCAAAGGGAAAGTTGCCATTATTGAAAAAAGTTACGCACGCAATGGCTCGATAAAAAGTGCTACCATAATGGCAATGCACTTTCATACACCAGTCGTATTTTTCGGGGAAAACTGGATGAATTACGATTCCAGGTTGCTCCAAGGTTGCCTATTCAGCGGAACCAGTCCCTTAAGGCTTTCATTTATTCCCGAAAGTTAAGCTGTTTCCCGCCAGAGAGAAATTCAAGTCAAACGAGGAAGTTATTGCAGAAATAGAGCAGTATTTTTACGAACTTGATGTAGATCATTGTAAAAGTGGTATAATGATATTCCACCACTGGTTCAGGTTGAAGGCTAACATGTTGAAAAACAAGAAAAAATCGTTGCCATAATTCAAGTGTTTCATTTTAAGTCTGACCCTTCGTCAAACCATCCTTGTAGGACCGAGGCGATCTTGACAAGCTTAACTTTTTATCCATTTGGGTCATATAGCAGAAAGAAAATTGAAAAAGGGAAAAAATTTTTCTTTTGTTAGTCTTTTTTTAAAATGTTGCATTTTATAATTTATACATTACCAGCTGAACCCGGAAATGCTTTGTTATTGCTATATATATAGTAAATTAAATTTGTTGGCGATTTAAGGTCTGGATTTACTTCAAAATATACATATTTAAAACAGTCCTACATGTTTCGCCATATCATGCCTTTTTCAAGGAATATAAAATCAACAAATTGAATTTACCATAACATATAAAGGTCACGAAATAATTATCTATATATATATATATAGGACCACCCTAATATATATATATATATATATATATATATATATATATATATATATATATATATATATATATATATACATATTAGGGTGATCCTTATTTTTCAACTTTATTGTTTCGACCGTAACTCCCCGTAAAAATGTTCGTTATAGTATAAAAATACGGTGAGCAAAAAATTATCACGATTGGGCGCGGTTAAGACGTGGCGCATCGCTCTTGAAATTTGGTTCAAAAATATTAAAAATTAAATTTTCTTGGTTGTAAAAAATATATTTATTTATACTAAAAAATATATTTGACTTTAATTTTAACATATTTAAAATTTCCTTGAGAAGATGTCGTCTTAAAGCTTCTCTGGTTTTCATTTAAAGCCAAATTTTTAAGGACTAGAATACAAAGTAAAATCTATGTATTTATATACATATATGGTGACATATTTCTTAAGAAAATAAATGAAAATTAATAAAAAGATAGAAGAATGGTTTACTTTTGGAGAACAGAGTTAATAAATATGAAAAACATAAAACATTCAGTTATTCCTTGTGGCACAGATTTGATAATGTTACAAGATCTCTGTCTGACAAGGGATAAATAAAAATGTTTTGTTTTTAGTTATTTATTTGTTATTTTATTTCAAAAGAGAATATTTGTTCATATTGGGGTAGAGTTTCCGATAATCTGCAACAATTTGCTCTATCTCTTGCTTTTCTTCTTCATCTTTGGATGACACTAAATTAAAATCTTCCATTAGCTTAACTGTTCGTCCTGACGAGTCATTAACAACATTCATATTTCCAACGATATTAAGGCCAACGTTAAAACTAGGTTCATTTACCCATTCCTTTGGATTTTTTGTTAAAGGTCCGTTGGAATACTAAACCTTTTAAAAAATTAGGTGTTTTTTGAGTTATAAAATATTCGATGTGCTTATTAAGATATTGGCTTATAGTATGAGGAGTTACGATCAATTTTGTTAATTCGCAATCAGTAGGGTTATCCAGAGCTTGCACCATGATTCTTCGACTCATATGTAACATTTGGATCATAAAACGCTGCTGTTTCTGGGGTTAAATACCACAAATGATTACTTAATTTTCTTAGTGACGCACGACTAATCTTCTCATCAACAATTTTATAAGCAGGTAAATCTTTTAGCCATCTCAAATCCTGCATAGGGGCTTCTGCTGCAACTGGTGCTTGTATCCAATTTGTTCAATACACAACAAAGATGCAAATATCACGAATACTAGTTATCTCCAATTGTATCATTTTAAATTCGTTTCGAAATAAATATAATTTAAGGCAATAAATAGCTTTCGACATCCAACGGGCGTGATAAAATGCTCCATGCATTTTGAAGGTAAATTCCGGAACTGTACAACCAAGAAAAACTATATCTAATTGAAGAAGCTCTTTATAATCATCACGTGGTTGTTTTACTTCAAGATTTTGAGATGCAAATTTTATAATCTCGGATACACTCCCAACTGCATCCTTCACTTTCTGATCTTCAACACCACTCATAAAGTTAATTTTGTCAATTTTGATCCAAGCGTCTCTAAACTTATGCCTTAGGTTTGCGGCCATTCTTTTACACTTTTTACACAAGCTTTTATTTTTAACACTATTTCTGTTACGCAACACACTCTTCTAATTGACAATTTTAATCAATTGTCATTTTATAGTGGTAGTTCCTTTTTAATTTTCTTAAATGCTTCACCACAGTGATGCCAACTTTTCTTAACAAAAACGCGTAAGAGTATTCGAAAAAAGGGATAAAAAAGCTATATTTAGAACTCATTGGTTTAAAAAAATATCTATGCTTGTAAACTATTATCAGGATATGTAAATAATTTAGTTGCCGCCACAATTTGATTCCAATTAAATTTTTATAATCAAATTCTTGTTACAAATCGTGTCAGATACCGTAAATTTAATTAAGTTATAATAATAAAGTTATAGGTATATTGTATACTAAAAAATATAAATACATAAAAAAAAATATATTTCTGTTCATTTTACCAACAGGAGTCACATTGACAGGCTGTGAGGCCTTCCCTTTATTCGATACACATAATTTTTTGCATACCGTACTTTCACATAAAAACAAACATTTCTAGAGGGAGTTCCGGTCTATAACTTCAAAAAATTTTTCTTCCATACATCTAAAGACCACCCTAATATATATATATATATATATATATATATATATATATATATATAATAACTTCGTGACCTTGGTATGATATGGTAAACCTAATCAGTAGGCGATTAAAGGTCTGTATATTACTTCAAAATATATGTATTTAAAAAACTCTACATGTTTCGGCTGTATACGCCTTTTTCAAAAGAATACAAGTCGAAGGCTACTAGATACATTGCTTCGTTCCTCAAATTATTTTCACCAATGAAGCACATTTCTCAAGAAATGCAATTAGGAACTTATGTGTGAGCTGATGTAGTTTTCGGAGATTGCTTTAACTTTTGTTTAACATTTGGGTTGGAATTGTGAGGGACTTGTTATATCTATCAGCAAGACTTACCGATGAGGTTTTTTTACTATTGGCCAAGAGATATGTAATTCCTGTCATTCATATTTTGTATTCTCTTGAAAAAGGCGTATACAGCCGAAACATGTAGAGTTTTTTAAATACATATATTTTGAAGTAATATACAGACCTTTAATCGCCTACTGATTAGGTTTACTATATATATATATATATATATATATATATATATTATTTAGGACCCCAGGTCGTGGTTGTTTTAATAAATAATAATTAATAATATTTAGATAATAATAAAAATACAAGATGGAAAATATACGAGAGACGTATATTAGTGTTTTAAATTCTAAACAAACAGCGCTAACAATATAATTGCTAGAAAATTAAACGTTCTACTAAACTCATATTTTAATTTAGCGCTCCGGACTAACATGAGAGTGCTCTGTCTTCTACGGGGGGTTCTAGTGTCGTATGTCAAATACAGTATTATTCTTACCTTCTACTTACTAGATTTTTAATGACGCCTCAGGTGTACTGAACAATGTATTTATTTTGCTTAGTTAGCTTCAAACAGAGTGTTGTTCAGATAGAAATCAAACAAAACCCTCGTAAACATTAAATTAAGCTTTAATAAAAGTAACTGTCAGTATCATCAACAAACAACTAAATGCACGCACATATGAAAAGTAGACAAAACAAAATCAAATCAAATATAATCACAAGTAATACGTAGATGATTACCTTCAAATGCAAGAAATATTATACAATATATTTTTAGGGATTTATCGTGGTAAATGCATTAACATAAGCAACAATAAATCATGTCATAAAATTAGTACTAGAAGTTATGTAAAAATCGTCGACATGCAGACTTTTGATGGTTATAGCAATCGTAAGAGAGCAATCTTTGCTTAACAATATAATAATTTAACAATGATAACATTAGTATTCTCTATTTTTTGCTAATTAAAATATATTTGATTTCTAAATTATTTTATAAATACTTTAAGAGCAGGTTTAAATTCAATTTTATGTTTATTTTTCAAATACCTGACTGTGAATTAGGGAATAATTGATTGGCGCTTTTTCTTCACACACTGCAATTCTATTGGTCTTGATAGCAGCCTCCTGGTTGGTTGTTTGCAAAATGCACAGGAAACAACTAGAAATTTTCGAGAACTTGTCGACGTTTTCCCTCCAAAACTGGAAACGGCCAAAATGCACAGGAAACAACTAGAAATTTTCGAGAACTTGTCGACGTTTTCCCTCCAAAACTGGAAACGGCCAAATTTTCTTACCGGGATGAATCTCCTTGGATGAATTTAACCTCGGAACAATATTTATTCAATACACTATTTCGTTGATTTTATGGAGTAATATATTTTTTCTTTGTATTTTTGTTCAGCGTCGGTAGAAGATTTGATTTAAGTTGAAGTATCTCGGCACCAATAGGAGATACAGCCGCACAGTAACTTTTAATATGCGTAGAGATACTATGGCTATCATGCCACATAATAATCGCACAAAGAATATTTCCACACAATTTTAATTTTATTTTTCGTAGGGTCCACGAACGCGTCTTCTCGCCCTGGCGATTATCGTGTAACCCCATGCAAGGATTTTCATCGCGATAGTATTTTTTTTATATTTGCCTGTACGCCATGAACATAGTTGCAAACGGTTATAAACATTTGAAGTAGTTTTTAATCAAATTGATAATTAAAATATAGAAAAGCTAATATAGAAACTAATTATTTTAGATAAAATTTTTAAATAGAAAATAATATATGTTACTCGTTAATAGGTATTCATGTTGATGCATTTTTACATCATTATGGCTAATTTCAGGTTACAATTTTAATATACATTGTGACATCTTTCTACATAAATAAATAAATAATTACAAAAGATTTCAAACTTGTACTTGTATTTCTTAAATAAATATCACTATGAAATGGGAATAATATAAAGGTTAAATTAATGAATACAATAATTAGTGCTATTCTCAAACAAAAATACTCATGTTGTGCATTTCTCAATTCTCCTTGATTTTATGTGCATTTAATTAGTTCTCTAGTTTCTTTTGATATATACGTATGTATATATATTGTAATAGCGCTGATGATGAATGTATACACCCCTACGTTGGGCTGACAAATGTAGTAATGTTGTTATGTAATAAATAAAATACTGTAATGATAAAGATGATACTAAATAAGATACTCATCTTTTAAATGGCTAGCTCTAAATCTCTTAATCTCCAGGGTTAAAGTCGGTTCAAATCTATCCACTCCAGTTAACTTATATAGCTTAACCAATCAAATTGAACAACACTTCAAGTAATGAAAAAGCAAATTAAAACAGTAAAAATTAACAATATGAAACAAACATGTAAATAATTTACATATCTGTAACTATGCACATGGACAATACACCTCGTATTTTCAGCATTTACTTCTGCTTAATACATATGTTTCTGCCAATATAGGCGTCCTCAGTTAAGCTAGTGAAGCAATTTATACAAATTAATACAAACCTGTTATAAACAACTGGTTTGTATCTGTATTTAAATTTACTGAAATAGCCCGCAAAGATCAAGCAAGTTCCGTCCTATAAGAAGACAACTATTTAATAATTGACATCTTACGGGCGAAAGATACATTGTCCGGAGGGCTACCTATCGTTCGAACAGCTATGCTGCTACGGGATCTTTGCGGGCTATTTCAGTAAATTTAAATACAGATACAAACCAGTTGTTTATAACAGGTTTGTATTAATTTGTATAAATTGCTTCACTAGCTTAACTGAGGACGCCTATATTGGCAGAAACATATGTATTAAGCAGAAGTAAATGCTGAAAATACGAGGTGTATTGTCCATGTGCATAGTTACAGATATGTAAATTATTTACATGTTTGTTTCATATTGTACAAACGCTTTATACGTGCTTAACGTATTGTCATACTTAAACAAAACCTTTTCGTATATACCGCCATCTGGCAGGTTGTTAATGGACTACATCTACATACGTATTTTATCGTTTCCCGTAGCAGCATAGCTGTTCGAACGATAGGTAGCCCTCCGGACAATGTATCTTTCGCCCGTAAGATGTCAATTATTAAATAGTTGTCTTCTTATAGGACGGAACTTGCTTGATCTTTGCGGGCTATTTCAGTAAATTTAAATACAGATACAAACCAGTTGTTTATAACAGGTTTGTATTAATTTGTATAAATTGCTTCACTAGCTTAACTGAGGACGCCTATATTGGCAGAAACATATGTATTAAGCAGAAGTAAATGCTGAAAATACGAGGTGTATTGTCCATGTGCATAGTTACAGATATGTAAATTATTTACATGTTTGTTTCATATTGTACAAACGCTTTATACGTGTTTAACGTATTGTCATACTTAAACAAAACCTTTTCGAGTAAAAATTAACTTTATTGTTCAAGTAAGTTTAAAATTAAAATATCGTGGCACAACATTCGATTAAATAGGTGACTAAAATTGGTACTAACATAATTTCAACATCAATTTCAATATGGTGAATACACATATGATTATGATTATCGATCTAATAAGTTATTTTATATATGTTAAATTAAATCAAGTCTTAAAATTATAAATAGTGCAAATTAATATTAATCAAGTTTTATAAAGGATTACAGTGTTTGAAGAACAGTTAACCAAAATGTAAGTACTAATATATTGAAAAACAACAAGTTTGCTGTGTGTTCGTGAATGTTCAGAATGGCGTATATGAATTTCTTAAATAACCTGAATATTCTGGATAAAATTTCTGGCAATCTCTGACTATAGGTAGTGGATTGGTTCTCAAAGTAGGAAACAGGAAAAAAACAGGAAATATCCCTCTGGATGGCTCAATGTTCGATGTTTTCGAGTCCGAAGACAGCTTATATTATGGCGGCTTGTGTAGCGTCCAATAAATCGCTCGTGCTCGGTGAAATTTTCAATAATGGCTTCGGCGTGTGTTGTAAGCGTCCAAATTTTTGAAAATTAATAAGTCAGGAACGGAATGGTCTTGTGTATTGAAACTTGGTCAAAAGGTAGTCGGCAGGTAAGAAAATAGTTTGGTTTACTTTATATACTTGAATATTTGGTATTTCCGCAGAAATATTTTAAGTTGTCGGAGTAAATTTTGCGTGACCTCTCATTACAACTACTGGTGAAAAAAAACGCCGTTTTTTAGTCTTTTATTTTTGAGTAAATAACTTGTTGTAAATTATCTTATTTTTGCTTACATTATCTCTGAATATAAATATAAATTAAATGTTATTACAATATAAATGGGTTTATAAAATTATTTTGATATTTATCAAATATGTGTGGTTAGGAATCATATGTTGATTTGTTTACAAAACTCTGTCAAACATATGTTCCTATACCGTTTGAAATGGAGGCGGAGCTTAATTAATTCGAATATTTTGAATATAAATACGTTATGTATGTTTTTAAAACGCGTTAATTATTAATTTAAAATTGAAAATGAATTGAAACATAAATAATATAAATAAAAAAACATAAATTAATTATTTTAAAGCACAATCTGTCGTCATAATAATGTATTTATACTTAAGTCTTCTTAAGTAATTTTTCCCCTCTTCTGCATGACAAATATATTTTAAACAAGAATATAATTAATTAATAACTTTTTGTTTCTCTTTCAGAGGAAGAGCCTGCTCGTGAAGTGTATCAATATATATATATATATATATATACATATATATATATATATATATATATATATATATATATATATATATATACGGTGATTCTAATTATATGCGACAAATTTTATGGGCTGATTCCTACGGTCTTAGAAGTTCATATAATAAAATGTACTAATACAACAAAATTAACCTATAAAAATTGTTGGAATTGACCGCCTTCAACTGCAATGCAAGTTTCCATCATCCATTGCATTGATTGGTGAGTGTGTTCAAGAATACCGGGGGTGTTATAAATTGTCTCAAATGCTGCAAAAATACGATTCATTTGTTATAATATAACTAACAAGATTTAAAATCACACCTGTCTTTGCAAAAACATTCGTTTTGAATGGAAGATATTTATTTGTCCTTTCAATATTATTACGCACATGAACACATGCGAACATTGCTTTATGTATATATATATATATATAGATAACTTATAAAGATAGTGCTTTATGTAAAAATAATTTCCGGGAATATTTATATATAGTTCTGCGCAGTTACTTAGTATGAATTTTTGAACATATTCAAGGAGTATTTCATGTTATTATATAAAATATTAGCCCTTAAATTCTGACGCAAATTCCCTGTTCAAACTTTAACTAATGATTTATGTTCGACATATTTAACATTCGATAAGTATGAGTTTAAAGAACATGAAATGATTTATGAATATTTAGCGGGAACTTTACAGCTGGTTATTAAACGATAAACTTAAACAGATAATCGATATAGAAGTGGGAAAATTAATAGTCCTCTGAAAATTATACTCCTTTAATTGAAACATAACTACGTTTTCCGAAGTAAGTGGGTGGTGCTGCAGTAGGTAGGAGTTTTCCTCGAGTCGTAAGATCGTAAAATGGGAAATTAAACGATGATGCTCCATTTTCAGCAGCTTGCACTTAATTTAATGTATCTGGCGAATGTGGAAAATCGTCCCAAGGAAATTCTTTTAACCGAACAATTATAAGGTAACTGCGTTGTGTAGGAGCTATAAAACAGATACCTTTAGCGGCGCAGTAAAAGTAGCGAAACGATCCATTAATCAGACATGTTCTTACTTTTAACAGTGATGCAGCTCCTATTTTTACGACGGACTTTTCGTTTTTTAAGATATTAATTACGAAGACGTACTACTGTTGATAAAAAAGTTATTGTCTGTTTTATATAAATGTTATAAATTTGAGGAATAGTACTCTATGAAAAGTTATCTTAAAAACATATTTATTTTATGTTTTTTGTAGTGTAATATATTCACATTTTATAAATTTGTATATAAGTCAGCTACAAAATCAATAAAGACATTTGAATGATATTTTGATTATTATTACCATAAAAACTTAAATTGTCTTAATTTCACTAAAAGAAATGCGAAACTTGGAAAAGAATTGAACAATCGCTGGCTGAATATAATTCAATTGGTACAAGAAATACAAAACGCTGCAAAACTTAAACTCAGATTGAGAAAATAATAAAATAAAGTGGTAAAGAAGTAAAAAAGTAGTACAGCAAAATCAATAGTAGAAAACGAATTAGGAGCAAGACAAAATTAAGTTTGGATGCAGTTTTTAAACAATAAAACTAATGAATTTGATACTAGAAATTACTAAGAAAAGAATCAATATATCCGAGTACCTTTGGGAGACGAAATTATAGAAACAAGAATCGGTAACTCCTTCTGTCTATATATAATAGGTGAATCGAAAAAGTTTTACTGGGCTTTTTCTATTCAATTTCTTTTTTGAGCATATGTGTACGAACCGGTTTTCCGAGTACTGAACCTTGTCCGAAGTTTGTCCTCGGAAGGACGGTTGCGTTGACGTTTCAATGAATTCATATTCATCATCACCTGGATATCACACTCGAACTTCGTACAATTAATACTCGTTTAAATCCCTATAACTTTCACGCCGATAGAATAAGAAATGGGAGAGTTATGGCAATTATTCGAGATTTTCTTTCCTTCCATTTACGTTCACCTCAGTATCTTAAAAACTAAACGCCTCTGGCTAACCACTCTAACACTATCTGACGCGCATGGATTGGTGAAAGCCGGAAAACGCTGCGACCTTCGTTCCTCCTATTATGCGTGGAAAACGGAATTTTCCAAATCGCAAACCTCACTTTTGCGAAATTTAGGATTAATCTAGCGGCCAAACGGTTAATCCCACCTGGGCACAATTCATACTAATTATAATCCCCTCGACAAGAGCTCAATATGCTGTAATTTTCACGCCGATTGAATAAGAAAAGTAGGAGTTACGGTAATTATTTGCGAATTATTTTAAAATTCCATGTCGATTTACCTCTGAAACTAAAGGCTACTGATAATTGGCCGAAGCGCTCTACCGCCATTGCAAGACTTCACACATTTAAATATTTTCAAACCATCTGCGTATGCCAAGAATTTGGAAGGAGTGAAGTATTTATATAAATCATTTATAAAAAGCAGAAAGAGAATTGGTGCTAAGTGGCTGCCCTGAGGAACACCGGAAATAACCTGTATAGGTCTGGATGTTTTCTATGACAACTTAACTATTTAAGATCTATGAGATAGGTAAGAGGCAATTTACAAAATCAAGCTACCACCAAATCCAAAAAGACCAAGTTTGTGGAGCAACAGCTTGTGATCAACACGGTCAAAAGCCTTAGAAAAATCCACATATACGGTATTAACTTGAGAACCTCGCTCCACTGCGTTATTAATATAGCAGCAAAACTGCAATAAGTTCGTTTGGGTGCTGCGGCCAGACAAGAAACCATGTTGATTAACGTGAATTACTTCACGGAAGGTATCATAGATAGGATAGATAGGATTGGATACTATCAAAATGCTTTTTAGTGGCGATAATTGTCCCGCTAACGTGAAATACGAAAATCAAGTGATCATTGACAAAACTCCGGTGTTAGTAACGTCTAATGTGGATGTATTTCCGGAAAACGATATTTTTTCTGTTAGAATCAGTAAATATTATTGGCAAGTAATGCCTTTTACGGAGGAAGACTTTAAACAAATTTATCCCCTAGCGTTGATAGACTTATTCAAATTATACAATATCATTTAGATTAAATCTTTATTTCGTATGTAACTGTAACAAATGTAACTTGAATCTGTATTTACATTTAATAAAGAATAACATTATAATTATGTTGTGGTTGCTGTCCCAGCTTTTTTCTTCGGAATTTCATGAGTCAAGATACCGTAGGAATGATAATTATCATAAAATTGATTGGCTTGATCGGACGTGGCCGGAATAAAGTCCACCTCGCCATATGTACCATAGTTGGAAGCTATTGTGGAAGGATAATGAGCACTTAAACTGAAAGAAATAATTATTTCACTGTCAACTTTCCAAAAGGCGCATGCATTAACAAATTCGGGTGTGGAACCTTCATCATCTGGCGCATTAGCTTGAACGGATTGAAGGCCGACATGCAAGGAAGGTTGTACCGTATTATCGGAATGCGTGCCATGCATCGTTGAAGTGGCATATATATCTATTAACTTATTTTTGTAATCCGTCAATTTCCTATTAACGTTAATAGGTGCGTGTGTCATACCTACTCCTCCTTTGTCCTCATCTATTCTTGTTACAATATGTGACGTATATGCATTGGTAAACGTATCGTATACCATATCAACGTTACCGTAATTAATGTTGACAATTTTCTTATTTTTAATCAAACCATTTCGTGGTTTATAATGATAATGTATGGGTTGACCAACCATGCTATAAAATTCCCACATATCGACATACTGCGATAAATCTGGGAAGTAAGTATTTAGTCGTTCCATTCCAGGCACCGCCCAAGTTGCATACCAAGGAAGAGCCCGGACTGTAGACATACATGATGCACTACATGATTAACTAGATACAATATGCTCAAAAACTTTTGAAATATTTGATAGTAACGATATTGGACGGTAATTATTAATAAGTGATTTGTCAACAGACTTGAAAACTGGAAGAATGTGAGCAAACTTTCATTGATCGGGAAAATATCTTAATTTTATAGAGAGCTGGTAAATAATTGATAGTGGAAGAGATAAAGTACAACTGCACATTTTCAGGAAATATTCCGGAATACCATTCGGTTCAGGACTGAAACGACCTTTCAGAGAGGAAAGTTTAGAGAACACAATGTTGCTGTCAATGATTACATTATTAAGAGTAAATGGATTTGTGAAATGAGACAGATCAAGTTTAGAAAAATTAGTGGCCGTATCATTATGGCTAACATATACTGTTCCAAAAAATTTGTAAACATATCACACACTTCTTCAAGTTTGTCGGATTCAATCCAATTATAACTGAGACGTTGGGGTAGACTTGATTTTTTCCTTCGCGAATCAACAAAGTTCCAGAAAGGGCGAACATCTCCTGGCGTTGACTGCTGCGAGAAGAAAACAAATTTTTATAGTCCTTGTAATCTTAGTTCCTTTTATTTGAGATAGTTATTATTGTCCTTGCCATTTCTAAATCTGTTATAGAATTCCTTTTTTTTCTTTATTAATTCCTTTGTTGAAGATGAAAAGCATTTAGGATCATTATCGGAATGTACTAGATATTTAGGGACAAATCTGTCGATAGCGAAATGTAAAGTTTGATACAAATAGGAGAGACCATGTTCCAAATCATCTGATAGTAATATCGACCAATCGACGAAAGAAAGGAAATCATTAATCAGGCTATAGGAAGCCATCCTAAAATTGTATTTCCAAGACCTGTACATAGTCATTTCCGCAATATAATCATATTTCAGACCGAAACTCAAACATGGATGATGATAATCAGGGCCTACCAGACAATAAGATTCTTGAAAAACTTTAACAGGTTCGGAATTAAGTAATACTAAATTTAAGATTACACTATTAGCGTTTGTTACAAAGTTACATTGACGCAAACCATTAAAAACTAAAGTATCATTAAAAATAGCTTCACAGTCACTGGAAGGCATTCCTATGGGTTCATTTTCAATAAGTGACCATCTTAAATGTGGCAGGTTAAAATCCCTAGAGATAGGAGGCATAGGTACATAGGAAGCCCTAGCGTAGCATTAGGATGGCGATCAATTAGAAAGTCAACGCTGCCAATAAAGTCCAAATACCGAGCCTATATAAAGCGCTTACTCCCAGCCAACACCGACACGTATATCTCTTCAGTACCACCGTCCAGAACCGTCACAAGACATGACGGAAAACACGACCGGGCGGCGACCAAGACACCACCTCCGGGGCTGTTAGGATTATAAGGATCCCAATCGCGCCGATATGTTTGAAAGTCACTGTCAAATAATTCACCATCTCCGATATTAGCATGTAGCCAAGTTTCAGTCAGAACACAGATATCGAAATCCGCGGCGGCACAGTTGTTAAAGAAGTCTATGGTTTTAGTTCTTAACCCTCGAACATTTTGATAGTAGACTTGGAGTGTACCATTTGGTACTGAGCCTAGTTTTTTGACTTGACTATCTTAGGTGTACCATTAATGTATCTTCTTATAATTTTGTTAGCCCCATCAGCATTCAATTCCTTCAGCGTAGAGCGAAGATCCTTCAACTCCTGTCGCTGCATAAGAGTAAGGCCAGCTTGTATTTTCACATTAGCTCCAATATTCCCCTTCCTACGCAGTACTTTCAATACATCAGTCTTGGATGAAAGAGTAACCTTCAGCAGACGAGCCTTGCCAGGAGAGCGCCGACCAAGTCGATGAAGTCTTAAATTGCTAACACCCACCGTACTATCAGCGTCAGACAGATATCCCACCAATCTGGCACTGACACATGTGTGTCTCCACACAGTCAGCCATATCCGGCTCTTCCATATTAAATTCGAGTATGTTTGCCTCCCTCGATTGTCGATCCAGAAGCTCACCGATAATGCCAGCAACATCCCCCCACTATTAACAGGAGCACCCATGCCGGCACCGTCGACCGAAGAAGCTTTGAGCACATTGATTTCCTCTTTCAACTTCCTCACCGTGCGTTCTAAGCTGTTTAGTTTCGCAAGTTGCTACTTAAAGTCTACATAAGATTCACAGAAATTCGTAAGTCTGCGCTCCTTGCTCTTAAGACATTGTATCTCTAATCGTGATAACGAACTACAGGTAGAATGAATAAACTATCTGCACAAATCACATGCGACTTCCTTGTCAGATATTAGCCCGTCATTACATTTCACACACTTCGAAGACATGCCGAAGTATATATAGGAGAATCAACAAAGGGAGATGGAAAACTGGGACACACACTTCACATCAATGCTGCCTGCCGTGGTTGCTAACACGCAGACAAACAAGAAACAGGCAACGGTTAGGTGACAAGTAGGCAACAAGCAGAGGAAGGAATTAAATATATAATAAGTCATTCACAAAAATAAGTATCATTGACTTGTATATAGGTAGACAGCTTAAAAAAGAAAATTTACAACAAGAAAAATCATAGAAAGTAGTATTTTTCAAAAGAAATACAAAAAAAACTGTTAAGTTGGCAACAATAAAAAACCAGACGTAAGCGTAAGTTAGTATTGAGAGTTTGCATTATAGAAGCATTTTTAAATAAATACCAATTACTACTTCACATATAAAAAAGGGAGTTTTATTATATTAATACCACAGCTTCATTTAAATACATTTAACCATAAAAACCTTCAGAAACTAACAAATTTGAACTAAAAATTTAATTATTATAAATAGAAATTATAATCTTATTGCAACAATTGTAATGTTCTTGCAACACAGTAAGTACTAGTTACAAAAACACCAAAACAGCAAATAATATAACTATAATTCTCACCAAAAAAGTCGATAGATACAACAAAGCGAAAGCAGAACACATGTGCACGCCTTGGCGACTCACATAATCTATGAATTTAATTATTTAATCAATGAGTATAATTTAGGAGGTTGAGGGTTGATAATTACTAAACTTTTTTTCTCTTTTGAATTAATAATATCTATATATTTTAGTGTGTTTTTAACCACTAATTGATATGACTTTGTAGGTTGTTTGTTAAGTAAGACATACTTATCTGAGTCCAAAAAGTCGTATGTTTTAGATATATAAGCTTGTTTATTTATAGCAATAACTTTTTTACCTTTATCTGCTCTAGTAAAGGCGATGTCATTATGTATAGATTTGTTTTTAATAGGTTTTAATTACACTATGTTCTTGGCTAAAATATTTTTTTCTTTTCTGTTGTTTAATAATTTTCGCAACTTTAAATTTATGAATTAAATTATTAGGAATGTCTGACAATATTAACTCAGTTTCAAGTATCTTAAATAGGTGATATTTATATTTGGTTTTATATTATAATTAATATAAACCTTTTCTTAATAAATTAATTTCGTCTGAATTGAAATTGGTACTTGTTAAATTTTCAAACCTTTTGATGAAAATGTGGTTAGAAATTTGTGTTTGGTTATTAATAGGTTTATTTGCTTTTTTATCAATTTTCTCCTTTTGTCTAACATATTTTTTATTAATAATTTCGTTAACATGAAATCTAATCTGTAAATTTAATATATCAAATTCTATATTCCTGAGTCTATAAGTTAATTAATGAACATCCTACTAGCAAATTCAATTATTAAATTTCATTTGTTAGTAGGACGTTGATTAAACATTAAACTAAGTTTAACATTATTGCCGATAATCACATCATTGTGGATATGATATTCAGTACAATCTTTAGTGTTAGAGCTTAGTGAGAAGTCATAATTGCGAGAGCTAATCTACTATATCAGTTATTGTTGATATTTTAGACTTGCCATTTTAGCTTAAATTTCATTTAGTTTCCCGTGTTCTGTTACTGTTTCTGTCTATTAACTGTTATTCTTTTGCGAAATACATATTATGACTTTGATGTATTTTTACAAAAAGCCTTAAGTTATCTTATACAAGTGTCCAGTATCGTTATGTTCAAATTTTAGGAGTGTAAAGTAGGCTTCATTTCAAGTAACAAAAACGCAAAACTTGTATATCCATTTTTATTTGTTTCAAAGTTACAGATCCATGAATGTGATTGTCAGATCATGAAAGAAAATGTAATCCTAAAGTCAATACAAACTGATTTTATTTAAAAAAAGTTATACGATTCAATAACATACCTGTGATTGTTAACGTCGCATAATAAAATGTTATCCAAACACGTGTCGTAGTGCATACAGTAATTTCCTGGAGATCTACAAAAAATAGTACTGGAAATTGATTTATGATAAAGAAGGTTCTTACTTATTTCGTAAGTGCTGAACCATGAATATCATACAATAAACAAATGTTTAGATGACTGTTAACGTTGCATTTTTTAATAAAGGATTACATTACGTTTCAGTTCATACAACAGCTTATTAGTGAGTGGGCACGTTTTCTTTATTCAAAATGACTTACCGATTTTCTTCACAAGAGTATGCGGACATGCATTTTGTGTATGGCTACTGTAGCGGCAGTGCACGTCAAGCAGTTATTGAATACCGATATCGGTTTCTCGATGGGCGCATTCCTCATTACAGAACGTTTCTCGAAGTACACAGACAATTTCGGGAATGCGGACTGCGTGATTATCTTTTCAACCGAAGAGTAAATTAGGCAACAGACTTAGAAGAAGAGGCAGTAGCTATTATTACAAGGGATTCAACTCTCAGTGTACGTCGAATCGCTAGACAACTAGGAGTGCCACGAACGACAATTTGGCTAATTTTCAAATGTGAGGGCTTATATCCATATCAATATCGCAGGGGACACATTTTAATTTCTGCAGAACTGTCCTCTAAACAGATGAATCTACGTTCACGAGAAGTGGTGTTACAAATCTGAGAAACCTGCACAGGTGGTCATCAGAAAATCCCAAACCTATACGCCCATCTAAATTTCAACATGAATTTTCTTTTAACGTTTGGGCGGCCCTAATCGATGACTTGTTGATGGGCCTGTCGTTCTTCCTGGGAGGTTAAATGCGGACAGTTACCTTCAATTTATTATTGACGAACTGCCAGGTCTTTTAGATGATGTCCCACTGAATGTTCGACGAGACATGTGGTTTCAGATGGATGGGGCACCACCACATTTCGGAATTGCTGTCCGAAATTGGGTTAACGTCAATTATCCAAGATGGATTGATCGAGGTGGTCCTGTTGCATGGCCAGCCAGATCACCCGATCTTAATCCCTTTGACTTTTATTTATGGGTGTACATGAAAAACTTAGTCTATGCGCAAGTTTCGAACACAAGAGAAAAGTTGTTGGATCGTATTCACCTGGCTGCCGAGCAAATCCGACAAAACAAGTGTGAAATTCGGATAAGTACTTCTTCTATTGACTTTTGGTCACAAGCTTGCATTCAACAAGGAGGTGGACATTTCGAAAATACTATTAATTGAACTTTTTTAAATAAAATCAGTTTTATTGACTTTAGGATTACATTTTTTTCATGATCTGACAATCACATTCATAGATCTGTAACTTTGAAACAAATAAAAATGGATATACAAGTTTCACGTTTTTGTTACTTGAAATGAAGTCTACTTTACACTCCTAAAATTTGAACATAACGATACGGAGCACCTTGTATAGTTTTAATAACTAAAGCCTTTCCGAATTTAAAATTACTTTTAAATTTTGAAAATGCTCTGTTTTGTAATTCTATAACTCACATATTTATAAAATTTCAATATATCAATATTTTCATTATGTTTTAGTTGTGAATATTTTAGAAACTTATACGTAAACGAAGGGTACCGAGAATGAAGGCTTACTGCTGCTTTCAGAACGGTAAACATTATTTCGAAGTTGAAACTTCCCTTTTAACTCTTACATCTATTGCGCCTGAATAGAGAACACTTGCCGAACAATTATCTGATTCGAAGTTTGGTCGATCAAGTTATCCTTCTTTGCGGAGAATGGAGGATGCTCGCTCCTGTACTTCTCCTATCGCAATTTTCCTCTCGCTTCATCTAATCGGATGATTGATTCAAACAAGAGAGATAGCAAAAAATAATTAACCTGATTGTATCGACGATCGAAAATCTTCCCGCAATCTACGGGTATTGGATACTTCGAGTCCATTGTCCATTCAGTTGAATTTATTTGAATTGTTCGTGAAAGTGACCTAATGATATAGGAAATCGTGAATAAAATAAATTGCTATTGACTTCTATTAGTTTCATTCGTTTAAAAGGTTTTGTGTGGTATCGAACGAAAAATATTATTGTTACCTATATACAGTGATTGGCAAATGTGTGAAACCATGTAAATATCTGTTAAATTAAAGAAGAAATTGTAATAAAATATTAGACGCAAAAATTAAGAATGAAAAGCTATCATTTGAAGTATTTTTTAAATATACAGTTTGTTCAAAAAAATGTAACGTATTGAAGTTATAAATTTTTAAATTAAACATCCTGTATTTTCTTATATTTTGGGATTCTCTTCGATAACACGATTTCAATAAACTACAAGATTTGGGCTCTAAAGTATTTTTGTTTGTTAATTGGCAAGGTAAAGAAAATAAACTGGTCACACAAACAAAGTTAAACTTAATTTCTGAAATTTTTAAAATTGGCGCCACCTAGTTCCTGATAGTAAGCCAATCTGTCTGTAAATTCTCTTGTAATCCTCGCTATGGTATCTGGTGAAATGCTTCGTATCTCTTCACTAATTTTTCCTGCCAAATCTTGCAAATTTCTAGGTCGGGTGAAATACACTTTCTGTTTTTAGATAGTCCCGCAAGAAGTAATCTAGTGGATTGAGATCGGAAGAACACTCGGGGGCCTTTCAACTTCGCTTCTTCTTTCAATTCATCTGTGGGCAAAAGTTCGATCTAGTCGATCTCGAACGCAGAAATTATCTGGTTATTTAAAAGTTTCTAAATGTCTTTTACCATTTAAAGTTTCTTCTATAAAAAAAAACTTTATTATTCTGTTTCGACAAATACCAGCCCAAACGTTAAGCTTTCTAAGGTGTGGCGCATGCGCCTCTTGTATCCAGTGCGGATTACTCGTTGCCCAATACCGACAGCTATGTCTAGGAATAGTATCGTCTAAATAAACGTTGCCTCATCTGCAAATACTATATTATTTACAAAACTGTTATCACGGCAAATAATAATGAATGATTCACAAAATTCTTGCCCTCTGTCGAAATCATAATGAGAGAGTTCTTGAACGAGGCGAATTTAATATGTAAAATTTACTAAAGAAAACACTCGGTATATTTGTTTCACAAAATATATTTATTAAATCTCTAACACGTGTTTCGACTTTACAGTCATTGTCAAAGAGTTTGTAAACTGACCTAAAAATACACTTCTACCACTATTTATGAGTTTTTAAAGACTTTATTACGGCATCAATAGTAGGGGTATTGAAAAAATCCAGCTGTGTATTTGTGACATGTCTATTAAGATTTATGGCTTTTTTAATTTCTAATATTTCGAGAAAGTCAAGTCTTTTTCCTTTATTACAAGTATGTAAAAGTTTAAAATTATTGGTATTGAACAAATGTGTATTTTCGATGCAATGTTCCGCGAATCCCGTATTCATATTACCATCAAGAATAGAACTTTTATGCTCTTTAATACGTTCTTTTATTGAGCCTCCTGATTGGCCCATGTATATCGCATCACAATCATTGCAACTTGATTCGTACACACCTGACTTATCGCACAATTCTGTTTTTTCTTTATTATTTACTAAAATATTTCCTAGATTGACTTTATTCACTTATTCACTAATTTATTCAGTTTATTAGAAACTTTATTGCTAACCCCAGGTATATAGTTGAGTATGTGAAACGTTTTATTAGTTTTTGTATATGTGTGCCCGGCGTAGTAAAAATTCTTCGTAAGGATAGTACGTTGTTTTTTGTTAATCATTTTATCTATAAATTCTGTTTTATATCCGTTGTTTCTAGCTATTGTTTTTATGGTGGTTACTTCTTTTTCGTAATTCTCATTATTTAAAGGGAAATTAATCAGTCTATGTATAAAACTATGAAACGCTGCCATTTTTATATTCCATGATGGATTGGAATTTGCCGGGATTACTGTATCCGTTGTAGTGGGTTTTCTAAAAATATCAAACTCAAATCGTGTATCCATTCTTGTTAATTTTAAGTCTAAAAAATTTAGCGTTCCGTCTAACTCCTTTTCTATAGTGAATTGTATTTTATTGTTAAGAGAATTTAAATACTTGAGATATTGGTCTAGTTGTCTATCTGTGCCTGACCACAGGCATAAAATATCGTCTACATAATTTAATAAGGATGGTATTTTTGTTTTTTAAGAATTCTTAATACTGAACCATTACTAATATTATGCCTTTGCGCTTGCTTGTTTGAAGATACGTAAATGGGGATTTTCCTTTACTGATATGGTTATATATCTTGCGTTCTATCACTTGTACGAGAATTTGTACTATAAACTCTTTCCAAAGTGCGAACACCGTCATTTATGTTGAACCTCCTTAGAGTTTTGGTAACAGTAGGACGCGAAATTGGCTGGCCATTGAGATGTACTGTATTAAAAAGGTTACAACCTCCTGATGGGTTCTTCTCCATCAAACCAAACCACCAAAACCGATCATCATTAATATTTGTACATTTCCTCTTTAATTTAATTCAATCATTATTGACAAACAACAATTATTTATTGACACTTTTAAATGTAACAAGATAGTAGACCTTGTGATAAAATTTAAAAATTACAATATTTACCATAACTTTTTGTTCGACAAAATAGTTATTTTTTTGTACAACACTCTTCGATAAAATACAATTTTATCAACGCGCGGAAACTGTTAATTCACGAGTGATGAAATCACGAGTAAATTTATTTTCGCGAGTTGGTAATGAAATTTTATCGTCGTGTGTAAAATTATATTTTTTATAGTAGATACAGGGTGCGGCAAAATAACCTCCCTATTTTCGAAGCTCGGTAGTAAGTAACTGGAGACACTTAGAGTAGTGAGGATAGCAGCAGTCGACGCAGGAGAGTGGGAAGTTTACGTTGCATTGGGCACGTAGCCACCAGTCGCCATCATGGCGTGGATGAACGAGCACGGAGCTTATGCGGTCGAAGCGTTCATTCGCAACAATGAGTCGGTTTTCACGGCACAGCGTGCTTTTCGAACGCGATTTCAAATTCCTCCGCGTGAGTCGGTACCGGACAGAAAGTCTATTTTGTTGTGGGTGAAAAACTTTAGAGAGACTGGTTCTGTTGTGAAAAAACGGGGTGGAAGACCTCGTAGTGCCCGTACACCCGAAAACATCAATGCGGTTAGACAATCAGTTTTACAGTCTCCTAAAAGATCAGCTCGTAAACATGCAGCCGCCCTTCGAATGTCTGACCGTAGTGTTCGTCGAATCCTACACAAGGATCTTCATTTCCATCCTTACAAGATGGTTGTTATGCAAGAACTGTCACAACGTGATTGCCAGAGTCGCACGGAAGCATGTCAACTCATCTTGGAAAGTCTTCCACCAGACAGCATTGTTTTTTTAGCGACGAGGCACATTTTTATTTGTCTGGCAATGTTAATAAGCAGAATTTTCGTTACTGGAGTGAAAACAATCCCCATGTCATTCACCAAAGACCTCTTCATAGTGAGCGTGTAACTGTGTGGTGCGCTATCTCACGACTTGGAATCATCGGTCCATATTTTTTTGAAGTTGATGGCGTTACGGTTACCTTGAACTCCAACAGGTATGCCGACATGATTCAGAATTATTTTCAACCAGCATTGCAAGAGAGGGCTTTCGAGCATGTATGGTTCCAGCAAGATGGTGCCACATCCCATACTGCTCGGGTGACAATGAATGTTTTGAGGGAAATGTTTCCAGGCAAATTGATTTCTCGGGAAGGGGACATTGCGTAGCCAGCACGATCCCCTGACCTAACGCCTTGTGACTTTTTTTATGGGGTTACTTGAAGGCTGAGGTGTTCAAACATCGCCCTGGAAACCTGCTAGACCTGAAAGAAGCAACTCGCGAGGAAATTCATAGCATACCTCAAGCGATGCTTGAGGGAGTCCACGAGTGCTTCAATGTTCGCTTGCAGCAGTGTATCAACAGCCACGGCCACTATTTGTCAGATATTATTTTCAAAACCAATTAAAAAGAAATTCCCGTGTTAAAGAATAAGTTGGTAAAAATAAAATTGTTTTATCTGGAAAAATGCTTTTTTTTATTTACGTCAAAAAATAGGGAGGTTATTTTGCCGTACCCTGTTTTACAAAAAAAATCAATTCTATATATTAAAAATTTATTTAATTATTTACTTACTTATGTAATCCGGGTACCTTTCGGTGTCGAGTTATGTTTGAGTTGAATTTTCAGGTATTTTCTTTCATATTTCCTTCCAATTTTTCTGTCATTTACTACCATTTTTATTTCCTCCCATCTTGTGCCTCTTTTCTCAGATACTATCCGCACTTCTTCCTTCCACGTTCTTCTTAGTCTGTCTCTCTTCTTTTTTCCTATTTCTTTCGATTCGAATATTTGTCTGATAAGTCTATTCTCACCTCTTTTCACTACATGGCCTAACCACCTTAGTTGTCCTTGTTCCATCGTTGTTTCGACCGGAACTATATTCAGGTTTTCTCAAAATACCTATTTTATAATTTTATCTTTTCTCATGTTTCCTTCTATTCTTCTTAGGAATCTCATTTCCGTGCTTGTGATTCTACTTTTCTGCTTCTGTGTCGTTGTTCAAAATTCACAGGCATATGCCAATGTCGGTTCTACAATTCTTTTAACTGTTTCTGTTTTTATTTGTTTTGATATTTCTTTTTGTTTAGAAATTTACTTTTTATACTATTGTACAATTTACCCGTTTTCGCAATTCTCTCATTTATCTCATCTTCTAGTGCTCCGTCTTTATTTATTAGTACTCCTAAATACTTAAATTTGTCTACTTGCTCTAGTATTTTGTCTTCTATATGTATTTTATGCTTTTTACCTTTTTGTACTATAACCATTGTTATAGTTTTTTTTTGTATATTTATTCTCATATTTAATGATTTCAATTCCTCATTAAGGTTGTTGATATTATCTTGAAGCTGCTCTTCTGTTTCTCTTAATATTACTACATCATCTGCATAGCATAATTCTGTCAATCTAATACATCGTAGCTTCCAATATCCGACATTATACGGCTTTAGCCTATCTTTACTTTGTTTAAGAGCTTCATCCAACATAAAATTGAAGGGAAGTCGGCTCAAAATGCATCCCTGTTTCAGACCGATTTTCGTAACAAATGGTTTTGATTTTTCATTTCTTACTCTTACATAGTTTTCAGTTTTGTCATAAAGACTGTGTATATTTTGTATAAGATCTTTTTCTATTCCTCTATTATCTAAAATTTTCCAGATGTCTTCTCTTTTTACTCTATCGAAAGCTTTCTGCATATCCACGAAACAAGCATGTATCGGTCTTCCAGTGCTGATTGCCTTTTCTGATAATTGTCTGGGTATAAATATCTGGTCCTTAGTCCCGCTTTCCTTTCTGAATCCGCTCTGATTTTATTCAAACGTGCTATCTAATTGGGGTCTGGGTCTGTGTTCTAATATTCTGGCATATATTTTTTCGACGGTACTACCTAGCGTTATTCCCCTAAAGTTTGAACAGTCCCTGCTATCTCCCTTTTTATATATTGGCGTTATAATGCCTACCTGCCAGTCTAATAGTACCTTCTCTTCCTTTTTTACCTGGTTCATAATATCTAAAAGTTCCTGTTGCCTCTCCTCGTTCATATATCTGATCATTTCTATCGTCACTTTATCGTGTCCGGGTGCTTTACCTATTTTCATTTCTTGTACTGCCTCCGTTAGTTCTGTTACCGTTATTCTTTTTGTGTTGTCATAGTCGTCTTGCGGTATTTGCTGTTGTTCTTTATTTTGTCCACTTTTTACAATTTCATTTTCATCTTCTAGTAGCTCCTTAAAATATTCCCTCCATCTTTCCATAATTTTTTATTCGTTTATGAGTATATTTCCGTTTTTGTTTTTATATTTCATAATATGTTTGTTTTTGGTTTTCTCATTTGTTTGAGCATGTTATAGTACAGTTTTTGGTTTTCGCTAAATGTTTTTGTTAGTTTATTGCCGAATTCTATCCATGATTTGTCCTTACTCTCTTTTATTATTTTTTAACTTCAATTCGTTTCTGCTTGTATCTGTCATCATTTTCTTGGGATTTATGTATTAGGTATGGCTTCCATAACTGTCTTTTATCTTTTACAGTTTTTTCTATTTCAACATTCTCTTTCTCGAGTCGTTACTTATTTTTGTAGTGCCACAACTGTCTCTTGCTGCGTTCATTAGGCTTTGTTTGTATTCCTCCCATTTCTCTTCTATATTTTGGTATGTTGTTCTAGTTCTTATATACATTTTCAGTTGTTTTTGTATTTTTCTTTGACTTCTTCTTTTAACCTGTGACTTTTGGTTTTTTCTTTGATTATTTTTCTTTTACTTTCTTGTTGTATTTTACCTCTTATTTTTAAGGTCATCCTTGCACTTCTCAACTTCTTTTCACTTTTATGTTCTTTACTAGATTCCATATGTCTATGTAACAAAGTAGTAGTCAATAATGAATTTTTCCCCCTGCTCTTGACTTCCCGTGTGTACTTATGTACATGTTTATGTGTAAACTTCGACTTTCCTATTATTAGATCATTTTCAATACATAGATTTATAATTGGAGCCCCATTATCATTTCTAATGTCCTCTCCTTCTTTTCCTAACCATCTTTCTTTCCTAGATGATTTTTTCCTACACTACCGTTAATGTCTTCCATTACTATTATCTTATCATTTTATTTAATTAACGAAATTTAAAATCGCGATAGTAAGATCTACTATGGTAATAGGTACTGTGGTGTTTGTTTATTGTTTGAAAAAATATTTGTTTCGTTTAAACTATACAAGCCTTTGCTCTAAACAAAATAGCTAATAAACGGATGCAGAAATTAGTAATTTTGAATACCTGGACCAAGAAGAGGGGGCGCAAAAGGCGGTGTTGAAATTATTGCCCCAAAAGTCGTGAATTGTATATAAATAAAGAATATGTGTTTCTAGAAGTGTAAAATTGTAAAAAAATCAGGGACCTGAGTGACAAAAGCAAACTCTGGTGGCGACCTAGTGACAGTCAAGCGTGCAGGCGGATGGAAGTAATCGTCAGTAGCCGAGACTTACATCGAAGAATCGGTCGCTAATAAAATTGTGGTGTCGAAGCGCATACTCAGTAGACAGGAAGTCCCAGAAGATCAATCCAACACATCTATGTTATCACAGCCAAAAAAAAATTATATTGTGATGTGTGTCCAGGAGAATTGATGAGGTCATCAAGTCTCCCGGACCTGTTAGAAAAGAGCTACTGGAAAGCCCTAGAATGAGATATACACCGGCAAAAATCTAGAAGGCGTAAGCAGGACATATATATATATATATATATATATACGAGTATATATATATATATATTGTTGTGGTTCAACCAGCACACTTATTCCAGCACTACAATAAGAAATGCAGATTACTACATATAATAAACCCCTGTATAAATATTGAATTGGTGGACGTAATTTGTGAAATTAGTTTCGAGATGTATATAAATTAATACGACGATAACTTTAAAATTGATAATTAACTAATTTTGATTTTTAAACTTACTTTTTATATTTATATTTTTTAATTTCAAATTCAAATCATACGCGTAAAATTACAGGTATTTAATTTATCCACATCAAGATTTATATCGAAGCGAGTTAACCACGCCCACTAATTTAAAATTGTCTCGAACCCCGCGAATGCGATTTTTACGGTGCATTTTCAAACTAATCTAACATTGAAAACCACATTATAAACTTTTGTAAATTATTTAATTAATTTTTCTATTATGTTAAAATTAAAACATTATGAAAATTCATATTATATAAGATGCAAATAAAGCATAAACTTAGAGGCTTTTGCCGATATTTAATACAGGCTATGGAAAACAAAAGCCGAAGAAAGCGTCTGATACTAAAATTTTACAACGAATGGCCGCATTTTCTCTATCACAAACAGTTTAATTAAAATTACTATTTAAAAATCGAGTATATCCTACGAAATCAGTATACATTTAATACCTTGAAATCAGGCCGAACTTTTGAGAGAATAATTGGACCAGCATCACGTCGAATATAATAAATATCGAACGAAGCATCTTTTCGGAACTGGAACTACATCGTACCGATAACTCCAGCATTGGACCGCTACCGACGCAGGGACTTCAATAGGAGCAGACGAACTCTGATCTATTCCTACAATTGCGAGCCCAGAAGATATACCAGAGCCTAGACACAGGAAAAAACCAGGTTCCTTCCCAGTTATTTCCATAAAACCTAAAACATCATTTAAAAGTTAATATTAAATTTATATCACAACTATATCAAACATTGTTTGCATCAAAATATAATACATGAATTTCTACATTTCTAAACATCTATTTAAATATATATAATCATTCATTCATTCTTAATCTTTTATAAAACTTATATATATAACTTACCTTTTGTGTGTCTAATTTTAAGTAGCTTTTAATATTTATTTGCGCTGTTGTATTATTCATAACCTTAACGATAGTTAGTAACACATGTGCACAATTGCATAATTCCGTTTTTTACCGTATAGTTCAGATAATACTAGTATATGTACAGTTTCCTTATTCGCACGTAATAATTGTTACAGTTATCTATTTTTATTCTAATAAATTTTATTACTTTGATTTAGATTCGATCTTTTATTTGAATTGTTTGAATGTTGAGTTTGTGTTTAATTAATATACCATTTACATTCCACTTATGGGATATACAAACAACCGACTTTGAGCCCCGAGATAAATAAAAACATAAGTACTCAAGCTCTACCGCTACTAGTGGGTTATTTAACAAATAGCGTTGGATCTACTAAGTACGTTAAAACTTGGCGCCCAATTTTCAAATTCAAATCTTCTAAGTTAACTTATATTCTTCATTTAATAGTTTTAACGCTCACTTTATTCTTAGTTAGTTCTAACAGCCGTTGTATTCACGGTACCTCTTCAATATATATATATATATATATATATATATATATATATATATATATAGATATATATTATATCAATCTTTAAGTCAAACGTTTACTAAAAAGTGTTTTTAAAGACAAAATATATATATATCTCCAGGGTCGTGAGGATTCTGTCTGACAAAGAAACTAAAAGGTATGTTAGCTCTGTATTAATATGATAAACTAATTGAATTCAAACGACTTGACTTGGTTCTTAAACTCCGTTTATTTAAAAGGGAAATCTTATCTTTATAATCAATATTTAATTTGGTACAATATATTAGGTAATATTTAACAAAACAGTCGGAATAAACATTAGATTAACAATTTATTTTTTATTGAAAATTTAAATTATAAAATTTAATGGTTATGTGGAATTTCTTATAGGTTAAAAATTGAATCTACGGAAAGGAGACAAATACTAGGCTACGTAAACAAATAGATTCTGATAAATCAATTGCTGAATAAATTAATTTGTATATAACCTCCCTACTTACAATGTTTTAAACAAAATGGTCATTAAAGGGATCTTTATCTACCTTCGGTAAGTAAATGTATCTGTTTACTTAAAAAAAAATACAAATAATAAAAACTTAGCTCAATATTCTATCACAATTATCCGTCTAGTCTCTGGAATTAAGTCTTTCTTCCCTGACGTACGGCTGGTATATTTTAACTTCAGGAACAACGGTCACAATTCTGGCAGATCACGAAAGTTAGGATCACCGGTCCCAATCCTGATAATATAAGGCCTTGTAATGTTTCCCAATATTTTTCTAAAGCTGGTACACGTCTTTTGTGGTTCATTAATTGATAGCGGGGTATAAAATGAACACAGTTCAAATCTTCGTATGTAATATAAATTATATTTGTTTTTATATTTAAAAAAAAAAAAATCGTTTTATCCAAAACACATTCCATTAATTTAAGTGCAAAAATTCTTCTCTCCAATTGTTTCAATAACTCACTATGGCAACCCAACAGCTTTTCCTGTTTTTGAAGCTCATTGGTCGCTTTAGTTATATAGAATTTTCCAAAATATTTGACATTTATACAATAATTTTGATTCTTAATTAATATTATGAACTTATTGGTTTACAAATAAATTTTCCTTCACACATAACCTTTGAAGTATACAAAATTAACTAGATTTACATAGTTCTATAATTTTAGTAAATGTAAGAAAGTCATATACTTTTGAAATTTAATTATAGATTTGACACTCTAAATTAAGAAAACAATACAAATATAATAGACTTCCAACCTTCTAAGAAATCCCAATAACAGAAATGTAACGAATTAAAGCTAGTGTCTTCAATAAATCAATTAACATTTTTATTATAATATATATATATATATATATATATATATATATATATATATATATATATATATATATAATATTTTCGTAACCTTGGTAGGATATGGTAAACTTAATAAGTCGGCGATTAAAGGTCTGGTTTATTACTTCAAAGTATATATATTTAAAACAACCCTACATGTTTCGGCAATGAAACAGTTTCGATCGTACGGAAGCGGCTATCAGAGTGTGTCGAGTTTAAAATTAGTGGCGGAACGATATCACGAACAATTTCATAAAGCGGCACCAAGCAACGTAGTTATGCTTTCTATTGTTAGTGCCAATGGAAGAGAAGGTCTGGTAGGCCAGTAACTGTGAAAACAAATGAGAATCATGGAAGTATCGTCAATCAGGAGTCACCTGAGCGAAGTCTACGACGAACGTCCTTGAAATAGAATATCAGCAATACGTCGCTTTGACGATTATTTAAAGACGTAGATGGATTTCCGTACCAAGTTGGTCAACGATCGACAAACCAAGATATGCATGCCAAGGTTGTGCAATGTGGAGAAATTTTGTCTATGGTGTACGTGAATTCAGATTTCTTGCGTAATGTGTGGTTCTCTGATTAAAGTCACGTTCGCTTAGAAGGTTAGATCATCAAGCAAACAACTCGCATCATTGGTTTTGAGGGGCCAGACGTTATCGTTCAGAAACCGCTACATAGTGAGCGTGTGGCGATATGGTGTGCTTGGTTCGTATTTAATTGAGGATGATGATGGTATATCTCTTACTGTTACCATGGAGCGTAATAGGAATATGGTGCTCAGGCCATTTATTCGAGATATCAGAGGTTTTGTCGTGGCAGGAGCCTCCGGATAGAAAGACTGTGGTTTCAACAGGACGGGACGACCAGCCACATTGCTCATTAGTCTACAGCAGTGCTGCAGGAAACTCTTCAAAGACGAATCATATTTCGAGGGACTGATTTCAACTACCCATTACATTCCCCTGATCTTACACCACCGGACGCCTAGCTATGGGGAATGTTAAAGAGAGAAAGTGTTCAGCGGTACGGACCCACTCAGAACTGTGAATGCATTACATGAGAAGATCGTCTCGTTTTTTAGGAATATTCAGCAACCTTTGTTTTCTCGATTATGTTTGAAAGTCTATGTTACTGTTAAGAACAGTGTCTACAGTGCGATGGCGCACATTTTGAACATATATACTATTGAAATGAAAATATATAAGTAAAAAGTAATGTAAGTGCTGCTCCAATCCTGTATATTTTGGAGCGTCCTGTGATTTAAAACAATATATAAATGCATGTTAAATGAAGACCCTTGGAAAAATCGGGAGTAATTAAATTTGATAAAATCAGAAATGAAAGGATTAGGAAACATTTGAAAATAAAAACTGTTACCGAAAAAAATTGGTTGGACACATAGTATGGATGGACGAAGAAAGAGTTGTGGAAAATAGATGGGAAACAGAAAAAATGCAAGAAGAAGAGGAAGAAGAACAAGCAAGCAGTGAAATTCAAGACCTCAACACCGACGATACAAGAGGCCGAGGAAGTGTAAGTAAGCATATAAATAATGAGCAAAAACTCCTATAAATGTCTTAAAATTTATATAATATAGAGGCTAGTTTCTGCACATAGTAATTTTATATTGTTTCACAGTGAAATTAATTTTTAATTCAAGTTTGCTTTTGTTTTATATAGCAATATAAATTACTTCGTCAGTTTGCACAATCTACATAAGTGAATGTACATTTTTAAATTATAAAAACACTTAACTAAAGAGTCACTTTCAGATGTATGTTATAAAAGAGGTTCTTACCTTGCACGTAGTAATTTTAAAATTTAAACGTAATATTTTAACATGTACTTTAGCGTCTGACCTGGAATCGATGTACTTCCATAAATAATTCAAAAGTTTATGATAGGGTGAAGAGAGGCATGTTAGTATATGTACGAGGCAGTTTTGGTACGAAATTCAACTGCATATTTATGAGTGATCGTCCTTCCAGTCAAAAGGGTCTTGAAAAACTGAAATATACGCCATTCATATCTCTGAAAAATTCATGCAACGCGGACACTAAAAATAACAGGAATTACCTGAAAATTGCAGTTGATATGTGTATGTATGTACCTTGTGACAGAAAAAAAATATATGATCGCACTTTTAAATAGAATGAAACAGTTGTAAATAATGGCGTTGTGGATTTTGTTGTCGATCGTTATTGCTGCATGTATTTCCGGTATATTTATTTTTGTAAATGCCATGAAATATATTTCCAAAGGAGTTAGTAAACTGTGTGATAGCGTGTACAAATGCGAACACACGGATTGTTTTTTTTTTATGATCCTATAGGAATGTCGCAATAATGTACAGCTATGTTTGCAAGCACTACCCCGAAATAAATAAATTTCAACATAAATTGTTTTGGAGGCGATTTTACAAAAAAAAAAAAAAATTGAATAATAATTAGAAATTTAAATTTTTTCAATACCTGTCTAAATTTTAACATAAAAGTACTATTATTATTATTTATAATTTGTTAATCTTTATTTTTAAAAATTATCATTTTTTACTAATAGAAGAAGATCAGAAAGTGAAGTCGTTCTCCATGGAAATATAACATACAGAGACGGTTGATACACAAAAACTATTACTTGGTTTTTTATCACTTAACACATTAAAAACATGTCATTATCAAATGAAATTGACGCACACTTGATAATAACATGCTTTTAATATCAAAACTGCAGTAACTATGGTAAATTGTTGTTTACATGGCAGCGATGGTTACTGTAAAATAAAAGATCAACTAAACAAACAAATTTTTCCTTGAGTCAAAATCAATCGGTTGAAGAGTGCGGTAAATATTTGGTGGCAGAACGAGTTGCTGATTTATTTCATACTTATCAAAACGACTAAGTTGACTACGAGCTGCGATGTAAATTTCGAGGAACTTTCCGGAGATGCCAGTTCGGTAGGGTGAACTTCTCGAAGTATGAAAAAGTGCCTAAATATCAACATTCGTGCAGGTTTTATTAATTGACAAAACGCCAGCCGAAGAGCATGCCAAACGTTATAACGCACCAACTGCTAATGAAGTGGCCATCGTTATGGTAGAAGGTGAGTTTAATACACGTGACATTATTATTCATCCTCGTAATTATACGATTTAACATGTCGCTGAAACATATCGATCCTACGATACCTTACAGTATCCAATATTTTTTGTAAAAGGCAGGATGGACACCGCTTCAATATAATGTAAACGAATCCAATGCAGGCATGTGTAATCATCTGTATTAACATATATCCGATAATGGAATTGTGTCGTTCGTATTTCTGATCATCAATTTCAATTTATTTCTTATCACTTACCCTGTTTCTTTATTTCGTAAATATATGGGTATTTCCTTTAAAGTTTCGATATTTCCCTTGTTCATTTATTTCTTTAAAAATTCACAAATCGTACTTGGCTCTTATACGTAATATGTATTATATATATATATTTATTTGTGTCGATTACACACATACATACCTGTAGCTTATTCCAACGCCCATATTCACGAATTCAATGTTTGCGGTGTTTTCGTGGAACGCAACTTCCGCGAATAGCGGAGGCCCACTGTATTACGTTAAAAATAAAACTATTAAAAACCAAAGTTAAATATAAATTGAAATATAAATCGTAGTTAGATTTCAAGTATCTTACACAAAATATATTATGTTACACAATTTTTCCAAATATTATTGAATATTTAATTCGAAACGTTAATTAAATTTTTATATTGAACAGATAATTTATTATTAAATCATAAGATAGGTAAATTATGAATAATAAAACTTCAAAACGTTAAATTGGTGCTATAAATAATAAATCTTATACCAATTAATAAAATTCATAGGAGCTTCATTTATTTCTTCGTTTCGTCCACAGGAAATTACCCACACGTCGGTATCCACAACTCAATCAAACGGAAATGGAAGTTACATGGACATTGTATTCAAATTTTACGTTTTCTTCTCCATTAACTGGAGAATCGAATCCGTCGGCAGTTGTGAACTAAGGTGTCAGGTGCCTAGATTTGGTCTTTGCTTTATTCTGCAGATTCGTATAGGAAATGCCGCAATAAAATTTTGCCAGAATAGGAAGGTTTTTTCCCATTAAGCTTCTAAACTCCAAAATCGGTAAATAGCAATTCTATATAATATTTAACGTACTACGAAAGGATCCGCATAAGCAAATAATATTCAAAGTCGTAGTTTTAGTGAATTTTAAACATCCCCTTAAACGAAAAACACACACAACTACTATCAACTTGATTTGAAAACGGCCTTAGAACGAATGCCTGCTATACCCGCCCGGATGCAATCCGAAAACGGAAGGAGGGGCGATACGGTTACAATATAATATCATCAAAGGGCGATGCTGTACGCGTTAAACGAAATAAATGACTCGCAAATCAAAATAGTATGCCAGGGCACGACGATAAGAATATAAAATAAGAACCAGAAAATTACAATGTGTAACAATGTTTGAATTTACCCATATTCCCATATCTTTAATTCGCGAACAGTTGCTCAATAAAATTTGAAAAAAATCTCAATAAAGTACTATTTAATCGATTAAATAAATGTGCTTTCAAATACTGTTTACAAAATCAGACAAAAAATGTCTTTACTTGAGTAGCACCGCATGCCGGGTTCATGCTATATATTGTATTATCGATCGTACTATATTAGTAAATAATTAATTAAACGAGTAAGCGGTCTGCCAAATAAAAAAAAACTCATTTATTTCACTCCCTATATTTCATAACCATTTCGTTACTTCTCCAGGAAATAAATTAAAGAGCTAAAATTTAGCAAAGACGCCACTAAACACATATCGTCTACATTAAAACATTAAATTAACCAGATATTGGCTTCACGCTAACCTTTTAAAAACAAATGTCTATTTGTTTTAAAAGGTTATAAAAACAAATGTCTAATCACTTTACAAGCGCGATTGCCCCCCACCGTAATTGCTCTTAAGCTGTTGGAAGACGTTATTACATGAATAATTATTGTTGTAATTATGAAAAGTGTAATGGATAAGAGAAGAAAAGATGAATAGACGTAAATAGTAAAACCAAAACACATAGAATACATAACAGAAGAACAGATGCTTTGAACATATTAAGAGAGTGAATAAAGCAGTGGCGGTTATTGATGACGTAAGATGTAAGCTGCTGCACGGATGAGACTTCTTCGTTTAAGCTTTTATATGAACAGAGAAGCAATTAGCTGCAACCGAAATTGTCCGAAATTATTTGAAGTAATCTCATCCGTGCAGCAGCTGATATCGTACCTAATCAAGAACCGCCACTGGAATAGAGTAAGAGTATCTAGGAAATTGTATGAAACGAGGCTCACAGAAAAAAGAGTAGAGGTCACTACAGGAGTATGCCAGAGTAAAATAACTAAAATCATAGAAAGATCTACGAAAAATTGTACGCGGTAAACTAAGTAACACAAGACAAGAAAAATGAATAGAGATATGGAAGGGAATCATTTTTCAAATAAAGATGGGATTTTCATGAGTTCAATAATATTTATTAAATTCTAAAAATTTTGCCATTCTCACAAGGAATTAATTTCTATAACAACTTCCTTTATTATTTATTAAATTATTAATGTTGTAATGTGATTCTTTTGTTGTTTAACAAAGTGCTTATATGGTAATAGTTATATTTATAGCCTGCAATTAAAACTAAAGTATTATAATTTTTGTGATTACTATATTACGTATTATGCGGTCTTAGGTCTGTTAATTTTGAATTAATTTTTATACAAATTTTAATTAAACTTTCGCTAAGCAAAATTAATCAAAACAGCACTCTAAATTGAAAATAACTTTCGCTTCTTAATAAGGATTTATTACGTAATACTAACGCTATTTCATAATAAGTTTTGCGTTTTTTCGGTAATTTTTTATTCAATTTTACTGTCTTAACTTCGCTTCTTTCGCATTAGCAAAGCACATAATGATTTGAATGCGTCAAAGAAAGTACCGGGCTTGTTGAAAGAATTGGTTATGAATACACCAAATTTCGACAATCCTGAGTTCAAAAATAAAGC
This sequence comes from Melolontha melolontha, assembly GCA_935421215.2. Lineage (NCBI taxonomy): Eukaryota > Metazoa > Arthropoda > Insecta > Coleoptera > Scarabaeidae > Melolontha > Melolontha melolontha. The sequence goes on along the minus strand of OW285237.1, from coordinate 162,433,304 downwards.
ATTCTCGTTCGGACATTTAACCTTGTATTAAACAGCAATTTATAATTTCGCTGGGGCGACGAAATGGTCAAGGGAACTAAGTCACGTAAGCTAGCCATTAACCTCCTTTTACGCGGGGTCGTAATCGATGTGCTTTTTTTAACAAAGTTCTTTCTCGATCCATTTCCATGTTTTATTGTTGTTCACTAAAACGTGTTTGCAAAAGGATGAGATCGTATGTAGGCAATTACGATATTCAAGACATGAACAATTTAAAGAATTACTGTATCGATTCCTTTTGTATATTCCACAATTATTATTAAAATAAGTAATTTTATCTACCCATTTCAAAATATCAGGGATCAAGTCACGTCTTAAGTTAAGAAGATCGATTGTTCTACTGCAAGGTCTCGCTAATCTAGCTGAGACGTGTCCGAATTGTTAAGTTGGAAGGTCAGAATGTTAAAGAGGTTATGGTTAGGCGGCATATTTAGGTACGTTAATTGGTTTATAAAGTGTTATTACAAACTGTGACAGGAGAATATCGTCGGACAGATTTAATTTTAAATTCAATCTTCAGTGACCTTGTTCATCGATGCAAGGCTGAAAATGGATGAGTTTATTATTAGATCAGGTGCAGTTATTAATGAGTTTAAATAACGTTTCGGTATAGGAGAGATTTACCTAAGATGGGATGGTTTTTAATTTTGATATATATTTTGAAAAGTTATAATAATAAAAAAAAATTATCTTTAAACTTTATTAATAGTAACACCAAATTTAAGTAGGATACTGGATTACAAATAAACAAAAAAGGTTAATTTTTCTATTTAAAAAAAAAACATTTCCATATGTCCCATCTTAAGAAACCAGTCTCTGGAGACAGGACAAGGCGTAACCTAAGAAGAGATACTACCCTTCACATGTTTCACTAGTAAAATAGAGTTCATCTATCACACCACAAAACTCGTGAGCCCACATTGAACACTCGTGACAGCTGTACCGATCTTCACCGCTCTCACTGTATTTTTCGTCACAAACAATACATCTTGTATCATCATCATTCGCGCTATTTCCACTAATGTTAATGGTCTTATTCTGGTTGCTTCCTGACTTTCGGACGCATTGTTTATCATTTTCAACAACAATTGCTCTCTTAACTCTCTTGGCATTTTGCAGGGAATTCGTAGTGTGTGAGGCTTCCAATTCACTTTTATAAGGCGATTCTGATATAAATCTGTTAAAATGGTCAATTTGAATGATCTTCTAGAAGAAACCTTTTTCTCTTGTTTTTTTGATATTGGAAGGGGATTGATGTCAACTATATTTACCTTCTTTGGTTAAGAGGACTTCGATAGCTACCAAAGTTGATTACAGTATATCATGATTATGTAAATTTTGTAGTCCTGATGTTGAAAGGATTGCATTCTCAGAGGGATTTCATTTTAACTTAGGGGACATTTCATTTTTCTTTTATAAATCTCAAACTCTGGACCTTCTGTGGTTTTTGAAGCAGCAAACTCCCAGTCTTTGAATATATCGTTGTCAAAGGGCCATATCTAAGTTTTTCGAAATCTGTTTAATGCATATGTATCTCAATGCTTTTGAGAACGTTTCTACAACGGCACCTGCGATTTGATACAGTCCAAACGTACGACCGCAATGATTTGTTAACCAACGAGTAAAATACATCTCGTAATTGGACATAAACGATTTCAAATACGAAACGCCTAATTTTACGCCGCATTTTATGCGTACAATGAGGCGGTAAACACAATGAAATGACACCACTTTCGCGACAATAGTCAATGACATAAACTTCTTGTATGCGAACTATGGCCATATAAAACAATTAAAACTAGCTGCTCCTTAGACGGACTGGTTTGATTGACAAAATATTGAATAATTTGTAAAAACACATCACGATCCATCCAACGCATGTCTTGTGGAAAAGCAAGGCTACTTCTGAGTGGATTGTAAATTAATCCGGGTTCTATTCGCTTTCTGGGGAATATAATAGCTAATGCCAAAAAATTACCGCTAGCACTAGAATAGAATAGAATAGGATATATTTATTGTCAATAAGCACATACAGTGCGTGGACAGTAAGCAATACACACATACAATTACAGTATAAACACATAATAATAAATGATTAGGTTTCCAAAACAAACAAATACATGTCACCTAATAAAAAATACACGATCAAAGCAATAAAAAACAATTTAAAAATAAAAGCAAGGGATTCCAACGTCCACCCACAAGGAACCCATCCAGCGAGTACAAAACCTGCCCGAGGAGCAGCACCTTTAATTTTCTCTGAAACTATTTTAAGCTTGAAGACTGCCTAATGTTCAGTGGCAGTCTGTTGAAATACTGCAAGCCCATATAAACTATTGAATCGCGACTCGCACTTGTCGCGGGCTTTGGTAAATTTAGAAGTTGGTTGCCGCGTGTATCATACGAATGAATATCAGACCTATGCTGGATATTACTTTGCATTTTAAAGATGATAGACAATGATTCGTATAATGACAATGAATAAACCGTCATGATTCCACTACCCGCATACAACGGCCAACAGTGGGCGTCCGCTGCCGCCCCGCACAAGAGCCGCACCGCCCGCTTCTGCAACCTAAAAATCGAAAGAAGATTCCCAGCGGTCGTGAATCCTCAAAATTCTATACAATACCGTAGACGAGACTCAAACAATGAAAAATATACAGGCCTATCCGTGGACTCTCCCAGGTTACGATGCACCACTCCAATCGCATAACAAGCAGATGAGAGCCTACACGAAAGGCGAAGAACATGCCCTGTCCAACAAGAGCCTGGCTCCACAATCAGACCAAGGAACTTCATGTAGTTCACAGGCTCTAAAGTGATGCCACCAATCTCAATATTCACACTTACACAATTGCGTTTGTGAATTAAAAGTTGTGTTTTACTCAAATTTAGGGTAATTCCATTAGCATTAAACCAATTCTGAAAAATCGGAATCTCATCGTTCATCAGGCCCTCCAGAGATCGCGGGTCCGCAGCATGCCAAGTTAATGATGTATCATCGGCAAGCAATGCAATGTGAGCCCTGGTGTCCAACAGTGCAAGATCGTTAATAAATAAGATAAAAAGCGTCGGACCCAAAACCGAACCCTGCGGCACACCACATATAACATCCCTGACCCCAGACTCCACACAACCCGTCTCAAAGCCCAGACTAACATATTGTGTACGCCCAAGCAAATAAGATCTCAACCAGTCATTCGCTCCTCCCCGGAACCCATAATATTCGAGCTTCCGGAGAAGAAGCGAGTGCGGAGCGCTGTCAAATGCCTTCGCCAAATCACAAAACATGGTCGCGACGACCTGTTTTTCGTTAATGAAATTGTACGCATTCTCGAGATAATAATAAATAGCATCGGACGAAGATGTGTGGGGCCTGAAGCCAAACTGACAATTAACCAACAAATCCTCCCCCCCAATAAAGTTACGAATTCTTCTGTTCGCGATCTTTTCAACTATTTTATATAATACAGGCAATATGGAAATGGGCCTGTAGCTGGACGGCGCAAATCCACATCCTCCCTTATGGACAGGAACTATTTTTGCAATTTTGAAACAAGTAGGAAATACAGAGCTCTGAAATGACAAGTTTATTAAATCAGCGAATGCCATAGGCCGGAGGAGGCAGCCCATTGATATAGCAACCGTTACCTTATCTCGCCTTTCGGAGGAGGCAGCTCATTGATACAGCAACCGTTACCTTATCTCGCCTTTCGGCACTTGACAATCCACCGACTTGCTTTTTGCCTTCTTGACTTGCTTTGCTTGTGGCAGTCGTTACGCCGGCCGGTTTCATCGACTTTCCAAACTCGATCGGCAGTGAGTTTATATTTCTCATAAATAAATTCCAGGTTTTCAAAAAAAACTTGAACTGCACGTTTCCTGAAACGTGCAGCTCTAATATAGGATGCTGCTTCTGGTTTTCTTATGGAAGTATTCCTATGTCTATTCCAAAAACCATATATCTATTTCTTTGATGCTATTCTAGTTTCTTTATTCAAAGTAATAGGAATATTATTGGCAGGGCAAAATTAAATGCTAGATGTCGAAGCTCTTTATAAGTGATCCCAAAAAAAACCCTTTCCATTTCAAAATTATATTCTACAGTCTCGTTTTCCTGTTCATCAGAGAATACTTTCCGGGATCGTCCAAGATATTTTTCGTTTTCTGCCACAATTTTATTGCAGTTCTTTCCTCTTCCTTACAGTGTAATTTTTGGTACATTAGACTGTTATGCCGCCTGTCTTACTGATAACTCATTATTTCGGACTTTTTGTATCGCTTCTTCAAGGATTTTCCACGATCTGTTTTCTTTTTGTAATTGCGATCTGTTTGAGTCATCCGCAATAAAATAAAAAGAAAAAATAGGATTTATATTTTGTATGAACAGTATCCCAAGATGGGACGTCCCAATTTAGGAATCTTTATTGTGTCTCATCTAGGGAACATGCACAATTTTAAAAAAAAAATAACCTATATTCACGGGAAATTTTAATGGCAAAAACTTTGAGTAAATATTCATTAACTTGAATTAGTATTTCACCCTAATGCTATAAACTTATTCAGTCACTTACCGCAAACAAGACATACACTATTTTCTAACCACCAAATATTTGAAGAAAATCAAATAAACAGAAACCACCGCTGCAATGATTACATTAAACATTCGCGACTCCCTAGAAATTACATCTATGACGAGAGCTTTTATGTGTTAGAAGCAGATGGCGCCAACCACCACGTAATTCGTAAAAATAAATGTGTTCCATTCTGGCGACCGTCCCATCTTAGATAACTCTCCCCTACACGTCTGCAAATAATGTTGCTTTACATGGACTTGTTTCTTATTATTAAAAAGTCAATAGAAACCGTTTTCACATCTTTACGTGATTCTTAAAAAAAATCATCAAAACTTAACGGATACTTAAATATTTTTAAATATTTTACTTAAAATTAAATATCCTGAATTTAATTTAAAAAAATAGCATATTTTGTACAGTTTTTCTAATGATCACCTATGGACAAAAAAAACTAGATTGCAATAGAATGTCGAAAATTCATTTCTCACTTTTGGAATATTGTATTGATTGATGATTTAAAGATATTCTGTAAGATAAACTCAATAGAGGACTGTTACCGCTTGCAAAATAATCAAGAAGTTGAGGTATGGTATGGAAGCAACCATTTATCGTCGAACACTTCTAAATGTGAAGTTATATCCTTGACCAATAAGAGGAACGTAACGCATTAACATTGTAGAGAATACCGAGCTTAATCGTTGTCTGACCATCAAAGATCCTTGAGTCATTTTTGATAAGAAGTTAACGTTCATTGTAAATTCCTTTTCAAATAAAAAGAAAATAGTTTTCTGATGTGTAAACACCCAAATTATGTATCTTGCGGTGAGGATCTAGAGAAATACAAACAGTGATGGTATGGGAGTGTAATTCGTAATATATTAGAATATGCGATAGAATAGGGACGCAACATGAGCTTGTTACCGACATAAGTAAAGAAATAAATATACCGTATGTGTTAAATATCATTAGGCATAGAGAATCAACGTATGAGTACATACAATGTATACGTATATGAGAAAGCCAGTCCAATGCCAGCGAAGACTGCGATGACTGACGATTGTCTCCGATTCCAATTGATTGGAAATTTTGCATTCAGTCTAGCTGCGGCCGTTACAGTTTGAAAGCGTACAATAACATTAATGTACAATGGCTCTTTATACACCCACTGAAAAGCTTCAGTTAGTAAAATGGTTTTATGCTGGCAAGTCTGCAATGGAGTGCATGAATTTGTTTGCGCTGACTTTTGCAGACCGTTCAGTACCTTGCAGACAAACAATTTATAATATTATAAATGAATTTGAAACTTGTTTCTGTCTCAATAACTGTACGAAATGCAAACCAAGAGAGGTATCACCACAAAAAAATTGAGGAAAGAGAACTGCGGGATGTATTAATTTGTGGTATTGTGGAAATTGATAACACGAGATCTAACAGAAGTGCTGTCGAGGAGTTGGGTACAAGTAACACAACTATTTCACGTATTTGGAAACGTAATGGTTTAAAATGTTTCAAATATTCGAAAACTCAAGAAATATGTCCCGAGGACAAAATGCATATTTTTTAACGTTTAAAACAACATTTTATGATATGGAGACGTTCAGCTTCTTTAGTTATGAAAAAATTCAAAACCCAGCCATCTATCCACAAAACTATGGTCTCTGTGTTTTGGGATACTGAAGGCCTTTAATAAAGTGTAAATTCTTCGACTCGCGCATAACTATTAACAATGAAAGATATTTTCAAAAATTGCACATATTGATTAGAAAGAAAATAGAAAAAGTTCAACTTTTGCACAATTGCGCAAGTTTATATATGTCAAATCAAATCAAACTATGGTTGGCACCCTGGAATTGGGAAGTCCTGCAAAATCTTCCATATAGTCCGTACTTCAGGCAACTAGACAAGCAGCAGTACAGTGAATGGATGTTCAAACTAGTGTCGCGCTGGGATAAATGTCTCAGACAATGTCTATCATGTTCCTGGAGATTGTGTCGAGAAATAAACAAAAGTATGTAGATTTTGTGGAATGTATTCAAAATTTTCTCTAAGTATAGATGTGTAGTGCAATTTTGACTTGTGGGAGTGCGATTCGTAAAGTAAGTTCCGTTTCCGCCTAGTGAGCAGAAGAAGATATCGCCCACCGCGACCACAACGCTGCGGTGTACTCTGGTTCGGACATTCTTTCGTGCCATTTTGATCGCTTGAAATGACTGCTGCGTACTGTTATCCGGTTTTCGTATGCGAAGAACATGAAGGCTATTAAGATTCGTGGTGAGCTTGTTCTGTTTATGATGAAAATGTCATTAATGACAGTATTGTTTTCTAACAATACTGTTACTTCTTTCTTAGTGCTGCTTCTTTCGAAGAGGGCGAACTAATGTCTATGATGAAAAACGGAATAGAAGACTAATTGTTCTGACGGACGAACTTGTTGATAATGTCGAAGAAAAAACTCCTGAAAATCGGAAAATCACAATCAAAGAACTGAGAGCCTGCTTACCTCAAATTTCACGTACAGTTTTGCACGAGGTTGTTACTGAACATTTAGGTTACTACAAATTTTGTTCACGATGGGTGCCAAAACTTCTTTCCCAAGACCATAAAACAAAGAGAATTGGATCGACACTAACTTTTCTGACAATTTACGACGTTGAAGGTGAAGATTTCCTTAGGTATATCGCAACAAGTGATGAGACTTGGGTCACCTATGTCAACGTTGAGACGAAAAGACAGTCAATACATTAGGCTCGAATTAACTCGCGTACGAGGAAATCTTTAAAGTGCCGTCAAGCTTTTTCTGCGAAAAAAGTCATGGTCACTGTCTTCTGGGACAAGAAAGACGTCCTTCTTGTCCCAGAAAGACTTAGGTAGGTTTGAGGGCGATTAAGAGCTGCAGGCTAGTGCTACATGAGTTCTATGAAGAGGGCATTAAAAAGCTGGTTCATCACTATGCATGAAAGTCTCACTGTTAACGGCAACTATGTAAGAAATATGTAAACTACCTGAAAGGGGTAGCTTTAAGTTGTATATAATAGAAACCTCTTCATGTATTGATGTTTTTTTTTTGATAACCAAACGGAACTTACTTTGCGAATCGCCCTCGTACATTTAATATCGGATATTCCTTGTAATTTTAAGCGAAGAGGTCTAAGATTTCATTATTATGTGTACGCACAGTGTAGCGAAACAATTGTATTTCATTTTAAATAAATATTTATTTAACATTTGATTAATGATTTCTTCAGAAAGATAAATATTGATTTCACAAAATTGAAGTGTACTTCCATTATTTCTTCAAAACAGGTTTGTTAATTGCAGTAGAATTGGTATTTATTCGTAAATGAAATTACGAATCTTTAAATTGATATTACTATTTGCTACAACTGGCACAGAAAATAAGGAACTCTAATATCATCGAAAATAGATTAGATTTCGCTAATTTGCCAGTTTTAAAGGCGCTGTCCGGAAAATAACTTTGTATGCTCGAAATGTGGCGCATACCGGAATCGAACCGGTGTATTAGCTGGTTTAGGCTAGATAACGCAATTAAACAGTGTAATTTGTTAGTCCGGGAAACACTATCTGGATGTCGAGATCGTTACGGACTAGGTTATTTGTGGTCGATTTTGAATTCCGAATTTATAGGATTAGGACTAATGCTATTGCACCGAGAAAGAAGTTTTGTGTTTAAGAAATAAATTATAAAGTGGGTTAAATCCATTGGAATAATAAATGTAGTTGACACTAGAGGAATAGTAATAAAATTTATCTGAAAGGTTTAGAAAACAAAATTTAAAGAGAAGAATGGAGGCTTACTCCAAAAGAATTATCGAGTATTAAAAAGCTAAATTTCATGCAGGAATGCAGATATAATACATATTAAATGGCATATGAATAGACACTGAAAATATGCAAGTTTTAAGTATGCGCTTATAGATTTTGCTTTTAAATGTACAGATGGTAGATCGGATTAGATTGCTTAAGGTGCATACAGAATCTATTCTACTGTGACCCTTCTAGATCTACTATGATCCTCACGTCGCGTTTGGGTACTTTCTCTAACCCTGCTCTTTTAACAGAGGAGCTTAGCAGCTTCGGGAGCGGTTCTTCTAAATAAAATTCTGCTTTAGGATATTGATCTCCCGTTCGTACGAATCGCATTCTTTCCAAACCTCCGCATTGGCACTGTACATAAATCGCGATTTCCTCTTCCTTTTGGTGTAATATTCATTCCTTCTGTCAAGCCCATATTATTCGCATGCACGCTAAGCTAATAGATCCACCATAATCTGAAGAGGCTCTCCAGCACTATTCACTAGACCAATTGTAAACTAGGCCGAATATTTGCTAAGGAATTGTTTTGCCTGTCTTTGACCTCTGAAGTTCTTTCTCTAGATCTATTTTCAACCCACTTTTTCAAAGCTGTTTTGATAATTGTGTTTGCAATGACATAGGACATAGGTTCAGTGAAGACTACAGACAGAACTTGTTGAGCTAGTTCGTCCGCCTTCTCATCACAGCTATAGTCTTGGAGCCCTGGCATCCAGGCTAATGTCACCTTCTTGTTATTACTGAGATAGTTTAGCATACACACGCAATCTCATATAAATTTAGATTTAACGTGCGTTAAGATTTAACGTGCGTTAAATCCAAAGCCCTAAACATTGCTTGGCTGTAGGGGATAATGGTAATCGTATCGCTTGTCCCACTCTATCTACTAATTTTCTACTAATGTTTCCGCTGGAAATACTATAGTATATCTTTTAAGGTTCACTTGAATCATCCATATTTCCAGTTCCAACACCTTGAACTATTTCAGAGCTATTAGTGAATCGAATAGATTCCGACAGGATGGATGATCCTCTAGGTGGTAAGACGAAATCAGTTTGAAATATGGCAACTATGCAGCAGAAAGTGTTTTCCGTTTGTGAGGACACATTGTTATGAGGCGATATGCATTTCGAAGATTGCACAAAACATAATTTACAAGCCATTAAAGTTTCTGCGATGATATAAAGAGTCCAACGACGCAAGTTTCGTAAGCAGCGAAAAATTGATACAGTGGAAACTGTTACATAAAGTGTATGGTAGTGATTATAGTTCAGTTGCAATTTGGTTACAGAAAATAATATACGAATTTTTACAAAATATTTTTGAACTAATAAAAGTGCAATAAAATTTTGACATCAAGGAGACTCACTGTAACTACTTAGGGGAAGATATGTTCAATAGTGAATCCAACCTCTGTCATTTCCAGACTATTTCAAGTCTCGGGGTCATTGAATGAATAACCTTCATACAATATTCATCAGAAATATCACAATCCAAAGAGTTTCGACGAAAACGGATCACTACACTTAATGATGTTTATCTTATAACGTTTGTCTAAACTAATATTATAAAGAGGAAACATTTGTGTTTTTGTATGTATGTTTGTAATGTTTTCACACAAAAACTACTGGACCGATTTCAAAAATTCTTTCACCATTAGAAAGCAGCATTTGCACTGAGTGACATAGGCTATATTACATTTTCAAAAAAAAAAAGGGTTTTGGTTTCCATAATTACGGGATAAATATAAATGTATATAAGCTTTGATACTTCCATTTGTCATATCGCGTCAAATCAATTTGTCATACTTGACTGACAGATATAGATCGAAATATGCCCGCGCATTTAGATTTGTTAAGTAAGGCTAAACTTGAAGATAACTGGCCAATTAGAGCAGTAACACAGCAATTTGACATCAATAAATCTACTGTGCTAAAAATTAAGAAACTGTTGGAGAAGGAAGGGACAGTTTCGAGAAGACGTGGTTCTGCTTGTATAGAATAAACTTGTAAAATATTCATAACGTACAAGCCTATTTAGAATATGAAGACTGTGGACCGACCGCTATTTTCTGTGTAACTTGATCCCGATCGTCAATAGTAACATTTCATTCATAAAATTCAAAATTATGGCCAGACCTAAAAATATTGTATAGATTTTGTGTTTTAGATCGCTAACTTTTTCTTAATATAACTGTACATAAAACAAAAGATTACATTTAAAGTAAAACTTAAAAAATGTTCTGAATGTTCATCACTGTCCATTTCTAAACATGCTTCACACCTCTCTATGAAAGATCGGCGTGCGTTGCGAAAATGCCTGTCCTCCGAATTTCTATACAAGTGATGGCGGCAGTTTTTTGGAATAGCCGAGGAATAATTCTTGTCGACTACCTTGCAAAGGGTTCAACAATCAACGGACAGTACTACGCTGCATTGCTAGATAAATTGAAGCCCACAATTAAGAAAATACTCCACATTTGGCAAAAAAGAAAATTCCGTTACACCAGGATAACGCTTGAGTTCACACGTGCATGGTCGCAATGTCGAATTGGAGATTGAATTGCTTCCGCATCCACCCTATTTGCCAGATCTAGCACTAAACGACTTTTTCCTGTTCCCTATTTTGAAAAAAAATCTCTGCGGAAGAAAATATGAGTCAAATGCTGAGGTTGAAGACGCTGTGTGTGAATTACCGGAGAATATATTTAATACATGTAAAAAGGTTAGTCAAATTGTTTTTGTACAGTTGCCTTTCTGTCTTTGATGAAACAAAGAAGCAAAAAGACAATATCACTTAAATTTTCATTTTATTGGTAAAATACCACAACAATTGTTTCGATACGCAGTGCCTTTACTGTCTGTCGAAACAACTGTTATCGTATTTTACCAATAAAGTGAAAATTCAAGTGATGTTTTTTTTTCATTTTTACTTCGGTGCCATTCCATTGTCATGGGTTGGACACTTGGACCATGTTTTATGGTATTCACACATGTGTAAGAACGTAAATATACATAAAAATTAACAACCAAAATTTAAACTATGTTCTTAATAAGATACTGAACATTTTACTAATTTTTAAATTATTTTTATAGCTATTTTGTCAATTTTATTGAATGTTAAAGTATTGTCACGGGTGGGACAAAAAAAGGACATGGAGCTTGAGATAAGTTTGGTTTATGGAAAAACTCTGTGTGTTGGGAGGTGAATCAATGATAAACTCAGCATATCTGCTTAAATCAATGTTTATTGGTTACAACTATGCAATCAGAAATTTAGTTTAAGAAATTTAATGATACAAAATTAAGGAAAAAATGCTGTCACGGGTGGGACGCGTCTGGCGTACACTCGATTTAAAATACAATTAAGGTTGTCAAAAATTGAATAATTACAAAAAACCTATTGCTATTACTATACTTACTATCTACCATAGCCTACAAAGTATAATGTTGTATTTACTAAAATTAAGAATCTATTAAAAAAAATATTTTCTTTTAGTCCATCTCTGGGCCAATCAACCACTTTCAAACACATCTACATTTTCAGTAAATTCATAAAAAATGTTCCTTCTGACTCGTTTAACATTAGGTTGGGGTAAGATACTAAGAATATGTTCAAACTGCACATATGATATGTCTTTTTCATCAACTTGAAACAGATTTCCAGAATTGTTTACTGCTCGCATACACATCACCTTGACTTCTCCATCATCTTCACCATTACTTTGGCATTTTGCAGCATATCTATATTTAGTAGGCCTGGTACTTTGTCTTTTTATAGTAGTTTCAAATTCAACTAAAACATATGTCCCAATAGTCACTCCATCAACAAACGGCTTCACTCCATCCACCGGCACATCTTTTTCATTTGTACCATTTGCTACACCATCTTGTTTTTCTGTGTCACTATCAGAATCTCTGTAAACATCAGAAACTTTTAACTTAAACACTTCTGTGAAGACTACGTTGGTGGACTTTTGAAAAGAAGGTCCATAAACTAAACTTCTTTTGTCTTTAGCTTTAAAATAATGGTTAGACTGCACGTTTGGAATCTTCCTCACCAAAGTCCAGCGCTCATCTAGCATCGCCATATTTGCACTGATATCAGTAGGTGTTAAAAGGACAAACTTCACTCTCGGTACTGCTTTTTCAGCACATTTAACAAAATCTGAGGCCGAATTGATTACTACTCTCCTTTGTTTCATTGCATTCCAAACTGCTCGCTTAGTTAATTCACCAATCCCATCCACGGCACCCTTGCCGTGGGATGTAGCAAAAAAAACCCATTCCCCATCAACACCAAAGTCTTCAAGCATAAAACACAGATTGGACAGTGTATACTTATTTTTGAACTGACCAGCACACCCGTCAGAAAAGATTTTGACCTTTGTCAGTCTGTTAAATTCTTTCTTAAGTTCTACAATTATGGCTTTTAGGCATGCATATACTGAGTATTTGTCATGGGTTAAGTGATCTGAAACCACGGCAAAAGAACGTACATTGCCTCGAGTCCAAGCGCAACCAGGAAATAGTGTGATTTGGTTGTGGGTCCAGTGTGCACTTTGGATTTCATCTTGCGATGTTGCCAAATAGTTTTCAGCAAAATCCACTTGAAGAATCACCTCATCATCAGCTGCTGTGTCCTTCATATTTTTGAAAGCTTTAGCTTGTAATCGCTTTACAAAGAAGTGCTTCTTAAATTTACTAAATTGATTTTGTAGCTCATTGACAGCTTCTTCTATGGTTCCTTTTGCTTCAAAAACCTTAGGCCGGCTAGAACAGTCATCTTTCCATTGCTTCCAGAAAATCTCAGACGACATGTTTAAGTCTTCATCAATTAAGGTGTGCAAATTAAGTACACACTTTTTGCATTCACCATTCATGCATTTTTCATTTTCCAAATCACAACAAGTAAGGCTCAAAAGATCAGAATGCGTGGAAGGGAAAAAAATGTCTTTCCTACTTATTGCTTCAATTAGGAAATTGAAATTAGCGTGGTATTTGCAAACGCAAACATTGTGTGGCATTTGAGAAGCTAAGTCAATATTTTTAGGCCTCAGTTCATAAAATTTTGATTTGCTGATTTCAACTGTTGGGTTATCAATCTTAAATAAGGCAAAGGCCTCTTGGACTGTCATATTCATATGCCGCTTTTGGATTTTGATTCTTTTTCCACTTGTTGGATCTTTAATAGATTTGACATCCCTAATTCCTGGTGCCTGAATGCTAATATTATCTGAATTATAAAACTCATGGACCTTTGATATATTATCTTGTGAAATAGAACTTTTGGTGTTCTGTTTTGGACTTTTATCAAATAGTGTTTTTGCCGCTTGAGGTGAACTCTCGTACACAAGCTTTCGTAACACGGCTATTCTTTTCCGTGGAATTAATGGCAATACTCTTTAAACTTTGGTAGCAGCCTTTCCAAGAGATTGTGGGCATTTAAATGACCCAATCTCTGGAATAGTAGTGTCGCCAATTGGCCTAGATGCTTTTTCTTTTATTTTTTGTCTGTACTTTCTATTGCGCTCAGTTTCTTTCCGTCTGTGTTCCATAAGTGATGTTGCAGGCAAATTCTTTACCAACTTCTTCTTTTCTCGCCTCTTCTTATCTCTGGTCCTCTCCTTTTCTTTGAAGCTTTCACATTTGTCTTTATCTTGTTTTAGTTTTTCACGCAGCTTTCTGATACGTTCTGCAGATGTAGTCTTTCCCATTTTGGGGGGAAAGAAAATTTAATTAAAACCTGTATAATTGCAATAAGTAAATGAAAGTTAGGCCTAATACTAGTCTATCGTGATGATAAGTGTTGAAATGAACATATGCCTAACCTAGAACTCATAAGAACACTTTGGGTTAGTGTTGTGTATTGATTCAAAAGGTTATCTTATATGTATTACTGTATGTATTCGCATTAGGGTAAAGTAACGGTAACTGCCTTTATGTTCCAGAAGGAACAGCTACTATTGGTTCATTCAAGCTGCTGCATTTGGCTCCTCAGTCTTATTGGTTTCCACCAAAAGGCAGCTATGTGATTGCTTGAGATTTTTCCCTCCAAAATGTATCCCTTTCTAGCTAGTTCCCCCCTCCTCAGTCCCTCAGTCTTGTTTGCCAGAATAAAGAATTGTTACATGAGGAATCTGTCTCCTGTCTGCTACGTCAGAGAGCTGAAATCACATGCTGAAATCACTAACCCAAGCTACAACAGTTTGCAACCTAATAAAACAAGTTGAAAACTGTCACGGGTGGGACAGAAAAAGAATTATTAAAATTTAATGGTTTTTACATTAATTAACTGCATTTTTATTATTGATAGTTATATTATACTTTAATACACACTCCCACAATAAAACAAACATAACCTACAAATTAGTTTTATCACAAAATAAACTTTTGTACCTTTTGCTGTCACGGGTGGGACACTGAAACAGCATCCCAATCAATAGTAAAAATAAAATAGAAATAACATACCTCAGAATAATTGAAACATACATGAGTAGGTAAACCCCACCAGTTTTGTATAATACAAAGGTATTTTTAATAATATAAAATATTATTAAAAATCTGGTGTGAAGAACACAAATACAGGTTTACTATTAATATTTTTTGTGAACGTGTCCGAATATATCCTATCCCCAGAGACGTAGATACGTATTTCACCTTTCTACAGGCTCATCGGTACGCCCCTGCTGGAGAAAGGATATTCCCAGACACACTCACAAAAAAGAACCACATCGCCCTATCACCATAATTATCCAGACCGGGCGCAGAAGTAAATTCGGCGCTGCCTGTTGTCAGACAGCCGAAGTACCTCGCCCCGTCCACATAGGTTAGCCGTAGTATGAGTGAAGACACAAACAAAATGCAGTTTTCTAGAGAGATTGGTTGTGCCACCTTTGGAAGGGCGTCGTTACTTCACATTGGTTATGTGGACGGGGCGAGGTACTTCGGCTGTCTGACAACAGGCAGCGCCGAATTTACTTTTGCGCCCGGTCTGGATAGGATTACGGTGATAGGGCGATGTGGTTCTTTTTTGTGAATGTGTCTGGGAATATCCTTTCTCCAGCAGGGGCGTACTGATGAGCCTGTAGAAAGGTGAAATACGTATCTACGTCTCTGGGGATAGGATATATTCGGACACGTTCACAAAAAATATTAATAGTGAACCTGTATTTGTGTTCTTCACACCAGATTTTTAATAATATTTTATATTATAAAAAATACCTTTGTATAATAACATACCTATTTAACATTTTTCAGGTCCAATGTGTAGATAAAGTTCTTCACTTTAATAATATACCAACAATGACAACCACAATTTTTGTTAATCTTTAAAAAGTAATGCCAACCCAAATGAAAAAAATTAAGGTACACAATCAGAAAAGTGATACTGAAACTTCAAGTTGAAATTTCTCATGGAAAAAAAATTCCAATTCTTTTTTTTTTGAATATTGAACTTTAATATGTTTAGTTAATGAAACTATAAGTAAAATAAGTATATTTTAAAAATAATTTTTTTCTAATCAGGCTCATTTTTCATGGAATGGCCCTTCATCAATTATGAATCTTTTATTATGAATGAAGGTTACTTCGATTCAAAATTTCTATAATTGTTCTGCATGTACGGTATGTATATGTATATAAAATTTCGAGGATATTATTTAAAACTACTCTCTACTGCTCAAAAGCCAAAAACTTGTATTTTCTAACTTCTTCCTACCACATATCCATCCTATTTAAACAGTTATCAGAAAATTTGTATTATTGATTATATAAATACATATCGAGAATTATATCATATCTTGTGAATAAATCGTAAGACCGAAAGTTAAATAGACATCTCCCGTATTCATCAACTTTCACCTGTCGAACAGTCTTTAGTGTTAGTACATAATTCAGTATTTTCACTTATTAAAATGTTTCTTTTCCTAAGTTTATCTTACCTGTAGGTGATGAAAGCGAAGACAAGGCCGACAAGTGATATGCTACTCCCTAACACGATCAACAGTGACAACATGCTCTCTTCTGTGAGGGGTGAATCGCCTGATGCACGGCTCAAATTAGGAAAACCGTGAAACCGGGTCGTATACAAGGTCTCCATGTTGACTTTTGAACATTAACTACATTTACCTGAAACCAAATACAAAGAGAACTTTGAAATATGCGAACGTTCTTTGTGTGCGCGTGATAGCAGTACAAAGCTTTAAGGCAAATATGTATGTATTTACAAGTCACGAATTTAGTATACCTTAGCAATATGTTGCCCTTTAAACAAAAGTCTCATTAAATTTAGCTTGGAGGTTTGCGGAATACGAAGGTATTGTTCGTGTTCATTTTGCAGTAATTTGTAAACATTGTGGTTTCGAACGTATAGTTAATCTTGGGATATGTGTATTTGAATACATGTAAAATAAGGGCATTTAATTTTCCATGAATTCATTTTCTTACTAAACTTTATATTTAAATATTTTGTGCCTGAGAAAAATAAGTGAAATTAGTTTAAATAAATAAATATGTAATTAAAATAGACCTTAAGTCGCTGAATAAAAAAAATCTCCTATAATATACAAAGGTCAGGAAAAGTAGGAAGTATATATACATATATGGTAAATTCAATTTGCTGGCGATTTAAGGTCTGGTTTTACTTTAAAATATATATATTTAAAACAACCCTACATGTTTCGGCAAATGATGGCTTTATCAAGGAATATAAA
The DNA here is from genome assembly GCA_935421215.2 of Melolontha melolontha. Taxonomy (NCBI): domain Eukaryota; kingdom Metazoa; phylum Arthropoda; class Insecta; order Coleoptera; family Scarabaeidae; genus Melolontha; species Melolontha melolontha. Next base: position 162,416,141 of record OW285237.1, on the reverse strand, counting down.
ATATCAATGACAGTATATTAATATACTGTTTTTTTTCTATGAGAATTTAATAATTTATTATTCTCAATGCGATAAATATCAGTACAAAACTTGATTTAAAAATATATACTTTTCCTGCGTGATTACTGTTCGGGCAAAATAGATTTAATTTTGTATTTTTAGTTTTATTTAGATGTAGGTATAATATATTTAATTCTAGTTTTTAAATTGTAAATATTATATATTGTATATAGAAAAGGTCTTGGAGTTCTGGGATATCTTTAATATTGTTAATTACTTTAGGACTGGTCAGGTATTACATTTCTTCATTGTCTTATTTTCTACAGTCATAAAAACTATTTATTTTTATTACAGGCACAACCCTCTGCATCCATTAGGTAAATAATGTATTTGAATAAGCATAATTATAATAGAATAAGTTTTATTGTACATATTTCCTGTTATATATTATTATAATAGGTTAAATGGTTTCGGTTCGATACGATTCTGCGAACATTAGGTTATCTCTATGCATTGTATATTTATTACTTTAAGACTATTTTCTATAATTAAGGGTTTCCGGCGTATATTGTTTATTTCAATACATTTGTGACGTCGGAAACTACAGCATATACTTTTCTTGGAAAGGTAAAATAATTGTTATATGGAAATTTGCGTATACTCTTCTTCATTGTTTTCTCCCTCTCTTTGACTGGCGGGGAGAAAACTTTCTTACCGAAAAATAAGGTAATTAAGAAGTAGTTCCAAACAAGATCTCTTAGAGCTCACTACAGTTACAAGTACGATCTCTTCGAGATAAAGCTTAGGTCTCAGTGATCTAACAAACAGCTGCTACTAAGATCTCAGTGATCTAAATAGGAGCAAATATTATTTATTAGCCAGTTTTTCTCGGTTTTTAGTATTAAGACCAGATACTGCATTTAGCATTTATTTAACGGAACTCCAAGATTAAACTTAAATAAAAAAAAAAAATGGTATTATTTCAACACATATTTCAGTCTACACATACCGACTTCCTTCAAACCAGGAGGAAGAAACAATTACTGCGTCACATGGTATCGAATAATATCAGGTTACGGCAATACTAGCAGCTATCATTATATATCGTCAAGACACAATAACAATTGACTTTAAAACTTATTTCTTATTTTTCTAAATACATATACGGTACATTTTCCTACGTAGAATAAAGTGAAAGCCTGACCTAAATTATTATTTTCTAAAGTAGTGGGTATCAAGTATCGTCTGTTATGAATTCCGATAATGATGAAATCGACCAGTCGACCTCTATAATTGTTATTGTTGGATATTTTCCTGGAAACGCACCCTCATATAGTACTCGTAGTAAATCAATCGTCCCTTTAGATCGACCAAGTGCACCTACAATGTGCGCTCGGACGTGAATCCGATTTATCAGCATGTCATAATTTCTCCGGAATTATCGGTAGAATGGTGAATTTCGCGTGGTCGATTATAAATGGTGTATCTCCCTCGAGTACGTACAACTGTTGCTGTTGATAAATAGGGAAACAAGTTGAACTTTCGAGCGAGTCAGCGATTCAGTATCTACTTGGGAAGTACGATCAAACGGGCTTATTAATACATTCGGCAAAATATGAGGATCATAAATCGCTATGTAACTTGCCTCCTTGTAAAACTTCTATCTTCAATGAACATATTTCATCGGTGACATTGGTGGGCATTAACTTAATTCATAACTTTATATAGAAAGTGGTATTTAGAAGTCGATATTCATAGTAAGAATTTTCTATTAGATATGAGTATATTGGATGTATTTTAAAGTAGATTACAAACTTTATGAGATGGGAATCTGAAGCTAAATATTTTTGTAGAAACAAAATTAGACTTGGTTGAGATATCAAACTTGTACATTCGTTTTTCTAATTAATTTATTAATTATTTCTATGTTAAAGCCATTATACCCCGCGATATTTTTAATGAAATCCAGTTGTATTTCGTATCTCTCTATTCTTAACGAAAAGTTCGAACGAACCCACAAGTTCGATATTTCAACGTAACCAGGAGAAAAAGTACATGTGTTTACCATACCATCCAATCACGAAAAACATTAATAGAATTGTTAAAGAACCAGATCTCCAAGTTGCTTTTCGGTCCGAAAACACCATCAAAAGTTTCCTAGGTAATACCGAAGATAAAGTTAATTTGAATTTGAAATCAGGTATACACGAAATTAATTGCGACGATTGTTGCAACTTGAAATATATAGGTCAAACGACATGCTAAATAATAACCCGTTTTAAAGAGCACGTATCATATATTAAATTTAATAGACCGGAAAAATCGAATGTCGCTAACCATGCATTGACCACGGACCACAACGCTTTGGTTAAAGGGTTAAGACTTCTCAAAAACATCAACAACCTCAGAGATATTGATGCATACGAAAGCATTCATATCGTTAAAAACAAATTTAATACGTTTAACTAGGTAATGGTCCTATCCCACACAGTTGTCTTTTTTCATTCTTAGAAAAGAAGTAGAAAAGGTTAAGGGCATTGAGAATAAACATATAGTGTTACCGTTAAGAAGGGTAAATTGACGTAATTTTAGTTTGTGTTATTCATTTTAAAGTGAGTGTATACGTGTACGCGGTGTAAAGTTATGTGCTATTCTGTGTGTTACCTTTACTGTGCCCCATGTGCAACACTTTGACTAGTGGTTTTACCTGCTGATGATGACAACTTAGTTGTCGAAATACGTATTTAGGATACGATTATTAATTGTGGTAAGGGGTTTTATAACTTTTTTGAGTTTTTAATTAACCGCTGTCTGCAAAGAAAGACATTTTCATGAAAAAAAAATAATAAAAAATTAAGTTTTATTGTGATCCCTAAATAAACACATCCAAGCCCAACAAATTGAAGTTTCTGGCCTATTGTATTGAAGGAGCCTTCAGAAGCAGTAGCAATAATGATCCTTTCAGGCAATCACGACGTTAATCGTTGTATTTGGAAGTCAATCCTAGATAATAAAGCAGCTAAATCAATTTTATTAGTCAGAATATTTGCCATTAAATTTAAACTAATTTCTAATAATATTTTATATTATTGAAGAGACTTTTTGTTTTATACAAAATTGGTGAGGTTTTACCCACTCAAGTATGTTTCAAATTATTTTGTTTAGATCAAGAAATAAGAAGTATTCTAAATCACGTTCTGCATGAGAACCATCGATATTGAAGGTTAAGTACTTCAGCAATTATTGTTGAACTCGTTCAATGTTATTAGCATATATGTCATATATAGAAATTCCCGGAATGTGAAAAAAACGCAATAAACTGTGCTTCAAAGTACGTTCCTTCCGCATGAATGCACCGATACCAGCGACTTGTTCATGACTGGAAGCAGTGCTGAAGTCTGTGCGTGTTAACGTGTTCAACATTACCTGCGATTCAGTCTAGGTCTCCTCAATCGCCTCAAAGCGGCGCCCTTTGAGCTTAATTTCAAGTTCGGAAATAGAAAGAAGTCACAAGGGGCAAGATCTGTGGTGTAGAGGGGGTGCTGTAAAATTGACGTCTTCGTTGAGGCTAGAAACTGACGCACAACATGTGACATATGGGTTGGTGCATTCTTGTGGTGTAGGATCCACACGAATTGTGGCGCAACTTTGCAGGCCTCTTTCGTCAAATGTTCTTTCTTAGTCGCCGCCGAAGCATATCACAATAATATCGTTCATTACCTGTTTCACCTAGTGGAAGAGATTTTTTGTGCACGGTGCCATAAACGTCAAAGGAGCACATCAACACTGACTTGACGTTGCTTCGAACATACCTTGCTTTCGTCGGTAGTGGTGATGATGGCGTCTTCCACTGCGATAACTGTTGTTTTGTTTCGGGATCATACCTGTACACCCATGATTCGTCACCAGTAATGATTCTGGTATTGCAGTTCGCATCCCTTTCGGCAGTTTCTTTCAGCTCTGTGCACAAATGAATACGATGTTTTCGTTAAATGCTGATTAAACTTGACACAACTATGGCTGAGTAACTTCGCAGCAATACGCCGCATATCGAGTTCGCTGGATGAAATGCGCGGACAGACGCTGCACGTCAAGTCGAGAATGTTCCAAATGTAATGGATTGTTCTCCTTCGGACTGGCAGGGTAGTATCTTGTAGATGTTCTTTTCTTGGCTGCCAATTTAATTTAGTATTAATATATATATATACCACCTGATATTTCCCGTACTGATTTTAATCTATTCTTTGATGAATTGAGTCCACTCCTATTCGGAATTCCTACTTTACTTGTTGACTTTACTGATTTTAACGTACCCGATTTTAATAACGTCGCACATCAAATCAATACAAAGGATTATATATTTTACAATTTTCTTGATTTAAAACAAGTAAATAACATTGTCATCACTATTGGTAGGCTTCTTTATTTGGTGTTTAGCAATCTTAAGGGTATAATTCTGATTTTTCGTGATGATTCTCACCTACTGTTCCTGAGGATTCGCACCACTCTCCTTTGTCTATTTCTTATTAACTAAGTAGGTCTATTGGGGCTACTCAGTTACCGCAATCCTGTACCTTTCATTATAATATGATGTAAGTCACGCGATGACGTCCTCGCCGTCCACGTCAACACAACCTAGAACAAATTAGAAGACGAAAGGTTCTAGATCGCGTGATGGACTATAAAAGAGATCGAGAGAACGATGACTTATTAGACAATCAGCAACCGATAACGAGTACTGTGATATAAATAATTACTGATATATAAGTATTGTAAATAAATACTGTTATTATTAGTTATTAAATCTTATTTTGTGCGTTTTATTAATATACTGTGTGTTTAAATTACCGTTAGTTTTATTTAAGCGAAGCCTGAAACACAAGTATTTTACAATAACTTCCGCAAAGCTAATTAGCTTCAAATTATCAATGATTTTAACAATTTTCATTGGTCCATTCTGAATTTATATTCAGATGTAAATTTAACCCTTAATAAGTTGTATGATTGATTATCTTTATGATATACCTGATAAATCAGTCCCTAAGTGCATCCCTACTAACTATAATTTTGCTCTTTGGTTTACACCTGAAATATAGAAAAATCTAAAAACTCATGAACATTATAGACAGAAATGGCGTGCTAATGGAAGTTAAATTTCCTATCAGGAGTTTAAAAGGATGAGGTCTTTGGTTAAGGAACAGATCAACTGCTTATGTTAAATATCTGACTAATATTGAGAATTCCATTCGTGCAAATTTCGTGTAATTCTGGAAGTACAGGGTGGCCCAAAATGACCGAAGGGGTTTGAGTTCATTATATCTTCTTATTTAAGACATAATTATTAAATTTTTTAAATTTTAAATACAGTATATTAATGGAGAATATTTTTAATTAATTATGAAAAATTATATCTCGCAAGTGGTGGCCATTTTCTGCTTCGCATATTCGTGCTCTCTCCAAAACATTTTCCATAACTTTTCGCAAAACTTCAGGTGTTATGTTGTTGATTTCGTCGCGTATATTATTTTTTAATTGCTGTATGGTTCGAGGCATATTAATATAGACGTTTCCTTTCAAATAACCCCAAAGGAAACAGTCTGAAGCGGTTAAATCCAGTGAACGCGGAGGCCAATTAGAATCGCTTGTACTGGAAATAATTCGTTCACCAAAGATGTCGAGTAAAAGAGCCATTGTGTCCCTCGCAGTGTGCGCTGTGGCTCCATCCTGTTGGAACCATACTTGCGGATGGTTTTCCACGGCTGGCCTTAAAAAATTTTCCAACATTGTCCGATATCTAACACCAGTGATGGAAATGGTGACACCGTGTTCATTTTCAAAAAAATATGGGCCAATTATCCTTTCCGACGAAACGCCGCACCAAACGGTACACTTAAGTGGGTGTAATTGTCGCTGTTGAACTACTCTTGGATTTTCCGTAGCCCATATCCTGCAGTTTTGCCTATTAATGAACCGATTTAATTGGAAATGGGCTTCGTCGCTCATAATTAAATTATGAATAAAATCATGATTTTCTTCTGCTTTTTGACGAAAATAAATTGCATAATCAAGTCGTTGCTGGTAATCTGTCGGTTTCAATTGTTGGACAAGCTGAATTTTGTATGGAAACATTCTTATTGTATGCAAAATTCTCTGCAGCGACCCTATTGAGAGGCCAAGTTGTGTCAAACGTCTCCTGGTTGATGTTTCTCCATCTTCCCGAATACTCTCCTCTACCCGTTCAATATTGTCATCCGTGTCCACCGTTCGTCATCTGCCGGCACCAGGAAGGTTCCTTACTGCCCCTTGTTCTCGAAAATTTGCAACCAGACGGTTTATTGTTGACTCTGAGGGTCCAACCCGCACATTAAAATAACGACGATATGCACGCTGAGTCAAAACAATGGATCGTTGATTTGAGAAATAAAGTTCAACGATTTTGGCACGTTGTTCAATTGTGTACTGTTCCATTTTAAATTCCCCAAGTCTTCTTTACAAAATACTGAAAACAAAAAAAAAATTATAATAAAAAAGTTATAAGGAATTAAAACCCCTTCGGTCATTTTCGGCCACCTTGTATATAAGCCACAGGAAAGGAAGAACTAGAATGGAGAGTTTATTACAATTAATGTGAATTTAGTGATCCTCAAGGGATAGTTGATGGTTTTGCAGACATCTTTCCGACGTTTATCTCTTCCTAAATCCATAATAACTGTTCCAGATACTGCCACAAAGATATTGTGCCATTAGATTTCTCTCTGCTTTATGTCTGCTTTTCTAGAGAAGACAACAATGGGTGATGATTTAATATCCAGTTGCTTTATTCGTAATACCGGTAAAGTGTTAGCAAAGCCGTTACATATTAATTTGGCTCTGAAAACGTTTGCTTTTCCTGATCAATGGAAGAAAGCTAGAATTACACTGGTTCACAGGAAGGGTGATGCATCGTGCTTGGAAGATTATAAACCCATAGCGATTTTGCCAAATTTTAGTAAAATTTTTGAGCAGATTTTATGCAACATTATTCTTTAAAACACTTGTCCATAAATGTCCAACAACCAATATGGATTCTTGCCATTGTGGTCTACCGTTACTAATCTAACGAAAGTGACTCAAAATGTTTGTGAGGTATTGGATAATAATGGTAAACTAGACGTTGCATACACTGACTTTTGTTGAGCCTTCGATACTATTGACCATTAAATATTATTAAACAAATTGAGTCCTTTTGGCTTTAGTCGATCTGCGTTAGAACTTATTGCCTCATACGTTGTGAATAGAGATAATTGTGTATTTTATAACGGCTTTTACTCTTACCAATTCTTTTCAAAATCTGGTGTGCCTCAGGGCTCTAATCATGGATCATTGATGATCTCCTCACATTTTTCAATTGCTCTGTGCTGGCCTACGCTGATGACACTAAATTATACTTATCCGTCGAATCACAGAATGATGTTAATGTCTTGTAAGATAATATTAATGCGTTTGCGGAGTGGTGTAATAAAAAAAAGATTAATTTGAATAAATGCTGTGTCGTAAAATTAATAAAGTGGAGTCATCATATAGTATTAGTGTTATTAATTTATAGGTACCTATTATTTGCTACTTATTTTCTCTTAGTTTTCTTAGCGCTGCAAATTACATTTACAATAGTGTATATTTTGATGGTAAAAGTCTAACACATATTTTTATTTTTATAAAAATAATGATCAATAATAAAGCGATCTTGCATTATTATATCTAACAATTAATTAAGCTAAACCGAGCGTCTGCTGCTAAAATATTTATTCTTTCACCACTGCAACTGCGAAAGCAAATCTGATTTACTTTTAATGTACTCGTACGTTCCCTCTTCCAAATAAAATTTTATGGTAAAATCTGCGAAATATATCCTGGACGAAACTAGAACACTTAGATAAATATCCCAGTTTATCGGTATTTTCCTTGTTTGTTGTTATTTATTTACAGACTGCACACAAACAAAGTTAAAACTGTAAAATAACTACTGCTTTGCCTCTGCACACTGCACATACTAGTTTTCTTCGAAAAGCCTGCGCAGGAAGTGAATTCATAAAACCGATGTACTAGAAAATTTATATAGGTCATACGTGTTATTCTATATTGTTACCATGACGGTGTCTGTTCTTAATATGACATATCTGAAAATATGGTAGATAGCAAACGTACACCAGATAAACTTGACATATTCAAATTAACTGCAAGATCTAAATTTATGATACCAGGAAATCCATTTGTATAGTATTTACTTTCATTCGTTTCCGTTGTTGTTTGTTTCTTTTTAATAATACGACGAATTAAAGGGGTTGTTTTCCATTTTTTCGTATTTCGTGTGTTTATTGTCAAGATAAAACGTATTCAAACAAAATCAACATTCACTAGCCAGATGTTACCCTGATAAAAAGGGTTTATACTCCCTTTTTATGCGTAAGCTCGTTTGAAACGGTTAGCTAAGTTGCGTAATTTGTAGGTATATAAAAGGAAATTTCATTTTTATTTGATTGAATTTAGCAGACAATGCGTAACGTTATTAGCGAAGCAATTGTGTTTTTTATGCCCGATAGAACTTGAAATAGAAAAAAAAAATGCGAAACCCTGAAATTTTTATCGAAATTTTTTTATTCAAAAGACCAACGCATGACATTAAAATTTGAAAATTATGGCGGGCATATGGTCAACGCGGCTGCTTTTGACGAAGCATTGTCTAATTCCAATTTTGGGTCAGTTTTAAGATCACTGCTGGTTGTACGTCGAATAACACCCACAATGCAGTCCGTTAAGGTGTCAATTGTCACCGGTTTATCAGTACAAACTAGATATATCGTATAAAGTACCGCTAACACTAGTTTACAAAATGACATTTTTTTCATGTACATTTGATGAGAGATAGATTTCCTTATGTATTTTCTGCCGCTTAATTCGAAAATCAAGGTAAAATTTTTTTTTATGGAACAGTTTTTGAGATATTGCATTTTTTTCATTTTTTCGACCTTTTTTCACTTGACAAATCATATCTCGAGCTAGAAATATCCGATTGGTACCCAAATGCAAGGTATTGAGATGACGAACAAATATGTATAATCGGATCTTTGATTGGTAAAGCGGTTCAAAATATATCGATGAAAATAGGGCACATTTTCAAAAAAATCATATTTTACAGTGATTCTGTGCCGACAGAAAAGTACAAATCGTTAAAAAAAAAGTCTGGTTTCTGTTCATGTACGTAAAGATGATACTTTTACGTAAGAACTAAGACCAACCAGAAGAAAATCAACCGAAAAATTACAAAGTTATAAGCAATTGAGTGAATAAATCCAAATCCCATATTTTCCGAATATTTTATTTTTTTCGACAATTTATGAGTTCGGTTGCTCACACGCAAATATATTGAATTTATTATTTGTTATTTTTATGTATTTTGACTTTCTTATTACTATTATAATAAAAATTATTATTCGTACCAATAAACAGCTGACTCTTGCTATATCTTGATATTTATATGTCTTTGGTATAGGAACATGATTTTATATCGATAGCCTGTTGGTATATTGGCAACGTATATTAGTTCTCACGTTGACGCTAGAGTTCTTAGATTTTATTCCAAACAAAACAACAACACATCACATTTAGGAACCTTAGAACCCTGACATTTTGTTTTGACATCTTCTATAAAACGTAGTGTCTGTTGTTTCTATATTATAGGAACTCACAAATTTGATTGAAATTATATTTCATTGTGTTCACCAAAATGGCTAAAAGAAAACGAGAATTTAAGTGCGTAAACAATCCAAATAATTTCTGTTACGTGTGTGGCAATTTTGTCCCCCAACCAAATAGACGTAGCTTCACCGATTCATTACAACATAATTATCTGCAATATTTTGGAATAGCACCTGCAACTTTTCATGAGCAATGGACACCAAATAATTTTTGTTTATCGTGCCATATAACTCTTGCCGCGTGGGCTTCTGGTTCATCACAGTAAGATTAAATTTATATATATAAATGAATTAATAATAAAGTGAATTTTTATTCTAAATTAGACGATACATGAAATTCGGTGTACCGATGATATGGAGAGAGCCGCTCTGCCATTCGGTTGATTGTTACTTTTGCCTGAGCAAATCCACTGGTTTTGGAAAGAGTGCCAAATGGGTTTATGCGACAGTAGCATCTGTTTCGCTTCCAGTTCCACATTCAAGTGAATTTCCACATCCTAAGTGCCCCGATTCAACGATTGAATTTTTCGAATGATCACTACAGCCGGACACAAGCAGTGATAATGAATTTCAACAGGAGTCGCAATTGCAACATTTTACGCAGCCTGAACTGAATGATATGGTGAGAGATCTCGAGCTGTCAAAGGAAAAAGCGGAGTTACTTGCATCTCGCCTGAAGCAACGGAACTGTTTGGCTGCGGGAGTAAATGGAACATTTTACACAAACCGTGATAAACCTTACGCACAACATTTTAAGAAGGAAAACGACATATGCTACTGCAACGATATTCCTGCATTGTTTGAGCAACTCGGAGAGCCTTATGATCCAAATGAGTGGCGCTTGTTCATTGACGGTAGTAAGGAGAGTTTGAAAGCAGTCCTACTGCATATTGGAAATGAAAAACCTTCTATCCCCATCGCTCATGCCATCAACACTAAAGAATCATACGCCACAATGGCCAGTTTGCTAAAATACATTCAATATGAGCATCACAACTGGAAAATATGTTCCGATCTCAAAGTCGTCGGCATGTTGTGTGGAATGCAGGGTGGATATACAAAATATTGCTGCTTTCCTTGCCTCTGGGATAGTCGTGCTCGTGAACATCATTATAGAAGAAAAGACTGGTCAGAAAGGGAGAACGTCACAGTGGGCAAAGACAATATTAAATACGTGCCTCTTGTCAAAAAAGAAAATATAATCCTTCCAGCGTTGCACATTAAACTCATTAAAAATTTTGTGAAGGCCTTAGACAAGGAAGGCCAAGTATTTTCCTATTTGAAAACCCTTTTCCCGCAGCTTTCTTTAGCAAAAATCAAGGAAGGCGTCTTCGATGGTCCACAAATAAAGAATTGGTAGAAAGCACAGATTTTCCAAAATATTTAACACCCGTTGAAAACGAGGCCTGGAATTCATTTCAGCGGGTTGTTACCAATTTTCTTGGGAACAATAAAAGCCCTAACTTCGAGGGAATTATTACCGATTTGCTGAAGAACTACAACAAGATGGGTACGGAATGCCATTATTTAATTTCGTTCCTGGTTGTTTTCTATTGTATTGTTTTTACCATTTTATTTATTTCTTACAGGTTTAAATATGTCTCTAAAAATTCATTTCTTGCATTCGCATTGGAATTTCTTTCCGGACAATCTTGGTGACGTAAGTGACGAACACGGCGAGAGATTTCACTAACAAATTAAGACCATTGAGCGGCGCTATCAAGGATTTTGGGATGAAGCAATGTTGGGAGACTATGTATGGTTTCTCACTAGAGAAACGGATCCCAAAAGCATCCTAAGACAAAGCAAGAGCCACAACTATTTCTAACACACAAAAATGTCAAGAATGTATTGCAAGCGTTTTTAAACCCAATAAATTGTCGAAAAAAATAAAATATTCGGAAAATATGGGATTTGGATTTATTCACTCAATTGCTTATAACATTGTCATTTTTCGATCGATTTTCTTCCGGTTGGTCATAGTTCTTACGTAAAAGTATCATCTTTACGTACATGAACAGAAACCAGACGTTTTTTTAACGATTTGTACTTTTCTGTCGGCACAGAATCACCGTAAAATATGATTTTTTTGAAAATGTGCCCTATTTTCATCGATATATTTTGAACCGCTTTACCAATCAAAGATCCGATTATACATATTTGTTCGTCATCTCAATACCTTGCATTTGGGTACCAATCGGATATTTCTAGCTCGAGATATGATTTGTCAAGTGAAAAAAGGTCGAAAAAATGAAAAAAATGCAATATCTCAAAAACTGTTCCATAAAAAAAAATTTGACTTTGATTTTCGAATTCAGCGGAAGAAAATACATAAGGAAATCTATCTCTCATCAAATGTACATTTTCGGTGTAAAGTAGTGTAATTGTGCCAATGTGTTAGAAGGAAAAGAACGTTCTTTGGACACAATATGGTGGAATCAGGGTCCAGCTGATTCAGCTGCAATGGATTGGCTACATTTGGTAACCCTATTTAGCCAACTTTAGCTCTCGATGTTGTCATTCTAAACACGGATTGTGCAAATTTTTTCGCCGTCTTTTTGTTTGTTGTTCTTCCTCTTGTTATTTTATTTGTTGGGCTAGTGAGAAACATAATTGACAATGCCTCGTTGCTGTGCAAGAAATTGCACTAGAAGAGGAGATAAATTGCTGTTATTTCGTTTGCCTATAGGTAATCAAATCTTTGAGTTTACAAACTTTCAACATGTATTATTAAATTACTACTAGGCGCTGCATATGTTCAAAGAAAGAATATTTTGATCGATGTTATAGGTAGACATGATTTGAGCGAAAATTCCAGGATATTTGAAGTAACTTTGAGTCATAAATTAATACATGAGCCGAATTTTAGGCACATTTTTTGGAGAATTAATTTGAAGTGATGCGAGTGGACGGTAGAAAATTATTGCTGAGTGATTCTGTGCCAGAGAAAGAGAAATTATGCCCATGTTCGTCTAATAATATGAACCTTAAAAGCACTGGGGACAAAAAAGTAGTCGTAGTGTGGCCATGAAAGAAGCTATTGAAAAATAAATTACGTTGATATAATTTATTAAATAATTATTCAATATTTAATGTATAAAGCCCGTGTGACACTATACATTATTATATACAATTTAAGATAAATATGTCATCACTGAATTATTACTATTTTCTTTATAATTTTGATCAGTTCTGTTTGTTGTACATATTATAAAAATTATGAATAAAAAATAAATATTAATTATTAACTTTCATGGATTTATTTCACTACTGATTTTGTTTCTTTGTAAGGCACAATTTCAAGATAATCTATTTTAAATTTGGCGCCCAGACTGGACACAATATGCCGGCCAATTGCGGTACTTTATATATCATTTTATTCTCAGGTAACAATCGAGCCGTGTCAAATCGCACGACCTTGTAGGCCAATTGACTAGTTTATTTCTTGAAGTCAATTGCGGTTGTCGTATGGCAGGTGGCGGCAATTTGTTGAAACCACATCCCAGGATCAATGTCAACTATATTTAAAAAAAATATATTTATTATGGCACGGTAACAACCTCCATTGACCGCAACGCGAGCTTCATTTTTGAAGAAATAAGATCAGATGATGCCGCCAACGTGTAAACCGCATCAAACCGTACATTTTCCTGGACGCAATGGAATCTTAATCTTAATAAAGTTGATAACATAAAGAACTTTTGTGTTTTCTTGGATTCTCGTTTAACTTTTGTACGAAATATCAATAACATGTGTATCGCTGCTTCAAAAACATCTGATTTGTGTTGCATACCTGCAATTCATTAATTCTATGTGTCTGCACATAGAACTAAAAAAACTTGAAACTAAAAAAATTATTTTACAGATATACTTTAACATATGGTATGTAGTTGCTTAAGCATTACCGTTCTATTATTCTTTATCGTTTCCTTGCATATACACTCGTAGACGAAAAATTCTGGACACTAAAGTAAATGCTTGTTATCATAATTGCATGCCGTTGTAGTATGGCTTCCAATAGATTATTGTTATATTAATGCAATTGAATCCATACAGAGCAAGTTTCTAAAGTATTTGAGTTATAAAGTTGATGGAGCATATCCTCCTCGTGGTTTGGACTATAAGTTGCTCTTGGATCATCATGGAGTTGATTTGATAGAAGCAAGACGACACCTAATTAGTTCAAACTTCATAAAAAATGTAATTCTTTATAAAATCGACTCAGCTGATTAACTTGCAGAAGTCAATTTTCCAGTACCTCGTCCAAGCTCAAGAGTGAATGAAGCGCTTATACTTTCAACGGCTAGAACGAATATTTTGGTGAGGGCTTTCATGGTGCATTCTGCCAAGAATTTTAATAGTTTAAATAATTTTTTTCTATTTTACGTTCATAATGAACTCATTATCATACCAAAAACAGTATCGGAATGAGCTTAATTTCGATACGTTTTTTTTTCATTTTCCAATGTTGACGTTGTTCGAACACAGATGTAAATATCTTATTGCTGTCATTTGATTTTAAGAATTTAAGTACATTTAACAGAATGATATATGTAGGTAGAAAAGAAAAATGCTACACAAACAACGTATATTGAATACAATTGACGATATATTAGTTTCTATATCACTCATGCTTATACTTTTAAATAAAACATCAAGTAATGTTAACGAAAATTAATAAATGATATTTCGCGGATAGCAAGATTTAAATTTGAAAATATTAAGTATCATTGCCTGTCCTAGAGTGCTAATTTCGAAAGCCCACCTGTTTGAAAGCTGGGTCGAGTGTGTACCTTCCCGGCTGACGATAGTAGACCAACTCTAGAAGGCTGCCCCTGCGTGTCAAGGGCCTCCACGTGGTGATCGGCGGTAACGTTGCGGCGAGGATTATTGTTTCCGTAACTGCTATAGGCAGCCAGGGCTAGTTGTGCGCTGTGCAGCGAGCAAGGGGGGCTCTTAATATCTTTAAATTTTTATTCTGTCACCAGTTCTTCGGTGATAGAGGGAGCTCCCCCGCTAACAGGGCACCTGTTCCCGCTATGCGGCAAGGCCTACGTGATCCGGAGAGGTCTAGAAGCCCACGTTCGGAAGCGGCTCTGTCGTCCCCGGGTGCTGCCTGAGGCGCCAATGGCTGAGGTTGAAACTCAGGCTGAAGCCGAAGCCGTCGGAATACGCAATGCTGATATTCGGGGAGATGATGAGGATCCCACCTTTTTGTGCGAGGTGGAGGGCTGCTCGCGTGAGTTTCGGACAAAGAACGGCATGCAACCAACTGCAACTTTATATTAAAATAGAAATCGGAACTTTCTAAATCTCCGAATTAAATAATTTAAATTTATTAATGTAAAAAATGCAAAAAAGAAAAAGTAGTATAAAAAACTCGTTTCATAAGACCTTTTGTGACACTCGTTCTTTAGAAAACTCATGCCACAAAATGGTGCCTCATGAAACTTGTATTTTAGTATACTGTTCTACAGACATTTTTCTAGTTTGCTTCTTCGTTTAATGTTTTTTTTCTTTTCTTTCCCTATTCTTTTGTATTACGGTAGTTTGCTTATTTTACTAAATTATAGCTTGTTGTCATATATGTATTATTTTTATTATTTGTTTATATTGTCTGTATTGGGGTGACCGGTTGGACAATTTAGTAAATATTATTATTACTATAATTAAAATTCCTTCATTTTTGTTTTTTTTTCACAAGACATGAAATATTGTCTATGAAATAAGAATTTGAAATTAAGGAAGATACAAAACATTTAATTTATCAAAACAGCCAAAAGAAAAACAAAAATAATAACGAACCCAAAAAATTCAACCCAACCCAGAAAATCTTAGTATGCTCTTTATTCAGCTTTCATCTGTTACGTTGAAAGGTCTTTTGAAATATCAGTACTGACACTCATTGGTTGACAATATGCAATAGAAAATGTAGCATGAGGAGTAGTTTTGAACGAAAATGGACACAGTATTCGATACATTGCTGCTGTTTTGAATATTCCCAGGAGTACCGTCCAAGACACAATATATCTACATCGTTAAATTGGGAAATATATAAGAAGGCCAAGATCAGGCAGACCTCGCACCACAAACCGGCGAGAAGACCGTTTTACGGTGTTATCTACATTACACGATCGTGGTTTATCATCAACAATTGTGTCTCGCCATGTCGAAGACGTTTACAGTACTGCAGTTTCTGCACGAACCATTCGCCGAAAATTGAAGGAATACAGATTGATGTCACGGAAACCTGCTGCTTGTCCTTTTTTGCTCCCAGCTCATCGTGTTCAGCGACTGCGATTTGCTTGTGAACATAGACGTTGCACAATGGATCAGGATAAGTATCGTTTTTGTCAGCGTTCACCAGATGAACGAGAATGGCATTTGGGGGAGGCGATATAAAGGTTTGGGATGGCATTTCATTATACGCGAAAATTGAACTTATTCTCATTGAAAATGGTACCATGACGCCTGTTAGGTACATCAACTAGTGTTTAGCTGATGACGTCATACCATTTACTCCATTTTTAGGTGAGAATGCACGATAACGTGCGACCTCACACCGCAACCGGGTGGATGAGTTATATTTGGATGCGGTTAACTTTTGCCGTTTGCAATGGTCAGCTCGAAGCCCGGACTTCCTATGAATCCTCTGAAAATCTCTGGGATTCATTAGGACGACGTGTTCGGCACCAACAATCCATACCGATAACCATTCGGAATCTTCAAATACCTCTTCGAGAGGAATGGGAAAACATTACACAAGAAGAGGTCGCCAACTGCATTCAAAGTTTACCACGCCGTATGGCAGAAGTCGTGGACGTAGTATGCACTATTAATCGTTTAAATTATGTGAAAACGTATGTAGATGTAAAATTTTTCTTATTGAATAAAATGTTAAGTACCTTTTTTGTTATTTCTCATTCTTACTTTATGCATAATGTTTCATGTGTTATTAAAAGAAAAAGAAAAAAATATTTTTTTCGGCCAGCTCATAACTAGCCAGAATAACTAAATATGATCTCAGTAAAAGTGTGTTAGTTTTCGAGATAATGTCTTTTATATGAATTTCGAGAAAACTGACTACTCACATGAGTTTTTCAAGTGCCACTGCTACAAAATTTGATATTCTAAGATTTTAATTTTCAAATGCAACTCTAAATAACTATTGATGACAATCTAAAATAAAGCTAATAGTTCTTATAAGTATGAAAAGAAAAACATTTTTCCCCGATTTATGAGATATTATTATTTTATTGGCTAATTTCGACTCTTTAATACTGTAAAAAAATCTGGAGCGCAAATATGACAAGTTATTTTAAAACATTGTTCATTTACTGTAGTTTTGAAAATAGTATAATATTTGCCATGTGTTACTTTAGAAAAAAGGATACTGTTTTTTAACTGCGAAAAGAGCTCATTATGAAATTATTATAATAATAAGGAATTTGAATAGAAACAGTTTTTAATAGTAAGGGTACTATTTAAAGCTAAATAAAACACATATTAATTGTAGAATGTGTTCAAATTGTGTGCCAGTAAGAGCGCGGCATCTTGTTATAAATGTTTAATCACAGATTAAACAACATTATTTTAATCTATTTAATCTCTTTTAGTTTCATATTTTATATTATATCATGCTATATATTTTACGTATTATATTTAAGCAATCAATTGTCCGCAAATAATTCGCATATTTAGGTCAGGTATTTAATCTAAAATAGTTCACTATTCTTCTTATTCGTGTAAATGGGTATAAATGGTATAAATATTGTGAAATACAAGGACTACTAGAACATAAAAATGCATTATAAGCATCTGTGTAAACTCTTTAATAAAACGAGGTGATGTATCAGCGATACCGCGACAAATATTAAATGTCCTCGATTTAAAATACATTCATTTATTGTATATAAAATTTACATTTTTAGAACTGCTACAATTAAGTTGTAAATAGAATTTGTATATAAACTGTATTTTTTATTAAATAAATCATTAAGGATTTTTCTGTTCTTCAATCAATATTCAATAAAAGATCTTTTTATTCGTCTTGCCCTCCCGGCAACATTTATTTTTTCTGCCATTAATATGTTGTCTGAGTTCATTGAAATGATTTATTGGTTTAACATAAACCTTCTCTTTTATGAAACCCCAGTAAAAAAATCTAGTAATTTAAATCCGGAGACTTGAAAAACTCATGTGAGCAGTAGATTTTCTCGAAATTCATAAAAGGGTCATTATCTCGAAAACTAACGCACTTTTACTGAGATCATATTTAGTTATTCTGGCTAGTTATCAGCAGGCCTATTAGCTCCTCAAGGGATAACGTTGACTTTTGGGACACCCTGTATGTTTCTTTATTAGTATTATCTTCTTTTCGTATAGTTTGTATATAAAAACATCGTTGTGAATGATTTATGTGTATCGTCTGTTTTAGGATTTACTATTAGCGTACTAATACATATTATTATTGTTACTATTGTTAAATAGAGATGTGTACCTCAAACAAATGTAACTTTAAAATGCCACAATATCTTTAAATTTTTAAATTAATAAATTTAAATATCACAATGATGTTTCTATTAATTAATCACAACATAGGCGTTAGGATCAACCGAATTAATTTGTATAGATGTCATAGTACTCCGACGCGTAGATTTACTCAGCGATCAGTTATAGAGAAGTTTTATTTCATGTAATATACAACAGAAGATCGGCGGTTCCTCCGAGCTACAGCCCATCATAGATACATATTACAGGAAACGTCTTTATTTTTCTTGAAAATAACGATTGTTATTACAGAATTACACCTATTAAACACCGTTGGTTGGTTAGGTACGCCTATGTTAGAAACTTAATGTCTTTATTTTAACGCAACGCGTCCTAAATTCAATCAGTTTGTGGGCGTCTTCGAGGAGCTGGCGTGTATGGGGATGTCCAGGGAACAGGCAATTATATCAATCATTAGAGTTCGTTTTTTTCGGCTTTTTAACGAGCTCGCTCGCGGATTTTACTTTTTACTTTCATGACTTTTAGCATTGTTTTCTATTTTAGACTGTTTCGCTTACGTGAGTCTGTGTTATTTGTGTTATAGAAATAAATAGAATCAATAACCTATTGAAAAATTAATTTTTTTCGTTTTCACTGGAAGAAAAAGTTGAAATAAAACGCCCGTGAGACCATTAACAGAGTTACATATTTCAAAAACCCAGATCTTTTGACCTTTGCTGTAAGGATTTTTAAATCACGGTCCAGGAAATTTAAAAATTATTTTTGCAGTTTTTAATTTAACATTTAACTATCTTTTCGTCTGCGTGCTATTTAAAGATTAAATATGTCTTACTTAAAAAGTGAATGCGTAATTCCGGAGGGAATACAAAACTACCTGCTACCTAAGACTTTGAAGTCCATTCTACTTGTATTGATATTTAGGTAGGATAAGTACGACTTTTTAATTGAGCATTAAAATATTAAAACATTTTTTTCTGATTGTGTTTTTTTAATTGGTAACACTCGCAAGTTACTTAAAAACCGTACTAATTTGAATCTGTTTATTAAATGGGGGGAGGATAGGGAAGATTAGCCCTACCACTCAACATTGTCACGAGCCGCCACTGCTACAGAAGATAATTTTCATTTCCTCAATTCTCCGAATAATATAGGAGCGTTATGTAAGTAGGCGAAAATAATTTGTTTTCTATAATAATACTGACAATATGAGAAAATTTCATTTAATTAATGTAATTATCTTACGGCCTGTAGTTTATGGGTTCGGAAGTGCTTTCGCCACAATCAACATGCATAAACAATGCGGTAGTCCAAAGACGACAAATTATATTACAGAAAGTAATCGTCAAACACCGTGAAGAAAAAATTTCCCGCTCGTTTATAATATGGATTTCCATCAAAGGCCCATTAGGGAAATGAAAAAGCATTTAGAAGATTGTCTCTTCATGTGCGTGTTGTAAGGTTGGATATGTATTAGCAGCAACTACGAGAAACTATACATTTTCTACAAATTAAATTGTTGACGTAACTCACGTCTTATCAGAATCGAGCAATTACTTTGGCAATTCAATTCGATGTCATCCCGATAAAGATGGATTAGCGATTGTGTCGAATATGTAAACATCACGCGAAGCTAAAAATATGGTGAATATTTCAGTTTATGACTCATTCGTCTTGTAAAATCATAATAATTATCTAACAAAAAGCTAATTATTTATGAACGAAATTTGTATTTCATGTCGTTTATGGTCTCTACAGTTTTTAGGGTTTTGAGAAATTAATATAATAATAATTCTCCATAAAGTAGTTCCGCAATAAATGGCGCGTTTTCGAATTAAAAGCGCATTATGCGTGGAGTCCTGCTAGGTTCGATATTGGGCTCGCTTTTATTCACAATGTACAAATCTGCATATCACACTAGTCTTGAGAGCTGCAGGATGTACAGTTCTCGTAGTATAAGTCGACGAGCGGTAGTGATACGTCGTTAACATATTTATGACATGTACTACCCACCTGTCTGATTCAGTTACTTCATAGCGAATTATATGAAATGATACGCAATCTACCCTTTCTCTAATTGCGCGAACTCACTCCCACCCTTCGCCAACTTATAATTAGAGACCAGACGCATTAGCCGAAATTACGATGGACCATATAAATAGTCTATAACATCGCTAAGTACAACACACAGTTATTGAATAGCACTATTCATTCGGTTAACCGAATATCTGTTTTTTGTCGATGAATTGTGACACAATTACTTCAATATTACAGATAAATTCCTTTCTTCATTGGCGTAGATAGAAGCAGGAGGAGTTTTTATAATTTATTTTATTTATTAGTTTATATTTCGTAAGATAATTATAATTAAAGTACGGTGAGTAAGTTTCTTTTTTTTATTGTTTTAACTGTTAATTACATACTTCATAATTTTTGTAATAGATCCTGTTTAATATCGTTTCATTGAATCTACTTCTCCCGATTATTTTGAAGTAAGTGTCCAGTGAATTTCGTTAAGTTTCAATAACTTACGCATACATTTTTAATTTTCATTTGTTTCGATCTAAACATTGTTTAAGTTCTTTTTCAGATATGATATGGCACAACGTCGAGAATGGCATCGTGAAACAATGGCGAGTTAGATTAAGAATCAAACTGATTGTATGCCCATTGCCAGTGCTTCCTAAATTTATTGCAAAGTCTGTAAAATATCGTTAAAAATTTCCAAGAAATCGCACGTAAAACGTCAATTACCATCGCAAACATATACACAGAAATTAGGCCAGTTGGAGTCTGACAATTTTAATGAAGAACTCTGTGAAACTTTAATGGCGGCAATTATTCCATTAAATGAACTTAACAATCCCATCTTCAAAACATTTTTCAAAAAATTTACTGGTCGAAATGTTCCTGATGAATTCCCCTTACGCAAATATTATGTTTCTAAGTGATACACGGCAGCAGTAGAACGCATTAGAAACCATATTTCAAATTAGTACCCATGAATAAGTGCCGACGAAACTGTCGATATATTGTATATATTGTAGCTGGAGTATTAGATCCAACTATTCCATATAACGCATATGTAATACCAACAAAAGTTATAAATACAGTTGATGCGGAAACAGTAGTTAAAACCATTTACGAGAATATGCACCTAATGCTTCATTCGGACGAGAAGTATAAAGAAAAAAAACTTTTATTTGTCAGTGACAGTGCTGCGTATATGTTAAAAACAGGCGGACTATTAAAGGAAATATATCCTAATATGTTGAATATTACTTGTGTAGCACGTGCTCTCCATATAATCAGTGAATATGTAAGAGACCTTTCCGGAAGCTGATAGACTTGTATCCGCTTTTAAGAAAGTTTTCAGAAAAGCACCATTGAGGGTAGCTATTTACAGGGAAAAACTTCCAGCTTTGTCACTGCCTGCCTCTCCAGTAATAACTAGATGAGGAACATAGTTGGAAGCTACTAGTTTTTATGCAGAGAAATTCGATAGTTTACAAAATTTCGTTACATGTTTAAATGATGATGCTCGAAGTATTTTTGAGTGCAAGAAACTAATACAAATTCCAAATTTAAAAAATCAGTTGCACTCATTCCAGGAACTGTTTGAAAATTTTCCAAAACTAATCACTTATTTTGAAAATCAAAATCTCAAATTAAATAATGGATTAATCACATTAAATGTGGCAATTAATAATTTAAAAAATATTCCAAATGACTTCGGACGTGGCCTTCGGCAAAAGTTTGATGCAGTTTTTAATAGAAATCCAGATTTAATAACATTGCGGCAATTGCGTATTGGGACAATGCCTCAAAATCTAACTACTAAATACGCTGAAATAAAAGAATATTTCCAGTATGCACCTATAACCAATTGTGATGCAAAAAGGACGTTTTCTGTCTACAAGGATCTATTTCATTCAAAGAAAACAAATTTTACAGAAGAGAACCTTCCGGAAGTATTGCTAATTAATATTAATACTCCTTTACTCAACTTGAACGACACATTGAACAAATAAAAATATATTTCGTTTATTTTCCAATTATATAAATAAAATTAAAAACTCTTTAAAAATACAAATTTTCAATAGAACGCCCGTGGGCGATGAGTCATCGACGTCACGTGTCCGGCTCTACTTATAATGCGAGAGCTGTATATGTATGCGGAGGACATTTATACGTATAACTCAATTTTGGCCGTTATTATTAGTCGTGATTTAAATAAGATTTACTTCATCTGCAGACATTTGTGCTAAATCCATTGAAATCATTAGAGACAAATTTCGATACTGGTGGAATAGCTATACCTATTGAATCTGCGAGAAGTGTGGTCGTCGTCTTGGATCCAGAGATGAGGTTCGAGACACATATTCTCAAATGTATTATGCTTGCATATACGAATTTAGATTTTTCCATTCAACAGTATAAAAGAAATGCATCTTCTGTCAGATTTTCCTTATTGCTGAAATTTGTACGGTCCACGTTTTAGTACAAATTTTATATCTCGTATGCCACGAGTTAATAATTAGTGCGCTAGATTTAGTTTTGTAATAAAGAAATTTTACCGAAGGTATTTCATACAAGCTCCCAGAAGTAGGCTGGTTGAACATCAAAGAGAGAAGAACTTTACAAGCTTATTTACAAGTAGTCAATATACATGTTCAACAGGATTTCATTTCATACTGGTGTACTCAATTTTAATTTAATTGAAGGTACTACCTATGCATTGTATGAGCGCTCTTTTCTGCAAAGAAATTTAGAGTAACAAACACGTTGTCCCCTGAAATTTTGAATACGGGCTTTTGAATGCATTACTTGGCGTTTAGCTACCATACTCGTTTTTTGCATGAGTAATATGAGTAATGTAATGTGTTTGTAGGCACTGTGATTTAGACTCGATTATTATAATAGGTTGTCATGGTTGTTATTGCAAAATGCATGTCAATTTGACTTATTGTTGGATAGCTTCAAATTTGATACACTCTGATACAATTAAGTGTAGTTAATTTTTATTTTCAAAATATTAACAACGGAACAGAAAACTCGAATTGTTAAATGGTGTTATGGAGGTTAATCGATCAATGAAATCGCAAAAAATTTGTTTGTTTTGGCATACAATGTGACAGTAAACACCAGTTCGGTCTTCCATGTTATACATTTGTTTAATGAAACCGGTTCTGTAAATCCACAATGTAGTGCTCAAAGGATAGGAGACCTCAAACTGAAGAAGCTGAAAGACCTTTAAAAAAAAAACAGAAATTAATACCGGAAAATCAGAAGTGCATAGAATACTTAAAAGGAGTAGTTTTAAGTCTTTCAAAGTTAAAACGACACAAAAGGTTTTCCCGGCTGACCATGGTCGTTGAATGGAATTTTTTGAAGATGTGATGGATAGAGTAAACAACAATTACGAATTTCTTCGAAATATTCTGTTTAGTGACGAATCTACTTTTCCGTTATATGGTCGTCATAATCCTTCGGTAGTGATATACTGGTCCCAAGAAAACAAGCACCGAAGAATAAGTTTGAGAACTCAGTACCGCCAAAAATTTAACGTTTGGACTGGTATTCTGGAGGACACAGTTATAGGACCATTTCTTATTAGCGGGAATCTGAATGCTCGAAAGCATTTGGAACTGCTTGAGAATGAAGTGATACCAGTATCTGCTTAGATGCTGATGGGTATAAATTGCTATACCCATCAGCATCTAAGACCTAACAACGTGTATGATCTCAGATTAAAAATTGTTTAAACTATTCAAAATACCAAGAGCAATGCGACAACAAATTTATGATCGTCCGAGATATTGTTTGACTCAACAAGGAGATGTAACTATTTATTATTCGTTAGCTTAGCATTGTGTTTGTTATAATTTAAATACAAGGTCTCCGCTATCGGTATGTTCAAATTTTAGGAGTGTAAAGTAGACTTCATTTCAAGTAACAAAAACGCAAAACTTGTATATCAATTTTTATTTGTTTCAAAGTTACAGATCTATGAATGTGATTGATCATGAAAAAATGTAACCTAAAGTCAATACAAACTGATTTTATTTAAAAAAGTTATACCATTCAATAACAGGCATATGATTGTTAAGGTCGCATAATAAAATGTTATCCTAAAATAAATAAACACATGTCCTAGTGCATACACTAATTTCTTGGAGATCCACAAAAAGTAATGGAAATTGATTTACGATAAAGAAGGTTTTTACTTATTTCATAAGTGCTGAACCATGAATATCGTACAATAAACAAATGTTCGGATGACTCTTAACGTTGCATTTTTTAATAAAGGATTACATTAGGTTTCAGTTCATACAACAGCTTATTAATGAGTGGACACGTTTTCTTTATTCAAAATGCTTTACCGATTTTCTTCTCAAGGGTATGCGGACATGCATTTTGTGTATGGCTACTGTAACGAAAGTGCACGTCAAGCAGTTATTGAATACCGACATCGGTTTCCCGATAGTTACAGAACGTTTCTGGAAGTACACAGCCAATTTCGGGAATGCGGACTGCGTGATTATCTGTTTTTGCCAGCAGACTTAAAGGAAGAAGCAGTAACTATTTTTACAAGGGATCCAACTCTCAGTGTACGTCGAATCACTAGACAACTAGGAGTGCCACGAACGACAGTTTGGCGAATTTTAAAACGTGAGGGCTTATATCCATATCACTATCGCAGGGTTTGCTTGAGGCAGACCACTATGCTCGTCTAGTTTATTCTACCTGGATATGAAAACAGTCACGGCTTCATTTTAATTTCTGCAGAACAGTCCTCTGGACAGATGAATCTACGTTCACTAGAAGTGGTGTTACAAATCTGAGAAACCTGCACAGGTGGTCATCAGAAAATCCCAAAGCTACACGCCCATCTAAATTTCAACATGAATTTTCTATTAACGTTCGGGCGGCCCTGATCTATGACTTGTTGATTGGCCCTGTCGTTCTTCCCGGGAGGTTAAATGCGAACAATTACCTTCAATTTCTTATTGACGAACGGCCAGGTCTTTTAGAGGATGTCCCACTGAATGTTCGACGAGACATGTGGTTTCACATGAATGGGGTACCACCACATTTCGGAATTGCTGTTCGAAATTGGGTTAACGTCAATTATCCAAGATGGA
Organism: Melolontha melolontha; assembly: GCA_935421215.2. Classification (NCBI taxonomy): domain Eukaryota; kingdom Metazoa; phylum Arthropoda; class Insecta; order Coleoptera; family Scarabaeidae; genus Melolontha; species Melolontha melolontha. The sequence continues at coordinate 162,390,754 of OW285237.1, read as the reverse complement.
TTGGTCGAGGTGGTGCTGTTGCATGGCCACCCAGATCATCCGATCTTAATCCCCTTGACTTTTATTTATGTGGGTACATGAAAAATTTAAGTCTAAGCGCAAGTTTCGAACACAAGAGAAGAGTTGTTGGATCGTATTCACCTGGCTGCCGAGCAAATCCGGCAAAGCAAGTATGAAATTTGAATAAGTATTTCTTCTGTTGGCTTACGGACACAACCCTGCATTCCACAAGGAGGTGGACATTTCGAAAATGTTATTATTAATTGAACTTTTGTAAATAAAATCAGTTTTTATTGACTTTAGGATTACATTATTTTTCATGATCTGACAATCATATTCATAGATCTGTAACTTTGAAACAAATAAAAATGGATATACAAGTTTTGCGTTTTTGTTACTTGAAATGAAGTCTATTTTACACTCCTAAAATTTGAACATAACGATACGGGACACCTTGTATAGACTTTACGGTTAAAAGTGGAAAAGGATATCATTCATATCGCCACCTCGACTACTCTAACATTATCTTATTCGTTTAGTAAAGTTTTCCATAACACCGGCACAAACCTGGCTCTATTTCTCGAATAACAACTTTTCTCTCAAATCATTGATTATTGCTGGCTTGTTGGTGCACACCTTCCCCTTTACATAACCTCAGAGAAAAAAGTCCAGTGATGTTAAGTCACATGATTTTGGAGGCCAATTGAGAGTTACGATAGATAACACGATCTGGAAATTCAATATGTAACAGAGTTATGGTCTCACGTGCTGTATGGTACGTTACACCGTCCTGCTGAAGCCACATGTTGTTCAAATCCAAGTCTTCATTTTGGTGGAAAAATACATTGTTTAACATATCACGTTAGGGTTTTCCATTTACTGTGGCAGCATAACCGGATTTCTCTTCAAAAAAGTCTAAAATGTGCACCAAGCATTTCATTTCTGAAGATGCATTACATTTTCGTGAACAGCATTTGGATCTTCTTCAACCCCAAATCCGACGATTTTGTTTATTGACTCTACTATCAAGATAAAAAATGTGCTTGATTGCCCAGAAAAATTTTGTTACAAAAATCAGGATTATCTTGTTTCTTACCTAACGCCCAATTCGGAAATGGTTTGTAGCTTTTAATTGTTGGGTCAACTGAATTCTTTATGCTGTCTGATGCAGATCTTTCTTTAACATGTTGACCGCAGTGTGAAGCACGCGTGCCTCACAATACTCATTGCCGCATTAGCCGCGCCGCACACAAGTTCATCCGCATGTAGTATTTCACTTCAATCTTCAAAATAATAATACTTTAGTGTAACTTCTACACACACAACGTTGTATAGAACTTGTATAGGGAATAGTGTATAGGCAATAGTATATAGAAGACATAGAGTAGTTATACAATAAGAAATTAATATATCTCACTAATGTACAATATATTAAGCACCCACATATAGTATGTAAGTATATATTTAACACGGACAAGAAAAGCCAAACGGCTTAGAAGCCCTTTGTTTTTCTTTTTCGCTAGGGGGAAGATGTGATAACTAAACCAGGCCATGTATTCAAAACATGCATTTTACATGACACACTCTAAAGGTATAAAACGAAACACTGAGAGGTCTCTACAAGCAGAGTCACTGCATAGCTAGAGTCGGTACAAACCTAGTGCCTCATATTTATAATGTAGTGTTTACTGTTTTTATCATTGTTGTTATCGATATTGAATTATATGTTATTATTTAATCGTTGTCCTGCATATTATTTATCACGCTGATAAACCTGCTGTATAAATGGAACTGCCTCGGCAGCAATGTTACCTCCGGGACCAGGTGACATTACACGGCGTTCCTGCCCACGTCTGATATTACATGGCGATCCTACCTTTAGTTAGATGATCAGATATTACATGGTGATCCTGTGTGTTAACTCTGTGGGTACTTCGTATCGTCCTAATTTTGTGCGAATTTTCCTTAATGTAATCGTAATTGATACCCATTTTCATAAAAAAGTTGTATACAAAGTATTGGTTGCTAAACTTAAACGCACCATGTTGACGTCTTAAGTTTGTTAGATAACAATTGCTAAATATTGGCGCCCTCTATTTCACAAAACATAAATGGCGCGCAATTTAAATCCTATTGTTCCAAAACACCATCCTGAGTTTTCCGAGGGGGAAAAAGCGAAAGAACCGTTTTTTTTTATTCCATAATTACTGATGTTATATCTCCTGTTCGTTATAGAAACAAATTATTATTATTATTATTATTACTTTATAATTTTTTTTTTATTTATATATTTCGGATACTGTAAACTATCTTCAAATTAATTTGGTTTTGTTTTATTTAACGTGTGTATATTTCTTCTTTAATTGTCTCTTTTCTTTAAATAGAAACATTCATTATTCCAATAACAAAAAACAAATCGACGTTGTTAAGGAAATTGTATGTTTCCATATAAATCGGTCATTATATTCAATGTCGATTCTTTCAGTAAGTCGTATGAAGCAAATTATTGGAAAAAGCGTAGCTGTAATCTAAAAAATATCAACTCGAATGTTTTCACATCGATTTCCACTCAAAATGTTATTGTTTTCCGCTTACGTTCAAAATTGCATTAGCTCAGACACCGTTTCCAGCCTCAAACACCTTATACATAATTCCTTAGTTTAATTTTCGTAACAGAAATATGCGTCCTCCACTACATTCATTTTTGCGATGTTTTTTCTTGCATTAATAAAGTTAACGGACGCCAAGAGAACAATACGTTATCTTAAAGTACTTTTCTGCTGAACTGTTTATGAAAAGGAGATCGTGAATAACGCAAGATTGTGTAGGCTGCATACTGCCAACGATTGTCGCTTTGTCTTGACGTTCATTAGCTTGCGTTGCTTTGCGGGAGATTATTGTCAAGTGATGTGCATGTTGGTATTGTTAGAATACGTTCATATCGAGTTGAAATGGACCGCATTGATGTTACATCAATGAATAAAATTACCATTATATATGCATATCTCAGTATAACAGGCTTGTGTACATCATATGATTTATATGGTGTATCAAAGAAGAACGGTGTGCGATATTTTAGATAATATTTCTATATAATGGTATTAATTAAGTATTAATGAAATTCGAAATTGTTTGTTAATCAACTACTTGTTCGACTGTATGCTTTTCGTAGTTACAGGATTTTATTTTTATCAGGTATAGTAAGAATTAACAGTAGTATAGCAATGTAATAATTTAATATTACTGTGAATCCTTTCAAAATTTGGCATAATTATATTGATATGAAAGTTAATATGACTACATACATAGTGTGGGTCAAATTCAATGGAACGATTTTTCTCCATAAAGCATATAGCAATAAAGTATATCTAGATAATTCTGAGTAAAATTGCTGAAGAAACTATAGCTCTAAGTCGCATTTGGAGCCCCTGAAATTTTCAAAATATATATTTTAATTAACAATATATATATTATTTTCAATAAAATCGTTATAAAATCCTATATAATTATAGTAAATCGCTCAGTACAGGTTTCTTCCTTCACCTTTTAGAATCACTGTTAATATTTAGTTCTTTTTAAATTTCAGTGAAGATGATTAATACTAAATATTAATACTAAAAATAGCATAAAATGTGCCCTTAACTAATAAATTATCATTTGTTTATGATCGTTTTTATGAAAACATATATATTTTTTCCTTATACCTCATTAAAGTGCGTTAAATTTACAATAATTTTTGTTTGGATGGGTTTTTTCATTTTCGAAATCGTTTTGGTAGAAAAAACGATCTGAAGAAATCATTATTTTCAAGGATTAAAACAAAATACAATTTCTTAATTTTAAAACTTATTTAATTTTAAGTCTTTTTATCTATTTAAAATGTACAATTTTAACGATTTTTTTTTTTAATAGAAAGCAGATTTTCTTACTATTAAAAAAAATTATTATAAAAACACACTTGGCTATTTCACAATTTTTTATTAGATCTATGTCTAACATATGTTTCGGCTGTTATGCAATTGTCAAAGAGTATCTTAAAACTAACTTACAATACGTGTCCTTTTAACTTTTATACCTATATTTTAGTGCTAAGGTGCTGGTTGGGACATATTTACAATCACGTCTATTATGGGTCAACCAGCACCCTAGCACTAAAATATAGGTATAAAAGTTAAAAGGACACGTATTGTAAGTTAGTTTTAAGATACTCTTTGACAATGGCATAACAGCCGAAACATATGTTAGACATAGATCTAATAAAAAATTGTGAAATAGCCAAGTGTGTTTTTATAATAATTTGTTAATTACAAAATGTTTCACCAAGAAGTGTCTGCTACATCAATTAATGAAATATTAAAAAAAAATCTGTGCCAGTATTAACTACTTCACCATCGCTTTATATGCCAATTAATTCATTAATTGATAAGGTTTTGTTAATGCAGAATTCACTGAATTTAATTTGATTAGCTTTTGCGTCTTCTTCATCACATAAATTTAAATATCCGAATAACTCCGCATTAGGCTCTCTCAAAGCAACAAAATGAGGTTCTGCGACCACAGTTTTATGAAATTTCGCATCCGTTTTCTGTCTAGTCGATGAATGATTTTTTTTACCGTCGAAAGAGAAACTTATATGTTGTTTACAAAGCACTGCATCTCTAGATTTATTTTTTTCTCTAGCCACTTTAGCTTTATCCACAACGACAAGTTCACCACCATCATCCTGAAATTTATGTCTGCGAAAAGAGTTTTTGCGAAACAAAAAGCCAAAAATCAAAACGTCGTATTTTTTAGTATAATGCCTTCGTTTCTTAGAGTAGATACATCTACAACGTGGAATGTATGTTGAATCTTCGCTCCCAGTTAGAATTCTTCATATTATTGTGGATATTTATCCTAAAACGCCTGTCATTTCTTCTTCTAATTTTTGAGATGGGCACCAGCACGTCCAGGCACTTAAGCACAGTTCTCTTTGTACCACCCCCAATACATCTCCCAGTTTCATTTTGTTTGTCTTGTGTCCTCGATAAAAGCCACTATTCTCCTCAGGACAAATTTGAGTAGTTAATAGATCTCTTCCGAAGTGTTTCTGTCTGAGTCCCTTCAGTTTCTCACAAGTGCATATTATATGAAGGCTAGTTGCCTCCTGTTTTTCACATTTCCTGCACGACGGCACGCTAACCAAGCCCATGCAGATGGAACGCCTGCCATATACTCAGGTATTATCAATTTTCCATCATTATGTATGTCCATCATAAATTCTTTTAGTTGTTGTGGAATCAAACAACACGAGTATTTTGTTGTTTTCAATTAACAATTGCATTTATCAATATAAAGCAATTCATTTGCTGAATCTATGAATGCTCTAAATTCTATCGTTTTGTTTCAATTTTTTATAATTTTTTTTTTGTGTTATTTATCGAGCAAAACAGTTAATGTAAAAAAATATTTTTCTATTAATAGTTTAAATATTCAATTACTCAAGATATAGATCAATTTATCTGCCACATGGTGAGAATAGTATATTAAAGTACAAGTTGCATAAGACATGATTTTAGTGCACGCGTTCAAGTTTAGAAAACGAGCCGCAAGGCGAGTTTTCTAAAGAACAAGTGCACTAAAATGTCTTATGAAACGTGTATTTTATACTATTTTTTCTATTTCGGACATTAAAAGTTCAAAAAGACTTAAAATAAGAGGCATGTTTTGTACGAAAATTGTAGAAATTTTCTTTTTTTGAAGTTGGTAGCATTGATGTTTAACTAGAGCATTTTAAATATTTGAAAATCGGCGGTGTTATATGCCATTTTAAGTTTAAAATTTAGATTGATTTATGCAATAAATTATTAACGAAATGGACGAAGCAAATAATTGCACGCCCCCAGAAATTCGCAAAATAGCAGAAGATAATTTACAAAATCTTTTGCCAACAAAGTCTCGACATATTTATCAAAAGCAATACGAGCACTTTTTAAATTGGTGTAAAGAAAATAATATCGCTATAAATATTACTGAAAATGTAATTAAAGTTTATTTTGATAAGTAAAGGAAGATAAAAAAGGCATCGACCTTGTGGTCCACATATTCGATGTTACGATGTTGTTTAAATATTTATAAAAATATAGATATCTCAAAATTTTCTAGGCTTCTTGCATATTTAAAAAGATTATCTGAAGGCTACAAGCCTAAGAAATCCAAGATTTTAGAAATAGATCATATTAACTGTTTTATAATAGAAGCCGATGATAAAACATATTTAGCAATGAAAGTAAGTAATACAAACATCCTTGTAATAGTATTTTATTAATGTTCTACATTATTTTGTTATAATAGTCATATTAATATTGATAAGTTATCCTTATAATGGGTTATAATGGAGCTTGTCGTCGTGAAGAAATCATGAACATGATTTTAGATGATATACAGTTTAAAAATGATGTCATAATGGTTAGAGTGCCAAAAACTAAAACTTATATTCCAAGACAATTTATTATAACAGAAAAATTATGGATTGATTTGGTTCAAAAATATTATTCACTTCGTCCCACTCATGTTACACATAAACGCTTCTTCCTGCAATATAGAAATGATTCTTGCGTGAATAATCCAATTGGCATTAATACTATAGGAAAAGTACCAAAAGTTATTGCTACTTACTTAAATTTGCCTAATCCTGTGTTCTTCACTGGACATTGCTTTAGGCGTTCAAGTGTGACACACTTGGCTAATAGTGGAGGTGACTTAATAACAATTAAGCGCCATGGAGGATGGAAATCTTCAGCAGTGGCTGAAGGTTACATTGATAATTCCACCATGAAAAAAGTTGATGTTGCTCGAATACTGTCTAGTGCACCTAATACATCCACTAAAATTATTCAGAATCCATCGACTTCTGATGCAATAGGCAGTGATGTGTCAATCAATGTGAATCAACAGGAATTCAAACAAAACATAGCGTGTTCCCAGAATCTGCTTGGAATCTCCATTAATGCACATGAATCTTCTAGTGTTACAGTAAACGTTTATAACAGTTGCACTATTCAAAATGGGAAGTAAATGTCAATAGTAGCATTAGATCTTCCAACTATGTTTAACAATTTATATTGTTAATTAGTATAAATAAAATGTTAGCAAGTGTTTATTATTCTTTGTACCTATACAACTTTTACTACACATGCTTGTTATACACATTTATATTTGACATTTACATATGATTTAGTTCCATTTCTTTTTTTTGTGACCAACCTCTAAAAACAAAATTTTGCGTGCGAAAAAGTAATACTTTATGCAACCCAAACGGGTGTCGAAAAGTGCACTTTATAGCACCGAAATAGAAAAAGAATTTTATGCGAGAGCATTTTGCTTTCAAGTTTAGCACGGTCACTCAAGAAGAAATAATATTTTAAAATATCACGATTAGTCGGCAAATTAAGATGATTTAAATTACTTGATGAATCAAAAACAAAAATTTATTAATATGGTATATATGACAATCTAGATTAAGAGCTTGCTGATGTTCTTCTTTCCATTTGTGAAGGTGCTGCAGACGATGTAGATGGTTCCTCCATATCAATAATAATTTTGAACTTTCAAATTGTTGTTTTCCTCTTTTTTTGTGGCCCTCTAGATCGAAAAAAAATCAAAGAATGATTTGTTAGTTAAGAATCCATTTTAAGGTATTTTTTAATCTACACTCAAATTAAAAAAGAAAAATTAGAAATTAACAGTGGTTCTGAAAGGTGGCAGAAATACCTTTCCAGCAAGCCTATTCTGAGCAATCTTCTGTAATTCTATAGGATTTTAATGAAAATAATATTAATTTATTAAGAATAATATATATTTTGAAAATTTCGTGGGCCCCAAATCTGACTTACACCTATGGTCCCTTGAGCAATTTTACTCAGAATCATCTATAGAGTACTTTTTTATATACGCTCTATTGAAAAAAAAATTGTCCCACACACTTATTTTTACCGTAAAATCGAACTCAACATATTCACATTACTTAAAGTTAACTTAATTTATAAATATTTCTATGACTAAGCACATAACGCACATGTATATACTTTTTGTGTAAATAACTTCTTTTGAGATACATACATTTTTATTGCGAATATATTATGAGAGCGGACTGATATCTAAGGTATCCAACTTGCTACGACCAGTACGTCGCGCTTAAACAAAAAAGAAAAATTCTATATGCACCCCGGAGCAGACCCGGTCTCAGGCGACTGAAATCGCCCCCTGCCAGTTCTTACCAACGGCCCACCCGGCTTCTGAGGCAGCCTCAGCCCAGGGGTGGGGAGACCCAGAGGTAAGTAAAACAACCTAAAACGATGGTCCAGGGCGCCACCGAATTTATGCCGCTTGACGTCGCAAACTCGGAAACAATGATAATAAAATCTAAAAAAAAAGGCAAGTAGCGTTGGGTAGAAGGCCGGTTCCGCGACCGAGACTTGCTCCACTCTCGAGGATCGAGAAACGAGAAAGAAAACTGCGCTGTTTCCAACCAAACAAATCCTATTTATTATCACACTCGGTATATGAGATGAGAAAAATTAAAAAAAAATTACCAAACTTGAAATGGTGAACTTATATGATTAAGTTAAAAATTAATTAGGAACAAGGTGTAATATATATTAAAATAAATAGATAAATTTAATTTACTACAATGCGGCTGATGGCCAGTCAAAAAATAATAATTAGGAACAATGTGCAATGTAATTAAAATAAATAGGTAAATTGGATCTACTACAATGCGGCTGATGGCCTTAGTTCGCCCTAAACAAAAAACAATACGTATTCCTTTCCTTTTTTGTTGGTTCACAATGTATTTTACAATTTCAACAATTCATTGAAATAAATCAATCCTAATCTAGGAAGTTTCTTTAATTAAAATAAGTTGGCAAAAATATTTAATACATATAACTAAAGTATTCAAATAATATACATAAATAAAAGCAAGTTAATATTGAAAAGTTTTACATCTGATCGTGAAGCGAATGAAGAAAAGTATTAAGAAAAGACCCAAAAAAAACAGGTCAGGCAACACAAGTTATTTTATTTGAAAACACCTGGGAATTTATTAAAACGGTCGATAAGTCAATTACAATAATTATATATATATATATAATAAAATAAGAAACTGCGAATGACAAAAATAAAATAAACAAAACGAGAGCTTATCTGTCGGGTGGAACGGCTATTGTGTCCCTTCTTCCTTCCCAGAAAGGGTCACATACGGAAATAATCAGGTGTTTTTTTTGTGTTTCCTCGCCCGTCGGTTACACCATCTAAATAAAGGAATAAACAACGAAATACGCGAAAGGAAAAAAAAAGGAAGCCCAGATACATACCGAAGAAAGCGTTCGATGGCGGTGAAATTAATTTGGTGCTGTTTAACGTGCTATTATATTTCCCTTATCTCATCACTTAAGATCCTCAAATTGAGATATCGCATTAGTGATTAATTTAGATATTAATATCAACCAAATCCCTCACGGGGCAGTAATTATACAAATTACATTAAGGCTACATTGATAAATTTCGGTGATGAGGGAGAACGTAACCACGGTTTAAGATCGGCAACTAACGACGGAGTGTAGAGAGCGAGTCTCGTACTTTTCCTTTGAAAAAAGCAAGTACTGAGGTACGAGGAAAAAAAAGAAAAAAAACTTGAAAGAAATCAAACATATTAACAAATAACAAATAACGATACCTATACAGGTAGATTAGTTGGAAATGGAGTAAAATATACTAAAGTTATCATTAATTATACTACAAAATAACGTGATGAAGCGTTGAGCGTTACGGACACGTAACAATTCCCCTAACACTCCCTATAAAAAAAAAGGAAAAGAAGTTTACCTTTTTTTTTTTGAAGAATTTTTTTGTGTTTCCTCGCCCGTCGGTTACACCATCTAAATAAAGGAATAAACAATGAAATAAGCGAAAGGAAAAAGAAAGGAAGCCCAGATACATACCGAAGAAAGCGTTCGATGGCGGTGAAATTAATTTGGTGCTGTTTAACGTGTTATTATATTTCCCTTATCTCATCACTTAAGATCCTCAAATTTAGATATCGCATTAGCGATTAATTTCGATATTAATATCAACCAAATCCCTCACGGCGCCGTAATTATACAAATTACATTAAGGCTACATTGATAAATATCGGTGATGAGGGAGAACGTAACCACGTTTTAAGATCGGCAACTAACGACGGAGTGTAGAGAGCGAGTCTCGTACTTTTCCTTTGAAAAAAGCAAGTACTGAGGTACGAGAAAAAAGAAAAAAACTTGAAAGAAATCAAATATATTAACAAACAACGAATAACGATACCTATACAGGTAGGTTCGTTGGAAATGGAGCAAAATATACTAAAGTTATCATTAATTATATTACAAAATAACGTGATGAAGCTGTGAGCGTTACAGACACGTAACAAACTATATAAAATAAGAATACGAAAAGAAAAAATAATGAAACCAGTCAGAAAATGAAGTAAATTTGTTGAACTACCAACGTACCAATTATTTTTCCACACAATCACCATTTAGTGCAACACATTTCTCGAAACGCTGAATCCATTTTGTCCATGAAAAAAATATCCTGTTCTCTGTTTATACAATTGCGAACATCAGCCCGAACTTCAGTGTGTATTGAAAAATATTGACCTTTCAATATATCCTCCAATTATGGGAATTTACGGAGGGTGCGAACTACCGTGAATTTAAGACTCTTCACTGTCATCATCGCTTAGTTGCTGCAATGCTGTTTGCCGTGGTGCCAGCAAAAATTCGCTCTTTCCGGCCTTACTCTACGGATACTATCCTTTAGTGGTCGTAAAGTTTTGCAATATACTATTGAATTAATCACCAATCCCTTCGGCGGTTATTCAATATTCCCATTACATTCCAGAAAATGGTGGGAATGACTTTCTGCGCTGGTGGAACTCTTTTGAATTATCATACACATGGAGAATCAGAACGACGATATTCTATTGACCGCCCTTGTTTTCGGGGTCATAATGATGAAGCCAAGATTCATCCTCAGTGGTGATGTATATAAGAAAATCATCTCCTTTACGAGGTGTAGATCTAGTTGGCGTCCGTAGTAGAATATTACATGTGCACCCTGGATAACCCTAAATGAACTAATATACCGGTGGGTAATACGGCCCGGCAGATATATACAGTGTGTTTAAAAAAGATGCGGCAATATTAAAGGGGGTGATTGCCCAGGTCATTTTATACAAAAAGTTCCTATAAACATAGGTCCGCATACGCTTCGTTACCGATCTACAGCGTGTTGAAGTTTAATTTTAAAAAACAGTAAAAACTTGATTTTCCAAAGCGGCTTGAGATATTATAATGAAATTTTAGGCGTGTTAATAGCTGCAGGAGACACATACTTTGAAATACAACACAATGTTTCAGTCGTACCTGTGGCGCGCGTATTGGCACGTCACAGGCTATTTTTCAAGAAAAAATAGGACGCCTCTGATTTCTCTAAAAATACAAATATGCTTTTATTTATTATTCAGTTATGAAGAAAAAAGCTCTCTTAACTTTTTATCGTACGACGTACCGTTTTTTATTAAAAAAAAACATTTTAGTGCATGTCCATTTATTACAGAAAAAAATATTAAAGAACAGGGTTTTATTCCAGGGCAAAAACAAATATTTTACCAAACCAACAATTTTATCAACCAAAAATTACAAAAACTGTGTAAAGTGACCACCTCTAGCTCGGATGCAAGAATCCAATCTTCTCCTCATTGACTGGCGAACTCTCTGAAAAACACCAGGATCGGTTTTAATTGAGTTGCACCCAGCAATGATTCGGTTTCTTAAGTCTCCAGAAATCCAGGGAGCGTGTTTTCCAAAAAGTTGCGATACACCTCTCCGGTAAGTCTCCTTAGTAAAAATACCGGTCCAATTATGCAGTCACCCACAATCCCAAGCCAAACGTTCAAAGAAATTTGATGTTGAAAACGATCTTCAACAATTTCATGTGGATTTTCGTCACACCATACATGGTTATTATGGAAATTCCGTATTGCATTTCTTGAAAAATTCGCTTCATCGGTGAACAGAATCAACATCAGGAGTTGAGGGATTTGAACCATTTTGTGCAAAAGCCATTGACAGAATGCAATGCGAGGAGGAAAATCAGCAGGAAGAAGTGCTTGAACGCGTTGTATATGGAATGGATACAACAAATTTTCCTTCAGAATGTGCCAAATAGTCCCATTACTTACATCCAAAGCGTCAGCAATTTTTCGAGTAGAAGTACCTCGATCTTCTTCAATCATATCTAGCACAACCTCTTCCAGCTCTACCGTTCTTGCTGTCCTTGGCCTTCCTGCTCCTCCATTTCGTCTTAATGTGCCTGTTTCAAAAAGACGCCGATGAATACTTTCGAAAGTTTTTCTATCAGGAACAATACGGCCAGGAAATCTTTCAGTATACAACCACCTAGTTTCTAATGCATTGCCATCAGCACGCCCATAAATGTAGTGCATTTCGGTCATCTCGGCATTTGTATAGCGATTCATGATAAGAAACTTCAACAAATTCGACACATACAAAACTATTAATCACGAGACTCATTCAATATGTCAGTGTATAAAACAGGACTGTGTGGTTTGGTAAAATATTTGTTTTTGCCCTTGAATAAAACCTTGTTTTTTTATTTTTTTTTCTGTAATAAATGGGCATGCACTAAAATGTTTTTTTTTAATAAAAAAACGGTAACTCGTACGATAAAAAGTTAAGAGAGCTTTTTTCTTCATAATTGAATAATAAATAAAAGCAAATTTGTATTTTTAGAGAAATCAGAGGCGTCCTATTTTTTCTTGAAAAATAGCCTGTGACGTGCCAATACGCGCGCCACAGGTACGACTGAAACATCGTGTTGTATTGCAAAGTATATGTCTCCCACAGCTATTAACACGCCTAAAATTTCATTATGTTATCTCAAGCCGCTTTGGAAAAATCAAGTTTTTACTGTCTTTTAAAATTAAACTTCAACACGCTGTAGATCGGTAACGAAGCGTATGCGGACCTAGGGACCTTATAGGAACTTTTTGTATAAAATGACCTGGGCAATCACCCCCTTTAATATTGCCGCATCTTTTTTAAACACACTGTATATATAGGGCCACGACTTATTTCTTTAAAACTATGACTTATCTTTAACATCTGACGCTATCTGTGGATGTATGCATTCAGTACAGATGGTGTGCAAAGGAACTGCATTCTAGTGTTGTCTCGAGACGCTTAAAAAAATAGTTATTGTGTGGTGTCAACAAAAGAGTTACGTTTTTATAAAAAAGGCAAGTGAATAAACTTTAATATTTATGTGAATAAGAGAATTTTGTTAAAGGCAAATAGTTTTCAAGTATGCATTGGCGAGATTTTGATTTTGTTTTGGATTCAAATTCATTAACACAATGATGTTATAACCTCAAACAAGACGGGAACTTGCAAACCATGTAATAAAATCCGGGCCTTAATACGTGTTTGAATACATTTTATTTTCAAAATTTAAAGTGATAATAAAGCGCACAAAATATTATTACACTTCTTATCTTCTAGAATGGGGAAGAAAATCGGGGAATAAGAGCAAACTGAGATGAGGAAATAATGGAAGAGGCACTGCAGCTTTCAGGAGAAACTCGCAGAAGGTCATTCTAAGAGAATCGTAGACGTTTCTCGACGTACTCTAAGAAATCACTTTAAATCTGATGCTAGTAAGAAATTACTAGGGCGGAAGCAATTGTTATCAACTCAACAAGAAACTGATTTTGAACAAAAAATCATGCATTTTGCCAAAAGAGGGTTACCATTGACTACAAAAGTTGTTAGACGTATTGTTTTTATTATTGCGAGAAATTAAAAGTGCCTCATAAATTTAACATAAGTAAAAAACTTGCTGGAAAAGAATGGTACAGGGCATTTTGAAACATTTCCAAAAGAAAATCTCAGCAGTTAAATCCGACAAGCACTCAAAAACTAAACAAATACATTGTTAACGATTATTTTGAAAAATTACATCATTAAGATTATTACATGGATAGATCTGGACTAAAATATCGATCGGAAAAAATTTACAACATGGATGAAAAAGGATGCAGATTAACACTACATCATCAGCAAACTGTGCTAGCAGAAAAATAAGTAAAAAGAGTAAATTTCGTAGCGCCAGAACATGCCGAAAATGCGACAATTGCGGCTTGTGCAAATGCAATAGTACACGCAATTCCACCAATGATACTGTTCAAGGGACAAAGATTAAAATCAATTCATTCAGATGGATTCCTTTTGGGTTAAGTTCAAATGGCCCCAAAGGGAGCATAAAAACCACAATTTTTTGAAGTGGTTGAACCACTTTGCTCAGTATATGTCTCCACCCCCATCTATTTTAATGTTTGATGGTGTTAGTAGTCACCTGGATATTTCAATTGCTGACAAAGCAGAATCTTTGGGTATAGAACTTATTTGTCTACCAAGCAAGACAACTCATGAGCTTCAACCAATGGACAAGTCCGTGTTTCGTCCCTTCGATAGTTATTGGGATGAAGAATTATTAATCTTTTGGGATTGAATAAGGATCGATTTTCCGATGCTTTTACTCGGGTTTGGCGTAAAAATATGTCATTTGTACCAAGTCTGACAACAAATCGTCTTCGAAAAGAAAATAATATTCCAACCGAAAATGGAGAAGAAATTGGGGAGGAACAACTCACAGAAAGGCGCGAAGAAGAAAACAAAGGAAGACGGGAAGAAGAAAATATAGAAAAGCGAGAAGAAAACAAAGAAAGGCGAGGAGAAGACATAGGAAGGCGAGAAGAAAATATAGAAAGGCAAGAAGAAGCAAGTATAGGAAGTGGAGAAGAAGAAAACATGTTAAGGCCAGAAGAAGAATAATGGAAAGCCGAAGATGATTTGCCATTAGTTATTTTTTATTCACAAAAAGATAATTACTTCTCGGCGGATTTAACAACACAACAGGAAGTGAAGCGTAAGAAAACAATGTGTAAAAAATCAGTCAATTATAGGGCACAAGAAGTAAAACGAGACGTGTTTTTTAGATTTAACAAAGAAAATAACCTAGGAGCTTCCACTAAAAAGTTTTTAGGCACGAAACCTTCATCCTCATGAAAGAGTCTTCAACGTGCAGAAGATCAATTAATGTTCCCACTACGAGTGCCACCGCTGAAAATGAAAACTGGTTTGTAGAATCGAGCTTGTTCGGAATGTAGTACATGGATCCACGAAGAATGTGTTGGATTGTCAAAAGCAGATGTTGACGACTTTGGATGTCCAAGCGGTATATCTTAAGATATTATTGTAAGTTGGGCTTTATTACATTCCTCTATAAAGTGAAAGTGGCCTTATTACCTGAGTCGGTAATAAAGCCTAAAATCAGAATATATGTTTATGTCTGTGATAATTTTATTTTCAAGTGTTTCCTCCTAATATGTACCTGTTTTGTTGTATGTGGAACTGAAGAATTTGTATATTACGTTGTTACAATATGTTCTACTAGGTGGGCTTTATTCAGCGCCAAAGGCAGCCAGATAATCCGGAATTACCTGGATCTCCTGACTCTATCCACGTCATTAATAAAATTATAGTACAACCTCGCCAAGATCGGAGTTACTACAGAAAGCATGGTCAACCTTAAAAAAAAAAAGCATGTTTAAACGGCCAAAGTGAAGGGTGCCCGGATAGCCAGTAGATGAGGTTTGCTGGCCCAGGATGTGACTGCGGAGCTACGCATCAAAACATACACCATATTTTTAGGGTTTGTCCCCTGCGACGATTTGGTGGAGAGTTTTGTGAATTTTTGAATGCGACGGAAAGTGCATAAACTATATTCAATCCTTAGTTATTTGTGAATGACTTATTTATGTTGTATACTTTTATTTTTGGTATGTACCGATGTGTTTCGATGCCACAAGTTAAATAAATAATAAATCTCCTTTACGTGGATACTTGCTAAGAAGTTCTTTGATAAATGTTTTTCATTTGTTCTTTCATGACATCCGTTAATTGTTACGGGATCCATCTGTAATTCAACGTCTAAACAATGTACTGCACTCTTTCTTGACTAATGCATAATTGCCGAGCATGCGTCACTGATACTGGTCGAGCTGGTCGTTTTTCGTCAAGCATCTTTTTTTCGCCTCTATCACAGAGTTTTGCACGTCGAGCTCACAGGCGAATATTCTTCACAACTATACAAACGTTGCCATAAACAACTTTCAAACACCTGTAAATTTCGATGAGCATCCTTGAAAATTCGATCGCGGATAGTTTGTTGGCGCGCATCTCATAAATTGAACTCATTATAAATGACAAAGTTACGCAACGACGGTATACAGGAAAATGAACTTTGCGTGCTAAGATGGGATACTCGAAATTACCTTGCTTCTATCCCCACTACTTACACCATGGCGTTGTTGGAGACCATATAAAATCTTATATAAAAATTGACAAATACCATCAGGTCCACATGTTATCAAATTAGAATTCTGAAACACGCACTACGTGTTGGGGACTTGATTAGGTTTTACTAGGGACAGATGTATTCCAAGATTTCGAATGGAATTGTTGTGTGAGGATCTTCATGTCTGGGTGTTCATATTAAAACTGTTATTGTACATTTTCAAGAATCAAAAACGATTTAGGAAGAATTCTGACTTTAATGTATATAACACCAGGCTGAGAAATAATTTCAGGTTGCCATACGATAAATTAAATATAACCAAAAGTTCCAAAGTCTTAATATGCCTAAATATTTTTAATCGAACTTTCAGACTCTCACTAGTTCCCGGGAGTTTATGCGAAAGTTACGGGATTTACTATTTTCAATTGCATATATTCCATCGAGGAATTTTTGACCATCCTTGAGCGGTCACAGGTTTTTTAAAAGTTATATGTGTTTATTTTATTGGACATGTCCATTATACAATTTATGTTTTATACTGGACAATAAACCTATCTATCTCCCTATATACGAGTATCAATCCGCCCTCGTAAATATGATCTCCTTAAAACTTTTGAAGTACCATTTATATATGAACATAAATTTAGTTTTCTATCTTTATTATTCAACTAGCTAAACCCGACCACGCTTCGCTGTGGCTCAGTCTGATATGAAATGACTGGGAAAGAAAATAAAATTATTGTAGCGAATACAGATTCACCGAGAAAACACATCATTTAATTTAATACCCTGCCTTTCGTTGCTGTAACATGTGGGATGAAGGGAAAAGATGAAAAAATATGTTTTTCGCAAAAAATTATTTTTATTGTAAAGCTAGTGGATTGACTACATTTTTTGTTTGTCCGTTTTCCGCAAAAACATAAAGATAACATAAAGATCAGACGGTTTACCGAGTCTGGAGCATTCGACGTATAATTGTCCATGAGAGAAACAATACGAAGGTGTATTGAAAATTGAAGTCGTTTGAAATCAAACGCCATGTCGGTCGAAATGAGTGGTATTCGTGAAAGTAGTGTCTTCACCTTTATGAAATCCAATTAGACTTGTTGCTTTAATTAGATTGTTCAACAATTTTTTAACGACTAATCTTATGCTTTGTATATTGTCCATTTTTTCGATTTGAATTACATGATGTATTGAATATCCGCTTCGTATGAAAAAGCAATTCGGTGATATGAAGCTCGATCATTCAGATATTGCAACTGAATATGTCTTCACGTGTTGATATAATTGTTCTTGGCATTGTTGAGACGATTGTGCTGCTCTTCTTCTTCTTCTGGATTCAACTCGAATGACTTCAAGTCTTTCTTCCTGTTGATCTGCTGATTCTTCTGCTCGCCTTTAAGAAGTACTGGCTCTAAGACGTTCATATTCATCTAAACGTTTTAATCATCGCAATTTGATCTCCTTTGACGTTCTGTGATTGCGTGCCGAGAATGTCAGCCTATGTTCGAGCGTGAATGAGGCATCTCTATAAAATAAATAAAAATTTCTTTTGCTTTTAGTTCCAAAACTCAGCTACTTGTTTAATTATTTCTCAAATAGCAATATCACTAATTTTTTCCATTTTTCCTTTTATCATTAAGGTTGCATAACAATATATTCGCGCAAATAGAGTATATGATTAGCAAACGTCAACTTGTAATAAAAAGTTCTACCAAATCAAGTATTTGAGAAACTTTTGCGCGCTACTTATGTCTACTTATTTCACCGGTGCGCGTCATCCTAAAAAAAAAATTCAATTTGCTATAAAAACACGCGCATATTAAAATGCAACGTTGCATCAAAATATCAAGTTAATCGACCGACAACTTTTCGAGTAAGAGCCAAAATGTTTTGTTCATTTTTAATTGTTAGTTACACAACAAGTATGTTAAATATTTAAATAATTATAATATAATCTTAAACGTTAAGAGTGGGAGTTTTATTTTTTGAATATTGTGATCGTTAAATGTTCTCATTCTTTCGCGAGACACTCTTCTAAGCGTCGGATAGAATCAATAATCACTCTTTGAAGGATTTCCTGGGAAATAACTTGAATTTCTTGCCCAATCATTATTTTGAACTCCTTCATTTCTTTGTTTATTTTTGACTTTGCCCTTCAAATAGGCACAAAGAAAAAAATCGAGGATAGAAATATTGGAAGATCTCAACGACAAATTGAAATTACCATTTCGAGAAATTAATCAATTCGGGAATGTCTGCCACAGGATTTCCATACCTATCCTTGCAGTATAACAGGTCGTCCCGTCTTGTAATTTCTTTCTTCAGTGTCAAATTGCGGTACAGAAAATATTTCAAGCATATGTGCATATCGTTCAGAATTGACTGTGACTGTTTTCTTCGAAAATAGATGGGTCTATGGTTCTGGGTGATGATGCGGTACACCACCCGGTAACTTTTTGGAAATGTAAAGGCTTTTCCCAGATTTCACACTGGTTCTCAGTAGCCCAATACATATATTTTTGTTTATTTACCGTGCGATGTAGAGTAAAGTGCGCATCGTCGCTCATGCGTAGATGTTGTGTAATAATCAGTTGCTGATTCCTTAATTCGAAAAAACGTCGACAAAACTCGGCGCGTTGTTGTTTATCACGTTCAATTAGTGCATGTATCACTGCGATTTTGAATGGATTGAAGATTTATTTAGTGCAGAATTCTTCGTGTGCTTGTGTTGGATATTTGTAATGTTGCTGCATGTCGCCGAATTGATCGATTAGGGCTACGCACATGGGCTTATCTTACTCGATCTTCATTAATAGCATTACATGCGGATTTTGTTCATCCGATTGATTTCCTTTTCTCTACTAATCCATGATTTCGCCACTTTTGTACTCAGTACGAAATAACAGTTCGACCAGGAACATCGCATGCATTAAAATTTTGACGAAATAAACGCTGTATTCGGATATATATTTATTTGGAGTTATATTTAATAAATTCTTCAATACAAAATATACGTTGTTGTTTACTCCAAAGCTCCATTTTAACAATTGTCAAAATATCTCCAAAGTCTTCTCTTTCAATTTTTATCAATAGATTTGCGATAGGTAAATTATATAATTAGATACTGCTAATTAAAAATGAACAAATCATTTTCGCTCTCACTGTAAATAGAGATATTGATTTGTTTAGTTCCATTTTTTTAAGCATAATTTTTCTTATAAATTCGTTTAGTTTATTAATGTTTCAATCCACGTATATCTTCATAATTTCATAATTAATTTAGTTTTATAATTGCATCCTTTGTAGAGGGTGCGGCAAAAATAACTAAGCGATTTTAAATCGTAACAATCACCGAACGCTGCACAAAACGTCAGTCGCATTGTGACAGTTATACTTGTAAGACTTAGGTATTCATTATGCAGCGTTACACAAACCAAGAGCGAATAGAACTAGTTCTGGTATTTCGAAAGTAATTCAAGTGTTGTGTGTGTGCAAAGAAAATTTAGAACAAAATAGCGTAATCGTCCTGCTCCAAATTCAAACACCATTCGCAATATTATATCAAAATTTTCTATTTCTGGTTCTGTGGGGGATGCGTACCATATTGGTCGACCGCGCACATGTAGATTAGAAGAAAATATTGCTCGTGTACGGGACGATGTGCGTCAAAGGCCACAAACATCCTCACGGCGCCGTGCTCAGCAATTCCATATTACTGACCATTCTAGTCGTCGAATTTTGAAAGATGACCTTCATTTATATCCATATAAAATTCAAATAACCCAGTCGCTACTCAATACAGATCATGAAAAACGCCTAGCATGGAGCAACATGCTTATAAACTTAAATAATGAAATTAATGATTTCCACACAAAACTTATCATGAGCGATGAGTCACATTTTCACTTGTGCGGATACGTAAACAAACAAAATAGCCAGTTTTGCGGTACAGAAAATCCTCGAATACTTCATCAAAAACCATTACACTCCCTTAAGGTTACCGTATGGTGCGGTGTTTACAGCGCTGGGATTTTAGGGCCGTATTTTTTTGAAAATAATGCAGGTAATGCCGTTACTGTTAATGCCCATCGATACCGTGAGATGCTACGTAATTTTCTTGGACCGCAGTTGGAAGAACTAAATCTGAGAAACATGTGGTTTCAACAGGATGGTGCCACATCGCATACAAGTCGAGAAACCATCAACCTTTTACAAACGATGTTTCCGGACCGCCTTATTTCACGTGCTGGCAATATCGACTGGCCACCAAGGTCGCCTGACTTGACTGCTGGGGCAGTTTAGATAGCCCCAGAGGAAACAATCTGGGGATTGTTTCCTCTGGGGCTATCTAAAGGACAATGGCAAGCCGGAAACGCTGGAAGATTTGAAAAGGGAAATTCGTGAAAAAATTGCAGACATAACACCTGAGCTATTGGATACAGTTATGATAAATATGATTAAAAGAGCTGAATATTGTCGAGATAATCACGGAACTCATTTAAAGAACATAATTTTCAAATAGTCAGTAATAAGTTACCTAAAACCTCTACTAAAAGTAGGAATTAACTATTTATAAAATATTGTATTATTTGTCATAAATATATAGGAATTAAATCGCTTAGTTATTTTTGCCGCACCCTTTATATGTATATATTTATTGTGTTTGTATACAGCTTGAAGAATATGGAAGATACACATTTTACATATAACTAGACTCGGCAAAGAGGAGCAATTTCCAGTGCAGTGCCGGGAGCAACGTAGAGGGGAGTAGCGTACGGCACGGAAACTCAAGCGTCCGTATCAAAGCACACTTGTTCAGTATTATTCCACTGGTCGTTGTGGGTGCATGTCAGTACACACATGCTTAGAAAATGTCGCATTTAGATACGTTTCAGAAACGGTGTATTTTGAAGAAACTAGAAAACGTAATAGCGAATATTCCGGATTTAGAATACGTAGGCGGTAGAAGTAAATGTGTAAAGTGCGACGAATATTTGACGTCTACCAGCAGGTGGAAGTGTGACCGCCACCTAAAAAGTATAAAATACTGTTTTACAATCCGTGGCAAACGATACAGCAAATAATTAACATTTGATATAGGTGTTTGTTTTATTATATGTAATCTACCGTTCACTTTGCTAGACCAAAAAGCATTTGTCTCCTTCTGGAGTAAGTATTCGGAATATACATTACGTACGTACATACGTACAATGGAAGAATTTAAACCGCCATCATCTATCTTACGTACTTCCAAAAGAGTTGCAAAGTGTACTGGCAATGAAATTTTAAAAGTAGTGTTGAGCGCATTGAACAAATTTCAAGTTTCAACAAACCCACTTTTAATGTTCGTGAGAGACGGTGCCGCTAACATGCTTTCCTTAGGCCGATCTCTTAAAGAAGGGAGTGGCAATCTGTTAATGTAAGATGTAAAACCCGTGTTGAAACCTTGTTGCGCAATTGATACTTAAATTTTATCAATGAGTAAATGCTTTAATAGCTCATGCGAAGGCAGTGTTTCCTGGCGCTGCTCGTGATGACGTACTGCAGGGCACGTACAATGATGCGAGTGCCTCGTGTGTTTTCGGTGTTTACTAAGAAAAACCTAGTTAGTACACGAGAATACACGAAGCACTCGCATTTTACGTGCCCCAACAGTACGTCTTCACGAGCCGCGCCTGGGTGTTTCTAAAGTCCAAAAACGTACAAAAAAATTTCACTAACTGTGTCTCAAAGTGCCTGAGCCTAACACAGCCGATTACTACGCCTTGGGAAACATGATTAGAGGTTGCGTTTTACTACTGCGAACATTTTGATAATGTAAAGAAGGTAGTTTTACAATTCGCTCCGAGACACGCCGAAGCCATCAAGAAAAACCAGAATATGTTTCAAGATAGTCAGGTAAAAAGTGATTTAGAAACTATTCGCAAGAACTACTACGGACTTGCTGAGGGAATTGAAAAATTACAAAATGATCGGATGCCGTTTGTGAATTCTCTTCAAATTGTTGATGATGTTCACTCACACCTATGTGCAGCGGAAGGCGAAAAAATGAGTGTGTAATACGAAAATTTGAAAGTGTTATTGACAAGAATTCAGATTTTCTCATACTAAGACAAATTTGTGAAGGTGCGTCGAAAGATCCATTAAGTTGTCACAACGATTATTTTAAATTTGCAAATATAACATCACTCGATGTGGAACGGTCGTTTTCATCATTGAAATATATTTATTCCGCACGCTGTACTCATTTGACTGAAACAAGTGCGGAAACATATTTAATGATTTAAATATTTAATAAATGCCACCCACTTTGTGAGTTCGTGGACGCTTTTTAAAACAGTGTTTCAGCACGTTATATGATATTTTTTGTCATTATTTTATGTGCAAACATTCATGCGTCCGCATCGCTTATGCTCTTCATGAAAGTCACGAACATAAATGATGCGAGTACGTAAACGTTACTGAAGGCTCGCCTTGATACGGCCTCTAGTTGTACGACCCACGTTGTTTTCCGCACTACACTGAAACTTACTCCTCTTTGCCTACTCTACTTATAACTCACATATTATTTGTTTTGTCGTTAGAATATTAATCGTTTAATGAACGCATATCTTATGAATACATCTTTTCTGTTGGGAGGTTGCTAGGAAAATGTTTGGAATGAAGCAGTTTAAGTGTTGTCTACGTCGTTCAACTGTCGTATCTGTAAAATTTTACAATTCTAACCAATATTTCAGTTGACAGATCGGGCTTAAGTGAAATTTTTATTTGAAAAGAATAAAAAAAAAGTTATTTTGTGTAAAGGAAATATTTTCCCATGATATTTCTTCGTATATTTGGATAGTTTCTTTTTTCTTTACTTATAATCTAACTGTTTTTTTTTCAATACATTATTAGTAATTTGTAATACAGCTTGACTCGTCAATAATCTTAGATCTGTTCAGCAACTAAAATCATTTTAAATGAAAATAAGCATTTTCATTTAAATGATGCTGAACAAATATGTAATATTTTATTGTATCCATAGATGCGTTACCAGGCGATAATTTAAACGATGAATTATTAAAGCAATCACACTAGCAAATTACATTTTCCAATTAAATTTTCATGTTGAATATTAGACAGGCGTTCAGCATACATAAGTTTAAAGCAGTGAATAGATGTGTGTGTGTAGTGGGATGATAATTTAGTTCATGTGTACCTCCGTGCGTCCCCGGAGAAAATATTCCGGCATGAAAGCAGACGACGGAAGCAACAAGTTTTTATTCAACCGCATGAACATGGAGAGAGTGAAGTTCCCTTTAATTAAACGAAAACGATTCAGAAATGCTTTGAACAATTCCTGGTCGCCCACTGACAAACAGATAGGTATTGTTGGAGACGATATTAATCACTTTGTGTGACAACTGTTTGTTCAATAAAGGCGAATTTATTAAACCTTATGTTTCGACTAGATAACAGTAATACTCGGTTTACGTATAGCGTTTGCAAATCCTGCCTGCTCAATGTTACAAATTTAGCGACATCTTGATGGATGAATCGATACTTGCGTTTAAATTATGAAGGAAACCCCGCCCAGCGAGATAGTTTAAATTTATCATTCGTAACGATCAATAGTGAACTGGATTTATAATCAATTTAAGAGGAGAAAGAGAGATGGCAATAAATAATTTTAGTGTGTAGCCTTCGTTCAGCCAGTAAAGTTTGTTTCTTTCCTTTATTTTCAATCGAACTAGAATTAAATGTATTTCTTCGTTGATAGTAGGCCATAATAATTCATTGATATAATGTCGGTAGTCCGTGTGCTGTGTAATATTTTCGTCACATGTAATAGTACTTTATCTCAAATTTCGTTTCATTTGTCTTCTAGATTTCCTAAAAAATTCTTCAAATTTCTTTTAATTTAAAAACTCATAAAAAGTCATTAATGGAGAATTCAACAACTGAATAGCACAATGAAACAAGTACGCGACATTATCTAATATGAATTCATATTTCAAGCATTTCAATTAAATACATACAAGAAATAAATAGATTTTTTAAAAAATTTAAGATTCAAAGGGTACCTAATATGAAACTAGTGATTAAAATATAACAGTTTCTTGCTTGTCTATTATTTAAAAAAGTCGACCTCCTCATATTAGCTTTTATTTGGATACAGGCTTTGTGGCGTTTTTCTGTCTTTAGGCTTCTCCTCTTCAGTTTATTATTCCTTCCTCTTTCTCATCCCAATAACGTATGGTAAGTTTTCGGAAAACTTTTAGATGTTGATAATATTCTCAAAACTGTTTTACTTTATAAACTATATATTACAATAATTAACAATAAATATAGCAATAAATACTTAATCTTAAAATTATTGACATTATCTTCGATGGTCCTCAGTTTTCTTCCTTCTGAATTGTCCCATCATCCTCCGGATAAGAGTAGGATCAACTGCGCATATTTTTTTGAAAAAACACATCAAGTCTATACAAATTATTACAAATATATATAAAACATATCCAACACTGGTATAACCAGTATATGGAAATAGAGATTATGTATGTACGTATATAAAACATATCTGTAACAGAATAATTTGAAACATACATGAGTGGGTAAAACCTCACCAGTTTTGTATAGTACAAAAGAATTTTAATAATATAAAATATTATTAAAAATCTGGTGTGAAGAACACAATACAAGTTCATTACTATTCAATTTTCTACAGATTCGTCAGTACGCCCCTTCTCAAGAAGGATATATTCAGACACATTCACAAAAAAGAACTTCGCTATCTCACATAAATTATTAAGACTGAGCGTAGAAATACATTTAGCGCTGCATATTAGCAAATAGCCGATGTACCAACGCCCTGCCCACATAATAACTGCCGAACTAGCAAAGTGTTTCCCATAAGATGGCACTGCCGTATCTCCGGAAACTGTATCCATAGTGTCTTCACGTCTCCTTGCGGGATAATCGCCAGCGCTTTATTGTGTTCTTCACACCAGATTTTTAATAATATTTTATATTATTAAAAATACTTTTGTATTAAACATATCTGTATCTGTACATATGGACATACTGTTTAAATACGTTCTTAAAACAAAGAAATAAAAAGAAATCAAATGATGCCATCTACTTGGCCATAAACCTACATTTATCAAATGATCTGGGAAAAGTTAATGTAAATAATTCATAGATGTATGTGCTATGTGTGTGTGTCAGAATTCTGTCGCAAGTAACCATTAGTTAATTCTATGTTATCCAGCTGATTTTCAAGTGATTTTAAAATAGTGGTTTCGTATATAAAGGTGTTAATTGTTTCTCGAAACAATTTTGGTAAATTAATTCTCCACCTTGAAATTGGCACTCAAACTTAGACGCGATGTTACTTCGATTAAATTGAGTAGACTATTTGCCGAAAAAGTTCTGTAATTCTGCGAATTAACATATCTGGACAGATGAAACCATACTTCATCGGAATAGAGTGTAATATTTTGCTGGTCAATGATATTACATACATGATTATTATAACGCATGTTCTCAAAGTTTTCGGAAAAATTTTGGATGTTGATAATTTTCTCAAAACTGTTTTACTTTATAAACTATATATTACAACAATTAACAATAAATACTTAATCCTCAAATTATTGATAGTGGGCCATTAGCTTCGATGGCCACATCCTCTCTACAACATCAGGATCAATTTCTCGCGTTTTTTGAAAAATTCGATGTCGTAATTCGTCTTCATTTGCAACTTCCTATCCATTTTCATATACTTTTTTGGTCAATATTAACCAAAACTCTTCTACTGGCCGGGTCTGAGGTACATTGGGAGGATTGTCAAATGTAGGAACTAGTAACATTTAGGAATAAAGTTTATGTTGTTTGCATTATACCAGCCTCTAGTAACTCTAGCATAATGGAATAAAGCTAGATCAGGCGAAAACATGATATTATCATTGCCATGCTGTGTAGTTTAGAAAGGCATCTTTGAATGTAAAGTTGTGCAGTTAAGGATTTTCCTCGTTAAGGATCCGAGATAAATTCGGCATCAAAAATGGCACACCGTACTAGAATTGTGTCCTCAAATTTGAATTTACTTTTAAATTTGACATTATTTGGTGTGTTTTCTATTTGTTTTCGGTATAAAAACCGTCGTATTCTTTCATCCCCGAATGAGACAAGGTGAAATTTTTCTCATCATCCATTACAATCAGTTTAATGACAAAATAGCCTTAGCGCACGACAATACCTGAGTAATCTTTCTAACTGGGCCGCGGTATAATTCGAAACACCTCGTTATTTCGGGAAATTGTTCTTTAAAACGCCAAATTTTTTATCTATTTTTCACTGTAATACTCCAACTCTGTCCTTAACGGCTTCAAGCATTCTTTGTTCCCTCACTTGGCTCTAAATTCTTGATCGACCATTTTTGGGAAAATTAACGTAGGATATTTCTCTCTTCTCACTTCACACGTTTGATAAATTATTGCCAAAGAAATACCTTGTTCACGATAAATGGCAACAGTATCACGCTTGGGCGTTCGCCCAACTAGATTGTAAATTCCTTTATTTTTCACTTAAGTATTATTTGTTTATTTCACCTTCGATACGGTTACCATAAACACGGTCATATCGCCCGTGGGCTCATATCGCCCGGTAATTTATTCACAGTTTTTAATGTTGTGTGATAAATAAGGCCCGAGTAGAAAGGAAATACATTTTACAGAACTAATAATTTGTATTTTTAATAAAGTCTAAAGAAAGAAGCAAAACATTAGCATTATTTATTAAAATTAAGAGTATCTAAACATTGACAACTTAAAACTTCAAAGTGTCAACAACTGTCATTTAAAATAAAATTAAGGTTAAATCGTTGATTCAAGGAGTCATGTTAGATGCGTAAGGATGCGTAATAACTGTCAACGACGTGACAGTTGACAGAAATCTCGGAACTTTTCCAATGTAATTTGAATTATCCGCTTAAGAAATTATATGGTAATTATATTACCCTCGGCCCAAAGGCCCTGGGGCTGAATTAATGTCGGCCTCGGAGCAATATAATACCCATAACGCTCTTGGTGCACAAAATAACTATTACGAATATCTAGCTTGTAACACATTTTGCTGAACCAGATCACAAAAACTAAACTGTCATAATTAAACAAGTTAGCTGTGACATATAACTTCCAGCGACAACTAAACCAAACGTCATTTAGTACAACTACAAATCATATAAAATTTTTCCGAAAACTTTGGGACCATTCGTTACTACTAACAAAACTGGAATCGTAAAAATCAACTGGGTAAATTAAATTTAATGGACAATTGAACATTTTTATGGGTGTAAATGTAGCTGTTATTCAACATCTTTCCACAGGATTCATAGAAAAGTTCTAGAATGGATGTATAGAAGGTTGAAAGGAACAGATTAATTATTAAGTGGAGTTGGGTTAGACGAAAGTACAGAAACATGAGGATTTTGTTCAACAATTTAATGTATATTTACCAAAATATCAGGTGTAACAACAGTGGGACGACCAGAAGATTTACCTTTAGCTATATTATCAACAGTTAAAAACCGTTTCATTATTTTAACATTATGTTGTCAAAAGTAAAGATATTCAATTTCTTTTTCCAGATACATTATTTGAACACATATCCAATTACTATTTTCGTTTTGCAAACTACTTCGAACATAGGTCATTACAATAAATATACTTTGAACGACAGTAAAAACTATTTCAAAAGTAAAAACAACAATTTTTTTATTTAATTGCTTTTTGGCGTTTATTTTTTCAAAGTTTTGACAAATTGGAATTTAAAAATCAGAAATGTTAACATAAATTCGCAGAATTGTTACCAAAGTTTAATTTATAGTCGCCCGTTAGTTCACTTCACATCACTGATGTGATAATATAGATCAATGAGCTCCCAACGAGAAATTGTTATAATAACCAATATCTATTTTAACATTTTAATTAAGTATGTATATATTATTTTTATTGATTATGAAAAGACATATATTTTACTTAATGCTCGATGAAGATACAAAATAGATTGTAAAAGCTATAGAACTATGTTAGCAGATAATAATTATTGAATTTTTAATTCAAACAAACTACATAATTCGGAAATTATGGATATATCCAATAATACAGTTTATTAACACTTCAATTCATTGCATGTAATTAAACTCGTATGCGTCATTTAAAATTTAAATGTAATTAATATGAAGTAATTGTATTTTCTATTTTTGTATTTCCACTATCCGCAATTTCACTTGATTATATTTACAAATATGTATCATAATATATTAATTAACAAGCCCGTATGTACTTGTTTATATCGATTCAATTTTATAAACGGTATTAATTTACGTCTAATTAACGGTACATTCTAAAGACTTAATAAATGTAAGGTTTATAAAATTTCGTTACAACGGATATTTTAATCGCAGGTACAGCAGCAGACAGCGGAAATATTAATTTATTCCAGTCTAGAAGTAGAGATTAGGACGGAAATGAGGTTTTCGGCTGTAATATCTTCAGAATTCTGTATGCTAGAGTTAAAGCTTCGAGTATTAAATTCAACATTACATTGCTTGTAATATTTAATATATGGAAACTCACAGATAGTACTAATTTGAAAACAATAGGTTATTCATGTGAGGATATTGTCAAAGTTATTTGCTGCGTTTAATTATTGGAATCTGTAATGTACACTAAAGCACTAGTAAACGTTTATCTTTCGAGGAACGAGAAATGTAACTTTCTGTATTAAGCGCGTTATTATTGGGTCTTTGAAAAAAAAGTCTTTATGCGATTGTATACAGGCTCTAATTAATTTATAAGTTATATATATATATATATATATATATATATATATATATTTTAATTTTAATTTTAATTTACAACATACTTCAAAATGTTCTCAGTAAATCACATGCTATTAGATTGACTTTTCAAATGAACACTCGTTTTATATATATATATATATATATATATATATATATATATATATATATATATATATATATATATATATATATAATTGAAAAGAAATTATCGACCGTGATATATTATTAAAAATTAATTAAAATTCGTGTAAGCGGTCAATTAAAAAACTCCTTTATTAAATTACCCTATATTTCGCAACACTTTGTCGCTTCTTCTGGGGTAAAAAATGTAGAGTTAAAAAAATAATAAAATTCTAATAATAATAAATTAAAATTTACTACTTAACCTACGAAGTCGTATATTTTGACAGTTTCATACATACAAATAAATAACAAATGTGATTGACATTATCAAATGTCATTTGGATTTACGTTTACGGAACAACAAACATATACTAATATATATGCGTCTTATTCTATCAAAATTTCAAAGTAACCTAGATTGACTTTGTTACCGATATAAGTATAGAAGTAGAGACATTTATTCTATCAGAACTAATTAAATATACATTTGGTTTTCTACTATTAAAGTAATATGCATAAACACACGAAAAATAATCGGCGCACATGGCGCGCACGGAAATTGGTCTGGTCTACTAATAATTTTCAACTTTCGCATTAAAAATGGTTGATTTAATTTGTGTAACGACTTCTTGCGTTGTTACCGAACAATAAATACTTGATAAATGACTTACTACTTGATTGGCTAATAATTATAACATGTTTAATAAATAGTATTGCATTTAAGGTACTACAACAAATGCTTTTATAATAATTGTTCTGATAAGATTACAAGCTGAGAGTCCTCCTTTACGAAGAGTCAGAAGTTACCACAAAGATGCATCGGTTAGATAAGCTTGCGAACCTCGTAGTTGCATCAATAATTGTGATTTCGTTGATTCTTATCTTGAATGGGAGGATTTTGTTTTTGAAGTTGGATATGTTGAATACATCCACTTCTTCTGATTATGTTCGCATTGGTTCTAAATCGTTTGATAATCTCAAAGCACCATATTGTGTACACTATGCACATCTATAGACATCACAACATCATCCTATGTTGAAAGGACGCAGGCCTCCCAATCTGAAACATTGTATGCATCACGTTTCACCCTTCTGTTGGTCTCCACATAACGGATGTAGAGTTTGTTACATTACATAGTAGTGAAGCAAGGGAAAGGGCAAGAGAGTGATCGAATGACCTCGATAAACAAGTACGCAATAACCAACATGAAGTTAGTTGCGTTTCGCGTCAATTATATTCAATTTTATTCACCTCTGCAGCATTTCATTTTTACAGAAAAATATAGTAATGTTTCATAATATTTTCTTTCCGATCTTTTCTCAGACGGTATTATATCACAATACTAAAGCTGGTACGTCTTTCGGAAGATCGTGGAAGCTGCAGACCTATAGCTCTCTTATCTGCTTGCTATAAACTTCTAGAACGGATTATCTACAACAAAATAGCGCCCACCGTTGACGAGATTATTAAGAGCAAACCGGTTTCAGCACGGGAAGGAACTGCTGTGATCAAGTCTTTGCGTTAACAACGCATCTTGAAACAGGTTTTCAGACGAGCCTGAAATCATCCGCTGCTTTTGTTGATCTCTTCAGTGCCTATGACACAACCTGGAAGAATGAAATTATTTTTAAATTCAAAAATATCGTTTCATGTAAGGAATGTGTTACGTGCTCGTAGCTACGTCCTCGTTTTGGTTGTAAATTTCTTCTTTTATTTTATTCCGTTATGTTTATTTTGAACATTTTTTTGCGTGTGTATCTCTTCGCATACAATAATTACGTATTAGTTTTTCTTCGTGGTCTTCCTCTCCTCTTGATTCTCGAGTGGCGATAACTTCTAGAGAGAAGAGACTGAGATCGCTATCGATAGAGAGAAGGTCGATGGTTGTCATTCGTCATTTGTTTTGTAACGGCTTTTGTAAGGCCTGATTGCTTTAAGCAGTATTTTGTTTTTTTTTGGCAGTCCTTTCGTTTGAGCGAGGTTTTAATTTCGTCGCTACAATTTTTAATTGTAACTACAATTACCCGGCAGGGTATTTCTTGATGGCGATTAGAGCCGATTGACTCCTTCAGTACGATACACTATATTGCGTGGTTAACCATCTGACATTATCCTGGTACGTAATTTTGTAATTCATTCATTAAGTATACTTTTCTTATTCATTCTTCTTTGTCCAGTGTTCTCGATAACAGGTGTCTTTTCCTCTACCGACGCAAACGTCGTTCACAGCAGGAAACCGACGACGCTCACGATATCCCGCTTGCAGGAAGGAGACGGACACAGCTAAGACTTTAAAATATTACTTTATTAATTTAAACTGAAATGTTTTGTAATTAGTTTTCTTTGTTGAACTTTTTCTTAGATTCAATTTTTCTTTGTTTAGTTATCTAACTTAGTTATTGCGTCGTTACGTCGTTCAATTTTTAATTAGTTAATTAATTACCTTTCTAATTAGTATATCTCATTTAAAATTGCAGTACGTACTTTTTTTGTTTGTTAAATTTATTTCGACAGAGATTATTTAAATCCTCACGGGGACAGGAAGTATTTTTGCTTCAAAAATATCGTTTTCTTTAGCGTAGAAAACGTGGGTGTTATTTTGTGTGAATTAAACTTGTTTTCTTGATTTGTAAATCTGTACAGTAAAATTTTAGTATTGCATATTCCGTTATTTTAATTTTAAGCTTTCATTAATAATTTTTTTTTCTCTAATTCTATCTTACCGTTAACTTTAATTAATTATATTCTCAGACCACAACTTTGCGAATTTACACAAATTTATTACTTATCAATATTTGCATGTAACAAAATCTCTCTATATGTTCCGGGTCTGTTCATAAGATCGGACTTTCCAGTTTTGGTTTTAAATTATCTGTGAACCAACGAAATACGTATTTTGTGGGGTTGTGAACTTCTGTGCACAAACGGTCTGCTAACATATTTAATTTGTCTTTTTTGTAACTAGCAAAATTTAATTCTTTTTTATTTATTTTTAAGTTAGTATCATAAATAAAGTCTAATTACATCTGGCTGAAATCCGCCTTTTTCTTTCTTTCTTTTCTTTGCGTTTCGGACGGACTGGTTGCGTCTAATACCCGCTGCGTGTCTTGCCTACTTTTGTTGATCACCATTTCCGAATTTTGCGACGGCTAGCGGTTTTAAATTCGGTGGCGCCCTATACCACCTTAATTCGTGTACTGAAGTACCTTTGGGTCTCCCCACCTTTGGGCTGAGGCTGTCTCTAAAGCCGGGTGGGCCGCTAGACGTTGGCAGGGGCGGTTTGCCCGAAACTTGAGTTCCTCTCTTTTCTTGGCTCTCGACATACAGAGCATAGCAAATGGCGCTTACAACCAAACCCTTCAAAATTTTAATCATGAATTTGTGTAACAAGGAAGCCAACAGAGAGCTTAATATTGTATTTGGTGGTAGTCCGATCAACCACAACCCCTATCCTAAATTTCTGAGCGTAACGTTAGACCGGTCTCTGACGTTCAAGCAGCACCTCTATAAAATGAGTCAAAGGTGAAGACCAGCAATAACATATTATATAAACTTGCCAGCAAGCAATAGGGCGCGGATGGCAAGACTTTGCGAACGGCAGCTATTGCCCTTGCTTTACTTTACTTTCCTGGTGAATACTGTGGTACTATCTGGTATGGAAGCTCTCACACCAAGCTACCATATTCAGATGCCAAGCATGTTCAAGTTAATGATACAATGAGGATTGACACCGGTACTGTTAGATCCACTCCTAGTCTCTGGTAAACGATTATTTATAAAATTGCCTATAAAATAACCGGATATCAGACGTTTGGCTGCAATGGACAATGAATAAGATTTCCAATAACATTGGTCACACCATACACGATGATTTGGAGAGCGTCTCCAGGACCTCAGCTAAAATCTAGGAGACCGATTTGGCTGAATACGGAAGGTTAGCATCCCATCAATGTGAGTGATTGCGCTGGGTAGCTCTCCTTGAACAAAACTCTGAATTGAGGAATATTGTAAAGTAGTTTGTGCGCTGGCGTTTGACACTTATTTTCGAACCACAGGTTGTAAGTCTGTAGGGAGACTTATACAAATAAAACTCACTTTTACTATATACAAATTAATTTTTATTATAAAAACGGTGCTGGCGATTGAACACTTTGTTGATATTTAATATACAGTACGTGATGCTTGTTTCAAATGTAACGAAGAATTCATCCTTTTTCCAGTAACTTCCTAACAAGTAACTTCGGTAGTTCACTTTAGGGGTGCGCACTTTTCTACGAATTTATAGAAAGTGCAGTACTGACGCGTTCCTGGACAAAGGCCGATTCTCCGAACAAATCAAAAATATAAAAATGTACAGAGACATGTATATTTAAAAAATGTATTTTTCTGTGGCGCTGAGGGTAAAAATATGTTTACAATAGCTGGTTGGAAAGCCCTAACGGCAAATGAAGAACGGCAAGAATTCTTAGAAATATAGAACAAATGTCCTCAAATATTAGAAAGTTTTAATGCGTAAAAATTGTGTACACACAAGTAAAATAATATTTTACAAATATAAATCTAATTTTTAATCCTTCAGAACTTCTGCCCGTAGGCAATAGTCTCATTTAATTAAGTTCCGCATATGCCAAGAAAGGTGCAACTCAATAATGTTGTATAAATGGCAACTAGCAGATACTAGCTTCTGTGACTGCGGATATCTGGAACAAACTATGACCCCCATAGTAAACGACTGCCCCAGAAGAAGTTTTCCTGATGGCATCCACGAGCTGAACAAGGCAACTCTTGTAGCTCTTGACTGATTAATAAATTTAGACCTTAGTGTATAAATTAGTTTTATGACCCTTTTTCTGTCATACAAATGTTTTATACATTAATATCTAAATTAGGATTTCGCTTCCCATACAAAATAAATTATATCACAGAATACTGTATAATAAAGAATGATATTTAGTCTTAGCATCTCGGAATATCCAAAATAAATTAGAAAACATTAAGCCCTTACATAACTTAAATGTCTATTTTACTGTTTTCGTAAACTGTGAAGTTACAATAGTACTAAATTACTACTCTTAACAAGATAAAGTGAAACAAATTGCATGTACACAACTTGTTACACTTTAATTAACGCCCTTTTAAATAAATTCCCACAATTGTAATACGTACACACGCCATCATAATTAAAATGACAAAAAGGGTTAACATTAATCGACGCCTGCATTTAAGCTAACAACATTGATATATATCATCGCGGTAGGCAATGTTAGTGCTATGCTTAACCTTCCCGTTACGAATTATTTAGGGCACATTTACCCCTGCCTTGATATATTAGTGTTTTGTTTGTTCGGAGGGTAGTTTAATTTCTCTCCACGAGACCTCATAACGCGATAGGTTATGCCCCGTAGCTGCGGTTATTCATGCTGAATAACTTTGAGTAAAATAGCGTTTATTAATATTAATGAACCCTTATTGTAATAAATGCAATATCTAATATGTGCTTCGTATCAGATAATTAGACAAGACTTAACAATTGTGTACTAAATATGTAAACAGAGAGTGAGTGAATATTTTGAAGATAAAATTTCAGCTTCGTTTGAAACTGCAGTATTGAAAATACCGTATTTAACGTGTTACCTGAATGTATTTTAATCAAAATAGACAGAAACAAGAAAAATTCCTAAGCACAATATAAATAATGTAATACATGATGATTCGTCAGCCTCCTTAAAAACTTTGGCAATGAAAACTAGATGTAATTTCATGAAAAAAATGCTCATATGAATATAGGTTAATCTTACTTTGTTAAAAAGTTAAAGGTGTTTTAAGTAATGATCTATTTAAACACTTATGAGTATCATATTTTAATAAAACCGAAAGCATTTATTATTGAGACTTCAATAAATATTCAAAAATTAGTCTATTCTCCTGAATATACAACCGGAAACGACGAACTAAATTCCCTTGCACACGTAAGAAATTCATATTATTTCTAATATTAGCTACAACATCTCGAAACGTCTGCAATATTTGAAGACGGTTATTTATTTCCACGGTATAAACCAGTTGTTCGAACTGACACCATAAACACAAA
Organism: Melolontha melolontha; assembly: GCA_935421215.2. NCBI lineage: Eukaryota > Metazoa > Arthropoda > Insecta > Coleoptera > Scarabaeidae > Melolontha > Melolontha melolontha. The sequence goes on along the minus strand of OW285237.1, from coordinate 162,355,225 downwards.
ATTCCAAGGATTTCAGTCGGGTTATCTAGGTGGCCATGGTATAGGAACTCCTTTACCAATCTATTTATTTGGAAAATAAGTATGTAGCCGTTCGATCACTTGTATTTTTCGATGAGCTACATATATTGGATTTGAACTTCTTTCAGATCAAAAGTGTGCTGTTCAAAAAGTTATGGTACAGTTACGAGATCATAAAGTGGGACAGTTAAGCTTTATTAGTGTAAAGTAGGTTTTCTGATATAAAGGAATCTTCGTATTCAAGGTTATCCATTACTAATAAATGTCAAAAAGTCGTGTAAAAATGTGTAAATATTTACTTACATGTAGGTGTAATTTAACTAATACAAAGCATCGTAGTTTATGACGAATCCTTAACAACGATATCTTCTGTATTACATAAATTATATACGTATATTTTAATATTTATTTATCTGACGATTATATGTTAAAACTGCAACCAGTCGCGTCGGTATTTATTTATTAAATTTCGTACATATCCTTCCTCAATGTTATCCCATGCGTCTTGAATAAGAGTTACTTATTCGTCTTTGTTTCTTGGTCTTACATTATCTTTATTATCTTTTTATTGAAATCGGGACTTCTCGATAGCCAAGGTAACACGTTAACGTTCGTTATTATGAGTTAGCCATTCTTCCAGAATCCGTGATTTGTGAATAGGGTAATTATATAATAGGGGAAAATATATATTACAATAAAATAAAATAAAAAAATATTAAAATATTCATTACAGTTAGGGTACTACAAATTTTCTACTGATGGTGTAGCATTATGTTTTCCAAAATATTAACATATACTTGGTCATTTAATCTTTCAGCTATGTTCCAACAAATACCTGCTCCTCGACTCCTCGATTCCCACATATTTGAATAAAAACGTATATTTTGGGTGTATTATTCGACATAGCGACTACGTCTTCGTCTGTAGACACACACACGCCTATTGTTAAAGAACTGAAATACCTTTTCATACTGATATAGAAAAATTAACATATTCGCATGCCGTCATTGCAGTTTCAAATGGATTTTCTCAAAGAAAATTTAAAAGTGCATCGTCATCATTTGCTGTTGTGGATATTTTTCGCCCTGTACCCTCTTTCCGCTTTACGACATGTTCTTAATTCCAACGTTTCTTTATCCTTCCTATTGTGCTTTTGCCAACACCAAATTTTGTTCCAATCTTACGATATGACCATCCATTTTCTCTTCTATTATTCATGCTCGTGTATTTTCTAAAACATGATTATACATTTCCTAACTGCCAATGACTATTTGACAAGGAATTAACATAACACTTAATAACTACCAAAAGCATTTGAATATAAGACATGGCCGACTTTATGATCCCGCAACTGTACCTCTCTGTATTTAAAGTTCCATCAAATACATTTACAAATGGTGTGTTGCCTGTAGTGATGTTGTATAGTAGATGAGGCGATTCATCTTTAGGACCTTGCTTAATTGAAAATAAGGGTAGATCCTTGCTGAGTGGTATTTATTTTGCTTGAGACGTGGTTCATTTGATGAAATCACATTAATATGGAATGTTCACGATGCGTGCTATTTTTTCTGAAGGCTGTGTATTCGTGATTGTTCAAACAATACGGCGGCTTTTCAATTTTTATTGCTTCATGTAACACGCGAGTATAATAATGCTCAGCTTCGTTATATTGAAATCTATTGTCTGTCCTGTTGCTATAACATGTTCTGAAAGTGACATTGTGTCTTTTCATAGTACTCTTTTTCTGCGTTATTCTCACCGCGCGCTGACGAGTCTGTTGTTTTGTCCAATATAAGATCAGTCGCAACAGTCATATCATATGTTGAACATTTATTGATCTTCTAACTTTATTTTGCCCTTCGGGTTACTAATAGTTTATGTGTTTATTTATCTTCATATATTGATTGTAAATGGCTTTTATGTTGTGTATATCTGTAATACGTCTAATTCTGTTGGTCTTCGATTTTGTTTTTTTGCTTGGTTTAATATTGCCTAATTTATCGTCCGGTTTTCCGTTTTTTAGTAATGCGGTACGGAGAGCCTTTATTTCTTGTTCTCAGTGTTATGTGCTTATGTCGTCTTGTGGCTACCGTTCTTATTATGTAGTCTAGTTGTGCCGGGTTGAGTGCACGTTCTAATATTTGTTAGCGTGTGTTTTCCTGTGGTAAACAGTGTGGCTGAAGTTTCCTTCTTGTTTCTTAGAATTGAAAACATCCAGGAAAGGCAACTGGCTATTGTTTTCTGTTTTAATAATAAATTTTAATTTGTCGTGTATGCTGTTCATGTAAACCAAAAAGTTGTTGAGTTCTGTTTTTCCATATGGTCATATCACAAAAGTGATGGGAGCGTTGGCCGTTATATATGAAGTATGTGCTTTTTATGCAGTATTTGATGAACTGTATAATGTGCTCAAGTATTTGACTTTTGTTGACAACACTTTCGTCATAATAAACAAATTTCTGGAAGCCTACTGTCAAAATTTCGACCAAATTCGTGAGATAAAAAGAAAATAAAAACAGAGTCAAAACTATGGATTTTTTCTGATGAGCATGCTTCGAAGAAGGCAAAAACTGTTTTTTGAACCAAGATTACGGCCACGATTTATTGGGATTCCGAAGGCGCAGTCTTTATTTACTATTTACAAACTGGAAGTAAAATAACTTGCAAGTATTATACTGATGTGCTGATACGTTGTGATACCGAACTGAAGAAAAAAACAACCACATTTATTCCATCGGCATACTTTCTAATTCATCTGCTAGATGTGCTTAATTTGTCGAATCAGGATACAAACTGTTGCTTCATGCATCATATTCATGAGTTCTGGTTTAGAGCAATTTCTTTTCTGGTTTACAAATTAGAAATTTGAAAAAATGACTTGGTGGAAAAAGTTTCGGAACAAATATAATATTCATACAATAATGTTTGTGTTTTATTCTAAATTCTGTAACGCCAAAGTTATGTAGAATATAAATCTGTAGTCATTGGCCAAGGATTAGAAATAGAGTTTCTAAAAATATGAAACGGATTCGGTAAAAGTTAATAGAGCCATTGTTTAGGTTCAGAACAATAATCTTCCTCTAGATAAATATCACCAAAATAACAAGCAAAAGATTAAAATCAAGTACAAGCAGCAATTTTTAAAATTCTTTATAGGAAGCTAAATGAATGATATGATTTACATTCCGAGAGTTTTTTTATATCACTGAACATAACACATGAATACACCTACGTTCAGTTTTAAAATAAATGTTTCAATGCATGGGAAGGTTATGCAACCAACAATGCGAGTGTCATCACTTGTCGTAATAATACATTTTAGTTGTCACTGTCAAGAAAGTGTGAAAATTATTTATTTAACATTTATCTTACACAAACAATAATAAAATGAATTTTATGGTAAATTGAAAAAAGTTTGTTTTTATTTATAATTCTTTAACTTTTTCATAAATGTTCGAAATATCCACCTTCACATTCCATACAATATGCGAGTCGTTTATGAAATTCCTGTAAAGAGTGTGTTAAAAAATCCGGTTTGGTTAAAATTACATTATAAATTTTAGATTTAAGGTATCCCCAAGGAAAAGTCATTTGGCGATCAATCTGGCGATTGGGCCGGCCAAACTATCGGACCAAACCTCCCTATCCATCGATCAGGAAGAGTTGAATTTAGAAAATTTGTATTTGCTGCAGTTTAATGAATTGGGGCTCAATCCATTTGAGACCAGGAACCTTCAATTGTTAAATTTTCAAATTGAGGAACAATACTAAGAAAAAGATGCTTGATCAGTGAAAAGTATTTTCTTCAACATATTATAATTTTCATTTAATAAATTAAATAGTGTTTCGCAAAAATCAACAAGTCTTAATCTATCTTCATGAAATAACTGTTGCTAATTAGAAAACTTCTAAGATTTGTATTTGCACTGTTTGAGAATTTTAAATACAGACGTCTTCGAAAAATTAAATTGCTGTGATATTTTACTTATTGGCGTTATGAGGCATTCTTCAATGTAACATAACACATTTAATTTTAGGTCTTCTGAAAGAATGTGGGAGGTTTTAATTTTCTTTCTGTGTGTATTTATTGTGCAGCCATCAGAATCAAATTTCCTAGTAATTGCCCGAGTTTTTCCGATAAATTGGGCCTGTCAAGATATTTGATAGAAAACAAATCCCCAACTTTCTTTAAATTGTTTCCAGCTTTATACTAGTTCAAAATTTCGATTTTATCATCTTATATATATATATATATATATATATATATATATATATATATATATAAGATGAAAAAATAGAAATTTTGAACTAGTATAAAGCTGGAAACAGTTTAAAGAAAGTTGGGATCTGTTTTCTATCAAATATCTTGACAGGCCCAATCTATCTACCCATATATATATATATATATATATATATATATATATATATATATATATTAAATTAGGTGAATACAAATGTCAAATGCTAAATTATTTAAAAAGTTATTTCGTTTCTGCACATTATTGACATTGATTTTGACGTTTGTCGAAACACGTAATCGAGCGATGTTGGTTGCATAACATTCCCATGCATTGAGGCGTTCTTTTTGAAACTGAGCATAGGCTATGTATAGAGATAAGAAAAACTCACTGTAAAATTTTTAATATCATTTTTTTAATCCACTGTTTTAAATTAACTTAGCTATGCTATATTTTGTATGTAATGCGACCAAACATATTTGTAAATTACTCAGTAGTATTACATATTTTGTTTATTGAATTAGGCCTGATTTGCGAAAAAATAGACACAAAAATTTGAAATAATGAGCTGCAGGTGAAGAAGCATTGATATACGAAGCTTCATGTGATAGTATAGGCGATTAGTGTTATGTAATTAAGCCCCACCCGAGGATCGGCGAAAATTTATATTCACGTGTTTATATATGTACTCCGATAGCGTTCACTAATTACTATTAGGGCCACTAAGTTAAGCGAACATTCATTAAAATCATTATTAGGTTAGATGTTTAGAGCAATAATTCGAAAATTAAATTAGATATTTAGAACGAAAAAGGAAGAAAAGTTTTGATATTAATGTTAATATATGAAAGACGTACCAAAACAATAATTCATCCACTTCTAATTATACTTTCTAGACCTCAAGTTCCAGACACCACCTTCGCACTCCCTTTCTTTTTCCCGGTAAAAAAAAAATTTTTATAATAAACTTAAACTTAAAAACAGCTACGCTTGTTTTTGTTAAATTAAGACAAAGTTCTTTTAAATTACTTTGAAGATTTACTTAAATTGATAATTATATTGAACGTTAAAAATAGCTCTTATCTTTCTGACGAAGGTATACATGTCTGCTGTTAAACATTTATGTTACGTTCTTAAATGGAAAATAATGTGCTCTTCATGCGTACTATTTCTTTATCGCAGCTTCCAATTTGAATCAGGTTGAATTTTACTAGCGATTGCGCTCTTTAATTAGTGATCTATGATCTTAAATTAAATCGTATTTAAATTTTCAGAACTGGTGTTCTTGTTAAATATGAAGTAACTTCAGTTAGGAATGAATGCGAATCGTAAGGTAGTATTATAGGTTTTGTTAATAACAATAAGAGAATTAACTTTTTATTGCTAAAACAGTTTAAATAAAAAACAACTTTTAAACAGTTCTTAATAGAGCTGAGGATTTTTGCGGTACGGCAGGACCGTATGTAGTGTATCCCCATATATTCATAACTTATGAATATATAATTCGCCTATTGTAAATAAATTAGCTTGTATAAATATATTATTCATAGGAATATTAATTTAAACAGAAGGTAGTATGTTTTGGATATTTGTATTGTACTTATATTATTGCCAAAACAAATTGATGTACTAAATAAAAATATTTAAAAAAAAAAGTTTGTACTTTATGTGTACCTGTTATGTATTACTTTATTGCATTATGTATTGCAACTTTTAACAAAGTAAATAACTTAATATTATGTTGTATAAACATTGGACAATATCATTTTTAATTAAATTCTCAAATTACAATTAACTAGTTTAATTGTAAATAAGTAGCGTTACTGACAATACATGCTATATAAAAAAATATGTATAACTGTAATTAATTTTGTGTGAAATTTCATACAAACTGGTTAAAATGATAGTAATTCTTCTTATCATTTTTCCAGTTTGTATTAAATTTTCTGGCTATGGTTATTACTAATAACCATAGCCAAAGACACGCCACAGACTAGAACGGCCCGGCAACTACATGGAAAAAAAAGTATCCGAAACTATAGACAGAGATAGTTATATCCTTGTCACATGATAAGGCATCAGTGAGAGGCAGCACTATCGATATTTAGGCGCTAAATTTAAATAATTACTATGTAAATTAAAATATTAAATTCGTATAACACGTAATTAATTTAGCAGAAAATTTAATACAAACTGGAAAAATGATAAGAAGAATTACTATTATTTTAACCAGTTTGTATGAAATTTCACACTAAATTAATTACAGTTATACATATTTTTTTATATAGCATGTATTGTCAGTAACGCTACTTATTTACAATTAAACTAGTTAATTGTAATTTGAGAATTTAATTAAAAATAATATTGTCCAATGTTTATATATCATAATATTAAGTTATTTACTTTGTTAAAAGTTGCAATACATAATGCAATAAAGTAATATATAACAGGTACACATAAAGTACAAACTTTTTTTTTTAAATATTTTTATTTTATACATCAATTTGTTTTGGCAATAATATAAGTACAATACAAATATCCAAAACATTCTACCTTCTGTTTAAATTAATATTCCTATGAATAATATATTTATACAAGCTAATTTATTTACAATAGGCGAATTATATATTCATAAGTTATGAATATATGGGGATGCACTACATACGGTCCTGCCGTACCGCAAAAATCCTCAGCTATAGTTCTTAATGTGGTAGACTACAAAATTTTCTTATTAAATACAGGCTAAAAAATAACAAAATATAATCAAAAAATAATAAATCTTCACTGTATGATGCTATAATAATAAACTAGAGCACCACCTTGAAACGGGTTAATAGTGATAAATTCACTAGCGAAAGCTCACAAAGTTGTGTAAAGTTACAAACCCATAAACTAGATGAAGTTGATGATGATCAAACCATATGATTCTATAAAAGAATACGTGAGATTCTCAAGGGCCTCAATGTGCACAAATCGTTTAAAACAACTCGACTATCAAAAAGGTTTATAGATTCCTCATGAACTTAAAGGAAGTCGTTGACACAACGACACAAAAGACCAGTCAAGGCTAGTATCTACGAAGAACTCACCGAGAAAACATATAGCAAGAACTCATAAAGCATCGAGCTAGACAGAAAACTCGGCATTATCTTCATTCTGATATTGAAAATAAACTCCAACATCAAATAAATTGCAAGTATCTTTTATCAAATAATTAATAGTTGTGTTCAAAGTAGAATAAAATATTTTAGTTCACAAACGAATGTTTTATTCGGAAAATTGTGCATAGCGAAAAGCTTCTTAAACCAGGGAGGCTTTGGCAGAATTTTTTAACAAATCGATAGTTCGACAAAGATGAGTGTATACTGTTGATTTGAAATAAAAACATGTGGAGTGAATCCAGCAATCGGGCCTCTACCATCTCACAAAATCGATCTAATTTCACAGTCACTCTAACATTGTAAAACAAACTTCAAACACTTCAAACACCATACAGTTATCCAAGGACTATGCAAAGGTCGTTTGTGTAACTAATGAGGGTTGATCGCAATCCAGTATCTTAAATTTTTTTTGACTCACTTTACCATACACATGAAAATTTGCCTCAGCGTTGAGCAACACAATAGTTTGTGAGACATGTCAAATTTTCAAACACAATACTCTGCAGCTCTCCCAATCTCTTTCGTTGAGTTTCTGTATTCGTTGAGTTTCTGTACTACAATAATTTTTTATTGATGAAGTCGACGTTCCATGGGAAGAATCCATCGTACAATTTGATCAGAAAGTTTAAGAGCAGCATCGTGTTTACGTGCCGAACGGCATTGAAGCATCGAGGTCAGTCAGTTGGTTAACTTTTCAATGCTGATTCATTAGCATTGAAGTTGGTAATCCATAGTAAAATATTGTTTCGACTAGGTAAGGGATCGCGTAAGTTAAGCTTGAAGTGCATATGAAATGGTTTTTGTGTCGCCGTCACCGATTCGTTGTTTTTGACAAATATTTCAACAATGAAAGCGCGATGCTCACCCGTGCTGGCAACTGAAAATGGCATGGAATTTTCTAACCAACTCGATATCATCCACCATCGTACCGTGCTTTCAACACTCCTATGCCAATGCAAATTAGGTCAAACGGCCGCTTTTTCTGTGCAAAAGTGAAAAAATCAAAGTTCGGTTTTACTTTCGTTGTTGTTGTTTTCTAATTGGAAACCGTTCAAAACAAATATACCTAATTTTTGTTTGTGCTAAATATAAAGCACCGTTATATATATGTCAAAGTCATTCGAAGTAATATTTTTACAAATGCGCTAGCGAGATCAGTATTTATATTTATTGGTCAACTTTAACTGCGTGTTTCTCGAATTGTGTTGACAATAATTAATTTTTGTAAAATGCAAAATAAAGAGACAAGTAAGTATAAATGTGTGTCATTGATACTACTTTATGTTTACGTCGGAAAATTACCCATCAGAGTACATAACCTTAAAATTGTGCAATTTCTCTAAATGTTTGATCTTCTGTAAGCCATACAAAATTTTGACCCAATTTAACCTCTTTGAAATTGAAAACATAGATTAAGCAATATTTAATGAGTTATTTGCTATTAATTTCAAGCTGCTATTTTTTGCGTTTTACGAGTAATGCCTCTTTTTTTCAGGTAACCTTTGTTTTAATAAAATAGAACTGTTAGAAATATGGCGAAAAAAATGCATAAAAAAATAAAAGTTTGATGCCCTTTTCAAGCATGTAGTTGAAAGAATTGAAGCTAATACGATTTCGGATAAAATGGAGAAACATATAAAGCAAACATTACATTTTTGCGTAAAGTTGGCTCAAAAGTGGGAAAAATGTCACAGAAGGATGCATGTGTTTAAGGATCAAAATCATGCGTGGTTAAATTCAGATTTAAATTTTGCGGTGAATGGCACCGAAAAAGTTGTTGGTCGTCCACGTGTGCCATTCAACTCAAAATCAGAATTTGGGAAAAGAAAAGATGCTGCAGACCTTTCAAATGAGAAAGCTGATACAAATCTTCTCGTTCGTGCAGCAGAAATATCAGTTCGTAAGCACGGTGATGCTGATTTAGCTGCAGTGCTAAAAGAAAGTATTGAAAGCGCAAAAAGACCTTCAAAAATGCGTAAGGTTTGCTATCAAGGTCTCCAAAAGCCAATTCCACTATCTGCGGATGAGGCTTTAGCTTTTCTTCTTGAATATAATTTTTCCAAAGAACAATGTAATGCAATACGCCACGAAAACAAATTACGTAATTGCGATATATATCAACATTATAGGAAAATTACAGCTGCAAAGTTGAAATGTTGACCTCAGGGTATAATAGCAAATGAGACCCTTGCCAAAGTTTCGTTGTAATCAATTTTACTGCATACGGCTGAAAGAATTGTTGACCTCCAAAAAGAAGTTTTTCAAACTGTAATGGAAGCGGAGAAGACGAATTTTTTGTTATCGGTATTAATATTAAGCTATGGATTTGATAGCAGCACTGGTCAGTCGCAATATAAACAAACTTTTAATGAGGCAGGTTCGCCAAATAGCTGTGATGCCTCTCTTTTAGCTACTACAGTTATTCCTTTAAGGTTACTGCTCTTATCCGGAACCCCAATTTGGAACAACCGCACACCACAGTCTGTAAGATTTTGTCGGCCCATAAAATTGCAGTACATAAAGGAGACAAAAGAAGTTGTTTTAAAGGAAGACCTGGATTTTAAAAAAAAATTGACGCTCTGGCAAGCGTAAGAATATCAATTGGTGATGGAAAGTTTGTTGAAGTATCATTTAAATTATTTTTAACACTCATTGATGGAAAAGTTTTAAACATTATAACTGGAACTAGATCAAACCAGGCTTGTCCCATTTGTGCTGCTACGCCGAAAGACTTTATGAACACATTTAATTACAAAAGTGAAATATTCCGGGCAAAAGATGAAAACTTAAAGTTTGGACTTAGTCCCCTTCATTGCTGGATTAGATTTTTTGAATTTGTATTACATTTAGGCTATAAATGCGAATTACAAAAGTGGCAGGTACGAGGAGATGATCAGTTAATTATTTTAAAAAGAAAAACAGACATACAAAACGCTTTTTGGCAAAAGCTCGGACTTCGTGTCGACATGCCCAGAGTAGGTGGCTCCGGTTCCACAAATGACGAAAACACTGCTCGTCGAGCTTTTACTGAGCATGTTATTTTTTCTGCAATAACTAATGTAGACAAAGATTTAATATATCGATTCAAAATCATTTTGATTTGATTTGTTTATCCTGCCAGTTTGCAATTAATTCAAGTAAATTTGAAACATATTGCGTTGAAACAGCAAAATGTTTTCAGAATCTATATCCTTTGTTGCCAATGACTTCTACAATACATAAAGTACTAATACAAGAAATATTAGAAAATACAGCACTTCCAATGGGTTATTTTGCAGAAGAAGCAGCTGAATCGCGACATAAGATATACAAAGCCGATTGCATCACGCCCGCAGATACAATCGTACCAATAACCTGCTAGAATAGCTAGAATGCTATTTAATAGAGCTGTCGATACTTCAGATCCATTAATTTCCACAAAATTTTTAAATAGGCGCTTGCAAAAGCGGAAACATTCTACTCTTCCACCTGAAGCAATTGAACTGTTATGTTGCAGCGAAACCATAGAAGAAATTCATCTTAGCAACCAAGACAATGAAATTAATGAAATTGAAGAGGACCTATTTGATTTAAATTTACATAACGAATTAGATTTAAACAATTACTGAATATTGTACTTTAATTAAAATAAATAAATGAATACTATGTATAATGTTTGCATTAATGGTTGCAGAAGGTTTAATTTTTGGTCGCTAATGGGTTAAGTTGCATTTTTTAATAGATTTATTCTTACATAGTAAATTCCTACAGGTTTTAGTTTGGATACCATGGTTTTGAAGAAGTTATTAATTTAGCACAGAAAAAGTGGCTATTTGACCTATAGTGCAATGTGAAAGTCCGACCAAAACGCGGTTCTTACAAAAAGGAGGTCAATATTCTAAAGCGGAACTGAAAAACTGCTTTCAAAGCTGCGGAGCCTAATTAAAAGAGCAGGTCTAGAAAAAGTAATCTAACAAGACATGAGGACCGCAATAGTTCTGGAAACGTTGCAGTAGACTATTCTCTGTGGTTATCTCAGGTAATTTAATCTAATCTTATTTGAATTTGAAGCAATTTTCCAAATGTTTGGCCATTCTTAGCGGGTTGACTAGTATTTTTGATGATAATCATTAAAAAAAAAATCAAGAATACGAAGTTCAATATTGCGATTTTGACCAATTTAGGATGTTTTTTAAAAATTTGTATTAACATAATTCAGCAATTATTATCTTTTAACCCAGATACTCCCAAATTAATTTTTTCTTGAAAAAATACAGTTGTTGTCTATTTCTACATTAACTGGAACGCAATCAACAACTTTTCATTTTAACTTTTTTTATTTTTTTTAGTAGTTTTTTAGATAAGGGCCGACCTTTTTAAAGGACAGTGGCATTATAAGGTGTAATCAGAACTAACTTTAAAAAACTTAAGTTTATTTAAATACAATCTTCAATTTGATATTGGAACATAATAAACATAAAAAAATATTATTGCGTGTGATATTCAACAAAACATTGTTTAGGATGTAACCCCACTTTGCATTTGGCACACCTAAATTGGACTTTCTTGTGGTACCGTCCACATCTGATTTGATTTTCTTGGTAAACAATCAAATGATCTTTACCATCAAATCGCGAAATTTCGTTTTCATTGACACTTGTTCGTATACGTCCTCTCTTAGTGTTTTTCTTATGGGTTTCTAAAATACCTTTACAAAGAGATCGACGGAAGCCATACTGGTCCATTTTCCCTCCACAGTGGCGGTGAAGTTTCCAGGCGTTATGATAGCCATATCCAAGCCATGACAAATTATAGGAAAGTACCACTTTTTTCCTCTGATACTCACGCGATAAAGACTGATATTCTGATCTGCCCTGTCTACTTCACCCATATTCTGATTGTATTTTTTTACCAACTTGGGCTGAGGCACAGATATTTTCTTCTTCTCTTTTTGAGAATATCGAGTCACATTAGTCGTTGGTAGTACAGATTTACAATTGGAAGCAATGGTAACAATATTATTATCATTCCATCGGCAGACTATTATATTCTCCTCCCGTTCTAAAGCATATTCAAATGTCCCTCTTTCTGTTTTTCTGAATTCTTTACCAGACCTTATAATTGATACTGGAATTCTGTTCTCTCTCACCGTACCAGTAGCTTTTATATTTCTGTCTCTAAGCACCAAAAGTACCTCCCACGACGTAAAAAAATTATCGAAGTAGACATGAAAAGGCAGCTGACCTTTTACTGCGATTATTTTGTCAACGAATGATAAGACCACACTTGCGCTCAAACCCAAGTCGTTGTATCTTTCTGAAAGATTTGTGGTGGATCCTTGATATGGTTCAAAATATTCTATGTAGCCGTTTATAGTTGTGGCCATCCAAAATTTAAAACCCCATCTAATGGGCTTGCCCCTGATAAATTGTTTCGAACTATGCCGTCCAAAATACGGAATCATGGACTCGTCTACACTATGGTTTTCTTGTATAGGGGCAAAAGAAAGAAATTTCTAGTTAAATCTTTCTAACAGTGAACTAACTTTTGCAAATTTGTCACCAACTTTTAGATTTGTATTGTCACAACAGTGTAGGTTTTGCATTATAAAATTAAAACGATTCCGTGAAATTGCGGTGTACACAGTTTGATGATTAGCATCAGAGCTGTTTTCCCAATACAAAGATCTTCTTGAGACACTTGTATAACCGCTGTAAATAAGTACTCCAAAAAACATTTTATTTCATCTAGTGTAATATCTCCATTTCTGTTATGTTGCACTGCATAAAGATTACTATAATTTAGTATCATTTGCCAAAGTTTCCCATCAAAAAAGAGACTGAACAAGTCCAAGGAAGACATATTATTATTTGCCGTACTTTCATCTTGCCATTTTGGTAAATTATTTGTAATGTCTTCCCTAACCCAATGATTACTTTTCTGTCTTTTTTTATATTTTTAAAATGTGACAATGGGATATCATCATCACTATCGTGATCGGTATCAAAAATAGCTTCAGCTTGAGTATTCAATATTCTACCTGGAAGATTGTTCATAGGAACAATTTCATCATCTCCGGAGTCTTCATCGGTAACCTCTTCATTAGCGTTAACGGGAGGAAACACTGCTATAGCGTCTGGCATACTGTGAACATCATCAATGTATTCTACTTCTTCTAATAGCTCATGGAGTGTAAGAGGTCTTTTCAAATAACTGAAAATAGTACGTGTTTTAACCATTGTCCTTTTAAAAGGACGGTTGTGTTTGTAAGGTTATGTTGCAAAAATGAAGCAAAAAACAAAGATGTCTAAGTGTAAAACCATAAAGTTATGACTATACCAACTCATCAGTGTAAAGAAATAGTAATGTTATGTTTGTAATTACGTAATTATTCTTACCTCCAATTGTCCATGACAGAACGTAAAAAAATGTTTCACACACAATTTACAATATCTGCAAGTCTTCAAAACTTACACTGCTGCAAATCTTGGAAAGACGTTGTACATGCTCTGTTTAATGATAGACTGGAGCACCATCTTTCGGAAAGTAGTTTAAGTTGTACAAAAAAAAACATTTCTGTACCGACCTTTTAAAAGGACGTTGGTAGTAATTGGGCTAATAGTCGCCTTTGTCACTAATCAGTATAAATATTTTTAATAAGGAGTTTGTAAATCGTAAAGCAGCAGTGACGTATTTTATTGTACTGGCTATAGGGAATGTTTCAGTTATTTTTTCCACGTCCTGTATAATAAATTTTGCAATGAAAATTTTACAGGTTTATAAATAATCACCATTCATATATTACAGGAGCAATCTAAATGTAACTCATGGCCTTTATAATATTTCTGAAATATCAGACTTTATTTATATTTAAAATTTAAGCCCAAATGTACATGCGTTATATTAATTGAATATGAAAACCTTATTGTGTGTGAGATTGTGCCTAGGTAGTTTACAAAAATATTTCGGTGATAATTGTGTGGGAAGAGCGTCTTTACTAATAATCTTAGAAATTTTATCCCGAAGTTGCAAAACGATAATGGACAATGATATCATACTGTCTACTGAACGAATATGTTTGGCCGGATTCTATATAAGTTTATATAGCAGACAGTAGTAAGCCAAGCACATTACAACCGGTCAACGAACTTTTCAATTACTTCAAGCCGTCAGTGAACGAGTTACGACTAAAATCAAGTGGTAACTACTTTGAAAAAGCTCTAAAATTTTGTGCTTCCAACTTTTATAGTGGCCTTCATATGGCCATTCAAATATTATCGCTATAAAATTTTCTGGTATGATACATAAGACGGAATTTTATAAGCAACAGCGGAATGCGATAACTTTGAACAATCATTATAAAATAAAGACGAAAAAGTAAGTTTTTGAAGCGAACCTTTATTGATTTTAATTGTACAGGGTTAGGCAAATGTATAGATCCATTAGAATATTTTTGACACGGCTACTTAGATTTAAATAAAATTTTCCAGATTTAAGTTAATGCAAATTGGGAATTCGAAGAGCATATTTATTTTCAAATCAGACTTTGGGTTTAGCCAAAAATTATGTTCAATATCCTAAAGCGGATCTTTTTGATTTTCAATGAAACATCCTGTACATTTTTAGGAATTTCTACAGAGCTCCGCTCTGGAAGTTCAGCAATGAGAAGGTTTGGCATTCTTTCGTTCAACAACAACTGAGATATTTAATTAAATCTAATAATGCAAAAATTAACACGAAAAGTATAAACAAAATCAATAACAGTTAAGAAAGTTTTCGAAATGATGACCGTACACTTCTTGATAATATGCAAGTCTGTAAATAAATTCTTGAATGACATTTGCCAAAGCCTCCTCAGGAATTAATTGCACGTCTTTAATTATTCTCTGCCATAACTCGTCCAGACTATCAGGTCGTCTAGTATATACCACAGATTTTAAATGACCCCAAAGGAAAACATCTAGGGTATTTAAATCTGGAGACCGTGCAGGCAATTCAATGAATCCTCTATGAACAATCTACCGATTGGAAAATGTTTCGTTTAAAAAACTTCTAGCATTAAAGGCATAGTGCGGGAGTGCTCCATCTTCTTGGAACCAAACACTTACAGGTAATTCCCTAATCTTCCTCAATATTAGAAACAGCCTGATTACGTATAAGATCTCAATATCTCTGTCCAGTTAGTGTACCATGAATGAAAAAAGGACCAATAATACGGTTCCTGAAAATATCAGCCCAAACGTTTAATTTTTGCAGATGTTGTGTATGCGTTTCTAGCACCAATGACATTTGCCAAAGCCTCCTCAGGA
Source organism: Melolontha melolontha (assembly GCA_935421215.2). NCBI lineage: Eukaryota > Metazoa > Arthropoda > Insecta > Coleoptera > Scarabaeidae > Melolontha > Melolontha melolontha. Next base: position 162,339,520 of record OW285237.1, on the reverse strand, counting down.
ATTAATTGCACGTCCTTAATTATTCTCTGCCGTAACTCGTCCAGACTATCAGGTCGTCTAGTATATACCACAGATTTTAAATGACCCCAAAGGAAAACATCTATTGACCAATATCCATAATTATGGCGATTAACGGCACCAATCAAACGAAACATAGCATAGTCAGAAAACAGCAAATTGTATGTAAGATTTTGGTCATTTTGTCAAATCTCCATAACTCTTTCGCAAAATTCAATTCTACGATCATAATCCCCGTCCAATAATTCTTGCTATAAATGTGGTTTATACGGATAATATTTTTCGTACTTCAATATTCTGGCTACTGATCTTCAACTTTTGGTTGTCGGCTTTTCGGTAAATTTTTAACATTTCCGGTCAAGTTATACCTTCTCAGAGTTTTACAAACGCCAGTTCGCGATATTGGATGCTGATTTTGATGCAAATTGTTAAATAAATCGCATACTTCTTTATGAGTTCTGACGCGATCACCAAAACCAATCATTAGAATTACAAAACGTTCTTTTTCAGATAATTGTACAATTATTAATATTTGGTCATCTACTAAGTTAATTCTGACAGTTTAAGTCAAGTACTGAATTTTAATTTCATGGCTTACCAAACATGATATTAAAATATCAGTTTCAATTAAATAGGATACCAATTTTTTTTACTTCTGAACTCCCAGAGCAGAGCTCTATTGAAATTCATAAAAATATACAGGTTGTTTCATTTGGAATGAAAAAGTTAACATCGTTTCCGGATAAACCGGAAGTCTGATTCGGATATAAATATACTCACCGAATTTACATTTAATTAATTGTGGAAAGTCTTATTAAAATTTATGTAACCGTATTAAAGATATTCGAATGGATCCATACATTTGACTAACACTGTACACTTACGTAGGTTTTGTGAAGCATTCCTTGCTTATAGGAGGTGCTACCCAGAAATTCTTGGTATGTGAAAATAACACAATAAATTATCTTTACAACTCCTCCTCTATTATCCCCTTCAATGTATCCTTCTGCCGGATAAATACACCGATCCCAGAGACTTGTCCATGACTGGTAGCGGCGCTAGAAGTGTTTGCATGTTAACATGTTTAACACTGCCTGCGATTCGGTCAGAATCTCCTCAATCATCTCAAAACGACGTCCTTTGAACTTCAGTTTCAATTTTGTTAAGAGGAGGAAGTCACAAGGAACAAGGTTTGGGGAGTAGAGTGGGTGGGGTAGTACTGCCGTCTTCGTTGAAGCTTGAAACTGACGCACAACAAGTGACATGTGGGCTGATGCATTATTATAGTATATTATCCAGAAATTGTTGCGCCACTTGGCAAGCCGCTAGCGTGGAATGTTTTCTCTAAGCCGAATAACATTGCAATAAAATCGTCAATTAACTGTTTCACCCAGAGGGCAAAATCGTTTGTGCACGATGGCATCAGCGTCAAGGAAGCATATCAACATCGACTTGTGGTTGCTTCGAATTTGTTGACCTTTGTTCGGGCGTGGTGACGGTGGCGTCTTCCACTGCGATGACTGCTTAATGCAATAATGATTCTAGTCTGAAGTTGGCATTCGTTTCGGTAGTTTCTTTTAGTTCTGTGCACCCATGAACACGGTAACGTTCAATGCTAAGCAACCTTGGTACAAACTTCGCAGCAAAATGCCGCGTATTGAGTTCGCCGGACAGAATACGATGACAAACGCCGTACGACAACTGTCATGGTGCTGTTGATTGTTCTCCTTCGGTCTTGCAGGATAGCATCACGCACTTTTCATCAACCGACACAAGTCCATTTTTAAAACGGTTGTGCCACTCACAAGCTTGCGTCTGGCCGCAAGCATTCTCACAAAGCGCTTGTGAATGTTCTTTGTTATTTCACATGAGACATTATGGTGTCGCAGATAACTCAAACACCATTCAACAAATATAAACACAAAAACTGCTTGTCATCACCCAGCAAAGTACCATTTCACAGACTGATAGTATTTCAAAATTGTCACGGAAGTTCTTTCCCCGAAAGTTTTTAGGCATATCTGGGTTACGTTTATAATATTTTTAATAATTTTCAAAAATAATTTGTCTAATTTTTCGCTTCACAAGTAAAGTGCATAAAAAATATTAAATTAATATTTTATTATAATATATTTGCTTTGAAATGCGTTTTATGAACTGTATGATTAAAATGTACACATATAAATAGACGTATATTAATAATGCAATATTCAAACAATAAATACCTTAATACGTTTCACATGCACTATTTATTAATATGTAATTGTTGCTAATGGGTATAATTTTGATATATTGGATTTACCCTATTGATTTACGCGCATGTACCTATAGGAAATTGGTAATCATACAAGGAAAGCGAACTGTTATTTCTAATAGTAGTCTGGCCGACGAATGAAAAAAAAAATGTTTCGGTGCCGTTTCCACTTACTAATATATCTCTACTAAAGGTTTGTCTTGTTTCGTTCGAAATTTATTAGTTTTAATTTATAGTTTCGTCATTATCAGGTGGGTCCTCTTTTTCAAGTTTTGTATATTTAATGGATAAATTTTAAACATAAAGGACAAAAGTCCGTGTAAGCATCTAGTTTTTCGTGATTAAAATAAAATTAATAGGGTATTGTGTGTTTTTCAATGAGCGACATTGAAAATAAATACGCGGCGAATTGGGTCTTTAAGAGTCTTTGTTTCTTGCAAAAATTATAAAGACTGATCAAAAAATGCATGCGGCAAATCACCACTGTTTGTCGACATTTGTCGACAAACAGCGGTGACATTTGTCGACACTGATATAATGCGATTGACGGTATAAAAAATTATATAATTTGCATTAAAATTAAGCTTTAGTTCATATTTTTAGATTTTGTGCATAAAGTGAATATTTTTTACATTTTCAACATAGAATTCCATATTTTTGATCCATTCATTAGTTTGTAATATAATCAATCAAAAAATCAAAAGATTTTGGCAAAATAATTTAACAAAATCTTTTTTAATCAGTACGAAAGAGTTAGAGAAAATCAATAGGGTTGAAATTGTTCGCTTTGTTAATGAAAGTTTCATGACTTTTTTGCTCCAGATATTCGGCCGACTGACAAAATTCTTCCTTTTGTCACAGATGCGGCAACATATATGACTAAATCAGGGGCAAATTTAAATTTTTTTTATAAAAATTTAATCTACGTCTTTTCTAGCTCATGAATAAATAGAGTTTGCGAGGAAATTAGAGGTGAGTTTTCTTTAGTTAATTCTCGGAGGTAAAAAAATATTTACGAAAGCGCCTCTACGAGTCCAAGTATATAGGAAAAATTGCCGACTATTCCTCTACCTCTTGAACCGGTAATTGCCCGATGGGGAACGTGGTTAGATTCAGCCATATTTCACATGAATAACTATAATCATATAACAAATATTGTAATAGAAGGATCATGGTTTTCAAAAGTTAACAGAAATATCAGAGCCTTTATCATTATCATTAAGTTCGACTGCTAAAGCTAATAATTTACATTCACACTCCGAACAACTGGCGTCATTACATATGCACCTATCACATCAGTTGAAGTCGAAAGAATGTCTTCAATATATAAAAATATTTTCAGCGATAGAAGATAAAATTTTAGTGTCGAAAGTCTAGAAAAGCACTTAATTATTAACTGATAAATAATAAGTTAAGTAGTTATTAATAATAGCTACAAGTGTAATTCTATGGATGTTACTTAAGAACATAATAATTTATTATATTATTAAGTAACATGCATAGAATTATATGTACATAGCTATTAATTGTAATCTTTTACCATATTATTATGAAATGTTCTTATCATATATTATGCAGGGGAAATGGGGGCATAATCGGAAGTCGAGATACAACCGGACAGCCATAAAAATCTAATGCACATGCTGCTATCCATTAAAATATCATTGCAATATGCTAGATACACAGTAACGGTTACGAGAAACAATTTAACGAAGAAGTATAGCAAGATTAGGTTTGTAGTGCAATATTATTGAATATTTGGGTAAGTTATCTTATCTATTTATTTTTAATACTGCCAATAATTAGGATTAAGGTACAGCATTTAAAGTGCATTTTCGGTAGTAACTATTAGGTTATTTGGGCTAACACATTATATAATAATAAAAATTTAAGGTTATGTCTGTGCCATGAATTCAGGAGTGTTTTTGGGAACAATGCCTTGGGGTAGAACCGGACGGGGTAAAATCGGAACTGTCCGATATTACTCCGGTGCCCGGTTGTGTCTTGTTTTAATAATAGTATTCTTTTACGATTAAATATTTTGAAGATTTTATGCCTGTAATATTTATGGCAATGAGGAATTATAAAAGAAAAACATCTAGGCAAAACAGGGATTCAGAAAACAAGCCGAAAGCTATTGAAGCAGTTAGTAATACAAAAATGGGTTTAAGGAAAGCGGGTCTAACGTTTAGTGTGCCAAAATCGACCTTGGAGAATAGAGTAAATAGGTTGAGAAACGGAACAATAACTATAAACGAGGCAGCTTCAAAGGGTTGACTTTGTTATTATTAGTGCACACTTATAAAACAAATAATCTTTAGGTATGGGAACAAAGAACCTCTACGGCTTCTCAGGAGGCAGAGCTCGTAAAATATGTAAAATTAATGGAGTGTAGGTTATTTGAACTTACGACAAAAGTCTTGAGGCTTCTAGCTTTTCAATTAGCTGAACAGAATAACATTAAACACAACTTTACTTTAATAATATTGCCAGCTTAGTCAAGCTGAAAGGGCTTCTTAGAAGACCCAAAGATTTGTGTTTGAGAAATTCAGAGGCAACCTCACCAGTCCTGGCCATGGGTTTTAATAAAGTCGCTATTTCTAATTTTTTGAAAATCTTATAAGCTGCATCGATAGATATAAAATTGACTATTAAAATTGGAATTCTAGACACCGTTAATTATAGGAAAGTGAGAAAAAAGAAAAGAGCGAAAAGACTATTCCATAAATTTAAGCAAACACCCTTTTAATTGTTTTGCAACAATTCGGGGTTCATCAAGTACTATCGATGCTCCGAAATCAATATTGTTTCGAGTATATAAATAAGATAAAGATGTTATCTACTTTGAAGCCAATTGACATTAGAATAAATAAAAAATGAAAGTGAAATAGAACATTTTTTAGAGATCTCTCGGTATCTAGCTCTATAGCTCTATGTTACCAAATGCAAACGTTCTCACTAGTCGTGCTAGATGAAGGACTCTAATAGTAATGAATGTGCAAAAGCAAACAGTTCAATATTAGGTTAATGCTTATAGCTGCGGAAGCCTTGAGATTATTCTAAGAAACATTATACAAATTATGTTTCTTAGAATAATCCCAACGCTAGAGATAAATTTCTGTCCGTTTATTTATAAAGAACTAAATGAAGCAATAAAATATAGAACAGGACATATTCCTCACAAAACATACTCAATCTATTAATGCCAAGAAATGTTCATACAAAATGTGTTGCAAGCTATTAGAAAATTTCTAAAAACAAGTAATAGAAAGCATATATGTATTCAGCAAGGTAAGGCAAAGCCCCATTCTGGGGACGGTGATGAGATTTTGTTGGTCGAAGTATCAAAAGATAGATGGTACATTCAAATTCAAGGTGCAGTCTTGGAGGAATAGTCTTGATTTAGCTTTTTAAATTTTACTCAGTTGTTCTAACACCGAGTTTCTCCAATTGATCAACTTGACAAATATGTGCAAGAAGCGATACATATACATATAGAATTGCGAAAAGTTGGAAATAACCAAAAAAAAAAAAATAAGCAAAAAAGAAAAATTTGGTAATATCAGGTCTTTCGACACAAAATGAATAATTTTTTTCTGTTTTTTTATTACCAAGTCTTTACTATACGGCGTGATGAAAATTCATATAAGCATTCTATAATGTTTATAAGAAAATCGCTCGGGCAGGTCAATTTTTGTTTTTAAAATGCCGTCTTTTAGGGAATTGGTCATCATTGGTTTTTGCACAATGACGTCATCATCATTGATTTTAAGTGACAACCTTCACTTTTTTATATTTTTGTTAGAACGTCTTACTGTTTAAATGATGGTGTAAAAGTATTGGTACTTTACATAACATTTTTTTTTGAATAAATGACACATTTACTTAGTAAAAAATAATTTAACAAAAATCTAATTCACGAGCTAAACGAAGATGATCTAGACCACCGATTGCAATTTTGTAAAGAATTAATGTTAGGATGTGTTAAAAATCCCAATTTTTAAAAAAAAACATTATTTTCTTGATGAAGCCACTCTCTACATCAACGGATTACATCGCCATAACTGTAGGTATTGGTCACAAGACAATCCTTACTGAAATACAGGAATCGCACAGTTAACGTCAAGACAAATTAAATGTATGGATGGAAATGATACGACTTTTTGAGGAACTTACTTTTTTGAAGGAAATGTGACTGCTGCTCAATATTTAAATTTTTTGCAATTCGATCTAGTGCCAGCAGTGGCAGCTCTTTTTCCTAATAATGAAGATGGTTACATACCTCATCAGAATATTTGGTTCCATTGTTATTTGGTTCGGGCGCCTCCTCATTTTGGCATAGAGGTCCGTCAATACCTTGATGCTACCATTTATAGAAAGATTGGTAGGGTAGCGGGGACCAATTTAGTGGCCCCTAACACCCTTAGTTTTTTAATCTATGGGACGACTTAAAATCAAAAGTATATTTCAATAGACCCAACAACTTTGAAGATTTACAGCAAACAATTCGTGATGCAATGCAACAAATTAGGCTAGATATCATTGAGCGCAGTATAGAGTGTTTACTATCGCGTTGGTCAATGCCAAACTCCAGGAAGGGGGCACTTTGAACACTTGCGTTAAGTTTTGTTGATTAATACTTGTTGTATGTTAGTTTTTTAATTATTGTTTCACTAAATTATAACCAATGAAGTTTTGAACTAAATGTGTCATTTATTCAAAAAAAATTGTTATGTAAAATACCAGTTATTTTACATCACTGTTTAACCAGCAAGAAGGTCTAACAAAAATAGAAAAAAGTGAAGGTTGCCTTTTAAAAAATATATATCATGACGTCATTGTGCAAAAACCAATGATGTCATTCAAAAAAATTCCTTAAAAGATGGCATTTCAAAAACAAATATTGACCAGTCCGAACGATTTTATTAAAAACATTATACAACGCTTTTCTGAATTTCGTTCCAAACTTTATCACCACATTGTATACACTCGAAGACAACGAAATATTGTATTATTTTGCAGTAATAGTGGCATTTTTGTTTGTAGATACAAATCCATAAAAACTATTGCCTATGGAAAACTATCTATTATTACAAATAGAAATTAAAAGTAATTTTAAAGTTTCGACTAATTTGGTCGTCTGCTTCAAAATGCATTTTAGGTTCACGCGAAATCTATTTGCAAAACATTCTTTTTCAATACAATACATAAAATATTATTATATTTTATATTGGAAAACAATAAAGTAATTTAGATCAATATACAAATCGAAAAGTACGAAATCGAAATTATGAATTAGGTATAAATATTAAATTAATAATCCCAAACTGTTAAAATTGAAAATGCAAATAAACCAGTTATCTAACTTTTTGTAAGCCATTTTATTATTATCTCCTTCCGAAATAAATATCGAGCTTTTGTAATTTTCATAAAACTACATACAAACTAATTTCTAAATAAGTTGTATGGAATTATTTTAAATGTTTCTCAGTAATTAAAAAGATATGAAAATGATTTAAAATAATAACAAAAAGCTTAATTTCCAAACTTCCATTAAAAAATGTTTATCTTTCTTTTTTAATTACTTTCATAATACAATCGAAAGTTTTAAAGCCATGAAAAAAAAAGATAATAAAACTTAAGACATCCAACATACCAAGCCTTAAAGTAACAAATTTTCACGTGTTTCCGTATCTCTGCAATAGCGTCAGATAGACGACGCCCTTCGAACCTCAACTTTCGCTACGGAAAGACGCGACGCAACTGAAAGTTTCCAAACTGGTATTATCGCCGTCACTCGCGTCCCGTTAGATGTCGAAACGCCTGCGTCGCAGTTCAGGACCTCTTTTATTAAAACTATGCGAGATGTACTCTTTGATGTCCTCCGTATGTGAGTTTAGTTTTGTCTGAAGAAGATTGAGTGGGTATTTGGCCATTAAGGGCCTAAGTTTTAATTGGGAATAGTATTAAATGGAAATACGATAGGGATCACTTCCATGGCTCGGACTCATTAGTACCGGACGTAGGATAATGTTTCACAGTTGGAAGTCAACACTTGGGAAGGCATTTTGATGGGAAAGGAAACGATTTCCTAATAAAGTTACAATTTTTTGCTTTAGTTGCTAAAGCAGTATTGTTTGAAATGAATACTAAATTTAGGACCAAATATTTTCTTATAAACGGTGAAAGGTACACAAATTTTAGCAAGAAATATACTGCTAAGGATTTACTGCAATATTATCAACGCTATATACTATATTACATGCCTGACCAAAAAATAATTAAATGCGGTCTTTTAAATATCGTTTGCGCTATTATTAGAGGTCGGACGCATCAGGCCGAAATAAATGGACCATATAAATTGTCTATAATATCGCCAAGTACAACACACAGTTATAGAATAGCACTATTCATTCGGTAAACTGCACATCTGTTTCTTGTGGTTGAATTGCGATGCACTTACTTCAATATTACACATAAATTCGTTTCTTCATGGGCGTAAATAGAAACATGAGGAGTTTTTATTGTTTATTTTATTTATTAGTTTATAACTATTAAGATAAAATAAAACAAATTTTATGAATTTCACTTTTTAATTATCACTGTAACGAATCGTTTCGCACCAACCTGGGCTTCGTCAGACATATAACTAATATAACTAATGCGAAACGATTCGTTACAGTGATAATTAAAAAGTGAAATTCATAAAATTTGTTTTATTTTATCTTAATAGTTATAATGGAATTTCATCAAGTAAAGGCCGAAACAATCATATATTAGTTTATATTTCGTAAGATAAATAAAGTACGATGAGTTACTTTCTTTTTTCATTGTTTTAACTATTACTTACATATTGTCATGATTTTTTCCCCGAAGAACATTAAAAAAAAAAACATTTAAGTATATTGAACTTATTTTTAAAGTTATTATTGTGTATATTTTGAATTATGTTTGAATATTTATTGGGATTTATTTTGTTGACCGCGCCTGTACGTTTATATTGAACAGGAAATAGTTCGACTAGAGAGACTATAATGCACTATGTGTGCCCGATGTCCGAACTTATTTTTCCGGCCGGTCATAGACAGACAGAGATATCTGGTCCTTTGAATGATATAGTTGGAAATAAAAAACTTAATTTTTTGTTTCTATATTTGATTTAACTTCGGTATTTTGCTTATATGATCTGATGTGTATTTAAGTATCATTTTCGGTTATCACGAGTTTTGGTAATCTCGTAGATTTATTAATACTAAAAATTTACTCGATATCTCTCGTATTTAGTGTTTTGTGTGTGAAAAAATGTTACGTTAACGTATGTAGAAATTTCACATTAGTATTATATAAATTCGATTCATTGTAATTCGATTATATTTGTGCTTATTTGTAATTTTGTATTATTATTAATATTAGATTTAAAATATAGATAGTTAAGAAAATTATCATATTTTTTTTGAGTGAGTTTTTTGTCACGTTGTTCTAGAATATCTTTTTTTGAAAATCAGGTTCTGGTGGGAGATTTTATACTTGTGTTTTGTGCGCACGAGTAAAGTCATTTACGAGTTTTGACGTTTAGTCTATTTGCGTTTGAATTTTTGGGGTTATTTATTTAGATTTTTGAATTTGAGAGTTTTCTTAATGATCTATTAGATTTAGTTTTGCTCGCGATTCACAAGAGGCTTTTCTTTGTGTGCGTGTCTTTTATCACACAAATTTTTTCCTCTAAGCTTTTGTTTAATAACGCATTAGCTCTCTTTACACTTTGTAAAGAGTTTTTTTTTTTTTAATAAATACTGCAAATTCCAAGTGTGACTTTCCTTTATTGACATATTATTTTTTCCACTTTCTCGCTCGAGGGAGAGAGAGCCCAAGTTTAAGAAGTCTCATATTAAGTCTCATATAAGAAGTAGAAGTATCAGAGCTAGTCCAGACATATTGTGGTGAACAGTGGACCCACCCTTTAAGCAAACTCACAGTTCACAGCAATATATACGTAAGTATTCAGTGAATTTCGTTAAGTTTCAATAACTTACACATACATTTTTAATTTTCATTTATTTAGATCTAGAACATTGTTTAAATTCTTTCAATGGAGACTGTGGTTAAATAATAATTTAAAAAAGGTATATAACCCCTTACCACAATTATTAGTCGTATCCTAAATACGTATTTCGACAACTAAGTTGTCATCATCAGTAGGTAAAAACTACTAATTAAAGTCACACGGGGCACAGTAAAGTGAGATAAACGCTTCCGCACAACTACTATACACTACAACCCTGTAAAGACTAAATTTACCATGCACATCTCAAACTACGAGATAAAACACTTGCTTCTTAGAAAAGGTCATTTAATATGCAAAAAATTACCTCCTTAACACACCCAGAGCCTACCGTGAATTCTATACATTATATTAAACTAGGACATTGTCACCTATTTATAATTAACTTTTAAATTTATATACCTACAATATCTAATTATTCATAGACCCTTTTCACGTGAATGGTTTCTCATTTAATATAACACATTGTCACCTATTTATAATTAACTTTTAAATTATACACCTACAATATCTAATTATTAATTGACCCTTTTCACGAGAATTGATTCCCATTTAATATAATACAACAAGCCGGATGTCTGGTTTTTCACGTGTAACGCCCCTTCTTAATTTTGTCTTTCTCAGAATTTGCAATGAGAGTTCAGCCTTTACTATATATATACGACTTTTTAACCATTTGTTAATGGAAAATTTTTACACTCCTACCCAATATAGATTTTGTCACTACCTGCTTACTCGAAATAACACGTTTAAATAATAACTATTAATTTGTACATTGCACATGAAATGCTCATACAGTTAAATATACTAGTGTTTTGTGGAAATATAAGGTGTTTCATGTAGTTTATTAGTAGGTCACCGTAGCTTTAAAATCGTTTTTAGTAGGCGCCTTCTTTAGAGAAGAATTTTTGCCGTCCCTTTGTTCGATATTTTAACACATGTTTAAAACCTTTTCTAAGAAGCAAGTGTTTTGTCTCGTAGTTTGAGATGTGCATGGTAAATTTAGTCTTTACAGGGTTGTAGTGTATAGTAGTTGTGCGGAAGCGTTTATCTCACTTTACTGTGCCCCGTGTGACTTTAATTAGTAGTTTTTACCTACTGATGATGACAACTTAGTTGTCGAAATACGTATTTAGGATACGACTAATAATTGTGATAAGAGGTTATATACCTTTTTTAAATTAACATTGTTTAAGTTTACTTTTTCAGATATGATATGGAACAACGTCGAGAATGGCATCGTGAAACAATGGCGAGTTGAATTAAGCTCAAACTGATTGTATGTCTATTCCGAAATTTATTGCAAAGTCTGTAAAATATCGTTAAAAAATTCCAAGAAATCGCACGTAAAACGTCACTTGGCATCGCAAACACATACACAGAAATCAGACTCGTTGGTATCTGACAATTTTAACGAAGAACTGTGCGAAACTTAAACGGCGGGAAATATTCCATTAAATAAACTTAACAATCCCACCTTTAAAACATTTCTCCAAATATACAATAATCGAAATATTCCTGATGAATTCACCTTACACAAATATTGTGTTTCTAAACCATCTTTCAAATCAGTACTTATGGATAAGTGCCAATTAAACAGTCGATATATCAGGAAGCTGGTGTATTACATCCAACTATTCCATATAACGCATATGTAATCACAACAAAAATTATAAATACAGTTAATGCGGAAACAGTAGCTAAAACCAATTACGAGAATATGCACCAATATGCTTCATTCGGACGACAGGTACAAAGAATTAATACTTTTATTTGTCAGTGACAGGGCTGCATATATGTTAAAAACAGGCAGACTATTAAAGGAAACGTATCCCAATATGCTGCATATTACTTGTGTAGCACATGCTCTCCACAGAATCTGTGAATATATCAGACACCTTTCCAGAAGCTGACAGACTTATATCGGCTTTTAAAAAGTTTTCAGAAAAGCCCCATTGAGAGTAGCTCTTTATATAGAAAAACTTCCATTTTTTCACTGCCATGGTTAGAAGCTACTAGTTTTTATGCAGAGAATTTCGTTAGTTTACAAAGTTTCGTTATATATTTAAATAACGATGCTCGAAGTATTTCTGGGTGCAAGGAACTAATACAAATTCCAAATTTAAAAAAACAGTTGTGCTTTCTTCAGGAACACTTTGATAATTTGCTAAAACTAACCACTTATTTTCAAAATCAAAATCTCAAATTAAATGACGGATTAACCACATTAGATGTGGCTATTAATAATTAGGAAAATATTCCAAGTGACTTCAGATGTAGCTTTCGGCAAAAGTTAGACGCAATATTTAATAGAAATCCAGATTTAATAACATTGCTGCAATTGTGTATGGGGACAATGCCTCAAAATCTAAATGCTAAATACGCTGAAATAAAAGAATATTTCCAGTATGCACCTATAACCAGTTGCGATGTAGAAAGGACGTTTTCTATCTACAAGGATGTATTTCATTCAAAGAGAACCAATTTTTCAGAAGAGAACTTTGAGAACGTATTGCTAGTTAATAAATATTAACTACAAAACTAACTACAAAATGAACAAATAAAAATGTATTTCGTATTTTATAGATCACCACCCATTTGTTTTCCAATTATATAAATAAAATTAAAAACTCTTTGAAAATACAAATTTTCAATAGTACACCCGTGGGCGATGAGTTAAGGGCCTCATGTGTCCGGTTCCTAGCTATTATGCAATGCTCAAATTAATTTAATTCAGAGACAATTATTATGGTACGAAATGCTTCAATTATATCCTGCACTGTACAACGTAGGACATCTTTTCAAAGTTTCAGTAACTCCAAAACACAGGTTAACCTGCTTTTCTTCTTTATAATCTAATTCTACGAGCTAGCTTAAAATTAGTTTTTCATTAAAAAAAAACACTTATATTTTATCTTTCCCATTTATTCCAATTTATTTAGACTAGAGTAGTTTTGACAATATATTATCCTGAAAATAAACTCATGTTCAAAATTAACGCACCACCAAATGTTTTTAATATATATTATCATAATTTTTGTATTTTCTAAAATTTTTTGGTTTAATCTAAATATAATCTCTACCTTCAAAGTAATTTTGACATGTCTGGTGAAAAAAAACCGAAAATGAATGTCAAGTTTTATTAAACAGATTTTCTTGAGTCGTTCAAGTGATGATTTAAGTTTTAATTATGGATTTGTTAATTTTTTTGCGTGTATGGAATTTAAGTTAATTAAGTTTAAATTCAAAATCATGTACCAACCGCATCATTTAACCAATGATGAATGTGTAGGAGCTTCAACTTTTTTGGAAGAAGGGCGTATAATACATTATGTAGCTAATTTGCTGGGCGTTAATCATTCGACAGTCAATCGAATTGTTGGAAGATCTAGGGAAACCGGATCGCACTCGATTCATCTCTAAAGGAGGCGCCAACTAAATTCGATTATTAAAAACTACGTGGGTCATCGTAGTTTTTAAAAATCGAATTTAGTTGGCGCCTCCTTTAGAGATGAATTTCTGCCGTTCCTTTGTTCGACAATTTAACACATGTTTAAACCTTTTCCTTAAGAGGCAAGTGTTTGTCTCGTAGTTTTGAGATTGACATGTTAAATTTAGTCTTTACAGGGTTGCAGTGTATAGTAGTTGTGCGGAAGCGTTTTTCTTACTTTACTGTGCCCCATGTGCGACTTTTAATAAGTAGTTTTTACCTACTGATGATGACAACTTAGTTGTCGAAATACGTATTTAGGATACGACTAATAATTGTGGTAAGGGGTTATATACCTTTTTTAAATTTGTAAGCAGAATGTTGAGGGACGTAAGACTGAATAGTAGGAAGCTTGCAGGTGAACAATTACTTACCGCAGCACACGGAATACAACGTTTGAGATTTGCCAGAAATTATGCAGATTGGATAGTTGAAGATTGAAAGCGAATTTTGTTTTTGGACGAGACTAGAGAAGTTTAAAATCACCAGATGACAACAGAACTGGGAAAAGTTATCATGATTGCACAATCTCTCAAAGGGAGCCCTTTGGTGTTGGATCAAGAACGTTTTGGTGAACTATTTGCTTCGATATCTACAGAGAGTTAAGTCCTACCCCGAGAACATTATTCCGAAACATTTAATATCATTTGCACCATTCATAGGAAACAATTTAATTTTCTTGCAGGAAAATTCCCCACATCACTAGACAAGCTATGGATTACTTAAAATAGGTCAATTTTCAAGTCATGGACTGGCCACCACGAAGTCCAGATTTAAATCCAATAGAGCACGTATCAGATACTCTAAAAAGACCAGTAGGGTGACATTTACCAGCTTCTATTAATCGCCGGGAATTAGAACAAGCCGTTCCTTTCAAGTGGGATAATATTCCCCAAGAAGTAATCCCGAGATTTCGTAGTGAGCTTACCACGGCGAATACAAGCAGTTATTAGAGCCAGGGAAGGTGTCACGCGTTATTAACATTTATTCTTTCGTTCCATTTTCTTTTATTTTTAGAAATATTTTAAGACTTCCAATAATATCGTTTTATTTCCGAATTTGCCATTGAATGTAATTTATAATTTTTTCCCTTAAATTTCACTTAAAAAAATGTATATTATCTCCAGTTCAATTGCATTTTGATGATGTTAAAATTAATTCTCCAATCAAATAATTTTTTACCAATAATATCGAATTAATTGTGTTGTGCGTTGATTTTGAATATGAGTTTAATAGTTTAATGTATAAAAATCTTTTGGTTAAATCTTAAGAAAATTCATTTTTTGACATAGAAATATTTATAATAATTTCTGACTATACTTTTGTCATCCGAAATAACGCTCCCAAGGAACACGTACTAAACCCAAAACTAAGATTACGTGACCGCAGGGAGGTACGGTCTTTAATATTCTTCTGGGGACACCACGTGAAACCTCCTTGTATTTAACCTAAATCGGTCAAGTGGGGCTCTTATCGGACGTACCATTATATGCTCCTCATAGAAACAGTATGGATAAGGTGCAAATCGAGAACTTCAAAAACTGAAGGCTCAAAAGCTCAAGGTAGAGATGAACCAGTCATTTACCGAAACAAATACAAAATTTTGTGAGGGTAAACTCCATAGAAGATGCGAGGTTCGACATGGAGATCCGATTAGCTATTTGCAATTTTCAAGGCTAAACTGAAAAGTAGGTGCAGGACAACATACAGGTTAAAAGAGTTGTTGTCGATGTTGACTTCACCAGTCGTATGTAGATGAGGCAGGCAACTCCAGAAAAGGATGCGTTAAAGAGGATCTTCTCTCGATACTGTTAGGACCAGCTAATAAGTAAATCGGGTCAGGAAGACAAGAATTAATCCGGGTCATCTACCGAAGTAAATATATAAAGCTGTGAAAGGAAGTGGATTTAATCTCTGACAGGGGATCTGATCAGCTAAGCTATCTTCAAGGCCAAAGTACAGGGCCTGGCGAAAAGGGCCAGGACTATATGCCGGCTAAAAATTCCAGACTCTAAGCCTTAAGGGAATCTTCTATCGAAGCTGTTAGAGGAATAAGGCTTGAGAATTAACTCTAACGAGACATTACAATATATTTGGAACTGTCGTTTCATGGCCGCCTTAACCAATATAATCTATGTATTTCGGTGTTATATGTTACCTTTGTATTTATTAACTTTTTATGTTTTATGTATTGCTTTATTAATTTTCATATTTTACTATTAATTACTACATAAAGAAGATAAAACAACAGTTTAGGCAATGGATAGAATCTAATTCAAGTGCTCCGAAGTAGGCAAAAACTTTTCGATCGACTGGGAAGATAATAACTACTCGTATACTACTAGTTTACTGTATTGGGAAAGTATTATTCATTACTACTGGATAAGCTATACACTCAAATCAAACGCAAAGGACCACATTTGGCAATGAACAATTTGTGAAAATGATATCCGCCCGGAATATGCAAATATCGACATTTCACCGTTTTTACGGATTATCAGTGCACATTATCCGGGGACAGACACGACTTTCACTTCTATACTACGTGTATGTATACGAACTATAATGGACTTCATGTGTATGAGAATTAATAATTATTAAATCTTATTTCTTATATTTTATTTTAATTTGTACTGACAACTACAGTTTACGTCGCGGATTGTTGCGTCTACAATCTAGGGCAAAAGTGATTTGCTGGATTGTAGAATTTAATGCAACAAACTATAGCAACAATCGCAGGTAAAATGAAATTTAATAATTATTAATTCTCATACACATGAAGTCCATTATAGTTCGTATATATACACGTAGTATTGAATGTAGGTGTAGGTTTCCGCGGTCATTCTCTAGATGTAGATCTCGGTTTCCGGGTTGGAACCGCGTCGTGTTAGGCGTAATTGCCAACGTTTCGTCCACTGTTTCAAGGGACATCTTCAGGGCTGTACGTAGATGTTCGTCGTTTCGCAGAGTTAATCGCAGAGTACTGTCACCTGTGTATTGTTTGAGCGTGTTAGATAAATATTTGGCTAATTTGTAGGTGGGGCTGTCGATAGCGCTGACAATGGGGCGAAGAAGCACGTTGAGTTTGTGAATTTTAGGTAATCCATATAATCCATATAATCTCGGCGGCTTGGAGTGTCTTGGGATAAGAGATTTTCGTATGTCTCCGGGGATAGATGATCGTTTCGGACCTCTTACCCTCGGTTAAAGACAAAATATCTTCGCTCCAAGCACAAGGAGTGTATCGCATTTCGTGTTCGTGTGGCAGTGTGTACATTGGCGAAACTAAGCGGCCAGTCGGCGTGCGTGTCCGAACATTAACGTTGTACTAGACTGTTACATATAGCTGGTTCAGCACTGGCAGAACACAAACTCAACTCCGGTCATCAAATTCTATTCAAAGATGTCAAGCTTCTGTCTCGTGAATCGCATTATTTCCCTAGGAAAATCCGTGAATCTATTGAAATTTACAAACATCCCCACAATCTCAATAGAGACGATGGCTATACGTTACATCCGACGTGGCAAACTCAACTGAACTCTACTAAGAATCACCACGCCCATACGACGCATGCCATTGGCTCATTGTCCACAGCCAATAGCAGGCCACCATCTGACCCGGTCCCCCCTATATAAGTTGCACCGGTCTCTGTCATAGCATTCTTCAAGCTACTGCGAAACGACGAACATCTACGTACAGCCCTGAAGGTGTCCCTTGAAACAGTGGACGAAACGTTGGCAATTACGCCTAACTCGACGCGGTTACAACCCGGAAACCGAGATCTACACGTAGTATTGAAGTAAAAGTCGTGCGATATGTCTTTCACAAATTTTTAATTTTCATGTACATATATATACATATAATAAATAAGAATATGAAATATAAGTTCTATGATTTGCAAAATTAAATGGAAAAATTTACATTTTTATAAAACCTATGTTTTGTGTTATGACTGCGCTAAACTGAAAGTTAATCATATAAATGAGTGATAACATAACCGATAATTTCATATATGTATCTCATTTTAGAAAACATTACTTACAGTTACATACAAATGATTAAAAATATCTATCTGATCGATTGCTGATGTTATATAATCTGTTTCTGTTTGATCTCTAAATAATATTTATTTTAATGTATACGCTAACATTTTCAAAATAAACATATTATATTATTGAATTGATAAATCGACACCAACTGATTTGCACCAACTAATTTATATCAACAAGTGTGTAGAGTAAGGTGAATTCTCGTGGGTAGACCAATTATATTTTCCCTTTGGTACTACTAAGCGTATCCTTAAGAATTATTTACATGTTCATCCTAATTATTTGCAAGTGATCTATGAAAGATGAATTTGAAGATGAATTTGTCGACGATTTGTTGATCATTTCAATGATAATGATGAGGCTTTGAAAAAACTATGCTCAGTTTATTTTCTTTCTTTAACGTAATCTTTTCATTTGTAATATGTAAACAATAAAATGATTAATATAGAAACTATTATAATAATAATTAATAATATTTGTGTGAAAATCGCTATCCAGACACGTGTTTCGTCTTGCTGTAGATTTATCAGTTCATAAAGGTGTGATAGACGAAATTCACGACAATAGCTCCCTTACTACATACAACCAAGTCACAATAGACAGCATAACTAACATTTAGGACCGCTGATTAACTAATGTCAACATCACGAACGCCAAACCAATCATAGCTGTCGCCATAGCAAGTGTATGATATGGCAAGTGGTTTCTCTAGGATGATCACAGCCGCAACCGACAGGAACTTGATATTAATGTGCCTCTATTATAAATCGGACAGCTTCGACAGCATACAAAACAGTTTCAACATACTTGAGTGAGTAAAACATTTAAACATTTTTTTGTATATTTCAAACTATTTTAATAAATAGAACAATCCCAAATAACTAACTATTAATGAGATATACTTTATAAATGCCAAAAAAAATGACTCGTTATAATATCTTATACTCAAGTTAGGACGTCGCTTTAAATCCAACAAACAATGCAACATAAGTCAATTTAATTCATAAATGAAAAATGCAGTATTAAAATTTCGAACATTTATTACATAAATCATTAATAGCATTTTGAAAAAATATTGTTTTCATTCATTAAAATCAATATTTTAATTTCTATGGGTCTGCTTTTAAGTAAAAAGTTCAAAAATTGTCAAGTTTAACTAAAAATCAAAAGAGAATTCCTACCAACACTTTTTTGTGAAAGAGAGATTTTATAAATCATTTATACAATTTTATTCTTTTGGCAGGGTCTTCTACTTTTCAATAAATTTATAATGAGAATGAGGTTCTCAAATCCCTTGTCACTCGGACCGCAATGACGGATAAAAGCCCGGAATGGATCGGGTTTCGATCGGATGACCACCAGAACCGCATTTAACTGAGATTATTCGAAAAGGATTTAATATTTTTACGCTCTAGATATAAGTTACGGCCATAATACTCGCTCGTATTGTATGATTTATTGTTGTCGACACAATATGACTGAACGATCCGGATATTACTTAATAATACTAAAACAATGGTTTACTTTTATCACTTGAGTAACAATATTACAAAAGCTAATTTGTAAAGTTCTTTCAATTCAATGCGAGAGTTTGGAAAGTGGAAGCTTAAATTATAAAATGTGTCAAGTTTTTAAGTTAATACCTCGACCAACAAGACGAAGCAACAAGTGTACGTGACGCAAGCAAACTGAATTTCGAAATATCTCATTGATAGATTTAAAAAGTTTTGTTGGATGTAAGTTCAGGAAAAAGTTCTATCTGTAAATTAGATTTTCTACGTGATGATTTTGAAGGAAGAAAATTTACTTTATTAAAACTTTGTTCTAAGTTAAAGGTTATATTGCTGCGTCAATTTTGTGGAAGCACAAATAAAAAAAAAAAAATATAGAAAATTTGAACGTTATAGTGTAATTTCGTTTCTGAAAAAGTTAGTTCTTTGCAGCGTCTTTTAAAAACTCTAAAACTTAGAGATCTAAATGTACCGTTTTATTACACAAATTTCATATGTATTGTCAATCGATTCTTATATGACCTGAATTTTACATTAACGCTACTTAAAAACATTTACTCAGCATTAACCCATTTACGGCCAGTGGTGCGTTTACGCACCACTGATTACAATTTTTTTTTTTCGCTAATTGTTTAGATGCAGATTTTTAATTTTGTATGATAACTAAACTAATATATTGAGTTAAATTTAGCATCAATCTATTTTTTTCTAAGACTATAACTTATTGAGATAGCAATTATTAAAAATAGACAATTTTCAGTTTTCACCAATCCCCGAAGTAAATTTCTATTGGAGGCCGCCTTAGACGAAATAGTAAATGAGTTAGAAAATAGAAATGGTACGTAAAATTTGTAGGTAGTGTACCCCATAGTAACCCATAGTAACCCATAATAACCCATAGCAACCCATAGTAACCCGTAGTGTACCCCATAGTACCCCATAGTAAAGGTGAATATTTTTAGATAATATTGATGTAGTGTATATTCCGCCGGAAGTTGATGAATTGACCGATGAGGAAGATATTGATGATAATGTGGTAATTGAACAGGTTCGTCCAAATGAGCAAGAAATTTCTGGTTTATTTGAGATACAAAATCATAATGATACCACTAATGAAGGTCCTATTGATTCTGACGATGAGACGTTAGATGTAAAAAGACAAAAACTTTTAAGACAAAAAGTATCGGTGCCTGTTTGGAAAAAAGGCGAGACAACTTACGCAAACTTACCTGTTTTTGACAATACTGGAAGAGAAGATATAAAAAATAATTTATGTGGCAAATCTCCGTTGGAATTATTTTATCTCTTTTTTGACGAAGAAGTTTTATCGAGAATAGTGAGCTATTCTGTCAAATATTCTTATGACAATAATCGTCATGATTTTCAATTTGGTATAACAGACCGAAAACGGTTCCTAGGGATATTGCTGCTTTCCGGTTACCATACACTGCCTCAGACTGATATGTACTGGTCTACCGACGAAGATAAAGGTTTGGTCATAGTTCGAAAATGTATGCCTCGCAATAGATTTCGAAGTATAAAACGTAATTTGCATTTATCTGATAATGCTCAGTTAGACAAAAATGACAAATTCTCAAAATTTCGCCCGATTTTCAACATAATGAACAAAAGGTACATGCAGTTTGGCGTATTTGCTCACGGTCTATCTATCGACGAACAAATGGTGCCCTATTTTGGGAAACATTCCTGTAAAATGTTCATAAAAGGAAAGCCCGTGCGATTTGGCTTTAAGATTTGGTGCCTAACTTCTGCCGATGGATATTTATTTCAGTTCATTCCATATGGAGGGGCGAATGCATCAAATAGTAAATCAGAACTTGGTTTAGGAGGCCAGGTTATTGTTGACTTGCTCACAATTGTGAAAAGTCCACAAAAGCATTGCCTTTACTTTGATAACTTTTTCTCGTCGTATAAGTTATTGAAGTTTTTGAGTCAGAAAGGCTTTTATGCTACAGGCACCATAAGAGACAACCGAACGGCTAATTGTCCATTAGAAATCGTAAAAAACATTTCCAAGAAACAGCGAGGAAGTTTTGATTCTGTATTTGACGAAGAAACCAACATATCTTTGAACAGGTGGAACGATAATTCAGTGGTGACTATTATTAGTAATACTTTTACACTACGACCTTTATGCACTGTTAAAAGATACGACCGAAAAAAGGGAAAGGAAGTGATGATTTCTCAGCCAAATATGATCGCACAATATAATAAATATATGGGCGGCGTGGATTTGCACGACAATGGTGTTTCTAACTATAGAATAAATGTGCGTGGCAAAAAGTGGTGGTGGCCGTTATTTATAAATTTGCTAGACAGCACTATTGTTAACGCCTTAAAAATATACAACATAGCGAATGAAACCCAAATAACGCAACTGGAATTCAAATCTTACATTGCAGTACGCTTGATGAAGGCAGAAGATGACAATCGAAATAGGAAAATTAATCAAGCAGTTGGAAGCTCCAATTCCTGATGAAGTTCGTCTTGATAACATTGGTCATGTAATCTCGATGCATGCCGATAAAGCTAGACGTCGCGTCGTTGCAAACTATGCAAAAGTCACACAATTTACACTTGTGTAAAGTGCAAAACACTTTCACATTTAAAATGTTTTGAAGCTTACCACAAGAAAATATGAACATGTGTTCGGCCAACGGAGCGCGTACACGCGCCATCTTTTTTTCATATACGCAATTTTTTTTTCGAGCTGATATGTATCAAATCGTTTTTTCTAAATATGTTTTTAGTAATAAACAATACTTTTTTGTAAAGTTTTCGTTTAATATACACCTTGGCCGTAAATGGGTTAAGCTAATATAATTAAATTCTATTTTGAAATTTTTATTCAAATTAGTTGATTTGATTCTTCCCAATGGTATAATTCGTTAGCATAGGCAACAGACTTTGCAAAAATTTCAGTTGGATATAATTAATTGATTTTGAAGTGACAACCATTCAATTGAATCATCATTCATGAATCAAATTGAAGTACATCCAAGGTTCTCATATTAATTTCCAAGCAATGCCAAGTGCCTATGCCTCTATCAATCATAAATGCAGGGGAACTGTTTGATAACAATGTGTAAGTTTAGTTTCTTTTACTTTATTGTGGAGCATACAGATTTTATGTATGCCCATTAGTGTGGTCTTTAGATGTATGGAAGAAAACTTTTCCTTATTTGCCTCGATGTCTTTAATGGAGTCAAGTCGCTTCTCTTTCAACGAAGTCTTCAATTTAAGAAACAGGTGAAAGGTGCCAGGGGCTAGATTAGGAGAATAGGGTGGTTGCGCAAGCAGAGAAATTTTGGATTTTGCCAAAAATTTCCAGATTGCGAACGCACAATGAGCGAGTGCGTTATCTTGGTGGAGAATCCAATTTTGGTCACGCTAAAGTGCAAACCTTTCATTTTTCAATTTTTGCGCAAACACCCAAGGACACTTTCATAGTAAACCTGATTAACTGTATGCTCAGTAGAGGTATATTCATGTCGCACAATACCGATAGAATAAAATAATAATAATAACATTGTCTTCGTAATTGAGTAGTTGTTTGAGCTATTTCCATCATTTGTTGCATTTAGGTAATCCAACGTTTCGTAGGTAAGTTGATTTGTTTTTCCGAATTGTTACCTCTAATGTTCTTTTATAATTATGCAGTAAATCTTCAACCAATGTAACGGGTTGGCCATTTAATGTTGCGGTTTTAAAAATCGCGCTATTCCCTTGTATATATAGAAATTATTATAATATATATTTTTTACACTAGAGGGCCAAGCGCGGTTTACAATAAATATATGAAAAATTTGCCTTGTCAGTATTCAAGATGGCGTCGTATCCAACGGAAGTGCGTGTGAAATTAATAAAATACTATTATAGAAATGGGGAATCTTTTGCAGCTACGGCAAGACACTTGCATACTCTATTCGGGAGAATTAACGCACCAACGGAAAACACTATAAAACGGTAAGGAAGAAAAGATAAATTTATAAAAGTAACAAAGTAGTCGTTATCGTGTTTCTATGTCTACTAATCCGACAATATCTTAGGATTGTAGTGAAATTTGAAGCAACAGCATCTGCGGCAGACGAAAGATCAACTGTTAGAGAACGTCAAAAGACCATCCGGGTACCGGAAACCATAGAACGAGTACGGGAGCACTTTACAGCTGAACCTTCAAAATCGACCTCAAGAGCAGCTCAAGAACTTGAAATACCCCGTACAACACTAAGGCGGATCCTAAAGCAAGATCTAAAGATGAAAGCATACAAAATGCAAATCGATCAGCCGTTGAGACCGTTTGATATGGAGCGAAGCTACAATTTTGCGAACGAAATTATCGGACGCATTGAAAATGGCAGCATGTCATTGGAACGAGTGTGGTGGTCGGATGAGTCACATTTCCCGTCACATGTATCCGGTTATGTGACTAATCAAAGTTGGAGACATTGGGGGACAGAAAATCCACATCTAGCAATTGTTCGTCCTCTTCACGCTCGACGGTTGACTGTATGGTGTGCTATCTCGTCGGCAGGAATTATCGGTCCCGTGATTGTCAATGGTACTTCGCAAAAATATTGTGAAATGCTTAATGAGTCTTTTATTCCCGTGGCGCATGGATTAAATATGGTGGAGAATGCTTGGTTTATGCAAGACGGGGCTCGTCCGCATCGCACGGAAGAAGTTTTCAACATTCTTGAAGAACATTTTAGTAACAGAATCATTAGTCTTGACGCTCAACAGTTTACAGGCGGAGGGATAACGTGGCCACCATATAGTCCAGACCTCAATCCTTGCCATTTCTACCTGTGGGGAACATTAAAAGATACGGTATATCGCGATGGTATAGACACCCTGGATGACCTTGAAATGGCAATACGGCAGCGAATAGAAGCGATACCGTACGCCACACTTCAGGCAGTTTGTGGAGAATTTGAGAAGAGGCTGCGAAATGTTATCGTTGCTCGAGGCTCTTACTTCGAAAACCTGATTTATTAAACCGCAGATCTTGTTGTTTAATTGCACAAATAAATCAGTTTTTTTAAATTAATGTTTTGTATGTTTAATATGACTTAAAAAACCGCAACCTTAAATGGCCAACTCTGTACAAAAGTGAACTTATTATATTGGTTTACTTATACAATTTACAACACGACTTGGGAAATTATCTAATTGAAAGGGTTCTGCTGCCTGCTTACTAGCATATATTTTGTAAACCGTACTTAGCTAGTTTACTGGGGATATAATATCGGAAACCTCAAAAACCATTGAGCATTTTATCAATATAGCAATATTCTCAGACTTGATACGTTGCAGAGCATCTTAAGATAAAATGGTCGTATAGGGGCAAGCCTATCAAATTGTCACCTTTGCATCCTGTCGATTTTATCAACACGGAGTGCACGTAACAGAGTGTAAAAACAACTTTTTGTCATCACCATCCGAAAACATAGAGCTGTTCCATTCGTAGACCAAAGGTGCTCTGGGTTTACGTGTGATGATTTTAGAATATCCGCTATGTATAGCAAACCAAACGATGTGTTTATTTCATCTATTGTGCTCACCATGTCTCCTCCACGTATATAATTACTTCGCATTTTATCTAAACATATTTGTTGACTAAACAATTTTGCAAATGATTTCTTCGGTAAAAAATATATTCCAAAATTCTACAGATGTTTTCATGTTTTTCAATTTGTTTTACGTCTGGCAAATGTGTAACTAAATTATGTTTAAAGTTCACCTAGGGAACAACTGTTATCTTTGTTAGATTCTGCAGAAACTTTCGTATTATGTTATTATATTTCACAGTTATCTATCTTCACTAAAATCTTCGTCTTGTATAGAAACCTGATTTTCTTCCTCTTCTCACATTTCCAACAATTAGTTTCCGTCACAAATCACAAATTGTCGACACTGGTGCACCGTAGCGTGACTGCTCAGGTACTGAGCACTCTTAAAAAAATGCTTGGTGGGGAAAACTAAGAGTCAATTATTACTTTTCTGATTTTTGCATTGCCCAATGCCCAATGCCATGTTTAAGGAATAGATGAAAGCCGTAAATTAAGGTTTTATAAATAGTGTAATGTGAGTCATCCGACAACATGTCAGGCGATAACCAAGCGCTGACCTCACCGCCCGCGCCAGCACATCCTAGTATATTTCCAGAAAAATAGTAGAAGGATCTAGAAAATCACGCAAGACTACATAAAGCGCTCGAGAGGAATTCAAGATATTCAAGCAGCAATTGCGGCGTAGTCCAAATGTGAAATAAATATACATTGTCATATAAATGTGAATATAAATAAATGTTATTACTGCTATAGCTATTAAGTGTTATTAGTGTATTTGATTATTAGTATAGTGTGTTTTTAAGTACTGGTAGTTTTATTTAAACGAGCCCAAGACAAGTTCTTTCACAGTGGTGTAGATATGGAATTAATTAATAAAGACGTTTATTTTAAATATCGCGTGGGCGAATAAAGTAAAACTCGCTGAATCAAATGTGACTGAGTTGAAACGAGAATTAGAGGCGAGGGATGAGGATACAATCGGCAAAAAGGTAATGTTCCAGCAATTATTTCGAAATGTATTAAAGCAAGAAGGCGAATATCAAGGGAATTATTTCTTCCAAGTTTCAAGTGGGAATACTGGTAATGATTCGTTGTTAATAAAACTAGAGCAAATGGAGCGGAAGAATCTGGGCAGTGGGGAAAAAATGGAACAGCGACTGATAGGCAATTCAAAAATTTTGGAACAATAAATAATGGATTCGCAAACTCAAATGGAGTAGAGGAATTTGGACAGAATGGAACAGCGACTAATACTTTATTTAAACGAACGCAAGAGAAGTGCTTTCACAATAGTTTTGAAATGTTGCTTTAAATTTTAAAATGAGCTCGGTACGGGATAAATGACGTGTTAAATGCTGTGTAAACAAAATTAGTTCACTTAAGTACAAAGTGTCAACTGAGTTATTTGTTAAAAATGTCAAATTATGTTTAAAATCGCGGGCACCACTTAAACTATTACTCGAAACCAAACAATTTTAAATTAAGACAAAATTCGCAAAAATTAACATTTGCCACTAGCATATTCCATAATTTGCAGAGACACTGTATATAAAATAAACTTAATTAATACAGTATGGTGCGGTAAGTATTTTTTGTTTTTTATTATTATTGTAAGATCTTTTAGAAGAGTACTGAAAAATTATTGTTGTATACAAAGTCATTCATCTCAATTTATTTGTGAAAAGATGGCAAGCTTGCTACTGCGGTGAACGTGAAAAAAAAAGGAGAAACGAAATATATATTGCTCTAAGTCTATTCTCTAACGCAATCGCAAAAACTCCGAAATAAAAACACACAGATGTGCTGGAAATATATGGACAGGTCAGAGCTGAAGATATATAGCACATAATCTAAGAGGTGTAATGTATTAAGGAAGAAACAGACTCCATAATTCAAGTTGTCTGCCACCGTTATCTCCACTCCACATTTAATGTTTATCATTGGAGGCAAAGAGCGAAAACGTATCGCGATGGGGGAAGGCTTGATATGATATTCCTCACTTAGTTGGTTGGTTGCTTTTCCAACCGAGTACTCTGCGACTTTAATGGGGTGACGGTAGTAGTAAAAGATGCTTTAGCATCGCGGTATTTCCGTAAATGGATTCAAGATCAGAGCATTTATCACGGAACTAGGGTGTCGAAGAAAAGTTTGTGAAAGTTAGGAAATGTCGACTTAGTAAAATCGAACATCACACGCATCAGTGGAATTACGCTTTCATAAATAAAGTTGCACCATCGATTATATTGGGAACTTTGCCAACTTCAGATATTTATAATTTGCATACGTTAATTTTAAAATTCGAAAATATTTATATATTAAAGAGAGTTATATTAAAATATAAGTCATAGTTAAATATATATACGTGGAAATATCAGAAAATAACGAGACTGGTGCTGTAGTACAAAAATGAAACATTTATTTAGAAAACTTCAATAATTATTCTTCAAATACTCTCCATTATGTGCAATATACTTGTACTACCGTTTTGTCCACTTGTCATAAACATCTGAGAAACCATTTTTTAGTATACCCATTACCGCGTTGTTGATCTCTAAATTCGACACAAATTTTCGATTTCTTAATTCTTTCTTGACTTCAGGAAACAAATGGAAGCCACTTGGAGCAAGGTCAGGTGAGTAGGGAGGGCGAACCATAATTTTCACCACCAATTCTTCAAGTGTTCGTTGACAAATCGCTGATATGTGGACCGGAGTATTGTCGTGATGCAGGATCCAACCGAATAAAGCCTCATTTATCAAAAAATAAAAAATTAGGTACATCACTTTACCGGCACTTTTCACAGTCTTCGCCTTCTGCGGTCTTGGACTGCCTTTGCGCTTCCATTGCTTACCTTGAGATTTTAATTCAAGGTCGTTTTATTTTGATATACCCTCGTATATAATTGAGAAAGATAATAAATACATACCACTTTTGAACGCTTCTTAAGTACACTTTTCCATTAACAATAACAATTAAGTTATGAAGAGATTCTGGGTAGAAATTAATATATCAATACCAATAAACAAAGTTTAAGTTAATCATCAAATAAAGGTCCTATAAGCAGGTATATGGAATTGGACCATTATCTGCTTTGTAAGTGTAGCTTTCGTTTTTAATTACACAAATACTTTGATACATGTCCAATTGGATAATTTATATTTTTAATTAGGTTTAAACATTCTGCCGTAATATTATGATTGATATCTAACGTATGACGGGAAACACTCCGGTCTATTGAAGAAGGAGAGTCCACCCATTCAGCAAAAATATACTCACGAAACAAAATAAAATAAAATGAGTTTATTCTACCAATCTATATGTAGCATAAGTTATTTTAGATAAAAATGTATTTTTATTAATTTGTGATCTAATTAATTTTGTTGTAGATATCTTTTAATGTCGACAAATTGGGTCATCTAAAGAGTAGAATATGTAGATAAGTAGCATTTGGATAGGTTAATTTACAAGCAGTCATCAGAAATTTCCTTTTTTTTTTGATAATAGAATTACTTTTCGATATAATTAGAAAAGTTTTTATATTTATTAAACTACTCAAGATGCGAAATTTCTTTCAAAAATGATTCTCAAAATATTCCAATTTAAATCGAAGTATTAGTTTATATTCTCATAATCAGCAAATGTTTTATAGGGTTGATGCATGAGTTCGTAGCGTTTTTATTCAATTCAAAATTTATGAATTTTTAAACTCAACAAAATTGATGTACTAATCAAGAATACATTCTCTTCCAATATTTACGATTGTCTGCTGAAGATCTGGCAATTTTTTACATCACGTCTGAAGAAACCTGACAGTTTGGAAGTGAAGAAGTCGTCAAGTCAATTTTGGAGCGTGATTTGGTTATTAAAGAAGATTCCTTGAATGTTGTTCGATAGACGGCAAAAGATAAGGTAATCTGATGAAGCTAGATTAGAAGAATAAGACGGATGTGAAATGACCTCCGAATCGGGTTTTCGAAATGTTAACACTGTGAGGACAAAATGATTTGATGATGTGTTTTCTATTTCTTGAAATGTGCTTTAACGCCGACGAAGTTGTTAGCAGTAAACTTAGCAGTAATGGTGACATTCTTCGGAAGTAATTAACCTAAGACGACGCCTTCTTTGTCCTACCAGATCCACAACATTGGCGTACTCAACTTTTTGTTGGGGATAAATCATATTTTGGTATTGTGGATGTTAACATGAAGGCACCATTGTTTGTTACAGGTAACAATATGACACAAAAATGTTCGTTATCATTGACGAGCTAAACGATTACAAGTTATTACCAGTTACACGCCACGGTGATTCTTATTGTTATCTCTCAAAATATGCAACAATAAAATACCCAGTTTTTGAACTCTGTTCATGGGGATGCAGATGTCGTATTATGGTCGATTGGTTACAAGCCTTTATAAAGGCCAGTTACCGAGTTGATTAGGTTGATCTTCCTGAACGTTGAGAACGTTGAGAATTGTTTATGTCAAAGTGGCCTTGTTTAAATCGAGAAAACTATTACCGTGGTGATGCTCTCCCCAGCTACGTTTTCTCCATAAAAGTCACCAATGGTTCCGATGCATTCGACAAAAGCATATCTCGTAAATGCTCGTTTTTCTTCTAATTGAGTTCCATTTTCTGTTGTCAGGAACTAGTAAAATCTTTGCACAAATTCATAAATTTAAAAACCCTTCAATCAAGCAATAACACGATATTAAAATAACTTTGAGATATGCCTACAGCACTCTCATTCTAGAAACCAAAAACGTGGCATCAACCCTTGATGGTCCTGTATCAAACCGATATTTTTTTTTTAATTAATTTTAGCCTTCTTTTCCAGGCATTACACTAAAGCTTGTGGAGACTTAGTATACCATATTTGTATGCAAAATTAAACTTGCAGTCGTCATTATTTTCATATTTCTTGTTTTTTTCACGGTTTATTGGTCCGATTTAAATAACAATTACATTTTTATTAGTTGGTACTATTCTAGATTTGCCTTTATTTATGATATTAATGTTGTTGAACTTTGCATGTAGAATAGTGCAAAGCTCACAAATTTGAGGTATCGCTGGCATAATTATTTTATATTAACGCTAATATTTTGTAAAATTAAAGGTGTAAGTAATGGATTTTATTTAAATATAGTATGTTTTTACTAACACTGCGAGGACGGTTTGGTGGAAGATTGACTTGTCAAAGATTAGCAACACTTTTTCGCTACGGCGATTATGTTGCTGATTTCCGCCATGTTTCTGAAGTTTGCTGTCAAACAAATTGTTCAAACAAATTTTAAAGATAGGTTGTGTTTTATACTCATTTAAAGAAAATTGTTTACGTTGTTGCTGAAATATGGAGAAAATGAATTCCCAGGGTTAATTAAACATTATTTTTTACTTCTTTCTTTGGAGACTGTGGTTAAGTAAAAAACTTTAAAAAAGGTATAAAACCCCTTACCACAATTATTAATCGTATCCTAAATACGTATTTCGACAACTAAGTTGTCATCATCAGTAGGTAAAAACCACTAATTAAAAAGTCGCACATGGGGCACAATAAAGTTAGAAAACCGCTTACGCAACAACTACTTTACACCGCGTCCACGCATAGACTAATTTTAACATGCGAATATAAACTACGAAAAGAACGAAAAGCACTTACCTCTTAGGGAAAAAATTCACATGTGTTTATTCTCCGAGTTGAAAAATATCGAACGAAAGAACGACAAACATTCCTTTCTTAAGGGCGGCACTCAACATGTCCTAATAACTTCAATTTTAAAACGACGATGACACAATTATGGTAATAAAAACGAAAAGAGACAACTGAAAGGAATCGGTGATCTATCGCTATTCATGGAATATTGTTTATTTTTCGCGATATGTATACTTTCATAAGCATCAAGTTCCGAAAGGCACAAGTTTGATATCTCAAAGTAACCAGGAGAATAAGTACATGTGTTTACCATACCACCCCGTCACGAAAAACATTAATAAAGTTGTGAAAGAAAGAGGTCTCCAGGTTGCCTTTCGGTCCGAAAATACTATCAAAAATTTCCTAGGGAATACTAAAGATAGAGTTAATTTGAATTCGAAATCAGGTATATACGAAATTAGTTGCGAGGATTGTAACTTGAAATATATAGGCCAAACAAAACGACCAATAATAACCCGTTTTAAAGAACACATATAACATATTAAATACAATAGGTCGGAGAAAGCTAAAGTTGCCAACCACGCTTTAAGCACATTTCACAATGTGTCGATCACAGGGTTGAAGCTGGTCAAAGGAATTAATAAACCCCGCGAACTTGATGCTTATGAAAGTATACATATCGCGAAAAATAAACAATATTCCATGAAAAGCGATAGATCACCGATTCTTTTCAGTTGTCTCTTTTCATTTTTATTACCATAATTGTGTCATCGTCGTTTTAAATTTGAAGTTATTAGGACATGTTGAGTGCCGCCCTTAAGAAAGAAATGTTTGTCGTTCTTTCGTTCGATATTTTTCAACTCGGAGAATAAACATATGTGAATTTTTTTCCCTAAGAGGTAAGTGCTTTTCGTTCTTTTCGTAGTTTATATTCGCATGTTAAAATTAGTCTATACGTGGACGCGGTGTAAAGTAGTTGTTACGTAAGCGGTTTTCTAACTTTACTGTGCCCCATGTGCGACTTTTTAATTAGTGGTTTTTACCTACTGATGATGACAACTTAGTTGTCGAAATACGTATTTAGGATACTATTAATAATTGTGGTAAGGGGTTTTATACCTTTTTTTAAAAGTTTTTTATTATTTTTTACGTTGAAAAAGAATTAAACAAATATTATCGTCAATGTGTTTTGTCCCGAGGAATGATTTGTAAGTGGTTTTCTGCTTTAAAAAGTGGGTATATGAGCACGGGCGATTCAGAACATTCAGGACCGTCATTTATTGTAACTACTCCAGAAACGGTTAATAAAGCCCTTGTAAGCCGCGACCGCCGATTGGAAGTACGTGAGAGTAAATATTTCAAATTAACGAGTGTACAATATTTTGCATGAACATTGAAATATGAAAAAGTTATCTGCGAGATGGGTGCCGTGTTTGCTTAATGCTGATCAAATGTGCGCTCCTATCCAAATATCGAGAGAATGGTGGGGTATCCAAAGGAATTTTTCCATCGATATGTCGCAGTATATGAAACTTGGATACATTATCATACTCCACAAACGAGAATACAGTGGAAACAATGGATTTTTCCCGGGGAGCATTCCCCAAAGAAAGCAGAAACCGTTTTTTCGACTCATAAGGTCACAGCAATGTTTGGGATTTCAAAGTTGATTATTTTCAAAATGGTAAAAACTGTAACTGTCCAATATTATACTGATTTGCTGACACGTTTTTATGCAGAACCGTAGAAAGAACGACAGCATTGTAGTAGGAAATATTGTTGTTTCATTACGACAACGCACCTCCTCATTCGTTCGTGGTTGCTACAACAAAATTTGTCGAATTGCGTTATGTATGCTGGCACATGCGCCATATTCGCTAGATCTGTATACTCTTGCAAATTACTTATATAACATTTATTTCAAAATCGGCCGGTTCCGAGATGTCACCCTGTATTAGCAAAGAAATATATATGTAAACAGTATTTATAAAATAATATAAAAGATGAAAGCAACACAAATGGAAAATAAATAAACGAATACCATTTTAAATTTCCAAGTATTTTAAACCAAGCTTAACATTAGGTTGTCGTAAACATGCATTAAATATATTTCATGGAATTATTAGTCCCACGTTTGCGTTGATCTTTGTGCGGTTTTAACATTAAGCTTGCTACTGTGCGAAATTATTATTAAACAGCAATAAAATTATAATTAATCAACGAATAACTAATAAGCAAGGATATAGTCAACTTTAAGTAATTAATTTATATTTCTATTTGAATTATTTTTTTGAAATAACCCACATATATTTATATTTTCAATCCTACGAAAATTAATAATCTAAGCACTAATGTAAATTATTATAATTTATACTATTTACCCGTTTTATTATTTTATGTATATTTCAATGAGCTTATGTAGTAATCATGTTAATAGTGTGATTATAAGAGCCTAATTTTTTATCCTAGTCGTACATAGTTTATTGAAAAATGTCTAGAATTTATGCTGGAGATTTCTAGGTCTGATTAAATAACACTAGACTTAACTGTTTCGTTGTAGAAACTTATATAATATCAATTGATACTCATTTCCAAGTGGTTAAACTAGTTGAAACTATAGTTGTCAATAACCATTTAATTTCCAGATTTTAGTGCTAAACATATTCTCATCAGTTTCTAACAATTAAAAAATTTGAGGGTAGTTAATGGCAAATTAAATAAAATTTTAAACGGATATGTTGAAATGTCTCAATGCTTTGGCAAAAAGCTTAGGTACTTGACCATATCTTCGGTCGTAGTTATAGTTTATTTCAAATAATAAGAATATAACTTTGAACGGCTCTAATGCTTTTATTGCACCACCTTCTGTGATGATAATTATTATACCTGGTCTCCTTATTGAACGGGTACGGTTTACCTATTTGCAACGTATGAATCTAGGGGCCGTATTGACTATAAATTAGGGCCCTATAATATAATAATAAAACGCTGTTAATTTCAAGTATATAATAAAAAGTATCTGTACATTGGGTTTATATACAAATAAAAAATTACAAATCGTGTGGCAACATGTGTAGTGGATACATATAGATAGAAAGCTAATTTATTTGTAATACACAATAAAAGTTTTATGTGTCACCGCATTTCATAAATCATCTGTGATTGAGTCGTCTTACAAATCGGTGTCTGTGTCTGAATCGTATTGCAAATTTATAATCAAAGGTGCTACTATTTTGTATATGCGCATATATTCGTCCTCTTTTGCTATTGCGTGTTTAACAGCATTTTTCCAATTTACAGCAGTTATATGTTCCATAGCATTTGTTATGTGTGTTACACTGCTTTCACTAAATTTCGGTGTTTGATTTGTTCGTCTTATAGTATTTTTCAGTTGGGCCCATATCAATTCAATGAGATTGAAAATGCAATGGTATGGTGGTAAACGCAAAATTGTATGTCCTGCTTCTTTGGCTCTGTTATCCACATAATAATCCTTCAAATATTCTTTTGTCTTCATCACTTCTATTAATTGGTTTTTGCTTCTAAAAATGTTTTAATATCTTTCTTATTATTACATATTGTAGGAACTTTGGTTTGCTGTCGAGAATGATACGGAGCGTTGTCCATCACTATCACACTAGCTTTTCGTAAATTTGGCAGCAAAGTGTCACAAAACCATTTTTCAAATAAAGATGAGGTCATATCTTCATGGTAATCTAAACTTGAGGATTTAACATATTTAGCAGATAATAGCGGCTGTCCGATCCATCCTTTTTCTGACCCAGCATGAAGAATGATTATTCTCTTCCCTATCGAAACCGACTCATACTTGAGCTATCCACCTAACCTTTGCAAATTGTCTAAATAACATATGAATCGTCCTTCCTGTCTATACCTTCTAATTGCCGTAAAGTATTCATATGGAAGTTTCTGTAACCTCGGGATTTCCATAATTGTGCGACGTTTGTCTATAGTGCCAAGCTTAAAACCAGCTTTCTTTAGCGTCCGCCACAAGGTTGCTTTAGAACATTGAATATTTATAGGCTCATCACTGATTCTTTTATGTAAGCAGTCAAGTGTAGATACAACATTTCCTCTGTAGAAGGAGTATACTTGCTGCCTAATAGTATCAATTTCATACTCTTCAATTTTTCTCGGTCTTTGTCACTTCTTTGCTTTCGAGGCCCTGCGTTATTCTTAATTATTTTATATATTGTTCCAAAAGGCACCTTGGTTAATTGCGACGTTCGTTGAATGTTCTGGGTTTGTAGTTCGTTATTTTCTTCCATCAGGGTATGATAGGCACTGAAAATTATCTGTTTTTCATCTTCTGATATATGCTTTCTCGGTCGTGCTCCAACAGTATTATCACTATCCACATCATAATCACTAAAACTTTCAGCAAAAGGTCGCCACATGTTCGTTAAGTAAAGAGAGAAAAATCAAATATTGTAATGTGGGGCCTTATGCCCTAAGGCAGAATCGCCTTGAGTCAGGATCGCCATATAATGTCCTATGCCCTAAGGGGCTGGCAAGGGTCGCCATGTAATGTGGGCCGTTTGTGCAACCACATTGTTGTGCAGGTTCGTGGCAGGGTGAAGAATCAAATAATACAAGTACGGAGTTTGGTTCTCATACTATAATTAATTAACACTTAAAAAATGGCTAACAGACGTATTTACAAAGATATATACATAAAGATTATATTAACTAAGACAGGTGTAGAAAGGGGGTACTATGACGTATCCACAGTTCGTACCACTGACTAGTTGCGACTATCTTCTCTAACTTAATCTATTACCTTATATACCTAAGAAGATCCTTGTGTCACTTACAAGTTGTTCTAGAAGCAAGTGTATAACCCTGATGCATAGCCTTGTGTACGTAGTAAATATGGTGTAAGGCGGTGTTTATATAATACACTAATGTTTCGTATTAAAGCCGAGGCTATCGCCTTGCTAAAGTGTTACACATGCACATGACCATGTATTGAGTTATTACAATATGTATACAGCGGTAAAGATTAACAATAATAATAATAATAATAATAATAATAATAATAATAATATATCTTTATTCAAAAGCCAATATTAAGGATTGAAACGTCACAAAAATACAAAAAAAAAGTACAACAAGAAACACAATAAAATACATTGTCAGTAATTACAAAATTGTAAAATTGCAAAGCAACAGAAACAACTACATATTAAAATACTCGCCCAATTCATAAAACACTTTCTCTTGAAGAAACTCTTTCACATTTCTTTTGAAACTTCTAGAGCAACTCTCTGTCTGTATCTGTTTTGGCAGTTTATTATAAATTTTCAAACAGATATATACTGGTGACTTTTCATATAAAGATAGACCATGCCTAGGAACAGCAATCCTATCGCGATGTCGAGTAAAATATTGATGATAATTACCATTTCTGACAAATCTATTCAAATTGTCCCTAACATATAGCACAGCCTTATAGATAAAAATGCTAGGGAATGTAAGAATTCTTTCACTTTTAAAGATATTTCTACATGAATTCCTGTGCGGTATATCAAAGATTAACCTAATAATTCTTTTTTGTGCTACAAATACTCTCTTCCACTCCGTTGCACCGCCCCAGACAATGACGTTATAAGACATAGCGGAATATACTAATGCATAATAAACATCAAGCAACCTATCACCACTAAGCGATGACTTTAACTGTCTTATCACACAATATGAACTACTCATCTTCCTGCAAACGCTGTCAAGGTGCAGGTTCCACGTAAGTCTGGCATCAATATACACACCCAGTGACAATACACTGTCTTCAAAATTTTTTGTTGACACATTATCCGGAACAGTTTTGCGTTTATGAAAATAAATGAATTTTGTTTTGTCACGATTCAACAGCAAACGATTAAACTCTTTGACTTAGAATAAATGATAAATAGACTCAATATTAGATGTAATATATACCAACTCTCCTAACGATATTTACTTAAATTTTGTTTAATAAATATAAGCACTTATTTCATCTAAATTGTAATTTAATGACTATTTAACTATATATAATAACTATATATTCAAATTAACAAGTGTTAGTACTTATATTATTATTAAATTTTATTTCATCTAAATTTCAGTAATTACAATTTACTTAAATTTTATCATTACGGCCCTCAGCAGTTTGTTTGCGTAAAAGATAATCGTATTGAGCGGCCAGGTAGTTATTGCGGCAGGTGGCGAAATAAAAGCATTAGAGCCGTTCCAAGTTATATTCTTATAATTTGAAATAAACTATACTTTCATGATGAATTAATTAACGGCTTTAATAAAATCAATGTGAATATTTGGAAAGTTGTAGAGGATCGTAAGCTGTTGATTTATATTATAACCTCCCTAATTTGTTTTTTCTGGTATTCTACAATATTCCGCTTTCTCATTTGAATGCATGAGCAAAAAATGTTTCAATTTTCAGCTAATATAAACCGATATAAGTTCTTATTTGATGTCTGTCTGGCTGTACAAATGTATTTCTATGTGTTCTTAACATAGTTTCTTATTTGCAGAAAATTAAAATATTTGTTTTTAATGTTGAAAATAAGGAAGATTTTAAATTCGAAGTTTCTATTTGTACATAGTTTTTATTATGAAATAATTTGAGGTGCTTAAAATAATAGCTTTTTCAAATTTATTAGAATAATATAAGAGGATAATTAATCAAATTTTAAAACCATTAAAACTGACGCAGACCAGGGGTTAGTCAGCTTTACATTTTAATGCAATTTCTCATTATGCCTTTTTAAAATGAAATATGCCTTGGTAACATGTGAGCCAATTTAAAAAATATTTGCAACATTATTAATTTTATTATGTGTCAGCTTGTGTTGTCTTGAATTGATTTTATAATAAAATGAACAAAATCGTATATAGATCCGTTACAAAGTTCCACGCAAAACAAGGAAAAGCTCCAAAAATTATTCTTAAACAAATGTTGGCTGTATATTGGAATGAGTGTCCTTCTAAGACAACTATTTACGAGTGGTAAAAATTATTTAAACATGGTCAGGAATCATTGAAGGACTATCTCCATCCAGATTGCTTTAAGGATGTAATCATTTCGGACGTTTACTAGGTATCTCAGAAACCACAGAATTCTACAAGTACCTTTAAATGACAAAAGTTAGTGCAAGGTATATTTCACGAATACTTTCGCCATTGCAAATGCGTGCCTGGGCAGAGATGTATGAACAATATTTAGCTTTTTGTGGGAACGAACCATATCTAATTGTCGACCGACTTGTCATTGAAGATTCAACTTAGGCTCATTGTTGTGATCCAGAATCGAAATAACAATCGATAGGAGTCAGACCACGCTAAGAAGTTTAAAGTCATCTCCCTTATGCAGGAAAAATAATGGCAACAGTCAGGCGTGGCTCATGGTTCATGGGCTAGAGCCCCTCAACTTCGAAAAATAATAAATAAATCTACTATATACTACCTTTAAATGACCAACTAGATTTAAACAACTCCCCTCTACTAAATATAATACTATAATATAATACTACTATACTATACTACTATAGTATAATATATATATTATTATAGAGCCCTCCTTGGTTGTTTCAACACCCACCTTGTATCCAGATTCTGCTTCCAGTGGCTACATTTTGTTTCCGAATCTTGAAAAGGAGAACACAATTTAGGGACGATGACGAACTTATAGCAGCTGTAGAGAACCATTTTGCATAGAAAACAAAGAATATTTTTGCGATGGATTAAAGATGTTATTGAACGGCTTGTAGTCACAAATAAGGACACTATATTGAAAAATAAATGTTTATTCATGCTTTAGTCTTTTGTTTTCATGCCTAGTTCGGGAAGATAGTATTCTTTCCTCGTATAATGCACAAATGTTTTCTTTTGTGTATCTTTTGCAAAGTTCGAAAATATAATTTCGGAATATGAAATTTGCAATTGCTAGAAATTATTGGGTTGTTTATAACTTATTCAACTTACTCTTAGAACGTTCCGTTTATAGTAATACAGTTCTTAAGAAAAGGAAACTCGTTTAATAACGGAAAATCCAATTATTTCATCCTGCAGGAAATGCAAATTCCAAAGAAAACTTTATTAATATTACATTTAAAATTGTTCCTTTCCTTTATAACAGTACACTTTTAATTCAGGAGAGTAATTATTTTGCGCTATGCTGGGCATTGCCTGAAAATATTTCAGTTGGGTAGCATTAAAAACTGAATTTCAGACACAACGCGTTGGTGAAATCTGTTTTCAAGTCAACTTAATTTCGTTTGTTGTTCTCTTTTTTTTCAGCAACTCCACAGACTTGTTTTTTCTTTTTTCGAGCTTCATGTTTTTAACGCCTGAATAGGATGTGTGTAAATTAAATAAACACTCGCTGGCCGAATGGTACTCAGACAATAAAGGTTTAAATGAAAGAGTTTGTACCCTCTTTCTGTTTGTAAGCTCGTTCAGAATGATTCCGCAATTACGTAATTTTTATATACACAAAGTTTTTTTTTCTTCTGATTTTATCGAATTAAA
The DNA here is from genome assembly GCA_935421215.2 of Melolontha melolontha. Classification (NCBI taxonomy): domain Eukaryota; kingdom Metazoa; phylum Arthropoda; class Insecta; order Coleoptera; family Scarabaeidae; genus Melolontha; species Melolontha melolontha. The sequence continues at coordinate 162,300,341 of OW285237.1, read as the reverse complement.
TAAAGTAACTAAACACAGTGCCAGCCAATTCTAATTGGATGTAGAAATTTAGAGTAAGAACACTTTAACTTTTTTAATCCTACTGGTTTGATCATATTTACTATACATTGAATCGTTTTAGTCTATAAGTTATATCAAAAAGATAAAGAGAAAGTGCAAAAGGTACTAGTACTTGTTTATTTAACACAAATGAAACTTATACGGATAATAATAATTAAATATAGTCAAAGCAAGTCCAAGTTTTTGGGGAACTTTCCTACTTCCAAATATATAAATCTATAAGGAAAAAGGCCTGAATAAATAACTGTAAACTGTGATAAATACGCATTTCAAAGTACATTTTCTAAGAAGGATGAACAAAAACATAATTGTGAGATAAACGATTAATGCAGGCCGTGCTTTGAACAATATTTCATGGATAAAGTAAGTAAAACAACGTCATAAAATTATGTTTGACACTGCCATAAACATTAATAACGGGGAATGCCGTGATTCCTCTAAATAAAATGCATAAATTTCATATTATAAAGAAATCTTTCCTAAATAGAATTCAATATTTTAATCGAAAAAACTTATTAATTAACAACGTTGTCCAGGTTTCCGGATACTAATAGATTATTACTTTTTGAAGTTCATTCCATTATACCGAATTATGGCACATGATCGACGACATACATCTTCGGTTCTCCGTACAAGAACGAATATCTTGGCTAGAACTCCAATATACCACATAATGAAAACGCCAAGAAGTATCCTGTGAATCCATTCAACTAATGCATAAAATAGCTTAGTTGCCATAATTTGTATATAAATAATCTCTGCTTACGTATATTAGTAGTTAGGCAATGAAGTTTTGGAACCCAAAATCACATATATTTTCTTATTTAGCTTCATTTTTAAATTCAAGGTCATTTGACCTGTGACGTCATAGTTGAGTAAATAAAAACGGGTGTGAACAGGTCAAACTATATGGTCAGACCTGATTTATAACTATTTATTGCATATTCGAATCTTTTTATATATCTGACTATTTATCTAATTCTTTGGATTGGACTCCAGCAACTGCGGGCACTTGAGCACAGCTCCACTGTTAGTCTGTCAGTATTGTGTCTCGATGACAGCCACTATCCCTCTTAGGGGAAATTTAAGTACCCTCTCAGGATCCAATAGATATCTTCCGAAATGCTTCTGTCTGAGTACCTCAAGTTCTTCACAAGCGCATAATACATGAAGGCTAGTTTTCTCCTGTTCTTTACATATCCTACACCAGGGCTCGCTAACCAAGCCTGTGCTGTACAGATGGTTCCTTAAAGGACAGTGTCCAGTTATCCAGCCGGAAATAGTTTTAATTTATTTTTTATTACTACGAACTAGGTTGGCTAAAAGCGAGCGTTCAGCTCCTCTAGTAGTGTCTTAATATGGAATCGCCCTTCCGCTAACTTCCAATCCTTTTTATGTTCTATTTCTAACCATAACCAAACCTCCTTGTAGCGGAATCCTTGACGATTCCACAAAGAGGTTCTGGTCGTACGAAGTTCCTCTTAGAACCTTCTTTGGCCAGTTCGCCGGCTATCTCATTGCTCATTTAAACTCCTCATGTCCTGGCACCCACTTTTTATATATGTTCATTACTTGTTCAAACCAGGTATAAAGTATATATGAACAGATAATAAACAAACTGTTACGCTCCGCATTTAAAAATATTTTAATTTATTTTTAAATAATATTTCTTCTTTAAATATCTCGATTTGAAAATATTTAACTTAAGACATTTTTTCTGTATATTCGTGTTCAAAGAGAAAGCATTTCTTTTGTTATAGCCTTAACCGAAACCTTTGGCTTTCTACCTGAACCGGCAACAACCGTACTGTGGAATTTCTATATACATTTCATTATATTGTTTGTTTTAATTGAATTATATAATCTTCTTTTATATTTGGTGTTTCATATCATTATAAAGCTTATTTCACAAAGGTTATTTTAATAATATATATGCCATCGATAGAATACCTCTTCAGGTCGCGTTTCTTATGAATTATTATTCAAGATATCGACCCTCTCTTCGACTTAGGTAATAAAACAGACCGTTTTCTAAACCAGTGTTCTATCGACACAAACTATCAGTCAATCTTCTCTTTAGAACCTCGAAAGTAAAACATCTCTCATCGTGCTGTCCAAGTACACGATGTCGCCCGGCGTCTTTCGATTCTAAGCTCTACATATACTTGACCAGGTATATCTTCGAAGGCCACCTGACCATCTCCGCCAATCAAAGGTAACTCTGTATTGTTCGATACAGAGATTATTTTATATTAATCGTAAATAATTAACATTTAATTTACTACTCAAGTTAACGTTCGTTTTCAGTGTATTTTGTGTTAATTTTTAATTACGTATTTACAATTCCTCGTGTACATATTACTTGTTTAATTACTTTTAAATATACGAATTTCAATTTCTTCTTATGTAAATATAAATACAAACTTTAAGGACTTAGTGTTTTATTTAGTAAGTAAGTTGTAGTATATTTATTTAATTAACCATTATCACACACGTCCTGGCCCTTTGAGGATACTTCACCAGCACCATGAATTATTTTATTATCGAATAATTTCATTATTATTTACACGGCACATCCACTTCCCGATATCCAGAAAAGCCGCCGTTTGTAATAAAGCTAACCTTTCATACTTGTTTTGCGTTACTCAGTTGTGACGTTACAGCTCAAATGTCCTTGAATTGTAAATTAAAGCTCCATAAGAAAACACATGGAATTTTAGGCGCGAAACCCAATTGCTATTCTACTTATATTTGTATTTCTATACTATCCTATAAGTAGATTTGTATGTCTGTTGGATAATAAAGAATATTATTATCATAATTTCTTTTGCAATTTAAGTAAAAGTATAAACAGCAGTTTTGCGAACATTCTTATGACAACTATTACACAAGATGGGCTATCAGTGCTCTGAATTATTTATACTTCGTGATAGGATTATAAGCTTATATATCAAATATTTCATAGAATTATATCATGGGCCAGCGATTTATTTTGCGCTTAAGTCAGTGGCGGTTTCTGCTATGGTTTGCAAGTTTGCGCAACCACCAAAACTAATAGATTTAATTTAATGAAAAAAAGCGTAATTCTACATTTTTTAAATTAAAAATTTGTACTACCTCACAGAATAAATGAACTATTATAAATTACTTATAATAGGTATATCTAATTGGATATGAATACGTTAAATAAATGAGAGAATAACACACTTGGTTTGCAGACTCATTGCAATCCACGAACGTATATATCCCTATACGGCTGACGAACTTTGTCGAACGTCTTTCGGGTATACCTCCATAAATGACAATAGTGTTTCAGCAGCAGTGCAACCAAAACATTAGACATATTTCTTGCTTACGGTGCAACGGTATAAAAGCGAATAAAAAAGTTGTATTTGTGTGTTTAAAAGTGTTTATGCTCTTTATTTTTAAATAATAATGAATTCAGTGCAGAGTTTAATAGTGAATCCGTTCTATAAAAGAACGTACGCCGAAAAAATTGAAATAAAGCGGTTGGGCAGACCTGTTCCGAATTTAAATCTGAAACAAACGATTTCCAGTAAGACGCGAACTTTTAATAGACTATTTAATAAGGATATTTATAATAAACATTTGTGGATTTGCGGTTGTAGTATAAAAAATGCATTATTCTGCTTTCCTTGCTTACTATTTGAAGGTGAAGAATTATGGACGAAAATGGGTTTAACTGATTTAAATCATTCAAGCGATCGAATTAAAAAACACAGTATATCACAAAGGCATATGAAAAATGTAGTCCAATTATCGCTTTTTGGGAATGTGGATATTGCTGCTCAGATGGATAGTGCATATCGAAGAAATATAGCATTGCACAACGAGAAAGTTAAGTACAATCGATATGTAGTGAACATTATAATTAATTGTGTAAGTATTTGTGGAGCTTTTGAACTTGCTTTCTCAAGAAAGATAAATTTGCGACTGCGAAAGATCGTCGCATGGATTTTTTGCTTCAATAAAATCAGGATCAGAATCAGTGAGTTTTAAAAGCCTTTTTTCTTCTTTATATGTACCTTAGCAAAATTACTTTTAATAAAACATACTTAGTGACCTACCTTGTTTACCTACTGTAAAAAGTATTAGTATTCACTAAATTTGCAACCCCCACATTTTTGATGCACGAGCCGCCGCTGGCTTAAGTGTATATTTTTTATAATTTGATGTAGAGTATTTACAGCTTTTCTATTGCGTAGAAGTTTAATATCATTTGCGGTTTTTTACTATCATCGATTTTGGAAATATTGCGCCATTATTGGAAATTGGGAAGAGGTACTGCTGATGCTGTTCATATATGGCGCGAGAAAGAAGAATGTCATATCAGATCCTGCGCAAAACTGGTACAAAAAATTCTAAAATGAACACAAATTAACTTTCAAAAGTTACTGCGTTCAGGGAGACGCTCAAATGTATATTATGTGATTCTTCTTCAAAGTGTTGAATTAACTCTAACTGACAAAAGCTTGATCCTTTGCGATGGGGTATAGGTAGGGAAGCTAAACCGTATTAAGAGTGGAACTGGTGCATGCGCATCTGCAATGAACTGCTTACAAAGCTCGAAAATGAGCATTTCTTCACTAAATTATAATATAGGAAGTGCTATCCAGAAATTCCCGGAATTTGAATATGGCGCGCGAAGGGATCCTAGTATGTTTCTATAACGATATATGGTGTGAGCTACGCCTAAACTAAGTCAGCTTGTCTAAGGGTACTTTGCTAGCTGGTGACAAGCAATTTTTGTTTTTATGTTTGTTGAGTTGTGTTTGAGTTATTCTACGGCACTACAATGTCTTATATGAAATAGAAAAGAACGTGCATAAAATTCTGCTTCGAACTTAGTAAATACGGCATTAGAAACTCTGGAAATGCTTAAACAACCGTTTGGTGAGGATGCTTTAGGTGAGACGCAAACTTATGAGTGGTACAACCGTTTTTAAAAATTGATGTATGTCGGTTGATTATGATGAGCGTTCCGGTCGTTTATCGACGAACACACGCTACAAAATGTGGTAAAACTGCTTGATGCTATTCTACAAGACGAAAGGAGGACAATCCATGACAATCGTAATATTGTCGACTTGTCGTACGACGCAAGCGGCGTGCCAAGTGGTCCAACAATTCGTGGATTTTACACCGCGACAAAGCACCTACCCACACATCACTTGTTGTGCATAAATTTCTGGCTTCAACGAAGACTACTACCTACGCGTGATGCAGGCGCAGCAATGGCGTCTGACGATGGTCAAAATTCTAAACAATACCAGCATTCGTATCGCACAATGTAACGGAGCTTCTATTTATTGTGTATGGCCTTAGTCGGTGGAGATGGATGTGGATGATTAAAATAAAAGGTAGAAGGTAGCACCGCTCAGTTTTGATTACAGAAGCTCAGTCTTAAAACTGAGAAAAGGGATTGCGCGATCTAAAGCGCATGCCCATACAAACTACGAAATATAAAAAAAACGAAAATCCAAACGGCGATATGTTCCACAGCATACCCGCAACCTGAAAGGTAAAGTTCAACTTCGCTAAGATAACAAAAGGGTAAGAAAAAGCCGGAAAACAGTTAACTCGTATTTTAAGAAAAATTAATGTTCGACGTAATAGTTTACAAACATAAGTAAATAACCGGTCTGTATAAGCAACATTATATATGAATTTGAAATAAAATAAAATTGTAAGGTATCTAAATAAAAAAAATGCACCAAAATGTAAAGAAGCTAAATGATTATCAGCCTAACAATATAAAATAATGCGTAATCAAAAACATAAAAATAGAATTTCTAATACGCTACAATAAATATATTTAATTGAAAAAAAGAAATAAAAATTATAGCTTCTCCTAGGATTCCAGAAACCACTGTACAAAATTATTACAAGCAGCACTAATATAATAAAAATTAAGTTCGTAAAATATGCAAAATTTCTAACCCAATTTTTTTTTTACAAATTCCTGGATCGTACATCCATAATTGCACTTGGTTTTGTACAAACAAGTTGTTCTACGTATCGCAAGTTGTGCAGTGAACATTTAGTAGGTATAAAAACATCCAACGAGTTTATAAGAAATTGTATCTTAAATATATGTGCAAAATAATGGATTTAAAATGTCATACAGTAAATAATAAAAATAAATTAAAACACTTGGCTTGTTTCACTATGAGATTTATTTAAATTCTCTAACAATTGTTTCGGCTGTTATGCCATTCTCAAAGAGATCTATAAATCTAACTTAAAGACTATCGCACTTGTTCTTATATGTTGTCTGTTCTTGTGTGTAGTGGGGGTGGTACTATATTGTGTATTACGGTGTCTATAAAGGGTGTATTGGCATATTCTATCTGTGTGTTGGTGATTAATAGATTTTGTTTTTTCGCTATTTTTATTTCTAATATTTCTAGGAGGTCCAATCTCTTGCTTTTTGTGATATTGTGTATTAAGTCGCAGTTATCTATATCGGGGAAGTGGTTGAGTTCTATACAGTGTTCGGCAAAGCCTGTGTTTTTCTCACTATATAAAATTGACTTTTTGTGTTCTTTAACTCTGTTTTTAATGGCTCGTCCACTTTGGCCGATATAGATAGCTTCACAGTCTTTACATTTTAATTTATAAACACCTGATTGGTCCATTTTATCTCTTTTATCTTTGTTGTTGCTAACCATTGTTCCCAAATTTGTTTTATTTACCCAGCTTATTTTGATATCTAATCCTTTTACTATTCTGTTTATTTTATTAGTGAGTTGTGGTATGTATGTAATTTTGTGCCATCTTTGTATATTTTCTGTTATTTTCGGGTATAGGTATTTGTTCTTATTATTTTGTATTTCTTTACGTTTTAACAGTTTATCTACGATTTTAGGGTCATATCCATTATTTCTTGCGATTAATTTAATTGTGTTTATTTCTGTATTAAAATCTGTCTTGCTTAATGGTGTGTTTGTGGCTCTATGTATATAACTATTGAATGTTGACATTTTTATTTTCATCGATTGTTTCGCGTTTGCATGTAATATGTTGTCTGTAAAAGTGGGTTTTCTGTAGATTTCGAATGTAAGCTTATTATTATGTCTGTTTATTGTAATGTCTAGAAAGTTTATTTTCTTGTCTTTTTCTGTTTCTTTTGTAAATTGTATCTTGTGGTTTATAGAAACACACACAAATAGAAGGATTACCGATGGGAAATCCATTAAGCCCGCTATTAGCAGAAATATACATGAATAAATTCGAAGAAGAACTATTCAAGAAAAACACGGTATTAATTCAACAAGTCCATTTCTGGGCCAGATATGTAGACGACGTAATTTGCATATGGAAGGGTACAGATAGGCAATTAACGGAGTTCCTAAAAGTAATAAATTCTATAAACCACAAGATACAATTTACAAAAGAAACAGAAAAAGACAAGAAAATAAACTTTCTAGACATTACAATAAACAGACATAATAATAAGCTTACATTCGAAATCTACAGAAAACCCACTTTTACAGACAACATATTACATGCAAACGCGAAACAATCGATGAAAATAAAAATGTCAACATTCAATAGTTATATACATAGAGCCACAAACACACCATTAAGCAAGACAGATTTTAATACAGAAATAAACACAATTAAATTAATCGCAAGAAATAATGGATATGACCCTAAAATCGTAGATAAACTGTTAAAACGTAAAGAAATACAAAATAATAAGAACAAATACCTATACCCGAAAATAACAGAAAATATACAAAGATGGCACAAAATTACATACATACCACAACTCACTAAAAAAATAAACAGAATAGTAAAAGGATTAGATATCAAAATAAGCTGGGTAAATAAAACAAATTTGGGAACAATGGTTAGCAACAACAAAGATAAAAGAGATAAAATGGACCAATCAGGTGTTTATAAATTAAAATGTAAAGACTGTGAAGCTATCTATATCGGCCAAAGTGGACGAGCCATTAAAAACAGAGTTAAAGAACACAAAAAGTCAATTTTATATAGTGAGAAAAACACAGGCTTTGCCGAACACTGTATAGAACTCAACCACTTCCCCGATATAGATAACTGCGACTTAATACACAATATCACAAAAAGCAAGAGATTGGACCTCCTAGAAATATTAGAAATAAAAATAGCGAAAAAACAAAATCTATTAATCACCAACACACAGATAGAATATGCCAATACACCCTTTATAGACACCGTAATACACAATATAGTACCACCCCCACTACACACAAGAACAGACAACATATAAGAACAAGTGCGATAGTCTTTAAGTTAGATTTATAGATCTCTTTGAGAATGGCATAACAGCCGAAACAATTGTTAGAGAATTTAAATAAATCTCATAGTGAAAGAAGCCAAGTGTTTTAATTTATTTTTATTATTTACTGTATGAAGTTAAAATGTTTCACCAAGAAGTATCTGCAACAACAGCCGAGGATTTAAAATGTATTGAAATACAGACAAATGAATTTTATAACGCAAAATATAGCTATTTTAATACAAATTAATTATGAGTAATTATGAACAGAAAGGTAATGAAAAATTAAATTCAGGTACAGAGGGATATTATTACTTCAAAACAAAATTAAGTAACCAACAAGCAAGTTTAGATAGAAATAAATAATCATAACATGATTGATTTCAAATATCTATAAAAGTAATTTAGATTACACTATTACACCAAGCCTTCAAAATTAAGTAATTATTTATTCGAGACGCTAATTCAATCTTGAACGAAAGAATATCTATGCTTATAACAAAATTACGTCTCAAGTCGTAAAACAGTCGTTAACAAAGAAAATAGTACTAAGGTTTTGAATCGTCTACGAGTAGGTGATTCAAAAGTGGGTTCAAAGGTGAGTTTTCTTTTCTTTTTCTTTTACGGTCCCAAGAACGTCGCTCACGAGTCTGGACGGAGGTATGTATTGGGGAACTAAGAAGGACGCCGTGGACGTCGTCGGAGTCAGACTACGGTGGCAATTGTCTGGTTTCTGGATCACGTCGGGAAGGGCTGAGTCATCCGCTTATAACGTCTTCCGATCGCCAAGACCCATTAACAAATTATAGCGACGGCCAGAGAAGCTTTTCTTACGCGGCCTCGCTAACAACTCTTGGTCGACGGCAAACAACATGCTTATTCGCATTTGCGTATACAAAGAAAATCATAGATTCATACGAACTCAACTTCCCTTAACGAATTTATTAACACTTTTTCACTAACTGTAATTCAACGTGCTTCCAGTACTAGCACTGGACAAATTCTCTAAATCCCCTGAAGCGATTGGAACGTTCGCCAAGGAAGGACGATACGGCTACGAAAATATATGTAGAAAACATACTCGATAGATGAAGCAAAAATTAAAGATACAGGAGTCATCTAAAAATATGGAATAAAAAGGAAATACTCATGTAACAACTCATATGAAAAATACGCATGTAACAACTCATAAGAAAAATACGCACGTAACAAGACGGCAGCACAATCACACCTTCTTCTCCCAATCACACCCTTTCCCCAGATCTTGCCCCTTATGACGTCCTCTTCTTTCCGAAGTAGAAACTGAAGCACAAGGAGCGCCGTTTGGAGACGATTGATCCAGACCGAATCGCAAGCTGTGTTGAACACGTTAACACGCGAAGTCTTCCAACAGTGCTTCCAACCATGAACAAGTCGCTAGGATCAGTGTATTCATCCGGAAGAAAATGAGATGGTAGTAAATAAGTTGTAAGAACAATTTATTGAGTCTTTTTCACATTCCTGGAATTTCTGAGCAACACCTGGTATAATTAAAAATGAATCTATCTTAGTGAAATCGTTGGTTGAACTCGGACAAGTCCGCAGAATCTGCTGTGAAACGGAACAGCTTTTAAACAAAAGAGATGCTCGGCGTTTGGAAAATTTTCCAAAAAATTCAATTATTTTGAACTGGTCTACGGCAAAGCGATAAACGCTAAACTGTAGACAATTGACTCAAATGTAAACAATTTTATGAGACAGATATGCTGTATTTTCCAACAAGACCACGCCAGTCACTGCCCAAAAAAAATCTTCGCAAACTAGAAGAGCTCGATGCACTAAAATTGCTACCACATTCTACATAGAGACCTGAGTTGTCACTAAGGATGCTCATTCTTGGGCAAACGCACTGCCACAGTAGAAGCAGGATTCGGTTGCGCGCGCATCTATTATGTATATGTATATGTTTCCGATAGCGGTGCTAACGGTCCCTAGCGATTATTACTTTAAAATACAAATGCGCACTGATACGTATGCTTATAAATGAATAATAGTAAATAATAAATAAAGTTATAAATTTATAAAACGTGCTGGAATACTTCCGTTTTAAACGTGTATACACAACTCGAACACAAGTACGTCACCATTTTTTTTTTCGTATATTCTTTGTACTATTCACATACCTTTGGCAATTATATTTTGTTGAACACGAGAACGGTAATTCACAAATTTTGAATTTTATTGTAGTACCAGCGTAAATTAAATTCGGAACTCTTCTTATTAATTTCTGTGCTTCGTGGTAGAATGGTCTCTTTATAGGTTTCGACATTATTGATTTATTATTTGTCACTTTACACGAGATAACTATACTATATCGCAGCTGACTTGAGACTGAACACATATCGGTAACATACGTACAGCTACGAGCTATAAATTTTGGTCGTCGATGTCACTTTAAAATTTGAGGAAATTGTCACAATGTAGATTTTTGCCTTGATTGAATATATCCATTGCCAATAAAATGTCTATATAAATTTGTAGATTGTCAAAGTCTTGTTGTTTTAATTAGTTCTAATATGGTCTCAATATCCTATTTTAACAAAGCAAGAATTATTTCCTTAATAGGAGCTAGACTCTCTTAAGCTACGGTAGCATCTCGTTTAGGACTTGTCAAAAAGTTCCGTAAATTTTATTAACATGTGACAGATTAAACTATAAGTTATTATTATTACGACTATTTTACAATACAGCAACTTAAATTTTGTCAAAGAATGACATTGACGACTAAAATTTATTGCTCGCAGTTGTACATATAATACATGCATGTGCAACCGAATTCTCTTCGACTGAAACACTGCATTTGCTCCCAAATTATCATCGTCAGACTTCAATGTGTTTAGGTTGTAAATATCCAAGAGAATGGAATAGATGAAAAATAAAAAAATCTCTCTCTCTAGGCAATACTAGTAAGAGATCCAGCCTGGAAGACCGTCTGTTTATTTCTGATTGTTATTGTATGTCTAGCTTTACTAAATTAATGTTTCGTATTGAAATATGGAAAAAACTTTTGCAGATATTAATATACTTGTATTAAGAGATAAAATACAGAATATTCGCTGTGTAGTAATTGATAAAATTGATTTGTATTTCAAAAGTTTTTTTCATATTTTTCGTTTTGTACAAATATCTGAAACACTTACAGATTTTCTACGTTATTAACATCCAGGACAAGGAGTTTAACCTAAGTTTAAATAACAAACGAAATCGTAAGTCCATAAAATGTAAATTGTACCGACTCGATTAATAATTCATTTTTTTTTCTGAAAAAGACAGTTAAAATCCAGTAATTAAGGATGCCATTCTTTTTTTGTCATTTATTTCCCAACAAAGTTCCAGTAAAAATAATCCATTCATTAATTATAGCGAATGGACAGATCGAAATTGTCGAAATTAATAATCCGCGTCTGCATCTTTTTGACGTTTTTATAAAAAGCAAAAAAAGCCTGTGCAGACAGAAATCCTTAAAGGGAAACGCAATATTCAATATTGGTTCTAAAATTGAATCACAAGAACACAGGTAAGAGGCCGATGATTAACTCATCTGAAATAAAGTGAGAAATAATTGTCCCGAAGGCCTTAATAAAGTGTAACTTCCTCTGAAAAGTATAAAAGGTGTAGGCAAGAATCGTTTTAATTTTAATGGAAAATTTAGAATCTTACGAACGGTTTTAATATAAATATATCCAGGTAACGTTTCTATTACTTACGAGGGCGGTTTGACGGGAGACTAATTTTTCAATGAAATAATTATTTTAGAATAAAATTAGTATATTGTCGCGTGGCGAAAGTAACATTTTTTAAGCGAAAGAACAGCGAGCTTAAAAAAATTATTTCCACGAGTTAAGCACTATACTTTTTCTACGACCTCGCCTATGGCATTATAACAAACTTAAAAAAATTGTGTAAACAAATACTTTATTTTCAATTAAAAATTGCAATACTATAGATCATATTAGTTATGATTTTTAAATATTGATACGTAGAATATATATAGACCATAAGGTGGATGACTTCAAATTTTCGATTTTGCAAAATATGCACGCAGCAGAATTTCTAAACATGAATTTACGCTATTATCAAACCTCTATTCAATGAATTTTACATAGACTTCTACATACCTCTTTCTCGATTTTTCTGGTAATAGGCCGCAGAGGATTTCTCAGCTTGAGTTACTATTTCTGGTGAAGTATTAGGAATATCTAAATCACTTTCTGATTCGGAAATCATGATAAAGCTACGAACAGTACAAACTGACGTGATTTCAAAATGACGCTAAACAGCGACAACAGGTCACTAGACACTTCTAGGTGAAAATTAGTAGGTAATTTTCGTCACTAGGGACGAAAGTTAACGTTATGGGATTTTCTCTCACCAGTAATCAAATTTTCGCTGCTGTATTCGGTGACGAAAAATGCCTTTTTATAAAGGTTCGTAGAAAATGTATTTTATTTTTGGACGTACTCACCTTGCAAATCTATATACTTCCCCAGCGAGCTTCCAATTTTCAAACTATCCTAAAAGTAATCTTTTAACAACTCTGCAAAATATGCATTTGTCTCGGATATTAGCTCTTTATTTGTCCGAAATCTCTTTCCGCCGAGCCGCTTTTTTAAAATTTGGAAATATAGGATGTCCCATTAAGAGCGCAATATTTAATTTTGTAATAAAATGCATCATATATACAAAACGTGTAAAAAATTTTATTTCAGAATAAAATACACATACTGCGGTTAAGCGTGGAACACAATATCGAAAAAATATCACCCACGACTCTGCTGGCACGCTCTTGCTCTTTTTACGAAATTCTCGATGACTTGCGCATAATTGTGGTTCGATTTCGCAATAACACGTCTAATCTCCGCCTTCAACTCAGGAATTCTTCGTGGATTGTTGGCATATACACGAAATTTCACGTACTCCCAAAGAAAAAAGCCGCACGAGGTGAAATCGCACGAGCGTGGGAATTAATTCCGGCCATCATTACGTGAGATAATTCGTCCAGGAAATTCTTCTCACAACAAATCCATTGTTTCGCGGGCCGTGTGACAGGTTGCCTTGTCCTGTTGAAACCTCATTCTTTCGCTCTCCACTCCATCCAACAGTAGCCACAAAAACTCTCTCAGCATGTTGCAATAACGTATAGTGCACACTGTTACTGCTTGTTCAGCACAATTTCCCAAAAATTAGGGCCCTATTATTTCGCCAGCCCAGAATTCACACCAGACAGCAACTCGTTCTGCATGCAATGACTTTCCATGCCCCAAATCCGACAATTTTGAGTGTTCACGTACCCATTAAGTTTGAAATGCGACTCATTGCTAAAGATGATTGACTTCGAAAAATCGTCGTTCTCTTGTTGATTTTCCAACACCAAATTAACAAATTCTCGACGCTGCCCATGGTCTGCTGGCTTGAGTTCTTGTAACAACTGCATTTTGTTCGCGTGCATATGCAGATCTTTGGTGAGTATAGGGTGCAGGCTGCTTCTCGAAATGTCTAACTGTTGAAAACGACGACGCATCGATATTTTTTAACGCACTACTGCTATATTCTCGAGAGATTGGGTGGTACGACGACTTACGGCTACTTTTCTGTTAACAGTAGAACCAGTTGCCTCGAATTTCTTAATTAAACATTTCGTCGGCCGAAAATTCCACGAAGTCTGCGAACTGCTTCCGCATAACATTCTTCATACTGATAAAGCGTTTTCACAACAATAACGCGTTGTTCCATCGTATAATGTAATCCCAACAATGACAAATGAAGGATGTTATAGTTTCAGTGCCGCCAACCTAACTAAATGAACATAGGGCACATTTTAAATCTTGCACTCTTAATGGGACATCCGTTAAAAAGTCACTGGTAGCCGAAGCGGATGAGGCAGCAATTTGACAAATTTTCTGGCAGCAACAGTGGACGAATGAGAAGGCGCATTATCGTGATGGAACAACACTCTTTTCTTCAACGAGCACTGCCGTTTTTACGAGTACCACAGACTTTATTTACTTCGGCCAATATCCTCAAACGTTCTCAATAACGTTGAGATCGAGTGACCTCAATTTGTGGTATGGATAGGTGCACTGTCCTGTCCTGTAGGTCCTTTTGAATAATCTAGAATCTGTAGAAATTAATAAATTCAAAACCACCGGCTTATTAAATGACCAATAAATGTGTAACTCTCCACTTTTAAATTTATTGCATGTTAGGAAAGACTATTCCCAATAATTTCATCTGCAATACGAACATTTGAAAATTTTCCTCATAATCTAAGTTCAGTACTTGATAAAGCAACTTTGTGAGTGAAGGCTGACAGATTTTTATTAAATATTTTTCAATATTCAAACACGTGTTTTATTTCAAGTGGTTTTATGCATTCTATTAATGGAATTCCAACTCCATCAAAATGGAAGGCGAGACTTAAAATAATGCACTTGAATTATGGCAACAATTTTTTCAATTTTTCAACATATTTTCCTTCAAAAATACACTTGGACCAGCGGTACTAGAGTGCCATTATATCAATTTTATAGTTATCAGCATCAAGGTTGTCAATATACTACACTACTTCTGCAATAGCTTCCTCATCTAACTTTAATTTCTACCCGGCGAAAAACAGTTTGTGTTTGGGAATAAATAAAAGCCTGAAGAGGCCAAATCTAGTGAATAGCGTGGTTCGGGCATAACCTGGAATAGTAATTCTTCCAGTTTTTCCCGAAAAATGCGAATGAATGAATAGTACCTTCTTTCTAGCCAGTGCGGTTCTTTTTTCGGCATCGGAAACTTTTACTTTGTCCTGAAGAGCGTTATAATATGTTATGCTGCCAGACTAAATACGAGATATGTCCCTTTGATACTTTGGCGCTTTGCAAGATAGCCAATGAGAAGGATCCCCTTCTATAAAATATTATTTTACAATTATCTTCCAATTTTCATGTATGCCTTGTATATTAGAACATTCCAATATTCAAGAGCATTTATTTTATCACTAGCTGTCCGTAGCCCGACGTTGCTCGGACAAATTTTATACAAAAATTAAAACTTGCTTTCTGTTAACTGCTATTAACACTATAAAATTTGTGTTTATTCTCTAGCCAAACAACGAATCAATGTAATTTTATTATAATCGATCTATCACTCCAATGCACTCCAATGCCTTTGGATACACAATATTCTTCGTTATTCCATCTAGTGCATAAACAAAGAGTAGATTGTTTTCCAATTCACGAAAATGCTGCATATATACATGAGGATTGGGAATTTCCAACTGTTGTAATCACACATAGCAATTCGATAATTGTGCTCGCAGACAAAAATGCATTGCTTTGTAACGTGGGCCGTTGGGCAGCCACACAGATTAGCAGGTAGGGCGACTTATCGTTGTAAATGATACACTCGAAGTTCGGGTAACATCTTATAATTTAATCAACACTTAGAAATTGGTTAACAAACTATGTACATTATAAATAGATACAATTCTGACTTATTACTATTACAGATATTGTCTGTCTAGTTCTCTATCAGATACTGAATCATTCTGAATCCCTTTTACTTATCCTACAGTCTATATATATAATAGAGAAGTCCTCGGAGAGTTAATTAGGCCATAACAAACCCTGGCCTACCGCAGTATGTATACATAATATATACATGCTTGAGGTCGTGTTTATTAAACACTTGTTTTGTATTAAAGGGAACGAGGATATAACCTCGTCCGAGAGTATTTGCATATACATGCATATTGCGTTATCACACCACCCTCCTTAGGGTTTAAAGAAAACCAACACTAAGGTGTTTGCTTTTCTTTAAAACCTTTCTCTCCGGTTACCTTCCCTATTCCTATTCTAAAATATGGTGAATCATTAAAAAAAAATATATAAATGTGCTATGTATTATTATCCTTAAAATTAGTTGTTCACTCATTATATGCGTACAAGTTTATTATTTCTTACTAACGTATTTACACTTAATCTAACAATAGTATTAACTAACCTATCTGTACTTATTTCTAGGAATGATAATGTTTAAGGCGGTTTTTGTGTACTTCAGTACTTTTACCGTCTATGAAAATTGTTATGTTTGGCGGCTTGTTGGTTTCGGTTATTACAAAGGGGCCGTTATACAGTGACTCAAGTTTATTCCCTGCTTCGTTTTTTAATAAAACCTGATCGCCGACACAGAAGTGTGTGGGCCTGCGATTCCTATTTAACTTTTCCTGTCTCTTAACTTTAGATAGAATTAAATTATGTTTCGCATCGTGCAGGGCTGTCTGGAGTCTGTATTTCATTTCTGCGGCGTAATTTTCAAAATTGAATAGCGGTTCTATCGCGCTCGTTATCGATGAAGGTAGCGGATTGTGTTTACCGAAAACTAACTCGTGAGGTGTATATTTGGTTTCAGTATGCACTGTGTTATTAAATGCAAAACACCAGTAAGGTATCCAGGTAGACCAATTGTCTTTATGGTTATTTAACTGGATTCGTAGATACGCTCCGAGATTCTTATGTGTATTCTCTAATGCGCCTAACGTTTCGTGGTGGTAAGCCGTTGATCTCAATTGCTGTATTCCTAGCAGTGAGCAAGTTTCCTTAAAAACTGCAGCCATAAACTCTGTTCCTTGGTCGGAAGCTATCTGTTCGGGAATAGCGTATCTTAATATAAAATTCTCGACCAGGGCTCTGGCTACTGTGGCAGCTTCTTTGCTCTGGATAGGATATGCCTCCACGAATTTCGTTAGTTCGCATTGGAGTGTCAAGATGTACTTATTTTCCTCGTGGTCTTGGTTTAATGGACCTACTAGATCTACAAAAATCTTTTGGAAAGCGTATGACGATGTGGTCGTTACCTTGATTGGTTCCTTGCTGGGTATTGAGTGCTTGTGTTTCTGGCAATCACTACATCGTTTCACGAATGATACGATGTCGTGCTTTAGTTTTGGCCAATAATAAAACCTTTTGATCTGGTTAAATGTTCGGTTTATTCCTCCGTGTCCTCCTGTACGTAGCATATGATGATCGTTTATGATTAGTTGTTGCGTTTCGTAGTCTTCAATTCTTACTACTCCTCCTATTACATTTATTTTTAAATCGCTTGGCTCTCTTTTCTTCCATGGAATAAAATTTCTCAGGAAGTCGCTGTTCCTAGAATTGTCTTTGACTATACATATTTCCTGTATGTCGTGTCCTGTGCAGAACTCCTGGAGTGTAGTCAATAAGCGCATGTGCTGCTGAGGACTCATTGTAACTACAGTCTCCTTCATAAAAATTGTGAGAGCATCTTCGTCGTATAGGAATACTTCCTTGGAACGCATGCTTGTTCCGTTACGACGTTGGAGGGAATTGAAGCTCGCCTTGTCTATCACTCGAAGTTCGATAGATCCCGTTGGCCTTTTCAACAGTTCCACAACCCCGGGGTGGCCTACCCTGGAGCCGGTGGATTCCGTGATTGCTGGGTTCGTAATGGTATGATCGGCAGCTACCTGTCTTGACTGAGCTCTAGTCGTAACAAAAATGCTGTCATTAATCCCATTACTAACCTCCTTCAAGTCGTTGGAATCTATCTCTATGCGTGATAAAGCGTCTGCAACTACATTTTCTGAACCCTTAACATAGTTAATGATGAAGTCATATTCTTCTAACACTAACCTGAATTTCGTAAGACGGCTAGACGGGTTGGTCATTCCAAACAAATATACTAACGGCCTATGATCTGTAAAGATCTTAAATTTCCGGCCGTATAGGTAAGGCCTGAAATGCTTCACTGCCCAAACCACGGCTAATAACTCTTTCTCGATTGTGCAGTAGTTCCTTTCAGCTTTGTTTAAGGATCGACTGGCATAAGCGATTGGCCTGTCGTTGCCGTTGGATAGCACTGCACCAATAGAGTAGCCGGATGCATCTGTTTTTAAAGTGAACATGTTATCTTCATCGAAATTTGGATATTGTAGAACTGGTGGTGTCTGAAGGGCTAGCTTGAGCTTTTCAAATGCCTTTTGTTCCACATCGGACCATGTAAAAATAACATTTTTCCTTGTAAGGTTGTTCAAAGGATTCACGATGTTGGCAAAATTTGGAATGAAACGCCTATAATAATTGGCGAATGCGACAAATCGTTTTACGTCTTTTGCGTTCTTAGGAACTGTATATTCCATTAAGGCTTTTACGTTGGAAGGGTCTGGTGAGACTCCTTCAGCCGAAATGACGTGTCCCAAATATAAAATTTCTTTTCTTAAAAAGTCGCATTTGCCTGGGTTTAGTTTAAGATTAACTTTTCTTAGCCGTTCTAGTACTCTAACTAAATTCAGATTGTGTTGTCGGAGATTGTTGCCGAAAACTATGAGATCGTCTAAATATATAAAACATTGTTCGTAATTAAGGCCTGACATAGCTATTGTCATGGCTCTGGAAAAAGCGCTACTACTCGTTTTTAGTCCCATGGGAAGCCGACACATTTGATATTGATCTTTTCCGGTCGTAAATGCTGTGTAGGGACGGCTTTTGGGTTCTAATTCTATCTGGTGATAGCCTTGTGCCAAATCTAAATGAGAAAAATAGACTGCGCCTGAAAGCGAGTCTAATATCTCGTTGATTGATGGCAGTGGGAATTTGTCGTCGACTATCTGCTTATTTAACAGCCGGTAGTCGATCACTATCCTCCACTTTTGGTTTCCGTCCTTATCCTTCTTCTTGGGAACTAATAGTAATGGAGATGACCATGGTGATTTTGCCTTTTCTACAATGCCATCGGACAATAGTTTCTCTACTTGCCTGTCGATCTCATGTTTCTGCGAATGTGGCAATCGATAGGGTTTAGAATATATTGGATTTATCTGCGGGTTAACCTGTATGTCTCCCCTGTATATGCTTGTGTGCGTAAGTTTGTCTGAATCGAGGAAAAAAACGTCGCAATACTTAGCGATAATTTTCTGCATCGTAATGTTTTCTTCTTTATTGAGATGTGACGTATTTACTGTTTGTAAAACCTTGTCGACGCGGTTGACTGATTTGGGGCCACTATACTTGAAAGTGCGAACGTCGTATTTACCGAGGTCGGTCACCGTAGGAACAAAATTTTTCAATGTCGCGTCGCTATCTCTTGTATTAAGTATACGGACGGGCACTAACCCATTCTTTGGGCTAACAATAGATCCCCCTATGAATATACCTGGGGCGGCTTCCTTTTGGGAAACCACGCAGTCGCCAGATGCATTTATTTTAAAATATTTGATTACTTCGCAACGCGGCGGAATGTTAACAACCGTGTTCTCATTGGAATGCAAAGGTAATGTAATTTGCTGACCTTCAATCGAAAACGTAATACTATATTTCTCGTAGTCTATTATCGCGTTGTATTTAGCGAGTATGTCAGAACCGATGATGCCTATAAATTTGTTATTATTTACGTTGTCTAGTACTGCAAACTCGTGCTTAATCTTGGCCTCACCTAACCTTAATGTAATGAAAGCTGATCCGCGTGTTTTCGTTTCGCCGTTTATGCCGACTATGTTTACCTTTCTTGTTTTATCAACAATTTTGTTTGTGTAATTACCATTTAAAAATATAACACTTATCGAAGCACCTGTGTCAACCAGAAATAGATTGTCGTTATTATTGAAATATGCATTAATATATGTTAAATGGTCGAGGTTAAAAAAATAATGCCTGGAATCTGTTTTTAGTTGACTACTCTTCGAAAAAATTGATTGTCTTTATTATCGTCGGACTGGGTCGCGTTTGCTGATACAGTGAACACTCTTTCGCGGTTATCGCGTTTGTCGCGTCTAAAATATTTTTTCCTATAACCATGATTATAATTGCTAGGCGTGTAATCATGTTGGAAATTTCTTCTTTTATTCCCGTTATCTGTATGCCTATATTTCCGGTACCGATTGTCTTTAGCTTGCGAATGATTAAACGCGGCTTTTGAATTGTTAAACGTAGCTTTTCTTGAGAAATGATAAATCGTATTGTTATTGCTTGCGGGGTTGAGTATGTGCTCGTTCGAAGCCTCTTGAATCGCGTCGCTTAGTGTGCTAGGGTTGCGTGCTTTTATTAGAAGCTTTATATGTGGATCGCGAAGTCCGTTAGTGAATGTATTTACAGCAACCTGTTCATTAGCCATGCGGAACTTATCTATAAGCGTGTCGTCGTCGCCAGCTTGCGTGATGGACAGTTGTGCTAGCAGTTCTTCAACCGTCTCGCCGTACTCGTTTATTGATTTCGCGCCCTGTTTAACGTTGTGTAATTGTGAAGTTAGAGCTGTGACCGATTTTTTCGCAATGAAATAGCGTTTTAAGTCTGTAATTAAAGCGGCATTGTTAGGGTATGTTTTGAGTAATCTTAATTTTGCTTTGGGGGATAACCGTGTTTTTAGAACATATTTCGTTAGACTCTCCTTTCCTGCGTTATTTAACAATGCGTCATATAATTCAATTGAATCTATTAATTGCAAGGTGACTTCTTCTTTACCGTTCATAACAGGTAATAAACTTGAGGCCGTTCGTAAATCGAAATTTTCAGCCATGTTGCCAATTGTTACATTTAAATTACTTAACCTATTACTTAGAATTTCGGTAGCCTCATCTAATGTCGCGGTAATGTCTTTTATACAATTCTTAGTTGCCTCCCGGGTACTTAAACTATGAGCTATCTTATTAAAATTGTCCCTTATTTCACACAATCTAAGATTAAAATTGTCTATTAGCGCTTGTTTGCGCTTAATTACATTTATATCACTCTTATTGCTAACATTGTCTTTCCTTAAATTACTAAAAAATACCTTTACTTCGTCATGTATCTGTACGAATTGGTCTGGTGCGGACATGGGTGTTAGCCTAGACCTTCTCCTGACTCCGGTGGAACTCCATTTGGACCTGAGCGGATAGGGCCTTCGTCATCCTCTTATTCACGTGCCGGTATGCACCGTAGCAGCAGCAGGACGTTAATATAATCATAACTCCTACAAACGCCACTATGCCGAGAATGTCGATGGTGTCCACGTTGTTCCTTATGTTAGCGTCATTGCCTGCGATGATTACCTCTTCCTTTGTCGCGTAGTTGCCCATTTCTTGCTTCGACCTGCCAAACTGTAGGTTTCCTTTCTTCTCTGGTTCGTTCCAGCTTCCTACATGTTCCTTGCAGTCTTGCACGACTGGCAGAATGGTCCTGAGCCGTAGGTAGGCAGAGATCGCCATGTAACGTGGGCCGTTGGGCAGCCACACAGATTAGCAGGTAGGGCGACTTATCGTTGTAAATGATACACTCGAAGTTCGGGTAACATCTTATAATTTAATCAACACTTAGAAATTGGTTAACAAACTATGTACATTATAAATAGATACAATTCTGACTTATTACTATTACAGATATTGTCTGTCTAGTTCTCTATCAGATACTGAATCATTCTGAATCCCTTTTACTTATCCTACAGTCTATATATATAATAGAGAAGTCCTCGGAGAGTTAATTAGGCCATAACAAACCCTGGCCTACCGCAGTATGTATACATAATATATACATGCTTGAGGTCGTGTTTATTAAACACTTGTTTTGTATTAAAGGGAACGAGGATATAACCTCGTCCGAGAGTATTTGATTATACATGCATATTGCGTTATCACAGCTTACTGCTTAAACACAGCAAAAAACTGATGTCATAAAAATATTGAAACCAAAGACAAACTATATATTAAACAATACGAGAACTAGTTAACAAAACTTGGCAGGTCAACTAATCGCCAACACAGAGTATATTGCAATAGATAATCCTCAGTCCACTGGTATCCGACTTATAATTTACGCTATTAGTGTCTCCGTTGATTTCTAAAAAGCAATTTTTTGTAATTATTTTCGGCGTCCACAATTCTGACATAGCCAAAATTAAATGTATGGCTCAGATCAAGTTCATAATCCACCAGTGCACAAGATCTCTTACTAATACGGACATCACTTTGGTGTTGTGTGATATGCTGTTTTAGCCACTGTGACGTTTGGCCTATGTACACGCTACGACAATCCGAACATCACTATTTAAAAACAAAGGTGTTACATCCTTGGTTTTATTATATAATTTTTTCAAAATGAACGTGTTATATTTGGCTATTTTAATGTTACTGAATTGTTTAAAGAGTGATATAATTGAATGAGTAAGGCAACCAATATATGAAATTGTCTTGTAAATCACACTGTCTGCAGGAACGTCCTCAGTGGGACTATCGTAAAAGTTGGAGCTATATATCAATTTGTTAAGTATATGCCTAGAATAAGCACTGTTGACGAAGATGCTGAAAAGTTTTCTAAGATTGTCTTTTAAGAAGGTAGTGTGGCTTATATGTGCTATTCTGTTTTTCGTAGCTATGATGGTGTTATACTTTTGAATGATGACTGGTGAATGATGAGAATAGAAATTAATGAACCGACCAGATGAAGTTGGCTTTATATATGATCTATCCAGTTAAGCATTAT
Organism: Melolontha melolontha; assembly: GCA_935421215.2. NCBI lineage: Eukaryota > Metazoa > Arthropoda > Insecta > Coleoptera > Scarabaeidae > Melolontha > Melolontha melolontha. The sequence continues at coordinate 162,277,493 of OW285237.1, read as the reverse complement.
TAAAAAAATTAACAATTAGATGCTTTTCTAAATTTTCTATTTTAAGTTAATATTTTCTGTCGTCCAGCAGGTGTTTGATAGTGGAAAAGGATCGATAAAAAAATGATAGTATGTTTTGTACTGTCATATTTTATATGTCACTTTGTCGTGGTTTTTATATACTGATTTCAAATTACATTACGATTTGTTCATATAGAAAATCATGTAGTTTTACATATTGTTAATTCTTTAATAGTTGTCGATAAAATTTGTTGATAACAACCTTCCACACGCCATTAAGGGACACACACAAAATTTTATGAAAATCGATTATGTAGTTTGTAAGTATATAAATAACAAATGAAATGTTTTTGATTTTTATACAGGATTTTTCACGTAACCCGTTCGTTAGAAATTTTCTATGTTAACGCCTTAGGACACATTTGAAAATTTGTGGCACGTAATCTGGATACTTGGTGTATTAAAATACAATATTTACACTCATGAACCACTTTCGGTTATACCGGAAGTTATAGCCAACTTTGATATTTTAAATGGAATGCTATACTTTTTATTGCTTTTTTATATTCCTTGTAAAGTACTATAACACATTATATTGAGATTTCTTCTGCAAAAAAATTAACCGTTTTTGAAATTGTATTTTGATTTTTGTGAAATTTTTTGTTTTTGCAATGTACTTTTTAAAACCATATATCTCAGGTCTATTTGATTTAAACTATCATCTAAACGTCATATTTATACTGATGATAGCACACCGGTATAAGATTCCGAGTAATCTCGAAACATATAAGAAATCTTTTACAGGTGTTCAAAATTTATTGATTAATTCAGTAATCTTTAATTAAAGAAATATCGATTTTTTTAAATGGAACACCTGTAGATAAAGAATTCTAAAGAATTCTAAAAGAATTCTAAGATTGAATTTAATAAATTAACAGGAAACTGTATTCTTCGTAACTTATATTAGAATATCTAAATCTTAATATGAAACATAGGTTATATTTATTTAAAAAGAATAATTCGATAGTGGTTTTATTTAATGCCATTAAATTAATTTATCATTTTCAAAATTCGTAGGATGTTTAAAGAATACTTAAGTGGACTTGGATGGGAATTGATTGTACTGGATCAGGCTGGTAGATCTGTGGATGCGGCATACAGGTATCAACGGCGATCGGCTGGCGTCCCCAGCTTGTTGTTCGATCTTGCGGCTGGCTTCCCGGCGAAATGCAATTTACGTTTTCTTGGACACCGGTAACCGTCTGGACTCGCAAAATACGTTAAACAGGAGGTGGATATACTGGTAAGGTTTTGACTAGATTTGACGTATGGTTTTTTAGATTTATTAATACTTTTTCTTTTAATTTGCAGAGAGACACTTATAATACGTCAAGGTGTTTTTAATGGAGAATTTTCTAGTGACGCTAACTTTCTTTTTTTTCTCAATCCTAATTTCTGATTCGACCAACTGTATGTATTTATATAGTCTCGACATTTTATTATAATGAAAATGACAATTTAATCATTTTAAATATACTTATGCTTAGTATAAATTATCTAGTTTATATTGGTGAATACAAGTTTGACGTGTGAATGTTGATAGTTGTATATAATTCTAATTTTATAGTGGGGAAAATTCCAGCGGTAATCTTTTTTAAATTTGTACAGTTTTGCCTAAATAAATGGCGCCATTTTTTTATTAATCAATTAAGTTGAAATATCTTTGGAAATACAAGATATCGGAATGAAATGACAGATACAAATAAAAAAAATAAAATAAATAAATGTGAGAATGAATTTAAAATAATTAAATACGCGAAATCAACTTTATTGATATTACATATGAAGAATTCAGTTTCAATATTTTTTTTTATAATCTAAAGCTAACATCTATACATGAAAATTCCGTCTTTTGCTAACTAAGGCATTCTTAGGTGTAAGCTTGACCTACATCAACTTCCCCAGTAATTTGGTAAGACGTTATTGTCTTGGCAAAGAGGCTTATCCAAATTATTCATCAAAACTATTAAATTGAAAGCTCTGCCATTTAAACTTATGTGTATGTATTTTGGGTAATTGTTATAGATTATACCTTTTATGTATTAATTGTCATTATTATTTTTGTTTTTTATCTGTGTTTGTATATAAATTTTATTTCCGTATATATTCGTCTAATAGTATCCTTATACGTTATATTGTCATTATTATAGTATTTATGTTTGTATGATTTTTTTTTTCTGTATGTCTTTTATTGTTTTGGTTTTCGAACTGTAAACTACCTATATAACTGGGCTGTTATCTGTATTATTGTAAATATTTGTCATAGTACATATTAGTATTTTTATTAATAAGATTTAATTTCTTTGTATATTTGTTTTATAAGATGTTTTGGACTATAATATAACTGAATTGCTGAGCTGTTGGTATTCAAGACTTGTTATATATTCTGCTGATCATTAGTCTAAAATATTCTGTTTTGTATAGTTGTTTGGCTTGGGGGGTTATTTTATTTAATATCTCATGTTGTTGGTACTTTCTTTGTATACTTTATATAGATTGTTGTAAATAATATTTGTTTTATTCATACAGATGCAAACTTTGTTTAATTAATAAATACTTTCTTTATAAATACATATCCTTTACTATCCATTCTTTCACTTATCTTTTAAATCCCATGCCTTGTTAACATATATAAATTCCCTGTACTTAGACTCTTTTGTCTATATATATTTTAATATTTCATAATACATATTCATATAATTATCATAAGTAAAAACACAAGAGCTTTTTTTTTATCGGATAAATTTCTCTTTGTAACGAAATTATTTTGCCAATCAGTAATTTGACGAGAAAAACTTACATGAAAAAATCGCGAGACGATAGTCGAGCGATTTTTTCTAATGTAAGTTTTTCGAGCGAAATTACTGATTGGAAAAATATTGAGTTAAAAAGAAATTTATCCGATTGAAAGAAAAGCTCGAGTGTTTTTTGGCAAGATAAATTAACGACATGAATAAAACTTTTTAAATTGTCTCCATATTGACGATTTTGTATTTCTTGTGTTTTGCAGTATTGATCTTTTGATATTTGTTGAAATTTCCCCAAACCGACTCGTATTTTACGTTCAACGATACTTAATAGTTATTACCTGTCAGCTGCCAAAATAAATTAAGTGATGCAGGGCTACTAGATATGTAACAGGAAGAAGCATTTTTATCGGAGGAAGAAGCATTTTTATCGGTGATAAAAAGCTATGTAGGTTTTTATCGCTGTCAAAGTGACAAAAATGTCACCCGCATATGGACATTTTTATATAGGAGTTAATTTATCATTATAAATTATTTATTTATATTTAACTCAATATCCCCATATTATATATTAATTCCTTCTATCCTTTATATCTAATCTTTTGCATTTCAAATAACTTTTCATCATACCTTATTTATATCATACTTTTGTCTTACATTGTACATTGATTCTATCATCTTTGTTTAACTTTAAGCAGATTTATTAGTATTTATTTTCCCCATTGAATATTTTATATTTGTCCTATGAGATCAATTAAATAATTGTTCCTTTTAAGGTTATTCTTATGCCATTGTCAGTGTATGTTATATTGCTTTGTCTCAGAATATTTAATTTTTCAGTCATTGTTTATTCGTCCTTACGCTGACAAGCTCTAATTATGTTAAATTTTTCTTTTTATTGTAGATTGTGTTAGCATATTTTTGTTTAGGTAAATATTTGTATATAGTTTTTGGTCATTAATAAGTAATCATCTCCCCATCTTGGCTGTGGTCGTCTTATTCTTTATTAGAACACCGAGATTCTGTTATCTTTGTTTATATATTAATTTTTCTCTGACGCACCTTAGGTGTGTGATTGTTATTTTTATAAGTATTAAATATATTACCTCTACCTAAAGTGATATGCATGTTTTTAATGATCAGTGTATTAGTAGCTTCAGTTTTTATATACGTAGATGTATAAGAGTTGGTTTGTGTTTTAAGTAGGATATTAAAGAAATCGTTGGTCTCAAAATATTCATTTATCATGGAATTGTGTTTTGTTCCTTGTATATTTATTGAATTATACATGTTAGTAGATATTTGTGAACATTGAAGATGTAAACTGGTGTTATGAGTGTAGGTGTACCTGTGTTTTGCGTGTATGTTGTACATTGGAAAAATATCATGTATATTTCTGATTGTAGTTGGGTTGCTGTTTGTTTCATTTCTCCCCATTATTAATGTTATAATATTGTTAGTTTCTTGAGTAATGTTTGTTAAAAATTTGTAATATTCTCTATCATTTATTAAAAATTGATTATGTGTCTTAACTTTGCTTTTGCATCTAAGCGATTTGTAAGACTTTTGATTAGATAATGGTTTGATTGTGTATTTGTTACATGTGTTATTGGTACTTGCGTTTGCTAACATATCTTTGTGTTCCGGCATAAGTTGATCTATTTTTATGTCATTAATGATCTCGAAATTTTGATTTGCGCTAGTTGGTAATTTTTCATTGAAAGTATCTATTTTGTGTGTTAAATTTCTTATTAATTTTACATTAAAAGCATCTATTATTTGTATAATTCTTTCTTCTAATTTCGTCTGACTCTCTTTTAATTCTTTTATGTCCCCTTTCATTTCTTCTTTCTCCTGTTGGTCTAATTTACTGTTAAGATTTGTTTCTATTTGGCTTATATTTGTCTCTAATTTTTGTGTTAAATTAGTTTCTAATTTTTCGTTGTTTTTCTCGATATTTTTGTCATTGTCTGCTATAAATTGATTGAACTTAGCTTCTTGTTTGTCATTGTTGGTGTCTAATTTTTGATTTAAATTTTGGGTTAAATTAGTTTCTAGTTTTTCGAAAAATGCTGTTAAAGTATTAAGGGTCAGAGGCACCTCCTCTTTTGGTGTTTCTGGTTGAGCGGTGACTGTAACAGAATCACCCTGATCTGTTTCTCTCTCTGCAAGGTTTTCTCTCGACTTGCTCCTGGTGCGTTTGTCCATTTTATTATTAGGATTGTAAATATTTATATTATAATACTTTTTGTTATTTGTTAAATTAGTTTTATGTATATAAATTGTTTCTTGTGCAATTATATTTGTCTTGTCCCTTTTTAGTTAATTATTCCAATCTTTATATTTTAATATTAATATTTTAAGTGTAAATTAATTGTGAGTAAATAAATTGTTATCTCGTAAAATTGTCTTTGTTTTAAACTTTTTGACTTTGTATGTAAGTGTTAATTATAAGAACAATTATCCCTTTTAGAAATAAACTTACAAATCCTGTTTCTGAGTATCAATAAGCGTCCTAACACATAAGAAAAAAAAACCACAGAGAAGCAAAATACAGACTTACAAAAAAAAAATATTATATATCTTAAATAAATCTAAAAAGAATACAGTTTTCCTTGTTTTTAATTTTTATCCTCTCTCGTTTTATTTTATAATTTGTGTTCTATTGATCACGTTTTCTAATGGGCCTACACGTTGTGGCGACAATTGATATACAATGCCGTGAATTGTGGCTGATAAATGCACTTATAATTGCCCCAAGTTGGGCTGGCCAATTGATATGCAATTCTGACGGTGTATAAAATGAATATACATACAAAATTTTAAATATTAAATAAACTGGTTGGTTAAATTTTTAAATTGTGAATTATCAATCTCTATATTAAGTGGGCTATTACAAGTTACATATAGATGGGGTTGTATTACATCAAAAACTGTTATTTGCGCATGATGTAAAGATACATATTCGTTAATATCGAAGTATACATAACCAAAACAGCTGTTCATAAATATAACTACTTATAAGTGTATTCAGGTGGGCGGAAGTTTGTGTGATATGTCCGGCTAGACAGAAGAACAGTTTAGAGTCTTGTTGTTGGACATAAAAACATGCCTATTAAATGGTAGGTTCGGTGACTGCAATAGGACACTTACAAAATCAGCTGATGCTAATGCAATTAATAATAGTGTTTCTATATTCAAAACTACAAAATAAAACGAATGAGATAAGGATTATAATTATGGACTTTAATGAAGTAATTGCAAAGAAAGAACAGGTAAGTGGAAAAATTAATTAACTTATGAATATATATAAAATGTAACATGTCACGTGATGAAATAAATATGGCATAAAATCTAGGTTGAACGATACAACAAAATAAATGTGACATGAATAAAGCTAAACGCATAAAATAATTCTAAGATTGAATTTAATAAATTAACAGGAAACTGTATTCTTCGTAACTTATATTAGAATATCTAAATCTTAATATGAAACAGGTTATATTTATTTAAAAAGAATAATTCGATAGTGGTTTTATTTAATGACATTAAATTAATTTATCATTTTCAAAATTCGTAGGATGTTTAAAGAATACTTAAGTGGACTTGGATAGGAATTGATTGTACTGGATCAGGTTGGTAGATCTGTAGATGCGGCATACAGGTATCAACGGCGATCGGCTGGCGTCCCCCGCTTGTTGTTCGATCTTGCGGCTGGCTTCCTGGCGAAATGCAATTTACGTTTTCTTGGACACCGGTAACCGTCTGGACTCGCAGAATGCGTTAAACAGGAGCCGGATATACTGGTAAGGTTTTGACTAGATTTGACGTATGGTTTTTTAGATTTATTAATACTTTTTCTTTTAATTTGCAGAGAGACACTTATAATACGTCTAGGTGTTTTTAATGGAGAATTTTCTAGTGACGCTAACTTTCTTTTTTTTCTCAATCCTAATTTCTGATTCGTCCAGCTGTATGTATTTATATAGTCTCGACATTTTATTATAATGAAAATGACAATTTAATCATTTTAAATATACTTATGCTTAGTATAAATTATCTAGTTTATATTGTTGAATACAAGTTTGACGTGTGAATGTTGATAGTTGTATATAATTCTAATTTTATAGTGGGGAAAATTCCCGCGGTAATCTTTTTTAAATTTGTACAGTTTTGCCTAAATAAATGGCGTCATTTTTTTATTAATCAATTAAGTTGAAATATCTTTGGAAATACAAGATATCGGAATGAAATGACAGATACAAATAAAAAAAATAAAATAAATAAATGTGGGAATGAATTTAAAATAATTAAATACGCGAAATCAACTTTATTGATATTACATATGAAGAATTCAGTTTCAATATTTTTTTTATAATCTAAAGCTTACATCTATACATGAAAATTCCGTCTTTTGCTAACTGAGGCATTCTTAGGTGTAAGCTTGACCTACATCAATATATATATATTTAGTGTTAATAAGAATTAAATTTCTTATTTATTTTATTGGCCGTGTCTTAATATTAAAATAATAGACTTTTTTATTGGTTTAGCAACCTTTAATGAATTTCAATGTTTTTCTCTACGACGTTTCGACTCTTCTTATTATTAAGTCTTTTTCAAGTGACTAGAAACAAAAAATTAATACAACGAACGGTAAGAAAATATGTTTACATTTGTATAAATGAATTAAAAATTAAAAATTAAAATAAAAATAATAATAAAGTAAGGAATATTAAATGATTACATTTGTATGTATGAATTAAAAATTAAAATTAAAATAATAATAAAGTAAGGAAAATTAAATGATATAAAGCTCACCGATTTATTCCGTTTCAAAACACATATTTGTGTACATGTGTGGTCGGACCTGCCCGAGACCTTTCCAGGGTCGACCGCGTCACTCAGAATATTTTGTGTGACTAAATGTCTTTGTTGGAGAAATGAAATTTCCTATTTCGTTTTAGAATTAGCATGGTCAGGCCATGTGTTAGGGAAACATAGTATATGTATTTACAATGGGAAAAAATAAACAATTTTTGGTGTGTGTGGGTGGTGTTTGTTGTCTTCTATTGTTTGATGAGTAGATAATAGAGTTTAGAAAGTGCATCAATCTCGTTACGGTCGTTGATTGTTCTGCCGATTTTGAAAATATGGATCATTTCTAAGACCTCCCTGGCCTTTGTATTTTTTTGCTTTGTTATTATTTTGGTATTTTCAAAATTAAAATAATGTTTTAGTGTCATCTGGTGTTCTTTTAAGGCAGTCTGATTTTTTGCGTATTTGTGACCTTTTAATCTTTCCTGTAGTAACTGTTTTGTTTGGCCTATGTATACTTTGTCACAGTCTTTGCAGATCGAAACGTCGTAGAGAAAAACATTGAAATTCATTAAAGGTCGCTAAACCAATAAAAAAGTCTATTATTTTAATATATATAGATGCATCAAACTTCTTGCGAAAAAGTTAGAAAGAATATAAATCTTAAAACAGAGAAAATATTTTATATCACACGAGAAAACAAAAATAACCACACATTACTAAGCAAACAAGTGAATAAAATCAGTATATTAAATATACTCTTCACTCTTTGGTCACTCTAAGCTTTAACACATAGGAACTCTATTAACCATTTTTGGAATGGTAAGACGTTTGGCGATCGACGACGATCTACATCCTCGGGACTCATGCTGATACGTTTGAAGCGAGAACCCAACGACAAATCGTGGCGTTCGTGGGGATCAAAATCTGAGAATCTTAAAAAAGAAGTACTGAATTGTACCAAGTATAGCAATTTTATCCATTTTACCACTTTCCCTGAACACGTCTTCTTTAAGCAACCGTATCTGTCAAACTAAACGTCAGAAGATAATGAAAATTGGAACAGCTTCTTGTAAAAGCATGGCCAAGTCGAAATTAGTACTAATTTTTTTCACAAAAAGCACTGATGGGCGAGTCTCGTCTTCCGTCAAATAATCCTCTTACAATAATTATATTAAAATCTTACTTTTGTAGACAGTTTCGTCGTTTCTGTAATATTTTTCTAGGTCAGCTCATGCAAAATATTTTTAAAACAAAAATTATTGAACTTGGTCCGCACAAAAGCGAAATATCTTTACTATATTCTTTAATTCATTTGTGGAAAAAGAAAAAGAATATGAAAGGACTAACTTCAGTAACCATAATTTCTGAATGCTTTATAAATTTTTCTAATTGAAGAATAAAAAAACATGCATCAAAACATTCTGTATATCAGCATTAATTATTGAAGTTGTTAAAGCAACGCATTTATGTATAAGAACTCAAATAACTGGGAGCGATAGAAATGTCTTTAATTATGCTGGTGCAAAATTGAAAGGAAACCTGTTTTTGTTACACACGCTTTGAGCGTGTACTCCTTGAAGTATGCATAATATACATTTATGTTGTGTAGCCGTATTTTTTGTTTACATCAAACACCTCTGGCGAAAGAAAAACACTCAATTTTTAGTTCAACACAAAATATGCTGTACGTTCTTTTAAGTTTAATCTAAAAGTAATTTTTCTTTCATATTGGAATATGGGTGAATTTATTTTCGAAATAAAATATTTATAACACTTTTTTTCTCTGGTTTTTATGAAACTAGTATGCTGTAACATATTGGATTTTTCAAATGTGGAATTCTTAATTTATTAAAATAGGAATAAAACACTACTAAGTACCTGATGAAGCCTAACTAACTAATATTAATAAAGCGAAGATTTTAACTATTAGTTTTATTTCTATTTTAAATTATGGATCTCCATCAAATAAAAGCCGAATCAATTCAATTACCTTAATTTATTTTTAACCAATTTTTTAGTGTCTGTAACATTGTAATTTTAAACATACTTGAGTAGGTAAAACCTCCCTAAAAGTGGAGTGGAGGCGCGTTGATACAGTTTCTGCATGTTGCGGTTGTATCCGTCAGACGGAAACTCCAGGCTTAGTTTTATGCTTGTTATGAAGACAGTAAGTTTTGGTGTTAATGACGTTGACATTAGGTCAATTAGCAACCTTTATAGATTCTTCTATGCTCTTAATAACTTTTGTATTATGGTACGAACGTTATTATGGTGAACGTATCACTCCAGTTGTGTGTACTGATGATTCTGTAGTAAAATGAAAGACGTGTATGTGTATCTGTAGAGATACTTTCACAAAAATATAAACTCGTATTGTGTTCTGTAATGGCAACTACTTCAAGATTAGGGTGAGCTATTCATTTGTCTGCGAGCACTGCTATCGGATTGCTATGTGTGATTACAACAGCTGCAAATGAACAATTCTCATGTGCATATGTAGCACGTTAACATTGCTAAACGATCTGCACTGCTTGTTTATACACCAGATGGAATAATGAAGAATAGTGTGTATCTAAAGGCATTGGAATGCGAGACTTGTAATGAAATATCATTGATTCCTTGTTTATCTAGAGAATAAACAAAAATTTTATATCGATTAATGGCAGTTAATGCAAAGGAAGTTCTAATTTTCAATAGAATGTGGCCGAGCAACGCCAGACTACGGGCAGCTAGTTAAAAATATATTCGTTTTATACAAAATTTGATGAGGTACGTGGCTTGGTTTTGCACTAGTTATGAAGACAATGATGTTTCTTTTGGCGTTCGTGATGTTGACATTAGTCATTGAGCAGCCTTGAATGTTCTGTTAAGTTCTGCCTTAAAACTAATATGTAAGGGTGTTATTTAGGTGAAACTATCCGTCTAGTGGTACATACTTATGTTACTGTAATAAGATGATACATGTGTCTGTGTATTTGGAGAGATAGTTTTACACAAATATGAACTTGTATTCTCCAGACTAGTTTTTTAATAATATTTTTGTTTTGAATATCTTGTAAGATATCCTGCATAGACAGGCCAAGCTATTTTACTTAGCATGGCTTCAAATCTAAAGTTTTCTATTCGACTTCTGTAGTTTATCAAGGCTCCAGATTAAGTTCCGCTTATGTGTATTACATTTTTTAATAATATAATATCGTCTCTTGATGGTATTATATTATGCAGATGACCTTAAAATACACTAGGATAGCTATTTATGTATTTATAACTAGAGTTACTAGGCATCGTAAGTTTGATATTTTTGACAATATACGTACATTCTTCATACGGCCGCTAGTTGTGTTGTTTACTGTGACTTTTTGGATCAGTCAAGAATGGAATTCACTCATGGAAATATTCAGACGAAGATTTAGTACAATTTTCGTCATGGATTATCTCAACAATGCGTCGATCTTTTAGTGATGAAGGCAGGTCTAAAACCACCACATATCACTGGTTTAGTGAATTGAATTCTGGCCGTCCTGCGCCATGGACAAATTTAAAGAAGGTTGTCCAAAATCGACAGAAACCATCGATGCTGTGTGCACGAACTGATAAGGCAAGATCGTCATCTGACATGATGAGATTAAGACATCATTGGGTATTAGTATGACAAGCGTACATGAGATATTGCATGAAAATTTATCGTGAAAAAAATTTTTCGCGTTGGATTCCGGATAATTTGACAATCGCTCAAGAAAAAGGTTCATGTCGATTGGTGCAAAGAAATTTTCAAGAAATACTCGTACAATCGTATTACGTCAAAAACCGTGTACAACATCTACATGGGTGATGAATTTTAAATCTATGTGTAGGAGTATGAAAACAAACTGTAGTCGATGGTGTGGGTGTTCAAAGGTGAGGCAAACCCAACAAAAGTTGTTCGCGCAAGGAGCACTTCGAAGAAAATTGTCGCCTGTTTTTGGGGGAAAATGTACATTGAGCTATAGTATCATTAGAGGATCGTAGAACGGTCAATTCTAAATGATATACAACTATTTGTTTGCCAAACGTCTTCGGAAAAATAAGAAAAAAAAAACATTACCGTACCGCCCTGATTTGGCACACAATTATTTTATTTTGCCCATATACGTAACGAATAAACTACGTGGTCAACAAATTTTGCCGCCAAAAGAAGCGGTTGATACGTTCTAAATGCATGTTTTGAAGATACCTCAATCGGAATGAAAAAAGCGCTATGAAAAATTGTTCAAACGTAGCCAAACGTGCTTCTATTATGACGGAGAATATTTTTAAAAACAATAATAATATATTGTAGACTAGGGCGAGAAAGCTCTTATTTTAGCCGAGCATACAGTTCATTGTGGAGGCGCTAGCCGAGGCAATAGAATGTGTGCCAGACACAGCAATTAATATGCTTTCATTGCCGTGTATTATATACTATATTTTGTACTGTTTAATTAGAATATTTCTCTGAAATTTTTTATTTGTAGGTTGGGCTCAAATGACAGATTGCATATTGAATTCCTTTATTAATGAAAATGTTTGACCTACCAGGGAGAATACATTTAAGTAACGACAAAATAATAGAAAATACATAGAGGGAGATGCTCTTCCCATGTTATTTAAATGTATTTTTTTCAGCTCCGCCGTACAATAATAACGGCAAAACTGCCGCCGGACAAAAATTAACTCCTTCAATATAAGGTTGTGAATAGTATAATATCGCAATTATTATACGCTTGAAAAAAATATGTAATAATAATTTTTAATGATAAATATTTGTTTTTGTTTATTGTTCCGAATACAAAAACAGCAAAACTCGTATTACAGTATTAATGTCGCGTTTTCGAAAAATAATTTAAATATTATATGTACATAAAAAATTTGATTTAAGTATTTCCAAATCCTGTATTATAATATTAACAAGGAAGATTAATTGTAAAAATTCTCTTAAATACATTGACAACGTTAATACAGCAAATGAACTATTTTTCTTTTCTGATGGTATGTATTATAGTATGTTAAACTTCAATGAACACCTATTAGATATTACAAGATCTGAAAGTTTTATTATTAAAGGCTACTGTGCCTGGTACATGTTCAAGCATCTCGCCCCGAAACCAGTTTTTAATTGCTTGATACGAAGAAACAGTCACAAGATATTAGGTAACAAAGTTCTCAAGGCAACCTTTTTATAAAAATAACCTATGACAACTTATATTTCATGGCATCAATTTTGAAATTAACCTTGAATGAAACAATACACTCGAAACTTTCAGTGTAGTAATGTAAAGTCAATAATTGAAAGATCCGCAGAAACATTTTTTTTTAAATTTCATCGTTAAGAACTACTATACCAGGACGAAAACTTGTTACCTCTCTTCATATAGATACAATCTGTTAAGAAAAGTTTGTTGGATGTTTTGTTAGTGGAAACAAACAAAAAAATCTTAGTCAACATGAGTTTGCAATTCAACTGTTTCTCACATGTAGTCGATCTCTTCTTTTAAAATAAAAAGGTATGATTTTTAAGTTTCGACAATGGTCACTTATTGAAAATCCATAATTATCAGAATATGATATAAAACTCACATTTATACACTTTCCAACTGTTTTATTTTAACATGTTTCGCTACTCTGTAGCTTCTTCATATGTTAAACTATCCGTATGTAGATGAAATTTTAGCTTGGATTGTATGAAAAGAGAGACAACTAAATCACTTTGTGAAAAATACCGGCTGTCCTCGAAATAAAAAGACAACGTATGAAAAATGTAATATTGAGATGTAATTATATAGAATATAAATCCAAAATACTATATCTTAAACTTGACCGACAATAACAAAAAGAATATGCTACACTTTTCGCGACAAAATCTAAATACAAAACAAGTAGTATACGTAGTAGCGAGATGTTCTGCTAGGCCACCCCCTTTCCTTTGAACCTACCTGTTGGCGAACGTTCCCAAGGAAATACTCTGCCGGCCAACTCAATCGATTTTCAGAGAGCGTCGCGAGTCAAGGTCGCGAGGTGGAATGTGAGCGCCACCGTATTTCCCCTGCAGAACACCCCCGTAACACGGAAGCGGGTGGGATGCAGGTAGCCTCAAAAGCAAAACTAGATTGGCCGCAAACTACTTGATACTGATCCAATATACCTTTGCCTAACTCATACACTTGTGAGATAGGTCTCAAACAAACACATGACATCAACTATAACAAATTTATTAACAAAAAAAAACCAAAAGGCTAAAGCCTGTTATACCGACATGCAATGTCAGAATCAAAAAAAATTATAGGGGTATCGCCAAAGGCGGAAAAAAAGGTTACCTTAACAGTGGCAAGCCCAAGTGACCCACCAGAAAAATTGAATGTGAGAGTACACAAGATATAGTTTAAATATGAATATAGTTATGGTTTAAATAAAAAAAAGAAAAATTAAATTATAAGAAGAGAAATGTGACGGCTTTCAGAGCAATTTTGCTTGACTAGATGTCAGCGAAAGCACAACATTTAAAACTAGGCAATTATCTCCAAGTTAGTAATATAGATTTGAATTACTAAAATAAACTAAGTAAAAGTCCCGCGCCACTGGCGCATAACAGAGATTACAATAAAAACAATCGAAAGTACAACGTATTAACAGGTAAGAAATTAAAGTGAACAAAATATGTATTAGGATATTAGGTATAACCCCCCTGTATTAACAGGTAAGAAATAAAAGTAAACAATTATAAATTAAATTAAATTCGAGTTTGAACAAGTGTTTCAGTAAAACACAACTAAGTATACTTAATTCTGGGTTCTTTACAATAAGGTTATAACGATCTTAATTTCATCAAAACAACAACGTATCCCCAAAATAATATTTATCCAGTACGTAGGCCCGCCTGAAGGACCAATGCCTCGTACAGAGGAACTAAACAAGTTCCACCTGGCCGCTAAAGAAGTTAGTCAACCAGTATAAATAATACTACAAGAAAATTAGAACGTATCTTGGTGTGTAACCACCTATCTACTAAATACACTTTGATTGATTGATGCCTTGCTCGGCTAACTGAGTTACATGAAAATTATTAAGAAAACCTATGCGAATAACTATTCGCTGAACAGAAAAGAATTGCCTGTAAATTACTTTTTAATTTAAACAATTAACATGCCCTTCACAATAATCGAGCTTTATTACATTTAATAAAAATTATTCTGACAGAATCATTACGATGCTATCCTCTATGACAGGTTTAAATTGCCTCAAATGCCCAAAATTAGCTAATGACTGGCTTTCTTTCAAGCCTTTACGTAAATGAAATGTGAACACACATATATAACCATTAGAGGTTAGGTATTGCACTTATATTATTAACAAAGTATCGACTAACAATTCAACACCTACTTTATATTGTCTTCGCTATCGCCTAATCTATTAACTTAATGGAAATGCCCTCCAAAGGGATTCTGATGAATATTATTCCTTAAACTCGGAAGTTCGCCATGTTGGTAACGCCCATAAAAGTTCTAGAACGTTGCTTTTTTTCTGCAACCACGCCTGGAATTTGCGAAGTCCCTCGTATTCGCAAATTCCAGGCGTGGTTGCAGAAAAAAAGCAACGTTCTAGAACTTTTATGGGCGTTACCAACATGGCGAACTTCCGAGTTTAAGGAATAATATTCATCGAAACCGTAGGAGGAAAAGAATAAATACAGGCCTACGATATAAATAAATCCTAAAAGGATAAGAGACAACTATTAGACAAAGTACCAATAATTAAGATATTTCTTACTGCAAAAACCTTGTTCGTATCTAACTAAAGAACAACTTGACTGGTCAATGAACAACGTACGAAAGACAGACAGAATCACCTAAGTCACCCGGACATGCGCTACAGATTAAGGGCGACATCTATAACGTACTTTACGAATCTTACGCAAGCGAAACTCGACTAGATTGAAGAAATTGTAAATCAAACCCCGCGATGTCACTACCAATTTAATTTAATTAAGAAAATGTACGTGAAGGCAGATGAACCCATATTTTTTTCTCTTAAAACGTAACAAATAGTTTTATAATTATGCATCTCATCCAGCTGTTACGTATGTAAACAAACGCTGTAGCGTATTTGTGTATAAGTTATTTATTGTTTACACATTATGAATATATTTAATTCATAAGCGTCACGTAGTATAATTTTTAGGATGTAATTTCGGGGTTCGCGTCGTAATTGACTAATATTTTAGGTTTACGTTCTATATAATTACATATTTCGTTGTCTGTTTACTTCAAGGACTCTGTGTAAATAATTTACATCAAAATATTGAATTTACAGTAACAAAAGAATGAAAAGAGTGGCACAAACTTCCTTGATCTTAATATTAGTAGACGAAACAGCAGACATGTCATTTCTATGTACCATAAACCTTCACATACCGACGTTACAATTCATAATAGTTCATGACACCCGTTAAAACATAAATTGCATTGTAAAGTGCATTGTAACGCCCCCTCTTAAGAAATAGCCCAGGTTAACCACTGAAATGTGTTGATTTTTGTCATTTTCTTCCTAATTTCCGATGTAGAAATTTGTGTATTCGCGCATGGCAACGAGAGACGCCATTTTGTAACAAAGATCACACACTTGTCTACGAGCGCGTTACATGATCTCACTAATCGGCTCATAAAATTTAAATTCTATTAGTTACCAGTGTTTATTATACTGAAACCTGTTGCTCCGAGTGTACCGTTGTGTATTTTATATAAATTTTCGAAAAATTTTGCAAAATTGAGAGTTAGGTAAGTAATATATATAGATGTCCTCATTTGGGTACTCTGGGCGGAAGTAGTCCATGTAAAACACCTATATTATAATTTTGTTGTAATATAACCTTTTCGCTTTAGTTTGTTATCGAGGCAGAAAATTTTTCAGAAATACCTTCACGAAAGTTTTATGGAAGGCAGTATCGTCATTTAAGTACTGCTGTAGAAGACGTTGCCACAGCGAGTGGTCAACATGAAATAGATATTGTTGTTATACCGCCTGATGTGGACCCATACACTGATGAAGAGGACTTGGATGATAACGAGTTACTAGTACAGGACAATATATTTCCAACTGACATAGCCGGTGAAATTGAGTTACAGCATATAAATAGCAGTGATGAAGAGATAAGTGACGACGAAGATAACTTGCCACTATCAGCATGGCGAGAAAATTTGCTAAAATCACAAAGGGCCAAAATTAGAATATCTCCAACCTGGACAAAAGAATTTGTGGATACCAGTATGCGGACAACTTCGGGTTGTGCTGACCGTTTAGATATATTAAAGAATGAGCTCGGAAATTGTAATCCAGTTGAGATATTTGAAAAATTATTCGACGACGAAATATTTGATCATTTGGTGCAGCAAACAAATTTGTATGCGGCACAAAAAAATAGACATGACTTCTTTGTGTTAAGAAATGACTTGAAACTATTTGTGGGGGATTTTACTACTAACTGGCTACCATAAACTACCAAGTGAACGTAATTACTGGAGTCTTGATGAAGATCTTGGGGTCTCTGCTGTCTCAAAAACTATGTCACGGAACAGTTTTCAGGAGATGAAAAAGTATATACATTTAGCAGATAATGATAACCTAAACCGTTCAGAACAAAATGACTAAATTGCGACCGCTAATGAGACTTTTTAATCAAAAATTTCAACAGTGGGGTATATTTCATGAAAACCTGTCAATCGACGAAGCCATGGTAAAGTTTTATGGTAGACATTCCAGTAAGCAGTACATAAAAGGCAAGTCAGTGCGCCTTGGCTACAAAAACTGGATGTTATGCAGTTCCACAGGATACTGCTATGCTTTCGATACTTACTGTGGTGCTAAAGACAATCCTCAAACTCATCAGGTAAGCAATCTACCCTTGGGATCAAGAGTAGTTCTTGACCTTTTGAAAGTTGTTGTAGTACCTTCTGACCATGTCATTTTCTTTGATAACTATTTTAGTAGTCATGCTTTGCTAAAAATGCTTAAGGATCTAGGTTATCGTACTACCGGAACCATAAGGGAAAATCGAACTAAAAAATGCCCAATGACAACAGCAAAATTATTTAAGAAGCAGAAGAGAGGTTATTTTGAACACTTTTATTACAGTGATTCCGCTCTTCTTTTTATACGGTGGCAAGACAACAATACTGTTTCTATGGTTACAAACTACGATACACTAGATCCTATTGGTAAAGTCAAACGCTGGTCGTCGGCGACTAAAGAAAAAGTAGATGTGCGACAGCCAAATATTTTCAAAACTTACAACAAATCTATGGGGGGAGTTGATTTGCACGACCAGGCAGTAACCAACTATAGAGTTTCTATTCGCGGCAAAAAGTGGTGGTGGGTACTTTTTACCAATATGCTAAACATGGCTCTGGTCAATGCCTGGAGGCTTTATCAATTGGTAAGTGGTAATTCAATATCATTGCTCGAGTTTGACAGGATGATAGTTCGCCATTATTTAGCTAGTAATCAGAACTTGACAAAATCGAAAAGGCGACCTATAAGTTACGTACCACCAAGTGTAAGAAGTGATGAAGGTGGTCATTTTCCAAAAAAAACTGGACCAGCAGCTACGGTGTACCCATTGTCACAAGAAGGCTAGGTGGAGCTGCTCAAAATATAGAGTGACTCTTTGCATAGAACGGGAGTGTATCAGAATTTATCATTGCTAAATCAGTTACTTATTGCAGAGATTTCTTTTATACTGCTTTAGTTTCTTTTTCTTTAATTTTAATAGTATTTTGTATTCTTTTTAAATAAATCAATATCACTTTACGAGTTTTTCTTGTTCTTACACTTTATCCCATCGTCCCCATTCAGGGACATATATATATATATATATGTTCTATACCTTTAGTTTTAGAGTGTGACTTAGATTTACTTTTTTCCTTCTAATAGTGCCCCTAATATAAAGCAATTAAAAAAAGTGCTTTTTTTTTCAAAAAATTTCTTGGTTTTAATGGGTTAACACAAAAATTTTCGCAACGATATCAAAACGAAAGATGAACTGTAAAGTAAATTCGCTGGAGGTGACACTACTTTCTACGTCAGCATTAATTTAATTTAACGAAAACCTATTCTGCCTATTTTTGTATAACCCCGAAATATTCGGCAATTTATTACTGCAGGATTATATATGTATATTAAACATGAAGAGCATTATTCCAGTGAATAAACTTAATTCTTAAAATAATTTAAATTTGAAGTTTATATACTGTCTATTTTGAAAGTAATACCACGCTAATGCGGAAACCTGGTAGGAATATCTAAAGGTCTGAATCACTTTGATAGCTATTTTTAAATTGGTTAAATCTTATGGAAATTCGGTAAAAAAATAAATCCACACTTTACCTAGCATACAAGCTAATCAAATATCTGTTAATAAAAAACACCACAAGAACACACAAAAATTGTAATTTGAAAATAAAAAACGCGGAACACATTCAAAAGCGTCAAATATACCGCACGCTCGATTCTTAACTCCAGGAAACAGTTGAAATATAGAAGACTAATTTGGCTGGATAAGGAAGTTCAGTATTCCATCAATGCGAATGATTGCTGGATAACCCTGCTTGAACGAAACCCTAAATTGTGGAATAGAGGTCTAATTTCTAATCCCTCAGAAGCTCTGCCGGTTGTATAACCCTCCCATGTAGGCAATGGTCTCAATGAAATGGTTCCGCAGAGACGACGGAAAGTGCAACTCAATTGCTGTATAAATGAAAACTAGCAGATAGGGTAAACCACCCAGTGATTGGCCTCCCATTCTAATAAGTAGATTTAGAAGCCCATTTTATTTCACCAACCCACATAATATAAACGGCACCTTACGTTTTTGATAGGTAATAGATCCAAATTGTTTAAAAATATGTTACTTTTACTTATTTGTTAGTTGATTGTGCAAAATTAATTAATCAGTTCTGTGGACACCACAAGTTAGTCATTGGCCGCACTTACTCAACGATTGGCCTCCGATTTTCGAATTATTGGCCACAAAATGCAAGCAACCAAGAAAAAATAAATTGGTGTTCTTTTTTATTTAGAATAGGTACCTAAATTTTATTTTACTGAAATACAAAAATAACATATACCTAGGTAGGTATGTACATAATATATTAGGTAGGTACTTCCAAAATAAAACGCAACTTAACAAAATTTTCAAAAATACCTACGTAGGTAGTTTAGAAACAAAGTTTTTTTTCATTTATATTATTTGTAATTAGGTACCTACATATATTTTTGATTCTTTAAACAAGTTTGACACGAAAATATAGTGGAATTCGATTTGTGCAAGTTTAATCGTTCAATGCATAAGTCATGGTAAACACGTCTGCATAAACTACATTTTACTCCAAAGTTTTGATAACTCAAATTTTTAGTGCAAGAGTAACACAACCCGCCGAATAATCTTTGGTTTGTGAAACTAAAAGCAGATTTGACTTCTGAATTATTGTTCTCGAAGAAGAGCCATTTCTTCACCTTTTCAATATTTTTTCTCTCCGCGTCTAGCACTTCTTGGTGTCCTTCCTTTTCATAATTGCTCACAATCTTTTCAGATAACTTGTCAGCTTCTGACAAAATGTCACTCTTTTTTTCATAATTGTTCGTGTGGTCTGGAAAGTTATTTTGATTTTCTTTTTCACAATGTGCAGAATTTTCCTCTGTCATTTCGTCATCAACCTCTGCTAGGATCCTCATCTGATCTTCTACTCTGTTATTTTCTTTGATACATCGTTTTGATTGTCATATATCACGCAGCCTGTCAAACTCTTGTCTAAATGGTTTTGAATGATTTCCGCTTCAACTTTTTCTTTTCTTATTTTCTCAATACTCTTTTGGTCCAGCGTTTTTTCACATGTGTATTTAGAGACCTCCGTCTGTATTTTAATTTTTTTTTGGCAGACATTAGAAGTTGTCTTCTTTTTGACATTCTTGGACTTTTTAGTATCTTCAGCCTTTTTTTTCTTATTTTGTTTTTCAAGTCTCAACATTTTTCTCTCTTCCTTTTCAAGCAATTTCTGTTTTTTTGTTTCCTCTTCTTCTGCTTTCCTCTTAAGCCATTGGGTAGACGTAATCGCAAAAGGCATTTTTTCCCTTACTCTTTTACCTTTTCTGATAGGTGTTTTGGCGTACCATAATGTTTTGTCTAGAGAAATTGAACAATCTTGATCTGTTTCGTTTTCTTTTACCCCTGTTTCAGAATCCTTCTTTAAACATTCTTGATTTTCTGTTTTCGACATCGTGACTTGTGTATCGGTTTGAATTATTGGAGGGTCTACAGTATCAAGCTGATTTACAGTAGTTTCATCTGTCAGAAACAGAATAGGAATATCATTTATATTAAGCAAATTCCAGTTACTTTCTTCGTTAGTTGGAACTTCTTTTAACTCTCCTCTATTATAACATTTTCTGTTAACGGTTGAGTCGACTTCGAATATTTAACAACCTCATTACGTCCCTCTTTTAGTGGGGCAAAATTTTTCCACAGCTTATAAAGAAGACATTGCTCGTTTGGATCATTCTCATACTCCTGTTCACGCAAGGTAAATTCATCCAATATCTCAGATCCAACAATATTTGCGAAATCTATGTAGCTCAAATATGTACCATCAAGGTTTTTACTAGTTGAATGAGGCGCTTTATTTTGACCACCGAGACATTTAGAAAAATCTATTGCGTCTGGATTCCAAGGGTGAAGTCCGGAAGCTCGAAATCCATTTTTAATTGTTTCAATTTTAGCAGAGCGTTCTATAGCAAGTTTGGGAACAGAAGCGAAATGCTCCTTGGTCAAAGTTTCCAGAGGATGAGTTCTTCTCCACTCAACAACCGCTTTTTTCCACCCATTTTTTATCGGCTTGAATGCTGCAACATCCGCGGGTTGCATGATTCGCGTAGCGTTAGGGTATAGACAAACTAAAATTATCTGAAGCTTTACACATAAAGAACTAAGTTTGTATGAGAGATGCGTACAGTGACCGTCTAGGAAGAGAATTACGGGAAAATCGTACCTATATTCTTTAAATAAGGATGTAAGATGTTTTCTATATAGTCACTCATAACGTCCATTTTCATCCAGCCTGAATCTGAAAGACCGATTCCCCATCCTGGAGGCACGGACCGTTATATCTATTTGTGAAACTGGCGGGAGAATTCTTAGACCGTTTGACACCAGATTAAGTAGTGTTGCCGGATTGTGCGGATTGTCACAGATACAAGATTAATATCTACAAATTACCAATAATTTGTATTTTAGTGGAACGGCCAATAACTAGAAGCTAAATGGGAAAAGGCCAATTACTGGATGCTTTACCCTACTAGCTTCTGCGACTGTGGATATGTGAACAAACAATGCCCCACATAATAAGACGAGTTTCCCTGGTGGCATCCACGAACTGAGCAAGGCATCTCCTGCAGCTCTCGACTGCCTAAAGAATTTATATATTATTGTATAAATTAGCTTTATGGCCTTTTTTGTCCTAAAAGTGATTTATACACTGATATCTACATTTGGATTTCGCTTCTCATATGAAATAAATAAATAAGTAACGTCTGAAGCTTTTCACCCTTCGGACTTCAGTTGTGTATACTAACAGTTTGTTCGCTAGCACATTAGGATGATTAGCGAGTCTTTTGCTGTATTCTGCGCTAGGAGTACTGATATGTTGATAGGGGATAACAAAAGGTCACGATGTAGCTCATAATTGAATGCCATATAAGTTGATATAGGTTAAAGTATAGCTTTGTATAGAAGAAAATTATTCTTTTTCAATAATCTAAATTTCCTGCTTATTAGCATACATTTATCTAAATTTCTGTTAAAGTGGAGTTCGCTTAGTTATTATAGGTTCTTTTCAAGTTAATCTTCTACCAAAGTGCATGTCAAGATACTTAACTTCATTGGTTTGTGGAAATCCGTGCCATTCATTTCACCTGGTGGGGATATAAATCTGTTCATAGTGAAGGTAATAAAGACTTTATTGAAGATGTCTTCTTGCCTGTTTAGGATTTGTGTATGATACTAAAACGGCAGTCATCAGCAAACGTGGCAGCTGTAGTTATCCGAGTGATCGGCACGTCAGAGCAGGTATAGTACGAGGTGCATTCAAGTTCTAAGGCCTCCGATTTTTTTCTCCAGACTGGAAAGAGATAGAAGCATGTGCATTGTTTTAAAATGAGCGTGCGTTCGTTGTTAATACGTCACAGAGATGGCAGCACTGTACGGCAGATGGAATTGTAGCGGCAGAGTCGAGAATGAGAACTGTTTTAGATACTTAAAATGGCTACGTTTTCCTTACTTGAACAGCGTGCAATCATTCATTTTCTGAATTTGCGTGGTGTGACATCAATTGAAATTCATCGACAGTTGAAGGAAACATGTGGTGATGGAGTTATGGATGTGTCGAAAGTGCGTTCGTGGGTGCGACAGTTTAATGAGGGCAGAACATCGTGTGACAACAAACCGAAACAACCTCGGGCTCGCACAAGCCGGTCTGACGACATGATCGAGAAAGTGGAGAGTCTTGTTTTGGGGATCGCCGAATGACAGTTGAACAGATCGCCTCCAGTGTTAGCATTTCCGTGGGTTCTGTGCACACAATCCTGCATGACGATCTGAAAATGGGAAAAGTGTCCTCCAGGTGGGTGCCACGAATGCTGACGGACGACAACAAGGCTGCTCGTGTGGCATGTTGCCAATCAATGATGACGCGCAACCAAGGCAAGAATGGGACTTTCTTTTCGTCGATTGTGACAATGGATGAGACGTGGATGCAATTTTTCAATCCAGAAACAAAGCGCCAGTCAGCTTAAGGGAAGCACACAGATTCACCGCCACCAAAAAAATTTCGGGTAACCGCCAGTGCTGAAAAAATGATGGTGTCCATGTTCTGGGACGGTGAGGGCGTAATCCCTACCCATTGTGTCCCAAAGGGCACTACGGTGACAGGTGCATCCTACGAAAATGTTTTGAAGAACAAGTTCCTTCCTGCACTGCAACAAAACGTCCGGGAAAGGCTGCGCGTGTGCTGTTTCACCAAGACAATGCACACGCACATCGGGCTAACGTTACGCAACAGTTTCTTCGTGAAAACAACTTTGAAGTGATTTCTCATGCTCCCTACTCACCTGAGCTGGCTCCTAGTGACTATAATTTTGAATGTCCTCCCCGTTTGTCCTATGTATATCTTATTACGGGAAAAAATTGGTACTTTCATTAAAAAACTTAATAACGAACATATATCATTTAAAACAGACAATACTATACAGAACATTATTGAAAACAACATAAACAAAGATAAAATAGACAAAGAATCAAACTCTGGTGTATATAAGTTAACATGCGAAGATTGTAATAAGGTATACATAGGACAAACGGGGAGGGCATTCAAAATTAGGATGAAAGAACACGAGAGAAGCCATAAAGAAAAGAAAACAGATTCAACTCTCGCAAGTCATTGTATAGATATCAATCATAGATTTAACATAGATTTCAAAATTTTACACATTCAAGAAAAAAGTAAAAAACTTAACCTGTTAGAAAACTTAGAAATTAATAGATACAATAGTTTAGGATTAGCTTTAAATGACCAACTAGATTTAAGCAACTCCCCTCTACTAAATTTAAGATTGTAAAAAAAAAATTTCCACCACCATTTCCCCAATAATTTTCACATAAATATTCAAACTTGTATTGTACATATTCAGTATTTCATCCACCTGATGAAGCCATTGTATGGCGAAACAATATTGTAGTGGTATTTACAATAAAAGAATTTTTGAAACTAGAAGTTTAATTACTTATTTCTTAGCGTTACTCTAGCTTCTTGTAGTATTGTGATGGCAGAAGTTTGGCAGGATCGCCATGTGATGTCCCCTAGTCTTGGTTGTTGCTTCGTTACCGAGGCTGACTCATTAGACACCGGCTTCATGGATAGGATAATTGACACATTCGGGAATGATTAAATAACGTTTAATATTGTTCCCAAATGAGTTCTTTATTATACCGGTAAATCCGGCCTTTTATGAGTCGCCTTGGAAACTAAGCCATAACCAGGACCAGGGGACATCATTTAGTGACCCTGCCTCTCGCTAGCTGAACTGACCTCACACGGCGATCCTATCAGCCACTTCTGACATTACGGCATTTTCTTACTCATTTACTATCACCAGTTCTTACTGGAAGTTTTCTTTGTCGCGATTGTTTAAGCTTTACAATAGCTTTCTCTAAACAAAACTACTAGAAAGCTTAAACAAGCTACCTAAGCAGTATTTCGTAATAAACAAAAATACATTAATATACATTTGTGATATCGAGAGGGTGGAAATCGCCTTTATAGTCTGGTCGATTGTTACGGAAGAAAAAAAAACTGAATTTATATATTAAAAAATGTTGTCCTTCAAAGACCTGTCCATGTTGTTGTCACCTGTTGTCCTTACATAAGAAGAGGTTTTTGACGGAAGTAAACAAATGCTCTTAGCTAACCCACAATAAATATCACTCTCGCATTTATACGTTCTAATTAACTTGATGTGTCTAATAAAAAATCAATTGTTAAGATCTTTAATCTTAGAGATTCGAAGGCGTTAGAACAAATATATGCGATCTAAAAGTAATATTTGAGTCAAATAAGATGCAAAGTCCCTTCATTTCTGTTTTTCTTGTTAAAATATTGCTTTTAATACAATAAGTGAGTTTGGGAGACATTGCACATCTGTATAAGTAACAACACAGCATTTATCAATATTCAATTTAGGTTTAAAGCAATCGCACTAAGCAACTAACATATCTAGATTCTGCTGAAGTTTAAGGTTATCGTCAATTGTGGAATCTCGGAGTTTAATTTTAATATCATCTGCGTACGAGAGAATGGGACACTTAGAGAAGATCATTTATAAACTAATTGATCCCTGACTAACGCCAGAAAAGGACGAAATAATTGGAGCAGTAACCATTGTATATCGTAACTTCTTTGAAAAATATATTAAATAATAATGAACCCAAATTTGATACCTGTGGCACAATTTAAATATAGTAAATAACGTTTCCAATTTTTTTTTATCTTTAGACCACACATTAGGCGTATAACTAATAACTATTAAGATAAAATAAAACAAATTTTATGAATTTCACTTTTTAATTATCACTGTAACGAGTCGTTTCGCACCAACCTGGGCTTCGTCAGACATATAACTAACTTATTTACAAAATATTTTTTATATTAAACACAAGTAAACAGTAACAAGCAAAAACACATGTTTTATTTTAAAAAATAGTCAGAGGGATGGGTGCTTTTTATTACGGGATGTCTATACAAAACTTTCGCTACGGTTTATAAAAAAATGTACTGTTCTTAAGTAATAAAACTAAAGGTTTACATTATATTACAGGGATAAAGAATTCTATGGAAAAATACAAAAATACTATACACTATGTAACTGTCTGCAAATCAAATAAATAGATTAAGTAAGGGTGAATTATTTGTTTCTAATTGATCATTTAAGATCTTGTCAGTTTTCTTTATTTTATTAATTTCCAGTGACTCTAATAAATTAAGTTTTTTGCCCTTATTTTCTATATGTAATATTTTAAATTCTTTGTTAAAAATGTGGTTCGTTGAATTGATATGAGACGCATATGAAGAGTCACTTTTATTATTTCTAAATGAAGAAAAATGTTCTTTGACGCGTACTTCAAACGATCTGCCTGTCTGTCCGATATAAGTCATAGGGCAACTACCGCAGGTTAACTCATAGACCCCTGACTTTTTATTGTTGTTTGTTAAATCCTTATTGTTTTTTATAAATTTGGATAAATTGTTATTAGTTTTAAACGCTGTATTAATGTCAAACTTTCTTAAATATTTACAAATTTTTGTGCTTGTAGAGCCTATAAACGTGATCATTTTAAATTTTTTTGGGTGTTATTATTTAATATTGGGTAAACTTGTGATATGGCTTTTGTACGGGGTTTTTTATTTAAAATGTTATCTATTATATTACTTTTATATCCGTTGTTGATAGCTATTTGTCTAATTAAATTTAACTCTTTCTCGAAATTTGTTTGGTTCAACGGAGTATTTATTAATCTATGTATAAGACTGTGATAAGCCGCTAATTTGTGTTGTATCGGATGGCAAGAAGTGTTATGTATAGTAATATCTGTAGTTGACGGTTTGTGGTAAATAGCAAAGTTACATTTATTGTTAATTCTAGTAATCGTTAAATCGAGAAAGTTAATACTATTATTTGTTTCCTGTTCCATTGTAAACTTAATATTTTGATGCAATGTATTTATATAATCAAATAAGAAATTTAATTGTCTATTTGTTCCTATGAAACCTAGTAATATGTCATATAACTAATATCTATCCTGTAGTCTTATAGTAAATACATATTTCGTTTTTTAAAGAAAAGGTTAATGAAAAAATACTGCGTGGTGGCATTTATGTAATAGGTTGCAAACAATTCATAAACTACGTTTATATTAATACAAAGGTATTTTTAATAATATAAAATATTATTAAAAATCTGGTGTGAAGAACACACCCTGCTGGAGAAAGGATATCCTTTCTCCAGCAGGGGCGTACAGACGAGCCTGTAGAAAGGCGAAATACGTATCTACGTCTCTGGGGAGGGATATGTTCGGACACGTTCACAAAAATATTAATAGTGAACCTGTATTTGTGTTCTTCACACCAGATTTTTAATAATATTTTATATTATTAAAAATACCTTTGTATTATACAAAACCGGTGGGGTTTACCTACTCATGTATGCTTCAATTATTCTGATACATTTATATTACCTAGTTAACTTAGTATTTTCGGTCATTATGTTTTTTTAAATTAATACTAATACAAAGTATACTAAAGTATAACTTTAGTATACTTCGAAATTGATAATGAACTTTACGATTACTTGAATTAAATGTAAATATAACCGCAAACATACCAAAATAGAATTAAAAAGGCTTTAATTATGAAGGATCGGGGAAACAGTGAAAACTCGAAGAAAAGAGAATAATATTGAAAGTTTTTCGAAGCGAAAACTTGACCCTTAACCGGGATTTCGTCCGAAGTATGTATCGGACATACAATTCTGCTTCTATAATTAGCATCCATTAAAAGTTTCGCTATTATATGAGAACGTTGCAAATTCGTTTTGTACTTTAACAAAACGAATTTATTAAATGATTCTTTTTTATTTTCAATGCACTTCTGCATCGAATTGCACTAATTTTAGAACAAAATTGGGGCTCTCTTCAAATGATTTTAGAAATAAAATTACTTTATCTGGCGCACAAACATTATTGCTTAGCAACATTGACAGTAAGACTTTCATTTACCACTTTCATAGATTTTATATTTACTTTTACTTACTGCAATTAGCGCAATTAATACGCTAATTGCAGTAAGTAAAAGTTATAAGAAAATATATCTAGATGTTCACTTAACCTTTATAAAACCAGTTTTTTGTCATACACAGGCTGATTCATTTTCGACCCTCACCATGGGGATCGCGCTTATTATAGAAGATAGAGGGTAGGTTTAAATTTGGTAAAGTTGCTAAATTTTGTGTTTGTTATGAACCCGAAGAGAAAATGGCCCTTTGTCAATGATGATTTTTTTTTAAAGCGAAACAAGCTCATTTTCTTCTTTTACCGCTAGCACATTTACCTGGGGTTGCAGAGGAAAACTAAAAACACATTCTCGAGGCCACTGTTGATCTACTACCAACGGTAAACTCGAAATTTCATTACCATTTGCAAAATATTCCGTTGATTTTCATCCAAATTTCTGTTAACATAAACATCACGCGGTTTGGTAAACGATCAAATTGACCATGTTTCTATTAGGATCCAGAAAAATGGTAAATGGCGGACAAAAAAAACTGTCGAACTCATTTTTTTTGCTTTGTAAAACGGGTAATCGATCTTTCAAAAATGGGATATGGATTGTTATAGGTTATAAATAAAATATTTAAATAAATCCATTTATACGTATATTGAAATATACATTGACATTTTGCATTTCCATAACCTTCAAAACTTAAAAAAATATTCACAACGTGTTAATTTTATCAAAATATTGTCAAATGTCAAAATGAATCGCACAGTTTTTTTGTCCGCCAGTTTACGATGCGGTTGTTGTTCTGGATCAATTGTAAATATCTTGTACTCGCTATTGTTGTATTTCGATTCGATGAATAAAAAATACTTAACATATCTTGTTTCTCTTCGTTCGTGTACGACATTTTTCTATTCGTAATGTAAGTACGATAACTGAAATGTTTAACAGTTTAAAATTTCAGGGCTACCTTACTTACGGCCGTATTCACCATTACGTTTAGCCCACTTAAAATTTAAGTAACTGTTAAGTCACTAACTAGTATTCACCATTTGTAATTTGATACTAGTCATCTGCTAATCTCTCTGTTAGTTAGCCGAGGAAAATCGGACGGCTAGTGGTTAACTGACGTTTTATAAATCACAAATACTACATAACCAAGAATATTTATATAATTTTTTCTACACTTATCAAATGCACTTGTTGAAACTGCTTTTTCATAAGATTACACTCTTTGCTCATATTCATATTATAAATTATTGTGAAATGTTGTATAAAAATAAAGTATTTTTAAACGCTATTCTGTCCACCTTATTACTTACATAACAAGTGTTCATTTGAAAAGTCAATCTAGTAGCATGTGATTTACTGAGAACATATTGAAGTATGTCGTAAATTAAAATTTACTACTTAACCTAGGAAGTCGTATATTTTGACAGTTTCATACATACAAATAAATAACAAATAATAGGTATTTATTGAAAACTATAACAAATGTTTAAAATTTTGTCCTTCAATGCACTTTAAAATCCTCCGTTCAAAATTTCTGATGATATTCTGCAACATTACTGAATTGTTATTAATTTCCATGCATTTCTGTTCGATTCTCTGTAGCATATCATTAAAATTCAATATAGGTGTTCGAAATATGTTATTTTTTAGATAAGGCCACAAAAAGAAGTCGCAAGGTGTTAACTCGCATGAACGTGCAGGCCAGGCAATTTCAGTATTTCGACTAATTATACACTCATCAAAAAATTCTCTTAAATAATCCAAAGATTCTGCAGTACAGTGACAAGGTACTCGGTCTTATTGGAAATATGCATTTTGAAGTTCATCATCATGCAACTGATTGACAAATGGTTGTAAAATTTCCGTACGGTAGCTTTGAGCAGTTAACGTTCCCTGAAAAAATATTGGTCCAATGATTCGCCTTTGGCTTATCGCTGCCCAAACACCAATTTTCTCTGGATGTATCGATTCTTCCTTAATTACATGTGGATTTTCACTACACCAAATTCTTGTATTTTGTGAATTTAGGTATCCCGTTTTATAAAACCATGCTTCATCAGTAAAGATGACTCTTTGCGAAAGTTCTCCATTATTGTTCACATTTACAAACCAATTACAAACTATAGTCTACGTGAGTAATCAATTTCTAACAATTCTTGTACTGTTGTGACACGGTGTGGATAAAGTTGCATATCTTTTTTTAATAACTTGTGAGTTGTACCAACAGAAAGGTCTATTTGTTCACTCAAATGTCGAACAGATGTTTGTGGTTCATTTTTCATTATTTCTTCAACACGATTGACAACTTGAGGTGTACGTTTCTTAACTGTTGCGCTGCCTGATTTTCTTAAGAGACTACCAGTTTCAGAAAAAAGTTTTAAAGTTCTATCCAAAGTATTCTTAAATTGTATATAATCTTTACAAAATGAGGAAACTCAACTTGAAATTCTACCATGCAATCTTGAACTGAATAAACCCATAAACCATCAATTTTATTACCACTTCGAAAATAAGCCTGGACTAAAAAAATTTTATGTTCTAATTTGAAAGAAATTTTAAAACTGAGAAGCAATTTATTTAAACCAGAATCGACGCACGATTATTTTATGCACTAACTGATATTTGTGATTGACATTATCAAATGTCATTTGGATTTACGTTTACGGAACAACGAGCGCCTACTTATATATTTGCGTCTCATTCTATCAAAATTTCAAAGTAACCTAGATTGACTTTTCAAATGAACACACAAATATAAATTTATATTTAATTACAATTGTATAAATAATATAAAGAAGAATGCCATTACATATTATACAAAACAAGAATTATTTATTTCAATTATATATTCAAAATCTGCTTGAATTGAGCTTTTTTAATTCAACTTCTAACTGAGCAGCTCTTTTTTGTATGACTTTGATTTCATTATCCAGCTTCTTACTTTCCCTCTCTCAACATATTTAAATTAGATTAAACTCCGAATTCTATATAATAATGTAATTATTACCTTTTATAAATGCTTCTTCTTTTATTAACACTTAAAATAAACTAATAAATATACATGTAACAGGTGGCAGAACAGCGGTATACTTGAATATATACTTTCTATTCGTTATTGACCATGTGACATATTGCAGTGAATTGTGGTGTTAATTGCTTATTTAACTTGGTCCACAATACACAGTAGCTTGCCCAGCTTAACTCCAATCGGAACTGCTTTCCAGGAGCTCTTGGATCTTCAAGGTTACCCTCACAGGGTCGGTAGTAAAACAAAAGGTATTAGAAACGAAATAAAACTAGCATTAACACCACAAACATATAATAAAAATTTAAAAAAAAGAAAAATTCCACTTTATCAAGTATAAAGTAGTGTTGAGACACTTACTGTGTCACAATGTGAGGAAAACTTAAATAAAAATTGACAGTTATTATAAGAAAAACCTCACTATGAATCCCGAACAAATTACTAATTAAATATTTAGAAAAACTGTCAGACTTTATCAAATTACATTATCCCAATTTTAAACGTCAAACAGCACAACTCTCTGTAAGCGCACGCAACAAAATTTTTAATTCATGCGCACATTTAACATGATACAAATAAAATTTTCCCACCAATTCTACTTTCTAAAATATCTAACTCATAAAAAGCTTCAAAAGAAATCTGAAAATTTTCCTTAATATTCCTCTGATTACAAAATATTTTATAAACTAAAAATTAATGACTTTATTGAGCTCAACTATCTTACTAAATTATTTCTAAATACATAAATATAATTGCAAAAATATACATACATTAATTAATGTATACGTCACTTCACAAAAACTATTATATGAGAGATTACAGATAGGTCATACGAATCAAACTTACAAGTATACAGGCTCGTAATTATCGCAAATTAATTTTACACTACAAATATCACAAAACTAACAACGCGAACCGAATTTAACTAAAATATCTGAATAAAAAGAAATTTTATTCAGCAGACAAAAAAAACTAGACCTATCTGTTCAATAGCTGGTTAATCTCTGTCCTTCTTCCCTCCGGAAATGAAAAATATCAGCATGGCTAACATAAAATCAAAAGAACAACTACAACTATAACTTCTGACGTGGCGGACACTGAAAACATCGCCGGCACGCTCGAACCTTCTACAATCGTGGATCAAAATACTCCTTACAACAAAGTTTTACATAAAATATCAAATCTTTATAATTATCTTTCTGGAATAAAATGTACATAAATATATAGTCTTTTATAGTTTCTTTAAAATTTTCTTCGGGGAAAAATTAACTGCAATATGTCATGACATGATACATTAATATATATGAAGATAGTTTACAACAGTAAATCTTGGGGGAAATGCGCCGATGTTGGTATGAATTAATTCAAACAATCAGTTAATAAACCAGCAGTTATTTTACTTTGGTGAATTTCAACTAACCTTAACAGCGCGGCTAAGGTTATAGGACTGTTAGTTAATTAGCTGTTAATTTTAGCATGGTGAATACGGCCGTACGTCTTAAAATGTATTCTTCGTGAATTAAAGCATAATATCAAAAACTTGTGTCAACATGTCATACATGATTGAAATCATAAAAAACTCTTTATGTAAAAATCTGACATAGTGCCCATAAGAAATAAGAAAGTTGATGATGGCCAGATAGAATCGAAACGTCGTATGAAAATTTCTAGTTTACCATTAGATAGTAGATCCAAAGTGGCCTCGAGAATATGTTTTTGGATTTCCTTTGCAACCCAAAATAAACGTGCTAGACGTAAAAGAAGAAAATGAGCATCTTTCGTTTTTTAAAAAAATCTCGAACGTCATTTGACACAGGTCCGTTTTCTCTTCGGGTTCATAACAAACACAAAATTTAGCAACTTTGCCAAATTTAAACCTACCCTCTATCTCCAATAATAAGCGAGATCCCAATGCGAGGGCCGAAAATGAATCAGCCTGTATAATACCGGCAGGGTGCCTACTGATCCCAAATATATTTATTCCATTAGTCGAAATTGTAGTTACGTACACAGGTACTTTATTAGCAAATTAATACATTGCCTTACAACATACATATTAGCTACACTAATTGAAAATATTTAACAAAAATTAATGAGATTTAATACATGCCCAAACATTTTTTTTTTTTATTGTAACCAAATAATAATTTAATGGTTACTGTACAAGTATTTATTACATTATATTCAATATTTTCTAAATTTTCAACGCCTTCCACGTTTTTATTTCGATTTTTTCTTTTTTGAGTTTGTGAGGTAAATAATTTTATATTTGCGCATTCGCAGTGCCCACTAATTCTTTTCCTAAATGCATTAAAATTAATGGCTTTTATAGTCTTTGTAAGCCTTATTAGTACTAATTTAATATTGATTAATTATAAATGTACAAAATTATTGAATATTATACAATCACATTGCACTAATTTTATACATACGGACAGTATAAAAAATATATCCTATTATCTCATGTCGATGCGTTTATAGCGACGGGTATGAAATGCATGTATGAAGTTCCAACATAATACTCGCTGTGAGAGTATGTTTGAACATGCATATGCTTGAACTTATGTTTGAACAAATTGTGTTGTTACCTGTATGTATAATCCCAAGAGCCTCTTTTATAAGAGACTCTTGCGATTATACAACTTCAGTTAAGTTTCGAATGCGAAGCATGCATCTGGTGCTTTTATTTTAGTATGCGGTCCACCGTGAAACTGAATTGTTTTTTCTTCAATTTCTTACGCAAATGGATAAATTTCTGAAAAAATGAAGTGAGCCAAATTCATCCAGTCAATCGGTTGGCAAAAAGACAAAGTTGTACAGCGACAGTTTTTTAAATTATTGTTTTACCTTATTGGATGGATGTATTGCAATATGTAGTGATGGTGCACAAGCGATAACAGAAAAGAAGAGTGGATTAATGAAAATATTAAAAAATCGTCTTATACCACGACCGGAATGGACGCACTGCTCTGTTCAGACTTGCTCTTGTCGCAAAAAACATGCCGGAAAATCTCAATCAAATCCTTTGTGAAGTTGTAGATATGGTTAATTTTATTCAAAGTCAACCGTTACAGAACAGGCTGTTTGCTAGGCCAAGCGATGAAATGGGCGAAAATAAATCTCTTCTTTTAGTACTATGGTATTGGAAATGTGAGATGAATTAATAATATTTTTCCTGGATAAACCAACTCCATTCTCATTGTTTTTACAGGATAATGAGTGTATGTTGTTGTTGGCTTATTTAGCTGATACATTTTTGCATTTTAAACGACTTGAGTGTGGATTTGCAAGGACGTGATAAAAACATTCTATTAATGACAGGCAAAGTTCATGCTTTCATTAAGAAGCGTGATATCTGGATTATTCGCCTTCAAAGCAAAAATTTGTAAATGCTCCCACTCACTTCGGATTATATTGCGAAAAATTTGAATGAACAAGACGCTATTATTCACCATAATTTGGATTGCATGAGCTAAAACCTCAGTTGACAGAGTATTTCTCGGAGGATAAAAATGATTTCTCGAAGAGATGGGTACTGAATCTGTTTAGTGAAAACGTTGTTGCCGATGCTAAGTTACGAGTTGAGATTCACGACCAGCTCATCGAAATGTTTGCCGACAAAAGCCTACAACTGCAATTTATATCTGAATATTTAACCCTGGATAGGGTACATGCGTATATGCGCATTAATGGATAAATGGGGTATTGAAAAACCCCACCCAGAAAGAAGACTATTATTTTTAAATATTGAAATATTTTGAACATAATTATAAACCAGATCTAGGGAATTGTGGCATAAATTGCAGACATCTAGACGATGGTCAGGGCATACAGCTTTGTGACACTAAGCACATGATGTTTTTGATTTTCTGCCGCTTGACCTAGGGCACAGTTAATATTCAGCGCTTTTGGTCAATTTAGGTGGTGGTTCTAAATTATTAGGCTACTCAATAGAAAATATATCATGTATGTCTTGGCGGAGTTCCTGTGTGAAATTTGTTCGAAGCCTTCTTTCCATGTGTTGTCGTGTTAACTGGAATCCAAGTTCACACAGAAATTTTCTGCGAATAACTTCGAAAAAATATCGCTAGGCCATATTTGAGTTTTACGCGCGGTAATCGCGGTATAAGAATGTGCCATTTGATCAAAACTATCTATTCCACACTTCATGGAGTTGCAAAAGTCAATTATTTCTGGCTTCTTTGTTTCCATATTTACGGTTTTTATATAATGCACAGTTGAAATAGGGATAACAGATTTTGACTTTTTAGGTTAAAGGATACTAAAGTCTTTTTGTCATGAAAAGCAAACTTTGAAGATAAAATCTTTGCTTTTGTTTGGTAAAAACGATTGCGGAATTTCTCTTTTGTTGTGCCGAACAGTGCCCTCAATGGTTAATTTGTGGTTTTTTAGTATATCATCTGCCAGCTTGATGAACGTAAACCAATTATCCATGGAGATGTTACAAAAAGTTCCATGTAATAAAGCTGATAATGTTTTGACTAAATAGGAACCAAGAGATTCTTGACTTTCCCTATTTTCTTTTCAAATGTAAGGAATTGCACAAACCATGTAAAAAGTTCTGCTATCATTCATTGAAACACTCTTTATCCATATTTGTCTGGCTTAGATTATATATACACATGAAATGGGCAATGCCCACGAAATCCGAGCAATTGCTCCATCAATAGTGCAATATTCATGAAGGGTGTAACTGTTAGTACAATTTGTAATGAACAACTCCCATAATTGCCGTATAGGTGCAAACTTGTCCTCACGATTTCTTTGCATTTTGTCATCAAATCTGACGCAGTTTATCAAAAATTTGAAACGGGATTCCCTCATTATTCAACGATAAATTTTAGTGCTTTCTTTAGAAAACATTTCGCAAATCGAAAGGTGCGCATTTTTGCGAGCACCTGATATGTCTAAAAGCCCTATAAATTCCAACAATTCATATTTGTCAGTGCAATCAACATACCTAGCATTTTTATAATTCTTCTTTTGCCTGTCTATCTCTGAGTTGGTATGTTTTACAATAATATCTATCATAGCGTCATCAAAAAGAGTTTTCCATGCCCCTTCCATTCATACTATATGGTTTTATTCTTCAATTTGTTATTACGGACCAAAATATTTTATAAATAAAAGTAGAATGGTAATTTAATTTGTGAAGAATTTTTATTCAATTTTCTTTAGCGTTTATTAGATCACTTACTTTTCAGATAATGAAATTGATGAAATAACCTTTAACAATTTAATACAAGAAGAAATAAAGGAATTAATATCTGCGCTAGGACTTCGCAAAAAATTCATAAAAAAATATAATATTTATATTAACCCTTTATAGAGCAAAACATTTCTTTAGCTTTTTGTTGTTTTTTTTGCCAAAATTGAGTCAAATATGTTATTTAGAAACCCCCAAAAATATTTAAAAAAATATTGTGTTTACTTACACATTTGAAAAAAATAGGTGGTCACTATATATGCCACAGTCCACCTAGAAACCATAAACATTCCTTATGGTTAGTGGCCAGTATATATGCCACTTTCAAATTTAAGTACAAACAAAAATTATTTATAATAATCTCTTTCTAAATAGTTTTATTGTGAACTTAACATGTATTATAAAAGGAAATAAAATACAAAAACTTTCTAGTCATTTTCATTTTACGTGAAAGGGTTTAAAACACTCTAAACATAATGCAACGTCGCATTCGCCACATATTATATTGGATCTTTTGATACACTGTTTAGTGCTACATAAAGCACATCTTCTGTAAGTGCCTTTATGGGGTAAGTGAGAGCCTACATTTGCTTGACGGAGAGTATTTGCCACCGTCACACTTCGATGGGTTCCTTGCTTTACAATTTTTTGGTTTTTTGTAATTTTTTGCGGGCCTCTTTTTCGCAATCCTTCATAATCACCGATTAATTGATTAG
Source organism: Melolontha melolontha (assembly GCA_935421215.2). Taxonomy (NCBI): domain Eukaryota; kingdom Metazoa; phylum Arthropoda; class Insecta; order Coleoptera; family Scarabaeidae; genus Melolontha; species Melolontha melolontha. The sequence continues at coordinate 162,240,498 of OW285237.1, read as the reverse complement.
CCAAAATACTTCTAAATTCTATTTGGGGTATAATATTCCTATTCGAGTTTTTTCTGTTTTGACAATGCAGAATGTATGAATTGACTATAGCTGTATCTATGAAGTAGTACAACAATTTTACCCACCATCTTCGCGATTTCTTGGATATACTGTAGTATTCCATTAGTTGATCGAAGTGATCAACTCCACCCATGTGTTTATTATAATCTTTGATAGTTTCCGGACATCTAATCATTTCTTTTTCTCATTTTTTATTTGTTCTTTTCACTTCACTTGAACTATTTGGGTTATGAAAGTTGCTGACAATTACAACTGGCTTTAAACCCCTGTCTTTCCATTTTCCAACGGATATTTCATTGTATTGAGCAAAATCTGATTCTCCCATTTTCAAATTTTTGTCCACAACTAAGTTCTCTTTAGGATAAAATTTTCTATTTATACGAAAGGTACCACAAGCAAAGAACTCCTGAGTTAATAGTTTTTAATCAATGGTATGGGTGAAAAAAATTATCAAAATACAAACAACGACCCGTATTTCGCAGGGGTTGAGACACATTCAAAACTGTTCTTTCTCCCAGTGCACCTTCCTCTTTGGAGTTAGATTTTCCTTCATACACAATAAAATTATAAAGGTAGCCTGTTACAGAACAACAAAGGGCCCAAATTTTAAAGCCCCTTTTTATGGGCTTCATAGGCATGTATTGTTTCAAAGAAGATCTACCTTTGAAACCCACCATACTTTCATCAATAGAGGCATGCCTACTGATGGTAAATGACTTTTTGTATTTTTCTGTCAGGGAATTTATCAGTCTTATTTTGTAGAGCTTGTCATAGGTACATTCTCCTTTTTTTGGCATACGTTCATTATCATTGGCGTGTATGTACCTAAGCAGCTGTAGAAAACGTTTCACAGACATTATTTTGGATACACGCGAGACTTGGAAATTTGGGTCACTTGACCAGTACATCTTCAGACTAGGCAAACTATGTAAACCAGTTATAATTAGAATACCCAGAAATGCATCAAATTCTCTATCAGACATATTCAAATCAACACTATGTTGTAATGTATATCGCTTTGTTTCTACCAAGAGGATCTGCTTACATTCTTCAAATAAATGATAAAAAATTTCTTTCGATGAATTGAAATCAACCAAGAAATGAGGTTTCGATTCTTCTTTATAAGTAAACTTTTTGTACGTTGTTGGTTCAGATGCAGCTTTTGACCAAACGTAAGTCTTGAAAGATGGTTCAGGTGACGATGTTTCATAGCGTCCCGAAGCAATATTTGTATCTTCCTGATCTTCCGAAGTGCTGTCATCATCGAAAAATGATACACGTTTTACAGGAGTATCATCAATATCATAGGTTGGATCAGCAATGGAATCATCACTATCCCACTCCATTGCCGAAGAAGTGGATACCTGCAGATAACTACGAGCGGGAAATTTCAACATTTATTGTAAAGTGTTTTGTTTCTTATAATAATATTTATAATACTTACATTTCCAATGTTTCATGACACATTCGAATATTTATAAATAATGGAAGAAAAAGATGAAATTTATAAAGTTTTTTTTTTTTGCAATAAACGTTTATCAAAAATAAACATGTTATACATCGTTGAATTCAGAAAAAAAAACCAATCCGAATATAGCCAAAAATATATATGTTGCCATTTAAAATAAAAAACTTGACTGTCGTTTGACATTAATGAAAACAATTGAAAACAAATAAAACACTGCTATCTTATAGTGTTTTTGATGCTATTAAATTTACTTTTTGTTTAAATAAAACCGGACAATAAATAACGGAATTATGAATGTTGGCGTTTTTTACGGGACAGCCTGTATGCATGTTACGACGTTCCTTTGAAGTAATTACCTCCAAAAGAAATCATAATTACTTCAAAGGAACGTCGTTACATGCGTATACTAAGACGCAAAAATTGAAAAAATTATGGAAATATGAAAATAAGAACGGTCAAAATACCTGTGCAGTAGATCCAATGTTCAAACAAAAACATACTCCTTTTGAAAATAAAGAAGCTGTGGGGGCTAGCATTTACTTTTCTCAGTTTAAATATGTGCGTTCCGTATCGTTATGTTCAAATTTTAGGAGTGTAAAGTAGACTTAATTTCAAATAACAAAAACGCAAAACTTGTATATCCATTTTTATTTGTTTCAAAGTTATAGATCTATGAATGTGATTGCCATATCATGAAAAAAATGTAATCCTAAAGTGAATAAAAACTTATTTTATTTAAAATAGTTCAATTAATAATATTTTCGAAATGTCCACCTCCTTCTTGAATGCAGGCTTGTGCCCGTAAGCCAACAGAAGAAGTTCTTACCCGAATTTCATGCTTGTTTTGTCGAGTTTGCTCGGCGGCCAGGTGAATACGATCCAACAACTCTTCTCTTGAGTTCGAAGCTTGCGCGTAGACTAAATTTTTCATGTACCCCCATAAATAAAAGTCAAAGGGATTAAGATCGGGTGATCTGGGTGGCCGTGCAACAGGACCACCTCGACCAATCCATCTTGGATAATTGACGTTAACCCAATTTTGGACACCAATTCCGAAATGTGGTGGTGCCCCATCCATGTGAAACCACATGTCTCGTCAAACATTTAGTGGGACATCCTCTAAAAGACCTGGCAGTTCGTCAATAAGAAATTGTAGGTAATTCCCCGCATTTAACCTACAAGGAAGAACGACAGGACCAATCAACAAGTCATCGATTAGGGCCGCCCAAACGTTAATAGAAAATTCATGTTTAAATTTAGATGGGCGTATAGCTTTGGGATTTTCTGATGACCACCTGTGCAGGTTTCCCAGATTTTTAACACCACATCTCGTGAACGTAGATTCATCTGTCCAGAGGATCAGAGGATTGTTCTGCAGAAATTAAAATGAAGCCGTGACTGTCTTAATATCCAGGTAGAATAAACTAGACGAGCATAGTGGTCTGCCTCAAGCAAACTGTGTCCCCTGCGATAGTGATATGAATATAAGCCTTCACGTTTTAAAATTCGCCAAACTATCGTTCGTGGCACTCCTAGTTGTCTAGCAATTCGATGTACATTGAGAGTTGGATCTCTTGTAACAATAGCTACTGCTTCTTCCTCTAAGTCTGCTGGCAAGTTTACTCCTCGGTCGAAAAGGTAATCACGCAGTCCGCATTCCCGAAATTGTCTGTGTACTTACAGAAACGTTCTGTAATGCGGAATGCGCCTATCGGCAAACCGATGTCGGTATTCAATAACTGCTTGACGTGCACTGCCGTTACAGTAGCCATACACAAAATGTCCGCATACTCTCGAGAAGAAAATTGGTAAGGCCTTTTGAATAAATAAAACGTGTACACTCACTAATAAGCTGTTGTTTGAACTGAAACGTAATGTAATCCTTTATTAAAAAATCCAACGTTAACAGTCATCTGAACATTTGTTTATTGTATGATATTCATGGTTCAGCACTTACGAAATAAGTAAGAACCTTCTTTATCATAAATCAATTTCCACTACTCTTTTTTATGGATCTCCAAGAAATTACTGTATACACTACGACACGTGTTTATTTATTTTAGGATAACATTTTATAATGCGACGTTAACAATCACAAGCCTGTTATTGAATCGTATAACTTTTTTTAAATAAAATCAGTTTGTATTGACTTTAGGATTACATTTTTTTTCATGATCTGACAATCACATTCATAGATCTGTAACTTTGAAACAAATAGAAATGGATACACAAGTTTTGCGTTTTTATTACTTGAAATGAAGTCTACTTTACACTCCTAAAATTTTAATATAACGATACGGGACACTTGTATATGTTCTATTTGTGTTAAAAAAAATTGTTTTATTTGAAATATATTTTTTTTTAAATTAAATTATTTCTGTTTGGACAAAACATTTACTTATAATGAGTAAAATATGTTCCGCTCAAGAATATTAAATCAATAAAATAATTGTCTTGAACGAAGAATAAATTTACTTCCGTATAATATGAAACAAACATGTAAATAAATAATTTACATATCTGTAACTATGCACATGGACAATACACAGACAGAGTCTCTTTCGCCCGTAAGATGTCAATTATTAAATAGTTGTCTTCTTATAGGACGGAACTTGCTTGATCTATGCGGGCTATTTCAGTAAATTTAAATACAGATACAAACCAGTTGTTTATAACAGGTTTGTATTAATTTGTATACATTGCTTCACTAGCTTAACTGAGGACGCCTAGATGGCAGAAACATATGTATTAAGCAGAAGTAAATGCTGAAAATACGAGGTGTATTGTCCATGTGCATAGTTACAGATATGTAAATTATTTATTTACATGTTTGTTTCATATTGTACAAACGCTTTATACGTGCTTAACGTATTGTCATACTTAAACAAAACCTTTTTGTATATTTACTTCCGTATATCGAAAGCTAAAATTTACTTGACGTGAAGCAAATTTACTTGGTCCAGGAATATATTTTCTGCATGTACCTACATGTATCATTTATTGAAATTGAAATATTTACCATGTTCGTTTAATTTCTATTTATTGTAGTTATCACGACAGATTTCTTCAACTTAAGCTCCTCATTTTTCATTACGTTTGCCTAAATATTTTTTAAGAATCGATTAGATTATTTGAAACACTAAATTTTAGATTCATGAATTAAAAAATAAAATTTTACTATTTATTATTTATTCTCCATCAAGGCTTTTTAACATAAATTCTTTTACATTCTTCTACTAAGTTATTAACTTATTATTGTGATAATTCTTTAACCTCTTCGCAGGCTGTTTCTTTTAATAATTATTGCAGAATTCCACAACCGTGAATTTTGTACTTAATTATTTCTCACCGAAAGGAATCTAAAGGATTAACTCTTGTACAATTAGGTTATTTCATAAAATAAATATTCTTGGATTATTGAAAATTTTATGTTACATGTAGGAGTGCGATTCGGTATCTGATAAAAGGTATATTTCCGCTGTTTCTATGTTAATTAATAATTTAACAAAAACAAGTGGGAGAAGTGTTTCCCAACCCGTTTTAAATTATCAAATTTGCTGAATGTACACCCGGAGGATATTACTTCTGGAGTTCTGCTTTAGGGAAAAGCTTTACCCATACTACTACATATCTCATCCTTCGTTTCACTCAAATACCGATCCCGAAATTTAATATCGTTTTGTTTTCCTGGCGGAGAGTTCATTTCTCCCGTCTTACTTCTTCCCCATTATTATCGTCACGTTCGCTATTATGATTACCGGTTTTGCTTTTGATATTGCTGTTTTTGTTGATATTACTGCTTTAGATAGCGTTGAGCGCATTGAAAGTAATTGTTTAAAGAGCGTTTGTGTTTTTCTGTATATACACATATTGCCAGTACGTGATTAGATCAAATATGCAGGCACATATGGAAGCTTGTCTATACTGTTATCGGTTTTCAAAGTACAATATGCCACATAATAAAATATACCGAAACTTAAAAGTATATTTCCAGTGTTACATAATTTGGTATAATAAAAAAATTTTAATTATTCGTATGCTTGAGATGTTCTCCTTGTACTTAAAGGCAATTTTCGTATCGGTCCCGCAAATTTCTGAAAATTCCAATGATTGCAGAAAGTGGTATTTCAGCCAACACTTGCCAAATTTTGGTTTTAAATTCCTCAATATCATGGGGCACTGGATCCTGGTAGATTTGCTCGCACGGCAAAACCGCCTTAAGTCCTCGTAAAAAGGTGTCACAATTATTTCCCTGTACCTCTGTTGGTTAAGTGTTACACGCCTACTACGTTCATCCTACACAAAGTATGGGCAATTATTCCATGCCCGGCAACAGCACACCACACGGTTACTTTTTCTGGGTAATGAGACCTTTCAACAAATTCCTGCGGCTTCTCAAAACCTAGGTATCGGGTTGTTTGTTTGTTGATAGATCCTGAACCAAATGTTTGAAATAAAGTAGTCATTTGCCCATTCTATAGCTAACGTTCTGGTACAAAATTCTACTTTCTCTCTTTTGACGAAACCTGTTAACGACTTGTGTATGGTAGGAACAGGCCTCTAATTCCTTTGCATCGCGTTGTACAAATGATCTACCCAAATTAAGCTCTTTCGCTATTCAGCGCTGTCTCTTTTTAGGAGACTGTCAAATCTTGTCGAAAATCCGTCATATTTTCATTGTTTCTGGAATTTTTCTGTCTACCTGAACGACATTTCCGTTGAGATAACACGGAACTCGTGATTCTAAATTTTCGTACCAGCAATAATATAGAGCGCTTTGGGGTGGACGTTTGTTGAAACGTTCCTCGAAGCGAGCAGACACAAATTGCAAACTGGGTCAATTATTTCGCCCTATTCCGTTATGACTTGAAATAACATTCTACAATAAACGTTTTTTCTATATCACTAAAGGGCATGGTTATTGAATTTTATATTCGTACTAACTATTGTCGGTAACGTTTAAATTATCAAGAATGCCTAGGCTGGAAATCACTTAATTTCGGTATACTTTATTATGTGTCATATTGTATAGAAAATCTGGTTTGCGAAATATACGCATATTGTTTTCAAATAAATTCTTTGCGTTTCGATATATGATTTCGTGTGATGTTTATATCAGTATTTCAATATTAAAATAATATTATTTCGAAATCAAGCCGCAGAAAATAGAGGAACAAGATGGTGTAAATAATCGAATATTATACAAAGGTATTTTTAATAATATAAAATGTTATTAAAATTCTGGTGTGAAGAACATAAATACAGGTTCACTATTAATATTTTTGTGAACGTGTCCGAACATATCCCTCCCCAGAGACATAGATACGTATTTCGCCTTTCTACAGGCTCATCGGTACGCCCCTGCTGGAGAAAGGACTCATGTATGTTTCAATTATTCTGATACATTACACATGCGGTTAGTCCGTAGAATGAGTGAAGACACAAACAAAATGGAGTTTCTAGAGAGATGGCTGTGCCACCTTTGGAAGGGCGTCGTTACTTCACATTGGTCTGTCTGACAACAGGCAGCGCTGAATTTACTTCTACGATCGGTCTGGATAATTTCTGTGACGTGGCGATGTGGTTCTTTTTTGTGAATGTTTCTGAAGATATCCTTTCTCCAGCAGGGGCGTACCGATGAGCCTGTAGAAAGGCGAAATACGTATCTACGTCTCTGGGGAGGGATATGTTCGGACACGTTCAAAAAATATTAATAGTGAACCTGTATTTGTGTTCTTCACACCAGATTTTTAATAATATTTTTTATTATTAAAAATACCTTTGTATTATACAAAACTGGTGGGGTTTACCTACTCATGTATGTTTCAATTATTCTGAATTGAATAATAGTTTTCGATTCATTACGATATTTACCTGCATACATAGGTATAGACAGTGATTACGGTTACCTTCTAATATACAGTTGTCCCCGGATTGAGTTTGCGAGAGGAAAAAAAATTAATTATCTTTCATTTTGCGCCAAAACTTCAAAGGAATAACATTTTTTGCTTGTCCTGAAACCACCAAATCTGTAACCAGAACCCCACTTCATAACCGAGCGGAAAGAATAGTACATTTTCCTCTTGATTTTGGACTTGGTAATGATTGATTTTAATTTTAAAGTTTTCTTATCATGTAAGCGGGCTCGCTTTGTTTTGACAACTCTGTGACAGCTTACTATCGTAAACGTTTCCAAACTGTTGACTTTGGAGGAAAGAATTTATTTGGTTCAATGTTATGGTACAGATGTAAAAAATTATTGTTATGTTATTGCAAAGTTCAATGAGAAATTTCCGAATATTCAAGTATCACGTATGGGGGCCCAAAAACCGATAAAAAAGTTTTTAACAACTATCTCTGTTAAAAATGTGAAGAAACAGAAGAAATCGTACGATGAAAACAGAATCTGTGCAGTATCAATCAAAAACCTCACTATCGAGGCGGTCACTCCACTGGGCCCCACATTCAAATAATTTTGAAAGAAATTAACATTCACCCATACTAACCGATATTTAATCATATATTGGAGCCGGAGGATAATGCAAAAAGATTATATTTTTGTTTGTGGATAGGAGATGAAATAACGAGAGACCTTAACTTTTATCACAGAATAATGTTTTTGAATGGGGCAACATTTTCTACCAATGGGACAGTTGCCTCACAGCATGTAAGATATTGGAGCGATATTAACTCACATTTCAGAATTTTAAAAGGTCTCCAGTATTTTGCCAGAGTAAATGTATGGTATACCGTTGGTTATCACCGGATAATAGGCCCATACTTTTTTCAGAACAACATTAGTCGCATTAGCGCTCATATTTATATATGTATAATAAAATTTTCTTAACGATAAGCTTAATGCTTTAGAAATTAATCAGTAGGTCCGTTGTAAATTTATTAAGGAACTGTTTTGCCTGTCTTTGGGAATTCCTTCATTTTTCTCCAGATATATTTTCAGACCACTTTCTGATGGCTGTTTTGATATTGGTTTTTTCAATGTCTAAGAAAAACTCCGGTTTTATGAATGTTATATACGAGACCTGTCGAGGCAGTCCGTCCGCTTTCTCGTTAGACATATAACCTTCGTGCTCTCGGACCCAGACTAATATCACTTACTTGTGATTACCTAACTTCTTTAGGGCACATACACAATCCCATGCAACTTTAGATTTAACACGCACTATATCCAGTGCCTTTAACATTGCTTGCTGTCGGGAGAAAGTTTCCACTGTGCTATTAATCGCGTAGAAACGCAATGAGACAGCGAGGAACCGGTTTGTCTAATTGCATTTCTGCTTGAGATACTGTAGTATTTCTACCTATACTCACTTATCTGACATATTCCAACATCTAGTTTTATTTTAGAGCTAGGTTTTTCAGCATGAAAGACGATAGACTGATTGGTCTATATGACTTTAGAGTTAGATCCGTCACGCTGCCTACTATGTTGTTGGTATGTATCCTTAAACCACTCAAGCTTTGAAGATTTTACACACATGTGGCATTGGTATTAATACATATACTCTCTTCTGTAGTAATACAGTATAAATTTCTTTCACTCCGCGAGACTTGAAAAGCATCTTGTTTCCCTGGAGTTTCCAGGTGTACTGCCCTTAGACCTCTGTCTATTCTTTACATTCGTCCTTCTTTGTTTTGTAGCCTTTGATGGTGCTTCAGGTTTGGGTGCGTTCTTTGGATTCTTTTGGCCACCTTGCATATACTTGTCCTTGTTTTACCAGTTACTGCCTCTATCCTTAAAAATTTCAAATATCTTAGCTATTCAGGTTTCCCTTCAGACATCATGTTTGCTTTGTCAATTTTTCTTCCATATGAATGAGCTTGGTTTATCTTAAGTTTCCTGGCTTCGTTTTATTATTAAGGATTCCTGCCTTTCACCTTTAGGAACCGCTCATATATTTTTTTAGGTTTTCGTCCTGGTTTTGATTGTACTTCGCGAGTAGCAAGAGAATAACTGTCAACCAGATCAGAGCCCCGCATGATTGAGTAAGGCTAAAATATAAGGGAATTACGCCTGCCGTCTCCAGGGGAACGTTACGATCGGACTTCCCTACGGCCACGCAACTCTCGGCACGTTACCTTACACCTTAGTTTGGGTTTAGCTTGGGTACCTCGGGAGCGCTATCTCCCGTACTCACAGGGAAGCTGTGAGCCCCTGAGGGGAATATATAAGTAAATAATAATTCAAAACGAGCAAGCAGTCTGTAAATTAATTCTCATTTATTTTCAATCTCTGTATATTTCGCAACAAATTCGTTGCTTAATAAAAACAAGACGCTACAATAAATTAATGCATACAGAAATAACAAAATACTCACAGAATTCAGAGTTAAATAATAGCAATAACGTAAATAGGCATATTCAAATTGATTACATTTAAATTTAAAACATTGAAATAACTATAGCTACATTGTTTCAGGTCAACCTTTTAATAAACATATATATGTAAATGATAAAAAATGATATATATATATATATATATATATATATATATATATATTTAATGTTTAAAGAAATTTGTTTTTTCTTTTTTATTTTATTGGCCGTGTTTTAATATTAAAAATAATAGATTTTTATTGGTTTTAGCGACCTTTTATTGAATTTAGATGTTTGTTTGCGACGTTTCGACCTTTATCAATTCAGTCTTTTTCAAGCATCTGGAAACAAGAATCATTACAATGAACATGAGAACTGTGTTTGTTTTGTGTGATATAACAATTGAATTGACCATTTTAAATTTAACATTATATTAAGAAATGAATTACGGATTAGGTTAGTGTTTTACGTTGAAAACTAAACAACATTAATTTAAAATAGCTTAGAATGGTAGGGGGACATTCATTTGAATAATATCTGTACGAATTAATTGGAGACTTAACAATATTAACAATTTTTAAGTTTAAAATTAGATTAAATATGATTACAAATCGAGCCAACATCCAACATTGAAACTTACGTAAAATAAAAATAAGAATGGCTAAAATGAACAGGAAAGTTGAATTACAATACAATACGTAAAGAGAAAAATAAAAGTCAAACCAAACTCACATTTGTTGTTTTTTCTACACGGATACGCCACATGTGTTTCGACACCCGGGTTTCTTAGAACGAACATGCTTGTGCGGATTTTGTAAGTGAACTAATGCCCTAGTTTGCGGGGGTCTAATTTCTGTTTTTTGGAATGAGCATGGTAGTCAGGACCGTATTTAGGGGTATAAGTTAACATTGTTATTTCTAATGGGAGATATTTTTTTCCGTTTTTGTCTTGTGCGTGCTGGGGGGGGGGGGGGGATTGTTTTTAATTTTTCTATTGTTTTATGAGAGGGTAATAAAGTTTTGAAAGCCCATCGATTTCGTTCCGGTCGTTGATTGTTTTTCTATTTTTGAAAATGTGTACAACATACCCTGCAAAGACTGTGACAAAATATACATAGGCCAAACAAAACAGTTACTACAAGAAAGATTGAAAGGTCACAAATACGCAAAAAATCAAACTGCTTTAAAAAAACACCAATTGACACTAAAACATAATTTTGATTTTGAAAACACCAAAGTAATAACACAAAAAAAGAACACAAAAGCTAGAGAGGTCTTAGAAATGATACACATTTTCAAAAATAGAAAAACAATCAACGACCGGAACGAAATCGATGGGCTTTCAAAACTTTATTACCCTCTCATAAAACAATAGAAAAATTAAAAACAACCCCCCCCCCCCCCCCCCCAGCACGCACAAGACAAAAACGGAAAAAAATATCTCCCATTAGAAATAACAATGTTAACTTATACCCCTAAATACGGTCCTGACTACCATGCTCATTCCAAAAAACAGAAATTAGACCCCCGCAAACTAGGGCATTAGTTCACTTACAAAATCCGCACAAGCATGTTCGTTCTAAGAAACCCGGGTGTCGAAACACATGTGGCGTATCCGTGTAAAAAAAACAACAAATGTGAGTTTGGTTTGACTTTTATTTTTCTCTTTACGTATTGTATTGTAATTCAACTTTCCTGTTCATTTTAGCCATTCTTATTTTTATTTTACGTAAGTTTCAATGTTGGATGTTGGCTCGATTTGTAATCATATTTAATCTAATTTTAAACTTAAAAATTGTTAATATTGTTAAGTCTCCAATTAATTCGTACAGATATTATTCAAATGAATGTCCCCCTACCATTCTAAGCTATTTTAAATTAATGTTGTTTAGTTTTCAACGTAAAACACTAACCTAATCCGTAATTCATTTCTTAATATAATGTTAAATTTAAAATGGTCAATTCAATTGTTATATCACACAAAACAAACACAGTTCTCATGTTCATTGTAATGATTCTTGTTTCCAGATGCTTGAAAAAGACTGAATTGATAAAGGTCGAAACGTCGCAAACAAACATCTAAATTCAATAAAAGGTCGCTAAAACCAATAAAAATCTATTATTTTTAATATATATATATATATATATATATATATTGTTGTAATACGTACAGCTCGGTTATTTCAGCTAACTGTAACTGAGTAGGTAGAAATTAATATAAGAGAAACACTCTATTGAATAACTGCATTTGGTGGACACAACTTATAAAATTAGTGTCGAAATGTTAATAAATTAATATCACTACAACTTTGTATATTTCAGATTATTATATTTATTTCAAAATTTACTTTTTATATTTTTAATTTTCATTTTTGTCATTCAAGTCAATTACGCGAAATTAAAAAAGATATTTCATTTATTTACATTTGAATTTTATATCGATACTAGTTGAATACGTCCACTTTTCAAACAGAAAAAACCGCGAACAGGTTAGATTTCTATTCAAACTTGTAACTTAACCTATCATCTAAAAGCGATTCATATATACCTGTAAATTCATATATTAATTTATTCTTTCTATCAAAATCATTATTATATTTATAATTTGATTAATATAACTAGTTGTAAAAAGTATAAATCAAGATAATTTTTGCTTTCTAATAAGGCTTTTGTAAAAAAATAATTAAAAGTTAGCGTCAGTATTAGAATTTGTATGGGGTTGTATCAAATATATAGATCTCAATTTTTAAAATTTGTTAAATTCCGAAATATCAGTGATATAAATTCAAATATATATACAAAAGGTGCCCATTATACTAATGCAACGCTTAACACAATTTTTTTCCGAATAAAATCGGTCACCGGCAAGAAAACTACGATAGCATCTTTTTGGTGTGGGACGCCGAACATCGAAGCTACTGAACGTAATAAACTTTCACGTACCTTCATTATTCCATTGTACCCTATCCCACATTGAACCATACTCAGAAATACCGGAGCCATCCAAGAATATCTTTTCTGATTCTGTTTGGCCGAATACCCCGATTTGCCGCAGTCCGGCCCAGTCCGACATATTGCTGCCTTTTTCTACAAACCACAGGTTCATTTATTATCTTGTAAATGCATAACAAATAACTTTTTATCATAAATTCAAAATTTACTTAATATATCTTGATTTTGCTTTGAGAGTATAACTATTTTGATTAATTTAACGTAAAGAATATTCTCTAGTGAGATACCTGTAATACCTACCATTTAACTTATTTACATTATAATAATCTTTGCTTAAAAATATCAACTGGTAAAATAACCACAATTATACATATATGTTATTACAAACGTAAATTTATAATACTTTATTTTGCCCTTTAGCTAAGTTGCACATTATAGTGTATAGATATCTTGTACTGAATAAATATTTCATACTTATTATTTTAAAGAAGTTTTTTATTTATCTATGCGTAGCTAAAAATATCTCATTTATATTGTTAATTTATTATTTATTAGTTTTATAGGAGTATAACTACTTGCGATGATCCAGAGATAGAGTCTGATAAATTCAGTATCTTAGTCATGCTCTAACAACATCTATTTGTAATTGAAGATACTTCGTACTATCAGCTGGTAGGCCAAAAAAATATTTAAAAGTTGAAATAAAGGCGCCCAATAAAAAACTATCAGTTGAAGTACAATTTATTCAATATTATTCACATCTTATTCTCTTATTTCTAGTATATAGCTCATCTACCATTTAACAATATATATATACAGTGCGATTGTAAATGATTGAGGATAGTTTGAATTTAGCGCTAACATTTTTTTTTTAATGTTTTTTTAAAATGTCGGTCACACATAGTATCTGCTTAAAATTTGCTTCTATTATTTTTCTTCTGTGGCGTTTCGTATTAGAGGGTTCACTATTAAATAAGAAATTAATTTGTGTTTTAAATATTGCTATTACTACTAAATTCATTCAAAATTAATAATATTCTCACTATAGATAATAATATTAAGTTAGATAGCAACTATTATTAACAATTAATGCATTACATTATTCAAACAGATCAATGTTACATCACATTAATAATTAAGGTAAATATAATCAAAAACACAATTTGTAACATAAAATATATTAAGTTAGTTCCAGAGATACAATATATCTATTACATTTATTTGACAAGTAAGTTAGAAAGAAGATATAAATATAAAATTATCTACGAGTCATTTACAGAAAACCATATAATAGCATTTTTCAGTAATCTTGTGAAGTTTGAGAATTGTGGCTTAATAGTATTGTTATATTATAAATGGTTAACCTAACTCAGAAAAAACTAAAGCACTACAATAAATGTTCAAAATGTCCACCATTAGCATCCAGGTATAAATTAATTCTCTTCTTAACATTTGAGAATATGCGGTGGAGTCCTTGTTCATCTATATTGTCAACTTCATTAACAATAGCTGCTTGCAGTTTTTCTATAGAATGAGGTCAATTTTCAAAAACTTTTGTTTTCAAATAACCAAACAGATACAAATCTAAAGGTGTTAGGACAGGTGAACGTGATGGCCAACGATACTTACTAATTAATCAATCATCGAAATACTGTTGTAGAAATTCTAATGTATCAAGAGCTACATGAGGTGGAACTCCATCTTGCTGAAAATATCCTGTTTGCAATTCATCATCGTGTAATTGATTTATAAAAGTTTGCAGTATTTCTGTACGATATCGCTCAGCATTAATAGTGTCATTAAAAAATATCGGGCCAATGACTCGTCGTCTTGACATGGCTATCCAAACACCTATTTTCAATGGATGCAAGCTGGTTTCTACATAATTATGTGGATTTTCAGAGTTGCCCGCGTTCTATAATTTTAGCTATTGATATATCCTGATAAATGAAATCAAGCCTCGTCTGACATAAATGTCACATTTAAAATATCACCATTATTTAAATTTTCATTGAACCATTGACAATATTGCATTCTACGTTCATATACGAAGGTACGAAGAACGAAAAAAATATACGGGTAGTCCTGTTACAGATATGTGTATTACATGTCTGTTTCAATTGTAACAAAAGCGTTATACGTGTATAAACGTACAGATATACTTAAAACCTTTTTGTATATTTACTGCCATCTGGCTCGTTGTTAATGGACCACCCGTATATTTTTTTCGTTCTTCGTACCAGCATAGCTGGTCGAACGAAAAGGTCGCCTTTTTCGGCAAAGTCTCTTTCGTCCATCAAATGTCACTTATTAAATAAGTGCCACCTTACACGATGAAATTTGCTTTATCTTGTAGGCGATTTCGGCTTAATGTTATATACAGATACAAATCTATTCATAAAGATTTGTATCATTTGTATTACATTGCTTCACTAGCTTAACTGATGACGCCTAATAGTAATGGCAGAAACACGTGTCTTAAGCAGAAGTAAATGCTGAAAATACGAGGTGTATTGTCCATGTGTACAGTTACAGATATGTATATTACATGTCTGTTTCAATTGTAACAAAAGCGTTATACGTGCATAAACTTATAGATATACTTAAAACCTTTTCGTATATCGGTCTTATGTATAGAACCTTTTTCAAACTGAAATGTTTTTTGGTTCAAGTTAGTAAAAGTATAATGTTTATGTTGATTGATCTACTTTGTTACGCTCCGCATATAAAAATATTTTAATTTATTTTTAAATAATATATTTCTTCTTTAAATATCTAGATTTAAAAATATTTAACTTAAGACATTTTTTATTTACATATTAGTTTGCAAAGAGAAAGCATTTCTTTTGTTATATCCTTAACCGAAACCCTTGGTTTTCTACCTGAACCGTCAACCCTAATGTGGAATTTCTAGATACATTTCATTTAATTCTTTTAATTTAATATTACATACATCTTCTTTTATATAGTGTGTTTCATATCATTAGAAAGCTTATTTCACAGGGGATATTTTAATAATATTTATGACATCGATAGAACACCTCTTCAGGTCGCGCTTCTT
The DNA here is from genome assembly GCA_935421215.2 of Melolontha melolontha. NCBI lineage: Eukaryota > Metazoa > Arthropoda > Insecta > Coleoptera > Scarabaeidae > Melolontha > Melolontha melolontha. Next base: position 162,224,623 of record OW285237.1, on the reverse strand, counting down.
ATTAATTATTATTCAAGATATCGCCCCTCTCTTCGACTTATATCATAAAACAGACCTTTTTCTAAAACCAGTGTTCTATCGACACAAACTATAAGCCTTCTTCTCTTTAGAACCTTCGTAAGTAAAACATCTTGCCCACCGTACTGGTCAAGTAATGGCATGATGCACGTGCCCCTGTATCTCTGCAATTAGAAGCATCGCTCTACATATACTTGACCAGGTATATCTTCGTATACCATGTGGCCGACCATCTCAGCAATTCAAAGGTAACTCTGTATTGTTCGATACAGAGATTATTTTATATTAATCGTAATTAATTAACATTTAATTTACTACTTTGATTAATTACTTTTAAATATATCAAGTTCGACTTCTTTCTTATGTACAAATAAATACAAACTTTAAGGACAACGCTCCTGTGTTTTATTTAGTAAGTAAGTTGTTGTATATTTATTTAATTAACCATTATCACACACGTCCTGGCCCTTTGATGATACTTCAACAGCACCCGTAATTATTTTATTATCAAATAATTTCATTATTATTAGCACGGCAATCAACATACATCCCATAACCAGCGAAGCCGAGGTTTGTAATAACTTGTATTAAATATAATTCCTTGCCATAAAGTTGCGCTGTTTAAATATAAAAAATACAATGCAATTTTATGTCAACAGAATAATATTTAATATAAATAGAGGTGTGTGTCTTTTAGTTTTAACTTATATGTACAATAATTATATTTAATTTATTATTGAAATGTTTTATTTACTTTAAATTGCTTGCGCATATTTGTTTTATTTATGTGCACTTATTTCCATATTGCCATAAAGTTGCGCTGTTTAAATATAAAAAATACAATGCAATTTTATGTCAACAGAATAATATTTAATATAAATAGAGGTGTGTGTTTTAGTTTTAACTTCTATGTACAATAATTATATTTAATTTATTATTGAAATGTTTTATTTACTTTAAATTGTTGCGCATATTTGTTTTATTTATGTGCACTTATTTCCTTTTGTTATATTACCCTATAATAAATAGCTTTTTCTTTTGTTTTTACTGTTAGGTAATAAATTATTATTATTATTGTTATGGATTGCACTATTGTCAAATTGTGTCGAAGCCTTGGGGCGTGCAGCTTTCTTGCAACCAGATTATCCTTTGTATTTTGCTATTTTGATAGTTGGGAAGTTCACATTCGAGTTTCAAAATTCGCTTGAAAAATACGATTGAAATATATTTAATCAATCTGTTGCATACGTATTTCAAACTATTAACGATAAATGTTGAGGAATCGCAGGAAGGTAGCAGAAAAAAAAGCAACTCTACTCGAAATATATTGCAGAATTATTTTTAATTTAAACCAAAAATGTTATATTCACAAACTATACTTTCTAATAATATCTAGATTAAATAATCATTAAATTAATACATATATCATGCTAAAGCGGGTTATACGACGTGGATATATGCCTAAAAAAAAGATTGAGTTCTATTTAAAAAAGGCAATTAAGGAAAGCTTGTTGGAAAGCTATTTCTTTACTAACAAAAATTTCTTGCCCAAAATAACAATTCATAATACATTTCTAAATAAATTCCCTTTTATCTAAATCATTATACTATTCAGTAGTGTAAGTTAACTTCTTTGTTTTAATTTTACCAAGACTCCGTTATCTGGTTTCAAAACAACTTCGCTTCTCAGCACTAATTTATGTTCTGGAGCGAGTGGATGTAACTCGTAGTTCCTAAGGATTTTGGAAACGATTGACTTTAATTCTAACATCGCATATTTTTGACCTGTTAAAGTAAATATAATTTTATAATCAATATTTTTTTTTGCCTTGCGAGAATACCTATACAGTTTCTAGATCCTGCACTAAAGGGTACATAATCAAAAGTATTTCTTTCTCTAGAATTTTCAGATGTAAATCGTTCAGGGTCGAATTTATCCGGGTTTTGATATCTCCGAGGATCATGGTGAATACCATATGTGAAAACTGTAATCGCTATTCCTTTAGGTAATACTTTTCCGTCTGCAATCAATTTATTTCCAAATTATTATTTAATGAATTTTGCTATAAATAGTACTTACTTAAACTAACATCCTCTTCTAATCTTCTGCTGTAGAAAGGGACAATACTATACAAACGAAGGGTTTCTTTAATTACCATTTCTAAATATTTCATTTCTTGAAGGTCTTTATAAGACGGTTCTCGTTTTGGATCATCCGAAAATATTTTTTCTACTTCTACATAAGCTTCTTCCTATAAAAAGCGCGTTTTAATTGAATATTACTAGCTTTTCTTTAGTAGATAATTACTTTATTCTTCTAGCAAAAAATAAAATTGTTTATGTTTGACTTCTTGGAGGAGTATAAAACTACAATCAGTAAAACCTAGGGCGTTTGAGTTTTCAATTGTATATAAATGTAACACAGATAAAGTAAAATTAGAAATTTTTTTTCTGTAACTGTATTAAAATGTTTATATCCATTTAACTTTCATCTTGATCTACACCGTGGAGGAAGTGGATATAGTGTTTATATCTATCTGTAATGCCCAAAGTTAAAGTGGAAGAGTTAGGAAAACAAGACTAGGACTACATATAGCCTAAAAGAGCCATAGTTCTGGTCGACTTCACTGATCATATGTAAATGAGCTAGTAAACTCCAGAAACACAACCTAAGCTGCGTCAAGGAGGCTCTTCTCTTGAACACCGTAGAAGAAATGGAAATATTTTACGAGAGAATCCAATCAGCTGAGCTATCTGGCATTGCTAAAACTAAGGTGTAGAAGCTTGTGAAACAGAAGAAAGACAACTTACAGGCAAAAAGGTGCAGGCAAAAAAGTCGCAGTCATGGCCAACTTCATCAGGCCTCTGTAGAATAGCGAGACAGCTCCAGACAAAAAAACGAAGGTCTTTCTCTAGAAGCAAAACTAATTCAGATGTCAAATTAGAGAATGTACTCTAATGAAACATGGAGGACCAAAAATAAATTCTGAAAAGGTCATAGTGGACTTTATGACCACCTCAAGTAATCTATATCAAAATTTGGCCATAAATTCTCGTGTAAGAAAACTTAGAAACAAATGTTTATTACTTTTCAATATACACAACCAGAAGATCGCCCACAATGCATACAAAAACGTTGGATGGGATGTTAAGCCGCTGTATTATTATGACACAGCGTGCCACAGAGCAAGCTATCAGCAGAAAATATAAATTAAACTTCTTTGACTTCAATCCCTTTGTTATAACATTTAATAAGCATATCGATACTTATATAAAAATAATTTTCTGATTTAGGATGAACGTGCACACAGCTATTTTAATCTGAATATAATAAAATCAAATCAGCAGAGGCAATCTGAGTAAACCCACGATTTTCAGTACATAATTTTGGCTGCCCAGTTTTAGTCTATTTTCTCGATGGTTTTTCTTTAATTATATTCCGCAAATTATGCAGAAATACCGTAGTATGTCTTTCTTTAAAGTCGGCCATAGGTACTAAAAACGAGTGTGTATAATTGACACAGTTTTGACGTTGAATAGCGGAAAGAAGATTTTATGGTAATTTTGTGTTCCTCTCTAAATGATCGTGGAGAATATGTCGATCGTATCTGAAAGCTATGTTGATATTTCGTTACTTCTTATTTTCGGTGGGACGCTACCAAATTCTCCCTACGGGTGACACGGTCTTGTATCATCTTTGGAGATGTTTGCCTCATACAAAATCATTTTAACCACATTTTCACATTTGTAAAATACGAAGAAGAAGTTGATACTTTCAGTAATGCAAGAGTAGCAGCAGTGCTGAAGATGTCCTTTGCACCAATAGACGAAACGTCGGCCAAAATGAAGGTAGTGCCAAGGACATGGTTCCAGCCTGAAATCCTATAAACTACGACGAAGAAAAATATACATAACTTTGTCCAAACTGTGTTTAATTTGAAGTTATGAGCTTTCTTCGTTAAGAATTCAAATTCACTCTATATTTAGTTCCTGAAGTTTCAAAATTTTACTTGGCAATACCCCTCCCACTATGTTTGATATTCGTATTTGGACATATCGTTGCGTATTTAAGAATGTTAGGCAGGAAATTTATGACGTATCCTATGTAATGTATTATTTTATTCTAAAAGAAGTTGTTTCACATTAGCAAATAAATATTTTAAAAGCATTTTAGTTGTGACGTTCTATGTTGAAGTAGTCAATGATTCTTTTCCCCAATTATTGAGTGCCTGACTTTTAAAATTTGCACAGTAATAGCTCACGTAGTTTGAACAAGTTCAAAACTTAGAAAGCGGTTGAACCATGCACCACAGAAAGAAATTGCAAACTCGATTTGTCCTAACATATTTTAAACTTTATTAATTAGTTATTTACATACAGAGCTAGTCAGATCGAGTAATAAGATCGAACAGTCCTAGAATTAGCAGAAGCCTTAAACTGCATATAAAACAATCTTGTATATGATATATTGGAGCCATCTAGGTTACGAGTAGTAAACTAGACATTAAAACGTATAGTTTCCTCTTATTATCTTAGCTATCCACTCAAACTGTTGTCAGCGTACCTCTTTTGAGCGTCATATGTCTTGAGGCACCTTCTCATTACATGTGACGTACAAGATTGCGTATATATTAGCAGCGACGCAAGCCACTAACGAGAGCTAGGATGAGTTCGAAATACGAAATAAGTACGCGTTGTGTACATATGAAGATATGTTTTTAACATGTTTGTAGTACTGTATTGATTGATTTTTCTAATTTTAAAGTTATTAAAAAAAATACTATGCTTACAAGGGAAAACCATGAAACACAATTTTGGGCTGATTGAACTATTACAAATCTGATATCTCTTTCTTTCCAGCACGTAACGTTCCTCATTTTAAAGCCGGATATTCAGTCCAAAAAGATTATTTTCCAAAGTCAATAACCTTTCAACTAGTGAATGCCGCAAGTGATAAAAGCGTCGAGTTCCTCGTAATCTTAGTACCAGCATGTGAGAGATAGTTTCTTTTCGGGATCGATTTCCTCTTCAGATACCCTTAAATATTGAGGAAGTGAAAGTTGGATCAACATTTCTACTCTCTTACGGCGAGCAGATGCAGTTAAAAAGCCATGAGACACTTTAAACACAGCATATAGACTCTAAACGGTCGTGGCTTCTCGATAAACTTTCAGATTGGGCCGCTATACATACACCACAGATAAAACATAAAGATTCCAAAAAATTGCGAAACAATAAGCGAAGATTATTCTTGCGGGAGTATTGCAACACACTCGACAGTGCTTATATAAACACTAGCGAGCTGTACGCCGGTGGAGAGTCAGTCAAAGTGCATTCATAGAGTTAAAAAGACTTTGTTTTGGAATTTGTTATAGTGTTGACTTCTTGTTAGATGAAGTTAGGATGAAGGGTTTGATTTATGATTGATTTCCTTGTTTCATAATCCCCGAAAGATCTAGCAGTAATATATACTGCTGTTGCTGTATAACTGTTGCTGATAGTTTTGCGAGGTATTTCTCTACTGTTACTGTACACCAGATGTTGGCTGCATATGGTGGTCCTGGACAGTTGCCCGTTTGCGGAACAATATTTCATAAGACCTTTTGTTTTCGATCGGTGGAAGCGGCGATTGTGAAGCGATATATTGGAGAAATGAGGAGTAATAAGTCATATGGAACTGATGGGATAAGTAACTTTACCTTGAAATCAGTGAGGGATGAAGTGTCCGGGGTGCTGTCACATATAATAAATAGATCTTTTGGCGAAGGAAGGTTTCCATCATGTCTAAAAATTGCAACTGTTACACCTTTATATAAAAAAAATGGATCCTACGAAAATTGAAAATTATAGACCTGTATCGGTTTTAAGTTCGATATCCAAACTTATTGAGAGAGTGGCTCATGATCAAGTGGTGGATTTTGTGGATAAGTATGGGCCCTTTAGTCACAGCCAACATGGATTTAGGAAGCATAGATCTACTGAAAGTGCCATTTTTGACTGTTCTGAGTTTGTCCACAGATCTATTGATGATAACAAGTACGTAGCGGGGATATTTTTTGATCTATCGCGTGCTTTTGATTGTGTTGACGTCGGTATTATAACTGATAAATTGTACAATCTAGGAGTTCGGGGAGTTGCATTGGATTGGATTTCCTCCTATTTGAGTAGCAGAAGGATGATTGTTTGGGTGGGCCATTGTGTGTCGTCTGAGACGGAACTTGATCTGGGTGTTCCGCAGGGTTCGGTTCTTGGACCGTTGGTATTCTTGCTGATGGTGAATGACCTGCCGCATGTCTTCTCGCATGGATATCCGGTACTTTTCGCAGGTGATACCTCTGTGATGGTGACTGGGTCGACGATTGATGAGCTTGAGCGGCGGTTGGACGAAACAGTTAGTGAAATGGGTGGGTGGTGTAAGTCTAATCGTTTGCTGTTGAATCGTGACAAAACAAAATTCATTTATTTTCATAAACGCAAAACTGTTCCGGATAATGTGTCAACAAAAAATTTTGAAGACAGTGTACTGTCACTGGGTGTGTATATTGATGCCAGACTTACGTGGAACCTGCACCTTGACAGCGTTTGTAAGAAAATGAGTAGTTCATATTATGTGATAAGACAGTTAAAGTCATCGCTTAATGGTGATAGGTTGCTTGATGTTTATTATGCATTAGTATATTCCGCTATGTCTTATAACGTCATTGTCTGGGGCGGTGCAACCGAGTGAAAGAGAGTATTTGTAGCACAAAAAAGAATTATTAGGTTAATCTTTGATATACCGCACAGGAATTCATGTAGAAATATCTTTAAAAGTGAAAGAATTCTTACATTCCCTAGCATTTTTATCTATAAGGCTGTGTGCTATATGTTAGGGACAATTTGAATAGATTTGTCAGAAATGGTAATTATCATCAATATTTCACTCGACATCGCGATAGGATTGCTGTTCCTAGGCATGGTCTATCTTTATATGAAAAGTCACCAGCATATATCTGTTTGAAAATTTATAATAAACTGCCGAAACAGATACAGACAGAGAGTTGCTCTAGAAGATTCAAAAGAAATGTGAAAGAGTTTCTTCAAGAGAAAGTGTTTTATGAATTGGGCGAGTATTTTCATATGTAGTTGTTTCTGTTGCTTTGCAGTTTTACAATTTTGTAATTACTGACAATGTATTTTATTGTGTTTCTTGTTGTACTTTTTTTTGTATTTTTTTGACGTTTCAATCCATAATATTGGCTTTTGAATAAAGATATATTATTATTATTATTATTATTATTATACTTGCTAGCAAAAAACATTTGAAAGTAGCATTAAAAAGTATATTTTATTTCTTATTATTAAAAAATAGTTAGAATCTGACTAGTGTTGTTATAATGGTACCTCCTAAATATTAGATTTGCTCAGATTTAGCTACATATAAAAAATCAGAGGCAGTATTTAAAAATAATTTGGTGCTCAGAAAAAAATAAGTCATTTTCTAAAAACGCTAATTAAGATACAAAAGAGGAGCTTTGTATGTAGGAGCGTAATACTTAAAGACCTACTGTACTTATAAAATACATATTTTACTGGATCTAATTGAAAAGGCTAATATTATGTGTAAAATTCGAATGGAATTTGTGTTAGTTAAACACAGAACAATGAATAATTTAAGGTGAAATAACTAACTTAGAAAAAGTTTTCAGTTCACTAACTCGTAACTTACTGTAAATGTAAGGAAACATGAACATACCTGAACGTTCGGGTTTGCAGCCAAAGCAAACAATATATATGAGATTGCGGCAGCTGTAGTATCATGGCCCTGAAATATATTGTATATCTTAGTAGTAGTATCAATAGTTAAAATGGTAATAATAAGCGAATAATAAGTATATTAATTACCTAAATTATTTACTCTATGTGACAGCTCAGTTACAACTACTTAAGTCTAAATTATAAAGTACTTTTCATGAAATATAACAATGATACGAGTGTTGTTTATTTCCGCTGAAACTATTTAGTAGGCCATGATATTTTGTTAAACATCGCTTCACATTTTAATCTACTTAATTACAAGTTTAATGGCAGTTACGCTTGAAAAAATATGCTTTATTTTTATGCTAATTTGTAAACTACCTAAGTTTAGTTTAAAGTAATCATTTATATAAGAAATCATGGAATTGATTAATGATCGTTATAGAGCTGCATTTTTTTTTTAATTTTAAACGTAGCTTAAGTCACAAAAAATGACTTGAGGAAGTCAATCGAGTATTTTGTCACAAGTCAAGGATTTCAACATTGTCAGTTTTCCTTAAATGGTACGTTTCGATGTCCTAAGTCAGAAATGGTAATTACCGAAAAGATATTGGTTTTACTCAGGACTAATTGAAGCGAACCTACATGCTATTGTAGGGCGTATTCGAATAACCCTTAATATTGGCATGAATGCAATTATCATATATCTCATGCAAATATTTGTAGGGGTGTAAGTTTTAGCTTTGTTCCCGTTGAATTCCCCATAATTTGACTTCAAAAGGAAGAACAAGTAAGAAGGTAGAGATCTACACTAGATCGCTTAACCGATAGATCGTCTCATCTAGTGTACGACATCATTACAGATGATGAAACTTGGGTATACTGCTATGACCCGAAAAAAGCATTAATCGGTAGCTTGGATGATTGAAAATGAGCCGGCTGCAACAAAAGTAGTTCGAAAAAAAGACGAAACAAGGGGATGGTCGACATATTTTTTTTAATTAAAGAACGTGTTTTCACTACAGCGCTGTAGAACGGTCGTATTGTTAATGTAGACTGGTACATTTAAGATTGTTTGTGTCAAGTTTTCTAAAGTGCCTTTAGAAGTCGTCCATGAGGGGGGCCTGGATCACAACAACGCTCGGGTTCTCCCTACTGCTCGTATGATTAAGTATTTGAATATCAAAAGCAATCGAAATAATAGGTCACTTGCCGTATTTTTCAGACTTGGCGCCTAATCATTTCTTTAACATATAAGGCTCACATCGGAGAAAGATGTGGCGAGTGAGTGCATTTGAAAATAAAATAAACAACTTAAATTGAAAAGATTAAAAAACATTTTAGAGATTGGTTTCTACGATTTTATGATTTCATTGACTATGGATAATATGTGTATTACTAGGTTCGACAGAAATTTTAACTCAAAATTAAGGAAAATTAAAAAAACACATTTGGTAATGTAAATGGTAATTTTTAATGGAAAGAGCGATTAAATATCAACTTAGAGAGCTTCTTTTAACCAGTAGAAATGTATTCAAATTTCTGATAATTGATTATGATAAAATACACAAGAAGATTATAATTTTCGTATATAAATTAAAACAAAATTTATTAGTATATATTAGAGGCAATAACCTCTGGCACAATGTCGTTCTTGTGAATTGCAATAAATTCTAAAATAACATGGAATTAAGTTTGATTACGTTTGTTAAATCTATTAGACACGCAAATATTTACCATACTGTTTGAGATAGATATATCACTCAAACGCGTAAAATTTCTAGATATATTATTAGATTTTACACTATCATGGGAGAGCCATATTGACACCTTGTGTGGAAAGTTATCATATGCAATCTGTTTACTTATATCGTTAGGTTTTCACTCATAAATAATTTATTTGAAACAGGTGTACTTCGCACAGTTTTGTTAAATTATGTATGATTTAATTCTAAATAGAGACCATTTTTTTCATATGTATAAAATTTTCAAAACAATACAAATTCACAAAATTTTTAGCTAGCTTGTAGAAAGTTCTTAAAAATTTTTCAAATAATTAATCACTTTTACATTTTACATTCTAAAGCTTGTAATTTTTGTTAAAGGTATTTCAAAATGATATTCTTTTAATTTAAAACTCATGATTATCCTACTAGACAATGCAAATTAGATTAAATTAGAAAAAAAAAACAGTTATGCATTACCTGCTTTAATTACACTTTATCCATAATTTTGTATAAAAATACTTTGAAAAAAATATCTTATTGATAAAGCCTTTTGTCTTGTGGACGAATTTTCAGTTATCAATTTCAGGATATCGCGACTATTATTGTTTATCTAGTATGTTCAGATACGAGCATATGCAGTTTCCTTTTGGCTTGTGTTAAGTACTATATAAGTGTGTTTAGCACTAGTAAAGATTACTAGTTATTTTTATATTATTATAAGATTAACGATGCGAAACCCAGAAAATAAAATAGCATTCGACAGAGAAATTTATCGTAAAAAGGATCTGAGACAAGGCGATACAATTTTTATTCTATTTGGCTTAATATAAGAAAACGAAATACGAACCAACAGCTTAAAATACGTCAGTTTACATCAGCGTATGGCTTACGTTGTTGATATGGTATTCATGGCTAGATCCAAGAAGGAAATAGAAGAATACGAGTACTTAGGTTACTGTAAGAGAAAGCAAGAGAATATGACCTAAAAATTAACGACAAGAAAACATTGTGGTTATTAGTATAGAGATAATTATTTCCTGACCTTTGTACAATATACTTGATTTAGCTATTCGGCGATTGAAGGTCTGTTTTACATTAATATGTATATATTTAAAAGAAGCTCATACATGTTTCGGTAAGTATTACCTTTATCAAAGAATTATAAATGACAGATATTAATGCAAAGTTATACAAGTGTTGTAGTCATGGTGAGGGATACAAATTCATAAATACATTCAATTCAATTAATCATAATTCATGACATAACAAAAGTTTGATATCAATTATAAAGAGAATGGTAAGTTATGAGTTATTATTACACTTGCGCCCGTGGAGCGATATAAGATAAAAAGCTGTCTGCATTCGCCTAGAACGAGAGGAAAACCATGAAAACCTACTCGGGCAGCCAGTCAGGGATCTAAACACGGAACTGTCAGCATGATAAGCAAATGTACAGATATTTAAATAACATATGATATATAATTATAAAGCAGCAACATATGTTATGATAGTAAATTGCAGATCGTTACATTATTAGGTTATAATATATACTGCTTAGATTTTTTATATCACTTCTGTTGTTAATTGGATTTCAGACACCAATAACAATTAAAACAATGAAACAACATATATCACGATTTCATATGTACTACAATTATCAGAGAAAATAAAATATACTTAAAACAAATATGATATAGCTACAACATAAAAACTTAGCAATACAAACAAACAACTATTTTCAAAATTAAAACCTAAAATGGACAAAAATCGAGAAACACATGTTGTCTATAAAACACCACCATGTCGCGACTGCGACAGTAACTACATAGGTCAAACCAAAGAATATTTATACAAAAGAATACAAGCTCACAAATACTCCAAAACAGACAGAACTGCTTTATTTACACACAAACTGCAACGCGATCACCATATCGACTTTGAAAACACACAAATAATTGATAGAGAGCAACACAAAATAAAAAGAGAAATTAAAGAAATGATTAATATTAAACAGGAAAAAAATCAATTAACAGAAGTGATATAAAAAATTGAAGCAGTTTAAATTATAACCTAATAATGTAACGATCGGCAATTTACCATCGTGGTTTTCCTTTTCGTCCTAGGCGAATGCCGACAGCTTTATATCTTAAGTCGCTCCATGGGCGCAAGTGTATAATAACTCATGACTTACCATTCACTTTATAATTGATATCAAACTTTTGTTATGTCATGAATTATTATTAATTGAATTGAATGTATATATGAAATTATATCTCTCACCATGACTACATCACTTATATAACTTTGACATTAGTATCTGTCATTTATAATTCTTTGATAAAGGTAATACTTATCGAAACATGTAAGAATTTATTTTAAATATGTACATATTAATGTAAAATAGACCTTGAATCACCGAATATCTAAATCAACTATGTTATTAGTATAGATATAGGCTGTAAAATATTATTTTACTTGTATGTACTAATTTTTACGTGGTAATACTTTTTAATATTTGAAGGCATTTGTTTCATGTTTCTTATAAATTTGGCCGTTATTTATTCACCGTTAGTCGGTTTTCTAACTCAAAGATTTATAAAACTCGACTATTGTCAATATATTTTAACCCTCGACGGCACAAAGAAATACATTTTTTGGATACATGTGTCTGTATATTTTATATTTTTATTTGATCGGAGAATCGTGCTTTATCTAGAAACACGCCAGTACAGAACTTTCTACTAATTCTATAAATAGTAATAAACAAGTGTTCAATCCCTCGCACAGTTGTCATAAATAAAATTAAGCTTTGTATATTGTAAAACTGTGTTTTATTTATTTAGATCTCCCCATAGACTTACAACTGCGGTTCAAAAAATAAGTGCCAAACTCCAGCACACGAACTACTTTACATAGGCTGTACAGGAAATAGAAAGGATTCCATAGAGAAAGTGGAATAAATAGAAGATCTGAGAGTGTAACCGAGATTAGCCGAGCCCCTAATGTAATAGCGCTGCAGGAATATTATTAAAAATTAGATAGAAAAAAGTATATCTAGAGCTTTAAAAATTAAATTGGACCAAGCAATATTGAGGCTTACCGATACTTACGCTTGCGAAACATGGATAATAAATATAAAAGAAGCAAACAAACTGGAAATAACTGCTCAACAATCCTAGCATTGCCTAAGTTGTGAGAATGCAAAGAGCTAGTTGGTTGGGATACGGGTAGGATGTCTAACGATTGGCCAAAATATTTTAATGGGAAGAGAAGGAGGAAAAAGAAGAAGGGAACGACCCAGGAAAATATGGTTGGAGAAAGTGAAGAAAGACCTAAACGATGTAAGAGTCATTTACTAGAAAAATGAAAAGGAAATTGCAAAAAATGGCAGAACTCAAAGCCAAGGGTCACTACGTATGTAATGCTTTTACATAAATATATATAATATATAAGACCAACCATATGTAATATTTTGGTTGTATTTTCTATGAACTGTTTAATTAGCAGATAAAGCAGAAATGTTGCAGGTAAATTGAATTTTTTTACTTAAACTATATTTATCGAAGGACATACTAATACTATCGATTACTTTAAATTATCCTAACCGCGAACATAAAAGTATCCACTTCTTGTCGTATATCGTCCTCGGTAAAACTCGGATCTGTCGCAGAGTACTCCAAAAGTAAATCCAGAAAAGCTCGTTTCTTCTTTCTTCCAAAAGAATCAACAGTTTCTTCGTGACGTTCAACGTTGTTTAGAAGCTCTTTCCTTTTACTAATGACCGATTTCGTATAACCATGAACAACATTTAGAGCATGTCGTTCAATTTGGTACGTTTTCGTAAACAGATATATAAAATCGTTGGACAAAATCGGTGAAAATGAACGTTCCGTTACAATTTTTAATAATGTATTTACGCATTTTATATATTCTGAATCCAGGTCTTCCTGTGCATTGACGCACGTTCCCATTGCGGTTTCTAAAACATGCATGTTAATCGTTAATTGATAATATAAAGTTAAATAATAATATATATTGTTTAAGAATTCCGTGGTTTATTACCACATATCACATCTAATGTATAACGTGTAACAAATGGGTATATATCTAAAGGACCTTTCCTTGATTCAGCCTGTAACTTTGACACGAGAATATTACCCGCTGAATTAAAAACGTCTACAAATTCTTCCAATATTTGAAAGTGAAAAGCGGGTGTTATAATTCGTCGATGTTTTTTCCATCTACTACCTGAAAATATATAATTGTAATAAATTAATTCCGAAAGCTGAAATTAGTTGGGAAACCAAGCACACTCTAGATATAGAAGTCTAAGCACACAATTATTCTTTAACATCTTTCACCAAAGTATTAGAAATTATAATTAATGAGAACTTAAAATGGTTGTATCAAATTGACTTTCTATGCACAAATTTATCCAGAACCGGTTTTGCTCTGAAAGACCACAAAAAAATCTTGTAGCATTGACGTTTATTGACATTTTACTATTCAAATTTTATGTCGCGTATGAGGAATATCGCATCATGCTGAAAGAATTCCTTCTCCTGCAGAAAAGTTTGGGGATTATATATGATTTAAAATAACAAGTGCTTGCAAATATTTTACGATCTATACATCATGGAAACTCTTTCATATGTTTAAAAATACAGTAAACACAGTCGCGATAAGGTGAATACCCTAGAAGATGAACAGCACGGTAAGGTGAACAAATACATTCTTACACACAGTATTCTATAAGGTGAACAACAACCAACTCGATAAGATAAATAATTTGTTTTACTTGTATTTGTTAGCGCTTACGCGCTTGAATAACTGAATAATGGGAACCCCCTAATTATTTCACGGCATCATGTGTCTGATACAAAGTATGTATTCACCCAGTATTTTGGTTGGGGCCGGGAGGAGCATTATAGTAAATAACTGATATAAAATAGCTGAACCAACTTTCACTTACCTTTACTTGTTAGCAAACCTTCATTTAACCAATTCCGGACGAATTTATAGAAAAAAGACTTGGCTATTATTGTCGTAGAATTTAATAACAATTCCAAATCTTTGGCTTCAACAAGAAATAGTATTGGCCGTGTTCCTGCATATAGTTTAAAGTTGCCATTATATCTTCTGGCAAGTTTTAGAAAATTTTCCAAGACAGCTAAAATCCATAACTTAATTTAAAAGTATATTAGACTTATTATTTTCGGAAATAATAGATGCAGTGGTGGTCTCCTCATTGGCTTATTTGGTTATTGACCTCCTAATTATTTCTTAAGTAATAAAATATAACAAGCAAAATAATTTATTAGTTAATTAAAGAATCTAAAGAACGAGGTCCCCAGGTTGCTTTTCGATCCAGAAATTCAATTGAATCTCTTCTAGGAAACGCGAAAAATAAAAGTGAGGAGAATCAGAAATCTTCTATTTATGAAATTAATTTCCGCGATTATTAATTGAAATGCGTTTATAAAAATAAACGCTCAATAGTAACACGCTATGAAGAACATATACCTCATAATTAATTTAATAAGCCGGGTATATGGAGTGTTGTACGACGTGTGTTAGCAAAGAATCACAATATAATTGCAGATTGCCTAGACTACTTACAAAACTGTAAACAACAAAAGAAAGCTAGATAGTTACCAAAGTATTTTTATCATTAAAAACTAAAATAACGTTTATAATGTAGATAAAAGTCCAATTTCATGTATCTGTTTATATAATTTCCTATAATTGATACAAATAGTGGCTGTAAGAGGACGCGAGTCTTATTTTTGAAGAAGAGTAAAAGACCTAAAGGTAAGTTTCTTAAAATTAAGTGCGTTCTGGTAACGCGTTTCTCTTGTTCTCTTCTTGTTAGCTTTACGGTGCTATGTGTTCTACACTATTGTTTTCTATTGAAGATGAACTTAGTTGTCGAAAGATGTATACAGGATACGAATATTAGTGTAGTAAAAGCTTTTATACCTTTTAAAGTTGATTCTTTAAATTATTAAATATCAATTACTACCGAATAATTTTAGTCGTCCCGCATAGGAAGTTAATTCTATGTATATGAGTTGTTGTATGATCGAGCGGGTTTCCTCTAATGACCCCACTGTAATAACTCAGTACATGTTCATGCACATGTGTAACACTTTGGCAAGGCGATAGCCTCGGCTTTAATACGAAACATTAGTGTATTATATAAACACGGCCTTACTCCGTATTTACTACGTACGCAAGGCTATGCATCAGGGTTATACACTTGCTTCTAGAACAACTTGTAAGTGACACAAGGATCTTCTTAGGTATATAAGGTAATAGATTAAGTTAGAGAGGATAGTCACAACTAGTCAGTGGTACGAACTGTGGATACGTCATAGTACCCCCTTTCTACCCCTGTCTTAGTTAATATAATCATTATGTATATATCTTTGTAAATACGTCTGTTAACCATTTTTTAAGTGTTAATTAATTATAACATGTGAACCAAACTCCGTACTTGTATTATTTGATTCTTCACCCTGCCACGGACCTGCACAACAATGTGGTTGCTCAAACGGCCCACATTACACCACCATGTAAATGTATACAATCGAAAATTTTACGTATTTTTTTCTCTAACAATATTGTTTCAGTATATTATACAATTATCAGAGAGTACTCAACTAAATGCAAAGGTATAACTTTTTGCAGATTTTTGTTAGATTTTTTTCTTAGAAATTGCCTTTTTTATTTTGTATTTATATGTATATTTGGAAGTATGTGATATCTTAATGGCTGAATTTAATAAACGCCTTAACTTCACTGACAATTGAATGATTGCTAAACCTTTTTATAGTGCTCATATTCGAGCAATATTTTAAAACTAGTTAAAACTCACTTTTCTCATATAAATTATAAAAATTGACAAACTATTAGCGAACGTTATAATTTTTGAATGTTCTAAAATTATGCCAATTCTCAATTATTCCTTAATAACAAGCTTAATGAAATCTTTTCGGAAGACGTATATTATGCATTTTGCAGATGACAACTGCAAAAAGCAAACGATACTTTTTAACCTTGAAAAGAATAAAAACTTCTTTGAAATAACAAATCACCTTACATATGGGAGCCGCCACTGAATAAGCAAAATTAGGAAAAAAATGGAAATAAGAGAAGCTAAAGCAAGACAATTAAAAAAGTACAGAATTCATTTAAAATATATATAATATAAAACATACTTACTAGTTGACTTTCCAAATTCTTTGAGATTTCCCAATAAGGGTAAAACGTTTGGTCCAGGTATTGTTTTTAAATATTTTTCAAAATAACTGTATTTGTAATACCAATATAGTAACCATAAAATTAATGGTGATAAAATGACCAAGATAATTACGCCTAACATTCTACTCAGCGCAAGAAATAAAAATACTTATGTTGCCGAAACTTGAACTATTAATCAAATAACCGTAAAGTACATCTGCTTTATCTTATACACTTACAATAGCTAAAGTTAACTGCCGACGTTCTAATACTTCAATTTACTTAATAGAACATTAATGAGCGTAAGTTGTGTGGCCTGATTATTAGGAGAATTGTGTTTTATTTCTAACGGTGATGTAATTCCAGAGGTTTATCCCTTGAACATATAGTTCTCATCATGATAATTAAAATAACTTGTATAAAGGTAATCGGATTCTAATAATTACCCTAATGAACCTGTAAATAGCAATTGTAAACACTGCAGGATTCACATTAAGGTGAAATATTCTTAAGCCCGATATTACAATACTGTCGTTCGCATTTAATAAACTCATTAGTTTATTAGTTTCGTGGTAGATTAAAAGGACAGTAATGTATAAAAATGTGTATCAAGTAATCAGACGCGGCTCGTGATCACGTGCTGTAGTGGTACGTACAATGATGCAAGTACCTCGTGAATTTTCGGTGTTTACTGAGACAACGCTACAGTTAGTACACGAGAATATACGAAGTACTTGCATCATTGTACGTGCCTTAACAGTACGTCATCACGAGCAGCGCCTGCAAGTAATGATCCCATTAATTGATTTTTTTATTACGAAATTCATTATTTGTTAAATATGTTGTTCCAAAAGTATTGTTTACCTTTATTATGAATTTGGTGATTAATTTCTAAATAGTTAATTGAAAAATTTTGTAGGTATATATATATACTTAGAAATTCTCTAAGTATTAAATGTTTTAATATGACTTTGTCACCAGTAGTTCCTATATACTACTTATTATAGGTAGATGGTGTAAGGCATATTAATTCATATAATACATAGTGTCGATGATAATGTGGTGATCATGGGCTTGGTAAGCAAGTATGAGTGAAGTGGATTTCGTATCTTTTACAGGAGATATACTTGTATCAATAAAATGTTTATATATATCATAAACTTTGATGATTAATATTTTCAATATTGGTAGACAAATACTATTTCTAAATGTTTCATATCCCACAGGTAAACTCACATCAGATACTCCTTATAATCCGCTTAGTGATAATTGCAGGCATTTTAAAATATTTTCAATCTTACTACACATACTTTAGCTTGTGTAATATAAAATTATATTGCTACGATAATGGTTATACATTGTGTTACACTTCGCGTAAATAGAATATTTTAATTTATTTTTAAATAATATTTCTTTAAATATATCTCGCATTTAAAATATAAATTCACTTGGACATTTTCCTGTATATTCGTTAGCAAATAGAAAGTCTTTCTTTTGTGCTCGCTCAAGCCGCTAGATTCTTGGTCTTCTACCAGCTTAGAACCATAACGGTCACTTTGGAATGTCTTTATACTTTTTATATTTCATTTTAAATTAAGTTGTTATTAATTTAATTGCATACATCTCCTATTGTGTTTCATATCATTTTAAAGCTTGGCCCACAAGGGATATTTTAATGATATCTGTGTCATCGACATCACAACTCTTCAGGTCGCGCTTTTGATTAATTCATTATTCAAGACATCGACGACATCGATCCCTTTCTCCAACTCATAGGGGTAATAACACAAACCTTTTTCCAGACTAGTGCTTCTACGGGACGAACTTCTCTTCTGCTTAGATCCCTCATAAGATACAGTTCTTACTTCACGTACTGTTCGACCTTTCTTTCAATATGCCCGATTGAGAAATCCTTCACTCCTAAGGTAATCTCTATCGTTCGATATATATTATTCTTATTTAATTCACATTAGTTTAATTAATCCAACTAATTAACTTCTTCGTCCCTCTGCCAAGGCTCTCCATACTTGTCCTAGTATATCTTCGCACACCGGGTGGCCGACAAACATACGCTTCAACAGATAACTCTTTATTGTTCTATACGGAGGTTATTTTATATCACAATTAATTCACATTTAATTTACTGCCTAATTTACCGTTCGTTTCAGTTTATTTTTGTGTCTTAATTTTTAATTACTTATATACCCTTCCTTGTGTATATTACTTTTATTTAATTACTTATAAATATATTAACCCTCAATTTCTTTCTTATGTAAATAATAAATACAAACTTTAAGGTGTTTTATTTAATTAGTAAGTTGTAATATATTTAAGCAGTATCACGCACGTTCTGGACCTTTGATGAAACTTCAACAGCACCACTAATTATTTTATTTTAAATAATTCATATTATTATTAGCAATTACAGTCGAACCAGAAGCGCGTGTTCTTACAGCGTATATTTCATCAATATATATATATATATATATATATATATATATATATATATATATATATATATACAAATATTGAAATAATGCTGATGAGCTAAGTAATAATAATATGAGAATAAAATGTGTAATTTTGAATAAATCGTACTTCAACTGATAGATAAGAGGCTCCCAAACTTTTTTTTCTCATAGACCACTTTGAAAGTTTTGCTGGTTCCGGTGGACCCCCTGCAGCTACATTTCTACCATATTCCCAAAACTCGACAAAAATGTGAAGATTAGATCTAACTATGGAAATTTGCGTTGCGGCTGAGTTATTGATTAATTAATTGATTGTGCTATGAGTGGATGTCAAAAAAGTAAAGTTACCCAATCAAAAAAGTGATTCCATCCAACTTTACTCCTTTGACATCTACTCACAGCACAAGAAACCAATCAATTCTCACATATTTTATTTAGAAAACTCCCCATTCGGAGTGGTAAAAATAAAAAGAAAAATATTATATTTCCTTGTGTTGTATTTATTCAAATATGTAATTATTACACTATTAATTATTATTGTTATCATATTACATTGTAATATGATAACAGTCGTAATATAATTAAAATTAAATATTAATAACGTAACGTAACTTCTACAATGGCAATCACAAAATAGTCATAATTTTAGTGGGAGGGATGTACTTGATGGATTGACAGCAAATTATCAATATTTGGCTTCAGTTTTATTAGGAATAACCGCAAATCTCCCCGTTCTGTGATATTCAATCTGCTCCTTTTTTTTTGTTAAAAGGTTTTTAACGACACTAAAACTTTTCTCGACAAGATATGACGAGGGAAACGCTACCAAAAGCTTTCTCGCAATTCCCCACAGTCCAGGATATTTTTCGGGTATTTCTGCCTGCAGCCAAAATGTTTGATACCCTCTTTTAAATTTCACCTTCAGTTCCTCATTAGTGCTAAGCTCGAGTAGCTCCTCTTGTAATATCACATTCTCCACTTCCGTTTCATCAAGTGGACGATGGAAATACCACCATGGATCAAGTGGATCCATGGTGGTATTTCCATCGTCAGAATATCTTCAAATCTGATTAAGTCATCATGCAGGGCAATTAAATGTTGAACGTATGTGTGAATATCCTCATCAAGGCATTCTCCTGTGACAAGTTTGAAAACTGGGAAAATTCGCGCCGACTAATATTTTGCTTCATAAATTGCAATTTTCCAAGAAAAGCTGAAAATACACCCTTTGTTTTTATTAAATTGAGGCTGTCCCCTTGTAATTGTAAGTTAATGTCATTAAATTTTTTGAACAAATCTGTCAAATAAGCGATGTCTGCTTTCAAATTGATCAGGTTTTCTTTTAAATCTGGATCTTTACTTTCCAGAAACTCTAAAACTGATTCAAAAAGTGAGAAAAATCTTGTTAAACATGCACCTTTCGACAACCAGCGTACTTCAGTATGTAAGAGCAATCGTTGGAAGTCTTCATAATTTTCATCGCACAATCGTGCAAATAAACGGGTATTCAATGCATTGCTTCTTATTTTGTTAACTGCATTAATCACAAATTGAAGCGATTGGTGCAATTTAGCACTCAAATTTTTCGCTACTAGGTGTTGTCGGTGGATGACACAGTGAATTGCAGTTACCTCTGGTATAATTCTTTTAAGATGGCTTATAAACCCACGACATCGCCCGGCCATGGCAGGAGCTCCATCTGTTGCCACCGAAATAACGTTTGTGAATGGAATCGATTTTTCCTTAAAAAAAATCACTCAGGACATTAAATATTGATTCACCTTTAGTGTCCGTCTCCAAAGTTTTCGCGAATAGTAGCTCTTCATGAATTTCTTCGTCCATAACAAATCGAACATATTCCAATAATAATGCTTCATATAACCGAGCAACAAGAACGATGGATCCACTTGGTGACTCTACTCCAAATCTAGATGCCAGTCATTCACGATATCCTGAATTACCCTTTGAACTCGGTGGAGGAATCGATTCAGGACTTCTTGAAGTTTATACGTCAAACCTACCTACTACTGCGGGACAAGGACAACGGCGCATCTGTAGATTGGACCAATTTAGTGAAATATTTCGAAACAAATCCCTCTTGCATACCGTACATGATTCATCAAGATTTTATGGCGGTTTCCAAATATCTGACTGGCTTATGCGCCAGCAAAACGAACAGCGAAACCGACGGTTCCTCCTCATATCTAAATACGTCGAAGAAATTGAAGATAGGACCCATTTTCATGTCATCCACGCATGTCCATGGTCAAACAGATCATGCCGTTGCAGGATATTCGATGGATGTATTCGAACCAATTATAGACGGGTCGCGAGCCCTTTCATCACACCAGAATATACGAGAAATATCTTGTGCTACTTGTCTGCATTCCCAAGAACAATCCAATATCTATACTTACCCGGAGAAAATGGGGAAGTACTATTGCCAGTTGAAGGTGTATCGTTTTGCGGATGCCGTGACTGTCGCTCCAGAAAAATTATGGACGAAAGTGATTCAGGTAATAGAAATTTAATATTAAAATGCACGTTTTCTAATCTGAACCAGATCGGACAATTTTATAATTAAATTTTTATTACAGGATTTGAAATTTGTAGTGCCACAAACAACCGACAACCGAATCGCAAAATTAACGACTTCTCTGATTCAATCAGTACATCAACATTCCATGAGTCACCCCGACGTCCAAACATCGGTCAAGAGGAAGCGTTATATGAATTGGTGAAGACCCTGGCTATCACACCCATTAATAATTCGATTTTGTCAATTCATTGGTTAAACAGTGACTTTAAATTTTTTGGACGTAATAACTCTCAATTGCAAACAGTTTTTAGTACTTGGTCTCGCGAATTAAAACATAAAACATTCGAAAATTTTGTAGAAATGTATGAAGAACATACTCCTTTTTTTGCATGTACGTCACAATTCATAACGGATTATTATTATTCGAAACAAGAATCCTTGGAACGTATCCAATTTATTTTAACATTTCAAATACCCGATTTAGATTTAAGAATTCAATTTTTACAAAATTTATATTTAACTATTTGTAAACAAAACGGGAAAAAAAAATACGTTTCTTATTGTAGGTGCCGCCAGTAGTTGTAAAACTTATTTCATAAGATTTGTTTCAAATTTTTTCATATCTGTTGGACAAATTCGGAATTTTAATCGCAACGATAACTTTCCTTTAAATGATTGCACAGACAAAAGGATTTTGTTATGGGATGAGCCCAATTTTACTCGTGAAAATTTGGATACTATCAAAATACTTTTTAGTGGCGATAATTGTCCCGCTAACGTAAAATATGAAAATCAAGTGATCATTGACAAAACTCCGGTTTTAGTAACGTCAAATGTCGATGTATTTCCGGAAAACGATATTTTTTCTGTTAGAATTAGTAAATATTATTGGCAAGTAATGCCTTTTACGGAAGAAGACTTTAAACAAATTTATCCCCTAGCGTTAATAGATTTATTCAAATTATACAATATTATTTAGATTATATCTTTATTTTGTATATACCAATGACAAATGTAACTTGAATGTATATTTACATATAATAAAGAATAACATTATAATTATGTTGTTGTTGATGTCCCCGCTGATGTAGCTGTAGCTTTTTTCTTCGGGATTTCATGAGTTAATATACCATAGGAATGAAAATTATCATAAAATTGATTGGCTTGATCAGACGTGGATGGAATAAAGTCCACTTCGCCATATGTACCATAGGTGGAAGCGATTGTAGAAGGATAATGAGCACTTAAACTAAATGAAATAATTATTTCAGTGCCAACTTTCCAAAATGCACATGCATTAACAAATTCGGGTGTGGAACCTTCGTCATCTGGCGCATTAGCTTGAACAGATTGAAGGCCAACATGCAAGGAGGGTTGTACTGTATTATTGGAATGCGTGCCATGCATTGTCGAAGTGGCATATATATCTATTAACTTATTTTTATAATCTGTTAACTTTCTATTAATATTAATGGGGACATGTGTCAGACCTACTCCTCCTTTGTCCTTGTCTATTCTTGTAACAATATGTGACGTAAATGCATTAGTAAAAGTATCGTATACTCTATCGACATTACCGTAATTTATATTAACAACTTTCTTATTTTTAATCAAACCATTTCGTGGTTTATAATGATAATGTATGGGTTGACCAACCATGCTATAAAATTCCCACATATCAACATACTGCGACAAATCTGGGAAGTAAGTATTTAGTCGTTCCATTCCAGGCACAGCCCAAGTTGCATACCAAGGAAGAGCTCTGACTGTAGACATACATGATGCATATTCCTTACGAGTAGATGGATCACCCCATAGACGAGATTCCCAATGTTTATGGGCATTACACGCTTCGAAAGTAGTGGGTTTCATAACTTTGGTAGCATCCCTGGCGGTAATTTTAGTATTTGTGGAATATCCTGTTTTATTCAAACCAAAAGCGAGAAATATCTTGTGCTACTTGTCTGCATTCCCAAGAACAATCCAATATCTATACTTACCCGGAGAAAATGGGGAAGTACTATTGCCAGTTGAAGGTGTATCGTTTTGCGGATGCCGTGACTGTCGCTCCAGAAAAATTATGGACGAAAGTGATTCAGGTAATAGAAATTTAATATTAAAATGCACGTTTTCTAATCTGAACCAGATCGGACAATTTTATAATTAAATTTTTATTACAGGATTTGAAATTTGTAGTGCCACAAACAACCGACAACCGAATCGCAAAATTAACGACTTCTCTGATTCAATCAGTACATCAACATTCCATGAGTCACCCCGACGTCCAAACATCGGTCAAGAGGAAGCGTTATATGAATTGGTGAAGACCCTGGCTATCACACCCATTAATAATTCGATTTTGTCAATTCATTGGTTAAACAGTGACTTTAAATTTTTTGGACGTAATAACTCTCAATTGCAAACAGTTTTTAGTACTTGGTCTCGCGAATTAAAACATAAAACATTCGAAAATTTTGTAGAAATGTATGAAGAACATACTCCTTTTTTGCATGTACGTCACAATTCATAACGGATTATTATTATTCGAAACAAGAATCCTTGGAACGTATCCAATTTATTTTAACATTTCAAATACCCGATTTAGATTTAAGAATTCAATTTTTACAAAATTTATATTTAACTATTTGTAAACAAAACGGGAAAAAAAAATACGTTTCTTATTGTAGGTGCCGCCAGTAGTTGTAAAACTTATTTCATAAGATTTGTTTCAAATTTTTTCATATCTGTTGGACAAATTCGGAATTTTAATCGCAACGATAACTTTCCTTTAAATGATTGCACAGACAAAAGGATTTTGTTATGGGATGAGCCCAATTTTACTCGTGAAAATTTGGATACTATCAAAATACTTTTTAGTGGCGATAATTGTCCCGCTAACGTAAAATATGAAAATCAAGTGATCATTGACAAAACTCCGGTTTTAGTAACGTCAAATGTCGATGTATTTCCGGAAAACGATATTTTTTCTGTTAGAATTAGTAAATATTATTGGCAAGTAATGCCTTTTACGGAAGAAGACTTTAAACAAATTTATCCCCTAGCGTTAATAGATTTATTCAAATTATACAATATTATTTAGATTATATCTTTATTTTGTATATACCAATGACAAATGTAACTTGAATGTATATTTACATATAATAAAGAATAACATTATAATTATGTTGTTGTTGATGTCCCCGCTGATGTAGCTGTAGCTTTTTTCTTCGGGATTTCATGAGTTAATATACCATAGGAATGAAAATTATCATAAAATTGATTGGCTTGATCAGACGTGGATGGAATAAAGTCCACTTCGCCATATGTACCATAGGTGGAAGCGATTGTAGAAGGATAATGAGCACTTAAACTAAATGAAATAATTATTTCAGTGCCAACTTTCCAAAATGCACATGCATTAACAAATTCGGGTGTGGAACCTTCGTCATCTGGCGCATTAGCTTGAACAGATTGAAGGCCAACATGCAAGGAGGGTTGTACTGTATTATTGGAATGCGTGCCATGCATTGTCGAAGTGGCATATATATCTATTAACTTATTTTTATAATCTGTTAACTTTCTATTAATATTAATGGGGACATGTGTCAGACCTACTCCTCCTTTGTCCTTGTCTATTCTTGTAACAATATGTGACGTAAATGCATTAGTAAAAGTATCGTATACTCTATCGACATTACCGTAATTTATATTAACAACTTTCTTATTTTTAATCAAACCATTTCGTGGTTTATAATGATAATGTATGGGTTGACCAACCATGCTATAAAATTCCCACATATCAACATACTGCGACAAATCTGGGAAGTAAGTATTTAGTCGTTCCATTCCAGGCACAGCCCAAGTTGCATACCAAGGAAGAGCTCTGACTGTAGACATACATGATGCATATTCCTTACGAGTAGATGGATCACCCCATAGACGAGATTCCCAATGTTTATGGGCATTACACGCTTCGAAAGTAGTGGGTTTCATAACTTTGGTAGCATCCCTGGCGGTAATTTTAGTATTTGTGGAATATCCTGTTTTATTCAAACCAAAAGCGAGAAATATCTTGTGCTACTTGTCTGCATTCCCAAGAACAATCCAATATCTATACTTACCCGGAGAAAATGGGGAAGTACTATTGCCAGTTGAAGGTGTATCGTTTTGCGGATGCCGTGACTGTCGCTCCAGAAAAATTATGGACGAAAGTGATTCAGGTAATAGAAATTTAATATTAAAATGCACGTTTTCTAATCTGAACCAGATCGGACAATTTTATAATTAAATTTTTATTACAGGATTTGAAATTTGTAGTGCCACAAACAACCGACAACCGAATCGCAAAATTAACGACTTCTCTGATTCAATCAGTACATCAACATTCCATGAGTCACCCCGACGTCCAAACATCGGTCAAGAGGAAGCGTTATATGAATTGGTGAAGACCCTGGCTATCACACCCATTAATAATTCGATTTTGTCAATTCATTGGTTAAACAGTGACTTTAAATTTTTTGGACGTAATAACTCTCAATTGCAAACAGTTTTTAGTACTTGGTCTCGCGAATTAAAACATAAAACATTCGAAAATTTTGTAGAAATGTATGAAGAACATACTCCTTTTTTGCATGTACGTCACAATTCATAACGGATTATTATTATTCGAAACAAGAATCCTTGGAACGTATCCAATTTATTTTAACATTTCAAATACCCGATTTAGATTTAAGAATTCAATTTTTACAAAATTTATATTTAACTATTTGTAAACAAAACGGGAAAAAAAAATACGTTTCTTATTGTAGGTGCCGCCAGTAGTTGTAAAACTTATTTCATAAGATTTGTTTCAAATTTTTTCATATCTGTTGGACAAATTCGGAATTTTAATCGCAACGATAACTTTCCTTTAAATGATTGCACAGACAAAAGGATTTTGTTATGGGATGAGCCCAATTTTACTCGTGAAAATTTGGATACTATCAAAATACTTTTTAGTGGCGATAATTGTCCCGCTAACGTAAAATATGAAAATCAAGTGATCATTGACAAAACTCCGGTTTTAGTAACGTCAAATGTCGATGTATTTCCGGAAAACGATATTTTTTCTGTTAGAATTAGTAAATATTATTGGCAAGTAATGCCTTTTACGGAAGAAGACTTTAAACAAATTTATCCCCTAGCGTTAATAGATTTATTCAAATTATACAATATTATTTAGATTATATCTTTATTTTGTATATACCAATGACAAATGTAACTTGAATGTATATTTACATATAATAAAGAATAACATTATAATTATGTTGTTGTTGATGTCCCCGCTGATGTAGCTGTAGCTTTTTTCTTCGGGATTTCATGAGTTAATATACCATAGGAATGAAAATTATCATAAAATTGATTGGCTTGATCAGACGTGGATGGAATAAAGTCCACTTCGCCATATGTACCATAGGTGGAAGCGATTGTAGAAGGATAATGAGCACTTAAACTAAATGAAATAATTATTTCAGTGCCAACTTTCCAAAATGCACATGCATTAACAAATTCGGGTGTGGAACCTTCGTCATCTGGCGCATTAGCTTGAACAGATTGAAGGCCAACATGCAAGGAGGGTTGTACTGTATTATTGGAATGCGTGCCATGCATTGTCGAAGTGGCATATATATCTATTAACTTATTTTTATAATCTGTTAACTTTCTATTAATATTAATGGGGACATGTGTCAGACCTACTCCTCCTTTGTCCTTGTCTATTCTTGTAACAATATGTGACGTAAATGCATTAGTAAAAGTATCGTATACTCTATCGACATTACCGTAATTTATATTAACAACTTTCTTATTTTTAATCAAACCATTTCGTGGTTTATAATGATAATGTATGGGTTGACCAACCATGCTATAAAATTCCCACATATCAACATACTGCGACAAATCTGGGAAGTAAGTATTTAGTCGTTCCATTCCAGGCACAGCCCAAGTTGCATACCAAGGAAGAGCTCTGACTGTAGACATACATGATGCATATTCCTTACGAGTAGATGGATCACCCCATAGACGAGATTCCCAATGTTTATGGGCATTACACGCTTCGAAAGTAGTGGGTTTCATAACTTTGGTAGCATCCCTGGCGGTAATTTTAGTATTTGTGGAATATCCTGTTTTATTCAAACCAAAAGCGAGAAATATCTTGTGCTACTTGTCTGCATTCCCAAGAACAATCCAATATCTATACTTACCCGGAGAAAATGGGGAAGTACTATTGCCAGTTGAAGGTGTATCGTTTTGCGGATGCCGTGACTGTCGCTCCAGAAAAATTATGGACGAAAGTGATTCAGGTAATAGAAATTTAATATTAAAATGCACGTTTTCTAATCTGAACCAGATCGGACAATTTTATAATTAAATTTTTATTACAGGATTTGAAATTTGTAGTGCCACAAACAACCGACAACCGAATCGCAAAATTAACGACTTCTCTGATTCAATCAGTACATCAACATTCCATGAGTCACCCCGACGTCCAAACATCGGTCAAGAGGAAGCGTTATATGAATTGGTGAAGACCCTGGCTATCACACCCATTAATAATTCGATTTTGTCAATTCATTGGTTAAACAGTGACTTTAAATTTTTTGGACGTAATAACTCTCAATTGCAAACAGTTTTTAGTACTTGGTCTCGCGAATTAAAACATAAAACATTCGAAAATTTTGTAGAAATGTATGAAGAACATACTCCTTTTTTGCATGTACGTCACAATTCATAACGGATTATTATTATTCGAAACAAGAATCCTTGGAACGTATCCAATTTATTTTAACATTTCAAATACCCGATTTAGATTTAAGAATTCAATTTTTACAAAATTTATATTTAACTATTTGTAAACAAAACGGGAAAAAAAAATACGTTTCTTATTGTAGGTGCCGCCAGTAGTTGTAAAACTTATTTCATAAGATTTGTTTCAAATTTTTTCATATCTGTTGGACAAATTCGGAATTTTAATCGCAACGATAACTTTCCTTTAAATGATTGCACAGACAAAAGGATTTTGTTATGGGATGAGCCCAATTTTACTCGTGAAAATTTGGATACTATCAAAATACTTTTTAGTGGCGATAATTGTCCCGCTAACGTAAAATATGAAAATCAAGTGATCATTGACAAAACTCCGGTTTTAGTAACGTCAAATGTCGATGTATTTCCGGAAAACGATATTTTTTCTGTTAGAATTAGTAAATATTATTGGCAAGTAATGCCTTTTACGGAAGAAGACTTTAAACAAATTTATCCCCTAGCGTTAATAGATTTATTCAAATTATACAATATTATTTAGATTATATCTTTATTTTGTATATACCAATGACAAATGTAACTTGAATGTATATTTACATATAATAAAGAATAACATTATAATTATGTTGTTGTTGATGTCCCCGCTGATGTAGCTGTAGCTTTTTTCTTCGGGATTTCATGAGTTAATATACCATAGGAATGAAAATTATCATAAAATTGATTGGCTTGATCAGACGTGGATGGAATAAAGTCCACTTCGCCATATGTACCATAGGTGGAAGCGATTGTAGAAGGATAATGAGCACTTAAACTAAATGAAATAATTATTTCAGTGCCAACTTTCCAAAATGCACATGCATTAACAAATTCGGGTGTGGAACCTTCGTCATCTGGCGCATTAGCTTGAACAGATTGAAGGCCAACATGCAAGGAGGGTTGTACTGTATTATTGGAATGCGTGCCATGCATTGTCGAAGTGGCATATATATCTATTAACTTATTTTTATAATCTGTTAACTTTCTATTAATATTAATGGGGACATGTGTCAGACCTACTCCTCCTTTGTCCTTGTCTATTCTTGTAACAATATGTGACGTAAATGCATTAGTAAAAGTATCGTATACTCTATCGACATTACCGTAATTTATATTAACAACTTTCTTATTTTTAATCAAACCATTTCGTGGTTTATAATGATAATGTATGGGTTGACCAACCATGCTATAAAATTCCCACATATCAACATACTGCGACAAATCTGGGAAGTAAGTATTTAGTCGTTCCATTCCAGGCACAGCCCAA
Organism: Melolontha melolontha; assembly: GCA_935421215.2. Classification (NCBI taxonomy): domain Eukaryota; kingdom Metazoa; phylum Arthropoda; class Insecta; order Coleoptera; family Scarabaeidae; genus Melolontha; species Melolontha melolontha. Next base: position 162,194,785 of record OW285237.1, on the reverse strand, counting down.
GTTGCATACCAAGGAAGAGCTCTGACTGTAGACATACATGATGCATATTCCTTACGAGTAGATGGATCACCCCATAGACGAGATTCCCAATGTTTATGGGCATTACACGCTTCGAAAGTAGTGGGTTTCATAACTTTGGTAGCATCCCTGGCGGTAATTTTAGTATTTGTGGAATATCCTGTTTTATTCAAACCAAAAGCGAGAAATATCTTGTGCTACTTGTCTGCATTCCCAAGAACAATCCAATATCTATACTTACCCGGAGAAAATGGGGAAGTACTATTGCCAGTTGAAGGTGTATCGTTTTGCGGATGCCGTGACTGTCGCTCCAGAAAAATTATGGACGAAAGTGATTCAGGTAATAGAAATTTAATATTAAAATGCACGTTTTCTAATCTGAACCAGATCGGACAATTTTATAATTAAATTTTTATTACAGGATTTGAAATTTGTAGTGCCACAAACAACCGACAACCGAATCGCAAAATTAACGACTTCTCTGATTCAATCAGTACATCAACATTCCATGAGTCACCCCGACGTCCAAACATCGGTCAAGAGGAAGCGTTATATGAATTGGTGAAGACCCTGGCTATCACACCCATTAATAATTCGATTTTGTCAATTCATTGGTTAAACAGTGACTTTAAATTTTTTGGACGTAATAACTCTCAATTGCAAACAGTTTTTAGTACTTGGTCTCGCGAATTAAAACATAAAACATTCGAAAATTTTGTAGAAATGTATGAAGAACATACTCCTTTTTTGCATGTACGTCACAATTCATAACGGATTATTATTATTCGAAACAAGAATCCTTGGAACGTATCCAATTTATTTTAACATTTCAAATACCCGATTTAGATTTAAGAATTCAATTTTTACAAAATTTATATTTAACTATTTGTAAACAAAACGGGAAAAAAAAATACGTTTCTTATTGTAGGTGCCGCCAGTAGTTGTAAAACTTATTTCATAAGATTTGTTTCAAATTTTTTCATATCTGTTGGACAAATTCGGAATTTTAATCGCAACGATAACTTTCCTTTAAATGATTGCACAGACAAAAGGATTTTGTTATGGGATGAGCCCAATTTTACTCGTGAAAATTTGGATACTATCAAAATACTTTTTAGTGGCGATAATTGTCCCGCTAACGTAAAATATGAAAATCAAGTGATCATTGACAAAACTCCGGTTTTAGTAACGTCAAATGTCGATGTATTTCCGGAAAACGATATTTTTTCTGTTAGAATTAGTAAATATTATTGGCAAGTAATGCCTTTTACGGAAGAAGACTTTAAACAAATTTATCCCCTAGCGTTAATAGATTTATTCAAATTATACAATATTATTTAGATTATATCTTTATTTTGTATATACCAATGACAAATGTAACTTGAATGTATATTTACATATAATAAAGAATAACATTATAATTATGTTGTTGTTGATGTCCCCGCTGATGTAGCTGTAGCTTTTTTCTTCGGGATTTCATGAGTTAATATACCATAGGAATGAAAATTATCATAAAATTGATTGGCTTGATCAGACGTGGATGGAATAAAGTCCACTTCGCCATATGTACCATAGGTGGAAGCGATTGTAGAAGGATAATGAGCACTTAAACTAAATGAAATAATTATTTCAGTGCCAACTTTCCAAAATGCACATGCATTAACAAATTCGGGTGTGGAACCTTCGTCATCTGGCGCATTAGCTTGAACAGATTGAAGGCCAACATGCAAGGAGGGTTGTACTGTATTATTGGAATGCGTGCCATGCATTGTCGAAGTGGCATATATATCTATTAACTTATTTTTATAATCTGTTAACTTTCTATTAATATTAATGGGGACATGTGTCAGACCTACTCCTCCTTTGTCCTTGTCTATTCTTGTAACAATATGTGACGTAAATGCATTAGTAAAAGTATCGTATACTCTATCGACATTACCGTAATTTATATTAACAACTTTCTTATTTTTAATCAAACCATTTCGTGGTTTATAATGATAATGTATGGGTTGACCAACCATGCTATAAAATTCCCACATATCAACATACTGCGACAAATCTGGGAAGTAAGTATTTAGTCGTTCCATTCCAGGCACAGCCCAAGTTGCATACCAAGGAAGAGCTCTGACTGTAGACATACATGATGCATATTCCTTACGAGTAGATGGATCACCCCATAGACGAGATTCCCAATGTTTATGGGCATTACACGCTTCGAAAGTAGTGGGTTTCATAACTTTGGTAGCATCCCTGGCGGTAATTTTAGTATTTGTGGAATATCCTGTTTTATTCAAACCAAAAGCGGACATACCAAATATTGTTTGCGTTGAATTTGTCCATTTCGCATTTTGTTCGTTTGTAGAAAAACAAACCTTACTTCCAACAGGTGTAACACTCACGTTAACTTCTTGGACACGACTGCCCAATGGTAATAAATCATATTCCGCCGGTGATATATAAAACATTAATATTTCGACCGGTATTGCTGCTAAAGGTAATGCCATGCTGGCGTGTGTTTTATTTTCATCAATTTTAGATACATATTCGTTAGCCCAGGACGTAAACAAACGAGAACGTGTAAATTTTATAGTTTGAGAATCAGGTAAAACATTGCTAATCACTACTGGTGCTCCCGCTGATATAGAATTAGATTGATTATTTTTATTAGATGTATTGGCCGGGGGAGCATCAGCTTGCATTGCTTCTTCAGGGACGTTCTCTGTTGGACCACAGGTAACGTTAGGTCTGGCATGTTGAACGAATAAAAACGAACTGAATTATTCGTATGTTAAATTATATGTGCTCTAAATTATGTTAAATTATACGTGTGACCTATCGATCAGAGGAAAAAGTCTCGCGTCAACAACGATACGCGACTACTAATATTTTATTTAATATCTTGGCATGAATTTCTTCGTCCATAACAAATCGAACATATTCCAATAATAATGCTTCATTACCAGGTAAAGTTGACTCGTCCAGTTGAATAGAAAAATGAGTTGTTTGCAGGGTGGACAGTATGGCAACTGAAATTATGTTTACAGCTAAGCTGAACATACTTAAACCGACCAGGGAACAGGCAAAAAGTTGTTCGATCGATTGTGGTGCCGGCACCTGGTATACTGACGGATCACAATCTAGTCAGGGGGCAGGTGCAGGCATATACGGAATGTGCCCTGGAAGGAAGATATCGATATGTCTGGGGAAAAATGCTACGGTTTTCCAGGCCGAATTGTTAGCAGTCGCAGCCTGCGCCGATGAAATTCGGGAAGCCGGCTGCGCAAGCAAAAAAATTAACATAATGACTGATAGTCAGGCGGCTATTAAAGCCATTATGAACCCATCTACCAGGTCTAAGCTGGTGAAATATTGTAAACAGGTCCTCAATAACCTGGCACAAGACAATACAATGTCGCTGATATGGGTGCCAGGGCATGAGGGAATTAAAGGCAATGAGATAGCCGACAAACTGGCCAAAGAAGGAACTAATAGGAACTTCATAGGACCAGAACCTGTATGTGGAATCACTAAGGATTCTGCTAAAAGGGAGATCTGGTTATGGCTAGAAAAAGAACATAAAAATAAATGGAGGTTAACGGAAGGTCAACTCCATACCAAAACACTACTAAGGGGGCTGGACGGAAAGTTTTCAGCCAACCTAATTCATAGTAGCAAAAAAGAAATTAAAATAATTACCGAGTTAATAACCGGACATTGTCCTTTAAGGAAGCATTTGTACACCAAGGGCTTGGTTAGCGAGCCCTGGTGTAGGAGATGTGAAAAACAGGAGGAAACTAGCCTTCATGTAATATGTACGTGTGAGGAACTGAAGGAACTCAGACAGAAATATTTCGGGAGAGATCTATTGGATCCTTCGAGTGTACTCAAACTTCCCCTGAGGAGGATAGTGGCTTTTATCGAGGACACAAGACTAACAGAGTGGAATTCAGAGATCTATTGGGGATAGTACAAAGAGCAGTGTGCTCAAGTGCCTGGACGTGGTGGCGTCCACCCCAAACAGAGAAGAAGAAGAAGAAGAAGAAGAAGAAGAAGAAGAAGAAGAAGAAGAAGAAGAAGAAGAAGAAGAAGAAGAAGAAGAAGAAGAAGAAGAAGAAGAAGAAGAAGAAGAAGAAGAAGAAGAAGAAGAAGAAGAAGAAGAAGAAGAAGAAGAAGAAGAAGGGTTGTTTGCAGATAATTACACAAGAAACCTTCAATATCAGAGCTCATTTCGTCAATACGTCTTTGTACAGTGTTGTTACTCAAAGGAATTCTTTTGAGTATGTCAAATGGAGATTTGTGCAGAACAGTTTTTGAAACCTATTCAACAGCGAGTAAGATTAACTGTTCTCCAATGGTGTGCGATTTTCCAGATTTCGCTATAAGTAATGAGATATTGTAAGATGCCCGCAAGCCATCATCGTTACTTTCCGACGTTGAAGCGAACATACTGTGCACGGTGGGTCTCTTTTCATATTCTTCCTTCAATGTTTGAAAATATTTCAAATCTTTACCTATTTTATCAGGATGACACCTTCTTAGATGATCTTCGAACTTCGATGATTTCATAGAGTCATTGCTCAAAACTTTGTTGCATAAAAGCCATATGGGCAATCGCTTGTCTGCCTTTGATGGCAGAAAACCAAATTTTAAAGAATCAACACTGTACTGTCGACATTTCTTCTTAGATTCAGCCATGTTTCGTACCAGTTACCTACCTGTAAATAAAAAAATAACTTTGTTGTAATCTTAAGGCGGTCTTACTTAATAGGATATGGCTGTTTTAACAGAATTAATTGATTATTGCAATGAAATAAACAAAGTACCGGCGGCAAACTGATTCTAATTATTAAAAGCAATAAATCGCTAAGATCAATAATTGAGTTTTATGAAAACGACTGAACCGATTTTAATGTAATGTAAAACATTTTTTCATTAATTATATTTTGATATATTTCTGTAAATTCGATAGAAAATACTTGTAAATAATATTTTGATATTAAAACTTCGCGATTTTAATTATTTATTTATTACTTCGATGCACGTTACGAGTATGTAGTATATAAAGACACGTACAATTTATGAAAATATATTTAATTATTAGTGAACCACCACACAGTCGGGTAATAAAAAAATTACTAATAAAGTATGGACAAGAAATTCAACCTTTCTCGGCTTTCTGTTCTTTTATGGAAGTATCTAATAATGGCTCTGTTGAGTATTTAATTTTTAATACGTACCTACTACACGCAAACATTACAAATATACTTATTACAACATAAATATATCTCCTATCGCAGGTGGGTTGGAAGAGATTTCTTTTAGGAATAAATCTCACCTTTTGTACTTACGTATTTTTTTGTAATTTGTCCATTTTCTATTTACTTAAGTGTGTCGCGCTTCTTATTAATTATTATTCAAGATATCGACCCTCTCTTCGACTTAGGTCATAAAACGGACCTTTTTCTAAAACCAGTGTTCTATCGACACAAACTATAAGCCTTCTTCTCTTTAGAACCTTCGTAAGTAAAACATCTTGCCCGCCGTACTGGTCAAGTACTGGCATGATGCACGTGCCCCTGTATCTCTGCAATTAGAAGCATCGCTCTACATATACTTGACCAGGTATATCTTCGTATACCACGTGGCCGACCATCTCAGCAATTCAAAGGTAACTCTGTATTGTTCGATACAGAAATTATTTTATATTAATCGTAATTAATTAACATTTAATTTACTACTTTGATTAATTACTTTTAAATATATCAAGTTCGACTTCTTTCTTATGTACAAATAAATACAAACTTTAAGGACAACGCTCCTGTGTTTTATTTAGTAAGTAAGTTGTTATATATTTATTTAATTAACCATTATCAGACACGTCCTGGCCCATTGATGATACTTCACCAGTACCCGTAATTATTTTATTATCAAATAATTTCATTATTATTAGCACGGCAATCAACATACATCCCATAACCAGCGAAGCCGCCGTTTGTAATAACTTGTATTAAATATAATTCCGTTGCCATAAAGTTGCGCTGTTTAAATATAAAAAATACAATGCAATTTTATGTCAACAGAATAATATTTAATGTTAATAGAGGTGTGTGTGTTTTAGTTTTAAGTTATATGTACTATAATTATATTTAATTTATTATTGAAATGTTTATTTACTTTTGTTTTTACTGTTAGGTAATAAATTATTATTATTATTATTGTTATGGATTGCACTATTGTCAAATTGTGTCGAAGCCTTGGGGCATGCAGCTTTCTTGCAACCAGATTATCCTTTGTATTTTGCTATTTTGATAGTTGGGAAGTTCACATTCGAGTTTCAAAATTTGCTTGAAAAATACGATTGAAATATATTTAATCAATCTGTTGCATACTCAATCAACCTATTAACGATAAATGTTGAGGAATCGCTGGAAGGTAGCAGAAAAAAAAGCAACTCTACTCGAAATATATTGCTGAATTATTTTTAATTTAAACCAAAAATGTTATATTCACAAACTATACTTTCTAATAATATCTAGATTAAATAATCATTAAATTAATACATATATCATGCTAAGGCGGGTTATACGACGTGGATATATGCCTAAAAAAAAGATTGAGTTCCATTTAAAAAAGACGATTAAGGAAAGCTTGTTGGAAAGCTATTTCTTTACTAACAAAAATTTCTTGCCCAAAATAACAATTCATAATACATTTCTAAATAAATTCCCTTTTATCTAAATCATTATACTATTCAGTAGTATAAGTTAACTTCTTTGTTTTAATTGTACCAAGACTCCGTTATCTGGTTTCAAAACAACTTCGCTTCTCAGCACTAATTTATGTTCTGGAACGAGTGGATGTAACTCGAAGTTCCTAAGGATTTTGGAAACGATTGACTTTAATTCTAACATCGCATATTTTTGACCTGTTAAAGGAAATACAATTTTATAATCAATATTTTTTTTTGCTTTGCGAGAATACCTATACAGTTTCTAGATCCTGCACTAAAGGGTACATAATCAAAAGTATTTCTTTCTCTAGAATTTTCAGATGTAAATCGTTCAGGGTCGAATTTATCCGGGTTTTGATATCTCCGAGGATCATGGTGAATACCATATGTGAAAACCGTAATCGCTATTCCTTTAGGTAATACTTTTCCGTCTGCAATTAATTTATTTCCAAATTATTATTTAATGAATTTTGCTATAAGTAATACTTACTTACTTAAACTAACATCCTCTTCTAATCTTCTGCTGTAGAAAGGGACAATACTATACAAACGAAGGGTTTCTTTAATTACCATTTCTAAATATTTCATTTCTTGAAGATCTTTATAAGACGGTTGTCGTTTTGGATCATCCGAAAATATTTTTTCTACTTCTACATAAGCTTTTTCCTATAAAAAGCACGTTTTAATTGAATATTACTATCCTTTTCTTTAGTAGATAATTACTTTATTCTTCTAGCGAAAAATAAAATTGTTTATGTTTGACTTATTGAAGGAATATAAAACTACAATAACTAAAACCTAGGGCTTCTGTGTTTTGAATTGTATATAAATGTAACACAGATAAAGTAAAATTAGAAATTTTTTCTTTAACTGTATTATTAAAATATTTATATCCATTTAACTTTCATCTTGATCTACACCGTGGAGGAAGTGGATATGGTGTTTATATCTATCTGTAATGCCCAAAGTTAAAGTGGAAGAGTTAGGAAAACAAGGCTAGGACTACATATAGCCTAAAAGAGCCATAGTTCTGGTCGACTTCACTGATCATATGTAAATGAGCTAGTCAACTCCAGAAACACAACCTAAGCTGCGTCAAGGAGGCTCTCCTCTTGGACACCGTAGAAGAAATGGAAATATTTTACGAGAGAATCCAATCAGCTGAGCTATCTGGCACTGCTAAAACTAAGGTGTAGAAGCTTGTGAAACAGAAGAAAGACAACTTACAGGCAAAAAAGTGCAGGCAAAAAAGTCGCAGTCATGGCCAACTTCATCAGGCCTCTGTAGAATAGCGAGACAGCTCCAGACAAAAAAAACGCAGGTCGTTCTCTAGAAGCAAAACTAATTCAGATGTCAAATTAGAGAATGTACTCTAATGAAACATGGAGGCCCAAAAATAAATTCTGAAAAGGTCATAGTGGACTTTATGGCCACCTCAAGTAATCTATATCAAAATGTGGCCATAAATTGTCGGGTAGGAAAACTTAGAAACAAATGTTTATTAGGTTTCAATATACACAACCAGAAAATCGCCCACAATGCATACAAAAACGTTGGATGGGAAGTTAAGCCGCTGTATTATTATGACACAGCGTGCCACAGAGCAAGCTATCAGCTGAAAAAATAAATTACACTCCTTTGACTTCAATCCCTTTGTTATAACATTTAATAAGCACATCTATACTTATATAAAAATAATTTTCTGATTTAGGATGAACGTACACACAGCTATTTTAATCTGAATATAATAAAACCAAATCAGCAGAGGCAATCTGAGTAAACCCACGATTTTCAGTACATAATTTTGGCTGCCCAGTTTTAGTCTATTTTTTAGATTGTTTTTCTTTAATGATATTCCGCAAATTATTCAGCAGTACCGTAGTATGTCTTTCTTTAAAGTCGGCCATAGGTACTAAAAACGAGTGTGTATAATTGACACAGTTTTGACGTTGAATAGCGGAAAGAAGATTTTATGGTAATTTTGTGTTCCTTTCTAAATGATCGTGGAGAATATGTCGATCGTATCTGAAAGCTATGTTGATAATTCGTTACTTCTTATTTTCGGTCGGACGCTACCAAATTCTCCCTACAGGTGACATGGTCTTCTATTATCATTGGAGATATTTGCCTCAAACAAAATCATTTTAACCACATTTTCACATTTGTAAAATACGAAGAAGAAGTTGATACTCTCAGTAATGCAAGAGTAGCAGCAGTGCTGAAGATGTCCTTTGCAACAATAGACGAAACGTCGGCCTAGAAGAAGGTAGTGCCAAGGACTTGGTTCCAGCCTGAAATCCTATAAACTACGACGAAGAAAAATATCCATAACTTTGTCCAAACGGTGTTTAATTTGAAGTTATGAGCTTTCTTCGTTAAGAATTCAAATTCACTCTATATTTAGTTTCTGAAGTTTCAAAATTTTACTTGGCAATACCCCTCCCACTATGTTTGATATTCGTATTTGGACATATCATTGCGTATTTAAGAATGTTAGGCAGGAAATTTATGACGTATCCTATGTACTGTATTATTTTATTCTAAAAGAAGTTGTTTCATATTAGCAAATAAATATTTTAAAAGCATTTTAGTTGTGACGTTCTATGTTGAAGTAGTCAATGATTCTTTTCCCCAATTATTGAGTGCCTGACTTTTAAAATTTGCACAGTAATAGCTCACGTAGTTTGAACAAGTTCAAAACTTAGAAAGCGGTTGAACCATGCACCACAGAAAGAAATTGCAAACTCGATTTGTCCTAACATATTTTAAACTTTATTAATTAGTTATTTACATACAGAGCTAGTCAGATCGAGTAATAAGATCGAACAGTCCTAGAATTAGCAGAAGTCTTAAACTGCATATAAAACAATCTTGTATATGATATATTGGAGCCATCTAGGTTACGAGTAGTAAACTAGACATTAAAACGTATAGTTTCCTCTTACTATCTTAGCTATCCACTCAAACTGTTGTCAGCGTACCTCTTGAGCGTCATATGTCTTGAGGCACCTTCTCATTACATGTGACGTACAAGATTGCGTATATATTAACAGCGACGCAAGCCACTAACGAGAGGTAGGATGAGTTCGAAATACGTTTTTGTATGTAGAAGTTACCAATGCGAAATAAGTACGCGTTGTGTACATATGAAGATATGTTTTTAATATGTTTGTAGTACTGTATTGATTGATTTTTCTAATTTTAAAGTTATTAAAAATAATACTATGCTTACAAGGGAAACCATGAAACACAATTTTGGGCTGATTGAACTATTACAAATCTGATATCTCTTTCTTTCCAGCACGTAACGTTCCTCATTTTAAAGCCGGATATTCAGTCCAAAAAGATTATTTTCCAAAGTCAATAACCTTTCAACTAGTGAATGGCGCAAGTGATAAAAGTGTCGAGTTCCTCGTAATCTTAGTACCAGCATGTGAGAGATAGTTTCTTTTCGGGATCGACTTCCTCTTCAGATACCCTTAAATATTGAGGAAGTGAAAGTTGGATCAACATTTCTACTCTCTTACGGCGAGCAGATGTAGTTAAAAAGCCATGAGACACTTTAAACACAGCATATAGACTCTAAACGGTCGTGGCTTCTCGATAAACTTTCAGATTGGGCCGCTATACATACACCACAGAAAAAACATAAAGATTCCAAAAAATTGCGAAACAATAAGCGAAGATTATTCTTGCGGGAGTGTTGCATCACACTCGACAGTGCTTATATAAACACTAGGGAGCTGTACGCCGGTGGAGAGTCAGTCAAAGTGCATTCATAGAGTTAAAAAGACTGTGTTTTGGAATTTGTTATAGTGTTGACTTCTTGTTAGATGAAGTTAGGATGAAGGGTTTGATTTATGTTTGATTTCCTTGTTTCATAATCCCCGAAAGATCTAGCAGTAATATATACTGCTGTTGCTGTATTACTGTTGCTGATAGTTTTGCGAGGTATTTCTCTACTGTTGCTGTACACCAGGTGTTGGCTGCATATGGTGGTCCTGGACAGTTGCCCGTTTGCGGAACAATATTTCATAAGACCTTTTGTTTTCGATCGGTGGATGCGGCGATTGTGAAGCGATATATTGGAGAAATGAGGAGTAATAAGTCATATGGAACTGATGGGATAAGTAACTTTATCTTGAAATCAGTGAGGGATGAAGTGTCCGGGGTGCTGTCACATATAATAAATAGATCTTTTGGCGAAGGAAGGTTTCCATCATGTCTAAAAATTGCAACTGTTACACCTTTATTTAAAAAAATGAATCCTACGAAAATTGAAAATTATAAACCTGTATCGGTTTTAAGTTCGATATCCAAACTTATTGAGAGAGTGGCTCATGATCAAGTGGTGGACTTTGTGGATAAGTATGGGCTCTTTAGTCACAGCCAACATGGATTTAGGAAGCATAGATCTACTGAAAGTGCCATTTTTGACTGTTCTAAGTTTGTCCACAGATCTATTGATGATAACAAGTACGTAGCGGGGATATTTTTTGATCTATCGCGTGCTTTTGATTGTGTTGACGTCGATATTGTAACTGATAAATTGTACAATCTAGGAGTTCGGGGAGTTGCATTGGATTGGATTTCCTCCTATTTGAGTGACAGAAGGATGATTGTTCGGGTGGGCCATTGTGTGTCGTCTGAGACGGAACTTGATCTGGGTGTTCCGCAGGGTTCGGTTCTTGGACCGTTGGTAGTTTTGCTGATGGTGAATGACGTGCCGCATGTCTTCTCGCATGGATATCCGGTACTTTTCGCAGATGATACCTCTGTGATGGTGACTGGGTCGACGATTGATGAGCTTGAGCGGCGGTTGGACGAAACAGTTAGTGAAATGGGTGGGTGGTGTGAGTCTAATCGTTTGCTGTTGAATCGTGACAAAACAAAATTCATTTATTTTCATAAACGCAAAACTGTTCCGGATAATGTGTCAACAAAAAATTTTGAAGACAGTGTATTGTCACTGGGTGTGTATATTGATGCCAGACTTACGTGGAACCTGCACCTTGACAGCGTTTCTAAGAAAATGAGTAGTTCATATTATGTGATAAGACAGTTAAAGTCATCGCTTAATGGTGATAGGTTGCTTGATCTTTATTATGCATTAGTATATTCCGCTATGTATTATAACGTCATTGTCTGGGGCGGTGCAGCGGAGTGGAAGAGAGTATTTGTAGCACAAAAAAGAATTATTAGGTTAATCTTTGATATACGGCACAGGAATTCTTGTAGAAATATCTTTAAAAGTGAAAGAATTCTTACATTCCCTAGCATTTTTATCTATAAGGCTGTGCTATATGTTAGTGACAATTTGAATAGATTTGTCAGAAATGGTAATTATCATCAATATTTTACTCGACATCGCGATAGGATTGCTGTTCCTAGGCATGGTCTATCTTTATATGAAAAGTCACCAGTATATATCTGTTTGAAAATTTATAATAAACTGCCGAAACAGATACAGACCGAGAGTTGCTCTAGAAGATTCAAAAGAAATGTGAAAGAGTTTCTTCAAGAGAAAGTGTTTTATGAATTGGGCGAGTATTTTAATATGTAGTTGTTTCTGTTGCTTTGCAATTTTACAATTTTGTAATTACTGACAATGTATTTTATTGTGTTTCTTGTTGTACTTTTTTTTGTATTTTTTTGACGTTTCAATCCATAATATTAGCTTTTGAATAAAGATATATTATTATTATTATTATTATTATTATTATTATACTTGCTAGCAAAAAACATTTGAAAGTAGCATTAAAAAGTATATTTTATTTCTTATTATTAAAAAATAGTTAGAATCTGACTAGTGTTGTTATAATGGTACCTCCTAAATATTAGATTTGCTCAGAGGCAGTATTTAAAAATAATTTGGTGCTCAGAAAAAAATAAGTCATTTTCTAAAAACGCTAATTAAGATACAAAAGAGGAGCTTTGTATGTAGGAGCGTAATACTTAAAGACCTACTGTACTTATAAAATACATATTTTACTGGATCTAATTGAAAAGGCTAATATTATGTGTAAAATTCGAATGGAATTTGTGTTAGTTAAACACAGAACAATGAATAATTTAAGGTGAAATAACTAACTTAGAAAAAGTTTTCAGTTCACTAACTCGTAACTTACTGTAAATGTAAGGAAACATGAACATACCTGAACGTTCGGGTTTGCAGCCAAAGCAAACAATGTATATGAGATTGCGGCAGCTGTAGTATCATGGCCCTGAAATATATTGTATATCTTAGTAGTAGTATCAAGAGTTAAAATGGTAATAAGAAGCGAATAATAAGTATATTAATTACCTAAATTATTTACTCTATGTGACAGCTCAGTTACAACTACTTAAGTCTAAATTATAAAGTACTTTTCATGAAATATAACAATGATACGAGTGTTGTTTATTTCCGCTGAAACTATTTAGTAAGCCATGATATTTTGTTAAACATCGCTTCACATTTTAATCTACTTAATTACAAGTTTAATGGCAGTTACGTTTGAAAAAATATGCTTTTATTTTTATGCTAATTTGTAAACTACCTAAGTTTAGTTTAAAGTAATCATTTGTATAAGAAATCATGGAATTGATTAAAGATCATTATAGAGCTGCAATTTTTTTAAATTTTAAACGTAGCTTAAGTCGCAAAAAATGACTTGAGGAAGTCAATCGAGTATTTTGTCACAAGTCAAGGATTTCAACATTGTCAGTTTTCCTTAAATGGTGCGTTTCGATGTAATAAGTAGAGCTGAGGATGTTTGCGGTATAACCATGGTTATATCATGTAACCATAGTAATTTACTATGGTTACATGATATAACCATGGTTATACCGCAAACATCCTCAGCTCTAGTAATAAGTCAGAAATGGTAATTACCGAAAAGATATTGGTTTTGATCAGGACTAATTGAAGCGAACCTACATGCTATTGTAGGGCGTATTCGAATAACCCTTAATATTGGTATGAATGCAATTATCATATATCTCATGGAAATATTTGTAGGGGTGTAAGTTTTAGCTTTGTTCCCGTTGATTTCCCCATAATTTGACTTCAAAAGGAAGAACATGTAAGAAGGTAGAGATCTACACTAGATCGCTTAACCGATAGATCGTCTCATCTAGTGTACGACATCATTACAGATGATGAAACTTGGGTATACTGCTATGACCCGAAAAAAGCATTAATCGGTAGCTTGGATGATTGAAAATGAGCCGGCTGCAACAAAAATAGTTCGAAAGAAAGACGAAACTAGGGGATGGTCGACACATTTTTTTTAATTAAAGAACGTGTTTTCACTACAGCGCTGTAGAACGGTCGTATTGTTAGTGTAGACTGGTACATTTGAGATTGTTTGTGTCAAGTTTTCTAAAGTGGCTTTAGAAGTCGTCCATGAGGGGGGCCTGGATCACAACAACGCTCGGGTTCTCCTTACTGCTCGTATGATTAAGTATTTGAATATCAAAAGCAATCGAAATAATAGGTCATTTGCCGCATTTTTCATTTTGCCTAATCATTTCTTTCACATATAAAGAAGTTAGGGGGTATAAGGTTCACATCGGAGAAAGAAGCGGTGAGTGAGTGCATTTGAAAATAAAATAAACAACTTAACGTGAAAACATTAAAAAAAAATTTTGAAGATTGGTTTTTACGATTCTATGATTTCATTGACTATGGATTGAAATATTTTGAAAAATTTTAAATGTATTTTGTAAAAATATGTGTCTTACTAGGTTCGACAGAAATTTTAACTCAAATTTAAGGAAAATTAAAAAAACACGTTTGGTAATGTAAATAGTAATTCTTAATGGAAAGAGCGATTAAATATCAACTTAGAGAGCTTCTTTTAACCAGTAGAAATGTATTCAAATTTCTGATAATTGGTTATGATAAACTACACGAAAAGATTATAATTTTCGTATATAAATTAATCAAAATTTATTAGTATGTATTAGAAGCAATAACCTCTGGCACAATGTCGTTCTTATGAATTGCAACTAATTCTAAAATAACATGGAATTAAGTTTGATTACGTTTGTTAAATCTATTAGACACGCAATTATTTACCATACTGTTTCAGATAGATATATCACTCAAACACGTAAAATTTCTAGATATATGATTAGATCTTACACTATCATGGGAGAGCCATATTGACACCTTGTGTGGAAAGTTATGATATGCAATCTGTTTACTTATATCGTTAGGTTTTCCTTATAAATGATTTATTTGAGACAGGTGCACTTCGCACAGTTTTGTTAAATTATGTATGATTTAATTCTAAATAGAGACCATTTTTTTCATAAGTATAAAATTTTCAAAACAATACAAATTCACAAAATTTTTAGCTAGCTTGTAGAAAGTTTTTAAAAATTTTTCAAATAATTAATCACTTAATCCCCATACATTTTAAAGCTTGTAATTTTCGTTAAAGCTATTTCAGAAAGCTATTCGTTTAATTTAAAACTCATGATTACACTACTAGACAATGTAAATTAGATAGATTAAATTAGAAAAAAACAACAGTTATGCATTACCTGCTTTAATTACACTTTATCCATAATTTTGAGTCAAAATACTTTGAGAAAAATATCTTATTGATAAAGTCTTTTGTCTTGTGGACGAATTTTCAGTTATCAATTTCAGGATATCGCGATTATTATGGTTTATCTATTATGTTCAGATACGAGCATATGCAGTTTCCTTTTGGCTTGTGTTAAGTACTATATAAGTGTGTTTAGCACTAGTAAAGATTACTAGTTATTTTTATATTATTATAAGATTAACGATGCGAAACCGAGGAAATAAATTAGCATTCGACAGAGAAATTTATCGTAAAAAGGAACTGAGACAAGGCGATACAATTTTTATTCTCTTTGGCTTAATATAAGAAAACGAAATACGAACCAACAGCTTAAAATATGTCAGTTTACATCAGTGTATCGCTTACGTTGATGATATGGTATTCATGGCTAGATACAAGAAGGAAATAAGAAGAATATTTAGGTTACTGTAAGAGAAAGCAAGAGAATATGACTTAAAAATTAACGACAAGAAAACAAAATATGTGGTTATTAGTATAGAGATAATTATTTCCTGTTTTACATTAATATGTATAGCAAACGCCAATTAAGTTGGCGCGAGGAGGGGTAAGTTCGCGCAGGATTAAAAGTAGTGGGGAGATTTGTATTTGGTTTTACATCGAATGTCAGATAATTCTAACCTCTGAGCGTGTATCACTTTATGATCACCTAGCAAAGACATTATGTTCCGTCAAACGTCAATGACAAATGTATTCTGACAATTACTTGAGTAGTGGGGATGGACGTTTATAAAAACGGCTTCTGCGCACCCCCTCCTCGCGCAAACTTAATTGGCGCTTGCTATATATATTTAAAATAAACTCTTACATGTTTCGGTAAGTATTACCCTTATCAAAGAATTATAAATGACAGATATTAATGTCAAAGTTATATAAGTGTTGTAGTCATGGTAAGAGATACAAATTCATAAATACATTCAATTCAATTAATCATAACTCATGACATAACAAAAGTTTGATATCAATTATAAAGAGAATGGTAAGTTATGAGTTATGATTACACTTGCGCCCGTGAAGCGATTTAAGATAAACAGCTGTCTGCATTCGCCTAGAACGAGAGGAAAACCATGAAAATCTACTCGGACAGCCAGTCAGGGATCTAAACACGGAACTGTCAGCATGATAAGCAAATGCACAGATATTTAAATAACATATGATATATAATTATATAACAGCAACATATATTATGATAGTAAATTGCAGATCGTTACATTATTAGGTTATAATATATACTGCTTAGATTTTTAATATAACACCTCTGTTGTTAATTGAATTTCAGACACCAATAACAATTAAAACAATGAAACAACATATATCACGATTTCATATGTACTACAATTATCAGAGAAAATAGAATATACTTTAAACAAATATGATATAGCTACAACATAAAAACTTAGCAATACAAACAAACAACTATTTTCAAAATTAAAACCTAAAATGGACAAAAATCGAGAAATACATGTTGTCTATAAAACACCACCATGTCGCGACTGCGACAGTTACTACATAGGTCAAACCAAAGAATATTTATACAAAAGAATACAAGCTCACAAATACTCCAAAACAGACAGAACTGCTTTATTTACACACAAACTGCAACGCGATCACCATTTCGACTTTGAAAACACACAAATAATCGATAGAGAGCAACACAAAATGAAAACAGAAATTAAAGAAATGATTAATATTAAACAGGAAAAAAATTAATTAACAACATAAGTGATATAAAAAATTTAAGCAGTATAAATTATAACCTAATAATGTAACGATCTGCAATTTACCATCGTGGTTTTCCTTTTCGTCCTAGGCGAATGCCGACAACTTTATATCTTAAGTCGCTCCATGGGCGCAAGTGTATAATAACTCATGACTTACCATTCTCTTTATAATTGATATCAAACTTTTGTTATGTCATGAATTATTATTAATTGAATTGAATGTATATATGAAATTATATCTCTCACCATTACTACATCACTTATATAACTTTGACATTAATATCTGTCATTTATAATTCTTTGATAAATGTAATACTTATCGAAACATGTAAGAGCTTATTTTAAATATATACATATTAATCTAAAATAGCCCTCAATCGCCGAATATCTAAATCAACTATGTTATTAGTATAGATATAGGCCGTAAAATATTATTTTACTTGTGTGTAATAATTTTTACGTGGTAATACTTTTTAATATTTGAAGGCATTTGTTTCATGTTTCTTATAAATTTGGCCGTTATTTATTCACCGTTAGTCGGTTTTCTAACTCAAAGATTTATAAAACTCGACTATTGTCAATATATTTTAACCCTCGACGGCACAAAGAAATACATTTTTTGTATACATGTGTCTGTATATTTTATATTTTTATTTGATCGGAGAATCGTTCTTTATCTAGAAACACGCCAGTACAGAATTTTCTACTAATTCTATAATTAGTAATAAACAAGTGTTCAATCCCTCGCAGAGTTATCATAATAAAATGAAGCTCTGTATATTGTAAAACTGTGTTTTATTTATATAGATCTCCCCATAGACTTACAACTGTGGTTCAAAAAATAAGTGCCAAACTCCAGCGCACGAACTACTTTTCATAGGCTGCACAGGAAATAGAAAGTATTCCATAGAGAAAGTGGAATAAATAGAACATCTGAGAGAGTAACCGAGACTAGCCGAGCCCCTAATGTAATAGCGCTGCAGGAATATTATTAAAAATTAGATAGAAAAAAATATATCTAGAGCTTGGAAAATTAGATTGGACCAAGCAATATTGAGGCTTACCGATACTTACGCTCGCGAAACATGGATAATAAATTCAAAAGAAGCAAACAAACTGGAAATAACTGCTCAACAATCCTAGCATTGCCCAAGTTATGAGAATGCAAAGAGCTAGTTGGTTGGGATACTGGTAGGATGCCTAACGATTGGCCAAAATATTTTAATGGGAAGAGAAGGAGGAAAAAGAAGAAGAGAACGACCCAGAAAAAGATGGTTGGAGAAAGTTAAGAAAGACCTAAACGACGTAAGAGTCATTTACTGGAAAAAAGGCGTAAAAGACCGAAGGAAATGGCAAAAAATGGCAGAACTCAAAGCCAAGGGTCACTAGGTATGTAATGCTTTTACATAAATATATATAATATATAAGACCAATCATATGTAATCCATTTTGGTTGTATTTTCTATGACCTGTTTAATTAGCAGATAAAGCAGAAATGTTGCAGTTAAATTGAATTTTTTTACTTAAACTATATTTATCGAAGGACATACTAATACTATGGATTACTTTAAATTATCCTAACCGCGAACATAAAAGTATCCACTTCTTGTCGTATATCGTCCTCGGTAAAACTCGGATCTGTCGCAGAGTACTCCAAAAGTAAGTCCAGAAAAGCTCGTTTCTTCTTTCTTCCAAAAGAATCAACAGTTTCTTCGTGACGTTCAACGTTGTTTAGAAGCTCTTTCCTTTTACTAATGACCGATTTCGTGTAACCATGAACAACATTTAGAGCATGTCGTTCAATTTGATACGTTTTCGTAAACAGATATAAAAGATCGTTGGACAAAATCGGTGAAAATGAACGCTCCCTTACAATTTTTAATAATGTATTTACGCATTTTATATATTCTGAATCCAGGTCTTCCTGTGCATTGACGCACGCTCCCATTGCGGTTTCTAAAACATGCATGTTAATCGTTAATTGATTTACTCTTGAAGAATTCCGTAGTTTATTACCACATATCACATCTAATGTATAACGTGTAACAAATGGGTATATATCTAAAGGACCTTTCCTTGATTCAGCCTGTAACTTTGACACGAGAATATTACCCGCTGAATTAAAAACGTCTACAAATTCTTCCAATATTTGAAAGTGAAAAGCGGGTGTTATAATTCGTCGATGTTTTTTCCATCTACTACCTAAAAATATATAATTGTAATAAATTAATTCCGAAAGCTGAAATTAGTTGCGAAACCAAGCACACTCTAGATATAGAAGTCTAAGCACACAATTATTCTTTAACATCTTTCACGAAAGTATTAGAAATTATAATTAATGAGAACTTAAAATGGTTGTCTCAAATTGACTTTCTATGCACAAATTTATCCAGAACCGGTTTTACTCTGAAAGGCCTCAAAAAATCTTGTAACATTGACGTTTATTGACATTTTACTATTAAAATTTTATGTCGCGTATGAGGAATATCGTATCATGCTGAAAGAATTCCTTCTCCTGCAGAAAAAAGGTTTGGGGATTATATATGATTTAAAATAACAAGTGCTTGCTAACATTTTACGATCTATACATCATGGAAACTTTTTCATATGTTTAAAACTACAGTAAACACAATCGCGATAAGGTGAATACCCCAGAAGATGAACAGCACGGTAAGGTGAACAAACACATTCTTACACACAGTATTCTATAGGGTGAACAACAACCAACTCGATAAGATAAATAATTTGTTTTACATGTATTTGTTAGCGCGTACGCGCTTGAATAACTGAATAATGGGAACCCCCTAATTATTTCACGGCATCATGTATCTGATACAAAGTATGTATTCATCCAGTATTTTGGTTGGGGCCGGGAGGGGCATTATAGTAAATAACTGATATAAAATAGCTGAACCAACTTTCACTTACCTTTACTTGTTACCAAACCTTCATTTAACCAATTCCGAACGAATTTATAGACAAAAGACTTGGCTATTATTGTCGTAGAATTTAATAACAATTCCAAATCTTTGGCTTCAACAAGAAATAGTATTGGCTGTGTTCCTGCATACAGTTTAAAGTTGCCATTATATCTTCTGGCAAGTTTTAGAAAATTTTCCAACACAGCTAAAATCCATAACTTAATTTAAAAGTATATTAGACTTATTATTTTCGGAAATAATAGATGCAGTGGCGGTCTCCTCATTGGCTTATTTGGTTAATGACCTCCTAATTATTTCTTAACTAATAAAATATAACAAGCAAAATAATTTATTAATTAATTAAAAAATTGCTTTTCGATCCGGAAATTCAATTGAATCTCTTCTAGGAAACGCGAAAAATAAAAGTGAGGAGAATCAGAAATCTTCTATTTATGAAATTAATTGCCGCGATTATAAATTGAAATATGTTTATAAAAAGAAACGCTCAATAGTAACACGCTATGAAGAACATATACCGCATAATTAATTTAATAAGCCGGGTATATGGAGTGTTGTACGACGTGTGTTAGCAACGAATCACAATATAATTGCAGATTGCCTAGACTAATTAAAAAACTGTAAACAACAAAAGAGAGCTAGATAGTTACCAAAGTATTTTTATTATTAAAAACTAAAATAACGTTTATAATGTAGGTAAAAGTCCAATTTCATGTATATGTTTATATAATTTCCTATAATTAATACAAATAGTGGCTGCAAGAGGACGCTAGACTTATTTTTGAAGAAGAGTAAAAGACCTAAAGGTAAGTTTCTTAAAATTAAGTGCGTTCTAGTAACGCGTTTCTTTTGTTCTTTTCTTGTTCGCTTTACGGTGCTATGTGTTCTACACTATTATTTTCTATTGAAGATGAACTTAGTTGTCGAACGATGTATATAGGATACGAATATTAGTGTAGTAAAAGTTTTTATACCTTTTAAAGTTGATTCTTTAAATTATTAAATATCAATTACTACCGAATAATTTTAGTCGTCCCGCATAGGAAGTTAATTCTATGTATATGAGTTGTTGTATGATCGAGCGGGTTTCCTCTAATGACCCCACCATGTAAATGTATACAATCGAAAATTTTACGTATTTTTTTCTCTAACAATATTGTTTCAGTATATTATACAATTATCAGAGAGTACTCAACTAAATGTAAAGGTATAACTTTTTTGCAAAAATCTATCTGTTAATGTCGAAATACTTTGGTCATTTTATGATGGTGTCTATTACAGATGTGTTTAAGTTGTACTTTTGTGCTTTTGTTAGATTTTGTTTCTTAGAAATTGCCTTTTTTATTTTGTATTTATATGTATATTTGGAAGTATGTGATATCTTAATGGCTGAATTTAATAAACGCCTTAACTTCACTGATAATTGAATGATTGCTAAACCTTTTTATAGTGCTCATATTCGAGCAATATTTTAAAACTAGTTAAAACTCACTTTTCCCATATAAATTATAAAAATTGACAAACTATTAGCGAACGTTATAATTTTTGTGAATGTTCTAAAATTATACCAATTCTCAATTATTCTTTAATAACAAACTTAATGAAACCTTTTCGGAAGCTGTAAAGTTATTACTTATATTATGCACATTGCAGATGACAACTGCAAAAAGCAAACGATACTTTTTAACCTTGAAAAGAATAAAAACTTTTATGAAATATCAGATCACCTTACATATGGGAGCCGCCACTGAATAAACAAAATTAGAAAAAAAAATGGAAATAAAAGTAGCTAAAGTAAGACAATTAAAAAAGTAGAGAATTCATTTAAAAAATATATAATAAAACATACTTACCAGTTGATTTTCCAAATTCTTTGAGATTTCCCAATAAGGGTAAAACATTTGGTCCAGGTATTGTTTTTAAATATTTTTCAAAATAACTATATTTGTAATACCAATATAGTAACCATAAAATTAATGGTGATAAAATGACCAAGATAATTACGCCTAACATTCTACTCAGCGCAAGAAATAAAAATACTTATGTTGCCGAAACTTGAACTATTAATCAAATGACCGTAAAGTACATCTGCTTTATCTTAACTATATTTATATAAACCCATAAAAATTTACGTATTATCTAATAGATTATATTGTAAGTACAAAGTCAATATACACTTACAATAGCTAAAGTTAACTGCCGACGTTATAATACTACAATTTACTTAATAGAACATTAATGAGCGTAAGTTGTGTGGCCTGATTATTAGGAGGATTGTGTCTTATTTCTAACGGTGATGGAATTCCAGAGGTTTATTCCTTGAACATATAGTTCTCATCATGATAATTAAAATGACTTGTATAAAGGTAATCGGATTCTAATAATTACCATAATGAATCTGTAAATAGCAATTGTAAACACTGCAGGATTCACATTAAGGGAAAATATTCTTAAGACCGATATTACAATACTGTCGTTCGCATTTAATAAGCTAATGAGTTTATTCGGTTCGTGGTAGATTAAAAGGACAGTAATGTATAAAAATGTGAATCAAGTAATCAGACGCGGCTCGTGATGACGTGCTGTAGTGGTACGTACAATGATGCAAGTACCTCGTGAATTTTCGGTGTTTACTAAGACAACGCTACAGTTAGTACACGAGAATACACGAAGTACTCGCATCATTGTACGTGCCTTAAGAGTACGTCATCACGAGCCGCGCCTGCAAGTAATGATCCCATTAATTGATTTTTTTATTATGAAATTCATTATTTGTTAAATATGTTGTTCCAAAAGTATTGTTTACCTTTACTAAGAATTTGGTGTTTAATTTCTAAATAGTTAATTGAGAAACTTTTGTAGGTATATACAGGGTGAGTCGTGAGGAATCGACCAAACTCAAGGAGTGTATTCTACTGGTGAAAGTAATGTAAAAAAACTCAAATGTTGTTATCCGATTTTTATTTGTTTTCGAGTTATAGCGTAATTAAAAATGTAGATTTAGTATACCATGTTTATGTATGTATTCGTAAAAACAGTGAAACTCCGGTAGCAATTCATTATAGGGAAGTCTTCCTAGCTGAAGCGCTACCTGTTCGTGGTTTTCCGAACTAGCGGTAGTGACATTGAAAGCAGTCGAGAAATAGTGTAGAGTCGTTTGTATGCCTAATGCGTCTAATGTCACTATCTCTAGTTCATCGTTGATATAGTGAGGGCGCTGCCATCATAAAAAATGTTCCCTATACCTTGGAGTAAATTATAACATTGTGTTCGGGTGTTGTGACATAGACTTGACGTTTGTACGACTATAGTGTAACAAACTAAAATGCCACACACTTATTCTAATTTAGAATATGCTAATATGGTGTTTGTTTATGGATTTTGTGATGGGAATGCTACAGCTGCTGCTAATGAATATCGTCAACGGTTTCCACATCACAGACATCCTAATAAAACTGTATTTATTAGTATATTCAACACATTGTGCGCGACCGGAAAGCTTCCCAGTGTAAACATAATATCTGAACGAGGCAGTCGACAACAATTACAAGAAGTAGAAGATATTCTGGATGTAGTAGAAGAAGACGCAACTACCAGCTCACGGAGAATTAGTATTCAATTCGGCATTCCACAAACAAGGGTGATAAAAACACTCCACGAGCATGGCTTATGTCCGTACCATGTACAAAGAGTACAGCACCTACAACGAGATGATAATCGTAGACGTATGGAATTTTGTCGATGGATAAATGATAATCCTCGTTTTGTATCGCGTATACTGTTTACGGATGAAGCGACATTCACCCGTGACGGTATTAATAATTGTCGTAACCAGCATGTATGGTCAGACGAAAATCCACACGCAACAGTCGAAAGTAACTTTCAACATAAATTTTCGGTAAACGTGTGATGTGGTATGATCGATGGTTTTTTAATTGGTCCTTACATTTTTGAGAATCGCCTCACGGGAGACACAAATTTACATTTTTTAGAAAATGAACTGCACGGACTGCTAGAGGATATTCCCATAAACATCAGAATCCAAATTGTCTACCAGCACGATGGAGCGCCTGCACATTACGCTCGTGCAGTCAGGCAACATTTGGCTGAAAGGTTTCCAGGGAATTGGATTGGACGTGGTAGTCACATTGGTTGGCCTCCTGTGTCTCCAGACCTCACGCCACTCGATTATTGTTTATGGGGCTGGTTAAAAAATGAAGTGTATCAAGTAAAAGTGGACACTCCTGATGCACTAATTCAACGGATTATGAATGCTGCTGACAATATCAAACATCAACCTGACGCAATCAAGAACGCAACCAGCGCCCTTGGTAGACGATGTAAAAAATGTTTTGAAATGAATTGCGGTATTTTTGAAAATATATTATAAAGAACGATAATACCAATAAAATACAAAAACTTCAATGTATGAAATTTTGTTTATTTTTAATTACGCTATAACTCGAAAACAAATAAAAATCGGAGAGCAACATTTGAGTTTTTTTTTCATTACTTTCACCTGTAGAATACACTCCTACAGTTTGGTCGATTCCTCACGACTCATCCTGTATATACTTAGAAATTCTCTAAGTATTAAATGTTTTAATATGACTTTGTCACCAGTAGTACCTATATACTACTTATTATAGGTAGCTGGTGTAAGGCATATTAATTCATATAATACATAGTGTCGATGATAATGTGGTGATCATGGGCTTGGTAAGCAAGTATGAGTGAAGTGGATTCCGTATCTTTTACAGGAGATATACTTGTATCAATAAAATGTTTATATATATCATAAACTTTGATGATTAATATTTTCAATATTGGTAGACAAATACTATTTCTAAATGTTTCATATCCCACAGGTAAACTCACATCAGATACTCCTTATAATCCGATTAGTGATAATTGCAGGCATTTTAAAATATTTTGAATCTTACTACACATACTTTAGTTTGTGTAATATAAAATTATAATGCTACGATAATCGTTATACATTGTGTTACACTTCGCGTAAATAGAATATTTTAATTTATTTTTAAATAATATTTCTTTAAATATATCTCGCTTTTAAAATATAAATTCAGTTCGACATTTTCCTGTATATTCGTTAGCAAATAGAAAGTCTTTCTTTTGTGCTCGCTCAAGCCGCTAGATTCTTGGTCTTCTACCTGCTTAGAACCATAACGGTCACTTTGGAATGTCTTTATATATTTCATTTTAAATTAAGTTGTTATTAATTTAATTGCATATATCTCCTATTGTGTTTCATATCATTTTAAAGCTTGGCCCACAAGGGATATTTTAATGATATCTGTGTCATCGACATCACAACTCTTCAGGTCGCGCTTTTGATTAATTCATTATTCAAGACATCGACGACATCGATCCCTTTCTCCAACTCATAGGGGAATAACACAAACCTTTTTCCAGACCAGTGTTTCTACGGGACGAACTTCTCTTCTGCTTAGATCCTTCGTAAGATACAGTTCTTACTTCATGTGCTGTTCGACCTTGCTTTCAACATGCCCGATTGAGAAATCCTTAGCTCCTAAGGTAATCTGTTACGTTCGATATATATTATTCTTATTTAATTCACATTAGTTTAATTAATCTAACTAATTAATTTCTTCGTCCCTCTGCCAAGGCCCTCCATACTTGTCCTAGTATATCTTCGCACACCGGGTGGCCGACAAACATACGCTTCAACAGATAACTCTTTATTGTTCTATACAGAGGTTATTTTATATCACAATTAATTCACATTTAATTTGCTGCCTAATTTACCGTTCGTTTCAATTTATTTTTGTGTCTTAATTTTTAATTACTTATATACCCTTCCTTGTGTATATTACTTTTATTTAATTACTTTACGGTGTTTTATTTAATTAGCAAGTTGTAAAATATTTAAGCAGTATCACACACGTCCTGGACCTTTGATGAAACTTCACCAGCACCACTAATTATTTTATATTAAATAATTCATATTATTATTAGCAATTACAGTCGAACCAGAAGCGCGTGTTAGTAATAAATGTCGCCCAAGACGTGAGGCGTGTTTGTAATAATTTTGTGATATGTATTGTATACAGTAGTCTGTATTAATTTAGTTACTAAAAAACATTAGACAAAGTTAAAAAAGTGAATTCTCTAACAATGTCAGTACTGTCATTATGAAGCAGCACTAGGAGATACGAGTATATGACATAACTCTATTGGGTTATATGGGTCCAGTTATATCGAAAACACCGATAAACGAACATGCTGAAGGGAAGGAAAGGTATTAGTATCTTTCATTCTAGTACGTTGTACACCGGATTCTTTTCTATCACTACACATACATTTTTTCCCTACGTGCAATGATAAAAAAGAATAGTCAATGCATAGGTAGCGTTATAGGCAAGCAGATATACACCCGTGAAGCATTTACCTACCAACAATAGCTTAATTCTTAAATAAGTTTGCCATTGGGGAAAAAAAAATAATTTCTTTCATCACAACAAAATACCCTTTTTTTCATTTCTATTTTTACCTTGTCATAAAATAATGTAAATATATTTTCTTTTATATAACATTACAAATTTAATAGTATTTAAAAGTAAATGCTTAAATAAAGATACTAAACGAGCATTGATGAAATTACAAAGTAAAACTACATTTATTCAAAATAAAATAAGAAAAAAACATTTAACATATTATTATATTATGAGTAAATTTATGACCAAGTATGCAAAATACCGTAGCAATGTACTCAGAAAATGAAAACAATAAAGGCGACACGTGCTACTGTCCAAATATTAAATCAGATAAGTTGTATTCGGTACATACAAACTGCAACTTTAGACGAGCCTTAATACTTGCCTACGGCTGTAGACCCTATATAACACTTTACCAAATAAAATTTATATCAAGATGAAAAATGAATTCAACAAATTAAACCAGTCATCTATCTCATTTTATTGTTCACTCTGTTTACTCAAACCTATCTCTAACTTTAATTACCTTTGTCTTTAATAACTCTTTTTATTTCTAGTCGAGAACGTTATCAAATAATCTTTTGAGCCATTAGCTGTGTCTTGTTGTTATTTTTCAAAATAATAAATCGAATTCAGGAATACCAGCGTGGCAAAAGGGTCCGGTGGCAAAAAGGCTCATCTTTGATCATAAAAGGCAGCATGGAACAAAACTCAGAAGCGCCCATGATGTTGACATTAGTCAATGAGCGGCGCTGAATTTTTTCCATGCCAGGCACCATGGAAAAAAATATAGCTTACTGCATACTGATTGTATGCAGTAAGGGGAGTTGTGAATTTTAATTATCCCAGTATTATGCACTGACGGGTCAATAGTAAGACGAAACACGTGTGAGCATATCTAGATAGAAATATGTACTTATATTGTGTTCTTCACATCCGATTGTTAATAATATTTTTAATACTATTAAAAATGTTTTTGGTTTATATAAATGATGAGATTTATTTAAAATTGTTTATATTACATACATATAAATACAGAAATGAAATGAATAGATGGACATTTTTAATTGTTGTGATGGTTGTCATGTTTACAGCATTTATTTGTACTTACGTAACTGTCATAAGTATTGTCAAACAATAATTAATTTGAAAGTTCGTACCTACAAACCTTTTTTTGTAATTATGGTGAATTATACAAATGCTGAAATGGCAGATATGCATTTTGTGTACGGTCTAGCTAATGGAAATAGTTATGAAGCAAGGCGTATTTACCAACAAAAATATCCTCGACGACTTGTACCTTGTGCGGAAACCTTCAGTAATATTCACCGTCGTCTAGCAGAAACTGGTACGTTTGAGAGAAACAAAAATACTACGGGAAGACCTCAAACTAAAAGAACACCCGATTTAGAGGAAGCTGTTCTGCAGATAATCGATGAACATCCAGAAACCAGTACAAGAAAGATTGGTGTAACGGTAAACACAAGCCATCAAACCATCTTAAGGATATTACACGATCAACAATTATATCCTTTCCATATTCAGAGAGTACAGGCTCTTCTTCCGCGTGACTTTCCGCAACGCTTAGTCTTTTGTGATTGGTTCCGACAAAAAATTGCCCAAAATGCACAATTTCTAACCTACATTCTATTTACTGACGAGGCGAACTTCTCCAGAAATGGTATTAGGAATTTCCACAACAACCATTTATGGTCAGATGGAAATTCGCATGCCATAAGGGAGATGCACTTTCAAGAGCAATTTTCCTTAAATGTATGGGCGGGGATAATTAATAATTATTTAATTGGTCCCTTTTTCCTTCCTATACGACTTAATGGTGCATCATTTCGGCTATTTCTTGAAAACGAGTTGCCTGGCCTTTTAGAAGATATTCCACTTTTGATCCGAAATGAACTTTGGTTTATGCATGACGGCGCTCCAGCACACTTTAGTTTACAAGCTAGGCAATTTTTAAATAGGACATATCAGAATAGATGGATAGGTCGAGGAGTGGAAGTTCCGAATCAGCCGTGGCCTCCAAGCTCACCTGATTTGAACCCTCTAGACTTCTTTCTGTGGTGACATTTAAAATCCCTTGTTTATACTTCGCCAATTCAAGATCTCGATGACCTAAGAAATCGAATAATTGTTGGATGCGAAACAATTCGAAACACTCCCGCACTTCTTCAGCGTGTGAGTATGCAATTGAATAGGAGGATAGAAGCCTGCATATTAGCTGTTGGCGGTCATTTTCAACAGTACCTTTAGGGTTTATTGTAACCGTTTCTTAAATTTTAGCAGCCTGTATCTCTACAACGGAAAACAGGAAAATTTGGTATTTCGTCGGTGGTCGAAAAACGAAAAATTTTATATTTGAAATCTATCATATACTGTCTTCATTTAATTTAATAGAACTCGCTAATGTAGGCAAAATACACATGTCTTTAGAACAGACTATACATACAACGAATTAATTAATGTTAAAATAAATCAACAAAAATTATTTAAATTAATTATTTAATTTATTTATCATAAGAGTATTTTTATGTAATTAATTACTATGCGAGGGCGGTGTTGACCTAGTGGTAGGCCACTAGACTGAATCTGTATGGACCAGGAAGTTTACCTCCTCCTGCCTACTCTTTTAATTACATTTATTATCTTCAAGAACAGGTTTCTTACTGTATAATATTCCATATAACTGATGAACTGGGTTCAAACCCTGGTGCAGCCAATAATATCGATGGCATTTTTGGTCCCAGTTAGACTCAGGCTGACAAAGAAATGAGTACCTGGAGATAAAACTCTGGGGTAATAATAGCGATCGGTGCGTAGAGCTAGCCACGTTAATATCCTAGTGTACCGAACGGCTCGAGTTGTAACAACCTTATTATTTTACTATCCCGAAGGCATGGAGGGTTAGTAGAGTTACGGCCCCTACAAACTCAGATACCGACTTTTGCCACATTCTGCAAAATTTAAAAAACATACAGAATTTTTAAAATGCCTAAAAACTAGGCTAGAAGACGGCATGAGCATTTGGCATATCGCAAATGAAATAAACGTTGATAAAAACACTATACTTTTGGAATAACGAAAAATTGAGGCAATTGGAATTATTAGAAGAAAGCAACACCGTAGGCATTTTGCTAATCTTACGAGATGATCCACTGTCCACTTTTGGGAAAACGTAGTCTTTTCAGATGAAAAAAACATTTCAATCATACAGTAATGGACGTGTTCATTATTATAGACTAGTTGGTGAACTGTTTTCTCAACAATATGTTCATAAATTTACGCGCTGTGGACGTTTTTCTGTGAATGTTTGGGGGTGGGCGAGTTCCCTTGGAACGGGAATATGTGTTATAGTGGAAGAACGATTGACAGCTTTAGTTAGTTAGAGATATTCTGAAGCAAGCACTGTTACCTCCAATTCTACCAGTTTTTGGAAATAATTTTGTTTTCCAACAGTATAATTGCCCAATTCATACAGCGCATTCAATAAGAGATTTTTGCATGCTAATGAAATGACAACATTAGACTGGTCAGCGAAAAGCCCAGCTCTCAAGCCTATGGACGATATCATGGCCAAAGAAATTAATAATAAGATCTTGCGTCGAAACCGTCAAGAATTCAAGAAGATTCAAGGTATCTCGGATACATGGGGGCAAATATCTGTGGACTGTTCTACACAGTTCTGTCAATGCCCAGGAGACTCCAAATGGTCGTAGATGCTAACGGTGATACAATGAAATATTAACTTTAGTGTATTGGAATTTTTTCATTTTTCAATTTTTCTTGTTTTATACGCCATCGACTTTCGTTCAGTTAGTAACATTTTATAAACTTCAATTTTAGGACCATGTTACAAAGCCAACATTTATTATTTGTCACACTGTTTGTAGGGGCCGCAGCTGTACTTCGGGGACTATTATTATTAATTACTATGCGAATACACAATAAATAAATACACAATATGGTGTAAGGAGTGACGGAAGTAACATTTTTTTAAAGCGAGAGAAGAGTTTGGTAATGTTCGCGAGCTTAAAAAAATAATTTCGACGAGTTAAATACTTTTTTACGTTTACGACCTCGCCTATGGCATTATAACAAACTTACGTAAACAAATACTTTATTTTCGATTGAAAATTACAAAATAATAGATCATATTTAAATTAGATATGATTTAGACATTGATACATAAACTGTGTAGACCATAAGGTTTCAAATTTTCCCAAAATTTTGCAAAGTATGCAAGCAGCACAATTTCCGAATATAAATTTATGCTATTATCGGCCCTCTTATTCAATGAATTTTACATAGATTTCTTCATACCTCTTTCCCTATTTTTCTCGTAATAAGCCCGCATAGGTTTTCTCAGCTGGATTTAATATTTCTAGTGGTGTATTGGGAATATCTAAATCACTTTCTGAATCAGAAATAATGATAAAGCAACAAACAGTACAAACTGACGTGATTTAAAATGACGCGATATAGCAGCAGCAGGCAACTAGACGAATGTAAAAATTACTAGGTAATTTTCGTCACTAGGGACGAAAGTTAAAGTTGTGAAATTTTCTCGCACTTGTGACCGGAATCAAATTTTGGTTGCAGTATTCGGTGACCAAAAATGTCTTTTTATAAAGGGTCGTAGAAAAAGGAAATTAAAAATTCAGTTAGCTATAGCGCAACCAAATAGACTTGATAACCTGAAGCAGCGCAGTCGATTCGACGGGTACATTCAGAGACAAAAGTTTATGTCGCAAAATTTGAATTTTTACTAACCTAATAATTTAATTTTGTAACAGATAGAAATACATAAACTGTAACACTAATTGATATATGTATTAACAAATTATTTTTGAAAAACTAATCAATAACACAGTGTACGTTGCAATTTGTTTATTTTTATTACATGCTTGGATTACACCTTGGTTTACGAAGAAATGAAGAAAACAGGATAAAAATATATAAATAACAAAGTGCAAAGACAAACTAAGAGTATATAAACGCACTTGACTGTTAAACATTAAAAGTGAGAGTGCGCGGATGGGTAGGGTGAAGGGATTGATGAA
The DNA here is from genome assembly GCA_935421215.2 of Melolontha melolontha. Lineage (NCBI taxonomy): Eukaryota > Metazoa > Arthropoda > Insecta > Coleoptera > Scarabaeidae > Melolontha > Melolontha melolontha. Next base: position 162,163,226 of record OW285237.1, on the reverse strand, counting down.
TTAATTCACATATTTTTCAATTTGGTCGTATTTAAAAATTATTAAATTTTCTGCATGAGATATTTAATGAAAACTAGTTCGTTTAAGTAACCGTATGTGTGTATGTACATATATTTTATTATAATATTATAAAACAATTTAAAAAATGTAACACAAAATATAGTTACTTTCATTATTATATTTTAATTCATTGAATGTATTTAAAGTTCAGCAGGAACGCAATTAGGCTGATAAAGTTTTCTTAATATCTTCATTTTCTCAAGCTCAACACATTAATCTCTTGTTTTTAATCGCATATAAACGCCATTAGCAGATTTTAACACTGCTTCACTCTGAAGAAGAATTTTGTGTTCTGGAGTTGCAGGAAATAGTTCGAAATTTCTAAGAACATTTGATATTGTCGATTTCATCTCCAACATGGCAAATTTTTGACCTACGATTCAATCACAAGAAATAATGAAAATAAACCAGTGACCTTATTAATAAAAAGTACAGACCTATGCAATTTCTGGGACCCGCACTGAAAGGAATAAAACTGAAAGGATTTCTCGATTTTGAGTTTTCAGCATTAAATCGTTCTGGATCGAATTTTTCGGGATCTTCGTACCATTCCGAAATATTCTGAACTCCGTACAAAAATATATTTATCATTAGACCTTTGGGCAATAAGAGACCATCTAAAATATAACAAGTATTTAAAATTAGATGAAGATTAAAGCACAGTAATGTATTTACTCCAGTTTACATCTTTTTCTAATGTTCTTCCGACAATTGGTACTGTAGTGTATATTCTAAGCGATTCTTTAATTACCATTTCCAAGTATTTCATTTCTTGTAGATCTCTGTAGGTGGCACTGCGTTTCGGATCGTCAGAAAATATATTTTGTATTTCACTGTAAGCTTTTTTCTGAAACATATTGTTATATAATTAATAAAATATCTCATACAATTACTAGATTATTATATAAGGTATTCTAATAAACATATTACATATTCTTAAGCAGAAGAACAAACGTGTATAGACATTGTATATACAACGATGGAAATATGTAATTGTAATTATATAGAATATGAACCCAAAATATTTTCCCAAAATTCCCTCTCATAAGCTAGAAAAAAAGTGACAAATATATTACAAAAATTTTGTCACGCCACTGTGCGACCGACTATATTATAAAAAGTAGGGGAGACGATATCTTAAAGATGATCTATAATAACAAAAAGTATAGTTTTGTTATTCTCGCTCGCTTTAAGTTTCGTCTAATTGTCGATCGTTACGTACGTTTGATACGATTTATGTTTACGTATTCGATTAAAGATAGAATGTTACCAAATAGGACCTTAAGTGGCCGTACAGCGCACATCTTCCATGTTCCCGAATCCATATTAATATTTTATATTTTTACTTCTCGTAAAAAAACATTCACGTACTACACATTAAATTATGTCAGTTCTAAAAGTTAACAAATTATTTTTAGTATAATTTTTAAAATGGGTTTGTAAATTAATGTAACACTCTTAATCTTCAATACTTCACTTGAATGTATAAACAACTAATTTTCTACGAGATTATTGATCTTAGCATACAACAATGTTATAATTTCTATAACATCAACAGCTGAGCTATTTACTAACGAGCGATCAAGATAATTTGTAATCGAGTCATTCATGAATCCGAAATTGTATGTCGATACTTGGACTGCATTTACATTACAAACGTCAAGTAAAACGTCAATTGAATATATAACTATGCAACGGTTACAATCGGAAAAGACATAAGGACTCAAATTCATGAATGACTCGATTACAAATTATCTTGATCGCTCGTTATTTATACACATCTGAATAGTTTGTATTCATAGACTGAATATGATATAATTTTCAGAGGGATTTTAATTTTTAGGTTCGAGTCGTAATTGATTCACAATATTTTGGATTTATATTCTACCTAATTACATCTTTACAATCTTTCTATAGGGAGATGCTAAACGCTGAAGAAAATAATCGTAATTAAATTTTTGTTTTTGATCGAAAAGTAAATAGCTGAGTTCAAATATTTTTTGTATTCTCTAGGTTAAGTTTCTTTTGATTATTGCTTCATTTAAATGAAAACTTTCAATGAAAGAAAGTCTTTATGATATAAAAATTATGGCGTACCATAATCTGTTTATCAGTTTAATATGTTATTTGTTTGTGTAATGGAGCGTTGCAAGATTATGAAACAAATAAAATCCAATTGAGGTTAGCCTCAACAAAGAAACTATGTACTATTTGGATCTTGGTCGATTAACCAAATCTGCACAAACTCTTATTCCACTTTTGTACAATAATAAGCTAACACGCCGAGAGGAGAGTAAACGTAATATCAATAGCCAAAATTTACATTTCAAGAAATGATACTACTACATTTAGGTAACAGAAAAATATTTCTAATACATATTAGAATATTTCTAAACTTCTAAGTTTTTAATACTAAATTACCGAATTCAAACCTACCTGTATATCTGGATGTGTAGCTAATGCGTGTAGAGCAAATGTTATAGACGTTGCTGTTGTATCATGACCCTAAAATGTAGTGCTATATTTACAAAGAGATAATATACAAAAAGGTTTTAAATATTGTCCAAGTATACAGTTACAGATATGTAAATTATTTACATGTCTGTTTCATAATGAAAGAGATAATAGCAAGAAAAATAAAAAATGAGGTTTTAAACGCATTCCTAATTAAAGTAATTTGTTGGTGGATAAGTTATCTACTTTGTAATTTCATTTAATAAAACTTGTAAGGTATATAACCTCAAACATGAAGGTGTCTACTTCTTGGGATATATCTTCTTCCGTAAAACTAGAATCTTTAGTTGAATATTCCAGTAATAAATCCAGAAAAGCTTTTTTCTTCTTTTTACCCAGAGCATCAACAGATCCTTCATAATTTTTAGAATCGCTAAAAAATTCCGCTTTTCTGCTATTGATTAAGGACCTTGTATAATCATGTACTACTTTTAACGCATATTTTTCATTACGATAAGTCTCAGTAAAAATATATAACAGATCGTTCGATAATAATGGTGAAAACGAACGCTCTATAAAAATTTTTAAAAGAAGATTAACGCATTTCACATATTCTGAGTCTAGATCATTCTGAGCGTCAACAGATGTCCCCATTGCAGTTTCTAAAACAATTTAGAGAATTGTTCAATTTTCTATACATAAAGAAATTTTATTTTACCGCAAATTATATCCAAAGTACACCTCGCAATAAAAGGATATATGTCTATAGAAACTTTTTTTGATTCATCTTTTAATTTCGATACTAGAATATCACTGCCTGAATTGAAAACATCGATGAATTCTTCCAGTATTTGAAAGTGAAATGCTGGCGTTATAATTTTTCGATGCTTCCTCCATCTGTTTCCTGAAAATAGAAACAGTTTTTATTTTTTTTTGCTATAGTATACATTTTTAAGATCAGTAGCTTACAGACTATGGATCAATTTTCTCTAAGATAAAATCCAGAACACTGACCATCATAAGGTGGTAGAAAAACTGAAGACAGTGTCCCTTACAGAAACCGCGCGATGACATAGTTCATAAATATGTAGTAGAGTATAATTACACCAGGGAGGAACAGAAAAAGGTCCATCTATACAGCCAGAATCTAACTAGTACATAGATGGCTGCAAGACAGAACAAAGCATCCGAACTGGAATTTACAGACTCAAAGAAAAGACGATGATTCTGGTGAGCCTAAGCAAAGATATTATGACATTTAAAACGTAAGTAATTTTAAGTCACCGCGTTGAATAAATTAATAAGTAGGGTGAGTCAAATCGCATGATAACCATTTTCTTTGAGAGCCAAGCAATTCTAAACGCACTAGGTTCCGTGCAGGTGAAATCCAAACTTGTACTAGATTGCATGTGCGCCACGAATGTATTCGGTATTTGCGAAAAGTCATTACAACCTTATGCGAAGGCTGTGGCGCTAGTGAAAAAAAGGAAGAATTGGTTCGACAAGCTTCGTCTACGCCTTTCAGAGAACTAAAGCCTCTCTATAACTTTTCGAAATCAAGCATGAAAGCGGTCATGAAAAAGTGGAGCGAAATTAGATTTCGGGAAAGGAATTCACCAAGTCAGAATAGGCAAAATAGTACCATTGTCCAAATTTTTTACGAACCTACCGAGTAGGAATAGAAAATGTGTATGACAGTGGGTGTACTAACAGGGTATTTTAACCTTAACAAATATATAAATAAATTCACAGAATATGTAGATCCTGTGAAATAGAAGAATAAACGGCGATTCACGTATTTTCATGTGAAGGATTGGCAAGAAGGCGGTTTCTATAAATGGTAAATTAATATCCCGAATAACACAGGCCTGCATAAAATTTGTGATGACGCGATTTTTGTTTGTTAAGCTCAAATAACTAATTAAAATACAGTTGGTCTCTACCACCCACAGATTTTTTTTTGCACAAAAAAAAATATTAAAAAAAATCTTATAATAGGCGTTTTAATACATTTTAAAATGAATGTACTACTTCAAATTCTAGGTATTAACCCAAAAATGATTTTCTGTTGTGGTTTTAAAGAAATTTGTTAAATAGGCTCTCATTACCTGATGTAAATCTATTATTACATGTATTAATTTTGGACAAGATTTCCGGGAATTTTTACCTGCTAAACCCTATTTATTATGCTTTCACTTTACTAGTACTGCGAAGAAGGATTTCAAGTTTATCACTCCAAACAAAATGTATATTTTAATGTCATTTATTTCATTATAGCTCTGAGTGTCGATCAGTAAACAAGTAAAATTAATTTGTCTTTAGTGTTGTGCGTGGTATTTGATAAATAAATATTGCTTAAAAATTCGTCTAGCCGGTGTTGCAAAAACAAACCAGATGATTTCTGTTATATTTGTGGATATTTCGTCTTGAAAAAGTTTAAGAGACCAATTGGTGAATTTGTGAAAAATGCATATTATGCTTATTTCAAAATCAATTTAGGAGATGAAGATAAAGATTGGGCACCGCACGTTGTTTGTAAGGTATGTGAAGAAGGTTTAAGACATTGGACCAAAGGGAATAGAAAAAGCCTTCCTTTAGGAATACCGATGGTTTGGAGAGAACCGCAAAATCATCATGAAGATTGCTACTTTTGTCTTTGTGATATTAAGGGGCATAATAGAAAAACTTTGAAACATATTTTGTACCCAAACAATATTAAATAAGCTAACAGACCAGTTCCTCACAGTGATCATGTACCTATACCCCCCATAGTACTACAAGAAGATATTGAAATCTCTTCAACCTCCGGCTCCGTACAGATGGATAGTGATTTTGAACCATCAACCTCAGGTCAAAACCAACCTCGGCTATTTTCACAAGCCGAACTGATTGATGTAGTAAGAGATTTGGGACTTTCAAAAGATCTTTCTGAAGTACTGGGGTCTAGGTTGAAACAAAAAAATTTGCTTGCCCCAGAAACTACCTTCTCTTGGTATAGAAATCGTGAGGCTGGATTTGTAAAATATTTTGCACAAAACGGACCACTCGTGTACTGCCAAGCAATTGCTGATCTACTTACTTTCCTCGGAGCTCCTGAGTACACACCTTCTGACTGGAGACTTTTCATCGAAGGAGCCTTAAAGCTGTTCTTTAACATAATGGCAATGTTTTTGCTTCTGTTCCGGTCGGGCATTCTGTTCATTTAAAGGAAAACTACGAAAATTTACAGGGATTACTTTTAAGAATACAATATGAAAATGACAACTGGGAAGTGTGTGGAGATTTAAAAATTTTAGGCCTTCTGTTGGGTCAGCAGTCTGGACATACTAAATTTCTATGTTTCCTGTGCGAGTGGGATAGCAGAAATCGAGAACAGCATTGGATAAAAAGAGACTGGCCACAAAGGGTGACTTTAACACCTGGAACCAAAAATGTAATTCGCGAAAGTCTTATTGACCCTCAAAAAGTGTTACTTCCACCGCTTCACATAAAACTTGGACTTATGAAACAATTTGTTAAGGCATTAAACAAAGAAGGAAATTGTTTTAAATATTTGCGTAAAACATTTCCGACTCTGTCAGAGGCAAAATTAAAGGAGGTAATCTTTGTAGGCCCGCAGATTAGGAGCTTGGTGAAAGATCAAGAATTTGAAAATGTGATGGAAGATAAGGAAAAACATGCATGGCATGCTTTTAACGAAGCTGTACATAAATTTCTACGGAATTATAAAGACACAAACTATGTTGAGATCGTTGAAAATATGCTGGAAAAATTCAGGATTCTTGGTTGCAATATGAGCATAAAAATTCACTTTTTACATTCCCATTTGGACTATTTCCCAGAAAACCTTGGGGACGTGAGTGAGGAGCAAGGAGAAAGATTTCACCAGGATATTAAAGAGATGGAAAAAAGATACCAAGGGCGCTGGGACACAAAAATGATGGCCGATTACTGTTGGACAATGAGAAAAGATCTTCCTTTAGCTGAATTTGACAGAAAAACAACCAAACGAAGCTTTTCTGAAAAACGAAAACGTTTTTTTAAGTAGCATAAAGAATAAATAACTATTTCTAATAGTTTCTATGTGTATATTTTTGTATTTTTTTAAATATAATATAAAACTAGCTAATAAATGAAATAAATCGTGTTTTTTCTATATTTTTTGATTTTACTGGTTTGAAAAATAACCTTACGTGATACAAAAAAAATAAAAGCAGATTTGAAATCAGCGCTACCCAATTACTAGAAAACAGTTCAAATTTTTAAATCAACTTTCAAAATGTTGAAAAATGCAGGCCTGTGTAATTGAAAAATAAGAGCATATATGTTTTACCTGTGCTAGTTAGTAAGCCAGATCCCAACCAATTGTGAGTGAATTTGTAAACGTCAGCTTTTGTTAAGATTGTGGTGGAATTTAATATAAATTCCAAGTCTTTTGGTTCAACAATGAAAAAATATGCTTGCGCTCCAACGTATGCTTTGAAATTAGTTTTGTATTGTTTGCAATATGTCATCAATTTAGGAAGAACTTCTGCAAAATAAAAAATAGCATTTAGTTTTTATCGCTTTCAGCTCATTCAATCTTGTGTTCGCTGAACAATGTGAAAATTTAAAAAAGGTATATAACCCCTTACTACAATTATTAATCGTATCCTAAATACGTATTTCGACAACTAAGTTGTCATCATCAGTAGGTAAAAACTACTAATTAAAAGTCGCACATGGGGCACAGTAAAGCAAGAGAAACGCTTACGCACAACTACTATACACCGCGTCCCCGTATACACTAAATTTAACATGCCAATCTAAACTACGAGGGAGGTCGAGCCAAACACTTCCTACTTAAAGAAAAAGGGTCTAAACATGGTTAAAAAAACATGCAAATAATCGGAAAGTACGGTCGTATATTGTAAAAACTAAACTCTATTGAAATTCTAAGAATGGCAAATTAGGAAAGGATCGCTACATATGAAAAAACAAGACATCTGACTGTGTTGAGTTATATTAAATAACAATAAAGTAATGTGAAAAGGATCTATGAATTATTAGATATAGTTGGTATATTATTTAAAAGTTATATACAATTATATATATATTATATACATATATACACAAATATTTAGTGTTTATAAGAATTTTATTTTTCTTATTTATTTTATTGGCCGTGACTTAATATTAAAAATAATAGACTTTTTATTGGTTTAGCGACCTTTTATTGAATTTTGTTGTTTTATTCTACGACGTTTCGACTTTTATTATTATTCAGTCTTTTTCAAGTAACTAGAAACAAGAATTAATACAATGAAAACATGAGAACTGTGTTTGCTTTTGTGAGATTGAATTAACAATTAAATTAACAATTTAAATTCAACTTAGATTAAAGACTGAATTACCAATTAGATTAACAATTAAGGTTAAAATTTAAAATTAGATTAATAATGAGTAAGGACAATTAAAGTGATTACATCTGTTTAAATGAATTGAAGATTTTGAATTCAAATACAATACAGTAAGGTAACTAGAAACAAGAATTACTACAGTGAAAACGTACAATGAAAACGTGAGAGCTGTGTTTGCTTTTGTGAGGCTGAATTAACAATTAAGTTAACCATTAGAATTAAATTTAAAAAAATTTAAAAAAAGGTATATAACCCCTTACCACAATTATTAGTCGTATCGTAAATACGTATTTCGACAACTAAGTTGTCATCATCAGTAGGTAAAAACTACTAATTAAAAGTCACACGGGGCACAGTAAAGTAAAATAAACGCTTCCGCACAACCACTATACACTGCAACCCTGTAAAGACTGAAACAGTCTTTACAGGGTTGCAGTGTATAGTGGTTGTGCGGAAGCGTTTATTTTACTTTACTGTGCCCCGTGTGACTTTTAATTAGTAGTTTTTACCTACTGATGATGACAACTTAGTTGTCGAAATACGTATTTAGGATACGACTAATAATTGTGGTAAGGGGTTATATACCTTTTTTTAAATTATTATTTAACCACAGTCTCCATTGAAAGAATTTTTTATTAGAATTAAAATTGGATTAAAGACTGAATTACCAATTATATTAACAATTAAAGTTAAAATTTAAACTTCGATTAATAATGAGTAAGGGAAAATTAAAGTGGTTAAATCTGTATGAATGAATTGAAAATTTGAATCAAACTACAATTACAGAAAGAAAGAAAGTTGCAGAAATAAACAATGAATGAACAATGAATGATAATAAAACTCACCGGTTTCATATATATACATATATATATATATATATATATATGTATTATACATATATATATATATATATATATATATATATATATATATAATAACTTCGTGACCTTGGTATGATATGGTAAACCTAATCAGTAGGCGATTAAAGGTCTGTATATTACTTCAAAATATATGTATTTAAAAAACTCTACATGAATTACTTGACATTTATATCCTGTCATTCATATTTTGTATTCTCTTGATAAAGGCGTATACAGCCGAAACATGTAGAGTTTTTTAAATACATATATTTTGAAGTAATATACAGACCTTTAATCGCCTACTGATTAGGTTTACCATATATATATATATATATATATATACGACTGTCCCGTAAAAAACGCCAACATTCATAATTCCGTTGTTTATTGTCCGGTTTTATTTAAACAAAAAGTAAATTTAATAGCATCAAAAACACTATAAGATAGCAGTGTTATATTTGTTTTCAATTGTTTTCATTAATGTCAAACGACAGTCAAGTTTTTTATTTTAAATGGCAACATATATATTTTTGGCTATATTCGGATTGTATTTTTTTTGTGAATTCAACGATGTATAACATGTTTATTTTTGATAAACGTTTATTGCAAAAAAAAAACTTTATAAATTTCATCTTTATCTTCCATTATTTATAAATATTCGAATGTGTCATGAAACATTTGAAATGTAAGTATTATAAATATTATTATAAGAAACAAAACACTTTACAATAAATGTTGAAATTGCCCGCCACCTTGTTTAACACATATCGCACATCTCCTAATAAAAAATAAAAAAAGAACTTTATAAATTTCATCTTTCATTATAGTAGACTTGGCCCAGTCCACTAGCATTATGTCAATGTGCCTTAAGTGTCAGTTTGACTTTATTAAGTTTTCTGTATTATCCTGTTTGAACGTTTTGCCGCAACAAAAAGCGTATTTTCGTTAAAAATGAATAACAATGAATTAACGGACATGTTACAAGTGTTCTTTGAATGTAATAAAAATCGCCTTCAAGCAGTTCGTCGGTACAGTGCTCGTTTTCCGGACAGAGAAGTTCCAGGTTCGAAAATATTTCAGAGAATTGAAAAGAATTTAAGAAATTATGGATCATTTACCAAACCAAAAACACAAAAACGGAAATTCTCCGAAGATAAGGAATTAGATGTTCTTCTTGCAGTACAGCAAAATTCACGAACTTCGATTCGCGAAATTGCACATAATATTGGGGTATCAAAAACTACAGTCATGGTATTTTAAGAAAACACAAACTTAAACCGTACATAGCTCGAAAAGTTCATGCATTAGAACAAAATGATCCTGGCCGAAGAATCCAGTTTTGTCGTTTTTATTTAAATGCATTAGAACAAGACCCGAATTTTTACAGAAGGATAATTTGGTCTGATGAATGCACTTTTAGTAACAACGGTATTTTTAATAGAAACATACATCGACAGTGGAATGCAGACAATCCGAGATTTGTAATTGAAAATAATTTTCAAAGACGTTTCAACGTAAATGTTTGGTGTGGCATTTTAGGTGATCAATTAATTGGGCCACTTTTCATAGATGGTTGCTTAAATCAAGAAAAATACTACACTTTATTACACGAAAATCTCCAAAACTTTTTAGATGAATTACCTTTGGCAAATTTAAATAGAATATTTTTTCAACAAGATGGGGCTCCCGCGCACAACGCCAGAGTAAATACTGATTTGTTGAACACCCAATTTGGAAATAGGTGGATAGGAACATCCGGTCCTATCGAGTGGCCTGCTCGTTCACCGGATCTTACGCCCCTCGATTTTTGGTTGTGGGCTTATCTACAAGATTGAGTTTATTTAACAACTCCAGATAATGTTGACATTTTAAGACAAAGAATTATTAACACTTGTCAAAAAGTACCTGCCACTTGTTTTTTAAATGCGACCTTTGGAGTAATTAGGAGATGTGCGATATGTGTTGAACAAGGTGGCGGGCAATTTCAACATTTATTGTAAAGTGTTTTGTTTCTTATAATAATATTTATAATACTTACATTTCCAATGATTCATGACACATTCGAATATTCATAAATAATGGAAGACAAAGATGAAATTTATAAAGTTTTTTTTTTCAATAAACGTTTATCAAAAATAAACATCGTTGAATTCAGAAAAAAAATCCAATCCGAATATAGCCAAAAATATATATGTTGCCAGTTAAAATAAAAAACTTGACTGTCGTTTGACATTAATGAAAACAATTGAAAACAAATAAAACACTGCTATCTTATAGTGTTTTTGATGCTATTAAATTTACTTTTTGTTTAAATAAAACCGGACAATAAATAACGGAATTATGATGTTGGCGTTTTTTACGGGACAGCCTGTATATATATATATATATATTATATAGAATTATAATTATATATATATATATATACAACCACATATACAATTGTATACAATTTAAAAGTTTATTATTAATAGGTGACATGTCATTGTTAAGGAGGTAATTATTGTATTTTTTCATATGTATGGCTTCCCACATGTCTAAATTTCTGCTGTTACCCACCCACCCACTTATGGTAATAAAACTGAGAATAGACAGCTGAACGGTATCGGTGATTTATCGCTATTCAAGGAAGTATGTTTATTTTTCGCGATAAATATACTTTCATAAGCATCAAGTTCGTGGGGTTTATTAATTCCTTTGATCAACTTCAAACCTGTAATCGATACATTGTGCAGTGTGCTCAAAGCGTGATTTGCGACATTCGATTTATCCGGTCTATTGTATTTGATATGTGATATGTGTTCTTTAAAGCGGGTTAATATAGGTCGTTTAGTTTGGCCTATATATTTCAAATTACAATCCGCGCAACTAATTTCATATATACCTGATTTCGAATTGGAATTAATTATATCTTTAGTATTCCCTAGCAGACTTTTGGTGGTGTTTTCGGACCGAAAGGCTACCTGCAGACCTCTTTCTTTCACAACTTTATTAATGTTTTTCGTGACGGGGTGGTATGGTAGACATATGTACTTTTTCTCTTGGTTACTTTGGGATATCAAACTCGTGGATTCGCGGATTGTATTTTTTATTTTTGTTTTTCTAATTAATTTATTGATTATTTCTATGTCAAAGCCATTGTATGTCGCAATATTTTTAATGAAATCTAGTTCTATTTCATATCTCTCTTTTGTTAACGGAAAATTTAGTAACCGATTGACTAAAGTTAAAGGAGGCTGTCTTATGTTGATAACTATGATTTGAATCCACGGTGATGAATCTATTAACATTGGTTTCTTTCCGGTAAATATCGATTTCTATTTTATGTTTATTTCTAATCAGTAAAGTATCTAAAAATGGTATCTTGCCATAGTGTTCCTTTTCCACTGTAAATTTAATAGTCGGAAATTTCAAATTTAATTGATTAACAAACATGTCTAATGATTTTAAAATGTGAAAATAATAACAAAAAGTCTACTTATTGAACACATTCGAGAAGCTTTATAAAATCGAAACGAACGGGTACTGTTCGATTATCATCCTTTTTAAAGTAAATCTACATTTTTTATGATTTTAAAATTTACTAATTAAAATTAAAAAATTAATGATTATTATTAAGTACTTTGAAAACATATATCAATAAAGTTATGTTAAAAAATTAAGGATCACATCAGCACCTACCTACCAGTACCTACAACTAAAGCGTTCTCTGTAACGGAAATTGAAGCTGAGAAGTGGATATGCGTTGAATAAAATTATTCTTAGAATGGAGAATTCACACCAAAACCATTTCGAAGCTATCACAAGAAATTCAGTTTATCAGTGGGACATGGCACGCTATTCTTAGAAAGATCTCAGGACTATAAAATTTAGGCTATGCTCCCGTTGATTGTGACAGAACTACTGAGGATTGCCAGTGGTTTTTAAATAGTGACGACGTTTTTGATAGAATAATATACATGGTCTTCATAAATTAATTATACAGATATAACTTAATTGTGAAGAAAGCAAAACTTTTATTGAAGTGAAAACTTCGAGTTTCATTTAGTCAGTGGTTGCAACTGCTTCTGTTAGGCTTAAGCTTATCTTTAACGTAGCTTCACACACAGAAATTCAATGGTGTCAGGTCAGGGAATCACGGCGGCCAACCTATCATTGCACTATGTTCAATCCAGGCTAATGTACGCGAGTTATATATCGCCTCAAGGAAGGAAAGACGTCAAGACAAAGGAATGCAAGTTACATATCAAGAAAGGAAAGTCGTCAAGACAAAGGAATGCAGAAACCCATTATCAATGTTGTGTGAAAGTAAATACTTAGATAAGACCGTATATATAAGGCCTGTAAACTGTAACGCCTTAGCATTAGTTTGAATAAACCTCTTCAGATTATGTTCATTGTTTTTGTTTATATTTTATATTGTGAAATTCTTTGTAAATATAAATAAAGTTATTTTTTTTAAATCATAAAACAACGGGAAACAAAAGTCGCGTAAGCGTAAAAATCTATGGAAAAAAATGAGTGTTAAGCGTAAGTTTTTTAAATAAAAATAAAAAAGCGATATTACTTAATTTCCAGTTTATTGAGATAAAATATCCATGACAATTCTTTCGACATACAATGTCTTTCTTAGATGGAGTTGTATTGCAAACTAAACCTAACGGATGTTATCAAATGAGTATTATAATGAAAAAATTAAAAAATTATTATTCTAAGAACGATGGTTCAATCATAGGCAGTTTCTATTCAAGATGTAAACTTTATTACCAGAGAGAACAAAATTTACCAAGTTCAAACATAAAATGGGAAGATCAAAATAAAATAAAAAAGTTAGTTATAAAATAGGCCTAATAAAGGAGAATTACCAAAGTTTACCTGACCGTTAAGTAACAGGTTTGTATTTTTATGTTTTAAAATTTCCATTATTTCCAGGAAATTTAATTTTTACGATTTATTTTCAATATATAAGATTCTAAAGTTCCTCTCTGAGATGTATTGCATAATGTGAGTCACTCTTGTTATTAATATAGCTACTTTCATGTTCTTTAATTCTTTTAGAAAAGGATCACCTGAGAAAGACATTGTATGTAGAAACAATTGTTATGGATATTTTATCTAAATAAAGTGTAAATTAAGTAATATTTCTTTTTTATTTTTATTTAATTAATTATGAATTTCCATCAAGTGAAGGCTACTTCGATTCTAAACGCAGGTTTTGTTAACAAGTCAATAGAGAATATCTTCACATTTATTATAGTCTATTTTTAAACTAAGAGGAGCGTTTTAAATTAATCGCGCCAAAATTACTATGCGTGATTGGTTGCTTCAGAGGTAGGATTACGTTATGCAAAAATTGCGTGTTGACCTATCGATGTCAAACGCTTGTCAAATTTCGTTTTCTGTTGTGTTCCCGTTGTTCTATTCAGTTGTATTGTTGTATTAACGTAAATAAATCCGTTCTTTTTAGAATTTGCGAAACCTTTAAGATACCCTTCTGTAGTTATCGATAATTATTCAATATTCATATAAATATGGATACTGTTGCAACAAGTTCAGCATCATTTTCACCTCCGAAAAAACGCAAACGTTTAGATATAGGGCATTTATCTGTTGCTGAAAAGCAATGTGTTTTAAATATGTATAAACAGCTGCGAACTGATGAACCGAATCTTAAAAAAACTGTTATTGTTTCTAAAATTAGTAACACCGTGGGTAAGTTTTCATGGATTGAATAATGTAACCAATTTGATAATGTTCTGCTTTTAGGCGTTGCACAATCGACAGTATATCGCACCATAAAAGAGTATAATGAGACTGGTACAGTTACTGCATCTAAACACTATGGAGGACGACCTGGTAATGTTGCTGCATACGATCAAGTAGTTAAACAGTCTGTGCGTCAAATAGTGCATGCTTTCTTTTATAAAAACGAATTACCAGTGGCGGCTCGTGCTAAAAATTTTAAGGTGTTCTGCAAGTTTTACAAAAAAATTTACTTTGCACGGGCAGTAAGAGGTTGTCTCCCATCGATCTTATCGTGCTTTCTTCGCCTTCCGCACTGAAGTAATGGATTTCTGGAACGATTGTCAATTGTCACACAAAAAAATAAGAGTCACTAAGCACTACTTTACTAACAAATTATTTCTTATAAATTAAATCTATTCTACGTTCTTTTCGATTTGCAAATTTTGTTATCACTTTGTCATTAAAATTGTCTAGAGAATTATTAATTTCCTCAATTATTTGTTCTTGGCAGACTTCAAGTATGCACTGTAACAGATCATTCTGTATTTCTTTGGAAGTGCCTTTAAATACCGAACAATTTTTTAGGTGCTCACTTAGAGTTGCATCTAATTCAGCCGAAAAATTAATAAGTCCACGAAATATCCCCGGATTCTCGGAAGTATCGCTCTCATCATGTCCCCGAAGGGCCAATTCAAAAGCTCCACAAAATTTTATACAATTAATAATTTTTGATAAAATATAACGATTCTTTGACACATTTTCATTATGTCTCTGTATATTTACCCAATAAGCAGAATCTAGTTGAGCCATAATATTAGTTGACCCTAGTAACGCAAATTCCATACAATTATGAAGATGGCTTTTAGAATTCTCATGTCTTTTTATTTTCAAACTTAAGTGCTCTAGATCCGTGACCCCTATTTCCGCCCAAGCTTTATCGCCACCAAAAAGTAAACAGGGAAAACAATATAAAGCATTTTTTTTGTTGCATCCACAAATCCATTCGTTTTTTGAATAAATATCGCTACTAAATTTACGTGTATAATTTTTCCCTCTACTTACACCAGTTTTTTCAATAGTGATATCTACTAATGGCCTACCATTTGCTTTTAAGTTTAACTTTTCTTCGTAATCGTATGTATATTTAAAGAATCTCTTCACATTAATTAAATTAAAGACCACCTCCATAATACACAGAGTTTATATAAATTGTCAACAATACAGAAAAACAGAAGCACGCACACTCTAATATTATTGTTTTTACGTTAAACTCGCCGCACAGTAAAAAACACGCGAAAATATTAAATACCTATACCGATTCTCTGCGCTGGAATGAATGCAGCGAATATTGCCTGGTAAAATCATGCATTGGTTTTAGACAGTCACGGGGGTAGCGGGGTGCGCGCGGGTGTTGGAAAGAGCGCTCAGAGCACGTTCGTGTGGACCAGATAAGGAACAAGTGAGCGATCGCGCGAATTAGGTTGGTTATTCCACTGGTCGCCTATTGTATATTTGATAATATAGTATATACGATATAACCGGCGTTAGTGTTGGAAAATCGGAAGCGAATATCTCGGCTTCTACTGATCGGATTTTGATGATTGAGGTGTCAAATTGTAGGGTTTGATGTCCTCTACAGGTGATGTAGAAAAATATGCAAATTTTTTGATATACAGGGGGAGAATTTTCACAACAATATGTTACGCTTTTATAAACATCAGAAATGTCGGAAAAATTATGTAAAAGAAAACTAGTTATAACTAATACAGGTTCGCCCGCCCAATTACCTACGTTGGACAAAATTTTGATGGAAATAAAGAAATGTCCAGATTTACCACAAATGTCCCGTTCGTCATTGTACAAATTTATGAAGCAAATTAACTTCAAGTACATGAAAAGAAACCGTAAAAGTATTCTTATCGAATGGGATGATATCATTACATGGAGAAGAAAATACTTACTTAAAATGAAGGAATTTAGGAGAGAAGGTAGACCAATTTATTATTTAGATGAGACGTGGGTTATTGAAGGTCATACAAAAGAAAAAGTATGGATAGATAACAGTATAAGAGATCGGCGTCAAACATTCATCGAAGGGCTATCTACAGGACTAAAAAACCCGTCAGGAAAAGGGAGGAGGCTTATTGTGTTACATATTGGATCCGAACATGGCTTTGTTGATGGACGGTTATTGCTTTTCGAAGGTAAGAAAACAGGTGATTATCATGAAGAAATGAATGCAGCCGTTTTTGAGACATGGTTTAATAATGTGTTATCAAAATTATCTGACAACGCTGTTATCGTCATGGACAACGCGTCTTACCACAGCCGTAGAATGGAGAAAATTCCTACAGCAGGATCAAAGAAAAAAGATATGCAAGAGTGGTTGCGAAATAAGCAGATTGAATTCAGAGAAGAGATGGTACGCGCTGAACTTCTGAATTTAATTAAAATAAATAAAGAACAATATAATTTGTATGTGATTGATGAAATGGCAAAACATAATAATAAAGTTCTATTAAGGTTGCCACCGTACCATTGTGAACTCAATCCAATAGAGTTGATATTGGCAAAAATAAAGAATGAAGTAGCATCGAAGAACATCACATTTAAATTGACAGAAGTGAGGGGGCTGTTATTGCAAGCTATCGAAAATGTTCAAAATGTTAATAAGTTGTGTTGAGCATATAATTAAGGAAGAAATAAAAATGGCCACACTAGATGGCATCGTAGATGATCTAATCGAACCGTTTATTATTTCTATTGGTGCTGATAGTGACAGTGATACTTTCTCAGACAGTTCAGATTTAGAATAGATTATTTTGTTTAATTTTTGCAAATAACAAGTAGTTAACGGAGCCTTTGATTTCTTTAAATCCTTTATTTATGTTATTTAGGTGTTTAATGTAAATAATTTTTAATAAATGTTTAATTACGTTGTGACTTTATTGATGTAGAGTTTATATTCAAAATTAAGCGGGAAATAACGCTAAATTAAATGTTGCCTTTGAGCTCAATGAATAAAGAAAAACTAATAAAATACGAAAATTTAAAAAAACATTCAGAATGTCATTGATTTGGTAACTTTTACAGTGTAAATGTGGCTTTTCCATTTACTCCTCTTAGTTTAAAAATAGACTATAGGGAGAAGCAATTCTGTAGAAAAATATTTTTTGTTTTGATACTGTTCATTTTCCATATCTGACGTTTTCAATAAATATCTCAAAGAACATTATCTTTAGCGTTTTATCATTGAAACTATCAGCACTGTAAGTCGTTAAACATAAATGATCATGCAGTATTCGAAGATATAAAAATAAACAGGCTGATTCATTTAACAAAACATACCAATCAAATACTGTAAATAGATAAATCACTCTGTACATTCAAATTTTAATTTAGAAGACGTAAAATTAAGTCTAAAAATTGACTTGTCCGAACATTTTTCGTAATCTTTTAAAATAACGCCAAAAATAATTTTATTCGATAGGTAGTATCCATACTATAGAATATAAATTAATTTGAAATAAATTTTATATATGATTAATCTATTAATATGACAAATACAAAAATGAATATATCGTAATATGTTTTAATACATAAGGTAGAATGAAAAATAAATAAGGTAAAATGCAAGAAAAAAGCAATTAAGAACTTACTCGTAGACGATGCTAACTCCAAAGCATTTCCTAAAAGCGGCAAACCAACAGTTCCGGGAACATTTTTCAAATATTTTTCAAAATATTGAACTTTAAAGTACCAATAAACAAACCATGCGATTAAAGGTGAAATAATTAAAGTTAAAACAATTCCCAACATCTTATAGAAAATAATCTTATGCTATATACAGTCTACTTAATAACTGATAAAAATATTGTAAATGTAGTAAATAAATTCAAATATTATGTTGAACTTTGATAAGTGATAATACTTTGCATACTTTTATTTGAGTGTCTGATTACGGTTATCATCCGCAATCTTTGCCACCAAATCGAATTATACAATTGCCCAGTACATTGTACAGTTGTTTCATATTTTCACGTGTGGATAAATACAATTTTGTTTTGTTAATTTTGTCTAGTACAAAGTACAAAATTATTAAATTCAGATACGTATTAATAATATGCAATAGTGTAAGGTGGATAAGGTTTGCAATAAAAGTTTTTTATCCATCGTTAATTGAAACAGCCTTCAAGTATTGTCATGCGGATCGCTAATTTTGTCAAAACGTTCTAAGCTAAGATTAAAACATTATGGATATATAGGGCTCGTCTAAATTAAACTGACAAAAAATTTTTTGGTGATGGAGGGTCATAAATGAAAGAATTTTTTTAGCATCTTTTTCTTCTGGAAACGCCTTATTGGAAAGTTAAATAGTTTTAAAATATATAACTTTTTATACCTCTATAGATTATGTTTTTGTTAGCCACCACATATTTCCGATGCAGTACAGTTCCTACTGGAATTAAATTCTATTGGCATAATATTATTAATAGATACTAAGGATAATAAGAGACACAAAATTGCTATTTAATCCTGCACTGCATTCTTAGGTTAATTTTTTTTAAATTTAATAATCGGCCGATACTTGCTGGAAATCCATAATATGTAAATGTGATTTAAGTAAAACACTTATACTAATTTCTTTAATAAAACTATGCAATTTTTAGACACATCAAAATATAAATTGTTAAAATCAGATCCCACAGTGAAATTTCAATCTTCAGTTAAGAAGTGTATCCAGAATTGTAAAAGTTTATTTAACGATAAGGAGGAAGGTAAACTTATCAATATGAATCCACAAGCTCCAAAATTATATTCATTAATCAAACTTCATAAAAAAGATGATCCTATCGACCAGTCGTGTCGTTTGTCACAGCTCCTTCATATAAATTATCCAAAAAAAATAATCTTAGAACATATCAGAGAAAATACTAAATTTTCAGCGAAATTTACAATTAAAAATTCATTAGAGCTAGTTAACAAAATAAAAGATACTAAACTTCCAGATAATGCCAAGCTAATATCATTCGACATTACTAATTTATTCCCTAGTATCCCGATAAATGACACCATTAATTTGGTGGTGAATTTGTTAACAATTCAAAATGTTAAAATTGGATATCATAAGTTCTCTTAAAACTATCTGTTTAGATCAAAACTATTTTGACATTTTGAATTTGACAGTAAGATATATTCGTGTAATGATGGCCTAATAATGGGCAACCCATTGAGTCCGTTATTATCAGAGATTTTTATGGATAATTTAGAAAGTCAAATTAAAGAACATCCCAATTTTAAATATTTTATATACTGGCACAGATATGTAGATGACGTATTAGCTTGTTTCAGAGACACAGATAGACAATTAAACCAATTTTTTGAACACATAAATAATATACACCAAAACATTAAGTTCACCATAGAAAAAGAATTAGATCATAGTATAAACTTCTTGGACCTTACAATTTCTAGACAAAATAATAAACATGTCTTTTCAATATATCACAAACCCTCACACACAGATGTTATCATTCACAATAGTTCCTGTCACCCGGTTAGTCATAAACTAGCATCATTCCATTGTATGATACACAGATTAATATCAGTACCTTTAAATAATAAAAACTTCTTTAAAGAATTAAATATCATTAAACAAATAGCGCAAAATAATGGATATAACCCAAATATAGTAGATACAATTTTAAGAAAAAAGAAATATAGGAAAGCAATAGAAAATGTGTACCCAATAATAAAAGATAAACCAATCAATTATAAATTAGTAACATACATAGGACCGATAAGTGAAAAAATAGGAAAAATTTTACGAAAAACAGATATAAATGTAGCTTATAAAACTAATAATTCTTTAGGGAAATTCATAAAAAATAATAAATCCAAGATAAGCAAAAGTAATAAATCCGGAGTATACAAACTAACATGTAAAGAGTGCCCTAAAACATACATAGGCCAAACTGGTAGGAGCTTTGAGAAAAGAATACAGGAACATTTTAATAGTTTTATTAACAAAAAGACAGATTCCAATTATGTACTTCATTTGTTGGAAAATAATCATAGCTTCAATACAGGTTTTGAAATTTTACAGTCACAACAAAAAGGATTAAAGTTAAATTTACTGGAATCCTTAGAAATAAATAAACTTAAATATGCAGATATATTGTTAAATGACCAATTAGACCTTAATAATTCCCCACCTATAAACTGGTTTCATCAAATATTAAGATAACAATAACTTTAGACGATATATCGGTAAGAGACGATTCTAATGTAGACAAGTGCAACCATTGAAATATTTTAGAAAAAAGCCTACATTTGTGAAGAGCGTGTTCAGTAGTAATATAAGATCTGAAGAAGCTACATCGTAGCGAAACATGTCGTCAATTTATTAATACATATAATAAAGTGTAATATATACTGGAAATTAGTATAAGTGTTTTACTTAAATCCCATTTACATAATTTTTTTTAATATCACTCTCATAATATTGTAAAATATTTGACTTTCTGGGTTCTTTTAACTAAAACTAACGGTAATTTAAAACACACTAAATACAGTTATAATAGTATAATTAATAATAACAGTATATTTATTTACATATTTTTTTCACATTTATATATCAAGGCGATCACTAGTTGAATGCCTCATAATCCCTTCCGAGCGGTTCTTATATAGTGTATAGCCCATTCGCGTGCCTTACAGAAGTTCTTTTCTAGGAGGCCGGGAGGCTTGGTGACGTATTCGACGTGTGATACCGCTCGCCTGACGTATTGTCGAATGACTTACATCATAAAATTTTCAAATTCTATATTATAAACTTACATGGAATAATTGCAATAACAAAATTAGAAAATTTTATTTTAACGGAATAAAAATAAAAATTAAATAGGGATACATTTAAGAGAAATGTTAAAAGAACTAGAGAATGCTTTCAAAATGTTGGATATTCATTTCAATACATGCACTGCACTATCGCAAATCATTGATCGTCGAGCTCAAATATTCTAGGAAGGTTGATAGTTTGCGCCGGTAAAAGTATTCGTTCCCTTAGTTCTTAGTTCATCTTGAGGTTGGACAGGCATTTCATAGGTAAGCGTATTAAGATGTTCTCATAAATATGTATCCAACATACTTCAATATGGACTTCGTGCAGGCCAAGGTACAAGTCCTCATGTCCAAAATATAGAAGCACTTCGTCATGCTGAAACCACATTCTTTGTCTGACACCATATGGTACATCTTCCAAAAGTACGGGAAGTTCTAGTTGGAGAAATGCCAAATAATTTTCAGAAGTTAAGCGGCGTGGCAAGAAATGCGGTCCAATCAAATAATCGCCTATAATTCCAGATAAAACAATAAAGGAGAATTGAAAAAAATATTTTTTGACAGTAATTCCAAATGGCAAGGCTGCCCAGTAGCATACATAGTAATTTTTCGAAATCCCATTAAATTAGAAAATCTAATCTATTCCCTGAAAAACGATGTTATTACTCAATTTTTGTTTGAGTTCAACGTTTTCGAAATCATTACTACTGAAATAATAGATCATTGTGAATCCAAAGAAACACATTATGTCACAGCATAATGTCAGATGCATAACTAATAATTTGTTTTTGGAGCTGAAAAAAAAACATTAATTGTACATTATTTGAGTTAATGCACATATTATTCCGCAATTATTAACAAAAACAAGTTTCAGATAAATTACAATAACATTTTTAATAATATAATAGTATATTATGCAACTAGCACAAAATGAAGCACATTTTGCACGAGTTTCAAAGTTTGCAACACGAGCCGAAGGCGAGTGTTGCAATTGAAACGAGTGCAAAATTGCTATTTTGTGCGCGTTGCATACTATACTTTTTCTACGACAACGACAATTATAAAAATAGATACAAATAAATATGAAAATATTCTATTTATTGCTTTGGATCCATGAAAATACGAAATTACCTATTCATTAGCAGAGCCTGGACAGTGCCCAACCATTTACGAAGAAGAACTATGAAATAACTTCCTACTTACGTATTTTGTTTATTGTTAAAGTTAAATGTGTAATTATTGAAAATCATTTTTGGAGAACTTGTGGAATGCTGGATACTAAAATTTTCTTGATATTGACAATTTTCCATTGTCGAA
Organism: Melolontha melolontha; assembly: GCA_935421215.2. Lineage (NCBI taxonomy): Eukaryota > Metazoa > Arthropoda > Insecta > Coleoptera > Scarabaeidae > Melolontha > Melolontha melolontha. Next base: position 162,140,551 of record OW285237.1, on the reverse strand, counting down.
GTAGATGGCATTTCACGATTTCCTATTCCTGAAGTCGATGGTATATTTGAAATGCTCTGTATTGCATTTACAATTTTATTAGCTGTGTCAACTTTATTTTTCTCCGATTTATCGATATATCCCTCGGCGACTGTCGTGGACTTCCAGCCACCGTGACGCTTCAAACTAGTTATGTCACCACCAGCATCAACAAGAATTCTGTTATACTTGGAGGTGTTAATTCCAAGTCACTATCACTATCACTTTCCATATTAATTATCTGGTATCTTTGAAATAACTACGAAATTATTTGTAATGCACAAACTGTAACAAACTGATGACATCTGTCGTTCGGCGTTATATTCTCTAAGCCACCTTACTTTTTGTTATCAAAAACAGCAGACCGAACACGAAATATTTCAAATTGCATTTGTTGTCTAGCAACCGATGCAAAATGAAATTCAGTACAAAATGTAGCTTCTTATGATTCAATTTACACTCTTGATATGAACATTTTTCGATGTTGTCGTAGAAAAAAATATTATTAAAATCGGGTGTGGAGAACATAATACAAGTTCATATGTGTGTGAAAATATCTTGCATATACGTGTTTCTTCTTACTATAGAATCATCAGTACATGCTGTTGCAGAGATATTTTCACTATAAATAACACCCTTACTACATTGCAAAAGTTATTAAGATTAGCGCAAAAGAACATTCAGCGCCGTTCATTGACTGATGCCAACATAACGTGCGAAAACAACCATCGCTGTCTTCATAGCATGTATGTTTTGGCCAGGAGTTTCCGTCTGTGGGCCACAGCCATAACCTGCAGAAACTCTCTACTCCAAAAAATATTTTTGGTTATACAAAATATGGTGAGATTTTACCTACTCAAATAAGTTTCAAATTCTTTTGTTAAATTACAATAATCTAAAATTGAAACGTCAAAATGAAAATAATATCGCAACAAAAATAGCAATAGTAATAAAAAATATGTAAATCTTAAATCACAAAAGATGTGCAAATTGCTGGACGTTATCTTCTACACATAAGTTGACGCGGCAAAAAAGAGACTGCTTTGCCCGAAATATAACTGATGTTGGCGAACAAGATAGAATACATTCCTCTAGTTCTCTGTCGAGTTTCTGCAGGTGTAACATATACCTTGCCTTGCAAAAATTCCCACAAGTAAAAGTCAAAGACGGGTGATCTATATGGTCATTAAGGTAAAGATGACGTGTGTCATTTTTGTCATTTATTTAATAAAGTATCATTTATATAACAAGTGTGCAGAAATAATCATCTATTTGCACCTTAGAAAACAGTACGGACTCATGAGACTCTATCAATCTCTTTGTTGTTATAGAATTAACGTACATAACTCCCTCATCAACTAGATTGCAATGTTACCGAATTCTGTCAAACGTATGGAACAGAACAAAATCAGCTGTATCATTCACCATGGTTATGTTTTATTATTTGTTGCGTTTATATTTTAATTCTTGCCCTCGTGTATGTTATTTTAATTTATTTTTCTTGATATCATCACCTTCTTGTGTAAACAATAAATGATGTCAGTCAAATACAAATCGACACCAACCAAAAACAATGTATTACAATCTGTTCCAATGGGAGGAACGAGGGAAGTAAACTAATAAATTCCATAACCACAATATAAATCAGTTGGTGTTAAACGTAGATTCTTTGATTAAGGTAGAATCTTTGAAGATATGCTCCTCACCAAATCGTCAGTGGGATAACATTTTTCGATTTAGTGAGGAGCAAATTCTTCAAATATTGTACCTTAGCCAAGGATGCCACGTTTAACGCTATTTTTCCTTTTAAGAGTGTTCTACTGAACATGTTAACTTAGTTGTAGAAATAGAGTTTATTGATTTATATTTTGGTTAGGGATTTTTTTTGTTTTCTTGGTTTCGAATGTAATTAATATGATACAAAGGTATTTTTAATAATATAAAATATTACCAAAAATCTGGTGTGAAGAACACAAATGCAGGTTCACTATTAATATTTTCTGTGAACGTGTCCGAATATATCCCATCTCCAGAGACGTAGATACGTATTTCGCTTTTCCACAAGCTCATCGGTACGCCCCTGCTGGAGAAAGGATATTTCCAGACACATTCACAGAAAAGAATCACCTAGCCCCATCACCGTAATTATCCAGACCGAGCGTAATTAATATGACTGAGCAAGACGGCATATAGGGGGTGGCCTATTAGCATACTCCTTTTTTAAGATTTAATCACGCGATTAATGGTTACCAATAAGTTTTCTACTGAGTTGAGTCTCCAAACTCTTGAGATGAACACTCAAATTTCTGTAAATAGCTCTCACCACACTTTTTCATTTCCTGCTTTACACTGTCAACACTGAGGTCGCTCTTGATAGCATCGTTTGGCACAACCCATAGACCACTGTGATTATTCGCGGTAGTTTGGACTGAAATCGTTAAAAAATTTCAGTGTTGGAGTTGGAGGTTTATCTCCATAGCACTTTCCTATATGTATAGATTGGTGTCAAAATATATTTGTAAATCAGCACCTTATTTTTCAGCATTAATTGCGATTTTCTGCCTATAAGCCAGTAAAGGTTGTTAAATTTTAGTTCTAGCTGTTTTCTGTTCTAGAATATGTGCTTTCAGCAGGAACGTCTATGATCCAGATACATTTCTAAGTATTTGGCTTCTTCCTTTTCCACCAACTTCTGATTATTCACTTGGATAGTAGAGCAAGTTTCTTCGTTAAGTGTGAATGTTGGTAAACGTTTAATGCCATCGGTCATCTGCGAATGTCGCTATAGTGGTATTGGTATCAGTTGGAAGATCAATCAGTATAAATCAAATATAGTACTGATCCTAGTACACTTTCATGGAGAACATCGGATTTTATTGGAAGGAGTTGTTCGGGAAAGATAGATTTAATTTTGTATTTTTAGTTTCATTTAGATATAAGCAAACAGATTTAGGTATATTTATGTTAATGTATTCAATCCTAGTTTTAAATTATAAAATGTATATAGAAAAGATTCTTGGAGTTCGGATATATTTAATGTTGTCAATTATCTTAGGCTTGGTCAGGTATTACATTTCTTTATTCATTGTCTTGTTTTCTACGGTCATAAAAACTATTTATTTTATTACAGGCACAACCCTCTCATTTAGTAGTTGTAAATGTATTTTATAAAAGAATAAGTTTTATTGCCATATTTCCTGTTATAGATAAAGTATTATATTGTGATGACTCATCCAATAACGCGTCACGCGTCATGCCTCTGGTGTTTTCTCGAGGCCTACGGGAACGCTCTGGAAGAGTATTCACCACGATATAAAAGCCGCGTCGAAGAAGGGATGGACATTCAATCCTAGAGCTCGCGCAATACACATAAATATAGATACATAAATATAAATACATAAATGTGTGCTTATTGTTAATAGTTAGTTTTATATTGTTATACGTTTTAATATTAATATAGTGTGTGTCTAAAGTTATTGTTAGTTTTATTTAAGAACCCGAAAAGACAAACTTTTACAGTGGTATTCAGGTGTGGACTAATTAATAAATAATAAACTAAGTAGACAATTAAGTGTTAATTAAGTATTCGTTTAAATAAATATACAGTGCGGAAAGACGTTATTTTAAATATCGTGATGGCCAACAGAATGAAACTGACGGAATTAAAAGTGTCCGAGTTAAAACGAGAATTATAAGAGAGGGATGAGGATACAACTGGCAAAAAGTCGATCCTCCAACAACGGCTTCGCAATGTGTTGATCCAAGAAGGCGAGGATCCAGAGAATTATGTCTTTCAAGTTCCAGGCGGAGATGCTGACGTGAATTTGCTGTTAATTCAAATGAAACAAATGGAGCAGAAGAACCTGGAAACTTCTGGAAACTTATCAAAACCTCTAGAACAAATGGAACACAAGAATCTGGATATTGCGAAAAATATGGAACAACGATTAATAGAGAATGCGCAAATTCAAATGCAACAAATGGAGCAGAAGAACCTGGAAACTTCTGGAAACTTAGCAAAAACTCTAGAAGAAATGGAACAGAAGAATCTGGATAACGCGAAAAATATGGAACAACGATTAATAGAGAACAAATGGAACAAAGAAACCTAGGAACCGCTAGAATCCTCGAGAAAAATCTGGAAAAGAAATTATGGAAAATATGTTTGTGGTTCATTTTCCATTATTTCTTCAACACGATTGACAACTTGAGGTGTTCGTTTCTTAACTGCGCCGCTGCCTGATTTTCTTAAGAGACTACCAGTTTCAGAAAAAAGTTTTAAAGTGCTATCCAAAGTATTCTTAAATTGTATATAATCTATTACAAAATGTGGAAACTCAACTTGAAATTCTACCATGCAATCTTGAACTGAATAAACCCATAAACCATCAATTTTATTACCACTTCGAAAATAAGCCTGGACTAAAAAAATTTTATGTTCTAAAGTGAAAGCCATTTTAAAACTGAGAAGCAATTTATTTAAACCAGAATCGACGCACGATTATTTTATGCACTAACTGATATTTGTGATTGACATTATCAAATGTCATTTGGATTTACGTTTACGGAACAACAAACACATCCATACATATATATGCGTCTTATTCTATCAAAATTTCAAAGTAACCTATATTGACTTTTCAAATGAATTCACGTTATTACCCTATAATAAATAGCTTTTCTTTTTGTTTTCTCTGTTAGGAAATAAATTATTATTATTGTTATGGAATGCACTATTGTCAAATTGTGCCGAAGCCTTGGGACATGCAGCTTTCTTGCAACAATATTATCCTATGTATTTTACTATTTTGATAGTTGGGAAGTTCACATTCGAGTTTCAAAATTCGCTTGAAAAGTACGATTGAAATATATTTAATCAATCTGTTGTATACTCAATCAACCTATTAACGATAAATGTTGAGGAATCGCAGGAAGGCAGCAGAAAAAAAGCAACTCTACTCGTAATGTACTGCAGAATTATTTTTAATTCAAGCCAAAAATTTTATATTCACAAACTATCCTTTCTAGTAATATCTAGATTAAATTAATATATCATGCTAAGGCGGGTTATATGGCGTGCATATATGCCTAATTTATTATGCCTATTTAAAAAAGACAACTAACTCTACTTGTAAAGCTATTTCTTTACTAACAAAACTTGCTTGCCCAAAATAACAATTCATAATACATTTCTAAATAAATTTTATTTAAATCTTTATACTATTCAGTAGTGTAAGTTAATTTCTTTGTTTTAATTGTACCAAGACTCCGTTATCTGGTTTTAAAACAACTTCGCTTCTCAGCACTAATTTATGTTCTTGAACGAGTGGATGTATCACAAAATTCCTAAGGATTTTGGAAACTTTAATTCTAATATCGCATATTTTTGACCTGTCAAAGGAAATACAATTGTATAATCAATATTTATTTTGCTTTGCTAAAATACCTATACAGTTTCTAGATCCTGCACTAAAGGGAACATAATCAAAAGCATTCCTTTCTCTAGAATTTTCAGATGTAAATCTTTCAGGGTCGAACTTATTCGGGTTTTGATATCTCCGAGGATCATGGTGAATACCATATGTGAAAACGCCAATCGCTATTCCTTTAGGTAGTACCTTTCCGTCTGAAATCAATTTATTTCCAAATTATTATTTAATGAATTTTGCTATAAATAATAATCACTTACTCAAACTAACATCCTCTTCTAATCTTCTGCTGTAGAAAGGGACAATACTATACAAACGAAGAGTTTCTTTAATTACCATTTCTAAATATTTAATTTCTTGAAGATCTTTATAAGACGGTTGTCGTTATGAATCATCCGAAAATATTTTTTCTACTTCTATATAAGCTTCTTCCTACAAAAAGCACGTTTTAATTGAATATTACTATTTTTTCTTTAGTAGATGATTACTTTATTCTTCTAGCAAAGAATATAAAAAACTAAAATCAGTAAAACCTAGGACTTTTGAGTTTTCAATTGTATACAAATGTAACATCGATAAAATGAAATTAGATATTTATGTGTTTCTTCATATGTATTATTAAAATATTTATATCCATTTAACTTTGATCTTGATCAACTCCGTGGAGGAAGCAGATATGGTGTTTATATCTATGTGTAATTTACAAAGTTAAAGTGGAAGAGCTGGGAAAAGCTACGACTACATATAGCCTAAAAGAGCTATAGTTCTGGTCATATGCAAATGAGCTTGGCAACTCCAGAAATACAACCTAAACTGCATCAAGGAGGTTTTTCTCTCGAACACCGTAGAGGAAATGGATCTGATATTTTACGAAAAGCTCCGATTAGCTAAGCTATCTGGAATTGCTAAAACTAAGGTGTAAAGCTGGTGAAACAGAACAAAGACTACTTGCAGGCAAAGAAGTCCCAGTTAAGGCCAACTTCACGAGGCCTCTACACAAAAGCGAGGCAGCTCCAGACAAAAAAAACGAAGGTCTTTCTTTCGAAGCAGTTAGGTCTAATTCAGAAGTCAAATTAGAGAATATACTCTAATAAAACATGGAATAGACTTTATGACCACCTCAAGTAATCTATACCAAAATTTGATCTTAAATACATACGTAGTTTGCGTCATAGATTCTCGGGTAAGAAAACTTAGAAACAAATGTTACTACTTTTCAATATACGCAACCAGAAGATCGCCTATAATGCATACAAAAACGTTGGATGGGAAGTTAAACCGTTGTATTATTATGATACAGCGTTGCACAAAGAAACGTACCAATTGTAAAAATAAATGTAGAAACTATAATTCATTTTTTATTATAATGAAAATTAAACCCCTTTGACTTCAACTTCTTGGTAATAACATTTAATGAGCATTTTGATACTTATATAAAAATAATCTTCTATTTTAGGAATGTTACCGATCTGAATATAAATAATAAAATCAAATCAGCTGAGACAATTTGATAAACTTACAATCTTAGTAACTTGCATAATTTTGCCCGCCCACTTTTTTCTTTAATGATATTCCGCAAATAATGCAAAAGTAACATAGTATTATTTTCTTTCTTAAAGTCGGCCATAGGTGCTAGAAACGAGTGTGTATTGACACGGTGTTGACGTTGAATATCGGAAACAAGATTTTATAGTAATTTTGTGTTCCTTTCTAAATGATTGTGGAGAATATGTCGATCGTATCTGAAAGCTATGTTGATAATTCCTTACTTCTTATTTTCGGTCGGACGCTATCAAATTTTCAACAGTAGTAACGTTCTCTACGGGTAACACACAAAATATCCATAAACTTTGTCCAAACGGTGTTTAATTTGAAGTTATATGCTTCCTTTATTAAGAATTCAAATTCATTCTATATTTACTTTTTGAAGTTTCCATCATGTTTATTTCACTAGCACATTCACTTGCCTCTGTTTCGACAACTGCTGTAGCTATCACTCAAAATTTTACTTGGCAATGATAATTGCAGGCATTTTAAAATATTTTGAATCTTACTACACATACTTTAGTTTGTGTAATATAAAATTATATTCCTACGATAATGGTTATACATTGTGTTACACTTCGCGTAAATAGAATATTTTAATTTATTTTTAAATAATATTTCTTTAAATATATCTCGCATTTAAAATATTAATTCACTTCGACATTTTCCTGTATATTCGTTAGCAAATAGAAAGTCTTTCTTTTGTGCTCGCTCAAGCCGCTAGATTCTTGGTCTTCTACCTGCTTGGAACCATAACGGTCACTTTGGAATGTCTTTATATATTTCATTTTAAATTAGGTTGTTATTAATTTAATTGCATACATCTCCTATTGTGTTTCATATCATTTTAAAGCTTGGCCCACAAGGGATATTTTAATGATATCTGTGTCATCGACATCACAACTCTTCAGGTCGCGCTTTTGATTAATTCATTATTCAAGACATCGACGACATCGATCCCTTTCTCCAACTCATAGGGGTAATAACACAAACCTTTTTCCAGACCAGTGTTTCTACGGGACGAACTTCTCTTCTGCTTAGATCCTTCGTAAGATACAGTTCTTACTTCACGTGCTGTTGGACCTTGCTTTCAACATGCCCGATTGAGAAATCCTTCGCTCCTAAGGTAATCTGTATCTTTCGATATATATTATTCTTATTTAATTCACATTAGTTTAATTAATCTAACTAATTAATGTCTTCGTCCCTCTGCCAAGGTTCTCCATACTTGTCCTAGTATATCTTCGCACACCGGGTGGCCGACAAACATACGCTTCAACAAATAACTCTTTATTGTTCTATACAGAGGTTATTTTATATCACAATTAATTCACATTTAATTTACTGCCTAATTTACCGTTCGTTTCAGTTTATTTTTGTGTCTTAATTTTTAATTACTTATATACCCCTTCTTGTGTATATTACTTTTATTTAATTACTTATAAATATATTAACCCTCAATTTCTTTCTTATGTAAATAATAAATACAAACTTTAAGGTGTTTTATTTAATTAGTAAGTTGTAATATATTTAAGCAGTATCACACACGTCCTGGATCTTTGATGAAACTTCAACAGCACCACTAATTACTTTATTTTAAATAATTCATATTATTATTAGCAATTACAGTCGAACCAGAAGCGCGTGTTAGTAATAAATGTCGCCCAAGACGTGAGGCGTGTTTGTAATAATTTTGTGATATGTATTGTATATAGTAGTCTGTATTAATTTAGTTGCTAAAAAAAACATTAGACAAAGTTAAAAAGTTAATTCTCTAACAATCTCATTACTGTCATTATGAAGCAGCACTAGGAGATATATGACATAACTCGATTGGGTTATATGGGCCCAGTTATATCGAAAACACCGATAAACGAACATGCTTTCATTCTAGTGCGTTGTACACCGGATTCTTTTTTATCATTACACATACATTTTTTCCCTACGTGTAATGATAAAAAAAGAATAGTCAATGCATAGGTGGCGTTATAGGCAACCATATATACACCAGTGAAGCATTTACCTACCAACAATAGCTTAATTCTTAAATCAGTTTGCCATTGGGGAAAAAAAATAATTTCTTTCATCACAACAAAACACCCTTTTTCTCATTTCTATTTTTACCTTGTCATAAAATAATGTAAATATATTTTCTTTTATATAACATTACAAATTAAATAGTATTTAAAATTAAATGCTTAAATAAAAGATACTAAACGAGCATTGATGAAATTACAAAGTAGAACTACATTTATTCAAAATAAAATAAGAGAAAAACATTTAACATATTATTATATTATGAGTAAATTTATGATCAAGTATGCAAAATACCGTAGCAATGTACTCAGAAAATGAAAACAATAAAGGCGACACGTGCTACTGCCCAAATATTAAATCAGATAAGTTGTATTCGGTACATACAAACTGCAACTTTAGATGAGCCTTAAGACTTGCCTACATCCTATGACCCTATATAACACTTTACCAAATACAATTTATATCAAGATGAAAAATGAATCCAACAAATTAAACCAGTCATCTATCTCATTTTATTGTTCACTCTGTTTACTCAAACCTATCTCTAACTTTACTTACCTTTGTCTTTAATAACTCTTTTTATTTCTAGTCGAGAACGTAATCAAATAATCTTTTGAGCCATTAGCGGTGTCTTGTTGTTATTTTTCAAAAAAATAAATCGAATTCAGGAATACCAGCGTTGCGAAAGCGTCCGGTTGCAAGAAGGCTCATCTTTGATAATAAAAGGCTGCATGGAACAAAACTCAGAAGCGCCTATGATGTTGACATAAGTCAATGAGCGGCGCTGAATTTTTTCCATGCCAGGCACCATGGAAAACAATATAGCTTACTGCATACTGATTGTATGCAGTAAGGGGAGTTCTGAATTTTATTTATCCCAGTATTATGCACTGACGAGTCTATAGTAAGACGAAACACGTGTGGGCATATTTGGATAGAAATATGTACTTATATTGTTTTCTTCACATCCGATTGTTAATAATATTTTTAATACTATTAAAAATGTTTTTGGTTTATATAATTGATGAGATTTATTTAAAATTGTTTATATTACATACATACAAATACAGAAATGAAATGAATAGATGGACATTTTTAATAAACAGGAAAATTTGGTATTTCGTCGGTGGTCGAAAAACGAAAAATTTTATATTTGAAATCTATCTTATACTGTCTTCATTGAATTTAATAGAACTCGCAAATGTAGGCAAAATACACATGTCTTTTGAACAGATTATACATACAGCGAATTAATTAATGTTAAAATAAATCAACAAAAATTGATTAAATTAATTATTTAATTTATTTATCATAAGAGTATTTTTATGTAATTAATTACTATGCGAGGGCCGTGTGGACCTAGTGGTAGGCCACTAGACTGAATCTGTATGGACCAGAAAGTATACCTCCTCCTGCCTACTCTTTTAATTACATCTTTATCTTCAAGAACAGGTTTCTTACTGTATAATATTCCATATAACTGATGAACTGGGTTCAAACCCTGCAGCCAATAATATCGATGGCGTTTTCTGTTCCCAGTTAGACTCAGGCTGACAAAGAAATGAGTACCTGGAGGTAAAACTCTGGGGTAATAATAGTGATCGGTGCGTAGAGCTAGCCACGTTAATATTCTAGTGTACCGAACGGCTCGAGTTGTAACAACCTTATTATTTTACTACCTCGAAGGCCTGGAGGGTTAGTAGAGTTACGGCCCCTACAAACTCAGATACCGACTTTTGCCACATTCTGCAAAATTTAAAAAACATACAGAATTTTTAAAATGCCTAAAAAACTAGGCTAGAAGACGGCATGAGCATTGGGCACATCGCAAATGAAATAAACGTTGATAAAAACACTATACTTTTGGAAAAACGAAAAATTGAGGCAATTGGAATTATTAGAAGAAAGCAACACCGTAGGCATTTCGCTAATCTTACGAGATGATCTTCCAATGTTGCAAATTGTTTCAGAGCAGCAGAGAATATGAACCCCTGATGAAGACATGCGTTCAGTTAATTTTCCAGGGCAGCACATTGACTACCGCAATAAGAGCAAAAGTGGAAACCAATTTTCTCGGTTCCATAAAAATCAATCGAAGAAGAATAAAAAAGAGTGAACTACGAAATCAAAGTACGTCCAACAAGATATTTTTGCCAGAAGCAAATAAAGAGGAAAGATTGCGTTTCGCCCTTCAACATACAAATAACAATGTCCACTTTTGGGAAAACGTAGTCTTTTCAGATGAAAAAAACATTTCAATCATACAGTAATGGACGTGTTCATTATTATAGACTAGTTGGTGAACTGTTTTCTCAACAATATGTTCATAAATTTACGCGCAGTAGACGTTTTTCTGTGAATGTTTGGGGGTGGGCGAGTTCCTGTGGAACGGGAATATGTGTTATAGTGGAAGAACGATTGACAGCTTTAGTTAGTTAGAGATATTCTGAAGCAAGCACTGTTACCTTCAATTCTACCAGTTTTTGGAAATAATTTTGTTTTCCAACAGTATAATTGCCCAATTCATACAGCGCATTCAATAAGAGATTTTTGCATGCTAATGAAATGACAACATTAGACTGGTCAGCGAAAAGCCCAGCTCTCAACCCTATGGACGATATCATGGCCAAAGAAATTAATAATAAAATCTTGCGTCGAAACCGTCAAGAATTCAAGAAGATTCAAGGTATCTTGGATACATGGGGGCAAATATATGTGGATTGTTCTGCACAGTTCTGTCAATGCCCAGGAGACTCCAAATGGTCGTAGATGCTAACGGTGATACAATGAAATATTAACTTTAGTGTATTGCAATTTTTTAATTTTTCAAATTTTGTGTTTTATACGCCATCGACTTTCGTTCAGTTAGTAACATTTTATAAACTTCAATTTTAGCCAACATTTATTATTTGTCACACTGTTTGTAGGGGCCGCAGCTGTACTTCGCGGACTATTATTATTAATTACTATGCGAATACACAATAAATAAATACACTATATTGTGTAAGGAGTGACGAAAGTAACATTTTTTTAAAGCGAGAGAAGAGTTTGGTAATGTTCGCGAGCTTAAAAAAATAATTTCGACGAGTTAAACACTTTTTTATATTTACGACCTCGCCTATGGCATTATAACAAACTTACGTAAACAAATACTTTATTTTCGATTGAAAATTACAAAATAATAGATCATATTTAAATTAGTTATGATTTAAACATTGGTACATAAAATGTGTAGACCATGAGGTCTCAAATTTTCCGAAAATTTTGCTAAGTATGCAAGCAGCACAATTTCCGAATATGAATTTATGATATTATCGGCCCTCTTATTCAATGAATTTTACATAGATTTCTTCATACCTCTTTCTCGATTTTTCTCGTAATAAGCCCGCATGGGTTTTCTCAGCTGGATTTAATATTTCTAGTGGTGTATTGGGAATATCTAAATCACTTTCTGAATCAGAAATCATGATAAAACAACAAACAGCACAAACTGACGTGATAAAATGACGCGATATAGCAACAGCAGGTAACTAGACGAATGTAAAAATTACTTGGTAATTTTCGTCACTAGGGACGAAAGTTAAAGTTTCTCTCACTTGTGACCGGAATCAAATTTTCGTTGCAATATTCGGTGACCAAAATGTCTTTTTATAAAGGGTCGTAGAAAAAGGAAATTAAAAATTCAGTTAGCTATAGCGCAACCAAATAGAATTGATAACCTGAAGCAGCGCAGTCGATTCGAAGGGTACATTCAGAGACAAAAGTTTACGTCGCAAAATTTGAATTTTTACTAACCTAATAATTTAATTTTGTAACAGATAGAAATACATAAACTGTAACACTAATTGATATATGTATTAACAAATTATTTTTGAAAAACTAATCAATAACACAGTGTACGTTGCAATTTGTTTATTTTTATTACATGCTTGGATTACACCTTGGGTTACGAAGAAATGAAGAAAACATGATAAAAATATATAAATAACGAAGTGCAAAGACAAACTAAGAGTATATAAACGCACTTGACTGTTAAACATTAAAAGTGAGAGTGCGCGGATGGGTAGGGTGAAGGGATTGATGAATTAATTCACATATTTTTCAATTTGGTCGCATTTAACAATTATTAAATTTTCTCCATAAGATATTTAATGAAAACTAGTTCGGTTAAGTAACGGTATATGTGTATGTACATATATTTTATTATAATATAATAAAACAATTTAAAAAATGTAACATAAAAGATAGTTACTTTCATTATTATATTTTAATTCATTGAATGTATTTAATGTTCAGCAATTAAGCTGATCAATTTTTCTTAATATCTTCATTTTCTCAAGCTCGACACATTAATCTCTTGTTTTTAATCGCATATAAACACCATTAGCAGATTTTAACACTGCTTCACTCTGAAGAAGAATTTTGTGTTCTGGAGTTGCAGGAAATAGCTCGAAATTTCTAAGAATATTTGATATTGTCGATTTCATCTCCAACATGGCAAATTTTTGACCTACGATTCAATCACAAGAAATAATTAAAATAATCAAGTGACCTTATTAATACAAAGTACAGACCTATGCAATTTCTGGGACCCGCACTGAAAGGAATAAAACTGAAAGGATTTCTCGATTTTGAGTTTTCAGCATTAAATCGTTCTGGATCGAATTTTTCGGGATCTTCGTACCATTCCGAAATATTGTGAACTCCGTACAAAAATATATTTATCATTAGACCTTTGGGCAATAAGAGACCATCTAGAAATATAATAAGTATTTAAAATTAGATGAAGATTAAAGCACAGTAATGTATTTACTCCAGTTTACATCTTTTTCTAATGTTCTTCCGACAATTGGTACTGTACTGTATATTCTAAGCGATTCCTTAATCACCATTTCCAAGTATTTCATTTCTTGTAGGTCTTTGTAGGTGGCACTGCGTTTCGGATCGTCAGAAAATATATTTTGTATTTCACTATAAGCCTTTTTCTGAAACGTATTGTTATATAATTAATAAAATATCTCATACAATAGTCTGTCTCTATTATTAGATTATTATATAAGGTATTCTAATAAACATATTACATTTTCTTAAGCAGAAGAACAAACTTGTATAAATATGGTATATACAACGATGGAAAGATGTAATTGTAATTATGTAGAATATGAACCCAAATTTTTTCCCAAAATTCCTTCTCATAAGCTAGAAAAAAAGTGACAAAAATATTAAAAAAATTTTGTCACGCCACTGTGCGGCCGACTATATTATAAAAAGTAGGAGAGACGATATCTTAAAGCTGATCTACAATAACAAAAAGTATAGTTTTGTTATTCTCGCTCGCTTTAAGTTTCGTCTAGTTGTCGATCGTTACGTACGTTCGATACGATTTATATTTACGTATTCGATTAAAGATAGAATGTTACCAAATAGGACCTTAATGGCCGTACAGCGCACATCTTTCATGTTTCTTTAGTATACGAAAACATAAAAATTGCATTGTGTAAATTCAATAGCGGCATCCTGAATCCATATTAATATTTTATATTTTTACTTCTCGTAACAAAAAAAAACATTCACGTACTACACATTAAATGATGTAAGTTCTAAAAGTTAACAAATTATTTTTAGTATAGTATATTAGTTAAAATGGGTTTGTAAATTAATGTAACACTCTTAATTTTTAATACTTCACTTGAATGTATAAACAACTAATTTTCTACGAGATTGTTGATCTTAGCATACAACAATGTTATAGTTTCTATAACATCAACAGCTGAGCTACTTACTATTTATACACATCTGAATAGCTTGTATTCATAGACTGAACATGATATAATTTTCAGAGGGTTTTTAATTTTTAGGTTCTAGTCGTAATTGATTCACAATATTTTGGATTTATATTCTACATAATTACATCTTTACAATCATTCTATAGGGAGATGCTAAACGCTGAAGAAAATAACCGTAATTAAATTTTTTTTTTATCGAAAAGTAAATAGCTGAGTTCAAATATTTTTTGTATTCTCTTGGCTAAGTTTCTTTTGATTATTGCTTCATTTAAATGAAAACTTTCAATGAAAGAAAGTCTTTAGGATATAAAAATTATGTCGTACCATAATCTGTTTATCAGTTTAATATGTTATTTGTTTGTGTAATGGAGCGTTGCAAGATTATGAAACAAATAAAATCCAATTGAGGTTAGCCTCAACAAAGAAACTATGTATTATTTGGATCTTGGTCGATTAACCATGTCTGAACAAACTATTATTCCACTTTTGTACAATAATAAGCTAACACGCCCAGAGGAGGGTAAACGTAATATCAATAGCCAAAATTTACATTTCAAGAAATGATACTACTACATTTAAGTAACAGAAAAATATTTCTAATATTAGAATATTTCTAAACTTCTAAGTTTTTAATACTAAATTACCAAATTCAAGCCTACCTGTATATCTGGATGTGTAGCTAATGCGTGTAGAGCAAATGTTATAGACGTTGCTGTTGTATCATGACCCTAAAATGTAGTGCTTTATTTACAAAGAGATAATAGCAAGAAAAATAAAAAATTAGTTTTTAAACGCAATCCTAATTAAAGTAATTTGTTGGTGGATAAGTTATCTACTTTGTAATTTTATTTAATAAAACTTGGAAGGTATATAACCTCAAACATGAAGGTGTCTACTTCTTGGGATATATCTTCTTCCGTAAAACTAGAATCTTTAGTTGAATATTCCAGTAATAAATCCAGAAAAGCTTTTTTCTTCTTTCTACCCAGAGCATCAACAGATCCTTCATAATTTTTAGAATCGCTAAAAAATTCCGCTTTTTTGCTATTGATTACAGACCTTGTATAATCATGTACTACTTTTAACGCATATTTTTCATTACGATAAGTCTCAGTAAAAATATATAACAGATCGTTCGATAATAATGGTGAAAATGAACGCTGTATAATAATTTTTAAAAGAAGATTAACGCATTTCACATATTCTGAGTCTAGATCATTCTGGGCGTCAACAGATGTCCCCATTGCAGTTTCTAAAACAATTTAGAGAATTGCTCAATTTTCTATACATAAAGAAATTTTATTTTACCGCAAATTATATCCAAAGTACACCTCGCAATGAAAGGATATATGTCTATAGAAACTTTTTTTGATTCATCTTTTAACTTCGATACTAGAATATCACTGCCTGAATTGAAAACATCGATGAATTCTTCCAGTATTTGAAAGTGGAATGCTGGCGTTATAATTTTTCGATGCTTCCTCCATCTGTTTCCTGAAAATAGAAACAGTTTTTATTTTTTTTTGCTATAGTATACATTTTTAAGATCAGTAGCTTACAGACTATGGATCAATTTTCTAGGAGATAAAATCCAGAACACTGACCATCATAAGTTGGTAGAAAAACTGAAGACAGTGTCCCTTACAGAAACCGCGCGATGACTTAGTTCATAAATATGTAGTAGAGTATAATTACACCAGGGAGGAACAGAAAAAAGGTCCATCTATACAGCCAGAATCTAACTAGTACATAGATGGCTGCAAGACAGAACAAAGCATCCGAACTGGAATTTATAGACTCAAAGAAAAGACGATGATTCTGGTGAGCCTAAGCAAAGATATTATGACATTTAAAACGTAAGTAATTTTAAGCCATCGCGTTGAAGAAATTAATAAGTAGGGTGAGTCAAGTCGCATGATAACCATTTTCTTTGAGAGCCAAGCAATTCTAAACGCACTAGGTTCCGTGCAGGTGAAATCCAAACTTGTACTAGATAGCATGTGCGCCACGAATGTGTTCGGTATTTGCGAAAAGTCATTACAGCCTTATGCGAAGGCTATGGTGCTAATGAAAAAATGGAAGAATTTGTTCGACAAGCTTCGCCTACGCCTTTCAGAGAACTAAAGCCCTATAACTTTTCGATATCAAGCATGAAAGTGGTCATGAAAAAGTGGAGCGAAATTAGATTTCGAGAAAGGTAGAAGAATTCTCGATGTCAGAATAGGCAAAATAGTACCATTGTCCTAATTTTTTACGAACCTACCGAGTAGGAATAGAAAATGTGTATGACTGTGGGTGTACTAACAGGGTATTTTAACCTTAACAAATATATAAATAAATTCATAGAATATGTAGATCCTGTGAAATAGAAGAATAAACGGCGATTCACGTATTTTCATGTGAAGGATTGGCAAGAAGGCGGTTTCTATAAATGGTAAATTAATATCCCGAATAATTAAAAAATACGAGCATATATGTTTTACCTGTGCTAGTTAGTAAGCCAGATCCCAACCAATTGTGGCCGAATTTGTAAATGTCAGTTTTTGTTAAGATTGTGTTGGAATTTAATATAAATTCCAAGTCTTTTGGTTCAACAATGAAAAAATATGCTTGCGCTCCAACGTATGTTTTGAAATTAGTTTTGTATTGTTTGCAATATGTCATCAATTTAGGAAGAACCTCTGCAAAATAAAAAATAGCATTTAGTTTTTATCGCTTTCAGCTCATTCAATCTTATGTTCGCTGAACAATGTGAAAATAATAACAAAAAGTCTACTTATTGAACACATTCGAAAACCTTTATAAAATCGAAACGAACGGGTACTGTTCGATTATCATCCTTTTTAAAGTAAATCTACATTTTTTATGATTTTAAAATTTACTAATTAAAATTAAAAAATTAATGATTATTATTAAGTACTTTTAAAATATATATCAATAAAGTTATGTTAAAAAATTAAGGATCACATCAGCACCTACCTACCAGTACCTACAACTAAAGCGTTCTCTGTAACTGAAATTGAAGCTGAGAAGTGGACATTCGTTGAATAAAATTATTCTTAAAATGGAGAATTCACACGAAAACCATTACGAAGCTATTACAAGAAATCCAGTTTATCAGTGGGACATGGCACGCTATTCTTAGAAAGATCTCAGGACTATAAAATTTAGGCTATGCTCCCGTTGATTGTGACAGAACTACTGAGGATTGCCAGTGGTTTTTAAATAGTGACGACGTTTTTGATAGAATAATATACATGGTCTTCATAAATTAATTATACAGATATAACTTAATTGTGAATAAAGCAATGGTTGCAACTGCTTCTGTTAAGCTTAAGCTTTATCTTCAACGTAGCTTCGCACACAGAAATTCAATGGTGTCAGGTCAGGGAATCACGGCGGCCAACCTATCATTGCACTATGTTCAATCCAGGCTAATGTACGCGTAAGCGTAAAAAGCTATGGAAAAAAATGAGTGTTAAGGGTCTACTTTAGTGCCCGAAAAATTACCATTTCAGAAATATGCAACCCACATTACAGCACACTACAACAGACTAGGTACCAAGAGAGGGTCGAAGGATTATGTAAATTAGCAAACAAATTTGATTATTGACACATCAGCTACTTGGGATTTATTTATGCCTTGTTTTCAGCAGATAGATGATCTGTGTATTTCCGCCTAAAATTTTTTGAATCGTAGATAAAGAATAGATGTATTATTATAACAAATGTAACTTAATAGGTTTTAATATAAAAGAAGTAGTGTAGTAAAGCTACACAATTTTACCCACATATACCTTATTGAAATACTTAGATGCTTGTGTAAAGTAAAAGACAAACAAATGTATTAACTTGTTTTCCTCTAAAAGTGGTTACGGCATTACCTGGCTTTCTAATCCTTCTTAGTCATTTAAAGTTAATCACCTGGTTACTTGGAAAAATGTATATAATTCGATAAAGATATGACCATATGATAAACAACTTTCTGTTCCCACCTATCTTAAAATATAAGGGGTGGGAATGTCAAAAAAAAATTATAAATATGATGAATACTTGAACATAAGGTCAATTGGTTTTTACCACCGTGTGCTTTGCATGTGATTATAAGTGAATTTGCTGTGCTTTTGTTAGTTCTTGTCAATTGTGTTTGTATTTTCGGAGCGATTTTTCTTTTTTGGAAAATTTTGCTGTGCGTTAGCATTATATTCGGACTATTTTCATTAGTTATTCGTATGCGAAAGATTGCATACGTATATTAGTGTTGGTGACTGTTGTAATTTTGAAATATAATCAACAATGGGACTTCACTCCCAAAAAAGATTGACAACCGCTGCAAAACGGAAAAGTAGAAACCAGTTGATGAAACAAATTCGGATAAAAAATCGAATAGTGTCTCAACGTGATAATATTGTAGATAATCAAATTGTTTTCACCGAGACAAATTCGGCACGCGACGACAGTTTTGATTCGGATATATCAGATGAGGTTTTTATTGAAACAGATAATTTAAACAATATTGCAGATTTTACTCTTGCTGGACGTAGGATTGTTGATATAAATCATCTGTTTACTGTATATACTGTATATATATAGAGATCAATCTATAAGAAGTATTATGAAAAAATATCTCTAATTTTTTTTAATTCTATTTTTTTTTAAATACAAACTATTTACTTATGTAAATGCAGTAATTTATTAGCTGCAAATTAGTTTGTTCACATATAAATGACTAGAAAATTCATCTTTGATGTTTAGTCTCCGATCCGCACTTAATTTTCGGTGATTATTTAAAGACGGCAGACTATGTGCCAGACAGACAAGAATCATTTCACCATGTGTACTAAATATTGTTTTGGATACTATAATATAAATATGTTTTGAAGGTGCATCTGTTATTGCCAATAATACCACTTTTTCTTTAGAATAAATGTTTCGTTCATTGTTAGAAATACAAAATAATGTTTCTTTTTATTTTGATTTAGAACTGTAAAATATATGTTCAAATTCTGTTATCTCTTTGATAAATGCATGTATGGAAATATTTAGGAAACTAAATATAAACTATAACTATAACTACTAAATATATGTTTTTCTGCTACGATATGTAAACAAAGCGAGAGGAATGAAAAATTATATTTAGTACAGATGGTGAAATGATTCTTTTCACCATGCACCGGGTACATAGTCTGCCGTCTTTTGATTATTATGGATCAAAATTCTCTTAAAACTCAATAAAAGGTAATTTAATTAGCCATTGAACCAGTTGCAGCATTTATTTCAATATTTACGCCGATTTATTGGTGGATAAGTTAATATTGTTATAGGTAGAAGCCTGTGGAGCCAATTTACATAATCCTTCGACCCTCTCAGCAGGACGTCTTGGTACATACTCTGTTGCCGTGTCTGTAATGTGGGCTGCATATTTTCAGGGACGTTGAGTATCGGGTTGCCTGTTTTTGACATTTATTTTTATTGATAACTAAACAACTATTACATCTAGACAAAAACGAGCTGTATAGCTACCTAGATATTATAAATACCTACAACACAAACATTTCATAACTCCATTAGCTGGCCTGGTTATCTCTCAATTTGTCCGGAT
Organism: Melolontha melolontha; assembly: GCA_935421215.2. Taxonomy (NCBI): domain Eukaryota; kingdom Metazoa; phylum Arthropoda; class Insecta; order Coleoptera; family Scarabaeidae; genus Melolontha; species Melolontha melolontha. The sequence continues at coordinate 162,120,134 of OW285237.1, read as the reverse complement.
AGATTTTCTGTTTCTTACCGATAAAAGTCAAACCGTACAAAAGTTTTGAAAAAAACCTAAATACCTACCTAGTTTTTATTGATACATGGTCATACATACATCGAGCGGCCTTTCAACTTTTAATTTGAAGCCAAAAAAAGGCCGGAAAAATACACTCATTTCAGTGTGGGATTGCCGGCTATAGCGCAGAGCCTTAAGCGTAGGTTTTTTAAATAAAAATAAAAAAGCGATATTATTAATTTCCACTTTATTGAGATAAAATATCCATAACAATTGTTTCGACATACAATGTCTTTCTCAGATGGAGTTGTATTGCAAACTAAAGCTAACGGATGTTATCAAATTTAAACTGAAATGAATATTATAATGAAAAAATTAAAAAAATTATTATTCTAATTATTATTCAATAATAGGCAGTTTCTATTCAAGATGTAAACTTTATTATCAGAGAGAACAAAATTTACCAAGTACAAACATAAAATGGGAAGATCAAAATAAAATAAAAAAGTTAGTTATAAAATAGGCCTAATAAAGGAGAATTACCAAAGTTTACCTGACCGTTAAGTAACAGGTTTGTATTCTTATGTTTTAAAATTTCCATTGCTTCTAGGAAATTTAATTTTTACGATTTATTTTCAATATATAAGATTCTAAAGTTCCTCTCTGAGATGTATTGCATAATGTGAGTCATTCTTGTTATTAATATAGCTAATTTCATGTTCTTTAATTCTTTTAGAAAAGGATCATCTGAGAAAGACATTGTATGTAGAAACAATTGTTATGGATATTTTATCTAAATAAAGTGGAAATTAAGTAATATTTCTTTTTTATTTTTATTTAATTAATTATGAATTTCCATCAAGTAAAGGCTACTTCGATTCTAAACGTAGGTTTTTGTTAACAAGTCAATAGAGAATATCTTCAACATTTATTACGGAGAAGCAATTCTGTAGAAAAATATTTTTTTGTTTTGATACTGTTCATTTTCCCTATTTGACGTTTTCAATAAATCTCTCAAAGAACATTATCTTTAGCGTTTTATCATTGAAACTATCAGCACTGTCAGTCGTTAAACACAAATGATCATGCAGTATTCGAAAATATAAAAATAAACAGGCTGATTCATTTAACAAAGCATACCAATCAAATACTGTAAATAGATGAATCACTCTGACTCTGTACATTCAAATTTTAATTTAGAAGACGCAATATTAAGTTTAAAAAGTGACTTCTCCGAACATTTTTCATAATCTTCTAAAATAACGCCAAAAGTAATTTTATTCGATAGGTAGTATCCATACTATAGAATATAAATTAATTTGAAATAAATTTTATATATAATTAATCTATTAATTAATATGACAAATACAAAAATGAATTTATCGTAATATGTTTTAATACATAAGGTAGAATGAAAAATAAATAAGGTAAAATGCAAGAAAGAAAGCAATTAAGAACTTACTCGTAGACGATGCTAACTCCAAAGCATTTCCTAAAAGCGGCAAACCAACAGTTCCGGGAACATTTTTCAAATATTTTTCAAAATATTGAACTTTAAAGTACCAATAAACAAACCATGCGATTAAAGGTGAAATAATTAAAGTTAAAACAATTCCCAACATCTTATAGGAAATAATCTTATGTTATATACAGTCTACTTAATAACTGAAAAAAATATTCTAAATGTAGTAAATAAATTCAAATATTATGATGAACTTTGATAAGTGATACTTTGCATACTTTTATTTGAGTGTATGATTACGGTTATCATCCGCAATCTTTGTATACCAAATAGAATTATACAATTGCACAGTCATTGTACAGTTGTTTCATATTGTAACGTGTGGATAAATACAATTTTGTTTTGTTAATTTTGTCTAGTACAAAGTACTAAATTATTAAATTCAGATACGTATTAATAATATGCAAAAGTGTAAGGTGTATTACGTTTGCAATAAAAGTTTTTTATACATCGTTAATTGAAATAGCCTTCAAGTATTGTCATGCGGATCGCTAATTTTGTCAAAACGTTCTAAGCTAAGATTAAAACATTATGGATATACAGGGCTCGTCTAAATTAAACTGACAAAAAATTTTTTGGTGATTGAGGGTCATAAATGAAAGACTTTTTTTAGTATGTTTTTCTTCTGGAAACGCCTTATTGGAAAGTTAAATAGTTTTAAAATATATAACTTTTTATACCTCTATAGATTATGTTTTTGTTAGTCACCACATATTTCAGATGCAGTACAGTTCCTACTGGAATTAAATTCTATTGGCATAATATTATTAATAGATACTAAGGATAATAAGAGACACAAAATTGCTATTTAATCCTGTACTGCATTTTTAGGTTAATTTTTTTTATTAACACTCATAATATTGTAAAATATTTGACTTTCTGGGTTCTTTTAAATAAAACTAACGGTAATTTAAAACACACTAAATACACTTAATAACTAATAACTAATAATAATAGTATTTACTTGAATATTTATTTCACATTTATATCACAATTCAATCCGACGGCTATTACTCGTTTAATGCCTCATCTCCCTCTACTTCGAGTATCTTATATAGTGTATAGCTCATTCGAGGGCCTTACAGAAGCTCTTTTCTAGGACGTCCGGGAGACTTGGTGACGTATTCGGCGTGTGATACCGCTCGCCTGACGTATCGTCGAATGACTTACATGACAATATTTTCAAATTCTATATTATAAACTTACATGGAATAATTGCTATAACAAAATGGGAAAATTTTATTTTAGCGGAATAAAAATAAATAATTAAATAGGGATACATTTAAGAGAAATGTTAAAAGAACTAGAGAATGCTTTCAAAATTTTGGGAATTCATTTCAATACAAGCATTGCACTACTAAATCATTGATCGTCGAGCTCAAATATTCTAGGAAGGTCGATAGTTTGCGCCGGTAAAAGTATTCGTTCCCTTAGTTCTTAGTTCATCTTGAGTTTGGACAGGCGTAAGCGTATTAGGATGGTCCCATAAATTAGTATCCAGCATACTTCAATCAGGACTTTGTGCAGGCCAAGGTACAGGTCCTCCTCATGTCCAAATTGTAGAAGCACTTCGCCATGCTGAAGCCACATTCTTTGTCTGACACCATACAGTACATCTTCCAAAAGTACGGGAAGTTCTAGTTGGAGAAATGCCAAATAATTTTCAGAAGTTAAGCGGCGTGGCAAGGCTACCCAGTAGCGTACATAGTAAATGAATGCTAATGATTTTTTCGAAATCCCATTGAATTAGAAAATCTAATCTATTCCCTGAAAAACGATGTTATTACTCAATTTTTGTTTGAGTCCATCGTTTTCGAAATCATTACTACTGAAATAATAGATCATTGTGAGTCCTAAAAAACACATGATGTCACAGCATAATGTCAGATGCATAACTGTCAGATGCATAACTAATAATTTGTTTTTTGAACTGAAAAAAAACATTATTAATTGTACATTATTTCAAATTTGAGTTAATGCACATATTGTTCTGCAATTATTAACAAAAACACGTTTCAGATAAATTACAATAACATTTTTAGTAATATAAAATAGTATATTAAAAAACGAGTTTCATAAGGCACCATTTTGCCGCACGAGATCAGTTTAGAAAACGAGCCGCTTGCGGCGAGTTTTCTAAAGAGCGAGTGCGGCAAAAGGCCTTATGAAACGAGTTTTTTATACTATTTTTTCTATTTTGCGTTTTTTACATTAATAAATTGCTTAAATTGGAATTATTTAATTTGAAAGTTCAGAGTTTAATTTTTATATAAAGCATGCAGTTGGTCACATTGATACTTGACATTTTCAAATTTAAATCTTGCTATCCGCGAAGTATATTATATTACACATTATTTATTAATTTTCGTTAACATTACTTGATATTTCATTTAAAAATATAAACATGAGTGACATAAAAACATATATATGTTGTTGTCAATTGTATACAACATACGTTGTTTGTGTAAAATACGAACATATATCATATCTGTCAAATGTACATAAATTCTTAAAATCAAATGACAGCAATGATATTTATTTCTGTATTCGAACAACGCCAACATTGAAAAATGAAAAAAAGTGTATCGAAATAGAGCTCATTTCGATACTGTTTTTGGTTTCATAATGAGTTCATTTCGAACGCAAAATAGAAAAATATTATTAAAATTGGGTGTGCAGAACACAATACAAGTTCATATTTGTGTCAAAATATTTTGCATACACGTGTTTCATCTTACTATAGAATCATCAGTACCATGCTGTTGGAGAGATGGTTTCACTATAAATAACACCCTTACTACATTACAAAAGTTATTAAGACTAGCGTAAAAGAACATTCAGCGCCGTTCATTGACTGATGCCAACATAAGGTGCGAACACAACCATCGCTGTCTTCATAGCACGTATGACTTGGCCAGAAGTTTCCATCTGTGGGACACAGCCGTAATCTGCAGAAACTGTCTCTACTCTAAGAAATGTTTTGTTTATACAAAATATGGTGAGATTTTACCTACTCAAATATGTTTCAAATTCTTTTGTTAAATTACAATAATTGTAAATTAAAACGCCAACATGAAAATAATATCGAAACAAAAATAGCAATAGTTATAAAAAATATGTAAATCTTAAACACAAGAGATGTGCGTTAACTTCTACACATAAGTTGACGCGGTGAAAAAGAGACTACCTTGCCCGAAATATAACTAATGTCGGCGAACAAGATAGAATACATTCCATTAGTTCTCTGTCGGGTTTCAGCAGGTGAAACATATACCTTGGCTTGCATAAATTCCCACAAGTAAAAGTTAAAGACGGGTGATCCATATGGTCATTACATTATTATGTAAATCCAACTATGTCAAAAAATTGGAAATCCCACATTGCCATAGAGCTGCCTTGATTTCAACGGGGAGCAAATCTTATTCTCCAACGGCCCAAGAAATTTCAGACATACTCGTATTGTAATTACCAATTACTCACAACTATATATTAGGAAAGTAAGTTTGTAAATAGTCCAAGTTGTAAGTTTACAAACATTATTATGAAATCTCAATGTTATATAACTTGAACAAAATTTTATTTTATTTTTGTTACTTTTTTTTCGTAACTTTAAAGGACAAGGTAAAGATGACGTGTATCATTGATGTCATTTATTTAATAAAGTGTCATTCATATAACAAGTGTAAAGAAATAATCATCTATTAGCACCTTAGAAAACAGTAAGGACTCATAAGACTATATCAATCTCTTTGTAGCTATAGAATTAACGTATATAACTCCCTCATCAACTAGATTGCAATGCTTCCGAATTCTGTCAAACGTATGGAATATAATAAAATTAGCTGTATCATTCATTTCTTGATATCATTACATTCTTGTGTAAACAATAAATGATGTGAGTCAAATACCAATCGATACCAACTAAAAACAATTTATTACAATCTGTTCCAATGGGAGGAACGAAGGAAGTAAACTAATAAATTCCCTAACCACAATATAAATCAGTTGGTGTTAAACGTAGAATCTTTGGTTAAGGTAGAATCTTTGAAGATATGCTTCTCACCAAATGGTCAGTGGGATAACATTTTGCGATTTAGTGAGGAGCAAATTCTTCAAATATTGTATCTTAGCCAAGGATGCTACGTTTAACAATATTTTTCTTTTTCAAATTGTTATACTGAACATGTTAACATAGTTGTAGAAATACGTTTATAGAGTTTATTGATTTATATTTTGGTTAGGGATTTTTCTTGTTTTTGCCATGTTTCAGATTTCACAGTCTCCACCAATTCGAATGTAATTAATATGACTGAGCAAGACAGCATGTAGGGGGTGGCCTATTAGCATACTCCTTTTTTAAGATTTAATCACGCGATTAATGGTTACCAATAAGTTTTCTACTGAGTTGAGTCTCCAAACTCTCCAAACACTCAAATCTCTGTAAATAGCTCTCCCTACACTTTTTCATTTCCTGCTTTACACTGTCAACACTGAGGTCGCCCTTGATAGCATCGTATGGTACAAACCATGGGATCGCTGTGATTATTCGCGGTACTTTGGATTGAAATCGTTAAAAAATTTCATTCTTGGAGTTGGAGGTTTATCTCCATAGCACTTTGCTATATGTATAGATTGCTGTCAAAATATATTTGTAAATCAGCACCTTATTTTTCAACGTTAATTGCGATTTTCTGCCTATAAGCCAGCCAAGGTTGTTGAGTTTTAGTTCTAGCTGTTTTCTGTTCTAGAATATATGCTTTCAGCAGGAAAGTCTACGATCCAGGTGCATTTCTAAGTATTTGGCTTCTTCCTTTTCCACCAACTTACACTATGCTTACACTATGCATGCAGACTTGCAGACCATCTTAAAAACATTTCTTTTTTTTCGCGCTTATTTGAAACTTTTTCTAAGCGATTTTTTGGTAATGCATTATACAATTTTGGAACTTTATACCCTTCAAATTATGCATACGAGTGATCAAACACCCTGTATATAGTTCCTCCCTACAGCCTACGTGCTGTTGGTGTTTGATGACATTTTTGTTAATTACGGCAGCAACACCATGTGCTGTTTCATTTGGGTTTTTGTATCGTAAATTATGTACTTAGGTATGTTTGTATATCATTTTATCGCAAAATGTGTTTCCGATATTAATATATCGGAAGTATCAATGTTATGTCACTAGAAATATTAAAGTAGACACATTTCCAATAACAACCCTATTTTATGAAATTTATTATGACAGAATCTCTTAATCTTTATCTTTTATTTATTATTTAAATTGATGTTTTGAACATTTGGGAATGAAATGAAGTTTTACTTCATATTGTACACTTTATTCAAGTATCTCCTATAACAAAATGTGGCGGCGCTGTATTGTTTTCTAAGGTGCATATAGACATGGCACCATATCGCATATAAATAAAGAAAACATAATTTTAAGGTAAAATAACGTTCAGTCTGTAACAACATTTCTTATTAAAAAATGTTGTATTATAAAATGTAGTAAATAAGCTATGAAATATTGTAAAACGCAGTAGTTTTAATTTTATTTTTTAATGAATAATAAAAAATTAGTCTTAATGCTGAAACGCCGAAAAATACACATTTTCCGTTAGAATTAAGTGCAGCAAAGTGAATAAAACTTACTCGTAGACGAAGCTGATTCCAAATATTCCGGTACTATTTTTAATATATTTTTTTAAATATTGTACTTTAAAATACCAATACGCAACCCAAATAATGGTAGGAAGGTAGCGACATTTACAAAGAATATCGATCTATACTAGGTGAGATAAGCTTTTTCAATAATTAATTAGAATAGATAAATAATTATTGAGAAATAAAACAAAAAGTGGAAATATTTATTGAAAGACTATTGAAAGACTAACAACGCGGAATAAACCCTGCTTTAGTTACATATGTAAATAAAATAGCTATAAACTTATGCGATTAAAGGAAAAATAATTCAAAATATATAACAGAAGAGAATACTATGATGCCGACAAATTCACGCTATTCAATGACTTGTGTAAATGATTTAACGATCAAGATCAAGATTCATACTATTATTATGTTGAACCTTGGAAAAATAATATTTTCTATGCACGGAATTTCAGATTATATGATCATATATTATTGTATTAACACATGTTGCAAACACACGGGGCGTGCTTTGTGATGATAAACAACATATTCAACCAAATCACGCACGCATAATATTTATACATGCCATTAATATGCACTAATTTTGTTATAGAATATATTGTGTAAGTGTAATCGAATGTAATCAATGTTACCTAAATTATTATCCTCGCGTTGCAAAATGCACGCTAGAATATCACACCTATTTGCGTTGTAAAAACCACCAATAAAGCAACCGTTGCCTTGGGCAAGTATAGACGAATGTGCGAAAAAAACTGGGAACTTATGAACTTAGTCCCAAAATGACTCTTTGGTTGTACACAAGGTTAACACGCCCAACACAGTTTGGTTTTCTTATACACCAATACTGTAGTTAATGTCATGACATTGACATGTTGATTCTGACTCTGATTTAAAATTTGCTCCATCACGTCAATTTTGGGATATTTTCTTAAATAGTTAAAAAAAGCAATAAATTTTACAAAATTTCAAAATTACTTTTATCTAAGAAAGATACTACTAAATATATTGTTTTATCGAACATTGAGTTGACATGTCTGAACATGTCCTTGCATGCTTCCAACGTCAGAGCACTTAAACCACGCCCATTTTGCTCTGGAACGAATCAAATTAAGAATTGGTAGATATCTGAATATGTGGGTATATACAGAGCTACACACTGCTCTTTCTAACATTCTCATTCTCACTGCGACCTCTGTTAGAGCAGCATCGCAGTTGAGAACACCGACGACGATACAACGTCATATGAACCCGGAAGAAATGGCCGGAAGATATACCACCACTACTATTACGAACCTAGCTCTTAATACCACCTTTAAAAGAAGATGCACTCCGCAGCAACGACAGGACGCAGAAACCATCATAAGCGAAACCACGGAGGAAGAAGATATCCAAAATCTTCTAAAAGAACAACCGCAAATATTCGTTGTAGATCCCGACGAGCCGACGGCAAAACTAGAAATAATGGAATCGCCTAAAGAAAAAACAAGACCGGTAAACCCATTCAACAACAACCTGGAAGATATTGATCTAAACAAACTAAACAATTTCACATTCACAATCACAGACAGTTTTAAAAATCCGAAGAAAACAGCGTATTTTATTTGACACCATCCCTGATATAATCCATCCAAATTTTGTATTTTGTAGGAATGGCTTGTTATTACCTAAACTAATTTGTCCTTCGCTCAATATATTCCAAAATAAATCAGAACCAATCAAAATTTCAACAGGACCCGGTTTATCAAATGTAGGGTCAGCTAAGTTTACGTTTTCGGGAATGTTCAATTCAGAAACATCTATCTTGCTTGCCGGTAATGTGCTAGTAATTTTAGGCAATACTAAACACGACAAATTAACATTATATTCGTTATTTCTAGCCCAAATTGTTACATTAATTTTAGATTTTAATTGACAAATAGAATTGTTCAATCCCGAAACTGCAAAGTTTATATTAATTAAATTTAGATTAAGTCGCTTACAAAGTGACTCAGCAATAAAACATGATTGCGATCCAGAATCTAAAAGCGCGCGTGCGAGATATGCTCTCCGATGTCCATCATAGATAGTTACTAAGACTGTGGGTAATAACGTAGTTTCATGTATCTCAGCATTATTGACGGTTAAAGCTACACTATTGTTAATATTATGTTCGACTGGCTGATCATCTGTGGTACTTTCCATATGCAATAAAGTGTTATGTTTTCGTTTACACTTTTTGCATGAACCCCGTATATAACATTGCTTAGCAAAATGGCAAGCTCTGAGACAATTGAGACACAATTTCAGTTCTTTCGCCTTTACTAACCTATCCTCTACCGATAATTTTTTAAATTGTTCGCAATCATGATTTTTATGTGCTTGGTTACAAATTTTACAATTAATAATAACTATGTTTTTTATTTTCATTTTCTGAGACAAAGAAATTTTTTGATTTACTGCTATAATTTTCTTTTGAATTATCAGACATATGCTTACCCGTTTCTAATCGTTCTAATAATTCAGCGCGTCTTCTTAAGCAATCATACATATTTTCTAATGAAACACTTTCTTTGGTCATTTTATACTCTTCCCATTTTGAAAGACTCGCGTCATCTAGCCTTTTTGATACTAAATGTATAATTATTGTATCCCAATATTCAATTTTTTGTTGAAGACTTTCTAATGATCGCAAATGTTTAGAAACGGTATCTATTAAATTATGAATTTTACTTGAAGTGGCTTTACTAATTTTTTCAATATTAAATAATGCATCTAAATGATTATATAACTTGCGCAGCAACACCTTCTAGTGACGCGCGAAGATAATGGTATTTTTGAATTTCGGTAATGTCGTTACTTTCATGTATTAGAGACCTAAAAATGTCCCTATACTCGATCCAATAATCATGAAGTCCCGAAAAACTAGGCAACTTTATATCCGGTAACTTAACTGCTCTTGTTAACTGTATATTACCTGATCTACTAGAAGAAACCGACTCGTTGTCACGTACGTTCACGTTAGGTACGCTTTCTTTCAACAGACACTTTGCATCGCTTTATGATACCGTAATAAATTTGTTCGAATTCATCCCTTTCTTTGTACTGATCATCCGCGTCGTCTACATTTAGTTCTAATTGCGTTTGAATTTCATCATACTCGCTATATACCGATTCTAATTTTGATAATCTTTCCTCAAGTTCCACAATGTCTTTATCTAGAGGCTTTGTAATGCCTTTGAATTTATTTAGAAAGTTATTAAAGATTGTGACTTTACTTTTTAAGCTACCGCGCTTTTTAGTAACGTTTTTTCTGTGTTATCCATATTTTGGTTAAACAAGGCGAATAGGGTCAAATCCAACAAATACCAAGTAGTAAAATAAAAATAGAAACCTATTATTCGCAAATAGACCACAAATAGGAAATAATTGTAAAGGAAAGACTCACGTTACACGTTGTTTATCGCTTCTTCAATGGCGGCTAGCTTCTTCAACTTTCTTTTTTCTCATGCGGGTCGAAGGACCATTTTATGTTGGGGTTTAATGAATGCTGGTTCTTGTTTCATTTCAATAAAACACACTTTTAACCTTTTAACTTTTTACTTCACTCAAGAGTAAATTTTGATATATATATATATATATATATATATAAAGAATTATACAAAGAAGTTATCAACAAGAAACAACAAACAAAAACAACGCAACCCAGCCAGCCCACTCCAGCTACAGGCCCAACGACACGGAGTCGCGCACATACTCAACCAAGTGTAACCAACCAGAACGCTAAGCAGGTATATAACAACCATCTTAAACTCGACTACGTCAGTTTACGAGTAACCAGAAGCAGAAGCAGACAGTTATCGCAGACCTGAAGATGGCAAATGTGATTTTGCCGAAACGTCGTCCAGAAACCAGCACCGGTCTTTACAAAGACCAAACAATGGAAACGCGGAAGAAAACCCGGAATCCAGTTACAACACATACTACTACCCGCGGAAACCTGAAAGAAAACATATATATATATATATATATATATATATATATATATATATATATATACATTAATATACATTTGGCGTTACATGATTGGTGCCGTCTTACACCCAACTCACCCTTACTTCTAGTCAAAAAGGAACTATATACATTTTCTACCCCTACTCTAGCGCGGTAAAATATTTAAATTTAAAATACATAATTGTCATAACAGAACCGCATAAGCAAAAATTCGAAAGAAAATGATATCTCTTACCGCATAGACTAAGTTCACTCACTAAAATAAAACACGACTAGCACTGTCCAAGATCACGAACGAAGTGCGATCCAACGGGATGAACCGGATATCGGACGGGGAACCGATATACGTCATACACAAGAGCGTGGATCGGTAGATTTGATAGAAACGGAAATAATTTACCAAAAACCCTAACAAGGTTTAAGAGTGATCAACGAAGCTGACAAACGAAAATACGGTAATTAAAACACCGCAATAAAGGTTAAAAGACAAATTAAATAACTTACCAAACATCAAGAGAACTGTAAACGGAAGATCACAAAACGTCAAGAAGATGGCGCTTCAAGTGAAAGAAATGAAGTACAGATATAGCGGCATCCAAAATATTTGAACATAAGTAAATTTTATGAAAATAACAAAGTTTGAAGAAGCCTAAGTTGATCGATAATTAACAACAAAATTAAATGAAATTATAACAAGCGAAAATGTTGAATTATGAAAGCCTAAGATGTCTTTACGTAAGCAAATAATGCAATAAATTCAGTAAAAATTCCCGAATGGTCTCTGGGTAATTTTCGAGCGTAACAATATGTACCTTAAACAAACTCAGTGATTACATAAAGGTGACATTGGGTACCCGGGCACGAAGGCCACAAGCCCAATGAGAAGGCGGACGAATTGGCCTGTCCCTCGTCTATTGCCTTTATAGGACCGAAGCATTCCTTTGGAATTGCAAAAACTAATATTAAAACACATGAAAAAGTGGGCTGAAAGTAGATCTGGGGAAAAGTGAAAAACTCCCCAGGTCAAAGACAGGCAAAACAGTTCTTTAGAGAATATTCGCCTATGTTTGCAACTTACTTACTGAATAGAGACAAAAAGTTAACCGTCAAATGCTATTTGCTTTTGGAGGAAATAGTACCCAATATATCAACATAAATTAATAAACCGTAGTCTTTATTTATAAAATCCCCTATATATATAAAAAACGCATTGTTAATGAGAATTAATAATTACTAAATTCCCACATGACATGCAATTGCCGCTATAATTTGTTGTATTAATATCTACAAATGACAAAATCACATTTGCCTAAAACGCATCACGGCGCCAACCATTCAGGTTGTCCGGGCAAATGAAAAATGTGTGAAAGCCATATCCATCTGGAATGTGCAGATGCCGACATTTCATAGTTTTTACTAGTCATCAGTACACCTTATCCAGAAATAGATACGACCTTCATTTCTATACTACGTGTATATATGCAAATGTTAGTTAGAATTAATAATTACTAAATTCCCACATTATAAAAAATGAACTGAGATACAAAACTCAGATTTTTGTCTTTCGTATCGAATCAAGTTCATTATTGAACCACCCTCGTACATAAAATGTACCTAAAAAAAGTACTTAAAATATTTTTATTTTAATAATCATCATTTTACATGATATTTTTTCCACACATATTAAATTACTCTCTGTTCTTCAACCGTATGTAAACGCCATTGGCAGGTTTTAAGACTCCAGTTCCCAGTAAACGAACGTTGTGCTCCGGAATATCGGGAAGTAATTCGAAATTCCTGAGAATGTGAGATATTGCAGATTTCATTTCAAACATAGCAAATCGTTGCCCTGTAATATAAATATATAAATTAGAAATAATAATATAGAAATAATTTGCTTATTCGGTTGGTGCATATGAAATGTATATAAATATATAGATAATGTACATATCGTGCGATATTTGTGATAAAATGGAAGTTCATAAATTGAATGAATGACTTGCTTTTATATTTTGTGAGATTAATTAATTTTATTAAAACACTTTTTTTCCATATTTTCTATTATAGCACAACATGAATACTAGTGAAATACGCATTCAAATGCGATATAACTTTAAAGCTAGGAGTATAGTGGTGGTTGCAACATAACATAACCATAGTTAATTGTATGGATGTAATAATATGAGAACAACGCATATACGAGTATTTGTACGAAAAAACCTTACAAACGTAGAAATGATCAAGTTTGTAAAAATCTGCACCAACTCTCAATCTTTCTTAAAGTTTAAGAACCGGTTTATTAAACAACCCAACCAGCTTCTTCTCCTCCTCGAAATCTTACTCGGAAACCGATTGTGTGAATAGCATGTCTTTGTCCTCGGCATTTAAGTGAGTTACATATTCTTTGTGCGGTTGTGGTTAGAAAAAAACATTTTCTGAACATAGAAAACTGTATTTTGAAGCAGTACTTATTTCATTAATTTGTATTATAAATAATTTATGATTGTGTTGGTCTAGAGGGTAGGTCACTAGGCTATGGATCTCTATGGACTAGATTCAAACCATAGACTACCCGACAATATCGATGGCGCTTTTTTCGGTTCCAGCTCAACTCAGGCTGACGAAAAAATGGGTACCTCGATGTAAAACTCTGGGGTAATAATAGCTGGCGGTGCGAAACGCTAGCCACGTAACCATCCTAGTGTACCGAACGGCTCAAGTTGTAACAAGTCTACCAATGTTACTATTTCAAAGGCCTGTGAGGCTTGTCTGGCGTGGGCTATTATTATATAAATAATTTGCTTAGGAACATTGCTTTAAGTCGTAGAAAAGTATAGCTTTTTTCTCTAAAATTTTTCATATAAAGATCTTTTAGTGTACCTGTCGGCTCTTGTCGGTTTATTTTTTCATCATACACCTAAAGGGTAGATTATTTTCTACTAAAAACCGCAATATATCCGCCCTCTTACGCCATTTTGTTTGTTCAGAATTCAATAATTGAAAAACCTATAATTTTAAATTATATGTTTTTTTCTAATTTTTTTCCCAGATTCTTTAAAATAATAAAAGAATTTATCAAGAAAGCACTATTTGACATAGTATAAGAATATGAAGGACAGAAAATCCATGAAAATTTATCATGAATGGAAGATAAACTTGTACCCAAACAATAAAAAGAAGTGTTATAAGTCGCCCTTTGAGGTAATTTAAAAGTGATTTTGAGAAGATATAGATAACATCTGCAACAAATCGGAGACTGTGGCTTATAAGTGAATAATAAAATTAAAAAACCCTTACCACAATAGAATTTAATGATCAGAGACTGTGGCTTACAAGTGAATAATAAAATTAAAAAACCCTTACCACAATAGAATTTAATGATTCTAAATACGTATTTCTACAACCACGTTGTCATCATCAGTAGAAAAAACAGTGTAACACTTGAACGCACAAAAACACTCACAGAAGGATTGTTCTGAACGTCTTCTAGTTTAACACTAAAATCTGCAATCTTAAATGCTACAAAAATTACCTACATTTTGGTAAACCCCACCTATTCATGCAAGAGCATTAACCCATTATTTGTAAATTCTACAGAAAAACCGTTTAGAAATATTATAAAAGCCGTAATTTAACATACATTAAGAATCCAATTATGAAACTAATCCTTAAATTATGTTGAAACATAAATCTGGAAATTAATGTTGAGTCAGAATATTTTAATGGATTCAATAGACCGGAAAAATCAAGTGTTGCCCGACATATTCTTGAATCAGATCGCAACATAACATCTGACTGTCTGAGATTAATAAAAAACGTCACACGCCCACGCGAATTAGATAGTTTTGAGAGCATTTTCATCTTTAAAAATAGGAATAACGTAATTAACGCAGATTTGGGTCCTATACCAGGTTCTTCCTTGTTTGAGTTAATTTACAGTTAGATGTTATTAAAGCAAGAAAAATAGGAAAACCATTAAAAAATATTTGAATTCATGGAATTTATTTTTAAATTCGTTTCATTACAATATTTGCCATTAAAATATTCTGACTCAACATTAATTTCCAAATTTATATTTCAACATAATTTAAGGATTAGTTTCATAATTGGATTCTTAATGTATGTTAAATTACGGCTTTTATAATATTTCCAAACGGTTTTTCTATAGAATTTACAAATAATGGGTTAATGCTCTTGCATGAATAGGTGGGGTTTACCAAAATGTAGGTAATTTTTGTAGCATTTAAGATTGAAGATTTTAGTGTTAAACTAGAAGACGTTCAGAACAATCCTTCTGTGAGTGTTTTTGTGCGTTCAAGTGTTACACTGTGTTTTATACTGAAGATGACAACGTGGTTGTAGAAATACGTATTTAGAATCATTAAATTCTATTGTGGTAAGGGTTTTTTAATTTTATTATTCAGATAACAGCTAGTTACATGTTGCTCATTCCCTAAAACACAACGAGCGCACGTCTTCAAAAAAAAATGCCTTATTGGTCTGCACAAACTGCGAAGAAACCAGGACGACCAACTACAAATTTACAAAAACTAAGTGACCGCAGTTAACGCCAAAAAATAGACAAACTAATGGCTCAAGTACTTATCGACGAATTAACCTATAAAACAGGCATGAGCGAGCGCACTTCCGACAATAAAGATGCGTCAACAATAATAAAAGAAATCAGCTCTCGTCAGCAAATATTTTCGTCAAAATTTTCTAAATATATTAATGACATCTGATGTGAAATTGTTATTGTGCGACAATTGTTGGAGAACATCCGAATAGTTAGATAAACACGAAAGCCCAAGATATGCTTGAAGGACTGCCTCTACCTCGTTCATAAAATGTTTATATTGCTGTTTGGTGGATTACATGCAGTATTATCCCACAGCGACACAAAATACACTTTAGATATTGAATAATTTAAACTATGAAGTTCTCCATATTCATTAAAGTTGTATCCAAATAGATTCAAGTTAACATTTCTTAGGAAAGAGTTTAAAAGTGCCGTTAAAATATTTTTTTTATGTGGTATGTTTTCTTTTATACTTATTGGCTGAAGTATGCTTAAACCGATAGAAATATTTTTAGAAACTAAAAGGGAAATTGTTCTAGAAACCAACTTTAAATTTTACTCATCAAACATTTCATATACATCAACTTATTAATATGCAATTTTTACCAATGCAATTTCTAGGACCAGCACTGAAAGGTATGTAGCTAAAAGGGTTTCTTAATTTTGAATTTTTGGGGTTAAACCTTTCCGGATCAAATTTCTCCGGATTTTCGTACAATTTAGAAGAATTTGATATTCCGTAGAGAAATATGGTTATCATTAAACCTTTCGGCAACAACAGCCCATCTGTAAAGTAATAAGCGCATTTAATTAGTAAATATTTTTTAACAGTAAGTGCGATATTTACTCCAGTCTACATCTTTTTCTAACACTCTTCCAATTTGGGGTACAATCGTGTAAATTCTAAGCGCCTCCTTAATCACCATTTCCAAATATTTCATTTCTTGAAAGTCCGTGTAAGTGGCAGTGCGTTTGGGATCATCAGAAAATATATTTTGAATTTCTTCATAAACTTTTTTCTAGAACATGATTTAATTATTATTAAAAGAATTGTATCGGGCATCCGTTTAATACTGAAGCTGACATTTATCAAATTTTGGAAATTTCTTTGTTTTGTATTTCCACACTGAGACTTATAGTTATTGTCAATTGGTGGTTTACATCTTTTGCCATAGTCGTACATGGCTGTTTTCCTTTAGTTTTTATTATTCACATTTTTTTTGTTTGGAATGCGGCACAATCTATCCCATTTCTTATATAATTGTAATTAACAATTTTTTATTTTAATTTTACCAATTTTTATATTTACGTCAAAAGTGATTATCGTATAGGACGCTAATGTTAATTTTTGCATTCGAACTCACTAATTTAACCGAAATTTGACACAAACTGTCAGCTTCAGTATTAAACGGACAGCCTCTATAAAATTTTGTGGAAGTATTAATAATAGTTCTAAGAAAACCAGTCAATGAGCTTGAAGAAGTTTTATTTTTAACTTATAACCTTCAATTTACGAATCTCATAGATAATCAATATATTATAATAGTAATAAAAATAGTAACAACAACAACAATCACTATTATAATAATAGTCGTTTATTTCCAATGGGAAACGCCAAGTACAGAAAAAAGTAAAATTACAATTATGTATTAGAGATATACGGGTAAAGTAAAAAAAAGCATACAAAAACAGTAATTATGAAAGTTTAATAATATTTGATAATGAATTGAAGTTATTGCACAAAATAGGAATAGGTGACCCCAACATTACATTAGTTCTGCTTGGAGAACATTCATTTTTGGAACATTAGAATTAATTTTATTTAATAAAAAAAACTGCAGTTGTGGTCATTGTGGAGAATTCTACATAAAAATTTTATACTGCTTATACAGGCAGGCCCAAAATGACCGAAGGGGTTTGAGTTCATTATAACTTCTTATTTAAGACATAATTATTAAATTTCTTTAATTTTAAATACAGTATATTAATAGAGAATATTTTTAATTTAATTATGAAAAATGATATCTCGCAAGTGGTGGCCATTTTCTGCTTCCCATATTCGTGCTCTTTCCAAAACATTTTCCATAACCTTTCGCAAAACTTCAGGTGCTATGTTGTTGATTTCGTCGCGTATATTATTTTTTAATTGCTGTAAGGTTCGAGGCTTATTAATATAGACTTTTCCTTTCAAATAACCCCAAAGGAAACAGTCTGAAGCGGTTAAATCCGGTGAACGCGGAAGCCAATTAAAATGTTTATTTAAATATTTAATGTCGTCTTTTCCAAAGTGACTTTGCTAAAATGACTTTGTAAAAATTTTAACCGATAAGCATAATAATAATCAGTTCTATGCTTCGTGAAGTGATAATGAATTGCAATATTTTCTTAAAATAAATATTAGTGTTTGTGGGCAAAGAGTAAATTTTCGAATGTGTAAATATCATAAACGATGACATGAAAAATCTAATCTGAAAATGACTCCGCATGATAGATCAAAATTCAAATTGTATATTCTTCTAGTAATACTTTTCTGAATAATGAATATTCGTTTTAAATCAATACTGCTATTTCTTAACTTTACTAATATTTAATTAATTTTTATATATATATATATATATATATATATATATATATATATATATATATATTTATATATACAGGTTGGCCCAAAATGACCGAAGGGGTTTGAGTTCATTATAACTTCTTATTTAAGACATAATTATTAATTTTTTTTTATTTTAAATACAGTATATTAACGGAGAATATTTTTAATTTAATTATGAAAAATTATATCTCGCAAGTGGTGGCCATTTTCTGCTTCGCATATTCGTGCTCTTTCCAAAACATTTTCCATAACCTTTCGCAAAACTTCAGGTGTTATGTTGTTGATTTCGTCCTGTATATTATTTTTCAATTGCTGTATGGTTCGAGGCTTATTAATATAGACTTTTACTTTCAAATAACCCCAAAGGAAACAGTCTGAAGCGGTTAAATTCGGTGAACGCGGAGGCCAATTAAAATCGCTTGTACGGGAAATAATTCGTTCACCAAAGATGTCGCGTAAAAGAGCCATTGTGTCCCTCGCAGTGTGCTCTGTGGCTCCATCCTGTTGGAACCATACTTGCGGATGGTTTTCCACGGCTGGCCTTAAAAAATTTTCCAACATTGTCCGATATCTAACACCAGTGATGGAAACGGCGACACCGTGTTCATTTTCAAAAAAATATGGGCCAATTATCCTTTCCGACGAAACACCGCAGCAAACGGTACACTTAAGTGGGTGTAATTCTCGCTGTTGAACTACTCTTGGATTTTCCGTAGCCCATATCCTGCAGTTTTGCCTATTAGCGAACCCATTTAATTGGAAATGGGCTTCGTTGCTCATAATTAAATTACATATGAATAAAATCATGCTTTTTGACGAAAATAAATTGCATAATCAAGTCGTTGCTGGTAATCTGTCGGTTTCAATTGTTGGACAAGCTGAATTTTGTATGGAAACATTCTTATTGTATGCAAAATTCTCTGCAGCGACCCTCTTGAGAGGCCAAGTTGTGTCGAACGTCTCCTGGTTGATGTTTCTCCATTTTCCCGAATACTCTCCTGTAACCGTTCAATATTGTCATCCGTGTGCACCGTTCGTCGTCTGCCGGCACCAGCAAGGTTCCTTACTGCCCCTTGTTCTCGAAAATTTGCAACCAGACGGTTTATTGTTGACTCTGAGGGTCCAACCCGCACATTAAAATAACGACGATATGCACGCTGAGCCAAAACAATTGATCGTTGATTTGAGAAATAAAGTTCAACGATTTTGGCACGTTGTTCAATTGTGTACTGTTCTATTTTAAATTCGCCAAGTACATTTTACTGAAAACAAAAAAAATATATATAATAAAAAAGTTATAAGGAATTAAAACCCCTTCGGTCATTTTGGGCCACCCTGTATTACTTCTAAGTTCGAGAGATGTGAAATGAAGCCTATTTAAAGTTAGGGTTACTGGGTGTAGAAGATTACACCAATCGAGAAAATATTGTATACTTATAGGACTCGTCGCAAATGCAATCTTCCATCAGTTACATGTCCTTAATTTACATACCACAAATAGCCTAAGAAAACACAACTTACAAAATCTATTGGAATAATTAAAATCTAACAAACAAACAATTAATGAAAATCAATCTTATTATTATTTCCATTTCTATTTCCATGACTTATCGTAAGCTTAACATTGTTTCTATCGGTGATGGAAGTAATTTTGTTTTTATCGGTGATTACACAAGACGGTTCACATTTCATTATTTTCTGATGACTATTGGTTTTAACGCTTCCAGTATTTACGAACTATTATGTTCGGTATACGGTTGGCCTAAAACTCTTTGTACTATTCAGCAAGTATTAATAATTAATACCTCTTGAAAGACTATCCCAACTTTATTTGTATCGGTTATTTCGAAAAGGCGACTTCTCCTCAAGTGAGCGAAAATGGGTTAAGCTCACCAATTGATTCAGAATATGTTTTAAGCTTTGTTACATGTGAAAACGCCACATTTCCGCTGTTCATTAGAGTAACTTGAACAGCTGTGATTTTCTGTTTACGTCGAAAAGGCCACTTCTCCGGAGGCGTTGTCCAACAACATAGGTGCGCCGAAGAGTTTGTTGATGTTAACGGACGTCTCAGTCTGCAGTCGCTTGTGATCTCGCGTATTTAAATTAATCAACAAAGAAAGAAAGAGAAGGGCATTATTAATCGTCATAAGTATAAAAGTGAAGTAATCAAAAAGGCTAAAGTAAAAGGTAAGGAGCATATAAATTATGTGGGAAAGAAGGTTATGGCGCGAAAAACGGGAATCGATGGCATTTGTCACAAGAAGTATGTCAGAAAGCTTTCTTGATTTTATATGGTGTTGGTGAAAAGCATATTAGACGATTTTGTCACCTACTAACTACTGGAACCACTCCTACAGATAATAGAGGTAAATATGTGAAATCCAGACATAATTTAATACCAGGCGAGGTGTGCTTTCAAATAAAAGAACACAGAATCGTTCGACGTGAAAGAAGTTCATTATTCTAACAATATACCAAAAAAGTATTTGTCCGCTGCTTTGGCTGTTAAACAGATGCATAAAATGTTCATGGAAAAGATTCCTGATTCGAAGGTGAAATACAGCTTTTATTTGAAATATTTCCATGAAAATTTTTCTTATACTTTTGGTCGTCCTCAAGTTGACGTGTGTTCTACCTGCGAAACTGGGCTATAAAGGTAAAAGTACAACTCACAATGACGTTGCAAAACGAGTTGCCGCGACAGAACTCTTAGTTCACCAAAATAGGGATAAGAAATTCTATGAGAAACTAGACCACATCAAGAAGCTCGTTGCAGGGACAGATGAGATATTGGCAATCACAATGGATTACATGTCAAATTTATCTATGCCGGATATACCTGTACAAGAAATTTTTTTCTATCGACAGTTATGGGTGCAAATAAACGAATCAAATTAAATAAATAAATTAATTTCGAAATTACGTACCAGAATTGTTCTAATGATTTTTATAGACACAACTCATATATCTTTAGTGGAAACGATCCCCTCTCGTCACCGTAAAAAAAATTCCCGTACGAGTAATTGGTACATACAATAAAGAAGCGTGATGCTTAATAAATCCCTGTTGACAGGAGGGCTACAACTGCGATACTCTACATTAAGAGGTAATTAAAGCCCTATAGTTAAGCAGCCACGTGATTAACAAAGGCGGGATCACGAATGATCGATATCGATATCTAGCGTTCGGCAATCGAAGTGGAGAAGAAACAACGAAGACAGTTAATACGCAATAATATCTACAGATAAATGAAGGCAAGCATATGAACTTACAGGTAGGTTCAAAATTAATAGAACAAAATAAAATAAAGAACACGCTAATTTGCCCCAAATAAATACGTGTCTACGAACACATAACAAAATATATAAGTTGATTTCATTTTATTGAATATACTTTATTCGCGCTTTGAAATCATTTAGAGAAAGGATCCAAGGCCATACAAAATCACAGGACACTTAACGAGTTACACTGAGAGACTATGCGTTTGAAGGTAATATCTCCAAGAGTTATGCTATTTCCACCGGTTTTAAAGTTGACTTAATAACCCTTACGAAGTTTGTTATTTTTGGGACAATTCTATATATGTATTTGTAATATCTCTTTAAGTCGCGAAGTATCATTAACAATTAAAGTTACCTGTATATCTGGATACGTGGCTAAAGCGTATAAAGTAAATGTTATAGCTGTTGCTGTAGTGTCGTGACCCTAAAATAGCGTAATTATTTATATATTTATGCAACTTTATTACAGAAATAAAATGTAATAATATAACCTCAAGCATGAAAGTATCAACTTCTTCGCATATACTTTCTTCGGTAAAACTAGAATCTTTAGTAGAGTATTCCAATAGCAAATCCAAAAAAGCCCTTCTCTTTTTAATACCTACATTATCGGTAGTTCTACCATAATTATTAGAATTACTAAAAAATTCGTCTTTTCTCCTACGAATCACGGATTTTGTAAAATCATGAACTACTTGTAAGGCGTGTTTTTCTCTACGGGAATCTTCAGTGAAAGAATATAATATGTCGTTTCTTAATATTATAGAAAACGAACGACGTACGATAATCTCGAAGAGCAGATTGACGGATTTTACATATTCGGAGTCTAGACTTTTTTGTGCGTTGACTGAGGTTCCCATTGCAGTTTCTAAAAAATAACACATTAAAAAATATATACATAATATATAGATCGTCCAACTTTACCACAAATAATATCTAATGTACACCTAGCAATGAAAGGATACAAATTTATGGAACCCTTTTTTGATTCGTTTTTCCATATCGATACTAGAATTTCACTTTCCGCATTGAAAACGTCAATAAATTCTTCTAGTATTTGAAAGTGGAATGCTGGTGTTATAATTTTTCGGTGTTTTTGCCATTTGCTTCCTGAAAATGGAACGACTAATTTATTTTCTTATGTATACGTATAGTAGTGTGCACAATTATTTTAAAGGAATCGCTTTATTTCAGATTAGTTCTAAAGAAACCAAGTTGTATATGCCTGAAAATGTTCAATTTTAGAAATTATTTAAAAAATTAACAAAAAGCTATTATTGAGAATTTGAAGGTTCTTTTGTATATTTTGTATTAGTAATATGATTTAACACAACCAAACAGGTGGATGAAATATTTTCATCCACCTGATGAAGCCATTATATGGCGAAACAATATTGTAGTGTATTTACAATAAAAGAATTTTTGAAACTAGAAGTTTAATTAGCTATTTCTTAGCGTTAAAATACCAAATAATAATTTGCCACTAGCTTCGGGTCTGCAGTCAATAACACATTAAAAATTATATCTAGTTTCTATCCACTGAATGTTCTGACGTTTCATCTCCGGATCCTATCAATACGTCTAGGAGGTGTCATCCGCACGAATATGTGTTTTCCACTATTCTTCATCTGCGTCTTGAATACATTCTTTCCAGTACTCACAAATCTCTATCTATTCGCTTTTTGATCCGGTCCTAGTAATCCAGTTAGCATAAAATCTAAACACATGTTTAAATGTGCTGGAAATCAAAATATTTCAGGAACGTTGGAGAGTTGTTTGGTAATTAAACGAGGATCTGTGCGTATCATTAGTACCCCAGAATTGACGTTTTGTTCAGTTGTTACGTTTTGAAAAAGAAGGTCCAATTGTATTAATTTAATTTATTTTAATAACTAATAGAATTAAGATTGGTAGTGACATCGCGCGATTTGATTTACAACTTCTTCAATCTAATCGAGTTTCACTTGCGTGAGATTCGTAAAGAAAGTTATAGATGTCGCCCTAAATCTGTAGCGCATGACCGAGTGACTTAGGTGATTCGCTCTGTCTTTCGTACGATGTTCATTGACCAGTCAAGTTGCTACTTTGATTAAGTTCGTGTAAGGTTTTTACGGTAAGCAGTATCTTGTTCTTTTGTACCTTTTTCTAATGATTGTCCTTTATCCTTTGTAGGATATAATTTAATTATTATCGTATGCCTGTTTGAGAATTTTACCTTTTGCTGCCTTTCAACGCAGTTAACACTTCGCAGATAAAGCTTGGCAAGCGGACACGTGTCCTACAGGACTGATTTTCTTTAAACCATCCACGGATGTTTCCCTGGGAGTTGAATTTTTGAAGGAAAACCGAGTGAAAACGGCTCATTTCCCATCCATTCGTGATTTTTATTTGAGGCGTGGTCACCAAAAAAAAATCCTTCTAGAACATTATTCTACGACACCAACATATGGCGAATTTCCGATGACATCTATGGCCGCAGTGCTTTGGGTGAATTACATAGGAGTTTTACGAAATAGTATTCAAATTATTGGTGATTTTAATTTACCACAATATTATGAACATATTAGTTCCAGTACAGTGAGTACTAGAGTTTCTGCTTTCCTGGAATTTTGTGATTTTTTACAACTCAAGCAATACAATGCGATTGTGAATGCTGACGGTCGACTTCTTGATTTGGTCTTGTCGAACATGGATCACTACAATCTAAGCACTACCCACGACCAGCATCCCTTTGTTCCTGAAGACGCATATCATCCTGCCTTGTCAGTTAATATGGAGTTTTTATCTACATTGAGACCGGATCAGTTTCCATCTACTAACTGTCAGTACAACTTCAGAAAGGCGAATTATGAAAAACTGTATGAGGACCTGGTGGAGGTTGATTGGTCCTTTCTGGATGGTATTAATGATGTTAATCTCGCCCTGGATTGGTTTTACAATGTTCTGAGCGATATATTTGATTCAACTATTCCGAAGATGTCGAGAAGCACCTCGCATTTTCCTGCTTGGTTCAATAATGAAATTAAATGTAACATTAAAGCAAAAAATTATTATAGGCGTAAATGGAAAGGTACTAATAGTCCGATGTTCTATGAAGAGTTCAGAAGACTACGTACACTAACGAAATAACAAATATCTACTGCTTATACTGCATACATGGTGAATACAGAGACCAGCATCACGGCGGATCCTAGAAGAATATGGTCTTTCGTACGTTCCCGGAGGGGAACCTCACGTATTCCTGGAAAACTATTTTATAGAAATGCTTGGCTTGACAAACCACAAGCCATTGTAGACGCATTTGCCAGTAATTTCTCGGAAATGTTCTCGACCGCCAATATTGTTGACTCTCCCACTCTAAAATCTCAATGTCAGCCGTTTTCTCTCTGTCGCATTACTGAACATACTATTTCCAGCATAATGGCTACTTTTCCTGATAAATTTACCTCTGGTGATGATGGCATTCCCAGCTTCCTGATCAGGGACACCAAATTTGTTCTGTCAGCACCACTAACCAAAATTATAAACCTAGCACTGCAGACATCATCCTTCCCCGATAGATGGAAGTGTGGCCGTATTGTTCCTGTATTCAAGAAGGGTGATAGCAGACATATTTCAAACTACAGACCGATTTCGCTCTTATCAAACTTTGCAAAAATTTTCGAACAAGTTTTGTTTGATGCTATTTACTTCAATACCCATTCATATATCACACAGCACCAGCATGGTTTTATGAAAGGTCGGTCTACTACTACAAATCTAGCTTGCTTTACGCAATATACGAATGAAGTCTTGGACAGTAGGGGTCAAGTGGATGTTGTTTATATGGATTATTCACATGCTTTTGATAGCATCAACCATATGTTGCTACTTCAAAAACTTGATAGCTTTGGCTTATCTCCGAATTTATACATGTTGTTGGGATCTTATTTATCTAATCGATATAATTATGTGTTTTATAATGGTTATAAATCGTACACCTTTGCAGTGGCTTCTGGAGTACCGCAGGGTTCCAACTTGGGACCTTTGCTTTTCTCATTATATATGAATGACCTTTTTCCACTGTTAAGATGTCAGGCGCTAGCTTACGCAGACGACATCAAACTATTTTCTGATATCGCCAAACCAGGTGATGCTATTGGCTTGCAGCATGATGTTAACATTCTTGTGGAGTGGTCTCAGAGGAATGAATTGTCTTTGAATATCGACAAGTGTGTGGTGATGTCATTCTCCAGGAAGAACGCACCAGTCTTATCACGTTATTTTATAAATAATCAGCAGTTGAATAACACAAACTCAGTAAGGGACCTGGGAGTGACGTTTGATCCGGAGCTATCTTTTAATGATCACATTGTGGGCATCTGCCACTCGTCTTCGAGAGCATTGGGCTTCCTCATTAGAGCCTCGGGGTGCTTCAGCAGCATCTCCTTGCTAAAATCTTTGTATTTCACTCTTATAGTTCCGAAACTCGAGTATGCGTCTATTGTTTGGTATCCCTTCTACATCTCGCAACAGTTTCCAGTTGAACGTATACAGCGCCGATTTGTAAAATACCTCTTCTTCAAATCTAATCGTGTATATCCTGACTGGAACACTTCCTATGAAGAACTGCTTCGACTCTATGGGGTTCAGTCTTTGACTGTTCGTCGAGTTAACTACAGCGCAAGGTTTCTTCATAAGCTTCTCCACAATAAAATTGATTGTGCCGCGCTGTTGTCTAGGGTCAGATTCAATGTGCCTAGTGTGAGTACCCGTAACCCTGTTACTTTCTTGCTGTCGACTCCAAGGACGAATCTACTGATGAGATCACCGATATTCCACATGATGAGGAATGCTGAGGCATATTATAGTGACATATTCATTGGAAAGGTGGACACTAAGGATATGTGAACCTTGACATCATAATTGTCGGTATTACTTATTTGTTATATATCAAAATTATTTTAGTTATGTAATAGTTTAACATAGTATGTATGTGTATTCATACATCTAATTTGTGTACTTATTGCTCTGTAATTGGGATTACCTGTTGGGCAAATAAATAAATATTATTATTATTATTATTATTATTATCAAAATCCCTTTGGAGGGAATTTCCTGTAAAGGTTATAATTTAGACGTTAACAAGGAACATTTAAAGTAGGTGTTAGGTTTTCTTTTCTTGATTTTATTTAAAATATAAGTACTAGTCATAACCTCTTATGGTTATGTATGTGTGTGAACATTTCAGTAAAGTAAAGGCTCTAGAAAAAGCCGATTATTAAATATTTTGTGCATTCGATGCAAATTAAACGTTACATAAATGATAGCATCGTAAGATTCTGTTAGATTTATACCTTGCATTTAATTTAGGGCTAGGTTTTGGTGATGAGCATTTTATTGGTTTTAATTCAAAAGTAATTTACAGACAATTCATTTCTGAACAGTGTATTGTTCTTCTGTACGAGGTATTGGTCCTTCAGACGGGCCTACGTACTGGTTAAGTATCATTTTGGGATACGTTGTTGTTTTGATATAATTAAGATCGTTGTAACCTAATTGTAAAGAACCCAGAATTAAGTATACTTAGTTACGTTCTACTGAAACTTTTGTTCAGACACGTATTTAGATTAATTCATATTTTGTTTACTTTAATTTCTTACCTGTTAATACAGGGTGATATACTTGCAATTGATACTGTTTATTGTATTCACTGATATGCGCCAGGGGCGTAACAGTTAAATTTCATTTATATTGGTAGATTTAATCCGAGATTTTGGAATTGCCAAAACTTTATTATTGTCTTAGTGATAAATGATTAGTAGTAATATTTCATTAATTTTAGTAGTTCAAATCTTTATTATAGTGCTAATTGTTTAGTAGATATATTTCATTAATTTCAGTAGTTCAAATCTTTATTATCGTCTTAGTGATAATTGTTGGCACTATAATTTTGTGCATTCGCCAACTTATGTTCTAGCTTAATTGCTCTTACGTCGACTTATATTTTTTGTCAATATTTAAAATTTTCTTGAGCCTACTGTTTTTTTTTTGGTTTATATTAAACTTGTTACAGTTGATGTCATGTGTTTATTTGATAACTATCCCACAAGTGTACGAGTTAGGCAAAGGTGTATTGAATCAGTAACAAGTAGTTTGGAGTCAAATTAGTTTGGTTTTGAAACTACCAGCATCCCACCCGCTTCCGTGTTGCGGGGGTGACCTGCAGGGGAAATACGGTGGCGCTCACATTCCACCTCGCGACCTTGACCCGCGACGCACTCCGAAAAACGATTGAGTTGGCCGGCAGAGTATTTCCTTGGGGACGTTCGCCAACAGGTAGGTTCAAAGCAAAGGGGGGGTGGCCCAGCAGAACATCTCGCTCCTACGTATAACTACTTGATTGGTATTTTGTTTTTGTCGCGAAAAGTGTAGCACAGTCAGCTTACCAATTGGATCATCTTGCAACGCGTTGCTTTCCCGATCATTTTTAAACTATTTAGTCCATCGGCAACAAGCAGATGTGATCACAGATGATTTTTTCAAAGCCGTCACAATCATGGGAAGACTTACGGTTTTTTATTTTTTTCTGCTGGCCGATATAAAATTTGGTTACATATTTTTGTTCTTTCATTTCATCCATCATGGCTTTTAGAGGCGTGATAACAATTTTACTCACGATCGGTTAGTAAACTGAACATTTCTAACCTTAAAACTGGTTAGAAAATGCGCTATTACATACCGAGGTAGGTAATAGCACTTTACCGGCTAGTTTATGTCACTTTTCCGGCTAGGTAATGTCATTTCAGTATCTATGAAACATCAGTGTTATTTAAATAAGTAAATCAAATTATAATACAAGTATTCACAAATCCTTATTAAGGACAACCTTAATAATAACAGGACAACATTTTAGTACAAAATTTATGCGCTTTTCGAATTAATATTAATTGTTATATTAGAATTTCCATGACTGTTTACTATTAGAGAAAGATGTTTAAAATCGTAGGATAATAATTTAGTAATCTGTTAGAAAATATCACTATTAACTGTTGCGTTACCTAGCAACAGTACCTATCAAAAGCATTTATCAAAATGTCATGAAATTTAATACATACTATTATATTTTTGAAATTTAGTAATTTAATAGTTTGTATAATAATTAATTACTAACCGATCATAAAAAAATCATCGTCAGAAAGATTCGTTCCCGTCTCGAGATTAAGTTCACCTCGATGCTGCATGTCTCTCGTCTCTCGACGGTAATAAACTACTTTCCACCTTGGTATGTAATATACTATTACAACCCTTCGAACTCAAATTAATAAAAACAAATGTTGGACGAATCAGCATTACAAACACAATGATTAATAAAATTTACTTTACCTGTGCTGATTAATAAGCCTAGTCCCAACCATTTGACGAAGAAACTATACATATCGGATTTTGTTAAAATGGTTGTAGAATTTAATATAAATTCCAAGTCCTTCGGTTCAATAATGTAAAAATATGCTTGCCCTCCAACGTATACTTTGAAATTTGTTTTATATGTATTGCACCATTTCATTAAACTTGGAAGAAGAACTGCAAATGAAAAAGGAATTAGTATTAACAAGCCCACACTAATGTAGACACCGATAATATAGGTTTATTTCTTGACATTATTTTTGAGCTCGTAGATTCTGATATATTAATATAAGGTGAGAGAATGTTTAGTATATCAACAACATTTATCATCTTTATTGATTTAAAGCATTTTGATAGATTATTATTTGTTTCGAAAACCGTGTTTGTATTAAGTATTTTGAAATATATAAGTAGCTATGAAGAACCTGCTAATTTGTGTTGTACGAGAAATGTCCTTTTAGAACAAAACGCCAGGTATCAAAATTAATCTCAAACCTTTCGCTAACCTAAATCTAAAGTTTCATCAAGATACGGCAAGTGACTTAGACAAAGTGAATTTTTAAAGTTTTTAAGTTGGCTCAAAAATGGAATTGAGTAGTGAAAATTTACGGGCAAAGTAGGATTAACACAATAACAATGTTTTCTGAGTTGATTCTTGTTTTTGATGATGAAGCACAACATCAATCGACAATTTCACGTTGGTACTCTGAATTCCAACGTGGGCGCACCAGTATCAGCAACGATCCCAGGGTAGGTCCGCCAAAGACAACAGTCACCCAGAAAAACATCGATACTGTGCAGCGTCTGATTAAGGAAGATAGACATCTGACATATCGTGATATTAAGGCATCCATGGGTATTTTAAAGACCTCAGCCCGAATGATCCTTCATGATGAACTGGGTGTGAGAAAGTTAGTTTCCCGTTGGATTCGCATCTTCTAACCGAAGAGCAAAAGTCGACTCGCGTTAATTAAACTCAAGAAACGTCTATAGCATCGTGAGTGGCGATGAATCATGGATTTATTCCTATGAACTCGAAAATAAACGTCAGTTCAGTCCGCTGTTTGGGTGTTTCAAGATGAAGAGAATCCGAGAAAAGTTATCTATTCGGGAAGTATGTTGGCTACATTTGTGTCAGACTTGTGTCAGATTTGTGTCATACCTTGTGTCAGACACTGGTCCTGTCACTTTTCAATTACTGTTTGATTGTTTATGGTCCATGTTAGGATTTTGTGGAGGCTGGTAGGGTACAGAGGGTGCAGAATGCTTGTATAAGATATATTTTTGGCATAAGAAAATATGAGCATGTTTCACATAAACTAAAGGATTTGAATTGGTTAAACATCACAGAAAACCACCCTACCTTTTGGATAGGATTACTTTCAGAACGGATGTCCACAACATCAATATAAGAAATAAGAATCTTATTACACCGCCTGCTCATAGGACGGCATTGTTTGAGCGATCGTTCTCTTATAATATCTATTTATTATATAACTCTGTGCCGGGTGAACTAAAAACGAAAAATGTTGCGACGTTTAGGCGTTTAATGTACAATCACCTCATTCTGCGTCAATGAATTCTTTACTACAGGCGAATGATACGTAGGCATCTTTTGTTTTAAGTTGCTTATGCGGTTGTATTATATATATATTTGTTACATGATTTGTATCTTTGATATATACTTCTTTCATTTTCATTTGACATCACACACAGAATTAGATTAGGTTAGGTTAGTTTACTAGGCATTTAATTAGAATTAGGAGAATGTTCTTCATTTGTTATTAAAGTAAGGGTTCAGTGGAAGAGCAGCTAATAACATTGTTATTTTGCTGAACTGCCCCTTAAGGTTTACCCAACTTCTTTCTTGATTATTTAATTTTAATACTTTGATTTTAATTTTTATTCCTGTTATTTGTTTATTCTATTATCACCGGTTTCTGTATTATTATTATAATTTCTTTTCTCTAACCCATATTGTTCGATATATGAAAATGTATTGTTTGGGAAAATAAAGGCATTATTATTATTATTATTATTATTATTATTATTATTATTATTATTATTATTATTATTATTATTATTATTATTATTATTTGTCTCAAAATCAGGTCATGTAGCTACAATTGCTTTGCAAGATCGAAGAACGGTTAATACGGATTGGTACATAATTGTTTGTTTGCCAGAAATAACTGCCTTACTTCGAGTTCGCACACACCTGGAAAGATAATTGAGTTTTTGGAGCAGCAAAATATCCAATTATTAGGTCATCCTCCATATAGCCCTGACCTAGACGATTTTTGCTACGTTTCCAAAGATGAGGGATGGAATGCGTGGTCGACGATTTCAGTCGCCGGAAGAAACAGTAGATGCCTTCAAAACGATTTCGACTGTCCCAACTGAATAACGGCTTCAACAATTGGTTTGATCGAATGCAGAAGTGTATAAATTTTTGTGTAAAGTATTTTGAAAAGCAATAAAGCATTTTGTGTCGATCCACTGTTTGATTTTATGGTATGTATATTGTATATGCATTAACACTTTATCCAAGTACCTGCTGTGACAAAACGTTCCCGTCCTGTACTGTTTTCTAAGGTGCGAATGGACTATACACATAGATAGCACCATATCGCATATAATGAAAGAAAACATAATTTGAAAGTAAAATAACGCTCACACTGTAGCAACAATTCTAATTATAAATTAAAAAAAATGGTATTTAAAAATGTAGTAACTAAACTAGGAAATGTTGTATAATACAGTTGTTTTAATTTAATTTTTTAATGAATAATAAACAATGATTCTAATGCCGAAATGGGGAAGCAGAAATGAACAAATTGTGCGTTGGAATTAAGTGCAAAAAGTTGAATAAAACTTACTGGTAGGCGATGCTAATTCCAAAGCACTTCCAAAAAGTGGTATTCCACGAGGTCCGGGAATATTTTTCAAATATTTTTCAAAATATTGCACTTTAAAATACCAATAGGTAAACCAAGCAATCAAAGGAGATGTAATTATTATCAATACAATAGCTACCAACATTTCTAGAGAATATCGATCTATACTACGTGAGATAAGCTTTTTCAGTTATTAAACAGAAACAAATAAATAAATTAAATATAAATAAAATAAAGAATGGAAAGATGTTGATATACTGAAAGATTAAATGTAGTATTTTCAACGTTGAACAAACTCTAGTTTAGATACAGATGTAAATAAAATAGTCTTAAGCCTGTCTATACGGTTAAAGGAAAATTATTCATAATATATCACAGAACATAATACTATGATGCTGGTAAAATGCACGCTACTTAATAACTTGTGTAAATTATTTAACCATCAAATCACTAAGATACATCCTATTATTATGTTGGACCTTGAAGAAAGAATACTTCAGATGCACGGCATTGATTACGCATATGATTATATACGTATAATTATTGTATTAGCACGTTTTTCAAATACACGAGGCATGCTTTGTAAAAATAAACAATATATTTATCCTAATCACGCGTGCGTAACATTTACACATGTCGCTAATATAGGTAGGTACATGAGTTTTATAATAGAATATATTGTGTATGCGTAACCGAATGTAATCAAAATTACCTAAATTGTCCTCACGTCGCAGAAACCACCAATAAAGCAACCATTGCCTAGGACAAGTGTAGGCGAATCTAAGGAAAAAGCTAGAAACTTAGTTCTAAAATGACTCTATGGCCATACACAAGTGTGATTATACCCATCATAAGCTATGAAGCAGTCGCATGTTAGTCAAGAACTATGCAAAAAGGAGCTGGTAGATGGCTAAGTGCCGTCTCCTAGCTCGTTTATCTACTACCTCTAGACTACAAACTAATTCAAAGCCAAACACCTATAAGCCGAGTCCATCGCACTGACCATTATAAGTTGATAGAAGAACTTCAAAGATATTCCATTATAGGGAAACCGGGTGGCGGCATGGTTCAAAAATTCAACTTTGGTAAGAAATGTATCAGAATAATTGAAACATACATGAGTAGGTAAACCCCACCAGTTTTGTATCATAGAAAGGTATTTTTAATAATATAAAACATTATTAAAAATCTGGTGCGAAGAACACAAATACAGGTTCACTATTAATATTTTTGTGAACGTGTCCGAACATATCCCTCTCCAGAGACGTAGATACGTATTTCGCCTTTCTACAGGCTCATCGGTACGCCCCTGCTGGAGAAAGGATATCTTCAGACACATTCACAAAAAAGAACCACATCGCCACATCACAGAAATTACCCAGACCGAGCGTAGAACCTCGTCCCGTCCACATAACCAATGTGAAGTAACGACGCCCTTCCAAAGGTGGCACAGCCTTATCTCTAGAAACTGCATTTTGTTTGTGTCTTCACTCATACTACGGACTAACCGCATGTATAATGTAGCAAAATAATTGAAACATACATCAGTAGGTAAATCCCACCAGTTTTATATAATACAAAGGTATTTTTAATAATATAAAACATTATTAAAAATCTGGTGCGAAGAACACAAATACAGGTTCACTATTAATATTTTTGTGAACGTGTCCGAACATATCCCTCCCCAGAGACGTAGATACATATTTCGCCTTTCTACAGGCTCATCGGTACGCCCCTGCTGGAGAAAGGATATCTTCAGACACATTCACAAAAAAGAACCACATCGCCACATCGCCACATCACAGAAATTATCCAGACCGAGCGTAGAAGTAAATTCAGCGCTGCTTGTTGTCAGACAGCCGAAGTACCTCGCCCCGTCTACATAACCAATGTGAAGTAACGACGCCCTTCCAAAGGTGGCACAGCCATCTCTCTAGAAACTGCATTTTGTTTGTGTCTTCACTCATACTACGGACTAACCGCATGTGTAATGTATCAGAATAATTGAAACATACATGAGTAGGTAAGGTAAACCCCACCAGAATTGTATGATACAAAGGTATTTTTAATAATATAAAATATTATTAAAAATCTGGTGTGAAGAACACAAATACAGGTTCACTATTGTGAACGTGTCCGAACATATCCCTCCCCAGAGACGTAGATACGTATTTCCCCTTTCTACAGGCTCATCGGAACGGTGCGTTCTTCACACCAGATTTTTAATAATATTTTATATTATTAAAAATACCTTTGTATTTGGTAAGAAATATAAAATAGTCATTGCAGATAGGGACGAGTGCAAAAAAGGACCATCCGTCCAGGCAGAATCTATCTGGTATACTCACAGCTTTAAAACAGAAAAGGGTGTTGGAGCCAGAATATATAGTCTCAAAGAAAGGACAATGATCCAAGGAAGTCTAGGTAGATACTACGGTATTTCAAGCGGAATTGGTCGCATTGCATCACTGCGTTAGGGAAACTAAGAGACAGGGTGGAACAAATCGCACCGTCGTCATCTTCTCCGACAACCACGCAATGTTGAAGGCACTGGATTAACTACGAGTTAAATTTAAACTTGCATGTGATTATATAAGTACCCTAA
The DNA here is from genome assembly GCA_935421215.2 of Melolontha melolontha. NCBI lineage: Eukaryota > Metazoa > Arthropoda > Insecta > Coleoptera > Scarabaeidae > Melolontha > Melolontha melolontha. Next base: position 162,085,598 of record OW285237.1, on the reverse strand, counting down.
ACTACCTCGGTGATTACATGAAAGTGATATTATGTTTAGTCCCGGGGCACGAAGGCCACAAATCCAATGAGAAGGCGGACTAATTGGCTCGACAGACCTCGTCTACTGCTTTCATAGAACCGAAGGATTCCTTGACATTGCAAAAACGATTATTAAAACAGTCATGAAAAGCGGGCTGAAAGAAGATCTGGGCAAGGTGGAAGAACTTCCCAGGTCAAAGACAGATATAACAGTTCTTTACAGAATATTCGCCTATGTTTCCAACTGACTTACTGAATAGTGACAGAAAGTCAAACGCCAAATACTATTTGCTTTTGGAAGAAATATTACCTAATTATATCCCGAAATATAAACGACACCCCTTTTGTATTTCGGGAATAGAGAACAAAAACTAAAATTGATCATCGTACATGGCTTTGTTGCTTTTTAAAATATTCTCCCTTAAGATCAATACACTTTTGTATGCGCTTGAATCAATTTTTGAAGTACTTTTTCAACTCCGATTGAGGTACTTCCAAAACATGCATTTTGAAAGCTTCTTCAGGCGTCAACAAATGTTGACCTCGTAATTTATTTTTGATTTGGGGCAATAGAAGAAAGTCATTGGATGCCAAACCATAATTGTACGGCAGATGACCTATCAGTTGCTTTTTCATTTGCCAAAAACTTTCTTGTTTGAGTGGATGTGTGAGAGCTAGCATTGTTCTGGTGGTCTTCGTCGGTTGGTTTTCCTTATTTTTCCGAATACTTCTGGCAAGCAAATGCTTATGTACCATTCATAATTGACCGTCCGACGGTGCGCTAATGGTACACTTGCCACATGTTCGGTTTTTCCGAAGAAACAGGCGACCATTTGCTTCGAAGTGCTTCACGCGCAAGCAACTTTTGTTGAATTGCACTCATCTTGAAAGAAAGATCCATACAGTCAACTGCTGTTTACTTTCGGGTTTATTACGCATAGATCCATGATTCGTCACCTGTTACGGTGTCGTAGACGTGTTTTGTAGCCCCCCGATCGTATTTTTCTTAGCAGCGGTCAGGCAAACCGTAGAACGTGGACGTAAATTTTTCAAATAAAATTTCGTATGATTGGCGTTGTAATTTGTAGACAGCAATGTTTACATTCATATTTACCTCGCAAAATTACATACTAATTTGAAAATATTTAATATAAAAGCCGAAAACTCCAAGAATTTATCAAATGAACGGCTAAGAAATTATCTTATCTATCTATCTACCTATATATATATATATATATATATATATATATATATATATATGAAGCGTTGTTCTTCGGGATATTTCGCCGCGTTTGTATGATTTCGTCCTGAGAAGGACAACTTTCTTCCTGACGTTTCGGTGACATCACTTTCACCTATTTCTAGAGGATCTTCTCGTTGCAATGGTAACTTCAAGAGTATATATAAATATATATATATATATATATACAGGGGATACATCCTTAAAGATTTGTAAATTCTACATTTGCTAATTTATTGAGAATAATGGACAACATAAATTATATCTTCTTTTACGTGCAGTATAAACACACAGTATATACGTAGGCATCTAGTGGGTGTTTTACAATTTGTGTGTGTTTGCTTTATTATACTCATGTAATGACTAAACCAGGTTATGTATTCAAAACATCCATTTCATCAATACAACCTCGTTGAGTTATGATCTTACACCACATTGTTTTTATCTTGTAACCAGATCACTAGGCTAAGGGAACAAACTCTAATATATAACGAGACACTCTTAGGTCTCTACAGTCGGAGTCAGACAAGCAGAGTCACTGCAAAGCTAGAGAGGGTACAAGTCTAGGGCCTCATATTTATAATGTAGTATTTACTGTTGTTATCGTTATTATCGTTATTGAATTATATGTTATTATTTAATCGTTGTCCTGCATATTATTTATCACACTGATAAACCTGCTGTATAAATGGAACTGCCTCGGCAACAGTGTTACCTCCGGAACCAGGTGACATTACATGACGATCCTGGCCACGTCTGATATTACATGGCGATTAGATGATCAGATATTAAATGGCGATCCTGCCATTCCACCATCTGACATTACACTCATATTCAAAGGTACTATTTCTTAAGAATAGAAATAAAACAACGGTTTTAATCTTCACTTTTACTCTTTATTCGTAAAACGACAATTGTTTCGCCAGCACAGTGGCTTCCTCAGGTGTTTACATCTAAACAGTACGTTACAAACTAAATAAAAAATTAAAAATATATCTATAAAATCAAAAAGGATGGTATTTAAAATATTTTTACAGAAATCTATACAAGTATTGTCTGTATTGAAAAATGTGGCGCATCTGGTCGGCCCTAACTGTATATTATGAGGTACTAAACGTGTTTACACATAAATTTGTTTAATAAACTACATATACATTTGTATTACTGTCTAAACAGATTTTAAGTAAATAAATTTAATAAAGGCGAGTTATTTAAATCTAATTTATCATTTAATAAAATTTGTGACTGTTTTAATTTATTTTCGTATTTAGTGCTATTTCTTTATACTGAAGATGATAACTTAATTGTCGAAATACGCATATTGGATACCAATATTAATGTTGTAAAAAGTTTTATATCTTTTATAAAATTAAATTGCATCCATTCCGCTTTCTATTATAAAAAAATGGATATAGTAAATATGTAATCGTATATAAGAGAAAATAAGCTTTCAAGCATTTAATTAACATTACCTAATTTTGACACATAAAGTGACACTGTTCAAAACTGTACGACGTTAGGAAACGCTTTACTTCTCGTAACTAGTTACGTAATGAAAAATATTTCGTAACCAGTGATGAAAAATTCATTTCTAAAGACAACAGAGAATAGAGGAACGTTAAATAATACAAACTGCTTGATTCTTCATTTTATGCATTATAAACATTTATGATACAATGGTTAATTCCTGCAGACGTAGAATTCAGTTGCTCTGATTTCGTGATGTAAAACGGAACTTTCATTTAAGCTTAATTCACCAAGAATATCAGTAGCAATCCTTTTCTTATTTTCTATAGAATTCTCTACATAACCATCCGTTACAGTATTTGACTTCCAGCCTCCATGTCGCTTAATCTTCAAAATATCCACACCAGAATTTACTAAAAAGGTAGCCGATCACTTTCTGAAATAGTATCCGGTAAATAAGAAAGGGTTTGGTAGTTTCAAAAACTGAGGTAGATCACCGATTTGAATGTATTAATGCCAACTGGCTGTGGGCCGCATTTACCATTATTATATTTGACGAAAAACCTATCGTGTTTAACGTTTCGCGGACGAAAAGAAATATATTTTCTAATAAGAGACAACGAAGTATTTAACTAATAAAAGTAAATATTGTGTTTTTTAGTTTTGCTTTTCTAATTAATTTATTGATTATTTCTATGTCAAAGCCATTACATTTCGCGATATTTTTAATGAAATCCAGTTCTATTTCATATCTCTCTTTTGTTAACGGAAAATTTAGTAACCGATTGACTAAGAAATTAAAAGAAGCTGTCTCATGTTGAAAACTGTGAAATTTGAAATTTCCGACGATTAAATTTACGGTGGAAAAGGAACACAACGGCAAGATACCATTTTTAGATACTTTACTGATTAGGAATAAACATAAAATAGAAATCGATATTTTTCGGAAAGAAACCAATGTTAATAGATTCATCATCGGGTATTCAAATCACAGTCCTCAACATAAGACAGCTTCTTTTAATTTCTTAGTCAATCGGTTACTAAATTTTCCGTTAACAAAAGAGAGATATGAAATAGAACTGGATTTCATTAAAAATATCGCGAAATATAATGGCTTTGACATAGAAATAATCAATAAATTAATTAGAAAAACAAAACTAAAAAAACAATCCGCGAATCCGCAAGTTTGATATCTCAAAGTAACCAGGAGAAAAAGTACATGTGTTTACCATACCACCCCATCACGAAAACATTAATAAAGTTGTGAAAGAACGAGGTCTCCAAGTTGCCTTTCGGCAATAGCAAAGATAAAGTTAATTCTAATTCGAAATCAGGTATATACGAAATTAATTGCGATGATTGTAATTTGAAATATATAGGCCAAACAAAACGACCAATAATAACCCGGTTTAAAGAACAAATATCACATATTAGATACAATAGACCGGATAAATCTAACGTTGCCAACCATGTTTTAAGTACACTGCACAATGTGTCGATTAAAGGGTTGAAACTTGCCAACGCCATTAATAACCCCCGCGATCTTGACGCCTACGAAAGTATTCATATCGCTAAAAACAAACAAAATTCTATGAACGGAGCTAGAGGACCGATCCCCTTCACCTGTCTCTTTTCATTCGTAGAACCGTAAATAAAAAGGTCGTGGACGTTTCAAATTGGAGTATAAACACATGTGGGTGCCGTTTTCCCTAAGAGAGGTAATTTTTTGACGATCTTATCGTTCGATATATTTGCATGTTTAAGTTAGTGTATACGTGGACGCCGTGCAAAGTTGTTGCGTAAGCAGTTGTGCTAGCTTTACTGTGCCCCATGTGCGACACCTTGATTAGTGGTTTTACCTACTGATGAAGACAACTTAGTTGTCGAAATACGTATTTAGGATACGATTAATAATTGTGGTAAGGGGTTATATACTTTTTTTTAAGTTTTTACTTAACCACAGTCTCCAAAGAAAGACTTTTCATGAAAACTGTCATTACTAATTTAATACGACTTATGTCGTATGGCGTTTCTAAGGAAATTAGTTATGACGTTTAATGTCAGATCAACTGAAAAGATATAAAACTATGTTTTGGTCAAAATTAGATAAAATATATATATAAAAAAAAATATTGTAACTCGTCATTTTGCAGGATCTCGCTCGCTCCTCCTGCAAATATTTGGCTCCCTTATATATATATATATATATATATATATATATAATAGCCAACGGGGCATAGCAGCTTCGGAAAGCTTTCTAAATCCTTATTTTCGGGATGTATCGGTCCCCATCCTAGCTTTTCATATCTTCTGGCATATTTCCTTCCAGAGTTTAGTTTTCTATTCTTTGTCTTTTCCTGCCAGTTGCTAACGCCTGCTCCGCGTAAATCTTCTACTACCTCCTCTAGCCATTTGGATCTCGGTCTATCTCTTCTCTCCCCCCCCCCCCCCCCCCGGCTTCCAGTTCTATAGCAGCTTGATTACGAATTCTTCTTCCGCCCTCCATACGTGTCCCAGCCATTTTACTCTTTGCTGTTTTATTTTTTTTACAATATCTTCACCTTTGATTTTTTGTTGCAATTAATCATTTGTTCTTATTCTAAATTGATTGTCCGTTAGCTTTATTGGTCCCATTATTGTTCTTAATATTTTCCTTTCGAGTATTCTTAGATTTTCTTCCTTTCTGCTGAATACATTAGTACTGGTTTTATTATCGTGTTATATATTTTTAATTTATTCGTTTTAGAAAGACTTGTGTTCTTTAACAATTTCTTATTGGCATAAAAGGCTCCATTTGTTGCCATAATTTTTTCTTTTATTTCAGCATCTCTATTTCCATCGTTTGATATCATAATACCCAAATATTTGAATTTTTCGACCTCTTCAAATGTAAAGTTTTTTATTTGAAATACTTTTGTTTTCTTTGTCCATTTTTCCAACTCTCATCAACTTCGTTTTTGTTTCATTGATTTTCAGACCTAATTTCTCCCCTTCTTTAACTATTTCTCGTGCTATTTCGACCATTATCTCTCTCCTTTTTGTTATGACTACTACATCATCCGCATACACAACCATCTGGCTTCCTCGTGTTTTTAGGGTACCCTTGCTTATTTTCCTTGTCAGATGCTCCAGACACAGATTGAATAACGTCACGGACAAGAAGTCGCCCTGCCTGACACCTTTATTTGTTTCGAATTCGTTTGTTACGCCTTTCGATGTTTTCACATTAACTTTTGTAGATTTTAAGGTCATCACTGCAAGCCTTCTTAGTTTCGCTGGCCCTTCAAGTTCCCTCATTAATGATATAAGCTTTCCCCTTCTAATATTATCAAAAGCTTGCTGAAAGTCTATAAATAAGAATTCTAACTCATATTATATTCATATGCTCTTTCTAGTATTTGCTTTATGTTATGCACCGCGTCTATAGTCGATTTTCCGCTTCTGAAACCATATTGATACTGTCCAATGCGATTTTCCGTTGTATTTGCTAATCTTCTCTGTATTATGGATGATAGGATCTTGTATGTAGTGCTTCCCTTGTTTGGCTCCCTTGGAAACTCCAAGTTTTCCCGGATGGACAAAAAATTGAGTGCAATGAAGAACCTATCCATGCGATTAACTTCTATTTTAAGAACCTTGAATAAAACCATTTCAAGGAAGGAATTAGGAGGCTAGAAAAAGGTTTTGGTCCAACTGGCGATTATTAAAAATGAACTGAAATACAAAACTCAGATTGTTGTCTTTAGTATCGAAGTAAGTTAATTATTGAACCATTCGTGTACGTAAAAGTGTACAGAAGTACTTCAAATATTTTAATTTTAATAATAATTATTTTACTTGATATTTTTCTTACAGATAGTAATTTACTCTCTGTTCTTCAACCGTATGTAAACGAACGTTGCGCTTAGGAATGTGGGGAAGTTAGTCGAAATTTCTCAGAACATGAGATATTGCTGATTTTATTTCAAACATAGCAAATCGTTGCCCTGTAATGTGAACATATAAATTAGAAACAATTATAAAGAAATAATTTTATTATTCAGTTGTGCACATGAAATGTATGTAAATATACAATGTGCAATATTGTAGATATTTGCGATAAAAATAGAAATTTATATATTGAATGAATGAGTTGCTTTTTATATTTTGGAAGATTCGTTAATTTTTATTAATACTCTTTGTTCCTCATATTTTTGTCTAATATCACAACATAAAAACTTGAACGTGAAATACGTATTCTAATGCGATATAAATTTAAAGTTAGGAATGTAATGGTGGTTGCAACTCGTAATATAAACATTGTGTAAGGCTGTAATAATAAGCGAACATGTTGTACGATGCGCATTCGTGTATTTGTACGAAAAAAACTGACAAAAGTAGAAATTGTCTAGTTTTTAAAAATCTGCAGAAACTCAACCCTTCTTAATGCTTAAAAACTCGTTTATCAAAAAACAGGTAAAAAACTCCACCAGGTTCCTCTCCTTCTCGAAATCTTAGTCACCGGGTATTCTCTCTTACGGCAACTATTGGGCTTATTCATAGTTGGGGACAAACTCTGTAAATGTCACTATTAAAGCGCTTTTTGTAATTGAAAATATGTATGTCATAAAAGGTCATAAAAGAGAGAACGGAAATACTATTTGTGCTGTCAAAAGCGTCTATTTTGTTTTACACTTATTTTATTGTCAATTTGGTGGTCTCTGTTTTACATTATTAATATTTTTGCCCTTTTTTTATTTGACAATTTGTGGACTTTTATTTTTATTAAAGTGCTGAGTAACTAAGGTAGGTAAGTTTAGCTAAATAACCTACATATTGAGTGTTATGTTATCCAATAGATTTATATTAGTATTATTTTTGTAGTGTTATATATTTTATTATAATTACAGTACAATAAGAATGGGTAGATATCGCAGCTTTTGGGCAGATGAATCGCACTGTAAATCCTACATCTGTACAATTTGCTAATAATTTTAAAAGTCTTCTAATAAATAATTTGTCTACAAAACATTCTATCCACTCAAGCTGTGAACATCCCATCCCATCTCTTAGGAAATATAAGAAATTTCCTATTTATAATAATGTATGTTGTTTTTCATTGTAACATGTATTTTATCTTTTTCAATATATAGGTATGTATATGTATTTTATTATTATGTACAAAATAGGACGATATTTAAAACTTTTTTTTGAAGAAGCAAAATTTTTTTTTATTTTTAAATTTTTGGTTTTATATTATTCAATACACGCAAAAAAACAACTTTCTCCTGTTATAATATTAATTACATTTTGTTTATGCAGTCAAATTGACAATATCTTTTCTTGATTGGAGAAAACGTTTAGAAAAGATATTTCTAATTGTTTTCTATGAGTGCATAAACAGTAAATAGCTGCCTTCTTTCATACAAAACGTTTAATCACGATTCAAATTGTCCAATCAATGAATATGTTTACCGAACCATGATTATATATTTTGTACGAAATAGCGTGCCTTCAAAAACTTTCCTCATTAGAGACGGACATGCTTTTTGATAATGGTTTGTGAAAGTGCACGTAATCTGTCATAAACGTATAATTTTGAATGAGTGTGAGCATGACCGTCTCTAATTAGGAAAGTTTTTGAAGGCACGCTATATAAGCCCTATTAATTATATTAGAAATTTTAATTTTAGCGCCTCTACCAGATAGTTGGAGACAAACTCAGTAGACGGCCCTTATTTTGGCCCCGCTTTTATTAAAACAGTTGCCCATCTATAAATTTATGTTATCTATGATCTTAGTTGGAACCCAGGCATTATGGGAATCGCATGTCTTTGTTCTTGACACTTAAGCTTGTGCTATATATTCCTTGTATGGTTGAGGTTAAAAAAAACAAATTCAGAACATGGAAACAGAAAATATATACTTTATTTTGAAACAGTATTTTATTAATTTACGTTATAGATAATTAGTTTAGGAACATTGTTTGAGTCTAGATTTTTTTGTGCATTAACCGTTGTCGTTTCTAAAAAGTAGCACATTATTATATTTTGTATATACCGGGTGGGGCACATAAAGTGTTACAGAGCAATAGCACTCAAACGATTAATCATGTCGAAAAATGTTTCAGACAAAAGTTTCAGTGTTCGGGAAGGCGGTCATACTGGACCACCCAGTTTTTTGAGCGGTGTAGGCGTAGAAGCTACGTCAATGTCAACTCCAATTTTTTAAATGGAACCATGTATTTTCTTGTCAATAACATTATTACAGATTTTAAGACAAATTCAGCGACCTATAACACAAGGTCATTCTAGTCACGCAAAGTATGAAAATAGTCGAAAAATCGAAAAATATCGGAATAATCAGCATCAACTGTCAACGCATACGGCTGTCAGTTAGTCACGCATTACCTTCTATTGTGAGTACATCGGATCGCGAAAATGAACGATTATCAAGAATATTTTGATATGTTAATGGTGCTGGGGGAATGCCGCAAACATTACAGAAACGCTGAGCAGTTGTACGCGGCTCGTTATCCGGACAGACAACAAAAATCGCACATGGCATTTAAGCGATTAGCTGACCGTTTCTGTCGCTTCGGTACAATGAAACAAACACGAGCCAAACGTCGACCGATTGTTGATGAAAATGCGGCTGCTATCTTAGCTTTTACTGCACAAAATCCCCATGCGGGCACCAGGCAAATGGAAAGAGAGAGTGGAATTAGTCGGCGATCTGTATTAAGAATATTACATCAACACAAATTACATCCGTATTGTATGTTACTGCATCAGGATTTGTACGGCAATGATTTCCAAAATCGCGTCAATTTCTGTAACTGGATTCGTCGAAAAATGGACACGGATGTTTCATTTTTGAGTCATGTGCTTTTTTCTGACGAAGCTGACTTCACAAATACGGGAAATGTGAATAGACATAACATGCATTACTGGGCAAATGCGAATCCTCGACGGACGAGAACTGTACGACATCAACATCCGTGGTCCGTTAATTGTTGGGCCGGCATTGTCGGCGATCACGTCATTGGTCCACATTTTTTTGAAGGTCACTTAAGTGGGCAAGTTTACGCAAACTTTCTGCAAAACGTATTGTCCGAATTACTGGAAGACGTGCCTTTGCTAGTTCGCATAAACATGTGGATGCAACACGACGGTGCACCATCCCATTATGCTCTATGTGCAAGACAAGTGATGAATGAGATTTATGGTGAAAAATGGATAGGACGAGGCGCTACTGTTGCTTGGCCACCTCGTTCGCTAGATCTAACACTAATGGATTACTTTTTCTGGGGTTTTGTCAAAGGACACGTAATGGCTGAAGCACCTACCACGCCTGACGACATGAGAGAAAGAATACGCCGAGCATGTACCGAAATTACACCACAAATGTTGACTAACGTTAGACGGTCGTTTCCTCGGAGAATTAACCACTGCTTACAAGCGGAGGGAAGTCACTTCGAGCATCTTCTGTAGGTAGACCCAAACCAAAGTTAGTGGATCCTTTGATGCTGATTATTCCGATATTTTTCGATTTTTCGACTATTTTCATACTTTGCGTGAATAGAATGACCTTGTGTTGTAGGTCGCTGAATTCGTCTTAAAATCTGTAATAATGTTATTGAAAAGAAAATACATGGTTCCATTTAAAAAATTGGAGTTGACATTGACGTGGCTTCTACGCCTACACCGCTCAAAAAACTGGGTGGCCCAGTATGACCGCCTTCTCGAACACTGAAACTTTTGTCTGAAACATTTTTCGATATGATTAATCGTTTGAGTGCTATTGCTCTGTAACACTTTATGTGCCCCACCCTGTAGATTGCCCAATTTTACCGCAAATAGTATCTAATGTACACCTAGCCTAGAAAAAAATATGTATAAATAAATGTGATCCTAATATTTGAGCTAATTGGTATTAGCCATGTTATATTTAGGTCAGTTATTCAAAGAGTAACGTATTTGGAAAGGAAATAGTAAATTAAAGACTAAGAGAAAATAAGCATTCAAGTATTTAATCAAATTTAGCTTACAAATTATGAGAAATATAACCGAAATCTAATTTTCGTTTAGGAAATAGAAAAACTTACAGTACTAAAACTATTCTAGCATTGGAGAAATTGATCATATTAGAATTCGTGGCGTGATTCAAGTTTATTTTGGAGGGAGAGTTCATAAGATAATTGCACCTACACTCTGTGACTCATGCGCTTTCTATGAGAGCGCAAAATCTGTTATGACGCCAGAAAATATTGAGAAAAAGCACGGTGTTGTTTTGGTAAACAGACGAATGGAAGTGCGTGAGTTAGTAGAAGCCACAGGCATTTCGATTAATCGAGTATATTTCAGTTTTGGTAATGTATTGCACATGAAAAAAATAGGATGCTGCATTTGCTCATTCTGAAGCAGAAACAAAATCGCATGCAAACGTCTACTAAATGTTTTGAACAGTTATGAAAGATTACAATGAATTTTTTTTGCTATGTTTTGTAATAATTAATTTATCAGTATACGCTGGAAACAAAAGAATAGTCAAAACAATGAACCACGGGAAGACTACCGGCTCCGAGAAAGATGAAATGCGAAATGAACGACAGTCAAAACAATGGACCACACGAGTGCAACTGGCTCTGTGGAAGGCAAAATATGCTTCGTTAATTGGAAAGGTGGCAGCTTTAATCTTTTGGGATGCGAAAGGAATTCTTCTGATTGACTACATTGTGACTGGAAATACCATCACTGATGTATACTACACATCCCTCTTGGACAGACTCGTGGCAGTAATAGTAGAATAGTCTGCTAAAATGGTCAAGAAAAAGTTATTGTACCACCATGACAGGGCACCAGAATGGCCCTCAGCAAAAATTGACCGAAATTCGCTTTGAACTGCTTCCACATCCCACCCATTCACTGGCTACTTGCTTCCGAAACTCAAAATCTTCCCGGAAGGACAAAAAATTGGGTCCAACGAAGAAGATTCGGCTATGGACTATTTTGAGACCCTTGAATAAAACCATTTCAAGGAAGGCATCAGGAACCTACAAAATGGTTGAACCGAGTCACCGGTGCAACTTCGAGGCGATTATTAAAAATGAACTGAAATACAAAACTCAGATTGTTATCTTTCGTATCAAATCAAGTTAGTTATTGAACCACACTCCTACGTCTAAATGTAAAGCATAAGTTCTTAAAATATTTTAATTTTAATAATAATTTTTCTTGATATTTTTTCCCCAGATATTAATTCATTCTCTGGTCTTCAACCGTATGTAAACGCCATTGGCAGGTTTTAGGATTCCAGTGCCCAGTAGACGAACGTTGTGCTTCGGAATGTCGGGAAGCAATTCGAACTCTCTGAGAACGTGAGATATTGCAGATTTCATTTCAAACATAGCAAATCGTTGTCCTGCAATTTGAACATATAAATTAGAAATAATAATAAAGAAATAATTTGCTTATTCGGTTGGTGCATATGAAATGTACGTAAGTATAGAACATGCAATAGTGTACGATATTTGCGATAAAAATAGAAATTTATAAATTGAATGAATGAGATGCTTTTTTTATATTTTATGAGATTAATTTTTATTAAAACACTTTGTTCCTTATAAGGAACATGAGGAACATATTCCTTATAGTGGAGTTATAATAATATGCGAAAAAGTTGAACGACGCACATTCGTGTATTTCTATGAAAAACCTGACAAAAGTAGAAATTATCAAGTTTGTCAAAATATGCACCAACTCAATCTTTCTTAAAGCTTAAAAACCGGTTTATCAAACAACTGGTATAAAAACCTCAACATCTGTTTCTCCTTCTCGAAATCTTGGTTGGAACTCGTTATGTGAATCGCTGTCTTTGTTCTCGGCACTTAAGCTTGTGCTACATATTCCTTGTGTGGTTGAGGTTAGAAAAAACAAGTTCAGAACATTTAAACAGAAGGTGTATACTTTATTTTGAAATAGTATTTTATTAATTTGCGTTATAGATAATTAGTTTAGGAACATTGTTTTGGATCGTACAGAAGTAGGTATAGCTTTTTTCCTTAAAATTTTTCAAATAAAGATATTTTAGTGTACCTGTTGGCTCTCGTCGGTTTATTTTTTCGAAATTCCTATAAATTATTTTCTACTGAATATCGCAATATAACTGTCCGTCCTCTTGCACCATTTTGTTTTATTATTATTTCAAATTCAACGATTAAAAACTTATTATTTAAAATTCTGTTTTTCAATTTATTTCCAGATTCTTCAAAATAATCAACGAATTTACCAGGAAAGTACTATCTGACATACTGCAAGAATATAAAGGAGAGAAAATCAATGAAAAGTTATCATTAATGGAAGATAAACTTGTGCCCAAACAATGAAAAAAGTCGTGCTTGGAGGTATTTAAATAATTTTAAGAAGAAATGGATAGCAGCTATTTAGTCGTGCTTGGAGGTATTTAATTGATTTTAAGAAGAAATGGATAGCAGCTATTTACAAACTCGATCGTTTCCTAAAATACAACGGGCAATGGCTCACATTTTCAGTAAAATTGCCTCATTGGTCCGTACAAACTGTGAAGAAACCAGAGGAACTACTGGCACAAGTACCTATCGACGAATTAACCTATGCAAGCAGGCGCGAGCCAGCGAACTTCCGGCAATAAAGATTCGTCAATTATAATAAAAGAAATTACGACTACGCCAATAAGAGCTACCAAATTACGTAAAGTTATTACTGCTGTTAATAAGCAAAAAAAAAAACGTTAAAAAACATACGTCTGAAGAAGAACTGTTAATTTTCGTAGAAGGGAATTTCTCACAAACACAAAGGGAAGTGCTACACGTTAGATTTATCTCTTAATATTCCTTAATAAAATGAGCGAAAAGTGAATGTTACCTCAAAGAGGAGTCGATACGTGATTATTGAAAATTGGTTAGAAATTCAACTGCAAGCATTGCTTGACCACACAACATTGCGATTATATAGATACTTAGCAGATGTTATAGAGACGTGTACAGAGGTAGAAAAAGAAAATCTGGTGTTATTTATAAAATGGATCTATGAAAGATCGCAGCAATCACAGTTTAAATAAAGACTTAAAAATAGCACAAACATTTTTCAAAGTTCCTCATTCCTTTAAGATTAGCGGTAATTATTGACGGAAAAGAAAAAAAATATTAATATCTTTCTATATGCCCCAACGAGCACTAGACTTGTGCATACAAATATCTTCCTAAACTTACCCAACATACCTACAACTCATGGTTGCCCCGGAGATCTTTTGGCTAAAGGGCTCAGTTAAGAGGCGAGTTGCGGGGAGGTTCTTACATAAAAAGGGCGCCACCATGTTTACCTTTAGCCAACAGAGAACATAGACTCTGCCGTAGTAAGTGGATAAATTAGTAATCTCCAATAAGTTGCCAAACAATTAAATAAAAGAGAAAAAAAAGAGAGTTCATAACAATAACAACTATATTTATTATTTAAGCAAACAAAAAAAATATATATTATACCAGAGGGGTATATGTTTGGAGCAAACAAAATATGTTTTAAATATTTAGAATGTCATTGATCATAGTAATATTGTATCTAAACTATAGGATATTGCATAAGTAATCCATTAAAGCTTTAATGAAGCATACACAGGTTCGATACACTCAGTATATGCAATACGTACTTAGGTGGTACACACAAATAGAAATTAATAATGCAAGAAATTATTAAACCACAAGGTATTCACATAATCGGATACTCCAATCAGATAGTAATATAAAAAAAAGGTTCAGCCTGTATATGCAAAAATATATGTTTAAAAAAATATAACTAGGATGTTATTCTATAATTGTGAAAGTTTACCAATTTAAATGGAAAATATATTATTTAAACAAACTTAGATATAAAAATTACATAGGATTCCGTTACTGATAACAAAAAAATATTAAATTTAATTTACTCAAATTTCCTTACTTTAAAACAAGTCTGACATGTGAGATTGATGCTACAAAAAAATACTACTAAAATTTTAATTAGAAAACTGATTAAGCGACTAATATATGAAATGAACTTAGTTAAATTTTATATTGAGGCAAGAGGGAAAAAAAAATAAAATAAAATGGTGAGTAGAACGTCATGTTTTAGAACGCCATGCGTTCCTCCAAAATCACTATTATATTGTTTTTCTGGAACTCTGTTACAAAAATGTTATTCTCTACACACTACCTTGTTTGAAAGATGACCCTTAGATCCAATTGGGTTGATTTCCTGTGTCCGGGTAATTAGATATCTGCGGATGAAATCAATTTCTCCTCTAATTAGGTAGATTTCACGTTAGCCCTTATTAACATAAGCAGCTTTTCTTAGCGGATACTAACAGTAGCCGATACTAACAGCCCTGAAGCAAACACGTGGTCGTAAAACTTTCAAATCCGGGGAAAAAATATTCTCGACTAAATAACACTATACTAGTGAATTTATATGAAATAAAGTCAATTTGTCAATTCCTGCAAGCCGCAGAACAGTAACACTGTTTCAATTCAAAATGACTTTTAGTTTTAACACTTGTCGACTTACTTCAAAGTGGAATTATTAAGCAGAGGACGTCAAGAATGTCCGTGAATTTAAGCAGAAAGATGGATACGTCATTAGTAACAAAAACAAGCACTACCCTCAGACGGGATGTTGAAATTAAAAATAGATAATTACTCAGATATCCTGACATGATTAAAAAGCAATTGAGGAAGCCAACATCAAGAATTCATTAAATAATTCGCAATAATTAAGGGTTTATAACCGATTAAAAATTATACCAATCGTTACAGCGATCTATAGCAAATAGTTTAAAAGAGTCTCGCCTAGCTGGCTCTCCAACAAACTAACAATATAAAGACTTAAATTACGTGAAAAATGATTAGACGACAAATTAAACGATCCTAATATGTTTACAAAATGTTAATAAAAAATATAACGATGTCCTGTTTACCTAAACTTGGCCAAAAGGAATGCTAATTGAAATATAAATTCAAATATACGAACCATGACTTCGCATAAAATTTCAAAATGTCGAACTTGCGCTCAAGTAGATTCCGAGCTCCGGATTAAAAATAGTTATAGGAACATCCAAAATATTTTAACATACAAACTTACATGAAGAAATTAGAGTTTGAAATAGTCTACGATGTTCGATAATTAGCAATTAAAGTAAATAAATTATATTAAACGATAATTTTGAACAGCCTGTGACGACTTAGAGTTAGCAATTAATTTAAATAAATTATTAAGAATGCCCAAACGGTATAAGGATCATTTTTAAAGTGTAACAATGTTCCGCCATCTGTCAGATTTTGCAGGTCTGTACGCATACTCTTCTTAAATGAAACGAAAGATGTTAGGGAAGAAATAAAATACTTCGAAAACCATATCAAAGACCTCAGGGCAACTGAAATAGGTGCTGATGAAACAGTAAAAATTTAAAATACTATGATGCTTATTATGGTCGACAAGAAAGTGTGTAACGCTGCCACTGATACTGTGTTCACTATGAGGGTTATATATGAGGCCAGACTTTAAAGGACTTTAACAATCTAAAAGAAGTAGAAGAAATCAATGTGGAAGCACTGCAGTTCGGGCTCTCGGCGAGAATACCCTTCCTTGAGTCGGTTCTTCATTTGCCTTACAAACTGCCACTAAGAAAATGGCAAGCGAAGTGCTGAAGAAAAAAGATAGTAAAAGAATAGAAAGAGAAAATTAAAAAAGATTTAAAAGAAGAAATAGGACTTTTTGTAGATGTTGCTAAGGCAGTATTTGGGAGTACAGATTTGTATTATTTTGTATCAAAGCTTGATGTGAATTGTCGCATCAACATGCAATTTGTTCTTGATAATAACGAGCGATCATTAAAATTTTCACTCGTAGATGGCCGTGTATATAAAAATTATGTCGTAGCTTTAGTCATTAAGATGTTATTTCAAACATCTGTCAGTGTCAAATATATATTTTAAAGTTTCATCAAAAGAAAAAGTAATGGCCTTTAATGATATGCATAAAGCGTTTATGGTAGAATGTTACTTCCTGACATCTCAAAAAATTGATGGTATTTGGCAGTATTCAGTAGAAAATTGCCTTGCGGAGTTTGAAGAGAGATATCCAAAAATTGTTCCTAGCTATAAAACTTTCCGTGATACGCTAATGCATTGTGTAAATCTTTTTCGTCAAGCAGGCAGTATTTTAAGGAAAAAAGGAAGCAGTCCTCCTCTCAAGAGAAGTCGCGGCGTAATTGAAAATGTCAGACAAATTATTAACGAATCTCCTCAAACATCTATTCGCAGAGTTTCGCAACAAGTAGGGCTTTCGTATGGAACATGTCAAAAAATTTTAAAAAAGGATTTGCACATGTATCCTTATAAATTAACTTCTGTTCAAAAACTATTACCTACGGATTATGAAAAAAAAACACAATTTTGCCAATGGTTTATTCAACCAATGACAAACAATATTTTAAATCATACTTTTTTCACCGATAAAGCTTGGTTTTATTTGAAAGGTTATGTTAATTCGCAAAATATGCGTATGTGGTCCAGTGAAAATGCTCATTTCTACAGAGAAGTTCCTCTACATCCAGAAAAAATAGGCGTATGGGTAGGTATGGGTCGTCACCGATTAATAGGACCAATATTCCTTGAGGGCACGATAACATCGGAGAAATATCGTAACGAAATTCTCTGTTTTTACTAATCAATTGACTAATGATGAACTCCAGGTCGGATATTTTCAACAGAATGGGGCTACCTCTCACGTTACACTTGAAAATATTCAGTTTTTGCAACAATTTTATGGCGATAGGATAATATTTAGAAATACAGCGATTCCATATCCACCACGATCGTGTGACTTAACAGTCATGGATTTTTTTGTGTGGCCATATATAAAGAATATTATTTATGAAACACCAATTAATAATCTACAAGAGTTAAGACATAAAATCATAGAGAAATGTGAACACATCAATAACTCACCGCAAATACTGATCAATGTTTTCAATGCTCTACGAAATAGAGTGCGATTATGCTTGGTGGAGAATGGTCAACATTTTACACATTTTTTATAATATTCTATTACTTTGTATAAAAATTATAAATATATTTAATATAAAAGTCAGCATTTCAAATTATTTTTTAACAATCATGACGTTTGAAATTATAATGACAGATCTCCTATAATAACTAAGTTAGGACATACTTTTTGTGTACATGGCTTACTTGAGCGAAAATTTTAATGATCACTCGTTATAAATTATAAAAAATTGTGGTCCAATCTTCAATTGTTTATAGATATTCATTTTGTTAAGAAAATAGATATTACAAATATATACTTTATAATGAAATATTATTTCTTCTTCCACAATATTATTACGGAAAAGTCACAAAATAATTTTAACCGCTTTTGTAACTGATTCTAAAATATATGTGGAAAAGATAAATCACTTGAAAGTGAGCTTCGGGGTAATCATGTAGTCCTGATCGATAACAAAATGATAAGAGCTTTGGTTAAAGAAAATCTTTGTGAAACCCGTATGGATTAAATACTAACTAAGCTTCAGTACGACATCATGTAGAAAAAACTTAAATACCCCTCGACCTTTCTGAAACAAACGGTTTGGTTAAAGGGGTATCTTCCGCATTTGATGAGAAACAATTGTGAATATTTTCCAGGTATATTAATGACATATGATTGGAAATCGTTACTGTGCGATATTTGTTGGAGACCCGAATAGTTAGATAAACACAAAAGTTCAAGATATGTTTCAAAACCTGCCTCTACCTCGTTCATAAAATGTTCCATTTGCTGCTTGGTGCATTACATACGGTATTATCCCATCTTATTTAATAATGAAATCAACACAGTCGAGCAAATTTAGATCATATATTCAACAAATGCTCGATAAAATAACGCAGTTTAACGCTCTCTTAAAAAGCAACACAAAATACGCTTTCGATATTCGATGATTTAAACTACGAAGTTCTTCATATTCATTAAAGTTGTTTCCAAATAGGCTAAAATTAAAATTTCTTAAGGAAGAGTTTAAAAGTGTTTTTAAGTTTTTTTAATGTAGCATTTCTTCCCTTATTCCCCAAATACTTAAAAAAAAAAATTTCTGGAAACTAAATAACTTTAAATTTTACTCATCAAATCCGTCATTTCATGTACATCAACTTATTAATATGCAATTTTTACCAATGCAATTTCTAGGACCAGCACTGAAAGGTAGGAAGCAGAAAGGATTTCTTAACTTTGAATTTTCGGGATTAAACCTTTCCGGATCAAATTTTTCCGGATTTTCGTACAATTTAGAAGAATTTGATACTCCGTACAGAAATATGGTGATCATTAAACCTTTCGGCAACAACAGTCCATCTGTAAGGAGATAAGCGCATTTAATGAACAAATATTTTGTAACAGTAAGTGAGGTATTTACTCCAGTCTACATCTTTTTCTAACACTCTTCCAATTTGTGGTACAGTTGTGTAAATTCTAAGCGCCTCCTTAATTACCATTTCCATATATTTCATTTCTTGAAAGTCCTTGTAAGTAGCAGTGCGTTTAAGATCATCGGAAAATATATTTTGAATTTCTTCATAAACTTTTTTCTAGAACAAGATCCAATTATTATTACAAAAATAGTATAAATAACCTGTATACAATATATGTATATAATATGTAGCCCCATAGAGGGCCCCAATAAAAAAATGTCCAGTGTCAAAATTAATTTCAATCTTTCGTTAACCGGAATCTAAAGTTTTATTAAGATACGACAAGTGATTTAGACATAGTGATTTTTTTAAATTTATAAGTTGGCCGAAATATGGAATTGAGTCGAAAAAATTTTCGGGAAATAATTTTCTACAACTTTCAGAAAGGATTAACTTAATAACAATGTCTTGCTGGTTGACTTTTGTTTTTGAAAATGGAAAACCACATCAATCAACAATTTCACGTTGCTACTGTGAATTTCAACGTAGACGCACCAGTATCAGCGATGATGCGAGGACAGGTCCGCCGGAATCTAAAGTTTTATTAAGATACGACAAGTGATTTAGACATAGTGATTTTTTTAAATTTATAAGTTGGCCGAAATATGGAATTGAGTCGAAAAAATTTTCGGGAAATAATTTTCTACAACTTTCAGAAAGGATTAACTTAATAACAATGTCTTGCTGGTTGACTTTTGTTTTTGAAAATGGAAAACCACATCAATCAACAATTTCACGTTGCTACTGTGAATTTCAACGTAGACGCACCAGTATCAGCGATGATGCGAGGACAGGTCCGCCAAGAACTGTAGTCACCCAGAAAAAACACCAAAGTTTTGCGCCGCCTGATTAAGGAAGATGTATGACATCGTGAAATTGAAACATCTATGGGAAAGGATCTCAAATCCAAGCTATCCTACATGATGAACTGGGTGTGAGAATCTTAGTTTACTGTTAGATTCGGCATCTTTTAACCTAAGAGCAAATGTCAGCTTGGATTGTGTCCAAAAACTCAGAGCCGGTTCAATAACGGAAACTAAGAAGGACAAAGAACGGATAATGCAGATCGGAACACGACTGTTTGTTTTCCAGAAATAATCGCTGTGCTCCGAGAA
The DNA here is from genome assembly GCA_935421215.2 of Melolontha melolontha. Lineage (NCBI taxonomy): Eukaryota > Metazoa > Arthropoda > Insecta > Coleoptera > Scarabaeidae > Melolontha > Melolontha melolontha. The sequence continues at coordinate 162,065,243 of OW285237.1, read as the reverse complement.
ACCAACCCACAACGATCAATCATCCATCATCATGACAATACAAGTTCGCACACAGCTCGAAAGCAATTGAGTTTTCGGAACAGCAAAATATTGAATTTTTAGATCATCCTGCGTACAGTGCCAACCTAAGTACCAACAATTCCTTTACGTTCCCAAAAATCAGGAATGTGTGGTCGACGATTTCAGTGGCCGAAAAAAGCAGTAGATACCTTCAAAACGGTAATTTCGACCGTCCCAACTGAAAACTGGAATAACTGCTTTATCAATCCAACTTTCTTTGGCCCTTTCCGAATTTGAATATATCCCAAAACCTTACGCTCTTATTGGTTTGAACGAATGCAGAAGTATTTCAATTTCTGTGGAAAATATTTTGAAATGCAATAAAGTACTTTGAGTCGATCCACTGTTTGATTTTATAACTATATGCAACATTAATAAGACATCTCTCGTAGAAGTATTAATAATAATCTAAGGACCGTGGTGGTCTAGTAGCCTGACAAAAATTGAGTACCTGGAGGTAAAACTCTGGGGTAATAATAGGCGGTTGATGCTTAGCACTAGCAATGTTACCATCCTAGTGTACCGAACGGCTCAAGTTCTAACAAGCATACTAATGTTACTATCCCAACGGTCTGCGAGGCTAATTATGGAGACTATTAATATGTTAATAATAATAGTCAATGAGTTTCAAGAAGTTTAATTTTTAATGTAAACCCTTTAATTTTCGAATCACATGGAAAATAAACATAGTTAGTATAATAGTAATAGAAATAATAACAATAATAATAATTACTATTTTGCAATCGCTTATTTCCAACAGGAACCGTCAAATATACGAAAAAGACAATCATAATTATTATTAATTAGAGATATTTGAGTCAAGCAAAACGAAACATACAAAAACGATAATTATAAATATCTAATGATATTTGATAATGAATTACTGCACATGGTAGGAACAGGTGACCTCAACATTACAGTAGTTCTGTTTGGTGCCTAATAAAAGAGCTTCTCTTGGTGAACATTAATTCTTGAAATATTAAAAATAATGTCATTTAATAAAAGGCTAAAGTCGATGTCATTGTAGAGAATTTTACATAAAAATCTTATGCTGTTTATATTACTTCTAAGTTCGAGAGATGTAAAATGCAACCTGTTGAGAACAATGTTGAAGAGTAGATGTTACGAGTATATATTATTATATATTATAATTCACTGCAATTAAAATGTATAGCATTAATTAGGTACCAGATTGATCCAAATTGCAATTTAGAGCGAATAAATGCATGAAGTTGTTATTAGCCATCATGTGACTAAGAGAGGAAATGTCTTAGTCCCTTGAAATCTTTGAAAGGACTGGCTTTGCAAAAGTATTTCTATATCATCAGCAAAAAGGCACATGAAATAATCTATCATCGATACGGGCCAACATTTGATCCCTGCAGTACTCCTGATATTGGACAAAACACCGTCGATCTGAGCTTGCCTTATTCAATATGTTGGTTCCTTCTAAATAAGTATCATAGTATTAGTACGACAAGAAAAGGTGGAATTTCTATCTGTTTGAGTATTTCCAAAAGAACATAATTATCAATCTGGTCAAAAGGTTTTTGAAAGTCTGTATATATCTGGTCTACTTGGTGCTGCTCATATCGAGATATCAAAAATTATTTTTTTGGTCAATATAGAATGAAAAACGTCTGTCTTAATTTATATCATCCTTTTAAGAAAATTCTGATCAAATTTTCAGGTTGTCATGCTGACATTAAAATTTGTCAATATATTAATCTTAATGTCAGTATGACACTTAACCTGAAAATTTCATGACAATTTTCTCAAGAGGATTATCTAAATTAAGACAGACGCTTTTCATTCCATGGCCACCGTTTACCAAGATCACTTTTGATATCTCGGTATAAGATTTGTTGCATTTGATCCTTTGGGCATAAATCCATGCTACGATGAAGTTATCAGAGATCGTATAAAATTGCCTGTAATTTCTAATAATTGTTAGATCTTCCTTTTTAAAAACTGGACAAATTCTAGGCGAATAGCATAAAGATTTTAACTACTAAGTATTATATTCGAATGAAAAAGCTAAGAATTCTGTCGATTCTGATCAGAAAACTATTCTTACATCTTTCTAATTCCAAAGGTACTTTCTCTTCTGATTCATCTTTCGGGATATTAACATAAACAAAATATGAGAATATGGTAGACAGAAAATCCTCATGAATTTGTGGAAACACCATTACAAACGCATAATTTTGGTGTTTGGCTGGCGATGTCAGTCATTGCACTAATATTTTTTAATGAAACAATAAATGCTGAAAGATACTGAAATTACTTATTAGAATCCTTTGCTAGTCAGTTACAAAGACGATGGAATTACAAATGGATTTTTCCAAAATGACAATGCTCCACCACATACGGCTCAACAAACACATGCTCGTTTGGGAAAGTTCTTTGATAATCGAATAGTGAAATTTATTTCATTTTTCCACACATGGAGAACACGACTTTTAGAACCCCACAAGATACACATGAAGAACTTTGCAATAAGTAGTATTAGAGAAGTTTGTAATAATATAATCCCTCATTTGTCAAACGCATTTGAAAACATGAAACGCAGAGTTCGTGCGTGCACCGAGACAAGAGGCGACATTTCGAGCACCTTCTCTAAGGTAATATTTTTACAATAAACGCATTTCTGTAAATAAACTTCTTTTATTTAATTAAAACATTTTACAAGAAATAAGATTAAGTTGTAACATAACTAAATTGTAATCAGTCAGATAACAATTGGTCATAATTTAACTTTCGAAAAACTTTACTGTTTCACACTGTTCCTAAATTTATATTGAAATCACAGCCTACTATAAATGAAAATTTAATTTAAGGCATGGTATATGCTGTATGCTGTATATGACTATAAGTAGATTAAAGGTCTGGTTTACCTTGATATGTATATATTTAAAGCAATCTTACATGTTTCGACATATAGTGTCTTTTTCAAAGAAATTAAAAATATATATGACAGTATATCAAAGTAAACCAGACCTTAAATAGCCGACTAATTTAATATACTTAACCTACAAAGGCCAAGAAATAATTATCTAACTATCTATCTATATATCTATCTATCTATCTATCTATCTATCTATCTATCTATCTATCTATCTATCTATCTATCTATCTATCTATCTATCTATATATATATATATATATATACCGGGTGGTCCATTTATCGTGGCCCCCCAAAAATTTGGAAGCAGTCAGTTTTATGAAAAAAAGTTTCAAGTAAAAGTTTTACTACAAGAAGTGTCCTATCTGATGGTTAAACAGTCGTACACCAAGGAGAACGTATGAAGGTCATACGAAGGTACGAAGGTCAAGTTTTTTTTTAAATAGAGCATGGCATTATTTTTTACAAATTCTGAAAAAGGATGTAATTGCGAGTAGAAAAGTACTAAAACTTATGTGGCCTAAAATTAAGATTCAGCGAAATATTCAAGAAAAACAAAATTTAAATTGGAAACAATACATGAAAAACATAGTATTTTCAAAGCAATAATGTGGACGTATTACAAAATAATTAATAACAGATTTACATAACAGATAAGTCATATTTGAAATAGCGGTTGTAGGTAATTAGAAAGTAATTACCTACGTATAAGTTTGTTCTTTATAATTGGATATTAATAGGTCGTATGAATTAGTTGCTTGTTGTAATAATGGGTTATTTGTTGCCCCTTAATCCGGGAATACCATCCCAAAAGCCAATTAACTTTCTATTTGTAATCCCTTGCAGCTGCATAAATACCTCACAAGCTAGGTAACTGACTTAATGTTACTTGTATCGTTGTGATAAAACTACCAGTGTTTGAATATCAAGAATGGATCCAGCAACACGTGCAAAAATTGATATGATTTTCATTTATGGTGAAGCGGGAAGAAATATTCGCGCAGCGTGTCGTTTGTATGCTGTAAGATACCCTGATAGACACCAGCCGAGTCGTTCGACCTTTCGTCGTGTTGTACAACAGTTCACTACCACAGGAAATATTGTGAAGAAGCAAAAAATTCGAAAAAAGAGTGTTACCGATGAAAATGCGCAAATTGCTGTTCTAGCGGCAGTGGCTTATTATCCACACGTCAGTACTAGAGAAATTGCCGGCCAGTCTGGAATCTCACGAACTAGTATTGGTCGAATACTGAAACACAAAGAATTTCACCCATACCACATATCGATGCATCAAGACCTTCACGGAACTGATTTTGAACATCGTGTACAATTTTGTGAATGGGCTCAGCAAAAAAATCGCGATAACAATAACTTTTTTCTCAATGTGCTATTTTCCGACGAATCCACGTTTACGAATCATGGGCAGATAGATAGGCATAATATGCATTATTGGGCAACGGAAAATCCAAAATGGTTACGACAAGTAGACCGGTAACATGGAATGTCAACGTCTGGTGTGGGATAATTGGTATGAAAATAATTGGACCTTTCTTTATTACTGGCAATTTAGATGGTAATAAGTATAGCGACTTTCTACACAATGTGTTACCGACACTACTTGAAAATGTACCCTTAGAGCGGCGAGCCACAATGTGGTACAAACATGATGGGTGTCCAGCTCATTATTCACACGCGGCTCGAGAAATATTAAACAGGGATTACAGCGATCACTGGATAGAACGCGGCGGACCTAAATCTTGGCCTGCTCGTTCTCCAGATTCGACCCCTCTCGATTGTTTTCTGTGGGGTTCAATGAAAGAGAAAGTGTACCGTACTGCCCCAACAACACCGGAAGATATGCAGCAAAGGATAATAAATGCATGCTCAGAAATTACGGAAGACGTGCTAATAAACGTCCATGATTCGTTTAGCCGGAGAATTCTAAAGTGTATCGAGGTTGAAGGTCAACACTTTGAACATTTACTTTAATGAGTCCGAAGTTTCCGAAACAATTGTCCCGATTAAATTAAATTAGTGTAGCCCGGGGGTCATCGGATATTTTGTGCCTATTTATGTTATTCTTTTAATAAATTTTTATCATTTTTTTTTGCGTTTTTCTTGAATATTTCGCTGAATCTTAATTTTAGGCCACATGAGTTTTAGTACTTTTCTACTCGCAATTACATCCTTTTTCATAATTTGTAAAAAAAAAATGCCATATTCTATTAAAAAAAAAAATTGACCTTCGTATGACCTTCATACGTTCTCCTTGGTGTACGACTGCTTAACCATCAGATAGAACACTTCTTGTAGTAAAACTTTTACTTGAAACTTTTTTTCATAAAACTGACTGCTTCCAAATTTTTGGGGGGGGGGCACGATCAATGGACCACCCGGTGTATATATACATATATCAGGTTGAATGACAAGTTCGTGTGCAGGGATCAACGGTTTTATTTTCTCGAATTTTTTTTATATAAAAATTAATAATACTTTCCTTTGTTTAAAATTACATTGGACGATTGTGACTTGAACATGTCAAAGCCCCTAAAATACCAAGCCGAATTTTTAGAGGCAAAATAGGCACTAACTTGTGTTTCTATGTCGTCACATTTATAAATTTTTATTTTAACATATTCTTCATTTATAAATTTTTATTTTAACATATTCTTCAAATTTCGAAACAAGTAATAATCAGAGGCTGACAAATCGGCTGAATAGGGTGGGTATTTCAGTATCGTCCAACCCAGCTGAGTGATCAATAGGCTGGACAATTGCCTTGCAGAAATTTGACATTACGGCGCTTCCTAGCCAGAATCATGGCATTGACCCACCAAGAAGGTTCATGTAGTATGTTTTGTTGATTGATTTACCCCATTTGAGATAGTAAATATGCACGATCCCATCTTTATTCCAGAACACAGTAGCCATGATCTTTTTGAATGCCATTTTGGTACGCTCAACTTCTGGCGGTGGCTGACCAGGAAGCTGCCATTCGGATGCTGAATTTTGGGTCTATGGTGGCTCGTAGTAAACTCAAGTCTTATCAATAGTTATAAATCATCCCATTTGGCACCATTTCTTCTAAAATCAATTGCGCATCATCAACTCTTTTCATCTTTTGTTCATTATAGAGCAACTTGGGCACCCGCTTTGCCACGATCTTTCTGAACTCTAGACGCGTTTTGATGATCTGTTGTAGGCATCAATTTGACTTGCTTTGGGATTCTTCGCCAGATAGTCGGTGATGGCTTTTAGCAATCTTGGATTAACCGGATTTGGAGGTCGTGCTCCTTTCGTCTGCGTAGCGGTTTCTGTACCACCTTGTTTGAAATAATGCTACCATTTGGAGATAGTGTTGCGAAGTCGGCATTCCCTGCCATATGTAACATTTTCAACTTATGTATCGTTTCCACTAGGTTCTCACCTAGTTTAGCGCAGAACTATACTTTTTCGGAACTGTCCATTTTCGAATAAATTGTACGGTTCGAAACGAGGACTAACTTCCAACCTCCTGTACAAAAATACAAATGAAGTAAACACAGCTGTTCAAGAGAACTGTCACTTAGTTCAAATTTCTTCCGCAGGGGGGGGGGGGCTGCACCCGGACATGTAATTCAATCCAGTATAAGTTGTTTTAATTTTATTGTATATTCTTTATTTTCGCCTTTAAACCATTTAAATAAAGGATCCAAATCCATACAAAACCACAGGCCACTTATGGAGTTACTCTGAAAGATTCTACATTTGATAAGGATAACTCCGACATTTATGCTATTTTCAACAGTTTTAAGTTGACATAATAACCTAAGAAATTTGTTATTATTGGGTCTATTTTATATATTTCTAATATATCTTTGGGTCGTGAAGTATTATTATTAAGCTAAATCAGCGTAATCAAACTTACTTGTATGTCTGGATGCGTAGCTAAAGCGTATAGAGTGAATGTTATGGCTGTTGCTGTAGTGTCGTGACCCTAAAATAGAGTAATTTTTTACATATTTATACAATTTTATTATAGAAATAAAATGCAATAATATAACCTCAAACATGAAAGTGTCTACTTCTTCGCATATACTTTCTTCGGTAAAACTAGAATCTTTAGTAGAGCACTCTAATAGTAAATCCAAAAAAGCTCTTCTCTTCTTTATACCTAAATTATCGGTAGTTTTACCATTACTATTAGAATTACTAAAAAATTCGTTTTTTCGCCTACGAATCACCGATTTTGTAAAATCATGCACTACTTGTAAGGCGCGTTTTTCTTTACGGGAATCTTCAGTGAAAGAATATAATATATCGTTGCCTAATATTACAGAAAACGTACGACGTACAATAATCTCTAATAGAAGATTAACAGATTTTACATATTCTGAGTCTAGATTTTTTTGTGCATTGATCGAGGTTCCCATTGCCGTTTCTAAAACAAATTACCCATAAAAATATATGTATAATATATAGACTTTCCAATCTTACCACAAATAATATCTAATGTACATCTAGCAACGAAAGGATACAAGTTTATGGAACCCTTTTTTGATTCGTTTTTCCATATCGATACTAGAGTTTCACTTTCCGCATTGAAAACGTCAATAAATTCTTCAAGTATTTGAAAGTGAAATGCGGGTGTTAGCATTTTTCGACGTTTTTGCCATTTGCTTCCTGAAAATGGAACTACTCATTTATTTTCTTATGTATACATATTGTAGCGTGCAAAATTCTTTTAAAGGAATAGCTTTATTTCAGATTAATTCTAAAGAAACCAAGTTATATATTCCTGGAAAAGTTTATTTTTAGAAATTAAGTATTATCAAAAAATTATAATAAAATTATTAAAACGTTAAAGGTTCATTTGCATATTTTGTATCAGTAATATGATTTATTGCCCAACAGAAAAAATTCCTTGATAAGACTTCGTGGTAATTGAGATACTGTTAACTAATACATAGGCGTTTTCTATCCTGTGTGTAATGACTAAACTGCGGAGACGGCGCTATCCCGTATCGGATGTGATTCATCGGTGTCGACAATGTACAATCGATCAACTTACCATGTATGTATGAATGTTATAGCGCGATGGTATTGATAAATGTTGTCTGTTTGTATTGTACGTCTTTTAATGCAAACAGACGGAGTTTTTGAAATATATTTCGCCAGAGTCGTAATAAAGGCAATGAAATGTACACACGGAAATTTATTTTTACGAAAATAAATAAAACACTGAAGTTAAATGAATTTAAATTAACTTGATTTGAAATTAATTCCAGATATATATACAAAATGCATTTATTTTATACAGTGAAAAAATTCAAAAAATTCAAAAAATATCACCTATAGTTAAATAGAATGCTTAGTCAAACCACAGCAAACATTTTTTATTCACATTAATTATTACAATATATTCTTAACTTTGTTCTGTAAAGTGCGTTCTTTTATTAGACAGTATGTCATTAAATATATAAAAACTTCGCTCAACATCAGAGCTAGTGAGTGGCGCAAAGAAATAATAATCTTTAAATTTAATATATCTATCGACTTCCGTATTTTGAACATTACTACAAAAGCCTTTCAGGATATTAAAATCAGGGCTACGAGCGAATATTGCGTCAATCTTTTTATTATTTAAGCAAACACTAAACTCTTCAGAAATAGTTTTAAAGTTATTTAGAATATTGTTTAAAGTTTTAATTCCATCTTCTAGTTTTATCGTTTACGTTTCAAAATATTTAATTTGTTTAGGTAAGTTGCGAAAAAGCTCATGGATAAAATTTTAATTATTTTTTAAAGAAGAATCCTTTAAAACAGTTTTACATTTTATAAGGCTTTGCGTATTCTCCTCTAAATTGTCCAATACACTTGCAACATTTTCCAAAGTATGATAGTAAAACGAACATGCTTCTAACCATGTTCTCCGCTTAGTCACAACTGGAGAAGGAGGAATTGGAAGATACGGATATTTTGTGTGTACAAGGAAAATCGTATAGGCTCTTTCAGAAAAAAAGAAATTTGTTGACATTAGGGAATTCCTCTCTAATAAATTCTGCAATTCTATGCAATGCATGTGCGGTACATGTGTGATGTAAAATATTGGGGAATATTTCCTTCATTAGTTTACCAGCCTTTATCATATATGCTGCTGCATCACTCACAAACAGCAAGGCTTTTTCGTGGTTCACATCACTATCAAAAATGTTATCAACATCATTAACAATAATTTTGACTACCTTCTTTGCATTTAGGTACTCGATTACTTTAGTTGCTATAAAATATGATTCTGTGGGTATGTCGGGATGTAAAACGCCGATAATAATATTAATTATATCTCTACCTAGTAAATCTGTAGTTTCATCTGCGCTGGTCCAGAAGTAATGGTCTTTTATTTCGTTATAACTTCTTTATATATTTTTGGAAGATATGTTTTTCGAAGACTTGTTTATCAGAAATATGTTTAGATGTATATTTCGCTAAAAACTGTCTAAGGACGCTATTGTACGGTTTTCTGAAGGATATATTTGCCGCAACAAAGGCTTTACAGAGGTCTGTATAAAAACTATCTGTTGATGTACTGGGTTGATCGCGATGCATTTTTTCAACATTTAAATGTATTTGAACAAATTTTACAATTAATCTCCGTATCACTAACAATTAAAAAAAAAAGAATCTTTAATCCAGCTGCCTAAAAGTTCTTCATGCGGGCGTTTTGGAGGGGCCACAGTATAACGTTATATATACAAAGCGATAGCATATATGTATTAAAAAAAATGAAAGTAATGATAAAACCCAACTTAATTTTTTTTCTATAAAAAAATTTTAAAAGAATCTCTAAAATCAAAATAAAAGAATTTCTGGTACAACAGAAATGAACAAGTAATATAGACAATTGAAAAGAAGTGTTTACAGTTCTATCGAAATAGTAAAGTGTAGGGAAGTCTTTCTTTGGAGACTGTGGTTAAGTAAAAACTTAAGAAAAGGTATATAACCCCTTACCACAATTATTAAACGTATCCTAAATACGTCTTTCGACAACTAAGTTGTCATCATCAGTAGGTAAAACAACTAATCAAGGTGTCGCACATGGGACACAGTAAAGCTAGCACAACAGCTTACGCAACAACTTTACACGGCGTCCACGTATACACTAACTGAAACATGCAAAAATATCGACCGAAAGGATCGAAAAATATCGACCGAAAGGATCGACAAAATATTACCTCTCTTAAGGAAAAAGGCACCCACATGTGTTTATACTCCAGTTTGAAACGTCCACGACCTTTTTATTTACGTTTCTAAGAATGAAAGGAGACAGGTGAAGGGGATCGGTCCTTTATCTCCGTTCATGGAATTTTGTTTGTTTTTAGCGATATGAATACTTTCGTAGGCGTCAAGATCGCGGGGGTTATTAATGACCTTGGCAAGTTTCAACCCTTTAATCGACACATTGTGCAGTGTACTTAGAGCATGGTTGGCAACGTTAGATTTATCCGGTCTATTGTATTTAATATGTGTTCTTTAAACCGGGTTATTATTGGTCGCTTTGCTTGACCTATACATTTCAAATTACAATCATCGCAATTAATTTCGTATATACCTGATTTCGAATTAAAATTAACTTTATCTTTGGTATTCCCTAGGAGACTTTGATAGTATTTTCGGACCGAAAGGCTACTTGGAGACCTCGTTCTTTCGCAACTTTATTAATGTTTTTCATGATGGGGTGGTATGGTAAACACATGTACTTTTTCTCCTGGTTACTTTGAGATATCAAACTTGTGGATTCGCGGATTGTATTTTTTTGTTTAGTTTTTATAATTATTTATTGATTATTTCTATGCAAATCCATTATATTTCGCGATATTTTTGACGAAATCCAGTTCTATTCCATATCTCTCGTTTGTTAACGGAAAATTTAATAACCGATTGACTAAGAAATTAAAAGTAGCTGTCTTATGTTGAAAACTATGATTTGAATTCGCGATGATGAATCTATCAACATTGGTTTCTTTCCGGAAAATATCGATTTCTATTTTATGTTTATTCCTAATCAGTAAAGTATCTAAAAATGGTATCTTGCCATTGTGTTCCTTTTCCACCGTAAATTTAATCGTCGGAAATTTCAAATTTAACTGATTAACGAACATGTCTAATTCGCATTTCCGTGTATCAAAAATCGCGAGAATGTCATCTTAAAAATAACGCTAAATATTTCCAGAGAGTCTGGATCAGGTACGTAGATAACATTCTCGCGATTTTTGATACACGGAAATACTCATACGAGTACAATGGGACAATGTGGATGCAAAAGTTCCTATTAAGCTAACTTGAAATACATATAGATTTTAATTAAAATGCACTTTTATTCATATATTGAGACATTTTGGAACACAAGTAAAATAATATTAAATTAATTATTATTATGCATATTTATAGATTCGGTATGAAATTTTTTAAAACAGTCCTTTTCTACGCAAAGTGTCACGTTGCAAAGCTCGCAAATCCATCGAACTCTATTGTGACATACTTTGCATCTTAGATGATTTTGTATACGTTTTGGAAAGTGGTTTCCTGCCGATGTTGCTATGGACGATGTAGTAGAACGTCTTGGTTCTTTTGCACGTATGGCATAGTTTCGTAGGTGATACCGGACAATTTCTCGTTGGAAATTCAAGAGATCTATGTTGCTATTGTAGCTACTCTTATAAAGCTTCCAGGCATTTACGACACACGAGTTAATCATTGCCGTAAAAAGAGGCCACCACCATTTCTTTCCTCTGAATTTTATATTCTATGCATTTATCGCCTGATCGTGAAGGTCTACTCCACCCATTCCAGCATTGTATTTTGCAATTAGCTTTGGCTGTTGCACGTTCACTTTACTCTTATTAGCCTTTGACCACCGTTTGCTAAATGCATGGGGTAAATTTCATCATAGTTTGCACCGACAGTCACTACACTGTTATCGTTCCATTTTACGAAAAGAATTCCGGAATCAGCATACCTGTTATTATGACAAAAGATTCATACACTATAAAAGGAATATTCATAATTACTTGCTTACCTGTAATCAAATTTTCCACGCTCTTCTTTTTGTAGCACTTTTTTTGGCAGTAGAGGACAATTTTTTTTTCCTTCGGTCTCGAACAGTTCCTGTTGCCCTGAATCCCTTTTGTTTTAAAAGGCACAAAAGATCACACGAAGTGAAGAAGTTATGAAAAAACAATATGTGGTCTGTAGGCTGAGAAATATTTTTTATGAGATCAATAACTACTCTTGATCCTAATGGTAGCTGTTGGCATTGACCCTCAACTGCTTTAGCTCCGCAATACATATCAAACTGGTATAAGTAACCGCAACTGCTGGTAAGCATCCAATTTTTAAAACCAAACCTAACAGGTTTTCCTCTAATAAATTGTTTGGCGGAATGGCTTCCAAAATATTTGACCATTGACTCGTCAATTGAGAGATTTTGGTGCATGTATCCAAATTGACAAAACTTTTCGCATAAGAGTTTGGAAATTGGTCTAATTTTCGCCATTTTATAACTTAAATCCAGTTCAGAGTTATCGGCAAGGTGTATGTAACTTTTAATTTCTTGAAAACGATTACGCGACATATTGTTGGAAATAAAAGGTAAGTGCGTATCTTCGTCTAATTGCCAGTACATACGCTCTCTTGGCATGGTGTGATAACCACTGTACAGGAGAATTCTAATGAACACTTTGAGCTCTTCTTCGGTGAAATGGAAGGTATGCATATTATGTTGAAAGGCGTACTTCACTGTTTGCGTGACAATTAGCTGCCCAACATCACCATCAAACATTTTTTCAAATACTTCTACAGGTGTTTTACCTTGCAGTGATATATCCATTTCATGCTTCAAAGTTTCAAAGAAGTTGGTACTAGGCATATCCATATTCATTGACCTTTTTCTCCATTTTATTTCTCTTGGCGCTAATAGATGTTTTCTCAGGTCTGCTAATGGGATGTCATCTTCGTTGTCGCTACTGCAAAGTAATTCCAATTCACCTGGAATATCATTTGGCAGATCATCACGAAAAAATTGCCTTCATTAATTTCCTCCTCATCTGTTTCGCGGTCAGTATTTGGAGGAATGATAGTAAAATCAAAATTTGAACGACTTTGATTTTTAGCATAATCAGTGGCAGCGGCAGTGTTTTCAAATCTTTTACCATAAAATGTTCTAACATCCATCGCAGGCAGAAAGCTAAAATTAACACAAAAAATATCACATACATTGCCCCGTTGTACTCAAGCGAGTACACCAATATTTATGCTTACCAAAAACCACTTTTCACAATTTTTTATATATTTTGTTTTCTAAATATTTAAACATAGATATGTTTAATTTGATTTACACTTAAATTTGCCACCAATTAATTTCAAGCAGAAGTGATAGACATCAAGTTACAACGAAAAGTGCAAAAAAATACAAAAACTAAAAACACTGTTGACAAAAAAGAATTTGCAAATTTACCGTTATATTTTTGCTGTTTATCACTTATATATTTTCATTCTCTACACTCCTCACTAATATGTCAACAAAAATCTCTTTAAAAAACTAGTAACATGAGAGATATAGCGTCACAAAGTTGACGTTTTTTATGTACTCAAGCGAGTACAGTGGGATCGAATGGGTTAAGAGAGGTAATTTTTTGTCGATCCTTTCGGTCGATATTTTTGCATGTTTCAGTTAGTGTATACGTGGACGCCGTGTAAAGTTGTTGCGTAAGCTGTTGTGCTAGCTTTACTGTGCCCCATGTGCGACACCTTGATTAGTGGTTTTACTGATGATGATAATTTAGTTGTCGAAATGGGTATTTAGGATACTATTAATAATTGTGGTAAGGGGTTATATACCTTTTTTTAAGTTTTTAGTAAAGTGTAAGCAACACGCATCTAAATGTGAAAGACGCTCGCCTACATTCACCTTCCGCGTTCGCTAGGGCGCTGACTACCAGAAAGTTGAAACCGACACTGTGTCTGCGCCTGCATGACTTATTACAGGATAGCGGCTGAGTAATGACAGCTCTATTTAATATATTCGTTCTAGCTTCCTAAATCACAAAACTAACAATAGTTCCTTTCTATATTGTGGCACTTCAAAATTAGCGCCAACAAGTAGAAATGGAGCATGAACAGGATATCAAATAATATATATATATATATATATATATATATATATATAATCAAGACCTTTTCTACCATATGGTGTAAAGGTTTACTTTCTCTAATGTATGAATTTCTTCCACTTCTCCCGGTCACTGGCCTCCTTCATAGCTTCTCCAAATTCTTTGTTTCTCCCCTTCAATATTTCTGCTATCGCCATATTCCACGTTTTCCTTGGCCTGCCTCTGTCTCTTTTCCCGTTTGTTCTCGCTTGCCAATTGTTTTTTGTTGGTCTTTTCTCGTTCATTCTTACTAGGTGTCCGAACCATCTCAGTTGATTTTGTTCAATTGTTTCAATAATTGATTTTACATTTAATTCCTGTCTTATTAACTCATTTCTTATTTTATCCTTTCTTGTTACTCCCTTAATTCGTCTTAGATACTTCATTTCCATGAATTGGACTCTGGATTGTCATTCATTTTCTATTTTTAGTTTTAGCAGTTCACCATTGAATTCTCTTTGTTGTATCTTGATTTCTTGGGTTTCTTTTGTGATTTCTTTTTGTTCCATTTTCAAATCCTTTTGATCTTTGCTCATTTCCTTCATCAGTTGTAATATTTGCTCAAATTTTCCCTCTCTTTCTTTTTTGGATTTATTACCAGGAGATCTAGACTCATTTTTTCTTCTTTCGGCATCTTCCTCCCTAGTCACATCTTTACTTTTCTTACTATCATCCGTGGAACAATCTTCGCTTTCCATTTTACTCATTCCCAATTGCATCTCGCGACAATTCCCCGTAGGTTAGGTTCTTCTCACTCTTCTTTATTATAACTTATTTGGTGCTAATCACTCAGTTCGGGACACCGCTAACTGTGTTTTATCAGTACTAACTTATATATTTCTCTCAGTGTTCTTCTGTTTGGTCCGTCACTGGTTATTAGTAAATTATGTTATACCTCCGGCAGCGCCAGAGACAATCCGCAGGTCGCCCCTTCAGACGGACTATCTCTACCAGCCACGGTACCCACTAATAAATGACTTCTTTATTTGTTTACTCTGTTGTATACTTGGTTGCTACACTACTTGTTAAATGGTAACTTCCCAATGTACATTTGGTTGCCTATCTTGCCTTGATGCAGTACTTTGTTTAGATAGTAAATTCTCAACTGGTTCTAACCTATATTATATGCTATCTATTTATTTTTAAAGTTTGCTTGCTTACTCTATTTTCCTATATCATTTTAGCTCAGTGCAAAGTTGCACAGTTCTTCTCTGCACTTGATGGACTAATTTTCACTTTTTAATATTGATTCTAATACGCTATTTACATCACTTTGTAACGGAGCCGATGTATTCGGTTATCCCGTTGAGAAATAATAATTTACTATTAACTTCGGGTCTGCGGTCAGTAACAAATTAAAAATTAAGCCTATTTTCTATCCGCTGCATGTTCTGACGTTTCATTTCCAATATCAATACATCTAAGTGTCATCCGCACGAATAAGTGTTTTTCACTATTATTCACTTGCCTCTTGAATACATTTTTTCCAGTACTTACAAATCGCTATCTATTCGCTTTTTGATCCGATTTTAACAAACGTGTAATCCAGCTAGCACAAAATTTCGACACCTGTTTAAATGTGCTGAAAACACTTCCAAAACATTTCAAGAACGTTAGAGAGTTGTGTGGTAATTAAACGAGGATCTGTGCGGATTATTAATACTACAGAATTGATAGTTTGTCCAGTTGTCCGCCTTGCAACTCGTTTCTTCCCCGACCATTTTAAAACTCTTATTACTCTATCCGTAACAAGCAGAAGATGTAGTTACAGATGATTCTCAAAAAGTCATGGAATCATGGAAATACTTTGCGTTTACTGATAGATACAAACTTTGGTTACGTCTTTCATTTAATCCACACTACTTTCAGAAGCGCGATATTGATATCACACCCTTCGAATTCAAATAAATAAAAACAAATGTTGAAAAATCAGTATTACAGACATAATAATTAATATAATTTACTTTACCTGTGCTGATTAATAAACCCAGTCCCATCCATTTGACGAAAAAACTATAATTGTCGGATTTAGTTAAAATGGTTGTAGAATTTAATATAAATTCCAGGTCTTTCGGTTCAATAATGAAAAAATATGGTTGCGCTCCAACGTATACTTTGAAGTTTGTTTTGTATGTATCGCACCATTTCATTAAAGTTGGAAGAAGAGCTGCAAATGAAAAAGCAATTTGTACTAACAAGCTCAAACTAATTTTGACATATAGTCAACATAATTTTATTTCTTATTCTTTCTCCTCTATTATTTTGGAACTTGCTGTTGCTCATATATTAATATGAGCTAAGAGATGAGTTTTTTATTTATTTAATTGCCGTTTAAATTTGAGGTATTGATGTGCATATATAATACTTGTAAAGAAGTGAAATTATGCAAGTAAATTGTGCGAAACACATCCAAGTGCATTTACTCCATATACTCTTTTAAGATGAAATTCTTTATTTTTGTCTGTACGAAAGCTAATAACGAAAAATTGATGGCATGAAAAGTTGAATAAAATATAATTTTAAAATTTATATAACGTATGATCAAAAAGTCTTTGGATCGCGATTGCCATGAAGTGTAAAAACCATCTACAGAATTATTTACTTCTGTACTTCTTTACTTTGAAGTAAAGATTAGTCGCAAATAAAATAGATTTTAGGTTATGGTAATTAGTTGCATTTTATGTATATTTTATAACAGCTGACTTGAAAGTTGTCAAGTAAATGTCAAAACTAATTGAAATAAATAATTTTATAGATATCTCGTAAATTTCACGGCAATTGCGATCCAAAGACTTTTTGATCATATGTTACTTAACCCTAAAATTACGGTATTAATCACTGTTGATGTCTCTTTCATATAAAATAATACTATGGAGAACTAGAACCACAACAATATATATATATATATATATATATATATATATATATATATATATTTAGTGTTTATAAGAATTTTATTTTTCTTATTTATTTTATTGGCCCTGTCTTAATATTAAAAATAATAGACTTTTTATTGGTTTAGCGACCTTTTATTGAATTATGATGTTTTTTTCTACGAACTAATTGTTAATTTAATTGTTAATTCAATCTCACAAAAGCAAACACAATTCTCATATTCTCATTGTATTAATTCTTGTTTCTAGATACTTGAAAAAGACTGAAAAATAGTAAAAGTCGAAACGTCGTAGAAAAAAACATCATAATTCAATAAAAGGTCGCTAAACCAATAAAAAGTCTATTATTTTTAATATATATATATATATATATATATATATATATATATATCAATTGATAAATTATTGGAGTTTTTCGGCTTTTATATGAAATATTTACAAATATCAAATTAGTATGTATGTAATTGCAAAGTAAGTCGGGATGTAAACATTGCTGTCTACAAATTACAAAGCAAATCATGCAAAATTTTTAATTGAAAAATATTGTCTACGTTGGGACTTGAACCCAAGTCTACAATTTGCCGGACTGTCGCTTTTACCACTTAAGCCACGTTAGACCTTGGTTCAAGCTATTTAGAAATGCATTATAAAGTAACAGTAACTTCTGCTTTCAACTTGACATCTACATTCAATAACTGACATCTGATTCATTAATCTGTTACTTTATAATGCATTTCTAAATAGCTGGAACCAAAGTCTATCGTGGCTTAAGTGGTAAAAGCGACAGTCCGGCAATCTGTAGACTTGGGTTCAAGTCCCAACGTAGACAATATTTTTCAATTAAAAATTTTGTATGATTTGCTTTGTAATTTGTAGACAGCAATATTTACATCCCCACTTACTTTGCAATTACATACATACAAATTTGATATTTGTAAATATTTCATATAAAAGCCGAAAAACTCCAATAATTTATCAATTGTTATATTTAATAAACGGTTAAGAAATTATGTAAACACTTACATATATATATATATATATATATATATATATATATATATATATATATATATACTTATACATTACATAGTAACTTATGCCACTTCATTTAATTTAATACAATCTTTCTTTGATAATGGTAGAATAGTGATTTTATGGTTTCAAATATTTATTATACAGCACTACTGTTATTCCTCCTGTTTTGAAGAAATTTTCGGAATGTGTTTGACCAAAATATATGTTTTGAATAATACACTAGTTTGAATTAACACTAATATATTTAGAAGATAATTATTAATAAATTGAATCTTGGAGTTCCATTAAACTTTAATGCAAATGTATGAATCTGGGACATCTGGGTTGGAACTGATTAATGTTTTTACTTATTTTTACAATGAAAATTTTGTCGCCGCCAGTTACAAGGGAGGGAGAAAACGACAAAATAATTATAATGAAATTGCCATGCAAATATTTTACCCTTCTTCAAGGAAAGGTATATGTTGTAATTTAGCAACGTCAAATGTATTAAAATAAACAATAAACATGAACCCTTAATTGAAGAGTGGAAATTAGAAAGGGCGTAGGTGCCAAAAACAAAATTCAGAAATAATCGCGAAAAACAAAACGGGCAAAGTTCAAAATTAAGTGTAGACATAGATAATTTTTTGATAAACGTTTATTAAATATATGCAAGTAGTACAAAACTTAAAACATACTAATTAGCAAAAATTATTATCAAAATAACGTTCTATAACCAATATAAACAAAAACAGAAGTGCAAAATTTGGAAAGGGCGTAAGTGTGAAGTAGCTCTTTATAGAAACGTTGGTGTGCCGGATTCTTAAGGTAGGGAATCATGCTTCGAAGAGAAACCTTTTTATTTTCAGACACTTTACTTTCTGGCGGCAGCTTGATTATGTTAGCCCGTCTAAGGTCAGCTAAAGTTTTATTTTTCTTTAAAACATTGACTTTCACTCCTTCCTCAATATAAGAGAAAGTGGTCTTCATTTTAATAAATGGAAGATTAGCCTCTTCAATGGTTATCACTGAAGCTTTACTTATATTTAACTTTGTGGTGTTAATATATGCATCCGCAGCTTTTTTTAGGTCCCAAAAGCCAGAAATTGTCATGTCAACAATATTGAATGGAGGAGAGTACCTTGCTGATTTAACTATTGCGTGTAGATCCGAGGGAACATATGCTTTAGCTACCTTCTTACGCTTTTCTATCAAAGCAAAGTCCCTATCGCAGGGCATGAAACTATGGCCGCTGATAAGAAATTTCTGCTCGATAGTCTCAAAAACACCATTGGCTACTAAAAACATCAAGGTAAATAATAAAATTCTATTCTTGTTCTGGCCTGGCACACCATATTACTAAATGGTTCTTAAAAATCAGTCCTTGATTAGCAAGATGGAGGAGGCATGACGCAATTTCGTTAGCTCCGCGAGACGCTACCCCCTCGTGCCACATACACATGTAGAATTCATTCGTATCGCCAATATGAACACCTAAGTTGTAGCACGATAGCTGTGAGAGGTAAAACATATCGCTGTGGGTCAGTGATGGAACGAACATGACCTGTTGTAGGTCCATGGATACACAACACTTGATGCTTTCGGGTTCTTGAGACTCAATCATATCTTCTCTTAGCACTTCTCTTGCTCTCTCGGCCTTGCGGTGATGAAGTTCCAGCTGAGTTTTAGCAGATTGACTTGACTCAATGTTGGCCTTGATTTGACAGTCAAGTTTATCACATGTGCTGCACGTATCAACACGTGGTCTGTGAAAACACAGATTGGGAAAATTCTTTATGAAAACAGACCTGTAAAATTTATAGGTGACTATTGAATCAGGGTGCAATTGGAGAAATGCTTTAAACAGTCTGTGAATATTTAAGTTGGGGCTAATGTACTCCTTTTCCGATTTAGATCTTGAGTAATGGCCAACTTCCCTTGGGATCCTGTTAATATGAGCCTTGCCTAACGACCGGTCAAATTCAGAATATTTTGGCGCAGCATGTCTGGTACGTTTATCATGATAACAGGCTTCACCCATTTTTTTTTCTCAATAAGTACGCGAATTCTTTTATCATTAACAGCGAAGGTGTCTTGGAAAAGTTTTTTACATACACGAACAAATTTTCCTGTACCATCAGGAACGGAATAAGCTATAGTGGCCTGACGTCGACTGCTTTGCGGATCCCCATATGAACCGTGCCGCCTTCTTTGCACAGCACAAATACTCATTAAACCCATTAAAAACGTCCCTTGTGTTTTAGCATCTTGACAATAAAACTTTTCCCAAAGGGAACATCGCCTTTCGTATGTAACATCTTTACATCCCAGCTTGCATTTACATGATACCTACATATAACATATTTTCAAGATTAAAACCAGAAAGGGAAACATTATGTTTGTATACCTAACCGGCTCTTTGGGAATGGTTTTTTCAGGTACCATTTTGTTTTTATACGTTTTGTACGACTTTCCATTCCATTTTAAATGTTTCTGTTCAGTATGATATGAGCCACTACCTTTACCTTTTCTTATTCTTTGATATCCTTCCATTTTAATATACAGACACACAAAACACATAACTAACACCTGCCGATTTTAAAACAAACTGGCAATATTCTGTGATGGACTTAGGACCTATCAAATTAAAACGCTTGCTCACATACGCCAAGCGACATCTATTACTACCTCCTGACAATTTAATTTTAACTTTGCCACTGACGGCTTTTCACAGGACATAAAGTATGATATTTAAAACCTTTCTATGTTGTTAACTGAATTTCGTTAAAAATGGCATTTGGGCCCTTTCTAATTTCCACTCTACAATTATAATACTGGTAAACAAAATAAATATTAAATACTAAATACAAACAATACAATTGTTACAGGTATTGAATGGCAATATAGCGAGTACGTAAATTACAATAAACAGGAAGTGGGCTAGAGATAAAGAAACAGTATTCGAAGAATACAGGAAAAATGCAATTAAACCGTAATCTTTAACCTTATCGTAAAAATATGAATACATTCTAGCATTCAATATAATAAATATATAACAATAAAACTTCTGCTATCATATAGGTTTATATCTGCAAATGAACGAATTTACAAGAAGGTTATACCGGTATTGAATAAAGAGTTTCGTGACCGTAGGAAACAAGACAATGCATAAGCATTATAATACCTGACCACCTACGATAATTAACAAATTAGATATTTGGGAAACTCCAAGACCATTCTATACCACTTTACATTTACAAATAGTATAAAATTAAAAGCTATGATTTAATACGTAAAATAAATGCAACTAAATCTATTTGATTATAGACAAATGAAACTGAAATACAAATTAAATCTATATGAGCCGAACAACTATAATATTATTTCGCCATAGTTTATAGTTAGTTTTTAAATAATTTTTTATGCACATCGTTTTTAAGGCCCTCTAAAAATTCCCAAGACAACCTTTGATATATTTTAATAAATATTTCTGAGAGAAAAAGTTCTTTATATCTGAAGTACGGTACGCAATATAAAAAACGGGACTTTTTTTACCTATTGCGACAGTTCCTTATTGCTTCATACTAACTTAATAATGACAGATGCATAACCTTATAATAATATATATAATATTGGCAAAAGACTTACTTACAAAACTAAATTAGTGTCAAAATCGTTATAGGACTTGCCCGTTTTTTTTTTTTATGCGAACTGTATCTGGCTGTTCATAAGCTAAAATCCCTATTACGAAAAGAGAAAACGCTCTTGCTAGAATATTCAATTAGTTTATATTTAAATAATAATAATAGGAACTATATTTTCAATTTTAAATACAAAATAATAACATGCAGAAGATGCAAGTATAAAAAAGAATACAAGAAAAGATGGAAAGAAAAATCAAAGGCAAAGTTTGGTTTTGGGCACAGAGTACCAAAAGCATTCCTCCGCTTTCCCTTGTATTAATAAGTAAATTCGGAACAAAACCATTATTGCTTAATCTAACTTAATCTAATTTAATTCTGTGATATTCAAAAAAGTAAACACAAGCAGAGCAAACTAGAGTATGTATACATACACACCAACATACAGTCACAATTAACTAAGGAAAGTAGTTCCAATCTGCTGCTCAATATAAATGTATTGGCGCAGATGCTTTTTTAGATGAAGCTGGCGACAACTCCTGGATACCTAAGCGAATCATGTTATATAGTTTGTTTACCATGTATGAAAATGAGTGTTGAAATAATGAAGTTATGTGCAGCGACGGTGTGATTAGTTCGCGTGATCTTACATTAATGTGGTGTACATACGTGCGAAATGAAATTTTATTATAAAGGTATGCGAGAATTCTGCTGGTTATTATAGAATGATAAATCCACATTGCTCTAAGTAACATTCGATTATCACGACTCTACAAAAAAATGTTCGTTCTTTGTCCTAAAGTTTATTTTATGATTTTTCGGTTAATTATGCACAAAAACGAAAAGAAAATAGCTTTTTTGGTATAAAGTTTGCTTTTGTGATAGTTATAGTAATAATACTCATTTTTGATTTTTTTTATAAATTTTAATTAATTTTAATACATTCAAAAATACCGCGCGATCAGAGTGGGGTTTTTACGTTCACATAGTGCCGCTAGATGGCACTCGAGTGATAAACAACGATCAGGTGTTTTGTACAAGTCTAGAAAAACTTAAAATGTCGTCGCGAAAGTGTAAATATGATGCCGATGCATTTTGTTATATATGTGGTCAATTTATTATAGTCCGAGACGTAAAGTACGAACTAAAGACATCTGACGTTCTCTGTGAAGCCTACGAAGCATATTTTGATTGTCCTGTTCGGCATCAAGACAAGCCATGGGCTCCACATGTTCCTTGTAGTTATTGTAAAAGATGTTTGGAAGGTAAGCAATTTTTAATTAAGCGGTGAATCAAATATAAAAGACATATTAATTTTAATTTCTACATTTTAGGTTGGTATCGAGGTGAGAAGAGGTCCATGAAATTTGCAATACCAAGGATCTGGCGACAACCAAAAGACCACGTCAATGACTGCTACTTTTGCATTGTGAATCCGAGTAAAAGACGTAGAGGTAAAATGCAAAAACCTATCGAATATCCTGACCTTGAATCTTCTTCTGCTCCAATTGCACACGACCTGACACGACCAGTACCTGAGCCACGGAAAAAATTATCGCAGAAAAGTAGCTCATCTCTTAGTTCTAATAAAAGTAATTCCGATAAGGAGTTTTCACTTACACCAGAACAACCAAAACACCATCTTATTACTACAGAAGATTTTAACGACTTAATAAGAGATTTAAATTTGACAAAAAATAAAGCAGAGCTTTTAGGCTCTCGCTTAAAACAGTGGAATTTGCTTAATGATGTTAATACAATGAAAACATGATGAGAGACTATATTTGGGGTTTATTGAGAGAAAGTACTTATAAACATAAAAGAAAAAGTAAAAGCGTGCACTTTTAAATTATTTTCCACTTTTTTGTAAGTTATTTTGATAGTAAAACTTAATAAAAAAAATAAACATATTTATTTGAATGGTTTCATCTTCAATTAAAAATTAAAACCACAGATTTTGAAAAATATCGTTCAATCGGTCTCCTAAATACAAAAGCAAACTTTTTAATGTCATAAATTTTTTTTCGTTTAATTACGACCTAAAATATCGAAATTTTATGCTTTAAAGTCAAAGTCAAATTTTGTGTTGACCCGTGTTATTCATGCAATAAACCAGGGTATGGGAAATAAGATCGTATTTTCTGATATTGTACAAGTACCGGAGACATGCATTTTATACCATCAGTAGCCTTCCCCGATCCCTAATGTCAATTGCACGGACCATACACGGCAGAGGAGTACGTAAAAGTAGATAGAACTAGCGAATTGCATAGCATAAGTTTTACATTAATAGATAGATGGTATCTATACTAATACATAATTTTCAAGTTACTATATCCTTTTCTAACATATTTGAACAACTGTTGTTTATACTTAAATGTATTGTCCATCACTACGCCAAGATTCTTACACTCTGTTACAACAGGTATAGTTTCGCTGCCTATCTGTCACGTATGATCATTTATTAAACCACCACGACTCTATTTACTACCAAAGAATAAAACCGCCGATTTGGAAGAATTTATTTGCAGTGCATGTTGTAAACAACTATCAAAAATGGTATCCAATTCCTTTTCAATTGCGATTAACGCTTCAATATAAGCCTTCCTTGCAAACGAGTAATAAAATTGCGTATCATCCGCATACATATGAATTGTACAGTTCTCAACAGATTCGTATTAGGCGCAAGTATAGTTAGAAAAGAGAAGAGGGCCCAGAATTGATCCCTGAGCAACCCCAGAGTCCATCTCGAACTTACCAGCAACCACGTCCTTTATTTTCACCGATAGTGCTCTTTTGTGCAAAAAACTATTCAGTAAGTCAGTAGCACAGTCAGAAAGACCAATATAGTGAAAAATGGCAGTCAGCAACTTATGATGCACAGTACCTATCAAAAACCCTGGTGAAATCCAAAAGTACCAACACCGAGGCATACCCTCTGTCGCATGCAGAGAATAATGTCATCGGAGACCTTTAGTAATGCCGATTC
Organism: Melolontha melolontha; assembly: GCA_935421215.2. Lineage (NCBI taxonomy): Eukaryota > Metazoa > Arthropoda > Insecta > Coleoptera > Scarabaeidae > Melolontha > Melolontha melolontha. The sequence goes on along the minus strand of OW285237.1, from coordinate 162,040,551 downwards.
ACAGCTATGCCCCGACCGGAAATCTGACTGATAATTAGGGAAGATATTAAAGTTATTAATGTGTTCAGTTAGCTGTTTGTATATCAATTTCTAAAATATTTCTGATAGAACTGAAAGTAAACATGTAGGTCTTAAATCTGACAAAAGCTGCGAATTAGATTTCTTGGGTAGTGACACTAGTTTTAATGTACGTTTTAATGTAATTCAATTACAATTACGATTACCTTTTAAATTTTAATTTACTTTACCATAAACGACATTTATTCACTTTCAAAAGCATACCATGAATAAAAAGACAAGTATTACTTGGCGTTTTGACTGCAGTTATAACGATTACATAAAGTAAGTCGTGTGAAAACCATTTTAAAATATATTTCGCGAATAATATTTTACTAGAATCAACATAGAGTATTATTCAAAATTCTTTTATTTGAGCCACTGCAACTATTAGGGTGCAGAATCACAAGATTACATACCAATCCCAAGGCCCTAATTCTGCGATTATCATATGTTTCCAGAAATGGAAAATCTCTACATAGTGTGCGATTTCTGGACTTAAACGACGTAAAAAGAGAAGCCATGATTGTAAACATTTCGATAAAATAAACTGGTGTAAAGAAGTTAGTCTCTCGCTGACACAATTGTGAAAATTGTATTAAAACATTAAAACACAATACATAACATTACATTAATAAAATAAAGATATTAGAACATGATTCCAAGAATTTTTGAACCATCCCTAGTACATTTAATTATAATAAAATGTTTTTGTAAATAAACAGTCTGGATTTATTTCATACGTTTATGGACACATGATTTTCCTTTGAAATTAATTCAGATGACATTACTGTTTTACTTTAATTAAAGAAAATTTAATTTAAAGTTGAAGTATTAGTTAATTAGCAGAGTAAGCTTATACACTAAGGGAGATTAATTAAATTAATTAATTTCGAACACTGAGATAAATTTAAAAAGAGGTAAACATTTTAGTCCTAACTATTTGTAAAGGGAGATCGAAAATGATTGAAAAATACCTTTCTCATTAAGATTGGTGTCAGAAGTTACTATCAATTTAATATGCAAGCTAGCCATCGTCCGTCTTCATTATTGTTTGACATTGCTTATTTATACATACATATATATTAGTATATTTTTTGTTTTTGCGTTTTAATCTAAATTTATCTTCAAAATTAAGGCACCACTTCAATAATCCGATACAATTTTTACAAAATTGTTTTATGGGTGAATTAATTTTTTTTAACATCATCAAAAAACAATTGAACTGAAGATAATTATAAATTTTCAGTTTTTAAGTTAATTTTATTACTAGCGCGTGACACCTTCCCTAGCTCTGACAATTGCTTGTATTTGTCGTGATAAGCTCACTATCAATTTTTGGATTACTTCTTGTGGAATATTATCCCACTCGAAAAGAACGGTTTGTTCTAATTCCTGAAGATTAATGGGAGCTGGTAAATGTCGTCTTACTGATCTTTTTAGAGTATCTCACACGTGCTAATACGTGGCCAGTTCATGATTTGAATATTGATCTCTTGTAAGTAATCCAAAACTTGTCTAGCGATGTGGGGCCTCGCATTATCCTGCATAAAAATGAAATTGTTCCCTATAAATAGTGCAAAAAGTATCATATGGACCTGAATAATGTTCTCAAGGTAGTATTCAGTATTCATCGACTTTTGGCGAACAAGGATTAACTCTGTGTAGGCATCAAAGCAAACAACTCCCCAGAACATTCTTGGTCCACCACCAAAGGGCTCACTTTGAGAGATTCTTCTGTCACGATATCTTTCTTGCGTCCATCTGGTGACTTTAAACTTACTCTAATCTCGTTCGGAAAAAACTTGCTTCCAATCTTCAACTGTCTAATCTGCATGATTTCTGGTGGATCTCAAAAATTGTATTCTGTGTGCCGCGGTAAGTAATGTAACTGTAGGCCTCCCACTATTCAAGCTTACTTCCTTCAACCTTCTCTTTACAGTTAAAGTAGAAACAACAATCTCATTTCCATCAACCTTCTATTTACAGTTAAAGCAGAAACTCTGACCGCTTCAAGCTGGTTACTGAGTTCTTTGCTTGTTATTCGCGTATTTCTGAAAGCTTGCAGTTGCAAAAAAAAAGATCGTCTCTCGCATTTGTTAGTCGTTTTCTACCTTGACCATGTCTTCTCGAGTTCGATCCGGTTTCCCTAGCTCTTCTAACCATTCGACTGTTAAGGCCCAGAAAATTAGCTAAGTAACACATTGTACGTCCATCTTCTAACAAAGTTGAAGCTCTTACATATTCATCATTGGTTAAATTATGTAGTCGGTTCATGATTTTGAATTTTATTAAGTTAAATTCTATACACGCAGAAAAATTAACAAACTCGTAATTAAAACTTAAATGATGCTTTAACTGTAACTTCAACGACTGCGTTGAATAAAACTTGACATTAACTTTTGGGTTTTTTCACCAGAAATGTCAAAATTAATTTGCAGTGAGATAAAGCTACTAAATTATTGAATAAACTCAAAAATTTTTAGAGAATACAAAAAAATATAAAAAATATATCAGAAACATTGTTTATAACTTCCACATTAAAAGTTGTCTTAGAAACAATAAAAATACTTAAACGTTTATCGAGTAAGTGAATTTAACTGCTCATTTTAACATTCCTTGAGGCAATTTTTGAAATATAGTCTATTCTTAAATAAGGAAATATACACATTATAATGCTGCTAACACTGGGATGCCAATGATGAATTCTATTAATTTGTGTAGACAAGGACTTGGCGAACAGTTTCCGCATAAATAATCTGATTACACTTACGTACCTATTTCGTTATTTTAATATTTAATATATTTAATTGCTAGTTTTCAAGAAGCAAATATTTGCGCAGGCAAATCGCTTGGACGATAAGCAGGTTTTACAATGAAAGTTATTGGCAAAGAGTAAATAATTTCAATAGTGGGCACAGTAAATACTTATTTTTTATATTTACATTATTTATTAAATTTTAGATAGATGCGTATTTTGATAGCCTCTCCATATAAGTGCTTTCTTAAATTGTTGTTTTTATTATTATTATATAATAGTAATAATAATAATAATAATAATGTATGGTAAGAAAAAGAATGGTCTCCACAACATGCTATTGGAGGTTATAGCAGAGATATCTAAATGAAATTTGGATAAGAAAAATATACAATAAATTCCATAGAAAGAAGATAGGGTTGGACATCGCGGGTTCGAAGTTAAACAGGAGGAATGGGACATGGCGTAGTTTTTGGAATGAAAAACAATGACTATTATATATATAATGACTATAATAATTTTGCAATTTTATTATCTAATCATAGATTTTAATAAAAATTAAATTTTTAAATTTTATACATTCAGTGACGAAAGCAAAAAACTGAAGTAATTAGAAAGTTTAGAAATCAAGGGGTGTAGTATGTTAAGTTTAGTGTTATATGATCAACTAGACTTAAATAGATTGTAATTGTAAGATTGTAATTTCTCACTTCTTCTATTCTTGTTAATATTACCATATATACTCTCTTATCTTGTTAATAAATGTTACAAACTGTTCTTGATAGAATATTTTTATTACCAAGATATGCCCTAAAAACCGAAAATCGTTCTAACTATGGAGAGCTCTTCCGTCCCCTTAAAACATTTTTTTGGCACGATAAAAATTGTTCTGAGCGTATTCTAAAGTAGATTATTCACACACAAAGTTTCAATCTTCGTGTTGAGAACCTTTCCTTGTAAGTATAGTAAAATAAACAACTTACTGTCAGGTGAAGATAACTCCAAAGCATTTCCGACAAATGGTAACCGTGGAGGACCGGGAATATTTTTTAAATATTTTTCAAAATATCGCACTTTCAAATACCAGTAAACGAAGTAAGCAATTAAAGGAGAAATAATGATGAGTATAACATTAAACAACATTATTACTGTGAATAATAATCTAGACTAAACCTTTTGTCATTCATAAAAGTTATTTAAAATACAGGAAATTAATAATCATTGCATACGCAATATGAACTCTAACATTTTATTATAAAAAATGACTTTGCAAAAATCGTTGGCCGTCGGCATTAAATATTTAAATAAATAATTCGTTAGTTTTATCAATTGGTCGAGTTACATAATTGTAACTACTAGCTTTAAGTTTTTATTAATAGATAGATCCAATGTTTTTCCTACATAATAACAGCTTTCTTTACTTGTTCACGGACAACACTTAACTGTATCATTGATGTAAAGGATGTAGATGCTGTTGCGAGTGATTTAAACTATGATCTAGGTAATTTCTTGGAGATGGACGCTAAACGTTGCTTATTTATTAATTAGAATAAATCATGCTTCATTATTTTTGGTAGTAAATAATAGGTAGCAAAGTTTTACGTTTAGAAGAATGGCTAAATTATAACATCAAAGCCTACCATTGTCGTAAGTAGAGTCGGCAAAGAGGGGCAAGTTTCAATGCAGTGCGGAGAACAACGTAGAGGGGCCTAGCGACCGTATCAAGGCGAGAATTCGGTAACGTTTACGTACTTTATGTTCGTGACAGGTGATGCGGACGCATGAATGTTTACACATAAAATAATGATAACAAATATATTATATAACATGTTGAAATACTTACTGTTTTAAAAAGCTTCCATGAAATCACAAACTGGGTGGCAGCTATTAAATATTTGAATCAGTAAATATGTTTCCACACTTGTTTCAGTCAAATGACTACGGCGTGCGGATTAAATATTAAATTTTTAATTGAAAAATATTGTCTATTGTGGGTGAGTGGTAAAACCGACAGTCCGGCAAACTGTAGACTTGTGTTCGAGTCCCAACATAGACAATATTTTTCAATTAAAGATTTGCTTTGTAATTTGTAGACAGCAATGTTTACATCCCCCCTTACTTTGCAATTACATACATACTAACTTGATATTTGTAAATATTTCATATAAAAGCCGAAAAACTCCAGTAATTTATCAATTGTTATATTTAATAAACGGCTAAGAAATTATCTAAACTCTATATACAGGGTTAGTTAAAAGTATGGAGACGGCGATTTATTGTCGTTAATATTCATTTTAGGGATTTATGTTCAGTATAAAAGTTTGTTAGGATATTATGATCTACATTTGAGAATATTTGAATTTTTTTTTTCTTCAATTGTTTTTTAGTTACGCCTGTCCGCGCATTTTTTTTTAATGGGAGCTAGTAAATTTTACTCTACCATTCGATAGAGATTTTTTTTCTCCTTACAAAATTTTTTTGGTTTTTTTAAAATTCATTTTAATAACTTTTTTATAAGAAAAAGCCGGTTCATGTGTTTAACAGATGTTCGGTACATCGCAGATAGACAGAAGCGTAGCGATAAACAAACTTGAGCGACATAATTTTGTCAGTGGTTATTGTGTACGTCAAATCTTTGACAGAAATAATTCATTTGTGCAATTTGTTGCTGTTAATATTAACAATGGCGAGTTTAAGTGAACATGAATGAATTGAAATACTTATGATGTTGGGTTATGGAGATAGACGCAGAAGTTTACAAGACGTTAGTAATTTAGTTAATGATACGCATCCAAATAGAAATCCAATTTCTAAATCCGTTGTTGGTAAAACTTTAAGACGCTTTGAACAAACGGGTAGCGTTAAAGATTTGCCAAGGAGTGGTAGACCTAGAAAAGCAAAAAGCGATGATAACAAACTGGATATTTTATTGGCTGTATCTGAATATCCCCATTTATCAACCAATCAATTAGCGGCCAATTGCAATATTTCACAGTCATCGATCGTGTCGTTTTTAAAAAGTGAAAAGTATAAACCTTATAAGGTACACCTTGTACACGAGTTAACGGAAGATGATTTTGATAGGAGATTACAATTTTCTGAAGAAATGTTAAATATTTGCAATAATAATGAAAATTTTGTCAACAATATTCTTTTCTCAGACGAAGCTACTTTTTGCCTTACCGGTGAAGTAAACAGACATAACTCCAGATACTGGTCATCGGAAAATCCCTCTTGGTTTTTGGAGCACCATACGCAATACCCCCAAAAGGTTAATGTTTGGGTTGGCATTCTAGGCGGTCATATTATTGGTCCCTTTTTCATCAATGGCAATTTAACTTCGGCTCTGTATTTGCAGTTATTGCAAAATGAAATAATACCTGCTAGTGATACGCTCTATCCTCATGAAAACAATGAACACCTGCCCAATGACAGTATCTGGTTCCAGCAAGATGGTGCCCCACCACCTTATGGTGTAAATGTTCGTCAATATCTGGACAACGTTTTTCCCCACAGATGGATTGGAAGACGAGGAACCATTGAATGGCCAGCCCGTTCGCCAGATTTAAGTCCTTTAGATTTTTTTCTTTGGGGATACGTAAAAAACAAAGTTTACAAAGATAAGCCCTATGACGTCGAAGATTTACAAATCCGAATTACCAGAACGATACAAGAAATTCCCCGAGATTTTTTACAGAACTCTGTTCGGGGTTTTGTAAATCGATTGGGTCATTGTCAAATTACTAATGGACGACAATTTGAACACTTACTTTAATTTACTTTGTTATTAATTTGTTTAATTTTTTTTGTAAAAAAGTTATTAAAATGAATTAAAAAAAACAAAAATATTATTGTATAGAGAAAAAAAACTTCTATCGAATGGAAGAGCAAAATTTACCAGTTCCCATTAAAAAAAAATGCGCGAACAGGCGTATCTAAAAAAACAATTGAAGAAAAAAAAAACAAATAATCACAAATGTAGATCAAAATATCTTAACAAACTTTTATATTGAACATAATTCCCTAAAATGAATATTAACGACAATAAAGCGCCGTCTCCATACTTTTAACTAACCCTGTATATATATAAATTAATTAAATATTAGTAAAGTTAAGAAATAGCAGAATTGATTTAAAACGAATAGTCATTATTCATAAGAGTATTACTAGAAGAATATACAATTTGAATTTTGATCAATCATGCGGAGTCATTTTCAGAATAGATTTTTCGTGTCATTGTTTATGATATTTACACATTCGAAAATTTACTCTTTGCCCACAGACACTAATATTTATTGGAAGAAAATATTGCAATTCATGATCACCTCACGAAGCATAGAACTGATTATTTTTATGCTTATCGGTCAAAATTTTTACAAAGTCATTTTTGCAAAGTCACTTTGAAAAGATGACATTAAACATTTAAATAAACATTTTTTAAATTTTATCAAGGGGTCACTATATAATTGCAGTTACATAATTGCGACTATTACTTTAAAGCTTCGAAATAATCTCAAAAGCTATTCATTAACATAGATTCATTTAATGTTTTTCCTATATAACGCCAATTCTTTTCACTTGTATGCAGATGACACTCATCTTTACCATTCCTTTATGTAAAGGATCTAGATATTACTGCGAGGGGTTAAAAACTGTGATCTGGGTAGCTTCTTGGAGACTGCTACTAAGCATTGCTTATTCATTAATGAGTATAAATCATGCTTGATTGGTTTGGGTAGAAACAGGAAAGTTTTACATTTAGAGGATCACTTAAATTATCTTATCAAAGCGGAAATTTTGAGTGAGGAAGCTTGGTCTTTGCATTATAGAGTTTTTGAGATACACGAAAAGCATCAATGTAAATATCGGACAAGTTTACTGCAACTTAAAAATAATTTTCCCCAAGCGCCATTTTTTTAATATATTAAGAAAATACACTAAGAAAATGTACTGTGATACATTAGTTTCCTGCTTTTTTTACTGCAATTCAAATATATGACCTCTGTTTAAGTACTAACGATGTAAGAGGAGTTCAGGTTGAACATGACTAGGAGTATATTTCTTCATTTAATATGCTTCGTTTATAAAATTTTCAATAAATCGCCTTCATATTTTACTCATGAAGGAAAGTACAAGATTGATATGCATCCCGTTAATGTTAAGAGGAAAAACCTGACCGATATACCTACACATTCTACATACCAACTCAAAAAGATCTGTAAACGGATTGTCCTTGGATAATTTGGGGTTCTCTTTCGTTACCTTTAAGTTGGCTGTAAAGAATTACTCGTCTCAAGAGCAGACTTTGGTATTTTCTTAAATTTTCTCGTTTTTTATGGATTTATATTAGTTTCTTCTCACAAATTTATATTATTCTTATGCCTGCTGAGCTTACAAAGCCTCGTTAATAGGCCACTCGTTAACAAACATTCTGCCTCTACTCAGTAGGTTCATTGTAAACTTGAGAGTGAATGTTCTCTAAGAAACTCTTTTGCATTGTCTTCGATCGGGTAAGCAGAAACTATTCGTGGATGTTGTCCAGATGTAGATTCATTCACTGCAAATACAAAGGCTGTGCTTCTCAAATCCCCAAAACGTGTTCGCCAATTTCACAGACTGTGTCCCGATATTCCTGAACCATCGCAGCGATTCTTACATGTTGTGGAACATGGTTACAGGCAGCGTTTTACTATCATAAATATTTTGATAATATTAAGAACGTGGTTTTTAAATTCGATCTCAAAGAAGCTGCAGCTATCAGGGAAAGCCAGTCAAAATTTTAAGATATTGAGGTTAAAACATGACCTAAAAACTATTCAGAACAATTATGTCGGACTAGTGGGGGCCATAGAAAATCCTTCGGTGTCGTTAGTTGAATCGCTGCAAATAGTGTGACATGTTCACGCCCAAGAAGACGCAAAAATTGATTGTGTTCTAGAAAGTGTTTTAGAGAACGATTCAGATTTTGCCACAATAAGACAAACTTGTGAAGGTGGGTCAACAGCACCGTTAAGTTGTTTTAAAGATTATTTTAATTATACAAATATAACATCAGTCGATGTAGTGCTCTCATTTTCTGCATGTAAGCACATTTTTTCTTCGCAACGCACTCGGTTTGCGGAAATTACTGTGGAAACACATCTGAAATTGCAAATATTTAACCGATTTTTCCCAGTTTGTGACTTCACGGAAAACGTTTAAAACGGTAAGTGTTCCACCACTTTTATAAATTTATACCTTATAATTTATTTAATAGATTTCAGTGCGCTTCGGTTTTTAACAGTAATAATTTATTACTTTTAACGAAGAAAGTGCGTGTCCGGCGGCGATTGGCAAAATATATGTACCCGCGAGGACGAGGCGCCGGTGGGATGTTACTTAATGAACCTCTCTAACCATGAACGAATATTTTATTGCTGGTATTTATTATTTGTGATTATATAAATTATTATATACATATAAAGAAAAAACTGGATGGCAATACGTTGGGCTGCACTGTTATCAGACTTGGCGACGACTTTTTAAACTGTTTGGAAAAGGTTATTGAGAAGGATAATTACATGAAACCCATAATATATTTAACGGCGTCAATAATAATTATCATAATTATATAATTATAATAAATTATACAACTACAATCAGTCAATTATAAGCTGATCTTGATAATGTTAGATGATAGATGTTATTAATGATAACATCTACAGGCAAGTCTCATTATAATGCAAATTATTGTAGGATAAGCCAAATAGTGAATCAAAAAAGAAGATGAATCGAAAATAGTATTTCCAAAGTTTGTTTTTTGTATTATTGATAGGCGAATTTTTATTTATAATATATTTAATTTAATCGTTTTCATTGTGTCAGCATATATTCTTAATTTTACAATTATATTTCGGAACAGAAGAAAATAGAATAGCATATAAGAACATAAACAGCTGAAGTGAAGAGAATATGTAGAAAAAATAATCAAGATAGTTGGGACCGATTTATTTCAAATGTAGAAGACGATATACACGGGAGACAGGAGTTCGCTTATAAAATGATGAAACACCTGAATAAAACCGAAAAAGATGATGCGAAGATCAACATCATAAATAAAGACGAATGGTTGGCATATTATACAAAGCTCTGGACAAAGGAAGAGAAAATAGAAAATCCAGGAAATAGAAACGAAAAAGATGATGAAGAGGATAGAAGTGTAGACCAGATAGAAATGGGAGAACTAGAGGAAGCACTACAAAAAACAAAAAAACGAAAAGCCCCTGGACAAGATAATATAAACCCGGAACTTCTCAAATTTGCCCACATAGAGGTGAAATCAAGATTCTTACAACTACTAAATAAATGCTGGAGAACAAAAACAATACCTGACAGTTGGAAGATCGCGAAGATAACACCAATATTTAAAAAATGGACAGATCCAACTGCGAAAACTATAGAGGCATATCCCTGCTAAACACCCAATATAAAATATATTCAAAAATAGTGACAGCCAGATTAAATAAAATAGCGGAAAATATACTTATGGAGGAACAGACGGGTTTCAGAAGAGGAAGATCTTGCACCGACAATACTTTTACAATTAAGCAAATAATAGAGAAACATCGAGAACATAACAAACAAACACATATGTTGTTTATAGACTACAAAAAAGCTTTTGACAGAGCAGTAAGAGAAAAACTATGGGACATACTGGAAAGACGAGGAATACCTTTATATTTGATTAAAGTTATTAAGAGTATGTACAAAGACTCAAAGTTTACCATAACCGATAGCGAAACGGAAGTGGCAACCGTCAACTTAGGACTACGACAGGGTTGCAGCCTGTCACCTATACTTCTTAATATATATATTGATGACGTGCTACGGGAATTGCTGACAAATACTAAGCACTACACCCATGACCTAAACAGACAAAAATGCCTAATGACCATACTCTTCGCCGACGATCAAGCTCTAATAGCCAGTGACGAGGACACACTTCAAAGAGCTGTCTTAAATAGAATAACCGAGAAATACAATCTAATGATATCAACAGAAGAAACTAAAGTAATGGCATTCAGCGGAAACGAAACAGTGCGATCAAAAATAATAATTAATAATAAGCCAATAGAACAAGTAAAAACATTTAACTTCCTTGGATCCACTATATCGTATTTATACGATGACACGGATATACACACGAAACTAACAAAATTCAACAGAATAAATGGCACCATAGCCAGAATACTAAAAAATAAAGTGAGGAAGAACACGCTGTTAAAATTCTATAAAACAATGGCAATCCCATGTGGTATATATGGGAGTGAAAGCTGGACCATTACCAATGCGAATGAAAGAAGAATCCAAACATCGGAGATGAGGTTCCTAAGAAGAGCAGCAGGCTACACAAGAATGGATAGGAAGAGGAACACAGAAATAAGACAAGAACTTGGAGTTGAAGATGTGAACGAGATGATAAGAGAATACAGACGTAAATGGAGAGAACACGAAAGAAATAATGAAAGATGATAGGATACCCAAAAGAATATGGAAATATAAGGCGAAAGGAAGAAGAGCGACGGGACGCCCACGGAAAGATGGGCAGACCAAAAATAAAGGTCGTAACAGGCTCAAAGCCTAATACGTGAAGTAAGAAGAAGAAGATTTCGTTTATTTACAAATGTAATTTCACTTGATATACGCATGTGTAAAATGTATGGTTATACCCGCAAAGTTATTTGAATAGTAAAGTTATTTTAAAAGAATGTCAACTTAATTTGATAATATTTAATAAGTTAATTATGTTGATATTTGTGAATTTTATGTTGAAAATTGAAATAATTAATTTTTATTAGTATTCTAATTATTATAATCTAAAACGCCATATTAACTTATCTAATAATTCACAACTTTTTGTATACCGGTCTATCGGAAACTTATATAGTTATTTCTAACACATGATATGGAGATTGAGGAGGTTAAAAAAATATTTACGAATTTTTGCTCATACATGAATCTTAAATTTAATACATTTTATTGAAAAATAGATAATTTATTTAAAACATTAATAAACACAATAAAGACGAAAAATTTGTGGTACCAGAAGAATAATAGTTTAAGAACGGTCAGAGACATGCTTTCCTATAGTTATCCTAAATATTTTTAACAAATTCAAGACGATGGTTGTTTTCTAAATTCCCACAAAAAATAAAATAAAACCAATCACGTGAATAGAACACCTGAAGCTGAATATCGTGTGTCATGTAAGATCAAGCGATTTTAGATGTAGCCAGGCATTTTGGAGTATCGTACAGTTTGGCGTTCAAAGATAAAGTAAAACGAACTGATTTTTGTGATATAATGTTTAATATGTTAAATGAAAACGAAGAAATTTCAAATAAAATAATTTTTACTGATGAAGTAAACAGTTTCGTAATAGATCAAGAGTTTCATGTACATTCTGTATGGCAATTTAAATAATTTGTCTTTGAAAGCTTAAACATTCATGTCTCTAATAGTTAGAAAGCATAGTAAGATGAAACCCATTGTGTTATTTCCTTGGCTAATAGGAAAAGGTTGAGTGTAATTTTAATGAAATAATTACTTACTAATATTTTTAAAATTTTTCTTTAGGAACATTATCATATTAACATTGTTCAGTTAGAGCTCCCTTCCTGTTACCTAAAAGAGAATCCAAATAAAAAATGCACTTACCCTTTTTTTAAAATTTACTTTCCAAAATAAAAGAGGATTTACATCCTGATTTAAATTTAGCCTTTCGAGGTATTGTCTTTTACTTACTATTACATCAGCTGATATTGATTTTACTTTTTCTTTTATACTTTTTGGCAAAAATCTAAATAATGAAAGTGACTTTTTTATGTGAGCTAATGTCTGTTTCGGTTACAGGCATTTGTTCTTTATTTTCGGGATCAACTTTCTTCCTAACATTAAAAATTTCTTGTTCTAGAAGAGAAGTAGCCCCAGTAGCATTTTCAGCACTACGAAAACCTTCTTTTTTAAATCGAGTGTAACTGGCAAATAAGCTTCTTCTAGCCTACTACCACTTAATGTATATGTGCTAGGTAATTCATGTCTTGGTTCTAATATTTTAACAAATTGTCTTAGGTCTCTGTCAGTAACAGTTGTAAATCTTGTATAATCATTTCAAATAAAACTTTTTCAAGTTCTTTTTTCCTGTAAGATGTATTGCTATAAAAAACGACTCTTTTGAAATAAGGTGATATAGACATGTTTGACCGAGCTGAGCTTGAAGTACTACAACTAGCAGATGAACTAGGCCTAGGCTCTGTGTTGCCATGTATATCTAAGATAGAATGAAAACGTTTTAAATGATCAGAAAGTTACTGGTACTTCCACTAGCCTTGTATTGTTTCCCATAAACTATGCATTTAGCCAATTTTATGTTATTTGAAGGTTTAAAATATTTTCAAACAGCTGATTTTTTTCCTTTTATTGGCTTGCTTAAAGTCTTTTATCTTAATCTTTTTAGGCACTGAATTCTTATTATATTTTGATTCATCTTTACCCTTGTCGAGTGCAGTGACATATTCTTGTAGATTCTTAATAAATCTCCTGCAAATTATTGCTTTGTTATACCGGGTTAATCGAAAGTATGGAATGGACGGTTTCTTTCCCTAAATATGAACTTTATAACAAAATGTCTTAAATTAAAGCTTTTTTACTAATTATTCTCATTTCTTAGCCTACTCGTTGTTTTCTGTGTGTCAACGCATTTCCATGGAAACGGTGTTTTTTTTTTCAAATGACAACCATATGTCTTTTTTACTGATTTCTATTCCTCTTTTTTTCTTGAAATGACTTGAAATTAAAATAATATTTAACTCAAATTAAATGTTCAAACTGAAGACCTCTCTTGCAGCTTGACAATAACCTAATCTATCACAAAAATTACGCAACGAATTTTGTAGCCAGACAGGTGGTATTTCTTCAATTTCATGTCTGATTCTGGCTGCCAGGTTTTGCTAATTTTGTGGTTTTTCTTTGTAAATTTTATTTTTTAAATGGCCCCAGAGGAAAAAATCTACAGGACTCAAATGAGGCTACCTGGCAGGCCATTCAATAGGTCCTCGACATCCTATCCAATGACCTGGAAAGACGTTATTCAGAAACAGACGAACATCAACTCCATAATGAGATGGAGCGTGAAACCAAACATTGCGGTTTGTCATTCCTTGTCGATCTTCATCCGAAAATAAATGTGCAATGTCAGGCACAATGTGATCACGCAATAGGTTTATATATCTATCTGCTGTCAAATTTCCATCTATAAAGTATGGACCTATTATGTAGTGCCCAATAAAGCCAGCCCAGACATTAAGTTTTTGTGTATGCTGTGTATGGTGTTCCATTATCCAATGAGGATTTTCACTGCACCAGCAACGAGAGTTGTGTTTACATTTATTTAAAGCTCGACTAAAGACGAAATTGCTACCTTTTCAAAGCAATGCAATAATAATGTGGTACCAGAAGAATAATAGTTTAAGAACGGTCAGAGACATCTTTACGAATTAGCAAACGTAACCCAACTATTAGGGTCATTTCAGTAACACGATAAAATAATGTATACGTTAAACAAATAACACCTCGTGATATCTTACGAATAGGTGGTTTTATAAAATGGGGAAGCTGGTATGGTGTACTATATCTTATCTATGTGTATAATGTATATACGGGGTTAGCTAAAAGTATAGAATGGACGGTTTATTTCCGTAATTATGAACTTTATAACAAAATGTCTTTATCAAAAGTTTTTTTTACTAATTATTCTCCATTTCTTACCTTACTCGTTTTCTGTATGTTAACGCATTTCCACAGAAACGTAATTTTTTTTTTCAAATGACAACCATGTGTCTTTTTTCCTGATTTCTATTTCTTTTTTTTTTCTTGAAATGACTTGATATTTTTTTTATATTCTTTCATAACAAAATTTCTGTGTAAAGTCATAATTTACAATAAACGGCAAAACGTGATATAAAATCAGATTCTCTCAAAAAAATGATAGTGGCCTTTGTTTACTTTAATGTCATTTTTCACGACATTGTGAAGTACCTTTCAATAAGTTGATATATTAAGAATAGCGTCATTTTAATTTGTAAACATTGTGAAACTCAGTGAAACTGAAGGAATTGAAATCTTAATGATGGTTGGTTATGGAGATCGACAACGTTCACACCAAGATGTTTGTCATTTATTTAATAACGTTCATCCGGAAAGAAATCGTATAGTACAATCCACAGTGTCTAAATTGGTTAGTAAATTTAGAGAAACTGGAAATGTAAAAGATATGCCAACGTCTGGATGTCCAAAATCAGCCACAAATCAAGAACAAGCTGTAGATATATTATTTAATGTTATAGGTAATCCAATTACGTCAACAACGCAACTTGCTTTGGATAATGATATTAGTCAATCGTCGGTTGTTCGAATGACAAAAGAATGCAGTTTTGTGCAACAATAATGGAAATGATCAATAATAATCTAAATTTTCTAAACCACATTTTATTTTCGGATGAAGCCAATTTTTGTCTAAATGTGTTTGTAAACATATTGTTTACGAAACATATTGTTTATGAAGTATTTACAAATATCAAATTAGAATGTATGTAATTGCAGACTAAGTGGGGATGTAAACATCATATTCCCGTATGAAGGGTTATTTTGAAATAAAACATATAAAACAAACCTGAACTAAAGTAAAAAATAATTATTTTCAATAGCTTTTCATTTATATCAAAACTTAAATTATTTATACATTTTTCGTTCTAACAATATAAATAATGATTTTATTCTAATTCTATTTACACTTTTAAGTGAAAAACATGAAATCAATGTTTCATTATCCACCATTGGCGTATTCTATATCAATTTCTGAGACAAAAGAATGTTTCCAGAATTGGTTCACCCGCATGCAAAAATGTAAAACCGTCTACTTAAAAAAAAATAAAGCCATTTACTTAATCATTTATTTATGTTTCTACATTTTTTTTTCTAAAAACCTTAGCAGCAACCCGCATAAGGAGGAGCCTTCTTCATTAACTAACAAGCTGAAATACTTGTAAGGACCAGTTTTTCTACCTCCAAAAAAACGCTTCACCTCTGCTTCCTCCTACTAATACCGTTATTCGGTAAATAAAAGCGGCTTATTCTGCTAATAAACTATTAGATATTTGTACCTCCTTATACAAAATAATTTATCCAGTAATTACGCCAATAACACATGGAGATTTGTCAGTGGCAATGAGTCTAATAATTCGCTGCGATGTTTTAGGTTAATTATATTTTGATTTTTGTAAATAAGATCTGTTATAAATATTTTAGTGTATTTTGAATTATTTTTGTGTAATAATGGAGGCTTTTGAGGAAGTAGAAGATATAGACAATGAGTTAATTTAGTTGATTTAGCAAATCCTGAATATAAAACGTATACTGCACGTGCAGACAATTTAAATAAATGGACAAATTATACTCAAGAATACACAACCTGTGAATATTGCCATGTGCTAAATACAAACATAATTCACGTGTATTCTCGTCTTATGTACTACATCTCTATCTCTGTTACTTTCTCTTCTGAAAATTACTTGCGACCATTGTGACTTATCAAATAAATATTCCTCGACTTGTTTCGATTGGAAAGACGTTAATTTTTTTTCCATGAATTAAAGTACCTAATATATTTATTTGTCGAATAACTATTATGAACCGTATTAGCGACTTGAAAAGACTGGCTCTAGGTCTTGGGCTTTGTATTAACAAATGACCACATAATTGCTAATATCAATCATATTAGGACGAAAGACATTGTTAATGCGTAATTAATTAACTAATGCCATTTTTGAAAATTTGTACATGTTTCTATAAGTTATTGATAATTTCAAAATTGAAGATTTCTTCAAACATTTATTAGAAAAACGAAATTAAGTATGTAATTATAAGGGTTTTTCTTAAATTGCCTTTTCTTAAATACTTACTTCAAATTCTGAAAATACTATTTATTTTCAATGCCATTTTATTAGATACCATTCATATAAATACTGTTTATTATATAAATCGTTCCAATATGTTAGAAATATTCGCACTTCAATATGAATAGCTATTTTACCTTATAATTAAAAATAAATGTTATCAATAATACTTTTATTCATTTCAGAAACATTTTTTAAATCTGTTTGTTATTTAGTAAAATATTTCGTTTTGTTTAATGATAAATGAATAGTTCTATTCGCTAATTAAACTAGATTGTTGTCTAAGCTTATTTGCACATGAAATCATATTTATATTTATTACTTATTTAGAAGAGAAATAATATGCGAATTTGATTGATTGAGTCAGCATTATAAACGCACATATTTGTTTATCGCTCGCAATAACACTCAATTACGATTTGTAATTATTTGTTATATAATAAGCAGTTGACCTTGACTCGTGCATAATGTATACGAAAATATTATGATGATATCAGACGTGATATGAAAAAAATAAATAGTTTATTATTTTCAACACATTCCAGTTGAATCCTTAATTAGTTTTCATTTCATCGAAACTTCTTTCCTGTGTAGAATAGACAATTGATTGAGCGTCTCTTAAAAATAAGAGAATAGCTAATTAATGTAATGAGTCTATGATGAGCATCAAACGGTCCCAGACATGTAGCAAGCTGAGATAAATGTATTAAATAAAAGAAACACAACGACGTTGTCCTTAAACTGTTATTTCATATTTACACAAAAGAAACGAAGCTTTGATATATATTAAAATTAGTAAATATGAAAATATATATATAGAGGTAGCAAACAATAAATAATCGACTGGCTGATAGAAATTGACGAATTTATAAATGTAATTAAAATAATGTATTGGTATCGAGCGATACAATATGTGTACTTCTGGGCCAGGTCACGTATCGCCGACACGCCATGTGTAAAAAAAATAAATAAACGCCGATCAGCGCTTCACAGTGTAATTTGTCGGTGAACAAAGAGTTGTTTTCTTATGATCACGGAAACGTAAGAGATTGTGTTCTTTAGAATACGGTAGTGAGAAGGGTAGTTTTATGATCGAGTTATGTGTCGGCCAATAACATTACAACTAGTGACGCTCAAGAAATTAAGATTTAATTAGAGGCGCGAGGAAGAAGCTTTGGCGACAATAAACAATATCATTAAAAGACTCCTTGTAAAATGTACTATAGAATGATACGTCACAGTTTTTGGTTTAGGTAACTGTGACGATATCAAAATAAAACGCGATTAATGAATTATGTCAATAGTTACGCGGCCAGTATAATTTTGACAAGTAGAACGTATGATTTAATATCAAGTAGAATTAATTATTAAAATATAAGTAATCGTAATAGAAACATCAGTAATTAATAAAGACGGCAGACTATGTGCCAGACAGACAAGAATCATTTCACCATGTGTACTAAATATTGTTTTGGATACTATAATATAAATATGTTTTGAACGTGCATCTGTTATTGCCAATAATACCACTTTTTCTTTAGAATAAATGTTTCGTTCATTGTTAGAAATACAAAATAATGTTTTTTTCTATTTTGATTTAGAACTGTAAAATATATGTTCAAATTCTGTTACCTCTTTGATAAATGCATGTATTCAAATATTTGGGAAACTAAATATAAACTATAACTACTAAATATATGTTTTTCTGCTCCGATATGTAATCAAAGCGAGGGGAATGAAAAATAATATTTAGTACAGATGGTGAAATGATTCTTGTCACCATGCACCGGGCACATAGTCTGCCGTCTTTAGTAATTAATAACTAAATTCTATGTAAAATATAAATTTGAAGGAATACTCTAAAAACGTATTAAAATGGTAAGGCCGTTTCTAAGTTAATTTACGACCAGTTCAATGATACATTCGTCTAGTTCTAGCGAAGATAGTTCGTGAGATATAACCCGAAATCTCAATTAATTCTATAGTTCGCGAACTAGTTGACTGGCGTAAACAAGAACGTTGCGGTGACGAAACGAAACTTTTCTATGACCCATTCCAAGTCGTTCTTCAGAGATTGTTTTAGAAAATTAGTGGATAAGCAACTTAGGATCTGATCTAGCATCAAATACTTAAATCGCTAAAATACTCCATATTTTTTAGAAATGCAACTTTTTCTTTTTTATTATTATTATAATAGTTCCTTTTGCTACATATACTTAAATATTTACAGAAACTTTCATACAATACAATTCCTATTTTATAATTTTCATTGTTAGGTAACTACGAGGTATTTCTGTCAAGGACTGGGACTAGTAAGTCTTACCTAAACTTTAGATTATTTATGAATTTCAAACGATAACATTTGCATCAATGTTCTTAATAGTCCTTCTGTAATGCAATAACATTATCCAATCGTGCTGCTATTGTGTGTATATTTTGAGTGATTTCGAACAAAATCACCTTTAGATATCTTACAGCATCCAATTCTATTAGAAGCCGCCGTTCTGTAAGCCTCTTTGTTTGAAGATGAAGATAGAGGACGCATGGCTTTATAGGACTATATTTCCGGTAGATATCGTACGTGCATACCGTAGATATCGTACGGACGTTGTGAAGTAGTCACATCCTAATGAAATCAGGTTTTTTGTGAGGACGCGATCCTTCATTAACTGACGCCAAATTTATTTATAATAATAGACAAATGCTGTAATACTGTGAAGCTAACATATACTATCCCCTTGTCGGTCGTAATCAAAAGATGTTATGACTAGAGTGGACCAATTCGGAGCGAAAGCAGAGGCGTGACTCTCAATAAACCTATTGACTAACTTTGATGATAGCGGTTTTTTTACTGTACGCTCCTTCAACATTATTAAATACACAGAATACACTTTCCTGCTGCTATTATACGAGTACATACGATGACCGTGAACAACATACTAAGTAATCGTATGTGCGATGGGGCACGCGGGAACCAATTCGTTAGTCACGCCTCTGCTTTCGCTCCGGATTGGTCCACTCTGTTATGACTATAACTTTAGCGACCGATATTTGCGCTCATGCTTTTCTAGTAGTGGTCATCCTATTTATACTCACTGTGTGCTAACAATTATTTCAAGAGATACGAGAACACTTAAATGTGGATCTTTAAATTTCTGTGAACAATTACTACTCGGATGTTAATGCTTTTGTTATTCTGCACAGTTTTGTACGCCACGACCTTCAATATTATACCTTTCTAAATTTGCAATTGTCATTTTTTCGAAATAAAAAAATTATTTTTGGATAATGTTTTTGGTTTACTGTATTTTGTAACTTACTGCCTAGAATCGTAATAAATTCAGGACCAGTTTTTGTTGGCAGGCCGTCTTCTATCTCTACTAAAAATTGCATTTATAATATATTGTACAAATACGAACTTAGTTAGTAGTTAATCTAGTTTGTAGGTTTCCGCGGTCGTTGTCCAGGATTGTATCTTTGGCACCGCCTCCTTCTTAGCCGGCATTTCGTCCATTGCTACATTGCTATATTCACGTCTGCCACTACTGTTGCTACACTGAAACTTCAGTGCATTAACAGTAGTAGCAGCCTTAAATATCTCTCTTGCAATAATAGACAAAACGTCGGTCAAAAAGGCAGCCCGGAATCCTGAAAACAATCAACTTAGCAGTTAGTTGAACATTGATAATCTAGAACGTTTTTTATCTTAATTCATATATTCTGACATTCTCCACAAAAGCTTGACAAAGACAACAGCTTCAATGCATCCCTTTTTCACAATTAATCAACTATTTTCTTTTATTTCGAATCTACTTATAGACAACTTGATTGAAAGTAGCTCTGGTAAATAATACTTAGTCAGATAGTATTAATAATTTTATAATTCCGAAGACAGTGTTAAAGCGTCACAACAAATATGGTAAATTAAGACTTTACATCTTCTGTGTTGGACTATCTAAAAACAATTCTATGAATTCGTTTAGGGATTATGTATTATATACAATGCTAATTGTGTGTAGCGCCAAAGAAAAAAGAAAGTGGGTGAAAGGTATATATAACTAATGCCTTCATACAAAAAAATCGCCGTCCAATGTTCACGCAAAAAGGAGAAAATTATTTTTCTTTATTCGAGTCCGACACTGGCGCATCGTAATAAAAGCACCATACGTGTTTTGAAATGAAAATATCGACTTTTACTATTTTTATGAATAGGAACTTACATTTAGCGTATCGTCTAAGCAATGTTTAGGAATTTCATGGATTTCTTTTTCAGGTCAATGAACTTGAACTACAGCTGTATTTTAGTAAATATATAATCAACAAAGATATGAATCGACTTTAACTACATTTTGGCACTACAAATTTTTGATGAATTACAAATATTTCTTTTCTGGTTTTCATTTAGACATTTATACGTGTTCTTTACATTCGCATGGCTTTGGTGCTAATCAGCGGCAACCCTGTATAATATGAAGAATTTGATTATTTGTAAAAATAAATTAATATTATATTTTATAAAATGAGAAGTATTGGCACTGCATAAAGCGCATTAACAAAATTAGACTTCATTATGTATAATAATTGTTCAGTTGCCGAAATGTATTTAGCAGAGAGCTGTTCGACCCATTTTCTTCAAAGCACTAACTTTATTCTCTATTCTTTAATCGTATATAAACACCATTCGCCGATTTTAATACACCTTCACTCTGAATAAGAATATTATGTTTTGGAACGGTAGGAAGTAGCTCGAAAGTTCTGAGAATGTGAGATATTGCTGATTTCATTTCAAGAATTGCAAATTTTTGACCTACAATATTAAAATGGAAGTTATAAAAAATTATAAAACGTCTTTCTTAATATGCAACATTAACCTATGCAATTTCTGGGACCCGCGCTGAAAGGTATGAAGCTATAAGGATTCCTAGATTTTGAGTTTTCAGCGTTATGTCTTTCCGGATCAAATTTTTCCGGATTTTCGAAGAAATTTGGAGAATGGAGTACGCCGTGGAGAAATATAGTGATCATTAAACCTTTCGGCAATAAGACTCCATCTGTAAAGCAAAACATACATAAAATTAATAAAAGCTTGGAACGATAGTGATGTACTTACTCCAATCTACATCTTTTTCTAGTACCCTTCCGATTTGGGGCACAGTGACAAAAAGTCTGAGCGATTCCTTGATCACCATTTCTAAATATTTCATTTCTTGTAAATCTTTGTAGGTTGTACTACGTTTCGGATCGTCAGAAAATATATTTTGTATTTCTGCGTAAACTTTTTTCTGAAACGCGTAGATTCAATAATTATTATAGCAAAACACAGAAATTATAATAGAAATCGTGATAAATAAGTGAATAATTATTATAAAGTTTTGTTTTATTCATAATCATGATTAATTTTGAGTTAGCCAATTATAATAATTCTTAATTCCGAATCAATTCCATGTATAGTGCATTTAGAATTATAAGAAACTAACTTTTAGTGTGTTCACAATTGTTGTTGCTCCCCTGTAGTTCTTTTCTCTCATTCCCTTCAATTCTCTTATTGTTATTGAATGGATACGGTTTACCCAACTGCAGTATACGAATGAGGTAATTATCGTCACAGGGGTGCAACAACAGTTCTAAACACATTAAAATATAATTTCTTATAATTCTGAATACACTATACTTTATAAATTAAGGTCTCAGTGGATCCGAAATCTATTCAAGTGGGTACAGTTCTTCTAACGTATGCGTTTATTCCAAATATTACTGAGAAAACATGGAATTATAATCAGAATTTTGCACACCAACTAACACAAATTTGGTGAATGACTTTTACAAATATTAAAATAGGACATAAAGCATTTAAATTTATGGCAGAAGGAAAAAATTACACTGTACTTAACGAATTAAAATTAAAATTACTAGAAGAACTAGGAATATTGTAAATCTAAAACATTTAATGAGAAAAAGTATTTTTCATACTAATTTTGAATGTGAAGCTCTACATATTAAGAAAAAGTCGTACTGAAAAACTTCAAAAAAAGAATTAACTAACAGTTCACTGATTTCACTGATACATCACCTTTAGAAAAGACAATAAGGTAAGCATATACCATGAGTCATAGGATAAAAATACTATAAAAAAATACAAAAAAATAAAACTATACTTGCAACTTTTATTATAGATGTAATTGTGATATCGATTATTAATTAAAATATGTAAATACAGGCACTCGAGGATAAAATATACCGGGTGTCCTTGAAATAAAAAGATAGAGTATGAAAAATCAAAAGATTAAATTATGTAGAATATATACCCACAATATTTTCCCAAAATTCCCTCTCATACGCTCATAAGGGAAAGAAAGACAAGGATTTTTGAAAAAGTTTTGTTGCGTTACTGTGCGATCGACTATAGGCATTATAGAGTGACGGAGACGATATTTTTTAAAGCTGACAGACAAAAACAAAAATAATGGCGTTATAGTTATTACATCTCGCTTTAAGAATTCCCTCCGATTTATCAGTTCCCAATCGTCATTTACCTTGATTAAAGATACACTGTTAACACGTGTTCCCGTAGAGCACACATGTTACATTTTTTAATACATCTTCTCTAAAAGATACATCGAACTCCTAGCATACAAAGCTGTCTACACAATGTTATCTAGAGTTTTGTAAACATAAATATTGAATTCAATTGCCGTATTTCTTTATAGATATTCTAATTATATTTGTTACTTCTCGAAAAAACAAAACATTTACGTAATACACATTTTTTAAGTTTATAATATGCGCAAACATCTGATTTTGTACGTGATTATTGACCTTAGCATACAACAATTCGTTCGTTTTGGTAATAAGATACTTACCACCTCTAAAAACTAACGCTTTTTATGTTAATAAAAAATAAAAAGTTCAACACTAGCTAATTCTTATGGAGAAAACATTTGTTTGGATTCACGACCTTTGCCTACCACAACAAAAATGGCGTCGTGACGTCAGACAAATAACGTGTATAGAGGTATTTATATTCAAAATATCTTGAATTCATAGTCGTAACGTAATATCATTTTCAGGGGGTTTTAATTTTGGGGTTCGCGTCGTAATTGTCAATGAACAATATTTTGGATATACAGTATGGTCATAAAGTTTGGAACCAAGCTTATAACCGCATTATTTTACATTTTTAGGAAAAACGCTCGGACAGGTAAATTTTCTTTTTTAAAACGCCATCTTTTGATATACAATTTTTTTTCTATGACGTCATTGGTTTTCGAGTGATGACGTTATCAACACTTTCTTTAAATGGCAACCATATTATTTTTTTCTCGTTTTTGGTAGATCTTTATATCCACCAAATAGTGATATAAAACAATTGGTATGTTGCATCACAATTTTTTTTGAAAAAATGATATAAATTTAGAAAAAAATATGAAAATTTTATTTTTGTACAAAATTAAAATTAAATTAAAAAAAATACATCTGAACTTAAATTTACTGTAACAGTTAACGTAAATTTTCAAAATGGACCCCACCAACCAACTGACACTGTCCCAGCCGAGTGTAAACACTTCGTATACTCGCCTCAATTATGTCTGGGGATATTTGTGTAAGTTCTACGCGAATTCGTTCTTTTAAATCTTCTAAATTGTTCGGTTTGTTAAAATACACTTTCGATTTCAAATAACCCCACAAAAAAAAGTCTAACGGAGTCAGGTCAGGAGAACGAGGTGGCCATTCTATGGCGCCTCTCCGTCCAATCCATTTATTGGGATATATTTCGTCAAGATAGTGGCGAACCTCTACACCATAATGGGGAGGCGCCCCATCTTGTTGAAACCAAATATTTGGATGGTGTACATCACCATCTTCGTGATTTGGGAAAATAACAGCGACCGCTGGAACCAGTTCAAATCTTAAAAATATTGCACAGCAGTCAAATTTCCTTCAAAAAAATATAGTCCTAAAATGCGTCGTCCAATCATTCCAACCCATACGTTAACTTTTCCTCTGCGCTGAGTATGACACGCTTGAGTCCAATGCGGATCGTTCTGCGACCAATATCTACAATTATGGCGGTGAACAGATCCATTTAGACAGAACGTAGCTTCATCTGAGAAGACGATGTTTTCCAAGAAATTTTGATTTTGGTCACAACGTAACATTACGTCTTCACAGAACTGCAGTCGACGATCTTCGTCATCCTCATATAATTCCTGTACAAGTTGATCTTTGTAAGGACGATAGTGTTCCTTTTTTAAATAAGTTTAATAAGTTGACAAATGAGTGAGCCACCTGCTTGGCTAACGCAAATTGTCTAGTGGAAACATGATGCCTTTCTTCTGCTTCTAGAAGCACATTTAATTTCACATCTTCTCCTATTGAGGTCTACCTTGCCGTGGTCGATCTTTTACGGATCCAGTTTCGGTAAACTTTCCAACTAGTTTTGTCACCGTAGACCTGGTAATTGGGGGTCTATCAGGTATCAGTTCATGGTTAAACTATTCGCATGCTTCTGCATGCGTTCTTTGTCTATCCCCATACCCAACCATAATTAAAATTTCGATTCTTTCTCGCTCAGATAAATGTGCCACTTTTTATATTAGCGAAAATGAACAATTTTTACGCAATATCTCAAAAATTTAACGTCAAAAATAGAAGTAAATAATTCAACAATGTTGTCGCCGTAGAAACAATTTCAAACTAAAATTTTTGAACATAAATTGTATAAAAAGAAGCAAGAATGTCATAAAGAAATATCTTGTAAAAAAGTGCGTGTTTTTGTTTTTTGTAAATTTTTTGCATAGTAACATGAGTACATGTGCTTTTGACGATCCGGTTTGTTCAAGAAGAATATTTAAGTCCTCACACAAGACAGAAGTGTGAAAAAAACTTACTTACATATTTCAGTAAATTTTGTAAGCTTAATTAGTTTTTGAAATCTTCAATTTTTGGGCGATAATTTTAATTAAGAAATGGTCTGTTACATCATGTCAATTTTTTAAATAAATTAAACTTCTTTGGCCCTTTTTTGTGAAACTATTTAATGTTAAATAAGATTTTTTAATAAGTAATTGGCCGATTGGGACGACGAATTTCTTTTGACCTGGAGCGAATAACGCAGATTACTATTGATCGCAACGCATTTACACTCGGCTGGGACAGTGTCAGTTGGTTGGTGGTGTCCATTTTGAAAATTTACGTTAACTGTTACAATAGATTTAAGTTCAGATGTATTTTTTTAATTTAATTTTAATTTTGTACTAAAATAAAATTCTCGTCTTTTTTTCTAAATTTATATCATTTTTTCAAAAAAATTGTAATGCAACATACCAATTGTTTTATATCACTATTTGGTGGATATAAAGATCTACCAAAAACGAGAAAAAAATAATATGGTTGCCATTTAAAGAAAGTGTTGATAACGTCATCACTCGAAAACCAATGACGTCATAGAAAAAAATTGTAAGTCAAAAGATGGCGTTTTAAAAAAGAAAATTTACCTGTCCGAGCGTTTTTCCTAAAAATGTAAAGTAATGCGGTTATAAGCTTGGTTCCAAACTTTATGACCACACTGTATATTCTATACAATTTAATCTTTCCATTTTTCATACGTTGTCTTTTTATTTCAAGGACACATGTATATTATTTTTATATTTTTAAAGTAACATCAAAATCAAACATTCGCTTAATAGTTAGATCGCCAAAATTAATCTTACCTGTATATCTGGATGCGTAGCTATAGCATACAAAGCAAATGATATAGATGTTGCAGTAGTATCGTGACCCTGAAATATCATAATTTTATTCAATAGCAAATGATAAAACAAAACAACAGGAAATTTGTGACAACATTTACGAACGTAGGAGGATCCCGAACCCAAAAATTAAAAAAATTATGAAACTTTGGGAACATGTACATATAGATAGATATATACTACGCCATTTTTTTTCTGCGGAAAAGCACTCTGACTGGGTGAAATGGGTTTTTTAAAATTGGAATTATTTAATTCTGCATCTGGGCATAACTCGTTAACGGTGAAATGTTTGTTTGAATGAGTTTTATTAAGCAGATAAGAAAAAAAAGTTAAATAAATCTACATATTTATGTATTTTTTTTTCGATGGCTATATATGTTTGGGAATAATAATAGGTAGCAGGGTTTGTTTGGTTATGTAACAGACCTGTAGTTGCAGTGATGAAATTAATTTTAAAAACTAACAAAAGTATTGATAACTACGTTATAAGTTATTTTGCACTAGAGTTAATAATAGTGTAACAGCATCATCCTTTCAATTTTATTACACGTTAAAACACCTACCAATATAGATTTTTTTTATATTTAAACATATAATGGATTATTCTGCATGGCGATGAAACTCCTCAAACAAATGTTTAAAACACAGGAATTTGTTACACCATGTACATCGAATGATAACATGGCTACCACAAATGAAACAACTAGAAGGATGAACAAAATCTTGCTATGTGAAACCAAAGTTACTGGATTTTCAATTTTATTCGGTGTTTGGTCAACGTATCCGCTTTTATACTAAGCGTAAGCAAATACGTCGTCAGATTTTGGCGCCGAAAGTTGATTATGAATAAGATATTGTAATTTGATAATATTATTGCGTTCATGTAACACAATATAGTAACCATACAGCAGTATAAGATCAGAAAATCGCGAAAACCATATACATCAAGAGGTTGTATCATTGATGTAATTTTCTTCGGGACTGTTAATATATTCACATGTTTGTTGGATGGTATACTGGTTTGTAATGTAGCAGGGCAGTGGCCGGTCCAAGAGTTCAAGAACAAAATGCTGCGAGC
Organism: Melolontha melolontha; assembly: GCA_935421215.2. Classification (NCBI taxonomy): domain Eukaryota; kingdom Metazoa; phylum Arthropoda; class Insecta; order Coleoptera; family Scarabaeidae; genus Melolontha; species Melolontha melolontha. Next base: position 162,012,918 of record OW285237.1, on the reverse strand, counting down.
TCCCATATTTGGCAAATAAACATCGGTAAATCATTACTGAAATAATTCTTTGTTAATTTTCCAGACGTGCATGCTGTTAGATGAACATTCCAATGTCGAAACAGAGTCGAAGACTGTGACCGTGGGAACCGAAATTTCCAGTTTCCTCTTTGAGAAAAATGAATAAAGGCGAGAGCAGTTTTCTAGAAGCTGATATTATTGGGAGTATGACTATGGATAGTTGCGGATATAGACTGTGCAGCTGCTGTAACAGTTTTTGCTCCCTGCACAGCTAATGTGCGGCCTGAATGTACCTCAAGATTAAAACACTCTCATCAGCATTGAATATATTATATATCCCGACAAGCCCTATATGATCTTTTGCACTATTAACGAAAGTTGAGGCAATTTCCTTCAATTGTTCGAAGTCCGTACCATATGATCAGGTAATAAATTTATTTATTTTTCTTGAAACTATTTTGTAAGTTCTCTTAAAATTCCAAACCATATGCTTTAAAATTTTCTAAACCAATGTCTGTGTTACCTTGTAGTGCTCATCGCTGGACGTCCAAATCATTAATAATTGTACCTGAATCAATACTATTTACAAATTCATTATATACGAATTGAAAAAATTTTTAGCAACCTTTCTCGTCGCGTACCACGTCTACTTATTGCTTCTTCCCACCTAGAAAAAAAAATCTAATAATACTATAGAATAATATAACTAGGAACAAATCGTTGCTATGTCACAGTATTACTTCACGATCTACCTGTACAATTGCTGCATAGATTAAACTTTGCGAAACTTTTGCTGGACAGTACTCAACACAAATCGTCCTTTATTCTCACTTTTCCAATACGTAACAGCATTGGTTTTATATTCTAAAGCTACAATACCTCCTTCTTCCAATGTACACTCTCCTTCTTCAGCTTCTATTGCTTCTACCGCTTCTGCCCTTGTGGACGCATATACCTCATCTACAAATTCTAAAGAATGTAGTCTGTGCGGTTGCAAAAATTCTAGAGTTGTATCAGTTTCCAGTGTAAACAATGTTTCTTTTTGAGCATCGAGAAGGATATTTTTTATTATGTCGTTCAATTCGATTTCGTTGATATTCACAGGGGGGTTATTATTATTATTAGCAACTTCGAACGTTACCATCAGTAAACTAATTACATTTATAATACTTTTGGGGGCCATTTTCAACATTAAAGCTCTACTATATAACAAACCACCCAAAAAAAAATATATGAGTTAATAATAGATATTTAGAGGAGCGAGAAAATGCCGAAAAAATGGAACCATTCCATAATCGTAACCATTTCAATGGAGATGTATCTAATTGCAATAATTATAGAGGAATCTCTCTAGTGGATACATTATAGAAAGTCTTGGCGATAGTAATAAAAAAGGGGTTGGAACCCATTGCGGAAGATTTGATAGGGCAATATTAAGCCGGATTTAGGAAAGGAAGCGGAACAACTGACCAGATTTTCATAATGAAGGAAGTGTTAACCTCATGCTTTGAATACAATATCCCAGCAAGTGTAATTTTATTGAACTTCCAAAAAGCCTATGACTCAGTCTTTACAAAAAAAAATAATACAGATAATGATTGAATATGCAGTTCTATCGAAGAGTGCAAATAGTAAAAACCTTAATACTTGATGAACAAAAGTCATCAAATCATTTGCTATGCCTATGACATGGCAATAATAGCGAGAAAGGCATATGAATTGTTAGAAATAACAAAAAGGCTGACGGTAGCGGCGCGTAAGATGGGTTTAGAGATAAATCCCGAAAAAGTAAAATAATGAGAATTGGAAAGCAACATAATGATGGAATATGTAAAGACTGAAAATGGAAATTTGGAATTTGAGAGAGTGGAAGAATTTAATTACCTGGCAGCACTAATAACAGCTAGATGCGAAGAATAAAAGAAAATCAACATGATAATAATAAAAGCTAATAAAAAGTGCAGGAATGGTACACCACCTAATCAGATTAAAGCACATATCAAAGAAAACTAAATTCAGAATCTATAAAACTATTCTAAGACCCACATTACTCTGTAGCTGTGAGCCATGGGTGATAAATAAAAATTAGAAAGAAAGGGTATTGAGGTGGGAGAGAAGAATTCCGAGAAGAATCCTTGGAGGAAAAAGAACGGAAGAAGGGTATAAAAGAAGAACGAACGAAGAAGTACATAGCATATATCGAGGACCAAAAATTGACGAATAATAATAGCTGGGAGACTGAGATGGCTGGGACATTTGGAAAGGGTGACGGATGATAGGATACCAAAACAAATAGCGTGAAGAAAGTCGGGCGGTAAGAACAAAAAAGGAAGATCAAGAAAAGATGGAGGGAGGCAGTGCTAGAAAACCTGAGAGAAAAAAATGTGGTAAACTGAAAAACAAAAGCGAAAGATCGAAGGATATGGAAAAGTATTACACAACTCTGGGCCTGAATGGCCTGTTAATCTACACTATACATAACAAACCAATAACTATTATTAATTTCAAGTTTGATGGGTTATATATACTAAAAAACATAATTACTATTTACTGGTCTAATGTAGCTTCTTTCGATAAGCTACATCTTTTAGATAAGAAATAATCTAATATAATGAAAAAAATACAGTAAATGCTTCCTTCCTGCCTGCTTAATAAAACTCATTCAAACATTTTTTGTATTAAAACTTTTTCTCTACCTCTTACCGTTAACGAATTATGCGCAGAGGTAGAATAGAAAATTTACAATTTTCATAAATCCATTTCACCCAGTCAGAGTGCTTTTCAGCAGCAAAAAAATGGCTAGTATATACCTATATGTGAAGTACATGTTCCCAAAGCTTCATAATTTTTTGAATTTCTGGGTTCGGGATCTTCTCTTGTAAATTATTGTGGGTAAGTTGGTTAACAATTATTCTACGGCAATTTATAAATATACGAGAGTGATTTGTTGGGAGAGTGACTTCTCAACAGTTGCTTCCAGTTTAGCCATGAGTACCCGTATATTGTTGATTTCAGTCATATTTAAAAACCTGCTGTCAAAATTTCGCCCAAATCCTATAGATAAGATATTACAGTTGTTTAAAATAAAGTGTTAGTTATTTTTTGTGTTAAAATGGAGAAAAAGTGATTTAATACGTTAATAAACGTTATTTTTTACATTAAACACATTGAAGAAAAGTTACAAAAACTCTGCTCCTTCCTGTGGAAAGACTTGTAAGAATTTTACTTTCTAATGTGGTCATATGACCATAGAACAGAGGTTGCTGAACGTACAGAGCTTCTACAGAAATTATTAATATAGTACGTACTATTGTAAAGAGCGGCCGCCGAATAAAAGTGTGCGAGAAAGCTATGCCGTAAGCCTATCAACCGCATGGGTATTAGGCTGGGTCAAAAAACAATTTTTCTTTATTTCTTGAGAGGCTCAGTGATAAAAAGGTGCTAAATGGTATAGCTAATCTGCATATAAAATTTTATTACATTATCTAAAGTTTTACTGCCTCCGGATAGCGATAGAAATTTCAGAAAAAGTAGATTTTTGACATCACTTTAATAATACTTTTTAAGTTACATATCTATACATGTTTTATGCAAAATAATTCTAAGTATCGGTATATAGAGGTAATCCCGATATACAGGCTGATTCATTTTCGGCCCTCACCATGCGGATCTCTCTTATTATTGGAGATAGAGTATAGGTTTAAATTTGGCAAAGTTGTTAAATTTTGTGTTTGTTATAAATCCGTAAAGAAAATAGACCTGTGACAAATGACCTTCGTTATTTAAAAAAAAACGCGAAAACCCCATTTTCTTCTTTTACCTGTAGCACCGACATTTGGCCTTGTAGAGAAAAAATAAAAACACATCCTTGTGGCCATTTCTAAACCTCTATCCAGTGGTGTACTCTAAATTTTTGTACGACGTTTCATTTCTTTCTGGCCAACATCAACTATCTAATTTCTTATAGGCGCCATATTGGATTTAGACATCTTCAGAAAGAGTTTTTTTTCTGATTTCAACCATGTACCACATGCTGACTAAAGTTTTTGACATTAGGTTTTATTTGAAAGAATATATTATAAGATTAAATTAGGTAGCCATGGAATTTCAATCTGTCAAACATTTCATTTTTGTTCATTAATAATACAAAAATGTCATACACTAACGAAGAGAAACGAGATATGATAAGTATTTTTTATTCTTCGAACCGAAATTCAACAGTAGCGAGTACAAGATATCTACAATTATATCCAGAACGACAACAGCCTCATCGTACCATTTTTCTAGATCTCGACAGAAATTGGGTCGAGAATGGATCGTTTACTAAGCCGCGTAATGGTCAAGACAACAGGAATTTAAATGAAAATCGACAAGATATTTTACAAAAGCGTGTTTTCAAATTTCATGTTAATCTTGTATTTTTATAGATAAATCATAATCCGTCAATTTCTACACGCGAAGTAGCGTCAGAATTAAATTTGTGCCAGTCCAGAGTTTGGAGAACTTTACATAAAAGTAGGATTAAACCATACAGGATCCATGTTAGTCACTCTTTACTGCCTGGAGATAATTTGAGAAGGCTAGAATATTGTAATTGGTTAATGGGAAGGATAGAAAATGACGAAAATTTTTTAAGCAAAATCATCTGGTCAGATGAAACAAAATTTATAAATTCAGGAATGTTCAACAGAAATACGGAGCACTATTGGGCAGTACAAAATCCCCGACAAAACAGGACTAGAAGACCACAACATCGTTTTGGAATAAACGTTTGGAAGGGTATTTTGGCAAATCGTCTCTTAGGACCAGTTATGTATGAAGAACATTTAAATGGAGAAAGATATTTAAACATTTTACGTACATACGTATCCGACGATCTTGACGACAATATCCCATCAATCAATCAATTACAATATTTATGGTGGCAACAAGATGGCGCACCAGCACACAATGCACCTGTTGTTAGAAATTTCTTAAATCAAGAGTTTGCAAACCGTTGGATTGGAAATAGGGGAGTTGTTGAATGGCCTGCGAGATCACCTGATTTAAGTCCACTAGATTTTTTTTTATGGGGATATGTTAAAAATAATATTTATAAAGTAGATGCGCCACAAAACATTGAAGAATTACGAGACAGACTTCAGAATGCCTTCGATGCAGTTCCTAGAAGAACTATACAAAGGGCAGTACAAAATGCCAGAAGGCGTGCCCAATTGTGCATTACCGAAGATGGCCAGATAATTGAGCATTTACTGTAATTGTTTATTGTTTACTTTTCTATGTATTTTTATTAATGTTTTTGTTATCTTGTACTCGCTACTGTTGAATTTCGTTTCGAAGAATAAAAAATACTTGTCATATCTCGTTTCTCTTCGTTAGTGTATGACATTTTTGTATTATTAATGAACAATAAATGAAATGTTTGACAGATTGAAATTCCAAAGGCTACCTTATTTAATCTTATAATTTATTCTTTCAAATAAAACCTAATGTCAAAAACTATAGTCAGCATGTGGTAGGTACATGGTTGAAATCAGAAAAGAAACTCTTTCTGAAGATGTCTAAATCCAATATGGCGCCTATAAGAAATTAGATAGTTGATGATGGCCAGAAAGAAACGAAACGTCGTATAAAAATTTAGAGTACACCACTGGATAGAGGTTTATAAATGGCCACTGGGATGTGTTTTTATATTTTCTCTACAAGGCGAAATGTCGGTGCTACAGGTAAAAGAAGAAAATGGGGTTTTCGCGTTTTTTTTTAAATAACGAAGGTCATTTGTCACAGGTCTATTTTCTTTACGGATTTATAACAAACACAAAATTTAACAACTTTGCCAAATTTAAACCTATACTCTATCTCCAATAATAAGAGAGCCGCATGGTGAGGGCCGAAAATGAACCAGCCTGTATATCGGGATTACCTCTATATACCGATACTTAGAATTATTTTGCATAAAACTTGTATAGATATGTAACTTAAAAAGTATTATTAAAGTGATGTCAAAAATCTACTTTTTCTGAAATTTCTATCGCTATCCGGAGGCAGTAAAACTTTAAATAATGTAATAAAATTTTATATGCAGATTAGCTATACCATTTAGCACCTTTTTATCGCTGAGCCTCTCAAGAAATGAAAAAAAAATTTTTTTGACCCAGCCTAATGGGTATACAATATTTGGCATCAACAATTAAATATGAAAAAACTAACCGCAAGATGGGTGCTAGGTTTGCTTCCTGAATCATTTCGTCGGTACGTCACCGTATACGAGACCTGGATTTATTACTAAAAGATTATCTATTTTTAGATTTCAAAAGAACGTAAAACAAAACATATAAAATTTAATTTTTGATGAATTCTTTTTATTATAATGTTTCGAGCTTGCCACTATGTGTGAAATACAAGATAATGACCGCCTCGGGATTTGTGGCAACACTCGATCCTTTTGAGGTAATTTTGGACCACTTTTCGGGAAATTTCGGTCGGTATCTCGGCCATCAGTTGACAAATAATGTTGTCTTTAAGATGCTCTAAAGTTAGAGGATTGTTCGCATAAACACGGTCTTTTGCGTAGCCTCCTAACGGCGTCAAATCGCACGTGAAATTAGACGGCCAACAAACTTCTCGCGCAATACAGCCAGAATCGGTCAAGTTGTGTGGCTTGTTTCACCGTCAGTTGGACTTTATACGGATGTATGTGTAAATCCAGATACAAAATTCGTCATAATGAGCCGTAAGATACGCCTAATTGCTGAGAACGCCGTGGAATCGACAATTCGGCCACACTTTCATTCACAGCGGCAGAGCGTATATTACGATGATGCACATACCTCTGAATATCTAACACGGTCCCCGTTTCTTCAAATTTTTACACTATCTTGCAAATTGCTTGCGCGATAGGACGATTATGAAGGTCAAAATAATTTCTGATTGCGCGAAACGTGGCAACGTTTGAATCCTAACTTTTTTAGTAGGTTTTAACGTGTTTTTCTGTTATTATTTGAAGCATTTTCGTAAATGGCAAACATTCAACTAAGAATTTGACGCTTTGGTTGACATAAATATTTGACAGCTGTCAAATGACAGCCCTACGGGTTTTAAACCACAAAATGGACAACCTATTATAGATAAAAACACTGTCGAAACAATAATTTTTTTCTGACGAACGTGTTCCGAGGAAGGCAGAAACCAGTTTTTTCTCGGCCAATAAGATTATGGATGACTTTTTGAAATTCCGAATGCGAAATCTTTATTAACTATTTACAGAAGGTAAGAACACTTATTGGCCAATATTGTGGTGATGTAAAGACCATTATCGATACCAAAATACAAGAAAAAAACGCATTTATTCAGAGTAAAATTCTTCTATTAGGATAATCCGTTCTCTCACTCACCCACTATTGTAACCATTGAATTTGTCGAATTAAGTCACAAATTGTTGCCTAATTCAATATACTCTCCAGATCTGGTTCCAAGTAATTTTTTTCTTGATTTAAAACTTGAAAAAAATGACTTCGTGAAAAGAGAATCGGAACAAATGAGGGGGTTATAACCGCCACGAATTTGTTAAAGTTTTCTAAAGATTTCTTTTAAACAATTTTTTAGTTCTTGTTGTACTCTTAAATAAGTATTTCATTGAAAAGTTACTCTTCCATTAAATCATCCTCGTAGAAATAAGAATATAACCTCGAACATGAAGGTGTCAACTTCCTGGCGAATATCTTCTTCAGTAAAACTAGAATCTTTAGTAGAATAATCCAATAATAAATCCAGAAATGCTCTTCTCTTCTTCCTACCTAAACTATCCACTGATTCTTCATAATTTTTGGAATCACCGAAAAATTCCGCTTTTCTCCTAGTGACTACCGATGCTGTATAATTATGCAATATTTTCAAGGCATGTTTCTCTTGACGATACGTCTCGGTAAACATATATATGGCGTCGTTCCCCAGCATGGGGTTAAATGTACGATCCGTGATCACTTTTAAGAGACAATTGACGCTTTTTACATATTCTGAGTCTAAATCGTCTTGCGCATTAACAGATGTTCCCATCGCAGTTTCTAAAACGAATGAATTTAATAGCAAAGCTCCTTAACAAATGATTATGTTCTATATTACCACAAATAATATCCAACGTACATCTAGCAACTAAAGGATATACATCCACGGAGCCTTTATTTACTTCACATTTTAATTTTGATACTAGAATTTCACTCTGTGAATTGAAAACATCGATAAAGTCTTCTAATATTTGAAAATGAAACGCTGGCGTTAGAATTTTGCGATGTTTTCGCCATCTGTTTCCTGAAAATAGATAAGTTTAGTTTAACTTTATTATATACATGTATATCTGCTAAGGCTCTTAGGGATTATGAAATCATTTGGTCACATGAACGAATAATTATATGGACGAAAATTAGTTTTTTTTATCATTTCCATTATTATTATTACTATAATAAGGAGTGAGCCACAAAAAAAGTTTTCAAAGTATGCCATGGATTAAATCAGTTATGTCTTAAATTGATTAAGTAATCTAACCTACATTTCGTAGTATTAGTAATAGGTTAAATCGTAACATGTCAATTTGACTTATGAAATGATTATTTACAAATGACACTTCGTCAAATCTCTAAGCTCAGACGTGACTTATATGTCTATCTCAGCCGTTCAAGCCTACCTAGGATATAAATTTTATGGCTCGATTGATATACATATAAGTTACACTGTAATATATTATACCGGATGTTTTTTTTTCATTTTATGTATGAGGTTCTCGAAAACTACAATAGATAGATTTGGTTAAATGGAAAAAGAAGTGCAGTTTTCAAAAAAATAAATTTCTTCATTTTATTTAACCCATTAGTGCATAGAGATAGGAAATCAAATAAAATCCAAGTAAATTTTTAATCATATATTAAATTATGCAAATAAGCACTTATAATATATACGATGGAAAAAATATATCCAAATTTTAGAGTTATACCCCATCCAATATATCGGATTGTATGGGATATTTTTACTTTTTATTAAAATGTATGATAGTTTTAAAAACATTGTTTTGGATGCAAACCAATATTGCATTTACTGCATATAAACTTAGCTTTACCCCCACAAAACCTGCACAATTTTTCTGTCGTTACATATTCGGGCCAGTGGTTTCTACCATCGTATCGTTGATCTGATAATAGCGCAGGGAGAGCTCCACGTCTGTTGGAAGATGTGCCGTAAGTCGACAAAAGAGTTGTTTCAAGAGATCTTCTAAAATTTAGTAAATTTGAGAATTCCTTATTATCAGGATTTACTTTTCTCATTAGCAACCATGCATTTGTCACGGAAGCATCTAATAAGTAGCAAAAGATTGGCCACCACCATTTCTTTTGTCGCATTCTGTCAACTCCTCCCATAAAAGCGTTATAATCTGCGAAAACTTTGGGTTGATCGACTAGAATCTTACCTTTCCTTTGTTTTGACCAGCGCGTACATTTTGTGTCTTCAAGATTAGTAAAATTAGTAACGCATGTTACAACTTTATTGTCGTTCCAACGTACGAGACAAATTTTATTGTTATCCGAAATTCTATAGTCATAAGCACCACGTGTTTCCTTTTCCATGTCTTTATCCGATTTTAGAGGGCAACGAGCAGTTCTCCTATTTTGAATAGTTCCTGTCGCGCAATAGCCCTGGTCACTAAGATGCAAAAGAAGAGGAACAGAAGAAAAATAATTATCAAAATATATATTGAATCCATTATTTGCAGGAATCTGTGCAGATTCTATAAGAGAAACCACTACGTCACCTCCTATCCCAAACTTTTTTTCGACATCTGATTTGCCTGTATAAATTTCAAACGCAATCATATATCCCGTGCTAGAACAGATTGCCCAGTTCTTGAACCCAAATCTTATTGGCTTTCCCCGAATGAATTGCTTTGCATAGTGACGTCCATAATACGGAATCATGGATTCATCAACACAAAGATGTTCTTCTAATCCACCATGATACAAAAAATTCTTATTTAGTTGAGATATAAGAGGCCTAAGTATATAGAGACGAACATTACTGTCGACAGCATCATTATTATTGAAATGTATATGACGTAAAATTTGTTCAAACCGATTCAGTCTTATGCTATTTTGAAGTATTTTCGCAACATCTTCACATCCTGACCAAAAAAGTCTTTTATTTGGGTATTTTGCATAACCCGATAATAGCATCGCACCTAGAATAACATATAATTCATCTAAAGTCATATTGAGATTAGTGTTTTTCTAAGACGCATATAAATTAGATTCATATAGTGTATGATTTAGAAGTTCATCAGAAAAAAATTATTTTAGGAGTTCCAGTGGTGTTTGAGCTGCTTTGGCTACATCCGAAATGGGTTTCTCGATGCACGTTTTATTTATGGTAAAACAAGGTTTAGTCTTTGTCCAAGATAATTGGCGCGATAGGTTCGTTTTAGCTGTACTTCTAGCTGATGCTTGATTGTTCAAGTTCGGACGAACGTATTTACATAGAGGCTCTTCGTCACTTGTATCGAAATCATCATCTTCAGTTAGATTATTTCTAGTGTTAACTGCATTCCTGCTATGTACAATAACTTCACACTGAGTTTGTAGCATCTTGGGCCCCAGGTGATTGACGTTACCTTCGTGGCCATCATCACTACCGTCACTATCACAATCAGTATCTTCTCCATCCTGGGGAGGTAATACGTACATGTCTATTGAATCGTAGAAATCGTCCTTTTCTACCTCATCTAATAGCTCAGCCAGTGATAATCTGCAATTTTATATTGAAACATATTTGTCATTTGAATGCATATAATCCGTTATATCGGATGAGCAAAAATAAAATTGTGTAGGTTTGACTGAATACTACATGTTTCAGAGATTATCTAGTACACAATATCAATAATGTCTAGTGAACAAATAGAAAGAGTGATAATTGAATTTTATTTCGTTTTCATAGAAATTACGATTATTTTACTTACCCCTTACCACGAGCACTGTAGAGTGAAGGATCCATGTTACACAAATACACAAAACTAAAACATAAACTTAGTTGTTGGCAGGGCTTTTGCAATTTTATTATAAGAAAGTAGGTTGTACAAAACTAACAACAAAATCTTAAATGTTAAGGTTATGTATTATATTGTATACAAGTGTCAAATGTATGCATCCGATATATCGGATGATATGCACTAATGAGTTAATCTCGTCTAACTACTTTATTATTGAATTTAGAGAAAAGTTGAAAAGGAAAATTATTTATATCCTCTATCAATCCACATTAATTAATTTTTTATCGGACTTTTGGAGTTATGATATAAACTTTTGTTTTCTTAAATGGCACTCATAGTTGGCTATGACTTCATTAAAAGAGCTTATTTTTCCCATTATCACAATATACCACTTCATAAGATTATTGTGTCAAATCAAAGAATTATAGCCATTTTTAATTTATATGTGACTGAAGACAAAGTTGGCCTTCGAAAAATTTAACAAACCGATATTTTAATACAAAAAAAAGTACCTCAGTTTATTGTAAAAATAATAATTGAATTGAATCGGCATTTACTTGATGAAGATCCATAATTAAGAATAGAAATAAAACTACGGTTTTAATCTTCACTTTTACTCTTTATTCGTAAAACGACAATTGTTTCGCCAGCACGGTGGCTTCCTCAGGTGTTTACATCTAAACAGTACGTTACAAACGGAGTTTGTAACGTACTCCATCTTTCCTGCACTCTTTTCAGACACATCCAAATCATCACACTCTTTGCAAATTTCAAGTTCTTTTTAAACAGTCCTTATTAAAAGTTTCAGTTTTATCCCGAATAATACGTTTCCTATTGTAACCTACAGAAACGTCGAATTTGGACTCGTCGCTGAATATGACTTTGTATCAGTCATCTACTGTCTAGTGCAATTTAGACTTGGCCCAGATTAAAAGGTTTTTGATTTGGCCTTTTGGTAATAGCGGTTTTTCTTCCGCGTATAGTAAAATCTTTTAAAATTAAAAAAACTTAAAAACATAATATATTAGTATATTTGAATTATACCTTATAAAAACCCAGTCCTGATTTGTGGATCCACTCCCTGTAACATTCTCCCGAAATTCTCACACCAGTTTCTGCATTGAAGCGAGCAGTTACATCTCTTAGAGCGGCTCATCGCTGAGTTCTACATATTTTTACAAGTTGTCTCGTCATTCTATAAGACACTTTTTTTGGTTATACCGTACTTTTACCTCGATTTTTGTATCTATTTGTTTCACCATAACATTCGATAATGTCCCCTACAGTGGATTCAAAAGTTCAATTTTTTTCCAATTGAACTCATGCTTTTCCGTTCATTGTACTGCTTCATCACAATTACACGAATTTTCTTTGAAGTAGCTTCACAATGACCCATTTTTAAAGCACAATTTGAGTATAATAATAAATCAACGCTTACGAGAGTGATAAATGTCAAATCTGTCATAACAATCGTTGCCAATTTGTTAAAAAGAAAATTGTTCAAATATTAAGTTGTCGTATCATTTACTAGGATTTTAATTTTTTCATTTTAAAAATTGTACTTTTTGAAAGAGAACAGTAATTTTTTGTCAGATATTATTTGGTATTATATATTTACCAATTCAGAAATAAAAATGAATTAACAATATTAAGTTTTTACAAAAAGTGTTAACTATAAAAATTAGTATCGTCCGAACATTAAGCTGTTAGGGTTCGTACTTACATAAACTATTATCAATCTAAATAAGTATTATTTTCTCATTTTACAATTTCGAGGTTTATAGCCTATGCTGGGGATGGGAAAATGGCGGCCTGCGGGCCAAATCCGGCCCGCGACATTATTTGAACCGGCCCGCGACATTATTTGAACCGGCCCGCGATCGGTATATAAATGCGGATTGCTTGCAAGTAGTAGTTGATATTTTATGTCCAGATAAAAAAAAACTTTTTGAATCAATAACGAACCATAACATCAAGGATTGAAAAAATTACAGAGAACATATCATCCCAACTTAAAGAAAAAATTGAAAGTTTTGTAGCTTTTTCGATAACAATGGACGAAAGTACAGATATATCAGATACCGCTCTATTACATATTTTTGTGAGAGGTATTGACGACGAATTTAACACATTATTCAAGAATTAGCCAGCATGAAGTTTATGAAAGGAACCACCGCCGCAAGGGACATTTATGGCGAGTTTGAAAAATGTTTCAATTTACTGCATCTGCCATTACAGAAATTAATAAACATTATTACCGACGGTACCCCGAATATGGTGGGAACGAATCAAGAGTTTGTCGGTACCTTCAACGAAAAATATCCGGACAATAAAGTGATATTCTTACATTGTGTAATACATCAACAAGTGTTGTGTAAAGCTGCACTTCAAATAAAGCATGTCCTTGATATCGTTTCCAAAATCGTCAATACCATTCGAGCCCGTGGAATAATATACAGACAATTTCAAGAATTCCTCGCTTCTATAGAATAAAATTATTCTGCACCATAATAAGGTCTAGTGTCTAAGTGCTGGGCAAGTTTTCGAACGAGTGTGGCAATTAAAAAACGAAATAATAGAATTTTTGCGACAAAAGTTAAAGTTAGATGACAATAATCATTTGAAAATGATTGAAGATCCTCAATGGATTTCGGATTTCGCATTTTTTACTGAAAGCTTACTTAATGCAGTTAAATAATAGTATCCAAGGCAAAAATATACTTCTTGATTACACATGGGCTTAAATAAAGGCGTTCAAATTTAAAGCTAGTTTTGTTTTTGACACAAATATCACAAAGAAATCTCACTCATTTTTCCAAGCTACAGACAGTTGCTAAAGAAGTGAATTTTTATGTTAGCCAACTAAATCAGTTGGAAAACGAGTTCAACAGGAGATATGAAGATTTTAAAGGAAACAAATATTGTGTTCACCGTTCGCCGTAAATTTTGAGGAGATTTAAGTCGACTACCAACTTGAAGTAATTGAACTACAATCCAACGATGCTAAAGCAGCTGTTTAACAATTCATTCAGGCTTGAGTTCTACAAATGTTCATCGAAGTCTCAATTCCCCAACTTGATAAAAACGCTCAGAAAATTATCTCGATGTTTGGGTCTTCATACATCTGTGAACAAGTATTTTCAACAATGAATCTCCGTAAAAGCAAATTGAGAAATAAGATGACCGACGAACATCTTGAGTGCATTTTACGAATTACGTTTAGTAACTTGGAACCAAATTTCAACGAAGTGACTAAAGAACAGTCTAAATTTCATTTCTCACACGGACCTAGTACGTCCACATAATAAATTTGTTTGGCCCGCTTAAATATTTTAATTATTTTATATGGCCCTTCTCTAAATCTATTTTCCTAACTCTGGCCTATGCTAAAGCTACACATAGTTGATTTAGGAATTATAAGATAGTGTTAATAATCAGACAAAAATATTAACAGCTTATTGCTAATTAAAGCGGGCATTGACGGGTCATCAATTATTTTTATGCCCGCGTCCGCGGTGCAACTTAAGATGTCTAGCTGTCGGCATTCACCTTAAACAAAAAGGAAAGAGCTTCTCAGACAGCCAAACCTCGAATCCGATTCAAGAACTTTCGACACTATAAGCCAGTACGTTACCACTAAGCTATCGGCCAATATTTATTTTCCAAAAGTCAAAAATTCAAAAAAGACATCATAAGTATTGTAGTATAAACGCTAGTAATATTTAATATATGTAATTTACTTTACCTGTACTGGTTAGTAAACCCAATCCTAACCAATTTTTAATATAATCATAAATTTCTGACTTTTTCAAGATTGTCGTAGAATTTAATATAAATTCCAAGTCTTTATGTTCAACAATGAACAAATATGGTTGTGCTCCAACGTATAGTTTAAAATTCGTTTTATATTTGTCGTAGTATTTCATCAAGTTAGGAAGAATACCTGTAAACGAGAAAAATTATTTGTAATCCTTACAAAATATGCTTAGGCGTAAACAAAATTGTAATATATGTATATATTTATTTATTAAATATTTTATTAACTATTGGCAAAAAGTACGAGTTGCAGTTACAGTGTTGACATGATAAAATTTTTCGTGCTGTTTTATGTGGGACTCTGTGAGTAGTATCTGACCTATAATTACTTGCTTGATATCATTTGAAAGCTGGAATTTTGTTTTAGATACCTCGTGTATCAAATTTAAATTTCCGCATTAATTGACGTAGAATTCGTTATTGTTCTGCTCTTGCTTGTGGTTCCGGAGTGTCTCTTTTTTTTGCGGTCTTTGTCGCAGGCAAATGTTTACACTCTTGGCAATTTTTTTTGTCTGATATTTACGGCTCTCCGTGTACATAGACGTAGCAATCGGAATATATAGATAGAATACGATAGAATATAAAATTAGATTAAGAAATAAAGGCGAAAGACCAGTCGTTGCACAAGCTGGTATTTGAACTGAGTAGGGCATTAGTAGTAATTGTGTTGCGAACGTCTAGAACCGAAATTTCTACAAGAAATGGATGAATTATTAGTAGTAATGAAAGAACTAACGAAAGAAATGAAGGAAATACGACTAGAACAAAAACAATATTTTGATGAGATTAAAGAAATGAGGAAAGAAAACATAGAACTATGAAAAAAGGTAATCGATTTGGAGAATGAGCTGGCGAAAGTGCAAAAAGTGGAACAAAAAATAGAAAAAATTGAGAAAGAGCATTGTAAAACGAACATTATAACTAAAGGGGTTGAATTTAAAGATAGAATGAACCGCAACCAGTACAAGCTTTTATTGAAAATGCTATAGGAGTAAAAAGTGAAATAAAAGAAATTGAAAAGATTGGAGATGGTAGAAACATACGAGTAAAACTGGAAAACTGGGAGATTAAACAGATGATATTAAAGAATAAAAACAAGTTGCGAGGTACAAAATATTACATTGATTCAGATTTAACAGATCAGGAATTAAAAATTCAGAAAAACCTGAGGGAAATTGCTAAAAACGAGAGAGAAAAGGGGGGAAGAATAAAAGCAGGATATCAAAAAATAATAATAAATGGAATAACAATGATTTGAGACAGCTGCAGAATCGAATTGGTAGAGAATAAAAAATTTCGAATAACAAAAAACTAACTACAACCTTAACAAATTATGGAGACGAGCAGGCAACGACAATGAATAGGAAACGGAAAAAGAATAAATTGGTAAGGAATAGTAGAGACAAGGCAAGAATTGGAACATGGAACATTAAAACATTGATGGAAATAGGAAAGATGGAAGAAATAAGCAGAGAAATGGAGAGATACAAAATAGGAATTCTGGCATTACAGGAGGTGAGGTGGAAAGACGAGGGGCGAATAGACAAGCGAGAGTACTGTGTGTTGTATGCAGGCGAAGAAAAACAAGGAAGGAATGGAACGGCGTTCATGTTAGACAAGATCTTCAGAAATAAAATATTGGAATTATGAGAATAAACGGCAGAATCTCATATCTAAGAATAAAAAACGAAGTAGCGAATATATCAATAATAAACGCATACGCACCAACTGAAGTATCACTACCAGAGGAAAAAGACGCATTTTACGAAAAAATTGAGGAAACATGCGAAATGATACCAAAACATGATACGTTGATAGTGCTAGGGGATTTCAACGCAAAAATAGGTAAGGAAGAACACCTAAGGAATGTAGCTGGAAGGGAAACAATTCATGAATCAACCACTGACAATGGGACAAGATTATGCAACATAGCAGAAGAAATGCAGTTATTTATCGTAAGCACAAAATTCAAGCATAAAAAGGAACATAAAATCACATGGACATTCCCAGGACAAAAAAGAGGAAACCAAATAGATCATATGCTAATCAAAAAGAAAAAGAAAATTTAATAGAGGACGTTAGATCTTATAGAGGAACAAGCGTGAATACGGATCATCACTTGGTAATAGCAAAAACAAAGCTAAGAATGATTAGAAACTGTAGAACCAAAGGGATACCTAAAAAATGGAATGTAGAAAGCCTAAATAATGATGAAAGTAAAAGAAAATACCAAGAGGAGATCAAAGCACAATTAGATAGAAGAGGAAAAAATGAGAACATAGAAGAGGAGTGGCAAAACATTAAAAACGCAATAAATGATGCGTCAGATAAAGTGTTGAAGAGAAAACAAATAAAGAGGAAAACTGGATGGTTTGATAATGAGTGCGAAGTCGTGATAGGGGAGAAGAGACGGGCAAGGCTGGAGTGGATAAGAACAACTAAAGATGAAGATTACGAAATATACAAACAAATAAGAAAGGAGGGAACAAAACTCATAAGAGAAAAAAAAATAAAATGGATAGAGACAAGTATGGACGAATTAGAAAGGGACAATAAGAATAACACGAAGTTATACAGACAGATAAAGCAACAAAAAAAGGAAGAATGTAATAACCAGAATAAATAAAAATCAATGGCAGGAATATATGGAAAATACGATAAGCATAGAGGAAAGTACCAGCGAAGATGAAAGAATAGATAACCTAGAAGAAGAAATTATAAAAGAACCAACAGCAGAGGAAGTGAATGATATTATCAATAACTTGAAGGATAGAAAAGCCCCAGTATCAGATAACGTTAGTAATGAAATGATAAAAAATGGAGGAGAAAAATTAAGAGAGAGAATACACGACCTATTATTAAAAATATGGGAAAAGGAATCAATGCCCGAAGAATAGCGACTAGGAATCATAATACCAATACCAAAAAAATAGTGATTTAACAAAATGTGATAATTATAGAAGAATAACATTACTAAACATAGTATACAAAGTATTAACATCAATTGTATTAAAAAGGTTGAATACATACCTAAGAAGAGAGATAGGAGAGTACCAGAACGGATTCATGCAGGGAAAGTCAACAATCGATGCAATTCACTCATTAAGCCAAGTTGTAGAAAAATGCTATGAAAGAGATATAGATCTACATTTAATATACATCGATTTTAAACAGGCGTTTGACAGTTTGGAAAGGAAAACTATCATGAAGGAAGCAACAACATTGGGAATACCAGAAAAGATAAAAAGGCTAATCAGAATGACATTAGATGAATCAAAAGCAGCTGTAATTACAGAAGAAGGGATGACAAATGCAATAAAACAAACAAAAGGAGTAAGACAGGGAGATGGACTTTCGGCGGCACTATTTAACATAGCATTGGAAGGAACCATACGAAGTTGTGAAATAACCGGATCCTTAATACAGAAATCAATACAAGTGATTGCATATGCCGATGATATTGCTGTCATGGCAAGGGACAAGAAAAGTTTAGAAAAAATAATAAAGAGGATAGATGGAGAAGCACGGAAACGAGGTCTAGAGATAAATCAAAAGAAAACGAAATATATGAGAGTGAGTAGGAAACAGGCAGAACATGGGAAGGAAATACGGATGGGAGACCGCAGGTTTGAACAAGTACAAACCTTCAAATACCTCGGAACGATTATAAGTAATAAAAACGATAGAAGTATAGAAATAGCACAAAGAATAAAATCGGGACACAACGCATACTACAGGTATAGGGAGATAATGAGAAGTAAAAAGATAAGTAGGAAAATAAAATTGAAAGTGTACAAAACAGCGATAAGACCGACAGTCTTATATGCGGCGGAAACTATGGGCATTGCAAGCAGAGACGCAGAAAATTTAAAAATTTTCGAAAGGAAGATAATTAGAAGGATTTATGGACCGGAGAGGATTAGCGAGGAGCAGTATCGACGATTAACTAACCAAGCTATAAGAGAAATACTAAACGGAGAAGATATAGTACAGGAAATCAAATCGAAAAGAATACGTTGGTATGGACACATAATGAGAAAGGAGGAAGAATCAATATCAAGGAAAATAATGAAATGGAAACCGCAGGAAAGTGGAGCCAAAGGAAGACCTAAGTTAAGATGGGAGGACCAAGTGATTAATGACATAAGGGCCATGGGAATCATTAACTGGCGAGAGAAGATAAAGGATAGAAAGGTATGGAGGCAAATAGCAGATGAAGCAAAGAAACATGACAACCTGTAAATACAAACAAACAAGAAAATGGAGAGGAGTGACGAGCCGCCCCATAATGATAGTCAGAAGAGCTCAAGCAGCGGCTCCAATTCCGTAAGGAATGTATAGCCAGTTATATATATTAACTATTATATGGAATAAGAAGTTCATACAATATTAGTTTTTGGTAAGCTTTTTTAATACAATTAATAACATTTTTGGTCCGCAGATCAATTTGGTTGCGCGCTTTATAAAACATTTATTTTCTTTGAAGAATATTCGTTCATACGATGGAAATCTGAAGTAATATGGTGTTCGAATAAATTAAATTTAGGCAATAGGTCCAAGGTGTCTATATTGTTTTTAAGAAGGCTGGTAGCAAGACTGGTAGTACTATATCTTTGACACCGTTCATGCAAACCTGTTAAACTATGCCTTTCCAAGCGAATGGTGTAAAATTTAACAGCAGTCCAATTTTCAAAGTCACAGTTCTTATAATAAATTCTAGTGATTTAAAAGCGGATTTAGTAACATTAAGAACAAGTTCGGAAAATGTATGTTTTGAATCAAAGGTAGCATCTACATGAGACAATAGCTTGATATCAATATTATAGGAAGAATAAGCACTAGTTTAGCTGCTTTGTATAAGGTACAAAACAGATATTAAATACCTTTAGAGATATATAATTTGTTGTCGGTGCCTCAACTACATAATCTAATTATATTTCTTTGCAAGAAATGGTTTCCATCCTCTGTGTAAATATTGTAGAAGATGCCAGCACAAAACAATCCAAAGAGGTAATAAGATTGTTAATGAAAATTACAAATAAGACTGGTTCCACATTAGAGCCCTGCAGAAATCCAGACAAATAAGTGAGATTTGTAACCCTTGAAGTACATATCTAAATATAAGTCTATTTGTTTTCTTAAGTATGAATTTATAAATTGAACTAATGTATTACCAAAACCAAAAGAAGAGGTTTTATAAAGAAAAATACGTCAATGATACCAATAACTCCTCCTACAGAGAAACAAGGAATTATAAATGTGTTGTTTTAGCAAAGTTTCAGTAGGCTTCATATTAATCTAAACTAATATTATAAAGAGGAAACATTTGTGTTTTTGTATGTATGTTTGTAATGTTTTCACACAAAAACTACTGGACCGATTTCAAAAATTCTTTCACCAGAAAGCTGCATTTTCACTGAGCGACATAGGCTATATTACATTTTCAAAAAAAAAGGGATCCCCAATAAAAATGCATTAATGTAACCCGAGGTGTGAAAAAATTAGTCACAAAAAATCTGCCATCGCGTATGCTGCGGAAACTATTGTTGATAGAACAAAAAATGTTCTACAGTATTATAGAACGTATTAATATCTACAAAAAAGTCCGCGAAACCATATGTCCAACTACTGTAGTTATGCCACTATAACTACTTTTTTACATTTTAAAAGTTAATAAAAGTGCCGACAATAATCAAACCATATTATCCATACCTCTGTATTATTACTTATCCTATTAAATGATATTTTATTAAAGACCATTTCAATACCAGTAAAATACTTTTTAAATTATTAAAGTCGGACATTCCATTCAAAAGATATAGCGAATTTAAAAATGTCAATCTAAAGAAAATAATGTTATAATATAATGTAGTAGTATAGCGATGGCCATATTCATTTTGTTTGTAATAAATTGACAATCGAAAAATTATAACTGGAATAAGAATAGTATTGGCAGAAGGAATTTAATAACAAGCTCAATGAGAATGAAAAGTAATAGGAAACAGGCACAGAGAAGCTGTTATAGAAAGAAGTTAAACATAAAGTGATATAAAATCCAAAAATTAAGGATCACAAGAAAGGAAGATTAAATATTTCAGAGAATACACTCACTATTGTATTTATTCAAGGTAGGATCGAAGAAAAGAGAACATATACGATACAAATTTTATTAAAAGAATTTAAATAACACTGAGATATTTGAAAGGTGACGTTTTTGAAGTAATTTCGACAATGTGTCAAACGCCAAGTGACAGGAACATTATTAAAATAGCGGGTTACATTGTTTATAAGTTATGTTAAATAACTAAATGGACTAAACAAAAAATGTAATCAATTCATCAGCTTTACAATTAAAAAAATAATTTTTTTGTCTAAAACATTTTTTTTCCTTTAACTTCACATAGCTAGAGCAACGCAATTGGATGATTTGTTTTCCCAGAGAATTTATATTTACTATAAAACATTTATCTCTTTTCTCATTCATTTCATTTCAGATTGAGTCACAGCGAAGCGTGGTCGGGATTAGCTAGTTTCCAATAAAATATGGAAATAGTTAGTATTAATCAATTTGAAATATTCAGAATTATACTTAATGTCATTATTCCCTAACAACCTGAATAATTATGGTAATTGTAAATCTAAAAACAAGTCGCAAGGTTCAATTTACGCCTGAATATTGTCGAGATTGTCATACATATTTTACACTAGTTAGTGCGAGCAAATGTAAATTTAAAATACACATTTGCCAAGACATAATAAAAGATATTGATAAGATATAAAAATCCAAATGGTAGCCTATGAATCTATATCAATTAGCAGTTTTTCTTTTACTAAATTAAGTAATGAATAATAGTTATTTTATTTATGTGTTATTTACATTTTCCAGTGGAATACTATATACAAATATGTTATGGTTATTTAAAATACCTGGACTGAAATTGGAATATTGACGTGTATAGGTACAACTGCTATTTTATGTTAACTAAAATTCGTAGATTAAAAAATAGGTTACGAGATTCGATTTACATGCATTGCTAAGATGTCAGAAAATAAATAATAATAAAATAATTACGTGTTTTGCACTATTCGATTCATATTCACAAATGCAGTTTTATGAAATTCAAACACAATCGCTAAAATATATACTCTTCTGACACGATATAAATACCGAAGCTATTGTCTACGAATACGCATAAATTGGCAATACTCTGTTCACTCTAAGTTCCGAAATTCACTAAATTAAGGAGATTCAGGAAGGTATCATAATATTTAATTTTACCATCTACATTATGCGATAATGCCATTATGCAAAATCAAATGTAATCGCATATTACCCCCTCCAAAATGCGCATTTGGAACATAAAAATCCATGTTGACATTTATGCTGTTGACAATTGACTTTTGAATTAGTTTGAATTAATTGCTACCGGTTGTCTCCTTATTACTGTGCACTTATTCCCTCTTTTATTTCAACTTCGCGCTTTTATATCAATCGTAACTGTTTTTTTTTTTCAAAACTACACTTACATCGCGATAGTAATCGGTAATCTTCTCCTTATTTGGTGAAAAGTTCAGTGTCAAACAGTTCTAACCTCAGAATGTCGAAATGTTTGAATTCTCAATTAAAGAAGCTTGTTGCTTCTTAGATTTGTTATTTTGAGTAAGAACGTGATAATCGTGGTGCAAAAGTAGAATATATGCGTTAAAAAGATCATTTGTTTTAAAAAAAATTGTATATTCACAGCGACTTGCTGATGCTTTGCTACTTGATTTTGGTAGTGTTTCCGCTATAATGAAAGATATCAAGGAAGATAGTCCTTTGGGCAGTCCCAAAAAAGCAAGGGACCGTAAAAAACCAGTCACTAATACTGATGACTGATCAAATGGCTATTCGTAACACAATATATGATTTGTATTGAAATAGAAAGTTCCATTTTTTTGTATCTCATTATATCATAATCACATCAAATCTATATCCTTTAGAACAACATGGTGGTAGAACATCTTTATTAATAATTTTACGTAACATTGGTTTCCGTTAGAAAAAGTTGATCCTTGCAGAGCACCAATGGAACAATCTCACATTATTCTTGGCCGAGTAGATTTTCTGGTGAGTTACATTAAAAATAAAAATATTAATTATTTGTGCGAGCCTGTTTTTGTAGATGAAACATACATTTTCCAAAATAGCGCTATAGGTAGATCGTGGCAAGATCAGAATGTTTAAAGTGCCAAGGGACTAAAATTGATGGGCTAAGGTTAGTGAACAATTAGTATTACAAATGTATAGCAGTTAATATATTATGCTTTCGAGATATATTATTGTTTATGCTGGTAACCAAAAAAGATTTATACTCGGACCATCGCTTACATTTCCATCAAAGGAAATCATCTAGACTATCATAGATAAATGAACGCAAGTAACTTTCTGCTATGGTTTGAAGAACAGCATAGTGTTACTGAAAAAAGTATTCCAACTTCTATGTAGGTAGAAAAAGATTGATATCATCCGGATTGGTTAAATGAAAATAGAATATAATATGATGTAAACTCTTTGAAACTACAACTCCTGCAACTTGTTACACAGTTAGTTTTTTTCAAACTTCTGTAATTAGCAATACTTAATTATTTAACTTAAGTTATACACCAAGAAAAGTGTATGTGGCACATAAGCTGGCTGAACATGGACACAACGTACTTACCCCCATATCATTGTACATTCAGCACTATTGAAAATTTATGGGGAACTGCGAAAAAATATACGATAATATAGCGACATATGGGGAAGGGGCAGAGAAGGTTTTGAGACTGTGGCAAGATGTACTCTAACATGTAACACCAGAAATGTGGAAGAATTGTATCAACCATACTGAAAACATTATAGAAAACTGGTGGAAAAGGGAGGTTATGATCGATAAAAATGAAACGGCCGAATTTATTATTTATTATTTATTTTGATTCAAGTGATAGTGATAATTCCGAATAATTTTAAGTAAGGATCTCAAAAATAACTTTTCGATCCAGTCTCTAATAATGCTGTGTGTAATTTGTATCAATAGATTCTAAAGCAAGTTCTTTCCTTACTGTATTTGTGTAATATGTATATATAAAGAGTTTCGTAAGTTTGCAATAGAATTAGTGCATTGATATTATAAGATATTTTCTAATTGTTGTAAATAGATACTCTGTAGTTCACTATTCAAATAAATAGTTCATTTATAAACTTTTTTACTTAATTTATTGGATTATGTTCATACATTATTTATTACTGACTCCTATGATATTCGTGCTGTTTACTTTATTTATTTACTTTATTACTTACTACGCGATTAGCATGGATTAATACAATAACATAACCCATATATCATATTTCACTTAAGTGACATCAGACATAAGCTACTCTGTAATTATCAGTTAACCGGCAACAATGTGGAGAGGAAGCGACGTTCAAAAAATCGGAACTTACAGTGAACAGAGTATACCTTTTCTGTCGCTGTAGTAATAGGTTAGGCTCAATTGTCAATTTTATTTATAGAGGGGAACACGGAAAAAATGGTTTATTAAGTTTCCGCTCTTACAATTAGTTAACTTTAAAGTAGACATGTAAAATCGTATTTTTTGATATACTACTTTATCGAAAATTCCCAACAATTTGTACAAAGACTGAAAAAATTTACGGTAGATCTTAAATAGTTTTAGTGTTCATCAAAGTCACCACATAAATAATTCGAGAAATCCTATCCTCTGATAACCTGCCTGACGACGTAGCAGATCTAGTAAAATTAAATTCGGCGCTCTTGTTGGGACACCCACTATATTGGGATTAGGGTTTTTCCTTATTTCTGTCTGTTTCATTATAAATCAAGTAAAGATGGATATACGTAGGTACATATAATACAGCAGCACTAATCTTAGTATATGACTTAGTAATGTGCTCTTAGTGCAATACCTGCGAAGAATACAAAAAAAAGCTAGACTTTATAACATAAAGAATACTGCTTTCATAAACGAATCAATCAATGATAGATTAATATAATAATAGATAGTAATAATAACAACAGACCACAAGGAAGAGATTTTGTAAAAGAAAGGATTGAATCCGTAAAGGAAGATCAAGAAACCCATGAAGAAAAGTACTGTTGATGAAGGCAATTGATGAAAGATATATCGAGTTGAAACAATTAAGATAAAAAATCCAAAAATGTGGAAAATGGAAAATATAATAAAAACCGAACCGATGATTTAGCTCTACCAGTTTTGTATTCTAAATATTAGAAAGACAAAACTAATACGAAAAGATAAATAATTTATCCCTGTAAATGGAATTAAAGCCAACTAAAAATGCCTTTATCGATATAGCATGTAAAATAGATTCTTTATTTTAGATTTTATTACGTATTTTCAAAGCTTTTATTACTAAATGAATTGTAATTTAAAATTGAGATAAAATTTTTTATTATACAGCGTCCGCCATAGTGTTCGCACCATATGGGAAGAACTTTTATTGTAGAGTTTTTTAAAATCGTTTTCAACAAGTTGTTTGTGCATTTTTGAAAACCTAAAGTGGGATACATGAAAAGTTTTTTTCTTTTACAGTGTCCGCAAAAAAGCCTAATCCATATGGGAAACTTTTTGATTAATTGATTTATTGAAAAATTGTTTTCGGCATTAGCCTCTGCTTCATCACCAACCACCAAAAAGCAAAAAGTAATTTTCATGGCACTCTTGTTCTACCATTAAAACGACGTTTGAAATTTTGAAATTGGCCAAAATGGCCTTATGTATCAAAACGAGAAAAACTATAGGGAAAAATAATTTAGTATATTTTGGTGTTTAATTGACCTAGTAAGCAAAAAGAAATAATATTTAAAAGCTATTTATAATCTAAGTAAATAAAAAATTGAAATGAAAAATTAAAAATGTAAATTTTGTTCACAAAAATGTCTCATATTTCCACATCTCTTCGCTCGTTTTCTATGCACGTAATAAATAGTTCTGTTGTACAATTCACTTGACACATTTCTTAGGCATACAGTGGAATCTGAACAACACAGTTTCTAATGGTCTCTTCTAGGTGGTAAATATTTATAAATGGGCCATATTTGTATACTTGATTTTTCAAATATCCCCGAAGAAAAAAATCACAAGATGTCAGATCCGTAGACCGTGGTGGCCACGGATTCTCTGAAAAGCATTTTGCCGGAAAAAATTCATTTAGGTAATTTCTAACTTCGATGCTACTGTACGCTGGACAACTATTTTGTTGGAAATAGATTTTTCTTCTTAATTCCAGGGAATAATTTTCAAATTGAAAAATTTATTTTGTAAAAATTCCAAATATCATCCTGAATTTAAATTATTTCTAAAAAAGTATGGTGTAAATATTTGGTTCTTAAATATTCCACGCCAGATATTCGTTTTAAAATGGTATTGATTCCGTCCTTCTATTTGAAAATGTGGATTTTCATCGTCTGCTATTTGACTAACAAAACAATATCCATGGCCTACGAATTTGTGTAAAATATGACGATGATATTATTATAACTTTCTAGTGCATTTAACGGAAAAATACACTTTTTTTGTTGGATTTATTCACATTAATTGTTAAGTTACATTTATTTAGCGTAAATCATAAAACAAGCTGAAACTTAAAATGAGGTTTGCACCAAAAATGTGAAATAACGTGACAAAACTTCTCTTCTAATAAAAAATTGATGGCTTCATAATTGGCATCGCGTTTACTGAATATCTAACAAATGTTACCCAAATTTCGTCAAAAGTACTTTTCATTTTATTTAAAATTAAATTTTTTTTTTAATTTTTTGAAGTTTCGATAAATGCAATTTTCTGTAAAACCAAAAATCGCTTGCAGAATCCGAGTAGTCCATTTTGGATTTTTTTAAAAAGAAACAAACTTTTGGCGGATTTAGATTTTTAAATAAATCAAAGATAAAAATTTTTCCCATATGGTGCGAACAATATGGCGGGTACGATATATTGAAAGGTCAAAAAATGATTATGTCACCCAACAAAGTATTTTAATATCTTATTACTATATAATTTAATTGGAATTTAATGATTTATTTTACTATTATTTATTTGAATTAATTAAGAGTCTGAAGTATAAATAATTATAAGAAATCCATAAAATAAATTACAAAGTTCCGAAATTCAATATTTGCAAATAATAAAAGAAGTAATTAGACTATGTAAACTTAAATAAATGTTTTGGTCTGTTAGGCAAATAAGAAATAACTGACTTAGCAATTTATAATAATCCAACGTATGTAATAAAACTATTAACTTACCAGTAGAAGACGATAATTCCAAGGCATTTCCTAAAAATGGCAACCCACGAGGTCCGGGAATATTTTTTAAATATCTTTCATAATTTTTCACTTTAAGATACCAATAAGCTAACCATAGAATTAAAGGCGAAACTATTATCAATAAAGTAATTAACAACATTATCACGGATAAAATTTATTCTAGATATGCAGTTGTAAAATGACGAGAACTTTGTAACGTGCAAGTACTTATTAAAACTAATATGAACTGTGTGATTATGCAGTACTTTTATACTTTAGGTAAGCAGACGTAATAATGACAGAGCAGAATCCTTACGAAAATCTGATGAAAAACAAATAGCATATCGACGCGTAAGCTCGCCTCAAGCTTTGTGTCATTTGTGATTAGAACTGTGTTATTATGCAGTAGTTTTATACCACGTAATAATGACAGAGACTTTAAGAGAATTATAAATATTTAAACTTATAATATATCTGTTAACGATCATATCGTTTCAATTAAAAATTGTGTTTTTTCAAAATCGTAGATATGGTGAGCACTTCAATAATAAATTGGTAAGTAATTCATTAAATAAATATTTATTAATTGCAGTGTGCGATAATAACATATTAATAATTTAAGAAAGAAAGTGTGTTCGTATTAAAAAGACGAATAATTATGAATTTGCTTGTTTTTTAATTTATTTAAATGCATATAATAATAATTATAGCAATAATAATAAAATTTCAGTGTCGTGAGTCCAAGAACTAGTTTAATGTATACACCTTGGAAGCAGGCAAACAGAACGATGTGGAAAGTGCTGATACTCCACCTGTGTCAGTTTTTTCTTTTCTCCTTTCGTAGGTAATAGGCTGGTTAAGGTTGGACGATAACAAGCAGGCAAAGTGTATCCGTAGTGGCTTGTAGTTTAGCCATTTAACTAAATTATTTATTTTGAAATGCCACGATATACAACGGCGGAAAAATCGAATTGGTCAACCTAATTGATGATGAAAATATTTTTCAAAGAGTCAGTGATTTGTTTGCCACAAAGATAGATGCTAATTTTGTAAGAAAAATGGAAAAAAATCGTACCCCAGTCATAAAATATCCCATGAAATATATATATATATATATACATACATTAATATATGCTTCTATAGAAAACGATTTTACTCTGTAAATTACTTCATAGGAATATGTACAGGACAATGCAATTGTACCGAGTGTCCCAATATCGTGTCGGTGTCGGCCTATATCTCGATATCGTTTGAAAGTACAAAAAAACTTTTCAAACAAATGTTGCTTAATTTTTAAAGGGACCTCGCCTAAAAATACTTTTGTTTATACAGATTGTCCCAGAATAGCAGTACTGAACCTAACTTAATTTTTTCAAACGAAACAACCTATATTTTATTCCATTTTTAAATTCTGCTATGAAATCGACATGCTTCTTATGTACCATTGTCTATACCTAAACGTAATAGTTTTTGAAATATTTAACATTTTCTCTACACAGGTACTATATTACTAAGCAATGTCTTTACGTATGTTTGATCCCAGAAGCAAAACTTTTGGTGTGTGAGTAGTTTATATTTGCGATAACTTTTACGAATTGCTAAAATTATTTTTTTTGATATAGAGTGTTCAAGAATGGGAAAGCAACATCACAACTTTCAGATGGAAAAATCTCCATTTTTTTGAATAGAATGCATTGTGCTTTTTTATGTTATTTTACTCCTAAAGTAAAGCACTTTGTTTTTACTTAAACATATTATATACCTATATGCAATATATTTATAGATTTTTCCGTTTTTAAAATCGCTTTACAAAAAGCTGTCCACTTCAAGGCAATAAGTTCTTAAAACTGAGACGGTCATGAAAAACAAATAACGCACATCAAAATTCTAAACTGTAAAATTTCTAAATGTAAGTAGTTGCGCTATAAGTCAATTACGTGTGTGTTTCCTCAAATTTTAAAAATGTATTTTTCACAACAAGAACTTATCACCATGAAGGCACACAGCGACTTTAATTTGAATTGTTTATACTTACATAATATTTTATCTTATTCAGTGAAACATAAGATACTATTTTATAACATATGCTGCTGAAAACCTAATGAAACAAAAAGAAACAAAACAACGAATTTTTATTTAGATCAAGAAATAGTAAGAAAATTAAACAGAAATAGTACTGAGCAATTGACGTATAGACCGGAGACAGCGAACTGCAAACTGCAGCCTACTTCCAGGGTTACACAAAACTACTGCTAAATGACACTCACTAGACTAGGTGTTCAATATGTCCACCATTTTGTTCTTGAAAGACAGTAAGCCTGCGAATAAAATTTTCATGCACCATTTGGAGCATATTTTCATCAATAGATTTAAATACACGTTTTATTCTAAACTTCATGTCTTCCACTGTGGTTGGAGTAGATTTGTATACCTGTGCCTATGGTCCTATGGCAAAACGTCCAAGAATTCCACCCCATACATTAGAGACCACCTATGCTGGTTGTCCAGAGGAATTATCATTCTAATATTTTCATTATTATAATAACGAAGATTGTGGCAATTAACAAACTCATTTTTATGAAATGCGGCTTCGTCTGTAAATAACACGTTATTAAAGAAATTCAACTCCTGATAATTCTTGTTTAATGACCAGTTCCAGAAATTGCGTCTGTTAATAACAAAATCTTGTTGGGTTAGTTCTTGTACAAGTTGTACATGGTATGGGTAAAATTTATGTTTTCGAGTAATTCTGTTCGCCGAAGTTCTCGATATTCCAACTTGGCGCTCTAACATATGAGGATTTTCCACTACAGTTTCCAATTCTATGTGTTCATTTTACGATACGATATATTGAAAGGTCAAAAAATGATTATGTCACCCAACAAGGTAATTTAATATCTTATTACTATATAATTTAATTGGATTTTAATGATTTATTTATTTTACTATTATTTATTTGAATTAATTAAGAGTCTGAAGACCAAAGAATAATAAAAAATAAATTAAATTACAAAGATCCGAAATTAAATATTTGCAAATAATAAAAGAAATAATTAGACTATGTAAACTAAAGAAAGTGTTTTGGTCTGTTAGGTAAATAAGAAATAACTAACTTAGCAATTTATAATAAACCAACGTATGTAATAAAACTATTAACTTACCAGTAGAAGACGATAATTCCAAGGCATTTCCTAAAAATGGCAAACCACGAGATCCGGGAATATTTTTTAAATATCTTTCATAATTTTGCACTTTAAAATACCAATAAGCTAACCAAAGAATTAAAGGCGAAACTATTATCAATAAAGTAATTATCACGGATAAAATTTATTCTAGATATGCAGTTGTAAAATGACGAGAACTTTGTAACGTGCAATTACTTATTAAAACTAATATGAACTGTGTGATTATGCAGTAGTTTTATACTTTAGGTAAGCAGACGTAATAATGACAGAGCAGAATCCTTACGAAAATCTGATAGAAAACAAATAGCATATCAACACATCAGCACTCCTCAAGCTTTGTGTCATTTGTGATTAGAACTGTGTTATTATGCAGTAGTTTTATACCTTAGGTAGGCACACGTAATAATGACAGAGCCTTTAAAAAAAATTATAAATATTTAAACTTATAATATATCTGTTAACGATCATATTGTTTCAATTAAAAATTGTATTTTTTTATATCGTAGATATGGTGAGCACTGTCAGTAATAAATTGATAAGTAATTCACTAAATAAATATACGAGTAATTATCAAAATTTATTAATTGCAGTGTGCGATAATTACATATTAATAATTCAAGAAAAGACGAATAATTATGAATTTGAATATAATAATAATTATAGCAATAATAATAAAATTTCAGTGTCGTGAGTTTAAGAACCAGTTAATGTATACACCTTGGAAGCAGGCAAACAGAACGATGTGGAAAGTGCTGATACTCCACCTGTGTCAGTATCTCCTTTCGTAGGTAATAGTTTGGTTAAGGTTGGACGATAAAAAGCAGGCAAAGTTTATCCGTAGTGGCTTGTAGTTTTACCATTTAACTAAATTATTTATTTTGAAATGCCACGATATACAACGGCGGAAAAATCGATTTGGTCAACCTAATTGATGATGGAAATATTTTTCAAAGAGTCAGTGATTTGTTTGCCACAAAAATAGATGCTAATTTTGTAAGAAAAATGGAAAAAAATCGTACCCAAGTCATAAAATACCCCATGAAATATATACATACATTAATATATGCTTCTATAGAAAAGTATTCTACCCTGTAAATTACTTCATAGGAATATGTACAGCACAATGAAATTATACCGGGTGTCCCAATAGTGCGGTGTCGATCGATATCTCGATACCGTTTGAAGGTACAAAAAAACAAATGTTGCTTAATTTTTAAAGGGACATCGCCTAAAAATACTTTTGTTTATACAGGTTGTGCCAGAATAGCAGTACTGAACCTAACTTAATTTTTCAAACGAAACAACCTATATTTTATTCCATTTTTAAATTCTGCTATAAAATCGACATGCTTCTTATGTACCATTGTCTATACCTAAACGTAATAGTTTTTGAAATATTTAACATTTTCTCTGTGCAGGTACTATTTTACTAAGCCATGTCTTTACTTATGTTTGATCCCTGAAACGAAATTATTGGTATGTGAGTAGTTTATATTTCCGATAACTTTTACGAATTGCTAAAATTAATTTTTTTGATACAGAGTGTTCAGGAATGGGAAAGCAACATCACAACTTTCAGATGGAAAAATCTCCATTTTTTTCAATAGAATGCATTGTCCTTTTTAATGTTATTTTACTCCTAAAGTAAAGCACTTTGTTTTTACTTAAGAATATTATATACCTATATGCAATAGATTTCGAGATTTTTTCGTTTTTAAAATCGCATTACAAAAAGCTGTCCACTTCAAGGCAATAAGTTCTTAAAACTGAGACGGTCATGAAAAACAAATAACGCACATCAAAATTCTAAACTGTAAAATTGCTAAATGTAGTATTTGCTCTATAAGTCAATTACGTGTGTTCCTCAAGTTTTAAAAATGAATTTTTCACAACAAGAACTTATCAATATGAAGGCACACAGCGACTTTAATTTGAATTGTTTATACTTACATAATATTTTATCTTATTCAGTGAAACATGGAATACTATTTTATAACATATTCTGCTGAAAAGCTAATGAAACAAAAAGAAACAAAACAACGAATTTTTATTTAGATCAAGAAATAGTAAGAAAATTAAACAAAAATAGTACTGAGCAATCGACTTATAGACCCTACATACTGCAGCCTACTTCCAGGGTTACACAAAACTACTGCCAAATGACACTAGACCAGAGGCTCCCAAACTTTTTTTTCTCATAGACCACTTTGAAAGTTTTACTGGTTCCGGTGGACCCCCTGCGCTACATTTCTACCAAAAAATGTGAAGATTAGATCTAACTATGGAAATTTGCGTTGCGGCTGAGTTATTGGTTAATTAATTAATTGATTGTGCTGTGAGTGGATGTCATGACATCTACTCACAGCACAAGAAACCAATCAATTCTCACATATTTTATTTAGAAAACTCCCCATTGGGAGTGGTAAAAATAAAAAGAAAAATAGTATATTTCCTTGTGTTGTATTTATTCAAATATGTAATTATTACACTATTAATTATTATTGTTATCATATTACATTGTAATATGATAACAGTCGTAATATAATTAAAATTAAATATTAATAACGTAACGTAACTTCTACAATGACAATCACAAAATAGTCATAATTTTAGTGGGAGGGATGTACTTGATGGATTGACAGCAAATTATCAATATTTGGCTTCAGCTTTGTTAGGAATAACCGCAAATCTCCCCGTTCTGTGATATTAAATCTGCTCCTTTTTTTTGTTAAAAGGTTTGTAACGACACTAAAACTTTTCTAGACAAGATATGACTAGGGAAACGCTATCAAAAGCTTTCTCGCAATTCCCCACAGTCCAGGATATTTTTTGGGTATTTCTGCCTGCAGCCAAAATGTTTGATACCCTCTTTTAAATTTCACCTTCAGTTCCTCATTAGTGCTAAGCTCGAGTAGCTCCTCTTGTAATATCACATTCTCAACTTCCGTTTCATCAAGTGGATTTATGATCCATGGTGGTATTTCCATCGTCAGAATATCTTCTAATCTGATTTTAAAGTCATCATGCAGGGCAATTAAATGTTGAACGTATGTGTGAATATCCTCATCATGGCATTCTACCTGTGACAAGTTCGAAAACTGGAAAAATTCGCGCCGACTAATATTTTGCTTCATAAATTTCAATTTTCCAAGAAAAGCTGAAATTACACCATTTGTTTTTATTAAATTGAGACTGTCCCCTTGTAATTGTAAGTTAATGTCATTAAATTTTTTGAATAAATCTGTCAAATACGATGGCTGCTTCAA
Organism: Melolontha melolontha; assembly: GCA_935421215.2. NCBI lineage: Eukaryota > Metazoa > Arthropoda > Insecta > Coleoptera > Scarabaeidae > Melolontha > Melolontha melolontha. Next base: position 161,979,317 of record OW285237.1, on the reverse strand, counting down.
AATTGATCAGGTTTTCTTTTAAATCTAGATCTTTACTTTCCAGACACTCTAAAACTGAATTAAGAAATACTGAAAAAAAAACAAGTCAATCAACGGGAGGAAACGTACAGACGGCGTTTCGTTCTGGTTGGAACTTTTCAATGCACGGTATTCCTCGAAGACGGACATTGCTTTTTCATTTCTATACTTTCTGTATATATAGTTAACATTTGAAACTTACTGCAAGTGAGAATTAATGAATATTAAATAACATTCTTACATGTAAATGTCGACTTATATGATGCGTTCATAACTACAATCCGACAAACTAAGTTTGTACCAGTACGCAGAACACACCCTTTCGCGACAACGAACTTCCTGGTAATTACGTTAATTAAGAATTAAGAAATACTGAAAAAAAACGTAGTTAACATTTGGAACTTACTGCAAGTGAGAATTAATGAATATTAAATCACATTCTTACATGTAAATGTCGACTTATATGATGCGTTCATAACTACAATCTGACAAACTAAGTTTGTACCAGTATGCAGAACACACCCTTTCGCGACAACGAACTTCCTGGTAATTAGGTTAATTAAGAATTAAGAAATACTGAAAAAAAACAAGTCAATCAACGGGAGGAAACGTACAGACGGCGTTTCGTTCTGGTTGGAACTTTTCAATGCACGATATTCCTCGAATACGGACATTGCTTTTTCATTTCTATACTTTCTGTATATATAGTTAACATTTGGAACTTACTGCAAGTGAGAATTAATGAATATTAAATCACATTCTTACATGTAAATGTCGACTTATATGATGCGTTCATGCGTTACATGTAATAATGTGATTTAATATTCATTAATTCTCACTTGCAGTAAGTTCCAAATGTTAACTATATATACAGAAAGTATAGAAATGAAAAAGCAATGTCCGTCTTCGAGGAATACCGTGCATTGAAAAGTTCCAACCAAAACGAAACGCCGTCTGTACGTTTCCTCCCGTTGATTGACTTGTTTTTTTTTTCAGTATTTCTTAATTCTTAATTAACCTAATTACCAGGAAGTTCGTTGTCGCGAAAGGGTGTGTTCTGCATACTGGTACAAACTTAGTTTGTCGGATTGTAGTTATGAACGCATCATATAAGTCGACATTTACATGTAAGAATGTGATTTAATATTCATTAATTCTCACTTGCAGTAAGTTCCAAATGTTAACTATATATACAGAAAGTATAGAAATGAAAAAGCAATGTCCGTATTCGAGGAATACCGTGCATTGAAAAGTTCCAACCAGAACGAAACGCCGTCTGTACGTTTCCTCCCGTTGATTGACTTGTTTTTTTTCAGTATTTCTTAATTCTTAATTAACCTAATTACCAGGAAGTTCGTTGTCGCGAAAGGGTGTGTTCTGCATACTGGTACAAACTTAGTTTGTCGGATTGTAGTTATGAACGCATCATATAAGTCGACATTTACATGTAAGAATGTGATTTAATATTCATTAATTCTCACTTGCAGTAAGTTCCAAATGTTAACTATATATACAGAAAGTATAGAAATGAAAAAGCAATGTCCGTCTTCGAGGAATACCGTGCATTGAAAAGTTCCAACCAGAACGAAACGCCGTCTGTACATTTCCTCCCGTTGATTGACTTGTTTTTTTTCAGTATTTCTTAATTCTTAATTAACCTAATTACCAGGAAGTTCGTTGTCGCGAAAGGGTGTGTTCTGCATACTGGTACAAACTTAGTTTGTCGGATTGTAGTTATGAACGCATCATATAAGTCGACATTTACATGTAAGAATGTGATTTAATATTCATTAATTCTCACTTGCAGTAAGTTCCAAATGTTAACTATATATACAGAAAGTATAGAAATGAAAAAGCAATGTCCGTCTTCGAGGAATACCGTGCATTGAAAAGTTCCAACCAGAACGAAACGCCGTCTGTACGTTTCCTCCCGTTGATTGACTTGTTTTTTTTTTTTCAGTATTTCTTAATTCATAATTAACCTAATTACCAGGAAGTTCGTTGTCGCGAAAGGGTGTGTTCTGCATACTGGTACAAACTTAGTTTGTCGGATTGTACTTATGAACGCATCATATAAGTCGACATTTACATGTAAGAATGTGATTTAATATTCATTAATTCTCACTTGCAGTAAGTTCCAAATGTTAACTCTAAAACTGATTCAAAAAGTGAGAAAAATCTTGTTAAACATGCACCTTTTGACAACCAGCGTACTTCAGTATGCAAGAGCAATCGTTGGAAGTCTTCCTCATTTTCATCGCACAATTGTGCAAATAAACGCGTATTCAATGCATTGCTTCTTATTTTGTTAACTGCATTAATCACAAATTGGAGCAATTGGTGCAATTTAGCACTTAAATTTTTCGCTACTAGGTGCTGTCGGTGGATGACACAGTGAATTGCAGTTACCTCTGGTATAATTCTTTTAAGATGGCTTATAAACCCACGACATCGCCCGGCCATGGCAGGAGCTCCATCTATTGCCACCGAAATAACGTTTGTGAATGGAATCGATTTTTCCTTAAAAAATTCGCTCAGGACATTAAATATTGATTCACCTTTAGTGTCCGTCTCCAAAGTTTTCGCGAATAGTAGCTCTTCATGAATTTCTTCGTCCATAACAAATCGAACATATGCCAATAATAATGCTTCATTGCCAGGTAAAGTTGACTCTTCCAGTTGAATATAAAAATGTGTTGTTTGCAGATAATTACACAAGAAACTTTCAATATCAGAGCTCATTTCATCAATACGTCTTTGTACAGTGTTGTTACTCAAAGGAATTCTTTTGAGTATGTCAAATGGAGATTTGTGCAGGACAGTTTTTAAAACCTCTTCAACAGCGGGTAAAATTAACTGTTCTCCAATGATGTGCGATTTTCCAGATTTCGCTATAAGTAATGAGATATTGTAAGATGCCCGCAAGCCATCATCGTTACTTTCCGACGTTGAAGCGAACATACTGTGCACGGTGGGTCTCTTTTCATATTTTTCCTTCAATGTTTGAAAATATTTCAAATCTTTACCTATTTTATCAGGATGACACCTTCTTGGATGATCTTCGAGTTTCGATGGTTTCATAGAGTCATTGCTCAAAACTTTGTTGCATAAAAGGCATATGGGCAATCGCTTGTCTGCCATTGATGGAAGAAAACCAAATTTTAAATAATCAACACTGTACTGTCGACATTTCTTCTTAGATTCAGCCATGTTTCGTATCAGTTACCTAGCCGTAAATAAAAAAAAACTTTGTTGTAGTAATCTTAAGGCGGTCTTACTTAACAGGATATGACTATTTTAACAGGATTAATTGATTATTGCAATGAAATAAACAAAGTACCGGCGGCAAACTGATTCTAATTATTAAAAGCAATAAATCGCTAAGATCAATAATTGAGTTTTATGAAAACGGCTGAACCGATTTTAATGTAATGTAAAACATTTTTTCATTAATTATATTTTGATATATTTCTGTAAATTCGATAGAAAATACTTGTAAATAATATTTTGATATCAAAACTTCGCGATTTTAATTATTTATTTATTACTTTGATGCACGTTACGAGTATGTAGTATATAAAGACACGTACAATTTATGAAAATATATTTAATTATTAGTGAACCACCACACAGTCGGGTAATAAAAAAATTACTAATAAAGTAGGGACAAGAAGTTCAACCTATCTCGGCTTTCTGTTCTTTTATAGAAGTATCTAATAATGGCTCTGTTCAGTATTTAATTTTTAATACGTATCTACTACACGCAAACATTACAAATATACTTATTCTTATTACAACATAAATATATCTCCTATCGCAGGTGGGTTGGAATAGATTTCTTTTAGGAATAAGCCTCACCTTTTGTACCTACGTATTTTTTTGTAATTTGTCCATTTTTTTGTTTACTTACGTGTACAATAAATTGTAAAACAATAGATAAATAATAAATAAAATAAAAGTATGTATAACAAATAGGCAGGTAAGTACTTACTTTTCCGACAGTGGCAAACACTAACATCGATTCACTTTACTTTACTTTTCTTTTCGAAATTCGGGAAACAAATGAGTAACGTTTATCCGTGGCATTCGTATTTATATTGGTGAAGAATCAAACAAGTTCATGCAAGATTGCAAGCACACACACCACAAGTCGTACTTCGTCCCTTTGCACGTCTGAACAAGCATTGCGGACGGCGGCAGCGCTTTGCAAGTCTCGACACGTTGTACTGAATATGGAATATGCAAGTTTTTACAAGTAACAGTCGCTGAGCTTCTTAAAATATTATCTGCCTACATTGATAGGTGAACTCAAGCCAACATTTTAGTTCTTCACTATCGAAACCAGATAAATTTTTGTGGCCCCCGCTTACGAATTGTGAACCCCCATTTTTTTGTCACGTCAACGTAGACCCCCGTCGAGTCTCCCGTGGACCCCTGGGGGTCCACCTGGACCACTTTGGGAATCAATGCACTAGACTATGTGTTCAATATATCCACCATTTTGTTCTTGACAGACAGTAAACCTGCGAATAACATTTTCATGCACCATTTGGAGCATATTTTCATCAATAGATTTAAATACACGTCTTATTCTAAACTTCATATCTTCCAGTATGGTTGGAGTAGTTTTGTATACCTGTGCCTATGGTCCTATAGCAATACGTCCAAGAATTCCATCCCATACATTAGAGACCACCTATTCTGGTTGTTCAGAGGAATTATCATTCGAATATTTTCATTATTATAATAAAGAAGATTGTGGCGGTTAACAAACTCATTTTTATGAAATGCGGTTTCGTCTGTAAATAAAACGTTATTAAAGAAATTCAGCTCCTGCTAATTCTTGTTTAATGCTCAGATCCAGAAATTGCGTCTGTTAATAAAATCTTGTTGGGTTAGTTCTTGTACCGGTTGTACATGGTATGGGTGAAATTTATGTTTTCGAGTAATTCTGTTCGCCGAAGTTTTCGATATTCCAACTTGGCGCTCTAACATGCGTGCTGATGTATAAGGATTTTCCACTACAGTTTCCAATTCTATGTGTTCATTCTCTTCGCTGACCACCAATTTTTGCCTTTCCAATTTCCTTAGATAATGCACGCTTCCTGTTGTTTCAAAACGTTCTTTTAGTCTAGCAAATGCATAAATATTAGGATGCCGCTCAGCGTTCGGAAACCTTTGCGCGTAAACAAGACTTGCAAGGAAACTATTCTGATCGCTCGATCCTAAAGCGTACACCATATTGATAAGTTCTTGTTATGAAAAATTCGTTTTTAAAACATGAGGAAACGCACATGTAATTGACCTATAGAGCAAATACTGCATTAAGCAATTTTACAGTTTAAAATTTTGATGTGTGTTATTTGCTTTCCATGCCCTCCTAGTTTTAATAAGTTAGTGCCTTGAAGTGGACAGCTGTTTATAAAGTGATTTTAAAAACGAAAAAATCTCGATATCTATTGCAGATAAGCATATAGTATGATTAAGTAAAAATAAAGTGCTTAACTTTAGAAATTTGTGATGCTTCTTTCCCATTCCTGAACACTCTGTATCTAAATATTAATTTTAGCAATTTGTAAAAGTTATTGAAAATATAAACTACTGACGTACAAAAACTTGATTAAACTGGGATTAAACATAAGTAAGACGTGACTTAGTAAAATAGTACCTGCACATGACATTTATTAGAGAAAATGTTAAATATTTAAAAAACTATTACGTTTAGGTATAGACAATTGTATATAACAAGCACGTCAATTTTATAGCAGATTCTAAAAATGGAATAAAATATAGGGCGTTTCGTTTGAAAAAATTAAATTAGGTTCAGTAGTGCTATTCTGAGAGAACCTATACAGGATGTCCAGAAACTCTCCTGACAAACGAAGACCGGAGTTTCCTCAGATAATTTTAAGACAATTAAACCCAAATTCACCTAGTCCGAAAATGCTTCCTAAGGGAGCTAGAGTTCTTTGGAGATGGCGCCTTGTATTTATTTTTTTTTAAATTCCTCCAGAACGATTCTATTTAGAAAAACAAAAACTGGTATGCTTATTTATCCTCCAGAGATGAATCGATTCCATCAATTGCGAATTTCTAGTACCGGTCATAGGCGTCCGTTTTGGGTAGGTCAACGGGTATTTTAAGGCATAACTTTTTTGTCTTTAACTTTTAAGCATTTGTGACACTAGATTATTAAATTTTCAGGTATTCCAGTACTAAAAGGTATTCTTACTTTAAGTCGGTAGGATACACCGTTTTCTAGAAAAATCGATTTGTAAATTTTTCGTTTTTTCTTCATTAAAGTTCAATTTTTTATTTTTTGCAATAGTTAGCTCTGAACTGCCAACAGAAGTAAAACCTACGTTTTTCATTGTCAAATTGTTGTCAGTTCGCGAAGTTTATCTTTTCATTTTTTACTTTGTGTTATTCAAACACAACGATTTCAATTTAAAAAAAAATGGTTTTTCTAATGAGGAATACGCCGATATGCATTTAGTTTATGGCGAAATGAGGTGTAACGCTCGAGCGGCGCAACGTAGATACGCTGAAAAATTTCCCAATCGTCAGCATCCCACTCACTCAACATTTACAGCTCTTCATCAACGATTAAGAGAAACAGGTTCAGTGGTCCCAAAAAATAATGAAACAGGGAGACATAATGATGTAGCAGCAGAACATGAAGATGTTATTTTAATGGAAGTTGAGGAAAATCCAGAAATTAGCGCTCGAAGACTATCTGCCATGTACCCCACAATTTCAAAATCTTCCGTAGGAAATATCTTACACAAAAAAAATTTATATCCGTTTCATTTTACAAATGTGCAAGCACTGCTAGAAGGAGATTTTCCTGCTCGCATAGAATTCGCTAGATGGTTACAAAATCAGAAAAATCAAGATGAAGATTTCTTCAGGAACATTTTGTTTAGTGACGAAGCTACATTCTCAAAAAATGGAATTTTTAATGTACATAATGCACATTATTATTCGTACGTTGGTGACAATCCCCACGTTGTTCAAGAATTTAAGAATCAGCATAGGTTTAGCATAAACGTCTGGATAGGAGTAGTTGACGATTATCTACTTGGACCTGTGGAATTACCTGCTCGTTTAAATGGTGCTGATTACTTACATTTCCTGCAAAATATTTTACCTGATTTGTTAGATGAAGTGCGTTTAAATATTCGGCAAAACTTATGGTTTCTACAGGACGGCTGTCCGGCCCACTTTAGCAGGAATGTACGAGACTTTCTAGATAATAACTACGAAGACCATTGGATTGGAAGAGGCGGTCCAGTTGCTTGGCCAGCAAGGTCGCCGGATTTGAATCCTTGCGATTATTGTGTTTGGGGATACATAAAAGCATTTGTTTATTCCGTTCCGATACAAAATCGTGCACAACTCTGGCTAAGGATACAAGATGCTTGCAACGAATTTAGAAATAACTTTGGAATTTTTTTGCTGAAGCTTTTCGTAGCGATAGGCGAACAAATATAGGAAATTAAGACTTAAAATCTTAAGAGTTGGTCTATATAAAAACAATTTCGTGAATGTTTCTAAGAATTTTAATAATTTGAATCTTTGTAAAATAAATTCATATAATCTTTGCATAATAAAAAGTAAATATCATTGTATAAAACTCATTAACAAAATTTGACATAATTATATCTAATAATAGTGGGTTGTAGAGAAGTGTCTAAGATTTTTGACGGTATTTGACCCGTCTTCTTTTGTCAAAATCACTATTTTTATTCTCTGTTCTTTAATCGTATGTAAATACCATTCTCTGACTTTAATACACCTTCACCCTTGGCAATAATTTTATGTTCCGGAGCGGGAAGTAGCTCGAAATTTCTGATCACCTGAGATATTGCTGATTTCATTTCAAGCATAGCAAACTTTTGACCTAGAATATTAAAATGCGAATTACGAAAGTTTATAGAGCGTCTTTTTTAATGTGCCACATTAACCTATGCAATTTCTTGGACCCGCGCTGAAAGGTATGAAGCTGAAGGGACTTCTCGATTTTGAATTTTCGGCGTTATGTCTTTCCGGATCAAGTTTTTCTGGATTTTCAAAGAAATTAGGAGACTGAAGTACTCCGTGCAGAAATATGGTGATCATTAAATCTTTCGGTAACAAGAGTCCATCTGTAAAGCAATACGTACATGTAATTAATAATAGTTTGGAACGATAGTGATGTACTTACTCCAGTCTATATCTTTTTCTAACACCCTTCCGATTTTTGGTATAGTAGGGAACACTCTGAGTGATTCCTTGATCACCATTTCTAAATATTTCATCTCTTGTAAATCCTTGTAGGTTGTACTACGTTTCGGATCATTGGAAAATATATTTTGTATTTCTGCGTAAACTTTTTTCTGGAACACGTAAATTCAATAATTATTGTAAATAGTGTGTTTCACTTAATTTTTATACACATTGCCTTGACAATTTACATATACATTGTTGCATTAGCTGTTTGCAAGGCGTGACGCCGCCTCATTTAATTTTTGATGTCGGGAAGACTAAGCATTTTAAAGACGATGATGAAAAGCTGCATTACGTGAGCTGGGATGTGAGCTAGTGAGTCTTAGCGCAAAATAATACGGCTTTGAGACTAAGTTGAAACGCATTGGTACATTGGAAAATAATAATATTTATTATATAACTATTTTCTGATGGATTATATCCACATGACCCGATTGACCCAAAAAAGAGATAATCTTCTTGGCAACACTGTTTGTTTGCTCAATTTTCGCTAGCTTTTCCTCGTATAGGAACACCAACTGTATCCATAGTTTTCTCTTTGTAACATAATTCATCACATCTTACGATGTAGAACACAGTGGATTTATTCAGCCTTAATTGAATAACAGTTTTGAGTATTTGCTTGTCGCATCTTTTATTTAATTAGCGTCGATGTATATGGAATCCATCCAACACAATTTGGTCATAACTCATTCCTATTCGATCCGTGTCTAAGATCGAATTTGTATTGATTTGGCTATCCTTCTCAATCATGGGAGGCAAAGCATCAACATTTTCGTTGATGACCGACAGGGAAAATGCTCCCATCCATATCTGCATTCCACCTGCTACTTATTTGGCGGTGTATTATCCTCACTAGCAACACGACATATTGTCTTATTACATATTGCTGTGGATTTTTCCCCATAAATATTATAAAAATTGATGTATTTATCTTTGTACAATTATTTTGGATATCTGTGTATATCTCTATGTATATTTTTTGTAGTGCACGCCGTATGTTAGATGTGGACAACTTTAAAACTGTATATTTTTTTATGCGAAGCCTACGTGCTTGATGTAAACTTCAGACACTAGTTTACAGTTGACAAGAGAGTATCACTTTATTTTAAAAGATAGTTAATTATCTATTTATGTAATTTCGGCTTTTATTTTGTTTTAATTGGTTGTTTGGTGTTGTTTAGTTCAATTACCGATTTCTACGAGTATGCAATCTCGTTTTTTTGGATTTTACACGTTCTTGTCTACGTGTCTCCCATTATATATTTTTTTACGTAAGTAAAATATATATATTTAAAAGACATCTTATTTATTTGAAAGAGTTGAATATTGTATTTCTCTATTGTATTAATATTATTGTATTGAGATTTAGTCTTAGTTATTTGATATAGATAACAAAGAAAATTTTTAACATATCTAAAAAAAAAACTGTAAATGTAGAATTTTGTACGTTGGGAACTTCAAGGGCATTTTTTCTTGGACATGTAAGTGCGCATGTTTTCTTAGAGTTTTCTTCGAGCTGTCAAAGATAGTTTGTTTATATTGTTCTCTGGGGAGAAATTAGAAATATTCTTTGTCATTTTTTATTTTTAATTTGTTCGGATTTCACAAAGGATTTTGTACGCATGCTGCGGTCATTTCCGTGCGTTATTTTTACCTTTATAATATTGTTAAATGATGCAATATTAATCTTTATACTCTATAAAGATTTTTTTTTTTTTTTTTTTTAATTTTTGTATTAAAGTTTCACTTAAATTTTATTGGGAATATTATTGAATTGACCTTTTCAACATTTTAATAAGTAACTTAAAGATATTATAGCTTTTCTCGAACAAATTTTGAGTGGCGCCTAACAAAATTATTAACTTAATAATTTTCCACATTTCCGATTGGAACCCTGAGAGGAAAAGCAGTCCCATTTTTGGAAATAAACCGACTGAATATCGTAGCTGGATAGATTTGTCGTGAATGGTGGTATAAAATAGTCAAAATGCTAAAACATCGTCTTAAATATCGTAGCATGAACTTAAGTAATGTTTAATATATGTAATTGACTTTACCTGTACTGGTTAGTAAGCCCAATCCTAACCATTTCTGAAGATATTCATAAGGTTCCGACTTTTTCAAGATTGTCGTAGAATTGAGTATAAACTCTAAGTCGTTATGTTCAACAATGTATAAATGTGGTTGCGTTCCAACGTATAGTTTAAAATTTGTTTTATATGTATCGTAGAATTTCATCAAGTTAGGAATTAAACCTGTAAATAAGAGAGTTTGTAATGTATGCTTAGGCACAAGTGTGAACAAAATGAGAATTCATGTATATATTTATTTACTACAATTTTACCAACTATTCATACTTTACTAATACGGAATAAGAAGGTATTTACTATATTAGTTGCTCTTTTATTAAACTCAGTAATATTTTGCTCTGCAAATAAATTTGGTTATAATAGGTCCGTGTTGGGCACTCAAGTCCGGTTTATTCACCTTCCAGTAAAGTATCTGTTAGTTACTTGTTAATTAAATTTACTTGACATATTTACTATTTTTGTGTTTTTCACAAAAAAGGTCGGTTAGTTACTGGAAATAACTAATGTTTTTACAACAATAGTATGTTTAGAAGAAAATAGAGAAAGATGTCACATACCACAATATGCACAATACCGCATATGGGATAGAGAAGGATGTATAGCTTCCCGTAATCTGTGCATTCATAACCATAAATCTTTGTTGCGTTTTATCACGTCTTGGTCGTGTTGACATAAACAGTATCAATTAATATAGAGAAGGTATCTTATATTATTACCTAAATTATGACCTAATCCCAGGCTATCGTTTGCATTTTATCTTCAAAACTAGTTTAATTTCAAAGAAAAGAGAAAGTAAGAAACGTGATAGATCAGCAAATTGTTCTAACGTGGAATAAAGAATTTTGGTTGGTCTGATTTTAAAGTATGTATAAGCAATCTGTCAATACAAATATATTTCATCATTTACCTATCCTGTGGATTCTTAAATAAGTTGATTTTCAATATGTTCTAAAATATTTTTAACAGATTGTTTTGAAATTCTATATCGACGAACATTCATCAACAAATTGATTAAAATCGTTTTCTGTTTGATATCGATTACATGTTTGATAAGGCGTTCTCTCTCTATCCACTAAATTAATAATATTGACAAAATTATTGTCTAAAGTATCGTCGATGTGTTTAAATAAATCCATTTTACTTGTCAATAATTTTTTATTACATCGCAGTTCACAAACAACACGATTTTAGTCTTACTTGATACTTTATAGGGTAGATGAGCAACACGGTTAAATGTTACTTGACGGTGAATAAACATTTAATCTGTCAAGTAAGGACAAGTAGCGTACTCAATACTTTATTGGAAGGTGAATAAACCGGCCCTCATCAATGAAACATTGGTGCCTCTAAAGATTATTTGTTTTTTCGTTAGAAAAAATGTGTTAACACTCATCATATTACTCAAAACTATTAAGAAAAAACAAATAAATAATAAAATTATAAATATACACCATAAATGGAATTAAACATAAGTAAATATTTACTTTATATTAAAATTGCCTTTTTATACATTAGATAAATAAAAAAAAAGTTATTTAGAAAATCTACAATGCAAAGAAACTCGTTAGATAAGCTCAAATGTTCGACAATAGCAGTATTTTTAAATTTGGATGTAACTTATTTTTCAAATAATTTGTTGCTATATAAAATTGAATGTGATTTGAATTATGTTGCTACTTTTTAATGAATTAATAATGAGTCTGAAGCATTAGCCATAATAAAAAATCCACAAACTAAGTTAGAGAGTGCTGAAATGCGATATTTGCAAATAATGCAGGAAGTAATTAAACCACATAAACTAAGAAACAGTATGTTTAGGTCTGTCAGGTAAATAAATAAACAACCAACTCAGCAAATTATTCGAATCTAATGTGATAAAACTATTAACTTACTAGTAGTAGACGATAATTGCAAGGCATTTCCTATAAGCTGCAACCCAGGAGGTCCAGGTATACTTTTTAAATATCTTTCATAATTTTGCACTTTAAAATACCAGTAAACGAACCAAATAATTAAAGGGGAAGCTATTACCGATAAAATAATTAACAGCATTATCACAGATAGTAACAATTTATTCTAGATATGCAATTCTATGTTTTGTAACGTGTAAAGTCTTAGAACTAGTATCACAGTGTTGATGCAGTGTATTTATACGTTATGAACGAATATGTAATGATATGACCGAGCTGATCATTCAAGAAAAGCTACAAATAATTTAAGCAACTAACTTATATCAGTTTACGTTTATTTACATATCATTTCAGATAAAAATTTCATACCTAACATACAGAGCGCCCTTGCGATAATAATTAATTCCCTATATCAATAGATGAGTAATGATTACAATTTATTACTTGTAGAATCCAGTAATTATATAAATTAATAAGTAAAGAAAAGAAGGTGCTTGTATTAGAAAGAAGAAGAAATGTGAATTGTTAATTATTGATTATTTATAATATAATAGTAATGATAATAATAATAATAATAATATCTAATAATACGCTAGTAACGCAAATTCGATGATGACAGAGCAGAATCCTTGAACAAAAACTATAAATAATTTAAGCAACTAACTTATATCTATTTACGATTATGTACATATCATTTTGGATAACAATTGTGCTATTTCATACCTACCTTCATACCTTCATACCTATTTCATACTGCGTTTGCAATAATAATTAATTCCATATATCAATAGATGAGTAATGATTACAATTTATTACTTGTAGAATCCAGTAATTATATAAATTAATAAGTAAAGAAAAGAAGGTGCTTGTATTAGAAAGATGAAGAAATGTGAATTGTTAATTATTGATTATTTATAATAATAGTAATAATAATAATAATAATAATAATATCTAATAATACGCTAGTAACACAAATTCGATGATGACAGAGCAGAATCCTTGAATAGAAACTATAAATAATTTAAGCAACTAACTTATATCTATTTACGATTATGTACATATCATTTTGGATAACAATTGTGCTATTTCATACCTAACATACAGAGTGCGTTTGCAATAATAATTAATTCCCTATATCAATAGATGAATAATGATTACAATTTATTGGTTATAGTATACAGTCATTACATAAATTAATGATTAAAGAAAAAAAGCGTGTATTATGCACAATAATAATAATAATAAGTAGTGAAGAGCATAGACTTTACAATTTTATGTATGTATATATAAAGACAATTATTTCTTGACCTTTGTATAATATAGTAGATTTAGATATTCGGCGATTTAAGGTCTATTAATTAATAAAAGTACTTTTATTTGTAAGTGACGGTGCTGCAAATATGTTCAAAACAGGCAGACTATTAAAGCAAACATATCCTAATATGCTGCATATCAGTTGTGTAGCACATGCTCTCCACAGAATCTGTGAATATATCAGACACCTTTCCAGAAGTTGATAGACTTGTATCCGCTTTTAAAAAAGTTTTCAGAAAAACACCATTGAGAATAGCTCTTTACGGCGAAAAACTGCCATCTTTGTCACTGCCTCTCTCTCCAGTAATAACTAGATTGGGGACATGGTTGGAAGCTACTAGTTTTTATGCAAAGAATTTCGATAGTTTACAAAATTTCGTTGCCTGTTTCCACATTTAAAAAATCAGTTGTACTTTCTTCAGGAACACTTTGGAAATTTGCCAAAACTAATCACTTATTTTGTAAATCGAAATCTCAAATTAAATGATGGTCTAACGACTTTAGATGTGGCTATTAATAATTTGAAAAGTATTCCAAGTGACTTCAGATGTGGCCTTCGGCAAAAGTTAGACGCTGTGTTTAATATGAATCCAGATTTAATAACATTGCGGCAATTGTGTATGGGGACAATGCCACAACATCTAACTGCAAAATACGCGGAAATAAAAGAATATTTCCAGTATGCATCTATCCTACCCTCAGTTGCGATGTAGAAAGGACGTTTTCTATTTCCAAGGATGTATTTCATTCAAAGAGAACAAATTTTGCAGAAGAGGTATTGCTAGTAATATTAATATAATACTCATTTTATTATTATAAGTATAATTATATAAATAAAATCAAAAATTTAAAAAATACAAATGTTCAATAGTACGCTCGTGGGCGATGAGTCGTCAACCTCTCGTGTCCGGTCTCTAATAATAATAAACCGATTACCATCATAGCCTTCGGGTTTCCTAACACTTTTTATATTATCATTTTATTCTTTTTCGAAAAGATCAAAGTTTCATCAAGGGACACGACCTGACGTAAAGTGGAATTTAAGTTATTCATATATTCCCTTAAAAACACATTTTTCATGTAGACTATATTTAGTTTCTCTGCGAGTGCTCTCCTGTTACATTCTTTCTTATATTTAAAACCAATATCTTTAAGCAATATTGCTAAAGTAGTTGTACTTGTATGAACAAATTCTTTCGTAGCCAAAACATTCGTTAGAGTTTTTAAGGTAAGATGTTTTTCTGAAAAATGTTGTAATAAATGTTTACAATATATTAAGAAAATACTTTCTTTATAAATGTCATAAACAGTATTTCGAACTTCCATTTCAGTTACTTCTGGTAAGTCCTTAGTTTTTGGCTTCTTACAAGACCTTTCTTTGCTAGGAGACGATAAGACTGGATTCTGAATGCTACGATGTTTAATAGTGTAGACCTTTTTACTAGAAATATCATGGGCTTCTGCTACTCTTTAAAATACAACTTATTTTATAACACCGCCTTATCTAACTGATTATGTGAATTACTCATGAACACGGTAGATGGACGTAAATGGTCCACCATTCTCTTTTTCCCGTTGAGAATAGGCTGTAAGATTTAATATAAGCTGTTCAGATTGAGAACCGAGAGGTTTACCAGGCATCTAAGAAATATTCTGTAAAATAAATACGTTAGAAATGTCAAAGTGATAATCAAACAATTTCGTACTTATTGCCACTAATTGATATTACTATTTATTACACAGGTCTACAAAATTAAACTTTTTGACAGATGTTTTTATTTTGAAAACTGATTTTATATAATTTTGGTAGGCTGATTTCAAAAATTCTATGCATTTATTTGTATCACGTAAGCTTTTTTTGTAAATATTAAATGAAAAAAAACGATATTTCTAAAAAAATTTATTTGTTTATTGAGTAAAAAGGTGGAATACAAGTTAAAAAAGTGGAAAAAAATACTTTACTCAGTCTTTTTTAAGTGAAATCTTTGTCTTTTTGTCAGAAGGCTGCGTTGTCCGGACATTCGGTTGTATGTTTTTAAGGGCATATCCCGTTTTAACATCCAGCAGTAGTCCGCCATCATCGTTATGCTCCATCTGCCTTGGTATCGCCGTTCCATTTCCTTAATGTCTTGGTGAAACCTCTCTCCCTGTTCTTCGCTAACTGCTCCAAGATTTTCAGGAAAATAGTTCAAGTGTGAAAACAGGAAATGCACTTTCAAACTCATATTACAACCTAGACGATGAAAGTGTTGTAACATATTTTGAACAATATTTTCGTAGTTTTCGTCCTTAGAGTTCCCAAGAAACTTATCAATTACTTCTTTAATGAAATGAAACCCGGGCGTTTTTCTCGACATTGGTCATTGTGTTTTGAAAATCCTTGTCTTTGCATAATGTTCTTATCTGCGGCCCAACAAAAGCTGGAAATGTCTCGCACAAATATTTAAAACACTGTCCATTTTTGTCTAGGGCTTTAACAAACTGCTTCATCAAGCCAAGTTTGATATAGAGAGGAGGCAGTAAAACTTTTTTGGGGTCAACCAAGCTATCTCTTAATACATTTTTGCTACCAGGTGTAAGACTTGTTCTAGAGGGCCATTCCATTTGAGTCCAATGTCTATCCCTTGCTCGACTATCCCACTCACAAATAAATCACGGAAATTTTGTATAACCTCCTTGTTGTCCTAGTAGCATGCACAGCACTTTAAGGTCACCACAAAGCATCCACTGATGTTCTTGGTAGTTTATTTTCTTTAAAAGAAGTTCAAAATTTTCATACGTTTCCATTAATTGTACCGAATGGGCAACGGGAACCGAGGCCAGCTCGTTACCATTGTGCAATAAAACGCCTTTTAAACTACGCTTACTTGAGCCAATAAACAGGCGCCATTCTTCTTTTACATACGGTACATTTCCTAATTTTGAATTAAGTCAGGAATATTGTTGCAATACACTAGCTGTCCGTCTTGAGTAAAATATTGACATAACTCTTTTTCGCGATCCCGGTAAAAGCTTGATGTGACGCTAGGTGCCAGTAAATGTTTCTCACGAAGTCGGGAGGCTAACAATTCGGATGCATCCTTTGGAAGGTGCAAATCTCTAATTAAATCATTTAGTTCGCTCTGGTTAAACACTTCGGGCTCTCTGAAATCTCGTGTGAAATCTGAGTCATCTGGGTCGCAATTAGATTCCTCTGATTCTGACGATATGACGTTTTCTAGTGCTTTTGGGGAGGTAGGTATCGGTACATCTGGTCCATGAGGAACTGGTCGAATAGCAGTCAAGATTGGGATACACAATTTGTTTCTTATTTTTTTCTGTTGAATCCTTGAACATTACACGAACAAAAATAACAATCATCACTGTGATTTCTAGGCTCTCGCCATACCATAGGAACACCAAAGCTTAAACATTTCTTCCTACCTTTTTGCCAGTTTCTTAATGCTTCAATGCAAACGGAACAAACAGTATGAGGAGCCCAGGACTTGTCTTGGTCGCCAATTTTTACACCAAAATAAGCGTGGTATACATTTTTCACAAACGAAGTTATAGTTTGCCTCTGGTTTACTACGACATAACTACCACAGATATAACAAAAGTTATTCGGATTGTTCACACAATGTCTTCTGTCCATATTTATACGTTCTAGAACACTTAAAATACGCAACAACGAAGACAACAAGCGCGAGGACACAGTAGCGCCGACGACTAACACAACCAAACTGCACATAAGCAGGTTTCAACGTTGTATTGACGCTTCTGCGCCGACTCTGTTGCTTTGCTGAGAAATCTAATATTAACCAGTGTTGCCAAATCACATTTAATTTCATAAAAATCAATTCATTTAAAAATCATGCCTAACATGGAACAAACATATTCTTGTCATAGGTATGTACCGGGTGCGCCAAGTTTTATGTCCACCCCACTTTTTGACCTTTAATATTATAGGAAAGGAACGCAATTTATACAGTGTACATAGTGGATATTAGCCTTTCGAGAGTGCATATTAGTTTTTTAATATTGTTTGTAGAAGGCCGTAAAATGAAAAAAAAACTGCATTTACATTAGATTTACAAATTTTATTCGCCACGTTATGATGGCCATTTCAACTTCTAGAACTTAAGATTCTAATCAGAATTGAAAAATATTAATTAGATTTCAAGTAAATCGTGGTTTTACACATTGGATACACATTTTAAAATTCAATTTTTTTATTCACATCAAATGTTCAAAATGCCTTCCTTCCTGTTCGATGCATCGTCGAAGTCTCCTTTTAAAATGTTCTAACACAGTATCAGCACGGTTTAAATGATTAATTTCCTCAAACGCCAACCTGATTCTTTCCCTCATATTTTCCATTGTTGTTGGTTCTTCTCTGAAGACCATTTGTTTTATAGTTCCCCACAAATAGAAATCAGGCGGCGTTAGATCTGGAGACCGTGCTGGCCAACTGATGGGGCAACCCCTACCTATCCACCTCTCTCCAAATTGCTGATCCAATTGCGCCCTTGCAATTTTGCTGAAATGGGGAGGTGCGCCATCTTGTTGGAACCACATACCTTAAATCAGCAGAAAATAAAGTAAAATATTTTTGAAATTATTTAATAGTTTGGTTACTTACGTTGTCTTACGTCCAGAGGTATTTCCTCTAACAATTGTCCCAAATTTTCTTGCAAAAAATTAGCATACGTGTTCCCATTTAGATGCCCATTAAAAAAAAGGGACCCACTAATTTATTATTAATCACCCCTCCCCAAGCATTAATGGACCAGTAATTCTGCGTGAATCTTTCTCGCATCCAATGGAGATTTTCTACTGCCCAATAGTGCATGTTATGTCTATTAACCTGTCCATTATTCTTAAAGGTACACTCATCAGTGAAAAGGACGTAATCAAAAAGTGTGCATTCTGTCTTAATTGTTCTTCAGCCCACTGACAAAAATTTACCCTATTTTCATAATCTTGACCGTGCAATTCTTGGTGCAGTTCTATGTGATAGGGGTGATAGGCGTATTTCTTTAAGATGCGACGCACACTTGTCGCACTAATGTTGGTTTGTTGACTTAAATCGCGAATGCTTATATGATGATTATTTTCTACCGTATTAAGAAATCGTGCTTGATTTAATTCATTAGTAATAGGTAGATTGTTGTAAATTTTCTTTTTGTGCGTCACAGTTCCGGTCTCTCTTAATTGCTCAAATAGCCTGATAAAAATTTTTCGGTGTGGATGTTCCAGATCGGGAAATCTTTCCGCATACACACGTGCAGCTTCTGAAGCATTTCTCAGACACTCTCCAAATACCATGAGCATTTCAGCTTTTTCAGCGACTGAATATTGGAAAGGCATGATTAATATAGGAGGTCGAACCACTAAAGAAAAATAAGGTAGTTGTTTTAATGTATCCAATAATTGTTTCCTCAACTTACCTTCTTAAATATCTGCTCCTATAAAGCGAAAAAACCCATAATAACCTAAAAAATTATTAAAAATTAATTAAATTTCAGGATAAGAAGCTTCATAAACATTCAATTTAGTATGTGGAATGTGGCCACCCTCACGTAATTAGAACTTTCGATTTTAGGGGTGTACGTAAAACTTGGCGCACCCGGTATATTAATAAATTAACATTTTTAAGATATAGAGCGCTAAAAAAAAAATTTACGTGATAGAGCAATAATATGGCGTTTTTTGGAATAACCCAAACATATACAAATTAGTAGAGCTGAGGATGTTTGCGGTATAACCATGGTTATACCGCAAACATCCTCAGCTCTACAAATTAGCAAACAGCTTTCAAACATCAAAATCACTGTAGACCTGTGTTATCAGTATTGTTCTCAAAAGAACAAATTTTGTAATTTTTCATAAACTAAATATTCAAATTAGAAGAACGCTTAACCTAGAAGTCAGAATACCGGAAACAAAGTCAATAAACAATAATATTGAAATAATTTGAGAAGTCGAATATCATAAGACTATATCTTAGACAACCTATCCTTTTTATTTAATATTTCAAAGCCGTACGTCTTCATTTAAACTGACAAACGTGTGTAGAATTGCAGCGCATATTCATGTGTGCTAGAAAGAGATAAAGTACAATTTGCGGTTCACACTTGGGCAGTACGAACTGAAAACTTATACTTTATGAACTGTAGTAATTTATAAGAATCCAACGTACCTATGTAATAAATAGAAATGGCAAATTTGCCACACATGCCAGCGGTGCACGCATGCAATTTTGCATTTAATTTAAATTATAAGATAAAAATTATAAAACGTGCACGAATACTTACCGCATTATGAATCATCAGTGAATTAATTATCTGGATAAGATTTTTCAAATATTCCAAACATCAAATATGTCCCCCCAGTTGTTTCATTAAGTTAGTGTGATGTGCGGAATAAACGTGTTTTAATGCCGAAAACGACCGTTCCATATCTAATGATATTAAAAATAATATTCGAAAGAACCTAATGGTTTGTGTATAGTTTATAAATCTTCTTTAACCTAAGGATCTTTAAATAATTCCTGGCTTTTCTTGACACCTACAGAAGCTGTAGGATTGATTTTCAAAAATTACCTTCTTTGCATGATCTAAATATTGATGACAGTAGAACGCAACCTTCAACCATGTAGTTCAACGCATAATTATCGGCTCGGGTGGTCCAGATATTTCGGAAAACAGTCTGTGAAATAGTCGATTACGTTTCTGCCTTTGCACTAGCTATTAAATCATTTACTCGTTCAAAGCGTGGATTTTGCACGTTATATGTAGGAGGCTGGCACTATGGTCTTTGAGAGATCGACCTAAAGACAGCTTGTTTGCGACACCGTCACTCCCAAACATTAGTATTTGCTTTGGTGAAATTTCAACTTTGTCAAATGACTTCAATACTACCTTCAAAATCTCATTGGCAGTACATTTTTCAACTCGTCTGGAAGCAAGTAACATAGTAGGTGACAGTAGATGAAGTTCCATTGTACGTATCATAACATTATTTTTTTCGATCCGTCGTTTCATTCGAACACAACCACAGTTTTTTATCTTTCAATTCTGATTTAATTCCTTTTTCAATATCTTTGCAAGCAGAAGTAGAAAATTTCGTAACACTGACCCCCTTGGCAATTCGCACTTTGCGTATTTATTCCAAAAAGAGATAAATGCATAGGGGTTTAGTACAGCAAAAGGTATATTACATGCAATAAGAGTTAAACATAAGTCAAAATAAAATCTATGTTTTTCTAGCAAACCCCTTTTTTTGTTGCCATAGGTTATGCTGTTTGCGTGTATTTCGCAATCTTTTCTTCGACGACACATCAAAAATCTATTGCACACTGTGCATTTGATTCTACATCCATCATATTGTAGATCCGGGAAATTGTCAATGAATTTACACACTTTATTCTACATTGGACGGTTAAGCGAGCTCACCGATCGTGACATACTTATACATGACACGACCGCATACAAATTTGGTTCCTTTCCCTACAGTAAGCATTACCTTTCCAACATACGGAACTGCATGCGCCTTAATTGGAGGCCATTTTTCGAGTTTACGCTGTTCTTTGGATTGAAGTTTGGTCTCAAAATTGAAATAAGGAATCTACGTTTCGTCAGTGATTATTATCCGTTGCCAAATTTATCACTGTAACGGGCTAACAGCTCTTGAAGTCGACGACATGTATCAGACCTATTGAATTTATGTTCCGGTTCCAACAGCTTTGGCACCCAGCAGGCTGAAACCTTACTTATGCCTAAACAATCATGTAAGATCTCATAAACTTGTCGTATACCTATTGCTAGGTATACAGTAATTTGAGAAATAGTCATTCGTCTGTCCTCTTTCAGTAGGTTCTCCACGGCAGTAATATTTTTTTCATTTACCGACGTGCTCGGGCGGCCACTGCGTGGATCGTCTTCTAATGATGTTCTGCCTTTTTTTAAACGATCGATCCACATATATACAGTACTTTTAGATTCCGCAGACTCACCAAACACTCCTTGCAAACGTTTAATAATTTCTGAAGCTTTCACAACCTTTTACCACAAAAAGAAAATTGTTGCTCTTTGAGATTTAGTCGCGTCTTTCATGGTTACACAAACAATGCTACGAAAACGCGTCTATATCGGTCGAACACCTAAATCAGACTGAACGATATTGCACTGGGTAGCTGCATAAAAATGTCAAGACTTGCCTATCACCAATAGCTTTATCTATAGGTTTTGCGTAATTTAATTAGAGCACAATTCCCAGAACTATGGAAACAACCCTGGTATTGAAAGCAAATAACTTATATACCGAGATATCAAAAATTATCTGGCTCAACCGTGGCTATGGAGTGACAAACGTTTGTCTTTATTTATATCATTCTTTTGATAAAATTCTGATAAAAGTTTCAGGTAAGTGTCATGTTGACATTAAAATTTGTCAATATATTAATCTTAATGTCAGTATGACACTAAACCTGAGAATTTTGTCAAAAGGATGATATAAATTTTTCATTCCATGGTCACCGTTGACCAAGATACTTTTTGATATCTCGGTATGTATCTGTTGACAATTATCTACATATACTCGTAGTTTCAATTAAAGATTGTGCTATATTATATTGCATATATACTGACCACTTAGGGCCCGTATTATAAACAGCGAATAAATCTCTGAATAACAACTTGACGAATAAATTTATTCAACGAATACATTGAAAGCTGGTATTATAAAAAATGCATGCAAGTAAAATAAATATTTGTAGAATAACTCTGAATAGTTATGTATTTTGCAGTTTAGCGTTTCGATAAACGATGGAGCCGCTGAATAAAATGAAAAGATACAAAGAAATTCTTTATTTACATTATTTTTGTTTATACTTGTAAAATACAAACCGATAAATCGAGCATTATCAAAATTCAAGTTATTAAACACACACACAAAATATAAACTTACAAAAATAAGGTTATGTTTATTTGAAACAGCTGTTCGCATTTAACCAACCAATAAAATTTAATACCACCATTTCTAGGGTGTAAATTAATTCGTAAATTTACTTGCTGAGTTTTCTTATTCGCTATTTATAATACCCAATCTATAGAGTAAATTAAATTTACTTGCTTACTAAATAAAATCTGCAGATTTTATCGTTTATTATGCCAGCCCTTAGAGTGATAAATTGATAAGTAATTCACTAAACAAATATACGAGTAATTATCAAAATTTATTAATTACAGTGTGCGGTAATTACATATTAATAATTAAAGAAGGAAAGTATATTTGTACTAAAAAGACGAACGATCATGAATTTGTTTCTTTTTTGTTTTTTTTTTTTTACATGCATATAATAATAATTATAGCGTGAATAATAAAATCTCTGTCGTGAGTCCAAGAACCAGTTAATGCATACACCCTGGAAGCGGGCAAACCAGAACGATGTGGAAGGTGCTGATACTCCATCTGTGTCAGTTTTTTGTTTTCTCCTTTCGTAGGTAAAGGGTTGGTTAAAGTTGGACGATAAGAAACAGTCTAAGTTTATCCGTAGTGGCGTGTAGCTTTGCCATTTAACTATATTAGGTATTTGTTTTGAAATGCCACTATGTACAACATCGGAAAAATTGCATTTGTCAACCTAATTGATGATAGAAATATTTTCCAAAGAGTCAGTGATTTGTCTGCTGCAGAATACCCTAAAGTTAAAATAAAACACTTTGTTTATTACAAAATTTAGCAGACGAAAAATAAACGAAAGTGTTTGTCCTCAGTCAATTGAGTATTGATTGATAACAAACTAAGGGGCTTATCGACAAAAATTAAATGAGCTGTGTTGTAGACCAAATACCAACATAATTCATTGCTAGTACAGAATTATCTAAACGACAATTTCCTAAGCGATTGATAGGTAGCCACTCTAATCCAATTTCTTGGCCACCCCGCTCACCGAATTTGTCACAGTTGGTATTTTTTATTGAGGCTGCTTGAAACAAGCAATTTACAGTCACGACAGACCAACTACTTTAGATGATTACGTTACGAAATTACAGACACTTTAAATGTCATTATTACTGCTGGAACTTCTATTAATGCACAAAGTCATTATGATCACTTATGGGTGTGTTTGGTTAACGAAGGGGACACTAAAACATATTAAAATATTAAAAGTGTACATTAACAGTTTGCAATAAGATACGAAGTGACAAAAGAATATCTACTAAGTATATTAAAAATAGAAAAGTATAATAAAAATACGAAAGTATAATAAAATATAAATACTTTTGTATTATACAAAACTGATGAGGTTTTTACCCATTCATGCATGTTTCAAATTATTCTGTTATATAAATACACGCGAACAAACATAATAGTGAATAACTAACTAACAGAATTAACCCATACAATACATAAACAAGGAAAACAACATATTTAATAGAAATAGGCATTATAGAATATTTATATTAGATTAGTTATCATTAGAGCAGACCAATTTCCGTGCGCGCCATGTTCACCGATGTACTATTCTTATTTTTCGTGTGTTTATGTATTACTTTAATAGCAGAAAACCAAATGTATATTTAATTATTTCCGATAGAATAAATGTCTCTACTTCTATACTTATATCGGTAACAAGCTCATGTTGCGTCCCTATTCTATCGCATATTCTAATATATTACGAATTACACTCCCATACCGTCGCTCATGGCGCGCACGGAAATTTGTCTGCTCAAGTTATCATAAATAAATTTCAGTAGAGATCAGCTTATGTATATGGAGGTATACAAATACCGACAATACATTAAATACAAATTGGTAACTGTTAACGCAATATCGAACAAAAAATTTGAAGCAAAATTTTAGTTCTTGTTATTAATTTCATCACCATATCTCTCGATGATAAATTTTGACAGAGACAGGTAGATAACTTTCATATCATTTAAACTATATACGCATTTCAAGAATGCAGAACATTATAATTTATAGGAGAAATTCATGAACAACTAGATGTAATTCTTTTTGGAACACGTTGTATAATGGGCGACCACATTTGTCTTTCCAATTTTTTAATGGAAAATGTACCGGTGCGAGATTCAAACTCGGTCTGAAATTCCAAAGTTTTAACTGAATCAAGCACACCAACCATTAAACTAACCACCTAATGGTGTAGCGGTTAGTTTACTTGGTTCGGTTGAAACTTTGTAATTTCAGAGTTCAAATCTCACACGGGTACATTTCGCAATAAAAAATTGTGAAAACAAGACGTGAGTTTGGCAAGATTAAGCCCTTCACCGTGCTACCCTGAAGACGACAGTAGATTCAATGCGAAACGTCGGATTATTTAAGTCCTACAAACGATGGAAATAACCCAAACAACTACTATATCAACCATTTAATTTCTGTAATACACACGCTTAACCCCTTAGATAATTTTGAATTACTTATTCATGTGACCAAACGGTCATATGGACAAAAATTTGAAATTTGGCTACAGTTTTCATGTGAGTGTAATCTAAGTTCAAAAAGAACGAATGATGCTTTTTTTTACTAACAATAGTCTAACATTTTGAATCTAGTGCAAATGAGAATTAATGACTATTAAATCTCATTCCCACATGCAAATATCATCTAAAGTGTTGCGTTAATTACTACAATTTAACAAACTAAATTTGTACCAGTATGCAGAACACAACATGTCGCGACGTCAACCAGGAAGTTGATTGTTAATTAAAAATTCGTAAAAAGCCACATCTATCCCATGCATTTCGCTTTTATTCGAGCTCGTCAACATATGATATCCTGGATACAGACATGACTTTTCACTTTTATACTTAGCGCATATACAGGGTGTGTCACGACAATCTACATATTGGAAACTACTAACACGATATCTATGACTATATCACTCTAAAATTATGAACCAATGAAAATGCAGAATTTTCGTGTAGTTGTCATGTATTACAGCGCTTATTCACGTATTATGACGCAAAACGAATATACGAACCTTTGTATATTCTGAATATACGAACCTTTGTATATTCGGAATATACGAACTCTTGTATATTCGCTACCAAATCTACTATTAGATTACTATGATATCGCCTTCAAAAATTTTACATTACTGAATTGTCAAATTTGATAGTTGTCATCATGGCTCGCTTCGCACAACTTTTTTTCTTTTTATTATCATGATATAGTCTATCTGTATACAACTCGACACTCGACCTTTCGGTCTCGTGGTGTTTCAGGCAATACGTCTCGTATAATCGAGTATTTTCAAGTGTTTTGTAAATTTATAAACATAGATAACAAATTATGACAAATTTAAACAAAATATTTCAACAAACATGCTGCTTCCAGTTATACCGCAAGACAGCAACTTTGTTATTTTAAATTGAACACTCTGTATATTATTACATGTTCAAATTATACGCAAAATTTAAGAGGTACTTTGTGAAGAATACCCTATATCCAAAATGTATACTTTTCGAGATATTAATTCTTTTAATAGAAAATTGCAAGATGCAGACCTCTGTAATAAAAATTCTATGTGAACACCCCCTAGAACAAATAAAAAATATCTTGATGTGGTGGTCAGTAGGAAGGTCAAAGATAATTAGTGATGTGTTAAAAACTTCTTTACTGTATATAGGCCTTGTACAGAAGTGATGGAAAAATCTACTTAAAAAATGTTAAATGTTTTAATTTTTTTAAATGGAACTACCTATTTTTTCCGGTTTGAATGAAATCCACGGCAGAAAATAAGGGGAGTTTATGTTCACTTTCCTATACCTAATCGTAATAGTTTTTGAGATATAACGTTACATTTAGATAATTTAATTATTTCTGCCGTGTTAGTTGTTTACAAGATAAAATTCAGAAGGTGAAGCCCATTGTTGACAATAATGATAATAAAATTTATTTCTGTAATTATGCATTCATATTAGAACTTATAATAAGTGTTCAAAATTTCGTCCTTGAACTTACAAGCATTTAAATAACCTTCTTAGTTCACCTTCGTTCGTTGCACGGCTAATCATTATCGCAGAGAGAGAATTGCATGTATTGCGAACTCTCAGTTCATAATCTTCCTTTGTTGTAAGGGGATGGGAGTATACGCCGTTTTTTATGTAGCTCCGTATAAAAAAATCGTTATGTCGGGTAATCGAGGAGGCCACTGGAAAGGACCAATGTTGGCTATCCACCTATCTTCAAAAATCTAAACTAAAAATTGGTTTTAGAACAGTGTAGAGTACTGGGAATAGCTACTTTTTTGTTTATGATTAAATGATGGGCGCTAAAGATCAAAACGAAGTTGTAAGCATGTGCTTGACAAAATCCTAAAACCCGAAGTGACTGATCTTTGCATGTTTTGTCACAACTGCTCGTCCAAAAACAAGAACTTGTAATGGTTGAATTTCTATACAGTATTGGGCACGACGAAAAATTTCAGTTAATTTACCATCGTTTTCTCGAACCGGGTCATTGCTTGTTGCCGTACGACCTCAGTTTTGAAACTATTGAACATTTTATAATATAAAACACGATAAGATTTACTTGCCTGACCAATATATTCAAATAATTTGCAAATTTGGCCATAAAAGTTAGTTAAAATATGTGTTCGATCTCTAAAAGATCATTACGCCACGTTATTTCCGAAATATCCCAATACTAAGGAAAAGAAATTTACAATATCTAGATACAAATTATTCCAATACGCTCAGAATTGTTTACCAAAACATTCATGCAGCGAATATGTTTTATTAGCAGTATTTTAGGAGTTTTCCCTAATGAAAAACCCAGCTGCGAATGTCTTTTTACGAGTCCTGTATAATAGATCAAGATTATTAAAGGAAAAAAAAAATTGAACTCGTTATAGAACTGGCACGGAATTATGTACCAGCTACCGATATGTGGTATTACCACCAGATCGCTTCATTTCACAAAAATTTTGAAAAAGAAAATGAATCTCATGTGTAACGTGCATATTTTGAACATAAATTTGTTAAGCTGGGGAAGCAAAATATGTATATTTATAGACTTGTTCCAGTTTTGAAATCAATAAACAAACAAAAATTTGAAAGTTATTTTAATAATATTCTCTACAAGTTTTCCTCATTCTGTGGCAATAAGTGGATATTAAATTTTCCAAAAGAGCAGAGAAAGGAAAACTGTCATCTCACATGAAAATAAAACGTCCAACCTCTAGCAAATGTGGTATATCCACAACAAAAGTTGAACTGTTTAATCTATCATACGACATAACATTTTCCTTTGTCCTGAAAAATTGATCTAACTGTACTTGTCCACTTGCAGCCGGTTCTATAATCTATTTTAATCAATAATTGATCCATTAAAATTTAAAGATCATTACACACCAATATCCGGTTCCATAATCGTCTTTTTAGAGGTAATGGTCCATTGGCACTAATGTACCAATAGTCTCCAATTAAGTCGTTAAAGAATTATTTAACTCTGTGTTTTTGGCAATTAAATACAACCAAACATAACCTATATACAGACACCGATCGACACGTTGATAAATCATAAATTATTTTACAATGAATACGAATTATACTACGTTGATAGAAATGAATAATTTCGATACAACTGATACGTCCAGCACCAGTGCGTCAGAAGTAGATGAAGTAATATTTGTTAGAAGACGTCGAATTTACAAAGAACGCAAAAATTATTTTGAACTACTCGACGATCTAGAATTTGTTTGCTGTTTTGCATTCTATAATATTTTTGTGTGTTTTTTTATTTCCTCCAGTAATGATAATTCCTCCTCCTTGGTAAAATTTGTTAGACGCATTCTTTTAGTTGGTGTACACATTATTATCTAATATTAATTGTGATATTTAGAAATTGTCATTACATTATTTCGTAATTTTACAATTTTATCTTACCCATTCTAACAAAAGAATATTGGACACAAGAAACTTAAACAAAATATAAAATTTTACAACACAATTACAACAAAATTAAAAAAAAATAACAGGGACGCTTGTTTAAAATGTGCGAAAATAGTGGAAAATACCGCGATATAAAAAATGCCGGATATTTCGCGCCAGTTGTCAGTTTGTATAAGTAAACATAAAAGGAACTATTTTTCAGGGCGGCCAACATATAACAAATTTACAAATTGAAACTTTAGCTAAAGAAACCAGTATATGTAATTGATTATGGAATCTCGGTACATTAAATGCATCGCTAATTGGTCCATTACAGTAATTGGTTCATTTCATAATAGTATATTAAAGTACAAGTTGCATAAGACATGATTTTAGTGCACGCGTTCAAGTTTAGAAAACGAGCCGCAAGGCGCGTTTTCTAAAGAACAAGTGCACTAAAATGTCTTATGAAACGTGTATTTTACACTATTTTTTCTATTTCGGACATTAAAAGTTCAAGAAGACTTAAAATAAGAGGCATGTTTTGTACGAAAATTGTAGAAATTTTCTTTTTTTGAAGTTGGCAGCATTGATGGTAACTAGTGCTTTAACTAGAGCATTTTAAATATTTGAAAATCGGCGGTGTTATATGTCATTTTAAGTTTAAAATTTAGATTGATTTATGCAATGACCAACCTCTAAAAACAAAATTTTGCGTGCGAAAAAGTAATACTTTATGCAACCCAAACGGGTGTCGAAAAGTGCACTTTATAGCACTGAAATAGAAAAAAAGTACTTTTAGGGTGTGATTATGGAACCGGCCGTTAAAGCATTAAATCCGTCAATTTAACTCTAGAACATATTATGTTATGTAAACAAAAAATTGTAGCCTTAAAAATATTTAATATCCTCAGATTATTTTATTCTTCTTTATCTTTGCTTCAAGCGAATGGGAACACCATTACCAGATTTTAGTATTCCTTCGCTTTGAAGAAGAATTTTATGATCTGGAACGATAGAAAATAGCTCGAAATTTCTAACCACATGAGATATTGTCGATTTCATCTCTAACATCGCAAATCTTTGACCTGAAATACGACAGTCCAAATTAAAACGATATTTCAATACATAAACGTTAAAATATTAATTATTAACCTATGCAATTTCTCGGGCCTGCGCTGAAGGGTATGTAAGTGAAAGGATTTCGCGATTTTGAATTTTCAACATTAAACCTTTCTGGATCAAATTTCTCCGGATTTTCATAAAATTCGGAAGAATGTAGCACTCCATATATGAATATGTTAATCATCAAACCTTTTGGCAATAAGACACCATCTGGAAAATAATATGTACAATTGGAGTATAACGATTTTGTAACAATAGTGACGCATTTACTTAAGTCCATATCGTCTTCTATTACTCTTCCGATTACCGGCACGGTAGTATAAATTCTAAGTGATTCTTTTATCACAATTTCTAAATACTTCATTTCTTGAAGGTCTCTATAGGTGGCACTGCGTTTAGAATCATCAGAAAATATGTTTTGCATTTCATCATATACTTTTTTCTGGAATTTATTCACAAAATAATTATTTTCAAAAACAGTATACCCGACACGCTATACTCTTAGCAATTATGATTAATTAGAAACTATTTTTTACGCTTTTCCAGCTGTAACTAGGAATAATTCATATATGCTTGTATTGAAGTTAAATTGCTCTGATCAGAAGAGAATTACACGGTATAAAATTATACATAGAAGAAATTACACATTCAAAAAATTACACAAAGCCGAAATTGCAGATAGAGTAAATGTTTGTACCTTGCGTTGACAAATTCATTATTTCACTGTTCAGATAACGGAAAAATATCCCCAGATTTTAAGCAAAATTGCTTGGAATGATTAGGTTGAGTATTTTTAAAATAAATTTGTGGCTTGTTTTCTACAGTTTTTGTTTAGTTACGCTAATACAACAAGAACAAGTATTTGCTATTGCATTTACAGTGTCACTTCATAAATGACTACCTTTACTACTAATATATTTAAAATTATTCACGGTAAAATTAAAAATTAATTTTAAATATATTAGTAGTAAAGGTAGTCAAACTATTATTTACAAAGGATTTGAGTTTGTTCGCAATTGTGAAACTACTAGAGGGACTATTCATTGGTGCTGTGCAAAGTTCAAGACTTTACGCTGTCGATTGCTGCTCTTTACTAGCGACAAGATCATTCGTGCCCTAAATATAACGCTATATAACGCTAAATATTTTCCAAAAGTCTGGATCAGGTACGTAGATGACATTTTCGCGATTTTTGATACAGGGAAATGCGAATTAGACATGTTTATTAAACAACTAAATTTAAAATTTCCGACTATTAAATTCACGGTAGAAAAGGAAGACAATGATACGATGCTATTTTTAGATACATTAATAAATAGAAATAAGAGATTGAGAAAAAATTTATGAACAGAAACAAGGCACAACAAGGACCAGAAGCTGTATGTGGAATTACTAAGGATTCCGCTAAAAGGGAGATCTGGTTATGGCTAGAAAAAGAACATAAAAATAAATGGAGGTTAACGGAAGGGCAACTCCATACCAAAAGACTACTAAGGGAGCTGGACGGAAAGTTTTCAGCCAACCTAATTCGTAGTAACAAAAAAGAAATTAAAATAATACCGGGTTAATAACCGGACATTGTCCTTTAAGGAAGCATTTGTATAGCATGGGCTTGATTAGCGAGCCCTGGTGTAGGAGATGTGAAAAACAAGAGGAAACTAGCCTTCATGTAATATGCACTTGTGAGGCACTGAAGAAACTCATATAGAAATATTTCGGGAGAGATCTATTAGATCCTTCGAGTGTACTCAAACTTCCCCTGAGGAGGATAGTGGCTTTAATCGAGGACACAAGACTAACAGAGTGGAACTGAGAGATCTATTGGGGATAGTACAAAGAGCAGTGTGCTCAAGTGCCTGGACGTGCTGGCGTCCAACCCAAAACAGAAGAAGAAGAAGAAGAAGAAGAAGAAGAAGAAGAAGAAGAAGAAGAAGAAGAAGAAGAAGAAGAAGAAGAAGAAGAAGAAGAAGAAGAAGAAGAAGAAGAAGAAGAAGAAGAAGAAGAAGAAGAAGAAGAAGAAGAAGAAGAAGAAGAAGAAGAAGAAGAAGAAGAAGAAGAAGAAGAAGAAGAAGAAGAAGAAGAAGAAGAAGAAGAAGGCACAACAATGGGTAATTGCCTATCTCCTTTCATAGCTAATTTATTTATTCCATTTGAAGAACAATTTAAAAATAACACTAAATATTTTCCAAGAGTCTGGATCAGGTACGCAGATGAAATTTCGCGATTTTTGATACACGGAAATGTGAATTGGACATGTTCGTTAAACAACTAAATTTAAAATTTTCGATTATTAAATTCACGGTAGAAAAGGAAAAGAATGATAGGATACCATTTTTAGATACATTAGTAATTAAAAATAAGCATAAAATAGAAATCGATATTTTCCGGAAAGAAACCAATGTCAATAGATTCATCACCACGGATTCAAATCATAGTTTTCAACATAAGACTGCCTCTTTTAATTTCTTAGTCAATCGGTTACTAAACTCTCCTATAACAAAAGAGAGATACGAAACATATCTAGATTTCATTAAAAACATCGCAAGGTATAATGGTTTTGACATAGAAAAAATAGATTAACCCTACAGTAGTGGCGCTGGGTCTCACAGACCCAACGCAAATATATTGCACTGTAACATTGGAGTGGGGACACGCTGTGGTCTATGCGTCATAATATCTTCTCAAATCGGCCCTCAGTATGCACTTGTCTAGCGCGCGCGTTGTAGCGTGTTGCGATTCCGACTTATACGCAAATTTGGGTCTGTGAGACCCGCGCCACCGTTCGTGTTACAAATTTTGTTTTCTTCTTCTCGTAAGTTACGATAATTAGATATTATTTTTTGTGTTAACTTACATATTATAATATTTTAGTATACAATGGCAGATTACGAGAAGGAGCAGGCGCGATTGTTGCGCATCTGGGAGGAAATTCAAGCGGAAGAAGATGCTGTCGATGCTGTAGAAGAGTTATCCTACGAAGAGGATGTTACTCAGACCAGAGATACTGACAGCGAAACTGAACAAGAAATGGATCAGGATGAAAGTGATTCCGATACAAGCTCGGATAATTCAAAATTGCATCAAAAGTCATACTTTACTGGTAAAGATGGAAAGAGTAAGTGGAACAAAATATGCGCCAATAAAAATGTTAGAACAAGAACAGAAAATTTAATTCGACTCTTACCTGGCGTCAAAGGGAACGCTAGAAATATAAGATCCCATACAGAATGTTGGGAATTAATTATTTCAAAAGAGATAGTACAAATTACTACGGAAAACACTAATCGATATATTGAAAGCGTGGCAGACAAATACAAAAGAGACAGATCGACCAGAAGCACTGCCGTCATAGAAATAAGAGCTTTGTTAGGTTTACTATATTTAGCTGGAGTCTTGAAAAGTGGTCGGATAAATCCAAAAGAACTATGGGATAGAAATGGTATAGGAGCTGAAAGGTTCTGGCTCACAATGTCCCATCAAAGATTCCTGTTTCTACTACGCTGTTTACGTTTCGATGATCTAACCACTAGAGAAGAAAGAAGATCTATTGACAAATTAGCGCCAATACGAGACGTTTTTAATTTGATTGTTGCTAATTGTAAGTCTGCATATACACCTGGAGAGTTCACAACAATAGATGAAAAGCTAGAAGCTTTTAGAGGTAGATGCGGATTCAAACAATATATCCCATCAAAACCGAATAAATACGGTATCAAAATTTTTGCTGTGGCAGATTCACGAACAAGCTATGCATTAAATCTTGAAGTGTACATGGGACAACAACCAGAAGGTCCATATTCTATGAAGAACGATCCTGAGAGTATTGTGCTTAGAATGGTATCTTCATTATCTGGCACGAATAGAAATGTTACCTGCGATAACTGGTTCACCAGTTATAATTTAGTCAAAGTTTTATTGAACGAACATCGCCTTACCTATGTGGGTACTATGAAGACAAACAAAAGAGAAATCCCGTCAGAATTTGTCAGCGCAAGAGCACGTAGTGTATATTCGTCCGTATTTGGATGTCAGAAGGGTTTTACAATTGTATCGTGTGTACCTAACAGGTACAAAAATGTCATCCTCATATCCACCACAAGGTCACGAAGTTATTATATATATATATATATATATATATATATATATATATATATATA
The DNA here is from genome assembly GCA_935421215.2 of Melolontha melolontha. NCBI lineage: Eukaryota > Metazoa > Arthropoda > Insecta > Coleoptera > Scarabaeidae > Melolontha > Melolontha melolontha. The sequence continues at coordinate 161,945,550 of OW285237.1, read as the reverse complement.
TATATTTCTTTTAATTTTGTGTGATATGTTATTCTCTTTTATATACCATTAGTATACTGGCTAAGCTCTTTCCATTAAATTTTCAGAAAGGAACGACATAATTCAGCACTACTAACTCATGACAACATTATCACAATCATAATCATTACCATCACCTTCATGAGCAATTATCATTAATAATAATAACTATGAGCTAACTACAACGTCATATTATTTGTAAATTAAATACACCAAATTTTGTAAAAAACTTACCTGTATGTCGATATAAACACAAAGCGTGCAGAACAAATGTTATGGCTGTTGCAGTGGTATCATAGCCCTAAAACACAATTAGTGAATTTTCAACTTTAGAATTTATATTTTTTCATATAAACAAAACCTGACTTGTAATTAAAATATACATTATTATATAACCTCAAACATGAAGGTGTCCACTTCTTGGCGTATATCTTCCTCAGTAAAACTAGGATCACTATTAGAATATTCCAATAACAGATCCAGAAAAGCTCTTCTCCTTTTTCTACCAAAACTATCAACAGATCCTTGATTGGATTTGATATTGTTAAAGAATTCCGTCTTTCTTCTATTAATTACTGATCTCGTATAATCATGTACTATTTTTAAAGCATGCTTTTCTTTGCGATAAGTTTCAGTAAAAGTATATAATATATCGTTCGCTAATATTAGCGAAAATGTCCGTTCTCTTAGTACGTTTAAAAGAAAATTAACGCTATCTACATATTCGGAATTCAGATCGTCCTGGGCACTGGCGGATGTTCCCATCGCAGTTTCTAAAATTATTAAGTTAAGTTATGAAATTCCGCCACAATTGAAAAATACCTAGCTACCACAAATAATATCCAACGTGCACCTAGCGATAAAAGGAAATATGTTTACAGAAGCGTTTTTATTTTCGTTCATCAATTTTGATACAAGAACTTCGCTCTTTGAATTAAAAATATCAGCGAATTCTTCTAATATTTGAAAATGAAAAGCAGGAGTAATAATTTTTCGATGTTTTCGCCATCTGTTTCCTGAAAACGAATAGGTTTTAATTAATATTTTCCCAATTATTTTTTTAAGAGAATATCACTACTTAATGAAATAATTAAAAATAATTCAAATAACACACTGGACTTTGTTTCGCATAACTACTAGGTTTCTCTAACATATGTCTCGGTAAGACAACTTACCATTCTCAAAGAGACAAGATAACTGAATAAGCGTTTACAAGTAAGTGTATCGACTGCTTAAAAAAATCCGCATATACGAGGTGCAGTTATTAATAATTAAGTAATAACACATTTTTCAATTTCTAATATTCGAATATAATTGCTATTCAATATTGTCTCCCTCGAAATAATTTCCTTGGGAAACCACACAGTGTTTGGCCTTGGAGAGGTTGAAGGGTGCCATTCCATGCTCTGGCGCTTGGTTGCCAGGTCGTACTCAAACATCCAAGACTCGTCATCAGTAATAACACGTTAAACATAAGGGGGATCATTTTGAATGGATTCCAAAAAGCCAAGGTACCTTTTACTCCGGATGTCCTTTTAGTTCTGTAAAATGTTTGTTGGAACTATTTTTGAGCAGATTTCACTCATTCCAAAATCTGATGAACAGTGGTGTGAGTCAAATTCAACTCTGATCATTCTGGATGTTAACCGACGATGTGAATGCACAAGATCCCGGATTCTGTCATCATTTTCATCGGTTTTTAAAGACGAAGGCCTTCCGCTGCGTGGTTCAAAATACCTTAAACCACCGAAAAACCTGGACTCTTAGCAAAACACTTACTTAAGTCTGAAGCAATACCTGATAGGACACTATTGATAGAATTTAATGTCACTCATTTTGAGAACGTACTAGAGAAAATGTTTTATGGAAAAAATCACTACTGATAACCCAGTGAAGAGACTTATCACATGTTCACCTGCCGCTCCTTCAAGTCGCGCGTCCTAAGTGTTGCCAGATCGAGCACCATGTTGCCAGTCTGATTACTTAATTTACACACCTCGTATAACATCTGCCCACTTCTTGCCATCTATTGTCTCGCTAATATATTAGGTAATTTCCAAGAGGTTAATATAGCCGATTTGATTTTGGTGAAATCCTGCTGTTGTGTTCAGATACATGGCCTAATTTAGTATAAAATATTAATACGATTATATTTTTTTTATTTAAGTATAGCTTTTTTTTAATTTTTACTATAGCATTTTATCCTATTATCATTCTTACAATTGTTTATTAATTTATATTATTTACATAGACTATCCTATTTGGAATCTGTTTTCTGTAAGGTACCTACAAATAAACTAAGTAAATAAAAAATAATAATTAGTGAATTTGTTTTGTTTTATTTGAAGATATACATACAGTCCACTAATATCGGATACATTTTAACTCTTTCCAGATTATCTAGTACATTGTTACTAAGTCAAGATTTTTGTATAAATCTTCACATCAATAGATTTTAAACATAACTCCAACTTTACCAATTTTAATTGCAAATCACCTTTGTCTTTAATGTTAGTATAGCCTGACTGATTTGCATGAACCCAGTATACAGATAATCTGTGGTGCTTAAAGATCAAAAGCACCCATATTTCAATAAATCAAACGCCTTATTAAATCACTGAGGAAAATCCTAACAAGAAAATTGTATTTATTTGATTTTAGTTAGGATTCATCTAAACAGCTGGTGCAGAACAGAAAGCAAGATTATTAATCTATATTTTTGCAGGCACACAAAGACACAAGTATTTTAAAATTTTGAGTGATTTACTTTATGTGCAATTGATGGGAGTTAATGAATATCTTCTTACACATCGAGGTATTCTTTGTTAATACCTGACGATCATTGGGAACAATAGTATACTTAGATTTGAATTAAATAGGCATATAATAATAATTATTCCTGTACTATGCCTTGAAGGCTGAAGAGTAACAACAATTGCTGCACCGAAGCAATATAATAACATGACTTGAGTCATCGTCCAACTATATTACGCCACAATTAATAACAGTTACAGATATTATAAATCTGTATGGCACTGTAACCGAAAAACTGCAAGAGTTGTTTGAGGCAGTCTTTTGTAGGCCAGAACGTATAAACCAGACCAAGACGGCCTATCCATTCGTACTCGTCTACGACGTAACTTCAATGTCATTGCATTGTGTTTTTGTTTTTTTTTAAAGATAATTGTTTTCCGTAGCAACCATGTGTTTACTTTTTGAATAATATTTTTGTCAGTGACTGCGTTTCAATGTTATATTTTATAGTATGAACTGTTTTTTGATAATAATTTTTCAATCTCCTTGCAAGTAGACTCTAGAGCAACAGTTCAAGCCATTAAAGTAAACAAAGCTTCTAGTCATTTTACGCACCGATGGGTCACTTGCTCAAATATTTAGTAATAGAGGTGTCATAATATTACAACAGAGAACGACAATTTGTTGAGTTCCTTTAGTAAATCTATGAAGTTGAAATTTTATTATATTAATAGTAGGTTAAAATATATTACTTTAGCAACCGCAATTATAAATAGTTAATATTTCAGTTCAGGCACAATTCAGACAAAGGCAATAGTAAATTGGATTTATATTCGAAAACGAACTATATTTGAAACTACATGGACCCTGTTATATTTTGATAGAATCTTTTAAAATTTATTTTTTTATTTATTAAAATAGAAGTACAACAAAATTACATTATAGATTGAATGATAAATACTGTAACAGAGGGTTAATGTAAATCATTTACTTACCTGTGCTAGTTAGTAAACCAGATCCCAACCATTTTTCAGCAAATTGATAAAAATTGGACTTCGTTAAAATTGTTGAAGAATTTAATATGAATTCCAAATCTTTAGGCTCCATAATGAATAGAAATGGTTGCCCTCCGATATATAATTTGAAATTTGTTTTATATCTATTATAATGTACCATAAGCTTAGGAAGAACGCCTAAAAATTTATTATGACGTAGAGATAAGATTTATCTACTTTACACAACACATTTAAAAAGCTTCAGGTCAGATCACATAAACGTAATAAGAGGGCTACCTATATTTTGTTGACAAAATTTTCTACAATTGCTATACAAAATTTAAACCGATAATTGAATGCATCAGCTGTACCAGTTTGAAGCACATATTTCTGAATCTAGGTGTCACAATTTCTGCAACGCAACAGAGAAACGCGATAAAGTCTCATTTCAAACATGGAAAAAGTTTTATCAAAACATCTTCAATTATGAAAATTACGAATAAAAGAATGTTTCAATATAAAACTTTAATTTAATAAGACAAAAAATACAATAACCATTCAAAATTCAACTGCAGTCCCTTATGTTAGATGATTTGTTGGCATTGAGATCTTCAATGCCTCGCTACCACTTACGTTTACCTTTGGCTTAAATACGAAGAATTTACGACACCCTGCTTCTATCTTCGCCACATGGACAAAGTGATGTCCGAAAAGAATGTGCGCCATTGATATATGCATAATATAATAACAACAGTATACGGTCTAACATTTTCCTGCTACACGATTTCTATTGACCAATGCGGGATACTTTTCACGTAAAATTGTGTACATACACGTTTGGCCCGTTTTTACCTTAAATGCGAGCTACAAGTCCATGTATATAAACGAACGTAGTTGCCAAGTTAAATACACAAGTGCGCAAGTACTGTTCGAGAAAAGTAGTGCGAACCCTTAAAGACAGGTCGATACGATCATTTCGATCATAAGAGACCAATATTGTGCATGTTGGTGGTTGTTTTCTTCATTTTTATATTATTATTCATGTTCGTGATATTCTTAATAAGTATCTGAAGTTAATATTATAAGAATTACCTCCTTCACATTTATTAATTTTATTGTTGAATTTAATTTGTTTCTAATTGGCAGTTATATTTTGTATTATTTGATTTTGGCCTATTTTTATAGTTTTTATTCAATATGTTGGTTTATACAAACGAGGAAAGGATACAAATTATTAAGTGGTACTACTCTGGTAGTACTGCTCAAGAGGTAGTAGGGCGATTTATTTTTTCTTTCCAAAATAGACCTGTGCCTATAATACCAACAATAATGAGTATTGTTCATAAGTTTGAAGCTACTGGGTGTGTGCAAAATTGTCGAAAATGTATAAATAAGGTACCTAGAATGCGCGTATTGAATGAAGGAAGAGAAGAACGGGAAGTTTTAGTATGTAGCGCGGTTGAACAGAATGAACCATGCTCATCGCGCCAAATTGCCGAACTTGTCAATATACCAGCGAGAACTGTAAGAAAAATCTTGAATAGGCAAGGATACCGTAGCTTTAAAATTCAAAAACGTCAAGAAATATTTCCTCACTATGAATCAAAACGCGTTGCATTTTGCGAACAGGTTATGGAGAAGGTCATTGCCAATAACAATTTTATTGCAAATATTTTGTTTACGGACGAATCATCCTTTTATTTACATGGGCGTCATAATCCAATAGCTACAAGATATTGGTCTAAAGTAAATTGTCATATCTATCTACCTCTGCGTACCCAGTATCCCCAAAAATTGAACGTGTGGACCGGCATTTTGGGGATCACATCATTGGTCCTTTTATTATTGATGGCACCTTAACAGCAGCTAAATATTTGCAAATGCTGCAAAATGAAATTATACCAGCTCTTCGTGCCCTTGAGGTTAATTTTGACGATATCTGGCTCCAGCAGGATAACTGACCTGCCCATACTGCTCGTCTGGTTCAAGCATTTTTAAGGGAAACATTTCATGAACGTCTAATAAGTTCCGTTGGTACAATTGTTTGGCCGCCACGATCCCCCGACCTAACGCCCCTGGATTTCTTTTTTTGGGGGTATGTAAAACAAACCCTGTAAAGTCATCAGCACAATCGAGCACGTAATCTTGGGGAACTACAACAAAAAATTGTTGATTGTGCAAATACGATAACCCCGGAAATGTTTTCGAATGTACGAAATAATTTTTATCATAGACTTGCGTACTGTCAGGAGCAAAGAGGTGGATTATTCGAACATTTGATTAATTGAGAAGTTTTAATTTGGTTTTTCAAGAATTCCGTTTATTTTAGAAGTATATTTTAATTTCCATTATTTAGAATTATTCTTTTAGTTTATCGTACTCTTCCTGTTTCCCCAGAAATTATATTTATTGAATTTTTTCATTTTGTTTTCCAAGAATTTTCTTTATTTTTTTTATCTATTTTATTTTAAAATTTATTGCCTTTAGATGCGCATTTTTTTTTCTCTTACTTCAATACGTCTACTTTGGTAGTGTTATACATTTACTATTTTTTACAGCTTGTATTTAATGACTATTTACCTAAAAGATTCTCAAATTATGTTTTTTGCGCTCGTTGTTAACAATATTGTACATGTGCATAGCTGTATAGTATATCACTATTACGGAATACATTCATATTCATTTGTCAATTCTCCAACAAAAGTACTGGTAAAATTAAAGTACGTTGTCTATCACATCTGCTTCGGCAAACCACTAATCTTGAAGAACATTTTTATTTCTCTAAAGGTCTACTTGCCGGCGCTCGTATGTATATTTGTTAGGTAGGTACGGTTTGGCAACTTCTCACGCCTTATGTATGGAAAGACGCATGCAAGATGATTGTAGACCGAACCTGTATAATTCAGCTGTTGACATTACAGTTCAGTTTTTATTGTTCTTGCTTAGGTATCAGCTCTAAATGGAAAATACCCACGTAATACCACGAAACGTAGTACCCCACCTTCATTTCAAAACTTCTGCATTTTACGTTCAACCACTGATGCGCTAAGATTATAAAGATAGATCCATTTTTCATCGCATGTTACAATTTTATATAAGGAATGTTCATATTTCTTGTTCGCAAGCAGCTCATGCGATACGCATACACTAACGTGCCTTCTCTGCCCTTAAATCGTGTGGTACTTCTCTGCATCGTCTGTTTATCTTGCCCAACGTTCGAAAATTACCACCTTTAGTCCATCGTAAAGGTACAAGCTACCGCGAGAATTCCAGCGGACTGGTATTTGAAGTTACCTCAAGATTTTGACGATAAACCTCTTTGATCTACAGTTGCGGGTCTTCCTGAATTGGGATGCTCTTCATGAAAATCAGTTTGTCTAGTTCTGAATGTTTTATACCAGCTTTACATGGTATGATTCGACAGGATATTCGGATCTTTTACTTCACACAGTACACGAATAGCATCAGTAGCTTTCTCCTCAGCTTCAAATAATAACGCAAATTTTGCCAAAGTACTGCATGTTGTATACATATCTTGGATATTTCTTATTCAAAAATAATACAAATTTATCCGAATAAATTCTAGTAATTATACATCGAACAATGCGTGCTCAGTTAGACGTACGACGTATAAAACTGTCCAATTATAATGGGCAATTTATCGATACAAAAGTGTACTTTGTACAAAAATGAAAAAAAAACCTTAGCACCATCCTTGTATTAACCCTACACTACGCAGTGTTGCAGAACTGATACAACTACCTTTAAACCTATAAATGTAATATAGAGAGCATGAAATTCACACTGTGACTTTTGTAGATAATCTAATACATCCCTATATACGCTATAACTACGGTTGATTTTTGTACCAACGCGTCTGCGCATATTTTTTACTTATGGAACAGGTGAATGTATGGCGGTGTATTGTGTGTTGATAACCACGTGCAAGTTAGTATTATAAAACTGTCGTATAATTACATATCGATAACAAACAAGTATAAAATTAGGACACCTAAGGTTCATATAATACATTAAGTGTCATATTCAGTGGAAACAATAAATTTTCTAAGAAATATCGTCATTGAAAATGAGATGTATCATATCTGATACATTGTGTTAGAGAGTGTTATTTGTTTATATGTGAGTGAAATAATGTCGGATAAAAAAAATAAATAGGTTGCGAAGTATCTACGACAGGAAGAACTGGAAGATATAATCGCACATCTCTCTGAAAGTGAAGACGTTTATGATATTATAAAGGAGAGCGACGAAGAATCAGAAATATATCAAAAAATTAGAAATTCTATATTAGCTATGCCTATTGAGTTTGAAGACGGGTTAGTGATTGAAGATAATAATATCGAGAATAACGAAGAATACTCGGAAGAAGAAGATCAAAGAAATGAAGAGGAAGTAGAAAACGAAGGAAGTGAGCTTGCTGAAGCTAGCGATAATTTGCAACATATGCAGAGGGATCCTAAGAAAGAAGCAAAAGAGCTAAAAGAAAGATAGAAATATTTTATGGCGAAAAAAAAATTTGATTATAGATGACAACGCTTTAACTTTCCGAGGAATAGCAAATTTTCCACCAGATATAGATAATCTGAGCAGTCCTTTGTCATTCTTTAAATATTTTTTTGATAAAAAACTAATTTTGGCAATAGTAGAGCAAAGTAATCTATTCTCCATACAAAAAGATCCCAGTAAACCTGCCAAAATAACTGAGGAAGATTTAAACATATATATTGGAATTTGTATATATATGTCGTTAGTGCGAATGCCTGATGTAAGAAGTTACTGGTCCTCCACACTTGGTTTTGACAAAATCAGAGAAGTCGTGAGCTATAGCAATTTTGTTAAAATCCGACAATATCTGCACTTTAATGACAACACAAAAATGAAGCCAAGGGATGATCCGGATCACGATCGACTGCATAAATTACGGCCGGCAATAAACAAATTGAATGATAAATTTCAATCTGTCCCACTACAACAATATCTTTGTGTCGACGAACAACTATGTGCAACAAAAAGCAGACACTATATAAAACAGTATCTACCGATGAAACCACACAAATGTGGATACAAATTGTATGTGCTTTGTGGGACAGACGGATTTTCGTACAAATTTGAAATTTACACCGGTGACGAAAATAATCCGAAGTATAGAAAACCAGAAGAGCCAGATTTAGGATCCAGTGCAAATATTGTCATACATTTATGCAGGAGCGTACCACATAATGAGAACTACAGAGTATATTTTGACAATTTCTATACGTCAATTCCTCTAATTGTTCACTTGGCTAAATGTGGTATACATTCTCTTGGAACAGTAAGAAGATCTAGAATTCCTAATTGCAAAATGATTAGTGACAAAGAAATGGCGAAGGAAAGGCGCGGCACTTGCCAATAATATATGGCGAATATCGAAGGAGTGGACATTTCTTCCGTTTTATGAAAAGATAATAAAACAGTATTACTTTATCTTCTTTCACTGGACAATTACCCCTATCACAAGTAAAACTGTTTGACAAAAAAGAGAAGAAAACCGTCGAAATCTCATGCCCCAATCTAGTAAAAGAGTACAATAGACATATTGGGGCTGTCGACCCGCTAGATGGATTGATTGGTCGTTACAAGGTAGCAATGCGAACTAAAAAATGGTACTTACGATTATTTTATCATTTGTTAGACATGAATATAATAAATTCATGGCTGTTGTATAGCAAAGTAAGTACGACTCGGAATGAGAAATATTTGCCTTTAGCACAATTCCGAGCTGAAATAGCATATTGTTTATGCAACCAAGGAAGTACATCTACACTGAAAAGAGGAAGGCCTAGTGACATTGAAAAAAGTGTTCAAGCCAAAAAGACGCTCTGCTACGACTGTCTACGTACCTCCAAAAGAAGTGCGTCAGTACTCCTATAGCCACTGGCCTACTCACGATGAAACGAGACAACGCTGCAAAAATCCAGGATGTAAATCTTTTTCTTTCATAAAGTGTTCCAAATGTTCTTTACACTAATGTCTTAATAAGCATAATAATTGTTTCTTGCAATTTCATACGAAATAGTGACTTATATTCTTACATACTACTTCTGCACAATGTAGCAAATTTGATACATATACATTTATTTAAATAAAAACTTAATGTTTACACATGGATTTTTTTAATTATTTTTCCATATTTTTACACACAAAATTACATTGAAAAATTATTTTTCGGCGAAAAAAAAATTGCGCAGTGTAGGGTTAAGCATTTGAATCATAATAAATATGTAAAAAGAGTCTTTGATAATTAGAAGAGTATCCCAGGAAAGGACGATCCTTTTTTTATTTAGCTTTTTCTGTTTCCAAAACTTATTAACCTGTTCAATACGTAACATACTTTGTATATAATTTTATATACTGTTTCTATTGCAAACTACTATTTTACAACTTGAAATACAGAACAATATTCGTATTTCTTCATAGCTTTTCAACCACCCCTATTACGTACAGTTTTTTTTTTTTGCAAAATATAAGGTGTTTGCATAAAAAAGGATGACTAATGAAAAAAATACCATATTCTTACAAAGAACTGAACAAGATTCCCTATAATTAAATAATTTCTTCATAAAATGCGTGTTCATTCTTTTTGCATATTGAACCCTTTCTTCTTCTCTTTGATACTTCTTCGAATGTGCTTCCACTTTCCCTTTCAGTTTCCCGCTTGAGCATCCAACAGTAGTTAGTTAGCATATCGACGCCCCAACTTCCTTGGTAGCGTCTCTCAATATAGCGGACACCATGGTGAAATATTTTACCCAGCTCTTCACTAAAGGCTCTCAAGTTTTCGGGAAAATAGTCGATATGAGAGTGTAAGAAATGAACTTTTAAGCTCATCTTGCATACTTGAGCTTTATACGCATCCAACATGCGTTGTACAATGGTTTTGTAGTGAGGGTCTTTAGTATTACCCAAAAACTTGTGCACTACATCTTTAAAATTGTCGACCGCTTCTTTTTCTCCTATTGTTTCTAAAAAGAGAGGATCGGATATCAGTTTTCATATGACGGGGCCAGTAAAAACCCCCTCTCTTCAACTTGCCCCATTTTCTCTTTGTATTTATTCTTGAGTCTCATCCTAATACCTATTAAATGAAAGTAAAAAATCACATTTGCATAGGACTTTTAGAATCAAGAAGACCAGACAAACAGGAGTTTTGCAAGAAACGAACGCTACGCGAACAAAAAATATGGCCATTTCACGTTACGCTTGTGCAAGATATGTTACTACAAGATTACATAATAAACGCAGACATTTCTCTTAGTGGTTAATTACACTGTTAATTAACTTTCTGAACTGCCTGCTGGTCACCGATGAATCTTGCTTTACAAGAAATGGGATTACTAATTTTCGAAACATCCATTCTTGGGCCGAAGAAAACCCTCATACGACTGTTACTACACATTACCAACGTACGTTTTCATTAAATGTCTGGTGTGGTTTTCTTGACGACAATCTCATCGGCCCCTTCTTTTTACCACCTAGGCTTTCAGGAACATCTTACTTGCATTTTTTATATTTATATTTAATAATCTTCATGAGCTTGTAGAAGATATTCAGCTTTCCAATTTGCAGAGGCTTTTGTTTTTGCATGGCGGTGTTCCAGCTAACTATTACATAGGCCTACAAAAAAAAAATTTGAAATTCTACACCAAGATAAAGTGTGGGTGCCTCATAGTGTTTGTAAAATATGCGTTGAACATTTGCGACAATGGGAGAGAGGGAAACGTAAGTCTTTAAAGTTTGGAGTGCCTATGATATGGCGAGAACAAAAAAATCATTATGACTACTGTTACTTTTGTATGATTAATATAGTGGGCATCAACAAAAACAATCGCCATAAATGGAAATACCCCAATATTTCTTCAGTACAAAGACCTGTTCACCATTCAGAAAATGTTCCAATACCAACTTTTCACCAGGTAGTGCAGCAATCTCAGGAGGATGAAGCTGAAATACCTATTTCTTCCCAAGTAGATGATGACTTTCAATACTGCGGAATGACATCAGATCCTAAGCCATTTTCGCAGAATGAGCTTAGTGACCTCATCAGAGACTTAGATCTTTCGAAGGAACGTGATGCGTTACTAGCGTCAAGATTAAAAGAAGAAAATTGTCTTTCCTCAGATGTTCGAGTGTCTACATATCGCACGAGAGAGGGAAAGTTATTGAAGTTTTTTTCATCTGATGAAAATTTTGTGAATGGCTGTAATGTGAGTGGTTTGCTGGCTTTCATGGGTTTAACGATCTATCAGCCCAATGAATGGCGTCTCTTTATTGACAGTAGTAAATGAAGTCTAAAAGCAGTTCTTCTACATAATGGAAATAAATATGCTCCCGTTCCAATTGCTCACTCAACATGTGTAAAAGAAGAATATTAGGTAATTTCAAATCTTTTACAAAAAATAAAATATATTGAACATAACTGGGTGATCTGCGTCGACTTGAAGATGGTTAATTTTTTATTGGGTCAACAGAGTGGTTATACTAAATACCCATGTTTTATTTGTCTCTGGGACAGTCGAGCTAAATCATGTCATTGGACTGCAAAAAATTGGCCTGTGAGAGATGCTCTTGTTGTTGGGAAAAGAAATGTTATAAATGAACCCTTAGTTTCAAGAGAAAAAATCATTCTTCCGCCATTGCATATAAAATTAGGGCTAATGAAGCAATTTGTTAAGGCTCTCGATAGAAATGGTCAATGTTTCCAGTTTATTTCTCACAAATTTCCTGGTTTAAGTACTGAAAAACTAAAAGCAGGTATCTTTGATGGACCTCAAATACGTAAATTGATGAAAGACACAACTAATTTTGAGACTTGTATGAATGATGTGGAGAGGCTTGCCTGGCAATCTTTTGTAGCAGTTGCACAAAATTTCCTCGGAAATCATAAGGCTGACAACTATGTAGAACTAGTAGAGGAAATGCTGGTGCGATTCAAGGATTTAGGCTGTAATATGAGTATAAAATTACAATATCTCAATAGTCATCTACATCATTTCCAACACAATTTAGGAGATCTAAGCGAAGAACAAGGGGAACGTTTCCACCAAGACCTAAAAACAATGGAGAATAGATACCAAGGAATGTGGGACAGTCATATGATGGCTGACTATTGCTGGGGAATCATGCGAGATTGCCCGAGTCAGTTTCATTCCAGAAAATCACTCAAAAAACAATTTCTTGATGTTTAATGTCAATAAAATATATTTTTTTTCGTGAATTGTGTTTTTTTTTTTCTCGGGAACTAGAGCTGACAGAAGAAAACGGGTAACATTTTTGATATCGCCATGTAAGACATACTTAAAATCGGGTCTAAAATCTCCAGCACCAAAATGGTTGTAGGCCAGTGTTATAATATTGTTGTTGATTATTTAAACACGACATGTGCTAACCGATGGTTGGTTGAAAGAAACCTGTTTAATGGCCACCATGATCGCCCGAACTAACGCCGTTAATTTTCTTTTCATGGGGCTGGATGAAGTCTAGGGTTTATTTTACGTCTATTTACACACAAGAGCTTAGTAATCGGGTCGTGGAAGCTGCAACAACTATCAAGAATTGTTCTGATGCTATACGAAGTGCCGGAGAAGCATGGATTCGCCGTGCGAAGTGTTGCATTCAACGAAACGTTGGCCATTTTGAATAGCTACTCTAAATGTTGTATTGTTAAATAATTATATTTATACTCCAACGCCTTGATAATAAATTAATTTGAGACATATGTTTATATGAATTTTTTGCTTATTTTGTGCTAGACAGCAATTCTGAAATAGCCGTTATACGAAAAAAAATTTCTAAACAAATTAATCAGGAAGTGATTGTAAAATGAATATAAAAGATGTTATAGATGCGGAAAAAGAAACAGAAATGAGATTATTATTGTATATCCATTTTTATTTGTTTCAAAGTTACAGATCTATGAATGTGATTGTCAGATCATGAAAAATGTAAAGTCCATAAAAACTGATTTTATTTAAGAAAGTTTAATTAATAATATTTTCGAAATGTCCACCTCCTTGTTGAATGCAGGTTTGTGCTCGTAAGCCAACAGAAGAAGTACTTATCCAAATTTCATACTTGTTTTGTCGGATTTGCTTGGCAGCCAGGTGAATACGATCCATCAACTAACTCTTCTCTTGTGTTCGAAACTTGCGCGTAGACTAAATTTTTGATGAACTCCCATAAATAAAAGTCGAGGGGATTAAGATCGGGTGATCTGGGTGGCCATGCAACAGGACCACCTCGACCAATCCATCTTGGATAATTGACGTTAACCCAATTTCGGACAGCAATTCCGAAATGTGGTGGTGCCCCATCCATGTGAAACCACATGTCTCGTCGAACATTCAGTGGGACATCTTCTAAAAGACCTGGCAGTTCGTCAATAAGAAATTGAAGGCAATTGTTTGCATTTAACATAGCAGGAAGAACGACAGGACCAATCAACAAGTCATCGATTAGGGCCGCCAAAACGCTAATAGAAAATTCATGTTGAAATTTATATGGGCGTATAGCTTTGGGATTTTCTGATGACCACCTGTGAAGGTTTCTCAGATTTGTAACACAACTTCTCGTGAACGTAGATTCATCTGTCCAGAGGACTGTTCTGCAGAAATTAAAATGAAGTCTTGACTGTCTTAATATCCAGGTAGAATAAACTAGACGAGCATAGTGGTCTGCCTCAAGCAAACCGTGTCCCCTGCGATAGTGATATGGATATAAGCCCTCACGTTTTAAAATCCGCCAAACTGTCGTTCGTGACACTCCTACTTGTCTAGCGACTCTGAGAGTTGAATCCCTTGTAACAATAGCTACTGCTTCTTCCTCTAAGTCTGCTGGCAAATTAACTCCTCGGTTGAAAAGATAATCACGCAGTCCGCATTCCCGAAATTTTCTGTGTACTTCCAGAAACGTTCTGTAATGAGGAATGCGCCTATCGGGAAACCGATGTCGGTATTCAATAACTGCTTGACGTGCACTGCCGTTACAGTAGCCATACACAAAATGCATGTCCGCATACTCTTGAGAAGAGAATCGGTAAGGCATTTTGAATAAAGAAAACGTGTCAACTCACTAATATGAACTATGAACTGAAACGTAATGTAATCCTTTATTAAAAAAATGCAACGTTAACAGTCATCTGAACATTTGTTTATTGTTCGATATTCATGGTTCAGCACTTATGCAATAAGTAAAAACATTCTTTATCATAAATCAATTTCCAGTACTCTTTCTTGTAGATCTCCAAGAAATTACTGTATGCACTACGACACGTGTTTATTTATTTTAGGATAACATTTTATTATGCGACGTTAACAATCACAGGCCTGTTATTGAATCGTATAACATTTTTTAAATAAAATCAGTTTGTATTGACTTTAGGATTACATTTTTTTTCATGATCTGACAATCACATTCATAGATCTGTAACATTGAAACAAATAAAAATGGATATACAAGTTTTGCGTTTTTGTTACTCGAAATGAAGTCTACTTTACACTCCTAAAATTTGAACATTAACGATACGGGACAGATTGTATAAGTACATACAACAAATTTAGAATAAAAAAAAATGATAAAAGAATACTAAATAAACATTTCGTGTTTTTTTTTATTCATCAATGCTCTTTGCCTTACCCATTAATCAATTACAGTTAATCGAAGGAACGCACAAAGAGGTAAAGGCAGCACTTAGTTATTGAGGGAGGGAAATGAAAGAGAAAAGGAAAGTAAAGAAAACGGGGGTAGAACGAGGATAAGTAAGAATATAAAGTGTGTGAACAGAGGAATGCGAATGCAGAAATAGAAATTGCGAAACGTAATTAATTATAGAAAAAAGTCAACTTACTGGTAGAATTTGAGAATTCAAAAGCTACTCCTATGAGTGGCAACCCACGAGTTCCAGGAATATTTTTTAGATATTTTTCAAAATATTGCACTTTAAAATACCAATGAATACACCATATAATTAAAAGAGAAGTGATTATTAATAATATAATGCCCAACATTGTCACGAAAGATTTCAATCGACGCTAATTAAACTACATACAGCGCTTGTTATGACTGATACATGGTTTATAAATAGGCGTGTTTATATATACAAAAGTATTTAGTATGTGTTTATGTTACATCATTTCATATTCGACCTTGATACGTTAAAATTGTAAATAATTACATAAGAGGTTAACTTTAACTAAGATAAGATGTGAATAATTTTTTTCATTGAATACGTTAATAAGTAACGATAAACTATAGCTTATTTATACATACAGTAAGTTGATAAAAGTTATTTAGTAGTAAATACATCTAAGTAATTGCAAACTTCACACTTTATATTCATGTTTACCTAATTGTAGCAGAATAAAGGCGTAATAGCGAAAGTGAATAATGTTATACCGCATATATCTCATATACTATACAACGTGTCCAGGAAAGTATGCAACAAAGGGAAAACTTTTTTATTGTCTATTTCTCAGGAAATTTTATTCTTTATAAAAGTTTTTGCTTTACTTGAAACCCATTTACCCGTTAAAACAAATTAAATATCGCTTTAAATAATGAAAATATTCTTTAATAACTTGAAAATACAAAAAATGTTATTTTTATGTTTTAAACAAACGTCACTCGATATGATGACCCTCTCGCTCAATACATAAATTTGTACGTCTAGTTAAGTCCCTGACGACATTTTGCTAGAAATTGGGATTATTATTTAAATGCGTTACCACTTCCTTAATCCTGTTCTGCAAATCTTCTTGGTTATCAAATGGTCTTTCTGAATACACCCGATTTTTCAACCAACCCCATAAAAAGTAATCCAAAGGATTTAAATCCGGCGAGCGTGGAGGCCATGGAAATGCTGAATATCTTCCTATCCATTTTTCTTGAAATTCTTGGTTTAAATACTGCACGACTCGACGAGAACTATGTGCAGGTGCACCATCCTGCATAAACCACAAAGAACGTCTTGTTTATAAAGGTTTGTCAAATTCATCTTCCAATTCAGTAGTCAGAAATGCTAAATACCTTTCAGCATTTAGAGTTTGTTGAAGAAAATACGGCCCGACCACTCTTCTCCTCAAAATTCCGCACCAAACATTTATCTTTCGTGAATATTGGTTTTTACACTCCATTTGGAAATGTGGATTCTCTTGAGACCACCAACGACAGTTTTGCGAACAAACTACACCATTTGTGGTAAATGTCCCTTCATCGGTAAATAATAATTTTCTTGGAAATGTTATGTCTGTTTCTATTTCACCTTGTATCATGAAAGAAAACTCTAAACGCTGGTCATAATCTCGTTCTTGCAACGTTTGGACATATCTTGGTTTAAATGGAGTAAACTTGTATGTTTTAAATATTTGATGTACTGATGACTTACGTAATCCTAAATTAGTTGCACATTTTCTCACAGATAATTTAGGATTCTCAATTACACTTTGTAAAACATTTAAAGAATTATCTAAATTTCTTGTTAGTCTATCATGTTCCTTTTTAAAATTAAATTCCAAAGAGCCTCTTTGTTTAAATTGTCGCAAAATTCGGAATACCGTAGACCAACTAACGTTTTTATTGGGATGCCTTTCGTTAAAAGTCGCAGCTACGTCTCTACATGTCTTATAATTATCGCCACATATAAGCATTAACTCGTCTCTTTCGTGCAAAGTTAAACGTTCTGCCATAGTAATGTATTTTGTAGGATGTCAAAGTTACTGTCAAATACCATGAATACGTGATTAAAAGTAAAAAGTAATGACTGCACACACGATATTAAGTAGGTACGGAAATTTTGTACAATTAATAAAATAATTGTATTTTTACTATCTAAAACGATAACTCATTTATTTTAACGGATAAATAGGTTTCAAGTAAACCAAAAACTTTTATAAAGAATAAAATTTCCTGAGAAATAGACAATAAAAAAGTTTTCCCTTTGTTGCATACTTTCCTGGACACGTTGTATACAGCGTTTTTCACGTAACTCGTTCACTAGAAGTTTTCTATGTTAACGCCTTAGCACATTTTGGAAAATTTGTTGTACGTAATTTTGATACTTGGTCTGTTAAAATAAAGTATTTACACTCATGAACCACTTTCGGTTATACCGGAAGTGGTAGCCAACTTTGATATTTTAAATGGAATGTCATATTTTTTATTGCTTTTTAAATTCCTAGTAAAGTGCTATAACACTTTATATTAATGCTTCTTTTTTTAAAAATTAACCGTTTTTGAATTACATATTTAGATTTTTGGGAAATTTTTGGCTTTTTCAATACACTTTTTAAACTAATAATCGACGAAGGAGATACTTGTTGAAACTTCATTATATAGATATAATAAAACACAGTTGTATAGTTTCAAAATAATATATATAATGTTAACACACTACATATGTTTCACCACACTGTGGCTTTATCAGGTGGATGAATATACTCAATATATTCATCCACCTGATGAAGCCACAGTGTGGTGAAACATATGTAGTGTGTTAACATTATATATATTATTTTGAAACTATACAACTGTGCTTTATTATATCTACACTTTTTAAACCATATATCTAAGGCGTATTTGAACTGAACTAGGTCATATTTCTACTGGAGACTGCGAAAGTTATAACATTTAATAAATCTCTTACAGAGTTCGAAATTTATCGATTATTTAAGTAATCTTTAATTAAAGAAAAATCGTTTTTTTTTTAAATAATACACCTGCAGATGAGCACGCCATAGTAAGTAGATGAACATTTTACATCGTACCGGTACATATTTTCCTATGCCTATCTCTCATAGTTTTAGAGTTATTAATGGTTATTTTCTAAAGTGAACATTATCAAGAAAAATCGCAGTAGTAAGCCTATAAAAGTAAAACTGAATCAAAATTTATTTCGTGCCTAACTGGTTTTTAGTTTGTTCACAAATATGCAAGACTAATAATATTTATTCTAATAGAGATATTTTGAATTTATTCCACATTCCTGGTGAATCTCTTCAAATTATTAAAAAAAAGAGCGACTTTTTAATTAAAGATACCCATATTTACCAGCAACGAATAAAACTAAATTCATGCGAATTGAGTCAAATTCAAGTCAAGAAGACAGTTCTAAAACTGATTACGGGCGACGAAGATAATGAAATTTTTGTTTTGGGATATTTTCATGCGCATCTAACCAGTTTTATACCATCGGCGTCTGCAGATGTAGGAATTTTATATACATCAACACATTGGATTTTAAAGTAAAATAAAATGCATCCTAATTATTTACAATCTGTTCAGGCCTTTCGTCCAGGATATCAAGATAGAAGAATTCAGTGCTGCGAGTTTATTATAACTAAAACACAAGAAGATCCCAATTTCTTATCTAAAATTATCTGTACAAATGAATCGAAATTTAACCGAAAGGGTCTTTTAATAGAAGAAATTGCCATCATTGGGCACAACAAAATTCGCATTCCGTTAGAAAAGAAAATTTTCAAGACACTTTTAGCTTCAATGTTTTTGCAATGGTTATACATAACTACGTTGAATACGAAATTTATGACGAGAATTTAATAAGCGCCAGGTATCTACAATTGTTAAGAGAAGTAATACCTACTGCCATTTTTGAATAACCTACTATACAATCTGATGCGGCAATATTGGTTTTAAATGGATGGAGTACCCGTGCTCACTCTTCACATGAGATATATCGGGAATTAACCAATATCCTTGAGGATAAGGGGATTGGCCGCAACGGACCTTGGTTCTGGCCACTTAGATTTCCCGATCTGACTCCCCTTGATTTTTATTTATGGGGTCGAAAATAATGTGGTTTATACGTCTCCCGTCAAAAACAGAGAACAACTTATATTTAAAGTCAGAGACGGTTTTCGAAATTTGAACGCTGAGCAAGTAAGAAAAGCAACTACAACATAGTTTAGAAGAAGAGTTAATTGACGAAGGAGATACTTGTTGAAACTTCATTATAACGCTAAGAAAAAAGTAATTGAACTTCTAGTTTCAAAAATTCTTTTATTGTAAATTCACTACAGTATTGTTTCGCCATACAATGGCTTCATCAGGTGGATGAAATACTGAATATGTTCAATACAAGTTTGAGTATTTATGTATGTAAAAATAATTGAGAAAAATGGTGGTGTAATAATTTACAATCTTAAATTTAGTAGAGGGGAGTTGTTTAAATCTAGTTGGTCATTTAAAGCTAATCCTAAACTATTGTATCTATTAATTTCTAGAAAATTGTTAGAAAACTTAGAAGAAACACCCTGTAAGGGATTTATTAAATGTCTAGACATTGCTCAGAATTTTATACATTTCGTTGCCTCCAGTAAAAATATGACGTAGTTCAGTTCAACTACGCCTTAAATATGTGGTTTTAAAAAGTGCATTGAAAAAATTAAAAGTTTCAAATTAAAATAATTCAAAAACGGTTAATTTATAACAAAAGAAATTTTAGTATAAAATGTTATAACATAGTGTACAAGGAATCTAAAAAAGCAATAAAAAATATGACATTCCATTTAAAATATCAAAGTTGGCTATGACTTCTGGTATAATCGAAAGTGGTTTGAGTGTAGATACTTTATTTTAATACACCAAGTATCAAGATTACGTCCCACAAATTTTTAAAAGTGTGCTAAGGCATTAACATAGAAAAAAGCATTTGTCTCCTTCTGGAGCAAGTATTCGGATTATACATTACCAAGTCGTACATCGATAGGAAACGTTATGCCATCTGCTCGTAACTATGTTGAAAAAAGAATTAAAGCAGAATTGAAAGATAAGAAATTGTGGTTATGTGGACGAAACAACCGATCGGCAAAAAAATTCTGTGGTGAATGTGATGGTACGTACAATGGAAGAATTTGAACCGCCATCCTCTATCTTACTTGCTTCCAAAAGAGTTGCAAAATGTACTAGCAATGAAATCTTAAAAGTGGAGTTGAGAGCATTGAACAAATTTCAAGTTTCAACAAACCAACTTTTAATGTTTGTGAGTGACGGTGCCGCTAACATGTTTTCCTTAGGCCGATCTCTTAAAGAAGAGAGTGGCAATCTCTTACATGTAACATGTAAAATTCATGCTTTAAACCTTGTGGTGCAATTGATACTTAAATGTTATCCACGACTAAATGGTTTAATAGCTCAAACGAAAGCAGTGTTTCTAAAGTCCCCAAAACGTACAAAAATATTTCACGAACTGTGTCCCAAAGTGCTTGAATCACCACAGCCGATTACTACGCGTTGGGGAACATGGTTAGAGGCTGCGTTTTACTACTGCGAAAAAAGTGATTTAGAAACTATTCGCAAAAACTACTATGGACTAACGGAGGGAATTGAAAAATTACAAAATGATTCGATGTCGTTTGTGGATTCTGTTAAAATTATGGATGATGTTCGCTCACACCCATGTGCGGCGGAAGGCAAAAAAAATGAGTATAATACGAAAATTTGAAAAGATTTTTTCATACTAAGGCAAATTTGTGAATGCGCGCCGAAAAATCCATTAAGTTACTTTAAATTTGCAAATATAACTCGATGTGGAACGGTCGTTTTCATCATAGAAAAATATTTATTCCGCACGCCGTACTCATTTGACTGAAACAAGTGTGGAAACATATTTAATGATTCAAATATTTAATAGATGCCACCAAGTTTGTGATTTCATGGAAGCTTTTTAAAACAGTAAGTGTTTCAGCACGTTATATAATATTTTTTTCTATTCCGGTGTCGTAAAGTGCTAATTACGAGACCCCGTTGCTTGGTTACACAGTATCGTAATGTATTACTTTACCGCACTCTAATTTTTTTTTTCGAAGTTGGTCACAAGTGTAATAAGTAATTAAATCATAGAACTAAATCGTTTTAAAAGTTAAATATGGTTAGATATGAACGTTTGACAGTGATGAAAATGTAAATAAAAATTATAGAGAGAATAGTTAGAGACATTTGCTAAAACTTTATTAGTACTAATTGTACATAATAAAAGGCGTTCGACAGACTCTTGCTAAAGGAGTGTATCTACAAATTTGTTACTTCTATTGAGATTACTTATCATTGTGAATACTGCAATTGTTATATACTTTTACTGTAACACTAGAAGATTCGTGGGCATTAATAGATATTCCAGGCAGATTCTGGGAATACACTATATTTTGTTTGAATCCCTGCTGATTCACATTAACTAATAAATCACTGTGCATTATTAGAAGTTGATGGATTCTCTGTGATTTTAGTAGACGCATTAGGTGCAGTGTTAGATAGTATTTCAGCAACGTCTAATTTTTTCTTGATGGAATTATCAATGTAACCTTCAGCCACAGCGGAAGATTTCCTTCCTCCATGGCGCTTAATTGTAATTAAATCTAATCCACGACTACACACTCGTTCATTAGAAAACTCGCCTACGGCTCGTTTTCTAAACCTTGAACTTGTGCGCAAAAATCATATTATGAAACTTGTATCTTAATATACTATTTTATCATTATTTTATGTGTAAACATTCATGCGTCTGCATCATGAAAGTCACGAGCATAAATGATGCGAGTACGTAAACGTTACTGAACTTGATGCGGCCGTTACGCCCCTTCACGTTGTTCTCCGCACTGTACTGAAACATGCCCGTCTTTACCGACTATAATAATAACGATGATAAAGAATGGGTAATTTATAATGAATAACTCTATACAAGTTCGTGGAAAATTTTTAGCCTGGAAGGATAGAAAACTTTAAACTATCCTTACAAACTAAACAAAACCAGTGTAAAATTTTCAAAGCCTAAGAATGAGATTTTCATGCTCCATTGGCGCAATGCCTGTCTTCTTGCTATTGCAGTTATTGAATACTTTACAAACTCGCTTGATGTCACAATAATGTTAATCTCCATTATTTTTTAACACTCTATTTTGGAGAATAAGCGGGGAAAATTTTCTATCAAAAATGCATCGATCCAGAAGGATATTACTTCGAACACTAAAATTATTATCCCTTTAACCTATAAATCTAATCTATAAAATCAACAAAAAGGTTTTAAGTATATCAATACGTTATATGCACGTATTACGCATTTGTTACAAATGAAACTGACATGCAATATACATATCTGTAACTGTACACATGGACAATACACCTCGTATTTTCAACATTTACTTCTGCTTAAGACACGTGTTTCTGCCATCTATAGGCGTCGTCAGTCAAGCTAGTGAAGCAATGTAATATAAATGATACAAATCTTTATGAATAGATCTGTATCTGTATATAACATTACGTTGAAATCGCCTAAAAGATAAAGCAAATTTCATCCTATAAGGTGGCACTTATTTAGTGACATCTGACGGACGAAAGAGACTTTGCCGAAAAAGGCGACCTTTCGCTTGACTAGCTATGCTAGTACAAAAGCGAAAAAGTACGTGTAGTCCATTAACACGAGCCAGATGGCGGTATATAAACAAAAAGGTTTTAAGTATATCAATACGTTATATGCACGTATTACGCATTTGTTACAAATGAAACAGACATGCAATATACATATCTGTAACTGTACACATGGACAATGCACCTCGTATTTTCAACATTTACTTCTGCTTAAGACACATGTTCCTGCCTTCTATAGGCGTCGTCAGCCAAGCTAGTGAAGCAATGTAATACAAATGATACAAATCTTTATGAATAGATCTGTATCTGTATATAACATTACGTTAAAATCGCATAAAAGATAAAGCAAATTTCATCCTATAAGGTGGCACTTATTTAATAAGCGATATCTGACGGACGAAAAAGACTTTGCCGAAAAAGGCGACCTTTCGCTTGACTAGCTATGCTAGTACAAAAGCGAAAAAATACGTGTAGTCCATTAACACGAGCCAGATGGCGGTAAATATACAATATACATTTGTATTACATTGCTTCACTAGCTTGACTGACGACGCCTATAGATGTCAGAAACACGTGTCTTAAGCAGAAGTAAATGTTGAAAATACGAGGTGTATTGTCCATGTGTACAGTTACAGATATGTATATAGCATGTGTGTTTCATTTCTATCAAATCAAATTGACCGTGTTGGTCTAGTGGGTAGGTTACTAAACTATGAATCTGATGAACCGGTTTCAGACCCTGGTCTAGCCAATAATATCAATGCGTTTTTTTGGTCCCATCTCGATTCCGGCTGACAACAAAATGCGTACCTAAAAAGGCGATCGGTGCGTGTAGCGCTAGCCACGTTACTATCCTAGTGTACCCAAAGGCTCAAGTCGTAACAAGTCTACCATGTTACTACACCAAGGGTCTGCAAGGCTAGTTATGGAGACTATTATTATTAAATCAAATTGCAACCAAATCTAATTTGTTTACAAAATATCATGAGGAAATTTAATCAAATGAAAAATTATGTAAAACAAAAACTTTTTCAATAATATAAAAAAATATTATTTAAATTATTTTCGTTTTATACAAAAAAATAGTGAAGTTTTACCAATTCAAGTATGGTTTAAAAAAGTATGTATTTATGTTATAAACAAATTATTTTAAACTAAATATATACAAAAATTGAATAAGTAAGAAATAGTACAGTAAAATTTACTTTAAATAAAAGGCAAATAAAGGCATAAAATACATATACTAAAACATTGATTTAATACTAAAATAAAAAGTAAATAGGTATAAAAAAGAAAGTATAAAAGGTATAAAAATGTGGAGATGAATCAAACAAAACAAACATCCCCAAAATTATATAAATAAGACCAATTCAGCTTCTCCTCTTTAATTTCATGATTACACCATTATGCGATTTTAAAACACATTCAGCCTTAAGTATTACTTTGTGCTGTGGATTAGTTGGAAGTAATTCAAAACTTCTAAGTACTTTTGATACAGTCGACTTCATTTCCAACATTGCGAATTTTTGACCTATAAACAAATACGAGTATATTAAAGCAATAGCATTTTATAATTACTAAATGGATTGTACCTATGCAATTTCTAGGCCCAGCACTGAATGGTATGTAAGCAAATGGGTGCCTTCCTTGGGCATTTTGTGGGTTAAATCTTTCCGGGTTAAATAATTCTGGATTATCGTAGATGTTAGAATGATGAACACAATATGCGAAAACTATTAACATAAGTCCTTTTGGTAAGTGTAAATCATCTGCAAATATTTAAATTAAGTTGTTTGAATAGCTATGTAAATATATTGTGGTTACTCCAAACTATGTCCTCTTCCAGCGTTCTGCCATATAACGGCACAGTAGTATAAATACGAAGAGATTCTTTAATTACCATTTCTAGATATTTCATGTCCTGTAGGTCCTTATAGGTTGGATCGCGATTGGGGTCATCGGAAAATATTATTTGCTGCTCATCGAACGCTTTCTTCTAAAAATTTTTTTTTCATAAATAAATAGTTTGAAGAAATCTGACTCAGGATGATTGATTCTAGTTATTAATTTCATTCATATACATGCCACTGTGTTAATAAAAACTGTTCTCATCTTAGTATTTCAAAATAATACTATATTAATAACACTGTTAAACACAAATTATCTGACGTGACCATTTTTAGGTGTTTCTGATGTATTTCGACATCCTAAAAACTAATTTAAAAACAGACATTACTTATCACCCACAGATTTTTAGTAAGAAGCATTTATATTTTGTAAGTATGCAATATATATGCACCTGGCACTATTTCCTGTAATGTACAGCAGTGACGAACAAACTATGTTAAGACAAATACATTCCTGTTTCTTGCATACAAGAAGTACGCACCCAAATCAGATATTGTACATAAGCAGGAATTTACCGGCATATGAAGTTACTGCATTTCCTATGTCGTGCCGCGAGACGTCGTTATTAACGTCTTTGTGTTCTGCGTACTTAATTTATGTATATTTCTGTACTGTAAGTGACTGTGAATTAACAAAAAATGCCGAGACGGTGTCTAATAATGTCAGCAGTTTTTATTGTGTGTGAGAAAGTAATTTTGAACTCACAAAAACGTAATTTCAGCAAGCTTTAGGAAGAATTTGCGAACTTTATTTTGGAGTTAAAATAGCTGATAAAGATAAGTCATCGGCCCTTCACATATTGCTGTGGACTTTTCCCCATAAATATTATAAAAATTTATGTATTTTTAGTTGTACTATTATTTTGAACGCAAATGGATATTTGACTTGCGCAGTTGGAGCAAGCCGTTTGTATTGATGTGGACAATTTTGAATACTGTATTTTTTTATGCGAAGCCTGCGTGCTAGCTGTATACTTCAGACACAAGTGTACTCTGAGATAAGAAAGTTGTGTTTATAAAAATATTAATCTTTATCTTTTTAATAGTAACTTCGGGTTATTTTTGATTTAATTAGTTGTTGGTGCTGTTTAAATTCATTACTGATATTTAACGAGTTTGTTTATATATATATATATATATATATATATATATATATATATATAATTTTTTACGTAAGTAAAATATATTAAAAGATATTTTTTATATTGAATTAATTGAATATTATATTTTTTTATTGTATCATTATTATCGTATTGAGATTTAGTCTTAGTTATTTGATATAAATAACAAAGAAGGTTTTTAAAATTTCTAGAAAAAAAATTCTGTAACTGTAAAATTTTATACGTTTGGTATCCCAAGGGCATTTTTTGTTACATGTGGGTGCACATGCGTTAGAGTTTGCTTCGGGCTGTCAAGTTAGTTTGTTTATTTTGATTTTGTTCGCTTGGGAGAAATTAAAAAGTTTCTTTGTAATTTATTATTTTTAATTTTGATCGGCATTAAGGTTTTTTAGTCGTATGCTGCGGTCATTTCCATGAGTTATTTTTTACCTTTATAATATTGTTAAATGAGGCAATATTAATCTTTATACTTAATAAAGATTTTTTTTTATTTCTTTTTTATTTTTGTATTAAATTTTCATTTAAATTTTGTATTGTGTTCTTTAATTTAATAATCCTTTCTACACATTTTGACAAGTAACTTAAAGATATTTTCGTAACTTTTCCCAAACAAATTTTGAGTGGCGCCTAACTATTTTACTGATTCAATAATTTTCCACTTTTCCGATTGGAACCCTGAGAGGAAAGCAGTCCCATTTTGGAAATAAGCCGACTGAATATCCTAGCTGGATAGATTTGTCGTGAATGGTGGAACAGCTAATTTCCAAACCACAGGTCATAGCAATATGTTGTAAGACTTCAACATGTTAATAAGTTGATTCAAAATTCGAAAATGTAAAATTAGCTTTGCAGTAACAGTAACAGACAGAACCTTGTTCCTTTTGCCTCATTAATATACTGGTCATTGGACCGAAGTCCTATCCTAAAGCCACCAGAATCTTGTGACCAATTTTCTTGGAAATGTCGAAGCTGAAAATTACATAGATCATCTGACTAAATTACTTAACGTCTACTGAGAAATAGGATGTGTCGAGTTTCTAAAAATTTACTGCTCACTTAAAGGCAATCTCGATTTCTTTTCGGAAAATTTGAGTGCCGCAAGTGAGGAACATGGGGAACGGTTGCCCTGGCACACTACTAATATGGAGCAGTGACACCCAGGCAAATGGAATCCTGGTTTGGTTGACGATTGTTGCTGGAAATTAATTCGAGATGCCCCCAAAGACGAAATATGCATGTGATCTAAAATGTACATACCCGACATTGATATATTTCAGTATAATGCACAAGACTTCGTAGCAAAGTGTAGGCGATAGAGAAAATCCGAAGTCATTTTCTTCTTTCTGGTAAAATGTTATATAACATATCCATGTCATTAAAAAATTTATGATGTAAGTCATGCATTGACGTCACCCAATGTGCGACGTTAACACGGCCTAGAACCGCCTAGAGAAAACGCCGATACCAAAGGACCGCGAAATCGAACAAGAGTTTTCCCTAGGCCTAAAAAAAGAACTCGAAATGGAGGGAGAGATTCATTCTACGAGTGATCGCCGTTGTGTTGATATTGTTATATAAATGTGAAATAAATATTGAAATAAATACTGTTAAATTACAGTTAGTTTTATTTAAAACAAACCCTAAAGACAAGTATATTACAAGTTTATTTTTGTTTATCAGTGCAATTAGTTATTTTGACTTATGTTATTTATTTCCTTATTACATATTATAAATAAAACGATTGTATTAAAGAAAGAAATTAAATTAAACATCATTTCCATAGCCTTATTATAATAAGTAAATAGCCGATAAAATTTTTGCTTTCGAGGCATGCCTGTCAAGTCATGTCAAGTCTTAACTACATACTGCCATCGAAATACAGTTGCAATATCGAACCAAATATATTATTAACAATAATAATTGCCCAACAGAATCTTAACCGAATTAACATTATTTAAGAAATTACAAAAACTACCTACCGACAAAAATTATTAAAAAAAGTAAATATGCAATTATGAAAAATCATAAAAAAACATAATTATTTGACACCTTCAAAAGCTATTTGAAGCAGTACACTACAACTAGTGTCGCATTTAATGCACTCTCCAGACGTTTTTTCAAATTATCTAAAACAATTATCAGGATAAAATAAAACAAATTAAAAAAAAAATTGTTATTTTATCCTGATAATCGTTATAATGGAATTTCATCAAGTAAAGGCTGAAACAATCATATATCTAAAACAGTTTCCTCGCATTCTGTTGGACATCAATT
The DNA here is from genome assembly GCA_935421215.2 of Melolontha melolontha. Taxonomy (NCBI): domain Eukaryota; kingdom Metazoa; phylum Arthropoda; class Insecta; order Coleoptera; family Scarabaeidae; genus Melolontha; species Melolontha melolontha. Next base: position 161,917,050 of record OW285237.1, on the reverse strand, counting down.
ATATTATAAAATCTTTGCCTCTTCAGCATTTTAGAATTTTATAAATATAAATCACAAAAGTCACGTAAAGAGATAGTAACCATTTTTTTTTTGACAGAAAGTCTGAATAAGGCTGTAACTTGACCTATTAGTGTGTTGATTATTTGTTGGGAAACAATTTGGAACTATTTTTAGAACAAAATTTTGTAATCTATTCAGAGTCTCTAAATAGAATTATAGGTCCCTAGTTGACAAAGTTTTGGTCCACTATTCCCTTGTGATTGAAAAAGCACACCAGCATGATTTTAAATTGCGAAGATAACACACTCCCTTTTTCGAATATTATGAACTTCTATAGCATGCTTTGACATTTTGTTTCTTAGTCGTATTTGAAGGATCAAGTTTTATTGCCCTTAAGAGGTCTTACAAACATGTGCGTGTTTTAAAAATAATTAGTTACAACATCAAGTTCACGCTGCCTTTGTTCAACTATCAAGGTCTAGGCACAAATTTAGAAATCTTCGTTGTACCCAATTGTTCTATTAAAATCAGCCTGTTTCTTCATTAATCTAATCATATTGCATTATCTGTCAAACCGTATACAGAATCTTGTCACTTCCAACAGTCGTAACGTCTATTGTAATGGTCGTAAAGTCTATTTATTTTATATCTTAGTCGGGCAGTTCCTCAATCAATCCCTCACTTATGCCTCTGTCGGAACATATTTGATCTAATATTCTGTTAATATTAAAGGTCGGTCGTTTTTGTATTTAGTTTTTCGCTTATCTATCCGTCTTCTCATCCATTATTGAATTACTTATGCTACCCAAATCAGTTCGACTTTTTCAAAGCAACACAATTATTCCCCTAAATTACGATCACTTATTTTTGGTAAACACGAGAATATCTACTATCTTTCCACATTAACACAAATACTTATATGAGTTTATTACAATTGTGTGACAGATGATATCTACGTGACCATTTCATGAAATACATTGGCACACCTTCTGAACAGTGGAACAAACCATTGAAAAAATAAAAGACAGATACTCATATGCAGATTATGTTAATCTAATGAGGAGCACATAAATAATCCTTTCGATATTATCGCTGTGTGTAAATTTCTAATCGAAGAGATATATATATATATATTACTAGTTTGGTTTTTTAAACATTGTTTCACCGAGATTCAGGTGATTTTTGTAAGCCTTTCAAGCATTTAAAAATAATGAAATTACATGGGACTTGGCAGCTTGTATGATATTGGTTCGTTCATATTTTCAAAATTCTTGCTTCACAACCTCTCCTTCTTTCTACAGGCATACAATAGTGCAAACCTTCCCCAAAGCACTACCTCAATAAATTCATCACAAAAACGAATCACAAAAATTAGGTAACACAAACTATCCTAAATAATATGCACTTTAATTGTTATACGAGGGACAAGCTGAAATTATTGAGAATAAAAACACGGTTAACATTTTCAAGGATTTTATTTTAAATATGCTCAAAGTAATTGCCTTCAGCAATGATACACTTGACCATTCTTTCTTTCCACTATTTAAAAGCTCCAAACCGATTTTCTTTCGGAATACCTTCAAAATAAACGTGAACTGCGATATTAATCTCTCATTTAGACGAAAACCTTCTACCCTTAATTGCGTTTAAGCCCAAAAACTAGCCAAAAGTTACACATTGATAAATCAGGTGAGTATGGTGAATGTTCTATTACTTTTTTTATTTTTCCCAGACAAAAACTGGAGAGTTAAAACTGCTGTATGAGACGGTGCATTATCATGGTGGAGCATAATTCTCTTGTCTGGAACTCTACCGAATACTTCAAGCATTTTTTAGTGTACCACTTACCTGTAAATGTCTAGCTTAATTACATTTACTAAGCCCGTACTTCTGAAGAATACCGCATACATACCTTTTTCATTGCTCGCTGCTTCTTAGTCATTGTAGGAGCTTTCCCCATCTTCGTGAATTCATACACGACTCTCTTGGCGGATAAGAAGGTCGAAAAAGGGAATATAAGTTTCGTCACCTGTCACTATTTAGGAAAAAATTTCGTGACCGCCATTATTTAAGAAATTTAAGGTTTCATAGCAAATTCTTACACCCTCTGCTTTTTAAAAGTTTGATAGGTGATGCGACTTACCACTTTTTTTAAATGCAAGGTGATCGTGTATGTTTGTTTTAACAGCTAAAATCTCAATTTTGATGTTCTATTACTGCGTAAGTGACTTTATTGTCCTCTTAAATTATATTTTTAAGAGCAGTAATGTTTTGTCGGTAACAGCCGAAGGAGGACGCCCTGCTCCTTTTTAATGCTGAACAGAATTTCTTGTTCGTTCAAATTCCTTATACCATCGGTATATTGTAGCAAAGAAAGTGCTTGTTCACTAAAAACTTAATCTAAACTCTCTTTGCACTCATAAGCGATTAAACTTCTTTTAAAATCATAATAAATTACACGACTCTACAAAAACATTTTCGTTCTTTGTCCTAAAGTTTATTTTATAATTTTTCGGTTAATTATGCACAAAAACGAAAAGAAAATATCTTTTTTTGGTATAAAGTTTGCTTTTGTGATAGTTATAGTAATAATACTCATTTTTGATTTTTTTTATAAAGTTTAATTAATTTGAATACATTCAAAAATACCGCGCGATCAGAGTGGGGTTTTTACGTTCACATAGTGCCGCTAGATGGCACTCGAGTGATAAACAACGATCAGATGTTTTGTACAAGTCTAGAAAACCTTAAAATGTCGTCGCGAAAGTGTAAATATGATGCTGATGCATTTTGTTATACACATAGGTCCAGCCCGCTACGGGCCATACGCAACAATATACGTATGGAACGTAATGCGATGTGGCAACGTATGTACGATGCCACTCCGCGTGCGCATACATAAGTCCGATGATCGAGAGCAATAGACTGCCCGTCGTTCGTATCTAGCTGTGCAAACGTAAAGGTTGCAACAGTTGCAAGTTAAACTGTTTAGAATTTTCGAGACAATAACCACTAGAAATTTCGGGGGAGTGAGGCGGGAGTTTTACTCGGCTATTGTTTGGGGAGAGAGGGCGGTATTTTCGAATCCTATATTTAGTGACTTTCTTAGAATTAAAATTTATTTTGCGGAATTATTGATTTTTTTACTTTTATCTTTTAGAAAACGTTATTGTTTTTTTATTACTTAAAATTACTTTTCCGTAGCAGCTAAGAATACAATAATAATAACTTGGAGATATAACGACCTTATTATATCTGAAACAAATGTGCAAATTACGTATACAGAACGAATATGCAAACGACTATATCCTTGCCCGGTTTAAGTCTTACTAAATTCATAACTCTGCAATGTATGGTAATGTAAGCTACTGCGCGTAGAGGGGATTCGCTGTTGCCACTTATTGCTGGGTATGGCCCGCTGAGAGCTGGTCCTATCGGTATATGTGGTCAATTTATTAAAGTTCGAGACGTAAAATACGAACTAAAGACATCTAACGTTCTCTGTGAAGCCTACGAAGCATATTTTGACTGTCCTGTTCGGCATCAAGACAAGCCACGGGCTCCACATGTTGCTTGTAGTTATTGTAAAAGATGTTTGGATGGTAAGCAATTTTTAATTAAGCGGTGAATCAAATATAATAGACATTTCTACATTTTAGGTTGGTATCGAGGTGAGAAGAGGTTCATGAAATTTGCAATATCAAGGATCTGGCGACAACCAAAAGACCACGTCAATGACTGCTACTTTTGCATTGTGAATCCGAGTAAAAGACGTAGAGATAAAAATGCAAAATCTAACGAATATCCTGACCTTGAATCTTCTTCTGCTCCAATTGCACACGACCTGACACGACCAGTACCTGAGCCACGGAAAAAATTATCGCAGAAAAGTAGCTCATCTCTTAGTACTAATAGAAGTAATTCCGATAAGGAGTTTTCACTTACACCAGAACAACCAAAACACCATCTTATTATTACAGAAGATTTTAACGACTTGATAAGAGATTTAAATTTGCCAAAAAATAAGGCAGAGCTTTTAGGCTCTCGCTTAAAACAGTGGAATTTGCTTGATGATGTTAATATCACGGATCAGCGGACTAGGCATGAAACATTCTCAGCGTTTTTCACAAAAGAAGATGGACTTTGTTTTTGCAATGACATAAAAGGTATGTTCAAAGAAATTGGCATACCCTGTGTTCCTAGCGAATGGCGTTTATTCATTGACAGCTCTACAAAATGCTTAAAAGCTGTTTTATTACACAACGGAAATAAATTCCCATCTCTTCCAATCGCTCACTCAGTACATCTTAAAGAAAATTATGATAGTGTTAAAATCTTGCTTGAATCTGGAAAGTTTCGCGAGTATAACTGGCAGCTGATTGGAGATTTTAAAATGGTGTAATTTTTAATGGGACTACAGAGTGGATATACAAAGTATCCGTATTATCTGTGCTTATGGGATAGCAGAGCGGATGCTAAGCACTGTATTCAACGGTCATGGCCTGTAAGAACAGAACTTTGTGTCGGAAAACAAAACGTAACATTTGAGCCGATTGTTGAAGCGGAAAAAGTGTTAATGCCACCTCTGCACATTAAGTTCGGGTTGATGAAACAATTTGTTAAAAAACTTGATGAAACATCAGAAGCTTTTGGATACCTGCAAAAGTTTTTTCCGAAGTTATCAGAAGCAAAAGTTAAAGCTGGGGTTTTTGTTGGTCCGCAAATTAGACAGACTTTCTCCGATGAAAAATTTCCAACGTTGCTGAATTGTACTCAAAAAGCGAGTTGGAACAGTTGTAAAGTAGTAGTTTCTGGATTTTTACGAAATAACAGAGCTGTAAACTACGAAAGGTTAGTTGCGGATATGCTAAAAAAATTTAAGGCCATGGGCTGCAGTATGTCATTAAAAGTACATATTGCTGTGGATTTTTCCATCCAGAGAGAGAGAGAAAAAGATGGAAGATTTAAATTTTGAACAACATTTGAATTTTATTGATATTTATTATATTTGTAATTATATTTTTGACTGACTCTGTATGTTTATTAGTTTAAACGTATGGATGCGGACAGTATTGGTACTATTGAATTAGATGTAGGAATTTTTCGCGGTAAATTTAGTGAGAGATATCAGGACTAGCAAAGTAACTGGTTGTAGAGTATAAGAAATTCATTTTTATTCTCTGTTTTAAGTAAAGTCGGGTTTTTTATTTTTAGTTTATGCATTTATTTCTGTGCATGTAACGTTCTTTTGATTTTTACGAGAGTTGGTGATCTAGTTGTTGAATTAATTAAAGTATGGTATCTCTCACGTAGTTTTTGTGTTATCAGTGCTTAGATCGATGTAAGTTCTATAAAAACATTTAATTTATATAATTGATACTACGATTATTTTGCTTATGTTTATAATTTTGTGTATAATTTGCGATAATTTTGATATTTAAAGTAGTATATGAATACTAGAGAAAGTTGTCATGTTTTTTAGTCAGTGGAGTTTTTTCTTCAAGATTATATTCTAGAACGTTTTAAACTCAGGTTGGATTTTTTTTATTAGTTGTGGGTTGATTTTGTCGTGTTTTATTTGCGCATGACTGTAAGGCTGTTACGTGGTTTCGATAACTTTGTAGTTGTTGACATTTGAGTTGTAGGGGTTAAAGTAGAGGTCAAACTTGACAAATTTCTCATTTATTTATTAATTTTATGTTTGTTCGAGAGTCACAGGGGGTTTTTCTCTTTGTGCGAGTCATATTCATAAAGAGTCTTTCCTCCTAAGCTACTGTTAATTTGCTTTAGCTCCCTGTACATTCGGTAAAGGGATTTTTTTTTCTTTTTTTTATTTTATTAAATATTGTAACCTAGCTAGATGTGTCTTTTATTAATGTTTATTGTTTTACTTCAAATATAACCTGGCCCATATCTGCGAAGATCGACCCGAGAGAAGTGAGCTTAAGGAATCTACAAGACTGACCAGCTGGAAGTATAAGTTGTAGTGTGAACAAAAAAGATTAATAAGTAATCAAAAGCAAATTCCACAGCAATATGTTGCAAGCTCATTTAGATAAATTTAAAAACAACATGGGAGCGTATTCAGAAGAGCAAGGAGAACGTTTTCATCAGGACATTATGAGCTTCGAACAACGTTATCAAGGCCAATACAATGAAAACATGATGGGAGACTATACTTGGGGTTTATTGAGAGAAAGTACTTATGAACATAAAAGAAAAAGTAAAAGCGTGCACTTTTAAATTATTTTCCACTTTTTTGTAAGATATTTTGATAGTAAAACTTAATAAAAATAATAAACATATTTATTTGAATGGTTTCATCTTCAATTAAAAATTAAAACCACAGATTTTGAAAAATATCGTTCAATCGGTCTCCTAAATACAAAAGCAAACTTTTTCATGTCATATATTTTTTTTTCGTCTAATTACGACCTAAAATATCGAAATTTTATGCTTTAAAGTCAAAGTCAAATTTTGTGTTGACCCGTGTTATGATTCGAAAGTGCTCTCTGGCTAACTCCATTTTCTTTCACTTTTAACAAATAAGTAGCTGAGTTATGACGAACGTAACTTCAACAACAAAACGTCAAATAAAAGATAAAGAGTTGAGCTACATTAACACTGCACGATATTTTTCACAGTCTACTAGATTTTCTTATTCCGAATAAATTCAGCTTTTCCCTCATACTAATACATGTAACGTTCCTTCAAAAACTTTCCTCATTAGAGACGGACACGTTTTTTGATAATGCTTGGTGACAGTGCCCGTAATCTGTCACAAACGTATAATTTTGAATGAGCATCGCCGTCTCTAATGGGGAAAGTTTTGTAAGGCACGCAAAACTCTTGTGAAGCTAATGACGAACACATTACTAAACTTCAAATGATTTGGCCTCCGAAAAGAAATAGTTAATAAATCATAAAGTTGCAATTGTTTGTTATGCTATTGTAAAATTAATTTTTGATTGTCCCGTTATTTTAGCAAAACTTATACTACATATATTTGTAAAATAATAAATCTCACCTGAACGTCTGGATAGGAACTTAAAGAATATAAGATAAAAGCTATAGATGTTGCTGTTGTATCATAACCCTAAAGATGTTTAATAAAATGAATAAAATTAATTATGCATTTATTACTGTTTCTTACTTCGAACATAAACGTGTTTATCTCCTGACAAATATCATCCTCCGTAAAACTAGGATCATGAAATGAATAGTCTAACATTAAATCAAGAAAGGCTCTTCTCTTCTTTCCATCGTTCACAAATTTTTCTTTTCTATTGTTTAAAACAAATTTCGTATAGTCTTGTACTACCTTTAGCGCTTTTCGTTCTCTTCGAAAAGTTCCGGAGAAACGATATATAAAACCATTAATGAGGATGGGCGAAATTGAACGTTTCACCACAATTTCCAATAGTTCATTCACGGATTGCACATATTCAGATTTGTAGTCGCTTTGGGCATTGATAGACGTGCCCATTGCACTCTCTAAAAATGTATAAAATGTCAATTTGAAATGTTGTTTATTTTCTGAAAGATACTCATAGACAGAAAAATGTAAGAACCGCTATCAGTTTATTCTCAATAACCTGACTTGTAAGCTTACACGGTCGTTGTCCATGATTGCATCTAGGAATCCGGGTAGGAATCACGATCAATCCTGATAAGGGATATTTATATCTGGCAAACGTTTCTATCTTAAAAACTCAACCATAACTTTACGCTCCAGTGACCCGGAAGGGCTTCTATATAATGCCGTCCCTAACTAGCAGACTTTCAGTTTCAGTGGTAGCAGCTCTGAAAATATCAATCGCAACAGTGGACGAAACGTCGACCAAGAAGGAAGTAGTGCCAAGGACGATTTCAGCCCGAAATCAGAAGCAATTAGGTTCTCAATAATGTCTTCACATCTGTGCTCTTCCTTCGATACAACTGGTCTAATATTGTTACGTGGTCTTTGGCTTTGTTTCTTATTTATAATATTATAGTTTTCTTTAGTTTTACATTAATTATACGGATAGATTTACGAAACAATTTAAATTATCGGTTTTGCTTATTGATAAAATCACCACCACTGAAACTCTAATTTTAATAATAAAATTTTATTTTATTTTACCCAACATTTAATTCCATTTACAGGATAATATCTTAAGAATATACGTGAGAATAAAAAAAGAGAGAAATCAAACACATAACGAGTACCAGTAAAAGAAAAAGTATTAATATACTAGATACAGTACCATAAATACTAATTCACCCTAAACATAAAAAAATCATAAAATAATAAACAATACTGAAACAGTTAATATTTATTAACATAAACAAGTCTATATATGTAAATAAAGGTAATAAAAACAAACGCATCCAGCAAATAATTAACTCAACAAGACTACAGCTGTTATGAAGAAGTCGTTTGAAGGTTAACAAATTAACAAAGTGTATATCGATATCCGAAGAAACCTGATTGCAGTAGCTGCCCATAACGTAGACAGGAGATTTGACCAACATATTGATTCGCGTAAGAGGGAGGTAAAAAGTACAAGAAGGACGTGTGAAGAATGGTGTAACAAGAAAATTAAAAAAAGATAATAACGTTGTCCAGTCAACTTCGATGTGAAGGAGTTTATAAAGGAAGTTAAGGCTGCTACAAAAGGTCTAAAGAAGAGGGAAGGCACGTCAAAGTGAGAAAGGAGTAGAGCCTGATCAAAGCCTCTAAGGGGATAAACATCGTCCACCTTAAACCACAAGTACTTCAATGGTTGTCGTAGAAATTGCTCAGATAGACGTATTTGTGCTTGATAAAATGAATACCATATCAAGCTGACATATATTTCATACGTTATCCCACTAATGCATTATATAAGAAATTCAATACACTCACGTTAGAAAATTGACCAGAGTTTCGGATAATAAATCCTAGAGCTTGTGTAGCCTGCTTAGACATATTGCAAATATGCTTATTAAATGTAAGTTTCATATCAAAGGTAACGCCCAGGTCTTTAATGTGTGATATATTAATATCTCCAATTTGGCAACTGAAGTTTTCATTTACTCTTTTTGTGAAAGATAATATCTTGCACTTGTCAGGGTTGAAAGTAAATTATTGTTTGTGCACCAATTCTATATGTTAACCAGATAAGTTTGTACTAGACGACAATCCCACGAGTCGGTGACAAGAAAAAACAACTTGAAGTCATCGGCAAGAAACGGTTATTAGACTTGATCTGATTTGAAAGATCATTAATGAAAATAATTATAATGAGTGGTCTTAAGTTACAGCCTCGCGGAACTCCAGAAGTGGCAACGTAAGGTGATGAAAAATATCCGTTGTAGAATACACGTTGAGGCATCTTATGTGGGAGCGAAATTCGGTTTACTAATAATGAAAAGAAGTGATCCTAAGTTAGAGCCTTGCAGAACTTCAGAAGTGGCAATGTAAGGTGATGAAAAATATTCGTTGTAGAATACACGTTGAGGCATCTTATGTAGGAATGCAATTCGGTTTACTAAATCCAGAACTTACTTAGCTGGCAAGATATTTACAAGATTTATGAAAGGTGTTTGATCAGGAATGTTAAAATTCAATCCCCATTTGGAAACGATTCAATAAATTTAAATAGATTGGGTTGACGATTTATTATTGTGAGAGTTGCAGTTTCAATGTCTGTCCATTTTAACGTGGAATACGGGATAATAATTAAATTTTTCCCAAATGAAGATTAAATTGGACTGAAAATTTTACAAAATTTAATACACAATGTGTTTGATTGGTTGGAATCTTTTGGAGACTACTATGAAGAAACTAACCTGTAACAAATGAACATCAGTATTGATTATATATTCGGGAATAATTAGAATAATTTGAATAATTATTCGTCATGTATACATAGGATTTCTCGTCAACCGAGTATAATAGATCGATCTGATTAAACTAGGACAACCTGATAGATTACCTTTCCACTACATACGACCTCCATAATTCTAGGTTTCAGGAGTGCACTGCACTTCCGGTCAACATGCCAAACAGACAACATTTTGTTAAATATCTGCAATTTTACAAATTTGTGTGAGAAGTGTCGAAAATATCATGAAAACAAGCTAAAATATCGCAAGGTTAGCGTGAAGTGGATTCGACGATCTTCGACGGAAGAACATAAGTGAAAATTGTCGTTAAATCGCTCCTGTATTTATGCAACAATATGTAAAGGAAGTAAGGAAGGAATCTTTGAACTTAACTACTACTTATGACGGCTCAGCATGCAATGATATTGCACCTCATCTCCAAAGCTGATGAGCTAAAACTTTATTAACGTCTTATAAAATAATGACTATATTTTTCTGGAATGCTCAAGGTGTCCTCCTAGTTGATTTTATTACAGGACGTCATACAGCTGATGCCTAATAGTATTCGGCAATTTTGCTTCACAGAGTTATCAAGCGATCAGACGCAAGCACAAAAGAACGAAAGTTCTGTTTGCTTCCTCATAACTATTTTTGGGTTGGAAAAGTCTACTCAAATAATGAAGTTAGGTAGAGTGGATAACGAGACCAACCCAGGCTTGTTGCAAAAAATATCAGACGGCCAGATGGATTACGCGAATGGAGGCTATACGTGGAGGCTATACTAAAAAATAACATAGCTATTTATTGTTTTTTTTTTTTGCTGTAGTATTGCAATAACTTTTTTATAAGTAGAATTCCAGTTAGTTTTGAATAGCCCTCGTATAAGAAAAGATTTATATTAATTGGTTTCCTCTTAGTTTGTAGGTTTGAATCAGTGTTTCGGACACTTCTATTGTGGTCGATGTATTATGTTTATTTGCATGGGGCATATTCATTACGACAATATCAATATGCTAAACTACCTACTTATAAAATGAAACGTCGACAGCAACAAAGGTGTTGTTTTCCTAGATCACCCTTTCTTGTTTTTGTCTTGTTGTCTAACAATGTACGCTCTCTTTGCTATTCCAGTGACTTCTTCGGTGTATGTGTCCTAACCAATCCTCTTTCTTCTCACCGATTTTCTTTCCAACTATTATCCGAGAATTATTTAATTCGATCTTTTCTGGTCTAAATTTTCATAAAAATCTAAATCCAATCTTACGTTTTTCCTATAATATGCATTAACCTCCATAGTTTGCATCATAAAAGATAGTTATAATTGTTATTTTCTTTACTAGTTATTTTAATGTTTTGGTTATATTTTCTTAAGTTAAATTAATTTATTTTTCTGTTAGTTAAAAGTGTGCCAACTTTATTTGTTCGTTTAGTTAATCCGAAGTTGATTGAGTTTCTAATATGTTACCTAATATTACAAACGGCGGCTTTGCTGGTTATTGGGATGTGGTGTGCCGTGTAAATAATAATGAAATTATTGTAAGATAAATAAAATAATTAGTGGTGCTGGTGAAGGTTCATCAATGTTCCAGGACGTGTGTGATAATGGTTAATTAAATAAATACAACAACTTACTTACTAAATAAAACATAGGAGCGTTGTCCTTAAAGTTTGTATTTATATTTACATAAAAATAAATTGAAATTCGTATATTTAAAAGTAATAAAACAAAAGTAATACATACACGAGGAGCGGTAAATACGTAATAAAAAATTAACACAAAATACACTGAAACGAACGTTAAATTGAGTAGTAAATTGAATGTTAATTAATTACGATTAATATAACATAATCTCTGTATCGAACAATACAGAGTTACCTTTGATTTGCGGAGATGGTCGGCCACGTGGTGCTTATATACTTGGACAGATATGTAGAGCGATGTTTGGCCGGAGGAATATGAAATTAATTAGTTAAATTAATATGGATTCGCTTAAAAGAATAATATATGTTGAACAATACAAAATTACCTTAGAAGCGAAAGAGGCCGGACGGCGTGATGAGTTGCATTGTGTACTTGAACAGCACGAGGAGTTGTTTAACTCATGAAGGTTCTAAAGAGAAGATCGGACTGATAGTTTGTGTGTCGATAGAACACTGGTTTTTGAAAACGGTCTGCTTTATGACCTAAGTCGAAGAGAGGGTCGATATCTTGAATAATAATTAATAAGAAGCGCGACCTGAAGAGTTGTTCTGTCCATGACATAAATATTATTAAAATATCGCTTGTGACATAAGCTTCCTAATGATATGAAACACAACATATAAAGGAAGAAGTATGTAATTCAATTAAAACAATATAAAATGAAATGTATATAGAAATTCCACAGTAACGTTAGGTCAGGTAGAAAACTAAGGGTTAAGGATATAACAAAAGAAATGCTTTCTCTTTGTAAACGAATATACAGAAAATGTCTTAAGTTTAAATATTTTAAATCGAGATATTTAAAGAAATATAGATTAAAAATAAATTAAAATATTTTAATATGCGGAGCGTAACACTAAGTATTTCAAATTTCGCTCGTCAGTAATTATGCTGTGTTCTGCATTTATTTTCATATTTACATTTTTCATTTCATCATTTAATATATTCATTCTGTGTTTTGAATTTTCTAACACATTTGTCCGTCCGTATTATGTCACTATACATCAGCTGTAAATACCGAGTGACCAAACATGATTGAAGCAAATATCTAATTTTGCAAAATAATAGTTGTAACAAATTTTTCCAACCTATATTACAAACAATACAAGTATGTATCAAAAAAATTATTCATAGAAAATGCTCAAAGTGTTGGCCTCCTATTTGTAAGCAACACCGAACCGAGCAATTGCCTCTTGAAATGTGTACTGCAGTTCTTGTAAATTATTTATGGGATTTCAGAATACTAAGTTTTCTTAAATGAAGGAAGAAACAGAAATTCAGAGACGAATAAGTCAATCTATTTGCCCATAAACCTATACTTATAAAACGGTCTGAGAAAATTGCCGTAAATAATTATTTACGGCAATTACTTTTGCCCCACCCGTTACAACAGTGAATTATAAATTCACTGTTGTAACTGGTGAGGCAAAAGTAATATCATAATGTCAACGTGCCATAATATTTGCAGATGGCGTCAAATATTATTTTGCTTTAACATTTATGTTGTAGATAGATAGATTTATGTTGTAGATAGATAGAGAATTAGTTCGCGGCATTATTGTTACTGCTTCGAAAACCACCATAATCTGGCTTGGTTCGCCATATATGTCGAACTTCTACGATACATGGCCGTAAGATAAATATTTCACAGCATCTGCCAGCCAACGGCGGCATGTCCGACTACATATATTTTACATATCATGCTGCAGGCGACTAGGCTACATGTAATGAATTACCAAGTACTACAAGTAATGAAGTCCAAATCCGCCAAGGCTGGGTTGAAGACGTCGTGACTTGCTTGCTGGGCTGCAGACCGAATTCGGTCTAGTTTATCTAAGCGCTCCAACAAAATGGCTAAACATTGGGAACGCTCAGCATTTTGCTCTGGACTCAAGGAAGCCAAGACAAACGACTGACCCTATTGATGGCATGATGCAATCGAACACGAAGCGTGTCCAACTGCCGGACATTGCTCACATCCTGAGATGTTACCAACATCTCCGCATCACGTGTTTTTACCCGCAGAGCATCCAACTCTGACGCTACATCCACAGAAAATTCTGGATTTGTTAGAGAAGTATTTGCGCCTTCCAGGCGTAATAGAGGACGCAACAAACTACGCAACTGATCTACAGTTTTGGAGTCACCAACACTGATACTCCTAAACTGGAGTTCATATTGAAGCTCATCCTTACGAAGGCTACCAGCATCAATGGGCAGAAAACCCGACGCCATATTGGTTAACTGGATCGAGATAACTAACTTGTGGAAAAAAAAACTACTACACTAAATCCACCCCCTCCACTAAATAAGCGAAGCGGCCAGACAAGGTAAAAGAGAGAGATAATTCAAGAAAGTTTGCAAGAGAGAGAGAAGAGAGAGAAAACCACCCTGTATATATATAGGAAGAGACGCGAAAGAAGATAACGGCAACCACTCAAAAAAAATTTACGTTGGGCGCCAAGTTGCTACGACCAGTACGTCGCGCTTAAAAAAAAAGAAAAATTCTATATACACCCCGGAGCAGACCCGGTCTCGGGCGACTGAAACCGCCCCCTGCCCGTTCTTGCCAACATCTAACGGCCCACCCGGCTTCTGAGGCTGCCTCAGCCCAGGGGTGGGGAGACCCAGAGGTAAGTAAAACAACCTAAAACGATAGTCAAGGGCGCCACCGAATTTATGCCGCTGGACGTCGCAAACTCGGAAAATGATAATATAATAAAAAAAAGGCAAGTAGCGTTGGGCAGAAGGACGATTCCCCGACCGAGACCCGCCCCACTCTCGAGGATCGAGTAACGAGAAAGAAAACTGTGCTGTTTCCAAGCAAACAAATCCTATTTATTATCACACTCGCTAAATGAGATGAAAAAAATTTTACAAATCTTGAAATGGTGAACTTATACGATTAAGTTAAAAATTTACTTAGAAACGATGTGTAACATATATTAAAAAAAAATAAATAAATAGATATAGTGAATTTACTACAATGCGGCTGATGGCCAGTCAAAAAAAAATAATTTGGAACAATGTGTGATGTAATCAAAATAAATAGATATATTGAATTTATTACAATGCGGCTGATGGCCTTAGTTCGCTTGGTTCACAATGTATTTTACAATTTCAACAATTCATTGAAATAAATCAATCTTAATCTAGGAAGTTTTTAATTAAAATAAGTTGGCAAAAATATGTAATGGATATAACTAAAGTATTCAAATAATATACATGAATAAAAGCAAGTTAATATTGAAAAGTTTCACATCTGCTCGTGAAGCGAATGAACAAAAGTATTAAGAAAAGACCCAAAAAAAAAACAGGTCAGGCAACACAAGTTATTTTGTTTGAAAACACCTGGGAATTTATTAAAACGGTCGATAAGTTAATTGCAATAATTATATATATAAAATATATCTGTCGGGTGGAATGGCTACTGTGTCCCTTTTCCCTTCCAAGAAAGCGTCACATGCGGGAATAATAAGGTTTTTTTTCGTTTTTCCTCGCCCGTCGGTTACACCATCTAAATAAAGGAATAAACAACGAAATAAGCGAAAGGAAGAAAAAAGGAAGCCCAGATACATACCGAAGAAAGCGTTCGATGGCGGTGAAATTAATTAAGTGCTGTTTAACGTGCTATACTTTTTTTCCTTATCTCATCACTTAAGATCCTCAAATTGAGATATCGCATTAGCGATTAATTTCGATATTAATATCAACCAAATCCCTCACGGGGCCGTAATTATACAAATTACAAAAAGGCTACATTGATAAATATCGGTGATGAGGGAGAACGTAACCACGTTTCGAGATCGGCAACTAACGACGGAGTGTAGAGAGCGAGTCTCGTACTTTTCCTTTGAAAAAAAGCAAGTACTGAGGTACGAGAAAAAAAAGAAAAAAACTTGAAAGAAATCAAATATATTAACAAATAACGAATAACAATACCTATACAGGTAGGTTCGTTGGAAATGGAGCAAAATATACTAAAGATATCAATAATTATTTTACAAAATAACGTGATGAAGCGTTGAGCGTTACGGACACGTAACAACATTTAAACCTTTCGATACCGAAGGTTGTAGAAATGATGCGGTTGACGAAGAGGGTACATTATGTACCCCATATTGCAAGTAGGTAAGACTATATTTAAAAAATATATATAATAAACATATATTTATGACTCCTCCATTCTATTTGAGCAATTGACATTTAGAACATGTTATTGTTTATACAGTTCTTTGGTGCTCGGCACAAATGACATGTTTTTCTACTTTTGCGATCTTTATTACGTTATATCTCTGGTTCGGATTCAGCTTCTTCTATTTTATCCTCAGACTCTGATGCATCTGACAAATTATTCTCATCGTGAAGAAAATCTTTATCGCTTTCTTCCAACCACTGTAGGGCTACGGCACGATCTTCTTCTCGAGACAGATATAATTTTTTTTTGTTTGACATTATATCTACAAAGCATACACTTCGAAGCAAAAGTGAAAATAAACACAATAAAAATACACCCACAATGCTTGGATTACGCACAAAGCTAAAGCAATACCGATATTACTGGTTCGCCTTGAAAAAGAATACGTGATACAAGGTGTTTTCGTCAAATTGCGCAATGTTACCAGAATTTCACTTGGAACATGGATGCCAGAGGGGGGCACAGTTATATTCCATGCATAATTTAAATTACATGTTGGTACACATTACAAATAAAGATAACTCAATTGGATTAACCGAAATTAGAATCCTAATCCACAAAAACAATGAAAAATAACAGTTGTACCTGCCTCAGGTATCGGAAAGTTAATGCATAGTTTCTTTCTAGTAGCTTAGTTACCCATAGAAACCGCCGCCAGACGGTAGATGTCGTGAGATATTTCTCATATAAGCATATGTCGTACAAGTTTGACGTATGCGGCGAGGTAACCTAGCCCATGGTGATTTTCTTCGTATGCTGACAAGAGAACCGCAATCTGAAACAGGTGTCCGAACATTGATAGTCTCCAATGTGAATTGCTTTAGGTATCCATATGTACGTATGCAGATATATTTCAACATTTTATTATCGCATTTATACACTTAATGTTAATAAACATCAGTATACTATATTTTACAGTGGCGTGATTATTAAAACGATAATAAATTGTAATTTACCACAAATAATATCCAATGTACAACGTGCAACAAAAGGGTATATATCTACGAAACTTTTTCTAGATTCAATTTCCAACTTCGAAACAAGAATGTTGCTTGCGGAATTGAAAACATCAATAAACTCTTCTAACATTTGAAAATGAAAAGCAGGTGTTAGAATTTTTCGGTGTTTCTTCCACTTGTTCCCTGAAATAAAATTATCGTTAAATATTCCATTCTTAAAATTGTGCCCGAACACAAGATCGATACTTTACTAGAAATATTTTTATTAATGTATACCTGTACTAGTTAATAATCCAAATCCTAGCCAATTGTGGAAAAATTTATAATTCCATGATTTTTTTATAATTGTAGTAGAATTCAATATGGGTTCTAAGCCTTTGGGATCACAGATGAGAAGAAATGGGTATGTACCTAGGTATCCTTTAAAGTTACGATTAAATTGCTTGAAAAGATTCATAAGATTGGGCAGAATTTCTGAAAATTCACAATAATAAAAATTTGCATAAAATATATTAAACTGAATCATAATTAACAAAAGAACTTTTTAAGAAATTGCGATTATTGAATGCGTCGTTAATAGTGAATGTGCTACTAAACGAAAGTACGAATTCACTTGCATGCTACCATTTTTTTTAAACATTAGTTTTTGCTTCGCCTTTTGAAAACCGATTTTCCATTTTGTGTAAATACTATGCCTCCAATAAAATTCTTATGATTTTGATACAAATTTGGTGACAATAAACAATAGTACGTCCTCTTAAAGTTAATTCAATTAAATTTGTATTTCAAGTCGAATATTTATTATGATGTTAGAATTACAACAGAAAGTTTTTATTAGTGAAATTTATTTTAGAACTAGGAGGTTAGAAAAGAGAAGTGAGTTTATCTGTAGTAATACCATAAGAGCTTTGAATTTATCGATAATTTCACGAACGCTTTATACGAGCGTTTTCTGTCCTCTTTGAAATGAATTTTTTTTAAAAGTCTGACTGGGTAATTACTTGGTTTTACTTTGTTGGGAATCAACCATTTACTGTCAGCACATTTTTGTGCTCCACCTTGGGTAGTTTTCGTGAATATGGGATTGTACTCTATTCTTCCAGTTGGTGTATTGTATACGTTCATTTCTTCTCGGAAGTAGTGAACCAATGCCAATTCAATCGACACTATCAGGTAAAATTTCTTTTGTAGTCCATCTGGATTTTCTTCATCCCAAACATTTATCATTTTTTCATATTTGTTTTTCTGTAAAGCTGCAGAACTTATTTTCCGTTTACCAGGTATCGCTTGAAGAATTCTCCTTTTGGAGTTCCTTGCGTCGCGGGCTGCTTTAAATACGATGCTCTGAAAAGGATCAATTTTTCTGTTATATTCGTTATTAAACTTCTCTTGTATCAATTTTGCCGTGACATTCCACATCGTTTTAACAACACCTTCTTTATATTCTTCCCCATTCACCTTCCTCATATTGAAGGCCCAGTCTTTCAGAATATCTGCAAGTTCCTCTTCTGTAACATTTTGTTCGATGCTGTAGTTTTTCGCATCACAAAACTCACAAAATTGTCGCCAAATTGACGCTTTACTCTTTTTTCGTATTAGCCGGTTCAGCTTGTTTTACTATTTGATCAATGTTTACAACTGATTCTTCCCCAAATCTCAGCATTGTTTTGTGACAATGAAACCAGTTTTTTGACAGAACTTTAGAAATGTCTATCCTTATTAACCGCATTTCCATAACAACGCCTAATTATTCTACTATGAAAATTATCGATAAATTACCGCTGTAATTTCGAGTTGCTTCAGTAATACGCGAATCTGATAGGTTTATATTTGTATGTGTAAATAATCAAAGTATAGCAAACGCCAATTAAGTTGGCGCGAGAAGGGGTAAGTTCGCGCAGGATTAGAAGTTGTGGGGAGATTTGTATTTGGTTTTACATCAAATGTCAGATAATTCTAACCTCTGAGCGTGTATCATCGCCTAGCAAAGACATTACAAAATATGTTCTGTCAAACGTCAATGACAAATGTATTCTGACAATTACTTGGGTAGTGGGGGTGGACGTTTTTAAAAACGGCTTCTGCGCACCCCCTTCTCGCGCCAACTTAATTGGCGTTTGCTATAATCATATACAAGATCTTCGTCATTAATTTCAAAATTGAAATCAGAGATGGCCACATTCATGGTTCTGTAATAAATTACGTATAACAAGGACAATAAGTCATATTAATAATAAAAACGATACTTCATGCTTTAACATTTGTTAATTACAGAGGGCAGCACCAGGGTATGAATTATTATTACGCCGGAGCGGGTATCGGAATTCACCTTAAACGTTGAGTGAAAGAATATAAAGTACGTATATAATACTCGCGTTGAGGAATAGATGGCGTTGCAGTAGAATCCGTGCTGAAATATACAGTTCTGAAATTAAATTTGCGATATACGATGATATATACTGACTGTACAATAAATTCGGTACTATTAGATGTTTATAAATGACTGCTAGTATGTCTACGGCTGAGATATTATTTATGTAATGGTTTGTATTCCATATTCTGCATCTCATAAATATTGAACAAAAAAGAAGTATGAATATGCTAAGTAAAATAATATTTATAAATAGAAATAAAGTAAATACATAAATATAAATAAGATGTCTACGTAAGTACTAATAAAGAAAAATTATATAACAAACAATCTAATTTCTTAATATACAAGATTTCTAGAAGCAAATGTGCTATTTTACCAAAAAATAATACATAAGCACCAAAAGTAATAAAATAAATATTGTAAAGAAGTTCCTTTTTGTATATTTATCCTTTAAAAATGTATAAAACATATAGGCTTCACATGTCTGGGAACAGAAATATTTTTAGCACGAAAAAGTATATCATTCATTCCCATGATCTAGTACTTTTCGACAAAAAACGTTTGCATAGTTTAGTGCATTCAATTGACTCCAACATTAGAGAGAGATACTACCGATTGTCATAGAGCTAGTACTGGCAAGAAAACGCCTATTAACCTATTTAGGACCACTATTCGACAAATCAAGGAAAACGCAAATTCTTTAAGGAATAAGCTTTTATTTAGGTATTTAAAACATCCTTTAAAGTAAAAAAAAAGACAAACCATTGATTCTTATATTTTTTTTTGCGTTGCGTTAACGCAACAATGGGACTATATGCACAAAAAAATATTACAATTATTAATTATGGTAGTCTTTGAAGCAGTGTGAATGTAATGGAACTCCACATTTATTACACATAAATACGGTTGTACTTTTGCATACTCTACAACGTCTCCTCTAATTTTCAGGATTTCTTTCAATTAGGTGACCCACATTATCTAAACGTGCACTGGACGATAGAGACGCACTGGAACCACGTCCTCGAATTGATTGTGTTTTACATTTGTTAGCACTAATGACGCTTCGTACAAGTTCAGACCTGAAATCCAGCTGCGAAATGGGTTTCTCTGTGTGGTTTCTCTGTGCAGTTTCCAAGCATTCACCACAGTAGAATCTAACATATTTATAAATAATGGCCTCCACCATTTTTTCCACGAATATTTATTCGGTAATTTGCAATTGCGTTATCGTGTAGATCAACGCCTCCTATATATTTGATATATTTGGCAATCATATTTGGTTGTGATATAGAGATATTTTTTCCCTACGATTGTACCGCTTCACAAACACATTAGACAGTGCAGACTCACTATTGGTTGCTACTTAACCACAGAATTGTCATTGCAACGGACCACGCTTATTTCATTTAAGTGATCGTAACGAGAATCCATTATACCATCGGCGCCTAAAAAAACGGGTACGCGTTCATGATTTTTATTGTATTACTGCGTTGATTAAAGGAGTACAAAAAGATACGCAAACGATTACTGTCATTCTATATAACCTTTGCACATCGCTTGACATAGCTTGGCATTAAAGCGAAAACACACTATACGATTTTTGATAAATTACGTTAGTTCATCTATCAATGTTGTACTCATTTTTTATGGCGCCGATGGTACCACGATGTTTTTTATTCCTATAGACTAACAAATCTCTAAGGGGCATTTCAGCATTCTGTTCTCACGTACAGTTCCAGTAGTAAAGTATCCTTGACGTTTCAGATGAACTAATAGCTTGTAGCTCGTAAAAAATTATTAAAGTATACCTTATGAGTCGACTTATTTTCTAATACGTTCAAAAGATTGATGACCACTGTTTCACCTAAACCAAATTCTCTTTTGGCATTTTCAACACATACTTCAGAAATTGTTGTAATCATTGTACCAGGATTACAGAAATATTATCTGTAATCCTCGAGATAAAACTATTATGGACTCTAATTTCTTCAACTTCTCTATCCCACAGCGTAAATGTACTGAATAAACTCGCGTCACACAACGGATACCCAATAAACTTCCCCCAGACATGAAAAAGCATGTTCAGACAGGAATATTACTCATGACAACAAGTACACCATTTGTCTCAATGGTGCGTTTTCGCAACGCTGTTTCAAATCCGTTTGAGAAATATTTCCGGAAAAAAGGGGATTGATTTTTTTCCAAAATAATGTTACGTGAAGTCTCTTTTATATGAAACCTCTTAATGATAAATGAAAAAGTAAGCTGTTTGTTATTTAATTTAAACTTAGATACACAAGTTTTTTTCTTGAAAATACCATAGTTTTAGCGATTAGCCGTTCCCAAAATGTTTATTAGGTTGTTTAAAAATATTTATTAACGCAATGCTACTGACAGTACATTCAAAATTATTACTTTTTAGTACGAATTTTTTGGTATTGCGTTAACGAAACTATGGGAATAAATGGGTTAAAACACATGAGCGATCGACCGGGACAAGAAATTATACCTGCGGCATATACTTACCTAGCTGTTTAACTGTAATCCATTTATCAAGTTACTTTAAAAAAATATTCCTGGATTTGTTTGTATCTTTATAAAATAAATATTTTGTTACTGAAATACAATTTTAATTTTATTTAAAGATGCGGTATACGGAATATACAGAGTACAGCTTTAAAAAATCCGAATGAGTATGAATTAAATGGACATGTATTTATAGAATGAAATTAATTAAATAGTTACTTAGTAATAGATGGAAATAGAAAACACATCAGTAGTAAAACACAACTAGATTTAATAACGTTTTAATTTTATTTTTCATTATTCTTGTTTTTGTTTCAAAGTATTTAACTTTGTGATTCAGTTGCAAATTAATTACATTTTTGCGAACTAATGTAAATGTAAATATTGCTTTCTACATTTTACGACGGTAACTATTTGAATTTTTTAATAGAAGAAATTTCACCCGACCGAATTTTTTCAATTAAAAAATTCGAATAATTAGCGTCGCTTAATGCAATTTCACCACGTGCTTAAAATAAAACTGATTTAACTATTCAAAATCATTCACATCATGAGAATACGAACTCCGAATATTTTGCCAGTACTAGCTCTATCTCGCTTCCAATTTTCCCTCTCTAATGTTGGAGTCAATTCGTAATACGCATAGGCAATCCATATATACTACATCTATGGTCTTTTGTAAAGAAAAAATAGAGCTACAGAAATTTAGATTTTAAACGTTTTTACGTTAACTAAACTATGTACGATATTTATTTTAGTTTGATTCTAGACTTTGTTCAGTTCGTTTTGAAAATGAATTTATCTAAACCCACTTGTGTATATGCCAATTGTTTGACAAACAGTAGAAAAAGTAATTGTAGTTTCTTCAATTTCCTATAAAAGAAGCAGATAGAGTCAAAACTTGGCAAATGAACTGTGGTAATATTAAAATATTCAAAATGATATTAGTGATTTAAAAAATTTGTTAATTTGCGAAAAGCATTTCCATCCATCGCATATGTATGAGAGCGGAAAGCGAAAATTATTATTTAAAAATGTCATTCCAATGAGGATTCCAATAGTTAATCTGTAAATATTAGCACTATTACCGATACTGTACGAGATATGAGAACGGATTTAGAAATAACACTAATGCAAAAATGTGAAAAATTGGATTCTAGAGTAGATTCTGCAAAAAAGATTGCAAAGAAGTTATTCTATGAAGTATAGATTGAAACGAAGGCTAAATTCATTTTCTATAAATTCTGTTCCACAAAATTTCTTATCAAATAGAAATAAGTATCAAATGACTTTCATTAATATGCAACTTAGACATAAATGCAGAACGAAATGGTCTGCAAGTGAAAAAGAGTAAGCTCTTTCGTTATACTATAAAACGCCCAGTTGTTATAAATTGATAATCAAGAACTTGCAATTTCTCTTGCCATCAATGCGAACTAATCAAAATTGGTTGAAGGTATTTCAATTAAAAACTGGAGTAATAACTACTTTAACTAGAAAATTAACATTGAAGCCAAAACTATGAGTGAAGAAGAAGGAGCGTGTGTTGTAATGTTTGATGAAATTTGTTTAAAACGTATATTGTAGTATAACAAACAACAAGACTTAATAGAAGGCTACGAAGATCTGGGGACGTTTGGCAGAAACAACGAAATTGCTAATACTGGATCTGTGTTTATGAGTAGAGGTCTGCTTCACAATTGGAAAATCCCTCTATGCTATTTTGCATCAGCAGGACCTGTCAAGGGTTCAGTTTTACATGACATAATAAAAGAGGTTATAACTACTTTAAAAAGAAACTCTTTTGAACGTAAGGTGCTAGTATGTGGTCAGGAATCAAATAATCATCTTGCGTTGAAATTATTAGTACAGTAGACAGTAGACGATCCAAAAATAAATCTTGATGGTTCTACAATATATACGTGCCTCAATGGTTCTCACCTGATAAAAAGCCTCAGAAATAATTTCTATAATAATTCGTTACAATTTATCATTAATGAAAACCAATTAACTGGAATAATATTGTCCAAACGTATCATATTGACAAAAAAAGTGAAACAACTCGAACAATGATTAAAATCACGGACACTCATATCGCCCCAACTGCATTTAAAAAATGAGAGTCAAATATGCGACCCATTTTTTTTTATACAGTCGCAGCAGCAATCCTAACACAGCATTCTACGAAACAGGCTTCAAATTAGGCTTCAAATGGCTGTGGATAGTGGAAATTTTGCTGTCGAACCTCGAAATTTGTGACAACGCCGACACGCTGCCAATAATGGATATGGCCAATGAGAATGTGGATTCGTCCAATGTAATCGAGAATGTAAATCATTCCGGTCAAAAATATCCGGTCGAATATTTACGTTGCTGGGCTATGTTGCTCACAAAACACTCAAAGACACAAACCGCGATCTATGTCGCCATTTATTAATAAAGGGAGGTGAAATGATTAATAGTAATGCACTCTTTTTACTATATAAAGACTTTGGACGCCTAGAACGTGTTAAATATTGTGATGACTCACCGATGATCTCATACGTCGAGAACCGTCCAGAAAATGTAAATATGTAAAACATGAAAAGTCTAGGCGAACATCGAATATGCCAGAAGTTTTTCCGTTAGTATAAATAACAGTCGGGAGGGATTTACGCAATTCCATACCAAATCATCGCCGAGTGAACTTACATAAATATAAATATAAATATACAAATGTTCTTATTGTTAGTAATTAGTTTTTAAATTGTTATTCGTTTTTATTATTACTATAGTGTGTGTTAAACTACGGTTAGTCTTATTTAAGAATCCGCAGAAAGACAAAACTTTACAATATTTCCAAAGGCCCAGTGATATATTTATTAAGATTTTTAATATATTACTACATTTAGTAACTAAATCATTTAAAAAATATATAATTCAGACGTCGGTGTTATTAAAAAGAAGTGAAAAAAATATTCGCCACAATTTATCAGAAAACCCAGACTGGTTACAATTTAAATGTGAAGAACGCAAAACAAATACATTCACCTAACCCTAAAAATGAAAATCTGCCGGTATTGTAAATGGGAAAGTTTTGTCAAGTCAGGAACAAAAAGACACAAACCCCACAGAAAAATTATTATTTTAAGAAGATAAACTTGTCCATAATTCCAGTATTACTTGAAAATAATTTAAATTCTTCGTTTCACTTTACTTTTGACATTTCAGAACTCTTTTTTTATTTATTGTTTATTATTATGTGCGATTAGGTACTTCAATCAAAAGTTAGTAGATTTGTCTTTGTCTTTCTAAAGTTCCTCTTCATAATATTAATACTAGTAATAAGTTAGTAATAACTATAATAATGATAACAATACTAGTATTTATATGATTGATAAGTAATGATTGGTTGTAAAATCTAATTGTTAAAGTGTTATATATTTATAAAAATATTCTATTATATATAATAATACAATAAAGCCAAGAATAATTGTATCTTAATTTTGACAGTTATTGCCGCTGAATTCTCCTAAATAGGAAAGTTTTTATTTCTGCAAAAAAAAGGTTTCACGTAAATGCAACGATTATAGTTCCATTCACGATCCACAACCGATTAAGTGTGAGGTGTAAAGGTGCGCCGCTTGTCACGCCGCTTACATACGAAATTAGTATTACTAAAATCACGTTGATGCAACTTATTTTTTGCTATTTAAATTGGCCACTGTACTTACCGATGGGATTGGCAAAATCTAACGCATTTCCAAAAATAGGAACTAGTGGTGGTCCGGGAAGTTTATTTAAATACCTCTCAAAATATGTGATCCAATAATACCAATAAAAAATCCACAGAACAAGCGGTACTATTACAACAAAAGGAATAATTTGCCACATCTTTTAAATCATAGATCTCTTCTAAATACTGCTGCGCAATATAATATAATAATATTGAATTACCAAATAAATATCATTTTAAATATATACTTGCAAATCAATCAATCAAAACATATTGCCAGACAGGTCATAGATTATCACACATACTCGTATTTCCTGTTGAATAGAACATGTTATTTTATTTACATATTCGCTATTCTCTATTTTTAAAATTAAATTAGTACCAATGTCTCAGCTACAGCGGATCCTGAAGTTGATAATCGAATTATATTAATGATATATTGTCTTTGGCATCAATAATTATTTTTTATAGAAATATTTATTCTACGCAAGAGATATTAAATGGAATATTCGACAAATTAGGTTATTGCGATTTTCAGTTAGGTGTTCGTTTTGAACATCTGCTCTAATAATTTGGAATTATAATAGAGTTTTCTTTAAGAGAATTTTTCATTTTAATAAAACTGCAAATAGGTTTTGATTATTTTATTTTTACACAATTACGTTGTTTTGTATTTTATGAAGTGATAAATAATATCACGTTATATGATTACAGTATTTAATTTTTCTTTGCGATTAGAGAAAATTTCATACCCCTTGTCTATAAGCATTAAAAATGCATCTAATGCTTTTGCTTAGTCTATCGCTGGAGGCACTGATTTAGTGTAACATAAGCTAAACATAAGACGCTAGCTCACACGGTATATAGTAATAATTCAGGAAGCTCACAATGTTGCATCACCATAAACATTAATTACATTAATCTTAATGTTTATTAGCAAAGGCCGGATTATATACAGTTTGCATAAATTTAAAAATTTGCATAATATATTCATTTTGTATATTATTTGCATATTTTAAATATCCGAGTTTAATTTATTTACTAAATCAAATTTATTATAGGCATTACTAAAAATATTAAATTAAAAATAGCATTTTATTAAGCCTCTTCTCGTTGCGCATCTCCAAGAATTTATTAATGCTCTTTCAATACATCGCGGCCGAGACAAAATTCCAGGAAAAGCTAATATCTTAAAATTTCTAAATAAATACAAACATACATTTTACCAGAAAATTAGGAATATATGTGTTTCTTTGCTATTCGGAGAAATTTATTCCCATATTCGAAAGTAATTTTATTTTAAACGTCATTTTACGTTGGCTTTTCGAAGTGTAAACTTGTGAGTTGTTATATATAACGTGTGTATAATTTGTCGCAAAAGCTACACGCAGCGACGTTCTTCGTTTGGTTTTGAATAAAAAATCTTAACGTTAAAATGTCGTATCATGCTTCGTTTGTTTTCACGGGGTTCTTTTTCAGTTCAGACTTTTAGTGCGTAACTAACCTTTGCTCTTCGATATCTGTTAATAGAGATAGATGCAATTTAGTTTAAAGAAAAAAATTTTACTAGTATTATTTTGTAAACGTTTTCTTTTTGATTTAAAAGCTTGTTTTAAACATTTATTCATTAACGTACTTCCACGAAAAACACATTTGGCAACGTTGTAGAACAATAAGTTTGTATTTCAAAGTGAGTTCAATCAAAATCATTACTGTCAAATTTTGACATTTACGAATTTACGAAGCATGATACGACATTTTAACATTAAGATTTTTTATTCAATACCGAACGAAGAATGTCGCTACGTGTAGCTTTTGCGACAATTTATACACACCTTGTATAATACCAAAAATTCCGAAAATAGCGACTGGATGGATTGCACCTTATTCAGAATTGCGTATGAATGGAGAAAAAGTGTTTTGCGTAGCATGCTGCAAGATGGTGAGTAAGATTTTAAGTTTATTTCTTCTTATTAATTAATTAATTAGTTTTTAATTATTTAATTTTTTTATTTTATAAGAAAACAACAGATGATGTGATATTTTCTTTGCAGTTACAAGTGAGAGAAAGTTCCAAGTCGACCAACATATGAAAACTCCATCTCATACTGCAAAGCTGATGAAGAAGATGAAATTGGCGAAGAAAAGTCAACAAACATTACCGCAATGTTTGCCATCAACTTCCAAAATATCGTAACAAGAACAATTTAATGAAGATTTGTGTCAAATGTGTGTGTCGGCAGATATTCCACTACATAAATTAAACAATTGACAAGTTATTTTTGCAAAAGTTGCCACCAACGCGGCGTAAAATTAAAAGTGTGACGAGTGATAAGGAGGGATCGCTCGCTGATCCTCTCTGGTCTGAACCTACCTGTTGTTGTTATGTGCCCAGGAAGGTCTCTGCCGCTAACTCTCTTGTTTCGGAGAACGTCGCGGATTCAAGGCCGCGAGATGGACTATGGACGCCACCGTTATTATCCACCTGCAGAGATAACGCTATAACGGGAGCAGGCGGGACCTGGTAGCTCCAAATATCACCAGAGGGTCAGCCCCTTATCACACGTTGCAGAGCAAGAAACTTTGTTAAACTCGAAAGCTAGTGGGAAGGGTAGAGATCGAAACACAATCAACAGTTTCACAAATTTATTGAATACACTTAGCTATAGAATAATCATCAAAACATATAGGCGATGTCAACACTCTCAAAATAAATGCCAGACACAGTCGCTTACTCAAGTCACAAAACATATACAAGGTGAAGCCCTGTTCAAAAATTCAAAATGAAAACAAGACGAATTATGAGTAGTTACACAGTGACCGAAACTAAAAGTCTTACCCCCGTATATAAATAAAACGAGAGGCGGGAGAGGATAGCCCAAAATTAACCTTCCAGGATTTAATAATTTGATTCTACGAACGAGTTTAAAGGAAAACTCAAAAGACGTCAACGCGAGAGATTCCAGAATGGCAAAATCTCAAGAAATTCGGAAGGTTTCCTTAAAAAGTAATCAAGGTTATGACTTGTTATCAATTAAAATAAAAGTAAGAAATATTACAAAAATAGAAAATCAAATCACCCAGAATGAACTTTTGGAGTACCCCCCGTATAACAGGTGTGCAAAATTTAAATATATTTAAAAGTCCGAAGAAATTTATTAACAAAGGTATACATCAAGAATACCAATTCCGTATACGTAATATGGATTCTGTACAGTAAGTAACAAAATATGTAAAGTAAAATTTACAGATAAGTTCATCGATTATAAGGTATCGAAACAAACAATTACAGGACCGATCTGAAGGATCAGGCCTTGATTATGACACTAAATCTAGGCAGATGACAGACAGAGACGCTGTCGGTCTTCTGGAGTTAATAATAAGTTTCTGTACCAGTACCCGGGGATATATAAGATCATCAACGGGTTTATTATTGAATCAGACTCGATCGACACAGTTAAACGCACTTGAAATAGGGAAAAGAACCCTTCTAAATGATCTGAATTAACAGGTTAAACTATCGCTCAAAGTGTGTGTCTTATAAGAGAGTAACAGCTTGATTAAAATTTTAATTTAGAAAATTTACTAAACGCTAATCGATAATTAAATGATTTTCTTACAATATTTTGGGATAGCAAGAGATTAAAAGGCAACACCTACTTTATCTGGGTTTCACAAACAGTATTTGTTCCTTCCAAATACTATTACCGTTCACAAAGGCAAAACAATACTTAATTTTCCCCAGCAGTCCTCACAGCGACGCCATTTTGGGAAACCAATATGGTTGAACCGCGTCCTTTCCTCCAAATCCAAAAGAGTCTCGCAAAATAGATGAGCCCCAAAATACACGGGTTGCGGACGGCCTAAGGGAGTTTCAGAACTGCGTCGGGGTAATTCGTACAGCCAAAATTATGCCCTATAATTCACAGGTTAAAAATTTCCGGTGGGACGCCTAACGCCACACAGTAGAAATCCAATATATTCTCCGAAAATCAGAGTAATCCACGTTATTATGAACGTGTAAATGAATCCGCAGAAAACAGGTTTCCAATGAAAACGTGCCACAAACACGACTCAGCGCTTATGAAGAATATGTCTTAATCGCTGCCGTAACGATATCGATGAAAATGCCGGATACACGTCATCGCAATTGCGGAAGTATAAGAAGGAAGAGAATTAGTTTTCGAAATCTCGAGAAAGATTTCAAATCGCATAATGTGGCAAATAAATCTAAAAACGTTAAACAATTTAAAGTCCAGAGACGATAATTTCTAAAAGGAGTCGGTAAGTGAGATTCCTGTCGCAGAGGGCGAACAACGAAAAGGAGATGGCGCAATAAGCGGTGGAATTAAAATTAAACTAGAAATAATTATAAAAGGGCCGTAATTAACAAAAGAAGATGCGTTTAGATGATCTATATTTCATAGCAAAAATTCCTACAAAATCAGTTTGAAATTCGGTATGACTTTTAGCGAGTTAACAGTGAAAATCTTGCGAGCATTTCGGAAAGGGAATTTAAAAGATGGCCGTATGCTAAAATACAAAGGCTTTCAGGATGAATTGAATGATTGTAAAGGGTTGACAATTTGTAGTTGAAGGGTCTAAACGGTTCGATATATGGAGTTTAAAGCAAATTAAATAACATTAGTTGAAATTATTTATATGATATAGTTACGAGGGTTTTAAGAGAAATAATAGAGAAAATTTGCACCAATATAGGTCGTATACAGGAAAGTGAATTTATGTGCGTAACAAATTTCCCCCTTTCACCACAGAAATTTACTTGTAAATTTCTCCAAAAGTAGATGGTAAGTACCCTAAGGTAATCCAGAAGAGTGAATACGTGAGCCCAAATTAAAATAAACAGCTGAACAAAAGTTCGGCAGAGCGGTGTCCATAAACGACAGTATCTAGCAGAACATTTGAAAAGAATCGACGGATCGCAAATAAATCTAAAAACTGAAACTATAGTGTCCTAAAGCCACAAACGCAAAACGCAAGAATCTGATGAAACAATACAGAGAATTACGGTAGAACCAAATAAGAACATAAGCAGAGTTAAACAATCTGACCAGCGACACTAGTCTAAAACAAAAGATAGCACTGAAGAGTGACCTAAGAACATGAACCTGAAATACACTTTTAACAAAACTATCTAAAAGAAGATAGAAGCAAAACGAGACGCAGAAGGCGAAATCGACTCAATGTCAAACAAAACTATCTTACACTAGATAGGAGCGTAACTAATCGTAAAAGGCGAAATTGACACAAAGTCAAGTAAAACTATCAAACTAGATAGAAGCAAAGTAATACGCAGAAAGCGAAATTGACAGTACGTCAAGCGAAACTAACTTACACAAGATAGAAGCAAAATTAAACGCAGAAGGCGATTTTTGACACAAGTTCAAGCAAAACTATCGACGCTCAGATTGCTCGACGGCAGAAACTCGTTAGCACAAAATAACCAAACCAACACACCATGTCAACAGTTAGCTCGGCCTAAACCACCACAAAGGCCCTTCGACATTCGGTCGGTACTGGGATTACAAATAACGAGAACATAAAACAACAAAACAAACAGTACTGAACGGTCGTCACCCCAGCATCAGAATGTGCAACAGCCGATATCATGCCGAGTGTTCAAGCGCCACGAAGAGAACAAGAAAGGGGAAGGAAAAGCTGCATAAAGCACCGAAAAAAAGCACAGACTAGGAGGGGATCATTACTCCTAGCGGCGAAAGAAGATAGAAAGCTGCGCTATGAACACAAGTCACGAAAATCGTCGCGGCACAACCCAAAACTAGGGAACAACTTCCGACAGCTCTAAAGAGACTAACTACCGTGAAGCAGTAGTAGCTTAAAAAAACAGGATTAACTAAAAAGGTTTATTACTACTATATAGGAAGCAAATGGTTAAGGAAAAGTAGGTAAGAATCTAATAGGTAGGATATGAGTAACTGTGACACTGTGTACTTACGAGTTCCAACAATCTTACAAACGTTACGCCATGCGATAGAGACAACAACGAAAAGGAACTTAAATCTGGCCAAACAAAATAAGCGGATACGTTTCAACAAAAGTTTAAAGTGCAGCGGCGGCCTACCACCACACTGATACGGTTGAGGACCAATAAACAGAAAAAAGTAAACAAACATAGACACGTCCATGACCGATAAAAGAAAAATCGCGATTACAAACGAGGGGTGTCGGTCTCAGCCCTATAAGAAGCTAACGGGAATGGACGACGGAATTTATTGACGTCCATCCCGCTTCTTAAAGCGAAAGAGTCAAAATCGGTAAATATAAAGAACATCAAGATGTATCCAAAAGTCCACATACTATTATCTTAAAGAATCATTCTCAAAGGTCAAGGAGAAAACGGTAAACAGCAAATATGCAGGTAAAATAACAACCCATTTGCCAAATATTAACCTAAAGTGAAGATCTCTATAAGAAAATTAAATTATATAAAATCCAAAAGTCAATAACAAACGTCCAGTACGTATAAGAGTTTACAAATCCCTCACTCGAGGAAAACCTACACGGTACAATAAAACTCTATACGACCAGAACAATTCAAACAGGTAAGATCTGTGTATAAGTGTGATCTCCAAATCCTCTAAATAGAGATGCAACAGCAGCAAAAGATCAGCACTATCAACAGTTCTAAACCTTATAACGTCCATACTCATAATATTTAGTATATCAATCTTCAAGATTGTTTACTGAGTCAACTCGAAAGCATAAGCTATTCTAGAATTAAGAGACATCATCTCAAACCAAAATTGTCAGAATCAAGAATCGAGAAATGTATCAACAACCAAACGCAGTCCGATCCAAACTTGATATAACAAACTTATCTCAAAATAAGTACAACCAAGATCTAGCCCAACGTCTAGAGACAAAACATACCAAAATAAAAGGATCTGCGAAACGTAAACTTGTCAACACGAATAATCGAACCTGAAGAGACATAAGAATGTCACGATAAATAAGCAAAGTCATAAACGGGATACGGTGCGATGGATTATTGAGAACTAACTTCAACCTGAAATATACAACATGTTACAGATGGTATGAACAAACAGACAAAGACTCCTTTTTGGTCGCCTTTTACGCCAGGGCGGATTACACCCGACTGGATATTCTTCAAGCCCCCAGACAGGCCGGCTCAAATACTAGACAACTCCAGGTTGCGCTTTTAGGTGTGCGCTATTCCAAGTTCCAGGCAGAAGTTCGCCTTCGCAAGTTTTTAGTTCATAAGTGTCGGTAGACAAACGACGATGTATCAAGAAAGGTCCCAAAAATTTATCTGCCAGCTTCGCCGTATAGTATTTAGAAGCATCAGACAAAACGAAATTCCTACGCCAGACCAACTGATTCGGCAAGAACTCTACTGCTCGATGTCTCATATCATAACGTGTTTTAGCTTTCTCGTAAGCCGTCTGTAGTCGAGATTTTACATCTTGGAATAATCGTGTAAATTGATAAGATCTAGAGATAAGTTCTTCAGGGTCTCTGATACAAACAACGTTAGGAGCATTCCCACCTTCAGGTTTCTGTAGCGGACGTTCCCCGTTAGTGGACATTTCTCTGCCGAAATTGATGAAATAGGGAGTGAGACCGGTTACGTCATGCTTGGCGGTGCGCAGAACACAAGAAATCTTGGGAAGAACTAGATCCCATTCACGATGATTCTCCGACACATAGGAGATCAACATAGTTTTTATTACACGATTCACTCGCTCGACAGGGTTCGCCTGCGGATGGTAGAAAGAGGTAAACGCAGACTTAATTTGATAGTGATTCAACAACTGGCGATACTCTTTAGATTTAAATTGAACCCCATTATCAGAAATAATTGTGCGAGGTACGCCAAACAGCAAGAACACGTCATTCTCAAGATGTTTAATGATATTAGCGGCAGTGGCCTTACGTAGGGCGTAAGTTAATACAAACTTGCTAAAACAGTCTGAAACAACGAGTATATAATTAAACCCGCGCTTAGATCTCGGCAAGGGTCCTACAATATCTACGCTGAGAACTTCCCAAGGTTTGTCAATTTGAGAGTGACCTCCCATACGTCCGATAGGTTTACGTTGTTCGGGTTTAGTACGTAAGCATGTGCGACATCGATTCACGTAACGAATGACATCAGCTGTCATTTTAGGCCAATAATGTCTCTGGGTAATTCTACTCAAGGTTTTCGTAATTCCCAAGTGGCCGCAAGTAGGAGGATCATGACAAGCTTTAATTAATTCCGATCGGCGTTCCTTAGGAACCACAATTTCCCAAGAGTCACCATCATCACCAAAGTAGTTGCGAGAAGGACGAAGATACTTGCAAAGTTTACCATTGACAAACTGAAAGGCAGGGTATTTGTCAGGAGTCGCTTTAACAGCACGAACAAGTCTATTGTACCATTTATCGGTAACAGGTGCAGTCTCATCGATAGTTGACAAGATTGGCACAGAGCGGGATAGTGTATCAGGAACTACGTTTTCCTTTCCCTTACGATGTATGATAGAGAAATCATATTGTTGTAACCTAACTGCCCATCTCGCTAATCGTCCACTAGGAGAATTTAAAGAATTCAACCAACAAAGTGAATAGTGATCGGTAACCACAGAAAAGTGAGCGCCTTCATCGTAAGGACGGAGTTTCTCGATCGCCCACAAGACAGCAAGACATTCTTTTTCAGTCGTAGCGAATTTACGCTCCTGCGGAGAGAGAGATCGACTGAGATAGCAGATCACCTTTTCCTCCTCATTAATATGCTGCGTTAACACAGCACCAAGGCCGAAATCAGAAGCATCAGTCTGAATGACAAATTCATGCCTGAAGTCAGGACATGCTAAGATAGGAGCAGTAACCAAATAATCTCTCAATTTAACCCAAGCCTCATCGCAAGTGGTGTCCCAATTAAAACGAATATTTTTACGCAAAAGGTTAGTCAGAGGAGAAATAATTGACGAAAAATTCGGTACAAAACGACGATACCAAGAAGCCATGCCTACCATGCGTCTGACACCAGCTACGTTAGTAGGAATAGGAATCTCAATGATTGCTCGAACCTTGTCAGGATCGACAGACAGTCCATGACCGTTAATAACATAACCCAAATATTTTAGTTCTTCTCTACAAAAGAGGCACTTTTCTCTATTCAGTGTCAGGCCGGCATTCTCTATTCGAGATAACACTTCTCGCAAAATTTCGAGATGTTTTTCGAAAGTTGAAGTAACGATGATGATATCATCGAGATAAACAAATACGTGGGGTTCTAGTTCTGGTCCTAAAACTTGATCGATAAATCGTTGCCAGGTAGCAGGAGAATTATGAAGTCCAAAAGCTAATCGTCGAAATTGAAATAAACCCCTATTCGGCACTGTGAAGGCGGTATAAGGACGAGATGACTCTTCGATAGGAATCTGCCAATATGCAGACTTGATGTCAAGAGATGTGAGAAATTTAGCATCCCGAAGTTTGTCCAAGGTTTGAGTTATGTAAGGCAGCGGGTAAGCATCGCGCTCGGTAACCTGATTGAGTTTACGATAATCTACACAGAAACCATAGGTCTTGTCCTTTTTAGGTACCATCAGTATAGGTGAAGACCAAGGACTGTTGGATCTTTCAACGACGCCTAAAGACAACATGCGTTCGAGTTCTACATCAACTATTTTTTGCAACGCCGGAGATATAGGATAATATCGTTGTTTAATAGGTGAACTATTCGACACGATACGAT
This sequence comes from Melolontha melolontha, assembly GCA_935421215.2. NCBI lineage: Eukaryota > Metazoa > Arthropoda > Insecta > Coleoptera > Scarabaeidae > Melolontha > Melolontha melolontha. Next base: position 161,881,982 of record OW285237.1, on the reverse strand, counting down.
GTTCTACAAAAGTTGTGCAACCTAATTCCTCAGAAGCTGATTTCGCGAAAAAGTCACAGACTAAAGAATCTATACGCCTTTGTTGGTCGGCGTCCAAGACATGCTGAATACCAATAGTACCAATTATAGAGGGCTCTGCTGAAAATACCCACTCACCACGTCGAAGATCAGGTACAATGCCCATAACCTTCCAAAAATCAGTTCCCAAAATTAAACTATAGGGCAATTCGGGAATAACCAAAATATCTAAAATTTTAATACGATCTCCAAGTTGAACAGGAACCGAAATCTCTCCCAAAGGTTTACATGTGTGTCCGTTGGCTAATATACAAGACGCAGACGTAGGACGTATTCGAACTCTAATAGATTGTAAGAGTTTCCAACAAGAACCTCCGATAAAAGTGCGTGAAGCGCCAGAGTCCAACAAACCAAGAAAAGGTTGACCAAAAATTAACACCCTAAGATGTGGGCGCTCGTCATTGCATGCTTGATCTAACAGAAAGTTCAATCGAGTAGATTCAACACGAGAACACAGACCGCTAACGCGAGAAGTCGCTGGCTTAGGGATCGTTCGCGGTCTTATTGACGACTCCCTCTGCCGTTTCCCGACCGATTGAAAGTCTGACAGCGTGGACAAGTGTTGATGGTCTGACCACGCGCTCCACATTTGTAACAAAATCGTGAATTGCGAGGATTAGGACATTCTCTCACCAGATGACCCACTACGTTGCAATTCCAACACTTCGGTCATTTGCTGGACGAAGGCGCCGAAACTGCTGCTACTCCAGATGTTGAAGGAGAATAAGCATAGGCTAAGTCTGGCTCGCATAAAGAAGACTTATTGCGAGGTGGAGGTGCGAAAGCTTCTATAGAGATCTTACATGCTTCTAGTTTTCTGCACAATTCTAAAAGCTGGTCTACGGATTTAATTTCTGTAAGCCCTAATTGACTCTGATAAAACGGAGCAATGTTTTGCAACAGAACGTCCAATTTAAGTCCCTCGGCAACCGGCACAGTCAAACGCCCAAACATACCATTCATTACCGCAACGTACATGCCTATCGTCTCATTCGGCCCTTGAGTACGCCTCTTTATTTCCTGAAACAATTTGTCGTTATAGTTGGGAGGTTGAAATTGTAGTCGAAGCTCTCGTACGAAATCGACCCAAGTCGTTACCTTATGTCGAGTGGAACGCCACCAAACCAAAGCCTTTCCTGAAAACAACTCTGTAGCGGATCTAATTAGCTGTTCCTTAGCGAGATTGTTTGCTATGCATTTGTCTTCTATGGTTTCGAGAAATGCACTCAAGGATTGACGCGAATTCTCTCCATCGAATTTGGAGAAGCTCCACCTAGACACCGGAACAACCTTACATGACGGAGTTGACGCAGAGACAGCTGCTGAACTCACCGCATGTGACGCAGTCGCACGAACAGGTGACAGAATCGGTTCTCCCACAGATTCTTCGGAATCAGAAATTTCGCTATCAGAAACAGTAGGACCTTGTGCAACACTAGTGGACGCGAATACAAACGACATGTCAGCAGGAACGGTACCTGCCAAAGCTGACTTCCTAGCCTTCCGCGCCTTAGACTTAAGAGATGTCTGAAGGGTTACCAACTCAACAAGAATACCTGCTACTTCCTCCTCAGCTTCGGGTGTCACTGGCTTTGCTCGCCTTATTCGCGAAAAAGCATGAATGATTTTTGTGTTAATTTTCCGATACCTTAAGCTAGTTTCTATTTCGACAAATTGATCTAAAAGATCATTGATCTCGGCGATCTTCCTCTTGACTTCGCGAGTGTCCTCTTCGATAGTGTAAGGGTTAGCCGGTTTAGCCATCGGAATACCCCCACTCTCTAACTGTAACAAACTCCTAAGAGTCGCACGCATCGTCTTGACAGGAACATTTTCGTTTGCTCCTCGAACCCTTAGTTCGTAAACTAACTCATCTCGCTCTAACCTGTTGATTTCGATCTTACCTTCCATCACAACAAATGTTCAGACACACAAAGCGAAAATCTATTCACAAAAATATCGAAACCTCAAAATTCTAAACGAATACAATGAATCTAGAACAAACCCTTCACCACAGCGCGATCTGTCCAAATGTCCCTAAAGGAAAAGAAAATAGCTGAAATTTTTAAAAAAAAGTAAACCGAAGATGGTCAAAATCGAAAGAAACGTGAAACGATCGGAAATTCGTCAGACCGAAACCTCAAATGGTCCTTACACAACCCTAAGCTGTTTGAAAGTCTCAAAGTAAACAAAAGCCCCTCCCACAAGTATGAGCAAGCAAAGTTTCTAAAGATTTTAAAAAAAGAAAAATGGCCTCCACACAGGGCGCCAAAAACTTGCCACCAACGCGGCGTAAAATTAAAAGTGTGACGAGTGATAAGGAGGGATCGCTCGCTGATCCTCTCTGGTCTGAACCTACCTGTTGTTGTTATGTGCCCAGGAAGGTCTCTGCCGGCTAACTCTCTTGTTTCGGAGAACGTCGCGGATTCAAGGCCGCGAGATGGACTATGGACGCCACCGTTATTATCCACCTGCAGAGATAACGCTATAACGGGAGCAGGCGGGACCTGGTAGCTCCAAATATCACCAGAGGGTCAGCCCCTTATCACACGTTGCAGAGCAAGAAACTTTGTTAAACTCGAAAGCTAGTGGGAAGGGTAGAGATCGAAACACAATCAACAGTTTCACAAATTTATTGAATACACTTAGCTATAGAATAATCATCAAAACATATAGGCGATGTCAACACTCTCAAAATAAATGCCAGACACAGTCGCTTACTCAAGTCACAAAACATATACAAGGTGAAGCCCTGTTCAAAAATTCAAAATGAAAACAAGACGAATTATGAGTAGTTACACAGTGACCGAAACTAAAAGTCTTACCCCCGTATATAAATAAAACGAGAGGCGGGAGAGGATAGCCCAAAATTAACCTTCCAGGATTTAATAATTTGATTCTACGAACGAGTTTAAAGGAAAACTCAAAAGACGTCAACGCGAGAGATTCCAGAATGGCAAAATCTCAAGAAATTCGGAAGGTTTCCTTAAAAAGTAATCAAGGTTATGACTTGTTATCAATTAAAATAAAAGTAAGAAATATTACAAAAATAGAAAATCAAATCACCCAGAATGAACTTTTGGAGTACCCCCCGTATAACAGGTGTGCAAAATTTAAATATATTTAAAAGTCCGAAGAAATTTATTAACAAAGGTATACATCAAGAATACCAATTCCGTATACGTAATATGGATTCTGTACAGTAAGTAACAAAATATGTAAAGTAAAATTTACAGATAAGTTCATCGATTATAAGGTATCGAAACAAACAATTACAGGACCGATCTGAAGGATCAGGCCTTGATTATGACACTAAATCTAGGCAGATGACAGACAGAGACGCTGTCGGTCTTCTGGAGTTAATAATAAGTTTCTGTACCAGTACCCGGGGATATATAAGATCATCAACGGGTTTATTATTGAATCAGACTCGATCGACACAGTTAAACGCACTTGAAATAGGGAAAAGAACCCTTCTAAATGATCTGAATTAACAGGTTAAACTATCGCTCAAAGTGTGTGTCTTATAAGAGAGTAACAGCTTGATTAAAATTTTAATTTAGAAAATTTACTAAACGCTAATCGATAATTAAATGATTTTCTTACAATATTTTGGGATAGCAAGAGATTAAAAGGCAACACCTACTTTATCTGGGTTTCACAAACAGTATTTGTTCCTTCCAAATACTATTACCGTTCACAAAGGCAAAACAATACTTAATTTTCCCCAGCAGTCCTCACAGCGACGCCATTTTGGGAAACCAATATGGTTGAACCGCGTCCTTTCCTCCAAATCCAAAAGAGTCTCGCAAAATAGATGAGCCCCAAAATACACGGGTTGCGGACGGCCTAAGGGAGTTTCAGAACTGCGTCGGGGTAATTCGTACAGCCAAAATTATGCCCTATAATTCACAGGTTAAAAATTTCCGGTGGGACGCCTAACGCCACACAGTAGAAATCCAATATATTCTCCGAAAATCAGAGTAATCCACGTTATTATGAACGTGTAAATGAATCCGCAGAAAACAGGTTTCCAATGAAAACGTGCCACAAACACGACTCAGCGCTTATGAAGAATATGTCTTAATCGCTGCCGTAACGATATCGATGAAAATGCCGGATACACGTCATCGCAATTGCGGAAGTATAAGAAGGAAGAGAATTAGTTTTCGAAATCTCGAGAAAGATTTCAAATCGCATAATGTGGCAAATAAATCTAAAAACGTTAAACAATTTAAAGTCCAGAGACGATAATTTCTAAAAGGAGTCGGTAAGTGAGATTCCTGTCGCAGAGGGCGAACAACGAAAAGGAGATGGCGCAATAAGCGGTGGAATTAAAATTAAACTAGAAATAATTATAAAAGGGCCGTAATTAACAAAAGAAGATGCGTTTAGATGATCTATATTTCATAGCAAAAATTCCTACAAAATCAGTTTGAAATTCGGTATGACTTTTAGCGAGTTAACAGTGAAAATCTTGCGAGCATTTCGGAAAGGGAATTTAAAAGATGGCCGTATGCTAAAATACAAAGGCTTTCAGGATGAATTGAATGATTGTAAAGGGTTGACAATTTGTAGTTGAAGGGTCTAAACGGTTCGATATATGGAGTTTAAAGCAAATTAAATAACATTAGTTGAAATTATTTATATGATATAGTTACGAGGGTTTTAAGAGAAATAATAGAGAAAATTTGCACCAATATAGGTCGTATACAGGAAAGTGAATTTATGTGCGTAACAAATTACATCAGCAAATATAACATTCCTGACGACAGCAAGTTAAGAAAACATTATATTCGCTGTATCTATGCAGAAACATTGAATAGCATTAAGAAGGTTGTTGCAAACAATTATCTTTATATATGCGTAGATGAAACTACTGATAGTGTGCGCCGATACATAGTTTATTTAATGATTGGTATCCTTAACATATCGGTTCCAGCAAAATCTTATTTAATTTCGTCCAAACATTTGGAAAATGCAAATAATTTCACAATAACAAGGTTTATACAGGAAGAACTGGCAACTTTCTTCTTACCGGAATCGATTACAACAGAGAAAATTCTATTGTTTTTTTTACGGATGCTGCACCATACATGGTGAAGGTAGCTTTCAACTTGAAAATTTTTACCCAAATTTAAATCACATACTTGCTTGCCGCACAGACTAAATCGTGTTGCAGAAGTCAGAAACCATTTTCCCTTAGTAAATACTTTAATTAGTAGTGTTAAGAAAGTATTTTTAAAGGCTACCATTACGAATTGAGTTTTACAAACAACATCTACCCGGTGTTCTGCTTCCTCCTCACGATAGATAACGTGGTTGGAGGCTGGTATTTTTAATGAAAATCATTATGAAGGAATAAAGACCATTATTATGGATCTTGATAGAGATGCACAATCTGTGATAGACGCCCAAAAGGTGTAGTATTCGAGTAAAGAAATACCTTAACACTTGGCGTTTATTAAAGCCAATTACAGTTCTATTTTCACTTCTATATTGCAATTGGAAAGACAGCTTTTGTCGCTAATCGAGACCGTTGAAATAATAAACAAATTTGAAAAGTCATGTTTTGATGTTAAAGGAGGAGTGGGACAATCCGTGTATAAACAATTTTTAAGTGTAATACGAAAAAATGAGGGTTTTAAAAAGCTAAAGGACATTGCTAAAATATTGTGCGGTGATTCAGTTGAAAATTGAGTTGACAATAAATGATATTTCTAATTTGAAATATGCTCCTATAAGAAGCGTCGACATAGAACGAACCTATTCAATATATAAATACATGACAACATAATTTGAAACATACTTGAGTGGGTAAGTAAAACCTCACTAAATTTGTATAATACAAAAGTATTTTTAATAATATAAAAAATATTATTAAAAATGGGGTGTGAAGAACACAATACAAGTTCATTTATGTATTTTTGAATGTATCTTCTCCAAAGACGTAGATACGTATTTCACATTTCTACATGTTCGTCGGTACGCCCCTGTTGGAGAAGAGACACATTCAAAACAAACATAACTACGTTACTATCAAGCCGATATTATTCAGACAGAGCGTGAAGGAATATTCAGCGCTGTCTATATAATAACAGCCGAAGTAGACGTGTTTTTTTATAGTCGGTAACCACCGTATCTATAAAAAACTGTATTCTCGTGTCTTCACTACTTGTCGGCGTGAGCCGAATGTGTATATGACAACATAATTTGAAACAACTTGAGTGGGTAAAACCTCACTAAATTTGTATAATACAAAAGTATTTTTATTAATATAAAAAATATTATTAAAAATGGGGTGTGAAGAACACAATACAAGTTCATTTATGTATTTTTGAATGTATCTTCACCAAAGACATAGATACGTATTTCACATTTCTCTTCTCCAACAGGGGCGTACCGACGAACATGTAGAAATGTGAAATACATATCTACGTCTTTGGAGAAGATACATTCAAAAATACATAAATGAACTTGTATTGTGTTCTTAACACCCCATTTTTAATAATATTTTTTATATTATTAAAAATACTTTTGTATTATACAAATTTAGTGAGGTTTTACCCACTCAAGTATGTTTCACATTATGTTGTCATATACACATTCGACTCACGCCGACAGGTAGTGAAGACACGAGAATACAGTTTTTTATAGATACGGTGGTTACCGACTATAAAAAACACCTCTAGTTCGGCTGTTATTATATAGACAGCGCTGAATATTCCTTCACGCTCTGTCTGAATAATTTCGGCTAGATAGTAACGTAGTTATGTTTGTTTTGAATGTGTCTCTTCTCCAACAGGGGCGTACCGACGAACATGTAGAAATGTGAAATACGTATCTACGTCTTTGGAGAAGATACATTCAAAAATACATAAATGAACTTGTATTGTGTTCTTCACACCCCATTTTTAATAATATTTTTTATATTATTTAAAATACTTTTTGTATTATATAAATACATGTTTTCAGACAAGCGTCACAATTTTTCTGATGAAAACTTTGAGAAATATGTAATTGTAAATTGTTTTAATAATTAATTATATTGTAAAATGTTCTAAATAAACTTGTAGTAGACATAATAGAATATTTTTTTCTACAGTATTCCATTTTCGAACTTTCCTCGAATTTTTTTACCTGCATACTTTTCATAAGGAAGTGCATATTTAGGCTAAACATCTGCATATTAATGCGCATGTTTTCAGTTTTTCTTTTGCATATAATCCGGCCCTTATTTATTAGTAAAATAAATGATTAATTTTTAATATAGCCATGCATCTTTTATGCGAAAAGTGTATTATTACAAAAATTTTATCAAAATATTAACTGGCTTAACAAAAATTAATTGTATTTTACTAAATGGAATAATATAATTTGCAAACTAATAGAATTATTTAATAGAATTTGGATGCTAAACGATAGACTTTTCTAAGGTTTCGGTTCAACTCGAACACTAATTTCATTTTTCTATTTAATGTACTTATTATTTTGTAACAAAATATATGTTTAATTATGAAACAGACATGTAAATAATTAACATATCTGTAACTGTATACTTGGACAATACCTCGTATTTTCAGCATTTACTTCTGCTTAAGACATATGTTTCTGCCATCTATAGGCATCGTCAGTTAAGCTAATGAAGCAATGTATACAAATGATACAAATCTTTATAAATAGATCTGTATCTGTATATGACATTTAGCCGAACCGCCTATTAGATAAAACAAATCTCATCCTATCAGGAGGCAATTATTTAGTAAGTGACATCTGACGGACGAAAGAGACTTTACCGAAACAAACGATCTTTCATTTGACCCGTTAAGCTGGTACGAAACGAAAACAAAACGGGTAGTCCTTCAAAAACGAGCCAGATGGCGGTAAATATACAAAAAAGGTTTTAAATATATCTATACGTTAATATGCCGTACAACGCTTTTGTTTAAGTATGAAACAGACATGTAAATAATTTACATATCTGTAACTGTATACTTGGACAGTACCTCGTATTTTCAGCATTTACTTCTGCTTAAGACATATGTTTCTGCCATCTATAGGCGTCGTCAATTAAGCTAATGAAGCAATGTATACAAATGTCTGTTTCATAATTAAACAAAAGTAAAATTTTCAATAATGGCTCCGGCGTGTGTTGTAAGCGTACAAATTTTTGAAAATTAATAAGTCAGGAACGGAATGGTCTTGTGTATTGAAACTTGGTCAAAAGGTAGTCGGCAGGTAAGAAAATAGTTTGGTTTACTTTATATACTTGAATATTTGGTATTTCCCCAGAAATATTTTAATTTGTCGGAGTAAATTTTGCGTGACCTCTCATTACAACTACTGGTGAAAAAAAAAAACGCCGTTTCTTTGTCTTTTGTTTTTGAGTAAATAACTTGTTGTAAATTACCTTATTTTTACTTACATTATCTCTTAATATAAATATAAATTAAATGTTATTACAATATAAATCGGTTTATACAATTAATTTGATATTTATCAAATATGTGTGTTTAGGAATCATATGTTGATTTGTTTACAAAACTCTGTCAAACATATTGCTGTGAATAGTGGGTTTAAATGAATGATAGTCCACAATCCACCACAATATGTCAAAACTTGAACTCAGTCAGCTTTTCTTTTAAATTGAGACTCTTCTTGATCCAGGGTTTCCCATAAAGGAACGTGAAATTAATATCAATTAGTAAAAATACACAATTCTATATTATATTTTATTAAAAAAAAAGAAAAAAAAACTCTTTATCAAATGTAAAGAGAGCTAATGCATCATCAAACAAAAGCACAGAGGAAAAGGATTGTGTGATAAATAACACGCACACAATGAAAACCTCTACTGAAACGCGAGCAAAATTAAATCCTAATAGATTGTTTAGAAAACTTTCAATTTCATAATTTTAATAAACCCCAACTTCAAACGTACACAGATCCAACTGTCAAACGCGTAAATAACTTTCACTCGTGCGCACTAACACGAGTATAAATCTCCCTCCAAACCTAAATTTCAAAATGTTCTAGAATATCTTGACGTACAAAAACTCCCTTATAAAAAATGATAGTTTTCTTCACCATCTATCTATTAAACTAATATAACAATAAATCAATCAATATAAAACATCAAAATTACAATAAAATTACAATGAAAAGAAATAATATATAAATGTGGTATGAAAAAGTACTTACGCTAGCGTAAAATCTTCACACACAGAAAAAAAAACTAATTTTGAGAGATTGCCAGTGAGTTATAAATACTACAAAAATACGAGAAAAGCAAAACTCGTATACAATACGGTAATGACTTACTAAAGCATAAAACACTCAAAACAGAAGAAATCCGAAGTTACATTAAATCCAAGAGAAAAAAGAAGTTTTTTATCTCGACGCAACTCTCTCACTTGAATCGAAATCAATCTCTAACGGAAATATTGACCGGACATATAACGTAAGAATAAATCAAAAATGCAGCGCAGAACGGACGACCTCCCGGAAACTGCACAAGTCAAAACCCTAAATAAAAATTATACAGTCCTCATCTACAAAAATATGCCAGCAATAAAATTAAATAATTTTTAAAAATATCTAAATATGTGGAGAGCTACAAAATAAACATACATAAATAAATTACAAATTTTTTAAAAATTTTCTTCGGGGAAAAGTTCACTACAATATGTTCCTATACCGTTCATAATACCGTTTGAAATGTAGGCGGAGCTTAATTAATTCGAAAATTTTAAATATAAATACGTTATGTATGTTTTTAAAACGCGTTAATTATTTATTTGAAATTGAAAATGAGTTGAAACATAAATAATATAAATAAAAAAATATAAATTAATTATTTTAAAGCACAATCTGTCGTCATAATAATGTATTTATACTTTGAAGTAATTTTTCCCCTCTTCTGCATGACAAATATATTTTAAACAAGAATATAATTATTTAATAACTTTTTGTTTCTCTTTCAGAGGAGGAGCCTGCTCGTGAAGTGTATATATATGTTTTCCTTTAGGTTTCCGCGGGTAGTAGTGTGTGTTGTAACTGGATTCCGGGTTTTCTTCCGCGTTTCCACTGTTTGGTCTTCGTAAAGACCGGTGCTGGTTTCTGGACGGCGTTTCAGCAAAATCACATTTGCCATCTTCAGGTCTGCGATAACTGTCTGCGTCTGCTTCTGGTTACTCGTAAACTGACGTAGTCGAGTTTAGGATAGTGGTTATATACCCACTTAGCGTTCTGGTTGGTTACACTTGGTTGAGTGTGTGCTCGGCTCCATGTCGTTGGGCCTGTAGCTGGAATGTACTAGCTGGGTTGCGGTGTAGATGTTTTTGTTTGTTGTTGACAACTTCTTTGCTTAATACTGGTTTCCATGCTGTTGGTAGCCTATGGGTATCATCTCGGGAATTCAAATTGTCCCGACGTTTCTCAATTTCGATAGCTTCCCTGATAATTCTGGTTTTCATATGTTCTATGTTCGCCAATAATTTGGTATAGCTGAAGTCTATCGTGTCGCACGTTTTCTTTACATGCTGAGCCAAAGATGAAGTTTTCTCGTCTTTTCTTACGGAGTTTTGGTGTTCGTCTCTTCTTACGTTTACCCTTCTATTTGTTTGGCCGATGTACGTCTTCTCACAATTAAAGCATATAAAGCAATAAAGGCTAATATATATATATATATAAAACAATTGATAAATTATTGGAGTTTTTGGGTTTTTATATGAAATATTTACAAATATTAAGTTAGTATGTATGTAATTGCAAAGTAAGGGGGGGGTGTAAACATTGCTGTCTACAAAGTATAAAGCAAATCATACGAAATTTTTTAATTGAAAAATATTGTCTATGTTGGGACTCGAACCCAAGTCTACAGTTTGCCGGACTGTCGGTTTTACCACTCACCCACAATAGACCTAGGTTCAAGCTATTTAGAAATGCATTATAAAGTAACAGCGTTAATTAATCAGATGTCAGTTATTGAATGCAGATGTCAAGTTGAAAGCAGAAGTCAGTTTTGAAAGTTGATGTCAGTTTTGATAGCAGATGTCAGTTAGTGAAAGCAAATGTCAGTAATTGAAAGCAGATGTCTTTTTTGAAAGCTCAGTTATGAAAGCAAATGTCAGATTTGAAAGCAGATGCCTATTTTGAAATTAGGTGTCAGTTATTGAAAGCAGATTTGAGAGCAGATGTCAGATTTTACTGACATTTGCTTTAACTAACCGACATCTGCTATCAAAACTGACATCAACTTTCAAAACTGACTTCTGCTTTCAACTTGACATCTACATTCAATAACTGACATCTGATTAATTAACGCTGTTACTTTATAATGCATTTCTAAATAGCTTGAACCTAGGTCTATTGTGGGTGAGTGGTAAAACCGACAGTCCGGCAAACTGTAGACTTGGGTTCGAGTCCCAACATAGACAATATTTTTCAATTAAAAAATTTCGTATGATTTGCTTTAAAATTTGTAGACAGCAATGTTTACATCCCCCCTTACTTTACATACATACTAACTTGATATTTGTAAATATTTCATATAAAAGCCGAAAAACTCCAATAATTTATAAATTGTTATATTTAATAAACGGCTAAGAAATTATCTAACACTTATATATATATATATATATCTGCTACACGCATAAGACGTTGTCCATGTCTCATTCTGTAGACTTCTGACTAATAAAATATTATTATTATTTCTGGGTAATTCTAATTATTTATTAATTAATAATTTAATTATTTTATTTCTATTTAATTCTATTTTCTCTTGAATATATGTAATTTTGTTCACTTATTTTATATTATATTATTTATCAAATAATATAGTGAATGTCGACATGAAAAAATGGTGAGGTTTCACCCACTCAAGTATGTTTCAAATTGTTTGGTTAAAAACCTTTACTTTTGCGAAAATGGCCTACCTATTACATCAAAATAAGAAAATACAAAAATTACTCTTAAATAATCAGACTTATAAAGTGTGTTTCAATAGGGACATAACAATTTTGTATTAAAATAAAACACAGAATAATTGAAATATCGGGTTGAAATTTATTTTAGGTGTAGTACACATGTTAAATTTAAGTATTTAATATTGAAACTAATTTTCCACCACTCTTCCACACATGTCGGCCGCAACCTTGGCAATTTCACGTTCGATATTGTTCCTGAGCTCCTCTAACGTTGTTGGCTTGTTGGTATAAACCAACGAATAAACATGACTCTATAAAAATAAATTGAACGGCGTTAAATCGCATGAGTGAAGTGGCCATTCAATCGGACAATTTATCGAGATTACACGATTACCGAACTTCTCTTCAATAGATCAATTGTTTAACGAACTGTGTGGCATATGGCAACGTATTGTTGGAAACACATATCACCGATATCAAGCCCATCCAATTCTGGCCAAGAATGGTCTTCAAACATGACACGATAGCGAACTCCATTGACCGTAACATGGCGATCATTTTCATCTACCAAAAAAATATCGTCGAATCACACCTTCGGCATGAAATCCACATCACACGGTCACTTTTTGTGGATGCAATGAAGTCTCTTGAAGCACACGTGGGTTTGTTGCTGTCTAATAACGCATATTTTGCTTATTGACAAAGTCATTAGGCCAAAAATGAGTTTTATCGCTGAAGATGGTTTTTCGATGAAATTTAGAAGTTTCTTCAAATTTTTGTGGAGTCAAATCGGAGAACTTTCGGCATTTCAAATGATCAAGAGGCTCTACTTCTTCAGTTAATTTGATCTTATAAGCAAAAATTTTACGTAAAAGTCGCCACAATCTGGACTGAAAGATTACCAATTCCTGTGAACGGCGTCGAATCGGCTGATTTGGCTCATTTTGAACTGAGCACTTCCAACTGCTATATTTTCGGTACATTGACCGATGCTCGGTCTTAATAACTTCTGTGAGATAGCGTTATTCTTTGTTTTGAATGTATTCTTCTCAAGCAGGGGCGTGAAGAATCTGTAGAAAGATGAAATACGTATCTGCGTCATTGGAGAAGGATACGTTCACAAAAATATAAATATTGAACTTGTATTGTGCTCTTCACACCAGATTTTTAATAATATCTTATATATATATATATATATATATATATATATATATATATATATATATATATATTGTAATGATGCAAGGCATACACATTGAGCTGCATCTAAAATGGGAAAAATAAGATATACAAAGTAAAAAAGGGTAATAAAAGGTTATGTAAGTGATATTATTAAGTATTAGTAGTGTCGAAGTGCATACGAATTTTAATAACGATAACATTATTTTCTTAAATTTCTATATTTACATTTCTTTCATTAATTTCTTATTTATTATTTCTAATTCAAATTTCAAATATTAGCGCGAAAAACACATATTCAAATTCATATGCATCTTTAATTTATATCGACGCTAGTAAGACACGCCTACAAATTGACATCTCGCAAATGTAATATTTATCGTGCGCAGTACTCAATTTGTAACATTAAGTTTCACCTTAACCTAACTTGTTAATTTATAAAATAATTTTTAAAATCTGTGAGAATAGTAAAATTAGTCAAATCCCATCTATTTAAATATGTTAATAAGGTAAAACATCGAGACTTTTTGGCATCATTAGATAGCTAAGTTTGGTAAAACAGACAAGTGCTATCGGCATCATCTTTTGAAATTTTATTAAGTAATAGACGCATTTTTTAGACCGAACCTTAGAAATCCTTAAATATTATTAATTCATAACGCTAATTTAGTAAAATGTAATTAAAAGTATCCTGCCTTTACATAAACACAATCGACAAGTGAAATGCTACTAGATATTCCAATTTTTACGTTTTTACGTACAACCAAGCGTCATAGACGTAGTTTCTTCTATAATCACAAGTAATTCTAAAGAAATATTATCAAGAAACAATCACAGAACATCTACGAAAATTGATTATCGTTAGTCCACATCGATACCTGTAATCCAACAGCAAGATAAGAACGCAGGGAGAAATTAGGCATCAGGGACCAAGACCGAAGAAAATCTTCGAAAGCGTCATCGGAAACAGCCACCCACGCCGCCAACAATTTGTACAGCATTCGAACTTTTACGATCGCCGACAATCATCCCATTTGAAGCCTACGTTCTACAAAATAAACATCAGGATTACTATAATCACAGGTTACCGATATAGCGTACTTATTATTAAAATTTTTAATTCTTTAAATTTATAAACAAATAAAATTTCTCGATTTTGTTTACCCTAACCAACAACATCCTATACTAGTTTTAATATTTTAAATATAACCATGTCAAAGTAGTAATATTAATTCAGAAGGTACTCACCATTGTAGTTAAAAGATTATTAATATCGTTATCCACATTTCCTTAATTTAATACACACATAACCATCTTAATCTTATGTAACACTTTGTTGTCTTTCTTATATATTGTTTCTTTAATTTCACCCTTTGCTTTACATGTTATATTATTACAGTTTCCTTTTTATTTCAATAAATATTATATTTTATTTATCATATCAATCTTTTATTTGTCAATATTTACTTGTAGCAGTTATTTCTTTCAACTTCAACATTAATAGTTTATTTTTATGGAAGCAACTACTTATTACTAACGAAGAGCCTGAGATTTCACATTTAATTAAGCTTTTTAATTTAGTTTCATGCAATCCGACTAGTTGGCAATTTAGAACAGAGATAGAGCAGTTTGAGGAGTTATATAAAGGCGCCCATCTTTTTATTTCAAAATTATTATTTTTGAACTATTTTATTACATTTATTATCACCTCCTCAGCAATTTATCATTTGTCGCTTTAACGTAGAGGCCTATCTCAGAATATATCAATATATATATATATATATATATATATATATATATATATATAAATATAATATTATCGTGACCTGGGTATGATAAGGTAAACTTAATAAGTCAGCGATTAAAGGTCTGGTTCATTACTTCAAAGTATATATATTTAAAACAACCCTACATGTTTCGGCAATGATGCCTTTGTCAAGGGAATAAAAAATATAAATGACAGAATATAAATGTCAAATAATTGAGTTGCTATGGTTTAAATTATTCAAAGATACATTCCAATAATAATAATAAATCATGCCTTGGTATTCCAAAAAATAGATAGCAAGGTGTGAACATATGTGTTGTTCGCTGACAGCAGCTTGTGTCTCTTTCTGGGTATGAATTTGTGTGTTGGTTGCTGCTGGCAGCTTGCGTCTCTCTCTGGGTGTGTGGTTTTGTATTTGTGTGACCGCGTAAGTGTAGGGTTTTGTATGTTGGTGCGCTCGTGTGTGTGTTTAGTGACCGGTCGCATAAATTTAGACAGATATGATAACCAGCTGTTGCGTAGGGCCGCCAACCCTTTCCCGGCAACTTCTTTACTTTTCCGTGCAGTACTTCGACGGCCCGACCCTCGCCCCAACGAGGCAAGGCGCAGACCAGCGAAGCGCACCCTGCACGGGGTTGCTCATCGCTAACCGAGGGAACACTCTTAGTCGCTACCTCAGTCGACGACGGTCACACTTTGTGCCATCTTAACGATTTCCGCAGTAGCGGGGGCAATGCACACACGTCGAACGTGTGTGTGCTGTTAACAGCAGCCTAGCCAGGTTGGCGGCCCTACGCAACGGCTGGTTATCCGATCTCTCTAAATTTACGCGACCGGTCACTAAACACACGCACGAGCGCACCAACATACAAAACCCTACACTTACGCGGTCACACAAATACAAAACCACACACCCAGAGAGAGACGCAAGCTGCCAGCAGCAACCAACACACAAATTCATACCCAGAAAGAGACACAAGCTGCTGGCAGCGAACAACACATATGTTCACACCTTGCTATCTATTTTTTGGAATACTAAGGCATGATTTATTATTATTATTATTGGAATGTATCTTTGAATAATTTAAACCATAGCAACTCAATTATTTGACATTTATATTTTTTATTCCCTTGACAAAGGCATCATTGCCGAAACATACAGGGTTGTTTTAAATATATATACTTTGAAGTAATGAACCAGACCTTTAATCGCCGACTTATTAAGTTTACCTTATATATATATATATATATATATATATTATTAAAAATACTTTTGCCTTATATGTAGATTAGGATGGCTCTTATATGACTTTCATTTTAATTTTTGATCATTTTCTTGGACTACCCTCTAATTTGGTTACATTCTGTTCAAAAATGAGCTGTGTGAAATTTTGAGCTCAATCTGGTAAGAGGAACAGGTGCCCCTGGGCGTTTAGAGTCGGAAAATCCATAAAAATAGAAAATCATGAATTTTTTTACTCAACTTCGCACAATATTACTTCTATATGACAAACTCATTCATTTACTAATGTAAGTAAATACTAAGTTGTTTAGTTTACTTTTCTTAATTTAATGCACTTTATATTATGTACATTGTTCATCGTCGTGCATTAATATATACAATAGACCCATATGTAGCAGTGCATTACCTCCAAGTATTATCTAGTCCGTCCAGACGTCAAGCAGTAATGACTCCTAAACTTACTGCAACTTGAAATAAAAGTAAAATCAGCGACAGGGAAGCAATTCGCATCCTAACAACAAGAACAAATTTAGGGATACGAAATTGCAGGCTGTTACAGTGAATTGGGATGGTAAATTACTTCCAGCATTAACAGGTAAGGAAACGGTATAGTGACTTGGTGTAATTCTTTCAAATGTTGGTATTGAGCAACTTCTTGGGAGTAACTTCATAACAATTTGGATCTGGAAAAGAGCAGGCAATAGTTGTCTATGAAACTCTCATAGACCTTCAGTCCTATGTCAAACAAATAAGTGTTCGACACGACAGCATTAAATACAGGCACATATAAAGGACGTGAGTTTTTATTGAAAACTTTTTGGAAAAAGACCTCTTGTATTTAACTAGTAGGGATCACATATACGAAATCATTCCAACTTGGAATTGAGCATGAAAAGGTCAAGAACCACTTGGATCAGGTTCAGGTATCTCCAATTCTCGATTTTATTCAAAATATTCGAGAGAGAAACAACTTAGAGAGGATTACAGAGAATTAGACGTAATTGGGATCTTTCTTGGAGAAGCACCATCTTGTGGAATGTCTTTCCGTGCTCTAGGAGCTGCCCGCCATGTGAAACTTATTTATTGCCTAAAAATGCTTATATTAAGTGATCAATTTGAACTGTCGTCACAAAAAGAGAACGCAATTTGTGATATTTGTATTTTCCGTGTCAGCGTGTATGTTGAAGAGTGGTTTTGTACTCCTTCTGCACCAAAAGCGCCATATTTGGATTTTAGGATTCTCTCAAATATCAGGTTATCGATGCTGATATGTTAAATGTGGCATTAGAAAAACTAAAAAAGCATTTTTGTGGTACCTGTCTTCTGATTCCGTCACCTTAGCTCTCTTCAATCCTACTTTGAATTTTGAATCAAAATTTTTAATGTTCAATGCATTGAACATTAGACAACAGCATCAAAAGAAAATGTTAAAAGGATTCAAATATAGGAATTGATCAAATTTCGGAAATGACAGTTTGTTTCTAGTAAAACTAGACTATTTTTTAGCAGATTTGATCTGAGTTGTGTGCTCTTGCAAACAGATCCTTCACAGTGGCAAGAAAATGAAGATTTCGTCAACGCTCTACAGCTGAGAAATAAACTGAGAGTTGTGAACGTTCTGGCTGAAGGAGGCATCAAGTTCATGGAGGATTACAATAAATTATTAATAAAAAAACAAAAACAGTTTGTGCTTTAGGTTGCATCTAAGTATCGCCATAAATTTCCAGGGCATGGAAGAGACTTTATCCAAGAGTAAAGAGGTTTAAAGAAAAATTAATTTTCTCGTCATATTTGTGTGACGAATTATGTCCTTCGGTTTATAAATTGTCTTTTAAAGTTAATAACAAGAATATTAAAAACTAAGTTGGAAATAATTAATTTATTGTTAACCACTCTTATATGGCTAATTCGGTGGTATTCGATATTTTATGTACTTTTTCGACTTTTTCTTTTCAAATGTAAGGACAAGGGGCGCTCCCTCCCCTTATCCTATTTAGCCTAAATTTTATACAGTTGACTTTTTTGTGTAGTGGAACCTAACTGGAAAGTAGCACCAGATAAAAAAAAAACTTAAAAAATAAGAGCCAACCTAAGGTAGATACTAAAAAGCCAAACCAGAATTACTTTTTCCAAAATCACTGTTTAATTATAAATTAAGTTACTTCTATTATACATGAAGGTCTGTGTTAAAGCTATTAATATTTTTATTTCTATTTTGCATTATGGATCTTCATCAAATAAAAGCCGCATTAATTCAATTATTTTATTTACATATATATTTTTTCTTCAACAAAATAATTACAATTAATATTTAATATTTTGTTAGTCAATAGAAATAAACAGCAAATATAGAATAATTGCTAGGGTGGTCTGAAATGTTCCCGGTCTTGCCCATGGATGTTGGTACAACTGTTAGTAGATGTCATGTGCAATCGCAAGTCATTACAACCAGCAGTTGGCTGTAGGCAGTTACTTGAATCAGTGACAATGCGTGAGATGAAATTGTTCGTAAAAAAGGTATAATGCCGACCGAAATCGTAAATGTGTATGAATCCTTCAATTTCCACCGTAAAGAAATGGGCGGCCTAGTTTAAATGTGGCCATGAAGGCATCCAAGATGATCCACGTTAAGGGCGTTTGAAACACGTACAAAGGTGCGTCAAATTGCTAATACTGTAGAGATATCAAGAGACCGTATCAGGTACATTTTGCAAGAGGAATTGCACACGAATAAACTTTTATGTAAGATGGGCCACTTTTCAAACATTGCTTGGTACGTTTTTCAAAAAACAGGAGTGATTTTCTACATTGATATGTGACAATAGATGAAATATGGATTCACCATTACACACCAGAATCGAAATTACACTCCATGCAATGAACAGAAATCGGTTCTTCAGCTCCAAAGAAGACGAGGACAATGCCATCGGAAAGAAAGGTTATAGCGTAGGTGTTTTGTGATGCGAAAAAAAAATACTGATGGTCGACTATCTTGAAAAAGGTAAAACAATAACAGGGAAATACTATTCCAACATTCTAACGAAACTAGATACAAAAATTCATAAAAAATCCATCAGGACAATGCACCTGTACAGAATATTGTCCTGGCGATTGGAAAATTGAAGGATTTGCATTTGTTTAGTGCTGAAACAACCACCTTATTTTTCAGATTTGATTCGCTCGGTCTTCCACCTCTTCCCAAAGCTCAAAATCTTCAAATCTTCTCTTCAATCTGGTCAATATTTTTCCTTCAATCAAAAAGCAATTGCGACTATAGATTCGGTGGAAGGCCACAGGGATGGGATAATGGCCCTGGAACACCGCTGGATGAAATGCATTTATATTAAAAGAGTTCATGTTGAAAAATAAAAACTTTTTGAAAACATAAATCACCATTTTCACTATCGGGTTGACAGCATTTACGATCAGCTGCTCTCTATATAATAGAATATAAGTACAGATATTAATAAATGTTAAACCAGACAAAATTAAAAAAATAGTGTAACCAAGTTTCGTTCTCTTTCTTCATTATGTTCTTGCACAATATCATTTTCTACTCTAATGGCAAGTATACATGCGTCTCGTTTATTAATTCAGTATAAGTACTCGTATATGAAACAACTTCCGACTCCTTGCTTATATTTTCAATTTCGCTCTCTTTTGATATTTCGTTGATTCGCTTTTTTTAGATGTAATCGCCAGCCTTCTCTTAAATATTTTTCCTAGGCTTCTACAAAGTTACAATGTTATTGGATCAAGGTAGTATTAAACGAATGAATTCGTAAAGATATTTGTACTGCCTAATATTATGCATAACAGGATTGCTATTCTAAAATTTAAGAATATTGATTACAAAAATGGGTCAAACAATCCCTGGAACAATGAAATCCACTTGGGATAACAATGCGAAAGAATCTACTTTATTATTGATTAAATTTAGAAAAACGTTGAACTAATATGTTTCCTTCTGTTCCATAAAGCCTGGATATATAATGTTGTAAATAGTATCTCTAGAAATATAAAATTTTCATAATCAAATTTTCGCTGCAGTATTCGGTGACGAAAAATGTCAAAGGGTCGTAGAAAAATACTTGTATATGTCAGATATGTCAGCAATTTTAAAGCCAGTCATATCCGCTGTTAATTATATCAGATGACACCCGCTCAATCATCGTCAGTGCCGCAAGTTTATTGCAGAGGTTGGAGAAAAGTTCTAACACGATTTTTTGAGCTCCGAGCAACAGTTGAAATTTGTTTTGTTATGCAAGTTTTTATTTAATACAGTTTTAATTAAAATCATGAATTACTTTAATTTAAAATTAAAACTAGAAAACCAGCTTCTGCCTGATTTATTATGCACTTGTATTGAGTCCTTTCGACAAAATAGCTATTTATGTAACGAGTTATGAAATGAGTTATTTTGTGTAACGAAATGGAATATTTGCAGGACGAGCGAGCGAGATCCTGCAAAATGACATGAGTTACACAAAATAACATTTCATAACGTGTTGCATAAAAGATTTTATCCAACACCTCCTAATAATAGACCTATAACTATGGCGATTTTAAATCAATTATGTAGCTTATAACTCACTAGTGAGTTAAAAGCATAATTTATCTCACTAGTGAGTTAAAACAAGGTGAAATTTAGATTGCATAGAGACATTCAAACTGCTATAGTATTAACACATTTATATTAATTCTAAAGGGTAAACAATAGCAACTAATTAACATTTTCATTAATATTAAAGTTGAAGGAAATCCTCTTTGTATCTGACTCTGCATTCAGGTTATTCGAATTTCGAGTTATACTAGAAGACGTATTTGAAGTATCCTGAACAGAAATTTGATGACCAGAAGTCGAGGACGTTAGACTGTCTGGACCTTGTATATTTCTGGCTATATCAATTCTGTTGGATACTGAATCTTGTATATAACCTTCTGCCACAGTGGACGATTTCCACCCACCATGTCGTTTAACTGTTGTAATATCAGCTCCTGCGTTTGCCAGAAGAGATGCTGACGAACGTCTCAGACTATGTCCTGTATATAATTGAGCTTCTGGTAGGTTCAGGAAAGATGCAACTTTCTGAGGTATCTTAGAAATGGTGTTAATTCCAACTAGCTGGATAGTGCATTTTTCTTTCTTGTAATTTAGGAAGAATCTGCCATGTGGAATTCCTTTTGGTCTCATACAGACATATTTTCTGTAGAGGTCAAGAATATCTGTTGTAAATCCTTCTGCCATAACAGTGAAACTTCTAGATACGTTTGTCTTTGTGTCAGGTATCGAAACATACAAGTATCCTCCTTTATCTTCTATATCGTCAACTTTCAGCTTAGTTATTTCATCACAACCACACGGACCTGATATACCCATTATTAAGGCAACCTGCATAGAATACGCGAACGAATAATGAATAAATACTTTGAATTAAATATAAGAAAATAAATAATACCTTCATCGTCAAATATTTATTGTTAGGAGCCTCATTCAGAAACTTCTCTATATGTAGCCTCTTCAAGATTTTCGCCTTTTTGGACTTGTGGGTTCTTGCCTCACTCTTCAAATAGGAAATCAGTTTTCCGTATTTCGATATGTCACTATTCATATACACTTTCAAAGTACTTCTTAACATGGAATACTTCGTCCACAATGAAGAAGGTGCTATTTTCCTTCTATAAATATGGAAATACACCAGCATAACTTCTTCGTTAATTCCAGTGATACTTTGCTGTTTTCTCCATTCTTTAAAATGACGAAATTCTTTGTCGTAATTATCCTTCGATTTTTTTGGCAGTAATTTATAACATGCTGCTTGAGCTTCTTCCTTAACTTCTAGCGGAATGAAAACAGCCTCTTGCAACTCTTCCATTACCATCTACTTTTAACTGCAGTATTATTAATCAATCACTAATTTTGTTTGCTTGTTGATTTGCATTATTTATTCTCCATAGTAACTGCATTACTGTATATGAACTTTTTGCATTAGTCGTTTATAATTTAAATTTGATGGAACGTCAAATTTATAATTTAAATTTGACATGGAACGTCAAATTTATAAAACATTAAAAGCCATTTTGAACGGATCTTAAGAGGTGTTGGATAAAGTTTTGTATTGCACACGTGTGTTAATTACAAATAAGTCACTTGAGAAACCTTTTCTCGCGTGACTTATTTGTAATATAACACACTTGTACAATAAATAACTATTATCTAATTTTGACCAAAACATAGTTTTATATTTTTTCAGTTGATCTGACATTAAACAGCATGCATAACTAATTTTCTTAGAAACGCCATACGACATTAATCGTATTAAATTAGTAATGACAGTTTTCATGCTATTGATAATAATTCATTTGTCTTGACAGGTGTTTGTTATTTTAAGTATAAATATTTATTTTTATTAGCTAAATATTTCGTTACATCGTAGGAATAAAAATGTCGGATTCATATTCAGGCGGACTACCAAGCGATATAGAAGAGGCCGCACAAAGTGCATTATCGACCGTTGTTCCACAAAAGTCGAAAGCCCGGTACGATTTGGTTTATGAAAAATTTGGGAAGTGGTTTGAAGACAAAAATATTAATGGGTTGATGAGAAGGTTTTATTAGCCTATTTCGAAGGAAAAAAGAATCAAAAAGCTTCAACACTCTGGACTCTTTATTCCATGTTGAGAAGTGAATTGTCTGATGAAGAATACTGATATTGCAAAACATACCAGTTTACATGCATTTCTAAAGAGACAATCAGGGGGATACCATGCAAAAAAGTCTGATATCTTTTCAAAGGAAAACGTCTCCCAGTTTATGACAGAAGTTGACGATAAAACATATTTAATTATAAAGGTCGCATTGATTTTTGGAATAGCTGGTGCTTGTCGAAAAAGAGAGTTAACTTTTCTACGTGTGGGAGATATTTTAGACGAGTTTTCTCGTTTTTTAACAAAAATCCCTAATACAAAGAAAAAAATAACGCGTGAGTTTGTGATCACAGAAGGAAATATTGAAGGGCAAAATTTTCTTAATTTTATTAGAAAGTATATTTCTTTGCGTCCACGAAACGTTAAACACGATAAGTTTTTCGTCAAATATAATAATAGTAAATGCGATACACAGCTAGTTGGCACTAATACAATTTTTGGCAAATTCTGGTGCGGATATTTTGAAGGTTAGACGACATGGAGGCCAGAAGTCCAGTACTGTAGCGAAGGGTTATGTAGAGAATTCTATAGAAAATAAGAAAAGGATTGCCACTGATATTCTTGGTGAATCAAGCTCAAATGCAAGTTCTGTTTTGCATCATGAAATCAGAGCAGCTGCCGTGAATTCTACGTCTACAGATTTTAACCTCATCATTTATTCACATTGTATTATAAATGTTTCTAAATAGTTAATTGACGAAGGAGATACTTGTTGAAACTTCATTATAACGCTAAGAAATAAGTAATTAAACTTGTAGTTTCAAAAATTATTTTATTGTAAATCACTACAATATTATTTCGCCATACAATATTGTAGTGATTTACAATAAAATAATTTTTGAAACTAGAACTTTAATTACTTATTTCTTAGCGTTATAAATGTTTCTAATGTATAAAATGAAGATTCAATCAGTTTGTTCATCTTTTCCGTGTTGTCTTTATTAAATAGTGATGAAATGAATTTTACTCACAATCGGTTAGTAATCTGTAGATTTGTACCCTTCGAAACAGTCTGGAAACGACTTATTGCTTACCTACTTCACTTTCCCAGCTATAGCCGGAAAAGTGTTTTCCCAGCTAGCAAGTGTCAGTTCATTAGTCACAAATATGACATCATTGTCATTTTGGCATTAAAACATGTTTTTAAGAATAA
Source organism: Melolontha melolontha (assembly GCA_935421215.2). Classification (NCBI taxonomy): domain Eukaryota; kingdom Metazoa; phylum Arthropoda; class Insecta; order Coleoptera; family Scarabaeidae; genus Melolontha; species Melolontha melolontha. The sequence goes on along the minus strand of OW285237.1, from coordinate 161,857,926 downwards.
ATTGGAATCAAACTCTGTATTTATTTAGTAAAGAAACAATAATAAACCTATTTACAGTTCTGGAGGGGTGCATTCAAGTTCACTGTCGGACATATTTCTTAGTAAACACGTATAAAGATTTATTTTTTTCTATTAAAAATGCCGTACTATATTTTGTAACTGGCAAAATAATTACCTAACTGTCAGATTCAACAAACTTATTACATTGCCTAGCAACGGTTTTACAAGTATCTCCCTTAAAATAGTTTATCAAATTATCATAAAAATAAATACCGATACTCATGTATTATTATTATTATTATTTAAAATAAAACTTTTATAGAATTACTAATAGTAGATTGTGAGTAAAATCGTATACATACCTCGGGAGAACTCGGTAAGCTACCTTGACGCTCGGCTGTAATAGAGCACTTCCCCGCTCGGTATGTAATATACTATTTCATTACTGGTTACGAAATATTTTTCATTACGTAACTAGTTACGAAAAGTAAAGCGTTTCCTAACGTCATACAGTTTTGAAAAGTGTCACTTTATGTGTCAAAATTAGACAAAATTGTTTTGTTGCAATTGAACAAAAATTTTCCACTCATTTTAATACATGCCGAACATTCAGTTAGCAAACTAAGGCTCCATTTTCGGTAGATTTTGCAAATGAAACTTTGCGTGCTTTTAATATAAACTTTAAATCTCGATTTTCAGATTTTTATGCAATTATAGACGACGACAAAATTTTTCAAAATCCTTTTAACGCCGATATAGAAACCCTTGCCGCAAAACATCAAATGGCAATTATTGATTTGCAGTCTAGCGATATTTCTAAAGAAAAATATTTAAGCTGATGCTGGAATTTTCAAAGAGCCTTCCACGCACACAGTTTAATCAGTTATATAAATTAGCTCGTGGGTTTTCTTCCGTTTTCGGAACTACTTATCTATGTGAAAAACCATTCTCCAAAAAGAAATATACAAAAAAATATACAGATCCAAGTTAACTGATGAACATTTGATATCGCTGCTGATAATTTCCACTATATGCCATTTCAAATAAGATTGGAAAATATAGAGCTTAAAATAAACGCTTGTGATTGGTTAAAAGAGGGGACGAATTTACGCAGGCAAAATCAAGTTTATTTTGTTCTGTCAAATTTTCTTTTACTGTCGGTTAATTCTGTCAGTACAATTGGATTGCGTGTTCTATTAGTTGTTTATTGTGCTTTTTATTATTAAAATTCAGTAAACATAATTCGTTATAGAGATCATAAAGTGAAATACTGATTTTCTAGGGATATTTGATCACTTTCATTAACTTTTTCTTTACATCATCGCAAACATTTTCGGCATAGCTGTTCGTCAAGGGAACTAAGAATTTCCGAGAATATTGTGTTTGACATTATCAAATTGAAATGTCTGGAGTTTCACAATCTCCCTTAAGAAAATGAAGTTACTAAGATGCTTACAATAAATTAGACAAAACAACAACGAGTACAATTAGAAGGCAGGTACAATCATTTTTCTAAAAAAAATGTTTTACCAACTTGTACATAAATATGTGAAGTAATTAATATAATTCTATAGTTATAATGTAAACCATATACAAGTATTTTATTTCTAGGTTATTAAAGAGACAATCCTAAAGAAACTAGGATTCAAGTGCGAAAAACACACAGAAAACAGCATATTAATTGAACAAAATGATATTACCTTATGGCTACGTCGTTATTTGACAAAAATCTTATAATAGGCGCTTTAATACATTTTAAAATGAATGTACTACTTCAAATTCTAGGTATTAACCCAAAAATGATTTTCTGTTGTGGTTTTAAAGAAATTTGTTAAATAGGCTCTCATTACCTGATGTAAATCTTTTATTACATGTATTAATTTTGGACAAGATTTCCGGGAAATTTTATCTGCTAAATCCTATTTATTATGCTTTCACTTTATTAGTACTGCGAAGAAGGATTTCAAGTTTATCACTCCAAACAAAATGTATATTTTAATGTCATTTAATTCATTATAGCTCTGAGTGTCGATCAGTAAACAAGTAAAATTATTTTGTCTTTAGTGTTGTGCGTGGTATTTGATAAATAAACTGCTTAAAAATATGTCTAGCCGGTGTTGCAAAAACAAACCCGATGATTTCTTTTATATTTGTGGATATTTCGGCTTTAAAAAATTTTGAGAGACCAATTGGTGAATTTGTGAAAAATGGATATTATGCTTATTTCAAAATCAAATTAGGAGATCAAGATAAAGATTGGGCACCGCACGTTGTTTGTAAGGTATGTGAAGAAGGTTTAAGACATTGGACCAAAGGGAATAGAAAAAACCTTCCTTTTGGAATACCGATGGTTTGGAGAGAACCGCAAAATCATCATGAAGATTGCTACTTTTTTGACTTTGTGATATTAAGGAGAATAATAGAAAAACTTTGAAACATATTTTGTACACAAACAATATTAAATCAGCTATGAGACCAGTTCCTCACAGTGATCATGTACCTATACCTATACCCCCAAAGTACTACAAGAAAATATTGAAACCTCTTCAACTTCCGGCTCCGTACAGATGGATAGTGACTTTGAACCATCAACCTCAGGTCAAAACCAACCTCAGCTATTTTCACAAACCGAACTGAATGATTTAGTAAGAGATTTGGGACTTTCAAAAGATCTTTCTGAAGTACTGGGGTCTAGGTTGAAACAAAAAAATTTGCTTGCCCCAGAAACTACCTTCAGATCTTCCTTTAGCTGAATATGACAGAAAAACAACCAAACGAAGCTTTTCTGAAAAACTAAAACTTTTTTTTTAGGAATCATAAAGAATAAATAACTATTTCTAATAGTATCTATGTGTATATTTTTGTATTTTTTTTCATATAATATTAAACTAGCTTAAAAATGAAATAAATCGTGTTTTTTCTATATTTTTTTATTTTACTGGTTTGAAAAATATCCTTACATGATACAAAAAAAATAAAAGCACATTTAAAAAAAATACATTTAAAAAAAATACATTTAAAAAAAATACACATTTAAAAAAAATACAAAAAAAATAAAAGCACATTTAAAAGCACAGTTAAAATTTATAAATTAACATTCAAAGAGTTGAAAAATGCAGGCCTGTGATCATCCATTACTGATAACATATTATGATAAATATCATTCTACTAAAACAAAAAACTCACATGCTTCATCGTAGGAAGAGGAGGCCCTAATTGAATGACTTTTAACAAAAGAAATATTAGTTGAAAACACTATGCTAACGGCTGAAAAGCTTGAGCTTGTAAAAAATTACGCATCCTGTTATCTAGTTTCACACGCGCTTGATGAAATAGCTAGAGAAAGTAGTTGTACAGTTTTACGTTTACCTCCATATGATTGTAATCTCAGCCCCATCATACTTGGTTTGGGCTGAACTTAATCCTCATGTTGCGACCAATAAGTCATTTAAATTGTAGGAGGAAAAAATTATTGTTAAAATTCCTTTGCAAATTACACTCAGATTGCAACGCCATCTGGTCTATTATTATTGGGAATGGGATATAGTAAGCTTGATTCACAACTGCAAACAATTGTCAGACAGACACATAAATCTTATAAATCATAATTATAATGTTTAATTTCATTATGTGAACTGCTTATGCATGTCATTTATTGGAAATTTTTAGGATAAATCTCATATCATTAATTACAGTTAAAATTTGAATTTGATTATGTAAGTTATTGTGTTTCGTATTTGGTTTATATAATTTACTTACACTGCAAATTATACATGTAATAAAAATAAACAGTGGTGGATCCGTATATCCAGCAGGTCCGGCACGCTACCGCGGGCCGGACTAGGTGCTCTGGACGATGTCGTCCCGCGGGCTGTAGTTTGGAGACCCTTGTATAAAAGAATATATAGCTTGAACAATAACTCAAATACTCTAAGATAATATATCTAAACTTTAAACATATGTTGATATATTTTAAACAACTTAGGTTATGCATGTTATAAAACCTTGTTGATGTGTCGAATGTAAAGTTTTAGATTCACATATTGTAGGTAATATACTCAATGTCAGTAGCTTTATAATTAGTCACATACCATATATCCCCATTCCTATATACCAGTACATACAACTCTGCTTATTTTCTATATATGTAAGGATGGAAAGGAAGATTTAGCAATGGGGTAGGAACACAGAGCATAAGCGACAACCTCTTCCAAATAAACTAACTCAGTACATCATTAATTTAAACATTACTTAATAACAATCTTGTGTTCATATCAGCATGAACATTCAAACATGATACAAAATATTGTCCACGTACATGAGACAGTTAGTAATAGTAGAAAGTAACAAGAAATAGTTTGTCCAAAATATATGGAAAATCATATAAATAGGATGCATTTAAGTTCTTTTCTTAAATTTTATTATTACACCATTGTGTGATCTTAAAACACCTTCTGCCTTGACTATTACTTTATGCTCAGGATTAGTTGGAAGTAATTTAAAATTTCTAAGTATTTTAGATATTGTTGCCTTCATTTCTAACATTGCAAATTTTTGACCTGTAAATGAAAGTTATAAACATAGTAAAATTTAAAAGTTTGTTAAATAATTATACCTATGCAATTTCTAGGCCCCGCACTAAATGGTATATAAGCAAATTGGTGTTGTTCTTGAGTATTTTCGACGGTAAATCTCTCGGGATTAAACACCTCAGGTTCGTTGAATAAGTTGGAATTTTGAAAGCCATATGGGAAAATAAATAACATCAATCCTTTTGGTAAACGTAAGCCGTCTGAAAATATTATAATTGAATTTTTTCAGAAATATATGTGTAAGTTGTTTATACCCCATTCAACGTCTTTTTCTAATGTTCTACCAAAGAAAGGTACGGTGGTATAAATACGAAGAGATTCCTTAATGACCATTTCCAAATATTTCATTTCTAGTAAATCCCTATAGGTGGCATTACGTTTTGGATCATCAGAAAATATAGTTTGCAGTTCGCTGTATGCATTTTTCTGAAATGAACCATATTAAAAGTAATAAAACTAGTACAGATACCTTTAAATACAGATTATTATCAAATAAAACTTGAAACATCAAGCCAAATTTATGAAATGGATTTTATGAATTATAAATCATGAACTAGAGATAGAACTTTCGAAATAAATTTTTTCTATTTTGCGTTCGAAATGAACTCATTATGAAACCAAAAACAGTATCGAAATGAGCTCTATTTCGGTACACTTTTTTTCATTTTTGAATGTTGGCGTTGTTCGAATACAGAAATAAATATCGTTGCTGTCATATGATTTTAAGAATTTATGTACATTTGACAGATATGATATATGTTGGTATTTTACACAAACAACGTATGTTGTATACAATTGACAACAACATATATATGTCTCTATGTCACTCATGTTTTTATTTTTAAAAGAAATATCAAGTAATGTTAACGAAAATTAATAAATAATATGTAATATAATATACTTCGCGGATAGCAAAATTTAAATTTGAAAATGTCAAGTATCAATGTGACCAACTGCATGCTTTATATAAAAATTAAACTCTGAACTTTCAAATTAAATAATTCCAATTTAAGCAATTTATTAATGTAAAAAACGCAAAATAGAAAAAATAGTATAAAAAACTCGTTTCATAAGGCCTTTTGCCGCACTCGCCCTTTAGAAAACTCGCCGCAAGCGGCTCGTTTTCTAAACTGATCTCGTGCGGCAAAATGGTGCCTTATGAAATTCGTTTTTTAATATACTATTATTTTACTAAAAATGGCGTGTACCTCGCGTTTCGTCAAAAAAGGGCATATATGGAGCTGTATTTAGAATTAGTATGATTTAAGACTGTCGAGCATTATGGCCCACTCAGAACAAAATAGCAATCGGTTGTTTTATAAAGAATTTATTGAATTCTTCGTCTGGCATAGCTAAAAAATTGACACATACAATAAATAGTATTTAAAAAAGGTATATAACCCCTTACCACAATTATTAATCGTATCCTAAATACGTATTTCGACAACTCAGTTGTCATAATCAGTAGGTAAAAACTACTAATTAAAAGTCGCACATGGGACACAGTAAAGCAAGAGAAACGCTTACGCACAACTACTATACACCGCGTCCCCGTATAGACTAAATTTAACATGCCAATCTAAACTACGAGGGAGGTCGAGACAAACACTTACATACTTAAGGAAAAAAGGTCTAAACATGTGTTTATTGTCGAACAAAGGAACGGCAGAACATTCCTCTCTCAGGGGGACGGCACTAACTTCGATTTTTAAAAACTACGATGACCCACATATGGTAATAAAAATGAGAATAGACAGCTGAACGGTATCGGTGATTTATCGCTATTCAAGGAAATATGTTTATTTTTCGCGATAAATATACTTTCATAAGCATCAAGTTCGTGGCGTTTATTAATTTCTTTGATCAACTTCAAACCTGTAATCGATACATTGTGCAGTGTGCTCAAAGCGTGATTTGCGACATTCGATTTATCCGGTCTATTGTATTTGATATGTGATATGTGTTCTTTAAAACGGGTTATTATAGGTCGTTTAGTTTGGCCTATATATTTATTACAATCAGCGCAACTAATTTCATATATACCTGATTTCGAATTGGAATTAATTCTATCTTTAGTATTCCCTAGGAGACCCTTGATAGTGTTTTCGGACCGAAAGGCTACCTGGAGACCTCTTTCTTTCACAACTTTATTAATGTTTTTCGTGACGGGGTGGTATGATAGACATATGTACTTTTTCACTTGGTTACTTTGGGATATCAAACTCGTGGATTCGCGGATTGTATTTTTTATTTTTGTTTTTCTAATTAATTTATTGATTATTTCTATGTCAAAGCCATTGTATGTCGCAATATTTTTAATGAAATCTAATTCTATTTCATATCTCTCTTTTGTTAACGGAAAATTTAGTAACCGATTGACTGAGAACTTAAAGGAAGCTGTCTTATGTTGATAACTATGATTTGAATCCGCGGTGATGAATCTATTAACATTGGTTTCTTTCCGGAAAATATCGATTTCTATTTTATGTTTATTTCTAATCAGTAAAGTATCTAAAAATGGTATCTTGCCATAGTGTTCCTTTTCCGCTGTAAATTTAATAGTCGGAAATTTCAAACTTAATTGATTAACAAACATGTCTAATTCGCATTTCCGTGTGTCAAAAATCGCGAGAATGTCATCTACATACCTAATCCAGACTCTAGGGAAATATTTGGCGTTGTTTTTGAATTCTACTTCAAATTGACTCATGAATAAATTGGCTATGAAAGGAGATAGGCAGTTACCCATTGTTGTGCCTTGTTTCTGTTCATAAAATTTTTCTCCTACTTGGAAACAATTTTGCGCCATGCACAGAGTTGTCAATCTCATGTATTCTTTTATTTTTGAAGGTTCAATGTTATTCTTGTGGAGCAAGCTTTTTAAATATTTCATAGTCATAGAAACCGGGGAAATTTTAGTTTCATTCGACGTGACGTCGTTATTCCCCTCGGTACCTATTCCAGAGACTATGAAATATTTAGAAAGCTTGCCCCACAAGAATAACATTGAACCTTCAAAAATAAAAGAATACATGAGATTGACAACTATGTGCAGGGCGCAAAATTGTTTCCAAGTAGGAGAAAAATTTTATGAACAGAAACAAGGCACAACAATGGGTAACTGCCTATCTCCTTTCACAGCCAATTTATTCATGAGTCAATTTGAAGTAGAATTCAAAAACAACGCCAAATATTTCCCTAGAGTCTGGGGATTAGGTATGTAGATGACATTCTCGCGATTTTTGACACACGGAAATGCGAATTAGACATGTTTGTTAATTAATTAAATTTGAAATTTCCGACTATTAAATTTACAGCGGTAAAGGAACACTATGGCAAGATACCATTTTTAAATACTTTACTGATTAGAAATAAACATAAAATAGGAATCGATATTTTCCGGAAAGAAACCAATGTTAATAGATTCATCACCGCGGATTTAAATCATAGTTATCAACATAAGACAGCTTCCTTTAACTTCTTAGTCAATCGGTTACTAAATTTTCCGTTAACAAAAGAGAGGCTTTGACATAGAAATAATCAATAAATTAATTAGAAAAACAAAAATAAAAAATATAATCCGCGAATCCACGAGTTTGATATCCCAAAGTAACCAAGAGAAAAAATACATATGTCTACCATACCACCCCGTCATGAAAAACATTAATAAAGTTGTGAAAGAAAGAGGTCTCCAGGTAGCCTTTCGGTCCGAAAACACTATCAAGGGTCTCCTAGGGAATACTAAAGATAGATTTAATTCCTATTCGAAATCAGGTATATATGAAATTAGTTGCGCGGATTGTAATTTGAAATATATCGGCCAAACTAAACGACCTATAATAATCCGTTTTAAAGAACACATATCACATATCAAATACAATAAACCGGATAAATCGAATGTCACAAATCACGCTTTGAGCACACTGCACAATGTATCGATTACAGGTTTGAAGTTGATCAAAGGAATTAATAAACCCACGAACTTGATGCTTACGAAAGTATATTTATCGCGAAAAATAAACATATTTCATTGAATAGCGATAAATCACCGATACCGTTCAGCTGTCTATTCTCATTTTTATTACCATAAGTTGGTCATCGTAGTTTTTAAAAATCGAAGTTAGTGCCGTCCCCCTGAGAGAGGAATGTTCTGCCGTTCCTTTGTTCGACAATAAACACATGTTTAGACCTTTTTTCCTTAAGTACGTAAGTGTTTGTCTCGACCTCCCTCGTAGTTTAGATTGGCATGTTAAATTTAGTCTATACGGGGACGCGGTGTATAGTAGTTGTGCGTAAGCGTTTCTCTTGCTTTACTGTGCCCCATGCGCGACTTTTAATTAGTAGTTTTTACCTACTGATGATGACAACTTAGTTGTCGAAATACGTATTTAGGATACGATTAATAATTGAGGTAAGGGGTTATATACCTTTTTTTAATTTTTATTTAACCACAGTCTCCATTGAAAGAATTTTAATAAATAGTATAGTAAGAAGTAAGTTATGAAACGTGCTCAAATACTTAATGTTTTAAGAATGTTCCGTGAAGTCACAAACGGGATAATATCTGATAAATATTTCAATGATTACATATTGCTATGAACTGTGTTTTTTATATTTACTATACCACCGTTCACGACAAGTCTATCCAACTAGGATATTCAGTCGGTTTATTTCCAAAAAATGGGACTGCTTTCCTCTCAGGGTTCCAATCGGTAACGTGGAAAATAAATAAGTTAGTTAGTTAGGCGCCACTCAAAATTTGTTTGAGAAAAGTTATTATAATATCTTTAAGCTACTTATTAAACTCAAAATGAAAGGTTAAATAAATAATAATCACAGTATAAATTTGAAATGAAATTTAATACAAAATCAAAAAAAAATAAAAAAAAACAATCTTTATAGAGTATAAAGGTTGTGTAATAATATACTTATTACATCTGAGGTAAAAATAACACTCGGAAATGACCGCAACATGCATTCAAAAACCTCAATGAATACCGAACAAACTTATATGTATTAAAATAATAACAAAGGTTATTTTTAATTTCTCCCCAGAGAACAAAATAAAAATATAAACAAACTTGACACCTCGATCAAAAATCTAACGCATATGCAAAACATCACACATGAAAAAAATAGCCTTGAAGTTCCCAACGTATAAAGTTTTACAGTTACTGTTTTTTACTTAGAAATGTTAAAAATCTTCTTTGTCATCTACCTCAATTAATTAATACTAAAACTCAATATTATAATATAAATACAATTGAAAATACAATATACTATTCAAATCTTTTGAATAAACAAGATACCTTTTAAAAAATATATATATTTTTACTTACATAAAATATAATGTGAGACACATTGACGAGAATCGCTATAAAATTAAATATATTCAAAATTACGAGAATAAAACTCGTAGAAAGTTCGGAAAATTGAACTACAAACACATCAACTATTTTAAATCAAACCCGAAGTTACTTAATTATATAAATAATTATCTATTTTAAATAAAAAGAACGTGCTTCTCGTCTTAAGGTTAACTTGTGTCTAAAGGTCAAATCGTCAAACACTTAGGCTTCGCATAAAAAAATAGTTTTCTTACACATAAATATTTCAAAAGTATATATATACATAAGTTCAAAAATATGGTACATACATAAATACATAAATTTTCAATATTTATTGGGGAAAAAACCATAGCAATATCTACGCATTTTTAAAATATAATTAATGCGGTAGCAACTAGATAGAAATAATCCGACGTGTTGGTCAGCGGTCACTTATCCCCGAGTCCCAGCGCTTTCCCGAAAACCGATTGTGCTCGAGCCATTGTGACACTGGATCTGACATTTTGGAGCACCGGGGGCACCCCAAAAAGTCTCATAATGAAACCTGTGTGTGTGCGTTACGCTTTCCTGAGAACCAGGTTACGGTATTTCGCTACCCCCTAGCAGCTAGACCCGTTTTTATGTCATCCACCCTCGACATACCTCCAAGGTCCCCCGAAGTCCTGGATGACGTCAAAACGGCTCTATCTACAAGTGGGGTTATGAAATACCGCAATATGGTGCTCACGAAAGAGTAACGCACACACACATTACCTTATGAAACTCTACGGTACCACTTTGGTACTTACCGAGGGACCTCCGTAACCTTAAATCCGGTGCCAAAACGGCTCTAGCTCTATCGGTTCTTGAGAAACCGACGGGACTTGGAGATGAGTCACGGCCGACCAACCAGATTATTTCTATAGATGCTATCGATTTGTTACCGCATTAATTTGATTTTAAAAATGCATAGATATCCAACGATTGAAATATTTAAGAGATGTTATCCATTTTGTGGTTTCACGGAAAACCGTGACTGAGTGTCTGAGCACGTTTTATATTTTATTTCTTATCATTTATTGTATATGTAAACTTTTATGCGGCCGCCACTGGTTGTTGGCTCAAATTTGCCAGCCCTACCCTTTATAAATAAATATATAAATGCTTTTACATTAGCGTCGATGATACAGCAATCTAAATTCTATAGAAGTACAAGAAATAAAAAACCATACGTATAGCACTTGTCATATGTTAAAATAAATAAATCCTGCGCGCGGTTTGCATTTGAATACTTCTTGATGACGCAAACAAAATTACATCAATATTTCTGTCGTTCTCGCAGAGTTATCCTTACAATAAAATTTTTAAAATTTTATCGTTATCGAGATGCGTCTATGGAACAATTATCGTCTACTATTTTAAATGTCGTTTAACGATGGTCTCTGAATGAAATGTTGGGTGTATTTAACGATAACACGCAAATTTTCATTTGTTTTCTTTTTCTTTAGAAATTATGTTCAATTTTCGTTTCTTTTATAGTTCTAACAATAGTAATAACAACAAATTTATTCTAGCACGTCAGGTTTTCGGCAAAAAATATTGAAAAGTAAATGAAATAATATTAATTAGATATGTACAGTATATGGAGCTGTATCCTGCTTAAAATATTTTTCTATTAACTTTTCTGTTATATTGTTCTTCAGGACTTTCTGATATCAATGTTCAACAACAATCAGCAAGAATTTTACTGTTCCACTTTCCCCAATAACGTTTTTCAATAACAGAAATGTCCCGATGAAACTTTTCGCCGTGTTCATCACCCACGTCGCCGAGGTTCGGGGAAAAGAAATCCAGACGTGAGTGCAAAAAATGTATTTTAAGACTCATGTTACAGACTAATTTATGGTAACTTCTAAGAAGTTCATTAATAAGTACTATATAATCGTCAGATTTTCTGTTTCCTAGAAAATTATGGGTCACATTTTTAAAACCATTCCAAGCAACACGCTCCAAGTCACTTAAGGTTTTTTGAAATTTCTTATCCTGTTGTAGAAGTTTAATTCGGGGTCCTACAAAAATTTCCTCTGTAAGCTTTAAGCTTAAATCTGAGATTTTGGGAAATTTTTGTTTAAAGTATTGGAATCCACGACCATCTTTATCCATTGCTTTCACGAAATTTTTCATCAAACCTAATTGTATGTGTAATGGCAATAGAAGAATTTAATCAGGTTTAACCAGTGACTTATGAAGTACATTCTTTTGTCCAAGAATATACTGAGTCCTGACTGATCAATCTTTAACAATGTAATGGCAATTTCTTGATCGACTGTTCCACTCAGAAAGAAAACAGAAATTTTTTGTATACCCTAGTTGTCAACAGAGTAGAATTGCTACAACTTTGAGGTCTACGCTGATATACTATTTGTACATTTTGTAATTAATTAAGTCTAGAAGAAAAGTGTATTGCATGATCAACGGGGATGGATGGATAAACGTTTCCTACGGGAAGAAGGGCGGCCTTCAAATTCGATTTCGCATCGATAAAAGGACGCCGCCATTCATCAGAATTTTGTTGCTGACCTAATACTAACATCAAATCGTCGACATTATTGCAGTATGAAAGACCCTCGTCGGTTGCAAAATACTGTGATAGTTATTTCTGACGATTACATCGTTGGTCGATAACTTGGCACTTGCCAATTATGGTTCTGTAACATCATATTCTTCACTCGAAACATCTATGTGAGGGATTACCACTTTGAGAAGTGAGGATTTGGAGTATCCAAAAACGAAGTTTTACAGCTAGTTTTCAAGTTTGTAAAGGAGCATAAACTTGTAAATACTCCATTTAAAAATGGCATGCCAGGGACTGACTAGTTTCTTGGTTTTAAGAAAAGACATGGTTTAAGTCTGAAGATACCACAATCTATAGAATTTGCAAGAAAAAATGCCACTGACCCTTTCATAATTTATGAATATTTTAAACTTCTGAACGAACCACAACTTGAAGAGAGGCCTTCTCAAATTTGGAACCTTGACGAGAGTAGTTTCGCCGTAGATCCTAGTAAAACAAAAGTTGTCGGCAAAAGAGGACTGCCCTGCTCCCGTATTACTAGTACTCCTGGTCGTGAAAATACAACTGTCTCATTATTGACCAGTGCTTCTGCAGAAACAGGTCAACCATTAATCATTTTTAAAGGTGGTAATGTCTGCGACCAATGGCATGCTCCTGACGATGTCTTCCCTGGAATGTCGTACGCTGCCAGTAAAAAAGGGTGGATGGATGGTGATATTTTTTTCAACTACCTACAAAACACTGTTATTCCTGCTTTGGGCGAACAGAGGCCAGTACTTATCATATACGATGGGCATTCCTCACATGTCAGCACTCGAGTTATTGGCTTGGCAAGGCGACAAAAAATTACAATTCTAAAATTACCAACTCACACAACTCACCTGTTGCAACCCCTCGACGTTTCCGTATTTAAATCTCTAAAAACAATCTGGGATAAAAAGTTGGTTACGTGGCAGAGACACAATGTTGGGCGCAAACTACCAAAATAGATGTTTTCAATACTTATTGTAGAAACGTGGAGAGACATCGAGGCAAATGTAATAATTAGTGGTTTTATAAAATCCGGTATTGTGCCATTTGATGACAGAGTCGTAGCAAGAGAAAAATTTGACATCGAAGCATTAAAATGATGGGACTCCCAAAATACTATAGTCACTAACAGCACTGCAGAAAATATTTATGACCCACAAATTCATCTCCCAAATACTTCAAATGGGATAACCTCTGTCCGTGTCTCCAATATACCAGGCCCTTCGACAAAGTCTGACGATATTGCGCCTTCAAATGTAACTGTTACTTTTGAAAACGTTTTGCTACAATGCGTTCGTCAACATCAACTCTTAACAAAAATAGCAAAAAGAAAGTTGGCTCCTGGAGCTCAAGTTATTACTGCACCGAAAGACGGGGCCGCGGAGATACAGAAGAAGCAGAAAAGAACTCATCAGAAAGCAATAACAAGTATTTCTGATTCGTCTAGTGAATCAAATGACGAATCAATAGCTAATCAAGATTCAGATAACGATGAAGAATGTTTACAGGAATTGCAAAACTTAGAAGAAAGCGTAAATTCCAATGAATGTCATACTTTCGAAGTTGATACGTGGGTTTTAGTGCAATACGCAACCAAAAAAAGTCTGAAACACTTTGTGGGAAAAATTATTCAGTAAGGGGAGTATGAAGAATGGCTTGTTAGGTTTTGAGATCAAAGAAATCTATATTTGTTTGGCCCAATGTTGGTAAACTTGGTAAGACTTGGTAAACAGCGCAAGTATACTGAATATCCTTCCACAGCCAACAGAGGATCGAAGAGGCTCGGGATTTACTTTTTCAGTGAAGTTTGATGGTTATAATATCTTCTAGTTACCTTGAATGTGTTTCTAAATGTTTAAATTTTGATAAAAATAAGTATGTTCTGCTAGTTAAAAATGTTAATATTTTTTATATTTTTTTAAAAAATGTATAATTCCGTTATTTTTTTACGAAATAAAATATTTTAAAAACCAAAATACGCAGATATATTATATTTATTACGTTTGCCCCCAGATACTTCTATTGGAAACGCTACACCAGGAGAGAGTCCATTATCATATATACCCCAACTCACGTGGCAAATATGATATAATGACGCTGTTTTCAAAAAAATTAAAAACAGATAGCCTAAAAATTAAATCACTTTGTTTGGTTATAGGCATCACTTTGTTAAGGACCAAAGAACGTTTGCTAATTTTTACAGAATTTTTAAAATAATAATAATATTTTCATTGACATCTAAAGTTACACTAGTGAAATTTTACCTCGCATTTACCCCAGTTCAGCTTATTATTTAATTTTTTATCTTTTGTTTTTGTTATGTTATGGAAGTAAAAGAATAGAAAGTAAACTTTTTATTATTATTATTATTATTAAATAGGTCACTGTTCTCAAAAAGGCAATTGCCTCTTTTACGAAAGTGCCATCGCAATGTGAGTAATTGATTCTTTGCTAAATAAACCTACACAAACTATAAGAATGGCATCAATTTCGAAGCTTGTGGCGACCTATGTAGCTTTCGTATCACCACAGTCAATCCATCGACCAGAAAAATTTTAGTAATTATTAAGTTACTCTGAGCAATGTGCCGCAGAGTTCCACGGGGTAAAGTTCTATCAGTTTATTTTTCAACATTCCCTTGCCAATAGGCGATAGGTGCATATCCCCTGACAAGTCCTTGATAAACGATAGGTTCAACATTGCTCAAAATAATATAACCACATCCCTCAAAATACTTTTATGTTGGTTTGCTTGTACATATAAAATTAGAAATCTTACCTGAACGTCCTGATGTCCAGCTAAAGAATATAGAGCAAAAGCTATAGATGTTGCCGTTGTATCGTAGCCCTAGAAATGTTAACAATAGAGATGAATAAAAACGAAAATTTGTCCACTAAAAGCGGAATCAAAATACTATATTCCTTACTTCAAACATGAAAGTATTTATTTCTTGACAAATATCGTCTTCCGTAAAACTAGGATCCTTCAGAGAATGTTCCAACATTAAATCGAGGAACGCTCTTTTTCTTTTCTCGCCTGAAATGCTAGTGCATTCGCTCTTGTGAGCACTATCGGCCAATTTAGATTTTCGATTATTTAACACTACTTTTGTATAATCGTGCACCACTTTCAATGCTTTTCGTTCCTTTCGATAAGTGCTAGTGAAACGATATATTAAATCGTTAGAAAGAATTAGCGATAATGTACGTTCTACCAAAACCTGTAGTAAGATATTGACAGATCGTACGTATTCGGAGTTGGAGTCATCCTGAGCATTAACAGTTGTACCCATTGCACTCTCTAAAACAGTAAAACAAAAACTACTTTAATTACACGCCCAGAATGGAAAGAATGAACAAAACATCTTGTTCTAAAAAACGAGAAGTGTAATGCCTTTAATTTAAACAAAAACATATTTAATAATATCAAAAATATTATTACATAAAACTCGGGTGTGGAGAACACAATACAAGTAAAATTACGAAAATAAAGAAATGTTAAAAAACATATGTGTATACGTACACAATGATACCAATTTTATTAACGCTGGAGACGTATGCACACGTAAAAGTCTCCAATGCAAATTGGTATGCGTTGTGTATATCAATACATGCGTATACAAATATATTTTAAGCATTTTTGTAACGAGCGTTCAACTAAATTTTACCTCGCAGTTGCCCATGGAAATTATACGTATATCTTAGCTTTTTACTTAAGTTCTTAATATGAATTTTGTTGGTTATGAACTATTTGAATGACATGATAAATGTCAAAATAATAAAATTTAAATATTTAACTACATGAGATACGTTTATTTGCAACAAACAAGTAACATTTTATAAAAATTGTTGAAAGTGGCCACCACCTTGTTCGAGACATTTCTAACATCTTCTAATGAAGGAGAAAAAGTTTTGTAGTAGCATATCGTCGATTTCGTTAATTATTTCATCAATTCTGATCTGAAGGTCTGCAAGATCAGGTATCTGTACCCAAAAAATTGAGTTCTTTAAAATGGCCACAAGATCTTGTTGGAAATTCATGTTCGATGTTTAAACTTATCAACCGATTTTGATAAATTTCCGTATCATATTAATTGTTTCACAAGCTGTATGCACTCTAGCTCCGTATTGTTGAAAGTAACCCTGATTTATTTCTTCTTCATTAAGCTGTTCAATAAATGTCATAATAATTTCTTGTCGATACCTTTCTCCTTTAAAGAAAATACGGCCAATGATTTTCCTTCGACTAATCGCACACCATAGGTACACCAACTTTCTGTGGATGAACAACATAACAGTCATGCGGTTTCTTAGTATTCCACATCCTTATATTTTGTGAGTTAACATAACCATTCAGATAAAACCATGATTCATCTGAGAAAAATTTTGTCAAGAATGTCATTATCAAAATTATTTAAGAACCACTGACAAAATGTTGTTCTTCTAAGATAGTCAATTTCTTTGATTTCTTGATAATAGGCCATGCGATATGGAAATAAATGTAAGTCTTTTTTTAAAATTGTATGACAAGTGCCAATTGAAACACCCACTCGTGGAGAGAATACTCGTATGGATGTTCCTGGTGTATCATTCATAATTTGCGTTACATCGTCAACTAGCTCTTCCGTACATTTTTTCGGACGGCCACTGTCTTCTTTCCGTATAACACTCTCTGTTTCTCTGAAAACATTAGTGCAATATTTAACTGTGTACCAAAAACTATCAAAATCAAAGACGAAGTTTGGAAACATATTTCTAAATTCCTCTAAGCATTCTTCAAGAAAATAGTGCCATTGTCCGTTAATATTACGTCCCTTCCAAAAATAAGATTCAACCATGAATGATTTGTGTTGAACAGTGAAAACCATTTTAAATCAATTTTAAATTACAAAGCAATTTCAAAAAGCTCCAACTAAGTATACATCAGAATAAATAGTCTGTCAAATTGACAACTGATGCAAATGTAAATAGTACAAGTTACGACAAACATTTTTATTGTCATGGACTACTAGAGGTAAAATTTATTTGAACGCTTTTTATTATCATCATTTATACACTTGATGTTGTTAGTAAGCATTATCGTTAGCAAACATTACATTGGAGACATCTGGGTTACGAGTAATGGATTACATATTTTAACGGATGGTTTCCCTTTAGTAACTTAGCTACTCAGGGAAACTATCGCCCCCTGATGTTGTAACTCCATAACTAAAGTCCGGATTATAAGCAAAATATGATTTTTTTAAATGCCTTATTTCATTCAAAAAACATTAAATAAACCCAGAAAACTCATAATTTTGTTGATATATCTTTTAACAACAAAATAATGGGTTTTCTGGGTTTATTTAACCCTTAACCACCCAGGTGAAATATTTTTACACAAGCACCCAGGTGACGTCTGAGAGACTACTTAATTAAAGACCATAAAAACAATCATCGTTTTTTGAAAATATTGTTTATTGTGTATTTACTAGTTACAAATGAGCCTACTAAGACGTAAAACTAAGGAAAATTGGGCAACTTTTTTACTAAAAATAACAAAATAAAGAACTATTTCTAAAATAAATTCAAGCCTTCCCATTATAAACATAAAAATCATAAAATCCTGTCAATGTCTTAAGGCATATTCATTAATAAAAGGTTGTATTAGGTATATGAAAAACTCAAAAAAACTCTAAAATTAATAAAAATACTTTGCGGCAGGAGCTAAACATCGCGGTTGTTTACACATGTATTACATATTGGCTTTGAGCATTGTAAACAAACTGCTTTTCTACACTGCACACATAGATATTTCGTCATTCGATTTTTGGCCCTCGGGCACAGATAACATCCTTTGCGTTTCTCCAATAAAAGGTCTTGACCCCAAAATTCTGCTAATGCTGGAACGTACTTCGCGAGATACTCGAGGATTTGTTAGTCGCCTTTCCATGTGCTGACGTACTAATTGGGCCGCTAGTTGTTTTGCAAATACCGACTTTTCCCTAATTACCGAATTTCTCGTGTAACATTGATGTAGAATATAAGAATTGACAATAGAAATGTCAAGGATTCTGAAAAATATTGCCAGGAGCCATCTGCAAGTGCGTCGGCTTGACGAACTTTTTGCGCACTTCCCATCAATTGTGTCTACTCCTCCTTTGTTACGGTTGTAGTACATTATAATGTCTGGCTTCTGGGTTTCTGGATCGGTAGATGCACCACTATGCATAGAAGAAACAAGGATGGTAGCCTTTCCCTTTTTTCCCACATAAGATACCATAGTTTTCTCATCTCTAAATCCATAAAATGATGATCCTACCGCTCTTTTTTTGTTTGGCAAAATCTCGCTTGGTATTTCTCGCTTATTTTTTTTAACAGTGCCAACATATGTTAGTTTGTTTCTTAGTAAAATATCTACAAGTTCTATAGAACTAAACCAATTGTCGGCAGTAACATTTCGATTACTACCAATGAGAGCTTTCGCGAGACGTATTACTGCCTTGTTGGCTTAGAGAATTTATGTTCTTCTTCGCTTAGTCCAAGACCATCGGAACCCTTTCCGCTGTAAATGTAGGCATTGTATAAATAGCTTGTTCTGGAATCAGTTAGACACATAATTTTTATGCCGTATTTACACGGCTTATTTGGCATGTACATCTTGAAGTGTGTTCGCCCTCTAAAATTTACAAGCATCTCGTCGATTGTCACCGAATCCCGCATTCCATAGATATTTTGGCAGTTTTCAATAATTTGTGAAAAACTTGAGAAATTGCTGCCGTTGGATCTTCTTTTTTACGCTCGGTTCTTGTCCTAGGGCCATCAGCATCCTTAGGGCAGACAGCAGAACTGAAAAACGATTTTTGCTTATCACCGCTCTAAATATATCTCTGCCTGTGCCGTCAGTAGCGAAAATTGTATCCATCTTTTCATGATTGGAATTGAATATTGAAGTATAAATCAAGAGTCCTAGAAAGGCCTTCAATTCTATCATGTCTACATCACTTACATGATATTTTTGTGTATAGTTTGATCGCACCTGAAATAGTTTATGATTTGTCCACTCAACTATCTGAACTACAATATCCTCCGAAAAAAGTAAATTCCATATAGAAAATGGATCTGCAGTTTGGCCAAGATCACGAGCACTTCCTTTGAGAACGGGAACTTTCAATACAATGTTGTGTTTTCTCACCCGCGCTGAAGGAACTACATCAGTAGTACACCATCTGTACTCGTTTTTTCCATATAAATAATTTTTGCTTGTAGAACTTTCACCATGTTCTACCACATTCTCATCAACATCACTATATCAGGCTAGTCTTCCTCCGAAACTTCGGAAGCAGAATCATGTTCTGATTCTATATTTTCGTTCTCTGACGCACTGCCTATGTCACTTGCATCAAGCCATTTCAAAACAGTTTCGTCAAAATCTTTATCGCCAAACCGAACTCTTTTCGACGGACCCGCCATTTCACGTCACACAATATTTAGTACACAAACACACAGGTGCCGTCTGACAGACTGTGACAAACTGAATTCTGTACGTAAAATTCGATAACTTCTGTACGAGTAATGATAGACTCATGGGTAGGGAGTAGTTGTGGGAGCAACAATAGAGAAATGATTAGATGGAGCAACCGATTTATGGACGGTCGAATTACAGAAATATCACATAATATATTTATCGTTAGGGTTAATGTAGTTAGGGTTAATGTTTTTTGAATGAAATAAGGCAATTAAAAAAAGGATATTTTGATATAATCCGGACTCTACTCATAACATTTGTGCTATAATTTGGTATAGCAATGATGCAGCTTAAGCACTTGGTTGCTTCTTTCATCGTTTGCTAATGAGGACAAGGGAATTCCGAAACACGTATCTGTACATAGAAGTCTCCAATGCAGTTATGCATATCCATGTATATGTAATTTACACACCTGATTTTAGTAATGTATATGTTATATTTTTTACATTTTTTTTACTATGCTCTCTACATCCGATTTTAATAATATTTTCGATGTTTTTGTTTAATATATAAATGGCGAAGCTTTACCCATTCTAATATGTTTGAAATTATTTTTGTTATTTTTAATTTAATTTTTTTTTGTCATTAAAAGAAATGTTTTATTACAATCGGTTTCATTTTTCATAACGATTTATAAATAATCATATATTCTAATTTTGGGTATCCTGCTACTACTTAATATAACAAAGTAACAAGGTTTATTATGGAGCAAATACTATAATTATAATTGCCATTTATTTATACAGGTTGTCATACGACATTTGGAGATAAAGACATAAAAATAATAATTTTGAGCTTAGTTTTAAGTAAACTGTTTCATGGTAAAAAGATACAGGGTGTTGAAATAAAAAATTATGAAAACACAACGCAGTTTATTCAATATTAAAAACAATTAAATTCTATACACTTTCTTATGATTTTTATCAAATGCCGTTTCATATCTGGAAAGATATTTTGGGAATTTCTAATAACAATGGCGGCTTCTTGAATTTTTTGTTCAAGTTCTTCCCATGTATTAATTTCATCTGAGTGTACTAAAGCCTTCATGTGACTCCACAAATAAAAGTCTACGGAGTTAATATCTGGGCTATGAGGTGGCCAAGCAAATTCACTACCACGGCCAATCTATCGATGCGGAAATCGCTGATTCAAATGATTTCGTACAATAAATGTAAAGTGTGATGGGGCATCACCATACATCAATCACATATTTCGCCTTACGTTTAGAAGGATGCCATCCAAAAGGTCAAGTAAATCGTTTTGTAAAAAAATGCAAATATTCTTCTCCATTAAGTCTCTGTGGTAATTATAATGGGCCAATCAAGAAATTGTGGATAATACCGCACCAAATATTTATCGAAAACTCATATTGAAAAGGTCTTTCTCTGGATGGACATGGATTTTCCAAAGCATTGTGATGACTATTCGTCCAGTTACTAATTCCGCGTCTTGTAAAAGTTACCTCGTCTGTAAATAATATCTTTTTCAGGAACATCGGACCTTCACTTTTTTATATAGTACTTTTTGACAAAATTCTAATCTGGCTTGCAAATCTCCTGGCAATAAATTTTGAACGGACGCAAAATGGTAGGAAAACAAATTTTCCGCATGGATGATTCTTGAGACGATTGATTTACCGATTCCCGTAGAAGCTTCCAAACGCAGTGCTTAATTTAGGATTTTCTAATCAAGATCTCCTCTTCTTGTTCAACCGGTCGTCCGCCAGGATTTTTGCTATAAAACGAACCTTTTACACCTAACTGATTGAATATTCTTTGAAATATTTTTCGGTCTGGAATGATTCTGGTTGAATAGAGTTCTTCATTGTTTCTAAGTGAAGCACCTTAGTTGAAAATTTCTTGGGCATAAACGCAGAGCATATCCCATAAATCACGGTCAGACAATTATTAAGCTTAGCCATTTATAATTGGAAAGATTATAGTACTTGGATAATGTAAAAACTAGTTTTTGACGTACAGTTGGCGCCCAAGAAAACGGGACAAGTGGTATAACATAATTTGGTGTATTTTCTATCGTATAAACAGGACGTATACTGTTGTTATGGTATATTTTAATATTATATCTCAGTATTGAGTTTATGTTAAGCACAATCAGTGTTTCTTAGAATTTATCGTGGCACATCACGCTAATGAAATAACGAAACCAAGACTGCTTAGAGACTTCTGATGGATGGTCTACACGATAATTAGCCATTGAGTTTAACGTAGACAAAAGTACTGTACATAGAATATTACAAAAATGGAGATTAGCAGGGTAAATTAAGAAGACAATTAGGAACAGACCGTAGAAGAATATCGACGTCGGAGCAGGATGAAGCTCTTGTAAATTTTATAAGAAACAATCCATTCGAGTTCGCAAGCAGTGCAATAGAGACAGTGAATTTTCCTGCTAGCGTTAGAACTGCACCAAAAAGATTAAAAGTGAATTAAGAAATTATTCAGCTGCAAACAAACCATTCTAAACAGAACAAAACGGGCAACAGAGATTGGAATAATGAGATGCTGCATTGTTCTATTTAGTGACAAAAAGATGTTTCAGTAGTGACATAGTGGCATAGTGTTAGAGTTTATCGATCAGTGAGTGAATAGACGTTATAATGAGAGATACGTGCATGAAGTACGCAGAAGAGGTTATTTTGTAGCCAATATGTGGGCGTGGATCAGTTCCATGGGTCCTGAAATTTGTGGAAGTTATGCAAAAAGTACATTTTAATTTTCTTCGTCGTATAAATCTTGTTATATGTGTAAATGGTGGACACTTTCAAGAATTTATATGACATTTTTATTATTTTTTTGCATGTTTTAGCAACATAATTTTTCTGCTAACTGTTACTTTGAATTATTAAAATACAAGTAATCTAACAGTAATCTAATTTTACAAAGAGTACCACTTCTGTAGTAAATAAGTTACACAATCTAAATTTTATACTTAAACATCTCTTCCATCGGCGTAGAAATTTGAAATGCGCAATTATTAAAAAAAAACAAGTTCTACGCCTATATTGTTGTTCTACACTATGATGTTGCCCAAAGTTTTGATATGGGTTTTTGATCTTATAAAACCATGCCAACCTAGAAAATTTCAGTAAAATCGAGTAAGCCATTTTATATTTATAATAAAAAACGATTTCGGAAGTGTAACTTCAGCGCCGTACAGCGCCAAAACTAAGTAACTTTGTACTAAGGTAAGTTGTATTAAATCGGCTTATTTTCCTGTAGGGAATATATAGTAGATTTTTGTAAAGATCTTTTACAGACACCTTGTATAATAAATATTTTTGTTATCCACTAAAAATATTTATCACTTGTCTATTTTGTTTTTTTCTGATCACTTCTACAATAAAACTAATCATCAAATCCAGACGTAGCCATACTTTTATGATCTTTGTAGTATTACTTAAGCATATGTCCGTGTTACGCTGGTCAGGATTTTCGGTGTACGGGACCAAATAAAGGCGTTCTCGGAACTACGATGGACGCTGTTCGGCGGCGTAGGAATTGCTCGTAGCCGGTGGCCAAATGATGCGTTGGACGATTACTTGCCGGTCTCAGGTATAATTGACTCCAAAAGTAGTTCTAAAGTAGCGCCAAGGTTAACTGCTTCTTTTCTGATTGTTTTTATAATTTTATCACAAGTATTTATGGTTTTATTAAATTTTAAATTCGGAGTAGCACTTTTTCCTGGCAATCGTTATAAAATTTTCTACTGACGCTCGCTAGCAATTATTTCTTTCCAATGCCTTGTAAGAAATTACGAAAATAGCCTCAATTTTTACTTTAATTACAATTGATAATAATTTAAATGTAAATGAAATATTAATTCAAACTTGAAAACAAAATTAAAATAATAATTTACAAATAGTTTCACCGGGCTTTCCAATGTTAGGTTATGTGTAATGTTTAGAATGTTAGAATAAAAATAACCTGTTCGCGGGTTTGTAAGCATTCAGAAAGTGGGCGTGTCTAATTAGTATCGATATAAAATTTCAATGTAAATAAATTAGCTATCTTGTTAATTTCGCGTAAATGACTTGAATTATGAAAATAACAGTTAAAAATATAAAAAGTCAATTTCGAAATAAATATAAATTAATCTGAAATATACAAAGTTATCGTAATATTAATTTATTAACATTTCGATACTAATTTTACAAATTATGTCCGCCAAATGTAGCCATTCTATTGAGTGCAATTCTTGTTTTAATTACTGCTATTCCATTTGCAGAAGGCTGTAATAATGGTGCTATATGCCTCATAACAATATATATATACAAGGTGTCCCAAATCGTTATGTTCAAATTTTAGGAGCGTAAAGTAGACTTCATTTCAAGTAACAAAAACACAAAACTTGTATATCCATTTCTATTTGTTTCAAAGTTACAGATCTATGAATGTGATTGTCAGATCATGAAAAAAATATAATCCTAAAGTCAATAAAAACTGATTTTATTTAAAAAAGTTCAATTAATAATATTCTCGAAATGTCCACCTCCTTGTTGAATGCAGGCTGGTGTCCATAAGCCAACAGAAAAAGTACTTATACGAATAGAACAGTCACCTGGACAGATGAATTTACGTTCACGAGAAGTGGTGTTACAAATCTGAGAAACCAGCACAGGTGGTCATCAGAAAATCCCAAAGCTATACGCCCATCTAAATTTCAACATGCATTTTCTATTAACGTTTGGGCGGCCCTAATCACTGACTTATTGATTGGTCCTGTCGTTCTTCCTGGGAGGTTAAATGCGGATTACCTTCAATTTCTTATTGACGAACTGCCATTCATACTTGTTTTGTCGGATTTGTTCGGCAGCCAGGTGAATACGATCCAAAACTCTTCTCTTCGCGTAGACTAAATTTTTCATGTACCCCCATAAGTAAAAGTCAAAGGGTTTAAGATCGAGTGATCTGGGTGGCCATGCAACAGGACCACCTCGACCAATACATTTTGGATAATTGACGTTAACCCAATTTCGAACAGCAATTCCAAAATGTGGTGGTGCCCCATCCATGTGAAGACACTTGTCTTGTCGAACATTCAGTGGGACATCCTCTACAAGATCTGGAAGTTCGTCAATAAGAAATTGAAGGTAATCCGCATTTAACCTCCCAGGAAGAACGACAGGACCAATCAAGTCATCGATTAGGGCCGCCCAGGCGTTAATAGAAAATTCATGTTGAAATTTAGATGGGCGTATAGCTTTGGAATTTTCTGATTACCACCTGTGCAGGCTTCTCAGATTACCACTTCTCGTGAACGTAGATTCATCTGTCCAGAGGACTGTTCTGCAGAAATTAAAATGAAGCCGTGACTGTCTTAATATTCAGGTAGAATAAACTAGACGAGCATAGTGGTCTGCCTCAAGCGAACCGTGTCCCCTGCGATAGTGATATGGATATAAGCCCTCACGTTTTAAAATTCGCCAAACTGTCGTTCGTGGCACTCCTAGTTGTCTAGCGATTCGACGTACACTGAGAGTTGAATCCCTTATAAAAATAGCTACTGCTTCTTCCTCTAAGTCTGCTGGCAAGTTTACTCCTCGGTGAATCTCCAAGAAATTACTGTATGCACTACGACACATGTTCATTTATTTTAGGATAACATTTTATTAATGCGACGTTAACAATCATAGGCCTGTTATTGAATCGTATAACTTTTTTTAAATAAAATCAGTTTGTATTGACTTTAGGATTACATTTTTTTCATGATCTGCCAACCATATTCATAGATCTGTAACTTTGAAACAAATAAAAATGGATATACAAGCTTTGCATTTTTGTTACTTGAAATGATGTATACTTTATAATCCTAAAATTTGAACATAACGATACGGGACAGCTTGTATGTATTATTGATTACTACATTAAAAGAATGCAATAAAAATGATTATTATTAATATAGATGTAATAGTCCTTAACTTTCAAACAGATTTAATATTTATACGATACTATAAAATTAAAACTAAATACTCAGCAGAATAATAATAATAGTAAATAAGAAACAAACAAGAGGTTTATGTAAGTATGGCATGAGCAAATACAAAACTGCATATAGAAAAGGGAAAACGAAAAAGCCTATTACGAAAGAAAAACTGATTAATGTTCACGACTACTTTATAGAATAACAATTCACTTGAAAAAAGGTTGCCTTCCCCAAAAATTAAACTATGAACCACACAGATATGAAGAAAGAATTTGAACAACAGTATACCTGAATACTGACCACAATCCTCAAATCATATCAAAATTCTAAAAATCTAACAAGAGCGATGAACGGCTTCACAATATCCACTTTAACAGGTATAATACGAACACTTATGCAGAGGTAAAGAAAACAACAACCAAACTCCAGAGATGAAAGAATAGTAAAGTTAAAAACTAAGGGCAAGAGGAACATCTTATGAATGTCTTATGCATTCCTCACGAAGCAAATACATACCTTGGACAATAATTTCACGATAAACACAATAACCCCACATTGCAATAACAAAAGCAAACCAAAACAACATACCGTTAAACCAATAATTGCAGGATTAATATATTGATTTAATATGCATAAAAATTAAGAAAATAAAACGGGAAGGGAAAAATTCTATCGCAAGCTGTACCATGACGTACGAAAGTATGAGTAATACTGATACTTACAAAAGGATAGAAAGTTGATTTTTAACCATAAACCGATGCTTTCATCTCAGCAATACAAGATCAGCAGGAAATACATCGCTAAAAATTTAAACATTCTAAAGGATAACTGCAGAAGATGCAATTTACACATAGAAATCATAAACCATATTACAGCAGGATGTACACTCATAAGAACAGAAAATATTAATAGAAATAAAACTAATAATGGTTAAAATTCTTACTATTTTAAAACGAAATCGTAAAACAACGACAATTGTTTAGCCAGCACTGTGATTTCGTCAGGTACTTACAGGTAAATATCTCGTTAAAAACTCAGTTTATGAGTACCTGATGTAGCTACTGTGCTGGCGAAACAATTGTCGTTGTTTTACGATTTCGTATTAAAAAAGTGAAGATGTTAACCATTAGTTTTATTTCTATTTGAAATTACGGATCTTCATCAAGTAAAAGCCGAATCAATTCAAATACTAATAGATATAATAGTGCTGCTAGGATACAACACCAAATAATAGTAGAAAAATATCTCATTACTGACACATCTACAGGGTACTACAAATATATACCTACAACAAACTCCATTGTAACATGACAATACATACCGACAAACATATTTCTGCTAATAGGTCACACATTGTACTTCAAATAAAATGGAAAAAATTACACACGTAACAGACACAGCAATATAGACAGACAAGGCTAAGTAAGTACTCAAAAAAAATCTAAAAATATACTGCATTAAGTATTGAATTTTAACGTATCTAGAAACAGAAAAACATATACATATCATGAGTTCTCATGCGGTCACCACAACCAATCATCATCAGAATTTCAGTACGTTCTTTTTCAGTTAATTGAACCATGACGTCTACAAAGTTAATTCTGACAGTTTAAGCCAAATGCTAAATTTTAATTCCATTGCTTACTAAACACAAACATGATTTTAAAATATCAGTTTTAAATATCTTTGTTGTTGTTGATAAAAAGGTTGCCAAACCTTCTTATTGCTGAACTCCCAGAGCAGAATTCGTAAAAATATACGTGGTGTTTAGTTTAAAATAAAAGAGTTAACATCATTTCGGGCTATACCTGAAGCCTGATTCAGAAATAAATATACTCATCAAATCCCCTATTCGCATTTAATTAATTATTATGAACTAAATAGCCATATCAAAGATACTCGAATGGATCCATACATTTGCCTATCCCTGTGTAGCTAGAGAATCATGATGAATCAACGTCAATAACAATAAAATAATAATAGAACTTGTAGTAGATGGCGTTTCATGATTTATTCAACGCTTCAAAACCAACGTCAGCAGCAACTATATAAGTTGACTGAAATGTTTCTCGGCGATAGGCCGGGAGTAAGTGTGAGAAAAGTCGATAATATTAATAATAATAACAATAATTAATTATGACTTACCACAAATAATATCCAATGTACATCGTGCAACAAAGGGGTATACATCAACTGAATCTTTTCTGGATTCTACCTCTAGCTTTGAAATAAGTACGTTACTTGCAGAATTAAAAATGTGTATAAATTCTCCTAATATTTTAAAATGAAAAGCTGGTGTTAAAATTTTTCGATGTTTTCTCCATTTATTTCCTAAAATGGCATGTACGATAAAAGTTTCATAAGAGAAGAGGAAATCATTCTGTACCTGTGCTTGTTAATAATCCTGTCCCCAGCCAATTGTGCAAAAATTTATAATTCCATGATTTTTTTATAATTGTAGTAGAGCTCATTAAATGTTCCAAATCTTTTGGTTCACACACAAATAAAATAGGCTGCGAACCAATATATCCTTTGAAGTTACCCTTACTCAGATTGTAACCTTCCATCAATTTGGTCAATACACCTGAAAATTTTTCGTAATAAATAATCTTTCTTAAAAGTTTTATTTTCCTGGAAATGTATATGATTAGAGTTCCTTTTTGTTTGTTTCAAGTTATAATGATGTTTACTATATTGTCATAAATCTTCAGTTCGCGTTCGATTAATAAAGCACAACCTAATTAAGAATAACTATATTAATAAATAAATAAGTAATACTAACTATAACTAAT
Source organism: Melolontha melolontha (assembly GCA_935421215.2). Classification (NCBI taxonomy): domain Eukaryota; kingdom Metazoa; phylum Arthropoda; class Insecta; order Coleoptera; family Scarabaeidae; genus Melolontha; species Melolontha melolontha. Next base: position 161,829,161 of record OW285237.1, on the reverse strand, counting down.
AGCAAATAACAGTAGTTATTTTTATATTTATTTATGTACACGGTGTTTAGTTTACGATGGTCACTGGGTCGAAGGATTCATTGTACCCGTGACTAGTTATATATTCATCGATGTTCCTAGATGACGTCATCGCTTAGGTCACCGGCTGGCGTAACGTCGCATGTGATGTACAGTTGCGGCCTGTACAAACTCAGTCACCGACTTTTGACACATTTTGTCAAATTAAAAAAAATTGTCGTTTGTAAATTTGACTTTTATCCGGTATGGTTATAACTAGCCATCGAAAAAATTCATAATTGGAGTAGACTGTGAAATTTGGTTGTTACTTTAGCCACTTCCACATAATGACAGATTACTTGATGCTTGACAGTTTCATTTGGTTTCATTGTAAAAAAAGGTTATGGCATTGAAATGATACAACAACAAAAAAGAAAACAAGTAATTTATTTAATATCTAAATCATAATCGAAATTTACATATAGCTACAGAAGTTGTTGAAAATGTTATCTATTTACATCTAAACACAAACCAACTCTTCTCCGCAATCCAGCAAAAACTTGATGCATCATTTGCGGTGAGTTGTTGATCTCTTCACACTTTTCTATTATGCGAATTCTCAGTTGTTCCAGATTATGAATTGGCGTTGAATAAATCAAATTTTTGATGTATGGCTATACGAAAAAATCACATGTTTAAATCACAAGACCTAGTTGGATATGGGATTTCAGTGTTCCTGCAAATTATTCTGTTATCAAAAAATTCTCTGAGATATTTAAGTGTTTCTCTGGTCGTATGTGCTGTTGCACCATCTTTTTGGAAATACCCATTTTGTAATTCCTCATCATCCAGTTGATTTATGAATGAGCCGAGTATCTCATTGCGATATCGTGCAGCAATAAGTGTACCTTAAAAAAAATGGGACCCACCAATTTTCTGACATATTCCAACCCAAACACCAACTTTTTGGGGATGCAATGTTTTTTCAACACAGAAACCTAATGATAACAGATCAGAGGATCTCGGCGGCAAAGCTATCGTCCCACTACGTGGAATGCGATCGAGTTGAGATGTAACTTCGTATGGAAATATAGAGGTACACCATCCTATTGAAGAATAAACTGTCTGTTCATGTTTTCTTGCAATTGTGGCCTGAGATAATTTTCTAACATCTCAAGATAAATAACCTTAATTACAGTTTTCTGGATGAAAAAGAATGGACCGTACGCTTGAGTAGAACTGTACAACACATTTAACTAAGATGAATCTCTTACATGTTCGACTATCTCAAATGGCTTTGAAGCACTTACATGCAATGTAGCCTCACCACTAATCACAATTTGATCAAGAAAATTGTAATCGTTCTCCATTCTGTCAAAAATTTCAACACAAAATTCAAGTCATTTTTCTTTATTAGTTTCACTTAAACCTTGCAGTAACTGGATTCAATATAGTTTAAATTGCAGGCGTGCTCTTAAGATTTTCCGCAGTGTTCTTTTTGGAATGTTTAATCCTAAGCTAGCACGTGCAAGTGATTTCTTTTGGTTACGAGTGTAGGTTGCACTTGTTTGAATGTCTGATTTGCAACTCAAGGCCTACTCTGACCCTTCATGCTGTGTCTTACACATCCAGTTTCAGTAAACTGATTATACCATACAATTATTGTCGGTCGTTGTGGTGGTCGCTTGTAACATTTAGTCCTGAATTTCCGTTGAACGAAAATGGCTGATCGCGATTTATGAAACAACAAACAACAATAAGCTCGCTCCGCACCTAAATACGACACTAACAGTGTTGGAAAATTGAATTAATAAATTAACAATAAATCACAGTACTAATTTAATTTTACAACACTGTTAGTGTGCAAATGAAAGCGTACATATAAAAACATCAAAAAAGAAAATACCATACTTTTTCTCAGATTGCCAAAATATCGTACATATTCGCACAACAGTGATTTAACGATCATTATTTTTAAATATGTTGTCTCGATTACATTAATTTTACTGCATTTTATTTATTTATATGTCTTTAAGAAACAGTTTTATATTTTAACAATACAAATATATATTTGCATACACACAACTGACATCCACAAGATGAACAAAACATAAAACAGGAGTAACACAACTAAAAAACACAGATACGCACAGAACACCTCATTCTTAAACGTAATACGTAACATTTGTAATATAACATGATTATGCATGAAAGTATCTTCTGTTTCTAGTTCATTGAAAAAGTACCTTGTCTCCGAAACATGTATGAAAAATAAAAACATTTTAAAATAACCAATTGTTGTGATTGACCTACAAAACCACAAAATAAAACTTCACAGAAATTTTATAATATAAGGTCACAAAAAAAATACATGATATATATACGGGGTTGGGCAGAACTAACGCATCAGTCTAATAATTCCGTAAATATAAACTTTAGAACAAAATGTTGTCAACAAAAGTTTTTTGACAAGTTATTTTGTATTGGCTTCAATCATTTGTGTTTTTTTTTTCATGATGATTACATATGACATTTTTTTTTAAATAAAAATAATATTTTCTTTTAGAAAATTCGGAATTTTTATTAATTTCTGAATATGAATATGTACTTTTTTCATGGGGTTAGATAATAAAAATATTGAGAAAAAAATAAAATCGAATAAACGTATATTTGGACTAGTGCAGTATTTTGTAGATTGCTTTGGAAATTGTAGATTTTTTGACTGTCATTGAATTATTGACTTTTCACAATAAAATAGTTTCCATCGTAAAACTTGCTTTTTTTAATACGTGTTTTGTGTGAAAATGGTCAAATTAACTACTAAAGAAACATTAGAAATTCTTATGATGGTCGGATATGGTGACAGGCAACATTCCCATCACGAAGTTTGCACTTTATTCAATAATGTTTATTTGGATCGAGATCCTATAGCTCAATCAACAGTTTCGAGATTGGTTACTAAATTTAGAGAAGCGGGCGATGTTAGAGATATACCTAAAGCTGGCCGACCAAAAGAAATCACTAATGAAGACCGATCTCTTCATGTTTTACTTGCTGTAACGGAAAATCCCACTACGTCAACCACTCAACTAGGATTAGAAAATGATATGAGTAGCAGATCTATTAGACGAATATTAAAAGCGAACAAATACAAGCCCTATAATATACACTTACTGCACGAACTTAACGAAGATGACCCGGACAGAAGATTACAGTTTTGTGAAACAATAATGGAATGGTCCAATAACGATCCAAATTTTTTAAACAACATCGTATTTTCTGACGAAGCTACATTTTGTCTAAATGGATTTGTAAATAGACATAACTGCCGTTATTGGGTGACTGAGAATCCACATTGGATGCGAGAAAATCATACACAGCATCGCCACAAACTTAATGGGTGGGCTGGCATTGTTGGGCAATGAATCATAGGTCCGTACTTCTTGGAACACAACCTAAATGGTGATGGTTACTTACATTTATTGCGTAACCATATTATACCAGATCTGTTGATTTTATTTCCTAACGACAATCAACCAAGCATGCCAAACCGTAATCTATGGTTTCAACAAGATGGAGCACCACCACATTATACTATTAATGTTTGACAGTATTTAGACACAATTTTTCCGGGTCGTTGGATTGGACGTCGGGGTTTTATTGATTGACCCGCTAGGTCTCCCGCTTTAAATCCATTGGACTTCTTTCTTTGAGGACACTTGAAGTCGCAAGTATACAAGGAGAAACCTAGAAACATAGAGGATTTGAGAGTAAAAATTACTCGTGAGATACAATCCATACCACCTAATTGTTTACAAAATACAATTCGTCATTTTTGGGAACGTTTAGGACACTGTCAGGTCGTAGAAGGACGTCACTTTGAACATTTAATTTAATTTTGTAGTTCGTTTACTTTTATTAAATTTTATTTTTTTCTCAATATTTTTATTATCTAACCCCATGAAAATAGTACGCATTCATATTCAGAACTTAATAAAGATTCCGAATTGTCTAAAAAATAATATTATTTCCATTTTAAAAAAAATAATTTTTTTGGCTATCATATACCGATAGGACCAGCTCGGAACGGGCCATAGTCAACAATGAGTGGCAACAGCGAATCCCCTCCACGCGCAACAGCTTCAATTGCTGCACATTGCAGTTAAGAATTTAGTAAGACCTAAACCGCGCAAGGATATAGTCGTTTGCATATTCGTTCTGTATACGTAATTTGCCCATTTGTTTCAGACATAATAAGGTCCAGTTTATTATTATTATTATTGTATTCTTAGCTGCGGAAAAGTAATTTTAAGTAATAAAAAAACCATAACGTTTTCTAAAAGATAAAAGTAAAAAAAATCAATAATTCTGCAAAATAAATTTAAATTTTAAGAAAGTCAGTCAATATAGGATTCGAAAATACCGCCCTCTCTTCCCAAACAATAGCCGAGCCTATTGTAAAACTCCCGCCTCACTCCCTCGAGATTTCTAGGGGTTATTGTCTCGAAAATTCTAAACAGTTTAACTTCCAACTGTTGCAAGTTCGGTATTGTTAGAAGACCGTAAAGATTTTCTTTGACATAACCCCACAGAAAAAAATCGCAGGGATTGAGGTCGGGTGATCGAGGTGGCCATATTATCGTACCCCTCCAGGAAATAACACGATTAGGAAAAGTGTTTTCTAAAAACCCTCTTACTAATCTGCTGTTATGTGCGGGACAACCGTCTTGCATAAACCAAATTGCATCAAAATCGACGTTTAGTTGACGGACAGCAGTAATAATTCGTGTTCGCAGCAAATCTAAATATTTTACTGCATTCAAATTGCCGTCGATAACAAATGGCCCTATAATGTTATCACCCAAGATACCCGCCCAAACGTTAAGTTTTTCGGGGTGTTGAGTTTTAACATTACGAGCTAGATGTTTATTTTCTCGAGACCAATATCGCACGACTGAGGGATTATGCTTGCCATGACGTGGAAAAGAAGACTCGTCGGTAAACAGAATATTTTTTATAAAATATTCCCTGTTAGCCTTTTCCATTACGGACTTACAAAACTCCATTCTTGCAAAATTGTCCTCGGGAAAAATCTCCTGGCACTTTCGAACTTTGTAACTTTTATATTTGTTGCGTTTTAGAATCCGCTTTACTGTACTTCTACTAACACCGATTTCGTCTGCAATTTGCCGTGTACGCTTAAGGTCGCCCATTTCAACTAACGAACAAACCCTCACGTCTCTCTCCTACCGATCGGCAGGTATTAGAGGGATATGAGGCTGTTCGTCAATTTGCTGGCATTTGCAGCAATTTCCGACTACACAGCCATATTTTCTAAACGCATTTACGATCCTTTCAATCGTCGAATGCGAAGGAATAGGCCGATTTACGTACTCTACAGCAAATAAATCAGCGGTTGTTCGACAGGAATTGCCGGCAAGATACCACGAAACTATTTGTACCTTCTCTGCGGTTGTATACACTGACATGATAACTACCTTTACGTATGCACAGCTAAATACGAATGACGGGCAATCTGTTGCGCTCGACCATCGGACTTATGTTGCGCACGCGGAGTGGCATCGTACACACGTTGCCACATCGCATTACGTTCCATACGTATATTGTTTCCTATGGCCCGTAGCGGGCTGGACCTATCGGTATAATCATCATGAAAAAAAAACAAATGATTGAAGCCAAAACAAAATAACTTGTCAAAGAACTTTTGTTGACAACATTTTGTTCTAAATTTTATATTTACGGAATTATTATACTGATGCGTTACTTCTGCCCAACCCCGTATATATATATATATATATATATATATATATATATATATAATAGACTTTTTCTTGGTTTAGCGGCCTTTAATGAATTCCAATTTTTTAATACCAGGTTTCGACTTTTTTATTAAGTCTTTTTCAAGTACTTAGAACTAAAAAATTAATACATAGAAAGGTAAGAAATATATTTACATTTGTATGAATGAATTAAAATTAAAAATAAAATAATTAAATTAAAGTAAGGAAAATTAAAGGATACAAAACTCACCAATTTATTTCGTGTCAAAACACATATTTTGTGTAACATGTATGGCCAGACATGTCGAACCTTTTTATAAGGTCGACCGCCTTTCTTGGAATATTTGCAGTTGAACTGCAAATGTATGACATTAATATTAATATACTGTCATTTATATTTTGTATTCCTTGAGAAAGGCATCATTAGCCGAAAGATGTACATGTAGGATTGTTTTAAATATATAGTTTTTGAAGTAAAACCAGACCTTACATCGCCTACAAATTGAATTTACTATATATATATATATAATTTAAGATGACGTACTAGTATATAGTATACAGTACTTCTTCAAAACTGTAATATTTATTAAAAATGTCAAAAATATGGTAAGAGAACAATGCTAAATCTACTTACATTAAAATTGTCCTGTTAAAATATTTGAATGTATTTGTTTCGCATTTCTAAACTTACTCACTATACTGGTAGACCGTTTTCGGATATGTGTTTATTTTCGATTTTTGATGGATGAAAATGCATTCAATGTCACGATACATCTTGGGGGCGTTAGTTTAGACTGTTCTCTAATATGTGTTTTTATTTTTCGTAATGTTTGTAACGTCACTATTCGGGGGCTGTTATATAATGGGCAGGTACTGCAAAAGTGTATACATTGAACAAAAAACACAATATTTACAAGAACGTTTAAATGGACAACAATTTTCAAGCAATAGTACAGCCCTAAAAACATATTATACAAACTAAGCAAACTTTCAATTTCGAAGAAACCTCTATAATTACGCCTGAGAAAAATAAAGCACGAAATATATTAGAAAGCAACAAATTCCATAAATAACAGAACAGACATAAATAACTTCCCAACAATATAGCTGCCCATTATAACATCCCTCGTATAGTATATGACATTACAAACATGATAAAAATAAAAACACATGTATGGTGGCATTGAAAACATCTTCGCATGTCAAAAAGTGAAAATGAGCACATGTCCGAAAACGGTTTACCTGCTAATGCACAAGTTCAGTTCTCTATAGAAATGCGAAACAAATACATTACCATTTAAAGACACAATTCTAATGCAAGTAGATTTAATTTAAGAATTTAACATTGTTCTCTTACAATTTTCTTGATGCTGTTCATAAATACTACAGTTTTGAAAAAAGTGCTATACAAACTGTCTCGTATCGTTATGTTCAAATTTTAGGAGTGTAAAGTAGACTTCATTTCAAGTAACAAAAACGCAAAAGTTGTATATTTATTTTTAATTTTATCAAAGTTACAGAATTATGAATGTGATTGGCAGATAATGAAAAAAAATGTAATCCTAAAGTCAATAAAAACTGATTTTATTTAAAATAGTACAATTAATAATATTTTCGAAATATCTACCTCCTTGTTGAATGCAGGCTTGTGCCCGTAAGCCAATAGAAGAAGCACTTATCCGAATTTCATACTTGTTTTGTCGGATTTGCTCGGCAGCCAGGTGAATATGATCCAACAACTCTTCTCGTGTGTTCGAAACTTGCGCGTAGACTTAATTTTTCATGTACTCCCATAAATAAAAGTCAATGGGATTAAGATCGGGTGATCTGGGTGGCCATGCAACAGGACCACCTCGACCAATCCATCTTGGATAATAGACGTTAACCCAATTTCGGACAGCAATTCCGAAATGTGGTGGTGCCCCACCCATGTGAAACCACATGTCTCGGTGGGACATCCTCTAAAAGACCTGGAAATTCGTCAATAAGAAATTGAAGGTAATTGTTCGCATTTAACCTCCCAGGAATAACGACAGGACCAATCAACAAGTCATCGATTAGGGCCGCCCAAACGTTAATAGAAAATTCATGTTGAAATTTAGATGGGCGTTTAGCTTTGGGATTTTCTGATTACCACCTGTGAAGGTTTCTCAGATTTGTAACACCACTTCTCGTGAACGTAGATTCATCTGTCCAGAGGACTGCTCTGCAGAAATTAAATTGAAGCCGTGACTGTCTTAATATCCAGGTGGAATAAACTAGACGAGCATAGTGGTCTGCCTCAAGCAAACCGTGTCCCCTGCGATAGTGATATGGATATAAGTCCTCACGTTTTAAAATTCGCCAAACTGTCGTTCATGGCACTCCTAGTTGTCTAGCGATTCGATGTACACTGAGAGTTGAATCCCTTGCAACACTAGCTACAGCTTCTTCCTCTAAGTCTGCTGGCAAATTTACTCCTCGGTCGAAAAGATAATCATGCAATCCGCATTACCGAAATTGTCTGTGTACTTCCAGAAACGTTCTGTTATGAGGAATGCGCCTATCGGGAAACCGATGTCGGTATTCAATAACTGCCTGACGTGCACTGCCGTTACAGTAGCCATACACAAAATGCATGTCCGCATACTCTTGAGAAGAAAATCGGTAAGGCATTTTGAATAAATAAAACGTGTCCACTCGCTAATAAGCTGTTGTATGAATGAAACGTAATGTAATCCTTTATTAAAAAATGAAACGTTAACAGCCATCTGAACATTTTTTTATTGTATCATATTCATGGTTCAGCACTTACGAAATAAGTAAGAACATTCTTTATCATAAATCAATTTCCAGTACTCTTTTTTGTAAATCTTCAAGAAATTACTGTATACACTACGACACGTGTTTATTTATTTTAGGATAACATTTTATTATGCAACGTTAACAATCACAGTCCTGTTATTGAATCGTATAACTTTTTTTAAATAAAATCAGTTTGTCTTGACTTTAGGATTACATTTTTTTCATGAACTGACAATCACGTTCATAGATATGTAACTTTGAAACAATTGAAAATGGATATACAAGTTTTGCGTTTTTGTTACTTGAAATGAAGTCTACTTTGCACTCCTAAAATTTGAACATAACTATACGGGACACTTCTATATAGTACCGAAACGTCATCATAAATATTGTTTTAACTATCCGGAGGCTACTCCGAAAAAATACTTACTTTTTATCTTGTATATAATATAAGAGAGTGTATATAAGATAGATGTAAACTACAAAATGGAGCGCATCAGTTCTCGAATAGAATACTTGAACACATTGCATCTGCATATGGGAAAAGGGCAGGTCTTAAATACTACTATCTAAACCTAAATTTTTTTCAGGCAGTGCATATAATGGGTGTTCAGAAACATTCTAAGTCAAAGTAGTCCTTGAAAATATGAAGTCATGTCTGAGATAGATTGATTTTTGACAGACAACAGTTGAGATTTAATAATTATTACAAATCAGATAGTTAAGTAAAGATATACGATTTTTTGTTCAGAGCCCACTTGACTTCGAATGTTTCTGAACACCCGTTATATACAGGGTTAGTTAAAAGTATGGAGACGGCAATTTATTGTCGTTAATATTCATTTTAGGGATTTATGTTCAATATAAAAGTTTGTTAGGATATTTTGATCTACATTTGAGAATATTTGAATTTTTTTCTTCTTCAATTGTTTTTTAGTTACGCCTGTCCGCCATTTTTTTTTAAATGGGTACTAGCAAATTTTGCTCTTCCATTCGATAGGTTTTTTTTTTCTTTACAGTAATTTTTTTTTTTTTTTAATTCATTTTATTAACTTTTTTAAAAGAAAAATTAAACAAATTAATAACAAAGTAAATTAAAGTAAGTGTTCAAATCAAATTGTCGTCCATTAGTAATTTGACAATGACCCAATCGATTTACAAAACCCCGAACAGATTCTGTAAAAAATCTCGGGGAATTTCTTGTATTGTTCTGGTAATTCGGATTTGTAAATCTTCGATGTTATCGGGCTTTTCTTTGTAAACTTTGTTTTTTACGTATCCCAAAAGAAAAAAATCTAAAGGACTTAAATCTGGCGAACGGGCCGGCCATTCAATGGTTCCTCGTCTTCCAATCCATCTGTGGGGAAAAACGTTGTCCAGATATTGACGAACATTTACACCATAATGTGGTCGGGCGCCATCTTGCTGGATCCAGATACTGTCATTGGGCAGGTGTTCATTGTTTTCATGAGGATAGAGCGTAGCACTAGCAGGTATTATTTCATTTTGCAATAACTGCAAATACAGAGCCGAAGTTAAATTGCCATTGATGAAAAAGGGACCGATAATATGACCGCCTAGAATGCCAACCCAAACATTAACATTTTGGGGTACTGCGTATGGTGCTCCAAAAACCAAGAGGGATTTTCCGATGACCAGTATCTGCAGTTATGTCTGTTTACTTCACCGGTAAGGCAAAAAGTAGCTTCGTCTGAGAAAAGAATATTGTTGACAAAATTTTCATTATTATTGCAAATATTTAGCATTTCTTCAGAAAATTGTAATCTCCTATCAAAATCATCTTCCGTTAACTCGTGTACAAGGTGTACCTTATAAGGTTTATACCTTTCACTTTTTAAAAACGACACGATCGGTGACTGTGAAATATTGAAATTGGCCGCTAATGATTGGTTGATAAATGGCGATATTCAGATACAGCCAATAAAATATCCAGTTTGTTATCATCGCTTTTTGCTGTTCTAGGTCTACCACTCCTCGGCAAATCTTTAACGCTACCCGTTTGTTCAAAGCGTCTTAAAGTTTTACCAACAACGGATTTAGAAATTGGATTTCTATTTGGATGCGTATCATTAAATAAATTACTAACGTCTTGTAAACTTCTGCGTCTATCTCTATAACCCAACATCATAAGTATTTCAATTCGTTCATGTTCACTTAAACTCGCCATTGTTAATATTAACAGCAACAAATTGCACAAATGAATTATTTCTGTCAAAGATTTGACGTACACAATAACCACTGATAAAATTATGTCGCTCAAGTTTGTTTATCGCTACGCTTCTGTCTATCTGCGATGTACGGAACATCTGTTAAACACATGAGCCGGCATTTTCTTATAAAAAAGTTATTAAAATGAATTTTAAAAAAACAAAAAAAAATTTGTAAAGAGAAAAAATTCTCTATCGAATGGTAGAGTAAAATTTACTAGTTCCCATTTAAAAAAAAGGGCGGACAGGCGTAAATAAAAAACAATTGAAGAAAAAAAAAATTCAAATATTCTCAAATGTAGATCAAAATATCCTAACAAACTTTTATATTGAACATAAATCCCTAAAATGAATATTAACGACAATAAATCGCCGTCTCCATACTTTTAACTAACCCTGTATATACATTTACTTCCGAAAAATAATACTAAATAGTTACACTAATTTATTTTAGAAATTAGTTCAAATAATTATCGGATACTTACTAAGTGAATCCGTAAATTCCAAAACAGTTCCCAAAATAGGCAGCCCTATCTTACCGGGAATTGTTTTTAAATACCTTTCAAAATGTATTACCCAGTAACACCAATGTACAAGCAACAAAATAAAAATTACAACTACAACTTGCAAAATAATTTGCCACATTTTTGTATATATTATAAATCACTTTCGTTTACTTTCTTTGTTTTGATTAAACCGAATGCAAATAATATCTAATCAAGCACATTATTAAGAGTAAGTCTAAAGCATTGGTCAATATATACTTACTAACTAATTAAAAATACCTTATCGCAAAGGGTCATAGCCATTTCAGAAATAGTGTGCAAGTAGTGTCTTTATCTTTCTTGAATATTTTTTTTAATTCTTCGTAAATATCTAACCTCGATATTCACAGCAGACATGCATATGTAAACAACTATACTTAAAAGATTCCAATACATCTATAAGTAATGTCGTTTCATAACAAATTTATACTTTAATTCAATTTCTAATTAGCTAGTCAAGCTTTATAATTTTTTTATTAAAAAGTTAAGGAAAGGTATTTTATGTTATTAATAATGTAACAGCCTCCATTACTCCGTTATTTTGTTCCGGTGCTAAGGTTCTTTTCGTTTTTAATAATATCAAAAATATTATTATAAATCAGGTGTGGAGAAAACAGCTCATCTTTTTTAAGACGGATGCTATTAAAAACTTAAAACTGATTTAACATTCAAAACAAATTATGTCAATAGCAGGACGAAATAAGTGTGTTTTGTGTTCTTCACACCCGATTTTTTTTTAATATTTTCGATATTATTAAAAAGTTTTGGTTTTATACAAATGACGAGAATTTACTCACTCAAGTATGTCTTATATCGGTTTTATTTTTTATTTTTTAAGAAATTATTGTTTAATTATTTCAAATTGGGAAGCCATGTGGATACATCGTTGCTGAATATTCTAAAAAAATCGTGCACTTATGAAAACTAGATAGATTCGTAGTTTACTTAATAGAAAAAGCAAAAGTTTAACAAAGCCAACACTTTTATTTAAGAAGACGAGCGAACTATATTATTTTTACGCGGATGATTTACGATGAAAATTGTGAATAGCACTCGCATTAAATATGCCCTATAAATACACATCTTTTTCCAATCACCAAATCTTTATATATTTTTACCAACGTTGCTTAATACTGTCATAAGTTTTGTGTGTAATAATAATAATAATAACAATAATAAAAATAATAAAAGATTTTTATTTGTCCAACAGAAAATTACTCCATTAAAAAGACAAAATAAAGTAAAATTAAAGTAGATTGATATGGAACACCAGCAATAAAATGCTAGTGTTATTTGGGCTTTAATGTTGATTCATGAAAATTATCAGTATTTATATATTCTTTTGGATAAATATATTTGTGTTTTAAGATATTTATTTTTCATTGTTCATTTCGCCTTGGATAAACACGGTCATATCTCCCGAGGGCGTTATAACTGTAACGCCCGCTAATTTATTCACAGTTTTTAATGTTGTGTGAGTATAAATAAGGCCCGAGAAGAAAGGATATGACATTTTACAAAACTAATAATTTGAATTTTTAAGAATGTCTAAAGGAAGAAGCAAAACTTTAGCATTCTTTATTAAAATTAAGAGTATCTACAGTGACAACTTGAAAACTTCAAAGTGTCAACAACAGTCATTTAAAATAAAATTAAGGTTAAATCGTCTATTCAAGGAGTCATGTAAGATGCGTAATGATTCGTAGCGACTGTCAACGACATGACAGTTGACAGAAATCTCGGAACTTTTCCAATGTAATTTGAATTTTCCGCTTAAGAAATTAATACTTCGTGAAAAATAAAATCTTGTATGAACCATTGGCGTTATGGAAATTATATTGCCTATAACGCCCTTGGTGCATAAATAACTATTTAGTTCTTAAAAAATCTTGATTTCCATTTGTACAGTGATATTACTGTATATTACACTTATTCCCTGTTTCATTTTCTTCTTTTTTTCTTTATTTCCATTTTTTTCTCTTATTATGCTATATCTTGTCGTTTTTTTCGCAGTTGAATTTAAAAAGTACATTATTTTTAGATTAAAAATTAATACTAAACATATTTTTTTATATTATTTAAATAATTCAATGGGTCCCCAAAATTTGCATTAGTTTCGATACCTATTACATTCGATGTGAGTAATGCCCTGAATACATTGGTATTATTTTTTAACGTGTAATTCTTGCAACATTCTATTCATTGTTATTTAATCATTTCCAAATTTGCTTTCTATTTCTTCTTTTAAAAGTGTTAATATCTCTGCTCCATTATTTATCTGCTTTATCTACTCTGTCTGATGTATTAGATTTTTTTGTTTGAATTAGTTTCTGTATGTTAACAATATTTTGAGAATTTATAGTTACTTAATTTTTTGTTTGATTAATTAATTTCTCTTCTATATGATCATGACTATCTTCTATTCTTTGTTTCGCCAAATTTATTTTTTCACGTACTTTATTACAAAATTCTACATTATTTTTATTGTTGTCACCAATAATTTAATTTCCTCTTCCTCTTTCTTTCGTCTTTGTTGTTTGTCTGCTTTATTTCGTTTTATATTTTAATTATGACACTTTCAATATATACATTTTCGTTCCTTTTTATCTTCTTTAATCCTGGTTAACCAGCAACATTCATCTCCCTTTGTTCTTCTTACCTAACAGTATTATTGTGTTGATCTAGATCCATTTTATCAAGTATTAGCTTTGAACATATTATAAACAGTTCGACGCGTGTTGCTTAGTTAAATAAGTTTAATTTATTATTTTTGGAATTGTCAATTTGATTACAAACAACAATGTTAATTACTATTAAACGATTAAATTAAATATCATCAATACAATAATAAAAATAATAATAATAATATATATATATATATATATATATATATATATATATATGTATATAAGTGTTTAGATAATTTCTTAGCCGTTTATTAAATTATAATAATTAATTAATAATTATGTATATGGTAAATTCAATCAGTGGGCGATTTAAGGTCTGGCTTTACTTTAAATTATATATATTTAAAACAACCCTACATGTTTCGGCAATGATGCCTTTATCAAGGATATAAAATATAAATGACAGAATACAAATGTCATATAATTGAGTTACCATAAACATAAGAAAGTAAATAATAAAAAACATATATCAAATCTATATATGAATAAGTTCATTAAAGAAACAAAAAGATTTGTCCAAGACAACTCTCATATTATAATAGCAACAGCAGATAAATCAAATAAAACAGTGATCATTCTTAAGGAGGAATATGAGCAAAAAATAGAAAAACTATTAGACGATAAATTCACCTATAAAAAAGAAAGAAATAATCCAACAGAGAAAATTCAAAAAGAAAATAATAACTTAATAAATAAATGGCATAGACTAAACCTAATAGATTTCAACACTAAAAACAAACTTCGCATTTTTAATACCCACCCTCCTTCAATATATGGTTTACCTAAAATCCACAAAAATAATATCCCTTTAAGACCAATAGTATCTAACATACAAGCCCCTACTTATAATATAGCAAAATTCCTAGGTGATAGCATATCTAAGATGTTAGGAAAAACTGAATATCATACCAAAGACTCATGGCAATTTCAAAATTTCATCAAGGAACAAAAAGTACCAACTAATCACAAAATTATATCACTTGATGTAGAATCTTTATATACTAACATTCCTACAGATCTAGCTATAAACATAATAGAATCCAAATGGGATGAAATTAGTCCACACACATCACTAAATAAACACGAATTTATTAGAGGTATACACTTCTGTCTCGATAACACATATTTTCAATACAAAAATTCTTTTTATAGTCAAACATTTGGTATTGCAATGGGCTCTTCTTTAGCTGCTCCTATTGCAAATCTAGTAATGGAACATTTAGAACAAAACGTTATCAATATTAGACTTCCACCCCATTTTTTTCAAAAGATATGTTGATGATATCATAACATGTACTCCGACTAACAAAATAAACTATCTTTTAAATAAATTCAACAATTTTCACAACAAATTAAAATTCACTATTGAAGAAGAAATTAATAACAGTATTAATTTTCTTATTTCTTTGAGCTATGATAGACAGGGTACTATTTATACAAATTGGTATAATAAACCCACAGCTTCTTTTCGATATATGAATTACGACTCAAATGCTACAGTATTCAATAAAATGATTATAAATAATCTGACTGATAGGGCAGTAAAACTATCACATACTCAATACAGAAAAGATAACATCAAGAAAATTAAAACAATCTTAACAGATAATAATTATCCACCACAACTTATAGAACAAACAATTAAAAAAAGAGTACACCAAATATACAACACTGCAGACACCAATAAAAATTTGAACAATGACACAACATATATCACGATTCCATATGTTCCACAACTATCAGAAAAAATTAAATACACTTTAAAAAAATATGATTTATGCCTTTATTGATTTATACGCCTTTTTCAAGCTTGACAAAGGCGTATTGCCGAAACATGTAGGGTTGTTTTAAATATATATACTTTGAAGTAAACCAGACCTTTAATCGCCGACTTATTAAGTTTACCTTATCATACCAAGGTCACGAAGATATTATATATATATGGTAAACCTAATCAGTAGGCGATTAAAGGTCTGTATATTACTTCAAAATATATGTATTTAAAAAACTCTACATGTTTCGGCTGTATACGCCTTTATCAAGAGAATACAAAATATATTTTGTATTCTCTTGATATAGGCGTATACAGCCGAAACATGTAGAGTTTTTTAAATACATATATTTTGAAGTAATATACAGACCTTTAATCGCCTACTGATTAGGTTTACCATATCATACCAAGGTCACGAAGTTATTATATATATATATATATATATATATATATATATATATATATATATATATACATATTGAAATAATGCTGATGAGCTAAGTAATAATAATATGAGAATAAAATGTGTAATTTTGAATAAATCGTACTTCAACTGATAGATTATGTTGGGCGCCTTTAATATGAACATATGATATTGGTCTACCAGCCGATAGTACGCAGTATCTTTAATTAGATTAATTAGATAACTAGAATTACTTTAAATTTAGGACAAAAATGATAGTTCATAGTTCATAGTTCAATGGAAGTCCAATAAATATATAACTAGGTATACACGTAAAGAAAGATCTATTTTATTTCATTAGATGGCGTTGCAACCCACAACCCCACACAGGGCGTCCGCTAGTATGTTTATAAAATTCAACAAAGATTAAAGACTTAACTAATCAACTAATTGAAGGTTTTGGTAATACATATATACCTAGTATATAGATGTATAGTATATAATAACAAGCGCTAAATTAGTCTTTAAGTCCTGGGCAGTCATGGATTTGTAATCACATGTCTGTGCTTAAATTATAAATATAACCTATTAAGTGTAACCTATTAAGTGTAACCTATTAAGTGACACACAGAAAATAGGTAATGTATGTTTTGACTTAAGTCAAACTTCTGTCTAGTAAGTAGTAATTCATTAAATGTATAAATTAGTAACGGCATGCGTTTTACAATACATAGCTACCCCGGACGTAAAGACTAATTAAACTCTCGTTATAAGATACATATCAGGGGGTATTGATATCTAGTTAGCCTAGGCCATTTTCCTTGAACAAAACAAAATCTTGTTATAATAGCAAGAAATAATGACATTTTAAAAGTGTCACTGTAAAATCTCACTTCAAGAAATTGAAGTATTTCTATGGAGTGAATTTTGAAAGAAACAAATGTGTGATAAATTAGAGTATCGAGGCATCATCAAATACTTGTACTTGAATAGGTTAAGTGGTAAGGAAATTTATGAAGATATGCTTAAAACAGTTGGCGATCAATGCGTATCTTATGCGACTGTCAAAAATTGAATTGCGTCATTCAAAAGAGGAAAACTTTCCGTTGAATACGAAATGCGACCAGAAAGACCGATTTCGGTGTCCACCACGAAAATATTGACGCAGTGCATGACGTGATATTATCAGACCCTCGAATTGAGCTGAAACGTATACCTGAGGTACCAAAGATTTCATAAGAGCTCGTCCATAATTAAATTATATTATGGACGTCGATTTAGATATGAAAAACATTTTCGCAAAATTGATTCCTAAATGCTTGAACGCCGAACACAAACGAGCAACAGTGAAAGCATCACGGTCAATCCGTGCCCGTTTTGAAGGAGATTCAGATTTTTTGAATGGTCTTGTGACTATGGATAAAAGATGGGTCAATTTTTACGACCCAGAAACCAAACAGCAATCAATGGAGTGGAAGCATTATAGTTCTCCAAGGCCTAAAAAGTTTAGAGTTCTAAAATCCGCTGGAAAAATGTTTGCTTCAGTTTTTTGGAATATCCGTGGAATAATTATGGTCGATTACCTAAGAAAGTGTTAGACCATCACTGGAAATTCTTATTCTAAATTACTAACCACCCTGAGAGGAAATTAAGGAAATGTTAGCGAAAGATGTGTTGTTTGTGTTGGTTTTGCATGACAATGCCCCTGCACACAAAGCACGGATTACCCGGAATATAATTCAGGATCTGGGGTTCGAATTACTGGAACACCCGTCCTATTCCCCAGACTTAGCCCACTTAGACTTTATCTGTTTCCTCGATTGGAAAAAAGTTTAAAAGAACGTCAATTTTTGTCCAAGGAAGAGTTAATAGGAAGCTGTGAAGTGCTGGTTTGCAGACCAAGAAGAATCTTCTTATATAGAAAGGTTATATTGGAATGTATCTTTGAATTATTTTATCGATAGCAACTGCAAATGTATGACATTAATATACTGTCATTTACATTTTGTATTTCTTGAGAAAGGCATCATTAACCGAAACATGTACATGTAGGATTGTTTTAAACATATAGTTTTTAAAGTAAAACCAGGCCTTAAATCGCCTACAAATTGAATTTACCATAACTTAGTATGTTATGGTCACGAAATAATTATCTTAATACATATATATATATATATATATATATATATATATATATATATGAAAAAATGTGTGAAAGTCGTATCCACCCTGGAATGTGCAGACGCCAACGTTTCATGGTTTAACCAATCATCAGTGCACCTACATCCAGAAATAGACACGACTTTCATTTCTATACTGCGTGTATATATACTAATTATGATAAACGTAATGTTAATGAGAATTAATAATCATTAAATTCTCACATTACTGCCATTGAGGCTCTAATTCGTTGCATTGATTTCTACACCTGACAAAATCACATTTGCCTAAGAAATGTATAGAAATGAAAGTCGTGTCTATTTCTGGATGTAGGTGCACTGATGATTGGTTAAACCATGAAACGCTGGCGTCTGCACATTCCAGGGTGGATACGACTTTCACACATTTTTTTCATTTTCCCGTACAACCTGGTCAGTTGGCGCCGCGACGCGTTGCAGCTACATTCTTAGGCAAATGTGATTTTGTCAGGTGTAGAAATCAATGCAACGAATTAGAGCGGCAATGGCAGTAATGTGAGAATTTAATGATTATTAATTCTCATTAACATTACGTTTATCATATATATATATATATATATATATATATATAAATATAATTATTTCTTGACCTTTGTATGTTATAGTAGATTAAATTAGTCGGCGATTTAAGGTCTGATTTATGGTATATGGTATCGAAACATGTAAGATTGCTTTAAATATATACATATCAAAGTAAACCAGACCTTAAATCGCCGACTAATTTAATCTACTATATATATATATATATAGTAAATTCAATCAGTCGGCGATTAAAGGTCTACTCTTTACTTCAAAGTATATATATTTAAAACAACCCTACATGTTTCGGCAATGATGCCTTTATAAAGGCATCATTGCCGAAACATGTAGGGTTGTTTTAAATATATATACTTTGAAGTAAACCAGACCTTTAATCGCCGACTGATTGAATTTACCATATCATACCAAGGTCACGAAAATATTATATATATATACATATATATATATATATATACATATATATATATATATACATATATATAATTGAAAAGAAATTATCGACCGTGATATGTTATCAAAAATTAATTAAAATTCGGGTAAGCGGTCAATTAAAAAACTCCTTTATTAAATTACCCTATATTTCGCGACGGACTTTGTCGCTTCTTCTGGGGTAAAAAATGTAGAGTTAAAAAATAATAAAATTGACGTACAAAATATAAAAATGATTAGATCTAATCATTTTTATATTTTGTACGTCAATTTTCTAATTGACCGCTTACCCGAATTTTAATTAATTTTTGATTATATATATATATATATATATATATATATAGTGTTTAGATAATTTCTTAGCCGTTTACTAAATATAACAATTGATAAATTATTGGAGTTTTTCGGCTTTTATATGAAATATTTACAAATATCAAATTAGTATGTATGTAATATATCATACGAAATTTTTAAATGAAAAATATTGTCTACGATGGGACTTGAACCCAAGTCTACAGTTTGCCGGACTGTCGCTTTTACCACATAAGCCACGATAGACCTTGGTTCAAGCTATTTAGAAATGCCTTATAAAGTAACAGTGTTAATGAATCAGATGTCAGTTATTGAATGTAGATGTCAAGTTGAAAGCAGAAGTCAGTTTTGAAAGCTGATGTCAGTTTTGATAGCAGATGTCAGTTGTTGAAAGCAAATGTCAGTTATTGAATTATGAAAGCAAACGTCAGATTTGAAAGCAGATGTCAGTTATTGAAACCAGATGTTAGTATTTTGAGAGCAGATGTCAGTTTTGAATGTTTGAAATTGCTAATTACTACTCCATAGCTATATGAGTGTTTAGACAGGAATATAAAATATAAAATTTTATATTAATTGAAAAAGGCATCATTTGCCGAAACATGTAGGGTTGTTTTAAATATATATATTCTGAAGTAGAACCAGACCTTAAATCGCCAAGAAAATGAATTTACCATAACATACAAAGGCCACGAAATAATTATCTATATATATATATATATATATATATATATATATATATATATTGTAATAAAACTACTCACGGAGAATAAAATAATAAATTAAAAATGATGAGTAAGAAACAATTCCCCTAACTTGATATATGGTAATGACTTTGACATAAGAGCAATAATAAAGATTTAGATTGCCTCCGGTTAACTCAATGGATATTAGCAAGAATCTAATACTCAATCTCAAGGCAGGTTCAAATAATAACGATTTTAAAATCCAATTAACAGGTAAGACATCGTTTTTTATTATAAATATTTTATTTATGTATAGCTATGAAAATTGAAAATTATGGTTATGTATATAATTTTATACGGGGTTGGGCAAAAATAACGCATCAGTCGAATAATTCCGAAAATATAAACTTTAGAACAAAATGTTGTTAACAAAAGTTTTTTGACAAGTTATTTTGTATTGGCTTCAATCACTTGTTTTTTTTTTTCATGATGATTACATGTGACAGCCAAAAAAATTTTTATTTTCTAAATGGAAATAATATTATTTTTTAGACAATTCGCAATCTTTATTAAGTTCTGAATATGAATGGGTACTATTTTCATGGGGTTAGATAATAAAAATATTGAGAAAAAAATTAATTTAATAAAAGTAAACAAACTACAAAATTAAATTAAATGCTCAAAGTGACGTCCTTCTACGACCTGGCAGTGTCCTAAACGTTCCCAAAAATGACGAATTGTATTTTATAAACTATTAGCTGGTATGGCTTTTATCTCACGAGTAATTTTTACTCTCAAATCCTCTAGGTTTCTAGGTTTCTCCTTGTATACGTGCGACTTCAAGTGTCCCCAAAGAAAGAAATCCAATGGATTTAAAGCGGGAGACCTAGCGAGCCAATCAATAAAACCCCGACGTCCAATCCAACGACCGGGAAAAATTGTGTCTAAATACTGTCGAACATTAATAGCATAATGTGGTGGTGCTCCATCTTGTTGAAACCATAGATTACGGTTTGGCATGCTTGGTTGATTGTTGTTTGGAAATAAAATCAACAGATCTGGTACAATATGGTTACGCAATAAATGTAAGTAACCATCACCATTTAGGTTGTGTTCCAAGAAGTACGGACCTATGATTCGTTGCCCAACAATGCCAGCCCACACATTGAGTTTGTGGCGATGCTGTGTATCATTTTCTCGCATACAATGTGGATTCTCAGTCACCCAATAACGGCAGTTATGCCTATTTACAAATCCATTTAGCCAAAATGTAGCTTCGTCAGAAAATACGATGTTGTTTAAAAAATTTGAATCGTTATTGGACAATTCCATTATTGTTTCACAAAACTGTAATCTTCTGTCCGGGTCACCTTCGTTAAGTTCGTGCAGTAAATGTATCTTATAGGGCTTGTATTTGTTCACTTATAATATTCGTCTAATAGATCTGCTACTCATATCATTTTCTAATCCTAGTTGAGTAGTTGACGTAGTGGGATTTTCCGTTACAACAAGTAAATCATGAAGAGATCGGTCTTCATTAGTGATTTCTTTTGGTCGGCCAGCTTTAGGTATATCTCTAACATCGCCCGCTTCTCTAAATTTAGTAACCAATCTCGAAACTGTTGATTGAGCTATAGGATCTCGATCCAAATAAACATTATTGAATAAAGTGCAAACTTCGTGATGTGAACGTTGCCTGTCACCATATCAGACCATCATAAGAATTTCTATTCTTTCTTTAGTAGTTAATTTGACCATTTTCACACAAAACACGTATTAAAAAAAGCAAGTTTTACGATGGAAACTATTTTATTGTGAAATGTCAATAATTCAATGACAGTCAAAAAATCTACAATTTCCAAAGCAATCTACAAAACACTGCACTAGTCCAAATGTACGTTTATTAAATTTTATTTTTTTCTCAATATTTTTATTATCTAACCCCATGAAAAAATAACATTTTCATATTCAGAAATTAATAAAGATTCCGAATTTTCTAAAAGAACATATTATTTCTATTTAAAAAAAAAATTTTTTTTCGCTGTCATATGTAATCATCATGAAAAAAAAACGCAAATGATTGAAGCCAATACAAAATAACTTGTCAAAAAACTTTTCTTGACAACATTTTGTTCTAAAGTTTATATTTACGGAATTGTTAGACTGATGCGTTACTTCTGCATAACCCCGTATATTTCAAAACTTGTTTTATCACAGTATTATAGAATGTGTTTTAATTTTATTTTAGATACAAAGGGTTAATAAAAAATTATGCCAAGATTTAAAATATTGTAATTCTAATCAAGTCTTCCATGAATAAATAGAAACCAAGAAATTTTACTGGTATGTTTAGTAATGAAAATATTTGTGTAACTTTTGTGTAAAGTATTCAGATTTTTGTATATTACAATGAGAGATGAATTTTAATTAAAAATTAGTTTCGCATTATTATTCCTTTTTAGTATCTTTTAAAGATAGTTTGTAATTGTTCTATCATTTAAGTATTTTTTTCATTTCGTTTTTGTGATTTTATATATATTTCTTTTGCAATTTAATACATTCTTGAATTTTAAATTATTGTCGTTTTCATATTCAACATAAGCCTACTCTACTTGTTTATTTTCAATATATTAAAGGTGTCATAAGAAGAATGCTCATTTTCACTAGGACTAATATTCAAAATATATATTTAACTTATATAAAAGGCTTAAGTGCTTAAAGATTATTGGGCGAAACTGTAACTGCTCGGAAAGACCTAAAAAATTAGACCCAAACTCGCGAAAAGCGAGGTATAGCATGCCGAGTTGTCGTGATGAAGGAGGAAGTGATTGGTCAATTTTTCCTGAACTCCTTCTCTGTACATCGTTTGGCAAACGTTGCAGTACGCCCTTGCAACATTCGGAGTTTTCAGTTCATTCCCGTTGGAACGACCTCTAATCGTATTATGCCCTCACTATAAAAAAAAGCAATGAGCATCACCTTAACGTTCGACTTTAACTGACGTGCCTTCTTAGGGCGGCGAGAGCCACTCCCTTTGCATTGGGAAGTCTGAACATTTATCTTAGGGTTATAGCCATATACCCAACTTTCATCTCCACTTATAATTTTTGCCATGAAGTCAGGATTTGTTTAAAGAGGATCCTTCAATATCGTGCAAACTCAAATATAGGAACCTTCTGTTCGTCAGTCAAAAATCTGAGAACAAATTTTGCACTCACTCGTCTCATTTGCAAATTATCGGTTAAAATGCTTTTAAAACAGATGATTGGCTATTCCAGAGTTTTCCATAGAATTGAATATCTCCAATTCTTTGGAAAACTCTGGAATAGCCAATCACCTGTTTGTATAGACAATTTTTGTCAATTCTTGCAGGTTTTTGTCTGTTTTTGGCATCGAAGGATGTCCCGACCGTTACTCATCTTCAACCGATTTTAACATTTCATGTGCTTCTTTGACACCTTTTTGCAAGCTAAAGCAAAATTTGATGTTAACGTCTTGTTCGAAATCCATTATGCACAATAGACACGCAAACATGACCACACTCTGAAAGCCTATCGACAAGGCATAACTTGTTCTAACGTGGCACTGACTGTCTCAACGAATCAGGCTATCGAATTTATTATTTCAAATAAACGTAGCCTTAGCAGTTATTGCTGGGAAAATTCACTCACAGTATTTTTTGCTATCCTTAAATTCATATAATCCATGTTTAGTTATCAATAGCGACCGGACACGAAAGACCCATGACTCTCGCCCCCTGGCGCACTATTGAAAATTAGTATTTTTAAAGAGTTTTTGATTTTATTTATGTAATTGGAAAAGAAACGGGTGGTAATCTATAAAATACGAAATACATTTTTATTTGTTTACTTTGTAGTTCAAGTTGAGTAAAGAAGTATTAATATTAACTAGCAATATTTCCTATAGGTTCCCTTCTGTAAAAATTGTTCTCTTTGAAAGAAATACATCCTTGTAGAAAACGTCCTTTCTACCTCGCAACTGGTTATAGGTGTATACTGGAAATATTCTTTTATTTCAGCGTATTTAGCATTAGGTTTTTAGACATTGTCTCCATACGCAATTGCCGCAATGTTATTAAATCTGGATTTCTATTAAAAACTTTCGCCGAAGGCCACATCCGAAGTCACTTGGAATATTTTTCAAATTATTAGTAACCACATTTAATGTGGTTAATCCATCATTTAATTTAAGATTTTGGTTTTCAAAACAAGTGATGAGTTTTAGCAAATTTCCAAAGTGTTCCTGAAGAAATTTAAAAAATCAGTTGTGATTTTTTAAATTTGGAATTTATATTAAGTTCATTGCACTCAGAAATACTTCGAGCGTCGTCATTTAAACATGTAACGAAGTTTTGTAAACTATCGAAATTCTCCGCATAAAAACTAGAAACTTCCAACCATGTTCACCTTCTAGTTATTACTGGAAAAAGAGGCAGTAACAAAGATGGATGTTTTCCTTGTAAAGAGCTACTACTATCAATGGTGCTTGTGCAGAGCATGTGCTACACAAGTAATATGCAGCATATATAAAGGATATGTTTCCTTTAATAGTCTGCCTATTTTTAACATATATGCAGCACTGTCACAGACAAATAAATATATTTTTTAAAATTGTTAGATCCCAACGGATATAATTTCTGCATATGTGTTTGCAATGCTAAGTGACGTTTTACGTGCCATTTCTTAGAATTTTTTAATATTTTACAGACCTTAGATAAACTTCGGAATTACTGGCAATAGACATACAATCAGTATGACCCATAATCCGACTCGCCATTGTTTCTCGATGCCATTCTCGATGTAGTTCCATATCATATCTGAGAAAGTAATTTAAACAATCTTCTAGATCTAAATAAATTTAAATTAAAAGTATATGCGTAAGTTTTTGAAACTTAACGAAATTCACCGGACACTTACGTCGAAATAAGAAGTAGATTCAGTAAAACGATATTAAACAGGATATATTACAAAAATTACGAAGTACCCATGTAATTAACAATTAAAACAATCCAAAAAAGAAACTAATTCACCGTACTTTATTTATCTTACGAAATACAAGCTAATAAATAAAATAATTTTTAAAAACTCCTCACGCTATCTACGCCCATGAAGAAAGGAATTTAAGAATTATATCGAGGTAATTGTGTCACAATTCAACGACAAAAACCAGATGTGCGGTTAACCGAATGAATAGTTACATTCAATAACTATTTATATGGTCCATCGTAATTTCGGCCCGATGAGTCGGGTCTCTAGTTATCAGAAAACGATTAAATAAAGACTATCGGACGCAACTGTATCTGCCCAAAAGTAATACAAAGTGCTTTCGATTAGTTTCAACATTTTTAAATTAGTGTTATTTATAAATAATATAATTTGAAATTGGTTGTAAAGAATTCTTAATATATGAGGACTGTAATAGCATGCATAATTTATATTTGATTATACTAAATTAGTAGTATTTTTATTGAAGTAATAGATCCTTGATTTTAATTAGGGCCTCCTTTATAAAAAATAACAGATTATAATAATTTATTAAGTATATAAGTTAAAAAATAATATAGTGATTTTTTAAGATACCCTGTAAATACTCTATGCATAACTAAGAATACAAATGAATTGTATGGACACTGCAGGCACAGTACACTATTTAGCTGTATGATTTATTTTTATGCCCTTTCTTTTTTATAACTTTTCCAATAAAAGACATGGTTAACAAGAAAGAAATGAAAGAAGTGGAAAAGATTGTTGTTCGTATTTTCCCTGTCAACGATTTTCTTTTTTGCGGAGCACTTTAATATAAAGTACTTTTTCCAGTTTTTGGATTTTCTTTTATAAAGCAACGTCTGTTATTGTGGTTACACGTGTGGATCATATTTCAAACGTAGTCATTTCCGTCATTTTCGTACTCGCCTTTTTTCGAACGCACATACGATCTTTGCAAGTCATTTACCATAGGTGTGATTGTAAAAAAATGCTATATATTACATGTTTCAATATTTTTCTAATTGAAATGGTATTTGCATCCTTCTCATTAAGTTTCAATATACAGGTTGTTCAGTAATTTTTGCATTTTTGCTAATTTTCTTATTATTAAATTTACGATGTCAATTAAATTATAAAAAGTGTGTGGTGCTTTCTAGTGGATGCATAATTGAATGCGTGTATTTTACAATTATTTAAGAAAATGTATTTGTTGAACAGAAAATTTTGCATACCGGTTCATAATTTGTATAATGAATAAAATATTCTTTTACTAACTTATTCCTAAAACTAAAATATAACCAAACGCTGGACTCTTCTCTGTGCTGCTGTAGTAGTTTCAGTTATCGTATAACAATAACAACTCCATTCTCGGGTTGATCTTTGTACATAACATACATGAGAGAGCGGACTGAAGCGATTGAATGACCAATTGCCTCGATAAAACGTTGTGGCGGTCGCAGGTATAGTATGCATGTTATAACAGCGCCACTATTTGCTTGCTGGATTGCATTCATAGAGCAGATGTTGATATTTCCGTCGATATTGTGTCTATTCATTCATATATTCTATTTTACAGTAGCACGTAAGGCGGAATATACATTTATATATTATTTCGTTATATCCACTAATTTCCAAAGTATGGTCTCGTGCTTACATGCTGTTATACATGCATATACATATACAAGGTGTGTATAAATTGGCGGACCCACTACACGCGGCGATGTTCTTCGTTAAATTCGGAGTCCAAAATCCTAATACGAAAATGTTGTACCATGCTCCATATCTTTGCACGAGGTTCCTAAAGTCCGGACTTTCAGTCTTGAAATAAGCATTATTACTCGATATTTGTTGACAGAAAGAGCTACAATTTAGAAGAAAGAAGAATTGTTGTTATTATCCTTTCGTTAAAGTTTTCTTTTTGATTTTAAAGTTTGTTTTTAATATTTGTTTATTAACTTATTTTGACGAAAAACACATCTGACAACGTTGTAAAACAATAAGTAGGCAGCCTAATGTTGTTCTAGTCAAATACATTACTACTGTCAAATTTATTCTGAAGACAAAGGAAGCCTGATACAGTACACCTATTTTCATGTGGCCGGTGGGAGAATTTGTACGTGCGTCAAGTAAGGGTCAGTGTTAGATAGAGACAGTATTCGGAAAAATGAAATGTAAACTCTTTGCTAGCTACACTTAACGGTAGAAAGGCTTAGGATTAAGTAAAACTAGAGGTTTCCCTACCTATGAATTTCATGCGCATCTCGAGGGCGATACTTCTAACCGGCCACATGAAAATCGGTGTACTGTACATCGTTTTAGGATTAGGACTTTTAACTCAAAATTTGACCAAGAATGTCGCCACGTAGTGGGTCCGCCAAATTATACACACCTTGTATATGTATTTATTGTTCTTGAGATAGTATATTTTCTATTCGTTTCTATAAGGGATTGTTTCTGGTTTCGTTTCTTTCAGAGTTATTTGGTTAGAACGTTTAGTATTTTAAAAAATCCGTTTTATATTGTTACAATGTATATTTATTGTATAATTTTTTATAAATATTAAGTTTAATTTACGGAATTAGCGGACATTTTCTATATTTAAAGAGGTTTTAACAGAAGAACTACTTTAACACAGGAACACCTTGAACAAATTTTAGTTGTTCATGGTAATGTTTTACACTTTCAATGTTTCACAGAAAATAAATAATTTTGAGTTTTGTTCTTTGTAAATTATTTTTATTTAAAATTAGATATGCAATTCGCTTGTTAGCATTACTTTTGTTTCAGCAGTAGTTGCTGCCGATTACCAAACCGTTTATTACATTCGTTCTGCTGTGCATTGACAGATACATATTAACTGCATATGTAGGTATGTGCCACTTATGCAGTGACCACACGTATCAAATTGTTCGAAATTCATGGATTGTTTACAGAAACAAACCTAAGGCAGACGCCTATGGGCTATGAATCATCAATCGCTCGAGTCCGCTTTCTATAAATTACTGTACTAACTTAAATTTTACCTTTTCTGATAGTTGCAGCGTTTTGACTTTTTACAAACTCTAATCTATGATAAGATACATCAAAAGTTCTGCAATATGGAGCAATCGATTCTTGCACGCTGTGACAAGTTCGGTGCATTCAAATAGTATAAGGAGTTTCAGAGAGGAAGTTATTGGAACATACTCTCAAGTCAGGAACGCCCCATTTAGTCTATTATCGGGGACAATGATGCTTATCAGGAAGAATGTCTGGGCATTTATGCACCTATTCGCCCGAAGGAGCTTCGAGGGAGGAAGGTTTGTTCGCTTTAGGTGCCGCATACTTTAACTAACGAACAGATGATACGAGGCATTTCATGATGTCATGTTATGTAACAGCATCTTAACAAGCCACGATCCCTTAAGAAGAAAGTAGTGACCACCTTCTTTAACGTGAGAGGAGTTGTTCAGCGCGCGGTGTTGGAACACGTCAACCATCACAAAGTGGTACACCGAGGAGTATCCGCCCAGAGTTGTTGAAAGCACACAAGGCCGTCGCTCAAGACGAGGCACCTGATTTTTCAACTGCGACAACGCTCTGATCTATAGCTGCAACATCTGTACCGACTATTTAGCGAGAACCGAGCTGAAGGTACTGGATCAAGGCTACACCCCAGATCGTGCTCCATGCGACTTTTGCAATATTTCAACGTTTAGAAGAAACGTGGATGAATTAGTTTGATGACTGTCTTTGAAGAATGGACAAGTGCGTTGAATGTTGTGGCAACTACTTTAAAAAGCTAAAAAATTAAAGCCCCGTTGCAAAACTTTTATAGTTCCTTTTGTATTCCTTTACGGCTCTTGGTTCTCGATCATTTGATAATAAACATGCAAAATACCATCTTATGCCTTTCGAAATGGCCGACACACATGGTTACACCGTCACTTATAAGGCAAAATTTGTTTGAAATATGCAAAACATAGTAGATATAGGTTCTTCTTCTTCTTCAGGTGCCATCTCCTCTCAGAAGGTTGGCTATCATCACGGCTATTCTCATTTTTGATGCTGCGGCTCTGAATAGTTCAATGGAGCTGCATTTATACCACTGTCTGAAATTATTTAACCAGGAAATACGTCTTCTTCCTATATTTCTTCTTCCCTGTATCTTACCCTGAATAATTATCTGTAGCAGAGCATATCTTTCCCCTCTCATAGATATAGGTTATGTCCTTGCTAATATAGTCAATTGTAGTTTTGTTTGTCAGGTTTTAAACATTTTTGAATTTGAATTCAATTGAAAAACCAATTTTTTTCTCAACTATTCTCTTTTGTGATAAAACATAATCTACATACACTCGTATTTTCTTTACTGTATATCGAACTTATACAATAATCGTCTTAACAAAATCGCTGAAAAGTGAGACCAGACTTAATGCAGTAGAATAAATACATATTTTGATGATGATAGATTGACGATTCAATTTTATATGAAATAATACATAAGTATCAGAATAATTGAAACATACATGAGTAGGTAAACCCCACCAGTTTTGTATAATATAAAGATATTTTTAATAATATAAAGTATTATTAAAAATCTGGTGTGAAGAACACAAATAAAGGTTCACTATTAATATTTTTTGTGAACGTGTCCGAACATATCCCTCCCCAGAGACGTAGACACGTATTTCGCCTTTCTACAAGCTCATCGGTACGCCCCTGCTGGAGAAAGGATATCTTCAGACACATTCACAAAAAAAACACATCGCCATATCACAGAAATTATCCAGACCGAGAGTAGAAGTAAATTCGGCGCTGCCTGTTGTCAGACAGCCGAAGTACCTCGCCCTGTCCGCATAACCAATGCGAACCAACGACGCCCTTCTAAAGATGGCGCAGCCGTGTCTCTAGTTTCAACCTTGGAAACAGGAAGAAACCACAAAGGTCAAGATCTGGGGAGCAGAGAGGGTGGTGTAGGACGGCCGTCTTCGTTGTGGCTAGAAATTGATTTACAACAAGTGACGTTTTTGTTGATGCATTGTCGTGCTGTAGGATCCATGAACTGTTGCGCCACTTGGCAGCCGCTTGCGTCGCACAATAAGTCGATAATGTTACATATATCATGGATTGTTCACCTTCGGTTTTGCAAGACAGGATCACACAATTTTGTGGTGTGTTTTCCGTCGATGGACGACCGGAACACTCATCATCATTGACTGACACACGTCCATTTTTAAAACGGCTGTAACAGTAATAAGTTTACGTCTTGCTTAAAGCATCATCACCAAACGCTTATTTAAGCATTTTCGGGGTTTCCGCTGCCGTTTTACCAAGTTTGAAGCAGAATTTGATGCACGTTCTTTACTCTATCACAATTCAACAAATATAAACACCAAAACTGTTTATCACCAACTAGCAAAGTACCGTTTGATAGACTGACTTAGTAATAGATGCAGCTTCTAGCATCTAGTGCTATAGAGCTGTACTACCATCTCTTCGCGCTCCACATTCAATTCAGGAACTTTCTGGGTAGCACAATTTATACAAGATTGTATACAAAAAAGGCGGGATCTATCTGGTACACTGATGTTACTAAAACAAAAGATGTTGAAGTCAGAATATATAGGCTCAAAGAAAGGAAGATGATCAAAGTGAGCCTTAATAGAGATACTATGTTAATTCAACCAGAAGTTACCGCACTGCATGATTGCGTTGGAGAAATTAATAGACAGGGTGGAACGAATCGTACCGTGGCCATTTTATCCGACAGACTAGCAATGTTAGAGACACTGGATTCAGTGCAGGTAAAATCTATATTTGTATGGGATTGCGTGTCGCAAACGAGGTCAATAGCCACAAGAAATAGGTTGGGGCTCGGGACACGAATAAAATGAGAAAGCGGATGAATTGATTCGACAACCTTTGTCTAGAGACGGAATCATCCTGTGCCATTCCAAACACAAATATCTAAAGAGTAACTACAAAGTAGGCTGAAAATAGATCTAGTGAAAGTTGCAAGAAATGCCCAGAAAACAGTTAAAACAGGGAATATTTGTCCAAGTTACAAGGGGTCTACTGAATAGAGACAAAAAAATCTGTTAAGCTGATAGTGCGCCTATGAACGAGACAGTGTAAGCTGAACAAACTATATGAATAATTTGGGCTTGAAAAAGAAACAAGATGTAGATTCTGTCAAGAGGAATAGAAAACCGCGATTCATAAGATCTGGTAAGAAAACGGTTCTTCCAAATGGCGATCTATATCTTAAAGCGGAAATATATTTAAAATAATCAAAGCTGCCGAGCTTAATTAAAAGAGCAAGGCGACAGAAAGTAACTCTCTAACGAGATATGGGGACTATAATAGATGTACAAAGGTCGCAGTGCAATAAGCTTATTATGTAAATATGCTTTCTACATATTACGACGCTAATTTATTAGAATATTTATAGAAAAAAATACGCCCTTAAGTGGGATTCGAACCCACGTGCATGGCTTGCCGGACCAACGCTCTAGACCACTAAGCTATTAAAGGCAGTGGATCCGATTCTTTCTGGGGATGTCTTGAGTTACATCAAGGAAACAGATGATATATATCTTGCCCGTAGTAGGCCGTGTGCAAATTTGTTGGTCCGGCAAGCCATGCACGTGGGTTCGAATCCCACTTAAGAGCGAATTTGTTTCTATAAAAAATTCGAATAAATTAACGTCGTAATATGTAGAAAGCATATTTACATTTACACTACTTCGCGATAAATGCAACAAGCTCATTATGTAAGCTTATTATTCGAAAATATAAACTACTTTTAAGATTAGGCAGTTAAATGTAATTTAACATACTTGATTTACTTCAAAATGTTTAGAGTAGATCAAAGATCTTTTCAATTGAACAAATGTAATTCCAGTTTTCTGAAAGATAACGAAATTCTAGCAAATTTATATACTACATTTGTCGTTCCAGTATAATTAGAAACTTAAAATATGAACATAATGTTTTACGCCATAAAAGAATTCTTAACCTCATTTTCTTCTAAATTTAACTATTTTCTTGGCTTGCAGACAGCATTATTAGTCGGCATGAGACGTTAGAAATAGATAACGCAAAATCAATAAAACAGCATGACACACTGGCTACGTCAGCGAAGGAATTTATTTACTTAAAATATTTCGAATATCAATGAATATAGAGGGAGTATAAACGATGAAGCATGCCGGTCGGGGTTGCGATATCTACGCTTCATACGCAAAGGAGATATAATTTACATTGTTGAGAGTAAATATTGCTTTAACCATTGTTAGACTTGTGTTAACTGAACTGATGTTATATTAGATGTAAGGGAACTAAATTAAATAAAGATTGAATATAATCAAATCGAAAACTTTTAGTTAAAGTTGTTTTATTTCAAGATCTAATAGCCTGGAAGAATTTAATTTACTCTTGAATAAACGTTAAATCTTCCATACAAAATGATATATAAAGTGAGTATATGTACCTTTATTCATACCATAAATTTTAAGAGATAATAAATTTAATTTTTAAAAAAATAGCAAATATGAAGCGAAATTATTAGATCTACCCCTATCATCTTTCAGACAGTTTATGTTAAAATCTGAGAGTAATCAATACATTGTCTATAGCTTGTATCACTATCTATTAGGAATGTGTTATTAACTTAAAAACATGTGGATATTGCAGAAGATTTCATACTGCATATTATGTAATCAACCGTCAACAAATGTGACTAACTTTAGTTCAAAGATTAGACAAGACAATAAGTTCATGAGTAGAACTTGATTTCATATTTCTAATTTAATATGCCTACATCGATATCAAATACAAACTGTCGCTATATAACAAACTAACGGAAATTAAAACTAAACTGAATTTATGATGTTCATTTGTTTATCGCACTATAAAAAAACGCACCCCGATTTGTACCAAATAGCGAAATTCACAACGAATTGAATATTAAAAAATCGTCAAGCAAGAAATTAATATATACAGTGAACGCTGCTTAAGAACACTAAACAGCCATCGCAATATACTACCAGTATACCAAAAAAAAAGGGTGTGCCAAAATAAAACATATATATTCGAGGAAAAACGAGCTATTTGCTTCGGGAGTAGTTTTTCTTCGTAGAGTTCCGCTTCAAGATATTCACCTCTTAATTGTAGAATACGAATTCTTTTCAAGACCTCACATTGGCATAGTACGTTGATTGCCGTTTCCCGTTTTACTTGGCAGAACCTGCATATGGCTTCTCCTATCAAGCGCATAGTAATCATCAGGGACCGGATACAAGAGGCCTTATAACTCATCGCCCACGGGCGTACTATTTAAAATTTGTATTTTTAAAGAGTTCTTAATTTTATTTATATAATTGGAAACCAAACGGGTGATGATCTATAAAATACGAAATACATTTTTATTTGTTCATTTTGTAGTTCTAGTTGAGTAAATTCTCAGTTCTGTAAAATTTGTTCTCTTTGAATGAAATACATCCCTGTAAATGGAAAACGTCATTTCTACACCGCAACTGGTTATAGGTGCATACTGGAAATATTTTTTTTATTTCCGCGTATTTTGCAGTTAGATGTTGTGGCATTGTCCGTATACACAATTTCCGCAATGTTATTAAATCTGGATTCCTATTACAAATTGCATAAAATTTTGCCGAATACCTCATCTGAAGTAACTTGGAATATTTTTCAAATTATTAATAACCACATCTAATGTGGTTAATCCATCATTTAATTTGAGATTTTGATTTTCAAAATAAGTTATTAGTTTTGGCAAATTTACAAAGTGTTCCCGAAGAAAGTACAACAGATTTTTTAAATTTGTAATTTGTATTAATTCCTTGCACTATCGAAATTTTCTGCATACCATGTTCCCCATCTAGTTATTACTGGAGAGGGAGGTAGTGACAAAGATGGAAGTTTTTCCCTGTAAAGAGCTATTCTCAATGGTGCTTTTCTGAAAGCTTTTTTAAAAGCGGATACAAGTCTATTAACTTCCGGAAAGGTGTCTCTGATATATTCGAAAATTATGTGGAGAACATGTGCTACACAAGTAATATGCAGCATATTAGGATGTGTTTCCTTTAATAGTAAGCCTGTTTTTAACATATATACAGCACTGTCACTGATAAATAAAATTATTTTTTCTTTGTATCTGTCGTCCGAATGAAGAATGTTGTGCATATTTTCGTAAATTGTTTTAGCTACTGCTTCCGCATCAACTGTATTTATAACTTTTGTTGCTATTATAGATGCGTTATATGGAATAGGTGGATGTAGTACAACAGGTACAACATATACCACAAAGTGTCCTAGTATATCGACAGGTTGGTCGGCACTTATCCACTGAATAGAAAGATGGCCACTAATGCATTCTACTGCTTTCTTGTAGCACTTAGGAACATAATATTTGTGTAAGGTAGATTCATCAGGAACATTTCGAGCAGTATATTTTTGGAGAAATGTTTTGAAGGTGGGATTGTTAAGTTTATTTAATGGAATATTTGCCGCCATTAAAATTTCACAAGTTCTTCGTTAAAATTGTTAGATTCAAACGGGTCTAATTTCTGTGTATGTGTTTGCGATGCTAAGTAACATTTTACGTGCGATTTCTTGGAATTTTTTAACGATATTTTACAGACTTTGCAATAAATTTCGGAATCACTGGCAATGGACATACAATCAGGATGACCCTTAATCCAACTCGTCATTGTTTCACGATGCCATTCTCGACGTTGTTCCACATCATATCTAAAAAAGTAACGTAAACAATGTTCTAGATCTAAATAAATGAAAATTAAAAATGTATGCGTAAGTAATTGAAACTTAACGAAATTCACTGGAAACCTACGTCAAAATAATTGGGAGAAGTAGATTCGATGAAACGATATTAAGCAGGATTTATTACAAAAATTACGAAGTATGTAATTATCAGTTAAAACTACGAAAAAAAGAAACTAACTCACCGTACTATCTATTTTACGAAATATAACCTAATAAATAAAATAAATTATAAAAACTCCTCACACTTCTATCTACGCCCATGAAGAAGGGAATTTTACTGTAATATTGAAATATTTGCGTCACAATTCAACGACAAAAAAAACAGATGTGCGGTTAACCGAATGAATAGTGCTACTCAGTAACTGCGTCCGGTCTCTAGTAATCATATACTTATTGAGCTTACAGTGCCCTGTTAGTAATCTGAATCATATCATCGTAACCGACTTTATGTCCCTAGATCCAGAAGTTGAAGATCAATATATTGAAAGGATGCAAGGAAGGATTAGTAGGATTGGTTTTCACCGTTGTGCTTTGACCTTTGGTTTACACCAAGAACAGAAAACGTTGCGAATTTGCGTTAATTTCTTTTTATACATTGTTATAACGAGCCATCGAAAAAATTCATAATTGGAGTAGACTGTGAAATTGGGTTGGTGTACTTTAGCCACTTTCACATAATGACATTTATTATTTGACATTGAAACTATAAGTTTGTGTCAAATTTTTCAAAACTCTTATTAAGAAAATTAAATTAATTTTAAAAATGGTATTCAACATAGAACAAAAAGCAAAAATTATCGAATGTTACTTCCATACAGATGTGAAAGTAAATGGCGAGTGGCAGTATTCGATTCCGGAATGCATGGCTGATTTTAGTGAAGAACATCCTGAATTAGTGGTTGACTACAATGAATTTTACAATGTTTTGACAAATTGTGTAAAGTTATTCAGAGAGACTGGTAGCGTCGCGTCGGTCGAAAAACTGGAAGTGGACGGCCATCTAAACGTACAGCTGATAATATTGAAGCCCTTCAGCATATTACTGATGAAAATCAAAAAACATCCATTTCAGTAGTGACCCAACAAACAAATTTATCTTATGGTACGTGCCAATTCATTCTTAAAAAAGTCCTACATTGTTATCCATACAAACTGCAATGTTTTCATGAACTTTATCCAGTGGATTATTTAAGACGAATGGAATTTTGTCAAGGTTTCAAAATAATCTACACAGTTAGGATATCCTTAACACAGTTTTCTTTGCGGATGAGGCTTGGTTTTATCTTTCTGGATATGTTAATTCACAGAATATGAGGTGTTGGTCCTCCGAAAATCTTAATTTTTTTGTTGAAAAAACATTGCATCCCCAAAAAGTTGGTGTTTGGGTTGGAATATGTCGAAGAAAATTGGTGGGTCACATTTTTTTTGAAGGTACACTTACTGCTGCACGATATCGCAATGAGATACTCGGCTTATTCATAAATCAACTGGATGATGAGGAATTACAAAATGGGTATTTTCAACAAGATGGTGCAACAGCACATACGACCAGAGAAACACTTCAATATCTCAGAAAATGTTTTGATAACAGAATAATAAGCAGGAACACTGAAATCCCATATCCAACTAGGTCTTGCGATTTAAACATGTGTGATTTTTTCGTATGGCCATACATCAAAAATTCGATTTATACAACGCCAATTCATAATCTGGAACAACTGAGAATTCGCATAACAGAAAAGTGTGAAGAGATCAACAACTCACCGCAAATGCTGCATAAAGCTTTTGCTGCATTGCGGAGAAGAGTTGGTTTGTGTTTAGATATAAATGGACAACATTTTCAACATCTTCTGTAGTTATATGTAAATTTTGATTATGATTTCGATATTAAATAAATTATTTGTTATCTTTTTTGTTGTAACGAGTGATCATTAAAATTTTCGCTCAAGTAAGCCATGTACACAAAAAGTATGTCCTAACTTAAGTTATTAGAGGAGATCTGTCATTATAATTTCAAACGTCATGATTGTTAAACAATAATTTGAAATGCTGACTTTTATATTAAATATATTTATAATTTTTATACAAAGTAATAGAATATTATAAAAAATGTGTAAAATGTTGACCATTCTCCACCAAGCATAATCGCACTCTATTTCGTAGAGCATTGAAGACATTGATCAGTATTTGCGGTGAGTTATTGATGTGTTCACATTTTTCTATGATTTTATGTCTTAACTCTTGTAGATTATTAATTGGTGTTTCATAAATAATATTCTTTACATATGGCCACACAAAAAAATCCATGACTGTTAAATCACACGATCGTGGTGGATATGGAATCGCTGTATTTCTACTTATTATCCTATCGCCATAAAATTGTTGCAAAAACTAAATATTTTCAAGTGTAACGTGAGATGTAGCCCCATCCTGTTGAAAATATCCGACCTGGAGTTCATTATTAGTCAATTGATTAGTAAAAACACTGAGAATTTCGTTACGATATTTCTCCGATGTTATCGTGCCCTCAAAGAATATTGGTCCTATTAATCGGTGACGACACATACCTACCCATACGCCTATTTTTTTCTGGATGTAGAGGAACTTCTCTGTAGAAATGAGGATTTTCACTGGACCACATACGCATATTTTGCGAATTAACATAACCTTTCAAATAAAACCAAGCTTCATCGGTGAAAAAAGTATGATTTAAAATATTGTCTGACATTGTTTGAATAAACCATTGGCAAAATTGTATTCTTTTTTCATAATCCGTAGGTAATAGATTTTGTACAGAAGTTAATTTATATGGATACATGTGCAATTCCTTTTTTTAAATTTTTTGACATGTTCCATACGAAAGCCCTACTTGTCGCGAAACTCTGCGAATAGATGTTTGAGGAGATTCGTTAATAATTTGTCTGACATTTTCAATTACGTCGCGACTTCTCTTGAGAGGAGGACCGCTTCCTTTTTTCCTTAAAATACTGCCTGTTTGACGAAAAAGATTTACACAATGCATTAGCGTATCACGGAAAGTTTTATAGCTAGGAACAGTATTTGGATATCTCTCTTCAAACTCCTCAAGGCAATTTTCTATTGAATGCTGCCAAATACCATCAATTTTTTGAGATGTCAGGAAGTAACATTCTACCATAAACGCTTTATGCATATCATTAAAGGCCATTACTTTTTCTTTTGATGTAACTTTAAAATATATATTTGACACTGACAGATGTTTGAAATAACATCTTAATGACTCAAGCTGGGACATAATTTTTATATACACGGCCAGCTACGAGTGAAAATTTTAATGATCGCTCGTTAGTATCATTTCAATGCCATAACCTTTTTTTGCAATGAAACCAAATGAAACTGTCAAGCATCAAGTAATGTGTCATTATGTGGAAGTGGCTAAAGTACCAACCCAATTTCACAGTCTACTCCAATTATGAATTTTTTCGATGGCTCGTTACTTACCTCATAGACTTTTACACGTGCTGTTAGAATTTTTATTAACCTGATGATATAAATGTCAATAATTTTTGTCTTAATAAATCGCCACCTACTATTTGGACTCAACATTAGGAAAACTTCCTTAGTATAAAGATTTATTAATAAGTACTTCAATGCATTTATGTGTATTCTGAAAAAGGTAATGAATAGATAATACAATCCACTTTGAGCTGAAGAATTGCACGTAATATGTTAACCCATAACACCTGTGAGAAAATTGTCTTTCCTTTGAAATCTAATAAATATTACCCTATCGACCTATTCTTACGTCTCACCTAAGTCGTTGAAGTTGTCTCTTTCACATGAAACGTTATCAATCAGGTGAATTGCCACGAAGGGAACAACGAACTCTTTCCAAGCCGAACTCGAAGTCGATTAATGGCTGTCATTTACTACTTAATTACTGTCGATTGGCGTGCAGGGCCACTGATTAATGGACACGTTTAATATGTTATATCGTCTAGTATGGTAAACATACGGTTACCCATTTTAATTATGATCACTTATTCCGATCGAGTTTGGGAAAAGCCTAACACGGACGGTGGATATTAATGCTTTCTATATAAAATAATGACACCTACTCATCATGTTGTAAACTATATTAATTATAAAACGAAAATGTAATTGTTACGGTTAATAATTGTCTAACGCTC
Organism: Melolontha melolontha; assembly: GCA_935421215.2. Taxonomy (NCBI): domain Eukaryota; kingdom Metazoa; phylum Arthropoda; class Insecta; order Coleoptera; family Scarabaeidae; genus Melolontha; species Melolontha melolontha. Next base: position 161,789,819 of record OW285237.1, on the reverse strand, counting down.
TGTGTAATTTTTATTAATTTAATTACAAAACTTTTCATAAAATATTTTAAAGCAGGCTCATGAAGTATATAATACAGATATTCATCCTCGTACTCGAATATTGATTTAAAAAATATTTTTCAATACAGTCTCCTTTAACTACAATGCACTTATTTCAGATAATAGGTCTGTTGAAAACTTAAGCAACTATTACCTATGGAGCTATTTTACAAGTTTAACCTAAAGATTTTTCAACTTTGCTAACATCCCAACCACTCTTTCATGTTTGTTTTGATATTTACTTTTAGAATACCACAGGAAGGCTCTAGTCCTGCAAAAGCCATAGAGTCTTTTCGAACTAGTTAAATTTTATCCGCCCTACGGTTCCCTAGATACTTCTTGTTCTGGAACTGAGGCTATTGACAATTCTTTACAACTCATTCAGGGCGCACATACAGCTGTATACAAGTTTGTGATTCACCTGCACCGAATCTAAATTGCTTAGCAGTCTGAAAATGGCTACCATGCGACTTGTTATATCGTGCTTATTAATTTCTCCAACACAGCTACTAGCCTATCTATACTTTCTCAGTATACCCCAAAATAAATAGAATACGAGCCATTAAAATCCCCTAGAAAACGAATTAGCAAGGAAATATACCTCGTCAAATAGGAAGCATAGATGTTATTAGTTGATTTACATACTCATGTAGCCTACCTACATCGTCCGCCATATTGTTCGCACCATATGGGAAAAACTTTTATTATAGAGTTTTTGAATAATCGTTTTCAACCAGTTGTTTATGCATGTTTGAAAACCTAAAATGGGTTACATGAAAAGTTTCTTTCCTTATACAGTGTCCGCAAAAAAGCCTAATTTATTGAAAAATTGTCTTTGGATTAGCCTCTGCTTCACCTCCGACCACCAAAAAGCAAAAAGTAATTTTCATGGCACTCTTGTTCTACCATTGAAACGACGTTTGAAATTTTAAAATGGGCCAAAATGGCCTTACGTATCAAAATAAAAAAAACTATAGGGAAAACAAAATAATTTAGTATATTTTGGTGTTTAATTAACCTATTAAGCAGGAAGAAATAATATTTAAAAGCTATTTATCGTCTAAGCAAATAAAAAATTGAAATGAAAAATTAAAAATTTAAATTTTCGTAACAAAAATGTCTCATATTTCCACATATCCTCCCTCGTTTTCTATGCACATGATAGTTCTGTTGTTCAATTCATTTGACACATTTCTTAGGTATACAGATGGCATCTAAACTACACAGTTTCTAATGGTCTCTTCTAGGTGGTCAATATTTCTAAATGGGCAATATTTGTATATTTGGTTTTTCAAATATCCCCTCAAAAGAATCACAAGAAGTCAGATCCGGGGATTGAGGTGGCCAAGGATTCTCAGAAAAGCAACCTAGTCATTTTGCAGGAAAAAGCTCATTTTGGTAATTTCTAATATCAATGGTACTGTGAGCTGGACAACCACCTTTTTGTTGCATTTACTCACATTAATTGTCAAGCTACATTTATTTAGAGTAAATTATAAAAGAAGCTGAAACTTAAAATGAGGTTTTTCATGATAAAAAGGCTTTGCACTAAAAATTTGAAATAACGTGACAAAATTTCATTTCAAATAAAAAAAATTCCTTTGTAATATAAGATTTTACTAGCTTAGTTCATTTTTTAAGACAAATATAAACAAGCTTACTAAAAAGTTAATTCAAATTAAAAATTACATGTGGAAATTGTAAGAAAAAGTTGAAATTTGAATTATATCAATTCTTTTGACATCTGTTGAATAAACTCATGTGGTTTCATAATTGGCATCGCATTTATTGAACATCTTATGTTACCCAATGTTTCCCAAATTTCGTCAAAAGTACTTTTCATTTTAAAATTATGTTTTTTTTTTATTTTTTGGAGTTTCGATAAATACAATTTTCTCTAAAACCAAAAATCGCTTGCAGAATCCGAGTAGTCCATTTTGCGTTTTTTTAATATGCACAAACTTTTGGGGGTTTTAGATTTTTAAATAAATCAAAGATAAAAATTTTTCCCATATGGTGCGAACAATATGGTGGCCATTGATCTAGCAACATGGTTGAAAAATACAATGGGTATAATGTCACCTCTGCAGTTATAGTCTACAAATGAGAATTAGGCACATGGAGATTATGCACAGCATAGGTGTGTTTTGAAAAGTCTTCATTTAATAAAGGCATAAAAAATACTATTTCGTTTTGCAGGAAAAGGAATTAGTCTTTTTTTTTTAAATTTACTTCCAAACTAGTATTATTATAGCATTTCTCGTAGTTTTAGGATAATTTATATTACTCCTCCGCTGAATGTGGATATTAACAAGGTAGTCTGTAATTATTGCAAAATAAATTTTACGCATAATTTACAAAATGATTCAGTCTCTGAGTGATTACCTGTAACACTTTAATGCATACTAGATATTAACAATTCCATTAAAAGAACTGGAAATAAGAAATGTTATTCGAGCAGTGCATAATACAAGAAATATCTTGGACATCAAAGGAATAATTTAAAGAAAAGAAAACCAGTGCTAAATAACTTACAAGATATAACAACAAACTGAAAAATTTATCAAAATATAAAAAATTAGCATATGAGTCAGTATAGCTTTATACAATATTAGTGCAAGGAATTAAAAAAGTATAAGGTGTTATTTTTTACTGATGCATATTAAATTTGACTTGATAAAGTTATGTTAGTGAATCAATATAACAAGTGTTCATTTGAAAAGTCAATCTAGATTACTTTGAAATTTTGATAGAATAAGACGCAAATATATCAGTATGTGTTTGTTGTTCCGTAAACGTAAATCCAAATGACATTTGATAATGTCAATCACAAATATCAGTTAGTGCATAAAATAATCGTGCGACGATTCTGGTTTAAATAAATTGCTTCTCAGTTTTAAAATGGCTTTCACTTTAGAACATAAAATTTTTTTAGTCCAGGCTTATTTTCGAAGTGGTAATAAAATTGATGGTTTATGGGTTTATTCAGTTCAAGATTGCATGGTAGAATTTCAAGTTGAGTTTCCACATTTTGTAATAGATTATATACAATTTAAGAATACTTTGGATAGAACTTTAAAACTTTTTTTCTGAAACTGGTAGTCTCTTAAGAAAATCAGGCAGCGGAGCAGTTAAGAAACGTACACCTCAAGTTGTCAATCGTGTTGAAGAAATAATGGAAAATGAACCACAAACATCTGTTCGACATTTGAGTCAACAAATAAACCTTTCTGTTGGTACAACTCACAAGTTATTAAAAAAAGATATGCAACTTTATCCACCGTGTCACAACAGTACAAGAATTGTTAGAAATTGGTTACCCACTTAGATTACAGTTTTGTTATTGGTTTGTAAATATGAACAATAATGGAGAACTGTCGCAAAGAGTCATCTTTACTGATGAAGTATGGTTTCATAAAACGGGATACCTAAATTCACAAAATACAAGAATTTGGAGTAGTGAAAATCCACATGTAATTAATGAAGAATCGCTATATCCAGAGAAAATTGGTGTTTGGGCAGCGATAAGCCAAAGGCGAATCATTGAACCAATATTTTTTCAGGGAACGTTAACTGCTCAAAGGTACCGTACGGAAATTTTACAACCATTTGTCAATCAGTTGCATGATAATGAACTTTAAAATGCATATTTCCAACAAGACGGAGCACCTTGTCACTGTACTGCAGAATCTTTGGATTATTTAAGAGAATTTTTTGATGAGCGTATAATTAGTCGAAATACTGAAATTGCCTGGCCTGCACCTTCATACGATTTAACACCTTGCGACTTCTTTTTGTGGCCTTATCTAAAAAATAACATATTTCGAACACCTATATTAAATTTGAATGATATGCTACAGAGAATCGAACAGAAATGCATGTAAATTAATAACAATCCAGTAATGTTGCAGAATATCATGAGAAATTTTGAACGGAGGATTTTAAAGTGCATTGATCTTGAAGGACAACATTTTCAACATTTGTTATAGTTTTCAATAAATACCTATTATTTGCTATTTCTTTGTATGTATGAAACTGTCAAAATATACGAGTTCGTAGGTTAAGTAGTAAATTTTAATTTACGACATACTTCAAAATGTTCTCAGTAAATCACATGCTACTAGATTGACTTTTCAAATGAACACTTGTTAGTTATACAATAAAAACTTTCCAGAAGTTATCTTCTAACTTAAAGGGAATAAATTAATAAAACAAAACTTCTGAACAAGACATCTGAACTGGAAAAGTGTTCACAAGATCTGTATAGTTTATTTCAAATTATAAGAATATAACTTTGAACGGCTCTAATGCTTTTATTTCACCACCTGCGGCGATAACTACCTGGCCGCTCAATACGATTATCTCGATTATCTTTTATGCAAACAAACTGCTGAGGTCCGTAATGACAAAATTTAAGTAAATTGTAATTACTGCAATTTAGATGAAATAAAATTTAATAATAATATAAGTACCAACAGTTGTTAATTTGAATATATAGTTATTATATATAGTTAAATAGTCATTAAATTACAATTTAGATGAAATAAGTGCTTATATTTATTAAACAAAATTTAAGTAAATATAGTTAGGAGAGTTGGTATATATTACATCTAATATTAAGTCTATTTATCATTTATTGTTAATCTTACTTAACGCAATTAGAAGGTATAGACAGGAAGGACGATTCATATGTTATTTAGACGAGACGTGGTATGACACCCATGACAAAATTTGCAAAGGATGGGACGATAATTCAAGTATGTGTCAGTTGGACGCGCCGGTTTCGAGAGGGAAGAGAATAATCATCCTTCATGCTGGGTCAGAAAAAGGATGGATCGGACAGCGGCTATTATCTGCTAAAAATGTTAAATCCACAAGTTTAGATTACCATGAAGATATTACCTCATCTTTATTTGAGGAATGGTTTTGTGACACTTTGCTGCCAAATTTACGAAAAATAGTGTGATAGTGATGGACAACGCTCCGTATCATTCTCGACAGCAAACCAAAGTTCCTACAAAATGTAATAATAAGAAAGATATTAAAACATTTTTAGAAGTAAGTGATTTATATTTTGAGGATCATTATACAAAAATCCAATTAATAGAGGTGATGAAGACAAAAGAATATTTAAAGGATTATTATGTGGATAACAGAGCAAAAGATGCAGGACATACAATTTTGCGTTTACCACCATACCATTGCATTTTCAATCCCATTGAATTGATATAGGCCCAACTGAAAAATAACATAAGACGAACAAATCAAACACCGAAATTTAGTTAAAGTAGTGTAACACACATAAAAAATGCTATGGAACATATAACTGCTGTAAATTGGAGAAATGCTGTTAAACACGCAATAGCAAAAGAGGACGAATATATGCGCATGTACAAAATAGTAGCACCTTTGATTATAAATTTGGAATACGATTCAGACACAGACACCGATTTGCAAGACGACTCAATCACAGATGATTTATGAAATGCGGTGACACATAAAAATTTTATTGTGTATTACAAATAAATTAGCTTTATATATCTATATGTATCCACTACACATGTTGCCACACGATTTGTAATTTTTTCTTTGTATATAAACCCAATGTACAGATATTTTTGATTATATACTTGAAATTAACATCGTTTTATTATTATATTATAGGGCCCTAATTTATAGTCAATACGTCCCCTAGATTCATACGTTGCAAATAGGTAAACCGTACCCGTTCAATAAGGAGACCAGGTATAATAATTATCATCATAGAAGGTGGTGCAATAAAAGCATTAGAGCTGATCAAAATTATATTCTTTTAATTTGAAATAAACTATAATAAGGAATTTTTAAACTTTAGATGCGGAAGAAAATATGTTTCAGTAATATTTCGGGTGAAAGATAGGCTAGGATTAAAAGGAACTCGAAAATCTTTAAACCGAATTACTCTAAAAATGATGTTTTCGGATGCAATGAAAAGTATATGGAATAGATTAAAAAAAAACTCATACACTTTCAACATTTAAGCGTAATATTATTGGTGCACCATTCCCTTATAATAATCACGTTACTTTCAGTACTACACAATCTACCGCGAAAGAATTCCACATACCTACACAGCTATTAATAATGAATATATAGTAAGATTGAAAATATTTTAAAACGCCTGCAATTAACATTAAGCGTATTATAAGGAGTATCTGCTGTGGGGCATGAAACATTTAGAAATGGTATTTGTCTATCAGGAGTGTATTCCAAAAAATTGTAAAGCGGCAACAGATGCTGTTTTAAATAATCAATATTGAAAATATTAATCATCGAAGTTTATGATATATATGTACATTTTATTGGGAAAGTTATGGTTATGACACAAGTATATCTTCTGTAAAAGATTCAAAATCCACTTCACTCACACTTGCCTCACAAGCCCTAGGCCGCCACATTATTATCGGCACTATATATTATATAAACACGAATAACACAGGTCTACAAAATTAAACTTTCTGCCAGATGTTTTTATTTTGAAAACTGATTTTATATAATTTTGGTAGGCTGATTTCAAAAATTCTTTGCATTTATTTGTATCACGTAAGGTTTTTTTGCAAATATTAAATGAAAAAAAACGATATTTTTAAAAAAATTTATTTGTTTATTGAGTAAAAAGGTGGAATACAAGTTAAGAAAGTGGAAAAAATACTTTACTCAGTCTTTTTTAAGTGAAATCTTTGTCTTTTTGCCAGAAAGCTGCGTTGTCCGGATATTCGGTTGTATGTTTTTAAGGGCATATCCCGTTTTTAACATCCAGCAGTAGTCCGCCATCATCGTTATGCCCCATCTGCCTTGGTATCGCCGTTCCATTTCCTTAATATCTTGGTGAAACCTCTCTCCCTGTTCTTCGCTAACTGCTCCAAGATTTTCAGGAAAATAGTTCAAGTGTGAAAACAGGAAATGCACTTTCAAACTCATATTACAACCTAGACGATGAAAGTGTTGTAACATATTTTGAACAATATTTTCGTAGTTTTCGTCCTTAGAGTTCCCAAGAAACTTATCAATTACTTCTTTAAATGAAACCCAGGCGTTTTTCTCGACATTGGTCATTGTGTTTTGAAAATCCTTGTCTTTGCATAATGTTCTTATCTGCGGCCCAACAAAAATACCTTGGCATAACTTGGCATCGGATAGGGCTGGAAATGTCTCGCACAAATATTTAAAACACTGTCCATTTTTGTCTAGGGCTTTAACAAACTGCTTCATCAAGCCAAGTTTGATATGGAGAGGAGGCAGTAAAACTTTTTTGGGGTCAACTAAGCTATCTCTTAATACATTTTTGCTACCAGGTGTAAGGCTTGTTCTAGAGGGCCATTCTATTTGAGTCCAATGTCTATCCCTTGCTCGACTATCCCACTCACAAATAAAGCATGGAAATTTTGAATAACCTCCTTGTTGTCTTAGTAGCATGCACAGCACTTTAAGGTCACCACAAAGCATCCACTGATGTTCTTGGTAGTTTATTTTCTTTAAAAGAAGTTCAAAATTTTCATACGTTTCCATTAAATGTACCGAACGGGCAACGGGAACCGAGGCCAGCTCGTTACCATTGTGCAATAAAACGCCTTTTAAACTACGCTTACTTGAGTCAATAAACAGGCGCCATTCTTCTTTTACATACGGCACATTTCCTAATTTTGAAATTAAGTCAGGAATATTGTTGCAATACACTAGCGGTCCGTCTTGAGTAAAATATTGACATAACTCTTTTTCGCGATCCCGGTAAAAGCTTGATGTGACGCCAGGTGCCAGTAAATGTTTCTCACGAAGTCGGGAGGCTAACAATGCGGATGCATCCTTTGGAAAGTGCAAATCTCTAATTAAATCATTTAGTTCGCTCTGGTTAAACACTTCGGGCTCTCTGAAATCTGGTGTGAAATCTGAGTCATCTGGGTCGCAATTAGACTCCTCTGATTCTGACGATATGACGTTTTCTAGTGCTTTTGGGGCGGTTGGTATCGGTACATCTGGTCCATGAGGAACTGGTCGAATAGCAGAGTCAAGATTGGGATACACAATTTGTTTCTTATTTTTTCTGTTGAATCCTTGAACATTACACGAACAAAGATAACAATCATCACTGTGATTTCTAGGCTCTCGCCATACCATAGGAACACCAAAGCTTAAACATTTCTTCCTACCTTTTTGCCAGTTTCTTAATGCTTCAACGCAAACGGAACAAACACTATGAGGAGCCCAGGACTTGTCTTGGTCGCCAATTTTTACACCAAAATAAGCGTGGTATACATTTTTCACAAACGAAGTTACAGTTTGCCTCTGCTTTACTACGACATAACTACCACAGATATAACAAAAGTTATTCGGATTGTTCACACAATGTCTTCTTTCCATATTTATACGTTCTGGAATACTTAAAATACGCAACAACGTAGACAACAAGCGCGCGGACACAGTAGCACGACGACTAACACAACCAAACTGCACATAAGCAGGCTTCAACGTTGTATTGACGCTTCTGCGCCGACTCTGTTGCTTTGCTGAGAAATCTAATATTAACCAGTGTTGCCAAATCACATTTAATTTCATAAAAATCAATTCATTTAAAAATCATGCCTAACATGGAACAAACATATTCTTGTCATAGGTATGTATATTAATAAATTAACATTTTTAAGTTATAGAGCGCTATAAAGAAAATTTACGTGATAGAGCAAAAATATGGCGTTTTTTGGAATAAGGGCCCCCAAACATATACAAATTAGCAAACAGCTTTCAAACATCAAAATCACTGTAGACCTGTGTAATTAATATGCCTTACACCAGCTACCTATAATAAGTAGTGTATAGGTACTATTGGTGACAAAGTAATATTAAACATTTAATACTTAGAGTATATATAAACAGGTAATTAAAACCGCATCCATAAATATCTACAAAAGTTTTTCAATTAACTACTTAGAAATTAAATGCGAAATTCATAATAAATGTAAACAATACATTTGGAACAACATATTCAACAAATAATGAATTTCATAATAAAAAATCAATTAATGGGATCATTACTTTATACACAATTCTATACATACCTGTTCCCTTTATCTACCCGGAAACTAATAAACTGATTAGTTTATTAAATGTAAAGGACAATATTGTAAAATCGGGCTTAAGAATATTCCACTTTAATGTGATCATGCCCTGTTTACTATTGCTATTTACAGATTCCATTCGCGTAATCATTAAAATCTCGTTACCTTTATACAAGTCATTTTAAATTATCTTGAGGAGAACTATAAGTTTTTAGGTTCTCCATGTTGTTGCAAGATTCCTTAAAACAATCACTATCGTTTCAATTTTCAAAGAAAGGCAACCACATGATACATTCATGAGTAAAGAATCACGGTAACACATCTTGTCAGTAGTTCTAGTTGTTTAAAGTTTAAAATTCACAGTTCTGTTGTTGTGGAACTATACTATTGCTACATTGAAAAAGCTGTAGAACATGCTAGCAAAATCTTTATGTATATTTCCATGTTTAACAAGAATTATATTTTTCCTAATATTAATTAGTATATGACACGATAAAATGGGCTCAAAGAAAAGACGATGATCCATTTGAACCTAACTAGAGATACTACGGCACTTCAGGCGGAAGTGGCCACATTGCACCGTTCCGTTGAAGAAATGAACGAACACGGTGGAACGAGTCGCACCGATGCCCATCTTTTACCATAGTTAAGTAATGTTAAAAGCACGAAATTCAGTGCAAGTTTAATATATACTTATATTGGATTATGTGTGTGCCCTAAAAGAGAATAGTTATTACAAGAAAGCGACACGAAGAACACAGGTCTAATGAAAAGGCAAATGGCAGACCACGTCTATAGCCTTTATAGGACCAGAAGACTCCAGTGGTATTGCAAAAACGAAGCCATGAATAAGTGAGTTGAAAATAGATTTAGGGAAAGGTGTAAAAACTTCCCAGGTCAAAGACAGGCAAAACAGTTCCCGAGACAACTTTGACCAAAATTTAGAACGCACCTAATGAATAGAGACCAAAGGGAGATGATAGTAAGTCTATTAACGGGGTATTGTAAGCTCAACAAACATATTAATAATATAGACTTGACACAAGGTATTCTATCAAGAGAAAGAGTAAATCACGCAATTCTCAAGAACGCAATTCCTACAAACGAATCGGAGATTAATATCTTTGAGCGGAACTGTATTTAGAAGAACCACCTTCGAAACTGCTAAGCTAAATTAAAAGATCAAGGCTAGAGAAAATACTCTAACGAGACAGAGGACCACAGTAAATCTGGAAAGGTCGCAATGGCTTGATAGACACTTCAAGTAATCTAACTGTTACACGATAAAATCATGAAAAACAGCTAGTCAAAATTTTTTTGAGCTTATTTAATAGTGTACAAAGGTCGAGAAAATTAAATACCTTATCGAGATCACAGAACGTAAACGTTTCTCATTTTCAAAAATTTTGCTATCAATATCGGCATTTAATTATTAGAAATGCATATTACATATAATAAAATTTAAATGGTACCCCTTTAGCCTTCACTTGTGCCGAAGTAGTTCGTTCAATTATGGGCGAAATCCATTCGGGTTGTATTAAATTATTTGTTTTCCTAATACTTAAATGACGATGTTGAGTCGACAATTTCGATTCAAATCTAAATCCACTAGCTAAATTGAAAATCGATTATTATAACAGACGAAGGTACTAGTGATAAGTCATTTCGTTTACTAATTTCCCCTGAGTCTGATGTACATACGCCTTTAGTCGTCACGGTGATAGAGGAGAACAAATTTTACTCCGGAGAACAAAAGTCGACTGAATTCCGACCGTTGCAATATCCACTCTAGAGCGTAAATTGTGACCATACTCTCTTAATACACGTAAAGCAACGGTTCTACTGGAGTAAATTGTTACTTTAGTATGGCTACGTGATTAGCTGTATGCCACATTATACTAAAGGGAGGAATAATTTTCTAAAACAGTCGAATCTTTTGAAACTTGATTTTCCCGCAGTGACTGTTTATCTCGCCCTTCGTATATAATTAAATATACATTAAAAGTGCGTAAAGGGAATGATACAAGAGATATTTTCTTAATACTGTGCCTAGTGGCGGGGATTTATTTATTAAAATGTCATTGTGATTTTTACAATTCATCTTTTGCGAGTTTAAGAAAATTGGAAAATTTAAAAAAATTGTGTTTTGAAATTACAGCTTCGTAAATTGAATACCTACATTAAAGTTCTTGGCAACTGCAAACGATGAATAAATCAGCAAGAATGCTCCATGAACTTAAAAAGGCATTTAATAGTAAGTCATGAGTGTAGTAATCTTGAACTGTAGCAAACATTATCGTGCAGAAGAATGAAATCGGAATGTTTTTTCCTGGTTCTTTGAAAACTAAAAACAATATATGTTAGGCATGTAAATACGGTCACCATTACTTTTCACACTAAGATTTCTCACCGACAATAATTTGGTGTAAAAAGTCATTACCTTGTTTTATTAACGTGTAAAGTGTTGTATTAATAAGGCGTAAAGCAGTAATTTTGTGATAGCCAAGACTATGAATAATGGAATGGACATTCCTCACGCTGATGCTCGTCATTTGAGAAAGTACTCTATTTGCATGTAAAGCAATTTTCAACTGTCTTACATTTCTATGTAAATCCATATATGATCATGTCTTGGACGAGACAACTCCTTCGTGCTTTTTCCTTATTCAAATGTATAGTTTGTTCACATATAAATGACTAGAAAATTCATCTTTGATGTTCAGTCTCCGATCCGCACTTAATTTTCGGTGATTATTATGGATCAAAATTCTCTTAAAACTCAATAAAAGGTAATTTATTAGTAATAATTAGCCATTGAACCAGTTTATTTCAATTTATTTCAATATTTACCCTGATTTATTGTGTTGATAAGTTAATATTGTTATAGGTAGAAGCCTGTGGAGCCAATTTACATAATCCTTCGACCCTCTCAGCAGGACGTCTTGGTATCTACTCTGTTGCCGTGTGCTGTAATGTGGGCTGCATATTTTCAGGGACGTTGAGTATCGGGTTGCCTGTTTTTGACTTTTATTTTTATTGATAACTAAACAACTATTACATCTAGACAAAAACGGGCTGTATAGCTACCTAGATATTATAAATACCTACAACACAAACATTTCATAACTCCATTAGCTGGCCTGGTTATCTCTCAATTTGTCCGGATAGATTTTCTGTTTCTTACCGATAAAAGTCAGACCGTACAAAAATTTTGAAAGAAAAGTACATACCCATATATACATCGAGCGGTCTTTCAACTTTTTATTTGAAACCAAAAAAGGCCGGAAAAATACACTCATTTCAGTGTGGGATTGCCGGGTATAGCGTAGAGCCTTAAGATAGCGATCCTACAACGCCTTTAACCCTTCTAAAAAATATTTTTCTTTGTCTGCAAACCAGTTCTCTACAGCTTCTATTACTTCTTCGTTACACAGAAATTGACGTCCTTTTAAACTTTTTTCAATCGAGGAAACAGATGAGTGAGCCAATTCTGGGGAATAGGGCGGGTATTCCAGTAATTCGAACCCTTGATCCTGAATTATATTCAAGATAATGCGTGATTTTTGTGCAGGGGCATTGTCCTGCAAAAACAACACGCCTTTCGCTAACATGCCACGACTTGTTTCCTTAATTTTCTCTCTCAGGGTGGTTAATAATTTAGAATAAGAATCACCAGTGATGGTCTGATCCTTCTCTAAGTAATCGATCGTAATTATTCCAGCGATAACTCAAAAAACTGAAGCAAGAACTTTTGCAATGGATTTTTGAACTCGAAACTTCTTAGTTCCACTTGCTTCCACTCTGTCGATTGCTGTTTTGTTTCTGGGTCACAAAAATGAACCCATGCTTCATTCATCGTCATAAGATGATTCGACAAATTTGGATCTCCTTCAAAACGGGCACAGATTGACCGTGATGCTTTCACACTTGCTCGTTTGTGTTCGGTATTCATGCATTTAGGAATCCATTTTGCAGAAATTTTTGTCATATCTAAATCCACGTTAATGATATTGTGGACGCGTTCATATGAAATCTGTAGTGCCTCAGCTATATGTTTCAGCCCTATTTGACGGTCTGATAATATCAAGTCATGAATTGCGTCAATATTTTCCGGGGTGGACACCGAATCGGTCTTCCTGGTGGCTTCTTCATCGGAAAGTTTTCCTCTTTTGAATGACGCAATTTAATTTTTGACAGTCCCATATGATGGGCATTGATCACCAAGTGTGTTAAGCATATCTTCTAAAATTTCCTTACCACTTAACCTCTTCAAATACAAGTACTTGATCAGGCCTCGATACTCCAATTTATCGATTTTCACATTTGCATTCGACTAGCTTTCTTTCAAAATTTACTGCACAACAATATATTAACTTCTAGGCGTAAGATTTTACAATGACACTTTTGAAATATCATTATTTGTTGCCATTATAACAAGGGTTTGGTTTGTTCAAGGAAAATGGCCTAGGTTAACTAGATATCACCTCGTAGCTGTCATTTTTGTAAAAATTTCATTACTTAACGTCCTTCAACGAACAAAATTTTTACAACAGCACGCAAATATGTCTTTGGATGGATTAAAAGGAAGCAAACAACATATATTTTTGACATACACGTCATTACTATGTAAACAATTATTATAATCATGCGAATTTTGTTATCATGATAAAGTCGCGGTTTCCTAGTCTAAATATGCTTCAATTTAAGAAACAAAATAAATATTCATTAAATATTTATTCAAAGTGAATTCTAATTGTTTCGCTCCACTGCAGCATCATAAATTCAACGATGTTGATTGTATTTAATCTCGTGATTAGAAATTCGACTATATGCGATATTATATGAAATGCAAACTAATTGCATAAGTGCATATTTTCTCGACTTTTTCATAAATGCATATGTAAAATATTTTTTTGGGGAATTTAAGTGGTTCTTGTTTCTTTCTTTTTAATTTATCAATGAAAAATTCCCATTTCATGATTTAACAGGAAGACGAACATACCACATCATTTAACCACCCATTTAACAAGAGATGCAAGACCTTACCTTATTTGTCTGTGGCAATAGATTATATCATTAAGTGTGAGATGCAATTAGCATGATGCTACAATGTAGCCAGACAATTATATACAAGGGGCAAGCTACAATTATTGAAAATAGAAAGATTGATACAAGTTTTCAGAACTTTTATTTTAAATATGTTCAAAGTAATTGCCATCGACAACAACCATTCTTTTCTTCCATGGTTCAGAAGCGTTCAGCCAGCTGTCTTTAGGGATACTATCAAAAAAACAGTTAACGGCGATATCAATATCTTCTTCTGACTGGAACTTTTTCCCTCGTAAATGTTTTTTGTGCTCAAAAAATTGCCAGAGGTCACGCATCACCAAATCCGGTGAGTAAGGAGGACTTTTATAACTTTGATTTTGTTTTCAGCTAAATACTAAAACAGTTAACCCTGCTGTATGGGACGGTGCGTTATCATGATGTAACGTTAATCCCTTTCTTTGCACTTTACTGAACACAGTAGCAAACAATTTGTAACATACCATTTAGCGGTAACTCTCTTCTGATCTTCTAATTATTGCGGCCACTAAACCCGTACTTCTAAAAAATACTGCCTACATTACTTCTTTCATTGCTCGCTGTTTCTTCACCATCCTCATCTTCATGTATCCAGATTCGGCTTTCCTGGCGAGTGGGAACATAAAAAAACAGTAAGTACGTTTCATCGCCAGTTACAATTTTAGAAATAATTTTATGGCCTCCAGCATTCAACATATCTAAAGTTTGTTGACAAATTCTAACACGTTCTGCTTTTTGTAAATCTGTCAGATGATGGGGTACAAACCGAGCTACAACCTTTTTCAAATGTAAATGTTCGTGCAATATTGATCTCACTTGCGAGGATCCAATCTTCAGTTTGGACTCTATCATTGCATAGGTAATGCGGTTGTCCTCTTCTACCATCTTCTTCACTGCAGCATTATTTTTGGGATTAATAATAGTTGCGTACAACCGAGTTACAACTTCGTTCAAATTCTTTATACCATCTATAGACTTTAAACTTTCCTCACACCCATACACGCTCAAGCCTTTCTTGAAATCATAGTAAATCATTATCCGACAATTCTCTCGTGATAATTCCATTTTTTTCGATAACAGAAACGTATTCTATAGGTTATTTCTCAGACACTATTCAACCGAATTGCACAAACTGAATTGCATTATTTAATAAAACAACAATTTGGTTTTCATAGGTAACTAGATTTTTCTATTCTCAATAATTGTAGCTTATCCCTCGTATTTACTAATAAAACACAAATGTTAGGGTTTCAAAAGTACCTTGTAGACACTACATGTGTTTCACCACATTATGGCTTCCTCGGCTGAATGAAAGATATAATTTAAATTTACAAAGTGGTATCTATATGCGTAAACACAAAGTAACAGTAATTGGAGTGGGAGTTAGCCAATTACAGTTAAATATAGAAGGGCATAATTATTTAATTTATTAAACTTGTTATTAAACTTGTTTATTAAACTTGTTAATTTCTAAGCTTTCTAATAAATCGAGTATTTTACTTATCTTGTAAATGTAACGTTTTAAAATTTATATTGAATTTATCGTTGTATTCTAAAGAGTAGTTAGAAAAAGATTAATCTGTCTTCTGGTCCTTCTTTTTTGTTTCACTTCTATCGTCCTCCTTCATTCTTGTTTCTAAATCCCACCCGTCTGTCCCACATACACTTCTTTACATTCTTCGCACGTTAACTTATATACAACTTAATTTAACATTTTGTCCGTTTTATCTTTATTGTTACTGGTAACTTTTTGTATGAAGTTATTTGTTTTAAATTAAATAATAAATATAATAAAATAATACCATTTTTTTATGTACATAATAGCATTATAAATATTACTTCTATTGTTTCTTTTTACTTTGAAGTAAATTAGTGAATGCGTTTTAGACTTCTGTAGTCTACATAAAATTTTATCAATTCTGTCTATCGAATAACTGAAGGTTACAGGGGAATAAAGATGAATGTCCCAAAATGTAACTTTTGAGAAAAGCGACTTTAGATATATATATATATATATATATATGAAAAAATGTGTGAAAGCCGTATCCATCCGGGATGTGCAGACGTCGACGTTTCATAGTTATTACTAATGTCAATACACCTTACCCAGAAATAGATACGACTTTCATTTCTATACTGCGTATATATATACTAATGATGATAAACGTACTGTTAATGAGAATTTATAATTATTGAATTCTCATATTACATGCCATTGCCGCTCTAATCGTTGCATCAATCTCTACACATGACAAAATCGCATTTGTCTAAGAATGTAGCCGAAACGTGTCACGGCGCCAACCGTCCAGGTTGTCCGGGAAAATGAAAAAAATGTGTGAAAGCCGTATCCATCCGGGATGTGCAGACGTCGACGTTTCATAGTTATTACTAATTGTCAATACACCTTACCCAGAAATAGAATATATAAAATATGAGAATTCAATAATTATGAATTCTCATTAACAGTACGTTTATCATCATTAGTATCTATACACGCAGTATAGAAATGAAAGTCGTATCTATTTCTGGGTAAGGTGTATTGACAATTAGTTATAACTATGAAACGTCGACGTCTGCACATCCCGGATGGATATGGCTTTCACACATTTTTTCATTTTCCCGAAGAACCTGGACGGTTGGCGCCGTGACACGTTGCGGCTACATTCTTAGCCAAATGCGATTTTGTCATGTGTAGAGATTGATGTAACGATTAGAGCGGCAATGACATGTAATATGAGAATTCAATAATTATGAATTCTCATTAACAATACGTTTACCATCATTAGTATCTATACATGCAGTATAGAAATGAAAGTCGTATCTATTCCTGGATAGGTGTATTGACAATTAGTAATAACTATGAAACGTCGACGTCTGCACATCCCGGATGGATACGACCGTCACAATTTTTTTCATTTTCCCGGACAAACTGGACGGTTGGCGCAGTGACACGTTGCGGCTACATTCTCAGACAAATGCGATTTTGTCATGTGTAGAGATTGATGTAACGATTAGGGCGGCAATGGCATGTAATATGAGAATTCAATAATTATGAATTCTCATTAACAGTACGTTTATCATCATTAGTATCTATACACGCAGTATAGAAATGGAAGTCGTATCTATTCCTGGGTAAGGTATATTGACAATTAGTAATAACTATGAAACGTCGACGTCTGCACATCCCGATGGATACGGCTTTCACAAACTTTTTCATTTTCCCGGACAACCTGGACGGTTGGCGCCGTGACACGTTGCGGCTACATTCTTAGACAAATGCGAATTTGTCATGTGTAGAGATTGATGCAACGATTAGAGCGGCAATGGCATGAAATATGAGAATTCAATAATTATGAATTCTCATTAACAGTACGTTAATCATATATATATATATATATATATATATATATATATATATATATATATATATATATATATATAAGTGTTTAGATAATTTCTTAGCCGTTCTATTGTGGGTGAGTGGTAAAACCGACAGTCCGGCAAACTGTAGACTTGGGTTCGAGTCCCAACATAGAGACAATATTTTTCAATTAAAAATTTACATCCCCCCTTACTTTGCAATTACATACATACTAACTTGATATTTGTAAATATTTCATATAAAAGCCGAAAAACTCCAATAATTTATCAATTGTTATATATATATATAAGCTACTTTTTTCATAAAAACTTCAGTCCATCTTCTTTGCACAGGCGTAAATAAAAAATATATAAAGGGCCAGGTACATATCTCGGGAGAAAAGAGGGATGAACATCACATGGCGTACCACCATGTTTAAGTTTATGACGGTGGTTAGAATGTCGAGCAAGCTTGTCTGGTTATACGTGTCCAATAGTGACTAAGTGACGCTGAATATTCTGAAGACGTTTCGCAGATATGCCGTGTAAAGCAAGCATTACTTTAAAGCATATTGGTACCTCAATTGAGCCAGTATTTCGTTCAACTCGAACGAAGCTATATGAAAATGAATGATACTGAACGTCTTCAACATTCGCTTGTCTGCTTCGATGTCTTTTTACATAATATGTTTAATTGTTTAATTAAACCCCCTAAATATAGGTTCTGCTCATCGTGTGTTTTAAGATTATTAAAGTGTTTTATGATTGCTGCCCTTTCTTCAGGTACGATGTTTTGAAAGCACTTAAACTTATTTCACACACAACTGTCACCAGTTTCATGAGTTTGTAATTTTAGTTTCTTGGAAACATCACTTATTCGTCCACGTTTGCCACGTTTTTTCGAGACATACTGTTGTTTGTTGCGGTCCCAATCCATTTTAGAATTTGGCACTGACTACACGCGCATCTACAAAAATACTTATCATAGTAATATCAACGAGATGCAACTGTATGAGAATCGATCTTGCACCTAAGAAACAATGCATCACACTATTTACACAGCATGATTTCACACGCATGCGTAGTCTTGCAATATTTTTACGTGGACATCCATCTATCTTTCCCTGAACAGTAGATCTGTATAGTGCTATAACATTTTACCCTCACTTTTTTTCTTCTGTATGTAGAATTCATTGGAAAGTAACGACTTTCAATTATATTATTACGTAGTTATCTCAAAATGGTGATATTTGGACATTCAACTTTCTTTCCCAGTACCCTCCAACTATTATTTAATTCCATAGTTAATATCTATTCAGTTCTGCGTCCATGTTTCCTTTACTTAGAGGAACATTAATTAATTATTACATCATTTATAAACTCATTTCTAAAGGTGTCTCAATAAGAACTCGAAATTTAAATCGAGCACCTTTTCAGTCTGTCAAATGTTTGGTCAGCCAAAATATGTAGGTATTTGTCATACGAAAAAGTTGACATTTATAAAAATAGTACGTTACAATTTGAACGAACGTTTATTAATTGTAAAAACGCATTATAAAAATGGTTAAAACCTGACTAAATAAAACAAATCGCAAGTTACGAGATCATTTTGGCGTACATAATCGTCCGTCACGCCCTATTATTAAAAAGTTACTGAAAAAATTTCAGCGTACGTTTTCATTGAAAAACGAGAGAACCCCT
The DNA here is from genome assembly GCA_935421215.2 of Melolontha melolontha. NCBI lineage: Eukaryota > Metazoa > Arthropoda > Insecta > Coleoptera > Scarabaeidae > Melolontha > Melolontha melolontha. Next base: position 161,770,542 of record OW285237.1, on the reverse strand, counting down.
ATCAGCATCGCGCCCAGGAATTAAACATCAATCCCACCACCCTCGACGGATTAGCACCTTTATGCGTATAAGATCCAATTGACTTAAGAACTAAAGCAAACCAATCATGTACAGCGCATGCATATAAGATCCAATTGACTCAAGAACTGAAGCTAACCGACAGAAGTGCCTGTTGAAGTGTCAACTGAATAATGAAACAACAGCGAATTAACGAAGTCTTCTACAACAAAATTATCTTTGGTGATAAAGAACATTTTCACATCAACGGCTACGTCAACAAACAAATTCTTAAATCTGATAACATAAAATTCACATGTCATGCAGGCATTGTAAAAAAGTGACAGTTTGGTGTGCTATGTGGACACGAGGGGTGATTGGACCATACTTTTTGGAAATTGATCAAGATGCGTCCTCAACTGTTAATGGCGTTCGCTATCGTGGCATGCTGACAAAGTTTTTCAAAGGATGGCATAACCTGCTAGACTACACGCGAAACAATGACATTATTTCAAACAAAGTTCCCAGTAAAAAGAATAGGCCAGTCGAGAAGTTCCAATTTAACCACTTTAGACCTTTTCTTCTGGAGTTATTTGAATAGCATAGTATATGTGAACAACCCTGAAACGATTCAACAACTCAAGGAAGAAATTGAAAGCAACATTCATGAAATTCAGCCGCCTTTACTCGAAAAAATTTTCCGAAATTTCGACGAAAAGGCACATATCAGTTATGGAAGTCACAGTGGCCATTTGACAGATATTTTATTTCATGTCTACTGTCAACATTTTACAAATCAATAAAAATTTCGAAGAATTTAATTAAAAAAGTATGTTTATTTTTAAAATTAAAAATTGAAATTCTTAAAATTTTAAATTCAAGTTGTTATTAAGACACCTTTATGTGTTGTGTATTTGTTGTAGAGGCGATAACTTTGTCTTTGTCCTTAAGCATTTTTTTCTCCTTATTTTCATTTCATTTTCATTTATATTTTAGAATTAAAACCAGACAATTCCCTGTTATAACCTCGGCTTAAAATTAAATGTATAAAATTTATATTTAATTCCAAATATATTTCGCATTATTAAAGTAGACCTTGTATTAATAAAAAATATACATTCTCCTTTAAAAAAAGTAAGTAAAACTGTACCGACAGAAGAATTATTTTATTATTTAGTCTACGTTGGAAAGTGGTATTAATTATAAAAATATCTGAATAAGATGTTTCAAAATCTCGTTTTTCGAGAGGCACCCCAGCGCTTCTAAGTACGGATTTGTATACCTCGGGCTTCCACGGCTTTTTTAAAAGAAATTTTCGTATCGATCTACGAAAATGTAAATAGAGATAAAGTGATTTTCACAATTTAGATTCAACCCCGTGAAAATCCGTTAGTACAAAATACAAACAGCAGCTGCACGTTTCTCATTTATCTTTCGTTTCTCATTATGGACGCTCTTTTCTTTATATCTGGATTTAAATTAAGCATTGTACATTGTCAGAAATGAAATATCACCGGTGTTCGCTTTAATTGTTTTGCATGCTGCTTTTATTTAATAAGAACGAAATATATTAAAGCAAATATTTTAGGAGAAATATATTTTAGAGGGGTATGGTAAATTCTAATTCAATCAGCTTAAGTTTATTTAATCTAATTTTATAACAAATATTATATTTTTTAAAGAATACGGCGATAATTTGAAAGTACAATTACTAACGCGTTATAGGTACCTTTTTTTGTTGTAGTTGTTATTGTATCCTACACTAACCTTATTCACACATAAATGATCATAATGGTCATGTGGAATTTGGAGAATCCTTGTTTTAGAAATGTCCAACATAGCTGATGTTGCTTCACTTTCAAATAGTGATCTTCTAACACCCATAATTTTGTTTGAATAACTTTATAGTTGTAAAAAAAATGTTTTTATTTTAATTAAACAATTAAACAGTCTACAAAATGTGATTAAAATATTATTTCTACCCAACCATAAGGAATACAACGTATATAATAATAATTAAAAGCCTGTTACATATATTTATAGCTTCTCTTATCTGTACGACTCGAGACCGTTTCTAGTAAAGCCAAGAAAGACGATTGCATTGCGTTTCTCACGCTTAACGTATAATGTATATATATATATATATATATATATATATATATAACGGGTGTTCATTTGTTCATCTAGTAGCATGTGGTTTACTGAGAACATTTTGAAGTATGTCATAAATTAAAATTTACTACTTAACCTACGAAGTCGTATATTTTGACAGTTTCATACATACAAATAAATAACAAATGTGATTATACAACAAACATAACAAATGTGACATTATCAAATATCATTTGGATTTACGTTTACGGAACAACAAACACATACTAATATATATGCGTCTTATTCTATCAAAATTTCAAAGTAACCTAGATTGACTTTTCAAATGAACACATGTTATATATAATTAGACCAGGAGTCTTTGCCGTTAGAACATGTATGGAAAGGATAATCGTTTTTTTGGGGGGAATCCAGCAAAATTAAACTCTATTATTTAAGTCAGTTCTTTATTTTTTAGCCCAATATGTCGCATCGAATTCGTATGCTTCCTCAGGGGATCACTTTAAGAGTAGATGGACATAAATTTAGTACTTATTAACAAAAGAAAGTCGTTAATACTTACAAATGTGAACTTTTTTTTTGGAGAAATTACCCATATGTTTGTAATATTCTAAATTAATACAACTAATGTCAACGGACGTACACTTAGTTATTTCGAAATTACATTTTAAAAACAGGACAACCACATCTAAAAGAAAGCCACATGTGCAATATTGACCAACAAAAGAAATAATCGTACACACACATGTTCTTGTCACAAAGTTAATACTTATAATGTTAGAGGATGATAGTGTAAAATATCCGGTAAAGTTTTTTTTTTTTGGTTCCAGGTACCATCGAATTGGAAAAGTTACTATTCATAATCAAGGTCACAAATTTTATACATTGGTGTGCGAAAGTCAATGTGGCTATTCTTCAGAATGTGTCGTCTCACAGTATTTTACATTAGAAAAGAAAAAAAAAAAAACGTGTTATATAATTCATAAATGAGCAAAAACTGAGGAGGACCAATATGTTAAACGGTAACAGATAAGTTATTTTGTATGGTTTGTTGTTTAGAGTTTATGTTTATTGTTAGCAAGTAAGCATAATTTGCACTTAGGTTGTTCGTATCAGTTCTGAAATTCATCAAATTAGCGTTGTTATTGATCTCCAATTTCCAAAAACTCTCTACACTTTAAGTTGTTTACGGTCTGAAGGACTTTAACATTATTAAAATTAGGTGTGTGATCATTTTTAATCATATGTGAAGACAAGGCGCATCTGCTCTTACCAGTCCGAATGTCACTCTTGTGCGTGGCGAGTCTAGTTTTTAGCCAAGTGGAGGTATGACCTATGTACACCTGACTGCATTCATTGCAAGGAATGCAGTACACAACGTTGGGTCGGAAGGGCAAAGGCGTCAAGTCTTTGGTTTTACTAAAAAAGTTTCGTACTGGGTTGTAATTGTAAAAACCTAATCTAATTTCCTCTGTGGAGAGCACACGAGAGAGCCATTCTGATACACCAACAATGTAGGTAAGTCTGTAATATTTGAATGTTTTGGGTTGTTCAGCAATGGTATTGTTTGGAATTTTATTGTAGGAAGAAGGTGTGGTGAAAATTAGTTTGTTAATCAAACTGCGTGGATAACCGTTATTTGAGAAAATCCTACCCAATATGTTAAGACTTAGTTGTTTGAAGGAAGGGTGGCTTATCCTAGAAACCCTATGTTTCATGCCTAAGATGAGATTTATTTTCTGGTTATTCAAGTGATTAGAGTGGTATTTTACCATTCTATCTGAATTACTGGGTTTTCTATACCAGTCAATCATTAAGTGGTTGTTGTTTCTGATTACTTTCGTGTCTAGGAAAGGCACACCTCCCTCAATTTCGCGTTCGATAGTGAATTGAATGTTAGGGTGGAATAAAGTCAAATATTTCCAAAATGTCATCTATTGCTAGAGCAGGTAGTGCGCAAATTAAGTCATCTACATATTTATGTATAAGCAAAAATCCATTACTAAGTTATCAAGGATAGCATTCCACCCTAACATTCAACACACAAAATAACTTATCTGTTACCGTTTAACACATTGGTCCTCCTCAGTTTTTTTTTTCTTTTCTAATGTAAAATTCTGTGAGACGACACATTCTGAAGAATAGCCACATTGACTTTCGCACACCAGTGTATAAAATTTGTGACCCTGATTATGAATAGTAACTTTTCCAATTCGATGTTACCTGGAATCCAAAAAAAAACAAACTTTACCGGATCTTTTACATTATCATCCTCTAACATTATTATAAGCATTAACTTTGTGACAAGAACATGTGTGTGTACGATTATTTCTTTTGTTCGTCAATATTGCACATGTGGCTTTCTTTTAGATGTGGTTGTCTTGTTTTTAAAATGTAAATTCGAAATAACTAAGTGTACGTCCGTTGACATTAGTTGTATTAATTTATAATATTACAAACATATGAGTAACTTCTCCCATAAAAAAAAACAAGTTCACATTTGTAAGTATTAACGACTTTCTTTTGTTAATAAGTACTAAATTTATGTCCATCTACTCTTAAAGTGATCCCCTGAGGAAGCATACGAATTCGATGCGAAATATTGGGCTAAAAAATAAAGAACTGACTTAAGTAATAGAGTTTAATTTTGCTGGATTCCCCCATAAAAAACGATTATCCTTTCCATATTTATATATATATATATATATATATATACGGTTCTGTATATGCTATGACATAACTCCCATTCTTAAATAAATGTACTTTTTTGCAAGGTTTCCACTTTAATTGGTCGACCGTGATCTTGGGAAAGGTGGAAACAGGCAAAGCAGTTTTCTAGAGAAGAAATCGCACATGCTTATGATGTGTTACCGAGTTTAGACAGAAAATCCAATAAGCTTATAGTTCTACTAATTTAAAGCTATTGTAAGCGCAAAAACATATGAATTACATAGGCTGACAGAAGAACCGTATATAAATTCTGCCAAGCAGGAGAGAAAATCGTGATTAACGTACTGTGCCAATACAGGGGTCTAACTAGAAGACGGTTTCTACGAATGAGAGATATTCTGAAGCAGAATTATATTCAAAAGAATCGCTGTGAAAGCTGATAAGCTTAACTAAAAGAATAGGGCTAGAGAAAGTACTCTAGCGAGACAACGAATCTGGGAAGGTAGCGGTAAAATAGGCTCTATGCTCTATATTTAAACAGTCTAATCTAATCTATCTTAAATCGTTTCTGGTCTAGATGTAAAGAAAAATTTTTAGAATGTAGAACATTTTTCCCATTCCCATTATCAAAGTTTTCTCTTCTATCTTTTAAGATTCAATAGATCAATAGGAATCCAAGCTACTGCTGGTCTAGATCTTAGCACATCCGACATAATCTCAAGGTATCATACTCATATTCAAACAGACACCTATTTGTCTAACATCAATAATATAATTAATATCATTCAAAATTCAAATCAAATATAATCTTTTTTTCCAAAACATTATAAAGTTAAATCTGATTATATTATAAATATTTTCAGATAAAACTCTTGATTAACTTTCAGATTACTTTAAATAAACTGTGATATATAAAAAAACTAATCTATTATAAAATTCTAAATCTTAAGCATTATTTTAAAATCTGTACTATTTTATTCAATAATACTGTCCCTTACTAATTTGCTTAATTGACACTACTTTGTCAAACTTTAATGTCACCTTTATTAAATATAAGTTCTTCTATTCACACATATTAATTAGCCTTCGTCTTTCCTTGTTTCTTTCTTCCTTAGTAACAATTATGACAGCCATCTTTTTTGTATTAACCCTTGTCTATCTTGGTTCTTTTAATTCAATTTCGGTGGTATATTTTGTTGTGTTAATCTTTGTCTACCTTAATTAATTTCTTCTTTAGTTACAATTTTAATGTTTCCTTTAATTATCCATTATACATCCATTACCCTTTAGAATTCTGTCTTACATATCAGTTTTATAAATCATACTGTTTAGATATTTTTGCAATTTACTATAACTAAGAAAGATGTATGTATCTTTAACCAGTTTTTGCTTTTTTTTATTCATACATTAATTTTACTTTTCAAATAGTCAATTTTTATCTCACCACATAATTTGTTTTGTTGACTTATTATTTCTTCTTCCAGTTGCTCTCAATAGTTCATATATTTATTTCCAGGCTCTCTAGTTAGGATTTGACTTCTAATTTTTTTACTTTCAAATTATAACAGATTTATAATTATCACATACATTTCACATAATGGTTTTTTTTTAAATAAATAAAATAAATAACTAATTTTTTATTTTAATTAAGTTTTTTTCTCTTTAATAATATTTCCTTTGCATGCTTATTTATATCTATTTCATAATGTATGCATACATATATATTATTTTTCTGTTTTTCTTGCGTATAAATGGTTAGTGTTTTTTTTTAATTCGGCTTAATAAATTATTTTTCAAATAAAAATACTCATTTCAACGTTTCGACACATATTGTCTTCATTAGACAAAATATTTATTCACTAGGTGAATAGTTTTTTTTTTTAGTAATATTTTATATTATTAAAAATACCTTTGTATTATACAAAACTGGTGGGGTTTACCTACTCATGTATGTTTCAATTATTCTGATACATTCACAAGGTGGTTAGATAATTTTAATACTATATTTTTACAGTTTCAACTAAATGTAAATGAGATCTACTTCCATTGATATACATTCATTGCCTTATACTATGTGAGCTAAAAAAACATTTCAAGTAAGCTATTGTTACGCTTCGCATATATAATAATATTTTAATTTATTTTTAAATAATATTTCTTCTTTAAATATCTGGAATATTAAAATATATCTTATCTTAGATATTTTTCTCAATATTCGTGTGCAATGAGAAAGCATTTCTTTTGTTATATCCCTAACCGGTACACCCTCGAAATATACCTGCTTACAACCATAACGTTCAGTGTGGAATTTCTATATACATTTCATTAAGTTGTTTAATTTAATTATATACATCTTCTTTTATATGTTGTGTTTCTATATCATTTGGCAGCTTGTTTCACAAGGGATATTTTAATAATATTTATGTCATCGATAGAACACCTCTTCGGGTAGCGCTTCTTATTAATTATTATTCAAGATATCGACAATATCTCTCCCCTCTCCACTTAGCGTCATAAAAAAGACCTTTTTCTAGACTAGTGTTCTATCGACAAAAATTATCCTGTCTTCTCGTTAGAACCCTCATAAGATACACATCTTAGCCGCCGTACTTGTCAAGTACCGGCCATCATGCACGTGCCCTGCATCTCCGTAACGAAGGTAATCTGTATTGTTCAGTATATATTTTTCTTTGATCTAATTCACATTAATTAAACTAATTAATTTATTGTTCCTCCGGCCAAACATCGCTCTACATATACTTGTCCAAGTATATCTTCGCAGACCACATGGCCGACCATCTTCGCAACTCAAAGGTAACTCTGTATTGTTCTATATACAGGTTATTTTATATTAATTCACATTTAATTTACTGCCCAACGTTCGTTTCAGTTAATTTTGAGTTAATTTTGAATGACTTATTTAGCGCTCCTCGTGTATATATTACTTTTATTTAATTACGTTTAAATATACCAAGTTCAATTTCTTTCTTATGTATGTAATAAATGCAAACTTTAAGGACAACGCTCCTGTGTTTTATTTAGTTGTAAATTGTAATCTATTTATTTAATTTAACCATTATCATACACGTCCTGGACCTTTGATGATACTTCACCAGCACCACAATTATTTTATTTTAGAATAACTTCATTATTATTAGTACACGGCAGCCGAAACCAGAAACGTGTAAGAGCCAGTGTTTGTAATACTATGAACGAGAAAGATAACTATAGGAGTCATGTCGGTGTATAATTCATACCTAGTTTGTGAAATGTCAGCTTCCACTCATTGATTCAATTGACAAACTGCGAATATCATTAAACAATGGCTTATTTATTTTATCGTATCCTCAACTATTATGCCATCTTTATGTGAAACATTTATTGATAATTATTAGGAACATAATATTATATCTTAATAAAACTTAATAAAACTTTAGTAACTCATAATACGTTAGTAACGAACTAATAACACGTTAGATACAGCACCATAATACGTTAGATACAAAACCTTAATACGTCAAATTGTACATTATTTGTGAACATGAATTTCTATATTTTGACAGTTCTCAATTTTGAAAGATAGGTCTTTCATATCTGTCTTAAATCCGCGATCTTCTGCAGCTTCACAACCTTTTTTTTCGGATGATTCAACAACCATGATGTTCAAGCCGCTTACGTCCTCCAAATTTTCATTTTTACGTGAAAACTCAATTGATTGTTCAGAGTTTAACACACTGTTTATTAAAACCTTTCCCATCTGAATCTTGTGCGCAATTGCAGTTTTCTTCGTTACGTTCTCTTCTAAATACCCCTAGTAACCTTGCTCGACTCCCACCCACCCAGCTCTTGCAGATCTAAGATGTCTCCGCCGGCGTTAACCAGAAAAGTTGCTGAAGATCTTCTAATACAATGACCAGTATACAAAGTTGGATTTTCTAGTTTGAGGTATGTAGCGATTTTTTCAGGTATTTTATAAAAGAAATGTATACCACAAGGCTGAATTGTACACCTTCCATTTCTGTACGATATAAACAGTCTCTTATGCGTAACATGACGCGGTCGCAATGCTACATATTTTTTAAATAAAAGTACGGAATTAATGTCACCGTCAGGTACAAGGACAAAAAATCTTTTTTTGCGAGTTTTTGTGTCAGGAATGGTAACAACTACCTTAGTCTCTAAAACCTCAACATCGTCCGTAGACATTCTGGCTAATTCAATGGTTCTACAAGCCCCTCCTAGACCAATCAAAAAAGCTACTATTATCATCAAAAATACCTCGTCTGGAGCTGTACGCATAAATTCATCAACTTGCTCTCTAGTGAGTATTTTGGATTTTTTAACTCGATATCCAACATTCTTTTTCTTGATAAATCTTATCAAAGCAAATTACTTATCAATTTCTACTCTTTCTTTTAATTCCAAGCAAGCTCGCAATATGGAATATTTTGGCCACAAACATGAAGGAGCGCAGTAATTTGACAGTCTCGCGAAATAAGCGAGCAAGACTGTTTCACCAGCACCTTGAACATGTTCTTCATCTCGCCATTTACAAAACAGACGATATTCGTTTTCGTAATGCAGTTTTGACTTCGCTGGCAACAAATCTAATTTTGCACTATTTGCAGCCTCTACAATATTTGCGGGAACATCAAATTCTTATATGATTTATTAATTTACTTCAAAAACGTGCAAGCTTTGACGTAAGTATTTTGTATGACACACAAATTGTTGATTTTGTTTTAATCTTGATATCGTTGATGATACGATAAAGCTTTGAATATAATCTCGAACATCAGCGATTTAAACCCTCTCGGACGTTACGAGGTGACTCGGCTGGCGCCTCGTCACCTGGCAACGTCCTCGAGTATTATAAATCTCTTAATGTTCTCGTTATATTAATAGCTATAATGAGCAGTAAAGAAGATAATATACTATTATTATATGAGTTTATTTAAGAAATGGTAGAAAAATCAATGGCCAATGGACTTCTCTAAGATGCCTGCAAAGATTTTTTTAAACGAATTTGTGAATGACGCTGTCCCATATGACCATTTCTGTATTTCTGTTCGTCGTTTTATGAATTTATTTAGAGAAACAGGAAATGTGAATCGTCAAATTTGAAGTGGTAGACCAAAATTACTATCGAAGCGGGAAGGCAAGTAGTCGAAGAACGTCCACAAACTTCTGTACGACATTTACAGCAAGAATTAAATCTTTTTTACGACATCAATCAACGTATCCTTAAAATAATACATCAGAAATACTTCAAAACATTTATCACTACAATTTTTTTTATTAAAATAATTGTTATTCCCCCTGGTTTGAAGGAATTTTCCGAATGTTGTGTTGTACTCGATTCTCGAAGACCCATGTATAATTTTGTGTTTGACCCACCGCTCACGGGGCGTAACTTCCGTATAATTTGGTTATTTATTTTAGTTGGTGGAGTTATATTGAAAGTTGGTGTGTTTTCTGAATGTTTTATTTATTTTACAAAAAACACTTAAGCTTAATTTCATAAAATCATTCTCACAATGTAGCACTTAATGTTAACTTAAACTAAATTCTTTAATGTTTGATTGTTGTATATTGTATGTCTGTTGTATACAGAATGATTGTTGTAGAATGTATGAATGTATATAGAATGAAATTACATAACTAAAATGTGTGTATGTGTTTTACGTCATTGTTGCGAAATTTACCTACATTATTACTTCTTAGAAATTGTATCTACATGTAAACAAGGGCAGATACAGTTTCGTCCGATTATCTTTCTTTAATCCTTTTCTGATAATGCTAACCACTTCACTGTGTTACAGTTTCGTCCGATAGTCTAAGTACTTAATCCTTTTATGTTAATTTAGAGGTGTATCTGCAATATTGGTTTTAGTGGAAATAACATCTTTGTTATGATACTTTCGATATATTGAACAGAAACAAGCAGAGTAGGTTATGTGTTGAATATAAAAACACACAATAAGTTAAAATTTATTCTATTACAAAAGAAAAATATATAAAATAACAAATGAGAAAAGAAATACTTCAATAGTAGAACAATTACAAACGAATATTTTTAAAATTATGTACTTAAAAAGAATAATAATGTGAAACTAATTGTACATATTGTAGTCTCGTCAGTTCTTTATTATCATATTGTTCAATTTTCTTCTTGAGAAAATTTTCCGGTTTTTTGTGTGTGTTCACTTGTCTTTGTTTATTTACGCTTTGTATTTGAATATAAGTTTCAGCTTGATACTGGCGTAAAACTTTTAAAAAGACAAAGATATTTGTCTTTTTAAAGGACTTTTAACATGTAATAATTAACTGAAATGTAATGTTTCTAACTAAGTATATAATTCATATTTCTATTGGTGGGTGGTGGTACCAATAGCAGAATACGATATAGGTTGGTTTTCACAAATAATAAGTATCAACTAGGAAGAAATTAACAAGGAAAGTATTGGTTAGAATATAATACCATTAGGACAATTTAAATCCTCTCCTTTACCTGTACCTACCGGTCGGACGAAACTGTATATCCCTAATTTAGGCCTGTCTTACTGACCGGACGAAAGTGTATTTCATAATTTACGCAAATCTGCTAATCGGACGAAACTGTAATCGCCGGTAAACAATACCCGATGTTTTCGATAGTTTTAAAGATGTTACTAATAAATAAATATAATAATAAAATAGAATTGCTAATTACGTGGTAATAGAGTATCATAAAATCTTCTTAATATATTTTCATCTATACCATCAATAATAGATTTTTATGGTGCCTACATATTCGGATATCGTGAGCATATAATGTATATTAAATTAAACAATCATTGAACATATTAGGGTCTATGGAAATCTTTCACTAATTACCTTAGGTAATAAAGAAACGGTCTAAATATATAAAGCAGGTAATAAACAGATTAGTAAATGTAAATTCTTTGAATCTAAGGAAAATATTACAATTCCAAAAATGATAATAAAAGTACGTTGTATAATGGTAATGGTTTACACTTGAAAATGCACGTTGAATATTTATAAAGTTTGAAATGTTATTCTTTAATTGTGTTATACTAAATTTACTAATATCTAAAATATATACAATATAACGAATTTCGTTTTATAACGAAACAATAATAATAAATCATATTTAGCTTTAAAAATATTTAATATTTATTTTGTTATGAGAAATATTATCTCTGCTGATATTACAATTAAATTGAAAAATGTACTTTTAAAATAGATTATTTAGTTTGAACTATAATTAAATTAAACAAAGAGACAGGCAGCTCTAAGTCGAATCAAATTAAGATACACAAGTGATTTTATTCATGGCATACTTTGAAAAACATTTTTTGGCTCACACATTAATCACAGTACAATAGTGTGTTGGAAATTCCAACACCCTCATATTCCCTTATTTCCAGTTGTACACTATAATTTTAACAAAATTAGAGTTCTCCTCAGTTGGTTACCCCCTTATCTTAATTAACTTTTTTATCAAAGTCAATCGAGACATTCGTTATTACGGTATCTATACAATTTAAAGTCCGTCTCAATATCTTTAAAAAGTTCAAAATTCCTTTTACCTTTGAAACACATTTTTTGGCTCACACATTCATTACAGTACAATAGTGTGTTGGAAATTCCAACACCCTCATATTCCCTTATTTCCAGTTGTACACTATAATTTTAACAAAATTAGAGTTCTCCTCAGTTGGTTACCCCCTTATCGTAATTATCTTTTTTATCAAAGTCAATCGAGACATTCGTTATTACGGTATCTATACAATTTAAAGTCCGTCTCAATATCTTTAAAAAGTGCAAAATACCTTTTAACTCTTTTGTGTAGTTAATAATGATTCTCTTTACTTTTTTTCATGATGTAGTATTAAATCGAACTTTGGATGGCAATTAAGAAGTCTTGAATTTTCGAAAGATTAATTGTCAGTCCCTATTCCTTTAATCTAACATCATTAATATTTCTTTTTTACTGTTCAATCAATTAGGGGTTCTGCTTAAGTCTAAGAAAGATATCAATAGCACGTATATTTTTCGTGAATATCGCGAAAATGATATTAAATGGTATTTTATCAGAATAATTGAAACATACATGAGTAGGTAAACCCCACCAGTTTTGTATAAGATATTAAATGGTATTTAAAAAAAAACAGATTGTTGGAAGAATGGTACAAAAATTATTAGAAAATTCTTGCTGCAATTTTATATGAAGTGACCAGAATATACAATTTTATTCTCATAATTATGTATTTTCCATTGTTTTGGATGACGACCTAACAGCATTCACGTAGTTTTTTCGTAAAATTTCAAGATATTATTTACCATATTCTAAGCACGTGACCTTTTTTCCGGTTGTATAATAAAATACTATGTAAATGGGATTTAAGTAAAACACATATACTAACTTCCAGTATATATTACACTTATGTATTAATAAATTCACGACATGTTTCGCTACGATGTAGCTTCTTCAGATCTTATATTACTACTGAACACGCTATTCACAAATGTATGGCTTTTTTCTAAACTATTTCAATGGGTTGCACTTGTCTACATTAGAATCGTCTCTTACCGATATATCGTCTAAAGTTATTGTTATCTTAATATTTGATGAAACCAATTTAAAAGGAATTATTAAGGTCTAATTGGTCATTTAACAATATATCTGCATATTTAAGTTTATTTATTTCTAAGGATTCCAGTAAATTTAACTTTAATCCTTTTTGTTGTGACTGCAAAATTTCAAAATCTGTATTGAAACTATGATTATTTTCCAACAAATGAAGTGCATAATTGGAATCTGTCTTTTTGTTAATAAAACTTTTAAAATGTTCTGGTATTCTTTTCTCAAAGCTCCTACCAGTTTGGCCTATGTATGTTTTAGGGCAGTCTTTACATGTTAGTTTGTATACTCCGGATTTATTACTTTTGCTTGTCTCGGATTTATTATTTTTTATGAATTTCCCTAAAGAATTATTAGTTTTATAAGCTACATTTATATCTGTTTTTCGTAAATTTTTTCCTATTTTTTCACTTATCGGTCCTATGTATGTTACTAATTTATAATTGCTTGGTTTATCTTTTATTATTGGGTACACATTTTCTATTGCTTTCCAATATTTCTTTTTTCTTAAAATTGTATCTATTATATTTGGGTTATATCCATTATTTTGCGCTATTTGTTTAATGATATTTAATTCTTTAAAGAAGTTTTCATTATTTAAAGGTACTGATATTAATCTGTGTATCATACAATGGAATGATGCTAGTTTATAACTAACCGGGTGACAGGAACTATTGTGAATGATAACATCTGTGTGTGAGGGTTTGTGATATATTGAAAAGACATGTTTATTATTTTGTCTAGAAATTGTAAGGTCCAAGAAGTTTATACTTTGAACTCATTCTTTTTCTATGGTGAACTTAATGTTTTGGTGTAGATTATTTATGTGTTCAAAAAATTGGTTTAATTGTCTATCTGTGCCTCTGAATCAAGCTAATACGTCATCTACATATCTGTGCCAGTATATAAAATATTTAAAATTGGGATGTTCTTTAATTTGACTTTCTAATTATCCATAAAAATCTCTGATAATAACGAACTCAATGGGTTGCCCATTATTAGGCCATCATTACACGAATATATCTTACTATCAAATTCAAAATAGTTTTTATCTAAACAGATAGTTTTAAGAGAACTTATGATATCTAATTTTTTAACTATATTAACATTTTGAATTGTTAACAAATTCTCCACCAAATTAATGGTGTCTTTTATCTAGGTACTAGGGAATAAATTAGTAATGTCGCATGATATTAGCTTGGCATTATCTGGACGTTTAGTATCTTTTATTTTGTTAACTAGCTCTAATGAATTTTTAATTGTTAATTTCGCTGAAAATTTACAATTAATTACTGGAAATTAGTATAAGTGTTTTACTTAAATCCCATTTACATATTATGGATTTCCAGCAAGTATCGGCCGATTCAATTAAATAAAATACTATTATATCGTATAACTTTTGCAACCGATTTTTCGATAAAAGTCGAATTTTTATTATACGAGGAGAGCTTATTATATTATCTATAGTAGAAATTTTCTAAGTTCAGTTGCACGTCACTACTGACATCATATGCATTTAAAATTATAGCAAATTCACTAAAAATTAAATTTCAAATCATTTTCAAATAAACGATATGCTATTGTAACAAGTGGGAGAACGTGAAAATATCCATGGTTGGCACATTTTTGGTGGGGCTTTTTTTATTATTTATTATATATGACAACTGATAACAGTATTGCTTTGGTTGCTTACTTGTGTCGTTTCCCTTGCTCTCTGTTATAATTTACAGTTCTTTTCAGAAGTAACACAGCGTATAGCTTATCGGAAAATGCCAAAACCATTGTGCAAGCAAACGAGAGATATCGTCAAATCTCTCATGAAATACTTTGAAAGGAATACTATAATGGCAGCCCTATCATACCTTTCACTGCTGTTAGGGAAGTATTTAGCTTTGTTTAATTTTAAATAAATTAATGATCTATTATAGCGTGTAGCAGCTGCATTCATTGAGGACAGTAAGCGTTATATCCCAAACTGACAAAAACAATCAAGCATTATCTCACCAAAAAAATAAGAACTAAGACAACACCAATCACAAATATTGATGATGCCAGCCAAACTGCTATACGGAATGTTATATATGAAATGTATCATAATCGTGAGTATAAATTTGTTAAACGTATTATAATGAATTTAATTACTTCTATATTTTACGTCAATATGTTACTCGAGAATCTCGTGTGACATTACTAAGAGATAGAGATCTATTTAAGGGAAGTATTTCATCCGTTGGAAACATTTTAAAAAGTAGGTATTGGTTTTTGTTGGCAAAAAGGTGATCTTTGAAGAGGACTGATAAACACAATTATCATACGGAAAAAGAAATAGAAAGATGGTGGGAAAGCGAAGTAGGATTTGATCGCAATGAAATTGCCCCAATAATAATTACTGGTGATCAACTAGTTGTAGTGATTCAGATAATGAATAAATTGTATTAATATTAGGGATTATCATAAAATTTTTGAAATAGTTTAGTCTTAACTTATATTAGATATTTATGAACATACATGTTTCTAAATTTAGAGCGTACATATATATATAACTATAAAAACTTTTATATTACATATATTTTGATTAATACTCTTTGAGAATATATACGACTTAGTTTGCAATATTAAAGAACAAATAAAAAGCCTTCCGTTATTGTATTTTAATATAGTATGTACAGAGTAGAATTATCAAAAATCTTGTAATTACCTCCTATAAAAGTTACTAATAAAATATAAACAAACTTGTTTTAATAAAAATCATTAATGAAAATCACAGTTGTTCCTGTATTTTAATTTTTCTTTACAATTTTGAATTTTGTTAGATATATAATCTATATTCTCATTCCTCACTCCAATATTTCGTAAATAGAACCATAAAAAAATGCTTCTTTTTTTTAAATATCCAAATAAATAAGTACAGTATGCGGCAAAATAAACAGTACTGAAATTATGAAACGTTTATTATTTATTATTTATGTACTTACTTTACATTATATAGCGATACTTTAACATTATATAGCGTTACAAACATTATTCACGACGACGTTTCCGATAAAACAGATGTTCAAGATGCCCTCCGTTCAGTTTCAAGCAGTATTCGTAGCGTTCGCAAAGGTTCACAAACATGTCTGTGAACACAGGTTGTTGAATAACACGAAAAAAACCTTGAATTTTAATCCGCAATTCCGGAATGTCAGACGGTGGATCGGTACGGAAAACAGCCTCCTTCAGCATTCTCCACATGTACGCATCAGGTGGTGTTAGGTCTGGTGAGTGCGATGGGTATGGGAAATCAGTGCCAAGCGAAATAATGGGATCCCCAAAATGATAGCACAGCATTTTAAGAGACTCGCTAGCCGTGTGACAGGTTACCCCGTACTGTTGAAACCATTGTTGATTACGTGGTAGATTCCTGGCGCGACAAAATCGCTGAATCGCGCTCCTGATTCACAGTTAACGGCGTTCCATCGTCTGCTTGAATGAAATACGAGCCCAATATGCCATGTGCTGATACAGCACACCAAATGGTAACACGGTCAATATGAAGGGGTTGCTCGACGATTATGTCGGGGTGTTCGAATCCAAGAAACTGTGTTGTCTCCTTGTTAATGTATCCGTTTAAATGAATATAGCTTTCATCGGAAAACCAAACATTCGACAAGAACGACGCGCCCTCATAATCCGTAGCCAACACACGTGCGCAGTATTCGGCTCTTACACGCTTATCTGCTGCATTCAGACGCTGTCCGGTCTGTATTTTGTATGCAAACCCACCAATATTCTTGAACATTTGACGGAGCGATCGATCACTCATATTCAATTTTAATGATGATCTTCGGAGGCTTCGTTTCGGCGATTGCAGCACCTTATTTAAAATACGCCCTTGATTCGTATTGGATGTGAATGTCACTAGGCGACCCATGTGACCTTTACGTTGGCAAAGCACACTTCTCGTACGACGAAACATGTCCACAACTGCTAAAATAACGGCGTTGCTCGGAGCCTGTTTCATAAACTTAGGCCTAAATGCGTCGGCAACTTCTTTTAAACTTGGACCGTTTTCGCGCCATTTTCTGTATGACCGAAAATAGTGCTCCACGAAAAAAACTTTTTCTGCAGCAGTGAGAACCATCCTGAAGCAACTAACATTAAAAAGACATTCACATACGTTGTAACCATGTTCGGAAACCACTCGGTACGTTTCTGCGCATGACACATACATATTTGACACATGCACATTTCAGTACTGTTTATTTTGCCGCATAGTGTACTTCTGAAGCTATAATCTAAATTATAGATTAATAGTTAACGATGTCTGTCAAAAATGGCAAGCGTCTTATATTGCAACACTGAGTAAGCAGGCGGCATAATTTCGTCATAAATTTTTAATGACGTGCAACTGAACTTAGAAAATTTTTACTATACCTAGCTATGAAAGAAACGAGTTAGAAAACAAAAAAAAATTATTTTAAAGCAAAAACCATTTACACTAACACACTTACTCTAATTAACGCTTTTTATAACGCATTCATTGATTACTGTTTGAACAATTCGTGCCTTAAGCACCCTGCAGTTGTCGTGCAAAAGCAGAGTTTTCCGAGGAAAAAGCTATGTTCAAGTTCTTAATTGTGTCTTTGATAACAATTGCCTTTATTGTAGTCCCTTTTGGTATATACACACTTAAGAGAATCCCCTTTGCATCCCAGAAAACTGTGACCATTACTTTTCCACAGAAAATTGTGTTTTGCCATCTTGGGCGGTGGGAAGTTCTTATAAACCCATTGCATGGACTCTTGTTTCGTGGGAGGATCCAAGTGGTGTACCCAAGTTTCATCTCCAGGTACAATTCTATTTAAGAAGTCTTCATCTTGAGATAAAACAATAAAATTCTGTTCGCAAATTTATCGTCTACACAATTATTATTCGGGACTATGCAGTCTGGGAATCCATAGTGCCGACACTTTGCTCATTCCCAAATCTTGGTGTAAAATTTTAAAAACACTCGTTTCTGATATTCCTATTTCTCTAACAATAACTGAAACATTTACTCGTCTGGCAGTCAACACCAAATCTCCAACTTTGTTAATGATTTCTTCAGTTCGTGCTTCCAGAAGTCTTCCACACTTTGAATCATCATGATTGGATTCTCTGTCGCATTTGAACTACTCGCACTAAAATTTGACTTTGAAATAGGACCGGCTATTTTCTTCATTCACTGACACCATTCTTTAATGAATATTCTTCGAGCTACTGCCTTCTTTTGACAAAAATTTCATGACGCTTCTGTGTTCAAGTTTCAAAACACTCATTTTCTCCTCTTTAAACGAATGTAAAAGTAACAAATATTAAGCGATTCGAACCAAACTTGGATATGTCACTATAAAACTTTACGCAAAAAAATTGTCACGGTAGCATATTGTTTTCATAATATTGACCACATTGGCTTGATTTGGCTAGATGTGCTTACTTTATGTTTCTTGGACTTTATTTTGATAGTACGATGACATTATTGCATTCAAAAGGCGACCAGCAATACCCTAAACAACATTTTTTTAAGTTAGATTAAAATTATTCTCCAAAACACTACTTAAAGACGCAAAACGTTATAACAATTTAAAAATACGTTGAGGTGCCCAAATTACCTTATAAATCTTCTTCCTCCTAATAAATGAAATTGAATTAATATTAACAAACGGGCGGATGTAAACTGGGCACCAAGTATATGGATTTACCTGCCCTGCAAAAAGGATTTCTTAATCCTACAGGTAATCTAGGCACCAGTACCGTTCGGGTAATGATCGCTTTAAAGCTTAAAGTAAGAAATTAGACGTTAATAAATTAAGGAATTTCCTGATGACCAAATAGATTATTTCAAATGTATTTTTATTTGTACATCTATTGTGGGTGGGCCTCTATTGCATTATGCTATAATATATTCTATATATAAGGAAACATTTAGTTTGCGTATTTAGTTATTTCTATCTATCTTGTTTGCGGCGTTTGCTTAAAGTAAGAAATATCACAATTACACTTTGTGAAGTGTATATCATTTTATTCATCAGTATGACTTCAAATACACAATTTTTTTATTATAGTTTTTATATAATTAAGTATTTGCTTTTATTATTGTTTTCATATGAGTACATATTTTTTATTTTCTATCTTTTTGCTGTACTTCAACTTGAAATACACTATTTCTATATTATTGTTTTTGTTTGCTTTATACGGTGCCCAGGTTTCATAGACCCTCTGCGAGTATATTTTTAGCTAGTGCCAGAATTACCAACGAGATTTAAATTTCAGGTAGGTTAGTGCCCAATTTACGTCCAGCCTAACAAACAGCTTGTTTAAGACTTTATTACTTATTTCAAAAGTATGTATATTATATAACTGCATATTCCTTCCATGTCACTGTTTTCATACTCTAAGCTGTAAACTATTATCACATTACAAAACTTTCACAGGAAATTAAAGCTTTTGAAATATGCTTATTTTGTAACGAACCTTAATAAATAAGGATTAAAATTCACTTAACATTAAATCCGATTTGATCCAGCCGGTTAATTCTTGCAAATTTTAATCTGCGAATGCGAATCAAACAAACCCAGGGATTTAGGAGAAAACGATGGCGCTAGCACAATAATGGATTTGATTCAAAATAATTATCAAAGATTAAAATAATTAATTCGAGGTAGATTTTATATTTAAAAATTTAAAGGACAAAACCAAAAATATAACACTCGTGAGATATAACACTTTGAGGTTGAGAAATAGCGAATGCAACCGTTACAAGAAACAATAAGGTGTAATAAGAAAATCGAAAAAGCCTCAAAAGGAAAGGATCCCATTATTACCATAGTACAAAAATTAAAAGAATTTTGTTGTATTTTTAATACGGTTTAATACGGTGGAAATTATATACGGGGTTGGGCAAAAGTAACGCATCAGTCGAATAATTCCGTAAATATAAACTTTAGAACAAAATGTTGTTAACAAAAGTTTTTTGACAAGTTATTTTGTATTGGCTTCAATCATTTGTTTTTTTTTCATGATGATTACATATGACAGCCTAAGATTTTTTTTTTTTTTTAATGGGAATAATATTATTTTTTAGACAATTCGGAATCTTTATTAAATTCTGAATATGAATGCGTACTATTTTCATGGGGTTAGATAATAAAAATATTGAGAAAAAAATAAAATTTAATGAAAGTAAAGAAACTACAAAATTAAATTAAATGCTCAAAGTGACGTCCTTCTACGACCTGGGAGTGTCCTAAACGTTCCCAAAAATGACGAATTGTATTTTGTAAACTATTAGGTGGTATAGCTTGTATCTCACGAGTAATTTTTTCTCTCAAATCCTCTAGGTTTCTAGGTTTCTCCTTGTATACTTGCGACTTCAAGTGTCCCCAAAGAAAGAAATCCAATGGATTTAAATCGGGAGACCTAGCGGACCAATCAATAAAACCCCGACGTCCAATCCAACGACCGGGAAAAATTGTGTCTAAATACTGTCGAACATTAATAGCATAATGTGGTGGTGCTACATCTTGTTGAAACCATAGATTACGGTTTGGCATGCTTGGTTGATTGTCGTTAGAAAATAAAATCAACAGATCTGGTACAATATGGTTACGCAATAAATGTAAGTAACCATCACCACTTAGATTGTGTTCCAAGAAGTACGGACCTATGATTCGTTGCCCAACAATGCCAGTCCACACATTAAGTTTGTGGCGATGCCGTGTATGATTTTTTCGCATCCAATGTGGATTCTCAGTCACCCAATAACGGCAGTTATGCCTATTTACAAAACCATTTAGACAAAATGTAGCTTCGTCACAAAATACGATGTTGTTTAAAAAATTTGGATCGTTATTGGACAATTCTATTATTGTTTCACAAAACTGTAATCTTCTGTCCGGATCATCTTCGTTAAGTTCGTGCAGTAAGTGTATCTTATAGGGCTTGTATTTGTTCGCTTTTAATATTCGTCTAATAGATCTGCTACTCATATCATTTTCTAATCCTAGTTGAGTGGTTGACGTAGTGGGATTTTCCGTACAATATGGTTACGCAATAAATGTAAGAAACCATCACCATTTAGGTTGTGTTCCAAGAAGTACGGACCTATGATTCGTTGCCCAACAATGCCATCCCACACATTAAGTTTGTGGCGATGGCGTGTATGATTTTCTCGCAACTAATGTGGATTCTCAGTCACCCAATAACGGCAGTTATGCCTATTTACAAATCCACTTAGACAAAATGTAGCTTCGTCACAAAATCCGATGTTGTTTAAAAAATTTGAATCGTTATTGGACAATTATATTATTGTTTCACAAAACTGTAATCTTCTGTCCGGGTCATCTTCGTTAAGTTCGTGCAGTAAGTGTATCTTATAGGGCTTGTATTTGTTCGCTTTTAATATTCGTTTAATAGATCTGCTACTCATATCATTTTCTAAACCTAGTTGAGTGGTTGACGTAGTGGGATTTTCCGTACAATATGGTTACGCAATAAATGTAAGTAACCATCACCATTTAGGTTGTGTTCCAAGAAGTACGGACCTATGATTCGTTGCCCAACAATGCCAGCCCACACATTAAGTTTGTGGCGATGCCGTGTATAGTTTTCTCGCATCCAATGTGGATTCTCTGTCACCCAATAACGGCAGTTATGCCTATTTACAAATCCATTTAGACAAAATGTAGCTTCGTCACAAAATACGATGGTGTTTAAAAAATTTGGATCGTTATTGGACAAGTCTATTATTGTTTCACAAAACTGTAATCTTCTGTCCGGGTCATCTTCGTTAAGTTCGTGCAGTAAGTGTATCTTATAGGGCTTGTATTTGTTCGCTTTTAATATTCGTCTAATAGATCTGCTACTCATATCATTTTCTAATCCTAGTTGAGTGGTTGACGTAGTGGGATTTTCCGTACAATATGGTTACGCAATAAATGTAAGTAACCATCACCATTTAGGTTGTGTTCCAAGAAGTACGGACCTATGATTCGTTGCCCAACAATGCCAGCCACACATTAAGTTTGTGTCGATGCCGTGTATGATTTTCTCGCATCCAATGTGGATTCTCTGTCACCCAATAACGGCAGTTTTGCCTATTTACAAATCCATTTAGACAAAATGTAGCTTCGTCACAAAATACGATGTTGTTTAAAAAATTTGGATCGTTATTGGACAATTCTATTATTGTTTCACAAAACTGTAATCTTCTGTCTAGGTCATCTTCGTTAAGTTCGTGCAGTAAGTGTATCTTATAGGGCTTGTATTTGTTCGCTTTTAATATTCGTCTAATAGATCTGCTACTCATATCATTTTCTAATCCTAGTTGAGTGGTTGACGTAGTGGGATTTTCCGTACAATATGGTTACGCAATAAATGTAAGTAACCATCACCATTTAGGTTGTGTTCCAATAAGTACGGACCTATGATTCGTTTCCCAACAATGCCAGCCACACAGTAAGTTTGTGGCGATGCCGTGTATGATTTTCTCGCATCCAATGTGAATTCTCTGTCACCCAATAACGGCAGTTTTGCCTATTCACAAATCTATTTAGACAAAATGTAGCTTCGTCACAAAATACGATGTTGTTTATAAAATTTGGATCGTTATTGGACAATTCTATTATTGTTTCACAAAACTGTAATCTTCTGTCCGGGTCATCTTCGTTAAGTTCGTGCAGTAAGTGTATCTTATAGGGCTTGTATTTGTTCGCTTTTAATATTCGTCTAATAGATCTGCTACTCATATCATTTTCTAATCCTAGTTGAGTGGTTGACGTAGTGGGATTTTCCGTTACAGTAAGTAAAACATGAAGAGATCGGTCTTCATTTAAGTTTATATTTACGGAATTATTAGACTGATGCGTTACTTCTGCCCAACCCCGTATATATATATATATATATATATATATATATGATAATTTTGATGTTCTCGCGGTTGTATGATGAAATGATGGTTTCTCGGGTTCTTGGCCGCGTGTGAGATGTGTCCTGAGAAGGATTGTTGTCTCGACGTTTCGACGCTGAAGAGTAACTGCCGATCGTGTCCTCGGGTGTCTGCTATTATGTTGCACTATGGGAGGTGGGGGTTGCGCTGCTGCCGTCGTGCGTACACGCACGACGGCAGCAGCGCAACCCCCACCTCCCAAAAAAAAAAAAAAAAAAAAAAAAAAAATCGTCCCGATGTCCAAAACTCTACGGACTCCCAAAAATACATAAACCCGATGTACCACTTCGTCCGATTGTTAGTTCTATTGGATCACCAACACAAGCTCTAGCACGATACCTGGCACAAGAACTTCAGGTACAGGCAGAACAAATGGCGTCCTACGTAAAGAATGCAGATCATTTCATTGAACTGATAAAAAACGTTCATGTTCAACCAACGGACCTGCTAGTCAGCTTCGATGTGACATCTCTATTTACGCAGGTGCCAATCGCAGAGACCATATCCATATTAGAAAACCAGTATCAAGTACAAAAGGCTAAAATTAACCTGATAGAACACTGCCTTATAAACACATATTTCACATACAACAACCAGAAATATCGACAAGTCGAAGGCGCACCGATGGGTTCCCCGCTATCACCGATTATAGCGAACTTATTCATGGAGAACTTTGAAACAAACTTTCTAAACACCTGTAAGAACAAACCGAAAATGTGGCTGCGCTACGTCGACGATACATTTGTAATATGGACACATGGCAAAGAAAAACTACAAGACTTTTTACACCAACTAAACTGCGAACATCCGAAAATTAAGTTTACAATGGAGGTAGAAGAACAAGGGAAGCTACCTTTTCTAGATGTGTTAGTGATCAAAAAAGAAAATGGAACATTGGGACACACCGTTTACCGGAAACCTACACACACAAATAGGTACTTAAAAGCACAATCGCATCATCATCCGGCACAATTGAACTCAGTAGTGAAAACCCTAGTTTTACGATCCGAACGACTAACAGACGATGAACATAAAAACGAAGAAAGAAGAAATATTAGAAACGCTCTTCTTGATAACGGGTATTCACAAAGAACAATAGACAAAGCCAGACACAATAGAGCAGAAAAACGGGAAAAAGAGGAATTTACATCAAAGGCCTTTCTACCATATATAAAGGGTACCACAGACAAAATCGGTAGAATACTAAGAAAACACAACATAGACACCATCTTTACAGCACAGGGAAAAATAGCCGATAAAATAGTCAACGCGAAAGATAAAATTCCACTTGAAGACCAAGGCGTTTACGAAGTGCCGTGCTCAGAATGCGAACAATCCTATGTAGGCCAGACGAACAGGCGAATAAGCGTGAGAAAAGAGGAACACATAAACGCAGTCTTCAAGAAACAAACAACATCATCTCTAGCACAACACCGCCTCCTAACGGGGCACACTATTGACTTCGAGAATACGAAGATCCTAGCGAAGAGCGAAAGTCTATCTACTAGAATTACTAGAGAAGCGATTGAAATAGAAAAGAGACCCAAAAGTCTAAACAAACGCGACGACGGCCAACGTTTAGCGTACACCTGGAAGCCACTCCTAGCCGGCATGCAAATCAAGACTCATGCGAAACACAACACATCGAGACAGGTACACGCCCCCACACAGGAATCACAGACACCCGGACCAATCACGCGAAGCCGTGTACGCACGACGGCAGCAGCGCAACCCCCACCTCCCATAGTGCAACATAATAGCAGACACCCGAGGACACGATCGGCAGTTACTCTTCAGCGTCAAGTGAAAGAACAACTCTAGAAAATGACGAGTGCGATCCCGTCGAAACGTCGAGACAACAATCCTTCTCAGGACACATCTCACACGCGGCCAAGAACCCGAGAAACCATCATTTCATATATATATATATATATATATATAGATATATATATATATATATATATATATATATATATAATTTAGTTTTAGTAATTGTAAATAAAATTGATACAAATAACATTGACCAAAACAGTTTGAATTTCTTATACACCAACAGGTGTAGTTTATGTCTTTTGTCATGCTGAGTCTGAATTCGGTTTAAAATTTGCTCCCAGGATTTTGAGATATTTTTTTAAACAGATTTTTTCAAAAACCCCATTAAATTTTACAAAATTTCAAAGTTAGTTTTATATAAGAAAGATACTACTAAAAATATTGTTCTGTCGAACATTGAGTGGATACGTATGAACATCTTGCAAGTTTCCCACTAAAATACTTCTACCGCCATTACTCATAAAATTAGGTCTGATAAAAAATTTCGTGAAAGTGATGAATAAAGATGGCCGTGGATTCCAATGTCCTAAACAAATTTCCTAAAATCTCAAATGCAAAACTTAAAAAGAAAGAATTTTTTTAGGAACCCAATTAAACTTCTAAAACAAAATAAAACAAAGTTGAAAAAACCTTAAGTGAATTGGAGCGTGTTGCTTGGAATGCTTTTAAAAATGTGACAATTTTCACTTGTTAGTGAACTTCTTTGAAGTTACCATAAAGTGGGCTGCACCATATGAGCAAAAATTATTTAGATAAGGAATGGCCATGGTTAGGAGGATTACTGTCTTTGATAGGTTCAGCTTGTTCTTGCCAATTAAATGTCAGTTTTGGTTTGAAGTAATTGTAATTATATTAGTTATGTTAACTATTCAGCTTATCATTTAAATCATGTTGAATAAAACTTCAAATCGAAACTAACATTTAATTCATGTCAAATAAAAATTCAAATCGAAACTGACATCCAACCAACATGTAGAACCAACAACAGGCTGAACCTATCAAAGACGGTGATCCTCCCAACCATGGTCATCCCTTATCTAAACAATTTTTGCTCATATGGTACATGCCTAATAAATATTATTCCATTTACTTTTCAATGTTTTTCTCGTAAACCTGACATGCCAGAATAAATTTGTTGTTATTACTATTGTTAGAACTATAAAAGAAACCTAAACTGTACAAAGTTTCTAAAGACAAAAAAAAAATTGTTGACCAGTGATAATCAAAGAAATAAAATCATAGTCTCGCAAAACATTAATAAATATACACAGACTAGCCATAAATACTCTCAATCCTACACATTTGTACGAAATTATAGTGCGGATAACTTCAAAAAAGTATAAACCTATCGTCAGGAGTATATAATATGTCAGTACTTTGTCAGTAGTTTGGTGAACAGTGAACACCATTAACATTATGGTATGGTCCAAATACCATAACGAGTATCGCTATCATTGCATTGTACAAAGTTCGAAAGATGTGATTATTAACTAATTTTCGTATACAGTTTCATTCTCGTTTTCAAGATATTAGTGATGTCGTTGATCATTTTCATTCCACTTGTCCGCGTTTTGTATGTATGTCAAACATTATGGCAGGTGTTCATGCTCGAAATCCACTGAAGAAGCAAACAATATTATACCATGAAATAAACATCACATCCAAGAGAATCTCTTGCATCACTGGGGAAGATTTAGTTAAGTCGTTGGTGGTAAAAGATAGTATGACAAAAGCTTATTCTCGGAAGGAAAAATCAACTATTGAGGAACAATTTAACCGATAGAATGATAAGGTGTATGCTCAAAGTCTCTAGAAGACCAGGAGATCGTGACACGCCTTCAGCCTGGTCACAATCCGGTCGCAATTATGGTTTGGTGAGCTGTTTCCTGCGAAGGTATTTTTCGTATTATTTTTTACGTGATTCGTGTGAAAATATTGGCCCGAGTGTACCGAAGAACTGTGCTGAAAACTGTGGTGAAATCTCTGATAGGTTCCTTATTTCGTATGTTTCAGCAGGATTCGACCCCCGAAAGTGATCCAAATATAGCTGGAAAATAACGTTCCTTAGTTTACTAAGGCTTGCGAGTAGCCGTCTGGTAGCCCCAATCTGAACTTCCTCCACTACCGATTATGGATTCCTAAGAACAGTGATTAAAACTATAGCTCAATTGTCCAGTCGTTTGGAACTCTGTTAAACGCAGGACACGAACACTTAAATTAAAATATACATATTATGCAACATATTATACCTAACAGTATCTATCTTTATAATACTAGTATGTATACTATTTATCTATTCGATCATCGTATCCTTTCAATCAAATGCGCAAAAAACGCTTGAAATAAAACACGTGGTTGAATATCCAAAATTATAATAATCAAAATATGACATGTTTTGCTCACACACTAACTTTGTTATGTATGTTTTACTAACTGTTGCTCGACCAATTTAAGTAATTAAGATTTCATTTATGAAGAGTTTGTATTAGAAGATCGCTTTTTGAAAAGTTACAACTGGTCAACAAATTTTGATTTTTTAAATTTTTCTTTGGAAACTATGTACAATTTTCGTTTCCTTTATTTCTAACAATAGTAATAACAAAAAACAAATTGCATGTCGATGCGACAATTCACATCAAGCTTTGATACAAAATAATACAAATCTGTATAAAAACAAATTTATATCTGTATATGCATGGACACACAGTACGTATTTACCAGCTTTTGCTTCAACTACCAGACGCATGCGTTTCTGTGTAGCCACTTTGTCAATGATAGGTTTACGAAGACAAAAGACTGTAAGTACACTTGCGGTCATGTAGCAAGTTTTGTCCTATCTGAAGACATCAGATAACCTCATGCCATCTGACGGACAAAGCCGACCACTTTGCACCGGCGTGGTCGGTTTTGTCCGTCAGATGGCATGAGGTTATCTGATGTCTTCAGATAGGACAAAACTTGCTACATGACCGCAAGTGTACCTATAGTCTCTTTTCTTCGTAAACCTATCATTGACAAAGTGGTTACACAGAAACGCATGCGTCTGGTAGTTGAAGCAAAATCTGGTAAATACGTACTGTGTGTCCATAAATATACAGATACAAATTTGTTTTTATACAGATTTATATTATTTTGTATCAAAGCTTGATGTGAATTGTCGCATCGACATGCAATTTGTTTTTTGCTATACTATGCCATCTGGCGACGAGTTAATGGACTCACTGTAATATGCGTATTTTTTCTTCTTTTCCTGTAATAGCTTAGCTATTCGAGAGAAACACTTTGCACCGGCGTGGTCGGTTTTGTCTGTCAGATGGCATGAGGTTATCTGATGTCTTCAGATAGGACAAAACTTGCTACATGACCGCAAGTGTACCTATAGTCTTTTGTCTTCGTAAACCTATCATTGACAAAGTGGTTACACAGAAACGCATGCGTCTGGTAGTTGAAGCAAAAGCTGGTAAATACGTACTGTGTGTCTATGCATATACAGATACAAATTTGTTTTTATACAGATTTGTATTATTTTGTATCAAAGCTTGATGTGAATTGTCGCATCGACATGCAATTTGTTTTTTGCTATACTACGCCACCTGGCGACGAGTTAATGGACTCACAGTAATATGCGTATTTTTTCTTTTTTTTCTGTAATAGCTTAGCTATTCTAGAAGAAACACTTTGCACCGGCGTGGTCGGTTTTGTCCGTCAGATGGCATGAGGTTATCCGTTGTCTTCAGATAGGACAAAACTTGCTACATGACCGCAAGTGTACCTATAGTCTTTTGTCTTCGTAAACCTATCATTGACAAAGTGGTTACACAGAAACGCATGCGTCTGGTAATTGAAGCAAAAGCTGGTAAATACGTACTGTGTGTCCATGCATAATAGTAATAACAACAAATTTATTCTGGCACGTCAGGTGTTGGAAAAAAAGATATATCAAGAAGTAAATGAAACAATATATATATTTATATGGAGCTATATGGTATCGTCCTGATTAAAATATTCTTTTGATTTTTCTTTTATACTTTTCTTTTGCACTTTCTGACATCAATGTGCAACAATAACAAGCATATTACTGTATCATTGTAAAGCGAGCCTTTCATTATACAAGCCGCGACCCGACCCCCATCCGAGACCCGACTTGTGACTAATCCACATTTGTCACATACCTACATTATGTGAACCTGATAAAGACACTGCAAAAGAGTTCATTTGTAAAGTAATCGTGGCGAGCCCTAGATACTCCTATTGTCTCCCGTATTCTCAAGAAAGACAAAAGTCGCTTTGATGAATTTTTTTAACTTACAAATTTCTTGTTCGCAATTGGAAACACTTCTTTACTTTTATCAACTAAATTATCATAAGCAACATTTCTTTTGCTTTTAGTGCAGTAATTCTTACTTTTGATGTCCCTTATAGATGTATTATCTTTATATAAAAGGATAAATTCTTCCGAAAAAAAATTTATTATCTTCAGAAGACATACCGAATATACAATTTCTACATTACTTATTGATATAGAGATTGAACTATTGTCTGGAGTAGCCGGACAAGTCTGGGCAAGCTAACACATTACAAAAATAGCACGGATTGGTCGCGATCGGATTGTGGGTTCCTGTGTCACTCCAACGAACTCCAAACCCAACCCCGACCTATCTGCGACATGTTTCTCATTACCATTCAATAGCGGATCGGTCGGCGGATACGTCAGGACGGACCAATCCGTCGGACCAATCCGGTAATGAATGGGGGCCTTAACATCATATTCTTCACTCGAAACACCTGTGGCTCTTGGAACTGGCACGGCGTGTAGTCCAGATACATAACAGAAACTGCTCGGATTATTTAACCACATACACGACATTATGGAATAAAATAAAAGATGTTCAGTTATTACCAGAGACCGGACACATCGGGTTGAAATGACGTCGTCATTACAACGGACGATATAAATAGTCTACAACATCTGTAAGTATATCACGCAGTTATTAAATGCACTATTGATCTGGCTAGCGCGGACATCTGTTCTCATCGAGAATTGCGACATTTTTTGTTAGATATTTACAGTTAAATTTCTGTTTTCATGCGCGTAGATAGAAGCGTGTGGAGTTTTAATAATTTGGTCTATTTAGATTATACTTCTTAAAATAAATAAAGTGTTGTGAGTTAGTTTCTTGTTTTCATAGTTTTAACTGTTAAATACATCGTAATTTTTGTGATAGATCCTGTTTAATATCGTTTGATTGAATCTACTTCTCCCAATTATTTCAACGTAAGTGTGCATTGATTTCGTTCAGTTTCAATAACATACGGATACACTTTTGGTTTTCATTTATTTAGATCTAGAGCATTATTTAAGTTACTTTTTCAGATGTGATATGGAAGAACGTCGAGAACGGCATCGTAAAACAATGGCGAGTTGGATTGACGGTCATACTGATTGTATGTCCATTGTCAGTGATTCCGAATTTTATTGCAAAATCTGTAAAATATCGTTAAAAAATTCCATGAAATCGCACGTACAACGTCACAGAGCATCGCAAACACATGCACAGAAATTGGAACCGTTGGAATTTGACAATTTTAACGAAGAACACTGTGAAACTTTTATGACGGCTAATATTCCATTAAATAAACTTAACAATCCCTCTTTAAAAATATTTCTCCAAAAATATACTGGTCGAAATGTTCCTTATGAATCCACCTTACGCAAATATTATGTTTCTAGGTGCTACACGAAAGCAGTAGAACGCATTAGAAGCCATCTTTCAAATCAGTACCACTGGATAAATGCCGACGAAACTATCGATATATTAGGACGCTCTGAGGTAAATGTTGCAGCTGGTGTACTACAGAATTTCGATAGTTTACAAAATTTCGTTGCATGTTTAAATGACGATGCTCGGCGTATTTCTGAGTGCAAGGAACTAACACAAATTCCAAATTTAAAAAATCAGTTGTACTTTCTTCGAAAACACTTTGGAAATTTGCCAAAACTAACCACTAATTTTGAATATCAAAATCCCAAATTAAATGACGGTTTAACGACATTAGATATGGCTATTAATAATTTAAGAGGTATTCCAAGTGACTTCGGATGTGGCTTTCGGCAAAAATTAAACGCAGTATTTAATAGAAATCCAGATTTAATAACATTGCGGCAGTTGTGTATGGGGACAATGCCACAACATCTAACTGAAAATACGCGGAAATAAAAGAATAAGTCCAGTATGCCCCTATAACCAGTTGCGATGTAGAAAGGACGTTTTCTATTTACAAGGATCTATTTCATTCAAAGAGAACAAATTTTACAGAAGAGAACCTTAAGAAGTATTGCTAGTAAATATTAATATTCCTTTACTCAACTTGAACTACAAAATGAACAAATAAAAATGTATTTCGTATTTTATAGCCGTATATATAAGTATATTAAGTATTATAAGTATAATTACATAAATAAAAATAAAAACTTTAAAAATACAAACGATCAATAGTACGCTCGTAGGCGATGAGTCATCAACCTCTCGTTTCCGGTCTCTAGTTATTACAAACCGATTTGGATTGAATCGAAAGAGCCGCGTGTAGCTTTTTATATACCCACATAGCCAGATATCTACCAATTCTTAATTTAATTGGTTCCAGAGCAAAAATCGGCGCGGTTTAAGTGCTCTGACGTAGAAAACACGCAATGTTCGACAGAACAATATTTTTGGTAGTATATTTCTTATATAAAAGTTTGAATTTTTGTAAAATATAATGCGTTTTTTGAAAAAACTATTTAAAAAAATATCTCAAAGGCCTGACGCGATGGAGCAAATTTTAAATCATATTCACTATCAGCATGACAAAAGTCATAAACTACACGTATTGGTGTATAAGAAAACAAAACTATATTGACCAGTGTTATCAACAATGTCAAACATTTCTGAAACAAGAGTTCGGCAAATTTTACATAGCTACTTGCGCAAGAATAGGGTTAACGCAAGATGTTTACCATCAATTTTTTCTGCTCCTCAACATCAACGTTCAGTTTAATGTGCGTGCTCGTTTATAAACAAGTGTGGAGACGACCAAAAATCGATTTTGGAGTCCATAGTTACAGAAGATGAAACAATGGTTCTGTATTATGATCCTCCATTTAAAAAGGAGTCGATTTAGAGGCGGTAATTAGAAATACCTCGCCCTATAAAGGCAAAAGTCGTTCAATCAACGATAAAGATTATGATCACAATGTTGTGAGATTGTAAAGGCATTTTAACGATTCATTTTAAATATCGCCAAAGAAATAACAGCAAACATGCTTGTTTTTTGCATAAATTGGAAGACACTATTTGTGAAAAATGAAAAAAATAGTTAAAAGCGACAATACATCTGTTCATTCTTCTACATTTTCACAGGCTGTAACATTCACCGTATAGTCCTGACATGGCCCCCAGGAACTATTATTTGTTTTCCTATTTAAGATCTTAGAGGACGTCATTTTTATTGACGATATTGAGTTGCAAACAACCCTAGTGCAACATTGTGGGTGGGGGAAAACATCAGATTATTTTTACAAGGATATAGAATTATTAATTAACCGTTGTAATAAATGAATTGAAATGAATCGAAAAATAAAAATTATAAAGTTTTCGAAACTTTATTTTTTCTATCAGGTCGAGAACACATAGCGCTAGTTCATAAATCGTGTAATTAAATTCTACATTAATGATGAGTTAGTTAGTTAGTTGCAGAAAATAAACTTAGTGATCAAATAAAAATACACAAAAAAGACAATAAGTTATTATATAAAATATATATATAACCAACATTTTCGGATAATATAGTACACGCTAACGCAAATCAATCACAAAAAATTAAAATGTCAACTTTCCATAGCTATATACATAGAGCAACAAGTATACCACTAAATAAGGAAGCCTTTAATAATGAAATGAACACAATTAAAATAATAGCAAAAAATAATGGTTACAACCCAGATATCATCGATAAGCTGATAAAACATAAAGAAAGGAAAATAATTCAAAAATTGTTATACCCAGAAATAACCGAATTAAAGAAACCTAGTTGGCATGTAATCACTTATATCCCTCCCATAACACAGAAAATAAACAAATTACTAAAGAAACTCAACATTAACATAGTGTGGATAAATAAAGTAAATTTAGGTACATTGTTGAATAATACTAAAGATAAAATAGATAACTTAGATAAATCAGGAGTATATTCCATAAAATGCCAGAATTGTGAAGCTATTTATATCGGACAGAGTGGCAGATGTATTAATAAACGGTTAACAGAACATATTAGAGATATAAAATATAGTGTTAAACACACAGGGTTCGCAGAACATTGTATAGACCAGAACCACTTACCCGATATAAATAGCTGTAACCTCATTCATAATGTAGTAAAAAGTAAAAAGTTAAATATATTAGAGATTTTTGAAATTAAAAAAGCCCAAAAACAAAATCGAGTTATCACAAACACGCAATTAGAATTCATAAATACCCCCTATATCGATGCAATTTTAAATATCAATTACCCACATTCTCCCACCCATAATGAACACAGGTATATAAGTTAACTTTAAGTAGAGTAAGTTTAGTTTTAGATAGCTCTTTGATAATGGCCTAATAGCCGAAACAATTGTTAGTATATCTAATAAAGAAGTCGTGAAACTAAGCCAAGTGTTTTATTTCCGAATAATTAATCAAGTTAAATAAAAATAAATTAAAACGAAGTTTTTTATTAAATATTTGTGTATAGTAAAATCGCAAATCATTGATTCAGGTTATTTAGCTTACATTTTCATTTACACCGTTTTAGAGCTTTCCTCTATAGAATAGTAATGTAAATAATGTAAAACCTTTATTCAATTATAATTGAGCATCGTACCTAAACAAATAACGCACAACTTCATTAGTAGGCTGTTTCATATATTCACACTTTTTCCACGTC
This sequence comes from Melolontha melolontha, assembly GCA_935421215.2. NCBI lineage: Eukaryota > Metazoa > Arthropoda > Insecta > Coleoptera > Scarabaeidae > Melolontha > Melolontha melolontha. The sequence continues at coordinate 161,736,352 of OW285237.1, read as the reverse complement.
TCCGCACTTTACTTCTATTATTCTCCTTTTCGCTGTTCTGTAGACTTTCGTATTTAGTAACGAGCTTCTTTCAAGCATATGTGTCCGTAGTCAGCTTGGGATAATTGTGAAAAAGCGTGCTCACGTGTAGGAGTAGCATATTAAAAGGAAAACCGTGAACAAAAGAGCTTCGACCGGTCTTTATGGTAATGGCATCCGCGGTAAATTGCCAGCAAAGCCGGAGCACACGCTCCAGTTAACAGGAAAGGTCTGGCTCGGCGAATCAACAGAGTAGTCGCTGTGCATCGTAAAAAAAAACTCTAAACGACGACGATTATCTTCCTAGCGGTTGCCACAGCTTTCGCGGACAGGAATTAGCACCTTGGAGAATTACGACTTCACACATTATTTATGTTTACCTAACATTAAAAGCAAAATACTCTCTAGGTACTGTAAATCTTTAATAGATACTAAATTAGATTAGATAAACATACCTTCATTCATAATAAATTATTCAAGTCCCACGTTAAATATTTTACTTAGTTACGTATTGTTAAGAACAGTATGTACTTTAAACTAAAAGAATCTTACTTAGAAAATGAAAATGACGCTTTCTTGTTAGTTGCGGTTGAAATAAAAACGTACAACCTCGCGTTTAAGTATAAAATATGTTCTAATTTGCACTTAATACTTGTGATAATAGTGTATCAGTTGATTATATAAAATTTGTTAGCTCTTTTGCCCATAGGTACTGACGTATATCGCGCTTTATTAATTACACTAGTTTACAAATGTTAGTTTGTTCGCTGGGTTTTGAATTTTAATAACTTGATTAATTATTAGAAAATAAAACACTTGGCTTAGTTTCACGACTTCTTTAATTAGATATACTAACAATTGTTTCGGCTATTAGGCCATTATCAAAGAGCTATCTAAAACTAAACTTACTCTACTTAAGGTTAACTTATATACCTGTGTTCATTATGGGTGGGAGAATGAGGGTAATTGATATTTAAAATTGCATCGATATAGTGGGTATTTATGAATTCTAATTGTGTGTTTGTGATAACTCGATTTTGTTTTTGGGCTTTTTTAATTTCAAAAATCTCTAATATATTTAACTTTTTACTTTTTACTACATTATGAATGAGGTTACAGCTCTTTATATCGGGTAAGTGGTTCTGGTCTATACAATGTTCTGCGAACCCTGTGTGTTTAACACTATATTTTATATCTCTAATATGTTCTGTTAACCGTTTATTAATACATCTGCCACTCTGTCCGATATAAATAGCTTCACAATTCTGGCATTTTATGGAATATACTCCTGATTTATCTAAGTTATCTATTTTATCTTTAGTATTATTCAAGAATGTACCTAAATTTACTTTATTTATCCACACTATGTTAATGTTGAGTTTCTTTAGTAATTTGTTTATTTTCTGTGTTATGGGAGGGATATAGGTGATTACATGCCAACTAGGTTTCTTTAATTCTTTTATTTCTGGGTATAACAATTTTTGAAGTATTTTCCTTTCTTTATGTTTTATCAACTTATCGATGATATCTGGGTTGTAACCATTATTTTTTGCTATTATTTTAATTGTGTTCATTTCATTATTAAAGGCTTCCTTATTTAGTGGTATACTTATTGCTCTATGTATATGTTCTATGTATATAGAGATGTTATACCCAGAAATAAAAGAATTAAAGAAACCTAGTTGGCATGTAATCACGTATATCCCTCCCATAACACAGAAAATAAACAAATTACTAAAGAAACTCAACATTAACATAGTGTGGATAAATAAAGTAAATTTAGGTACATTGTTGAATAATACTAAAGATAAAATAGATAACTTAGATAAATCAGGAGTATATTCCATAAAATGCCAGAATTGTGAAGCTATTTATATCGGACAGAGTGGCAGATGTATTAATAAACGGTTAACAGAACATATTAGAGATATAAAATATAGTGTTAAACACACAGGGTTCGCAGAACATTGTATAGACCAGAACCACTTACCCAATATAAAGAGCTGTAACCTCATTCATAATGTAGTAAAAAGTAAAAAGTTAAATATATTAGAGATTTTTGAAATTAAAAAAGCCCAAAAACAAAATCGAGTTATCACAAACACACAATTAGAATTCATAAATACCCCCTATATCGATGCAATTTTAAATATCAATTACCCTCATTCTCCCACCCATAATGAACACAGGTATATAAGTTAACCTTAAGTAGAGTAAGTTTAGTTTTAGATAGCTCTTTGATAATGGCCTAATAGCCGAAACAATTGTTAGTATATCTAATTAAAGAAGTCGTGAAACTAAGCCAAGTGTTTTATTTTCTAATAATTAATCAAGTTATTACAAGAATGTTTCACCAAGAAATATCTGCGAAGTCAACCAATGGAATTTTAATAGGTAATATTGACTAAATATGTTGCGGTTTCAAACATGATGTAGATTTTTTCCAATCATATTCAGATATACTTGCATGCATAGAAATCGGCCTACCGTAAACTTTCGACTATATTTTGTTTCGAATCTATTTATCACATCAAGAAAAATATATGCTGTTCCGAAAGACAATTTAATACGCTTTGATATGAGTTTAAATTTATCAAGTTTGCTTATCGCCTATATGCGTAGTAACTGGTAAACCAATGAAACATATTTATGTTGTGGTTATAACGAGAATAACAAACTTGTGACATTTTGAAATTTTTGCCTTAACAATGGAAATTAGCACATTATTCGTTTTTCATAATTTGATTAATTTTCAAATGTGATAGTTTAGTGCATACTACACCGCAAAAAGCCGCTCAAGTAATTGCTTTAATCGAAAATGCACTTAGTCAGCGAGCTGTTGCTCGACAACTACATATGGCCCGCGCAGCTGTTCGAATAATGTACCAACGTTATGAGGAGACTGGATCCTTTCATAGGTGACCTGAAACCGGCAGAAAGCGACATTCAATGGATCGTGATGACTACATTAATGTGTCAACAAAATTTAAAAAATCGTCACCTTCATGCGATTCAAGTGCAGCAACAGCTCCGTGAAATACAAGAATTGGCAATTACTCAGTGGGCAGTAACACGAAGACTTAAGAAATATAATTTGACTTGTAAAACACCTGCACTTCGTTCAAAACTTACTGCAGCTCATCGTCACGCACGCCTGTGGTTTTCACGGGAGCATGTGAATTAGGCATTGGAACAGTGGGGAATTGTTCTCAGATGAGAACAGGATATACCTTGCTACGACGCTGAACGTCGAGCTTATAAACCTATTGGAAAATATAACAGGTACAACAAAAGAAGAAAACAAACGGAGCAGACCCGGCCTCGGGCGACTGAAACTGCCCACCCTCTCATTTCTGCCAACGTCCAGCGGCCCACCCGCTTCTTCTTCTTCTGAGGCTGCCTCAGCCCAGGGGGTGGGGAGACCCAGAGGTAAGAACAATGAAATACTAAATAGGTGGTCAAGGGCGCCACCGAATTTTATGCCGCTGGACGTCGCAAATTCGGAAAAATTATGTTGACAGATTCAATTTTCAGAACAAGAAAAAGGAAAAAAGAAGCAAGTCGCACGGGCAGGGGCCAATCCCGCCGACCGAACCCAGTTCCACTACTGAGGATTGAGAAACAAACTTCGTGGCTACAAACATACCCTATTTATTAATATGACCAATATAATAATTAAATAAGAGATTATATAGCATAAAGAGAGAATTTTTATAAGATACAATTATAATTTTAACATTTATAAGGTGGCAGCTGGCCTTATCAGTAACAATTCAAAAAAAAGAAACACTGGAACAGTGAGTTTAAAATTATTATTTCGCCCTGTAAAAAAAGTAAATACTTACGTATTCTTTTTTTTTATCGGTTCACAAATTAACTTGAATACAATAATCCGCTAACTAAATCTACCTTAATTAAGAAATTTTGTTTAATGAGTAAATTCTCTCAAAATTACCCTCGTAAGTTTTAAATATATGCAACGAATAAAAAAAATAGTTCAAATAAAAATACGTAAATAAAAATATACTAACATTAAATTACATTAAACTCTTCGTGTAGCGATCCAAAAATTTAAAAAAAAAGAGAAAGAAAAACTAGTCGAAAGAAACAGGTTATTTCTAACGGAAACACCTGTGCGAATATTAAGGCTGACCAAAAGCTAATTAAGAATAAATGTGCGGCAAAGGAACAAAAAAAAAATTCCGGTTTGATAATTAAAAGTTAGATAGGCTTATCTGTATGGGTCCGGCGACTTCTGATGCGTTTCCCTAGATGAAGCGTCACAAACGGTACAGTACGGGGTGGTATTGTTCGCCCATAGATAGAACCACCTAAATTAAGAAACTAAACAACAAAATAAACAAAAGAACATGAAAAGAAACTCAAATACGTACCGAAACGAGACTTTCGATGGAATTGCAAGATAGTACTAGTTGGTTGTCAACGTATTCTCTCAAAAATCACTTAAATCCTCTAAAGAGATTTCGCTCAGCGATTAATGGTATTGTCTATAAATTAAATCCAGCATGGGGCCGTCATTCTTAATAAAATTTCACTTAAGCCATATTCATAGACACCAGCGATTGAGGACTCGTGACAACTGACCAAGATCGGCAATAATTTACGTCTGCGTACGGGGAGAGAGTATCGTACTTCCAAAAAACAAGAACCGGAGTACGAGAAAAAAAGAAAAAAAAATACTTGAAAGAAACCAAATATATTATACAAATAAACGACGATCGATTCATATACTGGTAGGTTCGCTGGAAACGGAGCAAAATATAATAAAGAGAATGCTAATTTACTACAAAATAAGCGCTACGATGCGACGAGCGTTACGGACACGTAACAATTCCCCTAACACTCCCTATAAAAAAAAAGGAAAAGAAGTTTACTTTTTTTTTTTTTGAAGAATTTTTTTTTTTTACAATTTTTTTTATGGATTTTTAAATTTAAGAAAAGGAGCAGTTTTTATCGAGGGTGAAGTAGGCAGAAACTAACAAAAGGACTACAACCAGCTGCGAGCGAGGAATGCCCCGACTGAGACCAAGTCGAGAGTACACCTTTCCGGACGTAAGATAAGTAAAGAGGAAAATAAGAGTAGAGTAGAGTAAAGCTTGAGTAAAAAAAATTGAAAGGATGGAAAAGTGAAACGTGTAAACAAGAGAAGAAAACTAAGTGAAGGGAATCAAGAGTTGCGGCAATGCGGAAACGGCAAGGCCCTCATGCTCTCGATTCGTGGATGGAAAAAGACAGGCAGTATAAAAAAAGAAATCCGGAAACGCAACCCACGAAACGGCGACAGCGCAAGCAAATCCCGACCCAGCAGGGGCAGCCTTCAATCACAAAAGAATACAAAGTAATCCGATCAATGTCCGGAACAAAAAGAATGAACGTTAAGCAACCACAAAACTGCCGGACTCAGCTAGACAGGCAAAAACAAGCTTGGGAAGAAACCTATATGGCCCAAAGTAAGATAAAACGTCAAAATCGAGAAAAAGTCAAATAGTCAAATCCGGGAAGTAAAGTTATCATAGGCTTTAGTGCCAAGTAGGAACTCAAACAAATCTCGAGACAAGATATACTCAAGAGAAGGAAAAGAGAAAACGGTAACGGTAGGGTAACGAGCTATACCTTATCCCAAAGTAAATGTCAAAAGATAGATAGTTCAAAATATACGGCAAGGAAAGAAAAGTCGAAATGGTTCAAAATAAAATAAAATTATTCCACAAGATTCCCAACAATGAGAAACTACAAAACAAAAGTAACATCCTCCAAAAGGAAAAGAAAACGAAATTCTGAAAACTAAAAGAAAAAGAATGAGATACCATTCGTCGACGATGTTCTTGACGAAAAACTAACTAATCATGACTCTTTTTAATCGCCTCTTACGACTTGGCAGATAGTACCAGACTGAGTATTCGTCTGGCCCCCAGATAGGCCGAAATGGTGTCCTTGATGAAAAGAACAAACTAATTATGTCTCCGTTTAGTCGCCTTTTACGATATGGTGGATTACACCAGACTGGGTATTCGTGAGGCCCCCAGAGAGGTCATAAAGGTATTCCTAAAGACAGACAGCCAACAAACGAAACGTCAGAAAACAAGACCAAGATGATTCCAACAGAATCCCAAACAATAACACAACAACGACCAGGTAATTTCAGATAATTTCCGTTCAAAAAACTGCAAAAGAAAACTACAGATACGACTTACGTTGGAACTGTAAGAGTGAGCGATTAAAATTAAAGTGCGTGGATGATGGAACAAAACCAACTAGTAATTCCTTTACCCTTAAAAGAAGAATTCACAGAACAGCAATCTCAATGAATGATTCGATAAATGTTATAAATCCGGCCACGCCGATGAAGAGATCAACAAAACTCAAGGTTGACACAACTCTCCGTTACAACCAGAAGCCGTTACAAATCCGGAACCAATCCGATGTCCACACATGTGACATATAAAAACGCCCTTCTGTCCGAAACGCAAACAGGACTGAACTAAATGAAACGCAGAAGAAGCAAATAGAACGGAACCTTGCACGTACTCAAGGGCTGAAATGAACCACAAATATAAAACTGCAATGAAAAGCATCGATGTTAAAAAAAACAAAGAGAGGTAGGTTCGCTGGAAACGGAGCAAAATATAATAAAGAGAATACTAATTTACAACAAAATAAGCGTTACGATGCGATGAGCGTTACGGACACGTAACAACCTCTATGGTAGCGAAAGAAGAAAAGTATACCGGAGACCAAGTCTGCGATTTTCAGAATGCTGCATTGTAGAGCGGAATGCTTATGGAGGTGATTCTTTCATGATCTGGGGTGCAAAATTCTATGTGAACACGGACCGACCCCGTTCTCATCCACGACCGTGGTCACGGCAGAAGAGGTTTAACAGGTGCTAAGCTCATCAAGGACACTTTTGCAGTCCATGCGGTACCTTACGTCGGCTACATTGGAGACGAATTTATTTTTATACAAGACATTGAATGCTAGGGCGTACACCGCAAGAATCGTGCAAGATTAAATTACAGAAGTCGGTTTTCGGGTTATGGATTGGCCAGCATGCAGTCCCGACCTTAATCCGATCGAACATGTATGGGATGAGCTAAAACGAAGAATTAGTGCTAGACTTCATGCCCCAACTTCGATCGCCGAGCTTATTGTTGCAGTAGAAGAAGAATGGCTTGACATCCTGCAAGAAACAATATCTAACGTTATTAGATCTATGCCTACTCGTGTGATGTTATTAGGGTAAGACAGGGTAATACTCACGATTAAAAATTAAGTGTTAATTTAGGTAATTGCCAATAAACCACACTTCCTTAAGTAATGAAAAAAAGATAATTTACTTCTTGTATTAATTTCACAATTTTAAGTTTAAGAAACCGAAATAAATTTTGATAAATTTAAAGTCATATCAAAGCATATTAAATTATCCTTCAAACAGTATATATTTGCCGATTTCTATGCACGCAAGTATACAATAATACAAATTACGAAATAAAAAAGCAATGCTTTTTGCGATCGTATTTAACTTTATTGTATTTAATAATAACAAATTGACACCTTTACATTTTATTATATCAAAAAATACCTAAATACCAAATAGTATTAATTGAAATTCTAAAACTTTCATTAATAAGGCCGTTGACTCTCTGTTTAAAAATACCGTTTAATTGTTTTTCTTTTATACGCCGGGCTGTTTCTTTTTTGAACAACAGTAGTTAATTATCAAGTTTGTATTCCATATTTTCTGAAACCTCTCCTCAATTTCTTTTATGTCCTAATGAAACCACTCATTTATCCAAGATTTTCAGGAAAAAAAAGATGGGCATGTAAAAAGTAAATTTTGATGTTCATATTACAACTAAACCGCGAAGCTTTTGCAGCATGTTTTGAATTACTTTTTCATAATCCTGTAATTTACAATTTCCTAGAAAGTTTTCCATTATTCCTTCGAAAGCAATCCAGGCTTCCCTGTCAACGGCAGTCATTAGGGGACCAATGAAGATACCCTTCTCTTAAGTTTTACGTCAGACAAACCGGAAAATTTACTACAAAGGTACTTAAAGCAACTTCCATTCTTTTTCAATACCTAATTTTATATGTAATGGGGGCGAAAGTATTTTATCTGGCTTCACTAGACTTTTGTGCACAATATTTTTTTACCCCGGTGTAAGATTGTGCCGCAAAAGCCATTGCTTTTTTTGTCCAATGCAGCGTTAAATTTTCACATAGTTACTATTCGTGGTCTTGATATTTAATTTCCTCCAAAAGCAAGTTCAGATTACCATAAGTTTCTTTTAAGGGAATGAGCAACTGGCACGGATGAATACTACTAGTGTTAGACGAGTCTATAAATAACCTCCATTTGCAAGGAACATACGATGGAGCTCTTAAAGCGGGTATTATACCAGCGATATCATTATAATATACCAGAAATACTGCACTTTCACGATTTCTGTACCAGGAAAATGATGTACCTGGAGCAAGTAAGTTCTTCTTCAGAAGTCTAGATCCCAAAATTTCAGCAGCGTATTTTGGAAAGCCCAAGTCTCTTATTAAATCGTAAATTGTTGTGGCATTAAAATATTTTCCGGCTGATAACACTCTTGTTCGCTAACGTCTGGGTCTCCAATTTAGTGGAAGATGTGAACTCCAAAGTTACTGGTGGAGGTTCTCCAGGCAAATCAGATCCATGCGAAACCGGCCATATGGCTGACAGTAGATCGGAATATTTAATGTCTTTTCTATTTTTTTAATTGTAACCTTTAACATCACATGCACAAAAGTAACATTCTTCATGGCTTACTAGTTCGCGTCACACTATAGGAATAGCAAATGATAAGTACGCAATTTGTCTTTCACTACATTCCCTAAAATGTTCGACACAAGGATAACACGATTTTATTACAAAATCGATAATATTTAGCCTCTGGTTAGCAGGAACAAACCGTCCATGAAGAATATAAAATCGCCAAAAAAAAACTTCTGATTGTCTGAAAGTAATTCTTTTAGGTGGAATGCGCATTTCTTCTTCCGATTCTTCGATACTGTTAATATTTAGTGTATCTTCTCTTTTATTTGCAGCGATACGTCATCAAGAAAAGAAAATGTCACCGCTTCAGGGCAATACCATAAAAATTGTGCTAGAGCAGTTTCACATGTGGTTTCATCAATGTTTCGATATTCATACAATAATGGAACATTAGAATCTAGTGTCCCTGGAGTTTACATTCGAAGACTGCTCATAAGAGTATTATAATGTCTGCAGTATTTATCGCAGTCATATCGAAGCAGTAGGCTTTTACTGTATTTTCCAAGCCCCAGTCACACAAAACAAAACATGGAAAATAACTTCTACATGGATTTTTCCCGTACCATTTTCCAGTGATATAACGTGAAAAATCTGTTCTATACCACCATTAGTAATGATACTAATGATTATCGAAAGTCTGTCAACTGTTTTATGTCCAGGTAAAGGTTTACCACCTCAATGAATTACTGCCGCATTTAAATCAATATTATTAAATTCTTTCTTTTCAATTTTTTGTGGCTTTCATCTGTCGCCGTTTACAACGAGATCGTTGAGGTGACGTTCTATTCAGCACTAAATTATTTAAATCGTGCCCTAGGCATCTGCTATTGCATAGCTTCCCGATCACTTACTTTACTTCTAGAGTAGAAATTAAACGTTCAGTGATTATTTGTTGACCACCTCGACAACTCTGTGAAACTACTTCATCGATCTCAATATTTGGTTCTTGCCCACCCTCTTTTCAAGACTATCTTCTTCACTTTCGCTCGTATCCGCAAGTTCTACTTTCTCGCATAAAAAAATGTCATGAAAATTAAGCAATTTTAACTGAAATTTATCCATTTGAGTTAATAGAAGTTTTCTAAATGGGATAATTTAGAGATTTTTGAAAGCATCACACTCGAAAATGAAGGAACACTGTCTTTTTTCAAATTTATAAAATAATCGATTATAATTGACTTTTTAATTCAACCCCTAGTATGTTATTCGGCATCTACGAGTAAATCCTTATCAATTTCACACGTCCTTTTGTCCTTTGCTTCTTCAAAAATTCATCGGCAAGTTCATCAATAATTTTACATTCTCTTTTTGTGTCGACATCTTTTTTTTTCTACAGGCCTACTAGAATATTTTGTATACTTCGCCATTCCTTGTACAGTCGTTTCAATTTTGGTATAAATTTGTTTACACTCCGAGGTGAGGATTCTTGCCTTTTCCCAAAACACGGTCGTTTCTCGAATCGTTAAACGCGCACAATCCAATTTTACAACTCTTAAATTAAAAAACAAAACTTTCAGTAATTTACTACCAATAATTTGAAACGAAGAATGTCCTATTAACGAATATCTCGCAAATCTTTGCGCAAAGTTAAAGACATGACAAAAACAACGTAAATAAGTGACTGCTACTGCGCAGTGTTGTAGTGCAATGCCATGAACTTGTTATGAGCAATCGACCGTATTGTAAAAATTCGCATTCATGCAAGTTTAAACTTGTCAATATGTCAAGGTTTGCCGTTCTGTATCTAATAGCGTTGTTCTACTGAACCGCACAGCGCGGCTCGCCCGATGTAGCATGACGCGACGAGCTAGTACCATTATCGACACGTTAGGATATTTGCGGGGCGGGATATGCTTAACCGATTGAGACAAAATTTTTAGGGAATCTTTTTTTCATAATAAAGAACCATGAGGTAGCATCTGTCAAAAAAAAAATTATGTATTGAGAAAGGCCATCCTACAGCTATTAAATATTTGTGTTTCATTATAAAATCTTCTAGTAGACAATTTCGAAGCCGATTAACGTAAAATTCCTTTCTTATGCTGGAAATAGATTGGAAAACGACTGTCTTTTATGGTATCCTCATTCTTTGTACCTGCCGAAATACCCTATGCTCAAGTACAAGTAGATATAAATTATACCGATTTTTCTTAAGTAGATCGAATGTCCTCCTCTTTTATCACGGCTAAATTTTGCAATTCCAAAATATTTAATCTGTTCGCAGAAAACATTCAGCATCCCTATTACGAAAATGAATGTTTTATTAAAAATACCTTTGTCACTTATGATGTATAATGTAAATGAATATTGTTTTCTCTAAAAAAAAAAAGGTATAAAACCCATTACCACATTGATATTCGTATCCGAAATACGTTTTCGACAACTAAGATGTCATCCTCAGTAGAAAAAACTAACTGTTGACAACCTCATACATATCACAAATCTGCTTCCATGTTGAAGGAAAATTTTACGAACAAAAACGAAGAACGCCAATCTCTATTAATAGCCAATTTATTTATGAGTCCCTTCGAAGTAAAATTTTAAAATAACGCCAAATATTTCTCAAGTGTTTGGATTAAGTACGTAGATGATATTTTCGCGATTTTCGATACACGTAAGTGTAAAATGGACATGTTCGTAATGTGAAATTTTCGACTATTAAATTCACGGTGGAAAAAGAAAACAATGATGGGATACCTACGGTAGTAATTAGAAATAAGTATAAAATAGAACTGGCATTTCCGTGACAGAAACCAACGTTAATAGGTTTATCGCATCGGATTCGAACCATAGTGTCCAATAAAAGAGGGTTTCGTTACAATTTTCTAGTCAATCGGTTGCTAAACTATTCCGATAACAAATGAGGAATATGAAAAAGAATTATATTTTGGATTTATTTTAGATATTACTAGATATAATGGTTTTGACTCAGAAATAATTAATAAATCAATTAGAAAAACTAATTTAAAAAAGACAATACGCGACTCCATTTGTCTGCCAGCTCAACAAAATCGCGACAGAAAGTCGGTATGTTTACGAAAATCTAAATAACGTGGTTAAAGAACATGGACCCTATTTTGCGTTCGTCATGAACTCGTTATGAAACCCAAAATAGTGTAAAGTTTGTCTTTTCGGCTTCTTAAATAAAACTAACGGTAACGTAGACAAACACTATATTAATAATAAAAACGAATAACAATATCAAAACTAATTACTAGAGCAGACCAATTTCCGTGCGCGCCATGAGCGCCGGTATAGGAGTGTAATTCGTAATACATTAGAATATGCGATGGAATAGGGACGCAACATGAGCTTGTTACCGATATAAGTATAGAAGTAGAGACATTTATTCTATCAGAAATAAGTAAATATACATTTGGTTTTCTGCTATTAAAGTAATATACATAAACACACGAAAAATAAGAATAGTACATATTATAGCAGCGTTGTATGTACCTATAAATAAAATGGAAAATGTATGAAATCAGTGATTGTGTGCACGACAGAGGTAATGTTTGATTCGCGTACTTATTCCAAAATGAATCATTACTTAACAAGATAAACGGCAGTGTACACACAATCATAGTTACACATAGTTCATGTATAAACTGTGTTGTCGATTAATTTTGTTATTATTGTGCTTCGAACTGCTTGCGTGTTCTTTACAATGTGTTTTCGACCAACACATTAGATATGTATTGCACACTAAACATTTAATTTTTGAGCCATCATATATTAAGTCCGGGAAATCCATAATAAACTTATTCACTTCGTCTGACAACGGTCGTTTTCTCGATTTATGTGTCGACGGCATTTTATTACGTATGCTAACGTATGCACTTACATGAACTCTAAGCAAGTACCAAACACATACTGAATGCTTTTTGTTAGTTCTGGTTCTGATGCAATACAATCATCCTCACATCGGCGCACATGGCGCGCACGGAAATTGGTCTGCTCTACTAATTCCTAACAATAATCACATTTATGTATTTGTATTTATGTAAGTTCACTAGGCGATAATTCGGTATCGAATGAATCTCTCCCTCCATTTCCAGTCTTCTTATAGTCTGTAGACCTTCGAGAATGTCTCCGAAGTTCCTCGGTCTTTCTAGAGACGCTGGTATGTTCGCGCATGTGAGTCATCGTTAGACTGTTCATGAATATTGTGGATAATTCACATCACAATAGTATTGAAATGATCCTCATTTCGATAAGCTTTCTTCATTTTTTAATGTTGGCGTTATTCGAACACAGAAATAAATATCTTATTGCCGTCATTTAATTTCAATAATTTAAGTACATTTGTCAGAAATGATATACGGAGAAAATAAAATACTTCACAAACAACGTATATTATATAGAATTGACAACAAGATATATTAGATTCTGTCACCCATGTTTATATTTTTAAATAAAATATCAACTACTGTTAAGGAAAATTAACAAATAATATTTCGCGGAGAACAACATTTAAATTTGAAAATATCAAGTATCAATGTGACCAACTGCATACAAAAATCAAACTCTGAACTTTCGAATTAAATAATTTCAATTTATTAATGTAAAAATGGAAAATAGAAAAAATAATATAAGAAATTCCTTTCATAAGGTCTTTTGTCGCACTCGAACTGAACTCATATGACAAAATAGTGCCTTATGAAACTTGTGTTTTAATATACTATTTTCGGCCCGGAAACTCAAAAAAATCTCTTGTAGAAAACGCTAAAGATAAAATAGAGCAGAACCAGAAATTCGGTATATATGAAATAAATTGCCTGGATTGTAAGTTAAAATACATTGGTCGAACAAAACATTCAATAGTAACTCGTTATAAAGAACATATATCGCATGCGAAATTCAATTTACTAAAACAATATCTCTTCATATCATTATTTATTTAGTCAATACTAAAGCATATTGCTATTGAAAAGATTGCAAATCGCTTGGAGTTACATTAGGTATAAATTTATATACAGTGTTAAGCAAATGTATGGATCCATTCGAATATATTTCATATGGCCATTTAGATTTTAATAAGATTTCCCACAATTAATTAAATGCAAATCAGGGAAACGATGTTAACTTTTTTATTTTAAATGAAACACTTATAATTTTTACGAATTTCATTAGAGCTCTGCTCTGGGAGTTCAGCAATAATAAGTTTGGCGCCCTTTTGTGCAATACCGACAAAGATATTTAATTAAAACTGATATTTTAAAATCATGTTTATGTTTAGTATGCCAATTAAAATTCAGTACTTGACTTAAACTGTCAGAATTAACTTTGTAGACGTCCAAATATTAATAATTGTTCAATTAACTGTAAAAGAACATATTTAAATTCTGATGATGATTGATTTTGGTGACCGAGTCAGAACTCATGAAGAAGTGTATGATTTATTTAACAATTTGCATCAAGATCGGCATCCAATATCACGAACTGTGGTTGGTAAAACTTTGAGAAGCTATAACCGGAAATGTTAGAAATTTATCGAAAAGCGGAAGACCAAAAGTCGGAACTAATGAAGTCATTGCTCAAAATATTGAAGCCCGAAAAATATCATCTGTATAAACCATGTTTAGTGCAAGAATTATTGGACGGGGATTTTGATCGTAGAATTTAATTTTGCGAAAGAGTGATAGAGATTTGCAAAAATGATCAATATTTTACATACAATTTGCTGTTTTCCGTCGAGGTTACGTTTTGTTTAAATGGTACGTTAATCACAATAATTGTCGATATCGGTCAATATAAAGATAAGCTTGATTTGATGAACGCAGAAATTAAACTTTAGGGCTGGTATTTTCGGGAACCGTACTATTAATCTCTATTTCATTCACGGTACAGTAACTGGACAGAGATATTTTGATCTTTCAAGTGATCAGGTTATTCCTAATATTGAGGCAGTAGGGTAATTACCTGTATGTGTTTGGTTCTGACAAGATCGAGCACTCCCTCACTATACCCTTAATGTTAGAAATTTTTTAAGCGAAATATTCCCAAATCGGTGGATTGGTCGTAGGGGATTCATTGAATAGTCCACACTGTCTCCAGATTTAAATCTCCTCGATTTTTTCCTTTGGGGTCATTTAAAATCTGTGGTTTATACTAGAGGACCACATAATATGGACGAGTTACGGCAGAGAATAATTGAGGAAGTACAATTAATTCGTGAGGAAGGTTTGACAAACGTCATTCATGAAATTTTTCGCATATTGTCAAGATGTGAGCGGTCATCATTTCGAAAACTTTTTTAACTGATACTGATTTTGTTTATATTTTTGGTGTTCATTTTTATTGTTTTCAATAAAATTTGCATTATTAGATTTAATTAATCTTTGTCGTTGTTGAACAAAAGGGAGCCAAACCTTATTATTGTTGAACTCTCAGAACAGAGCTCTATTGAAATTCGTCAAAATATTCAGTTTGTTTCAATTAAAATAAAAAAGATAACATCGTTTCCGGCTAAACCGGAAGTCTAATTCGGATATATATTCGAATTCCTTATTTGCATTAAGTCAGATGTGGAAAATTTTATTAAAATCTAAGTAACCGTGTCAAAGATATTCGAATGGATCAATACATTTGCCTAACCCTGTATATCAAATTCATTAGACCGGATAAATCGAGTGTTCTCGTCATGCGTTACAAACCAATCAGATTATAACGGTAGGTTGTTTAAAACTAATTAGAAATACAAACAAAAACCAAGAGAATTGGACATTTGTATAACTAAAAACAAAAATAAAGTTTATAACACAGATAAGTAGAGTGGACCAATCCGGAGCGAAAGCAGAGGCGTGACTAACGAATTGGTTCCCGCGTGCCCCATCGCACATACGATTACTTAGTATGTTGTTCACGGTCATCGTGTGTACACGTATAATAGCAGCAGGAAACTGTATTCTGTGTATTTAATAATGTTGAAGGAGCGTACAGTAAAAAAACCGCTATCGTCAAAGTTAGTCAATAGGTTTATTGAGAACCATCCTAGTTTATCTTACAATGGGGTAAATGTAAAATGTTTAGTGTGCAATATACGAGTTGCATTCAAGTTCTAAGGCCTCCGATTTTTTTTCTAACTAACTACTCATCCGAAAACTATGAAACTGGTGTTACTTCTCGACGTAATCTCCCTGCAGACGTACACATTTTTCACAACGTCGACGACATGATTCCGTGGCCGCGGCGAAGGCTTCTTTAGGAGTCTGTTTCGACCACTGGAAAATCGCTGAAGCAATAGCAGCACGGCTGGTGAATGTGCTGCCACGGACAGTGTCTTTCATTGTTGGAAACAGCCAAAAGTCACTAGGAGCCAGGTCAGGTGAGTAGGGAGCATGAGAAATCACTTCAAAGTTGTTTTCACGAAGAAACTGTTGCGTAACGTTAGCCCGATGTGCGGGTGCGTTGTCTTGGTGAAACAGCACACGCGCAGCCTTTCCCGGACGTTTCTGTTGCAGTGCAGGAAGGAATTTGTTCTTCAAAACATTTTCGTAGGATGCACCTGTCACCGTAGTGCCCTTTGGAACACAATGGGTAAGGATTACGCCTTCACTGTCCCAGAACATGGACACCATCATTTTTTCAGCACTGGCGGTTACCCAAAATTTTTTTGGTTACGGTGAATCTGTGTGCTTCCATTGAGCTGACTGGCTCTTTGTTTCTGGATTGAAAAATGGCATCCACGTCTCATCCATTGTCACAATCGACGAAAATAAAGTCCCATTCATGCCTTGGTTGCGCGTCAACATTGCTTGGCAACATGCCACACGAGCAGCCTTGTGGTCGTCCGTCAGCATTCGTTGCACCCACCTGGAGGACACTTTTCGCATTTTCAGGTCGTCATGCAGGATTGTGTGCACAGAACCCACGGAAATGCTAACACTGGAGGTGATCTGTTCAACTGTCATTCGGCAATCCCCCAAAACAAGTCTCTCCACTTTCTCGATCATGTCGTCAGACCGGCTTGTGCGAGCCCGGAGTTGTTTCGGTTTGTTGTCACATGATGTTCTGCCTTCATTAAACTGTCGCACCCACGAACGCACTTTCGACACATCCATATCTCCATCACCACATATGTCTCCTTCAACTGTCGATGAATTTCAATTGGTGTCACACCACGCAAATTCAGAAAACGAATGATTGCACGCTGTTCAAGTAAGGAAAACGTAGCCATTTTAAGTATCTAAAACAGTTCTCATTCTCGACGCTGTCGCTACAATTCCATCTGCCGTACAGTGCTGCCATCTCTGTGACGTATTGACAACGAACGCACGCTCATTTTAAAACAATGCACATTCTTCTATCTCTTTCCAGTCTGGAGAAAAAAAATCGGAGGCCTTAGAACTTGAACGCACCTCGTATATATAAACCATTTAACAAAATCAAATTTGCAACGCCACGTGCATAGCGCAAGACATAAAGATAGAGACACTGGTGCCGATACAAAATACGAAGTGTTCTTATTTGATTTGTGTACAATGATGGTTGTGTGTAATTTGCCGTTTACTTTGTTACGCAATGATTCGTTTATTTAATTTCTTGAAAAATATGGCAATGTAGAATTACCAAGCTGCACCCACTTACGACGTTATTTAAAATCTGTTCGTGTACATTTAGAAAATAAAATTAAGGCTGATGTGAAAAATAAAAAAGTGTGGTTGAGTGTGGATGAAACAACTGATAGCAAAAAAAGATCTGTACTTAATGTTATGGCGCGTAAAATGGAACCAAATCAATCGCCATCCTCAATTTTATTAGCTCGCAGACAAATTGAAGAATGTACTGCGCGGGTAATTTCAAAAGTGGTGTTAAGTACATTGGAAAAATTTGAAATTTTCAGAGATCAAATCCTAATGTTTGTGACAGATGGTGCCGCAACCATGCTTTCTGTAGGTCGGTCTCTTAAGGAACAGTGTGGTAACTTTTTACATATTACATGTAAAATCCATGCCCTACATCTTGTAGCAGAACGGATCCGTAAATGTTACCCAAATGTAGATGCGTAAATATCGAGTACAAAGGCAGTATTCTTGAAATCTCCAAAACGTATTCGGAAATTTCCCGAATTGTGTCCCCATACCCCTGAGCCACCACAGCCGATTCTGACACGATGGTGAACATGGCTACGAGCGGCATTTTACTATCATAAATATTTTGAGGATGTAAAAAAAGTGGTTTTATTATTAAATCCGAAAGATAGTGCCGCTATCGAAGAAAGTCGGAAAAAATTTCAAAATAGTCAGGTTTAAAGTGATTTACAAACTATTCACAACAATTACTTCGGAATAGTGCAAGCATTAGAAAACTTACAAAATTCTTCGCTATCGTTACAGGAATCAGTGCTAGTTGTGAAGGATACACACGCACAGCTATGTTCGATAGAAGACGCAAGAAATGAGTGTATTTTAAGTAAGTTTGAAAGTGTTTTAGATAAAGATTTAGATTTTGCCAGACTTAGACAAATTTGTGAAGGTTCGTCTACAGATGTGTTAAGTTGTTTCAAAGATTATTTTAACTATGCAAACATCACTTCACTAGATGTGGAGCGATCGTTTTCTTTATGCAAACACATATTTTCCTCACGACGGACGCGTTTTCGAGAAATAACTTCGGAGACGCACCTTATGTTAACAATATTTCATCGCGCTTCTCCAGATTTTCAAGTCACGGAAAACGCATAAGACGGTAAGTTTTTTTTTAATCACCTAATTACATACATTTTAGATTTTATTTTTTATACGTATCATCGAGAACGTTTCATAATCTAGAAAAACCGTCTTACATTTTTTTGTATCTAACATAATAACAGCACCGTTCGTGAACAAGTGTTCATTTGAAAAGTCAATCTAGTAGCATGTGATTTACTGAGAACATTTTGAAGTATGTCGTAAATTAAAATTTACTACTTGACCTACGAAGTCGTATATTTTGACAGCTTCATACATACAAATAAATAACAAATAAATAGGTATTTATTGAAAACTATAACAAATGTAGAAAATGTTGTCCTTCAAGATCAATGCACTTTAAAATCCTCCGTTCAAAATTTCTGATGATATTCTGCTACATTACTGGATTGTTCTAATAACCTCAAATGTCATTTGGATTTACGTTTCGGAACAACAAACACATTCTAATATATTTGCGTCTTATTCTATCAAAATTTCAAAGTAACCTAGATTGACTTTTCAAATGAACACATTATATATCTCTAGATATTAATAATGTTTCGCATGCGGGAACCAATTCGTTAGTCACGCCTCTGCTTTCGCTCCGAATTGGTCCACTCTACAGATAAGGGTTCAATTTCATATATCTGTTTGTACGACTTCCTATAATAAATACAAGTGGAGGAGTTTTCTTAAGTTTCAGTGTATACGTGGCCATCTTGAAAAGTGTTTCGCGATTTTTTTGTGTTAGCGTTATGTTCAACACTGCTGGGTACAACTAAGTTATCGAAAGACGTATTTAGGATACAAATATTAACGGAACAAGGGGTTTTATATATTTTTTTTTGTTTTTATTTAATCACGGTCTCCAAAGGACGTTTTTGATATTATTTTCCTTTTCGTTGATTACCTCAAAACCACTGTTTTTTTTTTTGTTATTATTTCTGGTTATTTCTTTTTTTAGTTTACCATTTTGTTTTTTAGTTAATATTACCATCTAATACCTACATGTAATTATGTTTACTTGCACTGCATTTGTATTTAAGTAAATAATTTATCCATTTATTCTGTTAGACAAAGAAGAATATTATTATTACTAGTATTATTAACACTTTTCAAGTGTTCTATCTTTTTAATAAAATTATGAGTTTAAAATATTTTTGTATATATCAAACATCGATTGAGAAATGCGTAAATGCGGAGAATTTAAAAAAATATCAAAAATAGCACGCGGACCTTATTCTTGCGTATTCTGGCGTCGTTATCGTCATTTTTCATTCGACATTTGCGTCACTCGCGAGAAATCGTGACATGTAAATGGAGAAGGACCGTTGTCGTTTCTCTCCACTCTGCTAAGTGATGCTCACACCACATGAAAGGGACTGCATTACGTTTGACGTGGTCCTTTAAAAGTTGGCCGCGCCTGGCAGGACTTCTTAGGCACCGAACTACGATAATATGAAGGAAATGTCGAACAAGATATCTCTTATATCTTAGGTTTGTTCGGCAAATAGTCAAGAATAACGCCTACGCCGTAATTTGATTGCTACCTTCAGTTTCGATTCTACGTTACGATGGTAGATAGAGAACAAGAGAAACAGAGTCGTATTGGAATATTTGTAGGTCTTGAATTGAATTTTGTTATCAGCGCTTTTAGAAATCTCATATTATTTACTGAAATACTACGTTTACGATTGATAATCTGCAAGAATATAAGGAAATCTGTTGAAATTACAATTCAAAAATGTATATAGGTATCGTTATTGTTTCAACCTACCAATAGCCTATTAGCATGTTGCTTATCGGCTCTACTGCCGGAGAAGGTTTTCGTGTTTTTCCTTCTCGTTTAAGGTGAATGCTAAATAAATACGACAGCTAAATATCTTAAATCGCTCCATGGGCGCGGGTAATAATAATTTATACCTGTAATTGACGTTTAGCTGTTGGGAGATGATAAGCCGATAAGGCATAAATTATTATTATTATTGTTATGTCTTATATATGCCTAAAGAATGCAGATGCAGTTGGGAATAAAATAGATTAGATTGGCATCAATGAAATATTGGCTTTTGTGACTAATGGTGAAGAAATTAACCTGTCATAATAAATCAATGGATGTAAATTATTATTTACAATTGTATAACATTTTATATTTTATATTTTTATTAAAAGTAACAAATGATTTTGAAAACCATCTGATTAGACATCTACAGTATTACTTGCTACAAGAGATGCTCAAAATGACTTCCATTCACTTCAATATAGAGATACGCATGTTTCCTTGTATTATTAAAACAGCTTACAATTCATCTAAATTATTAAGTTGGTTTTGAAATACAGGGCTCTTTAAATAATGTCCAAACTGGGAAGAATCTGGAAGTGGCAAGTCTCATAATTTTGCCGACCACAAACTAGTACTTATGTACCTGTGGTCATAAAATAAAGAATAATTCATTGTAATGTGTGCAGTATATTATGGAACTTCATTTTGTTGCAGAAACCAACCTCCTGATTCGTTGTCAGGCAATTGATTGATAAAATCTATTTGTCTACAACGATCAAGATATTATCGAACGTGCATAAGTCCTATAATCCATCTTCTGCTAATTGCAATCGAAACACCAATTTTTATCTAACGAAGGTCTGTTTAAAGGATTGTTTGTTGACTATATGCGGTAATTTTGTAAATTTATATAACCTGACTAGTGATACCACGCTTCGTCAAAAGGTCACATCTAAATAGGAATCATTTATACGTGTTAAACCAATGACAATAATTTAGTCGTTGCTAAAAGTCCTGTCCACGTAAGTGTTCTAAAACAGATACTTTTATTTATCATGCATGTGCAATCGCTGTTTCAATGCAAACACTGCCGCAAGAAACACATGCAAACAATAAAAGATATAGCAAACTATAGATATTTTTGTTTCCTGTGTACATTATCAATTTTAGCAGATAATTTTCTAAGACTTACTTGAACTAATTTCTAATCTATTCCACAATATCATCTATCAGCGCTTTTTAGATTTTTATTTCACAACGCTACCGGTTTCCAATAGTTATTTAACCAACAAGTACATTAATGAAGGCGATTAATGATCGAGATATTTTAACGCGTGAGCGCAGCGAGCGCGTTAATGTTCGAGATCATTAATCGCATTTTAATGTAAGAGTTAGTTACAATACTTTTCCGCCGACCGTATATTTTTCTAAAGTGGAGAAAAACAGTTTACAACTTTTTTTTTATTTATTAATGATCATTATTATAATTATATATGTTTATAGTCGAAATATTACAATTATTAAAAGTAATTGGACACGCATTAGAATTTGTATGGTTTTGTGAATGTAAGTTTACCTCACTACTTTGAATATTTGTCACAGAATTTATTTCAGCGTCGGTAGAAGGAGTGGTATGACAAGCCTGTGTTGTAGTTTCACAAAGAATTTTTTTAGCTGTATTAACGAATTCTCAATATATCCTTCTGCAACAGCAGTGGATTTCCAACCACCAAGTCGTTTAATAGCTGAAAAATCTGCACCGCTGTCTGAAAGTATCGAGGCAGAAGAACGCCGGAAACAATGTCCCGTATAGAGATGCGGCTGCTCCAATTTCAAAAAAGTGGCTATTATGGACGGCATCTTCGAAAATGTATTTACACCAATTGGCTGTGGCGAACATTTACCATTTTTATAAAAAATAAAAAAGCGTTTGTGTTGGGTATGTACTGGCCTCAATGAGATATAGCGTCTAATTAAACTGAGAAGGGTTTTTTGTTCATTGTCTACTATGGTAAATATCCTGTTTGTGTGTGTTTTAGATGCTTTAACTGTTACAAGATATTTTGATTCTAAATCTTGAACGTCATCCGTTTGTAATTTCAATAATTCATCTTTTCTCATTGCTCCAGATACTCCGAAAATCAAGGCAAGCTACAAAATGATTTATTATCCAACTATTGAAATTTTAACTTTTTTAAATTTACCTTTGTCACTAAAAACAGGTTGTCAGGAGCATCAGAAATAAATGCTTGTACATGTTCTTTCTCGAGCGCTTTTGACTTCTTCGGTATATATCCTTCCATTTTCCTCTTGATAAACATTATTAATTTATTAAATTTGCTAATGTCTGTGTTATTTTTCAAAATCAGTGTCGATTTCAGCATTGAGTATTTTGGCCGTAAACTTGCAATTAGGCCTTTCTTTGCAATATCTGAGAAATATGCCAACAAAACCGTCTCTGAATAATGCTTTACTTGTTTCTCATTGCACCAAGATATAAATTCGGCATACGTTTTTCCATACAGACTTCTGCTCTTTTCCGGTAGTAAATTTAATGATGCTGAATTAGCACTTTCTGCCACTTCCGGCGGAATTAATGTAAAATTTTCATCCACCTCCATTGCTTGGAAGAATTCAACGCAACACAAAACACTAAAAAACCGTTCGATTCTGTTTCACGCTTAATAATGACAGTGAATAGCGCTTTAGATTGACGTTGTTTGATTTGTTGATTTCCTTGGTTACCATGGAAACCATCAAAATCGTTCATTAACAGAAAATCATGCATTAATAAGGGTCATTAATGTTTGATTTTGAGAACGTTAATAACGGATGTAAATACACGGTCGACGGAAAAAACATTTTAACCAACCGATGACGTTCAAATGTATCAAAGACTACATCCTGATTAGGATATTCTGCTAAAACTGCCGAAGACATAATCGCAGAGAATAAGTCTGAGACTCGTCTTCGTTTTGAATTCCAACTCGAAAATGGGCCATAATAATAAAGGCACCACGAAATTATTCTGTCTTCGTAAAGACAGACTTATAATCAGTAAACAAGAATATCCTAAGAGAAGAACAACAAAAATACCACAACAATCAAAAAACAAATGATAATGACAGATACACAAGCGCATATACAAACATGAGCAATTTCGCCAACTTACCAATACTAAAACGTTATAATCTATGCATTTTTAATGTAAGTAATTGCGGTCAGTTGAAATTGCTCAGAAAGTCTTGAGGAATTTCAGTTATCTAAAACCTATAGAATACAGAATTATAACAATGCTAAAATAAATTTTATAAACTTATCTTAATATTTAGGAATATGCTCAGACAATGAAAAGAGACTAATAGCATATAAAAACAATATTTTAGACTATATTCAAGAGGTAACTGATTGTAAATACAGTATGTATATTAGGTTGCATATATATAGTAGGCGATGCAATACACGCTCGTCTACAAAACGACATTGTAGTCCATATTTTGTAATGTAGAAATACACACACAAATGTAGAAAGAATGTAAAAAGTTTTCAGAAGACCCTTAGTTATATTCACATTTAAAAAATAATAATATTTAATATAGAGTTAATATTTTATATTGACAAATTTCATTACTGAATATATAACCTGATTATTCTACTAAGTGTCTGTAAATGTTTCTAAGCCAATTAAGTTGGTAGTATGGATTTTACTTTTCTACAGTTGGTGAAATCCAGTGGCGCAGTATAGAACCACGGCATGACCATATTGTTCTGAATGATGATAAGCAGTAAAAGCAGAATGAGGTTATATTGTACAGACTTGCAGGCACGGCTCGTGATGACGTACTGTGGGGGCACGTACAATGACGCGAGTGCCTCGTGTGTTTTCGGTGTTTATTAAGAAAACGTTGCAGTTAGTATGCGAGAATATACGAAGCACGCGCATCATTGTACGTGCCCCCACAGCACATCACGAGCCGCGCCTGCAGACTTGTTAATAGACATATTAAAAAGTATTATTAAATGAAAATTACACTGATATTTAGAAAATAAGTACAAAAATAAGTATAGAGCCACGAGATGACCATATTGTTCTGAATAATGACAAGCAGTAACAGCACAATGACGTTATATTGTACAGACTTATTAATAGACATATTAAAAACGCTATTATTAAATGAAAATTACACTGATAAGTAGAAAACAAGTTTATTTATAAAAATTGTTGAAAATGTTCTCCATTTGCTTGTAAACATTACATTATTCGTCATTTCATGTTTTCATATACATGACAAAGCTGTTCTTGTGTTATGTTTTGAATTTCATGCCTAATCGCTTGTTGAGGTTGCTATTTACATAACCAGATTAGTAGAGCCATGCTTCGTCAGTGAAGAAGGTTAGGTCCAGTAAACTATTTTTATTAAAGTGCTTGTTAAACCATTGACAGTACAGTATACGCTGTTGATAATCACGAGGGTACAATTACTGTACAACCGAAACTCGATAGGGATGCATACAGGCGCGGCTCGTGATGACGTATTTGGAGGTGCACGTACAATGATACGAGTGCCTCGTGTGTTCTCGGTGTTTACTAAGAAAACGCTACAGTTAGTAAAGGAGAATACACGAAGCACTCGCATCATTGCAAGTGTCATCATGAGCCGCGCCTGGATGCATATGTAAATTTCTATGTAGACCTTTTGCACAACTAGCTCTACTAATACCTGAAAAGAACACATAATTAAGGACCTTGCACTTATTTAAATACTCTAGCTCGCGTATCTGCCTGTGCGTAGTGATTTCTTGGGGCTTTGGTGGATCCGTTCTTCAAGATCATTAACAACAGCTTCAGTTAATGTTGTAGGTCTTCCGGTTGATTTATCCTTACAAATACAATTTTTTCTCTCAAAACGATTTACAATCTCACACTTGTTATCGCTGAAAACCCCATAGTTCACATTTTCATTAGGAAACTGATCGAAGCAAGACTGCAAACTGTACGGCCAAGTTCCGTCCTGACTGCGAGTTGCACTTCGAAAGTGGGGCATAAGAATGTGTGCGTCTTGTTCAGGCGTAAACATTGTTGGCTTTCCAGTCAATACTGAAAAAATTATTTACGACTTACAAACGATAATAATTGAGCACCCAAAAGAACTGTTCGAAATTAAAGGTATAAATATGAAGAATTCAGAGCATATAATTTTTACAAGACCGACGATGACAACTGACAATTCAATTAATGACAAATTTTTAACTACGTCTATGTACCCAGCTCAAGCGGCAGTGTTACCACTAAAACTTGATATAATTGCAGACATACCAACTAAATTGGCGTACAAACATTTACAGACACAATTTACAACTTATTAAGAGGCTTCCTTGTATATAAAAAGCCTGGTGATTATTTGAAAAGGGGGTTGAAATTGTATGTGTCCAACGCTGAAGATACATAGTATAATATGCGTCCTAATATATATTATCTTTTAGCCTGTTATTTTTAAAACAGCTTCCGAAGATAATACTAGCAACCTCCAACATCTCTTTAAACATAATGAAATGCTATCCTTGTAAACAACACGTACATCTTTCGGTGTTGTACTTTAGACGATTTTCAATTTCCTTTCCGTCGTTTGAGTGGTCGACCAATACATAATTTTTCTTATGGTTTTACATTTCTATTTATCGAATTATTCCATTATTGTTTTCTGAAACGTCTTACGATGTAGGCTACTTCGCATGTACTTTTTATATTTTGCAAACATCCCTTATGTTGACTTATATCTTGTTGATAGTGTATTAAGTGTAGTGCATATCTTGTAATGTTTTTGTTTTAAGATATATTCATTCTCCCTGATACTGTTTTAGATATAACTTCTTGCAGATTACTCTATCAAATTTTAAGATAGTAAAGTAATTAAAGTAATTATTTGGATAACGAAAACAATTTGAAACTTATTTGAGTGTGTAACATCTCACCATTTATATAAAACAAAAACATTGTTAATAATATCAAAAATATTATTAAAAATCGAATGTAGAAAACACAGTGCATTGTATGGATTATTATACCACTGTTTACTGTTAACCAACTTCTTACTTTTTGCCATACCTATATTGGTTTCAAATATTGAGACAACCGTGTTATATCGTTGGTCAGTTTAATTAAACATATGCATAAGTATTTGTAAGGATATACCATAGTATAATGTAACAAGTATAATAGGCTTATTTCACGACAACGTGTATTACATAGTAATCTGTTTTATAACGTATCAGTAATCTTGCTAATACAAGATATGGATTTCGATTACTCTTTCATATTCCTCAAGTTATGGTCCTAAAGTTCCTTTTCTTTAAAAATACATAGACCCGGCATTTTTTTAAAACAACAATGGAGCAACTTCCAACATTGCCAACATTTAAGAAAATTTCATTAATATTATAATGATAATATATAGTCTGCAATTCATGTAACATAATCAATTTCCGCTGTCGCACTTTACTGGTGTATTGGCATATGTGGAAATGCGAATGCACCAGTAAGCTTAAGACTGCACGTCTGGACACGGCCACTGTATGGCACATCTGCGGTCTATTGAGGTCCATTGAAGCATAATAAATTGAAATGATGAGACAAATGGAATAATACAAGTAGAAGGTTGAAAATGATTAATAATGAGTTACGAACCTCAATCTCTAACAAAGAATAGTATATTAAGATACAAGTTTCATAAGACATGATTTTTGCGCACGAGTTCAGGGTTTAGAAAACGAGGCGTAGGCGGGTTTTCTAATGAACGAGTGCGCAAAAATGTCCTATGAAACGTGTATTTTATACCATTTTTCTATTCCGCCTTTTAAATGTTAAAAAATGTTTAAAATAATAGTCATGTTCAATACGAATATTTTAGATATTTTATTTTTTTGACGTTGGTTACACTGACTTATAATTTGAACATTTCAAATATTTGAAATATTGTTATGTGTTTTGAAATTTAAATCTTAGACTAATTTATGTAACTATCGAACATCTAAATGGACGAAATAAGTAATTGCACGCAGCCAGAGCTTCGGAAAATTGCATAAGACAATTTGGAAAATCTTCTGCCAAAAAAATCTCGACACATTTATAAAATGAAATATAACCAATTTATAACTTAGTGTAAAGAAAATAACATCGTGACTATTACAGAAAACATTATGATTGCCTATTTTGACAAGGAAAGCAAAATAAAAAGGCATCTTCCTTGTGGTCCAAATATGTATTCGATGTTTTAATATTTATAAAAATACAGATATCTCAAAATTTTCTAAACTAATAGCATATTTAAAAGATTGTCTGAAGGCTATGAGCCTAAGAAATCGAAGATTTTAGAAATAGAGCACATTATCTGATTTATAATAGAAGCCGATGATAGAACATATTTAGCAATGAAAGTAAGTAATAAGAACATAATTATAGTAGTATTATGTACATTATTTTGTTATAATAGTTATATTAAAATTATGTTAGGTCATTCTTAAAATGGGCCTTAATGGAGCTTGCCGTCGTGAAGAAATAACAAACATGATAATAGATGATATACAGTTTAAAAATGATGTCATAATGGTTGACGTGCTACAAACTAAAACTTATGTTCCTAGACAATTTATTATAATTCAATGGTTATGGATTGATTTAGTGAAAAAATATTATTATCTTCATCCCAGTCATATTACATATAGGCGTTTTTGCCTGCAATATAGAAATGGCTTGTGTGTAAATATTCCAATAGGTATGAATACAATAGGAAGAGTACCAAAAAATATTGCTACTTACTTGAAATTACCTAATCCTGAACTCTTCACTGGACATTGCTTTAGACGATCCAG
This sequence comes from Melolontha melolontha, assembly GCA_935421215.2. Classification (NCBI taxonomy): domain Eukaryota; kingdom Metazoa; phylum Arthropoda; class Insecta; order Coleoptera; family Scarabaeidae; genus Melolontha; species Melolontha melolontha. The sequence goes on along the minus strand of OW285237.1, from coordinate 161,708,181 downwards.
TGCAAAACATTTGGCTAATAGTGGAGGAGATTTAATTACAATTAAGCGCCATGGAGAATGGAAATCTTCCGCTGTGGCTGAAGGTTACATTGATGATTCCATCAAGAAAAAATTAGACGTTTCTGAAATACTATCTAACACTGCACCTAATACGTCTACTAAAATCACAGAGAATCCATCAACTTCTAATTCAATGGACAGTGATTTATTAGTTAATGTGAATCAGCAGGGGTTCAAACAAAATATAGTGTGTTCCCAGAATCTGCCTGGAATATCTATTAATGCCTACGAATCTTCTAGTGTTATAGTAAAAGTATACAACAATTGCAGTATTCACAATGATAAGTAATCTCAATAGAAGTATTTATAGAGTCTAGCTTTGTTAACGAATTTATAGATACACTCCTTTAGCAAGAGTTTGTCAAACGCCTTTTATTATGTATAATTTGTACTAATAAAGTTTTTGCAAATGTCGCTACTATTCTCTCTATAAATTTTATTTACATTTTAATCACTGTCAAACGTTCATATCTAACCATACCTAACTTTTAAAACGATTTAATTCTATAATTTAGTTCCTTGTTACACTTGTGACCAAGTTCGAAAAAAAAATAAGAGTGCAGTAAAGTAATATATTACGATACTGTGTAACCAAGCAACGGGGAATAGTAATTAGCACTTTACGACACCAGAATAGAAAAATTTAGTTTCAATTCTTGAGCACATCTCAAGATATACTTGGGCTTGACACGAGAGGTAACAATAAGGTTAGAACTGCAGCTTACAGGAGATTTATAAATCGAGCCTGGCTGAAATATATTTAATAATAATAATAATATACTTTAATACCCAACAGGCTAGGCCCAATTACAAGGTACATTATAATTATAAATTACATGACATGGAAGTGCAATCAAATGAAGTATAGACTTAAATAGTGCTGTCCATCCGCGAGCCATCCTCAAGTAAATAGATCATCCTGCATTCTATTGGTCACGTTGGAGAGAATATAGGTAGGAGTCCGTTTCAAGACGTTTGTCTTCGCGAAGGGAACCGTAAATGTAAATTCATACCTAGAGTAGGAACCAAAAACGACACATTCGCATTGAACACATTCGCTCCAATATGAACGTGCTGTCAATAATGTTTTCCATCAGTTTAATTAGGAATTTCCTACAAATATTATCTCTTCTTACGCCTAGTGATGACATGCCATGACGTAAAAGCAAATCATCCTGGGATGCACCACGTTTGGAAAAACATTAGCTACTATTGCCAGGAGAGCGAACACTTCATAATATGACGTATCCCCTCGGATTCTTGTTTCCTTTAATAAGTTTTCCGAAACGCCGCAAAATTGTAGTTAACAGTAAATTCAATTGATAATTATTTTAGGCTATAGTAATTTCATCTTTGATCGTAGATTTCACTCGCTGCGATCAAATTAAAATTTTCTTTTTTGCCACTTTTTAAAATAATATTCTTCCATCTGAATCATAATATTTAAGCCATATTGTAAACACGTTTAGAAGATCTAAACTTTGGTACAGCCCAATCAATAATACTACCAATAAATCATCAATCTGGATCAGCTATATCATTATACAGTAAAAGAATATTAATAAACAGTTTCGTTATTTTTTATGAATGAACACTATAAGTTGATTGTTTAATTATGCCTATGCAAAAACACATCTATAAAAATATTAAAAAGAAACTATCACAAATTACCTCAATTATAATAAAAATCATACTGTATTTCGATCTATATAAATTCCTTATAAGAGAACAAACCAGAATCATGCCCTTAATTCGGACCTGATATGAAGCGTACGTACACATTTAATTTCATTACGGGAATTATATGGTGATAGGTAATGTGCCAAAATTCTCGAGGACGTAGGAAGATAATATTATTTACGCCACTCTGCTGGAAAATTACGTGTATGCCTGAGCAAATGGAATCTCATTATATAATTTGGTTTTGGTTAATTGTCGTCAGTCATTATACATTTTGCCTATATTACATAAATTTACCTACATATTGTATCTTAATTCTGTCATTATTAATGTTTAATTCCTGAATGGAATTTTAGGAAACCGCAGTTGATATTTCGAAATTAAATTAGGAATTAAATGGATTCTAAGCACATATATAATAGAATTAACATTTCTTATTTTGTGTGCAACAAGAAATAATGAACGCCTGACATTACTTGCTATATACGGGGATGGAAAATATTGTAGGAAGGTGCCCGTTAAAATACATGTGCAATTAATACATGTGGATGTTCAATTTTTTTTAACTCGTTTAGTGTTGGATAATTAGGGGATGTTAACACAAAAGAATATTAACTTTCTACATCTACATCTTACTCAGAGAAGTGTATCAGTGGAGAGTGCTACAACATGAACTAGACATTTAGAAAGGTATAAATGGAGTATAAAGGGTATAAAGGCATAAATGGATTTACTGTTAAATCCGAAACAGTTACAGGGCAGTATTTATAAACACCTAGTTACCCTTAAAAGTGTCTAATCTAATAAACAAAATTGAATATGGTTGCTATAGTTACACATGTGATATTTTATCAATCAGTTGTCAGAATTCACAAGTTGGAATAATAAAATAATGAATTTTGAAAACGATATGGCTGACGAAAAATAGATTTAAAAAAACGACTTTCGGATCACTTATTAGGTATTTGCTTTTTAAAGGGTTATCAGACAAAGAAATTTTTGTTGATATGATAGAAATCTTAGTGATCAGCGTCCTTCATACGCCCTTATTAAAAATTGGGCGGCACAATTTAAGACACGCGGATTAATTGTTAAAGATGGGCACCTCTCTGGAATAATTTCTGACCATTCCGAAAAACACTGATTCTGTTCTGATATGATTTTAGAGATCGACGAATTGGGATGAAGTATATTGTAGAAGCATTGCATATTTCTTATGAACGCGTGTTTCATATTCTTTATATGAGAAAGCTCTCTGCGAATTGGACTCCGAGATGCTTGAATGCTGGTCAGAATCGCATTTGGTTGATAACGCGAATCGCATCAATCGCTTCTTCTGGAATCGAAAATCGTTGATCACGTAATTTATTCTTCACGTACGGGAACAAAAAGATTAATAAATTCGATGTTTCGACCTATCAAAGTCGAGTTGTTCCTACTGATGTGGAGAGCTCGCCTTGTCATGGTGAAGAATTATCCTAGTCGCTTGTGGTTTTTCCTTATTCCTCCAAAGAGTTCTGGCAAACAATGGTTGTGTACCATTCAGAATTGATAGTTCTACCATTCTCTAGTGGCACTGCAACCACATGTCCACTTGTTCTAAAAAGTCGGCGACCATTTGCTTCGATTTGGCTCGTTTGGCTCACTTTGGAACACTCACACCGTCGGCTGCTGTTTCTTTTTCGGGCTCATACGCACGCATCCAAGATTCGTCACACGTGTCGAAGTTATATACGTCTACTGACGTACCCCGATTGTATTGTTTGACCATTTCTTTTCACCAATCGATACGACCCTTTTCTTAGCGATTTTCAAATTATGCAGGAGGCAACGCGAAGAATTCTTTTTCACGGCTTAATGTTCATTCAATATCTTATGTATATTTATCATACTAATACCGGGCGATGCGTCATTCTCACGCTGTCATATGACAATCTTGCATTTTCAGTTCACGTACAGCATCGATGTTTTCTGACACAACAACCGATTTCAGACGATCATCTTTAAATTCGTCCATGAGAAAAGAACGGCCACGATTGAATCCATTAAATTAGCAACATGCAGTAGTTCTACTGGGTGTCCTTGAAATAAAAACACACAAAAATGGAAATATTAAATTCTATTGTATATGACAATGTTATTTTCTACCGTTTTTATAAACATCAATTTTGCCGCCTCTAAATTCTATAGCAGCATTCTTACTTTTTCTTACTTCTTCTAACAAAAAAAAACATTGTCGTAATACACATGAAATGATGTCAGTTCTAAAAGTTCACAAATTATTTTTATGATTTTTAACAATCCACTCAGCATACAGAAAGTTATAGATTTTATAACATCGACATCTGTTACGTATGCAAACATACGGGGTGTGTGTGTAACTTCAATAGAGGTACATATTTATTATATATGAATTCCGAATATTTTGCGAATTTTGCGAATATTTTCGCGTCGCAATTGACTCACAATATTTTCATTTTAAGGACAGCCTGCAATATGGTCTTTCATTGCCGAAAGTCGAACTTGAGAACACTGAGATAACCAACGTCGAAAATCGTAGTAAATCATCCCACGAAAATTTCCACGAGTGAATTCCATTTCTCTACTAAGAAGAAATTTTCAAGTTATTGTAAACAATACAAACAGCATCTGTATGACAAAACATTCTTAGTACGTATACCGTCAAATTCAAACTTTACGATGAATGTATCAAATGGCGCCTAGCCAGTTCGGGATACAACAATAACTACCCTCGTACAACCAATACTAATATTAAAATTATTCTTTAGACTTTCCCTTTTTCGTTTTCATTCACATACAATAAAAGTACTAAAACTATTTTTCATAAATAAGTTAAATCGACCCTGACAACGTTATCAAAATAACATAAACTTTTATGAGAGAAAAAGACATTTCCATAATCGAAACCATAAAACTTTTTACAACGCGTTATCAGCTTCCACGATAAATTTAAATTTTCTATTTCCAAATTTTACGACAGCACCAAAATCAAAAGAAAAAAAAAAGAAATACGAAGAGTACACCCCGTCTCCGAATATCCGTTGCCTTGCCTTAAATTTGACGTCTGTCCTCCTCCGAATCCACTTTCCTTTTTATAGCGAGGGAATTTTACTGCTGAAGAAAAAAAAAACGTGGAGTCATGAGATTTGCACATTCACATTCCGCCTTTTCTCACCTCTAACGCCCCTCTTTTTATCTCTTCCTTGTATATGTGCGTTTTGTGCCGGCGTTAGTGTTTCTCTGTATACCTTCGATCTCAGCCTCTACCTTTGCTCCTTTGTATTATGGAAGCGAACACCGTCAATATGTTCCTTTCACTTGTTAGCTTAAAAGCAGAACAATCAAAAGCCCACCACGGAATTAGTTTAGGCGTCTTAGGCGCACGTTCAAGGCATATTAATTAGGCAAATGTTATTCATTGAAAACTAGATAGAAATTATGATTAAATTATACACAATCTGAAGGTCACGTATAATACAAAATGTAAAATTTGGTTAAAACCCGGTTTCTTAAACTGAAACAAATACAATGATATTCAAATAAACCATTTATTCTAAAAAAAAATCGTTTTTAAGATATAAAACAGTTTAGAGTTTACACTAAATTATGCGTTACTAATAAGGACAGGTTGAACAATGATAGCTTAAACATGAGTTTAACGAAACCAGGCTTAACATTTAAGAACGTCTTAATCACAAATGCGTTGTAGAAGTATGGTTTAAACGGAGTTTAAGTAAACCATACATATCGAAGGTTGGTAATGCAAAAGTAAGGATTTCTGTGCAACATTTTTGTTTGATGTTGGTAATCGGCTCTTGTTGAGCGATCAGTTTGCCAATCAGTGGAGACCTGAATAAAACTACAATTTTTAAACGACACAAGTATTTAAAACAATGTATATATATATATATATATATATATATATATATATATATATATAAATATATATATAAGTGTTTAGATAATTTCTTAGCCGTTCATTAAATATAACAGTTATATATATATATACCGATCGTTTTGACAAATAGGATAAATAAAGCCGGGAAGAGGTAAGGGGTATGAAAATTCGCAAAGAAGTGGGGACGCGTACCTATGAGTCTAGATACCACGGTCTAGTAGCGCAAGTAGGCGACACAATACGCAGTTAGTTGCAGTCAGTAGTTCACAGCAATCGGATCGAAGTGTGTATAACAAGGACAGGCCGCTACGTCCATAATGGATTTATTTTTAGTAAATGAGAAAATTGAAATTATAAGTTGGAATTTTCAAGGGAACACGTATGAAGAGATTAGAAACTTATTCCCTTTGTCCTTTCCTAACAGACCTGTGCCATCGATATCAACTATATCCCGCGTTATTAACAAATTTAAAACCTACGGATGTGTCGTTAACTGCTATCGATGCAGACGTAATAACCCGCCACGTGATGAGGATACGGAGGTAGCAATTTGTGCTTCTGTGGAAGAAAATAAAAATAAATCTCTTCGTGATATTGCCGAAGAATTAGATATTAGTAAATCAACTGCGTACGCGGTTTTGAAAAAAAACAAATATCGGTCATATAAATATCAAAACCACCAAGAGATTTTTGAGGATGATTATTTTCGTAGAATGGAGTTCTGTCAAACTATAATCGATAAAAATATTGAGATAAATAATTTTATTGAAAACATATGTTTTACGGACGAGTCCTCGTTTACTATTCATGGCGCACAAAATCCAAGTATTTGCCAATATTGGTCTCGAGACAATGAGCACAGAGTACTTCAAACTCGTACGCAATATCCACAGAAATTAAACATCTGGGTGGGTATTTACAATAATGACATTATAGGACCATTTTTTATTAACGGCAATTTGAATGGACAACGGTATTTGAATCTGCTACAAGAACATGTTATACCAGGTCTTGAAGAAGTCTCAGACAATATTAATAATGTATGGTTCCAACATGACGGGTGTCCTGCACATGAGCATAGGGATGTTCGGCAATATCTCCAAAATGTATTCCCAAATAAATTAATTTCGAAAGTGGGCACCATTCGATGGCCTGCAAGATCCCCTGATTTGGCTCCTCTTGACTTTTTCCTTTGGGGTTATATTAAAAATAAAATTTATAGTCATAACCGAGCTACAACTTTGCCAGAATTACGACAAAAAATTATTGAGGTTTGCCAAAATATTTCTCCCGGTTTGTTGTCTAACGTTCGAAGAGAATTTTACGATAGAATGGGTTACTGTTTAATGCAAGAAGGGAAAGCATTCGAACACTTAATTTAATAAATTATAATTTATAAAATTAATTATTATTATAGTTTTAATTTGTTTAGATATTTTCAGAATGAGTTTAATTTATATTTTAAAGAGTACGCCCTGTTATTTAATTTTTAGAAGTCTTATTTAAGTTTTTCGTATAATAATATTCAGCTCGAAATAAATTTTATGTTTTAAATGGTACGTAGTTTTATTTCATTTTAATTTAGAGAAGTTTTTCCACTTAATTTGATGTTTTAAAAAATAAGTTGCCTTATGTTAATCTACTGTTAAAATTAAACGTTTTTACATTGCATATTATCATAGTTTGTGAAATGTCTTCAAGCACAACACGACGCATAATGCACCTTCTCAAACCTTCGCTAAACTGCTACCCAGCTTCTAGCTAATAGAAATGAATACGCGCATGATATGCACACAGCATTCGTGGTTATCTGAATAAGCGGTGTGCTCTACAATATTGGTGGGGACGTACTTCCCTTGACCTCCTCACCGCTTTTAATATCTTACAACTCAAAACGATCGGTATATATATATATATATATATATATATATATATATATATATTGAAGAGGTACCGTGTCCAACGGCTGTTAGAACTAACTAAGAATAAAGTGAGCGTTAAAACTATAAAATGAATGATATAAGTTAAACTTAGAAGATTTGAATTTGAAAATTGGGCGCCAAGTTTTAACGTACTTAGTTGATCCAACGCTATCTGTTAAATACCCCACTAGTTGCGGTAGAACTTGAGTACTTATGTTTTTATTTATATCTCAGGGCTCAAAGTCGGTTGTTTGTATATCCCGTAAGTACAATGTCAATGGTATATTAATTAAACACAAACTCAACATTCAAACAATTCAAATAAAAGATCGAATCTAAATCAAAGTAATAAAAATTTATTAGAACAAAAATAGATAACTGTAACAATTATTACGTGCGAATAAGAAAACTGTACATAAACTAGTATTATCTGAACTATACGGTAAAAAACGGAATTATGCAATTGTGCACATGTGTTACTAACTATCGTTAAGGTTATGAATAATACAACAGTGCAAATAGATATTGTAAGTTACTTAAAATTAGACACACAAAAGGTAAGTTTTATATATATATAAGTTTTATAAAAGATTAAGAATGAATGAATGATTATATATATTTAAATAGATGTTAAGAAATGTAGAAATTCATGTATTATATTTTGATGCAAACAATGTTTGATATTGTGTTGTGATATAAATTTAATATTAACTTTTAAATGATGTTTTAGGTTTTATGGGAAATAACTGGGAAGGAACCTGGTTTTTTCCTGTGTCTAGGCTCTGGTATATCTTCTGGGCTCGCAATTGTAGGAATAGATCAGAGTTCGTCTGCTCTTATTGAAGTCCCTGCGTCGGTAGCGGTCCAATGCTGGAGTTATCGGTACGATGTAGTTCCAGTTCCGAAAAGATGCTTCGTTCGATATTTATTATATTCGACGTGATGCTGGTCCAATTATTCTCTCAAAAGTTCGGCCTGATTTCAAGGTATTAAATGTATACTGATTTCGTAGAATATACTTGATTTTTAAATAGTAATTTTAATTAAACTTTTTGTGATAGAAAAAATGCGGCCATTCGTTGTAAAATTTTAGTATCAGACGCTTTCTTCGGCTTTTGTTTTCCATAGCCTGTATTAAATATCGGCAAAAGCCTCTAAGTATATGCTTTATTTGCATCTAATATAATATGAATTTTCATAATGTTTTCATTTTAACATAATAGAAAAATTAATTAAATAATTTAAAAAAGTTTATAATGTGGTTTTCAATGTTAGATTAGTTCAAAAATGCACCGTAAAAATCGCATTCGCGGGGTTCGAAACAATTTCAAATTAGTGGGCGTGGTTAACTCGCTTCGATATAAATCTTGATGTGGATAAATTAAATACCTGTAATTTTACGCGTATGATTTGAATTTGAAATGGAAAAATATAAATATAAAAAGTAAGTTTAAAAATCAAAATAAGTTAATTATCAATTTTAAAGTTATCGTCGTATTAATTTATACACATCTCGAAACTAATTTCACAAATTACGTCCACCAATTCAATATTTATACAGGGGTTTATTATATGTTGTAATCTGTGTTTCTTATTGTAGTGCTGGAATAAGTGTGCTGGTTGAACCATAACAATATATATATATATATATATATATATATATATTCAAAGTGTCCCGTATCGTTATGTTAAAATTTTAAGTAACTTTAATGTAATTTTAAGTAAAAAAATTTGTAGTAACTTGTATATTTGTAAAATGTATGTAAATTTGTAAATTTGTATGTAAAATTTGTATATCCATTTTTATTTGTTTCAGTTACAGATCTATGAATGTGATTGTCAGATCATGAAAAAAATATAATCCTAAAGTCAATACAAACTGATTTTATTTAAAAAAAAGTTATACGATTTAATAACAGGCTTGTGGTTGTTAACATCGCATAATAAAATGTTATCCTAAATAAATAAACACGTGTCGTAGTGTATACAGTAATTTCTTGGAGATCTACAAAAAACAGTACTGGAAATTGATTTATGATAAAGAAGGTTCTTACTTATTTCGTAAGTGCTGAACCATGAATATTATACAATAAACAAATGTTCAGATGACTGTTAACGTTTCATTTTTTAATAAAGGATTACATTACGTTTCAGTTCATACAACAGTTTATTAATGAGTGGACACGCTTTCTTTATTCAAAATGCCTTACCGATTTTCTTCTCAAGAGTATGCGGACATGCATTTTGTGTATGGCTACTGTAACGGCAGTGCACTTCAGGCAGTTATTGAATACCGACATCGGTTTCCCGATAGGCGCATTCCTCATTACAGAACGTTTCTGGAAGTACACAGACAATTTCGGTAATGCGGATTGCGTGATTATCTTTTCTACCAACGAGTAAATTTGCCAGCAGACTTAGAGGAAGAAGCATAGCTATTGTTACAAGGGATCCAACTCTCAATGTACGTCGAATGGCTAGACAACTAGGAGTGCCACGAACGACAGTTTTGAATTTTAAAACGTGAGGGCTTATATCGATATCACTATCGCAGGGGACACGGTTTGCTTAAGGCAGACCATTATGCTCGTCTAGTTTATTCTACCTGGATATTAAGACTGTCACGGCTTCATTTTAATTTCTGCAGAACAGTCCTCTGGACAGATGAATCTACGTTCACGAGAAGCGGTGTTACAAATCTGAGAAACCTGCACAGGTGGTCATGAGAAAATTCCAAAGCTATACGCCCATCTAAATTTCAACATGAATTTTCTATTAACGTTTGGGCGGCCCAAATCGATGACTTGCTGTTTGGTCCTGCTGTTCTTCCTGGGAGGTTAAATGTGGACAATTACCTTCAATTTCCTATTGACGAACCGCCAGGTCTTTTAGAGGATGTCCCACTGAATGTTCGACGAGACATGTGGTTTCACATGGATGGAGCACCACCACATTCCAGAATTGCTGTAACACTGAACTTGCATGAATACACCTATGTTCAGTTTTAAAATAAATGCTTCATTGCATTGGAACGTTATGCAACCAACATTGCGAGTGTCATCACTTGTAATAAGGCATTTTAGTTGTCAGTGTCAAGACAGTGTGAAAATAATTTATTAACATTTAACTTACACAAACAATATTAAAATGAATTTTATTATAAATTGAAAAAAGTTTGTTTTATTTATAATTCTTTAACTATTTAATAAATGTTCGAAGTGTCAACCTTCACATTCCATACAATATGCGAGTCGATTACGAAATTCCTGCAAAGAGTGTGTTAAAAAATCCGGTTTGGTTTGTAATTCGTCCCAGGCTGTACTTATACGTGCTTTTAAATCTTCAATCTTAGTGAAAATTACATAACTATAAATTTTAGATTTAAGGTATCCCCAAAGAAGAAAGTCATTCGACTATAAATCTGGGGAATGGGTCGGCCAAACTATCGGACCAAACTTCCCTATCCATCGACCAGGAAAACATGAATTTAGAAAATTAGTAATTGCTGCAGTTGAATGAATTGGGTCTCCATCCATTGGTAACCAGGCCAATATGTTTTACCAAATCGTTTAAATGGAGAGAGGTATTTACACTTTTACAAGAAGTATTACCAGGATTACTAGAAGAATTATCTTTGGAATTACGTAGAATAATGTGGTTCGTGCTCGTTGGGGCCCTTGCACATTTTACTTTGCAGGTCAGAAATTTTGTAAATGATATTTACGGTGAACGGTGGATTAGACGAGATGCATCAGATGCCTGGTCACCTCGATCACCTGATCTTAACAGCTGTGATTACTATCTTTGGGGCTATATGAAATCAATGGTCTACAAGACTCATGCAGAAAATGTGGAAGATCTTGAAAATAAATAAATCGATCTGTAAATTTTGGCTAAAGCATTCCCTAACACCTTGTATACTGATACATATTGGCATGCATTTAATCAGCAAATGTTGTAAAAAACAAGATATTAAAAAAATATTTGTCCTATAAAGGGTTAAGATAGAATCAGTCTGAGAAGTTATTTAAATTTGGAAATTTATTGGAATCTACAATGGCTAAATTTTCAATTCGAGAAACAATACGTGTTCGGAGTAATTCCTAGAATTTGGAATTATTGGAATCAAAATTTGTGTCAATAAAGTACGGTCCCACAAGTTCAGTGCTGAATATACCTGCCCATACCTTAACTCTAAGGTTGTATTGTATGTGTTTAATTTTGATAATTTTGAGAGTTGAACCATTTAATGTAAAAGACGCTTCATGAGTGAAAATTATTTTCTTCAACATATGATTTTCATCTAAGAAATTAAATAGTGTTTTTCAAAAATCAACACGTCTTATTATATACAAAAAAGGTTTAAGTATATCAATACGTTAAGCACGTATTACGCATTTGTTACAAATGAAACAGACATGAAATATACATATTTGTAACTGTACATATGGACAATACACCTCGTATTTTCAGCATTTACTTCTGCTTAAGACACGTGTTTCTGCCATTTACTATTAGGTTGCCATTTTCGGCATATCTAGTCTGTTTCGTCCGTCAGATGTCACTATATTATATGGTGCTACCGGATAGGACAAAATTTGCTATACCTTATAGGCGATTTAAGCTTTAATTACTTCACTAGCTTAACTGATGACGCCTAATAGTAAATGGCAGAAACACGTGACTTAAGCAGAAGTAAATGCTGAAAATACGAGGTGTATTGTCCAAGTGTACAGTTACAGATATGTATATTGCATATCTGTTTCATTTGTAACGTCTTATTCTATCTTCATCAAATAATTGTTGGTGATTAGAAAACTTGTAAGATTTGTATTTGTACTGTTTGAGAATTTTAAATACAGGCTTTGAAATATTAAATTGTGCTATTTTACTTAATGGTGTTATGGGTCATTTTTCACTTTATCATAACACATTTAATTTATGTCTTTTGAAAGAATATTGGAGTTTTAATTTTCTTTCTGTGTATTATGCAGCCATCAAAATCAAATTTCCTAGTAAACGCCTGAACTGTTTCAATAAATAGTATGGGCCTGTCAAGATTTTGATAGAAAACATTTCCAACTTTATGCCAGTTTAAAATTTCTATTTCTTCATCTTTTATATACATTTTTTAAATTAGGTGAAGTGTTAAATACTAAAATATTTATACTGTTATTTCTTTTATGCACATTACTGACATTGATTTTGACATTTGTCGAAACACATAATCGAGCGATGTTGGTTGCATAACATTCCCATGGATTAAGGCGTTTTTTTAAAACTGAACATAGGCTAAAAAAACCCACGGTAGGTACACATATAACAACACAAACATAATATAAAAAATATAAAAATATAAATCTTATAGCAGTCTATTAATCTTTCTATCAATTCTATTAATAATTCCAATTATTAATTAAGGTATGTCAAATAGCATTGTTGATATAAAATAAGTACTCCCTTATCTTATAGGGTCAATATAAACATTTCCAAAATGAATTACTAGTTATCAGGTGACTTGGTCGTTCTCTATATAACTATATAATTAAATAATACATTTTTTAATATATGTCAATCAATTTTTTTTCAAGATACCTAAATAGGTTAAACAATTCACTTAACTGTCTTAAGATTTCGTTAAACCCGGAACGTCGGGGGCTTAGCTAAACCAGAGAAATGTTCAAGCTTAAACTATAAACCTTGTATATACAATGCACAACTGTCACTAAGCTTACACTAGGTACCGCTCCTAAACTCAAATTGTACAACCGGCCCTAAGTATAAGCAACAACAATAAGGCAGAAAAGCGCTGCAGCGCCATAGACGTACGCATTGCAACAAGTGTACTATATAAATGAACCATACTGTTACGAATAATTATCACACGGTGTGCAACACTTATTACTCCTTAACTATCGTGATGAACTAGCATCATGATCATCAACCTCACGAACTGGAGACGATCCGAAGAAATTTTACAGCATCAGGAATGTTTCCATACTTGTCTCAGAGAATGATATTCGCAGTCGTGAAAATATGTTCTTATATTTGGAAAACGACTATTCGACATCGACTGACGTAACACAGGCGTACGTAAAATACTCTTTGTACTAACTTAACCAATATATAGATGCACCATTTGTTAAAATCGGCGACTTTCTTTAACACACTTTCGAACTTCTGTTTGACGCGCTCATGTTTTGCATCATCTATAGCCTGTAAGCAGTGAATTTACTTCGTCCATTATTTACAGGGACACCACTAACGCCATCGCACTATGTTGTAATTTCTCTATTGCGTCAGCCACTCGTTTGTAGTTGGTATAAACAGTTTTTAAACTCGAAATTGAGTCTGGCTTTCCTTAACAACTGCAGCCTTGGCTTGATTAAACCAGCTATAACTGCTATACAGTTTCTATTTGTTGGAAATCGTCTGCATAATAAAAGCTGCTTTCAACCATGTTCTCCAACGTGTAAGGACCGGCTGCGGTGATTCGGCAAATCCAGAACACTTTCTTATGAAACTTGCAAAGACGTTTAGGAGATTTCAGAAACACTTTCTTTTTACTCGCTATTAAAACATCTACCTTGGGAAAACATTGTCGAATAGTTTCTGCCACAAGATGTACTTTACACGTAACATGTAAAAATTTACAAACGTGTTATGAACGAGAACCGCTAACCGCACGCATTGTCGCGGCCCCATCGGTCACAAACAACAATTTTTGACTTGTTGACACTTTAAATTTTTCTAACGTCTTCAGCGCCATTTACGTAATTTTATTGTATTGCAATTACCAGTACACTCAGTGGATCTTCTACTAGCTAAACAGCAATGGCAATGCCGAGGGTCCAGCACACGTACTAATATTGGCAGAATTTTTTTACGATGTGTCGTCTCGTCAACATATCACCACAGTCGTCAATTTCGTAATGGACATGTAATCTTTTCTACAGTGTCATCGAGTACAGTTGGTATGTGGTTCCATAATGTGGGACGATTTGGTAATTGGAACTGTTGATTGTATGTGTGCCAAAACCTTCTACTTGAGTGTTTATCTAATATATGAAGTGGAATATTACAGGTTATCAACATTACAATAAATCACTTTGCAAGCGCAAGCCCTGTTATCTATTTTGATGTTGTACATAATTTCCACGAAGTGTACGTCATATTTGCTTCAGGACATTAACGGTTTATCGCATACCTTACACATTACTTTCGCTCTATCGTAGAATAAATCACCAAATTCACCAATAAACTTTTTCACTTGCACGTGCGACATACTTTATTATTAAATTAAAACGTTTCAACTAACACAGCAGAGAGTCTAACATACATACACCACGATAACTCAATATCATCCTCGGCCGTGGGGAAGTACGTTGCTGATACCTCTCTACTGCGCTGACCGTCCACTGAGCTCATTTTAGTGTTATCGCATGTGAAAAATGTTCATATATTACAGCAGAGTCTCTCCGGTGAATGTAGCGCTTATGGCATACAGTGCTCGCTGACATGGTTACTTATAAACTCCGGGTTTTTTATATTTTTAACTTTCATCTTGTTATTAAAAAGTAAAAACTGATATTAAAATTACGTTCCGATAAAATGTTACCTATATTACCACAAATTGGTCCAAAGTATGTTAAAGATACAAAATAAGTTTAATCTTAAGAAAAAACTATTGTAGGTACGACCAAAACCTCGTGATAGCGATGGGCCAGTCTGCGCATATTGTATTAGAGTGGGTGGAGTTATGCAATTAGGCTTATCTAGCTTTACGCCCGCCCCTTTTATCAGCGCGCCAATACGATGCGAGCAGCTCTATACGTTTTGCTACCGCGCAACTATCACGAGGTTTTGGTCGTGGCATAGTTTGTTGTTTTTACGTTCTTTTAGTTTATTAAATGAATTTACCTCTAAACAGTTATTAACTGCGATTGCTTTGAAATGTTTAATTCTTTAAAGCTTTTGTATGAAAGTGGGATAGAAAAGGCTTTATGTATCATCCCGTTACATACCGTATACAGCGTATACGTGTTACAGCGGAATAAAATTAAATAAAACTAGGTTGAGTCTTTATCAAATGTAACTGACGGATAGATATTTCTCTCATCATCTGAAGTTTGCAGATTCCTGTAGAAATCCTACAACCCTTCTGCGATATAGGGAAGATCAAATGCTGTTTTTTATACTGTTATTGGTACAGGTCTGCTATGTGCTTGTCTTCAATTAAGATCAATCAAATGCTGTTTTTTTATACTGCTATTGGTACAGGTCTGCTATGTGCCTGTCTTGGAGTTAAAATTGCACTCAATCGTCTTTTTTTTCTAAATTCATGAAACTGAAGCTTTCCTATTCATTTAACGAATTTTTTTGCAATTTCCATTTCATGCACAATAAAAGGTTTCTTTCTGCCTACTTACCGAATAAGTCATGGGGATGTTCAATTTTTAAATTGCACTTTTTCTGTTTTTCTTTATTAAGCTATTATCCGTGTCATACTCCATGTGTCCCGGTAAAACAAATTTGTGATTTATGGTCGTTAAATTTACGGAATTTTGTAATGCTACTAGACATGCTGCAGATATAAGACTATTTTAGTTTTGTCCTCCACATGAGTCTGAATACATTATAAGGTGATTTACACCTGTGTTTAAATCTTTTGTAATATATTAATAAATGCACGATCCTATATCGTTTCCACCCGTTTACCCAGAGATTCATACCACTCCCCGAGCGAGGGCCGGGGAGCGACCATGTGATACAAAGAGAGCTGGAAATAGATCTAGAAGGAGGAAATATAATTAACATCGAAAAAGTGGATGGATTTATCTATCGAGGAGCGTGGTTGACTGACAATGGCACCCACGAAATTACAGCGAGAATAGTGAAGGGAGACAGATGTGCTGGGTCACTAAGCAAGCTATTAAAATTTAAAAAAGAAAAGCGAAAATACATTTGTATAAGACGATTCTACGACCAACAGTAGTATATGCATGAGAAACGTGGGTTATGAACAGCGCAGAGAGTGCAAAACTGGAGGCGTGGGAAAGACGAAAGATGGGTGGGAAAGACGAAATAACAAGTTACTGCAGCTGTACCAAGAACCAAAAATAACTGATTTTATAAAAGCCCAACGGATAAGATCGCTGGGACACATCCAGACGAGAAAAGAAGAGCGCCTGGTGAAACGGATTATATAAATCAGACCTAGGCTCAATAGATGAAAAGGGCGACCAAGGACTAGGTGGCTACAAGCTGTCAGAAAGGACTTACGGGAAAAGAACTATATATTATTTTCCCGTAAGTCCTTTTTGACAGCTTGTAACCACCTGAGGATCAAGACCAGAAATTGGGAGGAATGGAGAGGAATTTCAAAGCTATGGGCCTAATGGCTTGTTAACTCTTTTTTATATATTATCCCTAAAAATCGAACTAAATAATTCCATTAGTTTTAATATCTATCTATCATATATGTGAATGTTGGTAATGTTGGGATGTATACTATTAACATAGTTCAGAAATTGAGTTGTCTAGTAGTACCGTTGAAGAGAGCTAGTACATCGCTGACATATCTATACCAAAAATGAATGTGTTTTTACCTAGGTTAGAGCTCATTATTTTATCTTCTAAACGTGACATAAAAATACGTGCTGGTAAAGGGCTCAGACGAGTTCCCATAGCCGAACCGCTATTTTGAGAATGCAATTTATTGTTAAATTAACACCAAAAATCATTTTTTCTTAAATTACATTTTCTTTATTATACTGTAATATGAGTCATGCAATGATATCACCCACCCTACGCATGTTCAAGGCCCTTCTCGAATCAGTCGACGGAGGATTCTAAAAATGGAGATCCGCAATTATTCTCGAAGGTGTATGGGCCTATATAAGCTATATAATGGAGGGTGAGAACATTCAACGAGTTGTTATATAAATATGAAATAGATATTGAAATAAATACTGTTATTATTAGTTTGTAAATATTATTTAGTGTTTTATTATTAATATAGTGCGTTTTAAGGTACCGTTGTTTTTTTTAAACAAAGAAGAAAGTATGTTGCAATACTTAAGTAATTAATATTTAGCTATTTTTCATGACTCGACATGTATCCAGAGCAATTATCACTAACTGCAAAAGAAGTATCACAGCATAATTAACTGTTATGAAATTATTTTCATTCCAATAACCTTCAACAGTGCAGATGATATTAAACTGTATCCCAAACAAATAGACGAATAGAGATATTATAACAAAAATTATTAGTTACAATTTTACCAACATCAAAATTGGTGTATATTTATTAAAAAGTATTGAAAAATTGTAAGTAATTAAATATTTTCGAACTACTACAGAAAACTACGTTTTGTATATACATGAGCGCTTTCGATTTAATTCAATTGCATTGTTTTATAACAATACAAATTTAGCAGGCTCACTTTTTCAAAGGTCAGTACTATTCATATTATTTTTCAACATTAAAATGAAATAATAAATAAAACTGAACGAACAAATGAACAAAATCTAAAGAAATATTTATTTGGAAGTACCGTATGGTGAAAATTTTCGACAATTACATTTTTATGCTGTCAAGGTTCAAAAGAGAATTCTCTTCATTTTATGTTTATAATCATACGAAAGTGAGTAGAGAAAAGGGAAAAACGTAATTGAATTAATTTAAAAGGCATGCATAATATATAAGTCATAAAATATTTCAAACACGTTTGCAATGTGCTATTTTTATTCTTCACATATTCATGAAAATATTTACCCAGAACATTTTCACATCTGAACTCGTGAAAACGTTTTCTTTTTAATACCAACGAAATGGAGAAATTTTAAACGGAAATATTACAAAGTGAGATGGAAGTACTAAAATTTGTATACTGTAAGAAGAATTAATAAGAAAAATTCTAATAAAATATCAATATCTGTAGGTACCACTGCATTAGAGTTCATGTATGTTCTGAAAATTTAAAAATGCAATTATTCTTCCTATTAAAATATATCCACGAAGAATGACCTTATCTTCAACTGCATTGGAATGGAATGAGAGGTAATAGAAATATGCAGGTGACATCAAAAGTTCCCCCAAAGTCGTACAGAAAACACTAAATTTTGCTATTTTCTGCGTTATTGCTTCCACAATCCTATGACATTGATATGATTTTATTGAAATATTGCAACAAATCAACAACTTAAACACACGCTTCATTGAAAATTCTACGAAATAATAAAATAGAATAAAACAATAACTTTATTATACCACTTTATTCACATGTAATAGTGACCGCGGTTTCGACATACAATGTCATTATCAAACTTCAAAAGTTACAGGCCTACATAGATCTTATAAATGACACAAAAATATATGGGGTGATTTATGATGTTATTTAAAATTACTACTATGTACATAACTATTATATACAACATTGGAAAAGAGGTGTATATATAAGATCCAACTGGTCGTTAAGAACAATATCTATTGTGTTGTTTCCGCTTTTAAAAATTTCTGGTGACTCTAAAAGATTTAATTTACGACCTTTCTCGGCCAAATGCAATATTTTATGACGACCAAATGTATGCCTTTCTGCCATTTACAAACCTTCTTATTACAGAAAGGCATACATTTGGTTATCATAAAATATTGCATTTGGCCGAGAAAGGTCGTAAATTAAATCTTTTAGAGTCACTAGAAATTTTTAAAAGCGGAAACAACACAATAGATATTGTTCTTAACGACCAGTTGGATCTTATATATACACCTCTTTTCCAATGTTGTATATAATAGTTAAGTATATAGTAGTAATTTTAAATAACATCATAAACCACCCCCATATATTTTTGTGTTATTTATAAGATCTATGTAGGCCTGTAACTTTTGCAGTTTGATAATGACATTGTATGTCGAAACCGCGGTCACTATTACATGTGAATAAAGTGGTATAGCAAAGTTATTGTTTTATTTTATTTTATTATTTTCAAAATAAATTACCACAAAGTTACGGCTACCAGTATTAATTTTCTACGAAATGATTATTTTTTTAATTCTTTTTAGCATATTATTGACGCATGCGTTTATAGTTTCTGTGATTTTTGACTTGCTTTGCTAATCATCCTCAATACTCGCATTAATTTTTGTTTAGTATTATTTCGTATCAAATGCACAACTGCTTATAAAAGACTCCACACATTCTTTATAATTTAGCATTTAAATCTGATGAATTTCTAAGCCACGGTGGCACTCATATACTTACTGCTTCTAAAAAGTGTTTCAATAATTTGGCATTGTGCGAATAGCACAATCATGCATAAATGCATTATTAACATACAGCGTCGAAACCTTTTAATACATGCTCATACGAGGGATGTCGTTTATGTTTTGCATATGGGGATATAGAGGGCGCCACTAATCAAATGTCAGTACTAAAAATTAACCTCCATCTTTAGTTAACCTAAATCCAAAGTTTTAGTGTGATATGTGTAGTGTTGTAACTACAACGAACTGTCAAAGTTGACAAGTTAGTTGAAAAATGTAAATATAAAATATAATTTTCGAAGACAATTATCTCAACAAGAAGGCCCCGCCGACTTGGTTTCTGTTTTTGGAAATGAAGCACCGTATCACTCAACAATCTCTCGTTAGTATAGAGAATTCAAACGTGGACGGATTAGTCTTAACGACAATCCAAAAGCAGGTGCACCAAAAAGGCAGTCACTCAGGAAAGCGTCGATGCTGTGCACAAGCTCATCAACGAAGATCAACATTTGACATATCGCGAAATTGAGGCATCATTGGGGATTTTATGGAAAAATTTGCATGAAGAATTATGTTTAAAAAATTAGTTTCACGTTGGATACCGTATCTGTTGACCGAAGAACAGAAAACAGCTAGGGTGAATTGGTGCCAAAAAACTCTATACCGCTTCAACGCAGGAAACTGTAAAAAAAAATGTGTACAACATCGTGAATGGTGGTGAATCTTGGATTTACTCATATGAGCCAGAAAAGAAACGCCAGTCGTCTGTTTGGGTGTTCCAAGGTGAAGAAAAGCCGACAAAGTTATCCGTACTCGAAGTGTCTCGAAAGCAGGTCATGTAGCAACAATTTCCCTACAAGATCAAGAAACTGTTACTGCCAATTGGTATACAACCATTTGTTTGCCGTAAGTTATCGCTGAGCTCCGAGAAACCAACCTACAACGACGAATCATCCTCCACAAACACAATTGAATTTTTAACGCAAGAAAACGTCGAATTGTTCGACCATCCTCCGTAAAGTCCCGACCTAAGTCCCAACGATTTCCAACAATTTCTTTACCTTTCCGAAAATCAAGGACGGACTGCGTGGTTAAAGATTCCAGTCGTCAGAAGGAGCAGTCAATCCCTTCAAAAACGCAATTTTGACTGTATCAACAAACGAGTGGAATAACTACTTCCAGAGTTGGTTCGAGCGCATGCAAAAGTGCATAAATATTCATGGAGAATTCTTCGAAAAACAATAAAGTCTTTGAAAACTATCTACTGTTCTATTCCAGCTCTATTTACAAAATACAAAAGACAACCCGTATTGTCGTATTGTCTTTGGTCCACTGTCCCTTCGCAAAAGTATAGATAGCCAGAACCTTCGAAATTTTTACACTCGTCACAGACGATGGATGCTGCGTGATTTTGGTGCACAATCTTCATTAAAACCTAAAGGCACGTCTCGGGCATAGATCTATTTCCCTCATCACTCCGCTATTGTTACATCGCTGGACACAATCCACGAAGTTAAAAAGAAATATCCAAAGATTCACAAATTGCTTCTGTTGATTAAATAAAAATCCATGTTTTTTACTTTATCTTACACAATTAATATTATTTTTGTCCAGTTTTGACCATTAATAAGACGTTCGTCCAAACTGCTAATTTTAGATTTCTAACGAGACGCCTACATTTATAAGCGAGTTCATACCGATCTCTACGAATTGTATGCTCGGATTTTCGTCTTCTATTGTCGTGTAGTGCCGTCACTGGACAATACTCGATTTTCTGTTTTATTAAGATATCATCATGATTAGTGGTTACTCGCTTTATACTACTAAATAATCTTGACCTTACTTGTGTGGATTTTTTTTATCATTAAATTGGCAATAGGTGGCACCATTTCTTAAGAAACTCCTTTCTTATTCCAATTTCAATTGCGAATAATCACGTCCAATAATGCAGAAATTCCTAATTTTTAACGTTTGATATTTTTTTCGGTTTGCCTACATTCAATAAACTTGCGTTGAGTGGAAACTAATAAAAAACTCAAAATTAGCTAATAAGCAAATCTTGGCAATATCGGACAAAAAAATATTTTTACAATAACACAGTTTAAACTGTAGTAAAGACACATTATAAAGGAACCGTCCAGGGGGGAGGTCGGTGATATGAATGAAATAGTAAAAAACACTATATTTCTCGAAAAAAAAATATATAAATAGAACACATTAATAAAATATCCAGTATTCGTATTATCTACTTCAATCAGGTATTTCTAAATTACATTAGCTAAACATATAAAACTGTAAAATTTTTAAAGTAATTCTAATATTACGACCGGCAACTCTACAAGTATTGCGACGATCTATCCATTTTTTATTTGGTGGAATCACTCAACGAGCTCTGTCTTAGTTCTAAGATGTCCGCTCTTCGTGGTCGAGTTAATTAGAACGGACCGTTTAGAATAATTAATGGGAAAATTAGTGATATAGGGAATTTACCGTATAATAATTTTATTATGAAATCGAGGCCAGATGACCACCAGCCTTTCAATGTGTTCTCACGAAAATCATGAGGTGTACACGCGCACGTTTGAATTTCATATGCCAGCCCTTTGTGGTGATTAGACTACGGATTTCGTATGCTCATTATAGAAACGGATTTTGTCTACGAATCTGAGAAGACTGAATAACTTGTAGCTGCCTTCCCATATCGTCAAACAAAACGTTTGCTCTTCGATTTATTTAATTTCTGAATTTAGTAGAAGAGTACCTATCAAAATACAATCTTCATTAAAACTTAACTGTTTAAGTTTTCAATAACACAATGTGTCAACGTATACCTACCAGAAAAATGTTGGAACCATGGATTATAAATTTGCCAAATTTTACAAATGTGAGGAATGGTGATTAGCTAATTTATCAGAATAATTGAAACATACATGAGTAGGTAAACCCCACCAGTTTTGTATAATACAAAGGTATTTTTAATAATATAAAATATTATTAAAAATCTGGTGTGAAGAACACAAATACAGGTTTACTATTAATATTTTTTGTTCGGCTGTACTTCGGCTGTCTGACAACAGGCAGCGCTAAATTTACTTCTACGCCCGGTCTGGATAATTTTGGTGATGTGGTGATGTGGTTCTTTTTTGTGAATGTGTCTGAGAATATCTTTTCTCCAGCAGGGGCGTACCGACGAGCCTGTAGAAAGGCCAAATACGTATCTACGTCTCTGGGGAGGGATATGTTCGGACACGTTCACAAAAAATATTAATAGTGAACCTGTATTTGTGTTCTTCACACCAGATTTTTAATAATATTTTATATTATTAAAAATACCTTTGTATTATTAGCTAATGTAGTAAAAACTATTTTCTGGAATTGTTTAAAATGATAAGAAATAATATTCACTCAGTATAGTGTATCCGGAAATATACCCTTGATTTCTTAAGTAAAATTTAAAGTCTATTTATTGCACCATAATTAACGCAACATGAGGTCTAACCCTGACAGAAACAGAGACATTAGTGCACCAGGGTCGGTTTTAGTTTATATTAAAAGGTCATTAAGTACTAGCTTCATTTAATAAAATTCTAATGCAGAGTGTACTTATAAAATCAAATTCCAGGAATATTTTTGAAATGATTAGAATATCAAATTATATATTCAATATCCCTATTTTCGAAGCCTTAAATTTTATAAAGTAGTGGTAACCTGGTTCTGTGTGTGGTTATCTGCATGTCGACTACCTATAGCCGAAATTCCAGATTCTTGGGTTGGCTTAAACTATTCGCCGCTTATATAGTCAACAGCATATTTGCAGATACAGTATAGATGAAACTAATACTGTCGATGGATTGAAAGAAGCCAATATTTTTATGGGTAAATTGAAGAAAACAGTGCTACGCAATCCCATCTAAAAGCCTAAAAAGTGCTTTAAAGTACGAATGCACAATCTATAGCAGAATTAGTTATATAATAGAATCTTGGAATGATAATTAGAAACAAGAGTCTGATATAACGCGTTATAGAAAATGAATAAAGGCAGCCTCATATTGCTATTGTCATTATGAAGAAATGCAGAAAATTATATAACATTTCGAACTTCGTCAGTCAGTTGCTGCAGCAAATATCTCAAAATTCAATGTTGTATCATAATTTAAACTACACACATAGACTATACATACACTTTTCACACTTACTTCTTTAATACAGAAATTAGGGTAGAGACTCTATACATCTATATTGATTTTACCGCTAACAGTGTTTTCGATCTCAGACAAAACTTATGAAGGAAAGTAGCTATAGTTTTAAACCCATGATCATTACCCCGAAAAAGCTTAATTCTCAAGCTCAGTTCTTATGAAAATTAGGTCTACAGTCACTGAAAATGAGACGACACATTTATTTATTCATAGTACTACACAAAAATTATTAGGTAGCTTCTAGTTTTTGATATCGAGGCTTTCGAATGTTTTGCAGTAACGTTCTGTACTACCACACATCTAGTGAATCTAATGGTTTAAGTCACCAATCACTTTTATCATTGGCGTCTACAACAATCTCTGCTCTGAATGTAATAATTTTTGTAGTACAATTGCTACCTAAATTGAGACTTTTGTTATAAAAGAATACTTGTTTTAGATATTACATTTTTATATTACGTATACGCTATTCTTTTTCTGAGCGGAACTAGTTAGCATATATTTTTTACTCTAATTTTTCTTTTTTACTTGACTTTTATATGTTTAGAATTAGTACTATTTATTTTAATAAGTAATTTTCTTATTCTTCATTTGGTTCAGCACTTTGATAAATAAATTATTCCTATTATTATTATTCCGCCTGATCTCGGACTACCTCAACCTATCGTTGGAAAACATTTTACTCAACCCACATGCATCATAGAATAATACCTACTACAAGCTATCCTATGATGCATTGTTTAACCATATTTTTATAATTGTTCAACGAAAGTTAACAACTTTTCGTATTATGCTGTAGGTTTATAATAGTATTATTCTCTGCACTTCGATAAACTTTCCATCGTTTTGATGGAATGTATATTGAAACTTCTGTGGTCCTTCAATATTTCTCTTGAATAATCAAAATCTATATTGAATCTTTTACCCAATTTTACTATAACATAATACCTTTAATTCAATTCTGCTACATTTATGTTGTGTCTAATCACTAGAGAACGGATGCAATTTCCATAAAACGCAATCGGCAATTGGAATTGTGTATAACGTCGCTCAGTACATCCTGGCGTAATTCAATGAAGTATTTGTTTGACTTACTCGGCCACCTGGTCTCGCAGCGATAACAATGGACAACCCAGCTATTGTATTCGGAGAATATAGTGTTTTCAGTGGTGTCGTGTACGTAGATAAAATAAATAAGTTTATCGTATTTCGTAAGAGAAATAGCAAGTACATTCCTTTTCTTTTCATTTAAGCAACATCTTCCAATTATTTTCACGTAAGTGTGCATAAAATTTCGTTATTTAATTTCGTTTATTTGGATCTAGAATATTCTTACTTTTTCAGACAATGGAAGTGCGTCGAGAATGGCATCGTGAAACAATGGCGAGTTGGATTGAGGGCCATACTGATTGTATGTACATTGCCAGTGATTCCGAAATTTATTGTGAAGTGTGTGAAACGTTATTGAAAAATTGCAATAAATCAACCGTAAAACGTCACGTAGGATCGTTAAAGCACGAAAAAAAATTGAACCCGTTGGAATCTGACAATTTTAACGAAGAACTCTGTGAAACTTTTATGGCGCTAATATTCCATTATTTAAATTGAACAATCCAATTTTGAAGACATTTCTGAAAAAATATACTGGTCGAAATGTTCCTGATGAATCAACTTTACGCAAATATTATGTTTCTAGGTGCTATACGAGAACAGTAGAACGCATTAGAAGCCATCTTTTAAATCAATACATATGGATAAGCGCCGACGAAACGGTGGATATGTTAGGACGCTGTGTGGTAAATGTTGTAGCTGGTGTACTACATCCAACTATTCCATATAACTCATATGTAATAGCAACAAGTGTTATAAATAGAGTTGATGCGGAAACAGTTGCTGAAACCATTAAGGAGAATATGCAAAAAATGCTTCATTCGGACGCCACGTACAAAGAAAAAATACTTTTATTTGTCAGTGATAGTGCTGCGTATATGTTAAAAACAGGCAGACTATTGAAGAAAACTTATCCTAATATGCTGCATATTACTTGTGTAGCACATGCTCTCCACAGAATCTGTGAATATATCAGAGACACTTTTCCGGAAGTTGATAGACTTGTATCAGCTTTTAAAAAAGCTTTCAGAAAAGCACCGTTGAGAGTAGCTCTTTTCAGGGAAAAATTTCCATCTCTGTCACTGCCTCCCACTCCAGTAATAACTAGATGGGGAACATGGCTGGAAGCTACTAGTTATTATGCGGAGAATTTCGATAGTCTAAAACATTTCGTAACACTGCTAAAGGAGGATGCTAGAAGTATTGGTGAGTGCAAGGAGCTCACACAAATCCCAAATTTAAAAAATCAGTTGTACTTTCTTCACGAACACTTTGGAAAATTGCCAAAACTAATCACTTATTTTGAAAATCGAAATCTCAAATTAAATGACTGATTAACCACATTAGATGTGGCTGTTAATAATTTGAAAAGTATTCCAAGTGACTTCCGATGTGGCCTTCGGCAAAAGTTTGAAACAATTCTTAATAGAAATCCAGATTTAATTACATTGCAGCAATTATGTATGGAGACAATTCCACAAAATCTAATGGCTAAATATGAAGAAATAAAAGAATATTTCCAGTATGCACCTATAACCAGTTGCGATGTAGAAAGGACGTTTTCTATTTATAAGGATATACTTAATTCAAAGAGAACAAAGTTGACAGAAGAAAACCTTGAGAAACTATTGCTAGTCAATATTAATACTCCTTTACTCAACTTGAACGACAAAATGAACAAATAAAAATGTTCCAATTATAGAAATAAAATTAAAAACTTTAAAAATACAACTTTTCAACAAATACGTATGTATTTCGTAATTTTATAGATCACCACTCGTTTGTTTTCCAATTATATAAATAAAATTAAATATTTTAGAAATACAGCCTTTCGCCAGTACTGCACTGGGCTTTGTGTCATGTGGTAAGCGTGTCCGTTCTCTACTAATCACCTCATTCACAATATTTTCCAAATGCCTTTCCTTAATTGCACAAAATTAAGGGATAAAGTAGAAAATATATTTACTTGTAATCGTGGATCACTATAATAATACTGGATAAAGATGCTAATTTTCTTGTTGTCCAAAATATTTTCCTGCATTAATAAAAAAAATCCATTTTAATTAGCTATTAGTTCTTTAAGTACACGAGTATGTTCCAAATTAGAAGGAAATATTAAAGTCATTAGTACTATAGCAAATTTAATTTATTCATTATCTTGTTCTTTACTCGTCGTATACAATCACGTGAAGTAATTATTAATGAAATTTATAATACACTCCACAATGATCTCCCTCTTGTCTTCTTTCCGGACCGAGAAAACTTCTAAATTATAAAGTTTTAAATTCACCGGTGTAATATCAAGTTCTATGTTAGACTTTAGCCCACGCCACTTCCGAAGAAGTTTCATATTCTCTTAGAAGAACTTCTAAAGAAGAATCTTTATAAATTCAATTATGTATGTTTCAGAAAATTAAGTTTGCGTTATGAGCATTTAAATATTATTTTGTTCAAAACTTCTTTATATGGAAATTCCCAATAAATTATCCAGGTATTTGTAATGTCTATATTAATTTAGGAGTCTATTATACTGTACTGTCGACTCTCCTAAAATACTTACAGCGATATTAATAACTGGAATATGCATTAATTTTTTCACACACAGTTTAGAATTTTCTACAATTACTAATGATACTGCAAGCTGAGTATCAAAGTTTGGAAAATTTTTAAAAAAATAAGTAAGGAACGATTTCATTGCGAAAACGAAAAATCGGATAACTTTAGATATGGTTCATCAATAGAAAAATTAAGGATGATAGAACTAATTTAGTTTTATCAATAATAAATAAATCAAACTATATATTGCTTTAAAGTCCATTCACATATATGTAATTTCTAGAATACTGCTTTTAATTATTAATTAAAGAAAGGCAGGTGTTAGCCTTTCTTCAATAACGATTGTTGAAATTTGTCTTTTGAGTAGATAATTGAAAATTGCTGATTATCAAATAGAAATGCCATAAATTTAAATTGCCCAACAGGTGGAGGAGGAATAATTAAAGAAATCCTAAGTTTTTCAAATACTGAATAATTTCACATACCGCATGAGCAACCATCATATAGTCACTTATAGTAGTCGATAATATGCTGAAATAGAGGAGCTGGAGGAAGATCGCGCTTATAGCTATCACCAG
This sequence comes from Melolontha melolontha, assembly GCA_935421215.2. Lineage (NCBI taxonomy): Eukaryota > Metazoa > Arthropoda > Insecta > Coleoptera > Scarabaeidae > Melolontha > Melolontha melolontha. The sequence goes on along the minus strand of OW285237.1, from coordinate 161,679,889 downwards.
CTACTAAACGCGCATCTATCGTATAGTCACATTTTGTCAAAATTCTATTTATTGTTTGCAGTTAGTCCAGTATTTTCTTTCCTTAACGGTTGGTTGTTTCTCTTTTAAGCATATTTATTATTATTTCCGTTGATAATGATTTTATATCGAGCTATGGAAACTTTTTCGTTTCAAGAAAGACAATTTGTTATTAAATGTCATCGTCTCGATCTGTCAATCAGACAAATTACACTTTTATTTCAAACAAAATCAGAAAAAAACATAGCGTATGATACCGCGATATCATAAAGTTTCTGGGTCAACGGTGGCCATGGGGTGAAAAACGTCTGTCTTAATTTATATCATCCTTTTGAGAAAAATCTGATAAAATTTTCAGGTTAAGTGTCATGCTGACGTTAAAAATTGTCAATATATTAATCTTAATGTCAGTATGACACATAACCTGAAAATTTTTATCAGATTTTTCTCAAAAGGATGATATAAATTAAGACAGACGTTTTTCACCCCATGGCCACCGTTGACCCAGAAACTTTATGATATCGCGGTACAATACGTTACATTATTAATAATTTTGAAAACTATGGTTACTTATATCCGCAACAACATAAACAGAAAAGAACTTCACAAAATGAAGAACGAGATATTTTCATTTGTGCTACAGTAGAAAGACAATCGCAATTGTTTAACAGAAAAATTGCTGAACAACTTACCGTCTCAGACAATATCTTTCGTAAAAATTAAATTCTTACGAGTTAAGAAAATCAAATGAATTATTTACAAACGACAAATAGGAAAGCTTTGAATTTTGGGAAGCAGTTTTAGAACCTTGCAGAGATGGCGAAAATTTTGTTAAAAATATATTATTTACTTACAAATTCAGTTTTACTCTACACGGTTATCATAATATTTAAACGCAATATTTGCAAAAGGTTGAGCTAGGACAAGACTTTTAAGGGGCCATATTGTCAGGAAATTTAAACTCGCACAGATATTTACTTCTTTTGCAGATTAATGTTGCACTTTGTATACAAAGCATACCAGATATTTCCTTAAATGACGGCTGGTTTCAGTAGGATGGACGCCTACTCAGAATGCTGCAATTGTGCAACAATATTTAAATAGTATATTTGATGTAAATTGATAAAGCTAGAGCGCTATTTGATGGCATGCTAGGTCGCCTGATTTAGGGCTAAACGGTTTCTTGTGAAGTTATGTAAAGTCGTTAGTTTACGGTTTGCAGAACAACAGAGCTTATACTACAGCTGCGACAGATTTGCGCTTTTCAGTTAGGTAATCGACAATCAAGCACAGCCTTGATGGTCCAACTACTGGACCTTGTTCTTTCAGTGAACCCATTAGAAAGAGTTTACCACAATTCCAGGTCCTATCAGTTGTAAGTTTTAAAAAAATAGGAAGTGTGTTGCCCTCTGTTGATGCAAAGGAGTTAAGTATTCACCAAAAATAGCTGTACGGTATATATATCTGAATCTACAATTACAGGTGTGTGTACGGAAAGTACACACATCTGCAGGTTAATTATTTCTTTGAATTTGGCTTGATTACCATTCATCAATTAAAAATACTCATATTAACGTTTTGGCTTTTTATTGTGTTCGTCAGAATAAATTGTTGATAGTACAAGGTGCAACCATTACATGGTATGCTATATTTAACTTTGTTTTAGTGGAATTTAAATTATTGTAATTTTTATGAACAATGATATCTTATTTTTTTATAAAAAAAAATTGTTTAATTTTTCAGATAGTTGAAGAATTCTCAACTATCTGAAAAAAAAAACAAAAAAAAACATATCCTCATAAAGATTACATTAATTTCAATTACACTAAAACAAAATTAAAAAGCCATTCCAACCGAAAAAAACCCACGTAGTTTGTAACATATCAAGCAATGATAAAAAACAAACAGAACAACATTTAAAAGACAAAATCAATGGCTACAAATATGCAAGAAACATCGCAGCTTTAAAAATACATGAAAACAAAAATTGTCAGACATTCAATTATAAAGAAGTTAAAATACTACAAACAGAAAAAATTACAAAGCGAGGTCAATATTAGAACTAATTCACATTAAAAAATAAGAAGAAATCGCCGTAAGCGACAGTATGGAGACTTCAAATTTGTCAAAATTATATTTTCCTATAATATAAAATATTAATAGAGTAAAGTTTAATTCAATGTCAACAATTAATTATTTAAATTCACCCTCACGAAAATAAAGTATCACATTACAGGCAGGGATAAGCACAAAAATTTTGAAAATAGAACAGATGCTGTATGTCGAGTAAATTTTAGTCTACTTCTATATGTAGAATAGTCAATATGTCACAGTATAATTAAGTAAAATAGATTAAAATATATAAAATGTAAAACCGATGAAAACAATGTGTAAGTAACATTTGACATATCTACAACGTGTGAAAGTATGCAACAAAGGGAAAACTTTTGTATGGTCTAATTCTCAGGAAATTTTATTCTTTATAAAAGTTTTTGCTTTACTTAAAACCCATTTCCCCATTAAAACAAATGAAATAAATAATGAAAATATTTTTTAATAATTTGAAAATACAAAAAAATGTTATTTTTATGTTTTAAACAAACATCACTTGATATGATACCCATCTCGTACAATACATAAATTTATACGTCTACGTCCCTGACGGCATTTTTCAGGAAATTGGGATTATTATTTAAATGCGTTACCGCTCTCCTAATCCTATTCTGCAAATCTTCTTGGTTATCAAATGACCTATCTGGATACACCTGATTTTTCAACCAACCCCATAAAAAATAATCCAAAGAATTTAAATATGGCGATCGTGGAGGCCACGGAAATATTTAATATCTTCCTATCCATTTTTCTTGAAATGCTTGGTTTAAATACTGCACGTCTCGACGAGAATTATGTGCAGGTGCACAATCCTGCATAGACCAAAAAGAACGTCTTGTTTGTAAAGGTAAGTCAAATTCATCTTCTAATTCAGTAGTCAGAAATGCTAAATACCTTTCAGCATTTAGAGTTTGCTGAAAAAAATGCACCCCCCACCACTCTTCTCTCCAAAATTCCGCACCAAACATTTATCTTTCGTGAATATTAGTTTTACACTCCATTTGGAAGTGTGGATTATCTTGAGACCACCAACGACAGTTTTGCGAACAAACTACACCATTTGTGGTGAATGTCGCTTCATCGGTAAATAATATTTTTTTGGGAAATGTTGTGTCCGTTTCTATTTCACCTGGTGTCAAGAAAATCTTGGTTTAAATAGAGTAAACTTGTATGTTTTTAATATTTGATGTACTGATGATTTACGTAAGCCTAAATTAGTTGTACATTTTCTCACAGATAATTTAGGATCCTCAATTACACTTTGTAAAACATTTAAAGAATTATCTAAATTTCTTACTGGTCTGTCATGTTCCTTTTTAGAATTAAATTCCAAAGAGCCTGTTTGTTTAAATTGTCGCAAAATTCGGGATACCGTGGACCAACAAACTTTTTTATTGAGATCCCTTTCGTTAAAAGTCGCAGCTGTGTCTCTGCATGTCTTATAATTATCGCCACATATGAGCATTTCTTGTAAAGTTAAACGTTCTGCCATAGTAATGTATTTTATAGCATCTGTGATGGAAATAAGAATGATGGTTTCTGGTAATGAATATCACTTACGCACTTGACTAGCCAACACGATATTAAATAGGCACGGAAATTTTGAACAATTAATAAAATAATTGTATTTTTACTATCTAATATGGTAACTCATTTATTTTAACGGGCAAATGGGTTTCAAGTAAAGCAAAAACTTTTATAAAGAATAAAATTTCCTGAGAAATAGACCATTAAAAAGTTTTCCCTTTGTTGCATACTTTCCTGGACACGTTGTACATATAAGTACTATATGTATATGTACTATTAGTTCAAATTATTTACAGAAAACACCCTGTATAGCAACAATTTATTCTGACGAACACAATAAAATGTCGAACCGTTAATATGAGTATTTTTATTTGATGAATAGTAATCAAGCATAATTCCAAGAAACAATTAACCATATATACTCGTATATATATAATTTCACATTTTGTATTTTTTTAACTAAAAATATTTTTATTTTGCAGAAAGATCTCTCAATATTTTTATAGATTCTTTTCTTTTATTTTTTTTTACTCTTCCGCCACTAGTTGCAAGATGCTTTTATGTGAATATAAACCGACAGAGCGTGGGTTACATCTGAAGTACGAGAATCCATCAGACTGTATATGGAAAACATGGACAGAGAGTGTTCTTTTCTGAACTCGGGCCTCTTTGCTTTAATGGTTGAGGAAGTTTTGCATGTCCGGAAACCCAAACTTGACTTTTAAGCTAGACAACTTTGAGAATATAAACCGCACGGTTTACTGAAAAGATCTTTTATGCTCATTCCATCAAAGCTTTATGCATTCCACTAATATTTGAGTAATGAAAATACAACTGAATGTTATCGTAATATAAATTTACTTTGTTTAATAATATCATCTGGATATCACTTGCAATATTTCTTTTGCTTAAAATATAGTGTGTAATTATAATAAATTATTTAGAAAATTAAAATATTTTATTAAAGTAAGTAAAAAGTTTACAAAACAGTTTATAAACATAGCTGACTGTCAAACTGCTTAAATAAAACAAACGCCAATTATATAAAAATTTATGTAAAATAATAGATCATAAATTGCTGATTATTTAAACCTAATCGATATTTAAGAAGAGTCTTACGTCAAGAACGCAAGCCACTTCATCGAGATATTGAAGAAAGAGAAAGTGGAAACAGATTGGCTATTGTAAGCTTCGACGTAGTGTCACTGTTTACCAATATACCAATAACCGATGCTCTAGGGACCATCTAAAGAAAATACCAACCTCCACCAAACATAATGAACCTGGTGAAACACTGCCTGGCAAACACCTACTTTATCTACAGCGATCAACGGTACAAACAAATAGAAGGCGCACCGATGGGCTCTCCGCTGTCACCAGTAATAGCGAACCTCTTCATGGAAGACTTAGAGAAAACAACATCAAGGACGGCCACCCATTAACCCAAACTTTAACTACGATATGTTGACGACACGTTCGTGATTTGGATACATGGAGAAGATCACCTCAAGAACTTCCTGGAACATCTGAATAGTATCCATCCAAAAATAAAATTCACAATGGAAGTAGAATCAAACAATCAGCTACCATTCCTCGACGTTTTGGTTAAGAAGAAAGAAAATGGAGAATTAAACCATACAGTGTATCACCCAGCTCAGTTGCAAGCAGTAGTGAAGACCCTAGTAACAAGATCACAGAGATTAGCAGATGAAGACAACGTCATTCAAGAAATGGATAAACTCCACAATGAACTCCAGCAGAATGGCTTTAGCGAACGGGCAATTAACAAAGCATTAAAACCTAAACGAGCCACACCACAAGAGGAAAAAGAGGAATCAATAGCCAAAACCTACTTACCCTATGTCAAAGGTACCACCGACAGAATATTCAGAGTCCTACGAAGACACAACATTGAAACCACATTCAAGGCAGACAGAAAAATCAGCACAGTCCTTCGGCATCCAAAAACAAGAATAACTTTAGGAAACTAGGGAGTTTATGAAATTCCAAATTGTGAGAAGACGTACATCGGCCGAACAAACAGAAGGGTAAGAAGAGATGAACGCCAAAACTCCGTAAGAAACGGCGAGAAAACTTCATCTTTGGCTCAGCATGCAAAAGAAACGTCCCACACGATAGACTTCAGCAATACCAAATTATTAGCGAACATAGAACACCTGAAAACCAGAATAATCAGAGAAGCTATCGAAATTGAGAAACGTCCGGACAATTTGAATTCACGAGATGATACCCAGAGGCTACCAACAGCATGGAAACCAGTATTAAGCAAAGAAGTAGTCAACAACAAACAAAAACACCTACACCGCAACCCAGCCAGTACACTCCAGCTACAGGCCCAACGACATGGAGCCGCGCACACACTCAACCAAGTGTAACCAACCAGAACGCTAATCGGGTATATAACCACCATCGTAAACCCGACTACGTCAGTTTACGAGTAACCAGAAGCAGACAGTTATCGCAGACCTGAAGATGGCAAATGTGATTTTTCCGAAACGTCGTCCAGAAACCAGCACCGGTCTTTACGAAGACCAATCAGTGGAAACGCAGAAGAAAACCCGGAATCCAGTTAAACCATATATACGAGTATATATATATATATATATATATATATATATATATATTTATATATATTCAGCAATTTTTAGACAATTAAATTTTTTGGATTTCAAGAAACCTGCGATAGAATTATTTCGCATTTTACACTTTTTAAAAGGTCATTAACTTAATATACCAAGGTAAAAGCCAACATTAAATTAAAAATGATTCAGTACGTGTTCAGAAATTTCACTTAAACAGTTCCATTGTTAGATTTCAAATTATATTATACTAGCAGGACCTACCTGTAAAACTCAGAAGGAAAGTATCTTTCCCCAAAACGTAATTTAAGAAAATTGTACCTACTTATTAATTTGTGCTTAATACAACAAAGAAAATATCCAATTTTCTACCTTGAGCGTTAAAACCCACATTTGCTGACGCTGTAATTCCAGGCTATGTCGTTGAAAATTCATTTCTTTTATATAATTAGGCAAGCTTCTCGTTGGCCCCCGGGTTTGTCGACCCATCGTGTATAAAACAAGAAAATTGCGCTCTTAAGCTTTGTTTATGATCGTTATCTAAAGAATCTTGACATTTCCTACTTAACTTTTCCTTTTGTTCAAATAGTTAAGTTAATTATTTGTTGATATGCGTTTCTCTTAAAACTCTTATCATTTTTATTTCCATTATTATCATAAATAATATTTTATTGAAAAGTATACTATGCTCTACATTATTTCTACATTTATAATAGTAATAATATTAATAATAATAAGGATCATCGTTAAATACCATATATCTTACAAGTCTAAGACCCTACTTACAATGATCTTAAACTATAAATATGAATGCATATATTCTCCCACTTCCTCCAATAAATGTATCATTAAATCTTTCTTAAAACGCTTCACATAGAAAGGATTATCTGAACCCAAAGTAAAGTAACACAAATAAAGTAACAATCCTCTAGTTATAGGCATAAATGAAATGAATATTATAACTTAATAGTAGTAGTAAACCTTAGCATAATTCAAAGATCATGGAAGCATTAAACATCAACAAAGAAAACCTCCAAATAAGAACTGATGTAAATGGGTGAGGAATAACTACGAAAAACTGAGACATTCGCCAAAACACATCGAAAAGGTGTTTCAATCATTTATCTCGATGATACCAGCAACAGAAGAAAAAGATATCATCAATCAATTCAACAAAATTTTCCAATCAGGAAGTTTAGCATAATGTAAGGAAAGCCCTTGGATTCGATTTAGTCTCAGGCAAAATCTTACTGGAATTACCTGAAAATTGTCTAATGTTGATTACCTTTATTTACAGGGCTATACTGCGAACCTTCCATTTTCCGAATCTTTGGAAAATAGCTGAAATAATAATTATTCCCAAGCCTAGTAAAAAGCCTGAAGATATTACGTCGTATAGACCAATAAGCTTGTTCCCTTGTACTATCAAAAGTTTTCAAAAAGACATATTTAAAAAGATTAAAACTTTTTCTTGAAAAGCATAACATGATCAGATTTCCACAATCTGAAGAAGTAAATTAGCATAGTGTTTGCTTTGACAGGAAACTAGCTTGAACAAAAATTTAGATAAATGTATTGACTAATGAACAGGAAATCTAAATTATATAAATAAAATAAGCTTCTCCTATACATAGCCATACTTAAACCTATATGAACGTATGGCATTCAAATCATGGGCCACAACAATGAATTCCAACTTCAGCCTTTTTAAAATAAAGTCCTTCGTGTTATCATCGATGCTCCTTCGTACGTGCCAAATTATGTGAATATGGCATTCAAATCATGGGCTAGAACAATGAATTCCAACTCGTGCATCGTGACCATTTAACACTCCCTATCAAAAATAATAATTTAGCATAGTTTTTTGTGCACATAATTGACCGCGCAAGGTGCACGTAAACTGATTCACAGTATAAGGATTTGGACTGAAAGGAAACATAGGGAGGTTGACCACTACATAACAAAGGCACTAAGCACGACGATTTTAACTTATACCTACACCGGATAGGAAAGGGCAATAGCAAACTGTGTATATATTGTAATGAGATTGATGCCATCGAACTCTCATTTTCAGACAGTTAAGATATATGCTCAAGGCCAAAGAACTAAAATAACAGCTATTAACATAATCGAAAGAATGTTCGAGAATGAGGAAGCGTGAGGAAGTGTGAGGCAAAACGCAAGCACGATGAGGACTATAACGAAAACTAAAACGGAAGCTGAGAACAGGGCAGCATCAAGTAACAAATGAAGCTAATAACTGCTGATGTCAATCTACGCCCTTAAAGTAATGCTAACGCGGTCGCATGAACGGTAGCTGGAGGGTAGCGATCTATGAGTATAACGGACTTAGACACCAAGAGTTTTAGACAACAAGGAAAGTGGCAGAAACTGTACCTAGTGCCCATAAAAGGTTCATCCCCGACAAAAAAAGAAGCACCAATATCTAGAATTGTATTGAACGAGTAAGCAAAACTGTGCATTGAACAACCAAACAAACTAATATCCCTTCAGGCCTGATACATGCAAAGGCAATGTTTTTATAGGTGATACTTATTTCTAAACACTATGTAAAACGTTGATCCTTCAAAAATTTATGACCAAAGTGAAATTTATTATTCTAGCGTTTTACAATAGCTAACATTCATACGCCAGAAATATCCTCGCCGGCTTAATTCACATTTGAAAATGTGAAAACAACAAGTCCAAAAAAGTTATGTTGCTACAATTTGTTGTATTATAGCGAAAATTGCGAGTAAGGTGAGAATTTATTGTTACTAATTCTCACGTGTATGAAGTTCTTCACAGTTCGTATATATACACACAGTATAGAAATGAAGTCATATCTATTTCCGGATATCGTGTACTGATGATTTGTAACAACAATGAAATACCGGTATCTATTACCGTACTGTTAACGTACTGTTAACGTCGCGACGTGTTGCGTCTGCACTCAGCCAAATGTGATTTTGTCAGTTGTAGAAATTAATGCAACAAATTATAGCGACAATTGCAGGTGAGAATTTATGGTTATTAATTCTCATGCGAATGAAGTTCTTCATATATATAAGACCTCTAACGCTAATAAAATAAGTACAGGAAAAAAGACAAAATAATGAAACCAGTATCGAAATCAAGTAAATTTGTTGTACTACCAAAGTACATAATTATTTTTCCATATAATCACCATTTAGTGTAACACATTTCTCCAAACGCTGAATCCATTTCTTTATTCCGTCCATTCCATGAAAAAATTTTCTTGATTATTGTTGATGCAATTGCGAACTTGAATGTCTGATGAAAAATGTTAGGCTACTCATTGTCTTCATCGGTTCTTTGCTGTAATACGGTCTGGCGTTGTCACGACGAAAGAAGAAATCGTTGTTTCCGAGCTAACTCTACGAGTATATGGATATTCTATAGTGATCGTAAAGTTTTTCAGTATCTTATTGAATTAATCATCCCTTCGGCAGATATTCGGTATGAATGCGATTCCCTTTGCATCCCAGAAAATAGTGGCCATGACTTTTTGCACTGCTGGACCTCTTTTGAATTTTCGTACACGTGGAGAATCAGGACGATGTATTAAATTGATTGCCGCTTGTCTTCTGGGGCATAATAATGAAGCCAAGATTCGTACCCGGTGGTGATGTTCATGAGAAAATCATATACGTCGCGTTCATATTGGTTAAGAAGATCTCGACAATATTTTTTCGTTCCTTCATGACATCCCATTAATTGTTGAGGCACTCATCTGGTCCAAATTTCTCTGTAATTCAACGTCTGAATAACGTGCTGGACCCTTTTGACTAATGCCTTATTACCAAGCAATTTGCTTTTACTTTTTTACAATTTTTTTTCCTTAATAAACAATAATACTAAATAATGTATACATTACAAGAAAATATTTTTATTGTTGAAGCATATTTCCTAAGTGCACAATTTCTTAACAAAGAATGGCAATATTCCTACGTGGAACGTAAGCGACAGTTTCACTTGCAGTTTCCCAATAGGGTTGTGGATAATACCGCTTTACATCATCACCAATCACATTCATCTAGCCGTGGAGAAGTTTCGGGCTACAGCAGCTACATCTGTGTTAAAGGCAAAAGTTCTGGTAGACCACGTAAACAGCAAATATTATTGAACACGTAGAAAACCTTGTTGGAGAAAACCCACATACATCAGTTCGTCGTTTATCACTTCAAATTAACGTATCTTCTAGTACCGTTCGCAGAATTTTGAAGCGTCGTTTACATATGCATCCATACAAAGTACCGCTTGTTCAACAGATCTTACCTAGAGATCACACTAGTAAACTTAATTATTGCAACTTCTTTCAAGAAAATTTATATAATGACGAAATTCTTGATGTAAGTTTTTTACTGATGAAGCATGGTCTCATTTAAGCGGGTTTGTAAATAAACAAAATTACAGAACTTGGTCTATAAACAATCCAAATAATCACATCGGAGTTCCTTTATATAGTATGGTTAGCTGTATCTCGTCGTAGAAAAATAGGACCAATATATTTTCACAAAACGTTAATAGCCAACGATACCGAGAACAGTTATTAACACCATTTTAACTCAAGTGTACCGAGACGAAGTCAATGGATGTTACTTCCAGCAAGAAGGGGCTACTGCACATACAACTCATGAAAATTTAGCACTTTTAGAAGTTTACTTCCCTCATCGAGTTAAAAGCATAGGTGTTTGGCAAACGCGGCCAGCATATCTTACTCCGTTAGATTTTTCTATTTTCGGATTGCTAAAAAATTAGTATATAAGACAAGAATGAATAATTTAAATGATTTAATGAATACGATGCTACGCTTTTGCGATCTAAACAAAATAAACAAAACCCTCGTGGTTGTGAGATGTTCCACGGGCCAACCCTCTCTTGTCCGGACCTACCTGGTGATGGACGTCCCGGGGAAAATATTCTGCCGGCCAGCTCTATCGAGATTCGGAGAGTGTCGCGAGTTCCAAGATCGCTAGTTGGAGGGTAAGACGCTACCGTATTGTTCCTCTGCAAAGTACCCCCGTAAACACGGAAGCGGGTGGGACTCTGGCAGCACCAAACGCAAAAGTGTATGCCCCTTAACCACCTGATACCGAATCGAAACTTTGCTTCACTCAAACACTTGAGGGATAGTTTCCAAGTAAAACACACGACATCAACAATAACAAAATTTATTAACAATTCAAAGTAGGATTAGATTATATAAAATCTTAATAAACAGTCGTCGATATGCGCAATAATCAAAAGTTGTCAAGAGTGAGTAAAGAAAGAAAATTTCAAAAGTTATAGAAATGACATCACAAAACTTAAGCGCCAAGGCAGCAATAAAGCTAGATATACTTCTAAAATTTAGATTAAAGTCTCCCAGATTAATTTATTTTCCCTACCAAAAATACAAAAGTAACGCTCCAGGCGTTATACAAAGATTTCTTAATATCAAATTCACTCGTCAGGTCAACACCCTGTATATTCAGGTAGAAGTACAGTGATAAATATGATTAAATTATGTCACAAACCAAACATGAGAATAGCAGAACACAAATCAGGTATACGTAATTTCGGTTCTTTGCAGTATGGTCTTACAGTTTAATACTTAAGAAATATTTTATAGTAACGTACCCCCTAGTTATTGAAAATTCAAAACGTGGCCTCGTCTGATAGATCTTAGCCACGCAAAGTAGTTCTACATTATCTACATCTGTTAGCCGGTGAAGCTTGATGACCAGCTTAATAATAAAATAATGAACAAATACTAGAAAATCGATGTTCAAGAATCTAACTGCTAAAATAATATGTATAAAGCCTTGCTTGCTATCTATAATTATCAATCAAAATTTATATAGTGACACAGAGTGCAATCAGATGTTGTAAAGTTAAGTAAAGTAAAAGTTACAGAATTCAGACAAAACAAGTTCTTGCAGATATTCGATCCCACAAGAATCTAACCCGATTCCAACAAACAGGATTCTACGATTCTAATATAAATGAAGTGTTAACTTTACATCGTCTGTCGCCAAAAGAGTGAACGGCTTCTCTAAGGCCTTACTTATGAGTAACCAAAATGATAATTAATTAAGTATATAAAATTAGCAAAAGTTTAATTAATGAACAAACACAAGACTTAGAATAATCACACCTACTTTAAATTTTATTCCCAATATCGTCCCCAAATCCAGTCTAAAATAGGAGATCCTTCCACGGGATTGCACGGGCAAAATAAAATAATGTAAACTAAATGCTGCAATTCCCGCCGCCATTATGCCTGAGTACGCCCTCACACTTGAGTACGCCATTACGCTTGGGTACGCCATTTTGGACGCTGTGAAAATTGCGATTCAAAACCCAGACTTAAGGAAGCCTCGCCGTTAACAATTTCGCAGTTAAAGTGGAAAATAGATATTTTCACAGTTTTCCTCCAATATATCGAAAGTTTTAGATGCACAGCTGCGAGGAAATATATGTACGATAGACCAGCCTTCCACGCGGTGTAGGCTTCGAAGAGTTACAGAAGTAAAATCGGATTAATTCCTAAATTAATTGGGCGGTAGCTCTAAATAAATCCGCAACGACTAGGTTCACACACAAAAATAAAACACCTCCAAATACGGCAAAGCTCTAGAACCAAGTCCGTACGAACGAGATGAACGGAAAACGATCGAGGCCCGATATACGTCACACACAAGATCGTTGGACGGAAAAATTTAAAGAAAAGAAAATAAGTTCCCAAAACTCCTAACAAGGCTTAAGAGTGATCGACGAAGCTATCAAGCGAAAATTCGGAAATTAATTCTCAGCAATTAAGGGAAGAAAGACGATATAAGGTTGACCCCAACCGTAAAGCGATCTGCAATCGGAAGAACACAAAATTTCGAAAAGATGGCGCAACAAGCGAACGAAATGGAGTACGCAGAATTACGTTAAAAAAAAGGTTAAACAATCAAATCAAGCATCCTAATAAATTTACAAAATTCTAATAAAAATTACCACAATTTAAGAATTGATAAAAGAGAAACAAAATTGAAATAAAAGTAAAAATATACGTAGCATGACAACGCAAAAAAATTTCCCAAAATGTCGTCTTGCGTCGAGGTATAGAAAAAAATAGCCGGTTAAGGACATGTATATAGTGACATCCAGAATATTTGAACATAAGTAAATTATAAGAAAATAACAAAGTTTGAAGAAGCCTAAGTTGATCGATAATTAATAACAAAATTAAATAAAATTATAATAAACGAAAATGTTGATTTATGAATAGCCTATGAAGACTTAACGTAAGCATATAATGAAATTAATTCATTAATAATTCCCAAAGGGTCTCAGGATAATTTTGCGAGCGTAACGACGATTACAATCGAATGTAATGAAATAACACCAAATGTATTGCAGAATATTTTGACAACATATCTGCAATACGATATGTTGTCAAAATATTCTGCATTGAACGGAATGGGGACCATTTTCAACACTTGTTATAAATTATAATTAAAATTTCTACAAATAAGTTATTTACATTGGTTGTTTGATTAATATCCGATCCTTAAAGTTTTCTTATTAAATAAATTAATAATCTAATTGTACTTGTTATTAATTTCATCATCATATCTCTCGATGATAAATTTTAACAGCGACAGGTAGATAACATTCATACCATTTAATCTATATCCGCATTTCAAGAATGCGGAACATCATAATTTATAGGAAAAATTCATGGACAACTAGACGTAATTCTTTTTGAAACACGTTGTGTATCAATCCGCCCTCGTATATCCTATTATTTAATAAATATAATTTTCTCAGAATAGCCATAATTTGGAACATAAAAATATAACTTTTATAGTCAAATTAGTATATTACAGCAATTTCTAAGAAAACAGCATTGTTAAAGCTGAAACAGTCGTAATAGTCCTATTCCATTAAAGAAAATGTTTTATCGTAAAAAAATATATCTACGGGATTTATGGCTATGCTTTCTGGCTTTTGTTTAAGTACAATCTTTTACGAATTTACGTAATTATCTCCGTTTTATATTTTATTATCATTTTATGTTCACTTTGAGAGACGTCTGTATGAACAAGAAAATAAGTGAAAAAATTTCTTTTCTCGGCAGCAGTCGCTCATCTCGTGGGAAATCATCTCGGAGTTGATTGATTCGACTCGCACAGAGTGGAAAGCGTATAATACGGTAGATGTTGATATGAAGACCTAAATTTTTAATGCACCTTAATGTAAACGAAATTGACGAATTAAAAAAAGAAGACCAACGGGAAATATTCTCGAAATATCAAAAGAAAAATAATATATATATATATAATATACAAATATAATAAATATATATAAATATAAATTTAATACATTTAATAACATTGCGTTCTTAACAACCCTGACATATATTTTAAATTCAATATATCTGAAGTATAGAGAATTTAAAAAAGGGAAATATATGAATAATGTATATCCTTGGAAAAAAATTACAGACAAAAATTTTGGATAAAAAATACGCATGTACGTGGGTTGTTCTCCTTTTATCAAGGGTAATAAAGTTTCATAAAAAAAGAGTACGTGTTTTTGATGAAACACATTTATTTATATTTTTTCAAAATATACCCTTCTACAGTAAAACTTTTTTTTCATGAAAACATTTACTCATCTCTTTTCACGTTAAAGTTTTGATGTGAAACATCTAATGGCGCGCCACGGGTGTAAACTCAGCTTTTGAATGCCATCAATGGATCACGGGACGACGCCTCTGTCAGTGCTCCCCTCTCTCCGCAGCGCGTATACTGTGCGTGCGTGTATATCGGTGAATGCTGTAACCTGCGTGTATGCTGGCGTCCCCTCTCTCCGCTATTCCTGCAAGCTATACACTAGGCGTTCGCCGCTTTTACGTAAGTATATGAGTGTGTCCATCGGTGAGCGCTATAGTCGCTTTACTTGTGTACACGGCATCGTCTCAAACTTTCATTTCAATCGGTGCGTCCTTTCGAGTATTTTCAACCGAATACGTTACAACGTTTTATTGATTTTAAATATGAGTGATAAACGGCATCAACTGCTACTATTACAGAAATTATGGAAGATACATCAGATAAGACAACGTAACTGCATTAAAAGATCTTTATTTTATTATATTTGTTCCTGTATTTTATATAACAATAACAAAAATATATTTTTCTATTTTGCGTTCGAAATGATCTCATTATGAAACCAAAAACAGTATCGGAATGAGCTCTATTTCGATACACTTTTTTTCATTTTCAGTGCTCCCCTCTCTCCGCAGCGCGTATACTGTGCGTGCGTGTATATCGGTGAATGCTGTAACCTGTGTGTATGCTGGCGTCCCCTCTCTCCGCTATCCCTGCAAGCTATACACTAGGCGTTCGCCGCTTTTACGTAAGTATATGAGTGTGTCCATCGGTGAGCGCTATAGTCGCTTTACTTGTGTACACGGCATCGTCTCAAACTTTCATTTCAATCGGTGCGTCCTTTCGAGTATTTCCAACTGAATACGTTACAACGTTTTATTGATTTTAAATATGAGTGATAAACGGCATCAACTGCTACTATTACAGAAATTATGGAAGATACATCAGATAAGACAACGTAACTGCATTAAAAGATCTTTATTTTATTATATTTGTTCCTGTATATTATATATATATATAACAATAACAAAAATATATTTTTCTATTTTGCGTTCGAAATGAACTCAATATGAAACCAAAAACAGTATCGAAATGAGCTCTATTTCGATACACTTTTTTTCATTTTTCAATGTTGGCGTTGTTCGAATACAGAAATAAATATCATTGCTGTCATATGATTTTAAGAATTTATGTACATTTGACAGATATGATATATGTTCGTATTTTACACAAACAACGTATGTTGTATACAATTGACAACAACATACATATGTTTCTATGTCACTCATGTTTATATTTTTAAATGAAATATCAAGTAATGTTAACGAAAATTAATAAATAATATGTAATATAATATACTTCGCGGATAGCAAGATTTAAATTTGAAAATGTCAAGTATCAATGTGCATGCTTTATATAAAAATTAAACTCTGAACTTTCAAATTAAATAATTCCAATTTAAGCAATTTATTAATGTAAAAAACGCAAAATAGAAAAAATAGTATAAAAAACTCGTTTCATAAGGCCTTTTGCCACACTCGCTCTTTAGAAAACTCGCCGCAAGCGGCTCGTTTTCTAAACTGATCTCCTGCGGCAAAATGGTGCCTTATGAAACTCGTTTTTTAATATACTATTCTTTATAAACTCGAAATATTTCTATAATTTATTTAGGGGCCGTTCAAGTATTACGTAAGCACCAAATGGGGAGGGTCTCTGCTTTGCTTATTTTTGATGACATGGGGCACGGGGGGTCTGAATAGTGATTAGGTCAGCAATATTTACTTATTTACAGTTCATGAATTCAAGTGTCTTGGACTGAGGAAGATTAATTTGAGTTTACCAAATTTTTAAATAGAACAAAATAAATAGATATCGTTTATATGTTAAAAATATAATATTTAAATAAGATGTTAACGATTTGCTTGAATAAATATTAAATGTGCACTAATTTCTTTATCTAAACTATAATATTATAAAGAGGAAACATTTGTGTTTTTGTATGTATGTTTGTATTGTTTTCACACAAAAACTACTTGACCGATTTCAAAAATTCTTTCACCATTAGAAAGCTGCATTTTCACTGAGTGACATAGGCTATATTACATTTTCAAAAAAAAAGGGATCCCCAATAAAAATGCATTAATGTAACCCAAGGTGTGAAAAAATTAGTCACAAAAAATCTGCCATCGCGTACGCTGCGGAAACTATTGTTGATAGAACAAAAAAATGTTCTACAGTATTATAGAACGTATTAATATCTACAAAAAAGTCCGCGAAACCATATATCCAACTACTGTAGTTATGCCACTATAACTACTTTTTTACATTTTAAAAGTTAATAAAAGTGCCGACAATAATCAAACCATATTATCCATACCTCTGTATTATTCCTTATCCTATTAAATGATATTTTATTAAAGACCATTTCAATACCAGTAAAATACTTTTTAAATTATTAAAATCGGACATTCCATTCAAAAGATATAACGAATTTAAAAATGTCAATCTAAAGAAAATAATGTTATAATATAATGTAGTAGTATAGCGATGGCCATATTCATTTTGTTTGTAATAAATTGACAATCGAAAAATTATAACTGGAATAAGAATAGTATTGGCAGAAGGAATTTAATAACAAGTTCAATGAAAATGAAAAGTAATAGGAAACAGGCACAGAGAAGCTGTTATAGAAAGAAGTTAAACATAAAGTGATATAAAATCCAAAAATTAAGGATCACAAGAAAGGAAGATTAAATATTTAAGAGAATACACTCACTATTGTATTTATTCAAGGTAGGATCGAAGAAAAGAGAACATATACGATACAAATTTTATTAAAAGAATTTAAATAACACTGAGATATTTGAAAGGTGACGTTTTTGAAGTAATTTCGACAATGTGTCAAAAGCCAAGTGACAGAAACATTATTAAAATAGCGAGTTACATTGTTTATAAGTTATGTTAAATAACTAAATGGACTAAACAAAAAATGTAATCAATTCATCAGCTTTACAATTAAAAAAATTATTTTTTTGTCAAAAACAGTTTTTTTCCTTTAACTTCACATAGCCACAGCAACGCAATTGGATGATTTGTTTTCCCAGTGAATTTATATTTACTATAATACATTTATCTCTTTTCTCATTCATTTCATTTCAGATTGAGTCACAGCGAAGCGTGGTCGGGATTAGCTAGTAGTTTATAAATTGCTTATTTAATTGTGATAGACTTAATAACTATGATAGATAGTTGCTCATGAATAACAATAAATAAACTTAAACAGATTTTGTAAAAATTATACCAATGCTTACGTAAGCATAGGAGGGGGGTAAGAGCTTTGCATACTTTTGTTGACAGGGGGGGGGTTAAAAATTACTAAAATTCTGCTTACGTAATACTTGAACGGCCCCTTATATTTTCTTCTTTAAATAACAATCGATTTCGATGTTTCACATCTGCCAGTTGTTCCATGACGGCAAATTTTTTTTAAATGAGCCAATCATGTCTTCAGCAGATGTAAAACGTAAACCCAGTATAAGTACGGTAGCGCATATTTTAAAAACAAGTCTGTAAACGTACCCATGGATATACATAATGCTTACCAATTTATATTTGAAATTTCAACGTATATACACGTGTTTCTGAGTTTTTCTTATCCTCATCGCCATACAACAAAAAAAAAGTGACCCTGCTTATGGTGGCTTGCCACTCTATGTCAAACTTGAACGACAAATGTCTATGAGAAAATGTCACGACATCTGACGGCCAAGAGTAACACGCCAACGGCCGGCAACGGCTTTCATGTGTAACTAAGCTACTAGATATAAACTTTATGCTTTAAAATTTGTAATCCACTACTCGCTAAAAACTAATTCTTGGAAATCATATTCGCAGAGAACGCAAACTGTTTAAAAACTTGAAATAAGCCCTGTGAATGGCAGCCATTGATACACAAACTCTAATCAGAGGGAGCGTTATTATATTTTCAGTAAAATAATCTTATTATATTGATCTATGATCGTACCTCCATACAGTAAAGAATCGATAGAAGGAACCCCTTGGAAATCACAAAAAATAGTTCCATGATCTTGCCGTCAGAAGAAGTGACCCAAATTGTTTGTAGAAGAGATAAGGCTTTATAACACCATTCCATGTCTTGTATTTTTAACTCTGGCTCAATGTGATGGACTCTGGTTTTATTCATTGTAAATCTTTCCAGAAACCTTTCCCGACCTGTCTTAATTATAACCAGCCTCGGTAATGACTTACTTAATACGCAAAATTAACATTATAATCCTAAAGGGGCAGAGACTTCGTTAGGACTCAAACTTAAAATTACCTCTTCCTGCTATAGTCAACATTTTTTTATCACTGCTGCTTACTGTTTTGCGTGCTTTTGCACCGCGAGCATGTTCACAAGGTTTTAGAAGAATACTTTCGTAAAGTACTGATACTGAGAATATTTTCTCTATTATTAGACATTTCTTGCTGCAGTCTTTAGTCAATAAAATGGGAGTCCATAGTTTTCATTCATACGTCAACAATTAACATTCTAATCTCGAAGGAGACACTTTTTTTAAACCGAAATTATATAATCAACACCGCTGCTAAACTGTTTTCCATATTTCAGCACTCCGAGCAAATACACAAGGTTCTCTTTCAAATTTAAAAGTCCACGACCAACTTTTAAATACTGAATATGTAAAGACAAAATTACTTAATACATTATAAATTGTTTGAAGTGATAAATTTTTTGCAAAGATAATTTATGACAGCCTTTGTTTGAATTGTATCATTCTTTTTAATAAACGCAAACACCATTGCAAATTACAATTAATAAATGACAAGCCCAGAGAAACATTCTTGGTTTCAAACATTCGTGGGTTAAAGTGCTACTATATTAGAGTTAATAATTCATGATCTTTCCTCCTAAGTAAGAAGTACTCGTATATATGCAAGAAGCAATTTGTATTTAATAAATTACGTATTCATGAAGTAACGATAACTTATACCTTATAGGTAACCAATAAGAAAGCGATAGACGGTATTTTTTTCTGCCTAAAAATAAATAGCTTGAAATTCATAACCTTTATTTACAAAATATGAACAATGTCATAACAATAAATTTAGTAATTAAATGTAAATCCAACTTCGGCTAGTACTCAAATAAACCAAAAAACGTACGTCGTTCTGGACATTCTTTATGTTCACAATATAAAAAGCCTTTTTTTGAGCAAACACACCAATCACAACCTCTATAATATCTAGTATTAGGAACACATTTTTCTAAAAAATTTCCTGAAATGAAAGTTTTTAATAAATATATCAAATGACATTCTTATAATATGTTTAATTTAAATTAACATTTCAAATCGACAGTAATAGCTATTAATATAACGAGAACATTAAGCGATTTATAATACTCCAGCGACGAGGCGCTAGCCGAGTCACCTCGTAACGTCCGAGAGGGTTTAAATCGCTGATGTTCGAGTTTATATTCAAAGCTTTATCGTATCATCAACGATATCAAGATTAAAGCAAAATCAACAATTTGTCTGTCATACAAAATACTTACGTCAAAGCTTGCACGTTTTTGAAATAAATTAATAAATCATGGAAGAATTTGATGTTCCCGCAAATATTGTAGAGGCTGCAAATAGTGCAAAATTAGATTTGTTGCCAGCGAAGTCAAAACTGCATTACGAAAACGAATATCGTCAGTTTTGTAAATGGCGAGATGAAGAACATGTTCAAGGTGCTGGGGAAACAGTCTTGCTCGCTTATTTCGTGAGACTGTCAAATTACTACGCTCCTTCATGTTTGTGGCCAAAATATTCCATGTTGCGAGCTTGCTTGGAATTAAAAGAAATAGTAGAAATTCATAAGTATGGTGCTTTGATAAGATTTATCAAGAAAAAGAATGTTGGATATCGAGTTAAAAAATCCAAAATACTCACTAGTGAGCAAGTTGATGAATTTATGCGTATAGCTCCAGACGAGGTATTTTTGATGATAAAAGTAGCTTTTTTGATTGGTCTAGGTGGGGCTTGTAGAACCATTGAATTAGCGAGAATGTCTACGGACGATGTTGAGGTTTTAGATACTAAGGTAGTTGTTGCCATTCCTGACACAAAAACTCACAAAAAAAGATTTTTTGTCCTTGTACCTGACGGTGACATTAATTCCGTACTTTTATTTAAAAAATATGTAGCATTGCGACCGCGTCATGTTACGCATAAGAGATTGTTTATATCGTACAGACATGGAAGTTGTACAATTCAGCCTTGTGGTATTCATTTCTTTTCTAAAATACCTGAAAAAATCGCTACATACCTCAAACTAGAAAATCCAACTTTGTATACTGGTCATTGTATTAGAAGATCTTCAGCAACTTTTCTGGTTAACGCCGGCGGAAACATCTTAGATCTGCAAGAGCTGGGTGGGTGGGAGTCGAGCAAGGTTGCTAGGGGGTATTTAGAAGAGAACGTAACGAAGAAAACTGCAATTGCGCAGAAGATTCAGATGGGAAAGGTTTTAATAAACAGTGTGTCAAACTCTGAACAATCAATTGAGTTTTCACGTAAAAATGAAAATTTGGAGGACGTAAGCGGCTTGAACATCATGTGTGTTGAATCATCCGAAAAAAAAAGGTTGTGAAGCTGCAGAAGATCGCGGATTTAAGACAGATATGAAAGACATATCTTTCAAAATTGAGAACTGTCAAAATATAGAAATTCATGTTCACAAATAATGTACAATTTGACGTATTAAGGTTTTGTATCTAACGTATTATGGTGCTGTATCTAACGTGTTATTAGTTATTAGTTAGTTCGTTATTAACGTATCTACCATATGATCATATATTTCTACCCTCTAGAAGGCAATGACATTTTTCTTTTTTAAACTTAAGTTGGTACCATAATTTAAGTTAACTTATTTTGCAGCGTGTGTGTGATATAGGTTATTTTATACTGATGTCACAGTGGCGGCTCTTGATGACGTACGATGTGCGCTGCTGCACGGATGAGACTGCTTCGTTTAAGCTTTCATATATACAGAGAAGCAAGTAACCGTACCGAAATCTTCCGAAATAGTTCGAAGTAGTCTCATCCGTGCAGCAGCGCACATCGTACGTCATCAAGAGTGGCCACTGTCTGATGACAGATTAGGTTTTCTCATTTTGACAAATAATTACATACAAACGTTTCAGTTGAAAAAATAAAAAGTTTAATAATAAAAACAGCTACAATAAATGTTCAAAGTGAGCTCCTTCATTTTCTATTCATAGCGCAACTCTTCGTCTCATATTATTGAAGGCATTCCTTAAATTATGTGGTGTAATTTCCTCACAGACATTTCGGATAGCATTAGTAAGTTCTTCAATTGTATGTGGACGATTCGTAAATACTCTATTTTTTAGATGTGGATAAATGAAATAGTCCATAATTGTTAAATCCGAAGATCGTGGTGGAAAGTCTACTATTCGATTATCAAAGAATTCATGCAATAATTCCATCGTTTCTCTTGTCTTATGGGCTGTTGCATTATCTTGCTGGAAATATCCCTCGCGGAGCTCATCATCATGTAATTGATTTACAAATGGTAGCAATAAATTATTACGATATCGTTCTGCATTTATCGTATTATTAAAGAATATTGGACCAATAATCCGTTTACAAGAAACAGCAAGCCAAACGCCTATTTTTTGTGAATGCAAGGGTGTTTCAAGAATTTCATGTGGATTTTCACTAGACCAGATGCGCATTGTTTGTTTATTTATATATCCTGATAAATGAAACCATGCTTCATCGGACCAGAAGGATATGTCAAGAACGTCATCGTTATTAATCGTACCTAAGAACCACTGACAGTAATTAACTCTGGTTACATGATCGATTGGTAAAAGCTCTTGCACGCAATGAAATTTGTATGGAAATTTTTGTAAGTCTTTTTTAAGGATTCTCTGGCAGGTCCCATATGACAGTTGTGTTTGTTGTGAAAGCTTACGAATCGATTTCTTAGGTGATTGATTTATTCGTCCCTCAACATCTGCTATATTTTCAACTGTCCGCTTTAGTGGTCTACCAGCACCTGGTTTTCGAGACACAGACCCTGTTTCACGGAATTTAACCACTGACTTTTGAATTAATTGCCGCAAACTGTCATATGTTGTTGGAAAATTTGGAAATTCTGCCCGAAATTCTTCTATATAAGGCTGCATGGAGTACGACCATTCTCCATTTTCTAATTTTACACCATTCCTAAAGTATGATTCGATCAGAAAAACTTTATGATTTATTGTAAACATTTTTAAGTGTCAATAAATAAATGACAGATGAGTTTTATTTATCAGAACATACACATAATGACAGATGTATTTTATTTGTCACTACCAACACGATATTTTCAAGAAATAATTTCATGGCTTGCTAAAGGGTAAATATAAATGATCATATTGTATTATGAGATGAGTAACTAAAGTATTATTAAGATATTGTAATATTATGTTCCTAATAATTATTAATAAATGTTTCACATAAAGATGGCATAATAGTTGATGATACGATAAATATACATAAATAAATATTGCTTTAATAAAAAATATCCCAGAATTATCACACACAAAATATAAATTTGTACAATAGACATTTATTTTATCCCATCAGAATATTTTCTACCCGATATAATGTACTTGTTCCAGCGCTAAATTAATTCCTGGAAAAACTTTTCGGATTCACTCTCGATTTTCTTTTTACGAGTTCGAAGCTATCCAAGCACGTTCGTCGAAAGTAATTTTTTAAATCTACTGAACAAAAAGCGACACACTACCAGATGTGGTGAATGGTTTTTATCCAAAACTCATGGATAAACATGGCATGCGAAAACTCATCGCTGTCCAATCCTGGAATTATTCAAATGAACTGGAATTATTTTATCGAACTATTTTTATTCGCTATTTGGCCAATTGACATAAATTTGACAAAAATCAAAGAAAATAGTGAGCGATTTTGTTTTTCGATTTACTTTGATAAATTTATTTACTGTAATTTAAAATGACACGAATTTACCAGAATATACGATATATCATCTTCATCGGCAATATTCCTGATTATCAAACGTTTATTTTCATGACCAACGATTTGTTTCTTTTTAACATTTTCATCGATTTTTAATGTCGATAGATACCCACGAGGTAAATCATACTTCACTACCAACTACTATGCTGCTCTTGTCGATGAAGAATTGACACATAAACATTTCTACAATATTTCTAACTTTTATAGCATTAATTACCAAAAATTGAATGCAAATGAGTGGCGCAAATAATTCTAGTTTTGTTTCTAAGATTTATTTTAATGTTAGGCTGCTATTCTGAATTGAAATAAATTGTAAAATGTAGAAAAATAACAGTCCATTAATTCCGTCATTTTAAATTGTTTGATTACACAGACCTACAAAAAAAAAAAATTTTTTTTGGTGCATCTCTGTTTGTTTGAATTGTCGATAAAGCAGGTAATGTACAGTATATTGACATACGTCATTTTAACTCATCAGCTCTAGTTTACCTACTACCCTCATTGTGAATTGATGTCGGTCTTGTTATGGGTCTTGTTCGTAACTAGTCGTTATTACAATATCATCGATAAAGTTTGTGTTACCATTTCATTATGGCTAGTACGTCCAGACGTTGTGTTAACGATCCTGATATATTTTGTTATGTTTGTGGTGAATACATACTGAAAAATCTGCGTAAATCGATTACAAACACAGTGCGTCGTTTGTATTTTGCTTACTTCGGTATTGAAATTCTACACCAAGATAAAGTGTGGGTGCCTCATAGTGTTTGTAAAATATGCGTTGAACATTTGCGACAATGGGAGAGAGGGAAACGTAAGTCTTTGAAGTTTGAAGTGCCTATGATATGGCGAGAACAAAAGAATCATTATGACGACTGTTACTTTTGTATGATTAATATAGTGGGCATCACCAAAAACAATCGCCATAAATGGAAATACCCCAATATTTCTTCAGTACAAAGACCTGCTCCTCATTCAGAAAATGTTCCAATACCAACTTTTCACCAGGTAGTGCAGCAATCTCAGGAGGATGAAGCTGAAATACCTATTTCTTCCCAAGTAGATGATGACTTTCAATACTGCAGAATAACATCAGATCCTAAGCCATTTTCGCAGAATGAGCTTAGTGACCTCATCAGAGACTTAGATCTTTCGAAGGAACGTGCTGAGTTACTAGCGTCAAGATTAAAAGAAAAAAATTGTCTTTCCTCAGATGTTCGAGTGTCTACATATCGCACGAGAGACGGAAAGTTATTGAAGTTTTTTTCATCTGATGAAAATTTTGTGTATTGCTGTAATGTGAGTGATTTGCTGGCTTTCATGGGTTTAACGATCTATCAGCCCAATGAATTGCGTCTCTTTATTGACAGTAGTAAACGAAGTCTAAAAGCAGTTCTTCTACATAATGGAAATAAATATGCTCCCGTTCCAATTGCTCACTCAACATGTGTAAAAGAAGAATATGAGGTAATTTCAAATCTTTTACAAAAAATAAAATATATTGAACATAACTGGGTGATCTGCGTCGACTTGAAGATGGTTAATTTTTTATTGGGTCAACAGAGTGGTTATACTAAATACCCATGTTTTATTTGTCTCTGGGACAGTCGAGCTAAATCACGTCATTGGACTGCAAAAAATTGGCCTGTGAGAGATGCTCTTGTTGTTGGGGAAAGAAATGTTATAAATGAACCCTTAGTTTCAAGAGAAGAAATCATTCTTCCGCCATTGCATATAAAATTAGGGCTAATGAAGCAATTTGTTAAGGCTCTCGATAGAAATGGTCAATGTTTCCAGTTTATTTCTCACAAATTTCCTGGTTTAAGTACTGAAAAACTAAAAGCAGGTATCTTTGATGGACCTCAAATACGTAAATTGATGAAAGACACAACTAATTTTGAGACTTGTATGAATGATGTGGAGAGGCTTGCCTGGCAATCTTTTGTAGCAGTTGCACAAAATTTCCTCGGAAATCATAAGGCTGACAACTATGTAGAACTAGTAGAGGAAATGCTGGTGGGATTCAAGGATTTAGGCTGTAATATGAGTATAAAATTACACTATCTCAATAGTCATCTACATCATTTCCAACACAATTTAGAAGATCTAAGCGAATAACAAGGGGAACGTTTCCACCAAGACATAAAAACAATGGAGAATAGATACCAAGAAAGGTGGGACAGTCATATGATGGCTGACTATTGCTGGGGAATCATGCGAGATTGCCCGAGTCAGTTTCATTCTAGAAAATCACTCAAAAGACAATTTCTTGATGTTTAATGTCAATAAAATATATATTTTTTCGTGAATTGTGTTTTTTTATTACCTATTATTATTATTATTACCTAATTATTATTTACCTAATTTAAAAACAATGAACCTATGTTCTTATGAAAAAGTAGCTTGCGCCAAATTTTGGATATGATACAGGGGTATACAAATACCCCAAAGTAAATTGGGTTTTTCATTATTTTTGTTACTTTACGTTTGGCTGAACTGCGCATCTAGGTATTCCTATGTGAGGTTATGTTCTTTCTACATCTTACAACAAGTGTTTGACATTTTTCGGTTTGTGCAGGTGAATAACAGGTAAGTTTGGGTTTGCAAGTACCCCTGTATCCATTTATGATTGTTATATTTTGGCGAAATCGCTTTCTTGTTTAGAAAATGTCGTAGAGAAAATCTGTAAAAAGTACCGATCCTGATTTCGAGGAGACACCGCTACGTTGGTTGTATGAGTGTGAAACTGATGAGGAAGAAATGTGAAGATAACGTAGAAGTTTTGTCTAATAATGGGAGTGTAGTGTCTGCAGATGCGATTTCTGATAATAATCAAGATGGTGAATTAAAAAATTATGCTATTATTACCGGCAAGAATGGCTTCAAGTGGAGTACAAAAGAACCACCTACAACCAAAACAGGTTTGCGAAATATTGTACTGAAGCTTCCCGGTATAAAAGGAAATGCAAAGAATATTACCACTGAAGAAGGGGCATGGAAAACTCTTTTTGATGACGCTATGATAGATATTATTGTAAAAAAATGCGCATCTTTCGATTTGCGAAATGTTTTCTAAAGAAAGTACTAAAATTTATTGTTGCATTATGAATCTAGTTTCAAATTTTTATAAACTGCGTCAGATTTGATGACAAAATGCAAAGAAATCGTGAGGACAAGTTTTCACCTATACGGCAATTATGGGAGTTGTTCAATACAAACTATACTAACAGTTACACATCGCATGAATGTTGCACTATTGATCAGCAATTGCTCGGATTTAGAGGGCATTGCCCATTTTGTGTGTATATACAATCCAAGCCAGACAAATATGGAAGAAAGATTGTTTCAATGAATAATGGCAGAACTTTTTACATGGTTAGTGCGATTCCTTACATTGAATAAGAAAATAGGGAAAGTCAAGAACCTCTTGGTTTCTATTTAATCAAAATATTACATGGAATACATCACGGAGTTTTTGAATAGCACTATTCATTCGGTTAACTGCACATCAATTTTTTGTGGATTATTTGAACCTTTAATTTAGAATATCTATTTTTATTATTATCGGAGAAGAGTTAATTTATTTTCTTTTCATAATTTGTTTTTTTTTTACATAATTTAGAATTAATATTTCATTTTATTTATACGCGGAAAATATAAGCTTTGTTATACATCCTCATAAAAGTAATACACCATGAAATAAATATTTTTCTGTAAATATTCGTAGCGAATTTTATACGTATCTCTAAGATGCGTTCTACAACCCTCTAAAGCAATAGACTTACAGAACTAGCTATAATCTGACTAAACCTTATCGTACCCCACTTAATCTACTTGCCTACATTCATTGGCAACCTCTTTCTTTACTTTTTTCTGTCGCGTTCTTTTCCTCCTCTACTTTCGAACCAGAAATTAAAATTTGTCGATTACGGTATATACAGTATTGACAATTTAAATTTACTTTTGTAAATTGACAAAAATAAAGATTATTATTACAGTATGACTACTAATTTATAGTACTGAATCTTTCAAACTTTATTCATTTAAAATAATATGTAATAATAACACTTGTAATTAACACTTAAGTGTTAGCGTTACGAATAACATGTTCCAAGTGCCCTCCATTATGTTGAACGCACAGTTCGTATCGTTCTTGCATATTTATGACAATATCTGAAAATAGAGGCTGTTGCATCAGTCGAATCGCTTCTGTAATTTTCTCTTTTAACTGTTGTATTGTAGACGGAGAGTTATCTCAGAAAACCCATAATTTCAGCATACCCCAAACCTGTGCATCCAGTGATGTTAAGTTCAGAGAGTGAGGTGAAAAAGAAAGCTCGGTGAAACGTGAAATTACATTGTTTCCAAACATCTCCCGCAAAAAAGTTCTTGTAGCATGTGCTGTATGGCACGTTGCTACATCTTGCTGAAAAAACTGGATACCGAAGGGTAAGCTTCTTGATCTGCAAAACTTCCGAAAGTCGTCTACAAACGGTGTGAAAACTTGAGTAATATAGCGCTCTTGATTAACATTTACTGGATGTCCGCTTTCCTTAATGAAGTAAGTCCCAATAATTACTCGTCCAAAAACTGCACACCAGGCGGTCACTTTTTCACTATGCAACAGTATTTCTTGCACCTCTTCTAATCGTTGGAAATCTAAAAATCTATTGCTACGCCTCTTTACGTGACCCGCCAAATAAAAATGACATTCGCCACTGTAGCAGATATTACTGATGAAACTGGGATTATTTTATTGCAGAGCAAGGATTATGACCCAGTATTCAAGTCTGACAGCATAATCACCGATTCTCGATTGTTGGGTCATCTGAATAACGTATGAATGGGCATTAAGTTGTTTCAATATCTTCTGAAACGTCCGCCTGTTCCTATTCAAGTTTGCAGCAGATTTCCGTCGACTACGACGTGGCGAGTTCATAATTTGATTGAATACTCGTTCGTGATTATTGTTGGTATCCACTCATTTTCTTCGTCCAGCTTCACCTTTTCCTTGGTGTAGCAATGTTCTAGTTCTTCTAAATTTAGTTATAATGTTCAGTACAATAGTATTACTTGGTGGCTGTTTATTTAAATGCTCCAAAAATTAATCGCAGACGAATTTAATGCTTGGACCATTTGGCTACCTAAATCATATAAGCTAAAATAGTACTTAACTAAAAAGAGTTTTTCTTCAGTAAATAACATTATTTACGAACTTGCAAAAACTAGTCCAATCTAACCAAAACCAAACGTCAATGTTTATGTCAAATAACATTGTTAATTGTTAGAGGTTTAACCACTAGAAGACCTACCGTTTCAATACAGTAAATTAATAGTCATATCGTATTATTATCCAATTCATCATGAGCTCCAGCTCCTACGTTACAAATATTTTCTATTCTGTAATTGCGTAATATATTATTATTACCTGATACTGGTTCCGACTTATATCCTCTAAGATTCATCAATAACAACATTGCAAATATTAACAAAAACGTAAACTGTTTCATTACTTTCTTAGTAAAGAAATAAACGTAATTTAAGAATTCGTAATATTAGATAATATACTTTCTATAACTGTGATAAGTAAACAAACACTTCAAGAAATGAATGCTTCAAAGTTTTTTTGGGATATATATGCAACAATGCACGTAACCACATTTTTATTTCCCCAATAAAATTGACATAATAATTAATTTTCTTATCAGTACATAAATTTTATTTTTAATAGCAACAAAATGCAGCTTGTTGTATTGTACTTGTAATCGTATCTCATAATTTCTGAACGATCTATTTATAAAGAGTTTTGACATTTCTAAATATCTAAAGAAATCGGGTAATATTTGTGACCATTGCTGCAGACATACAACTCTATCTGCATAAATTTCTTGTCTAACACACGAGCTATAGAAAGAGTTCAACAATTTTTGTTTCTAATATTTTTCTTCTGCCTTTAACCAACAAATGGAAAAGAAGAAGTAGCCAGTAGTCATTTATTAATGGCATCACCGCCCTCAAAATGTGAAGTATCATTCTTGTTTCATTCAAAATTTATTAATCATAATTTGGAGTACTGTTGTTTAATTCAAGCTTTATTGATTTTCATCTGTAGCCGTGATTAGCTTTATTGTTTATTAATTGATTCGATCTAAATTAAATCTGTCCTAAATTATCTCTACAAAAAAGATTTATACCTACAAGAAATTCATGATGTTATGACTAGTTGTGCCGAAATTTTTCAGTCGCAAGGTCAACTGTTAATAATGCACTGCGCACGAGCGCTTATAGGTTACAAAGTGAATATTAATGATGTCTGGTGCACGTAGAAAGAAAAGACGACCACTAAGTGACCAAGTTTATTCGAGAATTTCCTGACTTAAAATGCGACTGTGCGAAATGAGGATGTCTACAGGTATAACTTGATCTAGAGCAAGTTACCACCAACAACTTAATTTTTTCAAATGGAAACACCTATTTTTTATTTCATGTTTGAATTTTGCATCGATTTCTAAGTATATTTTATTATACCATGTCTTAAGCCCAAATTCAACAGTTATCAAGAAATTTACGATTGAACCATATCAATAACCGAAACCGTATCCTACAAAATTCTTTCACTCTGTGGTCTGACAAGGATCAATTTATTAAAAAAACAGAACTATAAATCAAATTAAATGTTAAAACTGTTGACAACTAAATATTAACGACTTGTTTTTAAATTTTTTTTATTTTGTAAATGCTACAAAACATTCAGTGAACGTTTGAAAACGTTTAATTTATTTTATTCTATTGTTGACTTGTCATCGTTTAGTCACATGGAAACTGTATGACAATTTTACTTAAAATAAGTATTTGTCAAGTGCAATTGCAAAGTTTGAAAGGATGGCGCGTTTAACTAAAAAAC
The DNA here is from genome assembly GCA_935421215.2 of Melolontha melolontha. NCBI lineage: Eukaryota > Metazoa > Arthropoda > Insecta > Coleoptera > Scarabaeidae > Melolontha > Melolontha melolontha. The sequence goes on along the minus strand of OW285237.1, from coordinate 161,648,982 downwards.
AACTAATAAAGATTTTGATGATGGTAGAATGTGGCGACAGGACTCGAACACAAGCTGAAGTTTTCGAATTGTTTAACGATAAGTATCCGGTGAAGCCTATTACACGATCAGTAGACTTTGGCCACGTAAGAGACAATTACAAAACCAACCATGTTACAATTCCATAAAACACACAGTGGAATGCAGCAGAATAATCAGAAAATAAATCTTCTATTCTAAAATATTTACACAAGAACAGATGGCACCCATACAAAATATATTTAGTTCAGGAACTTATTGAAGACGAACTCGACCACAGATTAAAATTTTGCGAAATAATAATGGATAGGCCAACCCACAATATTTAAAGTAAGATAGTTTTTTCCGACGAGGAAACATTTTGTTTGAATGGTTCAGTAAACAGGCAAAATGTTCGATATTGGGCACCAGAAAACACACATTGGAGAATGGAAAGTCATACAAAATTCCTCGTAAACGTTCGGGCCGGAATTGTGGGTACTTCAATTATGGGTCCGTGTTTTTATTGCGGAAACACTTATTTCTGAAAATTATTTAGAGCCACCACAAAATTACATAATACCCGGTGTAAGTGAACTTTACCCAAATAATGAGAACCCAAATATACCGGCAGATATGGTTCCAATAGGATAGCCCTCACACTCTTCGAAAACAGTACGAGAATTCCTTCATAATATTTTCCCAAGTAGATGGATCGAAAGGAGAAGCTTTGTCGATTCCATTCGATTTTTATCTATGGGTTTATCGGAAACCCAAAGTCTATTGTATAATTATAGCCGAAATACAATAAATCCAGCCAGAAACATTAAGTGAAGTGTTACGACAAATTATCTATTGTGGGGAAGTTAATGGTCAACAGTTTGAATATATAATTTAATTTGTAGTTCGGTTTTTTTAATAAATCGGTACTTTCAGACCACGGAGTGGAATAAATTTTGTAGGATGTGGTCTCAGTTATTGGTATGTTCAATCGTGATTTTCTCGATAACTGTTGAATTTGGGTATAGGACATGGTACTTGAAACATACTTAAAATTCGATGCGAAATTCAAAAATGAAATATATTTTGTTACTTCATTTTTGAATTACGGTGATTCCATTTGAAAAAATTAAGGTAATGGTCGCAATTTATTTTTGAGCAAGGCTGTCTACATGTATTTGCCATCATAAATACCGCTGCCAAAAATAAAAATCGACGTGTACGAGCGTTTTTCCAAAAAAGAAAATCTGTGAATTTTAAATTAATTTATTTCAACCTATTCGTCCCCACTGTATAAACGTAATCTTTATTTATTATTATATGTAGCGCATAAGTAGCAGTTTAGTATTATATTTTTTTACTTTGCATGTTTGAATTAGTCCAAAGCCGTAAGCAAGACGCCTAGTCCGATTCTATTGTATACACGAAACATATATTGGTCATAACTAGAGCTGAGGATGTTTGCGGTATAACCATGGTTATATCATGTAACCATAGTAATTTACTATGGTTACATGATATAACCATGGTTATACCGCAAACATCCTCAGCTCTAGTCATAACTCTAGTTATGACCTATACAGGGCAATCCAAATTAAGTGTTCACCATTGGTAACTTTGTTATTATTAAAGATAAAAGATTGTTTAAATTAGCAAACTAGTAGTACTTTTAACGCTCTTTAAGATGGAAGAATTTAAAAAAAAAGAGCTGCGCGTTTTCGAGTTTTCCCGAAAAATATGTTTTTTTCAAATGGAAACCCCTGTATATTATATCATTTTCTGTTAGAAATTCAATTTTTAAACAAAAAATCTTATAAGAAATTTTTTACTGGGATTAAAAATACTTGAGTTATAGTGAATAAACAAAAACAGCTAAGTCAAGTGCATTTCTATGTTTCTATGATAACTAGAGCTGAGAATGTTTGCGGTACCGCAGGACCGTATGTAGTGCATCCCCACATTTAACTATTTATCTAAATATTCTCTGAAATGATTTGCCGGATCTCATAAATTAATAGAGTGATATTTTAGTATGCACTGGATATTGTTATTATACAAAATCATAATAGCCATTTGTATTTATGGATAATAAATAATAATACGCATGTATTTGTATTTGGTTGTGAATTCAATTTAAACTTAAAACGAATCGTAATATTTTAACGACAAGCCGTCCTTACAATACATGCATTCGAGACAAAGTGTGCAACTCTACGAATAACTTCCATAATTGATCGAAAATGGACATTTTGGAGCTGAAGTAAAGCCCCTATTCTTAGAAAATTTTATTACTGTCGTTAAGAACTATTATTATAAACAACAAAGGCCTTTTATTAGTGTTGAAGTTTTAGTTTCATTGAATTTCCATGTTGTAAGTAGTCAATTGTAAAGTGTTCATTCACAATATTCTAAAACAAGGTGTAAATTTAACTAAAATCCAGAAAAACACATACTGATAATATATTACTAGATTAGAAGCTGTGTTTATTACTATTTATTATATTATTTTTATAACCAAATGCAATAATAGCTACGAAAACAAAAGAAACCTCGATTTATTAAAATCTTGTCACACAGCCTTTCAAAGCCTGGCAGCACATATTTTGCATATATTTTATATATACTACCTACTTGAACTAGGTGAATGAAGTTAGAAGTTATAAGTTATAACTTCTAACTTCATTCACCTAGTTCAAGTAGGTAGTATATATAAAATATATGCAAAATATGTGCTGCCAGGCTTTGAAAGGCTGTGTGACAAGATTTTAATAAATCGAGGTTTCTTTTGTTTTCGTAGCTTTTATTGCATTTGGTTATAAAAATAATATAATAAATAGTAATAAACACAGCTTCTAATCTAGTAATATATTATCAGAATGTGTTTTTCTGGATTTTAGTTAAATTTACACCTTGTTTTAGAATATTGTGAATGAACACTTTACAATTGACTACTTACAACATGGAAATTCAATGAAACTAAAACTTCAACACTAATAAAAGGCCTTTGTTGTTTATAATAATAGTTCTTAACGACAGTAATAAAATTTTCTAAGAATAGGGGCTTTACTTCAGCTCCAAAATTTCCATTTTCGATCAATTATGGAAGTTATTCGTAGAGTTGCACACTTTGTCTCGAATGCATGTATTGTAAGGACGGCTTGTCGTTAAAATATTACGATTCGTTTTAAGTTTAAATTGAATTCACAACCAAATACAAATACATGCGTATTATTATTTATGATCCATAAATACAAATGGCTATTATGATTTTATGTAATAACAATATCCAGTGCATACTAAAATATCACTTTATTAATTTATGAGATCCGGCAAATCATTTCAGAGAATATTTAGATAAATAGTTAAATGTGGGGATGCACTACATACGGTCCTGCCGTACCGCAAACATCCTCAGCTCTAATGATAACGACGTTAATTCTTTCTAGTAAACGTCAAATATTAGTACAGTTTTATTAGTCTTTCACTCATAAATTTCATTTTGCTAGTTATTAATTTGACAATAAAATGATTTTTACCCATGCAGAAAAGTGTGATATGTTAGAATCTTATTTAGTGCGCAGAAAATCCTCTAGGAGGGCAAAAGAACATTACGCTGAATTATATCCACTCCGAACACAACCAAATGAGCAATTTTTTCTGAGACTGTACCGAAAATTTAGAGGCAATGAGAGTGTGTTTGCCAAAACAAGAACAAGTAGAACTTTTATAATAAGCGAGGCCACGGAAATTCTAGTTCTTGCATATTTTGAGGCCAACCGTGAGAATTCCATACTAGATATTATCAAGGAATCTGATTTGATTCACGGTACTGTGCATAGGATTCTGAAGAAACACAAATTCATTCCTTATAAGTACAAACCAGTTCAAGCTTTCTTGCCTGGGGATCCAGAGAGAAGAATGTTTTTTTGCCACTGGTATCTTAACTTTTGTCGCCAAAATGTAAACAACTTTCGTTATATTTTATGGACCGATGAATCAAATTTCTCAAATTCTGGAATGTACAATACAAAAAATCATCATTACTGGTCAAAGGAAAATCTTCTTTTAGTACATCCAAGACGCCCGCAAGTCCGTTACAGTTTTAATGTTTGGTGCGGTTTAATTGGTTCAAGGATTGTTGATCTTTTCGTTTATGAGGGCACTCTAACTGGTGAAAAGTACATAGAATTTTTGACTGAAATTTTGAATAATTTCTTACACGATATTGATCTCATAAGTAGACAGAATCTGCATTTTCAGCAGAATGGCGCACCTGCACACAACTACAGAGGTACTCATCAAATTTTAAATACTATTTTTAACAATTCATGGATAGGAACAAATGGTCCTATTCAGTGGCCTCCCCGATCGCCAGATTTAACACCGCTTGATTTTTTTTTATGGGGTTATTTAAAGACAGAGATTTATAAGCAAAGGTACGAAAACGTAAACACCCTAAAAATTGCAGTTAGTGAAAAGATAAACCAAATAGATGGTAGGACCATACTAAAAGCAGTTCGACAAGTTCAGAAACGTGTTCAAAAATGTATTGAACAACAAGGTGGTATTTTTGAACATCTTCTATGAAAAAATCAGTGATTTTTATTTTCTTTTAATGATATGTTTATGTATAAAATAAAGTTTATAAAAATTATTTAGCTGTTTTTGTTTATACATTATAACTCAAGTGTTTTTAATCCCAGTTAAAAGGTTCTTATAAGATTTTTTGTTTAAAAATTGAATATCTAACAGAAAATGATATAATATACAGGGGTTTCCATTTTAAAAAAACATATTTTTCGGGAAAACTCGAAAACGCGCTGCTCATTTGTTATTTTTAATTCTTCCATATTAAAGAGCGTTAAAAGTACTACTAGTTTGCTAATTTAAACAATCTTGTATCTTTAATAATAACAAAGTTACCAATGGTGAACACTTAATTTGGATTGGCCTGTATATGAACTAATAATAATAATATTAACTTATGAACATGTAGTTAGTTGTGAAAGCACCGAAAATAGACGTAATCAAAAAATATTGTTTATTTGGTTCATGGTCGATTCAATGATCGAAGAATATAGTAAAAGGGTAGCTAGTTATATATCCGGAACTGGAAACACTAGTGTCGCTAGGTACCATCTGAGATATCCACGGTAAAGTTTTACATTTAACAGTGGAATTACAGGAACGTTGTGACATACAGGTGCTATTTTGGTGTTGTTTACAGTTACTTGAAAATTTCATCCCAGTCAAAAAATGGAATTAACTTATGAAAATTTTCGGGCGATAATGTACTACGACATTTGACATGGGCTTTATCAACAACATTCTATAGTTCTACTCAGTCGACTATAACAAGCATATAAAATATATTTCATGGTGAAAATATTTGTAGACGTTGGATCCCGCATAATTTGGCAATCCCTCAAAAAAGGTTCTGCAAAGAAATCTCAAAAAATACAATCATGGTGCATAAAAAGCCGTGTGTAACATCTACACAAAGTGACGAATCCTGAATGAATACATAGGAGCTCGAAAACTGCAGTCGACGTTGTTCGTGCGAGAAGCACTTCAAAGCGAATATTTTTTTCGGAAAAATAAACATGTGGCTACAATGCCACTAGAGAATCGTTAAACGGTCAGTTCTCAATGGTATGCAACAACTTTTTGCCAGAAGTCTTTGAAGAAATAATTTAAAAAACAACCAACGACGCAGCATCGTTCTTCACCGTGACAATAGGAGCTCTTACACAATGACCCTAGCAACTCGATATTTGGCCGGTCAAAACATCTAATTAATGAATCATCCGATGTACAGCCCTGGTTTAGAGCCCAATGTTTTGTTTTTGTCCCCATGCGTGAAGAATAAACTACGTGGTTAACAATTTTCTACACTATAAGAAGTGGTTATAAATGCATGCTTGAAATACCTCAATTGGAATGGAAACATCTAATTAATGAATCATCCGATGTACAGCCCTGGTTTAGTGCCCAATGTTTTGTTTTTGTCCCCATGCGTGAAGAATAAACTACGTGGTTAACAATTTTCTACACTATAAGAAGTGGTTATAAATGCATGCTTGAAATACCTCAATTGGAATGGAAAAAGTGCCGTGAGTATTGGTTCTAACGTATGCAAAAGTGTATCGATCATCACGGGGAATATTTTGTTTGTTATTCCGGATATATAAATAGCAACCCTCGTATAGCAGCAACATATAGTCTTTCAACAGGCAGAATTGATGAAATTGTACAGCACGAATTGAGTGTTAGAAGAAATCCCTGCGCGTTTTGGCCTACAATGTTAACAACTGATCATAAACTTATGAAACAAATAACACTAACTAAGGCAAATTTTGCAATAATTAAGATAAAATCCGAAGCTTTTGGAAAGATTCATCATTGTGATTGAAGGCTGAACCCATCACTTTCAGCAATACTCAAAAGTACAAAGTAAAAATCGCAACATATCACAAGGCTAACTGTCTATATGAAAATTTCAGGTGATTTCTTCCAACAGCAAAATCACGACGACATTTCGTTGTGATTTTAAAAGGGGTTTCTCGATTATTTCCATGTGAACACTCTATGACAGGCGTTATATTATGCTAATTTTACACCGAAGGGTAGAGAAACAATAACCAAAAGAAAGGATCGTGAATATTTAACCAAGATATACCTACGAAATTAAAGTTTTGATGCTTAGTTAATTCTTCAGAATCCTTAAGGTGACGCTTGTTACACTGCTAACAGGACCGTATTACGAGCTTTATTATTATGATTGACATGAAATCAAAACTGCTCTGCAAAATAAAATATATGTAATACAAAGGTATTTTTAATAATATAAAATATTGTTAAAAATCTGGTGTGAAGAACACAAATACAGGTTCACTATTAATATTTTTTGTGAACGTGTCCGAACATATCCCTCCCCAGTGACGTAGATACGTATTTCGCCTTTCTACAGGCTCGTCGGTACGCCCCTGCTGGAGAAAGGATATTCTCAGACACATTCACAAAAAAGAACCACATCACCGAAATTATCCAGACCGGGCGTGAATTTACTTCTACGCCCGGTCTGGATAATTTCGGTGATGTGGTGATGTGGTTCTTTTTTGTGACTGTGTCTGAGAATATCCTTTCTCCAGCAGGGGCGTACCGACGAGCCTGTAGAAAGGCGAAATACGTATCAACGTCTCTGGGGAGCAGTGGCGGCTCTTGATGACGTACGATGTGCGCTGCTACACGGATGAGACTACTTCGAACTATTTCGGAAGATTTCGGTACGGTTACTTGCTTCTCTGTATATATGAAAGCTTAAACGAAGCAGTCTCATCCGTGCAGCAGCGCACGTCTTACGTCATCAAGAGCCGCCACTGCTGGGGAGGCATATGTTCGGACACGTTCACAAAAAAAAATATTAATAGTGAACCTGTATTTGTGTTCTTCACACCAGATTTTTAATAATATTTTATATTATTAAAAATACCTTTGTATTATACAAAACTGGTGGGGTTTACCTACTCATGTATGTTTCAATTATTCTGATACATTACACATGCGGTTAGTCCGTAGTATGAGTGAAGACACAAACAAAATGCAGTTTCTAGAGAGATTGGCTGTGCCACCTTTGGAAGGGCGTCGTTACTTCACATTGGTTATGTGGACGGGGCGAGGTACTTCAGCTGTTTGACAACAGGCAGCGCTGAATTTACTTCTACGCCCGGTCTGGATAATTTCGGTGATGTGGTTCTTTTTTGTGAATGTGTCTGAGAATATCCTTTCTCCAGCAGGGGCGTACCGACGAGCCTGTAGAAAGGCGAAATACGTATCTACGTCTCTGGGGAGGGATATGTTCGGACACGTTCACAAAAAAAAATATTAATAGTGAACCTGTATTTGTGTTCTTCACACCAGATTTTTAATAATATTTTATATTATTAAAAATATCTTTGTATTATACAAAACTGGTGGGGTTTACCTACTCATGTATGTTTCAATTATTCTGATAAAATATATGTGCATCTGAAGACCATATATGTAGCTTGTCCGTGAAATATTTTGTATTACAAAAATTAAATTACATTTTTCTGAAAAAAATCGCAAACGTGACGATATAGGCATAAAGAATGAAGAATACTTGAAACTACATACGAGTTTCATACTCGTACATAAAAGTCGGCGGCAACTAGAAAATAAATTTGTAAAATGATTTTCATCGATAATAGCGCATTTTGCTGGTTTGTTTTCATATGAAGGATGGTAAACGAGAAATAGCAGCATTTACTTAAATCACAATCTTCTGAATTTCATCAATTAGTGTTATAATTATATTTTATATTATACTTTATTTATATATTATTTATATTTATATATCAACGATTCGTTATTATTTCACTTTATTTTCTTCATTTAGAATATATGGAAATCATTTTGATATAATTATTGCTTACTTGCGTAAGTTTAAAATGTGTATATGTTCCAAGATTATTTCTTTGTCTTGTAATTAGCTATATGTAGGAGGGGATACTGATAACTACAGTTCATAAAGTTTCTTTACCCAACTGTGAACCGCAAATTGTACTTTATCTCTTTCTAACACACATAGATACGCGATATAATACTACACACGTTAATAATGTTAAGCCCTCACGCCCTAAATTTGGCATCCAAAGAAACACTTTATTAACTGTACTTAGCTTGCCATATAAAACACCGTAATATATCAATACAAACTGTTAGGGGGGAGGGGTGGAACGGACGGGTGGGGCGGAATGAGACGTATTGACATTTCAATGATTTATGTACTTAAACTAACGGCGTGCGGTGAAAGAACATCGTCTGTACTACCCGTTTGTTCGAGTTAGTTGTTGTCCATACTTATACAGTATATTGTAATGTTTGTCTTTCGGGTTCTTAAATAAAACTAACAATAACTTTAGACACACACACTATATTAATATTAAAACGTATAACTAACTATTAACAACAATAAGTACATTTATGTATTTTATATTTATATAACTATATTTATGTATTCTTCGCGAGACTTGGGTATCGAATCTATGCTACCCTTTCTTCGACCGGTTTTATATCGTAGCTCCTATATTCTCGAATCATGTAGAAGGCTGGAGAGAACACCAGACAAGTATGACGCGCCTATTAGTCGTAGGATGAGTCATCACATTGCCCCCTTCTTAAGAATGAAGTTTCGTCCCGAAACATGTCATGTTTTGGTTCCCTCAACCGATGGCGAAATCGACAGGTAGGGCCTTTGTTACATTGTGACGTCATAGCGAAATAACAGTCCACGGTCTTATCTTGCCTGGATGGACAGGAATATTCAAGCCGGTAGCTGCATACCAGAATTTCCATACCAGTATGTCGGAAGATTACTTCCAACATGCTCCTTACAATTCTCCAGTCCAGGCGGTCCAATCCACAACCCAATTTTGGAACTGCTAATTTCAGAATGTCTTGCTGTAACATTTGTTCGCGTAAGTGGGTCAGGGCCTCCCATAAGGCTCGATAGGTTGGCTTTAGGCTCGACAGTTCTTTCGTGACCAAATAAAATATGGGCTGTCCTTCATTTATTATTTGGAGACTCTTCCCAATTGCTGGTCCCTGCTGCCTTAGCTTTTCGATTCTGCCAAATCTCTCTTTAAATTCCCAGGCAATTCCTTTGGCCATTCGTAGATCTCGGGCTACGCAATGAGCAAGCGCGTAGTCTGGCGGCACCGTGAACAAATCCTGCTGTTTCTCGATGGTTACCCCAAATCGAGCTTTCTCGAACCAGAATACTCTTGCATAAAGTCTTCGAAGGTTAGTTCATGGTATTGGCTATCCAATCGGCGCAAGTCAACGGTTTCGTCATTGTCTCCAGAGTATGGGGCTAATCGATTAAAATGTACGACTCTTGGCTTAGTGTGAGGTGTTCGCCTGATGCGGTATATTACATCATTGATCCGCTTCAACACCTCGTATGGCCCCTCCCAATTCTTTTGAAGTTTTGGGGATAGGCCCCGTCGGCGTTGTGGATTATATAGCCAAACCCGATCGCCTTCATGGTAACCATTCTTCTCGGCGTTGATGTCATAGCTCTCTTTCATTCTGTCACTAGCATCTTGGATATTATGTCTGACTTGTTCATGGATATTGTCCAGTCGTCGTCTGAGCGTGCTGACATAATCTTCTCCGGCAAGATCTTCACCAGGCTTGCTCCCAAACTTTAAATCACAGGGCAATCGGAGTTCCCTCCCGAATAGCACGTTTGCTGGTGATTGGCCAGTTGTCTCTTGAACGGAGGCCCGATACGCCATTAGAAATAATGGTAAATGTTCGTCCCAATCTCTCTGGTGTTCGGAGACCACTTTGGATAAGTGTCTGATCATGGTCTTGTTCATTCGCTCTACCATCCCATCTGATTGTGGATGCAAGGGAGTTGTTCTCGTCTTCCGTATGCCCAAAAGTCCACACATCTTTTCGAATAGACTGGACTCAAAATTCCGCCCTTGATCGGAATGAAGTTCCAAGGGTACACCAAAACGGCTGACTAACTCCTTCACAATCACGTCTGCTACAGTTCCAGCTTCTTGATTTGGTAGAGCATATGCTTCAACCCATTTGGTAAAGTAATCCATGACCACTATTATGTATTTATTTCCTTTGTCGCTTTCTGGAAAAGGACCGGCGGCGTCTATGGCGATCCTTTCAAATGGGCTTCCTACATTGTATTGCCGCATGGGTGCACGTCGACGCCTCTGGGGACCATTGCTTCCAGCGCAATTTGCACACTTTCGGCACCATTCTTTCACATCTCGTGAACAATTCACCCAGTAAAATCTCTGGCGCACCTTCTCCAGTGTTTTATGGACTCCAAAATGTCCCCCAGAAGCACCATTATGGAGTTCTCGCAATACCTCTGGTATTCTTTTCTTGGGAACCACCATTTGTATCTTGCGCTCACTTCCATCGTGATTTTCGACCTCACGTCTCAGGAGATCGTCATCCATGGTTATGGAATCCCATTGTGCCCAGTATGACTTCAATTCTCGTGAATGGGGAGCAATTTCTTGCCAGGTCGGTCTTTGCCCATTTCTTTTCCAAGCCCTGAGGACTGCAAGATCCGGATCAGCTTCTTGATCTGCGCGCAAATTGTCAGGTTGCCATTGGTCATCAACAACGGTGGTCCGAAGAGCGTTGGCCGATTTGTCTTCGATTCTGTTGCAATATCGACAGTCTTCTGGACAGGGCCTTCTGGAAAGGGCATCTGCATTTTGATGTTTGAGGCCTGCTCTGTGTTCAATGACAAAGTCATACTCCTGTAGCCTCTCAATCCATCTAGCTACTTGACCCTCTGGATTCTTAAATTGCAAGAGCCACTTTAAGGCGGCATGATCAGTGCGGATAAGGAACTTCTGCCCATACAGGTACTTGTAAAAGTGCTCAATGGTCTTAACTACTGCCAATAGTTCTCTTCTGGTTACGCAGTAGTTCCTCTCCGGTTTGGACAGGGTCTTGCTGAAGTATCCAATGACCTTTTCTTGTCCATCTTGGATTTGAGAGAGCACGCCACCAATCCCGACGTTACTGGCATCCGTATCCAAAACAAACCTCCCAGATGGCAGTGGATAGTTTAAAACAGGTGCACTGATCAACGTACCTTTTAATAACTCGAAGGCCGCTTGGCATTCGTTGTTCCAAATGAATGCTCGATTTTCTGTTAGGCGAGTAAGTGGTTTTGCAATGTTGGAGAATCCCGGAACGTAGCGTCGATAATATGTGCATAATCCCAAAAAGCTTCTTAGCTGATGTTTGTCTTTGGGTACCGGCCATTTTTCCACAGCTTTTACTTTTTCTGGATCCACAGCAATTCCTTTTCCGGAAACCACATGTCCAAGGTAATTTACCTCCTTGCGGAAAAGGTGACACTTCTTTGGACTTAATCTCAGGTTGGCATCTCGCAACCTCTGGAATACTACTTCCAAATTTTTCATGTGATCTTCAAAGGTCTTCCCTACCACAATCACATCATCGAGATATACCAGGCAGGTGTTCCAAGACAGTCCCCTCAGTACAGTGTCCATGAGTCGCTCAAAAGTAGCTGGGGCGTTACACAGCCCAAATGGCATGACTGTAAATTGCCAGAGTCCTGTACCTAAACTGAAGGCAGTCTTCTCTTTGTCATTGGGATCCATTCCCACTTGCCAATAACCGCTCTTTAAGTCGAGAGTGGAGAACCATTTTGCTCCTGCCAAGGTGTCTAGCGTATCGTCTATTCTTGGGAGAGGATAGCTGTCCTTTTTGGTCACACTATTCAAACGACGATAGTCCACACAGAATCTGGTAGATCCATCCTTCTTCCTGACAAGGACCACTGGTGAAGCCCATGGACTATTCGATGGTTCAATTACTCCTTGGCCTTCCATATCTTGTATAATTTGCTTGGCTTCCTCACGTTTTGCCAGAGGTAACCTCCTTGGTCCTTGTCGAATTGGACTTGCATCGCTGGTATTTATTTTGTGCATTACAATATTGGTTCTTCCCTTCGTACCAGTTTCAGTTTCAAAGACGTCTTCATAATGTTTGATTAGGTCCTTAACTTGACTTTGTTCCTTCTTGCTCAATCCTTGACAGGCGGAGTCGATTATCTTAGACAATTTCTCAGGAACCTGCACGAATCCATTCTTCTTCGCCTCTATGCGATGAACGACGGCCGACACTGGCGAACACCACCCCAGAATAGTACCCTTCTTCAATGAAACAGGGTAATGGTTCACATTCATTACCCTTATCGGTACAGTCTTCAGAGTCTTAACCAGCATTTTGGCAACTACTATTCCTCGGCCCACCTCGTCATCATCAACCTTTGGTTCCAACATTGTAACATTTCCGTCCAAATAATCACCTTCCATACACGCCGTCAAAAATGTCTCACTTCTTGCATCCAGAACAACATTCTCTGTTGTAATTACTTGTACACTCCCACAATTTTTTCCATGAAGAAACAATTCCTCATTATTTATTTTTAAAGTGCCTTCTTTCATGTTTAACTGGAAGCCGTAGGTGTTCATGATGTCTAATCCCAAGATTATCTGTTCTTCTATGTTGGCTACGAGAACACGATGTCGGATTGATGTTGGTCCTATGATAAAATTGACATCTACTTCACCTTCCACAGAAGCTGCTTCTCCAGTAGCTGTCCTTAGTCTCCATTTGCTAGAAAGTAATTCTTTATTCCTGGATATTAAATCGGGTCGTACAATGGTTTTCGTCGATCCAGTATCTAGCAAGCAAGCATAGGTTCTTCTTTCCATAACAGCGTCCACATACAGGCCGTTGGCTTGATGTTGCAGGGATGCGACTTGGCCAGGCGTCTTTGGGGCTTCCTGATGCTGGATCGATGATTGCCCTCGCTCATCGACCCGCTTTAGTTTTCCTGCTGCTCAGACGATGCTTTCTTGGTCACCTTACCACATTTACTCCGAACGTGACCAATCTCTCCACAATTCCAGCATCGCAGTACTCTTTTATTTGATTTGATCTGGTTTAGAACTCTACTAACCACCTGCTCCATGAACTCCTCATTTTCCTGCTTGTCAACAGTGCAGACACGAGCATGGTTCCGAGAGGCTTGCTTTGCAGTCTCAAACTCAAGCGCGTGTGCCAAAGCATCGATCAAGGTTTTCGGTCTTGCCAACCTTAATGCTTGCTGCGTATCAATATCCCGGAGACCATCTATGAATGTCTGGACCGCTAGGTGTTCCATGAAATTATCTGGTGCCATCGGATATGCAAGTCGAACTAGACGAGCAATATCTGCCTCAAATTCCTGAAGATTCTCGCCTTTCTTCTGTGATCGATTCTTCAGTTGGGTATGGTATACTTGCTCCAAATGCGCATGGCCATATCTCATCTCCAAGCGTTTAATGAGTTGAGAATAATCTTTACGTTCCTCAGGAGGCAATGTCTGCAAAATATCACTAGCATCACCCCTCAATGCTATGACTAAAGCAGTCGCCTTCTCAGCAGAAGACCATGCGTTTGCTTCTGCGGCCGCTTCGAATTGCGTCAGGTAAGTTGCCCATGACGTCTTTCCATCAAAGGTTGGTGGCTTGATTCTGGTCTTTGAAATAGCCACAAGTTCTTCTTTTATTTCGATGGGCCGCGGTATGACTTCTTTGTTGACCTGCCTGGGATCAGAATGACTCGTGGTAGCGGGTAATTTCATCTCAATCATTATTGCCTCTAAAAGTCTAGAATGTTCTCCAATTTTCTCTTCTACAGCTATTAAAACCTCTTCTTTTAACGCTTCTGATTTTTCAGCTAATCGCTGTTCTAGAACTTTCTCCACTTGTTCCAGACTTTTTTCGAAGTTTCTAGAATTTTCTAGTAATTTCTTTTCCAGATTTTTCTCGAGAATTCTAGCGGTTTCTAGGTTTCTTTCTTCCATCTGTGCTTGTGAATCTATTAGACGCGTTTCCAAAGTTTGCGAATTGTCTATTAATCGTTGTTCCAAACTTTTCACACTGTCCAGATTCTTCTGCTCCATTTGTTGCATTTGAGTTTGTGCATTCTCTATTAATCGTTGTTCCATATTTTTCGCACTATCCAGATTCTTCTGTTCCATTTGTTCTAGAGTTTTCGCTAAGTTTCCAGAAGTTTCCAGGCTTTTCTGCTCCATTTTAGTTTGTGAATCTATTAGACGCTGTTCCAAGGTTTGTGAATTGTCTATCAGTCGTTGTTCCATTTTCATCAACAGCGAATTCACGTCAGCATCTCCGCCTGGAACTTGAAAGACATAATTCTCTGGATCCTCGCCTTCTTGGATCAACACATTGCGAAGCCGTTGCTGGAGGATCGACTTTTTGCCAGTTGTATCCTCATCCCTCTCTTCTAATTCTCGTTTTAACTCGGACACTTTTAATTCTATCAGTTTCATTCTGTTGGCCATCACGATATTTAAAATAATGTCTTTCCGCACTGTATATTTATTTAATCGAATACTTAATTAACACTTAATTGTCTACTTAGTTTATTATTTATTAATTACCCCACACCTGAATACCACTGTAATGTTTGTCTTTCGGGTTCTTAAATAAAACTAACAATAACTTTAGACACACACACTATATTAATATTAAAACGTATAACTAACTATTAACAACAATAAGTACATTTATGTATTTTATATTTATATAACTATATTTATGTATTCTTCGCGAGACTTGGGTATCGAATCTATGCTACCCTTTCTTCGACCGGTTTTATATCGTAGCTCCTATATTCTCGAATCATGTAGAAGGCTGGAGAGAACACCAGACAAGTATGACGCGCCTATTAGTCGTAGGATGAGTCATCACAATATGTTATGTTTTCAAATTTTTCTTATTTTCTTGAGTAATTTTATAAATTTCCTGTTTTCAGTTTAAGGTAAGTAATATTCTGTTAATTTCAGTTGATAGAAAATTGGTTGGTATGTAAAGTTATGAACGCTCATTGGAATAACATAAACGTGGTCAAAAAATAACATCGCATAACCTCACAATTGTATGTTTAAACAAACTGTGCGTCTGGGGCGGAGTAGGACGGGGCAGAATGAGATGTGCTCGTTCTGCCCCGACGTGTCATTCTGCCCCTTAAGGTTTAGTTTTGACTGTGATATTCGTGAATTGGATGGCTGGTTTATTAAGGAGACATCCTGATATTAGTATACGTTCACCAGAGGCCACCTCCGGAGCTCGTACTATGGGTTTTAACCGGTAGCTGTTACTCAGTTTCATACGTTGCTGACTGAATATATTGACAAATACAAATTAACAGCCGACAAGATTTTCAACTGCGATGAAAGCGGAATCACAGTTAATCCCAAGGCTGATTCTAAGATATTGGCAACAAGAGGAAAGCGGCTAGTTGGAGTAATCACGTCCAGTGAGAGAGGTCAAACAGTAACTTTGGCCTCTCTCACTGGATTTTTTAGACCTGGTTTAAAATGTTCATAACTTTTTTGAAATCTACAAAGAAAGATTGTTGCTCTTTGACGGACATGCAACGCACAAGAAAATATCGATCTCATTGATCTTGCTCTAGATAACGGAGTGATTTTACTATGCTTTCCTCCCCAATATCCCCACCATATTCAACCCTTAGACGTTGTATTAATGAGGCCTATTAGCGTTTATAATGAGGAAGAAGTTCGAATGTGGATGAGGTCTAATCCAGGAAAAGTGGTGACCTTATTTCAAATATCGACTTTATTTGGGGCTGCTTTTATTCGTGCTTGTTCAATGCAGAGCGCTCTAAATGGCTTCAGGAAAACGGGGATTTCCCCTCCAGATAAAAATGTTTTTACTGATTATGGTTTTCCTCTGTCAGCTACAACAGATATTCAGTTAGTCAATTTACGGACTAACAACAACCAAGTTACTAATGAAGAAATCAATAAGCAAAATATTGAAATAGTTCATTCAGAAGTAACAAGTGATGAAACTTCCGTATTAAGTGACAAAAATACGTCCAATCTACCACAATGTTCTTGGATGCCAAATGTAGCTGTAGAAAGCACATAATTTCCAACGGCATCTCTAAAAAATGAACGTTGGCCGTTCCAAAAGTTCAACAAAACAAGCAAAGGAAGTCCAGAAAAAAAGGAAAAACGACAATTGTTAGTTCATCGCCATATTTGCAAGAATTGAAGGAAGCCAAGAAAAACAAAACATTAAAGAGGCTAACAAAGTAGAGTGGGCTAAAAGAAAAGTATCGTTGTAGGTAAAAAAGAATGTTATGACACAGAAGTCAAAAAATATATTAGAAGAGAAAGGAGTGCTAAGAAAGGAAATGTGTAGATCTAGGACAGAATCTGATTGTTCCGATACAGATAATGAACAGCATGCAGAGAATGCTTATATTGTCTGGACTTCTATTCAAAGTCTACTGAAGGATGGATATCCTGTTCATTCTGTAACAAATGGGCACACAACTCCTGTGCCAATGTAGACAGTGACGACGATGAAACCGTTTTTGGGTGCGAACTGTGTGTCACTTAGCAAAGGAACATATTGTAATAAATATTTTTCATTACTGCTTATTTACCACTATTCACTCATTTAGTATGTAAATTATGCGTCACTTAGTTAGGAAACATATGATAAATATTTTTTTCTTACTGTTTATATTATTTACAACTATTAACTAACTTTATCATCATAAAACTCATTCCGCCCCACCCGAAAGGCAGAAAGAGAAAATTGCAATATCTTAAATAGGTAAAATTTGCTTTCATCTTTTACTATTCTTTCCATTTTTGGTTCTTTTTTATGGTACAGCATAATATCATCTATGGCCTACTCGATCTATTTAAATTTTTCTTGGTTTCTAATATTTTTAACATGACTTTGATGTTAGCCGTATCATTCCGCCCCGCTTTCCCCTATATATTCAACATAATCTCCTTTTAGAGTTATACATTTCACAGAAGATTCATAAAGTAATTCTAAGCCCTTTAAAAAAATTCGTTGCCAGTCAGTCCCCACCGGTCCTCAACTAACCTTCATATGATTTTATTAGTCTGTCGAAAATCTTTTACCTTTCAAATGTTTTTTTTTTTTTTTAGTTTTGGAAGTAAATAATGGTATATCGGTGTTAAATCCGGAAAATAGGGCGTGTAGTGAACTAATTTAATTCCAATTTCATGTGTTTTTTGTGATGCAATTAACGACTCGTATGCAGGAGCGTCGTTTTGCAAAAGAGCACATTTTCGGTATGCTTTTCGAGGTGTTTTCTACAGGTTTCTTACATGATTTAGCTAGAAACTCAGTATAACATACAAATAAAAAACTCAAGCAAGAAACTTGCAAAACGATTTTTGAACACGGAATTTCGTGGTTCGTAGAAAAGATTAGTCTAGGAATCATAGTGATAGATCCACGTTTCGGTCCTAGTAACAATCCGATAAAAAAACTTGAAGTCTTCTTCAAAACGGCTGTAGATTTTCTTCTACGTTTGATTGAATGCGCTTATGATCAGCATTCGAGCAATGCGAAAACCATTTCGCCGAAAGCTTACTCATACGCAAGTTGTAATAAATGATATGAAACACACATTTATATGAAATGTGCAACGCTTCTGTAATACAGTTGAACCCAATTCGTCAATCTTCTGCAATCATATCATCAATGTTTGTCCGGAGGGATCACAGATAGTCTTCCAGAGTGCTATTCATCTTCAACATCTAATGTCTCTCTTAAATATCGCAATCTAGTTTTTGAATAGTAGCGTATAAAGGACACGGATAAATTAAGGTTTTTAATTAAATCAGCAAAAATTTCTTAGCCTAATAACCCTTTCGAAAATAAATACTGTGATAAAACTTTTCTTTTCAGTTCGTTTAATAAAACTCACAATAATTAAAAACAAACTATATTAATAAAAGTTATACTAAATAACACTTAATTATAATAACATTTATTACATTTATTTATATTTACATTTATAACTACGATGTCACTTAACGGCGATTACTCGTTGAATATCCCTCCTTTTCTTTCAGGGCTTATTATATAGTTCATCGGTTTTCTCGACTTCTCTATGTCTAGTCTTTTCGGGAAATCCCAGAAAGTGCCCGGCTGTTGATGTCATCAATGTCTAGTTTTGTCATTCAGTTTTAAAAAATTTTTAGTTTTTGCATTTTTTTTCAAACTTTTACAGCTTATTTATAGAACATCATAATTGTTAACTATGACAATCACATCTGATTTTGTCTATTATAAACATTCAATAATAATAATAATAAATTTTATTATTGTTAATACAATGTATTTATAGCTACGTGAATTAGTTTAGTTTTGAATGCAAGTGTAATTAATAATTTATTAAAATTGGTACACAATAAATATAAAAATAGGTACAGATGCATTCAAGTAAGCCCACTCGCCAAATTAATCGACTCAAAAATATCAAGAAGAAGAATTTTCAGTATACAATCAAGAATTTTCAGTATACATTGTTCTACATTACTTTAACTGATTGAAGCAATTACTAATTGCTTAATTTATAACTTGAGTACGAATTTTTCTAAATAATAAAAACGCACTACACTCTTTGTGACAATATCACTTTAATAGGCTTAATCAGCGACTGTTGTTTCAACTGACAATATCATTATCAAATTGTTCTACTTTACGTCGAAATTGCAGTCGCCGGTTGAGCTCAATAAATTGATATTGCTGGAAAGAACAATGTGTTTTTATTATTTATAAAATATAGAATATCACAAAGTAACAACCTAAAGTGTTAAATATTCATCTTTTTATTTATTTCCTTTTTGATGTCGATTATACGTCAAGGCACTAATTCATGAGTGGGGCATGCAAACCCAACAATCATACAAACCCCAAACATGCAAGTAACAATGCTATTGTAATCTATTAATACTACATATAGTGCACTATATACTACCAAAAATAAAATTTATAAAAATACAATAAAGCTGTTGTAAATCCTCCAGCCGTCAAAAAATGAAATTACTACCAGTATATGAAAAAGTACATCCATCCATATAATCTTTTATAGACTGAAACAAATTATGTAACAACCCAAAAAGTTAAATATTCATATTTTGATTTATTTTTCTTTTCGATGTCGATTATACGTCAAGGTACTAATTCATGAGCGGGTCATGCAAAATCACACAAACCCCAAACAAGCAAGCAACATCACTACTATAACGATACTAATACCATCTACAATGCACCTACTAGCACTAGATACTACCAAAAAATACAACTTATAAAAATACCTAACAGCATGTGTGTCAATCTTCCTTTCAAGCTGTTATAAATCCTCCAGTGGAGAAGAAATGGAACTATTATCAATATATGAAACAGTACATCCATCCATATATATCTTTTTTATAGGCTAAAAAAAACTTTGTAAAACCTTTCACTAAATATGTTTATAAAAAATAATAAATATAAGACATTTAAAGAACGTCGTATTATTAAAGAATGTTTGAAATTACTTTGTAATCACGAAATGCTGATTGATAACATTAAAATAGTATCCATTATTTTTTAAAAACCTGAAAAAAAAAAACAAATTCTCCAAGGTGATGAGTTAGAAGAGTATTAACTTCATATATATTAATCTAAAATGGTGCTCAAAACAATTTCTTTAAACAATTCATTACCTGAAATAAAAAGAAACACAAACAAAATAGTAGAACAGGTATTTTATTATTTTTATAGACAGTAAATAATTGTTTAACACTTACCTGTACGTATTTTGAGTACAAAAATGGACATAATTAAAATTTTCAGTTAGAATAGTAAAAATTTTTCACTTAAAACAATATTACCTCGACGTTCCATATCCTAAAAATGCTGAAACAAAAATACCAAATAAATTTTAAAAACAATAGTTACACATTGTCAAATTTGTTTTCTGTTCCTGAAAAAAAAGTGCGTACGCAAAGTGGCGAAACGTGTGCAAATTTTATAATATAAATATCTATTAGGCATATTACCTGTTGATCTTCAACGCAAATAAGAAAATTCCAAAAATTCGATTGATTTTTGAAACAACGTTACCTTCATAATCTTAATTCTAAAAAATATATTTTGAAAATATTAAAAATATTTGTTTTCAAAACACGGTGTTTCGGCTGAAAAAATACTAGAACAACCTGAAGACTTTATCAGTTCAGAAGAGAATATTAAAATTTCCATATTCCATTTTCCTATAAGAAATTTGTTTTAATAAATTTATCACCTGAAATAAATAGAAACGTAAGCAAAATACTTAAAGAAATGAAAGGTTATGTGAATAAAAATTGAATAACAATAAGGTTACCTTTAGACGGATACTCTCTGCACAACGCCTGGCAAATCCTTGTTTCTCAAAAGTTCAACCATAACCTTGATGCTCGAGTGACTCGGAACAAGAGCTCGTATATAATCCCGTCCCAAACTAACAAACTTTTAGTTTCAGTACAGCAAGAGGAGCAGTAGCAGCTCTGAAGATATCCCATGCAATTGTTGAGGAAACGCTAGTTCGAGTGCTATGAAGACGATACAAACAGTTTCACCCTCTAGGAAGGTAAACGGCTACTGTTTTTTTAGAATGCACGCAATAGGAAAATAATTACAGCAAAATTTCTGCAAAATGGATTCCTAAATGCTTAAACGCCGAATACAAACGAGCAAGAGGAAGGCACGACTGTCAATCTGAGCCCGTTTTGAAGAAGATCAAGTCTTTTCTTAACCGTGTTATGACTATGAACGAAACATGGGTCCATTTTTACGACCCAGAAACAAAACAGCAATAAATGGAGTGGAAACATCATGGTTCTCCAAGGCTTAAGAAGTTTCGAGTTCAAAAATTCGCTGGAAAAGTTTAAAAGGACGTCAATTTTTGTGTAACGAAGAGGTAATAGAAGCTGTGGAGGGCTGGCTTGCAGACCAAGAAGAATCTTTTTTTAGAAGAGTTAAAGGCGTTGCAGGATCGTTGTATTAAGTGTATTAATTTAAGAGGAGACAATGTTGAATAATAAAATATTCTAAGTCACAACTTTAAATTATTTCAATAGCAGGCTAAGAATATATCAATACCCCCTCATACTCATTGAAGTGCATTTAAAAGTTCCATACACGGTCGTGAAAACTAGGCTCGGTGTTTAAACAGAGATGAAGTTTACGACCTTCATAATATTGCCTCACAATTAGATGAACAAATTAAATTCAAGCAGCATCTGAAATGAAGGGCGCATGTTTTGAAGAAGAGAATATATTCTGGCTTATTGTGTGTTACTGTAGATGAAAAATATGGACGTATATTTGCGATCCAGGAACAAAACAGCAAATAATAGAATGACGGCATTTTGGTTGCAACATATCAGTTCTTAATTAGAATTAAAGAGAACACGCAAGAAATAAATACGAAGAGAAGGAAAGAACTATGAAATAGTTTTGTATTAATAGAGAAAATTCAAAAATCAAAGAATATCTTTGGATTACCATGATGTTGCAAATAAACTTAAGCGTTTATTTAGAAGTTATTTAAAATAACTGAAATAAGTTAAACTAAATATTTCTAAGCTGTACTTCAGTATTTTCGAATTGCCATCGAGTAATTAAATAATATTCTGGATTATGTGTACCTTTCCAGTAAATTAGTGATTTTCTTATTAGATTACTGGCTCAAAATGATATCTCGAAACAAAAATAGCATATGACTAAACACGAAGGATTTGTGCCAGCAGTTTAAATTTAAAGCAAATTTGAAGGTCTAAATATAATTATTGCTGTCGTAACAAAACCTTTCAACTTTGAAATAAACTAGGGCATTTGAAATATTAAAAGATATATTAAAATATGTATAGCTTTTGTTTCAGAATTTAGGAATTGGTTCAGAATTATTGAATTAATGTTTTGGACTAATACAAACTTTATATCGGTGAAGGGTGTGGTACATTTGCAGGACATCATTGAAGTCACAAATCACACACTATCCTGAGATTCCAGTAAATTGGGGCATGTAAAATTATTAAAATTAAATATTCCTAGCTTTCGCTTCATTACCTTGAAATTTTCATGAAATGGACAAAATAATATTTAGATTATTGATAGTTCTGTCCGAAGAAATAATGTATAAAATATTTATAAAGGGTTTAATGCATAAGTCGTCTTACCATTACACAAATCACACACATAATTTAGAATTAAATTTATTTAAAGATTTTCCTTCATCAAAGACATTAGACCCTTTTTTAAGGGATTGCAGAAAAACATATACGACAGGAAATTAATTAGATTAATTGTTATGAGAATTTGTCAATTCGTCTACAGAGTCGAATTTCAAATAACTGGAGTCTTTTGTAAATGAATGTCTTTAACATTTTTCAGTAATTTTTTCATTTGCTTTCTAGAGATCCCCGACTGAAGATAGTGTCTTAATCCAGATATACAAAGGAAGTAAAAACAATAATATAATATGATTAAAACCTACAAAATATTAAAAATTGGAAACTATGCTATTCTTTATGGAGATAATAAAATAGAAACATGTAAATTTAAAACTGTAAGAAATTAATAACAAGACATGGAAAGAAAAGTAACAAAATTCGTATTGATAAAAGAAAATTAAAAAATAATAATTAGATAATAAATTAGAATATGTGAAATAAGTAAAACATGTTTTATAAAACATAAAGTTAACACAATTGCATTTATATCATCTAATAAGAAAGAAAAGTACGAAACTACCTTTCAACAAAGTAATTGAACAAAAAATTATTTAAATTAATCATTCAATTATTTGTGCTTATGTACTATCCATTATAATTAATATAAATAACATATTATTTATAATATTATCTCTGAAATGCAAATAAATATTTCACCTCAAAAAAATTAATTTGTAATAATTTTACGTATTACAATTTTTTTGGAATTAAATACCATGCATCATAATACATACCGCAATTCAGTAGCATTCACTAAAAAAACTAAACACTATGCACTAAATACTGCAACATTATTTATAACTGTTTACCCCTTCCAGGAGTATAAAATATAGAATCGATTATCCCCTTTTTGTTTATGTAGCAAACATATATTAATAAATGCCATATGATTGACTAAAATAAATGGTGAGATAATTAATAATAAATTAATACTTTACCTATGCTTACGAATACATTTCATACAGTTAACAAGCTATAAGAACAGATACTATATTATTATTATCTATATTATTTAGAAAATAAAATGTACTTTGTGTCATTTTCTTTTTTTGGTTACGGACTTTTGTTTAAACAGAATATTTTAAGATACTTCACAAAATGAGTCGCTAATATTCAACGTAATGAGATTGAAAAATAAACTACAACTGGGTTCCCAATTGAGTTCCAGAATTTGAAAACGATTGTCCTGAAAAGATTGCGTCAACAAGAAACTTTAATCATTGAAGTTTCAAAAAGCAGCACGCCTGTTGTCCATATATGTAAGATAATTTAAATTAAATAATGAATAATTTCATATTTAAATAATTATTAAAATATGAATTTTAAGATTTACGAAACCGTAGAAAAATAAATAATATAGAAAAAAAAACATTTGAATATCAGATTTAACATCGTTCAATAAATCCTAAAGCTAAACTCGACAGTCCAAAACTCAAATAATTAGCTAATAAAATTAATGGGTCCCTTTCTAGCGCATCTACTTTTCATAGACTCTGCGCTGAAACCCTCCTTCCATCTATTTTTTCTTCTTCACACCCGTAAATCCCTACATCTAACACTATTCTAACACTAACCCTAACATCGCACAAACGCATTTGATAAAAACTATTAATAAGGCGCATAAAAAATGTATTGTAATCAGTTATACTTTATCAGTTAACTTAGCAAATATTGAAAAAAAATTAAAATTTATTGAAAATCATAAAAGTTAATATTTAAAATTATAAAATCCACGGAGTATACTATGATCAAAAATATTAAATAAAAAGATGGAACAACAGACGTGTAGATATGTATATACACATGCTTAGGAAAAAAAAACCTGACCTTTCAACGAGTCATTTTCTATACCTCTGCAAATCTGGAACATAGGACACTTCCTCATGCTAGATTCCAATAATCAATTGTTAAACGCGCTAAAACTTTAGACAACACGATTAATTTAACGAAAACGACTGAATCGAGATTAGCGTTCATGTTCAAACCTGCAATAAAAGAAACAAATTATTAAAACACGAGCCTAAATATATTTCTAAATATCAAAAGAATAAGTTATTCTTTAAATATCAATAAAAAATAGATAGATATTTGTTAATAATGTAAAGCCCAAATGTATATACAGTGAAAGCTTCCTTTGCGGGCAGCTCCCATAAGCTGACATATCTAAAAACTAGACAATTTTTCTGGAACCAAATTTTTAGGTATCAATCCCTAAGTAAAACACGCTCTCATAAGCGGATCTAACGGGCTGCCTGCTGGAATACAGAGTTAACAGAGTTAAGGAAAGAAACTCGCCGGTCAGTTAATAAGGCGAAGAAAACAGGTAATTGGGAAGCCTACAAGACTGCCCTCAATAAATACAAAAATAAAATTAAAAAGAGCAAAAGGAAGCCCTGGTGAAAATTCTGTGAGAACATCGAAGGTGTTCCTGACATGGCCAGAAATAACAGAATTCCCAAAAATGATCCTTTCAACGCAATTAGATCCATCGTTAAAAATCGGACGGAAGGTGTACCAGTATCGTGGAAGAGACTTTAGAGTATCTTCTGGAGGTACACTTTTCAAGTTCGGAGCGTATGGATGATTCTGATACCAATCAACTTATCACCTCCTGGAGAGCGACTAGGAATTATTGGAAGATATCAAACGAGATCTTCCAGACCCATTTAATTAGATGGGCGATATAATTTTTCAACCATATAAATTCCCAGAACCAGACGGAGTGTTTACCAAGCTACTTCAAGAGGGAATTTGGGAAATTATGGGTCCTCTATTGGAGATATTCAAGTCTAGCCATGCTACGGGTTATTTCCCTAGGGCATGGAGAGAAACTAGGGTAGTGTTTATTCCGAAGCCCGGTACAGGAACATATACCCATCCTAAATCATTTAGGATATTTTAGGATAAAATATTTTTAGGATATTTTATGTTGAAAACTATGGAGAAAATTATATATTTAAACATTAAAAAAGGGGCTCTGGATAGATCTCCCCTACATCTACTCCAATGGGCATACCAGATGCGAAAATCAGGTGAGGCTGGCCTGCATAGCCTGGTGAGAAGGCTCGAAAGGAGCCTACACCACAAGGTTTGCAGTCTTCATAGACTTAGAGGGAGCTTTCGATGACACCTCGACGTCTCCCATTCTTCGATCT
This sequence comes from Melolontha melolontha, assembly GCA_935421215.2. Lineage (NCBI taxonomy): Eukaryota > Metazoa > Arthropoda > Insecta > Coleoptera > Scarabaeidae > Melolontha > Melolontha melolontha. Next base: position 161,623,089 of record OW285237.1, on the reverse strand, counting down.
TTAAGAGATCGAAAAATAAAAAGCACTACATAACATGCTGCGTAGCAGAGTAGTTCTTGCCCAAATACAAAACAAAACGATCTCCATGAGGACACCAAGAAGTGTCCTCAAGGAAGCGTATTGTCACCGCAACTATGTGGATAATCTATCAGGACATTAAATAGGGACAAGGAATATGGAAGCAGGAGTTCGCCGATGACATTCTCAGAGTGTCCCGGGGACAGTGGCGAGCATCATACGAAATGCTCTGCGAATTGTGGAAAGATGGTGCCTTGAGGAGGGATTAACTGTCAATCCTAAAAAAACTAATTGGTAGCCTTTACCAACATGAGAAAACTAGATGATTTAGATGATAGCAGCGTGATGCTGTTTGGACAAGAGTAAGAACTAACCAATGAAGAGTAGATACCTAGACAAGATGGCAGACAGAGCGACGCAACTCTTCTGGAGATGCAGAAGAGCTGTTGGCAAGACTGAAACCAAATTTGGTACACTGGTTGTACACAGCAGTAGTAAGACCAACGATTACCTATGGGGCAGTTGTCTGTTGGAGGAGGGCGAAGCTGACATCCTCGATGGGGTTTCTCACTACTCTCCAGCGACAGGCTCTGTTGGGAATCACGGGAGCTATGAACAACACGGGGACTGCCTCCATGGAGGCCATCGTGGGTCTCTCTCGGTGGAACAATTTGTAAAAACGGAAGCCATGGCCGCGATCCTGAGGCTGAAGGCCAATGACGTATTGTGTCCTAATAAGGTTACATATATCACAGGAACTATACTGGAAGAGCCGATATTTCAAATGCCTGCGGACAGTATGGCACCTGATATTATGTTTACAGCTAAGCTGAACATATTTTACCGAGAAAAAGTCGCACGACCGATTGTGGTGCCAGCACCTGGTACACGGATGGGTCACAATACAATCAGAGAACAGGTGCAGGCATATGCGGAATGTGCCCTGGAAAGAAGATATCGATATATCTGGGAAAACGTACGGCGGTTTTCCAGGCTGAATTGTTTGCAGTCGCACCCTGCGGCGGGGAAAATTCGGAAGCTGGCTGCGCAAAAAAAAAATCAACATAATGACTGATAGTCAGGCAGCTATTAAAGCCATTATAAATCCATCTATCAGGTCTAGACTGGTGAAATATTGCAAACAGGTCCTCAATAAACTGGCACAAGACAACACTGTGTCGCTGTTATGGGTGCCAGGACATGAGGAAATTAAAGGCAATGAGACAGCCGACGAACTGACCAAGGAAGGTAATAATAAGAACTTCATAGGACAAGACCAGAACCTGTGTGTGGAATCGCTAAGGATTCCGTTAAATGGGAGATCTGGTTATGGCTAGAAAGAGAACATAAAAAGAAATAGAGGCTAATGGAAGGTCAAGTCCATACTAAAACACTACTAATGGAGCTGGACAGAAGGTTTTCAGCCAACCTAATTCGTAGTAACAAAAACGAAATTAAAATAATTACCGGCTTAACAACCGGACATTGTCCTTTAAGGAAGCATCTATACAATAGATGCCCAAGTGTGCCCAAGTGCCTAAACGTGCTGGCGTCCAACCCCAAACAGGAGAAGAAGAAGAAACAGACCCTCCGTCGAACGGTCACGGACAGCATAATTGTTGAAACGCTCTCTAGAGCGGACACGAAGCTCCAACGAAAACACCGTTTTTTTCCATAGCCGCGGTATTTTCCTGCAGTCTTGCGTATGATTCCCCTATATGTTTAGATGCCGTGTGTTGCGTGTGTTATTTCATTACCTTGGTACGTAACTCCAAGAATAGTACATACATCTACATATGTAAATGTTTTGAAACCAGTGTAGAAATGGCTTCAACCAAAAATTTTTTTAATGTTAAGACAGAAAATGGAGGTGATTAATGTTACAGAATGAGAACATTTAAGTGTTCGTATGTGAAAGGTATGTGCTATTATAAAATCGGTTATTATTTTAAAATAATATAATTTAATTTAATTATGCATTTTAGATTTAATATAAGTAAAACTCAAGCAGCAGACACTGTAAAACAAATGGAAAAGTATTCGTAAACAATGGCAATCAAATCATAATTTGGCCCAAAAATCAATCAAATTAAAAGGTGACACAGCGCAGTTTGCTCAAGTAAGAAACCAACATATTCCTATATCAGGATTGTTAATAAAAGCAAAGGCCAAAGAAGTAGCTAACGGCTTGGGATGTGATAAGTTAAGCGCATGCGATGGTTGGGTACAAAAATGGAGATGTAAGCATTAAAACATGTCTGCTTTAAGTGCATTTCTAATGAGTCAGCGGACGTCAATGAAGAAGATGTGGATCAATTTTTACAAAAATTGCTTGCTATGTTACTGAGGTACAAACCACAGGACATATTTAACTTAGATGAATGTGGATTGTATTTTAGAACATTACCAAACAAAACTATAGGATTTAAAGCCGAAAAGTATGTAGGTGGCAAGATGGCAAACGAAAGATTGTCTATAAAGTTTTATACCAACATGATTGGAGAAAAAGGAAAGCTTTTGGTTATTGGAAAAGCTGCTAGACCACGAGCATTGAAAAATATAGCAGCTAGTAGTTTGCCTGCTACCTGGATAAGATGGCGTGGATGACAAGATCTATAATGACTATAATGGCTTCTGGATAGAATTTCAAAAACGTAAGATTTGCTTTTTCTGGACAGCGCTAGGTCACATTCCAGATATTTAAACCTAAGAAAAATTAATAATTATATTTTTACCTCCTAACACCACATCTGTTTGTCAGCCTATATGTACAGTAAAACAACTTGAACTACGAAAGCCTATTGATAGGGGAAGGTAGTGGGAGGTAAAATTAAATGTATCCACTAATTTTATATTTTGGAAACATTTGTGTTTTTGTATGTATGTTTGTAATTTTTTTACACAAAAACTACTGGACGGATTTCAAAAATTCTTTCACCATTAGAAAGCTGCATTTTCACTGAGTGACAGACTATATTACATTTTCAAAAAAAAAAAGGGATCCCCAATAAAAATGCATTAATGTATCCCAAGGTGTGAAAAAATTAGTCACAAAAAATCTGTCATCGCGTACGCTGCGGAAACTATTGTTGATAGAACAAAAAAATGTTGAACAGTATTATAGAACGTATTAATATCTACAAAAAAGTCCGCGAAACCATATGTCCAACTACTGTAGTTATGCCACTATAACTACTTTTTTACATTTTACAAGTTAATAAAAGTGCCGACAATAATCAAACCATATTATCCATACCTCTGTATTATTCCTTATCCTATTAAATGATATTTTATTAAAGACCATTTCAATACCAGTAAAATACTTTTTAAATTATTCAAATCGGACATTCCATTCAAAAGATATAACGAATTTAAAAATGTCAATCTAAAGAAAATAATGTTATAATATAATGTAGTGGATATATATATGTAGCTAAATAAGCTAAATGAATACATTTAATTTTACCTCCCACCACCCTCTCCTAGTAATAGGCTTTCGTAGTTCAAGTTGTTATACTGTATATCAGAGAATCATTCAAAATTTTAAGTTTTTATTTATCGTGGTCTGATTTTTGTCCTTTCAAAAAATTTTGGATACTATTTACTTTATAAAAAAACGTATGGGACAAGGTAACTCCAAATACCATTCAAAACTGCTTCGGCAAAGCAGGTATTAAAAAGACTGAATTTCACTTTCTTATATGCGGACACCTCCCATAAACCGACAAAAAAGTTAGATCCGTGAGTGTTCGCTTATGAGAGCTTTCACTGTATTTAATATTACAAAAGTATTTTTAATAATATAAAATATTATTAAAAATCTGGTATTATACAAAATTGTTGATGTTTTTTATTCCTACTTGTCTATGTTTCAAACTATTCTGGTATATATTTGATGTGAGTATTTGATGTAATAATAGTATATCTCTGTATGTAAATTCAATAACATAATAGAATAGCTACATTAACAAGAAGAACCTAAAAACACAAGAAATTAATTCAAGACTTTTAACGGAGGATGTAGGAAAGTTGTGTCACTAGTGAAAATACTAAAGTCGAATTTACCGAGAAGAAAAATCGAGGAAAGTATTTAATAAGGCGTAACAGGTTCAGTAATTTTAGATGGTTTGGAATTATAGGTAATAAAATAGGAAGATTAAACAGGAGAAACCACAGTTATCAAGAAAGAAAATCATTGCGGGATCGTTGTATTAAGTGTATTAATTTAAGAGGAGACAATGTTGAATAATAAAATATTCTAAGTCACAACTTTAAATTATTTCAATAGCAGGCTAAGAATATATCAATACCCCCTCATACTCATTGAAGTGCATTTAAAAGTTCCATACACGGTCGTGAAAACTAGGCTCGGTGTTTAAACAGAGATGAAGTTTACGACCTTCATAATATTGCCTCACAATTAGATGAACAAATTAAATTCAAGCAGCATCTGAAATGAAGGGCGCATGTTTTGAAGAAGAGAATATATTCTGGCTTATTGTGTGTTACTGTAGATGAAAAATATGGACGTATATTTGCGATCCAGGAACAAAACAGCAAATAATAGAATGACGGCATTTTGGTTGCAACATATCAGTTCTTAATTAGAATTAAAGAGAACACGCAAGAAATAAATACGAAGAGAAGGAAAGAACTATGAAATAGTTTTGTATTAATAGAGAAAATTCAAAAATCAAAGAATATCTTTGGATTACCATGATGTTGCAAATAAACTTAAGCGTTTATTTAGAAGTTATTTAAAATAACTGAAATAAGTTAAACTAAATATTTCTAAGCTGTACTTCAGTATTTTCGAATTGCCATCGAGTAATTAAATAATATTCTGGATTATGTGTACCTTTCCAGTAAATTAGTGATTTTCTTATTAGATTACTGGCTCAAAATGATATCTCGAAACAAAAATAGCATATGACTAAACACGAAGGATTTGTGCCAGCAGTTTAAATTTAAAGCAAATTTGAAGGTCTAAATATAATTATTGCTGTCGTAACAAAACCTTTCAACTTTGAAATAAACTAGGGCATTTGAAATATTAAAAGATATATTAAAATATTTATAGCTTTTGTTTCAGAATTTAGGAATTGGTTCAGAATTATTGAATTAATGTTTTGGACTAATACAAACTTTATATCGGTGAAGGGTGTGGTACATTTGCAGGACATCATTGAAGTCACAAATCACACACTATCCTGAGATTCCAGTAAATTGGGGCATGTAAAATTATTAAAATTAAATATTCCTAGCTTTCGCTTCATTACCTTGAAATTTTCATGAAATGGACAAAATAATATTTAGATTATTGATAGTTCTGTCCGAAGAAATAATGTATAAAATATTTATAAAGGGTTTAATGCATAAGTCGTCTTACCATTACACAAATCACACACATAATTTAGAATTAAATTTATTTAAAGATTTTCCTTCATCAAAGACATTAGACCCTTTTTTAAGGGATTGCAGAAAAACATATACGACAGGAAATTAATTAGATTAATTGTTATGAGAATTTGTCAATTCGTCTACAGAGTCGAATTTCAAATAACTGGAGTCTTTTGTAAATGAATGTCTTTAACATTTTTCAGTAATTTTTTCATTTGCTTTCTAGAGATCCCCGACTGAAGATAGTGTCTTAATCCAGATATACAAAGGAAGTAAAAACAATAATATAATATGATTAAAACCTACAAAATATTAAAAATTGGAAACTATGCTATTCTTTATGGAGATAATAAAATAGAAACATGTAAATTTAAAACTGTAAGAAATTAATAACAAGACATGGAAAGAAAAGTAACAAAATTCGTATTGATAAAAGAAAATTAAAAAATAATAATTAGATAATAAATTAGAATATGTGAAATAAGTAAAACATGTTTTATAAAACATAAAGTTAACACAATTGCATTTATATCATCTAATAAGAAAGAAAAGTACGAAACTACCTTTCAACAAAGTAATTGAACAAAAAATTATTTAAATTAATCATTCAATTATTTGTGCTTATGTACTATCCATTATAATTAATATAAATAACATATTATTTATAATATTATCTCTGAAATGCAAATAAATATTTCACCTCAAAAAAATTAATTTGTAATAATTTTACGTATTACAATTTTTTTGGAATTAAATACCATGCATCATAATACATACCGCAATTCAGTAGCATTCACTAAAAAAACTAAACACTATGCACTAAATACTGCAACATTATTTATAACTGTTTACCCCTTCCAGGAGTATAAAATATAGAATCGATTATCCCCTTTTTGTTTATGTAGCAAACATATATTAATAAATGCCATATGATTGACTAAAATAAATGGTGAGATAATTAATAATAAATTAATACTTTACCTATGCTTACGAATACATTTCATACAGTTAACAAGCTATAAGAACAGATACTATATTATTATTATCTATATTATTTAGAAAATAAAATGTACTTTGTGTCATTTTCTTTTTTTGGTTACGGACTTTTGTTTAAACAGAATATTTTAAGATACTTCACAAAATGAGTCGCTAATATTCAACGTAATGAGATTGAAAAATAAACTACAACTGGGTTCCCAATTGAGTTCCAGAATTTGAAAACGATTGTCCTGAAAAGATTGCGTCAACAAGAAACTTTAATCATTGAAGTTTCAAAAAGCAGCACGCCTGTTGTCCATATATGTAAGATAATTTAAATTAAATAATGAATAATTTCATATTTAAATAATTATTAAAATATGAATTTTAAGATTTACGAAACCGTAGAAAAATAAATAATATAGAAAAAAAAACATTTGAATATCAGATTTAACATCGTTCAATAAATCCTAAAGCTAAACTCGACAGTCCAAAACTCAAATAATTAGCTAATAAAATTAATGGGTCCCTTTCTAGCGCATCTACTTTTCATAGACTCTGCGCTGAAACCCTCCTTCCATCTATTTTTTCTTCTTCACACCCGTAAATCCCTACATCTAACACTATTCTAACACTAACCCTAACATCGCACAAACGCATTTGATAAAAACTATTAATAAGGCGCATAAAAAATGTATTGTAATCAGTTATACTTTATCAGTTAACTTAGCAAATATTGAAAAAAAATTAAAATTTATTGAAAATCATAAAAGTTAATATTTAAAATTATAAAATCCACGGAGTATACTATGATCAAAAATATTAAATAAAAAGATGGAACAACAGACGTGTAGATATGTATATACACATGCTTAGGAAAAAAAAACCTGACCTTTCAACGAGTCATTTTCTATACCTCTGCAAATCTGGAACATAGGACACTTCCTCATGCTAGATTCCAATAATCAATTGTTAAACGCGCTAAAACTTTAGACAACACGATTAATTTAACGAAAACGACTGAATCGAGATTAGCGTTCATGTTCAAACCTGCAATAAAAGAAACAAATTATTAAAACACGAGCCTAAATATATTTCTAAATATCAAAAGAATAAGTTATTCTTTAAATATCAATAAAAAATAGATAGATATTTGTTAATAATGTAAAGCCCAAATGTATATACAGTGAAAGCTTCCTTTGCGGGCAGCTCCCATAAGCTGACATATCTAAAAACTAGACAATTTTTCTGGAACCAAATTTTTAGGTATCAATCCCTAAGTAAAACACGCTCTCATAAGCGGATCTAACGGGCTGCCTGCTGGAATACAGAGTTAACAGAGTTAAGGAAAGAAACTCGCCGGTCAGTTAATAAGGCGAAGAAAACAGGTAATTGGGAAGCCTACAAGACTGCCCTCAATAAATACAAAAATAAAATTAAAAAGAGCAAAAGGAAGCCCTGGTGAAAATTCTGTGAGAACATCGAAGGTGTTCCTGACATGGCCAGAAATAACAGAATTCCCAAAAATGATCCTTTCAACGCAATTAGATCCATCGTTAAAAATCGGACGGAAGGTGTACCAGTATCGTGGAAGAGACTTTAGAGTATCTTCTGGAGGTACACTTTTCAAGTTCGGAGCGTATGGATGATTCTGATACCAATCAACTTATCACCTCCTGGAGAGCGACTAGGAATTATTGGAAGATATCAAACGAGATCTTCCAGACCCATTTAATTAGATGGGCGATATAATTTTTCAACCATATAAATTCCCAGAACCAGACGGAGTGTTTACCAAGCTACTTCAAGAGGGAATTTGGGAAATTATGGGTCCTCTATTGGAGATATTCAAGTCTAGCCATGCTACGGGTTATTTCCCTAGGGCATGGAGAGAAACTAGGGTAGTGTTTATTCCGAAGCCCGGTACAGGAACATATACCCATCCTAAATCATTTAGGATATTTTAGGATAAAATATTTTTAGGATATTTTATGTTGAAAACTATGGAGAAAATTATATATTTAAACATTAAAAAAGGGGCTCTGGATAGATCTCCCCTACATCTACTCCAATGGGCATACCAGATGCGAAAATCAGGTGAGGCTGGCCTGCATAGCCTGGTGAGAAGGCTCGAAAGGAGCCTACACCACAAGGTTTGCAGTCTTCATAGACTTAGAGGGAGCTTTCGATGACACCTCGACGTCTCCCATTCTTCGATCTTTAAGAGATCGAAAAATAAAAAGCACTACATAACATGCTGCGTAGCAGAGTAGTTCTTGCCCAAATACAAAACAAAACGATCTCCATGAGGACACCAAGAAGTGTCCTCAAGGAAGCGTATTGTCACCGCAACTATGTGGATAATCTATCAGGACATTAAATAGGGACAAGGAATATGGAAGCAGGAGTTCGCCGATGACATTCTCAGAGTGTCCCGGGGACAGTGGCGAGCATCATACGAAATGCTCTGCGAATTGTGGAAAGATGGTGCCTTGAGGAGGGATTAACTGTCAATCCTAAAAAAACTAATTGGTAGCCTTTACCAACATGAGAAAACTAGATGATTTAGATGATAGCAGCGTGATGCTGTTTGGACAAGAGTAAGAACTAACCAATGAAGAGTAGATACCTAGACAAGATGGCAGACAGAGCGACGCAACTCTTCTGGAGATGCAGAAGAGCTGTTGGCAAGACTGAAACCAAATTTGGTACACTGGTTGTACACAGCAGTAGTAAGACCAACGATTACCTATGGGGCAGTTGTCTGTTGGAGGAGGGCGAAGCTGACATCCTCGATGGGGTTTCTCACTACTCTCCAGCGACAGGCTCTGTTGGGAATCACGGGAGCTATGAACAACACGGGGACTGCCTCCATGGAGGCCATCGTGGGTCTCTCTCGGTGGAACAATTTGTAAAAACGGAAGCCATGGCCGCGATCCTGAGGCTGAAGGCCAATGACGTATTGTGTCCTAATAAGGTTACATATATCACAGGAACTATACTGAAAGAGCCGATATTTCAAATGCCTGCGGACAGTATGGCACCTGATATTATGTTTACAGCTAAGCTGAACATATTTTACCGAGAAAAAGTCGCACGACCGATTGTGGTGCCAGCACCTGGTACACGGATGGGTCACAATACAATCAGAGAACAGGTGCAGGCATATGCGGAATGTGCCCTGGAAAGAAGATATCGATATATCTGGGAAAACGTACGGCGGTTTTCCAGGCTGAATTGTTTGCAGTCGCACCCTGCGGCGGGGAAAATTCGGAAGCTGGCTGCGCAAAAAAAAAATCAACATAATGACTGATAGTCAGGCAGCTATTAAAGCCATTATAAATCCATCTATCAGGTCTAGACTGGTGAAATATTGCAAACAGGTCCTCAATAAACTGGCACAAGACAACACTGTGTCGCTGTTATGGGTGCCAGGACATGAGGAAATTAAAGGCAATGAGACAGCCGACGAACTGACCAAGGAAGGTAATAATAAGAACTTCATAGGACAAGACCAGAACCTGTGTGTGGAATCGCTAAGGATTCCGTTAAATGGGAGATCTGGTTATGGCTAGAAAGAGAACATAAAAAGAAATAGAGGCTAATGGAAGGTCAAGTCCATACTAAAACACTACTAATGGAGCTGGACAGAAGGTTTTCAGCCAACCTAATTCGTAGTAACAAAAACGAAATTAAAATAATTACCGGCTTAACAACCGGACATTGTCCTTTAAGGAAGCATCTATACAATAGATGCCCAAGTGTGCCCAAGTGCCTAAACGTGCTGGCGTCCAACCCCAAACAGGAGAAGAAGAAGAAACAGACCCTCCGTCGAACGGTCACGGACAGCATAATTGTTGAAACGCTCTCTAGAGCGGACACGAAGCTCCAACGAAAACACCGTTTTTTTCCATAGCCGCGGTATTTTCCTGCAGTCTTGCGTATGATTCCCCTATATGTTTAGATGCCGTGTGTTGCGTGTGTTATTTCATTACCTTGGTACGTAACTCCAAGAATAGTACATACATCTACATATGTAAATGTTTTGAAACCAGTGTAGAAATGGCTTCAACCAAAAATTTTTTTAATGTTAAGACAGAAAATGGAGGTGATTAATGTTACAGAATGAGAACATTTAAGTGTTCGTATGTGAAAGGTATGTGCTATTATAAAATCGGTTATTATTTTAAAATAATATAATTTAATTTAATTATGCATTTTAGATTTAATATAAGTAAAACTCAAGCAGCAGACACTGTAAAACAAATGGAAAAGTATTCGTAAACAATGGCAATCAAATCATAATTTGGCCCAAAAATCAATCAAATTAAAAGGTGACACAGCGCAGTTTGCTCAAGTAAGAAACCAACATATTCCTATATCAGGATTGTTAATAAAAGCAAAGGCCAAAGAAGTAGCTAACGGCTTGGGATGTGATAAGTTAAGCGCATGCGATGGTTGGGTACAAAAATGGAGATGTAAGCATTAAAACATGTCTGCTTTAAGTGCATTTCTAATGAGTCAGCGGACGTCAATGAAGAAGATGTGGATCAATTTTTACAAAAATTGCTTGCTATGTTACTGAGGTACAAACCACAGGACATATTTAACTTAGATGAATGTGGATTGTATTTTAGAACATTACCAAACAAAACTATAGGATTTAAAGCCGAAAAGTATGTAGGTGGCAAGATGGCAAACGAAAGATTGTCTATAAAGTTTTATACCAACATGATTGGAGAAAAAGGAAAGCTTTTGGTTATTGGAAAAGCTGCTAGACCACGAGCATTGAAAAATATAGCAGCTAGTAGTTTGCCTGCTACCTGGATAAGATGGCGTGGATGACAAGATCTATAATGACTATAATGGCTTCTGGATAGAATTTCAAAAACGTAAGATTTGCTTTTTCTGGACAGCGCTAGGTCACATTCCAGATATTTAAACCTAAGAAAAATTAATAATTATATTTTTACCTCCTAACACCACATCTGTTTGTCAGCCTATATGTACAGTAAAACAACTTGAACTACGAAAGCCTATTGATAGGGGAAGGTAGTGGGAGGTAAAATTAAATGTATCCACTAATTTTATATTTTGGAAACATTTGTGTTTTTGTATGTATGTTTGTAATTTTTTTACACAAAAACTACTGGACGGATTTCAAAAATTCTTTCACCATTAGAAAGCTGCATTTTCACTGAGTGACAGACTATATTACATTTTCAAAAAAAAAAAGGGATCCCCAATAAAAATGCATTAATGTATCCCAAGGTGTGAAAAAATTAGTCACAAAAAATCTGTCATCGCGTACGCTGCGGAAACTATTGTTGATAGAACAAAAAAATGTTGAACAGTATTATAGAACGTATTAATATCTACAAAAAAGTCCGCGAAACCATATGTCCAACTACTGTAGTTATGCCACTATAACTACTTTTTTACATTTTACAAGTTAATAAAAGTGCCGACAATAATCAAACCATATTATCCATACCTCTGTATTATTCCTTATCCTATTAAATGATATTTTATTAAAGACCATTTCAATACCAGTAAAATACTTTTTAAATTATTCAAATCGGACATTCCATTCAAAAGATATAACGAATTTAAAAATGTCAATCTAAAGAAAATAATGTTATAATATAATGTAGTGGATATATATATGTAGCTAAATAAGCTAAATGAATACATTTAATTTTACCTCCCACCACCCTCTCCTAGTAATAGGCTTTCGTAGTTCAAGTTGTTATACTGTATATCAGAGAATCATTCAAAATTTTAAGTTTTTATTTATCGTGGTCTGATTTTTGTCCTTTCAAAAAATTTTGGATACTATTTACTTTATAAAAAAACGTATGGGACAAGGTAACTCCAAATACCATTCAAAACTGCTTCGGCAAAGCAGGTATTAAAAAGACTGAATTTCACTTTCTTATATGCGGACACCTCCCATAAACCGACAAAAAAGTTAGATCCGTGAGTGTTCGCTTATGAGAGCTTTCACTGTATTTAATATTACAAAAGTATTTTTAATAATATAAAATATTATTAAAAATCTGGTATTATACAAAATTGTTGATGTTTTTTATTCCTACTTGTCTATGTTTCAAACTATTCTGGTATATATTTGATGTGAGTATTTGATGTAATAATAGTATATCTCTGTATGTAAATTCAATAACATAATAGAATAGCTACATTAACAACAAGAACCTAAAAACACAAGAAATTAATTCAAGACTTTTAACGGAGGATGTAGGAAAGTTGTGTCACTAGTGAAAATACTAAAGTCGAATTTACCGAGAAGAAAAATCGAGGAAAGTATTTAATAAGGCGTAACAGGTTCAGTAATTTTAGATGGTTTGGAATTATAGGTAATAAAATAGGAAGATTAAACAGGAGAAACCACAGTTATCAAGAAAGAAAATCATAAGCCGTAACAATTAATTAACTGAAAATTTTAGCAATCTAAGTGTTTATAATTAATGGATAAGAAAATTAATTTTCATCAAGACTCAATAAATTCAATATTAAATATTTATTTAATTGAAATAACAAATAATAAAGTTAAACTATTTTAAACACTTAAATCAACTAAATAAATAAATTTAATTACCTTCATCCTTGAATCCTGGGACAAAGGATTTCTTTATGATGGCTCCTATGACACAACACAACAGATTTATTTAGGAACCGTACACGAACGAATTTTTTATAACACTAGATTTTGTGAGTATTTTATAGAACGCAGATAATTTAATGGGAACGGCGGAATCGCGATTAATGTTCCTGTCTAACTCTGAAACAAAAGAAACAAATGATTAAAACCTGGCATAGTATTTATTTTATTATTAAGTACGAGGAATGTAACGTGTATTCATTTGAAAAGTCAATCTAGGTTACTTTGAAATTTTGATAGAATAAAAGGCATATATACTAGCATGTGTTTGTTGTTCCGTAAACGTAAATCCAAATGACATTTGACACTGTCAATCACATTTGTTATTTATTTTTATGTATGAAACTGTCGAAATATACGACTTCGTAGGTTAAGTAGTAAATTTTAATTTACGACATACTTCAAAATGTTCTCAGTAAATAACATCCTACTAAATTGACTTTTCAAATGAACACCCGTTACAGTATTTACTGTCCCTAGTATAGTAGGCGTTGAAATAAACATTACACAACAACACCATTCGTTCGTTGTTTAGTTGGCAAACAAAGTGCCAAAGTTGAGTCGTGAAGCTGTATTTGTTAAAAAGTTGTCTTGAGTTAAAATTGAAGCTGCTCAAAGATATTGAAAAACAGAGAAAAACGAACTTGAGCGCTGTCATTAAATATCTGCAAAAGAAAGGTTTAGCGCCACAACAAATTTATGAAGATATGGTTAGTGCACTTGGGGATGACGCGCCTTTATATCAGGTGGTGAAGAATTGGTCTCGATAATTTCGATGTGGAAGAACAACTTGCGAAAATGTAAAAGGTGCTGGTCGGCCCCAAATTGTGTGCACTCAGGAAAATGTTGATCGTCTCTGTGACTTGATTGAACAAGATCGTCGGTTAACTAGTAGACGTTTAGCAGAGATAACAGGTTCTTCAAACGGTATAATTGGAACAATAATTAATGACTATTTGGGACTTTATATGGTGTCTGCAAGATAGGTACCCCGAATGTTGACACCCAAACAAAAGCGTGAGAGAGTCACAATTTCAGATGCCTATTTAAAATTGTTTAACAGTTATACAAAAGAATTTGTGGATCTCTTTATTACCGTTGATGAAACCTAGGTTTACCACTTCGATCCCGAGTCGAAAGTCCAAAGCAAGGAGTGGAGACAACGAGGATCTCCACCACCATGCAAGTTTAGGTCCAACCATCGGCGGGTAAGATTATGGCTACCAATTTCTGGGATGCCACGGAAATTTTATTAGTTGATTACCTGGAACGGGGACATAAAATCACAGGTCAGTATTACGCTACACTAATTAATCAACTTCGTGACTGCATCAAAGACAAAAGAAGAGGAAAGTTGGCGAGTGGAACTTTGTTTCATCAGGATAATGCTCCAGTGCATAAGAGCTTTTTTCATTAAGTGCAATTAACAATGTAGGTTTCGAGCTGATGGACCATCCACCATACTCACCTGACCTAGCTCTTAGAGATTTTTATTTATTTCCAAAACTAAAGGAATATCTTCGTGAGACCAAATTTAATAGCGATGACGAGTTTATGACAGCAGTTGAAGAATTCTTCTCTGATCAAGACCCCGAGTTTTTTCGAAAAGGTGTAAATATGTTAGAACTTAAGTTTTAAGTAACGAAGTTTTTTTAAATAATACATTCCCAAATCGGTGAATTGGTCATAGAGGATTCGTTGAATGGCCCGCATGGTCTCCAGATTTAAATTTCCTGAATTTTTCATTTGGGGTCATTTAAAATCTTTGGTTTATACAAGATGACCGCATAATCTGGACAAGTTACGGCACAGAATAATTAATTGTAATTCGTGGGGAGGCTTTGGCAGATGTCATTCAAGAATTTGTTCACAAACTTGCATATTGTCCAGAAGTGAACGATCATAATTTCGAAAACTTGCTTAACTGATACTAATTTTGTTTATACATATTTGCATTATTAGACTTAATTAAATATTTCTGTTTATCCTAAAATAAAAAAGCTAACATAGTTTCTGACTAAACCGGAAGTCTGATTCGATCATCGAATCCCCGATTTGCATTTAATTAATTGTAGAAAGTCTTGTTAAAATCTAAGTAGAAATATCAATTCAAATGAATCCATACATTTGCCTGACCCTGTACATTAAATAGTAAAATCAAGTAAATAAATAAATTTAATTACCTTCATCGTCGAATCCTGGGCCAAAGGACATCTTTGTGCTCGCTTCAATGACACAACACAACACTTTTATTTAGTAACCGCGCACGGACGAATTTTTTTTACACTTTATTTTACCCGTATTTTACACAACGCGGTTAATTTAATAACAACCACTGAATCCCGGTTAATGTTCAAGTCCAAATCTGCAACAGAAGAAACAAATTATTAAAGCCTAGGCCTATTATAAGTATTTATTTAATTATTAGGTATGTTAATGACACCGGAGAAGTTGTTAGATAAATTTATTGCATAATGAATAATATCATTAATCTATACTAAATAGAAGTCAAATCAATAAACAAAAAAAATTACATTACCTTTATAACAGAATCCTGGAAGAACGGGCATCCTTCATGATGGTTCCAATCCCTTCCAAACACTTTTATTTAATAACCGTACACAAACGAATTCTTATAACGATTCTGACACTTTATTTCAGCCGCATTTAAAGCGATGCACCGTATATTTAAGTAACACTTGACAATATTATAGTCCTAATTAGTCATCATATACACCCGCGATGTTACTTAAACAGCGAAAACAAAAAATGACTTCAGCAGTTCGTTACTGTAAGAAATCAAATTTTAGGTATTTTATTATTTGTAAAATTAGACATTTTAGAAGACAATTTGTAATATATAATGATACATACCCTAATTCGGTAACATCCATTAAGAGAACTAAGCACTGTATTTCACTTGTCCTTTCCACGAGTATAATAATATATAATCGTGGATCTCACTTGTTTATGTAGAAATTGAAAATTAGTATGACTAAAATAACGGGTGATATAATATTGAAAAAAAATTAAAGTTAATCAATTTCATTTCGATACCAGTGCTTCACACAAATCAGTCACCGTAATTAGCGAGCTATAATTACAGATACTGTCTTCATTATTGAAAAAACAAAATGTATTAAGTATCATTTTATTTCATCAAGAACTTTTGTGAAAACGAAATCTCTGAAGGTATATTCAAAATAACCAACAAGAAATGAGAAATATTCAAATTTACTTTCTATACCTGTTATTGAATAATTTACAACTTCTACATACATCAAATGAGCCGCTAATATTAAATCAATAACAACGTAACGAGTTTGAAAAACGAACTGAAAATGAGTTCCAAAATGGGTCCCAAAATGCAAATACGACAGTTTCGAAATGACCACGCCAACCGGAAACTTCAATAATTGAAGTTTAAAATAGAAAAGCACATCTGTTGTCCATAGGGGATCATGCAAATTAAATATTAAACAATGCCATGAAATAAATAATAGAATATGAATTTCAAGATTAAGGGATCAGCTAATAAAGCTAATGAGTTTTTCTCTAGTAAAAAGGCGCCTTAATTATTTACAGTAACTAATATTGTTAAACTTTGCAACTTTGAAACTTTGAAAAATATTAAATTTTATTTGAAATCATCAAAACTAATAATTAATTAATATCCGAAAACTAATATTTAATAATTATGTCAAAACTAATATTTAATTTTATAAAATTCACAGAATGTATACTCAAAAACATAAAATATAAAGACGGAACAACAGACGTGGGAATATGTATAGAAGCATGCTTAGAAATAAAAAAAACCCTGACCTTTCGACGAATCATTTTTATACCTCTGCAAATCTGCAACAAAAGCAACAAATTATTAAAACATGGATCTAAATATAATTTTAAATATCAACAGAATAAGTTAGTTTATAAATATCAATGAAAATATATGTTTGTTAATCATTTAATGTCGAAATGTCCATATTTGATATTTACAATATAGCGAAAATGGACGGTAGTTAAATCACTCTTGCGTTCAAATCCCATAAGTAGTACTCAAACAAATTTATTCATCAGCTCATATGTAAAATTGTTGAAATGTAGAAAATGTCTGAAAAAATAGGCGGAAGGAAAATGTTTATCAAACGTCCTATGAGTAGTTATACAATAAATATCTATTAATTGAAAAAATATAATCTAATAAAATTTTAGACACGGAAATTAGGGATGTAGGGCCATCATTTGAAGTATTATTTAAATATACCGAGGGTTCAAAAAAATGTAACGTACTAAAGCTGTACTTTTTTCAATTGTATTTTTTTTACATTTTCGCTTTCTCCTCGATAACATACTACATTCCACACACTAAACTATAATATAAGTTGCCGAACAGTAGCCGGAATATTGAAGTACGAAATATATCATCCGTACAAACCATATTTAGTGGAGGAATTATTGGGCGGGGATTATGATCGTAGAATTGAATTTTGCAAAAGGGTGATGGAGATTTACAAAGATGACCAATATTTTACATAAAATTAGCTGTTTTCGGACAATCCTACGTTTTGTTTGAATGGTATAGTTATTCGCCATAATTGTCGGTATTGGTTAATATATAAGCCTCATTGGATGCTAGAAACGTATACAGTATACACAACATCCGCAGAAATTAAACGGTTTTGCTGGTATTTTCAGGAACCATGTTGTTGGTCCTCTTTTCATTCATGGTGCATTAACTGGACAGAGATATTTAGATCTTTTACGTGAACAGGTTGTTCTCCTAATATTGAGGAAGATGGGGATTGCCTGTAAGTGTTTGGTTTCAACAAGATGGAGCACTACCTTACTATTCCCTTAATGTCAGAAGTTTTTTAAACAATACATTGCCAAATCGGCGGATTGGTCGTAAGGATTCGTTGAATGGCCCGTATGCTCTCCAGATTTAAATTTCCTAAACTTCTTCCTTTGGGGTCATTTAAAATCTGTGATTTATACAAAATGAATCTAGACAAGTTACGGCACAGAATAATTGAGGAAGTGCAATTAATTCGAGGGGAGGCTTTGGCAAATATCAATCAAGAATTTGTTCATAGACTTGCATATTGTCAAGAAGTGAAAGGTCATCATTTCGAAAACTTTCTTAACTGATATTGATTTTGTTTATATTTTTTGCGTTCATTTTGCATTATTAAATTTAATTAAATATTTCTATCGTTGCTGAACAGAAAGGTGCCAAGCCTTATTATTGCTGAAATCCCAGAGCAGAGCTCTATTGAAATTCGTAAATATATACATGGTGTTTAATTTAAAATAACAAAGTTAACATCGTTTCCGGCTAAACCGGAAGCCTGATTCGGTAATTGAATCCCCAATTTGCATTTAATTAATTGTGAAAAATCTTATTAAAATCTAAGTAGCCATATCAGCTAGAATGCATCAATGCATTTGCCTAACCCTGTATATTAAATAGTTAGATCTTGTAAATAAATTTAATTACCTTCATCGTCGAATCCTGGGATAAAGGATATCTTTGTACTGGCTTCAATGACACAACACAACACTTTTATTTAGTAACCATACACGAACGAATTTTTTATTACACTTTATTTTATCCGTATTTTACACAACGCGTATAATTTAATGACAAGCACAGAACCCGGTTAATGTTCAAGTCCAAATCTGAAACAAAAGAAACAAATTGTTAGAGCGTAGGGCTATTATAAGTATTTATTTTATTATTAAGTTTGTTAATTACAGCGGATAAGTAGTTAGATCGTATTTAAGTACATATCAGTCTATTTAAATTATAAATTTATTGTATAATGAATAAAATCCATTAATCTATATTAAATAGAAGTCAAATCAATAAACAAAAAGATTTAGATTACCTTAATCACAGAATCCTGGAAGAACGGGCATCCTTCATGATGGTTCCAATCCCTTCCAAACACTTTTATTTAATAACCGTACACAAACGAATTTTTAAAACGATTCTGACACTTTATTTAAACCGCATTTAAAGCGGTATATTTAAGTAACACTTGACAATATTATAGTCCTAATTAGTCATCATATACACTCGCGATGTTACTTAAACAACGAAAACAAAAAATCATTTCAGCAGTTCGTTACTGTAAGGAATCAAATTTTAGGTATTTTATTATTTGTAAAATTAGACATTTTAGAAGACAATTTGTAATATATAATGATACATACCCTAATTCGGTAACATCCATTAAGAGAACTAAACACTCTATTTCACTTGTCCTTTCAACGAGTATAATAATATATAATCGTGGATCTCACTTGTTTATGTAGAAATTGAAAATTAGTGTGGCTAAAATAACGGGTGAGATAATATTGAAAAAAAAATAAAGTTAATCAATTTCATTTCGATACCAGTGCTTCACACAAATCAGTCACCGGAATTAGCGAGCTGTAATTACAGATACTGTCTTCATTATTGAAAAAACAAAATGTATTAAGTATCATTTTATTTCATCAAGAACTTTTGTGAAAACAAAATCTCTGAAGGTATATTCAAAATAACCAACAAGAAATGACAAATATTTAAATTTACTTTCTATACCTGTTATTGAATAATTTACAACTTCTACATACATCAAATGAGCCGCTAATATTAAATCAATAACAACGTAACGAGTTTGAAAAACGAACTGAAAATGAGTTCCCAAATGGGTCTCAAAATGTAAATACGACAGTTTCGAAATGACCACGCCAACCGGAAACTTCAATAATTGAAGTTTAAAATAGAAAAGCACATCTGTTGTCCATAGGGGATCATGCAAATTAAATATTAAACAATGCCATGAAATAAATAATAGAATATGAATTTCAAGATTAAGGGATCAGCTAATAAAGCTAATGAGTTTTTCTCTAGTAAAAAGGCGCCTTAATTATTTACAGTAACTAATATTGTTAAACTTTGCAACTTTGAAACTTTGAAAAATATTAAATTTTATTTGAAATCATCAAAACTAATAATTAATTAATATCCGAAAACTAATATTTAATAATTATGTCAAAACTAATATTTAATTTTATAAAATTCACAGAATGTATACTCAAAAACATAAAATATAAAGACGGAACAACAGACGTGGGAATATGTATAGAAGCATGCTTAGAAATAAAAAAAAACCCTGACCTTTCGACGAATCATTTTTATACCTCTGCAAATCTGCAACAAAAGCAACAAATTATTAAAACATGGATCTAAATATAATTTTAAATATCAACAGAATAAGTTAGTTTATAAATATCAATGAAAATATATGTTTGTTAATCATTTAATGTCGAAATGTCCATATTTGATATTTACAATATAGCGAAAATGGACGGTAGTTAAATCACTCTTGCGTTCAAATCCCATAAGTAGTACTCAAACAAATTTATTCATCAGCTCATATGTAAAATTGTTGAAATGTAGAAAATGTCTGAAAAAATAGGCGGAAGGAAAATGTTTATCAAACGTCCTATGAGTAGTTATACATATAATAAATATCTGTTAAATGAAAAAATATATTCTAATAAAATTTTAGACACGGAAATTAAGGATGTAGGGCCATCATTTGAAGTATTATTTAAATATACCGAGGGTTCAAAAAAATGTAACGTACTAAAGCTGTACTTTTTTCAATTGTATTTTTTTTACATTTTGGCTTTCTCCTCGATAACATACTACATTCCACACACTAAACTATAATATAAGTTGCCGAACAGTAGCCGGAATATTGAAGTACGAAATATATCATCCGTACAAACCATATTTAGTAGAGGAATTATTGGGCGGGGATTATGATCGTAGAATTGAATTTTGCAAAAGGGTGATGGAGATTTACAAAGATGACCAATATTTTACATAAAATTAGCTGTTTTCGGACAATCCTACGTTTTGTTTGAATGGTACCGTTATTCGCCATAATTGTCGGTATTGGTTAATATATAACCCTCATTGGATGCTAGAAACGTATACAGTATACACAACATCCGCAGAAATTAAATGTTTTTGCTGGTATTTTCAGGAACCATGTTGTTGGTCCTCTTTT
This sequence comes from Melolontha melolontha, assembly GCA_935421215.2. Taxonomy (NCBI): domain Eukaryota; kingdom Metazoa; phylum Arthropoda; class Insecta; order Coleoptera; family Scarabaeidae; genus Melolontha; species Melolontha melolontha. Next base: position 161,601,939 of record OW285237.1, on the reverse strand, counting down.
CATTCATGGTGCATTAACTGGACAGAGATATTTAGATCTTTTACGTGAACAGGTTGTTCTCCGAATATTGAGGAAGATGGGGATTGCCTGTAAGTGTTTGGTTTCAACAAGATGGAGCACTACCTTATTATTCCCTTAATGTCAGAAGTTTTTTAAACAATACATTGCCAAATCGGCGGATTCGTCGTAAGGATTCGTTGAATGGCCCGCATGCTCTCCAGATTTAAATTTCCTAGACTTCTTCCTTTGGGGTCATTTAGAATCTGTGATTTATACAAAATGACCGCATAATCAAGACAAGTTACGGCACAGAATAATTGAGGAAGTGCAATTAATTCGAGGGGAGGCTTTGGCAAATGTCAATCAAGAATTTGTTCATAGACTTGCATATTGTCAAGAAGTGAAAAGTCATCATTTCGAAAACTTTCTTAACTGATATTGATTTTGTTTATATTTTTTGCGTTCATTTTGCATTATTAAATTTAATTAAATATTTCTATCGTTGCTGAACAGAAAGGTGCCAAGCCTTATTATTGCTGAATTCCCAGAGCAGAGCTCTATTGAAATTCGTAAATATATACATGGTGTTTAATTTAAAATAAAAAGCTAACATCGTTTCCGGCTAAACCGGAAGCCTGATTCGGTAATTGAATCCCCAATTTGCATTTAATTAATTGTGAAAAATCTTACTAAAATCTAAGCAGCCATATCAGCTAGAATGCATCAATGCATTTACCTAACCCTGTATATTAAATAGTTAGATCTTGTAAATAAATTTAATTACCTTCATCGTCGAATCCTGGGATAAAGGACATCTTTGTACTGGCTTCAATGACACAACACAACACTTTTATTTAGTAACCATACACGAACGAATTTTTTATTACACTTTATTTTATCCGTATTTTACACAACGCGTATAATTTAATGACAACCACAGAACCCGGTTAATGTTCAAGTCCAAATCTGAAACAAAAGAAACAAATTGTTAGAGCGTAGGGCTATTATAAGTATTTATTTTATTATTAAGTTTGTTAATTACAGCGAATAAGTAGTTAGATCGTATTTAAGTACATATCAGTCTATTTAAATTATAAATTTATTGTATAATGAATAAAATCCATTAATCTATATTAAATAGAAGTCAAATCAATAAACAAAAAGATTTAGATTACCTTAATCACAGAATCCTGGAAGAACGGGCATCCTTCATGATGGTTCCAATCCCTTTCAAACACTTTTATTTAATAACCGTACACAAACGAATTATTATAACGATTCTGACACTTTATTTAAACCGCATTTAAAGCGGTATATTTAAGTAACACTTGACAATATTATAGTCCTAATTAGTCATCATATACACCCGCGATGTTACTTAAACAGCGAAAACAAAAAATCATTTCAGCAGTTCGTTACTGTAAGGAATCAAATTTTAGGTATTTTATTATTTGTAAAATTAGACATTTTAGAAGACAATTTGTAATATATAATGATACATACCCTAATTCGGTAACATCCATTAAGAGACCTAAACACTGTATTTCACTTGTCCTTTCAACGAGTATAATAATATATAATCGTGGATCTCACTTGTTTATGTAGAAATTGAAAATTAGTGTGGCTAAAATAACGGGTGAGATAATATTGAAAAAAAAATAAAGTTAATCAATTTCATTTCGATACCAGTGCTTCACACAAATCAGTCACCGGAATTAGCGAGCTGTAATTACAGATACTGTCTTCATTATTGAAAAAACAAAATGTATTAAGTATCATTTTATTTCATCAAGAACTTTTGTGAAAACAAAATCTCTGAAGGTATATTCAAAATAACCAACAAGAAATGACAAATATTTAAATTTACTTTCTATACCTGTTATTGAATAATTTACAACTTCTACATACATCAAATGAGCCGCTAATATTAAATCAATAACAACGTAACGAGTTTGAAAAACGAACTGAAAATGAGTTCCCAAATGGGTCTCAAAATGTAAATACGACAGTTTCGAAATGACCACGCCAACCGGAAACTTCAATAATTGAAGTTTAAAATAGAAAAGCACATCTGTTGTCCATAGGGGATCATGCAAATTAAATATTAAACAATGCCATGAAATAAATAATAGAATATGAATTTCAAGATTAAGGGATCAGCTAATAAAGCTAATGAGTTTTTCTCTAGTAAAAAGGCGCCTTAATTATTTACAGTAACTAATATTGTTAAACTTTGCAACTTTGAAACTTTGAAAAATATTAAATTTTATTTGAAATCATCAAAACTAATAATTAATTAATATCCGAAAACTAATATTTAATAATTATGTCAAAACTAATATTTAATTTTATAAAATTCACAGAATGTATACTCAAAAACATAAAATATAAAGACGGAACAACAGACGTGGGAATATGTATAGAAGCATGCTTAGAAATAAAAAAAAACCCTGACCTTTCGACGAATCATTTTTATACCTCTGCAAATCTGCAACAAAAGCAACAAATTATTAAAACATGGATCTAAATATAATTTTAAATATCAACAGAATAAGTTAGTTTATAAATATCAATGAAAATATATGTTTGTTAATCATTTAATGTCGAAATGTCCATATTTGATATTTACAATATAGCGAAAATGGACGGTAGTTAAATCACTCTTGCGTTCAAATCCCATAAGTAGTACTCAAACAAATTTATTCATCAGCTCATATGTAAAATTGTTGAAATGTAGAAAATGTCTGAAAAAATAGGCGGAAGGAAAATGTTTATCAAACGTCCTATGAGTAGTTATACAATAAATATCTATTAATTGAAAAAATATAATCTAATAAAATTTTAGACACGGAAATTAGGGATGTAGGGCCATCATTTGAAGTATTATTTAAATATACCGAGGGTTCAAAAAAATGTAACGTACTAAAGCTGTACTTTTTTCAATTGTATTTTTTTTACATTTTCGCTTTCTCCTCGATAACATACTACATTCCACACACTAAACTATAATATAAGTTGCCGAACAGTAGCCGGAATATTGAAGTACGAAATATATCATCCGTACAAACCATATTCAGTGGAGGAATTATTGGGCGGGGATTATGATCGTAGAATTGAATTTTGCAAAAGGGTGATGGAGATTTACAAAGATGACCAATATTTTACATAAAATTAGCTGTTTTCGGACAATCCTACGTTTTGTTTGAATGGTACCGTTATTCGCCATAATTGTCGGTATTGGTTAATATATAAGCCTCATTGGATGCTAGAAACGTATACAGTATACACAACATCCGCAGAAATTAAACGGTTTTGCTGGTATTTTCAGGAACCATGTTGTTGGTCCTCTTTTCATTCATGGTGCATTAACTGGACAGAGATATTTAGATCTTTTACGTGAACAGGTTGTTCTCCTAATATTGAGGAAGATGGGGATTGCCTGTAAGTGTTTGGTTTCAACAAGATGGAGCACTACCTTACTATTCCCTTAATGTCAGAAGTTTTTTAAACAATACATTGCCAAATCGGCGGATTGGTCGTAAGGATTCGTTGAATGAGTATGCTCTCCAGATTTAAATTTCCTAAACTTCTTCCTTTGGGGTCATTTAAAATCTGTGATTTATACAAAATGAATCTAGACAAGTTACGGCACAGAATAATTGAGGAAGTGCAATTAATTCGAGGGGAGGCTTTGGCAAATATCAATCAAGAATTTGTTCATAGACTTGCATATTGTCAAGAAGTGAAAGGTCATCATTTCGAAAACTTTCTTAACTGATATTGATTTTGTTTATATTTTTTGCGTTCATTTTGCATTATTAAATTTAATTAAATATTTCTATCGTTGCTGAACAGAAAGGTGCCAAGCCTTATTATTGCTGAAATCCCAGAGCAGAGCTCTATTGAAATTCGTAAATATATACATGGTGTTTAATTTAAAATAACAAAGTTAACATCGTTTCCGGCTAAACCGGAAGCCTGATTCGGTAATTGAATCCCCAATTTGCATTTAATTAATTGTGAAAAATCTTATTAAAATCTAAGTAGCCATATCAGCTAGAATGCATCAATGCATTTGCCTAACCCTGTATATTAAATAGTTAGATCTTGTAAATAAATTTAATTACCTTCATCGTCGAATCCTGGGATAAAGGATATCTTTGTACTGGCTTCAATGACACAACACAACACTTTTATTTAGTAACCATACACGAACGAATTTTTTATTACACTTTATTTTATCCGTATTTTACACAACGCGTATAATTTAATGACAAGCACAGAACCCGGTTAATGTTCAAGTCCAAATCTGAAACAAAAGAAACAAATTGTTAGAGCGTAGGGCTATTATAAGTATTTATTTTATTATTAAGTTTGTTAATTACAGCGGATAAGTAGTTAGATCGTATTTAAGTACATATCAGTCTATTTAAATTATAAATTTATTGTATAATGAATAAAATCCATTAATCTATATTAAATAGAAGTCAAATCAATAAACAAAAAGATTTAGATTACCTTAATCACAGAATCCTGGAAGAACGGGCATCCTTCATGATGGTTCCAATCCCTTCCAAACACTTTTATTTAATAACCGTACACAAACGAATTTTTAAAACGATTCTGACACTTTATTTAAACCGCATTTAAAGCGGTATATTTAAGTAACACTTGACAATATTATAGTCCTAATTAGTCATCATATACACTCGCGATGTTACTTAAACAACGAAAACAAAAAATCATTTCAGCAGTTCGTTACTGTAAGGAATCAAATTTTAGGTATTTTATTATTTGTAAAATTAGACATTTTAGAAGACAATTTGTAATATATAATGATACATACCCTAATTCGGTAACATCCATTAAGAGAACTAAACACTCTATTTCACTTGTCCTTTCAACAAGTATAATAATATATAATCGTGTATCTCACTTGTTTATGTAGAAATTGAAAATTAGTGTGGCTAAAATAACGGGTGAGATAATATTGAAAAAAAAATAAAGTTAATCAATTTCATTTCGATACCAGTGCTTCACACAAATCAGTCACCGGAATTAGCGAGCTGTAATTACAGATACTGTCTTCATTATTGAAAAAACAAAATGTATTAAGTATCATTTTATTTCATCAAGAACTTTTGTGAAAACAAAATCTCTGAAGGTATATTCAAAATAACCAACAAGAAATGACAAATATTTAAATTTATTTTCTATACCTGTTATTGAATAATTTACAACTTCTACATACATCAAATGAGCCGCTAATATTAAATCAATAACAACGTAACGAGTTTGAAAAACGAACTGAAAATGAGTTCCCAAATGGGTCTCAAAATGTAAATACGACAGTTTCGAAATGACCACGCCAACCGGAAACTTCAATAATTGAAGTTTAAAATAGAAAAGCACATCTGTTGTCCATAGGGGATCATGCAAATTAAATATTAAACAATGCCATGAAATAAATAATAGAATATGAATTTCAAGATTAAGGGATCAACTAATAAAGCTAATGAGTTTTTCTCTAGTAAAAAGGCGCCTTAATTATTTACAGTAACTAATATTGTTAAACTTTGCAACTTTGAAACTTTGAAAAATATTAAATTTTATTTGAAATCATCAAAACTAATAATTAATTAATATCCGAAAACTAATATTTAATAATTATGTCAAAACTAATATTTAATTTTATAAAATTCACAGAATGTATACTCAAAAACATAAAATATAAAGACGGAACAACAGACGTGGGAATATGTATAGAAGCATGCTTAGAAATAAAAAAAAACCCTGACCTTTCGACGAATCATTTTTATACCTCTGCAAATCTGCAACAAAAGCAACAAATTATTAAAACATGGATCTAAATATAATTTTAAATATCATCAGAATAAGTTAGTTTATAAATATCAATGAAAATATATGTTTGTTAATCATTTAATGTCGAAATGTCCATATTTGATATTTACAATATAGCGAAAATGGAAGGTAGTTAAATCACTCTTGCGTTCAAATCCCATAAGTAGTACTCAAACAAATTTATTCATCAGCTCATATGTAAAATTGTTGAAATGTAGAAAATGTCTGAAAAAATAGGCGGAAGGAAAATGTTTATCAAACGTCCTATGAGTAGTTATACAATAAATATCTATTAATTGAAAAAATATAATCTAATAAAATTTTAGACACGGAAATTAGGGATGTAGGGCCATCATTTGAAGTATTATTTAAATATACCGAGGGTTCAAAAAAATGTAACGTACTAAAGCTGTACTTTTTCAATTGTATTTTTTTTTACATTTTGGCTTTCTCCTCGATAACATACTACATTCCACACACTAAACTATAATATAAGTTGCCGAACAGTAGCCGGAATATTGAAGTACGAAATATATCATCCGTACAAACCATATTTAGTAGAGGAATTATTGGGCGGGGATTATGATCGTAGAATTGAATTTTGCAAAAGGGTGATGGAGATTTACAAAGATGACCAATATTTTACATAAAATTAGCTGTTTTCGGACAATCCTACGTTTTGTTTGTGTAAATTCAATAATATACTTGAATAAGCAACATTAACCTTGAAACAGCAGAAAATAATTCAAAACTTTTAATAGAGGAAGTAGGAATGTAGTGTCTCAGTTCAAAATACAAAAGTCGAATTTACCAAACAGAAACATCATGGCAAGGATTTAACAGATCGTAATAAGATCAATAATTCTAGATGGTTGGGCATTATAGGTAACAAATTAAAAATAAAGACCAGGAGAAGCTGGAGATATGAGAGAAGAAAATATCAGGCCGTAATAATTAATTAAATGAAAATTTTAAGAATCTAAGCGTCTATTACTAATGAATATAAAGATAAATATTAATTACGATTGAATAAATTCAATATTATATATCGTTTTAATTGAAATAAGAAATAATAAAAGTAATCTATACGAAATATATTACAATAATAAAAAATTATTACCTTCGCCCTAGAATCCTGCGACAAAAGACATCCCTAAAATGGCTCCAATGACACAACACAACACTTTTATTTAATATCCGTACGCGGACAAATTTTCACAATTTATTATATTAACCGTATTTTATAACGACGAAATCGCGATTAGTGTCTATGTTGAAATCTGTAACAAAAGAATCAAATTATTAAACCCTGGACCTATTAAAAGTATTTAGTTTTTTAGCAGAAATATTATACTATAAAAATTTTAAATCTTATTAATTGAAAATTTAGGTAAAAAAAAAATAAATAAAAGGGCCTTATTATTTTGCATATTAAAGAGTTTATGCAAAAAGATCAAATTAATACGGTATTATTTTAAAAGTTATGATTTTAATGTGAATATATTTTGAAATATCGAAATAATTAATTAAAATTATAAATCCAAAAAATAAAAGATACTTGTTAATAAAATTTAAAGCTCAAATTTGTATCTTTGATATTAAATTGCATCGAATATATATATATATATATATATATATATATATATATATATATATATATATATATATATATAGTAAACCTAATCAGTAGGCGATTAAAGGTCTGTATATTACTTCAAAATATATGTATTTAAAAAACTCTACATGTTTCGGCCGTATACGCCTTTATCAAGAGAATACAAAATATATATAAATATATTTTGTATTCTCTTGATAAAGGCGTATACGGCCGAAACATGTAGAGTTTTTTAAATACATATATTTTGAAGTAATATACAGACCTTTAATCGCCTACTGATTAGGTTTACCATATCATACCAAGGTCACGAAGTTATTATATATATATATATATATATATATATATATATATATATATATATATATATAAATCCTATCAATTTACCTAAATTATAAATGTATTGCATAATGAATAATTCCATTAATCTGTACCAAATAAAAATCAAATAAATAAAATAAAAATATTTCCATTACCTTTATGGCAGAATTCAGGGTCAAAGGGCATGCTTTATGGTGGTTTCAATCACGTCCAAACACTTTTATCTATTAACCGTACGCGAACTAATTTTTATAACGGTTTTAACACTTTATTTTAACCGTATTTTACGTAACGCTATTAATTTAATATAAATGACGGAATCATGATTCACGTTGCTGTTGAAATCTGCAACAAAAGGAACAATTATTAAAACCTGCACTTATCAAATGTATTTATTTTATTATTAAGTATCATACTATTTATAAATTGAACATATTGGGAAAATAAAAGGGATTAATATTTTAAAGAGTTTATGCAACAAAGATCACATTAAAACGTTATTAACTGAAATGTCAAGATTTTGATTTTGATGTAAGTATACTTTTAAATGTTGAATAATTATCTAAGATTATAAATATCAATAAAATCAACGATATTTGTTAATAATTTAAAGCCCAATTGTGTAATTGCAACGAACACTGCGAGTAGTTCGTATACTTCAATTATAAATGTATTATATTATGAATAATACCGTTAATCTATACCAAATAATAGTCAAATCATTACAATAAAAAACGTTTCATTACCTTCATCGCAGGATCCTCGGAAAAAGGATATCATTTGTGCTGGCTCCAATCACTTCCAAACACTTTTATTTAATAACCGTACACGAACGAATTTTTATAATGGCTTTAACACTTTATTTTAACCGTATTTAAACTGACGGTATATTTAATTAACATTTAACCATATTCTGCGATAGTACGCGGTATAGTTCGATTAGTCATTATATGCACACGCAATATTTCTTAAACAGTGAACACAAAAAATCATTCTACCTGTAAAATCTATCTGTAAAAAAAGAAATTTTTCGTATTACAGTATTTGCGAAATCAAATATTTTTGAAAATAAATTTTAATATATTATAACACATACCCTAATTCGGTAACATCCACTGAAAGAATCAAACACTGAAACAGTGAAATCACTTGTCCATTCCACGAGTATAATAATATATAATCGTGAATCTCATTTGTTTAAGTAGAAATTTTAAATCGATCTGATTAATACAATTGGTGAGATAATATCAAACAAAATTAAAGTTTATCAATTGGATTACAATTTTTGTGGAATTAGAAATAATAATACATCATAATACATACCGTAATTCAATAATATTAACTAAAAAAAACTAAACACTATACACTAAACACTGGAACATTATTTATAAATGCTTGCCCCTTCCTCGAGTATAAAACAGAAACTCGATGATCCCCTTTGTTTATGTAGAAAATGTAAATTAATCAAACACAATCTGATTGATTAAAACGATTGGTGAGATAATGCATAATAAATTAATACATTTCACACAACTTAATTTCAAGTTAATTTCATACACTTTAATTAGCGAGCTATAAGTGCAGATAGTCTTTATTATTTAGCTTCAATAATTTAAGTTTAAAAAAAGCACGTCTGTTGTCCATACAAAATCATGCAACTTGATTATTGAACAGTACCATATTTCAATAAATAATTTAATACTAATCCTGATTCTAACGCTAATGCTAACATCGTGACCTAATCGCTAACTTAAAATTGATTAATGAAACTTAAAAAAAGCGCATTAAATATTTAAAGTTATACTCAAACTTGAAGAATTTTGAAACAGGAAATTTTTATTTAAAATCATCAAAATTAGATAATTTAATTTTTGAGGCATGAATTTAAAAGTATATACTTAGCAAAATTTAATCAAAATTGATCATTAATTAATATTCAATAACTAATATTTAATAATTATTTGAAAATTAATTTTGAAATTTATAAAATTCAAGACATAAACATAATCAGACAGTTAAAATAGAAATATGGAACAACAGACGCGTAAATATATATATATAAGCATACTTAGAAAAAAAAAACCCTGACCTTTCGACGAATCATTTTCTATACCTCTGAATTCTGAAACATGGGACACCTCCTCACGACTTACTATGGATTCCAACACTCAATTATTAAACGCGTTAAAACTTTAACCGTATTTTAGGCAACGGGATTAATTTAACGAGAATGGTGGAATTGCGATTAGTACTCTTGTCCAAATCTGCAACAAAAGAAACAAATACTTAAAGCCAAGGCATATTAAAATTATTTATTTCATCTTGACTATGTTATACTATCAAGTTTTAAAATTTTATTAATTAAAAATTTAGGGAAAATAAAAATGTTTAATTATTTTATACTTTAAATAGTTTATGCAAAAAAGTTCACGTTCACATGTCTTAGATTTGAACATAAATATATTTGTAAATGTCAAAATAATAAACTATTATTATAAATACCAATAAAAATATTTTCATTACCTTCATAGCAGAATCCTGGGGCAAAGGCCATCCTTTATTGCGGTTCCAATAACTTCCAAGCACTTTTTTTAATAACTGAATGCCAACGAATTTTTATAGCACTTTTAACACTTTATATTAAACGTATTTTACACAACGCACTGTATATTTAATTAACACTTGACTATATTCTGGGACAGTCGCGATCGCAGACACGCGTAATATTTTTTTAAAGGCAAACACAAAATGTTACTTTCCCATTTCGTATCTGTAAAAAGGAAATTATAAAAATATAGCCCACAGCTGAAAATATTAAATATAAGTAAAAAGAAATGCTAGAAATATAATTACATAAATTTCTAGATATATTAATTCGAATTTTATGAAAATTAATTATTTGTTACACTATTTAAAGCGAAGACGTAATATAGTAATAATGTAATCAAATTTGTGTTTAACAAAATTGAGTTTTAAGCTCCTTAGTAGCTGTCAAGTGAAATTACTAAATCTAAAATACAAATATATTAGGAAATACATATCTAGAATTACTAATTTAAATTATAAAAATATATTATTTAATACGTTATTTAAAATGTAAGTTACTAAATTTAGAATAAAATTGAGTTGAATACTAAACTAATTAAAAGTGTAATTTCTAAATAAAACATATCTATTCAAGAAATTTATAAAATACCTCGCAACAATGGCGCTGATCACTTCTAACCCAGAACGAAAATGCGCTTCGCCGTCTTATATTAGCAAATGTAAAGAATGTAATTTGCAAAAAAGATGTTCAGGTATATGCATGACGTTAAAATACATTAAAAACGTTTTCAACCTTTTTTTTGTATATTGAGAAAAACTTTTCAGGGAGTCTAAAGAAGCGAAATTGAGCTAAGCGCCATAGGCGTACTTAGTAATTTAATAATAATTAGTAATTTAATAATAATTAGTAATTTATAAAACATGGTAAATATATTCCAATTTATAATAAACCCGTGTTTATAATAAACTTTCATTGCGTCTGAAAATTGTCGTTTTGTCGAACTGCGACATTACTATATACATCGGAAGGCACACGCTCGAGGTACATACATTTATGTATATATTGATATAGATACTACGCTCATGGCGCACAGTCCAATATTCGTTCTTTAACGGAGACACTTGTAAAAAAAGTTGTTGGGTAAATTCAAGTCAAAATGTTTAAAAATATATTTTTACGATTAATATCACTAATATTTAAATAAATTATTGATTTTAAAATTACAAATTCTTTAATTGTTTATTTACTAAATTAAATTAACAATGTATCTATGCAAGGATAAGTTGAGAATGCAAGTTAATATTTTTAAACTTAAAGAGATGGATGCAAACTCGAAAAATAAAAATAAAAAATGCAACACAAGAGTGAAAAATGAATGAATATGCCCGTTCATATTGCGTACGAATAGATATACACACACATAGTGAAGATTTTACATTATTTTGTTGACCTGAGTTCATTTGCTTTAAATAAATTATTTGTATATTTTGCACCATTTTAAATAATCCTTCTTATAAAGGAAATTTTTGGAATATTTTTGGATAGTGGTAAACTTTTTATTTTTAACCCTTTGCTTCCTAGTGGTTGCAGAGCACAACCACATTTTTAAGTTTTTTTTCCGATCTTCCTTGTGGTGTTATACACTAGCCACAGTAGGTGGAGTCTAAAACATAATCCCACCCATCGACTCCTGCCTTCGCGTTTGAATCAGTGCATCATTGCAACGGTTACATCTTATTTTTTACCACGTGGAGCATGCAGATGTGACAGTAATTGTTTATAAATAGATTATGGGGCTTATTTATGAAGATGGCTGGTAAGTAAATGTTAAATATTAATAAAAATGTATGCCTTGCACTTATAGCAAGTGAGAATATTTGTTTACCTTAGTAGATGAGGTTATGTTTTATACACAAATGTGGTGGTTGCGGCACAAAACCACAAGGAAGATATTCATATTTTTTATAATAATATTTTTTTCAGCTAAAAACTCTATATACTCTATTCAAGAATTGGAAGCGCTTGGCCAGGACGAATTGTATACATTGGTAGAAGATATCCCTTCTGGAGATGAGTCGGACATCAATGATGAAAGCGAGAATGAAGATGAAGGTGTCGTGGATCAGCCATTTGATATCAATGCAATGGATATCATAATTGCTGGTGAAAATTATCGTTTTGCAGAAGATGATGGGTGGGATAGCGAAGATGAAATTCCATTGATCAACATTCAAGCTGATCTGATACAAGAAAACCAAAGGAAAAAAAACTATATGGACTCATGACCCACATCATACACAGAATATTCCCAGACGTACTTTCACTAGTGACAGTGGGTGTAGCGTACCTGAAGAAGTGGAAACACCAACAGATATTTTTTCCAAACACTTTGATAGAACACATTGCATTCCAGACAAATCTTTATGTTTTACAGAAGAACGGTGGTAATCATAATTTCCAGAGAACAAATTCTGACGAAATAAAAAAGTTTATTGCTATAAACCTTTTTATGGGGATCAAACGCCTGCCAAGCTATCGAGACTATTGGTCGTCAAGGTTGGAACTACGAGATAATTTTATATCTTCGATACAATCTTCGATACAATCTTCGATACAATCTTCGATAATGTCAAGAGATAGATTTGACTGGTTACAGGCGAACATTCATTTGAACGATAATGCACTACAACCACAGCGACAAACTGTAGGATACGATAAACTTTACAAAGTTCGGCCACTGCTAGACAAGCTTTCAGATACATTTCTTCTTTCATATCAACCCTCAAAAAATCAATCCATTGACGAGTCTATGATCAAATTTAAAGGTAGAAGTAGTTTTCGCCAATATATGCCGTTGAAACCGATAAAACGCGGGGATTAGAGCAGATGAAAGCGGCTATGTGCACCAATTCCAGATTTATGTGGGCAAATCCAGCAATGAAGTTGAGAAAAATTTAGGTGCTCGAGTGGTAAAAGATCTAACTCGTAGTTTAGTTGGAAAGGGACATCATTTATATTTTGATAACTTTTTCAACTCAGTCGAACTAGAAAAAGACTTGCACCGATGATATTATTTACGCCTGTGGAACATTTAGAAAAGGTAGAAAAGACATGCCAGAAGACTTGAAAGAAGACAAAGCCATGCAAAGGGGAGATTCTGACTGGAGAGTTTCAACTTGCGGATTAACATTCTTGAAATTGAAGAATCGAAAATCAGTGTTCTTCTTGAGTAATTTTCATGATCCGTCTGTTGTTGAAACAATATCAAGAAAAAATAAAGATGGTTCACGAGAAGAAATAGCTTGTCCCATATTAGTGAAGGACTACAATAGCTGTATGGGATATGTGGACAAAATGGATATGCTCAAAAGTTGCTATGACATTGATAGAAAGTCCAAGAAATGGTGGCATCGCATAATGTTTTATTTTATTGATGTGGCGTTAGTAAATGCATTTACAATTTATAAAAATCGATGCAGTGAGAAAGTTGAAACTTTGAAACTGTTTAGGTTGTCGGTTATAATAGGCCTAATTGGTGCCGATCAAAATAAACAAAAGAAAGGTTGACGAAGCGCTGCATAACCTCCAAACAATTTTAAAATCACAGTACCATACGAAATTAGGTATGACAAATGTGCACATCTTCCAGTTCATGGAAAATCAAGAAGATGTGCACTATGTAGTACACGTGCGAAACCCCACAGAACCGTTTGGAGCTGTTTTGTCTGCCAAGTAGGCTTATGTCTAAGCGAAAGCAAAAATTGTTTTACACAATTTCATACCAAGTAATTTTTAAAATAAATTAGTTTTATTGAGAGTTTGTGCCTCATTTTCCTTGTGGTTACACCCCGAGACCACGGCCTATAAAAAAAATCAAAATTTTGATAATTAGTCTTGTTGCATTTTCCCCCATAAATAAAGCTAGAAACTATATTTTTCAAAAAACAAGACTTTATTGGCATTTTTAAAAATGTCGGCCTCAAAGGGTTAAATTACGGCGTAGGATGAGTTTCACATATGTCACAAAGCATCAAACACAAAATATTTTGATATAACATATCTAAATTTGATCTATTTTTATTACCAAGACATGCGCTAAAAACCGAAAATAGTTCTAAATTTAAAGGGCGTTTTCGTCCTCTTTAAGACTTTTTGGATACAAAAAAAAAAGTTCTGAGCATACCCTAAGATAGACTACTTATACGCAAAATTTCAATTTTTTTTTTACGTTTGCATCCATCTCTTTTAAGTTTAAAAATATTAAATCGTATTCTCAACTTATACTATATCATTCAAAAAATTTTTTATAGGTGGTGGCTCTGGATTACGTACATTTCAAAAATACTTAATATTTCCATTTACCAATACAACATTCTGACATTTAAAATTAATCACAATTGACAGATAAGTAAATGATATTAAGTTAAGACATACATTTTTGAAATGTATGTAATCCACAGCCACCACTTATATCAAATTTTTTGAACCATTTTATCATATTAGTATCGTGCGTTCAAAAAAAAACCGAGTTGGCCATGAAATTTTTAGGTATGTCGTAACTTAACCGCACAGTTCTGAATTGCCAAATGGTTACGTCATTAGTGTCATCTAATAAAGACGATAACACGGAATTTTATTTATTTATGACAGGAAGATTAGGTACATATAACCTAGCAATTTACCTTGGAATTTTCTAACCTTGCAATTTTGTTAAGTCGTCTGTCATTTAAATGTAACTGTCATTTAAGAAATTCATATTAGTAAAGTTACGACATGCTTTTTGATGTTACTTAGAAATCATGGCTCACTAGAGGCAGTTTTTTTTAACCCACGATATAGTAGATATGACCATAAAACATATATACCTTATAACGTTAAGAAATAAGTAAAACTATAATTTCAAATATTTATAGTAAACATTGCAATATTGTTTCGCCATACAATGGCTTCATCAAGAGAATGAAAACTACATATTTAAGAGGCCGACTGAGAACAAACGAGGGTGATTCAAATTTAACCTGCACTTTCTTTTTTTCTGATCGATACAAACTGCAATTAATGTTTCTAACTAAAAACTCCCATTTAAACAATACTTGTTCAATAGCACCGGTAGCTTCTGTATTCTAGCTAATTTCGCATCGTATCCTTCACCGTATCAATAGTGACAAATCGCTTGCCTCCTGAGAAATTTTTGAGTAGCCCAAAAAGATGCTGAAAGTGACTCTTTCAGCATCTCAAGGTCAAGTCCGGACTATACGAGAAATGAGATAGTGGCGGTTCTTGATGACGTTCGATGTAAGCTGCTGGACGAATGAGACTGCTTCGTTTAAGCTTTCATATATGTAGAGAAGCAAGCAAGCAGTCTCATCCGTGCAGCAGCTTACATCGTACGTCATCGAGAACCGTCACTAGAGTGAGATAGTATATCCCAGCCAAATTTAGCCAATACATTGTTCGTTAGAGATACTGTATGTGGGCGAGCGTTATTGTGTAGGAGAATAACGCCCTTGCTTAAGAACAGCACCTTTTTGTTCATATGGTCACCTTAAACTTTCCAAGAAGCTCACTGTAATAAACTGACTTAATCGTTTTTCTTTCTTCAAGAATATCGACGTAAATTGGACTAATAGCCAGAATACATTTGCCATTACTCTACCAGCCAATGAATGATTTTCTTTGGCAGAGATGAACTTGAGTAACACTATTCTATGCTAACATTCTTGCTTTCTGGGATATAATGGTTCTCAGGTTTCACCAATTATTATGATACTTGGCAAAAGTCATCGCGTTCATACTCACAGTGAAGCCGGAGTTTTCTGTAAACCTGTCGTTTCAGGTATTGTTCCGCGGAAAGTTGTTTTGGAACCCACCCGGCGCTAACTTTATTAAATCTAAACGTGTCGTAGACAATAGTGTGAACACTACTAACACTTGTGAATGTTCCTAAGATTCACAGCAGACGCTGGACGGGCAGTATGCGGCAAGTTCGACACGCTTTTATGAACATCCTGGAAGGATTTACATCACTCAAAGGTTGTTTTGAGTGATAAACTTTCTTCTCCAAACTGTTGATGAAGTTTCTGATAAATATTAGTCACTTTTACACCTTAATTGAAAAGAAATTTGATACGTTGTGCAACACAATTCGACACAATGTTATACAAAATTGTTAATGCAACTAATGGCATTAGCTAACATGCCTACTCCAATAAATATCAAACCGCTTTGCAGTATCTCTTCATTTATGTTCAGAAAAAACAAAATGCAAGTTAAATTGTCCTCGTATGTGTGAGTTTGTATATTAAATATATAATTTTCACTCACCTGATGAAGCCATTGGATGGCGAAACAATATTGGAACGTTTACAATAAATATTTGAAACTATAGTTTTACTTATTTCTTATAATTATACAACTTTCTTCAATCAACGATATATGAACAGAATGCGAAAGTTCAGTCGGGGCTTCATAAGGTGTATGTATGTAGTGCCGTGTATATCTCGTTCGGACATGTTTACCCGTATTACAGTATTTTATACGTTGTATAGGATAAGGATAAGTGTTTTACGTTTCATAAATTAGATATAACTATTTATCTTATTTTATTTACCTACTATCAAGCGCACGTCTCTGGTGCACCGACCATATTTCGCAATCTACTTACATATAATAATATTAATAAGAATATTTTATTTAAAACAGGTAAATTTATTCAACAAAAACAGCCATATCAAGTATAACGTGTATATAATTAAAAAAAGATAATAGTTGTAAAAATGTGGATAAATGAATGTGTTTGCATATATGTGAATGTCAAAACGCTAGAAAAACAACTATTCAAAAAGAAACTCGATAAAATCTCTTCAAAGAAGTGGAATTATAGTAATTTAAAGTCATTTTTTGAACATTCTTGTGTTCTTTTGTATTAGTTGCTCTTTCCAAGTTTTAGAACTGCATGAATTTTTTTGGTTTATAATGTTTGGCCCAACAAAATCTAGTCTACCACTACAAGAACTTTAATTGTGTAGCAATAAAAATGAGTACATAAATATTAGCTAACACTAAGAGAAATATTTCGGGGATATTATTAAAAATGTAATATTTATAACTAGAAATTGTAATCATTAGAATACCTAGGAATTATTTTTCTATTCAATACTTGCAACTAAACAAAATTGGTATGCCGAATAATTAGTTTTTAACAAAAACAGTTTCAAACATACTTGAGTGTGTAAAACTGGTATAAAACAAAAACATTTTGAAATCGACATATTATTAAAAATCGATGTGGAGAATACATTTGTTTTGTCTTGCTATAGAATTAGAATGTAATGCAAACATTTGATAGATTTTATCTAAATGGAAAATCCTAAAAGCTTCAAATAAACTCATAATTTAAGATGCAATTCAATATTTATTTTAATTCTGAAATGCTCTATGCAAGAATTCGTCACTGAGTTGCGCAATTTAAACGTGGTGATATACGTATTAAAGATAATTTATGACTAGAACCACCAAAAGCTTTAACAACTTCGAAAATTATTAATAAATTAAGGATATTCTTTTGGGCGAACAAAGAATTAACATGAAGGAGATAGCTGAACGCGACACATGACACCACATTTCATACCTAAAATTGTGGATGTCCAAGCTGTCAGCAAAGTCAGTGCCGCGAATCTTGAATTGTAGTCAAAACTTAAAAGAATTCTAACGTCGAGCGTTAAAGTATTGACTTCACATTTTGGAGATTCGAAGGAGGTCATTTTCATCTTACATAGGATCAAACATACTGCGCCATACAAGACAAATTAAAAAAAACGATTTTTAAAAAACGAATTTATATGACCAACAAAAAGTTGTTTTTTCATGATGACAACACGTCTTTTGCCACCAGTCAAGTTGTTTGCGAAAAGTTGAATCAGTTAGTAATTCAAGTTATGCTTCATCTATCTTATTCGTCAGATCTAGTAATTTACATTTATTTCCCAAACTTAGACATTTTCTTGCTGATAAGAGGTTTCGTTATATAGAAAACCTATTTCAACAACGGAACAGAATTTTCAGGATCTAGAGAAAAATCATAACAAAAATGGCGTAATGGCATTTCAGCATCGTTACAGCAATTCAGCGCGTTAAAGTTGAATGAGAATCTGTTGTAAAATAATAAAAAAGTTAATGCCTTGATTCATTTCAAGCCTCATTTCTTGTTAAGTCATCCTCGTATCTCAAATAAAATTTTCAAATAAAGAATGTCTATCGGGTACATTATCACCTCAGTTAAACACGTGTATTGATCATACCAATACAATGTCAAAAAGCTGTATGTGTGTTAAATAAATAGCAAGTGTTATTAATAATTATATTTTTAACTTAAAA
Organism: Melolontha melolontha; assembly: GCA_935421215.2. Lineage (NCBI taxonomy): Eukaryota > Metazoa > Arthropoda > Insecta > Coleoptera > Scarabaeidae > Melolontha > Melolontha melolontha. The sequence goes on along the minus strand of OW285237.1, from coordinate 161,583,217 downwards.
TTTTAAGTCTAATATTTCGATTCTTCTGTCATCTACAAGAAAATTTCTAAAACTTTGATATATTTTATTACATCCGTTACAGGTTTCTTTACATGCACATTTTTTATCATTAGTTCTGGTATTTTATAGAAATTCCGTTTCAAAATTTTATCACAAAACACTGATAATAGATAAGCAAAATCTATTTACATCCATAAACAATTTATGAATCATATATTAGTTGTAAATTGTCTTTGTAGGTTCTAACTTCGTGCAGTTACTTTTCAGCAATAGAACTGTCAATTTTGACAGCTAAAGGCAGGTGATTGTTGTTAAGTTTAATTGTTTTTTGTAGTCACAGTAATTGTGACTATTTATTTCATTTTATTGTAGTGCCTCCAAATATAATTGGAGGATAAGGATTACAAAACGGGTAACGAAATGTCTGCCTCGGCCATGGAAAGTATCCTTTTTTAATTATGTTGTAAAAATCGAATATTTCTATGCGTCAACGATGAGTCATTCATATAATTAATATTTAATAATATAAAAACCTTAATTCAATGTAGAAAATCTTTTCAATTTAAAATACGCCGTTAAGGAACTAGAAAGAAATTCCAAAAGATGTGAAAAGGAAGAGAAACAAGAAAAAGCTAAAACCAAACAAGCAATACAAAAGGGAAATTTAGATGTAGCTAGAATACATGCAGAAAATGCAATACGACAGAAAAATCAGGCCATTAATTACTTAAGAATGTCTGCTAGGGTCGATGCTGTGGCTAGTAGAGTTCAGACAGCTTTAACAACTAGGAAAGTTACTAATTCAATGGCAGGTAAGTTCATATTTTTTTTTGTATAAAAGTAATAGTTATTTTATAATTATTGTAAACTGGCGGACAAAAACCTGATCCACTCTTTTTTTTACTTTATAAAACTATCTTCAATATGTCAAAATAATAATTATTATATCTGTCATAATGTGTCATATTATAAGTCATAATAATGGGTGTTCAGAAACATTCGACGTCAAGTGGGTCTGAACAAAAAATCGTAGTATCTGATTTGTAATAATTATTAAATGTCAACTGTTGTCTGTCAAAAATTGTCAGAATCTAATATCGAAGATACTAATTTATATTTTTTAATTTTCAAAATGGTATTTACTAACGTACACAAATCATTCATGGTTGAAGCATATTTTCGAAATGGTCAAAAGATCGATGGCCAGTGGAAGTATTCAATTCAAGCTTGTTTGGAAGAATTTCGAGATGAATTTCCCAACCTTGCTTTTGATTATAATACTTTTCAGTGTACACTAATCAGAATTGCTCCAGTTTTTCGATAAACTGGTAGTGTGGGATGCCAAGAGGGTGGTGGGCTACCAAAAGTCTGGACAGAAGAAGTGATTGGGAATGTTAGAGAAATAATTACTGATGCACCTAAAACTTCAGTAAGATCTCTTGCTCAACAAACCGGGTTTGTCAGTTGGTTCTTGCCATAAAGTTGCCATAAAGTTTTAAACGAAGATTTACAGTTATTCCCATATTGTATAACTTGTTTGCAAGAAATCCTCGATATTGATTATCCGCGACGTGTAGTATTTTGCAAATGGTTTACAAATAATTTTAATGATGATGTCCTAGACAAAACTTTCTTTTCAAACGAAGCATGGTTTCATGTTAGTGGATATGTTAACTCGCAAAACATGAGAATGTGGAGTGATACAAAGTCCAATAATTTTTATGTTGAAGCTCCTTTACATCCTCAGAAAGTTGGTGTTTGGTGCGCTATAAGTAGATTATTGGTCCTATTTTTTTTAATGGTACCTTGACTGCAGAATGATATCAACAGGAAATACTATTGTCTTTCTTTAATCAACTTCACGATGATGAACTAGCTTTGGGATACTTTCAACAAGATGGTGCTAGAGCTCACACAGTGGGAGAAACAATGAATATGTTACAAGAAGTGTTTGGAAATCGTTTAATTAGTTTGAACAGCGATCACGAATTTCCTCCAAGATCTTGTGATCTTACACCGTGTGATTACTATTTATGGCCTTTTTTAAAAAATTCAATTTATCAAGTACTAGTGCAAGATTATATAGATCTCCAAGACAGAATTATAAATAAAATTAGTGAAATTAGAAATAGTCCCATACTGCAAAATGTATTTAGTAGCATTCGGAGGAGGTGCGTAAAATGCTTGGAAGAAGGTGGTTGACATTTTCAACATCTTTTATAATTATGGTCATTATTGTTGGTAATTTATACAACTACAATTTATGATATTTATTATAAGGTTGCAATCTAAGGACTCTACAAACAATTTATTTGTTTCAAATTTATTTTAAGCCATTCCTTACAATAATTTATTGAATGTTAATATATTAAACTATTACGATAACTAGATACTATTGTCACTATAAGATGAATAAAACCTCTACTTGTAAAGTTATTTCCTCTTAATTCCGCATTGTCTTTTTACATGTTACTACAGATTAGATGAGCTTTATTACACAAGAATGAATAGCATATTAATTGGATTATGTAATTTTTTTCCAGTTATCGCATGAAGAGGTGCTATTGTTCAGCGAGAATTCTCTAAAATATCAAAATACTTCATTTGAAATTTGCAAATTAATTACTGTTACCTTCTAAAATCATTATTTGACTAGTTTATATTAATTAATATGGCATATTAAAGTAATATATTTCGCCATAAACTGACATTTGCGTGTATGATAACCTATAAAATTGTATTAAGTAAATGTATCAATCTACATATATGTATATCAGACATGACTTCATATTTTCAAGGACTACTTTGACTTCGAATGTTTCTGAACACCCGTTATTACTACGATGGTCTACTTAAATGAAGTAGGTATAACCTCCAAATTCACAACCCTAATTCATACCATGTAAATATACTTAAAATGTTATTAAATGTCAATACATTTGGTCAGATTTTTTCTTCGCCAGTTTACATTATTTTTATTTTAATAATTAATAAAAAGATGTATAATAACAGAACCATAAAATATTTTTGGAACGAGTTCAAAATTGTTTTCTGCGAAATTTATAGGTGTTGTAAAAGCTATGGATGCAGCTATGAAAAGTATGAATTTAGAAAAAATATCGACACTCATGGATAAATTTGAACAACAATTTGAAGATCTAGATGTACATAGTAATGTTATGGAAAATGCAATGTCGCAAACGACAACTACCACTGTTCCACTAAATGAAGTTGACGGCTTAATGCAACAAGTTGCAGATGAAGCTGGGTAAGTACATGTGTTTTTAATTGTTACATTACAATACTAGACTAATATTATTTATTAAAATTTCCTTGAATACAATATAGTAAAAATACATTGGAGTTTGTTAAGAATATGGCTGCAAAATATCTTTGGAAAAAGTTGAACCTTTAGAGAACCTCAAAAGCAACAACTTTTCCTCATAAACCTATAGCGACAAACTATAGTTAAGCAAAAATAAAATCAAATTCATTACCCATCTGTTTTGTGTACTTGTAAAACACTTATAACAAGCGAAATTTCCGAATCCTTAGTTATTTTTATGTACTAACGTATAACCTAAACACCACTGTCATGAATTTCGAATTTTACTTATATTAATGCAATTTTACTTAAATAAACTCGTAAACTCATTTGAAATATTGCTATTTTCGAAGGTTATTTTCAGGCAACTATTAACTTTTGAATAACGGTTACATTTTCATGCTAGCAACTTCAACATATTAATTTTTTTGGTAATATGTGTTATGTACGTATATCAAGTAAATTTTTGTAAATGACAATACATATAATAAATTTATATTTTAAAATATGTACTTTGAAATTTTTGAATTTCTTAATAATATAGCTGCAGCATATCTTTTGAAAAAAGTTGAACCTTTAAAGGACTCAAAAGCGACAACTTTTCCTCATAAACTTATACCGAGAAACGTATAATTAAACAAAAATCAAATCAAATTCATTAGTTTCATTACCCATCTTATGTTTTGTGTATTTGCAAATCGTTCATAACAAGCGAAATTTCTCAATCCTTAGTTATTTATATATACATACTAACGTATAACTTAAACATCACTTTCGCGAATTTGAGTTATATTAATTGTAATTTTTCTTAAATAAACTCGTAAACTGAAAGGTTATTTTCGCGCAACCATTAACATTTGAATAACGATTACTTCATTCTGGCAACTTTAACATATTCAATTTTTCTGCTGTATATATGTACGTATATCAAGTAAATTTTTCTAAATGTCAATATGATAAATTTATAATTTAAAATACTTTGAAGTTTTTGAGTTTCTTAATAATAGAGCCGCAGAATATCTTTTGAAAAAAGTTGAACATTTAGAGAACCTCAAAAGCGATAACTTTTCATCATATACCTACTTATAGCGAGAAACGTATAGTTAACAAAAATAAAATCAAATTCATTACCCATCTTATGTTTTGTGTATTTGTAAAACGCTCATAGCAAGCGAAATTTCCGAATCCTTAGTTATTTATATGTATTAACGTATAACTTAAACATCACTTTCAAATTTTACTTATATTCATTGCAATTTTACTTAAATAAACTGCTGTGAAATATCGCCATTTTCGCGCAACCATTAACATTTGAATAACGATTACTTCATTGTGGCAACTTTAACATATTCAATTTTTCTGCTGGGTATAATGTACGTATATCAAGTAAATTTTTCTAAATGTCAATATGATAAATTTATAATTTAAAATACTTTGAAGTTTTTGAGTTTCTTAATAATAAAGCTGCAGAATATCTTTTAAAAAAAGTTGAACATTTAGAGAACCTCAAAAGCGATAACTTTTCCTCATAAACTTATACCGAGAAACGTATAGTTAACAAAAATAAAATCAAATTCATTACCCATCTTATGTTTTGTGTATTTGTAAAACGCTCATTGCCAGCGAAATTTCCGAATCCTTAGTTCTTTATATGTACTAACGTATAACTTAAACATCACTTTCACGAATTTTACTTATATTCATTGCAATTTTACTTAAATAAACTGCTGTGAAATATCGCCATTTTCGCGCAACCATTAACATTTGAATAACGATTACTTCATTGTGGCAACTTTAACATATTCAATTTTTCTGCTGGGTATAATGTACGTATATCAAGTAAATTTTTCTAAATGTCAATATGATAAATTTATAATTTAAAATACTTTGAAGTTTTTGAGTTTCTTAATAATAAAGCTGCAGAATATCTTTTAAAAAAAGTTGAACATTTAGAGAACCTCAAAAGCGATAACTTTTCCTCATAAACTTATACCGAGAAACGTATAGTTAACAAAAATAAAATCAAATTCATTACCCATCTTATGTTTTGTGTATTTGTAAAACGCTCATTGCCAGCGAAATTTCCGAATCCTTAGTTCTTTATATGTACTAACGTATAAATTAAACATCACTTTCACGAATTTTACTTATATTCATTGCAATTTTACTTAAATATACTCATAAACTGATGTGAAATATTGTTATTTTCGAAGCTTATTTTCGCGTAACAATTAACATTTGAATAACGATTACTTACTTCATGCTGGCAACTTTAACATATTAAATTTTTCTGTTATGTATGTATGCTAATGATGTGCATACTTTGAAATTTATGAATTTCTTAATAATATAGCTGCAGCATATCTTTTGAAAAAAGTTGAACCTTTAAAGGACTCAAAAGCGACAACTTTTCCTCATAAACTTATACCGAGAAACGTATAATTAAACAAAAATAAAATCAAATTCATTACCCATCTTATATTTTGTGTATTTGTAAAACGCTCATTGCCAGCGAAATTTCCGAATCCTTAGTTATTTGTATGTACTAACGTATAAATTAAACATCACTTTCACGAATTTTACTTATATTCATTGCAATTTTACTTAAATATACTCATAAACTGATGTGAAATATTGTTATTTTCGAAGCTTATTTTCGCGTAACAATTAACATTTGAATAACGATTACTTACTTCATGCTGGCAACTTTAACATATTAAATTTTTCTGTTATGTATGTATGCTAATGATGTGCATACTTCGAAATTTATGAATTTCTTAATAATATAGCTGCAGCATATCTTTTGAAAAAAGTTGAACCTTTAAAGGACTCAAAAGCGACAACTTTTCCTCATAAACTTATACCGAGAAACGTATAATTAAACAAAAATAAAATCAAATTCATTACCCATCTTATGTTTTGTGTATTTGTAAAACGCTCATTACCAGCGAAATTTCCGAATCCTTAGTTATTTATATGTACTAACGTATAAATTAAACATCACTTTCAAATTTTACTTATATTCATTGCAATTTTACTTAAATAAACTGCTGTGAAATATCGCCATTTTCGCGCAACCATTAACATTTGAATAACGATTACTTCATTGTGGCAACTTTAACATATTCAATTTTTCTGCTGGGTATAATGTACGTATATCAAGTAAATTTTTCTAAATGTCAATATGATAAATTTATAATTTAAATTATATTATAAATTAATTTATAAATTAAAATACTTTGAAGTTTTTGAGTTTCTTAATAATAAAGCTGCAGAATATCTTTTAAAACAAGTTGAACATTTAGAGAACCTCAAAAGCGATAACTTTTCCTCATAAACTTATACCGAGAAACGTATAGTTAACAAAAATAAAATCAAATTCATTACCCATCTTATGTTTCGTGTATTTGTAAAACGCTCATTGCCAGCGAAATTTCCGAATCCTTAGTTCTTTATATGTACCAACGTATAACTTAAACATCACTTTCACGAATTTTACTTATATTCATTGCAATTTTACTTAAATATACTCATAAACTGAAGTGAAATATTGTTATTTTCGAAGCTTATTTTCGCGTAACAATTAACATTTGAATAACGATTACTTACTTCATGCTGGCAACTTTAACATATTAAATTTTTCTGTTATGTATGTATGCTAATGATGTGCATACTTCGAAATTTATGAATTTCTTAATAATATAGCTGCAGATCTTTTGAAAAAAGTTGAACCTTTAAAGGACTCAAAAGCGACAACTTTTCCTCATAAACTTATACCGAGAAACGTATAATTAAACAAAAATAAAATCAAATTCATTACCCATCTTATGTTTTGTGTATTTGTAAAACGCTCATTGCCAGCGAAATTTCCGAATCCTTAGTTATTTATATGTACTAACGTATAAATTAAACATCACTTTCACGAATTTTACTTATATTCATTGCAATTTTACTTAAATATACTCATAAACTGATGTGAAATATTGTTATTTTCGAAGCTTATTTTCGCGTAACAATTAACATTTGAATAACGATTACTTACTTCATGCTGGCAACTTTAACATATTATATTTTTCTGTTATGTATGTATGCACATCATTAACTGTATGTATGCTGCATAGCTGTATGTTATGTGTCTATACATATATTCGCTTATATTTTGGGTCTAAAAAGGCCGTTTGACACGGCATAAATTTTGTTATAAAATTTACAATAAAAAATATAAAATTTATTTGTAAAATTAATAGCGTGTCACACACAATTATTTCATGTAAAATTTTATATATAATATTATTAGAAAATATATAGGATTGGTTCTATAAATTATCAAATAAAGAATAAAAAGTGCCCAATAAAACGGCGCGTACGGGCGATGCCGGCGGCGTGCCGAGGTTATGTTTATTGTAATATTTTTTATTATAAATTTTATAACAAAATTTATGCAGTGTCAAACGGCCTTAACTCAATTTTTACAAGGAATATTAGATACCTTCATGAAAAAATAAAATTATAAATACTGTGCTTAAAAATTATTTTCAATTTTGAACATTTATAATAAAATTAGATGTTTTATTATATTGATTTTCTATTTGTTTACAATTATTATAAATATATATAGCAAACGCCAATTAAGTTGGCGGGAGGAGGGGTAAGTTCGCGCAGGATTAAAAGTAGTGGGGAGATTTGTATTTGGTTTTACATCAAATGTCAGATAATTCTAACCTCTGAGCGTGTATCACTTTATGATCCCCTAGCAAAGACATTATGTTCCGTCAAACGTCAACGACAAATGTATTCTGACAATTACTGGAGTAGTGGGGGTGGACGTTTTTAAAAACGGCTTCTGCGCACACCCTCCTTGCGCCAACTTAATTGGCGATTGCTATACTTCCTTCAATTTTCATTCTTACTCAGAATTTTGGAGTTTATATACATATATATATATATATATATATATATATATATATATATATATATATATATGTATATATATACATATATACACTCTGTCCAAAATAAGAATGAACTGCATTGGGATCTCGGGAACGGTAAGAGATACAAAGTTGTTTAAATGGGAAGAAAGTTGCCCACTTTAGTGACCTTTTACATGGCATTTACGAAATTCAATTATGTTTTTTGAGATATTTATTTTATTTTTTCTGATTTTATTTTACGAGTTATCGAAAAATAAATAAAACTTCTTCATTCGCACTTTTAAAACTCTATAAAATGGCCTTGTTATATTTTTAGTGCGACGTTTTGGTTTTGAGAAATCATCATCAACTTAATTTTTTTATATGGACGGAGAAAAAAGTACACCTGTATCTAATGGCATTTTTTATTTGAAATTCAACTGTGTATCACACATTATATTTTAGAAATTACTTTTTGCCGAAAAAGTTAATTTATTATTTTTTGGTATTTTTTCTAGTAGTTCTTCTCTAGTGATAATAACAGTCTATGACAGGTAAGTTCAATTAGACCGAATACAATGTTTTAATGAAAATGATGAAACACAATCTAAAATAGTATTTTGAGAAATGCGTATTCATTATTTTATAAATTGCATGTGTATTTTACACAACCGATGTTCAATTGTATCTGGGTAGGCGCTAAAAAACAACGATTTATTATTTTACAACAATTTTGACGTCAATACATGTCATTTGCGTGTTACTTCTTCTAAAGAAACGTTTTACTGTGTCGTTGCTGTTTTTATTACTTGTTATTGCTGTTTATTATTTTTGTTGTTCGTTGTTATTTGTTTTTTGTTGCACGTTGTTTTACTGAATTACCTTTATGGTTTAATTTACTTTTGAACATGGAGAGGGAACGATTTAGCAGTGAAAGTGATATGCTAACATACCATATTCTGTGCCACAAAATTCTGTGAATGCCCAAGCAATGTACTTTAACAAATTTGCAGAAAGAAGGCAACCAAATAAATCCATTTTTAGACGTATGTGTTAAAAGAATACGGTTCATTTAAGAAACCTGTGAAGTCTCGAAATAAACATTCAGAGGAAGAAACTCAAGATAATATTTTCCAAGCAGTTGTTACAAACCCAGAAATATCTACTCGACAAATCGAAGATTATATGGAGAAGCTAAATCCACTGCTCACTTTATTTTACGCAAAAACAAATTTCACCCCTATAAATTTCGAATTTGCCAAGGCCTTACACCAGGGGACGACATTTTTGTGAGTGGTACAGCTGAATGTGTGAAGAAGACTTCAAATTCCCTTTTAAAAATATATGGTCCAATGAAAGTATGGTTACCAAAAATGGAATTTTCAACTGTCGCAACACATACTATTGGACTAAAGAAAATCCTCGTGTTAAAAAAATATCCAGATATCAGCATCGTTTTGCATTTAATATGTGCTGTGGAACTCTAGTTACAAAAATACTGGGTTCTATTATTTATCATAACTCCTTAAATGCGGCACGATATCTTTAGTTATTGCAAAATGATTTAGAAGACTGGTAGACGATTTACCTACGGCAGTGGTTAATAACTGTTGGTTTCAACAAGACGGTACTCCAGCACATAATTCTAGACAGGTTCGTGAGTATCTTTCTCAGCGGTTTCCCAGGTGGATTGGAACTCCCAGCGAAGTGTCCTGGCCAGATCGATCTCCGGACTTAACCCCACTGGACTTCTTGTTTTAGGGTTACATTAAAAACCACGTTTATGGGCATTCTTTGGAAAATGAGCAACAATTGTTAGATTCTGTAACGGCAGCGTTTAATAATATTACACCAGAAATATTACGTGATGTTTTGCATTCTACAGTTAGAAGATCATACTTATGTTTGGAAAACAATGGTAATTTGTTTGAACATTTGTCGCGAGTTCAGAATTGTGAAATACACATGCAATTTATAAAATAATAAATATGTATTTCGCAAAACACTATTTTAGATTGTGTTCCAACATTTTCATTAAAACCTTTTATTTGGTCCAGTTAACTTATCTAGGCTCTCTATCATAGCGCGTTATCATCACTAGGGAAGAACTACTACTACAAAAAAAATAATAATAAATTTACTTTTTCAGCAAAAAGTAATTTAGAAAACATAATATGTGATACACCGTTGAATTCCTAATGAAAAATTCCATCAGATACAGCATGTACTTTTTCCTCCGTCCATATAAAAAAAATAAAGTTGATGATGGCTTCTCAAAACTGAAACGTCGGACTAAAAATATAACAAAACCATCTTGTAGAGTTTTAAAAGTGCCAATGAAGAAGTTTTATTTATTTTTTGATAACTTGTAAAACAAAGTCAGAAAAAAATAAAAACAAAAATTTTAAAAAACAATTGAATTACGTAAATGCCATGTATACGGTCACTAAAATGCGCAACTATTTTCCCATTTAAACAACTTTGTATCTCTTACTGTTCCCGAGATCTCCATGCAGTTCATTCTTATCTTGGACAGAGTGTATATACAATCGAAAATATTTTTGATATCAAATGATAAAATTTCATAATTTTTTAAATAATAAACATAAAAAGAATTATACATTAGTATATAAAATAAATTTTAATTGAAATTTTCTGTTCTATTCATGTTTTTAATTATGTAATTATAAACAGTATGCACTTTACATTATTTATGGGAATATCCCAACCCGAATCGACCCATGGCACCCAATTTATTGCTTTTGAGGTCCTCTAAAGCTTCCACTTATTATTTTTCGATAGTATTGTACAACCATATTTTTAACAATAACAAAATTTCTTTTGAAAGCTAGTCACATTTTAATTGACTTTTTTTGTGTATTTTAATTTATTTATACATACTTCACAAAATATAAAATGATATATTTTTTTAATAGCCTGGAGTTGAAAATGGAATTACCACAAGGTGTCCCTGGCACCACTGTTGGAACAGACACAATGATGTCACAAGAACAAGATGAGTTGACACAACGTTTAGCACGATTAAGGCAAGCAGAATAATTAACAATCTGTATAATGAATGTATGCATAGATTAAGAAAGCATTGAGTGTCTTGAGCTACATGTATAAATCAATGTATAGCTTATTCAAACATTAAATTATTATTATATTATATGGTTAAAAGCATTGGTACTATAACTTAACACTTTGAGTAAATAAAATTTATAATTTTCGTAAGTAGAAATAAAGATATTGTATGTTAAAGTCTCAACAATTTAACAGTTCATAACGAATTCTGTTCTTTTTTATATGATTATATCTAAATTCAATATTCCTATGTGGAATTTATAAATTATGGAGTTTAAATGCTGGCCTGTTGATCGTATCTCAATCAGATATTTTGAAATCAATAATCACTGTAATATAGGTACATTAGTATTCAGTCAATAATGAAAAGAATGTTTTGTACTATCATGTTATATTTTTTATGTTATATATTTTATATATTAAGCTTTCAATAAAACAATTAAACTTTGATATATGTTGTTTTCATACATACCCAAAAGAGAAATTTTATTTTAGTTTTTGAGTACCGAGTATCACTTCAATTTTTTAATGTTTTATGAAAAATACATGCTGATGATGAAAGGCCACATATTAACAAAACGTTTTACGTATAATATCGAAATATAATATACAGTAATTCAATATACCTACACTAGATTTTTATGAGAATAACTTATCTTTCGCGGTAATAAAGAATTGACAAATAGAATGTATTAATGTTTCAGTTTAACTGCTTGTCTTTTCCATGCGTTTGTAAAACATACGAAAGATATCTTTGGCACAGGTAAAGTATGTAATAAAAAAATTCAATAAAAGCGTTATAGACTTGGAGTTTGTTAAGGCAATTTACTAGCTAAATCTTTCGATGATTTTCGTCGATCTTATAAGATTGTTCTTTCTATATATCAGTTACTTATCGCTGTTATAATGCGCTTCCGTCTGCTTTTGCTTCGGCTCCCGCAGAAAATTCTCTTCGAAACATCGTGGTATTGGTTGTAGGTCCGCAAACCCTTTATTTTATTTTGTCATCGCAGCTTATAAAAATACCGCGTTATCTGGCTCCTTGCAGCAACCTTTTATCATCGTAGTACAACGTTTTAACTAGTTTATTCGCAAAGCTCAAAAAGTAAACTGATATACAAATACGCATTTTTAAATAATTTCTTAATTGTGTAAAATACTCCTACTGTACCAATTTTGATATTATATATTACTATACCGCCTCATTCTGAGCAAACGCAACGATCCGAATGTATGAATATTTCTCCCGCTCCGAATAAAAATCCCCTGAATGCTTTTAGCCAATCACAAAACAGTCTGTCGCGCAACCATTTGACAATTAATGTCACAAATTAGTGTCACCACTGTCACCCTATACGGAGTCTCTTAAGCGTTTGAATAGTGATCATGCCGCGTTATACACTAGAAGAGAAAGCCGAAATGATGAAATGGTATCACGCTGATAATTCTTATCAAAGAGTATGTGTCTTATTTGTCGGAAGGTATGCCGACAGGCCCATCCCGAACAAAGCTACAATTTGTAGACTTAAAAAGAAAATAGACATTACTGGTTCTGTACAAAATTTAAAACCATTATTCCCAAATCGCAGAGTTCCTAATGATACCTCCATTTTATTATGCGCTGCAATAGAACTAAATTCAAATTTGACACTTAGCGATATTTCCAATGATTTAGGCATATGCTGCTCTTCCGTTAACCGCATACTAAAATTAAATGGTTTTCGTAATTATAAATATTCCAAACATCATCAATTATTTTACGGCGATGAGTTTAAACGGATGAATTTCCATTATTATATAATTAATTTCTCATTCTGAACAATTTATTTTATCATTTGTAAGAGTAATTTTTTCTTTACATTACTAGAATTTAATTTAGTTTTTATTAGTTCTGAAATTTATTTAGTATACTATGAATAGTTTTTGTGACCTTTATTATTAAAATTTAATTTATTAAATCTCTTAATGCCTTATTTGCAATTTTCTTAATCGCTTATTAATAATATCATTACGCTTTGTGTGACCATCGTCAGTATAATGTATTGCAATTTACTCATTACCATAACACAGGACTAAACAATTTATAGTCCTTTAATAGTAATTTGGTAATCAGATATTTTTTCTTACGCGGCTCCATAATATGTAAGTATGTATGATATATGACATTGATGTTGACACGCCTACAGCATTCAGGGGAATTGTATTAGGAGCGGGAGAAATATTCATACATTCGGATCGTTGCGTTTGCTCAGAATGAGGCGGTATATATGTTTTTGCTTGCCTGTAGAAATATTTCTTAATAAACTATGTACCTACCTGGAAGTTTTTCTGATTCTAAAATTGGAATCTCTGAAGAGTGCCTAACATATAGAACCATATCTGTAATTGTATTAAAAAGTATTGAAAAAGATCTATCTGTTACAGAATCAGTTGTAAACTGACCACTTGATGAGAGAAACGTAGCTGAAATTAAAAGGTAGGTAATAATCCAATGAATTTTTTTTGTGTGGTGTGTATATAGCAGCCCAATGTCTTAAGCTGAAAGCTTGTAGGATAAAGGAAGCATTTTACTATGGCAAGTTTAAGTGACGGAGAGTTTCTGAGTATAAAGCTCAATATTATTATTGAAGTAAGGACAATTTTTCTATATTCCACAAAGGCAAGACACTATCAATGTAAACGCCCTTTCGTGAATGTAAGTATTTAATCACTGAACTGGTATTTTAGGCAAGTTTACCTATTTGAAAGTTAGTATCAATAACTTAACATTTTATAGTTTTTGTATAACAATTTTTTGTGATTTCTGCATTGCGGCCCAATGTATTAAGTTTAATAAGCTTGTCAAGGATTCCGCTATAAAGGAGATCTGGTTATGGCTAGAAAAAGAACATAAAAATAAATGGAGGTTAACAGACGGTCAACTCCATACCAAAATACTACTAAGGGAGCTGTACGGAAAGTTTTCAGCCAACCTAATTCGTAGTAACAAAAAATAAATTAAAATAATTACCGGGGTAATAACCGGACATTGTCCTTTAAGGAAGCATTTGTACAGCATGGGCTTGGTTAGCGAGCCCTGGTGTAGAGGATGTGAAAAACAGGAGGAAACTAGCCTTCATGTAATATGCACGTGTGAGGAACTGAAGGAACTCAGACAGAAATATTTCGGGAGAGATCTTTTGGATCCTTCGAGTGTACCAAACTTCCCCTGACGAGGATAGTGGCTTTTATCAAGGACACAAGACTAACAGAGTGAAACTGAAAGATCTATTGGGGATAGTACAAAGAGCAGTGTGCTCAAGTGCCTGGACGTGCTGGCGTCCAACCCAAAAACAGAAGAAGAAGTTCTGTCAAGATGCCAGGACCGCTTAGGATATGTAAAGTGTTCCATGGCTTTGCCACTACACCTCCTCGCCGTAATAGGATAAAAATGTTGATTTGGCTTTCACTCCAACATTTAAGATTAACTGAAGAGGATATCAAGAAGATACGCCGGCTCTGACATTCGAAACTTTCACCAACATGAGTCGCACTTCCATTGCCAACGCTCTTACCACTTACGCCGTTCAACTGTTGTAAAAATTATTAAAAATAATCGCATTATACAACGGCGTCGAAGAAGAAACCAAGGCGGTACAAACCACACGATTATCTTTTTCGATAGCCATTTCCACAAAATTAAAAATTCTAGACTTTCTACTGGAACACATGGAACTTACATGGAGTGTCTAGGTAGCTGGTATAAGCTACCTAGACCTTTTGTCAGATTGACTGACAAAAAAAACTTATATTAGTTCAAATTCATCCTTTTCTCTAGAGTCTAGATATCTAAACTACCTACACACTAGTCAACAAATTATCAATTTTGTTTGTTTTTCTTTAGAAACTATGCACAATTTTCGTTTCTTTTATAGTTCTAACAATAGTAAAAACAGCAAATTTATTCTGGAAAAAAAATATTGAAAAGTAAATAAAATAATATTAATTATGTATGTACATATATGGAGCTACATGGTATCCTCCTATTTGAAACATTTTTCTTTTTACTTTTATACTGTTCTTTAGCACTTACTGATATCAATGCCCAATAATAATCAGCAAGCATTTCACCGTTCCACTGTAACATCATATTCTCAACTCAAAGCACATATGGGTCTTGTTACTGACAAGGCTTGCGAATGAGGTACTGGGCGAGTAGCAGAGGGCAGACTGGCATAACTAATATTTTGGCCAGCCTTTCAGAGTAACAGCAGAGCGTGCGCAGCAAATTCTGAGAGTTCATAGCTTGTCTTGATGTTTAATGGTTAAGCCAAACTAGTAAAAATATAACTTTTCTATTAAAGGTGTAATATTTAGCTTATGCTTGTGTGTCGTGAATTCTCCACATACATAACAGAAACGGTTTGGATTATTTATACACATACGCGATATTATTAAATTAAAATACATTCAGCTAGCATAAACCGACTTATATTGAATCGAAAGAGCCGCGCGCGCGCAGCTCTTTATATACCCACATAGCCAGATATCTACCAATTCTTAATTTGATTGGTTCCAGAGCAAAAATGGGTGTGATTTAAGTGCTCTGACGTAGGAAACATGCAAGGCCATGTTGAGATATATCCACTCGATGTTCGACAGAACAATATTTTTAGTAGTATATTTCTTAACTGAAATTTTGTAAAATTTAATGCGTTTTTTGAAAAACCTAAGAAAATATCTCAAAATTCTAACTTGATTGAGTAAATTTTAAATCAGATTCAGAATCAGCTTGACAAAAGACATAAACTACACGTATTGGGTGTATAAGAAACCCAAACTGTGTTGACTAATGTAATAAGTGATAAACATATTTTGAATGGTGGACAAAATCAGGACAGGTGCGGATAGTTTGCCAAGGAACGTGCGCAAGGTATACCAATTTATTTAACTCCCAAGATATACCTAGTCTTCGTGAAACTTGGAGTTGAGATCAATAAGGAAAACTAGAAGTACATCCTAGAAGAAGAACCTGCTTCCACAGTCCTAATCCCATTCCAATAATCAACCCTGGGAGTTCCAACAGACTCGGCATCCACTCACAAGGCAAATTTCGGACAGAAATAATGCAAACAGTCTCTTTCCGACTTCATTTCTATCAAGCTGTAGCCGTCTTCCTCGCCGAAGGAGCGATTGTGGAGAAGTAGGATACAATTGACGAGTTATACTTGCGTCCAGTGATCGACGCGCTCCCTAAGCGACTTACTACTGTCCTTTACGCAAGGGTCGGACGCATTAAGAAGTAAACCATGCATATCGATTTACTACATGATGAGAAATAAAGACTGTTGTGAATTTATGTGTGAGTTTTTGCCGATATATGCGGTAAAATCTGTGTATCAGTATTTATGGCAAATCCTGTAGATATTCGCGTGAGTACTTAGTCCGTGGAACCGCAATTAAAAGCAGTATATTAATATATTTTGGCGGTAATCGGCAAATAACGCTACTGAAGCATTATAACTGTTGCAAATGGGATAGGGTGAAAATTGCATGAAAAATTGAGTAAGTGAGAGAGTAAAATGTAATACATCTGTCAGACTATTAAGTGCGAGATTGATAGCTGAAGAATAACATATTAATCGAGAAACACTTAGGCTAATTTTAGCTGAAGAATTTGAGGTTGTGCTTTGGATCTTGATGCGTGAACAGGTTAATTGAATGTTGGGATTTATCTTTCTTCAAATACGCAACTGTTTCCAAGAATAATTACGGATAATGAAAAACTTTGTTTTTCTAGTACAACTCACATTTGTCAGAGCAAGCAATGGGATTCACTTGGATTCATCGTGTCCTAAAAAACTACAAATGTTATGGTCACAGTTTATGTAACAGACTATGTTGGTATTTATTCAGTAGCAGAGGATTAATCTATAATCCACTAGAATTGATAACACCCAACAAGTGAATCAGAACAAAACGCCAAGTCAGTGCCCTCGTTGTAAAATTATAAAAGGATTTGAAACTGGTGATTGTCTTTCTCCGCGCCATCACAAAAGAATTAGGCGAGCTAATATAGCTAATTCTGAAGAACGAAATACACTTATTTGCGACAGTGTAGAATAAACTCCGACCACATCGAGCAGAGCCATGCCAGAGCAATTCGGTGTTACTGTAAACACAGTTCGCATTGTTTTAAACAAAAATAATTACCGACGTTATAAATTAAAAAAATCAAATATAATTCATTTGATTTTTTTAATTTATAACGTCGGTTCCGGATGACGAACAGCACAGAATGGAATTTTGCGATCAAATATTCGAGAAAGCCAATGCTGATGCCATTTTCATAAAAAATATTTTTTTACTGATGAAAGTACTTACATTGCACGGTAAGCACAATCCATCAAGCGTGCGATATTGGTCTAGAGAAAACCGTCATTTACATTATGCTTCAAATACACAGTATCCCAAAAAACTAAATGTGTGGGCTGGATTACTTGGAGATAATATTATTGGACCTTTTTTTATAGATGGGAATTTGAATGGACAGAATATTTAAATTTTCTGCAGAACTATATACCAGGTGTAGAATGGATTTTCGTACATAGGGATTTTACATGCAGAACTAATAATTTGCGAATATTCCCTCCCCTAATTATTTTATAGGAAAATGTTTAACACAAAAGTTGTGGACAAAAAAAAATGTATCTAAATTCTTTGTTATTTATTTTCTAACACCTTCTGGACCTGCTAGACTTGAAGAAAAAGTATTAGGAATGAACCGATAAATAGTACTAGCCATGAATCCTGACAGCAATAAATGTCACGTTTTGTCAAACAAAATAAGTTTGCTGATTCTTAAAATGAATTCCTATAGCCAAGAAGAGAAAATCAACTTTATTAAATGGTACTACTATGGATTGTCTTTTACGGACATACAAGCAACTTTTCCTAGATTCTACCCGGAGCGACCAATTCTAAATTTGAACACCCTGAATAGAATTGTTAGGCACTTTGAGACCAACGGCACTGTTAATAAGAAATGTAAGTGCCAGAAAGTAACAGCTGGTGCAAGTAGAGAGAAGGTAGATGCCGTTCTCTTAAGCGTTGTAGAGAACAAAAATGTCTCCTTAAGACAAATAGGTAATAATTTGGGGATTCATTTTACTACTGCTCAGAAAATTTTAAAGAGTCAAGATCCGCGGTTTCGGTCTTATAAATACGAAAAGCACCAAAAAATATTCGAGGAGGATAAAGAAAAAAGAATGCAGTTTTATGAAATAATGATGGATATGGCCAAGGATGACCGAAACTTTTTATCTAGGATTTTATTCAGCGATGAGTGTCGATTTCAGTTAACTGGTGAACCAAATCAACAAAATTATCGCTACTGGAGCACACAAAATGAACATTTAACGTTGCAGACTCATACGCAATACCGGGGTAGTGTCAATGTTTGGGCTGGCATACTAGGTCCTCACATAATTGGACCGTTCTTTCTTGCAGACCGCTTAACTGGTGCTGCGTATTTAAATTTTTTTGCAAGAAGTCGGGCCAGCTATCGACGAATTGGGAATTAATTACGAATTTTGGTACCAACATGATGGATGTCCGGCGCATTACCAGCGCGATGTTGTAGACTACTTAAATCATGTATTCCCAAATCGCTGGATAGGTCGAAGTGGAGAAATTCATTGGCCTCCAAGATCTCCGGATCTTTCGCCAAATGATTTTTTTCTGTTGGGCACATTGCATGATCGGCTATACAATGCAAGGACGTATCAAAATGTGGACGCTTTAAGAGCTGCAATACTTGCAGAATGTCGTCAAATATCATACTATCAACTGGCCGCAACTAGAAGAAATTTTTACGACAGATTGGGGTACTGCTCAGCTGTTAACGGAGACTTGTTTGAGCATTTAATTTAGTTATTACTACAACTATAGCAAACGCCAATTAAGTTGGCGCGAGTAGGGGTAAGTTCGCGCAGGATTAAAAGTAGTGGGGAGATTTGTACCTATTTGGTTTTACATCAAATGTCAGATAATTCTAACCTCTGAGCGTGTCACTTTATGATCCTATAGCAAAGACATTATGTTCCGTCAAACGTCAATGACAAATGTATTCTGACAATTACTTGAGTAGTGGGGGTGGACGATTTTGAAAACGGCGTCTGCGCACCCTCTCCTCGCGCCAACTTAATTGGCGTTTGCTATACCTTTACTACCACGTTCAATAAAATTTTAAAATCTCTTCAGCACGTTTTTTCTTTTCTGCAAACGACTTAAAACCTATGCTTAAAACAAATTTAAACGCCTCTACTAAAATTGTCACATTCTTTTGTTAAATGAAAGAATTTTGTTACTTTGGTTGTCACACGTCACGGCTTTTGCTATTTTGTATCATTCCTTCAATTCTTTTTGCTTTAATTGTGAAGTCCTGGAGGCTGTTAATAAGCAAAGAAGAAAAAAAATGGGAACTATTTTTAATGCTCTACAACTTTTGTGTTTAACATTTTCCTAGGGAATATTCGCAAATTATTAGTTCTGCATGTAAAATCCCTATGTACGAAAATCCATTCTACACCCGGTATATTATACCTGCCAATGGTGAATTGTCAGACATTAATTTTGATGAAATATGGTTCCAACAAGATGGATTCCCTGCACATAACTCCAGAAATATACGAAATTACTTAAATGATATCTTTCCTGGCCGTATACTCAGTAATTGAAGTGGAATACATTGGCCAGCTAGGTTCCCGGGCGATTTCTTTTTGTGGGGGTATATAAAATCAGAAATCAATGGTTTCCTTCATAGGATTACACCCAAAATGTTATTAAATTTCAACGGGCTGTCTATGACAGATTAGGTTATTGTTTAGCTGAAAGGGATGGTCTGTTTGAAAATTTGTTGAAATAAGTAATGAACTTGTATCATTCTTACCTATTTATTGTTGAGGAATTTTTTTATTTAATTTTTGCCGTTAGAAGAAACTATTTTTGTTCTTTGAGTTAATTTTTGAATGTTCTCTTTATTTTTCTATTTACTGTTTATAAAATCAACTTGTTAAATAAACACATACAAAAAATAAAAGTGTATTTAACTTACTTAAAAAAGTATAGTTTGGTGCACATATGTCAGATATATGTCATACAAAGTACGGCACACCTAAATTGTTGTGCGGTATTTTCAGTGCTTCCAGTTGTCCTTATCTTTACAGTAGAATGGGAATTTACAGAAACAGAAATGTAGTTTAAATCAGAGAGATGGTGCACAACTGGAGTTTCTAGTGTGCCGTTCCACATTCCCTTTTTGTAGGTGCATTTTGGGAATTAAATTGTTGCACGCCTCATAGAATAGCAAATTTCTATGGATATCTTATGCCAGTACCACAGCCTGATACTGATAATTGTTTCCATAAGTAAGTTATTGAACCTCAATAGGAACGTTACACATAACAGAAAAATGTATACAGAAATTAACAAAATTATTTTTATTAACAATACTCGTAAAATACTTGACAAAAAAACATTAATAATATGCAATCCATGTTGAAGCTTAAGTATAGTATTGGTAGTACAACATTCTCATTTAATAAATAAATCACATCCTTGTTTTTGTTTTTACACATATGTATATAGACATGTACAATGAAATAGTAATATATAATAAAAAAACAAACACTGATTACAGTCAATAATCCATAAAACTACACGAGTAAATTCTCACTGCTGGCACTTAAATTAGGCATTGATTTGAACAGATTTTTGTTTTTCACTTTATTATTATCATTGTCTGATTTAGATGTACGGGGTAATTCAACAACCGACATATGTCTCTTATTGTATTCCATATCTAAAGCTAATATCTCCTGTATATTCAATTCTAGGGCATCACATGAAGTTTTACCTATGCTATTGTTATCGATTTTGTCTATACATGAAGTCATTTTATAAGAAGGATCAGTACTGTCTGACTTGATCAGACTAGATGTGGAACTTATTGTTTCCATATACAACTTGTTTCTCGTGCCGCTGCTGGGCGCGTCGAATATGTAACTAGATTCTACAGGATTACTTATTCTAGGGGGTGGAACATTACACTCGACGTTCGCAACGACCTGAGAAGAAGGCTCTATCCTATTTGGATGTATTGTAATACTGAAGTTAGGTGATGGTGGTGCTATTACCTTTTCCGGCGCATTCTGTACCAGGATAATTCTGTAATTGAAAAAAAAAGTCAAACAAATTCTATTTATATAACTTCAAACTTTGGTGATCACTGGCAATAAATTAGATTAAATAGGTAATATGCAAAATTTTTCGATATAATTTCAATCGGTACAAATACAAAAGATATACATAAATCAATTGTTATACTACAGGCTTATTAGTGTTTTGTACCTTATTGTTATCTTTAGTGTAGTTTCATATTGACATTGTTAATGACTAAGTAATCATTGCAAAATTATAAGAAGATAATGCTGAGAAAACATTTTGCCAGTCTCAAAATATATTGCTATCATCTTTTTTTCGAGGTCTGAAAACAACCAATACTTTTCTTTGCGAGAAAATTAACAGGTTAATCAGCGAAATTAAAAGACTACACAACAAAATCTGGAAGAACATTCTAGTGCTGAAAATATTGAGAACAAAAGTTTTCAGATTTTATTAAATGAAACTTAATTGAATTTTTTTTGTTAAACTTTTAAGACATTGTTACGAGAAAGCTATTTGAGGTTAAGGTGTATCTGTATTTGATCACATGGGAGCGCCAAGTTGTTACAAGATGGACGCTTGTGGTTCGTGTTGACTATTTCCGCGCTAGCTAGAGAGTCCTAACAATACTGAAAATGTTTAAATAATTACGGTGGTGTCCAGATTACCACATGTGGCAAACAAACGACCATGCGTTCCCGGTCCAAGATGCCACCAGTAACTAAAAGCACATCGTTACAATAAGGTTGGAGTAGTTTTCTAGAAGTTTTGTACTTTAGCTCATTAAAAAATAATTCTCATAAAAAATAATAGACTTGAAATATCACTCCGGGCGCGAAGAAATTAAATAATGTAATCGATAATAAATCTTATTGTATTGCGACTTTATTTATTATGAAGTTGTACGTTTCTTCCCCTTCTCTTACTTATACCAATCTTTAGGTTTGTTCCAACTCACTAAAAAAACCGTAGTGACGATCCGGTACATGCGGACTGCAGAAAAAGCGTTCCAACTTCATTTCTGACCGTACGGTAACGATCATAATTTAAGGGACAGCTCTTAACTACTTTTTTTTAATTATTTTTAGGCATTGTAAATCAAGGTTTCATAGGTAATCTAAATGTCATTTTCAATAGCGTTAGATACACTGCTAAAAGCTTGTCTTGCAAAATAGAAAATAAACTGTCCCTTAAATTAGGACCGTAACAGTACATTGAACGATACCGAAAGTGTTCCAACTAAATTTTAATTGTACGCAAACCAGTTACACGACGGTCAAAACAGTTCACGGGCTGAAGCATGTATCATTTGTACAGACATGGGCATTACATACTTCATCTTGTGAGAACTACAGTTAGCAATATCACACAATATCATAGGACAGAACAAAGTTGATTATTACAATTATTGCTGTTGGTAATACTACAAAATATATTGATAACCAAACGATCAGAAATACGTTCCATCTTCTTTATAATTATCACCGGTTCAAAAGCAATGCAAAATTAACGCTTGCGCATAAAACGATCACCGTACCGTAACGAAACCGTTAGATGGAACAAACCTTTTATTTGTCTCATTATTACTTCAACTAATATCTCTTGTTACAAAATAATACAAATCTGTATAAAAACAAATTTGTATCTGTATATGCATGGACACACAGTACGTATTTACCAGCTTTTGCTTCAACTACCAGACGCATGCGTTTCTGTGTAACCACTTTGTCAATGATAGATTTACGAAGACAAAAGACTGTAGGTACACTTGCGGTCATGTAGCAAGTTTTGTCCTATCCGAAGACATCAGATAACCTCATGCCATCTAACGGACAAAACCGACCACGCCGGTGCAAAGTGTTTCTTCTCGAATAGCAAAGCTATTACTGGAAATGAAGAAAAAATACGCATATTACTGTGAGTCCATTAACTCGTCGTCAG
This sequence comes from Melolontha melolontha, assembly GCA_935421215.2. Lineage (NCBI taxonomy): Eukaryota > Metazoa > Arthropoda > Insecta > Coleoptera > Scarabaeidae > Melolontha > Melolontha melolontha. Next base: position 161,559,748 of record OW285237.1, on the reverse strand, counting down.
GTGGCGTAGTATAGCAAAAAACAAATTTAATGTCGATGCGATAATTCACATCAAGCTTTGATACAAGCTTTGCTATTCGAGAAGAAACACTTTGCACCGGCGTGGTCGGTTTTGTCCGTCAGATGGCATGAGGTTATCTGATGTCTTCGGATAGGACAAAACTTGCTACATGACCGCAAGTGTACCTACAGTCTTTTGTCTTCGTAAATCTATCATTGACAAAGTGGTTACACAGAAACGCATACGTCTGGTAGTTGAAGCAAGAGCTGGTAAATACGTACTGTGTGCCCATGCATATACAGATACAAATTTGTTTTTATACAGATTTGTATTATTTTGTATCAAAGCTTGATGTGAATTATCGCATCGACATGAAATTTGTTTTTTGCTATACTACGCCACCTGGCGACGAGTTAATGGATTCACAGTAATATGCGTATTTTTCTTCTTTTCCAGTAATAGCTTTGCTATTCGAGAAGAAACACTTTGCACCGGCGTGGTCGGTTTTGTCCGTCAGATGGCATGAGGTTATCTGATGTCTTCGGATAGGACAAAACTTGCTACATGACCGCAAGTGTACCTACAGTCTTTTGTCTTCGTAAATCTACCATTGACAAAGTGGTTACACAGAAACGCATGCGTCTGGTAGTTGAAGCAAAAGCTGGTAAATACGTACTGTGTGTCCATGCATATACAGTTACAAATTTGTTTTTATACAGATTTGTATTATTTTGTATCAAAGCTTGATATGAATTATCGCATCGACATGACATTTGTTTTTTGCTAATATCTCTTGGCTTATTATCTGCTGATAGTTCCTTCAGTGGTGTCAGATAAGTTTATTTTTTTAAAGTGAGTCAAATATATTCTGAACATCCATAAATAGCAGTCCCATTGCCATTCGAGATTTGTTGGTTCTTTCTAATACCGGTTTCACCACATAAATAGCGTCTGTTCTCTATTTATCTTACCTTTATGGTGGTATTGTTGACAGAATCTTATAAGTGACGTATAATAATGTAATTCTCCAATACTGTTGTATATTTAGCGATCTTCTTTTTTATGGATTGTTATAATTTGTTCTTCCACTAATTCTTTCTTTCCTCCTTATTTTCTTTATAAGTTCATTTATTTTCGAATGTAATTTATCACCCTCATACTCTATCAGCCCTATATTTACATGGTGCTTTTCTTTTTTAATTTAATTAAAAATTACCATTACTTCTTCCTTCGTTAATTTCTCTGGTCCAGGAATTATTGGCCCATATTTTTTTGAAGAGCGTAACAGTAACATCAGGAAGATATTGTCACAAGACTGATACTTCTTTTCCGGCCAAGATATAAACAACTTGATGGTAATTACTGGTTTCAGTCGTTTGTATAATAATAGACTCCGTAATCTTGAAAAACTTAAACAAAACATTGTAAACGAAATTGAAATATTTCCAATGGAGATGCTAGGCAGAGATGGATGATTTCGTGTGACGGCTAGAAGAATGTGTAGCAGAAGAAGGAGGTCGCCCACGCCATTTAATTTTTCAATAAAAAACTTCCAGAGTTATAGATTAAGATGTTGTTGTATGTAATTTTTTAATCTTTAACCAATAAAAATTTTATGCATATTAAAAACCGTCAATGCATTTTGGAATTCCCTGTATTAAAACATTTTTTACCATAAACTAGTGCTAGTGCTAGTCATACCTCGTATTATAAATAAAAAACAAATTCTCAAATTGACAATATTAATTAATAATATACCAAATAATTTTTTTGTAGTATTAACAGTATAATATTCAAATTTGAAATATTCTAAAAATAGTGTTGGTTTATTTGGGCCGTCATATTTGTTCATCTGACAGCGATAAATATTTACATAATATTTTAAAGTGCAAATATTTGGGAAAACAAAACATTTAATACGACCTCAAAACCTTTTTTATACAAACATGTACGTATATCTGCAAATACCTACAGTTATAATAAAATTTAGCTAAGAATATATGCACTGCAATTCTAATGAAAATATTTAAATTTATTAAATTTCGAAAATTTAATTATCGGATAATCTACGGAATTTTGTTTATTTGAAGAGATAGGATTAACTTTGCACATAACAAGTATTAGCGGCTTTATTTGGAAATAGATGTTCAATATTACGTCAATGTATATATACACACTGATAGATTTCTGCTTTATATTTTCTAAAGATACTATTGGATTAAGTGTAAAAATAAAGTCTGAGAATACAAGTACATATCTCGTTCGGAGATTTTTATTGTACGTTTGCTAAAGTTACAATTGGATTAAGCACAAAAATAAACACTACCCACAATGTAATGTGCGAATTATAGTTTACAATTTGTCGGATTACGAAAATAAAACTTTGTTTTCATTGCAGTTTTATATTTTGATATACTAGAGTGATGTATATTTAATATGTAAACTTAACTAATTTCTATGGTGGCTAAATACATATATAGAATATTTATAATATTTTAGAACATAAATATGTTTATTATCGTTTGAAAGTGTAAAATATTCTTTTATGTTCTGAGCACAACAAAAATTGTATACTTCTTTAAAATAATTAAATAAATTATTGTTATTAATCCCTATTATATGTTTTAATATATTTTAATATGATAATTGTTCAATGGCAGTGGCAGATCCTGGCCAAATTTACACGGACGTCATATGAAATTTGAGGTAAAAGGCATTGTTGAATAAAAAATTTGAATGTTTTAATGAATATATATAATTATGATTAAATAATAATATATTAAAAAACAAGTTTCATAAGACACATTTTAAAGAACGAATTCAAGTTTAAAAAACGAGATATGAAGCCACGAGCTTTTTAACGAAAGAGTGTTTTAATGTCTGAAACGTGTTTTTAATGCTATTTTTTGTAATTAGCTTTGTTAATGTATTCTTTTTAAGAGAAAACGATAAATTTGATAATAAAATTCAAATTTTTGAATTTAGTTGGTTAACTAACTAAATTAAACTATGGTTAACTTAACTTTAACTTGACCGAGGACAATGCACCGAGGACAAAATAGCATCTCTCCCGAATGGTATATACTATTTTTTCCACGGTCTCATTAACTTAAAAACACATATTTTGTCATTATGAAGTAAGTAGCACCAGAATTATTGTATTCGGATTTGAGCATTTATTTAGTAGTCGTTGAGTTATTGTCATAACTACAAAATAAACAAACAAAAAGAATTGTCAAATTAAGGTGCTAGTTTGGTTTAGTTTAAAGTTTGTTTAGTGCACAATGAATAATTGTGATTATAACAACATCGATGTTAAATGCCGATCGGAGTTGTAAAGTCCGACAAGTGACACATTCATTTCGATCTAGCTTTATTGTATCTGTTTGTTTTATTTATTTATTTAAGAGCTGCATGAGTATGTATATGTATAATATATGTATACGTTCTCCATAATGTAAACTCCCTTGGGAGCATTATACTCCCTTGGGAATAATCGACTACTTCTGTTTTAATTTTGATGTCATAAAACCTGATTTCTACTCCCGACCGTGGAAAAAAATATTTATTATATTATAAATATTATTATCGTATAATAAAATGTTTATTAATTGTCAGTTTAATCACAACCTTAAATTATCACTAGGACTTATAGACGTAGTGTGACCAACTTAAAACTGAATCCGCTAAATATTAATAGATCTCTTCGCAACGCTAATTGAAAAAACATTATATCGATGTTTCATTGTTCAGCATTTGCAAAATTATTTATCACGCGTTTGTTTTTTTTTTGGTGCATTATTTAAACAACTTCTTTTCCAAAGTTAATGTTGTTTAATGCTGACTATTGCACTTAATTAAACACTCAATCACAATATTTTAACGATATTTTGAAATTACTAGATCGATGGTGAAAATGCCTCGAGTTACGAGATGCTACCCAGAAATTACCGGAACTTTAATGTGGCGCGCGAAGGGATGGCAGTACAGCTCTATAGCAATAGATGGTGTGGGTTACATCTATACTAAGTCAGTCTCTCAAACGGTAATTTGTTAGGCGGTAACAAACAGTTTTTGTGTTCATATTTGTTGAGTTGTGTTTGAGTTATTCTGCGGCACTACAATGTCTGATGTGAAAGAGCACAGAACGTGCATCAAACTCTACTTCAAACTTGGTTAAAAGGGCAGCGGAAACTGAAAAAGTTTAAACGAGGGTTTTGTGGAAGATGCTTTAGACCAGGCACAAACTTATGAGTTATGCAACTATTTTAAAAATAGCCCACAAAATGTGTTAAAAGTGCGTGACGTTATCCTGCAAGACCGAAAGCGAACACTCCATGATATTTGTAACATTGTGGGCTAGGTCGTACGGCATTTGTCAGCGTATTCTGTCCGGCGACTCAACATGCGGCGTATTGCTGCGAAGTTTATGTTAAGGTTACTCAACATTGACCAAAAATGGTAATGCACATAGCTGAAAGAAATTGCCGAAACGGATAAGAACTTCAGTATTAGAATCATTACTGGCAATGAATCCTGGATTTACGGGTATGATCCCGAAACAAAGGAGTAGTCATCGCAGTGGAAAAAGCCATCGTCACCACGACTGAAGAAAGCACGGCAAATTCGAAGCAACGTCGAACAAGTCGATGTTGATTTTCTTCAACAACGCTGACAAGGAATTTCTCCCACCAGGTGAAACAGTTAATGTAAGATTTTATTGCGATGTTCTTCGGCGACTAAAACAAAATATTCGACGCAAGTGATCTGCTAAGTGGCGCAACAATTCGTGGACCCCACACTATGGCAATATATATCTCTTTTGTATGTTATATTTTTATGTACAGTAACCCTTTGATGTAATGAGACATCTTGTTTGCGTATAGATAACACAAGTCGCAGACCTGTAACAAGCTAGACACTACGTCTTTTTTCTGATCAAGTGGTATATCTATGTTTATTGAATGTTAGGGCTTACCTTGCTACATGTTTGCAATTTATTTGGCTATAGGCAAACAAGGTGTCTCATTACTTCATTGGGTTGGCATACACACACCGGAAGTAGTATCGGTTATCGGTAGAGTGAGTGATGTTCTACTCAAACAAATTATTACATTACAAACACTTTCATTTATCATGTCATCGTATTTAATTTAAATCAGACGTTTTCATCATTATTACAAATTATATCGAGTGACTATAAATAAGTGAAGCTTATATTTAATTTGGCAACTCTCAGAAATCGGCTTCCCGATTATTCGCTTTAGATTTATCGTTTTTGGTTAGAACATTTTGTATAAATATGGTTAGAATGTGTTGTTTGAGTTTTACTTTGTTAATTTTTGATGAATTTTAATTTAAGAATCAGACATGTCAACATAAAATTGCAAAATTATTGCCAGCTTAAGAAAAAAAATTTTCTTCATTTATAGTCACCCGTTACTATAAGCGCCAAAAAGACTGAAATGCCGGCAGCACTTATCTAGAGTTTTGAGAGATTTGTGCAGGTTAGAATGACAAACATCGAACCTTTACAGTTAATTATTTACAAGTTGTCGGAAGCGTTCCAATACATTTGTCTTGTTTCAAAAACTTGTTTATGCATTTTTATTGTTTCAAAGTTACAGATCTATGAATGTGATTATCAGATCATGAGAAAAAATGTAATCCTAAAGTCAACACAAACTGATTTTATTTAAAAAAAGTTATCCTAAAATAAATAAACACGTGTCGTAGTGCATACAGTAATTTCTTCGAGATCTACAAAAAATAGTACTGGAAATTGATTTATGATAAAGAAGGTTCTTAATTATTTCGTAAGTGCTGAACCATGAATATCATTCAATAAATAAATGTTCAGATGGCTGTTAACGTTGCATTTTTTAATAAAGGATTACATTACGTTTCAGTTCATACAACAGCTTATTAGTAAGTGGACGCGTTTTCTTTATTCAAAATGCCTTACCGATTTTCTTCTCAAGAGTATGCGGACATGCATTTTGTGTATGGCTACTGTCACGGCAGTGCACGTCAAGCAGTTATTGAATACCGACGTCGGTTTCCCGATAGGCGCATTCCTCATTACAGAACGTTTCTGGAAGTACACAGACAATTTTGGGAATGCGGACTGCGTGATTATCTTTTCGACCGAGGAGTAAATTTGCCAGCAGACTTAGAGGAAGAAGCAGTAGCTATTGTTACAGGGGATCCAACTCTCAGTGTACGTCGAATCGCTAGACAACTAGGAGTCACACGACGACAGTTTGGCGAATTTTAAAACGTGAGGGCTTATATCCATATCACTATCGCAGGGGACACGGTTTGCTTGAGGCAGACCACTATGCTCGTCGAGTTTATTCTACCTGGATATTAAGACAGTCACGGCTTCATTTAATATCTGCAGAACAGTCCTCTGGACAGATGAATCTACGTTCACGAGAAGTGGTGTTACAAATCTGAGAAACCTGCACAGGTGGTCTTCAGAAAATCTCAAATCTATTTGCCCATCTAAATTTCAACGTGAAATTTGTATTAACGTTTGGGTGGCCCTAATCGATGACTTGTTGATTGGTCCTGGCGTTCTTCCTGGTAGGTTAAATGCGGACAATTACCTTCAATTTCTTATTGACGAACTGCCAGGTCTTTTAGAGGATGTCCAACTGAATGTTCGACGAGACATGTGGTTTCACATGGATAGGGCACCACCACATTTCGAAATTGCTGTCCGAAATTGGGTTAACGTCAATTATCCAAGATGGATTGGTCGAGGTGGTCCTCTTGCATGGCCACCCAGATCACACGATCTTAATCCCCTTGACTTTTATTTATGGGGGTACATGAAAAATTTAGTCTACGCGCAAGTTTCGAACACAAGGGAAGAGTTGTTGGATCGTTTTTATCTGGCTGCCGAGTAAATCCGACAAAAGAAGTATGAAATTCGGATAAGTACTTCTTCTGTTGGCTTACGGGCACAAGCCTGCATTCAACAAAGAGGTGGATATTTCGAAAATATTATTAATTGAACTTAAATAAAATCAGTTTTTATTGACTTTAGGATTACATTTTTTTTCATGATCCGACAGCCACATTCATAGATTTGTAACTTTGAAACAAATAAAAATGGATATTCAAGTTTTGCGTTTTTGTTACTTGAAATGAAGTCTACTTTACACTCCTAAAATTTGAACATAACGATACGGGACACTTGTATATGTCTTTCAATGTTGTTAATCCTTGAAAACGTTAGAAACCTTGTTCCTTATAGCTGTAACTTTGAGAACCAGTGAGTGTATTTTGTTAGATAGTGAAAAAAATTGATTTTGGTGTAATCAACTAAGTATTTTTGTATTTGGTTCTTAAGGTAATAAAAATATTTCTATTTATTTATTCAGTTTTCTGTTTCTGGCAATCACGATAATTATAATTAGGGAGTAATTAGCTAGTGTTGAAATATTGTTTCAGAATTGTTAGAGATTATAAGAAAATGCAATATATCAGAACAAACCATAGCTCAAGCTGTAGACGCTGTTATAAGACATAAAATATCTAAATTGCAGCTACAAACTATGAATTAAAAAATCTACACTATTCTTTCATGTAAAAAACGAATTTATGCCACTATACTTAAACACATTTCAATATTTGTTACAAATGAAATAGACATGCAATATACATATCTGTAACTGTACACATGGACAATACACCTCGTATTTTCAGCATTTACTTCTGCTTAAGACAAGTGTTTCTGCCATCTATAGGCGTCATCAGTCAAGCTGGTGAAGCAATGTAATACAAATGATACAAATCTTTTTAAGAACAGCGTTTTCAGCGTAAATGTATATACAGATACAAATCTGTTCTTAAAAAGATTTGTATCATTTGTATTACATTGCTTCACTAGCTTGACTGACGACGCCTATAGATGCAGAAACACGTGTCTTAAGCAGAAGTAAATGCTGAAAATACGAGGTGTATTGTCCATCTGTACAGTTACAGATATGTATATTCCATGTCTGTTTCATTTGTAACAAATGCGTAATACGTGCAATAACGTATTGATATACTTAATCCTTTTCGTATATTTACCGCCATCTGGCTCGTGTTAATGGACTACACCTATACGTATTTTTTCGCTTATGTACTAGCATAGCTAGTCAAGCGAAAGGTCGCCTTTTTCGGCATAGTCTCTTTCGTCCGTCAGATGTCACTTATTAAATAGTGCCACCTTATAGGACGAAATTTGCTACATCTTGTAGGCGATTTCAGCGTAAATGTATATTCAGATACAAATCTGTTCTTAAAAATATTTGTATCATTTGTATTACATTGCTTCACTAGCTTGACTGACGATGCCTATAGATGGCAGAAACACGTGTCTTAAGCTGCAGCTTAAATGCTGAAAATACGAGGTGTATTGTCCATGTGTACAGTTACAGATATGTATATTGCATGTCTGTTTCATTTGTAACAAATGCGTAATACGTGCAATAACGTATTGATATACTTAATCCTCTTGGTACTTTTAAATAGCCTAGTATTCCGTTTTTAAATATTCTCCAACATTGTCCAAAACTGCCTCTCAAGTGTCCTAATGTGCATGGGGCACATTTAGACAAAACACGTTTTTTAAAAACATTTATTATTATGAATTTAATGATCTAATAGTCTTTTATAACCATAGTACATTCGAGTAGTAGTAATTACGTATCTGACTGCATATGATTCATTTTACAAATTTAAAAAAACACAAATTTTATAGTAGATTATTCTTAACAGTCCAAATGTGCCCCGCTCTCCCCTATGCCAGCATCTACCTTATTAGCCAAGCCAAATCTAACGCCCTCGATTTATTAATTGTTCTGGTTAGCGGAAAACAGGAGACCAAAATAGACAATGGATAATTAAAAAGTGACTGAATAAAAAAAAAGTATGAGATTTATTTTAGTCCAAAGAAACTACCAAATTTATTTCACAAGACAACAGATGTCAAAATATTTAATAACAGATTAAGCATATACTGGAAGGTTATTTTAGATTTCACTTGATGAGAGAGAACGACGCTCTAAATTTGAAAAAAATTTGTATTTACGCAAAATATGTCTGGGTTATATAGAAAAAGAATTAAATGAAGACGTTCTATAAAAAAGGTAATTCAAAAAAACTATACAAAAAATTGCACGGAATGTTACATTGAAGTCGGTTTCAAGAGTAGTAAAATGGTTTGAAATTAGTGTATAATAAGAAAATCCTTGATATAAAAGATTCCAATAAAGAAAAATTTATTTCTTTTATTTCAAAGCGGTTAAATTATCAGTTTTATTTTAGAAGCATCTAGAAAATGAGTAGTAATAATACGGCACTAACTACAGATGGCCAATATATAAGTGACTGGTTTGTCTATTAAATATTTTTAAAATGAAATAAAATACATCCATTTTGTTTATCTTAATCTTTTATTGAAAGTTAGAAGTTATGTATGAAAAATAATATCAGACAAATATCCGATCTGGAAGCCGTACAACCCTGAGCCCTCTCAATTACATTTTACATCACTTCTTGGTAGGTTTCGGGATGAATATTTTAAATCGCTTCCTGAATATTGTTCTTCAGCTACTACAGTGTTTGGTTTATTTGCAGAAACATTATTTCTTAGAAATCCCCATGAAAAAAGTCTGAAGAACTTAAATCGGGTGACCTTGGGGGCCAGATGACATTGTCAAATCGAGAGAGTAAACGCTCCGGAAACATTGTTCGTAAAAGATTCATTGTTTCCCTACCTCTACGACAAGTTGCTCCATCCTACTGGAACCACATGTTTTGCAGGTTAAGTTGTTGAATTTGAGGTGTCAGAAAGTTTTGGAGCATATCGCGGTAACGCTCGTCAGTGACAATAAGAGAATTACCTGCAGCATCTACAAAAAAAATAAGGTCCGATGACACCTCCACACCAAACTGTGGCTCGACGGGGATGAAGTAGTCGCTGATGGATGGCACGAGGGTTTTCTAATGCCTAGATACAACAATTCTGCTTGTTAACAAATCCGTTCATATCGAAGTGGGCATCACTCATAATTTTTCGACAAAAATCGTTCGTTTGACTTTCGTGGTCTTTAGGCTGTTGCTCTTGGGTCAAGTGTATTTTGTATGGCCGCAATTGCAAGTCTTTTTTTAAATAGTGCCAAATGACGTGCGACGGATGCCCAGTTCTCAAGAACGACGTCTGGTAGAGGTCACAGGGCGCTCCACTACACTTTCACGAACTCTCTCAACATTTTCCGAGGTACAAACAGTTCGAAAACGACCCGATTTTGGCAAGTCTAACTTCACCGTTTTGTTCAAATTTCCGCACTAATTGACGAATGGCGTTGATACTAGGCACATTATTTCGACCGCAGATACGACGTAGATTCCGTATAGTTGCAATCATTGACTCATTATTTAAATAAAACGTTTTAGCAATACAGAAGCGTAGTTGGATCATGACGAATTTGAAAAAACTACAGCGCCACCTACGGAAATGCGTATTAAAAATGGTGGGCTATTTAAATCACTCAGGTATATATTAACCACCTTTTATAATCCTAATTAAATGTAACAATTTATTTTATATAAATAAATTAATTTACTCAAAGAACTTTTTGTTCATTTTAGAGTATAAATATAATACCTAAAAACTAATAAGATAAACAAAATTACCTATTGTGAGCTTTCCATCTGGAAAATAACTGTAAGTACTGCCGACACTGTATATACATGAAAACAGCACCACCAGTAAATCCGACTGCTACTACCACTAACTTCGTCCAAAAAGGCCATGCTGTAAAGTATAAAATATTATATTGGTTTTTGTTTAAGCTTATCAAAATATAAACAAAACCGTTGGAAATTATTAATGAATATGAGTACAAGACCGAAACTAACTTATTCACTCTGTAAATACTATTTATATGAACCAGTATTTACTTAAAAATAAACAAAAAATTGAAAAAAAATAAATGACAATATTAAGGCGTTACTTTTGAACAATATTTAACTCCATTTATTAAATAAATAAAGTCTTATCAATATATTACCAGTATAATATAAAATATATTTATCAAGAGGTCTTAATAACGTGCATTATTCATTGCCCGTTAAACCCGAAGATTGCGAGCAATTGACAATTTTCCAGGTACTATATAACGGGTGTTCAGAAACATTCGAAGTCAAGTGGGCTCTGAACAAAAAATCGTATATCTTTACTTAAGTATCTGATTTGTAATAATTATTAAATGTCAACTGTTGTCTGTCAAAAATTGTCAGAATCTAATATCGAAAATACTAATTCATATTTTTTAATTTTGAAAATGGTATTTACTAACGTACACAATGCATTCATGGTTGAAACATAATTTCGAAATGGTCAAAAGATCGATGGCCAGTGGAAGTATTCAATTCAAGCTTGTTTGGAAGAATTTCGAGATGAATTTCCCAACCTTGCTTTTGATTATAATACTTTTCAGTGTACACTAATCAGAATTGTTCCAGTTTTTCGACAAACTGGTAGTGTGGGACGCCAAGAGGGTGGTGGGCAACCAAAAGTCCGGACAGAAGAAGTGATTGGGAATGTTAGAGAAATAATGACTGATGCCCCTAGAACTTCAGTAAGAACTCTTGCTCAACAAACCGGGTTGTCAGTTGGTTCTTGCCATAAAGTTTTAAAAGAAGATTTACAGTTATTCCCATATCGTATAACTTGTTTGCAAGAAATCCTCGATATTGATTATCCGCGACGAGTAGTATTTTGCGAATGGTTTACAAATAATTTTAATGATGATGTCCTAGACAAAACTTTCTTTTCAGACGAAGCATGGTTTCATGTTAGTGGATATGTTAACTCGCAAACATGAGAATGTGGAGTGATACAAAGCCCAATAATTTTTATGTTGGAGCTTCTTTACATCCTCAGAAAGTTGGTGTTTGGTGCGCTATAAGTAGAAGAAGGATTATTGGTCCAATTTTTTTTAATGGTACCTTGACTGCAGAAAGATATCGACAGGAAATACTACTGCCTTTCTTTAATCAACTTCGCGATGATGAACTAGCTTTGGGATACTTTCAACAAGATGGTGCTAGAGCTCACACAGCGGGGGAAACAATGAATATGTTACACGAAGTGATCTTACACCGTGTGATTACTATTTATGGCCTTTTTTAAAAAATTCAATTTATCAAGTACCAGTGCAAGATTATATAGATCTCCAAGACAGAATTATAAATAAAATTAGTGAAATTAGAAATAGTCCCATACTGCAAAATGTATTTAGTAGCATTCGGAGGAGGTGCGTAAAATGCATGGAAGAAGGTGGTTGACATTTTCAACATCTTTTATAATTATGGTCATTATTGTTGGTAATTTATACAACTACAATTTACGATATTTATTATAAGGTTGTAATCTAAGGACTCTACAAACAATTTATTTGTTTCAAATATATTTTAAGCCATTTCTTACAATAATTTATTGAATGTTAATATATTAAACTAGTACGATAACTAGATACTATTGTCACTATAAGATGAATAAAACCTTTACTTGTAAAGTTATTTCTTCTTAATTCTGCATTGTCTTTTTACATGTTACTACATATTAGATGAGCTTTATTACAAAAGAATGAATAGCATATTAATTGGATTATGTAATTTTTTCCAGTTATCGCATGAAGAGGTGCTATTGTTCAGCAAGAATTCTCTAAAATATCAAAATACTTAATTTGAAATTTGCAAATTAATTACTGTTACCTTCTAAAATCATTATGTGACTAGTTTATATTAATTAATATGGCATATTAAAGTAATATATAACGTGTGTATAAATTGCCGCAAAAGCTTCACGCAGCGACGTTTTTCGTTTGGTTCTGAATAAAAAATCTTAATGTTAAAATGTCGTATCATGCTTCGTTTGTTTTCACGTGGTTCTTGAAGTTCAGACTTTTAGTGCGTAACTAACCTTTGCTCTTCGATATCTGTTAATAGAGATAGTTGCAATTTAGTTTAAAGAAAAAAAATTTACTAGTATTATTTCGTAAACGTTTTCTTTTTGATTTAAAAGCTTGTTTTAAACATTTATTCATTAACGTACTTTCACGAAAAACACATTTGGCAACGTTGTAGAACAATAAGTTTGTATTTCAAAGTGAGACAAGTTTTGACATTTACGAATTTACGAAGCATGATACGACATTTTAACATTAAGATTTTTTATTCAGAACCGAACGAAGAATGTCGCTACGTGTAGCTTTTGCGACAATTTATACACACCTTGTATTTCGACATAAACTGACATTTGCGTGTATGATAACCTAAAAAATTGTATTAAGTAAATGTATCAATCTATATCAGACATGACTTCATATTTTCAAGGACTACTTTGACTTCGAATGATTCTGAACACCTGTTATATAGGATCTATAGAATGAAGAATGTACTGCCCTCTGTGGATAAAGAAAATACTTAATTAATAATTTATTTAGCAATACTTAAAAAACTAAGTAAAAATAAACATAAAATTAATAGTACATCATTTTGTAAAAATGAATGCAACACACAAAATTATGACAATCTGACATTTTTGATTAAGCATGCTATTATAAATTCAATAATATATTGAAAAAACAGAAAAATAAAAGGGTGACATATAGGTACTGTCGCGAGCAATAAATTCTGGTCGTCAATGTCACTTCAAAACTTGATTAGATTGTCACAAATTGTAAATTTCCCCCATCTGATAATGCCTAATGCCGTGTTTACACGGTCAAATAAATTCATGAATAAATTGACGAATTTCTTCATGAAGAAATTCATGAATTTATTCATCAATTTATTGGACCGTGTAAACGCAAAAGTTCTTCCAACATTTTATTCACAATAATCATTATGACCAACCATCAAATAGTGACATTTGTTTTCCAGCAACTGTGTCCAATTTCTTTTGTTTTCATTCGTTCATTTGAAGGTTAGATTCAACGTATTATTAATTATTTATATATGAAAATTACAAAAAAAGCAAAAATAAGACAACGTGTAGCGTTGTATACAATGGCAATTGCTTCATACTGTTTGTTGGAAAATAAGAAAAAGAAATAACAAACTCAATGATGAACAAACACGTGTATTTACAAGACAATGGGAATGTTGGCAATACATTTTAAACTCAAATAATTCCCTAGAAACTTGACGAAAAATTAGAGCGAGTTCTAATCCGACAATTTATTCACGAATTATTTGACAAGAAAAACTTCACGACAATTTTAGCGTTTACACGCTCCAATAAATTCAAGGTCAAAAATTTCATGAATTTATTTGATCGTGTAAACACAGCATAAGTCAATGAATTGTCAACATGAATGAAATTTGACAAAGCAAAAATTACGATTATTGTTATGTAACATGATTATAGGTTAGGACATTTGCGACGGTTATACAATGGAGCATTTGCTATTGTGTCAAAGCATGACTTTGAAGACCAGAATTTATTGCTCGCGACAACTCTTTAAGCTACATTTCGCAATATTTTAATATGTAAATCAGTCTATGTCAGTTTTGACTTTTTTAAAACGTGAAACGAAAATTCATAAAAATGACCATAATCTATATTAATAAAAGGAATAAAAGTGTATATCTTTCTCCTATTAAAGTAATTATTTGGCTTTTTTTGACAACACTTAATTGCGGTATGTAAATATGACTTTTATAACGCGATTAAATTGTAATATAAAATATAGTTGGCTTTTGAAAAAAAAAATCACCATTACACAGAAAGATTTCAAGCGTATGCATTTTTTAATGCCGCAATGTACATCCTGTCCACGTCAAAAAAAAAACGGGACATGTCTTATAACGATTTTGACATTAATTTAGTTTTGTAAGCCTTTCGTCAATATTAGTAGGCATGAATACAAGGTTATGTATCTGTCATTATTAAGTTAGTATCATGCAACAAAGTACTGTCACAATAGGTAAAAAAAGTGTCCCGTTTTTTATGTCGCGTACTGTATATAAATAAAATGAAATGCAACTATTCTCATTCTAAATTGTTCATCCTCTTTTAGATAACAATTATGAATAGAGTTTTTAAATGCTTGAATACTTTGGCACATATATGTTAGAAATGCATTTAAATAAAATAAATATTTCATTTTTGAATATGGTAAGTATTAACAAAACTAATACAATGAAAACATTGTTATTAGAATTGTTGTAAGCAAAATTTATTTAAACTTTTGAATTAAAATACTGATTATAAGGCCTGTAAAAACAGATTAATACAATGCTCACTAGCTAATCACAGTACGTAATAATACTGCTACATATATTGAATCTATTGCGTTGTAACCGGGTTCTTGAGCTGTTTATTGTAGTATAATCTTAAATTAGTAAAGAAGTTACCTATGACACCTTTTTGAACCTCTTCCGCTGCACGATCAATAAGTACAAAAAGAGACCATATGACACATACTGCTGCAACAAAATGGAAAAGTATTGCACACAACAACCTTCTTTTTTCTACTCCAGTCATTTCCAATCGCCTCCACTAAAAATAACACCTAATTAATGAAATATATTATTCAACACTAAATATAAACTTACTTCTCCTATTGGCTTAATTTTTGTATGAAGAATAAAATTGAATTTGCATAATTCGCATGATCTTGTGTCAGAAGCAGCCAACCACTGCTGCAAGCAAGACTGATGTACATATTTTAAACTTCCAGAGCAATAACAGGGTGATAACAAGGGATTTCCACTGTCTGCCTCACAATGACATATTCGGCAAATATCGCTGTTGGCATTGGAAATATTTGAAGTTGATCCGAACCATGAACATTCTTGTTTCTTTCCCATGGCAATAGTTGATGGTTGTTGAAAATGTTGTATGTCACTATGATTGTGTTTCACATTTATAAATTGTTCAGGCATTTTATTGGTGAATTTATGTTAAAAATAAAAAGGAATGTGATTATGAAGAAAGCTTTATTGATGGTCACATTTTAGAATTTTCATGAAGGAAAAATAATAGAAATATTCTTTTCACAACAAAAATCAACTGTAACCGATACATCTGCAATTTATTAAATGATGCACTATTTCAATTAAATTAGTGGACTTATGCAATTAGGGTTTCATTGGTATTTTAATACAAAACAAGTACAAATGTCAAAACATTGCCTAGGGTTATTTACATCAGTAAATTGATACATTAAAGATTCTATAATATTCACTATATTATGTTCAACTTTCTATCAAATAAGCACCTAATATGCTATAATTTTATAGTTCATTGAACTAGTAAAATATAAGTACTCAAATAATTAATTAAAAATATAAATAAAAGAATGATGATTTAAGTTGGCATTACATGGACATGAAAATAAGAACTTATTATTTTTAAAAGTTATTTTAGTCTTTATTGGAATTTTATCTTTTGTTTGTTATGGTTTCTTTGACTTATTGAGTGTTTATAATTTTGAAAATCTTACGATTAATTTGTAATAAATATTAATGTTCTTCCGATAAAAAAAAATCTTGCAATATTCAATTTCCAGGAATTTAAAGTAATTTAATAAATGCATTTTCTTTTTCTTATAGGTATAATAATTAAATTAAATTGCATTTACTATATAGAATTTTAAGTATTCAAATCCTTGACTTTAGTTATTTGATTTGATATTAGATGTCCTAAAGTGTGAAACTTATATTTTTTCAATATATGTAAATAAAATCACGTTTATCACGTTTAAAAACTCCAAAAAGTATACAAATTATAAATGATAACTTAAATTTTGATTTTTTAATGATTTTTAAATTAGTATACGTATATATGGAAAAATTAAAGGTCATACTTCGCACTAACGTTAGAAAATATAGAAACAGTCATTTTTCGTCATTTCGCAATACCGTCATTTAGCATATTCCCTCATTACCTATTCATTAGTGAATAAACAAATTATAGTGGCATCATATCAGTTTATCTTTACAGTTACGTCATTGATTTGAATTTTGCCATTAATTATTAGAATATACATTCCCAAAATTTCTATTATGCATATTTAGAAAAATTAAAACATTTTTTAAAAGGTTTCTAACTGAAAATAGAAACAAAATCTGAATAAAAGGGAAAAAATAAGTTATATCAAGTACCTCTAACCAATCTTGCCTTTGTTACTTTAGAAAATATATTTACACAGAACATAAAGGATAATTTAAAGTTATTCCTAAATAATACGTACCTATACAGCTAACTTTATCTAGTTACACACGTTTCAAATATTACCCAATGAGAATGAAATTAGATTTAGAATAAACCACCATTAGGAAAAAAGAGGGTGGGGGGAATAAAAAAAACTCAGGGTAGATCTGGTAACTATGACAGATGAAACAGCAATTTGACAAATTTAGCGGCTGGTGCTAATTCTATTTACAAATTTAAATTAATCGATTACCTTCAATACAGGGTGATAAAAAAATTGGTGCTTTATTTTTAACTGAAAATAATACACACAAAATAATGACAAATAAAAAAAAATTGTAATGAAAGTCGTAAAGTAACAGAGATATTCATTCTTATGCGAGCAACGCAGGAACCTAGAAGATATGATTCGTGTTATCGAATCCGCAAAATATACTCCACCATTTAATGTTGTCAATATGACAAAACATCTAATACATCTAAGTTAGAGATCAGTAAAGTTGCCGCAATAAGAGTTGAAAACGACCATCCCCTAGTCATTAAAACAAAATATGCTTATTATGATACAAATATTTTAAAGAAAGGTAAAGCTATCGAGCTCCTCAAGAGACTGGAACATCAGAAGTTACCACCTGAAAATAAAGTTTCTGAGAATAAGAAGAAATGCTTGAGTTCCATGTTACCCTACCTTATGAATCCTGCACACCAGCAATTATATGAAGATCTGCTGGAGAAAGCACCAGCAGGCAGCAGTGTTAGACATACTATTTGGCAGTTATCACCTTCTTATTTCGTTCGAGTTTTTAATTTTTTCTTACTAACGTATGTCTAAATTGTGTATTACTATTTCATAAAATGTATTTCCGTTCTGTATTAAACGTGCATGTCACATATATTTAGAATAAAGTTTTTAGTTTTTGTTTTAAATAGTTATTTATGTACCAAGAATTACGAATGTGTGTTCATTTGCCGTGGCGATATTTTTGCCGAAATCGAAGGAAATTTTAATAACAAAAAGGATTGAATTCGTTTAATTCTTTTATTGATCATTGAAAAAAACCATTGCATCGATGCTATGTGTTAACTTGTGTTTTTGTCTAGAAATATAAATGTATTCTAGTTTCATTCATATAAAATCGTTATATTCTAGAAATATCAAATCAAAAGTAGCAAATACAATTTAAAAATTTCAAATATTCACATTAAACTTATCTATTAATTACAGTATTGAGATTAATCGAGTATTTCGTAGGAAAAGGCGTACTAACTAATGACCACAAATAGTTTATACGCCTTTTTCTATGAAATATCCGAAATGGTTTATAAAATTAAATCTACTTGGTATATATCAAGATTTTAATTTGCCGCCTATTTGATAGTTCGCGACCCCAGCACTTTAGCGCTATTATGTACGTCTATAAATAAGGATAACTTCCAGCTTTGACGTTTCGCTTTTAGGTAATATCATTTCATGAAAACATTATTTATTAATATATATTACAATAGAAGAATTTTAATTATTGGAAATTTAAATTGGGGCCAACTTGAGATTTTGCGAAGTCGCGGTTGAAGTTGAAGTAAAAGAACTTGGACAACTTTGAAGAATTCTTGTTGAAATTTTTTCATTTCTCTTTAGAAACGATTCAACAAGTGTTTTATTATCATTTATTAATTGTCAAATGAAAAATGTTACACTGCAGCGCGCAACGCAAGTATCTATGGATTTGAGATGAAATCTGCCTTTGTCATTGGAGCAAAATGACATAAGGGTCTGTAATAGTTTATTACATTACTAGGAATAGAAAGCTGTCATTTTTGTGTCGAGCCCAGAAGTTTCCTCTCGAGGCGATAGCCGAGACAGGGCAAACTAGGCGAGACACAAGAAGCTTTCTACTCCGTGGGATGCATACTACTTTTTCTTCAAATGATTTGGTCCTTTCTTGTGAGTTACACATTTAAATTTATCATGCATTATAGTTGCTTAAAAGTCGGTTTTATGTATCTGTCAAATAACTGTCAAAGTACTTCGTATAAACCTTTATTTATTTATAGTTAATATTAAAAGTACAATTATTAACAAAACAATTTTGTATATTGAAGTCACTATTGCCTATTTCAATGTCGGTGTTGATAGAAGTAGTTGCTTCAACTTTACTTTCAGTGTTGATAGTAGTAAATAGAAGTAGCTTCAACTGTATTTTCAGTGGTACTAGAACAAGGTGACTGATTCGTGGTATGGGAGCTGTAGTCCGTTGGATTAAATATTCTCATTGCTGTAGTATTTGATATATATTCGTCTAGGTAGCCTTCAGCAACATTAGGGGATTTCCATCCATCGTATCTTTTTAAACAAGTAATATCTCCACCGTTATCACAAGAAGTGTAGCAGTGTAGCTAAAGTACGTAGAAGACAATAACCGGTGTATTGCGACGGATCTGGCAATTTTAAATAGGAAGCAATTTCTTTAGCTACGCTTGATGTTTTGTGTATACTCATTACGACATTGTGACATTTCCCATTTTAATATTTAATAAAAAAATCTGGTCAAGGTTGTGGCCCTTGGACGAAGAGCAGCATACTCGCGATTACAGTAAAAGAACGGGCATTATTTGTTTTGGTAACTAAAACTAAATTTCCTAAATCCTTAATGTCATCTATTTTATATGCAGGAGCTCATCGCAATGGCATGCACCAGTAATTCCAAAATTAATACAACCTAAAAAGAAGGTTTGGTGAAAATTTTATATTGCGCGCTGACACTTATACGTACCATGGCACCTTAATATCCTCTGTTCGGTGCATTAAGTAAGAAATTGTCAATTTCCCCTTTACCTTAGATTTTTTTGCTTTCTAACTTTTGCCATGACGCTTTAAAAAAGCAATCAATTTGTTATACCTTCCAATATTTACATTATGTGTTAAGTTTAATTGAGCTTTAATCATTCAATATTGTGCCCATAATGTGAAGCTTTTCAAAATTTTCGAACAAAACGTTTTCGGTGTAGTTGACATTTTGTTCTCTAGTCCACTTCAGAAATTTTTCAAATTAATTTTTCATAACATTTCATACTTGACGCGATTTGGTCGGGATTAGTGATGCAGCAGCTTGATTGGCGATTTTGATTAATTCTGGTGGCGTACGTTGAAATTTTTCTTCACCCATTTTGTAAATATTTGAACGTTATCAAATAATCGTTCAGTCACTTTAAAGAGTTATTATAGGTCGGTTACATTTTTTTTTTACTAGTAAAGAAATGAGCACATTTTTTGACTCGTAAAAAAATGAATTATTTCTAAGGTATGTATGTATTCAGTAATAAAATGATCATATTACGTTTGAAGAAAATAGTATATTGGTTGGAAAATAGTGGTTGAAATAAAATTTCAACGTTGAGAGTGGTTTTTTTCAACGAGCGAATTTTTAAAATAAAAGTTAGCAAACCGTTTTTCATTAGTTTTGATGTACTATCGAATGCAAAAAAAGTGGTACAGTCATATTTTAATCGCTTTAAATTAGGCTGCGTGAATGTAGATATATATTAAATGTAGGGGTCAAATTTAAATATTAAAATAACCTATAAGTGTCAAATAACATACACGTTGATATACAGATAGCTGTAAGTGTCAAAAATGACTTTTGCACGTTACTACGATCTTAAGTACCTTAGCAACGTCACAATACTAAAATGTTTAAAAATTGACTTTACATAAACTTCACTACTGTACCACTTTTTTTGCATTCGATAGTACATTAACTATAATAGAGAGAACTAACTATAATAATTTGTGTAATTAGCGCCAATTGTAGTTATACATTTATCGGAAGTATTTGTATTAATTTGACAGGACCCACTAGGAATAACTGAATTTGAGCTTGAGCTTGTTGATTGTTTATCTGTAAATAACTTCTAGGCTATATCGTTTCTTGCATATATTCATCGATGTCCATAAATTTTCTATAAGTGAACTCGTAAATGTGTTTCGACTTGGAAGGGATTAAATTAGAAAATGCATTAGTAGCCGTTTTTAAATTGATTCTGGCCCTACATCGATATCATTATTCATTTTAACAAATTAATGCACTTCAGAAAAATTATAGATGAAGTGACATTTCTCTTGTCAGAAATTGAATGTTAAACAATTAGAAATGCGAAATCCCGGTAGTCCGATACTTTCAAACTCTAGTGGTTGAAATGCGATTTCAACCATCGTAATTAATTTCAAAATGAGTGATTTCAATGTCATGAGTAGAAAAAAGTTATTCTTCACTGACTGTTTTGCTTTACTTCACAGGCGATTATGTTATTTCACTGACGATTTCGGAAAATAGTTATTTTTATAGTAAGTGTGCAAAGCATAGGTTTTTGAGTTCGAGAATGTTGAGAAAATACATTCGAAAACTCAACAACTGCTTTGCACACGTAACATATAACCTTAGAAACGCACCTGATGTTGAAAATATACAATGGAGGTTCTTCAGTTTGTCAATTCTTGGAAGACGCTTAAAACGGAAACAACGTTTTTCTCCAATTGTAGAAATTTAAAATTGTTGTAGATTAATATAAATAAAAAAAAGTCTCCTACATAATTACGGCGGCTACGGCAATTGCGCTGAGTTGTCTTAGTACGAGTGTAAATTACACAATGAAATTTCTCTGTGAAAAAAAGGTTTTTTTAACAGTGGAGAAAAAACTTTTTTTAACGATTAAAAAATGACAAACTGCATACTGAGATTCATGAAAAAAGTCAGTTTTTTTGACAATTGAAGAAAATAGTATATTAAAAAACAAGTTTCATAAAGCATCATTTTGCCGCGCGAGATCAGTTTAGAAAGCGAGCGGCGAGTGTATAGCGGCGAGAATAAAGAGAGAGTGCGGCAAAAGGCCTTATGAAACGAGTTTTTTATACTATTTTTTCTATTTTGCGTTTTTTACATTAATAAATTGGAATTATTTAATTTGAAAGTTAAGAAATTTACTTTTATATAAAGCATGCAGTTGGTCACATTGATACTTGACATTTTCAAATTTAAATCTTGCTATCCGCCAAGTATATTATATTACATATTATTTATTAATTTTCGTTAACATTACTTAATATTTTATTTAAAAATATAAACATGAGTGACATAGAAACTAATATATCTTGTTGTCAATTGTATACAATATACGTTGTTTGTGTAGAGTATGTAAATATATCATATCTGTCAAATGTACTTAAATTCTTAAAATCAAATGACAGCAATGATATTTATTTCTGTGTTCGAACAACGCCAACTTTGAAAAATGAAAAAAAGCGTATCGAAATTAAGCTCATTTCTATTGAAATGAAGCTCATTTCGATACTGTTTTCGGTGTCATAATGAGTTCATTTCGAACGCAAAATAGAAAATAGTATATTAAAAAACGAGTTTCATAAGGCACCATTTTGCCGCACGAGATCAGTTTAGAAAACGAGCCGCTTGCGGCGAGTTTTCTAAAGAGCGAGTGCGGCAAAAGGCCTTATGAAACGAGTTTTTTATACTATTTTTTCTATTTTGCGTTTTTTACATTAATAAATTGCTTAAATTGGAATTATTTAATTTGAAAGTTCAGAGTTTAATTTTTATATAAAGCATGCAGTTGGTCACATTGATACTTGACATTTTCAAATTTAAATCTTGCTATCCGCCAAGTATATTATATTACATATTATTTATTAATTTTCGTTAACATTACTTGATATTTCATTTAAAAATATAAACATGAGTGACATAGAAACATATATATGTTGTTGTCAATTGTATACAACATACGTTGTTTGTGTAAAATACGAACATATATCATATCTGTCAAATGTACATAAATTCTTAAAATCATATGACAGCAATGATATTTATTTCTGTATTCGAACAACGCCACCATTGAAAAATGAAAAAAAGTGTATCGAAATAGAGCTCATTTCGATACTGTTTTTGGTTTCATAATGAGTTCATTTCGAACGCAAAATAGAAAAAAGATTTTTTTAAATATCTTGAAAGTATGTTTTTAGCGCTATCACCTTTGTAACTTTTCAATTGTAGCAACCTATATTATATATTTTCCTTAGTGAGGTTGGTTAAGTTTACCACATCCATACAAACGAAATTAATATAAAATATTAAATATTAACTTACGTGTTGTAAAATCATAAAATTAAGTGCCTTAGTACATTGGATATTATTTACATCAGTTCAATTAGTGAATCCACTCTAAGAAACAATAACTTTTCTAGAGAAAGAATAAAAAATTGTTGTATGTGTACGCACCAATTATACTTCACTATTCCCGTAAAAATGTCAAATACGGAAATTAGTTTAATTGGAAATCTAAATATTTGCTTTATGTGTATTACTACATAAATAAGATCGCGATAGCGGTCACACACATATTTTTATAAATGTCCTTGATAAAATATCGAAATTTTGTAATTTAATTAGAGGATATGTGATAAGGAACATGAAAAATTACAAACATAAAAACGTGGTCGATGTTTTGTATGACATTTTAGTATAATTATATTACCTGAAATTCACAAAAATTCATTATCGAGGACTTTATATTTTGAATTTATCAGATTTTCAAATAATGATAAATTAGTAAAATGAACAAAAGGCGCATTATAAAAAGCTGCCATTTTTTAAAGATAAATAGAATTGATTTGTTTCATTGCCATTGTCAAATTGCGATTAATTTGACGCTCTCTCAAATATTCATTTAAAAAGCCCGCCGAAATTTTCTTATTCTGTAAATTGGTACCAATCTACTTAATTATCACGAAGAGTTTTGGCAAGATCCGTCAACTAGTTTGCTTACAGCTGTAGGTGTTATTAGTCGACCTAAGTAAGGTCTGCGATTATTAAAATTAATAAAAATGTCGAACAAAGAGTTCGCTCAAAACTTTTTGTTGCCAATTTCTTGTATTGAATCTCTGGAAATGTCGAAGAATATCTACTTTATTCAAATCGTGATCATATTAAATCATTCAAAGAAGGATTCGAAAACCTATCTCGTTCCAATCGACCCTCAGTATCTTTGACTGCCGAAAATATCGGCAAAATGAAGGAAATGGTGATATAATATCGTCATTAAGATTATGAGACATATCTGAGGAATGTTTTGAGCATGATACGTGTTGTAGCATGGCTCGTTTAGAAGCAGTAGTTTGAAATAGCACCGCAAGCAAGTAGCTGAAGGCGAACTCCAACAAGCCAATTCAGACTCTACGATCATGAAATGCATCATAGCGGATAATGCGTGCAAGTTTATGAGTTTGACATGCAAACTGATCTACAAAATTCGGAATGGGGCTTACATACATCAGCTAGAACTGAAGGAAAGTTTCTCGAAAATCAAAGTTAAGTTGTCTGCTTTTTTTGACTACTTTTTTTGGTGTTGTCTACTCGGGCTTCTTGCCGAAGGGGTAAACCATCAACAAGCACTATTATCTGGACGTTATGAATCATAATTTCAGAGGGCGTGTTTACCGGAAAAGGTTTGTCAAAAACAATTTCTGGATTTTGCATCACGATAATTCCCCATCTCATACATCGATTCTTCTACGCGAACTTTTGATAAAAAATTTAGCGAATGTTATTGTTATTTATGTTGTTCATTCGCAAAATTTGACTTCATGTGATTTTTTTGTCTACTCCCAAAATCAATTTAACGCTTGGTGGAAAATACTTTAAATTTGTTGAAACCATAATACAAAATACGCGGAAAAAGCTGAAGGCTATAGCGGAGACAGTTCCTAGTATTTCAACGACTGGATTATTTATTCGTATATGGGTATTGCAACGAATTTTTTAGGAAATTTAGATGATTAACCCGTAACTGGTGACATGGAGTCTACCAGACTCCTGCAAAGTTTGTCTGTTTTGTATTTTAACAAATCCTGATTTAACCCCCACCAGATTATATGTACCTTCATTTCTTGACTCAAGTAATGTGCAGTGCACATGTCAGTCCTGTTTGGCTTGCTGTTGTGTAGGTGTATGCTTGTAAAGTTCAGGCGGAGTCTCTCAGACTCCATGTCACTGTAAGTGTAATTTTTTTCACAATTTTAATAGTTTTTAACAATCGAGTTTTGCGTGACTTTTTAGGATTTTCACAATGCATCAATTGCCTTCAACTTCAAAACGAGTTAAATTTGGAGACAAAGATTTTGAAACTACACTGCAGGAGTGGTTTGACGAACTTGCAAGTGATTTTTATAACGAACAAATGATAGAAGATGACATTTTTGAGGTTTCCAATCATGACACAGAATCAGAACAATCTGTATCGGATACAGAAGATATACCTACAATATTTGCCGATATCGAACCGGAAGCAAGCATAGAAGTAGATCAACCACGATCAACCAATGTAGAAGATATTTCGAGAACGCGATACTACTATGGAAAAAATAAATATAAATGATCCAGTCAGGAATCAATCAGAAATACCACTTCATAACATCGTGTCGCATCTACTAGGACTAAGAGCTCCTGCAATGATAGCTGAACATCAGAACATTGAAAAGGTCTGGAATCTCCTGTTTGATGACACAATGATTTCACTTACTGTGCAATGGACTAATGTACAATTAAACATAGTACGCCAAAAATATAAAAGAGCGGACAAACCGGAACTCAAACCAGTTGATGATATCGAAATGAAAGCGTTCATGGCCCTTATATATACAGCCATTTTCAAGTCTAACACTGAAGATATTGCCTCGATATTTTCTACTGATGGTACGAGAAGAGATATTTTTAGATTAGTTATGAGCCAGAAACGATTTTCTGTGCTGTTATCTTGTCTTCGATTTGACAATCCAGGGGATCCAGGGGTCTATATGCAACAAAACCAGTTAAATATGGTATTAAAATCATGATGCTCACAGATTACCGTAGCGGATATGTACATAATGGATACATATATTGTGGTAAAGATTCTGATGGTTTAACTTTGTCAAAAGAAGAAAGGAAACTCAGTAAACCCACGCAACAAAAAACCGAAATATAACAGCTGACAATTGGTTTAGCTCAATTCAATTAGTGGGTGAGTTAAAAGCTAGAAATTTAACGTATACAGGCACATTACGAAAGAACAAAAGAGAAATTCTATCCCAATTTTTACTCAACAACACAAGACAAGTCAAATCTTCTTTGTATGATTTTACAAGAGATATGACTCTTCTATCATACGTTCCGAAGAAACACACAGTGGTACTACTTATTTCATCGATGTATCATTGTAAGTCAAATAACAATGATGATAAACCCGAAATGATTCTTCATTACAACAATACAAAGGGAGGAGTTGTCTCTCTTGATGAAAAGTGCGCCGTATATAGTTCAAGCAGAAGAACTAAACTCTGGCCGATGGCAATATTTTTCCAGATATTGGATATGAGTACAGTCAACTCTTTGATCATGTACAACATGTACATGAATAATTGTCAATTACAACCCGTTACATTTATGAGAGATTTGTCAAGCAAATTAGTGAAATCCCATATGGAAAGAAGAGTCGACAACGTAAAAATGTCATTAGAGATTTGTAATGGTATCAGAAAAATATTGAACATCGAGCCAGAACCAACACCTATAGAAACACTAGAAAAAAGAAAGTACTGTTTCTTGTGTGCAAAACTAAAGAGAAAAACCAAATATCTTTGTCGAAAGTTTGTCTGCAATGCGCTAATAAAGTGTGTACCGAATGCTGTGCCAGAAATGGCTGACTTGAACCCTTGACTTTTTTTTGTCTATGAATTAATTTACATTGCTTTCAATTTCTATTTTTTTCCATAGTTTTTACTATTTAACATTTTCTGTTTGACATGTCAAGCTTCCAAAATGACAAATTTAAAGTTTGAAGGATACCGTTGTTTTCCGAAGTAACATTTACAATTTACTGATACAAGTACAATGACATTTTTATTTGATAACTTTATTCAAATGTTTCGATGTTTATATATTAACATTATAACTAAATATAACTACAGTTTATTAATTTGTGCATTTTATTTAACAAAAATAATGAAATATTAGCAGGAAGTCTCTCAGACTCCATGTCACCACTACGTCACTAGTTACGGGTTAAACTAGTACTTTGTGTTTCATTGAACAATTCCCGATATTTTTTTGACTAAGTGTATAACATATTTCATCGACATTGATCATTTAACTTTGATATTATCCTGATCCATTTACAAACATATGCTAATATTTTGGAAAACAGGCATTATCATGGAAAATATTCACGCGAATTAATGTGTATTTAATTCATTCACATTACTTCGCGAAAAAATGCAATTAATTTGGAACAAGTGCCGACTACTGCAAAAATATTAACATCTGTTTCCTTAATGTAAGTTAAGGCTTCCAGATGTATTCGGAACCACAGTCCTTAATAGCTTAGTGACACAGCTATGGTCCGGTAAACCACGGACGTGGGCTCGAATCCTGCTTAAGGGCGAATTTTATCAATAGAAACATTCGAATAATTAGCCTCGAAGAATGTAGAAAGCAATATTTAATTCACCTTTTTCAGTTCTTTACTTTTTACAGGGTATATTTTTAAATTTCTAATTTTGTCTACTTTAACTCAAATAATGTATTGCTTATATTAACTACCTGATAATATTTTGTTGATTGCAAGTTTCATTTGCAAACATTAATTATAGCATTATAGGATTGTTTCAGCCTTTACTTGACGAAATTACATTATAACTATTGTCGGGATAAAATTAAACAAATTTTAATGAATTTCACTACTTCGTCAGACATATACAGGGCAATCCAAATTAAGTGTTCACCATTGCTAACTTTGTTATTATTAAAGATACAAGATTGTTTAAATTAGCAAACTAGTAGTACTTTTAACGCTCTTTAAGATGGAGGAATTAAAAAAAAAAGAGCAGCGCGTTTTCGAGTTTTCCCGAAAAATATGTTTTTTTCAAACGGAAGCCCCTGTATATTATATCATTTTCTGTTAGAAATTCAATTTTTAAACAAAAAATCTTATAAGAAATTTTTTACTGGGATTAAAAATACTTGAGTTATAGTGAATAAACAAAAACAGCTAAGTCAAGTGCATTTCTATGTTTCTATGATAACGACGTTAATTCTTTCTAGTAAACGTCAAATATTAGTACAGTTTTATTAGTCTTTCACTCATAAATTTCATGTTGCTAGTTATTAATTTGACAAAAAAATGATTTTTACCCATGCAGAAAAGTGTGATATGTTAGAATCTTATTTAGTGTGCAGAAAATCCTCTAGGAGGGCAAAAGGACACTACGCTGAATTATATCCACTCCGAACACAACCAAATGAGCAATTTTTTCTGAGACTGTACCGAAAATTTAGAGGCAATGAGAGTGTTTTTGCCAAAACAAGAACAAGAAGGACTTTTATAATAAGCGAGGCCACGGAAATTCTAGTTCTTGCATATTTTGAGGCCAACCGTGAGAATTCCATACTAGATATTATCAAGGAATCTGATTTGAGTCACGGTACTGTGCATAGGATTCTGAAGAAACACAAATTCATTCCTTATAAGTACAAACCAGTTCAAGTTTTCTTGCCAGGGGATCCAGAGAGAAGAATGTTTTTTTGCCACTGGTATCTTAACTTTTGTCGCCAAAATGTAAACAACTTTCGTTATATTTTATGGACCGATGAATCAAATTTCTCAGATTCTGGAATGTACAATACAAAAAATCATCATTACTGGTCAAAGGAAAATCTTCTTTTAGTACATCCAAGACGCCCGCAAGTCCGTTACAGTTTTAATGTTTGGTGCGGTTTAATTGCTTCAAGGATTGTTGGTCCTTTCTTTTATGAGGGCACTCTAACTGGTGAAAGGTACATAGAATTTTTGACTGAAATTTGAATAATTTTTTAGACAATATTGATCTCATAAGTAGACAGAATCTGCATTTTCAGCAGGATGGCGCACCTGCGCACAACTACAGAGGTACTCATCAAATCTTAAATACTATTTTTAACAATTCATGGATAGGAACAAATGGTCCTATTCAGTGGATTTTTTTATGGGGTTATTTAAAGACAGAGATTTATAAGCAAAGGTACGAAAACGTAAACGCCCTAAAAATTGCAGTTAGTGAAAAGATAAACCAAATAGATGGTAGGACCATACTAAAAGCAGTTCGACAAGTTCAGAAACGTGTTCAAAAATGTATTGAACAACAAGGTGGTATTTTTGAACATCTTCTATGAAAAAATCAGTGATTTTTATTTTCTTTTAATGGATATGTTTATGTATAAAATAAAGTTTATAAAAATTATTTAGCTGTTTTTGTTTATACATTATAACTCAAGTGTTTTTAATCCCAGTAAAAAAGTTCTTATAAGATTTTTTGTTTAAAAATTGAATTTCTAACAGAAAATGGTATAATATACAGGGGTTTCCATTTGAAAAAAATATATTTTTCGGGAAAACTCGAAAACGCGCTGCTCATTTGTTTTTTTTAATTCTTCCATCGCAGAGCGTTAAAAGTACTACTAGTTTGCTAATATAAACAATCTTGTATCTTTAATAATAACAAAGTTACCAATGGTGAACACTTAATTTGGATTGGCCTGTATATGTCGGAGCGCCTGTGTAAGTGAAACGATAGTAACTTTGTGAAGTAAAAAGTAGTGAAATTCATTAAAATTTGTTTCATTTTATCTCGATAATAATTATAGCAATCGTCTCTATTTTCTTCACTATCGTTAATAATTTTTGATCACCCTGCATGTAAATGTTAATTATGAAATAAGCATCATTTCTACATGTGCTCTTTTTTATACTTACAAAGAAACCCATTCTGGTAGATATAATACAAACTATGGCTTGTATTTAGAAATAATCTTAAATTTTGTCATTACTAAATTCAGCGGAGTGAAAAAAAGTGATTTAGGTATTGCTTTTTTTCGATAACGTTTAGCGCAATTTATGAGCACCTGTATTCGGAAGATTCCAAAATTTTATCTTTAATCATGTAATATCTATTATTAAATGGCATTTAGTAAAATAGCCTATAAACTCAAATATATTTGTATATTTCCACGGACTACTGCGAGATTATATTTATTTCAACGCACGATATTTAATACAAATAATTTTACAAAATTCAAGGGGGTTATGCAAATAAACATAGCTGAAACGTCTTTTAGTTTCACAAAATAAATATTTGTGGCAATTATTTTGGTTTCATTGTTGAAGGTATAACTACAAAGTGTACTATAATATCACGATAATGTCTTGTCCTAAATTATTTAATGAAGATGATAATATTTTTCGCATATATATTGTACAAACAACGCACAATACAAATTAAAACACAAGGGTATGCTAGAAAAGATAATGTTAATTCAAATAGCATTATTAAAATTCCAACAGGCGACCTCAATACCAAGGCTATAATTTTACATAGTAACAAATACAGAAAAAAGACCTTTTATTAACTAAACTTGATAAAAATCGAAATATTTAATGAGCAAACGCCATAAGTGAAAGGTGGGATTAAGCGTCAAAGCATGTAATAGTAATTTTATGCTATTGATAATAAGACATGTTAAAAAGCAACTGATTGGAAATTATTTTCTATTGAGTTGAAAGACGGCGAAATTTGATTGTGTCAATTGTGCATTGGACTCAGTACAAAGGTTGTGCTGAATGTGTGATTTAAACATGCTATTTGAAATGAGATGTTTCGTGAAGGTCAACCATAAAGGTCGTCACCGTGGAAAACGTTTTATCATTAATCACTTGTCCTAATATTCGAGCATCTTTAGGCATAGACATGGCAAAAGAATCTGGACGGTCATTTACTATGCATTCAATGGATGTATAGGGTTATTTCTAAAGTAAGTTCCCAGTTTGAAATGGCCATAAGTTTGGCAAATTTTTCTTAATATTGTGATGACTCATCCAATAACGCGTCACGCGTCATACCTTTGGTGTTTTCTCGAGGCCTACGAGAACGCTCTAGAAGAGTATTCACCACGATATAAAAGCCGCGTCGAAGAAGGGATGGGACATTGAATCCTAGAGCCTCGCGCCGTAATCATAAATATAGATACATAAATATTATTTTAGTTAGTTTTATATTGTTATACATTTTATTATTAATATAGTGTGTGTCTAAAGTTATTGTTAGTTTTATTTAAGAACCCGAAAAGACAAACTTTACAATATATATATAAATAATAGCACTAATTTGTTCATAAAGAAACGAAGTTTTATTATCTATAGCAAGAAGAAATAGGAAAAAGTTAAATATGACCACCTCCGTGTTGTTCAATAAGTATTAATCGTTCTTCAATGGTATAAACGGCATTAGAAACTGCATTCCTTGGTATGTTGTCAGTGACATCTGATATCGATTGTTTAAATTCCTTAGGAGTAGTAAGTCTACCCCATAACCAGTAGTCAGCTGGATTTATGACTGGTGACTTAGCAGGCCAACTGTTTGGAAAATTACTACTACCGAAACATGTTTGGTAAATAAATACACCTATATTTTTTGAAACATTAATTTGTTTTATTAGACATATGAAACGCCTAAAAACCCCTCGAAATTTTATATATATATATATATATAAATTGATAAATTTCTCGGATAAGTTCCTCGGCTTTATATATATATATATATATATATATATATATATATATATAATAACTTCGTGACCTTGGTATGATATGGTAAACCTAATCAGTAGGCGATTAAAGGTCTGTATATTACTTCAAAATATATGTATTTAAAAAACTCTACATGTTTCGGCTGTATACGCCTTTATCAAGAGAATACAAAATATGAATGACGGGATATAAATGTCAAGTAATTAAGTTGCTATGGTTTAAATTATTCAAAGATACATTCTAGTAATAATAATAAATCATGCCTTAGTATTCCAAAAAATAGATAACAAGGTGTGAAAATATGTGTTGTTCGCTGCTAGCAATTTGTGTCTCCTTCTGGGTATGAACTTGTGTGTTGGTTGCTGCTGGCAGCTTGCGTCTCTCTATGGGTGTGTGGTTTTGTGTGAGAGCGTAAGTGTAGGGTTTTGTATGTCGGTGCGTTCGTGCGTGTGTTTAGTGATCGGTCGCATGAATTTAGAGAGGTCGGATGACCAGCCGTTGCGTAGGGCCGCCAACCCTTTCCCGACAACTTCTTTACAATTCCGTGCAGTACTTCGACGGTCTGACCCCCGCCCCAACGAGGCAAGGCGCAGACAGGCGAAGCGCACCCTGTACGGGGTTGCTCATCGCAACTAAGGGAACACTCTTAGTGGCTACCTCGGTCGACGATGGTCACACTTATGCCATCTTAACGTTTTCCGCCGAAGCGGGGGCATAGCACACACGTCGAACGTGTGTGTGCTGTTAACGGCTGCCTAGCCAGGTTGTCGCCCAGGACCGGTCCTAGTGGTGTGTGTATTGCGCGGCGACGAGATAGCGCCGCGTAGCATGGTTCCTCACTCTTGCTGGAAAGGCGGAATGGCACCTGACTGCCCAACGGGCAGACCCCCATAGAGTTTTGTAGCGCATATGCTAGGCTGCAACCCAGTAGAGGACCACATCAGCAAAAAACAGAAAACAGGGATAGGCAGGGAAAAGCAAGACATGAGTTATTATTACGTATGCGCCCGTGGAGCGACTTAAGATACAAAGTTGTCGGCATTCGCTCAAAACGAGAAGGAAAACCACGAAAACCTGCTCGGACAACTAGACAGGAATCAAAACACGGAACAGTCATCATGATAAGCAAAAGTATATGATATTTAAATGATATTTAAATAACATAAGGTATATAACAAAAAAAAAAAATATATAATATGATGGTAAATTGTAGATCGTTACAAAATTAAATTATAGTATATACTGCTTAGATTTCTTATATCATTTCTGTTGTTAATTGAATTTTTTTCCTGTTTAATACTAATCATTTCTTTAATTTGTCTTTTCACTGTGTGTTGTTCTTTATCAATTATCTGTGTGTTTTCAAAATCGAAATGGTGATCGCGTTGTAGTTTGTGTGTAGACAATGCAGTTTTGTCTGTTCTAGAGTATTTGTGGGCTTGTATTCTTTTGTATAAATATTGTTTCGTTTGGCCTATGTAGTAACTATCGCAATCGCGACATGGTATTTTATATACGACATGTGTTTCTCGATTTTTTTCTATTTTAGGTTTAAGTTTTGAAAATAAATGTTTATTAGTATTACTAAAATAGAAAAAAATCGAGAAACACATGTCGTATATAAAATACCATGTCGCGATTGCGATAGTTACTACATAGGCCAAACGAAACAATATTTATACAAAAGAATACAAGCCCACAAATACTCTAGAACAGACAAAACTGCATTGTCTACACACAAACTACAACGCGATCACCATTTCGATTTTGAAAACACACAGATAATTGATAAAGAACAACACACAGTGAAAAGACAAATTAAAGAAATGATCAGTATTAAACAGGAAAAAAATTCAATTAACAACAGAAATGATATAAGAAATCTAAGCAGTATATACTATAATTTAATTTTGTAACGATCTACAATTTACCATCATATTATATATATTTTTTTTTTTGTTATATACCTTATGTTATTTAAATATCATTTAAATATCATATACTTTTGCTTATCATGATGACTGTTCCGTGTTTTGATTCCTGTCTAGTTGTCCGAGCAGGTTTTCGTGGTTTTCCTTCTCGTTTTGAGCGAATGCCGACAACTTTGTATCTTAAGTCGCTCCACGGGCGCATACGTAATAATAACTCATGTCTTGCTTTTCTCTGCCTATCCCTGTTTTCTGTTTTTTGCTGATGTGGTCCTCTACTG
Source organism: Melolontha melolontha (assembly GCA_935421215.2). Lineage (NCBI taxonomy): Eukaryota > Metazoa > Arthropoda > Insecta > Coleoptera > Scarabaeidae > Melolontha > Melolontha melolontha. The sequence goes on along the minus strand of OW285237.1, from coordinate 161,525,651 downwards.
GGTTGCAGCCTAGCATATGCGCTACAAAACTCTAGGGGGGTCTGCCCGTTGGGCAGTCAGGTGCCATTCCGCCTTTCCAGCAAGAGTGAGGAACCATGCTACGCGGCGCTATCTCGTCGCCGCGCAATACACACACCACTAGGACCGGTCCTGGGCGACAACCTGGCTAGGCTGCCGTTAACAGCACACACACGTTCGACGTGTGTGCTATGCCCCCGCTTCGGCGGAAAACGTTAAGATGGCATAAGTGTGACCATCGTCGACCGAGGTAGCCACTAAGAGTGTTCCCTTAGTTGCGATGAGCAACCCCGTACAGGGTGCGCTTCGCCTGTCTGCGCCTTGCCTCGTTGGGGCGGGGGTCAGACCGTCGAAGTACTGCACGGAATTGTAAAGAAGTTGTCGGGAAAGGGTTGGCGGCCCTACGCAACGGCTGGTTATCCGACCTCTCTAAATTCATGCGACCGATCACTAAACACACGTACGAACGCACCGACATACAAAACCCTACACTTACGCTCTCACACAAAACCACACACCCATAGAGAGACGCAAGCTGCCAGCAGCAACCAACACACAAGTTCATACCCAGAAGGAGACACAAATTGCTAGCAGCGAACAACACATATTTTCACACCTTGTTATCTATTTTTTGGAATACTAAGGCATGATTTATTATTATTACTAGAATGTATCTTTGAATAATTTAAACCATAGCAACTTAATTACTTGACATTTATATCCTGTCATTCATATTTTGTATTCTCTTGATAAAGGCGTATACAGCCGAAACATGTAGAGTTTTTTAAATACATATATTTTGAAGTAATATACAGACCTTTAATCGCCTACTGATTAGGTTTACCATATATATATATATATATATATATATATATATATGAAATATTTACAAATATTATCAAATTAGTATGTAATTGCCAAGTAAATGAGGATGTAAACATTGCTGTCTACAAATTACAAAGCAAATCATACGAAATTTTTATTTTTAATTGAAAAATATTGTCTACGTTGGGAGTTGAACCCACGTCTACGGTTTGCCGGACATTTGCTTTACCACTTAAGCAACGATAGACCTTGGTAAATCTATTTAGAAATGCATTATAAAGTAACAGTGTTAATGATTCAGATGTCAGTTATTGAATGTAGATGTCAGGTTTGAAAGCAAATGTCAATTTTGAAAGCATATGTCAGTTATTGAAAGCAAATGTCAGTTATTGAAAGCAGATGTCTGTTTTGAAAGCAGATGTCAGTTTTGAAAGCAGATGTCAGTTTTGAAGGTTTGAGATTTCTAATTATTACTCCATAGCTATATGAGTGTTTAGATAATTTCTTAGCCGTTCATTAAATATATCAATTGATAAATTCTTGGAGTTTTTCGGATTTTATATGAAATTTTGACAAATAAGTATGTAATTGCCAATTACATACTAATTTGATAATATTTGTAAATATTTCATATAAAAGCTGAAAATCTCCAATTGATATATTTAATGAACGGCTAAGAAATTATCTATATATAACGAGCGATCAAGATAATTTGTAATCGAGTCAACCTTGAATCCGAAATCGTATGTATTTACTTGAACTGCACTTACATTACAAACGTCAAGTAAAATGTCAGTTGACAGCTAAAATAACAACAGTTAATGTAAACTATGCAACTGAGGACGAATGTATTTACGACATACAATTTCGGTTTCAAGGTTGACTCGATTACAAATTATCTTGATCGCTCTTTATATATACATAGATAATTATTTCGTGACCTTAGTATGTTATGGTAAATTCAAATTGTAGGCGATTTAAGGTCTGGTTTTACTTCTGTTTTTGAAGTAAAACCAGACCTTAAATCGCCTACAATTTGAATTTTCCATATATATATATATATATATATATATATATATATATATATAAAGATAATTATTTCATGATCTTAGTATCTTATGGTAGATTCAATTAGTTGGCGATTTAAGGTCTGGTTTTACTTCAATATTTATATATTTAAAACAATCTTAAATGTTTCGGCATATGATGCCTGTTTCAAAGAAATTTGAAATATGAATGACAGTATATTAATGTCATACAATATATCTGTAGTTGTCATGGATAAAATTATTCAATAATGCATTCAAGTTCAATAATAATAAATCATGTCTTGGCATTCTCTAAACAGTTAGACAACAAGAATGGCAAGCCATGAGTTATTATTATGTCTGCGCCCGTGGAGCGGCTTAAGATGTTAAGCTGTCGGCATTTGCCTTAAACGAGAAGGAAAACCACGAAAACCTACTCGCACAGCCAGTTAGGGATCTAGATACGGAACTGCCAGCATAATTAGCAAATGTTCAGATATTTAAATAACGGGCAAGCGGTTTGTCAATTAAAACTCATCTAGTTTCGATCTCTATATTTCGAGTTTGTTGCTTCTTCAGGAGATGCTAGATCTTGTAGCATTTCCTGAAGCAAAATACATAAAAGAGGCTTTGAATAAATTTTAGCTTTTATTGCTTCGTCGCCAAATTTTTCCTTGAAGATTTAGGCTTCTTCAGGGATAAATGCTAGTTTCTTTTGTCATGGTTTGAAGAAGCTCGAATACACAAAAATTTGCCAAGGCTTTTTCTATCCTTTAACCAAATTTGAGTTCAAAGAAGTGTTAATTATTCAGCTTGATGTTTTAAATACATATAACATATTTTCTAAGTTTCCGAGATTGTAAAATATTTTTTAAAAGCAGAAAAGTATTGAATATAGTATAGGCAAAATCGAATATTTCAATAAGAAGACTGTTGTTTGCCAAATTACTGACAAACAACTGTAGATAGTTTCACAAACGTTTTAGCAATAAAGGAATTTTTAAAATAACATTTTCTTTGGTGAAGTGTTATTGACTTTACATATATTCTCAAAAAATACTGTAAAAGTAGTATGTTTTGTAAGAGAATCAACCGTTCGATTTTATATGAATGAACTTTAAACAGGGAGTGTTATATATAATATTCTCTAAACACATGATTAACTTGATCTTAGAATGTATCAAAATTTATACTTCCAATAGCGTCTTGGAAATTATCATACTAATTTTAGTATATGTTTAAATATCATCTGTTAGTATCAAAAAAATTAAAAATGGCAAATTTGGCTTATTGTAATAAATATTAGAGTAACAGGATATTATAAACCTGTAATAATATGTTGTGTTTCACTATAAATTTTGACATTGAAACTAGCTATAACGAGGTCAAATGAATTTGATTAATGTTTTTTTGATTAAACGAGTCTCTGATTAGGCTAATGAAATGCAGACATGGTGAACAGTGCCAGTAATAGTCCAAATGTGAACTGGAAATAATATTTCTACAACATGTTAGTTCTAGAAGTATGCATGCATAATTCTATAAATTATTATCCAGGTGCATGTTACCTACAACCGGTCAAAAATATAACAGTTAATTTCCATTTTTAAATATACAGTATGTCCCCAGATCGCCGCATGAATAGGTAAAAAGGTCTGAAAACATTTAAGTTGAAATTTCATCCTCTGGATTCAACCCTTCATGGATAGAATATAATTTTTGAAAATGTACAAAAAGGAGTAATTTTTCCCACTAATAATGTGTCTTTTTCTGTAGGCGAAAAGTTGTTGAGATTGATAAATTATGCAATTGTGCAAAATTTCAACAAGGTTGGTTGACTTCATCTTTAATTAGATATGAATATAAAAATAACAAAACTTAATGAATTCCCTAAGTCTGCCGCCTTTATTAGCATATTTCTCAATTTAGGTCCAACATACAGTGAATCTCTTATCTCCTCAAGGGAAACTTAATTTACAGTATTCCTAATGCGATTCTTTAACACCTCTACATCATTCGGAATTCTATTCGAATATACTATTTGTTTTATCCGATCCTGAAAGATAAATCCATGATTGTTAGATCAGGGATCTAGGCGGTCACAAAATGTGACCAGAGAGAATTTGAATAACCTTTCTTAACATTTTGTCGTATCTTCTATAGAAAAAGCACTTTATTAGTGGGTAAAATTACCTTGTCGTATATTTTAAAGGCATGTTCAATTTTTCAAAACTAAAAGTACAGCACAAATTAGTTTCTATCCGAGCAGGGTTGAACCCCAGAAACTGAAAGTTCAATTCAAAAATTTTCAAATCTTTTACCTATTCATGCGCTGATCAGGGGACACATTGTAGGTAAATATTGAATACAAAATTTTCTTATTGTTAGTCTAGCGAAATTGTCAATTGAATTTGATATTTATAATACCTGACACAAGTTGCTTGTGTTATACACCGTGTCCAAAGTTTTCGGTGCACTATTGCTATCTCAGTTAATTTTAGAGCTATAGTTATGATTAAATTAGCAAATTATTAGTATTTTTACCGCTGATTAGTATGCAGGTCATGAAAAAACAACTGAATTACGCATTTCTGAGAAATTTTAAATTTTGTTTTTTTTTTAATGGAAAACCCTCTATATTTGTACATATTTTGAAGGATAACTTTATTTACGATATAAAAGCTTCATACACTACTGTCCTTAAGCGAATAATAAAGTAGTTCTGCCAATTTTAGTTGATGTCAAAGAAACACTATTAATACTAGGCGTCTTTCGCTTCAAGTTCAAGCAATAACAAATAGTAAGCCCATTGAAATTGTGTCAATAACGTACTGCATATCTCATTTGTAGAAAAAATGCAAGAAATGCGCTTCGTTACTATCAGTACACATGTGAATCGTCAATTATTATATCAGTTTTATTTTCTAAGATTGCATAGAAAATTTCCAAGTAACGAAGAAACATTTAAGGTACGAAGAAGGAAAAAGGATTTTCTAATAGACAAAGAAACGGAGGTAAATGATCATATTTTGGGACCAATCCAGAAAAATCCGTTGGAAGTTGTATCGGAGAATTAGATTTGAAAAAGAGTACAGTGCACGGTATGTTAATAAAATATAAGTTGTGCCCGTACAAACATCACAAAGTTCAGACTTTACTTCACGGCGATGCAGAGAGAAGATTAGTTTTCTGTAATTGGTTGAGAAGTTTTTATAATGAAGGTCTAGATAATTTAAATTACATTCTATGGTCTGACAAATCTAACTTTTCTAGTTTAGATATGTGCAATAAGCAAAATCAGGATTATTGGAGTAGAGAAAATCCTCTGAGAGTTGATCCACGCTATTCCCACCACCGGTTTAGTTTAAATGTGTGGCGCAGATTAATGGGCAACAGAATGTTGGTCCAGTTTTCTATCATGGTACTTTAACTAGAGACCACTATGTACGGTTATTAACAGAAATTCTGAATAGTCTCTTAGATGATGTCAGTGCTTGATGAGCTCCGTATTTATTTTCAACAGACTAGGGTATCTCCGCATAATTACGTTAACACTTCCTATTTGTTAAACGGAACGTTTAATCAAAAATAGATAGGAACCAACGTACCCATTCGTTGGCCTGCACGTTCTCCTGACTTGACACCTCTAGATTTTTATCTTTGGGGTTTTTTAAAGGATGAGGTATACAAGCAACGATATCGAAATGCGATGGAACTTTTATTAGACAAACGCCAAATAATATTTCTAGTCGAACTATTAGAAAAACTACTCAAAGCATTATCGTGGGAGCCGAAAAATGCATAATGTCTTTGAGCATTTATTAAGTTAGGCGAAATGTTGAATAGGTAATACAAAATGACACTTATTTGATTATTGTGTATGCTATTTTCTTTTGCACCGTGAACATTATATTTTGTTATTATTTTCCATGACCGGCATAGAATTAAATGTTAATAAATTTCTTAAGGTTTAAACGCTTCCCGTTTGTTTATTTTTTAGTTAAAGATAGTTATGTATTAGATATTTTTTATTCAAGATATTATGCTCTTTCAAAATATGTACAAATATACATATAAGAAAAAAACAAAATTCCAAATTTCTCAGAAATGCGTAATTCAATTGTTTTTTCATGATCTGCATACTAATCAGCGGTAAAAATACTAATAATTTGATATAACCCAAAACCGTAGCTCCAAAAAATAACGGAGACAGCCATAGTGCACCGATAACTTTGGAGACGGTTTATATTAATTATTTTTACAAAAATTATATATATATGTATATATATATATATATATATGTATATATATATATATATATATATATATATATATATTAAAAATAATAGATTTTTTATTGGTTTTAGCGACCTTTTATTGAATTTTGATGTTTTTACGACGTTTCGACTTTTATTAATTCAGTCTTTTTCAAGTAACTAGAAACAAGAAATATTACAATGAAAACATGAGAACTGTGTTGGTTTTGTGTGATAGACTTAACAATTAAATTAACAATTTAAAATTTAAAATTAGATTTAAAAAAATTAAGTTAACATTTAAAGTTGTAGTTTAATTAAAATTAAGTTAAAAATAGCTTAAATGAATAGGTAGGGAAACATTAAAGTGATTACATCTGTATGAATAAATTGGAAATTTGAATTACACTACAAATACAGTAAATAGAACATTGAAAAGACAAATAAACTCACCGTTATTATTTGTTTGGTTTTCAAGGGTACGCAGTTTGTGCAAACATGTGTTTTTTTTAGGGACATCCGAGGAGACCCTTTTTTCTTAAGGAGCCACCGTACTTGTGCGGATATTGTAGGTGACTAAGTCTTTAGTTTAGGGATGTTAATTTCTGTTCTTTGGAATTAGCAAAGTGGTCGGGACCGTATTTAGGGGTATATAGTTAAAGTTGTTTTTACTAATGGTAGCTTTCTTTCAATTGTGTCTTGTGCGTGCAGGGGGGTTTTTGATTTTATCTATTGTTTTATGAGTGGGTAATGAGTTTTGAAAGTCCATCAATTTCGTTTCTGTCGTTTATTATTTTGCTATTTTTGAAAATATGGATCATTTCTAAGACTTCTCTAGCTTTTGTATTCTTTTTTTGTGTTATTACTTTGGTGTTATCAAAATCAAAATTATGTTTAAGTGTCAATTGGTGTTTTTTTAAAGCAGTTTGATTTTTTGCGTATTTGTGACCTTTCAATCTTTCTTGTAGTAACTGTTTTGTTTGGCCTATGTATACTTTGCCACAGTCTTTGCAGGGTATGTTGTATATTGTGTGTGATTGTTTTAGTGTAGGTGTTGAGTCTTTATGTTTGGTGTGTAGGAATTTTAGGTTTTTACCGCTTTGGTGTGCTATTTTAAAATTAAACGGTTTAAATATATTGTCTAATTTTTCGGATAATCCAGTTATATAGGGTGTGGGGATATATGTTAATTCATTGTTTTTTTTGTTTTTGTTTTGGTTGTTTGTTGTGTTATAAATTTTATTGAGTCTAAGTTTTATAATTTATAAAACTTAGACTCAATAAAATTTATAACACAACAAACAACCAAAACAAAAACAAAAAAACCAATGAATTAACATATATCCCCACACCCTATATAACTGGATTATCCGAAAAATTAGACAATATATTTAAACCATTTAATTTTAAAATAACACACCAAAGCGGTAAAAACCTAAGATTCCTACACACCAAACTTAAAGACTCAACACCTACACTAAAACAATCACACACAATATACAACATACCCTGCAAAGACTGTGACAAAGTATACATAGGCCAAACAAAACAGTTACTACAAGAAAGATTGAAAGGTCACAAATATGCAAAAAATCAAACTGCTTTAAAAAAACACCAATTGACACTTAAACATAATTTTGATTTTGATAACACCAAAGTAATAACACAAAAAAAGAATACAAAAGCTAGAGAAGTCTTAGAAATGATCCATATTATCAAAAATAGCAAAACAATAAACGACAGAAACGAAATTGATGGACTTTCAAAACTCTATTACCCACTCATAAAACAATAGATAAAATCAAAAACCCCCCTGCACGCACAAGACACAATTGAAAAAAAGCTACCATTAGTAAAAACAACTTTAACTATATACCCCTAAATACGGTCCTGACCACTTTGCTAATTCCAAATAACAGAAATTAACCTCCCTAAACTAAAGACTTAGTCACCTACAATATCCGCACAAGTACGGTCGCTCCTTAAGAAAAAAGGGTCTCCTCGGATGTCCCTAAAAAAAACACATGTTTGCACAAACTGCGTACCCTTGAAAACCAAACAAATAATAACGGTGAGTTTATTTGTCTTTTCAATGTTCTATTTACTGTATTTGTAGTGTAATTCAAATTTCCAATTTATTCATACAGATGTAATCACTTTAATGTTTCCCTACCTATTCATTTAAGCTATTTTTAACTTAATTTTAATTAAACTACAACTTTAAATGTTAACTTAATTTTTTTAAATCTAATTTTAAATTTTAAATTGTTAATTTAATTGTTAAGTCTATCACACAAAACCAACACAGTTCTCATGTTTTCATTGTAATATTTCTTGTTTCTAGTTACTTGAAAAAGACTGAATTAATAAAAGTCGAAACGTCGTAAAAACATCAAAATTCAATAAAAGGTCGCTAAAACCAATAAAAAATCTATTATTTTTAATATTAAGACGGCCAATAAAATAAATAAGAAAAATAAATTTCTTATAAACACTAAATATATATATATATATATATATATATATATATATATAAAATTATAATTATGGTCGGAGATATACATAGCAGGACTGCATATTGTGACAAAACTATTAATTGATTCAGCCTTTACGTATATTAACAAACCCACACGACCATTAAAAAAGAAGATTTACACTGGCGTCTTAATTACTGTTAACTTTAATCTAACTTGTTAATTAGTGTACACTTTGTACACTAATTAACTGTATGTAACCTTCCGTGAATTTCATTAATCTTGATTTAAGTTGATTTTTCTACGAGTTTTAAAAATAATCGGACTCAAGACATAGTTAATATTTGTTTTGAACGGACAAGTAGCAAAAGCAAATTTATTCAAAAATTAAGCTTGCCATGAAGATGTATGACGGGAATTTTTTGTTATCTACCTAGCTATGTAAGAAACGAATTAGAAAACAAAAAAAAATATATTTTCCAACGTAAGAACCATTTGACACACTTATTCAGACGTTTCTTTAATAACACTATGCCTTCGAAAAGATTCTATTGGTATTTCCGCAAAATACGACCTCCACAGTATTTTCCAAGTCGTCATTCGATAAAAATCGACGCCCTCTCAAGTGTTTTTTAAGTTTTGGAAAGAAATAACTTATGTCTCAAAAGTTTTGGCACGAATTTCTGTAAAACATTTTAAAAATTAAAAATAGTGTAAGGGTTTTTCAGAACAGATATAATTAATATCTTTATTAACAACAAAATTTTTATTTTGAATTAAACGTAAAGGTCCATAGTCTTCAAAAATTCGCAGTCTTCTAGGAATATCTCGCATCAAGCGTTGGACCGTTTCAACACCACTTCCACTTCTCCCGAAATTTTCGAAAAATCCGCCGTCTTAACTGTTGCTCGTTTTCGGCTTCCCAACCTCGATCATACACTTTTCAAGACAAAATGGCCCAGAAATCTTCAATTGGTCGAGCCTGCGGTAAATTTAGGGGTTGTGGTTTTTCAGCGCTATAGGTATGCTGCGAACATTGAGCCAATTTTGAGATTCGCGTGCACACAAGATATAATTTCATCTTGAACATAATTGTGGTGGATAAAATTAATCAATTTTGTTAAGCATTTGTTAATATAGCTTCGATTGTCGACAGCTTCGCCTCTATCTTATCCAACGTAAGATCTGGAAATTCCGCCAATTGATATCGCGCACCAAACTAAAACTTTATCAGCAGATTTGGCCTTTGTTTATATTTTATATTGTCTTGACATTCCTCTACACTGCTGTAAAAATCGGCATTTCCTTTAATATCCGAATTACTTAAAGTAAGGTAATTTTCATCATATATGACGATGACTTTGTCATTTACAAAATGAGTGCGCCTTAAAGCACGGCAACAACTCGATATTCTAACTGATTTGGCGTATATTTAGGACATTTCTTTCTTTTGCGATATTCTACATCTCTTCTCTTTAGTTCTCTAGAAATTGTATCCTTGGAAACACCGTAACGTCGTGAAAGTTTTCTCAATGACTGTTCGATTTTATTTTTGGCACTTTCGACTAACTGTTTGCTCCAGTTCACAGTCTCGGTCTTCCAGTTTTCAGAAGATTTAGGCACGGCGAACCTTGCATCGCACGATATATGGTTCTCCGCCGCACATTTTGATTTTCAAAAAGTTGGACTATTTGAACTTTAGGCATCTGCTCAACTAAATTATAAACGCTTTTTCGGAGCTCTAATTTATAAGCCATTACAACACAATCGATTTCGGTAACTGAACTGTTATTAAAATAACAAATCATTGAATTACTGTTGTTTGTAAAATCAACTCGATATTTTGATATTTTTAATTTTTTACTAAAACTTTAAAGACATACATTGATAGTCACAGGGTGCGAGATTGGGACTTTGAGGACTGTGGCTAAGGTGAATGTTGTAATTTCTCAAAGCCGCATTCATTGATTACTGCTTGAATAATTCGTGTCTTATGGACCCTACAGTTGTCACGCAGAAACAGTTTTCTTATAATAAATTAAATACTAAATTAGTATTGGTTGTAAAAAAGTATTTAAAATTATTTATTAGGAAAATACTACAGAATTCGAAGTATAACGCCATTGGACTCGTCAAATTCGACTCGGAACTATCCTAACTTATACCTTTCGTACATCATCTCATCTGCATCTACGGTGTTGGGTTTTATTATGTCAGCCAGTTAGTTTTAGGATCTAACTGTTCTGAAATAACTGAACCAAGTTTTTGTTTTGAGTAGATTGGAGTATGTTTCAGTAATAGACTCACTTGAACAGGTTCAGCGAAGATTTCTGAAATACTATTCCTTTGGTTATGATGGTAGGTATGCAGAAAAAATACTGACTACAACTACCTTCTAGACAGACATAACTTCAAGTCCTTAAGACATCGGTGAGAAGCTAATGCTGCGCAATTTATATGTAAGCTAATTGATTGTAGAATTGATCCGTCTGACATATTAAACTGTACGTACAGCACCTCATGTGCCTAGAATGACGTCAAGATCTAAATCCACTTTTTATTCACCAAGAACTGGAACTAACACGTTAATAACTCCAATTAACTTATGTACCTTTGTTCGGATACTTTATATACTGACATTTTTAAGGGAGATGTTTAGGTTAAGATTGCGTTCAAATTTTTTTTTTGTTTAATTAGTGTATTTATTTATATTCTGTATTTTCTTGTTGCTTTTTCATGTTTTTGTTCTAGAAATATTATTATCTGTTGGACAATAAAGGCTATTACTACTATTACTATTGTTATTATTTTTATGTAGTCAAGTTATCACGTCTCAGCCTGTAGCCAGGAAACATTTTATTCTACCCATATATCTCTGGGTATGAGCTTAGTGATACGTGGCTCTTGTTGCGGGGTAGTAAACATCATACGACGGTAATTACTACTTCTATATAAAACAATTTATTGTTTTTTTGTTTTTCCCATGATTATTGAGATTATGAAAGTCTATGGCGGCGTATTTAACCAACGATTTGAATTTATTCTATTTGTAAACATTTACGGGCTATAGTACATGTATTGAGTATTATTGATTGATGTATTAATTCGTGGACTTTGGATGGTAATTCTAATGATTTGACTATTGGAGTGTGATTCCGCTAACTGATCTAATAAAGGGTATTGCATATACGTTTTTCTGTTTCCAGATACGCTGAAGTTCTGTCTATAGTTGTGTGTATTTTTCAATTTTGCTTGAGTGTTTGCTTTTAATATAATTGTGCGCTGGTACAGCTATGTCTATTGAGTATCTGATGCGTTCCACTTTATCCTGAAGTACGATGCTGAAATCTGTTCGTCTGTAGGTATTGCGATATCCCAATAAATTTTGTGTCTCCAGTTTTCAAGAATTGTTGTAACTGTATATTTATAGTAAGGCGGAGACATTGTATTTTTGTGCCATTGCTTGGTGGAGTATTTTAATACCAACAAGACTAAGAGGTAGATTTATAAATGCAAGAAATTTCGAGAAAGCTAGAATTTGCCTATTCAAAAATCCGCCATTTGCAAGGGCGAATACTATTTCCAAAATAAATTTAGTAAACTATCGATATTAGCGAAATACTACATTGTGCTTTTGGAAAACGGAGAATATTTGAGGTCAAAGCTAATTTAACCAATTAAATGTAAAATACTGTTTTTATAATTAAAGCTAGGCTCCTCCTCGTATATACCTATGCTCATGGTATGATTATGATTTATTTACTTCGAAAAAAAACCTGCTGAACAAAAATATTTAAAGGAAAATCATATGGGAGAGTTTTAAGTGTCGTAAAAATTAGCCATTGTCATAAAAAAAGTTCAACAAGTCTCAAAAAGTTACTTGGGCAGCATTGGGTTAATGGAAGCATTCTTGATGAACTACTCAAGATAACTTATAAAATTTATTTACTTGTCTTTTTCAACAATGAGATAGTCAAAATTAAAAAGTAGCTCAGAATAAGTGTCTACTCATATATTTACATTTTAAATTGTTTACTGTTAACCAATTAGTATTAATGGGTTCGTCCATAGTCCAATATAATAACATCTTCAACAATAATACAAAAATTGTCAAAAAAAAATAGAAGATGGCAATCAGGTATTACGGTATATTCTAAAAGGCTTCGGTGTCCAAATTATTTCTGGGCAATTTTATTTCAAAAATCAGCTTACTGAAGTATCAGGAGGTGTGATAGCAGATACCGGAGGAAATTTCATTTTTGGAAACTGTGTGCATTACAACTCTCTATTTAGTATTTAGAATTATGTACATATTTTTTAAAAAAATTGACCTAAAATTTCATCTACTAACATAAATGCCGATACAACCGTATGATGTAAATAAACCTGGTGTCCTATGACAGTGCTACCGCTTAAGAATGTATTACTGAAGCAATATCAAGTTCAAAATGTCTAATAAACATATGTCCAAAATCATTTCATAACTGAGCTACAAGCATTTGGAGTTTTAGATAACGCTACTAATGCAGATAATTTGTACCGCTGCAAAAAATCTCATTGAAAATCATTTAAAAAGTCGCTTTATTGAATTAGTTCTTCAAAATATCCCCCAATTGCAATTACATAGTCTTGTTCTTCTCAGAATTGAAGAAGTAGCTCTACTAATAAGATCAGGACGAATAGTTTTAGCGACATCTTCTTAGCAATTGGTTGTTCTCTGTTTTAAGGTTTTTCTACATAAAGCAAATTTTTTACCATCTCCATAAAAATAATCTAGGGGATTTAAGTCTGGTGACCTTGCTGACCAAGCAACTGGTGAACCTCTTCCAATCCAGTGGTTCGTATAATTTTTAAAATCTGTTACCTCTCTACCAAAGAGTGGAGATGTGCCATCGTGCTTTATTCACATTCGTCGTTTTACATTAAGAGGAAAGTTATCCAGTAATGTTGGAAGGTAACTTTCCAGGAAATGTAAATAATGAACGGCCGTGAGACATTTTTCGCTTATAGACGAACTAATTATACAGTCGTTAATAATACCACATCAAACATTCACCGAAAATCTATAATCTTGAAAATGGGATTCGCTTAGTTTGTGGTGGATTTTCAAGTACCAAAAAATGTGAATTCCTAGTGTTATTGAAGCCGTTGCGGGTGAAGGAGGCTTCATCACTAAACAATATTCTCTCACTAACCAGCGACTAAATTCAAGTCTTTAAAGCTTCTACAGGTAAGATATGGTGCAGGTACAAACCGAAATTGTATAAAGCTCTAAATACTCTCACCGAATTCATTTCTGTATTTACGGAAGAAAGAATGATTCATTGGCAAATAATGAACTTGTGATATCAACGATGTTAGTAGGGTTCATTGGACTCTATACGATACAATAGCTGGCTATTTCGCGGTACCAAAATGGGTTTATTAAATAATTTAAAATTAAAAATAAAATTACACAGCGGATTTTTTAGATAATTTTTTTCAAATAAAATTTTAAATAATACTCATTCAGAATAACGCTGCATGTATTAAAGTTCCAGATAATATACTTGTCAAATTAAAAAAAAATGTAACGAATAAAACTCAATTACAAAACAATGATATCTAAGGGCCACTATTATAAACGATAAAATCTGCACATTTTATTTAGTAAGCAAATAAATTTAATTTACTCTATAGATTGGGTATTATACATAGCGAATAAGAAAATTAAACAAGTAAATCTACTAATTAATTTACACCCTAGAAAATCGTGGTGTTAAATTTTATTTGTTTGTTAAACGCGAAAAGCTGTTTACTCGACTGGTTCAAATAAATATAACCTTATTTTTAAAAGTTTATATTTTGTGTGTTTGATAACTTAAATTTTTATAATGCCAGATTTATCGGTTTGTATTTTACAAATATAAACAAAAGGAAATAGTAAAAAATTCGGATTTTTTCGTAATTTTTCATTTTATTCAGTGGCTCCATCGTTTATCGAAAGGCTAAACTACAAAATACATAGCTATTCAGAGTTATTCTACAAATACTTATTTTACTTGCATGCATTTTTTATAATACCAGATTTCAATTTATTCGTTGAATAAATTTATTCGCCAAGTTGTTATTCAGAGATTTATTCGCTGTTTATAATACCGGCCCTAAGTGAAATTTTATGCCAGACTATAATAATTTAAACAAAACTTTTCTAAGCACATCGGTTATACGTAACATACTGATATCGATAAGTTCAGGTACCACTATATATTAATATTCTTCGTTTCCAAACTGTTAATTTGTATATGTATATACATACACATATAAGACAATAAATTGTCGAAACAAACATTAAAGGGGTGCATTTATTTGAAACAATACGTTATTTAGCTTAATTGCGAGAAAATTCTCCATACCCTCATGTGGCAGGCGTTAAGTCTGTTGGATATTCTTTTTGAGCAAGTTCTTGTTGCAGAAGTTCAGAAGTAGCTACAGGAAACTTGCTCGTTTGTCTTAAACATCGATGGACATTGTTAAAAACAGTTCTACAATGTATTTTATGAGTGGTATGTCGCCGACGATATTTATCAACTACCACTCGTCCATTTCTATTACACAATCCATAAACAAAGTGAATATTGGTGTTTTCTTCATTCCACAAAATTATCGTACTTTTATTTTAATGTAACACAATGAAATAAATACGCTAAATTAACTTAATTAACGTTTACTGTCACAATGAATAATAAATGATGAACCACGTCCACCCCGAATTTTTAATAACGAAATCGACAGCGGTACAAAATACCTGCATCAGTAGGGTTATCTAAAACTTCAGATGCTTGTAGCTTAGTTACGAAAGAGTTTTGGGCATATGATCATTAGATATTTTTAACTTGAAATTGGTTCAGTAACCCATCCTTAAGCTGTGTCAGTTATGTAACGGGACACCCGGTATAGCTTAAGGATTGAATTCGTTATATTGGAAAAGTATAATTTACAAAACATTTGATTTCTTTCATACATTTAGAAACGTGCTTTAATTTACTTAGATACAATTTTTTATCTGTATATGTGAACCATCAATAAAGCGACAAAATGTGCTAAAAAAGTTTAATTTATTGTTATAAGTTGCCATAAATTAATATTGTCTTATTCTACCAGAATGCAACTGCTAACAATAGGTTAAATAACAAACACATAAAATTTTGATTGTAATATATTAGTTATGAACACTGTAAAACTTTTAAATATTAAAAAATAGTTAAATAATACGTACATAAACAATAAAACTGATGAAGATAATAAACAGGTACCACTTTAGATTACATTTCGATTAATTTCATTTGAGAAAATAACAGAAAATGAATTTAAGCGCTTTTCACATGTCCATTTCCACAACACGATTTGTACGAGGCAATCATACACACGCTATATGAATCGTAAAATTCAATGCAGTGACATAAACATGGTTAACATGCTCTTTACTTTATGCGATGTTTTCAAGGTTTCAGTAGTTAGGTATTAGGATTTCTTCTCCATAGAACGCCTTATCATTATTACTATTTGTTTGTGTAAGTGCTGTATGATTTATGAATATTTTTGTATATTGATATGCGCCCCTCTTCATTTGTACGTATTTATGTTTGTATATACGTGTTAGCGTTATTAAAAATCATGTGGATGTGTATATTACGTTTCCATTTACGAATGTACGATAAGAAACATTGAAACATAATTAAACGTTTTTTCGAACGCCTTTCAAGACGTTACGATGGTCATGGTATCCTTGTGAAACTATATTAAGTTTATTTAAATTGTATATCCTTATTAAATAAAGATAATTTAGATAGCTGAATTCCATTTATTTAAATAGTATAATTTGTAAGTAAAAATATTAAAGTACTGAAATATAGTATGCCACAAATAGCATTTTCTTAACTTCTTCAGTAAACATGATAATAGTGTTATATTAGAAATGAAAAATTATGTATATCGGGTTCTTTTTTTATCATTACACATACATCGCCCTATGTGTAGGGCTAAAAAAATAAAAGTCAATGCATTTGTGGAATAGTAGGCAACCAGTTATACACCAGTGATGTATTTTTCCAATTTTCAAATATTTCCGATTTTTCATTCATACGTAAATCTTAAATTAAAAAATAGATAATTTATTTAAAACAGTTAATTATCCTAACAGGCGTATACCTTATGCGAAGACAATTTTGAATATTTTTAACAAATTAAAAGAAGATAGATAGTATTTCTTTAGGTATGAAATATATCTAAGATTAAATTAGTGTATCAAAAAAGGTAGAAAACATGAAAGCGTTGATAACAAAAAAATATAAATAGATTTTACCATTCTATGAGATTGTAGAACGACCTCACACTACTTTTAATGAATTACCGAACGTAACCCACGTATTGGGGGAATTTCAGTAACACGATAAAAACAAATAACATCTCAATAAGTTGTTTTATAAAATGGATATATTGATCTTAAAAAGCAGTAGTGGGAAATTCCTCTAGGTAATAAATATGTTATTATTTCTTTAATAATCACTATAAATTTTTGACTGTACAATCATCTGACAGCATCATTACTAGAATTAAAGATTGAAAAAGGCAAGACATTATGCGACAAACTTTTGGAATCTGTTAAAGCAAGGCTATTTTCATATGAAAGACGATCAGTTATTAAAGTAGCAACTGTTTTTGACCCTCGATTTAAAAGAGAAAGATTTCGTAGTACTAAAAATGTTACCGGGGTTACTTCTTTTTTAGAACAAGAAATGTTTAATATTATGAAGAAAATAGATACTGAAAATAAAGAACAAATGCCTGTAATAGTAACAGATATTAGTCCACGTCAAAGGTCACTTTCTTTATTTGGATTTTTACAAGAAAGAATAAGAGGAAGTAAAAATCAGCTACAGCTGATGTAATAATAACTAAAAGGCAATACCTCGAAAGGCCAAATTCAAATCAGAGCGTAGATCCTCTTTTATTTTGCATTTTTATTTGGATTTTCTTTTAGGTAATAGAAATGGAACTGAAACTCTTAGAATAATGTACTAGGAAATACTTTTCTGTATTCCAACAAGTTCAGCAGAAAATGAAAGAGTGTTTAGTATAGCTCATTTAATAATAGAGCACTGGCGTGCAAGCTGAAAATGTTAATATGATAATGTACTTAAATAATATTTTAAAAATATTAATAAGTAACCTAAGTATTTAATTAAAATTACACCGAACCTTTTCCTATTAGATAAAATAATAATTCAATGGGTTTCATCTTACTATGTTTTCTAACTATTAAAGATATAAATGTTTAAGCATTCAAATGGAAATTATTTAGATTGCCATACAGAATGACATGAATCTCTTTAAATCTATTACAACTCTTTGATTTATTAGTAAAAATTATGTTATTTAAAATTTCTTTGTTTTCATTTAACAAATTAAACATTATATCACAAAAATCAGTTCGTTTTACTTTATCTTCCTCGAAAAGCTCTTGCTAATTCTTTCAGTGTTTTGAACACCGTGCAGTTCGGATAGTCTAAAATACCAGGCTACATTTAAAAGCGATCCTACAGATCGCTAATTAACCGTTCTTCTACATAACACGGGATATTCAGCTTCCTGTATTCTGTTAACATGTGATTGGTTTTATTTTTTTTTTGTGAGAATTTAGAAACCAATCAAATCTTTGAATTTGTTAAAAAATATTTAAAATTGTCTTCGCACAAGGTAAACGCCTGTTGGGATAATTAACTGTTTTAAATAAATTATCTATTTTTCAATAAAATGTATTTAATTTAAGATTTATATATGAATAAAAAATCAGAAATATTCAACGATTGGAAAAATACGTCACTGGTGTATAAATGGTTGCCTACCATGCCACCACTGAATTGACTTTTATTTTTCAGCTCTACACGTAGGGTGATGTATGTGTAATGACTAGAGAACGGATGCAATTTCCATAAAACGCAATCGGCAATTGGAATTGTGTATAACGCCGCACAGTACATCCCGGCGTAATTCAATGAAGTATTTGTTTGACTTACTCGGCCACCTGGTCTCGCACGATAATAATGGACAACTCAGCTATTGTATTCGGAGAATATAGTGTTTTTTAAAGTGTTTTCATGAGCGTAGATAGAAGCGGGGTTTTTATAATGGATTTTATTTATTAATTTATATTTTCGTAAGTTAAATAAAGTGCTGTGCGTTAGTTTCTTGTTTTCGTAGTTCTAACTGTTATTTACATCGTAATTTTTGTGATAGATCCTGTTTAATATCGTTTGATTGAATCTATTTCTACCAATTATTTCGACGAAAGTGTGCATTGAATTCTGTAAAACTTTTATGGCGGCTAATATTCCATTAAATAAACTTAGCAATCCCACTTAAAAAATATACTGGTCGAAGTGTTCCTGATGAATCAACTTTACGCAAATATTATGTTTCTAGGTGCTATACGAGAACAGTAGAACGCATTAGAAGCCATCTTTTAAATCAATACATATGGATAAGTGCCGACGAAACGGTGGATATGTTAGGACGCTGTGTGGTAAATGTTGTAGCTGGTGTACTACATTCAACTATTCCCTATAACTCATATGTAATAGCAACAAGTGTTATAAATAGAGTTGATGCGGAAACAGTTGCTGAAACCATTAAGGAGAATATGCAAAAAATGCTTCATTCGGACGCCACGTACAAAGAAAAAATACTTTTATTTGTCAGTGATAGTGCTGCGTATATGTTAAAAACATGCAGACTATTGAAGAAAACATATCCTAATATGCTGCATATTACTTGTGTAGCACATGCTCTCCACAGAATCTGTGAATATATCAGAGACACTTTTCCGGAAGTTGATAGACTTGTATCAGCTTTTAAAAAAGTTTTCAGAAAAGCACCATTGAGAGTAGCTCTTTTCAGGGAAGAATTTCATCTCTGTCACTGCCTCCCACTCCAGTAATAACTAGATGGGGAACATGGCTGGAAGTTGCTAGTTATTATGCTGAGAATTTCAATAGTCTAAAACATTTCGTAACACTGCTAAAGGAGGATGCTAGAAGTATTGGTGAGTGCAAGGAGCTCACACAAATCCCAAACTTAAAAAATCAGTTGTACTTTCTTCACGAACACTTTGGAAAATTGCCAAAACTAATCACTTATTTTGAAAATCGAAATCTCAAATTAAATGACGGATTAACCACATTAGATGTGGCTGTTAATAATTTGAAAAGTATTTCAAGTGACTTCGGATGTTGCCTTCGGCAAAAGTTTGAAGCAATTCTTAATAGAAATCCAGATTTAATTACATTGCAGCAATTATGTATGGAGACAATTCCACAAAATCTAACGGCTAAATATGAAGAAATAAAAGAATATTTTCAGTATGCACCTATAACCAGTTGCGATGTAGAAAGGACGTTTTCTATTTATAAAGATGTACTTAATTCAAAGAGAACAAAATTGACAGAAGAAAACCTTGAGAAACTATTGCTAGTCAATATTAATAGTCCTTTACTCAACTTGAACGACAAAATAAACAAATAAAAATGTTCCAATTATAGAAATAAAATTAAAAACTTTAAAAATACAACTTTTCAACAAATACATATGTATTTCGTAATTTTATAGATCACCACCCGTTTGTTTTCCAATTATATAAATACAATTAATTAATAAATATGTATTTTGTAATTTTAGATAGGTAGATCACCACCCGTATGTTTTCCAATTATATAAATAAAATTAAAAACTTTATAAATACAACTTTTCAACAAATAAATATGTATTTCGTAATTTTATAGATCACCACCCGTTCGTTTTCCAATTATATAAATAAAATTAAATATTTTAGAAATACAGCCTTTCGCCAGTACTGCACTGGGCTTTGCGTCATGTGGTAAGCGCGTCCGTTCTCTAGTAATGACAAAAAATAACCCGGTATACCTATCAGTTGATTTCTAGGACGTGAGTGCCCTAAGAAAAAACAATTGTTCGGGAAATATCAAACTTATTTTAATGCTGTATCATGAATTTAATACAATAGTAATTTCTCCAAAGATTGTATAACGAGCGATAACTTTTTAGTTTTGCATATAGCCTCATAGACGGCACCTGCAACAAAACGTCAGGTGTCAAATTAATCTAAATCTTTCGTTAACTGAAATCTAAAGTTTCATAAAAATACGACAAGTGATTTAGTCATAGTGAATTTTTAAAGTTTATAAGTTGTCCGAAAAATGGAATTGAGTCGAGAATATTTTCGCGCAACAATTTTTTACAACTTTCGTCCACAATTGGTCTGTTTTACCCGAGCCCGGGAGCCAAACTGACGAAGTCTATTGATACAGAAACACGTGTCTTTGGTTGAAGTAAACATTGGAAAATGTGGGGTGTATATGTACAGATACAGATGTGTGTAATGCATGTCTGTTTCATTTGCAACAAATGAGGAATATGTGCTTAACGTATTGATGTACTTAAATTTGTTTGGTATATTTGCTGCCATCTGGCATCGTGTTAATGGAGTTACACCAATATACGTATTTCTTCCCCTTCTGTAGCGGCATAGCTGGGCGAGAGAAAATCGCATTTTTTTCGGCGTAGTTACTTTTGTCCGTCCGATGTCACTAGATTATCTGGTGCCACCTGTTAGGATAAAATTTGCTACTTATCTGTGCGGCGATCCATCAAACTTTACTTCAATAACTAAACTGACGAAGTCTATTGAGACATAAACACGTGTCTTAGACTGAAGTAAACGTTAGAAAATAAGGTGTGTATGTCCATGTGTACTGATACAGATGTGTGTAATGCATATCGGTTTCATTTGTAATGTTTGTCATTGTGTCGTTATTATTTAAATTCGATTAAATATTTTAATAATTGTGTTTTTCAAAATTACGAGAATCTGTGTAATTAAAGTTATTTTACAATTACGACTTTTTATACATATTTTTTTTTTAAGGAATATTTTCTCAAGATAATCACAACATAAGAATTTACATACAATAACATTCAATAAATTACTTAAAATTGGAAATTTCCACAGAAAATATAATTTTTGCAAAACTAATTATCTGTAATATTAGTTAACACGTGCTAAATAAAAAATTCATCTTTATCATTTAGCCGAAACAAATTTCCAATAAAATTTTGTTGAGTATGCAACTTATTATACCCCTCAGTTACACTGTTTGTCTACAATTGGACAAAATCAACTTCAAATTATTTTCAAAAAACCTAGAAATGTTCAGTTTTGATATATGAATTTCTGTTAATTTTGAAACATTATATCTTAATTAATAATGAAGTATAATTGCATAGTTACTTATGAAGTTATAAAATAATGAAAACACACTCTCCGGCAGAAAATTCGATCCATGTACCAAATCGGTTATTTTTGCTTAGTTTTTAAATTTTAGTTGTTTTTTTTTGTAACAATAAAGCAAATAATTATAATGAATTTAAACCAATTTAAAAAATATATAATGTGTGTTTTTTTAGCTGCATGAGAACTATCGATATCTACTAATAAATAAAACACACATAAGATGTTTTAGATTTACAATTTATTAATAAAATAATGACAGCTGTTTCGCTAACACAGTAGCTTCTTCAAATTCAACTTAAGACTAAAGATACATACAAGATACAGCGTTAATCAGGTAGTTGACCCAAGTTAAAATTCTAGGAACTATTACATTTATATTTTGCTTTTTGAAAACTATACCATGTCCTACTTGTGTGAGGTTTAAGTATAAAAATATAGTATAAGCAACTAAGAAACAATATTTCAATGGGTGAACAGATTTCCATTGAACAGATCCATTGAAATATTCTTTCTTAGTTGCTTATACTATATTTTTATACTTAAACCTCACACAAGTAGGACATGGTATAGTTTTCAAAAAGCAAAATATAAATGTAATAGTTCCTAGAATTTTAACTTGGGTCAACTACCTGATTAACGCTGTATCTTGTATGTATCTTTAGTCTTAAGTTGAATTTGAAGAAGCTACTGTGTTAGCGAAACAGCTGTCATTATTTTATTAATAAAGTGTAAATCTAAAACATCTTATGTGTGTTTTATTTATTAGTGATATGGATTTACATCAAGCAAAGGTCGAAACAATTAAAGAACTATCGATATCGATAACTATGGTTTGACAGCTGAGAATTTCAAACTGTGTTGACATTTCTGTTCAGTAAGGTTTGGCAAGTCATCATGAATCGTTTAACGCCAGAACAACGCTTCCAAATTGTGGAAATTTACTTTGAAAAAAATAAATCTGTTCGCGAAGTTCATAGAGCACTCGTCCATTTTACGGGCGACATAATCGGCCTGGTGAGCAAGCAATTCGTGCAGTTATTGATCGTTTCCGCACTAATTTTACTCTTCTCGATTCAAAACCATCAACAAGACAAAGAAATGTGCGTACCGAAGAGAATATTGTTGCTGTAGCGCGAAGTATTGAAGAAGACGCCGAAATGTCGATTCGTCGTCGTTCTCAACTTGTTGGCCTTTGTCCTTCGACTACGTGGTAAATTTTACGTAAGGATCTTGGCTTACGTGCCTATAGAATACAGCTCGTGCAAGAATTGAAGCCAAACGACCATCGTTTGCGTCGCATTTTTGCTGATTGGGCTCATTTGAAACTGGCCGAAGATCAGCATTTTTATCAAAGAATTGTGTTTAGTGATGAAGCTCATTTCTGGTTAAATGGCTACGTCAATAAGCAAAATTGCCGTATTTGGAGCGAAGACAATCCTAAAGCCGTTAACGAATCACCATTACATCCATTAAAATTGACTGTTTGGCGCGGTTTACACGCTGGTGGCATCATCGGTCTTTATTTCTTTCGAAATGAGCAAGGAGCTGCCGTTACGGTGAATGGCGAGCGCTATCGAGCTATGCTGACTGAATTTTTGTTTCCAAAAATTAATCAGCTAAACATCAACGACATTTGGTTCCAACAAAACGGCGCAACTTGCCATACAGCGCGCTTAACAATCGATTTATTGCAAAATTAATTTGGTGACAACTTTCTTTCCAGAAGTGGTCCTGTTCACTGGCCCCCTGGTTCGTGCGATTTAACGCCTCTGGATTACTTTTTATGGGGCTATGTTAAGTCATTGGTTTATGCCGACAAACCAGCAACTCTTGAAGCATTGGAAGCCAATATTCAATATCATTAATTGACGTAGCAGACACTTCTTGGTGAAACATTTTGTAATTAACAAATTATTATAAAAACACACTTGGCTATTTTCACAACCTAATAACAACCTAATCAAACAAATCCTTTTCTGGGCCAGGTATGTCGATGATATAATTTGCATCTGGATAGGTACAGACAGGCAACTAACAGAATTCTTGAAATTATTAAACTCATTAAACCCCAAAATACAATTCACAATAGAAAAGAAGAAAATAACAAATTAAATTTTTTAGATATTACCATATACAGAAACAATAGCAATCTATCATATAAAATTTACAGAAAACCAACATTTGCAGATAATATAATACATGCGGAAGCGAAACAAGATACTAAAATAAAAATGTCAACATTCCACAGTTATATACATAGAGCAACTCACATACCTTTGAATACTGATGCTTTTAAAGAAGAAATAATATATATTAAAAAAAT
This sequence comes from Melolontha melolontha, assembly GCA_935421215.2. Classification (NCBI taxonomy): domain Eukaryota; kingdom Metazoa; phylum Arthropoda; class Insecta; order Coleoptera; family Scarabaeidae; genus Melolontha; species Melolontha melolontha. The sequence goes on along the minus strand of OW285237.1, from coordinate 161,501,379 downwards.
AGCAGAAAATAATGGATACAATCCCAACATAGTAGACAAAATATTAAATCGAAAAGAACAAAAGAATATTCAGAAAAAAATCTTATATCTTGATATTTTGATATCAAAACATTATGCCCACATATATGGAGCTTTTATTGCGATGTTTTTTTGCGGATATCAGTAATAGCGTTTACGTCGAATATGTGGACAAACCTATGTCACATTTAATTATTGTGACTAAAATTAAATGAACGTTAAACTTAGTTTAAAATAAAATTATTACGTTTACAATAAAACCAAAATAGATACCTGGTTTTTAATTATTTGTATGGAATTATTTACATATAATTCTTTTCTCTTTAAATTTGTTTGTGGTATTGACAAATACCGATACAACAATATAATTAGTCGGTAAAGGGAATTATTGATGAATTAGAGATGGAAGCTCGTTTTGTCGCCCGTATATTTAACCGCGACAGTGCCGGACTCGAATAGAGAAAAGTCATTTTCTTGGTACTATGTGAACATTGGACAGCGATTTTTTGTATGAAGGAATTAATTACTCAATATACCTTTCACCCATTTTTTTCTTTGGCTCTATACACAACTAGTATTGTATACTATGTACAAAATTCAGTGGTGATTTTGGCGATGTTTTAATTACAGAAGTTCAGTCGTAATTAGAACGTTCTCGCTGGTTACATAAGGTTATATAACTAAACTTCTCAAGAGAAATTTTATTAAATGTGATTTGTTTGTTATTCAGTTCTTCAATTGCCGATAAATATTTGGATATGATGGGAATATGAGAATATTGAGAGTGTGTCTAAGACATTCTAATAAATAAAATTACCGGCATAATTGGAAAGTGCTATAATATTTTTTATATTAAAATAGAAACATAATCTTATTCAAATTGATGCATTCATATAATTTTATACATAAATTTATTCACATACGTATAAATATAAAAGAAATGATGGTCGGCACACGCTCGGTTGTCCACCGTCTCAGAAATTATCAAACAGCTGTTCGGTGTGTTGACAAAAGGCAAAACAGTGGATGTAGGTAGACGAAAAGTACAAAAAGGTCATTAAACCTTAAGGTAGTAGACAGAGACGAATAAGAGCACAGACAAACACATACACGCTCGCACATATATGGGTACATATTTTTCCAGCAAAGTATTGTCCAATTCCCGGTAACAGATGTGAATTCCGGTGAAAAACGCCACAAGTAACGTTTTTCGATGGTGGTCACAGGCGGACAGCTGATCTCTTGACATCTTCAGGAAAGGTTTTGTTGTTCTCCGATTGATCGGAAAGTGATTTACGAATTGATGCCAAGTAAGGGCGATTCACGATTTATTTTCATCGAAAAACGGTTGTTTTATATCTGCTAATCTGTGAATTTGTGGAAGATTTGAACTGAATAAAATTTTAAAAATCGAAAAACTAAATATGTAGACTTAAATATAAAGGGCTATTCAAAAGTAAGTTACATTTTGAAATTGCCGTAGTTTTGTTAAATAGTAAAGTATAGAATTCAGAAATACTGAAAAAACAAGTCTATCAACGGGAGGAAACGCACAGACGACGTTTCGTTCTAGTTGGAACTTTTCAATGTACGGTATTCCCTCGATGACGGACATTGCTTTTTCATTTCTATACTTTCTGTATATATAGTTAACATTTGGAATTTACTGCAAGTGAGAATTAATGAATATTAAATCACATTCTTACATGTAAATGTCGACTTATTTAATGCGTTCGAAACTACAATCCGACAAACTAAGTTTGTACTAGTATGCAGAACACACCCTTTCGCGACAACGAACTTCCTGGTGATTAGGTTAATTAAGAATTAAGAAATACTGAAAAAACAAGTCTATCAACGGGAGGAAACGCACAGACGACGTTTCGTTCTAGTTGGAACTTTTCAATGTACGGTATTCCCTCGATGACGGACATTGCTTTTTCATTTCTATACTTTCTCTATATATAGTTAACATTTGGAATTTACTGCAAGTGAGAATTAATGAATATTAAATCACATTCTTACATGTAAATGTCGACTTATTTAATGCGTTCGAAACTACAATCCGACAAACTAAGTTTGTACTAGTATGCAGAACACACCCTTTCGCGACAACGAACTTCCTGGTGATTAGGTTAATTAAGAATTAAGAAATACTGAAAAAAACAAGTCTATCAACGGGAGGAAACGCACAGACGACGTTTCGTTCTAGTTGGAACTTTTCAATGTACGGTATTCCCTCGATGACGGAGTAAGTTCCAACTAGAACGAAACGTCGTCTGTGCGTTTCCTCCCGTTGATAGACTTGTTTTTTCAGTATTTCTTAATTCTTAATTAACCTAATCACCAGGAAGTTCGTTGTCGCGAAAGGGTGTGTTCTGCATACTAGTACAAACTTAGTTTGTCGGATTGTAGTTTCGAACGCATTAAATAAGTCGACATTTACATGTAAGAATGTGATTTAATATTCATTAATTCTCACTTGCAGTAAATTCCAAATGTTAACTATATATACAGAAAGTATAGAAATGAAAAAGCAATGTCCGTCATCGAGGGAATACCGTACATTGAAAAGTTCCAACTAGAACGAAACGTCGTCTGTGCGTTTCCTCCCGTTGATAGACTTGTTTTTTCAGTATTTCTTAATTCTTAATTAACCTAATCACCAGGAAGTTCGTTGTCGCGAAAGGGTGTGTTCTGCATACTAGTACAAACTTAGTTTGTCGGATTGTAGTTTCGAACGCATTAAATAAGTCGACATCTACATGTAAGAATGTGATTTAATATTCATTAATTCTCACTTGCAGTAAATTCCAAATAGTAAAGTATACACAAAATAAAAACATATTTGCGTTCATAAAATAATGGAGTTCGCTCGTCGTTCATATTTTTTATTTCCGTTACCATGGCAATAAGTTTGTTGATAAAAATAGAGACGTTAGCTTTTCTTACTAAATTTGATAGACATTCAACTTTTAAAAAATAGTTTTGACGTTGCAAAATCGTATAAGTCTTGTTCAGTGCTACTATAAATGTGCAGCGGGTATGAGAAAATTCAGAAAAAACAATAACTTGAGAAACGGACCGTGCAGTTTACAGACTTACCGCAAGTTAATCCGTAAATTTGAAGAAACTGGTTGCGTTACTGATAAAGCAAAACCTGGAAGACCTAAAGTAGTGAATGATATTAGCTGGTGAAGTTTTACGCGAGACTGAAGAAATATCCGGAAATAATAACTGCGGAATATATAGAGCTAATCAAGTTGCAAAACGTCTTCAAATAAGTTACACTACGGTTTTGCTAATTTTCAGAAGTTATCTAAAAATGTATCCGTATAAAATGCAAGTTCCATTTGAACCTAAAGAAACAGATAAACCAGTTAGATATGATTTTGCTCTTCGTGTATTAGCGCAAATTCAATAAACTCCGCAGTGGCTGGATAATGTTTTATGTACAGACGAGGCGCATTTTAAACTGCGTAGGGGTGTTAATATGCATAATTGTAGGATTTAGTCGGAAGATCATCGACATATTGTAATGCAGCAAGGGATTTATGATTTGAAAGTAACCGTGTGGAATTGGGTTCACATCTGGATTCATTTTAGAACCATACTTTTGTGAGGAAAATCAAAATGGGCAATTAAAAACAGTTACAGTTACTGAAGAACGATATTTTACTATGCTGTGAAATTATGCTATTCTAGGATTGCACAATTACGATATTGAAAATATCATCTTCATGCAAGATGGTGTACCCCCTCCCATATTTACACTCCAGTAAAAAATCTGTTAATTAATACTTTTGGCAATCGTATAATAAGCAGAAACTTCCCCAATCCTTGAGCGCGTTCTTCAGATATTAATCCGGCAGGATATTGGCTTTGAGGCTATCTTAAAGAAAAGTTTTTTTTTTAAGTTATCCTACGACTATCCAGCAGCTCAAAGAATCAATTTCACAACAAGTGGCAGCTACTCCAGTTAATTTACTCCACGATGTTGTCAACAGTATAGAAGAAAGGCTGCTTCTTGTCGAAGAACAAGACATATTCAAAATTTGCGCTGAAGTGATTTGCTTTGTAATAAGCCCCATTGTTTTACCAATAAAAAACAGTTTTTAATTTGTGTATGCTTTACTTTATAAGGAAATTGCAGTAGTTTCAAAATGTAACTTACTTTTGAATAACCCTATATGTATATAAAATTGGTATACATGTAATAGAAAATATTAATAATATTGCTTACACTAGAAGCTCTTCATAGTCACGAAATAGTACGAAATTATATTGTTCTGTTAATTTAAACATTGATTTATTTAGTAAATTAAATGACTTTAAGTGAACTTAATTGAAGAAATTGTCTCCTCTCTCTAACTTCATTTCTTTCTATAAAGTAATTTTTCAATAATTTTTAAATTTAGGAGCAGAAAGTGTTATTTAAAAAATGAACGAAATAGTTGTTCTGGGCCTTCGATTATTGTAGAAGATAAAACTATAAAACCTTAAAAATAAAATGAATGAATTGCGTCAGAAACCATTAACATAATGTAATGACAATCAGTAAAATCCAAAGGCTTCTGATTATGATAAATGAGGGAGAAGTGTAAGTTTAGCGTGTACGTCATTAAATTATTTATATGTGAACCTAATCTATCCCTGATTACAACCTATAACACAGAAGGCTGATAAGAATAAGTACTTGGAAGTAATTCCGGGGTAAAAACAAGCGGCTAGTACGTAATGCTATCAAGTTATCACCTTAGTGTACCGTAGCAGATCTGCTATATCATAATTCATTGGCGCCTAAGGCCTGTTACGCGGAACCCTTACTAAATTGTGTTTTTAAGAGGTGTAGGATTATAAATTGAAATAAAAAACACAAATGTTAGGGAAATGAGAATTTTTTTTAATCGGCAAAATAGTTTTATGATATTAATAACGGGAAATGATTTCGGGCATATGGCCGTCACGGGAGCTTCTGAGGCACGTCATCCTGGAGCATTAATTTTAGACTACCTTTTCGAGCGTTTGAGGTCGCATGTTACGAATGATGTGTTCGATGTTGGTTTCCAAGGCTGCTATAGTTGTTGACTTGTTTGCGTAGACTAATGACTTCAAATAGCCCTACAAAAAATATTCTAGAGGCGTCAAATCACATGATCTTGAAGACCAGTGTACAGGTTCATTTCTGGAGATAATATTTCGCCGAACACTTCCTTCAATAAATCCACGGTTTCGCCATAATCTTCCAGACCGTGTTCATGCACTTCTGGGAATAAGAAATCTTTGGACATGTCTCTATACGGGCCGGTATTGTCGGTGACAGCTCGATTATCCTTGTTTTTGGAAAAGCATAGCCCGATTATGCGATCGGGACACAAACCGCACCAAACAGTGTATTTTCGGGGTGAATCGGTTGTTGATTACCTGTGGATTAGTGTTGCTCCAAATGCGACAATTTTGCTTATTTCCAAAGCCACTGAGCCAGAAGTGAGTCTCATCACTGAACTAAATTTGACTATAAAACAGTGGGCCAATTTCCAATTGTTCAAGCGCCCAATTACTGAACTGACGTTGAAAACGATGGTCGGTTGGTTTCAATTCTTGCACCAATTTAATCTTGTAGGCATGTAAGCCAAGATCCTTGTGCAAAATCTTCCACAAAGTCGATGGGCACAGGCCAAGTTCTTGCACACGATGAAGAATCGATGAATTTGGATCATCCTCAACACTGGCATAGACGGCGACGATATTTTCTTGAGTGCGTACTCTACGCAATCTCGTTGGTGGATGGGAGTCCAAAAGAGTAAATTGAGTGCAAAATTTTTCAATTGTGTTGTGAATAGTCGTCTCAGCTGGCCCATGATGTATGCCGTAAATTGGGCGAAGCACTTTGTAAACATTTTTAACTGAAATTTTAGAAATAAATTTCCACAATTTGTAAACACTACACGGCTATAAGTTTTTGTATTATGAAATGTCAAACAATACTGAATAAAATAGCGGTATGACTTGATAAATTAACTCTTACAATGTCAGAGTTTCTCCATATTGAAAAAGAAAGGTATTAAAAACAAACATTATTTGATGATATTTTGACATAATATTGTTTTGATTCGTCTTGACCCACCACTCAGGGTGAGTAACTTCTGTACAAACGTTCCCTAAATTGTTTGGCGGCAGTTATCTTGAAACTTAGATGTGTCAGAATTTCGTTTATTTAATAAAAACTATGTTCTGATGGTGCTAGAGTGTTTATCTCAATGTTAAAATGAGATTGATGTCTCTTAATGGTGTATTATGACTGATGTATGTTGATGCTAAGATGAGACTGGTTCTCTTGGTGTTAAAAATACTGTTAGTAAGAAAAATATAACACAAACACAACAAACTATTGAATATTTAATAAAAGTGGGCCGTGCCAGCTGTATGGCTGGATGACTCAGGAAATTTCCAGAGTTCTGATTCCTGGTAAATTATGCCTTGCAATAACAAACATTGCAAGAGTTTAACGATCTAATTTTAAACTATGCTAATTAAATATTAGTTTCAGATCTAAATATAAAGTTTATAATTGCAACATTGTTCCTAATGGAATTTATTGAGGAATATACAGTGGGCGTAAAGGATAGGCAGCTTACAAACTGTGTAATGAACTCGTTCACTAATAAAAGCAAATTTGAAACAAGATACATCTGATGAACAGAGTTTTACAATTTAAATATTGTAATAAAATTATGATTATGCCAGTAAGTGAATGTTGAATATTGATAAAATGCTAAATATGTTTCAAATATGTTTCCTACATTTAATTACATTAAATATATACAGTTGACGCCGCTTAATATCAGTTTGGAACGGGATGCTTTGATAATAATAACCGAATGATACGAGTAACAATATACGATAAATAAAAATATACATATCTATATCTTATAACTTTTTGCTAGAAGAAATACACCGTGTTAGGGAATGCTTTAGCCAAAATTAAAGGACAGATTCTTCATAAAAAGTTCTGGAAAAAACTTATTATCGCTTTTCTCCTAGTCATATGGTTTTCGAGAAACACGATGTACACGATAGACCCCAAAAATTTAGGCAACTACTGACATAATCTCATTTTTTGTATCAAGTGATGTGTTGATTAAAATATTTAAGATGATACTTAGCAATTGTAAAAAAGTAAAACATTATGTCAAATTGACAGTAATTCTGCTTAATTTAAAATAGTTCAATATTCCATTCAAGAGTACGCTGACATGCACTTTGTATATGGTGCATGTGGTGGAAATGCCAGGGACGCAGTTATAAGATGCGCAGAAGGGTATCCTCATCGTACAATACCTAACAAAAATAGTTTCATAGCGGTGCACCAAAGCCTTCGGGAAACAGGTTCGGTAGTACTAAAAAATCCAAGAAGTGGGAAGAGGACGTGATGAAAGAATGGTGTCTGTTGAAGAAAATTTTCTTTAAATCAATCAGCACTAGAGAGGTAGTTCGCCAAGTTGGAGTTAGTCACTGGACAGTGTGGAGGACTCTTAAAGAGTCTCTTTGGTATCCTTATCATTTCGAAAGAGTTTAAAGTTTGAACATGGACGATTTTGCAATTGGCTGTTAACAAAAATAGCAGAAAACCCTCTGTTCGGATCAAATTTTAACGATTCACGAATGTTGGTTTACTAGAGGTGGAATTCTTAATTTACACGACTCGGCCGATATAAGTCCTCACGCAATAATTGAAGAAAATTTTCAACGTCGATTTTCTATCAATGTATGAAATCAGAAAGTATTACAGGATTACTAGAAGAATTACCTTTGGAATTACGTAGAATAATGTGATTCATGCATGATGGGGCCCCTGCACATTTTACTCTGCAGCTCAGAAACTTTTTAAATAAAATTTACGGTGAACGGTCGATTGGGCGAGGTGGAGCACATGCCTGGCCACCTCGATACTACGACTGACGAATGCTGTTTTACTAGAGGTGGAATTCTTAATTTACACGACAAGCATGTTTCGGCCGATGTCAATTCTTATGCAATAATTGAACAAAATTTTCAACGTAGATTTTCTATCAATGTGTGAAATCAGAAGTATTACCAGGATTACTAGAATTACCTTTGGAATTACATAGAATAATGTGGTTCATGCATGATGGGGCCTCTGCACATTTTACTCTGTAGGTCAGAAACGTTCTAATTGAAATTTACAGTGAACGGTGGATTGGACGAGGTGGATTACATGCCTGGCCACCTCGATCACCTGATCTTAACAGCTGTGATTACTATCCTTGGGGCTACATGAAATCACTGGTCTACAAGACATGAAAATCGCGTTATTGCGTCTGCAGAATTTATAAGAAATTAGGAAAATGAACTAGCTCGATTAAGTCAGTCACTAAACAGGCGTGTTGAAGCTTGTCTTGAAGCAAATGGTGGACATTTCCAACATTTCCTTTAATTTTATGAATTTGGCGTTGTTTTTATTTTTGTTAACTTAACTAAACGTAATATTGACAGTGCTTAAAATATCATAGGCATCTGTAACAAATGAACGTATTGCCTGTAAATAGTTTTATTGCTTGCGTCTTGTCTTTATTAGTAACTAGTAACAAATTTAACTATGCCTTTTTCCAAAACGCTACATATTTCACCAAAATGGCATATAACTTTTTTGTTTGTATTTTATAAATAAATCGATCTGTAAATTTTGGCTAAAGCATTCCCTAACATCTTCCATACAATAGAAACTTTATAAAGGTCAAATTTAACACGAAACATAATAAATGTTTATACGTAGGTATGTACTTAAAAAAAATCATTGAAAGTTGATTACCATTCGTTATTTTTGAGTAGGTTATTAATGGAATCTTCACAGTTATAATGTTTTGCGAATTCCATTGATCTTACCTGTACTCCCCTGCGCAAAACTTCTAATGCTTGCCTCATTTAAGCATTTAATGGTGGCTTTTCCATTGGAGGATATTCTTAGAATTCATTTCCTGTTGCTGTTTATTCATGTCTTCAATATTTTCTAAAATTCTACTACGCATTTCACGTCGATAGTACGCCTTTAGTGTATGGACGATTGCTTGATCACATGGTTCTAAAATTGACATGGTGTTAGTCAGTAAAAAGAAACAACTTTGATGTTCTTGAGTGATAAAGTTACACTGTGCACAATGCAAATGTCAACGTGTAAAACAATTTTACGGTTCAATTTAGGATCCCACTTAATTAACCACTCATTAAAAATTACTGTTGTCAACCAAGCATTTAAATTAGGGTGGTAATTTACCGGTAAAGTATTTACGTTTTTAAAACTTTGAGGATTCTGATATTTGCCGATTACTAAAAGTTTTTCTTTATTCTCAGTCATATTAACACAACACAGGGCGATTAATCGTTCTTTCGAAATTTCACAGCCTTGTGCGTCTTCGTTTTTAAAGCTGTATGCGTGTTCTGGTAAAGCTCGATAATACGGGCCAGTTTCATCGGCGTTATGCACTTTCTGGTGAAAATTCAGAAATAATTTTAGGCCATTCATCTTTAATCCATTTATCAGCTGCTCCAAAATCAGCAACTTTTGTTTCTCCATGTGTTTCTTTATCGACTATGTTTGTTCATTTTTTCCAACGGTGTAATCACCCTTTTGAGGCAATAGAGTCATCTTTTCCCATTTTGTAAGTTCTTCTGCTTTTTTCCGCATCAAAGGACTATTCACGAGCATCTTGTTCAGGTACATTAGAAAGCCACAATTATAATGCTGATTCCACTTTTTCATCTTTTCCACCTCGATTTTTCCTACAATTCAAATTTTCATTTTGACTTACAGCTTCCATAATAACGTTTCGTTTTTTTAAAATTTCGCATAAAAGTGTTTGTGATATCTTTAGTTGTGCAGCTGCATTGCGTTGACTCATTCTCGGAAACATATCATATTTTTCAAGAATGGCACATTTATCTTTAAGGGATATATCTTTATTATCAGAATATTGATAACAATAGCTGAAGTTAATTATAGTAAGTGGATTATTTTGAAGTATGTAACTTTATATGATGTGGTTTAGGGCCGACTAGTTGTAATACCAATAACCGATTGTTAATATTATCCGTGATTATAGTATCAGGCTTCAACTGTATATACAAATGAGGAACTTTCGTTTTAAGACGAAACAAATATTACCTAAAACAACCTATATATTGTTGAAGTAACGAGTAAGGAGGAGATACTATATGACAAGTGAAGTGTTGTACAAGAAGGTAGAAACAATGAAAAATTCTCTCAACGTTTTTTAATGTAGTTATATGATAATAATTTCCTCAAAAGGTGGAAAAGGCCAGTGGCGGCTCTTTAATGAGAGCAAGTGAGCAATTGCACCCCCTGGAATTATGAAACAAAACAAACCAAGCGGCGACTAACTGTGAAAGTATTTATTTATTATGTATATTATGTATTCATAGTTATTGACGAGGAACGTGGCACGCTAACAATGCACATGCACCGATCGTCGTCACAGATATAATGAGCAAAGCCCAACTGTTGCTCCGTTAAGCCATTAACATTACATTGAAGGTGGGGAGAACTGTATTTTGCCCTACTTCAATGTCGTATAATACATAGCGTCTGAGCAAGTGGTCCAGTCTGCTCACGGCCGTTGTAAAATGAATTCTGTCTCCGCTTTAGAGAACAACACGTTTTCGCGGTTAACGTATGATGAAAAAATCGCTGTAAAAAATCTTAAACGACCGATGCCTCAATTATGTTTAGAAAATAAACAATCTGTTAAAGGTAAAGACGTTATAAGAAAATTCAAAATGGATATTTATCAGAAAAATGACTGGATTTGTGGGTGTGAAATTAAAAATACTTTGTTTTGTTTTCCGTCTCTTTTGTTTGGTGGTGAACCGTCTTGGTCAAAGAACGGAATAAGAGACTTTCATCTTAGTGCTAAAATTATTAAACATGAAAATTCCGAAGGGCATTTGAAAAATATATTTAGTCTAAGGAAAAAATAACATTCAGAATGTTTTAGATTCATCATATAGAAAAGCAATTCAACACAATGAAAAGGTAACAAAAAATAGGCATGTGTTAAATTTAATAATAATTGCATTAGATTTTGTGGCGCGTTTGAACTGGCACTTCGGGGTCATGATGAACAGCAAACGTCGAATAACAAGGGAATTTTTCGGGAATTGATAAATTTTACGGCAGAATTGGATAAATCGCTCAGAGATCACATCGAAGCAGCACTGGTTTTTAAGGGATTATCAAAAACGATACAGAATGAGCTGCTTGATGCAATGTTGAATGTGTATCATGAACAAGTTGCCAATGAAATTAAAGCAACCGACTTCATATCTGTGATAGCTGATGAAACCACATATGTGTCCAATTAGTTTCAGTTGGTGATAGCTGATGAAACCACATATGTGTCCAATTAGTTTCAGTTGCTTTAAAATATATTGTGAACGCGAGACCGGTCGAAAGATTTTGGAAATTTCTTCTGCCTAGTGGACATGATGCTAATTCTTTATCTGCCTCCATCCTTAACGAAATTAGTTTGCTTGTTTATGACCCAGAAAAACTGATTGCACAGAGCTATGATGAGGCAGCAGTCATGAGTGGTGCTATTAACGGCGTGCAAAGACATGTCCAAGACCAGTCTCCAAGGGCTAATTTTGTACATTGTTATGCACATCAGACAAATCTAATTATGTCACATGCTACATCGAGCAGTAGTAATTGCAGAATTTTTTTTGCCAATCTGACGGAATTATGTACATTTTTCTCCACTTCACCACAACGAGCTGCAAGATTGGAAGAATTCCTTCAGAGAAAAATCTTACCTCGTTCTTCAAAAAAAAAAATGGAACTTCAATTCTAGGACAGTGAATACAATATATGAGCACCGAGAAGAAATAATTGACGCTCTAGAACAAATCAAGGGAGAAGCTAGTTTACAAACTACCATTCATCAAGCTGGTGCCAATTTGCGAATTTTTGAGGAGGAAAATTTTATCGATTGGTTAACTTTCTTTCATAAAATTATGCCACATGTGGACATATTGTTCAACAATTACAAAATGTCAATACAGATGCATTAAAAATCAAGAATAATTTAGATAATTTTGAACGCGCTATTGGAAAAATTCGAACCGAAATCGCTGACACAGATAATCAGTTGGTTAAACAAAATGACCCAGAACTGACTCCTCGATCATCAAAGCGGCGAAGAGTAACTGATGGTAGCCATAGAAGAAGGGAAACTATTGAAGTGTGCGATATTATTTTGCTAGAAATAAAAACTAGATTTCGGTATACAGGGCACTTAATATTAGCAAACTTAATTTCTTTTAAACAGTTCTCCTCTTTTCAAAAAAAAATTCGGGAAGATTGCCTTAAAGAAGCAGTAAAATTTTATCCATGCCTCAATGAAAGCAGACTACGAACTGAATGAAGCATTCTATATTCTAGAGAAGAATTTAGGCAAAATATAGAAGTCGGTGCTGTAGGTCTGCTAGGTCTTCTGCTTGATGGATTAAGCGATACCTTTAATGAAGTTGTTAAGCTTTTAAAAATTGTCATTACAATCCCAATGACAACTCCGAAGCGGAACGCCAGTTTTCACGACTGAAGAGAATAAAAACTTTCCTGAGAAATACAATGAAAGAAGAGAGATTAAATGCCCTTACTATGCTATCTTGTGAAAAAGAATGTATAAATGATTTCCCAAACTTTAATGAAAAAGTGATAGAACTGTTCTGCAAGTCAAAGACACGTAAAAAGACTTCGTTTATCGTCAGATGTAATTAAACTGTGTAGTGTAATATTTACTATTCCCTCAAAACAAACTCTACAATGAACAAGTACCTGTCTGGAACAATACGTCGGTGAAATTTATTAGGATTGGATAAGCGTTTTTGTATTACACTTTTTAATTTTGAAATTATGCACTCCCTATGTGAATCACCCCGAGCCACCACTGGAAGAGGCTTCCATGTTAAGTAGTAAAGTGAAGTTTTGTTGCTTTTATTGTTTAATCACCTAAAAAAAGGGAAGTCGTTTAATCAAATGTTTTACGAAAATCTCTTAAGTTTAAGTGTTAGCACATGTAACTTACAAATAAGATCTGTGGGACTTCTTTTCTCAAAATAAAATTAGAATTCAGTAAAGCATCTGGAAAATATTTCCTAAAGATATCCTCTTGAAGTTTGTTCTGTGAAACAATAAAACTGCTCCGACAGCTTGCAGACTGAAAACTTTTTGTTACTATTAAGTGTTGTTCATTATGTTAAAATTAGTCATTTTGACTAACGCAAATAATCATGTTAGATACGATTTTTTCAAAAATTTGCCAATAATTTTCGAGGAAACATATTAAATTTTTTAATCGTCACGTAAATATCTTGGAAGTTTTTGACTATATTAAATTATTTTTTTGTGCTTGTATAGAAATGGAAAAACGAAATATTTCAGTTTCAGGTTTAATCCGTGTATTTTTCGGTTGTGTATTTTTAGTGGGTAAATCAAGTACTTTTCTCATACTTCTTGCTTTAGCCAAAAGTACACCTTTATCCTGGCTCCCCGTTCTAAGCCACCGTCCGGAGACAGGAAAACCAGGTTAGAGAATAAAATAAAATAATACCGAATCCCCACCTCCCAGTACACAGTTACTGTCTGACGTCGGCCTGTCGAGACTGAAGTCTAGATCTTCTTCACTGCTGCTAACAGAACAACTTATGGCAGAAAATTTCAATTCGAATAATAGATGGCGAGAGTATTGGGAGGCCCTGAAACACGCTCAAGCGGCTCATATCAATTCTACCATACCTTCACCAGGAATATAACTGCCTTGCCCCAAATGGATGACACTCAATAGAAGAAGAACGTTCCATGGTATCTGTCGTGACTCATTCTATAAATGGGGATTGACTGAGACATCGACTTGCGAATGCGGAGAGCTTGCTAGACTATTCACCATATTACAGCTGAGTGTTCCCCTTACACCATGTGAAGGTGAGTAGAGTGAGTAGACTTCTTTGAATCCACTGACTCCGTGTTGGAGTGTATCCTTGATTTTAAAATTTAACTCTATTCTTTGTAGATGTATATTTTCAATCCATGTAAGTCATACACTAAATATATAATTTGCTAATTAATTGCTGCGTTTATTTTGTTCATATCAATCAAGGTCCTTTTTGGAGATCTGTCTGAAATTAGGAACGTTTCTTTTCATTCCGTTTTATTTTACAGTCGACAGAACTATCTCTAAATTATTTTAAAGATCATTATATTCCTTTTCAAAAATATATACACAAAACATAATACATTTAATGTATATAGAAGCCTATATACAGTTGTATACAAGTGTGTATACACTTATATACAGTCAGTCTCCGAATGGACTGACTAAGAGGAAAAAAAAAATTGTAATTTAACCAAGAAATGTAATTTTTATAAAAATTTTTGCTTGTCTCAAAACCACCTAATCTGAAACAAAAATCTAAATATTCTTTTTAGAAGCCAAGAAATTTATAAAAACACAAAAATTTAAGCAAAAACGTTTCTAAGTTTCATGTTTTTGATTAACATAACAACCTAATAAGTAAACAAACTTACGTAATATTTGTCAATGTCATTACATATTTGTTAATCTTTACTGGGAGTTAATAGTAATGCTACCTATAGAACAAAAAGTTTACCTCGTTCAAAGCTATGGAACTGATGAGACTTCTTAATGTGCCTAAATGCTGTACGAAATTTGGTTGAAAAATTTAAAAGAAGAGGTAGTATAGTACATGACATCAAGAAAAGAAAAAGGATTTACAATGAAGAAGATGCAGCTACAATACTGACTTCAGATTCAGTAGAAACATGTCCAAAATTATCCTTGCGAAAAAAGTCTGTATAGTTAAATCAGTTAATTAGCAAGTTACATTTACAAATGATTCTGAAACAAAACTAAATAAAACCTTATAAACTGATTTTTGTACATGAATTAAGAAATGGTGATGATGCTCTGCGTTTAGAGAAAATCAGTCTGTAAATCGGAAATTTTTTTTTTCCGATGAATCGACATTTATAACCAATTGGAAACTTGCAACGCAGAACTGTAGATTTTGGTCGAGAGACAATCCTAATTTTAAAATTGCTACGAGTCAGTATTACAAAAATTTAATGTGTGGTGTTGTGTATGGAAAAATCATCGGTCTGTATTTTTTTAATGCAAATGTAAATAAAAATACGTGCAAATGCTTCAAAATTTGTTATTGCCTGCAGTAGGAGATGAACCTAACTTTAAAAGTGTATATTTTCAACAAGATGAATGCCCTGCTGACTCAACAATGTTGGTAAGAAATGATCTGCAAGAACATTTTGGAAACAGATGGATAGGTAGTCACGGACCCGTCAATTGGCCAGCTCGTTCCCCTGATTTAAACCCATTGGATTTTTTTTTGTGGGGATATGTTAAACAGCGTGCTTATAATACTAATTTGGATAACAATATCGAAATTTTAAAACAAAAAATTACGGAAGCGATAAATTCGGTCACTGAAGATATGATACACAGTGTTTATAAAGAATTTGTATGTAGAGCAGAAAAGTGTGTAGAGGCTGGAGGATACCATATTGAATAAAATAAAATGTTTTTTTTTCTTTAACTCAAGTGTGTTTTTATAAATTTCTCAGCTGCTAAAAAGAATGTTTCAGGTTAGGTGGTTTTGAAGCAAGCAAAACATTTTATAAAGAATGACTGTTTTAGTTACAAATAACAAATTTTTTCCTTTTGTACAGTCCATCCGGGGACACACTATATATATATATATATATATATATATATATATATGTATATATATATGTATAGATAGATAATTATTTCGTGACCTTTGTATGTTATGGTAAATTCAATATGTTGGCGATTTAGGGTCTGGTTTTACTTAAAAATGAATTATTTAAAACAATTGTACATGTTTCGGCAAATGATGCCTTTTTCAAGGAATATAAAATATAAATAATTTATATTTTATATTCCTTGAAAAAGGCATCATTTGCCGAAATATGTAGAATTGTTTTAAATATATACATTTTGAAGTAAAACCAGACCTTAAATCGCCAACAAATTGAATTTATTATATATATATATATATATATATATATATATATATATATACGCATACATACGCATATAGACGCATGACGTCAATAGTGGGACGCCCCTCCCGACACAGCAGCATATAACAAGAGGTAGTGCTAGGCGCACATCAGACGATCTCCAGCTCTAACCAGCGACAGACCGACTAGCTCCTGAAGATGACGAGTGCGATCTCGTTGAAACGTAGAGTAAATAGTCCTTTTCAGGACAAAACTCACACGCGGCCAAGAACCCGAGAAACTACACCTTCATCATACGTCCGCGAGAACATCAAGAGTAACATATATATATATATATATATATATATATATATATATATATAACAATCTTACATGTTTCGGCATATGATGCTTTTCTCAAAGAATTTAAAATATAATAATTATAATAAAATTTATATTTTAAATTCTTTGAAAAAGGCATCATATACCGAAACATGTAAGGTTGTTTTAAATATGTACATTTTTAAGTAAAACCAGACCTTAAATCGCCAAGTAATTGAATCTACCATAATATACAAAGGTCACGAAGTAATTATCTATATATACAGTGTGTTTCACTTTTCATGGGGACACCTAAATAACTTTTTATTTTGAAAGCAATTAATATAAAATTTTTATCAGTTGTGTAGGCCACGATAATGTATCTTTTTATGTGAATAAAGTTTTTATAAAGTCAATATCTAGCTAACTATAATTAAAATAAAAAGTAGTGTTTCAAGTAAAGTCGTGCTAGCGATTAAGATAGAGCAAAAAAGTATTAGGAAAAGTTTTTACAAATCTCTCAAGAACCCCTAATACCAAATTTCGCTGAAAATTTTTCATTTTTAAATTCTTTTTGTGCTATCTGTAAATAATAGTTTCTTATTGCAATAATAAGAGTGCCATGAAGAAAGAAAATAATTTGTTAGTTCAAACGTCAATTCAGTAAACCGTTTACTTCAGTTGTAACTATTGAATTTTGCTGAGCAATGGCCGATAAACATTTAAGTATTGCTCAAAAAGTAGAAATTATTCGAATTGTTGGTGATAATGTACGTTCTACCCGAGAGGCTGCTAGCCATATCTCGTAAAATCGTGTGAGGATTATTACGATACACTGCTAATATTACTGCAGCGAAATGGTGTTCTCGATTGTTCAATTCACGTTGACGTGGTTTAGCAACATTTTCAGTAGTGTTGAAAATGTTATTCATGTATGTAACAGTTCGATGACGGATGGGTGGACGTTCAGGATGTCTCGCGTTAAACTCTTTAGCAGCCTCTCGAGTAGAATGTACATTATCACCAACAATTCGAATAATTTCTACTTTTTGTGCAATAGTTAAATGTCTATCGATGAAATAAACTGTTGTATATTGACGTTTGAATTGACAAATTATTTTTTTGCTTCATGGCACTCTTATTATTGCAATAACAAACTATTATCTACAGATAAAATGTAGAAGAATTTAAAAATGAAATATTTTCAGCGAAATTTGGTATTAGGGGTTTTTGAGTGGTTTGCAAAAGCTTTTCCTAATGTTTTTTTGCTCTATCTTAATCGCTAGTATGACATTACTTGAAACAATACTTTTTATTTTAATTATAGTTGGCTAGATATTTACTTTACGAAAACTCTATTCATACGAAAAGGTCCATTGTCGTGGCCTACACAACTGATAAAAATTTTATATTGATTGCTTTCAAAATAAAAAAGTTATTTAGGTGTCCCCATGAAAAGTGAAATACACGGTATATATATATATATATATATATATATATATCAGTTGATAAATTCTTGGAGCTTTTCGGCTTTATATATGAAATATTTACAAATATTATCAAATTAGTATGTAATTGCGAAGTAAATGGGAATGTAAACATTGCTGTCAACAAATTACAACGCAAATCATACGAAATTTTAATTGAAAAATTTTGTTTACGTTTGGAGTTGTACCCAAGTTTACGGTTTGCCGGACCGTTGCTTTACCAATTAAGCCACGATAGACCTTGGTTCAAGCTAATTAGAATTGCATTATAAAGTAACAGCGTTAATGATTCAGATGTCAGTTATTGATAGTAGATGTCAGTTTTGAAAGCATATATATATATATATATATATATATATATATATATATGCCTTATGCAAATTATATATATATATATATATATATATATATAATTTGCAAAACTTTTATATTGGAACTGGGGGTTACTAGGCCACTGGAATTACGTTTCATGCGTCCAGTAGTCTAGCGTAATTGTCTTTGGAATTGAGTGGTAATTGTTTTAGTACTTGATAGCGCGATTAAATAATCAGTTAAAATATCTGCTAGGAGATCATGCTGCTCAGTGTACTAACAAATATTTTCTGTGCTATTCTCTCTTTTTCTTTTGTTCAGAACGAAAAGTCTAAACTTAAATTAGATCGCTTAATATACATTACATTTTCGGGGAGTGAATTTACAACATTCCATATATAAACGCACGGAACACCGGATAGGAAGAAGCAAGAAGAAAGTCGTTCAATAATTTTCCCCGAAAAACATTTTCGAGGATTCGAGATCCGAAATAATGTTCCCCAATAACAACGCGAAAATTTACCTCCACACGTTTTTCCGTTTTTCCCTCTAATAAAATTTATATCTTAATTAGAGTTTGCAGTAAGAAAAAGGATTAAGTACCCTGAAAATTAATTAAAAGCTAATTTGAAAATTAAATATACCGAAGGTTTTAAATTTTGTTACGGTTTTTTTTTTACTTGGCTGGTAATTTCATTTCTTTTTGACTTCGTTTCGTGAAAGAAATTGTCTGTATTTTTTTTCTTGTCTAATTAACGAAAATAAAAATGTAACTGCAATTGTTAAATCATGAAACTTTTAAAAGATTATCTTTAATCATTTAATTCTTGAAATTATTATTACTTTATATATTATTTATTATTATAGTGTTAATCAACATTTTAAGAAAGAAATACTTGCTGTTTTAAAAATTGATGATTTGACACAAAAGTGTAAACACAGCAAAGTGTGTAATTTTTGCGTAATTTTTAAGCATAATTTTATTCTTTTGAATTTCCTGTCGTATTTTACAATAAGACGGTATCTTCATTATAGATTTAATTTACTTGCCGTGTGTATTTTCTTGCACCCTCTAAAGGGCGGATGTCTGAACAAGCTTTCGGCAGTCTCTCTGCCGCCATTCTCAGGTTGTCATTGCTGTTGTTGTTTTTTTTGAGCGAAGAACAACAACAGCATCAGCAATAATAATAATAACAACTTTTCACCAACTTTGCCAACAATGGCTATCCCACACATATAACGTGTCTTCAAAAACTTTCCTCATTAGAGTTGGCCATGCTTTTTCCAAATGGTTGGTGAAAGTGTACGTATTCTGTCACAAATGTATAATTTTGCTATGTCATGTAAATATGTGTAATAATTAGTAATTTAGTTTTTGAAATAATTTTTATAGTAAAGCAGATGTTGTAAATGTTGACCATAATTTTGAAGACAAAGTTGAATCTTACGCTTCATGCTTTGAAAGCCATTTATTAGGATTTATTGGCTTATGTCGGCACAAGAATTTACACTTGCATTACGAAGCTCTTCGATTGTGTGATGTCTGGTCTTGAACATGATATTCTTTAAATATGGAAAAATAAAATAGTCTAAAATTTTCAAATCTGGAGATTTTGGAAGAAAATTAATAATTGTTGTAGCGAAAAATTCTTGCAAAAAAGATACTGTTGCTCGAGATTTGTGCGCTGAAAATATCCTTCCGTAAGTTCATTATCTTGAAGTTTATGAATAAGCGGCTCTAATAATTCATTTCGATATCTTTCGGCAGTTATGGTTTGATTAAAAATATAGGCCGAATTGATCTTCTTGAAACTGATAGTCAGACGCCTATTTTTTGTCGATATAGCGTAGTTTCCCCAAATTCATGAGGGTTTTCTGCAGACCAAATTCTCATATTTTGCTTGTTTAAATATACTGAAAGACGAAAGCAAGTCTCATCCGAAAAGAAGCATTTGTCGATGTTATTATTATTTATGTTATTCAAAAACCATAGATAGTACTGTGTTCTCATAAGAAAATCTACCTGTTTGAGTTCCGAAACTGCTTAAATTTTATATGGAACCAACTTTAAGTTCTTTTTTAAAATAGTATGACATGTCCTCACTAACAAATGAACTTGTCGTGATTTTGCGATTGATTTTTTGAGTGAGTTGTCTATTCGACGTCGAATATCCTCTATGCAATTAGCTGTTCATTTTATGAGTGCTCCCCCGTCAGGTTTACGGGTTATTGCCCCTGATTTACCAAATTTTACGAGGTCTGACCAATAAGTAATGAGACTGATTTTTTAGCCGCGCTTGTGGTAACACTGCGAACCTGAAACTTCAGTCGGTTAATCTCCCATCCCTCCTCTATCGATACATGTGCGCGCCACTTTCGTACCTTCGTTAGTACTCTAGCTGTGTTGAGGTTGCGACAACGTGTTTGTAAAGCGTGTCACTAATAGGAACGACGTAATATTGAACAGCGGTTAAAGGAATGACCAGGTAGAGGTAAATCACTCCCCCCTACTCAACTTAAAACTACAATAGTTCCACCCCTTCTCAGACAAGAATTTTTATTTTTCACCTTTATATTTGTGTTTATATAAATGGGTACCAAATGTAATTACAGTGTATATTCATCCACCTGATGAAGCCACAGTGTGGTGAAACATATATGTAGTATGTGTCTACAATACAATATATTTTTTGAAACTAAACAAATTGTGTTTTCTATTGGATATAATTAAGTTTCAACATGTGTCTCCTAAGACGATTATTAATTTTTAGTCTTCTTAATTTTTTTCCTTATTTTTAATTGTAGAACATATATCCAAGGGCTGGGGGAGTCAATATTGACTCACCCTGTAAAAGGTGTTCCGAGTTGATGTTCATTTCCAAAATTGGAGTATTAACGACGTTTATTGGAAACAACATTGTATTTTCTGTGCGTTACCATTGAACAACGTATGGACTTAACAATTCAGTAAATTTAATCACTAAAGAACTTAACTGCTTGCCATTTTACTTAGATTTATTTAATTGTACGAACACATTTTTTAAGTTTGTAAATAATGTAGATTTTGATCTGAATTAGAGATTTTGTTGATTTTATTAGTAGTAGTGGCTCTTTATTAAAGACTTATTTTAGGATTTGGGTGTCCTGTAATGCTAAATAAATAAATTCGAAAACTGAAGCGAATTGTCAGCGTTCGGATTTTAACGTGTGACTCTTTAAGAATTTCTAGAGAAAAAGTTTCGTTCTAATAAAGGAGTCGGCGAAGTTGTTCGAGAATGGACGCGTCTGCAGACACCAGGTTTTTTTTTCTCGAAGAATATAGAAGCTTCCTGAACGATGACGGCGATGTATTCAAGAAGAGAGAAACTACTGAAAAGCGATGTTATATAATTCTGATTGCATTTGTATATGGATAGTTATTAAATTGTAATTTAAATTTGAATACGCCTAGGATGTTACCATACTTAGAAATCTGTAACCTAAGATTCGATCAAATAATTAAACATAATCAAAGATAACAGATTTTATATAGAGATACATTCGAGTAATATTTGTAATGCATTGAGATATGATAATAATAATAATAATCCACCATACATAAATCCACTTGAAGGATAACAAATATACAAATACAGAAATATATGTTACAGTGCTAATTCTACTCGTATTTACAAATTTAAATTAATCGATAAAAGAAATGAAAAACTAATTTATTTATTAAAAGAATCTCCATAATACTTATTAGCGTTTTTCGCTATACCACTGGAGCTTTAGCCAAAATATTATTTCTCGCACGACGAACTAAAAATGTAGCCGATGAACGTGTGCTGTAATTAGGTACAATAATAAATTGTACTTCACCGATTAATAGCAAAGAATCAATTTTGTTTGTAACAATTTTGATTAAAAAGTTAGCACTAGAAACATTCCTCCTTTCCGACAACGACTCCATACCATAATTCATGATGAGAAATTGTTGAGGATGAATGATTAAATGAGTACTTGTTTGAGCTATTTCGATCGTTTGTTGAATGTAGGTAATCCTACGTTTCGGCTAATCTACTAAGTTAATCTACTGTCGTCTTCAGAGTAGCCCAAAGAAGAGCTGTTCCTTGCGAAACTCATAGTCTGACGCATATGCCTTCTCCCATTTTTTTGGCTGAATGTACTCGTGCATGATTCGAGCGTGGTCTGTAAATTCAAACATTTTCTGAATCAAGCACACTAGCCTCTGAGCTATTGGGGGAGGGGAGGGGCAGAATATTGTTCCTTAAAAAACTTGTATTTAGGTTTCATGTAGTTGTGCAGAACATGATGCACAATAGGCTCATGTGTTTCTGCGCGGTGTCGTATGCGCAATGAGGATATCCCGTTTATTCTGTCTCCGTTTCCGAGGATAGTGTTCTTCTGTGTACATTTTCTCTAATCAAGGGTAGCCATACTCGCTCAAGAGACTATTGTAGTCTGCACTACGCGGTGGATATATTCAATGTTCTGAAAAAAATATATTTCAAGAAGAATATATGGGATACCATACGACAAAGGCATATTTAACTTTAGAACGGACTGGAGTAAAATATATCGTTTTTACTGTAAACACGTTAGAGAATCCTCTGCAGGTCCAAATAATAATACCAAACGTGTATCAAATAAAACACCTACATCTTTAACTACTACATTGCTGTGGCCAATCTACTGCGATGAGGGCCTACGTCTGAAGATGCCCGAGAGAATGGTGATCCTAGGGTATGTCCATGATTTCGCGGTGATGGTGAGGGGACGCGACGCCGGAGACACTCAAAAGAAGGCTGACACTGCCATGAGCGTAATTGTGGACTGGATGAAAGTTAAAGAACTCAGATTAGCGCCACAAAAAACGGAGGCAATAGTCCTGCTTGGTCGGAGGAAGATAAGCGAATTGTCCTTCAGGGTGAAAGAAAATCATCGGTGCACTTAAGTACCTACCTGACCGTGATTTTCGACAAAGGAGCCCGGATGAGGGCACATAGCCGAATTGTCGTTAGGAAAGCGGAAAGAACCGTGATAGCATTGAACGGTCTGATGCCGAAGATAGAAGGAGACTGCTATCGCCAGTAGTTTACTCCATTATCCTCTATGCCACGCTAGTTTGGACGGATGCGATTCAGGTGAGCAAACACTGAGATATGTTAGATAATGTGCAACGAAGACTGTTAATCCTAACGACAAGCGCGTACAGAACAGTGACTACAGAAGCGTTGCTGGTGGTGGCGGGAACGATGCCAATATATCTGATGGTAGAGGAGCGATCCCAAATATATAATGAAGAGAAGGACCAGGCTAGGAAAATACATGCCGAAATGATGGAAGAGCGGCAGAGGCAATGGGAAAGGGACAGCGGGAGGGTCAGGTGGACCAAGAATGCCATAACGTCATGAGAGGGCATGATGGCACAAATTATTACTTAACACAGATGCGGACGGGGCACTGATTCTTTAGACCTTACCTGCATAGATTTAAAAGGAGTGACAGTGATCGATGCTGGTACTGTGGTAGCACTGATACGGTACAGCAAACCATCTACGAGTGCGTGAGATGGGAGGGGGAGAGATCTCAACTGTGGCGTCAAATAAACTATGTACCAAGGATATATAAGATTGTGGAGGTGATGCTCGAAAGTGATGGGTCTTGGAAACAGGTAGAAGCCTTCGCGAAGAGTATTATTAATAGTAAGGAACTGGAGAAAAGAGCATATCACGCTAACAACACATATAAACATGCAACAATTTTACACGGCGACCACGTATACACTCAAAGTGTATAATAAAAGTTGTTGCCCGTTTATATGTGTTGTTAGCTTTACTGTGCCCCATATGCCACACTTTGATTAGTGGTTTTTACTTACTGATGATGACAACTTAGTTGTCGAAATACGTATTTAGGATACGGTTATTAATTGTGGTAAGGGGTTTTATACCTTTTTTTGAGTTTTTACTTAACCACAGTCTCCAAAGAAAGACTTTTAATATATAGGGTGTTCAATAAAAAAAAAATCATTAGATCATCTTTTGTTTTTCAAGTTTCTATTTCACAGAATCGGAAAGAGGGTAAAAAATATTATCAGATACGTTTTGATTTGATATATTGAATATTGAGTGTACAATGTAACCACTCTGTATGGATACAGATATGCAAAAAGAGATATTGTTTATGGTATACATTGTACAAGAAACAATATAATAATTTTTAATAATTAATCATATTAAAGCGAAGAAGAACATTTGTCTCTAGATCTTATTTGAATTAAGAGGCTAATAGAACCTGTATTTATCAAAACTGATACAATGAAAGCTCGAGAAATTTACGAAATGTTGCACTAAAGTGAAAAAGAAAGATCATCACATTAACCCTATATGGCGTAATGTAGCAGAAATGATACAACTAAAAGAAGTGCGTATTAATCTGTACTACAAATATTATAGTCTGCGCAAACTCCTCGTTGCATATAAGCTACAACACTTAATGAAACTGGGCATAAGGCGTATATTAGAAACCGTTATTTTTCAAGTTATATTATTATTGACCTATCCCTTATGTGTGACCGTTACTACTAGTGTTCACTATGATGACAATTAGTGATATAAAGTTTTAAAACGTAAAATTTTCTTCGTAATTGTGTCCGATTTTGTTCTATAAGGTAAAAGGATTTTTGATATATTCTACATTTTCAATATATATATATGAAATATATGTAATAGTAGGCTATAAATTTTGTTGTATCATATCTGATACATTGCGTTTTCAGTGTAGAAAATTTACGAACAAATGAATCTGTGTAACAAAATGAGGCCTCTTACAAATGAAGAGCTGGAAAAGTATGCGCAGCAATTGTAGGATAGTGATGATGGTCTAGAACAAGATGAATCTGACTTCGAACCTGAGAGCACCGAACTGGAAGATATACTAGATATACAAAATTTGCCTATTGTATTTGAAGATGACATGTCAGAAGTTGCGGACGAAGCAGAAACGCTAGATGAATCAATAGAATCTACTATTAGTAACGTAGTAAATAATGCAAATATAATTAGGAAAAAGAAAAATTTATTATTAGGTGATGCTAAAGAGTTCAGAGGTTCTGAAACATTGCCTTCCACATTTATGGACATCGATACCCCGTACGCCTTCTTCAAATACTTTTTTACAGACGAATTGATTACGAAAATAACTTTCCAGACGAATTTGTACACTAGTCAAATAAATTTAAATAATACATATTACAATACAATATACAACACATATTTTCGACCAAGACATTCGTAAATACTTGGGTATATGTATTTATATGTCATTTGTACATATGCCGAAGGTGAGATCGTACTGGAGTGCTAACTTAGGATTTACACATATAAAAGAAACAATGAGTCAAAAGAAATTTGAGAAAATTCGTCAAAATCTTCATTTCAATGACAATGACAATATACCTTCAACAAAAGACCAAAGACAACCATTCCGATAAACTTTATAAATTGCGACCAGTAATTTACACATTGTTATTCAGGTATAAAAGTGTACCATTGGAGAAACATTTGTCGATAGACGAACAAATGTGTGCGTCCAAAGGTAGACACAGTTTGAAGCAGTATATATCTGCTAAGCTCCACAAATGGGGATTTAAACTCTTTATTCTCAGTGGTGTTAGTGGTTTTTCATATAATTATGAAATATACACTGGAAAAAAAGACTATGAACTTGTATGAGGTGAAATAGACTTAGGGGTAACTGGAAATTTGGTGCAACGCCTATGTAGGATTATACCCCACAATAAAAATTTTATCGTATATTTTGATAACTACTACACAAGTTTATCACTTGTATCACATCTGGCACAGAAAGGTATATTTTCTTTAGGAACAGTTAGAAGAAATCGAATACCAAATTGTAAAATTCCTGTCGATAAAGAACTAAATAAACAACAACGAGGTACATCTTATGAGTATGTTTGCAATTTGGAAGGCGTTGACGTATCCTGTGTAGCATGGAAGGATAACCGAACCGTATGCCTTTTGTCTAGTTACACAGGTGTACTTCCAAAGACTACTATAAAGCGCTTCGATAGAAAGGAAAAACGTAAAATAGAAGTAGAGTGTCCAAATATTATTACAGAATACAATCGCTACATGGGTGGCGTTGATCTTATGGACAGTCTTATTGGCCGTTATAAGATTAAAATTAAATCTAAGAAATGGTATCTTAGGTTATTTTACCACATGCTGGACATGACACTTGTTAACGCATGGCTATTATATAAAAGAGTAAATCAGCAGCGTAAAGAAGATTTCTCCATGCGGCTAGCCGACTTTAGAACAGAAGTAGCTTATTGTTTGTGCAAAAGTGGAAGTAGCACTATCAGTGAAAGAGGCAGACCATCTGATATAGAAAAGTTAATACAAGCAAAGAGACAACGCTCGGCAACGGCTTCTTACATTCCTCCAAAGGATGTAAGATTAGATGGGTGGAATCATTGGCCAATATACACTGAAACAAGGCAAAGGTGCAAATTACCTACATGCAAACAATTTTCGTACATTAAATGCAACAAATGCAGCTTATTTTTCTGTTTAAATAAAAATAATAATTGTTTCCTAAAATTTCATACCAGTTAAGCTTATACTATACTTTGTTATACAATAACCCCCTTGTATCAAATCTGCCACAACTATATTTTACAAAATAAAAACGTTTTAGAATAGAATATATTTTTTTAAATATTTTTTCCGAGTTCTGAACATAACATAATATTCAGGATTTTTTTTTGAGACCAATAAAAAAAATTGCGCGATATAGGGTTAAAGACCAATTTATGCACGTCGAAACGAATGCATAAGGAAAAAAAAACAAGTGACGCACATCCAATCAGACGAAAAAAACCATCGGAAACGCATGAAACAACGCCGGAACAACACATTCTCATTATTAGACGTACAGTAGTTGTTGTGGTAGTCGCAGCTAGGTATACACAGACGTATTTACTCCGTATACGTTGAGATGTGTGCGTAAGTCAGTGTATATATATGTGTGTACGTGTGTGTGTGTTATAGTTCTGCAATTCGAAATGGCTCCCTACTACCCCGTACTGAACGCCAAAAGCTACGAGGCAAGTTGCTGATTGGCGCAAAGCTTCGCAGCTGAAACGCGGATGCACAGAAAAGAAACTTCAATGCGTACGGCGTCAGTCGCTATAACACTTTATGCGTGCGTTGATGTTCGTGTTTTTTTATTTTACACATGGTTAGTGTGCACGTTTTTTCATTTTTCACAAACCACCACCGTTCATCTGCAGTCACGACAAAATAAGGCGCATTTATAAATTGGTATACGTTCGAAAAAAGCATGGTAATATCACAATATTTATTCAATTCATCTTTCCATTATTGCTGTTTACAAGAAAATTAATTTTTATGTGACTTTAATTTATATTTGTATGTGTTTGAGGACGTGTTTGTCAATAAAAACAATATTCTTCCAATAGTTAAAAACAAGTGTAAAACAACTTTTATTTAAACTCCGCTTTTGGAACGTTAAATTACTCTTCATTTAAAATTCAGCATTTTTCATCTAAAAGGTATACATAGACATGTGTGGAAATAAGCGGGAAAACGCTTTCCATCGAAATTGAAAGTGAAAACCTTGTACTGTTCATTCGAGTCTGTGGTGCGCCCGTTTTTGCGAAAACGGTTTCGCTTTCATTAATCGAAAGCGTTCGCCTAGGCGGCTGAACATTTGTTTATGTTCAATGAGCTTTTGCAATGTCGGGAGCTTTGCCGCGTTTCCGTTAGTTTTGATGGTAATGCCTTCTTCCGGTGTTATATTATCAATAACAACAATTCGTTTAAATTTACGTTAATATTTTTAAAAGACGGAAACTTTTTTCAAGATTCTCGTGAAAGCAATTCAATCTATAAAATCTCTGTATAAATAAATACGTATATTTCGGTTAAAATTTCTTAATAAAAACTATATTTTATTTGTTGTTATTAGGAAATAGTAGTATTACCTGCTTAAATTTAGTCTGCTTATTGCAAATAATACCTTTAATTTATAAATTTGTAATAATTATTTGTTAATGTGTCGGATTCTAATAGATTTCTATGTTTAAACTTTAATAGAAAATATGTTACTGGATATACACACAAATCCTGTATGCATTCGTAAATATTTTCGGATATATTTCAATATTTAAATTAAATAAAATAGAAATATTTACATACATTTAAGTATTAAAACATATTTCAATTTCTTTTTTCATTTTTAGCATAAAGTTTAACCTATTAATACATTTTTCTTTTCATTTACACCTTCATTGATATTATTTTTGAATGCAAGTTAACAAATAATTCTTTCCAAATTAATTATTTATTAATCATTTTAAATTTATGTATTAGAGTTAGTAGAAATTTTGCCATATAAATAGTAATTTTGTTTTCTATGGGGGTTTTGTACTATATACAAACGTTACGTTATTTCTTGCTTAAATTCTGTAGAATATATCTTTGCGTCTACAAAAACTATGCATTTTAAATATGCGTCCCTTCTCACAAAATTGTTTATAATTCAATATGAAATATAAGTATATAAATATTGTGAAATAATAAATAACATAAATTGACGGAAAGGAAGATGGATAACTTGTTTTTTATAATATTAGTAATTTAGAAATATTAATCATTTACAGTTTTTGTGAAAATAATTCTTTAATATACATTATAATTTTTGCAAAGAAATAAGTCGTTTTTAGTTAGACTTGAATATGTATTCAATTATGCAAAAGCTAATTTGTATGTCTAGATACAAAATCCCTACTAATTAAATTATATTCAATAATAACAACATCAAGAATAGTTATTTAACTTTTTAAGGGATTTCAAAAGAAAAAGCAAAATAATCTAGTTCTTCCAATATACGAAGTATATTAGTTTTTTTTTAACTAATTATTAATGTCGAATATATAGTGTTAAACGTAGTCAAGGGTGCTAAATATTAAGTATAATATTATTGTTATTATTACTATTTTACTAGTTTTAAATTAGTTTATTATTGTAGTAACTCACTTTTTTTGCATTTCTTACATTTGCCTTTTCAAACATAAGTTCAGTTCATTGATATCAATTGCATTATTAGTTAACTTCCACATTAGTATTCTCCAATTCTTCAGTGAGTTTTAATAATTTCACATTACATATAAACACAAATAAACAGAAATTTGCTGAATTTTTATCTTCTAAGTAAATTATCCAGAAAAATCTGCGTGTATTTAAATCACTGTTTAATATGAAAAGTGCCTCTCTTCAGGGCTAGTGTAGCTTATAAAATAAATAATCGAAACAAATCATTAAAGGAACGTTAACTACAGCTCCTATTAGTTTATTTTAATGAATGAATCTACTTTATTGCAATTTAAGCATAAGCAAAATAAATAGCTTAATTAATGAAGTATTTTACAACACCACAAGCCGAACTCATTCTTTTAAATATGTCTTTGATATGATAGCAGCAGCGTAAATCACTGTCAACATTAACGTCCAGAAATTTAATAGAGCCGACCTCAGTCACAGACTTCTTGCTTAAGCTGACGTATAAGGATTTATTTTGTCCATGTTTAACTGGCACTGTATTTGTTTTATTCATATTTAAGTCTTTAGAATTGTCATTATACTATTTACATGCTATAATAGCTATTTAAGGAAAACATAATATGAATGTTTTATTATTATTTGATATAGTGCATGAATTTTGGGGAATTTATTTTATATTTACTACGATTATTAGTAATGATAACTTAAGAATTCGAATATTTAAAAAAAATATATATGCAGGAAAAGGCATTTAATAATAAAGCATTCGTTAGGTAATTTTGCCTTTTTTGTGGAAATTACGAATTTTTACTATTTTATAAAGTTTTTTTTCCATAAACTGTTAAATATCTTTATCATAATATATTTTCTTAGTAATTTGAAGAATTTTATCAATTTGCAATATTGAATTTCTTGATTTGATAGTTTGGAATCAAAATTTGTAAATTTTTTCTAAATTCGCTTTAATGTATTCATATTTTCATCGAAAGGTTCTAATAAAAATAATTTTGTACAGGTTTAAATGTCGTAACGCATATTTCGATTTTAGCTTTGCAACTTTCTTATTTTTCTATTTTTTCAAATATTATTAGAGTAGATATTCTTTTGCAATATTTTTTCTGGAAAGTAATTGATTTTCATTCGTGGTATATCTATAATAACCTTTTGTGATTCATTCAGTGATTATTTCAATATTCACATCGCCTACTTGATTTGGGATTAATTATGGTCGCAGGTAAATATAACTCTAACATATTCTCATATTTAAATTTTTAATGCTATATGACATGTCCAGGAGCTTTTATGTTATATATACAACGTGTCCAGGAAAGTATGAAACAAAGGGAAAACTTTTTTATTGTCTATTTCTCAGGAAATTTTATTCTTTGTAAAAGTTTTTGCTTTACTTAAAACCTATTTACCCGTTAAAATAAATGAGTTATCATATTAGATAGTAAAAATACAATTATTTGATTAATTGTTCAAAATTTCCGTACCAACTTAATATCGTGTGTGCAGTCATTACTTTTTACTTTTAATCACGTATGCATGGTATTTGACAGTAACTTTGACATCCTACAAAATACATTACTATGGCAGAAAGTTTAACTTTGCAAGAAAGAGCAGAGTTAATGCTTATATGTGGCGATAATTACAAGACATGTAGAGACGTAGCTGCGACTTTTAACGAAATGCATCCCAATAAAAACGTTAGTTGATCTACGGTATCCTGAATTTTGCGACAATTTAAACAAACAGGCTCTTTGTAATTTAATTTTAAAAAGGAACATGATAGACCAGCAAGAAATTTAGATAATTCTTTAAATATTTTACAAAGTGTAATTGAGAATCCTAAGTTATCTGTGAGAAAATGTGCAACTATTTAGGATTACGAAAATCATCAAATATTGAAAACATACAAGTTTACTCCATTTAAACCAAGATATGTCCAAACGTTGCAAGAACGAGATTATGACCAGCGTTTAGAGTTTTTCTGCATGATACAAGGTGAAATAGAAGCAGACATAACATTTCCCAGAAAATTATTATTTTTACCGATGAAGCGACATTCACCACAAATGGTGTAGTTTGTTCGCAAAACTGTCGTTGGTGGTCTCAAGAGAATCCACATTCCAAAAACATTTGTAAAAACCAATATTCACGAAAGATAAATGTTTGGTGCAGAATTTTGGAGAGAAAAGTGGTCGGGCCGTATTTTTTTCAACAAACTCTAAATGCTGAAAGGTATTTAGCATTTCAGACTACTGAATTACAAGATGAATTTGACAACTTACCTTTACAAATAAGACGTTCTTAGTGGTTTATGCAGGATGGTGCACCTGCACATAGTTCTCGTCGAGTCGTGCAATATTTCAACCAAGAATTTCAAGAAAAATGGATAGGAAGGTATTTAACATTTAAATGGCCTCCACGCTCGCCGGATTTAAATCCTTTAGATTATATTTTATGGGGTTGGTTGAACAATCGGGTGTATTCAGAAAGGCCATTTGATAACCAAGAAGATTTGCAGAACAGGATTAAGGAAGCGGTAACGTATTTAAATAATAATCCCAATTTCCTGCAAAATGCCGTCAGGGACTTAAGTAGACGTACAAATTTATGTATTGAGCGAGAGGAGCGTGATATCGAGTGACGTTTGTTTAAAATATAAAATTAACATTTTTTGTATTTTTAAGTTATTAAAGAACATTTTCATTATTTAAAGCAAAATTTAATTGGTTTATCGCGTAAATGGATTTCAAGTAAAGCAAAAACTTTTATAAAGAATAAAATTTCCTGAGAAATAGACAATAAAAAAGTTTTCCCTTTGTTGCATACTTTCCTGGACACATTGTATATATATATATATATATATATATATATATATATTATATTTCATATTTAAACAAACAACAATTAGGTGCTCTTTCATTTAATGCCCAATATTTCATCACAAAATTTGATAACATCGTCAACAGGAAACTAAAATTAACCTTGTGCGTGATCGATAATTGTAAATATAATATAAGTAATACCTATTACTAGAGTTAGCATGTCTGTATAATGCAAATCTAAACCCCCTTAAACTTCGTTATATTCACAATTAATTAACTAACGGAAACTATTATATAATAACACAATTAATAATATTCTTATTTATTTACATATTCGGGACTCAAACAAACATTTATCAAGTATCTATTTGTAGATATAAATTACAGTGAAATATTATTACCAAAGGATGAAATAACCTACGTAAACTACAGAATTAATTGACTAGCAATCATTATTAATTAACAATTTAATTTATAAATCTTGAATAAGTAGTTATTAAATAAGAAATAAATAAAATATTTTTAGGTAATTATTAAAAATTTTAATTCTTAGATTGTGAATGATTAAAGGTATTATGCCCATGTGCTAATTCTAGCCGTAGGTATTACTTACTTTAATGATGTAATGTAATGTTGATAATTATTAATCTTGTTAATTTTGTTTGCTCTTGATGATGATATATTTAACGACTATTTCCCTCAGAAAATTTCAACCAATTATATTAATGCAAAATACAGAAATAACCTAGTAACGGACGAATATCACCGAGTATTTGATGCATATGACAATATCCGGACATTTTTTGACATTTTAAAAACATCTGGGCTTTTAATCAAAATGCATTTATTGATTTATATTACAACTCGTATTTGAACAATAACAGTTATAACAATTATTGAAAGTACGATTGTATTCAAAAAAATCGCGTACATCTATTTTTTTTCAGTTTAAATTTGTATTTTTTTTACGTTTATTAACGTCATATTGGTGACAATTACGTTAACCAAAAATGCAAATACCAAAAGTTTCTGACAAAGAAAAGTACGGTTCGCGACATAAAAAACGGGACACTTTTTTTACCTATTGTGACAGTACTTTGTTGCATCATACAAACTTAATAATGACAGATGCATAACCTTATATTCATGGCTACTAATATTGACAAAATACTTACTTACAAAACTAAAATTAATATCAAAATCGTCCCGTTTTTTTTTTTAACGCGGACAGTATTTTATTATAGCAAAAGTTGAAGAAGGTTGGTCAATTATTATTATTAATATTAACATACTAGAAAACATAATGCATCCTTTTGTGTCTCAAATTTATCTTGATAACAATTTTATTTATCAACAGAATAGTTGTCCTGTTCACGTTGCGAATGATGTGAGACAATGGTTTCCAGATCATAACATAGAAGAATTACCTTGAGCATCTCATAGTCCTGATATTAACCATATAGAAAATCTTTGGGGTTTATTAGTAAAAGGCATTTATAAAAGAAATTTCAGAGCCCAAACCGCAAATGAGTTATGGGAAATTATTCATCAGGCTTGGGAAAATTTATATGAAAATCACAACGAATTGTGTAGAAATTTAGTGCAATCTATGCCACGTAGACTCAATGCGGTTTTAAATACAAACGGTGCCATGATTAAATATTACAGTAATTTTCTTTTGACTTTCCTCTTTTGTCGATGTATTTCACTATTTCTCAAAACTATTTCACATCTTAATTAAAGAGGGTACTGTGTATGTCAAATTATTTCCCCTTTTGTCAAAACTATATCACATTGTAATTACATGTATGTAAGAATGAATTCTGAAAGTAAAATATCAAAATCTCGAAGGAGGTACGCGCTCTGATAATCGGAGGAATGAACGTTGGTAATTCGCCAGTCCATATAGGGCAACAATTTAATGTTTTACCGAACACTGTAAGAACTTTTTTATGTTTTTTAATTTATAAATTAAAAAAGAGAAAAATTATTTGCAATAAAGTGAAAGAGTTTTGACAAAAAGTAAATTTCATTCAATATAATGTCAAAACGACGTATGTGGGAAATAGTTTGAGAATTAGTGAAATACATTTGACAAAATAGGAAAACCTAAACAAAAACACTGTAATGTAATATTCTAATAAAATTATCTAAAAAGAAACACATAACCTTCATAATAACTTTTGCCTAAATGACAGAAAGTCCGTTTTTAATCGATAAAAAAACTAATAAAAAATGTTTACTTGATTTAAATGGTGTACGCGATTTTTTTGAAATCAAGCGTACAATTGCTAAATGAATTACTTGCTGCACTGAAAGCAGTATTTGTTAAAACATCGTTAACATTTTCTTTTTTGGATTCTGCTTTTGGTATAGAAACAATAATTGTTTTCAATTTCTTTACTGATAAAAATTAAGCACCATTATTAAAATAATTTTTATTTAAAGAAAAAGCAGTGGCGTACCATTATTTTTTCAAATATATTGAATCCAAATTTCGCTCGAACGCCACTGGTAGAAATTTAAAAAAATTATCACATCGAAAAATGCTCTTCTTGTGGTTGGAAGGCATATACCGAATTTCATAAAAATATCTGAAGTGATATGAATGTTAGGATAAAAAAAAAACATGTTTCTTAGAAGTTTGTCACCCTGGATCTCGTGAAGGGAGTATCTCCGAGATTATTTTTTAATTTTTTTCTTAAAATAGCCTGAAGAATCAATATTGACATTCAATTATGAAACATATGATGAAATAAATGAATAAATTGTGACAGTTATAAACTATTGTCACATACGATATTTGAAAGTACGACCAAGGAATTCCTGATTGAAAGGAGCTATTACTTAATAAGAAAATTCTTAATGATGTTTTGTGTTTTTTATTGTTTTATTAGCGTGTATGTATGAATTTTTTTATTTCACTGAATTGATGTTTCTAATACCCTCCACTACCAGCCGAAAGGAATAAATAATTTATTATTATTATCAAAGTTTGGACACGAATATTTTCATCCCACAGTCGGTTGGTTAAGTTGTAGGATAGAAAGAAACAATATTGTTTATAAGAAACTTCATAGCGAAAAAGAAATGCTGAGTGCTTAACTGCAAGAACACTGAATCAAAACATAAACATGCTAATGCTTTTAAGAGATGAAATTTGTAATACAGACAAAACAGAATTGTATTTTGGAACTATATCGTACTATTCATTACATGTCTGAGGTGGGGCCGCAGAAGAAGTGAAATACGATTTTGGTCACAGAAATTAAGTGATTCAAAAATACAGAAATCCGCGGTGTTATCGAAAAATGTAGTTTCTAATAATGGCTATCCCCTTGAAAAATTAAATAAGGGAAGGATGGGAAAATAGTTTGTAATTGTATCCATTTAATATAAAGATGGGTTTATTGTTAATTTTTTAAATCAAAACAATATAGTGATAACATCATAAAAATATAAATTCTAAGATATCTTAAAATTGCTGTGGTACGGGCTTAGATAGTATCGTAAAATGTTGTGAGCACTGTAGGTATAGCGTCCCTTACTATTCTCGAAAAATTACAAAAGTACCAACTATATAATAATTCACGAAAAAGGATATTCAAAATTAGTTGTAATCAAATACCGTTCTAGCTTGAAATATATCAGTTTTACTGATTATGGATTTACTGAGATGGTGATTATGGAAAATTTCTGTGTGTAGTTGATGAAATAATAACAAGAAAAAATTAATATGTGCGTTTTAAAATTACTGTCTGAATACTATGAGTTGCATCGAATAGAATTAATATGGGCCAAAGTAAAATATTGTATTACTGCCAATAATATTTATTATGGAAAATAGAAGTGGAAAAATTACTGTTAAATGCATTCGCAAATTTTAATATTATTATCTCAAAGTTTGCTACAAAAGAAAAGGTAAATTAGATTGATTAATTGCCAATATTATACTTTACTATATCAATTGTAACTGATAATGTGGGAGCTCATAAATTATTTAGTAGTGATACTATTGGTTAATAACCTGAATTAATACTTGTATAGGAAATATTTTTAAGGATGATAAAAAACAAAAATATTATTTTAGATGTATGATTGCCTTCCTCTCGTATTACTTTAATATGAAACGAGACTAATTTTCCTAATAACGAAAATATTGAAAAGCCTTAAATTTCCTTGTATATACTTTAAAACAGTATAATTTAAGGAATATAAGCTCTAATATTTGAGTATGTAATTCTCAAATTATAATAAATTAGTGTTTCTGCCAGTACATCTTTAATTTAGCCTCTTGATCAACGGATAATATAAAAAGTTAATTTTAGAATAGAGAGAAATTATAGTTATTTTATTATAAGGATAAAGCCAAATATACTGAAAAAAACAGGTCTCTGCTTACCGCAATCCATGTGATACAGAACGAATTGGAAAATTTACGAAATTCTACAATTATTAACTGTTCTAAAGGGGCTTCGTCAATGGCGAAGTATCAAACTTAAGTGAAAATAATGATCCTGATCCTTAAGAAGCCAATTTCTATGGTTTAGATGATGAATTAAGAAGCTGGATAAATGCGGATGATCTTCCGTTATCGAAAATCACTTCTAAGAAGATATTGTTGCGAATTTGTCCGGAAGTGAACAGACACAAGAGTCTAAACAAACAGAAGAAATAGACGAAAGTAATACAAATAATGCACCTTTATCATCATGAAGTATTGTTAGTTTCGAGAAAATAATTTGAGATAAGAGGTACAATGAACAACTACATAGCTTTGAAAATTGTAAAACGACAAAAGAATAATAATTTTTCGATAAAAATTGTTATTTTAAAATCATATATTTATGTATTACTCATTGACGTTTCAGACACTTCTTGGTGAAACATTTTAGTAACTGTCTTAGATCAAATATTGAGAATAAAACGATTGGGTATAATTCACTAATGTATATTTCACTAATTTTATTAGAATAACTCTACCATACATTTCGGCTGTTACACCATTATCAGATTTAAAGATATCTCTTAAATAATGGCATAACAGCCGAAACATATATTCAAATAAAATTTGCGAAATATACCCAAGTGTTTTATTCACAATATTTAATCTATGTAATTATATTTATGTATTGAATACTATTAAATAATTAGCATTATATTTTTTCATTAAGCACATGATTACAATTATTTACGACGAATAATTTTAGAGATATATTTAGATAATCTTTTTATAGTCCGTGAAAGTATATCATATCAGAGTTGCTTATTGCGTACACTTAATTAACTCGAAAGGGCTACCAACGTGATTTTAATAAGGGAAATCTACCGTACTGCTAATGTAATAGATATTATAGCTTTATTGCTAATAGAGTTCATACAGCTTGTACAGTTCAAACTATAAACTTATCTAATTATAGTATTCATTTTCATCTGTAGACTTAAAGTGTCTTTAAACAATTCTTACTATTTATAAAATGTCTTAGCTTTTGCGAATCTAGCTTTTAATATACTCGTATTTTGAATATATGCAAATGCTTTAAGTAAAGAAAATATTTCCAACGTATTAATAAAAACAGGATATTGTATATTTAATATGTACGTAATCGTTTAAAAATGATAAAAATGCCTGCGATGTTTATAAATCACATTCTTTTAGAGTAAAGAATTTAACGAAACTCCGAAAGATTAGAGCAAGTTTGTAATCAGTACCCGAGTTGAATGTAAATAATTCAGTTAGGAACAGGCACTAGGTAGGCATCCATTGAATATTTCGTTTGCGTATTGCATACATAAACCGAAACGGATCCTTAACGGAGGATTCTGCGGTCAATTAATAAAGTAGGGAAATTTAACCCTGAGGTTAGGGGTTGAATCTTGAGTCTGGTCATTGCCGAGGGATATATGTGAGATAAAATTTGCGGCGACTATGAGTTTGAGTCGGTCTTTGACCTTCCATGAGGTCCGCACTGCCTCAATATAAGAACCCAGATGAATACTAAATCGAAACTAATAAAATAAGGAATTTTCATATTTTTTAATAATCTTCACAATATTGTGAAGAATCTATTATATTTAATTTTTGATATAATATTAAATATTTTATTTTTGTTCTTACATATTATTAAACCCCTTTCAAGAGATCTTTTTGCCAAATACTTTTAATACAAAACTTATATTTATGTAACGAAATATTTTATCTTTAATCTCGGTATAAACTTCGTCTCCAACGTAATTGTGTAATTTTGATTGATTAATTACTTTTAAGACCAAAATTTCTATCTTATAAATTAATGAATAAGTATTCATCAAAAGAAGAAGCGTAAGCTTAGGCCTTAAATTCATACTGTACATTTTAAAATATTCGTGCAAATGGAGAAAGAGAGCAACATAAATAAACATTTCTTTTCTATTTTGCGTCCGTAATTAAGTCATTATGAAATCCGAAAGAGTATCGAAATGAGCTTCATTTCGATACACACTTTTTTATTTTTTAATGTTGGCGTTCTTCGAACACAGAAATAAATATCTTATTGCTCTCATTTGATTTTAAGAATTTAAGCACATTTAACAGAATGATATAGGTAGAAAAGAAGAATTTTACACAAACAACGTATATTGCGGTGGAGTACAAGATATATTAATTTCTATGTCATTCATGTTTATATTTTTAAGTAAAATATCGAATAATGTTAACGAAAATTAATAAATAATATTTCGTGGATAGCAACATTTAAATTTGAAAATGTCAAGTATCAATGTGACCAACTGCATACTTTATATAAAAATAAAACTCTGAACTTTCATATTAAATAATTTCAATTTAGTAATGTTAAAAATGCAAAATAGAAAAAATAGTATAAAAAAACTCGTTTCATAAGGCCTTTTATCGCACTCTCCGTTTGCGCGGCTCCTTTTCTAAACTAAACTCGTGCGACCAGGCTTATGAAACTTGTGTTTTAATATACTATTACTATATATTTATATTTTATTTAACATTCTTACAAAACTTGCATTTTCAGACCGTTCCAACAAAAGTTTCCTTTAATATGTTTTCAATCCATGAAATATTTACTGTTATCCTATTTTTTTAATATCCTGTAGAGCTGTGTTATAAGATCACAACTATTGTATTCATGGGATCTTGGTATAATTAGTACATGTGACTGTATCAGTGGCGGCTCGTGCTAAAAATTTTAAGGTGTTCTGCAAGTTTTACAAAAAAATTTACCTTGCACGGGCAGTAAGAGGTTGTCTCCCATCGATCTTATCGTGCTTTCTTCGCCTTCCGCACTGAAGTAATGGATTTCTGGAACGATTGTCAATTGTCACACAAAAAAATAAGAGTCTCTAATATTATTGTTTTTACGTTAAACTCGCCGCACCGTAAAAATAGTCGCGAAAATATTAAATACCGATAGGTCCAACTCGCAACGGGCCATAGGCAACAATATACGTATGGAACGTAATGCGGTGTGGTAACGTGTGTACGATGCCTATATTGAGTGACTTTCTTAAAATTTAAATTTATTTTGCAGAATTATTTATTGATTTTACTTTTATCTTTTAGAAAACGTTATTGTTTTTTTATTACTTAAAATTACTTTATATGAAAAATAGTATACCATAAAAGTGTAAACAAAGACAGTATACATTGAAACGAATATTCATTCAATTGTATTGTCATGAAATTGAATTTGTCAATCGTTGTTAAATTTGTTAGAATGAATAGATATTTATATTTATCGGAAAATACTAATACTTAAAGCAAACAAATAAGGTGTAGTGTTTTGTTATAGGAATGTATAATATCCATTTCTTCCTGCATATTGATTATGCAGCTGATGCTTTCGTAATATGCTCATATTTGTATTATTTCAACTTATACTTCGGTCGATACATACCGACTTCCTTCAAACCAGGAGGAAGCTACAGTTGTAATTAAACTTTACTTCCTTTTTTTTTATTACCTACGGATATTCACAATTCCAAAATACGTTACAATATTGCTTATTTTAGATTGTAATTAGCTGAATGCTGTCGCAAAACTGATCTCTGCATTTTTAAAAATGCCAGAATAAAATTAACCCCTGCCCTTATTATAATTTTACAAAGTACAAAATTTTACACGTACTTCAATATCTACGAAAAACTAAGCCTACAGTTCATGTATAATACAGTGATAATGAAGACTGGAGCGTTTGTCGACCTACGAAGTTGTACTTTACTTGTTTATTGTTAATAAAAGGCTGATGGAAATATTACGTGAGATTTTGGTATCTGTATTATAACAACATCACGATAATAGTAGAAATACAAATATGAGCATATTACGAAAGCATCAGCTGCATAATCAATATGCAGGAAGAAATGGATATTATACATTTCTATAATAAAACACTACACCTTATTTGTTTGCTTTAAGTATGAGTATTTTCCGATAAATATAAATATCTATTCATTCTAACAAATTTAACAACGATTGACAAATTCAATTTCATGACAATACAATTGAATGAATATTCGTTTCAATGTATACTGTCTTTGTTTACACTTTTATGCTTTATGGTATACTATTTTTCATATAAAGTAATTTTAAGTAATAAAAAAACAATAACGTTTTCTAAAAGATAAAAGTAAAAAAATCAATAATTCTGCAAAATAAATTTAAATTTTAAGAAAGTCACTCAATATAGGCATCGTACACACGTTGCCCACCGCATTACGTTCCATACGTATATTGTTGCCTATGGCCCGTTGCGAGTTGGACCTATCGTATACCGAATCATATCGCCTTCCGCGCTGGAATAAATGCACTGCATTTCGCTGCATTTAATGCAGCGACCAGGCCTGCTAAAATGACACATTGGTTTTAGACACCCGCGGGAGTAGCGGGGTGCGCGCGGGTGTTTGACAGAGCTCTGAGCGCACGCTCGTGTGGACCAGATAAGGAACAAGTGAGCGATCGCGCGAATTAGGTTGGTTATTCCACTGGTCGCCTATTGAATATTATTTGGAATTTCGGAAGCGAATATCTCAGCTTCTACTTGTCGGATTTTGATGATTGAGGTGTCAAATTGTAGGGTTTGATGTCCTCTACAGGTGATGTAGAAAAATATGCAATTTAGTTGATATACAGGGGGAGAATTTTCATAACAATATGTTACGCTTTTATAAACATCAGAAATGTCGGAAAAATTATGTAAAAGAAAACTAGTTATAACTAAGACAGGTTCGCCCGCCCAATTTTTTGGGAGCTCTGCAGCACTGCAGCGCTTATGCGCTAGCCGCCACTGGACTGTATCTATGTATACCAATTTTAGTTATGACTATTCGTTTTTGTGTATAAACTAATTTAACACTTTTGATTATCGCGTTAGTTTCTTTGTCAAACAATAACCAACCAACTATAGGCGGTTCTATTAAATTATACAAGAAGTAAAAATTATTCTTGATAATCTAAATATATAATGCCGTAATATGATGCTTACGCATAATAAATAATGACTGAAATCTTGTTTAGCTTAATTTTGATGATATTAAAATCGTGTTTAGATCTTTATTTCGAATTACAACGAAATTCTAGAATGGTCGATTCTTCTTATTACTTTTGAACTGTCTTTTACTTTGCGCGAATATCTGACGAAAAATATATAATTTATTAATCATCCTTTTAATTCTTTGCATTTCCTGTAAAGATTTTCCATCTTAATCTTTTTAATGGAGGCTTTACCTTTTGTTAACATAAAATCAAAAATAATTATTTTTGAAACCATTAAGACGTAATATAATTATGTTATCAAGTTTTATCGTCGGTGTTGATATATAAAACAAAAAACGTTAAGAAAATTGTTGAAAAACTGAATCTAAAGGCGCGTACCTAGTGAAAATACGCGATTGTAACCAGATTGCAATCAAATTAACAGTTTTCCACTGTACAAATATGAAATTCCTGAAAAAGTTTATATTTAGGAGTCGTGATTACTGAAATTTTGTTGTTTCTGTAATAATCACAGCAATAAAATTTAGAGAACGATTTTGAATAGTAATTATGTCATACTTGAATTTCTTCCTGTAAAATAATCGAAGTACGCGCAAAATTTTTAAAACCGCTACTAAACATTGGAAAGTCCTAATCAATCGTAAATAATCTTTTCGGTGACTGAATTATATTTTCGACACATATCCTAACTTAATTTATATTTTGGTGAATTATAAATCAAAATAAAAAAAAATTTCTAAATCAGAAAAATACTGCCGGATTAGGCATTAAGTAATTGTTCGCATAGGAATCATTTGAATACATTTTTTAAGGTTTTCCGGTTAGCAAGCCGAAAATAGTGAATCAAATAAAAAACATTTAAGCGAACTACAAAACTTGATTTTTGCTTGAACATTTTTTAGTTAATATGGGGAAAGATTTTATCGCAATATATTACAAACATAACTCATAAACAAATCAAAATTTAATCGCCATTTATGTCGGTTTTGAAAATCCTCTTCCCCAGCATTTAACTTTCTTAATTTACTCCGTCTACAATCTTCTAAGGACACCCGTTTTTCCTCTTCTTATCTTCTACTCTGCATGGAGTAAGTGGTAGAACCATTGAAGATTCATTCAATTTATTCGGTCTGCTATGTTCATCATGTACCATCTTTCTGCTCATATCTTCATTTTGGATCATATCAAATTTTTCAATTAGTGCTCTATGTCTTTTTATATTTAATCGTATGTACATATCCGACCAAATGTTGTTTATTTATTCCATGATTTTGGGTCTTTGTTTTATTCCACGGTTTTTATTTAGTTGCACCCGTCTTCTTTTACTGTGTAAGCGCCCGTGAATTTGAAACCATGCACTTGCATAATGGTTGAGCTACTAGATACTAACTATATACCCTATCTTGCTCATGTTAATGTTAAGTTAAAGAGGCAGTTTTTATTTCTTCATTCCACTCAGTGGTTTTAATTCAACTGCACCCACTT
This sequence comes from Melolontha melolontha, assembly GCA_935421215.2. Taxonomy (NCBI): domain Eukaryota; kingdom Metazoa; phylum Arthropoda; class Insecta; order Coleoptera; family Scarabaeidae; genus Melolontha; species Melolontha melolontha. The sequence continues at coordinate 161,458,210 of OW285237.1, read as the reverse complement.
TCTTTTGCTGTGCAAACGCCTAAGAATTTAAAACTATTCGCTCCATCTTGTTGATTTTAATCGTTAAGCTCCAGTCGGCATAGGCCGAAAATTTAATGAATTTCAAATTATGCGACATCTGGACTAACAACTATTTAATCGTTGGCGAAGTTTGTTGTAAAGAGGCAATTTTTTTATATGAATACCTGCAAACCGAATCTCGTACCAAAGCAGGCAAGTAGCCATAGTAATTCATATATGTAAACTAGTCATAATACCAAAAAAAATTAAACACAATTGAAACACCCTAGATTGCAAAAGGAAAAAATTATCTGATAGAAAATATAGAAAAAACGATTCATTATTCTAAATGGTCAAACTTTAGAGAAAAATATAAGCAACTATTAGTTCTGCAACGATTAAAATTGTTAGCTTAATTTGTTTTGAAGTCAGGATAGGAGTAAACTGCGTGTTTGACATTCCATAAATAAGTTGCTGAATACGTGGTCATCCAAGTATCATCTCCACTTTTTTATACGTCATAATGCGAATAAAATTATCACGCATTTCCGTTGTCTTAGAAAACAGAATTACTCACGCAAGGTAGAAGGCTTGTGGAAGTATCCGTTATTTTAACGGTTTTAAAAACCATAAAATACTGAACGTACTGATCACAATTATTATTTTCCAAATAATTTATTATATAAATTCGTCAATCATATATCTGATTAAAACGTGCAATGACATAATATTAATTGCTGTCTACACATTATACATTTCTTTTTATATACAAAATTGTCAGTAAACTGGTATTGCATAATTTTTCAATGAAAAAGATCTCCTTATTTTTATCCTTTAGCGTATGAATTAATACATACAGTCTTATTTTAAATCAAATGACAATGTAGCAACATAAGTTTTTGATTTAGAATACAGTTCTAGTTAGTGGTTTTTAATCGGATTTACTTTAAATTAGTTTTTAAACGAGATTGTCAAAACGAGGAGCGGGATGTATGTTTGTGTTTTGTATTCAGTACGATACATTCGGAGCACGACCGTCGTGATCTCGGAGAACAGTAAAAGTTAAGAAGTTCCCCACTTAAACGAGACAGCAGTTTCCCATTTAAGAAGGTAATAGGACGATTATGTTTTATGAAAAACAGGCGCTCCATTTACGTCTTCGTCTTAGGAACAGTTTGATTTTGCAGTTTCAGATTACACAATCTAATTTTGTTTTAGTTTTAAGGAAAATATAGTACCTATGTATAATTTAGACAAACATTTTTGGATGCTAAAAATTGGTAGTTATAGTTTAGAAATTCGATTCCTTTGTAAAATTATTTATTCTTCTTAAATTTATTTGAATTTTTAAGCGTTTTAACAAAATCTATGTATTCCAAATAAAAATATTAAATTATTATTTAAATTTATTCAAATAATTTAATTTATGTTTTCGTTATATTTAATTTTTATAATTGAACTGAGGGCTGCAGCAAATCCTGTAAAAGTTTATTAAGAATAAACCCTTACCGCATATAGTTTTAATCCAGGTTATATACTTATATACGACAAGTAAATAGTCATCCTGAGCAGTAGTAACTTAAAGTATTACACTAATTCGCGGGTTTACAGTTTTACTTGAAACTTGAACTTCAATTTTCAACTTTATGTTTCCGTTTTTTTCAGTATATTCTTTAAACTAGTTCAGTTAAACTTGTAGAGCAGTTATTGTATAAATATTAGTAATAATAGTATTGCGATAAATTATAATTTTTAGGTTCCGTAAGATTCGCATCCTTTAATATTCAAATATGTGCTGAATATTTTGTTAAGTAGGTAATATACAATATGATCATTTATATTTACCCTCTAGCAAGCCATGAAATTATTTCTTGAAAATATCGTGTTGGTAGTGACAAATAAAATACATCTGTCATTATGTGTATGTTCTGATAAATAAAACTCATCTGTCATTAATGTATTTATTAATTGACACTTAAAAATGTTTACAATAAATCATAAAGTTTTTCTGATCGAATCATACTTTAGGAATGGTGTAAAATTAGAAAATGGAGAATGGTCGTACTCCTTGCAGCCTTGTATAGAAGAATTTCGGGCAGAATTTCCAAATTTTCCAACAACATATGACAGTTTGTGGCAATTAATTCAAAAGTCAGTGGTTAAATTCCGTGAAACAGGGTCTGTGTCTCGAAAACCAGGTGCTGGTAGACCACTAAAGCGGACAGTTGAAAATATAGCAGATGTTGAGGGACGAATAAATCAATCACCTAAGAAATCGATTTGTAAGCTTTCACAACAAACACAACTGTCATATGGGACCTGCCAGAGAATCCTTAAAAAAGACTTACAAAAATTTCCATACAAATTTCATTGCGTGCAAGAGCTTTTACCAATCGATCATGTAACCAGAGTTAATTACTGTCAGTGGTTCTTAGGTACGATTAATAACGATGACGTTCTTGACAAATCCTTCTGGTCCGATGAAGCATGGTTTCATTTATCAGGTTTTTTAAATAAACAAACAATGCGCATCTGGTCTAGTGAAAATCCACATGAAATTCTTGAAACACCCTTGCATTCACAAAAAATAGGCGTTTGGCTTGCTGTTTCTCGTAGACGGATTATTGGTCCAATATTCTTTAATAATACGATAAATGCAGAACGATATCGTAATAATTTATTGCTACCATTTGTAAATCAATTACATGATGATGAGTTCCGCGAGGGATATTCCCAGCAAGATAATGCAACAGCCCATAAGACAAGAGAAACGATGGAATTATTGCATGAATTCTTTGATAATCGAATAGTAGACTTTCCACCACGATCTCCGGATTTAACAATTATGGACTATTTCATTTATCCACATCTAAAAAATAGAGTATTTACGAATCGTCCACATACAATTGAAGAACTTACTAATGCTATCCGAAATGTCTGTGAGGAAATTACACCACATAATTTAAGGAATGCCTTCAATAATATGAGACGTAGAGTTGCGCTATGCATAGAAAATGAAGGAGCTCACTTTGAACATTTATTGTAGCTGTTTTTATTATTAAACTTTTTATTTTTTCAACTGAAACGTTTGTATGTAATTATTTGTCAAAATGACAAAACCTAATCTGTCATCAGTATAAAATAACCTATATTACACACACGCTGCAAAATAAGTTAACTTAAATTATGGTACCAACTTAAGTTTAAAAAAGAAAAATATCATTGCCTTCTAGAGGGTAGAAATATATGATCATATGGTATAAACCTCTGATACATACATAATAGAAAATATCTTACATACATATAATATAAATATACAAGGACATAACTTATACGACAAACATAAATGGGTGTACAGGAATGATATTTTGAACAAATAAGTTCTTATGTACACGTGGCAAATCTTTAATAGTTTGCGATATACTGGATATACTAGTCGTACGTAAACTCACAATAATACAGATAGAGTACAAATATTTTTATTAATTGAAATGGCAATAAATATTTAATTAATTAGTATATAATTTAATAAATTCTCAAAATGTGCTCTATGAGCTTGAACACATGCATTGCAACGTTGCCCTAAAGAATTGTATACACAATTAATAACATTTCGTGCATGCATACCAATGCCACAGTTAATAATTCTGTCCAGGAATTGGTTGCGAGTTTCAATCTCCACTACATACACATTTCGTTTTAGTTATCCTCACAAATCAAAGTATAATGGATTTAGGTCTAGCGAGTGTTGTGGCCACTGCACTGGACCACATTGTCCTATCCATCTTTCCGGATAATTTCTATTCAATCACATTGTTACCGGTCAAGCGGAATGTAGAGGTGCCCCATCATAATGGTGCATCTTCTAATTTCTCATTCAAATGAATTTTCAAAAAATTTAAGTAATTATTAGCATTTAAACGATGTTCTAAAATTTCTGAATTAAGGATTCCCACCCAGACATTAATACTAAAACATCGCTGATATCTTCGCTTTCGCACAGAAAGTAGATTTTCTATTGGCCGTAAATGCTCATTCATTCCGTGTGTTGTTGATTTCATAGCTCGGAAACGTTGCTCCACAATACATTAGATAGGAATGCTGGCTGGATCTTCTGTTAGTTGATCTAATAGCCATTGATAAAATTGCAGTCTGCCACCATAATCTCTATTCAGTAAAGCTTAAACCATTTGAAAACGATAGTGATGAAGCACTTCGCAGGGTAAAACTCTCCATACGGAACTTTGACTAGAATTTACCTGTCGTGCTATTTGTCGGGCACTGATGCGAGGGTTATTAATTAGAGCATCGACAATTGCTTCTTCCGCTTGTACGTTATGCAACCCATGCGGATGTTCGATATGTTTTGGCAATACATAACCAGTTTCTCGGGTTCTTTGAAACGTTCTTGAAAATACTTTTCGTCCTGATTGTCTCCTATTTGGAAACCGTCGTTCGTATTCTCGTGGAGCATTATGAACATTGGGCAAAAAGTCATATCCGTATATTTAAGTGAATTAAAAGATTTTATGTTTAGAGGTTTTTTAAACGTTTGCATAAAAATAGAGTAAATGAAGTAACAATCTGACAATTCTATTACATTCATTTGTTGCCGGGACCTCCTATGATATTGTACTGCATGCATTCCAATTCGCGGAGTGCATTTTATGCAATTAAATATGTATTGTGAGTTTGCGCACAGATAACTTAGAAACCCAGTATATGTCAAACTATTAAATATTTGCCACATGTATATAGGAATTTATTTGTTCAAAATCGCATTCCTGATCACTCATTTACGTTTGTCGTATACGTTATAAATCAGCCTGTATATATATATATATATATATATATATATATATATATATATATATATGGTAAACCTAATCAGTAGGCGATTAAAGGTCTGTATATTACTTCAAAATATATGTATTTAAAAAACTCTACATGTTTCGGCTGTATACGCCTTTATCAAGAGAATACAAAATATGAATGTATATATATATATATATATATATATATATATATATATATATATATATATATATATATGAGATGGAATTTGGGAAACAAATGTTAACCTAATTCACCTATTTTACCTTTGTTATTGTTTGATATTGCACCTAATTTTATTTTATTAATCCGAATTATTTTAGTGTTTAATTTTCTTGACATTTTAGTTAATTTGTCTGAGTAGGATACATATATGTAATCGAATGCCATATAGTTTTGTCTATTTCTTTTATTTCTGGGTTTAAACATTTTTTTTATATAATTTCGTTATTTGTATTTTAGCATATTATCAATGATTTTGGGATTATATCCATTATTTTCTGCTACTATGTTTTATTCCCAACATTTAATCTAACTCCATTACTAAAATGTTTCATCAAAAAGTCTCTGCAACATCAATTAATAAAAAAAAAAAATGAAATATTACAAATTGATTTAATTAAACAGGCTTACTAAGCTAAACTCCTAAAGAAATAAAATATGAATAGTTAAAATTATAGAAACGGCGATTTATTGCCGTTAATATTCATTATAGGATATAATATCCAATTTAAAAGTTTGCGGTAATATGTAATTTTTATCTACATTTGTCAATACTTAAATTTCTTGTCTTCAATTGTTTTTGAGTTCTGAAATTTCTTTTTAATGGAAACGTGTTAATTTTACGTTACCATTCGATAGAGCATTTTTTCTGTTTTTCTCTTTTCCTATCTCTATTATAATTTTGTCATCTTAGCGTTCTTAATTTCCTATTTTAATCTTGAAACCGCAGAAGCTACGGTTTGTTTTACATGCATAATGTGGGAACATGACGGTTACTGACAATTTGTTTCTGATTTTATATTTGATGATTGCCTGCTGTGAGAATATTCTTTCGGCCGCTGCTGACGAATGCGGCAGTGACAACACAATTTTTACTAGCACCATCAAGTGCTTAAACATCAATTCTCCGCAATCATTTTTAGTATTAATTACTTCCCAAAAGTCTGAAAGATTATTGCTTTCAGCATATTTTTTAAACTTATCTTTTACTGAGAGCATAATGGATGACGTTAACAATGGGAGCGGTCGGTTTTCGTTTTTGGGTACAAAGGGCAAAATTGTACTAAATAGGCTTTGGTGTATTAACGTACTAGATTGGCAATCGATGTACTAAATCTAGAACGATTGTACTAAAAAGAGCATCACTGACAACATGTACAACGCGTCCTATGACGTTGTACCGTGCCAAACTAAAGTCACGGTGTGAGTACTAAATTTTAGTACTCTGTCATGACGAAGTCGCTATCGTTTGCCCATAGCGTTCTTCGCAAGAATTCTCGTTATTTAATTATCACACATCATACATCGAAAATTCTATTATCTTCCTCATGTTTGTACAATCCATCCCTTATATATATTATACTTGGTTTCGTTTAGATAATTTCGAACATTTGCTTCTAAATTTTCCATTTTACTTAGCACAATCCTTGAATATTGCGCTATTATTTTAAATATATATTATGTTTTAGTTTGAATAATTTTTATATAATGTTATCCCGTATAAAGAGTAAGTTCTAGATAACTTAATAATTCGTTTTGATTTTATAGTGCTTTTCAGTTTTTTTCTAAATTTATGTCAATCGTCTGGATCATCCTGTAATTAGCGGCTAATTTATTGCACGATAATGGATTATTATTATTATCATTTATCGGGCGAAGGCCGCAAGTGATAAGAGCGTTTGACAACGGGAATTTGAGGGTACAAATCTCGGTACCGGTGTGTGAAAAGTCGTATTTTCTCGAGATCGGTATCCTCTTCGGTTACCCTTGAATGTTGAGGAAGTGAATGTCTACTCAAGATTTATAATCTCTTACGGTGAGGTGGTATAATAACAAAGCCATGGAATACTTTATACACACCATATACACCGTGGAAGCAAGGTAACTAAACAACGGTACGGCGCAGTTACAGTTCCCCATCACCGTGAAAATCCCTAAACTGTCTTCTTATTGGAGTGTGGGCATATTATATATCGTAAATGCATTATAAAACAACTGGACATAAAGTTAAGAAATTATGATAGCAGATCTGTAGTAAAATCAAAATGGCCTTTAAATTTCATTCACCACCACTTACTAACTGCAATAGGTGGGCTATCGCCACATTTCACATCGTTAAATTTGCTTGCTTCCACGGTGTGCACTCTAAGCAATTCTGGGATCTTAGCAAGTTTTCAGTTTAAGACATTAGTGCGCTATATAGAAACCACAAAAATAAATTATAATTCATAAAAATAGGAGAGAATATGCATCCGTATGTCATCCTATTATATCACTTTAGCACTAGCTCTGATACTTTATTATTGAAGTATGAAAACAATTGTAACAGAACAATAATTATTTCATCACTTCTTGTTCTGTTGCATATTTGCAGATCTATTCAACTGCTAATTTAAATTTACTAATGCCAATACATAATATAATGTATCAGTGATCGACGAACTTTGAGTTTTCGCCAAGGCGATTTTTATCTTATTGTAATTGTTTTTGCTTTATAAATTCAAATTTATTTAGTTTATGAATATAAAAATACTTTAAAAATCAATATTAATTGTTACATATCTTCACAGCCTTTACTAAACCCATTGTATCGATTAAATTCACTCAATTTCAAAGGATTTGGTATAGAAATAAATACTTTTGGGAAAGTCAGAAATTATATAAATAGATTTGGGAAAAAAATCGTTTCATTATGTTAGCGTTATAAATATCCATTCTAGATAAGCGCAAATTCCCTACAAATACATTAGCGCGGCGCAATAATACAAATAAACGTCCATACGAAATGTGATAAATTGATTTCATACCATTAATTAACGCCCACTTGGAAGCACAGCGCACGGAGGATGAATGAAACGTTCGAAATTTTATTAACGGGTCCGTACCTAGTACAATATCCGCTTAATATCCTAACACTTTGAAGTCGAAAGGACGAAATTCGTTCCGCGATTTGAATAAAATTGAAATAAAATGGCTGTGGAGCTCGGCCGCGTTGAAAGTAAATTTTGGCGGCGGCGCCCGGCTAAGATAGGTTCAGCAATTAACGGAGTTGGTGAACTTACTCGCGTAAAAATTTATCGATACCGGAACGCAGCGGAATTAAGGGAATCGCTAATTTTTCTTCTGTTACTGGTAGATTTTTGGGTGAATTACAAATTTATTTGGTACTTGTGGGTTCTTTAAGATAATTTATTTATTTTTAACAACGATAATCTAAATTTATTGGATCGCTTTTTATATTGCGATTATCTATTTTGGTTATTAATATTGATAAGACAATTTTAACATTACTTTGCAAGCTTATTTGCTCTTTATTTATTGAATTGCGTTATTACATTTTAATAGTAAAAATAATAAAAACAACAATAATAAGAATGACATCCATTAATACTCAACAAAGTAGACCAATAACAGGGATATTACATAAATAGACATGAATATACATTAACAAATTACATTACATTAGTATCGCATGGATGCATGTACAGGCTGGTCCAAAATGACCGAAGGGGTTTTAATTCCTTATAACTTTTTTATTACAATTTTTTTTTTGTTTTCAGTATTTTGTAAAGAAGACTTGGGGAATTTAAAATGGAACAGTACACAATTGAACAACGTGTCAAAATCGTTGACCTTTATTTCTCAAATCAACAATCCATTGCAAGATAATTTTTTTAAAAATATTCGCCATTAATATACTGTATTTAAAATTAAAAAAAATTAATAATTATGTCTTAAATAAGAAGTTATAATGAACTCAATCCCCTTCGGTCATTGCGAGATATAATTTTTCATAATTAAATTAAAAATATTCTCCATTAATATGCTGTATTTAAAATTAAAAAAAAATAATAATTATGTCTTAAATAAGAAGTTATAATGAACTCAAACCCCTTCGGTCATTGCGAGATATAATTTTTCATAATTAAATTAAAAATATTCTCCATTAATATACTGTATTTAAAATTAAAAAAAAATAATAATTATGTCTTAAATAAGAAGTTATAATGAACTCAAACCCCTTCGGTCATTTTGGGCCACCCTGTATTATCATCTACTCGGCGAACCATTTCGTACGCAAACACGTCATCCAATATTTTATTGGCCGCCTTGGACATAATATCCATTTCTTGATGTTTGTTTTAGCAAGAGGAGCCATGGATGTATAGCCATACCTGGAGTATAAAGAGAATCAGAAACGGCATTTATTCAAATATGAATGGGCACTCAATATTGTTTTTAACAAGTTTACATATGATTTTCCCCAAGTATTTTCTATTCTCGTGGCCAAAGACGGCAAAAAAATAAAAGCAAATTATCCTGGAATGCATCTCTCTCCGGGTAAACTACATCAACTTTAAATGAGAGACACTTCAAAAACTTACAGTGAACGCGGTCCAAAAGAATGCAATAAGTAATTTTGCTTAATACTTAAGCACAGTACAATGTTTTAAGCAAAGTGACATGTTAAAAGTATTTTGACGCACGCGTAATAAGTAAATCTTAGAGATTTGAAGGTATTAAAACAAATATTAATTACACGAGATAAGATGTGCGTCAAATAAGACTCCAAAATTCTTCAGGATCTTAATTTGGAAGGCATAACAGCTCGAGTATAGGCAACCACACAACTTTATCAATATTTAATTTAAGTTTAAAGCGGTCACATCATGCTACTAACATATCCACATTCTGCTAAAATTGATCGTTATCGTAATTGTGTAAATCTCGGAATAAATTTTTATATCATCAGCGTATGCGAGAATTGGATACTTAACTCGGAGAACGAGATAATTTATAAATAAGAAAAATGGCAAAGGGCTCAAATGTGATCCCTGAGGATTATAGTAGTAACCGTTGTATATCACGAAAACTTTCTTTAAAATAGAAAAAATCGGAGAAGACTGATAGGAGCAGGAACGAGACTAAAAGATCCTAGTTTATGAAGCAAAATTTTGTGATCAATCAAGTCAAATTTATCGATTGTTCAAAATTTCATTGACGTACTGGGCAATCGTCCCTGATTGACGAGAGTGGATCAATCCAATATGAATTCATGCTGGTTCACTTTACGCATTTGTATATAAAATTACAAAAATATTTGCTATTTCTATCAAAACAAGAAAAACATGGAAATAATAAGAAATTCAACAATAAAAATAAATATAGCTATGTGTGTATGAAATCCATAAGTGATAAGGTTTTCAAATTAATTAAATTATCAATTTTTAATTATTGTTATGGATAGAATATTAGAAAAGAAAGGGGAAAGAAAAATATTTATAAGAAATGTAATAACTAGTTTTAACATACACAGAAAATAGAATAAGCCAGAAGCCAGCAAAAGCGTTCCATATAATCCATTGTAGTTCGTGCAGTATGTGGTGGACCTCCATCTGCTCGAAAAAAAAAACTGTTTCTTGTTTCATCACCATGCAAATGATTAATAAAGGGATGTTACAACATTTTTCTATCAACATTTATGGTATCAATAAGAAAAATAAATTCTATAATTCGTCTTCTGGTAAATTCTAACCCAAACACCAATTTTTATCGGATGAACGTCTGTTGCAAAAAACATATGGGAATTGTCTTTTGACCAAGTACGGTACTTTTGTGAGTTGATATAATCCGACAAGTGAAGTTATGCTTTATCATAGAAGAAGGTTAAATCCAAATCTGTATTAAGAGTCATTGCTCAAAGTCGTGTTCAAGAAAGTAAAACAGATACTTTGTAGGGATGTATGTCCAATTGCTTTTTCAATGCCGTCCGAATACTGTTATAAGAGACACCTAAAAAATAACAAAATATAGCAAACAATCTTTTTATTTCCTATATATCGTATCTTTTTGAGAGGATAATTTTTAAAAGATTCGTTTGGACTGATTCTATTCTATTCTGAATACCTTCCACAATATCATCTGTCAACACAGTTGGATGATTTTTCGATTTTCTTTTCAAAATGCTACCGGTTTCCAGAAACTTTTTAACCAGCTTATTGCGATGACGTAAAAATGTATCGAAGGCACAATCCCGGAGAATATGTCCTATCTTAGTTTTGTACTCCACTTCAAAGTCGGTCGTAAAATAAAGGTGTTTTGTTGCACCGTAAACGACATTATTCACATGTCTTCACATTTTCGAAAAAAAACAGCAGGACAACACTGAAAAAAGAGCAACAAAAATAAACAGAACGACCGACAACATACAGTAATACTTCATAAATAAGCAGAAATTCACACATGAGAAATACCGCCAATTTCGAAAAATTAAAATGTTCTAATTGAAGAATTTTGATGTAGCTAACTATAGTCGGATAATTTTACTTACGGTGTAATCGATGTAGCAGAATGCACGTTTAAGGAATTTCTGGAAAAGGCAAAACAAAAGAAGCCAAAAAAAGAACTGGAACAAGATACAAACTATAAGAAATTGAATGAAAATGGAGCTGACGCATTACTGAAAAGAATGCATTATTTTAATGTAATAATATGAAGATCATGAATCATGGATTTTGCTTGTAGTAATACCGAAAAGTGTAGGTACAGGGGCATTATGCTTTTGAACTCAATTAACTCAATTAATTAAGTTATGTTAGATGTTAATTGTCAAATACGAGGTGCTACCCAGAAATTCCCGAAATGTGAAAAAAACACAATAAATTATTCTTACAACTTATTCACTACCATCCTCTTCAAAGTGCCCTCATTACACATGATCCTAGTAACGTGTCTATGACTGGAACCAGTGCCGGATGTTTTCGCGTGTTAACGTGTTCAGCATTGCTTGCAGTTCGGTCTGTATCTCATAAATCGTCTCAAAACGGCGCCCCTTGAGCTGTATTTTTAACTTCGGAAACTGGAAGAGGTCACAAGGGGCAAGATCTGGGCAGTAGGGAGGGTGGGGTTGTACTGCCGTCTTCGTTAAGACTAGAAAATGACGCACAATAAGTAATGTGGGGAATGGTGCATTGTTAAGGATCCACGAATTGTTACTCCACTGCCAGGTCGCTTGTGTCGAATGTCTTCTCTTAGCCGCCAAAGAACATCACAATAAAATCGTCTATTAACTGCCATCAGCGTCAAAGAAACGAATCATCATAGACTTAACGTTGCTTCGAACTTGCCGTGATATCTTAGGTCAAGGTGACGATGACGCCTTTCACTGCAATGACTGCGGCTTCGTTTCGGGATCATACCTGTACATCCACAATTCGTCGCCAGTAATGATTCTGGTCCTGAAGTTCGCATCCCTTTAGGCAGCTTATTTCAGCTCTGTACACACATGAACACTGTATTATTTCTGTTCAATGCTGAATAACCGTGGCTCAAACTTCGCAGAAATACGCCACATGTTGAGTTCGCCGGATAAAATACGCTGACAAACGTCGCATGACAAGCCGACAATGTTACAAATATAATGGATTATTTTCCTTGGATCTTGGATGATAGCATCACGCACTTTTGCAACATTTTATGGCGTGTTTTCCGTCGATAAACGGCCGGCCTGCGCATCATTTTTAACCAACACACTTCCATTTTTAAAACGACTTTACACTCACAAATTTACGTCTATCATAAAGGATCCTCACCAAACGTTTGTTTAAACATTTTCAAAATAACTGCTGCCGCTATGCCAAGCTTAAAGCAGAATTTGATGCAAGTTCTTTGCTTTTTTACAACAGACATTGTAGCGTCGCAGAATAACTCAAACGGTTTGTCCCCACCTGGCAAAGTACCGTTTGACAGACTGACTTAGTATAGACGTAGGTCACGCCATCTAGCGCTATACATCTGTACTAACTTCCCTTTGTTCGGCACATTCAAGTTCCGGGAATTTCTGGGTAGCACCTAGTAATATAAAAGAGTTATGTTCTTTCGCGCTGATACAGAAAATACAATTTACATTGAAATTTTCATGATTTTAATACATTTTGAACTTCGGAAGTTCTAATTGATTTATGTATCATAAAAAAAGATAAATAAAAGAATTTTTTCTATAGCAATAAGAGTCAAGAAGTCATCGCTTTGATATATACCTAATACCGAAGATTTTATAATTTTGAAATTCTAACTAACATGGAGAAATTATATTGAATAAACTAAACGCGTCTTAGTCATATTTGATCAATAATAAATACAAATTCTATTCGTTACGCCCACGCATCCAAATTTAATTAGGTAATAGTTTAATATGAAACAAAAAGTACTAGATTTGTATTTTGCGGAAAAACAAATAACAATATAATAAAGTTACTGCGCCAAATGCGTGCAGAGATTACATTTTCAAAAAACAATTTAGAATCAAATTTTTAATTATGTTCATATTTATTACAGGGGTTGTAGGGACTAGCGACCAATTGGCGTCACTTTAAGTAAATTTAAATTGGCTCCATTTTGAAAACGTGTGTAATGGCGCACGTGCGTTCGAAAAACGCAGTCCATATATCTGGAAACGTGTCAGATGCGGGGGAAAATGTTCTAGATTTTCGTAAGCACATGCGTACTGTGCGCTTTTACCGTGTACGCTTGTGCGCGCGTGTATGTGTGCGTCAGTGCGTATGTGTTGCGTATGTGTAAGGCTATAAATGCAGTAAATGCAATTCAAGGGATGCACGGTGACTCATTCTATTGGGGGTTAGATACAGTACTGTCAATATATTTTACGCAAGAAGAAAGGGGCGTATTTACTTGTTGTCTTTTTCTGTTTCACGCATTACGTGCGTGTTTTTAAAAGCCGTGTCTTGTATAGTTTTCATCTTTTCAAAACATTCCGATTATTTTTAGAAAAACTTACGTAGAGGAAATTCTAAATCTTTTTTTTCCATTCAGGGAAGTTATAAAAGAGACATAAGATTCTCATATTTTCTCTCTCATGTTGAAATCAACGATCAATATTAAAGCAATAATAGGGTACACGGATACAGATCGTTATACGATTCTGGAAATAAAATAATTTCGAATGTAACCTTATCCCTATACGATAATCGTTATACGATTCTGGAAATAAAATAATTTCGAATGTAACCTTAGCAATACAAAATATTTACTTTTCACTAAGAATATGTTTTGAGGCGATGTTGATTAAAATAACACAAATACAATACATTTTCCATTATAGTTAATTGTTGATTTAAGAGTAAATTTAGCGTGCAAGAACTGTTTTTTATTTGATTTAGAAACAATGAATTATTTTATTTGGTTCTCTGTAGGAATATAAGCAGAGAGCGGACTGAAGCGATTGAATGACCAATTGCCCCGATAGAACGTTTTGGCGCTATAAGTTATAGTATGCTCCACTATTTGCTTGGTCGATTGCATTCGTCGAGCAGATGTTCTTATTTCCGTCGTTATGAATAGCACATTGTGTGTATACCCTTATAAATTCCATTCAACAGTGGCGTGTAAGACGGAATATACATTTATATATTATTTCTTTACACTTCGTTCAAATAATCGCATAAAAAATTATATCCGCTAATTTCCAAAGTGTATTCTCGTGTTTACATGCTGTTATACATGCATATACATGTATGTATTTATTGTTCGTGAGATAGTATATTTTCTATTCGTTTCTGGTTTCGTTTCTTTCAGCGTTATTTGGTTACAACGTTTAGTATTTTAAAAAATCCGTTTTATATTGTTATATTGTATATTTATCGTATAATTTTATATAAATATTAAGTTTAATTTACTACCTTATTTTTTGGAGTAGTTTTCGCTTCTTCTTTCTAGTCCATTTCTTTCTGTTCTTAGTATTTTTATTTATTTTCATTAATTATGGAGAATTCTCGTAGGGCAACCATGATAGGATGGATTTAGAGGCTATACAAATTGGTTGCATATTCGTAATGATACCGAGATATATTGCAGTGCCTGTTCGTAAAGTTTAAGGCGTCCACAAAAGTGTAATGTGCAGAGACATGTTTCTTCGAAAACTCATCAAGATAACATTTGACCATCTGCACCTGACACTTTTAAGAAGAATTGTGTGAAGCTTTCATCGCGGTCAATATTTCATTCAAGAAGCTTAACAATCCAATCCTCAAAAGGTTTCTTACAAAATATACTGATCGTCATACACCAGATGAATCTACTTTATGTAAATACCACTTACCAAAATGTTATTTGAGAACCATTGAAAAAGTACGAACCAACCTATCTTTGGGTGCAGACGAAACAGCGGATGTAATGGAACGATATATGTGTTAAATGTAGATGTTGGTATTCGTCATCCGACAACTTCATACCAACCATACTTAATTGCAACTAAAGTATTGACAATGCGTCATAAATGGTGAAACAGTTGCAGAAGAAATTGTTCAATGTATTCATAATATTCTGTCATCGGATAACAACTATAAAGACAAGATGCTATTATTTTTGACTTATCAGCTTATATGTTAAAAACAGAGAAGTTATTAAAGCAATCTTATGCTTATATGCTACACGTTACCTGTGCAGCACATGCACTACACAGAGTATGTGTATATATCAGGGGTCATTTTCTAAATGTTGATAAGTTAGTTTCATCATTTAAAAAGATATTTCTCAAAGCTGAGACGAAAAGTTGATGCCATATTTGCCATATTTCCTATTTTTAAAGACGTTTTAACATCTAAGAGAACTAATTTAACACAGGAACACCTTGAACAAATTTTAGTTGTTCATAATAATATTTTACACTGTCAATGTTTCACAGAAAATACATAGTTTTGAGTTTTGTTCTTTGTAAATTATTTTTATTTAAAGTTAGATACGCAGTTCGCTTGTCAGCATTACTTTTGTTTCAGCAGTAGTTGCTGCCGGTTACCAAACCGTTTATTACATGTCTATTGTACATTTCTTCTTCATCAGGTGCCATCTCCTCTCAGAAGGTTGGCTATCATCACGGCTATTCTCATTTTTGATGCTGCTGCTCTGAATAGTTCAATGGAGCTGCATTTATACCACTGTCTCAAATTATTTAACCAAGAAATACGTCTTCTTCCTATATTTCTTCTTCCCTGTATCTTACCCTGAATAATTATCTGTAGCAGAGCATATCTTTCCCCTCTCAACACTTGGCCCAGATATTGTAGTTTTTTTATCTTTATTGTGTTCAATATTTCCTTCTCTTTGTACATTTACAGATACATATTGACTGCATATGTAGGTGTGTGCCACTTATACAGTTGGCCACACGTATCGAATTGTTCGAAATTCACGGATCGATTACAGAAACAAACCTATTGCGAATACAAGGCAGGCGCCTATGGGCTATGAATCATCAATCGCTCGAGTCCGCTCTCTGAATATAAGTATATACCCTAAATTTATAAATATAAATTGGGTAGGAAACGCTGTAAATTTTGGAAAGTATTATGCAGATCATTTGATATCATCATGGCAATTTGACAGGAGTGACTTCAATTAAATATCCAATCCAATTCTATACATTTAGGGCAGTGCTTTTTAAATTTTTTAAGCCGTCTGCAACGTAATCTATCGGAAACTCGGCAAAACAAGCATTGGTTGCGCCTATTAATTCCTCGTTTGTCTGAAATCATTTCTTGGAAATATTAGAAAAAATGAGTCAGAGCCAGCTGAGAAATGTGGAGGATGAGACAACAATTTTTATCCTAATTCAAGAAAGTCAGCGATTGCAATAGTAGATGAATGAAAGTCTTTACTGTATAGTGATGTATTCATGTTTTATCTACATATCGACGAAAAAATTCTCTTGGATTTTGTTGAACTTAGTAATATAGTCTTTTTAAACTGTAGCATGAGTTCGAGCATAATATTGCGTACTTGTATGGTTGATATGTTTAAGGCATTAGCAATTTCGCACACTTTTATTCGGCGATTGTTCTTTATACTGGTATGGACTTAAATTATAATTTCTGAAGAAGTTACTGTAAATGAAGAACCTAAGACGTTCAGCATCTTCTGTGCTCATATAACCGCTACCCCTGCTTGGTGTCAGAAATTTTCCAATCAATATGCCTTGAGTGCGTTGAGAGCGGGACAAAGACCATTTTTGCTGGCAATATCATGCCGCACGGTATCGAATGAGGCTTTGGACGTTCTGGCTAGGTTTCTGTCTCCGGATTTGCAAGTGTTGATGTACTTGCTAATCTACTGTGTTCTGTTTCAGTGCGAGAACTATACTGAAATAAGACTTGCCTGTACGATTGCTGTGTTGAGGTCACTTGAGATTTCTTCGGGCTGATCATGTGTAGTTAAGAGTGCTTGCCAAGCTCATTTATGCCAGAATGAAAGAAATATTGACACCAGATGACCATGGTTAGATCGAATTAGCGTTTGTCTAGTTTTGTGCTAAGACGGGACGCTATTGGTGATACCCGATGGAAAGAGAAGATAATAAGTAAATAAAAGATAAGAAAAGAAGAAACATAAATGAACAAATAAATAAATGGAAAAAAAGGAGCAAAAGAAGAGAAAATGAAATAAACGAAAAATGAAATAAAATTAAAAAAAGAAAGAAGGTTGGAATAAAAAGAGCAAATATCAGACACGTCTTTAATGGTGATTAGTAGCTAAGATTTGGAAATGAAGATAATGTTTGACTAGCGGGGTAGGAATAAACGCCTAGGTACCCGCGATATATTCTCCTATACATATATCATTTAAACCAGCTGTGCTCACATAACCATTCTTAAATTTTGTGTTCGTAATTAGCTCGTTATGAAACCCAAAACAGTATCGAAATGAGCTTTATTTCGATACGATTTTTTTCATTTTTCAATGTTGGTATTGCTCGAACACAGAAATAAATTCCATATATTCTTCTGATATTTGTTTTGTCAACTGTTTCACGTAACTGGGGTAGAGTACCATAT
This sequence comes from Melolontha melolontha, assembly GCA_935421215.2. Lineage (NCBI taxonomy): Eukaryota > Metazoa > Arthropoda > Insecta > Coleoptera > Scarabaeidae > Melolontha > Melolontha melolontha. The sequence continues at coordinate 161,440,310 of OW285237.1, read as the reverse complement.
ATATTACTTTCTATGTCACTCATGCTTATATTTTTAAATAAAATATCAAGTAATGATAACGAAAATTAATAAATAATATTTCGCGGATAGCAATACGAAGATTGTGCGGAAACTACGTGGCCTAATACAAAGAGAATTCGTAGGAATCTCTTTTACAATTCCGTAGAATCATCCTTTAATAGGTTAAATATGAAAGTACAGAGTAATCTGTCAATTAGTCTGTTTTTGACAGTAAGCCAATATGAACGTCTCGTGTGATTTTGTAATAATGAAAAAAACTGAGTTGAGAGCAGTGATAAAGTACTTTCAACTGGAAGGCTTAACATCAACCGAAATCAAAGCAGAGCTGGATTCAACACTATTAGAATCCGCTATTTCGGTTTTCGTGGCTAAAAGCTGGGTTGCCGAATTAAAGCGTAGTTGTATGAGCCACCATAAATGATGAACCCCGTATTGGACGTCCAAAAACTGTTACTGTTCCGTATATGATTGAAAAAGTTCACGGCTCCGTCTTGGATGACCGTCGAGTGAAATTGCGCGAGATAGCATTGTAGGTATCTCAAATGAGTTTTCAATTGGAAATGAAAAAATATTCGGCGCGTTGGGTGCCGCGGTTACTCACACCAAAGCAAAAACTGAATCATTTGAGTGTTTCTTGTGACCTTTTAACACGTCTTCATTGCAATCAGACGGACTTTGTACGCCGTTTCATTACCGTCGATCAAACGTGGGTCCAACATTACATTCCCGAAACCAAAGAACAATCCAAACAATGGACAGAAAAAGATTCTCCGCCATCAAAGAGGGCAAAAATGGTTTTGTCAGCAGGAAAGGTTATGGCAACTATTTTTTGAGATTCTCATGGAATTATTATCTTAGTCGACTAGTTGGAAAAGGCGAAGACAATAAATGCCAATTTGTTGCAAGAGACAAAATGAAAGAAAAACGGCCTCATTTGGCAAAGAAGAAAGTGCTTTTCCATCAGGATAACATACCTGCCCCCACAAGTCTGCGATTGAAATGGTAAAAATTCATTAATTGCGATTTGAATTAGTGTCTCATTCGCCCTATTCCACAGATTTGGCTCCCAGAGATTATCATCTCTTTCCAAATCTGCAAAATGGCTTGACGGCAAGAGATTTTCGTTTAATTCCGAGGTAATCGCTGCTCTGCTATTTCGCAGCCATTTCGAAGACTTGGATTTATCGACCTACAAGGCATTACTGATTTGTAATATCGTTGGAATAAGTGTATTGAGCGAGCAGGAGACTATATTGAAAAATAAAATGTTTTTTTGTCAAAACAACTTGCGTTTCCGAACCACCCTCATATTTACAATTTGCAAATTTGAAAATGACAAGTATCAATGTGACCAACTGCAATAAAAGTCTTGGATTTCATATTCATTCGGATTTCAATTTATTAACGTAAAAAGTGCAAAATAGAGAAAATAGTATGTCATCAGGCGCACTCGTTCTTTCGAAAAATCGTCGCTATCACGGCTTGCTTTCTAAACATGGACTCGTGCGACAAAATGGTGCCTTATGAAACGTATGTTTTAATATACTATTTTGAATGTAGCGAGCCGTTGTGTATCTGTTCGGTTGAGATAATACCATGGACTTTATTAATCATAAAAGTTACCGTTGATTAGGGCCCTGGACATTCAGAAACTTCTGTGCCCATATGACCAATTTTGAAAGCAGTGAACTACTTACAAATTATTCCATGGGAAGGACCAGATTCGTGGTTGTATTTATGTAATCTTTCTTCAATTTCTTTAATGGTTTTTCAACGTGAAAAATAATGCTTAATTAACACACGCAATTCGTTTTCTCCTTATTAAAGCAGCAAATAATTTATCTATCTGGCAGATTTGGGGAAATTTTGAAAGTAGATTTCTAAAGCATGGCTTTAGTCGGAAACATACACATAATGACGCAAGTATTGCCAACTTTTTAAAAGTCATGCTCACATTAAATTAACCTTGTGTTATTGAGATTCGGACATAAGTCCTTTGATTAAGACTTAAGACAATCTAAAACGATATTACATTTTCTAATACGCATTGAAGATCTCGATTTGTTTGAGGTCTTTAGTATTTGTTGATTAAAAGATAAAGTATCAAGCAGAAGTAAATACATCCACCGGCAGGATAATGTCTATTCACAAACTCATTCGATACGTGTTTCTGCTCTTTTTTTAAATTTAATTTTCTAACCAATAATTTCCAAGGAAAGTTTTCCACTAATTATAGAATTATCTGAAGAGATTTATCATTTTAAAATTCCAGGTTTGAAAGTGGAGAACGTGTAATTGAAAAATTGCTAGAACAATGAAAAACAATGATATGCTGTTGTATTATTTTGTTTAACAGAAAGAAACAACGAATCGAAACTTTTTAAATAAAATCGAAAATATTAAATGGAGAACATATAATTTTCCGTAATCTAGAAAAACATACGATTAGAAACTATTCAGATATATAACCATTCGATTGTTTTAAAATAAAAACTTCGAAGGATGGGAATATTATAAATGTTATGTTGCGGATTATTGTTAAAGGTATTGATGACAAAAATAAAAACCGAAACCTCATTTTTATTTTGTCTTATTTCTTTGTACACTCACTAAAACAGAGAATGTGCTACTTTCACAAGCTATAAATCAAATGAAGAATAAATTATTCGCGTATTAGTTAAAACAGAATGTTATTCATTAGAGGAATATTGCAATACATAATTTGTGTGACTTTAAGGTGAATATGTGATATACTTTGTAAACACTTATACAGGGTGTGTATAAATTGGCGGACCCACTACACGCGGCGATGTTCTTCGTTAAATTCGGAGTCCAAAATCCTAATACGAAAATGTTGTACCATGCTCCATATCTTTGCATGAGGTTCCTAAAGTTTGGACTTTCAGTTTTGAAATAAGCATTATTACTCGATATTTGTTGACAGAAAGAGCTACAATTTAGAAGAAAGAAGAATTGTTGTTATTATCCTTTCGTTAAAGTTTTCTTTTTGATTTTAAAGTTTGTTTTTAATATTTGTTTATTAACTTATTTTGACGAAAGCCACATCTGACAACGTTGTAAAACAATAAGTAGGCAGCCTAATGTTGTTCTAGTCAAATACATTACTACTGTCAAATTCATTCTGATGACAAAGGAAGCCTGATACATCGTTTTAGGATTAGGACTTTTAACTCAAAATTTGACCAAGAATGTCGCCACGTGTAGTGGGTCCGCCAATTTATACACACCTTGTATATCGCGAAATAAGGTTGTTGATTATTATTTTATTTATTATTTAGGCGATTATTAAGTTTGTAACTACAAACAACATTCTGACTATAAATTATGAAATATATCTTAAAATTACAGTATACGTTTTAATTTGATTATACTGTTTTTAAAAATATTTAAATGTTTTTTTTCATAGACTACTATGGTTATTGTCACATTTCGTCATATCGTGTCTCTCTGATGCTTAACAAAATATAAAAATTTCCGTTTCTTTTTTTTTGTAAGAGATTGTTTCAAAAACAATTTCATTGGTTATAAAAGCCGTTTGATATATAATTATGCGTAATGTTAAGTATTATTATGCTATAATATATGTACATTTGCATGAAAATTGCCTTTAATTAAATGTAAATCGATAAACACTTATTGGCGTTGAATAATTAACCTTACGTACATAGGAAATCCGTTGTATTTTCATGAGAAGTAAAGTTTTATAACAACAATTCTCCAAATTTGGTTAAACGAATTACTTAATAATAAAATCCTATACTATTTAGATAATTTCGCACAGAACCCAATTATTTTGTTTGTAAATGAATTGGCTAACGAAACTTAGTAAATCAATAACCAACATTACAATACGATACATAATAACGAGCCATCGAAAAAATTCATAGTTGGAGTAGACTGTGAAAATGGGTTGGTACTTTAACCACTTCCACATAATGACACATTCTTGATGTTTGACAGTTTCATTGTAAAAAAAGGTTATGGCATTGAAATGATACTACAACAAAAAAGAAAACAAATAATTTATTTAATATCGAAATCGTAATCAAAATTTACATATAGCTACAGAAGTTGTTGAAAATGTTGTCCATTTACATCTAAACACAAACAATTTTCTTAATAAGAGTTTTGAAAAATTTGACACAAACTTATAGTTTCAATGTCAAATAATAAATGTCAGTATGTGGAAGTGGTTAAAGTATCAACCCAATTTCACAGTCTACTCCAATTATGAATTTTTTCGATGGCTCGTTATAATAATACAATACAATATTAATAGAATCATTGAGATAAGAATTAATGAATGTTGAATTAAATAAATTTACAGAAAAACTGCATTAAAATAAACGAAACACATCTGTCAGGAAATGTGTATATACACGCACACAACACACGCCCAAACAAAGCAATATACATATATAGAGGTGTCCTTGAAATAAAAAGACAAAAAATGAAAAATGGACAGATGTAATTATATAGAATATACAGGGTGTCCAGAAACTCTCCTGACAAACGAAGATCGGAGTTTCCTCAGATAATTTTAAGACAATTAAACCCAAATTCACCTATTCCGAAAATGCTTCCTAAGGGAGCTAGAGTTCTTTGAAGATGGCGCCTTGTATTTATTTTTTTTTAAATTCCTCCAGAACGCTTCTATTTAGAAAAACAAAAACTGGTATGCTTATTTATCCTCCAGAGATGAATCGATTCCATCAATTGCGAATTTCTAGTACCGGTCATAGGCGTCCGTTTTGGGTAGGTCAACGGTTATTTTAAGGCATAACTTTTTTGTCTTTAACTTTTCAGCATTTGTGACACTAGATTATTAAATTTTCAGGTATTCCAGTACTAAAAGGTACTCTTACTTTAAGTCAGTAGGATACACCGTTTTCTAGAAAAATCGATTTGTAAATTTTTCGTTTTTTCTTCATTAAAGTTCAATTTTTTATTTTTTGCAATAGTTAGCTCTGAACTGCCAACAGAAGTAAAACCTACGTTTTTCATTGTCAAATTGTTGTCAGTTCGCGAAGTTTATCTTTTCATTTTTTACTTTGTGTTATTCAAACACAACGATTTCAATTTAAAAAAAAATGGTTTTTACTAATGAGAAATACGCCGATATGCATTTAGTTTATGGCGAAATGAGGTGTAACGCTCGAGCGGCGCAACGTAGATACGCTGAAAAATTTCCCAATCGTCAGCATCCCACGCACTCAACATTTACAGCTCTTCATCAACGATTAAGAGAAACACGTTCAGTGGTCCCAAAAAATAATGAAATAGGGAGACATAATGATGTAACAGCAGAACATGAAGATGTTATTTTAATGGAAGTTGAGGAAAATCCAGAAATTAGCGTTCGAAGACTATCTGCCATGTACCCCACAATTTCAAAATCTTAGGTAGGAAATATCTTACACAAAGAAAATTGATATCCATTTCATTTTACAAAGGTGCAAGCACTGCTAGAAGGAGATTTTCCTGCTCGAGTAGAATTCGCTAGATGGTTACAAAATCAGAAAAATCAAGATTAAGATTTCTTCAGGAACATTTTGTTTGGTGACGAAGCTACATTCTCAAAAAATGGTATTTTTAATGTACATAATGCACATTATTATTCGTACGTTGGTGACAATCCCCACGTTGTTCAAGAATTTAAGCATCAGCATAGGTTTAGCATAAACGTCTGGATAGGAGTAGTTGACGATTATCTACTTGGACCTGTGGAATTACCTGCTCGTTTAAATGGTGCTGATTACTTACATTTCCTGCAAAATATTTTACCTGATTTGTTAGATGAGGTGCGTTTAAATATTCGGCAAAACTTATTGTTTCTACAGGACGGCTGTCCGGCCCACCAGGAATGTACGAGACTTTCTAGATAATAACTACGAAGACCATTGGATTGGAAGAGGCGGTCCAGTTGCTTGGCCAGCAAGGTCGCCGGATTTGAATCCTTGCGATTATTGTGTTTGGGGATACATAAAAGCATTTGTTTATTCCGTTCCGATACAAAATCGCGCACAACTCTGGCTAAGGATACAAGATGCTTGCAACGAATTTAGAAATAACTTTGGAATTTTTGCAAGAATTCGGCGTTCTCTAAGCAAAAGGGTAAACTTATGCATAGAGACTAATGGTCATCACATCGAGCAACTTTTGTAACAATCTACCTTTGAGACTTGTTCTTTTTTTGTTAGTTTCGTTCCATTGTAATAAATAATTTGTTTTTAATTTATTAAATTAATTTTCATCCATGCCTTGATAGTCCAAGCCAACTTCGTCGCTAAAAATAAGTAGGTACATAATAAATTGAACTTTAATGAAGAAAAAACGAAAAATTTACAAATCGATTTTTCTAGAAAACGGTGTATCCTACCGACTTAAAGTAAGAGTACATTTTAGTACTGGAATACCTGAAAATTTAATAATCTAGTGTCACAAATGCTTAAAAGTTAAAGACAAAAAAGTTATGCCTTAAAATAACCGTTGACCTACCCAAAACGGACGCCTATGACCGGTACTAGAAATTCGCAATTGATGGAATCGATTCATCTCTGGAGGATAAATAAGCATACCAGTTTTTGTTTTTCTAAATAGAAGCGTTCTGGAGGAATTTAAAAAAAATAAATACAAGACGCCATCTTCAAAGAACTCTAGCTCCCTTAGGAAGCATTTTCGGACTAGGTGAATTTGGGTTTAATTGTCTTAAAATTATCAAGGGAATCTCCGATCTTCGTTTGTCAGGAGAGTTTCTGGACAACCTGTTTATACCCAAAAACTTGTGAGTCAATTACGACGCGAACCCCAAAATTAAAAACCCCCCTGAAAATTAAAGCATGTGCCGCCTATGTCTATTAGAAATACTGCCTTTGAATTTGCACATATGCTGTAATGTTTATATTTATAAAAACTGTAACAGATAATATTGTTTAGACGGCTATAGACGTTATAAAACCCTTCAATGTATCCGCTTTGACAATAACTTCAACACAATTACGTACGAATATATCTGCTGTGAATTATTTGTGGACGAAAATTTTTAAAACTAACCTAAATCATCTTCATTTTTGTGGATTACTGAATGTTTTTTTTTGTTACGAGAAGTTCCAAATATAAATGATTAATATGGATTTAGAATGCCGTTATTGAATACACACTACAATGTTTATGTTTATAAAACTTTAGAAGATAGCATTGAACAATCAGCTTTGTATGGTAAGGTTAGATAATCTCAGCTGTTAAAAAATTTTAATGGCATGTGACTTTTTAAAGTAGATGTTTTAATGTAAGATGTGTTCTATGCAGCCTATATAGTAACCATCAATCTTTAATCGAAGACATAAACGTATCGTAATATAAATTGCGTAATATAAATTGTATCGATCGTACGTAACAATCGACAACTGAACGAAATTTAAAGCGAGATGGACAATAACAAAACTTCTTTTTGATATTTTTATTTGAATTTTAAGATATTGTTTTTTTATAATATAGTTGATTGCACAGTGGCGGAAAAATTTTTTAAAAATATTTTCGTAATTTTTTTTCTCGCTTATGAGAGGGAATTTCGAAAAAATATTTTTGATCTTATATTCTATATAATTGCATCTTTACATTTATCATACGCTGTCTTTTTATTTCAAGGACACCAGGTGTATATACATATATATTTCTGTTTTTTTCTTAGCCGTTTTCTGAAGTATAAATTGTTAATGGCTTTTTTTTTGAAATTATATAATTAAATATTTGCAAAATACACTACTATTTAACTCAAAAAAAGGTATAAAACCCCTTACCACAGTCGTATCCTAAATACGTATTTCGACAACTAAGTTATCATCAATAAGTAAAACCACTAATAAAAGTGTCGAACACAGTCTCCAAAAGAGACTATTATTTAACGTTTCGACATTCTAAGTGCTTCTTCAGAAAAAAAAATTATATTGTAGGCTGACAAACTATTTCTGTAACTGCAAAATTTGAAATAATAATGTTGTAATTAATTTAAGTTATGCGGTATTTACAATTTGAACACTTTATGTGTGATATTATTATATACACTTTCATAAATAAATACACACGACCGTTTTGCTTTTCAAAATTCAGTTCGTTTCCAGTTCTATTTTATAAGTGAATGTAAACATATGCATAATTTATTATAATAATCTATATATATATATATATAAAAGAGAGTGGCGTTAGTTACTACGCTTATAACTCAAGAACGCCTGGACCGATTTCGAAGATTCGCACCAATTCGGATTGGTCTCCGGCCAAACAAGAATAATACCCAAGAAAATTTCCGAATTATCGCGGAAAAAGAAAATTATCAAGAAAATTCATTTTCCCATACATTTTGTAGGGAGTGATTTTACTACGCTTATAACTCAAGAACGCCTGGACCGATTTTGAAGATTCGCACCAACTCGAACTGGTCGGACTGGTCTCCGGCCAAACAAGAAGAATACCCAAGAAAATTCCCGAATTATCCCGGAAAAAAAAATTATCAAGAAAATTCATTTTCCCAAACATTTTGTAGGTAGTGATTTTACTACGCTTATAACACAAGAACGCCTGGACCGATTTCGAAGATTCGCACAAATTCGGATTGGTCTCCGGCCAAACAAGAATAATACCCAAGAAAATTCCCGAATTATCGCGGAAAAAAAAAATATCAAGAAAATTCATTTTCCCATACATTTTGTAGGGAGTGATTTTACTACGCCATCTTCATGATAGATGACGAAGTCTGCCGGGTCAGCTATTTAAATATAAATAAAATTTGAAGGCAAAACAACGTTTGCCGGGTCAGCTAGTAGTATATATATATATATTATAACAGATAAAATTGTAAAATAGTGAATAATAGTATCACACACATGAAGCGATCAAATTGCAAGTACCACATAGCTTAAATTAATCACAATATTATTACATAAAGTTTTACTGTTAACAAGAAATTATTGGCGAGCCTACAGTATAAATAATAACATATTTTGTTTATAAAATATCGAAACGTTAAATAGTAGTGTATTTTTTAAAATATTTAATAAAAGCCGAATTTAAAAAAAAACTTTTATCATATATATAATACAAAATTAATTCGTTTTTTTATGTTGAACATTAGCGTCTTTAAATTTTTACTTACAATGGTTCATATCGCGAACAACGCAGTACACGTTAAGGTGTTCACACATTCTAAATTATTAACAGATTTTGGATGGTGAAGCATTATAAATTTATAAACTAATATTCATTACATGCGTATAGACCATTTACATGCACAAGCTTGATATTCATTATAGGCATAACCACCCATGGTAGTAACTTATAACATATTCTACAGTTTCCATAGATTCATTCCACATTCCAAGTGTTTAAAAATTCTTGCTGCGTACCAAATTTGACACGCTAGGAACACATATGTGTTTATAATTAAATTTGTGTCGAATTTAGTGTTTATAATTCACGGTAACTTTTCTAAGTTCGAGGTAAATGTTCATTTCTGGATGGTATTTCAAAATTTTTGATTCTCTTATTTAAACTTCTCAGAATAACTATGGAGTTTGTGTAATAGCTTGATGATAAACGTACAAATAGCACGCATGTAATATACTTTTTAAAATTTTTTTATTGCTTAATTTGAATATTTTATTTATTAATGAGTTTCAAGTGAAATTCTGTAAACTGTGTAACATTTATTCTTTATCTGCTTCGAACTTATAATTTACAACATATTTTAAATATTGTACAATGGTCATTTTATTAATAATACTGTCTTCTCGGTTTCGCAATGCATTCAATGTAACAGTCAAAATTACAAATAGTGCGGCCTCATGTAAAATATAACCCAGAAAAGTTCTTTCAATGCATTGTTTATTTATTTATTTAACGAATGGCTTACATGGATAACACAGGCCTGCATTTTTCAACTCTTTGAATGTTGATTTAAAAATTTTAACTGTTTTCTAGTAATTGGGTAGCGCTGATTTCAAATCTGCTTTTATTTTTTTTGTATCACGTAAGGTTATTTTTCAAACCAGTAAAATCAAAAAATATAGAAAAAACACGATTTATTTCATTTATAAGCTAGTTTTATATTATATTAAGAAAAATACAAAAATATACACATAGAAACTATTAGAAATAGTTATTTATTCTTTATGCTTCTTAAAAAAACGTTTTCGTTTTTCAGAAAGGCTTCGTTTGGTTGTTTTTCTGTCATATTCAGCTAAAGGAAGATCTGAAGGTAGTTTCTGGGGCAAGCAAATTTTTTTTTTCAACCTAGACCCCAGTACTTCTGAAAGATCTTTTGAAAGTCCCAAATCTCTTACTAAATCATTCAGTTCGGCTTGTGAAAATAGCTGAGGTTGGTTTTGACCTGAGGTTGGTTTTGACCTGAGGTTGATGGTTCAAAATCACTATCCATCTGTACGGAGCCGGAAGTTGAAGAGGTTTCAATATCTTCTTGTAGTACTTTGGGGGGTATAGGTATAGGTACATGATCACTGTGAGGAACTGGTCTGATAGCTGATTTAATATTGTTTGGGTACAAAATATGTTTCAAAGTTTTTCTATTATGCCTCTTAATATCACAAAGACAAAAGTAGCAATCTTTATGATGATTTTGCGGTTCTCTCCAAACCATCGGTATTCCAAAAAGCAGGCTTTTTCTATTCCCTTTGGTCCAATGTCTTAAACCTTCTTCACATACTTTATAAACAACGTGCGGTGCCCAATCTTTATCTTGATCTCCTAATTTGATTTTGAAATAAGCATAATATGCATTTTTCAAAAATTCACCCATTGGTCTCTAAAACTTTTTCAAGACGAAATATCCACAAATATAACAGAAATCATCTGGTTTGCTTTTGCAACACCGGCTAGACATATTTTTAAGCAATGTTTATTTATCAAATACCACGCACAACACTAAAGACAAATTAATTTTACTTGTTTACTGATCGACACTCACTGATCAAAATATACACTTTGTTTGGAGTGATAAACTTGAAATCCTTCTTCGCAGTACTAATAAAGTGAAAGCACAATAAGTAGGATTTAGCAGGTAAAAATTCTCGGAAATCTTGTCCAAAATTAATACATGTAATAAAAGATTTGCATCAGGTAATGAGACCCTATTTAACAAATTTCTATTAAAACCACAACAAAAAATCATTTTTGGTTTAATACCTAGAATTTGAAGTGGTAGATTCATTTTAAAATGTATTAAAACGCCTATTATAAGATTTTTTTCTTTTTCTTTTGTGCAAAAAAAAATCTGTGGGTGGTAGAGACCAACTGTATTTTAATTAGTTACTGCTATATAAAAACTGAGATTAACAAACAAAAATCACGTCATCACAAATTTTATGCAGGCCTGTGTAATTCAAAGTTATTTATACATCTACACCTGGGGTGTCCAAACAGTCGATCGCGAGAACTTTTGGAGTCTCTTGAAGGTTAATTCTAGGCCGTAGAATTGGCGTACCCCTGATCTACACAGAACAGAATTAAATTTTAAAATCAAGGCCATTAATCCAGTCCAACACGGAGTCCAACAAGAAGTCACCCATTTCACCTCAGTATAGTGTAAAGGGGTACTCGGTTGTAATATGGTGAATAGTCCGGCGAGGTTGTCCGTATTCGCAAGTCGATGTCTCAGTCAGTCCTCGTTATGCCAGATGCCGTGGTACGTTTTTATTCTATTGAGTATCAATACATTAACAGGAAATATCAGTTGGAATGAAAATGAAAGAGTTAGGAAGACGACTGTTCCTGGGTATGATGGCATACCGCAGAAGATCAGGAAAACGATGTACAGGAAGAAGATCGATATCTTAACGTACAACAGAAGAGAGCTCTATCAACAAACTTATAAATATAGCGACAAGTATTGGCAATGCTCAACATACAGAAGAAGTAAGAAAATATGTTAATAAAGCCCAAGAAAAATGCTTACGGCATTCAATACATCAATAACAAATACCAGTCACAAAGGAAAGGTGGGAGGAAGGCTTAAACGTCAAGGTATGCCGTTTAGAATCAGGTAAAAAACAAAATTGGATGTATATGAAAAATTCGCACAAATAGATATTTAACGCTGAAGGTGCTCTTCATCAATTTACTTGTAGAGATTGATATTGATGATTTAGAAAGCGCTATAACACTGTGTGCAGCAGCATGGAGATGTAAAGATTTATAATAATATAAAGAACTAAGACGCAACCAGAAGAAAGAACTATCCAAAGAATTTGCGAGACCCTTATAGGTTTCCGGTGAGAAAATAAAAAAACAAATTGGGGATGAAATTTAGAAGTAAGGTTTAATAGAATTTCGTTAGTAGAATATAAGTAACTGCAATGAATGAAATGGGATGAAGTCTATAGAATTACGTTGGACGAATAACAAAAATTATAAAACGGAAGATGGATGAATGCCAGAGTGACTTGACCGAAAAGGATCGAGCAGTCAATGATTGTAGAAAATATGCACAGGAATAGATACAAAGTACGTTCTGAAGAAATTGACTATTAACAACCCGTCGAGATAGTAAAACATCAGACCGTCAAACCAAGAAGATGGCTACTAACTAGCTATATCTGAAAGAATACAAGAGCGCGTCATAACTGATGAATTGCAAGCGAAAGCGATTATTATTATTGCAGTGACCATACAGCAAAAATTCGAAAAAGCGTATTTAATGAGTGTATTTCATTGGCAAAACATTACATACCAAAAATTCTTAATAAAGTTTGTCTTGCTCCTTTGCGAAATATAATTACGTATTTGCTGAACTGCTAATAAAGTCTCGCATCTTATACGACTTTATTAGTAGTTCAGCAAATACATAATTACATTTCACAAAGCAGCGAGGCAAATTTTATTAAGAATTTCTTTGATACATAATGTTTCGTTGTGAGATAGTTACAGCTCCCGCCCCTTGTTTGTCATTTACATTATATTAGAGATTCTATTTTTAATATAATTTAGCTGTCAAAGCACTAAATGCGTATGGCTCTGAGCTTAAGTAGATTTTGAAATGTCTAATCCAGTTATTACAACTGGTAATAAATATAAATTCGCTTTTCGCTAAATACTTCAATATTAAAGTGTGCGGAATAGAGAATAAAGTTTATTGATGTACACATGTTCTAGGACAGTCATTACATTAAATAAAACAATGATTCATGAGCTAGTCAAGTCGCGAAATAATAGACTTTTATTTGAATAGATAACATTTTTACCGGCCGATAGCGCGTGGCATTTCATTGGCTGCTAGTGCCGAGGGTCTCAGAATCGAATTCGGCACTTGCTGTCTGAGATTTTCATGGTTTCCCTTTTCGCTTAAGGTGAATGCCGATAGCCATTGTAATGGATGCTAAGGCATAAGTTATTATTATTATTATTATTATTATTATTATTATTATTATTATTATTATTATTATTATTATTATTAATATTATTATTTTTATTTTATACTGGAATCAAGAGCTCCTTCAGGAATAATGTTAAAAACAATGTAAATATCTCTATAGGGAACAATTAGCCAATAAAAAATAGATACGTCTTTCATTAAACGGAAGCAAAAAGTTGAGATACCTTTCCATTGAAAACTTCTAAAATCACACAATGCCTCAAATTTGGACAAAATATAAAAATATCGGTTCTGCAAGATTGGAGGCATGTATCTATTTACAGTACTTCAGATAAAGAATTTGTCAAAGGTATAGATGTAATCAAGAAAGAACTTAAAGTTTTACTGACTGTTTAAAGCCTAAACCAATTTTTATATCTGTGATGTGAGTCATGCGACGGCGTCCTCACTGTGCACGTCAGCACGATGGACTAGAGATCAAGACAACGATGACTCATTGGTAAACTGCGGAAACGGCCCTATCCCGTATCGGGTGTGATTTATCGGTACCGACAATGTACAATCGATCAACTTAACGTGTATATATGAATGTTATAGCGCGATCCTATTGATAAAAGTTGTCTGTTTGTACGTCTTCTAATGCAAACAGACGGAGTTGTGAAATATATTTCGTCAGAGTCGGCAGTCGGTAATCAAATGTATATACGGAAATTTATTTTTACGAAAATAAATAAAACCCTGAAGTTAAATGAATTTAAATTAACTTGTTTTGAAATTTATTACAGATACATAAACAAAATGCATTTACTTTATACAGTGAAAAAATTCAAAATATTGAAAAAGTATAAACTTGAAATTAATTATATCACCTATAATTAAAGTGAATGCTTAGTCACACCACAGTAAACACATTTTATTCACATGAATTATTACAATATATTCTAAACTTTGTTCTGTAAAATGTGTTCTTTTATTAGACAGCAAGTCTTTCTTTAAATATAGAAAAACTTCACTCAACATCAGGTAGTGCGTAGCGCATAGAAATGATAATCTTTAAATTTAATATATCCACTGATTTACGTATTCTGAACATTACTACAAAAGTCTTTTAGGACATTAAAATCAGGGCTACAAACGAATATTGCATCTTATTATTTAAGCGAAACCGACTCCGTCTCTGCGCCTGCATGATTCATTAGAAGATAGCGTCTGTTCTGCAATCTACTCATTAGACAATCAACAACCGGCAACGAGTAATCGCCGTTGTGTTGATATTGTTATATAAACACTGATACATTTAAATATTGTGAAATAAATACTGTTATTATTAGTTACAATACATATATTTCTTTTACTTCTTCTTTATAATGTAATTAAATTATTTGGCTTAGGTATTCAACTTATTTATCAGTCCATGATGAATTGTTTGAATACGTCTATGAGTATATGCCAGATATTTTCAATATTAAGAATGGGCGTACTGATTTCTTTTGAAAATTAGTATAAAATAAACACAGTTCAATATTTTTCAAAGTTTGATACTTTATTGAAGAGAGTACACGTTCTGATTAGCTATGGAATATAATTTCATTCAAATGGCTATTTCGGCTTGGCAGTAACACAGTGTCCGAATCCTTTTATGATTTATTATTTAACGTATGGCTTATATGGATTCATATTTAAATAAACGTTACATATTACGGGTGCGGGAACTGTTAGTTCGTTTTAAAAATGCAATAAATATTTTCAAATGATTTATACTTTACTTTCGAGAGTACACCGATTACGAATGGAATATTATTTCCTTTAAATGTCTGCTTCGGCTGGCTTTGCAATACCCTATTCTGTCGACCCAATTTTTCAGTACATTTTCTATCGTTTGAGCGTTAATTTCACAAAGAGTCAATTTAATTGCGTCCTTTAAAGCCTCAATCGTCTCCGGATGATCGGCATAAGATCTGTTTTTGACGGCTCCCCATAAATAATAATCCAAGGAAGTCAAATCGCAGCTCCTAGGCCGTCAGTTGACATCATCATTTCGGCTGACAATACGATTTTCGAAGATAGAGCTCAAAACGTCGATAGTAGTGTTGGCTGTATTGGCAGTGGCGCCATTCTGTTGAAACCAAACATGGCCCAAGTTTACCTCTTCAATCGTAGGGAATAAAAAGTTGCTGTTGACTGTTAGCGCGACTTCTTGCTCGTTTTCAAAGAATAATGGCCCTATTATGCCTTTGGACCATATTCCAAACCATACAATCACTCGTTTTGGGTGCATTGGCATCTCAATTGTCACGTATGGTTTTTTGTGCCACAAATACGCCAATTTTACTTATTTACATAACCTCCGAGGTGAAAATAATCTTCGTAGGAAAATATGATTTTTTGGTCTTTCAACCGATTAGCGAAGTAAAAACACGATAGATGGTCCACTGTCTTCGATTCTTGAACCAATTGGACTTTGTAGGCCTTCATATTGAGGTCTTTGTGCAAAATTCTTCGCATAGTCCTATTGCTGATCATTCACAAGAATTGAATAGTTCTTGTTGATTACTGGGTTGCGGGGATTTCATATTTTATTATATTCTCTAACCAGGCTTTTTGTTTCTCAGAGATGCTTTTGTTGTTTGGGTATGAGAAGAGACATATTTGAAAGTTTCTAAGTATGTTTATCCATGTATAGTAGCCAGAGGATCTGAAGATAACGTCTGGCTACCGAAGTTCGCTTTAGCTCATTTAGCGTTACCCGGAGTGCACGTGTAGCATTCTGCCACGGACGCGAGCTAGTCTACACCCCATTTCGATTGTCAGCATATCATCGATCATCACCCCCCAAAAAAGTTTAACGGCGTCAAATCGGAGCTCTGCGCAAGCCAGACGACATCACCAAAATAGCTGATTACAGGATTATTGAAGTGCACAAGAAATAGTTTATTGCACGGCTTGTGTTATATCAATTTCTGGCTAAACAAATTGGTTGTCATGCCTTTGTATCTATCTATCATCTTCATCTTCAAAGAAAAATGGGCCAATAATGTCGCTATTCCAAAAATCATATCAAACAGTCACATTCTGAAATTGCATTGGTGTCTCTATGACTAAGTGTGGATTTTATAAGTCCAAATATGCCATTTTTTGTGTAAATAGCCGCTGAAATTAAAATACACTTCATCCGAAAAGATGATTTCTTTTAACAAAACTGATGTCAATTTCCAACTGCTTTATAGCCCAAACACAGAAGCGATAATGAAGCGGGTATTCATTTTCGTTCTATGTCTGTGGAAAATGGACATTGCAAACGAATAATTCCAACTTTTCATTTATACAAAATTTTCTGAAACTACACTAATGTTCAATTGCTGAAATCTGTGTCGAATTGAGGTTTTTGGGTATAGGCCCAAACTTTCGTCAACATCAGTAATATTCTCGATTGAGGGGCG
The DNA here is from genome assembly GCA_935421215.2 of Melolontha melolontha. Lineage (NCBI taxonomy): Eukaryota > Metazoa > Arthropoda > Insecta > Coleoptera > Scarabaeidae > Melolontha > Melolontha melolontha. Next base: position 161,423,447 of record OW285237.1, on the reverse strand, counting down.
AACACGAGGATAACTAATGTTGTCAATTAATATGACCCTCCCATGAACTATCTTCACAAATTGGGGTGGTTGGTGCATTATTTTCATCGAAAATTATTTTCAAATTCACAGTTTCGGCAACAAAATTTTAGATATAAGTTTACAGTACCGTCCAACGGTTTCAATCGCGGAGATTCGACGCTAACAATGTATATTTTAAGCGATCTAAGGTTACCATTGTCAAAATAACATGTGGTTCAAGAAGAAGCGAATGATGGTCTATCTCTTACATAGTTTAATACCATGTGTTACAACGGAAAATATCAGAATCTTTGTTTGCATCTATTTGTATTTATAAAAATAAAGTTAAATAATATCCAATACAAAAATAATATCTTCTTCCTAATGGTTTAATTATATGGACTATTAATTTAATAAATTGATATGTTTATTTTTATCCCACACATACAGGTAATTATGTAATTCATTAGAGAAAATTTAATTCTATTATGTGTCGAATTATAAAATTACGTTGAATATGTGGTGTAGTAAGTACTTCATTTTAAATATTGTAGATAAAAATTATCCCAAAAGTAATAATTATATTTTGAATATGAATTTAATTTGCCATCCAAAAAGTTATTATTTCTCGGACATGGCGGAAGTACAATTTACATAATTAATGATTAACTTAGATATGTTACGTTTCTTGTATTTTCTTAGTACGAAGTATGTGTTATAATACATGTGGGTATGTATAGATAACGTGTTTGCTTATTAAAATAATTTGCTTCCGTTACGCAGTTTTATTTTTAGTACCTTTTGTATAGCAGATAATTTTCGCAAAAAATATATAGAAACAAAACAGCCGATATTCGTCAGTTAAATTTTAAATTTGGTGTATTTTTTTTTATTGCTTTATTCAATTATGTTTTTTCTTTCATTTAATCTAATTACAGCTGCGACCGGTATAATGATGGTGTAGCAAACGAACATAAAATATGTTTATTCTTAAATAATTGAAATTTTGAAACAGGTCTGCAAAAAAAATATTTTTTTTCAGTTGCATGGCATGCTTTCGGTAAATATTATGTTTTCTAGTCTACCGAATTCAAAAATTATCTCCATTTACTTCCGTAACGTACAGTTTTTTTGCAAAATACAAGGTGTTTGCATAAGAAAAGCATAACACTAATTAATAAGAACATATTATTACAATGAGCAAAATAATATTTCTTATTATTAAACAAACAATTTCTTCATGAAATGTACTTTCATTCTTTTTGACTATAAAATCTTTTCTTCTCTTTGATACTTCTTTGAACATGCTTCCATTTTCCATTTTTATTGAGTATCCAGCAGTAGTCAGTTAGCATATTGACGTCCAAACCTCCTTGGTAGCGTCTCTAGGTATCACAAACATCCTGGTGAAGTCTTTCATCCTGATCTTCACTGAAAGCTCCCAAGTTTTCGGAAAAGTAGTCGACTGGGAGTGAAAGAAATTAACTGTTAAGGTTCCAGGCTCAATTGTTTGCAGTCGCAACCTGCCATAGTCTAAAGCCATTATGAATCCATCTACCAGGTCTAAACTGGTGAAATATTGCAAACAGGTCCTCAATAAACTGGCAAGACAATACTGTGTCGCTGATATGGGTGTCAGAACATAAGGGAATTAAGAGATAGCCGACGAACTGGCCAAAGAAGGTACTAATAGGAACTTAATAGCACCAGAACCTGTATGTGGAATCGCTAAGGATTCCTCTGAAAGGGAGATCTGATTATGGCTAGAAAGATAACATGGAAAGAAATATAGGTTAACGGAAAGCCAACTCCATACTAAAACACTACCAGGACAGCTGGACGGAAGGTTTTCAGCCAACCTAATTCGTAGTAATGAAAAAGAAATTAAAATAATTACCGGCTTAATTGTCGGACATTGTCCTTTAAGGAAGCATCTGTACAGCATGGGCTTGGATAACAAGCCCAGGTGTAGGAGATTTGAAAGAACAGCAGGAAAATAGTCTTCATGTAGTATGAACATGTGAGGAACTGAAGGGGCTCAAACAGAAACATTTCGAAAGAGATCTTTTGGATCCTTCGAGTGTACTCAAATTTTCCCTGACGAGGATGGTGGCTTTTATCGAGGAAACAAGACTAGAGTGGAACTGAGAGATCTCTTGGGGATAGTACAAAAAGCAGTGTGCTCAAGTACTTAGACGTGCTGGCGTTCAACCCAGAACAGAAGACGAAGGAGAGGAGAAGAACTTTTAAGGAAATTTTACATCCTTGAGCTTTATACGCAGCCAACATGCGTTGTACAATGGTTTTGTAGTGAGCGTCTTTAGTGTTACTCAAGAACTTGTGCACTACATCTTTGAAAGTGTCGCGCTTCTTTTTATTTTCTTCAATTGTTTCTGATAACAGTTTTGTTATGTCGGGGTCAGTAAAAACGCTCTCTTTCTACTTGGCTTTAGATAACTTTGGGAACTTGGAACACACATATCTGAAGCTTTCCCCATCTTTTGGCATTGATTTAACAAACTGGTTAATAAGCTCGAATTTAAAATAAAGAGGTGATAATTAAAACCTTTTCGAGGGGAACCAAGGTCGTTTTAATGACGATATTTTCACTGGTGTTAAAGCGTCTCGAAGTGGCCAGGTAGTTTTTGTCCAATAGAAATCTGTGGCTCGACCGTTCCACAAGCAAAGGAAGCAGATATATTTTGTATAACTTCCCTGCTGATCCAACATCATGGTTAGTATTTTGAAGTCTCCACGAACCATCCATGTTCTTGAATTTTATTTTCTGCAATACGTCGATGTTAGATTACTGGCTGTGTCCCATTTAACATCGTATGTCCACAGTGGCTTTAGGATGGTCTTGTATAATCATAATTTGTTGTTCAAACATAGTTTCTATCTCCGTCCAATAAGATTTTTTTCCAGTTTTCCTATTAAGATGTTGGTCCAGAAGTATGCGGAGGTATTTGGCATCTTCAGCTTGTAATGAATTAAAAATTCTTTTTACTGAATTTTTGAAGCTCTCCACTGCATCTTCTGGGCTTGCAAATCGTACACCACGAATTTTTGCCCTTTACTCTTGGTGCCAGGTCCAGACTATTTGGCGGATGGTCTAGTAATTTTAATACGGAAGCTTTCAAAAATTCGTTTGTTTGACGCGCAGTGTGACTTGAAGTATTGTCGTGATGAAGGACAATCTCCGATCTAGGGCATCCTAAACGAGCCTTTTGAACAACATCTGGAAGACGTACTGTCGTGTACCATTTTACGGTAACCATACGCTTATTTTCAAGCACAACTGTTGCGATAGGTCCTGATTTTGAGAAGAAACTGGCTACCATTTTCTTTCCAACACTTCGAGATTTTTTCACTTTGACTGAATCCAGTTCTGTTGGAAACACCAATTGAGCTGATTGCCGTTTTGATTCCGGTTCAAATGCATATATCCAGCTTTCAACACCAGTAATGATGTGAACTGCTTTAGACCTACCTCCATTATATTTCTTACGTGTTTTTTTACATCGTTTCAATCGGTATTGTTTTTGTTCCTGTGTTAAATTATGAGATGTCCAACGACAACAGAGTTTCCTCACATCCAAATTATTATATAAAATCTTGTTTATTGCAGTCATGTTAATACCCAAGGTGCTCCTAATAATCCTATACGTGACTCGATTGTCGTCTTGAATCATTCTTCGTACGGTGTCTACATTTGTTTCAGTAACGGCTGAGATTGGGCTTCCTTCGCAAAAATCGTCACTAAGTGAAACCCTTTGAAATTTAAATTCGTTACACCAGTTGTAAATATTCCTCTGAAAAGAAGCTTGACCATTAAATGCGCCACGAAGTCTTGAAACACTTTGTTTTGGAGTTAAATAACTTTTACAATCATAGTAAATCATGGGTCTAAAATTTTCTCTCATTAAATATATTTTTACTGCAGACCACTCGGTTTGAAATTAGCTTACAAAAGAACTGTTGCAGTTATCAAATCTAAATTCGAACTGGCAAAATAGAAAACAATAAACATTTGTTTCATAGCATGTTTGATTCCTTTGATTCAATAGAAATATTAGTTTGCAGAAATAATCAGTGCTACCCTCGTAATAGTCCTAATACAATCACGCGTAAATAGGAGAAAGGCTAATTTTTTATTTGCATTTCTTTGGGTGCTTCAATGCTAGCAATTAATTTTTTTAAATCTTCACTTAAAACGAATAATATAAAAAAACTATATTACACAAGTTTGTTACACAACGAAAGTTGCGATGTTTAAACTTATCCATGTTCTTTACTTTGCGTACGATATGGTGCCATGTATGAAAGTTATAGTACTTATAGCTGATCAAAATTTGTTGGCTTTTCTGTGTTAAACTTTTTGAATATGTATTCCTTCATAATTTTCAAATATATTTATAAAATTATATATTAGACGTATTTTATGTCATTAATGATATTTTTTATGTTTTGTAGGATATTTAATTTTGATTTTTTAATGATTTTTTATTTTAAAAATATTAAATTTCGTTTGTGTTCTCGTTAACATGCAAAACATTTAATATTATTAATGAAATATAATAAGAATGGTAAAAATGATGGTTAAAACACATGACATGACGGTACGAGATAAACGCATCCCTGTAAGTACGTAGAGATAGGTAAACTCGACAGCTCGGAGCAAAAGCGCAACTTTACACACACCGTTAACGCATTTCCTAGTTGAGGAAGAGGTCACGGTCGCACGCTCTCTCCGTGGCCGGATCGGCGCGCGCTTGCGCCTCGTGACGGGTCGATCCCGAAAGCTCTCGTCCTACCAATGATGGAGCGCGGTGCGCTCTCTCTCGACGTTCTCCCGTTTGCTTGTATTTCGCTTCTCGGAACGGCGGACACATCACGAGGGCAATCGAAACGCAAAATAAAATAACGCGCGCTGCTGTTCGCGCTCCGCACCGTTCGAACTGTTCACGTGTAAATTCGCAGATAATGCGTTGTTGCGTTCGCCCCGCTCCAATGCCTACCCGCTTATACGTTCGAGTTTATGTTTATTATGAAAAATGCAGGGAAAAGGGACACGAAAAAATAGAAAAGTATATCTAGTTACTTCTAATATGAATGCATATTTTGAAAATTTAGCAATGCAAATAACCTAGGGAAAAGCCTAGCAAATAATTAGAATATTGTAATATAGTTAGCTAAATTTTATATAATAATGAAAAGAATATTTGAAAATAATTAAAAATATTGAATCAAAATAATGCTTAAAAATACCAATAGAACTACTCTTTAATGTGCAATAAAGGTGAGGCTACAACAATTTGTTTAAGTAACTTATTTACTATATTATTTAAAAAAAAAAATTAATATAAGCTTGTGTTTTTTGTTTTTAATGGAACTAATTCTGTTATATAAAAACTATTGTTGCAATTATATGTCCAGGCTTTCCATCTTTATTAGACAAGCACAAACAATTGTTAGAAAAGTCAATATAGCTCGGTAACTAACTAATTCTCAAGTCAAAGTTTTCAATGTAAATTAGATATTTACTCATCGCCCACGGGCGTATTATTGAAAATTTGTATTTTTAAAGAGTTTTTAATTTTATTTATATAATTGGAAAACAAACGGGTGGTGATCTATAACTATAAATCTATAATCTATAAATACGAAATATATTTTTATTTGTTCATTTTGCAGTTTAATTTAATATTAACTAGCAATACTTTCTCAAAGTTCTCTTCAGTAAAACTTTGTTCTCTTTGAATAAAATACATCCTCGTATATATAAAACGTCCTATCTACATTGCAACTGGTTATATGTGCATACTGGAAATATTCTTTTATTTTAGCGTATTTAGCAGTTTGATTTCGAGGCATTGTCACCATACACAATTATCGCAATGTTATTAAATCTGGATATCCCTTAAAAACTGCGTCTAACTTTTGCCGAAAACTACATCCGAAGTCACTTGGAATATTGTAATATATTTCAAATTATTAATAGCCACATCTAATGTGGATAATCCATCATTTAATTTGAGATTTTAATTTTCAAAATAAGTGATTCGTTTTGGCAAATTTCCAGAAAGTACAACTGATTTTTTTAACTATCGAAATTCTCTGCATAAAAACTAATAGCTTCCAACCATGATCCCCATCTAGTTATTACTGGAGAGGGAGGAAGTGTCAAAGATGGAAGTTTTTCCCTGTAAAGAACTACTCTCAATGGTGATTTTCTGAACACTTTTTTAAAAGCGGATACAAGTCTATCAACTTCCAGAAAGGTGTCTCTGACATATTCACAGATTCTGTGGAGAGCATGTGCTACACAAGTAATATGCAGCATATTAGGATATGTTTCCTTTAATAGTCTGTCTGTTTTTAACATACATGTAGCACTGTCACTGACAAATAAAAGTATTTTTTCTTTGTACCTGTCGTCCGAATGAAGTATTTGGTGCATATTATCGTAAATGGTTTTAGCTGCTGTTTGCGCATCAACTCTATTTATAACTTTTGTTGCTATTACATATGCGTTATATGGAATAGTTAGATGTAGTACACCAGCTAGAACATTTACCACACAGCGTCCTAATATATCGACAGTTTCGTCGGCACTTATCCATAGGTACTAATTTGAAAGATGGCTTCTAATGCGTTCTACTGCTTTCGTGTAGCACTTAGAAACATAATATTTGCGTAAAGTGGACTCATCAGGAACATTTCGACCAGTATATTTTTAGAGAAATGTTTTGAAGGTGGGATTGTTAAGTTTATTTAATGGAATATTTGCCGCCATTAAAGTTTCACGGAGATCTTCGTTAAAATTGTCAGATTCCAACGGGTATAATTTCTGTGTATGTGCTTGCGATGCTAAGTGACGTTTTACGTGCGATTTCTTGGATTTTTTTGCGATATTTTACAGACATTGCAATAAATTTCGGAATCACTGGCAATGGACATACAAACAGTTTGACCCTCAATTCAACTCGCCATTATTTTACGATGCTATTCTCGACGTTGTTTCATATCATATCTGAAAAAGTAACTTAAACAATGTTCTAGATATAAATAAATGAAAATTAAAAATGTATGCGTAAGTTATTGAAACTTAACGAAATTCATTGGACACTTACGTATATATCAAGCAAGCGAGCCCCAAAATTTGTATCCTAGGTAGGCCGTGAACAACTTAGATAGACATATAAGTCACGCCTGAGATTAGAGAATTGACGCAGTGTCATTCGTAAATAATCATAAGTCAAACTGACAAGTTAAATTTTAATCTATTACTAATAGCACGAAATGTTAGTTAGATTACTTAATCAATCTAAGACATAACTGATTCAATCCATGGCATACCCTGAAAACTTTTTTGTAGCTCACTCCTTATGTAATTAACAGTCAAAACAATGAAAAAAAGAAACCAACTCACCGTACTATATTTATCTTACGAAATATAAACTAATAAATAAAATAAATTATAAAAACTCCTGCCACTTCTATATACGCCCACGAAGAAAGGAATTTAAGTATAAAATTGAAGTAAATGCATCACAATTCAACGATAAAAACAGAATCAATAGTGCTATTCAATAATTGCGTGTTTTATAGACTATTTATATGGTCCAACATAATTTAGGCCTCTTGTGCCCGATCCCTACTAATAAACTTCCTACTCTTCTCGATTTATTTTTAATTTTTTTAAATGTAAATTGACTCACACGAGCTTGTTGTGATATTGTGATATTACATACTCGAAAATCTTTTATTAAAAGTTAGATTTTCGAGTTTGATAGTGTCTTATGTTATGTACGAAGATGATTTGGCGGAAAAGTGGCTTCTTAATGAAATATTTATTTTAGCATAAAAAAATATTGTAGCATACTTGTCCTTCTGGGTTCATTGTAAATAAAACTAAAGGTAATATAAAACACTATATTAATAATATAACAAATATACTAAAAACATTTAATAATTAATAATAACAGTATTTATTTCACAATATTTATACATCAGTATTTATATACCAATATCAACACGACAGCGATTACAGCGATTACAGCTCATTGGATGCCGTTTTCCACTTACTAGTTGCTTATATAGGGTTGGAGATTTCCTTCTAGAGTTTTCGCGAGATATACTAGGACATGCTGAGCGGTGACGTCATCGCCTGACGCACCCTGCGATGATTCACATCACAATATATTTTATATGTAAAGAATAATGTTTAATTAACATATCAAATTATTTTTGTTCCATATTAAAAAAAAACAACAAATAATTTACTTCAAACAATTGTTATTCTTGGGCTTCTAAAACATGGATGAACTCAGCAATATACTCATTATGGCGACATTGTTGCAAACTTTAGAAAAGTCACACCCTAGTCAAATCACCCTAGTATATGTTTAGACATAATAGATGGGAATTTTGTCTTCCCATCTTCATAATAGACTTCATAATTCGTTTTTCTAATCAAATCAGTTTTATGGTTTATGTCCAATATGCGAGGTGCTACCCAAAAATTCCTGGAATTTGAATGTGGTGGGCAGTATACTTCTATAGCACTAGTTGGTGCGAGCTACGTCTATACTAAGTCAGTTTGTTAAACGGTACTTCGGTAGATGGTGACAAATAGTTTTTGCGTTTATATTTGTGGAGTTATGTTTAGTTATTCTGCGACGCTACAATGGCTGATGTGAAAGAGCAAAGAACGTGCATCAAATTCTACTTCACACTTGATAAAACTACAGCGTAAGTTCTGAAACAAGCATTTGGTGAGGATACTTTAGGCCATACGCAAACTTATGAGTAGTGCGACCGTTTTAAAGATGGACGTGTGTCAATTGATGATGATGAACGTTCCGGTCGTCCATTGACGGAAAACTCCACAAAATGTGGCAAAAGTGCGTGATGCTATCCTGCCAAACCAAAGGAAAACAAGAAGAGACATTTGCAACATTGTCGACTTGTCGCATGACGCAAGCGGCTTGCCAAGTGGCGCAACAATTCGTGGATCCTACACCAAAACAATGCACTAACCCAGACTTCACTTGTTGTGCGTCAGTTTCTAGCCTCAACCTCACCCTCCATACTTTCCAGATCTTGCCTTTTGTGACTTCTTCCCGTTTCCGAAGTTGAAACTGAAGCTTAAGTAGCGACGTTTTGAAACGATTAAGGAGATCCAGCACGAATTGAGGGCGGGGTTGAACACGATAACACGCGAAGACTTCCAGCATTGCTTCCAGTCATGGAAAAGCCGCTGGGATCTGTATTCGTGGAGAGTACTTTGAAGAGGATGGTAGCGAATAAGTTGTAGGAACAGTTTATTGTGTTTTTCTCACATTCCGGAAATTTCCGGGAAGCACCTCATATATTGCAAGTATTGAAGTTGCTTGGTGAATCGCCAGCTTTATGGCAGAATGGGTTAAGAATTTTCTTGAAATTGTACATATTTCTGAAACATAAAACAAAAGCTAAGAACTTTTTGCCACATTTACCTTATTTATTCTGAAGAGATTTAAATCGAATTTTTAATGTTAATGCTTATAAAATATCTCCAATAATTTTTTTTACAAATTCTAATGCATTTTATTATATCTTATGAAACAAATTCTAGTAGATTTTAATAAATAATTTTTTAGATCAGTATATTAAAGTACATGTTTACTTGCTATATATGCCAGTGTCTTAATAGTCTACTGCATACAAATTTTGTTAAGGAAACAATTTACTTATTTACGTGTACAGGATTAGCTTTATTGTAACTAAGGCAATATTATCTTGAAGTTGTGTTATATTAGTGACCTTTCAAGTAAATATTATATTTTTAAAGTAAGATTCCAAAGCTTTGAATCTATACTGAATACGCTTGCAATTGACTAAAGCTTTTCAAGTTATGAATTCGCATAAATCCTATTATTCTCTCATCTTCGACTATATGTAGGTAGAACATACTATTTCTCAAGTAATAATTAGAGCTAGGCAACACGCGTGGAATGACGTCACATCCAATAGAAACTTATGGTGCGCTGTTGGTACAGAACGTGTACACTATATGATTAATACAACTTTGGTACTCGGTAATTCTCTGTAGAGTAACAAGAACGCCTTTGGAAAGGTGATATTTACATACATCTGCTATTGATAACACAATAAGCTACGATAACTTATCCCACCTGCGTTAGTGAATTCTGGTTGATATTTATGGTGTCGATTAGAGGTTAAAAGAAATACGCAAAAGATGTTCCATAAGTTTTACGATGATTGTGCTAGTTGTTTTGCTGTATATACTGTTATAATTTGTCGTTATGAGGGGAGATTTTTGTGTAATCTATCTAGCTATGAAAACAATGACAAATGGCAATAACTCAACATATAGCTAGTGTTGACGTAGAATTAAAGTTTAGGTCATTTTCCAAAGGACGTTCAAATATCAGAGATAAGAATTCTGAAAATTTTATATTAAGATTTAAGAATGAATAAAGTGAGATGGATTTCCAGACAGCTCACATTAGAACAGAAACTTGTCAAGCAAAACATTTGCTTGGGTAATTTGGATGCTTTAAAACAGAAATGCGACTTCTTTTCGAAAATTGTCTAGCAGTGATGCAAGGCTAATCGACGGGAAAATTGATGGCAACGGCTTTCTGGGGTTGCAAGTGTTTTGTTGTGTTAGTTCAGTACATGAAGAAGGGCACTATGAATACCAATTATATTTGTAAAGAGACCATTATACATCCTAAAGCTCCCAACAGAACGAAAAGGGCTCGAAATTTTTCTGGACATACCGTACTTACATACCGCACTTCTAAATCGCAACTGGTTATAGGTACATACTGGAAATATTCTTTTATTTCAGCGTATTTAGCAGTTAGATTTTGAGGCATTGTCTCCATACAGAATTGCCGCAATGTTATTAAATCTGGAATTCTATTAAAACTGCGTCTAACTCTTGCTAAAGCCCACATCCTAAGTCACTATTCACTAGGAATATTTTTCAAATTATTAATAGCCACATCTAATGTGGTTAATCCATTATTTATTTTAAGATTTTGATTTTAAAAATAAGTGATTAGTTTTGGAAAATTTCCAAAGTGTTCCTGAAGAAAGTAGAACTGATTTTTCAATTTGGAATTTGTATTAGCTCCTTGCACTCAGAAATACTTCGAGCATCGTCGTTTAAACATGTAATGAAATTTTGTAAACTATTGAAATTATCTGCATAAAAACTAGTAGCTTGCAACCATGTCCGCCATCTAGTTATTACTAGAGAAGGAGGCAGTGACAAAGATGGAAGTTTTTCCCTGTAAAGAGCTACTCTCAATGGTGCTTTTCTGAAAACTTTTTTAAACGCGGATACAAGTCTATCAACTTCCGGAAAGTTATCTCTGATATATTCACAGATTCTGTGGAGAACATGTGCTACACAAGTAATATGCACCATATTAGGGTACGTTTTCTTTAATAGTCTGTTTTTAACATATATTCAGCACTGTCACTGACAAATAAAAATATTTTTGCTTTGTACCTGTCGTCCGAATGAAGCATTATGTGCATATTCTCGTAAATGGGTTTAGCTACTGTTTCCGCATCAACTGTATTTAACTTTTGTTGCTACTACATATGCGTTATATGGAATAGTTAGATGTAGTACACCAGCTACAACATTTACTAATATATCGAGAGTTTCGTCGGCACTTATCCGTAGCTACTGATCGGAAAAATGGCTTCTAATGCGTTCTACTGCTTTTGTGTGGCACTTAAAAACAATATTTGCGTAAGGTGGATTCATCGGGAACATTTTGACCAGTATATTTTTGGAGAAATGTTTTAATGGTGGGATTTTGAAGTTCATTTAATGGAATATTTCTTCGTTAAAATTTTCAGATTACAACGGGTCTAATAAACTGTGTATGTGTTTGCGATGCTAAGTGACGTTTCACGTGCGATTTCTTGGAATTTTTTAACGATATTTTACAGACTTTGCAAAAAATTTCGGAATCACTGGCAATGGGCATACAATCAGTATGACCCTTAATCAAACTCGCCATTGTTTCACGATGCCATTGTTGTTCCATATCAGTTATTGAAACATAACGAAATTTACTATGTAATTAACAGCTAAAACAATGGAAAAAAGTTACAAACTAACCCACCGTACTTTATTTATCTTACGAAATATAAATTAATAAATAAAATAATTTTAGAAACTTCTCACGTTATCTTCTTCATAGGCGTGAAGAAAAGAATTTGACTGTAAAATGTAAGTTATTGCGTCGCAATTCAACGATAAAAAATAGATGTGCTATTAACCGAATGAATAATGCTATTCAATAACTGCGTGTTGTACTTAGCGATGTTATAGACTATTTATATGGGTCATCGTAATTTCGGCTGGATGCGTCCAGTCTCTAATTATAACCACGGAGATCCCTGACTTCTCAAGTAACCAAGAGAATATTCCTTTCTTTCAAACGCATTAGAAGTTGTATTTCGGTCAAGATTATTTTAAGGGGTTTCCGAAACAATTTTTTTGAAGAGATCTTGTTATTGCAGAAAAATGCAGAATTGCAGAAATGTTGTAGGGGCACATGTAGAAAAATGAGTTATTCTTCATTGCTCTCTAAAAATCTCGTATTATAAAATATTCTTTAATTATTTTTAATTGAATAGTTTAGTTTGTGACAAAGAACTGGCGAAATAATCGCTGTTAAAATTGTTGGTTGCTGTTCAAATTTCTAACCTTAAAGTTATCGCAGTTTTCAGTACTATATTTACTGTACTGTATTTTCATTTAATTCTTATATTTCTGTTGCACATCATTGCATTTAGCTTATTTGTTTTTGTTAGTCCTCTATTTATTTTTCTCAAAGTATGGTAATTCTTTTGACCCCTATGTCTATAACACCCACAGGTAATTACATTCGTTTATATGCTTGATTATGTCTCTATCTGTAAGTTTTGTCAATGATCTCCAATCATTATCTAATGGATTTTCCGCGGATTTCTTAGATTAGCAAATATTCTATAAAAGCTGCTATAACATTTCGTATCACATATGATGTGCCGTCCATATTTTGCTCTACTTGTTTACAAAAGTACGAAGAAAATGATAATATAGGCAAGACGAGAAATATTTGATTGCCTATAAAGAGTATTAATTTGATTGCCAATAAAGAGTGTAAAAAAACCCTAATTGGGTTGTGTATTCCAACATGCGGGAGCGCCAAACTGCTTGAAGATGGACGCCTAAGGCCTGCGTTGGCCCGCTAGAGCCAGGTGGAGCATCAACAATAATGGAAATGATCCAAAGTATAAAATATAATGTGATGGTGAGAATCCAAAGTCCAGGACGTTTGGTGTATACTATAACAAAGGATTATGAAATATAACTTATTAAATAAAAGAATACTACTGAATATTTACATGGAAGAAATTACGCTTTGAAACATATTAAAATAACTAAATGAAAGCTCTGTATACAAGTATGGACGAATAAGTATTTACAAACTGAAAACTAAGTTAGTCATTTGGTGAAAAAATAGCTTGGCAATGTAATCAAAATACCATCTGTATCGAACAACACAGAGACCACCTTTGAATGGTGTCGCGATCGGACATGTGGCCGAAAACAAAAGAAACGCCGTACAGTGCCTCATCGTGCATGTCCGAAAAAGCACATTCAGCGAGAGATGCCCACCTCTTGAAAAATAGAAACGCAGAGAGAGTTTGTCTAAAGAAAACCACATAACAATAGTATAGGAAAATGGTTTCACTTTCTATGTTTCTTTTACTCTGTTTCACTTTTTTCAGGTCCTTAAACACTAAATTTAAAGTATACATTTAATAATGTTGCTGAGAGACATCTCTTCACCAACTTTTTATTTAATTTAGAGTATCATTGTCTTTTTACAATAACCATTTGTGCGTAATACTAAGAAAACGTTTTCATAGTGAAGTTAGGAGTCCCTTTGGTCTAAACTAATAATTTCTTATACGTCAAGATTACCAGTAAACACACACAATGATCCATAAACACCGCATGTTAAAACACTCCCTAAACTAAACTTCACACTATGTCCTACAAGTCAATTTGTATCTGATGATAATAATTTCTTTTTGGGCGTCCAGCCCTAAAAATTACTCTCGTACGAAAACACAACATATTTTTACAAAATCTTGCAAGAAAACAGAATTTTTGGAAACAAACTATTTTATTGTTTTTAAAAATATTCGCCTTTATGGTCTATACACTTTTACATGTGTACGAACCAGTTCTCAAAAAAAAATTTGCACTCTGAAGGTTGTATCTCAGAAACACGGTTTTCAAGGGCTTCGACTGCTTCTTGAGTTGTTGAAAATCGCTGTCCACGCATTTTTTGTTTCTCAGTAAGGAACAAAAAGAAATCATTCGGCGACAAGTCAGGTAAATATGGACAATGAGACATTATTTCAACAGTTTTCTCCTTCAAATATTGAACTGTTAGACGAGCTGTATGGGAACTCGCATTGTCGTGATGCAGAATAATGCGACGTTTTTGATTGTTTTCCTGATTCGTCTATAACTTTTGGCAAACAAATTACTGTATACCATTACATCGTTAACAGTTTTTAGATCTTCTAAAGGAATTGTTGCGATGTGTCCTGTACGGCCGAAGAAACAAGCGATCATTTTCTTGGCAGTGCTTCTTGCACGAACAACTTTTGTGGGGTTCGGTTCGTCTTGGAACACCCATACAGTAGATTGTTGCATGGTTTCCGGCTCATACGAATATTTCCATGCTTCGTCACCTGTGACGATGTTGTATACGTATTTTGACACGAGCTGCATTCTGTGCTTCGGTCAAGTTATGTGGAATCCATCTGGAACATATTTTTTTTACAAATAAATGTACATGTAAAATCGAATGAATTGCAGTCTGCGATATGCCAAGAGATGCCTCTACCTCACTGTCAATCATATGTCGATCGTGTTCTATCATTTTTCGCACAGCATCGATGTTTTTTCGAATCACAACAGTTTTTGGCCGACTTTTACGTGATTCATCACTCACTGAGGCACGACCATGATGAAATTCTGCAAACCAATTGTAAACTGTCTTCTCTGATGGTGCTTCATTACCAAAAGTTGACCGAAGCGATATCATGCATTTTTGTGGAATTAGGCCTTTTTTATAATCGTAAAAGATCATCCAACGAAAACCTTCACGAATATTCTCCAATATTTTACAAACTTACTGTCTTAAAACTGTCACTGTCAACAAACTACTGACTCAATTTCTAAGCTATCGCGGATTTTTCATTGACAAATGTCAAACTTTAAGAATATAGTGATAACATATTGCTATGAACTGTGGTGTTGATTAATTATTTGAATTGGCCAACAATACACAACAGCTTGCTGGGTTTAACTCTAGTCGGTTCAGCCTTCAAGGAGCTCTTGTATCTTCAGGTTACCCACGAAGGGGTATGTGTTAAATAAAAAAAAAGGTATTAGAAATATAACTCACATTATCAACACAAACATATAATTAAAAATAAAAATAAAAAAACTCTCTTAACAAAGTATTAAGAGTGTCTTATGCAACACAAATGCATAAGACTGAGGAAAACTTGTATAAAAATTGACATATACAAGGAAAAAACCTCAATTTGACCGCGAACTAAATTAAAACTAATTAAATAGTTGGAGAAACTTTCAAACTTTATAAATCACGTTAACCCAAAGCTTCAAACGTCAAACAGAAAATTATCTGTGAGCGCGCAACTCAAAATGACAGAATCATGCGCAATAACATGATCAAATTCCCACCAAATTTCCCTGACCTTCATACAACTACCGCCAACGAAAGCAAAAACTAGCAAAAAAAACTAAAATTTTGAAAATTTTTCTTACTATAAATATATATTATAAAATAAAATTTACTGAATTTACGAGCTCAATCAATATACAAATATCTTAACTAAATTAATATAAATATAAATATAAATATACTTGCAAGTGCATACATTAATTAATGTGGTCGTCGCACATCACTAAAAAAATTATACTTAAAGAGAGATTTCAGATAGGCCGCAGAAATCAAAAATTACAAGTATCAAAAACTCGTAATTACTCGAAAATTACTTTAAACACATCAAAGATCACAACTAAAAACATAAACCGAAATTAACTATAATGCTTTGAATAAAAAGGAAGTTCTTATTCAAAAAAAATTAACTCGACCTATGTGTCTAAAGGATGAAAAATCTCTAACTCTCTCCCACGGAAATGAATATCTCCATGCCTAGAACATGAAGATCGACTACGAAAATCTCCAACCGGCAACCGTCATACTGCCTGGCTCAAGACAACGCTCGGACAACCTACAGGCGTGGACAAAAATACACATTATAATCAACTTTTAAATTAAATATACAAAATCTCTAATTATTTTCCTGGAATAAAATGTACATAATTAGAAATAGTCTTTTACTGTTTCTTTAATTTTTTCTTCGGGGAAAAATTCATGACAATATGTCAAAAACATCTAGTGGTCGATTGTAAAAATATAAAAGGTGTCCCTCGTATTATTACATACTCAAGCAACAGACTTTTCGCTATTGTTTTCTAACAGCAACAGATTTGTTAATTTGCTGCGATAAATAACATTACTTTCGCGTAATCTATTCCCAGAGACATTAAGCTCACTCTTACATACTTTTTCCAGTTCTGCTTGTCCTTGTCGCCGTGTTAATCCAGGCTTTTTTTAGTTAACAATAACGCTATCTTGACTTGTTGTGGTTGTATGTGATCTGCCTCGGCCTGGGACATTATCCACTGTCTTTCTTAATTTATATTGATTAATCTATAGTCTGATGACCCATTCAGAATTTGTTAAATATTTTGAAATTGCATTTACACTCATTCGACCCTTTTTCATAGGCGCATAAGAAAACCGCCTCAAAAAATTTTGCGTATTCAAATCTCATTTGGACATCAAATTATATCTATTTCGCACAAAGACTACATTCTACTAAAATTTAAAACGCACATTAGGGGGGTGATTCTTCAACCTGATCATAGCAAGTAATCATTTTATAATATAGCAAAGTCATTGAAATATTGGATTAGGCACATAAGTTAGAAAAATACATTGAGAGGTCCCTCTGCATGATTACAGCACAAGAATTTCAATAAAGTCTCATTAAATCTTCTTTATACTTACTAAATACAGCAGTGTCTTACATTTTAATAAAACGTTCACGAAATTAATTTCCATTCTGACTTGCAGCGCTACTACTACAGATTAAGTGTGTATCTAAATTATAACAAAACCTTTAAGCGGTAATATATTATGTCTAATAAATTTTCACTCGATTCCGAGCAACTCGTTTGACAAAATCTAACAAAGAGATCTTTTGTTCTCCTGTTATCCTTTTTAGCAGCTGAAAGGATTCTATAAATTTTATTGGGTACATTTGCGTACCGAATCCGACAGAACAGGACAGGACGGAATGGATAGATGGAATGGGTCGTGAAGTGTTATTGATTTTCACATGCAAATTAAAATCGGAGCAATCAATTCGACTGTCTGACTGACATACGAATGTGTATTTTGCTAGTAACTACGAGTTCTCGTAACATTAGGGAAGCGACGGCTTCGTAATTGCAAGTGATTTCAATATACATAAAAATATTTATGTCAACATTACATTCAGAATAACCAATTTTTTTTTAATATTTCAGTATGAAGTTGACAGAATGTGACAACTATTATATTATCACTTATTTATATCGAATGGGTGCAGTGACATGTAAAACATACGCTTCAATTCATCAATCGCGTTATTGAATTTTGAATCAAATTAGTACTGGAAAGTCAAATTAAAGTCCGTTATTTCTTAAATTTTTAAAATAACGAAGTCGAAGTAATCGAAAGCAAGGTTTTTATATAATTCGGGTACCGATATATCAACATAATGGATAATAATGGAACTATTAAATCAAAAATATAAAATATATTTACATGAAATACGAGGGATAAGTTCAATTTATTGAGAATAAGAAAATCTAGTAGACTGTGAAAAACAATCATACAGTGTTCTGTAATTCTGTCATCTGTCATTTGACGTTTTGTTGTTGAAGTTACGTCCGTTATAACTCAGCTACTTATTTTTTAAAAGTAAAAGAAAATGTAATTAATAGATAACTTTCGAATCATACTTTATTATGATTTTAAAAGAGACTTAAGCGCTTATGAGTGCAAAGAAAGTTTAGATTCAGTTTTTAGTGAACAAGCAGCTTTCTGGGCTACAATTTATCGATGGTATAAGAAATTTGAACGAGAAAGAAATTCTGTTCAGCATCAAAAAGGAGCTTCTACAGACGAAAATATTGCTGCTGTTAAAAAAAATATTGAATAGGATAATAAAGCCACTTATGCTGTAATGGAGCATCAACTCAAGATTAGATCTTGGCTGCATCACCTTCCCGACTTCCAAAAAACAGAGCATGTAAGAAGTTGACATGAAACTTTAAATTTCTTAAATAATGACGGGCATCAAGTTTTTCCAAACTAGTGACAGGTGATGAAACTTATATTTTTCGACCTTCAGGCCCGAAAAAGAGTTTTTTTTCCGACCAAGAGAGTTGTGTATGGATTCACGAAGATGAGCAAACTCCTACAATAACTAGGAAGTAGCGAGCTATGAAAAAGGTTATAATGCGGTATTCTTCAGAAGTACGCGCTTGGTAAATGCAATTAAGCTAGATGGACAAATGATAATTACAGCTAAGTGGTACACTGAAAAATGTTTGCCTGAAGTGTTCAGTTGTATTCCAGACAAGGGAACTATGCTCCACTGTAATATTGCATCGTCCCATACGGCGTTTTAACTCTCCAGTTTTTGGTTTGAAAAAATATAAAAGTAATAGAACATCTGCCGTACTCACCTAATTTAGCAATGTGTGACTTTTGGCTATTTATGGGCTTAAACGCAATTTGCGGGGTAGAAGTTTTTCGTCTAAAGAAGAGATTGATACCGCAGTTCACGCTTCCTTTGAAAATATTTCGAAA
Organism: Melolontha melolontha; assembly: GCA_935421215.2. Lineage (NCBI taxonomy): Eukaryota > Metazoa > Arthropoda > Insecta > Coleoptera > Scarabaeidae > Melolontha > Melolontha melolontha. Next base: position 161,404,386 of record OW285237.1, on the reverse strand, counting down.
AAAAGAATGGTCAAGTATATCATTGCTGAAGGGAATTACTTTAAGCATATTTAAAATAAAATCCTAGAAAATATTAACCGTGTTTTTTATTCTCAATAATTTCAGCTTGTCCCACGTAATATGTATTAAACTATAATATATAAATAGAAAGAAAAAAGTGTATTTTGAAAATTATTTCGCTGTTGTCATGGGAACGGCGGCCTTCACTTCGCTATTGTTTTGGAAACAATTCTTGCAAAAATTTTTTTTATTATCTATTCTTCTTTTATATATATATATATATATATATATATATATATATATGTTACTCTTGATGTTCTCGCGGACGTATAATGAAGGTGTAGTTTCTCGGGTTCTTGGCCGCGTGTGAGTTTTTTCTTGAAAAGGACTATTTACTCTACGTTTCAACGAGATCGCACTCATCCATCATATTCAGGAGCTTCAGGGTCTGTCGCTGGTTAGAGCTGGAGATCTCCAGCTCTAACCAGTGACAGACCGACTAGCTCCTGAAGATGACGAGTGCGATCTTGTTGAAACGTAGAGTAAATAGTCCTTTTCGGGACAAAACTCACGCGCGGCCAAGAACCCGAGAAACTACACCTTCATATATATATATATATATATATATATATATATATATATATATATAAGTGTTTAGATAATTTCTTAGCCGTTTATTAAATATAAACGGCTAAGAAATTATCTAAACACTCATATAGCTATGGAGTAATAATTAGCATTTTCAAACATTCAAATCTGACATCTGCTCTCAAAATACTGACATCTGCTTTCAATAACTCACATCTACTTTCAAAATAGGCATCTGCTTTCTAATCTGACGTTTGCTTTCATAACTGACACCTACTTTCAAAACAGACATCTGCTTTCAATAACTGACATTTGCTTTCACTATCTGACATCTGCTATCAAAACTGACATGAGCTTTCAAAACTGACTTCTGCTTTCAACTTGACATATACATTCAATAACTGACATCTGATTCATTAACACTGTTACTTTATAATGCATTTCTAAATAACTTGAACCTAGGTCTATTGTGGCTAAGTGGTAAATGCGACAGCCCGGCAAGCTGTAGACTTGGGTTCGAGTCCCAACGTAACCATATTTTTCAATTAAAAATTTCGTATGATTTGCTTTGTAATTTGTAGACAGCAATGTTTACATCCCCACTTACTCTGCAATTACATACATTCTAATTTGATATTTGTTATATATATATATATATATATATATATATATATATATATATATATATATATGTGTTTAGATAATTTCTTAGCCTTTTATTATTTATTAACAATTGATAAATTATTGGAGATTTTCGCCTTTTTTATGAAATATTTACAAATATCAAATTAGAATGTATGTAATTGCAGAGTAAGTGGAGATGTAAACATTGCTGTCTACAAATTACAAAGCAAATCATATGAAATTTTTAATTGAAAAATATGGTCTGCGTTGGGACTTTATAATGCATTTCTAAATAGCTTGAACCTAGATCTATTGTGGCTAAGTGGTAAAGGCGACAGTCCGGCAAACTGTAGACTTGGGTTCGAGTCCCAACGTAGATATTATTTTTAAATTAAAAATTTCGTAAGATTTGCTTTGTAATTTGTAGACAGCAATGTTTACATCTCCACTTACTCTGCAATTACATACATTCTAATTTGATATTTGTAAATATTTCATATAAAAGCCGAAAATCTCCAATAATTTATCAATTGTTATATATATATATATATATATATATATATATATTATATATATATATATATATATATATATATTATATATATATATATATTATATATTTATTATTATATATTTATATTGAAATCAATAAAGGCACTAACACTGTGCTAATAAAAAGGTAAATGTTGAAAATTGATTCACAATCAAGACATAACCGAATCTAAATGGAATAACGTTAATGTGATTGATGTTGTTTAATCTGTTAGTGTCTCTTTGGTAAATTTAAGTTTAAATTAAATTCACTCTAGAGAACAAACTAATTTCTTTGTACTACGTTACAAATCACGATAAATTTATTGTGCAGCTTACTATCGTTTTAATTATTTAATAATGTGTTCGCAAATAACAGCATCGATAAATTTTCACTTAACGGGATCCCTGTGACAGAATCTCAGAAGGATATCTTTTGTCCCTACTTTATCACCGGGGCCCACTTAGGGAATTCGGCGAATTTTATTGCTCTTATGAAGCTCGAATTTCCTCGGCACAAATTGTGCATCATCGGACGTTTGTTTTACTTTTATTTACTACTTGCAATGTTAATAATAAGGTAAAATTCGTTATAGGGGAAGTTTTAAAAGAAATCGTTTGAACTAACACACTTCCTTATTTCGTAAAATTATTCATGAAAAGTGAAAAATCCTGGATGAATCAAGATTTGAATACTGTGAATACACAGCGAATAACGGTTGTTAAACTTTTTGTTGCTAAAATTCTTGGCCAAGTCTAGCAGTTCAGTATTGAAGAAATCGAGTAGTATTTGATCAATACTTTATCTATAGGTACATATCCTCTTTTTGGTAGATGAAATCTTTTATGGACATGATACGCATGGATCAATTGCGTTGTTAGTGTGGAACTTCATTGAATTAGGTGTAGTTACTGCATATCCACAAAACCAACTCTTCCCATGTGCGTTACCTCGTCTAGGTTTTATACTGGTCTCTGCGCCTATATTGGTCTTCCTCTTTTGCTACATGATTGAGATTATGGTATCTTTTACTGCTTTCCAGATCTCGTTGACCTCTAGCATAGTTTCGCCTAGGGTCCTCATCAGTTTTGCATTGTATATATAATAATATATATAACTATATATAATATAAGCATGTGTTTATATTACGCAATGAAAGAGTGTAGATATTGAACTTACTGCAAATGAGAACTAATGAGTATTAAATCTCTCTTTGCATTTAATGTCACCTAATGTGCTGCGTTAATTTCTACAATTAGACAAAATAAGTTTGAAACAGTTTGAAGAACTCTAAACGTCGCGACGCCACCTTCCTGGTTGTTAGGATAATTAAAAATGCGTGAAAAGTCACATATATCCTGGAACGTGTGGATGCATTTCACTCCCTGTCTGTTTCCAGGAGACCGTGTGTTGACGAGCTTCAATAAGAGCGACTGCAGATAATTCAGACTGTATTTCTCCAGACTCAGTAATATCTGCCTTCAAAGGCTCATTATAACGATAGCCGTGCCATGATTGGATTGCGATCCATCCGTGAACCAGGTGCCGGCGTTTCAAGTGCCACACTGGCAGCCGGCGTTTGTAATACTGACTCCAGTACAGTATTAGGACACTATAAGCCATTGATTTTCAGCTACAGGCTGTTATGGCCTCCGTTTTAACAACTAGATCCAGCGGAGGAAGACACGAAGGCAGTTTCCGTGCTGTCTATAGCTCCTGTGATGTCAGCTCCGTTCTCTTTCACCAGACAACTGCCACGTAGGCAATCGTTGGTCTTACTACCACTGTTTACAATCAGTGTACTAGTCTTGGTTTTATCCCCGAGTCTCGCTAACAGCTCCTCTACATCGTCAAAAAAGCTGCACCGTCCTATCTGTCACTTTGACTAGGTGTCTGCTCTAATTTAGTTTCGCATCAAGTATCAGTCAGTCCCTTATCAAGGCACCATCTTTTCACAGTTCGCAATAGCATTTCATATAATGCTCGCCACTGTTACCAGGAATTTCCCTTGAGACACAATGACAATATCATCAGCAAACTCTTGGTCCATGTTTCTTGGTCATTTAATGCCGTGATTAGGTTATTCACTACTAGACGCCATAGTGGCGGTGACAGTACTTCCTCCTTGAGAACACCCTCTTGTAGTCCTCATGAAGATCGTTTTGTTGAGCTACTCTGAATTTAGTATATATTTTGATTTTACAGGCTGGTCCGTAAGTCGCGACGGGGTTTTAGTTAGTTAATACTTCTTTAATTTTTTAGTCATTTACGGCTTATAAAAAAGAACAAATCTTGGAGATTATATCGTATTATGAACGAAAGATAACATCTTTTAAATGTCCGTTCTCGGCTTCGCACTGATGAACTCTTTCGATGTCATTATTCATAACAGCTCTTAGTGTTTGTGGCTGTAGTGCTCTAATTTCTGCTCTAATTTCTGCGAATGTTTTCCTTTAGCTGTGGAATTGTCTGAGGTTTGTTAACGAACACTCTTTCTTTCAAATCACCGGGGACGTGAGATCTGACGACCACGGCGGCCAATCCTTTGCACATCTTCTCGAAATTTTTCGTTCGCCAAAAATGGCCTGTGTTGCTTCTGCTATATTCCACTGTAGGTCTTACAAAATTTTCCAGCATGGCCCGCGATCGGTATCCATTTACGTATCAAAATTGTCATGATGGCAAAAAAAACGGTACAATTACATTTTGTGATGTCACTCCACAACAAACTGTGCATTTGTGAGGGTATAATTGATGATGGTGTACGGCTCTAGGATTTCCAATGCTTCAAATTCTACAGTTTTGTTTATTTACAAGTCCATTAAGGTGAATATGAGCTTCATCGGACATAATGAGAAGGTTAATAAACTCGGTTTCTTCCCTCGCCAGTTGTTGAAATCTGACGGCATAGTTTAGCCGTCGCGGACAATCCGCAGGTTTTAATTCCTGCACAATATGAATCTTGTATGGGTAAAGATGTAAACCTTTCAAAATCCGCTGCAGTGAGGTACAAGAGATGTTAACTTGAGTAACTCGCCTACAAGTCGACGTCTCTGATTCTTCTTCGATACTCTCTCTCGCACGATCCACACTCACTTCTGTTCTAGCTTGTCGTATTCTCCCGGTACGTTGAAGGTCAGTTACCGAATCTTGTTGCTGGAAACGATTCATTAAGAGACGAAACATTGATTCTTAAGGTGAAACTCTAAATGTTGACGATATGCTCGCTGCGTTCTAAGAATTGAATGCTGGTTTTCAAAGTAAAATTGAACGATTTTGATGCGTTTTAAAGTACATAATTTTTTCATTGCCACTTTTCCAAATTACTGTTTCTGGAAAAAATTAAAATTTAATTAAGAAAGTTATAAAAAAGTCCAAACCCTGTCGTGACTTATGGGCCACCTTGTATAAACTCCAGATAGCTTAGATTATATCCTATTATCCAAAGAGGAAGAGTGTGAAGAGCAGTGAAAGCTTCGGAATACTTTGGACTTCTCTACATATACAACATGTAAAATGAATTCTAACATAATTTAAGTGAATTTTGAGATTGCATTTAAGAATTTCAAAAGAAAGATGTTCCTGCGTCTCTAGCTATTATTTTTATTATTAACTTTGACTGTGGTACAATAAATATCTTTCAAAAAATTGTTTAAAATTGATCAAGTCAAAATGTATCCTTGAAAATATAAAACAAAAATTTAAGAAGAAAAATATATTGACAACATATTGCAGTGAACTGTGCCTTTGCTTATAAGTGCAGCTCACCACAAATGTCCGGATTAACTCAATCGTCGATTCTTCTAGCTGGGATCTTCGTACCTCAGGTCTTGCTCTCGCACAAGCAAGAGCGTGGAAAATAAAATTCAAAATACCATTAATAAAATTCACAATTTTCCTTAACAAAATTTATTTCAAAAAAAAAAAAAAAAAAAACCCTTTACAGAATGTAAAGAGAGCTAAAGCTTGAATAACTAAAGCTAGGAGGAAACAGTCTGTGTGATAAAATTACACGCACACAGAGAAAAACCTCCTATGACTCGCGAGCAATAATAAAACTAATAAATAATTAAGAAAATTGTCAAATTCAAATATTTACGTTAACCCCCAAACTTCAAACGTCAACAGAGACCAACTGTTAACCACGCGTGTCAATGATCAGATCATGCGCAACATAAACATGATAAAATATTCCCTCCAAAATCCTGAATAAAATTGTTCTAGAAAATCTTGACATAAAAAAACTCGCTCACAAAAATATGATAATTTTCTTAAATATCCATATAATACTCTACTATCAACAATAATGAAAGTTTAACATATAAGCACAAATATCAAAGAATTATCTCGAAATATGAATTTATATAAATCAATTGTGTGAAGTACTTACATCGACATAAACACCTTTACACAAAGAAACTGAAGCGAGAGATACCAAATATAATTAAATTTAAAACAAACGAGAACACCAACCCTCGTAAAATTCGTAAATGAAATTAAATGCACATCAAAAACACTAAAATACAATAAACCGACTTTAAATCAATTACAACAGGAAATAAAAAATGAAGTTTTTTATATCCCGACCATATGCTTCAACAACTCTGGTATCTCTTACGATGAAAAGCCGAAAAAGATCGGACATAGCACAACAAAACTACAAAATAGGACCGCCAGACGGACTACATCCTAAACAAAATTATTATACAGTTCTGACCATTAAAAATAAATTCAAAAATATAAACATTTAAATATACACTATAAAATCAAAATACATTTTAAATAAATGTCATAAATACAATATAAGTTCAATATAATTCTTCTTTTTCTTCGGGGAAAAAAATCATTGCAATATGTATTACATAAGATGTTTTATAAAGAAATAAAAATTGACTCATTGGAGTAAATCTGGTACATTTTCCTTTTGTTGCGTATAAAATGTCTGAAAATATAAGGTCTTAGAGGATCTTCATGTCATTTTTGACTGTCAAGATGTACGTAGGCATGAAAATATACTTTGAGTTGTTTACTACGTGTTTGGTTTTAGATATTTTCCTTTTTTCGCTTTATTCACGAAACAATTCCTGTCGTGTTTATTGTCTCTAATATTCGTTTCTTCTCTTTACAGATATTTTTATATTACACGTGAAAAAGAGAGAAAGGTCACTAGTTTGAAAAGAAGATTATTTTTATATGATTAAGACGCAGAATAGGGAAACATAACAGTACAAATTTCTCAGAGTACAAAAATAATACACTAACAAATAAATACTACCTAATTAGAAAAGGCTGACATGAAAAACACACCTAAATGAGTTAATAAATTTCAAAATTTATTCGTTGGCGCAAATTGAACTTCTCAGAGAAAAAATCAGGATTATATTCAAAAATCAAATTGTAATATAAATTATAAGAAAATGACAATAAGTTATTTATTATTAAAAGATCGAATTATTTAATTGAAAGAGGTTAAACGAAACAGATTTGAAAGACTTTCTTCTGATGGATGCTAGCGTGAAGATGAGGTATCAAATACGATGACATAATGAGTGAGACTTTAAGCCAGGATCCGGAATCCCTGGGTTCAGGGGGTTACGGCCTGGCACCGAATTACCCGCCGACTCCGGCAACACCCAGTTCGACCGTTCAAGACCCTCCGGGTTCGAATCTGCCACCATTTTCGACTTTCTCGGCCGATATGGACACAGCCACTGGCTTTTCGACGGATCGTTTCTTGAGCGACACGCGCCTATTGGACATTTCGAACTGGGATTATTATCCGGAAGCGAGGATATTGGATAGAACTGAGAATGGTTTATCCATTATTTCTTCGCAGCCACAATACAGACCGTGGGAATCCAAACCGGTGGATTCAACTAGTCAACATGGTTTTGCGCCCACAACGCCGGTAACCACATTCGCTGATGCCTTTACTCAAAATGGAGTATCGAAGTTACCGTCTTTCCAGTCACAGTTCCAAACGTATAATGAAGCTGTTACCACCAGTGAACCAACGCTAACAACGCTAACGAATCTCACGCCGGTATCGCCAAATTCTTCTAGTCCTAGTTTAACAACGTTAAACACAAATTTCCATACGTTAAGCGCTGTGAATCCTAGAAATTATCCATTAGTACCCGCTCCGATACAGGCCAGGGAAATACCTTCGATACAACAACAATTTCTGGACGAAAGACATATACAACTGTACACCCATCCGACGGCCAACATAGCAACTTTAAATCCACCGCCGGGAAGTATATTTCAATCACAGAATGGTGCCATCTTACAAAATAGCCAGTTAATAGGTTCTCCTACCGTAGTTACAGTCATTAAATCAGAACCAGATTTGAAGTTAACAACGCTATCTACGCAAGACATGAAAATTCAAAGTTTGCATCCAACGCAATTTCAAAATCCCATGACGACCATATTGGACAACAATGGGTTATATAACGGATTAGATAAGAAACTAAACGGTATCAACGCCACGGCTAGTTCACCAACACGGAACGACTTCCGGAAAAAAGAAAGAAGGAAAATCCGGGCTTCCAGTTTGGAGAGTTCCGCGGAAAGTGACGGTGCTTCGAGTAATATGGATTTAGGTTCGGAAAGCTCCGGACAGGTGGCGGCAGTGTCGAGTACCGCGAGTTTCAAAACGCACCACGCGATGCCCGGGAACTCCTCACTGGACGTGGACGATATCAGTGGGGGTGGTGTGGACAAGCAGGTGAAGAAAAAAAGAAAACGGTGTGGTGAATGTATCGGTTGTCAGAGGAAGGACAATTGTGGTGATTGTGCCCCTTGCCGGAACGACAAGAGTCATCAGATTTGTAAGCAGAGGAGGTGTGAGAAGCTAACGGAGAAAAAGGTGAGCAATTTTTTTTCAAAAACTTTCTTAGGTTCGGTGAATGAATTGCAAAAATAATTTAAGAATCAAATTACATTTGTTAGATTAACTTCTGTCTCGTAAAGTGAGAATATTTGAATTCAAATTGACTGGGCAAGAGAATTCCTGACAAAACTGTTAAACTAAGTCATTCGCATAAACTGTAAAAACTATTTTATTTTAAACAATTTTAATTGTTTCAAGATATAAAATTAATTTCAAGCAAACACAAACAATTACAAGCTTTCTGAGGTACTAAATGATTTCAGCAGCTTTCAGGATACCAGCACTAGCACGTTCTCTTAGCGTGCAGGTTAAAACAGTAATACACAATATATATTTTGAAAGTAATATCACATTTTCTCAAACTATTCCCTATTATAATAAATATCATGTCGTATTTGAAGAAACAAGTTGCTAATTTTCTTGGTATTTTTGGGTACGTCGTTTATCACTTTTTTGAAACTACCTCAGTTTTCATAATGTTATTTTGAAATGTGGTAAAAAAAGAATTGTTTAGTGTTAGTTAGGCTAGGATTTCTCTTTAAATAGTCCATTTTTCAAGTGACGACTTAAGGAGGAATGCAATCATGATACAGTATAATTTTTCCTTTTGGTTATTTATCATAGATCTCTGAAGATTTTGAGCAAGCACACTAGTATAACATTCATAATCGTCGTCGTCTAATAACCCGGACCTATAGGTGCAATATATCTAGTCATACCAAAGAAGTTGTAGGCCATTTTTTTGTTATTGCTTTCTTACAAAAAAATTTATTGGGTTGGGGCTCATTTTGAGCGATCTAAATAGTCGACATCTGGTTTTCTTTTGCAGGGTCATATATGCAGTTCCAATTTTCGTTGCATATTATCACAAGATAAAGCTGTGAAAGTGGTTTTATACCAATTGCGCGATCGGTCTTTTTGAACTGTTGCTATGGCGTAGTCAGCGCACATGGTTTTGTGCACAGACTCACGATTAAACATCTTTTTAAGTTCTTTGAAAATGTTCTTTATAACTCCAAAATCACTTGTACAAATATCACTTATGTTAAACTCACAAGAAGTGACATGGAAATGTCTTAATGATGTTTGTATCAATATTCACTTCTTAGGTTCTACGCTAAAAGAAAATCCTTGGTAATTCGCCAGTTCTTCTTTGCGCAACATTTGAATAAATAAACATAAGAAATTTGGGGTACTACGCAATTACTTAAAGAGCCAAATTTTCAAATATCGATAATTTTTTGTACTAGAATTTAATATAATTTATTAGTGATGCTAAAACGATACTAGAAAGAACTTTCTCAAATAATTATTTGAGAATAACGCGTTGTAAGTCATTTATTTTTGTAAGTGACTCAACCAAGAACATTGTTTTTGCAAAAAGGAGAAGAAAACATATAATTTTAGACCAAAATAGATATTCACACATATATCTTTAAATTATTCGATATTTATACTATTTATATATCGATTATTCATACTAAGTTGTAATCACTTCAAAATTAATTTTTTTCATTGTAATATTCGTAATCTCTGTAAATTATCTCTCTGTAAGTTATGGCTTAAGAAATAATGGGAAATGAGTAGTATGATTCATACTCGCACACGAAATTTTTTCTTGAATGTGCAGAGTACAACATTTAGTAATTACAGTACAAGCCCTGCTTCACTTGTTAAGAGGAACGTTGAAATCTAAGTTAGCTTAGCCAATGCTTTTAAACATTTGCTAGATAGATACAGCAACCCTCTGAAATAATGGAGCACCTTCTTTGCGTATAGATAACACAAATTGCAGACCTGCAACAATATCTCTTTTAATTGAATGAAGGGTTGTCACACAGGTCTGTAATTTGTGTTGTCTAAAAGCACAAAAGGGGTCCCATTAATTCAATTATATTCATTCAATTTCCTGTATGAAAGTCACGATGTAATTTGATTCTTAAAATTGTATTTAATGCACGTACTTTTTAAATTTTTATGCACTCTATATACACATACACATATTAACCAATTTCTTCTAGTTGTAACAATTAACAACAAAAATTATCTATTCTGTTCGAATCCTACAAGTTAATCAGAATAGATTCATTATAGAATTAATTTATACTTTTGTTTCCAATTGTATTATTTCCAAAAATCGTTTTACTTTTTAATGAAAGTACTGTATAGCATAATTTTTCTCCATTTTAATTAAATTTTTAACCCTTCAGCGTTTAAAACCGATTATAAAATCGTTCCGATACCGCTGTATTTGAGGCATTTCGCATTAACATCGTCAACGCTAATGTGGTCTCCGTTATAGGTTGGATTACGTCGAGATCACTATAATAATGACAATAACGGTGTCAAGACACATCCCTGCAGTACATTCTCCCGGTAAATGTGGTTAATTCGCGGTCCCCGATCCTCGCGCCTCGCACTAAATCTCTTCTCGTAAAACGTAAAGCCGACCCTGCATACTTATATGCCGGCGCTGTACGCGTTCAAACGCACCACACACACGCACACATAAATACACACGCACACATTGGCCTGGGAAGCTTCTAAAGCTACCCTCTTCGCCCTTCGCACCCCCATGCACACGCATACATTCGCACAGCTGTAATTGGGTCGGTCCATGTCGCGTACATTTTAGGGTAGGTTGGCTGCGACAGCTTCCGAAGGCATAAACAACTCTACAGGGATATGAAAGTACAAAATTATTTGGTGAAAAAAATGAAATAGGTTATCATCGCTATACAAATATAAAGAATACCTTCAAAGTTATTTATTAATTGGTTTGATTTAGAATTAATATTTTCTTGCCTAACTTGCAGAAATTCGATTTGATTAATCAATAGAAAATAGGTTCTTTAATTATAGAAATCATAAAAACGATTGAATTCATAATATTGAAATTGAAATAATTATAATAATAGTATAAACAATGTATTAGTTCAACAGAACAATCCAATAAGCGCACATACAAAAGAAAATAATATACTAACAATATATGCAATAAAATGTAAATAAGAAAATTATAGCCCAACGAAAGATCCAAAATTAGGCTAAAAATTATAAAAATTAACTGAAAAATTGATCCGAAAACAAGATATTAGTAATTAAAGTAGAGTTATCGATCTAATTGGGATATATTGAATCGAACTTGAGAAAGTAAAGTTGGGGAATCAATATAGTTATTAACTAATCTTAATAAAAATTAGTCACTAGCTTTGTTCTGAGATTGAAATTCAAAATTATGTCGGAGAAGTAAATATGGTGACAATTACAAAGAAGATACGTACTTCAAGTTAGGTTGCTGAACACGTTCCTGTAAGTGTATTCACTTATAATTATTAAGTTATTTTATAGTAAAGCACAATCTGCAGAAGCATAATTTTGGAAAATATTCGTCGGCATAAGCTAACATACTATAATCTAGACAACCTTAAATATCATTTAGGAAGATATTTAGTAGTACGGGTACCAAATTGGATCATTGAAGTACACCACTTGAGTCTAAAATAGAAAAAATAAAAAAGCCGTTATGATAAACATAGCAAAACTGACTATCAAGATATGCGAAAAAAATTAGGGGAAAAATCCATGCAAGACCATCTATAAATGAAACTACTAAAATTGACACAAAATTATTTCAATTTGCCGACGATTATTGAGAGATTCACTAATAAATTTAGTAATTTTAATTAAGTTATTTATGGTAGATCAATTTAATATGTAAAAATGAATGTGTCTCCTTGAACTTAATTCATCATATCATTGCATTTAGCTGTATTTCGTTCCTGTTATTCTGGTTTCGTTCCGTATGGGCTCCTACGCCGTTCATCCGATTGCGATTAAACTTTGGAAAATTCTTGTTTTTTTGCGAGCGATGGTTTCTATAACAACATAACCGAACAAGAAATGTATTCCCTTGAATCAAGATCAAACGCTTGAACTGTGTGGTAAATAAGTTTCAACGTTATCATGAAGAGACAGAACGAGCCTCTGAATAATGAATTTTATACTTATCGAAAAGACTATGCTGACTACGAGGCTGCGGTGCAAATTTCGAGAAACTTTTCGGAGATGCCAGATTGATAGGCTGAACTTTTTGAAGCATGAACCAAACATTTATGACAAAACGCCTAAACATTCGTGCAGGTTTCATTAACTAACAAAACACCAGCTGGAAAACATGCCAGACGCTACAAGGCACCAACTATTGTGGCATAGCAACTCATGCCGGGTTTTTGCTATTTGCTAATAAAACAATTTTCAAATTCCTGTTCACGAGCTAGAGACAATGAATATGGGCCTATAATTCTGTAATATAGTCAGTAATTTGATGTAATCAACTCTATATTTTGTTGGACAAACTAAAAATTGTGTTGGATTCATAATCTCAGCATTAACTTTTAACACAAAACCGATTTGGCGTAGGGCTTAAACCTAAAAGTATTTTCAAATTATTCCGAGCATATTTATGTTAAAATTATTGTATAAACTTCTTGTATATATAATTTGTTCTAAATTTTGCACAGATGATAATAGGTATATTATAAGAAATTATTTAGTTTTTCTCTAATTGTTATAAAACGCGCATGAAGAAATTATTTGTACATCTTCAGTACAAATATATAAAATCGGGTATAATAACAACTAGAAAATACAATGTTATAAAAAATTGGTATTTCAAATTCATAAAATTAAGAATTTTGGAAGGTAATTCTTCCTAAAATGTATCAAGTGAGCCACAAAATTTCTATCCTAAGTAGACCGTGAACGATTGAGATAGACATATATGTAGTCGGCAAAGAGGGGCAAGTTTCAGTGCAGTGCGGAGAACAACATGGAGGGGCCTAGCGGCCGTATCAAGGCGGGCGTTCAGTAACGTTTACGTACTCGCGTCATTTATGTTCGTGACTTTCATGAGTGAGCATAGGCGATGTGGACGCATGAATGTTTACACACAAAATAATGATAAAAAATATATTATATAACGTGCTGAAACACTTTTAAAGGCTTCCATGAAATCACAAACTTGGTGGCATCTATTAAATATGTTTCCACACTTGTTTCATCACATTCACCACAGAATCTTTTTACCGATCGGTTGTTTCGTCGACACATAACCACAATTTTTTATCTCTCAATTCTGCTTTAATTCCTCTTTCAACACAGTCACGAGCAGATGACATAACGTTTCTTGTCGATGTCCGACTTGGTAATGTATAATCCAAATACTTGCTCCAGAAGGAAACAAATGCTTTTTGGTCTAGTAACCATATAATTATAAAATGTGACAGTATACTCGTATTATATTTTGTAGTAATATTTTATGTCACGTTGTTACGGTTTTTATATAATGATTTAAAATTATATTGAGATTTTTTCTTATAGAAATTCATGTTTCACATATTGTTAATTCTTGAATATTTGCTGATAAAATTTTGAAAACAAAAATATGAAAATATCCTTCCACACAACATAACTACCATACACACCAAATTTTATCAAGCTCGATTATGTAGTTTGTGAGTCTATAGACACCAAATGAAATGTTTTTGATTTATATACATATATGTATACGGGGTTGGGCAGAAGTAACGCATCAGTCTAATAATTCCGTAAATATAAACTTTAGAACAAAATGTTGTCAACAAAAGTTTTTTGACAAGTTTTGTATTGGCTTCAATCATTTGCGTTTTTTTTTAATGATGTTTACATATGACAGCAAAAAAAAAATTTTTTTTTTTAATGGATATAATATTTTCTTTTATAAAATTCGGAATCTTTATTAATTTCTGAATATGAATATGTACTTTTTTCATGGGGTTAGATAATAAAAATATTGAGAAAAAATAAAATTTAATAAACGTACAAATGGACTAGTGCAGTATTTTGTAGATTGCTTTGGAAGTTGTAGATTTTTTGACTGTCATTGAATTATTGACGTTTCACAATAAAATAGTTTCCATCCAAAAATTTGCTTTTTTTAATACGTGTTTTGTGTGAAAATGGGAAAATTAACTACTAAAGAAAGAACAGAAATTCTTATGATGGTCAGATATGGTGACAGGCAACGTTCACATCACGAAGTTTGCACTTTATTCAATAATGTTTATTTGGATCGAGATCCTATAGCTCAATCAACAGTTTCGAGATTGGTTACTAAATTTAGAGAAACGGGCGATGTTAGAGATATACCTAAAGCTGGCCGACCAAAAGAAATCACTAATGAAGACCGATCTCTTTATGTTTTACTTGCTGTAACGGAAAATCCCACTACGTCAACCACTCAACTAGGATTAGAAAATGATATGAGTAGCAGATCTATTAGACGAATATTAAAAGCGAACAAATACAAGCCCGATAAGATACACTTACTGCACGAACTTAACGAAGCGGACCCGGACAGAAGATTACAGTTTTGTGAAACAATAATGGAATTGTCCAATAACGATCCAAATTTTTTAAACAACATCGTATTTTCTGACAAAGCTACATTTTGTCTAAATGGATTTGTAAATAGGCATAACTGCCGTTATTGGGTGACTAAGAATCCACATTGGATGCGAGAAAATCATACTCAGCATCGCCAGAAACTTAATGTGTGGGCTGGAATTGTTGGGCAACAAATCATAGGTCCGTACTTCTTCGAACACAACCTAAATGGTGATTATTACGCAATAAATTTAAGTACCAGATCTGTTGATTTTATTTCCTAACGACAATCAACAAAGCATGCCAAACCGTAATCTATGGTTTCAACAAGAAGGAGCACCACCACATTATGCTATTAATGTTCGACAGCGTTTAGACACAATTTTTCCCGGTCGTTGGATTGGACGTCGGGGTTTTATTGATTGGCCCGCTAGGTCTCCCGATTTAAATCCATTGGATTTCTTTCTTTGGGGACACTTGAAGTCGCAAGTATACAAGGAGTAACCTAGAAACCTAGAGGATTTGAGAGCAAAAATTACTCGTAAGATACAAGCCATACCACCTTATAGTTTACAAAATACAATTCGTAATTTTTGGGAACGTTTAGGACACTGTCAGGTCCTAGAAGGACGTAACTTTGAGCATTTAATTTAATTTTGTAGTTTGTTTACTTTTGTTAAATTTTATTTTTTTCTCAATATTTTTATTATCTAACCCCATGAAAAGAGTACGCATTCATATTCAGAACTTAATAAAGATTCCGAATTGTCTAAAAAATAATATTATTTCCATTAAAAAAAAAAAATTTTTTTTGGCTGTCATATGTAATCATAATGAAAAAAAAAAACAAATGATGGAAGCCAATACAAAATAACTTGTCAAAAAACTTTTGTTAACAACATTTTGTTCTAAAGTTTATATTTACGGAATTATTCGACTGATGCGTTACTTTTGCCCAACCATATATATATATATATATATATATATATATATATATATATATATATAAGGAATAAAGTAAATAAAGTAAATTAAAAGTGGGCAAGCGGTCTGTCAATTAAAAACTCATTTATTAATTATCCCTATATTTCGCAACAACTTTGTTGCTTCTTCCGGAGATACTACAAGATTAATGAGAAATAATATTAAATAAATAAGAGTATAAAGCAGTAGTAAAATACTTACACAATATAGAGTTCAAAAAAATAATAAAAGTGACGTACAAGGACAACAAAATTGATTAGATTTAAAACATTAAAGTAACTATAGATACAAGTCTTTAAAACCTTTATGTAAAAGTTGAAACATGTAAAATAAAAAATAAAAAATGAAAGATATAGCAAAAAACTAAAGTCACAAGAATATCAAAAGATAATGCATTATAAATTTAACAATATAAGGACCAAATAACAAAACAATTTTTTAGATGGTCAACTAACCGTCAAACCGAGTATATTAAAATAAATTGTGCTTAGTCCGTTAGTATCAGATCTATAATTCACGTTATTTGTGTCTCTGTTAATGTGGACCATTTCTAAAAAGGTTCTTTTTTTAAGGTTATTTTCAAAGTCTAAGATCTTAACGTCAACAAAATTGAATGTATGGTCACGATCAAGTGCATGATCTTAGACGTTGAAAATAACCCTAAAAAAAAAACATTTTTAGAATTATAGATCTGATACTAACGGATTAAGTATAATTTATTTTAATATACTCGGTTTGACGGTTAGTTGACCATCTAAAAAAATGTATTGGTATTTGGTCCTTATATTGTTAAATTTATAATGCATTATCTTTTGATATTCTTGTGACTTTAGTTTTTTGTTTTATATTTTTTATTTTTCATGTTTTAACTTTCACATATACATGTTTTTTAAAGGTTTTAAAGGCTTGTATCTATAGTTACTTTAATGTTTTAAATCTAATCAATTTTATTGTCTTTGTACGTCAATTTTATTATTTTTTTGAACTCTACATTGTGTAAGTATTTTACTACTGCTGTATACTCTTATTTATTAAATGTTATTTCTCATTAATCTTGTAGTATCTCCGGAAGAAGCAACAAAGTTGTTGCGAAATATAGGGATAATTAATAAATGAGTTTTTAATTGACAGACCGCTTGTCCGCTTTGAATTTATTTTATTCAACATATTACGGTCGATAATTTCGTTTAAATTATATATATATATATATATATATATATATATATATATATATATATATATAGAATTTATATATATATATATATATATATTATTAAATCTAGATGTATATGTATATAATAATATATTCAGTGTTGTTGATGCTAAAACAACTTATAGGTTGCATATAAACCAAGACAAATAACCTGAATCTTTTTTAGTTTAACATTCCAATTAACATCTTAATCGTGTTCTTCAGGCTTTATAAATTAATTTTGAAATTATGGATATTTAAACATGTAGAGCAAAATAAAGAAGTAAATTTTAATATTATTTTGTTATATGAATGTGTCGAAATTTATTATTAATCGCGGTCAAGTTTCATCTCTTCTGAATACAAAACACCGAACAGGACGACAAAAATATATTATATTTAAGGTCTTGTAGATCAAGATTTGTTGCATATTTCGAGATTGTTTTCTTTACTCTTGTTAAAACATTTATATTCGCCATGTATATTATAGATAATAAATCGCTTCCTTCAAACTGAGTTTGTTGTTTAATTTTTATTATTAGATGACATTAATGGCCTCTCCGTGTTGTATATTTTATGTTTTTTCGCAGTCGGCGAGGTTGTTGTTACCTGGAAGTTATTGTTTGTTTTTCGTTCGAATTAATGAGCATTTTCTCTACTTTCTTTTGTGTTTTCTGCTTACTTCAATAAAAAAATATTAAACTTTACGATGCAAAAATTCATTTTTTTAAAAATACGATAATTAACAACGTGTGGGGTAAAAAACAATTAAAATATTTTATCGTACCGGGTGTTGTGTATATATATATATATATATATATATATATATATATATATATATACAGTGTGTCAACAGATTCATTCTCAACATGGGGATATCGCTTATTATGAGAGATAGAGATTTGGTTAAGTGAGATCACTGCAGAGGTTAAAGTAAGATAAATTTAATTTGCACTTCCTTAAGGTACTTTTTTAATAGGAATCTGGTGGTGTATTTATATTTTTGAATACTGCTATAGTAGTTGAGCTACAATGGTCAAGTTTCATTTTTCTAATGGGGGTCATAGTTGGCTATGACACTATTGAAAAGAATTTTTCTTGTCCTTTTCAAAAATGTATAATTTGTTATACCTGATACCAAAACTAATTTCAAAATTTAGAAAAAAAGAATTGTTACATTAACAGGTTAGAACGGTTGTGACATTTGACAATAGAAGAAATTTACGTTATTGTAGCTGCGGGCATACACTTTGTCTTTAATGTAACCCCACAAATAGAAGTCGAGCGGCGTCAGATCAGGAGATCTTGGTGGCCATGCAACTGGTCCACGAGTTCCGATTCACCTGTTACCAAACCGCTGACTGAGGGAATTGGTAATTATGTGCTGGAGCACCATCTTGATGAAACAAACAATTATGAGCTACTTGTAAAGATAATTCGCCCAGCAAGTCTTCAATATTATTTTATAGTAAATCCAAATAAACGTCGGACGTTAGTGTTTCATTAAAAATTATTGGACCAATTAATCGTGACCCTAGTATGCCACACCATACATTAAATCCAAAACGTACTTGATGTCGAGCAGGTCTGATTACATGACGGTTTTCTGTAGACCAAAATCGTAAATTTTGTCTATTGAATAAACCATTGTTTGTTAATCTAACTTCATCGGACCATAATATTTGAGAAGAAAAATTATCATTGTCATCGCATTGTCTAGTGTACCATTCACAAAATTCTCTTCATCTTTTATTATCTCCTGGTCTTAAAGATTGACATACATTGTATTTACATGGATGGTATTTGTGGGAGGCCAAAATCTTATGAGCAGTAGATTTGGGAACGCCGGTGTTATGTTGAATTTCCCGAACTGATGTGTTTGGATTTTCAACAACTGCTTGTAAAACATTAGTTTTAGTTTCATTACTTATGCGCTGCGGTTTTGTATATAACTTAGTAAATGATCCGTGATGTATTAAGTTTACCATTAAATTTCTGTAAGTAGAAAGAAGGGGTTGTCTGCATTATGGATACTGGTTTATGTATATTTCGACAGCTCTCGTCAAATTAAATTATTTAATAATAATTAGTAAATTTAGTATTTAAATGATACTTTATATTTTATTATGCTAAGTATTTATTGTGCTATTCGACTTGTAAATTTCACAGAACATAAACTAGATGTCAACTATAAACAAACACTAACAATGATAGTTGTATCTTCGATGCTTTTATGTTTACAAGGTTTCCTATTGTCAAATGTCACAACCGCTCTAACCTGTTAATGTAACAATATGGTATTTTTTAAATTTTTCAAATTAGTTTTGGTATCAGGTATAACAAATTATACATTTTTGAAAAGAGAAAGAAGAATTCTTTTCGCCAACTATGACCCCCGTAAGAAAGATGAAACATGATCATTCTAGCTCAACTACTATAGCTACTATAGCCGTATTCAAAAATCCAAATACACCACCAGATTTCTATTAAAAAAGTGCCTTAAGGAAGTGCAAATCAAATTTGTCTTACTTTAAAAATAAAGGCGTTATTAAAATAAATCGAAAAAACAAAAATTCCCTTTTTTTGCTATAGCGCCCGTACGTGAAATATTCATAGCTAGTGTATAGGATTTGGTACAACTTTACCTCTGGAGTATTTGGTCCCATTTAACCAAATCACTTTCTCTCATAATAAGCGAGATCCCCATGTTGAGAATGAATCTGTGGACACACGGTATATATACGAGTACATCAGCATAATGTATTTATTTTATGATTGATCCAGCACTTCGATTTTATTTTGAGTTGAAATTCTATTCAGGATTAGATTAATTTATTATAAATTTAGGCGAGGCTTTTTGTTTATATTGTAAAATAGTTTTGAAAAAATTATCGACATCTAAAATTTTTCTCAAAAGTTTTCCCATACGATATATGCTCAATTCTACTTGTAAAATATGGTACAAACGTTCAGCTTACATGCTGACGATGCCAATTTTTCGGTATTTAAAACAATATCAATAACTTAGTTGACCATTTTCAGATTTTATGGTGCAGGCTGTATATCATCTTGATGCTCATATCACCACATTTAAATAGTGTATTCGGGTGACTAATTCTGACTTTCTACGTGTAAAATATGACTTAAGCGTTGAGTGGATATGTTAACGAAGCTAGCGATCTCCTGCGATGTTAATCAAAATAATATCATTAATTTTATAGATCATTTCCGGAGTTGCAGCTTTTCATGGTTTTGGTTGGAAATCATCTTCGATGGTCATATCACCACGTTTAAATAGCGCAACCTAGTGACGAATTGTAGCTTCCGAAGGAGTATTGTCACCCAAAGTTCGATACATATCAGCCAGAATTTCAGATATGTTTAGTCCTTTAAAAAAAACAAATATTAGAGCACACTACGAATTGCTAATTTACGCATTTTAGAATTGTTCATCTAGCCGCATCCTTCATACTACTGTAACTTTCAAATAAAATCTCGGAAACTTTACCTGTTACCATCAAAAAGCTTGCAGAAGCAAAATATAGTTCTATCCGACAGAGGGTGGTAGTAGTAGTCAAATATCACTCCTTGTATGTTTATTGCAGTTTTTCCAAAATCACCTATCACGAAAAATTATAATGGTCGAAGTTAGTTAATTGACGAAGGAGATACTTGTTGAAACTTCATTATAACGCTAAGAAATAAGTAATTAAAATTCTAGTTTCAAAAATTATTTTATCGTAAATACACTACAATATTGTTTCGCCATACAGTGGCTTCATCAGGTGGATGAAATACTGAATATGTACAATACAAGTTTGAATATTTATGTAAAAATTATTGAGAAAAATGGTGGTGGATTTACTTTTACAATCTACAAACTTTTACAATTGGATTTAATTTTACAATCTTAAATTTAGTAGAGGGGAGTTGTTTAAATCTAGTTGGTCATTTAAAGCTAATTATAAACTATTGTATCTATTAATTTCTAAGTTTTTGAACAAGTTAAGTTTTTTACTTTTATTTTGAATGTGTAAAATTTTGAAATCTATATTAAATCTATGATTGATATCTATACAATGACTTGCGAAAGTTGAATCTGAATCTGAATTTCTGTTTCTATAGTAAAAAAAAAAAAATTAGTTCAGAAACAGAAATAAATAAAAGCATTAATTTCTAGATTTAACCATATCACACAAAACTAATAAACACGAGTTCGCTATATACCATAAACCAACACATACAGACACCACAATACACGCTAATTCTTTTCATCCTATAACACACAAATTATCAGCATACCAATTAGTGGGGTATAGATTAATTAATGTACCTATGAGTAAAAGTAATTTCGACCTCAAACTAAATAGAATATACACAATAGCATTAAACAATGGTTATTCTATAAATATTATCAATAGCATCCTGAATAGCCAACAAAAATCTAAAATCCTTTCCTTAGTTTACCCAAAATTAAAATACAAGATAATTAATTCCTACAATTCAATAACTTACTTAGGAAAAATTTCGGAAAAAATTGGTACTATCATTAAAAAACTTAATAACGAACATATATCATTTAAAACAGACAATACTATACAGATCATTATTAAAAACAACAAAGATAAAATAGACAAAGGATCAAACTCTGGTGTATATAAGTTAACAAGCGAAGATTGTAATAAGGTATACATAGAACAAACGGGGAGGACCTTCAAAATTAGGATGAAGGAACACGAGAGAGTCATAAAGAATAGAAAACAGATTCAACTTTCGCAAGTCATTGTATAGATATCAATCATAGATTTAATATAGATTTCAAAATTTTACACATTCAAGATAAAAGTAAAAAACTTAACTTGTTAGAAAACTTAGAAATTAATAGATACAATAGTTTAGGATTAGCTTTAAATGACCAACTAGATTTAAACAACTCCCCTCTACTAAATTTAAGATTGTAAAATTTTTTCACCACCATTTTCCTCAATAATTTTTACATAAATATTCAACTGAAAAATCGGAGACTGTGGCTTTTAAGTGAATGAAAAATTAAAAACCCTTACCACAATAGAATTTAACAATTCTATATACGTATTTCGACAACCACGTTGTCATCCTCAGTAGAAAAAGCAGTGTAACACTTGAAAGCACAAAAAACACACAACACTCACTGAGCGCTATATTGTACGGCTTCTCGTTTAACACTAAATTTTAAAAATTTAAAAACTAGAATACTACGGAACTTACTTCATTGGAAAACCCTACTTAAATACGTACATGGATTAAGAGACCATTAACCGATTAATGCTTTATTCTATAGAAAGGCCCTTTAGAAAATTACACAAAGGGGATACCCTAATTTAATATACATAAAGAAACCATATAAACTCATCTTAAATTATATATGTAAATTTGAAATTAATATTGAATCATAATATCTGTTAAAGGCTAATGTTGTAACGAACCGAAATTAAAAAAATTACATAGAATTATATTAATTTGTTAATGGTTTTCTTATCTTTTTTAATTTTAATAACATCTAACTGTCAATTAACTCGAATAAAGATGAACCTGGTATAGGACCCAAATCTGCATTAATTACGTTATTCCTATTTTTAAAGATAAAAATGCTCTCAAAACTATCTAATTCGCGGGGGCTAGTGACGTTTTTTATTAATCTCAGACAGTCAGATGTTACGTTGTGACCTGATTCGAGAATATGTCGGGCAACACTTGATTTTTCCGGCCTATTGAATCTAATATGCGAAACATGTTCTTTATAACGAGTTAGAATCCAACGCTTTGTTTGGCCGACATATTTCTTATCACAATCCTTACAATTTATTTCATAGTTTCCAGATTTATTGTTTACCTCAACTTTGTCTTTCGCGTGGCTTAAAAGAGATTTCAAGGAGTTATTCGACCGAAATGCTACTTGAAGATTATACTGTCTAAAGGTTTTATTTAAATTTTTCGTAGTATCGTGAAACGGTAATCTAATAAATTTTTTGCTCGAATCAATTTGAGGTAGCAAACATGTGGAATCCTGAATTGTTTTTCTTAATTTATGTTTTCTAACTAGCTTGTTTATTATTTCTGAATCGAAACCGTTGTAACCCGCGATGTTCTTAATTAAAGTTAATTCCTTTTCATATCTATCCTTTGTCAATGGCATGCTTAACAAACGATTGATAAAAAAATTGAAAGAGGCACTCTTGTGCTGAAAAGTATGGTTTGAATCTGCGGTTATAAATCTGTTGACGTTGGTTTCTTTTCGGTAAATATCAAACTCTAAGTTTTTGTCATTCCTAATTACTAAGTTCTAATCTAAAAATGGTAAACGTTCGTTGTTTTCCTTTTTAAACGGTGAATTTAATACTAGGAAATTTTGAATTTAATTCTGTTACAAAATGATCTATATCACACTTGTTGGTATCAAAAATTGCAAACACATCGTCTACATACCTGACCCATATGTTTGGAAAATATCTGGCCGTCTTTTTAAATTCAATTTCAAAGTGACTCATAAATAAATTCGCGATAAATGGAGATAAGCAATTACCCATGGCTGTACCCTGTTGCTGTTCAAAGAACTTGCCTTCGAATTGGAAGCAATTTTGGGCCATACAGAGGCCTGTTAACTGCAAATATTCATTTATTTTTTCCTTTGCAACGTGATTGCTGTGAAGTAAGTCAGACAAATATTTTAACGTTTCTGGGATAGGTACTGACGGAAACAAAGACGTTACATCGAATGAAACCAGAATGTCATAATCTTCCAGACGACAATCTTTCACTTTCTGAATAAATTCTAAAGAATTATTGACCGATAAACTATTGTAATATTATTGATTATTGATCGAAGAAATATAATATAGGATTGAAGTCAATTTGGGTGTTATAAAACACATGATCAAGTATAATCGGAATATAGTATAGAGCTAATGCTATATAACAACAAATGAAAGCACTTAAAAAAAATATATTTAATTTTTTTATTTTTTGTACCTAAAGTTAAAATTAATGGAACTTTCCTAAAACTAAATTAAAACACTAAAATGATTGCATTATAACGGGTGTTCAGAAACATTCGAAGTCAAAGTAGTCCTTGAAAATATGAAGTCATGTCTGAGATAGATTGATTTTTGACAGACAACAGTTGACATTTAATAATTATTACAAATCAGATACTTAAGTAAAGATATACGATTTTTTGTTCAGTGCCCACTTGACTTCGAATGTTTCTGAACACCCGTTATATTAACCCAGATGAAATCTAGACTACTTTGATTATTCCCAACCTGTCACTTATCCACAATATAATAGCAAACATTCACGTTACATTAAATTACATGGATCCTTAAAATGTGAAATGCTTAATACAGTGCTCATTTATACGAATGGGTCGAAAATCGACAACGGTTGCGGATTTGCTATTTTAGATCACATCCCATAAATGAGTATAACAAAATGGTCAAATTGAATCCAAAGAGTTCCATTTTCCTGCAGAAGCAGTGGCAATTGAAGAAGTATTGCTTTACAGAGACGAAGAAAGCTTCCGCAATGTCATTCTTAGACCTTTCCAAAAAGTAATAATTACCGCTCATTCAAAATTTGAAACATAAAACTAAAACACATCCTGTAATTGCAAACATAATTTGCCAAGTAGATAACTTGACTAGAACACATAGAAATGTTAAATTTTACTGAATTAGGGCCCAAATTGGTGTAGAACCAAATAGACAAGTGGCTAATCTTGCCAAACTTTCCGTAACCAATGGTCTATTTTTGAACAAACTAATCCCAAGAGCGGACATTATTTTTCACCTTAAGCACGAATTCCCCAAGTAATTCCAGAAGTAATATTTCACTAGAATGACGTATTACGTCTAAATTCATCCCAAGGTGCAATATGGAATAAAAACCCGAAAATCTCAAGATTCTGTAGCCTAAGTATGGTTAGAAATTAAATTCAATCATGCCCACCTCCCACTACACTTTTGTAAATTAAACATAATTGACTTCGCATCGTTTGATTGTGGTAATGCAGTTGTGGACTTAAATATTTAATACTAGAATGCAGTAAATATGATGAAAATCGCAAATTACTAATCGATAAACTTATTAGAACCGGAATTCCAATTCTAACAGGTGTAAGAAGCAGAAAATTGCGTACATCTATTTTTTTTCCAGTTTAACTTTGTATTCTTTTGACGTTTATTAACGTCATATCGTGACAATTAAGTTAATAAAAAATGCAAATACCAAAAGTTTCCGATAAAAAAAGTACTTTATTATAGCAAAAGTTGAAGAAGGTTGGTCAATTCATTTCTACTTTTTTCGGGTTCATTTCTTGCATCACTGGCCTAGCGTATTTAAGCCGTTCCGACAGACTCCAGTGACGTGAAACTTGTATTTTTTCCGTACTTCATAGTCACAGTGTTAGTAATATGAACAGCACAGTATAGCATCGAAAGTAGCAATATCGACTTTGATCACGAACGCCAAAAGAAAAAACAAATACCGTTAGACACGAGGATTGTTCGGAAATTACGAGACCTAACACGGAGATGGCGCGAATTTGCAGGAATCTTCTTTACCATTCTGTAGAATCATCCTTTAATAGGTTAAATATAACAGTACAAAGCAATCTGTCAATTATTTCGTTTTTAAAAGTACGCCAAAGTGAACATCTCGTGTGATTTTGTAATAATGGGATAACTTAGCAGGGAGCAGTGATGTAGTACTTTCATTTGCAAAGCTTAACACCAACCGAAATCAAAGCGGAGCTGGATTCAACACTATTAGAATTCCCTCCTTCGTTTTCAATGGCTAAAAACTGAGTTTCCGAATTTAGGCGTGGTCGTATGAGCAGAAATGATGAACTCCATAGTGGACGTCCAACAACTGTTACTGTTCCGGATATGATTGAAAAAGTTAACCGTATTGTCTTGGATGACCGTCGAGTAAAAGTGCGCGAGATAGCAGACATTGTAGGTATCTCAGATGACAGTGTGCACAGAATTTTAACTGAAGAATTGGAAATGAAAAAATATTTGGTGAGTGTTTCTCGCGACAGTTTGGCAGGTTTTCACCGCAATAAGAAGGACTTTTTACGCCATTTCATTACCTTCGATAAAACCTGGGTACTCCCAGAGAACGTGCATCAAATTTCGCTTCAAACTTGGTGAAACGGCAGCGGAAAATGCTTAAATAAACGTTTGGAGAATCCCTTAGGCCAGACGCAAACTTATTCCTGCTATCGTCAAATGTGTGTGATCCTGCTAGACTGAAGGAGAACGTTTGTCAGGGTATTCTGTCCGGCGAAGTAAACATTGCAGCGCATTGCGACAATGCAACAACCCACATGTCACTCATTGTGCTACAGGTTCCAGCCTCAACGAAGACGTCAGTACTACCTCACCCTCCCTTATGACTTCTTCCTATTACCTAAGTTGAAACTGAAGCTCCTGAGATCCAGACCGAATCGCAGGCAGTACTAACGTGCTGAAAGCACAGTTTCCATTGATTCTCATTTCTATACTGAAAACTGTGTTGGAAGCACAGTCTCCATTCATGAACAAGTCGCGCTCAGTGTGTTCATGTTGTTTTTACATCTTATTGTGTTTTTTTCCACAATCTGGAAATTTCTGAGTAGCACTTCGTATCCTTTATAAAACTAATTTTCCTGTATTTCGTAGTGAACTACGCAAATCCTATTTAGTCTATTTAGTCCGCGGTTATTCACACCGAAACAAAAACTGAATCGTTTGAGTCTTTCTAGCAACCTTTTGGTACGTTTTCGCAGCAACCAGAAGGACTTTGTACTTTGTCATTACCGTCGACGAAGCCTGGGTCCACAATTACATTCCCGAAACCAAAGAACAAACCAAACAATGGACAAAAAAAGGTTCTCCGCCACCAAAGAAGGCAAAAACGGTTTTGTCAATAGGAAAGGCTATGGTCAAGGTTAGTAAATGTATAAGGTTGCTTCGTAACTTTCCACCTATAATATATTTACGCGAGAAAGCGTCACTCAGCGTGTCCATTCAAATTAAAATGATTTTGACTTTAATTTTATCATTAGTTAAATAGGTATAAATCGAGTAAAGTAAATCACTGTTTTCTTTCGACAAAGCGATTGGTTTATGTACGATCTAATCACATATACTTACACAAAGCACGTCGTCCTTTATTTCAAAATATTGCTTTAAGTAATGGTTAATGACTGCTAGTTATTGGTGTTCTCATGGAAGTAAAAAGTTATTATTGTAAATATTTTTGCTTATAAATTATAAAGGACATGAAGGCGGTTGACTCAGTGAAACACCATCACATATTAATTATTTTAGTATTCTACTGTCATAACCCAGTTATTTCAATAAACTGTTATTACGGAGTTAATTAAAGGTTTTGTAAGTCTAAAAAAATGGGTCCACAAAAGCAAATACTAACTGAATATCAAGATATTATTTGATGCGATTTTCTTATAAATAACGAAAATAAAATTGCAATCTTTATAAACAAAAAACTTTATTGAGTTAATACATTACTTTAGTTCACAATTTCTTAAAATTTATTAAATATTTTACTGTTTGATGATCTATGCCTTTTGCCTAGTTTAATAGCTGCACCATATAAAAATACGCGTTTTACCTTTCACTATAATGTAAAACACTTGTAAATAGTCAAATAAAGTTTATATATAAGCACATAAAACACTATGAAATTAGAAAACAAAGCTAGAAAGCAAGAAAAAAAACAATAATCTAGACCGGTAATTTGACAACTGGTCAACTAGACAGGAAACGTATGGACACCTCCGATGACGCGCAATCTGGCGATCGCCATTAGTTACGAGGCAATCTTATATATTTACTAATCTAGGGTTATGGTAACTGTTTTTTGGAATTCTCATGGAATTTTCTTCGTTGACTATTTAGAAAAGGGGAAAAGAATAAATGGGGGTATTATGTCAATTTATTGCAACAATCAAACGAAAAAAATCAAAGAAGAAAGTGCTATCAGGATAACGCACCTGCTTACAAGCCTGCAATTGCAATGGCAAAAATTCATTAATTGGGATTTTAATTAGCCTGGTTATCATCTCTTTCCGAATCTGAAAAAATGTCTCGGCGGTAAAATATTTTCGTCTAATGCGAGGTAGTCGCTGCTGTAAATAGCTATTTCGAGGACTTAGGATTCATAGACCTACAATGAAGGCATTACTAATTCGGATTATCGTTGGAATAAGTGTGTTGAGCGAGCAGGACAATATCTTGAAAAATAAAATGTTTTTTGTAAAAAAAAAAAACTTGCGTTTTCTTTCTTAGGCCATGTAGTTTCCGAACCACCCTCGTAGGATACCACTTATTATATTTTGTAGGTTATGTTTTTGTTATTCGTTTGTAAGGTTATGATGTTCTATTTACGTTGTACCTACGCGAATTGACATTTATTGGTGAAAGAATAAAATATAATACCATAATTTACCTCTTTTGCCTCTGTGGGAAAATCCACAGGTGGTGGTGTTCTGTTGGGCTTAGCAACTGAATTTACATCAGAGGTGCTTGACATCTCTGAATTAAAAACTCTGGTGCCGTCGATTGACCTTCTCATTTGCAGGTGCACTATTCATAATTTCAATTTCTATATTTCCGTTATATACATTCCACCTGAATTACCGAATTCTGCTTTGGATACCTTCTTCGAAGCACTTCAAATCCTTATAATAAACAAACCTATTTTAATTATTGGTGATTTTAATTTACCACAATATTATGAACATATTAGTTCCAGTACAGTGAGTACTAGAGTTTCTGCTTTCCTGAAATTTTGTGATTTTTTACAACTCAAGCAATACAATGCGATTGTGAATGCTGACGGTCGACTTCTTGATTTGGTCTTGTGAAACTTAGATCACAATCTAAGCACTACCCACCACCAGCATTCCTTTGTTCCTGAAGACGCATATCATCCTGCCTTGTCAGTTAATATGAAGTTTTTATCTACATTGAGACCGGATCAGTTTCCATCTACTAACTGTCAGTACAACTTCAGAAAGGCGAATTATGAAAAACTGTATGAGGACCTGGTGGAGGTTGATTGGTCCTTTCTGGATGGTATTAATGATGTTAATCTCGCCCTGGATTGTTTTACAATGTTCTGAGCGATATATTTGATTCAACTATTCCGAAGATGTCGAAAAGCACCTCGCATTTTCCTGCTTGGTTCAATAATGGAATTAAATGTAACATTAAAGCAAAAAATTATTATAGGCGTAAATGGAAAGGTACTAATAGTCCGATGTTCTATGAAGAGTTCAGAAGACTGCGTACACTAACGAAATCACAAATATCTACTGCTTATACTGCATACATGGTGAATATAGAGACCAGCATCACGGCGGATCCTAGAAGAATATGGTCTTTCGTACGTTCCCGGAGAGGCACCTCACGTATTCCTGGAAAACTATTTTATAGAAATGCTTGGCTTGACAAACCACAAGCCATTGTAGACGCATTTGCCAGTAATTTCTCGGAAATGTTCTCGACCGCCAATATTGTTGACTCTCCCATTCTAAAATCTCAATGTCAGCCGTTTTCTCTCTGTCGCATTACTGAACATACTATTTCCAGCATATTGGCTACTTTTCCTGATAGGTTTACCTCTGGTGATGATGGCATTCCCAGCTTCCTTATCAGGGACACCAAATTTGTTCTATCAGCACCACTAACCAAAATTATAAACCTAGCACTGCAGACATCAGCCTTCCCCGATAGATGGAAGTGCGGCCGTATTGTTCCTGTATTCAAGAAGGGTGATAGCAGACATATTTCAAACTACAGACCGATTTCGCTCTTATCAAACTTTGCAAAAATTTTCGAACAAGTTTTGTTTGATGCTATTTACTTCAATACCCATTCATATATCATACAGCACCAGCATGGTTTTATGAAAGGTCGGTCTACTACTACAAATCTAGCTTGCTTCACGCAATATACGAATGAAGTCTTGGACAGTAGGAGTCAAGTGGATGTTGTTTATATGGATTATTCACATGCTTTTGATAGCATCAACCATATGTTGCTACTTCAAAAACTTGATAGCTTTGGCTTATCTCCGAATTTATACATGTTGTTGGGATCTTATTTATCTAATCGATATAATAAGTGTTTTATAATGGTTATAAATCGTACACCTTTGCAGTGGCTTCTGGAGTACCGCAGGGTTCTAACTTGGGACCTTTGCTATTCTCATTATATATGAATGACCTTTTTCCACTGTTAAGATGTCAGGTGCTAGCTTACGCAGACGACATCAAACTATTTTCTGATATCGCCAAACCAGGTGATGCTATTGGCTTGCAGCATGATGTTAACATTCTTGTGGAGTGGTCTCGGAGGAATGAATTGTCTTTGAATATCGACAAATGTGTGGTGATGTCATTCTCCAGGAAGAATGCACCAGTTTTATCACGTTATTTTATAAATAATCAGCAGTTGAATAACACAAACTCGGTAAGGGACCTGAGAGTGACGTTTGATCCGGAGCTATCTTTTAATGATCACATTGTGGGCATCTGCCACTCGTCTTCGAGAGCATTGGGCTTCCTCATTCGAGCCTCGGGGTGCTTCAGCAGCATCTCCTTGCTAAAATCTTTGTATTTCACTCTTATAGTTCCGAAACTCGAGTATGCGTCTATTGTTTGGTATCCCTTCTACATCTCGCAACAGTTTCCAGTTGAACGTATACAGCGCCGATTTGTAAAATACCTCTTTTTCAAATCTAATCGTGCATATCCTTACAGGAACACTTCCTATGAAGAACTGCTTCGACTCTATGGGGTTCAGTCTTTGACTGTTCGTCGAGTTAACTACAGCGCAAGGTTTCTTCATAATCTTCTCCACAATAAAATTGATTGTGCCGCGCTGTTGTCTAGGGTCAGATTCAATGTGCGTAGTGTTAGTACCCGTAACCCTGTTACTTTCTTGCTGTGGACTTCAAGGACGAATCTACTGATGAGATCACCGATATTCCACATGATGAGGAATGCTGAGGCATATTATAGTGACATATTCATTGGAGAGGTGGACACTAAGGATATGTGAACCTTGACATCATAATTATCGGTATTACTTGTTTGTTATATATCAAAATTATTTTAGTTATGTAATAATTTAACATAGTATGTGTATTCATACATCTAATTTGTGTACTTATTGCTCTATAATTGGGATTATCTGTTGGGCAAATAAATAAATATTATTATATTATTATTATTATTATTATTATTATTATTATTATTTACTAGGTAATAAATTATGTCATACATTAACTTCCTTAATTGCTTATCCAGCATTCATACTACCCAAATCTATTGAATAATTTGAATTACGAGCTTAGTAAAGAAAATTTGTATATAAAATATTTAACATGTTATATATTCCAGTAAATTATTCTATAGGTGTCATTTTAACGTAACTATATATAATCCAGAAAATTCAAATTTCTAGTCTTTTGATTTACACCAAATAAAAATTCAAACGGCAAAGGCAAAGGAAAACACCCTCTAAATTTTATTTACTTTAGCACTCGTGCTTGTCCGTCCATGTGACTAATTGTGATTTAATATTCGGTCTGACATAATTAGAAATGTTCTCGCATTTTTTCGGTTTGTGCGTTGTGCATGTCCTCCTTCGACATGGCAATGGAGGAGAAGCAAAATAAAAAAAAAATGCGTGGACCAAACAATGGCAAAAATTAATTTAATATTTCTGTATGGAAATTTATAGCTCGGAAAGACATGAAATTTAATGAGGAGGTTAGAATTTTAATTAAAAAATCGCCCGGAGCCCGACGGGAAATGCTTTTTTCGGTAGACATTTAACGCTGAAAAATTTTTATTTATTATTTTTTTTTCGCGGATCGTGTGGCATTCGACATTTTCATTATTGCTTTGATAGCTAATTGCGTACGAACGTACATGGAGTAGTTCTGAAGAGTATTGAAATTAAAGGCTTTTAAATGCAGCATTACATTACACAATATAATAACAATACACTTAATCTTGTTTTGTAATCTTCCTAAAATAATATTCCTTGATTATTATTATAATTTAGTGGAATATGTAAGTAATTATTCCACTGTTTTCGTAAATAGGTATTTAAGTATATGAAAATTCTTGAATTCTATTTTATCTGTATCACCCTTCCGAATGTGTGTTGCTGCAAAAGTTTTAAATCGGAAAAAGTATGGAAAAATATATTAGTCGACATAAATGGTGTTATTGTTTATTTAAAGTTATTTAAAATCACTTTTGCTTTTACCTTTGTCTGCGGATAAGCTAATTCTGTAAAACAATTTCTTCATCTGAGAAATGTGCTGTGTAAACGTTTTCCACATGTTTTATTTTTGAACAGGAATAAAATGAAATCATCAAGTAGTAGTAACAGAAGTCCCACGTTTCTTTCGTGTATTTAATTGTTTCACCGGCCGTGTGAGAGTATGCACTATCAAAATGGTAGATGGCGATTTTTGTTTGATTTACGTGATTCATCAACTACTTCTGGCAAAATACCGATAATTCAAAAGAAATACATCAAACATCTTAGATTACTATAACAGTTGCTTGATATTTTCGGGCTCATAGAAATAAATTCAAATTTCATCATAAGCTGCAATTTCCTGGGCGAAATCGAAGCACCTCTTAAGAACTTTTCGATCTGTTAGGAACAAGCCTTGTGCTTAATATACCAAAGAATATACCTGACTTTTTTGAGCTTGAGTTAAATTGTGAAGAATCCAACGAAGTAAAACACATTTAAAACTTAATGTTGTTGCAAAGTTTCACAGTATGTCCTAAATCAGATGAGCATTATTTTAACAGATAATCTAAAGCATTCGTTACCTGAAAAACATTCGTACCGGAATGTTTCGAAGTATTTAATTGTTGAATAAACTTTTTGAATCCTTTTCTATCCTTGGTTAAGTTACTTGTTTCTTGCCACGTCAACCATATCAGTAATATGGTTAACAACGGTTAGACCATTGGCAAATATCATTCCTATATGTTTGACTGCCATACTAGGTCATTATTAATGTTATAATTAAAACCGAAAAGTTCCTTATTTCGAGAAAACTGAACGAGACAGTCTTTACTTACGTTAAGTTTCATATTGTTTTGCAAACACTAATTCTAATGAATTAATGTTATTCTGTAAGAGAATTGCTTCATCTGTTCTATCAATGCATATATACATCTTTAAGTCGTCGGCGTAAGCCAATCCAGGACCTCAAGAATATCATTAATAAATAACAAGAACAGTAGCGGCCCCAAGTTAGAGCCTTGAGGAACACCAACATATTAAATAAATCTGGAGGATTTAAATCCATTATAATGTACATAATTAGTTCTTCCCTGCAGCTAAGAAGTAATAACACAAAGAAGATCCTCATTCAATCCAAATTTATGGAGCTTCTTCGTTAATATATTGTGAGGATTTGTATCAAATGTACGAGTGAAATCAGTGTAGATAACACCCATCTGACCACGATCATTTAGTGTGTCACAATATCTAGTGAAATATTGACCGTCCAGTTACAGAGCCATGCTGAATGGGAGAGCTTTTAGATTTAACATGAATGGTAAAGGTACAAAAAGTTCGCTGTGGGTCGATAATTATTTATATTATTACTATCGCTCTTCTTTAACACAGAAAGGGTAACATCGCTGCCTTAGTGCCAAATTAAAAATACGTTGTAACGGAGCAACAAACACTATTCAACAATCCTTGATTACTAAGGAAGGAACCTGATCGTCGCCAGCATTAAAATTGGATTAGGTTAGAATATAAACTGTATTAATATTGAAATTATAAGGCTCGACATTGATTTCGTATAAAGTTCAAATTAGTAGAGAGGAAAATCAGAGTTTATTGTAATTAACAAATCAAATTTCTTATATTACTGATACTTTCTAACTATGAAAGCTAAATACTAATACTAAATTTAATAATAAAGGAAAATATAGTAGAATAAAAAAAAGTTTTATTACCGAAAAAAAGTTATTCCGGTGTGTGTTATATTAACGACTTATTTCCAGTATTTTCGTTTTTAATACAATACTATGCATACTATGTATTATAATTATGGAACAGGTGTACTTTCCTGCATACGTATACCTAAAATAAAATTACATTTATCTATATAATTAATGGAACAGAAAAGTTTTTATCCAATAGTGAATTATTCACTATTTATTCAATTCGTTTCGAAACGGTATTAATTCCGTTTCAAAATGAATTGAATAAAATTCGATTAATAAAATATCGCACAAATGGGCAATTTAACACATCCACTGTCGGCAAAAAAGAAGCACAATATCCCATAAACAAACGCCGTACGCATAATATATATTAGAGTGTTTGTTGGACGAACGTTTCTATTATTATGTTAATGCACAGGACAAACTTCCTGTGTTGTATATACGGCCATATGTTGTCACAGTTTAATTTCTCCAGAAACGGAGAGATCGATATTGTGCACACACTCACGGAGAAACCCCATACAACAAAACAAGGCCCATTTTACACAACACCAAAAAAGAGAATTGAACGGTATTTCGTTCCAATTTTGTTTGTCCAATGTATTCACTGCATTTTTTTGGTATTATTACTACAATTAATGTAATTATAATTAACAAATTATTTAAAAAAATAAGGAATTAATGAAAATTTGAGAACTTAAAGGTATTTCAAAAATGTATTTAGGTGTATGAAACGGCTTTCTGTAAAGATAATGTTCGATGATTTCTCAAAACATTTCAGTTTTAAATGTTTAACAATTATAATTACTATTGAGATAAAAAGTAGTGATCGTTAATTATTTAAAAGAAACGCAAAATGTATAACCAGATGTTTTTTGAAAAGCAAGCAGAATTTTTCCAGTGTCGACTTTGTTCTTGCTGTTTCTTTTATGCTACCATACCATACTTACGAAAGAGAAGTTAATTTTATTAATGGTGGGAAGTAATAATGCACTCATCGGCACAAAATTAGATCCATGTACTAATTTGGTTATTTTTTCTTAGTTTTCAATTTTGGTTGTTTTTTTTTTGTTGGAGCCAATAATTGTAATGAATTAAAAAAAAACTAAAAACATATAACCGGAATAACAAAAATAATGTAAAAAAAGGAATAGTGATTAAATCAACAAAATGATTTTTTTTTATAAATGATAAATAATGGGGATGAATAGCGAGTATTGTCCCCTTGTGCTTAAATTACACTCCATTCTTCTTGGCATTCCTTCAATAAGGAGTGTCGTTTTGGTCACTATTCTCCCATTCTTGGACTGCTGCCGCGCTTTACTCTTGTATGTTTCTTGGTGCTGGAATTTGAGCTCGAAGTCTTTTTCCGACCATGTCCCACAAATGTTCGATCGGATTTGGGTCTGGACTTCTTGCTGGCCAGATCATAAGATGAATTCCAACTTCTTCCAAATATTCATTAATAACTCGAGCAACGTGACGGCGGGCGTTATCATGCATTAGCATAAAATTTGTTGTCAACGAATGGAGCAAAAGTCACCGTTGTGGTTCTAGGATATACCTAATGTATCTGTCTGCATTTAGAGCTCCTCCGTCTACGACCAATAAATCCGTACGTGCTTCCATATTAATTCCCCCTCAAACAATAACTGATCCGCCGCCGAAACAAAGCTTTGGAGCAATATTACATTGGGCAAATCTTTCACCAACTCTTCGCCATACTCTTTGATGT
This sequence comes from Melolontha melolontha, assembly GCA_935421215.2. Taxonomy (NCBI): domain Eukaryota; kingdom Metazoa; phylum Arthropoda; class Insecta; order Coleoptera; family Scarabaeidae; genus Melolontha; species Melolontha melolontha. Next base: position 161,368,363 of record OW285237.1, on the reverse strand, counting down.
CTATGAGGAAAGCTAAGATTAAATCTTGACTCGTCTGTAAAAATAATATGACTTTATTCCTCATTAGCCGAGTTCTGATGTTCATGACCAAAGCGTAACCTCTCTACGCGATGTTCTCTAGTAAACTGTGGGCCGTGTGCAGTTCTTCTAGCAGTCAATCCATATTCTTCTTACTGTTCTTTCACTAACTGATACACCACTTACCTCTTCTAAAGCGTTTCTGACATAAACTGCTGTAGTATCCCTGTTTCTGAGGAGTCACAATGCAAGAAACCGGTCATCCTGAGCGCTTGTATACCCTCTTCTGCCAGAACCAATTCGTCCAGTATAGCTACCAGTTACACGGAACCGCTCTACTGCGTTTTGAACAGAACACATAGAAACACCTAGAGCTCGACCCGCGTAATATTGTGATTGCCAATCTCGTATGAAAGCTATCGCCCTAGCATTATCTGTTAGATTAAAGACCACATTTAAATTTAAAAAACACTAAACAAACTTTGTTGAACACGAATTTGAAAAAAAGCAAAATGATCGATTAAGAAATAAACCAAATTAAAAAAAAAAACAATTTAAATTTAACTAACATTTACTAACGACGGAATAAGCACACTTTTAACGTAAAAAAAGATTTTAAACAGTTCCAAAAAATTTCAGAAAAGCGTAGTTGACATAATATTTATGACAGGTAACAATAACCTTCAAATTTGTGGATGAAACGAACAAAAAGAAACAACGAAAGATAAAATATATTGATCGAATTTGGTGCCGGTGAGTGTAGTTTTGATAAAGAAGCTAATTTGAAAATTCATTTCACAATTAAAAGACGGTCCACGCACTTCAATCTCGTTTTACTTCAGTTAATCTACATCATAAAAATCTTCGAAAAAGTTATTTCAAACAAGAACATCGAGAAAGACATTGACGGTGTCGCAGTTGTGCGAGATATACAATCTAATTTCTTTTCTCATAAGTAAACTAAGCCCAGTTTTTCGGTTTAACGATAATTCTTGTGCTCTCTACATATTCTACCTGTCTTTTCCACTATACTTGTCATCTCATTGATCCAAGTTTGCTTGGGTATACTTCTGACTTCTTTACTGTTTTTTTTTCGCTTCTTATATATTTTTCACTTCTCTGTAATCTTTCATCCTATTCATATGTGCAAACCAACTAGGTTGTTGGTTTTCAATGATGTTAAGTATTTGTTCTACTTATAGTTCTCTAATTGTCTCGTTTCGCATTCTGTCTCAACGTATTACCCCTCTCACTTTCCTAAGATATTTCATGTGAATTGTTTCGATTGTGCACTTTATGTTATTTTATGACACCCAGCTCACGCTTAGGTGGAACGCTGATTTGTATATTGGCATTTTCATTTTGAGACTTATCTCTTACTCCCAATAAACGACTTAGTTAATGAGTCTATGAGTTTCTTATTGTTCCCCTAAATACTTAACGATATTCATATTTTATCTCGTCCTACTAAATTTCTATTTTGGTTTGATCGTCTTCCTCATTTATTACTAGTATGTTTGTTCCATTTATGTTTATTTTATTGGATAGCTCCTTTTCCAGAATATATACCGATAGGACCAGCTCTGAACGGGTCATAACCAGCAATAAGTGGCAACAGCGAATCCCCTCTACGCGCAGTAGCTTAAATTGCCACACATTGCAGTTATGAATTTAGTAAGACTTAAACCGCGCAAGGATATAGTCGTTTGCATATTCGTTCTGTATACGTAATTTGCCCATTTGTTTCAGACATAATAAGGTCGTTATATCTCCAAGTTATTATTATTATTGTATTCTTAGCTGCTACGGAAAAGTAATTTTAAGTAATAAAAAAACAATAACGTTTTCTAAAAGATAAAAGTAAAAAAATCAATAATTCCGCAAAATAAATTTAAATTTTAAGACTTAAGGTCGCCCATTTCAACTAACGAACAAACCCTCACGTCTCTCTCCTCCCGATCGGCAGGTATTAGAGGGATATGAGGCTTTTCGTCAATTTGTTGGCATTTGCGGCAATTTCCGACGACACAGCCATATTTCCTAAACGCATTTACGATCCTTTCAATCGTCGAATGCGAAGGAATAGGCCGATTTACGTACTCTACAGCAAATAAATCAGCGGTTGTTCGAAAGGAATTGCCGGCAAGATACCACGAAACTATTTGTACCTTCTCTGCGGTTGTATACACTGACATGATAACTACCTTTACGTTTGCACAGATAAATACGAATGACGGGCAATCTGTTGCTCTCGATCATCGGACTTATGTATGCGCACGCGGAGTGGCATCGTACACACGTTGCCACATCGCATTACGTTCCATACGTATATTGTTGCGTATGGCCCGTAGCGGGCTGAACCTATCGGTATATATCCAATATCATGATCTTTTTCTTTAAATCTTTTTCGTTCAGTGCACATAGTATTAAATCGTCGTCAAATTCGGACAGTGTGATTAGTCTGAGTCGTTTGATCCTACAAATGCATTAATTATTTTTTTAGTTTGCCTTTGGTGGCTTTGATTACGTCATCCATTACTATTATAAATAGCAGAGGACTAAGTACTCCACCCTGTCTCAAGCCTTCTCCGATTTTGAGTTCTTCTGACCCATATGGTTTTTCTGACATAACTGTTGTTGGTGGTGTACAGATTTTTGTATTGCTATTCTAAGATGTTCAAAGGTGCCTCTTTGTTCTAAACTCTCCGTACTATATTCTTGGGTATTCGGTCGAAGCCATTCTCAAGATATATAAATGCCATGTACTATATGTGCATCCAACCTGGATTCAAACTATGTCGCTCCGACTAATTACCAGGTGGAGTAGATTACGGGTGAGCACCTGTTCCGTAATTTCTAAATTTCAAATATAAAACGACATTAGAAGGTTGAATATGAACAAGCGTATCAATAAAATGGCGTCTTATCGTCTTAGGTGTATACGAGCATGTATCGATGACTGCGTGTGATTCGCTTTTTTTTCCGGGTTTCCTTTTTTAAATGTGAAATTTTTAAAATGTGATCTTGTACACGTGTATATTTGTCTTTAATATTTTCCCTAATTTTTTTATTACAGACGTTTTTAGATCTTCTTCTACTCTATTTTCCTTCTCATCCAGCTTATCTGCTTAACTAGATTATCGCTCATTATTCTTGCACGATGCCTAACATAACCGAGTTATAGGTAATTTGCTCAAGGTTGGTTCTACTTTTAGCCTAGTTTTAATTTCATTGCTTCTTAGTTTATTTCTCGCAAGTCCTTCAATTCTTGAGTATTTTCATTTCTATGACTGTTACTTCGAATTTTAATCTTTGAATAAAAGCTCAGGATTTTGATCAATGTATCAAAGAGTGTGAGTTTTATAATTTTGTTTTCTTCTTCTTTTTTGTCTAAGGAAACGAATTGTTAAATTGTCTTATTGTTATAATTATTCCTTTAATCTTTTAATTTTTGTTGTTTTATTTTCTCTTATTTTATGTTTAGTTTGCTTTATTGTGTATATTAGTGTCCTTTCTCTTGCTATCAAGTTAATTTATGGTAAATTAGTTGTGTACTTATATCTATTGTGATACTGTATTGTATTCATTCTGTATATATCTTATTTTGAATAAATAAATTAGCAGTATTTTTAAGTATTGCTCAACGATAGGTTTCCGATTGCTTTCGCCTAACATCCATGTATATTTATCTGGCTGTATTTCCTTTTCTTTCATTATCAATCTGAATTCAGATTTCTTAGAAGTTTATTTTAATTATAATACCTTTCAATATATTATTTTAGAAATGTATTACTTTCTGAAGGTCATATTTGGTATTGCCGCATACATAAATTCCTTCTCAAAAAAAGTGTAAAACTCCTTACTACGATTAACAATCGTATACTAAATACGTACTGCGACAACTAAGTTGTCATCATCACTAGGTAAAACCACCAATCAAAGTGCTGAACATGTGGCATAAATTAGCTAATTATAGGTTTTATTTTTTTAACCTTTTCAAATTAAAAAATCTCAAAAATATTTTGACTTCTACGGTAGAACACGATAACAGACGAGACACGTGATAAATAGTTACAAAGCAGGGTTGACAAATCTACATTGCTTTGAGTCAGCTGTTAGTAAATAATCTAGGAGGTTAGGTTTATGTCAATTCAAAATATTCACAACTCCTACTAATATGCTTTATGTTGTTATTATATATACTATATTATATATAGGCATGATTTAGTTGTGAAAATAACTGACCTTATATATAATATCGTTTTATAAATAAAATTGGGAGGAACTTGTAAATATGAATTCATTGTAAACAACTTATTCGAATGATATTTGACAGAATTTAAGCTGGCAACCATTCCCAGTTCTGGTAACATAATTTATTCATTTAATAGAGAGAAATACTAGGATTATTAGGTATTATTGTAATTTAAATGTTACTTGTTCCGAAGTAACAGTTTATCACGTGTCTCGTCTGTTATCGTGAAATACCTATACTAACGTAATATTGAACAAGGTCACAGAAACTTTGCCTTTCAAGGACTACTCTGAATTGCGTTTAAAGTTTATTTATAATAACACTCTTTAAGCTTCTTATTTAAAATCTTTTGATTTGTTTTACATTAAATTATTCTTAAATATTCTTCCTGTACTTAAATGTTATTGCAATTATAATATTATTAATATGATCACATATGACGTTGGCATTAACATTTTGAATGCGTTCATTTTGATTCTAGTTTATTGGCTATTCCTCGATTATAAAAAATCGTAAACATATATACCTACTACACAAAATTATAAAATGCGATACTGGAAGGGGCTAAAATTATCGTTCAATATAGTAGCTAAAATCTTCAATAAAATTATGTTTCGACTTTTGTAGTTAGCTACGATAATATACATTTGTTTAGATTTAAACAAAAAAATGTGGATGGCTATAACTTTATATTGTTATTAAGCCGCATTTTATCGAGCAGTTTTATCAAAAAGATATAGAAATTAATAAAGCTTCGGAAGGCTATTTCACTTCTTTAATCTACTCACACTTAATTGCCCTGTGCTCTTCTACGCTGATGACTTATCCGTCGAATCACACAATGATGTTGATGTCTTGCAAGATAATATTAAGGTATTTGCGGATTGGTGTAGTAAAAACAAGATTAATGTAAACAAATGCTGTGTTGTATTCTACACGCGTAAAATTAACAAAGTGGAGTTATCATATAGTATTGATGGCCAAAAGTTAGTGAAACGGAACTCCATCTTGGCGTAAAATTCGACTCGGATATACACCTTTCGGATATCATCTCGCCTGTTTCTAGAATGCTGAGCTTCGTTATGAGGTCTATCAGTCAGTTTCAGGCTTTAACTCTTTTTAAATCACTGTACCAGGCTTTTGTTTTGAGTAGATATGTTTCGGTAATATGGTCTCTTTATTATTTGACGCATGACTCCTTACTTGAACGGGTTCAATGGAGATTTCTGAAACACCTCTCTTTCAGATATAATAGTAGATATCCCGAAAGAAATACTGACTACAACCGCCTTCTAGACAGACATAATTTCAAATCTTTAAAACATCGTCGAGAGGTTAATGCTGCGCGATTTATTAATGGTCGAATTGACTCGCCTGAAATATTAAACTGAATAGTTTTTCACGTGCCGCGAATGACGTCAAGATCTAATCGTGCTCTTTACCCACCAAGAGCTAGAACTAACGTGTTACTAAGAGCTCCAATTAATTTTATGTACCAATGTGCGGATTATATTTACGGTGGCATTTTTATGGGAGATGTTTATATTAAGTTTTTGTTTTAGTTTATTGGTGTACTTACTTATTTTATTTCATACATTTATATTTTATATTTTAATACAGTGTGTTTAAAAAAGATGCGGCAATATTAAAGGGGGTGATTGCCCAGGTCATTTTATACAAAAAGTTCCTATAAACATAGGTCCGCATACGCTTCGTTACCGATCTACAGCGTGTTGAAGTTTAATTTTAAGAAACAGTAAAAACTTGATATTTCCAAAGCGGCTTGAGATATCATAATGAAATTTTAGGCGTGTTAATAGCTGTGGGAGACACATACTTTGCAATACAACACAATGTTTCAGTCGTACCTGTGGCCCTTCAATACCTTTCAATACCTTTCAATAGAACGATCAGTTCTAAAAAGCTATCACACTCTGGACAAGTTTTTTTTTATATTTTTGAATTTTATCTTTGTTATTAAAAAGTAAATGAGATCATTTTCTTTGGTATTTTAAACTGATATTAAAATTATGTTTCGATAAAATGTTACCTATGTTCACACATAAATGAGTCCAAAATATGTTGAAGGTATAAACAAAGATTTTTCTCTGAATTAATCTTAGGAAAAATATTATTGTAGGTAGGTGTTTGTGTTTTACGTTTTATTAGTTTAGTAAAACCGCTATTAATTGCGATTGCTTTGATAGTATTTAATTATACAGTGTGTTTAAAAAAGATGCGGCAATATTAAAGGGGGTGATTGCCCAGGTCATTTTATACAAAAAGTTCCTATAAACATAGGTCCGCATACGCTTCGTTACCGATCTACTGCGTGTTGAAGTTTAATTTTAAGAAACAGTAAAAACTTGATTTTTCCAAAGCGGCTTGAGATATCATAATGAAATTTTAGGCGTGTTAATAGCTGTGAGAGACACATACTTTGCAATACAACACGATGTTTCAGTCGTACCTGTGGCGCGCGTATTGGCACGTCACAGGCTATTTTTCAAGAAAAAATAGGATGCCTCTGATTTCTCTAAAAATACAAATATGCTTTTATTTATTGTTCAATTATGAAGAAAAAAGCTCTCTTAACTTTTTATCGTACGACGTACCGTTTTTTATTAAAAAAAAATATTTTAGTGCATGTCCATTTATTACAGAAAAAAATATTAAAGAACAAGGTTTTATTCAAGGGCAAAAACAAATATTTTACCAAACCAACAATTTTATCAACCAAAAATTACAAAAACTGTGTAAAGTGACCACCTCTAGCTCGGATGCAAGAATCCAATCTTCTCCTCATTGACTGGCGAACTCTCTGAAAAACACCAGGATCGGTTTTAATTGAGTTGCACCCAGCAATGATTCGGTTTCTTAAGTCTTCTACGTTTTCCAATGGAGCTTAGTGTACACCAAGGACTTCAAATGGCCCCACATGAAAAAATCCAGGGGATTTAAGTCCGGGGATCGTGCAGGCCATGAGTGAGGTCCACCCCGGCCTAACCAGCGATTTCCGTATGCTTGTGTTAAGAAATCATGAGCTACTTGACTAAAGTGGGCTGGTGCGCCATCGTGCATATACCACATTGCATCTCTAATTGCTAATGGTACGTCCTCCAGAAATCCAGGGAGCGTGTTTTCCAAAAAGTTGCGATACACCTCTCCGGTAAGTCTCCTTGGTAAAAATACCGGTCCAATTATGCAGTCACCCACAATCCCAAGCCAAACGTTCAAAGAAGACTGATGTTGAAAACGATCTTCAACAGTTTCATGTGGATTTTCGTCACACCATACATGGTTATTATGGAAATTCCGTATTGCATTTCCTGAAAAATTCGCTTCATCGGTGAACAGAATCAACATCAGGAGTTGAGGGATTTGAACCATTTTGTGCAAAAGCCATTGACAGAATGCAATGCGAGGAGGAAAATCAGCAGGAAGAAGTGCTTGAAAGCGTTGTATATGGAATGGATACAACAAATTTTCCTTCAGAATGTGCCATGTAATCCCATTACTTACATCCAAAGCGTCAGCAATTTTTCGAGTAGAAGTACCTCGATCTTCTTCAATCATGTCTAGCACATCCTCTTCCAGCTCTACCGTTCTTGCTGTCCTTGGCCTTCCTGCTCCTCCATTTCGTCTTAATGTGCCTGTTTCATAAAGACGCCGATGAATACTTTCGAAAGTTTTTCTATCAGGAACAATACGGCCAGGAAATCTTTCAGTATACAACCGCCTAGCTTCTAATGCATTGCCATCAGCACGCCCATAAATGTAGTGCATGTCGGTCATCTCGGCATTCGTATAGCGATTCATGATAAGGAACTTCAACAAATTCGACACATACAAAATTATTAATCACGAGACTCATTCAATATGTCATTCAATATGTCAGTGAATAAAACAGGTCTGTGGTTTGGTAAAATATTTGTTTTTGCCCTTGAATAAAACCTTGTTTTTTTATTTTTTTTTCTGTAATAAATGGACATGCACTAAAATGTTTTTTTTTACTAAAAAACGGTAAGTCGTACGATAAAAAGTTAAGAGAGCTTTTTTCTTCAAAATTGAACAATAAATAAAAGCATATTTCTATTTTTAGAGAAATCAGAGGCGTCCTATTTTTTCTTGAAAAATAACCTGTGACGTGCCAATACGCGCGCCACAGGTACGACTGAAACATCGTGTTGTATTGCAAAGTATGTGTCTCCCACAGCTATTAACACGCCTAAAATTTCATTATGATATCTCAAGCTGCTTTGGAAAAATCAAGCGTATGCGGACCTATGTTTATAGGAACTTTTTGTATAAAATGACCTGGGCAATCACCCCCTTGAATATTGCCGCATCTTTTTTAAACACACTGTATAATTTAGCACACATCTGCTTCTTTCTTTAATTTTTTTATGTATTTGTTCTAGAAATGGAATTATCTGTTGGGAAATACAGATTATTATTGTCATTATTTAAAGTAAAAATTAGTGGTTTATAAAATTAACAAATATAAATAAATTTAAAAAGGGTAAGCGAGGAAAATATAGTAGAAGAGGTCATGGTTCGATGTACAGTTTAAAAAATTTAATGTCGTACTGGGAAAATGGCATACAAATGAATACTTCCGCAAACAAGAAAATGCCGAAGTATTAATCCATTAAATCATTCTTTTAACACATTCCCAAACGTGTCGTTACAGCTAAATATAAACCCGAACGATTTCAAATTTTCATATCTGTAGTAAATTGCGAGTCCGTTATCCCCTGAAGATTTGCCTTGATTACTACTGAAATTGTCCTCCATTCATAAACAACAACATTGTTTCTCTATGTGTAGTAGCCGAACATGCACGAGATTGTAGCAAGCCCACGCAGTTTAAAGCACGATGGCCGTCACTTCGCAAAACGGTCCATATTATCAGGGTAAATACCACTAATTTGCACCTCGTTCGGTCGATTAAGTAAACTATGCAGGCCTTTCGGTTTTTAGGGTATCCCTTAGCGTGGATGTACCACCTTGACCCTTATACGTAAATAAAGTTCCGAGCGTCCGTTTGGAGACCGCCTGAAATCAAGCCGGGTTGGGCTCCGGAGAATCCGGAAATTTCAAAGTCCTAGTGAAAATTTAATCGTTTCTATTTTTATCGTGGCGTTAATAGGATAGTTTCAGACTAGAATCAATTTCTTTAAGTTAAAAATTATTTTAATAACAGCAATAACATTAATAATTATTTCATCTTTAGTTAGCAGAACACTATAATTACATAAAATAAATATATACTAAATTATATTACTTAAAAAAAAGTAAATCCAAAAGTAATAGAAAATAAGAGCTGAAAACGAAATTTGTATACGAGGGCGATTCGTAAAGTAAGTTCCGTTTAGTTATTAAAAAGAAACACTGATCGATGAATTTATTATATACAACTTACTTTCAGGTAGTTTTTCTACATAGTTGCCATTAATATTGATACATTTGTAATAGCGATGAACCAGCGTTTTAATCCACTCTTCATAGAACTCCATCTGTGAATTAGCCATCCTATAACACTGTCCTTCAGTGTTTATTGTGATTCCTCGTTCCATAAAATCTGCAAGAAGGACGCTTCTCTTGTTCCGAAAGACCAAGCGACCATGACTTTTCTTGCAGAAAAAGTTTGACGACATTTTAAAAGTTGCCTCATGGGCAAGTTAGAAGCGACCCCACTGTATTGACTGTTTTTTCATCTTAACGACGGCGACCCAAGTCTCATCACCTATTACGATATGCCTGAAGAAATCTTCACCTTCACATCGCAATGTGTCAGAAAAGTTAGTGCCGATTCCATTTTCTTTGTTCTATGGTCTTCGGTAAAAAGTTTTGGTATCCATCGTGAATAAAATTTGTGATAATCTAAATGTTCGGTAACAGCCTCGAACAAAACTGTACGTGAAATTCGAGAGAAAAGGCACCTAGTTCTGTAATTGTGAATCGCCGATTTTCACGAATTCGTTCTTCGACATTATCCGCAGGTTCGTCACAACAGTTGGTCTTCTACTTCGTTCTTCATCATGGACATTAGTTCGTTTTTCTCGAAAGATACAGCACCATCTTCTGGCCATACTGGCACTCATGACACTTTCACCATAAGCAAACGCATCTCAGCAGCTTTCATATTCTTGGCACTCAGAAATTGGATAACAGCACGCAGTTCACAGTCTACGGGATTTTCAATTGCAGCAGCCATTGTAAACGACCAAAATAGCACAAAAGAATGTTTGAACGATTCTCTCACTAGCACTGCCAGACTCACACTGAACCATACTACACCGCTTCTGCTCACTGGACGGAAACGGAACTTACTTTACGAATCGCCCGCGTATAAGCTATTGCGTCATGAAAATTATGAGTTAATGTTTATGTAACACTTAAAAAATATAATTACTAAATTTTGTTTAAATTAAACTAAAATTATAGTTTAGACAGAAATATTATTTTTGTTGTTGAAGATTATATTAATATAGTGTGAAGATCCAGTAGGCGTTTAAAAATATGTGATGTTATTATAAGTTACAAATATGTATTTTATTCTACAGGTTTGCTTACTGCATAGCTGCATAGGTGGTAAGATTGCTTTACAATTTTTAATATTGAGTTTTGATATTTGGATATCTACAGATTTTAAGACATTCCTCTAATTACTTCTTTATTTTATCTTATTTTATTAATACTTAACGATGAGCTCGTGATGTACGATTAGAATGTTCTGTAAATATAAATAAAATTTCTCCTGAGATCGTTGCTGTTTTAGTTAAGGTCACGTATGTATTTCACATCTCGAAGCCAGTGAATTCATGAATTCAATGATTTACGAGGGGAATACAAGGGATAAGCTGAATTTATTGAGAACAAGAAAATTCGAAAAATGTGAAATTCAAACGCCCGAGAACAGGTACCTTGAAGTCTACCTTGTGAAAAAGTTTTACTTATGTTGTCCGACGCTGCACCATACATGATAAAAGCCGCGCAAAATTAATTTTTTTTTATAGTGACATTATTCATACCAATCGTGTAGCCGAAGACATTAGGAATCAATTCCCGTTGGTCAATGATTTAATTAGCAATATCAAAAAGGTATTTTTAAAAGCACCTTTGCGAATCCAATGTTATAAGGAGCATATTCCCATTGTAAATCATTGAATTCATGAATTCAATGATTTACAAGGGGAATACGAGGGATAAGCTGAATTTATTGAGAACAAGAAAATCTAGTAGACTGTGAAAACCAATCATACAGAGTTTATTTAGAGCAACTATTTATCTGTCATTTGACGTTTTGTTGTTGAAGTTACGTTCGTTATAAAATGGAATTAACCAGAGAGCATTTTCGAATCATAATTTATTATTATTTTAAAAGAGGTTTAAGCGTTAATGAGTGCAAAGAGAGTTTAGATTCAATTTTTAGTGAACAAGCACCTTCCTTGGCTACGATTTACAGATGGTATAAGGAATTTGAACGCGAAAGGAGTTCTGCTCAGTTCTGACAGAAACATTGCTGCTGTTAAAGAAATAATTGAAGAGGATTCTTAGCTGTTAAAACAATCATACACCTGCATTTAAAAAAGTGGTAAGTTGTTTTGTGCCGCATCACCTTTCTGACTTTCAAAAAGCAGAGCGTGTAAGAATTTGTCATGAAACTTATATTTATAATACAAAGGTATTTTTAATAATATAAAATATTATTAAAAATCTGGTGTGAAGAACACAAATGCAGGTTCACTATTAATATTTTCTGTGAACGTGTCCGAATATATCCTATCCCCAGAGACGTAGATACGTATTTCACCTTTCTACAGGCTCATCGGTACGCCTCTGCTGGAGAAAGGATATTCCCAGACACATTCACAGAAAAGAACCACATCGCCCTATCACCGTAATTATTCAGACCGAGCGCAGAAGTAAATTCGGCGCTGCCTGTTGTCAGACAGCCGAAGTACCTCGCATACCGTCCACATAATTAATGTGAAGTAACGACGTCCTTCCAAAGGTTGGCACAGCCAAATTCGGCCTTCCTACCGGCCAAGAGAGTCGTGTGTGGATTCACTTCTACAATGACTGAGAAGCAGAGAGCTATGAAATGCGGCATTCTTCAGAAGTACGGACTTAGTACATGAAATTAAGCTAGACGGACAAAAGACAGTTATAGTTAAGTGATACACTGAAAAATGTTTGCCTAAAGTGTTCAGTAGAGTTCCAGATAAGGGAATTATCCTCCATCAAGATAATGGATCGTCTCATACGGCAGTTTTAACTCTCCAGTTTTTGGCTGGAAAAAATATAAAAGTAATAAAACATCCGCCGTACTCACTTGATTTAGCAATGCGTGACTTTTGGAAATTTTTAGGGCTTAAACGCAATTTGCGGTGTAGAAGAGATTACTACCGCAGTTCACACTTATTTTGAAGGTATTCCGAAAGACGATTGGTTGGGAGCTTTTAAACAGTAGAAAAAAAGAATGGTCAAGTGTATCATTGCAGAAGGGAATTACTTTCAGCATATTTAAGATAAAAAATATTAGAAAATATTAACCACGTTTTTTATTTTCAATAATAATTTCAGCTTGTCCCTCGTACCCTCGTAGCCCTCCATAAAGGGAGAGACCGAGAGGCAAATACTATTACAAAGAATTCTTTATTTTCATCACAGAAAGTTTTAGGTGTTGTTAATAGTGTGCAAATTAATTGCTATTGAATATAAGATATTAGGATAAAATAAAACAAATTTTAATGAATTTCACTTTTTAATTGACACTGCAACGATCGTTTCGCTCCAACCTGAGCTTCATCAGACATATAACTAACTTATTTACAAATTTTTTAACACAAGTATACGGTAACAAACACATGTTTTATTTTAAATATTTAAAGGAATGGGTACTTTTTATTACTAAAATGTCTATTCACAAACTTATTTCTAAATGAAGAAAAATGTTCTTTGATGCGTATTTCAAACGATCTACCTGTCTGTCCGATATACGTCATAGGGCAACTACCGCAGGTTAACTCATGACTCCTGACTTTTTATTGTTGTTTGTTAAATCTTTATTGTTTTTTATAAATTTGGATAAATTGTTGTTAGTTCTATACGCTGTATTAATGTCAAACTTTCTTAAATATTTACAAATTTTTGTGCTTGAAGAGCCTATAAACGTGATCATTTTAAATTTTTGGTTGTTATTATTTAATATTGGGTAAACTTGTGATATGGCTTTTGTAAGGAGTTGTTTATTTAAAATGTTATCTATTATATTACTTTTATATCCATTGTTGATAGCTATTTGTTTAATTAAATTTAACTCTTTCTCAAATTGTATTAAATAAATACAATGGCTTCATCAGGTGGATGAAATACTGTATTCATCCACCTGATGAAGCCATTGTATGGCGAAACAATATTGTAGTGGTATTTACAATAAAGGAATTTTTTAAACTAGAAGTTTAATTACTTATTTCTTAGCGTTATAATGAAGTTTCAACAAGTATCTCCTTCGTCAATTAACTATTAGGTATTAGATGAAATTAAATCTTGAACGCTTAGTAAATTATGTGCCCGGTGCGGTAATAAAAAATGAAGGAGATTAATATCATTGTTTTACTAGTATCTATTGTGTTGCAATATGTTGGGAATCGTCTATTGACAAATTCGAGTAGCGTATTTCAAAATTTGTATGTTAGAGTTTTGACGATATTATTAAAAGAAGAAAACAACAAATTAATTTTTATAATCCCAATGAATTCGGAAATCTATCCTTGCGGAATAATAAGCGTCGTATTTATAAAATACTGAACATGACTTGCAAGTCTTTCACATTATTTTGCATTAAGTGGTTCTTCTGTCGATAGGAAATATCAAAAGGTCACGATGTATAACAGAGTTTGGCACTCACCACCGAACATTAACGTAATCCCAAAACCTTTACTTTGAAAATGCTCCAATATGGTTAAGTTATATTAACCTAATTGTTGAGTTATATTAATTATATATTCAATGTTGTGGTCCATAATTGAATACCATACTTCTATTGGATTTAGAAATAGCTTTATAAAGGAGAACTTTATTTTCTGTTGATAATTTAGATTTCCTGTTCAATAGCCATTTCATTTGTCTAAATTGTTGTTCAAGTTCTATCGGTTATTACTAAAGACCGGATTATATGCAAAGAAACATTGAAATATATGCGCATATACCGGGTGTATTATGAACAACCTTTGGGGCTGTAGCTTCCTTATATTTTATCTGATTTTAATGAATGATATGTCAAACTAAATCGTTTTTAAAGCAATGTAACTTGTTTTTTAAAAAACAAAATTTTTTTACATTTAGTTTTTGACAGACAATAGTAATTTTTTTTTTAAATTGTACTACTTATTTTTTTTTACTTATTCTAATAAACATTTATTTCCTGAAGACACCACCATTAAATTGAGTGACAAATTTATTATTATTAAAAAAAAAACTATGAAATTTACAGAAATCAAGCTATCATATATTTTAATGAATTAAATGTTCGAAATTGGGCCCATTTTGTTCCAGACACATTTGACACCTTCTATTAACTCCAACTGCTGCGTTTAATATAAGATTTGGTGGTATTTCATGACATACTTGTACTATCCTTCTTACTAAATCATCTCTGGTATCAGGTGGAGTCAAATAGACATGATCTTGAATGTAAGACCACAGAAAGAAATCCAGTGGATTCAGATCTGGCGATCTAGCAGGCCATCGAATAGGTCCGTAAGTGCCCATCCATCTGACGCCAAAATAATTATTTAGAAAATCAGTATTCATTCGTGCATTATGGGGTGTGGCACCGTCCTGTTGGAACACCACCCTCAGCAAGTGGCAACTTATCTAAATAATCGCCTAATTCATTGCGTAACAAATTATTATACTTTTCTTGGTTTAGATTACCCTCCACAAAAAAAGGCCCTACTACTCTATCGCCTAAAATGCCACACCATACATTTACACTGAACCGATTTTGAAAATTGTGTTGCATCACAACATGGTTATTTTCAGTGCTCCAATGGCGATGATTATTTCTGTTGAATACGCCATTTTTCCCAAAAGTGCATTCATCTGACCACAACACACGACCATAAAAAATTGGATCTTCCCTTAGTTTATTCATGAAAACCGTGCAGAATTGAACCCTTCGTTGAGGGTCGTTTTCACCGAGAGCATGCACCTTCCGTGGTTTATAAGAAGAGAACTTGTGCTTCTTCAGAATGTACTGAACTGTAGAATGTGATACCTGCATGTAGTGAGCAATTTCTCGCGTAGACGTATTAGGGTTTTCCACCACATAGAGCAAGACACTTAATTCTAAATTTTGATCTTGAATTACACGTGCGTTTATTTTCGGTTTTTTTAATGATCCAAAATTTCGTAAATTTCGCACGAGCCTTCAAAACTTATCGGCACTTGGACGCAGTCTGTCAGGAAAACGATTTCCATAAAGTCGCAAAGCAGCTGCAGAATTTGTTCCGCATTCAAAATATGCTTGAATCGCATCCACACATTCGCCATTATCCATTTCAATAACAAAATTTAGAAATAAATCGTTGAAAATGTTATAATGAATGTGTGACTGACAGATGTCACAGCTCTCTTCGAAAATTTGGAAGGCACTTTTATCGTTCAATATGACTGCTTGATTTTTAAATTTTTAAAATGAAAACTGTAAATGTTGTTTTTGACCCACCGCTCACTGATAACATTGGTTTGTAATCCTTTATGGGCTTAAAAGGTACACACATTTGCTGGTAATAAAATGAAATAGAGTATTTAAAATGCATTTAAGAAATCTCTGTTTTCGGAAAAACCAGAATAAATCGAACTAAAAAAAACCTACAATTTCTCCTTTTTTTTCATACAAGGATATCGTTGTTTACATATCATATTCAGAAAAAGTAATATATTTGAATAAGGAAAAAAAAATATAGTGCAATTTAAAAAAACACAGTTTGCAGCTGTCTGTCAAAAACAAAGTGTAAAAAAAATTCAAAGCGGATCACGTTACAGTGTTTTTAAAACGATTTAGTTCAACGTATAATTTATTACATTTGGATAAAAAATAAAAAAAAGTTACAGCACGAAAGGTTTTTCATAATACACCCGGTATATGTATCAATTTTTCAGGAAATATGCCAACTTCGGCCATATACGCATAAAAAAAAATTTCGAAAATATCTACAAATTTTACCTAAAATAAATAAAAGCAGAGATTTATACATGAACTTTATTGGACAAACATATTTCTAAAACAATTTATAATTAAATGATTTTCAAAATTGTGTAAAAGAAAGTTTTGTCTTTTATTGGAATATATGTGTTTAGAAATTGAAAAGCTTCTTTCAACATCTACAGACGTAATTGGTGCATTTTTAAACTTTACAATACATTCTAAACTAAAATTGAAGTCGAAATCATTTACTGTCTCAACTTTAAAAACTTTGTTAATTTTGTTCAATTTTAAATACCCCCCATTTTTGCTTATTACTTTTTTTTTCAATTTTCGTATATAGAATTAACCTTCTCAAATTCGTCCACTATTTCGATTGACAGTGAGAGCGACATCCCTTGCGTTTCTAGTTTACGAATGGAACTTGAAGCAAAGCTATAATTTGACTAAATATACAAAAGGTTTTGTGGCAATTCTGTTGATGTTATTAATCTTTTTACAATTTTCTAGAGAAATGCAGTAATCAGTGATTTCAAGAATTTCATTTTTTATTCCTTTCAAATTATCGGCGTAAAAATTGCAGCTTGCGACCATCGTCCCCATCTCGTAATAATCGGTTCAGGAGGCAAACTGAACACCAGGAAGTTGCTCCTTATAAAATTGGATTCGCAAAGGTGCTTTTAAAAATACTTTTTTGACATTGCTAATTAAATCATTAACCAACGGGAGGGAATTGATTCCTAATGTCTTCGGTTACACGATTGGTATGAATAATGTTACTATAAAAAAAATTTAATTTTGCGCGGCTTTTATCATGTATGGTGCAGCGTCGGACAACATAAGTAAAACTTTTTCACAAGGTAGACTTCCAGGTACCTGTTCTCTGGCGTTTGAATTTCGCACGTGCTGTGACGTGGTCACGTTACTGAAAAAAAGGGAAAGCGATAAAATGTGAATTTAGACCCTTATATTAAATCTTTGATGATTTTGGTCCAGTACTCCCTTTGCTATACTTCTTACGGTAGTTAATGAGCATGGCCTACTATATATCGAGGAATTAGATCTTTAGGCTTAGATCGTACCGACCATTTCTTTGTTTACCTATAACTCCACGCCATAAAATAGCACAATTAGAGTGGGGTAACAATAGGATTTCCTGGACTGAGGAATGGAATCGACTATGGTTACATGATATAACCATGGTTATACCGCAAACATCCTCAGCTCTAGTCATAAAGACATCTATAATACAGAGTTTGTGATATATAAAGAAACAATACATTTAAAAGTTTTAATTATACGCTTTTTACTTTGCAAAAAAAGCCTTTCATTAGTTTCATTGTCAAACTATTAATAAACTAGTTTATAATAAACAACACAATCGATTACAGTCTGGATAGATAATATAAAAGACTTAAAGAAAAATGGTATAAATGCAGGAAGATTGGATTACGGTAGATGACAGTTATACAAGGCTATTATAAAAGATTTATTCATTTTCAAAATTAAGAAATACTGAAAAAACAAGTCAATCAACGGGAGGATTTCTTAATTCTTAATTAACCTAATTACCAGGAAGTTCGTTGTCACACATTATGATGGTTCACGTCTCGAATAAATGGAATGTTGCTTCATCGCTGAATATTAACTTGGCGGCAAAATGGTTACCCGCCAAGGTTTCCTGCATTTTGACGCAAAATTCAAGTCGACGGACATGACTCTCTTTAAGTGTTGCAGGAGCTACACACGATGCGGTTTAAAATGTAACCGTCGTCGCAAAATCTTCCAAACAGTTTTCTGCGGAATTCCAAGTTTGCAGCTTCCACGGACCGTTGATTTCTGTGGACAACGCACGTAAGTATCCCTCACTCTCTCCACTATTTTGTCTAGCACTTTTGGTCCATTGTTGCTTTTACGTTTACACAAACAACCAGTCTTCTTGAATTGCCAGTACCACCGTAAAATGCTTTATTTACAAGGCGGTTCTTTTCCGTATTCTCTTCTAAGAACGCGTAGCACTGCTATAATAGACAAACGACCCGCATATTCTAACACTCAAAAACTCTTTTCTTGCTTTGCTTCAATTTTGGAAGACTTTGACAGATACTGAACTCGTACTGCCACCTGGTGCACGCAATACACACTTGGTGGGTTATTATCATAAATCACTTATATTTGTACTTGTAATACTTTTAAATATATAGCGTTTTGAAAATGTTTGGAACTTGCTGCAAGTGAGAATTAATGAATATTAAATCACATTCTTACATGTAAATGTCGACTTATATGATGCGTTCGTAACTACAATCCGACAAACTAAGTTTGTACCAGTATGCAGAACACACACTTTCGTGATTCTGGGTGAAAATCCGCGTGCATTTGTGACAGTCGTGACAGAGATTCGCCGAAGGTAAATGTTTTTTGTGTACTTACACACACAATGGTGTGAGGACCGTTTTTCTTCTGTGGGAAGACTGTGACTGATGGATCTTACTTGGATATGTTGCACTTATGATTGTTTTCGCAACTGACTACTGATTCCAGGGATTTTGTCTTCCAACAAGACGGAGCACCCCCTTATTGGAACAATAACGTTTGTCGATATTTGAACGATGATCTTAGAAAATGTCTGAAACGAGTTCAACTGCCGCCTGGATGTATGTCGTGTGACCAAAGGGACGCATATAAAACACTTGTAAAGTGTGCAGAAACTTGCGGTTATTCTCATATATGTATTACCTACATTTGTACCTGTAATACTTTTGAATATATAGCGTTTTGAAAATGAATGAATCTTTTATAGTAGGCCTGTATTATGAACATCCAAACCTTCGAAGGTTACTTAGGGCTCTAGATATTGATTGGAACTCACTATTGTCCAAGGTAACTTGTGATAATGAGGTCACCATTTAAACTATGGTTCTTAATTAAACAAATATGATATAAGTGGCAGCAATCGATAGTAAATTACATATATATAAATATATATCTATCTTTCTTTCTATATACAATCTGAAACTTTGCAATAGAAATCTTAAATGTTACTCAAAGAACAACTGCTTTTAATCAAAGCTAAAAATGTTGACCTTCGTTTTTCAGGTTAGCATTTTAGTAGATCTTTTAATAATAACACACTCGCGCATACATACAAATTCAAAACAGTTCTCTTTGATCCGCAAAATAAACCAGCGTTTATTTTCATTAAGATCAATCTGACTGGTGTGCGACGCAATTTTTTCTATACTTTTACAGCGGTGGCCCGTAAATATACTGAGTTTTTAAAATAAATACGCCGATTACATAAGTAACGCTATTATGCAAATCGTATTTTAACAAGAAGAGAATAGTTTTCGTGTTTATTTTAACAAATTCATCTATTTTCATGTCCGATTCCTGTTTATTATAATAAGATATTTCGTGATGGAGAGCGGGAAGCTCACTATGTATTATTTATATTATTTAAATGGAGCCGGCAGGGAATTGTGATGTTTGACGTTTGTACATTTAATGTACTTTAATCTAGTATCTTTTTTGGACAAACAATTGACAAAACTTTTTGTGTTTATTGTTATTATAATATAAAATAAGCAAACATATACAAAATAATTATCTTTCGTCTCCGTCCGTTTGACGGTACCGTAACTTTTCGATAGAAGACATTAAGATCATCAAGATTACTGCCTTTTTGGCATTTAATAACAATATTTCTAACATAATTTCATGTAGATTTTTCAAATAGTTACTGTCTGACATAGACAAAAGCGAATAATGTAGTTTATTGTGTATATGGAAAAAATAAATTTTGTGTGTTGATCAAACACTATTTTTTGGATCGAAAATCCATTAAAATCAAAAGACAAGTTTAAAATGTATTATGGGAATTATGTTCGTTTACAGTGAGTATCGGGGAAATGATTAACATGTAATGTTCTGTTTGATAAATCCTCTTTACCATCACTTCATCCTCCATTCGTCCAAGATGTACCACTTACCTCGGCTGGTCTTGTTGGATTGGTATTTGTGTGGAACTCTATAACTATTATTTCACATTTTATCTACCTTTGCCCTTCCAGAAATCTTATTTTAAGTCTGCTTTTTCTCACTGTATCTTTAAAGTCGTCCAGATTTCATATGCTTTAAGGTTTATAATTTCATTACTATCTCGTCTTGACTTTGGGTGATATCTCTTTTCTTAACAATTGGATTTTAAATATTAAATACATGGGGAGATTTTTAAGAAATCTATTTAATCATGAAAACAATGACAAATGGCAGATTTTTAAACGTAAAGTAGTGTCATTTTGTATTCTGACCAGGCGGCGTTGAAACTGATTTGTTTTTACTTTGCACCTGTTTGAATTGTAGTGTTTCCATTCACTACTTTTTCTTCACGTGTTTTTTTAATTTCTTTTTTGTGTATTTATATTGTGAATATATGGTGGGTGTTTATATAATGGGCAGGTATATTGTCGACAAGTTGTTTATATCTGTTCTGTCATTAATGGATCCAGTATTATTGCACAACTACTAGAGGAACTAGAACAAAACATACATTTTCAAGGGGATAATTTACCCATTATACCTATATACGGGGTTGGGCAGAAGTAACGCATCAGTCTATTAATTCCGTAAATATAAACTTTAGAACAAAATGTTGTCAACAAACGTTTTTTATCTGAATTAATTTCTGAATATGAATATGTACTTCTTTCATGGGGTTAGATAATAAAAATATTGAGAAAAAAATAAAATTTAATAAACGTACATTTGGACTAGTGCAGTGTTTTGTAGATTGCTTTGGAAATTGTAGATTTTTTGACTGCCATTGAATTATTGACGTTTCACAATAAAATAGTTTCCATCGTAAAACTTGCTTTTTTAAATACGTGTTTTGTGTGAAAATGGTCAAATTAACTACTAAAGAGAGATTAGAAATTCTTATGATGGTCGGATATGGTGACAGGCAACGTTCACATCACGAAGTTTGAACTTTATTCAATAATGTTTATTTGGATCGAGATCCTATAGCTCAATCAACAGTTTCGAGATTGGTTACTAAATTTAGAGAAACGGGCGATGTTAAAGATATATTCCTAAAGCTGGCCGCCAAAAGAAATCAATAATGAAGACCGATCTCTTCATGTTTTACTTGCTGTAGCGGAAAATCCCACTACATCAACCACTCAACTAGGATTAGAAAATGATATGAGTACCAGATCTATTAGACGAATATTAAAAGCGAACAAATACAAGCCCTATACGATACACTTACTGCACGAACTTAACGAAGATGACCCGGACAGTAGATTACAGTTTTGTGAAACAATAATGGAATCGTCCAATAACGACCCAAATTTTTTAAACAACATCGTATTTTCTGACGAAGCTACATTTTATCTAAATGGATTTGTAAATAGGCATAACTGCCGTTATTGGGTGATTGAGAATCCACATTGGATGCGAGAAAATCATACATCGCCACAAACTTAATGTGTGGGCTGGCATTGTTGGGCAATGCCCAACGAATCATAGGTCCGTACTTCTTGGAACACAACCTAAATGGTGATGGTTACTTACATTTATTGCGTAACCATATTGTACCAGATCTGTTGATTTTATTTCCTAACGACAATCAACCAAGCATGCCAAACCGTAATCTATGGTTTCAACGAGATGGAGCACCACCACATTATGCTATTAATGTTCAACAGTATTTAGACACAATTTTTCCCGGTCGTTGGATTGGACGTCGGGGTTTTATCGATTGGCCCGCTAGGTCTCCCGATTTAAATCCATTGGATTTCTTTCTTTGGGGACACTTGAAGTCGCAAGTATACAAGGAGAAACCTAGAAACCTAGAGGATTTGAGAGCAAAAATTACTCGTGAGATACAAGCCATACCACCTAATAGTTTACAAAATACAATTTGTCATTTTTGGGAACGTTTAGGACAGACAGTGTCAGGTCGTAGAAGGACGTCACTTTGAGAATTTAATTTAATTTTGTAGTTTATTTACTTTTATTTAATTTTATTTTTTTCTAAATATTTTTATTACCTAACCCCATGAAAATGGTACGCATTCATATTCAGAACTTAATAAAGATTCCGAATTGTCTAAAAAATTATATTATTTCCATTTAAAACCAAAAAAAAAATTTTGGCTGTCATATGTAATCATCATGAAAAAAAAAAACAAATGATTGAAGCCAATACAAAATAACTTGTCAAAAAACTTTTGTTAACAACATTTTATTATACAGTTTATATTTACGGAATTATTCGACTGATGCGTTACTTTTGCCCAACCCTGTACATATATGGATGAAACAAAATTTAACTTTTTTATTTCACGAGATAGGGAAGATCGAAGAAAGGAATACAATGCAGGCACATCGCAGCAGTTTGTCGTGGGGTGCCAATGTCCACATTATTGGTTGCATAGGCAAGTTGGGTTTAATTTATTATGAACTCAGTAGTGGTAATTTTAAGAAAGAAAACACTAACGAATTTGTGTGTAATTGCGTGCGCAGAGCTCACAATTACACCAATCATCTATAGTAGCGGTCGGCAACTAACGATCTGCGGGCCGCATGTGGACCGTGATCCGCCTCGGTGTGGTCTGTAAGCACGTATTGGATATTCCATATAAAAATCTCAAAACTACTGAATCGTTTTGTTTAGGTACACACCAAACAATTTTCGATTTGAAGAAAGAAATTTGTAACTACGTGGAGATGAGAGGAAAGTCAAACATGTGATTTCTAACCACCAATTGTAGATCTTGGCTTTTTGACTCATTTGACTGTCGAACTCAATCTGTTCAACACAAGCTTATAGTGAAAAATTAGATATGCAATATGTATTCAGATGTGAAGTCATTTGAGATAAAACTGAAGCTGTATATCAAGCATACTGATGAAAGAAGGCTAGATCATTTCCCAAACTGCAAGAATAGGATGAATTTTGAATGGAAAATACTAAAATTAAAAGTGTATTAATACAACTCCAAACTGAGTTTGAAAACCGATTCGCCGATTTCAAAAAAAAATGTTTTATAAAAGATAATGTACCAAGCAATTTGCAAGTAAATCTGATTGATCTGCAAAGTAATACCACATTTAAAACGGATTTTAATAAACCGCGAACTTGGTGATTTCTACGGAAGTTCGCCTTCTGAGAACTCCAGGGAATTGAAAAAGTTTACTTAGCAAATTATAATAACGTCTGGAAGTACATATTTGAGTGAGCAGGCTTTTTCAATTCTCAATTACCGTAAAAATAAGCACTGTTCGCAGTTAATTCATTCATATTTGGATGCAATACTGCGCGCCTGCACGTCTAAAATGCAAGCAAGCATAAAAAACATTCACTACATTGAGGCATTAGTCGTCTTGCATTTTTTACTTTTTACAGTTACATTAACTACCTACTATGTATTTAATATACATAAAACTGCAGTAAATGTGACTAAAAATATACTATTGTTTTATTTAAAAATTTTAAAATATTTACATTCAAAGTTATGATGCGGCCCGCACTAATCTTTTCGTAAAATTTGTGGGCCTCTTATAACAAAAGGTTCCCGATCCATAGTCTATAGCAGGGATGCACAGACTTATAGGGAACAGGGGCCACTCGGGAAAATTATAAGCCAAGGACGGGCCACTACAAAGAATACTTATTAACACAAATATTTTTATTTTTAAATTGTATGAATTACTACAAATCATAAAAATAAAAGAACATTCAAAAATGTTTGTTGTAATTATGTAATCGTAATGTAATCTAATCATTACAAAGTAATATTTCATGTTTTATTATTTTGATGCACGACATTGCATTGACCTAACAATTTTGTTTATGTTTGGCTCCACATTACTTGTCGCCACACGTAAAATTGCTTCCAGATTTTCATTTGTCAGACGGTTTCGATTTTTTGTATTGTTAAGTTTCATCAGTGAAAATGTTTGCTCACAAATATACGTCGATCCAAATAAGCTTGCGCATTTCAATGCATTTATTCGCAACTCTTTATAAGCGGTTTTGTCAACGCAACGGTAAAAGTTGAGTAAATTACCTTGATTAAACATGTTTCGTAAATTATCATTTTGCATGTCTATCAATTCCAGCTGTATTGATTCCGGTGCATGTTCGGGTGAAATGTTGAAAGGATTGCTGAAAATGTCTAATAGAGGTTTAACTTTTTTTAAGTCTAGAAAACCATCATGAAAAGCTTGTATTAAAATATAAATTTTTTCAACATGAGCGAAATTGACATCAGTTTTATTGAATTTCTCCATAATTTTTTTGTAGTTCGGAAAATGGCTGTAATTGGTTGAATTAATTTGTGTCCTGAAAAGACTCAATTTGCATTGAAAGGACGAAACATGAGATCAATTGATCTTTGCCTTGGGGTCGCGTATTTAAGACATTCAAGTGATTTGTGATGTCTACATGAAACGCTAAGTCACACAGCCAATCAGGGTTGTCGAGTTCGGAGACGTCCTCTTTCTTTTCCGCCAGAAATATTTTGATTTCTACAATCAAGTTAAGAAACCGCTCTAGTGACAACCCACTACTTAGCCACCTTACTTCAGTGTAAAACAGGAGATCACCATATTCGCTTTCAATATCCTCGGGAAATTGTGTGAATTGTCGTGATTTTATAAATTTTACAGTAGGTACTACAACTTTCATCACATTTTCAAATCCCAATAATTTTGAACAGAGGGCCTCTTGATGTATAATGCAATGAAACTGCATTAATTCCTTGGTATCTATGTTTTTAGTTTGTAAATACTCTTTTAACAAATTAATATCCCAGATTTACTTCCAACCATTGAAGGTACTCCGTCAGTCGTAATTCCAAATAATTTCGTTAAATCCAAGTCCATTATAGAACATTTTTCCAGAAGAGCTTTGATCATGTCACTCCCCTTGGTTTGACTTGTCAAAGAACTCATACCAATCAGTTCTTCACTCACTTCAAAAATTTGCGTTGCACCTCGTAAAAATATTAAGAGTTGAGCAGTGGAACTTATATCTGTAGATTCGTTGAGTGCTATAGAAAAATACTCAAAACTTTTCGATTTCGTATCTAATTGTACTTCTATATTAGCTGCTAATGTGGTAAGTCCTCTTTGAACAGTCCTCCGGTTTAGTTGAATTTTCCTAAACCTCTTTGCATCTTTTACATTTACATTTTTTTTGGGGCGATATCTAAACAGTGCTTAACAAACTCATCATTTTTAAAAGGCCGACAAGTTTTCGCTATTATTCGAGATATTTCAAAGCTAACTTTAGTAGCTGTTTCAGCATCTTGAATTGGTTTTGTAAACATAGCTTGCTGGCCTATTAGTTCCCTTTGCAAAGTGGAAATTTTTTGCGTTCGATTTTCACCGGTTAATTAATTTTCGCCGGTAAAAGTATGATGCTGGGTTTCATAATGCCTTTTCACATTATATTCCTTCGGAATAGAAACATTACTCTTGCATATTAAACAGACACTTTTGTTATGCGATGAAATAAAAAAGTATTTTTCGGTCCAAACATCTTGAAACTGTCGATTTTCATATTCAAGCTTACGACTACGTTTTTTTACTGGGGCCTGGGTTATCCATATCAAAATTGATATGATATTGTTACGTAGGTAGATGCCATGTTCGAACGACGAAATATTTATTCTTCACAGATTACAATTCAAACAATATAACGTTCGCTTTGTCGGTAGTTAGAACTTAACTGCCCCGATAGCGGGCGATGCGTTGTATTTATAAGAGTTACCTAACATCGAGAACCTACCACATTGTTCGGGGATAATACCGACGTGTTTCGCGAATCTTCGAGTAATCTAGTTGGTTCGACAGATTTCTAGTCTCGTAACAATATGCTTGGAACGACGAGGAGCATACTTGTCCTGCGTAGTAAACCTGAACAAGAAAATAGTAGATACTTAAAGATACATATCTTACTAACAATTACAAAAGTTAGAATAAAACAAAAAGTTAAGAAATATTGATTTGAATGGATTTTTACCTACTTTCGTAATTTTTCGAACAACTTTTAAAATTCGTTGGCGGGCCGCATAAATATCGACAGTGGGCCGCGGTATGTTCATCGCTGGTCTATAGTATTGGTAGTAGACACTGCTCCATATCATCACGGTATAGAGGAAATATTCACTGAGATAGAATTTATGCATAACCATTTATTGAGATTAAGTCCTTACAACCCATTTCTTAATCTTATTGAACTTGCATGGTCCAGTGTCAAAGCTGCCGTTAAACGAGACATTTCGGTACACCTACTACAGAGGTATATTAGCTGGCGAAAGCAGAGCAAGTGTAATCCAAACAGAATTTCGTCTCCAACAGTTAGAAACTATTATACAGCGCAACCTAAATGCAATAAATATTAACAAATGTCGAAAATATCTAGAATATATTCAAAGATTTATTCCGACGCATTAATGGATATGATTTTTAAAACTTGTAATTTTGTTCATATATTTAACTATTCAGAATTAATAAGTGGTTAATAAAATAGTTTGGGAGTAGCATATTTATTCGAACTTTGTAATACTCTCGATGAAGTTATAAAAATTATAACGAAATATTATTTTGTAGTTTAATTGGAGATACTTTGATACCACCAGTTAAATTGGTGACAGATTATTTAAAACTTGTCTAAAGACTTCAGTTTTTTTTTAGAAAACTTCTAAGGAGGCTTAACCAAAAAGTTAATTTCGTATCAGAGGAACTATCATTGAATTATTATTATTTTCACAGATACCATCGTAATTCATAAGAGTTTCAGCGCCTAATTGTTAAATGTGTTATCGCATTTTCAATTTAGTCATGCATAATTGCTTATAAAAATTAGGTATGGAAAACTTCAGGCCCAAGAAGAAGAAATCTAAAGTACTATTTTTGCTATAAACCCATCAATAATACATTATTATTGTAACAAAAAAGATATTTCAGGTCTTCTTTTAAGTCCCCTTTTTATAAAATAAATAAGTAAACCGAATGTATAAACTTTATATCATGTTCGTTCCTTACGTGAACCACACAAAGTTCTAGCTCTAATGCTCTTATCAGTACATCCCTTTTCTTTCATTTATAATACTAAAGGACACAAATCTTGTTATCTCCTTTGATCCTTATGTAACTAGACTTTTTATATTATAGAAAGAGAAAATGCACGTATATTGAACGAAGTTACTACCAAAAATTCATTACATCTAGCACTCGTGTGTATATATATGTTCTATATAAAATAAAGTATCGTCAGTTGCATAAACTTACAGTATCTTCGCTACACTCCTTTTGTGCGTATTTACTCACTTGTTCCGTTATTTTATAAAGCTGCGTTAAACTTGTTCGGAATTTTCCCAGCATCCCTAATCACCGAGTCGTCTGTATGGAAAAATCAATTGTTTTTTCGTCAGTCACTGGATCCAGTTCTCATAGAAATCTGTTTCAAAGGCGACTAGATAAGAACAGGTTTTGTTTGTCTAGTCGCTTTTTTGATGCATTTTAATACATAATGTACGTTTCGGTTAAAGATGAGTTCTTGCTATTTACTCTTCTCAGTTTGATATATGTAAATATTCATATTGTGCGTAAAGGGGAGGTGAAAATCAAAATAGTTTCCGTTAAGAAAACTCCAATGCGTAACGCTAATAAATTAATGTATTTGAATATGGTACCTAATAAATTCTGGTTGTCAAATTGCACGATGTGGATACTAACGAAATATATTAAAATATTCCAAATTCTTATACATAAATTCTTTTCTTTTTATTATACATACTGTCACATATTGTTAAGTTTTCAAGTTTAATAAATAATTAATAATATAATTAATCAATATATTTTGATAATTAACAACATATCGTAATAGATGAGCGATCAAATTATATATAATAATAATAATAATTATTATTATTATTATTATTATTAATATTATAAATAGGAAATACATAATTAAAGACACAGACACTCAGAAAGATATTTGCAAGATATGCAATTTACATCCCGAAACCATAGCCCAAATTACTGCAGGATGTAAAACACTAACAGGAATAGAATATACCAGAAGACATAATAATACAGCTAAAATACTACACCAAGCAATAGCACAAATATACAACTTCATTAATGACACATCTACACCCTACTGTAAATATACATCTACCACAATTCTCGAAAACCAGAGATATACACTCTATTAGGATGTCACAATACATACAGACAAACTAATTTCAGCAAACAGACCAGACATCGTACTTCAAGGCAAAGTGGAACACATCACATACTTGATAGATATAGCTTTACCACCAGATAATAACATTAACAGACAAAGTTGAAAAATACTACAATGAATAATACACTGAAGATAGAAATTCAGTGTAAATAGAAACAGAAAACGTATATATAATACTCTTCATTATATCGTTTAGTGGAATCTCATACCATCAGTTCTCTAATGGTCTGGAATTATTGGAATTACCATCCAAAGAATTAATGCAGTGATCAATTATACTATATACGTAAGACAGTGCGTAAATTTTTAGAAACGGAATAAATTTGAATCGCTGTTAATAACCCCGGTATAGACGTCTATAATCTCAAAAGTTATGGAAGAAACAATAGCAATAAATTACATCATAGAATTTGTGGTAAATACCGTTCTATGATATATACCAACACTGCAACATTAGCCTCGCACCACTGAGTTCATACTCGCAAATATGTGGCTCAGGTAAAATGTTTTCCTGCCACAGGCTGAGAATATGCGAGATAACGCAACCCTAGAATACTAATAATATCTCTTATAGTTTAACAGACTTGAAATTCATTTATAGGTTAAATATAAACTAAATATACAATTATGTAATTGTTTTCCCAATACCATAATAATAAATAAAAAATTAGAAACCCTTACCACAATAGAATTTAACAATTCTATATACGTATTTCGACAACCACGTTGTCATCCTCAGTAGAAAAAGCAGTGTAACACTTGAAAACACAAAAAACACACAACACTCATTGAGCGCTATATTGTACGGCTTCTCGTTTAACACTTAGTGTTAAACGAGAAGCGCTCAGTGAGTGTTGTGTTTTTTTGTGTTTTCAAGTGTTACACTGCTTTTTCTACTGAGGATGACAACGTGGTTGTCGAAATACGTATATAGAATTGTTAAATTCTATTGTGGTAAGGGTTTTTAATTTTTTATTTACTTAAAAGCCACAGTCTCCGATTTTTCAGTTCAGCAACCATAATAATAATAATAATAATAATCTTTATTCGTTCAAAAGCGGTTGCTGCTAACAGGATATATATACATATATATATATATATATATATATATATATATATAATAACTTCGTGACCTTGGTATGATATGGTAAACCTAATCAGTAGGCGATTAAAGGTCTGTATATTACTTCAAAATATATGTATTTAAAAAACTCTACATGTTTCGGCTGTGTACGCCTTTATCAAGAGAATACAAAATATGAATGACAGGATATAAATGTCAAGTAATTACTTGACATTTATATCCTGTCATTCATATTTTGTATTCTCTTGATAAAGGCGTACACAGCCGAAACATGTAGAGTTTTTTAAATACATATATTTTGAAGTAATATACAGACCTTTAATCGCCTACTGATTAGGTTTACTATATATATATATATATATATATATATATATACATATATATACATATATATATATATATAATTAAATAATTTGTGGTGCAGATTAACATTTCATAAAAGCATGTACAAAATAGTACTTGAAAGTATATTAAAAAAAACAACAAAAACAAATTAAATGGATATTAATCAATCGTATAAATATACAGAAAGACAGAAAACAAATATAACCAATATGATAAATTAATCCAGTTTTATGTGTATGTAAAAATAAAAATAAGCAAGAACTAATTTAACCATCATTATAAACTTTGTCAAAAGTCTTACACATAATATACACCGGTGACTTTAAAAGTGCATTGGTTTTCGATCTGAGTAGCCTAAAAGTAGCATTTGCGAGTGTTAGAAGTGGGTACGTTGAAGTCAATATAGGCTAATATCGTTGGATAATCAATTTCGTTTGATAAAAGATTTAGTAATAATTTAGCACTATACGTCTCCCGACGACAAGATAGAGATTGTATTCTATGGCAGTCCAAAAGACTATTGTAGTCCATTCCTCGTTCAGGATAAGTGCCAGTCATTCTGAAGGAGAGGTATTTCCGATTCCTCTTCTGGATTCTCTCAACGGAAATTTGTTGATAGGTGTAATAAGGAAACCACACTAAAGAGGCATACATCAGCTTGCATCGTACTAAAGCATAATATAAATTCTTAACTAAAGCAATGTTGTTGAGTTTCCACACGAACTAATAAGAAATCCCTATGATTTTGAAGATGAGGCGTAGATCCACGAAACATGTTGAGAAAATGTGAGTTGCGAGTCGAGAAATATGCCCAGATCATATACCTCCGACTTTCTAGTCATAAACTTCGAATTTGGCAGAATAATCAAATATTTTAGGGCCAGTACATCGATTATAAGAAACAACACAACACTTTGAAATATTCAATATAATTCGATTATGGTTGCACCATTCTTCCATTATAGAAAGATTAATTTGCAATTTGATGCAATCAGTGTGTGTGCGGATAATGTAGAGTTTAAGATCATCAGCATACCCCAGAAATTGACAGTTTAATTTATCTAAGAGATTATTAGACGAGAATCCAATATAAAACACATAGCCAGAACGTTTCACGAGGTATGACGACATTAATCTAACCAGTGCAGAGCAAAAACCAAAGAAGTCCAACTAAATAGTCCAAATAATAGCCAATAACAAATTACAAATTCTATACTTATGCATGCCAAAATAAATTAATTCCGGAAAAATGAATAGTCACGAACTATATTTGCGTTGGTCATCGTGTGATAGAGAAATATTTTTCAGACATTCGATTTAGTTCTCAACAGAGGAAAAGTATCAGCTGAACAAGTAATATGAGTAGGAGGGGCAAAATCCACTTGCGAAACAAATGTCTCCGAATCATTATTATTATTGAGGAGATTTATTCAAAGCTTAGTACTCGCAATATCCTTCTTATTTCTCAAAGACTCAAAATAATGTTATTGAAGTGCCGAAAAATTCACATTACGTGGCGAATAAAGTCGATACGACTTAAATGGAAATATATTTTAAGAAATGCATCTGTAGTCGGTCCAGACTTAACTGCTACTAGGGATACCAAGTAACAAAGCCATACTCCAACTTACTTCAAACGAAAACGCAGTACAAGCACTTTAGAGAAGCTAGATTGGTAAACTACTTAGTGGCTTCACTAAATATTCCAAATCCTCCATAACAGAACAGCAAATGTCATCAATATGCTCAGTGAATTGAAGAGATTAATCATATAGAACTTATATATCTTGTATTTCGGTGCTTCTAGGTCTTGCCATTTATGGAAGAAGTATAGAACAAGGGGTTCGACACTTTAGTGCACGTAAGAACAGCACATTTCTTAACATTTAAAGTAATTCCATTTTGGCAATACCATTTCTGTATAACCTGAAGATTTCTCTAGTATTAATGACAGTTCAAAGAAGAATTAATATTTGAGAAAATTTTCAAATCGTCATTACAACTAAGAGTCCAGTGTTGTGAGGAGGTTTTTAATGGGATAATAGAAGAATCTGCAATTATTTGAAGCAGAATGTCTAGAATTTTCCTAATTCGAGAAAGAAAGGATGAAATTTTACAATTGTTTGGAACAAGTTTAGAAATGGTTGCGAATGAAATGGGAGGTATTCTATGGCACACAACAAGTCACAAAATTTAAATGTACACATTACCAACTTGTAATTTTATAATTCTCCATTTTAGTTACGGTAAAACTTGTTCGAGTAAGTAGATTTAGATATTTTACTTGTATATTGAATATTCTCGGCTGTTGTTGCAGATACTTCTTGGTGAAACATTTTAACTTCATACAGTAAATAATAAAGAATAAATTAAAACACTTGGCTTGTTTCACTATGAGATTTATTTAAATTCTCTAACATCTGTTTCGGCTGTTATGCCATTCTCAAAGAGATCTATAAATCTTTATAGATTTATAAATAACAATTTACTACTTTTTGAGCAACACTTTCTTGCTTAATTGATAGTATATGGTTCTGGGAAAAACTTTTAAGGCGAAGAATTAAAAGAATAAGAATAACAGGTTGTAATACGTCATTACGATAGCTGACACTATTCATTGTAGCATTTCCAAGCATAACCAATTCAGTAAGTCGCAAAAATACCTCCCTAAGCAGTAATTGAACCACCTCCATAAGTTTGATGGTAAGTCACGTTGTTCTCAATATAACGTTCTCCTCTGTTTCTCCAAACTCTAACTCTTCCATCAGAGCTATGGAGATGCACTCTGGTCTCGTCACTGAATAAAAAACGACCCTAATCTTCAACATTCCAATTTGCATGTTGATGTGCCCACTCTAGCCTTCTTTTTTTGTGGGCCCTGTAACAATGGGCATTTTTTTAGAAGATCTGAACTTAAATTTACCCAATGAAGCCTTCTTCTTACTGTTTGAGGGAATACTTGAGTACCTGTTGCATTCAATAGCTGAATTTGGAGTGTTCTTGCAGTAGAAAATTTATTCCTTCGACACTGAACCGTAATCAAACGGTCCTCCCTGACTGTTGTACTACGATTTCGCCCTCCGTCTATGTTGGACAGATCCAGTATCATTAAAACGCATTCGAACTCTTCTGATCACATTGTGGCTCACATTGAAATGGGCTACAACAGTTCTTAGCGATGCACCAGTTATAAGCATTCCCATAGCTTGGCTCATCTCTTCAATACTTAAACGCCTTAATGGCATCTCTAAAATGCAATCAACCACTCTGCATTAAAACTTATTCGAGAAATTCGCAAAAATTCTCTTAAAACTTGATAAAAGTATAAGCGTCCGCGAGCTCAGTAACTGCACTTATGACAGATAATAACAACGAACAACAATGGAGTCGCAAATGTCATTCGATAGACATTTGTTTGCATTCCGAAACACAGCCCTGATCATATAGGAACCAATAGGTTTACTTTTACTGCATGCTAAATAAGTGTACCAGTTCAAAAGTTGAACAGTGTATATGTCTGTGTATTATAATATTTATTTTATAACTTAATTAATTTTAAAATTATTATATGTAAATGGAGTGTCAACACGAATTCTTTTCGTTAATCAATTATTTACTTAATTTTGCCACCTCACAGGTTCGCACACTTTTCAAATAAGTTCAAATAAGAAGAAAATTTGTGTGTACCCAGTAACATTCACTTAACATACATTTATTACACCAAAATTAATCGATCATCATTGGTGTGGTGTGTACTGTTGTTGCCTACGGCCAAAACGTCAGCAAGAACTAGTCAACATTTTAGTGGTTATGATAATAATAACCAATTATTATGATATAAACTACTCAAAAATTAATAAGGAATTTTTACTTTTTTGTATTTTTTAGATAGTATGGGTAAATATTTGTAGTGTGTTATATTAGATACATAATTGTACACAACAATTTAAAATTTTCAAGTATATTTATTCAGAAAAATCGTTAGATTATTAAAAAATGATCAAAAATGAAATTTCTGCTCCAGATTGCCCTCGCTGATGCAATAACGCAATTAAATCAAAAGTTTCTTTATTTAAATGACATCTTCGCATCGCGAAAATGTGAAATGACGTTTAAAATGAATAATACTTGTCAAAAAATGCAATTTTTATAATTTTGTATTCTAAATTAATTTAAGGTTAAAATACAAGATTCAATATTTTATCACACAGAAAAGACATTTACCAAATAAAATGTCCACAAACGACTGTGGGCCTTCTAATTTATCTATAGAATATATATCTATAAAGAAAATACGTTAAATTTAATCGAATTAATTAGATCTGTTAAAAAAAGATCTGATTCCCTATTCATTTTTGAGTAGTTTATGTCAATATATGTTTTTAAAATCCAAAATATTTGGAAAGTTGTTTCACTTTCAAGTGTGTTTGGTAAAAATTGTATTAACAGCTCTTCCAAGTCAAAAAATAATAGGAAAATAGTTATGAAAGTGTCATTTAAAACAGAGTTTGTAATTTAAAGAAATATTATGTTAATGTAAAAATGCAAATCAAAACACTTTCTCAATATATATTTAGAGCAGTAAAAATTTGAAATGTAGAAAAGGCCCCGCTTACATTGAGTGTCGGCCTATAATTATATATATTGTCTTTATATCCAGCCTCATTATTTTATAGCAATCTAATACCAAGCCGACAACACAACATTTATACTGAAAATCGAAATGATTTCTAATTTAAAATGTATACATTGTAATTTTATTCAACGATTAATTAATATACTCCTTTTTTGCCTTTTGTACCAATGCTTACAAGTCACAGTAGATGTACGATATGTGTAGTCAACAGTACATTGAAGAGATACAATTCTTCACATTTCGGGGCTTATAGAAATAAGCCGCGAAATGTAGAACATAATTTCGCCACCGTATAAGAGGTAAACCGCACAGTAAATTGGCGCAATTTGAACTATTATTCTCTTAAACATAAAAATGATTAAGTCACAAATACGTTTGGTGTTACAAGGCTAATAATGTACTTTTATTAGTTGGTAATGACGCTTGAGCACGAATCAAATCTATATAAAACTGTTGCATTAAATCACCATGTAAGAGGCAACGAGAAAAGATGTGATTTATGTTTGCATTTTCAAATCTACAATTGTAGATTGGCGATTCGGTAATATGTACCATTTTTGTACAGATAAGCAGGAGACTGTCCGTGTCCAAATTTAAGTCTAGCAATTGAGGTCCTAGGAGCGAGAAACGGCTATACTATTGTACCACGAACTTTAGCTAATAGAAGGCTAAAATATGCTTATTTTTGTTCTGAAAATGCATCTCTTCAGCGATAGTTCCACTGGGTATTGAATCACCCAGTATATTGTTTGGACGTCAAATTACAGAAAAAATTGACCCAGGTAGGTCCCGTGACAATTGACGGTTGTCATGAAAGAACAAAGAAAAAACATTTGTCAAGTTCTTCTTAACCAGTAACGATGTGAAGGAGATGATTCTTTCATGAACATCTTCACCTGGGATGAATCTTAGGTTCATTATCATGACTCCGAAATCAAGCGGCAGTCGTGCACGTAAATTCTACAGTGCAGAATGTCACGCTCGCAATTTTCTGAGACGTAGAGGGAGGCATTCATTCCGACTATCTGCTTAAGGGCTCAACGATTAAGATACTGCGAAGCTTTACGATCACTAAAGAAACGTTTCCGCAAGGTAAGGCCGGAAAGAACGAATTCCCCCTTGAACCACGACCACGTCAGACCACATTGCAGCAACGAAACGATGAAGGCAGTGACGAGCACTGTATTCTATCAGATTGGCACCTTCAGATTTCTGGTTGTTCCCTAAGTTGAAGAAGGTATTGTAAGATAGACATCTTTTATCAGATACTGAAGTTCGGGCTGCTGTTCGCAATTAATCAACAGTAAACAAGAAAGATTTTTCATGGACGAAATGAAGAAATAGATTCAGAGTTTTGAGAAGTGGTTGTATATTATATGGTGATTATGTGGAATAATTATTTTTGTATCTAGAACACGAAATGGTACTTTTGCGTTCAAAAATGGAAGTCTCGAATGAAAATATCCATTCGAGAATGCAAAAGCATTTCGCGTTCGAGATACAAACAATATTTTTTCGAAAACTGCATTAAAATAAGACAAATTTGTTATGCACAACAATTTAATTTATATTTCAAATCGTTTGAACCGTGTTTGAATCAAGACTGTTTAGGCGCGGTGATAGCAACCTAATAAACAATAAATATTAGTTAGAATTATATACTGTAATTCATATTCTAAGAGTGTTTAATTCAAAATAAGCTCGGAAAGTGAAGACGAGCATTTACCAGGGAAAGTATTGGAAGCGGCACAAAGTGCTGTTTCATAATTAATCCCCAAAAAATTATAAATAAGTTTCGAAAAAATGACAAATTATTTTGACATTTGTTTTATATATTCTAGAACGAAAAAGACCTTGGCGTTTTAGAACATAAAAGTATTTCGCAGCTAGGTGACAAAAAATACTCACTTTATCAACTGAAAATTTAACGAAAATCAACTTTTAATGATAGTTTTTGAAAAAAATAATTATGTGCATTGGTAGTATAATTAATTTATTTCATTTTGGGATTGGTTTAATTATTTTGTGTTCTTTTCTTATTTTGTATAGTTGGGGACCATATATATCAATCAGTCCTCGTATGTTAAACAAAACAAGGATGTAAATAGGGAAATTGGACGTTCGAAATTTGATAAACAATTATAGTACTTAATTATGTAAATATGTGATATGTTCTATTATCTAAATGAGATTTTATTAAATGAATTGTATTGTTAGAAGTGTTACTTACTTTATTTATAAAGACATATTCAAATATACAAATTAATTAATTATAAATGTTGAAATTGAATTTAATCAGATTCTAAGAAGAACCTAATTAGTTTAAAATATTCGAATTTGTACTTTATGTATCCCCAAAAAATACTTTTTAGGTAACAAAATCTTGAAACAATTAAAAAAGTATTTGTCTAAGATTTAGTTTATATATTTTGAATGGTGTTACATTAAAAATACCATTTTAAGAAATTTATGTATATCATCAATATGTGACAAATGCATTTAAGTGCAGTAGTTTAGTATAGAATTAAGCCAGACAGCTGCTGCAGGAATACTTATAGTCATTGTTATTAAATAATGAACTTCCTACAT
This sequence comes from Melolontha melolontha, assembly GCA_935421215.2. NCBI lineage: Eukaryota > Metazoa > Arthropoda > Insecta > Coleoptera > Scarabaeidae > Melolontha > Melolontha melolontha. Next base: position 161,330,948 of record OW285237.1, on the reverse strand, counting down.
TTCAATCGAACCTTCATTAAAAGGTTTCTAAAAAAACGTTTAAATATGTAATTTCGATTGGTGTAAAATTAACAAAATAGAAGTTTAGTAAGAACATGTAAAATACAGACAGAAAAATGATGATGAAGTCTCATTTATGAAACAAGGGAAAAAAATCGTAGAAAAAATCGTTTTAAAAATAGAGTGATCGCCGAGCCGGAGAAAAAGTAAAACTTAAAATAAAATATGTGTACTATAACTGACAACCACTTTTGCCGGTATATAACATATGCCATATTATATGGCTGAGCCAGGTATAAGAACGAATCCAACAGCTGCGTTTGGAGAATAAACTTTTGCCAGCTGTTTGTGTATAGCGGACCAAGAAAATATCAATCTTCATGTCGTCCCATTGTATATCCAGTCGCATTATGGTAATAATCTGGCTTACTTCAATTACTGCACTGGCATACATACATACAAACACACACACACACATCACACATACGAATAATGGCTAAACGAATTTAAAGAACAAACTTACATAATAGAACGTAGATGATACTGATTATGAATTATGGAGACATCGGCGGGAAAAATGAAAAACGGCAACAATAAGGATCTGGATGTTGCTTTTATGATATGTGCGATTTATATACACATATTAGATATGTTGTTATCGAATATTGTGGGCCTTAAATCGATGATGTAAATTTGAATTCATTTATATTCTAATTTATCTCATGAATATTTTAATTTTGCTTCTAAACTAACTTTAATTTAAAGCGTTTATTTGAGAAACAAATTTCTTTTTTTTTATGAAACTTATGCCTAAAAATCGATTAAATTTTTTTTAATGCAGAAGTTTAACCTAAATTTAACCTTTCTCTAGTCTTTAGTTTACGAATAGAATTTTTATTAATTTTATTGAATTTGGTCTTTTATGTTTTAAATAAAGTTTCTAGACATGTTCTCTCAATTCCTGGAGGTATAATCGTTAAAATTATTGTTTCTAAATGAAACCTACTACCTATAGAATAGGAATTTAATATTGAATTTCTTAAAATAATACACCAGACATATATATCTACTATATTAAATATTACCAGTGAGATTGCAAAAGCTGGTTCTGAAAATACAGACTATAATAATCATATATTATAATTAGAGAACGGACACGCTTACCACATGACGCAAAGCCCAGTGCAGTACTGGCGAAAGGCTGTATTTCTAAAATATTTAATTTTATTTATATAATTGGAAAACGAACGGGTGTGATCTATAAAATTACGAAAAACATATTTATTTGTTGAAAAGTTGTATTTATAAAGTTTTTAATTTTATTTATATAATTGGAAAACATACGGGTGGTGATCTATCTATCTAAAATTACGAAATACATATTTATTAATTAATTTTATTTATATAATTGGAAAACAAACGGGTGGTGATCTATAAAATTACGAAATACATATGTATCTGTGGAAAAGTTGTATTTTTAAAGTTTTTAATTTTATTTCTATAATTGGAACATTTTTATTTGTTCATTTTGTCGTTCAAGTTGAGTAAAGGAGTATTAATATTGACTAGCAATAGTTTCTCAAGGTTTTCTTCTGTCAATTTTGTTCTCTTTGAATTAAGTACATCCTTATAAATAGAAAACGTTCTTTCTACATCGCAACTGGTTATAGGTGCATACTGGAAATATTCTTTTATTTCCTCATATTTAGCCGTTAGATTTTGTGGAATTGTCTCCATACATAATTGCTGCAATGTAATTAAATCTGGATTTCTATTAAGAATTGCTTCAAACTTTTGCCGAAGGCCACATCCGAAGTCACTTGGAATACTTTTCTAATTATTAACAGCCACATCTAATGTGGTTAATCCGTCATTTAATTTGAGATTTCGATTTTCAAAATAAGTGATTAGTTTTGGCAATTCTCCAAAGTGTTTGTGAAGAAAGTACAACTGATTTTTTAAATTTGGGATTTGTGTGAGCTCCTTGCACTCACCAATACTTCTAGCATCCTTCTTTAGCAGTGTTACGAAATGTTTTAGACTATCGAAATTCTCAGCATAATAACTAGTAGCTTCCAGCCATGTTCCCCATCTAGTTATTACTGGAGTGGGAGGCAGTGACAGAGATGGAAATTTTTCCCTGAAAAGAGCTACTCTCAATGGTGCTTTTCTGAAAACTTTTTTAAAAGCTGATACAAGTCTATCAACTTCCGGAAAAGTGTCTCTGATATATTCACAGATTCTGTGGAGAGCATGTGCTACACAAGTAATATGCAGCATATTAGGATATGTTTTCTTCAATAGTCTGCCTGTTTTTAACATATACGCAGCACTATCACTGACAAATAAAAGTATTTTTTCCTTGTACGCGGCGTCCGAATGAAGTATTTTTTGCATATTCTCCTTAATGGTTTCAGCAACTGTTTCCGCATCAACTCTATTTATAACACTTGTTGCTATTACATATGAGTTATAGGGAATAGTTGGATGTAGTACACCAGGTACAACATTTACCACACAGCGTCCTAACATATCCACCTTTTCGTCGGCGCTTATCCATATGTATTGATTTAAAAGATGGCTTCTAATGCGTTCTACTGTTCTCGTATAGCACCTAGAAACATAATATTTGCGTAAAGTTGATTCATCAGGAACATTTCGACCAGTATATTTTTTCAGAAATGTCTTCAAAATTGGATTGTTCAATTTAAATAATGGAATATTAGCTGCCATAAAAGTTTCACAGAGTTCTTCGTTAAAATTGTCAGATTCCAACGGGTTCAATTTTTTTTTCGTGCTTTAACGATCCTACGTGACGTTTTACGGTTGATTTATTGCAATTTTTCAATAACGTTTCACACACTTCACAATAAATTTCGGAATCACTAGAAATGTACACACAATCAGTATGGCCCTCAATCCAACTCGCCATTGTTTCACGATGCCATTCTAGACGCTCTTCCATTGTCTGAAAAAGTAAGAATATTCTAGATCCAAATAAACGAAATTAAATAACGAAATTTTACGCACACTTACGTGAAAATAATTGGAAGATGATGCTTAAATGAAAAGAAAAGGAATGTACGTGCTATTTCTCTTACGAAATACGATAAACTGATTTATTTTATCTACGTACACGACACCACTGAAAACACTTTATTCTCCGAATACAATAGCTGGGTTGTCCATTGTTATCGCTGCGAGACCAGATGGCCGAGTAAGTCAAACAAATACGTCATTGAATTACGCCGGGATGTACTGAGCGACGTTATACACAATTCCAATTGCCGATTGCGTTTTATTGAAATTGCATCCGTTCTCTAGTTATAATATTTGAATACATGAATCGCAGAGTGGAGTTCGGTGCGGAAGAAGCATTCAGGATCACATATTCACGATCAAACAAATAACACAAAAAGCATTGCAAGAAAAAAGAAAGACATACTTGGCTTTTGTGGACCCGGAAAAGGCTTTTGATACAGTACCTAGGCAAATAGTGTGGAAAATCTTAAGTGAAAGAGGAGTAGATCGTAAACTTATACGGATAATAAGAACAATTTATAGTAATAACATAAACCTAGTTATCAAGAACAATATAAAGTCAAATACATTCACAACGCAAAGAGGGGTGAGACAGGGAGGAAGTCTGAGCCCTACATTGTTTATTCTGTTTATGGACAACATAATAAAGGAATGCTCACATAGAGTGAAAAAATTAGATGCAGGAAGCTGGAACTTACAACGGATAGATATATCGGAGGGCGTCTTTGCTGATGACATAGTCAAAACGGTTAAAAGTGAGAAAGATCTACAGAAGAATCTGGACATATGGAACATGACACTAAAGAAGAACGGAATGAAGATGAATGGTAATAAAACAAGAGTCATGGTGATAGGAGAAAAACGAGAAGATATAAATATACAAATAGATGAGATGAAAATAGAAAAGTACAAACCTTCGACTACCTAGGAGTAACTATAGATGAAAAAGGATTACAAGAGATAGAAATTAACAATAGAATCCAGAAAACCATAAATCTATTTTACGCAATGAACAAGAAATTCATAGACAAGAAAGAATTAACGAGAGGAACTAAGATGAATGTATATAAAGCTATATATAGACCGATATTGACTTTTGAATGCGAATCTTGGGTGCTGAGCGAAAGACAGAAAAATAGGATACAGGCATTAGAAATTAAGTGTTTGCGGAAAGTTAGAGGTGTCACTAAATTGGATAGAATTAAGAACATAAATATTAGACAGGACCTAGGAATTGACTCAATACTTCATTTTATCGAACAACGACAATTGGTCTGGTGGGGACACATGCAACGGATGACTAAGGAAAGACCGGTAAGACGAGTGTGGGAAGCAGAAATTCAAAGAAATAGAAAGAAAGGTAGACCTCGGAAGTCATGGGATGGAGTAATAGCGGAAATACTCAAGAAGGTGGATACATCATGGACGCAAGCAAGAATATTGGCTAGAGACAGAAGAGAATTGAGAAAATTCGTACAAGCATATTAATAGAAAGATTTTAGTATACATCAGCCTACACCATTACATGGTTACAGGGCACAGATTATATATATATATATATATATATATATATATATATATATATATATAATATTTGAATATGTCAGGTGTTAAATATATCATTAACTGAGATTTTCTGTTTTCTATGTATGCAATAAAAATGAAAGCAATATTACTTAATTTCCACTTTGTTGAGGTAAAATCCTATTATAATTGTTTCGACACACAGTGTCTTCCTCTGATGGAGTTATATTGCAAACTAAACCTAAAGGATGTTGACAAATTTAAACTTAAATAAATTAATATATTGAAAAAAAATTATTATACATACACTTTATATTCAAGATGTAAACTTTATTACACAGAGGGACCAAAGTTTACCGAGTGCAAACATAAAAACAGAAAAAACAAAATAAACTAAAGAATCAGTTGTAAAACAGGCCTAATAAAGGAGAATTGCCGAAATATATCTGATTGCTCAGTAAAAGGTCTGTATTTTTATATTTAAAAATTTCCATAATTTCAAGTAAATTTAATTTTTGCGATTTGTTTTCTGTTTGTAAAATTGTAAAATTATAATGGGTTATAATAAAGTTGTATGGACTTCTTCTGTCAAATGTATAGCATAATGTGTCATTTATGATATTAATGTAACTACGTTCATGTTCTTTGATTCTTTTAGAAATGAATCTACCTGTCTGGCCTATATAAAATTTAGGGCATGAACTACATTCAAGTTTGTAAACTCCATATTTATTGTTTTTATCTATTTTTTGTTTATTGTTTTTAATAATTGAACTTAAAAAAGAGTTGTTGGTTTTGAAATCTATGTTATAATTTCTTCTAGGCGAAAATTAATAAAAGAATCAATTGTAAAGTAGGACTAATAAAAGAGAATTGCCGAAATCTATCTGATTGTTCAGTAAAAGGTCTGTATTCTTATATTTCAAAATTTCCATAATTTCAAGTAAATTAAATTTTTGCGATTTGTTTGCTGTGTGTAAAATTCTAAAGTTATAATGGGTTATAATAAAGTTATATGGGTTTCTTCTCTCAGATGTATGGCATAATGTGAATCATTCATGTTATTAATGTAACTACGTTTATGTTCTTTGATTCTTTTAGAAAAGAATCTACCTGTCTGACCTATACAAAATTTAGGACATGAACTACATTCAAGTTTGTATAAACTCCCGATTTATTGTTTTTATCTATTTTTTGTTTATTGTTTTTAATAATTGAACCTAAGGAGTTGTTGGTTTTGAAAGCTATGTTATAATTATTTCTCGTTAAGAATTTAGAAATATTTGCGTAAGATTACCAGTATAAATAAGAGTTTTATATTTATTATTCATATCACGACTGTCTATAGGGTATACTAATTTAATAGCTTTCTTGTAGTCATGTTTATTCAGAATATTGTAAAGTGCCTATTATTTAACCATCCTTCTGAGTATAATTATATTTTTTCATTATAATAATTTATTTAAATTTAAATCTGTCAACATCCTTTAGGTTTTGTTTGAATTTCATTAATTATGAATTTCCATCAAGTAAAGGCTATTTCGATTAAAAAAAAATTTTCAAATTTTCTATGTATAATTAATATATGACTTACACACTTACATTATCTTCGAAGTATTCGAAAGTGTAAGTCATATGTTAATTATTTTAACGGAAAACCATAAAATATCTTCCGTTAATACATATTTAACCCCTGTAATACTCGAATATTATAATATATAGTATATTAAATTTTACAAGGGGATCTGTAAAAGCTGGTTCTGAAAATACAGACCATAGTAATCAAAATTTATTTAAAGAAAACCTGTAGAAGATCCTATTAATTCCTTATTTCTATCAGTGCTATTTGTACTCCTATTATTATTGTTTCCTGTCCAAATTTTTAAAACTCTTACATCTGGCTACAAAAGCTCAAAACCCCATCATGTTTTAATATTTTTCCATTTGCGATATACTTGGATTTCATTCAAGAATATTGAATGTTGTCAAGGTTATCCATTTGTGATATGTTATCCTGTTATACTACGTAGTTTGTTTACACATTGGCTCTGGAACATCTTTGTCATATCATCGTAGCTATGCCAAGAAATAATTGATGTTTAGCACCTTCAAGAACTTACAAATTTTGATTTATTTTCAATAAATTAAACAGAATACAAAAATTGAAGTTAGTTTCTATTTTTATAAACTTGAAAGTAAATATGATAATATTTAAGATATTTGAAATTACTTTTTTTAAATAAAAAAACTTAATTTAAAGAGTATATGTACATCTATTATTAAGAGTCTATATAGTTTTCATTGCAATTCATATTGATCAACAAGTTTAGATATTTATTATATTAACCATTAAATCTTTCAAGGTTAATCACAAACAATTATTGTCTTTTCGTTGTAATTTTTAGTCATATAATTTTCTGATTTACATTTTTTTTTGTAATTAAATTTACAACCTGTATTAGATCTGAAAAGTACTTTTTTGCAATTAAATTTACAACCTGTATTAGATCTGAAAAAATACTTAAAAATAACAAGAAAATATGTTTATAGCAATTATAATCTACTCTTAAATAAATATAACTATAGTTTACTTAAGTATTTCATTTGGATTTAATATATTTATAGAGCAATATTAAAAAATACTTACCAGTTAGACGATTTGGTCAATGGAAATTTATTAAAAACACATAAATGTATATTGATTACACTTACATCTAGTAGGTATATTTAGAATCGACACCGAGATTAAGAATATGAAATTATGAAAAATTTGTGAAAGACATATCCGCCCGGAATATGCAAATATCGATATTTCACTGCTTTTGCAGATCGTCACTGCACATTATCCGGAGAAAGATATGACTTTCACTTCTATACTACGTGCATATATACGAACTATAATGAACTTCATGTTTATGAAAATTAATAATTATTAAATCTCATTTAACATGCCATTGTCGCTATAATTTATTGCATTAAATTCTACAGTCCGGCAAATCACTTTTGCCCTAGATAGTAGACGCAACAAGCAGCGACATCAACTGTACAAGTTGTCAGTACAAATGAGAAATGAAAAATGTCTGAAAGACATATCTTCCCGGAGTATGCAAATATCGATATTTCACTGTTTTTACAGATCGTCAGTGCACATTATCCGGAGACAGACATGACTTTCACTTCTATACTACGTGTATATTACCGAACTATAATCAACTTCATGTGTATGATAATTAATAATTATTAAATCTCATTTTACATACGATTGTCGCTATAATTTAATGCAACAAATTCGCTTTTACGAACAGACACTACTAACTCTGAGAAAACTTTCCCAAAATACTACAACCATTACAAAATACGAAAAAGATTAGAGTAGTAACGAACTTTGTGTACTAAATAATTTTTTCATTGCAAAATAGTGGTATCATATCGTTTTCTTGAGGAGACCCAATTGATCTTCTTTCATTCAGTGTTATTTTATATTACCTAGGATAGGTAATATAATAGCTAATTAATAACATAGGTAATTAATTTGAAAACATTTTTATATTTTCAAATCCCTTCGAATAGCTAGTATTAACAATACATATGAAGAACCTTGGTTTAAGTACTAGTTGCTTTTGAACATGTAATATTATACAACTTTTTTTTAATAAAACGTGATTTAGTATTGAATATTTATATCGAAACAAATTTCATTTTCATGCAGACAAAATCCCCATGCTTTGTGTTTTCCTCTTCAAAATATAATAGATGCGGTTTAAAACTTTTCAGAACAACTCGTCGTAGGTCATATCTTAAAAGTTTTTTGGACTGCGTACTTATGGAGATAAATACACCGAATTCCTTTGTGGAAATGGTGTTTTGCGCTAAATCTTGGTGTAATAATATAATTATAGATAGTTCAAGTAATCTGTAGCTTTGCTAGCTTCGAAATAGCTTTTAATAACTTTCAACCGGAAATATATAATTTATAAATTTGAGCATCAATGATTCAGACGTAAAATTCTTAAAAAGTACTAGTATAAATTAAGGAATGATTATCTCGCTTCCTAAAAATACCTAGGATATAGGAATTCGTCAGAAAAGTACAATAGTGATCAATATTTATATTTTCACATTCTTGTAAGAACACCCTTGAAAAATATATTCAAAAAGTTTCCTATGATCCACAACTTTAGACACGCGAACGACTGTTACTAAAGTGAATATTATAGGCAAACTATTAGGTTTGATAGATAAAGTAATATATGTGTCGTATGAATATAAAGTAAAAGTAATCAATCAAAAAATTATAAGAATCTCATTACGTAATATAATATACTTAATAATTGAAATTGCATTCCATAAATTATGGCTTGGATTGAACTAAATAGAGGAGCTTCTAATAATACATTTCAGTAATTGCGAAAAGAATCTGGGAATGCAAGACACCGTTTAAGAGAAAGATACGTAAGCCAAAAGATACCTGGAACAATACAATAAGAAAAATCGTAAAGAAAAAAACTGAAACCTGGTCAGAAGAAAATAAGCTCGTTCAGAACAGAAAAGAGTGGAAAAAGATCATAAAGAATTAGAATAAAGCGCAAGTTGTAACCCTTACAGCCTATGGGTACAAAAGAGATTAGTATATATATATATATATATATATATATATATATATATATATATAATAACTTCGTGACCTTGGTATGATATGGTAAACCTAATCAGTAGGCGATTAAAGGTCTGTATATTACTTCAAAATATATGTATTTAAAAAACTCTACATGTTTCGGCGGTACGCCTTTATCAAGAGTATACAAAATATAAATGACAGAATATAAATAAAATCTTTTTATTTATATTCTTTTTTATTTATATTCTGTCATTTATATTTTGTATACTCTTGATAAAGGCGTACCGCCGAAACATGTAGAGTTTTTTAAATACATTTATTTTGAAGTAATATACAGACCTTTAATCGCCTACTGATTAGGTTTACCATATATATATATATATATATATATATATATATATATATATATATATATATGTTTAGATAATTTCTTAGCCGTTTATTAAATATAACATTTGATAAATTATTGGAGTTTTTCGGCTTTTATATGAAATATTTACAAATATCAAATTGGAATGTATACATTCCAATTTGATATTTGTAAATATTTCATATAAAAGCCGAAAAACTCCAAGAATTTATCAAATGTTATATATATGTTTAGATAATTTCTTAGCGGTGCATTTAATATATCAATTGATAAATTCTTGGAGTTTTTCGGCTTTTATATGAAATATTTACAAATATCAAATTCGCATGTAATTGCGAAGTAAATGTGTATGTAAACATTGCTGTCTACAAATTACAACGCAAATCATACACAATTTTAGTTGAAAAATTTTGTCTACGTTGGGACTTGAACGCAAGTCTACGGTTTGCCACGATAGACCTTGGTAAGAAATTATCTAAACATACATAACGTGTGTTCATTTGAAAAGTCAATCTAGGTTACTTTGAAATTTTGATAGAATAAGACGCAAATATATTAGTATGTGTTTGTTGTTCCGTAAACGTAAATCCAAATGACATTTGATAATATCAATCACATTTGTTATTTATTTGTATATATGAAACTGTCAAAATATACCACTTCGTAGGTTAAGTAGTAAATTTTAATTTACGACATACTTCAAAATGTTCCCAGTAAATCACATGCTACTAGATTGACTTTTCAAATGAACACCCGTTATAGATGTGGAGTAATATTTAACAATTTCAAACCTTCAAAACTGGCATCTGCTTTCAAAACAGACATCTGCTTTAAAAACTGACATCTGCTTTCAATAACTGACATTTGCTTTCAATAACTGACATCTGCTTTCAAAACTGACATCTGCTTTCAAAACTGATGTCTGTTTTCAATAACTGACATTTGCTTTCAATAACTGACATCTGAATCATTAACACTTTATACTTCATACTTTATAATGCATTTCTAATTAGCTTGAACCAAGGTCTATCGTGGCTTAATTGGTAAAGCAACGGTCCGGCAAACCGTAGACTTGGGTTCAAGCATCAACGTAGACAAAATTTTTCAACTAAAATTTCGTATGATTTGCGTTGTAATTTGTATACAGCAATGTTTACATTCACATTTATTTCGCAATTACATACTAATTTGATAATATTTGTAAATATTTCTTATAAAAGCCGAAAAACTCCAAGAATTTATCAATTGATATATATATATATATATATATATATATATATATATATATATATATATATATGGAAAATCACAGTACTGGACTGATCACCCAAAGCCGCTCAACATTAAGTACCTATACTAACTAATTATCTATATATATAGATAATTAGTTAGTATAGGTACTTAATGTTGAGCGGCTTTGGGTGATAAGTCCAGTACTGTGATTTTCCTGCTCGCGAACGTTCGCGACTGGACATTCGCTGCACGATGCCTGTATCGGTGATTATCCGTCCACTGGTAAGCAATGATTTCCATGTCGGTGGCAAACGTTGCGCATCGTCCCGTTTGTTCATGTTTTCAGCTCTTTTGTTGATTTCTATGGCTTCACGTATTGTTATTGTTCGTATATTTGTACTATTCATTAAAATTTTGGTATTTTCAAAATCTGTTATATGTCCACTCTGTATTACATGTTGCGCTAATGATGACGTGGATGTTCGATATCTTATTGCGACCTTATGTTCTTCTGTTCTGACACTTATTCGCCTGTTAGTTTATCCGACATATTGCAGTGAACTGTGCCTTTGCTTATAAATGCAGCTCACCACAAATGTCCGGATTAGCTCAATCGTCGATTCTTCTAGCTGGGATCTTCGTACTTCAGGTCTTGCTCTCGCACAAGCAAGAACCTGGAAAATAAAATTCAGAGTACCATTAATAAAATACACAATTTTCCTTAACAAATTATATTCAAAAAAAAAAAAAAAACCCCTTTACAGAATGTAAAGAGAGCTAAAGCTTGAATAACTAAAGCTAGGAGGAAACAGTCTGTGTGATAAATTACACGCACATAGAGAAAAGCCTCCTATGACTCGCGAGCAATAATAAAACTAATAAATAATTAAGAAAATTGTCAAATTCAAATATTTACTTTACCCCCAAACTTCAAACGTCAACAGAGACCAACTGTTAACCACGCGTGTCAATGATCAGATCATGCGCAACATAAACATGATAAAATATTCCCTCCAAAATCCTGAATAAAATTGTTCTAGAAAATCTTGACATAAAAAACTCCCTCACAAAAACATGATAATTTTCTTAAATATCCATATAATACTCTACTATCAACAATAATGAAAATTTAACATATAAGCACAAATATCGAAGAATTATCTCGAAATAGAAATTTCTATAAATCAAATGTGTGAAGTACTTACATCGACATAAACACTTTTACACAAAAACTAGGGCGAGAGATACCAAATATATTTAAATTTAAAACAAAAGAGATCACCAACTCTCGTAAAATTCGTAAATGAAATTAAATACACATCAAAACGACAATAAAATAAAATAAACCGACTTTAAAGCCAAAAACCTGAATGTAAAAAATGATGTTTTTTACACTCGACTATGCAAAGCAACGAAGTTGATATCTCTAAATTTTAATCGGATGCATGATCCGGCATCAAGCGGAAAAGCTACAAAATAGGACCGCAAGACGGACTCCTTCCTGTAAAGTTTCAAATAGTGTACAGTCACTGTCTTAATAAATAGCTCAAAAATCTAAACATGTGAATATACCTAGGATATAAAACAAATATGCATGTTAAATAAATGTACTTAATTTTCTTATTGTCCATTAGCCAGTTTCTTCGGGGAAAAATCCACTGCAATATGTTTGAGTGCAGTTCTTGCAGATAGTTTCATATACACCTTGATTTTCTAAGTGTATCTTGTCTTTCGGAGGACCTAGCACTTCACGTATTTTTCCGTCTGTTGTGAATATTGTCTTTATATCGCGTTTCTTTAGGATTATACTAATTCTGTCGGTTGTTCCTCTGACAAATTATGCCGTCAGCTGACAAGAGATATCTCGTGACATCTGACGGCCAACACAGGCCTGTTGGTATGAGATCTTTTTCTCGAACAATTAGGCCGCTACTAAGGGAGAAAAAGAAATACGCATAACTTTGCAGTTACCACTTTATTTCAATAATTTGGGATACTGATATTACTGTTTACGTTTTTACTGTGCCATTAGTAGCGGCCTAGCCGTTCGACAGGTTTATCAGATCTTACTAGGCATAATTTTATGCCTATTATGCGGGAGTGAATCTTAAGACGGCGCTTCGTTAATCTGTACTGAAGAGATCGCAAGATCGCAACGCGTGTATCTGCAATTGAAGTGACCATTGATTAAATACATGGTGTATGTCCATGTGTGCAGATACAATTATATTTTTAACATATTTGTATTAGTTTTTGTTGACAATATGTATTTTAAGAAAATGATAAATAAATAAAGGGACCCGAATAGCTTGCAGCATGCACTTTGGACGTGTTAGTTACGCACGTAACATTTCTCACATGTGGTCATATACTTAGTAGTCTGAAGACTCGATATTTAGTTATAAAAATTACGCCAACTTTCGAAATTAGTAGATATATATATTTTTTGTAGAAAGATTGCACATCAGCTTCGATGGCTTCTAAATAATCGCCTGAAAATCGTGCACAGGTAGAGAGCCAGTCAAAGTGATTTCGCAGAATTAAAAAGTCAGTCCTTTGGAATTAGTTAGAGTGCTGACCTCTTGTTAGGTGATTTGAAACAATAAAGCTCCTACTCCATTTAATCGTTTCATGTATCCCAGAAAGAAACTGTAACAGTAATATAAGTTGGAAATTTGATAGATATCGAAAAAAATATAAAAACATTTGAAAATTAGTATAAAAAAGTATATTTAATATCTTAAGGTAGTTTCGATTTTAAAAATTGGCGAAACTCAGATTCTGTTATTAAAAAATATTTAATTTAGAAAATTAATCTAATCAAATACAGAAATAAGAAAAACACCCTAACCCAATATATAACAATAAATACTATATACGTATTTCGGCAACTAAGTTGCCATCTTCAGTAGAATAACCTTAAAACTGAAAAAAAGTGCTAAACGTAGCGTTTTTGGCTAAGGTAAACCTTAGAAGATATGCTCTTTACCAAATCGCCAGTGGGATAACACTGTGTTATCCCACTGGCGATTTGGCGATTTTATAACACTGTGTTATCCCACTGGCGATTTGGTGAAGAGCATATCTTCTAAGGTTTTTACCTTAGCCAAAAACGCTACGTTTAACACATTTTTTCAGTTTCAAGGTTATTCTACTGAAGATGGCAACTTAGTTGCCGAAATACGTATATAGTATTTATTGTTATATATTGTGGTTAGGGTGTTTTTCTTATTTCTGTTTCAGATTACAAGCCACAGTCTCCACCAATTTCGGATAATGAAATACACTTATTTCGTAATAAAATTCCCTATGTACTTTTGCAATAAATCTAATAAAATTTATTGATAATACATGTATATTATCGTTTAGAATGCTAATTTTGAGTAAACTTGGAATTTTCATACATGAAAAAATTAATTAATTAAATTAAAAAAAAAAATCTTTTTTTAATAATTAAGTTTAGTTTTAAGCTTAGAAAATCGACCTTGTAAAATTTATAATTTTCTTCATACATTTTAGATAAGAATATATGAAAAATATAAATAGAAAATATGCAATTCTCTTTTGTTAAAAATGTCTAATTTTTTTGTTAGAATTTTAATCTTGAAACATATAAATCCGTTAATTTTCCAAATTCGTATAGGTACAATCAGTTATTATTTTACCTGGCCGGCTCATCAGCTTTCGAATCCTATTAAACACATGTCGTGACCTATTTAATACCGATTTAATGTGAAGAAAGACTTTTTATCGAGTTTTGCCTGGGACCTTTAGCGGTTTCATAAATTGTATTTATAACCATAACCCACAGTCTTTGACAAATGATCTACTTCTAGTTTAAGTATCATTATTCATAACATCATAGCATAGGTTGTTCATATTGCCTAAAGTTGTTAAATTAAAATGATGTAGTAATGTTATTTATTTGTTCGTCAATATATTGTTTTCAATGCAAGCGCATTTGGATACTTTAAATATGAAGTGCATAAGGAAACTTTACGTTCTTTAGTAATAAAAACCAAAATAAACAAACCTTGTTTACCAACAAACGCTCTTCATATTTGCTTTAAATAAATATTAAAATATATTCAATATCAAACTAGAATTCGTTCATATACCCGATAGAATTATCGCGTGATGATCATGCTACAATCTTGCGAAAGAAACCGGTGATGTCTGATTTACACACGACAAATATAAAAACGTAAGACATTTGATATTGGTTATATTGTCATGACATAGTTTATGTTTTGACATTGATTGAATTAAATCGACTATAAAAAAGAGTACGAAACGTAATTCAGTGATTTCTATTTTACACGTTTTGAAAATGATTCAAATGCAGTTAGATATATGTACATATATAATTTTCGAAATTTTTCTTTTGTGCTTATTGTTATTAAGATTGTATACATGGAAATGGAGATGCTTAGTTACTATTAGTTTTAATCTGTTAATATTAAACAATGTTTCTTTTGACATAATGATAAAAACATATAATCATAACCACAATTCACAAAATAATACGTGACATCAAGTATTAAAAAACATAGTAATCAACAGAATAATAGTTTCATATATTTATATATTTTATAACGCCAATATAGCAATATACTAAGCCGATATCAATACATATTTTGGAAAAAGTGATATAAATTAATCCACAAATTCTACAGAAAAATATATACAGATGAATAAGATCGTTCTTTCATAATGGTAGAAATACCAAAAGAATATTAGAGAAAACAACATCCGCAGTTAATATTGAATAAAAGGATAAGAGATTCCCCATTTACATAAAATAGCTGACAACTTTCGTCCTACAGCCCTCTTAAGTTCATGTTATAAGCTTCTGGAAAGATTTCTATTAAATCGATTTAACTCATTGATATTGAAGCATGTTCCAGTTGAACAGCCAGGATTTAGACCCAACCATGGTTGTGTTGATCAAGTGCTCAGCTTAAAGATGCATATTGAGGCAAAGTTTCAAAAATGACTCACGGCAACTGTGGTGTATGTTGGCCTGATTGCGGCATATGATACGGTCTGGAGAACAGGAATTCTCTACAAATTTCTCAACGCAGTACCGTGCAGCCGAATAGAATCTTTATTAAATAACATGCTTTGCGACAGGCGCTTCTAAATAATAACAGGAGAGAGAGCAAGAGTAAAATGAGACATTTTAATAATGGGCTGCCTCAAGGATCGGTACTTGCACCTACCCTGTTTAATCTGTATATTTCTGACATCCACACAGAAAGTACGAGTAAAAGAAGTTTGGATATGCTGATGACCTGGTTCTTGTGTTTGGAAGTAAAACCACAGAGTGGGCTAATACTATACTTTCAAAGGATCTGCCCGTTCTGGGAAAATATTTCGCCGACCGGAGATTAATCCCGGATATGAATAATACAGTAATGTCGCGCTTTTACCTCAATAATAAACAAGCACTTCCAGAGCCGCAAGTGTACTTCCAACTTGCCACGTTATAATCCTTACCTAAAATATCTAGAAGTAACAGTGGATCGAACACTCTCCTATAAAAAATATCTAGTGAACACCGTGGCTAAAATGAACACTAGAAATGATATAATCCACAAACTTTGCGGTACTGCTTGAGGCGCGAACGCATCCACCCTTAAAACATCAGTTCTTAGTCTTGTTTACTGGATAGCTGGATACTGCATTGGGAAAATCTGGTTAAATAGCTGCCATGCATAGATGATCGATCAAACTCAATGAGATCATGAGAATTATTAACGGTTGTTTAAAAAGTATACCTCTACCCTGGCTTCCTGTTCTAAGTCATATTCCACCTAGTTCGAGAATACGATAAAATAATATCGAATCCCAACCTCCTAGTACACAGTGACCTGCTGATACCGGTCTGTCGAGACTGCAGTCTAGGTCTCCTCCACTAATGCTAGCAGAACAACATATAACAGAAGATTTCAACGCAAATGATAGATGAAGATAGTATTGGGAAGCCTTGAAACCCCCTCAAGCGGTCCATATCACCGATCTTACCCTTACCAAGAATGGAGCTGCCTCGCCACGAATGGAAGATTCTCAATAGAATGAGTCACGGATTCTGTCGTGACTCATTCTATAAACGGGGACTGACTTAGACACCGACTTGCGAATGCGGAGAACCTCGCCAGACTATTCACCATATTACTTACAGTCGAGTGCCTCCTTACAGCATATGGA
The DNA here is from genome assembly GCA_935421215.2 of Melolontha melolontha. Taxonomy (NCBI): domain Eukaryota; kingdom Metazoa; phylum Arthropoda; class Insecta; order Coleoptera; family Scarabaeidae; genus Melolontha; species Melolontha melolontha. The sequence continues at coordinate 161,313,951 of OW285237.1, read as the reverse complement.
GGTGAGGTGAGCGACTTCTTTGAAGCCACTGACTCCGTGGTGGACTGGATCAATGGTCTTAATTTTAAAATTTAACTCTGTTCTGTGTATATTTCAATCCGTGTAAGCCATACGCTAAATAAATTATTATATAAAACAACAGAATCTGTAAGACTTTCAAACTACACCTTCTTGTTAATTTGTATTGACTGTATTTAATATGAAGTAGATAAATGTTTTCGTATCTATGCCATCCACAAAGTCTTTATTATAGATATGGATAAAATTTATTTAAAATATATTTAGATAAGAGATTAATTCAATACTAGGTAAGCTTAATACACTATTTTAGCAAAAACAATTTGAAGCATACTAGAGTGAGAGAAACCTAACTTATTAGTATAAAAACAAGAACATTTTTAAATATTATTAAATCCATTAAAAAAAAATCCTGTGTGGATAATACAATACAAATTAATATTTGTATGAAAATTCTACCCAGGCATGCAGATATGTGTGTCGTTCTACAAATTAGTGCACATATTATGGGGATATCGCTGGTTGAGTCGCCGTTTGTGATGTTGACTTTAGACAATGGAGCGCGCTGAATTATCTTCCGTGCTGTTTTTTAAGTCTTTACTCTGTCTGGTAAGCTATCACATGCAGATGAATCCATAGTAAAACGAAACATGTATCTGTGTGTTTGGATGGCAGTTGTCATACAATTATGTGGTTGTGTTGTGTTCTCCACACCCGATTTTCTTTAAATATTAATTATTTTTTAATATTTTATTTTTTTAATATGAAAAAATGATTTCATTTATTTATATACCATGTTACAAGAAACTATTGTTTCGACATCAAACTGATAAAGATAAGGAATGTTATGCTGATTTGTACAATGCATTACTTAGAGTTCTATAACACCTGAAATAAAATGCTACTAAAGCTTTCGATAGAAATAATTGAAAATGACTAAATGAGGGCTACTTTGAGGAATTTTAGTTGCAAGAAACTTCGGGACTGAACACTTGAAATATTTCTCTTTAGCTAAAATTCATTTGTACATTCTTTGGAACCACTTCTTTGAAACGGGCAGAAAGTTTTTCTCTTGACAAGTTATTAAAATGTCGCTCAAATTAAGCATCCACTACAGTGGCGTTAGGAAATCTCTTACCAAGAATCAAACTTTTAATTGACGGTAACACATAAACATGACTATATGACAGATGAATGAGCAGTTGAACTTCGAATTCGTGTAAAAAATTATTGCTTTACGCTATGTGAAGTTGCATTGCAATGACGTAACAAAATTCCATGCATATTAGATCTTGGACGATTGTTACTAAATTTTGCAAAAACTTGAGGCAGGCAAACATCTGTATACTGATCGGTATTTATAGCTTCACGCTCTAGAAGAGTAATTACTGAAAGTACATCACTGTACCTGAAGAAAATACTAATCATTTTTTCATTGGTAATTTTACCGTGGATAATTTTCTTTCTACTTCTCTTAATTTTCAAATGCCCTAACAATAGTTAATTCCTGTGTTTTCTCGGGATCATAATTGTATATTCAGGACTTGTCACCCGTAATGGTATTAAATACCTTCTTCTTCTGTTTTGGCCTGGACGCCAGTACGCCCAAGAACTTGAGCACACTGTTCTTTGTACTATTTCCAATAGATTTCTCAGTTCCACTATGTTAGTCTTGTGTCCTCGATAGAAGCCACTATCCTCTCAGAGGAAGTTTGAGTACACTCGAAGGATCCGATATATATCTCCCAAAATATTTCTGTCTGAGTTCCTTCAGCTTCTCACACGTGCATATTACATGAAAGCTAGTTTCCTCCTGTTTTTCACATCTCCTACACTAGGGCTCGCTAACCAAGCCCATGCTGTACAGATGCTTCCTTAAAGGACAATGTCCGGTTATTAACCCGTTAATTATTTTAATTTATTTTTTACTACGAATTAGGTTGGCTGAAAACTTTCCGTCTAGCTCCCTTAGTAGTGTTTTGGTATGGAGTTGACCTTCCGTTAACCTCCATTTATTTTTATGTTCTTTTTCTAGCCATAACCAGATCTCCCTTTTAGCGAAATCCTTAGCGATTCCATGTACAGGTTCTGGTCCTATGAAGTTCCTATTAGTACCTTCTTTGGTCAATTCGTCGGCTATATTATTATATTAAATACCTTATTTGAAGACATAAACCTACACCAATCTATCGGTATTTGTTTTGTTCTTCGGTTAGGAAATGTAAAATTCACCGACTTACCAGAGTAGTTCCACATACTTGTTTGAATAAAATAGAAGGTGGTCCAGGTCTTCGTCTATCTTCCAATGTACACCTTCCACGTGTAAACTCACGATATCAATAGCTAATGAAGGACATATGTCCCCAAAATCTGCCACTAAATTTTGATGACGTTGATAACTTCATTTAAAATCGTTGAAAATCATAGCCTGAAACGAATCACGCATTACTTTTTGAGAAACACACAACAATAACATCTATACTTTTATATGTTTCAACTTTGATGTTTCAAAATTGCAACTGGAAACTATTAAACGAAGGGACTGCCATCTGACGCAAATATTTTTATTTTCGTCCAGTTTCATGGCTTTCATGACTCAAAATTTCAAAACGTTCTATGTATATTTTGTTTACCTAAAATAAATATTTTTAAAAATATACGACACAAGAATGTATCGAACGCTTTACAAAAATCAGAATCATCCACTTATTGTCGGGCATCCAATACTTCACCTATATGCTACGTAAGTTCCATCAAGTTAGTGACAGTAGATCTGCCTCTCACAAAACCATGTTGATTAATTGAGACAAAATGTTTTATGTTGCCCTATAGCTTCTAATAGAATACGAACTCAAACAATTTTGCATAATTGCAAAGAATATTAATTGGTCTGTAGTTCTAACAACCACCTTTCTTAAAAACAGGAGTAATTCTATTGATCTTTCAGTTGTCCGGGAAAGTCGAAGTACAGATTCATGAATTAAATATTGTGGTAAGTGGGTGACAAAGTACAGGTGCAGAATTCCGAAGAAGAAAGCCAGGTATAACGTAATCATCAGAAGTCATATTAGATTTAAGCTTATTCATTCCAAACAGCACTTCCTACTCTGTAAAACTCCCAATATCAAAAGAAACGGAATTGAGTTCCACATCGAGCTGATCGGGCTGCGGAGTGATAGGAGAGTTGTAAATATTAGTAAAAGTATTAGCAAAAGCTTGAACGATATCCACTGATTGAATAATACTATTTAGTGTTAAAGATCATGGATGAAGATTAAAAGAGGAACTTAAGTGGTTGTTGCTAGTAGCTCCTTCTTACTCTATTACTTGTAAGACGCTTCGAATATTGTAGTTGTTAATATAAGTTATTACAAGGGTTGTAGTTGCTATATTAAAATTAAATATATTCACTCTGAGAAGGTTGATATCTAGTCGAATTAGTTTAAACATTATTCCCGCACATATTTCAGAGTCGAGGCATTGTGTATCTTTAAATACTATAAAAATGAGACAGCTGACGTTCCAGAAACATTACTTAATTCTACTAAGTATTATTCCAAATTTGTAAGCAAACTCTGACATTAACTATGTAAAAATATGCGATCGAGGAATCTGTACATTTTACTTAAACATGTTCGTTCATTCGAAGTTGCAAAAACAAATTTACAAGACTTGCTATAAATGTTTGTAATGTAATAATAATGAATTCAGAGAGGTTACAAATATTTGCTTCGCACTCTGTTGTAAATGGGTCGCGCAGACCGAATTCTCCCCGTTAATTTTCCAAGTTTAATGGCAAAGTGATGAGGCAATTACTATGGATTATATTCAAATAACAATGTCAGATGGATGTATTGGTCTGACTGTACGTCTCAGAATATGGATTGTGCTGTCGTCGTTTGCGGACGTACCTAATTTAAATGAAGAAGAATATTTAATGCCCGGACAGCAGGAGTCAGTAGATCTGTTGTTTATTTTTGCCCGGTCGAAATATAAATTGTCCAAATTTAATAGCTGGCTTAAAATAGACGAAGGAAATTAATCAAAATAGAAAAAAAAAGTTATCGTGAATGTAACATTAAAGTACGACTAACGAAACTTTTTTTTTGTTTAAATTGTAGCAACTAGAGATCATGTTAAAATACGACATATTTATCTTTATCTATATTTATCACCAAAATGTTGAAAGGTACCTAAATAATCGAATATAAATTTATTAGTATTAACAATGTCAAACTTGACGACGAAACACATACCTGATACATTTTTAATTTCAAAGATATATATGTCGTATTTTAACATGATCTCTAATGTTAAAATACGACATATTTATCTTTGAAATTAAAAATGTATCAGGTATGTGTTTCGTCGTCAAGTTTTACATTGTTAATACTAATAAATTTATATTCGATTACTTAGGCATCTTTCAACATTTTGGTGTAATGCAATATATTAATTTACACTACTTCTATATACTTAGTGTCTTCAAGTAATATTATGACGAAGTATCTAATTTCAAAGGAGCATGCTGTTTAATTTAGTAGGTTACCTATCATGTTTACAGTCTTATATCCAAGACTATCTTGGCATTACTTGAACATACCACAAAAATTTAGTTTAAAAACCATATAAATAGAACATTAGTGTATACGTATTGTGGAACTTAGTTCTATTAAAAAATTGTCCTAAAGGGTTTACCAATAGAAGCGTCAGAATTTTAACGAGTTTTAATGAGGCACAATGAAGATTACAAGCAAGATTTCATTAATTTTTACTTTATTTTGAAGAGCAATCAATGACAATAGGTTTTGAATATAATATAATTTTAATGATCTCACCTGCTTTGTTGACATAAATGGATTCTTGTAGGTCAACTTATAATTACTTTTTCATACATATCAGGAGGTAAATCTTGAATTGTGCGAGTGATGTTCTCCTTAAGGCTTATTTTAGTAGACTTGGGACTTGAGATAACCCCATAGAGAAAAGTACAAAAGTGACAGATTGCAAGATCTTGGCGATCAGTTTACATTTTCATGTCTGGAAATGATCCGCCCAGAAAAAAAATTCTTGCAATAATTCGATGGTTTCGTCAGATATGTGACATGTGGCACCGTCTTGTTGAAAGAAAACTTTGTTCAAGCCAATATTAAACAGTTGCGTACACAAATACGCTGTTAACATAATGCTATAGCGCTCACCATTAACAGTAACGTGACGTTAATGGTTCAAAAAAAATTTTTTTTTAAGTACTTAATATAAACTTGGTGTATAAATAAGGTGTCCTAGGAGGCACCTTAACGAAATTATTGAAAAATTTCATAAGAGAGTTCAACATGGGTTCCGTGAATTCTGATTCAGTCGCGAGCACGACGAATTAAGGACTGTTGTACCCGCAACAATAATCCAGTCCTGTTCCTTATCACATGACAATGACACGTGATTCTCTGTAGAAGTTCCTCCCTAGTGTCGACCGGAGTGGAATACACCAACTTTTTGAGGGGTCCCCACAGGTAAAAATCAAACGGCGTTAGGTCGGGAGATCGAGGAGGTCAGGCAATAGGTCTTCCTCCACCTATCCAATGGTTTGGATAGACGTTATTCAGATGCTCCCGAAATGAGATGGTGCACCATCGTGCATGAAGTACATGTTTCGGCGGGTTTCAGGTAGTAAGTGCTCTTCTCGAAAATCATTCTGAAGGAATTCCAAATAAAGTTGTCCATTCAATCGTTCTGGCAATACGAATGGTCCAATAAAAAAATTGTCAATGATTCCTGTCCAAATATTAATTGATTGGAACTGATGTTAATGATGCAAAACAATTGTGGCATGAGGATTTTCATAAGCCCATACATGTGTGATGTATAAATTGGTGATACCATTTTTGGTAAACCTTGCTTCATCCGTGAAAAGAATAATGCTCATGAAGTTTACATTATTTCGTTGCTGATACAATACCCAGTTGAAAAACTGCATTGTACGAGGATAATCTTCAGGAATCAGTTCATGTATTTTCTGCAAATGATATTGATATAACAGCTGTTCACGAAGAACTTCATATACTATTGTTTTCGAAAAACTTTCCTAAAATTATGAATAAAATCAATAATATGTATTACATTATTAACTGGAATCGTCCACCATTCTCCCTTAGGCGTTGGTCAACTCGTTGAAATGTCTTCTGGTTTGGTACAGCACGATTAGGAAATCTTTGGTGATATAATCTTTTGGCTTCAAGCATTGCAAGACGCGAGACCGTACATCAGATGCATATTTGCATACTCAATAAATGAAATAAATTCAGAATTAAATTCACTACGAAATCAAAAACAGACAAATTTCAAAATGTCGGATATTTTATTTATTTCGTGCCATAGTAACGTTTGCAACAGCAATAGGTTTTTTGGTGCTGATAAAAACTAAAACGCACATTTTTTACGAATATAAATCAAACTTTTTCTCGTAAATGGTTCATTTATGTCTTTATAATACAGGATGTTAAAAATTTAGGCATTTAGCTGTAAAGAGTAGCCCACCTCTGGTTAATTAAAAAAGCTAAATATGTTTCAAGGACACTATTTTAAGAAATCCTTACTAGTGTTCATCACATTAAATTTTTATTAAATTATATTAAGTACTTAAAAAAAAAATTAAAAAAAAAACTATTTCCAGCGGCGTACTTCAGGGACGCATATCTCCGTAGGAAGGGCCTGCAAGAAAAACATTATAGGAACTTATCATCTTATTTTTTCATTTTCTATCTGCATTCGAGAGATTTCCCACATTTTACCGGACAGCCTGTATAAGTAACTTTTCAAAATGTTTAAAATTGGAAATATCCCTAAATTTGAACACAAAAATTTAGAACAAAACCTATTTATATATACAGATGCGATTATACTATTTCATTTACGCAATTATTTTGTCTATAAGTTGGTAATTTAGATAAAAAATACAAAATTAAATTCAAATATTTAGTATAGAGTTAGCAGTATTTTAAAATTCCAAAACTCATACAGTTATAGATGTGTTAATGGTATGTAGACAACACAGTTAGTGTTTTTTCTTGTATAAGCAGTCAGCCTAAAACAGTGACAGATGTGCAAGGATATTATCCGAAGTTCCACATCTCAAGGGAAAAAACGTGTCGTTTCCTAAGCAAAAACTTACGGAACGCACACGTGACAATAAAATATCGCTTTCATCCTTGATAACTATATTTAAAAATGTATAAAGCATGACAGTGAATTACCTTTCTAAATGGAAAAATAATCTTTAGTGCTTCTTTAATTTTTAACGTGAAGGATATAAAAAATAAAAAGTTAAGTGAAATAAAATCCATAATTTCACGTCCTTATATACTGGAGTGGGATCAAGTATATTGCAAGATATAATTTTCCTGGACAATTTAACGCTTAATTTTAAATAAGGGTTGAAAATTAAAAAAAATAAAATCATAGAGTGCAACGCGCATTTGTGAATATTTTCGACATGTTCATTATTAAAGCTTTTAGATTCAGAAGTTGTAAATTATTTTATAGTAACGAATCATATGATTTGGTAGTAATGGAGCCACGTGATAACTGTTCAGTGATATATCGAAGAAGTTTAGAAAAGGAATATTTTTCAACCATTATAATAATAATAATAATAAAAATAATAATTTTTTTTATTGCCCAACAGATCTCTCCATTAAGCGGACAATATAATAATAAAACAGTGCCAAAAAACTAAATTAAATCACAACCCATAAACTATACTCTATTTTTAAAGTAGAGAGACGAATTTCTGAACAGACCACTTTGACAGTGAAATCTCATTGGTTGAAAGCAATTTGGCCTTGCTTTCAACCAATGAGATTTCACTGTCAAACTGGTCTGTTCAGAAATTCGTCTCTCTACTTTAAAAATAGAGTATAATAACAGCAAAAATTGAAACAAAGAAAATCATAAGAAAATACTAACTGAGTTATTAACTTGTCAATTGCGCAAACGTGGGTAATTTACTGTGTATCTATATTAAAAGGTAAAAATTGTAGCGAAACGGTAAAAAGGACCAAGGAAAATTCTGTTTAGTATTCCTAAACATATACGTGATTGGTGCTTTAGCAAATACATTACTTCTAGCTCTGGTTTCGGCGAATGATTCATTTGATCTCGTTGTATATTTTGGCAATAATGTCAACAGCAGAAAGTAAGTTCGGTGCGTCGATGCCATTGTTGACTAGCTTAATCATAAAGTGAGCACTCGCTATCTCTCTGCAATCAGAAAGTGAGGTCAAATTGTTATTCCGCAGTAATTCCTGATAGTCAACTCCCCTAGCAGGATAATCACCAGATAATATGTACGTTAAATATTTCAATAATCTTTGCTGCACTTTCTCGATCAGTAAGTTCTGGTAGACATAATAAGGGTATCATATTAATTGACGCATGCTCGAGTTTAGGGCGAACCAGTGTAAAATAGAGCGTCTGAAGCGTATTTAGATTGGCAAATTTACGGCAGGATCGAATAACAAAACTAAGAGTGCGTGAAGCGGAGTTGTAAATAGATAGAATGTGGTCAGTGAACTGCAAGCGTTGATCAAACAAAACATCCAGATCTTCGATTTATGATTGTCGTGAGATATTGAAGTGATCAAGTCAATAGGTATATATTAAAGGGTTTGCCTTTGTAGTGTACGTGATGGCTGCACATTTATTTATACTGATTCTTATCTTGTTATCGTTACACCATTGGTACATAGTGTTTAAATCCTTTTGCAGAGCTTCGCAACTAGATGTAGAAGATATTTTTCCGAAGACTTTTAGGTCGTTCGCTTAGGCAAAGACGCGACAACTCAGCGATAGCAGAAGATCCTTAATATAGACATTAAACAATAGCGTACCAAGGTTCGAGCCCTGAGAAACACCGGAAGGAGCAGTGAAAATGGAGGAATAAAAGCCATTATAGCAGACATAACATGAGCGATTATAAAGATAGGAAGCTATCAGGTCTGTTAAGGATGAAGTAAAGCAAAAGTAAAGTAAAATGAATTTAGTTTGGACAATAATATGGTATGGTCAATAGTGTCGAAGGCCATAGCGAAATCGGTATAAACAACATCGACTTGATTTTTTGAGTCAATAGAGGAACTGATATACTGAGTAATTTCAGCCAAATTAGCTTAAGTTGACCTTCCAGACATAAAACCATGCTGCAGCGTGGAGATAAAACATCAACTAAATTTATATAGTTTATCATAAAGCAAGTGCTCAAAGATTTTAGAGCAGCTCGACAAAATAGTAATTGGTCTGTAGTTTGCAATATCAATTTTACTACCTTTTTTATATATAGGTGTTATTCCACTTACCTTCCAAACTTTCGGCAACGTAGATGTGCGGAGGGCATGATTAAAAATAGCGCATAACGGATGACAGAGAATGGAAGCGCAATCCTTGATTATAAAGTTAGGTAGTCCATCATGACCAGATGCATAGTCTGCCTTGAGGTGGTTAATAGCTGTTAGTGTATCAGTCTGTGAAAAGGTTCCAATGTGGAAGCTGTTCTGACTTTCCTGCAGAGTCGGCGAGAATGAAATTGCTCGTGCTTGGTATACATCTGAAAAAGTATTTGCAAAGGCTTCAACTATTTCATCTGAATCCGTCAGCTCAAAATCATCAAGTTTTAAACACGCAGGAATTCTTGAGTTTCCCTTCCTCTGTCCAATGAATCGACAAAATATCTTGGGGTTGCTGGGAATCTCCATTTTAAGTCCAGCGAGGTATGCCTCATAGGCGTTATGGGTTTCGGATTTAGCTAACCTGCGCACTGCGAACAAAATCATTTTTAGAAGCTAACAAGCCAGAAGATTGCCATTTTTTTAATAAGATTCTTTCAGTTTAATCTGGTTTATTTATGTTATACTATACCAGGCAGGAAAGCTACGTAACGAAGTAGTGCATTTCAACACATGCTTATTAACGATAGAAAATATTGTTGTGTAGAAAGTAGTAATGGCAAGGTTGACGCCAGAACACATCTCCAGATAAGACGAATCCACTTTCTCTCGAGTTCATTATATAGCACCGGAAGATTAGCTCTACGAAAGTTATATCTGGAATCAGTCTTGGAATGAACATTTTTAGTAGGATAACTGTGTAAACTTAAATTAGAATTTAATGCAGGATGAAAGGTATCCTCGGAAACCAATGGGAAAAGGTAATGTTCGACAACAATTGAGCAAGTAAAGTCAGCAAGAACTAAATCCAGTAATCTGTTGTCTCTATTTACAACAGTATTCAGCTGAAACAGTTGTAATACATTGATGAAGTTTTGTAAAATTCTAAACCTAAAGTCATTCGCGTTATTAAAAGCATTGAATTTTGGGCAATTTAAAATCACGACAAATCACAATCTTCTTATCAATGAAGTTTAAAGTCAAATTTTCAAAAACAATTCAAAATCATCGTGTTTATTCTCGATGGAACATACAGTACAATGAAGAAAACAGTTTGTGGGAAAAAATTACATCTGTAAACAACTATATCAACCAAAGGAACCAAGGTTGACAGATGTGACGTGTCACATGGAATTATGGGCATGCCAGACGAAGCCGCTATCAATACATAGCCACCAGTTGATTTTCCTACCGCGTCGAGGTCTCTATCACTCCTAAGGACGGTGTATGAGGAATCAAATAGTTCACCATCGTTAACATCTGATGAAAGCCATGTCTCAGATAGTAAAATTAGCTCAAACTCTGAAGTTAGGGTAGAACAGGAAAGTTGGTTTATTTTGGATCGTAGACCACGTGTATTCTGGTAGTAGAGTCGTAGTGATGGAGACGATCTACTGGGCATTCTCAGTTTTTTTGATTACGCTGTACTATTTTTGGAGTTCCATGAAAGTACCTAATATAGAGGTTTGTCTCCTCTGCGGCTATTCGCTCATTAAGTTGGCATTTCAAATTTTTGTCTATAGTATTTTGAAGAGGAGTTCTATCTTTCACAAGAAAAATTGTCTTAAATTTTGCAATACTTTCACGCAAGGCCGACATTACTAGTTCTGGAGATCATAAAGTTACCTTGATAGGTCGCTTGCGATACTATTGCGTTGGATCGTATTTACCGAGTCTAGTAGGATGTAGCTGATTTCTGAAAATGTTTAAGTTGGTGAAAATTTCATTTACCGGATGTGTATCCTCCGCAATCTGGTCCACTAGAAGTTTGCATAGTATTTAGGAACATTTCAATCCGGAAGATTTTAAGTCATAACTAAAATTTAGAATTGCGATAACCTCTATAAAAAACTGAATCATATGTTATTTACAAACTGAACAAAAGAGTATTTGGTTGCTTCAACAAACACAATTATTAAAATATTAAGGCAAAATTTAAAAAAGCAGTACCTTTTTAATTATGTAATTTTAATTAACGTGCTCTTAAATTCATAAAGTAAACTACTCGAATTATACTTTATTCAACATTTCCTTCGGTTTCTGTAATATTATCCCACAGTCTAATAGCCAGTTATCAATTTGGCTTCCGATAACAGTATGGCACGAACAAGTCCATAGAATTATTAGAATGGTAAGAGATGAACTCGAGGATTGAGAACTATTTAGATATTTTTCGGCCTTCCATAAAGTGATTCAGTAGCACATACAATATGTGTGCTATTGAAATGTTTCTTGATGCATAGATTTTCCCATTTCCTCTGGTGTCCGGGAAGGCAGCATCCTCAGACCTACATTATACTTGTTCTATTCAACGAATGTTCCAACAATCTCACGTATGCGGATCTTATTGTCATTATGACTTCAGATGTGGATCCTATTTTGGAGTTTCATTCTCTCTAAAACCATCTCAACAAATTGGAAGCGTGGTTTAATTTATACCGAGTTAAAATTAACAATTAGAAATCCACCCGCATTTTATTAACTCCTAAAACTTACCGTAAGTTTACGAGCAACCTGAAGCAGAAATAGACAGTTATCGCAGACCTGAAGATGGCAAATGTGATTTTGCCGAAACGTCGTCCAGAAACCAGCACCGGTCTTTACGAAGACCAAACAGTAGAAACGCGGAAGAAAACCCGGAATTCAGCTACAACACATACTACTATCCGCGGAAACCTGAAAGAAAACACATATATATATATAAATATATAAGTGTTTAGATAATTTCTTAGCCGTTTATTAAATATAACAATTGATAAATTATTGGACTTCTGCTTTCAACTTGACATCTACATTCAATAACTGGCATTTGATTCATTAACACTGTTACTTTATAATGCATTTCTAAATAGCTTGAACCTAGGTCTATTGTGGCTAAGTGGTAAAAGCGGCAGCCCGGCAAGCTGTAGACTTGGATTCGAGTCCCAACGTAGACCATATTTTTCAATTAAAAATTTCGTATGATTTGCTTTGTAATTTGTAGACAGCAATGTTTATATCCCCACTTACTCTGCAATTACATACATTCTAATTTGATATTTGTAAATATTTCATATAAAAGCCGAAAATTCCAATAATTTATCAATTGTTATATATGTATATTAATATAGTAAATTCAATTTGTTGGCGATTTAAGGTCTGGTTTTACTTCAATATATATATATATATATATATATATATATATATATATATATTTAAAACAATCTTACATGTTTCGGCAAATGATGCCTTAAAACCAGACCTTAAATCGCCAACAAATTGAATTTACCATAACATACAAAGGTCACAAAATAGTTATCTTTATATTAATATATATATATATATATATATATATATATATATATATATATATATATATATATATATGTATATTTAATTAAATTAAATACGCAGAAATGATAAAATAAAAATTTCAGAACACAGTCCTAACCCAACAGTCTCATTCATAACATCACATCAAGACACACAGTCTTATTTTAGACATCAACGTAACAAGCATATATTAAAAGGAGACGTCGATTTTAACAGCAGTTTTATGCCAGTATAGATCATTATAGATCCAAAAATAGATGTATATGGTGCAAATAAATATATTTAAATGAAAGTACATTTATTCATTTAACAAACAGTCGACGAAGATTTAAAAAGTAAAGTGTATACAGCCTTATCACCTGTGCACAGTAAAGCAACATCGGGGTCGTGATTTTGGTAACTGGGGTTGAAGCATTACCACCAGAAACTGGATTCATCGCAAACAGTTTAGTCTTCGAACCACAATAATTTAGTTCCAAGAGCCGACATTCCCAACACCTCCAATGAACTTATAACAGCTATGTATACCATACAAGTTGCTTGGAATGAGCTTTTGACAGAAGCCCATAGGCGATATTATTAGAAGCTTGACCAGGCAAATACTGGAACGTAAATTTTCAATGAAAATTTAATTGTTTTTATTTTCAACGCAATAAGCAGGCATTTGTATAAAATTTAGTTTGAAATATATATTTCTACAAGGTCATTATTTTGTCACATACTATATTTACACATTTCATACGTGAGCGTAAAAAATTTGTCAATAATATACTAGTAAATGATAGAACTAATGACTAATGTAAACAGCAATCGTTTCATAAAATTTCTTTCCCATAATATTGGTACTTTTCCATTTTTTTCGCTACCTTTAATCTTATATCAAATCACGTCCTTCGCGTGGTTCTGCCTAATTCCATTTAACCGTTCTTAGAGGCAAAAGTAATTTCGCAATTCCAATATTACTGTTTCTAGACACTCATACCCACGCAGAGTTTCAGTTTCAGGACGAAAACGAAACTCAATTAAAACTCAACCCGGAGTATTCCGATCAATATTTTTCGAGCAATTACACAAATTTAATCTGGAAAGTTTAAGTTCGCGCGCGTTCTCTTATTCGTTCTCAAAATAATTAAGTTCCGAAGCGATTGTTTTTAATTATTGACCTTGTGTCTACGCGCGAATTATTACAAATTAGATTTGATAGAATTTGCTTGGGTTATTTTAAGAATCTGATAAGGTTGATGTAAATTTCACATATATATGTATACGGGAATATTACGTATTTACTAGATTTATCTTGGAATTTAATATCGCAAGTGGAAAATTACACCTACAGCGGCATCCTCTCCAAATTGACCAATCTCGAAGAAGACGTCAAGCGAATAATTGAAAACTTGAAAATTTAATTTCGCAGGTCTTAAATTAGATCAAACTTAAGTTGATGTGAAACCGAATGACTAGCTCTCAAATCTACGTCTAACCTCAAATATATCTTGTAAAATATATACACATTCAGTTATAGAATAAAAATAGGAGATTGAGTGAACATAAAATAATTTTATTTAGATTGTACTTTATAGACTTTAATAAACTTTTAATTGCAATTTAAACTTGTTTGGTTAATTACTTTAATTAGGAGTCGGAAAGCACATATTTAGTTTGTAATTTTTAAATAAATATATTTGTTGGCAACAGGACAGGCCATTTCAAAGAATTTTGTTTCGAGAAACCAGTAATCAACCTATACAAATCTATGAACTTTCCACTGTCACGTACGGAACCGCTACTGCATCATTTTTAGCAATCAGGTGCCTTCATAAATTAGCTGAAGAAGAAAAACGTAATTATCCCATTGGCGCGTCAACAGTGTTAAGAGATTTTTATGTAGACGATCTGATATCAGGCGCGGATTCTATAGAAGAAACAAAAAACACAATCACGCAAACAGAAGCTCTTCTTCAAACAGGTGGCTTTGAATTGCGTAAATGGCGTTCAAATTATTCTGAAATCTTCAACGATTTATCAATAAATTCCACTGACAATCCCCTTCAGTCATTAGAAAAGGAAAACATTAAAACACTAGGCCTTTCATGGGACTCAGAGCAAAATAATTTCATCTATAATTTACCAAATACGATTTCAAATACAAAAATAACAAAACGCTCGATACTTTCCTTTATCGCCAGTTTATTGGATCCATTGGGAATAATCGGCCCTGTTATTATCATAGGGAAAATATTAATGCAGAAACTGTGACAATTAAAAATTGCATGGGATGAATCCGTTCCTCATGACATACACGTGCAATTCGAACAATACAAGAAAGACATATACCACATATCGTCTCGAACAATTTCTAGAAAGGTAATACACACAAAAAACATCTGTTTTAGAAATGCATGGCTTCAGTGACGCTAGTAAAGTGGCTTACGGGGCGTGTATTTACATCAAGGGTACGAAGGATTACGAAGGAAACATTTCTTGTAATCGATTATGCGGCAAATCAAAGGTGACTCCTAATAAAAAGTACCTCATTACCAAGGCTTCAATTATGCGAAGCATTATTACTAGCTCAATTAATTGACAAGGTTACTGAAACAATCAATCGAGAATTTCAATCAATTCATTATTGGACTGATTCAGCTATCGTTTTAGCATGGATCAAGGCAACTAACAAAAAATGGAAAGCCTTTGTAGCTAATCGCGTTAGTGAAATAAGGGAATTAACCAATGTTGCTGCTTGGAAGCATGTAAAATCAAGCGACAGCCCTGCAGATATCATATCACGGGGCATGTTACCAGATGCTTTATTTGATAATAACTTATGGTGGCATGGTCCTAACTGGCTACAAACAGATTGTGTCATTCCTTCTGAAATTCCAGAAATTGTAAACGTTCCAGAATAAAAGTCAGCAACTCTTATTTGCGCTCAAAATTCAGTAGCATCATTCAAGTCTATATTAGTCAAGTATTCAAGTTTATTAAAACTTTTAAGAGTAGTAGCGAATTGTCTGCGCTTTAAATGTAATATTATGTCCCGACAAAAAACCGGCACATATGCCTTTACAGGCTCACTTCTCTCGTCAGAAATTACCGCCGCGCAGAAATGCATAGTTAAATTAGTTCAAACTGAGTGCTTCAGCAATGAAATCAAACAACTACAAAAATATAACGCGGTGGACTCGAAGGCTCACATTATTTGTTTAAATCCTTTTATCGACAACGAAGGCATTATCAGAGTTGGAGGTCGACTCAAGAACGCAAATCTAGCATACTCACATCAACATCCGATATTACTTCCGGGAAAACACATTGGTACAAAGTTGGTAATTGAATATTTCCACAAAAACAGCTACACGCAAGGATACAAGGAACCATCAGATCAGAACAGAATATTGGCCGCTATCGTTAAAATCTAGCGTACGGCAAATTGTGAGGCGATGCATTAGTTGCTTTAAGGCAAAACCATATGGAAATCAATATTTGATGGGAAATTTGCCAGCTCACCGTATACATCCTGCACGTCCATTTGTAAACTGTGGCGTTGACTATTGTGGACCGTTCCAAGTTCACGAAAGCAAGAGAAGAAACAGTAAAAACATTAAAATGTATGTAGCTATATTTGTATGCCTATCTACAAAGGCAATACATATAGAAACCGTCTGCGATTTATCTACAGAAGCATTTCTAAATACATTGAAACGTTTTATAGCACGCAGAGGAAAAATTCAGAATTTATATTCCGATAATGCGACAAACTTTGTAGGGGCTAATAAGGAACTGGAAGGCATGCGCAAATTATTATCGCAAAATAACAAGCGATTATCTGAATTACTGATCGAAGAACGTATAAGTTGGCACTTCATTCCTCCAAGAGCTCCTCATTTTGGAGGTCTTTGGGAGGCTGCAGTAAAGTCAATGAAACAGCACCTAATCAAAACAGCAAGTAAGGCATGCCTAACGTATGAAATGTTTTATACCTTGCTAACCGAAATCGAATCAGTCCTTAACACACGTCCTCTCACTCCTCTAACCAACGATCCTAATGATTTATCTGTCTTAACCCCCAGTCATTTCCTGATTGGAGACTCTCTTGTGGCGATACCAGAACCTGATTTAACTCATACAAAATTAAATCGTTTGTCATGTTGGCAGCATATTCAAAAAATCAAACAGCATTTCTGGAAGAGATGGGTCAATGAATATTTAAGTCAGCTTCAGCCGCGAGTTAAATGGAAGCAGAACGTCGGAAACGCTTTCTCCATAGGACAACTCGTACTTGTTAAGGAAGACAATGTTCCCCCGTTGGACTGGATTACCGGACGCATCTTGGAACTGCATCCCGGGCAGGATGGTGTTATTGGCACGGCTAGTGTCCGCCTCCACAACAACATTTTAAAGAGGCCTAAAGCCAAATTATATATACTTCCGCTAGAGACAAGTGACAATTAAAACAAGTGCAGCTTCTCCCGTTTCATATCAGATCATTGTTTTATTGAAAGTGCATACTTTCAAGGCGGGCAGTATGTTTCGTCTTACAAACGAAACCAATTTGTATATTATATAGTAAATATACATATTATTCATTTTGTATTATATATTAAAAATAAGCATTATTCATTTTAATATTATACATTAAATATAAGAAATCATAGATTATAGTATTTAAATCTAAGAGTCAGAAGCAAAATTAAAACCTTTGTATAATTATATTTTCTTATTGTATTAAGATGCAAACGTTTCACTAAATTTAGGATGCTGCGTATTACATATTTGTCAACTGTTATTCATGCCGCCACTTATTTATTGCCGCATTATTTAGATACGTTTCAAATTATATTATTTTATCAGTGAACGTGCCGTGCCATGTATACATTTAGAATCAAAAACCATCTGCAACGTTTGTTAGTTTAGTAGGCACAATTTACAATCAAGGCGGTTCTTTGTAACTTTGCCGACCCTTTGTTCGTAATCTGGTCGCATGTGGCCTATTTTGTTAATTGTTCCAAGGTTAATTGAAGGGAAGGGTAAATTTTGCCTACAATGCTTAAAAAGTTTTTAAATAGCTCAGCGCGCGATGACAACAGTTGCAAGTCGCCAAAGCAAATCGCCAGTAGCAATTCGCCACAGAACAACGTTCTTACAACAGTCGTAAGAACAATGTTCAAGACAGGTCTACATTAATTAATAACAGTCGCGGGTCTTAACATAACAACGTTCTAGACAACAGTCGTAAGAACAACGTTCAAGACAGCAATCGACATTTAATATCAAGAGACACCAGTCTCATATGTTATCAAAAGACAACCGTCTTTCATTATACAACAAATTTTATGTATGAAGTAATGTAAATATGTAAATAAAGGTGTTATATTGGATGTGCCGCATTTTATTAAAAACTGTCACCGAAGAGTAAAAAATTAGTGCGTATACGGCTTTACAACCCGTGCGCGGTGAGTCACATAGGAGCAACTACAAAAACCAAGAGTTGCCCCAACAGGGGCTGTTCTCTTTCTAAAGCGATATAGGTACAACTTATTGCCAAAGAAGTATTTCCTTCAGGAGTCAATGAATTTTTGCATCTGCGAAAATCAATCCTTAAAACTTTTTCTTCAATTTTTCTGTGTTAGCTTATTTAATTTTTAAATGCATCAATCGCTCCTTTGGCTAATGCAAAATGTAAATCCCGTAACATATTCGTTATTTATGGAAACAAGAAGAAATTATTAAATGCCAAGGTCTAGACTATAGGGTGAATGAACCATTGATTCAATGTCTTGGACATCCAAATATTCAATCGTTCGAGCAGGAGTGCGAATCCATAACGCTTAGATGATGCAATATTTCATAATTTTCGCCAACAGTTTGGTGAACTTAAGGCAAATAAATTGTAGTGTATTGTTTTGAATTAATATTAGCGATGCTTCGTCATCTATAATGATGTTCTATACTAACTGAGATGATCTATTGGCCAAGTGACCTAATGTAGATCTACACAATCTCACAGGGCCTTCCGGTTGAACGGGGAGTTCAACGGAAATAATGCTTACGTACCTTCAAATGATTTCGTAAGTGCTCATTGCCTTGTCTTCTTCAATAATGTCCCGAGCAAGACAAATTTTCTTTTCGGTAACAGCTGTTTTTGGCATAGGAATCCGAAATGATCATTTAAAGAAAGTCGACCACGGAAATGTTTTGTACCAGCGTTAAACGATTACGCCTTAAATCACTTCTGAAATAGTAAACAATCACAGTTCGAATATTAGTTTTTCAATTCTCTGATTTTTTGTGGAAATTCATTAAAAATACGATGATTAGTCAATGTTGTGCCGACTATATCATTCTAAAATTATGAACCAGTGAAAATAGAGGATATTCCGTAGTTGCCATGTATTACAGCGGTTATTAATGTATTATGACCTAAATCTACTATACGAACTCTTGTTCATTCACCGTCAAAACTACGAGTAGTACTGAATTCTCAGATTTATTAGTTATCATTATGGCTCGTTTCGGCAATGCGAGGGTTAAGCTAGAATTATTGAGAATAGAAAAATCTAGTTACCTATGAAAAACAAATTGTTGTTTATTAAATAGTGCATTATCTTATCTGTCAAATGCAGTTTAGTAATGCGACTTACATACGCAGATGACATCCTGTTAATGATAAGAAATAAGAAAAAGATACCTGCAGTCCACAACGCAGTCGTTTATACAAGCAGCATAAATTAAACAAAATGCAAATATATGGAAATTAAATGCATTCTGAAGAGTATGTTAAAGAATACATTCCAAGTTTTGACATTTGAAGAGGTAGAAAACTGTATGTACTTAAGGGTTTTACTCTGTGGCCTCGCTACAAAAAATCATAGATAGATATCGATAGAAAGCGGTATTGAGACAAATTCTAACGTACGGCTGCGAATTGTGGATAATAACTAAGAAAGTACAGGATAAACTGGAACTTTGGGAGAGACGGATACTTAGGAGGATTTACGGAGGAAAGACGACGGAAGAAGGATGGGAGAAGCGAACGAATGAAGAAAATTACAATTTGTATGGAGAAGCTCCCGTAATACATTTCGTAAAAATGCACCGGCTGCAGTGGTTCGGCCATCTTGAAAGATTAGAAGAAGAGAGGTTGTTAATTAAAGATATAGGATGGAAGATAAATTATTGAAAGTGAAGGACGGGTAAACCGAGGAGGAAATGAAGGGATGCTGTTATGCTGGATATGGAAAGAAGGGACTCAGGAATTTGAGATTGCTGGCAAGAGATAGGAAGAAATGCCTAGAAGACCTGTAAGCGCTTTATATATCTACAGGGCTTCCAGGTTTTTTATTATTTCCCATCATCTATAGGTTCCTTTTACTGGTTTTCGGTTCCTATCTTTTTTTAGATTTTTTTACAGCATTTACCATTTTATCACCAATTAATTAGCAACCACCTCTCTCTTAATATTGGTTCTATTGACGAAAATGATGTGACGTGCAGCGCCTCTAAACTAAAATCCGACATGACTTCCGGTGATGAGGGTGTTCCGAGTTTCTTGATGCGCGATTGTGCGCCTGTGCTGTCGTATACACTGTGCGTTCTGTTTAGGTTGGTGTCCCAGACATCGACGTTCCCACAGGCTTGGAAAATTAGTAAACTTGTGCCAGTGTTTAAAAAAGGTGACAAGTCAAATATTGTGAACTACAGTCCGATAAGTATGTTATCCAAGTTTAGTATTGGAATGCATACTTTATAACAATATACGGCCCTTCCTATCTGTCAATCAGAATGGTTTTATTTTTGAAAGGTCCCTGGGTACAAACTTAACGTAGATCGCGCAATACCTCTCTAATGCTATTAATCAACGCAAACAGGTCGATGTCATCTACACAGACTTTTCAAGGGCATTCAATTCTATTGATCATAATATACTTCTGGCCAAATTGGATCAAATTTGCTTTTGCTCAGCCCTTGTTACACTAACGGCATCTTATCGGATAGAAAGGGTTACGTTTTCTACAATGGTTATTCTTCTAAATTTTTATATCGTCTGGCGTCCCACAGGGGTCCAATCTCGGTCCCTTGCTTTTTAATATAGATGTAAATGATCTGATGGATGACCTTGGTTGTGAATGCCTGGTGTATGTCGATTATTTGAAGATTTTCAGTATTACCAGCAACACCGACGACTGTATTAAACTTCAATCTGACCTCGACAGGATTCGGAACTGGTGCCACGTAAATTAAATTGTTTTAAATGTAAAAATAATGCGCTGTCGTTTCTTATACTAGGTGTTCTAAACTAGTTACATTTCACTACACGTCCGACTCTGAGTCGGTTGCTAGAAAAACGTTGGCTACGGATTTAGGGGTACTCTTCGATGATGGTTTTACGTTTACCCAGCACATATCTAGCATCTGCTCTTTTGGTAGCAGTTCTCTCGGTTTTCTTGTGAGATCGTATGGCAATTTTTCTAACATGAATTGTATTAAGGTACTATATGTACTATGCCCTTGTTCGATGCGGGTTGCAATATGCATCTGTCGTCTGGTATCCTCATTATCTACAGCAGCAAATCTCGGTCGAACGTGTTCAGAGGAGATTCTTAAAATACTATGGGATACTATAGAATGGACATTTACCCTGCCAAAGGTATCGACTATCTGCGTTTACTTCCTCAGCATAAGTTTTGTATCACTATCCCGTCGCAGAGAGGATTATAGTGCAAAGTTTTTATGTAATCTTCTAACACAAAGGATCGATGTCTCTTCGTTACTCGCGCAAATAAATCTAAATGTTCCAACTCGTATTACCCGCAATTTTGACGTTGTCAACATCCCAACTGCGAGAACCAATATTTTACTGAAATCTCCTTTATACCACATGGCCACTAATTATTTAATAAGCGTAGCTTTTTGGGTTAGTGTTTGTGTGTTACTTGTGTGCGGGTATGTGATAATTTACTTATTTGGTGGAATCTCATTGTAATGCTGTGTATTTTTTCTACAGACATTAAATAGTCTAATTTTGTACAATGTCCTATAATTGGTTTATAAACTGTTGGACAATAAAGGTCATTATTATTATTATTGTCAGTATTTATTTTGCGGCTATCCTTTTTTCAATCTCCCCACTCTTCTGTTCCTATTATCCTTTTTGCAACGCAAATTTCATTGGTTCTTGTTACATAACCCACCTATATTATCCGCTTTGTTCTAATTACCTGTGTTATATCTATCTGGTCGTATACATCAGTTATTTACTTGTTGGTTTATTAGTCCCTCTTCTTTATGCCTCTTCATTTACTTTCACATACATTCTCCTCATAATTTTCCATTTCTACACCGCAACGATATCCTTTTTTTCTTAAATTCACGATGAAAAAAGAACACTTGGTTATATGTTTCACTAAATTTTATTTACATAAAATAAGACAATTGTTTCGGACTCTGCAGTCCATTTTCAATTAACATAAGAATAAATTTTCTAAAGTATAAATGGATGTATGTAACTACAAAATAGAAAGGGGATAACGTTACTAACAAATTTTTGTGTAAATGGAAACGGGGGTATTTTAAGATACAATATAATTATTCAATAGCTCATTAAATTCAAATAACTGCCCTCATTATCGGCGAAAGGCTAAACTCTGTTTGCTCGTTTACAATGTTTAACGACTTATTTTTCGCCTTTGAAATTTCTAATATTTCCAGGAGATTTAATCTTAATCCTTTTGAAGAAGAGTGTAATATATTAAAATTGTCCGATGAGATCATATGGTTGTTATCAATGCAGTGTTCTGAAATCCCTGAGCATTTCCTAGAATTTAAAATGGCTTTTCTGTGTTCAGTAATACGAGTGTGAAAACTTCTACCTGTTTGCCCGATGTAAAACGCATCACAGGTCATGCAATTGACTTTGTATATTCCACATTTTTGTGTTTTTTCAAATCTATCTTTATTGTTGGCCCACAATTTACCTAAATTAAATTTATTTACTGAAATAGTTTTTATGTTGTTTTTTGGTAATCTATTAGTGATTTTATTCGAGGTCCTACCTACATAATTTATGAACCTATGTTTAGGAGATTCTTTTTGAGAAGAAGCATACAAAAAACTATTAATTTGTTGACGTTTTTTCTTTTTCATAATATTGTCTATTATGTCTGGGGTGAAGCCATTATTTATAGCCAAACACTTCAGGGTATTGACTTCTTTATCATAATTTGGTTTAGATAGAGGTAAATGTAAAAGTCTGTGTATAAAGCTGTTAAACGAAACTCCTTTTACAGTCAAAAAGATGGCCTAGCAATGGGCTCCCCATTGTCTTGCCTCTTAGCGGATATTTTTATGTCAAATTTTGAAGATAATTTGTTTAATTCAAATATCCCATATTTACGTCACATTCACAAATGGTTTAGATACGTAGATGACATTATATGTGTTTGGACAGGTACAAATAGACAGTTAGATCTTTTCTTCAATCATTTAAATAATATCAATAATAAAATACAATTTACAATAGAAAAAGAGAAGGTTAACTGCTTAAACTTCTTAGATCTCACGTTAAAGAAACTGAATAATAAATTAGAGTATAGCATTTATAGAAAACATACTTTCACAGATACCCTTATTTCAGCAGATAGCAATCAGTCAAACAGTATAAAAATATCTTCGTTTAACAGCTTTATACACAGACTTTTACATTTACCTCTATCTAAACCAAATTATGATAAAGAAGTCAATACCCTGAAGTGTTTGGCTATAAATAATGGCTTCACCCCAGACATAATAGACAATATTATGAAAAAGAAAAAACGTCAACAAATTAATAGTTTTTTGTATGCTTCTTCTCAAAAAGAATCTCCTAAACATAGGTTCATAAATTATGTAGGTAGGACCTCGAATAAAATCACTAATAGATTACCAAAAAACAACATAAAAACTATTTCAGTAAATAAATTTAATTTAGGTAAATTGTGGGCCAACAATAAAGATAGATTTGAAAAAACACAAAAATGTGGAATATACAAAGTCAATTGCATGACCTGTGATGCGTTTTATATCGGGCAAACAGGTAGAAGTTTTCACACTCGTATTACTGAACACAGAAAAGCCATTTTAAATTCTAGAAAATGCGCAGGGATTTCAGAACACTGCATTGATAACAACCATATGATCTCATCGGACAATTTTAATATATTACACTCTTCTTCAAAAGGATTAAGATTAAATCTCCTGGAAATATTAGAAATTTCAAAGGCGAAAAATAAGTCGTTAAACATTGTAAACGAGCAAACAGAGTTTAGCCTTTCGCCGATAATGAGGGCAGTTATTTGAATTTAATGAGCTATTGAATAATTATATTGTATCTTAAAATACCCCCGTTTCCATTTACACGAAAATTTGTTAGGAACGTTATCCCCTTTCTATTTTGTAGTTACATGCATCTATTTATACTTTAGAAAATTTATTCTTATGTTAATTGAAAATGGACTGCAGAGTCCGAAACAATTGTCTTATTTTATGTAAATAAAATTTAGTGAAACATATAACAAAGTGTTCTTTTTTCATCGTGAATTCATCAAGATGTTTTACCAAGTGCCAAGCGAGAGTTCAATCAATTTAATACTTTTTTTCTTGTTCAATTCCCATATTTCGAATACTTAAAGCACTGAGGTTGAAGTACTGTTGAATATAGTCTCAATTAAGCCTCTATTGCATATAATACCTTAACAAAATAATTGTTAAATTAATTTTGTCCAAGGTTTTCGAAAACTTTTCTATAGAGGAATCTACATTACAAGAGATGTGATTAATGAAATTATACAAGACAGTATCGATACAGTAATTGAAAAGACATCTGTTAGAGTTTGTTGCAAAAACTACGTTTATTAGATTAAGGGATTAACATAATCTACAACTGATATGGTTTAGATAAATATAGATAAAATACTGACGTATTTTTGGTTTTTTTATTCAAATAATGTTTTTTAATATTCGGTTTCTAAATTAATTTCTATCATTACATTTATAAGTATAGAACCTCAATCAACTCTTATCGTAAACATGTATGTGGTATGCATATATCATCTACGTGGGTGTAATTTAATTTCTAATTGTAAAACAAACGTAATAAACGGTTTCAACTGAATCGGCACTGTCGATATCCCCGCAAACCTATTTGGAAGTTCCGGACTATTACGAAATAATTTACCGCCATCATTACCGGATTCCGTATATTTACGAGGCAAATTTTCTCCTTACGAATGGAGGAGGTAGCGGTAGTGCGCGAACGACAGCCAGGTACCAGGTACCGGCTTCAACATAGACAATATCTCGACGCCGCATCGCCGTATAATTAAACAGGACAACGAGAGTATTTTGCCCTGTTTAACATTTCGTTTACCGGCCGATTTAAGATTAGACGTTCGCGCACAGTGCTGACAACCACTTCTCTTCTCAAGCTGGGCACAGTGTACGGCCCACACATCAAGTTCCACTTAACGTACAATAAAACATTCGTGTTGAGAAGCAGATATACACAATATGTGTATTATACTGCGAGTATTAGGTTCTTGCTCTATCGATATTAGATTAAATTGTCCGCGACAGTAACGGCTAGATGTAAAGACAGACATAATTAATGGTCTTTGCTAGTTATTTATGGCGGGATATTTCGATTACGAGTATATTTGATAGACATATATGTTATATTAAAAACTCACTTAAAACATAATACACTGTTATAGTTTATAAATAGTAATTTAAAAAAGGTTAATAGAAAAATGTTATAGCAATAATAACAGCAAAAAAAAATAGAGAAAATACTTGATATTTATCTGAGCAGGCAAAAAATAGAACAAGTAGATAGTTATAAATTCTGAGTTATTGAGGAAAATGGAAAATTTAATAAAAAAATACATGCAAAAATTGCAAAAGTAGAAAATATATGAAGATATTCAAAAGAACGTTAAAACGGAAGACGTAAAGAAATATATCAGAATAGTTGAAACATACATGAGTAGGTAAACCCCACCAGTTTTGTATAATACAAAGGTATTTTTAATAATATAAAATATTATTAAAAATCTGGTGTCCAGAACACAAATACAGGTTCACTATTAATATTTTTTCTGAACATGTCCGAACATATCTCTCCCCAGAGACGTAGATACGTATTTCGCCTTTCTACAGGCTCATCGGTACGCCCCTGCTGGAGAAAGGATATCTTCAGACACATTCACAAAAAAAAACACATCACCATGTCACAGAAATTATCCAGACCGGGCGTAGAAGTAAGGAAGTAAGGAAGGACGGGCGTCGTTGGTTTGTATTGGTTATGTGGACGGGGCGAGGTACTTCGGCTGTCTGACAACAGGCAGCGCTGAATTTACTTCTACGCTCGGTCTGGATCATTTCTGTGACATGGTGATGTGGTTCTTTTTTTTGTGAATGTCTCTGAAGATATCCTTTCTCCAGCAGGGGCGTACCGATGAGCCTGTAGAAAGGCGAAATACGTATCTACGTCTCTGGGGAGGGATATGTTCGGACATGTTCACAAAAAATATTAATAGTGAACCTGTATTTGTGTTCTTCACACCAGATTTTTAATAACATTTTATATTATTAAAAATACCTTTGTATTACGTAAAGAAATATTTTGGCCAGTATTGTTACATGCTATTGATCGTGGACATTAACAGATAAACATAATTCAAAAATAAACACAATATAAATGACGTTTTTAAGGAAGGCTCGAGATAAAACAAGCAATGAGGCGTTAATACAACGTCTACGTATAAAACCAATAGAAATAAAATGATTTAAGGTCAGTTGAGGTGTATGTCGCACGAAGGATTCACAAAAAGAATTCATTATACAAAGTCATAGGGAAATAATACGAAAGGAAGGCCCTGAGAAACATGGAAAGAGGAAAAATTAAAAATAAGAAAAGAATCAGGAAAAGGGCATATGATTGGGAAATGACGAAAGCTAGATGGAGAGAAATATGTAAAATGAAGAAATAACTTAACTTCATTAGCCTTACACTTAAAAGTAGAAAAGTTTGTGATAAAAAAAAAGAATAAAAATTGAAAAATTAGCAGTTTGAAGATTAAGATCTCTATTCGTTTTACGCTATTATTATTGTTATAGAGGAACAGTTCTAAAAGTTGATCAACAAATTGTACATAGCATCCAATCCACTCTTCAAAAATTACATACACTTTTCACACAGTAATGTAAATTATATACAAAGAAGTGAAAACAGTGAACAAAGATAAAATTGTTATAAAAATATTATACCCTTTCGAAGTTTTCCGTTAGAGGAAGCATACTTTCTATACTGAACAATAATCAAATGCTGTCGCTTAATTGGTGACAGTATTCTGATGGAATAGACCGCTAACTCGATTCGACAATTGCCCATAATTCTTATTGTGTTTTAGGCTTAATATGTAATACGTGTTGTGTGATATCTTCCCGTGAGATTGATACCTGGGGACTGCGAATATAATTCCAGATCCTCAATTCTGACTTTGGCAAAAAAATGTATTGCTCTCCTAATCGTATTCTTAGGGTTATTGTCAAGTATTAATAACCATTTGAGAGTCATACCTTCTTCTGTATACGGTAAAGCTGTGTTGTTATTCATATTGTCACATAATACAATTGATTTCAAATGTTATTGAATCAATATATTGAACCTGTATCGTAGTACAAAAATCGCGTTTTATTGTCGATAATATGCGTTTCTGCTTAAAAATCTGTATTTATCAGTTGTCTAGCATACGCTTTACGAACACTAGAATCGTATAATACTATTGTAAAATAGTACTATTATTGGGATAATACTAATGTTGTAGCAGTAGAATACTTCTATCTTCTGGTATTCTTTAGCGAAGTTCAGACGTTGATGGATATTTTACTTACTTCATAATGTTTATTTAAAATACTGAGTTTCATAATGAGGAATTATGCACGTGTGTTTGTTAAGCTACTAACATTAATATTCAATATATTTTTTAAATATTCTAAATTTCCTGTCCATTGAAAAATAGCTAGAATAAAGAAGGGGTATCCCGTAGATGTGAAGAATTACAAACCTGTAGCTATTCTACCAAATTCCTCCAAAGATTTTGAGTAGATAATGTATAATAACATTTTAGTCAAAATACAGCCTTATATATCACCACGTCGAGATCTACATATCTACTATAACGAATTTTGTCATCACAACCCAAGAAATTGCACAAGAATTTGATCGAAGTGGTCAGTCGGATGATGTGTATGCACATTTTATCATGAAGTTCTGCTTCGAAAGCTTAGCTACTGTGTATTAACTACACCCATGTTAGCTCTATAGTTATCTGCATAATAATTACGGATTTAAGTCATATACTTACTTTGCGACATTGGAGACTGTTCAGCGCAAATATATTTTCTTACCATGTTTATTAATAATATACTCAAGTACGTTCCTTGTTCCATATTGGCATATGCAGATGATACAAAAATATATCGCGCAGCATATAGTAATTCTGATGGTGTGCTTCTATTGAATCAAATATCGCTAAATGTAATGATGTTTCAATTACTAGAAGATTGAATTCTTACACTATCAGAGATATTTCGATAACCCGTTATTACATTATTAGGGTTTTTAGGTATCATCTTTAACAGCCAACTAACTTTTGTCCAATATGTGCGATACAGCATTAAAGTATTTTGAATTTATCACACCTAAAACAAGAGATTTTACTGATCCCTTTGCAATAATAGCATTATTTAATGTATTCGTAAGATGCAAATTGGAATATGGCAGCATTATTTGGTATCCGCGTTATGTTGTGCATAGTCATATGATTGAAACGGTATAACGTAAGTTTCTGAAATATGCTACATATAAAATGGATGGCGTTGATCCAGAATGCGGTAACGACTATGGACTTTTTACTTCAACGACATGCAATTGAGTCTCTGAGTGTGCGTAGATGTCTCTGAGTGTGCGTAGATACAACGCAAGCGCGTCTTTCATTCACAGACTAGTGAATAGTAAGATAGATTCTCCGTTCTTATTGGCATACTTAAACATTAACTTTCTTAGAATGACGTCTAGATATAGCAATACTTTGAAGGTTCCTATGTACAGGGCATACATTTTACTTATAGTCCGGGAGCTACGGGCATTTTTGGCTCGTGAAAGTATACACCATAAATTTTTTACCGTAGGTAGTTTTCATACTGCTGATAAAGGAACTGACCGTCAGACCTTTGGGAGGCGGGAAGTTATGGTGTAGGAGGCTGACGAAGTTGCCGGAAAAACTCTTCAAAATAGTAGCAGTATACACGCTACAAATTATCACATTACTTATTTATGGTGTAAATTTAAGAAAAACAATCGTCCGACGTCGATATGCCGGTAAAATCGTCGTCAGTTATGTATAAGTAGTCGTCGGAAAATTCTGGAAATAAAAGTGATAGTATACAATCTGAAATTGATACTGGTTATTATTTATGATTAATATAACAAGAAAAAGATCGTCAGACTGCATGATAATGGTTAAAAGTTCGTCAGTCGGGCCTATAGAGTGTAGCGCAGCGTTAAATAGCATTGAGCGCGCGGCGTCTTTTCCGGTCCAACTGACAGACTTTTTACCATTATCATGCAGTCTGACGATTTGTTTCATGTTATATTAATCAGAAATAATAACCAGTATCGATTTCAGATTGTATACTACTACTCTAATCATATTTCTTGAGTCATTAATATGAAAATTATATACAAGAATATTACAAGAATTAGATTACATGAAATGGAGTAATATTAATAAATTAATTAATAAATGAAAACGAATAATGTATAAATTGTAATACTAGCAGTATTGTGGAAGACTTTATTTTTCTCGGTATATACAAAAATTGAAAATTATTTCAATTATGATGTCATCACAATTTATGCGTCTTCATCATATTCAGTTTCATAATCACTAGCCTCCAAAGAAGTATCACTGCTGCAATCATCCAGCGCACTCTCGCCGTATTCTAAATCATTCTCATTTTCCTGTGTTTCTGTGTCGTTCAAATTTTCTGAAAAATGCATAAATATGAAATAAGGAGCATAATATATCGATAATTCTTATTAGAATGAGCACAATGAAATACCTATGATATTTTCTTCTTGATCTATACCATCAGTTATCGTCTGTATGGAAGGTAACTGGTCACCTTCGAACCATTGAAAGTAATATTTGTTATCTTCTTCTCTCCATCCATATTCAATCGGAGATGAAATGACAGGATTGTCATGGTGAGCATGGCTCCACATTCGAGCGATATACGTTGTTCTCAATAAATGTTGGCGTAATTCTGATCTACGCGGAGGAAGCGCAGAGCCATCGAAATTATTGTCTACTCGCAGAATATCTTCGTTTCTTTTTATTGTGTACGTCTTCATAAACTGCGCTACTCGTAACAAATTTATATCGTCCAAATTATTATATCCATAAATTCGACATACAAACTCCTCCAATACTTTAAATGGTTCATCTAAATCTTCATTCGACCAATCACAAATATCAATGAATGTTCTAATGAATTTTGCCGATTTTCGCAGTATTTCTAGAGGCTTTTTCTTTCCTTTCTTAAAAAAGGAAGGATTAAAATCACAGCCTGTGAGAGCGGGAAATCCTGGTAATGCTCTACATAACTCATCACCTAATTTTTCATGTAATTCGGTGATGTTAATATATCTGTGAGCATTACCTGTTCCCATAAGCATCGAGATCTGAAGATTTTGTGTGAATTTACTCATGTTCCCAAACATAATTACCAAAATATCAGTGTCAGAACATCTTATTGTAACGCAAGCATCAAAGTTTAGCTTGAAAACGTGAAACGCAATTTTAGTGTCTGCTTCTTCGTGATTAAAACTTTATCAATATTTAACGTTTTTTCTAACGATAATCTTAGCAATTTTCCAAAAATATCTCGATGCATCTTCAATTCCATTATTTTTCCATTCATTGTCATTTTTCGTTTTGCCACTGCGTCAGCAAACGTTATGAGTTTATTTTTATTTATAGGGTTCTCACATCTGTTTTTGTCTTCAGAACATTCTTTAATAAATATCTCTTGTTGTTTCATGCCCAAATTCCTTACATTAAGTAAAAAATTTGCAATATCTTCGTTTACAGCCTGTCCAGTTGAAATGTTGTATAAATGGTCATTATCGATATGTTCTGAAAACGGATTTAAGTTCTGCCTTATTTGTGAATTGAATGCTACTATTTGATGTTTATGCTTCTTTATTCTATGATTTGATAGATCTGCTGTGATATCTTGCGACTTCCGTAGACCAGTTTTGTCCATCATAAAAGTAATTATTGTTGAAAGTATGCTGTGGCTTCTGCACCACCGCTGTCGAGCGCCGATAGAATTAGTTAAATAACTTATCCCAGTTAACTTGTTTGCTGCGTCGGTGTTTATTGTCTGCTCCAGTGTTAAATCAATAGCTTGCCTTGAGAAAGGCTTATCGGTCCTTCTTACACCAAATGAACCTTGTATCAATTGCTCTTGTAAACCTGGATGACTTTCTCCAACTTTTAATAAATTATCATGATACAATATTAAATAGCGAGAATAATTTTGTTGGTAGCAGGTAGTCGATTCGTAACGAATCTCTTTTACCCAAACCAAACAGATTTAGCTATATACTACTCGTTTCAAAATTTTAAATATCTCCAAACAGATTTAGCTATACATTACTCGTTTCAAAAATGTAAATGGTAAACGGTAAATATCATATACATGATTGAAAAAAATTTCTATGAAATTAATGGTTTGTGTGTTAATTTTAATTTTCATATTAATGACTCAAAAAATATGATTAGAGTAGTAGTATACAATCTGAAATTGATACTGGTTACTATTTATGATTAATATAACATGAAACAAATCGTCAGACTGCATAATAATGGTTAAAAGTCCGTCAGTTGGACCGCAAAAGACGCCGCGCGCTCAATGCTATTTAACGCTGCGCTACACTCTATAGGCCCGACTGACGAACTTTTAACCATTATCATGCAGTCTGACGATCTTTTTCTTGTTATATTAATCATAAATAATAACCAGTATCAATTTCAGATTGTATACTATCACTTTTATTTCCAGAATTTTCCGACGACTACTTATACATAACTGACGACGATTTTACCGGCATATCGACGTCGGACGATTGTTTCTCTTAAATTTACACAATAAATAAGTAATGTGATAATTTGTAGCGTGTATACTGCTACTATTTTGAAGAGTTTTTCCGGCAACTTCGTCAGCCTCCTACACCATAACTTCCCGAGGTCGCGCGGTCTGACGCTCGGTTTATCATTAAGCAATATATAAACTATTATTAAAATCATAACCTACTATGTATACTATTACTTATGAAAAAGGTCCCGTAGCTCCCGGACTATTAAATCGGCTCTTGTACATTCAGTTGTGAATGCAAACTTAATTGATAGGGACACTTTTAATGCTGGTGTCAATTAAGAGAACAAGAAATCATACATGACTTTTGACTACGTATTGTTTATTTTTCTCTGTGTATTACTCTTGTGCATACGTATGAAGCTACTTAATTTTGTCTTATTTTATCCGTGTAATGGAATACTTTTCTATTGGACAAATAAATAACTATTATTATTAAAGTGTACTTTTCCGAGACTTTCTTGCTATTCAATTATGACTTTGTAATCTCTTTCGAATTGTTTTGCAATTGATATTTAAATTAATTTCATTTCTTAGCAGCTTAAGATCTTTTAAATATACCTGTATGTTCCAACTTCACGTCCTAATTTTAAAATGAATACAGGCGTTTGTTTTCTTCGGCCCATATTATGTTCTTCTCAAAGATTTTTCAAATTCCATATTCTTTCTTTATAACACTGCAAAAAGATACACGCTGTTATTTCAGGTTTAATATTTTAAACTCATTGCACGTTGCTCACAATACGAATACGACTATTATTTTGACCGGGCTTTTCATGATCTTTAAACCATAAAATGAAGGGAATATTCAATTGATAAATAGATTGCTAGGTGTACATGTAAATGTGTACCTTTAAAACCTTCTTTAATTTACGAACTGTTGGTATTCATAATTGTTAAACGGAGATTAGAAAACTAGTTTTAAATTTTCAAATAATATTTAATATACTACAATTGCTTTACCATACATTAGTTTCATTGTATTGCACTAAAAATTATTTCAAAACTTAAAACTAGTTTTTTAATATTTTTTTAAATAGAGATCCAACATATATCCTCTTCGTCAATCTATAATTCTTAATTTTGTAGGTAGTACGACCTACGTATTTGTCTACAAAATTTCTTATAGAACAGCTGTATTATTGTGGCTACAACTGTATGTGTATATGAAGATATTATTTAGGTACATAACATACAGTAAAACCTCTAATTATGGACACCTCCGACAATCGGACACCTCTAAAAAATGGACATTTTTTGTGGTACGAAATTTTATAATGGGTTTTCTTAACAATAGTCACTCCTAATATTGGACCCTCCATAAATCGGACGCGGACACCCCTTTATTTCATCGAAGCAATGAAACATCTGTAAATATATCTCTTAATTAAGGACAGACAAGACGGGCGGCGCCGAATAAAATTTTGCAATTATGTATGTATGTATGTACTTTTATTGCTGCACACGTGGATGTATATCTACTCGGGTTTTTCCCATAATACATATGTATGTACAAAGTGTACACGTGGAAGTATATCTACTCGGGTTTTTCCCATAATACATAAAAAGGAACGACGGTTTACCACTGGCCTACTCGTCAGGTGATAAGTGGAGTGATATTTTGAATCAGTTTGAACTAGCCTTTGATAGTGTCAACATGGATTCTAGTAAAAGAAAGCGGTTAACAATCCAAGATAAAATTGATATTATTGCGGTTAGTGAACAGCAAAGCTTAAGTGTCCGAAAGCTCGCGGAAAAGTTTGGTGTCGGAAAGTCGCAAATTAGTGATATAGTGAAAAACAAAAGTGAAATAAAAGAACTTTTCCAGAAAAATGGAAACATAGCTCAAAAAAGGAAGTTTCCAAAAACCAGTGGTTTAGCAATGGGCGGAGCAGTGTTCAACTGGTTCTGGAAGGTGCGAAACAAAAATATTCCCATGTCAGGACCCCTACTCAAAGAAAAGGCGCTGGAAGTAGCACAAAGTTTACAACTCACCGAATTCAAAGCGTCTAACGGTTGGTTGGAGAAATTTTGTCAAAGACATAAAATATCATTTAAAAAGTGTGTGTGGGGAATCTGCCTATGTAAACATGCAAAATGTAGACGATTGGAAAGGCAAGTTGCAATCAATATGCAAAGATTACTCTCCGAAAGATATTTTTAATGCTGATGAAACCGATTTATTTTTCCGCGCCCTTCCGACAAAAACATTTGCGTTAAGAAGTGATAAATGTGCCGGAGGAAAATCTGCAAAAGAACGACTAACTATGTTCAAATATGGAGGGTGATAAGGAAAGGCCGTTAGTCATCGGTAAAAGTAAGAAACCTAGATGTTTTAAAGGAGCTCATGTGGATAAGTTGCTGATAGGATGGATATCTAACAAAAAAACGTGGATGACTTTGGATATTATGTCAGCTTGGTTAAAGAACTTTGATAACAAGATAAAGAAAGAAAAAAACATGTAATTTTGTTTCTTGATAATGCCACTTCTCATCCGAAGATTTCATTGGAAAACGTAAAATTGGTTTTTCTGCCTCCAAATACTACCTCGCATTGTCAACCTTTGGACCAGGGTGTGATTCAAAACTTTAAGGTAATTTACCGGAGAATGCTTGTAAAAAGGCTTTTGGCGTTAATGGATACTGAAAATTCACTAGAAATGGTAGAAAAAAACATTACGGTAGTAACTGCATTAATATGGATATCAGCTGCTTGGACAAAACTGTTTTCAAAAATGCGGATTCAATCAAAGTGACAGTGATCTAAGTGCAGAGTGCGATACAGAAGATAATATACCATTAGCATTTTTATTTCCCAATTTTAACATCACTAATTTAGATTTAAGCACATACGCATTAATTGATAATGAGTTATTTACTGAAAATCCTAATGTTTCCATTATAGATTGTATCGATGAAATTACTGATATCAGTGATGAAAAGGAAAATGAGATTGAAGAGAAATTTGTAACTAGTATATCACATATTTCAGAAGCCCATCAAAAATTAAAAGATCTTGAGGACTATTTCTTAAGCACTAACAGTTTTAACATTGCTAATAATATTTCTCAAGCTCTTCTTGAATGTGAATCTGAGATATTTAAACATAAAATGA
The DNA here is from genome assembly GCA_935421215.2 of Melolontha melolontha. Classification (NCBI taxonomy): domain Eukaryota; kingdom Metazoa; phylum Arthropoda; class Insecta; order Coleoptera; family Scarabaeidae; genus Melolontha; species Melolontha melolontha. Next base: position 161,278,806 of record OW285237.1, on the reverse strand, counting down.
AAAAAGCAAGACAAACAACAATTAATGATTATTTCAAGTAAAATCTAGCATAAAATATGTATGTATGTATGTGTATTAAGTATTGTAAATTTTTTTCGACTTTCGTCTTATTATGTGTGATTAAATTGATATGAGAATGAATGTTTTTTTTTCATTTCTTTTTTCACCTCCACATTTTGGACACCTCCATATATTGGACATTTTAGGATTCCCCGTCAGTGTCCATTATAAGGAGGTTATACTGTATTAGCGGAAAGCATTTAATTAAATAATAGTTGTGAACGGACTTTATTTTACGTTTTCTTGGCTTATCATATGTGATTCTCTTAAATACAGGGTGGCCCGAAATGACCGAAGGGGTTTGAGTTCCTTATAACTTCTTATTTAAGATACAATTATTAAATTTTTTTAATTTTAAATACAGTATATTAATGGAGAATATTTTTAATTTAATTATGAAAAATTATATATGTGATGGCCATTTTCTGCTTCGCATATTCGTGCTCTTTCAAAAACATTTTCCATAACCTTTCGCAAAACTTCAGGTGTTATGTTGTTGATTTCGTCGCGTTTATTATTTTTTAATTGCTGTATGGTTCGAGGCTTATTAATATAGACTTTGCCTTTCAAATAATCCCAAAGGAAACAGTCTGAAGCGGTTAAATCCGGTGAACGCGGAGGCCAATTAAAATCGCTTGTACGGGAAATAATTCGTTCACCAAAGATGTCGCGTAAAAGAGCCATTGTGTCCCTCGCAGTGTCCGCTGTGGCTCCATCCTGTTGGAACCATACTTGCGGATGGTTTTCCACGGCTGGCCTTAAAAAATTTTCCAACATTGTCCGATATCTAACACCAGTGATGGAAACGGCGTCACTGTGTTCATTTTCAAAAAAATATGGGCCAATTATCCTTTCCGACGAAACACCGCACCAAACGGTACACTTAAGTGGGTGTAATTCTCGCTGTTGAACTACTCGTGGATTTTCCGTAGCCCATATCCTGCAGTTTTGCCTATTAACGAACCCATTTAATTGGAAATGAGCTTCGTCGCTCATAATTAGATTATGAATAAAATCATGATTTTCTTCTGCTTTTTGACGAAAATAAATTGCATAATCAAGTCGATGCTGGTAATCTGTCGGTTTCAATTGTTGGACAAGCTGAATTTTGTATGGAAACATTCTTATTGTATGCAAAATTCTCTACAGCGAGCCTCTTGAGAGGCCAAGTTGTGTCGAACGTCTCCTGGTTGATGTTTCTCCATCTTCCCGAATACTCTCCTGTACATGTTCAATATTGTCATCTGTGTGCACCGTTTGTCGTCTGCCGGCACCAGGAAGGTTGCTTACTGCCCCTTGTTCTCGAAAATTTGCAACCAGACGGTTTATAGTTGACTCTGTGGGTCCAACCCGCACATTAAAATAACGACGATATGCACGCTCGAGTCAAAACAATGGATCGTTGATTTGAGAAATAAAGTTCAACGATTTTGGCACTTTGTTCAATTGTGTACTGTTCCATTTTAAATTCCCCAAGTCTTCTTTACAAAATACTGAAAACAAAAAAAAAAATTATAATAAAAAAGTTATAAGGAATTAAAACCCCTTCGGTCATTTTGGGCCACCCTGTACAACGTGTTTCAAAAAGAACTTCATCTCAGTAGGCATTAAGTAACTAGTAGTTGCAAATTATTATAAACGACTTGCCTTTTATTTATAACTAACTATTTATCTAATGTCAGTTTGACATTTGTCATTTTATGACTAGCAATATATTCTATATATATATATATATATATATATATATATATATATGTATATATATATATATATATATATATATATATACAAACACATATATGTACACATTGCAACAAAATTTTTAGTGTTGAAGCAATTTCTTAACGGAGAATGGGATTCCTACGCGCAATCTATGCGGCAGTTTCATTTGCAGTTTCCTAATATAGTTGTGGATAATATCGCTTTACATCATTACATTCGTCTAGTCGTCGAAAAGTTTTGGGCCACACGATCTGTGTTAAAAGGCAGAAGTTCTGGTAGACCACGTACACAGCAAAATATTGTTGAACACGTAGAAAACCTTGTTGGAGAAAACCCACATACATCAGTTCGTCGTTTATCAGTTCAAACGAACGTGTCTTCTAGTATCGTTCATAGAATTTTGAAGCGTCGTTTACATACGTATCCATACAAAGTATCGATTGTTCAACATATCTTACCTAGAGATCACGCTAGTAGGCTTAATTATTGCAACTTATTTCAAGAAAATTTAAATAATGACGAAATTCTTGATCAAAGTTTTTTTTACTGATGAAGCATGGTTTCATTTAAGCGGATTTGTAAATAATTAAAATTACAGGTCTATAAAATGGTCTATAAACAATCCAAACAATCACACCGAAGTTTATTTACATCTTGTTAAAATTGGAGTATGGTTAGATGTATTCCGTCGTAGAAAAATAGAACCAATATTTTTTCACAATAATATTAATCACCGACGATACCGAGAACAGTTATTAACACCATTTTTAAGGGACCAATTCAATGGGGGTTACTTCTAGCACGATGGGGCTACTGCACATACAACTCGTGAAAATTTAGCGCTTTTAGAATATTATTTCCCTTATCGAGTTATAAGCAGAGGTGTTTGGCCAGCAAGGTCACCAGACCTTATTCCGTTAGATTTTTCTACTTTCAGATTGCTTCGAAATGAAGTATATAAGACAAGAATGAATAACTTAAATGGCTTGATGAATACAATTACAATTAAATGTAATGAAATAATTTATTAAATAAATTATTATGCATTCAACAGAATGGTGACCATTTTGAACACTTGTTATAAATTACAATAATTACAATTTCTACAAATTAGTTATTAATATCTCATCTTTAAAGTTTTCTTATTAAATAAATTAATAATCCAATAGTACTTGTTATTAATTTCATCACTATAGCTTTTGATGATAAATTTTGACAGTGACAGGTAGTAGATAACCTTCATACAATTTAATCTATATCCGCATTTCAAGAATGCAGGACACCCTAATTTATAGGAAAAATTCATGGACAACTAAATGTAATTCTTTTTGAAACACATTGTAGATAGTTTTAAATAAAAAACTTTATTCATACATTGCATGTTTATAATCGTAAATATTACTAACGTAAGAAATCCTGATTTGATTTATATTTTCTTACTTGCGGATCGAATATTTTAACATTTTACGTTGAAAAAGCTTAATACGCAGTGTATATTTATTAACTTTCCTTTAAGCACAATCTATATAACGGTTTTTCAGGTACTATTTTAGTACAAGCTTTGTTCATTTCATTGGCAGCAATTCGTGCAGACCATCGGTTTTTCTCAACATTTTTTTTTATATATTTTCCTCCGTACTCGGCGATCCATACCATACATGCAGTTGTTCGCGTGCGTGCTCCTGAATATGCGTTTATGTGCGTGTAAATAACAAGATTCACTAACCTAACGCACACAACACTCCGGCTGGAGAGCAGTAACGGCAACATGCGTTCGCTCACTCGCACATACTTCGAAAAGGTAACGGTAAAAGAGAGAGAGCACGCAGCGAGGAAAGATCGATAAGATTCCGAGTGCACCGATGACTCATGCGACTCTACTCCTGCCTTTTCTGCAGGCTTCCCCCGTCTCGCCGCTCTGCAACTGCCGCCACGCATCTCTCTAACTCTCTGCCCGCTGAAAAAATCAATCCTGGAGGAGACGCAAATGTCAAATGTTGCCAAATTTCAGGTTATGGCATCACCTAACACTCGTTCTCACCCTCCACCCCCCGGTCACTTCTCTGCACCGTCTCTTCATCCAAAGCTTTTCTTCACTTCTGTTTTCGGCGTGTTTTCCGTACTTACAAGCGGACACATCTTGTTTTTGTACTATTCACGTTATTATTTATCTCTTGTCTTATAATTTTACGTTTTTTATCTTCAGATAAACTATATAATTTATAATGTTATTAGTAAGTGTGTTTACAATAGATAAAAGGACAAAAATCAGAAGATATAATCGTAATGTTGTTATTATTTTTTTATTCTTCTTAAAAGCTTTGCGCTGACAGCCTCATAATAAATTCTCTTTTCTACATCCTTTTAAAAAATTAGAAATAGCCCAATATTCAGTAAAACCTAGATTTTCAGAGGTTATATTTAAGTAAAACTAATAAAAACTTTAGCCAATGTTTAATACTATAATATGATGAGCTTGTAAGGATAGTGTACTAATTTTCAATTCATATTGTGCTAGTTTAAAATAAAATAATCTTTCTGTTTTCAATATATCAATGATTCAATATAATGTAGACTTAATGTTATTTACCAAAATGAATGACTAAAGTAGCATTCATTTACGGCCGGTTTCATAATGTTTCCTTAAACGGGATTTTATCTGAAAGTCAATTTTGTCCAAAGCTCTTTTAGGTGCTATATTAAAAGGCAACCATCTCATAATGATAACGCCAATTCTTCTTAACTGAAAGGATTTTATCAGAATAATTGAAACATACAAGAGTAGGTAAACCCCACCAGTTTTGTATAATACAAAGGTATTTTTAATAATATAAAATATTATTGTATTGTGAAAGGATTTTACCCGAAATTAGTAACGTTGGTCATATTGAAAATTCAAATTGATTGAAATAGGTGCATCAGATCCAGAACATAAATAAACATTACCTAGTATTTTGTAGAGTCATATAACGTCTTGCTGGTTTAGTGTTTTTCAACAAATTTGCCTAAATATTATAATAATTATTACGAATATGTGCTAAAGTAGTATTTGTAGCGAGAGAAATCGATAAAATCAAATTATTTCGTAGTTGAATTTCTTCATATTTCAGCATGTAGCAGAATTAATAATTCTACGCCTAGCAAAAGAATTCGTACGAATTTTTCTAAAGGTCAGCTTCTTTAAAATGAGAAAATCAGTAAATTTAAGAAAATTATAGAAAATAATGCAGTCTTTAAAATTTCATGTAATGTAAAGGTGAATTTATGTTAGTATTGTGTTTTTTTTTAAATTTGAATATATAAATTTAAATATATAAATGTGAATTTAAATATATAAAAATTTGTGGCACAATTAAATCTATAAAAAGTCTTCCTTTGGAGACTGTGGTTAAATAAAAACTCAAAAAATGGAATAAAATCCCTTACCACAGTTAATAATCGTATCCTAAATACGTATTTCTACAACTAAGTTGTCATCATCAGTAGGTAAAACCACTAATCAAAGTGTTAAACATTGAGCACAGTAAAGCTAATATATAAAATCGAGCACAACATTACACGGCGTATACACCGAATTTAACACAAATTCACAAACTAAAATTACGTTAACTTACCCCTTTTAAAAAAAACGGGTATATACCTGATTTCACATTCAAATTAACTTTATCGTTGGTGTTTAGAGACTTTTGAAAACACCATGAAAAGTCTCCTAGGTAATACCAAAGATAAAGTTAATTCAAATTTGAAATCAGGTATACACAAAATTAATTGCCGCGATTATAATTCGAAATATATAGGACAAATAAAACGCTCAATAATAACGCGTTTTAAAGAACACATATCACATATTAAATTTAATAGGCCAGAAAAATCGAGGGCCGGAAACCATGTATTGGACACGGATCAGAACGTCACGGTAAAAGGATTAAAACTTGTCAAAAATATTAACAACTCCAAAGATCTGGATGCATACGAAAGCATTCATATCGTTAAAAGCAAAATTTAATATGTATAACTCGGACAACGGTCCTATCTCATATAGTTGTCTTATTTCATTCTTAGAATCGAGGTAGACACAGTTGAGGGCCTGAAAATAAACAAATGTTGTTGCCGTTTTCTTAAGAAGGGTAAATTGGGGTAATTTTAGTTTGTGTATTTGTTTTAGATTCAGGACACCGGTAAAGTTCTGCGCGATTTTATGTGTTATCTTTACTGTGCTCCATGTTCAACACTTTGATTAGTGGTTTTACCTATTGATGATGACAACTTAGTTGTCGAAATACTTATTTAGGATACGATTATTAATTGTCGTAAGAGGTTTTATACCTTTTATGAGAATTAAATCTATATTTGAAAATAAAACATACATTTATTTACATTTGCATTATAATTTTCCATTTACAACCTTAACCTTGCTCTATTAATTACAGAGCTTGCTTTTCTGCTTCATTATCAAAATTATCCACATCTGGAATATTTAATTCTAAAGGTATATCTTTCGCATGTCTAATGCTATATTGTGCAGCAACTATAACTCATTATTTTATATAGTTTATATTATGTATTTACATTTAAACGAATTGACCAGAAAGTATGATATTCATTCCTTTTTACTAACAATTGCGGGTACAAATTACCACGATTGAAGGCCGTGTGCTATTTGTAGGTTAAATGGTCATTTAAATCAGGTAAATGGCAATTTTTCTTCCTTTAACTAAGACAAGCTTTTAACCTAATGGGAATTATCAGACAAAATATTCCACTAAAAGACCTTTTAAAAAATAAAAGGCCGTTCAAATATATTATGAAACCGACCATTCCTTAGTAGTTTGTTGGCTGCATTATATACTATTTACTTAAAACAATAAAACTTCTGGTACACATATCGCTTTCATTTTGTTTTTGTAGGAAATTTCTTAATTTGAATTGCAGTTGAAACAATTTTATTTTAATTTCACCACAAGTTTAAGCTATTTTATGTTATTTAATATTTCCTAGATATTCACCATTTCTGTGGCACTGCAAAAACAAATATCAAAACAGCAATGAAAAGTGGACCGAAAATAGATCTAGGGAATGTTGAAAGTTAATTTGTCATGAAAGTCCTAGAAAGTAGAATCTCCATATCTAAATTTTTGGCTTATTGAATAAAATATCTTCCTCCTGGAGACCTTGAATCTATTTTTTGGTACATAATTGTATTGTTTAAAGATATTATCTAGACATAATTCAAATCTCGAGTGTTAGCATTCGGTTTGTCTTAGTATTTAGCTGTAGTCCTGTAAATTGCAAATTTTTATTGTTTTAATTTCTTTTTCAGAAATTGGTAAAGTGTGATATTTCTGTAAAAGAAGAATGAGTTATTTTCGCTTTATTTTTGCAAGTAAGATGCACATACTATTAAGGTATCTATTATAAGCTTAAACATTTTTATATCATTAGTTTTACGTATTTTTTAGACAAAATTTGATTCAATTTCTTAGATAAAATACTCAGACCGGTTGCATAAATATGAGGTGCTACCCAGAAATTCGCGGAATTTTAATGTGGCGCGCGAAGGGATGGTAGTACGGCTGTATAGCGCTAGATGGTGTGAGCTACGTCTATACTAAGTCAGTCTGTCAAACGCTACTTTGCTAGGTAGTGACAAACAGCGTTTGTGTTTATATTTGTTGTATTGTGTTTCTGCGACACGATAATATCTGATGTGAAAGAGTAAAGAACGTACATCAAATTCTGCCTAAAACTTGCTGGCGACGAATCATGGGTATGATCCCGAAACAAAGCAGCGGTTATCACAGTGGAAGACACCACGACCTAAGAAAGCACGGCAAGTTCGAAGCAACATTTAAGATCAAGTTGTTGATTTGCTTCTTTGACGTTGATGGCATCGTGCATAAGGAACTTCTCTCACCAGGTGAAACAGTTAATGCACAATTTTATTGCAATGCTCTTTGGCGACTAAGAGAAAATATTTGACGCAAGCGATTCGTGGATCCTGCACCACGGCAATGCACCAATCCACACGTCACCTGCTGTGCATAAGTTTCTAGGCTCAGTGAAGATGGCAATACTACTCCCCCCCCCAAGATATTGCCCTTTGTGACTACTTGCTCTTTCCGAAGTTGAAACTGAAGCTCAAAGAGCGGCGTTTTGAAAAGATTGAGGAGATTCGAACCATTAACACGCGATGACTTCCAGTACCGCTTTCAGTCATGGACAAGTTGCTGTCGGTGCATTCATGTGGAAGGAGAGTACTTTGAAAGGGATATATTGTATTTTTTTTCACATTCCGAGAATTTCTTGGTAGCCCCTCATATATGAGATTTACTTAAAAAAGGAAAAGAAAACGTCTTTTAATATACAATATTTTTGTTATTATTAATTAGGTAATTTATGTTGTATGAAAATAAATTGAAAATATGATTTCTGGACGAACAAAAAAATAAACACTGTTAAAATTCGCTTACGGAACTATTTAGTCTAGAATCCTCCTTCAATTATTATAATACCCGGAGCGATAACTGAATGTATATTAATTGCGTTTGTTTGAAAAAAAATATCCATTTGAATCTACGTATTACAATCTCTGCAGTGGGACAAAGAGTGAATTATTTAAAGATTATCCTAGAAGACGACGACCTAGATCTTAATTTAATACTAATATAGAGAGTGTCCACACTATGATATTTTGATGAAGAAAAAGTCTACGCCAAATTCGTTCCACATACCTTAACTGATGAACAAAAAGAACTTCGAGTAGTAACCGCAATTATATTAATAGCCTCTCTTCTACTCTCTTCTACGATCTCTCTACTAAACGTTAGAATATTATAATCTTTCAATGATGTCACCCACCGTACGCGTTAACACATTCGAGGGCCTCCTGGAATAACACCAGATAGAGTCTGGAATGTTCTCGACGCGCAAGTAGGACTATATATGCTGCTCAGAAGGGATCCAGGACGCTCATTGTGGCCAAGTTGATAGCAGTTACGAGTATAAATAAATATTGTTGTATAAATATGAAATAAATACTGTTATTATTTTCGAAGTATTATTTTAGCGGATATCTCAGAGAGAAAAATCATCTAGATGCCCTAAGTTGTATGGTTTGCCGAAATTACACAAGTCTGAGGTTCCTATCAGGCCCAAAGTCAACTCAGTCGATTAACCTACTCAAGCAATAGAACGATATCTAGCCTCACAATTACAACCGTACGTGGAAGAAACGGAATTATACGTAAAAAACTCTATTCACTTTATCGACATAATTAAGCAACTCCGTCTTGACAAGAGTGACATGGTGTGTGTTCCGAGTGAGTTCCGATGTAACGACTCTTTTCACTCAAGTGGCAGTACAACAAACGATATCTGTCATCCAAGAAAAGTATACCGGCAGAGCATTCATTAGTTTGGCGAAACATTGCATAACGAACATATATTTTACGTACGAAGACCAGAAATACACTTTGAATTCGTCTCCCAAGTCAACTGTCAAAGTTGTTTTTTTATAAAGAGATTTAAGATGGATTATTGAGGCGATTACAGCGAGTTGGTTCAGACTTGTGCTATTCCAGCAACTAGTTGGTTGCATCACAACAACGCATCTACACATTAGTGTTAGCTTTTAGCAAATAAATCCGAATCATTGCTGTATTTACTAAATTTAACTCCGGTAAACATTTTTCCCAAAATTGAATATTGTCCTAATAAGAAGACGTCGAAAATGTACACTGACTTTCAATAAAATCCCGTACACCTACTTTTGGCTGTATTAAATAACCTTTTCTGGTGACATTTCTAATTTGACATTAGTAAAATTTAAATAAATCAAGATTGATCAAAATGTTAAAAAGGTGATAAAGTATTAATATTATCAAAATTAGAAGAAGGATGGTCCATAAGAAATGTAGTTAGAATATTTAATATAAATAAATCGGTTTTGAGTGTTAAGAAAAAATGGGAAGGAGATGGAAGTGTTAAAAGGAAAAAAAGTTTCAGGATGGCCAAATCAGCAACAGGATGAATTTTTATTAGATTATTTAAGAGAAAATCCATTCAAAACAGCAAGAGATGCGGTTTTTCAGACAAATTTTCCAGGATCTTGGTCAACAACATGCCGCAGAATTAGCACTTTAAAATTAACAAATTAATTAAAACAGTTATTATCTGTAGAAAATAAACAATCCAGTCTTATTTTCATTAAATTATGTATATCGCAAACAAAATTTCTGGGAAAGTGCAGCATCTTCGGACAAAAAATATTCTAATCAAATCACGATGGTCACTTGAATGTGTACCGCCCAAGAAACACAAGATATGATTAAAGATATTTGTCTACGCGAAATAGATCTGGAAGATTTTCTGTTAATGTTTGGGCATGAATGTGTGAACAGGGTGGGGGAGTTGCATGGCAAATTGATTGCCGATTAAACTTACAATCATATCTAGATATTTTAGAGAATATTATGCTTACATCAGTATCCCAAGCATACTCACTAACTTAATCCTAAAGCGTTTATACCCTTCCAGGTGTAAGGCTGTACGGACCTGAGTCAGGACTTCTATCTCTTTCCATTCCTTTCTCTTTTGCCTTTCCCTAGCCGCATTTCTAATGACATCACTCCACGTTTCTCTTCGTCTTTCTTTCGTTCTTCGCTTGTATCTTCTTGCTTCAAAGACTCTTCGTACCGACTTATCTTCCCGCATTCTCAATGGATGTCCCAACCATCTCAGCTGTCCATCTTCTATTAAGTTTAGTATTGGATTCGTTTTCAGATTTTCTCTAATGCCGGTATTTTTTATTTTACCCATTCTTGTTTTTCTATCAATTTTCCGCATATATCTCATTTCCGTGCTTTGGATTCTGTTTTTCTGTTTTTCTGTCAATGTCCATATTTCAAAGCCAAATATCAAGTTCGGGGTGCCTACCCTCTTAAATATTTCAGTTTTTATCTGTTTAGGTATTTCCTTTTTATCTAGAAACGAGTTCTTGATTGAATTGAATAGTCTTCCCGCTGCCCCTGTTCTTTCAATGATTGTGTGTTACTTTCGTTCCCAAATATTTAAACTTACTAACTTGTTCTAATATTGTGCTTCCAAGTTGTATTCGATGCTTCTTTTCTTTTCTGCTTATAACCATTGTTCTTGCCTTTTTAACATTTATTTTCATATTTCTGGCGGCCAAACTACTATTAACTATTCGTATGTTTTCATTTAGTGTTCCTTAATTTCTGGAGATCAGCACCAAATTGTCTGCATACATCAGTTCGGTGGCCTTTATATCTTCCATTCTCCAGTTTCCTACGTTATATTGGTTGAAATTCTTTTTAATCTCTTTAATTCCCTCATGTAATATTATTGAGAAGAGTAACGGACCCAAGATGCAACCTGTCTCACTCCGTTTGTGGTTTCAAACACATGTGATTTTTCCTGTTTAACTCTAACGAAGTTCCTAGTTTGTTTATACAGTACTTTTATGCTGTTTATCATTCTTTCGCTTATGCTTATGTGTCGTTTCTATTTAGTTTGTTAAAAGTCTTCTCTAAATCTATAACACAAAGATGTACTTCACCGACCTCCATTATTGCTTTTTCACAAACATCCTGATAATACTTTCATTTTTAAACAATATAACAATCCTGTGCACTCCGCTAGAGTTATAACACAGTGGATTACCAATCGGAACGTTGATATTACCTTTGGTATTACCTTAGCCATCACGCAGCCCGGACTTAAATCCAATTGAAAATGTTTGGGGTGTAATGGTGAAGCGAATGTATAAACGAAATTTAAGATTCCGTAATAGAAATGTATTATGGGCGGCAATTGAGACTGCTTGGGAGGAATTAAGCGAGGATCAGGATATTTGGAGAAACCCTATTTTGTCAATGCTAACAAGTCTTGCACAGGTTTTAGAAGCTAACGGTGAAATGATCAAGTACTGACTCTTATAATTAGATACCTACTTTTATGTTCGTATGGTTATCGTTATTATTAACAATATATGATGTGAACTAAATTATATCTTATACGTCAAATCTGTCAAATCTAAATAATCTTAAAATATAAGCCAACTTGACATTAAAGTGTATGGAATTTTATTGCAAGCTAGTGTACGTGTATTTACATGAACATCTTCGAGCAAGATTTCGCACAAGTATTTGAACGGCTACATGAACGTTTGTATGAGAAGGAAGGAGTCTTTTTGTGTCCAACAAAAATCAATTTCGCAACTTTTTAAGTGCGCTATGTATAGTTTTTGGAACATCTTTTTTAGTCTTATCTCCAATTAAATATTAGTTTATTCTCATATAGAAAGGATACACAGGAACTTAACAAAACCACCCACATACACACGACACGTCCATATGGCTTGCTCCATCTCTTCCTTACATCATAATAACACAATGTACGTATTTGTTTAATTGTGTATTTTGACTGGAGGACAAGGCATCATCGAACGTTACACGAAATGTGTATCGCAGGAGCGGTCGACAGCTGAACTTGTGTGGCACGCGCTTCTTTATCTATGTATACGCTTGTCGTCGTTGCCGTCAATTGTATACAGTGTTATTTCATCTGTCCGTCAGTTACCTTTTCTCCGATTAGGAACCGTTCGTATATGCCTTATATACGCGTATGTATGTATGTGCTGTTATATCGTCATTGGTGTTGGTTGAACAGCAAACCAATGCACGAACGACTTTATTCTTAGAGCGCGCGATGACGATACTATGTGAAACCATATGAATACGGTAGCTACCTGGTCGCCGTCTCGAAGTCTCGCAGCTTGCAGATAACATCGCTAAATTGTGTACCTACAGATACACGCATGACAGTGTGAATAAAATGAATAGACGACAATCAAAATCGCCAGTGAATTGTTAGGTTTGAATAAATGAGTAACGGTTTGTTTGGTGATAAAATTTATTGAACGTAAATATCTATAAGATTATTATGTCAGGTGTCAAAATTTTCAACGTTGCCGAAAATAAATATTTTTGCACTTTTTTTAGGATTATTAAATCTTATAATTTATAATCGATTTTAAACTATTTACCTTTAATGCGAATTTGAAAATAGCAGAATTGTTCTAGTAATTGTTCAGTATTTTATATTTATACCAGTACTTGACCAAGCAAGTAAATAACACATAAATACAGTAACTAATCGAGAATTCATCAGAAGAATCACTACTTAACTAATTTGCACAACTCATGGTTCCGATGTTTACATCTCGTTAGTGTAAAGTTGTGTGTTCATTTTGAACATACAAAATTAATTTATTATGGTAAATTATCTACCAATTATACATAAGTATACAGCGTGTTCTAGAAACAACATATGATAAATGAGAATGTAATTATGTAGAATATAAATACAAAATATATCCAATTACGGCGCAAACTCTGAAATTAAAAACACCCCGAAAATTGCATTACGTAGCGCCTATGAATTCAAAATATTCAGAATGTGTATAAATAATAAATACCTCACACACACCTACGCTATAGAGTATCTTTACATACATAACAGCTGGATGATATGGACAATAACAAAACCATTATTTTTGTTATTGTCGGTCAACTTTAAGGTATCGTCTCTGACACTTTTTATAATTGCACAGTGGCGTGACAAAATTTTTTAAGTATCTCTTTGTCATTTCTTTTCTTGCTTATGAGAGCGAATTTTGAGAAAACATTTCGTATTTATATTTTGTATAATTGCATGTTTCCATGTCTCAAACGTTGTCCTTTTATTTCAAGGACACTCTTTATATATATATATACCGGGTATCCTTGAAATAAAAGGACAACACATGAAAAATGGAAAGATTTAATTATATAGAATATGAATCCAAAATATTTTCCCAAAATTTCCCAAAATTTTTCCCAAATGACGAAACTATTTAAAAAAATTTTGTCACGCCACTGTGCGATCCTCTATATCAGAGACGATATCTTAAAGCCGATGCACAATAACAAAGAGAATAGTTTTGTTATTATCCATCTCACTTTAGCTTTCGTCTAGTCGTCGATCGTTACGTACGTTCGACACGGTACTTCGTCGACTAAAGATAGATTATTACAAAATAGGATGTCCATAGAGCTCGTTCCTTTAATACATCGTCTTTAAATTTTACACGACAGCTGACTTTCGCACCTTGTTATCGAACTCTTACCACAACAAAACTTTATGAACATAAACAATTGGGTGTAAATACAATAGCGGCATTCTGAATCATTATATTTCTTATTTCTCGCAAAAAACCATTCACGTAATTGTGTCAGTTCTAAAAGTTCACAAATTATTTTTAGTATGGTTTTTAAAATGGATCTGTAAATTAATGTAACACGTATCTTAATTTTAATTCATTTGAATGCATAAACAGCTTGATTTTGTACGAGATTATTGACTTTAGCATACAGTTTTCATAACATCGGCAGCTGTTATCTACGTAAACATACGCTGTAGCGTATGTGTGTATTTATTTTGAATTCATAGGCGGAACATGATACAATTTTCAGGGGGTTTTTAATATTGGGGTTCGCGTCGTAATTTATTCAAAAATATTTTGGATTCATATTCTATATAATTGCATCATTCCAATTTTAATACGTTATCTTTTTATTTGAAGGACACCTGTACACACACACACACACACACACACACACACACACACACACACACACACACACACACACACACACACACACACACACACACACACACACACACACACACACGCGCGCGCGCGCGCGCGCGCGCACACACACACACACATATATATATATATATATTTATATATATATATTTATATATATATATATATATTCGATTTCGAGGCTCTCTTATTTTTGTTACTTTTCTATTCTTTATTATGTAAAATTTTAGATTTTATGAAACTATTTATTCCATCTTTTAATATTTAATCATAACTGAAGTGAAAAACCAAATATATTTCCAGTTCGGAAAGCTCTGCTCTGGCTTCTCTTTTGACGGACAGGCAGGTCGACATCTTATACGTCTTCAATAAGCTTTTAAACATCATAGAGTATGTTCGTGGGTACAATCAATTCCTTTTGTGAATTGGATTCTTCTAGTGCGTTCTGAAAATTAGTGACTATCATGTCTTGTTTCAGACTTAGGCAGAGTGCGACGAAAACTTTTGCAAAACAGTATGCCTCTATAGAGACAGTGTTTTGTTGTAGACCCAGGTTTTCAGCTTGTTTAAGGCATTATAAGTAGGTCGAGACTCGATTGTAGATCAATCTCTTAGCACTGGGTACTATGTACGAAGTTGGATAATTATGTTCGTGACTTTTTGAATGAAGGATAGTTTTTTCGGCAAAAAACGTTTTATTTCTCAACATGGACTATGTTTTTTTTTGTTTGAGCAATGGTTGGAGTCAAATCTCTTTACGTCGAGCCATTTGTTCATGTTTGAAAACAGAAAATAGTCACTGGGTTAAGTTCTGAAAATATGGCAGGTGAGGAAGTGTTCCGTAGTCCAGTTTAAACAATCTAGCCATAGCGACTGCGCACCTGTGCACTCGTCCATTATCTCGATGGAAGGCACTTTCGTTTTGGCCAAATGCCTTTCCTTTTCAAATTATCCTTGACTCTATCCATGATTTTGTTGTTCGACCAACACACCTTCGCCTTCTTCGGTGTCGTTTCGCCCAGAAAAACCCACAGTTTCAACTCCTCCTTGGTTTCAGGTATGTTGTGTTGGATTTATGTTTCGTCCACCGTTATCAAACAACACAAAACTCGTCCGGATTGCGGTTGAACAACACCAAATACTTCTTCGAAGTTGTCACATGAACGCGTTTCTGATGAGTTTTGAGGAGACGAGACACCCATCTTACGGTTAGCTTTCTCATACGCAGGAGTCTCCATAACATTTACAAAGCTCAGCTTTGATTTAAGTGGTGCTTCCTTTCCGCAAAAAAAGCTTGATGAGCGCACGAAATTCAGTTTTTTCCATTTTTGCCAAATTGCATGAGGTTGTCTCCTTTAAATGGCTATCAAACGCAGCTTTCTCAAACTTTAACAGTAGTCTATTGTCAGATGGTAGTTGACGAGAGAAGTATTGTTTTTCAATTTAAAACACGGAATATTTAGAAAGTAACAGATATAATGATTCACATTCGTATATACACATACAAATTATATAAGTCTCTTTTGTAAGAACAACGTATTCGACAAGCGAAAATTGCAAACTTCCATACCTCGATGCTGGTCAACATCCAAACTTCCTTTCAAGCCACTGTAATATCTGTACCTGCCACATTTTTCGATTACCTTCAACCGATAATTGGAATATTTTCGTCTTCAAGCTAATGTTTTCTATCCTGGTCTTTATCGTAAAATATACAGGCGATGTTCATAAAATTAATAGCACCACCCAACATGTGAAATTTAAGTGTGGATTATAATGTAATCTATAACAAATTTGAAGACGTCATAAACAACACTGAACATAGGGAACATCTGGGAACTACATCACTACAATGCGCCTAGCCACACAGCGATTACAATTAAGGAGTTTTTGACAAGTTAAAACTATGTGTAACTCTGCAGCCTAATTATTCACCAGACTTTGGGACTTTGTGAATTTTCCTTTTCCAAAGATTAGAAATTCGCCTTAGAGGACATTGGCGATTCCACTATCTGAGAGCTAGCATTCTTATGATGATCGAATAAACCGTCTTCAGCACTGTGCGGCTGGACAAGGCAACTACTTCGAAGAAAATGATGTAGAATTATAATTTTAATTTATAACAATTATAAGAAGAGGTTCGTTACTTTATTTACAAACCTCGTATAATTTTTTATGTATGTTTTATTCCATTTCGTAATCCATTCACATCATTCAAATTTTTGATGTTAGGACTACGAGCTTTGAATTTCGAGTAGGATTAATTGTGATTGTTTCTGGACGTATGTCAGCTTTATTACAATTTATCGGGTTTATTACCCCAATGTTAATGTTTGCTTTGGCTTAGGCATCTAATCAGTACCATTACAAGAGTATGTAAAGCAATATTAAAATTGATATCTTAGCCTATTCTGTAATTTATATAAATTAGAGCTAAGCCGCATTCTATTCAAAAGTAATTCAATTTTCGGCATTGATTTTTAATAATATTTTTGTCATACACATATTGAATAATAACAGTTTCCCCGGTACAATAATTAAAGGCCCAGAGATTGTAATATAGTGCGTTTATTTCGACTTGAACGCTTTACTGTTGCACAGAGGGTGCAGACTGCCTATTATTACATAAGAATTATCTTCAGATACTGATTTTTATCAGGTTGAGTGGAGGGGTATAAGTTGTCCGAGGGTTCGAATCTATAATATAGTGATCATACCCACGTACTGCATCACTCCTGCCTTTCTGTTCGTATATAATAATAATAATTGTTCACTATGTGCAGTATATTATTTTCTCGAATTTAATTATTATTATAAATTCCCTGTTTACACAGTTTCCAAAATGTAGGATCTTTGGCTGACCGTACGCTGCTGGTGCATGCGTATAAGTTGTGGCTGTATAACCAGCATTCGCAGTGTATAAAAATGCCTATGCATCTTGAACAATGGCATTGAAACTAGGCACTTTCTAGTTTCGTTTTAATCAATTACCTACTTAAAGCATGAAAATATTCATGATTAATTACAAGAGAGCGGACTGAAGCGATCGAATGACCAAATGACCCGATAAAACGTTGTAGCGGTATCATATATAATACGCATATTATAACAGCCCCACTATTTTCTTGCTCGATTGTATTCGTCGAACAGATGTTGTTATTTCCGTCGTTATTGTGTTTATTCATTCATAAATTTCATTTTACAGTAGCGTGTTTCTGGTTTCGTTTCTTTCAGTGTTATTTGGTTCCAACTTTTAGTATTTTAAAAAATCCGTTTGATATTGTTATATTGTATATTTTTTCTATAATTTTTTATTAATATTAAGTTTAATTTACTACCTTATTTTTGGAGTAGTTTTTGTTTCTTCTTTTTAGTCTATTTCTGTCTGTTCTTAGTATTTCTCTTTATTTTCAACACTTGTATGGATTAAAAAACTTCGTTTTTCATCTTCAAGATGATGATACGCAAAGCATTTCTAAATATAAACACCTGATACAAATTGAAAATTTACAAAACCAGCTAAGCTTTATGAAAGCTAATTTCCAATGTTTTACAGATACGATTACTTACATGCAAAATCAAGATATTAACCTAAAAGAGACGATAATTAACTTAGAAACCGTTATCGATCTAAGGAAAGGTATGCCTTCTGAATTTGGAAAAAAAAGTTGATGCCATATTTCTCAGAAATCCAGATTTGAATATATTATATCAATTATGCACAGAGCCTATTGAAAAATCTACACATTCGAAGTATGGTGCACTTTTGCAACATTTCAATCACGCACTCATCACCGGTTGTTATGTGGAACGGATATTTTCTATTTTTAAAGACGCTTTTACATCTAAAAGAACTAATTTAACACAGGAACACCTTGAACAAATTTTACTTGTTCATAGTAATGTTTTACACTTTGAATGCTTCACAGAAAATACATAGTTTTGAGTTTTGTTCTTTGCAAATTATTTTCATTCAAAATTCGATACGCAATTCGCTTGTCAGCATTACTTTTGTTTCAGCAGTAGTTGCTGCCGGTAACCAAAACGTTTATTACATTCGCTCGGTTGTACATTATCAGATACATATTAACTGTATATGTAGGTATGTGCTATTTATGCAGCTGACCACACGGATCGCTTACAGAAACAAACCTATTGCGAATACAAGGCAGACGCCTATGGGTTTTGAATCATCAATCGCTCGAGTTCGCTCTCTGCTAATTACAAAAGTATTCTTTTCTTGGAAAGATTTAGTTGGATTATATTTACAAGTAATATTGGATGTTGCGTTTTAAATTTAGTAATAGTAATAATTTCGGTAACAGGCCTTGAAGGCCTTAGGTTTTAACATAGTATTACGGCTTGAGCCTTACGGTACACTAAGGGAACAACGCGGGCGCTGAGCACTGCATCTATAATCTCCAGGAACTCTTATTATAAGGCCGAGTCGAACTGGGGCGAAGGTCACCAGACTAACACGGTCCTAAATATATAAATTCAGAAAAATGGTATAAAATTTTTTTTTAGTAGTCAGACTAATGCATGCTTTCATAGTATTATACAGGTTCTCCATATAAAACTACCCATTTTGATATGGGATTTAAATCTAAACGAAGTATATGGTTATTTTTTCTTTAGTAGGTTAAGTTCAGTAGGCTTCGGGATTACATTTTATCGAGTAGGCGTCTGTCTCAAACCAATCGAATAATTGCTAGACATAAATTCGCCTCAATGTCACAAACAAAGTGTTACAATTTTTTTTCCAAATTTGTTATTTTATCTTCGCTTTACCGGCATCTATTGATGAGAATGTGAACTATTATATGCTGCTTTATTCATAGTTCTATTTCAGGTGACTCCACTACAGCAGAGTCAATCCAGGAATTAAATTGCCCCACCTCGTATACCGTAGTCGACAAATTTTAATTTCTATTTGCGTATATAGAGTATGCATGTTATATCCAACAGTGGACGGAGAAGCAGAATGATGGACACACATACACATTTAATATGCCCTATTCCATAACAAACACTTGCCGGGTGTACAGCACTTACTTCTCTAAGTGCGTGTATTAATACATAGTCGATTTCAACATGAATGTTTTTACAACTCAAGAAAAGACACAAATCATAAAATGGTATTACGGCGGTAGACACCTCAATGTACCTGTACATACCCGATATCCACAAAAATTAAAATGTATGGGCTGGTATTTTAAATAATTCAATTGTCGTTTCTTTTTATAGGGACTGCATAATATAAATGAAATGCGAGAAAAAATATTGATAGCATTCTTAACATTAACACTTGATATGCTTATGATATTATTATCGGAGAAGAGGAGATTTATTGTCTTTTCATAAGAGTTACATGTATTTTTTTACATAACTTAGAATTAATATTTCATTTCATTTATACGCGGAAAATATAAGCTTTGATGTACATCCTCATAAAAGTAATACACCACGAAATAAATATTTTTCTGTAAATATTCGTGGCGAATTTTATACGTATTTCTAAGATGCGTTGTACATCCCTGTGAAGCAATAGGCTTACTGACTAGCTATAATCTGACTGAACCTTATCGTACCCTATTTCATCAACTTGCATACATTCATTGGCAACCTCACTATATACCTTTCTTTACTTTTCTCAGTCGCGCTCTTTTCCTCTTCTACTTTCCTACAAGAAATTAAAATTTGTCGATTACAGTATATTAGCTATCATAAATAAATGAACAGATAGTAAACGTTTGGATTTTCAGGGAAGGTATATTTTATTCATACCAACAAATGATTTCAACAAGATACACTATATTACTCAAGGTAGCATTGAAAATGATCTGAAAAATATTTTTGCTTTTCCATTATTTATATAAGTATGTTCAACAACATACGAATTTTCATCAATCAAATGAGTTTGAACGTCCCAGAATTATCGACTTACGTGAAGCTGGATTATTCTTTTGTGATGTTGCTGATCGTGTAGAATGTAGTGTCGCTACAACTGTTCTGAGTTTGCGAAGATGGGCTGACAATAATAAGGAACGACGACTTTTATGGCCCGGACGTCCCAGACGCATCACAAATCGTGAAGATCGTTCTCTTCGGCTGGTGGCTCTTAGAGACCATATCACGTCAACAAGGAAACAAGAAAAATTGGTGATAGATGGAAAGGTTTAATTAACAAATTTCCATACGAACTATATATAACGAAGAATTCAATCTTTTGGGTGTAGTCATTTTGGGTGTAGTCATACTGAGCGTTTCTTTGTTTACCTCTAATTTCACGCCATAAAATTGCACGGCTAGCGTTGTCTAACCTAAGGTTGGACTGGATTGAACAATGGAACCAAGTCATCTTCATTAGGAGATCTCAATTTTTTTATGCACATATAGTAGCCGCAAAAGACGTTTCAAAGATAGAAGAAACTTGCAGATTTCTGTATAGCAACATAAGGTTCTTACTGAAGATGTGGTGGGATGGGGGACTACCTGCCATTTAGAGAACTCTGCTCTAGTAGTAATTTAAGAAATATTAAATACGATTTGTTGCGTCTATAATGTTCTTAAATCACTGTTAATACCATATTTTCAACAACTGGTAAATTCTCTTTGTCGGGATAATAATGCACAGCCACATAATACGAGGGTTACGATGAAATTTCTGGATAACATTAATGTTGATCATTTGCCACGACCTTTTCGTTCGTCAGTCCTTATTACGAACAAATCAGGTGTGGGTTTTGAGAATAATTGACAACCTCCGAATAATATAGATGTTCTTCAACTAACGATGTTAGAAGCTTGGAATAGCATACCACAGGTTACCATTGATTCGTAACTTTCAGGTATTCCTAATAGACTAGTTGAATAGTAAAGGAACCGAGGAGGATCGACGCATTATTAGTGTTTATAAGAATTATTACGACTATATCTTGCTGAAATTGTCATGGTTTCTTAATACATATTTCCTAAAAATTTCATAAAAATATACGAACGTTTGTTGGATGTTCATTCATTTATGACGGCCAGTATAGATATCTCTTTCAGATTTATTTTGCGAAATCTGAGTTCTTAATAGTTTCCTTTCCCGTTCTTCTAGCTTGCTTTATTATTCTTCTATTTTATGCTTTAGTTTCATCAAATACAATTCTCGATTTTGACAATCTTTTGAATCTGTTCCTAAATACACGTATGCCATAATTTTATTTCACATATTGTCTCCTTCATTCTCACCTGTAGACCTCGGAAGTCGTTGTCCATGACTGCTTCTGGGTTTTTAAGCTGGAACTGTGACCTTGGCAGTGTTTTAATACTGCTACGAAGCATCGTTTCAGTGCTGCAACGGTAGTAGCAGTCATGAAGATTCCCCTTGCAACAATGGGCTTAATGTCGGCCAAGAGAAAAGAATTGCCAAGGACGTGATTCCAGCCGAAAATCCCAGAAGCAGTCATTGTCTCTTTTATTCTCCTGAAACAGGGACCTTAGCCTTTATAGTTCTTGACTCGTTAATTAGTTCTCCATATGGTTTCGTTAGATTATAACATATTTATTACATCTGGTTTATCCTTATTTTGTTGTCCATAGTGCTACTTGGTTTCCAGGCTGGAATTGGGTCATCGGTTCTGCTTCAATATCGCAATGAAACATAGTTTCAGTGCAGTAACAGTAATACCAAACTTGGATATGCTCCTTGCAACAGTGGGCGTAATGTGAGCCAAAAGAGAAAAATTGCCAAAAACATGGTTCCAGCTAGAATTCCCAGAAGCAATAATTGTCTCGTTTATTCCCGCGAAGCAGGAACCTTAAATCTTGATAGTGCTTGGCTCATTAATTAATTCTCCATATGGTTTCATTAGATTATAACATATTTCTTACATCTGGTTTATTCTAATTTCAACATAACTTCATTGTTTCGTTTTCATAAAATAACCTTTGCGTAGTATAATTCTCTAAATGCATTTTTATTGTAATTTTTATGTATTTCTTGCACATACAATTGTATACAAACTGAATTTAGGATTTTCGCGAGTAAAATTTATCGATTTCATTAAAAAAGAACAGACACAAAATATATTTAACAAAGCAAATACAAACGTTTAACGGTGTTTTAGATTTTTCGAATTAACACTTGAGCGTACTAACACATCACCTCAACATCAAACCAAATATAACTCGATACATTTAAGCCAGGTAGCGCGTAAAATTAAACCAAAAGCCGAGAAGAGACTGAAAAATCTATTATGCACAAAGCGCCGAAAAAAAGTTGAACGGGACCCACCCCGAAACGGAGATAAAATAAACCGAAACGAACAAATAAAATATCCGTGTAAAGCGGCAAAAATAAAGAAGCAGATATAATGTAAATACACGTGTGTCTTTCTTCAATGTAGTATTTGTAATAGTATAGTACAGAATGAAGAGCGTATAGTATAACATGTCGTAGGTTTATATCCTCAGGTTTCCACGGTCAAAGGTGACCGGATGCCATCTTCGACATATGTGGCTGCATCCGCCAGCCATTAAAACGTACCAACCCCCACCCCGCACCCCCGATACGGCCATGTCTCACACCACGTGACGTCACATTTCCGCCCCGTTACCGTAATTTATGTTACATATTTTTTGTAATTACTGAAAACGTTGAATGTGTGTTTATGTGTGCGTGCGTGTATATAGAACTGCGCGAGAATATGCTTTGGAAATACCGATTTCATTAATATTATTTATGAGTAAACGTACCATGGAAGGCTCACTCCACTATAGCGCAGGATTGGACTAGGATATTTGTGGGCCTTGAACCAGTATATCAGGATTTGCCTTTATTAGATTCAACTTAAATATCAGGAAGGATATCTTAATACTCTTTACTAGTATTTCAATTAATAAAATACACTCGTTGACAGAAAATTCCGGACACTGAAGTAAATGTTTGTTATGATAATTGAAATTTCTTTGTTTGTTTTTTTTTTCACAAGACATGAAATATTATCTATGGAATAAGAATTGGAAATTAAAGAAGAAACGTTTGGCCAAAGGAAAAACAAAAATAATGACGATCCCAAAAAAATTCAACCCAACCCAAAAAATCTTCGTGTGTTCTTTATTCAGCTTTCATTTGTTGTGTTGAAAGGTCATTTAAACTGTCAGTACTGACACTTATTAGTTGATCAAATGCAAGCAGAAAATGTGGCCCGAGCAGTTGCTTTGAACGAAGATGGACGAAGTATTCGATACATCGCTACTGTCTTGAATATTTCCAGGAGTACGGTCCAAGACGCAATATAGCGAAATTGTCAAACTGGGGAATACACAAGAAGGCCAGGGTCAGATAAACCTCACACCACAAACCGGTGAGAAGATCGTCTTATGGTGTTATCTACATTACGCGATCGTGGTTTACCAACAACAATTGTAGTTTACCATCAACGAACGTCGAAGACGTTAACAGTACTGCAGTTTCTGCGCGAACTGTTCGCCGAAGATTGAAGAAATACGGATTGATATCAAGGAAACCTGCTGCTTGTTCACTTTAGCTCCCAGCGATTTGTCTGTGCACATATATATTAAACTAATGGAGCTCCCTATTGTTCACGAATGGGTCTCGTTTTTGTCTGCGTTCAGCAGATGGTCCAGAACGTGTGCGGAGAAGGCCTGGTGAACAATTTTCAGATTGTTGTATATCTTCAAGAATGGCATTTGGGGGAGGCGGTATACTGGTTTTGGTTGGTATGTCACTGTACGCGAAAACTGAGCTTATTAGCTGATCACGTCGTTCCATTTGCTCCGTTCGTAGGTGAGAACTTTACTCTAATATATGATAACGCGCGACCTTACACTGCACGGGTGGTTTAGCAATATTTGGAAGTCAGCTTTCGCTGTTTGCAATGACCAGATCGAAGCCGGACTTGCATCCTATCGAAAATCTCTGGGATTTATTAGGTGACATGTTCCGCACTGACAAACCATACCAGTAACTTTTCGAGATCTTCCAATAGCTCTTCGTGAAGAATGGGAAAACATTACACAAGAAGAGGTCGCCAACTGCATTCAAAATTTACCACGGCGTTTGGCAGAAGTAACTAGAGTTCGTGGAGATAGTACACACTACTAATCGCTTAAGTTGCTTGAACAAGTAGATGTAAAATCTAGCAGATAAGATGAATGATTTTGTTATTTTGCACAATTTACTGTTTCGTGACTTTTTCTTATTGGATAAAATGTTAAGTACCCTTTTTTATTTCTCATTCTTACTTTGTAAATAATGTTTCATGTCTTGTTAAAAGAAAAGAAAAACTTAATTTTTCTTGTACTAACAGACATTTACTTCGGTGTCCAGAATTTTTTTTCCGCTTATAATAAGTAGCATATCAAAAACAGTATAGTAACGATGTGTACCATAAGTGACTGCACTTAGTATATTGGCTTTCGAAACGTTTTAACTTTCTCACTTGGCCATTAGTGTTTGTTAAATTGTTAGGTAGTTCTTTGGACGCACATCTAATATGTTTTATGTTATATGTTACACAATATTTTTTGATCGCTTATCTAAAGGAAGGAACGCCGCCTCGTTGTATGACAAAATTTAGTACATATCAGAGCCCAACCACAGTCATTCGAAGGCCTTATTTTGATACCTTTGTAATATTTCTATATTGGAGGTACCAGCTGTCCCTCAGATTTTTACTCTGTATAAATAGGTTGGTTTTAATATGGCTTTGTTGTAGCTTGTTATCAACTGAGCGCTTTGAATTTCAATTAATTTGGCGAAGTTTAAGGCCAAACTGTTTTCTTTTGGTAAATATGTGTGATGCTATGTGATGTCTCTTTCATGTGTAATTCTACGTATTTGACACCTTCTACTTGCGTCACTTGCGTACTTTCGTCTACGTGCGTCATTAATAATAAACCAGGGACAAGTCGCTCTTGGCAATATGAATGTCAATTGCTTGAATTTTGCTTTGTTGGGTTTTATTTTTCAAATTTTCATCATCTTCTGAACCTGAACCGCCAAGTATATGAACAGTTTTGGTGGGTAGCAAGTATGGCCGTATCATCAGCCAAAGTCACAACAGTAGTTGTTCGAGTGGTTAATAAACACAAAATAAGTATAAAACAAATTATACATACTTGAGTATAAAAAACCTAACCAAATTTTGTATACAACAAAAATATTTTTAATAATAAAACATATTATTAAAAATTTACGCACTGTATTAATAACTTCTGTAATATGATAAAGGTGCTGTTTTTGTGAAAGTATCTCTCCAGTGTTGCACACTGACGATTCTGTAGTAAGATGAAACACGTGTCTGGGTATCTGGAGAGATACTTTCACGCATATATGAACTTGTATTGTGCTCCCATACTCGATTTTTAATATTATTGAAAAGTAAACGTAAATGTACAAAACGAGGTCCAAACATTTAGGAACGCCAGCAATTACCAAATGTATTTCTGTATACTCGTCATCGTGTTTTACAACAAAATATCTGATAGTCATGTACGACTTCAGGATTTGTGAAAGGTGACGTAGTAAGTTGCTTTTCAATTTTCAACAAAATTACAATACGGCCGACTTCGTCAAATTCTCCTGAAGACTGTTTGCAAGTGGCATGAGCGATTTAAAAACGGAAAAGAGTCAGTTGAAGATGAGCAACGATCGAGGCGTTCTTTGACCTTGAAAACAATCGAAAACGTGCTAATATTGGCAAAAATAGTTCGTTCAGACGATTCAGGTGAGGTGTGATCAAAAAATTAGGTGAATAATTTGGTTACGAGTAAAGTAATTAGCTTATATCAAACTAGAATTAGTCTCCTTCAATCTACCCTCCTCGTCTAGCAATATACTTATCCCAACGTTGATTACATGATTCGAAGCATTTCTGGAAGGCTTCTTTCGGAAGGTCGTTTAACTGCACCGTCTTCCCTCAATTTCGGGAATGGTGTCAAAACGTTTTCCTTTTAGCACAGTTTTTATTTTTGGGAAGAGTCAGAAGTTGCATAGTGCTAAATCAGGAGAGTAAGGCACATGTGGACAGAGACATATAATAAATAGGATTTGCGTAGTTCACTACGAAATGCAGGAAAATTAGTTTTATAAAGGATACGAAGTGCTACTCAGAAATTTCCAGAATGTGGAAAAAAAACACAATAAGATGTAAAAACAACATGAACACACTGAGCGCGACTTGTTCATGAATGGAAACTGTGCTTCCAACACAGTTTTCAGTATAGAAATGAGAATCACTGGAAACTGTGCTTTCAGCACGTTAGTACTGCCTGCGATTCGGTCTGGATCTCAAGAGCTTCAGTTTCAACTTAGGTAATAGGAAGAAGTCATAAGGGAGGGTGAGGTAGTACTGACGTCTTCGTTGAGGCTAGAAACTGTAGCACAATGAGTGACATGTGGGTTGTTGCATTGTCGCAATGCGCTGCAATGTTTACTTCGCCGGACAGAATACCCTGACAAACGTTCTCCTTCAGTCTAGCAGGATCACACACATTTGACAATAGCAGGATCACGAAAGCATTACGCACTTTTGACACATTTTGTGGCGTGGTACAATTACCACTCATAAGTTTGCGTCTGGCTTAAGGCATTCTCACCAAACGTTTATTTAAACATTTTCCGCTGCCGTTTCACCAAACTTTAAAGCGAAATTTGATGCACGTTTTCTGGGAGTACCCAGGTTTTATCGAAGGTAATGAAATGGCGTAAAAAGTCCTTCTTATTGCGGTGAAAACCTGCCAAAATGTCGCGAGAAACACTCACCGAATATTTTTTCATTTCGAATTCTTCAGTTAAAATTCTGTGCACACTTTCATTTGAAATACCTGCAATGTCTGCTATCTCACGCACTTTTACTCAACGGTCATCCAAGATGATACGGTGGACTTTTTCAATCATATCCGGAACAGTAACAGTTTTTGGACGTTCATCATTTGTGCTTATACGACTACGCTTAAATTCAGCAACTCAGTTTTTAACAGTTAAAAATGAAGGAGCGGATTCTAATAGTATTGAATCCAGCTCTGCTTTGATTTCGGTTGGTGTTAAGCCTTTCAAAAAGAGCCTTTTCACTACTCTCAACTCAATTTTTTTCCATTATTACAAAATCACACAAGACGTTCATTTTAGCATAGTGTCAAAAACAGGCTAATTAACAGATCGCTCTGTACTGTCATATTTAACCTACTAAAGAAGATTCCAGCGAATTCGCGCCTCCTTTGTGTTAGGCCGCGTAGTTTCCGAACAATCCTCGTATGTCAGCCAGTCCCTTCTAAACTACAATAATTGATTTCATTACGTATAAGCTGCGAAATTAGAACTGAACTATACCTTTTCGACTTCAAATTCACAATAATCAACTTCAAATTGAGAATAATAAACTTCAAATTGAGAATAATCAACTTCAAATTGAGAGTAACCAACTTGAAATTGAGAATAATTAACTTAAAATTCAGAATTAATAAATTTTCAGAACGCGTTGATGTAACAAAACAATACCTAACGTCAATGTTAGTGAGTATCATTTAGCGTCAGTGGTCAGACATTTACTGACATTTACCATGCCTTACATTAGAAACGCGAAGCTGACAAAGTTAAACAACAAATTTGTACTGTATATAACTGTGAAGGTGACTGGAGACAGCTTGTGATTAGATTGGGCGTTAAAAAATAGATTGCCTACCGATGGCTAAAAAATCAAGGAAATTTGGAAAAGCCACGTTGGGGACAAAAATTTGTGAAAATCACGATGGAGAATCCTCGATTTATTGTTCAATACATTGAAAAAAACCCAAAGTATACGTTATAGGCTGTATTGGAAATATGGAAATGATTCACAACGAAGTCAGAAGAAGTGCCTTCAGAATGGAAGACTCAAATCAATTTGTCCGTCAGTGTTTGCGTGCAGCCTATCAAATGTTTCAAACCCATGTGTTGCTGATAATTGACAATGCTCCGCGCCATGCCGGTATAGAAACTGTATTTACTGAAAATGATTTCAGCAACCATAAATTGCTAAGACTTAGTCCTTACAGTCCAATGTTAAATCCAATTGAAATGACTTGGTCCAGCTTAAAAGCTGACACTTTCGGCATAGTCTCTTTCGTCCGTCAGATGTCACTAGATTATATGGTGCCACCTGATAGGACAAAATTTTCTATACCTTATGAGGCGATTTAAGCTTTACTTACTTCACTATCTTAACTGATGACGCCTAATAGTAGATGGCAGAAACACGTGTGTTAAGCAGAAGTAAATGCTGGAATATACGAGGTGTATTGTCATGTGTACAGTTACAGACGTGTATATTGCATGTCTGTTTCATTTGTATTAAAAGCTGCTGTTAAACGAGATTTAAATCTGCGTTTGCCACATATCTCAATTTTAATTTGTTTATTTTCGATTTGGAATATTATTCACAATTTGGAATTGTTTGTTCTCATTTTGAAAATGTTTATTCTTAATTTGAACTTGATTAATCTCAAATTGAAGTTGAAAAGGTATAGAAGACTATTTATTTATAGGTAGTTTGATACTTTTGGAAACTGAGGACGTACCTATTCAAATTTATTGGGAATTAGTTTCGAGACAAATTGCAAAGGTCCACAGATAATGTATGCATCTGTAAAACTTTACAATTTAAAAGAAATGAATATATTAATTAAATTATTATTAAAGGAAATAAAACATGATCCTTCACCCTACAATAAAGAAACAATTTGCAGTAAAGAAAATCGTTTTTATAACGAGTTGCAACTCGAAATTTGAACTGAATACAACGCACAATTTAATTCATACACTCTACTATAGCGTATATACTACTCATTAATTACGTTGAAAATTGCAACTCGAAATTGAACTGAATACAACGCACAATTTAATTCATAGACTCTAGTACAGTGCATGTAATACTCATTGATTACTTTGGAAAATTGTAACCTTGTGTCTCTTAGTATAGTTAAACGCAAGTATTGTACAGGGAAAAGGGATCAACTTTTCATTAGAAAGTATTGGTAAAACCTCAATATACTCTATTCTTTAATCAAGAGGAATAAAACGGAATGTTAGAATTAGACGAAAGAGTATGATGATAAAAAATATTATTTGAAAAAAATTCTACAGGTTTTTCAAGAACAAGGATAATTGCTCTTTCACATCACATAACATTTTAGTGTCGCAGAAATACTCAAAACTCGACAAATATAACCACAAAAACCACCTATCAAAGTACCGCTTGACAGACTGACTTAGTATAGACGTAGCTCACACCATCTAGCGCTATAGACCTGTACTACCATCCCTATTCAAATTTCGGGAATGTCTGGGCAGCACTTCGTATATATTACAAGGAATAGCTACTTATCACGCTTAATCGGATTAATAGCATAAAAAGCTTTACTATTAAAATGAATGGATATTAATATAAGCACACACATTACGTACAGATGTCCGCAAACACTATAATTTCTCATATTAAATACTTCTACAGGACCTATAGAAAATAATAAATAATACAGGTCTGTATAGAATAGCTAACTGTTTATACGTCCCTTTCTTTCTGTAAATGTATGAATACAATTTTTTTTTAATAAAAAGTTATGTGGCTGTTCCGTAGTCCTAGAATTTTCAGTATGCATTTATGTTATGTTTCGGGCGAAGTCTGAGTCTGACTGAATCCCTGCTTCGAGAGGCAAAAAATGCACTTCGTTTTATTGGATTTCCTCCCTTATTTATCGCCCGATGAACATGGAGCGCATGCAAATTGTTAGAGATATTCCCCATCATTGAAATTCAGTCGTGGTAGTAGAAATTACCAAGTTATTTTAAAATGTGCATCGCACAAAGTTATATAAATACTTCTTGTTATTATCAATGGCTTTTTCATTTGTGTAATTTGTGCAAAAATTTGTTAGGCTTTCTAAATTTAATAGGTTAATATATTAGGAATAGTTATATGTCGGAATACTGTTGTATTTTAGTCATTACTAATGTGTTTAACGTTATAATTAAAACAAAAATTCGATGAAATTGGCTTTCACCATTTGAATATTAATCATTATAAGGAATCACGAAATAAGTTTTATGATTTATTCAAAATGAATTACAATTATTTCGCTACGCTGTAGCATAATCTGATTCAACAATCTACTAAATTACATTCACAAATTTGTACAGTGTTCTCTCTTAATATTCAATCGTGGAGGGACACAACTAAGTTTTAACTGGTATTGAAAACACCAGTTAAGTAATTTTTCGTTTTATTAATTTCAATTGCCTCAGTCATTTAGCTTAGGATATTTGTCATACACATGAAGCACTTTGATGTCTGGTCTGATGTTTTGTTTGGTGGTTAGCGTACGTTTCTTCTAGTCTAACACTTCTGAAATATTCCTATGGTCTCGTATAAATATCTCTTCGTGTTTGCCCTACGCAAATGGATGTGCAACTATTGCATTTAAGTACATATATTCCACACTTTTGCTGGTTTTGGTGCATTTTATGGAGCAAGGAACTAGGAGAACTGCGAAGACGCATTAAGGATAAAAGGCCAGGATTTCGAATTGGTTTGCTGCACGAAAATGCGCGACTATACTCAACCACTTCTCCACTAGCACGTTTTAACAAATTTTAATGATAAATATTTGATCACTCACCATAGAGTTCCGATACCTCACCGAGCCATTACCATTTCTTTAACAAGCTAAAGAAATGGTTTGCAGACCAGAGTTACATTTTGTGATCCCTCTCTAGATAACGCTTCACATTGAAAAATAGATGGAAATAGGCTGTCTCTATCTTCTTACATAATCTCCAGATAAGTCCCTCGGTATATTATGCACATATTTCCTTAGAACACAATTTTTTTCATCAGTGTTATCACTTTCCTGGCTTGTAACTTATATTATTTATTGCAGTATTTCAGTAGTTGGCAATGGATATATCCACTATGTAAATCAGAATTCGGTGTGATGTATTTGTATATATGACTATAAATTCGGAGCAATACCAAAATAAAAACTATTAGCAATGAAGGTGATCAACTTAGCCGTAACGTAATTCTAGTAATACAAAAGATAATCATCACTTTAACAGATCACTGTTTACGAAGTGCAAATTCAATTTAAATCAAATTTTTATTATACAAAGATAATTAGTTAGAATGTCGACAAAAAATTGTCCTATGAAAAAATACATATAATCGAAATAGAGATCATCGAAGTTAAATCGAAGTTAGCAAAGTTAGGTTTAAGAATTGCAAGAAAAATGTTTCAAAGGTTATTGGTAACTTGAAGTTAACTTTATCAAATAAAAAATTAAAAAATTAAAAACCCTTACCACAATAGAATTTAACAATTTTATATACGTATTTCGACAACCACGTTGTCATCCTCAGTAGAAAAATTATCGACAACGTGGTTGTCGAAATACGTATATAGAATTGTTAAATTCTATTGTGGTAAAGGTTTTTAATTTTTTTAATTTTTTATTCACTTAAAAGCCACAGTCTCCGATTTTTCAGTTAACTTTATCAGTTTAAAAAAAAAGATTATAGAGGAAAACCAAAATCCAAGTCTTTTGTTCGTGACGACGCACGTAAATTGGAAGTATAAAAATCGTATGTACAAAATTTAAACATTAACATCTTATGAAGTGTCTGTAGTTCCAAACCGCGATTCAACAAAATAAAGTGTATGTAAATTTCTTGATGAAAACTAATTGTGAAACATGCGTGAAAAGCGACTTTAAAGAATAACCAGGTAAACAATTTTATGTTGTATATTAAGGTGATGAAGATGATAACAAATTTATAATTATGAAAGTGAATAAATTTGTGGCAGATATTTTTGTAAAATAGACCATTTGCTATTATGTCTTAGATAACAAGATATTTGCTACTACCGATACAATTAAATAGGAAATATACATTAGAGAGTGTTTGTGAAACGTCTTGCTATTAATCAAAAATCACAACAGGCCGATTTAACGACACCCCAATATGCTTAAGCTACTCTGGATTGGTATTCAGAAAGTAATGTTGAAATTATATCTAAAATTGCCAGCATTCCAAATTATCCGAAACTACGCCCTATCGAAAAATAATAGTCAAATATTAAACGCAAATAGATGACAGAGAAAGGTGCAGCGGATGAAAAAAAAAATTAAACGAATGTCGAATGCACCGAGTGAAACAATGACCACTGGTGTGTGATATCGAAAGAAAAGTTTGTATAGCTTTTTGCCAAGCTTAATCCTTTGTATAGTATTATGTTTTCGGTTCAAAAATTGCTTATTTGAGTATTTGTTAAAAGTAAAATAAAGTTACATTTAATAATAATAATTATAATAATAGTAATAGTAATAATAGTTTATTAATCTTAAAGACCTATAACAAAAGTCAAATTCAAAAGAAATACGAGGTGTCGCTATAAAGTAACGAGACTGATATTATAAAACCTTTTACTTTAAATTTATGCATATTTAATAATTATCCCCATCAATATACCTCTTCTATCCTACACCGACTTTCGACTTTCCATTGTACAAAACAGTGCTAGAAGTATTCTTCTGTGAGCACGTTCATGACGTGCGCTGCTTTTTCTTTTACAGCTTCAACTGTTTGAAATCTTCTTCCAGTTAATGCGGATTTGATTTTGGGGAACAGCTAAAAGTTGCCAGATCAGATGAATAAGGCAGATGGTCTAACATCGGGACGGTATGCGTGGCTAGAAATTACAGACAATGTAGCGTGCGCCGGTGAGTTCTTCTCATGATTTTTTTCCCACAATTCGGGTCTCTTTTTTCTGATTTTCTCACGGAGTTCAGTAAGAACCTTAAGATAATAATGCTGATTAACAATTTAACATTCAGGAGCACCAAGCTAAGGTACACAATCCCATGGATATCGAAAAAAAAACATTCATCATAGCTTTGGATATTTGCTCATTCGCGCTTTTCTGGCTCTCGATAAAATTGGGCTCTTCCAATACTTAGTTAGACTGACGCTTAGTTTCTGGCTCATAGGTGAAACTTTAATATTCGCCACATATTATTACTCTTTCCAAGAAGTTTGGGTCATTTTAAATTGCACTTAGATTACACATATTTTCACGAGCTTCTTTTTGATCAATTCTGAGAATTTTCAGCGCCACTTTCGCATGTTTAAATTCTTATATAAAATTTGCCTTACACGTTCTTTGTCAGTTCCTACAGTTTTGACAATTGCACGAATAGTTAACCGACGGTTAGATCGGATCAGATTACCGATTTTCTCAATACATTCTTACGTTTTTGACCAGGAAGGACCGTCCCGGGCGTGCGTCATTTTCAACGTCTTCTCGGTCATCTTGGAAATGCTTCAACCATTCAAATATCCGCACACATAATAAACATTTATTGCAATATACTTTTTTTAATAAAAGTCTCGGCAGCTTTTTTCAAGTTTGATATGAAATTTCACAATTCGCTGCTCTACTAAATCACTTATCATCTTTCCGTCAAAACAAAAAAAAATAGA
The DNA here is from genome assembly GCA_935421215.2 of Melolontha melolontha. Classification (NCBI taxonomy): domain Eukaryota; kingdom Metazoa; phylum Arthropoda; class Insecta; order Coleoptera; family Scarabaeidae; genus Melolontha; species Melolontha melolontha. Next base: position 161,244,825 of record OW285237.1, on the reverse strand, counting down.
TGTTATACAAACGAGAGACGAAGTTCACAGCCAGACTATTATGTTTGTAGGCACAGGAGGGATGGCAATCGAAAGAAAATAGTTCACGGTACACAACCGTTGGTCGTTACAATATTGGTGAATGCGTACTTCGTCTATATTAGTTTTTGTTTCGTTATTTTATAGCCACACGTTGTATTACAAGAAACGAAAGAAAAATGGGAAAAATAATTAATAAAATACAAAATAGAAGCATAATACAAGATAAGAGAGTCTTTAGTTACTTAATATTTTCACTTTTTGTTGACCACTTTTACTCGTGGACAGTATTTATGCAATACAAAAAATGTTAAGAAACATAGACAACATATATTTTACGCATTGATTACTTCTACATACAGGCGCGTGTTTCGAACTCATTCTAGTTCTCGTCAGCGTACATGGAGAAACACGCCAATGCCTTACGTTGCTGCTAAGTGTATCACAATCTTGTATTTCACATGTAATGGGAAAGCGTCTTAAAGTATCTGGCGCCCAAAAGAGGCATGCCGGCAACGATTTCCTTGAGTAGCTAAGCTACTACGAGAGGGAAACTATACGCTTAACTGTATGTACCACTACTTGTAGCCTAGATAGTTCCAATATATCATGTAAAAGATAACATACAGACGTTTAACTAACATCATATATCCATCTATACATATACAGAGGTTTTTTAGCATTTTAGTATTACTGTATGAAAATATGAGGTGTAAACCGTGTGGCCCAGTTTAGCATTGATATTGCGGGTCACTAAGACATCTAAAAACGGGAGACTTCCGTCTGTTTCGTCTAATCAATGGTAAACTGGACCACACGGTTTACAGGAATCCTACTCATACGGACCGGTATCTTAACGAGTTTTCCCATCATCACCTGGCACACAAATAAACGGTCATCAGTACTCTTGTACATCGTGCGTTTTCTATCTCAGAACCTAGGGTACTACCCTCTGAACTTAAGCATGTTTCTAACACCCTACACCAGAATAATTATAACGCCCACGACATACACCGTACTATAGTTAGACATCGTAACCCCAAACCTCGGAGTGAACCCGATCCTAACATCAGCACCGCCTTCTTACAGTATATTCAAGGAATCACCGATCATATAGGAAAGGTTCTACATAGAAATAAAATCAAAACTGTCTTCAGACCCCATTCTAAAGTTTCGGACCTCTTACCCTCGGTTAAAGACAAAATATCTCCGCTGCAAACACAAGGAGTGTGTCGCATTCCGTGTTCGTGTGGCAGTGTGTACATTGGACAAACTAAGCGGCCAGTCGGTGTGCATTTGTTCGAACATGAACGTTGTACTAGACTGTAAAATATAGCCGGTTCAGCGCTGGCCGAACACAAACTCAATTCCGATTATTAAATTCTATTCAAAGATGTCAAGCGTCTGTCCCGTGAAACGCATTATTTCCCTAGGAAAATCCGTGAATCATTGAAATATACAAACATCCCCGCAATCTCAATAGAGACGATAGCTATACGTTACGTTCAACGTGGCAAACTCTATAAACTCTACTACGAAATACCACGCCCATACGACGCATGCGATTGGCTCATTGTCCCCAGCCAATAGCAGGCTACCGTCTGACCCGGTCCCCCCTATATAAGTTGTGCTGGTCTCTGTTTTAGCATTCTTAAAGCTACTGCGAAATGACGAACATCTATGTACAGCCCTGAAGGTGTCCTTGAAACAGTGGACGAAACGTTGGCAATTACGCCCAACCCGAAAACCGAGATCTACATATAGAGAACGACCGCAGAAACCTACACCTACATTTAAAGATTATTATTATTCCCTACTTGTAGTATTTCATGTTTAGAAATATCGCTATCTGCTTACTTGTCGACAATAGATTTCTTTTTGCAGAAATATTTTATATCGAAAGTTTCTGTAACTATACAACTCGCTAGAAAACCTCAGAGGTATTGATAGCTTTAGACCAAGATAACTAAATTATATGAATAGTGTTATTCAAAGTATTAGTTCTCTTCAATTACCTTTACAAAACACCTTCAAAAACCGCCAGATTTCATAAATTAATTGTGGAGAATGAAAATATACAAATACGTAAAAATATAACATTAAAAAGGTATGCCGCAAAACTTTTAACGACGTTAATATTATCGTCTTGTAACTCGAAGAATAAACTAACATCCACAGACATTATAGGATATAAACACATCATATAAATGTAGTAGATGCAATCCGTCGACTGATGGCGATAACGTCCTAAAGAGCCGTGTTTAATTTAGGAAATAGATTGTTAAATCTAACAGAGTTCAACTTGCATCCGACTGGCTACTTCCTCTGTAAAAGCATTCTCATCGTTAAATTATATAATGTACTAGATTTAAAAATTGCCGCTGCGATTCAATTTGTAATTTATTTTTAGATATTATTGTTGCCGTTTGTAGTCGATGTTTTGCACGTGATGTTTGTTGATATCTCTTCCTCTCTTCGGGAAAATAATAACGCTCTTAATATCAAGAGAGGTTGCGATATAATATGATGTATGTGGTTGAGATATCTAAAAATCTAAAAAAAAGTTCGTACATGAGACACGCAAAGGAAAATTTCGCGTTATTACTCACTCACATTTTAAATGGCTCACTACTTTGTTTTTTATTGTTCGTATTACATTTATCTTTCTACGTACACGATATATGTGCACTTGAGCTTTCGTCTTTATTATGCTTTTATATTTTTTATTTCCCAATTCGCGTGTATATGGTAGAAACGAGAATGAATCATCTCTGTACTAGCTTACACACAGCATGCGTCACATTAATACATGAATTATAAATCGTAACAGGGTAATAGTTCCAAGAATTTAGACAGCAGGTGTCAAGAAAATAATCTGCTTGCCAATTTATATTTTCATGGGCAAATCTGTGGTAATAATATCGGGTGACTGTTTTGTGTCGATTTTTGATTACATTTGCACCACTGCGCTTAATTTCGATCCCAACAATTAACATTAGCCTCCCATGTGGTAATCACTTTTGACGCAAATATAAAAATTGTTTAATAAAATCAAAATTAATATCCTTAACTTTCAAAATGCTAAATATTTGCCGCTAATTACAATTATTTAAGAAGATGGAATAGTATTGTTTAACGTGTAGCCAAATTTCAAAGTGTTTTACTCCTTAAATAATACCGTTTCTTTAAAGGTAGGTTTGTAAGTTTGAATACAGAGGTGAACAACTTGTGGCTAAAATTAATTTTTGATGCGGAAACAGTCTCGGATTTAAAAGCTAAACCAAAGTATGTATGTACTTTGTCATTTAGTTTGAAATGGTTTCATATTAATAATAATTTAAGAACTAACAAAATATTTGTGTGTCTTAACATGTTTCTACTAATTTCAATAAGTTGATGGTGCCTGTAACAAAGCACATGCCAAAGTTTAGTTCTATTGTTAATTTTTTTCTAAGGAAAAATTTATAAGCCGGTGTATGGTCTGCTTCTTCTTCTTCTTCTGTTTTGGGTTGGACGCCAGCACGTCCAGAGCACACTGCTTTTTATACTATCCCCAATAGATCTCTCAGTTCCACTCTGTTAGTCTTGTGTCGTCGATAAAAGCCACTATCCTCCTCAGGGGAAGTTTGAGTACACTCGAAGGATCCAATAGATCTCTCCCGAAATATTTCTGTCTGAGTTCCTTCAGTTCCTCACACGTGCATATTACATGAAGGCTAGTTTCCTCCTGTTTTTCACATCTCCTACACCAGGGCTCGCTAACCAAGCCCATGCTGTACAAATGCTTCCTTAAAGGAATATGTCCGGTTATTAACACGGTAATTATTTTAATTTCTTTTTTGTTACTACGAATTAGGTTGGCTGAAAACTTTCCGTCCAGCTCCCTTAGTAGTGTTTTGGTATGGGGTTGACCTTCCGTTAGCCTCCATTTATTTTTAGTTCTTTTTCTAGCCATAACCAGATCTCCCTTTTAGCGGAATCCTTAGTGATTCCATATACAGGTTCTGGTCCTATGTATGGTATTTTTAAAAGTAACCTGGAATATAATATCCAATGTTACCTACGCAAATTTGAAAAATTTATTTTGGGAGTTATAAGACTAACCGATTGTGAATATAATGAAAAATTAATTGATAAAAGAATAAATACTGAACGAAAAATATATAATAAAAGCTAACGGAAAGAATGCACGTGCAACTATGACAGAAGATGTCAAACACCAATTAGCAATAACTATAATTTTCAATATTCCAAATACTAAGCAAAGAAATTTCCAAAATTTGACAAGCATCAGCTTCACTCAATAACGGACACGATATACAATAATGAAAAATTATAAATTATACATAAAATATTTTTAATTCATCCTATGTCACATTCTTTCATTTCTCGGACTCATTTCAGTCCGGAAAATGAAACTTTACAGCATTAATAGTTATTTACGTATCAAGTCTGGAAAGTAGATTTTACTGTATGAGTAAGCAAATACCAAGCGAGTCGTAGACGAGTCCTTGGTAGCTTACGAGGCCAGTAGAAGCACTTTTTGCAATCGTAAATTTTTCACTTTTATTATCGTAAATTTTCCACTTTTACTAAACAGATTTTCGTTTTAAAACCTGCCGTAGGCTTTTCAGTAATGTGTAAAAACAACGTACGTGTTTACAATTTTATAAGACTGTCCGGTAAAAAACACTCAGCGGACTAGTACGGTAAAATGATACTTTCTAGGTTGAACATTATTTAAGTAAAGTGTTCATTATAGTACGATTGCAAAAAGAAAATACTTTACCGAACTTCAATTTTTACAAAATTTATTCAGATTTATATAAACAAAATACATTAATTTTAACATGTGCAGTGCAATTAGAATTCCCTTCAATGTTAATTGGAAAAGGAATAGTTTTGTTTTGAATTGAAGAAGTTTAAAAAATAATTCCAAGTTTTTTCAAACGAAATTGCTCACAGGATGAAATGAAACGTTGTAGGATATACATCTGGCAAAAGATTTTCCACAGTACTCCTTTGGAAATTCTTGACTCGACTCCTTCGTTGCCTCGTCCAGAAGCAGCTCACTCGTAACTGTAAAACCTCATTTGCCGAACTTATAACGCAAATAACTATTTCTATGGCAATTTCAGTCATTATTTATTTATTTTCCATGTCTGTTGGCTATCCATTTTCATACGTTGCCAGTGGGAAGCCCGATTACTGAGGTTGTCGCTTATTTTTGCAATCATCGTGGACCCCTTTAAGACATATCGAGCAATGTAAGAATCGCTCATTAACTAGTAGGGTTTGTAAGTATAAATGTATTCAATTTGTTCAAGTGCAGAACGATATCTAAAAGCACGTCGCAAAGCGTACATAACTTGTGAAACAATTAACTTCCAGTTTATTTATTTATTCAGCGCACAGCTTACGTGGATTTAAATAATATTACATATACATCTGCGGCGTTGCTGGTCTTAGCTTTCTAGGGTGTTTATCTAAATCCTTCGCCGCTTATTTGGCAAATTCGAATTGTTTTTTCAAAATTTTTTGTCGTTCTGGGAAGAGCCATGTTTGGAAGATTTTGAAGTGCATGGATTCATGTACAGTAGCCAGGATATCAGAAGGTATTATCTGGCCGTCGAAGTTCGCTCTAGCTCATTTAGAATTACTCAGGGTGCACGAGTAGCTTTCTGCCACGGACGCGAGCTAGTTTACACCCCAACTGCCAGAAAAGTAGATTGACGCAAAAGGATTAAAGTATTCATTTGCTTTCAGCGAATAAGGCTCAAGGAAGTATTCGTAGTTCTCTAGATTGGCTTTATGTCTAAGAATAAACATGTATGATGCTTCATCCAAACTTCCAATCCGATATTGCTTTTTAAGGCTTTAATATTTTCTTTAACCTTTAAGAAGTAAATTAATACATTAAAATTTCTCCAATTACAAGAACAAATCTCTTACTTCTTTGGTACCCTGTTATTTTTATCCTTGACAATTATTTAAAAATATTTTCTGAAATCAGCAATTTCAGTGACTACGAAGCCCTTTAAATCAATCTTATAGTTATAAATAATGGGTGTTCGACTAATAATATTAAATTGAGTATAGACAAGAGAGTATAGACTCTGTGGTAATTTATAATAAAATGCTGAAGCCTTCGTTGAATATAATATAAACAACATGAAGAACTAGAAGAAGTGAAGTTAAGGAGCTAGGTATTTTATTTAGTTCTACATTGACATTTGCGAAACACATTGCAACCACTTGTAAGTCTGCTCTAAAAATTTAGGTTTCTGGATTTGCTCCCGCAGAGACTTTAACAGTCCTCAAAGAGGTATAAAACCCCTTACGACAATTAATGATCGTATCTTAAATACGATTTCGACAACTAAGTTGTCATCATCAAAAGGTAAAACCACTATTCAAAGTGTCGCACATGGGGCACAGTAAAGCTAACACATATAATAACGCAACAACTTTACACGGCGTTCACGTATACACTCGTGTATACACATGTATGCACTCCAGTGTACGCGTATACGTATACGCGACAATGTAATGCTAATTGTAAAGATTTTCTTGCCATTCAGACTCTGCATTGCATAATATACGAAGGTCATTTGATATATCTTGTAAATTACTATGAGATGCACCAAAATTCGTTTGGAAACGATGCTACTGATAAGTGTCATTCTTCGAATAACTTAACACGAATAGGAAGCATGGATAAAACATTTTTATTTCAAGAAGTCGACGGCGAGACAGATCGAAATGTATATATGAGTTTATGCACCATAATTTAAGACTTTTTAATTTTGGATCAATCAGTTTAAATGTGATTGGACATGCACTAAAGATCAAGTTTACTCTGGACGTCCAGTTGAGGTTACAACTGCGGAAATCGCTAATAAAGTTCACAATATTTTAATATAAGGCCACTGGGTGAGAGTCCGTGAAATTGCTAAAACTATTGGCATTTTGACTAGATGAGTGTTACAATATCAGAACCTAGTTGTATATCATAAAATAAAATATGCGATGACCATTACGACCATTACTGTCGACCAAGCATCACGCGAAAGGGATTTTAATATAGTGTTAGTCGATAGTTAATCTGAATACTCAGAATATTTTTGACCGATTTGCAATGATAGACGAAACGTGAATCCACCACTGAGCACTCTTGAGTTGAACAATAGTTAAAGCAGAATATCGCGACTGGTCAAGACATGCTAAAGTTGGCGAACTTGTTTTATCAGCTGTGAAGGTTACGACGCTTGTTGCTTAATATCCCAAGAAATTATCGTGGTCGACTACTTGAAGCAGAGCACAACAATAGCAAACAAAAGCTTATTATGGTACAGTACTGGACCGTTTAAAAAAAGAGCTGAATTAAAGATGGTCAAGATTACCGCACAAAAAATTACTGTTTCTGTAAAACAACGCATTCTTCCACAAATCGACTGTCGCAATGGCAAATTAACATTACTTAGGGTTCCGATTAAGTTGCCCATATACCTCCATTCTTCTCATTTAACCTCGCTCGTTTTTTATACTTCATATATTTAAAAAATTATTTAGAAGGAAGAAATTCTCGCCAAATAATCATATCGCTATCGTAAATGCATATTTTTCAGACAAAAACTACTTCCTACGTAATGAAAAAATTAGTCTAGCGAATTTTTGCTAGACTAATTGTACAGTCCCCAATGTATAATTAATTGAAAAATAGAATTGTTAAAAAAAAAGAAAACCTTTTTAACTACTTTTTTACAACACTTCTAAAATCGCCCTTGCTTGTAAGAGTACAAAAATTATACACGCTACAATACTTTTCAACCTTGTGTGTCATTGGATGTGAGATTTACAGCGTTTACAATATGATTACACATCAATGATTTTATTTTCCATGTAGAAATAATTCTGATATAAGAGATATAATTAGTTCGTAATATTTTCATGATATAGCTGTAAATAACTTAATAATGGAAATAATTACACAGGCCTGCATAAAATTTGTGATGACGTGATTTTTGTTTGTTAAGCTCAGTTTTTATATAGCAATAACTAATTAAAATACAGTTGGTCTCTACCACCCACAGATTTTTTTGCACAAAAGAAAAAGAAAAAAATATAAAAAAAGTCTTATAATAGGCCTTTTAATACATTTTAAAGTGAATGTACTACTTCAAATTCTAGGTATTAACCCAAAAATGGTTTTCTGTTGTGGTTTTAAAGAAATTTGTTAAATAGGCTCTCATTACTTGATGTAAATCTTTTATTACATATATTAATTTTGGACCAGATTTCCGGGAATTTTTACCTGCTAAATCCTATTTATTATGCTTTCACTTTATTAGTACTGCGAAGAAGGATTTCAAGTTTATCACTCCAAACAAAATGTATATTTTAATGTCATTTACTTCATTATAGCTCTGAGTGTCGATCAGTAAACAAGTAAAATTAATTTGTCTTTAGTATTGTGCGTGGTATTTTATAAATAAACATTGCTTAAAAATATGTCTAGCCGGTGTTGCAAAAACAAACCAGATGATTTCTGTTACATTTGTGGATATTTCGTCTTGAAAAAGTTTAAGAGACCAATTTGGTGAATTTGTGAAAATGCATATTATGCTTATTTCAAAATCAAATTAGGAGATCAAGATAAAGATTGGGCACCGCACGTTGTTTGTAAGGTATGTTAAGAAGGTTTAAGGCATTGGACCAAGGGAATAGAAAAAGCCTTCCTTTTGGAATATCGATGGTTTGGAGAGAACCGCAAAATCATCATGAAGATTACTACTTTTGTCTTTGTAATATTAAGGGGCATAATAGAAAAGCTTTGAAACATATTTTGTACCCAAACAATATTAAATCAGCTATCGGACCAGTTCCTCACAGTGATCATGTACCTATACCTATACCCCCCAAAGTACTACAAGAATATATTGAAACCTCTTCAACTTCCGGCTCCGTACAGATGGATAGTGATTTTGAACCATCAACCTCAGGTCAAAACCAACCTCAGCTATTTTCACAAGCCGAACTGAACGATTTAATAAGAGATTTGGGACTTTCAAAAGATCTTTCTGAAGTACTGGGGTCTAGGTTGAAACAAAAAAATTTGCTTGCCCCAGAAACTACCTTCAGATCTTCCTTTAGCTGAATATGACAGAAAAACAACCAAACGAAGCTTTTCTGAAAAACGAAAACTTTTTTTAAGAAGCATAAAGAATAAATAACTATTTCTAATAGTTTCTATGTGTATATTTTTGTATTTTTTTTAATATAATATAAAACTAGCTTATAAATGAAATAAATCGTGTTTTTTTTATATTTTTTTATTTTACTGGTTTGAAAAATAACCTTACGTGATACAAAAAAAAATAAAAGCAGATTTGAAATCAGCGCTACCCAATTACTAGAAAAAAGTTAAAATTTTTAAATCAACATTCAAAGAGTTGAAAAATGCAGGCCTGTGTTATATGCTAACGTTCGCTAAAGCTCGTATTGAAACAAATCATTTTTTGTTCGCTGGCAAATATTAAACTTATCTTTCTATGACTCGGAACAGGAGAAACTTGCAAGATGGTTTAAAATATTGACAAGTAATTTAATAAGGAAAATGTTACTGAACGAATTACATACTTTCAGAACTTCTATTTTTATGCAAAAACAAATACAATCGCCTGGATTTAGTAAATGCGCAGATGCGGATTTAAATTTTATACGAAATCTTTTATAATTACATTTCCAAATTTGATTTATGTATAACCTTTCTAAACAATAATAGGGAACCTTAAGCAAAATTATGTAATATAGTCCGTTATTACGGAACGCCAAACTTGTGTGATTAGTGCAAAATGTAAGGGCACAATGGAGATGAAAAATTTATTTGAGTCCTAAGGAATGTCATTTTGTTCATTGTCGTGAGTTCGTTCCCATTACCTGGACTCCAGACACCTAACCTGCACAGTTGATTTTGAAAATTGAGAAGGTAAATCAAACACAAAGACTTTTTTGTAGTCGTTACCGTTTTTACCTGAATTACTTACCTAATCCACGTTCCCATGTATAAAGTTAAATTTTAAAATTCAGTGTCAAGGTTTGCGATTGAAGATATGGTATTATCTGATACACCTAATTCGGCTAAATTGTATTTTCCGAAATAAATGAATGAAAAAATACAAATTTTAAATGAAGAGGTACCTATGACTGAAATTTAATTAATAATTTCTAACTTATTTTTTTTACAATTGTTAACGAAAACAAATAAATTTCATTGTTTATTAATGCTGAGATTCTGGGGATTATTTATGTAATACGGAACGTTAATTTATAAATTTTGTAGAAGCTTACTATATTCTATATCTTAAACATACAAAAATACATTAGTAATTAGCAATTTTTGACTCAAATGTGTAAAATGCAAAAATCAAATCAAATGAAAGTATATGTGAATGGTTATATATATTTTTTAAATAATATATCTTAACTCTAACTCTACAAATAAATAAAACTTTAATACTTTTCATACAAATTTCTTTATTTTTAACAAAATATATTATGTACTATTTTATTGGCATTTTAAATAAGTTAAAGAACAGTGGGCGTGGTGTTCTTCAAGTTCTTCCTGTTTTCTAAATTGTATTTTTAAATTAGATTCGTGGATCCTCGATCAACGAGAACAAAGAATAGGTATTGTGTTTGAAATTTAGTGACTCTTTTTATTTGGAAGTTTAATTTTGAATTTAATTGATGAATTGTACAACTTATTTAATGTGATACCGTAAAATGGGGTTATTTTGATATTAAGGGGTTACGTTGATAACAGTTTACTTATTCTTGAAAAGCGCGAATATTGAGATTGCTGAAACTGCCAAATGTTTTCTTTTTAAGGTATTGGCAACACTGATACCGATTTAACAGTATGGTGGATTTTGTTTACCAACGGCACAGTGTATCGTTATAAGTTTTGTGTTTTTGTAGAAAGTGTGCATAATATAGGAATTTGAGGTGTGTAGAACTCTTAATGTACTCACAAAATTGCAATAATTTTATTTTTACCGTCTTGGTTATTGGTAATTACGATTTCCTCTGAATACTGTTTATGTTTACATGTTTTAAAACACTAATAGAGTCACCATGTTTTAAACTTGAATGTGTATTGGGGTATCTTTGATCAGGTGTACGGGGTTACTTTAATCACATGATCAAAGTAACCCCACATGTTGAAGTAATTACGGTTTACGATATATTTTCGTAAAATAATTTTTCTGCATAGTATTAACTGGGTTGTTCTTAGTACAGAATAATGCCAAGGACTTATAGAAAGCCGCTTGGAAGTCGACAGTACAAAAATTATTCAGATGCAGTGATTGAAAATGCGCTGCAATCTATATTAGACGGACGTTTGACGATTCGTGGCGCTGCAAAATAATTTAAAATCCCCTATGGAAGTCTTTACAATAGGTATAAAGGACAACACATAAATAAACCTGGAGCTCAAACTGTGTTCACTGACGCTCAAGAAAAGGCTATACTTAAATCAGCAGCAAAGTGTGCGGAATGGGGGTTTCCTCTTAGTCTCTTTGACTTGCGTATGCTCGCTAAAGCTTGTTTAGACCGAACTGGGCGAATTGTTGCCAAATTTTCCAATAATGTGCCCGGTATTGACTGGGCCTACTCGGTTTTACGACGTCATCAGGATTCTTACAGTCAGCGTGTTGCAGCAAATATAAAAAGGGCTCGAGCTGGAGTTTCAAAAAAACTATAGAAGAATATTTTAAACATTTCGAAACTGTTGTTAAAAACGTGCCTAGTAGTAATATTTTTAACTACGACGAGTCAAATTTAAGCGACGACCCGGACAAGAAACGCTATATATATCGACGAGGAGTCAAGTATCCAGAAAAAATAATAAACTTTTCCAAGAGCTGCACATCTATCATGGTTTGTGGGTCTGCAAATGATGTTCTTTTACCACCTTATGTGATATACAAGAGCACACATCTATATGACACTTGGAAGGAGAGAGGACCGTGTGGCTCACCGTGTTGCAATGAACCATGTTGCTCACGTGGAACTAGATATAACCGAACTGCAAGTGGCTGGATTGACAGCGTAACATTCCGGGATTGGTTTATGACATGGTTTTTGCCACACGCGAAAAGACTAAACGGTCGTAAAGTGTTATTTGGAGATAATTTGTCGTCTCATATCGATGAAGATGTGTTACGATTATGTGAAGAAAACGATATCAATTTTGTTTGTTTGGTACCACACTCCACCCATCTGCTTCAGCCTTTGGACGTAGCATTTTTTCGTCCGATGAAAGAGGCATGGCCAAGTACATTAACGAAATGGAAACTTGAGAACTTAAGGCTGACCACTATTACAAAAGACGCATTTCCGAGTCTCCTCAACAAGACACTTCTAAGAATGGACAAAATTAAACCGAAAAAAATTGTGGTACCCCCGTTGGATAATGAAAACGGTGCCATCAAACGAAATCTTATAAGTGCATTTAATGCAACAGGAATATTGCCCTTTAACCCTTATCAGGTGTACAAGCGCTTACCATCTGATGATAGTAACGTTGAGGCTGAAACTGTGAGCGTTCTGACTGAACTATTAAGAACTCAAAGATTTGGAGAATCATCCCATACTGTAAAAAGAAAGAAAAGACTAAATATTGCTGCTGGAAAGAGTATTTCGACAGCGGATTTAATAGATGACCCCTCGCCAAGTGTGTAGAAAAAAAGCGGAAGACAAAGAAAACTAATCAGACGATTGACACACCACATGAAAAAAAACTTATCTGATGACAATGAGACTGTAGAGGAAACATTCGAAGAGGAGGAAAACGAGAGAGAGCATGAAGAGGAAGTAGATAATATATTGACCGAGGGTCGTTATGTATTGGCAACATTTACTTCTCAGCGAGGAAAAAAACATATCGTTACGTATGTTACATTAACGAAACCACTCCGCTGGTAGTTACCGACTTAAAATCGTGCCAAAACAAAAAAACATTCAGATTAATTAAAGACGACATTTCTGAAATTGAACAGTCTGCTATTGTTGCATACCTGCCTATGCCTACCTTTCAAGAAGGGACTGAATTGGTCGTGTTTCCACACGAGATCAATGTTAATGAGGTTTAGAGCTTAAGAATTTGATTTTCTCTGTTTTAAAATGTTAATTTCAAATAAAATTATAACTAAAACATTATTTTTGTCTATATCAAAGTCACCCAAAGTGTTTTTAACAGCTTTATTAAAAAAACCTGCGGAGAGATTTCAATTTGTTTTTAAATTTTATGTTCATTTTGGGTTTACTTTCAAATGACATGGAAATAAGCATGGTGATCAAAGTAACCCCGATCAGTGTATAAATTTGATCAAGTGGTTTAATTGTTTTTTCTCAAAAACTGAATAAATTGATAATTTTTTAAGTTAAGTTTCTGGTAGAAGACAAAAAACCGACATTTTGTTTTTTTCTAGGTATTTTTCTGCCAATTTATACAAAAGATATACAGAGTTTTTAAAATAAAAATTGATCAAAGTAACCCCATTTTACGGTACTTAAGAAATAGGGGTTTTTATTATTGGCATTTATATGACCTGAATTATCTTGATGATAGATAGGCTCTCTTCTTCTTATGGGAGTTTTCCTTTTATTATTTGTACCTTATTTATTTTCTCTGCAGGATGTACGTGTAGATTATTACGTTCACTAATACGAAGTAACTATAACTTTATTTGTTTACTTATTATTAATACGGATTACGTATTATTAATTTGTTCACTTATACGAAGTACTTATTATTTTACTTGTTTTTTTTATTAATACGAGGTACATATTAATTTATTGGGGTCAAACCACCCTCTCTTTCAATTTTTTCGGTCTCTCGTTTTATAACTTTAGCAATTAACAAAAGCCAACCGGATTTTATCACCTCTTTCTTCTTTAATTCTTTAAATGCCTTTTTGGATTTTGATGTTAATAGTATTCAAAATTAGCCCTATTTTTTTTCTATTACTATTCATGTAATTATTTTAATTAATATTTGTATATTACACATTTTTATATATCTGTCAAAAAAAATTAAAATTAAAATCCTGAAACGTCCTATCCTAAGGTAACCAATTTTTCTTTCACCTCGGAAAATTTTCTTTCGGTTTCACCATCTTTAGGTTCAAAAATTTTATAATACAGTTATTTATTATCCATAACATGTCAATACAATCAATAACAACAAATATAGTTTAGAAAGTTTGAGTGAATATACAGTTGCTGTCAACACAGTAAACAAACACAAAAATTCATATTTTTCTTAAATACATACTTGAAATATATGTAACATTTCCATTATTTGGAACTAAAACGAACTAAAAAGAAACGATTAAGTAGAGAGTATTAACCCGATGTTAAGTGTTGTTATGCTTATATTATTTCTTTCCTAAAAGTATAACTAGTGTGACAAAGACAATAGTAGCAAAGAGAATGAAGGCAAATACGTAATAGAAACGTTCTTCTTCTTCAGGTGCCATCTCCTCTCAGAAGGTTGGCTATCATCACGGCTATTCTCATCTTTGATGCTGCGGCTCTGAATAGTTCAATGGAGCTGCATTTATACCACTGTCTCAAATTATTTAACCAGGAAATACGTCTTCTTCCTATATTTCTTATTCCCTGTATCTTATCCTGAATAATTATCTGTAGCAGAGCATATCTTTCCCCTCTCAACACGTGGCCCAGATATTGTAGTTTTCTTATCTTTATTGTGTTTAATATTTCCTTATCTTTCCCAATTCTTTTAAGTACTTCACTATTCGAAACCCTATCTATCCATCTTATCTTCAGGATCCTCCTATATGCCCACATTTCAAATGCCTCTAGACGCTTGTTAGTGTCTTGCTTTAGCGTCCAGGCTTCCATCCCGTACAGCAGCACCGGGAACAAGTAACATTTCAATACCCTGATCTTGAGACGCAGACTAAGGTCATTGCCACACAATACTTTCCTCATCTTGTTGAATATATTCCTGGCTTGGCCGATTCTCGTTCGAATTTCTTCTGTATATTCATTTGTGTCGGTAACAGTTGTTCCCAAATATTTGTATTTCTTTACTCTCTCTATTGGCTGTTCTCCAATCCATAAGCCTTCTTGATGTCGGTTAGACTTTGTAATAATCATGAATTTAGTTTTTCTAACATTTAGTGTGAGGCCACTTTCTTCGCCATTTATTACAACCTGGTCCATTAATCTTTGTAAGTCTTCCAATGATTCTGCGATAATAATGGTGTAATAGAAACGTTAAACTTCATTTATTATAAATTTATTATTTAAAGGGTTTAACAATTTGTACACAAATTTAATACTTTGTCCCGTAAGCGATAATTGGCTAATTGGTGGCAGCGTTCTGGAGAAACTCAATTCCACAAAATTGCCCGTAGTTTGTGTTGTGTTTTAGGCTTGGCGTGAAATATTTGTTGTTTGATATTTGCTTATATATTTTAAATGAAATTGAGGTCTTATGACCATTGTAGTCTACTCCAGAACCTCAATTCTGCATTCTTCAACAAATTGATTTGCTCCCCTACTCACATGCTTAGACTTACTGTCTTACATAAACACCCACTTGAGAGGCATCTCCTCTTCGGCACACAGCAGTATATTTTCTAGTATTGTGACATAACCCAGGTGATATTAAAAGTCTTGATCCAATGTATGGGACCCGTATCGTAGTACGGAAAATATCCCCAAAGCATGATCTTAAAACTTCTATTATTTATAATGCATGTTGTGGGTTGAAATCCATATTTATCAGTCGTGTAACAAGACAATTGGAACCATGTAATACTTTTTTACTTTTATCACTTAACAAGATGTTACGTAAGCGTTTCTTCAGTCAGTTCTGTTACTCGCTAGCGAACTGCAAATGCCGATGGATAAGTCGTTTATATTAATGCATCCGAAATAACAAACAATAACAAATATAATTGAAAATAGTTTCATTCTTCTTCTAAATATATTCTGCGTGATGATCGATGCATTTTTCCATATACGCTTGAATTAATAATCACAGCAAGAAGTGCTGTGCATTCCGATTGAGATATCTCCAAAACATGCATTTTGAACGCATCAATAGCTTCTTGTAGCATTGAAAATCGTTGACCACGTAGTTTATTTTTTACGTACGAGAACAAAAAGTAATTATTGGATGCCTGATCGTGGCTGTACGGTGGATGATTCATCAATTCGTTGCTTCGTCCTGTCGAATATTGAGTTGTTTTTCTTGAGAAACAAAATTGTTATATTGAAGAATGACTCTACGTCGCTGGTTGTTTTTTCTTATTTTTCCGAAGAATTTTGGCAAACAAACGGTTGTGTACCATTTAGAATTGACCATTCAATGATTCTCTAGTCGCACTGTAGCCACATATCTGTATTTTCCAAAGCGATACACAAGTGAGCATTTGCTTCGAAGTGCTTCTTGCGCTAATAACTATTGGATCCGGCTCATCTTCGAACACATGGTTGCTGTTTGCTTTCGGGCTCATACGCATGGGTCCAAGATTTGTCACCCGTGTAGATATATACACTCATACGCGTATGCGTGGATGCCGTGTAACGTTGGTGCGTTTTCACATGTGTTTAGCTTTATTGTGCCCCATGTTGTGGGCGACACTTTGATTAGTGGTCTTACCTACTGATGGTGACAACTTAGTGTCGAAATACGTATTTAGGGTACGATTAGTAATTGTGGTAAGGGGTTATATACATTTTTTGAGGAATGTGTGTTATTCATAAGCGATGTAAGTGGTGTTTTTGGCTTTCGCTGAAAGGATTAATGTATATGCAAATAAACATACATTAATCATTACCTTTCAGTATCAGAATTATAAGAAAAGGAGTTATATATTATCGTTTGTAAGCTATGCATTTGTAAATCTGATTAAATTTGTTAATTGAAAATAGCCGTTTTTAGTTTTTAGGTTTGACATCAATAAGTCTAAACATTTGAGAAAAGTACTCTTTATACCATTCCTAATTAATCTTTACATTCCACTTTGTTAGTCCTGTGTCTTCGATAGATGCCATAATTTCCACTGAGAAGGAATTTGAGTACTCTTGTTGGATTCCATAGATCCTTACCGAAATGCTTGTGTCTGAGTCTTTTCAATTCCTCACAGATACATATTACATGAAGACAAGTTTCTTTCTGTTTTTCACATCTCCTGCGTCAAGGCTCGCTGACCGAACCTATGCTGCATAAATGCTTCTTTAAAGGTTCGATTCTCGGCCCAGTAAAAATAACCCTTCCCACAATATAGCTATATATTATGGATACGTGTTTCGACAACTAAGTTGTCATCATTAGCAATAGAAAAAAGTATTACGTGGGGAACACTAGCACACACTTTACTCAAACAAAGCAGATCCTGTACAATCATCGTATTAATTACGCAGGCCTGCGTTTTTTAACTTTCTAAAAATTGTTTTAAATTTGATAGCTGATTCTTATGTGTTTTTGGGCGCTGAATCCAAATATGAACTCTATTTTTCTCCATCACGTAAAGATTTTTCATAAAAAGGCTTCAAATTATATTTTTTAAAAATTAAAATTAATTTTTAGTTACATTTTGAATTTATTTACAAAGGATATAAAAAACAAAATTACTTACAAATATCATTAAATCTAATGAAAAGAAACAGTAAAATACTATACAAGTCCTTATAATATCTTTTCTTTGTCTTTCCATACTCCTTTTTATGCTTTTTCTTCTGTAATCTCGTAGTGGACCATCCCTTTTTAACATCCAACAATAATCAGCTATCATGCTTATATTCCATCTTCCTTGGTATCTTCTCTCCATCTCTGTTATGTCTTGGTGGAACCTTTCCCCCTGGTCCTCACTTACTGCACCAAGATTTTCAGGGAAGTAGTCGAGATGCGAATCTAGAAAATGCATCTTCAAACTCATGTTACAGCCTAAGGTTTTAAATTTTTCTAACATATTTTGCACAATATTTTTATAATCTTCATGTTTTTTGTTGCCAAGAAAATTTGTAACCACATTTTTGAAGGCTATCCATGCTTATTTTTCTGCTTCCTCCATTTTAGATTCAAAATTTTCATCTTTCATAGGCTTTCTTATATCCGGCCCAATAAAAACACCCTCCTTTATCTTTGCTTCTGACAAGCGAGGAAACTGGCTGCAAAGATACTTGAAGCACTCTCCATCTTTTTTTAATGTCTTCACAAATTGTTTCATTAACCCTAGTTTTACATGTAATGGAGGAAGCAAAACTTTGCTGGGGTCTACTACATTTTTTCTTTCAATGTTTTTCATTCCAGGTTGTAAGGTTTGTCTTGGTGGCCACATCTTTTTACAATAGTGCTGCTTTCTATCACGACTATCCCACTCACACAAAAAACAAGGATATTTAGTATAACCGCTTTGTTGTCCAAGTAACAAACAAAGAACTTTCAAATCACCACAAATTGTCCAGCCTTGATCCTTGTAACGAATTTTAATTAAAAGTTGCTCAAGATTTTCATAACACTCTTTTAAATGAACTGATTGTCCCACTGGTACAGAAGCATATTTACTTCCATTGTGTAGAAGAACGGCCTTAAGGTTCCTTTTTGAAGAGTCAATAAAGAGTCTCCATTCAGAAACATTATATTCTACGTGGAATTGTTCCATGAGCCCTGGTACTTCATTACAGAAAACTAGTGCATCTTCTTCGGAATAATATCGAGCAAACTCTTTTTCTCTGTTCCTAAGCCAGTAAAATGTTGTGCTAGTGCTAACAATTTTTTTTCTTTCAACCTTGAGCCTAAAAGCTCAACTGAGTCCTTAGGAAGGTTTAAGTCCCTCACCAAATCATATAATTCAGATTGGTCAAACAGTTTTGGCTCATCACTTCCAGTATCATAGTAATCACTTCCTTCATCCAGTTCACTTGCGCATGTACGTGAAACCATTTTGTCATCAGATACATCATCTAATGTATCTGGTAGTGAAGGAACAGGTAGTTCTGGTCCATGAGGTATAGGACGTGTTGCGGATCAAAGGTTTGGGTAAACGATGTCCTTTTTGTTTTTTAAATTGAATCCGGGTACTACACA
Source organism: Melolontha melolontha (assembly GCA_935421215.2). NCBI lineage: Eukaryota > Metazoa > Arthropoda > Insecta > Coleoptera > Scarabaeidae > Melolontha > Melolontha melolontha. The sequence continues at coordinate 161,225,672 of OW285237.1, read as the reverse complement.
CGAACAAAAATAACAATCATCGCTATGATTGATCGGTTCTCTCCAAACCATAGGCACTCCAAAGCGAAAAGACTGTTTTTTTCCTTGTGACCACTGGCGAAGCTCTTCAACACACACTGAACAAACCTTATGTGGAGCCCAAGGTTTGTCTTGGTCTCCTAATTTCACACCAAAATATGCAAAATATACTTTTTTTACAAAATCTGTAATGTTTCTTTGTTGTTTTTTTACTGTAAATTTTCCACAAATATAGCAGAAGGAGTTGGGTACATTGACACAGCCTCTTGATGCCATTGGAATTTAATTTAAAAAAACTTGTAAAATAAAAATTAAATTAACTCAGCAACTAATCACAAATGTCAACTAATTACACAAATTCACACCACAGTTGTAAAGAAGATATTGAATGAACTAACTGTTTTGTCTAGAATAGCAATATGTTTGTAGTGGAGGTGGGGAGGTAGACATGCAGTAACAGGAAGATGATGAGTCATGTCTTGCGACATGCTCAATTATTTCTATTTGTAAATTCTTTATCATAAATCTAGTGTATGTTTATTCAGAATATCAACTTCTTGCATCATCATAAGTAAAAAAATTATTATAGTTTATTTAAACAACGGTTTAACAAAATTGTCCTTTTCAAAAAGACTAATACATGCAGATAGGTCAACAAACTCCAGATTGTAAAAAAACCTTACGTGATGGAATTTTTTAAATAATTTTCCCATTTTCAGCACCAAAAAATCTATTGAAATCACTGTATAAAATCCAGACAATTTTACCATCGCAGGCCTGTGTTATTTTCGATTACATAATTATCAATTTGATTTAATTTTCACAATTATATTACCCACTTTTCAAACTTTTTTTCGTAACTACTTGCAAAGAGAAACTTGCCCAACAATCCAAAATTATTTCTTCCTGGAATAAACAACATTATCTTTGAAATATTTACCTAAAATAACGACAATGTGAATGTCTGCTTTCAAAATTTGCGTTTCTTTGCTTGTTTGTGAGAAATTATATAGTGCGATAAATGGAGAAAGAAAAGGTTACGACTAAACAATTAAATATATTCACGTTATCATCTGATAAAAAGTGAAAAACCACCGACTAAAATTTGGTTTCGTTACAACGGCTATAACAGTTCCGTCGTGAAACACTGCAAAAGCAGGAACCGACAAAAGAATGTCGGAAGCAGGCGAAAAAAGCTAAGAAATCCTCCCCAGATCTTAATAAGGTTACATGCACATTTATTCAACTGATTGTCTGTGGCATCATGCCGCCCCCTCGACCGTGCCCGACCAACTTTAAGCCAGGTTAGTAACATAAATCGAGAGACCGAGCAGGCGAGTTCTCCTTTGCGCTCACCGCATTGAATCACCGTAGGGAAATCCCCCGACAACTGCGCGGGGGATATCCCATCATAAATAGCCACACGCCTTTCACCCTTCTTCCTTGGCCACCTGTAAAATGGTCGCGTGCCACGCAGTAACGCGCACAATACGTGGGTGTCGAGATATTATTAGGGTAGGTTGAAGATGTGCATTGGTGTGCTTTACCGATGGTCTTTGCTCATGTACATAACAACGCACACACGCGTACATATACACTTACTCGTACACAAAACACCAGTTCCCCCCTTTTTGCGCTCCATTCGGTGTGCGCTTTCAGGTGATTCCATTGTTGGAGTTTTGCCGAAGCTCGCGCTTAGTCAAGTTACGATATTATGTGCACGCATATACTATGTATATACACATATGTATATATAGCGTACGTCGATTACTAGGGGGACGACATTCTGACCTTATATATACGCATTTATCGGAATTCGAGGGTTCAATATATGTTGTACTACACATACATGAACATATCGAGTCCTCTTGTGCCCTAAAAAGCCGTTATCGATTTGCCTTTTTGAAGTTGGAAATCGTTTTGCAAATATAATCGATTTTTCTAGTAACTGAAGATAACGGACCTTATGCGTTGTTCTTGTATGAAATAATAACTTGTTAATTCCGTAGTTTTCATATAATTTCATACATCTGTACGTGGCTAAATTTTAAACAAATCTTTGTTTTATCAATTGCGAATTTTAAAGTATTACAGCTTGTAGCCCTGAAATATCTTTAGCTAAAATGCAGACTTTTATCATAGATTTTCAACAAAAATTGATAGCAGTGTATCTTTATTATTTAAAATAGTACTTTTTATAAAGTGTTCTTAACAAAAATTTTAACTTGACATTGACAAAAATACAATGCATAGTACCACGTGATAGAAGACCATAAAATACTATGGTTAGTTATGGTAGTTAAAAAGTTCTTATACACTAATGTCCGATCGCCTTTTCTTTTTAAGACACACGATCTTAAAAGTTTGTCAGATTTTTTTTTAAATTTCTTCCAAGACAGAGCTGTTAACCTAATTATTCCAATAATTTATCAAAATTTGACATACTGCTGATTAAAAAAATAATCTTAACATACTTAATTAGAAAATTTTATTTCTCTTCAATAGCTCACAACAACAAAAAATCGTTACCTGGTCGACATGACTTTAAAAACAACAGCGTAATATAAAAAAAACAACTAAATTAGAAAAACATGTTTAAAGTACCTAGTTCTAAAGGTGTTCAAATTGATGGCTTTATTCTTGGATACACTTTTCCAATCTTTGTGTTAATGATTGATGGCATCTTTGATAAATGCCTGGATTATTACGAAATCTGTCAGCAGACTCCATAATTCTGTTCCATAATTGCTCTTCACTATTTGTTTGTACGGCATGCACTTGTTTTCATAAACCCCCAAAATGAAAAATTACTAAGGTCGAAACTGCAAGCTGATCATGGTATAAATCTTCCACGACCAATCCACCTATTTCCAAATCTTCTTCACAAAAATTCCCTTGCTCTACGAGAAAAGTGTGCTGGCTCGCCGCCATATATGTAGTACATTCTTTGAATAATATTTAATGGGACATTTTCTAATAAATTGTTTAGACACTCTATTTTGACGTGAATGTCAAAAATTAAAATTTCGTAATGTGTGTAAATCTAATTTTCATCAGTCATTTTGATAATAATGTCACATTTGACAATCCGTAGTCAATTTATTTTTTAAAATGCCGCAATTATCAGAATTATAAATATCTATTATCAAAACTAAATACTAATGTTGAAGTAAAGTTTCGTATTCCGATAATCCAAATGATATTTTTGAAATTTAAATAAAGTAGGACACTATCTGCAGTTTTGTTAATTATTTTGAAATGTTTTTATATTTAAGTGTATGGGTTTTCAAGGGCCGCAACTGCACATATGTATAATGTTTTGAAGTTTTCTCTTAGCAATTGTCTCGATAGAATGGCAGTTACCTCGACAATAAGGTGAACATTGCATTTTTGTCTTTGAGTACAGTTATCGAATTGCTATGCGTGATTACAACATTTGGAAATTATCAATCCTCATGTGCATATGTAGCATGTTCGCAAAATGGGAAACCAGCTGCATTATTTGTTTATGCACCAGATGGAATAATAAAAAATATTGGCGTTGAAGTGAGATTGATTATAAATAAAATATCATTAATTCGTTGTTTAGCTAGAGAATGAACAAAAATTTTATATCGGTTAATGGCAGTTAACACAAAGGAGTTTTAATTTTTCTATAGAATGTGGCCAAGATATGCCGGGCTGCGGGCAGCTAGTAATATATATATATATATATATATATATATAAGGTAAACTTAATTAGTCGGCGATTAAAGGTCTGGTTATTACTTCAAAGTGTATATATTTAAAATAATCCTAGGATTATTTTAAATATGATAAGGTAAACTTAATTAGTCGGCGATTAAAGGTCTGGTTATTACTTCAAAGTGTATATATTTAAAATAATCCTAGGATTATTTTAAATATATACACTTTGAAGTAATAACCAGACCTTTAATCGCCGACTAATTAAGTTTACCTTATCATACCTTGGTATGATAAGGTAAACTTAATTAGTCGGCGATTAAAGGTCTGGTTATTACTTCAAAGTGTATATATTTAAAATAATCCTAGGATTATTTTAAATATATACACTTTGAAGTAATAACCAGACCTTTAATCGCCGACTAATTAAGTTTACCTTATCATACCTTGGTATGATAAGGTAAACTTAATTAGTCGGCGATTAAAGGTCTGGTTATTACTTCAAAGTGTATATATTTAAAATAATCCTAGGATTATTTTAAATATATACACTTTGAAGTAATAACCAGACCTTTAATCGCCGACTAATTAAGTTTACCTTATCATACCAAGGTCACGAAAATACTATATATATATATATATATATATGAAAAATTTTGTGAAAAACTTATCTGCGCGGAATGTGCATATATCGATATTTCACTGTTTTTTACAGATCATCAGTGCACCTTACCGAAGACAGACATGATATTCACTTCTATACTACGTGTATATATACGAACTGTAATGAACTTCATGTGTATGAGAATTAATAATTATTAAATCTCATTTTACATGCGATTGTCGCTATAATTTGTTGCATTTAATTCTACAATTCGGCAAATCACTTTTGCCCTAGATTGTAGACGCAACAAGCCGCGACATCAACTGTACAAGTTGTCAGTACAAATGAAAAATTTTGTGAAAAACTTATCTGCGCGGAATGTGCATATATCGATATTTCACTGTTTTTTACAGATCATCAGTGCACCTTACCGAAGACAGACATGATATTCACTTCTATACTACGTGTATATATACGAACTGTAATGAACTTCATGTGTATGAGAATTAATAATTATTAAATCTCATTTTACATGCGATTGTCGCTATAATTTGTTGCATTTAATTCTACAATTCGGCAAATCACTTTTGCCCTAGATTGTAGACGCAACAAGCCGCGACATCAACTGTACAAGTTGTCAGTACAAATGAAAAATTTTGTGAAAAACTTATCTGCGCGGAATGTGCATATATCGATATTTCACTGTTTTTTACAGATCATCAGTGCACCTTACCGAAGACAGACATGATATTCACTTCTATACTACGTGTATATATACGAACTGTAATGAACTTCATGTGTATGAGAATTAATAATTATTAAATCTCATTTTACATGCGATTGTCACTATAATTTGTTGCATTTAATTCTACAATTATTAATTCTCATACACATGAAGTTCATTACAGTTCGTATATATACACGTAGTATAGAAGTGAATAAATAGACGTTTATGTGACAGGAATTAGTATTTTATAACATTTTATATAGTATAGAAACATAGATTTATGGAAACCCTATTTGGTATTCTATCGAAATTATAAATAATATTAAAATAAAATATAAAACGCATAAGAATACCCGAAAACACCTTCTCGACTTTATTTTGAGAATTTCAAGACTGCGATCTCCGATTAGGTTGCTAATAAAAGAAGCATAGAGATGCTATGTTTTGAACGTTGAAAGGTTTATTATTTCGAATCCCAGAAGCGTCTGGTCTTTTATCGGATCACGTAGAAGGACCAGTAGAAGTCCTGCAGTTATGGAGTGTAACAGACAGCGACTGGAAATCCACACGTAATAGTTTCGCATTTTCGAATCACTTCTTTAGTGAGAATTTCAAGACCCGACCTCATCGTCTATGGACGATGATATATTTCCTATAACTCTATGTTCTCTACCTGATCAGGGTGTATTATCTGTTATAAACGAATTAAAAAATAAATTAAATTCCGGAGACGATTGAATTCCAAGTTATCTTTTAAAGAATTGTTCAAACATATTAGTGTAACCAACCCTCGATGATAATTTTTGATATTTTAAAATATGTGTTCTTATATCCGTATGTAAACTTGACAAAATATGCCTTGCTTTTAAAACTGTCACCCCATCTGATGTTACAAACTAATGGTCGACTTCCATATTGTCGAGCATAGCTAAAATATTTGAGATTTCCATTTATAAACGTGTTTACTTTACTATCGTAAGCCATATATCTTTAAATCCGCACGGTTTGGTTGATAAGAGATCAACTATTATTAATTTAGATTACTTTATGCAATGCGTTTCTGAAATTTCGGATGCCCAAGTTCGGGTTTATGGCATGTTCACTGATCTATCAAAAGCTTTTAATCAATCGCATTTATCATAGTATTTTTTGGAACTGCGAATCATTAGTTTCAATAACTAACTTATTCAATTACTTAAGTCTTCAGGTCAACAGGTTCCCAATTTTTTGTATCATGCTATGGTTATCACTCTAAAATAAACTTATCACATCTGGAGTTCCGCAAGATTCTAATTTAGGACCAGTGCTGTTCTGGTTATTTATCAACTAACTTCCAAAAGCCATCGACTGTGATATATTGATTATAAATACCACGTAAAAGTCGTAAATATAGCCTTGATGATCGATTGTATGAATTTACAAGGAAACCTAGAGTTAATATCTAATTGGTGTTCGATAAATAGACTGAATTTAAATGTTTCCGAATGAAAATGTCTTACCTTTATTAAAAATAGGCATTCTGTTACATTTGATTACACTATGGGTAGTGATAGATTGGCACGCTGTAATGACCTCAAGGAGTTAAGAGGCAAGTCAAATATTACTCCCATTTGCAATTCATATCAATGTTGTTTGTTCTGCGATCGGGATGGCCGGCTTTATTCTACGCAATGCAAGATTGCTCACTAATGTAACATTGTTAGAAATGTTGCTTTTCTCGTTTCTGCATAATAAATGCGATGTTATAGTGCTTTCAATATGAAACACACAGAAAACCTAGTCAAAATACACGAAGATGTTTTCTCAAGTATCTAGGCTTAGAGAATACAATACTTATACTTATGGAGGGTTTCCAGATTATGTACTATTAAATACGTTTTCGTTGATGTTTCTAGAACTTAGACGTACCAATTCGTGTCATTGTTATGTAAGTTGTTTGACAATGGAATTTATGTGTCTTTTCAATTGAGTCGACTAACATTTCATATATAGAAAAATGTTGCAATAAGTTCTAATTGCTACATATTTAACTGTTTCTTAAAGAAATTACTGGATACTAACATTATCTTTGATGTAGATCTCTGTTTTCGGGTTGGAACCGCGTCGAGTTAGACGTAATTGCAAACGTTTCGTCGACTGTTGCAAGGGGCATCTTCAGGCCTGCTAGGAATGCTAGAGTAGAGACTGATCGGATCAGATGGTGGCCTTCTATTGGCTGGAGACAATGAGCCAATCGGATGCGTTGTATGGGCGTGGTATTTCGCAGTAGAATTCAATAGAGTTTGCCACGTTGGATGTAACGTATAGCCATCGTCACTATTGAGACTGCGGGGATGTTTGTGAATATCAATAGATTCACGTATTTTTTCTGGGTTTCCCATTTTACCTGATTCCCCTATATAAGGGAGGGGGGACGTTTGTGCCGGTCTCTGCCTTAGCATTCTTCAAGCTACTGCGAAACGACGAACATCTACGTACAGCCCTGAAGATGTGCCTTGCAACAGTGGACGAAACGTTGGCAATTACGCCTAACTCGATGCGATTCCAACACGGAAACCGAGATCTACATCTAGAGAACGACCGCGGAAACACCTATGATTATAATTATCTATGATATTTAATTATTGTATTTATTTACTTTCTTGAAGTCACATATATAGTTGTTCTCTTATAGTTTTCATTAGGTAGTTTATTGCATTGTCCTTAATTTAGTCATTATTTATATACTGTTTAGCAAAAAATAAAAAAAAAACCCTGCCATTCTACTGATAATACGATAATGGTAGCAATAAATGCTAAAGTCGCAATAATTGAATTCATTCGGCTTTTACTTGAAGAAAATCAATAACTTAAAACATTTATAAAACTAGTAGTTTAAATCATTGCTTTATTAATATTTGTTTGTAAAACGACAATTGCTTCGCCAGCACAGCACAGTGGCTTCATCAGATACTTTTACTAGAACACGTTACAAACTAACATCGGTATACATTTCATTTTCTCTTTTTAAGTATACAGATGTTAGTTCGTAACGTGGTCTAGTAAGAACCTGATGAAGTCGCTGCGCTGGCGAAAGAATTGTCATTTCATGAACAAATATTAATAAAGTGATGATTTTAACAATAAATTTTATTTCTATTCTAAAGTTTTAGGGAAAATGCTAGGATAAATATTTTGTAGAAATACCTTTTAATTGTTAATGAAGACAATATGAATGTAATGGTACCGCGATAGGCTGAAGAAGAAAATCGAGAACAAGCTAATACATTTAAGTATTAGGAAATAACATATCAGTAAGGAAGGAGAAAGATATACATAGAAGTAAAAGCAAAGAACAAGATTTACTGCTGTGTATATTTCCTAAAACAATGTAGAAAACATATTAAATTTAGTAAACGACCTTATTGTTTGTCAAAGTTTTCGCCTTTAACACTAACACACTTTTGCATAAGCTCGAACCAACTCGAGAAGCATTTTTTTCGTTTTGAAGCCGATACTTCTGAAGCCAGTGTTTGGAATCTTTCAATAGTTAAGGTCACTTAAAAAAGGTATATAACCCCTTACCAAAATTACTAATCGTATCCTAAATGCGTATTTGGAGAACTAAGTTGTCATCATCAGTAGGTAAAACCACTAATCAAAGTGTCGCACATGGGGCATAGTAAAGCTAACACATATAAAACTCAGCAACTTTACACGGCGTCCACGTATACACTGCCAAGCTAAGCACAGCTAAGATCACAAAAAGCGGTAACAGGCCATTTTAAGTTTTTTTAATTTTTGATGCTTGGGAATAAATAGATATCATAGATGATAATTCGGGTGAATACAAACAATGATCTATTAATTCAAGGGTTTCCATAAGAGATGGCGTTGTCATTATGAAGAATAATTCATCGATTTCAAGTATTTCTTCTTATTTCATCTGTGACTTCTGGCAAACAAATTGTAGCATACCAATCAGAATTCTTAGATTCTCTGAGGTTACGGTTGTCACATATTCAGTATAAAAACGAAGACCCAAGCGATAATTTGCTTCGTAGCGCTGCGTGAACAACAAACTTCATTAGTTTTGGCTCGCTTTGAAACACTCAAGCGGCGAATTACTGTTTATTTTCCAAATCGTACAAATAAATCCAAGTTTCATCACCTGCAACGATGCATAGTAAATTTGAACGACTTCTGGTGAATGTTTTAGTATACCTTTACACCACTTGACACAACTTTGTTTTAGAGCTTCTCTCAAAATGCGGGGTGTCCAAAGATTGTACAGCTTTCATATCAGACTGCTAATGTAAAATCGTGTGATTGCTTTCATGTCAGCACCCAAGAATGTTTCGATCACGCGCTAAGTGGCATGCTAATTTCGTTCAATCATTTCAGTACAGTATCAATATAACTTTCACTAGCTTCGTCTCTGAAAGTGGTGTGTCCCCGTTGAAACTCGTAAAACCAACTATAAACATTATTTTTGAATGGTGACACTTTTCAAAAGCTAAAGTTAATCCACGCGCGTTAAATCACATACAATATCATAAAACAATATGGTTCGGGAATCTTCACGATTTTTACACAAAACTATTTTATTTTAAATGTCTAAACAAAACTTGGTCGCTTATCTGCGAACTATCAACTGAATTATACGCTAGATATGTCAAATTTAATGAATACGACAGTTGAAAAATTACCTATTAGACCCCAGAAATTTTCCAAGCAACCCACATATAAATATAATTTATAAAACAAGATATATTTAAATATTAGCATATGAAGTAAATAATACTGGATGGTACAGGAAGAGATTGCAAATTATAGAATTAAGATATTTTGATAAAATAGTTGAAGCCATAAGATTTGACTCTTGTCAAGTCTTATGGCCTCAACTATTTTATCAAAATATCTTAATTCTATAATTTGCAATCTCTTCCTGTACCTGTATTTTTTCATTTCTCCTCTTGGAGAAATGAAAAAATTAGAAACGAACTAAAACCAAATTTTCGAAAGATGGATTAAAAGAAAAAAGTCAAATGATTACTGATATAATCAATGTTCTTCATACGCTACTATTAAATTCTAAATTTAATAGAGGCAGACCGGATATTGAAGATAAGCATCGCTCTGGAAGGTCAATTCTGTGACCACTATAGAAAATATTTATTTTGTTCATAATATAATTGTAAAAAATCAGATAATTGGGATATAGTGTATTGCGGAAGTATTGTATATTTTCTATGAACGTGTTTCACATCATTCATCGCGATTTGCGTATGAGAAAATTTTCGGCGAAATTGATTCTGAACTGCTTGAATTCTATTCAGAAGCGTATTCTACTGACAACCTGTCGCCGTTTTATAGAAGATTATTCAAAACTTTTGGAACGGCTTATTACTATAGATGGTAGATAATATGTGGGTCCATCACTACGATCCAGAGAGTGGAACGATACTAGTTCGTCATAACCCAAAAAATCATAGTGGACAAAAAAGGACTTGTTAAATACTATTTATATCCATATAAATATGGGAAGCAACATATAGAAGAAAACGTCAGTAGAGATCAACCTAGAAACGCATGAAACAGTAGTGCTGCTGAGCTAATAGTGAAGAAAGAAGAACCATGGGAGAAGCTAAAGAAATTACCAAAAATTTAAATGAATAGCTGCGTATCTTTCTTAAGAACTAAGGACAAAGAATGAAAATTCTCGATATCTACGAGTGAAAGAATTAATAATAATAATAGTAAACTTTTACTGTCCGATTAATGTCCATACAAAGGACAAAAAAACTAAATTTGTAGTAATACATAGCCAATAATATACAAGGTGTTTCAGAGAGTTTTGCACTTCTATTTTATCTATAACTTTAATAGAATCTGTTGAGATATAATTCCCTGACATTTTGCAATAAATAAAGCAAGCCTTAGAAATTTAATGTTAGAATTGACATGTCACAATGGAACGATTTGCTGCCTATCAATGTATGTTTTGTGTTCGCAGTTTTTATGAATTAAATCATTCTTACAGCATTCGGCGTCAGTTTCATGCTTGCTATGCTCTTCACAATGTCATTGAAGCACCTAGTACCAATCTGCTTTAGTGATGAATACAGAAATTTAACGAAACTTGTTCGACTATAAATATTCCCCTCTTGGTTACCCGCGAAGTGTAGAATCCACTAGAATCCACGGCGATTACTTCGAAAATAAGGTTCAGTTATGCAGTTACATAGGTCTAGTGTTTTTCGCATTTTAAAAAAAGACTTGAAACTGTGTCCTTTTAAAACTCAGTAGAATTCAAGGAAACTGATTATCCTATGAGATTGACATTTGCCGTCCAAATACTGGAACAATTTGACGATCTTCACAGTATTTTCTTCTCTGATCAGGTACATTTTTGTGTGAATTTTTACATCAACAAGCAAAATAGTCGTTATTGGTCGCAAGAAAATCTCCGGGATAAATATCAAACTCCATTACATAGCGCCACTTTTTGAAAATAACACAATGATCCGTGAATATTTTGGCCCTGCCCTTTAAGAATTTGTTGATTTTAGCGACCAGTCGTGGTTCCAGCAAGATGAGGCTACTAGCCAAACATTAAATATCGCATTTACAAGCTATAAGAGAATCATTTCTGGATAAATTGATGTCAAGAACAGGCGACATCAAGTGACTATCCAGAAGCCCGGACATACTTACATACTCACATTTTTAATAAAACAATCTCAAGTTTCAAGTACCTACTACTTCTACAAAAAAAAAAAAAAAAATTCGCCGAATTCCTTATCCAGCTATTTTCTACTCTGAGAACTTTCGACATATTCACATTTTATTAAAAATTTTAACAACTCATATATTAATAGGTTTATTACTTAATCAGGCTAAAATCACCCATTTTTAGAATACCTAATAAAGACGTATTAGTAATACGTCAGGCGTCAAATCTAAAATGCTAAATAAAAAAATATTCCGACGTGTATTTTTTCTCGTTATCAGCACATTAAAAATTGTCGGAAGCGCTACTCAGGCCTTAAAGGAGAACCCATTGTAAGCCTGTGTACTTAAAGTACAGCTACCAATTATTTTATGACAAAAAAAAAGGCATGAAAAACCTAAATATATTAATTTAGTAATATTGTATACACATTTAGTATTTCATTGGGTAGGGATGTGTTTCATATTTTGTATACTGGGACATAGAAGGCGCCACTAAACAAATGTCAGTACTAAAAATTAACCTCCATCTTTAGTTAGCTTAAATCCAAAGCTTCAGCGCGATACGCGTAGTGTTGGAGCTACAACGAACTGTCAAAGTTGACAAGTTAGTCTAAAAATGTAATTAAATCGTGAAAATGTTCGAAGACAATTATCTGGAAAAGAATGCCTGGCGAGGCATTCTTTTCGAGAACAGAAACCAATTTGGCGGAATTGGTTTCTGTTTTCGGTAATAAAGCACCACATCAGTCAATAATTTCCCGTTGGTATGGAGAATTCAAACGTGGACAGATTAGTCATAGCGACGATCCAAGACCAGGTGCACCAGAAACGGCAGTCACTCAGGAAAATGTCGGTGGTTGTGCGCAAGCTCATCAGCGAAGATCGACATGTAACATGTCGCGAAATTGAGGCATCATTGGGGATTCCACAGACTTCAATTCAAAAAATTTTGCATGAAGAATTGTGTGTAAAAAAATTAGTTCCCCGTTGGATACCGCATCTGTTGACCGAAGAATAGAAAACAGCTAGGGTGAATTGGTATCAAAAAACTCATAGCTTTAACGCAGGATACTCTAAAAATGGGTACAACATCGTGAATGGTGATGAATCTTGGATTTACTCATACGAGTCAGAAAATAAACGCCAGTCGTCTGTTTGGGTTTGAAAAAAGCCGACGAAGTCATCCCTTCTCGAAGTGTCTCGCTGAGCTGAGCTGAGCTCAGAGAAACCAACCCACAACGACGAATCATCCTCCACCAAGACAATGCAAGTTCGCACGCAGCTCGCAAGACAATTGAATTGAGTCGATGTCTTCAAAATCGCTATTTTGACTGTACCAACAAACGAATGGAATAACTGCTTCCAGGGTTGGTTCGAGCCGACGCAAAAGTACATTAATCTTCGTGGAGAATACTTCGAAAAACAATAAAGTCTTTAAAAGCTATATTCTGTTTTACTCTAGCTCTATATGCAAAATATAAAAGACAACCCTCGTAATTGATATCACAGTATGATTATTTGTCATTGAAAAAGCGAGATATTGTAACTATTGGAGAATTAAGCGCGTATGAAGATATAGATAATTAGGATGATTATGTTACTTGCACTCGATAAGCACCTTAAAGTAGGTAACAGAAATTTGTACTAAGTCCGTCTATATACTATAATTTCGGATCATCGAATTAAGGTCACAAGAGGGACCTTCAATTTTACTCTAAAATAATTAAACATATTGAAAGTGAAAATATGTACTTACTAAGTCATATTTAATTCTTTTTCTTTTTTATAAACAACTAGTCAATTAATTTTCGTATTGTTTCATGTTTTGCCGAGATCTATATTTAATATTTCTCACAAAATTTCCAATACTTACCTAATATTATATCAATTCTTTAGCCAGAAATTTCCTATTGAATTAATTTTGCAGACTTTTCTGAATAGCCCTACAATTACATTACAAACTTGCAATATTTGAATACAAATTCCCCTATCGACCCAACTGACAAAGAAAACTAGCTGTTTTACGAATATTGGAAATGAATTAAAATTATTTAAATCTGTAATATACAAAAACAATAAAAGTAATCTTAGGTCAATAAATCGATTACCGTATCTGAAAATGCTTTCAGTTTGCCACTAACTCCACGCTCGTAAAAGTTATGAACGAACGTTCGATTTCGAGGTTAGTTTTATTTATTTTTGTTTCGTTGGTGGGAATAGTGGTGCTCCTGGGTAATTGCTGTTTTGACAAAAGTTTCTACTTAACCACTTTTTCATAATATTTATTTTGTTCCGTCTTAGATTATTTTGTAAATAACATATTTGCTTTAAGACATAAATATTTAGTTAATGTAGAAAAACGTTCCCAAGCATACGCTCAAATAGCTAAACGTCGAAAGGAACGGTTGTACGTGAAACAATGACAAACATAAACATGAACCCGATCCGTTCCGTTCATTTTTTCCCAAGGGCGCGCCACAAAAATTCACGTCCAAGTGAGATACGAAAAAGAAATAAAAGGGACCAAGGTTAAAGATAAAGAGGCACGGGAACGAGAGATGAGAAAGCGTGCGAGAGAGTTTATCTAAACACGTGGCTAAGAATAAACCCGCTAACCCAAATAAGCTGTTCCGGGCCGTGATGTTCCGTCTCTCCGTGCGCCGTTTTCGGGGTAGCGAATCCTTTTTCGGGGTAAACATCAAGCGGGGGAGTTTCCCGGAAAAGTAGAGAGGATCCCCATCTCGCCCCAGGGACGGCCGTCGTCTGGCCCCAGTCTAGCCGTCCTAACGACCGCTCGCTGACCGTCGGGTCGGCCCTGGGTCTCTGGCCCTTACCTCACCCAACGCGCACCCTCTCACGCTATAATGGATCACTGTCATGTTTTCGGTCTGTCATCACCCGAGACACGGTCTAGACACATTTCTATTTGAACTTTCCACACTACTACTACTACTGCATTATCTCCGCTGTTAATATTACTATTCGACCGCTTTTACTAGCGTTATCGTGGTCTAATTCATCACTGCATTTCTTCGTAGCGAAGATTGTGTCCACGTTATGTTGTCGCTGCTAGTGTGTTACCCAAGCGCCGTCATCAGATTCAAATGTTTATCTTATGTACTTTTCGTGTTGTGTGTTTATATCATGATCGACGGAATCTCGTGTTTTACTACCTTGAAACAGACGGATATGGAGTGACTGAGAGATTTAGTTTTTAGAAGAAGATAACACTCTGACAAATACATGAGTAAATGGATATATAATATTTCTTTTACACGTATAAATATTTACATATAACGATGCATCTAAAAGTGTTCGGATTTACACAAAAACAATTTCGTTATATTTAAAAGGAATGCAGGTATTTAATCTTATTCTATACGTTTTATTGCCTACAAATTTAATTTCAATATTAAATCTATTGAGTCTATTTTAAAGTTAACTTACAAAGTACTATGAGTGCACAAATTTGCACACTTTTTTCTTAAACCACTAGTAAGAAAGCATGTAAGCTATAACTTTAGCTTACATGCTTTCTTAAAAAAAAATTGGTATGAAGAATAATAATTTTCCGATATTTAATTAAATGCAGTATTTATAACAGAGATAATCAGGAGACCTTGCGAGGGGCAGCCATTGTACTGGCTTACTCCCCTGTGGAATACTGTGCTGCTGTCTGGTATCGAAGCTCTCACAACAAGCTGGCAGATATTCGACTTAACGATACAATGAGGATGGTCACCGGTACTGTTAGATCCACACTTAGTCTCTGGTTGCCCAATGTGCTAAGATTTACAAAACCCATAATCGTCCCATACACGATTATTTGAAGGGCATTCCTAGGACTCGACTGAAATCTAGGGCATCCCCGTATCCAGCCAAATATCCGATTTAGCTGGATACGGAAGTTAAGCATCCCATCTATGTGAATGATTGCTGAATAACCCTCCTTGAACAACACCCTGAATTGAGAAATAGAGATTTAATTTATAATCCTTCAGAACCTCTGACGGACGAAACTCTCCCACATTGGCTTTGGTCTGAATTGAATAGTCTGAATAGGACGTACCATATTGGGTTCACCAGCAAACAGATCTGAAAATTGTCTGCAAAACTCAAATCGATTTCGCCTATCTAATGGGCTAATCAGAACGACTAATCAGAATGGGCTAATAAGAACTAAAAACTAATTCTTGAAGAAGTGCCAATTTATAGGGGTGGAATTTAATACGCCTAAGTATTCTATGAACGCTGGTTTTCTTTAAAGTGAATGCACATGCATGTTGTGCAGTTGAAGAATGTGGACTCCCCGTAAAGAAAACTCTTACACGTTCAAAATTTTCATAGCACTTACGTGTCTCCCTGTCGATTTTTTGTTCGCAATAGTACCTTCATTATGCCACTTCTGATACCACGCTAAAATAGTACAGCGGGATGATGCATCACGACGACTAAATTGACGACGGAGCGAACGATGGGTGGCAACAACCGAATTTGTTTGCAAATAATTCGTAACACTAGAAACACGCTGCTGAATCGTGTAATTGTTCATGACAACTAATTACACTTATTGTCAAACAAACTCCTATGCTGTCTTAATTAACATCTGCAAACAAACCATCAATAAAAGAATTATTCCATGCCAAAAGCCATCAGTGCATTATATCATTCTCTGTAGTAGACAAAACGAGATAAAAGATAAAAGCCTAGGTAGAAATATAAGAGGGAAGAGAAGAACGAGTTGTCTCCAAAAGGAAACGAACTCAACCCCACTGTTTTATACTGCGAGATAGATGACAGGAACTGAGTAAATAAGTAATTTTTTGGTGTAAATTGAATATATCTATTTACTTATTACTTCTTTTTTTTTCTATCTCTATTTCGATTTAGAGAATTTAATATAATTCGAAACATACACGAAGCGATAATGGTGTAATGATGAATACGTTTTCTTGGACAATGATTGAACCTTGCTCAAGAATAAATTTAAAAAAAGCATTTAGTAATTATGGATTATGGAGGTAAACAAATTGGATTAAAAAGAACTGGCAAAGTTTCCTTTGACACTTTAAAACTACTCTGATTGACATTGAAAGACTGGATTGCTTTCGAATGTGTAATGGAAAACTTTCTAGGAAATCATAAATTACAGGATTATGAAAAAGTTGTTCAAAACATGCTGCAAAAACCTCGCGATTTGGGTTGCAATAGGAGCATCAAAATTTACTTTTTGGATGCCCATCTTGATTTTTTCCCGAAAATTTCAATTAAATGGGCGAAGAGCAAGGAGAGAGTTTCCATCAGGACATAAAACAAATGAAGCAGAGATACCAGGGAAGGTGGAATACAAATATGATGATCGGTTACTGTTGGTGTTTGAAAAGGGACATCCCTGTGTCTGTGCATAAAAGAAAAACGACTAAACGGTCTCTTAAAACTAAGAGACATTGGTCTTATTAATGAAAATTTCATCATTTAGATTAATACTATTTAAAATATATGTATTTTTTGATATATTAAAATGTAAATGTGTCACTTTGTCAATGTATAGAGCTTGAGATTAAAGAGTTGATGCACGTCATCATTTTAATATAATGTTATATTAGCCATTTCATTTCTCTTTGCATATGCGTTAATTGTGTTGCCTATATATCAGTCAAATTTTTATAATCAGAATTTTATAAAATTAGGTCCTTTTTCGAAATTGGTGGAGACTGTAGCTTGTAATCTGAAACAGATATAAGAAAAACATCCTAACCACAATGTATATCAATAAATAATATATACGTATTTCGGCAACTAAGTTGCCATCTTCAGTAGAATAACCTTAAAAACTGAAAAATGTTAAACGTAGCGTTTTTGGCTAAGGTAAACCTTAGAAGATATGCTCTTCACCAAATCGCCAGTGGGATAACACTAAATTCCTAACATCGAAATAACACTTATATACTACTTAAACCTAGCGTGAAATTTAGGGAACCGTGAAGCGTGAATACATGAAGCGTAAAAAATAATGCTATTGTCACAGTAAGGCATTCAAACTGGACTGAGGGATTGGTCCATTGTCAGAATTCATTAATTTATTCTTATTTCTATATATATAAATACTTACATAACTATCTAATTCTCTATAATTATTAACAGTTTTAATCAACCTAAGGTTATTTGCCGGCACAGAATGACCTGTGTCCCAAATATGTCGGGCAACACTAGATTTTTCGGGTCTGTTGACTGTCAACTCGTTACAAGGAACATATTTCCCACTTTAGATTCAACACAACTCGTTACAAGGAACATATTTCCCACTTTAGATTCAACACAACTCGTTACAAGGAACATATTTCCCACTTAGATTTAACACAACTCGTTACAAGGAACATATTTCCCACTTTAGATTCAACAGACCCGAAAAATCTAGTGTTGCCCGACATATTTGGGACACAGGTCATTCTGTGCCGGCAAATAACCTTAGGTTGATTAAAACTGTTAATAATTATAGAGAATTAGATAGTTATGAAAGTATTTATATATATATAGAAATAAGAATAAATTAATGAATTCTGACAATGGACCAATCCCTCAGTCCAGTTTGTATGCCTTATTGTGAAAATAGCATTATTTTTTTACGCTTCATGTATTCACGCTTCACGGTTCCCTAAATTTCACGCTAGGTTTAAGTAGTACATAAGTGTTATTTCGATGTTAGGGATTTAGTGTTATCCCACTGGTGATTTAGTGAAGAGCATATCTTCTAAGAATTACCTTAGCCAAAAACGCTACGTTTAACAATTTTCAGTTTTTAAGGTTATTCTACTGAAGATGGCAACTTAGTTGCCGAAATACGTATATTGTATTTATTGATATATATATATATTGTGGTTAGGGTGTTTTTCTTATTTCCGTTTTAGGTCCTTTTTGCTTAAAATAATTATCAAGAAAATAATATAAAATGATCTAAGCCATTTATCAAATACATGAACAGTATTGGATACTTTATTTCTAGTAATAGATATTTTAATTAGGTAGATATATAACATACAAATGTACAAAATTGTACATATCATTTACAAACAAGAAAAATAAATGCTTTTGTAATTATGAAATATATGATTTAATGAAAGTAACTAAAAAAGTTATTCAATATCTGTGGCATAACATTCATCTTCGCTACTGTCTTCTTCTAAAGAAATTATTACTTCTGGAATGTCGTCTGGATCGAAACCTACTTCTCTTTCCCACCACTGTTGAATACGCCTTTCAGTGTGATCTATTGTGGCCATATTTCAGGTGTAACGGTACTTAATGTTTCTTGCAATGCATTTTTCAGTGCTCCATCCATCCCTACCAATATATTTGTTATAATAAATTTTTGTTATACCCCAAATATTTTCCATCGGGTTGAAAATACAATGGTAAGGTGGCAGCCACAATACCATACGACCAGATTCTTCTACAATAGTATCAGCTTTATTAGGTGGCTTATTTAAAGTCACCAATTTTAACAACTTATTATAACTATCTTCTTGCAAATAAATATTTTGTTTCGTTAACCACTCTTTGATTTGCCCCTTATTCCAAGAATTGTTTTGTAATTTGTATTCCAAAGACGGGTGATAATTTACACTGTCGATTAGGATTATAGAAGGTTCTTTTAAATTTGGTATAAGTTTTGTTTGAAACCATAATAAAAAATTATTTTCATTCATTTCTCCATGATAATCCTCATTTTTTGTTTTAGAATTAAATATTTTCGAAGCATCTGAAATGAAACCACTTCTGCAGCCTACATGTTGTTTAATATAACGTGAGCCCTCTGATTTTATATAACGAATACTATGTTTAGTGCCATCTTGCCATGATCTAGATGCTGTTCCATTTTGGAATATCCATGATTTATATAAATGGACAAACTGCCAAGTATCTGATCTCATATATTTTACATAGGATTCCAAGAAAGTAAATCTCCTAAAAGCAACATTAGGTAATTCCGTAAATCCTATTCTTGGATTGCCATTCCTCCAGCGAAAACGAATTCTTTATAAAATAATGCGAAGAGAAAATGAGCTACGAGTATAGATATTCTATTTTAGTACTTGGAGAATGGAACTTAAAGTAACCTGCTCTTTATTCTGATACATTGCATAAATCGTATCACGAATGTCAAATTCTGTTGTTCTTGAGATTTCAATTACACGTTTCTTTCTTGATTTAACTTTCTTAGGCTAGAAACCTATCCCTCAGATCTAACTGCTATATTGATTTTACCTACAGTTACAACACTGACAGAAAGAGCTTGAGCAACACGCCAGAATATTTAAAATGAAATTAGTAATTTGAAAACATGACTAAATAATTTTTTTTCTTTAAAAATTCCAATAAAATAGCGTCGTAAAGTGTAGAAAGATTATTTACAATTACATTACTTCGCGAAAACGCAATTAATTTGTACAACTGCCGTACTACGGGCAAGATATATTCATCTGTTTCCTTTGATGTAACTCAAAGCATACCCATAAAAGTTTCTAATTCACGCCTCAACAGCTCAGTGGTCGAGCAATGGTCCGGCAAGCCAGAGGTCGTGGGTTCGATACCTACATGTGGGCGAATTTTTTCTATGAAAAATTCGAATAAAATAGTGTCGTAAAGTGTAGAAAGGATACTAACAATGACTAAATAGATTTAATTACCTCATTTATTGCATATATGGATAACAATAGACCTTTATTATCTCGTTCTTTTGTAAAATAATTAATTAAAGATGCAATTAGCATCTTGCTTTATTTGCAAAAAGCTGTTGACATATAATAATAAATATCACCAATCTAAAAACAATAACAAAAGTTCTTAAGATAAATGATTAGAAAATGTAGCTCAAACTGTAAAAGAATGAAATAAATTAATAAGAAATGGAAGGGCAAATTTGCAGGTATCGAAAGTAAACTAACTATTGACAGGAACGATAGGACAAAATTGCACTTTGGTAACCTTTGAATGCAACATAAGAAAACTTTTTCTAAAGTATGTCATTCATTATTACTTTTCAATGAACTCTTATGTCAAATGCTAAAATTAATCTAAATATAAAAGGACACATACGATTATTGTTAAATTTATGTTAAAAGTTGTGTATATCAATATCTCCATTTTACATCAAATTCGCATTGCTCTATTGACTATGACATGTCATATCATCATCATTAATGACGTGCATCGATTGCTTAATATCACAGAGTATAGTTATATACGTTCGTAAAAAGTAATTATTTTTTTTTTTCGAAGCCTGTATTGTTTCTCAATGTGCTAGGAAAAAATTTAAATCATGTTTGAAATCAAAACAACATATTTAGTCATTATCACCTATTAAAATTCAAATCCTAGCGAACAAACTTAAATTTGTAAACTAGTGTTGTTATATTCACTTTTGTGAAAACAAATGATTTGGTTCAAAATTAATGCATCCACTTGAAAACTTTTTTTTTGTATAGGACTATTGTACGTGTAAATCTTATACAATGAAGTAGGGCCGGAAAGGCGAATAAAACATAAGATCTAACAGATAAAATAATTAATTACTCTCGTTAAGGTAGTGACGCGTTTAAAGGAATTTGATTTCGTGTCTAGAATGCTCATCGAGGAAAAACAGGAAGACGGTTCGGATATTTTTAGATATTTTACTCCGCCCTCGTCACGCCGATCTACGAATCTCTTTCGAAAATACACAACCAACCCTCTTTTATCAATCGTACGTTAGTTTTTCTTTTTTTTCTGTGTCCGTGGAATCAGCGATGGCGTTTCACACCAAAAAGAATGGTATCAAAGATAACAACTCTCACTCAAAGTTTAAAAATAAATTTTAAGCCAATTAAAGATAAAAGTGTTTGGAAATTTATAGGCTAAATTTGTATAGGTAAGTTTTGAAACAATTTGTAGAAAGTAAATGGCATACTTTGCGTTAATTAGAAATGAAAAAAAATATCGCACAGGCAGAAAAATAAATTAACATTGGATATGATCTATAAATTATCCGAAATTAGTACTTTCTTTAGCTTAGTTTTGAGATTCTAGATTTTGGTTATCTAAGGAAGAAGATTAATTGATTAATTCATCTTCTTAAAATAAATTCCGTTTTTTTCTTCTCAAGTTGTAGAGTAAATAAGTCCGCAGAACTAACTGCAGAAGAACTTAGTGAATACTTTCTAGTTAGTGATACAGCATAATATAAACATAGTGATCTGTCACCTATCAGTCTAATAGGGAATATAAACCAAATTACTTCATGCTACTTTTGTTAGGCAATCGAATATACTTCTACTTTTGTTGTTGGACTAAAGCAGATCACGAATGTAATAAAAAATATAGAAAACAATAAAACAAACAACTTTATAATATCTGCTTATGCTTTGAAGGAAATTGCCAAAGAAATAAGTAAGAGTTTAATTTAGTGCGTAATTAGAGAAATCTGTGAAGATGTTTCCCAAGTCCGTAAAATTAATTAAAGATTACTGGGATATGAAAAGGGTAATATAAATATCTGCAACAACTACATACTAATCAGCGTATTGCCGACCCTGTAAAATATATTTTATTTATTTAATTCACTTGGTCTGATCTCATAATATAATACAATATACGAGGAATGTACAGTATTTATTGTCCCTAACATATAAAATAATATTATTTTTCAACATAGTCACTTTGCACTTGAAGACACTTATTCCACCTAAGTTCTAACGTATTTACACCTTTTTTAAAAAACTCGAGGTCTTGATCACAGAAGAATTCATCAACTGCTGTCATAACCTCGTCATCGCTACTAAATTTGGTTCCCCGAAGACTTTCCTTTAGTTTTGGAAATAAATAAAAATCACTAGGAACTAGGTCAGGTCAGTATGGTGGATGGTCCATCAGCTCGAAATCTGCATTGTTCATTGCTCTTAACGAAACAAAGCTCTTATGCACTGGAGTATTATCCTGATGAAACAAAATTCCACGCGCCAACTTCCCTCTTCTTTTTTTGATGCAATCACGAAGTTGATTAATTAGTGTAGTGTAATACTGGCCCGTGATTGTATGACCTCGTTCCAGGTAATCAATTAATCAAATTCCCTTGGCATCCCAGAAAATGGTGACTTGCGTGGTGGTGGAGATCCTCGATGTCTTCGTTCCTTGCTTTGGACTTTCGACTCGGGATCGAAGTGGTGAACCGAGGCTTCATGAACGGTAACAAAGCGATCCAGGAATTCTTTTGGATCACTGTTAAACAATTTTAAATTTGCATCTGAAGTCGTGACTCTCCCTCGCTTTTGTTCGGATGTCAACATTCGGGCTACCCATCTTACAGACACCTTATGAAGTCCCAAATAGTCATTGATTATTGTTCCAATTGTACCGTTTGAAATCTTGTTATCTATTCTAAACGACTACTATTTAACCGACGATCTTGTTTAATCAAGTCACAGACACGATCAACATTTTGCTGAGTGCACAGAACTGTGAGCCGACCACCACCTTTTGCATGTTCGCAAGTTGTTCTTCCACATCGAAATTCTCGGGACAAATTCTTCACCATCTGATATGAAGGCGTATCATCTCCAAGTACACTAACCATATCTTCATAAATTTGTTGTGGCGCTAAACCTTTCTTTTGCAAATTATTTAATGACAGCATGAAGTTCGCTTTTCTCAATTTTTCAAAATCTTTGAGCAGCTTCTATTTTAAATAAAGAAATTTTTTTAACAAATACAGCTACACGACTCAACTTTGGCACTTTGTTTGACAGATAAACAACAACGAATGGTATTGTTGTGTATTTCAACGCCTACTAATAATAGAAAACATTATTAAAAATCTGGTGTGAAGGACACAATACAAGTTCAATATTAATATTTTTGTGAACGTATCCCTCTCCAGAGACGCAGATACGTATTTAATCTTTCTACAGATTCCTCACTACGCCCCTGCTGGAGAAGGATACATTCACAAAAAAGAAAAACTTCGCTATTTCACAGAAGTTATTAAGACCGAGCGTAGAAGTATATTCAGCGCTGCATATTAGCAAACAGCGGAAGCAACAAGATCTGTCTACATAACAACTGCAGAACTAACAAAATCTTTTCGTCAGATGGCACTGTCGTATCTCTGGGAACTGTATTATCGTGTCTTGACTACTTATTACGGATCAACCGGAAGCGAATATAATAGAATAATTTGAAAATTTGAAAAACAAAATATTATTAAAAATCTGGTGTGAATAACACAATACAAGTTGAAGATTAATTTTTTTGTGAACGTATAAATACTTTTTGTATTGTAATATTTTATTGAATTTCCATGCATTCTTTTCTAATAAATCGATTTTTTTATTCAGGGAAGGCTTCAGGAATCGAATTCAGGCTTTTTTTCATATCATTAAATAATTTTCCAAATTCATTGCTATTCTTTGGTGCTCTGGGATTTTCTGACTCTTCTTCAAGTAATCCACAGTATATAGCTCAGTATAAGTGGATGCAACGCTTCTTCATGCATTACTTCTGACTGATTTTTAGACCAGATATGGCAGTTTTGCTTATTCGCAAAACTATTAAGCCAGAAGTAAGCTTTGTCGTTGAAGATGATTCTGAATGATTTTTAAGTTTTCATAAAGTGCAATTTCTGAATCTAACGAGGCAACAAGTGATGGTTTGGTCTGAGTTTTTGAGTTAAAACAATCTTATAAGCACGTAAGTCAAGATATTTTCACAGAGTTTGCCAAAAACTAACGAAGTAACAATTGCATCTTCACAAACACTCTGACGTACAGCTGCAATGTTCTCGTCGCTCCTTACACTGGGATCTTTGTCCCACTGATAGAGTAACGTTATGAAGTGAATTTTTGCACAAGATGTTCAATTGTTCTTCAAGTTGAGCTACTGTAACGACTGAAAATTTGAGTTACACATTAAAGTAAGCGCGACTGAACGTTAATTTTAATAAAACATCTGAATACCTTGCAAACGTTATCGAAACGTGTATCGTTCCATGATGATACGTTAGGCACAGATAAGCATAAATGTTGGAAAAACAAATTAAAAAGGGCTGTTACCTGAAACAAATCGCCACTTACAAATGCGTCGTCCTTAATGGAAAACCCCTTATATTTGGTATCTCAACATAAATTGTTATTCGCCGTTATCAACTGTTATATAAACACCAGAAACTTAACAGTAAATGTCGTATAGTTCTTCAGATTTATTTTATTATGTAGTAAGTTTACTTTTAATATGAATATAGGAGGGTGGATTATTATGTCTGCGACTTTTTGAATGAAAGAGTTTTTTCGGTAAAAAAAAAAACGTTTGATTTCTCAACATAGTCTCCTTTGAGCTCAATATATTTCATACAACTTTTCTCCAATTTTTTAATCCCTTCCAAATAATAAGATATTTCGAGGTTCTCAAAATAGGCGTTTGTTTGAGCTTTGATTTCATCGTTCGAGCCAAATCTCTTTCCACCGAGCAGATTTGAAGATAGAAAATAGTCACCGGGATCTAAGTCCGGGGAATACAGCGGATGAGGAAGCAATTCGTCAATTCGTTGTCCAATTCATAAAATTTCGCCATGGCGGCTACGCACGTGTACACCTGTGCATTGTTTTGATGGAAGAGCAGTTTTTTCTTGGCCAAACGCGGTCTTCTCTTTTCGGCCTCATAGGTTTCCTTTATATTTGCTGTCGATTGTTTTTCCATTCAGAATGCAATTAATGTGGATTATGCCACGTGCATCTCAAAAAACTATCGCCAGGACCTTGTTGGCAGATAGACACGCCCTCTGGCCTTCTTCAGTGCCGATTTGCTCGAATAAACCCATTGTTTCGACTCTTGCTTGGCCTACAGTATGCTGTAATGGACCCATCTTTCGTCCACACTTATAAAACGGCGCAAAAATTCGTCCAGATTACGGTTGAACAACGCCATCTTGCGGATAGCTTTCTTATATGCAAGTGATCATTCAATATCGAAACCACTGGGCCATATGATATGCTTGTAGTATCTACAATTACGCCAACTTTCGATCTCCGATTATATCGTGGATTGTTTTAGGTGTTGCGATCTCAATCGAGCGTCCAGAACGTTGGGCGTCACTCATGCTTGTGCGACCAAAACGAAATTTAGTAAATCACTTATTTACCATTGATTCTGATCGTGCAGAGTCGTCATAGCATTTGTCAAGCTTGGCCTTGGTTTAGAGTGATGATTTTCTTCTTCAAAAAAATGCTTGACGAGCACACGATATTCACTTTTTTCCATTTTCGCCAAAATACACCAGGTCGGTATTTTAAATGGCTGTCAATCTTTAACTAAATGATGCGGCTTTCTCAAACTTTGGTAGCAGTCTATTGACTCGCTTGCAATGAAATTGCGTACGCTTTATTATATCTATGTGATTTGGAGATGATCTGTCATCTACAATATGTCAAAATTTGTTACATTTGAAAATATGCTACTTATATTAAACATGTAAAATTATACTGTCAAGTTGACACTACTATGACATTCCTAACCTCATATTAAAAGGTACATTTCAATACATCGAAACAACATGGAATTGGCATAAGACTTGTACACAGTTTTATTGCAAGCGATTGTAGTTGACGGATGCAGTGTTATTCAATTTACAACTCAGGGAATTCAGAAGGTCACGGATAATTCACCCTCATATAATACAAGAAGAAATTATTATTTGGTCAGAACACAGACAAATTCTAATACGAATTCTTTTCTAAAAGAAATAACCTAATAGTTCAAACCGACGCTATTATCTACTCTAATGATGCCTGCAGGTCATTAAAATATAAAATTTCTGTTAAATTTATTAAAGGACAAATCCAGTAAATTAAATTTTCAAGAGTATTTAATATTTAACATCCTTTTAATTATTATTCATTTTATTAAGTCCTTTAGATAGTGTATCTATTAAAAAGGTTTCAGCTTTACAATTTCAGTTCTAAAGCTGGTAATGTACCATCATAAATAGATCTTTTCTATACGATAATAAATGAAATAGGAACTTTTGTACATTTATCAAGAGGTAATATCTCTAATATGTGTGCTAACAGTGGAATATGCCAGCTGAGGAAAAGCAATTGATTGTACATATGTAAGTATAATTTCGTAATTTTAGATAGCCTATTTGCCTAAGAAAATATTTAAACAGCTGTTTTTCAAAGGTGAAAGTTTCACGATTAATACCATATGTATAAATGAATTAAAATTTACGCCAAATATATTTATCCATTCAACAATTCGTACAGTTTAATTTATATTGAATCGATTAAGGATACATGTTTAAAGTCAACACGTTTCTACACATTTGAACTATCGATTTGAAGGGGTTGAAAACCTGTATTTAGAGGGAAAAAAGTTTTAGACAGAAAATAAACAATAACTGTTTACGACACCCTTTAAATAAACTAAATGAATATAAATTCGAACCACTGACAGAGGAAGTGACGTCACTATCTTCACGATCTAAAACAAACCTTCTGGAAAAGTTGTATGTGTTTTACCTTAACCCGACTAGATGCTGTGCTTATAAAATAATGATTTTTTATTCAGATTTTGCATAAAATAGTTTTCTTCTTGTTTGGAATTATGAAATTATTGGAAAATTTAACGTATACGTGTGTACCATGACTAGGGGCTCGTTTTCTTAATAAAAAAAATATATATGTATTTGAGTTATGGAAACATTTGCCTATTTGGAAAAATCATCACCTTTCAAAAAATTAATTTTATTTAATTTATATTGCAATATAACTGGTGTTTATAAACACTCGCATTCAATCAAAAATTAGAAATTTCATGACTTGAAAGACATAAATTTATTTGTCAGTAGCTGTCAAAATTTCGCTTATGTGATTACTGTTGGTTCCAAATAAGAATGGACCAGATGGCGCTGCAATCTGAGTATAATTTACGTAGGAATTTCAAAAAAGTAGATCATATGGTTGACTTTATATGTGAGGTTATATACCCACTAACCTATATAAAAGATTATTTTTTGAAGTTTGTTTATTAACATATTTATTATTATGTAAGCTTAGACTTTAATAATTTTATTCAAGCAGGAAGCGGCAAATATGTACCAATGCAGGGTGGTTAATTAGACTTATATAAAATATTTCAATCAATATCTTATAATCTGTTATTTATTGTTTGAAGGGGTTGCATCTACCATAAATTTGTGTGTAAATAGAGTGAGAATGTGTTAAAATTACCACAGGAGAAATATTTGCATTTTACTTTGATTTTACTAGAGAACAAAACTATTGTGTAAATGTGATACTGATAAATTTAAAGTATCTATAATGAGAGCAATAAGGAAATACTTTTAACTGCACATCGTTTCACATAATTTGAATAAAAATTTTTATACATCTAAAAACTTTCTCTAGCTATTTCATCGACCAGGTATGAAACTGGGTGACAGGATGTGTAACTTTTCACAAGCTCAAACAATTCAACCTTTAGCATAGAATTATTAGCTAAAATTCCTTTTATTAAAAGCCATTCAATAAGTGCCTCCTTTTTCCATGATGAAGTAGGGGACTTTTCTGTTTTAGTAGAATGATAGGGCGCATTATCCATTAGTATAACACAATTAGGCTCAAAAGAAGGTAATATATTTTGCATCCATGCGATGAACACCTCACTATTCATATCTTCATGGTAATCTCCAGTTTTCTTGGATTCAAATAATAACAAACCCCTATTCATCAAATCAGTTTCACTGCAATGTGAAGCACAATTAATCGCTTTCCTTTGTCAGATGGATCTTTTAAGCCAGTAGAAAAACCTTCACCAAATGCATGCTTGGATCAAGTAACATTATATCTTTCCATATCTTTGCTTTTGTGTAAGCTGCATTACCCCATGTTTCACCTAAATAATAGATTTTTCTCCCTTCTGCACGAAACTTTCTTATAGTTGTCAAATAACGTCGTCTCCGTCAGATAATATCACTTCATTCAATTAATATGTTGTTTCTTTTGCGTTTTTCCCACTTGAATCCTAGTTTCTTTAGGATTCTCCAAAGTGATGTTCGTTTTAAATGAGGTAAACTGACATCCCGTTTAATAACTTCCCATATTTTTGTGCAAGTCAGTAACTTATTTTTAAAGAAAAATGAATGCACGTGCCTTCTAATTGTACTTTTTAATACTTCATCCAATTTATTGTAAGCATCTCAGCAACTTCGTTTTCTTAAAGGAGAATGTGCAACTCCAGACATTTCAATTTCGTTAATAATGTCAAACATAGCATTCCTCCTAATCCCTACCTCCCTTGAAATTTGACGAACAGCAACTGTTTTGCACATATTAGCTTGTACCTAAAATACACATTATAAGCCATTTGCCTGTCCACTTTTTATGTATTTTCCTTTACGATTCTTTTATGGACCTGGCAAAGCTGCGTCAACTATGCTCTAAAACGGCTGCGATTAAATAAGTTAAAGAAATTAATGAGAATGAGCAGAATAAACAACTAGTGAAACATGAAATGCTACATAGTTTAAAATTAAAATTAGAAATATTTAATTTTAAAATTGAAGTTATAAATATGGTTTAATGAACGTTACATGAACGTGGTGCAAAACGAAAAAAATTCTCGTAAGTAATTTATGTTAGCTTGCTCAACATGTGGACGTGCGGAATCCTCTTAAAAATAACAAGTGCATAGTTCATAATCATCAAGTTGATTAAGGATTTATAGTCAAAAAAACAGGTCCAATTATTTTCTCCTTCGGCTAATTGCAAACCACACACCTATTTTTTTAGAATGCGTTGTAGCTTCTCTAAAGAAATGTGGATTAACTGTTGCCCACATTCATATGTTTTCTGCGTTAATGTAACCATTCAAATGGAACCAAGCTGAAAAAGTCTTTTTCGTTCTAAAACATAAAACAAATATCAAAATAATTAGTCATTTTTCCGAAACTTATTTATGATTTTTTGGGGATTACTTGTGAAACAGCACTTTGTGCCGCTTCCAATATTGCTCGACTTCACTTTCCTAGCTCATTTTGAATTAAATACTCTTAGAATATGAATTACAATATATAATTCTGAAACTACTTTTTCAAGAAATTAATACTTATTTATTGTTTATTAGGTTGCTATCGTTATGATAGTCACCGCACATAAACCGTTTTGATTCAAACATGGTTCAAACGATTTCAAGTATAAATTAAATTGTTGTGCATAACACAATTTTTGTCTTATTTTATTGTAGTTTTCGAAGAAATATTTTTTCTATTTTCTAATTTTTCAATGTTGGCGTTGTTCGAACACAGAAATAAATATCATTGCTGTCATTCGATTTTAAGAATTTAAGTACATTTGACAGATATGGTATATATGTACGTACTCTACACAAACAACGTATATTGTATATAATTGACAACAAAATATATTAGTTTCTAGGTCACTCATGTTTATATTTTCAAATAAAATATCAAGTAATGTTAACGAAAATTAATAAATAATATGTAAATATACTTCGCGGATAGCACGATTTAAATTTGAAAATGTCAAGGATCAATGTGACCAACTGCATGCTTTATATAAAAATAAAATTCTGAACTTTCAAATTAAATAATTGCACTTTATTAATGTAAAAAATGCAAAATAGAAAAATATTATAAAAATCTCATTTCATAAGGCCTTTTGCTGCACTCGCTCTTTAGTTCTCGGAAACTGATCTCGTGCGGCAAAATGGTGCCTTATGAAACTTGTTTTTTAATATACTATTTTGTATCTCGAACGCGAAATGCCTTTGCAACAAATTTTGGTAACAGACAGAACGAAATAAGTGGTATCAAATAAAATGATTATGTGCTCTCATCCCGGTGCACAATATTTATCTTTTATTTCTGTAGATGCTACTTACGCAAGAACATGGAACTCAATAATTTACAAAGTATAAAAATAAAACCGTCTAGAAGGTTTGAACAAGATGTAGCAAAAAAATTTTTAAACAGTTCGATGATAGATAGTTCAAAATACATTTTTAAACACCATCTTCGTCTTTTTTAATTCGATTTTATTTTTAAATTTCGGTCCCCCCTAATTACTTTTCATTATTTTTCCGCGACGCCATTTCATTACCTTAAAACTAAATTTATTTTTACCTACGAAGAAGGGAGGTTGTTCAGTATCTACACGGAGATTCGTAGATTAGTTCAACTCGGGGCGGAGTAAAATACATATCTAAAAATATCTGCAGCAGCATCTTACATTAGTATATAATACTTATAAATATCTCACATGTGTATATAGATTATGTATACGTGAATGCATTTATTTGTATATATGTATACACATATGCATATAGTACGCAGACCATATTGGGTGTTAGCGCCTGTCTGTTCTGACTCGAGCATATCCGGTAATTTTGGCCAGGTGCGCGTCGAGAGGGATGTCCATCTTTATTTAGGGGATGAGAATCACCGACTTTCTTCCTTTCCCGAGATCTATTATGACGGCTGAAGTGTTTTAGTTTTGTCTACAGTTGATAACTGGGGATTAAATAAATTAGATTTTTTTGTAACTTCCTTTTAACTCCCTTGAATGTATTAATATGTTTTTTGTGTAAATTATAATTAAACACAATTTTATAATTACTGCTACATTAATTGCGAAATATTTCCTATAGTTTTAATAATAATTTAATTAATAAGTAATACAGTTCATGGTAAAAAAGCGGAAAAAATTAGTGGAGAAATTGGTAAGATGTTGATAAGGTAAGTAAGAAGGATCGGTGCATAATTTATTGGCGTTTCTTGTCGTGTGATTGAGGGGTGCCCTGGCGAAGACGATTGTTCTGGCTCCGGTGACGAAGGAAACATCACTCGATCGAGTACCATATCTAGGGACTATAATATATACAGTGCAGTGTCGATAGATCAACTTTGTTGTTCACTTCATCTCTGTGTGCAGATAAAGAAAGTCGAAGTCTGAAAGCAAATCTCCATAGTCGACATCCCTTCGATGGCAAATTTTAGATGCTCTAAATTTTAGATATTTCAATAATCTCTTTTGAACTTTCTCTATTAGCAATGTCTGATAAACGCAGCAGGGGTACCAGATTACCGATGCATATTTAAATTGGAGATGTACCTTCAGTATATCCACATTTTAAAACTTACGACAAGGTCTTCTAACGCGCTAAGCGTACGTGGAGCAAAACTGCAGATATGATGGATTTGCTCAGGAAATTGCGAACGTGTATCAAACAAAATCTCGAGGTATTTTATTTGTGTTTGGAAGTAACTGTATGATCTAGAGCAGTGGTCACTAATTATTTTACCTAGTTCCATTTCAAAACATTGCTAGACTTTTGCGGTAAACTCCTACTAGCGCCCCCTTCCACCATGTTACCAAGTACTCTACTAACCTAGGTTACGTGGCTTGCTTAGTAAAACTTCTTTGGAAACAGTTGATATCTTACGTACGAAAGACAATGGATACCAGTGAAATGAAGTGCATAAATATCAAATGAAGTTTTTTTTTATGATATTTAGAATGAAAGAAAATCAATTTAAAGTACATATAAATTCGAAAAGAGTTCTTACAAAGTTCATCGTGGTTAATGATCAATGTAAAAAAATTGCGTGTGATTATGAACAACCTGTGTGAAATTTGGGATTCGTGAAGCTGATTTTCAATAAGCTGCTAAGGTTGTCATCTGCGAGTCAAGATCTGTCCGGTTCCTATTGAAGTTCATTTTTAAAAATGTTGCTTCACATACATAAGTGGAGCCAAACTTAATAAACAATTTTATGGCTAAATCTTTGAGTTTTGGATACATTATTAATTTCTGAGAATGATTCCTTATTATTTTTCTAAAATACACAATTTCGTCACGGTCCGTACAAAACTTGCTTGCGGTCCGAATACGGCCCGCGGCTCGGCTTGATGATAGTTGATCTAGAGCAGAGGCTCCCAAACTTTTTTTTCTCATAGATCATTTGAAAGTTTTGCTGGTTCCAGTGGACCCCCTGCAGCTACATTTCTACTATATTCCCAAAACTCGACAAAAAATGTGAAGATTAGATCTAACTATGGAAATTTGCGTTGCGGCTGAGTTATTGGTTAATTAATTAATTGATTGTGCTGTGAGTGGATGTCAAAAAAGTAAAGTTAGCCAATCAAAAAAGTGATTCCATCCAACTTTACTCCTTTGACATCTACTCACAGCACAAGAAACCAATCAATTCTCACATATTTTATTTAGAAAACTCTCCATTCGGAGTGGTAAAAATAAAAAGAAAAATAGTATATTTCCTTGTGTTGTATTTATTCAAATATGTAATTATTACATTATTAATTATTATTGTTATCATATTATATTGTATGACAGTCGTATAATAGTTGTATAACAGTCGTAATATAATTAAAATTAAATATTAATAACGTAACGTAACTTCTACAATGACAATCACAAAATAGTCATAATTTTAGTGGGAGGGATGTACTTGATGGATTGACAGCAAATTATCAATATTTGGCTTCAGTTTTGTTAGGAATAACCGCAAATCTCCCCGTTCTGTGATATTCAATCTGCTCCTTTTTTTTGTTAAAAGGTTTGTAACGACACTAAAACTTTTCTCGACAAGATGTGACGAGGGAAACGCTATCAAAAGCTTTCTCGCAATTCCCCACAGTCCAGGATATTTTTCGGATATTTCTGCCTGCAGCCAAAATGTTTGGTACCCTCTTTTAAATTTCACCTTCATTCGAAACCAGATAAATTTTCGTGGACCCCCGCTTACGAATTGTGAACCCCATTTTTTTGTCACGCCAACGTAGACCCCCGTTGAGTCTCCCATGGACCCCTGGGGGTCCACCTGGACCACCTTGGGAATCAATGATCTAGAGTATATGAAAATATTAACGGATTGTTTCAAGTTGTATAAGTGATAATGACACATTTATTAATTTTCGCAAATATTTTTAGATCATTGTCATAAGCAAGAACACGGTAACTGAGCAGATAGTGTAAATATTCAACAGTAACAGATCTAGGTTCGAGTCATGTGGAATGCATGACGACACTCCGAATATATTGGAGTAAAATCCATTACAACATCATAACTATAACAATTGTCCTGGTAAGATGCGGCTAAGCTGGCGATAGACGAACAAACTCCACTTAGGTAGTAGTAAATGATGGCATATAATGTCAAAAGCTTTCGCGATGTCAGTATATAATACATCAACTTTGCCAAGTGAATTAATATAGGAACTAATAAATTGAGTAATCTTGGGCAAACTTGTTACAGTCGATCTACCTGGCATGAATCCATGCCGTTAAAATTTATCATATATCAAATGTTCAAAAATTTTGGAGCAACTAGATAAAATGCAAATTGGTCTATAGTTTGCAATATCATGGCTTGCCGACTTAAATATCGGATTGAATTTAGTTTTTTCCAAACTTTCAGAAAATTTTATGATCTGACGTAAAGTACGCTTTAAGATACTTCATTGCTACTAGAACCTCGTTCAAGGATCAAAACAGAAACTAATGCAGTTCTTTCTATTGTCTGATGAAAGAAAAGGAGAGCGAGGTTGGTAGACATGCTAAAATGTTTTTGGCAAAGGCTTCAACAATCTCATAGAGATTTACCGTCTCCTTATCGCCTAGTCTCATGGTGTCAGTGATTCTTGATTTCCTGAACGCTGATCAATAAACTGCCAAAAAGCTCTTGAGTCTGTAGAGATATCGCTTTCCATTTTTAATAAGTAGTTATAAGTTTTGTGAGTTTCGTTTCTGATTTTACCAAACGTTGGTGTCTAGCAAATTCTGTGCCATATATGCAAGAGCCTGAAGAATTCCATTTTTTATAGTAAAACTCTTTTGAGCTTAATCAATGTTATGAAAGTTGAGCCGTATTATATGGGAAAGCGGCGGGACAATGCTGAATATTTCGACACATATCTTACAGTTTAACGCAGCGCAAAATTCAGAAACAGTACATAAGGACAAACATCGAAATGAGACCAATCCACATAACTAATACCGCTATAAAAACCCATGGATTAAGTTTTGGAAGTATCGTGTAATATATACAGGTTAGGTTCTAAGTAGTATGAGACTAGCCAACAGTAGACTTCTGACACCGGTAAATGTTTTCAAACAAAGGCTTCAATTTCAATTTTTGGTATATACTAACGCAAAACATTTTGAAACGTACTAGAGTGGGTAAAACCTTATAATTTTTTTGTGTAAAACAAAAACAATTTTAATAATATAAAAATATT
The DNA here is from genome assembly GCA_935421215.2 of Melolontha melolontha. Classification (NCBI taxonomy): domain Eukaryota; kingdom Metazoa; phylum Arthropoda; class Insecta; order Coleoptera; family Scarabaeidae; genus Melolontha; species Melolontha melolontha. Next base: position 161,190,622 of record OW285237.1, on the reverse strand, counting down.
ATCAAAAATTCGACGTTGAATACAATACAAGTTAATATTTGCGTACATATTACTATCCAGACATGCAGACACTTACTTAAGTATTACGCTATAGTTATTATATATATATATATATAGTTATTAGGATGGTGATGGTTGTTTTGGCGTTTTGGCTGAATGTTCTTCTGTGCTGTCTTGAGTTCTTTATATATAGTAAAGGAGTTGTCTTTGTGAATTTTGTCTATCCCAGCACCATGCACTGACAAGCCTATAGCAATTGAGGAGGAATTAACTGTCAATCCTCAAAAAAACAAGTTGGTAGCCTTTACCAACATGAGAAAACTAAATGATCTGTGTAGCGTAAGGCTGTTTGGACAAGAGTTAGAACTAATCAATGAAGTGAAGTATCTAGGCATAACACTTGATGCGAAACTGAATTGGATCAGACACCTAGTCAAAGTGGCAGAGAGGGCGGCGCAGCTCTTCTGGAGATGCAGAAGAGCTGATGGCAAGACCTGGGGACTAAAACCAAATGTGGTACACTGGTTGGACACAGTAGTAATAAGACAAACGATTACTTATGGAGCAGTTGTCTGGTGGAGGAGGACGGAGCGGACATCGTCGGTGGGGCTCCTCACGACTCTCCAGCGATAGGCTCTGTTGGTAATCACGGGAGCTATGAACAGCACGGGAACCGCTGCCATGGAGGTCATCGTGGGTCTCCCTCCGTGGAACTATTTGTAAAGGCGGAGGCAATGGTTGCGATACTGAGGCTGAAGGCCAATGACGTATGGTGTTCTAATAAGGTTATAGGGAGCCATACAGATATAACAGGAACTATACTGGAAGGGCCGATATTTTAAATGCCGGCGGACAGTATGGCACCTGAAATTATGTTTACAGCTAAGCTGAACATATTTATACCGACCAGGGAACAGGCAAAAAGTCGCTCGATCGATTGTGGTGCCGGCACCTGGTACACTGATGGATTACAATCTAGTCAGGGGGCAGGTGCAGGCATATGCGGAATGTGCCCTGGAAGGAAGACATCGATATGTCTGGGGAAACATACTACGGTTTTCCAGGCCGAATTGTTTGCAGTCGCAGCCTGCGCCGAGGAAATTCGGGAAGCCGGCTGTGCAAACAAAAAAAATAACATAGTGACTGATAGTCAGGCGGCTATTAAAGCCATTATGAACCCATCTACCAGGTCTAAGCTGATGAAATATTGTAAACAGGTCCTCAATAAACTGGCACAAGACAATACAGTGTCGCTGATATGGGTCCCAGGACATGAGGGAATTAAGGGCAACGAGATGGTAGGCAAACTGGCCAGAGAAGGTACTAATAGGAACTTCATAGGACCAGAACCTGTATGTGTAATCACTAAGGATTCCGCTAAAAGGGAAATCTGGTTATGGCTAGAAAAAGAACATAAAAACAAATGGAGGTTAACGAAAGGTAAACTCCATACCAAAACACTACTAAGGGAGCTGGACGGAAAGTTTTCAGCCAACCTAATTCGTAGTAACAAAAAAGAGATTAAAATAATTACCGGGTTAATAACCGGACATTATCCTTTAAGGAAGCATTTGTACAGCATGGGCTTAGTTAGCGAGCCCTGGTGTAGAAGATCTGAAAAGCGGGAGGAAGCTCGCCTTCATGTAATATGCACGTGTAAGGAACTGAAGGAACTCAGACAGAAATATTTCGGGAGAGATCTATTGGATCCTTGGAGTGTACTAAAACTTTCCCTGAGGAGGATAGTGGCTTTTATCAAGGACACAAGACTAACAGAGTGGAACTGAGAGATCTATTGGGGATAGTACAAAGAGCAGTGTGCTCAAGTGTCTGGACGTGCTGGCGTCCAACCCAAAACATAAGAAGAAGAAACGGAAGCCTATAGCAAGATAAAACACGTGTTGTCTGCATGTCTGAATAGCAAGTTTCACACAAATATGAACTTGTATTGTGATATCCATACCCTATTTTTAATAATATTTTTATATTATTAAAAAGGTTTTTGTTTTATACATGAGGACAGTCGTGAAATTTCGGGAATCTGTCAACGCTGCTTAGTTTGATAAATGGTGCATGTGTACTGGTATACTGTCATGTGTCAAAAATATGATATTTTTATCCAATTGTCAAAACATCAGTCAGTTTGTCCAGAGCGCAGTTTTAAAGTTTGCTAATCATATTGAAAATGGAGCAACTAATTATTTTTGTTACCGTTTAATCGTCCATAGAACTGTTTCTACATTTGGTGATAAAGCGGCATCATGACAACGGTATGCCGCTGGTTTCAATAATTCAAGTGTGATTGTACTTCGCTTTAGGATCAAGCAAAGGAACGACGTCCCGAAACTTCTGTTGTTGCAGAAAATTTCGATGCTGTACATCAAATGATTGAAGATCACCATGTAGTCTCATTACAGGTGACGAATCCTGGATATATTCTTATGTTCGTAGCGTAGATCTCCAATTGTATTCATGGTAATACGCGATTTGTGTGCATGCAAAAACAACACACCTTTCGCTAAACATGCCACGTCTTTTTTTCCTTAATTTTCTCCCTCAAGATGGTTAGTAATTTAGAATAAGAATCTCCAGTGATGATCTGACCATTTTTTAGGTAATCGATCATAATTATTCCACGGATATCCCAAAAAACTGAAGCAAGAACTGTTCCAGCTGATTTTTGAACACGAAACTCCTTAGGCCTTGGAGAACCATGATGTTTCCATTCCATCGATTGCTGTTTTGTTTCTATGTTGTAAAAATGGGTTCATGTTTCATCCATGGTTACAAAACAGTTCAAAAAATCTGGATTTTATTCAAAACGTGCACAGATTGACCGTGATGCTTTCACTCTTGCTCATTTGTGTTCGGCATTTAATCATTTAGGAATCCATTTTGCAGAAAGTTTTTTCATATCTATATCGACGTTCACGCGTTCATATGAAATCTTTAGTACCTCAGCTATATGTTTCAGCCCAATTCGATGGTTTGATAATATCAGGTCATGAACTACGTCAATATTTTCAGTGGTGGACACCGAAATCGGTCTTCCTGGTCGCTTCTGATTTTCAACGAAAAGTTTTCCTCTTCTGAATGACGCAATCCAATTTTTGGCAATTGCATATTATCGGCATTGACTGCCAAGTGTGTTAATAATATCTTCGTAAATTTCCTTACCACTTAACCTCTTCAAATACAAGTATTTGATGATGCCTCGATACTCCAATTTATCGATTTTCACATTTGTATTAGACATGCTTTCTTTCAAAATTTACTGCACAGCAATACTTCAACTTCTTGATGTAGGATTTTACAGTGAGACTTTTAAAATGTCATTATTTCTTGCCATTATAACAAAATTTTGTTTTGTTCAAGGAAAATAACTTAGGCTAACTAGATATCAATACCCCCTCGTATATATATTTTGCGTCTAATGCTACTGGGGTATAATGTTAAACTTTTTCAAATATATTGCATATTCGGTTTATTATACAAGATTACTAAATCTGTTGTTAGAAGGAAGTTTTCAAAATATTTTTTTCAAAGTGGCTATAAAATCATAAGCTTCGTAGGATAATGAAATTTCAATACTTTCAGCATGTTTTAGAAAATGTACACGAAGATAAATTTATGTAAAAGAAATACTATACATTTTAGTTTTGATAAATTTATTATTAATAAAGAAATACAATAATACAATCAACAGCTAAGCTTTTATTACAATGAATATCTTGTTCTCACAAATAAACAAACAAGATGTGAATGAAAGCATATGTTCAGTAAAATTAATTAATAAATTCATCTCATTCGGGCCGTTTATTTGTATTTATTCATTACATATAGTATTGCTAACTGTTGACATAGATATCAACGTTATTAATGTTTAGTACTTGTTATGCAGTAGTAAGTAATTTACTGTTTACATAAAATTTGTTTAATCTTTTTCGTCCCTTCTGGACGATAAACAAAGCCGAAACTTAAAGTAAAGGGAAGTTCTCCGAATACAGTTTAAAACTAGAAGTCGTTTTAGTCTGAAATTAATTTCAGTGAAATAAATTTTAGTTAACGATCATGTTTTTGCCACTACAGATATAATTGAAACTAGGACCGTTCATCATTTGTATCTGGACCCATGTTTTTTCCACAAAGTAATTGCAATTTTGTCCAATCTACATAAATTATGACAATCTAAATTTTTTCTTGTTATTGCTATTATAAATACAGTGTGTTTCACTTTTCATGGGGACCCCTTAATTACCTTTTTTTATCTTGAAAGCAATCAATATAAAATTTTTATCAGTCGTGTAGGCCCCGACAACGCACCTTTTTGTGTGAATAGAGTTTTTATAAAGTCAATATCTAGCCAACTATGTCATACTCGCGATTAAGATAGAGCAAAAAAGTATTAGGAAAAGTTTTTACAAATCACTCAAGAACCAAATTTCGCGGAAAAATTTTCATTTTTAAAGTCTTCTACATTTTTATGCTATCAATAAATAATAGTTTGTTATTGCAATAATAAGAGTGCCATGAGCAAGAAAATAATTTGTTAGTTCAAATGTCAAACGTCAGTTCACTAAAGAGTTTATTTCAGTTGAAACTATTGAACTTTGCTGAGCAATGGCCGATAGACATTTAAGTATTGCTCAAAAAGTAGAAATTATTCGAATTGTTGGTGATAATGTACGTTCTACCCGAGAGGCTGCAAGAGAGTTTAACGCGAGACATCCTGAACGTCCACCTATCCGTCATCGAACGGTTGCATACTTGAATAACATTTTCAACACTACTGGAGATGTTGCTAAACCACGTCAACATGAATTGAACAATCGAGAACACCATTTCGATGAAGTAATATTAGCAGCGTATCGTAATAATCCTCAGCGCGAGTTTGTAAGATATGGCTAGACATTTAAATACTATCTCTTACTCCAAAATTTGTTGTGAGATGTCTCCGTCGTCACAAATTGAAACCATATAAGCCAAAATATTTACACGCCCTTGAAGAAGGAGATCTCAATAGAAGAATGGAGTATTGTCTATGGGCTCAAAGCATTTTTCTAAATGTCACTAACTTTGTAGTGTTATTCACTACAAATGGTATTGTTTCATCCCAGAATTGTAGATACTAGGCAACAGAAAATCCTAAATGGGTTATCAATTGTAAAAGACAATATTCGCAGAAAGTTAATGTGTGCTGCGGAATTTTAAATACACAAATCAATGGCCCGTTTTTCTTTTTTGATACGCTAAATGCAGATAGGTTTTTAAATTTTTTAAATACTGTATTAATTGATGTGCTTGATGATTTATCATTGGATATGAGGCGAGATTTACACTTCCAGCTAGATGGATCCCCAGTTCATAACGCAAGAATAGTACGAGCATGGTTAGACGCAAACTTTCCGTTAAGATGGATAGGCCGAAATAGCCCTTTAATAGAGTGGCCTCCGAGATCACCTGATATTACACCACTCGACTTTTTTCTTTGGGGGACTATTAAAAGTATGGATCTAGATCTCAAAACATACAGGAACTGTGTCAGAAAATCCGACAAGCCTGTCGAGAAATACGTATAATGACGGGTTGTACTGAATCACAAAAGGCAATTGGAAAAATGTATCCGTCTTCAAGGTGATTTAGTGGAAAAGGATATTTTAAATATTGTTCATTAAATCGTTGCTTTTGTTTTGTTTGTTCTTTAATGTTGAATAAAATTTGTGAATTGTTTTCTTGCTTCATGGCACTCTTTATAAAAACTCTATTTATACGAAAAGGTGCGTTGTCGGGGCCTACACAACTGTTAAATATTTTATATTGATTGCTTTCAAAATAAAAAAGTTATTTAGGTGCCCCCATAAAAAGTGAAACACACTGTATATTCATTAAATAAAAAATAAAAATGACTTCTCAAAAATGACTAACTTACTATTTATTGTCAACATAACAGTTAACAACGATCATTTAAAGAATACGTCTTTTTACAGTGACTTCCAAAAGTAGTCGTATCCTGAAATAATTTGTAAATAAAACATATTCTGATTTATGTAAGTAATACAGTGTAACCTCTCCTTACGGACACCTCTATTTAGTGGACACTTATGAATTCCCCGAACGTGTTACGCTAATCTAATATTAATGTTTTCTTGTACTTAGTGGACACTCTAGATACTGGACGCGGACAGCATATTTTGTCACGAAAAACAAAAATTCATAAGACTTTACCTCGTTCCTGGACAATATTTGCCACAACTCTTCGGGTGTGATAAATAACCTACTCATAAATCTTCAAAAAGTGTTTTCTGTACGATACAAAAGATAATTTTTTCTTTGGAGACTGTGGTTAAGTAAAAGTTTATACGTGGACGCGGTGTAAAGTAGTTGTTGCGTAAGCGGTTTTCTAGCTTTACTGTGCCCCATGTGCGACTTTTAATTAGTGGTTTTACCTACTGATGATGACAATTTAGTTGTCGAAAACGTATTTAGGATACGATTAATAATTGTGGTAAGGGGTTATATACCTTTTTTAAGATACAAATGATATATATAAAAGAGCTTCTTTTTGTTGTAGTCACGTACACACAAGCAATACTGCAAATGAATTTACTACTTATTAAGAAAATTTATTTTTATGATAATACACCCAAAATTATTTTTATATGTTATAAATGCATTGCTTGTATTAAACTGAATTAGAATCAACAATAAATTCAGTTTATGGGTTTCATTTGTAGTAAACGTTAAGAATTAATACTAAAATATACTATAGCAAAAAATTATATATGTAAATAGAAACTCTGGTGCACAGAAAATGAATAGAAAAACAGTTCTTCAAGCTAATATGTAACAAAACACCTAAATTAAGTAGAACCTGTTATTTCATTATGTTTAATTCACTATTCACTTTCTGCGTTCTTTAATATGTAACTTCTAACTTTTTAATTTATCTAACTAGACATTCCAATAAGTGGACCTAATACAAAAGAAAAAGCTTTAGAGACCTTATTGAACATAAAGTAACTCAAAGCATCAAATGATTGGCTAAAAGAATTTCTAAGAACACATAATATATTACTTTCAGGAATATATGTGGCGAAAGCGGAAATGTAAATAGTGATTTGGTAGCAAATTGGAAAAGTGGATTACCTGCTATACTGGCAAATAAATTATAACCCAAGAAATATTTATAATTTAAATGAAACTGGTTTGTTTTTCAGAGCGCTATCAGCGAAAACTTTTTCATTAAAAGGCGACAGATATAGCCAAAAAGCTGCGAAAGAACGTTTAACAGTAATGTGCAAATATCGAGCGGCAGAAAGAGTCGCCGTTAGTAATCGGAAAATACAAATTCCGCAATGTTTTAAGGACTGATAAATATTTCACTTATTAATGCATTAATCTGGATCACGATACCATGGAATAAAGCGACCGCAAAAACAATTAGAAATTATTTTCTAAAGTCGGACTTCTGTCAAGGAGTGTAGGAAGTATAAGAAGATGATGATGACGTACCGCTTATGCAGTTAATTAGAGATAAAGCATTAATTAACTTTTATGTTTTCGATAAAATTGACAACGCCTTATTAACTGAAGACGATGCTGAACTAAGCATTAGTGACTGTGTCACTGAAATTTTTTCAACCAATGAAAAAGGCAAGGGAGAAGAAGAGGAAGAGGTACAACCTATAAGTACAATTAAAAATTATAAAGAAGCAATCACTAGATTAAAAGACTTGGAGAACTGTTTTTCCCACAAAAGAGAATAATGAACTGCAATATATTTCTGAAATACGAGGGACACCTTTTATATTTTTACAATCGACCACTAGATGGTGCTTTTGACATATGTAATCACTATATTCTTAAAGTTTGACATTTGTCAATGAGAAATCCGCGATAGCTTAGAAATTGAGTCAGTAGTTTGTTGACAGTGACAGCTTAAAGACAGTGAGTTTGTAAAATAATGGAGATTTCTCGTGAAAGTTTTCGTTGGATGATTTTTTACCATTACAAAAAGACCTAACTCCACAAGAATGCATTATATCGCTTCGCTTAACTTTTGGTAATGAAGCACTATCAAAGAAGACAGTTTACAATTGGTTTGCAGAATTTCGCCATGGTCGTGCCTCAGTGAGTGATAAATCACGTAAAAGATGACCAAAAACTGTTGTGATTCGAAAAAACATCGATGCTGTGTGCAAAATGGTAGAAAACGATCGACATGTGACTTACAGTGAGGTAGAGGCATCTCTTGGTATATCGCAGATTACAAAAAAGACCTAACTCCACAAGAATGCATTATATCGCTTCGCTCAAATTTTGGTAATGAAGCACTATCAGAGAAGATAGTTTACAATTGGTTTGCAGAATTTCGCCATGGTCGTGCCTCAATGAGTGATAAATCACGTAAAAGTTGACCAAAAACTGTTGTGATTCGAAAAAACATCGATGCTGTTTGCAAAATGGTAGAAAACGATCGACATGTGACTTACAGTGAGGTAGAGCCATCTCTTTGTATATCGCAGATTGCAATTCATTCGATTTTACATGAACATTTATCTGTAAAGAAAATATGTTCCAGATGGATTCAATATAACTTGACCGAAGCACGGAAAGCAGCTCGTGTCAATTGGTGTAAAGAGATGCGCAAAAAATTGAACGCAGGAACCCCAAAATCCGTATACAACATTGTCACAGGTGACGAAACATGGATATATGCGTATGAGCCGGAAACCATGCAACAATTTACTGTATGGGTGTTCCAAGATGAACCGATCACCACAAAAGTTGTTCGTGCAAGGAGCATGATCGCTTGTTTCGCTAAATAATCGCTTGTTTCTTCAGCTGTACAGGACGCATCGCAACAATTCCTTTAGAGAATCGAGAAATTGTTAACGCTGAATGGTATACAATAATTTGTTTGCCAAAAGTTATAGATGAAATCAGGAAGAACAACCGAAAACGTCGAAATTCTTCATCACGACAATGCGAGTTCCCATACAACATGTCTAACAGTTGACTATTTGAAGGAGAAAAGTGTTGAAATAATGTCTCATTGTCCATATTCACCTGACTTTGCCGAATGATTTCTTTTTGTTCCCAACTGTGAAAGAAAAAAAGCGTGGACAGCGATTTTCAACATCTCAAGAAGTAGCCGAAGCCTTTGAAAACCATGTTTCTGAGATACAACCTTCAGAGTTGAAAAAATATTTTGAGAACTAGTTCGTACGCATGCTAAAGTGTATAGACAATAAAGGCGAATATGTATTTTGTAAAACAATAAAATATTTTGTACCAAAAAATGTTGTTTTTTTCCCAGATTTTGTAAAAATATAAAAGGTGACCCTTGTAGTTACCCGAGTTGAGACTAAATGATTAAACAATAAATTGGCTTCCAAACAATGTAAAATTACTGATAATTATTTATAAGGCCAATTGTTATGTATGTACGAGTATAATATAAATTGTGTAATTTAAGAACAAATTATTTACTTGGCTTTCATAGTTTTATTACGTTTTGAATGTTTTATTTATATTTATCTTCAATACATACTTAATTAGTACCTAAGTATTTGTAGTACTTAAAAAATTATTTAAATATCGTAAACGACTTCAATACCATTTTCGATTTATCTTTTATATTGTGATGTGAGTCAGGCAATGACGTCGCGCACTCACGCGTCATACGTCTCTTGGACAATCTAGAATAAAGCGAAAGTCCGGATGGTCCTCGAATATGCGGCGGCCTACATACAAGCCGCCGAGAAAAGGATTAGGACATTCATTCAGCGAGCGGTAGCCGTCGTGTTGATATTGTATATAAATGAGAAATAAATATTGAAATAAATACTGTTATTATTATTCATTACTTATTAAATGTTATTTAGTGTGTTTTATTATTAATATAGTTTTATTTAAAGTAGCCTAGAAGGACAAATATTTCACAGACGAAAGAACAATACTTTACAATATGTTAACCACATCTTATTAAAAAATATATAGAATTTACTTAGTAAAAACCTCCAATTAGTGGGCACTTTTCAATTTCCCACAGGTGTCCCTTAAGTAGAGGTTCCACTGTACTTTACAATTCACATAATTTATATAATTGGTATTATCTAAGCAATGCATATACCAAGTCTCAGCTGCATATCATCTCAAATACAGATTACGAAAATCATGTTAATTACCAGAGCGAAATTATACGCGGAAGAAGTATCCGTAACGGATAAGAGATTGATATGTCAAATAAAACAATAGAACCGCTAAAATATTAAAAATTTAACAGTGTATTATAATCTGTCTTGTAGGCTTTCGCCGCGGTCGTCCATAATTGCTTTGTTCTTGGCCGACGTTTCGTCCACTATTGCAAGGGAAATCTTCAGGACTGCTACTCTACAACCCTTATGATGTCTTTATTTAGTTATAGCTTTGTTGCTAATAAAATAATTAATTTGTGAAAAAAGAATACAAAAAGGTAGATCAGGCGTTGAATTACAAAGAAACTTTCGCCAGATGGATCCCGCGACAATTCACGGATGTCATGAAAGAATAAAGAAAAAATACTTATCAAGAACTTTTTAAACGGTATAGACGTGAAAGAGATGATTTTTTCATGAACATCATTACCAAGGATAAATCTGGGCTTATCATTATGATCCGAAAACATGCAACAGTTAATGGAATATTGTCGTTCTGATTTCTCCACGTGTAGAAAATTTGAAGGAGTTCCATCAGCGTAGAAAGTCCTGCTCGTAAGCCATTTTCTAGGATGCAAAGGGAATCATTTATATGGAATACCTGCCAAAGGGATCAACGATTAATTCAATAAGATACGGCAAAACTTCACAATCACTAAAGTATCATATCCGTAGAGTAAGGTCGGAAACAACGAATTTTTTCTTGCACCACGACATTTCCAGGCCTCATTGCAGTAACGAGACGGTGAAGATATTGCCGAGCCTGAAATTCACGGTTGTTTCGCACCATCCGCGCAGTCCTGATTTGGCATTTTCAGATTTCTAGTTAAAGTTGAAAGAGACATTGAAAGGTCGACATTATCCATCAGACACTGAATCGGGCTTCTGTTCGCAATTGGAACAACAGTAAACAAGCATTATTTTCATGGACGAAGTGATGAAATGTATTCAGAGTTTGGAGAAATGCGTTGGCACTTACTTTACTTTATTTTGAGACTGGTTTCATAATTTTATATTTTCTTATTCTTATTTTATAGAGTTGGAGACCTTATAAAGGGTAAAAATAAAATAGCTCATTGGTTTTTCAACGTTTTAATAAATTGCAATTAGAAATATAATTACTAACATTTGGGAATTAAACCTCAAAAATAATGTCGTCTAAATGTTGTCTTTGACGTATTATGCACTCATCTATACGATGTTGTGCATTTAAAATCATGCGTTGACACAGTGCTACAGGGAAGGCGGTAATTTGTTCCCGTATTTGGTCTTTAAGTTCATTTACATTCGCCGCAGAATTTTCATACACCTTACTTTTAAGGTAGCTCCACAAGAAGTAAATCTAGCAGTGTAAAATCACAGCTGCTTGCAGGCAAGTTAACCTCTACGCGAAATTATTTTTTCGGGGAAACACATTCTTACTGCCTCTAACGTTTCATTCACAGTATGGCTTGTGGCGCCATCCTGCTGGAACAATGTGCGATTATCAAACCCTTCAAATACTTGTAATGCTGGTCCTATAAAATTGCGGATCATCGAAGAATACCGTTGGGCATTTACTGTGATTGATTGTCCTTGATTATACTCAAAAAAATACGAAACACTAATGTTTCTGGAAAACACTGCTACCCATACAGTTACTTTTGGAGTGTGCAAAGCAACTGCATGTTTTTCTCTTGAGTTTGCCGCAGACCAGTACCGATAATTCTGTTTGTTCACGTACCCGTCTAAATGAAAATGTGCTTAGTCACTAAAAGGAATATTGTTGACTGAACGGTCTGATGTTTGTTGAAACTCCATTTTAAAGTAGTTTCAAAGTTTTTTGTTGTTCACTATAATACTGTCTGGCCAAACTTTGACTTCATCGGGTGATGATAAACTAAACAATTTTACATATATTTCTTTTACAGAAGTGTATGGGTATATTCTAAGTGGACGTGTGTTACATATTGTATATAAGTAGTAGAGGAGAGTTATTCAATTCTGTTTGTTCATTTAGAGTTAAACCTAATCTCCTATATCTATTTATTTCTATATTTGCCTTTATCTTGTACATGCAGAATCTTGAATTCTCTATTAAATTTATGATTTGAATCTAAACAATGGTTTCCGAAAGTTGATTCAGTATTTTTGTATTTGTAGTTTCTTTCATGCTCGTTGGTTCTCTGTTCAAAGGTACGTCCTGTCTGACCAATATAGACCTTATTGCACTCGCACGTCAACTTATAAACGGAGTTCGCCTTCTTTTCTGTTTCGTCTTTATTATTTCTAATATATTTCTGGACTGGATTATTTGTTTTAAAGGATATAAATTCATTATTTTCTATTTTAATTAGTTTACCTATTTTTGCAGATGTTGGTCCCAATGTATGTGATTAAATTATATTTGTTTTTCGTGTTGTTCGATATTCTAGGGTAAATTAAAAGACTGAGTTTGAATTCTTAGTTTACGTTGCAGAATTTTATTAACTAAATTTAATCCATTATTGACAGCTATGGTGTATATTCGATTGAGTTCTACCGTGAGATTTTTTTATCTCTATACATAGCCTATGTTCAGTTTAAAAAAAATCGCCTCAATGCACGGGAATGTTATGCAACCAACATCGCTCGATTATTTATTTCGGCAAATGTCAAAATCAATGTCAGTAATGTGTATAAAAGAAATGATGTTTTAAATATTTTAGTATTTAACATTTGTATTCGCCTAATTTAAAATATGTATATAAAAGATGAAAAAATAGAAACTTGAAACTGGTATAGAGCTGGAAACAGGAAAGTGCGGGATCTGTTTTCTATCAAATATCTTGACAGGCCCGTACCATCTATCGGAACAATTCAGGCGATTACTAGGAAACAATTACAAATTTTCTAAATTGAAGTTTTCATGATCTATCGATAGGGAGGTTTGGTCCGATAGTTAACAGGCTACCATTCGCCAGATTTATCGCCAAATGACTTTTTTCTTTGGGGATACCTTAAATCTAAAATATATAATAATGTAATTTTCACTAACATTGAAGATTCAAAAGCACGCATAAGTACAGCCTGCGACGAATTACAAACCAAACCGAATTTTTTAATTCGCCCTGCAGGAATTTCATAATCGACTCGCATATTTTATGGAATGTGAAAGTAGACATTTCGAACATTTATTAAAAACTTGAAGAATTATAAATAAAAACAAATTTTTTTTCAGTTTTTCATAAACTTCATTTTAATATTGTCTGTGTAAGTTAAATGATAAATAAATTATTTCCACACTTTGTTGACACTGACAACTAAAATACCTTATTACAAGTGATGCCACTCGCAATGTTGGTTGCATAACGTTTCTAAGGATTAAAGAATTTATTTTAAAACTAAACATAGGTGTATTCATTTGTTATGTTGAGTAATCAAAAAAACTCATGGTATATCATAGTTGTTCTTATTTAAAGGTGCATTTATTAGTTTGTGTATCATGGACTCGTATGCTGATAATTTGTGTGAAATGGGATGAAAGGAGCTCGTGTGTATTGCTGTGTCTGTGTGTGTTATTTGTGGTATATTGCAAATTCGTGTCTCCCTGCTACGTTTGAAATTATTAAGTTCAGAAAATTAATTAGCTTATCTTTTTCCATTTCAGTTGTAAATTTTATTAGGATAAATAGTGTTAATGCTGTTTTGATAAGTTTTTAATTGTCTATCTGTACAAGAAAAGGCAAAAAACTTAATTTGTAGAAAATATAGAAATAAATAAGTATAGGAAATTAGGTTTGACTCTAAATGCACAAACAGATTTCAATACCTCCCTCTACTACTATATAAAATATGTAACACACCCCCACTTAGAATATACCCATACACGTCTGCAGGCGCGGCTCGTGATGAAGTATTTGGGAGTGCAAGTACAATGATGCGAGTGCTTCGTGTATTCTCGTGTACTAACTGTAACGTTTTCTTAGTAAACACCGAAAACACACGAGGCACTCGCATCATTATACTTGCACTCCCAAATACGTCATCACGAGCTGCGCCTGCACGTCTGTAAAAGAAATATATGTAAAATTGTTTAGTTTATCATCACCTGATGAAGCCAAAGTTTGGCGAAACAGTATTATAGTGAACAATAAAAAATTCTGATTTATTTTATTACTTTGAAAAGAATATTATCAAAATTATTGAGCTCGTGCATCAAAGTAGCAAAATTAAGATGCTACAGTGATAAGCATTTTTCAAGGCTTGAACCAATTGGATCTTGTAAGGATGGTAATGTAAATCCTTTTTCCAATTCTTTGAACATTAAACCGGTTCAAATGTAAAGCAAACGCTAGTTTTCTTGTCGAACGATGTGAATTTTGACGTACAGCAGCGCTAACAACTTCGATGTTGATTTCATTTCTAACAGATCTTCTGCTGCCACGGGGCTTAGAACAAATTGTAGAACCACTTACTTGAAATTTGCGTATCCATTGCTTAATTAAATTATGAGATGGATCTTGATGGGGATACCGCAAATTGTAGTCATTTCGAAACGCTCTTTGGACTTGCACATAAGAATGAGCATTTTCGTAGAATGCTTTTACACAAAAATCACGCTGTTCACCACTAAAATGTTCCATTGGTAAAAAAATTTTCATAAGATGATAATTCGATTGGCGGCAGTTAAAATAATCTGACTCTGACAGTTTTCCCTAGATACATAAAACAAAATCGAATTTCATTCTGAGCCACCCATTATATCAATTCTCACTCACGTAAAACGTATAATTTTGCAGTGTAGAATATTTTATTTATTTTCCGTTTATACATCACATAATGTGAAGTTGAGTTTTAGTTTATCTAATTCTTACTCATATATGTTCATATAATTTTTATAATATTATTTTTATAGCAAATTTTTTGCTCATCATTTGTAAATAATCGTGAAAATTGTGGCAAGTAACTGTAGTTACAATCTCTTTAAAATATAATATTTCAAAAATCGACCATGAAAAACGACTAATACAACTTCGTATTCAGTCCGTTCTTTTCGTTTTTTACGGGCGGAAAAGCTCGACATACGAACAAGGAACCGGGCAAAATCGGGGGATTTTATGAATAATGATGATGTGAATAGGTAAGCACATTCGCATGAAATTCTAGCAGTCGATTGTTTGAAATCGAACAACACTCGGCGACGATCACAATGGACCGAATGATGATAAATATAGTAATTTTGGCGTGAAAGATCCAGCGTTGGATAACGGAGTTTCGACAGTGGGTGGGGATAGGACCAGCTGTCAGCGGATAGCGACCACGTGTGTATTTGTGTATGAGTGTGCGTCTATGAGATCCTGATGGCGACGAGACAGCCAGGGGTGTACGGCAACACTTTACCACCTTTTTAAGACACCTAATTTATTAGATACGTCGCCGGTTGATTAAGCTATCGTCTGTATTCTATTAACATTTACAGTTTATTCTGAAAATCTTATTTTAAATAATATTAGTACAAAAAAGTTTTGTTTTTAATAATAATAATAATAAATATTTATTTGTCGAACAGACTCTATTAAAAGAACAAAATAAAATAAAATTGAGTAGATCGATACGTATACAGAGAGAAAAATTAAAAATATGCTATAAAAAATATATATGATTTCTACTTCACTTAATTAACACTAAACGGCTGGATGTAAATTGGGCACTAACCTACCTGAAATTTTAATCTCGTTTGTAATTCGAGCACTAGCTAAAAATGTACTCGCAGAGGGTCTATGTAAACTGGGCACCGTATAAAGCAAACAAAAACAATAATATAGAAATAATGTATTTCAAGTTGAAGTACAGCAAAAAGATAAAAAATAAAAAATATGTACTCATATGAAAACAATAATAAAAGCAAATACTTAATTACATAAAAACTATAATAAAAAAAATTCACAAAGTGTAATCGTGATATTGTTCCATTATTTAGTTGTTCACACAGTTCATTTAGAGTTCTTAATTTTTGTTTTGCGCGTGTGTCTTTAACTCTTGCTGGTGTGTGTACACTTTGAATTTTAACATAAGTGTCTATTTGAAATTCCTTAAGCTTTTCGATAAAAATATAAATAGATGGATGTGTTAGTTTGGAATGAAACGCTTCGCATGCGTTTGTGGTGTTAGTGATCGATGGAGTTGCAGTAGCCCACATATGTGGAGGAAAAGGAGCATCGTCTTCTATGTATGTCTCCAATAAATTATCGGCGTATTCGTCAGGCTGGGCATGAGCAGTTTTTTGGCAAACAAATCTAAGGCGAAACAATCGCCTACTTCGTCAGGATTCAAATACGTTAATCCAAATGTATATCGCAGCCATTTTCCTACTTCGGAATCTGTGTTCCTAAATTCTGCTGTTAAACCCAAACTTTGGATTTTCCTGAACCGCGATTGGTGCAAATGGAAACGACAACCATAGATTTGTGCTGATGGCCATATAGCGCGAACCGCTGTGTGAATGCTTTTCTCAAAATCTACAAAAACATCAGCTGGTCGTAATATTGTAGAGTGACGTCGAAAGATTTCTTTTGTTAGCATTTCAAATAATGTTGCATACGTTTCACTGCGTTTGTCAGGCAGCAAACAAAACATCAATGGAATATAATGTCCATTATTAAGTCCGTGGATTGCAAATAATTGTAAAAAATATTTTGTACAATACGAAAATGTACCGTCCATGTACACTTTACGCATTCCACATAATCTTCTAACATTCGTTTCACAAGAAAACACAATGATATTGCTCACTGGACGGTTTATAAAAACGAAACTTTCATCCTTGCTTGTTTTAACATTAGCAGCTTCCACTATATCATGGACTTCTGTCTTATTTTGTGGTAACGGCCCAGGAAGAAATTTTCTCCTTGCATTGTACAAATTTCTTCGGATATAAGTGAAATCTGTTATCGTAATTGTTTCCGGCAGTTCCTTCACGACGAATAATTTTCGCTGGTTTTTCGGAAATATCATCAACGGCTTTACGTTTACACGCATTTGAAATCACTTTTCGGTTTAATTTACTCTGACTCTGTTCATGATTATGTTCTAGCTGGCTTCTGCTCACTAAATTTTCTGAACCAAGCGTAAACACTTTTGCGGTACAATTTAAGGATTTTTTTGTACAACGCCAAAACACTTCGCCACTCTTCAACACTTTCTGTTTTGAAAAGGTGTACTTGTTAACCACTAGCAAACATTTTCCGTTGTTACTGTCCACGAAAGAGACTTCCATAATTCTTAATAGTGTGCAACAAAACTCGAGACTGAGAAGCTGATCTAATTTCTTACTTTAAGCAAACGCCGCAAACAAGATAGAAATAACTAAATACACAAACTAAATGTTTCCTTATATATAGAATATATTATAGCATAGTACAATAGAGGCCCGCCCACAATAGATGTACAAATAAAAATACATTTGAAATAATCTATTTGGTCATTAGGAAATTCCTTAATTTATTAACGTCTAATTTCTTACTTTAAGCTTTAAAGCGATCATTACCCGAACGGTACTGGTGCCTAGATTACCTGTAGGATTAAGCAATCCTTTTTGCAGGGCAGGTAAATCCATATACTTGGTGCCCAGTTTACATCCGCCCCACTAAACTTGTCGATTTTTGTTACTCAAACCTTGAGTAATAGTTGAATATATTCGTTACTTTGATTACTTTAATTATTTTGATTACTTTGATTCATGTACATATTCATTTTACATAAGTACGAGTTTAACGGCATTCCTCTTATTGGCATTATTTGACTCGCAGAATTAGTAATGGTATACGCAGCTGCTTTTCACTGAATTTATCAAATTGTATTATAATATATTTATTGTAATATGGCGTGCATGATGCGTGATTAAATATTAAAAAAATACAGGCAAATAACAAAATAAACTTTAATATATTACATATATGTAAATGTTTTGCGACAGCATGTAATAAAGGGATGTTGATTGTTAATGGATAAAATAACATGTTTTACATTTACATCTTTTAGCATAATTGCATTTGTTGGCACTTTACTTATTATAGGTATGTTGTCGTAAAACTTTTCCTCACATTAGTTCAATTTGTAAGTATATTTTTATTGTATAGATATTATATAATATGTTGTATTAGGTACAACTTAATTCACTTTACTTTATCCTAATGTAGCACAGGAATTAAGTGGCGAAACTGTGTTTATTTGCAAACATATATTAATTTTGAAATAATCACTGGTAAATAATCAGCTTATTTGAAAATTATTTACTAATAATAAATTTATTTGGCTACGCATTCTGTAAATCTGAATTTTATAATTACGCAAGTAAATTGAATTGCATATTTCTTTGTTTATATTTGATGTGTCCATATTTAAGAAGCATCTTACAGAGTATAGACAATCAATGAATATGATATGCTATACCCGTAGATTTATACCAATATACATATAATACATATTGCTGTGTACTGTAGTAATTTGTTGAAAACGGTCCACAATGCACCACAATGAGTCCGTGCTGCTCTTCGGAGAGTTTATTTCTTTTATTAGAGTCCTCTAAAGTCTCAGGTTCATTTACGAACGTGGACAGAAAAACAAAATATAAGCATTAAAACAAGCACTTTTCCATCAATATTTTATTAAAAAAAAGAAAAGAAAAAAATCTTAATCAAATATTAAGATAGCTAATTGCATTAATAAACAAGAAGCAGGAGGGCAAAGATTGCGAGATAAGTGACACGCTCGCAATGAAAACCCTCTAATTATACGCGAACAAAATTTAAACTAAATAGTTAATATGGAAAACTTTCAATTTCAATTGTTTACGGTAACCCCAAAATTCAAACGTCAAACAGATACATAAACTGTTATCACGCGTGTCTTAAACCAGATCATGCGCACATAAACATGAATATAACTTTCCCTCCAACCTGACTTCAAAAAATATCTTATTCGTGAACAAAGAAAAAAAATCCCTCATAAGAAATATGAAAATTTTCCTTGCTATTCAAACAACTACTAAACACATCAAACTTAAATATACTCAACAATGAAAATCACTCTAACAATCAATCAAATATAATCAATGCATTGAAATATTAAATCTTTAATATTACTTACGTTTTTAAAATCATAAAAACTTTATTTGAAACATACATGGCAGATAAGTATAAAATTAATCAAAATTAACGAGTCAAAACCCTCGTTAATAATCCCGTAATGAATTCAAATCACCATCAACCAATTAATAACAATAAACGTGATTTTAATCAAAAACTATAGTTAATTAACTATTTCTATAAAATCAACTGTATCTACCGATATTCAATGTGTGTCTGAAGGTTACACCCCTCAAATCTCTTTTACCCGGCGCAAAATGCGACCACATGTCAAACTATAACTATTATATACGTCACAGACATATACAGATATAATCAAAAGAATCGGTCCAAACATCAAAATAACATAATTTTCAATAATATATAAAATATATAAAAATATCCTGCTAAAATAAATGTACATAAGTAAAATATATTATTCAAAATTATCTTCGGGGAAAAAACCACTACAATATGTACGAATGTAACGATATGTACAAAAGTCATAAAATACGATTGTAATGATATGTATCGAAAGTAATCAAATATGAGTGTAACGATATGAACCAACAGTAGTCAAATACGGATATAATGATATGTATGAAAAGTAATCAGTTATTACATTTTCAAATAGGTAATTATTCGGCTCCGCTCGTGTAACGAATACTAATGTACCGAATAGTTACCTTTTCGACATCACTAATTAACACCAGCATTAAAAATATCACTATAAATCAAGTTTGCATTCGCAACTGAATGAACAAGAGGCGATTTAAATAAAGTGTTGGTCCTATACGCAGGGATCTTAAAAGTATTGCTATATCTAGACCTCATTCTAAGAAAATTAATGTTTAGGTATGTAAAAAAGATTAATATCTTCAAGTGTGAAATTGCTTAAAATTGAAAAAGCCGTTTCATATAGTGGACGTCCATAAGGAACCCACGAATCGAGCTCTCTTTATATAGCCAGATTGCTTCAACCGCTGTGAGTATATATACGTAATGAGTTTCGCTGGAATCTCACTCGTTGTGCTATCAGAATCCACAGCGATTAGTGCTCCGATTAGGTCGTTATCAACTTCAACTGACCGACCAGTGCGTTATTACCAGAATGACATTTTTCAAATCAATTTTAACACTGCAGGTTTGGTTGACACGTAGAGCACATAATTATTTTTAATGAGCTTAGAATAAAAGATGCAGAAGATTCGACTTTCTAATTTTCAGTTGATAGCAAAAAAGAGCTGTATTACCTATCGATATAATTATTTTTACTGAACCACAATCGAAGTACCAACTATAAAACAACAACATGGATTCAACATTTCGAATACGTAAATATACTTAAAAAACATCTATCAGTGAAATCTGCAATTATATATTTGCCAACATATGCCAAGCCTCAAGAAATTCATTTGTTAAACACGCCTACTACACCATTTCCAGCTGTAATTCAGAATCCTTCAGATGTAGTTCAGATTAATGAATTTTATTTCAGAAAGCGTCAAGTGTAAATCATATTTATCGTATCATCAACTATTATGCCATCCTTATGTGAAACATTTATTGATAATTATTAGGAAAATAATATTACAATATCTTAATAATACTTTAGTTACTCATAATACGTTAGTAACGAACTAATAACACGTTAGATACAGCACCATAATACGTTAGATGCAAAACCTTAATACGTCAAATAGTACATTATTTGTGAACATGAATTTCTATATTTTGACATTTCTCAATTTTGAAAGATATGTCTTTCATATCTGTCTTAAATCCGCTATCTTCTGCAGTTTCACAACCTTTTTTTTTCGGATGATTCAACACACATGATGTTCAAGCCGCTTACGTCCTCCAAATTTTCATTTTTACGTGAAAACTCAATTGATTGTTCAGAGTTTGACACACTGTTTATTAAAACCTTTCCCATCTCAATCTTCTGCGAAATTGCAGTTTTCTTCGTTACATTGTCTTCTAAATACCCCCTAGTAACCTTGCTCGACTCCCACCCACCCAGCTCTTGCAGATCTAAGATGTCTCCGCCGGCGTTAACCAGAAAAGTTGCTGAAGATCTTCTAATACAATGACCAGTATACAAAGTTGGATTTTCTAGTTTGAGATATGTAGCGATTTTTTCAGGTATTTTAGAAAAGAAATGAATACCACAAAGCTGAATTGTACACCTTCCATTTCTGTACGATATAAACAGTCTCTTATGCGTAACATGACGCGGTCGCAATGCTACATATTTTTTAAATAAAAGTACGGAATTAACGTCACCGTCAGGTACACGAGTTTTTGTGTCAGGAATGGTAACAACTACCTTAGTCTCTAAAACCTCAACATCGTCCGTAGACATTCTCGCTAATTCAATGGTTCTACAAGCCCCTCCTAGACCAATCAAAAAAGCTACTTTTATCATCAAAAATACCTCGTCTGGAGCTGTACGCATAAATTCATCAACTTCTTTTTCTTGATAAATCTTATCAAAGCACCATACTTATCAATTTCTACTCTTTCTTTGAATTCCAAGCAAGCTCGCAACATGGAATATTTTGGCCACAAACATGAAGGAGCGTAGTAATTTGACAGTCTCATGAAATAAGCGAGCAAGACTGTTTCCCCAGTACCTTGAACATGTTCTTCATCTCGCCATTTACAAAACAGACGATATTCGTTTTCGTAATGCAGTTTTGACTTCGCTGGCAACAAATCTAATTTTGCACTATTTGCAGCCTCTACAATATTTGCGGGAACATCAAATTCTTCTATGATTTATTAATTTATTTCAAAAACGTGCAAGCTTTGACGTAAGTATTTTGTATGACAGACAAATTGTTGATTTTGTTTTAATCTTGATATCGTTGATGATACGATAAAACTTTGAATATAAACTCGAACATCAGCGATTTAAACCCTCTCGGACGTTACGAGGTGACTAGGCTAGCGCCTCGTCACCTGGCAACGTCCTCGAGTATTATAAATCGCTTAATGTTCTCGTTATATTAATAGCTATAATAAGCTTGATTTCAGAATGTGTCAATTGGAATTGAGATTAATAAATTTCAGAAAGTGTCAATTGAAGTTAAGAAATTATCAATTGTAATTCAGAGAAGAATTATTTTTTTATTTATTTATTTATTTATTTATTTTTATTTATTTATATACACACAAATTATAACAAAACAAAAATATAACCATAATTATAATACATATGTGTATATATGTACATAGAAAGTTATTGACCAACAGCCATATCTTCCAATGTCAAAGCAGCAGCATGAAATGTAGTAGAATGCTGAACGGCACGAGCACAATCTCTTCCAACTATTGTTGTTTTGGCTTGCTCAATAATTTGTTCCAGATATACTATGAATCTTCGTTCCCCAACATAAGAAGCATTTACGTTTGGAATTCGAAGTGTTGATTTAACATTTGCTTTAATTTTTGACTATAAAATTTCAATAGGACACAACATGGAGGTAATCTTAGTAAAGTTGCTCTTCCATTATTATTAATCTCATTTATAACTATTTCGAAAATTAGTGACATGGGGCTTTATCACAAACAATTAAGTCTGTTAGTTGATTACCCATGTCTTGCCACTGATGCAAAATTGTAGTTAATTAATTATTAGACAATTCTGCTGTAAAAGAACCCCAATGACGCTCCATAGAAAGGATTCCAACTGCAGAAATCGCTCCTACAAGATGAGAAAAACAGATCAAAGTTTGTCTCATTTACCCAAACTATTTGTTTTCCTGCTTAAATGTATTGGTTTAGTACCCTTACATATTGTGAGCATTTTTTCTTATTCTCATTATTGTTCGTATTCAACGGCACATTATGTACACTTTTTTAAGTTAGCAACCTTTCTTCTAAGTAATTTCTCACAATAGAAATAGACTCATCTTCATGAAATTCTCTTAATACTTTGTTTTGAATTTGTTTCAGCGTTAATGTACAATCTCTTTCTAACCATGAAATAATTTGATCAATTTAGATTCCAGTTAACAACCTGTTTTTTTACCACCTTTCGATAACATCTCCTGTCGGTCCGAACTAATCCAGTGAAACGTTGTTTTATACTTTATTCCTAATGCTGTAGCCAATGTAGTCCAATCTTCTCCTTTATATAAATTTAATTTTTTTATACACATCTATTTTACATTCAACAATTCTTTCTCTATCTTGTTGCGTGCGATGCACGTAAGTTGTGCTTTTAACATTTTCACTTCCAGTTAATACTTCTCAAGTGACTTCTTGGTTCTCAGGTGTAATTAGCAAATTGTAGCACTTTGTATGAAGCAAATGCATACAAGACAATAATCTTTAGCAGTACTTCTTGTCATTGCTATTCGATAAACACCAGAATTGTCTTTAAAATTCATTATTTGCACCAAACCTGAGGTATACGAATTGAAATGCAAAGCAAACAGTTCGTAGTAACTATGATAACTGGTACTGACTATGTAAATAAAGAAATTCTGACGCTTATAATTTTATAAGCCTACTTGAAAACATAGTTTAGCATACATCTGAATTACAGTTATTATGTTCTGACTTACAATCGATACATTTTGAAACTAAAAGTAATTAATCTCAAATACAATTGATACATTCTGAAATTAAATTTACTAATCTGATTTACAATTGACGCTTTCTAAATCTAATCAGAATTACATGTGACGGATTCCGAATTCAACTTTACGGTTTCTGAATTGCAGTTGGAAATGGTGTAGTTCCATCATTCGTTCGCATGTTTTTTATCATCTAGAAGTATCTCAAACACAAACGATTTAAATTCGAAAACGTATGTTATTACATTTGAATAAAAATGTATTTTACATTTGGAAGAAAATCGAATGCATTTAATAATTAAAAGTATAATGAATAGATAGTTAATGAATGTTGTGTTCATCTTCCAATTGAAATGTCATTTATACAAAAAGAAGGAAAGCGAATATTTTGCCATGATACCACCGATCGCTTGTTGATATGAATGACCATTTTTATATACAAAGCCAATATTTTTTAATAATTGGTTTCCTCATGTTTTACGAAATCTAATTCTTTTTTCTTGTCAGTAATAAGTACTCTCTGACATGACTACTCTTTCCAAGGGCTATAGTATAATCAAGTAATCTAATAGAATACTCATAAAAAAGAATCGATTTGTCAAATGTCATATTAGCGTTAAGATGCGTTTCTAGTAGGGACGTCAATCATGAAACGTCCTCAGAACGCTATGTGATAAAGTCGCCTTCCTACTAAGTCACAAATGTCGGTGCATAATTCTTTGAAATTTA
Source organism: Melolontha melolontha (assembly GCA_935421215.2). Taxonomy (NCBI): domain Eukaryota; kingdom Metazoa; phylum Arthropoda; class Insecta; order Coleoptera; family Scarabaeidae; genus Melolontha; species Melolontha melolontha. The sequence continues at coordinate 161,166,022 of OW285237.1, read as the reverse complement.
CTTTTTTTTTAAGACAAAACAACTATTTTCAATTTCAAGGAATTTCACACTTTAAGATAATATCTTTTATTTTATTCACTTGCTATTTTTTGAACATCCTTTATTGATTGCAATTTGTTTAATATATAACAATACGCAATATTATTACTTGAATCTAATTAATATAGAACAACCAACATGCAGTGGACGAAAGGTACAAACTAATTATATATTATGGTAAAGGATTTTTATAAGTATAAATATATAAAAGGCAATGTTCGTATGTGTGTCCATTATAGACTAAAAAAAACTACTGGAACAATTTACGCGTTTGTTTTTTTACAAAATGATCCACGTTTTCCGTAGAAGGTTTAAAGCTTTTTAAATACTCGATCTGACCAGTAAAAAGAAAGTTAGGGGGTCTAGTAATATAATATCAATAGTAATAGTACTATTATTTAAATGCAGATTGCGCCACGAGACAGTACTTCTCACACTGAACTTAACATGGACAAATATACGTTGCATGCTCCCATGTAGATAAACAAGAGGTTTGTTTGTATATCTGCCAAATGGAGTCGCCAGAAACATTATATAGGTATAATCTGTGTAGACGCAACGATTGTATAGCATATGCACCGCTCCCCTACCACTGCTCAGATTCCCCTACGCTAATCATAGGAATATGCAATAGATGAGGTATTACGAGGGCTTGTCAGTGCTTGTTAACATCATATGCGAATAAATTTGAGAGCAGAATATAACTTAAATAAAATACATACGCACGCCAGTGAGCTATCGAACCACAAACTTATTTCCGTCACAAACTGAAAACATATTCTTCTAAATAAAAACAAATTAATAATCCATTCCTATAAATCTAACGAAGTATAATTTATTGAAAAATATGTTAGTAAAATAAAACGCTTTCTTGTAAGTAAAACAATACGGATAAATTCCTTGTTATAAACAATAGAAAACTAAATTTTAATTCTTCATAAAAGTAAACCAAATTACTTTTCTTATGCATAGATGAAAATCTTCTGAATTTTTTATCCAAATAGATTAATTAAATAAACGGCGCAAAAATGTTTCCGCATTTAACCAAACAGTATCCCAATCTGCTATAAAAACTATTTCTAGCTATACTTAATATTTCGGGACTGACATAATTTTATTTCAGAGTTATTCAAGTGTACCAGGATTTTCATGTTTATAGATAGATTCTTTTAAATAACCCCAATAAAAGAAATCTAAAGGTGATAGATCAGGGGAAATGGGAGGCCAAGAAAGAGTTTCGGAACGTGTTCCAATCCAGCGGTTAGGAAATTGTTCATTTAAAAAATTCTTCGCTGCCAAAGAATTGTGCGCTGGACACCCATCTTGTTGCAAGTATACTGTGTTGCTATTAATATTTGGCAGTTGTAAATTGTAAGGAGGAACTTTGTAAAAGCTATACATATTTCTCAGAGATTAAATTGCCATAAATTAAGAAAGATCCCATAATATAATTACCCAACAACCCCGCCCAAATATTTAACTTCTGCCGCACTTGGCTATTTGGCGATTTTGGTTTTCCTGAGACCAATATCTAACCGCCGACGGATTATGCTTCCCGACCAGGAAAAAGGAATACTCATCAGTAAATAAAATATTTTTTAGAAAGTCCTCGTCTGCGTGAATTGTGTCTATCATTTTCTCACAAAAAGACATGCTGCTAAATGTATCATTATTAAATAACTCTTGTAGCCATTCTTCTTTAGCCATTCTTCTTTAATATGCGCTGTATAGACGAAGGTGATATGTCTAAATCAGAAGCAATACATTTTGATGAAAACCATGAATTATTCTCTGCTGAGGCACATACTAGTTGACAAGTATTTTCTGAAATTTTGCGGCTAGGATACGACTTTGTTTGGTTAACAATAGAACCGGTTTCATTAAATTTCTTCTCAATTCTAAATATCGTTGTCTTGTTTGGTATTGGTCTGATTGGATATTTCACACTAAAGATATCACATACCTGTTGTAGACTATTACCCATGTGATACAAGTTTAACATGTCTATTTTTTCCTCCTTTGTATAATTCGGCGTTCTGCGTATATGTATTATGCGCTATTATATACAACAACTCGAATGATACTAACGTCAAATAAACGACAAAGTCAGACTGGGGAAATCGGGGAAACCATTGACAAATATAGTAAATGTAGTAGGGAATTGGACAGGCCTCCACCACAGATTATATCTGTATATCGAAGACCATAACATAAAGTTAAATACAACAGTCATTACAATTTATGTCAGCCAAAGCACAAAAAATAATAATATATTTGCAAATATCTAATTCCAACTAAATATAGGGTGTTCCCTGAGGTAACTGACAAACTTACGCAATGTGTTCTAGATGTGATTCTGAACAAAAAAGTTTATATACAGTTTAACCTATTTTTTTTTTGTTCTTTAGATTTCAACAAAAGAAGAAAACTGTTTCAGTAATGTATTTAATCATGAAATTACATAACAAACTAATAAGCTAATTACATAACAATTGCTCGAAATGCTCACCTCTTCTTTCTAAACATATTTCCAGTCTTTGGGCCATATTCTGTTTGCAGTTAATATCTGTAAGCTCAGTTCGTAAGGAATCTACACCTGCAAATATTTTTTCGATCAATTCTTCTCGCGTGTTTGGCTTACCGCTATAGTAAACACTATTTTTTAGACAACTATAAAAGAAAAAGTCCAATGGCGAAAGGTTAGGGGAATACGCAGGCCATAATACATCTATCCACCGCCCGAACAAATTTTGATTTAGAAAGACAATAACTTGCCTACTAAAATGCGGTGGAGCGCCGTCATGCCGACACTCGCTCATGATACATATTTCATCATTTTATAAAATGACTGACAACATGTTTACAAAGAAGAGGCGGACATTTCGAGCAACTGTTATAATATTAGTTTGTTATGTAATTTCATGATTAAATGTACATTGCTGAAACAATTTTCTTCTTTCGTTGAAATCTAAAGAACAAAAAGAAATTAAACTGAAGTGCATATGAACTTTTTTTTTCATAATCACCTCTAGAACGCATAATTGAATAGATTAGGCTTTTACTTGATAAAGATTCATAATTTAAAATACAATGAAACTAGTAGTTAATCTTCACAAGCATTGCCGGGATTAGTGAGTTTTACATAAATTGTTATATTTGTGTAACTTTATTGAATCATTTACGTAGAAAGATTCAATGGAAGTGTTTTTAAATCTTCTATTGCTTGTAAATACAAAGTGGTTACTAGCTAGCTGATTCGGGTGGTTTTCAAATTTGTGACACAGAATATCGTACCTCTAATATATTTACTAACGATACTTATTGATCGCAAAGGATAATATCGTTTGCTATATACCAATAAGCATTACACGTTTGGTGAAGAACGTTATACTGGAAACATTGGATTATTAATATATTAGAACTCGCAAATAGGTTTCAATATACACTTGTAGAATTAGTATACCAGTCCATCTTTGTATGAATAATTCCTAGTTGAATTATTTTGGTCTAAATATGCTTTCCTCAGTTAAAATGGTTATCGAGATGAATGCCTTGATATTGCACATCGTCAGTGCGACATTATACTTACATACGGATGGGACTACTCCTTTATTTTGAAGTAAATTAAATGTGGGGAAATTTCAGATTATGAAATTTCTCTCGCCATAAATCAGACCATGTTTTAAGTTGGTAGTGTGGTTTTGGAGGAGCTAAGACGCAATTATAGGCTCCACATCTGATGTATTGGCGGCGACATCCGCATACGTTGCAATTGTATTCCATTCGGTGGGTGAAATATTCACTTTATACAACTACATAGTGTATATGTAGATTTAGGATATGGCCTAGAACAGCGTTTCTTAATCTTTTTGATAAGTGGAACCCTTTTTAGTAGTCACTTTTATTGTGGAACCCCTGGTTTGTTTCAATAGTATGCTTTTAATGTAACGTTTAATGTAATTCTGTAAATGGATTATATGCAACAAAAATGCCAATTATTTCAAAAAATATTTATTTTTTTCAAAAAGTAATTCAAAAATTAACACAAAAGTTCTTAAAACAACTTAAATTTACATTTACAGGACTTTCAAATTTTAATTTTAATTGGATGAGTGATATTGCTTTTTATTATCACAAATATACTTAATATTAGGCTTAATTGATGAAAGTTGAATTCTTATGTCAGGTTAGGTATCAAGTCTGTTCCGGTATTTAGTTTTGTCGACAAATAAGCTGAGAAACCCGTTTCGCACATATATGTGGTTACAAATGGTAAAAGCACCAACACGGCCTTTTGCGACAATTGAGGATATTCATCTTTTATACTGCACCAGAATTCCGTTAATGGCATTAATTTAAATTTATTTTGCAATGATGAATCAGATGTCATTTCAATAAAAGTTTCGTATTCTTCCGTTGACATGGTCGAAGGTCGTGCATTGAAAATAAATAGGTTTTTAATCCACAATTCATTTTGATATTTAATCTGCTGTTCATTTGGAAAATACTTATTAAAAGCTTCACTCAATCCTTTCAGATGTTGAATAATTTCTTCAATAAATGCCTCTGCATTTCAACCCCTTCTTCTTCGAAAAAGCCTTTTATTGTTGGGAAACAATCAAACTCGTTGGAGCGCATACAAATTGTCCAAAATTCTATTTTTTTCTTGAAAGCAAGAATTTTTTCGTGGGTAATAAATACTTGCTTACTAAATACTAATTTACTTGTTTGCCCTGGAGGGTTAAATTAAGTTCATTTATCTTTGTAAAAATGTCGCTTAAATAGGCAATTTTAAGTAACCAATTTCTATCAAATAATCGACCTTTCAATTCAAAATTGTGTTCTAAAAAAAAAGCACGCACCTCGTCCCTTAACTCAAGAAAACGGGTTAGTATCTTTCCTCGAGATAACCATCTGACTTCAGTATGTAAAAGAAGAGATGTATGTACACTTCCAATCTCCTCACAGAGTATTTTGAATAAACGATTATTTAGCGGTCGAGATTTTATGAAGTTAATGATTTTGATGACCTCATCAAGAGCATTCTTATAACTGGGGGATAATTTTTTAGCAGCAAGTGCCTGCCTATGGATCATGCAGTGACTACTAGAACAGTTTTTAGCTATATTTTTAATAAGTTGTACAGCCCCATTAATTATGCCACTCATAGCCTTTGCTCCATCGGTACAGATATCACTACAGTTGTCCCATGGTATTTTATTCTCTTCAAGAAAAGAATTTAGAAGACCAAATATTTCGACTCCAGTAGTACGTGTTGGTAGAGATTTGCATAAAAGAAGATCTTCCAATAATGCGTTTTCGTGCTGATATCTAACGATTACAATTAATATTGCGAGTCCAGATACATCGGTTGAGTCATCCATTTGTAATGAAAATTTGCATGATTTGAGACGAAAAGTAAGTTCATTCTTTATATTGGCTGCTAAATCTCTGATGCGCTGAGCTACCGTGTCATTCGAAAGTGGCCATTTCTTTTGCAGATTTTTCACCTAACACACATTTTACCATCTCCATACATGAAGGTTTAATAAGATTTTCCGCAATTGAGTATGCTTCACCGCGTTGAGCTATCAGATAGCTGACTAAGTAAGAAGCCTCACTTGCTTTTTCATTCACCGTTTTTGTGGTTTTAACCATAACCGTTTTTAATTTTAAAAGTTCGTCACGCTTCCGAATGAAGAATTCAACATTTTTTTCTTTAAGCTCGTCATGAACAGATTCTAAATGACGACACATTTTAGCTGGAGCCATGAAGCTATTTGGTAGAACTTTGTTGCATATAACACACTGAGGATTATCATTATCGTTCATGAATCCTAAACATATAGAACTTTCATCATATTTCCTTAGTTTTTTAGTAACTGCTCTGGGTTGATTACTTGTTTGTGGCGATTTCAGTTGCATCACTTTTATTATTACCACAGTTATCTTTAGTAAAAGAGCTAGTTGCTGGGTCCGAAACAGAAGAGTCAAGTTCTGCAGCAGAACGCTTTAAAGAGCCTTCTTTAAGCCACCTCTCCATCCTGCAACAAAATATCGAAAATGGTTTTAAGACAAAAATAACAGCACCAGTTACCTTTTAAGAGGGAGATCTCATTTTTTAATTAAAAAAAGGTTTTTTTTCTTTTATTATCTTAATACTATGTGTCTAAAATAAGTTCTCGGTTCCGTATAAAAGTTATAGCTTTATGTATCACTTGTATACAAGCTGTATACATTACTCGTATAAAGTTTAAGCAAATTTTTCCCGAAATGATGTTTCTGAAATCGGTACAAGAATTTCTCAGACGCTAATTGACCAATCTAGATCTAGATCTTTTTGTATTATGTTTGTAAACGTGTACACCAGTGGGCAAACTAGGATCTTTGATTAAAATGCTATATTTCAGTTTTAATTCCACTTTTCCTAATCTAAAAAGGTCGTTTCTTCAAATTTTTAGTAAAATGCGCGCCATTCTTATAATTTTTAATTTTTTGAAAAGATCCTATTTTACTCAACAGAAGTAATCTTTGCTACCGTTTGGTATCTCGTTTTTCGGGCGTCAACTTTAACGCCCTCTGCTACGCAGGCAAATTATGGCAAATTAAAACACAATTTGTTTTTGCAAAGATATGCGTAACGCATTAAAAAAAGTTTCTATATATAAAAAACAATCCTCTTTAAGAAAAATTATTAAAAATCGTGTTTTTATTCAAAAAATGAGAATCCCCCCCCCCCCCCCCCCCCCCCTTAAGACCGAATAAAGTTTAAAGGTTACTTACGTTGATATTATTTTTAACAGTGAAATATTAAACACAAACAATTACAATTTCTAGGTTTTAACACAGTTTTTAGACAGTTTGGTTTTAAACAATTGGTTTTAGACAGAACCAATAAAGTTTATCAATAAACAAAATCACTTTATCAATAACTTTCAGTTTATTTATCTTTCAATTACTTTATTTTAATTTTCAATCACTTTATTTGTAAGACACACATCGGCAAGTGACTATTATGCCCGGATACTCGCAGTGTAATGATCAATAAAGAATTGAGCCGGGGAATCACCGATACCGGGATTTCCAGTGATTATACCAGAGCAACTGCTTTTAAATACCAAAAATTGTCCCGACGGCGCCGTTACAATTCGCGACGTCGGACTGTCGCATTTGCACCGACTATCCAGATTAGTAAGTGGAATTTAGTTGTGCCGTTAAATTTTTATTACTTTTTTTATGTTACTTCCTTGAATGTTATAAAAAAAGCACGTAACATTCGCGGAACCCCTGAGTGATCTCCACGGAGCCCCGGGGTTCCGCGGAACACAGTTTAAGAAACGCTGGCCTAGAAGAACACCAGAGAAAATGGGAATGAAGTTTAAGTACAGTACCACATATATTGTATGAAGAAAGTTGATCTTGATTTTTGAAAGCAAACGTTCATGCCACATTTTATCGAAGCTCTGGCAGACATATAAAAATGCAGCAGTAACAAAGCTCTTATCCTCAAGAGCAGTATTTCTTGCTTTTCTAACCACTCGGTGTACTTTAACTCTCATCGGAAGACAAATTGGTAACTGGGTGTTGTTAGACTGTGGGATGATATTACAGAATCGTTTTTTAAGAGTCTCTCAAATACTTTAATAGGTATTGAGAGAAGACTAATCGGGCGATAAAATGAAGGAAGATTCAACTATAATTTTTATTGGGCTTTTATATAATAATAATTTGCGCTACTTTCCGCTGTAATGGAAAGTAGTTAAGTATCCATACTTCCATAAAATCTGAAGAAATTTGAACATGCTATCGATGGAAAATAATTTCTTATTATCTTGTCTATTTCGTCTCCCATTTTCTTGCAGATTTCGACTTTATTAATATATTAATATAATTATTAGCTGATATAAATTAATTATAAAATTTCTTATAATATTTTTGATGAAACCCGCAATAATATGATGTATTTTTTGATTCAACGTTTATAGACAAATATCTCTAATTTATTTAAATAATTTCCATTTCTCCTTAATATTTAAATATTGCAAATTTGATAATTTTTTACATTATTTAGTTATTCTTAGTAGAAGTAGAAAGATAGTTTTGGTAGACTTGTTAGATTTTTTGATTACATTTAAAATGGTGAGTGGCGGGGATAACCTTTAGGAGTTGTAGAAAATTCAAAAACTGTCAATGTTATTATTTTATTTATTTTTGTTTTTTATTTTGTTTTAGAACCTCTATGGAGACCAAACTTTTATGCGTGGAGAATCTAGGCGCGGCCGGGGAAAAGGGCGAGGTGCTGGGGTAGGTTAAACTCACCCTCCTAGTAGTTCGAGAGTAATAATCTTTTTTTGTTGGATAAAAATTATTTTTTCCTTCAAAAATTAATTTTGCACCTTCAGAAATTTCTAAGTAGTTTTTTATATTATACTTATTGCAATGGGTTTTACATATATATATATATATATCAATAGTACTGGTCAAGAAAGAAGTCCTCTTTCTAGTAATGTTTCGTAGGAAAATTAAATTTTAAACGCGTGTAACAATATATATTAAAATAATTTTACTATTGAGTTAGCTTTAGACTAAAAGTTCTATGTCATAACTTTATACATAGTCGAGTGGTCTAACCGAGATGATGAGGTTGACGTTAAAATATCATTAAATGTAATTTCAGCAAAACATGTACTATAAAATTAAATCGAATAAATGAAGAACATGTTACAGATATATTTATATATTTTCAACAGATTTTGCGAGGTTAAAGTTGTTTGAGTAGATTATGTATCTTTAAGCTTTACCTTCGGGAAATGTTTAAAATTTCCATTGTACAACTCAATAATAAAATATTATTTTTCATGGAAATAATTTTCATTTTCCTCTTATATTTTCTTATCAAAATTCTTGTCAAAACCGATTAAGCCTTACTTACCTAAATGCGAGTTGAAATGCCAGCACAATATTCAAAATGTACTGAAAATAACGTGGGTAACTTTTAATAGAGGCTTATTGTTTGAATAGATATACTCTTCTCGACGTTTAATTAATTTGTTAAATGAGGTTTTGTATCAGTTCCTTTAGAAGGTCATGATCGTTACCTCTTGAATCCGCTACATTTAAAGAATACAGGGAGTTCTTAACTGCTTCAATAAGGTCTCTTACAGTAGTAAATCCCGTACACTTTTTTATTGCCCGGTACAATGAATAAATCGCGAATTCAATTTGCAAACATCCAAACTCGCGGACAAAATGCTATTCACAATTGATCTTAGATTCCTAACTTAATAAAATCATGCACTATTTCATGTCGATTTCATTCAGATCAGCTTTGGGACAACCCACTATTTCGCCATCATTAAGTGTCTTACAGCCACTCTTAAATTGTGTGAATTCTTAAAGTCGACTACGGAATTAATCACAGCTCCTTGCTTGGCGCCAATTTTTCGACCGTTTATCACAACACAATCATTTTTATCACTACAACTCCATTTCTAATAAATCAAATATCATTCGAACATCTGAAGCAACTCTAATACAGGTTACTGCTTTTTACAACAAAAGGATACCACTGATTTCTTATATTTTTTAAAAGTTTTGTTTCTTTTTGGACAGTGACTATACCTCCACCTCAAGTATGCCCAAATTTTGAGCGCTAAAGGTTAAGACTTAAGTCGATAATTCCTGCCAATTTATTATTTGAAAGTTATTTTTGCGTTTTAAGATAATTCTTCTAGATTTGACCTTCTGTAGATCTGCATTATGATTAGGAAATGTCATGCGTCAAAGCGATGATAAAACTGTTAACAAAGATGTATGAAAAAGTTTTTCTAAGCAGATCATATTGAACTTTCATTAGATAATAACTTTAAAATTTATTCCTTTTTCTAAATGATGAAATGGAAATCTCTATGGTGTTACTTGAACATAGACTTTAGGATGACAAGACAGGAGTATCGATTCCTTCAATAATTTGTTGCACGATGGGTTAAATATTACGATATTGTGATAAATCTTCTGTTCGGGTTCGATTAATAAAAAATATGGTAATTCGGAATAACTATACTCATCAAAAAGAATAAATAACATTAAAGGGTAACTAACTACAAATAACAGTATTTATATTTATTTACGTACATATTACGATGTTAAGACTGATTGAATGAATTATCCTTCTCTTGACTGTTTATGTACTAATCGCTTTTATTAGCTTAATCCCGATCTAGAACATTCCGGAAAGTCCTTTGAAGTGCACAGCCGGTGACGTCATCGGTTAGGTCCCCGGCTGACGTAACACCGCATGACGCATATCACAATATTGTAGTTCGAATTTTAACGGTGATAAGACAGACCAAAGTTAAAGCGAGATCTTCTTTCTAGGCTCGTACTGAATATAACGTTTTCCATTTTTTATTTTTCGAAACTTTAGTTGCTTCACTTCGATTTTAGTGAGTTATATACCTTTTGTTAATCATACGAGGGATATTTGAAATGTTTCCGGCCTTACCGACATGAAGTAATTGTAGAAAAAAATTTCTTTCCCCTTCCAATAGATGGCCTCAACATATGTAAACTGTCAAAATTGCAAGTTATGCTGATCATTCGTTTGTCTATGATACGCTTCTAAAGTTGGCAGTTCACATTGTCGTTCGACAATGGAGAAACTTGAGTATCGCGCAGTGATAAAATCCTTTATTTGAAAGGGACAAAGACTCAGGAAATGAAAGATGATTTAGACTCTGTACATGGTGAAACCTCGCCCTCATTTACAACGATAAAACATTGGGTGGCCGAGTACAGACATGGTCGTACGAACATTTTAGACGAGAGACATTCCGGGCGTCCGAAAACTGCTACAACTGACGAAATGGTCGACTTAGTGCATCAAACTGTGATGCAAGATCGTCGATTGACTATTATGGATATAGCTAAGACTTGTGGGAGATTTTACATCAAGATTTAGAAAGTGCATACAGATGGACATGTCGGGCAAGTGACATAGCCTGTATCAAATAAATACAAAACCATCGATGAAACTTGGGTACACCACCATATGCTCGAGACCAAACAGTAGTCAAAGCAGTGGATTGCGGTGGAAGAACCAACTCCGAACAAGGCATAGGTCGTTCTCTTTGCAGGGAAACTGAGGACGACAGTTTTTTGGGATAGCCTAGGCATAATTCTTATCGACTATCTTGCAAAGGGTTCAGCAACCAACGGACAGTACTACGCTGCATTGCTAGATAAATTGAAGGCCACAATTATGAAAAAAAAGTCCACATTTGTTAAAAAGGAAAATCCTGTTTCACCAGGATAACGCTTGGGTTCACACGTCCATGGTTGCAATGTCAAAATTGAAGTTTGAATTGCTTCGGCATCCACCTTATTCGTCAGATCTTAGCTACCAGTGACCTTTTCCTGTTCCCTAATCTGGAAAAATTTCTCGCCGGAAAAAAATATGAGTCAAATGCTGAGGTTAAAGACTGTAAATCAGTATTTTTCAGGTTTGGACAATCAATTTTTTTCTGACGGTTTGAAGGGATGGGAAGAACGTTAGACCAAATGTATCGAATTTAAATTTAAATAAATTTTGTTTTGCTTCCAAATATGTATTTTTGTTGAAAAGGCCGGAAACAAATATCCCTCGTATTATGTATCCTATAGATAGTTTGGATAACTTACATAATTGATATCTTTTATTTCACATATTTTAACCATGTTAGCCAGATCTGATGATTTAAGTGACTTTAATAAACCTTTTTTCCGATTTTATACCTACTGAATTAAATTTAAAGCAAGTTAAATGAACTTGCTCTGTTCTGGATTCATTATCGCTAACTTCATGGAGAATTAAGTAAAAATTACTGATATTCAAACAATTTGTTGTTGACCATAAAAGCTTCTACTTTTATGTCATTGCCTTTCGATATTTTATTATTCTGCTCTCATGCGATGTGTTCTACAAAACTGTAACATTCTTCAGAAGAATATCAAAATCGTATATGTTTAATATGATAAATTGAAATATTCGCTAATGCGTCTGCTTTTATTAGAATGAATGAACATTTTTAAACATGTTAAAATCTAACGTAGAACGATATAAATTTTTATGTAGGACTGCCGCCTATTTAAAATTAGGACCATACTTCCTGTTGAGTATATGACATAATAAATCTTTCTTCTGGTGCATGGACACCATCGGTAGTCTTTTAATTAACTGATATACTTAATAGATTGTTTAATTTTTATGTTAAAATACGTTTCGTGAATTGTTTGTCCACATTTGCATGATTTATTACGTTGGTTTAAGCAATGTAAAAATATGGAGACGCGTTTTCCGAAATATAGTGTAAAACAAATTCTGTCCTACATACTAATGAAATTGTAGTGCGGACAATAAACTTATCCAAGCAATAAATATATTATTAATGTTTTAGAGAAAAAGCTTATTCTAAGTCTCACCCAGATGTTGAAGCACTTTCGTTTGAGATACAAATGTACGATTAATGTTAGATGCCTGCTCCTGTGGCCATCACATTGAAATAAATCAATAACTCAAATAAATCTCCAGAAAGTTTTCCATTCGTTTAGCATTCAGTATATTCATTGCCTTTGTATGTGTTTTTATGAAACTAATCATTATTATGTTATTAATGTTATTATTACACAATGTCTTGAATTGTATAAGGCATTTATTTATTTTAAGTTTTAGCTTATCTTATGGAATTAATATATTTTTTGAATAGAACAATTACATTTTGGTAAGTTAATTTAACATCTATTAGTAAGAATTTCAACTGTTTGTTATAATAAACAGCATAAAAACCAAAAACTCGATTGTATATTTTGTAGGAGATCTAAAAATTTACACAAAAGCTAATAAGTATATTCCTGAAAACTATTGAGAAAATATATACATATAATTAAATCAAAGCAATCGCAATTAATAACAGTTTCACTAATCTAATAAAACGTAAAAAACAAACATCTACCTACAATAGTATTTTTCCTAAGATTAATTCAGAGAAAAATCTTTGTTTATACTTTCAACATATTTTGGACTCATTTGTGTGTGAACATAGGTAACATTTTATCGAAACATAATTTTAATATCAGTTTAAAATACCAAAGAAAATGATCTCATTTACTTTTTAATAACAAAGATAAAATTCAAAAATATAATAAAAAACTTGTCCAGAGTGTGATAGCTTTTTCATAGGTCAAACTGATCGTTCTATTGAAATTAGATACAAAGAATATTCTAGAAACAGGACATATTTTTCCTAATTCCTAATTCCTATTCCTAATGTATATTGTCTCAACCTTTTTCACTCTTTTTGCGAGGCTATAAGCCTTTGATAATACGTATAATATCTCTGTCTCGCCACCTGTTTGTTTGTCTACCTCCTTTCTATCACTCATTTGATGTTCCATCTTTTGCAATTCTGACTAGGCATTTTTGATCAATTCCATCAATGTGCTCATTCCATTCGAACTTTCTTCCATTAACCCTTTCGCCTACTAAAATTATTTGACATATCTGCCTTAGATCTTCGTTTGTAATTCGATCTTTTAAGTTTCTGCTCGTTATACGACTGAAAATCTTTATTTATGTCGTAATTATGCGTCACTTCGATCTTAGTGTGTTCCCTCTCCACTATAATTACATTTACCAAATATTTCAAATCTAGCATTTTTATTTTAAATATTCGTGAAATCATGGGACGTAGAAAAGATGTAGGTAAACTTACAATAATAGTAGTTTCCAATAAAGAAGATTACAGTAATTATGTTATCTTAAAAAAATTAGAAATGGATCGTGAATCAGTTGATGTCTTAAAGAAATCAAAATTTACCGGTATCATCAGACATTCGGAGTAATTGTGAAAAAGGAAAAGAAACAAGACCTAAAGGTGATTGTTGAGCTAAAAATATGCTAAAGAGGATAGTCATATTAGTATAAGGGAAATTTTTGTTTTAATAGAGGAAGAAATTGGTGAGAAAATAATTTATGAAACCATAATCAAACCTAAAGTTGAATGATAATTTGAATAATACATTAATTCCATCCGGTGAGGAAAAAAAAGGTTTGAAATTAAATTTCTTAGAATCCATAGAATACATAAAGGTATTAAAATTTTGATAAACGTTATTCTTAATGACTACCGAAACCTATTTAAAACTAATCTTTTCAATAGTCTTATTAATCTGTAAGAATCTTAATGAATTTTTTCTTACACCCCCGTAGTTATTACTTGGGAAATGTCCCATTGTCACTTAATTAACTCTTAGATAAACCTTAAAGCTACGATTATTATTTGGTTGTGGCTTATACGACGGTATATTAAAACATAACGAGACTGGTGTAATAACTTATTTCACAATTAGAATTTTATAACATAAAGAATAGAACATGAAACCCCTAATGTACTTTTTCTCAAGTAAGCTTTGATTTAACTTGCGACGTTTATTACAAATTAATTGCTGAATTGTCAGTACGTATCCCAGAACGTACCCATCGAAAAAATGAGAGTGGAGCAAAAATATGTGATAAAATTTTGTGTTACGATTGGGTAAAACTTTAACAGAAATTTTTTGGAATGGTTAAAACCCAGATGATAGTTTATCACAATGTAGAGTGTCTGAGTGGCATAAGGAAATCAAAGCCAGTCGTGAATCAGATGAACCTCGACACCGGCGATCACCATCTACTCGGATTGATTCAAAAATTGCAGAAATTAACAACTTGATCCAAAATTTTCGTGGGCTTGGCATATATCAAATGTTCCACATTGTTAATTTGTCTTATGGTTCCACTCAAAAAATTGTTCCTGAAGATATAGGGAACCGAAAGGTCGCGGCAGATTGGATTCTAAAAGTGATGACCGATGAACAAAAAGCCAATCGAGTGACAATTTGTCGGCAGTAGAAAAGGCAACTGCAATATAGACCACAGGTTTTAAATAATATAGTTACATGTGACGAGAGTTGGTTTTATAATTGCGACCCTGAATTAATGCAACGGAAGCACAAAGGCAGTCCAAGACCGAAGAAGGCGAAAACTGTGAAAAGCGCCAGTAAAGTGATGCACTTATTTTTTTTTTTTGATAAATTGCGCTTTATTTATGATCACATTGTACCTAGAGAACGCACAGTAACTGGAGAGTATTATTCTAATGTATTTCAAGGAACCCTAAAGGCAAAATTAATGGAAAAACAGTCGCTTTATCAAGATATCGGTTGGATCCTGCATCACGATAATTCTCCGGTCCACAGATCAGCAATTTGTCAACGAACACTTGAAGAATTGGGGGTGGAAATTATGGTTTACCCTCCCTACTTACCCGACATTGCTACATGACACTTCCACTTGTTTCTTGAAGTCAAAAAAAAATTGCGGGGTCGAAAATTTGAATCGAATTTAGAGCTCAAGCGATGATGGATATACTAAATAGACTCTCAAAAAATGGGGACAAGTGTATTGCAGAGAATGGAGAGTACTTTGAAGGATAGTTGTTGCAGGTTTCAAAATAAATGTTTCATTTTTTGTACTACAGCACCTGTCTATTTATTTTTTGATATTTCCTCGTATATACCTGTATAATTAATTGTTCCTATGTTTCTCATACGTATTGTTAATTTTCGTTGAGAATTACAACATGTTTTTAATGTTGAAACTACATGTTATAATAAAATGATATAAAACAAAGTAATTTTTTTAAATCAATATGATAATAGCTTCCACAATCGATTTTTTTTAAATTTTCACTTGATAATGTAATATGCAACGCAGCTATGCATAAAACAGTTTTTTTATTAATTCTGTGTTAATAAAGAACTATAAAGCGTAACTTATAAAACTAAGACTCAAATGAAACGAAAACCAAGAATTATAAATTAAAACTAATTAAATTGAATATTTCAAAGTGTAATTAGAACGTTCGATTTTGTCATTGCTTATTGTATTTTCCAAATAAACAAAAAACTGCTCTGGAGCAGTTTTCATCATTACGTTCAATCGTAAAAATCTATGGTTTGTTGTATTTAAAAAAGTGAACTGCCATTGGCATAAATTAAGCCGATACTACTCAGTCAAACTGGTCAAAAACATCGCAAAAATTTCACACAAAGCGCTCCAAATTACGCACATCATGCGTCTATTTATTTAGCCCGAATAAAACGGACAATAATGCGAGTAATACGGCAAAACTGAGCGTAAAGTTATAAAATATACAGTAACGGATATAATAAAATGGCGTTTAATTAAAGTCGGACCAATGGTTGCAACGCGCACGATTACCAATTACAAACGAAATGTCAGTGCAAACGTCGATATTCGCGCTTGTCTCGGTAGAGTTGTTTTTTTCATTTGTTTGTTTAATTGTATTTCGGTGGACGTTTTGTTCTTCTATTTCGCGCTTGTATAATTGTCATTTTAAGCCGATTTACATAACACACCAAAAAAATTCAAATCGAAAATTTAAAATGCTAATTTCAATTTAATTTAAGATTACCGCAAGCAAAGAAAACTCTAAGAAACAAGAAAATACATTTTTAGTTCATCTGAACTCTATCAAAACACATATAGCAAAGTTTTTTGCTAGAGTTCCAGCTCTATTATATCTGAAACCAACTCATCAAATGGGTAAAATTGGAAGAATAGTTTTATTTGAGAATTTATAACCCTAAGTCAAACATACTTTTTTGTTTTAAACGAAAGATTTTATTTTTCAGGTCCTGGTCAAAAAGTGAAGTATTTCTATGTTAAACTGCTACTGTTTGGGATACCTTTTCACATTTTTGCGAATCTAACTACGGAGTATTCAAAACTAAAAACCTGTTGTAGCCAATATTAAAATTTAAAAATCTACATTATTTAAATAAAACAACTATATTTTTATTTACTTTCGATTTTTTTTTCGAATCATTACTGACATTGATGTATTTCTCTCATTTATGTTTATCATCCACTGAAAAAGATGTAGTTCCAGAGGGAACGAAATATTTGTAGTGAATGTATGTAGAAATGTATACTACAACTTTAGCTCAGTAAACAAACAGAAATATTAAATCCAACTAGATAAAGTACTAGAAATTATTTTTCGTAGTTTGGTATTGTGATAGATTTTACAAATGTTTGATATGTAAATAAACCGATATCTTCGTTAACATATTATGATAAATAAAGGCCGAAAGCATTAGGGCGATTACGATGACCATAAAAATAGTCTATAACATCGCTAAGTACAACAGGCAGTTATTTAATAGCACGATTCATTCGATTAACCGGACATTTGTTTTTTGTCGTTGAATTGTGACGCAATTACTTCAATTTTATAGTTAAATAACTTTCTTCATGGGCAGAGGTAGAAAGGTGAGAAGTTTTAACCCTCTATTGCATGAGTTATGAAAAAATTGACAAAAAAATTTGTTTCAATGAATTTCATGTCAAGAAATGGTCGAGAATAAAAGAAAAGCAATGATTTCGAAAAAATGTATTTAAACTAAAAAAAAAAAATCGTGTTCCCGTTTGGGAACATTATGCACAAAAGGGTTTACACAAATTCTTTTAAAGCTAAACTTGCATGGCTTTGGCCTTTAATTTATAGTCTAAGCAGAGTGAAAGTCTTTAAAGCAATTATTTTCTTTATGGAGACATAAGTGCACTTGACATTTGTCACACATTATGCGTGATTTGCCTTTACAATTAGGTTTTTTGCATCTTTCTCTATTGTTTGTGTGAGGGGGCCAATGACCAAGATTGTCTGAACTTACAAGATTTGTAGGACGAGGTTCGAAACATTTTCTTTTTGGAAATATAGGAGTCGGGGAACTTGTAGGGGTACTAGTAATCGGCCGCCCTCTTTTTTTTCCTATTACTTTACCTACCAAACATAGATCCTGAGCTACAGTTGTTTTGAAGTCCAATAGAGAAATGTATTTTTGTCTATTAACCAGGCATTGACAATGACAACATCAATCATGTGACAAAAAATTCGCATATACCACTTCTGACTTTTGAGTTTAATGGGATACAACCCTATTAATGAGTCCTGTAGATCAACGCCTCCCATGTGCATGTTATACACTGACACTATATCTGGACGTTCAATGTCTTTCTTGCAATTTTGGGATTTAAAAAACCGTTGAATTTGAATAATCGGCTCTGCTCCGCAAAAAGAGGATGCCAATGAAACAATATGATTATCGTACCATTGAACCACGTGAACATCTACTTCATTTATACTGGCAGTTTTTTCTATATATGAGCCGCGTCCATTCTTTTTCATTTCTTTTTCAGATAAAGCTTCAAAGTTTTTCAGGCGATTGGATCTCATTGTGGCTACGGATTTGATTCCCAGCTTATCTAAATAGGATATTAGATGTAAACTAGAGAAGTAGTTGTCGAAGTATAGTTTGTGGAAAACATTTCTCGGGACGAGTCGACATAAACGAACAATTATGATGCTTGCGACTCCAAGTTCAGGTTCTCCTGGCATTTTGCCCACGTCGGCTTTCCTACTGCAGAGTTCAAAATCACAGCTAAATCCACTTACACCAGACAAAATATATATTCTATAGCCCCATTTGTGTGGCTTCTTTGGGTTATAGGTTTTTAGTGACGTTTGAAAGGAATAATTTGCTCGTCGCAGGAAAGATGTTCTTCAAATGGTATTTTTTGGCAAGCTTCTTTTACTTGGTTGAGTACTGGCATAATTTTATCCGTATTGTTAGTAGCCACGCTATTGTCCGAAAAATGAAAAAACCGCTTTAGTTCTTCAAATTTATTTATGGGCATAATGTCAGCAATTTGTGGAGTTCGTGTATTTGGAGCCCAGTATCTGCGTGTTGAGGGTTGTCGAATAAGAGACATCCAAACTAGTATTCCCAAGAATTGCTCAATTCCTTTCGAGTTTGTTGCAAGTGGTTTATTTGGTCTTTTCTGGACACTGCATAAGCAAGTTTGTTCAACTATATGGGAAATAAAATCATCCGTGAAGAAAAATTTGAACAAATCATATGGACTGCCTAATTCCAAGATTTCTTGTGGTAAATCGCGTGGTCCAGGGAATAAACTTTGTTGAGGATCTCTTGCAGTTCTTGAATCCTTCCATAGTATATTTTCATATTTGGGAAAATAAAGTCTTGTGCCAGGTGGAAGATGAAACAGTTGACTTAGGGGAACATCATCGTCTAACTCGTCAACTTCTTGAGGCTCCCATATTTCATCCCTATTTTCAAGAAAATCAAGTTCTGGAAAATATGTAAAATAGGAAAGTCTCAGGTACCGATATTTCATATCGTACCTCTATCCTCGTCATCTGACAGTTCAGAATCTTCACTGTCAGAAGGAATATCACGAATAGCTTCTACCGATTTTCGTCCATAAAAAGCGTTAGCATTTATTTCAGGAAATTCCCTAGCAATAAAGAAAAGCTTTAAAAGTAATTAATTTCGTAATAAATCTAATACCAATAATTTGGGAATATTTTATGTTTGTTGAACTTAGTATACACACACATTGTTACCATATGGGAACATCCACGTTGTACCATGTTCTGGTAACAAAAACTTATAATAAATAGTATAAATGACACTATTGCACTGTTAGTCGTCACATCTAACTGTTAAAAAAATTAATACTTACATATTTTTATTTTAAATCCTTTATTTATTATAATAAAAAGTCCATACGCTAACTGCTCTTGGTGGGGAGCACGTGGTTCACTTTAATTACAGGTTTCGTGCGAGTAGTGACATTTACGCATCACCAACCTACTTAAACCAGAAAACTATATTATATTTAAACTGATTTTTATAAAATTTTAACGAAATTCATAAGATGGCGCCATATTCTGTAACTATTTTTATTTTGTTCCCGTTTGGGCACAGTATGCAATAGAGAGTTAATAATTTATTTTATTTATTAATTTATATTTTGTAAGATAAATAAAGTACGGTGAGTTAGTTCCTTTTTTTCATTGTTTTAACTGTTAATTTGAAAACAAACGGGTGGTGATCTATAAAATACGAAATACATTTTTATTTGTTCAATTTGTAGTTCAAGTTGAGTATAGGAGTATTAATATTACCAAGCAATACTTTCTCCAGGTTCACTTCTGTAAAATTTGTTCTCTTTGATGAAATATGTCTTTGTAGATAGAAAACGTCATTTCTACATCGCAACTGGTTATAGGTTCATACTGGAAATATTCTTTTATTTCAGCGTATTAAGCAGTTAGATTTTGAGACATTGTCCCTATACACAATTGCCGCAATGTTATTAAATCTGGATTTCTATTAAAAACTGAGTCTAATTTTTGCCGAAGGCCACATTTGAAGTCACTTGGAATATTTTTCAAATTATTAATAGGCACATCTAATGTGGTTAATCCATCATTTAATTTGAGATTTTGATTTTCAAAATAAGTGATTAGTTTTGGCAAATTCCCAAGGTATTCCTGAAGAAAGGACAACTGATTTTTTAAATTTTGAATTTGTATTAGTTCTTTGCACTAGAAATACTTCAAGTATCGTCTTTTTAACATGTAACTAAATTTTGTAATTTTTCTCTGCATTAAAACTAGTAGCTTCAAAACATGTCCCCCATCTAGTTATTACTGGAGAGGAAGGCAGTGACGAAGATGGAAGTTTTTCTTTGTAAAAAGCTACTCTCAATGGTGCTTTTCTGAAAACTTTTTTAAAAGCGGATACAAGTCTATCAACTTCCGGAAAGGTGCCTCTGAGGGAACATATCCTAATATGCTGCATATTACTTGTGTAGCACATGGTCTCCACAGAATATGTGAATATACCAGAGACACCTATGAATATATGAGAGACACACTTAAAATGTGAATATCGCTGTTACTTTACAACTTTTATCATAACTTTTCTTTCGTTTGTCATTATTTTGTGTGTACTATTTTCATTTAAAAATAAGGCTTTATTTTTTTATCACCTTGTATATTTTATAAGCTTGTGTAGTCGATCACATGGTGACGTGACAAAAATGTTTTAAATATGTTTGTAGTTTTTTCTCTCGCATATGAGAGGGAATTTTGGTAAAATATTTTGAAATATTTTTCAGAAATATTACTAGACGTATTTATATAGGGTGGTTTCCGAACAGAAGATGTCCATCAAATGATTTAATTTTACAAAACGTGTACACATTGAGAGATCGCGGTACATTACATCCTAGGCCGTGGTCGTGAAAGACGATATTCAGCAACGTATTTTTTAAGCTGAGGCCCATATCCGTGAAGACCGAGCCGTGTTAAAACGTGTACAAACTTCGAAAGTTTACCGATCGCATTCCAACTGTTTCACACAAATTTTCCCTTCTCAGGGCAAAGAAATTAGAACACAGAAACAAAATTAACATTAAGTTAAAATTACAAATGTAATTTATTAATTGTCGACGTGAATTTAATATTAAGACAAGTAAATTACAAATTCCGTATCACCACAAAGCTTTTATATCATTTAAAATTTTTAAACGAACTCCATATTGTATTTTTTCAGGATATTACAAAGATCATGCCATTGACCTACTTATAAATAACAACAGAACAGCTGATGTATAAGAAAATTTATGAATGAATACATGTCTATAAAACTTTTCACACAAAACGTATTACATTACCGAAATATGAAGGAATTTTTTTGGGCGAACTTGAACAAACAAATGCCTACTTGTTTATTGAATCGACAACATATAAACATATAATTTCTATTTGTTTAGAGTCAATCTGAATACCGGACCGGATTTTAAAAGTTTGCGTTTCTAAATTTTTGCAAAAATTAAAGTTTCGATACAATAAATTTTTTTGTAGATTTTAATTGCTGTTTTACATATCTATTATATATTAGCGTACGTCGGGATATTTCATTTACACCCTGTAGATTTGTTTGATAAGCGTTCAATCAAAATTGGGTACTGGCCTAAAAAACGAAAGAAATAATGTTCACATTGAACCTATATTGACACTTTAAAAAGTTACCGCCTATTTTACAAATGTTTGGATATGCTGGTGTAGATGAAACATAATTTCGATTACTTGAAACTTTAAGTTTCGGATTTCTGTAAAATAAAAAGATTTTCTTTTCATCATGTTCCATACTTTTATACTTTTATAACAGGAATTGAAGCCAAAATTTTATAATGACTTTTCAGTAAAAAGTAATACTTACTAGCTCAAAATAAAGAGAGTAGCTTCTCTTGTATCTATTTCCCTTTCCATTTAATACTGAATTTTTAAATAGCAAGAAGCAAAAGTAATTTTAATTAACGAAGACGTTTAATTAAATTAAATTAAATTAAAACCTAACCGCATTTTAGAACTGGTATTCAATAAACATTCATAACATCGATATGAAAATGATTTATCCAAGATATTTCAAACATTTTTATTATTTTACCAAACTTTCTAAATACTTCTGGTACTTTTGGAGTTGTGGAAACTTTCGCGCCGTTCCAAAATTTTCGAGCGATACTTTGTAAGTATTCGGAAACTGTGTGGCAATTTAATTTAATGCCACGGAAACTTTTTTCTTTATTGTAGTATTTATTTATGTACGATTTTGCGTGGAATGTTAAAACAAACATACAAGTGGGATTAAATTAGTTATCTCATTATTGGAGACCGGACACGAGAGGCTGATGACTCATCGCCCACGAGCGTATTATTGAACATTTGTATTTTTAAGGTTTTTAATTTTATTTATATAATTATACTTATAATAATAAAACGGGTATATATACGGCTGCAAAATACGAAATACATTTTTATTTGTTCATTTTGTAGTTCAAGTTGAGTAAAGGAGTATTAATATTTATCCGCAATACTTTCTCAAGGTTATATGGAATAGTTGCATGTAGTACACCAGCTACAACATTTACCACACAGCGTCCTAATATATCGACAGTTTCGTCGGCACTTATCTAGAGGTACTGATTTGAAAGATGGCTTCCTATGCAAATGAAACGTCGGCGTCTGTTTAACAAAAGCAATATATTAAATTTGTTGTATTTATATACGGAAGTATAATAACCATATTCAAAAAGTAAAATTAATTCACTACATTATCTAATATTACACTTGCATATTTTTAGACAAAATAACTTTATTTACCAAAATATTCAATTTCGGATTTTACAGTGAAGAAGATGATTTATAAATTCCATGTTTGTAAAACCGATTACTTTTGTATTAAAAAATAACACCTCTATTTTGAATTCTATTTCAACTTCTTTTTCACACATATGATTGTCTAAAGATATATTCATGTTCAATAAATTTCTGACTTTAGCTATTTTTAGAAGCTACTGTGAAACTTTTTCCCAAAAAGGGATTAATATTTTCGATGCTTTTGTGACTAAATTTCCATATTAATTTCGAAGAATGACCAAAACCAAAACGTATTTAAATCTTCAGATGTAAATTGCAGTTGTAGCGGTTTGTCGGTAGACATTTCGATGAACTGGTCGTGAGTCTCAACTGGTAATGGTGTCTTGATCATTAAAATATTTCTCAATACAATTCGTGAGTGGGAATATAACCAAATTTTTGCTTTGAAGGAGAATAATTCAGATATCAAGCTTCTTAATGAAAGCATGAACTTTGGCTGCCATTAATAAAATGTTTTTATGACGTCCTTGTACATCCACACTGAAGTTGTTTAAATGCGAAAATATATCAGCTAAGTAAACCAACAACACACTCTCATTATTATGTAAAAGCAATGAGAACGGCGTTTGTTAACCATCTGACTTCCATATTATATTTTCATCCATTTCATCGTAGTTTAGCCCGTTCTGTAACGGTCGTATTTTAATAAAATTAATCATTTTTACAGCTTCACAAAAAATTCTTATAATAAGAAGATCTTTTAATATTTTCATTAATCCACTGTTCTTTCGTGTTGTCACTTGCACCATCACTACATGCTGCAATACATTTTGTCCAATCTATGTTAGTATAGTTTCTAGTAGCTTCATAAAAAACATGAAAAATACATTGTCCTGTTGCATGACCCGATACTGTTTTGTAAAACATATTTTCTTTGATTGATGTTTCCCTATTACATTCATACCTTACAAAGCATAGGAACTGAGACATGTTTGTTGCATCTGTTGATTCATCAAATTTAATAAATTCACTTGAACTCATTTACTGAATTATCCGATCGCGAACATCGGCAGCCATGTCATTCGCCTTGCTACTGAGTCGTTAGAAGTAGACTTTTATCAGTATGGCTTGACTTACAAATAGAAGTTTGTTGATTTCTCAACGTATGTAATTTTTTTTCGAATAATTCCATGGTTTTGTTTTTATGAGCCGGATATTTAGTTTCCAAGTGTCGAACTAATTTTGATGGCTTCATGCTTTCATCGGAAATAACTTGAAAGCATACAACGCACTGTGGCTTTCCATCCAATGAGGTAAGACCATAATTTAAATAAATGTCGTCGTACAACCCTGTTTTTTTGCTAACCGATTCACTGGATGTAGATGGCTCACTTCGTCTCTTTCACAAATTTATCCATTTCGCATAAGAAACTAACAAAAAACAATTGAGTTTCACAGTTGACTACAAACTAAAATAAAAGCACCAGACGCACGCTTCACATTCGAAATTTAACTGAAGTTGTGCATACCTCCAGGGTATCTAATTAAAGTATTTACACATTAGCTTGCTGTCGCACTATATCTTGAAACAGACTATACATAATTTTTCTAAGTAATAACTCCTTTTTAAAATACACTTGTCCCTACGGTAGCTTCTGTATACCCGTCGAAAAAAATTATTTCGGTTGACGAAATAACTAATTTTACAACGCATCCTTCGCTTCCTGATTAGAAGCAAATCACGTGCTTCCCAAGAATTTTTTGAGTGGTCCAACTTTCTTGAAGGCCCACTACATTGTGACTTTTAAAATAATTTTGTTTCTTTTTGGCAGAGGTTGCATTATTAAGTTTATTATGAATATAAATGATTTACTTATTTGGATTGTTGTAACTCCAAAACATAATTTTGATAGTAGCAAAATATGATTTTTCAGCTTTTCTTCTTGTTGAAGATTAAAAACTGGTTTCCCCATTGTGAGGCCTTGACCCCTTTTTGCTTTTTTATGGTGATTACGAAGAGAAAGAGCCAAAAGTCTTGGCAACGCTTTTCACGCTTCTGCCATTAGCTATCTGGGCAAAAGCCTATGTAATTGCATCTTCGGTCCAGGCGGCTTTGTTTGTGCTTTTTGTATAATTACGAACCATCTAAAGAGACAACAAAAAAAAAAACGAATAAAGCGCATTGTTTTGTGTAAAACAAGAAATTGGGGTAATCAGGTCAACCCTGGCCTTGTTGCCCCACATTGTTGAAATGAGAAAACAACTCATAAATGTCACCTAGAAATCATTGAAGCAGTCAAATGCACATTACTCAATATCAAAGTAAGCCCACATGTTTTTTTTTAATTTCAATATCTTTGACCAAAATAATTTTATACTCGCCTTTGTTTCCAATCAGAGTTTGATCGCAAATGAAAGTTTCTCACTTATATTCTTAAAACGGTGACTGCCGAAATTAAAACTATGGGCTCTGTAATAAAAGCCAGCCTGTTGCTTATAGAAAGGAGGCAGCTTACTTAATGCGCGCTTTTTAAATTATAGTGGTGGCCTCATAGCCTCGGTCTCCCTTACTTATAAAAAATTAAAAAAACGTGAAGTAGGTATTATTTAAATCAGGGGTGCTCGGACTTTTAGGGATTACGATCTACCACAAAACGTTTAGGTGTGACAAGCGATCGACACATACGACTACCAACTACTAGGATAGCCTGGTTACTATAAAAAAAAACAGATTTATTGCAATTATTTATAATAGATTGTGATGACTCATCAAACGGTGCATCATACTCTAGCGTTTTCTCGAGGCACGTAGAACTCCCGAGAAGGATATTCCCATTCATATAAAAGCCGCGTCGAAGAAGGGATGGGACATTGTATCCTGGAGCCTCGCGCAGTACACATAAATATAGATACATAAATCTAAATACATAAATGTGCTTATTGTTAATAGTTAGTTTTATATTGTTATACGTTTTATTATTAATATAGTGTTTGTGTCTAAAGTTATTGTTAGTTTTATTTAAGAACCCGAAAAGACAATCTTTTACAATATAAATACAAATTATCCAAACGGCCGATCGCGATCGACCGTTTGGGCACACCTGATTTAAATTATAAAGTAAAATCGCGTATTTATTATTTGCTTTAATAAATGTATGATTCTAATAGGTAAAAATTATTTTTATTATCAAAAAGAAGATAAGTAAGTATTTCCGTTAACAAAATACATAATAGAATTTTTGTTAAAAGCTGAAATATAGACTACTTATTCAACTTGACGTATCCGCAAACTCCGAACCCTACGTTTAATTTTAGTCGAGAGGTGGCGCTTGTTTGTATATGCATATATGCAAGGAATCAGAGATAACCAATATAATGAAGTTCAAATCCTCCGCGTATAGGCAGCCTTTATAGCACGAATACTTGGTTGTTGCCTGCAGTAGGAGTATTTACGTTACTCGTCCGTACTATACTCACTGGAAATTCATTAATAATCGAATAAGGGATTGTATTGTAGATTTTATTATACACGAATGAAAAAAAATACATTCAAAAATACTTTTGTTTTTATTAATAATAATATTAATATTAGTTTAGATATGTATTTAAGTTATATAATTAATGTTTCTATTTCCTGTTTTGGCAAAAACTCGAAATGTTTTTACTAAGAAGCATTATTAATCTTTTTTTGCCAAATCTAAATAAACCGGAATAACAGAAACAAAAGTAGCCTTTTAAAATGGACCCCGAGAAATTTGCAAGTTTCATGCTTTTTTATTGAATTGTGAAGAAATTAAGCTTTTAGGTTCAACATTTTTATGAAAATATTTTGAGCAGAATTGCATGTGTAATGATACTAATGAAACAGAAATAAGAAAAACACCCTAACCACAATATATAACAATAAATACTATATACGTATTACGGCAACTAAGGTGCCATCTTCAGTAGAATAACCTTAAATCTGAAAAAAAGTGTTAAACGTAGCGTTTTTGGCTAAGGTGAACCTTAGAAGATATGCTCTTTACAAAAATTACAAATATTTATTTACAGAAATGCAAATGTAATAAAAATATTTATCATAAACTTATGAGCTGCTCATAACTATTAGAAGTAAATTAATATATCTCTAAATTATGATGATGATATCGAACTATAATCAAAATCTTCACTGTCACTATCCTCTTCAACTCTAATGATGAATGGTTTTACTACTTCGTCAATTATTGCATCAAGATCTTTCATACGGGATTCTTCTTTTATAACATGGTTTATGCATTTTAGCCAAGTAGTAGCTGTTACATTTCTCAATGCGTCAAGTAATAATTGTCTCACTTTAGATAATTTAAAGGTTTTGTTTTTGGCAGCCACTTAATTCTTTATTTGGGCCCAAACAAGCTCGATAGGGTTCAGTTCGCAGTGGTAAGGAGGTAATCGTAACACAGATTTATTTTGTGATTTTGCTAGTTCATCAATAACATAGGAATTATAAATATTCTTATGAATTTTAACCAAGCTTAACAGTTCAGCTCTGACAATATCCTCATCAAATTGTATTTCCTTACTTGTTAGCCAATTTTGAATATCCACCTTTTTCCATGATGATGATGGTTGCTTTTCTATTTTACGACTATGATATGATGCATTATCTATAACTATAACAGCATTGTCAGGTAAATAGTTTAATATTCGAGAGAACCATTCTTCAAAAACAGTGGCATTCATTTCATCGTGGTAATCAGTGGTTTTCTTTCCTTCAAATAATAATAAGCCATCTTCTACAAAGCCATTACAACTTCCAATGTGTAACAAAATAAGACGACATCCCTTTCCTGCTGGATTTTTTAATCCAGTTGTAAGCCCTTCGATAAAGGCTTGTCTACGACTGTGAATACTTGTGTCAGTCCACACTTTTTGTACTGTATGACCCTCATTCACCCAAGTTTCATCCAAATAGAAAATTGATCTGTCCTGAGCTCTATATTGTGAAATATCTCTGAGATATTG
Organism: Melolontha melolontha; assembly: GCA_935421215.2. NCBI lineage: Eukaryota > Metazoa > Arthropoda > Insecta > Coleoptera > Scarabaeidae > Melolontha > Melolontha melolontha. Next base: position 161,137,844 of record OW285237.1, on the reverse strand, counting down.
TCATCTCTTTCGGTCAAAATACTTTTTCTGCTCCTTTTTAAGTATCTAGAGGACATAGCACAATTATATACATGTATTTCTATATAATAAATATTTCTTAAAATTACATTTGCTTTATTAGCAAATACAATGTTGATCGACTCATGTTTGGCAAATCTTCGTCATTTCTTACTTGCACCAGCACCTTATCTAATGTCGGAGGTTCATTTTGTCGAAACATATTGTGAACTATTTGGCGTATAGCAGTTTCCACAGTCTCATCAAAGGATTTCAGTAAAGAAGGCCTACCACTAATCTTTTTAGGATCTGCACATTTTCCAGAGGCTTTATACTCCTTAACCACCCGATACACTGTTGCTCTTGAAATTCCTGTAAGCATACTCTGTAAAATATAGATCATATGTAATAAATTGTATTCACTTGCCTACTACGTCAGAAATTTGTTTTATCATGTCAAGTTTCTTGATATTGGGTGTATCGGCTATAATTTTCTTGTAAGCATTGATCAGGGTCTGCTTTTCGGTACTACGCAAATAATTCATATTTTCACGCTTTTTCGGAGGAGAACAAGCATGTTCACGGCCAGCGGCACTTGTACTTGGTTGTGCATCCATATTGGAGACCAACTATAAAACTCTTTTAATTGTATTTATTTCAATATATTGCTTATAAATTACTTACGAGTGTATCTGATAACTATTACTGTCGAACTCCGAAAAGAACTGGTAAAGTATATAATGAAATAACGGAGAAATAATAGAAACAAGGCTTAATTATAAACAATGTCAGTTGATCAGAATCTGAGCAAGATGTGTACGGTGTCATTTGGCCTTGCTTTCAACCAATGAGATTTCACTGTCAAAGTGGTCTGTTCAGAAATTCGTCTCTCTACTTTAAAAATAGAGTATAGACATTATCTTATAACCTGCATACGAGCGTATGTACCTACATGATATTTTTGCCGGGGTGTGCGTTTTTTATATCTTTTAAATCGCAAAATGATAAAACAATTGAAATAACTACTGTCTATATCGATAAGATATTAAAAAAAAAAGCAAACAAACATAATATTTACCCATTTAAAAGAAAAGAAAAATAAAACAAAAACAAAATGTTGGTGTTTCCGAGTTATTTATTCAAATTCTCACTCTTGATTCATTATTTTCTTCTTTTTCTTTCTCATTAAAGCAAAATTATTTACCAACGCTAATTACTAGAATGATGTAATCGAGCCAAGCCGTATTTTTATATGAAATTAATTAAAACAAAAAAAAAAAAAGAAAATAAATTATTCGCTCTCGCCAATCTGTTTCTTAAAACAAAATTCAAATCAGTAGACAATGAGATCAAAAGCATATACTGTAGTAGTGGTAAAGAGAGACGAAAACACTACTATATAGTATAGTATAGGCCCGGAACATAAGAACGGAATGAATATTATTAAAAATCTTATTAAAAGCGGCATAATTTTGTGTGCGCTGTACTCTGGCGCTGTGTAATTGCAAATTTTGCTCAAATTAACGCGCACGCGCACTGCAAGGATCAATACCGTAACGTTCTCCGGGTACATTCACCGCCAAAACTATTCTAACGTATCCTTTTTTCGCGTGTTGAATTCCAAACGGAATTGGATATACTACAGTCTTTGATTCAGTTCGGCCGATATGTAGTTTTTACTTTTTACATTGCCTCTCTTCCAGTACGGAATGTTTTTAAGGCTTTGGCTATGACTTTGTTATCGATTTTAAAAAGTTCTTCGCTGAAAACGTTTAAGATGCCATTGAATGTACCGCACTCACGACGCCGCTACTAAACCGGCGTCTCTAACTTTTGTGTACACAGAAGAAATTAAAAGTAGTATTATTGTGGATAAGTCGAAATTTCTGTAACAGTATATAATCCAGGAAGCGAATTTTTTCATGCGTGTTGACGACTGAAGATAATTTCGTTTTAAAATTAGGGGATTATTAAGATAAAAGTTCCGTATATTAAAAATTATTATAAAATCTTAAATGTAATGGTATTAATAATAAATATTATTAATACACACAAAAACTATTTGTTTTTTGTCACAGAAAATGTTACTGCAGTTTTGACATTAAAAACATGTCATTTTCAAACGAAATTAATGATACCGTGAGTTTTTTTATGTCTATACATAGCCTATGTTCAGTTCAAAAAAACGCCCCAATGCATGGGAATGATATGCAACCAACATCGCAAATAAATAAAATGTTTTAGATTTACACTTTATTAATCAAATAATGACAGCTGTTTCGCTAACACAGTAGCTTCTTCAAATTCAACTTAAGACTAAAGATACATACAAGATACAGCGTTAATCAGGTAGTTGACCCAAGTTAAAATTCTAGGAACTATTACATTTATATTTTGCTTTTTGAAAACTATACCATGTCCTACTTGTGTGAGGTTTAAGTATAAAAATATAGTATAAGCAACTAAGAAACAATATTTCAATGGGTGGACAGATTTAACAGTGGGGATGAATTCAAGTCTAATTTATCGTTTAGTAACATTTCTGAGTTTTTAAGTTTATTAATTTCTAGAGACTCTAAACAATTTAGTTTTCTACCTTTATTTTCTACATGTATGATATCGAATTGTAAATTAAATTCGTGCTCATTCTCTATTAAATGATTAGAGTAGGTTGAGTCGTTTTCTTATTGATATAAGAATGATAGTGGTCTTGGATTCGTTTTTTAAACGTTCTACCTGTCTGTCCAATATATGTTTTGGTACATGATCCGCATGATAACTTATAGACTCCTGATTTATTGTCTTTGGTAGTTTTTTCTTTATTATTTTTAATATATTTGGCTAGATTATTATTAGTTTTATAAGCAATATTAATGTTTTCTTTTTAAGAAATTTTGATAATTTAAGTTGCTGTTGACCTATGTAAGTAAATGATTTAAACTGCTTGTCTGGCTCCACTTTAATGATCGGGTACACATCCCTTAATAATTTATTGACAGATTTTTAAAAAATTAATTTATCTATTAGATTTGGGTCATAACATCGTTCACAACAACGGATATGACCCAAATCTAATAGATAAATTAATTTTTAAAAAATCTGTCAATAAATTATTAAGGGAGGTGTACCCGATCATTAAAGTGGAGTCAGACAAGCAGTTTAAATCATTTACTTACATAGGTCAACAGCAACTTAAATTATCAAAATTTCTTAAAAAAGAAAACATTAATATTGCTTATAAAACTAATAATAATCTAGCCAAATATATTAAAAATAATAAAGAAAAAACTACCAAAGACAATAAATCAGGAGTCTATAAGTTATCATGCGGATCATGTACCAAAACATATATTGGACAGACAGGTAGAACGTTTAAAAAACGAATCCAAGACTACTATCATTCTTATATCAATAAGAAAACTGACTCAACCTACTCTAATCATTTAATAGAGAATGAACACGAATTTAATTTACAATTCGATATCATACATGTAGAAAATAAAGCTAGAAAACTAAATTGTTTAGAATCTCTAGAAATTAATAAACTTAAAAACTCAGAAATGTTACTAAACGATAAATTAGACTTGAATTCATCCCCACTGTTAAATCTGTTCACCCATTGAAATATTGTTTCTTAGTTGCTTATACTATATTTTTATACTTCAACCTCACACAAGTAGGACATGGTATAGTTTTCAAAAAGCAAAATATAAGTGTAACAGTTCCTAGAATTTTAACTTGGGTCAACTACCTGATTAACGCTGTATCTTGTATGTATCTTTAGTCTTAAGTTGAATTTGAAGAAGCTACTGTGTTAGCGAAACAGCTGTCATTATTTTATTAATAAAGTGTAAATCTAAAACATCTTATGTGTGTTTTATTTATTTGCGACAAATCTCAAAATCAATGTCAGTAAAGTACATAAAAGAAATTACAGTTTAAATATTTTAATATTTAACATTTGTATTCACCTAATTAACAAAATGTGTATAAAAGATGAAAAAATAGAAATTTTAAACTGATATAAAGTTGGAGACAGTTTGAGGAAAGTGCGGGATCTGTTTTCTATCAAATATCTTGACAGGCCCTTACCATCTATCGGAACAATTCAGGCGATTACTAGGAAATTTGATTCTGATGGCTGCATAATACACACAAATAAAATAAAAACCCCACATTCTTTCAAAAGACCTAAAATTAAATGTGTTATGTTAAATTGTAGATTGCCCCATACCACCATTAAGTAAAATAGCGCAATTAAATATTCGAAAACGTCTGTATTTAAAATTCTCAAACAGTACAAATAGAAATCTTACAAGTTTTCAAATCACCAACAATTATTTGATGAAGATAGAATAAGTCGTGTTGACTTTTGAGAAACACTATTTAATTTATTAAATGAAAATCATAATATGTTGAAGAAAATACTTTTCACTGATGAAGCGTCTTCTACATTAATGATTCTGTTAACTCTCAAAATTATCAGATTGTTATAAAAGCTCCATATTTCACTAAATTCTTAACTTAATTTTACCGTTTTAATTTTATTCAAAATTTAACACACAATATAAGGCTAGAGTTAATGTATGGGTAGGTATAACCAGCACTGAACATGTGGGACCGTACTTTATTGACACAAATTTTAATTCCAATAAATTTTAGGAATTACTTCGAAAACGTATTGTTGCTCGAATTGAAAATTTAGCCATTGAAGACCCCTGGTTTCAAATGGATGGAGCCCCAATTCATTCAACTGCAGCAATTAATTACAAATTTTCTAAATTCAAGTTTTCCTGGTCGATGGATAAGGGAGGTTTGGTCAGATAGTTTGGCCGGCCCGTTCGCCAGATTTATCGCCAAATGACTTTTTTCTTTGGGGATACCTTAAATTTGAAATTTATAATAATGTAATTTTTACTGACATTGAAGATTTAAGAGCACGCATAAGTACAGCCTGCGACGAATTATAAACCAAACCTTATTTTTTTGCTGGAATTTCATAATCGACTCCCATATTGTATGGAATGTGAATGTGGATATTTCGAATATTTATTAAAAAGTTAAAGAATTATAAATAAAAACAAACTTTTTTCAATTTATCACAAAATTCATTTTAATATTGTTTGTGTAAGTTAAATGTTAATAAATTATTTTCAGACTTTGTTGACACTGACAACTGAAATGCCTTATTACAAGTGATGACACTCGTAATATTGGTTGCATAACGTTCCCATGGATTGAAGCATTTATTTTAAAACTGAACAAAGGTGTATTCATGTATGTTCAGTGATAAAAAGCTCACAGTATAAGAAAGACAGGAAAAATTATTACAGGTATACATAAGCTACAATCAAAAATAATCCTACGCAGTCTTAAAATAATTAAGTGACTATGGGAAATTTCTAAACTAATGACTAGGGGAGTGTGGAGTACTAAGGCAAATACAAGGCAAATAAGATTGTTGTGGATTAATAAGGCAATTGAAAATATTAGTTTTAAATAGGTTTAGCTGGTCATTAAGAATAACATCCTCTGAATTTTTAATACTTTTAGAATCTATAGAAATCTATCTAAGGATTCTAAAATATTTAAAACATTTTTCATACTGTGTAGAATGAATATATTCAGAACGAGTTTGAAAAAAGCTATCGAATTCTGAACAAGTTAACTAATAAACTCAGGGTTTTTTTTTATATTTTTGAATTTTATCTTTGTATCAGAATAATTGAAACATACATGAGTAGGTAAACCCCACCAGTTTTGTATAATACAAAGGTATTTTTAATAATATAAAATATTCTTCACACCAGATTTTTAATTTTAATAATATTTTATATTATTAAAAATACCTTTGTTTTATCTTTGTTATTAAAAAAGTAGGTAAGATCATTTTCTTTGGGATTTGAAACTAATATTAAAATTATGTTTTGATAAAATGTTACCTATATTATCACTAATGGGTTCAAAGTATGTTACCGATACAAACTGAGATTTATTCTCTGAATTAATCTTAGGAAAACATTATAGTAGGTAGTTTTTAGTTTTGATCTTTTGTTGGACAGTCCTTAATATTAAAGCTATCACAACTAATAATTGTTTCGAGGAAAATTCAATCACTAAAAATAAGAGATAAAAATCAAAAAGCAACTTTTTCTGCCCATGTATGTATGTACTAGAGTGGACCAATTCGGAGCGAAAGCAGAGGCGTATTTTGTATCGGCACCAGTGTCTCTATCTTTATGTCTTGCGCTATGCACGTGGCGTTGCAAATTTGATTTTGTTAAATGGTTTATATATATTTCTAAATTTCTAAGTTCTGCTTTTCTAATTTACAGTCACAATCCTGGTAATATAAGGCCTTGTAATGTTTCCCAATATTTATCTAAAGCTGGTACACGTCTTTTGTGGCTCATTAATTGATAGCGGAGTATAAGATGAAAACAGTTCAGATCTTGGTAATATAAATTATACTTGTTTTTTTTAAAATTTTTTTTTTAAATTCTTTTTTTGCAAAAATACATCCAATTCATTCAAGTGCAAAAATTCTTCTCTCAAATTGTTTCAATAACTCACTATGGCAACCCAACAGCTTTTTCTCTTTTTAAGCTCATTGGTCGCTTTAGTTATACATAATTTTACAAAATATTTGACATTTATACTATAATTTTGATCCTTGATTAATATTATAAACTTATTGGTTTACAATTAAATTTTCCTTCACACATAACCTTTGACATTACCATACATTAACAATAGTATACAAAATTAACTAAATTTACATAGTTCTATAATTTTGGTAAATGTAAGAAAGTCATATAACGGGTGTTCAGAAACATTCGAAGTCAAGTGGACTCTGAACAAAAAATCGTATATCTTTACTTAAGAATCTGATTTGTAATAATTATTAAATGTCAACTGTTGTCTGTCAAAAATTAATCTATCTCAGACATGACTTCATATTTTCAAGGACTACTTTGACTTCGAATGTTTCTGAACACCCGTTACTTTTGAAATTTAATTATAGATTTGACACTCTAAATTAAGAAAACAATACAAATATAATAGACTTCCACCTTCTAAGAAATCCCAATAACAGAAATGTATCAAAATAAAACTAGTGTTTTCAATAAGTTTGTTAACATTTTTATTATATTTACCTTCTCTCCCTCATAAAAAATAATTTGTGGAAAGAATTGTAATAAATTATTTTTGAATTAATTGTTATAGTTAATCCTCTGTTTATTTAATTTTGTTTATTTAATTTTTTTTTAAGAAAAATAAAAGTAAATTATAAGCCTATAGAATATTTATGTAACATGTGTTGCCTAATCATTATAATATATGTAACGGTTTAAATATTTAAATTTCCTTTTTAGTGTATCATTGTAGTACATATATTAACATTATTTATATTATTTTGTTTAAGATGAATCTTCTATTTTGTCTTATATTTTGTATCAAAGTTTAAAAATATTTGTATTATTTTGTTATCATTTGAATAAGAACTATCTAGGTAATAAGTATTTTTGTAATCAATTATATATGTAAACCATTTAACAAAATCAAATTTGCAACGCCACGTGTATAGCGCAAGACATAAATATAGAGACACTGGTGCCGATACAAAATACGCCTCTGCTTTCGCTCCGAATTGGTCGACTCTAGTATGTACTTACTAAGAACTAAGTACCAAGAATAATCAAGTCCATATAACATTAAATATATATATATAGCTATATAGCTATATACAGAAAAATATGGACATATACATATTTACATTAGCAATTAACAAATTTCAAAGCAATTTTATAGAATGAATATACTAATTAAATGCATATCAGTTATATTTACTAAAAACCAACTATTGTAAAACGTAAAAAGTGCATTCTTATTAAACATATTTAATAGGAATTAAAAAAAACACAAATTTACATTGTAAAGGTTCGATGTCAGGGCACTCTGTGGACACGATAATGCTTGAAATCGCTTCACGAGTCCCTCTTCGCAGGTTTGCATTTTCGGGACTGGCGTGTCAGATCGGTTTTTTCGGGATCGATATTCTCTTCAGTTACCAATTAACGTTGAGGAAGTAAAAAAGTCAAATCACATTTTTTCTTTCTTACAGCGAGGAGGTGTAGTAACAAAGTCATGGAACACTTTACGCATCATACACTCTAAGACAGTGGTTCTAAAGTTTTTACGATTCTACCGGTTTTGCTCAATTCAGATTTTTTGCCAGGTGCCTGATGTCAAATACGAACAATATACAACAATAAGCAGCGAATAATTGTTTGAGTTATGTATAAATAAATAAAACGCCAATTTGATATCACAAAAAAATGTCATTATAAAATTTACTCCGCGACTGCCTAAGTCACCGTGGCGCAACTTTGGGAACCACCGCTCTAAGGAATCCTAGGGTCTTGATAAGCTTTCAGTTTAAGACATTGGGTAGACTCAAGAAAAAAACAGTTAGTTTCTTGTGTATAATTTATTTACTTTGCTGTAAAGTATTTTAAGTGCTCAATACATTTCTGAAATATTCAGGTTGCCTCTCTAAAAAAAAACTGAGTAGAGACCATATCGCAAAAGATGCCGAATTAACAAAAAGTAATCTTTTACGTGGAACTATAAAAAATTTCGTTAAACGTGAGAAATTAGGGAATACATTTAGTAGGCGCCAGTCTCGTAGAAGCAAACACTTAAGAAATTAGTTCTTTAGAATTAGGATACTATTTGATCAACCTTACTTTTTCATAATATAACAATCCTTTCCATTTATAAAAGTTAATTAAATATATAAATTCTTATCGCAGCACTAATTGAAGCACTCTAATACACATTTTATACAAGCAGTGTACATCACTATAGCACCACCCTGCTAATAAAAATTTCTAAAAATTAAACCTAACTATTAACATGCAATGCTACAAATGTTTATCTGAGAGTCATTATGTGTATCTCATCGGTAGTTTCATCTAACCTTACGATTAATGTTACAAGTAACGATATGTTCAACGATAGTTAATCTAGCAATTCAAATAGACAGGACTGCGGTACGAGGATAACTATTTATGTATTCCGAACAGACAACAGTGTTATTAGGTGCCATCTAGCATATCCAAGCTAAACTTTGACATTTTTAATGGTATACGTACTACTATTTTTCACGTGGATTATCTCAACAATAATCCGTCGATCACTTTGGTTTTTGGTAAAGAAGGATTATCTAAAACCACTGCATATCACTGGTTTTTGAATTGGTCATGGCCGTCATTCGCTCATGGACGAATTCAAAGAAGGTCGTTCAAAATTCGTTCTGTATTAGAAAACATCGATGCTGTACGCGAGTTGATAACGCAAGATCGTCATGTGACATACTGTAAGATTCAGGCATCTCTGGGCATTAGATTAGTATGAGAAGGGAACATAAGATATTGCATGAACATGTAGCCGTTAAAGCGATTTGTTTGTGTTGAAGCTCGCATGATCTGACAATCGCTGATTGTAAAATTATCCAATCGCCAATGTCGATTGGTGCAAAGTAATACAAATAATACAATCGTCGTGTTCCAAAATGAGCCAAACCTAACAAAAGTTGGTCGTGTAAGAAGCACTTCGACGAAAATGGTCCCCTGTTTTCTGGAGGGAAAATGAGCATATGGCAACAGCGCTATTAGAGGATTGTAGAATGGTCAATTCTGAATGACACACAACCATTTGTTTCCCAAAAAGTATTGGGAGAAATAAGAAGGAACAACAAGCGTTTATGATGTTACCGACAAAAGCATTGCAGCTGTTAAATATATAATTAAAGGGTACAATAAAGTCACTTAAGCGGTAATAGAGCATCAACTCAAGATTGGATCTTCAGCTGTTAAAACAATCATACATCATCACCTGCATTTGAAAGAAAATGGTAAGTCCTTTTGTGCCGTATCACCGTTCTGATTTCCAAAAAGCAGACCGTGTAAGAATTTGCCATGAAACTTTAAATTCTTAAATAATGTCGGGCGCCAAAAGTTTTCCAAAATAGTAACAGGTGACGAAACTTGTATTTCCTTTTTCGACCTTCCTACCCACAGTAGGAAGTGCGGTAATCTTCAGAAGTACGGGCTTATTAAATGCAACTAAGCTAGATGGACAAAAGATAGTTACAGCTAAGTGGTACACTGAAAAATGTTTGCCCGAAGTGTTCCAGACAATTGAATTATGCTCCGCCATGACAATACATCGTCCTATACGGAAATTTTAACGTTCTAGTTTTTGGCTGGAAAAAAATGTAAAAGTAATAGAACATCCGCCGGACTCACCTGATTTAGCAATGTGTGACTTTTGGCTAATTTTTGGACTTAAATGCAATTTGCAGGGTAGAAAGTTTTCGTCTGAAGAAGAGATTGATACCGCAGTTCACGCTTACTTCGAAGGTATTTCAAAATAAGTTTCGTTGGGAGCTTTTAAACAGTGGAAATAAAGAATGGTCAAGTGTATTGTTGCCGAAGTGAATTACTTTGAGCATAAATATTAACTGTGCTTTTTATTTTAAAAAATTTCAAAAACATATTCTAACAGTAAGAATTTTTAATATTAAATAAGAAAATATTATTCCGAATACTAATGTTTCTTGTATTCAGAAAAACAACTTTTACAGAGAACTATCACCAACCATTCTATAAAATATCAATTAATTACGAGAGAAGTTCTGGAATTATTTACTCCAAAACTAGGAGATTGAAAACAATTTCGTTTTTCGAAATAATCGCCTAAAAGGTTAAAAAATGTGGCGATGATTGCGGACTTCGATGTTTTTGAAAAAAATATGATTTTCTTATCTTGACAAACTATTTACTCATTCCTTCTTTATTTTAACTTCAAGTTGGGCAACAAAAAATAACGCGAGGAGGCGTATGTAGAAAAGTAGAAGCTGCTTAAAAATTTAGAAACGTAACTCATATGAGCTAGGGCGATAGTCACTAGAATAACGTGGAATAGTATGGAGCGTTAAGTAACTAAAAAGAAGTCGCACTACAGCGATAACAAAAATTTCCAGAAGAAATTATTATGGTGTATGCAACCTGGATTCAGTGTTTTAATTCAGAGTCCAAAGTACAGGATATGAAATGGCTATGTAGAGGTTCACCATTTTCACAGAAATTCTTTACCATCATACGAGCTCTACATAGGTACAAACAACAAAATATTTGACCGGTTAAAACATCGAATTCATTGGTTGCCCGCCATATAGCCCTTAATTTGGCACCCAATAAATTCTTTTTATACCCGCACTTGAAGAATAAAACACCTCCTTAACGATTTTCAACGACAGAGGCAGCGGTTGATGCGTTCAAAATGCAGATTTTGGAGATATCTCAATCTCTAATTTATTCAAACTTATGCAAAAGTTCATGGGTGATCAGGAAGATTGAAAAGCAATAAAACCATTTTCAATGATAAATATATATTCTTGTACGTTCTTGCATGTTATTCCGAATACATACATAACAGCTCTCGTGCTGGTACATCATCAGAATTGACGACCTCAGTAACAAAAATAAGATCATCGATTCTGAAAGTGAATTACTATCCAGTCTGTATGAATTATAGGGTTGATTACATTTGAAAATACCATTGGATGTAGCGTTAATTGTAACGTTAGGTTAAATTACCGATGAGTCGTTCGATATACACTCATTAGCAAAATTATCGAATATTTTAAATTTTTTTTTGTATATATAAATTTCAATGAAAGAAAAACATTATACAAGAAAAAATAAGTTGTTTTTTTACTGTTTGGTTAACGAATATTAATTTTTTAGAAAATCGTTAAAAAAATTAATGATAAATTTTATAAAAATTTAGGATAATTATTTTAAACTTAAATGCAAATTCTAGTTTTTTGATTGAAATAAGAGCATAGTTAATAACGAGTATTCCCACCTCGACCTTTAATTACTGATCCTACACGTGTTCAATGGGATTCAGGTCTGGGTGGCCAATCTAATCTTTGAATCTGAGCTGCATACAGGTAATTAGTCACCATGCCAGCTGCGTGTGGCCGAGGATTCGTGGATTAGTACGAATCTGTGGTATCTAATGTGGTCCACATATGGCAAAACATGATCTTGGAGGATGTTTTCGATATATCAGTCACTAGTTATACTTCCATTGGCTTTCACAAGTTCGGTGCGTCTATCCCAACTTATGCCTCTCCAAAGCGTTATGCCACCACCTCAAAAACTAACAGTTTGTATGAGATTGCAGTTGCTGCACCGTTCTCCAACTCTTCTATAGACATGGTTTTGCCCATCTGGCTTCCATAATTGGAATCCAGTCACATCAGCGAATAGAATATTTTTCCAATTCTCGATATTCCACTGAGCATATGTTCTGGCAAATTGTAATCCACGAGTTTTATGATTTTGGAGAAAACGCGGAACATTCGCAGGCCTTTTTGGCTTTAAACCTACTTCTTTTAGTCTTCGTCTAACCGTTTTCGAACTAACATTAACATGTCTTACATTTAGTAACTCATTTTTGAGATATGTGGATGTTGATGTGCGATTTCGTGTTGAATTTAGTGTAAAAAAAACGATCATCAATTGCTGTTGCTCTTGATACCTTTTTAAAATATTCGATAATGCAGATTGACCTCTTCTGAAACGTCGTGCGATATCTTTTTGTCTATATCCTTCGTCATACAGAGTTACAATTTGTGCCGCTTCAGCTTCACTGCAGTAATGCTTGTTTTTAAGAGGAAGCAACAAACGAAAATCACTAATACTTACTTAATTTCACCACAAATAAGTTAATTCACGTTAATTCTTAAATGATGTGAGGAATTTTTAAATGACGCAACGCGCGATAGACAATATACGCCATTAAAATTATTAAAATGAATTAAATGTCAAAATATTTTAAAGCAATTGAATATATTCACCTACTAGATTAATAACATTAGCACGTATATAACTTTACGCCAATAATTTAAAATTATATTGGAGTAATAGAGATAATAAAAAATATTCGATAATTTTGTCCATGAGTGTATAAATATAAATAGTTAGGGTTAAATTATTGTGTAATATTTTTGTACTGTTGAGTATGACAGCTTAGTTGTTAAAATATATACCAAGAATTAAAAACTACGTTCTGGTAAGGATTGATTTGTTGATTAACTTTTCTAGAATTAACCGCAGTCTCCAATTTAATTATATTTCATATCATTCACAGAATTTATTGAATTTCCTGTGATTAAGACGCTTAATTTAAATTTCATGTAATACGGAATGTGAATCTAGAATGAGTATTATAGAATACTGTAAAGTATTATATAAGTATTTTATACCGTACAAGCTTATTAATTTTTTATCTTTAAATAAATCATATTCGAGATTAATTTCACCCGAACGGAATTCCAGAAAAAGCATTGTTTACTTTAATTTATAATCGTACTATGTACCTAAATCGGTACGTATAATCAACTATTCAAATATAATTTTGCACAAAGCTCCATCGAGCTTTCTATTTTATGATGTTTACGCGTTTATATGTACGGTGGTGCCTATTAGAACGCTAGCAATCCAATATAATCAGAATGTCGATTTCGCTTATGAACGGCACAAAGATTATAACATTGTTACATGTAATCCACTAAATCGAACGACAGACAGGTTCTTCTTATTTAATTAAATGCAAATCCAATTGAGAACAATACGGTAGGAAGAGGATTACTGGTTAAGGCTACTGTATTTTCGGTTGCATACTCAAAAGAACAGGGTATACACGGTCTTCAAGATGCCTTACGTAACTACCTGCATGACTTACATATTTATGTGAAAAATTGAGCAAGAAATATTTAAATATTTCTTCGGAAATAAGTAAAAATATGTAATGCTTGTTAATTCAATAATTAAATTCATTTCAAAATAATGCTCATTAACGTGGAGAAAATAAAAACGAGATGAATATGTTATTTTAATAATTTTAAGTAGGTTGCGCTTTTTCTTTCCAAATTTATTTTACTTTTTTTTCTAGTAATATCGAATAAAACGTGCCACTTTATATGAATCAAATCAGGCTATTAGTAATTAATTGCATTTCCTCTAATCAAGCAAACATGTCTTAGCAAGCGAAATTGTAAAAGAAGTCATAAACACATATATTGTTTTTCTTCCTCTGAGCCTCTCTAGCAGGCCACGATATTTTGCTACAAGTTTTGTTTGATATTCTAACCTAGTTATCTACAAGTTTAATGATAGTGTTTTTTTTTGCATTCTTCACACCAGATTTTTAATAATATTTTATATTATTAAAAATACCTTTGTATCATTGTTCATATTGCCACGTTAAGAAATGAAATGTTTACAAAAAAGAAAATTCAATGAAAATATGCAAACAATACTAGCGGGAGAAATATGTTTCACGTCCGGGGCCTATCAGACGACTTTTCACACAATGAAAAAGGCCATCAGAAAATAGGTTTCCCCACAAAGGTACGCAAGGAGAGGTTTCTGCTAATATCTTACTTTAAATCCGAATTCTAGATTTGAAAATGTAATCTTATCAATATACATCATGAGCATTCTTAGTATTATACATTAGAGCACATGTAATACCAATGAACTCACCTCGAATGTTATGATGTTTGGGGCAGTCGAAGATTAAATCATTAGATGATTTTCAGTTTGTGTAAATGTGCCCTTGATACTCTATGGTCCTTATGCCATTATTGAATAGTTGAGAAATTCGTAATTTTTAAACTACAAAAGTAATCATTTGCGCAAGAAATCATAGGATTGAACAAAGAGCATTTTTGAGGTGTGATTTTTAAGTTTCAACAAATGTTTTTAGGAAATAAATCTGGTATTTGGTGACAAAACATACCATAAAGTGGCGATATAATAATTTCTAAGTGGTTAACCTTCTTTAATGACACGTTTCTGGATCCTATTCCAAAAGCGACTGAAGGATATTGGTTTTGTGCGAGACATTATTGAAGAGGACCGGTGTATTACTGTAAAATTAGTGATAAGCCTAATTGGCTTATCGCCAATTTGGCTAATCGCCTAATTAGGCTTAACATTATCGCACACAAACATTTGAAGGCGTATAAGCTTTGTTCCCGATGGACATCTGACAAACTAACTCTAGTTACAAAAGAAGTGTATAACATCATTATAGGTGATGCACCTTGAATATATTCAAACAAAAATCTCTCTTTTTTTCTGATTAATGAACATGTTTCAACTGTAGCGCTGAGGATTGTTCTATTGTTATTGCAGAATAGTACAACTAGTGTCTCGATCATATTCAATCTGGTGACATCTGCCAGGAAGGGCTCATTCATTACAGCCACCAAAGACAGTGGGATTGAGATATACCCAATCAACGCGCCCGTTTGCAACAAATGGCTATCTGTACGCCTGAGGTCATAGGAACCTTTCAGCATCCTACAAGTGAAGCGGGACCTACCTAAATCCATACAGACGCTGCAGGTCAGTACCCGAGCAAATACGCTGCTCACCCAGCGACGGAAAGACACCTTTAGGTCGCCCGGGTTTTCGATCACTGCCCCTGCGAGTCCACCTCATACAGTCGAGTCTAGAGATGAAGCCTCCGGGCGCTCTTGACCCTCGCGGTACTAATTTCAACAGTCACTGCTTGGACAGCGCGATCTACGAGCATATCTACCAATTTCGTTGCCTGCCAGCTGTGGTTTAGTGGGCTAAGCTCGGGTTCGTGGTAGCGCCAAGATACAACAGCAATACTATGGCGCATAAAAGCACCTAGCGTAAACTTCCCTGCGAAAATCTAAGACTAACACCAACTGATAACAACAACAAACCAAATCAGAATAATAATATCTAAGGAAGAGCATCAACCAACCATCGAACAAAATTGCTTCCTCCCCTCGAACACGAATTCGGCAAAAAGGTTGACTGCTTTATAATCATTCTTCGTCACTGTCAGTATACTAACATTAGTTTTTCCGTCATCTCCAATCTTATAGGTCTATTCTTCCAGAGTTCTTAAATCCTCAGAAAGGCAACATTCGAACAGTATGATGAGTAGCCTCAAATGTATTTATCGTCGCTTGACAGATTTCTTTTGAACAAGAATTCGTTCAAACTGCCTTGTTCTCATATAAAACAACCTAGTACTCATCCTGGTAGAAACCACAACTGTATCTTAGAAAAGGTCGATTTTCCTAAAAAAACCATAGGTAATCCTTCCTTTATCAGATTTATCCCATCTGGATTGATACAATTCAAAAGCTTTTTCTTTAACTATCTTCTTGCACTTATTAACGGTTGTTTTCCGCAAATCCAATCCATCGAATTCTTCAAATTTCCTTGGTCCCATGGTAAAACTCCTAGTAAAACCTGCAGAATACCAAACAAAAACAACAAATGACATTTTTAAAATTTGAAAATAAGTTTATCGAGAAAATAAAACAAGACAAATAGATGTTCGCCATATTTATGGGTTTAGCTGACATGTTTTCACTGTAGCGTTGGAGAACCATCTTACTTAAAGATCATTTTACATCTTGATAGCGCTCGGGCTTACAATTTCGTTCAAACAATTGAATAATGCCCAAAACATTGATTGTTTTTTTCTTAAATATATGTATAATTTAGTTATTTAGAATTAAATAATGTTCTCTTCAAACTGATACCCTGTATACTGAAATTTTAATTATCTTATTTAAATTATAAACCTTTCTCTCTATTATAAGAAGCGACATCCTTTACATTTACAAGTTTATTACCCTTTTTATTAGACTGTTTCTACCTTGCTTGATTATTTAATTATTGAATGAATTTAATACACAGTTTTAATCTCCCCAGCTATTCATAATTTCACGTTTCTTAAATGAGCATCACTAAATTTCGTTAATAAGAATAGAATTTAATCTAAACTTTGTACTTAGATTTAAGATTAGGACTTAATTAGCATATTTTAAAGGCATATTGCCGGGGTATTATTGCTTGCAAGTACCATCTACCAAGACCAAGAGAGTTTACGTTTTACATCGGCCGAAGAAGCGATTGGAATAATTAATCCAACGCGGAAATATTGTAGAAAATGTTTTTAATGCAGAAATGCAAGGTAATACTTCGAAAAATTATAAATAATTGTGTTTTGTCAATATTTGTGTATTACTTTGCAAGGCTCAACGGAAAGAGGGTAGCGGCCGTATTATATTAATTCGCTATTTATTAATAAATAATTTAAATTGCGTATTTGATCAATTCTATGTTTTATTGGACAAATGGTTAAAGGATGTAAAGTTTGCGAAAATCAATCGTTTGTGATACTTGCTTCTTTTGCATTCTTTTTGTATGTTGTATGAACGATAAACAATATAATATACAGGCGAGTATATCGCAAGAACACGTAATGGGAAAGATTCTAAAAGCTCTCTTAGAAAAGTCGATATACCTATTACCTGCTTTTATACTAAAAAGAATGCTGCAAAACTGTGTGACATTTTCATATTTTTTTTTAAATGAAAACAGGCGTACAGAATAGTGATTAGAAAGCCAAATGTCAACTACTTTCATACAAGCTCTGTCAATTAAACAACGAGAGAAAACAATACATTTTCACATAATTACTACAAAATTCCAATACTAAGCCCCTTTAAGTTGCTCTTAATACGCGATTAAGTACCAATACAGTTTTATTTTCTACAGGTCGACGGGATGATCGACAAGCTCTTGTACTGATTTTAGATATTTGGAAATTTCTCCTTTGCTACATCAATTAAACTAAAAACTTAAGCACTGAAACACAGAGGGAATAGAACAATTTGAAAGATGATGTAGTACACTAATGAGTATGAGTTTGACACTCAAGGAACTGCTTTACAGTTGACCCGGCTTCATAGTTGATCCTTTTCCTAGCTTTATTAATAATTTGTTTTAATCCATCCAGTCAAAATTATGCCCTTTGGTAGAGATTCTGTAGTTCAGTATTAATGTATATTATCTGGTACGTTGCTTTGTTCTGGAAATTCGGCGGAAATAATGACTTTTTCAAAAATGTTTGGATCCACTTCTAGTTTCTGTAGAATGTCAATGAGAATAAATTTTCTCGGATCACTCTTTTTTTTGACTTGAGAACCCTAGAAATCATCCTGGCACAAACAAACGTTTTTAATGTTAAGATTCTCACACAAAATTTTCTATATCGTATCTTCATAAACATTATCTTTTCTATATTTTTCTGGTTCTTCAAGTAAAAATTCATTCACCATCTTCAACGTCCTTCACTGAATACTTCGTGCTGCTTACACCTTCAAATTATCGCTTGAGATTGGCATTCTTTCACATTTGCGGTCACAATTTATCCATTTAGCTAATAGCTTGAATATGTTCAATTTTACGTGTAAAATTTGATGTACGCGTTCAATCGATGTGCTCATGATGCTCTATTATACTAAGTGAATTCTTCAGCCGTTCAAAATAATTTCATTGTTTTTATTAATGATTTCTGGCATTGTTGTAGATTTCGATGGTCTTAGTTACACATCATCTCGCCACGCTTAGAAGGCGCAACTCAGTGAAAAGTTGTAACTTTTGGGAGAGCATTGTCATTAACGAAACTTCACTCGAAACCATAAAAAATACTACTTAGATTTTGTATGAATTAGGGTATAATGCTAAGGTTTTTCTAAAGATGGACGTAGTATCAAGTTTCCTTTCCCGTCAAATCTTCCTTGTATACATAAAACGTGTACATAATTATTTTTGACGTGATCATAATAAGACATTGTTTCTGTTATCTCTAAACGACTCATTTCTTCAGTAAATTCTGAGCCTGATGGTCCTCACAGTTTTTGTGAATATTTGCGTCCGCTAGAATAAACAATATCGGAACTTAGGGTGCTATGGAGTTGCTTACATAATATGCATTTGTCATTATTGACTTAATTGTCATTATTTGACATATCAATGTTACGCTGCAGTTGAATTTAAATTGAAAATGCGTCTAACGACGGAAGAAAAAAAGTATTCTTGGTAGAACATTATTTTCGCTCGTACATAAAGGTTACAGCAGGTGTCAGTATCGACAATATTAAAGAGTAAAAGTGTGACATTACCTGTTGTTGAGAAATTTCGTCAGACTGGTAATATATTGCGTAAAGCTTCTTCAGGTCATCGAAAAACAGTGTGCACCAACGAAAACGCAGGATGCGTTTTTAGTCAAGTTGTGCATCCACTGCAAAGAAGCCTTGTTAGAACTGCATGTAAACTCAACATCAGTGAAACATCTACACGGCGGCTGTTCAAATCAGTTGGTGGTTATCCATACCGTATTCAAGTTGGACAGCCACTAAACGCTGCGGACAAACGTGCAAAGGAAATTTACTGTGGTCGCGTATTGAGCTTAATTTACGAGGATCTCGAATTCTTGAAAAACATATGGTTTTCAGATGAGAATTACGTTCATCTTAACGGCTATATTAATGGATAAACAACTCGATTCCTCGGACTTGAACGTCCTGATATTTGTAGAGAAACCACTACACAATGTCCGATTTACCATTTGGTGGGCGGTTTCTGATCATAGGATAATTGGCTCATATTTTGTTGAAGATGATAATCAGAATCCACTTACTGCCAACCAATACCGTTACAGATACAACATTATTGCAGAACACATGCGGTTAAGCCGTAGTATGAGTGAAGGCACAAACAAAATGCAGTTTTCTAGAGAGATTGGCTGTGCTAACCTTTGGAAGGGCGTCGTTACTTCACATTAATTATGTGGACGGTATGCGAGGTACTTCGGCTGTCTGACAACAGGTAGCGCCGAATTTACTTCTGCGCTCGGTCTGGATAATTACGGTGATAGGGCGTGGTGAATGTGTCTGGAAATATCCCTTCTCCAGCAGGGGCGTACCGATGAGCTTGTAGAAAGGCGAAATACGTATCTACGTCTCTCGGGATAGGATATATTCGGACACGTTCACAGAAAATATTAATAGTGAACCTGCATTTGTGTTCTTCACACCAGATTTTTAGTAATATTTTATATTATTAAAAATACCTTTGTATTATACAAAACTGGTGGGGTTTACCTACTCATGTATGTTTCAATTATTCTGAAACAAGTATAATCAAATTAGAAGTTCTTAAGCGAATATCAGGTGACGAAAGTAATATAATTACATTCTTATACCAAAGAATCTATCAATTTTTCCGAAGGTGTGTGTGTAATGGGATCTCGGTTATCGGGTTAGGGAACTCACTACAAAAGCATATTCCTTCCATTCTATTTAGCGGAATACATAAAGAAATAAGGTTAGTGGTGAAAAGTATTGAAAATGTGGGTGCGGGAAGCGTTTCTAATACAAATATCTGCCATATTGCGTGTAAATCGGAACACAATTTTCATCTGTCAAAAACAGTGCTGGAATCGTTTGTCGGCTTTCCCGTTATTATCGATTGGGAGTTTTGGGCAAACATATATATTTTGTTGACGGGAGGAAAATTTGTCATCTGATATATATGTATAATAAATAATAGTTGCTGTTTCTGGCAATGCCGTACGATTGACGTTAATGTTGACGTAATTTTGAGATGATATTTCAATAAGCATAAATTATCGCGTACAGTTCTGCTCAGATAAATTCAAGTACAAAATCTTTTTTAATTTTTAAAGTGATATAAAACATACTTTAATTATCAATTTGACAACGATGACTTTAATTATACAATATGTAAGGAGAATGAGTGTCTTTTGAACCTAGATAGAATGTATAAAAACAATTGAAAAAGGTTAATAAAATGTATGGCAAAACTAAGTAGTTTCCACGTAAAAAAATACAAGAATAAGCTTTATAGTGAATGCTGAAATTGAACAAATAAAAACTAATTAAAATTTACTATAAAGTGCTTCTTTGTGGTCATATGACCAAATATAAAGCATAAGATTCCCTTAAAATGACTAACGTTTGTAGTATTACAATGTGTATTTGTGCGTGTTAGAAAGAGAGAAAGTACAATTTGCGGTTCACACTTAGGTAGTACGAACTGCAAAGAAACACTTTATGAACTGTAATTAACCATTTAAAAATGATGAAAAAGTTCCGCATATTGTCGTCCCGCGCGATTTGGCACCATCACCGACCCCGACTTACTTAACTCTTTATTGGGGAATTCGTTGTTGTTTCAATTAAGTTTTATCGTTTAGTATTTATGTATTACTTTCATTATTTAAAAAATAATTATTTCGTTTGTTTTATGTGTTTGTTTACATTTGCTGTGTTACTTGGCTTCTTCTTAATTATTGTTAGTTCCTTAACATGGTCAGGTACAGTGTATGGTTATACAATGGCATGTTGTTGATTTAAGACGAAGCATATAGTGCGGCGTTGTCACCTTTTCTTCACTTAGCCTTCAAAGTACTCAAAACGGTTATGCTTTTAGAGGAATTGCTGAAGAAATAAACACAAATAATTCTGCCGTATTGAGTATAAAGAAAAACTGAGATGGTGAGGAAAATTTTAACCGAAAATAAGAAAGCATACTTAAGGATTTCCAACCATCAAAAGCAAGATGATATTTCAGTCAATATTTCAGAAACTATCCCTTCGAAAGTGGAAAACGCGTTGTTCTTCTTCGATCTCATCAAGAGACAACTCGACGGATAAGAGAAGGCGAACATAGATACCATATTGCAGTAAAGAAGATACATTTATCTGAAGAACAGAATCAACACAAATCGTGTACTATTTCCTGTACAATTTACTGTATAATTAACCATTTTCGTGAAAAAAAGTGATAAAACGGTTTCCATATTTTCGTCCCACGATTTGGTAACGTCACCTATCCTGACCTATCTTACTTTAATCTTTATTGGGGAATTTGTTTATTTATTAACGGTTGTTCAGAAACATTCGAAGTCAAGTGGGCTCTGAACAAAAAATCGTATATCTTTACTTAAGTCAGAATCTAATATCGAAGAAACTAATTTGATAACCTATAAAATTGTATTAAGTAAATGTATCAATCTATCTCAGACATGACTTCATATTTTCAAGGTCTACTTTGACTTCGAATGTTTCTGAACACCCGTTATTTACTCCGTTGACTTCACAATAATATTCGTATAAATAGAGTGCAATTTGCGATTCATAAGAAGAGCCGATTGTTACACGTTCTATGTATTTGTATTTGTTGTATTTTCAATTTGGTTTTATCGCTTAGTGTTTACATGTTACTCTTATCATTTAAAAAATAGTTGTATCGTTTGTTTTATGTGTTTAAGTTAACGTTTCCTGTGCGACATGGATTCTTGTCAATTATTCTTAGTTTTTTTTTAAACTTAGGTACAGTGTAATACAGGGGAATACCATGTTTTTTATTTACAGCGAAGCGCATTAAAATTCATGTTTAGCACGACGATTAGCTAGTGCGTTGTTGCTACCTTTTCCTTACTTCAGGCTCAAAATATTTGGTACCGGTTCGTTGTTGACGAAGAATTTATTTAGAAATTTCGTTTTGTTTAATATAATTAAGTGTATATTTTAAAAGTGCCAGACATTCCCCTTACACCCTGAATAAATCTAGATAAATTATTAACTGTAATATTATCAAAAAACGGTTATGCTTTTAGGGGAATTTCTGAAGAAATAAACACAAATAATTCTGCCGTATTGAGCATAAAGAAAAAGTTGTAAGGTGTAGGACATTTTAACTGAAAATAAGAAAGCAGTCTTTCCAACCAGAAGCAAGAATACATTTTAGTGCAATATTTAAGAAATCATCCCTTAGAAAGTGAAAGAAACGTTGGTTCTCGTCGAGAAGCAACTTGAAGGATTAAAGAAAGTGAACATAGACTATATTGTAACAAAATTGCAGACTACTATTTGTTTTAAATCATTTAAATTACAGATCTGAATTTTAGATAAATGATACTTTCAGATGAAAAAAATAAATTCAAGTCAACAAATAGTGGAATCGTATATGTTTATGAATGACAAAATTTGTGATTCAATGAGCGATATATATACCGCCTAATTCTGAGTAAACGCAACGATCCGAATGTATGAATATTTCTCCCGCTTCGAATACAATTCCCCTGAATGCTGTAGGCGCGTCAACATCGATGTCATACATATAGCAAGCGCCAATTAAGTTGGCGCGAGGAGGGGGTTTAGCAACAGACTGTTTTGTGATTGGCTTAACATCGATGTCATACATATAGCAAGCGCCAATTAAGTTGGCGCGAGGAGGGGGTTTAGCAACAGACTGTTTTGTGATTGGCTTAACGCGTTCAGGGGATTTTTATTCGGAGCGGGAGAAATATTCGTACATTCAGGCCGTTGCGTTCGCTCAGAATCAGGCGGTATATAACAATGATAATAGCGAATATTTATGCGAATTAATTTTAAGTACCTGGGAAAATATAATTGCGCGACGAGGCTATATTAGAAAGGAGATTCAGGGCAGTTATTGACGCAAATGGCGACCAAATAATATATTAACTGTATTTTTCATAAATATGTATTTCAAAAGTTTTCAAAAATAATTAATTCTATCAAATTATACAGTAACACAAATTATTTGATGTTTTTTTCTTAGATAATGTTGTGTTTGAAAAGTGCAATTATTCCAATTCAAATTTGAAGATTGGTCAGTTTGATAGTTTTTGTCTGTACTAAATTTTTCGAGCATAAGATACACTAATTCTGCAGTACATTTAGAAAGGAAGAAAGAGTTATAGAAACAATTTCCTTTGTTAATAGTTTAGGTGTTATGCGAGGTGCTATACCGAAATTCTCGAAATTTGAATGTGGCCTGCGAAGGGATGGTAATACAGAAATGATATGACCTACGTCTATACTAAATTTGTCTGTCAAATGGTACTTTGCTAGGTGATGA
Organism: Melolontha melolontha; assembly: GCA_935421215.2. Classification (NCBI taxonomy): domain Eukaryota; kingdom Metazoa; phylum Arthropoda; class Insecta; order Coleoptera; family Scarabaeidae; genus Melolontha; species Melolontha melolontha. The sequence goes on along the minus strand of OW285237.1, from coordinate 161,113,950 downwards.
CAAACAATTTTTGTGTTTATATTTATTGAGTTATGTTTGACTTATTCTGCGACACTAGATAGGTTACTCAGCATTTAATAAAAACGGCACCGTGTTCATCGGTGCACAGAACTGAATTAAGGTGCCGAAAAGGAAGTGAACTTCAGGACCAGAATAAATACTGGCGACGAAACATGGGTGTACGGGTATGATCCCGAAACAAAGCAGCAACCATCATAATTGAACGCCATCGTAACTACGACCAAATAAAGCACGGCAAGTTCGAAGCAACGTCAAGGCGATGTTGATTTGCTTGTTTAATGCTGATGACATCGTGCACACAGAATTTCTCCCACCATCTGAAACAGTTAATGGACGATTTTATTGCGATGTTCATCGGCGACTCAGAGGAAACATTTGACGCAAGCGGCCTGATAAGTGGCGCAAAAATTCCTGGATTCTACACCATCGTAATGCAGCTTCTAGCTTCAACGAAGACGGCAGTATCACCACACCCTCCCTACTCCCCAAGTCTTGCCGCTTGTGTGACTTCTTCGCGTTTCCGAAGTTGAAACCGAAATTCAATGGGGGCAATTTTGAAACGATTAAGGAGATCCAGACCGAATCGTAGGCAGTGTTGAACGCGTTAACACGCTAAAATTTCCAGTCATGGACAAGTCGCTAGGATCGACATATTCATGCGGAAGAAGAGTACTTTTGAAGGGGATGATAGTGAATAAAGTGTAAGAATAATTTATTGTGTTCTTTTGAGATTCCGCGAATTTCTGGGTAGCACCTCGTATAAATGAGGTAAAGTATATTTTGAATGGTACAAATTCAAATGTAGTTAATTCAGGATATGTTTTCTAGAAGAAATATGTCTTTTCTTGTATTTTATGTAGGTTTTTCAACAATTGGTCTGTTGGGGCAACTAGTGGATTTTGTCGTCGCTCCTATGTTGACTCACCGCGCACGGGTTGTAAGGCCGTATACGCACTAATTTTTTACTCTTCGGTGACAGTTATTAATGAAATGCGGCACATCCAATATAACACCTTTATTTACATATTTACATTACTTCATACATAAAATTTGTTGTATAATGAAAGACGGTTGTCTTTTGATAAAATATGAGACTGGTGTCTCTTGATATTAAAAGTCGATTGCTGTCTTGAACATTGTTCTTACGACTGTTTGTCTAGAACGTTATTATGTTAAGACTTGCGACTGTTAGTAATTTATGTAGACTCTTGTCTTGAACATTGTTCTTACGAGTATTGTAAGAACGTTGTTCTGTGGCGAATTGCTACTGGCGACTTGTCTTAGCGACTTGCGTTCGCGACTTGCTACTGTTGTCATCGCGCGCTGAACTATTTAAAAACTTTTTAAACATTGTAAGCAAAATTTACCCTTCCCTTAAATTAACAAAATAGGCCACATGCGGCTAAATGACTAACAAAAGGTCGGCAAGTTACAAAGAAACGCCTTGCTTGTGTAAATTGTGCCTACTAACAGCAAACGTTGCTTCTAGTTTTTGAATCTAACTGTATACATGGCACGGCACGTTCACTAATAAAAATAATATAATTTGAAACGTATCTTAAAATAATATAATTTGAAACGTATCTAGAGAATGCGGCAATAAATAAGTGCCGGTAGAATAACATTGACAAATATGTATGCGACAATAAATAAGTGCCGGCATGCATATCTGATGACAAATATGTAATACGCGGTATCATCAATTTTATAGTGAAACGTTTGCATCTTAATACAATAAGAAAATATAATTATACAGAAGGTTTTAATTTTGTTTCGGACTCTTATATTTAAATACTATAATCTATGATTTCTTTATACTTAATGTGTAATATTAAAATGAATAATACTTATATTTTAATATATAATACAAAATTAATAATATTTATGTTTGCTATACGATATATAAATTCGTTTCGTGTATAAGACGAAACATGGTGTATTAAAATTTTTGAGCTATGTTTCATTAGCATGGACTGGTATATGTAAATTCTGTTTGAAGTTTTCGCCGTTTTTTAAACCTAAGTTCATTTAATAATGGTTTAGTAATTGTCAGTGTTTTCTTAACTAACTTTCCAATACAGGTCGATTTTTTTTTTAAGTTTAAACGATACGTAAGCTTTTTTCCCGTTAGATTCCTACAAATTGATTCTAGTAGCTAAAGAAAACCATGCGAAATAGTAAAGATCTATGCTTTGCCAATGGATCGTATCATCTATTGCAAATTATTACAATTGGCAAATCTTGCACATTCTGCTATGGTCTCGAACAAAAAGCAATAAAAGTAAAAGTCTTATTTCCTGATTTTGGGCTACATGGGAGCAATAATTATCATGTGAAAGTCTGATAGCTTTTATGAGGATTCCAGGACCTTTATTATTGATTTGCATATCGTTCAGCATTGATGTTTTAACATAAAACTTTTTAAAATCTAAGAGCAGTTTGCTTCGGTAATTATAAAATAAAAAAATAGCATTTCGATGTTTACTAACATCAAGGGTAAAAATGCTATAATACGGAAGTGTACATAGTATTTCGTTTGAATTTAGTATCGCAGATAGATAGTGCACGTAGAGAATGTCTTTACATAAAGCATGGTGCGTAAAGATTTTCTTGACTGCGTAAGTTCTAAACCATATTTAAGAAAACTAACTCTGACGAGGATACGATGATACTAGTTAGGACAATATGATGGATTATGGTGAAGTAATTGATATTTGTATTTTATACACGAATTTAAATATACCATGGAGAAATAAAAGGCGTTAATTGAATAAAACAACTGGTTATAATCCACATATATTAAGGCGGGTTTAGCAAACTCGCTTGAATAACACATTGGCACGATATGAAGAAGATGGAGATGGTTATTTAGAGTCTCTGGTCACTGTTATTCTAGAAACTAGAAGAATATCGATGTATCCTTGGTTTCCAAAATCAAAGAAAGCAAAGTTCGTTGTTCCGGTAGAGGAAACTAGGACGACTATCGTTTAGAACATGAGGAGCCTATTACACATGCGTTTTCTGACAGAACAACAGGCAATATATGCAAACTACTACTCAGACTTTTTAAAGGCCTATTGAAAACATAGAGCAAGCAGAAATCTTTTTTGTTTTCTCACAAGATGACGATAATTGAAGGTCTCTGCTGATACCACTATTACAATTCCAAAATTGAAGTGAATTGGTTTTCCTATTCTCCGGGGCTTCGTCCCTTCGATTTACACATGTTTGGAGTTTTAAAAGAATTATTAGAAGGAAAAGGTTTGACTCTAATGAAGAAGTCTAAACTGTTGGCGAATGGGTGCATTTGTAATCCCCTGATTCTCTAAGGAATATGAAAGTTATGAATAGTAACGGTTAGAGCTGGGCGATACCGACGTTTTCTGTGTCGGGTACCGATACCAATCGAGGTATCAATACTTAGCGATGTATCGGGTCTATGCACGGTATCGATTCTGAGTACTGGAATCGGTAAAGTATCGATAGGTATCGATGCTTTGGAATCGATACCTTGGAATCGATACCTTGGAATCGATACCTTGGAATCGATACTTTGGAATCGATACCTTAATTAGATACCTAGACATCAATATTCATGACCCGTTTTCTAGGTGTCGATTGTTTGATATTGGTTTCAAGAGATATCAAATTAATTTACCGATTCTACCATAACTACGGTATGAAATTTGCAATATTGTGAGATTTTTTTTTGTAATAATTATAGTTATGTCATAATAAGGATATTTGCTACACACAGTAATAACATCCTTTTAAATATATATTATATAATATATATAATGCATATATACTTAAAAATTCTTTACTTAAAAAGTTATTGCATCCTTTATGTACATTTAAAAAAATACACAAAGGTAAGCTACCCGATACATGGCTATCCGATACATCCCTACCCGATACATCGCTAACCCGATATATCGATACTTAGCGAGTACTGGAATCGGTAAAGTATCGATAGGTATCGATGCTTTGGAATCGATACTTTGGAATCGATACCTTGAATCGATATCTTGGAATCGATACTTTGGAATCGATACCTTGGAATCGATACCTTGATTCGATACCTAGGAATCAGTATTCATAACCCGTTTTCTAGGTAACGTTTGTTTGATATCGGTTTCAAGAGATATAAAATTAATTTATCGATTCTACCATATCTACGGTATGAAATTTGCAATATTGTGATATTTTTTTTTGTAATAATTATAGGTATTATGTTTATGTTATAATATGGATATTTGCTACGCATAATATAAAATTCAACAACATCCTTTGAAATATATACTATTAATATATATAATGCTATATATACTAAAAACTCTTTACTTAAAAAGTTATTGCATCTTTTATGTACATTAAAAAAATTGCACAAAGGTAAGCTACCCGATACATGGCTACTTGATACATGGCTACCCGATGCATCGCTACCCGATACATCGATACTTAGCGAGTACTGGAATCGGTAAAGTATCGATAGGTATCGATGCTTTGGAATTGATACCTTAGAATAGATACCTTCGTTATATGATGTATCGGGGAATCGATACCAGTTATGGTATCGACTATTGGACGATGTATTGATACTTCGCCCAGCCCTAGTAACGGTATCATATTCAAAAGTTGGGAGACTATATTCACAAATTATGTTACGTAATTTTAGTCGCTAGTTAATGTATTAATGTGGGTTTAGGAGAATTGAGAGAGCAGACTTGCCTGAATATCACACTGGTACGATATAAAGAAGATGGAGATGGTTCTTTAGAGTCTATTGTGGCTGTTTTTCTAGAAACTAAAAAAGCGTCAATGCAATGGCTACATCGTTGGTTTCCAAAACCAAAGAAAGCAAAGTTCATTGTTCCAGCAGAGAAAATTTGAGCGACTGTCGTTTGGAACATGAGCAGCCTATTACACATACATTTTCTGACATAATAACAGACAATATACACAGATTACTACTCAGACTTTCTAAAAGACCTATTGAAAACCTAGAGAAAGCCTGAAACCTGGTTTGTTTTCTTGCAAGATGACGATAATTGCATGACTCTGCTGATACCACTATTACAATTCCAAAATTGAAGTGAATTGGTTTTCCTATTCTCCGAACCTTGGTCCCTTTGATTACACATGTTTGGAGTTTTAAAAGAATTATTAGGAGGAAAAAGTTTGTCTCTAATGAAGAAGTCTAAAGTGTTGTAATCCTCTGATTCTTTTTTTTAAGGAATATGGAAGCTTTATCAGCAGTAACGATAACATATTCAAAAGTACAGAGACTATACTGACAAATGATATTATGTAATTTTAGTCGCTAGTTAATGTTAACTTCTGTATAGTTATGGGAGTATTATTTAAATGTAAATTTGAACGCTCCTCGTAACGTTGGCGGTCCCGGTAAACTGTTGTTTTGTTTCACAACGAGATCAATGAACTCGTCTGGAAACCAGAAAACAGTTGGTATTTTCACGTTAGCGTAGCGCGAATGTTTGCCAAAAAACATGTCGTTTTTATCGCTTTTCTTACCGCAAAAGCTTAACGTGCCACCACCGACTCAACTTTACGAGTTCTAACCCCTTTAGGGTTCAGTTATTATAATTATATGAGCGCATAACACTTGATACCCTCGTTCGCCATCGCGAAAATTTTCCATTTTTCCAACAATATGAAAAATTCTCAAACTAAAGACGTATTTACGTTGGGCGGATATTTCAGATAAAGAAACGACTATATACAATAAATCTCATTGAATTGATAATGATCGGCGCGGTAAAAATGAACTTCGGCAGTATTCGTTGTGATTCGGTGCGTGTCGTAGTGGTGTACACATATAAACGACTTACGTCTGAAACAAAACACAACGAACGAAACATTAAAATTAACCTGTAAGCGCGTGAAACGTCAGTTTTTTCTAACCTCAACCGTCAGTTATAATTTATGATGGAAGGGATTACATAGACTGAGGCTTTTTAGTTTCTATAATAATATTTCTCGTGGCATACGTTAATAAAATCTTTTTTTCGATGACGCACGTGGTTAATGTAGTATATAGTAGTATTAGTAGTAGTACTAGTAGTAATAATCCACGTCTCCTACCTACAAAATAATCTATTACGTAAGGCGTTTTTTCGCGCGCTCAATTCATACAAAACAACAAGACTGAAATAAAGTGTTCATGTAGATGTAGAATCGTTTATATTTGTGTTCTAATTCCTATCGTAAATAGTCAATTAAGTAAGTAAATATTTCTGCTGCCATTTTCGCAACCATATTACATTGTTTTGTGTTACAACCTTGAATGTTAATACATCGTCTGCACATACATCTTGTTCATGATTAAATATTATTATAATTATTCGCTGTGTTATTAATAAATATACAAATTTTATCTCTGTTCAAATTACTCATTTGGTATGGCATTGATAAATATTGTAAACGTGTAATGTTATCGTTCATGTTCGTCTTGCGGCGTTTATTACTTATCTCTCCGTTGCGTTGGTCTAATAAACGTGATGCTAACTTAAAAATGATAAACACTAAACGTGTATATACAGCGATATAAATTCTAACAGTTCATGTAGATGTACCTATGCTAATATTAAAATAAATTATATTATAATTGTATATCCAATTTCAAGTAGCATTTATAACTTATAACGTTTCAAATGATTCAGTAGGAAGATGTCGAATTTTAAATTATGGAAAAGTTTTAAAATTTACTATGTAGATACTATATTGTATTGATCGTTAATTAAAATTTACAAATGGCGGACGCGTCTCATTTATATGCGCAATTGCTTATTAAATTCATACGTGCAAATATACAAAAATATATTATTTATTTACATTTTATGAAAATTTATTTTATTTTTATTCTTTAATCGTTTTTTTTTTTATACAGAAACACTGTGTTCATCGTGGTCATTGTGTTACCAATTACATTTAATAAAGGCGTTCATTGGTTTTATAAATTTTTAATTTGAAATCATACAAATCATACAAAGGCTAATATGTACAATGAAAATAATAATTTATTCCTCTAGACTCGTAGTGGGGCGTGAAACACGTCAATTTAGTCAAAAAAAGTACATACATATACCGGGTGTATTTTTTAAAACTCGAAACTTTCAAATATCTCGAAAAATAAGCAGTTCACGAAAAATTGTCCAGATTTAAAATTTAATAATTCCATGGGGAAAATACTAGTGCTAGAATTAATCCATCTCTCTACCTCCCTGGGGTAGGAGTAACTTTGAAATCCTAAATAGGAACCTGTATATTTTATTAAAGAATCGAATTCTACTGGAAGAAGTACATAGGATTTGTCTGAAACATTTTTTCCAATTCATGATAGATGGCGCTATAATCAATGAAATTCACTACATTGGACGTGCCACAGAATATGTGGTTTCAACATGATAGTTTGACCAGCACACTATTCGGTGGTAGCACGTGAGGTACTTGATCGTAATTTCAATGGTCGTTGGATCGGTAGAGCTGGTTCAGTATTCTGTAAATTAGTCTGCTAGATCACCAGATCTTACTTCGCCAGATTTATTTTTTTTTACACGTGAAAACGTGAAAATATGATTGAAAGAGTCGGAAATGCTTGTGCCGAAATTCAAGAATATTTACTTCTCAATTGTCTACATCATTTGAAATGCTTATCAATAAGTGCATTGAAGTCGAAAGCCATCATTTTGAGCACTTACTTTAATTGGAAGATGATCAGGCGAGGGGAAATTTAGCACTCGGATAAGTAAGAGGCGAAGAGACTTACATAAATTAAACACCCTGATACGTGAGAGTCCAGGAGACTCAGGTTAATCAAGGATCCCAAGGTGGCATTACGTAAACGTTGTTGTTGTTGTTGTTGAGTTACGCTAAAATTAATTTATTCACCAGCAATTTACATTTCTACAGATGATATTTTCCTAGTTACTCGAAATTTGTAACATGAATAAAGTTTTTCTAAGATTAATTTTGATTATTTACAAAGAAAACGTATTTTGTATTGCAAACGTATTGCAGAATCATATGTATAGGTTCTCAGTGACAGAAATTGAATTTAATAGATTACAGCGCTATCCATCATGAATTGAAAAAAAATGTTCTACGTACTTTTCTAGTAGAATTCGAATCTCTAATAAAATATACGGATACCTATTTAAGATTTCAAAGTTATCCCCGCCCCACCTACACGCAGGAGAAAGAGAGACTAATTCTAGTACTAATGCATTTCTTTCATTGAATTATTGAATTTTAAATCTGGACATTTTTTCGTGAACTGCTTATTTTTCGAGATATTTGAAAGTTTCAAGTTCAAAAATATCCGGTACATTAATCAGTGGCGAAACTGCCAATTTTGGCTCCACCGCAACACCCGATTCACCCCACTCATTTATTACTGGAGTTTCCGCGTTTCCTACAAATAGGTGTATCTACGGAATAAACTTAACATTAAAATATAAAACATATTTTATTGTAGAAAGTAAAAATGTAAAATCTAATGCAAACTGGATCATACATATAAAGTTTAAAGCAACATAACATAAAAAAGTTAATATCACCTTAAAGGTGTACGGATGGGTATCTAATAAAAGATATTCAAATAACAATATTACACAGTAACGGAAAGCGTACACATTGTATATTAGAACATTTTTTCCTGGCGTTTTGCCACATTGATTGACTAATATCCATGTCTCTTGTTAAACTATTCCCAATAGCGAGTAAAGACATAGGTTTCTTTGAGATCTTGTTTCTAAGATAGGTTTTAATTATCTTTAGTATTGAAAAAGATCTTTCGCTCCTTGACGCTTATAGGTACGTTAGGTATAAAATTAATGCCTGAATAGTGTTTTAAAACTTGACGCAATTGTTTCATTTTCTATTAAAAGATATGTGCTTTAACAAACAACTTATTTCTTCAAATTTTTCTATATCCTGACAAATTATGAACAAAAAAAAATGTTTCTTATAGCAAGTTCTAGACCCAGGGATGCAGAAAAATAATTTTTATAAAATCATTGGAGTGTATCTCCTTTCTTAACAGGTTGACTGCCGACCATATTATCTGAACATCTCCAGATGCCGAAATTTGTTTTTTGTTTCTGTTTTCATTTATGTTATATGTTATATACATTGTTGTTTTAACTGCTTTTTCCATAAAGTTCTGCGTCAAAATGTCAAAAAAAAATTGCACTCCGATCGGAGTGGTAGGCGTCCGCCACTAAAATTTTCACGTGACGCCGAAAACTCCGATCGGAGTGTTACACATTTTAGCCATATACTGAAATTAAACCAACATATTTCTGCAAAACACTTTTATTTTATATGTATATCACAAACATTTTTTGTAGGCAAAAATAAATAAAACTTGTTTCTCTAGGTAAACTTAAATCTATAGATAACTAAACAAAATAATCCAGACGATACTGATAAAAAAACTATGTTTCTTCATGAGCATCCGCAAAGCACTTCATACAAAAACCAGGTTTCCCAGGGCATTGTTTGCATTCAAACGTCGTCTGTTTCCTGATTTTTCTTTCTCTGCATGATTTGCATTCTTTTCTGCATACTCGTTTGGTTTCGTTACCGCCTTGCTTTGTTTCCTTGGTGGATTTTTCAATTTTAGTAAGGGAATGATGGTCAATATTCGAAACCTTTTTGTGCTTTGGAGGACGGACAGGCACATCATGACGTGTAACTAACAGATCTTGAATCACTTCCAATCGGAAGTCATAAAGGCGAAGACGATTACTGCCAGAGTATCTTCTGTACAAATAGTATGAATTCATCATACTCATTTGTAAAACATGAATAAAAAGTTTCTTATACCACCTAATGGTTTTCCTATTGCAAGGGTAATATGACAACATTTGATCCTGACGATCAACTCCCGACATGGTTTTGTTGTAACCTATAATTGCTGTAGGTTTTTCAGTTTCTTTTCCCCTTTTATTCGTAAAAATAACCATTTCATTTTGAAATTCCGTGGTTATGTAATTCACATCCCGTTTGTCACGCCATTTGCCAATATGAACTCCCGTAGAAAACATGGATTTATTTTCTCCTCGTTTTAGCTTTGCCTTCATGACTTCCTGCGGATTGTGTTTCCGGTTGCTTCTCAGTGTTCCGGTACAAAAAGTTTCCTTTTCTAGCAACTTGGTGGCTAACTCAACACTGTTATAAAAATTGTCAAGGTATACCGCGTGTCCCTGTCCTAACTTTTCTTCTAGTAAGTGCAGAACTACTTTTGTTGTATGTCCAGTTCCGCCATATGTATCTGATGCCCCTTCATACAGGCGAAATTTCAATACCAGTCAATCAGGTTCTGTTAGCATATATAGTTTCATCCCGTACTTATGGCGTTTATTTTGTATGTACTGCTTGAATTGTAACCGCCCACGCCAAAGTACCATTGCTTCATCTAGAGACAATTCTCTTCCTGGATAATAGATGCTCTCCATCTTCTCGTTGAAAAAGCCAATGACAGATATTATTTTGCCCAAACGGTCATTAGGATCTGTATTTGCAGACGTAAAGTGCAGACAACGCAAAATAAGAAGAAATCTATTCCTCGACATATATTTTCGAAAAACTGGTATGTCGAAAAGAGGGTCAGTTTTCCAGTAATCATTTATCCGTGTTAGTTGAATAGTGCCTGTATGAAAAAGCAGAGCTATAAAAATTATCAACTCTGCCACAGACAGGTGCTTCCAATTCGTAATTCGCGATTTTTCAGATGTTTCGCTGCGAACAAAAGCTTCAACGGCATAGCTGTTTGTTTGGTCTACAACCTGTTCAAGGAAATCGTTGTCAATTACAAGCTGGAAAAAATCTAAAGGTTTTCCTGTGCCTGGAACGGGTACCAATAGTTCTTGATGTTTTTTGAATGTAAATTGCTTCAATTCCCCTGTGTTTCCCCATTGAAAATTTACTTGTGGAATCGTAGGAGCGGAACTGGTATTCCGAGGCACGTCAGGATTATTTGATGAAGCCTGAACCAGAGCACTGGTGTCTAAATCACTGTCTGCCTCTGATTCGGAGGTAAAACCGTCGTCTTCGGATTCTGGTAAATACTCATCATCGCTACTATCTTCTAAACATTTAAGTAATTCCTGGTGTGTTAGCGGTTTTTTTCTATACCACACATTAACATCATCTGCTTGTCTTTTTTGCTGCCCAGAAGGTCCAGGTTTAGAGCTGGAAAATAAGTTAGAAAGAAATTGAAAAACGCGTAACCAACTATGCCACAATGTGAACGAAAGGTTTATGAAGGACGCCGCATAGAAAGAAACAACTACTTAATAACGCCGAGTGCAAATTAGTGTATGAAAATAAAGCCTGCATAATACTCCGATCGGAGTGGTTGGCATCGCCGACCCATGCATGATCACTCCGATGGGAGTGGTCGGCAGTCAACCTGTTAAGAATTTGGTCTGGTGTTAACTTCGAAAAACTAGAAGGGTTGAGAAAATTAAATGTTTCATTTATATGACTTAAAGATCTGAACTGCTTCTTTTTTGTACGATTATGATATCTAAGGTAGCAAAAAATATATTAACTTTAAATTTATTCTCCGCGTTTGAAAACCTTATGATCAGAACAAAGCTCATCAAAATTAGACTTTATTATTGATTGTCATTTTTAATAGCTTCTTTTTTAGATTTATAATATCTCTTGCTTCTAGGAAGAATAATTTTTTTTTCTTAAAGAATATATTAAGAATTTATATTTGTTTTTGAGTTTCTCTCTGCTTTTGACAATATATTTATTTCTTGTAATATATCATCAAGAAAAACACATAAAAGCCAAATCCAAAATTTTCGATGTTCTTTAGTTTAATTTTTGCTTCATCTCGTTCGTCTTTTTTATTGGATATTACAATTATGTTGTTAAAAGACTTGGCAATATGTATGAAAATTGTATAAAAGTCTTGATTTTGGAATGAGTTATAAAAAATTCCAGTCAAATCTATACACTCTGGAAACGAGCAAACTACGATATGGAAGGAGATAAATTTGGGCGATAAAAAGCAGTCTAAGTTTAGTCGTAGTAGAGTGTAGTTTAAGCGGTCAAGGAACATTATTTATTTAGAAATGCCAAGATACAAAAAACCCGGAAAAAATTGAATTGGTAAACCTAATTCATGATGGAAATAGTTTTCAAAAGTCAGTGATTTGTTTATTGCAAAGTACCCTGACAGATCGATTCCATCCAAAGCTACGATTTTTAATTTAATAGAAAAATGGTACGAAAATGGATTTAACGAAAATTTAAAAAAATCGTATCCCAGACCTAAAATATCCCACGAAGTATCTGCATTAATATACAAGTTACTGCTGAATAGCGCCCAAGCTATGCGAATATGAAGAATACGTACTGATCACCTACCCAGTATAATAACAACATAAGCATCACAAAAATAAAATAAAAAACACATGTCCGAGAACAGTTAACCCCCCCCCCCCCCCTTCCCCCCCCCCTGCAAAGTGTTGACAAAGCTAACATTCTTTCCAACCGTCAAAATCACATTGCCGAAAACAGTATACTGCTAAAAAAATTTAGTTTTATTTAGAAAAGCACACAATATATTAACACCAACAAAATTTAATGTCAGTAGATTTATTATAATATCATCTCTTACGTTTTTTAAAATTAAAGTAAATTTTACAGTTTTTGAAAAAGATAATGTATATATAGTATCGAAATGTCAAATTAAATATTGTTTTAATTACCCGGCCGCTACTAATTTTAGTTAATGAGTGAAACCTAGCACTCCATGTATGGAGATTAAAACGTTTCAATCAAATTGATGAACTTGCCATAAATTAGGTCTGAACGAACTACTTTCAAAAAAATATATTTTTTAAGTATTAAAAAAATGTGTCAAGCTCCTTAATATCTTTGATTGTATAATTAATAACTAGATTCAATAATACAAAGGTATTTTTAATAATATAAAATATTATTAAAAATCTGGTGTGAAGAACACCATTTCTGTGAATGTGTCTGGGAATATCCTTTCTCCAGCAGGGGCGTACCGATGAGCCTGTAGAATGGTGAAATACGTATCTACGTCTCTGGGGATAGGATATATTCGGACACGTTCACAGAAAATATTAATAGTGAACCTGCATTTGTGTTCTTCACACCAGATTTTTAATAATATTTTATATTATTAAAAATACCTTAGTATTATACAAAACTGGTGGGGTTTACCTACTCATGTATGTTTCAATTATTCTGATAAACTAGATTCAAAGTATGCGGGGCGCAATTGGTTCAATATCGTTATTTTTTTTTCAATATCAGTGTATATATCGCCCATAACATGTGTCGCATCACATCCATGTCCCCTGAAATTATAACATATAGCCCCATCATTTAACCGGTCTAATATTACTAAAGTAAATTTTTATGACGTTTTAAATTTGTTTGGTTCTGAGCCCTTACGATCTTTGCTGTGGTATAATTACGCAACTGACACTAAAAAAATTCCGAAACATCATCTGTTATGCATAATTAGTTCTGTTATTAAGTAGTGGCAGCTATCTATCGCCCTACGCATGGCTTGTACAGGGTTGCCCAAAATGACCGAAGGGGTTTGAGTTCATTTTAACTTCTTATTTAAGACATAATTATTAATTTTTTTAATTTTAAATACAGTATATTAATGGAGAATATTTGTAATTTAATTATGAAAAATTATATCTCGCAAGTGGTGGCCATTTTCTGCTTCGCATATTCGTGCTTTTTCCAAAACATTTTCCATAACCTTTCGCAAAACTTCAGGTGTTATGTTGTTGATTTCGTAGTGTATATTATTTTTTAATTGCTGTATTGTTCGAGGCTTATCAATATAGACTTTTCCTTTCAAATAACCCCAAAGGAAACAGTCTGAAGCGGTTAAATCCGGTGAACGCGGAGGCCAATTAAAAGTAAAAGAGCCATTGTGTCCCTCGCAGTGTGCGCTGTGGCTCCATCCTGTTGGAACCATACTTGCGGATGGTTTTCCACGGCTAGCCTTAAAAAATTTTCCAACATTGTCCGATATCTAACACCAGTGATGGAAACGGCGACACCGTGTTCATTTTCAAAAAAATATGGGCCAATTATCCTTTCCGACGAAACACCGCACCAAACGGTACACTTAAGTGGGTGTAATTCTCGCTGTTGAACTACTCTTGGATTTTCCGTAGCCCATATCCCGCAGTTTTGCCTATTAACGAACCCATTTAATTGGAAATGGGCTTCGTCGCTCATAATTAAATTATGAATAAAATCATGATTTTCTTCTGCTTTTTGACGAAAATAAATTTCATAATCAAGTCGTTGCTGGTAATCTGTCGGTTTCAATTGTTGGACAAGCTGAATTTTGTATGGAAACATTCTTATTGTATGCAAAATTCTCTGCAGCGACCCTCTTGAGAGGCCAAGTTGTGTCGAACGTCTCCTGGTTGATGTTTCTCCATCTTCCCGAATACTCTCCTGTACCCGTTCAATATTGTCATCCGTGTGCACCGTTCGTCGTCTGCCGGCACCAGGAAGGTTCCTTACTGCCCCTTGTTCTCGAAAATTTGCAACCAGACGGTTTATTGTTGACTCTGAGGGTCCAACCCGCACATTAAAATAACGACGATATGCACGCTGAGTCAAAACAATGGATCGTTGATTTGAGAAATAAAGTTCAACGATTTTGGCACGTTGTTCAATTGTGTACTGTTCCATTTTAAATTTCCCAAGTCTTCTTTACAAAACACTGAAAACAAAAAAAAAAATTATAATAAAAAAGTTATAAGGAATTAAAACCCCTTCGGTCATTTTGGGCCACCTGTATATCATAATCTTAATCTCTCCCTTCACATATAAGAGTTGGCCCAAACAGTTTCCCTTAGGCAGCCCCATTTCCCTTAGGTTTCCCTTAGGTAGCTGATTTGTTAATCTGGCTTAAGTCGTTTGCCTAGTTATGAGCTCTATGCCGAGGTATTTAAATTGCATAACTTACGCTACCGGTATGTTCTCTATTACTAGCTAGCATCTGAGTAGTTTCCTTGCGATGGATATGCTTTTCGTTTTTGCGATGGATGTCCATACTGAGTTTCTGGCTGATTTGGTGGAATCTAAATAGCTGTCTTTGCAGGCCGTTCTCGCTTTCTGCAAGTTTCACTGCATCGTCGGCATAAGATATTTTTATGGAAATTCAATTATGCGTTACCTAAATATAAGTGCCTGAGAAGAATATTAAAGATATATTTCTTTAAAATCAAAACAACAAAGAATCTAAACTGGTTATTAGAGTACAAAAAATAGAAGTGTAGAAAATATATTTCATATGATAATTTATTTATTTATTTAGCGTATGGCCTACAAGGAAAAGATAAAAAACACTTATTTGTTAAATACAAACAAATACAGTGTCAATAATTCTGATCATTTGGTTCCTATGAGAACCATCTGGTATATCGTCAACCATTTTTTCCTTTTTCTTTCCCATATATAAAGTCAGGATAAAGATTTTATAGGCTGGCTGCCAGAACTCTAGTTCATTTAGCGTTACCCAGGGTGCACCGCGAGGAGGCGAACTAGACTACACCCCATCTAATATCACAAATACACCTAATAATAACAAGATTCTTATGAACCAACAATCATATTATTAATAGGTATTAAATAAATTCTATAGAACTCTTTTCTATAAGCTAACCTAATGGAATCTTTAACAAATTGATGCCTAGGTTCAATCAATTTGGAACTTGGTTCACTTTATATCAAATTTTGTTTAAATTTGTTAAGTGGTTAAATTGGTTAAGTTTGATTCAAGTTCAGTAGATTTCTACGTTGACTGGGCTAGTAAATATCATATTGAAATCCTTCAATGTATATGTGTAAGAAGAGAACACCATTTTAATTTTTCTTATCTTGTCTAAGTCGGGTATTTTTCCAATTTATCCAAACCTGCTCTCTGGGAAATTAATTTTTTTAATCTATTTTCTTTAAATATTAATTTATTTGAACAAGAAAATATTATTAATTTAATCACCATTTCCTTGCTATAGCTCTCCAAACTCCAACTTTTAATGGTGATGTAATGAAGACATGAGGATTTTCATCAGATCACATGCACATGTCTTTTAGATGAATATATCCGGAAACATGAAACCACAATTCATCTGAGAGAAAAATCCATTGTCCAAAGTATTCATGAGCCATTCACAATAACGAAGCTTAGGTGTAGTTCCATGTCCAGAAATTCTTAAACGGATGTTATTTTGTATCAGCGTAGATACAGATCTCTTTTCACAGCTGCAGGACAAGTTCCAATCGAAAGTTGAGTTTGTTCTATTGAGGAACGTATAGAGGTTTTTGGTTTATTATAAATTATTTGGTGTATATTTTCAATTGCTTCCTCTGTGCATTTTGTAGGTAGTCCACAGTCTTCTTTTCTGTTAACATTCTCTCCCGTGATCGTATTGAGTATTCAAATTCAGTAGACTTCTACGTTTACTGGTCTAATAAATTACATTGCAATCCTTCAATTTATATACACAAATAGGAAAATCATTTTAATTATCCGTGTTTACACTGTGTCTACGTGTGTAACTTTATCTATAAATCAAGCTGGAACGACTACAGTTGCTGTTTTTAAGCATTACAAGAGCTTTTTTTTTGACAAACCTGATCAAAAATTTATTCCGATTAAAAAGGTGAAAGAATTTAATCAGAGGTGTAATTGTTTTATATCGTTCAGTGAACTAGGAAACCAATGAACACTAGATAATGCAAGTCTTTGTACTACCTTTTGGCAGCTTTACACAAAAAGGAAACCTCTACTATAGAAATTAACTTTTTAATGAAAACTATACCTTCAAGCTTCATAGAATTTTATATTATTATTTGTTTTTGCACAGTGTTTATTTCGCCTTTAGTGGAGTGACTCTTAACCTCAGGGGGCATTCGATAACGCTCAGGATCACTGGGTTAGTACAAGGCGCGCTTTGGGTTAGGAATCCCTGCTTTAGTGTTTGAATCACGCATGAAAAGCAACGTAATAAAACAATTAGTTAGCATTTTTAAAGCATTTAAAAAACACCATTCACATATACCTTAAACATTCTAGAAATTTTTCATAAAAAAATATAAAAAAATTATTTTTTGAGTTTCGAATGCTTTGTATTAAGAGACCTGAGAGTTTCCAGCCTAGAAAAATCGCGGCTTTTAAAGATAATTCTGTTTTAGAAGTTTTTTATGTGGAATCTAAATTTAATGATCTGTAAAACACACCCGGCATACATTAAGGTCATTCGTATAAACGAAAAATTGAGGAAAAAATATCTTGTGATTCCATTCAGAATAAGCTGTTGGAAATAACACGTTTCGATATTACTGGAAGGGAATCCAAAATGTTTTTAGAGGGTGGGTTTCAGTTTCTGGTATTTATCTGTATTCAAAATTTCAAAGAAAATCCTTTTCTAATTCTTAATATAGTTCGAAGTTCATTTCCGTATTTTATGACCATTTTATTCTTTATCAAGATTCGCGCCATTTACCGAGAATCATAATTTTACAGACTCCAACGTGCCTAAATTTATTTATTACGTGTGCTATTTAGAAATATAATTTAATAATTTAAAATTGTTCTAGACTTACGACTTTTTTATTATTACAGAAACCTTTAAAGTTAAAATTTAAAGTATACACAGTAAATATATTTTCCCTATAGGGACCCCCTTTGATTGGAAGCAGTCATTATAAAGAACATTCTTCTTCTTCTGATTCTTCGGGTTGGACGCCGGTACTGAACACAATGCCCTTTGTACAAGTACCAATATGTCTCTCAATTCCGCTCTGTTAGATCTTTGTCCTCGATAAAAGCCACTATCCTCCTCAGGAGAAATTTAAGTACATTCGTAGGATCCAATAGATCCTTTCCGAAATGTTCCTGCCTGAGCCCCTTGGGTTCCACACAAGTGCATATTACATGAAGGCTAGTTTCGGCTTGTCTTTCACGCCTCCTACACCAGGCTCTTTGACCAAGCCCATGCTGTAGATATGCTTTCTTAAAGGACAATGTCCCTTTATTAAGCCAGTAATTTTTTTAATTTATTTTTTTATTACTACGAATTAGGTTGGCTGAAAGCCTAACGTCCAGCTCCTCTAATAGTGTCTTAGTATGGAGTTGATCTTCCATTAGCCGCCATTTCTTTTTATGTTCTCTTTTTAGAAATAACCATATCACCCTTCTAGCGGAATCCTTGGCGATTCCACATACAGGTTCTGGTCCTAGTTCAATTCCTAGTTAAGGTTCTAGTTAAGTTCCTGTAAAGCCTTCTTAGAACCTTCCTTGGCCAGTTAGTCGGCTCATCTCATTCCTTTAATCTCTCATCTCATCTCATTGCCTTTAATCTCCTCATATCCTGGCACTCATATCAGTGACACAGTATTGTCTTTTGCCAGTCTACTGAGGACCCGTTTACAATGTTTCACCGGATTAGACTTGGCAGATGACTTTAATAGTCGCCTGACTAATAGTCATTATGTTTATTTTTTGTTTCCGCAGCCGGCTTCCAGAATTTCCTTTTCGCAGGCTGTGACTGCAAGCAATTCAGCCTGGAAGACCATCGCATGTTTCCCCAGACCTAATATCTTCCTTCTCGGACACATTCTACATATACCTGCACCCGTGCCCCGATTGGATTGTGATCTATCAGTACACCAAGCGCCGGTAACTTAATTGCTCGAGCGACTTTTTGCGTTCCCTGGACAGTATAGATATGTTCAGCTTGCTGTAAACATAATCTCAGGTGCCATACTGTCCGCCGGCATTTGTATGTATTATCGGCTCTCCAAATGTAGTTCCTGTGGTATCTGTATACTGCCAACAACCTTATTATGACACCATAAACCATTGACCTTCAGCCTTAGAACCGCAGTCATGGCCTCCGCTTTCACAAATAGTTCCAGAGGGGGCAGATCCAAGATGTCCTCTATAAAGAACATGCAAAAGCATAATAATAGCTGTGAGAAAACTTCAACTTTATGCTGAAAAAGTTGTCACACAGTACAAACTGATAACTTTCAAATGCACGTAATTTAATTACTAAGTTTAATAATAATTAATGTCATTTTTATATCATGCGTTGAGGATCTAAGCAGCATAACCAAAAATCATCTTATATGTTCAGAAATTCAGTAGAAAGTTTTGCGCATAAAAATTATGATTTTTTGTCTAAATAAAAAAAATTGCAGTGCGCTGTTGGTCATAAATAATGCTCAAGTTGGTTTTACGTGCTTATGAAGGTACTCACAAGCATGTGTTTAGTTTTTATTAAGAAGCTTTTCTGCGAACTCTTTTGGTTCAAAATCATCAAGCAACGCAACAAGGCATCATCAAATTGTTCGCAAGAAATCATTTGCAACTAGTTTTGATCGCTTAGTAAAGTTCAAAAACCTGGAAACTAGGTTCTGTACGAATTAGTCAAAGACGATGAAAGTCAAAGAGTTGCGACTTTCAAATAGTTCGCAGATCTAGGAAAGAACTATTATCAGTGATGAAAAATGAGTACTTACATAAATTTCAAGTAGCGAGACCCAATGATTTGACAAAAGTAAGACTTCACAATCAGTGTTAAAGACGGACTTGCGCTTTAGAAAAGTGATGTTGCAACTCGAATAGATCTCTAAATTCTCTCACTATGGAACTGTTACCAACTGAACCAACCATTGCAAGTGAGGTTTATTGTCAACAATTGAAGAGACTTCATCAACTTTTAAGACAAAATAAACCTGCCCTGATCAAGTAGAAGGAAGTAGTTTTTCATCATGATTATACTCGGTAACATGCAGCAGTTAGGAAAAGAAGTTTTTTCTCGACCTGCGTAGTCTTCTTCCAACATTTCGACTATTACTTGTTTCACACCTCACAGAACTTTCGTACTGGAAAGGATTTGATGATGAGAAGGGCCTAAATAACTTTGTCAACTATTTTCAATCGAAACTTTCAGAGTTTTATAATAGCGGAATTAAAACACCACCAAAACATTGGTCAGAAGCAATCGCAAATGATTGCGATTATGAGGTGCTACCCAGAAATTCACAGAATTTGAAAATGGCAGGCGAATAGATGGTAGTATAGATCTATAGCACTAGATGGTGTGAGCTACGTCTATATTAAGTTAGTCTGCCAAAGGGTACTCTGCTAGGTGGCCACAAACAGTTTCTGTGTTGATATTTGTTGAGTTATAATGTCTGATATTGAAGAACAAAGAAAGTTCGTCAAATTCTGCTTCAAACTTGGTGGTAAAACGGCAACAGAATGTGAAAATGTTTAAACAAGGGTTTAGTGAGGATGCTTTAGGCCAGACGTAAATCTATAAATGTTACAAACCGTTTTAAAAATGGACGTATGTGGCAAAAGTGCGTGATGCTATCTTGCAAGACCGAAGGAGAGGAATCCATGACATTTGCAAAATTGTTGGGTTGACGTACGGCGTTTATCAGCGTATTCTGTCCGGCTAATTCGACATGCGGCATATTGCTGCGAAGTTTATGCCAAGGTTACTCACTTATTATGTGCTTCTAGCCTCAACGAAGACGAAGTTTTCGAAGTTGAAACCGGAGCTCAAAGGACGCCGTTTTGAGACGATTGAGGAAACCCAAACGAAATCGCGGGCGTGTTGACCACGTTAACACGCGATGACTTGCATTGTTTCTGGTCATGGACAACTCGTTGGAATCGGTTTATTCATGTGGAAGGAAAGTACTTGGATGGGGATGATGATGAAAAAGTTGTGAGAACAATTTATTGTTTTTTTTCACTTTTCGGAAATTTTTGGGCAGCACCTTGTATATTATAGACAAAATTTTGCGCGCGTTTTAATTAGTTTGAAAAGTAAACCACAAAAACGTCATTGGTTTCTACTAGATCTCATATATTTAAATTTATTATAAAATAATTTAAAAACATTTCTATAATTATTTTAGAAACGAATAATATAAGAAAAATAAAATAAGTTATTGTAAAAAAATGAGAACTAGAATATATTCTTTTCCTATACCTAAAGTTTGATATATTTCCATAACTTCTGTTACTTCGACCTCATTACATATTTATAATTTGACTCCGTTTTAGTTTGTTTACGTTTGAGTTGTTACATAATGTAAGAATTGATTATACAAATAAACTGCTTCAACGTGACCCTTGCGGCATGCCTTACGTCGCGACAGTCAGAAATATGGTGCGTAAAATCAACGAAATGTACTACTGTCAAGACATTCAGGTATTTTGTTCGTCAATGACATGGTAATAAACGTTTTATATCTTTACAAACCGTACAGTTTGAAATACCTACATATGTACATACACATATATATATATATATATATTCATAGGTATATATTAAACAACGAATGGAATTCTGTATTAAAGGCTATTCTTTTATATAGTAAAGAATTAATTGATTTTAGTAATAGTCGTATAGTCATATTATAATAATGCAATTAAGAAGAAGTAGAGAATACAAATGTTCCCGATTATTTATTAAAAATGCGATATAATTTTAAAGTATACTTGATGATTTTCCAAATGGTTCAATATAAAATAAGAAAATTATGAATATTGTTTTTTAATTAATTGGGATAGATAACGTCCACTTTTGATTTCATATTTAAATAACAATTATTATCGCTATGTTTATTTTATTTGAAGTTTTGTGTACAATATCTACGAGTCATCCAAATTAGAATTTTGCTTGTCATTAAGCAGTTCGCATTTTTATTGGATAAAGTGTTATTGTTAACACATTTATTGTAACTTTTCTTCTTATTCTTCTATAGGTTGTCTATAGGTTGGATACCAGTAAGCCCAAGCATTTGAGCAAGATATTCTTTGAACCACTCCCAATAAATCTCTCAATTTCACTGCACAGCCTTGTGTTCTCGATAAGAGCTGCTAATCCTCCCCTTTTTGAGTACCCTCTTAAGGTCCAATAGATCTTTCCCGAAACGTTTCTGTCAGAGTCCGTTTCAGTTTCTCACAGGTGCTTATTACATGGAGCCTAGTTTCTTCCTGTTTTTCACATCTTCTAGGGGCCGCTAACTAAGCTCATACTGTACAGACATTTGCTTGAAAGACAATGGCCGGTTATCAAGTTGGTGATTGTCTTCATTTATTTTTGATTGATTTGAATTAGATTGGCTGAAAACCTGACATCTAGTTCTCCTAGTAGTGTGTTAGCATGAAGTTAACTTCCTTTAACTTCCATTTCTTTTTACATTTTTTTTCTAACCATAACCAGATATCCCTTTTAGGGAATCTTTAGCAATTCCACGTACAGGTTCTGACCCTATGAAGTTTCCCATCAACCATCTCATTGCCTTTAAACACCCCATGTCCCGGCACCCATCTCAGTGACACAGTATCGTCTTGTACCAGTCTGTTGACAATGTTTAGCCAGTTTCGACCTTATAATTGAGTTCATAATAGTCCTAACATAGCCTTTATTACTTTACATACACAATTCATTAATCATAACATCTGACACAGCGCCCTCGAGGTCTCGCGATGGCCGCGTATAAAACTATAATCGATCATGAGTCATCCCTAAGTAGGAACGTCATGTTGCTGCCCCTTGCAGTTAGAGCCGTTTTGACATTATTTTCAACATCGCAGAGCCCCCTGGCGTTCTCTTGCAGGTTCCTGGTACCCCCTTGCAGGTCTCGGGGACCTCCTTGCAAACCTCTGGTGCCTCCTTTCAGACTCCTTCAGACCCCCCTTTGCAGCCCTTTGGTATCCCCTTACAGGCACCCCAACCCCCTCGAGACCACTTTGCAGGTTTCTGCCACTTCAAACTATTAGGAGTCTCCAATCACCTAACACACATGACAAAGTATCCCGCATGAAGAAGCGTCCTCATACAATACCCTCAAATGATGTGAAGTTTGCTATATCACTGATGGCTTTAGTTATTAGCTTCGATAAGAAGGTAAGTAATGATCAATGTGAAGTTAGTCGCGTTACTCAATTATGACGTCACAGCTCAAATGACCTTGAAAGCTGTTTTAGAACCTCCATAAGAAAATACATGGGATTTTGTGCCCGAACCCCCATTGCTTAACTACTTCTTTGCTAGAGATGTTACAGCGACATTGTAGTATCTCTGTTGGACAATGTACAACTAGATATTATATTTCTTGTTAATAATCAATGCTGTAAAACATAGTATTGTTAATTCAATTGGTAACAAATATTTATGTTTGACTGAAGTAGAGCTTTAAGGAATGTTGAAAATATTACATTCGTAAAATATTAGCTAATAAGCAATAAACAACGAATTTTTGCCCACGAATTAATTATCGTAGTAGAAATAGGTGCAGCAAATAGGTGTAGCCTTGAAAAAAATCTAATCTTGAAATTATCTTTTTTTTAAATGAAAACAAAAAAAAACATTTAAACATTTAAAATTTATATGAACTATAAAGGAATCATTCTAGAATTTTCCGTTTATCGACCATTGAGGGGTTCGTCAATGAGCAGCGCTGAATGTTCTTCTACGCTCTGTCTTAATAACTTCTGTAATATAGCAAGGGTGTTGTTTTTTGTGGACGTATCTCTACAATGGTAGCGCACTGATGATTCTATGGTAAGATGAAACACGTGTCTGCCTCTCTGGAGAGATACTTTCACAAATAGATGAACTTGTATTGTGTTCTCCACGCCTGATTTTTAATAATATTCTACGATAGAAATTAAATTTAAAAAATGTTTTTGTTTTATACAAAATTTGGTGAGATTTAACCTACTCAAGCATTTTTAAAAGTGCATTGGAATATCCTCATGAAATGAGAATCACTTATTTTACTTTCATATCATTATCCTTTTGTACGTTACATCATGTTAGATAGAAAAATGTGGAAAAATATGTTTTCACATGATTTAGTTCTATATTTACTTCACCTTGAATTGTAATTAAACAGATAGTTATCAGTTCAATTATGTATGTTAATAATTATCAGCTTTTATTATTTAAATTAATAATTATTGATTTGATTAGATAAAAACCACCAGTTTTGTTATATATAGCACATAAAAAGGAATAATGTTATCTTAGAATCTATTTTTCATGACGGTTTAAAGTTTATGCTGATTTTTTTGTTAAGTGAGTTTACACCAAAATTATTATTTTGTCATCTTGTGTTTATTGTTTTCTTTGTTCTACAGAAGCAAGAATAAGTTTTTATAACACGGAGTGTGAAAGTTTATTTAATTATTTTCGGTGTAGTTAAAGAAAGTCTATGTTAAAGTTAGTTTTCTGTAGTTGCGTACATTACAATAGCAAAAACACAATTTCAGGTAGAAAAAGTGAAATATTAAAATTGAATTTTCGATCATTAGCCAGCATAATGTGGATGATTACTTGCACATTCTGGGCCCTTTTCGTGTCAGGGGCGCCTCTTGAGACCTTGCACCGTGATATTTCAAAAATATCCGACCAGTTTGTCTAACACGAAGCGTAAGAATTGAGCCTTTTGAAACGTCACCGAAAATTATTCAGGCACGAGTAGATGCGTACGTCTGTTCAGTGTATTGTGATGATTATGACTGTTTTGTTGCCTTTTTACCTCTCTATCCACTTTATTTGCCAGAATATTATGAATTATGAATTTGTATACCTGAAAAAATAACAGATGGTCTCTATACTGAAATGTAAATTATTATTATATAAGGAATTTTAATTTTCTTTTTAATATTTTAAAGATAAATTATGAGCTTCTATTATAATAATAAAACGATTAATTTTAGAATAAAGACTATCCCGTTTCTTTTTTTAACGTACGGTGTTATCAATAAAGCAGGACAAACCAATGGATTCGCATTAGCGTACAGCTTTGCCGGATAGGCTGAAGAAGTGCGATTATAAATATACAGTTTATAAAGTATTTCTTTTCAATTCGTACTACACAAGTGTGAACCGTAAATTGTCCTTTATCTCTTTCTAACATAAATAAATTCGCACTGTAAAACTACACACACGTTAGTCATTTTAACGCTATAAATTTGGTCATGAGACTGCAAGGAAACACTTCATGAACTGTAATAAAGAATGTATGTAATTAGTTATCATCTTAGTTTGAATATGTTGTTGATGTGGACTGACGCGAAAATGTGGTGAAGCATTGTATCATTAAGCCTTTCAATGTTGATTCAGTCAAACCACTTTCCGTGAATTTAAGTTGTTCTTCGCATCACTTTTATAATGTAGGTTTACACTTAAGCTCTCTTCTATAAGCATTATTGTTTAAAAATCGGTATTCTTATTTATAACTGCACATAATTTATCGGTTGTAAGCATTCCTACATACACAGCCCAACACACATTTTGGTGCCTGACACTTTTTAACTGTTTCTAAATAATTTTTAGGTGTAGAATCGAAAAGAACTGTCAAATTTGATCTATAAGATCTAGTTTGCGAGGTATGCTATATTAACCTCTTTTAGGAAAAACTTTTTTTTAACTGATATACATTTCAGGTTACAAATATTAGTATTTGCGACAAAGACTCATGAGAAAATAAAGAACACAAAGTAGGGTATTTAATTAACAAAGTAGATAAATATACATTCACGGCTTATCATTAAAAAAATTTCTTTTATACGATTTTCTAGCATGGTGTTTAGTAGGATAGTATCGCCAGTAGTTTTGTCATCTTGTGGGTATCCCATCTTCTTTAATGTCGTTCTTCTATGGTCTTAATGTTCTGATAAAATATTTTCCCCTGTTCTTCGCTGTAATCGCCTAGGTTTTGTGGGAATCGATCTAGGTGGCTGTGGAGGTAGGCTTATGTTACAACATAGAATATTAAATTTAGAAAGCATATTTCCCCCTAATTCTGTGTAATTCTCCGCTTTATGATTACGAAGAAAATGTTGAAAACTTTAACAAATCAAATAGAACCAAATTAAATTCATTCTCGTTCATTGCTGCTGTAAATTGTGGACCTTTTATAAGTTTTCATATTTGGGGTCCATCTAATATGCCCGCTTTCAGTTTTCCATGATAATCCCAGGAAATTTACATATTAGGTACCCAAAGCAAAGTCCAGCTCGATTTAGCACCTTCACAAATTGCTTCATAAGTCCCAATTTAATATGCAAAAGTGGAAATATGATTTTCTTCCTCGCAACCAAAGGATTGTTGATTGCGTTTTCTTTTCTTGGAACCATGACATTTTTAAGGGCCGATTTTTGTTAACCCACTGCTGATCCTTAGCTCGGCCTTCCCAAAAACAAAAAACACCAATATTTCATTATTTGTGCCTCTTATTGAGGCGAATGTATTTAAAAAACTAGAGCTGCTAAGAAAAAAGGCCAGGTATTGCTGGAATCAGCACATCAAATATAACCAAAACCAGTTCTCAGTTTTCCGGCACCAAAAAACAAATTTAATTTTGTTGAGTTGTGATTATCTATTAGATTTTCCACCGTGGCTTTGATGCAATGTAACGGGTTTCCCAACAGGGACGATATGTTTTTAAAACGTCATGGCAGGCATATTTAAAATTGTAGAAATGTCACTAGCTGTCATTTGTGTTTAATTTTGTTTGACAATTCGTCATGGAAAAATACACGTTTCAACAACGTTTGGTTATTATCCAACAATTTTACAAAAGTAATCGTTGTTTGTTCTAACTCAATGTGATCTTTGCGAAGATTATAGTCCACATAATCGTCCTTCTGTGCTTGCTATTCGTCGAATCGTTGAAAAATTCGAAACAAATTTCACTTTACACGATACCAGAACACAAATAAGACAACGAAATGCAAGAAACCAAGAGAATATTGACGCTATAAGTTAATCGACGTTCTCAAGAACTTGGCCTTACACGAATGAGAACTTGACATATTTTGAGAAAATATTTGATGTTGACTCAAGAACTGAAGGCACTTGATCATCATAAGCGTAATGTGTTTGCTGTTTCGGCTCTAGAGCAACTTGAAATTGATCCTGATTTTTTCAAAAAAATCACCTTTTCAGATGAAGTTCATTTCTGGTTAAGCTGGGGTGGTATCAAACAAAATTGTCGTTTTTGATATGAAAATAATCGGCAACAGATTCATGAGAGGTCTTTTCATCCAGAAAAGTTACTGTTTGGTGTAGTTTGTGACATGGTGGCATCATCGGAACTTATTTTTTTGGAAAACGCAAATGTAGATGCAGCACCAGTGAATGGTGAGTGTGATCG
The DNA here is from genome assembly GCA_935421215.2 of Melolontha melolontha. Classification (NCBI taxonomy): domain Eukaryota; kingdom Metazoa; phylum Arthropoda; class Insecta; order Coleoptera; family Scarabaeidae; genus Melolontha; species Melolontha melolontha. Next base: position 161,086,674 of record OW285237.1, on the reverse strand, counting down.
ATCAATGTTAACAGATTTTTGGTTTCCAAAATTAGATGAAATTGATTTGCAAGACATATTTTTCCAACAAAATGGTGCAACACCACCTTTTTCCAATACCACTATGGGAGTCATTAAGTGAGTCTGTAATCTCCAGAAGTGGTAGTGTTAATTGACCTCCAAGAAGTTGTGATTTAACACTTTTGGATTTCTTTTTGTGGGGATACTTGAAGTCGTTGCTTTATGCCAACAAACCTCGAACTAGAGACGCTTTGAAATTGAACATCGAATGCTGCATTAATGAAATTTTTATAATTCGGAAAAGCTTCTAAAACAATTGAATAACTAGGTACTTGTGTATGGATTTCGATATCTAAAACAGTTGCTGGCTTAATCAAATTTCTTGAGCTTCTTGTGAATTTAATTTAAAAATTCAATGCGGATATATCTCTTGTAATATATTACAGCTTGAAGCCACTTTCCTCAGCGCATTATTACTGGCTATGGTGGCTAAGAAATGTCCGGACAACAATGTTTGAATTAACAAATACGTTTTCGAGATTTAATAAAAACTTTCTTGCTAGAAGCTATTTATTGATCTACTTTTGGATAACTGTCTCTAGTAAATTCTGCTATAAGATGAAATGCATGGAGCAAACACGTTACATGAAGCAATTGAGGAAAATATTATTTTAGTAAATTGCTAGCTTTAACCATGTTTGAACTACCATCTGTAACCATTGCAAATTGGGTTGGCAATGTTTATTGTACTGCATAAAAGAAGAGGCAAGGAAGTCTCGGAGCTTTTGAAGATGCGCACCAACATATTTAGCAAGACATACATTTTTCATGCATCCGTTGTTTCATCGATCTTCAACCATATTTATAAATTTTTTAAATCTGTCTTTATTAGATGCGTAATCGTGGTTTTCACCTGCGGTAAGTTATACCGTAATTGTCTTCTTGCTAGTAATTTCCATTCTGAAATGTATTTACTTCAAAATTTTCGAAACTCTTCATTGTCTACCATATTTTTTGAAATGTTGCATAAACTTAACATAATAATAAAATCATTTTACAAATTTCCAATATGGTCTTTCACGTTTCGCATTTAACAGGTGACGTTTGCTATTAACAGTAAAAAAGTATCGAATTAAGGGATAATTTATTATCCGAGCACCATTCTTTGGCAATTTTGAGACTTTGCGGAGGTTCATTGCATCCTCCAAGATATTTATGGTTTTGTACACTTTGAAATAATCTGCATATGTGAGTGCAGAACATGAAAATAATTCAAATATGTCATTAATAAAAATTAAGAATAATAGAGGACCAAAATTTGATCCTTGAAGTACTCCTGATGTTAGGACAAATTCGAACAATCGATAACCATTGTAGTGTACGTAGTTAATTCTACCCGATAGATATGAGTCAATAAACGACATGAAGTTGTCAGTAAAATCTAATTCACTCAATTTCCATCGTAGGATGTTATGGTCTATATTATCAAAGAATTTTGATAAATCTGTGCAAATAACATCTATTTGACTTAAATCGTCAATGGCGATGCATATATTATAATAATAGTAATAATTTTATTTATTTTCATCGTTACTGATAGCGTGAAAAACGTCAAGATATATCATATCCAAAAAATACATACTATACAACATTGCCCAACAAGCATTTTCAAGCGACATGGTAATATAATACACAAACATTACATATTTGAAATTAGTTTTTTTTTTAAATGTAAATCAATTATATAGAGGACGACAAAAGCACAAAACAGACAATGTAAAGTACTAGCATCACACAACATACTGCTTAAAAGATCTGACCGAAAAAATCATCAATTCTATAAAAAATATTGGTAAAAATTTGATGTATTTCCTTCACATGATTTCTAAAACGGCACTTCGAGATGATTATGAGAGATACATGCTAAATTAGTGACAGTAGATCTTCCTTGAATAAAGCTATGTTGTAAAGGTAAACGTTTGGATTTGGATTTTTTTATAAAAGAAGATATTCCACAAAAATACTCATTTACTTATTTTATGTAGACGACTTAATTTTAATAACTGACAATCACAATATAATAAGAAGACTAGTTAAAGTTTAGTTGAAAGAAAGATAAAAACCAAAATGAAAATAATAAATAAGTAAACAACGATTGTTGGAACTATAATATAAAAAAAGCCATAATAGTATTAACATATGAATAATTAGAGAGCAAATAAGCAGAAAAGTTTACTAAGATATAAGGAATCGAAGAAGAAAAGATAACAAACTATAAAAAACAACAGAAGAAAATAGAAGTAACTGAAATAAACGCCCGAGAAAAAAAGAACCGAATAAAAATATTAAGTGACCATTGAATAAAAAAATTCTAGCAACAATGATAGGGAAAAGAATTAAATTTCTGTGATTATATAGTAAGAATGGATTTGGATACAATAATTCAAAAAATTGCATATACAGAAAAATGGAGAAAAAACAGAAAAAGGGAATACCGAAATAATCCAGATCGATAAAATAATGAAAATAGGAGAAAAGGAAGGAAAATTCGTACCAGAAATTTAAGATCTAGACAAGATTGGTATTAGGGCTGGACGAAGTATCGATACAACCAATACGTCCAATACCCGATACCATAACTGGTATCGATTCCCTGATACCTCAGATAACGAAGGTATCGATTCTAAAGTATCGATTCCAAAGTATCGATTCCAAAGTAAAGATTCCAAAGTATCGATTCCAAAGAATCGATACCTTACCGATTCCAGTACTCGCTAGTATCGGTGTAACGGGTAGCTTACCTTTGTGCATTTTTTTAAATGTACAGGATGCACAAGGATGCAATAACTTTTTACAAAAAAAAACAAAATATCACATACTGCAAATTTGAGTTCATGCCTCTTGAAACCGATATAAAACAACGATACTTAGAAAACGGGTTATGAATACTGATTCGTAGGTACCGATTCCAAGGTATCGATTCAAGGTATTGATTCCAAAGTAACGATTCCAAAGCATCGATACCTATCGATACTTTTCCGGTACCAGTACTCGCTAAGTATCGATGCATCGGGTTAGCGATGTATCGGGTAGAGATGTATCGGGTAGCCATGCATCGGGTAGCCATGTATTGGGTAGCTTACCTTTGTGCATTTTTTTAAATGTACATAAAGTATGCAATAACTTTTAAAGTAAAGAATTTTTAAGTATGTATGAATTATATATATTATATAGTATATATTTCAAAGGATGTTGTTGAATTTTACATTATGCGTAACAAATATCCATATTGTAACATAAACATAATAACTACAATTATTACAAAATATCCCAATATTGCAAATTTCATACCGTAGATATGGCAGAATCGGTAAATTAATTTTATATCTCTTGAAACCGATATCAAACAATCGATACCTAGAAAATGGGTTATGAATACTGATTCATAGGTATCGAGTCAAGGTATCAATTCAAGGTATCGATTCCAGAGTATCGATTCCAAAGCATCAATACCTACTTAGTACTTAGAATCGATACCGTGCACAGACCCCATACATCGCTAAGTATCGATACCTCGATTGGTATCGCTACCCGATATCAAAAACGTCGGTATCGCCAAGCCCTAATTTGGATATAATGGAAAACGCCGATTAGAAATTATGATATGAAAAAGCATTAGACACTGCCTACGGGTAAATGAAGCTGAGGAGGAAGAAATAAAATATTTTAAACATTTAACACACCTAGGTATAAAATAGACAGTCTTCAATTACCCGCGTTTATATGTACAAATATGTATATACACAATCTAAATACAATCCAAATTAAACTAGAACCCTTTTACTAAACAGGAATCCACATATAGGGCTTGTAAAGGCTTTCCGCTATAAAAAGGTAACAGTATTTTAAGATACTGAATGAATCTTGTCGGCCGAGAGAATCTATTATAAGTGGAGAGGCATATGGAAATACAATAAGCAATTTGAAAACTGCTATAGTTAACAATGTTAACTGTATGTTAATTTATCTTATAATTCTGACCTAATTCCATTTTTTTATTCAAAAACTTTAAAAAGCATCAAAAAGTGATTTGCATCAGTCGAGTCTTAAACAAGCAGTTGAACGGTGCCTGCGGAAGAATCTTCTTATGAGGATATGGAGCAATCGCAAGAAAAATGGAATTAATGTATAAATATTGAAGTAATGTATCCTTATATGTATAAATATTGAATTACGAGTACGAAGAAAAATAAAGCGCTGTGGTGTGATATGTATTTGTCTTAATGGCTCGGTAGGTACTATAAACGTAGTATACAATATTGTCTAGAATATATTCAATGTCAGGTGGGCATACATTTATTACTTCTAGCGATAATTTGTAAATATAAAAGCATTTTTATTCATCGTTTCAATATCTGATTGATAGTTCCTCGTGACTGCTGAATTGTTATTATCACCTGATATGAGTTTTTAATAATTACATATTACTTAGTAGAATGAGATTTAATGAAGTGGCCATTAAGTATTTTGCTAGAAAAAGCAGATGTAATATTTATATTTTTTATCGCAAATAAATATCGCGTATATAGGGATATATGCGGCAGCTAATTTGTATATTTAGTAGGATTATAAGTTACCGCTTATATACATACTAAAATTTTTGCGTAATATATACATGTAAATATGTACATATTTTTGCAAAGGAAGAAGATTTTCCTAATTTTAGTTTTCTTTTACTTTGGCGAACAATTTAATTAATCTAGGAAAAATACCAACTCATTATAAAGAATAAGTAAGTAGCGTAACATTGGCATTAGTACATCTCATTTGTGTTCATCATCAAATATCATTTTACTAGAACAAAGTTACATACTCATATGCAAAAATTAATTTTCGCGAAAGCATTGATGTGGCAAGAATTGTACAACAAAATATAAAAGTACCTAATTGAAAAACGTATTTACATCGCTAATTATAACTGTATTAATTATGGTAAATAGCATGGATAAAGTAAGAAAGCAAGCTAGTAAATTGTGAGTAGAAAAATAATAACTTGGATTTTCAAATAAAATTAGTTGATTATGTCATAAAATGAGAACACGTACTTGAAGAATTGTCCATTCAAGAATGCTTTGGACTTCACTGGATAGTTATACCGTTTGTGAGTATGTGTGGATATTAGGGTTGGTGTAATTGTGTGTATGGAATAGCAAGCATTAATTACATATTATTTTGATTTTTTCTTTAACTGAGAGTATTATTGAAGAAATTGTTATACAAAACGAATATTAATAGATTTTAAGGTATTTCTTGCGTTAAAAGGATTTATTTCCTGAACGTTTACTATTAATAAGCGTAAATATGAACAGTAATAAGTTATGGTTATGAATGAAAATATTCGTATTTTAAAGAACCTATTGTTACTTTTGTTTAGCTTGGCAAATATTTTATAGATAAAACCAAAATATTAAATATTTCTAATTTTCAGCTTTCCTAAAGAAATCGCGAAGTTAAAGACAATATTTTAGCAATTATATCTTATCGATAAAAGATGTTTACACCGGATGTCTTTGAAGAAAAAGACAACGTATTAAAAATGTAATTATATATAACATGATTCCAAAACATTTTCCGCAAATTCCTTCAAAGACGCGAGAAAAAAATGATAAAAATATATAAAAAATTTTTATCCCAACACTGCATTTTGTTCCGACTATAACTAAAAGTTTATAAATGATTCACAGCTGATATATTCGTACGTAATCGTATCAAGGTTACTGAACCCTAAGCAAATAAAGCTGTTATCTTGAAGAGTTTTTATAACATCAACAGCTATCTAAACAATGTTATCTTCTAGCGTTTCTATAAACACAAAAATTTTCAACGCATGTTTGCGTGTAAATTAAAAAGAGGTATTTTTTTGTAGACATTCTGAATCCATTTGCGTTGTAACTAACTCATTCATATTTTATATAATTGCATCTTTCCATTTTTCATACGTGGTCTTTTTCTTTCAATAACAAAGAAAACAAACAAAACTTTCAAAAACAAAGAAAATCGTATCAAGGTTACTGAACCCTAAGCAAATAAAGCTGTTATCTTGAAGAGTTTTTATAACATCAACAGCTATCTAAACAATGTTATCTTCTAGCGTTTCTATAAACACAAAAATTTTCAACGCATGTTTGCGTGTAAATTAAAAAGAGGTATTTTTTTGTAGACATTCTGAATCCATTTGCGTTGTAACTAACTCATTCATATTTTATATAATTGCATCTTTCCATTTTTCATACGTGGTCTTTTTCTTTCAATAACAGCTTGTATACAAATATTCTATGTCTAAAATATTATTTATTAAGGAACACTTTCATATCTTTTTTTCTTATTTGCTTTTGATACTATAGACCATTTACTTGCTAAACTGGATCGCCTGGGTTTTTGTCCCGCATTCGTATTTATTTCGTAGGAAAGGATATGTTTATTATAATGGCTACTCGTCGGATTCGTTTTCCTTATATTCCGGTGTGCCACAAGGTTCGAACTTAGGATCATTACCTTTCAACATTTATATTAATTATTTGCTGAGGAATTACAGTACGATTATATATGCTATGCAGATGGCCTTAAAATATATGGCACTATAGATTGTGTTGGGAATTGTATCATCTTGCAGAATAACCCGATCAAAATTGGTGATTGGCGTAAGCTTAATAACATAGTATTAAATGTCAAAAAGTGTTATGCCGTTTCTTATTTTAAACGCATTAATCCCATTCATTTTAACATGAAGTTAACTACACAGTTGAATCTGGGCCTATTTCCAGAGTCAGTGAAAGTAAAGACTTAAGCGTGTTGTAGGTGACATTAATTTATACTTTTCAAATCGTATATCGTCAATATGTTTGTTCGCATCTAAATTGCGAGGTTTTGTAATTAGGTCCTATTGTAGCTTCAGCAATTTTCAGGCAATAAAGACTACAGCCCTAAAAAAAAAGTATAACTTATAAACACTCTAAAATAAACATTATATTCACAATATAAACACAAAAATGAAATTAAAAAAACACATGTCCGAGAACAGATTAAATTAACCACCCGTCAAAAACGATAAACAGACGGCCCAAATATGGTCACCAAGAACTTTAGCTGTACTTTGAAATGAAACTAGGCAATAAGTAAAACGTAGATAGTCATAGTTGAAATGTAACGAAACAGTACAATATAATGTGAATATATATTTAAAAAAAACCCTACATGTTTCGGCAATGATGCCTTTATCAAGGATATAAAATATAAATCTAAATTTATAAGATTTATATTTTATATCCTTGATAAAGGCATCATTGCCGAAACATGTAGGGTTTTTTTAAATATATATACTTTGAAGTAAAACAGACCTTTAATCGCCGACTGATTGAGTTTACCATATCATACCAAGGTCACGAAAATATTATATATATATATATATATATATATATATATATATATTAAAAATAATAGATTTTTTATTAGTTTTAGCGACCTTTTATTGAATTTTGATGTTTTTACGACGTTTCGACTTTTATTAATTCAGTCTTAAATAATAAAATTCTTATAAACACTAAATATATATATATATATATATATATATATAAAACTTAAAAGAAATTATCGACCGTACTATATTGGTTTAAATAAATTAATAAATTTTAATGCCTGTGTACGTCACTTTCATTTTTTGAACTCTACATTCTTATATCTCCTGAAGAATGTAATACAATTCAGATATAAGTATATTCTGCACAGTTTCATAGCAATAATATTATATCATTAATGACACAGTTGGATATGATTGATACGAAATTTAGTATGTAATAAATTAAATTCACCTGTTACCAATATATAGGTACGAACACTTAATTTTCACGGGCTATAAATATATTATATGTTCATAAGTACAACCTTTGACAATTAAATATATTTAATTGAACAATGTAATTTTATCTTTTATTAAAGTATCTGTCAATTGTATGAAAAGATTAGTTATAGAACTGATTCCAGTTTTAAAATGTCCATCCTCTGATCTATTTGACATCTGATGTACCTACGTTTAAATAATATAATCATTAGATATTTAATAATATTGAGTTATTTTGATAAATTGGAATAAATAAAAGGAATATTCAAATTTGTTAGATGAAAACCGATTAATAGTGGCAAAAAATTACTTAATTTAAAAACGATTTATTTATTAAACCTTTCACTAACAAAATAAATAAAAATTACTAAGCTAGCGGTGCCCATAATATTAGGTAAGTGCAAAATATATATCTTTTTTACGGAATTATTCTTCAATTAGCAAAGATGCTATTTTTATCAGTTAATCTCAAGTAATAGGTTAAGAGATTATACATATCTCGTAATCTTTATACAACAAATCATGAAATTTGTACGTGTTTTTGCCAGTTATTTTTTCTTTTTTAAAAAATTATTTGAATTTACCGATTTTTTAAGAAAATAGGTAAGATCAACTATCAAATTTCAAAATGGAATTTAAAAATTTCCATGTTAATTAAAGATTTAGGTATTCTATTTGATCCATAAACTTACCGTTAGAAGTCACGTTTGTGAAGTAGTTTAGATTTTTCAGTCTAGACTCGAATATAGTATTTTAATTTGATTTCCTATTTATAATTCTCATGTTTCGTATAATAGAATCAATTCAAAGAAAGGGTCAAAAATTTGTATTCTTTCTAATTGTGAGTTATTACCCTGAAATGGGTTACAGTCATTGTTTGCTGCTAGAAAGATTAATGCACACAACAAGAATAATAATTTTTTTAAAATTTATTACTTCTCTAGTGAATAATAGAATTCATTGTCCACGAGTTCAAGTGAAAATAACTAAAATAACTTAAAAAAGCTATAAAACCCCTTCAAATCCCCACAATCAATAATCCTATCCTAAATACGTATTTCGACAACTAAGTTGTCATCATCAGTAGGTAAAACCACTAATCACAGTGTTGAACGTGTGGCACAATAAAACTAGAACAAAGAATCGCGCACCAATTTAAATGGCGTCCACGACTTGCCTTAATTACCATTTAATGACAGTGCCTATTATGGGTGTATTTAAATATTCAATTTGCGTGTTTAATAGCTTGTGTTTCCTGGAATTTGCTTTTTTGATTTCTAATATTTACAAACAGTTCATTTTTTGAATTTTATTTATATTAGATAAAAATTTGCAGTTATCCATAGCGAGAAAGTGGTTATTATCTATACAGTATTCTGCAAATTCAGTATTTTTTATTCTATGAATAATCGACTTTTTATGTTCTTTTAATCTAGTATTTATGTTTCTACCACTTGTCCGGTATAGATAGCATCACAGTTTTACAGCTAATTTAATATACACCGGATTTTTCTAAATTTGTAGTTTTATCTTTGCTATTATGTAACATAGTACCTAAATTATTTTTATTGATATTCACTTTTATTTCACTTTTTTTTATTTCATGTTTTTAAACTTGTTTTTCTCAAGATTTTGTTAATTTCTTTGTGAACTCTTATATTGATTATCGTTAGATATTCCATGTTCCTACTTTAATTGGATCTCCCATGGTTGTAATATTTACAACGAATATTTTTTGAAAATACATAAAGTTAATTTTTCTTTATTTTTAATTTCTGTCTCTATAAATTAGAGTTTACTTTTTTATCCACTTTTTCATTATTTTGCTTGTGTTTTATAATTATATTATATAATATTAATGGTTTTATTGTTATGATTTCCTTTTGTTAGTGCAGTTATGCTTAAATACTTGTAATATTTCTTGTAATTTGGGTTAGCTATTGAAAATAAGTGTATTATTATATCACATTCCTATTATTTTATTTACTACAGATGGTATTTCGCGATATACTATTTTCGAAAATCATTAAACAGCGCCATTATTTAACAACCTTGATACTTAATACAAATAACTTTTGTCCAATCATTATATACTCTATACTATACAAATTACTGTCTATTGTTTACCTACCCGAGGGCTGGGTTATTTTTCTTATCCATCCCGCAACTGACAGAGCTTTTTGTTCCTTGGTTTCAGAGCTATCGAGGAAGAAAGCCCAGTGGTCCGGTATCTCTGTCTAGTAGTTCAGTACCAGAAAACAGTGTACCTTCGTCTAGGCCTAGTCCGCAACCAGTTCACATGTTAAAGCCCGAGCAACCCGTCCAACAACAACCAATGGTGAGTACTTTTTTCTTTGTTTTAATATACGTATGTTCATTTAATACATTGCATTAGTATATGTGTATCGTTGTTTTAAATTAAATGCCAACAATTAGTATTTGAATCTATAAAAGATCATCAAGTATTTACAAAATCTCAATATTATACCTTCGATATACGTATAACTATTAACATTTGTGTTCCTTTGGTTCTGTTAGTAATTATTCATTAACTGAAATAATAACCTAGTCCTAATTTTATTAATAAAAATTCATAATAAAAGTATATAATAATACCAAAATATAATAAATATTTAATTATATAATATTTTATCTGTAAAAAGGTAAATGAAAAAAAGGTTAATGTTTCGGCTGCCTTTCAAAGTTATTTTTTTATTATGTAATACATAATTATATTAATATGTAAAGAATATGGTATATTTGTGCCAAAGCTTTGTTTATTTTTTAAGTATTTGAACTTAAATGCAAACGAGCATAGTACATATAAAACTACAATAAGTAGTATTTAGTCTACTTAGCTTTATAGGGACATATATAATATAAATTATCAATAATATAATAACAACAAAATTTTCTTTTATGTATACTATTAAACTTATATATTTAAAATATATTATATCCTATATCTCTACTGTATTTGGACTTTAGGAAAAATTATAAATTCCAATAGAGTATAACTTCAATTTGCTATTTTATTCGGATCTGATTCCATAGAATAGAACGGTGCTTAGTAGAAGTTAGTAGTGTGTTATATAGGGTGCGGCGGAATTCATTAGACGATTTAAAATTGTAAAATTAGTATATTATAGACCAGGCAGAGAAAACTTATATTATAGGCGGACATACAGTTCACTGCCGAGACGTTAGTCGAGGCAATAGAATGTGTGTGAGGCAATTAATATACTTTCGCTGCAGTGTATTATATACTACTTTTTTCAAGCGTTTAATTAAAATATTTCTTTGACATTTTGTAAATCATTTTTAGGTTAGGCTCAAATGACAGATTACATTACATTATTGGCGTTTGACATTTTAGGTTAGTTACGCAAATATATGTCAGAATGAATTTACAATACATATCAGGGAGAATACATAGAGGGAGGCACTCTTCCCATGTTATTTAAATGTGTTTTTCTATTTTGCGTTCGAAATGAACTCATTATGAAACCCAAAACAGTATCGAAATGAGCTTCATTTCGATACGCTTTTTTTTTCATTCTTCAATGTTGGCGTTGTTCGAACAGAGAAATAAATATCATTGCTGTCATTTGATTTTAAGAATTTAAGTACATTTGACAGATATGATATATGTTCGTACTCTACACAAACAACGTATATTGTATACAATTGACAACAAGATATATTAGTTTCTATGTCACTCATGTTTATATTTTTAAATAAAATATCAAATAATGTTAACGAAAACTAATAAATAATATGTAATATAATATACTTCGCGGATACCAAGATTTAAATTTGACAATGTCAAGTATCAATGTGACCAACTGCATGATTTATATAAAAATTAAACTCTGAACTTCCAAATTAAATAATTCCAATTTATTAATGTAAAAAATACAAAATTGAAAAAATAGTATAAAAAACTCGTTTCATAAGGCCTTGTGCCGCACTCGCTCTTTAGAAAACTCGCCGCTATCGCGGCTCGTTTTCTAAACTGATCTCGTGCGGCAAAATGGTGCCTTATGAAACTTGTTTTTTAATATACTATTTTCTATTTTGCGTTCATAATGAACTCATTATAACACCCAAAACAGTATCGAAATGAGAATCATTTCGATACGTTTTTTTTTCAATTTTCAATGTTGGCGTTGTTCGAACACAGATGTAAATATCTTATTGCTGTCATTTGATTTTAACAATTTAACTACATTTAACAGAAGGATATACGTAAAAAAGCAAAATGCTACACAAACAACGTGTATTGAATACAATTGACAACAAGATATATTAGTTTCTGATATTCATGTTTATATTTTGAAACAAAATATGAAGTAATGTTTACGAAAATTAGTAAATAATATTTCGCGGATAACAAGATTTAAATTTGAAAATGTCAAGTATCAATGTGGCCAATAAGTTCTTTTATAAATCATTAAAGTATCGAACATTTAGGGAATTCAGTTTTAAGTTGGTCGCACCACGTCTATAAGTCGGTACTCATAGCGATAATTTAAGATTATAACTAGACTGCGGAAACGGCGCTATCCCGTATCGGGTGTTATTCGTCGGTGCCGACAATGTAAAATCTATCAACTTAACATGTATATATGAATGTTATAGCGCGATGGTGTTGATAAAAATTGTCTGTTTGTACTTCTTTTAATGCAAACGGACGGAGTTGTGAAATATATTTCGCCAGAGTCGTAATAAAGGCAATGAAATGTATATACGGAAATTTATTTTTACGAAAATAGATAAAACACTGAAGTTAAATGAATTTAAATTAATGTGAATTGAAATTAATTATATATATATATATATATATATATATATATATATATAATAATATAATAATATAATAACTTCGTGACCTTGGTATGATATGGTAAACCTAATCAGTAGGGGATTAAAGGTCTGTATATTACTTCAAAATATATGTATTTAAAAAACTCTACATGTTTCGGCTGTGTACGCCTTTATCAAGAGAATACAAAATATGAATGACAGGATATAAATCATATATATTACTACAAAAGTCTTTCAGGGAATGAAAATATATATATATATATATATATATATATATATACAAATAGATATTTTTTATTCACGTTAATTATTACAATATATTCTAAGCTTTGTTCTGTAAAGTGCGTTCTTTTATTAGACAGTACGTCTCTTAAATATAGAAAAATTTCGTTCAACATCAGAGCTAGTGAATGGCGCATAGAAATAATAATCTTTAAATTTACTATATCTACCGATTTCGGTATTTTGAACATTACTACAAAAGTTTTTCAGGGGATGAAAATCAGGGCTACGAGCGAATATATATCAATCTTATTATTTAAGCGAAACCGACTCTGTCTCTGCACCTGCATGGCTCATTAGAGGATAGCGTCTGTTCCGCAGTCTAGTTATAACTGATAATTAATAAACATTTTATTATGCGGTAATTATATTTACAATACAATAACATACATACATAATACATAATTTATTATGAAGAGAAACTAACGTTCTTTGATTTTGGTGTTGGAAGTGTGTAATTAACATTTATATCAACCTTAATTCAATCATAAGCAACTAAATTCAAAACTGCCATAAATTATCAAATTTCTCATTTCCTCTTTAAGAAAAAATATATTAACAAAGCTAATTGTAAAAAAACACGTTTCTTAAGACATTAAAGTACTCATTCATTGAACTTGAATTCGTGCTTTAAAACGTGTCTTATAAAACTTGTTTTTTAATATACAATTTTTTCAGCTCCACCGTATAATAATAACGACAAAATTGCCGCGGACAATATGAACTCCTTCAATATAAGGTTGTCAATAGGATATCGAAATGATTATATGCTTGAAAAAAAAAGTAATTTATTGTTAGATTTAAATAATAATACGTACATAATTTGAAAGTCCATAAGCATTTTATGTGAGCATTATGTTCTAAAATACATCGCTAAGATGGCCTCCATCTTTGGACAAAGAAATTTTTGCACACGTTGCATGAAAGAGTCTATAGTCTTCCTCGGCGTTTGCAGCGTAATCTGTTGTATTATAGTTGTGATTGATTCTTTTAAATCATCTTTACCGTGAGATCGATCCTGGGAGACATTAAATACTCCCATAAAAAGTAATCACATGCTGATGGATCAGGTGATTTCATAGACCAAGTTTATTAATGCTAAGGAAACGCGGTGGTGTATTACGTTCGTTATGGTGTCAAGAAGATAGTGCGACATCTCACATGGCAAGATCCTCAACGCAAACAGTCATCTCACGTACAGGTGAAGTAACTTGGCATTCGTGCTCACCGGATTTATCAGCATACGAATAGTTGTTATGAGGATTTCATTACATAAAGTCTACTAGAATTGCCCTATCAGCATAGGCGATTTAAAAGATCAATCACCACTGCGATTAAGCAATATCCATTACGAATGCTGAAGAAAAATATATATTATATCTTTCGAAGTGCAAGTGATTGGGCAACAGGAGTGAGAGTCGCATTCGTCAAAGCTTCGAATCCCGGGGTCGGCATGTGAGAAGTTCGTTTTTCCGGAATCGTTATCCTCTTCAGTTACTCTTAAATGTTGAGGAAGTTAAAGTCAAATCAATATTTCTACCCTTTTACGGTGAGGAGGTGTTGTAACAAAGTCACGGAATTCTTTACACACCGAATAATATATACTCTACCTAGAGTCTTGACAAGCTTTTAGCTTAAGACAGTGGGCCGCTATACGATAAAAAGAAACATAAATGTTTTTCTATGGACTTTCTAATTATGTACGCATTATTATTGAAATCCAGCAGTAAACTATTTCTAAACAGTTCTGCCCCACACTGTATATGTTAGGATTTGTAAGATCGTACCTATTTATACGAGGTGTTACCCAGAAATTCTCGGAAATGAATGGGGCGGCCGAAGTGATGATAGTACAGTTATATAGCACTAGATGGTGTGAGTTACCTCTATTCTAAGTCAGTTGCTAGGTGGTGACAAACAGTTTTTGTGTTTTATATTTGTTGAGTTGTGCTTGAGTTATTCTGCGAACTGTATCAAATTCTGCTTCAAATGATTTAGGTCAAATGCAAACTTATGAGTGGTACAAACGTTTTAAATATGGACGTGTGTCGGTTGTTGGTGATGAGCGTTCCGGTCGCCCATCGACGGAATATACGCGATAATGGACTTACCATACGTCACTTGTTTTGCGTTAGTTTCTGGCCTCAATGAAGGCGGCAGTACTACACCACACTCCTTACTCCCCAGATCTTGCCCCTTGTGACTTCTTCCTGTTTTCAAAGTTGAAACTGCGCCGTTTTGAGATGATTGAGAAGCTCCAGTCCGAATCACTGGCTGTGTAAACGCGTTAGTATGGAAAGACTTCCAGAATTGCTTCCAGTCATTGACTGATTGTAAGAACAATTTATTGTGTTTTTTTTACATTATGGGAATTCCTGGGTAGTACCATTTATAAAAATAAATTATTTCTTAATTTGATGCAGTTTATCCAACTTAATTATATATCTTTAATGTCTCGGATCCGTTATACATTAACTTCTTTCATAGCTAATTGCAAAATATTATCTTTTAAATACAGACAGGTAAATGTGCTTATAATATGAGTATTATTACACTTTAATGGCAATAATAACAAAACTTAAGTATTAGAAAACAAAATTCTCAAACTTATTAGGTCGTTTTACTTATTGTTTTTGTTATCGATATTAGGCCTGTACAACATGCCTTCTGAACATTTTGTGTAAAGAAAACTTAAATATAACTATTAACTCCTTGTGTTCTTTAGAATTCAATATATGTAAACAAACAAACAGCTCAATTACATAATATTTTTGTAGTTCAATTGAAATTTTAGATACAATCTTCAAGTTACTTCTATTTAAAATTTGGACTCTCTAGGTATTTTTGATTATAGCCATTAATTTTCTTATTTCACTTTTCATAAAAACAATAATTATTCTTTACGCTTCACGACCTTCTATACTTCTAAGGTTTTCACTCTATTTACCCGACAATAATAATTTTACAGATTTATACATTCATATTTCGATATTTTACAATGATATTCCACATCGATGTATATAATGTTGCTATAAATTGCAAATTAATTTTGCACCAAAGCTTTTACTTAATATATTGTTAAAAGATCCAGCGATCAGTATAGAAAACCTATTCATATTTAAGTGAATACAATACATAGAGACGTCTCATAAACATTTGTTACCTATAAATTATTATATAAACGTAAATTATATAAACATAAAATTACATACTAGAAAAAGAAAATTAATTCTATATTAATAATGTAATAATTAATTAATTTCCATTACGTAAACCCATTTTTATCGAATAACCCTCTTTTAGAATTGGGAACTGCCTGAACAAGACGTGTGGCATTCTTCCAAGTTTTGGATTGTTTCGTTCTTTAATAGAATCAGCTTTTCTCACTCTCATATCGTGTTTGTCCCACAACAACTCAATAGGATTCAAATCCTGGTTTTCAGAGGGCCAAGTTATAACTTGTTTTTATCTTGCAAAATGTTTTTATCTTGCCTTTGTGTCAAATAATCTTTGCATGTTTTGGCAGTGTTCTTTGCATGGAATTTTACCCAATTAAACGTGAATCAGATGCAGCTGCAGAATTTTTTAAAATAAATTTCGTTGCGTATTAATTCATAATTATATTGCAAATTGCCAATACCCTGGAATGAGAAACGGTAAATACTTAAATATAAGTCCTTATATTTTATAGTTGGTACTATGCAATTGCAGAGCATTTTTTAGATTCGAGATCTGACAAAACTCGACCACGTTGATCAGATATTTGAAACATCAATTCGTCAGTCTAAAGAACATTTTTTTACCATTCTACTGATCAATCGCGATACTGCCGTGTCCATTTTAAACTTTTGTCAATTTCCCCGCCGCAAAAATGGTTTGTCGACAGCTATTAGTACATAGAAATGTAATTCTCGTAATGACGTTTTAGTGAGTTGTTAGTGAGATTCAGAGTTGCGGTTAGCGTTTCAGTCCTGCAGCTTTTTCTGGTGCTCACGTTTCTATTCGTACTTGAAATTCGAATTAGTAAAACCATCGTACACCGAATTTTAAAAATACAGGTACCATCCTTTTAAAATTAGTTCAAGGATTGACGCCGAACTATTTCCAAAGGAGGTTTGATCTCATTGTATGTTTTGCATGTTTTAGTAGAAGAAAATCTTAATATCTTTAGCTACATATTCTGGAGCAATAAATGTCTATTCTACAATAATGGTAGTGTTAGCAAGCATAATGCTCATTACTGGTCAAACCAAAATCCACATTGGATGCAAGAAGCGCGCTTCCAGACAGTGTGTGAACAAACGTTTGGTGTGGCCTTTTCAATAGTTATTTAATTGGTCCTCATTTTTATGAGGAAAACCTAACTAGACAGTGTTATTTAAATTTTCTACAAAATGCGTTGCCAGGTTTAAGAGAAAATATTCCTCTCGAAAAAGGAAGAACAGTGATTTAGTGCTTTGGTAATAACATGGTGTTCCACCTCACATCAACGATCATTTAAATATGATTTAACCTAATGGTTGAATTGGTAACAGTGGTTCTATTCCTAGGTTTGTGCCTTCTCCGGGCTTGTCGCCTCTTGATTTCTTCCTTCTGGTCGTTCTATCAACTTGGATGATTTGAAGAACAAAATTCGTCAAAGTTGCCAAACAATAACCCGAGAAATGATAACTTCTGCATGTAACAGAGCGTTAATGCGTCGTGTGGACACTTGTGTGCAGAAAGGTGTCGCAGAATTCGAGAACCTATTCTTTAGAAAAAATATTGTTAGTTGTTTTCTATCATTTGTATCATTTATTAGTAAATAATGATTAAAACACCTTCCGTTCAAATAACATTTCTCTATAGCGTTCACAGAAGTTTCTCAATAATTATCTCAAAAATTGCAAAAGTAATAAAAAAATTATTTGCGTTTTCTTGATTAATATATTGTAGCATTAAAAAATATAGGATTCCATAAAAAAAAAGTTGACGTTCAAATGACCTACAAGGCGATAACTAAATGCAAAACTAACTCTGTTATTCTATAATCATAATAATAACATTAATAACCTTTATTATCCAACAGCAAGTCATTTACAAGATAATAATTAAGATAATTATAAACGATTGCTATCTACAATAGTTTATATACATATATAAAAAATAAAAAAAAATAAAAAGCAAAACACCAAAAAAAGAAAATTTTAAATTAATACAAAATATTCTTATATAAAAATTAAAATTTATGTTATAAAAACAGCCTTAACATAGAAAAGTAAGTGTAAAAGAGAACAATGCTGACTGCAGAATGGGTTCAGATCCAAGGTGTGACAATTCCGCATCATGTGTACCAGAGGTGCCTTATTTAAAACATTAGATCTGGCCGTTGGCAATAGAAACATGGCACACGAGCGTGTACGGTAAGCCGGCACAAGAAAATCAACCTGAGACAGAAGACCAGATGCATCCATGGAGTTGTTAACCAGTTTCAAAAGAAAAGTGGCGCTTGCTCGTTCCTTTCTACCAGTTAGAGAGCGAAAACCATTTCTACTGAGCAAAACGCCATAATCCGTCCCACGCATTAGATAAATTCCATCGCACCTGAAGGTGAGGTATTTAAGGAAACGTCTCTGAATCCTCTCCAAAGCGATTTGTTGGTAGACGTAGTAAGGATACCACACAATTACACCATACTGGAGCATACTTCGCACATAAGGATACAAGAGACACTTTAGAGTCGACGGATTACTAAAGTCACGACAAGTTCGTATCAGGAAGCCCAAAGACTTTGAAGCCGCATTACACAGAGAAGATATGAACGGCCAATTGAAGCGACACATCAAATAAAATCTCTAAGTCCTTAACCCCAGATCTACGAGGTATCACCATTTGATCTACACTGTATGGAAAATGATATGGATTCGCAATTCTTGAATATGTCACAATGGCACATTTGTCAATATTCAAAGAGATGTTGTTTTCATTACACCAATTGTGCACAAATTTCAAGTTGTTATCAAGCTCGTAGCAATCTTCAATATTCGTAACTTTCATATAGAGCTTTAAGTAATCCGCGTAAGCCAAAACTCCACATTCCAGTGAACAAAGTAAATCATTAAGAATTATATTAAAAAGTAAAGGCCCCAAATTAGAGCCTTGTGGTACACCGGATGTTGGATGGAAACGTCGAGAGTGGAAACCATTGAAGCAGACATAACATGAGCAAGAAGCTATTTAAAAAGAATTGAGATTCAACAACAAAGGAGAGGAATGATCGATGGTATCGAAAGCTTTGGCGAAATCCGTATATAGTACATCGACCTGAAGGCGATCATCGATAGCTTTGCTTATAAATTGCGTTATTTCTACTAAATTAGTGGTGGTAGAATGCTCTGCAACAAAATCATGTTGGTAAGGAGACAGCAGATCACGTGCCTCAGACACTATTTGTTCATAAATTAAAGATTCGAAAACCTTGGCAAAATTGCTTAATATGGTAACTGGTCTGTAATTGGAAATATCACTGCGATTGCCACTTTTATAGGCTGGCACAATCCTGCCAATCTTCCAAAATTCAGAAAAAGAACCAGTAGAAATAACCAAATTGAAATTTACTGCTAAGGGTTCTATAGACTTTAAAAGATAAAGTAACTTCCATTTCAAACATTTATTCGTAAATATACCAGGTGAAGAGTTGCAGTCTCTTAAACTAAAACCAGGGACACTAGATATACTTTAGAATTTATATTCTTCAGCTTCAATACATACATTTAAACGAACAATCAATAATAATGAAATTAAAGATGTATTAGAACTGCGTAAAAAGGCAAACAAGTTTTTGGAATGAACCAGCTTTATATTACGTTTTCTAGTAGTAATTTATAATAACATATGATTATTACACCTTATTAAAAATATAATACATTATCATATATCAAAGGTTACTTATAAAAAGTTAATAAGATTAATTCATTGGTTGTTATATTTAACATAGTGAACACACTACTCCTACAATCATTAAATATTGCATAGTAAATCATCAAAAGGAAAGGTATATGAGTCTATTCACGAAGGCGGCAATATTAGGAGGAGAATGAAGAAAAAATCGTCCCGTAAACGGAATCCTCCCGTCCTTTTATGCCGACGAGATACTAGAAATCGTCGAATTCTCCGAGGGAGAGATGCGCCACAATTAATCATTTATGGGCCCCGGAGTTCCTTCCGGATCTACGGGTGTACGACCGTCGGCATAAACTTGACAAATTACGAACAAAACAAAACACCTAATAAAATGGCACGTCAGATGTTGGGGCAAGGGCGCGGGACGGAGGTCACGTTAAGCACACAACAACAACAACGGGAACAACACAACAGCACTGTCCCAAATTTAAGTAAGCCGCTGTCATGTCAGACTCGTCAGACAGCCAGCCAAACAGAGAGGGAGATAAAGATAGAGAGAACGAGTGTTCTTTTTGGGGGGATGACACCCCAAAACGTTACGATAGGTCAGTACAGGGAGCAGACTGTTCTGGCTGTATGAGAAGGGTAAAATCTTCAGATCTACCCTAAAGTCACTCTCAATCTTTGTTAACCGCAGAAGAACGTGGGAATTGGGGGGGTTTTCCCGGGACGAAAGGGGAGACCGGAGAACCGCTTGGTGTGTGCGGTTAACAAAGATGTGGTAACACGCGAGCTTTTTCGGCTCTTCTGAAATCCTGAAAACCCGAAAGTTTATTAAATTGAGCGTGAGTGGGTTTTGAGGTAGATGAATGGGGAGGGACGACCGACAGGCGGTGGGGTTACATAGGGAAAAAGAAGGAATTTCCGTGGATTTTTCCTTGTTGCCTCGATATATCCTCTTGTCTCTTCTGTGTCCTATTTATCTAGGAGTTATACGAATTATTTATCGGTTCGATATACGATTCATTGACAAATATATAAAGGTACTTGTCTTTTTCTAATATGTACTCGTAATTTCGCTTTCTCTTTAAATTAAGATTTAAAGTAATTGTTTAATACTTTTAGAAACTGTTTGCTTGCTGTCTTGGTTTTATTGTAAGTGTCACATTATAGATACTTTTAAAAAAGTATTGAATACGAGGTCTTTTCGAAAGGCCCTCCAATCTTGAAATAATTGTACAATAAATGTAATAACTAGGTAGCAATATAATTTTTGCCAAGCGATATCTGCTAAGTGTCTCGTGTTCAAAAATTTTATAAAATACATTTCTGTTACTATACTTACGATAATGTAATCGCATTTCATGCAGAAATTTAAATAAAGTGATAGTCTGATTAAATAAGAATGCAATTAGCACCATTAACTGCTGATAACGTGATATATATTCATAAAGTTATAAGTATGGACTGGAGACGAGAGGCCGATGACTTCTTTTTTTAAGATTTTTTTAATTTTATTTATATAATTAGAAAGCAAACGGGTAGTGATCTATAAAATACGAAATACATTTTTATTTGTTCATTTTATAGTTCAAGTTGAGTAAAGGAGTCACTTTATTAACTAGTCATATTATTAACTAGCAAAACTTTCTCAAGATTCTCTTCTGTAAAATTTGTTCTCTTTGAATTAAATACATCCTTGTAGCTAGAAAACTTTCTTTCTACAACGCAACTTATAGGTGTATAATGGAAATATTCTTTTATTTCAGCGTATTTAGTAGTTAGATTTTGAGCCATTGTCCCCATACATAATTGCCGCATTGCTATTCATTCTGGATTTCTATTAAAAACTGCACCTAACTTTTGCTGAAGCCCACATCCGAAGTCACTTGGAATATTTTTCAAATTATTAATAGCCGCATCTGATGTAGTTAATCCATCATTTAATTTGAGATTTTGATTTTCAAAATAAGTTATTAGTTTTGGCAAATTTCCAAAGTGTTCTCGACGAAAGCATAACTGATTTTTTAAATTTGGAACTTGTATCAGTTCCTTGCACTCAGAAATACTTCGAGCATCGTCATTTAAACATGTAACGAAATTTTGTAAACTATCAAAATTCTTTGCAAAGAAACTATAAGCATGCAAAGATGTTCCCCATCTAGTTATTTCTGGAGAGGGACGCAGTGACAAAGATGGAAGTTTTTCCCTGTAAAGAGCTACTCTCAATGGTGCTTTTCTCAAAACTTTTGTAAAAGCGGATACAAGTCTATCAACTTCTGGAAAGTTGTCTCTGATATATTCCCAGATTTTGTGGAGAGCATGTGCTACACAAGTAATATGCAGCATATTAGGATATGTTTCCTTTAATTGTTGGCCTGTTTTAACATTTGGTGCATATTCTCGTAAATGGTTTTAGCTACTGTTTCCGCGTCAAATGTATTTATAACTTTTGTTGCTATTACATTGTGAGTTATATGGCTTAGTTGTCACACAGGCGTGTATATCGACAGTTTCGTCGGCACTTATCCATAGGTACTGATTTGAAAGATGGCTTCTAATGCGTTCTACTGCTTTTGCGTAGCACTTAGAAGCGTAAAGTGGATTCATCAGGAACATTTCGACCAGTATATTGTTGGAGAAATGTTTCGAAGGCGGGGTTGTTAAGTTTATTTAATGGAATATTTGCAGCTATTAAAGTTTCACAGAGTTCTTCTTTAAAATTTTCAGATTCCAACGGGTCTAATTTCTGCGTAGGTGCTTTCGATGCTAAGTGACGTTTTACGTGCGTTTTTTTGGAATTTTTAACGATATTTTACAGGCTTAGCAATAAATTTTGGAATCACTGGCAATGGACATACAATCAGTTAGACCCTTAATCCAACAATCAAAGAATGTTCTAGATTTAAATAAATGAAAATTAAAAATGTATGCGTAAGTTACTGAAACTTAACGGAATTCACTGGACTCTTACGTCAAAATAGTTGGGAGAAGTAGATTCGATGAAACGATATTAAACAAGATGTTTTACAAAAATTACGAAGTATGTAATTATGTAATTAACAGTTAAAACTATGGAAAAAAGAAACGAACTCAACGTACTTTATTTATCATACGAAATATAAACTAATAAATAAAATAAAATGGAAAAACTCCTCCCGCTTCTATCTACGTCCATGAAGAAACGAATTTAACTGTAAAATTGAAGTAATTGCGTCACAATTCGACGACAAAAACAGATGTGCGGTTAACCGAATAAATAGTGCTATTCAATAACTGCGTGTTGTACTTAGCGATGTTATAGACTATTTATATGCTCCATCGTAATTCCGGCCTCTCGTGTCCGGTCCCTAGTTATAAGTTACCGAAGAATATTAGTTGTAGAAATAAGGAAGAAGTTGGATACTTTAATAAACAGTATTTGTGTATCTTTTGGTAATTAATTTAGTGGCTATGAATTGTATACTAGCTGTAGCAGACCTTTTGCTAAGAGAGATCTACGAAATTCAACATTTTCTTAAATTGCGTAATGACATAAATCTTCTTAGAGATGAAATGCAAATATTGCATGTAAAAAAATTTATCAGGTAAGAACACTTGCGTAATAAAAATATTTCTTACGATATTTATCTTAAAGAACCTAAGGGTCGATACTACCACTATTACCGTAGTATTCTTAAAGCGTTTGTAAAATATAAAAGAACTAAACACTTAAACTTTGGGTTGAAATGATTTTCGCGTTTTTTGAATTGCGTCTTTCTTCGCCGGCGTTTCCTCCACTATTGCAAGGGTCATCTTCAGGGCTGCTACTACTGTTACTGCACTGAAACTGTGCATTGTGTCTCAGTGCAGCAACAGCTATAGCCCGGAATCCCAAAAGCAATAATGGACAATTACCTATAAATGTCTTTCTTTTCTTCTTTATTCTTTCTTCTTCTACGTTTAAATTAATTAAAAAATAAATTAAAAAATAAAATTATTATTACTATTATTACTATGAGTTAGAGAGAAAAGCAGTGTAATAGGTTCACTAATTGACAAAAATAGTACACACTGACAAATAGATAATGATAATTGTGATAAATCAAAAATAACCGATAAACAAACTAGTAAATAAAGCAAAACTCTGCAACTTTAACTATAGATTTTCTCAAACAGAATGTGTAAGTCAAAAGAAGTTTCGGAATGAAGGAGGAATTTATCAAAAAGAATTTTTAAATTACTTATTCGACAAATAATTTAAAAATTCGATTTAAAATATTTAGTGCTCAGGTTTGCATAGCTTTATGAAAATTACTGTACTAGACTAATGTTTTGATATCGTAAAAATCCAAACTGTAGAAAGAATTATATGTAGGCAAGAGTAAATAAAACAATAGTTCTTAAGGCAAAGTGTTTAGTTAACGTCATATAATAATATCAAAAATATAGTTACCAAACAAATTTTATTTAGATTTTACTATTTTTTCAGGGGAAGTTCCTAGCGTTTTCATTGAACTCAAAAGTTATTAATGTTCTAACGAACAAAATGCATGAACTAATCAAGAATATATAATTTTTTATTAATTACGATTGCCTTCCTATGATCTGGCAACTTTTCAATTTCGCACTTGACAAAATCCGGAAAGTGCAGAACTCTTTAAGCCAATTTCGAAGTGCGACATCGCTATCAAAGAAGATTCGTTGAAGATTGTTTTATGGATAGGGAAAGAGACGGAAATCTAGCGGGGCGAGATTAGGAGAATAAGACGGATGTGGAATGACCTCCCAATCGGCCTCTTAAATAGTCAGTTTCGTAATGTTACCAATATGAGTACACTTGGCAAAGAGGGGCAATTTCCAGTGCAGTGTCGAGAGCAACGTTAAGGGCAGAAACGCGCGGCACGAAATCTCAAGCATCTGTATCAAAGCACACTTGTTCAGTATTATTCCACTTGTCGTTGTGAGTACATGTCATTACACATATACTTAGAAAATGTCGCATTTAGGTACATTTCGGAAACGGCGTATTTCGAAAAAACTAGAAAACGTATTAGCGAGTATTCCGGATTTAGAATATGAAGGTGATAGAATTAAATGTGTAAGGTGCGACGACTATTTGACGTGTACAACAGGTGGAAGTGCGAACGTCACCTAAAAATTATAAAATACTGTCGTCTGCAATCCGTAGCAAACGATACAGCGAACAAATAACATTTGATATAGATGTTTGTTTTATTATATGTAATCTACCGTTCACTTTGCTAGACCAAAAAGCATATGTATTCTTCTGTAGCAAGTATTCAGATTATACATTACCAAGTCGGACATCGATAAGAAACGTTATGCCATCTGCTCGTGACTATGTTGAAAGATGAATTAAAGCAGAATTGAAAGATAAAAAATTGTTATGTGTAGACGAAACCGATCGTCAAAAAATTATGTGGTGAATGTGATGGTACGTACAATGAAAGAATATGAACCGTCATCCCTTATCTTACTTGCTTCCAAAAGAGTTGCAAAATGTACTAGCGATGAAATTTAAAAAGTGGTGTTGAGCGCATTGAACAAATTTCAAGTTTTAACAAACCAACTTTTAATGTTTAATGTTTGTGAGTAACATGCCGTTCTTAGGCCGATCTCTTAAAGAAGAGAGTGGGAATCTGTTACATGTAATATGTAAAATCCATGCTTTAAATCTTATGGCGCAATTGATACCTAAATGTTATCCACGAGTAAATGATTTAATAGCTCATACGAAGACAGTGTTTCTAAAGTCCCCAAAATGTACAAAACAAATTTCATGAACTGTGTCTCAAAGTGCCTGAACCACCACAGCCGATTACTACGCATTGGGAAACATGGTTAGAGGCTGCGTTTTACTACTGCGAACATTTTGATGATGTAAAAAAGTAGTACGGCTACTGACTGAGACACAGATTTGTGAGAACCTCGCCAGACTATTCACCACATTACACCTGAGTGCCACTTTACAACATATGGAGGTGAGATGAGTGACTTCTTTGAAGACACTGACTCCATGTTGGACTAAATCAACGGCCTTGATTTTAAAATTTAACTCTGTTCTGTGTAGATGTGTTTGTAACTTTATATTTCAATCCATGTAAGCCATACCCTAAATCGGCTAAATAATAATAATTAAATAAATTGCCATGAGAAATTGCTAAATTGCAAAAGGTAAACTCTAGAGAAAATATTCGGCGAGAAAGTAAAACGATTGCATTGATTTTGATACTGATCGAAGATAGAATTGTAAAATTAAAAAGCAAGAAGAAAATTATGTATAACGAAGAAAAGAAGTAGACTTAGAAGGAGATGCAAGCTAATACTGTTAGTTAAAGACAAAAAAAAATTGTAAAAATGGAATAAAGTATCTGGAATAATAGAAAGAAATCTTAAAGAAATATGTCTAAATGGTCTCTGTAAAGCTTATTTATTAATCTTTCACATTCTTCCATGCATCTCCAGTCTTAGATACTTAGATTCTAATTTCCAAGTGCACACACTCCTCTGCCTCGCCAACGGATGTTTTTGCTTTCATGGGGTTTTTAGAGACTTCTAGTTCTCTTTTAGTTGATGATGTCGCAATTTTACCGAAACAAAAGCAAAGCTTATAGGAAATATTGTTCTGTAATATATCATTTAGTCACAGTATATTATACATAATCAAGAAATACTTACAAATATATACAAATTCTTGAAGCGGGTCTTAATGTAACAGCAGAGTACATCATAAGAAATAGTAATCTTCATCATACTATAAATATGTGGTAGGTTAAGGATGATTTAAAATAGTAACGGATAGAACAAGCTTTACTATTTAATCCACTTGATATGAACTAACGACGCTATACATAAAAATAAAACGCGATAAGTATCCGCAGATAACATGATAGTTTTATTTTCGAAGGGCATCGAACTCACATCGTTCGTACCAAAACTCATTCTTGGCGGATAGCAAATGTGAGATCGATAAGGATAGTCAAGCGAAAGCGAATAAAATAAGAGAGGGAAAGTGATCGCGCGCCTGGAATTGCCACTGCTTCTGTCTCTTGCACCGTTCTGCCCTCTGTGTACGTCTATGTGTGACACGATACAAATGAATCGGTATGGGGAGTTAGGGCCCGCGAAATGTGCCTTCCCCACCCGAATATCCGACCTTAACTTCAACAAGAGACGCCGTAATCGATAGATAACGCAGGTTCATATTTATGCGGCGTATACTTTGTGCATAAATATTCGATAAATCAGGTTTCTATCAGGGAAGGTTCTGGACAAATGATCATTGACTCATTTTCTAATTTTCTAGAGGATATCTTTTAAGTTCATAAATATCTTAATCTCTAAAATAAATAGACTAGCATTAAGCATGATACGAGCATGATTCACTGGAATATTAAAGAGTGTAATACCTTACTATAGCCGCTTATATAATCGAACCGATAAACGGGTACATTTTTTAAAACACCATGAATAAAATGTATTTACTAATTATATTAATGATACACTAGATAAAAATATATGAGGAAAGAAGTAAAGAGAAACATTTTGGAAAACAGAAATTTTGGTTATTACGAAAGCTGTTTATACTAGTAAAATAGATGAACATGCTTATTTGAATGCAAATCGCAAGCTTGCCAGATGAATAGCGGTATCTAAAATAATAGCAAAAAATTCATCTCGTCTCGCCACTGTTTGATAAATGATCATCTTCAAATACCCAATATATGTACCATAACCCAAGTAGTTGTCAATATAATTAAGTTTGGATATTTGACAACCAATGGATTGGAACAACAATATATTTACGAACAAAAGTATTAAGTTAATAATTTGTCTCTTAGGTTGGCTAAGATTTGCTTCCATTGCAAAAATTGAACATAATATGGGCATATCCAGTATATGCCTAGACTTGGAACAACACTAATTAATACTTTATAACTAGAGAACGGACACGCTTACCACATGACGCAAAGCCCAGTGCAGTACTGGCGAAAGGCTGTATTTCTAAAATATTTAATTTTATTTATATAATTGGAAAACGAACGGGTGGTGATCTATAAAATTACGAAATACATATTTATTTGTTGAAAAGTTGTATTTATAAAGTTTTTAATTTTATTTATATAATTGGAAAACGAACGGGTGGTGATCTATAAAATTACGAAATACATATTTATTTGTTGAAAAGTTGTATTTATAAAGTTTTTAATTTTATATATATAATTGGAAAACATATGGGTGGTGATCTATCTATCTAAAATTACGAAATACATATGTATTTGTTGAAAAGTTGTATTTTTAAAGTTTTTAATTTTATTTCGATAATTGGAACATTTTTATTTGTTCATTTTGTCGTTCAAGTTGAGTAAAGGAGTATTAATATTGACTAGCAATAGTTACGTGCTATTTCTCTTACGAAATACGATAAACTTATTTATTTTATCTACGTACTCGACACCACTGGAAAACACTATATTCTCCGAATACAATAGCTGGGTTGTCCATTGTTATCGCTGCGAGACCAGGTGGCCGAGTAAGTCAAACAAATACTTCATTGAATTACGCCGGGATGTACTGAGCGACGTTATACACAATTCCAATTGCCGATTGCGTTTTATGGAAATTGCATCCGTTCTCTATTTATAACACATAGTTAGCATTTTTCAATTACTAAATGAATTGCGCAGAGGCTTGTTACTCGTCAGAAAAGGTAAAAGAGATGGATAAACAGAGTCTACAAGAATTGTTCGGAAACTACGTGGTCTAACACAGAGATGGCACGAATTTGCAGTAATCTTCTTTACCATTCTGTAGAATCATCCTTTAATAAGTTAAAGAGCGATCTGTCAATTAGTCTGTTTTTGACAGTACGCCAAAGTGAACGTCTCGTGTGATTTTGTATTAATATAACAACAAAAGTAAAATAACTATTTTGAAAAACAAAATGTTTTTTTGTCAAAAGAACTTGCGTTTTCTTTGTTAGGTTACGCAGTTTCAGTACCACCCTCGTATAACCAGTGCTACTCAACAACTTATATGTTCGTATACGTTTTTTATAATGATATATTAAAAGGTTTCTTTTTGCTTGCGAACTATATTTTAGATATTCAAAATACAAACTTTTACAATTTAGACTTATTTCCGATCATAAATCTTAATTGTTTTTTTCGAATACTGTTCAGCGTTCAACGTCTTTCTTCTATTTGATTAAATTGTGTATCTGTTTTTACTGATGTGAGAGGTTAGCTTGTAGGTGTGTAATTTGTGTTGCCCATACACAAATAAGGTGTTTCATTACTTCGTTGGGCTGGTATATAAACACAAAATATATAGTAAGTTACTCCCAGAAGATGTCTCCTTTCTCTACTCCTCTTCCCAAGTGTTTTTTCTTGCGTAATATTTTACAGGATTATCTTTCTCTTCTCATTCATGGATCAGATCAGTACCTTCCCTATGCGATCTACATTTCTTTCTTTTCATATTTTCCTAGGTCTTCATTGTTTTTTACTTTTTCTACCCAGCTTATTTAGAACAGCTTTCTATAGGTCCATATTACTCTGTTCATCTGTTACTGATATTTTTCTTTAAATTCCAGGTCTTTATTTCATCAAGTACAACGGAGAACACATACCACCTCAAAATTGGGCCCAAATGTTTCTATTTTCTGACTTTTGCTACTTGCTCTCTTTTTATCTATAAACTATCTGCCAATGTTGTTATTGCAATAAATTTAGTTTTTTTGCTGTTCAATGTTAAACCTTGTTCTTTGTTAGCTTCTACTCTCGGCAATAAGTAACATAATATATTTGCCAGTAACTTCGAATTGGTGTTTCTTAAAATTATTTCTTTTTAGTGTAAATTAAAGAGCAAATGTGAGAGTACACAGAGTACACAAGGAATGAAGTAGGGCTTCATTCCTTCTTTGATCTGTATCTCTTACATTGTAAATTTGGTTGAAATCTATCAATATCTGTGCGCTGCTAATGACCAGACGTGTTATTTTTCTTCATAATCTGGTGCCAACTTATTTACTGCTTGAGTTTAGTTTAACTCCAGTAGATAATTAATTATATTAACAGGTGCTGATGCTCTCAGAAGTTTATTCTAGATTTTAAATTTGGCGGAGAAATTTCGTATAACCATAACAAAAAGTGTAGTAGATTGTTGGTTTTATCAATTCTTTGACAGCCCAAACCTCCGAATGTTGTTTTAAAGAAAATATTTCTGCAAAGCAAGTCTAATATGGTTTATATATGCATAGATTTTATCAACCAATATTTGTTAGTGTGTATTGTTTATAACGTGTTCCATTCCTTCTACTTTAGAATTATGGCATTTAAAGAAAAATACTTAGCTTTTCTTTGTTCATTATGATGTATTCTTTTTGTGGTGTATTAACGGACAAATGTCTTAAGCTGAAAGCTTGTCAAGGCTCCAGGACTGCTTGGAGTGTATACAGTGTGGTCATAAAGTTTGGAACCAAGCTTATAACCGCATTATTTTACATTTTTAGGAAAAACGTTCGGACAGGTAAATTTTCTTTTTTAAAACGCTATATTTTGACATACATTTTTTTTCTATGACGTCATTGGTTTTCGAGTGATGACGTTATCAACACTTCCTTTAAATGGCAACCATATTATTTTTTTCTCGTTTTTGGTAGATCTTTATATCCACCAAATAGTGATATAAAACAATTGGTATGTTGCATCACAATTTTTTTGAAAAAATGATATAAATTTAGAAAAAAATACGAAAATTTTATTTTTGTACAAAATTAAAATTAAATTAAAAAAAAATCTGAACTTAAATTTATTGTAACAGTTAACGTATTTTTAAAATTTTCAAAATGGACCCCACCAACCAACTGACACTGTCCCAGCCGAGTGTAAACACTTCGTATACTCGCCTCAATTATGTCTGGGGATATTTGTGCAAGTTCTACGCGAATTCGTTCTTTTAAATCTTCTAAATTGTTCGGTTTGTTAGAAGACACTTTCGATTTCAAATAACACCACAAAAAAAAGTCTAACGGAGTCAGGTCAGGAGAACGAGGTGGCCATTCTATGGCGCCTCTCCGTACAATTCATTTATTGGGAAATATTTCGTCAAGATAGTGGCGAACCTCTACACCGTAATGGGGAGGCGCCCCATCTTGTTGAAACCAAATATTTGGATGGGGTACATCACCATCCTCGTGTTTTGGGAAAATAACAGCGAGCGCTGGAACCAGTTCAAATCTTAAAAATTCTAAATATTGCACAGCAGTCAAATTTCCTTAAAAAAAATATTGTCCTAAAATGCGTCGTCCAATCATTCCAATACGTTAACTTTTCCTCTGCGCTGAGTATGACACGCTTGAGTCCAATGCGGATTGTTCTGCGACCAATATCTGCAATTATGGCGGTGAACAGATCCATTTAGGCAGAACGTAGCTTCATCTGAGAAGACGATGTTTTCCAAGAAATTTGGATTTTGGTCACAACGTAACATTACGTCTTCACAGAACTGCAGTCGACGATCTTCGTCATTCTCATGTAATTCCTGTACAAGTTGAACTTTGTAAGGACGATAGTGTTCTTTTTTAAATAAGTTGACGACAAATGAGTGAGCCACCTGATTGGCTAACGCAAGTTGTCTGGTGGAAACATGATGCCTTTCTTCTGCTTCTAGAAGCACATTTAATTTCATATCTTCTCCTACTTGAGGTCTACCTTGCCGTGGTCGATCTTTTACGGATCCAATTTCGGTAAACTTTCCAACTAGTTTTGTCACCGTAGACCTGGTAATTGGAGGTCTATCAGGGTGTTCATGGTTAAACAAATCGCATGCTTCTGCATGCGTTCTTTGTCTGTCCCCATACCCAACCATAATTAAAATTTCGATTCTTTCTCGCTCAGATAAATGTGCCATTTTTTATATTAGCGAAAATGAACAATTTTTACGCAATATCTCAAAAATTTAACGTCAAAAATAGAAGTAAATAATTTAACAATGTTGTCGCCATAGAAACAATTTCAAACTAAAATTTTTGTACATAAATTGTATAAAAAGAAGCAAGAATGTCATAAAGAAATATCTTGCAAAAAAGTGCGTGTTTTTGTTTTTGTAAATTTTTTGCATAGTAACATGAGTACATGTGCTTTTGACGATCCGGTTTGTTCAAGAAGAATATTTAAGTCCTCACACAAGACAAAAGTGTGAAAAAAACTTACTTACATATTTCAGTAAATTTTGTAAGCTTAATTAGTTTTTGAAATCTTCAATTTTTGGGCGATAATTTTAATTAAGAAATGGCCTGCCACATAATGTCAATTTTTTAAATAAATTAAACTTCTTTGGCCCTTTTTTGTGAAACTATTTAATGTTAAATAAGATTTTTTAATAAGTAATTAGCCGATTGGGAAGACGAATTTCTTTTGACCTGGAGCGAATAACGCAGATTACTATTGGTCGCAAAGCATTTACACTCGGCTGGGACAATGTCAGTTGGTTGGTGGGGTCCATTTTGAAAATTTACGTTAACTGTTACAATAAATTTAAGTTCAGATGTATTTTTTTTAATTTAATTTTAATTTTGTACCAAAATAAAATTTTCGTATTTTTTTCTAAATTTATATAATTTTTTCAAAAAAATTGTGATGCAACATACCAATTGTTTTATATCACTATTTGGTGGATATAAAGATCTACCAAAAACGAGAAAAAAATAATATGGTTGCCATTTAAAGAAAGTGTTGATAGCGTCATCACTCGAAAACCAATGACGTCATAGAAAAAAATTGTTTGTCAAAAGATGGCGTTTTAAAAAAGAAAATTTACCTGTCCGAGCGTTTTTCCAAAAAATGCAAAATAATGCGGTTATAAGCTTGGTTCCAAACTTTATGACCACACTGTATGTATATGGTATGTGTAAAGTGTTCCACGACTTTGTTACTATACCTCCTCACCGTAAGAGGGTAGAAAAGTTGATTTTACTCACTTTCTCAACATTTAAGGGTAACTGAAGAGGGTACCCATCTTGAAAAAACAGACCTCTCACACGCCGGCTTTAAGCATTCGAACCCTCGATTAACCGGACTCCCGTTATCCGTCCTCACCACTTGGATCCTGCTGTTGCAGAATGGATATGCTAAATGAATTTGTGTATTTATACTAATACCCATTTCTGTTTTTTTTTTTACAATTATCTATTAAACAAGGTTCTTAAGAAATAAATCTGTTTTTAATGGCGGATTTTAACAATTAATTTTGTGTTGAGTTTCACTGTGCTTTAGAATAATCTTAAGGTTTCTAGTTGTACATCAATTCGTTATTCTTTATGTAGATATTCATTTTACATTTTTTCCAAAAATATAAACAAGAAAATTCGATTTTTACCCAAAAATTAAGCTTATGAAATGAACTTAAATTGAAGTATATCTTGGATGTTGTTATGTACCGAAGTTTAAGAGGGCACATTGACTTGCGGAAGAACTGAATGCGCATTTTCCTTACAACACCAAATTAATAGTTTTAATAAATTCCTTTTCCCGAAAAATATTATCAATTTAAGATTTTAATTTTAGAAACGTTAATTTTTAATTAAAAATTGAAATTTAATACAAAGGTATTTTTAATAATATAAAATATTATTAAAAATCTGGTGTGATATGGTTAATAATATTTTATAATATTAAAAATACCTTTGTATTATACAAAACTGGTGGGGTTTACCTACTCATGTATGTTTCAATTATTCTGATAAATTGCAATTTAAGCTTGACTTTTATGAAATATTAAATTTTATTAAATTTATTATTATTTATTAATAAATTAAAAAACATTTTATGAGTAGTAATAATTTATATATCTACACAAATACATTTTATTTTTCATCAACTTTTTATTGATTAAATTTTATTCATGATTTTTCAGGCTCCAATGCCGTTCTATGCTGATCCGACAAGATTTACAGCACCAGTTTGGCAAGCTGAACCAACACAATGTAAGTTAATTATAATGTCAATGTAGCCAGTAACATTGTTTTAAAAATCTACTGACTGATACATACAAATAAATCAATTAATATTTAATGGCAAAACAGCTTCACACAACACTTTGGCTTTACTATTGCTTTTCGATCAAACTAATTTTAATTGTAAAAAAGACGAATTTACCCGTGGTTGATTTTAAGAAAACAATAGAATTTATATTAAGATTGACATCTAAATTTTTGTAATTTACATGTTGTATAAAAGAAGGGCTATCCCAGAAATTTAATACATCAACTGACGTGTATTTTTAGTAGAAATTAGTGAGTTCTTAAAAGTTTCGAAGATTAAAATGGAATTAAATATCGTATTCTGAAGTCAGACGAGTGTTCTTTCTTCTTGAATTTTAAATTTTGATTTGGATGATGAAAACTTGAAAGATTAAGTTTTTGTACTTATGAGGTAAGCGCCATATATTCTCGACCTAAAAGGCTTATGCATGTTTAAACGTGTCGTAGAATAGTTGCACATACGCTAATCCTATGCTATAAATAGTAAAGCTTTAGGAGCAATATTAATTCATCTGCAATTAGGTAACATTACTATTGCATAAAAATATTTCAAGCAAAAATTTAACCAGCAAGTTCGTTGTCGCGAAAGGGTGTGTTCTGCATACTGGTACAAACTTAGTTTGTCGGATTGTAGTTACGAACGCATCAAATAAGTCGACATTTACATGTAAGAATGTGATTTAATATTCATTAATTCTCACTTGCAGTAAATTCCAAATGTTAACCAAAAATTTAATACCGCTAGCTCATTAATTTTTTAACAAATTAAATGTTTAGATGGCCATTTTGGTGATTAATTTCCTTCATATTCTACTGTAAAAAAAAGGGGCAAAGCGTTTCGGTTTGGAGCAGAAATTTTTTGTAGTTTATAAGCGTACCAGTCGGACAATGCCATAGAAGAATTTATTTATTAGACAATGGCATTAGAAGATCGCCGTTTGAAAGTGAAGGAATTGTCAGCAATATCTAATATTTTTGAAGCCGGTATTGGCGGGATTCTGGATGATTACTGTGGGTATGAACAAAGTTAGGAAGCAAATGTGTACCACGACTTCTTCTGCTCCTCAACATCAACGCCGTCTTGAATGTACACGATCATTTTTAAACATGCGCAGAGACGAGTCAAAACCGTCCATTATTACAGGAACGGAAACAATGATTTCGTATCATGATCCTCTATCCAAAAAGAAGTCTATGGAATGACGACGATTAGATGAATTTCGTTCCATAATTGACAAAATTCGGCCTGAAGCAGGAGTCGAACCCACGTGCATAGTTTGCCGGAGCATTGCTGTTAGGGTCTGTGATTCCGAATACATCGGGAAGCCCTAGGTTACATTAAGGAACAGATGTTCACAAACCATGAACGTGGGTTCGAATCCTGCTTAAGGGCGAATTTTATCAATTAAAAAATTCAAATTAGCGTCGTAAAATGTAGAAAGCAATATTTACATTCACATTACTTCGCGAAAATGCAATTAATTTGCAAGTCGTAATGCATTTTGAGGAGAAAAGTAAGATTATTTTTACAATAGGATTATTAAGTAACCGTTGTAATAAATGCATTCAAATTAATACAAATTATATTGTTTTTTTCTATATCAGGCCGACAATATGTGATGCTTATCTTATATATGCTTTTGTGAACGTTTGTTCAGAGGGGTTCCATCAAACTTCAATCAAATCAAATACTCAAAACGATTACAAGTTCTAATTTTATTTAGTAAATAAAATCGCCAATTTGTGTCATTCCAATTCGATTTAAGAGTTTCGTCAATCGTATTTCTTTAGAAAATATTATAAATTTTGTCTTCTTTTTATTGTTCTTGTTATAGAATTTCTCCTGTTTATTCACCAGATGATAATATCCAACTTTATCTCCATATAATAGGAAGTCTTCCGACTGATATCTTTCCTGGTGGTTTCCCGTCTCTGGTTATACTTGATAGCCCCTCTTCTGTCATTCCTCTTACGTGCCCATCCCCTTTTTTCGTTTTCTGGACCATGCAACCATATCTTGTACATTGCATTCGTTTCTTCTAGAAACATTGATTCTTCTGTCGCGCAAAGTGATGCCTAAGATAGACCTTAACGTTTTCATTTCAGCTGTCTTCATTTTTCCTTTCGTTTTTTTGGTTTCAGCTCGAGTCGAGACGCACTAGGGCTCTCTAGATTTTAACCATGCTCTCTGTTTGCATGTATTTATTTCTCCATATTGTTTCTCTAAGGCAGCCCGATATTTTCAATGCTTTTGTTGACTGTATTTGTGCTTCCTTAAGCATATTACTGTTGCTTCATAACTCCACAGTCATATACTTGAATATTATTATTTTCCTTTCCAATTCTCGTTTGCAGCGGATTGGCTCTTTGAATGCGTCTGTAATAAATCAAAAAATATATCTTTGAAGTGCGTTATTGATGTAAAAAAAGCGTCAACGATAAAAAAGAAGATTTGATGTCAATGTATTTGCATGTACATTGTAATACACTTATTATTAGAGAAATTATTAATTAGAGAAAGGTCTGCAAATAAATATCATCACAACTGATTACGACCAAATGCGGTAAAAACAAGCTTGATGTAGTTGCAAAACTTTTAAAATTCAGTAACGAAATATATTGACTAACAAGAAAAGCTCCACAATGCGGCGATACTGATTTGTTGAAACTTCACAGTTAGTAAGTTAAAAACTATATAAGAAACCGTTTTAGAACGGTGCAGTAAAAAAGAGTCATAGGCGATAATGCAATTCTACCTATTTTTTGGTTTTTTAAAATTGTTCCGTAATCGTTCCAAACAAGAGATATTGATTAATATAATTATCAAGCTTTTTCTGAAAGCTATTCAGACAAATCGGTATCGTCCACATCCCGCCATTTCATGTAGTTATGGAGAGCGGGCGGTGTTATTATTAGGAACGTTACTGATATCGTATTCTTCATAAAAACCATTTCAACCTAGGGTATATTTGAATATCTGTGGAACAAATCCTTCCGATTCCTCCTACGTAAGCATGGAAAATTCAACAATATAAATCGGTTCGTTGAAGAGTTTGGGTTAAAACATCTGCAACACTTTTCCTTCGAAAAAAGAAAATTATATTATTTTCAGATATAATATTCGGTTACATGGAAGCGAAAAGACAGATTTAGAAACCTCTTCAAGAAAAACAATTCTTTTTGCAAGAAACTAAGGAAATTAAAATTTTTACTCTCTAGCTAAATGACCCAAAATTAAACTCGAGAACTCTGTGTGTAATGTTGAAAAAACATTACTGAATTATAAAGCCGAAAGCTTAATCTGAGGTTTTACATATTTTACAATAGTTTCAGACTTAGTAGTAATCTCATACATGTTTCTTTACATATGGAGCGCTAAGGATTACTCTCTTGAATTTATGTGTTATCTTTAAATTAAATACAAGGAAAAACTTATCTAAGATGTGCGATAAAAACATTTGAAAGCCATACTAAATTAATACTTAATTTAATGATTGTTTTATGTATATTTTTAGCTTGGCCTCAAGGGCAATTTATCCAACAAATACCTGCACCAGCACAGCCAGGTCTGGAAGCATATCCACCTCAACAGTATCCGAATGGTATTTACCAGGCGACATACCAACAAACCGGATTTGAAGCTAACACCTTTTATACGGGTGCGGTACAAGTGCTGACAAATCCTCGTCCACCTAGTGCACCAGACCACTCGCAGCTAACACCGCGAACGAATGGTAATTATTCGCACACCCCGAGTCCAGTACCATCTCAACAGTCGCAACAGCAAGGAACACCAAGAAGTAACATATCTGGCCAGTATCATCAAGAGTACAATCAGGGGTACGTCGCGCCTTCTACACCAACTGGAAATGTGGACAACTCATCCAGACCGAGTTCTGTTAACAGCGTGGTGAATGCACCTGCAAACAATTCTAATTTTCAACAGCAGCCTCAGCAACAACAACAAAGCGGCAGTAGTTTTCAGTCAGTTTCAGCCAATAACTTCAGTCCAGGTAAATATAATGATTTATTGATTATGGCGTTTTTTCTAAGCGATTAGTAATCAGAACACGTAGATGTGTTAAAAATTGAGAAATATCTTAGCGAAAGTCCAAGTTTCACATGGTAAACTATACAAGAAGCTTAATATATTTCATTATATTTATTCATGCTCTTTCTTCTACACATCCCATTGTTTTAGAATCAAATGTGTTTCCCATTTTGCGTGTTCATTTTGTTACTGTCTCTGGATACTCTCTTCATTTTATTTTATTTTGTAAACATGTAATGTCGAAAACATAGTGTTCACGTTTCTAATTGGCGCATCTGTTCCTCTTTGTATATGCTTCAATTATCCATCTTTCTTTAATCTTTTTTTAAATTTTAAAAGCTGTCTATCTAGCGTAATTTACGCCTTCAATACTTGTAATGCGATTGTATTTAAGATGTTAAATTTCTATGCCTTTATACCCTTACAAAACATTTTCTACCTTCACTTCGAAATCTGATTTTAATATTTTATTTATTTGTTGATATCACCTTTGTTTGTTATTTTACGCTTCTCATTTTTGTCCTAAATCTTTAATTATCTTTACAATAAAATCGTACCACGATCTGATCTTCTGGATTGATATATAGTGTGAGTTTGTCAAATTTTTATTTCTGCTATTAAAGTTATTTTGTGGATATATATATATATATATATATATATATATATATATATATTGTACCATGTTGCTGTTATATAATTATATTATTTAAATATCTATACATTTGCTTATCATGCTGACAGTTCCGTGTTTTGATTCCTGTCTGGCTGTCCGAGTAGGTTTTCGTGGTTTTCCTTCTTGTTTAAGGCGAATGCCGACAGCTTTACAATTGTTGTTAATTGAAAATATAAAATTCAATTAACAACAGAAGTGATATAAAAAATTTAAGCAGTATATACTATAA
This sequence comes from Melolontha melolontha, assembly GCA_935421215.2. Lineage (NCBI taxonomy): Eukaryota > Metazoa > Arthropoda > Insecta > Coleoptera > Scarabaeidae > Melolontha > Melolontha melolontha. Next base: position 161,047,786 of record OW285237.1, on the reverse strand, counting down.
CTTAATTATGTAACGATCTGCAATTTACCATCATAATATATGTTGCTGCTATATAATTATATATCTTATGTTATTTAAATATCTATACATTTGCTTATCATGTTGACAGTTCCGTGTTTTGATTCCTATCTCGCTGTCCGAGTAGGTTTTCGTGGTTTTCCTTCTCGTTTAAGGCGAATGCCGACAGCTTTACATCTTGAGTCGCTCCACGGGCGCATACATAATAATAACTCATGTCTTGTGTTTCCCTGTTTTTGTTGTCTATCTATTTTAGAATACTAAGGCATGATTTATTATTATTAAATTGGAATGTATCTTTGAATAATTTGATCCGTAGCAACTACAAATGTATAAATTTGACAATAATATAATGTCATTTATATTTTATATTCCTAGAAAAAGGCATCATTTGCCGAAACATGTAGGATTGTTTTAAATATATTCATTTTGAAGTAAAACCACACCTTAAATCGCCAACAAATTGAATTTACTATATATATATATATATATATATATATGGTAAACCTAATCAGTAGGCGATTAAGGGTCTGTATATTACTTCAAAATATATGTATTTAAAAAACTCTACATGTTTCGGCTGTATACGCCTTTATCAAGAGAATACAAAATATGAATGACAGGATATAAATGTCAAGTAATTAAGTTGCTATGGTTTAAATTATTCAAAGATACATTCTAGTAATAATAATAAATCATGCCTTAGTATTCCAAAAAATAGATAACAAGGTGTGAAAATATGTGTTGTTCGCTGCTAGCAATTTGTGTCTCCTTCTGGGTATGAACTTGTGTGTTGGTTGCTGCTGGCAGCTTGTGTCTCTCTATGGGTGTGTGGCTTTGTGTGAGAGCGTAAGTGTAGGGTTTTGTATGTCGGTGCGTTCGTGCGTGTGTTTAGTGATCGGTCGCATGAATTTAGAGAGGTCGGATAACCAGCATTATATATATATATATATATATATATATATATATGGTAAATTCAATTACTATAATTACTAATTGAATGTACTGTCATTTATATTTTATATTCCTTGAAAAAGGCATCATTTGCCGAAACATGTAGGATTGTTTTAAATATATACATTTTGAAGTAAAACCAGACCTTAAATCGCCAACAAATTGAATTTACCATAATATACAAAGGTCACGAAATAATTATCTTTATATATATAACGAAATGTTCACCTTCAAATAGAACTTTTTGAATTTCTCTTTCTCAAGTTCAAAAGCTTTGCGATTGTTGCTTCTTATCGCGTTTATTTTTCGGTAGTCAACGGATGTACGCCTCTTGAATCATCTACTTTCACATATTCGTAATTCAGCAAACAATCTGTATTATTTAAATTATTATGCATGGACGCTTTTGACTTTCTGACCGTTTGACTGTAAAATTTCTATTCTATGCATAGAAAACCAATAAATATATCTTTTAAGATTAACTAAGAATTTTCTTTTTAGGTTCCAATACAAACACAAACTATGTTAATGCGAGTTCGGGAAACGAGAAGCCTGGATATCCACAGGTGAACAGCAATCCGCAGCTAGTTTCACACAGCTCTAGTGGATATCCAGGCAATCAGTATGGCGGAGCAAATATTCAACAATCCCAAACTCAGCAACAACAACAACAACAACAAGCCGAACAACAGGCGCAACAATGGCCAGTCAGTTCGGAGAATATGATGTGGGAGCCGAACATCACCGGTCAGTCTACAATAGGCAAACCCGCGACAATAGAACATAACGATGCTGCTCACTACAATCAATCAAATGATCCGAACGAACAGTATTCTCAATCAAATCGCGTTGAATTAAATTCCAGAATAAAATCAATGATTCTGAACAAGCAACAGAATGTCGGGGACAGGAAACACAATGAAGAACAGCAGCTACTACCACAAGATAATGAAAATAAGACCGGTCATTTTTTATGGTATAGCCACCATCATCGCCAGACTGAAGTTGTAGGCGATGGTGGTGGCGCACCGTTTCTATCACCCCGGAACCATGTCAGTCCAACATTATCCCACATTGATAAATCTAGGCAGGAAGTTTACGAAACCTCTAATACAAAAACACTACCTCAAAAAAACTATAAACAGAAGGATAATGGCGAATTTGTGCATTGTACTAAAGATAAAGATATAAACGAAGGAGAAGAATCCAGTGGTATTCTTTTAAATGGAAATTCAAAAAAGCACATTCCGAGTCCGAATGAAATCATGGGAAATCAAAAAGAAAATACAGGGTCAAACATTGAAAGTAACGATGACATAAAATCTAAGACTACGGGAACAGAAATTCCATTCTGCACTTGTTTTCCACCAGATAAGTTGCCCCCGGAACCAGGCCCCTATTACACACATTTAGGTAAATACACTAAACATTTTAAATTCTGAATTTCATCTATTATTTAACATTAAATTTCTAACGGTGGGTTTCATAATATTTCCTTAAAAGGGATTTTATCTAAAAGTCCATTTTGCCTAAAAACTCTTTTTCTATTTTGCGTTCGAAATGAACTCATTATGAAACCCAAAACAGTATCGAAATGAGCTTCATTTCGATACGCTTTTTTTCATTTTTCAATGATGGCGTTGTTCGAATACAGAAATAAATATCATTGCTGTCATTTGATTTTAAGAATTTATGTACATTTGACAGATATTATATATGTCCGTATTTTACACAAACAACGTATGTTGTATACAATTGACAACAACATATATATGTTTCTATGTCACTCATGTTTATATTTTTAAATGAAATATCAAGTAATGTTAACGAAATTTAATAAATAATATGTAATATAACATACTTCGCGGATAGCAAGATTTAAATTCGAAAATGTCAAGTATCAATGTGACCAACTGCATGCTTTATTTAAAAATTAAACTCTGAGCTTTCAAATTAAATAATTCCAATTTAAGCAATTTATTAATGTAAAAAACGCAAAATAGAAAAAATAGTATAAAAAACTCGTTTCATAAGGCCTTTTGCCGCACTCGCTCTTTAGAAAACTCGCCGCTATCGCGGCTCGTTTTCTAAACTGATCTCGTGCGGCAAAATGTTGCCTTATGAAACTTGTTTTTTAATATACTATTTAAATGCTATATTAAAAGACGACCGTCACATAATCCTATTGCCACTTCTTTCTAACTAAAAGCACTTTTACCTTAAATTAGTAACGTTGGTCATTCTGAAAATTTAAATTGATTGAAATACGCGCGTCAGATTCAGAACATAACCTAATATTTCGTAGCGTCTTATACTTATAACGTTATGCTGGTATTGTTATAGGTTTAATGCTTTTCACCAAATTCGTCTAAATATTATTTTATTAATTATTAATATTACAGATATGTACTAAAGTAGTATTTCTAGAGAGAAAAATCGATGAAATCGAATTATTTCGCAGTTGAATTTCTTTCTATTTTAGCATAAACTATAATGAATAATTCTACGTCTAGCAAAAGAATCGATTACTCGAATTTTTCTAAAGAAGATGAACTTGTTTTAATTGAGGAAATCAGTAAAGAAAGTTATAAAAAAATAAAACAATCGGTAAAATCATGTTTTTAAATATAAATTTGTTGTATTATTAAATCTATATTTGAAAATAATTTATAAAAAAAAATATATTTGTTTACATTTGCATTATTTTACATTTACAACCTGTTGGTGTGCTTTGTAGGTAATTAATAATTGCTTTCCTGCTTCATTATACAAATTCTGCACATCTGCAATATCCATTCTATAACAATCATTACTGTATTTATATCTAAACGAATACGAACTTGACAAGAAAGTATTAAATTCAGTCATATTTACTAACATTTGCGGTTACAGATTATCATGTCATTTAAATCCGGTAAATGCCAATTTTTCTTCCTGTAACTAAAAGCTGATTTAAAATAAGATTTTAAGCTAAATGGTAATGATACGAAATGTTTCACTAAAATCCCTTTTAAAAAATAAGAGGCCGTTTAAATATATGTATTATGAAACCGGCCGTAATACTTACAAACTCCTTAAATGTTTAGAATTTACGTTGTTTTAGGTTGTTCTAACAGTTTAGCAAATCTACGAAAAGATCTAGAATCTAGAACTGGTGTAAAGGGTAAAGCGATCAGAATAGAAAAAGTTCGATATGCTGGTAAAGAAGGAAAGACACCACAAGGATGTCCTCTAGCGAAATGGGTAAGATGTTAATTTAATTTGTATTAAAAGATACCATGAAGATATCTAGAGGTTGTTTAAAATTCATTTGCCTCCTTTTATTTTCTTCGATATCGCTTCCTGTTATATCTTTCTTATACTTATACTTATTTATCGTTTTACCTAAATGTATTGTAGTTAATTGACGAAGGAGATACTTGTTGAAACTTCATTATAACGCTAAGAAATAAGTAATTAAACTTCTAGTTTCAAAAATTCTTTTATTGTAAATACCACTACAATATTGTTTCGCCATACAATGGCTTCATCAGGTGGATGAAAATTAATTTTCACATAAATATTCAAACTTGTATTGTATTGTACATATTCAGTATTTCATCCACCTGATGAAGCAATTGTATGGCGAAACAATATTGTAGTGGTATTTACAATAAAAGAATTTTTGAAGCTAGAAGTTTAATTACTTATTTCTTAGCGTTTCAATGTATTGTATTTGGTATTTTTCTTAATCTGTTGATTTTTGGATATATTTTGTTGAGTATTCAGTTTTGAGTTTGTTGTCTAGTTTCTCTCTACATTATAGACTTTACTGCCTTTTCTCGCTCTATTTACTTCTTCAACATCGTTGTATTTTCTGGACAGTTATGTAAACATCTATATTGTTTATGATATCATTTTACAAATACTATCAATATTTTGCGTTGTTCATGGTTCCTCTAACTACTGTATTTTATTACCCACATTCGATATTGCGAGGGATAAACTGAATTTATTGAAAATAAGAAAAGAAGACTGTGAAAAAAAATCATTCAGTGTTTATTTAGAGCAACACTTTATCTGTCATTTGACGTTTTGTTGTTGAAGTTACGTTCGTTATAAGTCAACTACTTATTTTATGAAAGTAAAAGAAATTAACCAGAGAACACTTTTGAATCATAATTTATTATGATTTTAGAAGAGATTAGCGCTTATGATTGCAAAAAAACAATCATACACGATCACCTGCATTCGTCGTTTTAAGACGCATCACCTTTCTGATGTCGAAAAAGCAGAGCATGTAAGAATTTGCCATGAAACTTTAAATTTCTTAAATAATGACGGGCACCAAATTTTTTGCAAAATAGTGACAGGTGACGCAACTTATATTCCCTTTTTCGACCTTCTTACCCACCAAGAGAGTCGTGTATGGATTCATGAAGATAAGGAAACTCCTACAATGACTAAGAAGCAGCGAACTATAAAAAAAGGTTATGTATACGGTATTTTTCAGAAGTACGGGCTTAGTAAATGCAGTTAAGCTAAATAGACAAAAGACAGTTACAGCTAAGTGGTACACTGAAAAATGTTTGCCTGAATGTTCAGTAGAGTTCCAGATAAGGGAATTATGCTTCACCATGACAATGCATCGTCCCATATGGCAGTTTTAACGCTACAGTTTTTCAGCGTAAATGTATACAACGTGTCCACTTAAGTATGAGACAAATGGGAAATATTTGTATTTTTGATTTCACAGAAAACTTTATAGAAAAGAAAAGTTCGTGCATCCTAAGAAACTTGATATTTTGTATTCAGGGTTGCGTTGTATTACTTGGTTAGAGGAAAAATTAAAAAACATTGAAGTTGCCGTAAGAGTACGCTACACTTATTTTTAAAGATATCAAAAATATTCATTTAAAAATGTTGTTTCAAATTTCAAAATATGCTCAAATACGAATTGTTATTTAAAATTTCGAAAAAATAAAAATTAAATTATCGAGCTATAATAATAGCAAATACGCAATAGTTTTTAACATCCATCTATGTGACAGTAGTTCTATGGTTGTCATTTGTGTTGTCACTTTAGTAATAAATTTTATGTGATTGCCAGATCCGCTGTCACTTTAATAATTAAGTAATTTTAAGACAATTCATTAAGTTATTAGTATTACTATTAGTGTTATTACCTACCAACTATGGCTGAACGGTTAACTATGCAAGAGCGAGCTGAATTAATTCTTATTTGCTGAGATAACTACAAAACATGTAGAGACGCAGCTGATATTTTTAATGAAAGACATCCCAACAAATTTATTAGTTTCCAAAGCGTCTCAGGAATTTTAAATCAGTTTAAAGCAACTGGTAGTTTAGAAATGCGTTACAAAAAAAGTAGGGAAAAGCAAGTGAGACATTTCGAAAATTCTTTACGTGTTATGCAAAGTGTAATTGAAAATCCCAAAATTTCTGTCAGAAAAATTGCAAGCAATTTGGATATTAAAAAATCATCAGTAAGCAACATTTTGGTTAACAATAGATATCACCCCTATAAGCCAAGATATATTCAAACTTTGCAGGAACGGGACTACAACAATAGATTTGAATTTTCTTTGGTTATTCAAGGTACATTAGAAACGCAGAAAACGTTTTTCAAAAGCATTTTGTTTACTGATGAAGCAACCTTTACTACTAATGGTGTTGTGTGTGCACAAAATTGTCGTTGGTGGTCGTCTGACAACCCACATTTTAGAATTCCTTGCAAGAATCAATATTCGCAAAAGGTAAACGTTTGGTGTGGAATTTTAAACAGAAAAATTTTTGGTCCGTATTTTTTTCAATCGTCATTAAATTCACAACGATATTTGGAATTTCTACAAACATACCTCGATAACGAATTAGACGAATTGCCACTAAATATTATAAGAACCCTTTGGTTTATGCATGATGGAGCACCTGCACATAGTGCACGAATAGTTGTAGACTATTTAAATGAAAAATTTGGAGAAAGATGGATGGGACGAAATGGACCTTTTCCATGGCCAGCGCGCTCGCCCGACTTAAACCCCATGGATTACTTTATCTGGGGATGGCTAAAGAATAAAGTATATTCAGAAAGGCCGTTTCAGAATTTAGAAGAATTGAAAAACAAAATAGGAGATGCGGTACTGTTCTTAAGAAATAATCCTATTGTGTTACAACATGCATGCGAGGATTTCAACAGGCGTACAAACATATGCATTCAACGAGAGGGGCATCATTTTGAATTTTTTTGTTTGTATTTCTGAATTTGTTGTTTTTGTTAATTTCATATTTATTTTGTAATATAAAAATGTATTTTCATAAAGTTTTTTGCAAATGATTTTTGTTTCATTCTATTGCATTTCAGCGATAAAAAATTGATATCGAATGTAAATGATTTCACGTGCAATTACATAAAATTTATTATTGAAGTAACAATACAAATGATAACCATAGAACTACTGTCACATAGATGGATGTTAAAAACTATTGCGTATTTGCTATTATTATTGCTCGATAATTTAATTTTTATTTTTTCGAAATTTTAAATAACAATTCGTATTTGAGCATATTTTGAAATTTGAAACAACATTTTTATATGAATATTTTTGATTTCTTTAAAAATAAGTGTAGCGTACTCTTACGGCAACTTCAATGTTTTTTAATTTTTCCTCTAACCAAGTAATACAACGCAACCCTGAATACAAAATATCAAGTTTCTTAGGATGCACGAACTTTTCTTTTCTATAAAGTTTTCTGTGAAATCAAAAATAAAAATATTTCCCATTTGTCTCATACTTAAGTGGACACGTTGTATACGTATACAGATACAAATCTGTTCTTCAAAAGATTTGTATCATTTGTATTACATTGCTTCACTAGCTTGACTGATGACGCCTACAGATGGCAGAAACACGTGTCTTAAGCAGAAGTAAATGCTGAAAATACGAGGTGTATTGTCCATGTGTACAGTTACAGATATGTATATTGCATGTCTGTTTCATCTACAGTTTTTGTCTGAAAAAAATATAAAAGTACTAGAAAATCAGCCGTACTCACCTGATTTAGTAATGTGTGACTTTTGGCTATTTTTGGGCTTACACGCAATTTGCGGGGTAGAAAGTTTTCGTCAGAAAAACAGAATGATATCGCAGTTCACGATTATTTTGAAAGTATTCCGAAAGAAGATTGTTTGGGAGCTTTTAAACAGTGGAAAGAAAGAATGGTCCACTTGTATCATTGCTGAAGGTAATTACTTTGAGCATATTTAAAATAAAATTCTAGAAAATGTTAACCGTGTTCTTATTCTCAATAATTTCAGCTTGTCTCTCGTATAACGTTTCCGCATATTCTCATTGATTACAAATGCCAGTAAATAATTGTATTTTCAAGTCTTTACCCATTACAACCACAAAAAATAAGAAGCTACACTGTTTCATTCATCCGTCCATTCAGAAGATATCTTTCATGTGACCATCATCTTTTCTTTAATTACACTGGTATCAACTTATCTTGGGATATGGATAAAACTGATTTATTTTATGTAAAATTTCACTAGAAAGCGGAAAAATACTTTCGATTTTCTCTATCACCACTACTTTGTTTCCTACGAAGTGTTGAGCTTGTTACAGAAATATATCAATGTCGGTATATTCTTAATGTTACATTTATTTCAATGCGTATGCTTTAACGGCGATATTTTGTCTCTGGAGCATCCCGGGTTAATGTCCAGTAGTATACAGCAAGCAAACTAGAACTCCATTTGCGTTAGTATCGTTTTTTCATTGTTGCACCGTTTTAGTGGAACCGTTCCTCATGTTCGCCGCTTAAGGCTTTCAAACTTATGGTGAATTGGGATTCTATGCCCAGTATGTTAGTGAGGCAAAAGTAACAATTTGGGGCATGGTTCCGTAGGTTCTCTCCACACCATTGGTACTGTAAAGCAAATTTTACATTTAGTACGTTCCAACCAGCCTGTTAACAATGTTATACAAATCTTTATAACATGTGTGAGGGGCCCATAACTTGTCTTTCTCCTACATTAACTCGGAAATAAAGTTCGTAAGCTCTTCGGATAGGTTCGGTGAAAGCATGTTTTTGCAATTTTACCTCTTCACAGACATAATGAAAACTATTGATATTATTTACACACTGCTTGACCATTGTATTTACTTGCTAATTAACAGTCAATTACAGTATAGTAATAAACATAAATCAACTATATAGAACACAAATACATTATTAACGATGTTTCTTGGCGCGACATAGGAAATGCAGTAACTTCATATGCAGGTAAATGCCTACTAGTTTTGTAACTGCTGATATATTACACAAAGTGGTGCAATCTGTAGCATGCTTGCAAAGTATAAATACTTGTTGCTAAAAATCCATGAGTGTTAGTCAATTTCTATTTTTTAATTCGTTTTTAGGGTGCCGAATACATCAGAAATACCTAAAAATTTCCATGTCACGAAATATATGCTTATGAGTGTTATTTGGTATAAATTTAGTGCTACCTTTACTAGAATTGTTATTTATTACCTTTTTAGTTTCTTCTAAATGAGATTCTTGTCGGCATTCGATACGGTAGAATACTATTTTTGGGTTTTATAAATACTACACTAGCTTGTTGCCTTCTTCTTCTATTTCTTGTATTACTAGGACTAGTTCGTTATTTGATGACTTATTAGGTCTAATACAATATGACACAGAATAAAGTATACCGAAATTAAGTGATCTCCAGTCTAGGCATCCTTGCTAATTTAAATGTTTCTTTTATGTCAAAGTGACAGTAGTTAGTGCTGTGCAAAACGAATATAAAATTCAATAATCATACCCTTGAGTGGAATAGAAAAAGCGAAATGGTGAACTTAGTTTGAAATTTGTATCTGCTCGCTTCGGGGAACGTTTGTACAAACGTCCACCAACAAAGCGCTCTATATTATTGCTGGTACTAAAATTTGGAATCTCGGTTTCTGTGTTATCTCAACGGAAAGGTCATTCAAGTAGAAAGAAAAGTTCTAGAAACAACGAGAATATGGGTCGGATGTTCGACAAGATTTTACAGTCTCCTAAAAAAAGCCTGTGCCGAATAGCAAAAAAGCTTAATTTGGGTAGATCATCTGTACAACGAGTTACAAAGGAATTAGAGGCCTATTCCTACCGTATATAAGTCGTTAACAGGTTGCGTCAAGCTGACAAAAGAGAGAGTAGAATTTTGCGCCAGGACATTAGGTATAGAATACGAAAATGAAAACTTTATTTTAAACATTTGGTTCAGCGGTGAATCACATGTATTGTTATCAGGATTTATCAACAAGCAAACAACCCGATACCTAGGTTTTGAGAAGCCGCAGGAATTTGTTGAACGGTCGTATTATCCCCAAAAAGTAACCGTGTGATGTGCTGCTTCCGGGCCTGGAATAATTGACCTATATTTTGCGGAGGCTGAACATGGTGGGCGTGTAACAGTAACCAACAGGTGCAGGTGCAGGTGCAGGGAAACAATTTTGACTCCTTTTTACGAGGAGCTAAGGTGGTTTTGCCGTGCGAGAAATTTACGTATTAGAGCCCAGTTGTTTTAGCAAGATGGTGCTACTGCTCATACTGCTAGGGAAACTTTGCTCCTTCTGCAACACTATTTTCCTCAGGGGAACTGATTATCTGTTTCCCTCAAACTCGCCAGATCATAGACCTCTTGATACCTTTTTGTGGGAATCCTCGAACAGAAGATCTACCAGGATCCAGTACCCCAGGATATTGAGGAACTGAAAAACAAAATTCGGCAAGTGTTGGCTGAAGTACCACTTACTGCTATCAGGGGAATGTTCAGAAACTTGCGGGACAGATACGAAAATTGCCTTCAAGTGCAAAGAGAACATCTCAAACATACCAATAATTAAAATTTCTTTATCATACCAAATTATGTAACACTAGAAATATATTTTTAAGTTTCGATATACTGTATTCTGTGTCATACTGTGTATTAATTTTCCCAAATACCTTTATCTGTCTATTATCGATATTAAGATTAGTATAATATTTATATTTTGATTTTGACAGATACTCCGAAGATCCAGCTATGATGAAAAGTATCTAATAATAGTCAAACATCGAGAAGGACATTTTTGTGTGTCAGCCTACATTGTGATATGTATGGTAGCTTGGGAAGGCGTCGTTAAACCAGAAGCTGACAGTATGTATTCAATGTTCACGGAGAAATTGAACAAATACGGTTTGCCAACCAATCGAAGATGCGCCACCAACGAACAGAAAACCTGCGCTTGTCAAGGATTGGATCCCAAAACTTGCGGTGCCAGTTTTTCTTTCGGTTGTTCTTGGAGCATGTATTACAATGGTTGTAAGTACGCCCGTTCCAAAATCGTGCGAAAATTCCGCCTCACTGAAAGATCAGAAGAAGAAGCTGTGGAAAATCGACTGCAACACTTGGCCTCCTTTGTGGCGCCCATCTATAAAACACTGGCTCCAGATTCATTTAAAAATCAGTGCCTGTACGAAAGTGAAGCTTCGGATTGTCGATTGGGTGTCAAACCCGGGAAACCTTTTTCCGGGGTAACTGCTTGTATGGATTTCTGCGCGCACTCTCACAAAGATGCTCATAATATGAATGACGGTTGCACTGTAGTGGTTACATTGACTAAAGAAAAACGTTCCAATAAGCAGGGAGAAGAGCAATTGCATGTTCTGCCACATTACATCATGGATAGTACTGATGAATTTGGTTCCAAAGAAAGTCAGGATGCCAAAGTGAAAGCCGGCAGTATCGAAACTTTAAATAGGTTAGTAGACTGATATATATATATATTAATCTACATTAGAATGCAAAAGCAGGGTGATGATAATGTACATGTGGAAATATCAAATTTGTATACAGTCATCAACTTCTCCAACTATTTTAAATAGTTAAGTGTTTTAGCAGTTATAAAATTAAATGTTACAGACTATCTCTTGCTAGTTAAAAAGTTTTCATGGGGTTTAATTGAATAGCCACGAACTGCAGAATTATAGGGTATTTCATCAATTACATAAGGTTCATATTTATCAACACTACGGTACCTTTTCGTAGATTCAAGAAGATCTTCGAATATACAATGTAACACAAACACTTTTATAAAAACACATGTACTTCATTCTTCAGTTTTGAAAGAGGCATAAGACATAGTTCACTAAAGTAATGCTGTTAGGCTTACATAATTTTATAAATACTTCAATGTTCTATCATTATTTTCATTATTGTCCTGAAACATTATCAATTGATCTGCTTCTCCAACAGGTCGCGTCAGCCTAATTGGTATTCTCCAAAGAAGTGTTCGTTAAGTATTGCTTGTTATATCTTTAGATCTATGATTCGTTGAAATAAAATCTTCATAATAGGTAAATGATTTAGTTTTGTTTCTGTTGTTTTAGTCCCATTTATTTAAATTCTTTTGGTTATTTATTTAGATTTGGATAATGATTCAAATCTGCTACAATCTCTTGCAATTGGTTGGCTAATTGGTTTGGATCTGAAGAATACTATATGTAAGCCATATCATTGAAGTAATGAGGCACCTTTTTTTGGTTATAGACAACGTAAATTACAGACTTGTGGCAAGCCAATAAAAATTCTATATTCAATAAAAAAAGATACCACTTGGAAAGGCAGAATCACCCATGACTTGGCTTGCTGTAGATCTACAATTTATGTCGTTTTACACGCAGACGAGGTCTTATTACTTCAGAGAGTTGCTGTACATTCCTTCTAAGAGAATTTCTTGTCTTAACCGCGAGTACCTACCATGTTGGTCTAGTGGATAGGTCACTAGATTATGAATCTGATGAACCGGGTTCAAATCCTGGTCTAGCCATTAATATCGTTGGCGTTTCTCGGTCCCAGCTCAACTCAGGCCGACTAAAATGAGTACCTGGAAGTAAAACTCTGGAGTAATAATGGGCGGTTGGTTCTAGTCTACCGAGCGGCTCAATTCGTAACAAGCCCATGTTACACCCCTAGGACTTGCAAGGCTAGTTACGGGGACTATTATTATTATATTTCTTGTCTTTCTATATAGTGTTTCATAATCTGCAGTCGCTAATAAATAGTTAGATAATTGGGTTTATTCCGCGTTTACTTGATGAAGATCCGTCATTCAAAATGGAAACGAAATCAATAGTTAAATCATCACTTTATCAATATACAGGCTGATTCTCAACCCATTCGCATAAAATTGGGGATTCATTCCTTATGACAAATAATAAATAATAGCTGAAAAAATGTAATTTTTTTTAGTTTCCTGGATATCCGTGAAATTTACTTTCAAATCAAGAATATATAGAAATTACGTGAAATTACGATGGCGTTAAACAATTTCAATTTTGACAACTGTTGTTTAAATGCTCTTGTTTCATTGTGCCATTTGTGTCATCATATTTAAAGTTTATAAAAATTATGGCGCACAATTTCTCTAACGAAGAACTTATGGACACGATACTGACACACGGGGAATCATGGCAAAATTCTGTGCTTGCAGCTCGTCTCTATGCAGAAAGGTTTCCAGATAGATATTATCCGGCATGTAAATCCTTTTTACGTGTGATGCAACGTGGTAGCGAAAATGGCAATATTTGACCAAAGCCTGGCCAACATGGAGGAGCAGTTGGATCTGTAAACATTGTCAACCTCGAGGAGGAGGTTTTGAATGTCGTCGAAGAGTAACCTGGAATAAGCACTAGGATACTTGCAGAGCAACATGGGGTATCACAATTCACAATTTGGCAAATATTGAGACATAACCAACTCCATCCATATCACGTGCAACGTCTACACACCCTACAACCAGCGGAGCATCCCCCTCGAGTAGAATTTTACGAGTAGTTGCTACACCAGCATCAGTTAAACCCAAACTTTACCAATAACGTATTATTTACGGATGAGGCGATTTTCACGTAACGGTATTCACACGTGTCCACAACACGCATTACTGGGCCGTGGAGAATCCTAATGTTACTCGCCGAACACATTTTCAACAAAGATTTTCTGTGAATGTGTGGGCTAGAATTGTGAACGGATTACTTATTGGCCCTTTCGTTCTGGAGAATCGATTAAATGGTGCTCGTCATTTACAATTTTTGCGGTATAATTTACCGGGACTGCTCGATGTTATACAAACGAATGCGATGTTGCTCTTGATGTTATACAAGCTATGCGGTTTCTCCAAGATGCTGCTCCACCACATTTTTCGAGGGAAGTGTGGCGACATCTAGACATGTGTTTCCCGGAAGATGGATAGGTCGAGGTGGTCCAATAGCTTAGCGACTTTGATTGCCAGACCTCATCCTCTTGATTTTTATTTTTGGGGTCACTTAAAAAGCGTAGTGTACGCCACCGAAGTTAATACTGAGCAAGAATTGCGAAATCGGATCCATGTTGTTGCCGAGACAATCCACCAACGGATCCTAAATCCACGATCTATCACTAGCGCGACCTAAACCAGGGTTAGGTCGCGCTAGTGAGAGATCGTGGATTCGCAAGCCCATTTGTGTAGAGAAAATATGAGAAATAACTTCGAACACTTGCTGTGATGTTATTTTAAAATAGCAGAATAATTGAAACATACATGAGTAGGTAAACCCCACCAGTTTTGTATAATACAAAGGTATTTTTAATAATATAAAATATTATTAAAAATCTGGTGTGAAGAACACCATAGTTCGGACATGTTCACAAAAATATTAATAGTGAACCTGTATTTGTGTTCTTCACACCAGATTTTTAATAATATTTTATATTATTAAAAATACCTTTGTATTATTTTAAAATGTTCTATGTATTTTTGATTTGAAAGTAAATTTAAGAATGTCTAGGAAACTATAAAACTTTTACAACAATTTTTTTCACCTATTAATGTCACTATTTGTCATGAGGAATAAATCCAAAAGTTTATGCGTATACGTTGAGAATCACTTTGTATAATCGTAAAATGCCAATTTTTCCACTAATCCAAAGGCTTTGGTAATAAATAATAAGCAATGAACTAGTCTTCAATTAATTAATTACAGAGCAAAAGTTTTTAGTAATATCCTTCACTGATGAATCAGATTTCTAAGAATAAGCCTTACGGGTAGATATTTTCATTAGTATTACAATGCTTTTCTGGTTCAAAACTCATATTCATTGGACTTATGGTTATCGTTAGCTTACATGGAAGTTCTATATAGTATTAATTAATTCTGCGATAGATTGAGTGCTAATACGATCTTGATCTACAAGTCAATCTATGAAAGCTCTTATTAGATAGTAAAATAAGATTGTTTACATTTACAGGTATGAGTGCGAAGTACGCATAAGAACAGTTCCATTACAACCATGCCGTCGAAGGAAAAAGAAAGACGAAGACAATCAAACATCACCGAAAAGGGATAACATTTCTTGCCATTCCAGTACACCATCTTCAGGTTATGAATCATCCGGATCACAAACACCGCAAACACCAGTTAAAAACATGGATGCAAGTTTACTTCAAAGTAATCATGTGTCCAGTACCGTTCTGGACTCACCATTAACATCTAGGTCTTGGATATCAGAAGGATACATGGACTATCCAACAGAATACAATTCTAATAGTTGGCATCCAAACAATATAACAAACTGTAGTCATTCAAACAGCATCTATTATAACGCCGCCACTGATATTAATGCGAAAAATTCAGTATTACACAAGCAAAAATACATGACAGGAAACACTGCCTTTGCGTTAACATATCCGACTCATCATAACAACACTAACATTTACGACAGTATGAGATGTAGACAAACGAGTCAGTCAGCACAAACTAATTTTACGCAAAACAAAGTACAAGATAGCCACTCAGGTATTAATAGGAACACTAACCACACAGTAAATAGTAATAATTATAATTTTGGTATTAACTCTCATACGAACAATGTAAATATGAATAAAATTGGAGAACCATATAAATTTCATAATCATAATATCTGTAGTTATCCGTGTGATACAGTATCATCTATGCTATCATTAAATAGTTCACCCATGTCAGCTTTTAAAGTTCCTTTAACGCCAGAATCGCCAATACCTCATAACGATATTCACAAATATGTAGAAGATACCAATCAGTTGGGTAGGATCAACAACCCTGCACATAATTTATTTCGTACGGAAACTACTAATCAGTTTGGTGTGCCATCATATGTCAAACAATTTCAACCGAATATACAATGTAATAATGTATTCAATCCGAATTATAACTTACAACATCAATTCCTCCAACATAATATTGCAGTATCAAATCCAATACCAGATACTCTGAATGGTTTCCATCCGTACAATCAAAGTAAAAATTATTCGCATCAACCAGAATTCAAGCAGAGCCTACCCCCATTTCATTTCTTCAATAACAATCAATACATAAATCCGAATACTTATCACTTATGCAATCCTTTCGACGATATTGGCGATTATGGTTTGAAGAAAACCGAATCTATGCCTCAAACTTTTGATTCCAATGAGATTCGCAGCTCACCTCCCTGGCAATACCCAAATACTTGGGACCTTAATTCCCAACCTTTACCAGAAAATACCGAGTCTCTCGGTAAGGCGATAGATATAATTGACAATGCGGAAGCGTTTATGGATTCTCAAGTCGGTGGTGTTGCAATAGCTTTAACACACGGCAGTGTCATGTTCGAGTGCGCGAAACATGAATTGCACTGCACCACGGCCATAAAGAAACCCAATCGTTTGGCACCGACAAGAATTTCGTTAGTTTTCTATCAACACAGAAATTTAAATGCGGCTAAACACGGTTGGGATCAGTGGGAAGAAAAAACGCGGTTGAGAAAATTAAATTCTAGTGATTCCAACGATGAAAATTTTGATTTCGATCTTTTAGGGGAGAAGATGAACTTCAAAACGTTATTAGAGAATAATAATGAAATTCTTCTGCGTTCGCCTGCATTGGCTATGTCTGTTACCACTCTGTTTCCTATGTATCCTGCATCCTGACCGGACCTTTCTAGAAAAACAATCATTCGGACTCGATCGAAATTTTACCTTTTTGGCAACCGTAAAAGTTGAAATTCCCTTCGTAAAATTTTATGTACAGTGTACAGTAATTCGGTTATTTTTCTAACCGGATTTCAATACTAATCATTATTATAGCTAACAGTGATTCAAGTTTACCGCCTTTAGAAGAAAAATCGGAAATGTTTCTAACCTCTATCAAGCTAACAATGGCATATCAACATGAGAGCGTATTAATTTTATTATGGTTAGTATCTAAACAGATACATATAATTAGTTATCGAATGTAGAGTATTTGCGTGAATACTAAAGCAACTCATTTTAATAAATTATCAATATTGGAACACCAATTACAAGACTAGAAACTACAACAAAGCATGAAACTATTTTCGTTTCGTCATCTACTTTTAAAAGATATTACGCAGCAATAAACAGTGCCGAACTATTGCAGTATCAAATGCAATTCGTCATTTTCAAACCTCTTTGGTGCCTTACTAGTCGAAACGCCTGTGTCCGTTTGGAATTCTTTTTAAGCTGTCTTCTTTTTTCAACTCCCCAATATTGGTTTGTTATTTCTATATTAAGCATAGTTCTAACCGTTACGATAGTTGTAAATGTTCATATTTCTTCGTACCGTGTTTGAATTCTTAATATGCTTTTCGAATATATATTTTTATTGCAAAGATAACATTAACACGTTCTAAATATTGTTTATCAGAAGAACTATACGCCCTTTTGTGGAATTATAGTCACATACGATAAGCTGCATTGAGCTATTTTATGAAGGAGTTCAGTAACCTGTTTCTTCGTATTGTTGTCGGCATATTCTACTATTCTACTCAATTTTCTGCTGTTTATTCTCTCTATTATTTTATGTCTAGGCTTTTGATGTAGTCTATTATTTACTGGATTCATTCACTGTGATTTCGATCTTCCACTTGGTCAATTTCTATGCTCTTCTACACTGTTGTTTTTACTACTAATATTTACTCTTCTATGCCCATAGCTTCCCATCCTCTCTAATTTTATTGCTTTAACTATCTCTTTATTTTATAAACTGTTTTAATTATTTTGATAATGTGTGTCCTGAATTCATCTACACAAATTTTTCTTTCGATTTGCAATCTTGTAGTATTTTTATATACTTTCATTTTAGTATTTTTGTCAATTTTCTTAATTATTATTATAGTCTTCACCTCTGATTAATACCATGATTTTTGCCAAAATTTAAAGGAGCCGAATACGTCTTTCTATAATTGACTGAATTATTTTCAGAGTTGCATTGAAAAGGCTTGTGTTTGCATGGACGCGGCTTTTAGCTTTTTATTAGATTTCTGTACGTATGTATATCTTGGCCTTTCTGATAATTTTTTCAAATGGCAACATTTTCATGGAGATTTTATAGACTACGATATATATATAAACACTTGAGGAATTTGTCTTGATTACTGTGTATTATGGCTATTGGAAACTAATTCGCTACTTTAGTGTATGTTAATGAAATATCTATAGTTTAAAATGACTCCCTTTGTCAATAAAGGAATTTAATCTTGTTTTAGACATTTCTGGTTTCTTATTTCATTTCACATCTTTCAGTATTCTGGTCTTGTAGTTCTTATGTTTATTTCTGTTAAATTCTTTTCTCAATGTTTTTCAGGCATTTGTTTTGGCTGAATGTATTGATTCGTTCGTTTTTTCTTTATTTTCAGTATTGCTTGTATTGTAAAGTAGAATCATCATCAGAGTCTCTACTTGAATCTTCTGATGCTATAAATTCATCGTATGGCACATTTTCTCCTTCAGGAGGGCTATCCTCGTATTCTGCATCAGGTTTGGCGTTAAGATCATCCAGATTGGTTTCATAATCTTCATATTGGAGTACAATTATTTAAAGTACGGTCTTAGTTAACATTTTACTACTGAATGCCATTTTCTTATAATTCCATTTAATTTTTGTGATGCATTTGACTTTTCGATGTACTGTATTTCCCATGTGAAATCTATTTTGCTCTATTAACTCTAGAATGCTAACGTAAAATTTCGTTTCATTAATGCTAACATGGTCGCATGTGACACCAATTTTACATACATACATTTATTAAAACAAAGCATGTGTTCATATCTTTACAATTTTAATGATACTGTGGTTCAAATGTCCGACTCTTCTACAAAGAAGGCGCATAAAGGTCTTCAATGTTCTGCACATAAAGTGCCTAATCAACTAACCCAATTTTCACGTCCTTTTGTATTTGCTGACTTTGGGCAAATTTCGATTGGAACGAAATGGCGTTGTATACCATTTATAGCCGTTCTTTTCAAACAAAACCTGCCTTTTACTTTAATTAGAATCATTGTCAGAGTCACTACTTGAATCTTCTGATGCTATAAATTCATCGTCTGGCACATTTTTTCCTTCAGAAGGGCTATCCTCGTATTCTGCATCAGGTTTGGCGTTAAAATCACCAGATCGGTTCCATAATCTTTATATTGGCATACAATTATTTCAAGTTCCGCCTGAGTTAACATTTTACTACTAAATGCCATTTTCTTATAATTCAGTATTATCACATAAACGCTAAGGTGGTATCGCCCGTGACACATACACTATTTTCTCTTGAAATAAAATAAACAAAATCTACCTGATTTCCACTTCAAACGAAGCACAAAATAAACTAGAAGTACTGAGAAACATAACCTCTGAACTATGCGTGCGCATGATATATTACGAGCTACTTATATCGTGGTGACCGTGTTAGTATTCTTTGGTTAATATTTGAATTTTATTAGAACGTACAATAAAATCTGTTCAATAATATAAAATGTTTATTTAATTTAAAATTTTAGTGGTGTATCAAGAGTAAGTTCAAAAACTTTTCCGCATTATGACGATTTGCTTTAGTTTTCATATAAAATATTCCATCCGAATCAGTACCTTCTTTCTACTAATACGTTGAAACAAAATTTCAATTCAATTTTTATGGATTTGACATACTTTGAAAGTATCCGAAAATAGGTTGACTCGATTTTGAAACCTAAACAAAAGAAATATCATTGTTATAGTTTGATATTGATAATGCCGCGGTAATTTTGAGGTTATATTGTATTTATTATATCAAGATAAGGTTGTCAAATTGAATCACGCTCTATATATTAGTTGTGTATGTTTTTTGAGAAAAAAAGAGAGTAGTATATTTGTGCGATATTTATATAAATTATACATATTACATATAAATATTTATATATAAGAGTGCATATAACTGTGTATTTAGAAAATTGAGAGGAAAGAAGTTTTTAAATATGACAGGGAAATCTTGAAGAAAAAATAAATAAAAACGATTTAAGCAGTATTAGCAATAGAAGATGAGAGAATTTTTTGTATATGCCTAGATTTTTATCAATCAATAGTGCCTCTTATGTAATCTCGTGTCGAGAAACAAAAATCATTTTTATCCCTTTTCTGATGATACAAAACAGTATAAAAAAGAAAAGAAATAATATTAAAACCAACAGTACAAAATATAATTCCAAAATCAGATTATAGTATAGATCAAAATAGAAGTTCCCAACATAGAAAGTATTTATTAAACGAATGACTTTTTACTTATTTTTATTTTACACATGAAAACAATTCAACTTAGTTCCTATTAGTTATGACATGACCCAATAAAACGTCACTGCATGCGGATTCTTATTTTCATGTACTCGTAATTAATCATAATGCTATTAAAATACTCAATCCATAATCTAATTACTATCAGATTAAGAAGCTTAGACTTCTAGACTTAATTACGCATGAAGGCTCAAATCAATCAAAAACAAAAGCAATATAATAGGTAGCTTAATTTTGTATAAAATACATTTTCGAATTAACAAAGTTTAAATGCCTTTTGAAGAGATATGGCATATTATTTTTCGATAATTTAGTTTTTTGTTTCGGAAACCATTAAATTAAACAAAATGCTATATGCGAAAGATCAATAATGGCTTGTATACAACGTGTTCAGGAAAGTATGCAACAAAGGGAAAACTTTTTTATGGTCTATTTCGCAGGAAATTTTATTCTTTATAACAGTTTTTGCTTTACTTAAAACCCATTTACGCGTTAAAATAAATAAAATATCGCTTTAAATAATGAAGATATTCTTTAATAACTTAAAAATACAAAAAATGCTATTTTTATGTTTTAAACAATAATCACTCGATATGATGCCCCTCTCTCTTAATACATAAATTTGTACGTCTACTTAAGTCCCTGACGACATTTTGCAGGAAATTGGGATTATTATTTAATGCGTTACCGCTTCCCTAATCCCGTTCTGCAAATCTTCTTGGTTATCAAATGGCCTATCTGAATACATCTGATTTTTCAACCAACCCCATAAAAAATAATCCAAAGGATCTAAATCCGGCGAACGTGGAGGCCATTGAATATCTTCCTATCCATTTTCTTGAAATTCTTGGCTTAAATACTGCCCGACTCGACGAGAACTATGTGCAGGTGCACCATCCTGAATAAACCACAAAGAACGTCTCGTTTGTAAGGGTAAGTTGTCAAATTCATCTTCTAATTCAGTAGTCAGAATGCTAAATACCATTCAGCATTTAGAGTTTGTTGAAAAAAACGGTCCGATCACTCTTTTCTCCAATATTCTGCACCAAGCATTTATCTTTCGTGAATATTGGTTTTTATACTCCATTTAATGGGGATTCCCTTGAGACCACCAACGACAGTTTTGCCAAGAAACTACACCATTTGTGGTGAATGTCGGTTCATTAGAAAACAATATTTTTTCTAGAAATGTTATGTCCGTTTCTATTTCACATTGTATCATGAAGGAAAACTCTAAACGCTCTAAATTCTAAACAACCTCGTTCTTGAAACGTTTGGACATATCTTTGTTTAAGTGGAGTAAACTTGTATGTTTTTAATATTTGATGTACTGATGATTTACGTAATCCTAAATTAGTTGCACATTTTCTAACAGATAATTTAGGATTCTCAATTACACTTTGTAAAACATGTAAAGAATTATCTAAACTTCTTGCTGGTCCGCCATGTTCCTTTTTAAAATTAAATTTCAAAGAGCCTGTTTGTTTAAATTGTCGCAAAATTCGGGATACCGTAGACCAACTAACGTTTTTACTGGGATGCCTTTTTCATGCCTTTTTGTATTTTCAAGTCATTAAAGAATATTTTTTATTTTAAGCGATATTTCATTTGTTTTAACGGGCAAATGGATTTTAAGGAAAGCAAAAACCTTTATAAAGAATAAAATTTTCTGAGAAGTAGACCATAAAAGAGTTTATCCTTTATTGCATACTTTCCTGGACACGTTGTAAATGGGATTTTTATATTTTAATATGATTATCAGATTTGTGCTGAAGAATAGAATGATGTGATTTGGTATTTTATTGCAAATGTCCAACAATTTAACTAACATACGAAAAGATGTTTAAATTCAATTCTAAAATACTTATGCCACGAGCCGCTAAATCAAAGAATAAAAATTGATTACTACAAGTAAGTAACTAGTATTAAAAAAAATCTTCATTTATTTTGTGTTCTGTACTTTCTCAAGAGGTTTATCAATCTTTATACAAACGAAATTGTACAACAAGGAAACACATGCCAACTTCTACGTAACTATAAGATAGAGTGATTCAAATATTCTGCTAAATATCATTATGTAGATCTTAAATTATTTCAAATCGAAGTAGCATTTACTTGGAAATTCCTACTGTTGATGAAATAAAAATGAAGAAACATCACTTAATTTTAATTTTAGTGGAAATTAAGTGATATTATTTTTTCATTTTCATTACATCAACTTAAATTATTTGACATCTGGAATCTAAATAGTATTTGATTTTTGTAATGTTATATTATTTTTTGAATACGCTGTATAAATAACAAGTCGTAAAATTTAAATTAATAAAACTATAACCTGAAAATTATATATAAATATGACTATTATAATTTTAAATATTGCAACAGCCAATGAAATCAATAACTAGTTTTTCAGGGCAATATTTGAAGCGCCCCTTTTCTCAGACAGAGTATAGTAAATCAAATTTTGCTATATAAAGTCAAGGCTTCTTCATTCATGTCTGCAATCAATTCCAGATTTGCTGACCGATAAATTATAAACATCTAAAATTAAGTAATTGTTCGCATACCTTTAAAAGGGTAATTTTATTAGAATTCGTAATTTAAATTTTAAAAACGATCTACTGTTTATAATGTATATGTTTCTACAGAATGTAATTGAAAGCTAAAATGTATATGAAACTGATTTATTCGGCTTTGGTTCTTCCCCCAATTCGAAGAGATAAAAAATATTATTTTTTCGAAAACTATAAAGTGGTAAAAAATTCTATACACAAATCGCCAATACCTAATGGATTGTAGAAGGGAAATTTGATTTATTTTTTAATATATTGATTAGCTCCATGTACATTTTCTAAGTTTAAATTGGAGAATGTAACTGATTTTACAAAATTTTATCAATAATAAACTTGTACCAGGGACAAAGGAATAATTTAAATAAACAAATTTTATTTTTCTCCATAATCTCCTGTTAATTCGACATATTTGGTCCATCTGTGTTCAAACTTCTTTATTCCGTTTAGAAAGCGATTTTCTTCTAACCCTGCAAAATAATCGTCCACTGTTGAAGCTCTTCATTTGTGCAGAATTTTTTGACTCCGAGAAATTTTTTTAATTTAGGGAATAGATGAAAGTCAAATTGTGCTAGGTCTGGCGAATATGGGGAGCGCGGTACTAATTCCAACCTTAATTCTTCAATTTTTTTGCAGCAACTGTACTGGAATACATAGGTGCATTATCATTATGGTAGAGTACTCTCAGGCATTCCTGGATGCTCGTCAGTGAAGATATTCTGTCAACAATATTCCTTTTGCATCCAAAAATACCGATCCCATCATCTTTTCCGCCGATAAAACTGTCAGCTTCTTCGGAGTTGGTTCTACACTGTTAGCCCACATCTTCGACTGTTGTTTAGATTCGGGTGTATAATAATAGAATTATGTTTGGTTACTAGTCACAAATCGGTGCAAAGATCTGTTATGTTGCGTTTAAGATTTTCTAAATTATTCATCGACATTTGACAGCGAACACGTCTTTGCTCCATCGTCAATAAACGCTGTATCCATCCTGCCGAAAACTTTCTCATACCAAGTTCTTTGCGGAAAAGATAAAACGTCCGTTCCTTTGAAATGCCCAGTACCTCCGCTATTTCTAACGCTTTCACTCGTCGGTCACTTAGCAACAAATCATGGACTTTATCCACCATTTCTTGACTTGTAACCGTTTTCGCCCGTCCACTGCTGAGATTATCTTCTATGCTGCTCCTGCCTCGCATATCATCATGGATTTTGGTAAAAGACATGTTTTTCTTTAAAAGATACTTAATCACTGTATGATGTTCAATTACTTAATTAGTAACAAGGTAAAATATAAAAATTGCCTACACGATTTGTCACAAATTTATCAAACACTAACAGTTAAACTGACAAGGCATCGGTTGCCAAAATATGATGTGTATTTTTTTAAATTTTACGGTCTACTAATAATAATAAGTCAACCCACCCTCGTACCACAATATAATCTTAATCCTGCATACGTATTTTGATGAAGAAGTCGTTATCCTCAGTAGAAAATAGAACACATTTAGAATACGGCCATCACAATTATAAGCACATCACAAAGCGGTCGTATTACTATGTAGTATTAATTATAGTGATATTTGTTAGTGCTTCAAAAGTATTACTTATTTATATCGCTGAGGATGACAACCTAATCGTCCAAATACGTATCTAAGATACAAACTACAATGTGGTAACAGCTTAATCTTAAATTCTTAATTAAATCCTAAACATTTATTCTTTATAATATGCATATTTTTTCAATACGTAATTTATTTTTAAAATATATATGAAATTCGCTTGTTTTTGGTACCGTAATTTTTCCCTAATTCATGTTCCTCAAACATAGGTCGAGACTTATTAATTTGATAGTACTTGGAGAGACATACTAATATAAATTATTTATTAAAACTTCCATCTTAAGATTTTTCCGCTATATTATTTGAAATTGTAAAATTAAGCAGCTATTTTACATTGTGTACTTTGAAAATTATTGAAGAATATTGAGGAGATTAGTAATTTAGTCAATCTAAGAAATAATTTCAATAATTGATGTTATTATATGCATGTGACATAACTTTCAAAATTATAAAAATAAATTCTAAACATGTTGACCGCTTTTATTTTGACTATACTATATAAAAATAATAGACCAATGGTCGTCAGTCAAAATAGTTAATTATCGTAATTTTAGTATTAATTTTAAAAATTAATTAATCTATAAGGTATTTATTAATTTAATTTATGTTTTCGATTTATATATATATTATATATATATTTAGATAGTTGATTGATTTTAATGTTTATTGTTTTATCGTCTAATTTAAAAATAAACTGCCAATTTGCTGCTTTTATAATTTATTTTAATGTAAGTGTTAATTTTCCAGTCCCATTTTAAAGAGAAACGAATTTGAATTCTCTTGTATATTTTTAAAAAAACGATTTTTTTTTTTTTAGTTGTACTGTTACAAATCAAATTTGCAGACATTTTAATTATATTATAATTTTATCGTTATTATTTAATTTATGGTATGGGATGTAGTTACCTTATTAAAAAGAAAAAACAATGTGAAATGCAAAAAAGAGATCAAACAAAAAGGAGCATTTTAATCGCAAAAAATTGTGTAACGAGTATTTTTTAATTTACGAACTATCCTTTACGTAAATGTTTTACTGAATAATTTTGTAGATACTACAAGAAGGATAGTTGAAAAACTGTAACATAACATTTAGCGTTAAGATTTGATGCTTGAAGTAAAAAAGACTCGAACTTTAGTTAAAAAATAATTTGGCTTCACGGAAAATATATTTTTGATAAACGCGAAGTCGTCTTATTTCTACGAAATATTAAATTTATTTTAATTTATATTAAACTGTCCCTTATTCACCTCAAATATTGCAACTCATTATTTTAATACTTTTGAGTTGTGGTATTACATCTTTAATATCGTTTTTTGTTCCAAATGCATGAGCTTCTTTCAGAAGTGTGATTGAATTAAAATTTCCAAAAAAAAAATCATTCTGATATTCTAAGACTTTACGAAATAGTATTTTTTTCGTAAAGAAATGCAGCATTTCTATATTATATATACTGTCACAATAGTGTATAGTAATCGTGTATTATTAAAAAAAGATCCTACAACCCCACACGTTTTCTATTTTCCCGTCTCCAATGATGCCCGTCATCCTTCCTCAAATTACCTTCTTCATGTAGCGTTAGACATATATTTTTGACAAAAAAAGCAAAGTATTTATATCTCCCCATTAATATATTTGAATAAAAAGGAGTGTGTATATTAGTGCAACAATCGCTTGTAAGTTTTGAAATATAAGAAAAATAAAAAAATAATCAAGAATTTATATGTAATGTTAATATTAATATTGATATAAACGAGAAATGATGCCAAATATTTTTTAATAGTAATATTGTGTTCGATATGAATGAATATGGGAATATTTTTTTATTTATTGAATGTATATTCCGAGCCCCCCTTTTCATACATCAATAACCTCACTCACAATGTATTATCCCGTGTATTGTGAATTTTTTGCACCCGAGTATTTTGTATAAAAAGAACCTTGTTGTATACAATAACATACAGCATAGTTAGATTTCTTTTTTACTATGTAAATGCACTTTATATTTATTTCATTTTAATTAATGTGATTATGTTAAAATATTTAAAGCGGTTATTTCTTTTTAATTTTAAATATATTAATATATTCCTCAGTAATTTAAGTTTTTCATAAATAAAAGAGAAAAAAATCGAGGCCATTTTTTTAACATAATCATCTTGTTTAACGATTATATATACATATATTTTTTTTCTATTTAAATATAATTATTATCATAATTATAGTTTATTATAATTTTGAAACCAAAAATATATTAGAACTTAGTGATAGTCGAGAGTACTGTATATATTTTTGACACACTTTAGCAAGTATTAAGTCGTTGAATAAAAATGAAATAAAAGGAGGTTTCTCGCAAGTGAGCAATGTCTACTAAGCTGATCCAAAACTATTTTTTTCATACAATTTCTTTAATCACTTTTCATGTTTAATTAACTAATCGACATTTCGCATTTGTAAGTAAACTTCATGTCATTCAAAAGAAAAATGTGTGTGAAATTAATAATAAGAAAAAAAAAGAATTGGAACGTAGCAATATTCATCAAAACTCGTGTAACAAAGACAAAAATTTTTAAAAAATAGCATTTTTGAAAAAAAAAACATTCATTTTTATTTTTCTTCTTTTTTATAGTTCACTAGTTATTTTTTTAGTTTAGAATTAAGGAAGAATATGTGTATTGTCTTGTGAATACTATTTAATATATATAACGTAATTTTAATTGTTGCTTTAATTTAATACCCTGTCCTTATGATTGATTTACAGTGTGTAACTAAAATAAAGAATATTTATTTAGCGTATGGCTGACATGGACATCTTCTCTTTATTAATACGTAATTGTAATACGTTATAATTTAATTATAAATAAATCAATTTTTCCAATCACCTGTGTTCATGAATGGTGTCAGGTCTAAGATAGTAAATTATAGACCAATTATTACCAGTATATTACCTAACTTTTCCAAAGTTCCTTAGCAAACTTTGTTTTATAAAATTTACAGGCAAATTAAACCATTCTTATCCTGTCACCAACATTGTTTCATATCTAGGGGATCAACGGCCACCAATCATGTGAGCATTACTCAATTTCTTTGCTCGGCCATTGACAACCGGCAGCAAGTTGACGTCATATACACAGACTTCTCTAAAGTCTTTGATTCCATAGACCACGGTGTCCTCCTTAAAAATGTGGGCTTCTGTGGTTTTTGCCCTGCGTTGGTTAGATTAATGTCGTCGTGCCTCGTTCTGGCTATGTGTTTTACAATGAATTCTCGTCTAAAATTTTTCTTTCATTAACTTGAGGGGTACCTCAGGGTTCAAACTTTGGACCCTTGCTTTTCAACATCTTCAGTAATGATCTCTTAGATAAATTAAACTGTCAGTTTCTGGGGTATGCCGATGATTTTCAAATCTACATCATCTGCACACACTTCGATTGCATCAAATTGCAAATTAATCTTTCTATAATTGAAGAATGTTGCAACCATAATCAAATATTGAATCGATTCTGCCTTTACTTGATGTAAATCCATATCAAATGATAAAAAACACAAACACTGTTGTATTAGATTTACACTTTATTTAATAATAACTTTATGACAGCTGTTTCACCGTACAACGGTATCTTCAGATATAACAGTTATATCTGAATTGTACACCGTACAACGGTATCTTCAGATATAACAGTTATATCTGAAGATACCGATGTACGGTGAAACAGCTGTCATAAAGTTATTATTAAATAAAGTGTAAATCTAATATAACAGTGTTTGTGTTTTTTATCATAATCAAATACTATTAAATATTTCAAAGTGCTGTGTTGTTTCTTATACTCGATGTACTGGCCCTAAAATATTTGATTATTTGGCCAAATCGGGGTTGGTGACTAGAAAGTTGGAGGTACATGATCTGGGAATACTTTTTGACTCGCAACTCCATGTTTCGTGGATCTGCGCCTCAGCTTCAAAATGATTGGAATTTATTATTAGGTCGTGTAGAAACTTCAACAACATTGCTTCAATTAAGAATTTATATTATGCCTTGGTACGATGCAAGCTGGAGTATGCTTCTTTTTACACCTATCAACAAATTTCTGCTTAGAGAATCCAGAAGAGGTTTCTGAAATACCTCTCCTTGAGAATGACTGACACTTATCCTGAACGAAGAACGGACTACAATAGTCTTTTGGAGTGCCATAATATACATCTTGATCTTGTCGTCGGGAGATGTATAGTGCTAAATTCTTACTAAATATTTTATCAAACAAAATTGATTGTTCAACGATATTAGCCTATATTATCTTCAACGTACGCACTTCTAACACTCGCAAATGCACGAATTCTAGGTTACCTAGAGCGAAAACCAATGCACTTTTAAAGTCACCGGTGTATATTTTGTGTAAGACTTTTGACAAAGTTTATAATGATGTTTAAATTAGTTATTTCTTATTTTTACTTTTACATGCACATACAATTGGATTAATTTATCATATTGGTTATATTTGTTTTCTTTTTTTTTCTGTTTGTGTATACAATTGATTAATATTCTTTTAATTCGTTTGCAAGTACTATTTTGTACATGTTTAATGTCAATCTACACCACAAATTATTTAATACTATATTGTCTTGTTGGCAGAAACCGCTGTTGGGCGAATAATGATAAAGATTATTATTATTGTTATTAATTAAAAAATAAAATAAATAAATAAATAAAATCAATAACGGCAATTGTTTCACCAGCACTGTAACTTCATCAAGTACTTGCAGCTAAAGAGCACGTTACAAACTAAATTAAAAATATAAAATGAACAAGCTTAGTATTATTGTAAATATTCTTTCTACACTTTACGACGCTATTTTATTCGAATTTTTCATAGAAAAAATTCGCCCTCAAGTAGGAATCGAACCCACGACCTCTGGCTTGCTGGACCATTGCTCGACCACTGAGCGGTTGAGGCGTGAATTAGAAACTTTTATGGGGATGCTTTGGGTTACATCAAAGTAAACATATGAATATATCTTGCCCGTAGTACGGCAGTTGTACAAATTAATTGCGTTTTCGCGAAGTAATGTAAATGTATGTATTCTTTCTATACTTTACGGCGCTATTTTATTCGAATTTTTCATAGAAAAAATTCGCCCTCAAGTAGGAATCGAACCCACGACCTCTGGCTTGCCGGCTCAGCTCAGTGGTCGAGCAGTGGTTCGGTAAGCCAGTGGTCGTGGGTTCGATTCCTACTTGAGGGCGAATTTTTTCTATGAAAAATTCGAATAAAATAGCGTCGTAAAGTGTAGAAAGAATATTTACAATTACATTGCTTCCCGAAAACGCAATTAATTTGTACAACTGCCGTACTACGGGCAAGATATATTCATCTGTTTCCTTTGATGTAACTCAAAACATCCCCATAAAAGTTTCTAATTCACGCCTCAACAGCTCAGTGGTCGAGCAATGGTTTGGCAAGCCAGAGGTCGTGGGTTCGATTCCTACTTGAGGGCGAATTTTTCTATGAAAAATTCGAATAAAATATATATGTATATATATATATATATATATATACATATATATATATATACAACTAATAGAATTAAGTCAAAATAATTTTTCACTACATTAACATTTTTAAATTAAGGATCACTTAATTTACATTAGCTACCTACTCGGGAAGCTGGCGCAGCGAATGCATCTGAAGATGGTTGAGATAAAAAAAAAAGCTGTAGTTGTATCGCACAAAGTATGGGAGCTTCTATTTATTATATATGCCCATAGTTAGTGGAGAAGGATGTGGGTGTTTTGCTTACGGAAGCTCAGACTGAAAACTGAAAAAAGAGATTGCGCGATCTTCCGCGCATGCTCAAACTCACGATATATATCTAGACTTACTAAGTACCTATGTACTAACTAGAGTGGATCAATTCGGAGCGAAAGCAGAGGCGTGACTAACGAATTAGTTCCCGCGTGCCCCATCGCACATACGATTACTTAGTATGTTGTTCACGGTCATCGTGTGTACACGTATAATAGCAGCAGGAAAGTGTATTATGTGTATTTAATAATGTTGAAGGAGCGTACAGTAAAAAAACCGCTATCATCAAAGTTAGTCAATAGGTTTATTGAGAACCATCCTAGTTTATCTTATAATGGGGTAAATGTAAAATGTTTAGTGTGCAATATATATATAAACCATTTAACAAAATCAAATTTGCAACGCCACGTGCATAGAGCAAAACATAAAGATAGAGACACTGGTGCCGATACAAAATACGAAGTGTTCTTATTTGATTTGTGTACAATGATGAGAAATAACTTTGGAGACGCAACTTATGTTAACAATATTTCATCGCGCTTCTCCAGATTTTCAAGTCACGGAAAACGCATAAGGCGGTAAGTTTTTTTTTTAATCATCTAATTACATACATTTTAGATTTTATTTTTTATACGTATCATCGAGAACGTTTCATAATCTAGGAAAACCGTCTTACATTTTTTTTTTGTATCTAACATAACAGCACCGTTCGTGATAGTATATCTCTAGATATTAATAATGTTTCGCATGCGGGAACTAATTCGTTAGTCACGCCTCTGCTTTCGCTCCGAATTGGTCCACTGTAGTACTAACTCCAAAATTGTTGCCCAGTATACCTGAAAAGGAAATTGCTACGGGAAGTGCCAAGGCAAAGAATAAAACTTATGAACAAATAATTCGTATATTCACGATCAAAGGAAAATAAATGATTATAATAAAATTAAGTAAATGGGTGTATTATATTTAAGCATTGACAAAAATCAAATAAAGAAATATTAATCAATTGAAATCTTCACCCTGTATAATTATACCGACTGTATGTTAAGGTAAAAAGAATATATATAACTATATATACAAAATTCAAAACTAGATATCGCAAAAAGGTGAACACAGTACGGTAAACATAATATCTCAAAAGTTGAACGTAATAATACTGTTAAAAGTAAATGGAAAATAATTACTTAAGTTAATTACATAGTTTATTCCCGCAGAAGGTATCATTAGAGATAATTTCACAATAATTTTATAAACAGAAATAGCGATAGTCAAAATATCCTACTCACAAATACAAATGATTTAAATTCTAAATATAAAATTATGAAATTACGAAAATACACGTAGGACACGGCAAAAACCTTCATACCTACCATGAATCTCGTAAAAATTTTACAACATTGCGCAAACGTGACGTGTATGCACTGTTATCGTGAAAATCCTATAGCACTAAATGTATTTTCTCCATTGAATTATTAAATTTTAAATCTGGACATTTTTTCGTGAGCTACTTATTTTTCGAGATATTTGAAAGCTTTAAGTTAAAAAATACACCCGGTGTAGCTGTCATTATTGTAACTTATTGTGCAACAGAACTAAGTAAGGCTGGCTAAGCTACAAATTCATGCAACAATTTTCTTGTAATCGTGGCATGCCAGTATTGCTGTATACAGTAATAGTAAGATAAAAGCCTTGTTAAAATTTGACGTACCCTGCAGTTAGTGATAGCAGAAAAGTAATTTGTTATTTAAGGCCGAAAGAAATCTAAAATACTATAACTCAAATTTAAACTTGGATGCTGTTCGGAAACAAAAAAATAAAAAAAGGAAATCTAGAGAGAAATTCTTCCACTATAAACTGCAATATATTAGTATTTATAAAACATAAAAATGCATACGCACAGCAGATGCATATATTTAATGCGAACGTTAAGTAAATATCGTGTTGACAAAAATGCTGAATTAGATTATCTGAATCTCAGATAAATGTGTAGACAATAATTTAAAACGATGTAAATGGAACGGATACTAGAAACCTGCATAAATTATATTGAATGTGTAAATACAATAATATTGTTAGTTCTTAACGTGTAGTCTAATGCACCTGAATTTATTAGTATTATACCGTTCGCATACCGTTAATGAAATATAGTATTCTACTAATAGGATATAAAACTATGTCTGTTCTCATTTCATGCTAAAACATTTTTTAACAACACCCAGTTTCAATAATTTAATAAGACTAATTGTGCCGATAGATCAAATATCATTCTGTTGAATTTTTTTGTGGCTACGTGTATATATGATTTATTTTTAAAATAATCAAATAGCATGCTGCGTAATTTTTAATTAAAACGTGTAAGCATTAATGTACGTGCATACCTTCTTATTCAACATCGTACTCGTTTCTGCCTTTATACATTTTCTTTTTATTTGATTAAAATCTATGTAAATATACACTATGAGTTCGGATATAGGTAAATTGCTTCCAGAGATAAAAGGCAACTATTAATAATAGGTAAATTGCCTACCACGATTTCCAGGTGCGTGATATATAGGTGCCGGTTGATAAATAATAAAATAAAAATTGTTAATTAAAATTTAGAATTTATTGAGAAAAAATGTAGAATACAAACTATAAGAAAATACCAAATTTTAAGTAGTAAGATAAACCTTAAATCTACCCATAATACTAGTTTTAATATTTAATACCACAATCGAAAGAGGGTATCTTCCCGTTTCATGCGTTCCCCTTTCGGGCTTCGAAAAATGTTACCTGAAATATTCCCGTTTCGGGCATCCAAATTATATTCCTTTTCTTAAATCCCATTTTGTGCGTAAAATTTGCAGGTAACAACCAATAAAAGTATTAAACATCTATTAAGAGATAATTATTGAATTCGTCAAGGGACCAAGAATCAATTTATTTTAAATTTACATTAAACTTGACTTGGAATTAAGGTATTTATTTATTGTTAAGGGATTAATGTTGTTTAACTAATCGCTTACGGATTAAGAATCAATTTGTTGTGAATTTATAATTACTTTTAACAGCATAAGAAATTATTGTTGCTTACAATAAATTCTCCGAAGGATTAACTATAAATTTATTATTATTTGCTTCTATTGTTTGTTTGCTTCCACTTCCACCAATATAGGGATGATATAAAATATTGCACTATTACTAAAATAAATTAGTTCTTCGGAAGTGCAGTTAGGTTATTCAAAATATTTCGTGAATTTTTGTTTGTGATGGAAGTGATAGAATGAAAACGTGCAAAACCAGTCATCCTGTATTCGGATATATATTCAACTTAAAAGCAAAAAACAAAACTTAATTCTTCAATGGATTTGCATAAACAGGAACTGCTCAGGAGCG
The DNA here is from genome assembly GCA_935421215.2 of Melolontha melolontha. Classification (NCBI taxonomy): domain Eukaryota; kingdom Metazoa; phylum Arthropoda; class Insecta; order Coleoptera; family Scarabaeidae; genus Melolontha; species Melolontha melolontha. The sequence goes on along the minus strand of OW285237.1, from coordinate 161,013,807 downwards.
ATTGTTACTGATGAACTAAAATCAAAAGTTATAAGTGAAAAAAGCCATAACTGTGTTCCAGATATTGCAAAAAATTAAGCCGATAAGTGTTTATATAACGGCAAAAAGAAAGCAAGAGAAGAAGTGACACCAATATCGCAAATATATCGACAAGAGATGATGGTTGCTAAGGAAAAAGATTTGGAGTTCGTTACAAATATTCCAGTTTACATCAATGAAACATGCATTGAACGACACAAATTGATAGGCATTATCCTGCTTCCGAAAAAACGAGAAGATATAGAGGGCTCCGAGTTTATGAAAGAGTAGTTATGTCATAATAGACAATGGTAAGGGAGGCAGGATTCTTGTATTTGCAATGGACGGAGGCAATTTATTAGCAGGAGGTTCTTGTTTCCTATTCGATGTCACTTTTAAAAGCTGTAGTTCACTGTTTTGCCAATTATATACAATTCATGTTGATATTCTTCAACGTTTTTGCGCGACGTTTTTGCACATTTTCGTCGTAATCAGAGGAACTGTGTACGCCACGCCGTTTTATTGCCGTCGATGATACCTGGGTCTACTATTACATTCCAAAAACCAACGACCAATCCAAACAATGGCCAAAAAAAAGGTTTTCTGCCACCAAAGAAGGCAAAAACGGCTTTGTCAGCAGGTAAGGTTATGTCAACTGTTTTTTGGGGATTCTGGAATTATCTCGGTCGACTATTTAGAAAAGGGGAAAACAATAAATGGGGAAAAAGAAATAACTTCATTTGTCAAAGAAGAAAGGGTTTTTTCATTAGGATAACGCACCTGCCCACAAGTCTGCGATTGCAGTGGCAAAAATTCATCAATTGGGATTTGAATTAGTGCTTCATTTTCCCTATGCCCCAAATCTGGCTCCCAGCGATTATCATCTCTTTCCGAACCTGAAAAAATTCTGCAAGATATCTTTGTCTAATTCATCAACCTACTATGAAGGCATTACTAATTTAAAATGTCGCGTTGAGCGTACAGGAGACTGTCTTGAAAAATAAAATATTTTTTTCAAACAAAACTTGCGTTAGGCTATGTAGTTTCCGAACCACCCTTGTATAAATGCAATTATTATAAATACGAGTAGGTAGTTATAAGGAAAGTCTTAATTAGAATTGTATCATAAATATGTATTTGTCCATTATGTGTTGTAGAGCAAAAAATAATTAATTTTTTTGTTTACAAAATAAGATTAAGGATAATAGGTAATTTAGGTATTCATAGTTTGCTGATATGTTATGGATAATAAATAAGCCTGTTGTAAAATTTTTAAACCTAAAAACAGTGAAACCGAATGAAAATTCTTCGGGATGAAAGAAAAATTGGCCAGGGGTTAGTTTAGGATAGGACATTTCAGGATTTTAGTTAGCAAAATCCTTTTTACTTAATATTAAAACTAAAATACTACTAAAAAGGATCTACAAAAGGTAACAACATAATTTGAAACATACTTGAGTGGGTACAACCCACCAATTTTGTATAATACAAAAGTATTTTTAATAATATAAAATATTATTAAAAATGGGGGTGTGAAGAACACAATACAAGTTCATATATTTGTGAATGTATCTTCTCCAAAGACGCAGATACGTATTTCACATTTCTACATGATCGTCGGTGCGCCCCTGTTGGAGAAGAGACACATTCAACAAAACATAACTACCTATACGAACATTATTATTCGTTTAGAAATGGGAAAACATTTAATTGAAGAAAGCCATAGTTTTAATAATAATTTCAAGATCCTTCACGAAGAAAAGAAAAGTAAGAAACTCGATTTATTAGAAGCAATGCAAATTAATAAACAAAAATTTTCAAATAAATTATTAAATGACAAAACAGAGCTTAATTCCTCCCCTCTGTTGAATTTATTTCCTATTTTTGATTGAAATATTTTGTTAGATATATGTCACTTATAATATAATTTATGTTATTATATGTATCCCTAATAAAAGAGGCGGGTAAAAATATTTCGGCTTCTAATTTCTGAGAATACCATTAAGTAATAAAATAAAAAATATTTACGTTTAAGTAAAATGTTTTATAGTACCGCTTGTTATATCCGAAGAAACCGTTGTACGGTGAAACAGCTGTTATATAGTCATTATTATTATTAAATAAAGTGTAAATCTAATACAACATTGTGTGTTTTTATCATTTGATATGGATTTACATCAAGTAAAGGCAGAATCGATTCAATAACTACCTTACCATCTACCAGAAATGAAATATGAAATACGTATCTGCGTCTTTGGAGAAGATACATTCACAAATATATGAACTTGTATTGTGTTCTTCACACCCCCATTTTTAATAATATTTTATATTATTAAAAATACTTTTGTATTATACAAAATTGGTGGGTTGTACCCACTCAAGTAGGTTTCAAATTATGTTGTTATATACAGTCGGTTCACGCCGAACAAGTAGTGAAGACACGAGAATACAGTTTTTATAGATAGGTATGTTACCGACTATAAAAACACCTTGCTAGGTCTGTGGCTATTATATAGACAGCGTTGAATATTCTTTCACGCTCTGTCTTAATAATTTCTGGTAGATAGTAAGGTAGTTATGATTTGTTGAATGTGTCTCTTCTCCAACAGGCGCGCACCGACGATCATGTAGAAATGTGAAATACGTATCTGCGTCTTTGGGGAAGATACATTCACAAATATATGAACTTGTATTGTGTTCTTCACACCCCCATTTTTAATGATATTTTATATTATTAAAAATACTTTTGTATTACACAAAAGGTAACAAAATTACATTTTATTAAAAAAAAACGATCGTAATATAATAATTCCAACTTCATTTGAATAGAATAATATCCATATCTCCAACTGAAAGACGAACAAACAGTTAAAAGTCAAGGAAAGAACCAAAATACACACTAACCAGCCAATAAGAATAATATCCGAACAGAATTCAAAGACATCGGGATTCTACAAACCAACTCGAGGAAGATTTTCACCAGTGGCGGCTCGGGATGGTTCACATAGGGAGTGCATAATTTCAAAATTAAAATGTGTAATACAAAAGGGCTTACCCAATCCTTATAAATTTCACCGACGTACTGTTCCAGACAGGTACTGTTCATTGTAGAGTTTGTTTTGAGGGAATAGTAAATATTACACTACACAGTTTAATTATATCTGACGATAAACGAAGTCCATTTTACGTGTCTTTGACTTGCAGAACAGTTCTATCACGTTTTCATTAAAGTTTGGGAAATCATTTATACATTATTTTTCACAAGATAACATAGTAAGGGCATTTAATCTCTCTTCTTTCATCGTATTTCTCAGGAAAGTTTTTATTCTCTTCAGCCGTGAAAACTGGCGTTCCGCTTCGGACATTGTCATTGGATTGTAATGAGAATTTTTAAAAGCTTAACAACTTCATTAAAGGTGTCGCTTAATCCATCCAGCAGAAGACCTAGCAGACCTACAGCACCGACTTCTATATTTTGCCTAAATTCTTCTCTAGAATATAGAACGCTTAATTCAGTTCGTAGTCTGCTTTCATTGAGGCATGGATAAAATTTTACTGCTTCTTTAAGGCAATCTTCCGGAAACTTTTTTTGAAAAGAGGAGAACTGTTTAAAAGAAATTAAGTTTGCTAATATTAAGTGCCTTGTATACCGAAATCTTGTTTTTATTTCTAGCAAAATAATATCGCACACTTCAATAGTTTCCCTCCTTCTTTGGCTACCATCAGTTACTCTTCGCCGCTTTGATGGTCGTGGAGTCAGTTCTGGGTCATTTTGTTTAACCAACTGATTATAATCAGTTGGTTACAGTTGGCACATATAAAGAAAAATATTTTAAGGAAGGTTCTATGTCTATTTTCAATGTAAGTAATAAAATGTAATCATTAAAATATACTGTTTCTTGCTGTTCCTGGACAATAATATATACATATTCCGTACATTGCATTAATTTGCTTAGTCTTTATTATAATTGGATTTATATACGAAAACGTCAAATTCCTACGTCCACATGTGAGGTTAGAACTTTTTTTTTTATAACTGTCTAATGTCAAGTAACTACATTTATTTATCGTAATGCGCTGTGATTTGGGCTTTTTGAACTTGACGTCGATGCGACGTTGCTACTGCAGCTGTTTGGCGATTCAACTTTAGTTGAGATTTTGAAAAATATAACTAGAAATTTTGAAATTTGTAAAATAAAGCAAAACATAATGAGATAACATTTACTGAAAGGGCATAAATCTTTAATAACAATAATATAACATAAAATACAGCTTTAATTCAAAAATAAACTGAAATTTCGAAAAATTAGAAAAATTTTGCACAATTGATTTTTGATAAATGAAAATATTTAATATACAAATATTAATTAAAATAATTACATGGATAGTAATAGAAAAAATTGGGCTAATTTTGAATATTAATAACATCAAATTCCAAAAAGGCATTCAAGAACTAAGAAGAAGAGGTGCTGAAAAATTCGTTTGGCTTTTGTCTAAATGCTAATGTAATAAAAGCAAGAGACCAAAAAACTTAGGGATTGATTGTTTTGATGCCGACAAAATAATACGTACTTCGTATTAGTAAATAAATAAATAATACATAATTCGTATTAATAAATTTAAATAAATAATACCTACCTCGTATTAGAATAATAAAAATATACTACGTATATATTTTTATTTGTGCAAAGAAAATAAATAAAATAGTATTATCAAGAGTTGAAGAGGTTAAGTAAAGACAAATGGCCATTTAAGAAGTTAGGTACTGCCTAATAAAAATAAACACAGTAATTAAATAAAAAAGAAAATTATCATAAGAAAGAAGTGCCGTCTGTCATCAAGTAAAATAGGGTCAGAAAAATGCTAACAATAAAAACACCTATTTTGTAAATATCAAATCATTAATATAAAAATAGTTTTCAATTCATGAACCAAATTCAAAATAAAACATAGCACAGTCACCGAATTTAAAATAACGATTAAAAAAAACAATTTATTTAAAAGTAATAAATAATCCACTGAGAAGAACGAGTCCTTGTGCCCACAATGAAGGGCTAGTCGAGGAAGAAATTAAAGAACACCACGTCCACTTTTAATTATTTCTATCTGAATTCTGATGATATAATATATAATATATTTCATTGGTTGACTTCGCAGATATTTCTTGGTGAAACATTCTTGTAATAACTTGATTAATTATTAGAAAATAAAACACTTGGCTTAGTTTCACGACTTCTTTAATTAGATATACTAACAATTGTTTCGGCTATTAGGCCATTATCAAAGAGCTATCTAAAACTAAACTTACTCTACTTAAGGTTAACTTATATACCTGTGTTCATTATGGGTGGGAGAATGAGGGTAATTGATATTTAAAATTGCATCGATATAGGGGGTATTTATGAATTCTAATTGTGTGTTTGTGATAACTCGATTTTGTTTTTGGGCTTTTTTAATTTCAAAAATCTCTAATATATTTAACTTTTTACTTTTTACTACATTATGAATGAGGTTACAGCTCTTTATATCGGGTAAGTGGTTCTGGTCTATACAATGTTCTGCGAACCCTGTGTGTTTAACACTATATTTTATATCTCTAATATGTTCTGTTAACCGTTTATTAATGCATCTGCCACTCTGTCCGATATAAATAGCTTCACAATTCTGGCATTTTATTGAATATACTCCTGATTTATCTAAGTTATCTATTTTATCTTTAGTATTATTCAACAATGTACCTAAATTTACTTTATTTATCCACACTATGTTAATGTTGAGTTTCTTTAGTAATTTGTTTATTTTCGGTGTTATGGGAGGGATATAGGTGATTACATGCCAACTAGGTTTCTTTAATTCTTTTATTTCTGGGTATAACAATTTTTGAAGTATTTTCCTTTCTTTATGTTTTATCAACTTATCGATGATATCTGGGTTGTAACCATTATTTTTTGCTATTATTTTAATTGTGTTCATTTCATTATTAAAGGCTTCCTTATTTAGTGGTATACTTATTGCTCTATGTATATAGCTATGGAAAGTTGACATTTTAATTTTTTGTGATTGATTTGCGTTAGCGTGTACTATATTATCCGAAAATGTTGGTTTTCTATATATTTTATATAATAACTTATTGTCTTTTTTGTGTATTGTAATATCTAGGAAATTCAATGTGTTATTGTGTTCTTTTTCTATAGTAAACTGTATTTTGGGGTTTAATGTATTAAGTAGTGTTAGGAATTCTGTTAATTGTCTATCGGTTCCCTTCCAAATACACAGAATGTCATCTACGTACCTAGCCCAATAATGTATTTGTCTTGTAACGGTATTATTAATCTTAAATAATCTTTTTTCTAAGTGATCTATGTATATATTAGCTAACAATGGGCTTAGTGGATTTCCCATAGGTAACCCATCTATCTGGCTGTAAATTTTATTATTGAATTTAAAATAATTTTGTTGTAAACATAACTTTAATGATTCTAATATTTCAGTCTTCTCAGTATTATCTAAATTGGTTTCGTTAATCCGGTTTGTAATTATGTTACTTATTTCGTGTATCGGGATTGAAGTAAATAGGTTTTTAATATCGAACGATACTAATTTGGCATTATCTGGTAATTTAATGTCATTTAATTTATTTGTTAAGGCAATCGTGTTTTTTATTGAATATTGTGACTTGAAATTGATTTTTTCTGGTAGTATTTGACTTAGATATTTACATAGTTTGTATGTGGGGGCATTTACATATGATACTACGGGTCTCAAAGGGTTATTGTCTTTATTATATGGCCAACCAAAACTACATAAAGACAGTAACCCTTTGAGACCCGTAGTATCATATGTAAATGCCCCCACATACAAACTATGTAAATATCTAAGTCAAATACTACCAGAAAAAATCAATTTCAAGTCACAATATTCAATAAAAAACACGATTGCCTTAACAAATAAATTAAATGACATTAAATTACCAGATAATGCCAAATTAGTATCGTTCGATATTAAAAACCTATTTACTTCAATCCCGATACACGAAATAAGTAACATAATTACAAACCGGATTAACGAAACCAATTTAGATAATACTGAGAAGACTGAAATATTAGAATCATTAAAGTTATGTTTACAACAAAATTATTTTAAATTCAATAATAAAATTTACAGCCAGATAGATGGGTTACCTATGGGAAATCCACTAAGCCCATTGTTAGCTAATATATACATAGATCACTTAGAAAAAAGATTATTTAAGATTAATAATACCGTTACAAGACAAATACATTATTGGGCTAGGTACGTAGATGACATTCTGTGTATTTGGAAGGGAACCGATAGACAATTAACAGAATTCCTAACACTACTTAATACATTAAACCCCAAAATACAGTTTACTATAGAAAAAGAACACAATAACACATTGAATTTCCTAGATATTACAATACACAAAAAAGACAATAAGTTATTATATAAAATATATAGAAAACCAACATTTTCGGATAATATAGTACACGCTAACGCAAATCAATCACAAAAAATTAAAATGTCAACTTTCCATAGCTATATACATAGAGCAATAAGTATACCACTAAATAAGGAAGCCTTTAATAATGAAATGAACACAATTAAAATAATAGCAAAAAATAATGGTTACAACCCAGATATCATCGATAAGTTGATAAAACATAAAGAAAGGAAAATACTTCAAAAATTGTTATACCCAGAAATAAAAGAATTAAAGAAACCTAGTTGGCATGTAATCACCTATATCCCTCCCATAACACAGAAAATAAACAAATTACTAAAGAAACTCAACATTAACATAGTGTGGATAAATAAAGTAAATTTAGGTACATTGTTGAATAATACTAAAGATAAAATAGATAACTTAGATAAATCAGGAGTATATTCCATAAAATGCCAGAATTGTGAAGCTATTTATATCGGACAGAGTGGCAGATGTATTAATAAACGGTTAACAGAACATATTAGAGATATAAAATATAGTGTTAAACACACAGGGTTCGCAGAACATTGTATAGACCAGAACCACTTACCCGATATAAAGAGCTGTAACCTCATTCATAATGTAGTAAAAAGTAAAAAGTTAAATATATTAGAGATTTTTGAAATTAAAAAAGCCCAAAAACAAAATCGAGTTATCACAAACACACAATTAGAATTCATAAATACCCCCTATATCGATGCAATTTTAAATATCAATTACCCTCATTCTCCCACCCATAATGAACACAGGTATATAAGTTAACCTTAAGTAGAGTAAGTTTAGTTTTAGATAGCTCTTTGATAATGGCCTAATAGCCGAAACAATTGTTAGTATATCTAATTAAAGAAGTCGTGAAACTAAGCCAAGTGTTTTATTTTCTAATAATTAATCAAGATATAATATATTTTATAAGAAATAAAGACATTTATAAAAAGGTATTAAAGTTTTATTTATTGTTGATTAGAAATAAGATATAAAATAAATTAAATAAAAAGGATTATGATTGGCATACATAATATTACTTTTATTTACAATAGCGCATTGTATATGTAAGAGTAATAAATAAAACTCGCTACCTGTATAGTTTGTTTCAAATTATAAGCATATAACTTTGAACGCCTCTAATGCTTTTATTGCACCACCTTCTGTGTTGATAATTATTATACCTGGTCTCCTTATTGAACGGGTATGGTTTACCTATGTGTAACGTATGAATCTAGGGGCCGTTCAATAAGGAGACCAGGTATAATAATTATCATCACAGAAGGTGGTGCAATAAAAGCATTAGAGCCGTTCAAAGTTATATTCTTATAATTTGAAACAAACTATACGTGTATGTACGAGGTGCATCCAAGTTCTAAGGCCTCCGATTTTTTTTTTCCAGACTGGAAAGAGATAGAGGCATGTGCACTGTTTTAAAATGAGCGTGCGTTCGTTGTCAATACGTCACAGAGATGGCAGCACTGTACGGTAGATGGAATTGTAGCGACAGCGTCGAGAATGAGAGCTGTTTTAGATACTTAAAATGGCTACGTTTTCCTTACTTGAACAGCGTGCAATCATTCGTTTTCTGAATTTGCGTGGTGTGACACCAATTGAAATTCATCGACAGTTGATGGAGACATGTGGTGATGGAGTTATGGATGTGTCGAAAGTGCGTTCGTGGGTGCGACAGTGTAATGAAGGCAGAACATCGTGTGACAACAAACCGAAACAACCTCGGGCTCGCACAAGCTGGTCTGACGACATGATCGAGAAAGTTGAGAGACTTGTTTTGGGGGATCGCCGAATGACAGTTGAACAGATCGCCTCCAGTGTTAGCATTTCCGTGGGTTCTGTGCACACAATCCTGCATGACGACCTGAAAATGCGAAAAGTGTCCTCCAGGTGGGTGCCACGAATGCTGACAGACGACCACAAGACTGCTCGTGTGGCATGTTGCCAAGCAATGTTGACGCGCAACCAAGGCATGAATGAGACTTTCTTTTCGTCGATTGTGACAATGGATGAGACGTGGATGCCATTTTTCAATCCAGAAACAAAGCGCCAGTCAGCTCAATGGAAGCACACAGATTCACCGCCACCAAGAAAATTTCGGGTAACCGCCAGTACTGAAAAAATGATGGTGTCCATGTTCTGGGACAGTGAGGGGTAATCCTTACCCATTGTGTTCCAAAGGGTACTACGGTGACAGGTGCATCCTACGAAAATGTTTTGAAGAACAAGTTCCTTCCTGCACTGCAACAAAAACGTCCGGGAAAGGCTGCGCGTGTGCTGTTTCACCAAGACAACGCACCCGCACATCGGGCTAACGTTACGCAACAGTTTCTTCGTGAAAACAACTTTGAAGTGATTTGTCATGCTACCTACTCACCTGACCTGGCTCCTAGTGACTTTTGGCTGTTTCCAACAATGAAAGACACTGTCCGTGGCCGCACATTCACCAGCCGTGCTGCTATTGCTTCAGCGATTTTCCAGTGGTCGAAACAGACTCCTAAAGAAGCCTTCGCCGCGGCCATGGAATCATGGCGTCGACGTTGTGAAAAATGTGTACGTCTGCAGGGAGATTACGTCGAGAAGTAATACCAGTTTCATAGTTTTCTGGTGAGTAGTTAGTTAGAAAAAAAATCGGAGGCCTTAGAACTTGAATGCACCTCGTACATTTATAATGGATTCATTTTATATTATTGCGTTTATGTATTTTAACATATTAAGAACTAATATTTATATAAATTTATTTTTAATTAACACATATAATTATAAATGATTCCACGAATATTACACCGCTGCCCATTTACTGCCTAGGGTACCTGAATCTCATTTACATTATCGTTAGCTGATCGCACTCTTACACCAGGGGATGCTATAAAGGTGCATACTTACAGTATGTATCTTCAGCCAAATTAAAATAGGTTAAAACGAACTATAAATATAATTTTATTACTACTACTAAAATATATTTACATTATATACATATTCATATTATGTTATGTAGATGGAATACCTGTAAAGTATTCAACATTATACGTGTATATCAGTAAATAAACAACTTTTTAAACTCTATGGCGAAATATCACGTGATTGATTTAATCTTGTTTACTTCGGTTGGCCTATTTGTAAACCAGAAATGGAATTTACAAGATGTACTTCGTTAATAAATACATACAAAGGCTTAAGTTTTTCAAAAACATATTATGCAATACTGGATACGCTTTACGTCCAATTCACGCTAATTTAAATGAAAATTACATAACATATAGAGGGATAATTAATAGAATTAATTAGAAATTTTGTAATGTTTTTTTCTTGAGTCCGTAGATCTCTGTTTGATTTTACTTAAGCACGCACGTGTCCATATAAATTAAGTAAGTATTTTGGAATTTGAATATGTAAACACATTAGCCTTACACGTAAGATGTTATCAATATTATTTAAAGCTTGGGAAAGTTTTTCTGTAATGGGGTCAATGTTTTTAAATATAATTTTAAATTCAAATGTATTTTATTTAATTATATATTTTTACCAACATTATTTTGGGATTTGATATGGCTAAATGAATGTTTATAATAGCTAAGTAAATAATTTATCTTGTTAATGGATGTTGCAGTCAGTTCTTGGTGAAATATTGTATTTAGATATATTTAATACAAATTATAATAAAAAAAACATTATTTTATTTTATTGTTCTGACAATATTGTTTCCGTAATTTCTATCAATCTCAAATGAAGAAGATTTTATTCAACTGAATGTAGGGGCACAACTTACTATGTAATGCATAGGTGTACATGCATATGTGTTTGTGTGTCTGGGTGTAAAATTTTGACCATTTTATGATCGTGTCTATTATTAGGGTGTTCAAAAATTGTTTCTGTGTGTTTGTCATGTTTGTTCTTAGAAATTGCTTTTTGTATTTCTAATATTTCTAAGTAATACAGTTTTTTTGCTTTTATTTACGAGGACGATTCGTAAAGTGAGTGTCGCTTGGATATTTAAAAAAACACAAAAACATGAAGAGGTTTTTATTATATACAACTTAAAACTACTACCTTCAGCTATTTTTCTACATCGTAGCCACTAAGATTCAGACATTTGTCATAGATATAAACCAGCTTTTTAATGACCTCTTAACAGAATGAATTAAGCCATGCTGTAACACTGTCCTGTAGCTCTCCATCGCTCCTAAACTGATGACTCCCAAACAATTTCTTCATGTTAGGGATGAGTTGATAGTCGCTAGGAGCCAAATCAAGGCTATAGGGAAGATGCTCAGAAACTTCCCACTTAAAACTGTCTAAAACAGAAATAAGAAAAACACCCTAACCACAATATATAACAATAAATACTATATACGTATTTCGGCAACTAAGTTGCCATCTTCAGTAGAATAACCTTAAGAACTGAAAAAAAGAGTGTTAAACGTAGCGTCTTCGGCAAAGGTAAACCTTAGAAGATATGCTCTTCACCAAATCGCCAGTGGGATAACACTAAAGCACTAAACACTAAAGAGTGTTATCCCACTGGCGATTTGGTGAAGAGCATATCTTCTAAGGTTTACCTTAGCCGAAAACGCTACGTTTAACACTCTTTTTTTCAGTTTTTAAGGTTATTCTACTGAAGATGGCAACTTAGTTGCCGAAATACGTATATAGTATTTATTGTTATATATTGTGGTTAGGGTGTTTTTCTTATTTCTGTTTCAGATTACAAACCACAGTATCCACCAATTTCGGATAAAACTGTCTAGTAAGCAGGCGTTGCCATGAAGAAAAATGATGCCCGAGCTTAATAATCCATGTCGTTTGTTCTCAATAGCTCTTCTGAGCTTCTACAAAGTTTCATAGTAGACTTCAGTGTTTACTGTAGTCCCTCGTTTTATAAGGTCTGCAAAATGGATTTTTTGTCCCAAAAGACAGTGACCATAACTTTTCTCGTAGGAAGAATTTAACGGCACTTTAAAGGTTTCCTCGTAAGCGAGTCAGATCGAAAAGATAGTCAATGCAGTGGGGCATTGACTATCTTTTCGTCTCAACGTTGACATAGACGACCTAAGCCTCATCACCTGTTACGTTATGCCTGAGGAAATTTTCATCTTCAACATCGTAACCTGCCAGAAAATTTATTGCCAATCCCATTCTCTTTCTTTTATGGTCTTCGGTAAGAAGTTATGATGCCACCCATCGTGAACAAAATTTGTGTCAACCTAAATGTTCTGTGGTTGTGAAATGCCGATTTAGTCGAGTAGTTGTTCGGGTTACTTCCTTCGTTTGTTGAATTTCGGTAATCCGGCGTTTAGGCAGTTAATCTGCACGATAGGTAAGTGGATAGTATGCTTGATTCAGAAAAATTTGAAATTGTCAGAACAAGTTCGAATCTCATATGAGTACGTTTCGCTAAAATATTGGAAAAGGTATATACGTCAGACTATGAGTATGGCAAGGAACAGCCCTTCTCAGGGATACTCTGAAGACGGCAGTAGATTAACTACTGAAACGTCGGATTATTTAAATCCAACAAACGATGGAAATAACATAAACAACTACTCAACTCTGTTCTTCGTTATGGCCATTACTTCCTCCTTCTCGAAAGATAGGGCATCATCCTCTAACCATACTGTCACTCATACTATTTTTACCATAAATAGAACAGAGTTCACGATGAATCATAGCAGCCTTCATTTTCTTTGTACACATAAATCGGATAACAGCATGTAATTTAGAGTCGGCGGAATTTTCAATTGCAGCAGCCATTTTAAGCGACCAAAATATCACGAAAGAATGTCCGAACGATTCTCTCACTAGCATTGAACCAGACTACACCGCTGCGATGTGATCACACCGATATTCCCCACTACTCTGCTCACTAGGCGGAAGCGGAGCTTTACGAATCGCCCCCGTGCATTGTACAATTGTTTGTAGACTTGTATATCGGAAAAGTGAACATTGCATAAATAACATTCACTTTCCCCACAAACTATACAAACCGGCACAAACTATTTACTGTACGATGTAAATAAAAGCAAAGAAACTGGGTTACTTAGAAATTAAAAAAGCAGTCTCTCTAACGAATGCACAAAATGAATTTTTAATCATCCCAATAATAGACGCAATCATAAAATGGTCAAAATAGCCACTACATCCAGACACACAAATACATATACACTTATACCGGTTTTTTTTTGTCATTACACATAGGTATAATTAATTCATTGACTGACTTTTTTTCATTTCCAAATACACATAGGCATAAATGTATGGTGGCATATAGTAGGCAACCAGTTAGACACTAGTAACATTTTCAAACTGTCAAAAATTTATGTTTTTCGTTCATTCTTAAACCTTAAATTAAATACATTTGATTAAAAAATACATAATTTAAAACAGTTAATTATCCCAACAGGCGTATAACTTGTGCGTAGACAATTTTAAATATTTTTAACAAATTCAAAGAAGATGGATAGTATTTCTTTAAGGTTGAAATATATCTAAGATTGTAAAATTAGTGTATCAGAAAGGCAGAAAATATAGATTTTACCACATAATGAAATTGTAGAACGTCACCATATTATTTCTAATGAATTACCGAACGTAACTCATGTATTGGGGCATTTCAGTAACAGGATAAAGACAAATAACATCTCGTGGTATCTTACGAATAAGTGGTTTTATAAAATGGAGAAATTTATCTGAAAAAGCAGTAGTGGAAAATTCTTGTAGGTAATAAATATGTTACTATTTCTTTAATAATCACAATAACATTTGGACTGTACAATTATTTGACAGCATCACTACTGGAATTAATGATTGAGGAAGAGAAGACACTATGCAACAAACTTTTGGAATCTGTTAAAGCAAAGCTATTTTCATATGAAGGAGGGTCAGTTACTAGAGTAGCAACTGTTTGAGAACCTGGATTTAAAGAGAAATTTTTCGTAGTATTGAAAATGCTACCGGCTTTAGTTCTTTTCTAGATCAAGAAATGTTTAGTATTATGAAGAAAATAGATCCTGAAAATAAAGAACAAATGCCTGTAAACGAAACAGACATTAGTCCTCATCAAAAGTCACTTTCATTATTTGGATTTTTGTAAGAAAGAAAAAGAGAAAGTAAAATCAATTACAGCCGATGTAATAATAACTATTATTCAATACCTCGAAAGGCCAAATTCAAATCAGGACGTAGATCCTCTTTTATTTTGGAAGGTATGTTTTAAGAAAAAAGGGAAATACATTTTTTATTTGGATTTTCTTTTAGGTAACAGAAATGGAGGTGAAACCCTTAAAACAATGTGCTAGGAAATACTTCTGTATTCCAGCGAGTTCAGCAGAAAGTGAGAGTGTATAGTACAGCTCGTTTAATAATAGAACAAAGGTGTGCAAGACTAAAACCGAAATATGTTAATATGATATTGTTCCTAAATAAAAATTTTAAAAATATTAATAAACAAACTAAGTATTTATTTTATTAAAATTACACCCAACCTTTTCCTATTAGCGAAAGATATAGAGTAAAATCATTTTCGGATGAGACTGACGCAGAAACACATTTTAGTAATTAGAAAGAGAGCCACCTCATAAATGAGAGAAACAGCTAGTAGTATAAATCCGTGTACTATATGAGCCACAAACGTGTATCGATTATAATTATTTGTCAGTCGGTACCAGGCATTTGATCGGTGTGTTTCGTAGTGGTGTTGTACGTACATTGAGAGTTTTCCTATTTGTAATATTATTGTTGTGTTTTATCTATTAATTAATTTTTTTTCAAAGCTATTCAAGAGTAAGAATGCATCCTCTTGTAAGTAGAAATATACTTATCATAAAATTCCTGAAAATTTAGTTGTATTTATTTACACAGGGTAAAATGTCTGATATGGCAACAAACTCTGTCCTGGAGGAAGTGAGCCCTTGTTCGAAAAAGAGAAAAGTTATTCTTGAACAATCTCGTGAAATAATTTTTAATGTATATAACTATTTTAAAAAACAGGGTGTGACAGGTAAATATATTTACAAATTAGGTGGATACATAATATTGTAATAATATTACTTTTTTTTTAAATCAAATTCAAAATTAGAATTTATGTTGTTCATCATTTATAGGTCAGCTGCTAGATACAGTTGCAGAAGCAACAGGTATTTCTAGGAGCACTGTAGGTCGAATAATTAAAGAAGGTCATGCTGTTGAAACAAGAAAAGTAAATTCATTCTTATCGACAAAAATAAAGCCACCAAAACCATCACCAAAATCTACTGTCGATAACTGTGGGGAAGAAATTATTCGCAGAATTATACATAATTTTCATGTGACTGAAAAGAGAAGACCAACAATAAAAGCCGTTTATAATAAAATTCACGATGATGAAGGAATCGGTTTTGCAGGAGGGCTATCATCTTTTAGGAAATTATTGCTGCGAATAGGATTCAGGTACCTTTTTTATTATTTTTAGGTATTTTTGCTAGATGGAAAAAAACTACTAATAACCGTAAGATTTTAATGGAGCGGTTTGACATAAGAGAGCTGAGGTGTTCTTACATCCGCAAAATAACAAATTATCGTACCCAAGGACGTCCAATAATATATACAGGTATAAAAAGCATTTAGAAAATCTATTTAGTACATATTTTAAGTACATAAGTAATTTTTACATGAAACTTACATACATGCAGGGCATACATCTCCTTTTGGATGGGTCGATCAATCTAATGAAGGATTAAAGTGTCCAATTTCAAAAGGGAAGCGTTTAATAATTGTTCATGCTGGTTCTGCAGAGGGTTTTGTTAATGATGCGTTATTAATTTTCAAATCAGGTCAAAAAAGTGGCGACTACCATGACGACATGAACTTCATAAATTATAAAAAATGGTTAGAAACATCTTTAATTCCTAATTTGCCTGATAATTCTGTAATTGTTGTGGATAATGCCAGCTACCATAATGTTATGTTATATGAACATCCAACATCAGCCAGTAGAAAGTGTGATATGATACAGTAGCTAAACGAAAGGGGCATAACTTACGATGAAAATTGTACTAAACCGGAGTTGTATAATTTAGTAAATCTTCACAAGCCAAAACATATACAGTACAGCATAGATGGTATATTTGCAAAAAAAGGCCACACCGTCCTGAGATTGCCACCATACCACCCAGAACTAAACCCGATTGAAAAAATCTGGGGCATTGTAAAGAATCGGGTTGCATCAAGAAATGTTACATTTCATATAAATGATGATGAAAAATTGGCGAGAGAAGAATTTTCAAACATCAAGGTAGAGGAATGGTCAGAAACTTGTCGACATGTAGAAGGTGTAGAAAAAGATTACATTATGAAGGAGCACATAATGGATGATTTTTGTGAAGAATTTATTATTAATGTCAATAATGACTCTGAGATGATTTCTACGATTTTTCAAGCGATGAAGACTGAAGATTTTAAATGTTTCAAAATATATTATATTAATTTTGTCATCAGCGAAAATAAATATATGATTATACATTGTATGTATATTTGTTTTAATAAATACAAAATTTTTTCTAGTAACATGCTTGTGTATTTATCTTTTAATGTCACTAAAGGGAGATTTTGGTTAGAAGTAAAATTATAATGAGGAAAAACATAATTAAGGTTAATGAAAACCATATTACAAAATATGGATTAATATAATAATAATTTGTAAATGCAAAGACTTAAATGTGAAAGCACTATAAAAAGAAATATTTCATTGTAAAATACAATTTATAAAAAAATTGTTACATAATACCAATTGATTTAATAATTATCTTATTCTTCGCGAAGTAATAAGTTTATTTAAAATCGACAACAAAACATAATTATTATGGTTTAATATAACTAAATATTATTTAAATTTAAAACTGCCGCCTATATTGTCAAGACTGCTCAATGTTTTCAAGGTGTTCAGTATTTTTGTAACGTCATCGCTCGCGCATCTTCAGTCTCATCTGAAAGTAATTTTGCTCTAATTCAATGTGTTTCATCTTACTATGCTTTCTAACTGTTAAAGATATGAATTATTTAGATTGCCATACCAAATGTACATGAAGCTCTTTAAATCTGTTTCAAAACTTAAAATTTATCGCGAAAGTATTCTCAAATCTAGTTTGGTAATAACACTTATACTGGCAACAGTGGGTAATACCAAAGAAAATAACCCAACAAAGAATTAGGATATGTTTATAGAAAAGAAAGAAAGTTTCAGTTTGAATGAAAAAATTAATTTATTCTAACGATTAATTAAGATAAATAAGACAACATAACAAAAGCGTTTATAAAAAGTTTTTGAAATGTCCTCCTTGTCTTTCAAGGCAATAAGCAAGGCGATTTTGAAAGCAACGCAGGGTATTCCGAACCTGCCAATCCACCTGCCAAACCTGACACTTCGAAATGTGTTACTTAAAAAATTCCTGACGGCGGGAGTAGAATGTGCCGCAGTCCCATTCATATGGAAGCAAAATTGATCTACATTTAGTATCTCAATTGTTGGAATGATGTAGTTTCGTAAGAGATTTAAATATTTTTCGGCAGTGAGGTTACTGTCAATAAAAAAATGGGCCAATAAGTCTATCGCTTATTATTCCAATCCATACATTGACTTTTTGAGGGTACTGCGTTCGGGTTAGGTTTTGGGCATAAGAATTTGCACGGGACCAATACCTAATGGATTAATGGCAAGGAAATTTAGTTTCTTTCAATGGATAAATGTAGGATATAAACCGAAAATTTTCATAGTTGACTTCACTATTTATGGTAAATGTAGCTTCATCAGTAAAAATTATTTTATTTAAAATTGCTTCGTTTTCATTTAACATATTAAACATTTTTTCACAAAAATCAGTTCGTTTTACTTTATCTTGAAAAGCTCCTGATGGTTTGGTACCTTGTATGGCTTATATTTACATTCTTTCAGGGTTCTGTACACCGAACTGTACGATACTCCAAAATGCCTGGCTACATTTAAAAACGATACTACAGACCGTTCTTCTACATAACACATGATATTCAGCTTCATGTCTTCTGTTAACACATGATTGATTTTATTATTTTTTTGTGTGAATTTAGAAGACAACCATCTTCTTTGCTCGTATTATAAATATTTAAAATTATCTTTGCGCAAGGTATAGGCCTGTTAGGATAATTAGTGGAAAACATGTCTCTGACCGTCCTTAAACTGTTATTCTTCTGATACCACATTACCATTTAAACTTTTTCGTCTTTGCTATGATTTAAATAAATTATCTATTTTTCAATCAAAAATATTTAATTTAAGAGTTTTGTAATTAATAAAAACTGAAAAATATATGATATTAAAAAAAATTTCTCTCGATAGCAATCTATCTAAGAATTAATCTATTGTTTGTACGTAGATTTTGGTGTATAACTGGTTGCCTACTATATGCCACACCATACATTTATGCCTATGTGTAAAAAAAGTCAGTCAATACATTATACCTATGTGGAATGACAAATGAAAAATCCGGTATATTACATAGTAAGTGGTGTCATAAGATTTAATTGAATAAGATCTTCCTTTGGGAATGGTAGAAATTACCGAAACAATATTGTTAGAATAACAAAATAAAACAGTGAAACTTATCAAGTGTCTTATAATTTGCATTAAAGTGTATCTAAATAATTTAAGTTAATGTAATTAATTGATTTCTAAGAATTATTACTATATACTCCTTTGTTATTGGCTAATTCGTAAAATAATCTTTGTGAGTGCATCTTTATATATTTTTATAGTTTTAATTTCTTCAGCTCGCAACAGGTTTTCGTAGAACTTCATTTTAATTAACGGTATGCATTCTTCAACCGGAATCGGAACCCTTCGTTTCGTCTACCTGTTGGAATTCTTGAATCATTCAGACTACTAGACCTAAAGAAAGAAAAAGAAGAATATGGGTGGATATGAGCACTAGTAAAAATCTAAATGTAATCTAATGGAATGTGTACACATACCCGCATAACTTATATCTGCTGTTTAGAGGGCGGCAATTGAAATTTATTTTAAAAAGTATTTTCTGTTAATAAGTTGTGTCCTTACATAAACATATCTTTGGTATTATTTGGCAATTATTAGCAGTGCACATGTATTTACCTAAATGAAAATTTGAATGTGAATTTAAAAACAATATAGATACGAAACCAACATCGTAATACTAAAAAGCACGGGAACAAATATTATTGAGTCCATAATACGAGGTGCGACCCAGAAATTCTTGGAAAGTTAAAAAAAACACAATAAATTGTTCTTAAAACTTATTCATTACAATCACTTTCAAACTACTCTCTCTCCACATGAATACATTGATCCCAGCGACTTGTCCATGACTGCAAGCAGCGCTGAAAATCTTCGCGTTTTAACGTGTTCAACACTACCTGCGATTCAGTCTGGATCTCCTCAATCGTCTCAAAATGGCACCGTTTGAGCTTTAGTTTCAACTTCAGAAACAGGAAGAAGTCTCATGGAGCAAGATCTGAGGAGTAGAGAGGGTGGGGTAGTTCTGTCGTCTTCGTTGAGGCTAGAAACTCACGCACAACAAGTGAGGTATGGGTTGGTGCGTTGTCGTGGTGTAAAATCCACGAATTGTTCTGCCACTTGTCAGGCCGTTTGTGTTGAATATTTTCACTTAGTCGCCGAAGAACCTTAGCCTATTGATATTGAAGCATGTTTTCGTTGAATAGGGTGAGACCAGACCCAACTGTAGTTGTGTTAACCAGGTGCTCAGCTGAATAACGCACATTAAGCCAGTGTTGCAAAAACGGCTGAAGACAACTGGTCTTCTCTACTAATTTCTCAACGTAATACCATGCAGCCATATAAAATTGGAAAACAAACGGGTGGTGATCTTTAAAATACGAAATACACTTTTACTTGTTCATTTTGTAGTTCAAGTTGAATGAAAGAGATTTAATATTAACTAGCAATACTCTCTCAAGGTTCTCTTCTGTAAAATTTGTTCTCTTTGAATGAAATACATCCTTGTAGATAGAAAACGCCCTTTCTACATCGCAACTGGTTATAAGGTGCATACTGGAAATACTCTTTTATTTCAATGTATTTAGCAGTTAGATTTTGAAGCATTGTCCCTATACACAATTGCCGCAATACTATTAAGTCTGAATTTCTATTAAAAACTGCGTCTAACTTTTGCCGAATGCCACATCCGAAGTCACTTGGAATATTTTTCAAATTATTAATAACCACATCTAATGTGGTTAATCTATCATTTAATTTGAGATTTAGATTTTCAAAATAAGTGATTCGTTTTGGCAAATTTCCAAAGTGTTCCTGAAGAAAGTACAACTGATTTTTTAAATCTAGAATTTGTATTAGTTTCTAGCACTCAGAAATACTTCGAGTATCGTCATTTGAACATGTAACGAAATTTTGAAGACTATCGAAATTCTTTGCAAAAAAACTATAAGCTTGCAAAGATGTTCCCCATCTAGTTATTTCTGGAGAGGGAGGCAGTAACAAAGATGAAAGTTTTTCTCTGTAAAAAGCTATTCTCAATGGTGCTTTTCTAAAAACTTTTTTAAAAGCGGATATAAGTCTATCAACTTCCGGAAATGTGTCTCTGATATATTCACAAATTCTGTGGAGAGCATGTATTACACAAGTAATATGCAGCATATTAGGATATGTTTACTTTAATAGTCTGCTTGTTTTTAACATATATGCGCACTGTCACTGACAAATAAAAGTATTTTTTCTTTCTACCTGTCATCCGAATGAAGCATTTGGTGCATATTCTTGTAAATTGTTTTAGCTACTAGTTTCGCATCAACTGTATGCTATTACATATGCGTTATATGGAATAGTTGGATGTCTTACACCAGATACAACATTTACCATACAGCGTCCTATTTTATCGACAGTTTCGTCGGCACTTATCTGTAGGTACTAATTTGAAAAAGGCTTCTAATGCATTCTACTGCTTTCATTTAGCACTTAGAATCATAATATTTACGTAAGGTGGATTCATCAGCAACTTTTCGACCAGTATATTTTTGTAGAAATGTTTTTGAGGTGGGATTGTTAAGTTTATTTAATGGATTATTTGCCGCTATTAAAGTTTCACAGAGTTCTTCGTAAAAATTGTCAAATTCCAACGGGTCTAATTTCTTATTTCTGTGTATGTGTTTGCGATGCTAAGTGACGTTTTATGTGCGGTTTCTTGGAATTTTTTAACGATATTTTACAGACTTTGCAATAAATTTCGGAATCGCCGGCAATGGACATACAATCCATATCACATCTGAAAAAGTAACATAAATTATCGGTCTCTACTGATCATCAACCGATGAACGTCCATTTTTAGAACAGCGCTACCACTCCTTAGTTCACCTCTGGCCTAAAGCATCCTCATTTTACCAAATTTTAAGCAGACTTTGATGCACGTTAATTGCTCAACCACATGAGATGTTGTAGTGTCGCAGAATAATTCAAACACAACTCAACAAATATAAATACAAAAACTGTTTTTCATTACTATCATTTGACAGACTGACTTAGTATACACGTCGCTCACATCATCCAGCGCTATAGAGATGTACTACATCTCTTTAAAATTCCGAGAATTTCTGGGTATCCTCATTTTACCAAATTTTAAGCAAAATTTGATGCACGTTAATTGCTCTTCCACATGGGATGTAGTGTCGCAGAATAATTCAAACACAACTCATCAAATATAAATACAAAAACTGTTTTTCATTACTATCATTTGACAGACTGACTTAGTATACACGTCGCTCACATCATCTAGCGCTATAGAGATGTACTACATCTCTTTCAAATTCCGAGAATTTCTGGGTAGCAGCTCGTACACGAACTGCTAGGAATATTTCTGAAAACGAAATAGATAAAATTTAGTAAACGACTTTATTTTTAATACGTTGAGTGGCGAAGGAGATACTTATTAAAACTTCATTATAGTATTAAGAAATAAGTAAGAATTTTATTGATTCTAATACCGCGATATCATAAAGTTTCAGGGTCAACGGTGGCCATGGGGTGAAAAACGTCTGTCTTAATTTATATCATCCTTTTGAGAAAAATCTGATAAAATTTTCAGGTTATGTATCATACTGACATTAAGATTAATATATTGACAAATTTTAATGTCAGCATGACACTTAACCTGAAAATTTTATCAGATTTTTCTCAAAAGGATGATATAAATTAAGACAGACGTTTTTCACCCCATGGCCACCGTTGACCCAGAAACTTTATGATATCGCGGTATTTATTGTAAACCACTACAATATTTTTTTGCCATGCAATGACTTCATCAGTTGGATTTAGTTTCCATCCATCTGATGAAGCAATCGTTAGGGAAATAATATTGTAGTGGTTTATAATAAATATTTGAAATGATAAAATCATTAGTTACTTTTTAACTTTATTGTTTTTCAAAATTTTCGTCCTTTACACTAATTTTTATACTTTAAAGCTATTAGTTCGGAAACGATTTTTCGGATCTTTCAAGAGGTTCTTCAGACGACAAGAATCGCTCACGATGTACTTTATTTCTGTTTGGTAATAAATAGAAATCACAAGGTGATTAATCAGGTGAATACGCGCAATGAATAATTAATTAAACATATTTATTGGGTATAAGATCAACGGTTTGACGTGTAGAGTCAGAATTGGAGTTGTAATGTTTAAGAATAAATAGCAGATTTTTATTATTTCTTCTTATTTCATTGATAACTTCTCAAAAAAATTGTCACATACCAATCAGTTTACTTATTTATTTGTTTATTTATTTAGCGTATCTAAGCACATCTATATATACCAACAATATACAAAAAAATTGAAAGTATGCAACACAATTAAATTATTCACTAACAAACTTCATGGATACGATTGTTCGTAGATATAGAGCACAGGTAGGTATTTTCTATTTGGCTTCTGGTATATGTAACTACCTCGTAGGTTCGATGGTAAGTGACACCTCATGTGCCATAGTCATGTATTCTTCCTCTGGTAAAAAGGTGCTTTCGCTCTCTAAAAGCGTTTCTTAAATTGCGACCACGTCATTGCTATTTTGGATAAGTATTTTCTGAAGACATTCACATTTATTCCTACTTGTGCCCTAACTGTTTATATGAAATACACTACAGACTCGCTGCTCCAAATGTTCTAGTAAATTGGTCCTTAAGAGGACTGTTGCTTCTGTTTATACCGTGTTTCCAGCTATTGATGTGCTTATAGTCAGGAGACCCAGGTAATTCCGGATTATCTGGCCGCTCTTTATTCTAGTTCATTTAGCGTTATCCAGGGTGTACGTGTAGTATTATACTACGGACGCGAACTAGTTTTACACCCCATATCAATCAATGTTAACGGCTGCTGGATTTTATGAAATTACTGTTGTCACATGTTCAATTAAACTGAAGAAACAGGTGATGATTTGCTTAGCAACACTGTGCTAACGGAGGATCGTTGTAGATTTTTCAGGATCATAAGAGTAAATCCAGTAACGATGTTGTAACTAAATTTGAACGACCTTTGCTGAATCTTTTTGTATTTCTTTGGGCCACTTAACGTGCTCCTGTTTTTAAACTTTTGTCAAATTGTGGTCTAAGATCATGTATATTGCTTTCATGCCACGCTAAATTTCAGCGAACAAACTGTAAACATTACCTTTAAACATTTCATTTTTATGTAAATCAATTTTCTTTTAAATGCTGTGTAAACAAAACTAGTTCATTTTAGTATGTTCTGTCAAATGAATTATAGGTAAGAAATATCAAATTTCGCTACTTAAACTACTAGATTCCAGCAATCTTCTCAGCAACCTTTAAACAAATTTTTCCAATCAGTTTGTAAAGGAGTAAGTAATAACAGAAATTATAAGCATTCGAGTGCATAAATGCATGTATCCCTGTACAGATAGTTTCCAACACTGTATTTACATACTTTACTACACTGACGCCGTGAATTTATTTAGAGATAATGAATTTTGTATGACGTTATAATGAATGTAGCAAATCAGCAAAAATGTAAGAAATTGTTTTTTATGGGACATTATTGTTTTGCTTTTTAAAAGAAAAGAGAAACAAGATCGAACCAAAAAAAGTGAACACAAAGCAATTGATATCGTATTATTTACAGTATGTGTAATCATCTTAATATATTGTGCTTAAATAACTATTACTTGATTTATGTTATGTCTAATTAATCAAAAACAAAAAATAATTTTTATTATTTTATTTCATTCTTCATGTTTAGGTGAATATTTTGCGGTGAAATGATGAGAAATCCTGGTTTTCGTTTTTCTTCGGGTTGATTTAATTTTCAGAAATCAAACTAGAATTTTGGACATAATTTTTGTTGCGGGTTTTGTGTCGCACTATCGTTCTAGGTCTTAGTCAAAGTTTCCAATCTGGAATATTGATATGTCACCATCATTTCTTCATTTGTTTCCTTCTCTTGTATTACATCATGTAAAATTTAATTTCAGTCTTGTCATTTATTAAAAAAATAATTTTATTTCAGTCATTTGTTTGTTCTTCTGTCAATGATGATTATTTTTAGTATAACTTTCTTTATAAATTTTATTTCTTGTTTTTTTTTTTAATTTCTTCAATGTTTACTGAATATCTAGGTTTGTCCTAATTGGAAAAATATCTCCACTGAAACTGCTTTTATTTTTGTTTAATAGAGGTTAACTTTTAAGTATATCTTATCTGAGCTATCTTTAGGTGTTCAACCATAGACTGCAGTTCTTTGAATGTTTTGGTGACTAGAATGATATAATCTGGAAGTATACGATAAATTAAATTATTACCGAGCTTATGCCAGCCTGCCCAACCCAGCAACCTGCATACATATATACGTTGAATCCCTCTTTTTATTGATATGTCTCGACTATTTTAATAAGAAATAACTCGCAATCTATGAGTTTGTAATAAGGCGTCCATTACGCCGGACCCTTCCGGTATGTGTCGTTTGCTCATTATTACCTCACAGTTATCTCCAGTTTGTCATTCTACAACATCCTAAAAGGAGATTGGGCGTACAAATGTTTTGCAGTCTAGCCATCTATCTTCTAAACTACCATGGCTTCTTTAAGTGAGAAATAATAAACGGTAAAATTTAGAAAATATTTAACCTTAAAACTGATTTTCAAGGGCTTTTTAGTATTAGCAATGTAATATTTGCCGTAGGTACTTATTTTTCTTATAATTCAAATTAAGGTGCTAATAACGGGTGGGGCAAAAGTCCCGCTACCATTTTGATTGCGCGCCATCTTAGTTATGTGACGCTTAGTTCAGTTTAGCTTTAACCATTGTGTTGTGTAAACGTCCAAATGTAATTATGGATAAATATACGCCACAAGAACGAGCAGGAAATAGTGACAATATTTATTGAAAATAATCGTTCCATTATTGCCACTCAGCGGAAATTGCGTCAAAAATATCCTAATCGTCCAGTGCCTCACAAAACCACAATTTATCGTTTACATGCGAATTTTCGACAGTATGGTACGACAGCAGACAGGCCTCGTTCTGGAAGACAACGCACGTCTCGTAACGCTGAAAATGTGGCTCTGGTGCGCGATGGTGTTGCAGCGTCTCCAGAAACATCAATTCGGAGACGTGGTTCCCAGTTACACATGTCTGCACGCAGTTTAAGGCGAATTTTGAAAACTGATTTGAAAATGTTCCCAAACAAAATTCAATTAGTCCATAAATTGCTACCGAGAGATCATGCCCAACGAGTTGAGTACAGTAATGCAATCCTAAGGCTGTCTGATGAAATTGAAGATTTACGTCTAAATTGATAATGAGTGATGAAGCCCATTTTCTTCTCCGTGGCCACGTCAATAAACAGAACAGTCGGTTTTGGGGGACACATAATCCTCAATTAATTCATGAAACGTCATTGCATCCACAAAAAACAACTGTATGGTGTGGTATTCATGCTGGAAACATCATTGGTCCCTATTTTTTTGAAACTGACGAAGGTGTTGGAGTTACTGTTACTGCTGAACGGTACCAAGACATGATTCGAAATTTTCTTGTGCCTGAAATGGAAGAGCAAGGACCAGAGGAAATGTGGTTTCAGCAGGATGGGGCCACAGCACACACAGCTCGTTCAACAATTCAATTATTGAATGACGTTTTTCCACGAAGACTAATTTCGCGAAATGGCGATTTAGCATGGCCAGCCAGATCTCCGGATTTAGCTGCACCTGACTTTTTCTTATGGGGTTTTTTAAAATCAAAAGTTTATGTGAATAAGCCCCAAACGATTCAACATCTTAAAGAGAATATTCGTCAAGAAATTGAAGAAATTCAGCCTGAGATGTTGCAGGATGTCATGAAAAATGCCTTAAAGAGAGCCGAAAGTTGCATAGCGAATCGCGGTCACCATTTAGCCGATATAATTTTCCAATCATAACGAAAAAAATGTCAAGAGCAAATAAACTTTTTATGAAAACCAAACTTACTTATCTTTTCTTTCAACAAAGTTATAGGCAATCAAAATGGTAGCGGGACTTTTGCCCCACCCGTTATATGTAAAGTATCTGAAGGTATTGTAAACAATTACTGTTTAGTTATTAGTTTAATGTTGATGAATTTAGAAAAAAATATTGAAAAAAATTCCTCGAAATTTGGAACAGAGTTCCATACATTTTTATAGACAACGTAACTAATACGGATGTCGTCACTTGTTCATTTTTACAATTAACTTTTTGTTATTCGTACAGTCGGTTTTTACAGAATTCTTAAATATTGAGTTTTGTTAAATTTCTGATGCTTACACATCTCTTTAGCAAAGCCGAAGTGATGAAGATTCATAAGAATTAACTGAGAGAACGTCAAGAAATTCAGTACCTAAAGACTTTTCGTGATAAAACTGGTCACGTTAGCCGTGACGTAATTCTAGTACAGGTAATCATCTGTCGCTTTGACAGATCGCTGTTTACGAAGTGTAACTTCAGTTAAAGTCATTTTGTTGTAAAAGTATAAGTAGTTAGAATGTTGAAAAATACGAAACAATATACGGTTAAAAATGAACTTGTAAGTTCAAAATTGAAGATTCTGGAATAAAACCGGGTCTAGTTGATAAAATAAGTACATAATCGAAAAGTTTAAAAAAAAAATCCATCTTTCTGTCAAAAAGATAATAAAAAGTGTGAAGTATTATCATCCTAAAAAGTGTAGATAGTTTCAAATCACGAATTAAACAAAGTCGCAATTGTGTAAAACCTCTACACATGAGTTAAAAACACAAATGCAAATTCAATATGATATTTTTGTGAAAGTGTCTGAACATATCCTTCCCCAGAGACGCAGATCCGTATTTCATCTTTCTAGAGAATCATCAGTACGCCCTTGCAGGAGAAGAGGTATTTTCAAACACATTCACAAAAAAGAACGACTTAGCTATCTCACAGAAATTATTAAGGCCGAGCGTGAAAATACATTCAGCGCTGTCAGACGACCGAAATACTAGCTCTGTCCATATAGCCAATGCAGAACTAACGAAGTGGTTCCGAAGATGGTACTGCCTTATCTATAGAAACTGTATTTTGTTTGTGTCATCATTAGAGCAGACCAATTTCCGTGCGCGCCATGAGCGTCGGTATGGGAGTGTAATTCGTAATATATTAGAATATGCGATAGAATAGGGACGCAACATGAGCTTGTTACCGACATAAGTATAGAAGTAGAGACATTTATTCTATCAGAAATAATTAAATATACATTTGGTTTTCTGCTATTAAACTAATATGCATAAACACACGAAAAATAAGAATAGTACATATTATAGCAGCGTTGTATGTACCTTTAAATAAAATTGAAAATGTATGAAATCAGTGATTGTGTGCACGACAGAGGATTTAAAAAAACACTTACCGTTTTAAGCGTATTAAAAGGATTGACAAACTGGAGAAACTCGATTGTATATTTTCAACATCAGGTGTGTTTCTAAGGTTATTTCTGAAAAATATGTCCGCCGTGAGGAAAACGAGCGTTCTACATCTAGTGATGTTATATTCGCATAATCAAAATACTTTTTTAAACAACTTAACGCATCTGTAGACGTGCCCTCACAAATACGTGTTAAGGTGTCAAAATTTGCATTTCTGTCTAAAACACTTTTAAATTTAATTAGAACACTTTCACTTTTTGCGTCTTCTACAGCACACAGTTGTGCGTGAACATCTTAAACGATTTTCAGTGATTCCTCTAACGACAGCGACGAATTTTCTAATTTTGTTATTGCTTCTTCTAGTCCCAAGTAATTCTAACGAATACTTTGTAAATCCATTTTAATCTGGGCATCTTGAAATTTTTTCTGGCTTGTATTGATAGCTGCACTTTCTTTCGGATCGAATGATAAAACCACGTCCTTAATTTTTTCAAAATGTTCATGATAGTAAATCCCCGCCCGTAACCATGTACCCCAACGTGTCAGAATCGGCTGTGGTGGCTCAGAGGTATGGGGACACAATTCGTGAAATTTCCGAATACGTTTTGGAGATTTCAGGAATACTGCCTTTGTACTCGATATTAAAGCATCTACCTCTGGATAGCATCTACGAACCTGTTCTGCCAAAGCTGTAGAGCATGGAGTTTACAAGTAATATGTAACAAGTTAGGACAATATTTTCTAAGAGACCGACCTACAGAACACATGGTTGCGGCACCATCGGTCATAAACATTAATATTTGGTCTTTTGAAAGTTTAAATTTTTCCAAAGTATATAATAGCACCTTTGAAATTTTTTCGGCATTACATTGTTCTAGTCGTCTGGATCCTAATAAAATTGAAGACGTTGGTTGATGTGGTTCCATATTACGCGCCATCACATTAACTACAGATTTTTTTTTGGCCTTTTTTTTTATTTTCGGCCTGTTTGCGCACCGATGGTATATTCCTTCGTAACGTTGTCGTGCTCGGTAATGTTTGGTTCGCGTATTTATTCCAAAATGAAATAAATGAATCATTACTTAATAAGGTAAACGGCAGTGTACACACAATCATAGTTACACATAGTTCATGTATAAACTGTTGTCAATTAATTTTGTTGTTATTGTGCTTCGAACTGCTTACGTGTTCTTTACAATGTGTTTTTGACCAACACATTAGATATGTATTGCACACTAAACATTTAATTTTTGAGCCATCGTATATTAAGTCCGAGAAATCCATAATAAACTTATTCACTTCGTCTGACAACGGTCGTTTTCTCGATTTATGTGTCGACTACATTTTATTACGTATGCTTACACTTACATGCAGTCTAAGCAAGTACCAAACACATACTGAATGCTTTTTATTAGTTCTGATGCAATACAATCATCCCCACATCGGCGCACATGGCGCGCACGGAAATTGGTCTGCTCTAGTCATCACTCATACTTACGGGATAACCGCATGTGTAATGTAACAAAATTGAAACATACATGAGTGTGTAAAACCCCACCAGTTTTGTATAATACTTTTGTATTATACAAAACTGGTGGGGTTTTACCCACTCATGTATGTTTCAATTTTGTTAAATAGTTTTAAAAAAAATGCATTAAATTTTACAAAATTTCAAGTTACTTTTAGATAAGAAAGATACTATTAAAAATATTGTTCTAGCGAACATCGAATGGATATGTCTGTACATGTCCTTGCCTGTTTCCTACGTCAGAGCACTTAGGAACCACGACCATTTTTGCTCTGGAACCAATCAAATTATATCTGGCTATGTGAATACCGTGAGCAAAGGACCATTCGACCGATTGCTATTTTTGCTCACGAAAACTTCCGAGCTTCCAACAAAAATAAGATAAATGCTAGTCTGCCCTCTGCTACTCGCTCGGTAACTTATTCGGAAGCTATGCCAGTACCAAGACCCATAGGGGTTTCGAATGAAGAATCTGATGTTACAGAATCAGGTGTTTTTCCAGAACCTGACGTGCTAGGACAAATTTGTTGTTATTACTGTTGTTAGAACTATAAAATAAACTAAAACTGTACATTGTTTCTAAAGAAAAATTAAAAAAATTAAAATTTGTCGGCCAGTGATATCAGGCCATGAATTGTACATTCTACATCACTAATGATGAAAAAAATTTAAAACTAAGAAACCGGATAATTTTTTTTCAAAATTTTTAGTATCGCTAGTAACTATTGTGACTTAAAAGCAAGACATTTGTTACTACTGGTACAATTAGACTGAAAGTATACGTTAACAAAAGTTTGGGAAAATGTCTGTTGTGATTAATTCACAATAGCTCATTGTTATTTTGGCCCGATTTAGCGGTAGCACATTATGATAAATCTACTTTAGGTCAGTATACGGATAATCATGTTGCACTTATAAATTGCTAACCATCCTATTTATTCGGAATTAGGTCTCTTGACAGTTGAATATTGAACAGTGAAGATGTATAAATACGTATAAATATTGACACGACAAATCCTAGGAAAAGTTCCAGACTTAGTCTATTATACAGTATTATTATAGCCTGTTTTCTTCGTTGATAGTAGAGCCCAGATAATGTTAAATTTCAATATTGTATAGAACGATAAATTGCATAACGGCAAAAATAAGTACTCAAAGGTGTTTCTTTTTCCCTTTTACAATTAGTAATTTTAATTTATATGAAGTAATAATAATTTACATTGTACAGACAGGAAGCTTGTGTTTGAAAATAAATTGGATAGTAATTGGTCATCAAAATTGCGGATATTAGATAAATCTATTTCCATATAGATCGCTGAAAGGTTCGGTAAGCGTTTTGAAAACTTTAAATCGTAATAAAACTTAATTGCACCAACAAAATAATTTTTGGTAATTATAACGTTTAAAAAGCAGGCTTAGGTAAAAGTTTTACTAATTACTTAACTGATAAACTGAAAATAATATATAGCAATTTCTTCAACCCCGCTTTTAAATAAAGTCGCAAGTATTTCAAGAAGATTTTTACTCTAGCATCCTATTTTTTTAAAGCAGCATCAAACTAAATTAGAGCTAACAATAGCGTGACCACAAATTTCTTCCGCCACGATCACACGACTTTTAATTTTGTTTAAGATTCCATTTGTTGTACGAAAGAAGCAGAAGAAGTACACGGGGAAAAGAAAATCGGGTTTTCTTTTGTTTTCATTCGCTTCGTTATATTCGTGAGATGTTGATGAAGCCACACCACCATCAGAGTGCGATCTGCGAAATCTCCCGAACAGAACCGGTTACTACTCTCACAAAAATGTCATGAATCTAGTCAGTAACAGACAGCCAGGCTTATGTCTTGCAGGCGGTGAACGGCGTGGAACCGTACGTGCGATACGAAAGCTTTCGAACGCTTTGATAACCGGCGCGTTTCAAAATAAGACAGTAAAGATTGTATGTAAGTCAAATAAGAAAAAGGCCCAGGAGAAGATTCTTGAAATACTTTAGTCACAACGAACAGGTGTTCCTCTCGCTTTAGTACATAGAGATAAACAATAAATGTAATAATAAGTGTATAGTGTCTATTGAGATTCCCATCTTCTGTATTTAAATAAACCAGCACCAAAAAAGGAAAATTTCATTTACTTTTTAATTTAAAGTGACATTCTCTTCCAAACCTACAAAAAGTTAATTTTTAATTTATTTCATAAAGACATTTGTGTATCTAACATAAACAATAAACTAATTTCTGTTACATTTCTTTTATTATTCATTTCAAAGTGCGTCGTCCATTCTTGTTTTGTTGTTGATGTTTGGAAACGTGCTATTGATTGAGACTCATTACAGAATTGCGGTACATATCTAGGTAAGTGGTACATTAAGAGACTTTTTTTCGAGTTAGATCGTATCCTTCTCTGACTTTGTAGCATTGAAACATACACATGTCTCTGTTTACGTCGGAACGATTTGTCTCCAAGGTTCCACTCTTCAATGCTGGTACTGCAGCAGCAGGTTAATGTTTCTTAGGAACATGTGTGTGCAGTTTTAAACATGTTTCTTCGATATTTTCACCGGTTTCTCTGGGTTAATTAGTCTCAGTTCCGTCGTGTGTCGTCTGCAACGTTTGATCAGTCATTATTTATATCATTAAAGGAAAAATAATTGCCAGACAAACTTGTTCAAAGCTCTCTTCAAAGAAGTACGGAGAAAAAGAAAGGAAAATTATTGCAATAACAAAAACTACTTTAATAAAGAAAGTGTTAAGGACAACAGGAATTGCTTGACTATCTTTCTTATTGGTAGTCAATAAGGCATCGAGAGTTTCACAGATACGTTTCGCGCATGACGTCTATTTAATTTTTTATGCTATTTAATATGGGTTTCTCTCTTTTAAATTGAAATGTGAATCATCAGGAGCTTATTCTCTGCTAAATTTTAAAGACTAATAAAATTTATAGTATTTTTGTAAATTATGCAACATATAAGTGGTCACCAATTTAATTTTTTATTAATTATGGAGCAGCGCAAAATTTTAGAATCATTGAAGAGGATTTCTGTTTTATTTACCGCTCCTTGTGTTAATAAAATATCTAGGTTCAATATGTTCTTCTAGGTATTAATAGAGTACACTTGTTTTGAATAAGTTTTTTTAGTGTATTTTAAGAAAATCACAAAAAAAACATACATACTTATTCCCTTTTGTCCCAAGCTCTCTAGCTTACATATCATAAATTTCTATTCATAAACAAATTTACACCATTGTCTTTTATCCTTTGCTATTATCCTCGCCTGCTGTTATTTGTCCTTTATTCTATATAATTTTTCCTATTACATCCTCCTATGTTTCTCTTGGTCGTCTTCGTCTTCATTTCACGTGTGCTTTAGCTTTCTAAATCTTTTTCACGTCTATTACTTTTCATTCTCTGCAAGTGACCCTACCAGCTTAACAATAATTAGTGCGTATACGGCCTTAGAACCCTTAACGCTTAATCAGGAATGCAACCAATAGCTAATTAAAGCACCATTAGTAAAAAGCACCACAAACATACACGAAGTTATAATTTCGAATATAAAATACCGAGCACATTAGAGTTTGTCACATGTGCAGCACGCTCGATTCGAGAAACCATCAATGTGAATCATTGCAGATTAACCCCTCTAAATTCAGGAGTAGAGATTTAATCTTTAATCCTTCAGAATCTCTGCCGGACGTAATCCTCCCACATAATGCAATGGTTTCAATTAAATATGTTCCATACGGACCACGGAAGGTGCAACTCAAGGCTGTATAAATGGAAACTAGCAGATACTAGCTTTTGCGACTGCGGAAATGTGGAACAAACTATGGCCCACATAGTAAATGACTGCCCCATAAGATGTTTCCCTGGTGGTATCCACTAGCTAAGCAAGGCAACTTCTGCTTTTGTTGAAAAATTTAGTTATTACTGTATAAAATAGTATTTTTTATTTTATTGTAAATCCACTACAATATTATTTCGCCATACAATGGCTTCATCAGCTGGATGAAAAACTAAATATTTAAAATACAAGTTTGAATATTAATAAATTGCAAAGTTTAAAAGTTAACTGTGAATGTAATACCTTGGGATATATTGACAACGTGTCTCGTTTGTTAAATATATTTTTCAAATCCCTTATCAATGTTCTTTCGCCTCTCTCGACTGCTTTACTAAACTACTCAAAAATGAATAAGAAATTTTTACTTTTTTGTATTTTT
Organism: Melolontha melolontha; assembly: GCA_935421215.2. Lineage (NCBI taxonomy): Eukaryota > Metazoa > Arthropoda > Insecta > Coleoptera > Scarabaeidae > Melolontha > Melolontha melolontha. Next base: position 160,979,624 of record OW285237.1, on the reverse strand, counting down.
TAGATAGTATGGGTAAATATTTGTAGTGTATTATATATACATAATTGTACACAACAATTTAAAATTTTCAAGTATATTTATTGAGAAAAATCGTTAGATTACTAAGAAATGACCAAAAATGAAATAAGCAACATTTTTAACAACAGCTAAAATAAACATTTTTCTGTAACAATTAATTCTAAAATCGTGTATAATGGCCACGGACATCTCTCACAGCTGTACATCTTCGGGGCATACTCATAATGGAATTATTAATGTGTTCTTGTGACACTCTTCTCCTACACAGCGGTAAAATTTCCCGCAAGTGTTGCACGTTAACTGGGGGTGGATTATGCTCGTTGAGCTGTTCTTGAAGTCTGTCCCAAATGTGCTTAATTGGATTTAAGTCGGGAGACGTTGGTGGTAAAGGTAGATGGTTAATATGGAGGTCATTTATTGATTGCATTACAATTTGTGCACGATGAGGTCTTGCATTATCATGAATAAAAACCATGTTTTCATCCACAGCCTCACGAAAGTCGGCCACATATTTCTGAATAATGTCATCTCTGTATATGTGTCTATTGACATTGTTTTCAAAGAGATGGAGGTTCGTACGTCCATTCAAACTAATGCCCGCCCACACCATGATACCACCGCCGCCAAAAGGTACCACAGCTTTTGTAAACTCGCGTCTATAACGGTCTCCTCGAGTTCTCCAGACCCTTACTCTACGATTATCACTAAATAAGCAGAATCTGGATTCATCGGTGTATAAACCATGCTCCCATTGAAAATTTTCTGCTAGTCGTTGGTTAACCCCAGTTCTTCTAGCCATTCTATTGGCATTAGTTAATTTTGGGCGTCTCACAGGCCTGCAGCTATGAAGATCCATTTCCCTCAGATGGTTTCTGATGGTTTGATCCGAAACTCTAACTCCAGTGGCGGCACGCAACTGTGTTTGCAACCATACAGCACCTCTAAACGGATTCATCCTTGTCTGAATTCGTATGTAGCGGTCTTGTCTCTGATTTGTTTTCCTCTCAGATCCACTACCGGATCTTCTCCTTGCAGATCCTACCTATTGGAATCTTGTTAGAGCCCTACTAACAACACTTGGAGACACATTAAAAATTGCGGCAATTTCTGCTTCAGATTGCCCTCGCTGATGCAATAACGCAATTAAATAAAAAGTTTCTTTATTTAAATGACGTCTTGGCATCGTAAAAATCTGAAATGACGTTTAAAATGAATAATACTTGTCAAAAAATGCGATTTTTATAATTTTGTATTCTAAATTAATTTAAGGTTAAAATACAAGATTCAATATTTTATCATACAGAAAAGACATTTACCAAATAAAATGTCCACAAACGACTGTGGGCCTTCTAATTTATCTATAGTTTGAGAAAATACGTTAAATTTAATCGAATTAATTAGATCTGTTAAAAAAAGATCTAATTCCCTATTCATTTTTGAGTAGTTTATTATGGTTGGTTTTGAGTTTTATGTGTTTAGATTTGACATTTTTTTGCACATGTATTTGTTCATTGATCATGTATTTTAACCGTAGTTTAAGGAACCACTTCTCCTGCCCAGCATCACTGGCTAATTTTAAATCGTTGATTGACGAAGGAGATACTTATTGAGATTTCATTAAAGTTTTTAACAAACATCTCCTTCGTCATTCAACGATTTAAATTACTATTATGACCCCCTTTGTTTGGTCGTAAAAGTGATTTATACACTAATATCTAAATTTCTATTTCCCTTATCATACGCAATAATAATAATAAAATGTATGTTAAAATTGGCTTATACACGTTTTGATAAACATTCATCTTTTTTTTATTTACGAAATTTTTATTAAGGCTATAATATATTTTCATTATTTTCTATTCTCTATGCAATCTCCCTTTCTTGTTTTCCTGTTTTTTCTATTTTTATGCCTAAATAATCATTATCAAAGTAGTGCATTGTTCTAATTTTATTCCATTTACCCGTACATTTACTGTTTGTTATTCTTCTAGTATTCTGTTAACGTCATGGCTATTTATTTTGTTTGTATTAATTTTCGTATGGATTTCTACTAGTATATCCTTCCAAACATCTATACTCTACTGTACTTCCTTCCATCAAAAAATAGCATATCGATGTGTAAACACATCAAACGTATACAAATGAATACAAATACGTATAACACATCTGTACCTGTATACATAGATATACACCACATATTTAAATATGTGTTGTATGTTTTAATAAGCAGGTTATAGCTGCTCTATTACGTATATTTCCATATCTTCCCTATTAATTTTGAATATTTTTTTACATTTAAACAATAAGCAGACATCCATGTAGGGCATATGCGTAAAAGATATTCGTCGATAACATATAAATAGTCTGGAAAATCTTGAGGGCACTGGAGATATAAATAAGCATTACTTACGTATGCTCCCTTCTTGCTTAATCTCCCCAGAGTTATTCAATTATATCTGCGAAAAAGCGCACTGAACATGCGTGATTTTCTACGAAATAACTAGTGATCGAGATATAGCCTTACGTGCTTTGTCAAATTAAACTTGTATTTTTATAAATTAACTAGCTGAACTCGGCAATGTTTTGCTATTACTAGATTTGAGTGTATATATATATATATATATATATATATATATATATGAAAAAGCGATATATATGAAATATATATATGAGAGAGCGGCATTGGCAGTAATGTGAGAATTTATTGATTATTAATTCTCATTAACATTACGTTTATCACATATATATATATATATATATATATATATATATATATATATATATATAAATATCATATTTTCGTGACCTTGGTATGATAAGGTAAACTTAATAAGTCGGCGATTAAAGGTCTGGTTCTTTACTTCAAAGTATATATGTTTAAAACAACCCTACATGTTTCGGCATGACGCCTTTGTCAAGGGAATAAAAACTATATTTTTAATTCCCTTGACAAAGGCGTCATGCCGAAACATGTAGGGTTGTTTTAAATATATATACTTTGAAATAATGAACCAGACCTTTAATCGCCGACTTATTAAGTTTACCTTATATATATATATATATATATATATATATATATATATATTTCACCGTTAATAAAAACAGAATTCGGGTCAATGTATCAAATAAAACGATTTATTGCTACGTAATGTTTCGAAACTATACTTGTTTCTTCACCCCTGTTACATTAATATCAAATTAGCCATACACAATACAATATGCAAATGTACTTATACGAGCAATTTAAAAATTTCTAAGTGATTTTATAATCGAAAGAAGGAAGATATCAATTAAAGTTCATATCTAGTTATATTTTAGATATGATAAAAATTTTTGTGGAAAGTATAAAACGCGTTTACTCGGAAATTTAAAAACAAAATCAAAAATACATAACAGGTGTTCAGAAACATTCGAAGTCAAAGTAGTTCTTGAAAATTTGAAATCATGCCTGAGATAGATTCATACATTTACTTAATACCATTGACAGTTAATAATTTTACAAACCAGAGACTTAAGTAAAAATATACGATTTTTTGTTCAAAGCCCGCTTGACTTCGAATGTTTCTGAACACCCGTTATATATATAATGGTTTGAAATCTGTGCACTTTGACTAGGACGTTTGTGAGTAAAGCGAAATTTAGTCTATGCGAAAGAAACCGGTGAACCCGATAAAGGTGGAGAATGAAACCAGATGCCATAAAAAAAAATATATACGTAACAGTGAAATTAGTAAAATATAAGATTTGTTTTAATTGACTATTTATTTATTTAAGATACTATAACTCTTACATGTTTCGGCATTTACGGCCTTCTTCAAAGAGTTTTTTTTTAATATGTACATTCAATTATAATTACAAAAAATACAGCATATTATATTTTGTAATGTCATATTTTATATTGTCATTGTCACATTGTAATGTTTTTTATGTAATTAGTTAAAATTACATTGTGATATTAAATTTTAGACATTTAAGTTAAGATTTTTATAAGAAGATAAATTGCAGATCGAATGACGCTGTGGATCGTTTAGCAAAGGAGGCTATAAATAGTAATAACATACTGACGGAAAAAGTACCATCTAATGATCTTATTTCTCATCTAAAAACCAAAATACTAAAAGATGATTGGCAAGCATACTGGAAGCATTCGTATACGAATAGAATGACACACTACGCAAAAATACACCCAAATGTAACTGTCCGAGAATGGCATAAGGAACGTAGGGTATCAAGGATATATCGCACTACCGTCGCTCGATTAAAATTTAACCATGGACAATTTACAGCACATTACACAAACTTAAAATTATTGAATCAGCCGTTTGTACATGTGGCACCAATATAGCCGATATGAACCATTTAATCTTCGAATGCCCTAAGCACAATAACTTTCGAGGTGAATTTATTGGCAGACTTGTTAATGCGGGAGTGGTCATGCCTACTAGTATTACGTGTGTCCTAATGTATAATACTAAGCATGTTTACGATCCATTGATGGATTACATTTTTAAATCTAGGATTTGGATCTAAAATCAAAACCTATCCTCGCTTGCCTTTGTGGGGAAACCTATTTTCCGATTGCCGTTTTTTATTGTGTCTAAAGTCGTCTGATAGGCCTCAGACGTGAAACATGTTTATTCCTACGTTTCCCTTCCCGATTTGCGTGAATTTTATCTTATTATAGATTCTGTAAACATTTCTTAACGTGGCAATATGGGCAACGATCCCGAATGCCAAAAAAAAAATTGCAGATCGCAATTCTACATTATTAAATTATAATATATTATATTATTACAATTGTTCTTCAGGGTACAATTGTAAATTCAACCACCTGATGAAGCCACAGTGTGGTGAAACGTACGTAGTGTAATTATATATTTTCTTTGAAACTAAAAAACAATTGCGTTTTATTTTATTCGTTAAAATGGACTTTCAACATGTATCTCCTCCGTCCAGTAACAGTTTAAAATTATACAGCGATGGTTATCAGGAGAAATGGTTCTTTAAACTACGCTTAAAGTACAATTGTAAATTCATCCACCTGAGTAAGTCATAGTGTGGTGAAATGTACGTAATTATATATTTTCTTTGAAACTAAGAAACAATTGCGTTTCATTTTATTCGTTAAATACTTATATTACAATTGATCACACTGATGAATACATATTTTATACAAATTAAAACTTACGTTTATCAATTCTGAATTTAGTGTTGCATATGAATTGTTGTGTATTAATAATAATTTCCTTCTTTTCCAAAATGCAATTTAAATTCTGTATCCTTTTCTGCTATCTGGATCAATAATCAATAAATTTCCTGTATTCGTAATTCTTCTTATTTTTTTATGTCGCCCTGTTATTCGTGTCTCGCATTTTTATTATAGTATTTTTGTACAACTAAATGCTGCTGTATTTATGTGAATCGTTTCCTTTAAAAATTTTATATTCACCGCTTGAAATTCTAATTTCTTTCTGACATATTTTCTTCTTACGTTTCTATCCCCATAGAAACTCTCTTGATTTTGTATGTAGGTTTTCTTACTAAATAACTTTCCATATAGAGTTGCCTTCGGCATGATATCTTCTTTATTTTATTTCTTAAACGGGTCTTCAGTGATGGTTTTTCCGAATTAATCTCCCATGTAATTTGTGTAGTGTTAATAGTTACATTCTAATATTGATTAATTTAATTTGCCTATCCATTATATACAAAATGCTTTCAATAAATACTGACAAAATTTAGATTTCAATGGAAATAGAAATAATGTTGCAATTGAGTGACACGAAACCTTTTATGGAAACATCGTACAAATCGAACAACTTTTGATACACAAAGTAGCAATAATAATACTACAATATACTACTTAGATTTTCTGTCATTCCTGTTGTTAATTGAATTTTTTTCTTGTTTGATATTAATCATTTCCTTAATTTCTCTTTTCATAGTGTGTCGTTCCCTATTATCCGTGTTTTCAAAATCGAAATGGTTGTCGGGCAGAAGTTTATGTGTAAATAAGGCAGATTTGTTTATTTTGGAGTATTTGTGGGCTTCCAGGGTGGGTCCTTGTGTACAGATATTGTTCAGTTTGCCTTATGTAGTAATTATCGCAATCGCGACATGGTATTTTATAAATGATATGTGTTTCTCGATTTTTTTCTATTTCAGGTTTTAGCTTTGAGAATAGATGTTTATTTGTACTGCTCAGTTTATATGTTGTAGCTATATTATTATTTTTTAATTATACTTGACTTTTTCTGATAATTGTGGAACATATGGTACCGTGATATGTTTTGTTTCGTTGCTCAAATTATTATTGATGTCTGCAGTGCTTTGTGGATTCTTTTTTTAATTGTTTGTTCTATATATATGTTGTGGATAGATATTATCTGTTAAATTCAATGACTACATTTTTAAGTTGGTGTTAATTACCTTCATATCAATCTTTAGAAATGCTTGAATACTTTTTATAGTAACGGTCCTCTTCAATCATGTCCCGATGAACAAGACCAATATTCTTTTTGGTAAGAGCCGCTTTTGACTCGGGAACTTAAAACTTGTAATTGCTGAGAAAAACAAGTCAATCAACGGGAAACGTACAGACGCGTTTCGTTCTAGTTGGAACTTTTCAATGCACGGCATTCCTCGAAGACGGACATTGCATTTCATTTCTATACTTTCTGTATATATAGTTAACATTTGGAACTTACTGCAAGTGAGAATTAATGAATATTAAATCTCATTCTTACATGTAAATGTCGACTTATGTGATGCGTTCATAACTACAATCCGACAAACTAAGTTTGTACCAGTATGCAGAACACACCCTTTCGCGACAACGAACTTCCTGGTAATTAGGTTAATTAAGAATTGCTGAAAAAAACAAGTCAATCAACGGGAAACGTACAGACGCGTTTCGTTCTAGTTGGAACTTTTCAATGCACGGCATTCCTCGAAGACGGACATTGCATTTCATTTCTATACCTTCTGTATATGTATATAGTTAACATTTGGAACTTACTGGAACTGGAACTTACATTTACATGTAAGAATGAGATTTAATATTCATTAATTCTCACTTGCAGTAAGTTCCAAATGTTAACTATATATACAGAAAGTATAGAAATGAAATGCAATGTCTGTCTTCGAGGAATGCCGTGCATTGAAAAGTTTCAACTAGAACGAAACGCGTCTGTACGTTTCCCGTTGATTGACTTGTTTTTTTCAGCAATTCTTAATTAACCTAATTACCAGGAAGTTCGTTGTCGCGAAAGGGTGTGTTCTGCATACTGGTACAAACTTAGTTTGTCGGATTGTAGTTATGAACGCATCACATAAGTCGACATTTACATGTAAAAATGAGATTTAATATTCATTAATTCTCACTTGCAGTAAGTTTTAAAACTTGTAGTTTAAGGAAAATTGACCACGTTAAAATTCATTCACGTTATTATGCTACCGTTTTCTAGTAACTTTCCAGAACATGAATTATCTTGATTTCCCCAGAACATTCTTTACGACCTATGTCACGTTTGAAATTGTAAAATGTAACAGCTCGAAAATGCTCTTTGTTTAATTCCATGATTTCTTGAGCATAAAACTACATAAAACTTTTTCAGTTTTTGTAGTTTAAAAATACTCATGTATATTATACAACTGTTGTTGTTATGAAGGTTGTAAATAACTGTTTAAAAATTTTCTAAAACCAAATATGTTACAAAATAGTATGCCTTGTTAGAGAGGTCCAACCTAAAGAAAATTATGTATTGTAATTTTGTGCGTTAGTCGAAATATTATGAAATAATTAAACGATAAGTGAACTACGTTTAAAAATAAAGAAACACAACATTTATTTAATTATTATAATATTATAAATGAAACTAAAATTTTTAGAATAAAATATCTTATAAAGTTAATTATTCAATCTCTTTAAACTGTTTTAGGTTTAGTAACATTTGCATAAACTTAGAGTACAAGTTTTTGCCCATTTCCTAATTTCATAAACGTACAAATTTAAACATACAAGATTAAGCTCTACAATAACAACTAAACCTATTATTAATTTTTGTCCCTATTGGTCACTTTCTATAACTTTTTATTATAATTGTATGTTTTCAACAATTTGAGTTTCATTTTTTGTAAATGAGTTTTACTATTTAGTATGGTTCTTAATCTCTCACTGTCATACATTATTAGATTAATTTTACGAGTATTGTATTTATATTTAGTTAGTTTGTTATAACAGGAAAGAATTGTTCCAACATTGAGAATTAACGTTCCTACAAAGTATGCTTAATATTGAAAATGTAAACACATTGAAGCTTTATATGCTGTGGAAACCGGTATTGGTGGACTTTCCCAGTTTGCTTGTGGAGCTTTTGTAATATTTAACATTTTGCAGTTCTGTTGCCAACTTCTTCTATGTTCACAATAATACTGTCTTTCTATTATTTCGAAGCAAAACAAAATTTATTTTTTGACGTAATCTCCCTGCAACTCAATACATCCTTTCAAACCGTCAGAAAAAAATTGATTGTCCAAACCTGAAACATACTGATTTACAGCGTCTTCAACCTCAGCATTTGACCCATATTTTTTTTCCGTCGAGATTTTTTTTTTCAAATTAGGAAACAGAAAAATGTCGCTGGGAGCTAGATCTGGTGAATAGGATGGATACGGAAGTAATTCAAACTTCAATTCGTTCAATTTTGACATTGTAAGCATGCACGTGTGAATCCGAGCGTTATCCTACTGAAACAGGATTTTTTTCTTTGCCAAATGTAGACGTTTTCTTAAATTGTGGCCCTCAATTTATCTAGCAATGTAGTACTGTCCGTTGATTGTTGAACCTTTTGCAAGGTAGTCGACAAGAGTTATTACTCGGCTGTCTCAAGAAATTTTCGCCATCATATTCCCTGCAGAGAGAATGACCTTTGCCTTCTTCGTAGTTGGTTCTCCCACCGCAATCCACCGCATTGATTGCTGTTTGGTCTCGGGCTTTGGTTATGTACCCAGGCTTCATCGACTGTTATCAATCGCTGCAAAAGTTTCGCATACCAAAATCCGGATGTAAAAACTTGTGCACCCGCTCAGATGATATCCCAGAAGACTTAGATATATCAATCGATGATCTCTCATCGCAGTTTAATGCACTAAATCAACCATTTCGTTAGTTGTAGCAATTTTCGTACTCCCGAAATGTTTCTCGTCTAAAATGCTCGTACGATCACGTTTGTACCCGGCCACCCAATGTTTTATCGTTGTAAATGAAGGAGGGGGGGGGGGCTTCACAGTATACATAATCTAACGCGTCTTTTATTTCCTGGGTCTTTTTCCTTTCAAATTAAGGAATTTGACCACTGCGCGATTCCCATTTTTCTCCATTGTTGAACGACAATGTGAACTGACAACTTTAGAAGTATACCATAGACAAACTAATGACCAGTATGACTTGCAATTTTGACAGTTTACATATTGCAGTGAATTTTTCTCCGAAGAGAAAATTAAATGAAACTATAAGAGACTATATATTTATGTGTATTTTATTCCAGAAAAATATTTGAAAATATTTTATATTTTATATAAATTTTATTATAATATGTAATTTTGTCCACGACTGTATATTGTTCGAGACAGTTTGATGTTTGCAGTTGACGCCACTTTGGAAGTGATAGCTGTTGTTACTCTTTTGATTTTTATGTTAGATATGCTGATATTTTTCATTTCCGGAGGGAAGAAGGACAGAGATTTACCAGCTATCAAAGAGATAGGTCCAAGTTCTTATCGCTGAATAGAAACTTCTTTTTTATTCAGATATATTAAATTAAATTCGGTTTGCGTTGTTAGCTTAGTGATTTTTGTTGTGTTAAAATTAATTTGCGATTATTACGAGTCTGTAAACTTGTAATTTTGATTTATGGGACCTATCTGAAATCTCTAAATTTTTTGTGAAGTGACGTATACATTAATTAATGTATGTATATTTTTGCAATTATATTTATGTATTTAGAAATAATTTAGTAAGATAGTTGAGCTCAATAAAGTCAATAATTTATAGTTTATAAAATATTTTGTAATCAGAGGAACATTAAGGAAAATTTTCAGATTTCTTTTGAAGTTTTTTTATGAGTAAAATATTCTAGAAGATCAGGTATAGGTGGGAAAAATCTTATTTGTATCATGTTCAATGTGCGCATGAATTAAAATTTTGTTGCGTGCGCTTACAGATAGTTTTGCTGTTTGACGTTTAAAATTGGGATAACGTAATTTGTTTAAGTCTGACAGTTTTTCTAAATATTTAATTAGTAATTTGTTCGGGGTTCATTAGTGAGGTTTTTCATCCTGAATCAGTCATATTTATCCCAAGTTTTCCTCACAATTGAGGCACATTAGGTGTTTCAACAATACCTTATACTTGATAAGGTAGAATTTCTTTTTTTTTTTGGAAAGTACATGTTTGTGGTGTTAATGCTAGTTTTATTTCTTTTCTAATACCTTTTGTTTTACTACCGACCCTGTGAGGGTAACCTTGAAGATACAAGAGCTCCTGGAAGGCGAACCCGACTTGAGATAGACCGGCCAAGCTACTGTGTATTGTGAGCCAATTAAAATAAGCAATCATCATCACAATTCACTGCAATATGTCGGGTCCATCTATCGGACGGCGAAAGAATTTTTTTCTACATGTCGGTAAGGCCGGAAACATTTCATATCTATCTAATTCTTTGAGTTGGACGCCATTAAGCACATGAGCATAGTGCTCTTTGTTGATAGATCTCCCAGTTCTACTCTGTTAATCTTGTGTCCTCAATTAAAACCACTATCCCCCTTAAGGGGAAATTCAAGTATCCTCGTAGGATCTAATAAATCTCTTCCGAAGTGTTTCTGTCTGAGTCCCTTTAGTTCCTCACAAGTGGAACTTTTCTAATACTTAACTTTTTTAGTAGAGTATGTGTGGTCAGCGCCTTAATCTGGAAGCATGCCAAGACTCTACACCTGCTTAAAGTGTATATGGAGTATGTAAAGTATTCCATGGCTTCATAATTACACCTCCTCGCCTCGCCACTTCCTCAACATTTAAGGACACCTGAAGAAGATATCGATGTCGAAAAAAACAAACTCCTATATGTTGGCTTCGAGATGCGAACCCTCGAAAAACGGGGCTCTCCCTCCCGTTGTCTGACGCTCCTGTCATTTGCGGCGTTTAGTCTTTATGAAATAAAAAAAGCGGGGAAACTGCTAATTTACCAATATAGGAGAACTTACGTCAAGAAAATAGGAAGAAATATAGAACGATACATAATGAAGTATCAGAATGACATGTGCATGAACAGTTCTAAACCCTTGGAAGTGATTAACGTGTCGAAAAGTGACGAATTGAACTATAAAGCAATAAAAGTAGCAAAAGTTAAGAGTTAGCATCGCTGAATTACTATAGAACATATCGAAATTGAGAAAAATCAGAATTTAAAGTTAATTGAAGGTACTTAATAAGTACAAGGAAATATCAGAAAATAACGAGACTGGTGCTGTAGTAGAAAAATAAAATATTTATTTAGAAAACTTCAACAACTGTCCTTCAAAGTACTCTCTATCCTATGCAATCACTTGTCCCATCGTTTTGTTTACTGGTTATAAACATCTAAGAAATTATTTTTTTGAGAGTCTATTTAGTATATTCTAGCTCTAAATTCAACTCAAATTTTCAACCTCTCAATTCCATTTTGACTTCAGGAAATAAATGAAAGTCACATGGAGCAAGGTCAGGTGAGTAGAGAGGGTGAACTATAATTTCCATCCCAAATTCTTCAAGTGTTTCTTGACAAATCGCAGATCTGTGGACTGGAGCATTGTTATGATACAGGATTCAACTGCTCTAGGTACAATGTGATCGTAAATAACATCTCATTTATAAAAAAAAAATTAATGCATTACTTTACCGGCGCGCTTCACAGTTTTTGCCTTCTGCGGTCTTGGATTATCCTTGTGCTTCCATTGCACACTTTGAGACTTTAATTCAGGGTCATAATGATAAAACCAACTCTCGTCACATGTAGCCACATTGTTTAAAAACTATGGATTCTGTTGCATTTGCCTTTTCCACTGCCGACAAATTGTCACTCGATTGGCTTTTTGTTCATCAGTCATCACTTTTGGAAAAAACATTTTACCGCGACCTTTCGGTATAGTAAATCTTCGTGAATAATTTTTTGAGTGGAACCATAACACACATTAACAATATCAGAAATTCGTTGTATGCCAACCCGACGATAGTTTTGTATCAAGTCGTTAATTTCTGTAATTTTTGAATCAATCCATGCAGTTGGTGCTCGCCCGCGTTGAGGTTTATCTTCTACTGATTCACAACCGTCTTCGAATTTCTAGTGCCACTCAAACACTCTACATCGTGGCAAATTATCATCTCGGTATAGTTTTAATCATTTCAAAAGTTTTAGTTGGAGTTTTACTCAACCGAACACAAAATTTTATCGCAAAGCTCTGCTCTACTCTCATTTTTTCGATGGGTACGTCAAACACTGACAATTCAGTTATTTGTAATAAACGTCAAAAGTTAAATCAAAGCCTACGTGAGAATAAGTACATTAAAGATGGGGGTTTCATGTTCTATTCTTTGTGTTATAAAATCCTAGTTATGAAAGAAGTTATAGCACCAGTCTCGTTATATTTTGATATACCCTCGTAAATAGTCTCGTTTGATTTATCTCCTCATCAGCTCGACTTCACGTCTAATTTCAAAGGTATGTTTACGTAAAACAGTCAAGTATTCACAAAAATATTTTGAATAAGATTTTGTCGATTGTACTTCATCTCCACTTATTAACTTCGGAAATTTAACGAGTAACGGGTGAAATTTTAATTTGTATTTAGTTTTTTCTAAGTTAACCACCACGTAAAGCTTTTATGACGAATATGTTCAGTTATGTATCTTAAGCGAAGCTGAGATGTACAAAAGCTTGTTATGATGGGACATATTTTATTCGCCAAACTATTAAACTGCATTCCATGGAACTTCAGCCATTCTATTCCAATTGTTGAATTCAGAAAGCATCATTCCATCTTTAAAGCGGGAAAAGTAAATAACACTTCGTCCATTACAAAATTAATAGTTTTATGTACCTACATACACAGCCCATACCAATCGAGTCAATGCTCCTATCGATGTATGTATTTCTACGTGACGTAAATAATACGACCATCATAATGCGTTCGACGAGGCGTTTGCTTTTATATGGATTTTAAAAGTTTTATTAGCAGGCACGTTTGTTTCATTGGAGAATTCGACATTTTGTCGTTCACTCGTAAGCAGGACATTCCTACATAGTCGTCTCCGTTGTACATTATTTAGTGAACTTATTTGACTCTAAAGAACTCCTTATGGAAATGTTAGTTACGTTAACATCGAGGTAGAAACGATTTTAATGGCGGCTATTTTTAGGAATTGTTCATTTGTAATTTGTAATAAGTGGGTTAATATTACTCTATTTCGAACTCAATTGTAATGCGTAAATAGGAGTAGCGTATAATTAAACATCAGAAGGGGACGTGTATTTATATTAAAAGAACAATAGGTCTTTAGGAAAGAGAATGCAACTTATGCACATTTTCTAAAATTTTATTAGTTTCCAACCAAAGGAAACTGAATTGCATGTAACGTGCTTTCAAAAACTTTTCCTCATTAGAGACGGCCATGCTTTTTTTAATGGTTGGTCACAGTGCACGCACGTATTCTATCACAAACGTATAACCTTGATAGTTTGATTATGTCATGTAAATGTGTGTAATTAGCGATTTAGTTTTTCAAAAAATTTTTATTACAATAGTCAAAATTAAAAGAAAATAATATTAAAACAGATGTTGGAAATGTTTAATTATTTTGAAGACATAGTTGAACTCTGCGTTTCATGCTGCTTTGAAAGCATGAAACATTTATTAGGATTTCTTGGGTTATGTCAGCACAAGAATTCACAATAGCATTACTAACCTCATCAATTGTGTGATGTCTGGTCTTGAAAATGGTATTCTTTAAATATAATATGCAGATAAAATATTCCAAAATTCTCAAATCTAGAGGTCTTGCTGGAAAAATCCTTCCGTAAGTTCATCATCAGGAAGTTCGTTAATAACCGGCTCTAGTAATTCATTTCGGTGTTTTTCAGCAGTTACGGTTTGATTAAAAAATATAGGCCCAATAATTCGTCTTCTTTAAACTGCTAGCCAGGCGCCTTTGTGGATGTAGCATAGTTTCTACTAATTCATCAGGGTTTTCTGCAGACCAAATTTTCATATTTTGCTTGTTTAAATATTCTGAAAGATGGAACCAAGCCTCATCCGAAAAGAAGTATTTGTTGAGAATGACATTATTATTTATATTGTTTAAAAACCATAGACAATACTGTGTTCTCATAACAAAATCTATCTGTTTTGAGTTCCGAAACTGCTTGAATTTTAAATGGAAACAACTTTAAGTCCTTTTTTAAAATAATATGACATATTCCCACTGACAAATGAACTTGTGATAGTTTTGCGATTGAGTTTTTGGCTAAGTTGCCCATTCGACTTCGAATATCCTCTATGCAATTTGTAGTTCGTTTTAGTTCGAGTTATTACGCCTGTTTCACCAAATTTAACAACACAAGCTTAAATATGTTCTTGTATTAATAACAGAAGCATGGATATGTTTTTGCAGTTGTGCGTAAGTAACTTGCAGATTAGGATACTGTTTCCGGAAACCCTGTAAGCACTTATTAGTAGAATAAACACAATCTCCATTTTTCTCATTTTAGGTCAGTTTTATAGTAACTTTGAATAATAAATATTTTATGTTGTATCTTCAACATTATAATAAAATAATTTCAAAAATATAAGCGTTTATAATTTGAATTTATGTATGACAATTGTCAGAATTTCAAATTTTCTACAGCTTCGCATGCGCACCAATCTTTGATACTTAATTACTTAAGAAACAGCCAACTATAATGAACGTTTTTGAGGGCACTTTACACTAACTTTAAGTTTAATCTTTAGAAAAAATCGAATTATTTAAGTTCTATTTTCATAGCTATGTTCCCCCAAATTTAAAATTAGATCAAAACTAATTTCTTGCTCTTCTCTTTCGCGATTTCGACTGCATGAAACTTCGACGACTTTTCGACATTTGTTGCAAGGGGTATTTTCAGGATTGCTGCTAAGTTTCAGTGCTGCAACACCAGAAGCAGTCCAGAAGGTATATCTTACAGCAATGCACGAAACGTTGACGAAGATTGAGGCAGTGCCAAAGACACGGCTTCAGATCTCAGAAGCAAGCTTGGTCAATGACGGCGGATGCCTTCATGCCAGATTAACAGTTATTCATATTTACGCTTATTTAGTCAAAGCTAACACATAAACAAGAAAAAGATTTTGTATTTGTTAAAAAAATATATGTATGTTGATTTTTACTGATTCAAAAACAACTGTGAAGCAGAAAAATCGGAGACTGTGGCTTTTAAGTGAATAAAAAAATTAAATACCCTTACCACAATAGAATTTAATAATTCTACATACGTATTTCGACAACCACGTTGTCATCCTCAGTAGAGAAAGCAGTGTAACATTTCAAAGCACAAAAAACACACAACACTCACTGAGCGCTATATTGCACGGCTTCTCGTTTAACACTAAATTTTAAAATTTTTAAAAACCTGAATATTACAGACAGATAAGAAATATGTCGGCCAAACAAAGCGTTCGATTCTAACTCGTTATAAAGAACATGTTTCGCATATTAGATTCAATAGGCCGGAAAAATCAAGTGTTGCCCGACATATTCTTGAATCAGGTCACAACGTAACATCTGACAGTCTGAGATTAATAAAAAACGTCACTAGCCCCCGCGAATTAGATAGTTTTGAGAGCATTTTTATCTTTAAAAATACGAATAACGTAATTAATGCAGATTTGGGTCCTATACCAGGTTCATCTTTATTCGAGTTAATTGACAGTTAGATGTTATTAAACCAAAAAGAGATAGGAAAACCATTAACAAATTAATCTAATTCTATGTAATTTTTTAAATTTCGTTTCGTTACAACATTAGCCTTTAACAGATATTATGACTCAATATTAATTTCTAATTGATATATATATAATTTAAGATGAGTTTTATAATGGTTTCTTTATGTATATTAAATTAGGGTGTCCCCTTTGTGTAATTTTCTAAAGGGCCTTTCTATAGAATAAAGCATTAATCGGTTAATGGTCTCTTAATGCATGTACGTATTTAAGTAGGGTTTTTCCAATAAGGTAAGTTCTGTAGTATTCAGGTTTTTAAAAATTTAAAAATTTAGTGTTAAACGAGAAGCCGTGCAATATAGCGCTCAGTGAGTGTTGTGTGTTTTTTGTGCTTTCAAGTGTTACACTGCTTTTTCTACTGAGGATGACAACGTGGTTGTCGAAATACGTATGTAGAATTGTTAAATTCTATTGTGGTAAGGGTTTTTAATTTTTTTATTAACTGTGTAGCACTTTACAACTTTAAAATAATTTATTTGCCGAGGAAAATTCTGTAGAATATTTCATAAACAGTTTTCATTACGCTGCTCCTTTGTTTGTATCCACTTGTTCACCGTACAGCAATAGCATTTTCAACATGGTGCATTTTTTTTAAAGTTCTGTCTTTCATGAGAAAAAAAGGTTACCCGAAGTTTTAGTTCCAATTATGGGACACTGTATATACGTATAAATAGCATAAAAATATACTTTCGAAGTTGTATGCACTATAAAAAATTACATTTAACATATTGCTATATCCGTAGAAAATGTGTCGATTCGAATTACCTATGTCGAAAGGATATCAATTAAAAATATTATTCAAACCCTTTCGTTTTCAAATTATCCTTTCGCTTAATCGATTACAAACAAATGCGCTATCGTTCTATAAGTCTTCAAACACAATGCTGATACAATTGTTAATGCTTGTCATTCAAGGTGTTCAATTTAGATTGTTGTCATTTTATAGTTGCAAGCTGATTAAATGTTAGCTTGAAAGGTGCTATAAGAGTTACAACAGATTTTTCCTTGAATATTCGATAATCGTAGGAATTCTAATTTAGAATACATAACACATAATTAACATGAAAACCGTGTGAAATTACTTCCTCGAATTTTCAGATTTTTTCCGAATTTTAGTAGTTTATTTTTTTAAATTGTAATTTACCTAATATAGAAATGTTCAAAAGTATTTCTAACGAATACATATATTCGTTCCAGCGAAAATTTAGAAGTTTACCAAAGTAATAAAAGGAAATGGTTCTGAATGTATACTTTGAAGAACCCCAAAATTATCGTGACATAATTGAAAACAAAATATACATGTATCTACTAATCTGAACGTCTAATATGTATTAAATACACAGGTCTACAAAATTAAACTTTTTGACAGATGTTTTTATTTTGAAAACTGATTTTATATAATTTTGGTAGGCTGATTTCAAAAATTCTATGCATTTATTTGTATCACGAAAGGTTTTTTTTGCAAATATTAAATGAAAAAAACGATATTTCTAAAAAAATTTATTTGTTTATTGAGTAAAAAGGTGGAATAGAAGTTAAAAAAGTGGAAAAAAATACATTACTTAGTCTTTTTTAAGTGAAATCTTTGTCTTTTTGCCAGAAAGCTGCGTTGTCCGGACATTCGGTTGTATGTTTTTAAGGGCATATCCCGTTTTAACATCCAGCAGTAGTCCGCCATCATCGTTATGCTCCATCTGCCTTGGTATCGCCGTTCCATTTCCTTAATGTCTTGGTGAAACCTCTCTCCCTGTTCTTCGCTAACTGCTCCAAGATTTTCAGGAAAATAGTTCAAGTGTGAAAACAGGAAATGCACTTTCAAACTCATATTACATCCTAGACGATGAAAGTGTTGTAACATATTTTGAACAATATTTTCGTAGTTTTCGTCCTTAGAGTTTCCAAGAAACTTATCAATTACTTCTTTAAATGAAACCCAGGCGTTTTTCTCCACATTGGTCATTGTGTTTTGAAAATCCTTGTCTTTGCATAATGTTCTTATCTGCGGTCCAACAAAAATACCTTCTTTTAACCTGGAATCGGATAAAGCTGGAAATGTCTCGCACAAATATTTAAAACACTGTCCATTTTTGTCTAGGGCTTTAACAAACTGCTTTATCAAGCCAAGTTTCATATGGAGAGGAGGCAGTAAAGCTTTTTTGGGGTCAACTAAGCTATCTCTTAATACATTTTTGCTACCAGGTGCAAGGCTTGTTCTAGATGGCCATTCTATTTGAGTCCAATGTCTATCCCTTGCTCGACTATCCCACTCACAAATAAAGCATGGAAATTTTGTATAACCTCCTTGTTGTCCTCGTAGCATGCACAGCACTTTAATGTCACCACAAAGCATCCACTGATGTTCTTGGTAGTTTATTTTCTTTAAAGGAAGTTCAGAATTTTCATACGTTTCCATTAAATGTACCGAATGGGCAACGGGAACCGAGGCCAGCTCGTTACCATTGTGCAATAATACGACTTTTAAACTACGCTTACTTGAATCAATAAACAGGCGCCATTCTTCTTTTACATACGGCACATTTCCTAATTTTGAAATTAAGTCAGGAATATTGTTGCAATACACTAGCGGTCCGTCTTGAGTAAAATATTGACATAACTCTTTTTCGCGATCCCGGTAAAAGCTTGATGTGACGCCAGGTGCCAGTAAATGTTTCTCACGAAGTCGGGAGGCTAACAATTCGGATGCATCCTTTGGAAGGTGCAAATCTCTAATTAAATCATTTAGTTCGCTCTGATTAAACACTTCGGGCTCTCTGAAATCTGGTGTGAAATCTGAGTCATGTGAGTCGCAATTAGATTCCTCTGATTCTGACGATATGATGTTTTCTAGTGCTTTTGGGGCGGTACGTATCGGTAGATCTGGTCCATGAGGAACTGGTCGAATAGCAGAGTCAAGATTGGGATACACAATTTGCTTCTTATTTTTTCTGTTGAATCCTTGAACATTACACGAACAAAAATAACAATCATCACTGTGATTTCTAGGCTATCGCCATACCATAGCAACACCAAAGCTTAAACATTTCTTCCTACCTTTTTGCCAGTTTCTTAATGCTTCAACGCAAACGGAACAAACAGTATGAGGAGCCCAAGACTTGTCTTGGTCGCCAATTTTTACACCAAAATAAGCGTGGTATACATTTTTCACAAACGAAGTTATAGTTTGCCTCTGCTTTACTACGACATAACTACCGCAGATATAACAAAAGTTATTCGGATTGTTCACACAATGTCTTCTTTCCATATTTATACGTTCTAGAACACTTAAAATACGCAACAACGAAGACAACAAGCGCGCGGACACAGCAGCACGACGACTAACACAACCAAACTGCACATAAGCAGGTTTCAACGTTGTATTGACGCTTCTGCGCCGACTCTGTTGCTTTGCTGAGAAATCTAAAATTAACCAGTGTTGCCAAATCACATTTAATTTCATAAAAATCAATTCATTTCAAAATCATGCCTAACATGGAACAAACATATCCTTGTCATAAGTATGTATATTAATAAAATAACATTTTTAAGATATAGAGCGCTATAAAAAAAATTTACGTGATAGAGCAAAAATATGGCGTTTTTTGGAATAAGGGCCCCCAAACAAATACAAATTAGCAAACAGCTTTCAAACATCAAAATCACTGTAGACCTGTGGTATTAATGAACATGCAATTTAGTCATGCTTTTATTTTTGTTCGGTACTGTTGCTTTTGTTTCGTTCTATTTACGTTGGGTTAGGTCAGGTCGGGCATTAATAATTTTTACACAAAATGTACAAGTCAGTATAGATATTTCATCACGAACTAATACGTTAACAAAAGAAAAGGCGGGTGTGGTTCTTCACTGTTTTATAATACTATTAGCGGTGTCGGTAATTGCAAGAAAATCCGTCGATGATGATTGTGACCTTTTAACACAGATATCTTTCTGGTTGGTCGACATGGGAATATGCCACTACACACAATCCCATTATATGCAAAACTAGATTAAGGAAGATGTATATATACATACGCCGTAGTTTCGTTTGGTAGGAGTTGCCGCGCTTGTAAAACTATCTACATACTTTGATTCATTTGCATTTCGTGTGTCTAATCTTAAAACAAGAGAAATAAAGTGCCGGGTTACATTAGTTAGTTACGCCCGTTGCGTTGTGGCTCTTTCTTCTTCATTTCAATCTAGTTGTGTCAATGTGGAATTGTTCTCAATCACTGTCATATTTAAAAGGATTAGTTGATCATCAAAGTGAAAGTAATTTCTTAAATGTCGATACGATTTTCTCCTAGACGCGTTAAACATACAGTCTCTAAGACAAAAGAACGAGCACTTTAATTAATTAAATTAAAACAAAAGGCACCCGACGTGACATTCCTACCACAAAATTACGTGCATATTGCCCTGGTTTGCATGAATAATAAATGATTAATACTCCCGGTGAAGTATTGCTTAACCGAAATACTATCGCATATTTATATTACTATAATTTTTCATTTATGATCAACATGAAATACTGTGAGAAATTTTAATCCATTCGCACTTTCAAATATATTTATTTAGTCACCGTATTCATAATATTAAATGAATAGATCTTCATCATGTACTATCCTACACAATTTTCGAAAACAACCAAAATAGTTCGATTACCTGACATTAGAAATTTGTCCCTTGGTTGTGGATCCATTACAGAACCGATACCTGAACCTATTTAAGGTTAGCAAATGGATTTTCACTAATACACTCTACCATTTTGTTGAATACATGAAAATTTCAAAGAGTAAAATCGGAAAGTTATCTGAAAGTTTGAAATAGAAATAAAACTAATAGTTAAAATCTTCACTTTATTAATATTTGTTCGCAAAACAACAATTGTTTCGCCAACACATAGGCTTCGTAAGGTACTAACTAGAGCACGTTACATAAATATATAATACATAATATATAAATGTGCTACTTTACTACAATCAAAATCGTTTATTAAAGTGGCACTTTACCACATAGATACGTCACTTTACTACATAGTTATGTCATGTCAATAAAACACAGTTTGACAGAAAATTATTTAGGTAAATATTGGAATTGGAACTATTGTGAAATATATTAAAAGTACAATTATTCAAATTTTATTTTCAGTTAGTTTTTTATATTGTGATATATCTATATTATCGTTAATTTGTATAGTACTTTTCAACATTGAATATGTAGACCACAAACTGGATGCCTTAAGGACTTTTGCCTAGAATAATGAAAGACATTGTATGAATAACACTAAAATATATAGAAACAAATAGCTTACCTTCTCACAAAAATACGCTAGCATTACACTTTCATCAATTATTAGTGCTTTTTTTGTTATCTTCCAAATACAAAATATTTCATATGTCTTCTCGTATTTTTCTTTTGATTTCAAAGGAAGTAAACCCGAAGACGCTTCTCGAGTGGCAGTTAAAATATCTTCAGAATAATGTTCGAAAGTATGTTTAGTAGCAAGACTCATTTTTAACTAAAACTCAAATCGACTTACAAAAAATGATGTTTGTTTACTGTTGCTGTGTCGTTACTATGTAAATAAACAAAGCCGAATCAGTTACGGAAAACCTGTACAAATACCTATTATAACATTTTAAATTTTTAAGTTTATAATGCTTATTCCTGCAAAATGCGAAAAAATAGTGTAAGCAAACTCGTAAGAAAAGCAGTTTTACTAAACTCATACAGATTTAAGTTACTCGCTCGCTCCGCTCGCTCGTACTCAAACGCTATCTTCGTTTAGTAAAACATTGCTTTTCTATACTTGTTGTTTGATATACTATTTAATAAGTAAATGTGCATTTCTATTATTATCTAAATGGTTGCTTGACATAAATAAATTTAAGAAAGCAGAGTTATTTAAATCCAACTGATCGTTAAGTAAAATTTATGATTGTTTTAATTTATTAATTTCTAACCGTGTCAATAATTTCAATAAATTTAATTTTGGGTCTTTATTTTCTAAATGTAGAATTTGAAAATCTTTAAAGCCACACATATTTTTTGAGCCGATTTTGCGCAATTGTCGATATTTTGTAACATTATATCTAGCCTCAGCGGCATGCTTTTTACTGACCATTCCATTATTACTAATATTGCCACTCTTTGACAATTTTTTGAAGCTATTGATGATCGAAGTCAGGTTGATGGAATATACATATACTTTTCTAAGGCCTTCTATTCTATAGATCACCGCACTGTATTGAGAAAGTTAGAGTTTTATGTATTCGCTTCTTCTCTGGTTAAGTGATGTCCTCATATTTGAAGAATGGTAACTATGTTTTTTTATAATAGTTATAGATCCTTTGATTTCTTTTCGGTTTCCAGTGTGCCTCAAGGCTCAAACCTAGGTCAATTACTTTTTATTTAATTTATTAATGATCTCTTGGATTCCTTATCATGCTTGTATCTTGCTTGTGCCGATAATTTTATGGTTTCTTGGTCACCTCTCAGTAAACTAGATCTAAATTTTAATAAGTACAGTAAGGCTATTAATTTATAGTACTGAAACTTTCAAACTTTATTCATTTAAAATAATATGTGATAATAAATTAACACTTAAGTATTAACGTTACGAATAACATGTTCCAAGTGCCCCCCATTACGTTGAACGCACAGTTTGTATCATTCTTACATATTTGTGACCCATCTGTCGTGTCGCTTCCGTAATTTTCTCTTTTAACTGTTGTATTGCAGACGGAGTGTTATATCGGAAAATCCATAGTTTCAGCATACCTCAAACATATGCAACCAATGTTGTTAAGTCCGGAGAGTGAGATGGAAAAATTTTCTTTTCCATCTCACGGCGAAACGTGAAATTATATTGTTTCGAAACGTCTCCCGCAGAAAGGTTCTTGTAGCATGTACTGTGTTGCACGTTGCCTCATATTGCTCAAAAAACTGGCTACCGAAGGGTAGGTTTCTTAATCTGCAAAATCTCCGAAGGTCATTATAAACGGTATGCGAACTTGAGTAGCATAGCGCTCTTGATTAATAGTTACTGCATGTCCGTTTTCCTTAATGAAATAAGGCACAATAATTCCTCGTTCAGAAACTGCGTACCAGACGGGCCACTTTTTCACTATGAAACAGTGTTGCTTACACCTCTTCTGGTTGTTGGAAATCCAAAAATCTATTGCTACGCCTATTTTTATGACCCGAGAAATGAAAATGACATTCGTTATTGTACCAGATGCTACTGATGAAACAGAAATTATCATATTGCAGAGCAAGGATTTTGACACAATATTCAAGTCTTGCAGCATAATCACCCATTCTCAATTATTGGGTCGTCTGAATAACATATGAATGGGCATTTAGATAAATTTACGCACAGCATCGACGTTTTCCTGAGTGACCGCCAGTTTTGGTGTACCTGCTCTTGGATCGTCGCTAAGTCTAATCCGTCCATGTTTGAATTCTACCAACAAGAAATTGTTGACTGACGTGGTGCTTCATTACCGAAAACAGAAACTAACCCAGCGAGGCATTCTTGTTGAGATAATTGTCTTCAAAAATTATAAATAAAAAATTATTACGCAAAAATTTTTACGGTTTAATTTTTCGACCAACTTGTCAATTTCGACAGTTTGTTGTAGCTAGAACACTACAGGTATCGCTTTAAAACTTTGGATTTAGTCTAACTCAAGATGGAAGTCAATTTTTAGCACTGATATTTGATTATAGGATTGTTTCAGCCATTACATGATGAAATTCCATTATAACTATTATCGGGATAAAATACAACAAATTTTATTCCGATAATAGACATTTGATTAGTGGCGCCCTCTATGTCGAAGTATGCAAATCATAAAGGACATCTCTCGTATCTACTATAGTGATGTCCAATGGGGGTCTGAGCCTATATAATTAGGCTTATGTATATTTTTATATAATTCAATTACTTTCATTTATTCAATTATTTTTTATTTTCTCTTTTTCTTAAATTTACGTTTTCGAAGTATGTAATTATGTATACGAATTGCATTTGTTATATTTCTTGAGTTTGCCTTGTTACTAGGTATTACCTGTAGAGTATTAAAGTATATTTATTTATTTAATCGTAACTAATCTACAATCAAACAGAAGTTCCGACGCCACCCGCGTATTATTTAAGTTCAGACCTCAAAATCGTTTTAAAATTGATAAACGTGTATGCTTTTAAATAATATTTCATCTAATACTTGCAAGGTATTAAGAGTGCATATTACAGTAAATCGAGAAACTGGCATGTTTTTGTTGTATTAAGATCAACTGTACTCTGTCTCTATTAACTGTACATTTATTTGAAATCACTTTGCGCTGCGACACATTTAATGGCTTCTTAATGAAAAGATATTATTGATTTTCTCAGGCACTTCTGACCCCAACAGAATTTCCTTAACATTTACACAGATAATTTTACAAGAATTTCAGGAAACGTGATTACCGATTATATCAATAATTACTGCAATGAAACGCTAATATATTCAATAAACTATGTTTGTAAATAAGTAATGCAATTAGTTTGCAAATGGTTTAACAGTAAGTTATTCTATTTTCTTTTCTTTCTATTGAAACGCAAATCCGCAATTGTATAGTTAAAAACGTTTCTAGTTATACTGAAATCAAAATTTATGTCGAGAATTGCAGGACTATCTGTAGTGTATGTGAAACTTTCGAAAAATTGATTTGGAAAAAATTATTGCATCAGATGCTACGAGGGTAATTCGACGGGGAAGTAACTTTCCAAAAGTTGATCTCCATCATGAGTATATTGTTGAGTTCAGCCATGTGTTTCAAAACTTCGTCTAAATCTGTGAGATAGATATGTTTTTACACTATTTTAAAGTAAACAATTTGCTGTTTTTTATGCCAGTATGGACAAATTAGAATTTCCTGCATTAACTATTATTTTTTACGCGAAAAATCTATTAAAGAAACTGAAGGAAAGTTACATAAATATAAGTATAAGTCGACTCCTTCCAATGGTGTGACTTGTAAGTTGTTCACTGCTTTCAAAAGTGGTCATAGGAGCACAAAACTTCTTCAGAAACGAATAATGAACGAAAATTCGATTGTAAAACGATGACACCGAAAAGAAGTGGGTGAGATAGCTAATGCCGTAAACATTCTAACTCAACGAGTACATAATAATTTGCATCTATTTAAATATGAAAAAACCGACTGCAAGTTGGATGACGGGTTTGCTTACTGTTGAACAAGTGTGAACTCATCTTATCATTTAAAGTGATTGCAAATGAAATCAAAGATTTTTTCGTTGATATTGTGTGAGTCATCCAAAACTACGTCAAACAACGGTCTGGTGATGATGTCATCCGTCGAACATGCCAACAGACACCCGGAACGTTCTAGAGTCTGGAATAAAATTCGGAATATTTCCGAACCTCGCATAACTACATAAAGGCTTATTTAAAAGTAAGTTACATTTTTTACATTTTTTTTGTTACATTTTCGCTAAATAATAAAGTATACACAAAATAAAAACATATTTTTGTTCATAAAATAATGGGGTTTACTCATAGTTCATATTTTTTATTTCCGTTACCATGGCAACAAGCTTGTTGATAGAAATGGAAACGTTAGCTTTTCTTATGGAATTTGACAGACATTCACCCTGTTAAAAATGTCTTTAACGTTGTAAAGTTGTAAAAGTCATGTTCACTGCTACTCTAAATGTGCAAGAAGTTTAGTAGCGGGTATAAGAAAATTCAGAAGAAACAATAATTTGAGAAATGGGTCGTGCAGTTTACAGGCTTACCGCAAGCTAATTCGTAAATTTGAAGAAACTGGTTCTGTTACTGATAAAGCAAAATATGGAAGACCTAAAGTAGCGAATGATATTACTGCTGCTGAAGTTTTACGTGAGACTGAAGAAATAGCCGGATCAGAAATAGCGCTAATCAAGTTGCAAAACTCCAAATAAGTTACGCCATGGTTTGGCGAATTTTCGGAAAACATCTAAAAATGTATCCATATAAAATGCTTTTTCTTTTAACTTAAAGAAACCGATAAACCAGTTAGATATGATTTTGCTCTTCGTGTATTAGCACAAATTCAACTCCGCAGTGTCTGGATAACGTTTTTTGAACCGACGAGACGCATTTTCAACTGAGTGGAGGAGTTAATACGCGCAATTGTAGTTTTTGGTAGGAAAATTATCCGCATACTGTAATTCAGCAAAGGATCCATAATTTGAAAGTAACCGTGTGGATTGGGTTCGCATCCAGATTCATTTTAGAACCACACTTTTTTGAGGAAAAACAAAATGGGCAATTAAAAACAGTTACAGTTATTGGAGAACGATGTTTTACAATGCTGAGAAATTATTTATTCCAAGATTGCACAATTACGATAACGATATTGAAAACATCATCTCCATTCAAAATGGCGCACATCCCCCTCCCACATATTTACGCTTCAGTAAAAAATTTGTTAATTAACACTTTTGGCATTCGTATCATAAGCAGAAACTTTCCCAATCTTTGGCCCGTGCGATCTCCAGATATTAATCCGGTAGATTATTGGCTATCGAGCCATCTTAAACAAAAGGTTTTTTAAATCATCCTACGAGTATGTAGCAGCTCAAAGAATTAATTTCACAACAAGTGACAGCTATTCCAGTTAATTTACTCCACGATGTTGTTCACGGTATAGAAGAAGGTATGAAGAACAAGATGGCGTACATATTCAAAATTTACGCTGAAGTGATTTTATTTGTAATAAACCCCATTGTTTTACTAATAAAAACCTGTTTTTAATTTGTGTATACTTTACTTTATAAGGAAATTACAGCGGTTTCAAAATGTAACTTACTTTTGAACAGCCCTATATAACAAAATGTTCACCCTCAAATAGAACTTCTTGAATTTCTCTTTCTCTTTCTCAAATTCAATTCACTTTTGAATAAGCCTCTACAATGTGTCCGGGAAAATGTGGGAAATCTCTCGGATTCAGATAGAACATTAAAAAATAAGATGACAAGTTCCCATAATTTTTTTCCTAGCGGCCCTCCCTACGAAGATACGGCCTCCTAAAAGACGCCACTGGAAATCAATTTTTCTTGAATAGCTTTTAAACTACTTCTTATAATTTAATGAAAATTTAATATGATAAACAGTAGTAAGGACCTTAAATTTAAATTAGCTTGTTTAGTTTACCAGGAGCGGACTGGGTTGTACATTTTAATGCTTACATTTTTAACACCCTGTATGATAAGGAGTTAAAAAAAACAAATTTGGATACCTTGAACATTAAGCTAAAGAAAAGGAACTCTTGTTCATTGTCGATAAAATGAACCGTTTTCGAGAAAAAAAAATAATAAAAGAATTAATGTTTTATTTCTATTAAAAAGAACCATCATTTCTAATTTATTTTGTCTGCAACAAAGTGTGATACAAAAGTCATTCCAGGAACAAGAAAGTTTTAGTTTAGGTTATTTAATCCGACAAAATTACAAAGATTCTTAGAAATGCAGTTTTGTCCCAGAAAGGCACCTTAACAAAAATTATGTTTAGAAATGTACTCACTAAAGCTTGCAACGATTGAACCTAAATACGCTAATTAGAAATAATCAATTAAAAACTTCATAAGTGGGTTCAACATGGGCTCCGTGAACTCTGATACACTCGCGGGTACGACAAATAGAGGACTGCTGTACTCGCCACAACAACCCAGCATTGTTTCTTATCACATCACAATGAAATGTGATTCTCTGTAAAAGTTCCTCCCCTAGTATCCTAGTATCAACGGGAAAGGAATACACCAACGTTTTGAGATGACCCCACAGGTGAAAATCCATTGGCGTTAGGTCGGGAGATCGTGGAGGCCAGGCACTGGGACCTCCTCTGCCTATCCAACGGTTTGGATAGACGTTATTCAGGTGGTCGCGTACAGCAACGCTAAACTGAGGTGGGGCCCCATCATGCATAAAATACATGCTTTGGCGGGTTGCAAGTGGCAAATGCTCTATTGAATCCAGAAAAGCGTTCTAAAGGAACTGTAAATAAATTTCACCATTCAATCGTGGCGGCAATACGCATGGTCCAATCAAAAAATTGCCAATTATTCCTGCCCAAACATTAATTGATTGGAACTGATGTTGATAATGATGAACGACAGTGGAATGAGGGTTTTCATCATCCCATACATGCGAGTTATGTAAATTTACAATACCATTTATGGTAAACCCTGCTTCATCGGTAAAAAGAATAGTACTAATGAAGTTTGGGTTTGTTCGTTGCTGATCTAACAGCCAGAAATCATGGTTCTTTTTAATAGAAATGAAACATTAATTCTTTTATTATTTTTTTTTCCCGAAAACGGTTCATTTTATCGGCAATGAACAAGAGTACCTTTTCTCTAGCTTAATGTGCAAGGTATCCAAATTTGTTTTTTTTTAACTCCTTATCATACAGGGTGTTAAAAATGTAAGCATTAAAATGTACAACCTAGTCCGCCCCTGGTAAACTAAACTAGCTAATTTAAATTTAAGGGCAGTATTTTAAGAGGTCCTTACTACTGTTTATCATATTAAATTTTCATTAAATTATAATAAGTAGTTTAAAAGTTATTCAAGAAAAATTGATTTCCAGTGGCGTCCTTTAGGAGGCCGTATCTCCGTAGGGAGGACTGCTAGGAAAAAAAATATGGGAACTTATCATCTTATTTTCTAATGTTCTATCTGAATCCGAGAGATTTCCCAAATTTTCCCGGACACATTGTATATGGAGCGCTCGCCAGGGAGTGAAAGAGGGAACGCGTTGATAGTAGTTGTAAATGTGAAATTAATGTTATTGCTATTAGTTGTTATTTAGTGTTTTTTATTATTAATATAGTGTGTTTTAAATTACCGTTAGTTTTATTTAAACGAACCCGAAAGACAAATTTTTTACAATGCGTTACCGTAGATGAAGTTTAAATACACCACTATGCTCTACAGACAAAAACATAGTCAAAATAATGGATTTGTTTTGATGAATGTGCTCCGAAAAAGCTTGGGCCAATGAGATTATGTCCGTGACTGTTTGGTATTCCAATGTTAAAAATTTTAGTTACAAAATATTACCGCACTTTTAAAGAAAATAATTTTACTGTTTGTCAAAATAATCTCCTCTAAAGTATACCTGTGCATTTTTTCGAAATATTTCTTTGCAGAAAATTTTCGTTTTCCAAATCAAAATGTTGCAGAAATTCAGGAACCGTCGCAAAATCTCGTGCGCATCAAACATTTAATCAATGGTAACACAAGTATGTTATCCGAGTATATGAAAGCAAGATTTTGTTTGTATGAGTGACCCCATGTTCAAGTAAGAAATTTATTGTTTTTCCGGTTGTATGGAAAGGTGCGTTGTTATGGCATAACAAATGCAAACCAAATCTTGGGTGATCACTAAGCAATTTTTAAAAGACTTGGAGGAAGCTAAATTCTCTATACCAGTCAGCATTTACGGTTTCACAAACTTCAAGAAAAATTACTTCAACTGAAATATTAACTGAAGAAAACAGCAATAATTCTTTTGTTTGCATTTTTAGCACGTATAGCTTTTGTTGGCTCATTTTTAAATATAGTTAATTACTGTTTTCCCTCGGGATCAGAGAATTCATCACGTACAATGACATTAAATATCTACTTTGAAGATTATCTTTCGAACTTTTGTAATATTACCTATACCAGTCTAGCCGTGCTTATTTTTGTTCTTCAGCTAAGAAATGTGGAATTCATTGACTTACCAGGTCCTTTATACACAGATGTTTCTCTAAAATAATATCTACATACTGCAGATGAAAAATGCCTAATCCTTGTTCAAAATGACTAATCCTTGTTCATGAGTAATATTTCGATTTCTCTTAATTAAATTTTTTGTGGCAATAATGTTAAAGTCACCCAAAAGTTGTTATTAAATTTTGGTGACTTTGGTTGGGTTGGGCCCGAAGGGTATTCCTTGGAATTACTATAATTCGAACAATACAAAAATACGTCTCTTGATACTTTACCTTTAAGTTTGTAAAATTGCAACTGGAACCTATTAAAAGCATAGCCTGTCAACTGATATAACATTACCTTAATTTAAATCCATGGCTAACTACTACAATTATATACAGTGGAGGCTTTTAGGTGGATGATAGCGGCTATTTGCCATAGACTTGTCACGTCAAGCTGAAGCCGAAAGAATGCAATCCACGTTGTAGGCTGTACCAGAGTTCGATCCCGGTTTATTAGATCTACAGTCTCATGGCCTATCCACCAGACCAGAACGAAAATATACATTAATTTAATTTACTAATAACTTATGATAACAAATTTTGTTTGAAAGTGTACATTTCTAATAGAAGTAAATGCTAATAAAACCATTCTTTAAAAAAGGTATATAACCCCTTACCACAATTATTAGTCGTATCCTAAATACGCATTTCGACAACTAAGTTGTCATCATCAGTAGGTAAAAACTACTAATTAAAAGTCGCACATGGGGCACAGTTAAACAAGAGAAACGCTTCCGCACAACTATTATACACTGCAACCCTGTATAGACTAAATTTAACAAGTCAATCTAAAACTACGAGACAAACGCGTACCTACTTTTGGAAAAGGTCTAAACATATGTTAAATTGTCGGACAAAGGAACGGCAGACATCCTCTCTAAGGGGGGCGGCACTTCGATTTTTAAAAACTCCGATGACCCACTATTAAACTTAGATAAACCACCTTTTATTTTCACAAAACAATAGTATATTTAAACGTATTATTTCGAGTACATGAATAGTAAAAATATCTATTTTGGGTAGGGGTGTAAAAATATTTCCAATTACAAATGGTTAAAAAAGTGCTAAAATCGGAAAGTATGGTCGTATATTGTAAAAACTGTACTCTATTGAAAATTCTAAGAAGGACAAAATTTTGAAGGAACCGTTACATATGAAAAAACAAGACATCTGACTGTGTTGACTTATATTAAATAACAATCAAGTAACGTGAAAAGGTTCTATGAATTATTAGATATTGTTGGTATATAATTTAAAAGTTAATTATAAATAGGTGACATGTCATTGTTAAGGAGGTAATTTTTGTGTTTTTTCATATGTATGGCTTCTCACATGATGACAACTTAGTTGTCGAAATACGTATTTAGGATACGACTAATAATTGTGGTAAGGGGTTATATACCTTTTTTAAATTTTTATTTAACCACAGTCTCCATTGAAAGAAAACCATTCTTAATAAGAAACTTTTTTGACCCGCCAAAGAATATAAGCGACATCTCTGTATGCGTAATGTAATGTAACTACCCAAAGCATAATTGGAAAATGAATCCCTTTACTAGCTAAAGAATTAAATAGTCCCCTACATTTCCCATATTTTCGGCGAAGTTAGCACTTAAAAGGCATCTTAATCCAATAAACTTGACAATATTAGGCGCAATTTCTAAGAATATATCATGTATCATTTCACGTGCTGTATTTTCTTATACCGGCGTTCGTATATTGTCTTGAAATGTAATCAATATACAGGCAGTCGTTGTCTTTTCTAACGGTAGTCTATTCTCATTTGTTAAGGCATCAAATCAATCAAAACGAACGTTTATTAAAAGTAATTATTTCTTGATAATGTAAAAGCCAACTGTTTGCGTTTCGTTAATTACGGTAATATTTCAGTTATACGATCATATCGTGAAATATAACCGAATGTCATGACTTTCACTTGCACAGAGCACTTAGGAATTCTTCTTGTTCTTTTACGCACTATCAATGCTATATATTGAAGTTTGATTTACAATCAGTGCAACTATACTACAACAGGAAAATCTATCTATATGACGATTGATTACAGGACAAATACAAATAATATTAAATAACATAATAGTAGTTGAGCTACGATAGTATAAAATAGAATTGTCAATTCGTACAGTTAGTAGGCAGATACTTTCTTGTAAATTTATTATCCTACCATATGAACTTTCTTAAGAAACATGGAAAGATATTGATCGGTAACAATATTTTTTTTAACTCCCTTTATTTAGAAATCTACATAAGAGTAATAATCTATTCGTTTGATACTATAACAACGTGACTTTAGTAGGCTGTTTCCAATAAAACAATCTACATGTTACTAAAACTAAATACTTTTTGTCCAATTGGTTATATATAACTACGTATTTATGATTGTAACACCATTATATAAAAAAGTTTAAGTATATCAATACGTTAAGCACGTATTACGCATTTGTTACAAATGAAACAGACATGTAATATATACATCTGTAACTGTATTGTCCATGTGTACAGTTACAGATGTGTATATTACATGTTTGTTTCATTTGTAACCATTATATAAGTTTAGTCCCTAGATCAGAGGGTGTGATCTTTTTCAACCGTTTTATTTCCTCGTTTTGTTTAAATAGACGTTTGGCTAGCTTATTTGGGTGACTCTCTGTCACGGTATTTATCACTGTGGTGAGCAATAGATTCTTGACTGGTGGAAATCGGGAGATCACGTTAGATGATGTAGTTGGGTACATATCTTGGGGTGTCAGGTATGGCACGTATCGCTTTATTTTGGAACCTCTGTAGGATCTCAGTTTTCGGATTATTGGCGGTTCCCCAGAGCTGGATACCGTAAGTCCATATTGGTTTTAGAACGGATTTGTATAATAACAGTTTATTGTCGAAAGATAGCTGTGATCTGCGACCGATTAGACAATACATTTGATATAATTTAATGCCTAACTGTTTATGTTTGGTAAATATATGTGTCTGCCATGTGAGATGCCTATCGTGATGCATTCCTAGGTATTTTGTGGTATCAGCTTGTAGGTGTTCACAACCGTTGGTTCTGACGGCTATACAGATTTCACGTCACAATGTAAAAGTAACATGTGCAGATTTGGGTTCGTTGGCCCTCATACGCCATTTCATAATCCAATTTTGGATTTTATCTAAGTTTTCCTGAAAATTTCTTGACGCCATAACAGAATCTACATCTCTACGCCATAACAGAATCTAGATGCAAGTTGCTGTATCATCGGCATATGTTGCTACGGTTGTTAGCTTAGTAGTTGGTATGTCAGCCGTATATAGTAAAAATAAGATTGGGCCTAATACGCCTCCATGTGGGACACTAGACAAAATAGGATATAGATCGGTATAGGTGTTGTTTTGTTTCAAAAGAAAGTTTCTGACAGTTAGGTAGGATCTTAGAAGTTGATAGTGATGTTTTCTGTTTGTATAATAGTCCATCATATCACACCTTATCGAAGGCTTGGGGCATGTCTACGAAGGCCGCGCGGAACAGTATTTTTTACTTCAAAATCTCTGTTAATCTTCTTTACCAATCTATGGATCTGTTCTACAGTTCCATGATTATTTCTAAATCCGAACTGATGTTCTGGTATGATGTTCCTTTCCTGTAAGATTTCTAATAATCTTTTAACATATATTTTATCAAATACCTTCGAAAATATTGGTAGAAGACTTATTGGTTTGTAAGATGAAGCTGCCTCCGCCTTCTTGCCTGGTTTCTGGATCATGACTGTCTGTGCTACTTTCCAGATATTGGAAAGTAGTGTAGTCTAAGAATAGCATCGAAAATAAAGGTTAATAGTCTATAACCTTTTTCAGACAATTCTCAGAGAACTTTGCCAGTGATGAGGTCGAAACCAGTTGTTAATATTAATTTCTTCCTTGATTGTTTTTCTTTATATGCGATATTTTAATTTTATGATCAGGGAGGTCCATCTGATAAGGTGCATTTAGGTAATTTGATATTTCTTTTTCTTGTTTAGTAGAGATTTTAGAAGGGAATGGTTGGAATACTTTTTGCATATGGTTTGCGAATACATAAGCTTTTTCTTTGTTGCTTCTTGCCCAGTTGTTTGTATTATCTTTAATTTGGTGGGTTGTGTTGAACAGGTCTTTTCAGTTTTCTTGTTACTTTCTGTTGGTGGTAATTTCTGTAGGTAATTTTTAATACTTTTATTTTTAAAGTTGCCAACTTATCTTTTAGTACCTTTGTAGCTTCGTTATATCTACTTTTGTCTTCTACTGTTCTTGTCCGGTACCATTGTCTTCTTAAAATGATAGAAAACATTGGACAACATTGTTCTTCAAACATTATCAAATTTTAAAAGTTATATAATTTTTAGGAGGAGATCAACATAACAAAGCTGTACAAGGATATGAACAATACTTTTACCGCACTATCCTTGAAAAAGACTTGCTTACGTTCCACCTAAAGGCTAAATCATGACTGAAGTTTATCAACAACATCAGAATCTTAATTTAGGTGAGATATCTCTTAGGTGCTGATCTTCGCTTTTTATCATTATACGGGGACGATTCGTCAAGTAAGTTTCATTTGGTTATTAAAAGAAAAACACCAATATATGAAAAGGTATTTATTATATACAACTTAAAGCTACTACTTTCAGCTATTTTTCTACATAGTTCCCAATAAAATTGAGATATTTTTCATAGCGATCAATAATATTTTATGCCTTCTTCATAGAACTCTGCCATCTGTGAATTAAGCTATTCTGTAACACTGTGTTCTGTGTTTATTGTGGTTCCCCGTTCCATAAAATCTACAAGAGGACACGTTTCTATCCCAAAAGACAATGACCATGACTTTTCTCGCAGAAAAACTTCTAAGGCATTTTAAAGGTTTCCTCGTAGGCAAGTTAGAGCGGCCCCATTGCATTAACTGTCTTTTCCTGACATTCCCAATTCTCATCACCTGTTACGATATGTTTGAGTAAATCTTAACTTTCAACATCGTAACATGCCAGAACAGTGAGTGCCGATCCAATCATATTTGTTTTATAACCTTCAGTAACAAATTTTGGCTGTGAACAAAATTTGTGGTATCCTAAATCTTCAGCAAAAACCTCGTTCAAAACTGTATATAAAATTTGAGGGAAAAAGGCACTCAGTTCTGCAATTGTGAATCGCAGATTTTCACGAATTTTTTCTTTGAGATTAGGCACAAGTTACAAGCCACATTAGTTCGTCCTTCTCGAAAGATACGACACAACATTTGAACCAAACTGTCACTCATGATTCACCATAAACGAAACAAAATTCACGATGAATCTCAGGAGCCCTCATGTTCTTTGCACAAAGAAATCGGAAAGCAGCACGCATTCAATGTCGCCGGGATATTCAATTGTAACAGCCATTTTAAACGACCAAAATAGCACGAAAGAATCCGTCTGATTCTCTCACTAGCACGTGTTCGTATGTTTAACGAAATAATTTTAAACATACTTGAGTAGGTAAAACCTCACCATATTTTGTATAAAACCATTTTTAATAATTTAAAAATATTATTGAAAATCGGGTGTGGAGAATATAATATAAGTTCATACTTGTGTGAAAGTATCTTTCCAGACGTGCAGACACGTGTTTCATTTTACTATAGAATCAAGAGTACATGTTGCTCGAAAGATAGTTTTACCATAAATAACACACGTACGCTGTTATTATTATATTTGGTTTTTAATATGGAAAAATGTTTAAAGCAAGGAAGTGATCTATTTATTTTACGATGAATGGTATACTTGAAAATGCAACATTCGTAAAATCTCAAAGAAATTGTAATAGGACACAAAACCTAAGACTAATATTCTTCGACAATTTACTATATGCAGATGGCGTGATATTTATTGCCTACTTGAATGGAAATACTTGTTGAAAACTGGAAAAAAGTTTATGTTATGGATATAGATCTAACCAATTGTAGTTCAATCTTAATAGATGGTGGTCTTATAGAGGAAAATCTAAAATAAATTGAAACTGATACATATACATTTCGCTGTTTCCAGTAGAAATATGACGTAGCTCAATTTAAATACGCCTTAGATATGTGGTTTTAAAAAGTGCATTGAAAAAACAAAAAATTTCATAAAAATCAAAATAATTAAAAAACGGTTAATTTTTTACAAAAGAAACTTTAATAAAAAGTATTATAGCACTTTACAATAATTAAAAAAAACAATAAAGGAATATAACATTCCGTTTAAAATGTCAAATGTCTATGACTTTCGGTATAACCGAAAGTGGTTTATGAGTGTAAATATTTTATTTTAATACAAAGTACCAAGATTACGTGCCACAAATTTTCGAAAGTGTCCTAAGACGTTAACATAGAAAACTTCTAATAAACGGGTTACGTAAAAAACCCTCTATATTTTCTCAGGATTCCTCGCATAATTTACTGTTTCTTTTGCCCTTCTTTGCTTTGCTTTTTGTCGTAGAATTATTTCCATTACTTTCCTATACAATAGTTATAGCTTAAGTCTTCTCAAGGTTTTCCATATTCTATTTTTCTTTATTTGCTGACCATTTGCCTTTTTAGTAGTGAGTCGTTTTTCTTTAAAAAATGTTTTCGCCTGTTCGTTCTTTTCCTATATGTCCTAGCGCCACTCCTAGATAATTAAAAATAGGCTCTTAAAAAAAGGTACCCCTGACCACATTGACAATCGTATCCAGAATATATAATTGGACAACTAAGTTGTCATCCTCAGTAGTTAAAATAACATGGGCATACTAAAAATAACACAAAAATTGATTAAATTAAGGTCACTCGCCCCTTCTAAAAAATGCCACATATGTGCGCGTTTTACCGTTCTCTCCTTGTGTCTACTCTAAAAAGTTGTACAAGCAGGTGTGGCAAATTGGACCCTTATCTGGGTGTAAGTTTTATTCACGTTTTTAATTATGGAAATGCTTTCGTAGATGTCCAATTCCCTCGGATTTTCAATTAGTTTTAAACAATGTGCCCTAATATTATGATTGGTTTCTAACGCATGACGGGCAACAATCGATTTTTCCAGTCTATTAAAATTAATATGCCGTATATATTTTTATAACAGGTTATTATTGAGCGTTTAGTTTGACCAATATATTTCAATTTACAATTGAAGCCTTTCATTTCATATATGCCCGATTTTTGTCTTATGTCTAATTTATCTTATGTGTTTCTCGGACGAGATTTTATTGAGTTTCCGGATCAAAAAGCGAGTGTTAGCTTTACTGTGCCCCAAGCAATTACGTACTAAGGATTATTAATGCGGTAAGGTACCTTTTTTTAAGTTTCTATTTAGCAATAGCCTCCAAAGATATATACTTCTCCGTATTTGTGATTTTCTCTTACTACTCGTTTGTTTTTTTTTCTCGATACTCATTTTCATATTTTTTTTTCATTTATCTCCAATCATTTATTTCATTTAGCTCAAATCCGAATTTTGTAACTTTATCTAATCGTTCTTTAAATCACCTACGTAAACTATTTGTAATAGCTTTGTTATGATATTTTCAAATTAAGTTTGTACAAATGTACGATATTTCTCAATACCAAATTTATGCAAGTCGGGTTGCTTTTTACTCTCCTATTTATTTTAGGCTCCCGGAAACGCACTTTTGTTTCAGTATGGTTTACATTCAATATTAGCAATCCTCCCACTTCTTTTTATCACAATATATTTAATTTTTTCGTCATCATTGGCCTATTTATTGTGATGAAAGTAGAGATCGCATGTACGAGAGGGTATTAATATATTCTTAGCCTACTATTTAAACAATTTAAAGTTGGGACTTAATACATATAAATACACTTAATACAGCAATCCTGCAACGCCTTTAACCCTTCTAAAAAAAACTTTTCTTCTTGGTCTGCAAACCAGCCCTCCACAGCTTCTATTACCTCTTTCTTACACAATGTCGTCCTTTTCAACTTTTTTTCAATCGAGGGAACAGATAATAGTCTGAGGGGACTAAGCCTGGGGAATAGGGGGATGCTTCAGTGATTTCACAGTGTATTTATGATAATGCGCGATTTGTGCAGGGGCATTGGCCTGCAACAACACACCTTTCACTAACATGCCACGTGTTGTTTCGTTAATTTTCTCGATCAG
The DNA here is from genome assembly GCA_935421215.2 of Melolontha melolontha. NCBI lineage: Eukaryota > Metazoa > Arthropoda > Insecta > Coleoptera > Scarabaeidae > Melolontha > Melolontha melolontha. The sequence continues at coordinate 160,941,588 of OW285237.1, read as the reverse complement.
GGTGGTTAGTAATTAAGAATAAAAATTTCCAGTGATGGTCTGACACGTTTCTAGTTAATCGATCGTAATTGTTCCGCGGATATCCCAAAAAACTGAAGCAAGCACTTTTACAGCGGATTTTTGAATTCGAAACTTCTTAGGCCTTGGAGAACCATGATGCATCCACTCCATCGACGGCTATTTTCTTTCTGGATCGTAAAAATAGACCCATATTTCTCATAGTCACAAGACGGTTCAAAAAATCTGAATCTCCTTTAAAACGAGCACAGATTGACCATAATACCTTCACTTTTGCTCGTTTGTATTCGGCGTTCTAAACATTTAGGAATTCACTTTGCAGAGATTTTTTTTCTTATCTAGATCGACGTGAACGTGAATGGACGCATTCGTATGAAATCTTTAGTGCCTCAACTATATGTTTCAGTCCTATTCGACGGTCTGATATTATCATGTCATAAACTGCGTCAGCATTTTCGAGGTTGGACACCGAAGTCGGTCTTCCTAGTCGCTTCTCATCTTCAACCGAAAGTTTTCCTCTTTTAGATGACGCAATCCAATTTTTACAGTCGCATATGATGGACATTGATCGCCAAGTGTGTTAGGCATATCTTCGTAAACATCCTTACCACTTAGCCTCTTCAAATACTAGTATTTGATAATGCCTCGATACTCAAATTTATCGATTTTCACATTTGCACAGGAAACTTCAACTTCTTGTCGTAAGATTTTACAGTGACACTTTTAAAATGTCATTATTTCTTGTCATCATAACAAGATTTTGTTTCGTTCAAGGAAAATGGCCTCGGGTAACTAGATACCAATACCCCTTCGTAGGGGTGTTTAATGATCCTTGGATTATGTTTTATTATTATTCCTATTTACTGTTGTACCTATTATCATAAATAAATCTAAATGAAATATGTTTGCTTCCTGTTCTTTTTACTGCGTTTGTGTTGTATGGACCAAGCGACACCATTTTCTATAGCCGCTAGCTAAAACATAAATCATTCATTTAGCAAAAACACTGCCAAGTAATACAATTGCGAATCCATGATCAACAGGTGTGCGAAAGTCAAACATAACAAATAGAAATAAAATTTGGATTGAAATAGAATTTGTGATCTGCATCAATGAGATTCATTATTAACTGTGAAACACGTCATAGCCTCCAGTATAGTAGTTATTTTAGTAGTAACAAATTAAGGAACTAAATGCACACATACATTTACCTTACATTTATTGGACATTCTTTTACATGTAAACTTCGATTAATTGACACTTTCTATTAATAAGTGTGTAGGTTTTTGTGGGAAAGAGTATGACCAACTTTAGCGTAGCGAACATGTTTATTTTTTCTACTACGTGCAGCTATTTACTTCACACTATACAGTCGAAGTGTAGAATTAAGAAAAAAATGTGTGTTAACTATTCTGCTAATGGATACATTTGAATAATAAATATCTTTAACTGACACCGAATTTTGAAATAATTAATGGCTTGTCATTAATCTGTAAAATTTGTTATCATACGAAATTGAAGAGTTTTTATTTAAGCGACCGTTACACGATACGTGATTAAAACAGTAAATTAAATTAGTATTCTATAATGAGGTATTTATAACAATGCGGCCACAAGTATTATTTTTTAATTGAATGAATCGAGATTGCTTGAATCGAGTCTAAACACCTTTCGAATGTCATTTTTTCGAGTGTCTTTGTTTACACTAATTATAGCAAACAAAAATGCCACTACATTTTCATTCATTCAGAATATATATAATTTAAACTTGTAGGCTTCTGCCACGGTTGTTTACAGTTTCTTTCCGGCTTACGAAGCGAATTAATATCCTGGGTATTTCTGTTGTTGCTGATATTTCACCATCATGTGTGTAGGTCATTTTCAGAGGTACTTTTTTCGCGTTCCTCTGATATTGTTAGATAAGATTAGATTACTTGATGTGGTCATAGAGTCTATTCCATTGCGAGTTTCATAGATCTATTTTGGTTTTCTTTTAATTAAGTTTAGCAGCTTCGAGAGCGGTTCCTCTGAATATAATTCTATTTTAAGATATTGATCTTACATTTGTAGGAACCCACGTTCTTGTGAAATCTTCACATTGCCATAGTACATGAATCGCGTTTGGTCTTCCGTTTGGCAGAATTTACACGCGTTTTCTTGTGTCAATATATTAGTATTCGTTACACGAGCGGACCCGAAGTAACGATAACCTATTTGAACGTGTAATCGTTACTATCGTGTTTGATTACTTTCGGTACATATCGTTACACACGTAGGTATTTGCTTAATTTCGGTACACATCGTTACACTCGTATCTGATCACTTTTGGTACATATCGTGCCACCGTGAATGCGCAGACGGGGTATGAAGACATTCAGAAAATGTCTAGATCGGTATTAACAAAGTGACTTTCAAGCCGCAATCGAATTTATGTTGTAATAGAATGACCATTGAAAATGAACACTCGGTATACTTTAACAATAAAATATATCGACCATAAAACAAAAATATTACATTAAATTTGTATCGTAACATCAAAATGCTCCAGAAATATAATAATTTAGTTATTCAAGCGATTTCAAATTAATCTTATGCCTAGGATCAAAAATCTTGTTCTACTTCAGATATGTAGCTGAACCTTACAATGGATTTACACACAGTATATTACCTAAGCATTAGTAAAATGGTATCAAGAAAAGTAATGAATTTAACAGAAATTACAATTTATCTAAATCTTCTAGCACGCCTATGGTTTGCGTGGTGACGAATCAATGCAATATATTTCGAGAATGTTACACAAAATTGTCATTAACATTTACTTAATTGTGTGAAATAAACTCAATTAACCATTAATTTAAATACAAAATTATTTTAAAAATTAATTCTATAACCATATATGTACGATAATTAATTTTAAAATTGTATGATAACCAAATAAATTCTTTTAATAAATGCGTGAATTACTATACTGAAGACTATATGCCGTTTTAATTGGCATAAATAATGGAAATCGCTATAAAAGCAAATATAAAAAAGGAAGTGAAAAATTCGACAAAGTTCACCAAAAAATGAGTCTTTGTAGAAGTTCCTCGCACGGTTGTATGTATACCACGAAAATGGATGAACCCACAACTGGTACGTCTCTTGTGACCAGATGTTCAGTCAAGGCGATGTTGGCTTAATTTTCTATCTCCCTCGTTCCGAAATATATCCCGTTTATAGTACAAAGAAGCCTAATTACGTCAAATTGCTTCGCAGTAGGACGCCCAAACTCACTAACGGAAGCACCCTTTTTTAAACCGCTTGACAGCGAAAGTTACCATAAAAATTAAGGCATAATATGGCCTTTTTAGCTCGTTTTACGGAGCGCCCAAGAAACAAGTCTACACACTCGCCCGTTTAACAGGGTAATCTCCCGTTATCACACTTCCCGAAGAGGGGTTAAATTCAGTGCACGAAATCAATTCTAGATGGCGCAGCAGGAATTACAAAATAAAGACTATAATGAACTAAATTTGATATATATCCATATCTACAGGGCGGTAAAAACTTGCGTAACAAATAAATGTAACAATTATTACACTCGTACATTTGATTACTTTGGGTACATACATATTGTTACTTTCGTATTATAAGTATATAGTATAAATTTACGGGTACAATATATAATATTCATTGATTATCTATACTCTACAGCATATGTCTTAAATTTAGACACGTCAAATATAAACGAAGAGGTTTGCAATCAAAGTCACTTGCGTAATTATGAAATTCAAATTTACAATTTAATTTATTATTAGTAAATAAATTTCAAATAAGCCGATCATGTTTACCAGTCATTATTTTTAAATTAATCACACATTTGCAAATAAATACAAAACTATAACATATACAAAAAGACTACACAACTAAAACTCTAGGATACACTAATTAAATCTAGTTGGAAGGTCTGCAAACTTAATGCGCTTGAGGCGCCTTGTCTTAAAGCTCCCATCCATTAATCTGTTTTCAAGCACATTAGGATACTCTGCAGTAAACTTTGAGATTCTTTATTCAGTGTGCCCTATGTAGGACACACTAAAATTCGGTGAATGGTTTAATATATCGGTATTCAACTCTTGAAACAAGGTCGATCGTATACGTAGGCATGCATGGAGATGTCTGAATGGAAGTGTTCCGAGCAGCAGGCATCGAAAAGCCATCGAGCAACGACACAATATTCTTCAGGTTCTGCAAATTGGGTCAAACCCATGAAATATTGGTGCAAGCTTACGGACAGGATGCTGTGAGTAGAAAATGTTTGTACCATTGGTTTGTACGCTTTCGCGCTAGTAAGAAATCGGTGGTCGTCATGTGGATGACCGGTGCAAACTACGTTCCGGCCGGTCATCCACAACCAGGACACCGGAAAATATTGATTGAACGTCTGCGTGTGCCGCTAGCAAAAGTTCGGTGATTGACTGTGATTAATAGTAGAAGTGAGCATTAGCCTCAAGACACAATGGGAGACAACATCCATTATAATTATGGTAAGCGCAACATTTGTTCACGATTTGTGCCGCTTGTCCTAATAGACGAGTAAAAAGCAAAACGTTTTGCGATCAGTGGCAATTTCATCGACATGTGTGAGCGGGATCTATCCTTTCTGGCTTCCATGGTTACAGATGACGAGTCTTGGTGTCATCAGTACGATCCCAAAACGAAAAGATAATCAATTGAATGGCGGCCACCTTCTTCTCGCGATGAACAAAGAGCTGTGTGCAAGAATCGAAGGTGAAGACCATGCTGATCACATTTGCCGACAAAGAGGGAATCATCCATAAGGAATTCGTCCCTGATGGACAAACAGTTAATTTCACATTATATCTGCAGGTTCTCAAACGTTTGTTGAAGCGCATCCGGCGCGTTAGGATCGAGACCAGAAATTGGATGTTATTGCACGATAATGTACCATCGCATAAAAGCATCCTTGTACGTGGCATCTCTGCGTGGCGTGACTATTTTGGTACACCCACCCTACTCTCCAGGTCTTGAACGGATCACGATTTGCGGACTTCAAGTAGATTCAGGACTGTTGACAGCCATTCTGAAAACAGTTCCAAGAAAAGACTTTTCCAACAGTTTCCAGAAGCTATACGAACGTTGTCAAAAGTGTGTTTAGTCTGGTGGCGAAGGTCAATAAAGGTATTTCCATTGTGCATTCTGTTTTTATATTTTTATTATACCATTCACCGAATTTTATAGACAAAAATCTTATTTTTTAAATTTAGATAATTGTTTATTTCCTACAAACGTGCTGTATTTAGTATTCACCGCGATCAAATTTAAAACCATTTATAAGTGTTTCATAAATTTATTATTAAAATCTATTTCAGTTTAAATGCAATTACCGTATAGGGACGTACTAATATTCCTGTCCGTTCTTGTGGAAACCATTTACTAAATCAATCATTCACTCAATATAAATTTGTAAAAGGATATATTATCAGTTCGGATGCATAAGCGAGCACCGACATTAATTATTCAACAGTGCTATTATGATGTTTACTTACTGAATGATGGATTTGACGTTTTCAATTATTACACGACCATTACGGTCTCCACAATCTATTTTCTTGTTAAACTTATTTCAACGATGTTTAGATGTTATAGGAAATAATAACATCTAAAGAAGACATTTAGTATTTTGCAGAACGCCGATTTTATTTTGCCAGTGGCTGATTTCACATTGATTGCAATGTTTTCCCTATAGTTTTTTGTTTCATACTTATCCGCTGTAGCAACCACAATCGTTGGCTTATACACATAATGAAGTTTCCCATGATGAAAAGTAATGAACATTATGACAGTATAATGATGATTTGTAATCATCAAACAATAGCCGCTCTATCGCCTCTTTTTGTCTACATACTTGATCTCGCTTCAAGTGAAATTCGTTTACGAACGTGCCATTAGCGTTTTAGAAGGACCCCTGTCGCTCAATGTGATATTGGCAATCTCTAAAACAAATAGTCGTTTCACGATTCTTTTTTTCTTTAATAAGTCGATAGAGTTTCGTGTGATGATAATGATTGGTGTAACAATTTAAGATGTTCGGTGCGTGAGAATGGGTACAGAAATGACCTCCGACTTTTAGTTCTATTTGGTTTGATTGCGTCGAAGTATGAAAAAACGATGCTAATTATTAGAGAATTTTTACGAAAGTCCGTAAAATTATTAGACTTGCATAAAAAAATATGTTAATTAAATAGAAAATTTATTTATTTAAAATATTTTTTTATATTGGTTCTACTTTTTTTTACCAAAGTATTCGTTCTTTTAAACTTGTGAAGCATTGGGGCTTATTTTTTTCGAAATTTAAGTAAAGAACTTACAGTCACATTAAATGTTAAAAAACTCTCAAATCTGTCTCAAAAGAAAGTATGCCGCGTGCTAAGAAACATAAAGGCAGAAGTCAACGGAATTGTAAACATATACCCAATTAACAACACAAATGGGAAGAATATTTTGAAAATCTGTATGAAGTGGAGGAATATAATCCACCACACTCCACAATAGTAAACTGGAAATAAAATGAGGTTGATGTTGCAATAGACAAGGTCCAAAAGACAATAAGAACATTAAAGAACAGAAAAGACTCCGAAAACGATAATATAAGAAACAAATTGCTGGGGAACATCTTATAGAAGAACCAACAAAATGTTTTAACATCACAATCAAATGGGGGAACAGGCCTTTAGAATGGAAAACTAGCATCACCTTCCCAATATTCAAAAAGGCAATAAAAACAACTTTGAAAATGAATGAAGAACAACCAGAAAATAATGAAGAACAAGAGGGATTTCGCCCAAATAGATCTACTACTGACGCCATATTAGTTATCCGTCAACTAGTCGAAAAAGCGATCGAATGTAACTCGTCAGCCTTTATGTGCTTTGTCGAATTACAAAAGGCATTTAATCGGGTGAAACTACACGACGTGATAACAATACTAAACGAGAATAACATACTAAAACAGTTGATAACTATAATAGAAGACCTAAACACAAAAACGAAGATCAAAATACAAACAAAGAATGGGTTATCTAAAGAAATTAAAAGCAGGACTGGTATCCGACAAGGTAATTCCCTAAGCCCAACAATTTTTAATGTTATTATGAATAAACTCATAGACAACGTGAAAAACAAGAATAGCTACAAAATTAGGAAAAACAATGTGATTATTTTATGTTACACTGATGATGCGGTGCTAATCGCAGATACTGAGGACAACCTACAAAGACTTCTTCATAGATTCATAAAAACGGCTGAAAGATACCATCCACAAATGTTTCACACATCCGCAAATATCCACAGAAAAGACAAAATCCTAATGGTCGCAAGGAGCCTATACAATGTAAATTAGAAATATGTAACAAAGTGATGTCCTTTATGTATTGAATTAAAAAAAAAATGGTACAGTAGTGAAGTTATATGTAAAGTCAATTTTTAAACATTTTAATATTGAGACGTTGCTAACGTACTTAAGATCATAGTAACGTGTCATTTTTGACACTTATATGTTATTTGACACTTATACGTTATTTGAATATTTAAATTTTACGCCTACATTTAATATATACCTACATTCACGCAGCCTAATTTAAACCGATTAAAAGATGACGACTTTTTTAATTTGCTAGTACTTGGGGGTAGTTATCGAGTGAGCGCAGCACAAGTGGCTGGATATTAAAGAAATATCACCTGGAATAATAAATACCTCACAATAGAAAGAAAAGTAAAAATTGATAAAGCCATTGTAAGACCAATAATGACATATGCAACTGAAACCCATGTCGACATAAGCAGAATTATACAAATGATGCGAACAACCGAAATGAATACTTTAAGAACGATAGTGGGAAAAGCAAGCAGAGATAGAGTTACGAATGAAGCTATAATAGAACAAGGTGGAATCGGAAATGTCCTTGGATTCGCCAAAGGAAGGATAAAAGCCTGGGACGAGCACCTTCATACCAGGTTGGTAAAAATGGCAGGAAACTAAAGACCAAGAGGAAGAAGAGATCCTAGGAGACCGTTAAAAAGATGAAAGGACAGCTGGATCTCCACTTCCAGTGAAACACCATGATTGATGCGTGAAGAAAAAGAGTTTTCGACCTAAAGAAAAGAATAAGAAGAAGAAGAGATGTGTCATCGCCTGAAACGTTCTCAATTAGACTCGTATTTTAGAAACAGTATGGTATAATTTGATTTCCACCGAACAGAATCTTGATTAGCTCAAAATATTTTTCTAAATCTCTAAATAGTTCATACGGAAAGTGTATTCATTAAAACCTATAAAGAATTTACTTACAATTACTATAATAGACCATATACTGGCCGCTAAATAAAAAGAATATATTAGGCTACCTTATTCGCTTAATCTGGTAAGCAGTAATGATAACAATTTCCAGAAGAAAAAACCTATACTGTGTGAAATTTCAGGACTTAAATGATGTAGTGTAATATAAAATTATATTGGAACGCTATATTGTAATATAGGCGGAGCTGATGCACGATAAGTTTTTTAATGGCGAAAAAACTTAAAAAATGTTTTACTGCTAGTGTTGATCAAGAATTTGTCTTCAACTTTTCCGAATGTCCGAAAAATTCTAAAATTATACCAACTTTGAATTTAAGGGATCCATGCAATATAGTGAATTATCAGCCCATAACTATCTTGCCAAATTTTTAGATTGAGATCTATCCTATGGTTAAATAACTATAAGTTTGTTTTGGTTCGCAATCCTGAACAGTTCTAGAACTACTGCGTAATCGTACTCCCTGTTTGGTGTTTTGGTTAAATATGAACTAGTTCTGATTTTGGTTCGGAAGATTAGCGAATACCGGTTCAGAATTAATAATTCAAGCTTGTGTATTGTGTTTATCTGCTTTATTTTGACATTTTTGAATGTTGGTAAACAGTTGGAAGTTGCTCTAAGTCTCTAACAAACATAATTTAAATATTATATGTACATAGAAAAAATTTTAAGAAAAATATTTAAGTGCATTAATTTAGTTTACTTTTGCATGTCAAAGCAAATAAATTAAAAATAAACGTTATACTCAAATTTGTAGGTGATTTAATAAGAAAAAAGGCGGTTAATGTTGAGAAAAAACGTCGATGTACAATCATCATTTAAGTAAATAATTTTAAAATATTTTATATTATATATTTACCTTTATTATTCTCGTTTCTTTTTTTAATAATTCTTGGCGAGCAATTATAAGCTTCCACAAAAATAGTTATTTCTGCAATTTTGCAGAGATTACAAATTGGATTTTTTTGTACTTATTTAAATTGCCTCTAGATGTCGCACTAGTAAAATTTCAATTTAGTTACAATGTGTTTTGGTTTTCTTAACTTCACTCACATTTAGAACTATTCTGGAATTAACAAAGTTGTGCGCGTCAGTTCTTCACAGTTCTACTACTGTTCAGGATTGCTAACCAAAACAAACCTTATATGTCGTTTTATCGATACGGTTATATGGGCAAACTGATCGATTGTAACGAATTTAGTAGTTCCGTCTCAATACGTCTGTGAACTCTTGTAGATGCGAGGGGTCAAGTAGGCGTTATATACATTGGTTTTTCTCAAGCCTCTAGCCTTGTTGATGCCATACCACTCTTCCTAGTCAATTGCGTGCTTGCTGTTACAGTATATCTTTATGCCATTTCGTTATTTCGTACTTAGGTGACTAATCACAATATGTAATTTTCAATGGCTTCTCTACTAAATCTTTCGTTGCCTGCCTTGAAAATTCGCTGGAATCAAATTTTAACCACTTCATCCTATTCGTGAATTATCGTTTCAGAAATATCATTAGAGAAACTTCTCCTTAGTTATGACTTATGTTGTTTTGTTTGACAAATGGTGCCTGTGACTGCAATCTAATTCAGCCGGACTTTAGTATATCGGCATATACCAGGATGGTGTAAATTTAATCATGTCGTACTAAATACTGATAAGCGAAGAATTGTGAATTCTTCACTTATAGCATTAAAGATCTGGGTGAGTTCTTCGATTACAAGTTGTTTAATAAACTCTCGTGGTCAGTGCCACGAGCTGGATATATGCCATCCAATCCTATATACGGGTGTCCTTGAAATAAAGAGGTAGCGTATAATAAATCGAAAGATGTAATTATATAGAACATAAATTTGAAATATTGTGAGTCAATTACAACGCGAACGCCGAAATAAAAAATACCCTGAAAATTGTATTACGTGACGCCTATGAATTCAAACTATTGAGAATGTGTATAAATAATAAATACCTCACACACACATACGCTACATCGTATGTTCACATACGTAACAGCTGGATGAGATGGACGATAATAAAATTATTCTTTTTGTTATTGCCGGTCAACTTTAAGGTATCGTCTTTTATAATATCGCACAGTGGCGTGATTTCTATTTTATAATTATTTTTAAATATTTTTGTAATTTTTTTCTCTCGCTTATAAGAGCCCCTGCTGGGAAAATATTTTGGAGTTATATTCTATATAATTACATAATTTAATTTTTCATACGTTGTCTTTTTATTTCAAGGACATCCAGTATATATCAAGGGTACCAAACTATTGATGTATACTCTAGCTTAATGTCAATGTGTAATTCCCAAACGTACGACAAAATCGCATAAGAAAACCTAGGTCTCTAGGTTCTAGATGCTGATGTACCATCGCTAGTAATATGCACTGGGTGACAAATGAGAGTCAAAGAGCACATTAAGATCTCGAAATTATGAGACCCTAGGAATCATGTCATAATTTAATTATAATTAAAGGAAATAATACTTGAATATCTAGACAAGGAAGGAATAGCACATTTTTCAACATTTAAGCAAACTCGATTATTTGTACACTATTCGTGAATAAGTGTTAGATTTATCTGCAGAAGTAGGCAGTCTGGTGATGAAGTGATTAAAGATTTTTAAATCATCCATACGCGAGAATTTTACAATCTAGGAGCAAGAATAAATCGTTAATATATACATTGAAAAGTACCAGGCCCAAACTGGAGCCTTGGGGAACGTTAGTGGTAGCGGTAAAAAGATTGGAATTATATCCGTATGTTTTCAGTTTATAGAAAAGTCCGTCATACCACACTTTATTGAAGGCTTGGGAGATGTCTACGAAGGCCGCGGAGCAGTATTTTTTTGTTTCAAAATCTATATTAATTTTCTTTACCAATCTAGAGACTATATTGAAAAATAAGATGATTTTTGTCAAGAAAACTTGCGATATTTTTATTAGGCCGCATAGAAATTTTAACTTATCAATAGTATATGCGCATAAAATACCATAACATTTCCGAAGACGGTACATTATATATTGTCTAGAACACATATTTGACAAACGACTCGACACTATCAATCACAGCAATACTCAAGCAAAGCTGAGTGAGCGTGATTGATCGAAGATGAAAATGAAACACTGTACCGGTATCGGTTTCTCCTTCGGTCATTTTGTGGTTTTATAAATATATTTTACACGGTGCTATTTATCCTCGTCTGCCTAACCGACGCAAAGATGCCGTAACGACGAAAAAAAGAAACAAGAAAGTGTACCGTTGGTGACCAAATTTAAAGAAAGCGACACACCCAGCAAACCGTGAATTGTCCTCATAGTACCTTTCGACGAAATTATGATAGGTCGATATAATAAAATTTATACGCTGATGTAATGTAGTCCATAAACGGCGCGGTATTTGACTTCCAGACTATTAACAAAACGGGACAAAATATCACTCTTAAGACGTTGATATTTAAATTAAATTATATAATTTGCTTTAATTAAATTTTCTTGAAGCAGTAAAATAAATTAACATATCGCTGTGTTACTTGCATATATTTTGTGATCTAGATAAAATGTATGTTCTTTCTTTAGCGCGTTGTCACACGAGCATATACCAACCTAGATTCTTTAAATGTTGTTGTTTATCTCAGGGGTTAATTTTATTTTGCTCTATAAGGCCTAGCATCCAATTGCAAATATTAAAGACAAATCATACAACAAATATATGTAATCTGTTTAAAATTTTCTTTTATCAAAAGCTATTTACTGTATCGATCGTAATATTTGATTAGAGGTTTTACCTACTGATAATAACAACTTAATTGTCGAAATACGTACTTAGGATACGATTATTAATTGTGATAAGGGATTTTATACCTTTCTTGAGAACGACCATATTTATTCAGATTTTTTTCTCGCTTTTTCAATGCAACCACTAAGTTTGTCAAAGTATGAATTGTTGCCTCATCCATCATATCCACCAGATTGATGCTACAAATGATTTATGCTTGAACTATGAGCGTCCCAGTGGTATTTCAGAATTTGATCAGAGATCGCCGTTTGAACGTTTAGCATGTTTAGCATTTCTGAAACAAGTGTTCGCCGAATTCGGCATGAACATATTGTAGTGCAATAGGTAACCATTACCTCTCTTTTGCTCTTTTCTGCTCTTTTAACGTTGTGTTGAGTACGAGCGTATATATAGTGACTATTACGTCTCATGTTTAAAAACTACATGCTACGTGATAGTCCCTATATAGGAGTCATATTTTACTATACAGGCTGATTCATTTTCGGCCCTCACCATGGGGATCTCTCTTATTATTGGAGATAGAGTATAGGTTTAAATTTGGCAAAGTTGTTAAATTTTGTGTTTGTTATAAATCCGTAAAGAAAATAGACCTGTGACAAATGACCTTCGTTATTTAAAAAAAAAAGGCGAAAACCCCATTTTCTTCTTTTACCTGTAGCACCGACATTTGGCTTTGTAGATAAAATATAAAAACACATCCTTGTGGTCATTTCTAAACCTCTATCCAGTGGTGTATTCTAAATTTTTATACGACGTTTCGTTTCTTTCTGGCCATCATCAACTATCTAATTTCTTATAGGCGCCATATTGGATTTAGACATCTTCAGAAAGAGTTTTTTCTCTGATTTCAACCATGTACCACATGCTGACTATAGTTTTTGACATTAGGTTTTATTTGAAAGAATAAATTATAAGATTAAATAAGGTAGCCTTTGGAATTTCAATCTGTCAAACATTTCATTTATTGTTCATTAATAATACAAAAATATCATACACTAACGAAGAGAAACGAGATATGATAAGTATTTTTTATTCTTCGAAACGAAATTCAACAGTAGCGAGTACAAGATAACAAAAACATTAATAAAAATACATAGAAAAGTAAACAATAAACAATTACAGTAAATGTTCAATTATCTGGCCATCTTCGGTAATGCACAATTTGGCACGCCTTCTGGCATTTTGTACTGCCCTTTGTATAGTTCTTCTAGGAACTGCATCGAAGGCATTCTGAAGTCTGTTTCGTAATTCTTCAATGTTTTATGGCGCATCTACTTTATAAATATTATTTTTAACATATCCCCATAAAAAAAAATCTAGCGGACTTAAATCAGGTGATCTCGCAGGCCATTCAACAACTCCCCTATTTCCAATCCAACGGTTTGCAAACTCTTGATTTAAGAAATTTCTAACAACAGCTGCATTGTGTGCTGGTGCGCCATCTTGTTGCCACCATAAATATTGTAATTGATTTAATGGGATATTGTCGTCAAGATAGTCAGATACGTATGTACGTAAAATGTTTAAATATCTATTTCCATTTAAATGTTCTTCATACATAACTGGTCCTAAGAGACGATTAGCCAAAATACCCATTCAAACGTTTATTCGAAAACGATGTTGTGGTCTTCTAGCCCTGTTTTATCGGGAATTTTGTACTGCCCAATAGTGCTCCGTAGTTCTGTTGAACATTCCAGAATTTGTAAATTTTGTTTCATCTGACCAGTTGATTTTGCTTAAAAAATTTTCGTCATTTTCTATCCTTCCCATTAACCAATTACAATATTCTAACCTTCTCAAATTATCACCAGGCAGTAAAGAGTGACTAACATGGATCCTGTATGGTTTAAATCTACTTTTATGTAAAGTTCTCCAAACTCTGGACTGGCACAAATTTAATTCTGATGCTACTTCGCGTGTAGAAATTGATGCATTATTATTTATCTATAAAAATATAAGATTAACATGAAATTTGGAAACACGCTTTTAATTTACCATTTGTAAAATATCTTGTCGATTTTCATTTAAATTCCTGTTGTCTTGACCATTACGCGGCTTAGTAAACGATCCATTCTCGACCAAATTTCTGTCGAGATCTAGAAAAATGGTACGATGAGGCTGTTGTCGTTCTGGATATAATTGTAGATATCTTGTACTCGCTACTGTTGAATTTCGGTTCGAAGAATAAAAAAAACTTATCATATCTCGTTTCACTTCGTTAGTGTATGACATTTTTGTATTATTAATGAACAATAAATGAAATGTTTGACAGACTGAAATTCCAAAGGCTACCTTATTTAATCTTATAATTTATTCTTTCAAATAAAACCTAATGTCAAAAACTTTAGTCAGCATGTGGTACATGGTTGAAATCAGAAAAAAAAAACTCTTTCTGACGATGTCTAAATCCAAGATGGCGCCTATAAGAAATTAGATAGTTGATGATGGCCAGAAAGAAACGAAACGTCGTATAAAAATTTAGAGTACACCACTGGATAGAGATTTAGAAATGGCTACAAGGATGTGTTTTTATTTTTTCTATACAAGGCCAAATGTCGGTTCTACAGGTAAAAGAATAAAATGGGGTTTTCGCGTTTTTTTTTAAATAACGAAGGTCATTTGTCACAGGTCTATTTTCTTTACAGATTTATAACAAACACAAAATTTAACAACTTTGCCAAATTTAAACCTATACTCTATCTCCAATAATAAGCGAGATCCCCATGGTGAGGGCCGAAAATGAATCAGCCTGTTTATCAAGATTTACTAAATTAAGTATACATCAGAGAAAAAGATAGAACGGTGTTCTCCAGGCGTTATCTGAACGTTGCATACAGAAACCAGTGCGATTAAATCGGTAACGTGAGCATACTCAGTATTACTTGTTTGTTGTGTACGATACCTATTTTGACTACTTTTTGAAAGTGTTTTTCATACGACTTAAAAAATTTGAATGTTTTTGGACTAAATGTGTAAAATTGTATGAGAATTATGTTTTTAGCCTAAAACAAGTATTTGATTGAGAAGTTATTCTCGCGCTAAATCACACAAATAATTTATTGGACCGAAAATATTTAAATGGAAGTCATTTGGAATCAACGGCTAATTTGCCCGTTGTCAAAAAGTGTGAATTTGAAGGCATTAATATTTAACCAGAGTTATAATTAATACCTTCTGTTACTACAAAATAATTACAGAAAAGACAAAGAGGTAGAAGAGAATCAAAAGCAAAGCTTTGTTTTAATTTAAAAACCAATATTGGAATTAAATAACAGACAGTTAATTCCGTAAGTTTCTATGGAAAGATTTAGTTGGTAAAAGTTGGTAATCTTCTTATGACGGAAATCTTGCAATCTATGTATAAAGGCAAAAGTAAAGTAAGGATTTGTTTGAATCTTAAATAAGGAGCACCTGAGGTTTTAAAACATTTTCATTGAGAGGTTTAAATAATTTAATTTTAAAAGATATGTTAAAAATTTTGCTCAAAACTAAAGACGTACGTCGGTCTCAATATCCTATATACCACAAAATTTAAAAGATTTATGATCACAAAATTAAGAATAGTGTGATAGTAAGATAGTAGCAAAATGTTAAACTATATGCATTTTCGTGAAGTAATGTGAATGTAAATATTGCTTTCTACATTTTACATGGGTTTGAATTCTGATTAAGGGCAAATTTTTTCTATTAGAAAATTCAAATAATTAGTGTCGTAAAATGGAAGAAGCAATATTTACATCTACATTACAATTACATTACATTACATTACAAATGCAATTAATTTGCAACAAGTGCCGACTACAGCAAAGTATTTACACCTGTTTCGTTAATGTAACTTAAGGCATCGTACAATGTATTCGAAACCACAGTCCTTAATAGCTTAGTGATTAGAGCAATGGTTCGGCAAACCATAGACGTGGGTCCGAACCCTGCTAAAGGCGAATTTTTTTCTATTAAAAAAGCAATATTTACAACTAATAAAGTTTTTTAAATCTTAAAAATACTATGATTAACGTAAAATACAGTAATAAGATAGTGACAAAAAAGTTTCATCAAATTATCAAGATTCACAAGGTTGAAGTTAAATCAGAAACAACTTTCTTCAAAACAGAAACAAGGAATTAACTGAAAAAAGGATATTTAGAAGGCAAAAATTGGGGAAAACTGGTTTTGACCGATGAGCAAATAGAACCAGTTATAAAGATGTAACATCTTAATTCTTGCACGATCAGAGACGGTTCTATAACCGATAATTACACCATTAAAGGTTTGAGTATCATCCTTGACAACTAACTCACTTTTATTCAATACATATCCAATTTCCAGCCACAAAATGTGCAATTGTATCGTATATGTGAGTTACGAGTTCACTTTTATCTCCATACGCTCTGCATCATATTCCAATTCGCAGAATTTAAGGATCTAGGTATTATATCTGATTCACCATTACGATTTAATAATAATATTCTTAATTTATGTAGTACAGCTATTAAATCTTTGGGATTCATTATATAATCTTGTAGACAAATTCGTAATTCGTTAACGTTAAAATTCAATTACTACGCTTAAGTAGAAGTACATTAGAACGCGATCCTCTTATACGGTATCCTTATTATTTGCACATGCAACTGGTCGTGGAAAATTATCAGCAATGATGCTTAAATATCTTTCATTCAAGTGTGAATGATAATTCCCTGAAAGAGGTATCGAACATACAATTCTTTTTGAACGCCATTCTTTGAATTTCCTTAGTGATAGAAGAAAACAACTTAGTTCTATGTTTCTGTTATGTTTATTAAAACACAAGATTTATAGTTCCTCTATGTTATCCAAGATTAATTTTTTGGTTTCAAAACAATTAACTCGTTCGTCGAACAGATTCAACAAGCCCATCACCAAAATTAATATATTATTAATTTCTCTTAGCATAACGAAGAACTTTACGAATTCCTATGCGTTCCAACTTGAATACGGTAGCATTATTTGGTAGCTATGTTATCTGCATAGTCAAATGACTGAAATAATTCTACATAAGTTTCTGAAATATTTATCATATAGAACTAACTAATGGCGTTTACCCTCAACGCGAAATCGGCTATGGTCTGCATACAGTTTCATTTCTTACTATGAAACTGTGACAAACAAACTTTTAGTGTCCGTACATATAGGACCAGCGTTTTACGTAAAGCGCCTCTTATACACTTAGTTAGAAATTTGCAGTGATAATGTTACTTAAATGAGCTAGAAATTGTGATTTTTGCCTGCATATTGCGTATTCGGCGGGTGTAGTTTCGCCACCAAAGCCCTTCTATTACCTGACTAAGAGAAGAGCATTGTTAATCCGGTGTGTAATTTCGACACCAAGTATAAAATAGTTAAATTTTGTGAATTGCATGGTCATTATTCTAAATATTAATGTTTTGTAAAACCTGTTTGTACCTATTTTTTATATACCGGGTGGGGCACATAAAGTGTTACAGAGCAATAGCACTCAAACGATTAATCATATCGAAAAATATTTCAGACAAATGTTTCAGTGTTCGGGAAGGCGGTCATACTGGGCCACCCAGTTTTTTGATCGATGTAGGCGTAGAAGCTACGTCAATGTCAACTCCAATTTTTTAAATGGAACAATGTATTTTCTTTTCAATAACATTATTACAGATTTTAAGACGAATTCAGCGACCTACAACACAAGGTCTTTCTAGTCACGCAAAGTATGAAAATAGTCGAAAAATCGAAAAATATCGGAATAATCAGCATCAACTGTCAACGCATACGGCTGTCAGTTAGTCACGCATTACCTTCTATTGTGAGTACATCGGATCGCGAAAATGAACGATTATCAAGAATATTTTGATATGCTAATGGTGCTGGGGGAATGCCGCAAACATTACAGAAACGCTGAGCAGTTGTACGCGGCTCGTTATCCGGACAGACAACAAAAATCGCACATGGCATTTAAGCGATTAGCTGACTGTTTCTGTCGCTTCGGTACAATGAAACAAACACGAGCCAAACGTCAACCGATTGTTGATGAAAATGCGGCTGCTATCTTAGCTTTTACTGCACAAAATCCCCATGCGGGCACCAGGCAAATGGAAAGAGAGAGTGGAATTAGTCGGCGTTCTGTATTAAGAATATTACATCAACACAAATTACATCCGTATTGTATGTCACTGCATCAGGATTTGTACGGCAATGATTTCCAAAATCGCGTCAATTTCTGTAACTGGATTCGTCGAAAAATGGACACGGATGTTTCATTTTTGAGTCATGTGCTTTTTTCTGGCGAAGCTAACTTCACAAATACGGGAAATGTGAATAGACATAACATGCATTACTGGGCAAATGCGAATCCTCGATGGACGAGAACTGTACGATATCAACATCCGTGGTCCGTTAATTGCTGGGCCGGCATTGTCGGCGATCACGTCATTGGTCCACATTTTTTTGAAGGTCACTTAAGTGGGCAAGTTTACGCAAACTTTCGGCAAAACGTACTGCCCGAATTACTGGAAGACGTGCCCTTGCTAGTTCGCATAAACATGTGGATGCAACACGACGGTGCACCATCCCATTATGCTCTATGTGCAAGACAAGTGATGAATGAGATTTATGGTGAAAAATGGATAGAACGAGGCGGTACAGTTGCTTGACCACCTCGTTCGCCAGATCTAACACTAATGGATTTCTGGGGTTTTGTCAAAGGACACGTAATGGCGGAAACACCTATCACGCCTGACGACATGAGAGAAAAAATACGCCGAGCATGTACCGAAATTACACCACAAATGTTGGCTAACGTTAGACGGTCGTTTCCTCGGAGAATTAACCACTGCTTATAAGCGGAGGGTGCTCACTTCGAGCATCTTCTGTAGGTAGACCTAAATCAAAGTTAGTGGATCCTTTGATGCTGATTATTCCGATATTTTTCGATTTTTCGACTATTTTCATACTTTGCGTGACTAGAATGACCTTGTGTTGTAGGTCGCTGAATTCGTCTTAAAATCTGTAATAATGTTATTGGAAAGAAAATACATGGTTCCATTTAAAAAATTGGAGTTGACATTGATGTAGCTTCTACGCCTACACCGATCAAAAAACTGGGTGGCCCAGTATGACCGCCTTCCCGAACACTGAAACTTTTGTCTGAAACATTTTTCGTTATGATTAATCGTTTGAGTGCTATTGCTCTGTAACACTTTATGTGCCCCACTCTGTATATCATGTTTTAATCTTTTAAATGACTCAGATTTCAATTGTTTTATTTTTCTTTCAAATTTTGTGTTTTATTTTATTTTATGCAGTTTCACAACTTATTCTTTTTTATTACAATATATCATGCTTAATTTTAGAAATACAGTAATAGGATTATTGTGTAGTGTCGAAAATACATGTAGGATTAGGCATGATCCGAAATCTCAGTGTTGAACTTATCGATATGATTTGTGTGTACTACCTGCTAAGCGTTCGAACTGCGTATCAACGTGTTTTATTCAGTTTCCTATATTTTGTCCAAGAGAGTAATTTTTTTATTGAACAGATAAATATTTGTAATTATTATTATCTTCGGTGACTGTAGAGAATAGCAGATAACACCTGTAGATATGTTCATCTATTCTTTCAACACGCACAGAAGAAGATTCGATTTTGGCGAGACCAAACGCCTATGACGTTAATAAGAAAAATTAACGACAAACAAAGAATAGTTTTAGAAATTATGATTTAATTAAATTAAATAAAGAATATCATCTTGACACAGAAAACGATAATTAATATTATATTAGAAGATTGTGAGAAATATTACGAGAAATCGACTAACTAAAAGAAATTCCCTGTTTATATACAAGTGAAAACTGTACTTCAACAATGCTAAAACCTTTAATAGACTGGTGTCACGTTACCGCATCAACAAGTACATTCTCAAGAGGTTATTTATGTTCGAAAACCCTAGCGGAAAACTCTGACTAATTATAATGTATTTCTAAAAGGCGCCTGGAATTTCGCCTTTAATTACTATGTGGTATATCACTTTCTACTTAAAATGTATACGTACAATGCCACAAAGTACACTAATGCTTTACACCTAATGACAAAAGTGTCGGAAGTGGGAAATAACATCTAACAATACATAATTGATTCCTAGTGGATGTAATTACATCTTCCCCTTGTTTAATTAATCAACAACCATGTTTATTAGGTTTATTAGGTAAAAATTTGTGTGGGGAACGAGATTACGGATCCGCTTACATGAATTATTTACTAATTTTTATTTGAGCACAAATATTTGCCAATGTGAGAGCTAGCATGGTAATAATGACTAGGAAAAATAATGTACAATGTATTACATATTTTGAATTTAAACAAATGCTTATTAAAAATTAAGGTTACGAAATTTAGACGTATGTATACACAGTGTGTTAACAAATACTTAGCTTGTAAAAAAGAGTAATTTGCATCGGACTAGTAAATAGATATAACTCAAAATCTTCATTAAAGTTAATATTTCAGTGAACAAACTTTTCCCTTCTGATAATAATTTCAGATATAACTTCCATAACGCAAATTACGTTTCTTTATGCAGTCATTTAGTAAATATTGATTGGACTTTTCTCACATATTATTATGACGGTAAGTTAGCCCTGGATGCTTTTTAGAATAAATTATACTCTCTATTGAATCTCTTTGTGCCTCGTAATGTCCAACCCAGATCTTCTTACGCACTCTGATTTTCATTTAAAATGATTTCTACTATCAAAAATAACAACTACTATCACAAAAAGTGGATCAAAACAAGAAATATTGAATCTTATAACGAATTTAAACATCTTTGGACTAGAAAAAAGATGAAAATACAGGATAATTACATATCTGACCTTGCTGCAATGGAGCATTTAATCAAAACAACCCATTCAATCTCTGGTTCTTTTTTCGTAATATACAGCGCTACGTTAGGATACTTAATTTACGTCATGATAGTAATGGTAATATTTTTTCGGATCTCATTATTATTGTTGATGGTTTTACGGGTATGTTTTCTACATGTTTACCTTATTCTCTGACTTCTTCACATATGATGGATCGGACTGCAGCCAGGACGAATCTACAGTAGCATATGAGTTAATTTTGATGAGTTAATTAACTTAATGGCCACTTTTCCTAATCAAAATACCCTTACCGAACTTCTTGATACGCTACTGTAGATTCGTCCTAGCAAATCCCGTTAATCTATTTATTAACCTATCCATAACAACGAATATCTTTCCTGATCGGTGGAAGAATTATTCTAGTGCATAAGAAAGGAGATTATGCGTTGATTAGTAATTATAGGCCAATCTCTATTATATTAAACTTTGCCAAACTCTACGAGAAAGTATTATACTCTAGACTTCTAGTGGCATGCGCTTTTATATCTCACCGAACCAGCATGGTTTTACTACGGATAGGTCTACTCTCTCCAATTTGCCGTCGATTGCCAAGTACGTCGGTGAAGTTTTGGACAACCGAAGATAGGTCGACATAATTTATACTGACCTGTCTAAGGCATTCAATTTATTAATCACGAGATTTTACTTAATAAGCTAGGATCTCTTGGTATCGTCTCAACTTCTATCAGTCTTCTTCGGTATTATTTATTTCAAAGAAATTGCCACGGAAAATTCAATGAATTCTGCCCCAATGATTTCGTTCTTTCTTCTGGTGTTCCTCAGGGAAAAAATTTGGGCACCTTGCTATTGTTTTGTTTATGAAAGCTCTCCTTCTCCAGTTGAAGTGTTACCGCTTATGCAGATGATATAAAAATCTGTTCCAAGATTTTAACAATTGACAATCTTATTAAATTTCAGCAGAATCTGGACATAGTGGATCGCATATAATTATATTTGTTCTGGTGCCTGCAAAACTCTGGGATTTATTACGTGTGTGTAAAGACATCACTTTGCTTAAATCATTGTACCATCCTTATTTATTAAGCAAAATTTAAAACGTCTCATTAATTTTTCTCACATTCAACCAGACCCCAAACGAGGAGCATCTCAAGTTGATTTGCTTCTATGCCGTAGTCATCTCTTAGCGCTAGAAGGGATAATATTTGTAGGAAAATTTTAAGTAAACTGACTAAAATCTTTATTGACGGCCTTCGTACTGGAGCGAATGTCGTCCCTGATTCGCCGTATGAACTTCTGGTATGACGCCACATTCATGGGTCCCTTTGCGAAACGAACTCCTTCATATATTATATCCAACGTGGCCAACATAATGCTGAATGATGTGTTTGCGTAGAAAATGGTTTGCCGGGTAGACAGCAATACGTACGTTCATACCTCATTTTATAATTGTATATTAATGTTTATGTATGTACATATAATGTACCTTGATATTGGGCCTAGCCTGTTGGATATTAAAGGATGTTATTATTATTTCAGCAAAATATAAAAAAGCACATTACGTCATGATGACAAGTGCTTGCTATTTTGATTAAAAAATTTAAAGAATTAGGCGAAAGATTTCGTGAGATAATACCAATACGTAGTCAGAAAAAAGGACAGTGACCGGCCATAGTTGGATCTCTTCATGTTCTTTTAGTTGATTTTAAGGAGGCATATGGCTCTGTTAGAGCAAAAGAAGCTAAAAATCTTAGTCATCTTATAAGTACTAAGAAAATTAAAATGATTCAAAAACAAAGTACGTAATAATAACATTAAGAAATAGGTAATAAATCTATAGTTTCGCATATTTGTTATTAAAACTACTATTTATTAATTGTTCCTTAACGTTATATGAGATTCAGTTGAGGAAAGGTGACACTTGAATTACGGCAACTATTTAAAAAAATTTTTAATACTCCGTTGAACCAAAAAGATTTCGAAATCTAAATTTCATAAAATTTAATTAAACAAATAGCAATTAACAATTGATATAAAAGGAGCATAAATAGATGACATTTTAACTAAAAAATCCTATACAAAAGCCATATCGCAAGTAAACCCAATATTAAATACTTATAACAACAAAAAATTTAAAATGATTACATTTATAGACTTTTCAAGCATACATATTAGTAAATATTTAAAAAAATTAGACACTAATACAGCGTATAGAACTAGCAAGAATTTATCAAAATTTATAAAAAAGAATAAGGATTTAACAAATAACAATAGAAAGTCAGGAGTCTACAAGTTAACTTGCGGTAGTTTTCCCATGACGTATATCGGACAGACAGGCAGATCGTTTAAAATACGCATCAAAGAACATTTTCTTCTTCTAGAAATAATAAAAGTGACTCTTCATATGTGTCTCATATTAATTTAGCAAATCATAACTTTAACAAAGAATTTAAAATACTACACATAGAAAATAAGGGCAAAAAGCTTAATTTATTCGAGTCACTTGAAATTAATAAATTAAAGGAAACTGACAATATCCTCAATGATCAATTAGAAATTAATAATTCACCGTTACTTAATTTATTATCTGATTATTAAGACTGTCATATATTGCACTTTTCCAAAGTGCTGCTCTATCTCTCTTTAACATAATGTAGACCTTTAGTTTTATCACTTTATGAACTGTATCGTATACACCGTAGTTCAATATTTATGTGAAAGTTTTCGTTCATAGACTACCCATCCCTTCTAACTATCCAAAACATGTGTTTGTTACGGTATATTTATATAAAGAAATGTTGTGTTCATAAGTTAAAAATAATTTTAAAAATCATATTAAAACTTCCTGAGTATTACGAGAATGTCTTTTTTTTTTATTGGAGAAATTTAAATACGTATTTCGGAATCAGAATACCCCATTGTATTCAAATGCGGTAATTTTTATAAATACAAGCTATAAGTTTTCTTACAAGATTAATGCTTTACGTGCATTTAAGTTCAATCTATTACCTTTAATCCAAAAATTGTAACAACGAACTTGAAGCGAGATATACAATACCAAGACTGTTTATTCATTGTATTATTGTGGGTCACCTTTAAGTTTTGTGTACGATAATATATATGAAAAATTCAGTAGCGTGACAAAGTTTTTGAAATACCTTTGACATTTTTTTCCTCAGTTATGAAAAGGAATTTTTGGAAAATATTTTGAGTATATACTCTATATAATTTAATCTTTCCATTTTTTATATGTTGTCTTTTTATTTCAAGAACACCCGATATAAGATCTCCGACTCTAAAATAAGAATAATGAATGACAAAATAATGAAACTAGTCCCAAAATTAAGTAAATTTATTGTAGTACCAATGTACATACTATCTTTCGACATAATTTTCCACATTTCCATATTTCTTCATTACGTCCTTGAAAAAACTATCTTGTTTACTGTTGATCCAATTACTAACAGCTGCTCGAACTTCAGTGTCTGGTGAATAACGTTGACCTATCAATACCTTCTTCATTTTGGAAACAACCAGAAATCTGAAGCTGCTAAATCAGGGAGGGTGCGAAACAACCGTGGATTTCCGTTCGCCATTGATTTCATCGTTTTGTTAATGCAATATGGTCTAACGTTGTCGTGGTGCATGAAAAAAATACTTACTCTACGGATACGATTATTTAATAATCGTATCTTTTTCAGTATCTTATTGAATTAATCGTTGACACCTTCGGCAGATATTCGGTATGAATGACTCCCATAACGTCTCAGAAAATGGTGAGCATGACTTTCGGCGTTGATGGATGTCTTTTGAATTTTCCTACATGTGGAGAATCAGGTCGACGAAATTCCATTGACTGTCGCTTGATGTACCCAAAATTCGGCCCCGGTGGTGATATTTATGAGAAAAACATCTCCTTCTCATCGATACTGGTTAAGAAGTTCTTGACCAATGTTTTTTCTTTGTTCTTTTAAGACGTTCGTTAATTATTGCAGGAACCATCTGACGCAAATTTTGCTGTAATTTAACGTCTAAGCAATGTAAGTTATATGTCTGACGAAGCTTCTGTGTAAGTGAAACGATCGTTACTTTGTGAAGTTAAAAGTAGTGAAATTCATTAATATTTGTTTTGTTTTATCCCGATAATAGTTATAATGGAATTTCATGGAATTTCATCCAGTAAAGACTGAAACAATCCTATACTTAAATTGGTACTTCGTAGGCTTTTATGGCCGAGTTCACCAATATATATATATATATATATATATATATATATATCAATTTAGTCTTCTTCCAAGCCATCTAATTTTAATAATCTGATTATCAAGGGGAACCCTAGATATTAAAATAAATTATCAAACAATATTTACACATTTCCTTCTAACATGTAAATAAATAATCTTCTAGTTTTGTTGATAACACAACTATTTCATAAAATTTAATAACTTTAGATTTGGAACGACTGTAGTTATTGCAATAAAAATGTGAACTCTTAGTTAAAAACCGCGTGCGAAAAATTCATTTTCCCAGACATAATTATCCTTCATTCCTTGGGCAATTTAGTCATCTAATTGCCTGTAAAAATTATTGCGACGTTTCAGCTTTTGTTGTGCTTCGCAAGACATATTACGACAACATCTCAAGCAGAATACCTACTATGCGCATATGCGGTATCTTGATTTTTAAGACAAAATTGATATGTATGTACTACAGATATTTGATCGTGGAAATTAACTAGCAGGTATTTGAAATCTCGTGAATCTTTCTTAAATTATTCAAATATATGTTGATGTATGCATTTGAAATAATTATTCTTCCATATGTGCTATATTTATATGCATACACAAAGTCATATGTGAAAGTTTCACAATGATTAAATCTGAATAAACTTACATAAATAAAATCGCTGAATATTGATGTGTGGTATATTATCATTTAAAAAATTGTCGAACAAATGTTTATTTATTTACGATATTCATATTACAGTTTAAACATTAATTAGGTAGGCATATACAGGAAACACACTTTCTCAACTAGTTATAGAATTGTATTTAAATTAAAAGGTTTATTTTAATAAATTGATTTTCTTCAATGTCACTAACATTTAGGACTGTTATTAGATGTTAGTATTAATGTATTAATGTACATAAACATAACATACATAACATAATTTGATCCTCTTATAAGAGTAGAAATTTAATTAGTTTTTATCAGTTTCTATTGTTTCTATACGAAATCTTCTAGTTCTTTCCTATTTCTTGTGATTTCTTTAGCTCAATTTCAGATTCTTTGTGCCTCCTTTTATAATTATTCTAGAAGCAAGGGAAGGTTTCCAGCCTAAAAAATTAAAGTAAAAAGTTCATGATGTTTTTCAGGTTTTAGCATGTATTTCGGCAATAAAATTATTTAGATATTAGTGCCATACCGGGCAGGAAAATATTGTAGGTGTCTGTTAAAGTACGAGGTGCTACCCAGAAATTTTAGGAATTTGGATGCGACTCGCAAAGGGATGGTAGTACAGCTGTATAACCCTAGTTGGTGTGAACCACATCTATACTAAGTCAGTCTGTCAAACGGTACTTTGCTAGGTGGTGACAAATAGTTTTTGTGTTTATATTTGTTGAGTTGTGATTGAGTTATCCTACGACCTTACTATGTCTGACGTAAAAAAGCAAATAACGTGCATCTAATTCTATTTTAAACTTGGTAAAACGAGCGTAAACACTGAAAATGCTTAAACAAGCGTTTGGTGAGGACGCTTTAGGCCAGCCGCAAACTTATGGGTACAACCGTTGTAAAAATGGACGTGTGTCGGATGATGTTGATGAGCGTGTCGGTAGTATATTGACGGAAAACACGCTACAACATGTGGCGAAAGTGCGTGATGCTATCCTGCAAGACACGAAGGAGAATAATTCATGACATTTGTAACATAATCGCCTTGTACGTATTTTGTCCGGTAAACTCAACATGCGGCGTATTGCTATGAAGTTTATGCTGGTTACCCAGCATTTAACAAAAAACGGTGTCCATGTGAACAGAGCTGAAAGAAACTGCCGAAAGGGATGCCAACTTCAGTACCAGGATCATTACTAGCGACGAATCATGAGTGTACGGGTATGATCCCAAACAAAGCAGCAGTCATCGCAGTAGAAGACGACCACAACCGAGGAAAGTACGGCAAGTTCGCACCAACGTCAAGTTGATGTTGATTGGCTTCTCTGATGCTGATGGCATCGTGCACAAGGAATTTCTTCCACCAAATGAAACAGTAAATGAACGATTTTATTGCGATGTTCTTCGGCGGCTAAGAGAAAGCGTTCGACGCAAGCGGCATGCTAAATAGCGCAACAATTCGTGGATCCTACACCACGACAATGCACCAACTCCCATATCATTTGTTGTTGATCTGTTTCGAGTCTCAACGAAGTGGGCAGTACTACCCCACGATCTTGCCTCCTACTCCCAAGATCTTGCCTCTTGTGACTTCGGCCTGTTTACGAACTTGTAACTGAAGGTAATTGAACTGAAGCTAGATCGAATCGCAGGCGATGTTGAACACGTTATAACGCGAAGATGTCCAGCACTGCTTCCAGTCATGGACAAGTCTCTGGGATCTGTGTGTTCATGCGGAAGGAGAATACTTTGGAGAGGGTGGTAGTGAATGAGTTGTAAGAATAATTTATTGTGTTTTTCTTTTCACATTTCGTGAATTTCTGGGTAGCACCCCGTTCATAGGCATTGTTACGCTATAACAGAAATACAAGTGGAAGTCGTGCGATATACCTACGCAGACAGGTCTCAGTAATAACCCTATTACTATTTTGAGAGGATCACGCTTTTACTTTATTGACTGATATAGAATATACTGTTTTTCTTTTTCTTTTTTTCAGTAATTACCTATTTTATTTGTTTTTCTGGTTATTTTTGTTGTATTAATTCGTTTAATATCTCGTGTTTATAAAACTTTCTAAAATAGTATTCCGGTGGTTGTTTTTAATATGCTGTTAATATACGTACGAGGAAACATTTTTATTTTCCCGGACTAGACATGAAAACAAACAACTAGAGCATCAATAAAACATTATTTTTCAATTTTAAAAAGGTCTTAAGTCCATCGTAAAAATATTCTTTTTGTTTCTCTGCAAAATGGATCTACAGCTGCTACGTTCGTCATTGCCTTTAAATTTTGTCTCTCTAAGTATTTTTTTAAGATTAGGAAACAAAAAGTACGATCAGCAAGACCAACTTTTAAAATTCTTGACTTCTGCACTGGTGCATTATCGTGGAGGAACAAGACAGCTTCTTACGTGAGCCTTCCGCATCTTTTCCCTTTAATAGAAACTCTGAGACGATGGATCAAGCTTGCATAGCACTGTCTATCTACAGTACTACTTTCATTCGGACAATCACTCAGAACAACGTCCACATATTGTCTAGGAAGTTCTGCTAAAACAAATGGCGAGACAATGATGTTAGTCCACGAGGGATCTTCGCTGGCCGAACAGTCCCACCAACATTACCGTAGTAGCAAATGACAAGGCCATCCAGTGGCCAAATAAGTAAATTATTTATTAGCGTCTGCGTTTAACGTGGTTTCAATTTTGTGACGATTGAATAAATAATAACGGGCTTAGAATGTTCTCTATGTTTAATTCCTTTACTTAGCTCAAATTACATGCCATATTCAACTTTATTTGTAATTTTGGTTTTACATATTCGGTACGCTTTTTGTTACTTTTGAAACTTTATTATGAACAGTTCTTTAAGTGTTTCCGAATATACCGCTTTGTCATATCAGAGGCTGCTACTAAATATCAATTAATCAAAAGTTACGTATCGAAAACATGTACACTGCGCGACATATAAAACCCGTACAACCCTTATGAGCATAAAATCAGAGTTTCTTGGTTGCCTAAACGGGACAAACATATTCAATACACACATAATATCTTAATAGGCTTCATAGGTTATACATGCATAACTAATACCTAATAACTTTAAGTCAAATTTAACAACTCAAATAATAAATGTCAAATTTGATAAGCCTGATTTACATTGATAATATGTTAGTGTACGGGTTTTATATGTCGGGCAGTATACGAATAAAATAGATCAACTGAAGCGTCTACGTACTTGAATATCATAGAGAATGATTGAGGGTTGAACATAAGAAGAGTCGCGAAGATGACCACCCGACAAAATGCGGCAAAAGTGTGTGATACTATCCTGTAAGACCGAAGACGAACAATCCATGACATTCGTCGTCAGTTTGTCGTACAGCGTTGGTCATCGTATTTTCTGTTCGACGAACTCAACATGCGGCATATTGCTGCGAAGTGTGTGCCAAGGTTACTCAGCATTGCACAAGAAACGACGCCTGTTAATGTGTGCACAGTGTTGAAAGGGATGCGAACTTCAGTACCAGAATCAATACTGGCAACGAATCATGGGTGTACGGGAATGATCCCGAAATAAAGCAGCAGTCATCGTAGTGGAAGACGCCATTGTCACCACGACCGAAAAAAGCACGGAAAGTTCTAAGCAACGTGAAGTCCATATTGATTTGCTTCTTTGGCGCTAATGGTATCGTGCACAAAGAATTTCTCCCACCAGGTGAAACGGTTAATGGACTATTTTATTGCGGTGTTCTTCAGCGACTAACAATTAAAGAAAACATTCGATGCAAGTGGCCTGCCAAGAGGCGCAACAATTCGTGGAACCTAAACCACGACGATGCACCAATCCACACGTCACTTATTATGCGTCGGTTTCTAGCCTAAACGAAGACGAGGTTGAAATTAAAGCTCAAGAAGCGCCATTTTGAGACGATTCAGGAGATTCAGACCATATCGCAGGCAGTGTTGAATACGCGAAGATTTCATGCACTGCTTCCAGTCGTAGACAAGTTGCTGGGATCGGTATATTCATGCGGAAGTGGAGTTCTTTGTAGCAGATGGTAGTGAATAATTTGTAACAATATATTGTGTCTTTCTTCACATTTCAGGAATTTCTGGATAGCTCCTCGTACATATATATATATATATATATATATATACATATATATATATATATATATATACATATATATATATATATGTTAGTTATAAAAGTTAGTTATATGTCTGATGAAGCTCAGGTTGGACCGAAACGATCGCTTCGGTGTAAATTAAAAAGTGAAATTCATTAAAATTTGTTTTATTTTATCCTGATAATAGATATATCTATATTTTTTACAGGCATGAGGAAAGTATTATGGAGTTATATAGCTTTTATTTTATTTTAATGTATCTCGTATTTTCTATTTTAGACATATTCTGGAGCGACAATACATAATTACTGAAAATACCTAAATATTCGAGACCGGTACAAATATATGTCGCGGAGTGAATATAAAACAGCAATTTAATAAATAAATTCGGAGCTGGGGCTATTCATCGAGTTATGTATGAAATTATTTTCATAAATTATTTGATTTAATTT
This sequence comes from Melolontha melolontha, assembly GCA_935421215.2. NCBI lineage: Eukaryota > Metazoa > Arthropoda > Insecta > Coleoptera > Scarabaeidae > Melolontha > Melolontha melolontha. The sequence continues at coordinate 160,911,043 of OW285237.1, read as the reverse complement.
TATAGGTTATATTTTACTTAAATGTTATTCTATGAGGTGTATTAGATATTATTTAGGTTAGGATGATTAGTCAATTAAAATTACAGTTACGACATAAGACTTTATGTCCTGCGCTAGTCTGACTCCGAATTTATTTGAACGCACGATATAAGTGAAAGGTAGCTTTTATGATTTAATGTACATTGAAATTAAATTTACTCAGCTTGCCGATATATCTTAAGATGTAGTCAAAGCAATCTTGTGTTTTACAAAATATACAAGGCTCATTTACTTTCTGTTGAGTCTAGAAAAGTATGACACTTTTTTTGACAAAATATGCTTATAATTTTTCAAAATTATTCCTCCATAGTCAATGTATTTTTGCAATCGTAAAAACCAAACTAATCTTCTAAACTTTTTTAAATGCGTGAATACAAATATACAAGGGTCATTTACTTTTTGTGTGGTCTAGAAAAGTATTACACCTTTTTTTGACAAAATATGTTTATAATTTTTCAAACTATTCCTCCATAGTCTATGCATTTTTGTATGCGTAAAAAATACTAATCTTCTAAATTTATTTAAATACGTAAATAAAAATATACAAGGGCCATTTACTTTCTGTTGTGTCTAGAAAAGTATTCCACCTGTTTTTTGACAAAATATGTTTATAAGTTTTCAATTCTTTCATTGTTTCGACCTTTGCTTGATGTAAATCCATATCACAAATAAATAAAACACACATAAGATGTTTTATAAGTTTTCAAACTACAATATGACCTGTTTAATCCGAACATGCTTTAACCCGAATCTCCATTAATCCGAACAACAGATATTTGAAATTATATTCCGAAAAACGCCTCTTTAATCCGAACATTGAAGTAATTCCTGTTGCTTAAATAGGGGAATTACCGGTGTTCATGATTTCTAAGATATCCTTTGTTTAGGTTTTTTATTCAGTAGACCATTGACTGTCAGTTGCATGTTCAGTTCGCGAAATGACTTCTAAAAGAAAACACGTTACATTGTCGATAAAAGAAAATATTGAGCTTATTAACTATTTAAAAGCGGGTAATACAGTGACTGCTTTATCATTAAAGTACAAACTGGGAAAATCAACGATTTGGGATGTCAAAAAGAACAAAGAAAAAATTTTATCATATGGTGCCACATCCAGTTCTTTATCCAATAGGCGTAAAACGTTAAAAGCGAGTACATATCCCGACGTTGATAAAGCGGTTTATACCTGGTTTATCCAGGAAAGATGTAGAGATATATACCAAAATGAATGACTTATATCTACGTACGTAAAACTTAAATTATTCCAGGTATCCCAATATCGGGAGAAATTTTCCGTGAAAAGGCCAAATTCTTTTGTGACAAAAGTCACAACAATGATTATTTTGAAGCTGGTTCGGGATGGCTTGATAAATTTAAGAAGAGGTATGGGATTCGACAATTATCAATTACAGGAGAAAACTATCTAGTGATGAGGTAGCCGCAGAACCATTTAAAAATTTTTTCTTCGAAATAAAATCGAAGAAATGCAGTTGTGTCATGACCAAATTTACAATGCAGACGAAAGCAGACTTTTCTATAAATTACTTCCTCAAAAAATACTTGCTCATATTTCTCCAGGTCCAGGTAGAAAAAATGAGGAAGCAACGAATTACATTTAGGCCTTGCTCTAATGTTTCTGGAACGCATAAAATGAGATTGTTAGTTCTGGGCAAATCTCAAAAACCAAGGGCTTTTTGAAGTGAATCACTATCAGTGATGTACCAAGGACAGAAAAAGGCCTGGGTTACCAAAAATTTTTTTAAGAATTGGCTTTGTGAAGATTTTGTTCCGGCAGTTCGAAAATGAATGCAAGAACTGAATTTGGACGCAAAAACACAGTTAATTTTAGACAACGCACCAGGACACCCAAAAGATTTATGTTCAGATGATAAAAAAAATCGTGTAATGTTTTTGCAGCTAAATGTAACACCGCTAGTGCAACCAATGGACCAAAATTCAATTCAAGCAATCAAGTTGTATTATAGAAAAGAACTTTTAAAACGGATTGTTACTTCTGAAGAAGTACATCTTTCTGCAGAACTTAAAAAAGTTAACCTACAAGATGTTGTAATAGGATTAGCAAGAGCCTGGGAAAATGTAAGACCAGAACTCATTAAAAAATCTTGAAGTAAACTTCTTGGAGTAAATGTATGATGATGATGTTGACGATGGTGGTTGAAATGAAGATGATAATCTTCCACTACCTCAATGGAAGAATAAAATGGAGTTACAGGGTACAGAGAAACAAATAGAGGAAGTTACCGCGCTGATGGACCACATTTCTGGCAATGTAACTAGACAAGAAATTGTTGACTGGGCCATCGGATAAACAGAATCATATGAATCTATGAGCGACATGGATATTTTGGAGCATGTTCAAGATGAATCGAGCTCTGATGAAGAAGAAACGATACCAAGATCTGTAAAGCGCACAGAAGTCGTCAAAGTTTCGAAACGTGTTTGAAGTGGGCTCAGGAAAATACTGAATCAGAACATCACAATCTAATTCTATATGAAATGAAAATAGAGCTCAAAAGACGTTAAACCGAGCAAAATTACAGATTTTTTTTCATTCTCTTAGCATTAGTATTTACTTGTTTATACTACATCTATATACTATGTTATACATATAAATGTATCTACCTCTGATTTGTAAGAAAATACATATGCGGTAGTAGTTTAATTACTTTTTTATTTGAAAATAAAAGGCTTTTCCTCGCAAGAATGATAAAATTCATAGATAATAGGGTATATGCGTATTTCTGACCAATTTTCGATACTTTTCTACAATCCGGATCAATCAGTGCAATTATTGGTTCGGTTTAAAGAGGTCATACTGTATTCCTCCATAGTCAATGCATTTTTGCATCCGTAAAAACAAACTAATCTATAAACTTTTTTAAATAAAAATATACAATGGTCATTTACTTTCTGTCAGGTCTTGAAAAGTATTACACCTTTTCTTGATAAAATATGTTTATAACTTTCCAAACTATTCCTCCACAGTCAATGTATTTCAGCATCCGTAAAAAACAAACTAATCTTCTAAATTTTTTTAAGTACATAAATAAAAATATACCAGGGTCATTTACTTTCTGTTGGGTCTAGAAAAGTATTACACCTTTTTTTTAACAAAATATATTTATAATTTTTCAAACTATTCCTCTACAGTAAATGCATTTTTGCATCCTTAAAAAAAAATAATCTTCTAAATTTTTTCAAATGCGTCAACAGCTTCTTCTGTAGAAAATCTAAACACCGCAACTTACCTTTTACATGTGGCAATAAAAAAAAATCATTTTATGCCATGTCTAGACTATATAACAGTGCTATGATTTTTAGTGAGTTTCAAATACGTGGCGCCGTTCTTTTGCAGGTAATTATGCCAATCTCCTGGCTTCGGCCTTAATTTATTTAATAAGTTGACATTATTAAGGGTACTGCGTTTCAATATTCATTTTGAACGTGTCTGTTTTTTGGATCTTCTGTTTTGCAGCTAAGGGACACCCGTACTGCTAACAATCCTTCGCTTCATCACGTTAAAATGTTCATAAATTAAGTTGAAGTGTATGTCGTTATCTGATTTCGTTCTTCGTTGTAACAGTTTTGCCCGTCGGGTAAAACGGTTGAAAACATTTAAGTGTGTGGGGGGGAGTAAGTAAGACATGGGTGGAATACTTTTGCAACTTTATTATCAATAAAATTAGAATTTAATACTTTGTGAGTTTTATTTGTGCGTATTGTGAAACATTTTCTAACATTTAGTACATAATAAAAGTTTTTAAAAAATTAAGAGCTAATGCTTTTTTCCTAATATTATTTTCTATGTGGATAGCAGAAAATGAAACAAGAAAAATATATGCTTTTATTAATTCAGAAAATCTGGTTAATTGATTTTGTTTTATATGTACAATCTACTAACTAATGTATATATTCAACAAAGGCAGTAGAACAATGAATTGGCAAACAGAGAACACTGTCAGTTGTTTAAAATAGACATGTGTTGCATAAATTATGCACTATTAGGAGTACACTTTATTTAAATAACACCTATTTACTCACATGTAGAAATCAACGCGGACAGGTTTATTAAAATTAATGACGTTGTCGTTTGAAACACGTTTACCTACATTTATTATCTTGCAACTTTCCTTAAAACACTATTTAATATTCAAAAGAAAGAGGAATTGGATGATAAATAAAACTAATTGAAGTTACTTAATGAATATGTAATCTTAAAGCTATAATTTTTATGGGTTAGTAATAAAAAAATAACATGTCGTGGTCTTAAATTTTACTTCGCCAACAAATTAGTACATAAATCAAGATTTTATATCCTAAACTAGCTATGCAAATAAATTCAATGCAACTATCACAGGGTTAGTATTTATAAAATGATGGTTATGGTTTTGAAATTGAGTACAATTATCAATCAAAATAGAGGAAACTTTTTGTAAATGCTTTCACAAATTTTCTTGAAGAAGTACAGTTTGTACAGGAAAAAAAAGCGAACGATGTTTTAAAATGAAAGGTTTTCATAGATTTAAAAGTGTTATTAATTTTATTCCACAAAGATACGAAGGGATATTTTTGTATCTTCGTTCAAAAAAACATAAAGATAATTCTGAGAAGTTTATATGAAAGTGATTTAATATATTATCAGTTTGTTATAAGTGCATATGAACTGTTTAATGTGTCAGGATGGGGTAGATTAAGTTTAACAATAAAAAATAAACGAACTTTTAACCGTAATATCCCTCCCGAACATATGTTCGGACACGTTCACAAAAATATTAATAGTTAACCTGTATTTGTGCTCTTCACACCAGATTTTTAATAATATTTTATATTATTAAAAATACCTTTGTATTATACAAAACTGGTGGGGTTTACCTACTCATGTATGTTTCAATTATTCTGATACATTACATATGCGGTTAGTCCGTAGTATGAGTGAAGACACAAACAAAATGCAGTTTCTAGAGAGATGGCTATGCCACCTTTGGAAGGGCGTTGTTACTTCACATTGGTTATGTGGGCGGAGCGAGGTACTTCGGCTGTCTGACAACAGGTAACGCTGAATTTACTTCTACGCTCGGTCTGGATAATTTCTGTGATGTGGTGAAGTGGTTCTTTTTTGTGAATGTGTCTGAAGAAAGCCTTTCTCCAGCAGGGGCTTACCGATGAGCCTGTAGAAAGGCGAAATACGTATCTACGTCTCTGGGGAGGGATATGTTCGGACACGTTCACAAAATATTAATAGTGAACCTGTATTTGTGTTCTTCACACCAGATTTTTAATAATATTTTATATTATTCAAAATACCTTTGTATTATACAAAACTGGTGGGGTTTACCTACACATGTATGTTTCAATTATTCTGATACAACATGGTTGTTCGATTGGTTGATAAATCTGCTGCGGACAAGTGTAAAATGGAACCCAGAACATTTCCTTGGGGCATTTACCGTACTAGTCTACTACTACTGGTGTTTCACAAAAAAATGCCTGAGGTACGACTTTTAGATTTATTTAATTAAGCCAGATACATATTGAGAAACATGATGAATTTACTCATGACCAAATCAGCGATGCGTGATACTAGTGACTCTGTAATCATTTCTGAATGCTTGCAGTAACATCATATTTCTTATGGTTCGTTAGACCTATAAGAAAAAGATAGAGATTCCCATCTATGGGTAATTAAGTACGCAAAATTATTGATGTGATATTTGCAAGTAAAATTAGATGTTGCTCATTAAACTATATATGAATATCGGATACTTGATGAAGTATAATTTCGGAAAATGACAATAAACACATAAATCACAGTATAATTTCATTTGCTAATTAGTAGGAAAACGAGTGAGTTATTAAAACGGCGTCGCTTAATTCGGTAATAGTCTATGTTGTTATACTGTCATTTCTTAATTGCTGTGTAAAAACTGGCGTACACATGCAGAAAAGAAATTGTTATCGCAAACACAGTCATTAGAACGGGTAAGTACATACAAACTTTCTACTTTTCTTGAGTATTGCAGCAAAATAGCATCGCATATATGTACTCAGTTCAAACTATAAAATCTCTTGCGGCTATTTACCGGATTAATTAAAAGAATGTACAATTTTAACAATAACGTATGAATAAAGTTACCGCGTTTGTAGAGAATGTAATGTCACGTAAGCCAACAATATGTGAATTTAATTGTATTTTCAGGTGAACAACAGATTATAATTATTACAAGCTATTTCATAATATCCAAGACAGATTTTAAAATTGCACTATTGGCGATGCTAAAATTAAATATTATGTCAGCCGTTTTAAGTCTTTATATAAATACCTACATATATGTAACTAACATTAAATACTTGTAGGTTGCTTTAATTGTTTATATTGCGACATAACTAATTATACGTATACATATTATGTGTTCATATTTGCTAGCTTATTCGAGTTACTTAAACGTTTTAAAAATGGTTACAACAAACTGTATGGGCATTATTTTGATGACATGAATCTGTTAGACTTATAGGGCTATATCACACACACACAACACACACACACATATATATATACACACACAGTGCACAAGAAGCAGGTTTCCTTGACATCAATTCGTATTCCTTCAATCTTCGATAAACGTTTCGTGCAGAAACTGCGGTACCGTAAAATGTTTTCAACTTGGCGAGCCACAATTGTTGATAGTAAACCACGATGGGGTAGTGCCGGTACGTTTCGCTATACTACTTAAATTCTTAGTGCAATAATCAATTTTAACAATAATGCGATGGACGCGAAAGACTTTGACAGTAAAAATATAGATTTATTGGGGAATTTAAAAAAGGAAGACATCCCCGAATCGCAACAACCTTTGAAAAGAGAAATAGATTCGATAGATGATTTCGAGCATTTAGAAGATGACATTTCTCCGTTGAAAGAAGTTCACAAAGTCATGGATTCAGTAGGAGAGTCCAAACACACACGTGAGTTTCAAGACAAGATCAATAAAGGGGTGGATTCAGCCGAAAACGTCGCAAGCTCACTTGCCGACCAGACGAATTTCGATCCTCTACAAAACGAACGTTTGTTCGATAAATCGAGCACAGTAGCAATGGACTCGAACATATTAGAACTTGTAGACACATTTCCAGATCGTAAAGAAGCAGATGCTAAGTTGGATAAATTTTTAAGAGAGATGTCTACAATAACCGCCCCGTCAGAAAAACAACTTAAAGAAGCCATCAAGGAAAAGGTGGATGATGTAAAGACGGCATCTCAGAATTTCATGGACATAGAAAGGAGGCCCATGTTTCACGAACCTCCAGCGTTCCCAGCACATACTGATATAATCGAACGATTCACCGACAGCGAACCTGAAGACGATTTTAAGCCTTCCAAAGAAGAGGCGAATAAAGTTAAAGATAACGATAATGTCAAAACTGATATGTTTCGATGACTTCGAGCTTCCGAAAGCTTCCGCTCCAGTTTTAGAACCACAAAAAGCTCAAGAGATTAAAAAGGATATAGAAATTATTATGCCTGAACCGAAAAAAGTGGAACCGATGATTGTTAAGGAACCTGAACCAGTCAAAATTCCAGAGCCCATAAAATCAGAACCAGTCGCGGCTCCGGTAAAAGAACCAGCCAAAGTCGAGCCAGTTAAAACTATAACTGAATCTCTGACTAAGAAAGAACTGGATGTTAAGAAAAAAGAAGAAATTGCACCGAAAATCGAATCGAAACCTAAAACACAAACCGAGGCTATGTTTTGCAAAATGGGTCTGGTGGCGGACCTTATATATTGGCGAGACCCAAAGAAATCTGGGCCAGTCTTTGGTGGAGTTTTAATAGTTCTACTGGCACTTACCTATTTTTCGTTAATAAGTGTAGTTGCGTACCTATCGTTGCTAGCACTGTCGGGCACGATTTCTTTCCGAATTTATAAAAATGTCGTACAGGCTGTTCGGAAGCCTGGTGATGGACATCCATTCAAAGAACTGTTGGACACCGACCTTTCATTACCACAAGACAAAGTCGAAGACATTTCTAAAGTAGGAGTTGCGCATTTTAACGCAGCAGTTGTCGAATTAAGAAGATTGTTCTTGGTCGAAGATCTCGTCGGTTCCATTAAATTTGGCGTACTATTATGGGGTCTTACGTACTTAGGTGCGTGGTTTATGGAATGACACTCATCATTATTGCTTGGGTGGCATTATTCACTCTTCCGAAAGTGTACGAAACCAACAAGACGCAAATCGACGCCAACTTGGATATCGCGAGTAACACCATAAAACATTCTTTTCGCCGATTTGTGGTGTGGGGGTCTGCCTGATCCTGGCCTTCTTATGTATTCCCCGAGTTTGACGATAACAACACAACAGATGAAAGCTGAATAAAGAGCACAACATTATTTTTTGGGTTCGTCATTATTTTCGTTTTTCTTTTGGCTGCTATGTAATTAATGTGATTCTAGGAATCCTGTAAATCAGTATTCTATAAATATTAGATGGGAAAGAAATGTTATTTAATTTTAAATTTAATGTGTTAAATTACAGTCGTCCGTAATAAGTAATTACATTGCGAATGTGGGGTTTACCAAAATGTTAAGTGAACGTGGGAAGAAGTTGGTGAGGGAAAAATACAAGTTTTTCCTTTTATTGTGAAGTAAATACAACAGAGGAAATGTGTTGGAAGTGCATAAAAAAGACTGTTATGCGAAACTGCTTCTTTGCAACGTTTTTTCAACATTTCCTGGCAACCACAATCATAAAAATTCTGAGCGTGTTTTAAACAGACAGAAGCTTAGCAATAGTGTTAAGAGAAATGCAGTCGAAAATATCTCTACCAGACTAAGGAAATTAATCCCTAAGGAACTTTCGGCGCAAGAGGATATAATAGCGACATTAACACCAAAGGGTGTAAAGTATATTGCCAGCAATTTTATGCGACGCTGCAACAAGTCCCAAAATTGCTACATTCAGTAAAATAAGTTCAGGAAATTCTTAATATAATTAAACCGACACTATTGAGTGAGAAATTTGTCCTTATAAATGATATTCCACGAGAGATTGTTGTTGTATTTTCTTGTGCTAACGTAGAATTTGTGTATAAACCAGGAACGGATTTCGAATACTGCACAAAGCATTTTCTTCAACTCTTCACCCATACATGCCTACAAGAATGACATTTACAAACCCGTCGTCTTCAGCTTACTGGAGTGAAAATGTAAAACCAGCTACTCCGACTTATTTACACCACTTAAAAGTAAATCCATAGAAATGGGGTATAATTTTTATCCTATAGATATAGTTATTGACTATGAAATATGAGTTCATCAGAGTATACAAGAATTGTTTCCTAGAGCAAAGGTCGTCGGCTGTAGGTTTCCTTTGTCTCAAGCGTGGTGGAGAAAAATACAGCAACTTGGACTTACTAATGAAGATAAAAAAAGAAATTTCGAAACTTGTATGTGGTTACACCATATATTTAGATTAATATTTTTGCCCCGCATGAAGTTAAAGGTGCATTTTTAGAAGATTTCATGTCTACGTTACTATTGGATTGCAGAATGGAACAATTCGAAAATTATTTGATTGAGACTTACATAAGTGAGGCATCCCCTTTTCCACCACAAATTTGGACAGCATTATTGGAGTACACGTCCCGAACTACAAACTCGTGCTAATCGTTTCACGCCTAATTCCGTGGATACTGTGAAACACATCATCAAAATATTCACAGATTTCTTCATGTGCTTACTGGTATGCAAACTAATGCATACATAAAAGATAGTATTTGTAAAGCAAAGTAGTGGAACATACAAATAATCAATAGTATTTATTAAATAAATTTATAAGTACATAATTTTATATTTTAAAGCAATACCATTCTACCGGGAATCCGCTGTGACAAGTCATGACGGAATTCAGGAGCAGATTAGTGGTGCTCAAGTACTCAAGTCTTTTAATAAAGGTAATAACCTACCCGTAACATACCCGCATTTCTGATCATCACTCCGCTTATATTAACCAAAAAAATAATTCTACCTAATAGATGACAGCCATAGTTTCAACAAACAGTTTGATATTCTTCATGTAGAAAGTAAAAGTAAACATTTAATTTGCTAGAATCTTTCGAGATTAATAAACATAAATATTCATACTATTTATTAAATGATAATTAATCCCTCACCATTGTGAAATTGGTATTAGTTATGAACAGAGGTTTTCTCTAATCTAACAATCACCCCATTCTAGCATTTAGGTAATCAATTAATTATGATGCTAATGATAGATACCATTAGGCTTTAGATATCGTATTTAAAATTAATAGTTTTAGGAATTTGTATTTGTTATATACCGAGTTCGGCAGCTGGTAAGACACATTTTCATAAAGCTGTAAAATTGTTGAAAAATTACGAAATTAAAGCAACTTGCGATATATAACAACTTTAATATGTGCAATTTCACTTTTTGAAAATAATATCTTTTAAGTAGCCCCCATTTTCTTCTAAACAAAACCTTAACTTATTTTAAAAATTTTCTATAACCTGAGCAAGAGTTGAGCATTAATACCCTGACATTCTTGAAAAATGTTGTCTTCCAATGCCTGAATAGTTTATGGTCGGTTCTTATACTATACCCTATATTATATACCTTATACCCTTACTTAAAAAAAATCCTATAAAAAAATTGGGAGCCGATAAATCCGGAGATCTTGGCGGCCAATTTATGTTACCATTTTTGATATAACTTTATTGAGAAACATTGCCTTTAAAGTAAGAAGAGTGGGCCTCGCTCTATGGGCTGTCGCAGCATCCTGCTGTAACCATATGTTGTCTTATCCCAATCTTTGTAGTTTTCTTACCAAACAATTCTGTAGCATGTGTACATAACGATGCAAGTTAACGGTGACTGCTTGATTATTTTCCTTGAAAAGTTATGGTCCAACAATTCCAAAAATTGATACTCCACACCATATTATCACTTTCTGATCATGTAGAGGTTTTTGATGTAACTGTTGATGATTTTCCGATGATCAGTACCGAAAATTCTATTTATTTATGTAACCTCTTAAATGAAAGTGTGCTTCATCCGTCATTAACAAACAACGCAACACATCTCGATCCTCATTTAATATTTCTAAGAATTCTCTGCAAAATATCATGCGAAAGCTCTATCGCCTTCCTTTAGAGACTGCTCAATCGGAATTTTATAGGGGCGAAAACGTAAAACATTTTAAGAATCCGGCGACGACTTCCTTCAGAGATTTGCAAGGCCAATGAATGTTTTTTCGCAGATCGCGTCAGTCTTATGTTAACGGCGACACGAATCCTTTCAATGTTTTTTGGTGTGCGAACAGTTGTAGCACCACCTTTAAATTTTGATGCCACACTGCCTCTTTCATTAAAATCAGTCACCCACCTTAAAATTCTCTTCCGTGATGGAATTCTCCCATATCTTTCAACATTAAATTTCCGACGAAAACTTATTTGAGCTTTGATAACGGAATCATTTCTAATAAACTTATTCACTGCATATATACGTTGGTTTAGTGGAAATTTCTCCATTCTAATCAAAATTGCGTGTATAGGCATGATGTTTAATGTCAAACCAACTGACATCACATTATATGGTTTAGCAACCTTTTTAAAATGTATCATACCAGTTCCTGAACCCAGTATAAAAGCCGGTTATACAATTCGAGTTTAGGAACAGCTTAATATCTAGCGGTACTTAATGCAAGTTTAGTGACAGTTGTGCGTTGTACATACAAGGTTTAGAGTTTAAGATCGAATATGAGCTAAGCCCCTGATGTTCCGAGTTTAACGCTTAAAGCTTAGGAGAGTTAAGTGAGTTACATAACCTATTTAGCTATTTTGATGAAAAAATTCATTGACATTATATATTAAAAAATTAATTATTTAATTATACAGTCATATAGAGAGCGACCAAGTCACCGGGTAACTAGCGATACATTTTCGAAATGTTGATATTGGCTTTATAAATTAAGGGAGTACGTATTTAATAATAATAATGCTATTTGACATACCTTACTTAATGATTGGAATCATTAGTAGAATTGATGGAAAGATTAATAGACTGCTATAAGATTTATATGTTTATATTATTATTTATATTATATTTGTGTTGTTAAATGTTTCCTATATATTATTAATGGTGTATGAAAATCAATATTGAACAATTTGATTTTCCTTTTATTTACTGTGCTGTTGAAAAAAGACAAGTATACAGCACTATTTTACAAAGGTGGCCCATAATAATGAATTATGAGTCACCATTTACAAGTAATAATTTCTCTTGCAATTTTTTTGCATTTAAATTATATTTATAAAGCTTAGTTTCTTGATATTAACTTTATGGGGCAGATACTGTATAAGAAAATTCTAAGGAAACAAATTAAAATATTTTAATTGTATAAATTTTTATAAATACTTGTGTGGTTTAAAAGTTGTGGTTTCATTGAGGTCACCACTGATTGGTAAACGGGTATAGTTTATTTCAAATTATAAGAATATGACTTTGAACGGCTCTAATGCTTTTATTGCACCACCTTCTGTGATGATAATTATTATACCTGGTTTCCTTATTGAACGGGTACGGTTTACCTGTTTGCAGCGTATGAATCTAGGGGCCGTATTGACTATAAATTAGGACCCTATAATATAATAATAAAACGCTGTTAATTTCAAGTATATAATAAAAAATATCTGTATATTGGGTTTATATACAAAGACAAAATTACAAATCGTGTGGCAACATGTGTAGTGGATACATATAGATATATAAAGCTAATTTATTTGTAATACACAATAAAATTTTTATGTGTCACCGCATTTCATAAATCATCTGTGATTGAGTTGTCTTGCAAATCGGTGTCTGTGTCTGAATCGTATTGCAAATTCATAATCAAAGGTGCTACTATTTTGTACATGCGCATATATTCGTCCTCTTTTGCTATTGCTTGTTTAACAGCATTTTTCCAATCTACAGCAGTTATATGTTCCATAGAATTTATTATGTGTATTTTTTATGTGTAACACTGCTTTCACTAAATTTCGGTGTTTGATTTGTTCGTCTTATGGTATTTTTCAGTTGGGCTCATATCAATTCAATGGGATTGAAAATGCAATGGTATGGTTGTAAACGCAAAATTTTATGTCCTGCTTCATTGGCTCTGTTATCCACATAATAATCCTTTAAATATTCTTTTGTCTTCATCACCTATTAATTGATTTTTTGTATAATGATCCTCAAAATATAAATCATTTGCTTCTAAAAATGTTTTAATATCTTTCTTATTATTACATTTTGTAGGTACTTTGGTTTTCTGTCGAGAATAAATGATACGGAGCGTTGTCCATCACTATCACACTATCTTTTGGTAAATTTGGCAGCAAAGTTTCACAAAACCATTCTTCAAATAAAGATGAGGTCATATCTTCATGGTAATCTAAACTTGAGGATTTAACATTTTTAGCAGATAAAAGCGGCTGTCCGATCCATCCTTTTTCTGACCCAGCATGAAGAATGATGATTCTCTTCCCTCTTGAAACTGAAAACTGTGTCCAACTGACACATACTTGAACTATCCACCCAACCTTTGCAAATTGTGTCATGGGTGTCATACCACGTATCGTCTAAATAACATATGAATCGTCCTTCCTGTCTATACCTTCTGATTGCCGGTAGGTATTCATATCGAAGTTTCTGTAACCTCGGGCTTTCCATAATTGTGCGACGTTTGTCTATAATGCCAAACTTAAAATCTATAAAATAAACTTAAAACCCTAAAAATAACTATATATTCAAATTAACAACTGTTGGTACTTATATTATTATTAAATTTTATTTCATCTAAATTGTAATTTAATGACTATTTAACTATATATAATAACTATATATTCAAATTAACAACTGTTGGTACTTATATTATTATTAAATTTTATTTCATCTAAATTGCAGTAATTACAATTTACTTAAATTTTGTCATTACGGACCTCAGCAGTGTGTTTGCGTAAAAGATAATCGTATTGAGCGGCCAGGTAGTTATTGCCGCAGGTGGTGAAATAAAAGCATTAGAGCCGTTCAAAGTCATATTCTTATAATTTGAAATAAACTATACATGTAAATTGGGTCCCGAGCAAATGGACGTTCAAAAATAACGTGTAAATTCGGTCCCGTAATTTTTCTTTTCCTGATAGTGTATGTGTAAATTTGCTCCCGCTACCCTTGGGTAAACACAAACAGTTAAAGAATATACATTTAATGAAATGCAAGTGGTTTATTTCTTGTTTTCTGTATGCTTCAATCATTTTCGTGATAAACTTTTGACGCTTTTTAACTTTACTGTTACGTATTATAGAAATAAAATGTACACTTTGTAATGAACATAGGTTTCCATTTGAAATTCTTTAAGTTTTTGGTAAAAAAATGAATATGTTGGGGTGAGCTTTATAAAAGGAATCATTGAAATGTTTGGACAGAATTTACCTATCCATAAAGAGGCTTTAAATTTACATATTTTATTTATGACCTGCCGAGACCCAATTTACCTACACCTTGGGAAACTGGTCACTTAACAACAGCCGATTACCAACACCAAACAAAAATTTTGCACAGAAATCCCTACTTTTGCGTTGCCAACTTTCGATATGTATGATTTACTTAAACACCGCTTAAACCATATTTCTACAACGCATTTCTGATTAAGCCCTACTTAAATGTTAAGCCTGGTTTTGTTAAATTCATGTTTAAGCTATCATTGTACAAGCTTGTACGTTGTGGTGAATGTAATATCTCCACCCCAAGAAGCTACTTTGTAGCGAAACAGCTGTTGTGGTTTTCTAAATATAATGTAAATCTAAAGAGAATAATTGTTTGTTTTATTTAAAGATAACTTATTAGAAAACTAAAATATATCACAATACATAGCGATTTCAAAAATTTTGAACAAAGGAAGCTTTTTACTGCAGAGTAATTACCAGAATAGATTTTTAGTTTTGTAAAGGGGCGCGCCATATTTCTATTACCATTTATGGTATAATCGTGACATAACATTTTTCCACATTCTGTATGCAGGTACGTTACTCGTGCGCTTGTTTTTGAGTGAGATTCCAATTCCGTTACGCCGGCAGCAAATTTACATCTCAGACCGGTCCGATCACGCTGATCGCGCTGAACTAGGATCTCTCCCGTGCTCGAGTTTTACCCACGGTTCAGTTTCAACGCGACCGAAAAAGGTAGAATATGAACCAGATCGGAGTTTACACGTCCATACTATAGTAAAACAATCGATGTCATGATCTCGGCGAATTAATTCACAAATGGAAGTTATCGCCGTTCGCGCGAATACTGAGATGTTTTCCTTTTATTCTATTCCTCCCATCATTAATTCTATTACTGCATTATTATGTATAAATCTACATTTGCGAACTCATTAGAAAGTTATCTTGCAACGCCTGCAGGCAAAACAAATTTACGGTAAATATGGGGGCGCAAAAACTATAATAGATGGTGAAGATTATAGATGATTGTATAAACATAAAATTAAATAAAATGCTTTTGAAATAATAGACATCTAAAAACAGAATGGAAGTTATATACATTATAGATAATTGCATGGATATAAATTAATATGAAATATTTCCCTATTGCTTGAATATAGTCAATATAGATCAATTTGTGAGTATTTGATCTGATAATATTTAATAAACAATAAAAATATAAAAATATTTTTTTTTAAATATCTTAACGATAAATACAAATGTAAAAACATATAAAGTTCACAAGAGTAAGTATAAAGTTGACTTTTAAAATAAAATTTTATTAATATTAAGCACTACCTTTGCAGAAAGACTATTAATTAAAATAAATCATAGACTAGCGCTAAATATTAATTACAATCGACTATTTTAAAAACGTAAAGACACAAGAATTTACAATAAACTTTCTCGCTTTCTCGACATTTCCTATTTTACTGCGCAAACTACGAAAACAAAACAATATTTCCGTAACATTAATATTAATCTATGTATTACAATGCCTGGTATATTCTTATGCAATAACTTTCCAAGACAATCGTAAAATATGTATATATATATATATATACATATAATATATACCGGGTGTTCCAATAGCGCGGTGTCGATATCTCGATTCCGTTTATAGGTACAAAAAAACTCGCAGAAAACTGTCTCAGAATAGTGAGTACTGAATCTAACTTAATTTTTTCAACACCCTATATTTATTAAAAAGGTATATAACCCCTTACCACAATTATTAATCGTATCCTAAATACGTATTTCGACAACTAAGTTGTCATCATCAGTAGGTAAAACCACTAATCAAGGTGTCGCACATGGGGCACACTAAAGCTAGCACAACTGATCACGCAACAACTTTACACAGCGTCCACGTATACACTGACTTAAAAATACAAATATATCGACTGAAAAGATCGACAAAAATTACCTCTCTTAAGGAAACGGCACCCACATGTGTTTTTACTCTTTTTGAAACGTCTACGACCTTTTTACCCACTTTTCTAAGAGTGAAAAGAGACAGCTGTAGGCGATCGGTTCCTTATCTCCATTCATAGAATTCTGTTTGTTTTTAGCAATATGAATACTTTCGTATGCGTAAAGATCGCGGGGATTATTAATGGCCTTGACGAGTTTTAACCCTTTAATCGACATATTGTGTAGTGTATTTAAAGCATGGTTGGCAACGTTAGATTTATCCGGTCTATTGTATTTAATATGTGATATGTGTTCTTTAAACCCGGTTATTATTGGTCGTTTTGTTTGGCCTATATATTTCAAATTACAATCATCACAATTAATTTCGTATATACCTGATTTCGAATTAAAATTAACTTTATCTTTGGTATTCCCTAGGAGACTTTTGATAGTATTTTTGGATAGAAAGGCAACTTGGAGACCTCGTTCTTTCACAACTTTATTAATGTTTTTCGTGATAGGGTGATATGGTAAACACATGTACTTTTTCTCCTGGTTACTTCGAGATGGATTCGCGGATTGTATTTTTTAGTTTTGTTTTTCTAATTAATTTATTGATTATTTCTATGTCAAAGCCATTATATTTCGCGATATTTCTATGAAATCTAGTTCTATTTCATATATCTCTTTTGTTAACGGAAAATTTAGTAACCGATTGACTAAGAAATTAAAAGAAGCTGTGTTATGTTGAAAACTATGATTTGAATCCGCGATGATGAATCTATTAACATTGGTTTCTCTCCGGAAAATATCGATTTCTATTTTAAGTATCTAAAAATGGTATCCTGCCATTGTTTAGATACTTTACTGATTAGAAATATACATAAAATAGAAATCGATATTTTCCGCAAAGAAACCAAGGAATAGATTCATCATCGCGGATTCAAATCATAGTATTCAACATAAGACAGCTTCTTTTAATTTCTTAGTCAATCGGTTACTAAATTTTCCATTAACAAAAGAGAGATATGAAATAGAACTAGATTTCATTAGAAATATCGCGAAATATAATGACTTTGACATAGAAATAATCAATAAATTAATTAGAAAAACAAAACTAAAAAATACAATCCGCGAATCCACAAGTTTGGTATCTCAAAGTAACCAGGAGAAAAAGTACATGTGTTTACCATATCACCCTATCACGAAAAACATTAATAAAGTTGTGAAAGAACGAGGTCTCCAAGTTGCGTTTCGGTCCAACAATATTTTCAAAAGTCTCCTAGGGAATACCAAAGATAAAATTAATTTTAATTCGAAATCAGGTATATACGAAATTAATTGCGATGATTGTAATTTGAAATATATAGGCCAAACAAAACGACCAATAATAACCCGGTTTAAAGAACTCATTCCATTTTTAGAGCCTGCTATAAAATTAACATGCTTCTCATATACCATTGTCTATACCTAAGCGTAATAGTTTTTGAAATATTTAACATTTTCTCTAATAAATGTCATGTGCAGGTACTATTTTGCTTAGTCATGTCTTACTTATGTTTGATCCTAGAAACGAAATTTTTGATATTGGAGTAATTTATACTTGCCATAACTTCAGGGATGTTCAGAGAAGTCATCAGGAATTTCGAATGGAAAAATCTCCATTTTTTTAAATGGAATGCATAGTGCTTTTTTTATTTTATTTTACTCCTAAAGTAAAGCACTTTATTTTTAGTTAAGCATATCATATACCTTTCTACAATACATTTCGAGATTGTCTCGTTTTTAAAACCGCTTTGCAAAAAGCTATCCACTTTAAGGTAATAAGTTCTTAAAACTACGACAGCCATGGAAAACAAATAACGAACATCAAAATTCCAAACTGTTAAACTGTTTAATGCAGTATTTGCTCTATAAGTCAATTATGTGTGGGTTTCCTCGTAAAAAATGAATTTTTCACAACAAGAACTTATCAATATGAAGGCAAACTGATTTTAATTGTTAATACTTACATAATATTTTATCCTATTCAGTGAAACATAAAATATTAAGTTATAACATATGCTGTTGAAAAACTAATGAAGCAAAAAGAAACAAAGCAACGAATTTATATTTAAATCAAGGAATAGTAAGAAAATTAATAATAGTACTGAGCAATGGGCATATAAACCGGAGACAGCGAGCTGTATAACGACTGCAGCCTATTTGCAAGGTTACACAAAACTACTGCTAAGTGACACTCACTAGACCTGTCTGCTAAAATGGAGGAGATCCATCTAATTGTAACCACGTTTGCCTGGTAATTTGTAATGATAAGCTATCAATCATATTTCAAAACGATTTCCTAAAAAATTCAAAAATAATTCTCCGTTTATCATGTTCTCGAAAAAGTATGGTCCTATGACAAAACGTCCAAGAATTTCACCCCGTACATTAAGAGACTACCTATGCTGATTGTTCAGAGGAATTATCGTTCTAGGATTTCCATTATTATAATAATGAAATAATTATGAAATGTGGTTTCGTCTGTAAATAACACGTTATTATAGAAATTCGGATCCGGATAATTCTTGTTTAATGCCGATCTCTAATTCTTGTGTTAATACACCATAGCAACTATGATGTATTTCTAAATTCAATTGAGTGTCTGCAATGAAAATATTTAAAATATTTGTCCTTTCGGCTTAATAGTTCTTATCCGATGCTAAATGTGGAATACAAGGTGCTTCTGGTGCGTCACTTAATGGATTCCCTAAGCACTTTGTGTGACAAAAGATGGTATCTTTGACATGGTATATTGTGCTCATCTAGGTTGCGAGTAGTGGATTACACATCGGCCAAGTGAGGCATGCTTCTGGCGTGCCTCATTTGGCTGTCAGATGTCTTGAGACTCTTTTCCATTACATGTGACGTACAAGATTGTGCATATATTAGCAGCGACGCAAGGCATTTGGTGTACTTCTCCTCGTACGCTGACGAGAACTAGGATGAGTTTGGAACACGTGTCCGTACATAGTAGGTCACCAACGCGAAATAAATATGCGTTGTGTATACACATGAGTACAATGTGAACATATACAGAAATGTTTTTGACATTTTTGTAACAAAAGTGATTTACTTCATCTCCTTTCGAGTTTATTTTTTGCTACATTTCATGCATGCGTTCGAATGTTATGAGAAGAGCACTTATGCACACGCAATTATTAATGCTAACGATGCCTATAGTGATATTTTGTGACAAGGTCGCAAGGAGTTTTAGTTGTTGTTTTGTTTTTTGCATTATAAATTATTGTTTTTAAATAAATACTAGCTTAACACGGACACGTTCTGCTGTGGCTCAATCTGATATGAAATGAATGGTAAAGGAAATAAAAGTATTGTAGCAAATAACGAGAAAACACATCATTCAATTCAATAACCTGCCTTGCGTTGCTGTGGCAATGTGAAATGAAAGGAAAGAAAGAAAAAATATGTTTTTCACAAAAAAAGTATTTTTTATTGAAAAGCTAAAGGATTGACTGCCTTTTTTGTTTAGTTAGTTAACATAATTGCTTATAGACTATGTAATAATAATTTTTTGATGATGCTCCTATAACTTGGCTTTTGACGCTTGACATGAAATTATTTCAAAAACGTCACCTTTCAAATATCTCATTGTCAGTCTTATTTCTTTTAATAAAATTTGTATCCTATATGTTCTCTTTTCTTCAATCCTATCTTGAATAAATACAATAAATAGTGTTGTATTCTCTAAATATTATATCGTCCTTTCTTGTGATCCTTTATTTTTTAAATTTCTTTTACTAATACTATTCTTCTTCCAGTTATAATTTTTCTATTGACAATTTATTATAAATATATATGTTTAACATTGATACCAGCAAACTTATTAGTAATATTTACTTTCTTTTTCTCATTTAATACTATTAAATTATTAAAATAGTTTTTATATGCCTTCTGTACAATTATTACTTTTCTTTCAAACATTTTTTCGTTGCTATCTAAAAATTAATAATAATTTTTCCCTTTTTTTTCTGTCAAAAGCCAAGCTACTTGTTTAATTGTTTTTCAAATATCAATATCTTTAATATTTTCGCCTTTAAAATTTGACAATTGTCATATTTGTTTTGAAAATAAGATGTTCCTGTAATTTACATCGAACCTATACACATTCAAGATTAAACCAAAGTTATTTTTCTTTCGATCATTAAGATTTCGTAACAAAAGATAGGCGTAAATAGAGTATATGATTAGCAAAAGTAAACTTGTAATAAAAAAGTACTAACAAATCAAGTATTTGAGAAGTATTTGCGCTACTTACGTCGAAGCGCATCGAAGATTTCACAGGTGCGGGAACACTTCTACGTATGTATGTATATATGTATGCATATATGTATGGATGTATATATCAATATCTTTGTTTCCTATATAAATTAATGTAATTTTACATATTGTCGATTCTATAAATAAATTTAAAATTTGGAAATAAAATGTGATAACCTTCCACACAACATAAGGAATACACACACAAAATTTATCAAAATCGGTTATGTAGTTTGTGAGTCTATCTTTTAAATATGAACATTAAATTACATGTAATTATAAAAAATAACAGTATATTGTATTTTGTACTGTCATATTTTATGTGTCATGTTGTCATGCTTTTTATATAATGATTTAAAAGTACGTTACGATTTTTTTCCTATAGAAATTCATGTAATTTAACATATTAACAACGTAATTTGAAACATACTTGAGTAGGTAAAACCTTACCAATTTTGTATAATACAAAAGTATTTTTAATAATATAAAAAATATTCTTAAAAATGTTTAATAATATTTTTTATATTTTTTATATTATTAAAAATACTTTTGTATTATACAAAATTGGTAAGGTTTTACCTACTCAAGTATGTTTCAAATTACGTTGTTAATATGTTAAATTACATGAATTTCTATAGGAAAAAAATCGTAACGTACTTTTAAATCATTATATAAAAAGCATGACAACATGACACATAAAATATGACAGTACAAAATACAATATACTGTTATTTTTTATAATTACATGTAATTTAATGTTCATATTTAAAAGATAGACTCACAAACTACATAACCGATTTTGATAAATTTTGTGTGTGTATTCCTTATGTTGTGTGGAAGGTTATCACATTTTATTTCCAAATTTTAAATTTATTTATAGAATCGACAATATGTAAAATTACATTAATTTATATAGGAAACAAAGATATTGATATATACATCCATACATATATGCATACATATATACATACATACGTAGAAGTGTTCCCGCACCTGTGAAATCTTCGATGCGCTTCGACGTAAGTAGCGCAAATACTTCTCAAATACTTGATTTGTTAGTACTTTTTTATTACAAGTTTACTTTTGCTAATCATATACTCTATTTACGCCTATCTTTTGTTACGAAATCTTAATGATCGAAAGAAAAATAACTTTGGTTTAATCTTGAATGTGTATAGGTTCGATGTAAATTACAGGAACATCTTATTTTCAAAACAAATATGACAATTGTCAAATTTTAAAGGCGAAAATATTAAAGATATTGATATTTGAAAAACAATTAAACAAGTAGCTTGGCTTTTGACAGAAAAAAAAGGGAAAAATTATTATTAATTTTTAGATAGCAACGAAAAAATGTTTGAAAGAAAAGTAATAATTGTACAGAAGGCATATAAAAACTATTTTAATAATTTAATAGTATTAAATGAGAAAAAGAAAGTAAATATTACTAATAAGTTTGCTGGTATCAATGTTAAACATATATATTTATAATAAATTGTCAATAGAAAAATTATAACTGGAAGAAGAATAGTATTAGTAAAAGAAATTTAAAAAATAAAGGATCACAAGAAAGGACGATATAATATTTAGAGAATACAACACTATTTATTGTATTTATTCAAGATAGGATTGAAGAAAAGAGAACATATAGGATACAAATTTTATTAAAAGAAATAAGACTGACAATGAGATATTTGAAAGGTGACGTTTTTGAAATAATTTCATGTCAAGCGTCAAAAGCCAAGTTATAGGAGCATCATCAAAAAATTATTATTACATAGTCTATAAGCAATTATGTTAACTAACTAAACAAAAAAGGCAGTCAATCCTTTAGCTTTTCAATAAAAAATACTTTTTTTGTGAAAAACATATTTTTTCTTTCTTTCCTTTCATTTCACATTGCCACAGCAACGCAAGGCAGGTTATTGAATTGAATGATGTGTTTTCTCGTTATTTGCTACAATACTTTTATTTCCTTTACCATTCATTTCATATCAGATTGAGCCACAGCAGAACGTGTCCGTGTTAAGCTAGTATTTATTTAAAAACAATAATTTATAATGCAAAAAACAAAACAACAACTAAAACTCCTTGCGACCTTGTCACAAAATATCACTATAGGCATCGTTAGCATTAATAATTGCGTGTGCATAAGTGCTCTTCTCATAACATTCGAACGCATGCATGAAATGTAGCAAAAAATAAACTCGAAAGGAGATGAAGTAAATCACTTTTGTTACAAAAATGTCAAAAACATTTCTGTATATGTTCACATTGTACACATGTGTATACACAACGCATATTTATTTCGCGTTGGTGACCTACTATGTACGGACACGTGTTCCAAACTCATCCTAGTTCTCGTCAGCGTACGAGGAGAAGTACACCAAATGCCTTGCGTCGCTGCTAATATATGCACAATCTTGTACGTCACATGTAATGGAAAAGAGTCTCAAGACATCTGACAGCCAAATGAGGCACGCCAGAAGCATGCCTCACTTGGCCGATGTGTAATCCACTACTCGCAACCTAGATGAGCACAATATACCATGTCAAAGATACCATCTTTTGTCACACAAAGTGCTTAGGGAATCCATTAAGTGACGCACCAGAAGCACCTTGTATTCCACATTTAGCATCGGATAAGAACTATTAAGCCGAAAGGACAAATATTTTAAATATTTTCATTGCAGACACTCAATTGAATTTAGAAATACATCATAGTTGCTATGGTGTATTAACACAAGAATTAGAGATCGGCATTAAACAAGAATTATCCGGATCCGAATTTCTATAATAACGTGTTATTTACAGACGAAACCACATTTCATAATTATTTCATTATTATAATAATGGAAATCCTAGAACGATAATTCCTCTGAACAATCAGCATAGGTAGTCTCTTAATGTACGGGGTGAAATTCTTGGACGTTTTGTCATAGGACCATACTTTTTCGAGAACATGATAAACGGAGAATTATTTTTGAATTTTTTAAACTTGTAATAAAAAAGTACTAACAAATCAAGTATTTGAGAAGTATTTGCGCTACTTACGTCGAAGCGCATCGAAGATTTCACAGGTGCGGGAACACTTCTACGTATGTATGTATATATGTATGCATATATGTATGGATGTATATATCAATATCTTTGTTTCCTATATAAATTAATGTAATTTTACATATTGTCGATTCTATAAATAAATTTAAAATTTGGAAATAAAATGTGATAACCTTCCACACAACATAAGGAATACACACACAAAATTTATCAAAATCGGTTATGTAGTTTGTGAGTCTATCTTTTAAATATGAACATTAAATTACATGTAATTATAAAAAATAACAGTATATTGTATTTTGTACTGTCATATTTTATGTGTCATGTTGTCATGCTTTTTATATAATGATTTAAAAGTACGTTACGATTTTTTTCCTATAGAAATTCATGTAATTTAACATATTAACAACGTAATTTGAAACATACTTGAGTAGGTAAAACCTTACCAATTTTGTATAATACAAAAGTATTTTTAATAATATAAAAAATATTCTTAAAAATGTTTAATAATATTTTTTATATTTTTTATATTATTAAAAATACTTTTGTATTATACAAAATTGGTAAGGTTTTACCTACTCAAGTATGTTTCAAATTACGTTGTTAATATGTTAAATTACATGAATTTCTATAGGAAAAAAATCGTAACGTACTTTTAAATCATTATATAAAAAGCATGACAACATGACACATAAAATATGACAGTACAAAATACAATATACTGTTATTTTTTATAATTACATGTAATTTAATGTTCATATTTAAAAGATAGACTCACAAACTACATAACCGATTTTGATAAATTTTGTGTGTGTATTCCTTATGTTGTGTGGAAGGTTATCACATTTTATTTCCAAATTTTAAATTTATTTATAGAATCGACAATATGTAAAATTACATTAATTTATATAGGAAACAAAGATATTGATATATACATCCATACATATATGCATACATATATACATACATACGTAGAAGTGTTCCCGCACCTGTGAAATCTTCGATGCGCTTCGACGTAAGTAGCGCAAATACTTCTCAAATACTTGATTTGTTAGTACTTTTTTATTACAAGTTTACTTTTGCTAATCATATACTCTATTTACGCCTATCTTTTGTTACGAAATCTTAATGATCGAAAGAAAAATAACTTTGGTTTAATCTTGAATGTGTATAGGTTCGATGTAAATTACAGGAACATCTTATTTTCAAAACAAATATGACAATTGTCAAATTTTAAAGGCGAAAATATTAAAGATATTGATATTTGAAAAACAATTAAACAAGTAGCTTGGCTTTTGACAGAAAAAAAAGGGAAAAATTATTATTAATTTTTAGATAGCAACGAAAAAATGTTTGAAAGAAAAGTAATAATTGTACAGAAGGCATATAAAAACTATTTTAATAATTTAATAGTATTAAATGAGAAAAAGAAAGTAAATATTACTAATAAGTTTGCTGGTATCAATGTTAAACATATATATTTATAATAAATTGTCAATAGAAAAATTATAACTGGAAGAAGAATAGTATTAGTAAAAGAAATTTAAAAAATAAAGGATCACAAGAAAGGACGATATAATATTTAGAGAATACAACACTATTTATTGTATTTATTCAAGATAGGATTGAAGAAAAGAGAACATATAGGATACAAATTTTATTAAAAGAAATAAGACTGACAATGAGATATTTGAAAGGTGACGTTTTTGAAATAATTTCATGTCAAGCGTCAAAAGCCAAGTTATAGGAGCATCATCAAAAAATTATTATTACATAGTCTATAAGCAATTATGTTAACTAACTAAACAAAAAAGGCAGTCAATCCTTTAGCTTTTCAATAAAAAATACTTTTTTTGTGAAAAACATATTTTTTCTTTCTTTCCTTTCATTTCACATTGCCACAGCAACGCAAGGCAGGTTATTGAATTGAATGATGTGTTTTCTCGTTATTTGCTACAATACTTTTATTTCCTTTACCATTCATTTCATATCAGATTGAGCCACAGCAGAACGTGTCCGTGTTAAGCTAGTATTTATTTAAAAACAATAATTTATAATGCAAAAAACAAAACAACAACTAAAACTCCTTGCGACCTTGTCACAAAATATCACTATAGGCATCGTTAGCATTAATAATTGCGTGTGCATAAGTGCTCTTCTCATAACATTCGAACGCATGCATGAAATGTAGCAAAAAATAAACTCGAAAGGAGATGAAGTAAATCACTTTTGTTACAAAAATGTCAAAAACATTTCTGTATATGTTCACATTGTACACATGTGTATACACAACGCATATTTATTTCGCGTTGGTGACCTACTATGTACGGACACGTGTTCCAAACTCATCCTAGTTCTCGTCAGCGTACGAGGAGAAGTACACCAAATGCCTTGCGTCGCTGCTAATATATGCACAATCTTGTACGTCACATGTAATGGAAAAGAGTCTCAAGACATCTGACAGCCAAATGAGGCACGCCAGAAGCATGCCTCACTTGGCCGATGTGTAATCCACTACTCGCAACCTAGATGAGCACAATATACCATGTCAAAGATACCATCTTTTGTCACACAAAGTGCTTAGGGAATCCATTAAGTGACGCACCAGAAGCACCTTGTATTCCACATTTAGCATCGGATAAGAACTATTAAGCCGAAAGGACAAATATTTTAAATATTTTCATTGCAGACACTCAATTGAATTTAGAAATACATCATAGTTGCTATGGTGTATTAACACAAGAATTAGAGATCGGCATTAAACAAGAATTATCCGGATCCGAATTTCTATAATAACGTGTTATTTACAGACGAAACCACATTTCATAATTATTTCATTATTATAATAATGGAAATCCTAGAACGATAATTCCTCTGAACAATCAGCATAGGTAGTCTCTTAATGTACGGGGTGAAATTCTTGGACGTTTTGTCATAGGACCATACTTTTTCGAGAACATGATAAACGGAGAATTATTTTTGAATTTTTTAAACTTGTAATAAAAAAGTACTAACAAATCAAGTATTTGAGAAGTATTTGCGCTACTTACGTCGAAGCGCATCGAAGATTTCACAGGTGCGGGAACACTTCTACGTATGTATGTATATATGTATGCATATATGTATGGATGTATATATCAATATCTTTGTTTCCTATATAAATTAATGTAATTTTACATATTGTCGATTCTATAAATAAATTTAAAATTTGGAAATAAAATGTGATAACCTTCCACACAACATAAGGAATACACACACAAAATTTATCAAAATCGGTTATGTAGTTTGTGAGTCTATCTTTTAAATATGAACATTAAATTACATGTAATTATAAAAAATAACAGTATATTGTATTTTGTACTGTCATATTTTATGTGTCATGTTGTCATGCTTTTTATATAATGATTTAAAAGTACGTTACGATTTTTTTCCTATAGAAATTCATGTAATTTAACATATTAACAACGTAATTTGAAACATACTTGAGTAGGTAAAACCTTACCAATTTTGTATAATACAAAAGTATTTTTAATAATATAAAAAATATTCTTAAAAATGTTTAATAATATTTTTTATATTTTTTATATTATTAAAAATACTTTTGTATTATACAAAATTGGTAAGGTTTTACCTACTCAAGTATGTTTCAAATTACGTTGTTATATACGCATTCGGTTCACGCCGACAAGTAGTGAAGACATGATAATACAGTTTTTATAGATACGGTGGTTACCGACTATAAAACCACGATGCTAGTTCTGCGGTTATTATACAGACAGCGCTGAATATTTCTTCACGCTCTGTCTTAATAATTTCTGCAAGATAGTAACGTAGTTATGTTTTGTTGAATGTGTCTCTTCTCCAACAGGGGCGTACCGACAATCATGTAGAAATGTGAAATACGTATCTACGTCTTTGGAGAAGATACATTCAAAAATACGTATATGAACTTGTATTGTGTTCTTCACACCCCATTTTTAATAATATTTTTTATATTATTAAAAATACTTTTGTATTATACAAAATTGGTAAGGTTTTACCTACTCAAGTATGTTTCAAATTACGTTGTTATATACGCATTCGGTTCACGCCGACAAGTAGTGAAGACACGATAATACAGTTTTTATAGATACGGTGGTTACCGACTATAAAAACACGATGCTGGTTCTGCGGTTATTATACAGACAGCGCTGAATATTTCTTCACGCCCTGTCTTAATAATTTCTGCGAGATAGCAACGTAGTTATGTTTTGTTGAATGTGTCTCTTCTCCAACAGGGGCGTACCGACGATCATGTAGAAATGTGAAATACGTATCTACGTCTTTGGAGAAGATACATTCAAAAATACTATATGAACTTGTATTGTGTTCTTCACACCCCAATTTTAATAATATTTTTTATATTATTAAAAATACTTTTGTATTTAACATATTGTTAATTCTTTAATATTTGTCGATAAAATTTCAAAAAAAATTGATAACCTTCCACACAACATAAGGAATACACACAAAATTTTATCAAAATCGATTATATTGTTTATGACTCTATAAATAACAAATGAAATGTTTCTGATTGTTCTTCTATCCTGTGCCTTGATGACTTTTGTAATCTAGTACAGGTGTTATTTCTTGTGTAATAATTTTTGCAGCATAATATACTGATCATTTTGTAGAAAGATGAAATTTGTGTCTGCATGCCTAGAATGATATTTTTAACTTGCAATGTTCTCCACATCCGATTTTTAAAAATATTTTTGTTTTATACAAAATATGGTGAGACGTTTCCCACAAAAGTATGTTTCAAATTATTTTGCTAGAATTCATTTAGATTAATAATTTAATGTAATAATTCCCCAATACAACACTTATTTTAAAAATATTTCATTACACGATGCCACTAAGAAGTTCTCTTTAATTTGCGGTTTATGTGGCAAATAATTTATTTAGTAAATGAACTTTCAAATGAAGTATCATTACTAGCCTATCATTTACTTAATTTTAAAATATCTCTCTGTCAAAAAAAAAAACTATATAATAGTAGTATATTAAAGAGTATGTTTGCAACAGAAAAGATTGAGATTTCAAAAGACACATTTAAACAACAAAAAATCATGTATCAGATTAGAAATATAATCTGTGTAATCTGTTAAAATGTCGGTTGTTACTAAATATATAGCGGAACGGTGGGAAAAATCCAATAAGAATTATTTAATAATAATAGTAATAATTTATTAGCTGGACGCCAATTCTCGTTAATCACAATTAAATCCTTCCATAAACGACGGCTTCGGACACATACGGGTCAACAACTAATCAAAGCCTACTACGTTTTACAACACATTTCCAACGGACTATGTTTTACGAGTACGCGTAATAAGGAAGTCCAAAGAAAAAAAAGGAATAGGCTACAGTTATAAACACGCACACAAACAATCACAATTAGATTTCTGTTTCTACATAAATATAAATCAGTTTTAATCGAGTAATTGCGCCCCCAGTATTTTAATATAATTTTAATATAATTTGTGGCCCGTCGTAAAAATGACCGATTTCCTGCTGTCATATACGCCACCATTAGGAAACATCCATTTAAACAATTGCATTACGATAATTTCGCATTAAATAATATTCTTCGGAATGGACAATCTTAAAATAAAACGCATCCTGTACCAGTTAAAATATTCTGATCAAAGGTCTTCGTCGTATATCATTTATTAGGTCGTAACTGTCTATTACAGGCATTTTAAAATTACGACAATAAATAATATAAAGTCAACCGATAAAAAAAAACGATATCAACAATTGTCGAAGAAATTGATTGAGTACCTTCAGAAATATTTTACCAATTAAGAGTTTGTCACTTAATTTGTTGTAATCGTCCTAATACTTTTTCTAAACTGGAAATGGGTTTATTCTTGATGCATAACTGTTACTTCAATAATAATTTAATTTAATTTCCCGATTGCCTTTTGCTTAAAAATATAGACGCAACTCATAAAATTATTCTTGGCTTTTCTGTTTTACGAACATTATTTATTAAAATAAGTTCAACAATTTTTTAGAACCGAACGATTCGTCGAGCATAGTACCATTGATATTACTAAACAAATAATATATTTAATTTAGTCACACTTTCTTAGTTTCTGTTGATGGGGGAAACATTTTTATTTGATTAAATCTTAAATTGTAATGACTATTGTAACTATTCATGTATCTGAAATAACAAATAAAAACAAAAATTCATCATTGAAAATGTTTTTACTGTTTCTCAAAATATTCTCGGCGATGATTGATGCACTTTTGCATACGTTTAAATCAGTTGTCGTAGCACTTTTTCTATTTTGATTGAGATATCTCCAAAAAATGCATTTTGAACGCTGTTTCGACATAAAACGAAATTTATTATATCGTATATGTTAGATATAACTAAATCTAGGATAAAGAATTCATCGTTTTCAATCTTGTAAATATTCAACATTCATGTTCAAATTTAAACCACTCTATAAGCTGACTTTTATTATCATAATCAAATTATAAAACTTTTTCTAGATTCTAAGAAGCGGCATCTTTTACATTTGCAAATTTATTACTTTATGGTTTAGAATGCTTGTTATATTACCTAGGGTTATCAGTGAACAAATTCAATAAACGATGTTTAATCGAACTCTATATTGTTAGGTTCACGTTTCCTAAATATGTATCAATAGATTTCATTTTTTAATGATGGAATTTATTCACAACTATGTACTGAGATTTGTAGCCGATACTTAATTATTAATAATATTTCAAATGAGACTGTTAAAAACCTATTGTAAACCTTGGTATTACTGTCAGTAGGTACGATTTCTACTATTCTTCTAGTTGTGACGCCAACCAATACAATGTACAACTAATACGCGCAAGTGCTACACGAAAGCAGTAGAACGAATTTGAAATCATCTTTCAAATAAGTACTTTTGTATAAGTGCCGACGAAACTGTCGTTATATTAGGACGCTGTGTGGAAAAGTTGTAGCTGGTGTACTACATCCAACTATTCCATATAACGCATTTGTAATAGCAATAAAAGTTATAAATACCGTTGATGCGGAAATAGTAGCTAAAATCATTTACGAGAATATGCACCAAATGCTTCATTCGGACAGCAGGTACAAAGAAAAAATTATTTTATTTATAAGTGACAGTGCTGCTTATAACAGGTGTTTTTTTTTATAGAGGTATAGAACTTTAAGTTGGCAATACTTTTTTAACTGGCGGACATTTTGTCAGCTGTCAAGTGATTTATGTTTAGTTTGGTTTGGCATTTCAACATGAATAGACTGACGCCTGAACAACGCTTCCAAATTGTGCAAATTTATTTTGAAAATCATGGTTCTGTTCGAAATACGTATCGCGCACTACGTCCATTTTACGGTCAACATAATCGTCCATCAGAGCAACTAATTCGATTAACTATGGAACGTTTTCGCACCACATTTACTCTACATGATAATACGCATCCACAGAGACGTCATACAGTGCGTATAGAAGAAGTCATTGCTGCTGTAGAGCGTAGCGTAAAGGAAGAGCCGAATCAGTCTATCCGCCATCCTGCACAGGAATTGGATATGTGTCCATCAACTTTATGGAAGATTTTGCGGAAAGATCTTGGTTTGCGTGCTTACAAAATCCAACTCGTGCAAGAATTGAAGCCACAGGATCACCTAGCAAGGCGTAGATTCGGTGAATGGGCCCAAAACAAGATTGCCGTTGATCCCGATTTTCATAAGCGAATTTTGTTTAGCGATGAAGCTCACTTTTGTTTGAATGGATACGTCAATTGTGAACAAAACTGCCGTATTTGGAGTGATGGTAATCCTCAAGTGTATGTTGAGACACCGTTACATCCAGAAAAACTGACTGTTTCGTGTGCTTTATGGGCTGGTGGAATCATTGGTCCGTACTTTTTTAAAAACGATGCTGGTCAGAACGTTACAGTAAATGGTGACCGCTATAGAGCCATTATTACTGACTTCTTCGTTCATCAATTGAACAACCATGATGTGCAGGAGCTGTGCTACAATTGATTTATTGAAGGAAACGTTTGGTAACCGCATAGTTTCACGTTTCGGACCCGTGAATTGGCCTCCAAGATCGTGCGATTTAACGCCGCTAGACTATTTTCTGTGCAGATATGTGAAGTCGCTAGTCTACGCCGATAAGCCCGAAACGATTGACCACTTGGAGGACAACATTCGCCGCGTTATTGCCGATATTCGGCCACAAATGTTGGAAAAAGTCATCGAAAACCTCCAGATTAGACTGCGTCCGAGCCAGCTGTGGCGGTCATATGCCAGAAGTCATATTTAAATTATAATGCCAGAAGATTATCTTTCGAATAAAGTAAATTTCATGTCAATTAAAAAAATTCATCTTTGTTTTATTCCATTTCAAAGTTCTATACCTCTATAAAAAACATCTTTTATATGTTAAAAACAGGAAGACTATTAAACGAAACATATCCTAATATATTGCATATTACTTACTGTGGAGAGCACGTGCTCTCCACAGAATCTGTGAATATATCAGACACCTTTCCGGAAGTTGATAGACTTGTATCCGCTTTTAAAAAAGTTTTCAAAAAAGCAGGTCTTTACAGATAAAAACTTCCATATTTTTTCTAAATACGCTGAAATAAAAGAATATTTCCGGTATCCACCTACAACTATTCGCAATGTAGAAGGAACGTCTTCTATCTACAAGGATGTATTTCATTCAAAGAGAACAAATTTTACAGAAGAGAACCTTGAGAAAGTATTGCTAGTTAATATTAATAATCCTTTACTCAACTTAAACTACAAAATGAACAAATAAAAATGTATTTCTTATTTTATAGATCACCACCCGTTTGTTTTCCAATTACATAAATAAAATTAAAAACTCTTAAAAAAACAAAATTTCAATAGTACGCCCGTGGGCGATGGGTCACGGCCTCTTGTGTTCGGTCCCTAATTATTAGTAAATTCAGAAAGGTTGTCGCATTACATAGATTCGATCTGTATTTTGGTTGACGGTTAATTTGTTTGAAGCAAGTTTTTAATTTAATTTACAAAGACTCTCTGTTCTGTTGTTCCCCTGTTTGAAGTCTTTAATACATCTTCAAATAATTTCACAGGATTTGATGTTCTAACGCTTTTTTTAATATTACTTTCACCCATTTCAGTTTTTGAACGGTCCGACTTTTCCTTCTTCAAACGCATCACAACTATTTTGAAATCGCTTAAACTACTTGTTAATCCAAGAACGGGATAAGCATTAATTACTAAAGTCAAAAAGTTTCGCTGTTTTCTGTTCAAAATTCATTTTCTGACCGTTTATCGCAGCAATAACTCACTTTAACTCACAATAACTCACTTTCTAATGAAACAAAAGCTGTGAGTAGTTGAAATGTAACCAGTGGATTTTGCCGCTTCCGATTGCAGATACAACAGGTGGCGATCCTAGTCTCTTCACTTATCGCGAGATTAAGTTGTATTTTTTGTACGAATAATGTATATGCGTATTATCAAAATATGAAAATAAATGTATACACATTCATATAACGTTTGACCATACCTACATTTAATAAATTTTTTGATATTTTTCTTTTGAATTCCATTGTATATAAACGCAGTACAAATATGCACTGAAGAGATCTATATCTGACAAGGTCTTATTCCGTAACAGACCTAACGGTATCACAAAGTTAATTGGTGTGAAATTATGTTAATTTCTTTAATGCAAATGACATAAATGATGTATCCCGTAAACAGTGCTACCTATTAATGTTGAAACTACGCCAGAGTTAATGGAAATATTTAAGTGTCTGTTCAAAACACATACTAAAGCTTGCAGTTAAATGACTGAAAGTATTGTAATTAAAATGTCATAAATAGGAGAAAGAAAGTAATTCTAAAATTACAAATTTCAAGAGGTGACGACGGCAAAAGTTAAAAGCTGTTATTTCTAAACACTATTAAAATCAGACGTTCTCGTAAAAAGTTTAATAATAATAATAACTATAATAATAATTTATTTATTGCCCAACACTTGTACATATATCCAATAAGAGAACAAAAAAATGAAGCAAATATGTTGAATCATCTACATAATAAACGCATAATTAACTTATACAAAATAAACAATAATTCTAGCAAAAAATGATGTTCTTACATTCTAAAGAGTATATAAAAAATAAATAAATCATAATAATATAAAAGATTTTGAAAGAAAAACAAAAGAAATACCCAAAGTAATTATAACAACTATTCGATATTAAGAGCCTTAGGGGAAAGGGTAGTAGATTCGGCCACTTAGGACATTTAATTATGTAATTTCATTAATATTGGATTTTGACTCTTACTGCCGAGGCATGTTGTTACACACACGTTAATACAACGCCTTGTATTTGTATGTATTTTGAGACTGTACCATAACTCAGATCATTTACTTTTTTTTTATGTTTAAAAATGGACTAATCTACCTCACCGGTGAGGTACATTCGTCATAGGAGTGGGGTACATTAGTCTTGTAGAAAAATAAATTTGAAACATGTGTAGGAACATATAAATCTTTATTATTAACATAGAAAACAATTCTACACGTTATAGATACATAGCATATTCATTTTTACCGAACATTTACTTCTTCAAAATTGTAATTGAAGTTGAATAAAGAGGAAGTTCTAGCAGTAGAATTTTTATCAGCTCTTGATAGAAATGCTACAATGTCACCTCTATTTACATTACTAACATCTTCAACTATGGGGAATACAAATGTGTTGGATTTATCTTTACGTCGTAAAAATTTAACTTCAAATTCCAGTTCTTCCAAAGATTTAATTATTTGACCAATATAATAGCAAGAAGCAAGCTTTGAATGAAATTTAACAAGAACAAAGTCTCCAAAATTAAATTTTGTATCAATGTGCAATTTGGGGAGAGATTGAAGCTCTTCATCAGAGTTTATCAAAAAATCTGTATCATCAGACGTATGACCAATTTCCATGGAAACATCAGAATCGCTTGAGCTTGGATCTTCTTTTGCTTTAATTTTCTTTTCTGGCTTACAACATAATAACTTTTCTGGCGAATCTGTATATATATACACGACTTTGTAGTTCTCTTTGTTATTCTTTTTTTTTCTTCCGGCTCCCTTTGGAAAAGGACGCAGTTCTTCTAATGAACTTGATTTTGGCTGTTCTGCAATGCCAAGAGTGATAGAATGCTGTTCAGTCCTTTTTTGTGTGGATGTTGATGGGACTGAATTGAGTTCTACAATATCATCTTCCTGGGATGGAATATCAGGATCATCATTGTTTTCGTGAGAGATGGTTAGTATAACTGCGTCTGTTCCGGCGTTGTTTGTATTTTCTGTTACTGTGCTTGGCATAAAATCTTCCTATGAAAAAACTAGTCTATTAAGGGGCCAAATTCCCGTTTTTTCTGAAGGCACTTGTGATGTTTTTTATTGTAAAAGCATTCATAAACGCTTTGTTGGCCAGTTGTGGAATCTGTTTTACAGTAATCATTTTTCCAGGATATGCAATCATGTGGTCATTGAAAGCAACGCTTAATTGACCTTTAAACGGTCCATAAATTCCCACGTCAAGTGGTTGAAGGCGATGCGTAGTGTGTGGTGGGAAAGATAACAACACTATCCCATTTGCTCTGCAAAAAGTAATGGCCTCAAACGATGTATGTGACTCATGATTGTCAATAATTAATAAAAAAAAATTTTCAAGTGAGCAATTCGTATGAAGTACAATATCGCCAAGAACTTTAATAAATAAATCCGAAGTCATCCATCCTGATTTATTCCCCAATGCAATACTAGATATAGGAGCATCTTCTAAAAATTCGCTTATATATCTTATATGGGGAAAAATAAAAACAGGAGAAATCGTTCTACCAACTGCATTAATAATTCCTACGAATGTCACCAGCTCACCACGCTCTGCCGATGCAACTTGCCCTACTTGTCTTTTACCTCGTTCACACACTACTTTAACTGGCTTCTATACAGTTTGAATACCAGTTTCGTCCAAATTATATATCTGTTCAGGTTTAAACTGGTATCTTTCTAATAACTTTACATAGTTGGCGAAAAATTCATCTACTCTGGCCCTGTTGAAGGCCATGGTTCGATAAAGGCTTCCTCAGTGACAATTGCTTATTTCTAGCCATAAAGCTTTTTAGCCACTCTATTCCTAGAATGTAACATTTCTCTCAATAAATAATGCAAAACAATGCATGTAAAGTAACTTACCTGCCATTTCCTTCAGATTTCAGTTTGGAGGCATTTTACAGTTCGGCAAATTATTTGCAAAATCATATGCTACACGCTGAACTTGTTTGTATGACAAACCATAGTTCAAATTGGACGATTTTTTAATGTATTCAACTAATTCCTTTTCCTGGCTTAATGTAAAAACTTGTTTCACAGTGTACTTGCTAGAGAATTTTTGTACCTCACTCTCGCTCTCATTTCCAGAATCTTTATCGAGATCTCTTAAAATGTCTTCGACACTTTGTTTTTTCAGCATAGTTTTAATACGGGACTGCAAGGTTGTTCTTTTTATGCCATAGACTCTTGAAGCTTCCTGAACACTAAGTCTCCTGGAAAGACCTTCTCTGATTGCGTTGTTCATATTTTTTTCGTCAATATTCGCCCTGTTTGTCTTTTTAATATAATTTCGCGGCATCTACACATAAAACAATAAGATCATGTAAAATTAAATCAAATACTATTGTAAATGGGAGGTAGAATCGTCCAGGCCGAATGTACCCCACCGGTCTTAGACGAAAGTCCCCAACAGGTATTTCTGTCCTTTTAAATTAATTGTGAAAAGACTAAAACAGTTAGGTTAAGTTTGACAACACACACAAATTTACCAATAAAAACATAACGTTCATGAATATTTACAAGATTTAGAAACACTAAATGATAGCTATTTCTATATTTTGAAAGTTGCAAAAAAACTTACCTTCAACAGCGAAAATTTCAATTTTTTTGTTAATAAAATAACGGACAGCAGTTTAAATGCACAAACATTCACCAACGATCAAGAACGACTAGTACCGACTTCAGGCAACACAATCTCAGCGGTATATTCGAAAATGAGCGAATAAAATGCATTGGACGATTGTACCCCACGGCCGAATGTACCACCCTTTCCCCTATATAATAAAACTGATAGATTCGTGTGGTTAATATCACATTCACTGTGTACGGCTACTAAACAATTAAATATATAAATTATGGATCTTCATCAAGTAAATGCCGAATCAATTCATTAATTAAATATATGACATACATGATATATCGGTGACTTCATTAAAATATTAGTACCTGCCATGGGATAATAAAATGTTCTGCATTGTCGGTTATTATACTGAAACTAGAAATTTAATGTTGTTCAGCAATTATGGTGCATCTATGCTACTGTGGAGCAGATTGTACAAAAATTAAATATCATTGTGACGCCTACGGTTCTCCAAGGAATCGATCCGATAGGTATTGGGCCGAATAAAACTAAAATAAAGCAGTACAAGATCATCCATAGAAGAAAAATTTTTCGAATTCCGTATAATAAAATCCTGGGTCTTGAGTGAAGGAGAAACTGTATATAAGATATGCTGAGAAAAAGATACCTAGGTCTTCAATAGACGTGCAACGAGTTAAATGAGAGTCGTTATAACGATAGTTAGATATATATGGATTGTTCTTGCGAGTTTAGGCTAAGATATTGCTTTCATATTCATATCTAACTTATATACTAGGAATGAAGCACATCTATCTGTTTCTGAAGAAAGATACAATCCTTCACCATTGATTCTTTGATACAGCTTCATGTCGCAAGTAAAGAGTAATTTATGACACTCAAATATATCACACAAGTAATTAAAATAAATTATAAAAAGTAGCGGACTAAGGTTGCTTCCCTGAGGCACCCCTGAAGTCCGCGAAAAGCATTTTGATCGATGACTATTATAATAAACATAATGAGTTCTGTCACACAAGTAAGCTCGATACAGTAAATATAAAGCAGGGGTAAAATCAATTAAGTCGAGTTTAATTAAAAGTGTTTCGTGATCTATACGATCGGAAGCTTTAGAAAAGCTATAGATGACATCAATCTGCTCATTATCATCCAGACACTCTGACAAATATTGAATAAGAACAGACAAGTTCGTGACGGTTGATGGCTTGTTCACATTTTGTAGAAATTCCGGAAATATATAATTAGACTACTAATCTCCTTTTTAGTTTATGGGAATAATTGTAGATGCTTTTCAATAGTCCGGAAAACTACACATTGAAAGACAGAGCTTAAACAAAATCATGAGTGGCTTAAAAAGAACAATAGTAATCATAATTATTTATTCATCTTAAGTACCTATAAAAACAGGTATAAGAAAAGAAAAACAACTAACAAAATACAAATTAGAAGCATAATATAAAACAACAAAATAATAAATGAAATTATAATAGTATAGTAATAATAAGTAAATAATGTTGTAAAAAATGCAGTAAATTTAAATTGTAAATCCAACTATATATCCAAATTAATTCCTCAAAAAAGGTATATAATCCCTTACCACAATTACTAATCGTATCCTAAATACGTATTTCGACAAATAAATTGTTATCATCAGTAGGTAAAAACCACTAATCAAAGTGTCGCACATAGGGCACAGTAAAGCTAAAACACATATGGAAACGCACCAAATTTATACGTCGTCCACTGACTTTACACTGACTTTAAAGTAAAAATATATCGACCAAAAATTACG
This sequence comes from Melolontha melolontha, assembly GCA_935421215.2. Taxonomy (NCBI): domain Eukaryota; kingdom Metazoa; phylum Arthropoda; class Insecta; order Coleoptera; family Scarabaeidae; genus Melolontha; species Melolontha melolontha. The sequence goes on along the minus strand of OW285237.1, from coordinate 160,872,328 downwards.
ACAAAATTACCTCTCCTAAGAAAACGACAACCACATGTGTTTATTCTCTCTTCGCCCGCATTCGACCTTTCTACCTCTTTTCCAAGAATGAAAAGAGACAACTATAAGGGATCGGTTCCTTGTCTCCATTCATCTTGTTCTGTTTGTTTTAACGATATGAATGCTCTCGTATGCGTCATGATCGCGGGGATTATTGATGGCTTTGACAAGTTTTAACCCTTTAATCGACATATTTTGTAATTTATTTAAAGAATGGTTGGCCACGTTAGATTTTTCTGGTCTATAGACCAAAAAAATCTAACGTGGCTAACCAGAATACTAATGACAGTTTTGGGCGATGAATACCTACCTCGCACTGCTGGATGCACCAAATAATAAAATTCCATACTGTAGACGCGACTGAATTTGAGCATTATACAAAGAGAAATTTTACTGAGTGCGAGTCAAGTAGATCCTCTTTATCTATATGAAAATCAATCGCAGATGTTTTCCTCTGGTAAGTGTGAAATTGCAAAGATCTGGTTTTAGGGACGCTTAACTTTAATTTATTCATATCGAACCATTCACCACGCTACGGTCGTCGTCAATAGATCCTTCTCATTCTTTACAATCATCGAAATATCATCTGCATACATGCTCAAAAACATATAATCAAAAAACAGATTTTTGACATACAAATTAAAAAGAAGTAGACTCAAAACAGACGCCGTGTAAAATCGGTAACCATCTGAATCTCACAGTTGTCACATGACCATCATTGTTGCAATGCCCAACCTTGACACATTGTATACGTTTCTGTAAGCATGACGAACAGAATACTTAATAAGTTTACCAAGAAGTATGTTACGTTGCATGCAATCGGATGCCTTTTGTATATCGCAAAATATTCTCACAGGGATTTTTCGTCTTTCCACATGCTTCAAAATTTCATTATAAAATTCTATTAGAGCAGTCACAGCTGATTTTCCCTTCCTAAATCAGTGTTGTGATTTTGTAACTACTTCGTACCTTGTTGCAAATAAAATTTTAATCACTCCATGGAAAACACGAAAGACAATAATGTAGTTTCGCAATGACTTAAAACACTACACTAATAAGCTTTCAAGCTAATATTAACACCAGTTTGAATGACGCAAAAATGATCGTAGTGTCTATTTGTATCTTCGGTTCACGTATAATATCCGGGGAAAACCAAAAATTTGTCTGAACAATTAAAACGCGTGCGGGCAGTTTAGTTTCAAACGTGGCCTCATTATTTGAAAACAAAAGACCTCTACCTCATGTTATTTCGGTGTTGCATTTTCTACCGCTAGATGGCAATATACAAAAAATGCTGAAACTAGAATCGCTGTTCAGGGTGAATTTCATACTGCCGCATGCCCGTTGAATAATTTATTTTAAATTTAAAAACAAAACTCAAATTCGGACAATTCTCCATGGAATGGTAAAAATTTCCCTGTCCTTAAATGAGTTCAAATTTCCCTAAAGTTGGCAACCTTGGTGTGGCGCTCTTTGTTCACCTCACTATTGATACGAATAGAATTCCGGTTTATAATTTGATTCACTATCGTACCTTTCATTTGAATTATTAATAATTAAATGTTGATTTTACTCGTTTGTTTATAGAAACCACTTGAAATTTATTGCTTCCTATATGCATACCAAAGTTTTTCTGCATAAATTTAAGTCTATACAGAAATTATTTACACTTTTGCACAATTTTACATAAAAAAACATTTACAAAAAACGGAAATTAACTTCATTTCGCCAGCGAAATTATATGATCAAAAGATACACAAAAGTTATGCTTCAAAGACGACGTTCCGTTTTTAAATTAAAAGCAAACTAAAATATCACCCTTTTACTTTGATACACGTTGAAATATTTCTATATAAAATTGTTAATTTTATAATTTCGTCTTTTTTTGTGAGTGGGAAAAGAGGTAAATTTCAATGAAATTTAAAAACGAATTCGCAACACCTTTCATGCGAACGACATATATGTTATATTTGTTTTTGTGCTCTTTATAATCTCATTAAAAATTGCCATTGGCATTCTTCTTACGAAGTGCACGTGCTGTCTAAATTTTATCGACTTTTTCTTTTCCTGCACAACTACTCTTTTTCTCTGGTTTATGTTGCACATTAATCGCAAGAAGTTGGCTAATGAATATTGATGAAAGGTTTTATTAATTTGTTGGAACGGACGCTCAGTATTTTCCTGTAAAAATCAAGGTACGCCGCACCGCCGCGATATATAATAATCGATTTCCTCTGTGAATCGGTCGCACCAATCTATAAATAACGAAGTTTGAAGTGGAAGCGTTAAATGTGTTTGCTACGCATTGTGATATTTATGTACTTCTGATATTTTAATTTCCTGAAATGATTAACGATATTAGAATCGGATAGTCCGCAATTAGTAGTATTTCTCTTCTATTTCTTTTCTTTGCCGATATAATTTATTGGTTGAGAAACATGTGTAACAAATACTAATTGAATTCCTGAAATATTAGGACGTATCATGAAATAATTTTCGGTTTCCAACTCTCGATAGCTGGAGGATTAAATTAATTAATTGCGGAATTCTAGTGCACTATTTCGAATAACTGACATAAATTATGGTTTAGAAAGAACTTGTGCATTTATTTGAAATTCGAACGCATTTCTTCTAATATTGGGTTTTTCAATAGGACATAAAAATTTTGTATTTAAATACAAACGCACCCTTAATTTTTTTATGATCTGTCAAACTTCATTCAAAGTTTACATTTTTATCATGGTGAAGTTCACGAACGAGCAACGTTTGGAAATTATTAAAACTTACCACCGAAATTCTGAATCGGTGGTCGCAACTTTAAGAGCACTTACTCCAACTTTCGGTCGTAATAATCGTCCCATCAGGTTGTGCGTACTGCAGTGGATAAATTCGAGTCAATATATTCACTATTGAATGTTCCTGTGCCAGTTAGACAACGCACCGGTCAAAGTATCGAAAAAATCGTACCCGTAAATTCGTCATTTCAAAATTACCCAAATCAGTCGATTCCACTCCGTTCACAGGAATTGGGAATTTTTCAGTCCACATTGTGGCGAATTTTGCTTAAAGATCTTGGCCTGCACCCTTATAAGATCAAATTAACTCAAGAAGTGAAGCTTCTTGATCATTAGAAGCGTCGAAACTGCTCCGATTTGGCTTTGCAAAAGTTTCAAGAAAATACTGAATTTCATCGAAAAATCATCTTCAGCGATGAAGCTAATTTTTGGCTTAATGGCTTTGTCAATAAGCAAAATATGCGTAACTGGACAGCAACAAATCCATATGTGCTTCAAGAGACTCCATTGCATCCACAAAAAGTGGCCGTGTGGTGTGGATTTCATGCCGGAGGAGCGATTGTATCGTATTTTTTCGTCTATGAAAATGATCGCCATGTTACGGTCAATGGTGTTCGCTATCGTGCCATGCCGAAGGACTATTTTTGGCAAGAATTGAATGGGCTTGACATCGGTGATATGTAGTTCCAACAAGATGGTGCCACATGCCACACAGCTGGTGGAACAATTGATCTACTGAAGTGGAAGTTCGGTAATCGTGTAATCTCGATAAATTTTCCAGTCGAATGGCCACCTCGCTCATGCGATTTAGCGCGATTGGATTTCTTTTTATGGGGTCACGATAAGTCGCTGGTTTATCCAACAAGCCAACAACGTTAGAGGAGCGATGGTCGTATGAGCGATATTGATTCTATACTTAAATTAAACATGTTTACTATACCTACCTGGAATAAATTTTAGCCCGAAATCTCAATTATTTTGTATTTAAATACAAACGCACCCTTAAATTTTTTTTATGATCTGTCAATGTCAAAATGTCATTCAATGTTTGCATTTTTATCATGGTGAAGTTCACGAATAAGCAACATTTGGAAATTATTAAAAATTACTATCGAAATTCTGAGTCGATAGTCGCAACTTTAAAAGTGCTTACTCTAATTTTTGGGTCGTAATAATCGTCCCACCAGACAGGCTGCTCACTATTACTTAGTCTTATGCAGTATATCTATCTTTCTCTACCTTCGCTACCAATTTCTCAAATTTTTGTGGTTCCTCTATCGTCTGATATTCTAATTAACGTCTAAATCACCTCAACTGATTCCCTTTATCAACTCTTTCCAAAATAGATTCTATTTCTTGGTATTTTCTGCCAATTTCATTTTGTATTCTATTGTTCCTGGTGATGCCTTGAACTTTCATTTCGACGGTCTACAGTCTACTCTTTAGTTTTTGCAACATTTCAAAACTTTCACTCCAAATGTTACTACCAAAATATATTACATCTGGGTTGAACTAAGTAAAACGGAAGAAAAACATCTAATTTCTTAACAAACCTTCAAAATTAATACTATAATATACCTAGTACTATTATAAATACTGTTACAAAACTTTATGCATAAATTACAAGTGGTGTGACAAATAAAATAAAGAAAAGGCGGATATCTACTGTCAATTGATATTCCTGCTTTTCAAGTGGGTGAAAATTTTGAAGATAAAATACAGTTTGATAATGGTATGGGGAGATAGAGGGAACTGGGTTGCTGTAATTTCTTCACATAAGTGTGGTATGGAGAAATCTTAAATTTTCAAAACGTTGCAGCCAATTATATATTATTGTATATAAAATTAAACGACGTCACCGGTAATGTTAGAGATCGTCAAAGAACAGGAAGAAAGATTAAAGCTCGAAAACCTTGGACTAAGAGCATATAAAAAATACACGGGCCACTTTCTTACCGATGGTGACTGTTCGAAGATGTTCACTGTTGAAGAATCTTTTAATAAATAAAATGACAGTATTTATGCTAGATCATCAAAATAAGCAAAACAGTTAGTTTCAAGGGTACAAAGAGGTCATCATCCTTCATCCGTAATGGTTTCGTGGGGATTCTGTTACGAAGGAGTGACAAACATTCATTTTTTGTGAAGAAGGGACTAAAGCCTCAGCAGTCGTGTATCAGGAGATCATAGACATTCCAACAAGATTCGGCGCTGGCCTACAAGGCCAGAACAACTCAACAGTGGTTTCAGAGCAACGTACCGAATTTTATTTCTCCGGATGATTGGCCTTCCTCTAGTGCGGATCTTAATCCCTTAGATTACAAGTTATGGTCGGATTTAGAGAATATGGTGTGCTCTAAAGGACGTACGACTTTGGTGTCTTTGAAGCAGTGAAAAATTACCCAATGGAGAACGTAGGTGCTGCAATAGATGAATGGCCGGAGGGTCTGAGGTCCTGTGTTCAGGCAAATGGAGGCCATTTTGTATAATTTTTTGAAATATTTGTTACTTATTTATTGGTCAATAAATGATCTAAACATTCATGTAATAGTATTCATGATAATACTAGGTATATCAGTAAAATGAATAGTAATAATAATAATAATAGCTTTATTGTCCAACTGTTATCCACCAATTATAGGACAAACTAAAGAATGCACATGCATAACAAGTGTTCATTTGAAAAGTCAATCTAGGTTACTTTGAAATTTTGATAGAATAAGACGCAAATATATTAGTATGCGTTTGTTGTTCCGTAAACGTAAATCCAAATGACATTTGATAATGTCAATCACAAATATCAGTTAGCGCATAAAATAATCGTGCGTCGATTCTGGTTTAAATAAATTGCTTCTCAGTTTTAAAATGGCTTTCACTTTAGAACATAAACTTTTTTTAGTCCAGGCTTATTTTCGTGGTAATAAAATTTATGGTTTATGGGTTTATTCAGTTCAAGATTGCATGGTAGAATTTTAAGTTGAGTTTCCACATTTTTTAATAGATTATATACAATTTAAGAATACTTTGGATAGAACTTTAAAACTTTTTTCTGAAACTGGTAGTCTCTTAAGAAAATGAGGCAGCGGAGCAGTTAAGAAACGTACACCTCAAGTTGTCAATCGTGTTGAAGAAATAATGGAAAATGAACCACAAACATCTGTTCGACATTTGAGTCAACAAATAAACCTTTCTGTTGGTACAACTCACAAGATATTAAATAAAGATATGCAACTTTATCCATACCGTGTCACAGCAGTACAAGAATTGTTGGAAATTGATTACCCACGTAGACTACAGTTTTGTAATTGGTTTGTAAATATGAACATGGAATGGAGAACTTTCGCAAAGAGTCATCTTTACTGATGAAGCATGGTTTTATAAAACGGGATACATAAATTCACAAAATACAAGAATTTGGAGTAGTGAAAATCCACATGTAATTAATGAAGAATCGCTACATCCAGAGAAAATTGGTGTTTGGGCAGCGATAAGCCAAAGGCGAATAATTGGACCAATATTTTTTCAGGGAACGTTAACTGCTCAAAGGTACCGTACGGAAATTTTACAACCATTTGTCAATCAGTTGCATGATGATGAACTTCAAAATGCATATTTCCAACAAGACGGAGCACCTTGTCACTGTACTGCAGAATCTTTGGAATATTTAAGAGAATTTTTTGATGAGCGTATAATTAGTCGAAATACTGAAATTGCCTGGCCTGCACGTTCATGAAATTGGGTTGGTACTTTAACAACTTCCACATAATGACAATTATTATTTGACATTGAAACTATAAGTTTGTGTCAAATTTTTCAAAACTCTTATTAACAAAATTATTTGTGTGTAGATGTAAATGGACAACATTTTCAACAACTTCTGTAGCTATATGTAAATTTTGATTATGATTTCGATATTAAATAAATTATTTGTTTTCTTTTTCGTTGTAGTATCATTTCAATGCCATAACCTTTTTTTTACAATGAAACCAAATGAAACTGTCAAGCATCAAGTAATGTGTCATTATATGGAAGTGGTTAAAGTACCAACCCAATTTCACAGTCTACTCCAATTATTAATTTTTTCGATGTCTCTTTATAATGAGGTGACCAAACAGGAGAAGCATACTCTAATTTACTGAGGAACAAACTATAATATATAGTTCTGAACAAAGACATAGAAGGGAAGAGTTTAGAGGTACGCAGAACAAATCCTAATGTCCTTGAAGCAGCGACACATATATTATTGATATGTGGCACAAAAGTTAAGCGAGAGGCGAACAAAAACCCAGTAATGGGTTTAGAACACCGCATCTTGGTAACGAATCCGTTACTGTACATATTTTGGGTTCTTCTGTAGTTATTTTGGTAGCATATTTCCAATTTTTTCGTTTTAAAAGTATCCGAAAGTATTCGTCCTCTACGTATTTTATAAACCCCATTTTGGAATAGTTATTTTCGTAACAAGTGCTATTCCGAAACGAAAGCAGGAGTTACCGATACGAGCGCAGCGAGTTTTGGTATCTGCATAAGTTTCAGAATTGCTTTAAGTTTTTGTAAGATATCACGAACGTGAAACGTCACGAAGGATGGATACCCACAAGTGTCGCAGAAGTATACTTAGAATCATCGATCCAAAATAAGAAGAAATTGGTAAAGCAGATTTTTGTACAGAATCAGCATCTTCTACAGTTAAGGACGATAGATTTTCCACGATGAAAGCGAATTCGTCCTCTGCGTTGAAGGAGGTTACTTTTTCATCCTCTTTTACTTCTTCACCCTAAGATTTAACTGGTGTGCAATTTGATAATTTAAGAAACTGTTGTATCAACATATATAATAATAAATCTCAAGTGTGAGTAGGTACAACCTGCATTTTTTATTTTTTAACATTTCCGTATTAGTGCGGGAATTGGTCATTTCCCACACTCAATTTTGTCGGAATGTTGAATTTTTTAACGATTGTAGGAAAAATTTCTATCCAATTTTTTTTTATAACTGTTTCATACTCAGCATCGAAGATTATGGTAAAAAATATGTTAAAATGGCCTTGCATCTATAGCCCCTTAGATAATGTTAGATATTGAAATCTCTTTAAAAATATGTAAAAAGTCTGTGAAATATCGGGACATTATAATCAAAGTAAATGTTGGGTCCAGCACCGTTTAAGAAGTGTTAACAAGTATAACTTTAATAACAATGTTTAACGCAAATTTAAAACATCCATTTTTAGATTTAGTAGTTTCTACATGTAATGGCAGTAAATTAATTTTGAAAGCTTAAGGAAGTCGAAAGTAAGTCTTTGATTTCTTTTTGTTGGTTGATATATCAATTATTTTTTAACAGAGAAGATTAGATTCGGCTCAAAAGCTTTTTATATGGAATATGTACTTTTTGAACGACTATTGTGGAAGGCGAAATTTCTTTTTATTATATTTCTTACATGTAATACGTTCGAACAGAATATCGCTAAATGCTGTGAATATATTTTATCGGTGAATTAATTCCGTAAAAGGAATTCATTTATTAAAAGTGAAAGAGGGAAGTGATCATACAAATTTTATCTTTGACAGAGGTTTTGTCACGAATTAACCGACTCTTGGGATAAGTTCAACACCGAAGGCGATGTAACAAATAATCAATGATATGGATGATTGAATGAAAATTATATGTATGTACATATATTTCTGGGATATTTTATATACTTATTAATTATGTTTTTATTAATTTACCAATTTAAATAAAACAAAAAGTGAATATACGAGGGCTGTTTGATATATAAGGTCTCCAACAACGTCATTGTTTGAGTAGTTGGGATACAAGTTCTAACCTGCAAACCGTAACTTCGAGTATCTTGTCTTAGCATCTTAAGCTACATTTACCTGTACACTGTCGTTGGTCAACAGTGTTATTTTTCTTGAGATCGAGTTCTAAGATGCGCACCAATTAGCGATCCGTGATAGAATTTTTAACGCTGACAGATTGCGTGCTCACAGAAATTTGCAGGTGCTTAGGAGTTGTTAATGTAAAAATGCGAAAAATGTTCGCCAGTCGGTTCGATGTGCAAACCCCTGTCATAGAGGCGAAATCTAAGTGTTTGAGGAAAAGCGATCAGATCGATTAAAGAATCGAAGAAAAGTGAATGCACTGATTCAAGAAAATCGCCAGATTATGCAAAATAAATTTCTCAGTAATTAGGCACTTCACGTATGACTTAAATGGGCTATATTTTTCGGAGTTAAAACAATAAAAAAGATTGGATGGAAACGCAGAGCCTCGGTTGCTGGAACATTCACTTAACGTTAACAAAATGCACTTGGCTTCGTGAACGTACACTGTCTCATACTTCGCCTTCTTTTTCACTTTTCTTTTTATGCGTTTTTGGGAAAAGTAAAAAAAGTTTCTGGATATGTCGGCAGTACTTACAAAATTAAATTAGCGCGTATTAAACAAAAGAAAATTAACTCTAACCTAAACATAGATGTTTCGTCATGAAACGAAATTTGTAATATTGTGTATATTTATACAGGCTGACCTTGAAATAAAGAGACAACGTATGATAAATGGAAAGATGTAATTATGTAGAATATAAATCCAAATTATTGTGACTCAATTACGACGCGAGCCCCAAAATTAAAAACACCCCGAAAATTGTATTATATGATTCAAAATATTCAAAATATGTATAAGTAATAAATACTTCACACATACATACGCTATAGCATATTTTTACATACATAGTAGCTGGACGAACTGGACAATAACAAAGCTATTATTATAGCTATTGTCGTTCAACTTTAAGATACCGTCTCTGATATTTTTTTATAATCGTACAATAGCTTTATAAAAATTAGTAAATATCTTTGTCATTGTTTTTTCTCGCTTATGGGAGGAAATTTTGGGAAACTATTTTGGATTTATGTTCTATATAATTACATCTTTCCATTTTTAAAACGTTGCCTTTTTATTTCAAGGACAACCTGTATACGTTAGATACAAGTAATTTTAGCATCAAAAATTTAAGTATAACACTTCAAATTTTATAGATATTCAACGTGCATTTTCAAGTGTAAAGCACTGTATAATGTACTTTTACTAGCATATTCAAAATTATAATATTTTCTTTAGATTCTAGAAATTTACGTTCGCTAATCTATTTATTACCTAGTTTAAATATTAGACCGTTTTTTTATTGCCTAGTGAATGATTTCAATAGACCTTTAATATGATCAACCATTGTTAATTAAATATGCACAATAGGCTCACTATTCCTAAATATGTATGTACCGTAAAAATCTATTATTGTAGAATGGAACAGACGGAAATACATACTTAGATTTAGGACACCTACTAATACTTAATGAGGAAGTTTTTTTATTATTATATTTATTTATTAGTATGATCTTTAAGACTATATTAAGACATTGGGCATTATTGCACGTAGGTAAATTCCCCGTTATGACATCAAACATATACGCACATTTTAATTATGTAATAGTATAGGTACTAGTATTTTTCTATCTACCTGTAACACCATATTCACATTCTTAACACGACACAGTACAGAACAAGACACACACAGTCTTAACAAATGCAGTAAAGAATTAAGTTTAAGTTTACATTAAGTGCTACATTGCGAGATTTATCTTAAGAAATTAGGTTTAAGTGTTTTTTTTTTGTAAAACAAAATATTCAGAAAATACACAAACATTCAATATAACTGCCACCAACCAAAGTAAATAACCAGCTTATACGGAAGTTGCACCCCGTGAGCGGTGGGTTAAACACAAAATTACACATTGTCCTTCACGTGCCGAATTCAACGCAACATTTAGTATTTTGAGAGTTATAATTTACACAATAGGCATTACTCAAGAAAACGTCCTATACATTGTACAGACGTTGAATTATAGAAAAGATGGGTTCCACGGCTATTAACGGATGACGAGAAAGAACAAAGAACAACATTTGGCAAGAACTTCTCAACCAGTACCGACGTGAAGGAAATTATTTTCTCAGAACATTACGACCGGGGAAGAGTCTTTAGGGTTCATCATTATGATCCCGAAATCAAGCGGTCGTCAATGGAATATTGTCGTCCTGATTTTCTACGTGTACGAAAATTCAAGAGTTCTATAAGTCATAGTTACTATTTTCTGGCATGCAAAGGGAGTAATTCATACCGAATATGTGCCGAAGGGATCAAGTAAATATAAATTACTAAGGAATCGTATTCGGAGCAAGGCCGGAAAAACGAATTTGTGCTTACACCAACAGAATGCCAGACTGCTGTGCAGAACTGAAACGATGAAGACAGTAACAAGCTTGAAATTCACTAGTATTTCCTACCCTCCATACAGTCTAAACTAAGTACCTTTAGATTACTAGTTGTTCCCAAAGTTGAAGGAAGTATTGATTAGTCAAAATTTTTCATCAGCACTGAAATTCGGGCTATTCTTCATAATTGAACAAACGGTAAACAAGACAAGAACGTTTTTCATGGATGGAATGAAGAAATGGATACAGCGTTTGAAAATGTGTTGCATTAAATCGTGATTATGTGGAGAAATAATGATAGGATTGGTAGAATTTACTTAATTTTGGGACTGGTTGCATTATTTTGTCTTTACTTATTCTTGTTTTATAAATTTGGAAACTTTATATATCAATTGGGCCCCGTATCTAAGATATGTTCCTTCTCAACAAAACTTTTTCCAGAAAGTATTTTTACGAAAATCTAGCAAAACGTTATTTTTGTAAAATAAATAATAAATTTCCTATTATATTAATTATACTTAATTTTAATCAAAGTTTGTACATAATAATTTGTTTTAAGTAATTTTAGATAGAATTTATAATATAAAAAATAATTAGTAATCAATAAATCACATTAATTATTACTGAAGGCCAGCTAAGTAATTTATTTAGTTATAAAATTCAGTTAGTGCGATTGCAATATAACTTTAATTGGATGTTATTTCCCTAGAACGATTTATTTACATGAAAAATAAAGTTTTTAATTGCATAATAAATTTGTAAAGTTAAGTATTAATTACTTTAATGTGTTTGTGTAATGGGAAGATTATTTAGTGTGTTGTTAAAAACAGGATTGTATACGTGACACGTTAATATCACTTAATGTACAAAGTGATTTGAGTATAAAAGATTATGTAAGAGAATATGTAGCAATAATAGAGTAATAACGTTATCAAGTGTAGGTATCATGAAAGATTCTAGTTAGGACAGTGTAGAAAACGAAAAAGAAACTCGAAATATCAACAGAAGACACTCAATGTGGATTGACGTGTGGGAGAAGCATACAAGATTTACACTTCATGATAAATTTACAAAAAAAAAGACAGAGATATGCGTATTTGTTTCATAGATTTAGAAAAAGCGTACGATCGAGTAATAACAAAAGATATATAGAAAACATTAGAAAAGGGTTAGTAGGGAGAAGGACAAAAGGAATATTAAAAGTTTATAAAAATCGAAAAAAAGGAGTGTACGTAAGGCCTATTATTGATTGAGTCAACTTTGAACAATTAATATATATGAATATAAACAAAATATATGTAAATAAATATAATATAAACAAAAAACGAGAACGTTTAGCAATTAGTTAAGCCAACAATACTACAACAAATATTGATCTCAGGTGTCATAGAGAAGTCGTTTGAAGGTCACCAAATTATGGAAGTGTATATCGATAATCGAAGAAATTTGGTTGAAGTTGCTGCTCATAACGCAGAAAGGAAACTTGACCAATACATTGGTTAGAGAAAACGAAAGATCTAAAGTACAGGAAGGGACGTGTCAAGAATGGTGGAACAAGAAAATTAAAGAAAGATAATTGTGTTGTAGCATAACACTTCGTTTTGAAGAAGCCTATGTAGGAAGTTAAGGCTGACTGCAAAACGTCTAAAAGAGAGTGAAGACACGTTAAAACGAGAAAGGAGAAGAGCGTGATCAAAGCTCCTATGGGGATAGACACCGTCTACCTTAAACCACAAGTATTTCAAAAATCGTCGACGAACTTGCTCAGGCAGACGCTTTATGCGCGATAAAATGAATACCATATCAAGCTGTCAGATTCCAACCGTGATCTCACTGTGTTATATAAGGAAGTCAATACGCTCACGTTAGAAAATTCATTCCATTTCCAAAAAATAATTCCAAGAGTTTGTGTAGCCTGCTTAAACACATTGCTGATATTCTCATTGAAGATCAATTTCATATCGAAGACAACGCCCAAGTCTTCAATAGATTCAACATGTGATGTATTCATATCTCCAAATTGGTAATTGAAGTTTATAACTTGTATTCTTTTCGTAAAATATATAATTTTACATTAACGGGGTTCAAAAATAAATTGTTATTTTTGCACTAAGTCCGCATGTTAATTAGACCAGCCTGTAGTAGAAGGCAGTCCCTCGAGTCGATGAAACAACTTCATGTCATCGGGAAAGAAAAGGTTATTAAATTCAATCGGGTTTGCAAGATCATTAATGAAAATAATAAAAAGAAGTGGGCCCAAGTTAGAGCATTGCGGAACTTCAGATGTGGCAATGCAAAAGGCGATGAACAATAAACGTCGTAGAATACACGTCGAGGCCTATTAGTGGGTACAAGCTTAGAAAGTAAATTAGCGATTTATTAAACCCAAAACTCACCAACATAATGGGCAAGATAGCCTGATGCACTCGATCAAATGCTTTGGCAAAGTCGGTATATACAACATAAACCTGTGCCACAATCCAACGCATCAGTAACGTATTGAGAAAATATCACTAGGTTAGAGACAGTAGATCGCTTTTAGCCATGCTGATCCCAGTGATATCGCAGTTTTAATAAGAGGGTATAATTTTTGGTACAGTGCAATTTCAAAAATTTTTGCAAAGTTCGGTAAGATGGCAATAGGTAATGAATAGATAATGTCCGTAGTATTACCAATGAGAACAATTTTAGTATTCTCTCAAACAACGGGAACAGTAGATGTAGTGGAAGTGTTCGCATACACCAAAAAATTTTTTAATCTCGTTTTAAATATTATTAATCACAAATAAATCAAATTTAGAAATGATTAAAAATTCGCCAAGATACTTTGTGGAACTTTATTCATATTTTGAAGTGAAAGTCTTTCTTGTACATAATCGAACTGGTCATAACGACACGATTCCGTGAACCTTCAGGGTCAGGTTAAACATTAAATATATTCTCTCACTTTATTTTTCAAGTTAGTCTTATCCTAGAAACCAAAAACGTTACAAACTTGCATGAATCTGATATCAAATATTACGGGCTCTTACGATAGTATAAAATGTAACGTCTGTTACCATTTGAAACCATTTCTCTCTGAGAAAACAAAGAAGCAAATTTACATAATCAACCTTTGTCCAGGATAGTATCTATAAAATACGATTTTAGATTATCAAGAAGAGAAAACGAAGAATAAAATTTATAAATAATTTATACAGATTGAGAACTACATGCAATATCAACAGATTGAATTATGACTAAATAAAATATACCTATCATTTCTATGGATATTTTTGATTTACTTAATTATCGAAAGGCGTTCCTGTTGTTATTCAGTGAAACCACACGATTGTTATTGTGATTATTACTATTACACGGCTAAGTGCTGAAATAGAATTAATTGCTATTATTACACAAATTATAGCTGACTGGCTGGTAATGCATTTTGTGTGGGAAACAGGTTGGAAATTTTGTAATATGTTTTTGTATTGTATTTGTTCCAAAGATATTTCATATTAAAATATGTATTTACAAATAGTTTTATCTTGACATGAAATAGACATTAATTGTTGTGGAATTTTCGAGCGATTTATTTTAGTTTGGAGTAGCTTGTTTTGTTTAACACCTAGTATTAGGAAATATGTTAAAGTAAAGAACAATTTAACATTAACCCATTAAGGCCCAAGGGTAAAAATAACTAAAATCTTGAAAAGAAAACAATTTAGTTTTATTAAATATCCACAAAGATAGAGACACATAAACAAAAAAACTGAAAAACTTTAAACCTAAGGCTACAATAAAATGTTGCGTATACGCAACGTTGGGCGTACCCACTAGCGTTTGTGAAAACTTTCAAAGCAGATGGGATGTAAATGACAGTTATGTACATTTTTTGCACATATAGATCGTAGTACATTGTCTGCGTCCAAGATTAGGTTTACTTGTTCCAGTTGCTGTCTCAGAATTCTCATCTTCTACAAAAGCGTCTTCACTTTTTATTAGAGCAACAGCCAGATACGAACGGAAGTTAAATTGAGACATTGAGACATCAACCACATTGATGAAAAGTGGCCACCACCACTTTTTGCCTCTAACACGAATTCTATAGTTGGCGATGCCATTATCATGTAGGTCTACACCACCCATATTTTGATTGTAGTCGTTTATAACGTTAGGCTGTTGCACAGAAATATTGCGTTTTTCTTTTCTGCTGTACCTTTTCACAGATACAAGAGGTTCTATAGTACCATTGTAGGTCGCAACAGTGACAACAGAATTGTCGTTCCATCTTACAAGCGTAATTTGGTTTGAAGAATCAAAAGAATAATCATACGATCCGCGATCTTTCTTTTTCACAATTTTGTAAGACTCTAAGGTATTATTAGATGTTCTGTTTTCTCTCACTGAGTATTTCATCCACCTGATGAAGCCATTGTATGGCGAAACAATATTGTAGTGGTATTTACAATAAAAGAATTTTTGAAACTAGAAGTTTAATTACTTATTTCTTAGCGTTATTTATACTTTCATTCAGTTCCACCAGTCGCGAAGTCCACGGGAACACAAATTACATGTAATTATGTGGTTCCCAGACCTTATCTTGATTGAAGTATGTAGGATAAAAATCCTGAGACTTTAGGGGGAAATTTCCACACACATAGCAAGATAAATCCGGATGATTTCAGCACTGACGGGACATTTTTATAGAAAGTAACAAGTTTCTAATTTGTATTCCAGCTGCAACCACTTTTTGGAGAATTTGAATATAAGTATTCGTGTTGACAGGCTCTCTAGCAGCGAGCGAATCACAGCGAATCGTGCTCTTTCATTGTTCTAGAACAAATGAACATGTTTACTTATTATTGTGCATCTTAATATTTTATATTTTGTTAAAAGGTTATTCGCTTTGAAAAATACCTTTTCTATTTAATCATTTCGAACCCGATATACGAAGAAGAAATATTACTTGAAAGAAACGAAGGTAAGATTTGTTTGTAATCAGTATATACAAAATAGTCCTATCTACACAAAATTGTGTGAAATGGTTTGCCATTGTAGACCAATCTTATCTAACTTGCATAAATTCATGAATCTATTCATGAACATATTTAAACATAGCTATCCTTTCTATTTACCATCCGGGCGTTTTTATCGCTCCTAAGGATCCGCTTTAAAAATTAATGTAAAATACAGATTCAGATTTCTTACTTATTTATTTAATTTGTATTTCAGTAAATATACTTTAAACTTCGATTTAGTTCATTTATGATTACTTTTGCCCAGACATGAAAGAACGCATGTTTTAGTCATTTGCTTTCTTAATTTTCGAATATACAGGATGTCATGAAAAGAAAAATATAACGTGTGAAAAATGGACGTGTAAACGTGTAGATCAATTATATATATTACAAATAAGGGGTTATGGGGGTATTGGCTAGGTATAATAATAATGAAATTATTCTAAGATAAATAATAAAATTATATTTTAGTTATTTTGTAATACAATAATTTGTGGTGTTGGTGAAGTTCCTTCAAAGGTCCAGGACGTGCGCGGTATTGGTGGTTAATTAAAATAAATATACAACAACTTAATACATAAAATAAAACACAGCGGCGTCCTTAAATTTTGTATTTATATTTACATAATAATAAATCGAAATTCGTATATTAAAATAAAAGAAATTGATGTATGTAAAAGTCATTAAATTAGTAATATATACACAAGGGGCGATAAATTAGTAATCGAGAAATTAATGTAAAATATCTGAAATGGAAAGGTGAAACAGTAATAAAACAAAGTACTATATGTACACGAGGAGCGGCAATTAAGTAACTAAAATTAACACATAAAAATACTCTGAAACGAACGTTAAATGGAGTAGTAAATTAATGGTTAATTAATTACGATGAATATAAAAGAATCTCTGTATAGAACAATACAGTTACCTTGAGTTGGCAGCCACGTGGTGTGAAGATATACTCGGACAAGTATATGTAGAGCGGTGTTGGCCGGTGGGATAAGAAATTAATTAGTTTAAATTAATATGAATTCGCTTAAAAGAATAACATATATAGAACAATACAGAATTACCTTAGAAGCGGAAGAACACCTGGTCGGCGTGATAGCATCGTGACTTGGACAGTACACGGGGTGCGATGTGTAACCTTCGGAGGCACTAGCGAAAAAGCCCTGATCGTTGTCCGCATCGAACGAAAAATGTATAGAAACGGTCGGTTTATGATCTATCGAAGAGGATCGATAACTTGAATTATAGTTAATTAAAAGCGCGACCTGAAGACGTCGTCTGTCAATGTCATAATTATTCTTAAAATAACCCTTGTGACATAAGCTTCCTAACGATATCAAACACGACACATAAAAGAAGATGTAAATAATATTAAATTAAAACAATTTAAAATATGGAATTTATCTAGAAGAAATTCGACATTAACGTTAGGGTTCTGAGAGTCAGGTAGAAAGAAGGGTCTCGGTCAAGAAGATGACAAAAGAAATGCTTTCTCTTTGTAACGAAAATGAAAGTTTGTAAAAATGCCAAAAAAAAGTCTTAGTTAAATATAATTTAATGATATGTTTAAAGACGAAAGAATATGTATTTAAATAAATGAATTAAACTTCTATACGCTAAGCGTAACATATAGAATATGAATCTAAAAAATTAAGACACGAATCCCAAAATTAAAAACCGACTGAATGGATTCAGAATATCTATAAGAAATATCTCTATTGAATTTACAGACAAACATACGTTTATGTTTATAAAAACTCTAAAATATAAGATTGTCTGGGCAGCTGTCGATGTTATAAGGACTCTAGAAGATAGCAGCTTTGTTTCTTAGGGTTTAATAATCGAAATACGATTATGTGCGAACATATCAGCTGTGAATCATTTATAAACTCCTAGTTAAAGTCGAAATAAAATGCAGTGGCAGGACAAATATATTTTTAAATATCTTTGTCATTTTTTTTCTCGCATCTTTGGAGAAATTTGTGGAAAATATTTTGGATTCTTATTCTATTTACTTCCAATTTAGCTGGAACGTTATATCTGAACTTGAAATACATGCATACATACGTCCTTCGTTTTCAATTTTTTCTTTTTGTGTTTCTTTTTTTAAATTGCATAATATTGTACCAATTTTTTTATTTGAACGTTCATATAACACACTTGTCCACATTGGAACTAATAGCTGCTAAATACACAATAAATTTTAATTAAATATAAGGAATACCTTTAGAAAGGCAAAATATTAAACGAATAGAAGAAAAGTTCAAATACTATTACGTGCTAAAGGACTGAAATAGTATACGCTCTCTGTACCATAAAATATAATTATGTCTTTCAATTACAAATCTACATTGTGCACCATAACAAGTATTGTATAGTATTGCTTTCTATTAAACCATTATAATAATATTTACAACTTGAATGATATCAATGAAATTATTAATGCATTTCATGTCAACCCGAGCTAGTTTGCTATGAAAAACTACACACTTAAACAAAATATACATTTTTGAGGTTAAATAATATGTATTCGTACTTATCCTTCGAAACGCAATCGATATTAGAAAGTGACTCTAAAGATGTCAACGTTGATTTAAGTACTTGGCGGTTAATTATTAATTTCACTTGACTGTGCAATTTTATATGCGCAAGAATATATGTAAATACTCGACGCAATTCAATGGATTGCGTTTCCTTTCATTAAACAAATATGGTCAATTCACGCTGTTTATAAAAGTAAACGATGTTTAATGCATCTTTCATAAAAGTGTCGATGTAGCTTTTCGTAGGAAGTGCGTTTATATCATACAATGATATATTATGTATAATAAATTAAAACTTGTTTTTCTTTCTTTCTGAATATTATAGTGTTCTTGATTATGAAGAATTTTAGCTTTCCATCCATACTTTTCAAGTTTTACTATGTCTGGCTTTCCGAATCTTCTTCGTGAAATAAATTATTGTTCTCTATGTATATCGGTTAATTTTTTGTAAAATTGAACGTTGTTGTTCAATTCTTAGAACGTAGTTCTACAGTTCTGTTCATTTTTGTCTGAAAAATATGGTCATATTACAGATTATGCAGACGTATCAGTCGGTCAAATTTTCGTGCTAATATTTTATTTTTACAGTTCTTGCGCAGAAGAAGTGCTCCGTTTTGGAACATGCGCATTTCAGTTTATTGCACGCTGTTTATGCTCTTGTATGTTTCCGCGGAAATGCCTGTTTCCTTTTTAATGTGAGAGTGGTTTTGTTTTTTATGATAAATTTCGGAAGTGCTTTTGTATTTTTCGACTTTTATAATTATTATTTCTTATTTAAATAGAGTACATATATATTTTAAGTAATAAATCTATGTATACTAGCAAATTTATTATTCTAATAGTTTCTCTTCTGCAACTTTTTTTAACGTCTCCGAAATTTTGTTGTTTTCGGTTGTATCCTAATAATAGGTAATACATTGCGGTTATAATTTTTTTCCCAACGATTTAGAGAGGTAAATTTTTCTTCAACATAATAGCTAGTAAAATTCTTGAAACTATATCAAAAATTCTAAATTATTAAAATTACTTTTAGTGTGAAGATTTAAAACGTTTTTCATTATTATATTTACATATTGTATATAAAGTTTGTGCTGCGCATTTTAAAGATTGCATGTTTGCTGGACGTAGTAAAAATTGTCTAAAGAAAAACGCAGTACCAATAGAATTTATTTCGGAAAATAAAGGTGTTAAAATAGACAAATATATTAAAGAGTGGCAAATCATGATTAAAGCGTTTTGTAGACAAATATACAAAGAGAAAGAATCGAACTCTGGTGTATATAAGTTAACATGTGAAGATTGTGATAAGGTATACATAGGACAAACGGGGAGGACATTCAAAATTAGGATGAAAGAATACGAGATAATTCATAAAGAAAAGAAAACAGATTCAACTTTCGCATGTATTGTATAGATATCAGTCATAGATTTAATCTAGATTTCAAAATTTTACACATTCAAGATAAAAGTAAAAAACTTAACTTTCTAGAGAACGTGGAAATTAATAGATACAATAGTTTAGGATTAGCTTTAAATGACCAACTAGATTTAAACAACTCCCCTCTACTAAATTTAAAATTGTAAAATTGTTCCACCACCATTTTTCTCAATAATTTTTACATACATAAATAGAGCAGACCAATTTCCGTGTGCGCCATGAGCGCCGGTATGGGAGTGTAATTCGTGATATATTAGAATATGCGATAGAATAGGGACGCAACATGGGCTTGTTACCGATATAAGTATAGAAGTAGAGACATTTATTCTATCAGAAATAATAAATATACATTTGGTTTTCTGCTATTAAAGTAATATGCATAAACACACGAAAAATAAGAATAGTGCATATTATAGCAGCGTCGTATGTACCTATAAATAAAATGGAAAATGTATGAAATCAGTGATTGTGTGCACGACAGAGGATTTAAAAAAACACTTACCGTTTTAAGCGTCTTCCAAGGATCGACAAACTGGAGAATCAGGTGCGTTTCTAAGGTTATTTCTGTCCGCCGTGAGGAAAAAATATGTTTATATTCGGAAAACGAGCGTTCTACATCTAGTGATGTTATATTCGCATAATCAAAATACTTTTTTAAGCAACTTAACGCATCTGTAGACGTGCCCTCACAAATACGTGTTAAGGTGTCAAAATCTGCATTTCTGTCTAAAACACTTTCAAATTTAATTAGAACACTTTCACTTTTTGCGTCTTCTACAGCACACAGTTGTGCGTGAACGTCTTTAACGATTTGCAGTGATTCCTCTAACGACAACGACGAATTTTCTAATTTTGTTATTGCTTCTTCTAGTCCCGAGTAATTCTCACGAATTCTGTAAATCCATTTTAATCTGCGCATCTTGTTTGTATTGATTGCTGCACTTTCTTTCGGCTCGAATGATTAAACCACGTCCTTAATTTTTTCAAAATGTTCATGATAGTAAAAACCCCGCCTGTAACCATGTACCCCAACGTGTCAACGTGTCGGCTGTAGTGGGTCAGGGGTATTGGGACACAATGCGTGAAATTTCCGAATACGTTTTGGAGGGAGATTTCAGGAATACTGCCTTTGTACTCGATATTAAAGCATCTAGCTCTGGATAACATCTACGAACCTGTTCTGCCTCAAGGTGTAGAGTATGGAGTTTACAAGTAATATGTAACAAGTTAGGACAATATTTTCAAAGGGATCGGCCTACAGAACACATGGTTGCGGCACCATCGGTCATAAACATTAATACTTGGTCTTTCGAAACTTTAAATTTTTCCAAAGTATCTAATAGCACCTCTGAAATTTTTTCGGCATTACATTGTTCTAGTCGTCTGGATCCTAATAAAATTGAAGACGTTGGTTGATGTTGTTCCATATTACCACATTAACTACAGACTTTGTTTTGTGTCAGTTGTTTCGTCCACATATAACCACAGTTTTTTATTTTCAGTTCGGCTTTGATTTTATTTTGGGCCTGTTTGCGCACCGATGGTAAATTCCTTCGTAACGTTGTCTTGCTCGGTAATGTTTGATTCGCGTATTTATTCCAAAATGAAATAAATGAATCATTACTTAACAAGGTAAACGGCAGTGTACACACAATCATAGTTACACATAGTTCATGTATAAACTGTTGTCGATTAATTTTGTTATTATTCTGCTTCGAACTGCTTACGTGTTCTTTACAACGTGTTTTTGACCAGCAGATTAGATATGTATGGCACACTACACATTTAATTTTTGAGGCATCGTATATTAAATCCGGGAAATCCATAATAAACTTATTCACTTCGTCTGACAAGGGTCGTTTTCTCGATTTATGTGTCGACGACATTTTATTACGTATGCTTACACTTACATGCAGTCTAAGCAAGTACCAAACACATACTGAATGCTTTTTATTAGTTCTGATGCAATACAATCATCCTCACATCGGCTCACATGGCGCGCACGGAAATTGGTCTGCTCTATACATAAATATTCAAACTTGTATTGTACATATTCAGTATTTCATCCACCTGTTGAAGCCATTGTATGGCGAAACAATATTATAGTGAATTTACAATGAAAGGAATTTTGAAACTATCAGTTTAATACTTATTTCTTAGCGCGATTTTGTAGGCAATGGGAAGTAACGATAGATTATAATATTAATCAAATTTCCTCGTGTCGTCTGAATGAAGACGGTTTGGAAAACTTTTTTGGTAAAATACAACAATCCAATTTATTCGTATATTTCAAACCATACGGAGGAAACCAAGGGGCACTTGGAAAATGGATAGTATATCACTTAATAAATTTGTTGAATACATTTCCAAGTTCGAGAATGTTTTTGAATTTTTTCCTTGATATTCTGTTTACCAAAATGTAGGAATTCAACTCAACAATAAATTATCAAGTTTGCCATTAACCCGTATCTGTATTTATTTCTCTCATGAGTTCCTTATTGCATTATACATTAGTTTAGATAAGGATGTGGTAACTATTGAAAATAAGTACTAAACTTCTGGTTTGAAAATTTTTTTTTTTTGGAAATCCACTACAATATTGTTTCGTCATACAAAGGCTTCATCTACTGAATATTTAAATACAAATTTTTGAGAAAAATGTGGAAACAGTTTCTGGCCATAATGTCTTTCTTTATTGTTGCTATAAAAAATTTTGCATGTGATGGATATATTTTTTGGCATATTTAATAAACAAGAAATCCATGAATAAAGTTTTTATCAAATTACATGTTAATTAGGTAATTGCATATATAATTTAGAGGTAAGGAAATTGTTAAACTATTTTTATGAAAGCGAATTTGGTTTTAAAATATGCAAATCACATGTAATTCTTTAACTATAAAAACAGCGTGAGTTTACTTTAAAATTTTCGTTTAAGTCTACAGAATAACAGAATAACAGCTAATTATTTAATTACTTCTCTTAGTGGGAATATATGTATATCATACAAATATAAATCGTATATATTATATTAGTCAAGAATACGTCATTTGGTTCAGTTGGGTTGAACTAAACTAGAGGAGCACTATGCTCAAGTGGCTGGACTTGCACTTGAGTACAGCGCTCTTTGTACCACCATGAATATGTCCTTAGTTCGGTTGTGATTCATGTACGCAGAGGAATTATAAAATCTATAGGCAAGAATAAAATCTAGTACAGAAACATCAAAGATACCGACTACAAGTGACACATTTGTATAATCTTTGATAATATCTTACGATTTTAATATTTTCTATAGCAAACTTAACACATATCACACAATCTATTATTGCAAACGGCGGCTTGTGCTGGATATCGGGAATGTGGATGTGCCGTGCTAATAATCATGAAATTATTTGATAATAAAATAATTAGTGGTGCTGGTGAAGTCCCTTCAAAGGTCCAGGACGTGCGTGGTATTGGTTAATTTTAATAAATCTACAACTTACTTACTAAATAAAACACATAAGCGTTGTCCTTAAAATTTGTATTTATATTTACATAAGAAAGAAATGAAATTGGTATATTTAATTATTTAATTATAGTAATTAAACAAAAGTAATATATACACGAGGAGCGGTAATTAAGTAATTAAAAATTAACACAAAATGTCTGAAACGCACGTTTAATTGAGCAGTAAATTAAGGGTTAATTGAATACGATTAATATAAAATAATCTCTGTATCGAACAATACAAAGTTACCTTTGTGTGGCGATGATGGTCACGTGGCCTTCGAAGATATACCTTGGTCAAGTATATGTAGAGCGATGTTTGGCCGGAGGCATAAGAAATTAATTAGTTAAATTAATATGGATTCGCTTAAAAGAATAATATATATTGAACAATACAAAATTACCTTTTAATTGCGGTGAGATGCAGGGGCACGTGCATCGTGGCTAGCACTTGGACAGTACCGCACGTAAGATGTGGATCTTACGAGAGTTCTAACGAGAAGATATCTGATAGTTTTTGTATCGAAAGAACACTGGTTTTGAAAACGGTCTGTTTTATGACCTGTCGAAGAGAGGGGTCGATATCTTGAATTCTAATTAATTAAGAAGCGGGACCTGAAGAGGTATTCTATCGATGGCATAAATATTATTAAAATAACGGTTGTGACATAAGCTTCCTAATGATATGAAACACAACATATAAAGGAAGATGTATGTAATTAAATTAAAAGAATTTAAAACGAAATGTATCTAGAAAGAAATTCCACAGTAACGGTTGTTGGGTTAGGTAGAAAACTAAGGGTTACTGACGGTCAGGATATAACAAAAGGGATGCTTTCTCTTTGGACACGAATACATACAAGAAGAATGTCTAAGTTAATATCGAGATATTTAAAGAAGAATATATTTAAAAATAAATTAAAATATTCTATATGCGGAGCGTAACACTATAAATGAACTCCTGTACAGTAGATCTGTACTGTAGTACTGACCTGTCAAAAGCGTTTGATATTATAAATACTTTTAAATAAAAAATATTATGCACTTGATTTTTGTTGTAGAATATGTCCACTACAAAGTGTAGAGATCCTACATATTCTGTATCCTTACTAGCGGAAGTTAAGGTTTTAATCGAGCCAATGTTTCTTCGTCCTGTTTATGAACGTTTTACAGCATTAAAGTATTGATCTATGAAATATACAAAAAGATACAAATGACGCCGGCTGCAATAACTCGCAGAAAAATCCTAGTGCTTGGTTGATGTGTATCAACACAGATTCGAAATGAATTTTGCTCTTGACACTATAAGAAATCGTTTGCAAGCGCCTGGCTTATATGCCCGAAGATTTGCATTCCTCTTATTGTAGACTACAAAAGAACTCGTAGAATAAGGCCGAATAAGCATATGAATTGAAATCATAGTGAAGAGGGAGCGAGTATTCGATGGCGAATCCAGATATTTAAGCTGCCCCCAGATTATTGGCGTATTGTGATTTGGCATGCATCCAGCCCACTTGATAACTCAAAACTTATCCAAGTATGGCTTTAACATGATGGCAGTGACGTAATGGTATGCGCCGAAATAATCACTGGGAGGCAAACTGACCTTTATTTACTAGGAATTGGGGTTCTCGTAATTCTGCAGATGACTACAATGCTCGTCCTGATCAGGAAAGTATCGTGAAATTAATGCAGCTGTCGAATTCACTGCAAATGAGAACTCATGACTAATAAATCTCACTTTACGTGTAAATGTCGCTTAATGTATTGCGCTAATTTGTACATTTTGCATGCTCTATTGGATTGAGACTTGGACTTCTTGCAGGCCAATCCATGGTGTCGATTCCAACCTCCTCAAGATAATTTTGAACCATGCGAGGAGCACTGTGGGTTCGTGTATTATTTTGTATTAATAAAAAATTTGGTCTGATATAAGGCGCGAATGGCACGGCATGATCTTGAAAGATGTTAGTTATGTATCGATTAGCATTAATACTTCCAGTACGAGTTGCCAAAGAAATGCCTCCTCAAATCATTACAGAACTTCTATTAAATAATCTGGTGTTCAGAATGTTGAATTGAGGATAACGTTCATATGGTTGTCTGTACATACGAACACGTCTATTACAGTTGTAAAGACAAAATCTGGATTCGTCTGTAAAGAGAACTCGTTGCCAATCATCCTGCAACCAATTAACATGATTCCTATCAAAATTCAAACGAAGTCTCCGATGTTCAACGGACAAGGCTGGGCCTCGGGTTGGCACACGACATACTAGACTGGCTTCTCTTAGAAATTTACGAATGAGATTGTAAACACCTGCTTGTAATAAATCGTTGTCTTTGAGCAGAAAGTCCCAAAAAGCGATCCTGGGCACTCGTTGTGGCACGATATCTACCTTGCCCAGGTCGTCGGATTACCAGTGTTCCTATATCTGCGTATCATTAGGGATACCAATGCAACCCTTTGATCTATTCGGTGATAACTCCAGCGATCCTCTAATAACACCACGGCTTACGCACATTCCTCTCTCGTCAAATTTCAAAATTCACGTTGCATAATGGCGAGAGGGCGAAACAAGAAGCAATAAGATAACTTTACCAAGATAAAACACGTTATAAACACAAGTTAAAACTGGTAGTACATTAAATGATTATTGGATGTGATTTAATTTTATGATACTAACACCAAATGCCAACATAAGTTTGACAAGGTCAAATACCAAGTTCTTACAAACCAATGTCAACCTACCTGGCTACAAATGATCAGGTAGTAAGATAAACACTTATTCGTTTCTACATGGTGCGTTAATTTCTTGCAACAGTGTACATATACATATAAATCACGCCGCACTTCAATGCAATTCGTGAAGTTAAGAAAATGTATTTTTCGAGCCAATTATACCACGATTATACGTACATAAGTACATAGTACAATATATTAGTAGATACTTTGAAAAATTAGCTGACACCATGTATGTACCATACAACCTTGCTGAATACCTCTAATATATATAATTTTTATAAACCGAGACCACTCTATTTTATATGTTTTAGGCTGACCTTAAAGTGTGATATTACGTATTTGGGTCAAACATTGAGCAGCGGATAAATTCCTTGAATTTTGATTATATATATATATATATATATATATATATATATATATATATATATATATATATATATATGTGAGCATGTGTGTATGAGTGTGTATTTTCACATTAATTAAATTTTAGCTTTTTATGTGTGTCGTCTTCGTATAACTCTTTATATGCCTTTATATAATCCATTAACGCTACTAATGCTTTCGTGTTTTCATATTTGATTGGCTTATTATATATGAAGAATTGTAGACTGTTGGCGACTAATATCGCATTATCTGTACGTGAAATATCACTTTGTAAGTGTTGGTTCTATAACACGTTATTATACCTATTTTTTTATAATAAATATGAATTTTTTTTTACGTACGAAATAAATATGTAAATTGCACAATGTAATATCTCCATTACTATGACTTATATGAAAATAAGTAAATATTTGATATTTATTTATTTAGCGTATGGCATCTACGCACATCTGTACATACAAAAAAATACGAGGGTGGATGCCTTTGCTCCATACCTCACCCACTCTCAATAAAAAAATTGGTAAGTATCTTACTTTTATGTTTCATTAATGTTAACATCGTTTTCCCATCGATGTTCTAGCATTTCTAATACTTCTAATACTCGAAAAAAGATTGTTCAACCTCTGAAAACCACTGATTTACAGCGCATATCACATTATTACCTGACGGAAATCGTTTACCACGCAAGTGTTTTTTAAGTTTTGGTAACAGTCAATAATCGCTGGGGGCAAAATCTGGCGAATATGGCGGATGCTCAACTAGTTCAAACTTTGAGGTATTGCAGCTGTAGCAATGGCAACCTATGACTAGGTGCATTATCCTGATGTAAAAGAATACCTCTGTGCAACTTGTCCCTATGTTTTTTTTTTTATCAAGTCACTTAATTTGGGAATTAAATTGGCAATATAAGCTCCCCCTTCCGCAGGAAATCTACTAAAATTATGCCTTCAGAATCCCAAAATACGGATAGCATGACCTTCCCTGCAACCTTCAGCATCTTGAATTTTTTTGGCGGTAGTGAACCTCGATGTGTCCACTCCGTACTCTGTATTTTTCTCTACATCACATTGATGAATTCAGGACTCATTCATTGTCACTAACCTTGGAAAAAAATTCTTTATTAAGTCTATACCGCGTTAAAAGGCGACTGCAATAGTTATTTACGAACCAAGTGCGTGAAATCATATTTCGCGAATGAGTGACCAGTTTAAAGCGCGAGCCGTAGGCGAGCGCTTTATGGTCACGAATTCGCGAAATGTTTCACGCACGAAGTTTGTACAATATTTTTTGTACGAGAACTATAAACAATAATAATATTTATATAAAATATAAATATAATTTCAAAATTTTTATATTTATAAGTATTTTTAACAATATTATTAGTATCTGCCAGGATGGCAGGGCGGTCTAAGGCGCCGGACTCAAGATTAACCTTGTCCGTTATACGGGTTCTCGACCGTTCTGGTCCTCTCTGAGGGTGTGGGTTCGAATCCCACTTCTGACAATTTCTTTTTTAGTTTTCTATAAATTTAAAAAATAATATTTGTTGCTGTTCTGACATTGAATTACATACCTTCCAAATATAACAATTTCTATTTCATTTCCTTTTATTTTCATAGAAAAAACAACGAACTGATGATGATTTTGAAATGTCACCAAATTAATCAAGTTCCAGGAAGTACCAACTTTACTTTTACGTACTCGTGCTTAAAGTGACTTTTTACGAACGCAAATCGAATCGTGAAATGACAGGTTTTGATTAGCGAGTACAAAAATGTATTTTCGAGTTTGCTTGTGCGCATCTGTTAACATTCGTGGTACCCATCTCGCAGACAATTCTTTCATGTTCAATCAGGCTGCAATTATATTATAAATCACATGGTATAAAAGACCAGTATCTGCAACTATTTGTCTAATATCTACATATCGATCTTCCAGCACGAGAGCATGGACCTTCTTAACAATTTCTTGGGTAGTGGCGGTTGTAGACGCTCCAACTGCATGTTCATCTGTACAAAACTGTCTACCACATTTAAACTCACGACACTACCTTTTAACTATGTCATATGATACTGCAGATTCGCCTAATGTATCTATTAAATCTTGATGAATTTGAGTTGGAGTCATCTCGTTTAAACGTAAGTATTTAATCACAGCTCGTTGCTCGACACGATCCATTTTGATACTGATATGTAACTCTCTCGGCTTCGGGCGTCTAATGTAGACACTTTAACAGGTTCAGCGTTAACAGGTTAGCGTTAGTCTATACATAGCAGGTGTTAACGCGACGTGAAGATAATTGTTTTGATTTATAAATGGATCAGCGGCGGAGCAATGGAATCAGCCCTCGTACATACACAAATGAAAAGTGTACAAGACAAATAAATTATTCAAAAAACAAACGTCTAAGGATTTAATATAGTACTTTAAGGTAGTCTATTCCACTTTTCGTGGCATTCGAGAATTCCCCAAACTCTCTTCTAAATCGCATCAGGGGATAATCCTGAAAAATATGTCATATGGTTTGACGCGAAGCTCCACAGTCACATTTCCGATGAGCGACCTTGCACAACCTACGCGTATCTTCCACTGTTTGATTTGATCCTGTTGAAGGTTGACCTGAGTTGACAATGCTTTATCACCAATTCCTTTGGTTTGGTGTCAATACATGTAATTTTTATGTGCTTATAGCGAGGAGATCCAAGCGATGCCAGATTATTTGACTACCTTTTTGTGTTAATTTATTTAGCGTTATTCAGGGTGCACGTGTAGTATTCCACTATGGACGTGAACTAGCTCTACACGCCAAATATTTGATAACCAGGAAGGTTGACGTCGCAACGTGTTGCGTTCTGCATACTGGTACAAACTTAGTTTGTTAAATTGTAGTAATTAACGCGACATTTGCATGTAGAAATGAGATTTAACAGTCATTAATTCTCATTTGCAGTAAGTTCAAAATACTGATGGTCTAATTCAGTACTATAAGCATTTAAATCCTCCTGTTTTACCAAAGCACGTAAATCTATACAATGTTGGAATGAAATATTAAGTGATTAGTTGTGTTAATATAGAATGCATTCGTAAAGCAGCGGATAAATTCAATAAGAATTAAAAGCGAAGTTTTTCAAAAAATTCTCGGACCCGTCGATTTTTATTTTAGTTTCGTGAAACTGAAATATACACGGAATCTCCAAAAACCGATATAACGTCATTTTCTTAAAAATATAAACACCCATTTTTTATTACAGACTTAGAAAGGGCAGATTTCTTTCATACGACAAGGTAATTTTGGTGTAATATTATCATAAACATTAAAACTGAACAAATGAAACAGACATGTATTACACAAATCTATGTCTGTACATATGGACATACACCTTGTATTTTCCAACGTTTACTTGAGCCAAAGATATGTGTTTCTGTCTCAATAGACTTCGCCAGTTTGAATAGTGATGTAAAGTTTGATGGATCGTCTCATAGGTATAGCAAATTTTGTCCTTTCAGGCGGCACCAGATAATTTAGTGACATCTGACGGACAAAAGAGACTACGTCGAAAATAGAGATTTTCTCTCGTCCAGCTGTGTTGGTACAGAAGGAAAAAAAATACGTATGTAGATATAAGACCATTAACATGATGCTAGATGGCAGAAAATATACCAAAGAAATTTAACAGACATGCATAAAACACATTTGTATCTGTGCACATGGACATATATACATGTGTGTTTCATTGGTAACAAATGCGTAATACATACTCAACGTATTGATGTAATCAAAGTTCATTAAAAATGAAAACAATGACCTAAATTAAATGTTCGAATTGAGCACCGTTACCAATCACACAATAGCTAAGACGATTAAGAAATTCCTTTTGAACGCTGTCGATTACAGCTGTGGTAATGTTGCTAACTTCTTGGTGTATCTTTGTACGCTGTCGATGACAGCTGTGGTAATATTTCTAATTTCCTGGTGTATTCGTGTTTTTAAATCTTCTAAATTCGCTGGTCGAGTCACGTATACTTTACTTTTTAAGTATCTCCACAAGGAATAATCGAGAGGAGATAAATCCTGCGATATTGGTGGCCACTCTATTATCCCTCCCATACCTATCCAATGATTTGAAAAAAAACGTCATCCAAATAAGCGCGAACAGGTAAAGTGTAGCCATCTTTAGAAGATTTTAAGGCACGAATACGCCAAGAAGAGAAACAGATGTCATCGACAACGTTAAAAAAAAATTTAATCGCCTGATTGTTAACCATGCTCAATTCGAACATTTAATTTAAATAATTATGTTTTCATTTTTGATATTTACGATAATATTACTTCACAATTTCTTGATGTAATCATCATCCAACAGTACCTTGTCGTATAAAAAAATCTGCCCTTCCTAATTCTGTAATAAAAAATGGGTGTTTATATTAAACAAAAAATGATGAAGTCATATCGGTTTTTGGAGATGGACCCTGTTATTTCTGTTTCACTTAAGAAAACTCTAAATTAAAATAATTAAAAATCGACGGATCCAACGGTTTTTCGAAAAACTTCCCTTTTAATTTTTATTGAATTTATTCGCTACTTTACGAATGCACTGTATATCACCCAGAGCCAAAGAAGGTCTCAATCAAACTAATTATATTTTTAATATGATTTGCAATATGTCGAAATTTAAAAAATATATTACTTTCTTGTTTGGAATAGTTATAGCGTAAAGGCCTCAAAAATTTCGCCAATGGATCTAATACCATCTTTGAATAAAGCTGAAAAGGCTTGCAAAATATTAAGCTTGTTGTACATTCTATAATGTATCAAATGATTATAATTTCTTCAATTTTTCCTAAGAATGATCTCAAATTCTTCAAAACGATTATAAAGCACATTTGTAAGATAAGTGCATAATAATATTTTTAAGAACTATCCCAGGAGCGGTATCAAATCCGTTGCTGAAATGTTGTAAACACCTATTATTTTTTCTAAAAGCACTAAACAATTGACACATAACCTCCATAAAACTATTATGCAGGAAACACTTTATTCGTGATAATAAGATTCCAATCGACTTCTTTTTTATCAATATTCCTTAACGCCCATGAATGCGATTGACGTTGAGTTAACCCTAGAATATTTTCTAGCAGCTAGGTAATGCTTAATCTTAATACATAAAACAATGTCGGGTTAGTTACACCATTTATAACTCAAGAACGGCTGGACCGATTTTAATGATTTCTGATTTGTTGGATTCGTCTCCGCCCCGAATTGCAGAATAACTTAAGAGATCAGAAAAATTCACGGAAAAAAAAATTATACAGAAAATTAATTTTTAAATAAATTAGGCTAGGAACTCCACCATCTTCCGCAATTGACAGCTTACGTCACGCACGCTTATAGCTTATTTGTAATAATTGATGTCCATTGCAAATCAGTGACATAAAAGTGTAATTTCTTTTTTGTTTCATGTTGTCTTTGATTTGTTTTGAAAAAAAGCATATAAAGGTTACCGGTCGATTTGTTTTTTAATGATCTCTGGTTTGTTGGATTCGTCTCCGCTCCGAATAGCGGCATAACTATACAAGTATCGGAAAAATTCACGGAAAAAAAATATACAGAAAATTAATTTTTAAATAAATTAGGTTAGGAACTCCGCCATCTTTCGCAATTGTTGGCTATCGGTAATGGCCGTGTTTCTGTCGACGAATCGAGCGGATTTATTTCATTTCTTCCGAATTTTTGCAATTTCGTCTCATCTATAGACGAGCTCATCAACAAAGTATTCCCGAACATCATTGCTAACCACAAAAACAACAAATTGTTGAGTGAGCCAGCAATTTTGGCGGCTAAGAACAAAGTAAACTTAGTAATTCATAATCAAATCGTTGGTACTCTGCATTCATTCAAATCTATTGACTGTTAATAATGGAAGACGAAGCCACCAACTATCCAACTGAATTTTTAAACTCATTGGATCTGCCTGGCTTACCACCGCACAATTACAACTAAAGGTTGGCTCGGTAGTCATCATGCTTCGAAATCTAAACCAACCAAAACTATGCAGTGGAGCGCGTTTGGTGATAAGAAAACTGACTATGAATATGATTGAAAGATCTCATTCCGGGGATTCCGATGGTTTTAACCGATAAGCCCTTTGAGTTCAAACGAATTCAATTTCCGATTTGTCTTGCATTTGCCATGGCGATTAACAAATCACAAGGCCAATCCTTGAGTGTTTGTGGTCTGAATCTAGAAAATGCATGCTTTTCTTATGGTCGACTGTACGTGGCATGTTCACGCGTCGGCAAATCATTGGCTTTATTTGTTCTTGCGCCTGATAACACAACGAAAAATGTCGTATTTCACAAGATCCTTCACTGAAGAGAATCAACCCGAGTCAACCTATGCAGCAAAATACATAGCTCCAATAAAGCAAATGTCTTGCTGACACGCCATTGAAATACTTGATTTTTATACTTTTATTGAATTTTTATTTTCTTTATATACAGGATGGCCCATTAGTGCGAGGAAGTCCAATATTTCGTTTATTACAACACATATTAAAAAATGTTTCAAATAGAAGTTGTAGCAAATGCAACACTGCATATTTGTAAAATAATTGGAACTATACAGGGTGCTCAGATTAGTCGAGGCATTTAACCAAAATATTTTTTTAAATGGCATGGTAGCTATATTTTTACATTATCGCAATCGGTGTACATAAGTCACTAGATTTTTTCGACAAAATTTTACCGCGTTGCCAAATTATTGCGAAAAGTATGAAATTTTAGAGAAAATTGCATGATCATAAATGTATCTCATAAAAGTTTACTAATAACATGTAAAGCGAAATTCTTCTTAACTACAAAGAGAAAGAGTTTATTAAACATATGGCACAAGAGTATTTTTTTTATCATACACAGGGTGTTTAATATGGAGGCACAAAATCATCACATTCTAATAGGTCAAAACTAATTTTTTTCAAATGAAACACCCTGTATATTATTGCACAATTTTGTTAAGCTACTAAATCCCTTCAATTTATGTATATACCATATAGCCTCTAAAACCAATAGTTTCAGAGAAATTACCGTTTTATGAAATTCTTATTCTACATAAATTAATTTCGAAATGCGACATAATTTATAAAATTTATTAACCCTAAGTAAAATATAAAAACATAAATTTCTTTTCTTCTAGATATCTACAAATCAGTTACTTTATTAAATGCTCAAAATGGCCACCATTTACTTCTAAACAATAATACATGCGGATTGCGGTCATTGAAAGCTCTGCTAACATTTCTTAGCATGGTCTCATCAATAGTTCGGAAAGTGTCTCTTATCCTTTGTTTCATATCTTCCTTTGTTGTTGCGAATGTTTTGTAAACTTGACTTTTAACATAACCCCACATGAAAAAATCTACTTTGTTTAATTCCGGGGAACGGGGTGGCCATTTAACTAGCCATCCTCTGCCTATCCATCTTTCAGGTAGCCAGTTATTTAAAAACGTATTGACTACACCGGCATGATGAACTGGCGCTCCGTCATGTAAATACCACATCCTTTGCTTGACTTGATTGGGCAAATGTCGTATTAAATGGGGTAAATGGATCTGTACAAAATCCAAATAAATTTGAGCAGTTACCTTCCCATCAAAAAAATGCGGCCCAATCACATAATTTCCTATTATTCCACCCCAAACATTCAAGGACCATCTTGTCTGACTAGTAGTCTTTACATAATGTGGTTGTTCGGTGGAATAATAGTGAAAGTTATGTCTATTGACAAATCCATTTTTGTGAAATATCGCTTCGTCAGAAAATAAAATATGATTGAAAAATTGTCTGTCTTGTTCAATTCTTCCTGAAGCCCATTCACAAAACGTTATTCTTTTTTCAAAATCATCGGGTAATAGCTCTTGCATCATTTGTATGTGGTATGGATGCATCTTGTTTTTGCTCAGAATTCGTTGGACAACAGTGCGACTTATGTTTGTCTGATGCGAAATTTCTCTACTACATGTGTGAGGATTTTCTATAACCTTTAACATAACTAATGGGCCACCCTGTATGTTATCCTAATAAACTATTGAACTTAATAAATTTTTTGTATTCATTTTATTACGTTAATAAAATCCTAAATTAAGTTTAGCTAAAAGTTAACACGACATTTATTGACTGTTAGGCGGTACGAAGTTCGCCGGGTTAGCTAGTTTAATAATAATATTCATTTCTAAGTATTTCGAAATATATTGTTCGAACTAATCAAATCGATTCACTTTTCGATATTCATCAATCCATTATTTTGAAATATGTAGATAGTAAAATGGTAGTATGTTATTGAAACTATTCTTCTGTAAAATATCAATATGGCCATTAACTTTCGAAATTTGTATATTAGGCCCTAGGCATGCATACATAAAAAGACCTAGATGCTTTTCCTTTATGACGAAGATCTCTTTGAATGAAATTCATTAACAACTGATTGTGGAATTGTATCTGCGTGTGTAGCAATAATCGAAGCCCGTCTCGAATCAAAAATTAATTAGACGATTTGGTTTTGTAACACAATACTATTTAATGCAGACGATATCTAAATTATTTCGGAATTTCACAAGTAATTGATTTTGAAGATACATAAATGCGAAACAAGTCATTGCAATAATTGGAAGTACGTTCGATTGTAACTTTCTACATTACACGCTAAACGTATAGGTGCCATATATGTGTATAAAGAACTTTCATAGTTGGGTTTGCGCTTAAGAAATAAAAATCATTAGTAAAATTTCCTGTTGCTAACGCTGTTACGTCCGTGACGCGTAAAAAATTGTTTATTAATTTCATTATCTAAATTATTAATCGTTCCTTGTTATTGAAGAACAGAATTGTTTATACACTTTTTCCCTTTCAATTTAGATAATTGGATATGTTTGTGATGGAATTGGTTCTATCTGGTAATTTACTCAATATAATAACTTTCAGGTAGTTTCATACATGAGTGTAATTTCCTATACAAATTTAAAATCAGATAAAGTGTTTAGTACGGAATTTTGAATGGGTTTAATTAAGAATTTTGCATTCTATATGTTGTCAGAAAATAATTTCATATCGTTTAATGAAAGTAGATGTTTGTATTTTTTATGAATGTAAGGGTGTATTTTCAATAAAAGGTTCAGTTTTACTTTTAAATTATAATTATATTTTTGTAATTTATCTTTACTTTGAAATAAAGGAATTTCCTGATTAAGAAGCGAGGTTGGTTCCGTGAGTGAAAGTGGATATAAAAAATAAGCTTCGTAACCGTGTCTTTATTCAAAATATTTATTAGTCATAAAAATAACTATCTGCATATAAATCTTGTGAAAGAAGATGTAAAAAAACTTAAAATAAATGTCCATGTCATTTCAATGATTATAGAAATTAATGTAGTTTATTATTCTCTTGTTAAAAAGAGGATCATATTATCTAGATTAATTAATTTTTACTAAACAATGAAATTTATTTTCGGTTGTATACATAATAAGAAGAAGAGCATACTATAATCTTACAGAGGGTTAGGCAAATTCGAATATCTTTGATACGGCTACTTAGATTTTAATAAAATTTCCCACATTTAAGTTAATGTAGATACGAAACTCGAAAAGCATATTTATTTTCAAGTCAAGACAGGTTTAGCTAGAAATGATGCTAACTTTCTATTTTAAATAAAACATGTATATTTTTAGAAATTTCAGAGAAAATCAGAGATAAAATCTAATAATGCAAATTTTGTAGCAAACAAGAAAAATTAACATAAAAAATATAAACAAAATTAAAGTTAAGAATGTTTTAGAAATAATGACTGTTCACTTCTTGCCAATATCCAAATTCTTAAATGACATTTGCCAAAGCCTCCGCACGAATTAATTGTACTTCCTCAGTTATTCTCTGTCGTCTAGATTATGGGATCGTCAATTATAAACCACATAACGGCTGTTCATTTGAAAAGTCAATCTAGTAGCATGTGATTTACTGAGAACATTTTGAAGTATGTCGTAAATTAAAATTTACTACTTAACCTACGAAGTCGTATATTTTGACAGTTTCATACATACAAATAAATAACAAATGTGATTGACATTATCAAATGTCATTTGGATTTATGTTTACGGAACAACAAACACATACTAATATATATGCGTCTTATTCTATCAAAATTTTAAAGTAACCTAGATTGACTTTTCAAATGAACACACGTTATTTTAAATAACTCTAAAGGAAAAAATCTAGGGGATTTAAATATGGAGACCGTGCAATGAATGTTTCGCTTAAAAAACTCCTAACATTAAGTGCATAATGAGGGGATGCTCCGTCTTATTGGAACTTGTAATTTCCCATCTTTCTCAATATTAGGAACAGCCCGATAAAGTAAAAGATCTAAATATCTCATCCAGTTAGGATACCATGAATGAAAAATGGACCAGTAATACGGTTTCCGAAAATACCAGTCAAAACGTTTATTTTCTGCGGATGTTTGGTATACGTTTCTAGCATCCAATGAGGGTGATTGATTTACCAATATTGACAATTATGGCGATTAACGCTACCATTCCAAATAAAACGTAGCCTCGTCGGAAAGCAGCAAATTATATGTAAAATATTGGTAATTTATCAAATCCCCATCACTCTTTCGTGAAATTTAATTATACGATCATAATCCCGGTCCAATAATTCTTGCAATAAATGTGGTTTATACGGATGCTATCTTTCAATATTCTGGATACTGTTCGGCAATTTATATCATAGTTTCGTGGGTAGGATTTAGTAGAATTTTGTGATAATTATTCTAATGCTATACCAATATCTTGAGCAATAACTTCCATTAGTTGCCGGTTTTGGTTATCCGCTTTTCTGTACATTTTCGGTGAAGTTATACCTTCTCAAAAGTTTTACCAACGACACCTCGTGATATTAGATGCCGATTTTAATGCAGTTTGATAAATAAATCATATACTTCTTCATGAGTTCTGACGTGGTCACCAAAACTAATAATCATTAGAATTTCAATACGTTCTTCTTCAATTAATTGAACCGCTATTATTATTTGGAGGTTTAAAAAGTTAATTCTGACAGTTTAAGTCAAATACTGAATTTTAATTCCATGGCTTACTAAACATAAACATGATTCTAAAATATCAGTATTAATTAAATCCTTCCTCGTTGTTAAACAAAAGGGTACCAAACCTTATTATTGCTGAACTCCCAGAGCATAGTGCTATTAAAATTCGTAAAAATATACGGGATATTTCATTTAAAATAAAAAAGCTAACATCTAATAAATACAGGGTATTTGTTCATTCGTTGATATAATATAAAGAGTATGTATATGTACGTCAAGTATTCCAATATCCGCTAAAAATTGTTTTTTTATTGTTTTCATTTTTAAGAAAAAGTCAACGTTTTTATGTTAGATAGTACACATTGTGTTGAGGTAGGTAAGTGATAAATTACAAGAAGTTGCTGTTTAGTTAGTTCAAACACACAGTCCAGTGTCCTGTATAAAGAAGAAAATGTAGTTAATAAATATGCCTTTGTTTGCTTTTTATTTCAGACTGATCATTCATAAAATTGTTTCTATTTACACGCTAACAGATGTGTAATAACAAACATTTGGGTTTAAAGTCGATGCAAGTTCGCTTTATGTAAACACATTCATCAACGATAAATAAAATACCTATTCACTTCTTAAGATATTCGATTACAAAACATTAAATTAAATATTTTTTCTTTTTAAAGCGACTCAACGTTTTCTTGTTCGTTTGGAATGCACGATTACAGAAATTGCTAAAAATTCTCACCATTGTCTTGAATATATAATCTGGCGCGACGTATAAGTGACTCACGCACACTTTGAAACAAATTGCGTTGACGTACATGATCTGTTTCTACAATAATACGTTCACGCAACTCATCAATATCGTTGACTTCCGTCCTATAGATTCGCTCCTTTAGATATCTCCATAAAAAGAAATCAATTGGTTTAGGTCCGGTGAACGTGATGGCCAATGCACTGGCTCACCGCGGCCTATCCATCATTCAAATGTTCACGCACCACGCGGACAAAATGTACAGGTGACTCGTCATGCTGATACCACATCGACACGCGAATATTCAAAGGAATATCTTCAAGTAATCCCGGCAGAATATTCTGTAAAAAATCCAAATAAACTTGTCCGTTCAAACGCGGTGGCAAGAAAAATGGCCCAACAATGTAATTATTTATTATGCGGATCCATACATTAAAAAATAATCGGTGTTAATGGTGAGAAGGTCTAATCGCCCGGGGTTTTGCATTTGCCACTGACGAGCATGGTGAAAATAAAATGCACCATTTCTGATGAAACTCGCTTCGTCAGAAAATAAAATATTACCCAGGAATTGTGCATTATGTAAATGTTGCTGCTGTAACCACTCACAAAACTGTACTCGCGCAGTATAATCTGCAAGTAATAAACTTTATACCCGACTATAATGATATGGATGCTTTTGATCTTCACAGAGTTCTCCAGACAGTATAATTGGACACATTAAACTGTCGGGCAAGTTGCCGTGTACTTAGTGTTCTTCTGCGTCTAATACTCCATTATTTCTGCCACGTCCTTCGTGTCGTTGTGGTTCAAGTCGTCCAGTATTTCGTAATCGTTGAACTAATTGTACAAAGGAACTCTCGCGGGAAATTGTCTATTAGCATATCGTCACCGAGCTCTTGCAGCATTCTTGCACTAAACATGAACACCATATCTACTGATTCGTTATTATTATAAGCCATACTATTGTAAGGACACAACACCAAAATAAATTAATAAAATGATACAATATTTGTCAGATACAACTTCAGTGGTCGCTACAAATACGAACACTAAAGTATCAGCGGTAAATATCTTAATATGATACTGTAAGAACAATAGCGCCTTATGTTCGACAAGTGGGTTCATTGCTCACAGGTCAGCATTTTTCCTTTAAATAACAGTCGATGGCATAAAACTTACTTAGAAGGCATACACATACACACACACATACACATACACGCACACTTACACTATGTATACAGACCGTCTTAAAGACATTTTCCTATATTTTCTTGTTTTTTTTTTCGCGCATAAAATTTGGGAATTTTATACCCTCCAAATTAGGCATACGAGTGTTGATCAAACACCCTGTAGACTCATCAAATCCCAGATTTGCATTTAATTAATCGTGGAAAGTCTTATTAAAAAATCAAGTCAAAATCAAAGTAGCCGTATCAAAGATATTCGAATGGATACATACATTTACTTAACCCAGTATAGTATCGCTTATTAAAAAATTTGCTTAACTGGATAATAATAATATTTTTTTAAAATCTAGTTATAACTTAAATTGGAAAAAAAATATATAAAATCTATAAATTTTAGTGTTCTTTTTTTATTCTAAATTGAAAATTACTTGCGACATGTAAAAGGTGTCCCAACAGGAACTTGGGGATTTAAATTTCACATTATTTTCAAATAAGGTAACTTAGCAACCTAATATTTGGTATATGTCATCTATAAACTTGTAAAAGTCATCATGCAACGTTTCACGACTGAAGAACGTATCCAAATTGTTCAAATTTATTATGAAAATGGTCGTTCCATTACGAACACAATTCGTCGACTACGCGTTGTTTTCCATCAGAATCATATTCCCAGCAATACGGCAATTAGAAATTTAATGGCAAAATTTGAGCGCACTGGTTCTGTTCTCGATGTAAAGACACCACTACGTCCTCGTTACGTTCGGTCAGTTGAAAATATCGCTATGGTGAATGAAAGTGTTACCGAAAGTCCAAAAACTTCAATTCGTCATCGGTCACAGCAATTGGCCATCTCAAGATCATCTCTGCAACGAATTTTAACAAAAGACCTTCGGCTACACGCATACAAAATCCAGTTAACACAAGAATTGAAGCCCAGGGACCATCACCACCGCCGTATCTTTGCCAATTGGATTTTGGAGCAAACTGATTTTGATGACGAATTCTGTAAGCGAATCATATTCAGTGACGAAGCCCATTTTCACATAGGGGGTTACGTAAATAAACAAAACTGCCGCATTTGGGGGCGTGAAAATACTCGAGAGATTATTGAAAAACCCATGCACCCACTACGTGTCACTGTATGGTGCGGTTTCTCGGCCAATGGTGTTCTTGGACCTTACTTTTTTGAAAATGAGAATGGAGAAGCAGAAACTGTAAATGGGGAGCGGTATCGACAGATGTTGAATAACTTTCTATGGCTTCGTTTGGAAGATATGGACCTCAACAATCTTTACTTTCAACAAGATGGGGCCACTTGTCACACTGTCAGGGAAACTCTAAATTTACTGCAGGAGAAATTCCCTCGCCGTGTGATTTCTCGTAATGGTGACGTGGATTGGCCTGCAAGATCCTGCGACATAACACCGCTGGACTTTTTCCTTTGGGGTTTCCTTAAGGATCAAGTGTACACAAATAATCCACAGACAATTGATGAATTAAAAAATCACATTCGTGCGGCTATTGGCGAGATTAACTTGCATATGTGTGATAAAGTCATTGAAAATTTTAAAAAAAGAATCGCTGTGTGCAATAGAAGTCACGGTGGACATTTTTCCGATATCTTGTTCCACATATAATTTTAGGGTTTCTATTCTATGTTTACGTTAATAAATCGTTGAATTTCTAAATACTACGCATGTTATTTGGAATTTAAATCGCCAAGTTCCTGTTGGGACACCTTATAGTTAGGGCGGCTGTTCTTGACGACGTGTATCCTAAAAATGCAATTTTGGGTTAGTTTCTCGAGCACTGTTAACCATCCGTCATGAATGACCAGTGATTTCACGTAGTTCTGTAGTTAACAATCGAGAGTTGTTAAATCGCACAATCTTATAGGTAAATTGATCGATCCAATCCTAGAAATCAATTTGTCGTCTAATGTTGCTTTTAATAACTCGATGGTGCGGCCGCTGTATGTCACCTTTGAAACCACATCTAGTCCGGATTAATGTTTAGCATATTTTCAAATAAAATACCAGTTATCATTTTACGATAACGACTTCCATTGACCGTAATACGAGCTTCCACCTCATTTTTGAAGAAATAAGGTCTGATAATGCCACCAGCGTGTAAATCGGACCAAACGATATATTTTTCTGAATTTAATGGAGTCTGCAGGATCTCTTGTGGATTAGTCTCACTCTATATGTGCCATTTTACTTATTTAAGAAATAGTGGAACTATGGTCTTGTAATTTTAATTCTATACCAGCTAGATATTATACGGGTGTAAGCCGAGGTCTTTACACAAATTTTTTCACATACTGGATGAACAGAGCCCCAATTCCTGCGACCGACGACGAAAGCATTAATTTAGATCATCTTCCACACTTTCGTTGACACAGCGATATTTTCTTTAGTACGCACATTCCTTCGACGTGTTAGTGTTATTGCATCATTTAAAGAGTGTATTATACGAACTCTATCCACACTTTGACGGACGGCTTGCTCAGATGGACGATTACATGCCCGATATAAATCAATAAATCGTCTAGTAGTTGTGCGAATCTACGACTGATTTGCCAAGTAAATTTTGATAATTTGGTAGTGTTGTTCAAGCGTGAGTTAATTCCAGAAAATACTAATCATAAATATTAAAAAGCGAACGCAATATGACAACTCGTTCGGCATTTAATCCTTTTGTAAAGTCTATCTAAGTATACAAAAAAAAACGATTTATTACTGGTCGTTATAGTAAAGTTTCAAAGCTTGGCAAAACAGTAATATTTTTAATTTTTTTTTTTTAATTTAATTGAATCGGCCGATACTTGCTGGAAGTCCATTATATGTAAATGGGATTTAAGTAAAACACTTATACTAATTTCCAGTATATATTACACTTTATTATATATATTAATAAATAGATGACATGTTTCGCTACGATGTAGCTTCTTCGGATCTTATATTA
Organism: Melolontha melolontha; assembly: GCA_935421215.2. Taxonomy (NCBI): domain Eukaryota; kingdom Metazoa; phylum Arthropoda; class Insecta; order Coleoptera; family Scarabaeidae; genus Melolontha; species Melolontha melolontha. The sequence goes on along the minus strand of OW285237.1, from coordinate 160,829,611 downwards.
CTACTGAACACGCTCTTCACAAATGTATGGCTTTTTTCTAAACTATTTCAATGGGTTGCACTTGTCTACATTAGAATCGTCTCTTACCGATATATTGTCTAAAGTTATTGTTATTTTAATATTTAATGAAACCAGTTTAAAAGTGGGGAATTATTAAGGTCTAATTGGTCATTTAACAATATATCTGCATATTTAAGTTTATTTATTTCTAAGGATTCCAGTAAATTTAACTTTAATCCTTTTTGTTGTGACTGTAAAATTTCGAAATCTTTATTGAAACTATGATTATTTTCCAACAAATGAAGTGCATATTTGGAATCTGTCTTTTGGTTAATAAAACTTTTAAAATGTTCCTGTATTCTTTTCTCAAAGCTCCTACCAGTTTGGCCTATGTATGTTTTAGGGCACTCTTTACATGTTAGTTTGTATACTCCGGATTTATTACTTTTGCTTGTCTTGGATTTATTATTTTTTATGAATTTCCCTAAAGAATTATTAGTTTTATAAGCTACATTTATATCTGTTTTTCGTAAAATTTTTCCTATTTTTTCACTTATCGGTCCTATGTATATTAATAATTTATAATTGCTTGGTTTATCTTTTATTATTGGGTACACATTTTCTATTGCTTTCCTATATTTCTTTTTTCTTAAAATTGTATCTACTATATTTGGGTTATATCCATTATTTTGCGCTATTTGTTTAATGATATTTAATTCTTTAACGAAGTATTCATTATTTAAAGGTACTGATATTAATCTGTGTATCATACAATGGAATGATGCTAGTTTATGACTTACCGGGTGACAGGAACTATTGTGAATGATAACATCTGTGTGTGAGGGTTTGTGATATATTGAAAAGACATGTTTATTATTTTGTCTAGAAATTGTAAGGTCCAAGAAGTTTATACTTTGATCTGATTCTTTTTCTATGGTGAACTTAATGGTTTGGTGTAGATTATTTATGTGTTCAAAAAATTGGTTTAATTGTCTATCTGTGCCTCTGAAACAAGTAATATTTTTATTAAATTCATGCATCTTACTTGGTATTATACACATAATTATCATTTATTTCAAACAGACCCAAAAGGAATGTGATTTTTACAACAATGGGAGGTATAGTAATATTTCACTGGTGCAACATAATAAATCATTCTAATACGTTTTTGGTTGAAATGTCAGCTCCAAAAGAGAACATTAATTGATTTATCAATATCCTATATACAAAGATAATGTAACTCATTACAAATTAAATTCGAACTAATTCAAATTCGACTTTCTATCACATCCAAATAGAAAGCAGATCCTAGCCCAAACAATTAACAGGTGGTCTCAATTACGAGACTTTTCAATCTTCCCTTCCGCTCGAAAAATTGTAACGTAAAAAGACCGGGGATCGAAATTGACAGGTTCGGAGGTGAAACACGCAACAACAGCGGCGCACGAGACTAAATGTACTGTACACGAGTAGTTTGTAATTAATTTACGCTAGAATATGTGCTGTTATTAGCGATAATTACCTTTCGTTGTTATGCACGTGCAGTAATAATTAATGACGCAAGTACTTGAAATGACGTGGACAACGAAGGAATTGTAGTATATATATATATATATATATATATATATATATATATATGCATAGTGGAAATGCATGTACCTACAGCTATGTAATAATAAAACGTAACAATAGAATGGATAATAAGAAGATTTAATTTCTATTTATCCACATGTGGGGGTGGATTATGTAGGTCTACGCAAATAGAATAACAACTGAGCTAACTTATACGAACATAGTTATTCATCGAATTAACAAAACGTTTTAAGTTTGAATATAAATAAAACATACAAACTATAGCCAATAGTTAATCACTAAGACATTAAAATATGGTGTATGCCATAAACACTACTGAACTTTAAACGTATGACTTAAACCGTGTTAAGGTTGTATTGACAATGTGAACATTAACGTGTTACAATTGTCCAACGTTAGGCTCTAAATTTATTGTTAACGCTAGTTTGTGCAAAACTGGTCCAACGTTGTGGCGTCAAATGTATTCTTACATTTGGCGTGAAGTTCTCTCTATTAAAATTCTATTTAACTGAATTAATTAATAATTAATTAATTAATAAACAAGCAAAATACATATACGGTTGGATTAGAAACAAATTTAAATTGTCCTACATTGGTAATACCAAGTACCTATAATTGAGGATACATAAAAATAACAGGTTTACACGTGTTTAGATGTGTTTTATTGCTTCGTAATAAGTTAAGAACGTCGTCTATGTACATATAATCTGAGACTACTGCGTGTATTTAATATTTTGTAATTTTGCGTTTTAATAATACAGTACTCCCTAATTGGGCAATGTAAGTAAAACGAAATGGATCAGTATACTGAAGAACTTGTCTTTGTGGTTCGTTTAAATAAAACTAACGGTAACCAAAAATACTATATTAATAATAAATATATCGTATGATCAAAAAGTCTTTGGATCGCTATTGCCGTGGAATTTACGAGATATCTATGAAATTATTTATTTGAATTAGTTTTGACATTTACTTGACAACTTTCAAGTCAGCTGGTTATAATTCAAAATGTTTCAATTAGAACATAAAATTTTTATTATCATATCATACTACAGTAATGGAAATATAGGTGAAAATGGTAATTGGGTTTATTCACCTCGTTTATGTTTGAATGAGTTCCTTGAGAGATTTCCCAACTTCGCAATAATCGAACGAGTTTTTTTTCGGCTACTTCAACGAACTGTGGACAAATTTGATGTTATTGATCTGGTTAGGCAACGCATGCAGGAAGAACCTACCTTATCCTTGCGTAGATGGAAACAAGAAATCAATTTAAGTTATGGGACGTGTCAAACCATTGTTAAACATGACTTCAACATGTTTCCTTATAAACTGCAGATGTGTCAGAAGTTACTGCCACCAGATTATCGGAAGAGAGTATCGTACTATACCTGGTTTAATGACCATATGAATAACCATATCCTTGATTTAACTTTTTTGCAGACGAATCTTATTTTTACCTATCTGGATAAGTTAATAAACAAGTTATGCGTATATAGAGCGAGAATAATCCTAATTTTCATAGTGAGTCTCCTTTACATAGTCCTAAGATTGGTGTTTGGGTTGCAATGTCCCGTAGACGGGTAATAGGGCCAATATTTTTTCCAGATACCATAAACCCTGAAAGATATATAAATTAAATACTTGATCCTTTTATCAATCAATTGCACGATGATGAACTTCATAATGGATACTTTCAGCAAGATAACGCGAGACCGCATGTTGCTCGAGTAACCATGGAATATTTACGTCAATGTTATGATGAAAGGTTAATATCAGACGGACGTTACCCACCTAGGTCTTGTGATTTGAGTCCTTTAGACTACTTCTTATTTCCATTGCTTAAGAATAACATTTTTAAAACTCCAGTTCACACTTTAGATGAATTACAAGAACGTATTGTTGAAAACTGTCTCACAGTAACACCTGATCTTTTAATTAAAGTTTTTAATAACATGGGCCGACGTGTTAACCGGTGTATTCAAGAACAGGGAAGACATTTTCAACATCTTTTATAATTTTTTATTGTAAAAGTGTACCTACCTGAATGTTATTGTTTCATTGTGGTAGTTCTTTTCTTAACTGTAATGAGCCTTATTTTTTTTATTAGTTATTAAAACTTCGTTTATTTATTAATGCATTCTGTAATCTCTATAAATGTTATTAAATATAACATACATAAAATGTAAATAAATACCATAACCTAAAATCTATTTTATTTGTGACTTATGCGCACTTCAAGGTAATGAATCACAGAAGTAAATAATTTTATAGATAGCTTTACGTTTCATGGCTATCACGATCCAAAGACTTTTTGATCATACGTTACATAATATATATATAATAAATTTCACAATATTTATATTATTATTAATTTATATAACAATATTTGTCGCCGGTCACTGGTTGTCAGTCCTGAATCTTTTTCGAGCGACAGATATAGTCCTGGGGATTTCCTTCTAGTGTTTTCGCGAGATTTACTAGAATGTGCTGGCGCGTGGCGTGGGCGGTAACGTTATCGCCTGACGTATCCTCGGATGATTAATATTACAGTACCAAACGATATGTAGGTATACTTACGTGTGTATATCTCTGAACAGGATTCGTTGTATATCACGGATACGATACACAGAAACGCTGAACATCGCGAAGGAACTACTCGCAATCAGACTCGTAGTTTCAGCTTGTTGTTGATTTTCAGGAGACAGTGTCTTTTAATGGAAACGTTGAGACTAATTGTGGTTGCTATGGTCAATTGGGAATTAATCAACTGTAGTACAGAAAAGATGCAAGAAAATTAAGAAATAAATTATAAGGATTGTAAACACTATGTAATTAAAATATATAATGACAACATTAAAAAAAATAGAATTAAAAGGTTAGTGGCGAAAAGTACACCAAGATCATATGCCGCCCAAGTCAAATTAATAAAAGGCTGAGGAGTATACCAAAGAAATTGAGTATATCAAATCGCATTAAGCACTATCGCTATTATCGGCGTAGTCATTTTTGTCCGTCAGATGTCACAAATTTATCTGGTGACATTTGATACATCAAAATTTGCTATTTGATCCGAAGGATGAGCCGTTAAGCGACGTCGTAAGACAGAAACAGGTGTCTTTGACTGAAGTAAACATTGGTAAAATACGAGGTGTATTTCCATGTGTACAGATATACGTATAACCGTAGACTTGGGTTCAAGTCCCGACGTAGAAAATATTTTTCAATTAAAAAATTTCGTGTGACTTGCTTTGTAATTTGTAGACAGCAATGTTTACATCTTCACCTACTTTGTAATTCCATACTAATTTGATATTTGTAAATATTTCATATATAAGCCGAAAAACTCCAAGAATTTATCATTAATGAACGGCTAAGAAATTATCTGAACACTCATATAGCTATGGAGTAATAATTAGCAATTTCAAACTTTCAAAACTGAAATCTGCTTTCAAAATACCGACATCTGCTTTCAATAACTGATATCTGCTCTCAAAACAGACATCTGCTTTCAAAACTAACATTTGCTTTCATAACAGACATCTGCTTTCAAAACAGACATCCGCTTTCATTAACTGACATTTGCTTTCAATAACTGACGTCTGCTATCAAAACTGACATCAGCTTTCAAAACTGACTTCTGCTTTCAAAACTTGACATCTACATTCAATAACTAACATCTGAATCATTAACACTGTTACTTTAAGCCGAAAAACTCCAAGAATTTATCAATTGGTATATTTAATGAACGGCTAAGAAATTATCTAAACACTATATATACCTTCTAACAGTTGCGTATGAAGGACAACCTTCACCCAGTGTATCTCGCATAGAATCATGGATTTCGGTAAAGGGCATGCCTTTCTTGAAAAGATACTTAACACTGTACGAAGTTCAAAATTATCCATTTACTCTTAATTAGTAGCAGTGTAAAATTTAAAAAATTGCCTACGAATCGCGTTTTGTCACAAATTCATCAAACACTAGCAGCCCGGCAAGGCATCGGTTGTCGAAATGTGATGTGTATTTTTTATTTCACGACCTACCCTAGACAACGCGTGAATTAGTTAACTTCGTATCTAGAGACCAAAAATCATAATGGGTCTATATTCGTGTTGTAAGAAACACTCTTTCCGACAACGTCACTTGAGGATTTTTAATGAATCCTAACAAATCAAAGAAACAGGCAAACTTTTGGGTAGATACTTGTACAAATAACTTGCGAATGTATATTATATAAATCATAATTGCCTAGATACATAATATATCAAATAAATAAAAAAGTATCGTTCCCATGCCAACTAATACCTTGATTACGAGATGTGATGCGGTCGCGGATGAATGAACGGAATATAATCTGTGACCTTGAGAAGAGACAACAGGTCGTGTGTTGGGAGGCGCCCCGGCATCGTTTCGTTCCGGCACCGTAAACCCTCACAAAACATTCCCATCTCTTACAGCTTCTAGTATACGTATAACAATATCAAGTTCTCTTGCGGGTCTCGTAGCTCAACGTGTTGACCGCCTATGTGTAAAAGATGGTCATGTCTTAGCTGTCGAAGTCCTTTTTGTCTTTTTATTGTTTGGTATTGTCGCTTGTGAATTCATGCGTCTGTTCAGTCCCCGTACATTCATAGATTTACCGTTAAAATAATTATAGAGTCGATTATTTGATGTGTTTGCTCCCTAAAAGTGTAGATGTATGTGGAACTGTTTAGTATTTAATAATATATTTAAAGCGATTAATTTGACTAATATCAATATTTTCAAAAAATTTTCTTTAATACCCAGTATATTCGAGAAAATTTGAAGTAGCCATTATTTGAACTGCGATCTTCATCGAAACTCAACTCAACAATAAATACACACTCGTAGTATATTTTTAATGTTTATATTTTATTCCTTAATACTTAAAAATCGAAAAGTATGAATTATTATGACATTCGTTTAATTATAATATTTTGCTTTCTTTAATACACTCACCGGCAAAAAATAGGCCAGCTCAATATTTTACATAAGCTTAATGTTTTATTGATTACTGATATTGATTTTTCACTTAATGGTATTGTAGCAGCATTATTAGAGTATGATGTTATTTCTACCATTAGCAGTAGATACAATTTCAAAGTTAATCAACAAAAATGAATGAATAAAGCCCTGATACAACAAAAATTTTGCTTTAATTCTTAACGAGTATATGACTTAAAGCAACAACAATTAAATAAAATAATGAAACATAGCATGTTACTTAAGTGTTTGGTATCGTGTATTGCCGAAATGACGGCGCGAAGTCGGAGCGGCGAATTAATTAAATTTAAAATCTTTTCTTGAAGAATTGCTTCATATTCCTCTTGTAGCATGGTAAGTAGATCTTGCAAAGTATCTGGTAGAACAGGACGACGACAAAGACGTTCAATTGGATTTAGGTCCGGGCTGCATGCAGGCCAATGTAGTCGCCGTATTCCGACCTCAGCCAGATATTAATTCACTACATTTGCTACATGGGGCCTTGCATTATCGTGAATTAACACGAATTGGTCGCCAATAAAAGGTGCAATATCCTCTATGTAGAGGTGAGCGTTAAGAGCTCCATATTAAACAAACACAAAATTGGTCATCCTTCATTGCAGATACCGGTCCAAACCATAATGTAATCCCCATTGAATGAGACTCTTTCTGATATTGTGCAGTTTAGAAACCTTTCATTTTGCCGTCTATACACCCATTCGTGACCATCGGATGACCGTAAACAAAATATCGATTCATCAGTAAAAAAAACATTACTCCATTGCTGTAAATTCCAGTTGATGTGTTCTCGTGTAAATCTAAGTTGCACTTGCCGATGCCGCAAAAGTCACTGTGGGCCCGTTATCGGCCTACGGGAATGAAGTCCATGTTTTGCAAGCCTCCTTCTTATCGTTCTTTCACTTACAACGACTCCACGTACCATTTCTAAATTATTTCGAAGAGAAACAGCAGTAGATTGTTGATTTTCTCCTGCCTGATCCTTGTCGCCTAGTAAAACTACCTGTCTCTATGTAGCGATTCAAAGTATCTTGAACTGGAGTTCGAGGTATTCTTAAAGCGCCTGATACGTAGCGCTGACTACGACCATCCTCAATTATAGCAACAATTCGACCTATATCTGCAGTAATTAATACTATGTTGGAAGGAAAATATTAATTCACAATTGTCAAATATACTCAATACAATGAAAACTGCATTTCATGTACTGGGAATAAATTAGTAGAACTTTCTCGAAAAAGATAAACTCCGATCATTCACGGCAAAAAGTAAAAAGCATGATTACTAGAGCTGGGGATGTTTGCGGTATGCCAGGATAGTATTCAGTTAAACGCACGAATATAATGAGTATTATTATATATAATATATTTGCCTATTTGCATTTTATTATTTACTTCTTTTGTTTACAAACCTTATCAATATAAAAAATAGTATATATAATATACGCAAAATAAATTGTCATCCGCATACTTCTTTGTAGTCATACGAATGAAAAGTATCAAGATAGATAGAGAATTTTTATAATTAAATGAAAACCTATTTACTAATTCCATATGGACAAAAGTAAATTGTGTGAAATGACAAATAGAAATGAATTTGTTTATTATGTAAAACATGTTTATTGAAACATAAAGTTATTCACAAACTTACTTTAATATTACACGAAGCCTTTAAAATGTTTGTAAAACATAAAAAAAAAGCATAGTATTTATTGAGAAAAAAAATTGAAATATAATGTTGTCACCTACCTAAAACAAACATACAAAAAGATGTTTTGTAAATAGTTATGAATCCACCATATGTTTATCTCTATCAACGTTAGAGCGCTGATCGTGATTAGTAATGACGACCAGCGCTCTAACGTTGATAGAGATAAACATATGGTGGATTCATAACTATTTACAAAACATCTTTTTGTATGTTTGTTTTAGGTAGGTGACAACATTATATTTCAATTTTTTTTCTCAATAAATACTATGCGTTTTTTTTATGTTTTACAAACATTTTAAAGGCTTCGTGTAATATTAAAGTAAGTTTGTGAATAACTTTATGTTTCAATAAACATGTTTTACATAATAAACAAATTCATTTCTATTTGTCATTTCACACAATTTACTTTTGTCCATATGGAATTAGTAAATAGGTTTTCATTTAATTATAAAAATTCTCTATCTATCTTGATACTTTTCATTCGTATGACTACAAAGAAGTATGCGGACGACAATTTATTTTGCGTATATTATATATACTATTTTTTATATTGATAAGGTTTGTAAACAAAAGAAGTAAATAATAAAATGCAAATAGGCAAATATATTATATATAATAATACTCATTATATTCGTGCGTTTAACTGAATACTATCCTGGCACACCGCAAACATCCCCAGCTCTAATGATTACTATATCACACCGTTACAATAAATATACAAGGAGAAATATAAAATATGGTAAGGTGGCCAGTGAGTGTATTATGATCGAAAAGATTGATGAATAATTGAAGTTTGTTATTATTTGGATTAGGTTTCAAAAGATGTAGAAGTACTCGACCTTCTCCTGAGGGAATTTCTTACTTCTTTCATATTTGTAAGCAGCTATAACCCATTACGAGGGGGGTGATTCATTACCTAAAACGTCATTCCGTTATATTGAACAGTTTTCCTGGTTTCGCCATTTTTGTATTCATCTCTCTATCAACTTTCTATGAATATCGATAATAGACTCTAATATTCATAGTACTTCACCTAATTTTGTATTTGTGTCTTATGTTCCTCTTTTTTTCTAGAGATTATCATGCTTTTTGTTTTGTTAATATTTATTGCTCTCAGTTCTTTGTATAGTCTTGCTTTGTAATCTATAAGCGTCTGACGACACTTTCAGTTTATGTTATGGGCCTTTCTTCGATTCCACAAGACCATATCGTCTGTAAATCTTTATATATATTTGTTTTATTTGCCAATAGCCTAATTGTTTCCTTTGCTCTTCTTCCAATTCACATGTATGTACAATACACACTTTATGTGATGAATTTTTCAGTATTTTTGTGATGTTTTGTCACGTTTGAATAATCCCGCATAATATAAATTAGATTGTAAAAAATAAGCTATTAAGAACTAATTAGTATTCATTCCCTCTTTACGATTTATATTTTTTTTTCAAATTCCAGCGAATAATTAGTAACCAAGCAACTTTTAGATATTCAAAACCATTAAGGGGACATAATAATTTCTCATTAATATCGAGTGCAATAATTCTTACAGCAAAATTGTTTCCGTATATAGACATAAAACGTACTACAGAATGCAATTTATGAGAGTTGAAGATTCTCGTAAATGCATATTTATATGCATTAGATCAAGATTAAAGTAAAATACCATTGAAATTCCCTGTCTACGTATTTCTTTTTCGCTGGTACTTAAGCAGCGTTCAAGATTTATAGAAACGACACGTACCTCATTTAATTCTTGCCCTTATAAGTATGTCTTAAAGTGTTGTTTCTTCCGCCATTGATATAAAGTTCATAACTAATGTCTACTAAACTCGCGTAATTCTGAAATTTTTCTAAATAGTAAGTGCAAAGAAAGTACACACATATTTTGTTCATAGATATGCTAATATAAAGAGCTATTAGTCATATTGCGCGGTGTATACCAAAGTTTTTAAAGAAGTTTGTTTCTTAGGTGATTAATCGTATAATTTCTATGTTCTTATATAAGACTGCGCTTACTGTATATATGTATACAGGCTGATTCATTTTCGGCCCTCACCATGGGGATCTCGCTTATTATTGGAGATAGAGTATAGGTTTAAATTTGACAAAGTTGTTAAATTTTGTGTTTGTTATAAATCCGTAAAGAAAATAGACCTGTGATAAATGACTTTCGTTATTTAAAAAAAAAACGCGAAAACCCCATTTTCTTCTTTTACTTGTAGCACCGACATTTGGCCTTATAGAGAAAAAATAAAAACACATCCTTGTGGCCATTTCTAAACTTCTATCCAGTGGTGTACTCTAAATTTTTATACGACGTTCCGTTTCTTTCTGGCCATCATCAAATATCTAATTTCTTAAAGGCGCCATATTGGATTTAGACATCTTCAGAAAGAGTTTTTTTTTTTCTGATTTCAACCATGTACCACATGCTGACTAAAGCCTTTGACATTAGGTTTTATTTGAAAGAATAAATTATAAGATTAAATAAGGTAGCCTTTGGAATTTCAATCTGTCAAACATTTCATTTATTGTTCACTAATAATACAAAAATGTCATACACTAACGAAGAGAAACGAGATATGATAAGTATTTTTTATTCTCGAACCGAAATTCAACAGTAGCGAGTACAATATATCTACACTTATATCCAGAACGACAACAGCCTCATCGTACCATTTTTCTAGATCTCGACAGAAATTTGGTCGAGAATGGATCGTTTACTAAGCCGCGTAATGGTCAAGACAACAGGAATTTAAATGAAAATCGACAAGATATTTTACAAATGGTAAATTAAAAGCGTGTTTTCAAATTTCATGTTAATCTTGTAATTTTATAGATAAATAATAATCCATCAATTTCTACACGCGAAGTAGCGTCAGCATTAAATTTATGCCAGTCCAGAGTTTGGAGAACTTTACATAAAAGTAGGTTTAAACCATACAGGATCCATGTTAGTCACTCTTTACTGCCTGGAGATAATTTGAGAAGGCTAGAATATTGTAATTGGTTAATGGGAAGGATAGAAAATGACGAAAATTTTTTAAGCAAAATCATCTTATCAGATGAAACAAAATTTACAAATTCTGGAATGTTCAACAGAAATACGGAGCACTATTGGGCAGTACAAAATCCCCGACAAAACAGGGCTAGAAGACCACAATATCGTTTTGGAATAAACGTTTGGATGGGTATTTTGGCAAATCGTCTCTTAGGACCAGTTATGTATGAAGAACATTTAAATGGAGAAAGATATTTAAACATTTTACGTACATACGTATCTGACTATCTTGACGACAATATCCCATTAAATCAATTACAATATTTATGGTGGCAACAAGATGGCGCACCAGCACACAATGCTGTTGTTAGAAATTTCTTACATCAAGAGTTTGCAAACCGTTGGATTGGAAATAGGGGAGTTGTTGAATGGCCTGCGAGATCACCTGATTTAAGTCCGCTAGATTTTTTTTTATGGGGATATGTTAAAAATAATATTTATAAAGTAGATGCGCCACAATACATTGAAGAATTACGAGACAGACTTCAGAATGCCTTCGATGCAGTTCCTAGAAGAACTACACAAAGGGCAGTACAAAATGCCAGAAGGCGTGCCCAATTGTGCATTACCGAAGATGCCCAGATAATTGAACATTTACTGTAATTATTTATTGTTTACTTTTCTATGTATTTTTATTAATGTTTTTGTTATCTTGTACTCGCTACTGTTGAATTTCGTTTCGAAGAATAAAAAATACTTATCATATCTCGTTTCTCTTCGTTAGTGTATGACATTTTTGTATTATTAATGAACAATAAATGAAATGTTTGACAGATTGAAAAATTCCAAAGGCTACCTTATTTAATCTTATAATTTATTCTTTCAAATAAAACCTAATGTCAAAAACTATAGTCACCATGTGGTACATGGTTGAAATTAGAAAAAAAAACTCTTTCTGAAGATGTCTAAATCCAATATGGCGCCTATAAGAAATTAGATAGTTGATGATGGCCAGAAAGAAACGAAACGTCGAATAAAAATTTAGAGTACACCACTGGATAGAGGTTTAGAAATGGCCACAAGGACGTGTTTTTATTTTTTCTCTACAAGGCCAAATGTCGGTGCTACAAGTAAAAGAAGAAAATGGGGTTTTCGCGTTTTTTTTTTAAATAACGAAGGTCATTTGTCACAGATCTATTTTCTTTACGGATTTATAACAAACACAAAATTTAACAACTTTTCCAAATTTAAACCTATACTCTAACTCCAATAAGAGGGATCCCCATGGTGAGGGCCGAAAAAGAACATTAATGTTAGAAATAAGCGTTAGATTAAGATTTACGAATGAAGACCATACATTTACAGTGTAAGATATTAAACAAGTTAATACCGCGTATTTAATTACAAAATTTATTGGAATAATTTTTATTATATTTGTAGATAATATTTTTTATTTTAATTAACTTACCGCCGGAATCATCTATTTTCTTGCACACATATGAAATTAATTGACATTCAAAAGAACATAATTTATATTTTATAATTAATATTTTTGTTATAACAGCTATATCAATTAAAATGTCATCTAAAATAAGTCAAAAAGAACAAATACACAATTAAATACTTGTTGGGATTAAGCTAAAATAAATTGTGTGGAGGCCGAGCAATAAAAAAACAATAGATAAGAGCGTCGCTTGGGTTGTTGTAGTAAAACCACGTTCAAAAATTATTGTTAAATTTAAAATGTCATAAAATACAGTAAAATTGATGTATATTTACTATTAGACGTTGTCAATATAAGAAGAAAGTATCCACACTTCGTTAGAACTATAAGAGGGAACCGTATACCTGACATATACGGACAAATTCTTTAAAAACCGTAGACGTCTCTCCAAGTACCAGATTTCCATCAACATATCAGAATCAAACTCTTCCTGCTGCCTATCTGATTCCGTCCATTACCTGAAAATCATTTCCAGACTTTGGAATACAAGTATTTATAAAGTTAAATGAATTTCACATCACATTTGTACGTTATAATATCATAATCTGAATTTCTTGTATCATAATAATTAGTTTCAAAGTTAGAAAGATACTGTATCAAACTTACCTGGAATTAAATTTTCTCATTATAAATAATATTTTTATAAATGTTTCATGCTTGCTAATATCACTATTTTAAATAATATTATTCATATTATTTGTATCGTATATTTAATATAAGTATATCCACCATTTGCGTTAACATTATGTCACGTGATTAACTCATGACACCAGCTGATCTACAAATGTATTAATTTAAAGTATAATTTCATAAATATAATCATTAAACTTGAATTTTCACAATACACATACAACATTTTTATTTATCTCATATTTAGTTTAACTCAGTGTAAATTATCAGTGTGTATGCGATATTTTGATAATTTATACAAAACAAGGTTTGATTTTGAAAAGAGGAATCGGCTTCTGAGAATAAGAGATCTTGCTCAACATTTAAACAACAAAATTTCATATTACTTTGTTAATTTAACAACACGTTAAGTTAGCTGGCGCCCATTATATAAAATATTATTTAATTTATTTATATTGTTTATATCTACTAATACTATAAATAGTCAGAGCGACATCTAATAAGCTTTTGTCTAACAAATCAACTAGACAAGTTAGCTATCATTAATACTTTACATATTAGAACTATAAGAATATTAAACAAATTAAAAAATACTTCTTTTATTTATTATTCATGTTGTTATATTCCATTACAACAAGTATATAATATATAACATATTGGCGTCCAATCATGAGGCTACATCATTTGTACATAAACCACTCCACCCCCCTCTCATATATAACAATATATATATATATATATATATATATATATATATATATCTTCGTGACCTTGGTAAGTTTACCTTATATATATATATATATATATATATATATATATATATATATATATAAAGATAATTATTTCTTGACCTTTATATGTTATAGTAGATTATTAAATTAGTCGGTGATTTAAGGTCTGTTTTACTTTGATATGCATATATTTAAAACAATCTTATATGTTTCGACAATTAATGCCTTTTTCAAAGAAATTAAAAATATAAATGGCAGTATATCAATGTCAAACTTATATATCTGTAGTTGTCGTAAATAAAATTCAAATATTCAAAGACACGCTGAAGTTTAATAATAATAATTCATGCCTCAGAACTTTCGACAGAAAGACATTAGTAAAATATTATATAAATGGCAAGCCATGAGTTATCATCAAAGACCGGACAGATCGGGCTGAAATGGACGTCATACGACGGACGATATAAATAGTCTACAACATCTGTAAGTACATCACGCAGTTGTTGAATAGCACTATTCATTCGGTTAACTGCACATCTATTTTTTGTGTGCGGTTAACCGAATGAGTAGTGCTATTCAATAACTACGTGATGTACTTACAGATGTTGTAGACTATTTATATCGTTCGTCGTAATGACGTCATTTAAGCCCAATGTGTCCGGTCTCTAGTTATTATTATGTCAGCGCCCGTGGAGCGACTTTGCTGTCGAAAGTTCTGAGACAGTAATTATTATTATTAAACTTGAATGTATCTTCGAATATTTTAATTTTTCCATGACAACTACAGATATATAAGTTTGGCATTGGTATACTGTCGTTTATATTTTAAATGTCTTTGAAAAGAGCACTATGTGTCGAAACATGTAAGATTGTTTTATATATATATATATATATATATATATATATATATATATATATATATATATATATATATATATTTATATATTATATATATATAACTATATATATAGTAAATTAATTAGTCGGCGATTTAGAGTGTGTTTCTCTTTGATATGTATATATTTAAAACAATCTTACATGTTTAGACACATAGTGCCCTTTTCGAAGAAATTTAAAGTATAAATGACAGTATACCAATGTCAAACTTATATATCTGTAGTTAATATGTTTATATATATATATATATATATATATATATATATATATAACGGTGCATGTAATATGTAAAAATGAAGATTAAAATAAAATTTGAAGTACTTTTCAATTTTAAAATTCCTCAGGATGTGTTTGAGATCATTAAATAATATGCAATAGGAATTTATTGTATATAAATTATTCACAATAGCATGAAACAGTATAAAAGTTTTATTTAGCGATTTGTGCCAAAGAATTCTTCAAACTGAACACAATTGGATTTCGCATTTACATCGTGTTATTTAACAGCTCGAGTTAAATAATTGATTGTCAAAAAGTTTTATTATCAGTGCAGTATTATATAAAACATGTTTGAGTATGCCGAAGAAGTAGTTCTTTAAAAAATATGTTTCTTGATGAAGAAATTAAAATCAACATAAAATGAAACCCCGAGCCAACTGCGAAAACACTTGCTAACACACGATACGTTATATACCAAAACTACAAAAGTGACGCTATCTTGGCAACGATCGTGACGCCACCATTGGTAATGTTAATTCCCAAAGCTGAAAGTTACATCGATGAATCTTTATATGCAAGAAAAGATATAGGGACCAAGTTATTGACAGATAAACAACCAACAAACTCAAGCTCAAGTTCAGTTATTCTTAATGGGTCCTGTCAAATGAATACAGATACTTTCGTTAAATGTATAAATATAAATGGCTGTAATTGGACAAATTGTTCTATTACAGTTAATAAAAAATGATTTAGTAACATTTATTTTAAAAATTCATAGAAAAAATAGTATATGCAACTCGTGGCTGTTAAGATTTGAAAGTCTCGAGTTCCTTTTTTCAAAAAAAAAACACTGTCTAGATTGACATTTTATTTCAAACACTCATCCCATAACATTAATATCTAAATTTTTCAACAAATCCAGAACTGCAGGAGTTGCTCAGTTCGTGGATTCCACCTGGGAAATTTCTTCCTGGGCAGTCGTTTACTTTGTGGGTCATAGCTTGTTCCACGTTTCCGCTGTCGCAGAGGTTAGTATCTGCTAGGTTTAATTTATACAGCATTGAGTTACACCTTCCGTGGCCTGTGCGGAACCTATTTAATTGAAGCTATAGCCTACGTGGGAGGGTTATGTCCGGCAGAGCTTCTGAAAGATTTGGGATTAAATCTCTATTCCCCAATTACATTTATGGGCTGTATCCAGCCAAATCGGTCACCTAGACTTAGGTCGGGTCCTGCGAACCCTCTCCAAATCATCATGTATAGAATGATCAATATTGCTGATAATCTTAGCCAAGTCATTCTGTACTGCATTGAGATGTATAATATCCGGCGCGGCAATATTAGGAAAAATCGGTAGCCAAAGACTAGATATGAATCTATCAGTACCAGTCGCGGTCCTCATTGCATCTTTAAGTTGTGTATCTATTAGCTCGATGTGAAAGATTAATACCAGAGAGCACCGCAGTATTCAGAAGAGTAAACCATTGTAATGGCCGCCTTCGCAAGGGCTCCCCAATCGTTCCCCATGAATTGCTGGAAAGTTCATGGAATTTATTATTTTAGATCTATACCCTTTGCTACTACTGAATGTCAGAGACCCGTCTAAAGTTACGTCCAGATATTTAGGGTAAGGGTTGTTTGTGATCCGAGTACCACCAAATTCAACATTCAGCTCACTGTTGGCTTCTTTCTTACACAAATCAAAGGCAGATGATTCGAATTTTCAACGATTTGGTTGTAAGCGCTATTTCTTATAATATTCTACGTTAATGTACATGTAAAGGTTGGCCCAAAATGACCGAAGGGGTTTTAATTCCTTATAAATTTTTTATTATAATTTTTTTTTGTTTTCAGTATTTTGCAAAGAAGACTTGGGGAATTTAAAATGGAACAGTACACAATTGAACAACGTGCCAAAATCGTTGACCTTTATTTCTCAAATCAACAATCCATTGCGAGATATAATTTTTTTAAAAATATTCTCCATTAATATACTGTATTTAAAATTAAAAAAAATTAATAATTATGTCTTAAATAAGAAGGTATAATGAACTGAAACCCCTTCGGTCATTGCGAGATATAATTTTTCATAATTAGATTAAAAATATTCTCCATTAATATACTGTATTTAAAATTTAAAAAAATGAATAATTATGTCTTAAATAAGAAGTTATAATGAACTCAAACCCCTTCTGTCATTTTGGGCCAGCCTGTATTATAGAGTCATAGCGAATTCTTCATATTTTCAGCACACGCCCTAGTAAATACTATTATTCATTTGCGAGAAATTATTCGATAATTATTTTTTGGACTTTATGATTACATTTTAAACTATGTTACAAACAGAAACGTATGATTAGTGAATTCAATTTAATTACTACAGCTATGGGTTGCAGATCACATAAAAGATTTCGCTGAAATAATAATACGATTTAGGCAACTTTCTCTTACTTTAATTTTCTTTTATCTGCATATCATAAATTATCTTGTGCTTCATAAATATTTATTGATATTTTCTTTTCATTACAGGACTATTTATTGAACTCCACTTCTGTATCGGAATATATCTTAATAGATATCTACATGTCAAGCATCATAATTGGAGCGACAGGTAGGTAGTAATCTTTGTGGAACATATAATAACTACAACTGCGTCATAAGCACAACTAAATTGTTTTTCATTAACGCTGTTCTAGGGAGCTTTTTGCACTGTGTACTTATAGCCGACATTATTACTAGTATTACTATCTTTGTCGATTAACCGGTTTATCTCCGACTAATAATCGCCCGCGTTTGTCGAGAGACAATTTTCGATTCACCGTATACAAGGGAGAAAGTGTGAGACACGGCATTTGTGTAAATTAAAATTGCAAAAAAAATCGTAAATAACGACTCAACAGTGCTGTAACGTACGGCAAAACACTGATTAATCGTCCATATCTGATTATATTTTGCAATTTTTGCTCGAGGAAGGATAGCGATATCGCAAAGCGACATTACAGCTGAATTAAGATCCGATTTTATGGTACGTTAACATGCGGTTAATTTTCAATGAATGCGTATAAATTCATTGAATTTAAAAGGAAAAAATACGTGTGGTTCAACACAAATGTTTACTCTTAAAAATTATCGGACAAATTTTAATAATAAAAACAGTAATACATTAAAAATAAAGGAAAATATGTGATTGTAAATTCAATTTAATGATTCGATTAATAAAAACTTTTAGTCAGACGAACGTCTATATTATAAACATTAAAAAATTAATAATAATATCAGTTATTCTATTACTAAATAAATGAAATTAAAAAAATATTGACAAATATTTTTAATCTCCATTAAGTATCAAAAAAGGTTTTTTTAACAAATATTTGGTTGTAATGGTTGATTTCGTGACTAAATAATATAAATGCAAGTAAATTTATAACGACTGAGCAACAATTTTTTTTTCCGAGTAAACTATGAACAAGAAAGACAGATATACGAGGGCGGGTTGATTAATTCACACGGTCTTACAGAAACAAAGGAAAAATTTAAATAAACAAACTTTATTTTTCTACATAATCTCCTGTTAATTCGATACAGTTGTTCCATCTGTGTTCAAGCTTTTTTATTCCTTCTCGAAAGTGACGCAGCAATCGTAATGAAATGCACAGGTGCATTATCATGGTGAAGGTGCAGTTCTTAGTCATTCCTAGAGGCTTCTTAGTTCAAACTATCCAGAAAATTTACGGTCCTGCCTTTTTGAAGTTAGTCCATCAACAATTTTCCTTTTGCATTCAAAAATACCGATGCCATCATCTTTCCCGCCGAGAAAACTGTCTTGGCCTTCTTTGGAGTTGGTTCTCCACGTTCGGTTCACATTTTCAACTGTTGTTTAGATTCGGGTGTATAATAATGGACTCGCGTTTCGTCACAAGTAACAAATTTGCGCAAAAAATTTGTTGTATTGCGTTTCAAAATTTCTAAATTATTCATCGATATTTTACAGCGAACACGTATTTGTTCCGTTGTGAGTAAACGCGTCACCCATCCTGCCGAAAGGTTTCTCATACCAAGTTTATCGTTCAAAATATAAAACACCCGTTCCTTTAAAATGCGCACTGCCTCTGTTATTTTTAACGCTTTGAATCGTCGGTCACTTAGCAACAAATTATGGGCTCTATCCACAATTTCTGGACTTGTAGCTGTTTCTAGCCGTCAACTGCGGGGTTCATCTTCTAAGCTGCCCCTGCCAGGCTTAAATTTATTTCCCAATTTTCTGACAGTTGTATACGAAGGACAACCATCACCCAGTGTATCTCGCATATTATCATGGATTTAGGTGAAGTACATGCCTTTCTTTAAAAGATACTTAATAACTGCACAATGTTAAAAAATATCCGTTTACACTTGATTAGTAGCGGTGTAAAATTAAAACAATTTCCTACGAAACACGTTTTGTCACAAATTTACCAAACACTAACAGTAAACTGGCAAGGCATCTGTTTGTCAAAATGTCATGTGTATTTTTTTTATTTCACGGCCTACTCTAGCCGATCGCACGCATAAGTCAACTCGTCCTCATATAAAATGTTCGAGTTAAAATCATATATCTAGAAAAATTTACTATAATATTAATGTTTATTAGTGCGACAGATGATACAGTCCATTAATAGAACAAAATACAGATTTCAATTCATCAGAACACAAGAATATATAGAGATCGAACAAAGATGATACAGTCCATTAATAGAACAAAATACAGATACCAATTCATCAGAACACAAGAATATATAGAGATCGAACAAAATACAACGCAACAATTATCGAAAAACAATACTGACTCGCAAATTAGTAATATACAAGTAATATACGGCGACGATTCGTAATGCAAGTTCTGTTTGGTTATTAAAAAAAACACCAATACATGAAGATGTTTTTATTATATACGAGGGTCACCTTTTATATTTTTACAAAATCCGGGACGAAAACAAAATTTTTGGAAACAAACTATTTTATTGTTTTTCAAAATATTTGCCTTTTTGGTCTACACACTTTTGCATGCGTACGAACCGGTTCTCAAAAAATTTTTTCAACTTTGAAGGTACTATCTCAGAAACATGGTTTTCAAACGCTTCGACTGCTTCTTGAGGTATTGAAAATCACTGTCCACGTATTTTTTGTTTCAGTTGGGAACAAAAAGAAATCATTTGTGACAAGTCACGCGAATATGGACAATGAGGCATTATTTCAATACTTTTCTCCTTCAAATAGTCAACTGTTAGGCGTGCTGTATGGGAACTCGCATTGTCGTCGTGATGAAGAATAATGCGACGTTTTCTGTTATTCTTCCTGATTTCGTCTATAACGTTTGGCAAACAAATTACTGTATACCATTCAGCGTTAACAGTTATTCGATCCTCTATAGGAATTGTCGCGATGTGTCCTGTATAGCCGAAGAAACAAGCGATCATTGTCTTGGAAGTGTTCCTTGCACGAACGACTTTTGTGCGGTTCGGTTCGACTTGGAACACTCATGCAGTAGATTGTTTCTTGGTTTCCAGCTCATACGCATATACCCATATTTCGTCACCTGTGACGATGTTGTATACGGATTTTGCGGTTCCTACGTCGAATTTTTTGCGTATTTCTTTACACCAATTGACACGAGCTGCTTTCTGTACTTCAACAAGTTATGTGGAATCCATTTGGAACATATTTTTTTAACAAGTAAATGTTCATGTATAATCGAATGAATTGAAGTTTGCGATATGCCAAGAGATGTTTTTTGGAACCACAACAGTTTTTGGTCGACCTTTACGTGATTCATCACTCACTGAGGCACCACCATGACGAAATTCTGCAAATCAATTGCAAACTGTCTTCTCAGATGGTGCTTCATTACCAAAAGTCCGAAGCGATATAGTGCGTTCTTGTGGAGTTAGGCCTTTTTTATAATCGTAAAAAATCATCCAACGGAAACCTTCATGAGTAGTCTTCATTATTTTACAAACTCACTGTTCTAAAACTGTCACTGTCAACAAACTACTGACTCAACTTCTAAGCTATTGCGGATTTCTCATTGACAAAACTTTAAGAATATAGTGATTACATATGTCAAAAACACCATCTAGTGGTCGATTGTAAAAATATAAAAGGTGTCCTTCGTACAACTTAAAGCAACTATTTTCAGCTATTTTTCTACATTTTCTACAGGCCTGTGAATTAAGCTACGCTGTAACAAAGTTTCACAGTACACTTCAGTATTTAATGTAGTCCCTCGTTCCATAAAGTCTACAATAAGGATGCCTTACTTATTCCAAAAGACAGTGACCATGACTTTTCTCGCAGAAAAAGTTTGACGGCACCTTAAAGCTTTCCTCGTAGGCGAGTTAGAGCGACCCCACTACACTGACTCTCTTTTCGTCTCATCGTGGACATAGGTGACCTAAGTCTCTTCACTTATTATGATACGCCTGAGGAAATCTTCACAATCGACATAATAACTTGTCAGAAAAGTTAGGGCCGATCCTATTCTCTTTGTTTCATTGTCTTCGGTAAGAAGTTTCGGCACTAATCGTAAACAAAAATTAGTGTTAACCTAAAGGTTCAGTAACAACCTCGTACAAAACCATAAATGAAATTTGAGGGAAAATGTACTCTGTGATTGTCAATCGCCGATTTTCACGAATTTTTTCTACGACATTACCCACAAATTCGTTCGTCATAACAGTTGGTCGTCCACTCCGTTTTTCATTATACACTAGGTGGTTCTACTCGAAAGATACGGCGAATTTTCTAATCATACTGTCATTCATGACATTTTCATCATAAAGGGAACAAAGTTCACGATAAATCTCAGCAGCTTTCATGTTCTTTGCACACAGAAGTCGGATAACAGCACGCAATTCACAGTAGGTGGGATTTTCAATTGCAGCCGCCATTTTAAACGAATGAAATGGCACGAAAGGATGCCCGAACGATTCTCTCATTAGCACTATCAGCGCTGCGATCGCGACGATATCTCCACTCATCTGCTCACATGAGCAATGCTACCAGTTTACGAATATTTAAAAGTTCTAATCTAGGAATTTTAATGCAGCCAACTACAGTCAATTGGTTTTGAAATGGTATCATATCATATGATATTAAAAGAAAGAAAGCTACTTCTAAATTAACACATGTGATAATAGCGATTGAAATAAAAGACCAACAGATATTTTACGTCGGAGTTAGGAATAAATAACTAAGAGAAATATAAAGGGAAATATTGTTCTGAAGAGAACAAGAAAGAGTGACATAACCAAAAAGAATGTACAGATAGCCATACCTGAATAAAGAAAGAGGAGAAAATTATATAAAAAAATAAAAGGAAAAATCTATAACTGCAATTTCTGAACGATTTGGGATGTATACTTTTGAAACATTTGATTTTAGAATATGTGTTTTAACCAAAAAATTAATGAAACTGAAATAAATACAATGTGATTAAATATAGAAATCAAATTTGATATTTGCCTTAGTTGGAACTTTGCAAATACATATTGTGGTGTGCTTCATGCGATGTTACGTCAGCAGGTGACCTAAGCGATGACCTCACCGGCCATGAGGCTCTCGATCCCTCTAGAAACGGGAACGTTCGAGAACCATTCGAGGAGTATATACACAGTCAAGGGAAGGATGACTCATTCAGGCAGTAATCGTCGTAAACTTACTATCATATAAATAAATGTGCATATATATACAAGGTGAGGCATAATAACGAGCGATTTTAAAAAGCGCGCGAATTAAGCTGCGTCGGAGGGACGTGGAGGGGATAGTGTCAGTTACGTTCGGCGCGAAACAGCATTTAGTCACAATGGAACGTTGGACCCCACAGCATCGTGCGTACGCTGTGAAAGCATTTTATCAAAACGGTAGTTCGTACCAGCGAACTGCACGACGTGCTACATTTCGCAACCACTTCGAAATCGGCCAGTGCCATCTGCCTGTGCGATTAAAAAGTGGGTTGAGAACTTTGAAGAGACGTCGTCAACGACAAGGAAGAAAACTGGGAGACCAATATCTGTGCGCACACCTGAAAACATTCAACGTGTAAGGGTCGCCATTGACAAAAGCCCTCGTCGCTCAGCTCGCCGACACAGAATTACACTTGGGATTTCAAGCAGAACAGAAGAATAATTTTACACAAAGATTTGCAACTTTCATCCTTACAAGATCGAAATGGTTCAGGCCCTTAAGGAAACAGATTATGTGAGCCGACGCCGGTTCAGCTTAGAATTTTTGGACTTAATTAATCGAGACGAGGACATTGTAAACCTTTTGTGGATGAGTGATGAAGCGCACTTCCATCTCTCCGGTTACGTGAACAAGACGAAGAATTTTGGAGTGACGTTAATCCTAGAGAACTGCATCAGCAACCATTGCACTCCGCAAAAGTTACTGTGTGATGCGCCATGTCTTCATTAGGGATAATCGGGCCATACTTTTTTGAAGATGGCCTTGGCAATGCTGTAACTGTGACTTCGCAGAGATACGCAGAAATGTTGGAAAACTTTTTTACTCCACAACTTGCACACTACGACGTGAACGATGAGACGTTTTTCCAGCAGGACGGAACAACATCCCACACTGCTCGAGAAAGCATGAATATTGTCAATCGTTTGTTTCCAAATCATGCGATCTCCCGAAATGGGGATATTGCATGGCCCTCTCGTTCACCGGACCTCACAACATGTGACTTTTTCTTGTGGGGTTATCTGAAAAGTAAAGTTTACCAAGCTAACCTTCCTCGAACAATTGAAGGCCTGAAAGAGCGAATCCGACAAGAAGTTGTTCAAATCCCACTGGCAATGCTACGCAATGTGATGGGTCACTTCAAGGTCCGGCTGGAGGAATGTGTGCATCTAAACGGAAGGCATCTTACCGGAGTTATCTTCAAAAAATAACCGACGTTTTACTATTGCAGAAAATGCTTTTTCATGTATTTTAATATTATGAAATCAGAAATTTTTTTAAACGAAGTGTTTTTATTTAACAGCCTTTTAAAAATCGTTCGTTATTATGCCTCACCTTGTAGCACTCTTTAATTATAGTGCGTTTTATTAAATCGAATCCGAATAGAAGATTTATCACAGTATTATTTCCGGAACAGAAAATTAAAATCAATGGAAATTAAATCTTTACTGCAATATAAGTATTTTTCACAAATATTCCTAAAGGGAACTGAAAAAGCAATCACCATACTAATCATTGTTTCTATTACTTCAGCTACGAGATTTTGAATAGTGTCAATGCAAATTATTC
Source organism: Melolontha melolontha (assembly GCA_935421215.2). NCBI lineage: Eukaryota > Metazoa > Arthropoda > Insecta > Coleoptera > Scarabaeidae > Melolontha > Melolontha melolontha. Next base: position 160,805,013 of record OW285237.1, on the reverse strand, counting down.
CTATTGCTTTTAAAAATAATATTTCATATCACTGCAGGATTGACCATTCTGAATTTGCAAGCATCTACATTATAAAGATACATAACAAATGCATTAACTATAAAAAACAACGTCCCTTGGTTGTTTGTTCGCTGTACGCAGTGATCTTTAGAATAAATTATTGTTCAGAACCGTGAGCGCCTAGCGCCCTGAGCCACGTGAATTAGTGAGAGATAAGCCTATTACTTCGCCGTCGGATAATTGAACGTTTTAATTTTGGTTCTATCTCATGGATAGATAGTGGGAATGTGCGCGGTAGGTCACACAGATGAAGAAATAATTGCTCCAAATTGCTACTCCGCAAAAGGAGATATTCTGTCAGACCGTGCATTCATTGTTATTCATAAAACGACCGTTAAGCTATACAAAAGCAGTGTTCAGATAATTATGAAGATTGGGTATTTATTGTCTACGAGCTTAAATTGCGTAAATCTAAATATGCACCACATAACTGATACGACTTATAGATATAAACTTCCTAAAGTAAATGAGCTTTATTTTGCGTTCATTTATTGTGAAAACAATTTATCTGAAGTTTAATTTGTTCAAATTTTTAATAAGTGAGGTATAATGAAAACGATTTACCGAAACTGATTCTGCTTACTGTGAGACTTTTAATTGAAAAACATCCAAAAATGAATTATTTGTCAAGTGACTCCAATAAAATATCCCAAAGAAGATAACGATCAAATGCAGTACATTTGCATAAGTACAATGGTTATCTTTTATATTTTGCATATGGAGCTTGAATAAAACAGTACATAGCGTTTAAAGACTTTATTGTTTTTCGAAGTATTCTACAAGAAGATTAATGCAATCAAACCAACTCTAGAAGCAGTTATTCTTCTCGTCTGTTGGTACAGTCAAAATTGCGTTTTTGAAGACATCAACTATTTCTTTTGACGTCTGGAACCTTTAACCACGCAGACCGTCCTTTTCGGAAAGGTAAAAAATCGTTGGGACATTTCGACATTTTGTTGCGATAAAATTGTCAATTGTCTTTCGAGATGTGCGAACATGCATTGCCTTGATGGAGGATTCGTCGTTGTGGGTTGATCGGAACTTAGCGATGACTTGCGGCAAACAAATGGTTGTATATCAATCTTCAGTAACAGTTCTTTGATCTTGTAGAGAAATTGTTGTTACATGACCTGCTTTTGAGACAAATGTCGCGATCATTTTTTTGGAGACACTTCAAGACCGAATGACTTTCGTCTGATTTTCTTGACGTTAGAACACCCAAACAGACGATTGGTGTTCATTTTCTGGCTCGTATGAGTAAATCCAAGATTCATCACCGCTCACGATGTTGTACACGTTTTTAGAGTTTCCTGCGTTGATGCGGTATAGAGTTTATTTTTCTCTTTGATCGTCTCTAAGACTAATCCGTTTACGTTTTAATTTTTCATACCAACAAGAAGTTGTTTTGAAACAATTTAAATAATCTATTCGGTGATAGATTATTTAAATTGTTTAAAAACCGTGATCGCTTGAAATCCATTCATTTCTAAAAAATCTATGGGTATAATTTCGGTAAAACAAAACACGGAAACCTAAAGTAAGTTCTTGCACGATCAAATGTTCAAAATATTTCCTGGGCCCGTTATCATAGAACACGGGCAAATGTTTAGTGAGATCTTATTTAAACAAATACAAAAATACGTATTTGAACTGGCTGTTGGTAACGAAACTATCGGTAAACTATCAGATTTAATTATGTTTTATGTATTTTATTATGTATTCATTTAATTATAATAATTAATAATAATCTTTGATATGAAAGATAATTTTCTTTACGAAATAAGCACACCGATTATGTGTTACAATGGAAAAAGTTGGAAAAGAAGAAACTTTTGATGTACAGTTCCTCGAAGAAATAATGTCTCACCATCGTCACTTTTAGCTTCTAAGGCCGAATAGTTCCATTTTTTTTTTTGTATTACACAAAGGCGATTCCCTTCACGTTAGTTATGTTTGCATGCATGAAAGCGCACTTCATTATCGAAAACAAAAACCAACTCGGCGAACCATTCTTGTTGAGATAATTGTCTTCGAAAATTATAAAAAATTATTTCGAGAAAATGTTCACGGTTTAAAGCAATTTTTCGACTAACTGGTTAACTTTAACAGTTTGTAGTAGTTACAACACTACACTTATCGCGCTGAACTTCGGATTTAGGCTAACTAAAGATGGAGGTTAATTTTTAGTATTGACATTTGATTAGGGCGCCCTCTATGTCCCAGTATGCGAAACATAAGAGACATCCCTCGTACTAAAGTAAGTAGCTTTAACATCTCATGCCTTAATTTATTTGAATGAATTACAAGCGATTTGATCAAAACTTCAAGAAAGTACCAAAAATAATAAATACTAAAATACACTGCTATATTTATTAAACCTCTCTACTCCGCGCGTAGTTTGGCATTATAAATTAACCACTCCAAGCAGGCCCGCGCCGTAATTGCACGTGTGCAAGGCACATAGGCGGCCAATAAAATAGGCGGCGAAAATTATTCGACATTACTAGAGACGCTTGTCACAATCAATATGTTAAGATAATACTAATGTGTAATTTAAAAAACACATTAACCTGTCGAGAGAAAGATTTTAAGTGGGTGACCGGTTATGTTTACTTTAAACAAACATGGCATCGATAACACACTTCTTCTAATCGTTATATTTTTTGCGTCTGTATAGAATTTAAAGGGCATCGAGCATTAAACTTGTTAGTGTTTTGAGAGTTATTTGTATTACTGGGCTTTTTATCATTTATCAGCAAGCATGTGTGTCAAGCTCTAAACATGTTAGTGTTGAAAATATTATATTACGGTCTGTTTTACTAGTGCATTAATTACTAAAATTTATGACTGTGATATGAAAACATGTTAGGGTAAGTTTTCATTTTTTATGCACAAAATTTTTAATATTGTATACAATATACAGGGTGGGGAAAACTGCATATCGTTTGTAACTTTTGAATGAGCAATTTGATTAAAAACATTCTTATACAAATAATATTTGGCATCAACTGATAGCATTAGTTTTTTTTGAGTGCACTGTTTTAATGCAAGGCCAACTAACTTTTTTTCTTAAATACCGTCATGTACTTTTTTACATATTTAAAAGACTTTTTCTCGTGAATATAATAGTATACAATTTATAGGGGGCTGTATAAGAAAATTTTCAAAAAAATTGTTAAAAACCATTATGATTCCTAGTGACAGCTCAGTTAACTTGATTTAATAAATTATTCTATATATATATATATATATATATATATATATATATAATATCTTCGTTTACCTTATATATATATATATATATATATATATATATATATATATATATATATATATATTATTCTTGACAATCACGCGTCATTCGATAAAATGTTTACATTTATTCGTTAATTCATGTACAAAAATGGAAAAATTATCACCAAAGAACGAATTTAAGTTTTGATTATAACGGGTGTTCAGAAACATTCGAAGTCAAGTGGGCTCTGAACAAAAAATCGATCGTATATCTTTACTTAAGTATTAATACACTAATTTTATAACATATAAAATTATATTAAGTAAATGTATCAATCTATCTTAGACATGACTTCATATTTTCAAGGCCTACTTTGCCTTCGAATGTTTCTGAACACTCGTTAGTTAATCACGGTAGTAGGAAACGTACGCAAGCTGATGTACGTGATTTATTTAATAATAAGTATTCTGAGCGGATGTCGATTAACCAAACAAACTTTAAGTCGTATTGCAAAACTGTTTCATAAGACGGGTACCGTTAAACACGCTCCAAAACTGGCCGACCAAGAACAATAACTGACGGAGATGAGGCTCTGAACGTATTATTAGATGTTTCGGAAAATTTCAACCCGAACTCTAGTTACAAATAATAATATGTGCTCCACCTAATTATGGATTAACCAAACAAACTTTAAGTCGTATTGCAAAACTGTTTCATAAGACGGGTACAGTTAAACACGCTCCAAAACTGGCAGACCAAGAACAATAACTGACGGAGATGAGGCTCTGAACGTATTATTAGATGTTTCGGAAAATTTCAACCCGAACTCTAGTTTCAAATAATAATATGTGCTCCAACTAATTATGGAGCAGATAAAAGAGTACTTAAATGAGGTGTTTCTTGGCAGTTGGATTGGTAGAAGAGGTCCTATCGACTAGCTTGCTGGGCCTCCAGATGTGAGGCCATTTAAAAACTGAAGTTTACCGAAATCGACCCAATAATCTCGAGGATTTACAGCTGAGAATTCAGACTAAAGTCAATAGGCTTTCACCAATTGCACTCCAAAATATTTTGCAGGGGTATAGAGACCAACTAGGTCATTGTTTGGCAGTAAATGCTGCGCAGTATTGAACACTTAAACAATTAATTTTGTCAAGTTCCTCTTTTTCTAGTTTTTAAGTTAACTCACCGTTTTTGTTTGTACGAATTACAATAACACTTCATCTTAACAAAGTTTTTTTTTTTTCATTTCATTTAAATTTTATAATTTGATAATAGTAAAAGTTTTTTTTTTTTCATTTCATTAAAATTTTATAATTTGATAATAGTAAAGGTTCTTGACAACTTTCTTGAAAATTTTCTTATGCAATCATTATATGTATTCACAAAAAAAATGTCTTTTAAATGTGCAAAAAAATATATTCTCATTCAAAAGGTGCAAGCGATATACAGTACTTTTTCCCCACCCTGTAGAATATATTCAGAAATGCACATTTAGTAACTTGTGTAACTTCATTCTCTATTGAATGTTCGGAAATTCATAGATTTATCAATAAATAATATCTGTATTATTGCAATGTTAAATTATAATATTCGTAACAGTTTGAACAACACATATTTCTCGTGATCTTTCATCTTTCTTTTTAACCCTAGAAGGTATACCGGGGTTACGAGTGACCCCAACAGAATTGAATTTTCCCACTTATATTCTTATTTCGCGCTTGGTGGCGCTGATAATTTAGGTAAGATTAGTCGATTGTGAATAGTATAAACACGTGCAGTGAACCTTACGTTGCCGGTTATCGTTTTCTCAATAAAAATTATTTGGGGTTGTGAGTGACCCCAGGATACGTTTGCGTATTGTGAAATAATACTGTTTGTAATTCCGTGTGACAGAATATTTGTGAAACATGTCTAAAAAATCGTTAGTGCTCTAGATACGGACTTTGAAAAAACTGTCTTACAATGGTACGATGAAGCAGAAAGCGATATTGAAGACAATTTTGCAGAAAGTGACAGTGAGGACGAGGTGGAAGAGTTGTCGGAACACAACGATAACACTTCTTCTGAAGATAATGAGTTTGAAGAACGTCCACTTCAACGTGAAGGAATTTTGAAGGGTAGAAATGGTTTTGCATGGAGTTCACGAGAACCTGCAAAAAGCAGAACGCCTTCAAGAAACATCGTGGTAAAGGTACTTGGAATAAAGAGTGCACGTGTAATTACCACAGAAGTAGATGCTTGGGCCATTTTATTCACTCCTACAATTTTAAATGAAATTATAACTCATACAAATGAAGAAATAGAAAGACAAGGTGTCAAATACCAGCCAGGTACGAAATACGTACATCCTACAGATAATGTAGAATCTATGCCCTATTAGGCCTTTTGCACATAGCTGGTGCTCGAAAAGATGCACATCTATCTGTAGAACAAATGTTTTCTTCACAAGGACCCCTAATATATAGATGCATTATGCCTGCAATACGTTTCAAATTCTTATTGAATTGTCTAAGATTTGACGATAAAGAAAAAAGAAATCGTGAAGACAAATTTTCACCGATAAGGCAAATATGGGAGGATTTTATAGAAAATTGTACAAAGAGTTACTCTCCTCACTGCTACGTAACTATAGATGAGCAGCTACTTGGTTTTAGGGGCAAATGCCCGTTTCGTGTATATATAGGATCTAAACCTGACAAATACGGAATTAAAGTTGTATGTATGTGTGATTCGCGTACATATTACATGATAAGTGCTATTCCATACATTGGAAAAAACACCAATCCAACCAACGAATCTGTTCCAATGTATTTAGTGAAAGAGTTATCCAAATCTATTCATGGAACAAATAGAAACATTACAATAGATAACTGGTTTACGTCTGTTCCATTAGCCAAAGAAATGCTTAGCAACAAAGGTCTAACAATCGTGGGAACAATAAGACATAATAAAAGAGAAATACCACCTTCTTTTTTACCTTCTAAAAACAAACCCGTACTAACTTCCGAATTTGCTTTCTCAGACAATTTGACGTTAGTTTCGTTTACACCAAAGAGAAATAAATCTGTCACACTAATCTTGACCATGCACGCTGACAAGAATGTTAACGAGGTTTCGAAGAAACCAGAAATTATTGAGTTTTACAACTCCACCAAAGGTGGAGTGGATACATTCGATCAGATGGCTCACAACTACACCGTATCCAGGAAAACAAGAAGGTGGCCACTTAGATATTTCTATGGGATGCTTGATCAAGCCAGGATAAATGCCTTTGTGTTATATAATGTGTCGGGTAACGCTAGCAAAGTTACCCGAAATAAATTTTTGCAATCACTCGGACTGCAACTAGCTAAACCTTGGATGGAAAGTAGGCTCTCCAAAAAGATATCCGGTAAACTCCAAAGTGAAATACGAGAAGTACTGGGACTAACACATATTCCAGAAGAGGAACAGCTTGGTCCAGGGCCAAAAAATCTCAAATCGCCAAGATGTTATGTATGTCCTCGTTCACGTGATCGAAAATGCAGAGTTGTATGTTATATGTGTTTCAACAATGTATGTAACGAACACCGTACTGATATTTGTCTAAACTGTAAGAGAAATACTTAAAGTTGCTATTGGCTTCACTAAATAAACGTTTTCAAAAAATTTTCTTTTATTTTTCCAAAATTAATTTCTGGGGTAACTGGTGACCCCAAGTATACGTTTTCAAGTGTGTTATTTTGGTATACCTTCTAGGGTTAATATAGGGATTCTGGACCCTGTGGGCAATACCTTAAATTTTTCTTTATATGCACCTCTAACACATAAATGCAATTTTATGTTAAAATAGTAAAAAAATAGGGACGGCAAACTTATGCATACACACAGGCGGCCAAAAGTACGGCGCGGCGCTGACTCCACGTGTATAGTTTCGAATATAATTCAATTGTGTTATATCTTCAATTCTTTTAAGGAATCTCATTTCTGTTGTTTGAATCTTTAACTCAGTATATCTGTTGTTGTTCATAACGTTGATCCATAAATCAATATTGATCTATGATAAAAATATATTGTAGTAAAACTGAAAAATCAAAACTGCATATAACATAACAAAGTTGGCTAAATGATTTTCTATTTAGAAAAGTTATTCTATCGAATAAAAAGAATAAATGAAAATTATGAATTTTAGTAATGTAATCTAATAAAATATAGCATAATTACAAATAGTATTTCAATTCAAGTGGTTCATATATATTTATTTAAGTATATATTCCTGAATTTAACAAAGATTTACTTACGAAGTATTATGTATTTATTTGTAAAATTGATTAGTGCTTCAATTTCAGAAAGAAACGAAACGTCGTATAAAAATTTAGAGTACACCACTGGATAGAAGTTTAGAAATGGCCACAAGGATGTGTTTTTATATTTTCTCTACAAGGCCAAATGTCGGTGTTACAGGTAAAAGAAGAAAATGGGGTTTTCGCGTTTTTTTTTAAATAACGAAGGTCATTTGTCACAAGTCTATTTTCTTTACGGATTTATAACAAACACAAAATTTAACAACTTTGCCATATTTAAACCTATACTCTATCTCCAATAATAAGAGAGATCCCCATGGTGACGGCCGAAAATGAATCAGCCTGTATAGTTCGTAAAGTATTTCTTTGCAATCCAAGGTAAAATTTAAGCATAAAAATACCTTAAAATCACTAACGTGTATTTATGTGTGTTAGAAATAAATAAAGTACAATTTACGGTTCGCACTTTGAACAGTACGAACTACAAAGAAATACTTTATCAATTGTACATCATAATTACCTAAAATACTCTTTTGGCAAAGAAGTGCAAATATACAAATACAGCTTATGTCTTTATAGCTACGTGAATTAGTTTGGTTTTGAATGCAAATGTAATCAGTAATTTATCAAAATTATTAATAAATCAATATAATATACAGATGCATTCAAGTAAGCCCACTCGCCAAATTAATCGACTCAAAAAAATATAATCTTTGTAAGAATCTTTGTAAAAGATTTAATTCAATAAAGAACAATAGTACTTTATTTTAACGTTACTTTAACTGATCAAAACTGATTAACCGAAAATTCTAACTCAGAATAAATTAGGTTGAATTCATTTGCTATTTGCATAATTTATAACTGACTTAATATTTTTATTTATTTTTGTTTTTGATGTCGATTATACGTCAAGGCACTAATTCATGAGTGGGGCATGCAAAGCCACCAATCGCGCAAACCCAAAAACCACATGCAACAACATTATACTGCTATACCACCAACAACAAAACTAATAATATTATACTGCTATACTACCAACAACAAAACTTCTAGAAATACGTGAAGTACTACTTAATTCTAAAAGTATGGGTCTAGATCTTCCTTTGAAGCTCTTGCAGATTCTTCAGCAGGCAGGAAATGAAACTAATAACAAAATATGAAAAAATCCATGTAACTGCACGTCAGATGACTTTTATAGACTGAAACAAACTATGTAAAATATTGCAGTAAATATATTTACTGCAACAATACCACCAATAATCAAGCTCCTAACATTATACTGCCATACTACTAAAAACAAAATATCTAAAAATACGTTAGTAACTACTTAATACTAAAGGTATGCTTCCTTTGAAGCTCTTGTAGATTCTCCAGCAGACAGGAAATAAAACTAATAACAAAATATGAAAAAGTACATCCAACTACACGTGCTTTTACAGACTGAAACAAACTATGTAAAACATTTCAGTAAATAGATTTATGAAAAGCCTTTTGAATATAGATAGTGTAGTGATTCTAAAATATCTAAAGTATATAACATGACTTACAGAATTTTTAAAATAACTTAGGAACCACGAAATTCATTGATGATTTGTGGTACTAAAACTGTAGTGTAAATATTACAGAAGCAATATCCAAATACTTAACATTCTTCTTTAATTATTTATTCACTATTAATTTTAGAGAGAATCCGACAACTGCACTATGTCAATGATCAGAACGAAATGTCGTTCATACTTATTTTAAGTGTTTACATTCCAAACGTTTTCATACTTGATGTGTGCATGCCGAAGACAGCGTGTAATATTTCACTTCTTTCTTTTCGATCGGCTCTTTGTCCGTAAATATAAATATTTATTCCAAGCACTGTCAGACGAGTTCCAAGAAGTTCAACATTCTTGGTGATCGTGTAAACTCCAGTCCTCTTTATCACCAACAAATGCCGAATATAAATATTGTGGTGTTAAAAACACCGCTTTCGTTTTATATTGCTTGAAATAAATGTGAATTGTAGAATGTTCTTAACATGCCTAGAAATAATAATTGAATTGTTAGAGAAATGAATGGATTTCTAGGGATCACGGTTTTGAAACAATTTAAATAATCTACTTGGTGATAGATTAATAAAATTGTTTCAAAACCGTGAAAGCTTGAAAGCCATTCATTGCTCTAAAACCTATCTGCATAATTTGGTAAAACAAAATATGGAGACAGTGAATAAATCTCCGTAATGTAAACTAAAAGTAAGTTCTTGCAGAATCAAATGTTCGGGATATTTCCTGAGACCGTTATCATAGAACACGGAGAAAATTGTAGCTAGATCTAATTAAAACAAATACAAAAATATTTGAATTGGTTGCTCGCAACGAAACTAAAATCAATATCGGTAAACTATCAGAGATTTAATTATTATCCTTGATACAAGCACACCGATTCTGTGCTACAAGGATAAAATTGGAAAATAAGAATCGTTAGATGGGGTGACATTATTTCTTGGACAGACTCCAAGAAACAATGTCCCCCATCGTCAGTTTTAGCTACTAAAGCTGAATAGCTTCCTTTTAATTTTTTTTTTATTACATAAAGCCGATTCTCCTCGCGTTAGTAATATTTGCATATATGAAAGAGATAATGATCCGCCTTAGAAAATAGTTTTCATGCGACGACCGGCGGATACTATTTTTTCCACAAACTGTGCATCATATGCTGATTAAGGACTATAATATCAAAGATAACATCTGTTTACAGATGTTGTTAAATAAATACTAGAAATAACATATTCCACGAGCTCTGCGGTACAATATCTTCCTTCCAAGATTTTCTGATCATAGTTTTGTTTTCGGGCATTTGTCCGGAATATTTTTCCTCATTATAGTACATGTTTTTGCGATTCTTAAGTCTAGGCTACGACAAAGATTGAGCTCCTTAGACTCTTATCTAAAGAACAAAATACCATAGAGTAGATAACGAAACTAAATTGCATAAATAGAATAGTGCGAAACTTGCAAATTTTGCTCGATGGCAGGGATGCATCGAGAAAACTGCAGAAGTGACGCAACAATGAGAGCACCTGGTCTTATATTAATTGCTTATAAGGGCTAACATTAACTGTGCCTTTGAAAAATATTATGAGTCAGTGCCACTTGTCGCTGTGCTTAAGAGGAAGCAAAAGTTCCACTGAAAGTAATACGCAGTCTTAAGTTTTTTTCTCTTTTTCGCCGCGCTGTTATTTTTCCATTTGAACCAAATAAATTAAATTTCTATTCATTTGAGAATACAGATTTCTGCTAATTCTCGAGAGCCCATTCACTTCTTTTCTATATCTTGTTGTCTTGATTGCCTTGGCAAACAACGGGTGAACGGCGTAAATAGAAAGAGCGTCGGACAACGGGAGTGAAAGTTTCGTTGGTCGAGAGTTCAAATCTCGGCACCAGCGTGTGAGAGGTCGGTTTTTTTCCGGGATAGGTATCCTCTGTAGTTAACCTTAGATGTTGAGGAAGTGAAAGTTAAGTCACCATTTCTGCTCTTTTACGGCGAGGATGTATAGTAACAAAACCATGGATCATTTTAGACACATCATATACACTCTAAGCCAGTATAAGCAATAAAAAAAATCAGCTTTCTGGCAGGTCTTGCGGCCCGATATCCTAATTTCTTTGCACCGTACGTCATTTTTAGTTGCGGTCGAAACAACGCATTAATTCATTACAATAGATTTATCTGAGTAGTGTTCTTGCTCGCTTAATTTGTGATTCCTTCCACTTCTAGATTTTTTTTGAAGATTGTAATTGTTGATATATTTTTAAAAACTTTCTAATAAAAGATTTATTCAAACTTATTTTTCTTGCATTGCTCTTTTAATGTTAGTATTTTGCCCTTTACTTCCACACACTACTTGTATTAGGGTTTGACGTATTATTCAACGTGAAAGTACCCTGAAAATTTTCCATAATACTCAAACAATAGCCTAAAACACGACACAAAGTAAACACGTCACCATAAATAAATTAATATTCAGTAAACGTTGATATATTTGAGTGAAATTTTCAGGAAAAGTGTATTTTATTCGTAAAATAGACGATGAAAATTTCACCACGAGACATTCAATCACACAAAGTAGCATTGGCAAATAACAAGAAATAATTTTGCTTTTCCGTTGGAAATGTTTACTCAAGCATCACATAAATTGTACTTATAGCTTTATTTAGTCCTAGTAGAGTTTAAAGGAATGACGTCAACTCGACAACGTGCGAATTTTTGTCAATTAATTGAGGCCGTACGTGAAGCCAGGTTATCAATTGGTAATATTGCTGATCGTGTAGGATGCAGTGTCATAACAATTGCCTTGTTTTGACAAAAATGGGTAGAAAATAATGAGCAACGAAGAGTTTATGGTCCGAATGTTCCAGCTGCATAACTGATTTAAATCTATATTGCAAAGAATTCGATTTTAGATCGTACCGACCATTTTTCGTTTATTTCTAACTTCGCGCAATAAACTTGCAAAGCTAGAGTGGTGTAAAGCAAAGTTACCCTGGAATGAGCAATGAATCGAGTCGTTCTGAGTAAAAAATTTCTATTTTTCACAGGCCCATGATGGTCGTAAGATAGTCAGAAGATGTTCCAGAGAAAGAAAAAACTTGTCTGTTGCTATATACGTTTTTTACTGAAGATGTGGTAATGTGGAGGACTATCTGCCATGGTAGACCTCGTGTGATAGTAACTCAAGAAACATTAAATGCAATTTGGGGCTTCAATAATGTGTAACCAGTGTTAATATCATACTTTCCACAACTGGTAAATCTAATTGATCGTATATTCCACAAACTGCAAGGGTAATCATAGAGTTTCTGGATAATGCTAATGTTTGACGTTTTCCTAGACCTTCTCGTTCACCGAACCTGTCATCAACAGAACACGTATGAGATAAATGATAAATTAGGACAGGTGATCAATAATTTACAACTACCCAAAGTAGTGCACGATTTGATAACTTACCACATGCTACCAGTAATTCGGTAATTTCAAGTGTGCCTAATAGACTAGATAAATGCGTAAGAAACAGAGAATCCACGCACTATTAGTATTAATATGAATTGTTACATTCATATCTTGCTGATATTTTCATTGTTTCTTAATACGAATAAATCATATATTGAGGAAGTATATAGATTTTCACGGCAGGTACGAATATTAATTTTCGATTCTGGGATAAAGAGGCGTGGTCCAAGGAAATTTGTTCCGTACGTACTGTTCACAACTACGGTGCACATCATCACAGGTGAGGGCGAAGTACTAATCTTGAATCTTCTTCCTTTAGTTATACTGCGTCTGGAAAGATGTCACTATTTAGTGACACCTATAATTGCTATAATTTACTATATATTATTTAAAAAATATGATATAACCTATAATTCTGACCTAACGATTTTCCAAACACAAGACCGACGTATCAAAAGTTAAATATTACGATATTTACAACAATTATAGGAACTATAAAATTATTACATTAATTGGTGTGAAATGTATTAATATTCGTTTAAAGAGAATATGAAAGGTAACTTCGCACATGATTAACTTTGCTCCGAAATATATAATTAACAGGACCAATCCATAGTCTGTCAATTTTACAAGAGAAGGCGAAGAATTAATAAACGAATATATGTTATATCTCAGGCAGAAGTTAAGAGAAGAAAAGAATCAATTCACTTCGATATATAAATTGAGACGAACTGGAGCGCAACAACTATTAAAAAAGTTATCATCAAGGTCACAGTTTTTGCATATCGTAACTATTTGTATATATTTTATGTGCTTGTATATAACTTCATTCGCAAACTTGAATGTTATTTACACTTAATATCTAAATATTAGCTGTCATGAAACATGCATTTGCATCGCCTAATTTATATAGAAGGCATGCGAACTAAATTTATTATTTTGAAATCAAGAAAATTTAAAAATTACTCGAAATATTTATAAATTGTCATGTATGGAATATAAAATATTTTTTAAAAAATATTAGTCGTTGATATGTTTTTGAAAATTAAATTGCCAGAAATTATCGTGCGCTTTAGTTTTGTTATACATTAATATTTAAAAAATCTAATTTAATGAAAAGTCTAATATTAAATTAATGACGTAGTGCATAATATTTTGGTCTGTAGACCAAAAGTATAATTACTTTTTTTAATTTGTGTCCACCTCCCCAAAAAGGTTGGCCACTGTTGCTTCAGACTAGTTTAGACAATAATTGCACTATAATATGAAATTTATGTTCCTGTGTTTTTCCAATTTAAAGCACTATGCAAAAAATTGATTTTGATATGTATGTTGTGAGTTCACATTAATGATTATAATAGATGTTCCTTTTTTTTTTAATTGAAAAGACACCTTGGATGTAAAAGTGAGAAATCAAGATCAAAGCAGAGCTCCCTCCACATGCATGTTTTACTAGCAGTAATCATTATTTACGTGGATGGTTAAGAGGCACACATTTATCCATAATATCAGTGATTGGAATGTATTTTTACTTTTCTATAACTCAAATAACTGCAGCTTTCAAAATAGAAACAATTCATCAAGTATCTTCTTTCAAATTTCGGATTGTTCTCTTATACTTGTCCTGTGATTGTAGAGTTTTTCTTCATATATTAAACAGTAATAATTGACATTTTCTTTCTTCGATCTGCTAAGACCTGTTATTCCTCTGTAAAAGCAGACAATCTCTCTGGATTTGGACTAAACTTGGTCAGTATAAATCTAAACGTGACAGCTATTTGAAACCGAGAGTTTGCTATTGTCACTTATTAATTTCATGGCTCAAAAATCCCCCCTTGGATATCGCACCGTCTCACTAGTGACGGTTAAAATTGGTACTGCGGTGGTCAATAGCCCCAGCTTGAGGTGACATCGCGGGGGCAGTGGTTGAAAGCTCTTGGAGATTAGATATGTTTTTTCTCGCCTTTCTTATATACGTTAGTTAGTAGTAGTTAGTTAGTAGTACTTATAATTATTTTTGGATCCATTTCCAGTAATCCTCTCATGAATATTTTTGTATCCGTTTCCGCCAAGCATTTTATCATTCTTCTATATTCTAACTGAATTTCACTCATTTCTTCTTAAATAAAACTCTGTAAAAACAGCAACACTCTCTGGATTTTGTCACTATAAATCCAAACGTGACTATTATTTGACTCCAAAAGCGTGTTATAGTTATTTAATTTTGTCATAGCTAGCTAGATGATATAAAAATCTTTCCTCGTACATGATCTATATATATAATACTAGTATATAGTATTAGAAGGAATTTCTTATTTACTTAGCCGTAGTTATAATACGAGAGTAGCGGCAGGGTAATGAAAACAATGTTTAACTTCGTTACTAGATATAGTATCTTTTGCAAAAACTGTAAAATTTATTTAAATGTTAAAAATGGTAAGAGACGATATTATAATAAATTTACTTACATTAAATTTTTGTGGTGTTTATATATTGTTACGTATTTGTTTTGCATTTCTAAATATAGCTAAACTCTTTTCGTATTGGCAAGTAGATCGTTTTCGTCCACGTGTATATTTCGATTGGTGGAAAGAATGTTAGTTTGTCAACACTTTGCGCTGGTGGGGGGTGGCTTAACTGTTCTCACATATCTTTTTTTATTTTTGTAATGCTTATATAATGGGTAGGTATATTGCCGACAAGTTATTTAAATCTGTACGGTCATTTCTTGAATTTGTATTTTTTGTATGTGGATGCACTCTAGTATATTTCTCGCTTTGTTGTTTTTTTGAGATGAAATTATTGCAGTTTTATCGAAATTAAAAGTGTGGTTTGTTGTTTGATATGTTCTTTAAAGGCTGTACTATTGTTTGAAAATTTGTATCCGTTTAAATGTTCTTGTAGATATTGTGACTGGCCGATGTATACGCTTTCGCAGTCATTGCATGGAATTTCATAAATAACGTGTTTTCTTTAATGTACGTATTTTGTCTTTTAATTTTGAGTGGAGGTTGTTGAGATTATTGAAATTTTTGTGATCTACTTTTATGTTATATGATGTTAAGATTTTGTTTATTTGTTCTGGCAGGTTGTTTATATGAGGTATTGGGACATATTTATAAGTAGTTTTGGGGGTTGTTTTCCTTGTTTTTTTATGGTATTTGTTTTATTTGTGTTATAGTCTCGATATAATTTTTGTTTTATAATTTTGTTAATTAATGGGAGGGGATAAGACTTCAGACCAAAAATTTTATTACAAACAAAAGATTCTCTACAAAAAAATAATTATCCGCTCCCATTCAATGTGTCAAATAAAACAATTTAATGCTACGTAACGTTTCGAAGCTATATTTGTTTCTTCATCAGACCTGATGAATTATTAACAGATTAGCCATAAGAATTTTTAATTGCTAGTGTAAGTATATTTGCATATTTTCTTGTGTATGGCTAATCTGTTAATAATTTATCAGGTCTGATGAAAAAACAAATATAGTTTCGAAACGTTACGTTATACACGCACACACACACTTATACACACACACATATATATATATATATATATATATATATATATATATATATATATATTCTTGTAACATAGATTCTAGAAATCCGTTTTCCTGACGATAGCGCGTTAAAAGTTCCATTGCTGCCACCATTCGTTGCATTTTGTGTTGATTGGTCAACAGTTTTGGTACCCATCTCGCGGACACTTTTCGATAGCGTAACTCAGGTACGATTTCATGAACAGAGCTTTTAGGAATGCCGGCCATTAGAGCAATTTCCCGTATCTTCAACCGACGATCTTTTCAAATTAGCGTATCGACCTTTATTTGATTCTCATCCGTTGTCGTTGTTGGTGGTTTTTGCACACCTTCGGAATCATCGTTCAGAACTGTGCGTCTACTTTTGAACTGTTTACACCAAACACTAGCTTGTTTTTGACTCATAACGCCTTCTCCGTAAGTCTTCAGTATTATTCTTTGTGAATTTCGGTAGGTGTTTCATTATTTCCATGCAAAAAACGAATAACCGCTCACACTTCAAACTTGGAGTATGCTTCGATCGAAACAGACATTGTGCGGCTGTCACTGCACACGTTGTACTGAACCTAAGGCAATGATAATAACCACCTATGCAGTACATATGCGCATCTAAAATGCGTGCAAGTTTGAACGATCGGAGCGGAGTAGTTGTTGTGCAGCGCAGATATACCTTTGGAACCGGTCATCCCTTGTAGAACAACGGTTTGCAATCAATCGTCTTCAAATACGAAAGAAGAAAACTATGTGTATATTGTTATAATAGGCGAAGAAACATAATCTCCCATTGACATTTCAATCTATTTTTGCCAAGAAGATTTTCAGGGTTGCTACTACTAGTGAAAAGTAATGAAAAGTCCTAAATATGTCGCTTATAACAGTAGACGGAACGTTGGCAAAAAAAAAGCAGTGCTGACACGGTTCCAGCTTGAAAACTTAGAAGCAATCACGGACGACGGCCGCGGAAGCCCACAAGCCAGAATAGTGTATGTGATTAATGTTATATCTTGTCTTGTAAATAGCTGAGTACTGGCACTTTTTGAGAACATTTTTGGTATTTTTATGTAAAAGATGCCTGGCGCCCTCTTTGCCTTTCTGTGTTTGTTAGTTCATTGAATTTGTTGCTTCTTCATCTTTATTAATCGCAGAAAAGTTTATGCTTGGCGTCGGTGTGTGTCCTAGTATTGCTTCTGAGTCCTGGCGACTCCACAAACTCGAGCTTGGCTCACTAAGCCATAGCTGGCAGGAGCGAAATTGGTAGATATGCTTGGACTCGGATTTGGGCTAAATTTGATCAGTATAAATCTAAATGTGATAGCTATTTGATACCAAAAACTTGCTATTGTCTTTTATTTTTTTCAAGACTAGGTAGATAATACAAAGATCTCCCCTCGTATATCGCAACGTCCCACCAATTGAGGTTAAAATTAGTACCGCGGTGGCCGAGAGCCCCGTTTTATGTGGACTCGTGGAGCCTAAAAATCCGTGGGGTTTAGAGGTGTTTCTCCCTCGCTGAATAAGGAGTGTAACTGCTCGAGTACTGAGCAGAGCCAGTAAGGTGTGAGATAGGTCAGGTGGTAAAGATTCGTGAAACCTGAAGCCCACAGGTAACTCGTTTGTAGAAAACCGGGGCGATCAATCCTATTGCCATCGGTGACTTTAGTGAACGGACCCTCGGAAGCAGGTGTCATCACATAAAATATCAGCGAGATAGTATTTATCCTGAGCTCTGGTACTGGCTCGCAGGGTCAGTAGGGATTCAGATAGGTCGCCCATCCACCTATCAGGTAGTTAAAATTCGTGGAACCTGAAGTGCACAGGTAATCAACTAGATACACATCATCGCGAGTTCTGTTCACCGCTGTCTATTTCATCATGCTGCAATGTAATACACATTAAAAAACAGCCTTATTCCATTCTAAATTTGATTTGTTTCAGAAATGTATAAATTGTTTCATATTGCGTTAAACGCGGAACGCTTTTTAAAATCTAGGCTGATTTTAGACTTCGATTTTTAATTAATTCATGTAATGTATGCTACCTTCAATTGGATTTTGATTTCGGCTTAATACTCTTGAAGCGTATGATAATAAATATTATTGCTAATCCAAAAAGTTATTTTTACAGGACACTACTGTAAAATATTGTAAAAGTTAAGCGTTCAGATCCTATACTTAAAAAAATTGCTACTTTTCCACTTTCGCTTAAAAAAATAATTCGTTTTCATTTTATAACAGGAAGTAATTAGAAGAAGTTAGTATTACCTTTTTTTAATTTAACACCGAAAGTAATTTTGTGTGGACTATTTTCATCGCTACAGTCTATATTAAATTTCCTATTAACGTTTAGCTTGTAATTTAAAACCGTAAAACCGTAATAACAAATATGATTAACAATATACGTAAACAAAAACGACGATACCAAAAACTAGTTTCCCATCTCACATTATATTATAATTTATATTGAGCCAATCAATTGTAACCATTTCTTAAGAAGTTTACAGAAAAAATCTAAAGAATAGAGTTTTATAAATCTAGTAACGCCAGGATAGTATTTTGACATAGTTCTCATCTATTCTTGAAAGAAAAAGGGTAATTCACTTACATGATTTATGTTTGTGTAATAAGAAGTAAATAATAAAAATGTGTTAATGACTGCAAAATAACACAATTCACGACCATATCTTTTGAATACCTAATTACATTAAATCCGTTAAAAAAAAGGTAATTTACCATTTATAAAAGAAAAATATTGTGTGAGAAAGTATACATACTCGTACGTATAAATTAGTGATAAGTTTCGCAATGATTGTTTTAATAGAGCAAAGTAGATTGTGGCCTAGTATTAATAAAAGAAAACAATGCAAAATTTAAGCATGTTATACAATATTTATATAATAACTAGCTGAATCCGGCAATGCTTTGCTATTGCTAAATACGAGTATATAGATTAAGTGAGCACAATTGAAAGTTTGACATCAATTATTGTATTAAGTTGAAATTATTAACATTCAGTTTATAAAGATAAGAATATAATCAAATCCAATTGTCAAAACAACAGCACTCGAGCTTATTTCTGCGCATGCGCGACAGCATTTATTACCTTGTGAATTTCAATACAAGAAGTACTATCTCATTTCTTCTACATTTAAATAATAGTACTGCTACTATTGATATTATGCCAACATTGTCTTTTATATACACACATATACACATACACACACACACATATACACAACCACAACAAGCAACAAATTCAATGAACTAACAAACACAGAAAGGCAAAGAGGGCGCCATGCATCTTTTACATAAAAATACTAAAAATGTTCTCAAAAAGTGCCAGTACTCAGCTATTGACAAGACAAGATATAACATTAATCACATACACTATTCTGGCTTGTGGGCTTTCGCGGCAGTCGTCCGTGATTGCTTCTGAGTTTTCAAGCTGGAACCGTGTCAGCACTGCTTTTTTGGCCAACGTTTCGTCTACTGTTATAAGCGACATATTTGGGACTTTTCATTACTTTTCACTAGTAGTAGCAACCCTGAAACTCTTCTTGGCAAAAATAGATTGAAATGTCAATGGGAGATTATGTTTCTTCGCCTATTATAACAAAATACACATAGTTTTCTTCTTTCGTATTTGAAGACGATTGATTGCAAACCGTTGTTCTACAAGGGATGACCGGTTCCAAAGGTATATCTGCGCTGCACAACAACTACACCGCTCCGATCAAGTTCAAACTTGCACGCATTTTAGATGCGCATATGTACTGCATAGGTGGTTATTATCATTGCCTTAGGTTCAGTACAACGTGTGCAGTGACAGCCGCACAATGTCTGTTTCGATCGAAGCATACTCCAAGTTTGAAGTGTGAGCGGTCATTCGTTTTTTGCATGGAAATAATGAAACACCTACCGAAATTCACAAAGAAAAATACTGAAGACTTACGGAGAAGGCGTTATGAGTCAAAAACAAGCTAGTGTTTGGTGTAAACAGTTCAAAAGTAGACGCACAGTTCTGAACGATGATTCCGAAGGTGTGCAAAAAACCATCAACAACGACAACGGATGAGAATCAATTAAAGGTCGATACGCTAATTCGAAAAGATCGTCGGTTGAAGATACGGGAAATTGCTCTAATGGCCGGCATTCCTAAAAGCTCTGTTCATGAAATCGTATCTGAGTTACGCTATCGAAAAGTGTCCGCGAGATGGGTACTAAAACTGTTGACCAATCAACGCAAAATGCAACGAATGGTGGCAGCAATAGAGCTTTGAACGCGCTATCGTCAGGAAAAAGGATTTCTAGAATCTATGTTACAAAAACGAAACGTGGGTATACCACCATACATCAGAATCAAGAAAAGACTCGAAAACGTGGAAACAAAATGCAAAAAAGACAATGGGAGCTGTGTTCTGGGATATATATAAGGCATTTTACTCATAGAGTTTTTACCACCGAAACCGACAATCAGCAGCAATATTTATTGTCAAACTCTAGAAAAACTACACCAAGCCATTCGACAGAAACGAAGAGGAAGGTTGGCGAAAGGAATCAGGTTGTTGCATGACAATGCAAGACCGTACACCTCAAATCAGACGGAGGCCTGGCTTCAGAAACACAATTGAGAAGTTATTGTCCATCCACATCTGACTCCTTTTGATTTTCATTTGTTTGGTCCGTTGAGCTCATTTGTCCGGTAGTTTTGGAAGTTTGGAAGCCGACGGCGAACTTCAAGATGAAGTACGGCAGTATTATAGAAATTTAGATCGCACCTTTTACGAAGAGGGTATACAGAAGCTTGTACCTCGCTGGGATAAGTGCCTTAACATTGGCGGCGATTATATTCAAAAGCAGCTAACAGTTCACGCTTTTGCTTAGTGTATGTTTGATTTATATAAATAAAGTAGTCTGTCTGTAATTCACAAATGTACCTTATTAGACGTCCTCGTAAACATTGTAACATTTCAGAACCAGATTTACTTAAAGCTGCATTATCAGTGCCGAGAAATAGCAATACATCATAAGTATAATTGACCATTTTTTATTTTGCTGCTGTATTTATTCATAAATAAATCATTTGTGTAGATTGTGAACATTACAAGACACTTGATACTAACCTATGAAATACTAACACTTAAGATTAGTACTGTTCAATTTAGCAGTTTTTTTTTGTGTTGATTTAACAATATCAGATTCAAGCAGAAATGATCGCATATCAATTTAAGTCAAGTTTTATGACGATTTTTGTTTCATTATAACCATAATAATTTTACTTTTAAAAGAAGTTTAACGTTCAAAGTACTTAATTTTAATAACATTTTAATTAATGGGGCATAGATACGTCGACATATTCGACGTAAAGGCTATTATTGATATCCACAAAAAAAACATTGCCATATGTGCGAGCGAGTATATTCATGTTTTGGTAAAAAAGCATTCACTATCTATGAATAGGAATTGATGCTAAAAGTATCGTCCAGAATTTCATTGATTTCTTGCAGGTCAATGAACTTGAATTACAGTTATATTTCGGTAAACATAGAATAAACAAAGATATGGACCGATTTTAACTACTTTTGGCCCTAAAAATTTGATAATTTTTAATGAATTACAAAGAAATTTCTTTTTCGATTTTCAGTTAGACATTTATACGTGTTCTTTAGATTCGCAAAGTTTGAGCGCTAGTCAGTGGTAACCCTGTATAGTTGAATATATTTAACAAGTTTATATAGAATACTTGAAGTTAATGTAACTCAGCTCAGCTGTTTTCTTACATTTTTGAAGAGAACAGTAACTCTCGACTGTTTGCACTAAGTATTTACTTATACAATTTATGTTAATATTAAGTATATTAAAGTATCTATAATTGATTATTTAATTACCGTTGTATTTTCTTAACTGTCCGTCCATATTCAGTTTATCAGTAAAACAATTATTACAATACGTTGATATGAATCATTAGTTATATTATTATGTATTATAATCGATAATAATATCTGAAATTTAAGTAAAATATCAAATTGACGTTAAATATGAAAGAACTAATAGCCAAAAATTTGAAAAATTATTTATATTTTTTATTAATCTATTAATTAATTAATTTTTGGTCGAATTTGTGACGTTCGATTTACAATCTAAAAAAATACTGACGAAAAGTGAAACAAATTTCAAACAACAAATCAAAGTAGGTTATAATTTCACATTTCTCCGATTCATTTTCTTCAGCACACCGCATTCATCATTGTCACCTTTTAAGTGTGTTTCTGAAATGAAAAAGCAGTTGAGTTCGACGATTCTTACATATTTGATATTGTTTAGTTGACGGAATTTCTTTCTGGGTGTTCGTCTCGTCACTCATCTTCGTGCTTCGCGAGCATCCGAGGAAAGAGTTTATCGTATAAGGAACATTTGAGAGCGAGTAAAAGTAGTAAAAACGTAGCATGATTATAAATCAAACTAAGTGCTCTTGATACTGATTATAAATATACTTGTGAATTGGTAGATTTTGTCGTTGGCGGGCATCTTTTTATTACCCAGCAGGTTTTCTTCTGAGTAATTTCACTTACACTTAGCCACACACACGCACAAAGATTGAAAATTCTTTCGATTTCGATTGGAAGGAATATCTTAAATTACTCTTAAAATGCACATCTAGAGATATTAATATTAATTTAATATTCGAATTTTATAAATTACTTAACAGCGAATTAAAAAATTATTTCTATATAAATAAATAGAAAATAAATGTCTTCATAAGATGTTAACAATTATTGGGATATGTACTCTTACAAACCCATTATATATATATTATAATGATTCTTATGTGGTAAAGTTCAATATATTCAAATGTACATTCTTATCTTCAAGTATGTTTTGATTATTAGTTGATTATATTTAGTTAACATTTTCTTTTCACATTTTACTTAATTAAGTACCTACGCTAGAGTGCATGATAAATTCGTAAAAAGTACTT
This sequence comes from Melolontha melolontha, assembly GCA_935421215.2. NCBI lineage: Eukaryota > Metazoa > Arthropoda > Insecta > Coleoptera > Scarabaeidae > Melolontha > Melolontha melolontha. The sequence continues at coordinate 160,781,911 of OW285237.1, read as the reverse complement.
GTATTTTCTATACGTCAGTCAAGTTTACACTGTGAGTTTGTTTGAATCATTAATTTTAAAATATTTTGTATTAAGAAAATCTAAAGAAAATTATGTCAGAGTATCTATTAGACATTAAAGTCTAATCTTGATAATAAAAATATCACATAATAAGATAAATAATACAAAAGTTAATATGTATATCATTGCAAAGTCAGTACAAATATTTATATTAGTAAAGGCGGACTTATATTTAAAAATTTAGAAAACAGACATTCAAAATTGCTATTGAGGTATTATTAAAAATTATCTCGAAAAAGATTCAGAGAGAGTTTTAATTACAAGAGCTTTAAAAATACGCAATATAACGTAAAATAATAAATAAAACATATTAGAAGATACTACTCGCATATATGGATTAATCATAATTAACCTTTAAAATATATAAGTAACCGAATATATATTGGATCCGAAGAAACTGTCGTATCTAGTATCAGCATTATAATAGACGTCTATTTCAAAATCTGTCACTAGTTGTCTTACAAAAAGGAATTTCGAACAAGTGTTGTCTCTCGTTAACATAGCAATATATATATATATATATATATATATATATATATATATATATATATATGTATATAAAGATAATTATTTCGTGACCTTTGTATGTTATGGTAAATTCAATTTGTTGGCGATTTAAGGTCTGGTTTTACTTCAAAATGTATATATTTAAAACAATCCTACATGTTTCCTTGAATAAGGCATCATTTGCCGAAACATGTAGGGTTGTTTTAAATATATATACTTTGAAGTAAAGCCAGACCTTAAATCGCCAACTGATTGAATTTACCATATCATACCAAGGCCACGAAAATATTATATATATATATATAGGGTAAACTTAATAAGTCGGCGATTAAAGGTCTGGTTCATTACCTCAAAGTATATATATTTAAAATAACTCTACATGTTTCGGCAATGATGCCTTTGTCAAGAGAATACAAAATATAAATCAATAAATTTATATTTTGTATTCTCTTGACAAAGGCATCATTGCCGAAACATGTAGAGTTATTTTAAATATATATACTTTGAAGTAATGAACCAGACCTTTAATCGCCGACTTATTAAGTTTACCTTATCATACCAAGGTCACGAAGATATGATATATATATATATATATATATATATATATATATAAATTCATTAATATTTGGGTTATCTGTCTGTTTACATTAAAACTCAAATGTTCTTTCTGAATATTTCGTCATTTATTAATGACTTCACCAGGAGAAGTTATAAAATTGTAATATACACTTTACTCTTATACCAATATATTCAAAAAAGAAAACTTATAGCTAAAGTTAAGCGTTTGCTGTCTTATTAATTAATTTACACATTATCGCAACTCACAAATAAAACATGAACATTACCTTTTTAAACAACAACTAAATCTGTAAAATTTCAACTTGACCTTTTTCACCTACAAAAGTCAAGTTTAAATTGAGCTACTCTCTTTCTTTCAAGGACAGCGTGTATATATAAGAAATATATTTAAGATGTATTTCACTAAATAGACTTGTATTTTGTTGTGATACTAAACAAAACAAGTCAATCGAAAGATATTTAAGATAGTCAGAGAGTAGTGCGAGAAGAAATAATAAGGCTGGGTTAACTAGAGATAAGTATTAAGTGTCTAACTGGAATTATATAACTCATTTGAAATTTAGCCAATAGCAATTACAAATTTAACATAGTTACCATGTATTGATAAGTGAATATACTCTTGACGACGTGATATAACCGTTTTGGTGTTTCGCTTACTCCAACAATATGAATTTTGTCATGGTAACAAGTGTTTTGAAGTTTGTTGATAAACGTCAAAAATATATTCAGCAATTTTCATTAGGTTTTTTAAATTTTTTCGACATGGAACGCTTTGGTATAAGCTCGGGGACCGAAATAGATAAAGAAATTGAAGATTTGACACCGAGAAATACCATTAAAACACATAAATATGTTTGGAAACAGTTCACCGAATTTTGTGAACAGCGAAATTATAAACTTTGTGCTCAAACTTCTGACGAACAATTAGCAAGTATTTTGAAAGATTGGGCATTCAACATGAAACGTGCAGACGGCACCGAATACAAAGAAGGTACCGTGAAAACAATTTGGAATATTTCCGCTAAACTTGTCCAGAAAAAAGTTTTATGAAGAGTTTAATCGAGAAACAAATCCATTCAGAGGCGTAATTTTTGAAGATGCAAGAAAGGCGTGGGCAGCTAAAAGGAAGAAGTTACAAGCAATTCCTCAAAAAAGAAAAACAAGTTCTGTCGCCCTTAAAGCGGAAGAAATGAGCAAAATTGTGTCATTTTTTGACGAAAATACGCCAGACGGTTTACAAAAAAAATTCTATCAAACTTGTTCTGTGGAACTGGCGTGGCGTGGAAATGAAGCAGTCTTTTGCTTAATTGACTATTTCAAAGCAGAATGCGACAATTATGGTCAACCCACAGGACGTATTGAGTACAATATCATATTTTCAAAGACAGCACAAGGTGGCGAAAAACATACAGCTGAATCTAAATGGTTGACACCGAATAAAAATTGTGAAGATCAGTGTCCAGTACGTCTGTTGAAGAAAATGTTAAGCAAAAGAACACCAAACATTAAAACCAATCGTCTATTTTTAACACCTAATCCTGATTGGCAGAAAACTAAAATATGGTATAAAAACTGCCCTGTAGGCCTTAATCAATTAAGTAAATGGACACGTTCAGAGGCAGAAAGTATAGGATTTGATACAAAGAAGGAAAAAATATCTAATTATTCCAATCGCTCTTCCGCTGTTAACATCTTGACACAATCTGGAGCAGACTTACAAGAAATTATTAAGATAACAGGCCACTCATCATCTGAATCTCTGAAGCCGTATCTAAAGCTTACTAATGAACACCATAGCAAGATACTTGAAAAAATGAGAAATAAACAAGATTCTGCCAACTCTACCATCACCAGCACCTCAAATTCAACTTCTAAAGATAATACAACAAATATTTATTATAGTAATTGTACTTTTAATTTCAACCAATAAAAAAATTTCGTTAGTTAATTCTTTATATAATCGTAACGAATACCACTCGAGCAAACGAAAATAATCCATTATATAACCTCTTCACTCGACGTATATCCTTTTCGCAGAATACGTCTCGTGACTCGGAAATATAATCGATTATTTTCTATGCTCTTGTGATATTATATTTCTTAGCCGTTTATTAAATATAACAAATTATAAATTATTGGAGTTTTTCGGCTTTTACTGATTATTTCACTAGTAGTTATATATAGGAGGGAAATGTTCGGCAGGTATACGTAAACTGTGAATATATCAAAATTTCTCACGAAAGAGACAAAATTAAGAGAGATTCATAAAAAGGTACCGAGATATCAAAAATTATCTTGGTCAACGGTTGCCATGGGGTGAAAAACGTCTGTCTTAATTTATATCATCCTTTTGAGAAAAATCTGATAAAATTTTCAGGTTATGTGTCATACTGACATTAAGATTAATATATTGACAAATTTTAACGTCAGCATGACACTTAACCTGAAAATTTCATCCGAATTTTCTCAAAAGGATGATATAAATTAAGACAGACGTTTTTCACCCCATGGCCATCGTTGACCAAGATAATTTTTGATATCTCGATACAATAGACATGGTGGGCAATCAGGATTAAATATTAAATTAATTAAATTTAGGCATTTCTTAAATTAGCAGGTAGCATGATACAAAAGCATTTAATTTATTTCGTTTTATCTGTCGATAAAAAATTACTCGTGGAACTTATTAAATGCACTGTTTATTGTACCTGACTAAATTACATTTGCCTACTTATTGTAAGATATTTGTTGCTTTGCTCTATTATACTTTTTTTTAAGTTTATTTTTCCATACAAGGTTTGAAATTTTATTTGAATTCAAATTGTACCTATATTTAAATGTTATAATAAACAATATTTCAAATACTTATTTCAAAATAAATAATAACTGTTATTGGAATTTTAGTCTAAAACTTTTAACAGAAATACAAATCACCAACGAAAAAATTATGCCAATCTAAATGGGAAAACTATTTATAAAGTATTTCTTTGATCGTTAGACAATTGATTTTATTAACGCAATTTTTTAGTCCGCTTCAAGTATTTTTTTCTCACAGTGCAAGCGTTTATGTTCATTTTAAATAACAAAATCGGTATAATGCGGTGATTCGTCACGCCAATTTGCCAGAATGATTCGATCAATTAGGCAAATTTTGCAACGCCTAATTGTAACGTAAGCGTAAAGTGTTGACAATGAACGGAAATTGTGGTCACCGTGTCGTCGATTTGCGTGTGTTCGTGCTGCATGTGTGAATACAGAAAGGAGAACAAACAAGGAATTCATTTGTAAAAGAAAGGAGCATTTGTTTACAATTAAAGTGGTCTCAATTCGTACACGGATGAATGGTTGAGTGAATATATTGTAACTGATAGCCTACACATGTATTTGAATAAGCATGAAGTACAAGTATATATTGCGTACGTAGGTCCTTACTGTTAAGCGGAGAATTTTCCAAAAATATTTAAATATCGAAATTGTCACTGAAGAATAAATAAAAACGTCTTTGCCATTTTTATATAGAAAAATTATAAACTTTTATCGGAAATAAATGAACTTCTATGCTTTAGGCAAATGCCTATAGCCGGATTGATATAAAAGGTCTCTAATTCTATAAAATAAGAATAAGAAAAGACAAAATAATGAAACCAGTCTCAAAATAAAGTAAATTTATTGTTCTACCAATATACGAGGGCGATTCGTAAAGTATGTTCCGTTTGGTTATTTAAAAAACACATGAAGAGGTTTATATTACGTGGGTGAGGTCGCAAACGTCAATTTCCCTTATACAATTTGTAAATTACGCGTGCATTTTGGGCCAGCAGATGGCAGTCGGGTTATATCTCGTAAGTACACGGTCAGTCAGAGGCAGCCAAGATGTACGATGGCGGATATGTCGCATAAGTGCGAGGCGAACGGCGTGCGATTGTGCGTGTTTTGTGACCCAAAGGGCTGTCCACAAATCAAGTGCATCGCGAAATCCGTCCTGTGCTTGGTGACAATTGTTTCTCACAGAAAGCTGTATTCAAATGGATACAGGAGTTTACTTAGAGATGGTAAAGCATCAGAGGTCGGGAGCACAGTACAGCGTGTGGAACAAATCATTCGCAATGATCGGCGTGCGATGATCAAGACGTAATATGTGCTATAGGCTGTTTACACGGAACCGCTCAATCATGCATGCCCGGTGGCCGTTTCGTAAAGTTTGTTCACGATGGGTGCTCGGTAAGTTGTCTAGGGAGCAGAAAATTACAAGAATGACTCTGTCCTTGTGGTACGCTGAGGAAGAAGAGGACTTCATGCCACGAATTGTTACGGGGGACGAGTCGTGGGAGCGAATTGTTACGGGAGACGAGTGCTGGGTTCAACACTTTCAGCCAGAATCCAAATACCCTCCATGGAATGGAAAAGTCCCACCTCGCCAACACCCAAAAATTCAAGCCGATTCCATCTGCCAGCAAGGTTATGCTCACCGTATTTTGGAACATGCAAGGCGTCATACTACAGAAATTCCTGCCTTACGGTGTTAATGTCACGTTGTACTGCACCACTCCGCGGGAATTCCGACGAGCCAATCGCCGCAAGCGCCCTGGATTCCTGACAAAGAGAGTGCTTCTTCCGGATGACCGTCCTTATACAGCTGGAGTAACACAGGAGCTGTTACGAACATTTCGTTGGGATTGTTTGGAACATCCACCATACAGTCAATCATTTGTGTGGCCGTCATTTTGAAACTGATGATGCCGTAATCAAGAAGTTACTCATTGGCTGCGACAGCAACCAAATAACTTCTTGTCGCCGGCTTTCAAGGACTTGTAAAGAGATGTAAGAAAGTGAAATAAATTTCAGGACGTTACTTTGATTATTATTGTCCATATCCAGTTTTTGCGACTTATGTATTGACTATTGACTTCAGCTATTTTTCTACATAATTGGCACGTTTGTTATATCGATGAACCAACTTTTTAATGCACTCTTCATAGAACCTATTGCGGTTCCTCGTTCCATACAGTCTACAAGAAGGACGCCTTGCTTGTCTCAAAAGCAGTAACCATGATTTTTCTCGCAGAAAAAGTTTGATTTCCTCGTAGGCGAGTTAGAACGACATATCATTGACAGTCTTTTCGCCCCAAGGTTGATATAGGCGATTCAAATATCATCACCTGTTGCGATATGCTTGAGGAAATCTTCACCTTCAACATCCTAGCATGTCAGAAAAGTTGTTGCCGATCCCATTCTCTTTATTTTATGGTCTTCTATAAGCAGTTTTGCTAACCATCGTGAACAAAATTTGTGTTAACCTAAGCAAAAACCTCGTACAAAACTGTATGCGAAATTTGAGGGAAAGAGGCACTTAGTTCTGTGGTTGTGAATCGCCAATTTCCGGCATTTTTTTCGTAATTACGCTTGTTTTTTATTGTTCTCATTTCTTCGTTTCGATGTTCTGCGTCTGACAGAGTTTGCGATCTGTGTGCGTTTTTACTACAGAGTTTAACTGTGCCGGCTGATGATGTGAAGATACGCTAAGATATCTGTTTGTGCCTCACTTTTATGTCTGACAAAATATAATGAGACTGGTGCTATAACTTCTTACATAATTAGAATTTTATAACATAAGGAATAGAATACGAAACCCTCATCTCTTATGTACTTATTCTCAAGTAGGCTTTGATTTAACTTTTTGTATGCATGTATTGTAAGTATTTGACGTACCCATCAAAAAAATGAGAGTGGAGCAAAGATATGCTATAAAATTTTGTGTTCAGTTGGGTAAAGCTCCAACTGAAACTTTTGAAATTGTTACAACTGCATACCCACATAATAGTTTATCACGATGTAGAGAGTTTGAGGAATTCAGAGATGGTTGTGAATCAGTGGATGAACATCGACGCGGGCTACCACCAACTGCACGGATTGATTCAAAAATTGTAGAAATTAACGACTTGATGCAAAATGATCGTTGAGTTTGCTTATTGCGAATTTCTGATATTGTTAAGTTGTTTTATGGCTCCACTTAAAAAAATATTCATGAAGAATTAGGGTACGGAAAGGTCGCTGCAAAATGAATTCCAAAAGTGATGACCGATGAACAAAAAGCCAATCTCAGTGACAATTTGTCGGCAGTGGAAAAGGCAACAGCAACATAACCGCAGTTTTTAAACAATGTGGTTACATGCGACAAGACTTGGTTTTATCATAACGACCCTGAAGTTTCAAAATATGTAATGGAAGCATAAAGGCAGTCCAAGACCGCAGAAGGCGAAAACTGTGAAAAGCGCCGGTCAAGTGATGCACATATTTTTTCTTTTGGTTAATGGGATGTTGTTTATGATTGCATTCTACCTAGAGAACATACAGTAACATACTAATGTACTTTGAGGAACTCTAAAGTCCAAATTAAAGAAAAAAACGGCCGCTTTATCAAGACATCGGATCCTGCATCACGACAATGCTCCGGCCCACAGATCAGCGATTTGTCAACTAACAGTTGAAGAATTGAGGGTGAAAATTATGGTTCACCCTCTCCACTCACTTGACCTTGCTCATGGAACTTCCCTTTGTTTCCTGAAGTCAAGAAATAATTGAGAGGACGAAAATTTTAGTCGAATTTAGAGCTCAACAATGATGCGGCGACAGGTATTAGTATACCTGTCGAGGGGGTATTGATATCTAGTTAGCCTAGACCGGTTCCGTAAATTAAAAAAAATATTGCGATACCATAGCAACGAAAAGTAACACATTAGAAGTGTCAGTGTAAAGTATTACGTCAAAAAGTCAAATCATAATTAGGCAATAAAATTTGAAAAGAAAAGGATGTCGATCGAAATTGTGAAATTCGATAAATTGGAGCATCGAGCCATCATCAAGTACCTGTATTTGAAGGGGTTAAGAGGTAAGCAGATTCATTAAGATAAAGCTTAATACCCTTGGAGACCAAGGTCCTTCGTATAACGACCGTGAAAAATTGGATTGCAAGCTTCAAACCGGTAAATTTTCCATTGAAGATGAACACCGATCGGGAAGGCCAGCTACTGTGTCCGTGCCCGAAAATGTTGATGCAGTTCATGACATGATTTTGTGAGACCGTCTAATTGGGCGAAAATGAATTTCTGAGACACTGAACATTTCACATGAACGTGTTCACGTCGATTTGGACATGAGAAAAATTTCAGCAAAATGGATCCCCAAATGTCTGAATGTTGACCAAAAGCGTGCAAGAGTTGAAGCATCGCTTTCAATCTGTGCTCGGTTTGGAAGTGATGCAGACTTTTTAACCCGTGTTGTTACTATGGATGAAACTTGGGTACATTTCTACGACCAAGAAACAAAGCAACAATCGATGGAATGATGGCACTCTAGTTCTCGAAGGCCTAAGAAGTTTCGCGTTCAAAAATCTGCAGGAAAAGTTCTTGCTTCAGTTTTTTGAGATTGCCATGGAGTAATAATGATTGATTTTCTGGATAAGGGTAGGACAATAACTGGGAATTATTATTCGACCTTACTGATCACTACGAGAAAAATTATGGAGAGAAGAGGAGTAAAGTTATCATAGGTGTTTTGTTTTTGCAGGACAATGCCCCTGCACACAAATCGCATGTTGCCAAACAAACAATTCGTGATTTAAGGTTCGAATTACTCGAACACCCGCCTTATTGACCAGATCTGGCTCCGTCCGACTATCATGTCTTTCCTCAACTGAAAAAAAGTTTAAAAAGTCGTAAATTTTCTTCCAACGAAGAGATGATAGAAGCTGTGGAGGCCTGGTTTGCAGAGCAAGATAGAAATTTCTTTTTAAAACGTTTAAAGGCGTTTTAGGTTTGTTGTAATAAATGTATCCAATTGAGAGGCTTATGTTCAATAATAAAATATTTTGACTTTCAAATTTTGTTTGCTTGTATAGTAGGCTAAGAATTTTTGAATACATCCTCGTAAATAGGTTCTCAAAAAATGGTTTCTCAGATGTTTATGACAAGTGGACAAAACGATGGAACAAGTGTATTGCACAGAATGGAGAGTACTTTGAAGGATAGTTGTTAAAGTTTTCTAAATAAATTATTCATTTTTGTACTTCAGCACCAGTCTCGTTATTTTCTATTTCTTCGTATACTCAAATCTAGCAATAGCAAAGAATTGTCGAGTTCAGCTAGTTATAATTATAAAGTAATGAAAAATACCTTTGTTAAATAGGCAATAGTTAATTATTACTGGAACTTATTTTCAAAAGGTTGAAAACAAGTAATTGAATCATTGTGTTTTCCGAAGAAGATATGTTCTGTATTTCAATGCCTTTCAAATTTATGTGGGGATTATTATTTCAACGTTAAAAGAGAAGATTATGATCTTTGTACGAAATTATTTTATTTTAATGTAAGCTGATGTCACTATCTTAATGAACAATTTAAACAACGCAATCTAAATATACCGAACGAATAATAAATAAATATTAAAGAAATCCAACTTTCTAAGACACATAAAATAAAAAGATGGAAGACACGTGCTTATTAATTTCCGAAACTAATATAAAACACACAGCCTTGCTCAAATTATTTATTTTACTACCACATAATTATAATGCGGCAAGAATTGTGTTAATGGAGGTCAACATCTTACGATAAGTGAAAAAACTCACGATCGTATCTCATATCTCTTTCTAACAAATTGTTTACGATTTAACCTTTGATTGCTAATACTTAACCTACCAAACTGGACAAAACGCTTTTCTAAACAAGTCACTAAATCTCACTATTCGTTGTGCTTTTACCTACACACACTGTTTGCGTGTTATAAATAATTTAAATACCGCATCTATCAAACACGAACGCTTAAGAATTAAATTGTTCGGGTTTACATTATTTATTGACATGGCAATTCTCTGTCGGATTGTTGAAAATTCCTTTTATATATTTTTTTGGGCGATTCTATTGTTGAAACTTCTCCTGGTAGTTCGTATCTTGTAATCGATACTTTCACAATCACTTTAAAATGCTGAACCGTGCTGCGAAAAAATTATATAAGATGATCGATCTCTGGTATGTGTTCATAATGGAGAAAGTGTGGTTGGATTTCTTTCCCTTTGATGTTAAAAGAAAATTGAGAAATGGAAAATAGATAATAAAAGACGTCAAAATTTGAGTCTATTTTAATACGCACATGTTCATATAATTCATGAACAATTGCACAGCGTATATTAAAATGACCAAGTTTTATGTAACGATTATCTGCGAATCTTGATGTGTATATTATTTCGATGATTTACGAAACAAAACAGTATTAAAATGTTATAGTTATCATGGCGAACAATAAAAATAGAAAAACTATTAGACGATAAACTCACCTATAAAAAAGAAAGAAATAATCCAACAGAGATTAAATTCAATATACACCCTGGAAGCAAGCAAACGATATTTTATTTACTTTCAAGTATGATTTAACAGCCTTAGATTATTTTAATGATATGCCGGGTGTATTTAATGGTTCTTGTCTTTTCCTGAAAACTATTGAATGAAAGTAAAAACATTTTAAAACAATAATTTTAGCTCAGATAATGCATCTCGTTTGATTCTGGAGAATGTAATTGTGATATAAAAATAAATCCATTAGGTTCCATGCGGTTCCTTATGAGTGCCAACATTTTGTGCCTTGTAGATTAATACAGCAGCAAACACATCATCAAGTCAAATTGTGTCCTAAAATGATTAAATATTTGATTCTGGCAAATCTGTTACTTCAAATTCCATAGTGACAAAACATTTTTAATAATATCGAAATGTTATTAAAAATAGGGCGTGGAGAACACAATACAAGTTAATAGTTGTGTGAAAATTTCCTTTGAAAGCATGGGGACATGTGCTCCGTCTTGCTCTAGACTCATCAGTACACGGTGCTCGGAAAGACAAATTTCATAATAAAAACACCTTTGTTACATACAAAAAAAAATCACAAAAGACAGCACGGAAGAACATTCAGCATCGTAGTGTCAATATCACGAACGCCAAATCAACCATTGCTGTCCACGTGACCAGTGTAGGGCAAAACAAATGATTTTCATCCATCGGACAGCCACAGATGTAACCGACAGAAGCTGTATATTAACAAGTCTCAACTACATCGACGGTGTATATTATTATGTCTTTATTATTATAATATGTCGTCAGGATACAGAAATAAAAGTTTGATTCTGGTGAATCTGTTGCCTCTAATTCCATAGTCGCATGTGACGTAACATGTCTTTATTATTATAAGGTGCCGTCAGAAAGCAAGAGCACAAATAGCTATAAGAAGAACAAGAACCACCAATGACGGTAAAACAGAAAGGGTAATTTAATTTTTAATAGTTTCAGAATTATTGTTTGAATAATATTATTAACCTAAAAAACTGTTACGCTTAAACAATACACTCAATGCGTTCTCGCTTAAGAATGTATACCTTCTTTGCTCACTAAAATAGCGCTTTATCAAAAAAAAAGTTTTTTACGGCATCAGATTTACATTTCATAAATTAAATTAAATATTGCCTGTCTTCTTATTGTGTCAAAGGAGTTGATCACATCCTATGTCCGAATAATGCGATCAGATCCGTAGTAAGGGACAGTTAATCCTGCCAAAGAAATTTGGAAGTATAATTTCTTGATTTATCTCTTTTTTCCGCTCTGGAACGTCTCGACGCCCTTGTTAATGATTAATTATTAGCTGTCCGCAGACAACTGAATTACAACATATATAGGGTTATTCAAAAGTAAGTTACATTTTGAAACTGCTGTAATTTCCTTACAAAGTAAGGTATACACAAAATAAAAAAAGTTTTTATTGGTATAACAATGGGATCAATTACAGAACAAATTACTTGCTTTGGTGCTAATACCGCAACTACCAAGAAAAAGAAAAGGTCGCAAAAGTAAAAAAAAAAACTCAAGTTTCGGGCGACGTGGATTGTCCCACCTTCCCGCCCCTGCCAACGTCTAGCGGCCCACCCGGCTACAGAGACAGCCTCAGCCCAGGGGTGGGGAGACCCAAAGGTATTATAAAAATAAAGTGGTAAAGGACGCCACCGAATTTGGTACTGCTAAATGTCGCAAATTCGGAAAATTACGATTACAAAAATAAATAAGGCAAGTCACGCGTCGGGCAGATGGCACAACCAAGCCGTCCGAAATGAAGTCAAAAGAGGAGAAAAAAAAGGTTTCAGTTTCCACTAGACTAGCCTTTATTGCAAATAATCAATTGAAATTGAATATAATTAAATACCACTAAGCAATAATATAAATTAGTAATTACACCCCATCAAAATACGGATTCATCTAGTTCACAACTAATCAATACAAAATTGTAAGCCAGATCTATCGAGCAGACCTGGTATATGTTTAGAGGTTTTTAGTTATATATATATATATATATATATATATATATATATATTAAAAAAAATAAACTAGAGCAAATTTACAAAGTTGTTGTCTGAAGATATATTAAGCTAATGATGGGGGTATGATATACTTAAGAACAAAAACTTATGAATGCTTATAATTGAAATAATTAAAATAAACGAGAAAAATGCAATACTTAAACTATAAATCAAAAATTAACAAAAATTTTATTTTAACGTTTCTATCTAAGAAACACAAAAAGCCTTACACAGTTTCCTACACTGAAGAAAACTCAGCGAAAAAAATCTTTACATATTTTTAAACCAAAAATTGGTTTTGCTTCTGTGAGTAACAGATGTAATTTACATTGTACTCTCTTGAAATAACATTAATCGAAAAAAGAAACGTATAGCAAATGAAGTAAACTAATTAGAGAATGCTATTAAATTAATTAAATAAAATTTGATATGATGTTTGAAATAACGCAGTTACCAAGATAAAGAACAAAAAAGATTAAATATGTAAAGAGAAAACTCAATCTAAAAATTTTTTAACACCGTAAACTAAATTGCATATTATTACCGGCTAAATTAATAAAAAAATATATAGAGTCTTTGCTGTTTGTCCGACTCTGTATGGTAATTAGCGTTGATGCACTATCGGATCGTCGTGGGACTTAGTTCGAAGCAGAAGCTCCTTCAGCAGGCAGAGTGAATAAGCCCCGCAGATAATTCTAGAACCTGGAGTACTAGGTTAACGCCCGCAAAAAAAAACATCTGTTATAGAGAGATGCAGAGAAAAAACAAACGAGGAAAAATTAAGGGAAATAAATGAATTACGAAATTACGTACCAGAATAAATTCTAATGATTTTTAATAACGCATCTATATATATATATATATCATTGAGGAGGAATTAAGTCGGCTCTCTGTATCGTCATAAAAAATCCCCTGTTTAGGTAATTGCAACGTACAATTAAAAATTGTGACAACTTAATTATATCCTCGTATATTCGAGAGGGCTGCAAAAATGTGAAATACTTCTTAAAGAGGTAATAAAGCCCTGAAAGCAAGCTGCTACAACAATGACGATAGATAGCGGTCGACCAACTCACTGCCGATAGCGGTCTCAGTCTACCTCTCTCCCCGGAAGATGTCTCCACTCATTAATCGAAGGGGAAAGAAGGCCACGAAGAAGAACTAATACGTAATTACTTTTTTGTAGATATATGAAAGCACGCGAATGCCCTTACAGTTTGGTTCAAAATAAATAAAACGGAATAAAATAAAGGAGGACGCTAATTCGCGACGAAATGAGGACGTGTCTACGAACACCTAACACACTTTAGCGCAAATTTCAAGTATGTCCGCATCTTATTCTTCAACAAGAAGCAGCTTTCTCCTATACTGTGGACAGGATCGTGTAAATTAACTGAAATAGGTGCGACTTAATGTGAAATTGATTTTTTTGAGCTGTTGGATAGTAGGATGACTTAAAAAAACCTTTACTTTAAGATAGCCTCATAATATCCTTTATTAATTAGATCTTAATTTCAAACTTTTCCTTGACATAATGGTGAGCCTAAATGTCGACGCTTTGCCAATGATGGTAAGCTAATAGCTATGCTTCTGTACGGTTTGGCTTAATTGTAGAGGAAACGTATTGTAAATTGCGCAATTTTCTAGCGTCTTGCATATTTTAAACACGATGCTCAAATCTGATCACAAGTAAGTATAACATATCTATTTCATTATCATATCGATTCAGAATCCCCTATTGTTCAAATTGATAAATATTATTTTTAGTTCTCGCTCTGACTTCGTTAGCAATACTACATCGTCTGAGGAGTTAATATATTGATATTATCTCATTATGCCTTTAAAAGGCGTTGTTGAAATTGGATCTCCATGTCTTAGGTTCATGTCTACGGCAAACTTTCTTGGCAGATTTCCTTCCCAACTGCTCTGTTTTTAATGTTTTGTAGTGCCATGCGTATTTTTTGTGGAGTGCTAAGTTAGTTACAGTTGCAGCCTCTACAAACTCAGACACCGACTTTTGACACATTCTGTCAAATTATAAAAATTCCTGATTTGTAAATTTGGCTTTTATCAGGTATGGTTATGTTAGTGTCAGTTTATTGTAAGTCAGAAGCTTACTCAATTAAAATAACTGCAAAAGTCAATAATTATATCTAGGCTAGAGGACGGCATGAGCATTAGGCACATCGCAAATGAAATAAATGTTGATAAAAACACGATAAAAGTCAATGATATATTGCCCATGCCAATATCTTTTAAATAATTAATACGTTTTTGCCACCTACTTGTTTTGCTTTTACAGATTTTATATTCTCATCTTGATATGATTTTTGAGAGCTTCCGTCTTGAAAAATTCAGATTTCATAAAAAAAAAAAACAAACTGGAATACATTTTCATTTTAAAAATGCATATATTGTTGCAAAAACGTCCTTTGGATTTGAATTTTTCCATTTTTAAAATTTTTATTTTATACGCCACTGACTTTCTTTCAGTTAGGTGACATTTTATAAACTTCAATATTAAGACTATGTTACAAAACCAACATTTATTATTTGTCAAACTATATGAGTTTGTAGGTGCCGCAACTGTACATTATCCCTTTAGATATCTTTGTTCCTATCATGTTAATGCGATGGTCAAATTATATTCGTATTCATGTTCACGCAAAAAACTAATCAAAAACAGATTTCAATACCACGTACGGATAGGTTTCCAGCCGCCAGGTATGTTACATACTAAGGCGGAAAGTGGTTCATTACCGTCGAGAGATTAGAAATCTCGAGATGGGAATGAATCTTTCCGCCGAGGTTTGTATACTATTTTACTCAAGATCGATTAGTAATTAATTATTATATAAATATTAAATCACTCAATTCAAAAAATATAATAGTATTAAATTTCATGACATTTTTATAAATGCTTTTGATAGCTGCTGTTGCTAGGTAACGTAACAATTAATAGTGATATTTTCTGACAGATTACTAAATTATTATCCTACGATTTTAAACATGGTCTTTCTCTAACGGTAAACAGTCATGGAAATTCTAATGTAGCAATTAATATTAATTCCAAAAGCGAATAAATTTTGTACTAAAACGTTGTCTTGTTATTTACTTAATAAAGATTTGTGAATAGTTTTCTTATAATTTGATTTACTTACTTAAATGACACTGACGTTTCATAAATACTGACATGACATTACCTAGCCGGAAAAGTGACATAAACTATCCGGTAATAGTTATTTATGTACCAAGGGCATAATGAGGATCTTTATATTCGAGGGCAACAGTTTACAAAACCGAGGGCCTTCGGCCCAAAGGTCCATATAACGTTTTATTTTTTACTTTAAAATCAATTATTAATTGACAAAAAGCGTATTAATATAAACGAAGTCTACCACAAGTCTACTTTGTATTTGTACGTGAGTGATTTATTTATTTCATGAAAAATAAATTGCGAAGTGTGTTACAACGTATTAGAGATGGTTGCTCTGAACCGAACCTGTTCCTTTGAACCTAGTTCGCGTGCCGGAGCAGGTGCACCTAGTTCGCATTTTCCAAAAGAGTAGATCCGATTGAAACGATTCCGAGTCGTACAATTCTGATTCCGATCGTTCAAGTCGGAGCGCCCGAGAGTTGATCTCGCAGTTGCACCTACATATTCGCATCGTATTATGTAAAAGAGTAGGTCCGCCTGGAACGAGTCCGACTAAGCGAAGCGAAATGTGAGAAATAAACGACGCAACTACTCCTATACCTATGTATAAATAAATACAACTGGCAATTGTAGTTGCTGCGATTCCGAATAATTGTATATAGAATTGTGCAACCAAATATGTATATTTATTTTTAAATAATTAGTATGATTTCTAGTCATAAGAAAAACTAAATTTTTAGCTACACAAAAAATATATAATAAAAAGTAAAAATAATAAGAACTAATACATAAAAAATAGTTTTAATTTTTGTATTTAAATCTAAATGAAATCATCGTTCATATTCAGGAAAACTAGTTTTTCTACTTTAATCGCACTTAACCGTGTTCTTCTTTCATTTAAAATATACCCCGCTTTAGAAAAGAGTCTCTCGCATGGAACTGAAGTAGCCATTGCACAATATATTTCCTTTACAACGATACTTAGATTCGGGAATAAATATTCACTGTCCTTCCACCACTGAAATGGATCCTGATTTCGATTAGCCATTTCACATTCTAAATATCGTTGCACTTCCATTATTGCGCGAGAATTTGCAGACCCTGGGACTTCAACATTAGATAACATTTTATCTATTGAGGTATTATTGGTATTATTTTTGTGATTAGTCTAACGAATGTTTCTTTTTTTCTAACTTTAAACATTCTTTCTAACCGCCGCCGTCAATAAATTAAATACATTCAACACATTGCATATTAGAATGACATGGGATTTTCTAGTGTTGCATTGAAAAGCATACAAAAATTATTTTAAACCTATGTATGTATGTATATCGTATGCACTTTAATTAAAAAAAAAATCTATAAATTGCAATCTGACACCTCATTTAAAATGTAATAATTTAACTGCTATTTGTATATCCAAGCTGTGTGCCTAAGTAAACATAAAGATTACCCTGACTGATCGGACGCAAAATATGACTCACAATCGGTCGGAGTCGGAACTGATTTGTGCACCTAGTTTGCCGCACCTAGTTCGGAACTGGAATCCTGGTAGGTGCACCTACTCCGCTCAAGGAGTAGGTTATATCATCTCTACAACGTATATGATAGAAGAAGAAATTCCGGAGGTAATACACGAACGAGCATTAAAAGCTGATGGGGTGTTACTGGCCAAAAAAATCACGACCGCTTTATGAGAGAGAACTCTAAAAATTTGACGACTGGAGAAGCTAAAATTCTGCCAAAACTGTCAATGAAACAGTTCCAATATACAGATTGTTGTATTTTCTTACTTTTTATTAATAATAGCGGGCGTTATGATAACACCCGCTTATTAAGCCCTAGGGCGAAATGATGTAGTTATATATCGCGTATCGCACATATAAACAACCAATTATAGACAAGTAAAAAATAAAATGGTATAGCATACCTCGGTATGTAATACCGCATTTTCTAACCGGTTAGAAATGTTGAGTTTACCAACCGATCGTGAGTAAAAGTGATTTACTTGCTGGGCCCAGGATATTTGTTATCTAATTGGTCGTCGTGAATTCTTTGTTGACGATATCGTTGTCGATGTCAAAACATTCGAAAAATGCTGTATGATTGCTTCGATGTTTCGAGCACAATATAGGCTAATTGCATAAGACTACGAGTATCTATTAACTATATACGTTAAAAGATTTATCAATTTGAACCAATATTAGTTATATAATAGCGTATTTGATATTTTTTTAAAGGATGTTGTGGAATTATCAACCTTAGAAATTATACATATTCTACAGGCACCTCCACCAAAACTGAGATTTCATAAAAAATTTCGTTTATAAAATCGTTTCAATCGCAATCTTGAATTATAAAAGAAATTTAATTTATTGACGAGTGTAAAAAGTAATTTTCATAAATTTAACGGTAGATATTCGAGTACTTTTGATTCAAGAATAAAAAAGTCGCTACGAATAAATTTATGCTATATAAACGCGGAAAAGCATTTTTAGTAATTTCTAAACTTGCGCATAAATTTGTGTGGCGTAAAATTACATCCTCGTTTCGCACAATAGTTATGCAAATTAGAAATATGCACTAAACTAGCGCTAATGCCCACATACTATTAATGAAAATAATTTCAATCGTGTATTTATATAATTAGATGAAACTATGTGTTCGTGGCTTTTTCTTCTGGTTAGTCTTGAATAAGTAGGACGATTTAATTTGCATAATATTAGCATTATCTTAAATAATTGTAAATTAAGCAGGAGGAACTATTCATTTTCCTTTCAAAAAAAGTAACCTCTATATGGAATTTGCCGATTTAATGTCTGCTCTTTATAACAATATAACGTGAATTTAGAAATATAAATGAGAATAATAGTTCAAATTTTCATTTGGCTTAATACTTTTGTAACGTTCTATAGTAAGCGCCGGTTTCATAATCAATGTAAAGTGCTGTTAAATTTAAAAGTAAATTTTAACTTTTGTGATGCGTTTCAGGGTCACTGTTTGAAATAAAAGTTAACATTAACTTTGAAGTCTCCACATCAATTCAGAAGCGGGCTTTAAACTAAACCTACATTCAATTCATTTAAATACAGAAGTACATGCATTGTCTATGGATTCATGGTGTTAAAAACACTGGCTCGGTTGTGGCGTGCTAACAATAAAGGAAATTATTTAAAATAATTAATGGTATAATGGTGATGCATCAAAGATACAGGACGTCTGTAGTGTTTGGTGAAATGACTACAATTTATTAACTAAATAAAACACAACAACATTGTCCTTAAAATTTTTACTTAATATTTACAAGAAAGAAATCTCATATATTTTAAAGTAATTAAATAAAAATAATTTATACAGGGAACGCTGAATAAGTAATTAAAAATTAATATACAAAAATTACGCTCTGGAAAAAAAGGTTAAATTAATTCAATTGGTGTGAGTGCAAGTAAAATAAAATAATCTCTACAGAACAGTACAGAGTTATCTTGAAAACATATCGCGGCCGGACATGTCGTCGAAAGCAAAGCCGAACAGCGCTTGGGTGCCGGAACAGCACGTGTCAAATTTGAGCGACGTGTAATTTAGAAGAGTTGGAAACACAAGAAGAGTATTTATGTAGAAAAGAACACTGGTTTGAAAACGGGTAGATTTGTTTTATGGCTCAGGGTGGAGGGAGGGATGAAGCTGACAATGTTTAGAATAATGAACTAATTAAACGCGAGCTAAGAATTGCGACATCGATGACGTAAATATCATTAAAATATCCTTTATGAAAAAAGCTTTAAAATGATATGCGACATGATATAATTATAAAAAGAGTACTTAATTAAATTAAATAACTTAAGTTTAAAAACGAAATGTAAAATATTTGTAAGCGAACGTGAGATATGTGTTGAACGTTCAATTAGGTAGATCTGTGAAAAAACGAAGTGAGCTATTTACATCCAGTGAATCGGTTGGTAAAAAGACAAGATTGTACAATTAAATTCAGGTTTCACCTCATTGGATGGAAAGCCAGAGTGCGTTGTTTACTTTCTAGTTCTCTCCAATGAAAGCATGAAGTCATTAAAATTAGTTCGACACAGGCAAATTAAACATCCGGCTCATAAAAACAAACCCTTGAATTTTACGAAAGAAAATTACATGCCTTAAAAAATCAACAAGCTTCTATTTGTAAGTCAAGCCAAAGAGATAAAAGTGTACTTGAAGCATCTTATCTCGTTAAGAGTAGCTAAGATGTCCAGACCCCATACAATTCCCGAAAATCTCATATTTCCTGCTGCAATTGATGTTGTCAGTGTATCCTTAGGCGTGAAAAATGCAAGAAAAAATTAAAAAAATTCCTCCTTCTAACAACACAATATAAAGGCGAATCGATGACATGGTTGACAATATTCGCGATCAGATAATTCAGTAAGTGAGCTTACTGAGTGTCTTAGTTCTTATGTTTTGTGAGGTATGAAGGTGATAGGGACACATCGATCAAAGAAAATATGTTGTTTTGCAAAGCAGTACCCGCATTTAACAAGACAATGTCTTTTGTTTGATGTTTTTTTATGAAGCAACTAGAAACTATACTAACATAGAATGGACAAAATATATTGCAAAATATATGTAATGATGGTGCAAATGTGATAACAGGAAAGAACAGTGGATTAACAGAAATATTAAAAAAGCGTCTTATATAGACGCACTGCTTCCTTCACAGACATGTTCTTGCCGCAAGAAACATGCCAGACGGTTTGAATAAAATTCTTTGTGAAGCTGTAAAATTGGTTAATTTTATTAAAAGATGAGCGTTACAGAACAGGCTGATTGCGAAACTAAGTGATGAAATGGGCGAAAATTAAAAATCTCTTCTTTTCCACACAAAAATTAGATGGTTATTGCGAGCGAAAGTGTTAACGCGGGTATTGGAATTGTGAGATTAATTAATAATATTTTTCCAGGACAGACAGACGCCATTCTCATTGTTTTTATAGAATAATGAGTGTATGTTATTGTTGGCTTACTTAGCTGGTGTATTTTCGCATTTGAACGACTTGAGTGTAAATTTACAACGAAGTGGTGATAATTTCGCTTAAGAAATTTAAAAAAAAATTCAATTTCACGGTTGACCGCACACTAAAATAAAAGCACCAGAGGCACGCTTCTCATTCGAAACTTAACTGAAGTTGTGCAATCGCAAGCGCCTCTTTTATACGGTGACAGCTCGACTAGTTCAAATATCCATACGCATGTTCAAATATGTTCTCACAGCGAGTATTATAGAAGGAGGCCAAATTATAAGGGACACGTACACATCAAGTTGGAACATGTAAATTGCTCATGTATGGACACGTCATACATGCATGTTCGTACCCGTCGCTATAAACGCGGAGACATAAATTAGTAATAAATTAATTTAATGTTATTATTCCTTTAGGTGGAGCTGCTCGGGAAATATTAATTTTATTCACATTTACTATTTGGGGGGTCGCGGAGCTAAGAAGGTTGAGAATTGTTGCATACACCAATACCATTCAAATCCTTTATTTCCTGTTATATTCTACATTGTATATAGGTTTCTTGTATTTTCTTGTAATTAGTTATTTACAAACATGTTATTCATACAGTAAGTGTAGAGAAAAAAAACATGAACTACGCAACCCATGGCACCGTAATGCATTTAAGAAATGAAAGATGATTTTAAACGAACTTTTAAAGTAACATAACAAGCACCTTGGTGGTAAGGGCAGTTATTGTAAATTAGAAAAAAATTGAAGATGGTATAAATAAACTACGAAACGTTGTGTTATATAACTATTGCTTTATTTTATTTACTTTCATAAATAATTAGAAAATAAATAATTATTAAGGTCAAAATGCTCGAAATAATGCAAACTAAGATTTAGAAAACGTAATAAACTGGTGAAAGTTTAGCTAGTTTAGAAAGAAAAAAAGAATATTCTCTAAAATTCAGGGTTAATTAAGTGTATAAAATATTCGTTCTAACAGGATAGTGATGACATTGATTGGATAAATACTAGTATAGTTAAGAAATGAATTAGGAAATTACGGTTATGCACATACGATTGGAAAATACAGAAGTAGTTACAATGAAGGAGTGTAAAATAGACCAGTGTTCAAAACTTTAGCGAAGACCTGAGATATGTCTTAAAACGCTAGGGAACAGTACAATTATGTTTTCAAGATTTACATAATGTATTTACGCTCTAATTGCATGTTGTGGCCTAAAGCCAAATTGGTGTTTAGGAATTTTTCAGTAAGGGGTTCCAATTTTTGCGACAGAAATTGCAAATAATTTTAATGGTATAAGTAGTAAGCTGCCGGGTTTATAAGACTTGATGTTGTCTATAGATTCTACAGGTTGGGATGATTTGAGCCCTTTTCCATTGAGCAATAAAATGGCCTCATTATCGTTTTTGTAGGGATAAGGTTTAATTACTTTAGTAAAATAACTTGCAAAGGCGTGCACTTTTGAATCATTGTATCGTAGCCGTTTGTTCTCTTCTAGCGGATGGATTACACGATTAGAGACGATTTACTTTCTTTGAGGCTGTCCAGAGACAGTATTCTATGACTTCTGCAGTTATTAAGTTTTTTAGGTGGTTCTAAATTCTCTTATTTTCATGAAAATGAAACAACTACTTCATTTCACGGGTTGATCATCTAAGTCTTGTCTTATTCTCAGGTGCTCTTATACTTGCCATAATTTTCTGATTTTATATTTTTTTTCAATCTTATGCTTAATTGCTAAACAGCTTGTTGGATAGTTGCACTGAAATGTTCTACAACATCGTCTATTTCAGAATATGATTTAAGTTGAATTTTCAATTGAAAGTCAATCTAGTAGCATGTGATTTACTGAGAACATTTTGAAGTATGTCGTAAATTAAAATTTACTACTTAACCTACGAAGTCGTATATTTTGACAGTTTCATACATACAAATAAATAACAAATAATAGGTATTTATTGAAAACTATAACAAATGTTGAAAATGTTGTCCTTCAAGATCAATGTACTTTAAAATCCTCCGTTCAAAATTTCTGATGATATTCTGTCACATCACTGGATTGTTATTAATTTCCGTGCATTTCTGTTCGATTCTCTGTAGCATATCATTCAAATTCAATATAGGTGTTCAAAATATGTTATTTCTTAGATAAGGCCACAAAAAAAAAGTCGCAAGGTGTTAAATCGCATGAACGTGTAGGCCACGCAATTTCAGTATTTCGACTAATTATACGCTCATCAAAAAATTCTCTTAAATAATCCAAAGATTCTGCAGTACAGTGACAAGATGCTTCGTCTTGTTGGAAATAGGCATTTTGAAGTTCATCATCATGCAACTGATTGACTAATGGTTGTAAAATTTCCGTACGGTACCTTTGAGCAGTTAACGTTCCCTGAAAAATATTGCTCCAATGATTCGCCTTTGGCTTATCGCTGCCCAAACACCAATTTTCTCTGGATGTAGCGATTCTTCATTAATTACATGTGGATTTTCACTAGTCCAAATTCTTGTATTTTGTGAATTTAGGTATCCCGTTTTATAAAACCATGCTTTATCAGTAAAGATGACTCTTTGCGAAAGTTCTCCATTATTGTTCATATTTACAAACCAATTACGAAACTGTAGTCTACGTGGGTAATCAATTTCTAACAATTCTTGTACTGCTGTTACACGGTATGGATAAAGTTGCATATCTTTTTTTATTAACTTGTGAGTTGTACCAACAGAAGGGTTTATTTGTTGACTCAAATGTCGAACAGATGTTTGTGGTTCATTTTCCATTATTTCTTCAACACGATTGACAACTTGAGGTGTACGTTTAACTGCTTAACTGCTCCGCTGCTTGATTTTCTTAAGAGACTACCAGTTTCAGAAAAAAGTTTTAAAGTTCTATCCAAAGTATTCTTAAATTGTATGTAATCTATTACAAAATGTGGAAACTCAACTTGAAATTCTACCATGCAATCTTGAACTGAATAAACCCATAAACCATCAATTTTATTACCACTTCGAAAATAAGCTTTGACTAAAAAAATTTTATGTTCTAAAGTGAAAGCCATTTTAAAACTGAGAAGCAATTTATTTAAACCAGAATCGACGCACGATTATTTTATGCACTAACTGATATTTGTGATTGACATTATCAAATGTCATTTGGATTTACGTTTAGGGAACAACAAACACATACTAATATATTTGCGTCTTATTATATCAAAATTTCAAAGTAACCTAGATTGACTTTTCAAATGAACACTTGTTATGTTTCAGTAGATACAATAAATTTTATTTTAGATTAAGAAATATTACATACAAAATTACTTCAACGAATTTCAGTTACAGTGAAAAACAGTGGCTCGTTAACAAATTATCTTAGAATGAAACAATTAGTAAAGTAAAGAAGTTCGTTATTATTTAAATCTAATACGGTTCCAAGCAGGTAGTCCTATCAATGCATTGCGAACTCAACAGAACGGAAATTATATGTATAATCCTATATTACATCATTAGAACCCATTCATATTATTTTGCAATCATTAATAAAATTGTAACTCAAGCGGTAAAACTAGAGTCAGAAGAACTTCCTTTGTTTCAAACTGGCCTACTAGTCGTATTCGCAAACAATAGAAGTCGATCCTTTCGGTAAGGAAATCGCTGAGAAGAACACCGTAGTGAAATAATGGTAAATAATTGAGCGTGGAGAGTAAGACAAGGAAAAGTGCCTGTTCTCTTTCTTGTACTGTTGAATATTGCTGTTGTAAAACGCATCTGTAATTTCAATAAAGAGGATATATTTTTTGCTGCAAAAAATAAATTAATACTTGCACAGTGGGTGATATTCTTATAAATGTGTTAATTTAGTACAGCAGCAATCGTAAAAAGGAAATGAACACCTTGGTTTCATTTCTTACTTTGTCATTTATATTTTTCAAATTTTGGGAATTACGTTAACATGTTTGTTTCTTTGTTTCAAGTTTATTATGACGTAACAAAAATACCTATTGTGGCGATCTTCCAGAGAAAAAATAGTTGATTACAAAATTGTTCTTATAGCAGATAAATTACAAGTTTCCAAAAATAATTTATATTTAAAAGCTAAATAGACTCTATCATAAACATTAACTACATGGTCATGTATAGTTGTTTTCAAATAAGAAAAATATAAGAATATTTCTTTGAAAGGCTCTAATGCTTTTATTGCACCACCTGCGGCAGTAACTACCTCATCTTTATTTGAAGAATCGTTTTGTGACACTTTGCTGCCAAATTTGCCAAAAGATAGTGTGATAGTGATGGAAAACGCTCCATATCATTCTCGACAGAAAAATCAAAGTTCCTACAAAATGTATAATAAGAAAGATATTAAAACATTTTTAGAAGAAAATGATTTATATTTTGAGGATCATTATACAAAAAACCAATTAATAGAGGTGATGAAGACAAAAGAATATTTAAAGGATTATTATATGGATAACAGAGCCAAAGAAGCAGGACATATAATTTTGCGTTTATCACCATACCATTGCATTTTCAATCCCATTGAATTGATATGGGCCCAACTGAAAAATACCATAAGAAGAACAAATCAAACACCGAAATTTAGTGAAAGCTGTGTAACACACATAAAAAAATGCTATGGAACATATAACCGCTGTAAATTGGAAAAATGCTGTTAAACACGCAATAGCAAAAGAAGACGAATATATGCGCATGTACAAAATTTTATTGTAAATTTGCAATACGATTCAGACACAGACACCGATTTGCAAGACGACTCAATCACAGATGATTTACGAAATGCGGTGACACATAAAAATTTTATTGTGTATTATAAATAAATTAGCTTTATATATCTATATGTATTCACTACACATGTTGCCACACGATTTGTAATTTTTTCTTTGTATATAAACCCAATGTACAGATATTTTTTATTATATATTGAAATAAACAGCGTTTTATTATTATATTATAGGGCCCTAATTTATAGTCAATACGGCCCCTAGATTCATACGTTGCAAATATGTAAACCGTACCCGTTCAATAAGGAGACCAGCTATAATAATTATCATCACAGAAGGTGGTGCAATAAAAGCATTAGAGCCGTTCAAAGTTATATTCTTATAATTTGAAAACAACCTTTCTTTTTATATATACTCTGTTTCAAGTTCTAGTGTGAACGGCAAGCTGATGTGCAAATACTTTAATTGGGTGTCCTGCTGTGAGGGTCTAGAGAAATGCAACCAGTAATTATAATATCAGATTGGAAATCATAGAAGTATTAAGTACAATTTTTTTTTTAGGAACATAATTTTGTCTACACATATTATAAATTTATTGACGAATAATATCGACTTTGCCGCAATGGAATTTTCCTTGAGGAGCTTTTATCTGTCCCTTTTTCTCGTTTAAATGCTATATTTGACAATTTTGTAAATTGTTCCGCAAGCCTTTATAGCCCTTTAATACTGTGTCGCTGATATGGGCACCAGGACATGAAGGAATTAAAGGCAATGAGATAGCCGACGAACTGGCCCAAGAAGGTGATAATAAGAACTTCATAGGAACATAACCTGTATGTGAAATCGCTAAGGATTCCGCTAAAAGGGAGATCTGGTTAAGGCTAGAAAAAGAACATAAAACTAAATGGAGGTTAACGGAGGGTCAACTCCATACCAAAACACTACTAAGGGAGCTGGACGGAAAGTTTTCAGCGAACCTGATTCGTAGTAACAAAAAAGAAATTAAAAAAATTACCGGGTTAATAATCGCCTTTAAGGATGCATTTGTACAGCATGGGCTTGGTTTGCGAGCCCTAGTCTAGAAGATGTGAAAAACAGGAGGAAACTAGCCCTTATGTAATATGCACTTGTGAGGAACTGAAGGAACTTAGAAATATTTCGGGAGAGATCTATTGGATCCTTCGAGTGTACTCAAACTTCCCCTGAGGAGGATAGTGGCTTTTATCGAGTACACAAGGCTAACAGAGTAGAACTGAGAGATCTATTGGGGATAGTACAAAGAGCAGAGTGCCTCAAGTGCCTGGACGTACTGGCGTCCACCCCAAAACAGAAGAAGAAGAAGCCCCTTAATACACTGCAGCTCCTAATCGCTGTATAAACAGACACAATAAAATCATTATCCAAACACTTAGGGATTTCCTATAATTTGAAATATACTAGACATGTATATAGTAATTATTTGACTAATATGTTCTAGTATAATATACTTGCTGTCTTGAAGCTTTTTAAACATCTGCAATAACTAAAGGCAAATTCTGCTTCTCAAATGATTTTATAAAGTTACTTACATAAATATAACTGGTTTTTATAAATTCCAAATTATTTTGTAATTCTACTTCTTTTAGTACGGCCTGACAATCTTGTATTGCATGACTAGCTGTAGCTGTAAATTCATTTATTATTTCATATTTATAATTTAATAAGAAAGTTCTAAATAGGTAAACATTAAAATTCAAAAAAGCTTAAAAAACTTGGTCTTATTTTATTTTCTTTTATCTGATTCGTATAGATTTTTCAATCTAGTTTTCATGCCTTAAATTTTAAACATAAGCATATTTTCCATAAATCCGGTCTTTAATTATAAGACATGTATACTTTTATTATTTATAATAAAAAAATGATAATACGGGCCTGCAGTGTATTTCTCATACCGATTACTTTTATTACATATCACCTATCGTGTTCAGGCAACTGTAGAAGATTGCCGATCGCACTATAACTTAAAACAGAGTATGCTATAATTTACATGAACTTAAAAATTGTCGTGTTCAACGATGTCACCATAGAGGGTAAACAGTATTTAAACGGGTAATTACTTTAATCAGTTTGGACAGTGTATTGATAAGCGATAGCTTGTTTTAGTAATTTCTTCGTTTATAATAACACCTATACCGGGATGGAAAGAATTTGTGGGTGATCGTTCTTTCTATAAATACGGCTGACATAGTTGCCGCTTCTAAAAGACGTATGTAATCCTAATCTGTGCGGACCTATGATATGCATATGCTTTCTACGAATTGCCCCTCTTAGATTCCCAAGAAAATCCTAAGTAGTTGACTGTTGTACACTAGTATAATTATAAGTATAAATACGTCTTGTATCAAAATTTTTATATTACAGACTCGAACAATCATTATTTAAAAATAAAAAAGGGTATTTGACATCAATGTAATACTAGTGTTTGTAAATAAAAATATACGCAATCAATTTAATTAGAAAAATAAACTGTCATGTTCAAATCATAGCCTCCAGCTGTAGTAAATAAATATTTAATCTTTTAAAATAAATACAATTTCAAAGCAGATGTTTCTAAAATCGAATGATACGAACTATGTTTCACAGCATATTAAAAACAATCAAAACTAAACTGTCTTAGAATGTAAATACCAGATATTAAACGAAATAAACCAAATAGAATTCGTAATAATTGAAAAAACAGTATATTCTATCAGCCAATAAAGTACAAGTTAAGATCTGAAATGATCGTCTCTAACTACCCACTGAGTTCCATCTACGTAGGTATATCATACGACCCGCCCTTCTAATTATGTTTTTGTTATAGCGGAAAATCTTGTAACAATGCATATTTGTTTTAACAGGCACTTTCCTACAATATTTTTCAGTCCGGTATAACTATCAAAAAGAGCAAAAAAAACAACAATTTTAAAATTTGTTTAATTCAGGGAATGAAATAATAACAAAATGATAAAAATTGTATAATGAAAGGAAATAATACTTGAACGTTTAGAGAAGAAAAGAATAGCACATTTGTTAACATTTAAGCTCACTCGATTATTTACGCACCATTCATGGATTCCTTCTGTTGAAAAGTATTAAGGATTTTTAAGTCATTTGTATACGCGAGAACTTTATAATCTAGAAGTATCAAGAAATCGTTAATATACACATTGAAAGGTATAGGGCTGAAACGAAAAAGTACTTATATTGTGCTCATCGTGAACCTGTTCCTAGAATATTTTTAAAAATCAGAGCAAAATGGATGACTTCCAAGGAAAAATAAAACATATTAATGAACAGAATCACATTAAATGAATTGTATTTAGAAATCAAAACGGAAAGCATGGTTTAGAATTTTGCAACAATTATGTTTAATAGTGAAAATGAATACAATATATTTGTAAAGTAGTTTGTGGGCTGGTGTTTGGCACTTATTTTTGAACCACAGGTTGTAAGTCTGTGGGGAGACTTATACAAATAAAACTCACTTTCACTATATACAAATTTAATTTTATTATAAAAACTGTGCTGGCGATTGAACACTTAATTGTTATTTAATATACAGTACGTGATGCTTGTTTCAAATGTGACGAAGAACTCATCCTTTTCCCACTAACTTGCTAATAAGTAAAATCAGTCGTTCACTTGTTAGGAATTTACTGGAAAAAGGATGAGTTCTTCGTTACAGTTGAAACAAGCATCGCGTACTGTATATTAAATAAAAATCAAGTGTTCAATCGCCAGCACAGTTTTTATAATAAAATTTGGTATATAGTAAATGTTAGTTTTATTTGTATAAGTCTCCCCACAGACTTACAACCTGTGGTTCAAAAATAAGTGCCAAACGCCAGCACACAAACTACATTACAATATTTGATTCAGATGTAGGCTGTTTTGTCGCCTTCATCAATGAACTATTAAAGTTCCCATAGTAAATCTTACAATTAGAAGTATAACTGGAGAAAAAATATTGTTAGGAAATCATTGGATATTCTAACAATATCGGACAAATTTCCATAGTAAATTTTAGTAATGTGGGTTAGGTTATATATATTCAAAATACAACTTTAAATTTCTATCGGTATCTTGGACGAATATTCGGCATTATAAACAAATTCGTAAAGCAATTATATTCCCCTCCTCGCTTACAGAATATGATTGTCATACAATCCTAGGAGCTGCTCAGTCTACATCTTTTAAAATTGGAATATTTCCAACAGATCTAATAAAATTTAATAAACTGCCATAGAACACATACAATAAGGAGAATTAACTAAAAAAAACATCTATCAATTATTCTGTAGGCATACCAATTAGAACTAAATAATTTACATTTAGAGAAAGTATTATTTAACCAGTATTATGTAAAATACCAGAACAAATGTTATTACTGCTAATATTTATTATTTACTTTATCCAAAATTAACCAATTGGCTAACCTAAATTTCATTATGCATAAATGAAACCAGTCTAAGAAAGAGTCAACTGTGTTTACATAATATTTTATTTTAGGTAATGCGACATCACAAAATAAAAGCAAGTAATTTATAGTTTTGTTAGTTCTGACACCTTACGAATAATAAAGTGTGTTTTTTTAAGAGGTGTAGGATTATAAATTGAAATAAAAAACACAAAGTGTTAGGAAAATGAGAATTTTCTTCTTTATCGGTAAATGGTTTCATGACATTAATGATGGAAAATGATTTCGAACAAAAGGATACACGGGAGCGTCTGACGTCATCCCAGAGCACCAATTTTCGAGTACTTTTAATAGTGCGCTCGATGTTGATTTCCAAGTCTGCAATAGTTGTCAGCTTGTTCGCGTATAAAAATAGTCCAGAGGCGTCAAATTACGTAATCTTGGAGGCCCTTGTACAGGTTAATTTCTGAAGATAATCTTACCACCGAACACTTCCTTCATTAAATCGATGGTTTCGCAGGCAGTATATCATGTGGCATCGTCCTGCTGAAAGCAAAATGTGCTCATGCACATTTGGGAAGAAAAAACCGTTGAGCATATGGCTCTATACCGGTCGCCATTAACGATGACAGCTCGATTTTTTTCGTTTTGGAAGAAGTATGTCCCGGTTATGCCTCCGGCCCACCAACTGCACCAAATAGTGTATTTTCCGGAATGCAGCAGTAGTTGATGAGTCACCTATTAATTGGTGTCGCTCCAAATGCGACTATTTTACTTATTCACAAAGCCACTAAGCTAGAACTGAGCCTCATCACTGCACACAATTTGACAGTAAAACAATGGATCGACTTTCAACTGTTCAAGCGCCCAATTACTAACTAAACTGATGTAGACAACGATGGTCAGTTGGCTTTAATTTTTGCAACAATTTAATTTTGTAGACATGTCAGCCAAGATCCTTGCGCAAAATCTTCCACAAAGCCGACGTGCACAGGTCCAATTCTTGCGCACGATGATGAATCGATAAATTTGGATCATATTCAACACTATCCTCAACTGCGACGATAATTTCCTCAGTGCGCATTCTACAAAATCTCATTGGTGAATGGGAATCCAAAAGAGTAACTTGAAGGCAATATTTTTCAATTATGTTGCGAATAATAGTCTCAGTTGACCCGATGATGTATGCCGTAAATTGGGCGAAGCGCTCTGTGAAAATTTTTTTGCTGAATATTGATTTTTATAATAAATTTCCACAATTTTTAAAGGCTGCTCTGGTGTAAGTCTTTGCATTATGAAATGTCAAACAATACTGAATGAAATGACAGTATCACTTGTCAAATTAATTGTCATAATATCAGAGTTTCTCCCTATTGAAAGAAAGGTATTAAACATGCAAGGTGAGGGAATAAAATTTAACTTTTCAAACTATATACAAAGTGGGTACTAACTGCTACTAAAAACATTTACAAACGGCCGTATCTTCTTCATTGTTATTTAAATTTACATCATAATAATTCTGTTTTTAAAATCAAGAAGGTCATTTAAATAAGATAATCATTACAAGAATATTGACGAATATTAAATGAGTGTATAAATGCTTTTCTGGAATTCATGTTCATTAAATTATAATTCGTACCTATGATTTTATGTTACAAACTGTACAAGTTTGTAGGCGAGATTAACAAAGAAACATCTTGTCTGTACCTATACGTAAAAACTATATAAGAGAAGAATATCCACTACCTCAGAGGCAAAACTTAACAACTTTTCTTTCCTCTGTATACACGTGTCTGTGTGTGTATGCGTGTGTTTCGTTAGTAAACAAAAAAAATCAACTTCAGTTCCTTAAGATCGAGCCGAGATCATCGTTGATACTTCCTCTCTTTCCATCATATCGACATCTTCGTCTTTATGTCTACCTGAATGTGCCCACGCACTCTGCATACTTCTGCCTTTGTGTATGTGTAAAGAAGCGATTCGCGTTCTAAACGGCATCGATGTGAGCCCGTACGGAGCAGGTAGAATGAAGGTGTGAGGTCACTGCACCTGCCGTACTGCTCGGCGACTTTTAGCGGTCTTTCCGGCCAAACTAGTCCTCGGACAGGTCCAGGGGGTTACGATACAGGGTGTGGCCGAGCAGACATTATCACGTGAAACAAATTGTGTCTGATGGAACGACTACATATGCACTCGCTCTAGAAAAATCCATTCACATAAAGGGTCGTCGGTGATGAGAAGGCTTCTCGTGGGGTAGAGAGATTATTTTACGATCACAGGATATGGATTTGGGAGAGACTGCCCTAAGCGTAATGGTGTTAGGGTAAAAATTAATGGAGCGACTGTACATACGGTGAAATAAAGTTAAAATTGGACTATACATTCTTAGTGCTACTAGATATATTATTACAACATGAAACAAAGTTGATTTCGGTATATCATATGTGCTAAATGGTTTACTAATTAATGAATCTTATATAAATTTTGATGAATCATTATGCATAATACATACATATATGGTTAGTTAATATTTATGTCGCTAAAAGAAAATTGGGTTTCGTTATAAATATACCTAATTCCTCTTAATTCAACTTAATGATTTATTTTATTATGTTTAAACAAATATCAACTTATACGAGGTACGAGGTGCTATCCATAAATTTCCGGAATTTAAATGTAGCGCGCGAAGGGATGGTAGTATACTTCCATACTAAGTCAGTCTGTCAAACAGTACTTTGCTAAGTGGTGACAATTTTTGTATTTATATTTGTTGAGTTCTGGTCGAATTATTCTGCGACACTGCAATATCTCACGTGAAAGTGCAAAGAACTGTCGTCAATTTATACTTCAAATTTACTAAAGCGATAGCGGAAACTCTGGAAATGCTTAAGCAACCGTTTGGTGAGGATGCTTTAGGCCAGACGTACTTATAAGCGTTACTGCCGTTTTAAAAGTGAACGCGTGTCGGTTGATCATGATCATGTTCATTCCAGTTGTTCATCGACGGAATATACACCACAAAATGTGGCAAAAGTGCGTGATGATATCCTACAGGACGGAAGGAGAACAATCTATGACATTTGTAACATTGTTGGTTTGTCGTACGGCGTTTTCCAGCGCATTCTGTCCGGCGAACTCAACACTTCAGCGAAGACGGCAGTATTACCCCATCCTCATTCGTCCCCAGTTTTGCCCCTTGTGACTTCCTCCTGTTTCTGAAGTTGAAACTGAAGTTCAACATGCGCTGTTTTAAGACAATCGAAGAGATCCAGAGCGAATCGCAGGCAGCGTTGAACACGTTAACACACGAAGAGTTTCTCAGCACTGTTTCCAGTCATGGACAAGTCACTGGGGTCGATATATTCATGCTGAAGGAGAAGACTTTAAAGAGGAAAATAGGAAATAAGTTGTAAAAACAATTTATTGAATTTTTTTAAACATTCCCGGAATTTCTGGATAGTACCTCGTATGTGAAGAATGTGTTAATGTAAGGGCTGTTAGAAATATTCCTTTAGACGATGTAAAAAAAAAACATAAAATTCCGTAAACGATTTTATTGTTTTTCATAGTATTCGTCTTGACATCTATATGCTCGATCCAACTTAGGAAGTATTTTTTCTAGTATAACATCAATATTTCGGAAGTCAGTGCTTTCAACAGCTGCTTCAGGCGACAAGAATCGCTCACCACCCATTTTATTTTTTCTGTTTTGTTACAAGCGAATATGGGTAACGAGTTATTAATTCTATATTTTCGTCGGTTAAGTGATCAATGGTTTGATGTGTTGAATACGAGCTGGCGTTGCTATGATAAAAAATAATTTTTCATTTC
The DNA here is from genome assembly GCA_935421215.2 of Melolontha melolontha. Lineage (NCBI taxonomy): Eukaryota > Metazoa > Arthropoda > Insecta > Coleoptera > Scarabaeidae > Melolontha > Melolontha melolontha. The sequence continues at coordinate 160,748,186 of OW285237.1, read as the reverse complement.
ATTATTGACTTTAAGCAAGAAATGGTGATCTACCAATCACAGTTTACTGTTATTCGAGCCTCTATTGTTATGGTTGTACCACTTCCAGTAAAACCAAAGAAATAAGCGATTATTTGCTTCGCAGCATTGCTTGAATTAACGGGTTTCGTAGGTCTGAGTTGTAGGCTTCTGCGGTCGTTGTCCATTTCGTAGTGATTCGTGATTCGCGTTCTCCAAAAAGTATACAGCAAATACCCCAGAAAACAATCACATTTTCAGTTTGCGCTTTGCTTGAAGCAGGTTTTCAATGCAACCCCTTTCGTTAACCGTTCTTTAGTTTCAGATTGGTAATGATGTGTCCAAGTTTCATTTTCTATTATAAAACGACGCGACATAAAAGTTTCTATTAATTATGTTAAGAATAGACCCAAAGTACACTTAAAAGACTACTAGTTCAATTATTAGTAAACACAGCATCAATCTTGCTAACAATTTCAATCTTTTTTCTTGAATTTTTTTATCCGTTTTCCTCTTCTTCTGCTTCTACCATCAACTAGAGGCTAATCGCTGCTGTATTCTGTCTCATTTTGTGGATGAAGGAAGCGAGCTTTGGGTACATTTTGTAGGAGGTCGTCCAAGTGGTCTTTTTCTTCTAGGCCGTTCGTTCATGCACATTTTGGTTATTCTTTTTTATCCAACTTTTTCACACGTTTTTCCATTTTCTTTTCCTTATTTTCACACCTTCTATTAGGATCGCCTAATACCCACATTTTTGTCTCTATATATATATATATATATACAGACTGTCCCGTAAAAAAACGCCAACATTCATAATTCCGTTATTTATTGTCCGATTTTATTTAAACAAAAAGTAAATTTAATAGCATCAAAAACACTATAAGATAGCAGTGTTTTATTTGTTTTCAATTGTTTTCATTAATGTCAAACGACAGTCAAGTTTTTTATTTTAAATGGCAACATATATATTTTTGGCTATATTCGGATTGTATTTTTTTTTTCTGAATTCAACGATGTATAACATGTTTATTTTTGATAAACGTTTATTGCAAAAAAAAAAACTTTATAAATTTCATCTTTGTCTTCCACTATTTATAAATATTCGAATGTGTCATGAAACATTTGAAATGTAAGTATTATAAATATTATTATAAGAAATGTTGAAATTGCCCGCCACCTTATTTAACACATATCGTACATCTCCTAATAATAAAAAATAAAAAAAAAACTTTATAAATTTCATCTTTCATTATAGTAGACTTGGCCCAGTCCACTAGCACTATGTCAATGTGCCTTAAGTGTCAGTTTGACTTTATTAAGTTTTCTGTATTATCCTGTTTGAACGCCTTTGTCAAGGATATAAAAAATATAAATGACAGAATATTCTGTCATTTATATTATTATATCCTTGACAAAGGCATCATTGCCGAAACATGTAGTGTTGTTTTAAATATATACTTTGAAGTAATAAACCAGACCTTTAATCGCCGACTTATTAAGTTTATCATATATATATATATATATATATATATATATACATATATAAATGGTAAATTCAATTTGTTGGCGATTTAAGGTCTGGTTTCACTTCAAAATATATATATTTAAAACAATCCTACATGTTTCGGAAAATGATGCCTTTTCAAGGAATATAAAATATAAACGACAGTATATTAATGTCATACATATACATTTGTATTTATATATACATTTTGAAGTAAAACCAGACCTTAAATCGCCAACAAATTGAATTTACCATAACATACAAAGGTCACGAAATAATTATCTATATATATATATATATATATATATATATATATATATATATAGACTAAATTTGAACGACCTCGAGCGAATTTTTATACTACACGGCATATTCCTCCAGATTTTTACTAGTCCGGTGACTGATTTCTCTTTTATGACAATACACCATCATATTCCTCTTTAGTTGTTGATCAGTTCTAGACAATAAATTCGAATCAGGGATTAACTATTTGGCGTATTCGTCTACATTAGGTCTGACAGACAATATTTTGTTCTAAAAATTAAAAATTGTACTAAAGGGGAGCATTTTGGTGACGTGGAATCTATAGATACAAGTTCTACAAGAAATTTTTTGAAATATTAAAAAAAAAGAAAATTTTGGGATAGAAAATATGTAGAGAAATAGAGAACACCATATGAAAAATTAAATAAATTTTGTTCTTCTATAAAACCTGTGTGTATACAAAATATTATTTATTGGCGCCAAGAAACGTCAAACAAATTACAAAATTAACCCACTTATGTAAGCAATGGAAAAATATTCTTCTACCATTCCGACAATAAAAATGAACGTAATAATAAAGACTGCTGCATAATTTGTCTTAAACGATTAAAATACATAAACTAATTACATATTAATGTTTAACAGTACACTATTATAATGTTGATTAATCTCTTTAATAGGAACAACAACAATTATAATTACTGCCAGTACCTACTGCGGTCTTATTTTCTAGGAGTATGCGATTAAACTGTCACAGGTGTAACCTTGAAAAACTCGTTGCAGCGTTTCTATCCTATATTTGGTCATGAGTAAAAATACTTTTCAGTCAAGAGCTGTAGAGTAATTAATTTAAGATCTAGGTAGGATTTTAATTGTTTGCGTTTTGTTACAAGGTCTATTCGTCGCGAAAGTGACCCTATGCTTGAATGTAATAGGAGTTATCTAATAAAAATAGCCGAAATGTGTATTACTGAATATTTATTTTAATTTTACAGTGAGACAACAGATAATTTGAGTCATCGAAAGTATAAAAATCATTTAGTGGAATTTAGGGCGACATTTAATACTTAAACATATGCGGCATGTATACTCAAGTGAAAAACTTAGTGAGATCTGTTGTCAAACTTTAAACTTTAATTTGAAATTTGCAAACAATATGGTGAAGTTTGTATATACCTTACCTTAATGTAAAAAGTAACATATAGTTCTCAAAACTGGACAATGCCGGCTCACAAATTCGAATAAAACAAAAACTTAATCTGCCATTTATGGGTTTTTAAAACGAAAGCTATTCTGTATGTAATACGTTTAAACACAAGATATTGATTGACACTATTGATTATACCGTTATTATTCCCACCTTTTTTATTTGTGAATGTGTTCAATATATAGCCGTAAACTAGGTATCTTTTCATAAATTCATATTAACTGGATATCCCTCAATAAACTCCCTTATGAATAATGTTACCATTCTAAACCTGATACTTAATCTGATAATTAATATGGAATTAGCATAGTTTAAAATTAGAGTGTTAAACACGTGCAAGGTTTATTACTGTAGTAAGCACAGTTTAACAGGAATGGGTAACTTTGAAAATTTCCCGAGTTATGTCGCCACCTAGCCCTACAGCTAATGTGCTCCGTTTTAATTAAATATTTAATAGTTTTTTGGGGTAGGGTTAAATTCTGCTTACTTGCTGTACTTTGAACACTAATAAAAATCAGTCTCCTTTTAGTATCAATAAATATTAGTTTTAATATAACATCAACCGACATTAATCTCAATATATTAATATAACGTCAAGAGACATAGCATCAACACATATTAATCTCATTATAACACAAAACAAATCAGATATCACACATCAAATCATAGCTCATTATCTTAGCAAGAAAATTCTTTCGTAATGTAACATCTTCACAATATATTTTACATTACAAACAACATGCACGTGTAATAATTTATCAAATAGTATTAGTTTTAGTGTTCGTCTATTAGTTTTAGTGTTAGCGCATTAGTTTTAGTGTTATAAATTTATAAATAAAGGTATTATATTGGTTGGGTGCAACTTTTTATTAAATACTGTCACTGAAGAGTAAATAATTAGTGCGCATACAGTCTTACAACCCGTGCGCGGTAAAACACAGACGCATCCTAGTCTATATAACAGTGGACGTGTGTTCCAAACACCATTATAGAAGTTTAATGTTGAACAGCTATGCTGACAAAACGGTGATAGTAATTCATAATCGAAGATTGAGAATTGTAACAAACTATGCAAAAATTGTCATTCTATTGAGCCACCAAACGCTTTGGTGAAGGTGAAGTACTACATTATAAATTATGCTATAATTAGAATCGTTGGATTCTATAATTAGATAGAGGAGTACCAAAATATACTTACGTCTATTGCATGTTAAGAGTGCATTAAAAATAAACCCACTACTCAAATACATGATACGAAGCATTTTACCTTTCCTAGGGCAAAATAGTTCATGATTTATTTTGTTTTAGTACCAGTTATTTTTTTCTAGAACAGTTTTTAAATATTTGTGATGTGGTATACAACCGTTTGTTAGTTTTAAAATCTTTAATATAAATAAAACAATTTTTCTAAAACTCTTAAAATTATGGTCACGAATAATTTTCAGACTTAAATAATCATGTTGTTTTGTTCTATATTATCCCACCGCTTACGGGGTGGGGTATAGCTTACTTATAAGCTCTCCTTAAATTATTTGGTGGCCATTATATTGAAAGTTAGGTGGATTTTAGCAATTTTATTTCTTTAACGAAAAATTTAAACCTAGTTTACAAATTAAACCTCATAATTCTTAATATTAAACTTGTTAAATTATTTTACTGTTAAGAGCCTCTCTTTGGAAACTGTGGTTAAGTAAAACTCAAAAAAAGTATAAAACCCCTTACCACAAATAATAATCCTATCCTATGTACGTATTTCGACAACTAAGTTGTTATTATCAGTAGGTAGAACCACTAATCAAAATGTTGAACATGGGGCACAGTAAAGCTAACACATAGAATCCCGCACATCTTTACACGGCGTCCACGTATACACTAAATTTAAAACAAATACACAAACTAAAATTACGTCAACTATCCCTCTTAAGAAAACGGCAAAAACATGTGTTTATTCTCAAAACCTCAAATTTTTCTACCTCTTTTCTAAAAATGAAAATATACAACTGTATAGGATAGGACCGTTGTCCGAGCTAAACGTATTAATTTTGTTTTTATCGATATGAATCGAGATCTATGGGGTTGTTGATATTTTTGACAAGTTTTAATCCTTTTACCGTTACGTTATTATCCGTGTCCAATACATGGTTTGCGACGCTCGATTTCTCTGATCTATTGAATTTAATATGTGATATGTGTCCTTTAAAACGGGTTATTATTTAGGGTTTCGTTTGACATATATATTTCAAATTATAATCGCCGCAATTAATTTCGTATATACCTGATTTCAAATTGAAATTAACTTTATATTTGGTATTACCTAGGAGACATTTGATGGTGTTTTCAGACCGAAAACCAACTTGGAAACCTTGTTCGTTGACAACTCTATTAATGTTTTTAGTGATTGGATGGTATGGTAAACACATGTACCTTTCTGGTTACGTTGAAATATCAAACTTGTGGCTTGACATAGAAATAACTAATAAATTATTTAGAAAAACGAATTTAAAAAAGACAATCCGCGAATCCACAAGTTTGATATCTCACTGTAAATAAATAAAATTTATATACGACGTGCTATCCTGTGGGAACTAGACTTCCACTTAAATAGGCGCCAAATGGCACAATCAATTTAGAAACAAGATATCTGTACAAGCCATATAACGGGTGTTCATTTGAAAAGGCAATCTAGTAGCATGTGATTTACTGAGAACATTTTGAAGTATGTCGTAAATTAAAATTTACTACTTAACCTACGAAGTCGCATATTTTGACAGTTTCATACATACAAATAAATAACAAATGTGATTGACATTATCAAATGTCATTTGGATTTACGTTTACGAAATAACAAACACATACTAATATATATTCGTCTTATTCAATCAAAATTTCAAAGTAACCTAGATTGACTTTTCAAATGAACACACGTTAACTATATTTTAAAAAGTAATATACACCATAATGTACTAACTTAACGTTCGGAGGGAGAATACCCCCTTTGTTAAGCGAAATACTTGAGCGTGATTTGGGATAGATTCTATAGAATCTAAAGCAAATATATGTGTGTCTTTAGTAAATAATTTATATAAAACACTCTGATATTAATTAAGTCTTAGTATCATAAATGAGATATTTTAAGTTGCAAATACGTGAATTTGTGAAAATACTAATATACAATAAGAGTATATTAGAGAACTAGTGTCATAAGACGATGTTTTGTTGTACGAGGCCAAGTTTGGAAAATGAGCCGAAGGCGAGTTTTCCAAAGGACGAGGACAACAAAACGTCTTATGAAACGAGTTTTCTATACTATTTTTTCTATTTCGCATTTCCATAACTTTTAAAATTTGTATTTTTCATAGTATGCAATTTGTATAAAATAAGTGACATTTACTTTTTTGAAATGTAAACGTTGGTCAAACTGACATTCTCTATTTTTAAATAGCGAATGTCATTTAAAATTTATTATTATTCTAATTCAAACAGAAACTATAAAGAAATGATCGATAATTCTAATTACCTAAGCGGGACACCACCGAATCTCCGTGAAATAGCAGAAAATACATCTGGAAATTTATTGCCAGAAAAATCTCGTGTAGTATATGAAAAAAATTATCAGCAATTTGAATCTTGGTGTATTGAAAATGAAGTTCACATACTATCAGAAAATGTTTTATTGGCATATTTTAAGCTACAAAGTGAAATAAAAAAGCCCTCGACACTATGGGCATTATATTCTATGTTGCGTTCTTGTTTAAATATCTATAAGAACTTAGATATATCCAAATATTCTAAACTACAAGCATTCTTAAAACGTGGTGGACAAGGATATCAGCCAAAGAAATCTAAAATATTAGATATGGAACAAATTGATCATTTTATAGAAATTGTTGATGATAAATTGTACCTTGCAATAAAGGTATTTCTGTTTCTCTATTAAAACACAATTTGTATAGCATTTTCATTTTAGGTTGCATTATTAATAGATTATGAGCTTGTAGATGAGATGAATTAGTAAATATGTCAATCAATGATATTGAATATAAGGATGATTTCATTATTTTTTCGATACCTAAAACAAAAAATTATTTACCTAGAAGTTTTGCAATCACAACCCCTATGGATTGATTTAATAAAAAAATATATAAGTTTAAGACCAAAAAACACAACCATTGAACGTTTCTTTCTTACCTATCGCAATGGATATTGTATATCATGTCCAATTGGAATTCATACAATAGGCAAGATGCCTAAACTTATTGCGGTCTTTCTTAAATTACCAAATCCTGAATTATTTAGTGGACACTGTTTTAGACGTTCCAGTGCGTCTCATATAGCAAATAAGGGTTTGTTTACAATTTGTTTACAATTAAGCAACATGGAGGATGGAAATCGTCAGCAATAGCTGAGGGTTATATTGATACATCCATGAAAAGAAAAATTGATGTTGCTCAAATGTTCTCGTCTGAACAAAATACATCAAGTGGGTGTTCAAGCGTTTCACAGCCACAATCTTCAAATAAAAAATCTAAAGTTATTGTTGAAACTAATACTAGAAGGAAAACGTTGGTTTCCAATCAAAACCTACATGGCATTAGTATAAATGCTTATGATTCATCGCAAGTTAATGTACATGTTTATACTAATTACAATAACTAAAATAAAATACATTAACATAATTATATTTTTATATTGAGTTTTGTGCTTCATTATTACCTTGTTTAAGTACTAAAATATAATAATAAATAGTCGATATTCTACATTCATGTATTATCTCTTGTATTCTGGTAGGTACATGACCTATATTAAGCAGCGTGTCAAATATTATTCCAAATTGAACAGGAAACCAACACTGAATAATGAAAGGTTGCGTCTCGAAATAAGGTTCATTTCGATGCGCGAATGCGTATCAAAATGAGATCATTGTGTGTGCGAAATAGAAAAAAGAACTTTTAAGAATATACATCTTGTATTATTTCTTTACGTTTGCATTGGATGCTAGGCCTAGTTAAGTAGGACCCAAAAGAAATAACCCTGAGATATACAAACATTAAACGGAGTCTAAAGAAAAATATGCTTGAGTAACTGCCCACACATAACCATTTACTTCATTATATTCAACAGGCGAAATATGTACAAAAATAAGAACAGTTTTCAGTGCCCATGACACATTTCCAACGCAAAAATACATTTGAGTGGTATAACATTATTAACATAATACTGTGAATTAATTCTTTTGTCCATTTCAGTTCTTATTTCTTAATAAAGTCTAAACAATACTTTGTAGGATAGACTAAACAGTGAATTATACTTGACAGTCAAGTTCTCTCAAGAGCACTAAATTTAAATGCAGCATAAATACCATATACACATGTAAGAGAATTTCTGCATTAACTCACGTAACACACCCTAAACTAATAAATATAATTTCTTCTACCTGCGCGCACGAAGATACTCGTTACAGTTTCCTTTGCAGCACGATATGGTAAGTAAATAAGATGCAAATAAGTGGCCATGTGCGTGTTTACGTACGGCCGTGCACCTTATGTAGGAATGTTCGTAACAAAGTTTCAAGTGCATTTCATTTATGAGAGAAAGCCTGACGACCAAACGAGCTTCTTGTTTATAAACATCCCACATATTTATTGTGGTTTACACGCCTTCATCTTATTTATATAGTCTTGTTTAAAAATTCATTATATTTGCATTTCTTTCACGTATTATTGAAAATTAATAGTTTCTTGTTAAATTGATAAGTAACTAATAGATCATTCTTCATCAGTAAAGTACAAATTAAGATAATAGTTATTTATATATCAAGGGATTAAAGTGGAGCTTTAATCGTGAGGAAGAAAGTTTAAGTCACTCGCTAAACGCTCGTGACTTAAATCTCTCGAACAAAGAAGGCTTAGTTTGATCCCGTGTTATAGGTAAATAATATTTCATTTATTACACGCATTTAGTTAATTATTTACTGAGTTTTATTGTGACAATTATCAGTCAAGGTAAGTATGAAGTTCAGATTGCCAAGATCGTTGCCAATGAGAATTATTTATGGCATGCGATTTGTGAAAAAATTGTATGTGATTAATAATTTACACCTAAATTTAACTCCTTTGGGGAATAAAGTAAATTTTAACTCCTTAAGGAATAAAAAGTAACTTTAGCAACAAGAAGACAAATAATTAAAAGCATACTTTCAATCCGTGTAATAAATAAAAATATTTATGTATTACACGCACTTGTAATAGTATATGATATACTGAGAGACTAAAGTGCAGCATTTAATCCCGTGAGTGGAGAAACCACTAAAGGGATATTAGCACTTTAGTCTGGTGGTATATACGCAATTCTTTGCACTTCCAAAACAGAGATATTAACACCAAAATTTATAATTAAAAATTATAAACATTATTGTAAATTTTAAATATGCGAGTTTGCATGCGTCGTCATATACAGAACATTGCTGGCGAAGAACCCCTGGGTCTCTACTAGCTGATTCAGGTGTGACTGTAGATATTTTGAAGCGACATGGGGGATGGGAGTCGGCAACTGCTGCTGAAGGGTATATGGAAAACTCCATGAAAATTAATGTCGACAAAATTTTTGACCAAATATCGAGCCTTTCTACGTCAGCCCTAGGATCCTTCTATCAACCTCAACGACCTATCACATTTTGTAGAATTGCATCAAACATCGTTGATGAAAACAATAGACCATTATTTGTTAATTGCACCAACATTACTATCAATATGTTTCAAAAATTGTAATAAAAATTTGTTTGAAAAAGTTTGACATTGTTTTTTTGAATCTGTCAATAAATTCTCCATGGAGCTCAATTAATATTTGTTTTCTAGCAATCAAATGACCTACTTTAGTCCTTGCGAACTGGTACTAAAGTATCAATTTTAGTCCCAGACTTGTTAATTGTTTGTCTTCTTGTTGCTACTAAAATGACTCTTTATTTCATAGGGAGCTAAAATTCATTCTATTCCCCAGGGGACTTAAAGTTATGTGTAAAAGATTAATCACATATAATTTTTCCACAAATCGCACGTCATAAATAATTCTCCTTGACAACGATCATGACAATCTGAACATCATAATTACCTTGACTGATAATTGCACAGTTAAAAGCTCAGTAAATTACTAAATAAATGCATGTAGTAAATGAAGTATTGTATATACCACGGGATTAAACTAAACTATTCGCACGGAAGATTTAAATCACTCGCTAAACGCTCGTGACTTAAACTTTCTCCCTCACGATTAAAACTCTACCTTAATCCTTTGATATATAGCTAACTATTTTCTGAAATCGGCTAAGATTGCTTACTTTCACGGCGCAATTTCAGATCCCAAAATAACCTATTCTAGTATTTTAGTCCGTTGCTAAGCAAACATCAGAAAACAGTCCGGGAAGGTTCTTTTCGCCCAAAGCCGGGAAAGTCGATAGCTTTCCCGAACCGCTTTTTTATATACATTTTACACAGTAAATAAATACACGCAGACAACATTTTCTGCAGCTTTTACTAACTACGATGATATCCCGCACACCAGGACATCATCATCACCGTTCATTTAAATTTTTTGTTAGAGATAAGTAGGTATTAAAGCGAAATAATTAGTAATGAATCTCTGACCTTTTTCACAAAAACAAACGAACAGTGATTATCAAGGAAACGATTTCATAGTTAATTCAGTGGTAATGAAAAAATATTATGCATTTATAAAAATTCTTTAATTTATAATAACATTGATTCCGATTTCAGAAAAAAAGTATGTGTACCTCGTAGTAAAAACACATTCCCGGACTTCACTGCTTGTTGGCCTTGGCTTAACGCCTCGGCCAACAATTTACATTGTCGTCCGGGAATGTATCGCTTTTAGTACTTGATACACAATGTACTAATTTTATCCTACACTTCTAGAAAATTAAATTTTGACGTCGCTATGGAGACATGAAAGCATGCATTTTCGCACGGCCAGCCAAGAAAATTTTGAGTACTTCGCGTTCTCCACAGTCAGCGGAATTAAATTTCGCGGCCGTTACCCATAGCAGCGGCCGCCAAACCAAACGTCACTTTCAAATTTGACATTTCTAAAATACAACTAACATTAGGGTCGAGCCAAACAGCGTTATCGCGATCGCGACTTTTCGCACTAGGCCAATAAGTTTTCACCATTTCGCGGCTATGCTCTCGCGTGATTCATTTTGCTGCTGCATATTAATCATATTAATTTCACTACATTTCACTACTTGCCTGCCTCCTATTGTACATCATAAACTGTAAAACTGGAGCTGCTGACTAGGAAACTTGATTTTATTTTGAAAAAATAAAGTAAAACACTTACTTCTTTAAATACACCTTCTCTTTGTTAACTATATGGATTGGAGTCCATTTTTTTGGCACGAAGAAATAATAACATGTATTTCAATCAATTAATGTTTTATTTTAACAAAATATAAAATGAAATAAAATACATATTAATAATACATTTTATAAAAACAAAACAATTAAATATAATATATTAAAGAAACAAAGAAATTTTTGGCATTTAAAAAATAGTTGCCACCTATAAAAGACATTTATTTGCTATATTTGTAATTACCATTTAAAAATAATAATTGAGTTTTCCTGTCACTTAATCGTGTTCTACGTTCATTCAGGACCTGACCAGCTTTAGAAAACAACCTTTCACAAGGAACTGAAGAAGCTAGAGCACATAGTTTTTCTTGTGCAATTGTAGATAGATTAGAAAAATGAAATTTATGTTCCTGCCACCACTTTAGAGGATCAGAACTTCGTGGAATAATATCTTCCTCCATGTATCTTTGAATTTCAATAATTGCGCGGCTTGTGACGGTTCCACGAAGTCGAGCAACTGCAACACTTCGATCAAAGGAACCCCATATTGAACATTCATCATCCTTAGCATTATCATCTGCTCTATCAACATTAACCTTATGTAACTGTGGCGAAAGTTTTTGTCCAAGTGCTTCTTGGACATATTTTCTCGCATTGTCGGCAAAAGAGGGATTAGAAAACGCTAAATTTTTAAATCTTGGATCTAAAAATTTCGATACGCTTAACGTTTTACTTCTTTCTACATTTCCCAAGCGCTCATTTATACCGTTGCGACAAGCTGCAATAATTTCTTTTATAAGCGGTAGGAAATCTTTTTGCAGTAAATTAGTGTAAACATCAACTAGACCATTAGTAATTGGAATAACTAAAGATGCTGTGCAATAGAATTCACCGCTGATGGTTTTTGTAGCGTTTTCAAACGGTTTTAATATACTACATAAGTCTTTAGCTAATTGCCCTCCCTATTTTAAGTTCATCCGAATGATGAACTTAAAATAGGGAGATCCTTATCAATTAAAGCAATTGAACTCTTAACCGCAGTTTCTAATTTTGTAAATCTCTGCAGCATATAGTAAGTTGAGTTCCAACGAGTTTGGGACATCGTTAATTAATTTTAAAGGTGTTCCATTTAAATTGTTTTGACGTTGAAATGTTATCAATTTTTCATTAGCAGTAAACTTCTGCGAAAATGGGTGACAATAACTTTGATTTTACCGATTAACTCCTGCACATTATTATTTTTTAAACTGTCTTTAACAATTAAATTTATGGTATGAGCAAAACAGCCGAAATGTTTCCAATTTAATTGTGTGGAGATGGCATTTTGAATGTTATATGCATTATCAGATACAGCGAGCAAGATCTTTTTTTCTATTCCCCAATCCTCTGCAATTCTACGCAGTTCTTTCGCTAAATTTTCTGAGGTATGGGAGACATTTATTGCAGAACACTCCAATAAAATAGAATATAACTCAAAGTTATTATTTAAAAAATGTGCCGTAACACCAATATAACTAGTCGTGTTGACCGATGTCCAACAGTCTGTCGTAATACAAAACTTTCTACCTGTTTCAACAATTTCTTTCATTTTATTAAGACATTCTTCATACATCGCGGGAATAGCAGTTTTAGACACAGTGTGCCTACTGGGTAACTCGTATGAAGGATTTAAAGCAGAAACAAATTGTTTAAAGCCGGTATTTTCTACTATTCGAAAGGGTTGAAAATCCAAAATAAACAGTAAATTTAATTTATTATCAATACCCTGCTTTGCTTTTTGCGTAATTTTTTTTGGGAGAAAACCTGTAATTTTTTGTTGATGACTTTGACCAACCCTTCGAGATGTGGATGGCTGCTGGGACATCTGAGGACTTTGGGAAGTACCCGGAATAGCATCGTCTTGTTGATTAGCATCTTCGTGCGCTTGCGAACTCTCTCCGACTTCAATTTCTGTTGAAATTTTTCGTTCGCTTGCAGGCTGTAAATGACGAAAATAAAAATTAAATATATGCAAATAGTGCAAATACACACTTTGCTGACAAAACAAATAGGCACAATAAAAAAAAAACTTTAAACTTATTGGAAATTATTTATTTCATAAAACTTACTAGTTTTGTTGCACTTGTTGGAAGAGATACTGTTGATTGTTTATTTCGCATATGCGACTTTAAATTTGAAATTGACGTTCTGTATGAAATTTTTGCTTTACAAATATTGCACTTTGCATAAATTTCATCAATAGGCTCGAAAAACTACCACATTTCACTTGTTTTCCGCTATTTTAATTACGACATTTTTTTAAAATTGGCACCAAAACTATCACTTGAATCACGATTGAAAATAACAAAAATATTGCCTGCAGCGCTTTTATATATGGGTATAATAAGTGAATCCCCTAGTTGGGCAAAAGTACTTTTTAAAATTGCACCAAATTCCACAATGCAAAAAAAGATTTCTACTATATCTTTCTTTGCATTGGAAGTATTGGAACCTGTAAAATATTATGGAAAACTGTAATTCTGCTTCATTGGGCGAGGGGCGTGCAAATAGCGTCGAGAACGCTTGAAATAAAATACGTTGCATTTCGCTATTTCGCTCTATTTTACTGAACGCGATGGAAAGCGAGTAGCTGTGTTGCATGTTAATTGACGCCATTCCGCAAATTCTAAAAAATCGCTGTTTCTGTCAATCGCCGTTATTTGCGATTTTAGTCAACTGTTGCTATCAGCGATTTTTCAATAACGGCGATTAAATCACCGGTAGCGAAATATCGCTCATCCCTAATTAACATTCAGTTTGTCACACCAAACTTTAAACTCGCGGTAACATTTTTCGTATTGCCGTTTAGATTTCTGAGATATTAAATCTTAAAGCGCAGAGTTTACAACACTTTTTAGCTCTGAAGGAATGCAAGATACTGACATATCACTGTCAGTGTCAGACATATTTGCGTTTTGTCAAGAACTATCAAAATATTTTGTATATATTCACACATATCATTTCCATAGTAACGCAATAACTTTCTTAATTAAATTCAACTGCTGTTGATTTTAAAGCAATAATATATTTATTTTCAATTATCTAGTTAAATAATTTTGGCGATTGCACGAAAAATAGTGTGTATGCCATGGCTGTGAAACTTTTTAGCGACCTCAAGATTATCCTGCCTCGGCCGCCAGCGGCCTCGGCGATAACTTTTCTTTCGGTACACTAAAAAATATTTCGCAGCCTAGGCATACAAATAACTATTTTTAAAATATTTAATGGAAATGGACTACATTTCCTTATTAGAAATCGTAAAGAAAAGTATCTTTTCTCTTTATAATAACCATTTCTTTAGAGCAACAAAATTATTAATTATTTATTGGAATAAATGTTAAACGAACAAACATTCTTCTTGACGCATTATCCTGCGATTAAATTTTTGATTTTTTGCTTCATATCCTTCATTTTGGCACTTTAAATACAACTACAACTTCCCATAATTCGATATATCATCGTTTTCTTTCACTCTCAACGTACTTTTCAACATGGCGTAAGTTGACCATAGCGTGGAAGATTTCAGTCTTTCAGCCTGTAATCAAACATAAAGCTGACAACCTATCTTGCGACTGCTTACAACCAACCAAATTACATGCTCACTATATTCCCCAACTGCTATATATTCGCAGTAAGCGCGTTTTTACTATATATAAAGTGTATTTTCTATATATGAAGAAATATACTATTTCCTTATATTTGCTGTTATTATTATAAATCTTGGATGTCGAAATTGAATATCAGATACATCCGAATTTATATTTTCCTATTTGGACAAAGTAGCATCAGATGCAGGCTCGCGCCTTATTTGTGCAAGGCACACTGGCGGACAAATCAAAGGGCGGCGAAAATTACTCGACATTAATAACACTGGTCATTAATCAATTGGTAATTTAATGAACACGCTGGCCTATCGAGAGAAAGAATTCAAATGGGTGACCGGTTATGTTTACTTTAAACAACCATACCATCAATAACACACTTCTTCCAATCGTTATATTTTTTGCGTATGTATAGAATTTAAAGAGCATCTAACATTAAACTTGTTATTATTTAGAGAGTTATTTGTATTATTGTATGCTATATGTTTGGTTTACCCTAATATATTTTGGCAAGTGTTTAAAATTTTAAGTTGCATCAGCAAGCATATATGTCAGGCTCTAAACTTGTTAGTGTTGAAAATATTATATTACAGTCTGTTTTACTAGCGCTTCAATTACTAAAATTTATGACTGTGATATGAAAACATAACAGGGTAAATTTTCGTTTCTTTATACACAATATTTCGTATTGTATACAATATAGAATATATTCAGAAATGCACATTTAGTAACTTATGTAACTTCATTCTCTATTGAATGTTCGGAAATTCATAGATTTATCAATAAATAATATCTGTATTATTGCAATGTCAAATAATAATATTCGTAACAGTTTGGACAACACGTATTTCTCGTGATCTTTAACACATTTTTTGAATATATTGATTCTGGACTCGGGTGCTGATCAGATGAATCGTATCATTCAGAATTATTAAACATAGTCTGCATAGTTCATATTTCACAATTATATTTTTTTCCAGAATACATTTTGTATATAAACCATACCTACATTTACTTTTTAAACTTTTAAAAACTGTTATTATATTAAAATATGATCTCTTTGATCGTCCGCTATAATCCATATCAGCTGTCTGTTTTACACACTGCAAATCTTTAATTTCTCCGTTCAAATCACGAGACACTCTAAAGTGCAGACACGTCTACTTTCAATTTAATTTTATTGCCTTTTGTGGTTAGGTGCCTTTTCAAAAGCAATAGCAGTTGTCTTTTTATTTTATTGGCGGATGCCGTAAAAGCTAACAACTTTAAACTTATCTTTCTTTCATTCCATACATATGTATGTTTCTTGTAAGTAATTAAGCTTAAGGTGAATCGTTTACAGCTTAGTTAATATTGGAATAATTATGCCCCCTAAACTTAAAGGATGTATTTTTAACATTATTATGAAAAAAATATAGTTTTCGGAAGTGGTACATTCTCAATTGGTTAACTTTTTCAGAATGACAAATCCTCAATGTAAAAAATTTACGAGGTCCGCTTATTAAGTAACGAAACCCTGTACACATTGTGAAAAATATATAGTGTATGTTAGAATGTATAAGTCGCAAAACGGTATAGAGGCAATAATAATCAAAGTAACTTCTTGAAATTTGTTTAACTTTTCTTTATAATCACCTTGTACATTCATACACTTATTACATCTCTTTACAAGTCCTTGAAAGTCAGCGGCAAAGAAGTCTTTTGGTTGCTGTCGCAGCCAACAAGTAACCTCTTGGATTATCATCAGTTTCGAAATGACGGCCACGAAATGATTTTTTAGAAGCCTGAGCAGACGAAAATCACTGAGGGCTATGTCGGGACTGTACGGTGGACGTTCCAAGCGATCACGAAGAAATTTTCGTAACAGCTCCCACGTTACACCCGTGTGAGGGCGGGCATTGTCACCCAGAAGAAGCACTCTCTTTGTCAGGATTCCAGGGCGCTTGCGACGAATTGGCTGTCGTAGTTCCCAAAGAGTGGTGCAGTACGAAGTGGTATTAACAGACTCACCGTAAGGCCTGACACCTTACATGTCCCAATTACGGTGAGCATAACCCTGCGGGCAAATGGAATCGTCTTGAGCTATTTGGGTGTTGGCGAAGTGGAACGATTCCACTCCACGGGAGATATTTTCGATTCTGGTTAAAAGTGGTGAACCCATGACTCGTCCCCGTAACAATTCGTGCCATGAAATCCTCTCCTTCCTCACTGTACCCAGTGAGGTGCTGCCAGGACAAAGACATTCTCGTCATTTTTTGCTCCTCAGACAAGTTGTAATGTACCCACCGTGAACAAATTTTACGAAACTACCGCTTATGTATGATGTTTTAAGCGGTTCCGTGTAACAGCCTATAGCACGCGCTACGTCATCGATCGTCACACGCCGGTTATTGCGAATTATTTGTTCGACATACTGCACTGTGGCTTCAGTTGACACCTCCGCAGGACACCAGGGACGCTCCCGATCACTGATGCTTTGCCTTCTCTTGCTAAACTCCTATATCCAATTGAACACAGCTTACTGGGAAAAAAAATTGTCACTATACACGGAACGCATTTCATCTGTGGACAGTTCTTTGGCCAACAAAAAAAACGCACAACCGCACGCTGTTCGTCTCGTATACACTCATGTAACACACCCGCCATCGTCCATTAGCTGCTTCTCATTGACCGCGTGCCTCCATAACATCGACAACAGGAAGTAAATGATGAAATTATGGTCAAAACAGATAAATAAAATACGATTTACGACAAAAAAAATCCGATTTATGACAAAACAAAAACGCGATTATGACAGAAACCTTTCTTACGACTAAACCAATGCACCAACTATAACACAAGTGCAGAGACAAACACAAAGGAGCACATTCTGGTGCTTCTGATGTACGGTCCCCGGGGTTTTCCGGAGCCAAGGACATGAACAACTCGCATGCCAAAACACTCCCTACATACCGGACGTGTAACGCATGAGCATGGAAAATTAGTTTTTAAGTCTTCTAGTTAGTAGTCTCGAGTTTCTAGGTTTTTAGTAGATTATGTAGTTTGTTATACTTTTCTTCTTTCATTTAGTTACTGTAGCTATTTCGAGTAATCCTAATTAGTAGCATGTGTTTGCATTTACTTCTCAGGTTGCTTTCTTTTGTATACTGTAGTACAATACATTGTTTGTTTTAATTTCATGGTGGAATCAGTAGTTCTTAAATGCATGCTGCATGACCTCGGTGTTTGGGACGAAGGGTGTAATACGGCGACCCATCAGCTTGTATACATCTGCGCGGGCCGATCAACTAACATCTAGAACCACCGCCTCCTCGTCGTAGGGACGGAAACGAAGTCCAGGTAACTGTGTAGCACAGCAATAAAAATTCGGGACGCGGCCAAAGGCGCCTCGATCGGCAGAGGCTTCCAATTTATCACTTTTTCGAGAACGGGGAGTCCGCCTCTTTCGCTCTGTCCGCATATTATATTCTTATAACAAAAGAGGAAAACGGCTTATTTTATAACGCAAGGCAATAGGCTAAAAAAGCATGTAAAGAAATAAATGAAAAAAAAATGACTGCATACCTACGAGATATAACGCGGTCTCTACGACAAGCTAACATATGCTGCCATCTGCTGGCACAAAATGCGCG
The DNA here is from genome assembly GCA_935421215.2 of Melolontha melolontha. NCBI lineage: Eukaryota > Metazoa > Arthropoda > Insecta > Coleoptera > Scarabaeidae > Melolontha > Melolontha melolontha. The sequence goes on along the minus strand of OW285237.1, from coordinate 160,729,575 downwards.
CGTAACTTACATATGGTATAAGGGAACCTGACGTTTATGACTTATATACTGACTCACCTTCGTACAATTGCAATATCCCATACTACAAACGATAGTTACAATAGCTAACGAGGTGTAATAAAAAATACAATATTATTGTGGTTTCTTAAAGTGGTTGCTTGGATAATGCAGATGTGGTAAAATAGTATAATAAGGTGTAATTGAACCGATTCTGCTTTTACTTGATGAAGATTCATAATTTAAAATAGAAATAAAGCTAATGGTTAAAATCTTCACTTTTTTAATACTTAATCGAGTTTTATTTCTATTATAATAAGGCGTGGTAAAAAAGACACTATACGTCGTACAAATTCTTTGTGTTAATGTACAAAAATAGTACTATTTATTAATAATCTCTTTCTTTCTTTACTCTGCTTATTATACCTTCTTTACTTTTCGATATCGATGGACTGATTGAAACGAGCTGTAGTATCATTTTTCATACTGGCCATTCAGCAACTGACCATGATAATGCCTGTTTTATTACGTTAATTGTAATAATGTTTGTTACCTTGAGTACACATGCTTTCAACTTATGTCTGCTTTAACATCTCATATAATACTATTCCACATATATTGTAACGAACTTCGTTTGTTAAGATATAACTGTCTCGAACATCAGCGCGGGTCTTCGTTAATTTTGTAACACTCAGACCGCGCCGACATAATTATGAGGTATCCTCGTATATGTATAATTGTATGTATTTGTATTTTAAAATTGTATTATAATATATTTTCTAGCGTGATTTTCACGTGTGATAACCGTAACTGCATCGCAGCCCCCACCGTTCATATAAACATAATTTCTATGCCCCCAGAGGAGTGTTTTCTTTTTTCTGGGTTTCCGAAACATATACATATATATATACCCCGTTTCCTGGAAAATTAGGGACGCTTTTTGATGTTTATATTGAATCAACCGAAGGGCCTCCGGCGACATTTACATCGCTTTTGCCATTCAGACTTTTTATAAAGGGTGGGGGGAGACAGTTAAGCGACTATTACGCAGCTTCTGTCATTTATCCGGATACCTTTGAGACAATTAAGCTGCCTTTACGCAGCTTCTGTCAGTTCCTCTCCCGATTTTGTTTAGGTCTACAAGTTTCGTAGCCCGGCTCCCTACCGTTTCCAGACGCCGCGGCGCTTGCACCGGCCGATCTAAAGACCCAGACGGTCAGTAAGTTTTTTCCATTTTATTCTAAGTCAATACGATTATTACTTAAGTAGATACCGTCCTGTGAACCGTGAACAGTAGATTACAGACAAAATATTGTTAATCATTTCTAACTGTTATAAACTAACCAAATTTTCTAAGTAAGGTAACGATTTAATTATCTCTAGTCAAGACTTATAGATAGAGTGGACCAATCAGGAGCGAAAGCAGAGGCGTGACTAACAAATTGGTTCACGATTACTTAGTATGTTGTTCACGGTCATCGTGTGTATACGTATAATAGCAGCAGGAAAGTGTATTCTGTGTATTTAATAATGTTGCACAGCTATGTTCGATAGAAGACGCAAGAAATGAGTGTATTTTAAGTAAGTTTGAAAGTCACGCCTCTGCTTTCGCTCCAAATTGGTTCACTCTACTTATAGAACAAAACCTCGTAGAAAAAAAGACAAGCCCCGTCCTGAATTATTAATTAAGAAAAGAATCACACATGGCCCAAATAAAATGTAAGACAGAAAAAAAAGGAAATAATTATTTTATGAGAATTTTCATTTTAGTTAAGAAAAAAAAACTAGTGCAAAAAAAAGAGTACAATTACACAAGATCGCAACCCTACGTGTTACACGACATCCTAGAATAAAATACAAATTATACGTGTTCATTAAGAATATAGTTTTCATTTGCTTCATGAATGTAAAGAAAAGGTAACAACTGTATTTATTCTAGCGATGTCCTGAGATCGAAAGTATTTGTCTCACATGATATTTAAATATTATTTGTTACATTGCCTGAAATTACGCGTTTATTATTCCTGGTCATTGTAGATAATTTGTGTCAAAAATCGGAAATTTAAACAAGATATTTGTATAAATATGTATATAGATTTTGTCATTATTTAAATGTAAGTTTTAGTTTTGCTAAAAAATTATTGCAGCACTAGCAATCATAAAAAAGGAGACACACAAGTTTTATGTATATTCGCGTCACAGCTTTTCTTTCATTTGTTTTTTTTCTCTCATGTATTGCTATTCAATTTTTTTGTACATCTTTATTTTCTAAGTTTATATTATTTTAAATAAATATATTTCTGTATTGAATAATGTAGTCATACTTATACTTACATTTATTTAATAAAATCAGATTATTTGAAAGTTACTTACGCTTTTATTTTTCAACGTTCACACTACACTTGCCTATGAAATAAAAACAATCCTCAAAAGAAAGCACTCTGAATGCGAACTTTATATTAAAACATGTCTAAGTAGAAAAACGCACAAAACAACCAAGTAAGCCGATTAAGTAACGATTAAGCAACCCGGTAAATGAGTTTCTTAAAAATTAAAGTAATGTTACAGCTGCCAGTTAGTAATTTTGAACAGTAAAAACAGTTTGGTTTCTTTAGAAATACCAACCTTCTTTATGCATATCAAACAACCCGTGTCAACGCCATCTCTAGGCATAACCGTCAATCCCGTTAATAATAAATTAATGAAATTTATTGATTTCCCGATTAATTCAAAGCAAAAATATCGTTCTAATCACCTTTCTAGATATCCTAAATACATTCAGAAACCCGCGTTTTGTATTCAAGGTGCAAGCATATCCATTGATCGAATTAAAAGCAAATTTTTCATTAATTAAATTTGTCTTGTCATTAAAATTAGTTAATTATCCGCCCATGCTAAGTACAGCATCGCAATATCTCCTCTGACTTATCTATTCGGCGTAGGAATCGTGAGAGTACCAAGTAAGAATAAAAAATTAATAATTTTATTATTACAGAATCGTGTTATGTAGTTATAACTAGAGCTGAGGATGTTTGCGGTACGGCAGGACCGTATGTAGTGCATCCCCACCAGCGTATAAACACGATGCAGCGAAACACTTTAGTTAGTCGTGAACTGGCAACGTGATCGTGTGTTGTCTTGAGCTCTATTTAATAAGTATGACGGACGTGCCCAAGCCAAGAAAGCGCCCATTGTATAACGACGTGAAGAAATTTATCCGAGACTTTCCCGATTTGTATTATAATGGAGCAAAAGTGGTTTGTAAATTATGCGATAAACAGTTACTTTGCTGGGACAAATACGACTGTAAAAGACATGTTGAAAGTGTACACCACAAAGACAAAACAAATAATGTGCTGTCTAAAACGCAATTCATTTTCGATTTATTGACAATGCTACTCGTCTGCGATGTGCCAGTTCACCTGCTAGATAAAAAAGCCTTTCACGACTTTTGGAATAAATACAATTCCAACAAAAAGCTACCGTCACGGAGAACGTTACTCACCTATTTACCAATTGTGCGTGAGGACATTGAAAACAGCATGAAAGCAGTAGTAAATGATAAACAGTTATGGGTATGTGTCGACGAAACGACAGATCGAAAAAAACATTCTATTGTGAATATTATAGTGCGTGTACTAGATCCTGTCAAATCAACATTTCCCATTTTATTAGCCAGCAAAAGATTGGAAAAGTGCACTAGCGAAGTAATTACGAAGGTAATGCTCGATACGCTACAAAAATTTCAAGTTTCAACTAATCAACTCCTGATGTTTATGAGCGATGGTGCTGCGACAATGCGTTCTGTAGGCCGTTCTCTTAAAGCAGATTGTGAGAGACTTTTGCATGTGACATGTAAATTTCATGCTTTACACCTTGTGGCACAAACTATTCGGCAATGTTATCCAGAGGTGGATGCATTAATAGCAACCACAAAAAAAGTGTTTCTAAAATCTCCCAAACGAATTCGAGAGTTTCACAGTCGGTGCCCTGGTATTCCCGAACCACCAGAGCCAATCCTTACACGTTGGGGAAGTTGGTTAAAGGCGGCATTTTATTATGCCAAGTATTTCCAACAAATAAAATCTGTGGTTCTACAATTCAATCCTGCCGAAGCTGTAGCCATTAAGGAAAGCCAGAGACTCTTTCAAAACCCTTCCCTTGATGCAGATTTACAAACTATTTATAACAATCATATAGGATTGTTTAACGCAATCGAGAAATTTCAAAATACTGCATTATCGTTAGCGGAGTCACTGCAAATACTGGACGATGTACACGCCCAGCTATGCGCAGTAAATGACAACAAAAATGTTAATGTAATAGAAAAGTTCGAGAGTGTGATAAACAATGATTTTGATTTTACCAGATTAAAACAAATTAGTAATGGTGCAAGTGTAGATTCGGTTTCTATCTATAAAGATTATTTTAATTGTGCGTGTGTTACATCCGTAGATGTCGAGCGGTCTTTCTCAAAATATAAAAAAAATTATTCATCACGGCGTACATCGCTCACCGCTACAAATATGGAAACGTATCTAATGCTACAAACTTACTGCAAGTCTTATCCACTTGGCGCTATGCTATAATAATCGTAAATAAGGTAAGTGTGTTATTTATATACAGTACACATAACTGACATACCTAAGTGATATAAATAGCGAATGCATGTAAAGCAATAAAATCACGCATGCATCACCGATCGAAACAAGGTCATTATATTCGTGCGTTTAACTGAATACTATCCTGGCACACCGCAAACATCCCCAGCTCTAGTTTTAACTAGAGCAGACCAATTTCCGTGCGCGCCATGTGCGCCGATGTGAGGATGATTGTATTGCATCAGAACTAGTAAATAGCAATTCAGTATGTGTTTGGTACTTGCTTAGACTGCATTTAAATGTAATCATACGTAATAAAATGTCGTCGACACATAAATCGAGAAAACGACCGTTGTCAGACGAAGTGAATAAGTTTATTATGGATTTCCCGGACTTAAAATAAGATTTTATTTATTTTATTTATTTTTATTATTATTATTTTATTTATGGGTACATACAACGCTGCTATAAAATGTACTATTCTTATTTTTCGTATGTTTATGCATATTACTTTAATAGCAGAAAACCAAATGTATATTTAATTATTTCCGATAGAATAAATGTCTCTACTTCTATACTTATATCGGTAACAAGCTCATGTTGTGTCCCTATTCTATCGCATATTCCAATATATTACGAATTACACTCCCATACCGGCGCTCATGGCGCGCACGGAAATTGGTCTGCTCTACTTATAACAAACAAAACTAATTGGTTCGATCTTAATTATGCCCTTCGAAAAGGATGGAATACATGGAGTTCTTCATACAACAAATAATAGTTTTATGTTGCTTTTAGAATAGTCAAATTTTATATTCGCATTTCTCTAGTTGACTCCTAATTGTATTGTGTATTACAACAAGCTTCGTACAAAACGTTTGTAAAATCTACCACAATACCACACTACAAAAAAGGTAGCTTCTAGTACGTTTATTCTAGTTAAATTCAATACTCGTTTCACAGCAAAATCAAATTAGAAACCATATCCTGATCGAATTTTTTTATTTTCGACAAGAAGAATGTAATTTTGGCAGAATGGGTTAAAAGAAGCACAATATCGAACCAAAGCCAAATGTCAGAAAAAGACTTGTGCAGTACTCTTTGATTAACAAATACATTATTATTCCGAAACATGAAGACATGGGATGTCAGTTATCTAAAAGTGGTTGAAAAACTGATTTACGCCGCCCTTTCGATTATTAGAAAATAAAACTTCATCAGTGAGTAATTGCCAATGGGATATATTAATACTGGCAAACATAATTATTATATAAATAAATTTAATGAAGCTATTGCACTGATCCCGTTATTTAATAGGAACACTTCACATTTACTAGAAGATAATTTATTGTCTAACAAAATTAACGTAATTATTAAACAAAAAATATTCGGCGCTCCGTAAACGAGAACAAAGAAAGTCAGAATTAATTGTTAGCTTACTCAAGAACGCATAATTTGTTACAATACCGAATTAATGCGTAAATTAAAATACAATGTTTCCTTATTATTTATAAAATGAATTGAATTTAGAACGAGCTGTCGTGTGAAGAATTTATATAATTAAATTTCGAAAATATTTCGTTTTTTTTTCAACAAAATATTTATTATTTAACTTTCTGTTTATATAAATGAAAGAAACGCACTGATTAAGTGAAAAATTTAAATGGAAATAGTTTTAATTTACAATTTTATAAAATTTTATTCATATTATACTGCATACAGAGAATGTTTCAAATATATTGTTTTTAATTTAATGTCAGAAAAATTCTTGTTTAATTTGAACCCCTCCAAGACTTTCTACTTGTATTTTTAGATGAAACGGATAGAAACAAGAAAAATCCTAACCGCAATACAAATCAATGAGTTTTAAATACGATTTCGGCAACTAAGTTGCCATCTTCAGGAGAACAAACTGAAAAATGCTAAAATAAGCATCTTCTGCTAAAGTACAAGCTTTGAATGGATGCTCTTTGCCAAATTGCCAATGGGATAACACTTTAACACCAAGGATAAAATTGAAGTAAGGAGAAAATCTTGTATCTATGAAATAAATTGTAATCGATTGTAATCAAAAATATATGTGACAAACTAAACGTTCGATTTCAGCTCGTTACAAGGAACGTATTTCTCATTTTAGATATAATAGATTTATTATTAAATAAACATGGAAATTATTAATGTATCAGGTGTTCTTAATATTCAATTATTTTATTTAGTAGTTTTGTAACTATCCTCAAAATTCTTTCACTGCAAGAAAATTTGAATAATTACGGTTTGAAACTGTTTAAAACTGTATAATACACTCACGTAAAAAGGATGCGGCAAGGTTTTGTGCTTCATATTATTATTATTCATTAGGGGAAGAGGGGACACACGGGGCCGCTTAGGGAATTTTGATTTATATTTTCTAAAAGAAAATCGCTAAAAATGAGTAAACCAAGCTGCATCTAATTTAAAGATTACTTTACTGATTTCCAACCGTTAATTTGATATAAAGAATAACCACAAACAATTACAGCGGTTTTTTTGATACTGATCCTATGTTTTAATTTTTAAATAGGGCTTTGAAAAAAAGACTTATAATAGTGTTTGTAGATATCATATATTTTGGGAAATTTTAGGGAACAGTTAGAAAACAAATATTTATTTTAAATGTTTTATATTTAAAGGTAATCTTAGGAATACTTTAAACAAATAAATTCTGGCATTCAATCCATCCCTCCCCTGCCCTTGATTCTTTTCCACGGTTTTCTTTTTTCTTGCAATAAGCTTTCCATCGCCATTTTTAGTAAGTTTTCTTTTCACACTTTTGGCATCTTGTTGTTTTTTCGCTTCTTTCGCAATAAGCTGATCTTTTTCGGCTAATATTTTTCTGGGAACTGGTGCTGAATTGACCCCAGTTCCATCAATGTTATATATCTAATCTAACTTGATATTATTGCCTTCTAAAACTGATCGTACAACATCAAGAAATTTCTGAACCTGTGGTTTATTAAATCTTGCCGCTCGTGATATGCTAGTAGTCTCAGGAGCTCTAATGGAAAGTAGAGGATTTATTTTTTAAATCCTGGCAGCTAGTCATTACTAGCCACTTTCGCAGTCTTGTTAAATGGATGATTTAAGTGGATTTTTTCTGTTAGCTCAAACGCATAGCGACGAGCATCCAAAGGGGTTATTCGATAAAAGCGCCTTTCTAAGTCTAAAATATGCTCCACTAATTCAGTTTCTTGTTGTTCAGTAAAAACTTGTTTAAAGTGGTCGTTCCTTGGAGTTTTTGGCAATAATTGATTATTTTTCCGTCGCAAAATACAACTCTTAGGTATTGCAAAACGTTCAGATGTTTTAGAGCCAAAATTTAGTTTCGGTTAACATTTCCAATGCTTTTGTCATATCTTCCTCAGTCCAAGAAGGTTCTGGTCTTTTCTTTACATAGTTACGTACCATCTAATCATAAACATTTATGATAATATAAATGAAAAAATAATAAATGATTAAAATAATTGTAGGGCACAGAGGACCGTAAGAGGCCCTGTGTGTCACAATTAAATTTAAAATAGCCGCTACTCGACTCAACGTTTGCTGCACATACAATAATCAGCTTGTTATATAATAAAATAGTAGAGGTTGTGTCTTACACCCCAGTTGCTCAATACTCTTTATAGTTGATTATTTGCTAGGGTAATTATTATTTTCCTTACCTACTACTATTGCATTTATATGTTGGAGATATAGACAATAGTGCATCTCACCCGAGTCGGTTTCAAATAATTTATCTGTCTGTCCCTGTATAATTTATATCAGGCTCTCGAAGGACCAAATGTATAATTTATATCCGGCTCTCAAAGGACCAAATTTTGGAGTTGCATTCGGCTCGTGAAGGTCCATGTATAAATTGTTTTCTACATGTACATGTTTTCTACAGGCACCGCTCACGGGGCGTAACTTCCGTATACGCTTGTTATTTATTTTGGTAGGTGGCAGTTATATTGAAACTTGGTGTGTTTTCTGAATATATTATTTATTTAACAAAAATATCAAACCTAATTTATTAACGTAATCTCACAAATAAAACACTTAATGTAAACTTTAAACTTATATCTTTACTGTTATATGTTTCTTGTTATTAATATGATAGTGTTGAATTTCTTGTTGCTAGTGCGAGACTCTGATGGATACTGTTTGATAATAATGTTATTAAGAGACTGTCCTGTACTGCGTTACAAGTAGGTAAAAAATATACTACTACCCCTACAAACTATTACGTAACTAAAATTCGCGTATTCTTTGTACATTGTATTGGTTGACGTCATTACGGGGAGTTTTTTATGTTCAATTCGTAGAGATTGTCGAATTTGTTCACTAATAACCCTAGGTAATATAACAAGCGGTCTGATGTATAAAGTAATAAATAGATTTGCAAATATAAATTCTTAGAATCTAAAGAAAGTTTTATGATTTTAATATAATAATAAAATTATGTTATACAGTTGTTTAAACTTGGAAATGCAATTTCAATCTTTATAAAATTGGAAATGTTGTAGTATAATTCTTTATCCTAAATTTATTAATATCTAACATATATAAAGTTATTAAATTTCGTTTTATGATGAAGCAGTCTTATTTAATATCACATTCATACATTTAGACCTGTGTCAGACTTGACTGGCAGATATGTCTGCAAGACTATTACTGTTATTCTGAACTTCCATCGTTTTCCCAACTCAAATTCTATTGCTTTCGGAAAAGCCGGTGTCTCCAAAACCATTTTATAATTTTTATATGCGTTGCAGATATACCACCAGTATTTTAAGTTGCTTCCTATCTATTGAACATTTCGTATGTCCTTATGTAGAAAATATAATATTTTATATACTAGTATATATTGTGCAAATGTACATTTTACGTCATGAAAACGTTGTCCCCCAAGAGCTTCTTTCATCGGTCCAAACAGGTGGCAGCCGCAGGGCAATAAGTTCGAGCTGTGGTGGTTCAAATGCTGTTGGCACACTTCCGTACGATTCCGTTTTTGATTTTCGATGAGAAAGCGAAGTACTCACCTCGTCTTCTCACCGAAGTCATCAGTAACGTTCGTCTGAGCACTGCTAAAGGTGATTCCCACCTCAGAAGCAATTGCAGCTTCTGTTAATGATCGGTCGTCCTGTAGAAGCCTCCGAACAGTACGAATGTTCTCCTTTGTCACGTTTGTTCTTGGTTGACGTTTGTGACCTTCATTTTCGACAGCCTTTCGCCATTTTAAAAATTGTTTGTGCCATGAATACACTTGTGTCTTTTTAAGTGTATTATGCCTGAACTGTACCTGAAGTCTTCTCAAAATTTCTAATGGTTTTACACCATCTTTCGTAAGAAACTTAACTATAATACGTTGCGCAACGGAGGACAGTATTTCTCGCGATAGTTACCGAACACGTGGTGGTGTGGCGTTCTATAGCGGTGCAAAATTCTCTAGGCATCTCCTCCAGTGATCCTCAGACGCCAGATTCCTCTTTGTTCACCAAAATATTAAATTTCTTACAACTTGCCCAAAGAAAGAAAGATTACACGGGTCAACACAAAATTTGGCTTTGACTTTAAAGCATAAAATTTCGATATTTTAGGTCGTAATTAGACGAAAAAAAATATATGACATGAAAATGTTTGCTTTTGTATTTAGGAAACCGATTGAACGATATTTTTCAAAATCTGTGGTTTTAATTTTTAATTGAAGATGAAACAATTCAAATAAATATGTTTATTATTTTTATTAAGTTTTACTATAAAAATAACTTACAAAAAAGTGGAAAATAATTTAAAAGTGCACGCTTTTACTTTTTCTCTTATGTTCATAAGTACTTCCTCTCAATAAACCCCAAATATAGTCTCCCATCATGTTTTCACTGTATTGGCCTTGATAACGTTGTTCGAAGCTCATAATGTCCTGATGAAAACGTTCTCCTTGCTCTTCTGAATACGGTCCCATGTTGTTTTTAAATTTATCTAAATGAGCATGCAGCATATGTACTTTTAATGACATCCTGCAGCCCATGGCCTTAAAATTTTTTAGCATATCCGCAACTAACTTTTTGTAGTTTTCAGCTTTGTTATTTCCTAAAAATCCAGAAACTGCAGCTTTAAAACTGTTCCAACTCGCTTTTTGAGTACAATTCAGCAACGTTGGAAATTTTTCATCGGCGAAAATCTGTCTAATCTGCGGACCAACAAAAACACCAGGTTTAACTTTTGCTTCTGATAACTTCGGAAAAACTTTTTCAAGTATCCAAAAGCTTCTGAAGTTTCATCCAGTTTTTTAACAAATTGTTTCATCAACCCTAACTTAATGTGCAGAGGTGGCATTAACACTTTTTCCGCTTCAACAATCGGCTCAAATGTTACGTTTTGTTTTCCGACACAAAGTTCTGTTCTTACAGGCCATGACCGTTGAATATAGTGCTTAGCATCCGCTCTGCATCCCATAAGCACAGATAACACGGATACTTTGTATATCCACTCTGTAGTCCCATTAAAAATCCCACCATTTTAAAATCTAAAAAGCATCATATTTACAATTTCGCGACGACATTTTAAGTTTTTCTAGACTTGTACGGAACACCTGGTCGTTGTTTATCACTCGAGTGACATCTAGCGGTACTATGTGAACGTAAAAACCCCACTCTGATCGCGCGGTATTTTTGAATGTATTAAAATTAATTAAAATTTATAAAAAAAATCAAAAATGAGTTTTATTACTATAACTACCACAAAAGCAAACTTTATACCAAAAAAGCTATTTTCTTTTCGTTTTTGTGCATAATTAACCGAAAAATCATAAAATAAACTTTAGGTCAAAGAACGAAAATTTTTTAGTAGAGTCGTGTTATATTAAATATTTAGAAAAATGTCAATAAAAAGTATTGCTAACAAAATAAAAAATTAAATATCCGTAATCCACAATATTTTTGAAAAAGAATTTCTATTAAAACTGTTGTCTTTAAATATGGAAACTATTTCGAAAGTATAAAAAAATCATTCGGTATTAAACAGGTAAACTTGTTATTTTATTTCAAGAGGAGAACGATAAAAGGAGTCCGTTTGCTATACGTTATCAATTCGAATCTATAGAAACGGTGCACTCCCTTATACTTGATTTCCTTCCAATACATAATAGACTGTTGATCGATAAATTGAAGGCAGTTTTACCTAAACGGTATTCCAATTTCTTCATTTAATGCAAATAACGTGTACTTGAGCAACCAAGTAGTATGACCGAATTGTTGTTTGTGTTTTAATTTAAACAAGATTTAACATTTCTTTCGGTGCCGCAGATAAGGAAATATCCGTAAATTTCAAGAAAGAACGCGATGAGAAGGTTCTGTGTTTATCCGGTAACAGGAACTACGCTTAGTTTAGTGTGGGAAAGCAGAAATAGAGGGTTGTCGGCCTCATATTTACATATGTATAAAATGTCGGTTGACGTTTTATTTTTTATATGCTTAAACTATTTTAATAGAATAAAATTTAGTTTTTATTAGAGGAAATTGTAACATTACATGTGATAAATAAATTAAAGTGTTTTTAATATAATTGTCGATTTGAATAAAATTTTGGACAAAAATTTGATTACCCTTCTTTTTAAAACAGATAGTTATGCTATGTAATTCACATATTTAAACTATGTTAACATATTTACTTAATCAACTATTGGTTTATACAAGGTGTCCGTATCGTTATGTTCAAATTTTAGGAGTAGACTTCATTTCAAGTAACAAAAACGCAAAACCTGTATATCCATTTTTATTTGTTTCAAAGTTACAGATCTATGAATGTGATTGTCAGATCATGAAAAAAAATGTAATAATCCTAAAGTCAATAAAAACTGATTTTATTTAAAACAGTTCTATTAATAATATTTTCGAAATGTCCACCTCCTTGTTGAATGCAGGCTTGTGCCCGTAAGCCAACAGAAGAAGTACGTGTCCGAATTTCATACTTGTTTTGTCGGATTTGCTCGGCAGCCAGGTGAATACGATCCAACAACTCGTCTCTTGTGTTCGAAACTTACGTGTAGACTAAATTTTTCATGTACCCCCATAAATAAAAGTCAAGGGGATTAAGATCGGGTAGTCTGGGTGGCCATGCAATAGGACCACCTCGACCAATCCATCTTGTATAATTGACGTTAACCCAATTTTGGACAGCAATTCCGAAATGTGGTGGTGCCCCATCCTTGTTAAACCACATAACTCGTTGAACATTCAGTGGGACATCCTCTAAAAGACCTGGAAGTTCGTCAATAAGAAATTGAAGGTAATTGTCCGCATTTAACCTCCCAAGAAGAACGACAGAAAAAATCAACAAGTCATCGATTAGGAACGCCCAAACGTTAATAGAAAATTCATGTTGAAATTTAGATGGGCGTATAGCTTTAGGATTTTCTGATGATGATTTGTGTTTCTCAGATTTGTAACACCACTTCTCGTGAACGTACATTCATCTGTCCAGAGGACTGTTCTGCAGAAATTAAATTGAAGCCGTGACTGTCTTAATATCCAGGTAGAAGATACTAAACCAGCGTAGTGGTCTGCCTCAAGCAAACCATGTCGCCTGCGATAGTGATGGATATAAGCCCTCACGTTTTAAAATTCGCCAAACTGTCGTTTGTGGCACTCGTTGTCTAGCGATTCGACGTACACTAAGAGTTGAATCCCTTGTAACAATAGCTACTGCTTCTTCCTCTAAGTCTGCTGGCAAATTTACTCCTCGGTCTAAAAGATAATCACGCAGTCCGCATTCCTGAAATTGTCTGTATACTTCCAGAAACGTTCTGTAATGAGGAATGCGCCTATCGGGCAACCGATGTCGGTATTCAATAATTGCTTGACGTGCACTGCCTTTACAGTAGCCATACCCAAAATGCATGTCCGCATACTCTTGAGAAGAAAATCGGTAAGGCATTTTGAATAAAGAAAACGTGTCCACTCACTAATAAGCTGTTGTATGAACTAAAAGGTAATGTAATCCTTTATTAAAAAATTATTATTAAAAAATGCAATCTTAACAGTCATCTGAACATTTGTTTATTATATGATATTCATGGTTCAGCACTTACGAAATAAGTAAGAACCTTCTTTATCATAAATCAATTTCCAGTACTCTTTTTTGTAGATCTCCAAGAAATTACTGTATGCACTACGACACGTGTTTTTTTTATTTTAGGGTAACATTTTATTATGCGAAGTTAACGTTAATCACAGGCCTGTTATTGAATCGTATAACTAAAATCAGTTTGTATTGACTTTAGGATTACATTTTTTTTCATGATCTGACAATCACATTCATAGATCTGTAACTTTGAAACAAATAAAAATGGATATACAAGTTTTGCGTTTCTGTTACTTGAAATGAAGTCTACTTTACACTCCTAAAAGTTGAACATAACGATACGGGACAGCTTGTATATGTATCATAATTTAATTATAAAATATAAAATAGTACTCTAGTTATTTCACAAAGTAGCTTAGATAATACTCTGTCCTTCTGCAGTAATTTACATATACACTGCTCAGAATCATACATAATTAAAATAAAAATAGTTCTTTACGATACAAGTGTTAAAAGTGCGATTTTATTTTGCGCAATTTACGAGCAAAATAAAATATCATTTTTAACACGTGTATCGTCCACTATTTTTTCTACAAACACAATTTTTGTTACTAAGGTTTTATAAAAAGTGTAATAAAAATGAACTGATCAAAATCCGACAGCTTATGAATACGTTCGGACACAACCATTAAATCGCGTTAAATTAAATTGTCACAATTTGAACATGTTCTACTGGCATATTTTAAAGAAAGGTCTAAAATTTGGAAATCTACTCTTTGGTCACATTTACTTAATATCTCGAATTGCACAAACTGTATATTTAATATTAATTATCCAAGGAATATATAATTTTAATTTAGTTATAAAAATCACTTTGATATATGTTTAAAATTTTCCCTTGTCATTTTTGACAAACTGTCATGTCAATTTACTTTTAACAATCCGTGTTCTACAATTGCTGAGATCGACATTTCCATCACTCTTTCGTACAGCAGTAATATTCTCTTCACTTCTTGCATTTGTGTTTTGCTCCCTGGCACGGCAGTATTTTGAAGAAAAAATATTGATTCATACTTTTGCACGTCTTTGAATTGTCGTTTTATTTGGACGATGATGAGGACCGGAAAATTGGTCTTAACTTACGTAAAGTAACCGCGGCCGAACAAGAACTTTGATAATAAATGTTTATTATTTGTTACCGTTGTTGAAGCTTGTGTGTACACTAAAATATTATCAATGTAAACTAGGCTTATCAAATTTGACATGTCTTATTTAATTTGTTAAATTTGACTTAAGTTAAATGGTATTAGCAATGTATGTATAACCTATGCAATCTATAAGTGACAACATCAATATATATGTCCCATTTACGTAACTAAAAGGTCTGATTTTGTGCTCATAAGTGTTATACAGGTTTTATATGTAGCACAGTGTACCTTTTTGTGATTAAATGGCAGATACTAAATAACACAAACGTAATTTGATAACATATTTAAACATCTTTCGTATGTCACAAATAACAATTCGAAGTTGTTGCGTCCCTACTGAAAAACACTATACATTAAAGTAACGAGTGTTACATAATTAGGAAATTTATGACTTGAGTCTTCTCAGAGATGGCTCTTCTGTTATTATTATCAGTGTACAAATAAGGTGAATGTTAATACTAAATTAACTTGTATTTCTTTCAAATTTAGGCTAATTTTGGCCAAAGATAAGATTCTTCCAACAGACCGTAAAATTTATAAAACTTTAGAAGTCATTAAAGGACCTCAAAGGAACTAATTTACCATATAAACTAAGGGTTGGAAACGTACCCTTAGGTCAAATAAAAAAAAAAAAAAAAACTAATCTTACATTTTGTATATTTTTAATACGTCCAGAACACGTTAAATACAGGATAATCGTGTAAATTGTGTGTGCTCCTGTTAAAATAAAATATCGCTTTAAACTATTAATGCTATACCAATCTTCCTTTTGTTTAAATAATCTCGCAAAACGATGTTAAAAATTGTTATTTTTAGGGTCCATTTTCGCATAAAAATCGACATTATCATAAATTCATAAACGTTAGCTATATCACACCGCCAACTTAAACATTTACTAATAAATATTACTGTTATGATATCTGTCTATATCAATTAATTTTTTCTCTACGTCAATTGTAAAAAAAAACCTAGGGCCAGAGGCCACGAGTGAACCAAAGCGACGCCATAAACACTAAACCTGCTTCCAAAACGCCCAAACACAGGGGGGGGGGGGGGGGGGGGGGCAGTGACTTGCGATCGCTATAATTTTCATTTTTTTTAAATTTGATTTTGAACTATTTCGGAAGATTTCGGTACGGTTACTTGCTTCTCGGTATATATGAAAGCTTAAACGAAGCAGTCTCATCCGTGCAGCAGCGCACATCGTACGTCATCAAGAGCCGCCACATTTCAAATTTTGAAATAATTCACATATATCCAATCATTGACGTTTGGAAAAATTTACTTGAAATGGATACATAAAAATATAAATAGTAAAACTCTATGTGTTTAAATTGGCAGTCTGGAATTTCAAACGTTTACGATAATGTCAATTTTTATGCGAAAATGGACCCTAAAATTAACAATATTTAACATCGTTTTACGAGATTATTTAAACAAAACGAAGATTGGTATAGCATAAATAGTTTAAAAGCGATATTTTATTTGAACAGTAGCACACACAATTTACACGATTATCCTGGATTTGACGTGTTCTGGACGTATTAAAAATATACAAAATGTAAGGTTAGTTTATTTTTTTATTTTTTATTTGACCTAAGGGTACGTTTCCAACCCTTAGTTTATATGGTAAATTAGTTCCTTTGAAGTCCTTTAATGATTTCTAAAGTTTTATAAATTTTACGGTCTGTTGGAAGGATCTTATCTTTAGCCCTAATTTTTAGTACGTAGACCAAGAGTAATTTAATAATTACTTTCGCATTGGGAAGGAATAAACATTGTATAAAGATACTGAATCTATTCCATAGATATAAAGGTTCCTAGTTTTAGTTTTCGAATCAATTCTATCATATTGGATATAGTTACGCAAATGTACACAATTCAAAAGGCACTACAATATGACGCAACTGGCCGTTGCACGCTATGACAAGTTCAGTGTAGGTTGAGACCTATCGGACATGGTCCCTCTGTGTTAGTTGCTCTCGAACCATGGCAGTATAAACAGCTCGCTATATCCTATCATTTCAAGTTGACTACCTTACGCCACAACTATGGCAATGGATTGACTATTGGTCAGCGTTTGAAGGAAATGATTTCTCTGCTAGCAGATATCTACATCGCAAGACCGTACTCAGATAGTACAAGAAGCTTCAAAGAGGAAATTTCGGCTTGCAAAATACACCGAAGCGTGGGCGGTTCCCTAAGAGGACATTGATGCTGTCAGGAAGATAGATTTTACTATTATTAATCGGGAACATGGTCGACATAGCAAGAATATGAAAAAGCAGTTCAATGACAAGAGTTGGATGATGAATAATCTCTGACACACGTGATAATAATTCATGTTGGATATCGATACCATAACTAAAATTAGACAGTACTAAATCCAAGGCCACATTCTTCAGAATCGTAATTGTATTATATTGTAATAGGTTAAGAGATTCAGTAACAGTTAAGATTAGATTAGATTAATTCTCAAGTATTAACATATTAGCCTCTTCTTGTAATGTTCTTTTCCATGTTATCTTCGGGCGTCCTGCTTTCCTCCTTCCTTGGAGCTGCCATTCTACGAAAATGATAAGCATCAATACCGAAAATAGAATTGATGAGAGAAAAAATAGAGCGAGTAAATCAATTTGAATACCTGGGGAGTGTGATGGCCGAATACGACGGTATAACGAAAGACATCAATTCAAGAATATCGAAGGCTCGTGGTGCATTTATAGGGATTTGGAATTTACTGCAAGTGAGAATTAATGAATATTAAATCACATTCTTACATGTAAATGTCGACTTATTTAATGCGTATAAATCTACAATCCGTCAAACTAAGTTTGTACTAGTATGCAGAACACACTCTTTCGCGACAACGAACTTCCTGGTAGTTAGGTTAATTAAGAATTAAGAAATACTGAAAAAACAAGCCTATCAACGCGAGGAAACGTACAGACGACCGTTTCGTTCTAATTGGAACTTCTCAATGTACGGCATTCCGGGAATGCCGTACATTGAGAAGTTCCAATTAGAACGAAACGGTCGTCTGTACGTTTCCTCGCGTTGATAGGCTTGTTTTTTCAGTATTTCTTAATTTATAGGGATGTTGAATATTTGGAAATCGGGTAATATCACTAACAGGACCAAAATTAAAGTTTTTAATGCCACAGTTAAACTCATATTATTGTACGGTTCTGAGTCACGGGCACTAGCTAATGCGAACAAGCAAAAACTGCAAAGCTTTATAAATAGATGTATCCGGAATATACCAAAAATATGGTGGCCCGTCCAAATTACAAGTGAAGAATTATGGGATCGTATAGGAGAAGAAAGGTTCGAAGTACAAATTAAAAGAAGAATGTTTGAATGACTTGGTCATACTTTAAGAAAACCGAGAACGGAAATTTGTAGAAGAGCATTAGAATGGCAGAGATGAACATCCTCATGCAAAATTATACGTTTGTAAATGATTATGTGCACTGTCATCAACCATTATCAAAAACCATGGCGGTCTCCAATGAGAAAAGTTTTTGAAGGCACGTTACATAACACAGGCCTACAAAAATTTTTTTTTTTTTGGTGCATCTCTGTTTGAATTGTCGATAAAGTAGGTAATGTACAGTATATTGACATACGTCATTTTAACTCATCAGCTCAGTTTACCTACTACCCTCATTGTGAATTGTTGTCGGTCTTGTTATGGTCTTGTTCGTAACTAGTCATTATTACAATATCATCGATAAAGTTTGTGTTACTATTTCATTATGAGTACGTCCAGACGTTGTGTTAACGATCCTGATATATTTTGTTATGTTTGTGGTGAATACATACTGAAAAATCAGCGTAAATCGATTACAAACACAGTGCGTCGTTTGTATTTTGCTTACTTCGGTATTGAAATTCTACACCAAGATAAAGTGTGGGTGCCTCATAGTGTTTGTAAAATATGCGTTGAACATTTGCGACAATGGGAGAGAGGGAAACGTAAGTCTTTGAAGTTTGGAGTGCCTATGATTGGCGAGAACAAAAAAATCATTATGACGACTGTTACTTTTGTATGATTAATATAGTGGGCATCAACAAAAACAATCGCCATAAATGGAAATACCCCAATATTTCTTCAATACAAAGACTTGTTCCTCATTCAGAAAATGTTCTTAGACCAACTTTTCACCAGGTAGTGCAGCAATCTCAGGAGGATGAAGCTGAAATACCTATTTCTTCCCAAGTAGATGATGACTTTCAATACTGCGGAATAACTTCAGATCCTAAGACATTTTCGCCGAATGAGCTTAGTGACCTCATCAGAGACTTAGATCTTTCGAAGGAACGTGCTGAGTTACTAGCGTCAAGATTAAAAGAAAAAAATTGTCTTTCCTCAGATGTTCGAGTGTCTACATATCGCACGAGAGAGGGAAAGTTATTGAAGTTTTTTTCATCTGATGAAAATTTTGTGTATTGCTGTAATGTGAGTGGTTTGCTGGCTTTCATGGGTTTAACGATTTATCAGCCCAATGAATGGCGTCTCTTTATTGACAGTAGAAAACGAAGTCTAAAAGCAGTTCTTCTACATAATGGAAATAAATATGCTCCCGTTCCAATTGCTCACTCAACAAGTGTAAAAGAAGAATATGAGGTAATTTCAAATCTTTTACAAAAAATAAAATATATTGAACATAACTGAGTGATCTGCGTCGACTTGAAGATGGTTAATTTTTTATTGGGTCAACAGAGTGGTTATACTAAATACCCATGTTTTATTTGTCTCTGGGACAGTCGAGCTAAATCACGTCATTGGACTGCAAAAAATTGGCCTGTGAGAGATGCTCTTGTTGTTGGGGAAAGAAATGTTATAAATGAACCCTTAGTTTCAAGAGAAAAAATCATTCTTCCGCCATTGCATATAAAATTAGGGCTAATGAAGCAATTTGTTAAGGCTCTCGATAGAAATGGTCAATGTTTCCAGTTTATTTCTCACAAATTTCCTGGTTTAAGTACAGAAAAACTAAAAGCAGGTATCTTTGATGGACCTCAAATACGTAAATTGATGAAAGACACAACTCATTTTGAGACTTGTATGAATGATGTGGAGAGGCTTGCCTGGCAATCTTTTGTAGCAGTTGCACAAAATTTCCTCGGAAATCATAAGGCTGACAACTATGTAGAACTAGTAGAGGAAAGCTGGTGTCATTTTTGTCACCGGCCACATTTCGACACGCTCACACTCTAAGTTTGTTGATTTTTCCTAAAATTATATTGGTGCTTTGGCGGGCCGCGCAAAAACTTGCAAAGGGCCGCATGCGGCCCGCGGGCCGCAGGTTGCCGACCCCTGATCTATACCATCATATACGAGCTCGTAAGCATGTCTCTGTAAAAAAACTACATCAAACGCAGACGAGTAAACATTAATTAGAAGAGTATGTTTTTCTTCCTTTTTTGCACTCCACTCCACTGACCGATGGTGCTTTTTCCCTTCGATTTTCGCACATGTTCCTTTTTAACAGATTTGTTGCTTTAAAGGTATTCGGTCACGTGTAATAAAAATATGAGAGAATGTAGGATGAATTTCCTGTTAGTACATAATTTGCTCTTTTTCAATGTCATCGAGACGACATCCCAAAATTGTAAAAAAACTTTAACAAGCGGCTTATTTTCTGATGTAGTATTTAACAAATGTTTGTAGATTTTTCATAGAAGTGGAAATTCGCTATCCAGTGTTTAAGTAATTTAATTTTTCATCTATTAGGCATTTATTATAAAATGACAGTTTAGTAAATGGCCTAAGCTATATACAACTATAGGAAATAATATCATCAGAATTATACCTCCAAGGTATATAGAAAAGGTGAAAATTACTTGAAACTTATTAATGGGATCCTTTTATTGAGATATAAGTTATAAATATCAAAATAATTAACCTCAAATTGGAAACTAAAATCCGACTGTAAAATATTACTATCTGAAGCGTATTATAAATTATAAGTTACGTTATAGAGACTATTAAGTATGGCAAATTAACTGCAATAAATTAATGAAATTTTTAATTTACACGATACTCTTCAATATATTACCGGAAGATAGAACTTTTTCACTTTTAATGCTTTAAATTCTATCATAAAAATATCGTTAATTTTAAAATTGATTTTAAGTAAGTAGCAAAATGCAATTAATATCAAAATGTTTCAGAGCAATAAAGAAAAGTATTAAAAATCAGCACTTAATTAAATATATACACTAGGAATAGATTCGTGCAACTTTTAATTAGTTATTAGTAATCGTAACTTTTGGAATTTATAATAGGGAATTTTAGAAAATAAAATTTACTTTTACTGAACTATTAACTATCAAATTAACGACTTCAATATGGATGTGAAAAATTATTAAATTATGCATACTATATACAGTGTGGGAATAATAATATAATAATAATAATAATAATAATAATAATAATAATAATAATAATAATAATATAAAATTTATATCTAAGAGTTGATTTTCAAAATTGTATTTTATGTTTGAAGTATTTAGTTTAAGCTATAATTAGAAATGTCAAAATCTGCAAAAGATATCAAGCTTAAATTAGCAAATATTTATCACATTAATATAATATAATAAAATTAATATAATAAAAGCAAATACATGTAAAATTGTGTGATTAACATAAATGTCCACCGAAGTAGCCGCTAAGAGGGTTCCCTCGGTTGGCGATGAGCAACCCCGTGCAGGGTTCGCTTCGCTGGTCTGCGCCTTGCCTCGATGAGGCGGGGGTCGGGCCGTCGAAGTACTGCACGGAAAAGTAAAGAAGTTGCCGGGAAAGGGTTGGCGGCCCTGCGCAACGGCTGGTTATCCCATCTCTCTAAATTTGCGCGACCGGTCACTAAACACACGCACGAGCGCGCCAACATACAAAACCCTACACTTACGCTCTCACACAAACACAAAACCGCACACCCAAAGAGAGACGCAAGCTGCCAGCAGCAACCAACACACAAGTTCATACCCAGAAAGAGACACAAGCTGCTAGCAGCGAACAACACATATGTTCACACCTTGCTATCTGTTTTTGGAATACTAAGGCATAATTTATTATTGTTCAATTGGAATGTATCTTTGAATAATTTAAACCATAGCAACTCAATTATTTGACATTTGTATTCTGTCATTTATATTTTATATCCTGGATAAAGGCATCATTGCCGAAACATGTAGGGTTGTTTTAAATATATATACTTTGAAGTAAACCAGACCTTTAATCGCCGACTGATTGAATTTACCATATATATATAAAATAAAAATTGTTGGGGAATCCGGCAATAAAAACCTTTAGTTAGTCAATTAGAGTCCTTTATTTTTTACCTTATATTTCGCTCTGTAGATTTAGAGCTTCATCAGAGGTCACTTTAATCAAAAGAAAATACAACATTAGCTAATTTAGTCTACTAATTATAAGATTAATACTTACAAAAGCGAAACTATTTTTTGTGAGAGATATAACATTTTTAAAAAAACAAAACCTATAGAGAAACAAGCAGTCCACGTAATACAAATAAAACTTTATATTAATTAAAAATTGTTACTTTAAAAGCTTATTGTTTTTACATATTAAAACCATTTAAAAAATTATTATTTTTTCAACAAACACATCTAAAAAGAAACACACACATAGTAAAGAACTACTTGTCTTGATTTAAATTACATTTTAACAATTCAAGTGTCGACAAGGTAGTGTATTAAATTTTCGAAACCAATGTCATACTCGTATATGCAAAACCTATGATAAAAGTACAGTAGGTAAAAAACAAGCAATGTCAAGGTTAACGATATATATACAGATGTTCAAAAGTTGCGTGCTTAATTTCAATAATGTGCAGGCTACAAACAGGTTAAACTTAATTAAAAAGAAATTGCAAAATTAAAATTATAATCATATGAAAAAATTGTGGAAGGACAAATGTGTTAAATGACATCAATAGAGTTAATATTCTGTGTATTTAGATGACTTGAGTTTTTGATATGAGAAAAAGTCAGTAAAAAGGCATATATTGCGCTTAAATTATTTGTGTCAGATCTGAAATTCATAGCGTGAGGATTATTATTGATCTCAACCATCTCCAAAAACTCCCTACATTTTAAACTATTAACTATCTGGAGGATTTTAACATTCTCAAAATTTGGGTTGTGGTTGTATTTGATCATATGTGAGGACAAAGCACATCTGCTCTTCCCAGTTCGAACGTCGCTCTTATGTGTGGTAAGTCTGGTTTTTAACCAAGTTGAGGTATGACCTATATAAACTTTGTTGCATTCATTGCAAGGAATGCTATATACAACGTTCGACTGGAAAGGCAAAGGTGTCAAGTCCATAGTTTTACTAAAATGAGTACGTAACGGATTGTAGTTATAAAAACCCAATTTTATATCGTCTGTGGCGAGGACCCTAGAGAGCCGCTCCGACACCCCCACAATGTAAGGAAATCTGTAATATTTCACAATTTTTGGCTAGTCTTTGTTGGTAAGGTCCGCGCTCTGACCGTAAGTAGCTGGAGTGGAAAAAATGAGTCTGCTAATCAAAAAAAACCCCGAGGGTAACCGTTGTTTGCAAACATTCCATCCAACAATAGAAGGTTTCGCTGTCTGAAGGAGGGGTGGCTTATCCTAGTCACTCTCCGTTTCATGCCCAGAATGAGGTTATTAATGAGGTATTAATCTTATAATTAGTAGACTAAATTAGCTAATGTTGTATTTTCTTTTGATTAAAGTGACCTCTGATGAAGCTCTAAATCTACAGAGCGAAATATAAGGTAAAAAATAAAGGACTCTAATTGACTAACTAAAGGTTTTTATTGCCGGATTCCCCAACAATTTTTATTTTACATACTTGTTTTAACGGCAAAGACTCTTTGTCTACTTATATATATATATATATATATATATATATATATATATATATATATATATATATATATATTGTTATGGTTCAACCAACACACTTATTCCAGCACTGCAATAAGAAACACAGATAACAACATACAATAAACCCATGTATAAATATTGAATTAGTGGACGTAATTTGTGAAATTAGTTTCGAGATGTGTATAAATTAATACGACGATAACTTTAAAATTGATAATTAACTTATTTTGATTTTTAAACTTACTTTTTATATTTATATTTTTCCATTTCAAATTCAAATCATACGCGCCATATTACAGGTATTTAATTTATCCACATCAAGATTTATATCGAAGCGAGTTAACCACGCCCACTAATTTAAAATTGTCTCGAACCCAGCGAATGCGATTTTTGCGGTGCATTTTTGAACTAATCTAACATTGAAAACCACATTATAAACGTTTGTAAATTCTTTAATTAATTTTTCTATTATGTTAAAATTATAACATTATGAAAGTTCATATTATATTAGATGCAAATAAAGCATAAACTTAGAGGCTTTTGCCGATATTTAATACAGGCTATGGAAAACAAAAGCCGAAGAAAGCGTCTGATACTAAAATTTTACAACGAATGGCCGCATTTTCTCTATCACAAAAAGTTTAATTAAAATTACTATTTAAAAATCAAGTAAATCCTACGAAAACCGTGTACATTTAATACCTTGAAATCAGACCGAACTTTTGAGAGAAGAATTGGACCCGCATCACGTCGAATATAATAAATATCGAACGAAGCATCTTTTCGGAACTGGAACTACATCGTACCGACAACGCCAACATTGAACCGCTTCCGACGCAGGGACTTCCATAGGAGCAGACGAACTCTGATCTATTCCTACAATTGCGAGCCCATAAAATATATCCAAGCCTAGACACAGGAAAAATACCAGGTTCCTTCCCAGTTATTCCCCATAAAACCTAGAACATCATTTAAAAGTTAATATTAAATTTACATCACAACACAATATCAAACATTGTTTGCATCAAAATATAATACATGAATTTCAACATTTCGAAACATCTATTTAAATATCTATAATTATTCATTCATTCTTAATCTTTTATAAAACTTGTATATGTAACTTACCTTTGTGTGTCTATTTTTAAGTAACTTTCAATATCTATTTGCACTGTTGCTTTATACATAACCTTAACTATAGTTATTAAACACATGTGCACAATTGCATGATACCGTTTTTTTACCGTATAGTCCAGATAATACGAGCATATGTACAGATTTCTTATTCGCACGTAATAATTGTTACAGTTATCTATTTTTATTCTAATAACTTTTTATTACTTTGATTTAGATTCGATCTTTTATTTGAATTGTTTGAATGTTGAGTTTGTGTTTAATTAATATACCATTTACATTGTACTTACGGGATATACAAACAATCGACTTTGAGCCCTGAGATAGAAAATAAAGCATAAGTACTCAAGCTCTTCCGAAACTAGTGGGGTATTTAACAGATAGCGTTGGATCAACTAAGTACGTTAAAACTTGGCGCCCTATTTTTTAAATTCAAATCTTTTAAGTTTTACTTATATTCTTCATTTTATAGTTTTAACGCTCACATTATTCTTATATTTATTTTACTTAGTAACCATCGTATCGTTTCAATATATATATATATATATATATATATATATATATTGAGTATGTATATTTTAAAATAATCTAATTCTTACTTGATTCGGCAATTACTGCCTTTTTCTAAGAATTATAAGATGGGTATCGTGTTTTAGTTAGTTTAGAATGTTACTTATAGCACTTAAAAATGTGGTCAAATAAAGTATGAAACGTTGAAAATAACAGCTTTTAGTTTTATTCGTTTTTTAATAAATAATTAAAAAAACAATTATCAAGACTAAAACGCCTAAAGAAACTGAAAACTTGAATAGTTATTTATCAGTTAAACAGTCAAAAATGAAACAGGTGTATATTTAATACAAGTCAATTATCCTAATTTAAAATTAGAAATAAGCGCAATGAATATTTTCAAAAGAAGGCACCGCTTTATTAAATATTACATAGACATGCAAGCATATATATACGTGTTTGAGGTAGTTAAAGTTGTTTATTGCGGCATACTTGAAGAAATAGCTATCAAGGCCACGAATCGGTAGAGAGAAATTGTGTACAAACGCGATCGTTAAGTTCCGTTCGATGCTTTCTAATGTGGAGGAGTAGAACGACTGTCAATTTATTGATCTACGGAATCTTCTAACAAGTTATAGATTAAAAATGATAAATTGACTATCGATTGATAAATAATCAATTTAATAGGAGAGTGAAAACACAAAATCATTATTAGAAATAAATAACTTTTTTCCCCTTACAGACTATAATTACGTTTCGACGCACTTATCGTATTTATTATAAGGTGTGGTACAATATGTGTGCAAGATAATTTAATTCTTATTACAGTTACAAGTTATAAAATATTGATCCAGCAAGATAAATGTCTCAGAAGAATATTTAGTACTCATGAAAGCGTAGTTTCATAAAGAAGAACAAGGAACACGAAAGGAACAGTAAATTCAGGAAGAATATAATAAGATTGAAATTAAAATAAAGAAAAGGATAAACGCGATTGTATTTAAAATATAGGAGACGAGACAGGAAAAATAAGAAAGGTAGGAGATAATTTAACATTGCATAAGAAGTATATTAAAAATTAATGTAAAAAAATGACGTAAAAAATAATTAAAAACAAGAATGTAAGGGCCCCCAAGGAATATTTTTGGAAACGATATAAAAATACATAAAATTGATCAAAATTCGTGTAGACTGTGGCTGGAAATCTGAAACAGAGAGAAACAAGAAAAATGCTTAACCACAATATAAATCAATAAACTCTAAATACGATTTCGCGAACTAAGCTGCTATCTTCAGTAGAACAATCTGAAAAAAAAAGTTAAACGTAGCGTCTTTGATTAAGGTACAACATTTGAAGATATCTTCTTCGCCAAATCGCCAGTGGGATAACACTCGAAATTTTTTTTATTGATTCAAGATTTTATTGTTCTTCAGAGTATTCAAATTTTGACATCAACACGATTTTGTTTTCCCTTGAACCAATCTGCAAACCACTTTTTTCAATCCGACAATCTTTATAAACTAGTATTGGTATTTTTCCACAGTAACTTCAAAGACGAAAATCACTCGTCATATTTTTTATTTTTAGTGTTTTGAGAGCAAATAGAAATTACCAGGTGGTAGATTCGGTGTACATGGAAATAGGACAATAATTCAATACTTTTACTTGCATAATACATGAAGGCTAGTTTCCTCCTGTTTTTGACATCTCCTATACCAGCACGCTAATCAAGCCCATGCTATAAAGATACTTTCTCAAAGGACAGTGTCCGGTTATCAAGTCGGTAATAGTTTTATCTTCTTTTTATTACTACGAATTAGTTTGGCTTAAAGCCTAACTATCAGCTCCTCTAGTAGTATTTTAGTATGGAATTCTTTTTGTTTTTATTCCTGGAGTCTCAGCATTTTCCATTACCAAGAAAATCTCAGTAGAGTACTCAGGTTTTGGATTCCTTTCAGACTTCATCTTTTCAGTATATTTTGTTTTATATCTCTGTTCATTCTATTACCTCAACTATGGAAAAAGTATGAAGTCAATGCCCGCAGTACTTTCATTACGGACACAAGACGTATATACAAGGGAGTACCGTCTGGTGCCCCTGGGAAGACGTTCAAGACCACATATACCCCAGTGGCCATTCAGTTTTGAGCACGTTGCCTTACACTGTAGCTTGTGAAAGCTGGTCTACAGTGATAGCTTTTGCTAAGGATTAGAAGGTTTTTAGGCCTACTAATTCGGCTTATGACTGCCATTAATCAGGTTCCTCAAGAGAGCGTAAGGCATTAGTGTCAGAGAGCTGACCATCCCCTTATCCGTGCCTAGGGACGCGCCTGGTAGGTAACTCAATACCGACGGAAGAAGTCCACGAACCAAGGCGAATTTCGATTATTCTTTATTATTTTGTCAATGACTACCAGCAATTTGTAGTATACCAATTAGTGTTCACAGTTTTTCAGTTTTCTAAAGTTGCTTTTTCCCATATGTTCAGTAAAACCGAAGGGGTAAGCCATCTTTTGATTCTCAGCAACGTCTGAGCGAGCAACTTCCATAGTTTTGGCGTGCTTTGAAAGACTCAAATGGTGTATTGTTGTTTACTTTCAGTTAGCAGTAACGATGCCATAGGCCAAATTTGAATGATTTTTTCTTAGTATTTCTTCGCATCATTTGACACGACATTGATTTCGAGTGTCTATTAAATTACGTGGGATTCAACGGCAGAAAGTTTCTGTATGTTCAAATATTCATGCAAAATAGTGTATATTGCTTTCATGCCAATGTTCAAATCGTTCAATCACTTCACGCTAATATTAACATTAGTTGTAACAACAGACGTCGATTAACGACCTTTAAGGAAATTTGTCCAAGAGTGTAGTGCGTCCACGCTGAAATTCGACGAACTAACTGCAAACGGTAACCTTGGATGATGCTTCCTTCTTAAAAGCCAAACTTAACATTGGTCAATGTATTGTCTCGGCGTTCTTCTGTTGTAAAAACCCCTCGCGAAATCTTATCGACTGATTTCACTATTGCCTATCATGTTTAAATTCTTCCAAAAACTGTTTCATAAGATAATGTAACCCATAATTGAAAGACAAAATCTGATCCCAAATCATCGGTTTGGATTCCAAAACCAAGTGCACAGAATAAGTAATATTATTGAGAAAGCATTGGAAAAGAAAAAAGTTTGTTCTACAACTTTTGTTGACGTAACCCATTCGTTCGACAAAGTGCGGCATGAGGGACTATACCAAAGGATAAAACACCTTCCCCCAAATAATATTCCGGTATATTAAAATCCTACATAATTGAAAGATACTTTTAGATTAAATAAGAGGATTCTTATACTAAGCCTAGCGAGATTAAAGTTGGTGTTCCACAGTGTTGTGTTCTGGGTCCGGTTCTTTTACCTGCTTTACACGTGTGATCTACCGGAGCGAGAACTTAGTACAGTGTTCACCTTCGCAGATGACACCTGTCATTATAGCTGACATTATTAGTGAAGAAACAGCAACATAGCTGCATATAGCAAATATATCTTTCAAAGCTGGACGAAAAAATGGAAACTAAAATATAAGGAAATCAAATCAATTCTTTTGATTTTACGAATACAACAGGTTAAACACATCACTGCAACTATGAACGGACGCATAGTACCATATGCTAACACAGCTAAATATCTTGGAATGACACTTGACCGCAAGCTTCGCTAGAAAGCTCATAGGAAAAAGGAAAAAAAGAAGTCAGGTCTACGATATAGAAAAATGTATTGCTCTTAGAACTAAGTTCTGCTTTATCTATAGATAGCAAGGTACTATTTTATAAACAGATGTTGAAATCAACTTGAACTTGTGGTATATAACTCTGGTGGTGTACCAAAAAAAGTATGTAATATTAAAATTATTCAAACTTTTCAAAATAAGGTACTAACGAATATAGTCCCATACATTCCTGTATATAGAAATTACGACCTAAATAGGAATTGAAAAGTATAGTGTATGGACAGTGTGATCTAGAAATATGGAAGAAACCATGAAGAAAGGCTTCTGCAGCATACGAATATAGAGGCAACCCTGCTCCTCCACAAATTCGACTTACTTAAAAGGTTCAAGAGGAAGAAGCTGTATTTTCAGTGCACTAAAGTGACTTAAGGGGCGCTAGTGGGTGATTTTTAATTTAAAATATTTATATTTTTAGAATGTATAGAAATAAGTTATTTATTAGTCTCCGCCTAGATGATAACACTAATTTAAAAAAAAATGTTGCGTAAACAAATATGAAAAGTATGAAATGTCGAATTTTACAAACATGACGCAAACACCACTTAAACTACTAGATTTCAGAAATTCTCTTTGGGGCCCACATAGTAGAAGAGTAGCTAGGAAAATGAGCGGAACATCTAAGAGAAATTCTGAACAAGAAGAGAAGGAGCAAAGAAGTAAGTAACTTACCTAAATTCGAAATAGATAATTATCCACAACATAAATGAAGAATTAAAAGATGTACTAAAATACGATAAGAAGCGGAAAGCTCTTGGAATGCACTTAGTAATGAATGACATGTTGAGAAAAGCAGATCAAGCATATATAGATATAATTAATGCTTTAAGGACAATAAAACAATCAGTAGAGTTGCTTTTAGATTCTTTAGAAAAGCCACTTGACTCTATAATTAGAAATAGTGTAAATAATTATTTAAGAAATTGTGTAAGACACTACTCAAAAGAAGATGTTTTTCCTAGAATCTAGGAAATCTGATAAAAAAAAAACTAAAACGTCTTTAAATGTAGGGTATTTTCCGAAAGGGTACTATCGAAAGAATTTCTTAATACTTCAGGAGAGAAGCATTTTTTAAAATAAAAAAAAAGAAAGGAGATTCGTGAAAATTATTTTACGAAAACTTTATCAACACACAATTTCACAAGTCGTTCAATTATTTCGTACCAATTTAATTAATAAGTAAACACGAAATAGATTAAATTAATTATAAATGTAATGAATATGCATATGAATTTGGAACAAATTACACATCATTCAGAAGCGAGCAGACAACAACCAATATGAATTTTTTTTTTGCAGAATACTTTCCCGTAATTGATATTTATTAACTCACTTACATGACATGATTTTTTTATCCTTTTCCGTGATTATAGCAGCACCACCACTCCCATCGGATCAATCTGACCCAATTATATAATCAATGTATCAATATGACAAGCCTTGCCTAAGTGCCAGCAACGTAATAGATTAATTTATGAAAGTATTGGGCACGCTTTCGATGGAAAGTATGACGGGTTTTGTATAATTCGCAGGCACCTCTTTTGAGTTACTTCAAGCAAGACTTATTACAATACTATGAAAGAAATTTATTTATTTTAGCAGTCCGTATTTTTGCTAAAAGATGCTACAAAATTATTTAAACAAGTTAACAATAACTCAATCTTCTATTGTTCTGGTTGTACGCGATCTATCTCAATATAAAACATTATCTACTGTCTTTTATGAGTTATAGCGATTAATCTATAATCTTAGGAACCCAACTTATGTTCGTAAATATTTTTCGCATGTTCATTTAGACTAATTTTTAACCCTTTGGAAAACAGACGCAAGAAAACCGACTGAAAACGTTTAGCGTATACAGAATCCATTTTGATATCAAATTATATCTATCTGATCATAACCCCACTCCGCTAATCGACTTCTTTTAATTACTATACAAACTGCAAACAGATGTATACATAATTTCTGCAGTGTTTAAAATAAGTTTATGACATAAAATTTTTTTAAAGTATTTTAAGAATCATTGTATCAGTTGTTGGCATTTCTAACTTCGCATCTCTTTTGCATTTTGAAATATGCACGACTTTCCGATAGTTTAAACAATACATCTGAAAACTGTACATACACTTTCTTAATATTGTGTAATGTTCTGATATTTTGTTTTCTTATTTCATTTATTCTAAAATTATTATGCAAATTTCTCAGTTAGGTGGTTCCACTATTGACAAAGAAAAGCTGATTGATTAGTTTTATTTATAATAAAATTATCTGTATTCATAGAAAAAACAGTTTGTTTCTAGAAATAAACGCAAGACGTGTGAAATAATCAAATTTATCTATTTAATGAAGCGAGAACTACATCGCGGTCTAAACAAAATCAACAATCGGTTTTGTTCAAAGCCACTATTTGATCATCGTAGTGAAGCTCTAGAAACTAACGTTACCAAATAAGTATATGGTTCATTAATTAGTCGTTACACATTGGGCAATCGATCTTGATTTACTACCGTGACTTAAAATTCTTTCTGACATTAAATCTGTTTAGGAATGATCGATGCAGTCCATGAGAAATACTCAGTTGTGATCTTGTTGCTTTGATTTCTAAATATTTTTAATATGTAAAAGTGCATAAACAAATGTTACTTTTATTGACTATAAAAGGCAATGTATTATATCTCGCAAAAGGTAATTTGATTTACGAATAAAAGTAAAAAAAAATATATATATATTGTCGTTACAAAAAATATAATTATCTATTGGCTAATCAAGGTTATTTTAGTGCTTTTGAATATATTGAAATTAAAATTCATGAAAATATGAAATATGCTAAACGTTAATATTTGTGGACTAATTAAATTGATTGTAGATTCCATTGGTATAATACAATATGATCATTTATATTTACCCTCTAGCAAGCCATGAAATTATTTCTTGAAAATATCGTGTTGGTAGTGACAAATAAAATACATCTGTCATTATGTGTATGTTCTGATAAATAAAACTCATCTGTCATTAATGTATTTATTAATTGACACTTAAAAATGTTTACAATAAATCATAAAGTTTTTCTGATCGAATCATACTTTAGGAATGGTGTAAAATTAGAAAATGGAGAATGGTCGTACTCCTTGCAGCCTTGTATAGAAGAATTTCGGGCAGAATTTCCAAATTTTCCAACAACATATGACAGTTTGCGGCAATTAATTCAAAAGTCAGTGGTTAAATTCCGTGAAACAGGGTCTGTGTCTCGAAAACCAGGTGCTGGTAGACCACTAAAGCGGACAGTTGAAAATATAGCAGATGTTGAGGGACGAATAAATCAATAACCTAAGAAATCGATTCGTAAGCTTTCACAACAAACACAACTGTCATATGGGACCTGCCAGAGAATCTTTAAAAAAGACTTACAAAAATTTCCATACAAATTTCAGTGCGTGCAAGAGCTTTTACCAATCGATCATGTAACCAGAGTTAATTACTGTCTACTGTCAGTGGTTCTTAGGTACGATTAATAACGATGACGTTCTTGACAAATCCCTCTGGTCCGATGAAGCATGGTTTCATTTATCAGGATATATAAATAAACAAACAATGCGCATCTGGTCTAGTGAAAATCCACATGAAATTCTTGAAACACCCTTGCATTCACAAAAAATAGGCGTTTGGCTTGCTGTTTCTCGTAGACCGATTATTGCTCCAATATTCTTTAATAATACGATAAATGCAGAACGATATCGTAATAATTTATTGCTACCATTTGTAAATCAATTACATGATGATGAGCTCCGCGAGGGATATTTCCAGCAAGATAATGCAGCAGCCCATAAGACAAGAGAAACGATGGAATTATTGCATGAATTCTTTGATAATCGAATAGTAGACTTTCCACCACGATCTCCGGATTTAACAATTATACTATTTCATTTATCCACATCTAAAAAATGGAGTATTTACGAATCGTCCACATACAATTGAAGAACTTACTAATGCTATCCGAAATGTCTGTGAGGAAATTACACCACATAATTTAAGGAATGCCTTCAATAATATGAGACGAAGAGTTGCGCTATGCATAGAAAATGAAGGAGCTCACTTTGAACATTTATTGTAGCTGTTTTTATTATTAAACTTTTTATTTTTTCAACTGAAACGTTTGTATGTAATTATTTGTCAAAATGACAAAACCTAATCTGTCATCAGTATAAAATAACCTATATCACACACACGCTGCAAAATAAGTTAACTTAAATTATGGTACCAACTTAAGTTTAAAAAAGAAAAATGTCATTTCCTTCTAGAGGGTAGAAATATATGATCATATGGTACTAAAATACATAACAAGGAAAGTAACAAGTGATCAAATAAATTCGGAGTTGAAGTAGGTTGCGCATGAGAAAACATATTTTCTAACTTAAGCATTTCTAATATCAACATATAGCAAACGCCAATTAAGTTGGCGCGAGAAGGGGTAAGTTCGCGCAGGATTAGAAGTAGTGGGGAGATTTGTATTTGGTTTTACATCAAATGTCAGATAATTCTAACCTCTGAGCGTTTATGATCCCCTAGCAAAAACATTACAAAATATGTTCTGTCAAACGTCAATGACAAATGTATTCTAACAATTACTTGAGTAGTGGGGGTGGACGTTTTTAAAAACGGCTTCTGCGCACCCCCTCCTCGCGCCAACTTAATTGGCGTTTGCTATACATGCATACATATTGTCATATGTTAACTTTGACATTTGGTTGTCAACGCTGACATTTCAAATAACTTCAAACGTATTTCAGCGATTGCAAAATTAAATTAATTTTTTTGATATAGTTATTTAATTTTGAAATGGTTTTCATAAAAAATCATAGAATTTTTATGATTAAATCATATTTGCGAAATGGACGAAAGCTTAATGGCCAGTGTCAGTATTCCTTTAACGATTGTTTGGTGGAATATCATCTTAAATTTCCTATTCTGTTTTTCAAGTACAAGGAATTTCAACACATTCTTCGGCGCTGCATTTATTAATATTTTTAGAGAAACAGGTAGTGTGGCGCGTGAACAAGGAAGTGGTCGATCAAAAAAATTACACGAGAAGTAATTGATAACGTAAGAGAGCTGATAGATGAAACACCAGAAACTTCAAATCGGGTACTGTCACAACCAACTAACCTTTCATTTGGCACTAGCCAGGAAATATTAAAGAAGGTTCTACACTTATTTCCTATTGTCTTACTTGCTATCAAGAAATTTATCCAGTTGACTATCCTCTAAGATTAAAATTTTGTCATACCCATCTTAATGGGTATGGGTATGTGGAGTACTGAAAACCCCAACAATTTATATGTTGCGACTGCTGCTTAACTTCAGAAAGTTTGTGCTTGGTGTGCCATAAGTAGGAGAAGTATTATTGGCTCATTTTTTTTTAAATGGAACCATAAGCAAGAGAACACACAGCACAAAATACAATTAACATGTTACGCCAATTTTTTGACAATTGTTTGATGAGCCTGAATAGTGATAACGAATTTCCTCCAAGACTTTGCGATATCATTCCATGCGATTTCTTTTTATGGCCTATTTTAAAAAATTCTATTTTGAACGTACAAATTCCAGATCTGGCACACCTTCAAGTCCAAATTACACAAAAAATTAATGAAATCAATGAACATCATAATATATATTTACTAGTGTTATTGAAAGCGTAAAAAGGAGATATGCAAAATGTATTAAGCATGGTGGACAATTTCAGCATGCTTTGTAAAATGTGTTTATTTATTGTTAATTGCATATCTAATTTTCTAATTTATGAATATATATCTATAATATAAACGTTTTATTTCGTTAGATGACGTTTGACTTTTGAATTAATAAAATTTATAAATTGATAATTATGTACGTTGATATTACGAACACTTAAGTTAGAAAATACGCTTTTCTACGACCCCTTATAAAAAGACATATTTCGTCACCGAATATTGCATCGAAAACTTGATTTCCGTCACTAGTGAGAGAAAATCCCATAACTTTCTTCCTAGTGACGAAAGTTACTTACTAAATATCACCTGCGTCTAGTTGCCTACTGTCGCCCTATCCCGTCATTTTTAAATTACGTCAGTTTGTGCTGTTTGGAACTTTATCATGATTTCTGATTCAGAAAGTGATTTAGATATTCCCAATACGCCACCAGAAATAGTAAATCAAGCCTAGAAAACCTGTGTGGGCTTATTACGACAAAAATCGAGAAAGAGGTATGAAGAAGTCTATGTAAAATTCAGTGAACAGAGGGCTGATAATAGCATAAATTCATATTCGGAAATAGCGCAGCTTTTATATTTTGCAAAATTGTGGGAAAATTTGAAGCCATCGACCTTATGGTCTATATATTCTATTTATCATTGTTTAAATCAACAAAATTATAATAACTTAAATAATTCGGCTTTTACTTGATGAAGATCAATAATTTAAAATAGAAATTAATCTAATTATAATATTCACTATTTATATTAGCTCCTAAAACGACAATTATTTCGCAAACACAGTGACTTCCGGCACTTACCATTTCTATTACAAAATTATAATCAATTATTACCTTATCGTTATATGTTACTGCCAAGTTTGGTCAAAAAATTTGCACCTCTTCTTGATTTAGTAATTTCCATTTCATGTGTTGTATTTAGCTGCTGAATATGATAATGTAACATCTCTTACGATGTTTTTGTTGTGATATTAGGAAGCACTGCAAAAATACTTTCAAATCAAATATTTGGCTTTCCGACAGTTCTAATTATAATCAATCCAAGAAGTTTTCCTCATGTTTCTAGTTTTATTAATTTTAGTTTTAGTTAGTTTTTTCCATTTTACGAAAAGTAATTAATCTAACAGGTTAATACAAAGATATTTTTAATAATATAAAATATTATTAAAAATCTGGTGTGAAGAACACAAATGCAGGTTCACTATTAATATTTTCTGTGAACGTGTCCGAATATATCCTATCCCCAGAGACGTAGATACGTATTTCACCTTTCTACAGGCTCATCGGTACGCCCCAGGTTAAATAAACAATAAGCATTTAGATTTATTTTAAAAGTTTTAAATCTACACACATAACAACGAGTGATAAAATAAATCCGGAGTCGAAGTAGGTTTTGCACGAAAAATAGTATATTGTATATTGTAACGAGTGACGAAAGTAACATTTTTTCGCGAGCTTAAAAAATTATTTCGACAAATTAAACACTATACTTTTTTCTACGACCATGCCTACGGCATTATAAAAAACTGCCTGAATGAATTGTTAGATATAAGTGTTAAATATAATCTATAGTTTTGTAATTTTCACGGTATATCGAACACTTCATTCAGGCAGTTTTTTATAATGCCATAGGCATGGTCGTAGAAAAATGTATAGTGTTTAACTTGTCGAAATAATTTTTTAAGCTCGCGAACATTGCCAAACACAGCTTCGCCTCGTTTGGCAAACTGTTCTCGCTTAAAAAATGTTACGTTCGTCACTCGTTACACAATATACTATTTTTCGTGCAAAACCTACTTCGATTCCAGATTTATTTTATCACTCGTTGTTATATGTATAGATTTAAAACTTTTAAAATAAATCTAAATGCTTATTGTTTATTTAACCTGCTAGATTAATTACTTTTCGTAAAATGGAAAAAAACTAACTAAAACTAAAATTAATAAAACTTGAAACATGGGGAAAACTTCTTAGATTTATTATAAATAGAACTGTCGGAAAGCCAAATATTTGATTTGAAAGTATTTTTGCAGTGCTTCCTAATATCACAACAAAAACATTGTAAGAGATGTTACATTATCATATTTATCATATTCAGCAGCTAAATACAATACATGAAATAGAAATTACGAAATCAAGAAGCGGTGCAAATTTTTTGACCAAACTTGGCAGTAACATATAACTATAAGGTAATAATTGATTATAATTTTGTAATAAAAATGGTAAGTACCGGATGAAGTCACTGTGTCTGCGAAATAATTGTCGTTTTAGGAACTAATATAAATAGTGAATTAGATTAATTTCTATTTTAAATTATGGATCTTCATCAAGTAAAAGCCGAATTATTTAAGTTATTATAATTTTGTTGCGATGAATCAAGAGGTCACGGTATATCTAACACTTCATTCAGGCAGTTTTTTCTGACGTTAGTGTCAGGTGTATTTCTTGCGAGCTTTGATTCAATTTTCTTCTTGTCATAATTTCGTTTAATGTGTTTTGAGGATTTGATTATGCAATGTAAAATTACCGCCAGTTGAGCGAATTCAACAGAGTTCGAATTGTTGACTTGCGCGAAGGCGGTTTTTCGTACAGGGAAATTGCAAATTGCCTTAAGCCTAACCAATTCTCATGCTAAAGAGGGACGGGAAGCCGAAGAAGAACTAATGGGATGCAGGATCGCCTTATTCGCCTAATGACACTAAGGGACCGATTCTCCAGTACCAGATGAATTGCTGGTCTATGGTTATGTAAGGAAAGTGGTTCTGTGATACTTCGAACTGCGTATGGCTTAATCAAGGCTTTCAGCTTGCGATCCTTTGACCGCATATTCTGTAACCACTTACATAGCAACGTTCGGAGTGGCGTGGGTTGCGAATGAACTGGAACGTGGAGTGGAATAGTGTAGTGTTCAGTGATGAATTTCTATTTTGTACAGGGATACATTATAGCCGCATAAGGGTCAGGCGAAGACGTGAAAATGGTCGCAATATTTAATTTTCTGTTTGGAGACGTGTACAGAGAGCCGTGGAACTCGTATGCTATAGCACCTGGTTTGGCACCCCATACCAGGTACTATAGCATATGAGAGTAGGTCTCAGTTGATGTTAATCTAAGATGCCATAAACGCCCAACGTTACGTTGATGAGATGGTGGGATCCCATATTCACAGCTCGAAGACCCATATTTTCAGAAAGATTGTGCCCATCCCCACGAAACGAGAACTTCTCTATACCGATTTGATAGAGGCCATGTCAGTATCTTGCCATGACCACTCAGATCTCCCGACCGATCACCAATTCAACACGTGTTCGCTATTATGGGAAGAAAATTGATGAATTTGGTGAATCCCCTGCAAACACTAGAAGCTCTCCGCTATGAATTTCAGGTTGCTTGGGACACCATACCCCAAGAAGATAAGCCATTATGAATCCATCTACCAGGTCTAAACTGGTAAAGGTCCTCAATAGACTGTAACTAGACAATACTGTGCCACCGATATGGATACCAGGACGTGAGGAGATTAAAGGCAAAGGCGGAGAACTGGCCAAGGAAGGTTCTAAGAGGAACCTCCTATGACCAGAACCTGTACGTGGAATAGCTAAGGATTTCGCTAGAACGGTGATCCGGTTATGGATAGAAAGAGAACATTAACAGAAATGGCATTGTCCTTCAGGGAAGCATATGTACAGCATGGGCTTGGTTAGCGAGCTTTGGTGTAGGAGATATGAAAAACAGCAGGAAATTAGCCTTCATGTAATATGCACTTCGGAAGAGATCTATTGGATCCTGCGATTGTACTTAAATTTCCCCTGAGGAGAATAGTGACTTTTGTCGAGGACACAGTGCTAACACAGCCGAACTGATAGACCTATTGGGGGTGGTACAAAGAGCAGAGTGCTCAAGTGCATGGATTTACTGATGCCCAACCCAAAGAAGAAGAAGAAAAAAGAAGACATGTAACACCTACTGGAATTAATACCACAAAGGGGGCGCCCCAACACATTAATAAAAATTAAATTAAATTGTGTTAATCTCCTTTCTTTCTTTCTTTGAAATTATTAACCTCATTATCAAATTACGAAATTTTAAAATTAAAATTTACAAAATATTTACCACCCAAGCAGACGATTACTTGACCATATTTGTCATTCTCGTTACATTTCTATCTCTTTAAATTCTCTTAAATTTCTACGCACACCATCTTAACACTGTATTTAAGAACTCAAATACATGGAATTTTAAAAAAATATAAAATAAGTTTATACTTTCTTTTTCGAATTACTTTAGTATCCGGAAGAAAATATTTCAACATTCTTATACTAGTAGATTACTTTTGAAGTGAAAGGTCGCTAGCTTAAATAGACGAACTAATAATTTCAAATAACTTAACACATAATGTAAGAATAATGCAATAAACAATTTAACTTTTGCTAGTTAACATTTTACGATTAATAAATCTATTACAGTGATACAATTATTAACTGTAACCGCTCAACTGTTATAATTTTTTTTTCACTTATTGTTCACACAACAATGGCAAAAAATGAATTCATTTCACTAGAATGCAAAAGTAAAAATATCTTCGTCTACTAAGGTGTTATAATTAAAAGTCTCTGGGCGAAAAAAGCAAATGGTATATAATCTGTAGTTTTGACCTTGAATTTTAATATACAAGTCGCATTTAACTGCAAATTAATTAAATTGATTCTTCTCTATTTAAAATGGCCACAATTTTTTATTAAAAATACGTATTAGACTATATTTGGAACGTATATATCACATCTGGGAAAACTAGTACAGTACATTGATCTGATCTTAGATCTTGTTTGGATATATAATGTCTTCTGGTTTTACCGTGTTTGTCTCCTTGGTTTGTGTGAAAGTTTAGTTGATGACTTTAATGGAGCTTGACGCTTTTGCGAATAATTCCAAATGCAAATAATTTTATTTGCGTTATCTAAAAAAAAATAAACTAGTAACAGAACATTGTTTATAGGTTATATTTATATCTAAATTGACCAAATTTTCTAAAGGCAAATTAAGTACATTTTATTTAAAGAAAATAAGTAATAAACTCATGTATTTTGTGACTATAAATATATAAAATTTAATTTATTAGTGCACTATTTAATTATTTAACGAATTATAAAAATAAAAAGTCAAATTTAGTATTTTTATTATTAAATTATTGCTTCATACTGGAGACAATAATTATACACATGTGTACATTTGAAGAAATAATTTCTCTGTGATTTTTCATTACTTAAAATTGCTGAAAACTAAAAAAATAATTCGACAGTAACATGTAAACGATTTTCCATAATTCAACATCTTATGTTAATATCATTAATAAAACTAGTTGAAATGAGGCCAAATTTATAATTTTTAGTTAATATTATTCATCGAAATAATATTATATTTACTATTATATAGATATGATATATTCGAGATTAATGAAATTATAAATATAGTAATAAGTAAGACAATTATTTAGAGCTGTAATAAAACAGTAGATAGCTGTTAAAGACTGTATTGTTTTTCGAAGTATTCTCCACGAAGATTAATGCACTTTTGCATGCACTCAAACCAACGCTGGAAGCAGTTATTCCACTTCGTACAGTCAAAATTGCGTTTTTGAAGGCATTGACTGCTCCTTTGACTGGAACCTTTGACCACGCAGTCCATCCTTGATTTTCGGAAACGTAAAGAAAACGTTGGGACTTAACTCAGGACTGTACGGAGGATGGTCTAACAATTCGACGTTTTGTTGCGTTAAAAATTCAATTGTCTTGTGAGCTGTGTGCGAACTTGCATTGCCTTGGTGGAGGATGATTCGTCGTTGTGAGTTGGTTTCTCGGAGTTCAGCGATGACTTGCGGCAAACAAATGGTTCTTTGATATTGTAGAGAAATTGTATCTATATGACCTGCTTTCGAGACAAATGTCGTGCCTTTCTTTCTTGGAGATACTTCGAGAACAGATTACTTTTGTCGGCTTTTCTACACCTTGGAACACGCAAACATACGACTGGCGTGTATTTTCTGGCTCGTGGGAGTAAATCCAAGATTCCTCACCACTCACGATGTTGTACACACAATTCTTCATGCAAAATTTTTTGAATTGAGGCATTTGAAATCCCAATGATGCCTCAATTTCGCGATATGTCGCATGTCGATCTTCGTTGATGCTTGCGCATAGCATCGACGTTTTACTGAGTGACTGCCTTTTCTGGTGCACCAGCTCTTTGATCGTCGCTGAGACTAATCCGTTCGCGTTTGAATTCTTAATACAAACGAGAAATTGTTGACTGATGTGCTGCTTCATTACCGAAAACCGACACCAGCTTGGCGAGGCATTCTTGTTCAGTTAATTGTCTTCGAAAATTATAAAAAATTATTGTGAGTAAATTTTCATGGTTTAATTCAATTTTTCGACTAACTTGTCAACTTTGACAGTTCGTTGTAGCTACAACACTACACATGTCACACTTTACGCTAACCAAAGGTGGAGGTTAATTTTTAGCACTGACTCTTAAGGAGTATCAAAACATAAAAGACATCCCTAGTATGAGACTGACAATACAGACGTAATGGTTTTTGGTTGATGGCGAAAATGGATTGATTGGTGCGTTTCAATATAATACTGCTTGTGTGTTGATTTTTTATTTTTGTTCTGTATGAGTTAAGAACACTAATTTTACTAATATTTTACACTAATGAGTAACAATGCCTTGGTTGGTGTTCCTCATTGTTCTGAAGTATTTTTCGTGGCGTCGTTGTTACCCCTACGCTTGTATATTTTCAGAAGAAAGATAATGTATACACTACAAAGGTATATTCAAACTTAAAATACCCCTTAACAACTACTAAATTATTAAGAACTAGTCATTTTTTTTTAAATTTATTTATTGTATTTGTAAAGTCAGACCTCTTAAAAAAAGAACTTATAAATTTTATTAGAATTTATTCCATTGGGATTACATTAACGAATATTCTGAATCAAATTATCGAGGTAACTGTAAAAGTGACTAGAACATTTGGAAGCATAATTTACGAGGTGCTACCCAGAAACTCTATGAATTTGAATGTGGTACGCGAATTGATGGTAGTACAGCTCTATAGGGCTAGATGGTGTGCTCTGCGACTATACTGAGTCAGTCTGTGAAACCGTACTTGCTAGGTGGTGACAAACAGTTCTTGTATATTTGTTGTGTGTTTGAGTTATTCTGTGTCACTGCAATGTTTGATATGAAAGAACAGAGAACATGCATCAAATTCTGCTTAACTTGGTAAAACTGTAGCGGAAACTCTGAAAATGTTTAAACAAGCGTTTGGTGAAAATGCCTTAGGCCTGGCGAACAATACAACCGTTTCAAAAATGGATGTGTGTCGGTTGATTATGATGAGCGCTCCGGTCGCCCATCGATAGAAAATAGACCACAAAATGTGTCAAAAATACGGGAAACTCTCCTGCTAGAGCGAAGGAAAACAATCCATAACATTTGTAAAATTATCGGCTTGTCGTATTAGGCAAGCGGCCTGCCAAATAGCGTAACAATTCGTGAATACTACACCACGACAATGCATCAACCCACAAGGCATTTGTTGTACGTCAGTTTCTAGCCTCAACAGAACCAGTAGCACTACGACCCCCCCCCCAGATCCTGCCCCTTGTGGTTTGGTTTCTTTATGTTTTCGAAGTTGAAACTGAAGCTCGAGGGGCACCGTTTTTAGACAATTGAGGAGATCCAGACCGAATCCCAGACAGTGTTGAACACGTTCACACGGGAAGACTTCCAGCATTGCTTACAGTCATGGAAAAGTTGTTGGGATTGGTGTATTCATAAGGAAGGTAAGTACTTTGAAGGGGATGGTAGTGAATAAGTTGTAAAAATAATTGATTGTTTTTTTCACATTCCGGGGATTTCACCTCATATATGAAAGATCAATCTTTAAATCTTACTCTCAATATTTTTTATAGTTTCTTTATTTTTAAGAAAATATGAAAATATAAGGCAGCAATTCAAGAGGAATTTATGCTGCTAAATTCTAATTAACAATATTTTTTTAAAAGCACGCCGAAAAAAATTAACCTAGTTGAAATATTAACATATTTACAGCCTTTAGCTCAAGAAGCATTAAACATTGTATTAGACAATTTAAGTATCTTACTAATGGATATAAGTGTATTAAATAACAAAGCTCTGTTACTGCCATTCTAGGATTCTAGGATTTATCTAGCAAACTTATTGAAGATAATGCAAAAAAAAGGAAATGTATTGACGATATAAATTATATGTTACATTAAACTTCTAGTTTCAAAAATTCTTTTATTGTAAATACCACTACAATATTGTTTCGCCATACAATGGCTTCATCATGTGGATGAAATACTGAATATGTACAATACAAGTTTGAATATTTATGTGAAAATTATTGGGGAATGGTGGTGGAAAAATTTTTACAATCTTAAATTTAGTAAAGGGGAGTTGTTTAAATCTAGTTGGTCATTTAAAGCTAATCCTAAACTATTGTATCTATTAATTTCTAAGTTTTCTAACAGGTTAAGTTTTTTACTTTTTTCTTGAATGTGTAAAATTTTGAAATCTATATTAAATCTATGATTGATATCTATACAATGACTTGCGAAAGTTGAATCTGTTTTCTTTTCTTTATGGCTTCTCTCGTGTTCTATCATCCTAATTTTGAATGTCCTCCCCGTTTGTCCTATGTGTGTGTATACCTTATTACAATCTTCGCATGTTAACATGCGAACATTAACATCTCTCCGCTTACGGATAATGAGTATGCAAATGATTATAGTGCAAGAGTGCATTTTACATGTGGGATTAGGGCGCCGGATTTATAAGTAAAGCTCAAGCGGATTCAATAGCGTGCAAATTACCTGTGCCCATTTAAACAACTCCCCTCTACTAAATTTAAGATTGTAAAAATTTTTCCACCACCATTCCCCAATAATTTTCACATAAATATTCAAACTTGTATTGTACATATTCAGTATTTCATCCACCTGATGAAGCCATTGTATGGCGAAACAATATTGTAGTGGTATTTACAATAAAAGAATTTTTGAAACTAGAAGATTAATTACTTATTTCTTAGCGTTATAATGAAGTTTCAACAAGTATCTCCTTCGTCAATTAACTGTTTACATTAGATTTATATTATACCCGATTCCTATTGACGAGCCAATAACAGACCATTTATGTGATTAAATTAATGAATGAATTCTTTGGGCAAAAAATTGCTTTCGAAAATACGTACTTAATATAGTGAGATTTATTTATAATTGCAATGACCTTAGTTTATGAGACTTTGCTTCTGCTTTTGCTAATTGGCCAGAAATACGTCCAGACTTAATTTGATTAACGATAATGATTCGTATATTCGTATATTCGTACGTTCCCAGAAACAAAAACATTTGAGGCAGAAATTAATGATAAAAAATTATTTTAACATCATGATAAAATTAACTTTTAAAAACTAGTTTTGCCATTTAAATTAATATAAGTTTTATTCGTTTCATATATTTAACATATTTCTACATCACGTATACACATGTAGTTGTTGATGCATTTCTTTATCATACTTCGCTCTTTAGAAGTTTTATTTGTGGTACATGTTACTGTATCGCTGTATTCTTTGTTATGTATGTTTTGATTCTTATTTTCCTCTGTATTTATTTATTTCGTATGACACATCGAATACAGCATTAAATAACACGTGTATATGGGTGGCTCTTTGATAGGTTGAGTGATGGGTAACTACTGCTATGGGGAATCTTGGTAGTTTGCATCTGCTGCTAAGTTGCGTTTTGTCGGCACA
Source organism: Melolontha melolontha (assembly GCA_935421215.2). Taxonomy (NCBI): domain Eukaryota; kingdom Metazoa; phylum Arthropoda; class Insecta; order Coleoptera; family Scarabaeidae; genus Melolontha; species Melolontha melolontha. Next base: position 160,684,752 of record OW285237.1, on the reverse strand, counting down.
ATGGCTCTTTTGTAGTAGGGTGACGTCCACCGAATAATCATTCAAAAGCCTCAGTAAATATTCAGATTTAGATCTGCTCATGCCTTCAACGTTCAGTTGTAAGAACTTTTGGGTACTTCCTACGTCTATTTCAAGAGCCTCAGAAAATATTCAGATTTAGGTCTGCTCATGCCTTCAACGTTCAGTTGTAAGATCTTCAGGGCGTTACCTATGTCCCTCCTCGATGTTTTCTGAAAAGCATCATTTGTTACAATTTAGATGTTCATGCTGATTCTTTCTTTGCTAGGAAACCATTGCTAGGACTAGCAGCTTAATAGTGTAGACTATTTAGCCGTGACAAGTCACGTTTCCAGGGCACGCCACGAGGAGGCAGTCTACATTGTACCCCTTTTCTTTTTTACAAGTATAACCTTTACTACAAGGTTATACTTGTAAAATTTTATGCTAATAGCATTGGTTTTATTCCATATTATTTTGAAAGGATCAGACGACATAGTTGAAAATTTTGCTATTGTTTTAAAATTACGAAGGATATTATATGGAGCATCAAAACACTAAAATTTTATATGAATGCTGGCCAGGATCAGGTTCCACCCTTGGTTATCAAGAATTTTAGCATGCTGTTTGTTACCCGGCCACGCGTTGCTGCGCCTCAGTCTGTTCAATTGAAAAGAAAAAAAATCGAAGCACACGTTTCTAATAGGGTTAATTTCACAATGTTTGTGAGTATACAATATTTTTTGTTGTTTTGTCTGTACAGATACAGCGATTGTCTGGTTTGCGCACTCTAGAAAACGCAACGAAATAATTATATCAAAATGGAAATAAATTGAAATTGAAAAATCAAAAATGCTAGCTTGCAGTAGCTGTCAAGAAGCACGTTGTCCGGCATGAGCAAAATTTAGTATTTCGTGTGTTGCTGTTACGTCCAACAGATGGCGCTGTTTTTCACAAAAACATGTTTTTACTTGTTTCAGGTGTGACATACGCATGTTTTTACCGGTTACACGTGTGACATCTATACAATAGATAAAACACACAATGCAACGTTGTGTCAAAATTTCAGTAATCGGTGAAGAACTTCCGGAGATTTAAGATTTTGAACAAACGAACACTTACATTTTTATTTATATAGATTAGTAAAAACTCGGCATGAATTGCTACGGCACTCAAGTGCCTTTTGTCTGAGTCTGTAAGTAGTATTTGAAAGCAAATTTATTTGATCGATTTTATTAATTTTTTTGCGAATTCTATTGAGCAGCTATTTATTATTTTCATTCTTTTATAAGTGCTTTAGGATACACTATATTTTTGGTTATTCCATCTTGAGCAAAATATTAGTAATTTGTAGGTCGCCCTACTTGTAGGCATGCAAGATATAACTGACTATGTTAAAAGCATTTTCCAGATTCAAACCGCACATTTCAAGTGATTGGCCTTCAGCCGTGTTTACAGTCATTGAAAAAGCAAGACGAATGGTATGTATTGCTGTATTCTTATATTCATTTCTGGTACTTTTTTGTTAAGTGGTTCGCCTATACGTACGAAATAAAGAAACGAAGCAAGTGATAAAAATAAATTAATGTTCATAAATATTAACAATATAATTCTATTATCGAATATATGGTAATACAGTTGATTACAGTTGCGTGAAATTTTCTTGGATCCATTTACATTATATTGAATTGTTTTTCTTATATTGAATTGGTATCCATTCTGCCCTTCCCAAAAAATTATTGGATACTGCAAGGCATCGTAGGATGGATGTCTTTCACCGAACGTTCAATCGTATCATTCCGTCGATGAATAATAATGTCACACGTATTAAACTCAGCAATAGCTACTTCATCAGTAGTGTGTGCGCTATAGCGCTCGACATGCTTTCCGGCTGATATTTTGTTATTTAATGAAATCTGCACGATTGCTGACAATTAGGCTTCTTTTAACTCATTTTATCGATATGAGTAGAATATGAACGAAGACAGATAAAGCAGTAATATCTCAGTTAAACTCATATATAGAGAAACATTTACTAGGAATAGTAATTTATAAATTGAATTGATAAGAAGAGAATATTTTTCAACTATTGGTGTAAATTTGTTAGTAAATAAAGGGTTTCGTATTTTATGAATAACAAAAATTAAATTTTGTGGAAATTTATTTTTAAGAAATGGCAGAAAATACTATGGAGAATGGGTTGATTCTGTAAAAGACTTATGGAGATGTACTAGAGAAACTTCCGGATGAATCTATTCAGAATTATCATTCTAGTATATATATTCTTCGTTTTGTGCAGTTACCGTTAAGCGACGAGGCGAGTAATAGAGAAACGTCCACAGATATCTGTACGACACTTTCAGAATTAGAATTAGATCTCTATTACCGTACTGCCAGACGTATTCTTAAAAATGAGCCTGCATCAATACCGTTTATAAGTGACCCATAAAATACTTCCTGCAAATGAACAGCGAAGACAAACATTTTGTCGGCGATTTATTGGTTAATGTTGCGGTTAAAGATACTATGTTTAGGTTGACTTATTTTTATTTATAATATGCAAACAATAAAATACATGAAACAAATAAAAATAACTAATTATTAATACGATATTCATACTTTTTAAATATTAAAATAGGGGCGAACTGGTAAATATAATCATTCTAAGACATGACATTAATTTGTTTCAAAAAAACATTACACCTTGCTGTTATATGAAAACAAATCCAGCTTGATTTTGCTTTTCAGTTCCTGTGAAGTTTTTAATCTACCTAATTCTCGTATTTCTAGTGATACAGGTGGTATTATATTTTAATTTTTATGCATTTATCTTTACCAATTTCTTTAAGCCGACACAGTTTATAACTATCTGAGGGAATGGGGATACTGCATTATCTATTTTTTAGTTAAATCTCATGTGCCGGCCGATAGACAGTGGTAAGTCACAGAGGGAGAATGTTTTTGTGGTTTTCATTCTCGTTCAATGTGATTCACGAGCGTGGACGTAATAATAAGCCATGGCATGCCAATGCTCCTTGTAATTGATGTTATACTGTTGGCGTATATTAAGACATGAATCATTGTTATTATTATTATAACTTCGTCAAATTTTGACACTATCAACTTAGTTCAGCTTCATTAAGGAAATTTTCTTCTATTACTTATCAGTTTCTTTACTAGACGATAATTTTAGAAGCACCTAGACTTTGCTATTCTACACATCTAATTAGACAGAGCTGCAAGAACCTTGTCCAAGCAATATCTTATCTAAGATTCCTTTTCACAGAAAACGCATCTATCCAGGGCCAGCCAATGAAGTGGGAAAATTTACCCAATTTTTTTTTACAGATTTGAGTTGTGTGAAGTATGCCGTTTTACTTTTTAAAAATAACGCCGCTCAAGTGAGAGCCATTTCTGTGTAAACATTCTTCTAATATTTATCGAAAATTTTCCATTACTCGACGAAACAGGTCAGGTTCAGTCCGTGCAATTTCTTGTCTGATATTCGTCTTTAATTCCGGTATGGTTTGCGGTCTATCAATGTACATCCTGCTCTTTAGAAATTCTTAAATAAAATCGTATTCGAACAAATCTGGGGATCTGGCAGGTCACAAAATAATCCGTCCAGGAAGAGTTCTTTTAAAACAATAATCGACACACCAGCAGTCGTGAAATATTGAAATAATAACAAAACTACCACCATTTAAAAAAAAACGATTTTACACATAAAGCACAGTGTACATCGGACCACCGCTCCATGTTTAACGAATGCCATTAAACCCCAAACAATAATCCAAAACCTCCACGCCCTCTTGTGGGCAGGAAATGAACGATTGGACTTTCAATATTTCCCGCTTCACTGACGACAGGGTCCATCATTATATACAGGATGGGGCACGGCAATCGGATGTTTTTGAAATAACAATAAAATCGTTAGTTTATGCATTAAAAGAAATTTATTGGTAGGATTACATACGCAAGAATTTAGCAGTTCATAATTTGCGGAAAATTACTTCAGGCATGTGATGTCCGTTTTCGTTTACGCATTGTTGTAGTCGTTCACGAAAATTGACTTCCACTCTTTCCAGCAGGTTTGTAGGAATTAGATTAACTTGTTGACGTATCGCTTCCTTCAGTTCTTGTAACGTACGAGGTATACCCTCGTAAACACGAGACTTGAGGAACCCCATAGAAAGAAATCACATGTGGACAAGTCGGGAGACTGAGGAGGCCATAAAACATCACCAAATCTCGAAATGAGATGATTAGGAAACAGAGTACGAAGATCAGCAATACAGGCTCTGGCGGTGTGTGCCGTGGCTCCATCTTGCTGAAACCATAATTGTAGAGGATCCAAACCTCTTCTTTGCAATTCAGGGATAAAATAGGTGTTCACCATATTAATGTAACGCGCCGATGTTACAGTAACGGTAACATCGTTTTGTTAAAAAAAAATAGGGACCGATAACGCCAAACCTCCCCACTGCGCACAAAACTGTAACCTTAGGACTGTGCAGCGGTTTTTGATGCAGCTATTGAGGATTTTCGGCAGCCCAATACCGACAATTTTGTCTATTGACAGCCCCATTAAGGTGGAAATGGGCTTCATCACTCATTACCACCAACATGTTTTCGTTCTGCTCATAAAGTGTAAGGATTTGTTGGGCAAAATTCACTCGTTGCTGGTAATCCCTTTCATTCAATTCCTGCACAACCGCTATTTTGTATGGATGCAAATGTAATTCACCATGTAAAATCCTTCTTACAGTACGATTACTGATTCGCAGTCCGGCCGAATGAGCCCGAGCAGAGCGGCGTGGGCTTCGCAGTATCGCTTGTCTAACCCTTTCAACGTATTGAGTATTGAGCCTCGTGTTCGAAGATTATGAACCCAACGTAGGATTGTGTTAGGCGTGGGGACAGAGTCATTTCGATTAATATTTAATCTCCGACGAAATTCACGTTGAACCGTAGCCACTGATTCACTACTTCTAACTAAAGAATCATATGCAAATATGCGCTGTTCTAGCGTCCACGGCTCCATGACAGTAACTGACAGTAAAATGCTTTGAGTCAGGGAAGGTATCCCCATCTGTCAAATGTCCTTTCCCATTTCTAATGGTCGAATATTATGCATTCTAAAAACATCCGGTTCCTGTGCCCCACCCTGTATTTATAATAGCATATAAACGAACTCAACGTTTATCATCTATTTGATAAATTTCCACTTATTTCATGATATTCATATCCTCATATAGTTTATGATGTCGTATTTTTAAATTCAGCAGGACCTTCCTATCTCAATTTGTTTTATATTGCTGCAAAAATTCTTCAACGATCTGTGACGCCAGATTTTTTTCTCCTGAAATTTCATGGGATTTATTTATCACTTATTTTGCACAGTTGTGTTAATATAAATTATTTTAACTCGACAGAAAGACTTCATGTAGATATTTAGATCATTCAGATCATACACGTTACTACATTATTATTACCAGATCATCAAGAAAAATGGTAAAAGTACAGCTTTTCCACTTCGTATCTAATTGTATACTGCAACTAATTCAACTTCAACCACTGATATGGCATAACAGAAGCATAGTTTTTGATCTCCAATATAACATAAGCAAATGAATTAATGTATTATTAAGGATAACTTTCATTTCATTTCAGTTACTAAACAATCTAAAGCAGCGCCTCCAAGCATTCAATGTCTTTTTTTTTCCGATTATACTTCACTCACCAACTATTGATATTGTTGTTTTCTCTTGAAATCTCATTTATCGACATTTGCGACAAATGCGACTAATGCAAACATTCCCAAACGCTAAATTAGTTTTCCGTACAATTAATCTATTGGCACAATGGACTCTCGAGCGTACTTGACGTAAACAAGAACAACCACCGTAAACAGGTCAACAAGAGCTTCACAGCTAGAGCACGAATACACATTAATCAAAAATCAATCTCTCAATCAAGGAAAGCGAACCAGCTAAGACGTTGGCAGGTGAATAATATCCCGAACACTTGTCTCATGGTAGTTATAGTACCGGAAGGGCACTGACATTGTCTAGAGTATATTTCGCTGGGAATTTCATACATACTACCTTCCATTGTCTCAACATGACTGACGGTCTAATAAGTCGTTCACAATGAGTGATTTCCTATTGTGCTGTAAGTAGATTGAATCTTACGAAATAATAATGTTCATGATACGCTATGAGTTTGTATACAGTTGTGTACAAAATAATAATACAATGAGGAAAGGTTTGTTTATGTTTCGAGAGTTATATAATTTCTAAACGTTTCCTCTTTATGCAAATGAAATCGTTTCATAGTTTTTATATATTTATGATGCATATACTAGAAATGAATTCTTATTAAACTAGCCTACATGAAATTAAGAACCTTTTTAGAAAAGAAAAAAGTTTTGCAATAGTCATGTTTTGAAATTATTAAGAGAAAACTATGTTCATAAAAATTTCTACATGAAAAAATTTTGTTCATTCTTTATTGTTCAGCGAATATTTCGCACATAAATTCAACAACTATTTATAATTAAAGCTGTCAGCGCTGTGCGCTATAGGCGATCATAACAACACGACAATCATAACAAGTATGGTGATGTAAGTGATTCTATCCGCATTTTAAAATATAAATTCAACAAAGCCATTTTCTGTATTCATTCATTTGCAAATAGAAATTCTTACTTTTGGCATCACACTATGCTACCTTAAACGCGACGTCCTATAATAAAAGTGATTAACAAGCAGCAGCGAGTGCGCGCGATGTGCGACGGGGCTACCCTCTTTCGTTTCGAAGCCACCTGATGGAAAACGACCCCAGGTATTCCTCTGCCAGCCAGCCCAATGGTTTCGGAGAGAACGCGAGTTCAACGTCGCGAGGTGATATAGCGCCACCGTGTTACTACACCAGCACAGAATTCCCCTAAGAACACGGAAGCGGGTGGTACAATGGCAGCTACCGAAATAAAAAAAGGTTGCTCCTACTACTTGCTAAATCCAAAACCCAAAACGAACTTTGCTTAAAATAATCACTTGTGGGACAGGTGCCAATCAAACAATGTCGACAACTTAACAAAATTTAATAATATATGCCGCAGGTTTTAAACATTCGCTTTATCCCAACAATAAAATTTACAAGACAACCAAAATAATTAATAATTAAACAATCTTAAAATACTCTGAATTGATCTTCCAACGCAATCGACAAGTCAGAATGAAGGAAAGTTAATTGTAATAGAATATATTTACTGAATACTTATTGCATCAAAATATGGTGTAACTAAAATCTTAAACGTGTTTAAGACACCTAGATTTTCAAAATTTTCCACCCCTGTACCAAATAGGGTAGAGAAAGGCACAGTAATATAAATAGTGACTACAAGAAATTAAATACTCCCCCTGTAAAGCAGGATGGTACTATAAATGTTCAAAATTAGAGTACGAACAAAATCAAATATATCCCCCTGTATAAACAGGTGAGACAAAAAAATTAATTACGAAAATTAGTTAAAGCAATCTAACAAAGGTTAAATAGAACACAAATTACGTATACTTAATTCAGTGGTTCTTCACAAAATGGTTACAAAGCTATTATCATAAGCATTACTTAATATCGAGCAACGTACTCCCAAATCATTGATAACACCAAGTGTGGTCGATCTGAAGGATTCTGCCACAAAGTTGGCTTTGAGTAAAGCTCTTCTGGCAGCCGTTGAAACGGACAGTCAGATATTATACAAACTATATCTTGAACCCAGTGGTTCACACGACTAACTGTGCAATAACAAAAATATCTTAGCTCGCTACCTTCGTGTTAAGTTCAAAAACGAACGTGAAATTTTGAGATGAGAACAGATGACGTAAAGCAGAGAATAAAAGTCCTGCAATTAGACTAAATAAATTGTCAAGAACGTACAAAATTCGTTCTTCCTAGAATCAGTTCCGATTCCAACAATCAACTACACACGACACTAAAATCAGTGACTGTAAACTTTTACACCATCTGTACTTATCGTCTGAACGGCTATACAAGAGCCTTGCTACTAGGTAACAGCTGATATAAGAAAAATTATAAGGATAGCAAAAATTGAAATTATTAAACAATAATAAAATTTAGAAATTCTACACCTACTTCGTCATAGACTAAAATAACGTCCCCTAATGTATTTTACAATTGATTAGCCTTCCCTGTGATTGCTTGATGATCCAATCCCAGAATTATTTTAAAATGGAGTGTCGACTCGACACCATTTTGCACGTGGTGGATTAATACTTCCCGCGCTTAAATGGACAGAGGTTAGCTTTCCAGAAATTCTTCCAAATCTACACCGCTTACTCCAATACCACAAACAGTATGTAATTCTCCAAATCGGCCTTCCCTAAGGCACGTAAAACTTGCTAGGAACAGAAGTTCGCAGGTATAGCTACCTCACAAAGCAACGGTGAGATAAAGGTATCCTAGTCTTAAAATGAAAACGACGTAATATAAGTATCGTAAATTTACGACTAAAATTATAATCCTGAAAGAAATAAAAGAAAGAAATAAGCCAAAATATAAATGAAGAGAATAAACCTACCGCAAAGATGTAGGACCAATATACGAAAAGGCGATACAGCGGCAACTATCGCTTAAGCACTAATGGCCGACGAACACGACTTACGAGAAGAACAAGCCGGTCGTACGTCACAAGAAGTGTCGGAAAATTAAAAGAGGCAAACTAAATTCTCAAAATTTCTAAATCGATTGAAGAATGTCTTAAGAGTCTAAAAGAGCACAAAACATCAATAAATTAATGAATATTTGAAAAGGAAAACATATCAAATTGCAGGTTTCTATAACAAAGGAGAATCTTAAACGATAAAGAAAGGGCGTGATAAGCGGAAAGGTAATTTAGACTCAATAAATCAGTAAAACGAGTAAATCAACGTGGAAATTGCGTCAAGACCGTCTCTAAATTCGAAACAAAAATTACCACCACCAAAGAGTGGGTAACAGGGTTACACAACACGAGATAAAGCGAATTTCGGCGTGAATGACTAAGCGAGAAAATTTCAATATGGAAGCCGGTTGAATATGTACAGAGACATCCCAAATAATTTGAACGAAAGAAAATTAAATGAAAATACCCAGGTTTGGATACGCCTAAGCTGTACGATAATTAACAATATAATGAAATAAGATAGCATAAAACGTACATGTTGGAAAAAAAACGGTTCAAGTTGACTTGGAGTGCTTAAAATAACAGTAAATGGTTTAAGAATATATCGGCAGAACGCAGAATGATTTTCTACACGTAACAACTAGCCGACGGACCTTTTGAAATCTACCTGATGAGAATGGCTAACTGGAGCATTTAACGTTGGGTTATAATTCTCACAAATATTTTCACAAATATATTTCGTTTTTAAACTAAAGTTATTAATTTAACTACGTACTCATCTCTTATTATTATTTCGTGTCGCATATCATTTTAAAGCTTGTCTCACAAAGAATATTTTAACGATATTTGTTTCACCGATATCACAACCTTTCAGCTCGCGCTTTTGGATTAATATTATTCAAAACATCGACAACTTCGATCCTTTTCTCCAATATGGGTCGTAAACCACCCGTTTACAAACCAGTGTTCTCTTCTACAAAAATTCCTTTTTCTGTTCAGAACTTTCGTAAGTTAGAAATCTTACATCACGTGCTGTCCCAGCATGCAACACGCCGTCCAGCGTCCTTCGCTTCTATGGTAATCTGTATTGTTCAATATATATTATTCTTTTAATCAAATTCCCATTCATTTGACTAATTAATTTCTTCGTCCTCCGGCCAAACATAGCTCTATATGTTTGTCCAGGTAAATGATGCGAACCTCGCGGCCGACCAACATACGCAACTCAAAGGTAACTCTGTATTTTCCAATACATAGGTTATTTTATATTAATCACAATTAATTCACATTTAATTTACTGCCTAATTTAACGTTCTATTCAGTCTATTTTTCTGTGTTAAGTTTTAGATACTTATTTGCTGCTCTTTGTATATTTTACTTTTTTTAGTTACTTTAACATATAACAACGTTCAATTTCTTTCTTGCAAATAATAAGTACAAACTTTAAGGACAATATTGTTGTGTCTTATTTAGTTAATAAGTTGTAATATATTTATGTCAGCACACATTACACACGCCCTGGACCTTTAATGCACCACAATTACTTATTTCAAATAATTTCATTTATTGTTAGCGCAACCCCACCAACCGGCGTGTTAGTAATAATAGTTTTCAACGAAAATATCTCGAAATTCGACTTTCTTTAATAGCTGCAGCCTCGGCCGGATTAAACTCTAGTATAACAGTTTTTAGTTGCTGAAAATTCATAGCATAATTAAAAAGTGCCTTTAACAATGTTCTCAACGCTCGGCTGTGGTGGTTGAGAAATTATGAAACTCGCGAAGACATTTAGTAGATTTTAGGAATACTTCTCTTGTACCCGCTATTAAAGCCTCTACCTTGGGAAAACATTGTCGAATAGTTTCTGCCGCAAGATGTAAAGCATGTATTTTACGCGTAAGATGTAACAATCTTACAACTGTGTTATGAAAGAAAACAGTCAACCGAACGCATTGTCGCGGCACCGTTAGTCACAACAATATTTGACTCGCTGACACTTAAAATGAGTTTGAAAGGGCCGCCCTGTTTTCTATTTTTATGATGTACGGGATTCTCACATGACGTGTAAAGTCGGATTTGCTCAAGCACATTAACAGTTTATCGCATACTTTACATATTACTTTCGTTCCATCGTCGAATATATCACCAAATTCCCCAATAAACTTTTTCAGTTGATGAACATTTAAAGGATTCCTGGGCTTTCATACGTGCGGCATACTTTTATATTAAATTAAAATACTTCAACTAAGACTGCAAAGTCTAACATATTGTCATGGATTTTCCATGGACAAGCAAGGAAAAAGATTGAACTATTAGTGAACTCTGTACTAGGGACAGTTTATAAAAAAATTAGCTATTTCACTTGTATATTTATTTATTTCAGATGGGGATCGATAGGTATAATATTTTTATAAATAAGATATTTAATGTATAAAATTATGATTAGCCCTCGTATATTTAGGTGGACCAAAGGAATTGAATTTGCCGCTTTTTCGGATATTGTATTTGATAAGATGTATTGTCTGTATATTTTGATTTGATAGATGGAAGGGATAGCCAGGCGGATATGAAGAATTTTTCATTTTTGATTTAGAGGTATCTTGACTGTTAAAGTGTTTAGTTAAAAAGGATAAAATAATAAATTTTGTTCTTTGTTTTATAAAGTCGGTCTGTACTTTGTTTTGCATTTAGTATAAGGTGCAAGTAAACCTTAATTCGATTTTTGCGAAGTTTTTCATAGTTATTTGAAATCTTGTGAAAAAAGATGCCTCTCGTGTATTTTAAAATCACACAAAAACTTAATGTAAGTTGATAAAAATTATATTATTTATTTATTAGATATTAGGATTATTTTCAGTGCTATAAATTTTGTATTTATTGTAATAATAATGTGTTTGAAAGTAGTATATGGATATTAGCGAAAGCTTGTCATGTTTTTTTTTAAGGGAAGTTGTTTTTCTTAATATTATACTTCGAGAACATTTTTTTTTGAATTTAAGGTTGGAGGAATTGTAGTGGGGATGGATCTTGTCATGTTATTTGTTGCATGAATAAATTTTCAACTAGCGTGAGTTTTGAAAACTAATTTGTTTTTGATATTTGTTTGAAGGGGTCACAGTAGAGGTTAAACTTGACAGATTTCACTAATATTTATTAGTTTTATATTTGATCGTGTTTCACAAGAGGTTTTTCTCTGTGTGCGAGTCAATGTTCACAAAGAGTGTTTCCTCATTGCTACTGTTTAATGACGCTTTAGCACCCTATACACTTTGTAGAGGGATTTTTTTTTCTTTTTTATTTTTGAAATATATATTAATGTAAAGAAAAAAATGTGCGTATAAATTATCTGACACCTTGTGTTTTAATTTTTAATCTACCGGTATCCGAGAGGATCGACCCAGAGACGTAAGCTCAAGGATTCTACTAGACTGAATAGCCGGCGATATAAGCTGTAGTGTGAATTAAAATTAAATAAAGCAATTTCAAAGCAAATTCCACTGCACAATATGGCTAACCCAACGTGGTGCTAGAAAATTCCACTGCACAATTGGCGCAATCCAACGTAGGGCCGATATTACAGTTTTGGCGAGTCCAACGTATAATTGGAAGAAATAAAACGATATAATTCAAATATGGAAAATATAATGGAAAATTTGAAACAAAGGATGGGTAATGCTGGTTACATACATGAAGAGGGAGACGACGAGGTAGACAGTCAACAGATGATGGATATGATGCATGCTATGATGAATATGATGCAACAAAATCATAAGGAGATGGAAATAAGGATAAACAGGATAGAACAAAACTATAGTGATATGGAAAGAGGAATGGATGAAATAATAAAGAAAATGGATAAAAAAGTTCCAATAAATAGCAGTAACAATCATATAAACAAGGAAAACACAATAAGCGAAAGTAAAAAAGCACACGTCGAGGAAAAACAAGCAATAACAGAACAGGAATCAATAATAATGGAACAAGAAAAAAAGGAATCGATAATGATGCAACAAGAAGAAAACGAATCAACAATTACAAAAGAAAGTTTAGAGGACGTGCATGGGGAGGAATCTATGCCACAGGAAGAAGGAAATGATATAGATACAGAAATAGGAAGAAGAAATAATCAAATCAGGGTAAGCGAAGAAATTATATTAAATAAAATTAAGTTTGAAACTAATGAGAAAAAAGAATTCAATATAATAAAAACAAATGATAAACTAGAAAGTAGGATGGAAGAAAGTATTCACGATAAAATGAGCAATAAAGTAAATAAACAAGCAGTTGGCGTTAATAAAATTAACGATAGACGAAATAAAATTAAAAAGAAATTGATTTCTAGAAATATCATGTATAAATATAATTTGAATAATTATCTTGAAAGTAAACGCAAAAATTTCCGTAATGCTAATTTTAAAATCAACTGTTTTTCAAATAATATAAGTCAAACCCATGTCAATAATAAAATTTTAAAATATGATACTCTGAAAATTAGGAAGTATAGGGGTACTAAATTTAAATTAAACAGACCCACATTTTATAGTAAGGTAAAAGTAAAAATGAAACTACAAATGATTTACTGTCGGATATTTTTGAATAGGCCCAACTTAATAATAAATTTTGTTGTAGACTATTTAGATGTATATGCGAGATATAAGGATTTTTGCTTTTGATTTAACTAAATGGAATGTGTTGTAACAAAAGGATATATATAAATAAAATTTGGAAAAGTAAATAGGATTTGATAAATGATACTGAAATGGATTTAACGTAATAGATAATTAGGATTAGATTATTAGTATAAGAAGAGGATGTAGAAGGAAAATAAAAAAGTGTTTACTGAATTTCGTCGGGATAAAAAGTATATAATATTGAATATGAAAAAAAAAATTTTCGTCGGTAATATATGAAATAAATATATGAAATATTTATATGAAAATGAAAAAGTGTTTATATAAAAAATTTTCGTCGGGTATATTTAAATAGAATTTCGTCGTTGAGATATATAAAAAATTATTATGATAATAGAGATAGATATATATATATATATTATTGAAATAAAATTATGGTATTTATGAATATATAGAAAAGAATTACTGGCATGTGTAAAAAGGTTAATGTATAAAAATATTTGAATAGGATGGTTTACGATGTGCTGATGTAACTGACCTGGTAATGAATTGGATTAAGCAAACGGATATATATACAGGATGAGTTAAAATAAAATTTATTGTTGACATAATTAAATAATTAAAATTTATCTGCGTTTAAAAAAAATATTGATAATGGGAATTGCGTTGAAAAAAATTAAAACTATATAAATATAGGAAGAAATTGAGCTCATGATATTATTGTTGATTATTATGATTATTATTATTGAAATTGCTTGGGAACTAATGGTGTTATGAATTTGTTTATGATGATGATTTGATATATGAGATTTTGATGCTGTGTTTTTCTTTTATTTATGAAAATTCGTTGGAAACATTCATGTCCATGTGATCGAGAGTGTGCTCGAAGATTCGACGGGGATGACTGCTGCTTCGGCGTGTTCCTTCGTCTGTGATGTTTGTAACGAAGCCCATTCGAAAATGTCAAGCAAAATGACATTAACTATATAATGTCAAGCCATATGACATTAAAATAAATTATGTCAAGTAAAACGACATAAAAGATAAAATGTTTTAAGTCAAATAAGACATTTATATATTCAAAAAATTTTATATGGAAATGTTGTTGTTATATGGAGATGTTTTTTATATGGAGATGTTGAAACCGTTTATCACACTACAGCATCAGAACGACGTGGATCCTGTTCAACACTAATACAACAAGTGAGTGCCGAGAACCAAGACAGGGTGCGGTACTGTCTCGAGTGCTGTGCTGAAGATTATCCTTGAAAAAAGCTCAGTGATGTTCTGACTTTGTTCTCGGATAATTTCGGGGAATTATGTCATGGATTTTCCATGGACAAGCAAGGAAAAAGATTGAACTATTAGTGAACTCTGTACTAGGGACAGTTTATAAAAAAATTAGCTATTTCACTTGTATATTTATTTATTTCAGATGGGGATCGATAGGTATAATATTTTTATAAATAAGATATTTAATGTATAAAATTATGATTAGCCCTCGTATATTTAGGTGGACCAAAGGAATTGAATTTGCCGCTTTTTCGGATATTGTATTTGATAAGATGTATTGTCTGTATATTTTGATTTGATAGATGGAAGGGATAGCCAGGCGGATATGAAGAATTTTTCATTTTTGATTTAGAGGTATCTTGACTGTTAAAGTGTTTAGTTAAAAAGGATAAAATAATAAATTTTGTTCTTTGTTTTATAAAGTCGGTCTGTACTTTGTTTTGCATTTAGTATAAGGTGCAAGTAAACCTTAATTCGATTTTTGCGAAGTTTTTCATAGTTATTTGAAATCTTGTGAAAAAAGATGCCTCTCGTGTATTTTAAAATCACACAAAAACTTAATGTAAGTTGATAAAAATTATATTATTTATTTATTAGATATTAGGATTATTTTCAGTGCTATAAATTTTGTATTTATTGTAATAATAATGTGTTTGAAAGTAGTATATGGATATTAGCGAAAGCTTGTCATGTTTTTTTTAAGGGAAGTTGTTTTTCTTAATATTATACTTCGAGAACATTTTTTTTTGAATTTAAGGTTGGAGGAATTGTAGTGGGGATGGATCTTGTCATGTTATTTGTTGCATGAATAAATTTTCAACTAGCGTGAGTTTTGAAAACTAATTTGTTTTTGATATTTGTTTGAAGGGGTCACAGTAGAGGTTAAACTTGACAGATTTCACTAATATTTATTAGTTTTATATTTGATCGTGTTTCACACGAGGTTTTTCTCTGTGTGCGAGTCAATGTTCACAAAGAGTGTTTCCTCATTGCTACTGTTTAATGACGCTTTAGCACCCTATACACTTTGTAGAGGGATTTTTTTTTCTTTTTTATTTTTGAAATATATATTAATGTAAAGAAAAAAATGTGCGTATAAATTATCTGACACCTTGTGTTTTAATTTTTAATCTACCGGTATCCGAGAGGATCGACCCAGAGACGTAAGCTCAAGGATTCTACTAGACTGAATAGCCGGCGATATAAGCTGTAGTGTGAATTAAAATTAAATAAAGCAATTTCAAAGCAAATTCCACTGCACAATATGGCTAACCCAACGTGGTGCTAGAAAATTCCACTGCAATATGTACACCTCGAAAACACAATAATAACTATGGCCGTGGCACCAATTGTCCACTGACCTCACTTTAGCGTTGTCACACCGCTATAAAAAACTGTTCAGATATTGCAGGCATGGTCTTGTTGAAATGTAAAACGAATAATTCCAGAACTTAAAATATCTGTACATTTGAGAATTTAAATGGCTTTTAAAAAATACTACTGAAGTCCTACTTTCTGCGCTAATCCATTCCAAAACATGTCTTCATGTTTTACAGAAAAATTAAAAATCTGGCTTCTGCCTTTTTGACGTCGGACTCGCCTACGACCATCAAGGGCCACAAAGAAAAACAAAATTCGTCTGAAAAAGCAATATTGCTTCGCTCTTCATTCCAACCTGTACATGTATTACAGCATTCTAATTTGAGGGCATGAAGCCGATTAGCGAAAAGAGGTATTAGTCTTGGGCGACAGGAAGCCTATCTAAATGAACCAACCTGTTATCTATGCAAAAATAAAGTCATTTTCATGTTCAAAGGAATATTTACGGAATTCTGCAAAAATCCGTTTTACCTTATATCCAAGAGTTAAAAATATCGCTACATCCCAGTAAGACAATCATTCATGTTACAGCTTTTCGATTGGTCTGCGCGAGAGTCAGTTCTATCGCCCATAGAACATGTCTAGGATTGAGAGGTCGTAGGGTATGCTTCCTAACCCTCTAATAAACTTACAACAACTACATCACCTATTGCCGAAATGCGTAATTTTTAACAATTAGTTTCATCATTTTAACCATTTAATTATGAAACGTTGCATTATTTCACAGAAAAAATATCATCACAACGAGTTCTTTGTTCGCCAAACTTTTTTTACATTACGCTAAATTTGTAGTCAAAATGGTCGCCAGAATTGAGTCTTTCGCAAATTTTATAATGGCGGATTTTGCATAAAGATTTTAGCCCTTATCTATCAAATTGCTTTAACTCCAATTTTGGCAAAAGTTTGTTTTCTAAAATGGTTTTGTAAGCAAGCAAAATTATTGAATCTGAAGTGAAGCAGTTGAATGCAGAAAACTTACTGTGTTGCGAGAATGTCAGTTTCTTTTCTAACTTTAGAAAAGCAATACGCTAATCGTCAGCGGAAAGTATCTAGCAATAACGTAAGACTTTTATTGGCTCCGCTTGTTGCTTGGTACAGACCTTAATAATATTAACATATGAACAGGTCCTCAATAGACTGACACAAGACAATACTGTGTCAAAGGCAATGAGAGCCAGAGAATTGTAAAAGGAAGGTCCCAAGAGAAATTTCATAGAATATCTGGTTATGGCTAGAAAGAGAATATAAAAAGAAATAAAAACCAATGGAAGGTCAACTCCATACTAAAGTACAATTAGAGCAGCTGAACGCTAGGCCTTCCGCCAACCTAACTCGTAGTAATAAAAAAAAATTTAAACTATTACCGGTGATAACCGGACACCAGTCCTTAAAAAAAGCATCTGTACGACATGGACTTGGTTAGTGAGCCCTGGTGTAGAAGATATGAAAAACAGGAGGAAACTAGCCTTCATGTAATACCATGGGTGTGGAATTGCAGGGACTCCTTTCGGAAGAAAACCATTGGATCCTATGAGGATACTAAAACTTCCCCTGAGGAGGATAGTGACTTTTATCGAGGATACAAGATTAACAGAGTGGAACTGAGAGATTTATTGGGGTGGTACAAAGAGCATCGCGCTCAAGTGTCTGGACTTACTCGCGTCCAACCCAAAGAATTATGTAACTAGATAGATAGAACATTAGCATGTTTTTCCAACGAGAACTACGTAAACTGCAGAGAAATTTGTAGGTTCAATAGTATCTGCATATTTTTGTGTGGCTCATGATCTCCTTAGGGTTACCTTAAGACTTTCATCTATGCCAATAAATCAAGAATAAATAGAGACCTCAAAGTCATCATTCATGTTATTAGTAAAATAGAGACTTCTGCTAGTGAAGGAAAACATACTCTGGTAAACATACAATCCAAAGAGGCAACCGTGGTGACCATTCAACTGATATTATCTTTCATATACAGTGATAGAAGTGTAAATAAAAATAAGCACGGTATCTCGCACACGATTTGTGTCATTTCAGTCGAAAGTCCTATTAAAACGAATGGATATTGTTTTTTTAGAAGAAAGAATATCGATGAGAAGATGTTGTATAATGAAACCTTTAGATTTAGCGTTTGAATAATGTAAAGAACCACATATATTTTGCAGAATAATCATTTCCTTAATAACAAACACATTAGATCTTTATGGGGAAAATAATTGAAAAGATGTATGTATTATACTCTTATAGTTAGCTTATCGAGTTTACAACCATCGTGGCCACCGGTACTGTCGCTTTTACCGACAATAAATAAGCGAATCGCATGAAATATCAATGAGAAGCGGATTATTAAGGTGCGTCTGTACACGATTCCTCACGATAACGAACATTTTACGGTATCATTCGGTTTTAATAAGCTGTCAGTATATAAGAATGGATGATGCCGACGTACGAAGCCCGTGTATAAAATGTCAGAGACATACACGAAGGAGGCTAAATATTAAAATAAATGTTTATGCGAATACTGAGAATTGTTAAATGTTAACATCATGAGGCTTCTTGTGACGACTTTTCAAGAGAAAATTCTAAATTATGTGGCTTAAGCTGTGTACGTAATAGTGAAATTTAAAATTTAGATATCCTTATAATGTCACGTGATAAATTAAGTAACTAACCCATAATCAATATTTGGAAAGGTGTAATATGTGCAATACGAGGATGACACAGAAATCCTTCTTATGTTGGTTACTCAACCATCATTTTAGCGTTGATTTACCATTGTATCTTTGATTTACTAACATATCAATTATTCCGCAAACCTAGGAAGAAAAGCAATATTTTGATCAGAGCTATGGGATAGTTATCGCCGGGGTTAGTAAATCTCCTTTAACCGGACATCATTTGTAGCATATCACAGTCATTTGTTTTTGGTCAAGTGATCAAGAACGATAATGATACAATATTATTGAACATTATATAATATTTCACTTTCAGCATTTAAAAACACATCATCTTATAATGCCAGATAATTTTAAAATGACATTATATTGGAGAAGAGCGATATTTCACTACCGGTGATTTTTTCACCGTTACTAAAATGTCACGGTTGGCAACAGTGACGCAAAATAGAAAAGAACTGTGAAGTTAATGAAAGAATACAACTAAATTTCTCTGGTAGATTTCTATTACGCCACAAGTACCGAAAAGTATAGCTCGGTTAATACCTGAAGGCACCCAGGATGCGCAAGGTGTGGCTAAAATATGTCTATATATCTCGTTTCATGCTGCGTTTTCCTTTTTTGTCTTAAAATTGTTATCGACGCAATCACGCCATCAAATGTTAACCGATATAAGCGTTACATTAAATACAACTACTTTTGGATTCTAGATTTAAAAATTTAGTGTTCACAAATGCATCGGCTGCAAATTTCTCAAATAAATTATAACTGACGAAGTACCAAAAAATGGGCAGACCAAATGTAAGAAAAAATTGAGCGAGTTGCTTTAAACAGAAATCCCATCGAACTAAATATCTGGTCTTCATTTCATGAAAGCATGTCAGGATTTGCCTCAGGAGAAGCAGTTTCTACTCTTGACATTATAGAGGTACAAAGAGGAAATTTTAGATTACTACGCTGATCTGTTTTTATGGCGGAGAAAATACCACCCTATGTTTGTTGTATTGTTTGTTGTATTTACAAGTATTTGATGCTGCCTCGATACTCTACTTGATCGATTTTCACATTTGCATTCGACATGCTGTCTTTTTACTAATTTACTGCACAGTAATACTTCAAATTCTTGACATAAGATTTAACAGTGACGCTTTGAAAATGTCATTACTACTTACCATTATAACAAGATCTTGCTTTGTTCAAGGAAAATGGTCTAGGCTAACTAGATATCAATAGCCCCTCATAGATGTAATATATAATTTCATTGGACCAATCGACATGGCTTTTCTTTTTTAAGCGATTGTCAGATTATATGCGATTGAAGGTGAACAAACCTTTTTCACGGCTAAATGTTCATACAGTATCTTATGTAAGCTTGTCTTCTTACACTAATTAACTGTTCTGCTTTGGAAAACAATCGCACGGAACACTAATTACTGTTTCTATCACCACAAAAACGGATTAGCATAATAATCTAAAATTTCCTCTTCGCACTTCTATAACGGCTCGAGTAGAAGCTGCTTCTTCTGGGGCAAATAATGACATGCTTTCGTGAAATAAAGACCAAAGGTGGTTTTTTTACCAAAAGTGGTAATGAAATCTACGAAGATATACTTAACACACTTGGCGATCAATGCTCAAAATAGAAAGACTTTCGGTTGAAGATGAGAAGCGACCAGGAGGATCGATTTCGGTGTCCACCCTCGAAAATATTGACGCAGTTCATGGCATGATATTATCAGACCGTCGAATTGGGCTGAAACATATAGCTCAGGCACTAAAGATTTCATATGAACCGTCCATCATATAGTTCACGTGAAAAGAATATCTGGAAAATGGATTTCTAAATTCTTGAACACAAACGAGCAAGAGTGAAAGCATCACGGTCAATCTGTGCCTGTTTTGAAGGAGATGCAGATTTTTTGAACCATCTTGTAACTATGGCTGAAACATGGGTCCATTTTTACTACCCAAAAACAAAACAGCAATCGATGGAGTGGAAGCATCATGGTTCTCCAAGGCTCAGGAAGTTTCAAGTTCTGTATTCAAAAATCCGTTGGAAGAGTTCTTGCTTCAGTTTTTTGGGATACCCGTGGAATAATTATGATCGATTATCTAAAAAAGGATCAGACCACCACTGGAGATTCTTATTCTAAATTACTAATCACCCTGAGAGAGAAAATTAAGAAAACAAGACGTGGCATGTTAGAGAAAAGTGTGTTGCTTTTGCAGGACAATGTCCCTGCATACAAATCGCGCATTACCATGAATATAATTTGGGATCTAGGGTTCCAATTACTGGAACACCGGCCATATTCTCCAGACTTAGCGCACTCGGACTATTATCTGTTCCCTTTATTGAAAAAAAATTTAAAAGGACGTCAATTTTTGTGTAACAAAGAGTAATAGATGTTGTGGAGGGCTGGTTTGCAGACCAAGATAACTCTTTTTTTTAGAAAGGTTAAAGGCGTTGCAGAATCGCTGTAAATTAATACACTTAGTATTGATTTAAACGGAGACTATGTTGAATAATAAAATATTCTAAGTCACAACTTTAATAAATTGTTTCAATAGTAGGCTAAGAATATATCAATACCCCCTCGTACATAGGTGACGAATCTTAGATCGCTGCATATGCAGCCGAAAGCAAACATCCATCTACGGTACAGGTGCTTCGCGATAAGCCAAACCCAACAAAATTTGTTCGCACAAAAAGTACTTCAAAGAAAATGGTCACCTGTTTTCGGGGGATAATAACAAGAGGCTATGGTGCCATGTAGAATGGTCAATTTTGAATAGTACACAGCTATCTTTTTGACAAAAGTCTTTGAAGACATAAGAAAAAGACAACACAATTTTTGACTAGTCAACGCATCAAATTGATGGATCATCTGCCGTACAGTCCTGATCTGGCACTCGATAATTTTTTTGTTCCTATACATCAGGGGTGGCCAAGAGGTCGACCGCGGTCTACCGGTCGACAGCGAAGGCGGTTTAGGTAGCCCCCAAGAGATAAATAAATAAACTGAAAAAGAAGACAAAAAAAAATCTAGTGTATTCGCGCCAATAACTACCCACGCGCTTTGGTCGTAGCGCAGTGCAAGTTACGCCATCTAGTTTCACTAGGTAGTACTAACTTGCCTAGAACAATATCGACGGCGGCGATGGAAGATTCGTGAAGACGCGCGAGCGAACGCTGTGTGGGTTCGCGAGTTGTTTCTCGAAATTTCTAGATGTCGCTAATCCCATCATATAATATAAATAGCTGGCGGAAGCCACAGCGAGTCAGTTTGAATTCAGAAGCGATACGAAACGATAAAAAGTGCGTGAAGAGTCCTGGACTGAGTGTGTTTGGACATACGTATGCGTTGTGACTGTGAATACCGAACTCTCGGTCGACATCGTTTGTTCATTCGTTCCTCACGTGAAATTCGTCAGGCAGCGGCGTAACAATACTAAGTAACGTAGGGACCTTTGTGAGTTTGTGACTTTTATTTAATCAAAATGAGTGTGCCATCTGGTTCAAGTGCAAAAAAAAGTAAGACTTACCATTATCACAGTGAGTGGGAAGAGGAATTTTTTTTCGTTATGGTCAACGACAAATGTGTGTGCCTAATTTGTAATTCAAGTGTAACATTACCGAAAAGAGCAAATGTGGAAAGGCACTTTAAAACTACACATTCCAAATAAGCCACAGATTTTCCATTTGGCAGTGAAATTCGGAAGGTAAAAGTACGAGAATTAAAAAGCAGCTTAAGTGCGCAACGATCTTTTTTTACGAAACCAGACTTGAAATCAAAAGCTGCTACACTGGCGTCATTTGCTGTTACGGAAATATTGATAAAACGAAAGAAACCTTTTGAAGATGGAGAAATGATCAAGGAAGCCATGCAGAGAGCTGGAGAAGTACTGTTTAATGACTTCAAAAATAAGAAAGAAATTATTTCAGCCATAAATGCCATTTCTCTGTCACGGAACACTGTGATGCGACGAAGCGAAGCCTTAAGTGGAAATTTGGAACAATTGCTTAAGGAAGACTTGCAAAAATGTAGTTTTTTGTCACTACAATTCGATGAATCCACCGATGTGACGGACACTGCTGAATTGTGCATTTTCGTGCGTCTATTTTTGAAGATATGACCTCAAAAGAAGAATTATTGGCGATGATTCCATTGAAGGGGCAAACAAGAGGTGAGGATATCTACAGATCTTTTAAAGATTTTGTAGAAAAAACTGAGTTTCCGATTCACAAAATTGTTGCTATTACGACAGATGGAGCACCCGCTATGCTGGGACAAAGAGTTGGTTTTATTTCATTGTGTAAAAATGATAACAACATTCCAAGTTTCACCAACTATCACTGCATCATACACCAGCAAGTTTTGTGCTCTAAAATTCTTGACTCGGATATTATCATGAAAATTGGCTTTAAAATAGTTAATTCTATTCGAGCCAGAAGTTTGCAAAGGCGTCAATTTCGAGCTTTACTTGAAGAGACTGAAGCCGAACACTCGGATCTTTTGCTACATACAGATGTTAGGTGGCTTAGCCGTGGTGCTTTTTTGAAGAGGCTTCGCCAATTACTGCCAGAAATCAAAACATTCATCCATTCGAAAGAAGAAAATGTACCTGAGCTTGAAGATGAAAAATGGCTCATGAAGCTCGCCTTTCTTTGTGACATAACGGAGAAACTCAATCAGTTGAACTTAAATCTTCAAGGAAAAGACAGGAATGTGATTGATATGACAACTTTGATTAAAACATTTAAAAGTCAAATTCAAGTGCATGCATCTCAATTAAGACGAGGTGAACTAAGAAACTATAAAAACATGGAAGAAGAATGCACGCACAACTCAAATCGGGACTTTGAAACTTTCGCCAGACAGCTGGAGAACTTGCACCTGGAGTTCGAAAGAAGGTTTTTGGATGTCTTCGCTCTCGAAGAAGTGCTAAGTTTCATGACATTCCCTTTTAATGAAAGCAATGACCTTCACAGCTTGACTGCAAAAATCGGCAAGTTAAGTGATTCTGAATCTGTTGTGGTGGAAGAAGAAATAATTAAAGTGAGATGCGACATATTTCTGAAAGCAAGAGCATTTGGCAGTAATACTGATTTTTGGAAACTGATTTGCAAAGAAAAGTTCCCATGCCTAAGAAAGGTTGCCTTATATTTGACTTCGTTTTTCGGTTCCACCTATCTTTGCGAATCGACATTTTCTACTATGAATACAATAAAAACCAAACATCGTTCTCGTTTAACAGATGCCAGATGCAATATAAAAATACTTACTAACTTATCGCCTAAATGTTTTATTTCTCTCTTGTAAACTCTATCTTAGAGTCGCCCACAAGAAACATTTTTGAACACAAGTAGACATCAGAGGTCAAAAGTTTGGCCAGACCTGCTATACATGAAGGATAAACTACGTAGTCAACGACTTTCGACGTCAGAAGAAACGGTCGATAGCTTTGAAGTGGATGTTTTGGAAACACCTTAATCGGAATGGAAAACGTTGTGTAAAAATTGGTTCGAAAGTATGGAAAAGTGCATCTTTCATCACGGAGTATATTTTGAAAAGCATTGAAACTATTTTCAATGATAATATTTGTTTTTGTTTGTTATTTTAGATAAATAAATAGTAAAAAATTATTTCATAAAAGCTTTATGTAACAATATATACATTAAACTTCGAACTGAATTAGTATATATAACATTAGTATAAGAGAATGTTAAATACGCGCTTATTTTTAACAAATGAAGGTGAATGGTGCAATAAAAATATATTTTTGATTTAAGTATGACTCATACTTCCCTGCACTTAGCTTGCATGTTTAATTATTTATTAGTCACATACCTATTATGTAATACGTAAGCATCAATTCACTTACGGATTTGTTTTTAATATACGTTTGTCATACAACTTTAATACAGAACTTTTCCTTTTGACATTCCTCTACATCCTCCGTTAAGCAGCTGATAAATTGGAACAAACGTATGCATTGTATGTATGTATAGCAGTACCTAAGTATTTTAAAAATATTTAAATATAATCGATTGGTGAATGGCGGGTTTATGCCAAAGAATCATCCTATCTAATCCAGTCATAAAACTTTATTACCTGTGGAGAAATTAATAGAAAATATTTACGATTATGGTTTTACGCAGTAAAGTGGTCTCATTTATGCTAAGAGAATCAAGTAACCCGCTGAGCAGTGATTGTAAATAAATAAGGACTTTTCCTTTAAAAAACAGTTTGTCTATATCTTCGTAACTGCGTAGTAGTTACAAAAAATAGAAGTTACTTGAAATATGGTACAGAATAAAATTGAGATTTCTTTTTCTTTGGTCGAAATAAACGCGAAAATATGACTCCTTGTTTGTATTAGAAGTTCCATAATAAAAAATATAATTTTAGTAAAATATGCAGCAAAATGTAATATTTTGCATATTATATTATTTGATTTATAAAAAAAAAACTAGCTAAACCCGGCTACGCTGTGGCTCAGTCAGAATGAAATGAATGGGAATGTAAATAAAATTATTGTGGCGAACATATATTCACCGAGAAAATACATCATTCAATTCAATACCCTGCCTTGCGTTGCTGCGGCTATGTGGAATGAAAGAAAGGAGAAGCAACCGTTTTCTAAATTCAAACCGCGCACTTGTAAAGATTGCCCTTGCGCCTCGTTTGAAATCGAACGTCATGTCGGTCGGAATGAATGATGTTCGTGGAAGTAGTACGTCTTCACCATTATAAGGTCGAATCAGAATTGTTGCTTGAATTAGATTATTCATCAATTTTGTATCTACTGATCGTGTGCTTTGTACTTTATTTCCGATTTTTCCGATTTGAACGGGTATTGCATTGAATATCCGGTTCGTACGAAAAAGCAATTCAGTGATATGCTCGATCATTCAGATATCGCAACTGTATACGTCTTCGCTGTTGATCTAAATGTTCCTGGCGTTGTTGAGACGATCGTGCTGCTCTTCTTCTTCTTCTCGATTCAACTCGTAAGACTTTCTTTCCGTTGATCTGCTGATTCTTCTGCTGGCCTTTATTTTTCCTTTTTTTTCTTTCAAAAACCCAGTTACTTGTTTAATTGTTTTTCAAATATCAATATCATTCATATTTTGGCTTTCAAATTTGACATTTGTATGTCATAATTTTTTTAAAAATAACATCTCCTTGATATTTACATCTAACCTATACACAGTGCTTTAAGTTTTCATATAAGACAATTCATTCGAAATTAAAAGTTATTTTCCTTTTTATCATCAAGATTTTATAACAATATGTTAGCATAAATAGAGTACAGTTCGTAAAGTATAAGTTTTCAGTTCATACTGCCCAAGTGTGAACTGCAAATTGTACTTTATCTCTTTCTAACATACATAAACACGCGCCGTAATACCACAGACGTTTGTCATTTTAATTTAAGACGTACGTCTTTTAAATATTATATTAAATGAAAAGGATAAGTTGTCTTATGATACGGAAATGATAGGGTGTATGCTCGAAGATCTCTACACCCCCAAAATTGTGACAACGTGGCATTTCTTACGAGTTGTTACTCTTATTAATTTCAGGGAGATTTGGGACAAAACATTGGCCCGAGTATACCAAGTAACTGTGTTGGAAACTATCGTGAAGACTCTGATAGGCTCTTTTATTACGGCGAAGAAATACAAGTTGGAAAAAGGTTGTGAATCTGCTCACAAGGTGACAAGACAACCCAAAAATGTTTGAGAAACATTCTTTAGATTATTAAGGCTTCTGATTGACCGTCTTGTAACTTTGAGTCTGAACCTTCGTGACTATCGAGTACACGATGTTCTCCAAAGATGGCTTATAAGAAATGCTTTGCAAATTTTGAGTCTCTGAAGTAAAGTATCTTGGAAGATGCGACAAAAATTCGGTAAATACTGTAAAATACTGTAGAGGCAAGTACCGCGATATCATAAAGTTTCTGGGTCAACGGTGGCCATGGGGTGAAAAACGTCTGTCTTAATTTATATCATCCTTTTGAGAAAAATCTGATCAAATTTTCAGGTTATGTGTCATACTGACATTAAGATTAATATATTGACAAATTTTAACGTCAGCCTGACACTTAACCTGAAAATTTTATCAGATTTTTCTCAAAAGGATGATATAAATTAAGACAGACGTTTTTCACTCCATGGCCACCGTTGACCCAGAAACTTTATGATATCGCGGTACAATGATGCGAATGCCTCGTGTGTTTTTGATGCGAGTGCCTCGAGTGTTTTCGGTGTTTACTATGAACACGCTACAGTTAGTACACGAGAATACACGAAGCACTCGCATCATTGTACGTGTCCCAACAGTTTTAAGGAATTGTAGCCGCTATTATAATAATTGATGTATGTATGCGTTAACATTGAACTGAAACAAAACTCTTTAAAAATTGTAACTAAAATAAAATTATTAATGAAGACTAAATAAAATTCTTATAAAAAAAAACGAAACAAAATTCTAAATGAAATGTAAAAAATTTATTTTAGTTTTTCGCGAGAGTTTGCTTAGACGCACGCGTCGAGATGTGAACAACGAATGTCATTCCCACTCTCCACATACCCCACTACATGAGTGAAAGCCATCCCTACCAGTATTCTTGAAAATTGTTAAACATATATGTATATAGATATGTGTGTGAATTTGAAGCTAAATATCTACTTTTAACTACCGCAATCTGTATATCAAAATTCAGCCTGCGTATGCTTACGTTCGCAAAATTCGAAAAGTAGTCGGTCGATTGAGTTTTTGACACAACCTTACATTCGAATACGCGAGTGTTTTTATAGTAAAATGATTTTTTTTTTTAAACTGCGCGACAAAAGTCTTCCCGCAGCGGTGAAATAAGTAGACATAGGTAGCGCAAAAATTTCTCAAATATTTTATTTGGTAGAACTTTTTTTATTACAACTTAACGTTTGCTAATCATGTATAGTTCGTAAATTATAAGTTTTCAGTTCAAGGTCAAATTCGAAGCATATTATTCAAATCAGTACTCCAGAGTCAAAGGAAGTCAGTATTCAATCACGGAAACAACCGTCTGTCATAAAAGATAAACGTCATGTTTTGCAATATTGTCTAAATTTTAGTATGTTTCTTGCAATATAACCAAAGAAAGCATATACGTAACCTACATGTTAAAATAATAATAATGAGTAAAGTGGGAACATGATTAGTTCAAAAGTATTGCTTCTTTTCTAGTTCTGTATAAATGTATTCTATCCAAGAAAACTATGCGGAATTTATGACTTTTTAATATTCGAACAAATTATTTTAAATGTTATTTACAATTATAAACTCACGAGAATATTCAATCAAAAATTTATTTAAAAATAAATACATATTTCAAGTCAGACATCAATAGTGTTTACGTTTTATAGGCATTGACGAAGACCTTTAGTGTTAAAAAAGTGTTTGCATAATTAAGAATGACATACCTACCGAAATAATTTTCTTGCACTATATCTGGGCTAAGAAGATTCAGAATGTATTAATTCGATGTATAATTTACATTTCTACTTAATTTATATATTGTTTATATTTTAAATAAATTTAAATATATTGGAAAAGAATGTAAAAGTTATGTTCGTAACTCTTTAAAAAAAAGTTAAATAAAACCTTTTGAGGGTTGTCAATATATGTTTTCAAACACATTTAAAATTATACATAAAAGAAAACATTTATATAGTCTGAAGAATTTTTCAACTGCTGTCATAATCCCGTCATCGCTATTAAATTGGTCCCACAAAGACTTTCCTTTAGTTTTGGAAATAAATAAAAATCACTAGGAGCTATGGTGGCTGGTCCATCAGCTCGAAACCTGCACTGTTAATTGCACTTAACAAAACGAAGCTCTTATGCACTGGAGCATTATCCTGATGAAACAAAATTCCACGCGCCAACGCTCCTCTTCTTTTTTCTTTGATGCAATCACGAAGTTGATTAATTAGTGTAGCGTAATCTAGCCCGTGATTGTATGTCCTCGTTCCAGGTAATCAATTAATAAAATTCCCTTGGCATCCCAAAAAATGGTGGCCACAATCTTACCCGCCGAGGGTTGGACCCTAAACTTACGTGGTGGTGCAGATCCTTGCTTTGAACTTTCGCCTCGGGATCAATCAAAGTGGTGAACCTAGGTTTCATCAACGGTAACAAAGCGATACAGAATTTTTTTGAATCACTGTTTAACAATTTTAAATTCGCATCTGAAGTCGTGATTCTCTCTCGCTTTTGTTCGGTGCCAACATTATGACACCTTATGAAGTCCCAAATAGTCATTGATTATTGTTCCAATTATACCGTTTGGAAAGCCTGTTATTTCTGCTAAATGTCTACTTGTTAACCGTCGATCTTGTTTAATCAAGTCACAGACACGACCAACATTTTGCTGAGTGCACACGGTTTGGGGCCGACCAGCACCTTTTACATGTTCGCAAGTTGTTCTTCCACATCGAAATTCTCAAGACCAATTCTTCACCACCTGATATGAAGGCGCATCATTCCCAAGTACACTAACAATATCTTCATAAATTTCTTGTGGCGCTAAACCTTTCTTTTACAGATATTTAATGACAGCGTTCGTTCGTTTTCTCCATTTTTGAAAATCTTTGGACAGCTTCTATTTTAACTCAAGACAACTTTTTAATAAATACAGCTACTAGATTCAACTTTGGCACTTTGTTTGACAGATAAAAAACGAATGAATGGTGTTTTTGTGTAATGTTTATTTCAAAGCATACTATACTAGAGACAGTAGATACTGCACATTCCTCGTATATAAGGATAAAACGAACTTTCATCACTAAACACAATGTTTGATTAATCAGTATTGATATTTTTCTGTAGTCGCTATATGCATTTTAATTTTTGCTTATTATATAATAAAGGTTTTGCTATTCTGTGAGATAAACAACTCTCACTTCAAACAATAGCTGTGTAGTAATAAAACTATGTCTATTTAAGAGATCTTCATAAATTGTGTTAGAATGTAGACGAACTCCATCAATTTTAAAAGATTGTCATCTAGCTGATGATTTAATTTTGCTTCTTGAACATAATGCAATTATCGTTTAAACCAGGAAAATATCTCATATTTACGCAATAACATAATTTGCTTTAAAAAAGGCAAACGCCTATCATTTCTTATTAGTATCACTTCATTAAACGTTATATTGTATATTATTGTCGCAATAATTTAATATGTATTGGAACGCAATTTCGCCTACAAAAATAATTAAATGAAATAAACTGCATTTAACAATTCTTCGATTGGACATTCGCTTAATTAATACCTTTATATTAACAACGTTAACAAATATTTTTCTATGGCATTTCACTATTACATAAATTTTATTTATAACTGTTCCGCTTTAATGATTTTTACTTGCAAATCTTGAACATTAACTTATCAGGATTTTTAATCGGGTAGATTATTTAATATTTACGCAAGGTACCTATCGTCGACATCTTTGAAAGTGTAACGAAAATGTTTTTAAAACCGTGCCGTTAATATTATGAAATTCAATAATTTTAATACGATTAGGATGTCGAACCGCTGTTATTTCTCTAATTTTAATCTCATAATTACTGTTTCTTCCTATATGGAAATTAAACTAGAATCTCGTTCAATAAAATAAAATTACGTAAGTTTTTGTTGTGATGATGTTGAGGAATGCTTCCATTGTTTGTTATTTTATTTCCATTATTAACTTGTTGAACCAAAAGAGGAGAGAAGATGTCGAGTTAAACAACAGAATAGAAAAGGCAAACAGGAGTTTATTATGCAATGAGTAAGATGCAAGAATATCAATCAATATATAGGCTTATCCTGACGTACGGGTGTGAATCATGAGTGTTGGTAGAGAAAGATAAGAAAAACAATAGAGCGATGAAAATGAAATCCTTATAGGAGTTCAAGGAATAACAAAATTAGATAAAGTAAGAAGCGAAAGAATAAGAAAAGACATCAAAATTGAATTAGTTGACGACTACATAGAACAACAACAATTCGGATGGTGGGATCACCTCCAAAGACTAGACACCACAGTACAAGTGAAAAGAATTTGGGAATGCAAAGTACCTTCAAGAGAAAAAGAGGTAGACCAGGAGATTTAATGAGTCTTTGAATTTTGTTTCGTGGTCGAAGTTGCCTCCATTTCCACTCCATTGTTTCGTATCTCCCAGGGTTGTGACGTGTTTGAGTCTGATTATTAATTAATCGTGTGTTGTTGTGTTTTTGTGCGGTCCTGTGTTGTGTGTCTGTAGTCTGTGTGTCCGTCGCTTTTTTGCGTTTAAGTCATATGTGTGGGTTTACTGGTCATCATCGCTTTCTTGCGTTTCTGTTGTGTGTGTATTTAATGTTTATTGTTGTAAAGTGTTATTACTGTCTGTGTTTGCGTTACGAAGTATTGTCTCTGTTCTTTTGTTGCGTTTGTCGAGTGTAATGTTATTAGCATATTGCCTAGGGCAAGTGCTAATTCGTCAACTGTGTTACGTGTTGTGTTTTTTTGTTTTTGTGTCCAGGGATTAGTTGTTGGGGGTGGTGCTGGTATGTATTTAGGTTTGGGAGTGGTTTTGTTTGCAGGGATGTTTAGGTTGTTAGAACAGTTTATGAATGTGGATAGGTGAGGACCACCGCAGTTTGCATACTTTGGTGGGGTTGTTTTCGTCTTTGTACATAAGTATGTCGAGTGTTCGTCTCCGCATTTCATGCATTTGTATTTCACATTACAGTTTTTTTGGTGATGTCCAAAAGTCTGGCATTTGTGGCATTGTATTATGTCTGTCCGTTTGTTTAATGGTTCGATTTTAATTGCGAGTCCGCAGCAGTCGTGTATGTTGTAGATTGATTTGTATTGTCTCGTCAGTTCGATCAATACTAGTGGTGCAGGTATGCCGTGTTTACCGTTCATACGTTTAATTTTTATTGTCGGGTAGCCTTGGTCAGTCAAGTCGTCTGTAATGTCAGTGTCGGTGATAAAGGTAGGAATGCCTCGCATAACTACCTTTAGTGTCTTTTCGCTTCTTAATTGAAATGTATAAAATTGTATGTGTTCATTGTCGAGTATTTGTTTAAGTGTACGGTAGTCTTCGTCAGTTTGCGGTTCGATGTGTATGCCTGGTTTCACGAGTTTGTTTTGTACAGTGTTAATTTTGTGTGTTTTAAGTATGTGTCGTATATGTGCCTATTTGTCTTTTTCAGTTATTATTATTGGTGCGATTTTGTGTTGCGTATTGCGTGTTTCGATTTTTGTGTTTTGTGTAGTGTTTGTCTTATCACTTACCCTGGGAGTGCTGTTGTTTGAAGTTGACGATTGTGGAGTGAGTTCGTTTGTGTCTTGTTCCATATTTTCCTCGGCGTTAGTTTTTTCGAGGACACTGTAGGAGTTCTTTGTTTCTATTGGTGTGCTTGCGTGTTCTGTTTTCTGTCTTTTCGCTGTTTTTTTCGGGTTTGTGAATGCGTCGGTGATTATGTTTTCATTTTCCTGTTCCGGTTGGCTTTTTGTCGGTTTTATTGGGCTTGTTTCTTCTGTGTGATGTATGGTAATTTCCAATTTTGCTGTCGGATTGTCGCGATCTAGCATGAATATTTGTGGTTGATTGCGCAAAAGACGTTGGATGTCTTCTTCCTCAGTGGTTCCTTGAATTATGGTTTCAGCATCTCTTAGTTGCTGATCGGTACATCTTCTTCTGAAGTTGGGTCTCAGCGCCAGATTAGTAATGTAAATAGTATTATAATCTACTCCTTCTCCGGCAATTTCTTCCGGGTTCGTTTAACGAATGTCGTCGTAGGTTCTCTCAAATACGATACTGCTAGTTCAGATATCGCAGTGAGAATGCGGCCAGGAGAAACTTGACCGTAAAATCGAAAAAATCCTAAAGACGGAAACCAAAACCTGTTCAGAAGCAAAGAAGCTCGCTCAGAATAGAAAAGAGTGGAAAAAAATCAAAAATAATTAGTTTATTGCAGAACTGCCAGAGCAGAGCTCTATTGAAATTCGTAAAAATATACACGGTGTTTCGCTCAAAATAAAAAGTTAACATCGTTTCTGGCTAAACCGGAAGTCTGATTTGGAATAAATATGCGCAGAATAAATAAACTGTAAACTGTAAGAAAAGATCAAATTCAATTCTTCGTAACTGATTAACACGTTCGCTACCGCCATTTAAAAAAAAACCTTTGCCACAGACCACTTTGCTTTTTTTGTAAATAATTCATGTAAATAAGGTACTGATACTATATTG
Source organism: Melolontha melolontha (assembly GCA_935421215.2). Taxonomy (NCBI): domain Eukaryota; kingdom Metazoa; phylum Arthropoda; class Insecta; order Coleoptera; family Scarabaeidae; genus Melolontha; species Melolontha melolontha. The sequence continues at coordinate 160,651,805 of OW285237.1, read as the reverse complement.
ACGACTTTTCTTCAAAAAACATTGTTATTTTTTTTATTCTGATATGACTCACATGTGGGACAGTGGACTACAGCATTAATTTTTACCAATAGTACAAATGTCTCATATATGAAGCACGGCTTCTGACTCTAACAAACATGTAGAAAAATAAATAATTGATTCAAATACAAAATAAATTTATTCAATTTTCGTACAAAAGGAAATGCAAAGCAAAACTAAAATTTTATTCTGGTTAATCTTTCCGTCTTTTTTATTGTCGTTTCTTCTTCTTGTCTTTCTTAGCGTCCATGGAGTCAATAAGTGATTATATTATTTGGCCCCTGAAGTTTAGATATGCATTTTTCTTTCCTGTAGTTTTGAGATATAGCCAGTTACTATTCCATAGCAAACGTCTACCAAATGAAAAAATAATTTTAGGTACCATCTAATGGTTTTCCTCGGTGTGGTGTTGCATGAAGCCATTTGATCCGTTCGATCAATCCCTAACATATATTTTTTGTAGTCAATAACGATATTTGATTTCACAGATTCTGTGCCCTTTCTGTTCCGCGTTTTTTGCATCTCAAATTTATGCGACGTCGAAATGACAAACACGTCTGGCGTGCTATTTGCCAACAATAACATTACCTTTTCTTTTCCATACAAACTCGCCTTTCTTTAGCTTTTTATTTATAACATCTTTGGGATTTCCTTTCTATTCGGAGTGTGCCAACTATAGGTGTATTTTTTCTCTAACATTTTTTCTGCAACACCTACACTTGTATAATAATTATCCAAAAAATTGTATGCCCCTTTCCTTCATAATACTCCATAAGTTTCTCTACCCCAGCATATCCGTGCCCAGTGCATTGTTTTTAGTGGGACCCTTACCGGAATATATAAGAATATTTAGTAAAAATCCATCCGGCGTACATAATTCATACAACTTGATCCCATATTCAGCAGCTTTGTTAGGGATATACTGTTGAAAATACAATAATATATATAATAATAAAGCTTTATCTAACGACGAAATCTAGTCCAGGATAATAAACGTTTTTTATGTTGTTGACAATATGGTTTACAACGTTGATTATTTTATGTAAACGGCTACTAGTGTCGTCATTATCGTCGTAAAAACACAAGCAACGCAAAATCAGTTCAAACCGATTACGTCCCATCGTTTTATGAAGTAGTGGATGATGATAAACTATATTTCTTGACCAATAGTGCTTCATACTAGGCAATTTTATATTTCCCATGGCAATTCAAAAAGATAAAAATCTCATCATTTCATCTCGTGTTGTATTTTTCGATTTAAGTATATTTGATTTTTCCTGCGGAGCCATTTTTGATAAGAAAAGCTGTGCCCTAATGTTTGTCCAATGAACAAGTTTATCAATCAATGCAATATCAAATAGCAGAAAAAATATTTGAAGAGGTGATGCATTTTTAGGAATATCTACTTTCATACCTTCTTGTTCATCGAATAATCGAATCGAATATTTCTGGATTTCACTCTATATCAGACCATTCATCTTCATCATCGATATTATTTTTTTAACCTTGGTCCACATTATAATTACATTTTCGTCATCGGTATTATTTTCACTGTCATTAGCCACTGAACCTGAATTTTCGGGAGAAGACAATTGCCACTTTCAGAATCTTGTTATGGTTCTTCAAAAGAATCGTCATCTTCATCAGAGTTCAAAACATTTTCATCAGCTTCAAAAACTTTTCTTGCTTCTTCTTGTAGCTCAGCCTCAGTCAAACGTCTTTTTTACATATAATACATATCAGAATAATATTTATTTACACATTTATGTAAAGATTTATTAGAGAAGAAATGATACTAGTTGAATGTACAAGAACAACATAACCTCAAAAGATATCCAGAGACCATTTGATACACATATGTGTCATACATTCGTATAGACCTCTACGGAGTTTAAAGCTTCTATCAATAGACCATACAAAATAAAAACACTTTAAGTAAAGCCACGTCTTCGGCTCATATATGAGCCGGTAGTCTATAAGATAAAGCCAGCCGACTCATATATGAGTCGAGCGGGAGCGAACCTGTTAAATCATTATCATTTCAGCAAACAGCATTTAAATAAAAGCTGATACTAATCCGCGTAGACCGATGTTGTGCATCTAGTGTGACAACGAAGGCATCGTCTTCTATAAAAAGCTTATAAATAATGTAACCGTCACTGCTGAGATTTACTATCAAAAACTCTGTCAGATTGAGGCCGCAATTTAAGAAAAATGACCGGAGAGATATCATCAACTCATTTTGCAGCACGAAAACTCGCCTCTTTATACTGCTAATATTATAAAAGAACTGGATTAGGAGATGATTTCACATCCGCCTTATTCGCCTGATTTCGCTCCGTCAGGTTACCGTCTCTTTTGTTCTCTATCAAACAACCTTCAGGAATCTCCTTTAATAACGATGTAGTTCTTGAAAATTGGCTTGACAATTTCTTCACATCCAAACCATTGGATTGCTTGAGGAGTTAAATCAAAAAATTTCCAGATCTTTAGGAGGGAAGCGTAAATAATGCAGAAGAATATACGAGGAGCGATTAATATGTCTCCGGACTGACACTGTACCACGATATTTCAAAATAATGCCGGCGCGCGCCGTTAAATAGTGGGAAGTATATGCCTACAGAGCGTGTGTTACAAGTTTCAACGTGATCGGTGCAGTTTTCGCTAGGATACCTCGATTGCGTAAAGTGCTAATTGTGTCTGCCGTCATCATTATAATGAATGATAAACATGAGGAACGCGTGTGCATTCAATTTTGTTTTAAGCTCGCAAAAGCGACTACTGAAACATAACGTGTATTCGGTGAACAATCAATGAGCCGAACACAAACTTTTCAGAAGTTGGTGCGTTTTGTGATAGGTAGCACGTTTATTAATGGCGACGAACGGACAGGGAGATCTTCGACGTCCACTACGCCCGAAAACATCGCAACAGTACAACGGCTCATTTATGAAGACCGTCGTTAGATTGACTATTCCTGACATCTGCGATAAAGTTGGAATCGGATATGGTACATGTCAGCGAATTATGACTAAATCATTGTGCATTTACTGACTAGCCTATTGTTACCCTGACTTGCTTTCAAAAGCAGAAACGAATTGGCATTTGCACTAAGCTTAAACAACTTGCTACAGACGATGACATCCCTTTTGTCAAGAACAATTACTTTAGACCAGAGCTGGCTTTGTGGTTATGATCCAGAAACTAAACAAAAATAAAGTCAGTGGGAGAATCTAAACTCGCAAAAACCCAAGAAATGCCGACAAGTGAGGATGTTTTTTCTTTTGACATGAAAGGCATACTGCACAGAAAATTTGTAATAGCAGGTTAAACGGTCAATTCCAAGTCTTATTGCAATGTTTTGAGGCAGCCCTTTGGCAAGCAGGAAATTGGCTCTGCACTATAACAATGCGGCCGTCTCACCGTTCTTTTTTCACATAAATCTTTTTTACGAAAACACAAAAGACTACTGCTCCTCCCCCAATTCATCAGATCTGGTTTCCTGCGAATTTGGTCTCTTGCCCAAAATGAAACTGCAGCTAAAAGGGACGAAAAGCATCGAAAAAATTCAAAAGGAATCGCAATCAGTACTCTACTCGTTCACAGAAAGCAACCGAATATCTTCCAGTATGGGAAGAAACGCTGGAACAGGTGCATAGTTGCGTAAGGAGACGACTTCGAAGTAAGTAAGTTGGAATATGCGTCTACCGTTTGGTACCCAATCTATGACCTATACGCGAATAAAATCGAACGCGTCCAGCGTAAATTTTTGAAGTATGTACTTGAGTTACATGAGACTACGAGGATTTGCTTGTGAGGCATGGATTGGAATTACTAGCTGTGCGAAGCTAACGGAAGCGAATCTCTTGAATATCCGGACCGACTCAGCGTCACTGTTAGCTCGAGTGAATATACTGGTACTACGCATTGCTGCTAGACACTCCCCATCTTTTGTGTTTTCAACACCAAGGACTAATATATTGTGCAGGGCTCTATTGGTGCATTCGTCGAGAAACGCGAATAATTTATTTAACGATGTTTTTATGTTCTTATGGTATTAATTAATTATCTTATTTATGTATCGTTGTATTGTCACATGGTCAAAGTTTTGTTATCCTATTTTGGATTAATCTGTTGGGCAAAATAAATCATTATTATTATTATTATTATTATTATTATTATTATTATTATTATTATTATTATTAGAAATGAAAAAACATTATACAAGAAACAGGTTCCCAATTGCATTCAAAATTTACCACTCCATATTGTGTGAAAATGTAGAAGTAAAACCTAGCCAATAAGATCAATGAATTTGTTAATTTTGCACGATTTACGGTTTCGTGACTTTTTCTTATTGAATAAAGTGTTAAGTACCTTTTTTATTTCTCATTGTTACTTTGTAAATAATGTTTCATGTCTTGTAAAAAAAAGAAAAAAAATATTTTTTCTTGTACTAACAGACATTTACTTCGGTGTCCGGAACTTTTTGTCCACGGGTGTATTTTGTTTTTTAAAAAATTAATACTTAGGCATCAACCCAATATTATAGCTACAGCCTGCATTTTAAACATTGTAAGTTTATTGCTTAAATGTTTTGTTTTATACTAAAATATATGCCTGTAAATGAAGTTTTGTCATATATATTTTTAATGTAGGTAAATGTATATTCTATATTATCAAAAATTAAGGTGGTTACCACTTGAATAATTCCACTAAGGATTTGTGGCAGTACATTTTCATACTAATATTTAGAATTTTCAAGTATTATTCATTAATTAATTTAATCGAAGATACGTTATAACTTATAACAGCTTTTAAGTAAATGTAAATGCATTTATTGGCATTTCCCAAGAGGTTTACACTTATTGAATTTTATTAGTATTTATTACATCTATTAAACTTTCACCAATCGTGTACATAATTATTGAATTTTTTTTTTAATTCTAAATTTAAAACCATATATGAATTACTAAGAAACAAAAGCGGTTATAAAAATTCCATATCTAGCGAGTTATTTAATCCGTAAATAAAACTCTCATTTATTCTCGAAAGAACTAACGAATGACTTTCAGTGGAAACAATTGCCGTAAATAAGTTCACTTGTTCCTCTCAATCTCGCAATCATAACCTGTAAAACGTATTTTTCACTTTTTACCGAGGCCCAATTAAATGTATGTAACGGTTGTTTGGAGAATTATTCATTTTACAAGTGTAGTTGCTATTACGAATGGGTTGCACATTAGGCGGATTATACCGCAGGTATTATTGCCACGTAAGAATATGTATACATCGTCATGCATTGTTGAATGTACACTCATATATTCAATAAATACAGTAGCGCCATTAATGTACATTGTTTTATCAATTTAACACGTTCAACTTGAAAGATTTTGTTGTACATGGTATTAGTACAGGTGCAATAAAAGTATATACAATTGCTTAGAAAGCTATACTTGTTATATCTTCTGCTTACAATTATTAAATTATATTTTTTAATTACTTTTTTGATCACCGATGCGAAAGAAAATGAAAAGATTTCAGAAAAAAATACATTTCTTAAGAATCCTTTTTATTACCATATTGTGTTCATTTCATTGAAGATGATGGGAATGATTAGTCATAAGCAAAGTCACTTTCTTCAACTTCAATTTAAACACATTACAATATGCAATAGACGTTGGTAGCATACCACAATATTTGAAGATATTCATTTGTGATATGCTTTAGATGAGAGTAAACACTTTCCATAAGTATTAGACGCAATTTATGTCGAAGATTCTTGAAAAGGGTTTTCTCTGTGTCCACTCTTAAGTCTTTAACTTATAAAACCTGATGAAGAACTGATAGACTTTACGGAATATTTCAAATGTTTAATTCTCCATCAACAAATCATCTTGAGAGTAATGGATAGCTACCGAATCCGGAAAACCGGAAAACGTGACTGGAAAATTAATAGGAGCTATTTAAAGTACGATGTTATAAAAGAGTGTCAACTAAAAAATGTAAAAATTTAAAACTTTGGATTCATGTGCTTGTGCTTTGGTTAGTAGTGTTTGTTAATTCGGATAATAATCCTAAAAAATATAAAAATTTGGAAAGATACATAAACAAAACCTTTATATAAATATAGAGAAAACGAAATGTTTGGCGGTGAGAAACGGAAATATAGAAATAAACATGATAATTGCTAGTAAAGATATAGAACAGGTAAATGGCTAGAAATACTTAGGATCAATAGTTGACAGTAAGAGAAGTATAGAAGAACAATTGAATAAATGAACTCGACCAAGAGATAATATTTTTTAATCAATACAAATGGTCACAAGAAAATTACAAAGACTATATCACTCTAAAAATTTTCGTTTGGTTGTGATGTAATACAGCGGTTATTCACGTATTATGACGCTAAACGAATATACGAACCTTTGTATATTCGGAATATACGAACTCTTGTATAATCACTGCTAGAACTACTATTAGATTAATACAAAGGTATTTTTAATAATATAAAATATTATTAAAAATCTGGTGTAATATTTTATATTATTTAAAATACACCAAATCTGGTGTAATATTTTATATTATTAAAAATACCTTTGTATTATACAAAACTGGTGGGTTTACCTACTCATGTATGTTTCAATTATTCTGATATACTATTAGATTACTTGCTTCGGTGATAAATCCTCAACTATTAAAAAAAACAATAAAAACAAAGATTCGGGCGACTACCCCACCTACCAGCTCCTGCCAACGTCTAGCGGCCCATCCGGCTACCAAGACAGCCTCAGCTCAGGGGTGGGAGGCCCGGAGGTACAAAAAAAGAAATGTGATAAAGGGCGCTATCGGATTTAGAACCGCTAGACGCCGCAAATTCGGAAACTTTGACCACAAAAAAAAAAACAGGCAAACCACACAATGGGTAAATGGCGCACCCAAGCCGTCCGAATTTAAATTTTAAAAAAAGAAAAAAAAAGTTTTCAGATTCCACTAGACTATGCTTTATTGCAATTAAATAACGAAAATTGAATATATAATTAAATCCCACCAAGCGATAATATATATTAGTAATTAATAATGCACTTCAAGCAATAAAAAGAAGCAATGCGAAACGACTACGTACTAATTGAAAATACTGGCTAATCTTTACTCATAAAATGATTACACCCTATCAAAATACATATTTATTCGGTTTACATTAATAATTAAAAAACTTGTAAGCCAGATCTATTGAGCAGACCTGGTATATGTTTAGAGGATTTTAGCTATATATATATATATATATATATATATATATATATATATTGTAGTGAGGCATACCCATGAACATAAGAGGACTAGAATAAAAATACAGAATTTAGAATTAAAATGTTAATTTTAGAATATAAGTTTCTGTTGGAACTGCATTTTTCACGTGCCATATCAATAAAGTTAATTCCGCATTTTTAATTGCTCAAATTTGAATCACATATTTCTTTATTTTCTTGTAGTCATTTTCAGTTACATTATTATTTCACCGAAAATATTTAACTTAATTGATTGGAAATATTTGTCACATATTATGGTCATAGCTGTACCTAATTTGAATTATATAAGGCTGGAATTATCCCAATTATAAATAGGTATTTAGCGGAAAATTGAACATTTAAAATACACTTTTGTATATTATAAAATTAAAACAATAATTTATGTGAAATATCAAAACGATTGGTACCTAGTAGTAATTTATTTCATTTTTATAAATCTATTAACAAGATTATATAAATATAAACAAACATTCCAAATAAGACGCCTGGAGATTGAGAAAAAAAACAAGAGAGAGTTGGCTTGGGTAATTAACAATTTTTCAACGCGTCGAGTTTTTATAAAAGTGTGTTCCTGAAATTAAGTGATAAAATAGAAAATAAATTAGTTAAATCTTACTAAAACATATCCTACGAGTTTCCTACCTACCAGGCATCATTTTACGAAGTTTACACAACCCTAGACCTTCCTGATTGTTTGTAAACGAAATTCCATCTTCCAAAGGACGCCAAACCACGCTTAGAACGATACCCGCATATTTCATCAACCAGAGCCTGTTATCCTGTGTATAGAGATCCTAACATCCTTCGATCATCCAGAATTCACCGCAATATCAAATTGAGTACCTATTTATTTATATCTCCTAAAATATAAAATTTTTTATTTACATCTTTAAAATAATCGTTGATATTTTTATATGAATACCTAAAATGTTAGCATTTAATCTATATACCTTTTAAACGGAAGAATACAGTTCCCTTAAGTTTGAATTATAGTTATATAGATCAAATTTTTAAGCATTCATCGTTTATAGACATAACCTTCATATCAGATATAATCACGTGACTATTCATGTATTTCTATATCTTGTATAAAACTTACCTTTTTGAATTGATTTTCTTATTAAACCAGTGACTTTTACACGTCATTCTCTTGTTTTATTCATTAAACAATATATTGGAAAGCTTTACACTTTGAATAACTTGTTTTAAAAATTCATGCTAATATTCTATCAAAACACCGAACTCGCAGAAACATTAATATTATCACCATAACCACTCAGCTAGCAGGTACTTTGATTTAGATACATATTAAGTATTTAACGATAAGTTATGCACTTAGATGAGGCCTATATAAGTTAAATATTAATTGTTTATATTATCTTATTTATGTTCTAAGTTTTACACTTGTGTCAACCGTAAATATAAACTTAACGCAATCTATAGGTCATATTTATAACTACACTTGTGCATTTTCAAATAACTTTTATTTTTCAAAGTAATCAATTAATTACTTTCACTTTAATTACATGTACCAACTTAGGGCCTTTCAGCTTATATAACAATTTATATATATATATATATATAAATATAATAACTTCGTGACCTTGGTATGATATGGTAAACCTAATCAGTAGGCGATTAAAGGTCTGTATATTACTTCAAAATATATGTATTTAAAAAACTCTACATGTTTCGGCTGTATACGCCTTTTTCAAGAGAATACAAAATATGAATGACAGGATATAAATGTCAAGTAATTAAGTTGCTATGGTTTAAATTATTCAAAGATACATTCTAGTAATAATAATAAATCATGCCTTAGTATTCCAAAAAATAGATAACAAGGTGTGAAAATATGTGTTGTTCGCTGCTAGCAATTTGTGTCTCCTTCTGGGTATGAACTTGTGTGTTGGTTGCTGCTGGCAGCTTGCGTCTCTCTATGGGTGTGTGGTTTTGTGTGAGAGCGTAAGTGTAGGGTTTTGTATGTCGGTGCGTTCGTGCGTGTGTTTAGTGATCGGTCGCATGAATTTAGAGAGGTCGGATAACCAGCCGTTGCGTAGGGCCGCCAACCCTTTCCCGACAACTTCTTTACAATTCCGTGCAGTACTTCGACGGTCTGACCCCCGCCCCAACGAGGCAAGGCGCAGACAGGCGAAGCGCACCCTGTACGGGGTTGCTCATCGCAACTAAGGGAACACTCTTAGTGGCTACCTCTTAGTTGCGATGAGCAACCCCGTACAGGGTGCGCTTCGCCTGTCTGCGCCTTGCCTCGTTGGGGCGGGGGTCAGACCGTCGAAGTACTGCACGGAATTGTAAAGAAGTTGTCGGGAAAGGGTTGGCGGCCCTACGCAACGGCTGGTTATCCGACCTCTCTAAATTCATGCGACCGATCACTAAACACACGCACGAACGCACCGACATACAAAACCCTACACTTACGCTCTCACACAAAACCACACACCCATAGAGAGACGCAAGCTGCCAGCAGCAACCAACACACAAGTTCATACCCAGAAGGAGACACAAATTGCTAGCAGCGAACAACACATATTTTCACACCTTGTTATCTATTTTTTGGAATACTAAGGCATGATTTATTATTATTACTAGAATGTATCTTTGAATAATTTAAACCATAGCAACTTAATTACTTGACATTTATATCCTGTCATTCATATTTTGTATTCTCTTGAAAAAGGCGTATACAGCCGAAACATGTAGAGTTTTTTAAATACATATATTTTGAAGTAATATACAGACCTTTAATCGCCTACTGATTAGGTTTACCATATATATATATATATATATATATATATATATATATATATATATATATATAGTAAACCTAATAAGTAGGCGATTAAAGGTCTGTATATTACTTCAAAATATATGTATTTAAAAAACTCTACATGTTTCGGCAGTACGCCTTTATCAACAGAATACAAAATATAATTTATTAAATTTTTATATTTTGTATTCTCTTGATAAAGGCGTACTGCCGAAACATGTAGAGTTTTTTAAATACATATATTTTGAAGTAATATACAGACCTTTAATCGCCTACTGATTAGGTTTACCATATCATACCAAGGTCACGAAGTTATTATATATATATATATATATATATATATATATATATATATATATTAAAAAGAAAATAAACTATTGCAAAATTGCAAAGTAGATTGTAGATCTATTAACTAACGTTGGCGGTTTGATTTTATTAAGAAGAAAAAGAAATGAATGCTTATAATTGAAATAATTGGCAAATAAATGAGAAAAATGTGATACCTAACGTTTAAAACACAGATTAACGAAAACTAGAGAACGAATTTTATTTTAACGTGTCCAACTAAGAAACACCAAAACCTTGCACACGTTTCGTACACTGAAGAAAACTCAAGGTAAGAAATCTTTCAATATTGTTAAAGCAAAAATAGGTTTTTTGTCCAAGAGTAACAGGTGTGCAATTTAGCTTGTACTCTGGAAATAAATGTAATCGAAAAAAGAAACATGTGTGAATCCTAATGAAATAAACTAATTAGGGATGCTATAAAATTAATTAAATAAAATTTGATATGATGATTGGAATAACGCAGTTATTAAGATAAAGAAAAAACAAAAATATTGAATATGTATAGAGAAAAGTGAACCTAAAAAGTTTTTAACACATTAAATTAAATTAAATATTACTATTGGCTAAATTAAAAGAAAATGTATAAAGTCCTAGCTGTTTGTCCGTCTCTGTAAGGTAATTAGCGTTGATGCTCTATCGGATCGTTGTTGATCTTAGTTCGATGCAGAAGCTTCTACAGTAGGCCGAGAACAAGCCCCTGATATATTACTAGGTTCTGAAATACGACGTTCACGCCGGCAAAAAAAATCTGTTATAGAGATCCAGGAAAAAAACAAACGAGTAAAAATTAATGGAAATAAATTAATTACAAGATTACGTACCAGAATAAATTCTAATGGTTTTTTATAACGCAACTATATATGTCGTTGAAGAGGAATTAAGTCGGCTCTTTATATCGTCATGAAATATGTGTTTGGATAATTGCAACGTGCAATTAAAAATTGTGACATTTAATTATATTACCGTATGATCGATACGGCTGCAAAAAATACGATATACTTCTTAAAGAGGTAAATAAAGCCCTGAAAGCAAGCTGCCACAATGACGATAGATAGCGATCGACCAATTGCCCGAAAGCGGTCTTAGTCTACCTCTCTACCCGTAAGATATCTCCACTCGATAATAGAGGTGGGAAGAAAGCCACGAAGAAGAACTAATACGTAATCACCTTTTTGCATTTAAAGACCGTAAGCAGGGCACTTACAGGTGGGTTCAAAAATAAATAGAACGGAATAAAATAAGAGAAGACTTTAATTCACGACGAAATGAGGACGTGTCTACGAACATGTAACATACTATGATATCGCCTTTATACATTCTCTAAAATATTTAGATATGATTGTGAGTTTAAATGGCCTTCAATTTGCCATGCAACTCCACACATCCATGCCCAGGCATTAACAGAAAATCTTCCAGATCTATTTGGCGGAGACACGTATCTTTCATCACATCTTGTGTTTCTAGGGCGGTACACATTCTCGTGACCATCGTTGACTGGAATATATTTTCGTCCGAAAATACTACACTTTCCCAGAAAGTTGGTTCGAGATGTATATAATTTAATGAATATAAGACTGGATTGGTTATTTTCTACAGATTATAACTGTCTTTTAGCACTTGCATAAGTTTTTAATTCGGAAGTGCTAAATCTGCGGCATGCTATTGACCAAGATTCTGGAAAATTGTCTTCTTTCCTTTTAACACTTTCATTTTCTTTCCATTTTTTTCTTAACACTCAAAGGCGTAGATTTATTTATATTAAATATTCTAGCTACATTTCTTATGGATCATCCTTCTTTTAGTTTTGATAATATTAATTATTTCTCACATTTAGATAATTTTAGCATTTTGGTTGATTTAAATTGATTAATATCAAATTAGAAATGTCACCAGAAAGGTCAATTTAATACAGCCAAAACTAGGTGTACGGGGTTTTATTGCAAACCAGTGTACGTACTGTGTTTGAACAATTTTACTTCACATTAATTAAAAGATATGCAGTATAAGCAATAGAGAGATGACTAAGAAACCATATATAACCGAGATTACAACATGAATAAGTATGTATAACAAAGGATTTAAAAAAAAAAGATTACTAAAAGAAATATAGAATTTTACCCAAGAATAGAAGCAAAATAATTGAAAACGCGACAACGTTCTTTTGCAGAACAGTGATTCTAGATTCTATAATGGGAATGAAATATATTCGATTAATTTTGATTATAGTTTAAGCTTAAAATGTAATTAAATGAAGCCTTGTAAATATTTCTCTGCAAAAAAAAATAATAAAACAAATCCATATGAAACAACAGTAAAACAGTAAAACAAATATTACAGTAAACTCTTTCGCCTCACACATATTGAAGGTCACTATTTTGTCACGCCTTCTGCCTAACAATAATCAACGTTCTTTTTAAATGAATAATTCAGTACACGATGTTGCAATTTCATTCATGATATAACTAATTCCACTTGTTTCATCTGTTTGCGTTCTTGGTTACGTCTCGACGTGGAAATACTTAATTACTTATCTCCTTTGCAGCCACGATGTAGGTATTAAGAGGAATTTATTGCAATATGAAATAACGTTTACGTTTCTCAACAAAACAAAAATTGTTACCTGCGAAGATAGTTAATAGAGAAACATAACTAAATCTCGTTTTGAAGTATTTATAAACGTTATTTGATACAATAGATGGGATTACATGTCTAATATCTAAACGCAATCAATCTTAGATACAAGAACCTACATTTTTTGAAGTTATTAATTGTCTTCTTCGTAGTATGTATCACAATAATATACTAAGAGTTATGAGATATTCTTCTTCTTCAGGTGCCATCTCCTCTCAGAAGGTTGGCTATCATCACGGCTATTCTCATTTTTGATGCTGCTGCTCTGAATAGTTCAATGGAGCTGCATTTATACCACTGTCTCAAATTATTTAACCAAGAAATACGTCTTCTTCCTATATTTCTTCTTCCCTGTATCTTACCCTGAATAATTATCTGTAGCAGAGCATATCTTTCCCCTCTCAACACGTGGCCCAGATATTGTAGTTTTTTTATCTTTATTGTGTTCAATATTTCCTTCTCTTTCCCAATTCTTTTAAGTACTTCACTATTCGAAACCCTATCTATCCATCTTATCTTCAGGATCCTCCTATATGCCCACATTTCAAATGCCTCTAGACGCTTGTTAGTGTCTTGCTTTAGCGTCCAGGCTTCCATCCCGTACAGCAGCACCGGGAACACGTAACATTTCAATACCCTGATCTTGAGACGCAGACTAAGGTCATTGCCACACAATACTTTCCTCATCTTGTTGAATATATTCCTGGCTTGGCCGATTCTCGTTCGAATTTCTTCTGTATATTCATTTGTGTCGGTAACAGTTGTTCCCAAATATTTGTATTTCTTTACTCTCTCTATTGGCTGTTCTCCAATCCATAAGCCTTCTTGATGTCGGTTAGACTTTGTAATAATCATGAATTTAGTTTTTCTAACATTTAGTGTGAGGCCTCTTTCTTCGCCATTTATTACAACCTGGTCCATTAATCTTTGTAAGTCTTCCAGTGATTCTGCGATAATAATGGTGTCATCCGCATATCTAATGTTATTAATAATTCTTCCGTTAACTTTTATTCCTATTGTTGTTTCTGCTAACGCTTTCTGAATGATGTTCTCAGAGTATAAATTGAACAACAACGGGGACAACACACATCCTTGTCTCACACCGCGCTTTATCCTTATATCTTCCGATACCTCTTCACCCAGCCTGACATTCGCTGTCTGGTTATAATACAAATAAGCTATTATCCGAATATCCTTGTTGTCTATGTCTTTAGCTTTGAGAAGCCGAATCAAGTCGTCATGGCGAACCCTGTGAAATGCCTTGTTGTAGTCCAAAAAGCAGATGTACAAAGGTTGATTAACGTCCATGCATCTCTGAGCCAGCACGTTAAAGCCAAATAGTGCTTCTCTTGTTCCCATTGCATTCCTGAATCCGAATTGAGAGTCACTAAGATCTTGTTCTAGTTTTCTGAATATTCTCTAGTGTATGATCTTCAGGAATATCTTGAGGGTGTGGCTCATCAGGCTGATTGTCCGATGGTCATTGCATTCCTTTGCGTTAGGTGTTTTTGGCAGGGCAATAAATGTTGATCTCAACCATTCTGTGGGAATGATGCCTGTGTTATAGATTGTGTTGTATAGATCCACCATTACTCCTATTCGCCCCTCTGTTATGAGTTTAATCAATTCTGTTGGTATTTCATCAGGACCTGGAGCCTTATTATTTTTTGCTAATTTGACTGCATGTTGTACTTCTTCTCTTGTTATGCTTGGACCTGTACGACCACTGCCTTCATCCTCCATAGCTTCGCGTCGGTGATCCTCGAACAGCTCCTGCACATATTCTTTCCACCTCTCAAGCTTTCGCTTTGTTTCAGCAATTATTTGTCCGTTTTTGTCTAAGAGAATATTACATTTATTTGTGCGCTTTATACCAGTTAATTCTTTAATCTTTTTATGTAGATTAAAATCGTCATTTTTCCTTTGTAACTCTTCTATTTCAGCGCATTTATCTCCATACCATTTCTCTTTGGCTTCTCTTATTTTCTTTCTTATCTCTTTATTTGTATTATTGTATTCCTCAATGTCTCTATTTTTTTTGCAGTCGTCTTCTTTCCATTAACTTTAGTATCTCATTGGTCATCTAGGATCTATTGCTATGCACTACTTTCTTTTGTAGTATTTCACGACTGGGTGTCATTATCTCTTCTTTAATGGATTTCCACTTTTCGTTCGGATCTTCATCTTTATTTAACCTTATTCTGCCCAACTCCTCATTGATCTTCTCAGTTACCTGTTTTCTTATTAGTGGTTCACGTAAATGTGATATTTGTATCTTTCCACTGGTTTTCTGGGGAATGAGCTTTTTGAGTCTAACTTCAAATTGGGTTATCACGGGATTATGATCTGTTTTTACGTCAGCGCCCGGATATGTTTTGGCAGATTTAATTGCATTCCGATATCGTTTATTTATTAATACGAAATCTATTTGGTTTCTACTAATCTTATTATTAATGTTATCAGCTGGAGACTTCCATGTATATAGTCTTCTTTCATGGAGTTTAAAGTAAGTGTTTGTTATAATCATGTCCTGTTCTTGGCAGAATTGTGCCAATCTATCCCCTCTTTCATTCCTAACTCCCAATCCGAAGTCGCCTATTATGTCTTCCACTCTTCCTTTTCCTATTTTTGCGTTGAAGTCGCCCATAATGATCGTGACATCTCTCGCCTTTGTCGTGTGCAAGGCCCGCTGTACGTCATCATAGAACTGTTCTATTTCGTCTTCCTCTTTATCGGCAGTGGGGGCATATATTTGTATTACATTCAGCATTCCTTGGGCTATCTGTAGTTTTATCATGATCACTCTGTCTGAGATGGGTATGAAGCTCGTTACGTGTCGAGATAGGTTCTTTTCTATTGCTATTGCTACTCCGTTCCAATGCTTAGGGTTGTTGTTTCCTAAGTAGTATATCTTTGCCTGTTGTATATTTATTTCTCCTATGTCCGGCCATCTGGTTTCACTTAGTCCCATTATGCTCACATTCAATCGTTGCATCTCTTGAAGTACGTTATAGATTTTCCCGGCTTCATATACAGATTTGATGTTCCATGTGCCTATCTTAAATTTCTTCAGGTAACTCTTTGCCATATTCAAAACCGTCCCCCCCCCCCCGGAGATCCGATTGGGGGACTAGAAACTCCGGAATATTTCGCTTTGAACTTAGCCATGTTGATTTTACTAGGGATATCCTTCGGATCTTTAATGTGGTAGTCATCCCGTGGCTTTCCACATCCTTGTGCCGTTGGCTACTTATTAGTAGCTCTTCCGCCTTCGGGAGCAATTTCTTGCTCCCAGGACAAAAGAATGCCCTTTCCCCATTATATTGGGGGGGATTGCTTATACCGGCAAACACTCGGTTGACAGAGCCTCGTTAGTTGTCTAGCAGGGCGCACCACGGGCAGGTGAGGTTGTCATTTGGGTTTGGTGTTGTTCATCCTCACCCCTTACCCCCTTATGAGATATTAGTATAGTTTATTTCAAGTTATAAGAATATAACTTTGAAGGCTCTAATACTTTTATTGCACCACCTTCTGTGATGATAATTATTATACCTGGTCTCCTTATTGAACGGGTACGGTTTACCTATTTGCAACGTATGAATCTAGGGCCGTATTGACTATAAATTAGGGCCCTATAATATAATAATAAAACACTGTTAATTTCAAGTATATAATAAAAAATATCTGTACATTGGGTTTATATACAAAGAAAAAATTACAAATCGTGTGGCAACATGTGTAGTGGATACATATAGATATATAAAGCTAATTTATTTGTAATACATAATAAAATTTTTATGTGTCACCGCATTTCATAAATATCTGTGATTGAGTCGTCTTGCAAATCGGTGTCTGTGTCTGAATGGTATTGCAAATTTATAATCAAAGGTGCTACTATTTTGTACATGCGCATATATTCGTCCACTTTTGCTATTGCGTGTTTAACAGCATTTTTCCAATTTACAGCAGTTATATGTTCCATAGCATTTTTTATGTGTGTTACACTGCTTTCACTAAATTTCGGTGTTTGATTTGTTCGTCTTATGGTATTTTTCAGTTGGGCCCATATCAATTCAATGGCATTGAAAATGCAATGGTATGGTGGTAAACGCAAAATTGTATGTCCTGCTTCTTTGGTTCGGTTATCCACATAATAATCCTTTAAATATTCTTTTGTCTTCATCACCTCTATTAATTGTTTTTTTTTTTATAATGATCCTCAAAATATAAATCATTTGCTTCTAAAAATGTTTTAATATCCTTCTTATTATTACATTTTGTAGGAACTTTGGTTTGCTGTCGAGAATCATACGGAGCGTTGTCCATCACTATCATACTATCTTTTGGTAAATTTGGCAGCAAAGTGTCACAAAACCATTCTTCAAATAAAGATGAGGTCATATTTTCATGGTAATCTAAACTTGAGGATTTAACATGTTTAGCAGATAATAGCGGCTGTCCGATCCATCCTTTTTCTGACCCAGCATGAAGAATGATTATTCTCGTCCCTCTCAAAACCGGCGCGTCCAACTGACACATACTTGAACTATCCACCCAACCTTTGCAAATTGTGTAATGGGTTGCATATCACGTCTCGTCTCAATAAGATATTAATCGTCCTTCCTGTCTATACCTTCTAATTGCCGTTAAGTATTCATATCGAAGTTTCTGTAACCTCGCGATTTCCATAATTGTGCGACGTTTGTCTATAGTGCCAAACTTAAAACCAGCTTTCTTTAGCGTCCGCTGTTGGTACTTATATTATTATTAAATTTTATTTCATCTAAATTGTAATTTAATGACTATTTAACTATATATAATAACTATATATGCAAATTAACAACTGTTGGTACTTATATTATTATTAAATTTTATTTCATCTAAATTGCAGTAATTACAATTTACTTAAATTTTATCATTACGAACCTCAGCAGTTTGTTTACCTAAAAGATAATCGTATTGAGCGGCCAGGTAGTTATTGCCGCAGGTGGTGAAATAAAAGCATTAGAGCCGTTCAAAGTTATATTCTTATAATTTGAAACAAACTATACAATCGAGGCATTTACCTATACGAGGGTGGTTCGGAAACTACGTGGCCTAACAAAGAAAGCTCAAGTTTTTTTTTTCAATATAGTATCTTGCTCGCTCAACACGCTTATTTCAACGATGTTCCAAATTAGTAATGCCTACATTGTAGGTCGATGAGTCCAAGTTCTCGAAATAGCTATACAGCAGCAATTACCTCGAAATTAGACGAAAATCTCTTAGCGCCGAGCCATTTTTTCAAGTTTCGGAAGAGATGATAATCGCTGACACGATAATGTAACGGCGTTCTGAAAGTCCTTCTGAGTGCGGTGAAAACGTCCGAAAAGGTCGTGAGAAACACTTAAACGATTCAGTTGTTGCTCCGGTGTGAGTAACCGTTGCACTCAATGCGCCGAATATTATTTCATTTCCAATTCTTCAGTTAAATTCAGTTAAAATCATTAAAAACCGACATTGGATTTTTTTTTTAATTTTGTATGGGAAACGCACTTCGGGCTCGCGATCAGATCGACAGATTTGCTACATTTTTGGCTTGTTTTGTTGTTGTCAATTGTAATTTTGTAAAAAATCTAAATTACTTTATGAATTGGAATTTTGTATGGGAATTTCACGTAAAGCACATTTTTGACAACAACCCACGTTTGGATCGTTTGATTTTCTTATTTCTTTTAATGATTTCTTAGTTATATAGTATCCGAAACATTTTCTAGAACAGAAAATTTGAAAAAATCATAATGAAATTTAAAAAATCGTGAAAAATAAAAATTAATTAAGTTTAGTATGTTTAGTGCCAACAAATGGCGTTAGTATGACAAATAACAATAGATGGCGTTATTGGTTTTACGTTTCGTTTGACGGCCATGGTTTATGTTCGATCACTATTTATCATATTTTCGTATTTTAAACACTTGCTGAATGAAATTACTTTAAAAATTGATAGTTTGCTCAAGTAGATAGAATTCGAAACATTCCTTAGATTTTAGAATCGTAAAATTGTGGTGTTGATCGTGGTTTTGATGCAATTTAAACGAAAATTTTCATCGTTTTACAGTGTTAAACCAGTTGCTCAAAATTTTGGTTCGTGGCTGCGCACATAATAGTGTTCCATGAAATGAATGTTGATCTCTTCATCAGATTCGTATTCCAATTAATGTTTTTTTTGTACATTTCGCAAATTTTATCTTCATTCACATAATGGAAGGGGTTCGGAACAATGACAACAAACTTATTAAAATATGGATTGTATTCCACAACTCAACGATTTCGTTATGGATATTGTCGACATTGAGACCAACAATACGTATTGGCTTGCCCTCAACGATGTATCTCATGTCATTACTGCGCAAAACGTACCTAATGATGTGTCGACAAAGCACCACAGTATAACGATGATTTGCCTGATCAACGAAAACGTGTATGGTTTAACCAAAAAATTCTTGGGAACTGAAAAACAAAACCAAAATTCAGAACCAATACTCGACCAAACTATCAAAACTTATATTTACCTCCAATTTCCATGATTGCAAATAATTATTCCAGAATCAAAACAAATCAAGCGACACTTTCGCCGGCTGTCACAATCAGATTAGTCAAAACAATGATTCAACACGCGTTTTAGCTCTCAAATGTCAACGTCAAACGAGATCTATTGGAACCGATAACAAACAATGCCATCTATTATCGATCGCGTTTTTTAACGCACATGCACAACGTTCAATTTCAAAATATTTAAAAAAACCGAATCAGTCGACTTAAGGCAGAACAACATCTGCCAAGTCAGCAAGTTAAAAATAATTTGTCAAATACGATGCTTTAATAAATGCATTAATAATTTGTCAAATACGATGCTTTAATAAATGATACTAGTAATACCAAAAACAGAGATACATTTTGCTTGTAAGATTCACGGTCGTTGTCAATGATTATTGCTTCTGGTATTTCGGATTCGAACCGCCCCCTTGGCACTGCCTCCTGCCTCCTTCGTAACCGACATTACGACCACTGTTTCAAAAACTATCTTCAGGGCTTCTACTATTGTTGCTGCACTGAAATTGAAAGTCTGTTAGTTTGGAATGGTGCAAAGTGGTACAGAATCGCTCAAATATGATCCAAATTAACATCACCGTGAATAAACAATATAATGAAGTGCAATCTTCCAAGGTTGTGTATTTATTTATACTGAATAGGCTCACCAAGTAAATTTTTTCCTATGATTAAATTTCAACCCCTTTTGCTAGTGTCAGTTTGATAAGGCAACCATGAAAAACAGTGTTAGCACGTTAGTGTGTTACCCTAATATACTTGACATAACGAAAAATTTTGTAATCATTCTGGATCTCAGTAACTAATAAAGCTTTTTTTGATACCGTTTTTTTTTAAATAATCCTCATATATACATTATAACTGACGTCTGTCAGCATTTTTCACGAAAATTCACTGGGGCTCCACTAAGGCACTTTTCATGATATAAGTGACATAAGACCCCAAGGTTGGAACCTCTTAAGTCAGTCAGTTTTGAGGCTAGAGTGTCGTAGATGGTACCAATCGATTACTTTGGAGAGTTATACTTCTTGAATATCGATAATCACAAACCCATAGAAAAGATGTTTAAAAGAAAGTGCTGAAATGGATTTTGGTCGCCCTACTTTTTTTCAGGTAAATGGACATTGGTCGACTGCAATACGATTTTCAGAATCTCCATGGTCGATAGCTTTGGACATATTTTTTTCGTATTGAAAAAGTATTAGTGTAAAGAGATATATGCAAATATATGCAAAATTAGAATGAAGAATCCTGGCTATTTTAAAGAAATTGCTGAAAATTTCTGAAAACAATCTGCATCATGTCCTGCAGATGACCTTTTTTTATAAATCTTTATTAGAAGTTGAGCTATTACCAATTTTCGGGAAAACAGCTAGAGAAATTTTAATTGTACGACATCTTTTACGTATTACGTATCTATATTTTTACAGATAAATAATAAAAGTTGTGATTAATTTTCAATGCTTTTAATTTACTTTTTGCATAATTTCCTTCACATTTTGATACATTATATTTCTAAATATTGATGTATAACAAAATAACAATCTTGGTCAACTTTTGAATTAAGTACATACTTCTAAAAAATCACAAATGCTCATCAAGAATTTGTGTTGTCAAATATTGTTATTTACAAAATGAAATATAAATAACGTATTCACTAAATTAAACTAAGTAAATAATAATATAATCACACTTGAAAGCTAATTGTATATGTAAATATCTATATCCAAAGTTTTAGCATTATTTTACTATAACATTAACATTAATGACAAATCAATTTAATTAAAGTAATAGGGTTTACCACCAAATATACAACACTGGAGACACCAATAACAATTTAAACAATGAAACAACATATATCACGATTCCATATGTTCCAAAATTATCAGAAAAAAATAAATACACTTTGAAAAAATATGATATAGCTACAACATATAAACTTAGTAATACTAATAAACATCCATTTTCAAAACTAAAACCTAAAATAGAAAAAAAATCGAGAAACACATATCATCTATAAAATACTATGTCGCGATTGCGGTAGTTACTACATAGGCCAAACTAAACAATATTTATACAAAAGAATACAAGCCCACAAATACTCTAAAACAGACAAAACTGCTTTATTTACACACAAACTACATCGCGATCACTAATTTGATTTTGAAAACACACAGATAATTGATAAAGAACAACACACAATGAAAAGGGAAATTAAAGAAATGATTAGTATTAAACAAGAAAAAATTCAATTAACAACAGAAGTGATATAAAAAATTGAAGCAGTATATATTGCAACATAATTATGTAACGGTCTGCAATTTACCATCATAATATATGTTGCTGTTATATAAATATATATCTTATGTTTTACTTAAATATCTGTACATTTGCTTATCATGCTGACAGTTCCGTGTTTGGATCCCTGACTTGCTGTCCGAGTAGGTTTTCGTGGTTTTCCTTCTCGTTTAAGGCGAATGCCGACAGCTTAACATCTTAAGCCGCTCCACTGGCGCATACATAATAATAGCTCATGCCTTGCCATTCTCCGTTTTTGTTGTCTAACTATTTTTTTAATACTAAGGCATAATTTATTATTATTAAACTGGATGTATCTTTGAATAATTCTATCCGTGACAACTACAATTGTATAAGTATGACATTAATATATTGTCATTTATATTTTATATTCTTTGAGAAAGGCATCACTTGCCGAAACATGTAAGATTGTTTTAAATATATGTATTTTTGAGTAAAACCAGACCTTAAATCACCAACTAATTAAATCTACAATAACATATAAAGGTCACGAAATAATTATCTATCTATATATATATATATATATATTGTATATATATATATATATATATATTAGGAATAATAGTGAGGAGAGCATAATCACTATTAATCACTGACTATGCTCTCCTCAATATTATTCCTTTGTTTCTTAAAGCTAATTTTTTTAGGGCTGTTCGTAGTCTTTTATACAATCAGTTAAGTTTTTTCTAAATTAAATCGATATTGACGAAAACTTTATTGAAAGTTTTAATGGAGTTTTTGAACCATAATTTTTTTTTACTTTGATGTAACGTATTCGAACACATTAATCGATTATGCGCGCGAGTCAAACAAACGAACATAGAAATTTCATTTGCATAATGTAGATAATTAAATTATTTTAAATTGTATAAATTTGCAGGAATGATTTTGGCGCTAGTTATTAACTACTGCAATAATTTAAAAGAATTATTTCTTAAATTAATTAAAATAGATTTTATGAATTTGATTTATATTAAAATTATTGGCTCCTACCAAAAATAAAAGTATTTTTTCTTAACTTTCTATTTAAATAAGTTTCATTCTCAATTTGTGCGAATGAAAATGCTTATTAATGAAAAACAAAATTTGTCTTATTTTTTATATAGTATCGTACATCATTAATCTCAATTTTTATCGCCCAGCAAAATAAGAAATCCGTACGAATCGAATAATTATACTAATTTTCTGCTCCACTTTTCTTTAATATGTGTTATTTCTTCTAGTACGGTTATGATTTTACGTGTATTTCATATGTTGCCCTGGGCTTTGCCATACAAATGACTTTCTGTACTAGTGTGCCCCCTTACTACATACATAGTGTTTTCTGGCCTTTCTTTGTTTGTTTCATGCTTAGTCGTCATACGACGCTGCGCAGACCTTATCTATTACAATACGGTTAATGTGAGCCATAAAGTTAATTATTTCTGAATTCTTAGTAATGTAATTAAAGTATGCCTTTTGATTTCGAGCGCTGTAAAATTACCTCAGGGAAACTGCCGTCGACTCTTTTACATTACTGTAGTCATAATACTAGATTTATGTGTGGATTGCTTGTTTATTGTAAACAAAGGACGTATAATTAGATGTAAGAATTTTCATCTCGTTCAGTTCACGTCCAGTCTCTTTAATTCTAATCAGTCGTACAAACCCTGAAGATTTTAGGATATTAGAGTCATTAAATTAACATTTTATTATCAATTTGATGTTACTTTTTATACAATCTATTTAATTGACTTTCAGTTGTGTCTGGATAATTTTAATTATAAATTATATATTACTGCAAGACTAGTAAATACAAGTATATGCTGATGGTTATATTTAATCCGTTGCTCTGAGTTTTAATGGTATTCCTCAGGGCTCAGACTGTAGAAAATTACTTTTTTTACTTCTCTATCTTTTATATTTTATATAGCGAAACACAGGAATGTTTATTAAATATACAAATTTTTTGAAAAAACCGATCAGAACATGGTTTATTGTGTATAAAAATTAAGAAGAGCAAATTGTGATGGCGTTGGTTATTAGAAGAGATGTTATTTCCGAGGTGCATTCCACTGGCGTACCAGATCAACCTCCTTCTCCCTTCCCATTTGCAGTTTCCATAATTTCGTGTGCGATATTAGATATTTTTGCAACAGATTGTTATATATTTATAATAATGTCACACTTAGATGTATCGAGAAAATGACCACTGTTCGACCAAGCAGAATATCCTGATTTAATTTACAATGGCGCAAAAATTAAATGTACAATTAGCGATATGTTTCTGATCTGTTGGACGAAAACCCACTGCGAATGACACGTGAAGAATAAAAAACACATATATAAAAAAATCAAACTAGCGTAAAATCGAATGAGGAATTTTTATTTCATTTACTCGTATGTCTACCGTTTACTTTATTATGCAATGAATCATTTTGTTCATTCTGGAATAAATACGCGAAATATCTATTACCTAGTTAAACAGCGTTACAAAATTTTCTATTGTCCGTCCGCAAACGTATTGACATAGAATTAAATTTGAATTCAAAAATAATAAATTGTTGCTATGTGTCAATAAAACAACAGATCGTAAAAAATTCTGATGTTAATAAGCAATGCATGTTTATTTTGCTACAGAGTGTTATACGAGAAGGTATTGATATATTCTTAGCCTACTATTGAAACAATTTAAAGTTGGGACACAGATTGACGGCGTTCAAGCATTTAAGAATCCGTTTTGCAGCAATTTTTTTCATGTCTAAATCGGAGTGAACTATATGATGGACGCGTTCATATGAAATCTTTAGTATTTCAGCTATATGTTTCAGCCCAATTCGATGGTCTGATAATATAATGTAATGAACTGCGTCAATATTTTCAGGGGTGACACCAAAATCGGTCTTCCTGCTCGGTTCTCGTGTTTAACGGAGAGTTTCCCTCTTTTGAATGACGCAATCCAATCTTTGACAGTCGCATATGACGAGCATTGATCGCCAAGTGTGTTAAAAATTTTCTTACCGCTTAACCTCTTCAAATACAAGTATTCGATGATGCCTCGATACTCCAATTTATCGATTTTCACATTTGCATTCGATATGATTTCTTTCAAAATTTACTGCAAAATAATCACTTCTAACAATAACTTCTTGACGTAAGATTCTACAGTGTTTCAGTGACATTTTTAAAATGTCATTATTTCTTGCCATTATAAGAGAAATTTGTTTTGTTCAAGGAAAATGGCCTAGGCTAACTAGATATCAATACCCTCTCGTATATAATAATAATGTCATATACCGAGGGAGCAAAAATGGTTATCCTAATCCTACACCACTTTCCGCTAATCACATATCAATATTTACTTCCACTTTGACGCGCGGTTATGCATAGGCGTAGATTTTTTTACTATCACTTTCGTGATGAATATGATTAAGTATAACTGAATTTAGAATTAAATTGGTCGTGCTCTAGCGTAAGTGGCATTTTTCTCAGATTTTGCTAAAAAATAATAAATATTAATCTACAGAAAACACATCTAACGTACGATTATTGACAGAAAATGATACTATTTTGTTAATTCCACTATAAATAACTAAGGAACAAAGTTCAAATGGAAAAATGGATGAAAGTATTGATATACGCGCCGTGAAAAGTGGTGTAGGATCAGAACAATCATTCTTTCTCTCTCGGTATATGATGTATGTACGAGCGTGTGTGTAATAATGTCGCAGTTAATAGTTCGACAAAACGACTATTGTCAGAAGCAATGAATAAGTTTATTATAAACAGGAATATAAACAATAAGTGTTCCACTACGTTTTATAAATTAACGACTTAAACGACTTAACGTCATTACTTACTGGTGTTCCATTTAATAAAATGCACAAAATCACAAAATCAAATAAAACACGTGTTTGAATATTCAAAATTATAGTAATAAAAATATGTACTATCGTGAGCAAATGAAAGTGCACACTTTATTATGTTGGCATGTCGAAATTTCAAAATTTATCTAATGTATAAAGTACTTTTGAAGTGTCAGTGTCAGCATTTAATCATAACATAAATGACATTAGCTTGACAATTTGGTAAAATTTACGCAGCTATAATAGTGCGTTTACTTTCAATTGCTCACGATAGTACATGCTTCATCCACTCTGTGTCTTCGCCAAGTATATAATACTAATGGGTGGTAGATAATACTAACATTTTGAATATTCAAACATGTGTTTTATTTGAACATTCGACATTAGTTATAAATAGTTATAAATAATTAATAGTTCTCGGATTGTAAAATATAGTTGTAAATATAAAGCTTGAGGATCTAGATCAACATGAATTAAAGTTTATTGAAAGTTGTTAGCGTGCCCCTCGTATCTGTTGATTTTATTAAAATATTTTTGTAGCTAAACTTTGAAAGTTTTGTTAGGCGCCTTAAAAATAATTTAAATTTATAGATTAATAAAAATAAATAGAGTAGAAATGTGAGGCGATGTAACAATCTATTCATTAAAATTGTTCCAGGTAGTAATAATGAACGAAATGACGCTGTGAACGTCTCAAGGTGATTTAGGCTCTTAAATGGTGCAATAAATATCAAAACATCCCTTTTTAATATGGTAAAAATACACGAGGTAAATGAACGCGTTCAAATGAAATTTGAACCGCTCTGTTAAATAATGTATGACTTGATATGCGATAAATTTAACAAAATTGTTGAATTAACAAATAAAAAATTTAATTTAACAATGAAATAAAATTGTAAATTATTATATTTAATGTCTTACATATATAAAAAAAATTATATATTTTCACTTATTTTAAATAACTACTAAAACTCTACTAAAATTCAGCCTCCACGTCGAATGACATCTTGTAGAGAGCAGTGTAGGGAAACTTCTTGTTCGAAATAATACTCGGCATAATATACAGCTTGATATATAAGTTTCTATTCTTAAGAAAAGTATATATACTTATATATATACCATAGACTTGATATGCGATAAATTAAACAAAATTTTTGAATTAACAAATAAAAAATTTAATTTAACAATGAAATAAAATTGTAAATTATTATATTTAATGTCTTACATATATAAAAAAAATTATATATTTTCACTTATTTTAAATAACTACTAAAACTCTACTAAAATTCAGCCCCCACGTCGAATGACATCTTGTAGAGAGCAGTGTAGGGAAACTTCTTGTTCGAAATAATACTCGGCATAATATACAGCTTGATATATAAGTTTCTATTCTTAAGAAAAGTATATATACTTCTCTGGTGGGTTCTTATTTCTTAAAAACCAATTTCACACAGATGCCAACATTTGTACAAGTTTTACCCGCGTTCAAATTTATACTTCTTCAATATAGACCGTGTCCTATGCCTTTATTTTGAAACCGTAGTTTGAGCTAGTTCGCCGCTCACTATGCTGGTTCTATGCTGAATTATTTAGGCCGCTCTTTCGCTTGGCCCATTGGTGTATGGACCGCTCACTACACTGCTCTTGACACTGATTAATTATCTCTCTTCTTCCACTAATTGCGGTCTCGCCGAAGACAATCTCCTGAGATTTCCTATCCCCAGCATTGTAGATGTATGACGCATACAGCTCACTTTCTCACACCACAAAATCAGAATGAGATCGATTATAGAAATTTTCTTGATGCTCCTTAAAATTATTTATATGTCTCCACCTTTAGGGAATATACAGCGTATCACGTAAGTTAATATCTACTTTGGAAACAACCATTTTACGAGAACAACAATGCTTTATTTCAATGTAAGTGTTGCATAAACTTGAAGATGTTTAACCAGCAGTCTCCACATGACGACTATTGGTGTATCTACACAACTTAAAGCGACGTAGTGTATTCAATCACGTGCCGGCATTTGCGGCATTATGTTTGATTTCAAACACCTAATATTCAATGAATTCTCAAAAATTATGGCGGTGGTAAACTTTTGATAGTACAGTTGATGACTGTGGTCCTCCACGACCGATCTAGCCACAAAAAAAGCGCGTGTCCAAATACTCATTTAATAATAGAATATAATGGTAGACTGTTCCTTCTTACTAGAAAATCACAATGTCAAGAATTCCATTTGCATTTTGTTTCGATTCTAGAAAGTACTCTGCATGTCCAGAAAGAGTAGCTTTTTCAAATTAGAATGGTCCAAGCATCTTTGAATGGTTTAAACTACCGGGGGGAAGTTATTACGTTTTTCAACATATAAGGCAAATAGTTTTGATCATATCCTAAAGTGGATTACACTCACGAGTTGGGCACCTTCCCTTGTAAGTCAAACGCTCACTTTCGGCGTCTTCTGTGCCAATTAAAAACGTAAGTGGGTTTCTCGTCCTCCGAAAGGCAACAGTTATATTGATGTATTATGCCACATATAGAGAAGTTCGCTTCATCCCTGAACAAAATAGCACTCATTAAACTGATTTCGTGATATGGCGGCCAGCTTGGCGCATATTTATATTGGGTGTAGATAATTTCTCTCGAGTGGCATGTACAACATTTCAATTTAGTTATGGCCTTCTCTTATATTCATATTAGCAGATAAGTTGCAAGCAAGGACGTGGAATGTCTAGCATATAAGTTGCCCAACGAATCAATATTTGGGAATCTGTTTGAAATGCTCTCAAATTACTTTATATTTTTCCGAGATTTTCATTGACGTCCACTTCTGCTATCAACAAGAATAGATCCAGTATGCTTAAATTTAGTAACCAATTGTTTAATGACTTTGTCTCTTGAACCAGTTTCATGAAACTTTCTCCCAAAATTGACTCTGATTTTCGTGCATGTCATGCCTTTGGTCTTTGTGATACCACAAACGCTTTCCTACAAATTCAGCATCGTAATGTAGATTTTAAATTGAAAAAGTTCACAATTACATACATATTTGAATCACATAACATATACAGGCTGGCCCAAAATGACCGAAGGGGTTTGAGTTCATTATAACTTCTTATTTAAGACATAATTATTAAATTTTTTTAATTTTAAATACAGTATATTAATGGAGAATATTTTTAATTTAATTATGAAAAATTATATCTCGCAAGTGGTGGCCATTTTCTGCTTCGCATATTCATGCTCTTTCCAAACATTTTCCATAACCTTTCGCAAAACTTCAGGTGTTATGTTGTTGATTTCGTCGCGTATATTATTTTTTAATTGCTGTATGGTTCGAGGCTTATTAATATAGACTTTTCCTTTCAAATAACCCCAAAGGAAACAGTGTGAAGCGATTAAATCCGGTGAACGCGGAGGCCAATTAAAATCGCTTGTACGGGAAATAATTCGTTCACCAAAAATGTCGCGTAAAAGAGTCATTGTGTCCCTCGCAGTGTGCGCCATGGCTCCATCCTGTTGGAACCATACTTGCGGATGGTTTTCCACGGCTGGCCTTAAAAAATTTTCCAACATTGTCCGATATCTAACACCAGTGATGGAAACAGCGACAACGTGTTCATTTTCAAAAAAATATGGGCCAATTATCCTTTCCGACGAAACACCGCACCAAAGGGTACACTTAAGTGGGTGTAATTCTCGCTGTTGAACTACTCTTGGATTTTCCGTAGCCCATATCCTGCACTTTTGCCTATTAACGAACCCATTTAATTGGAAATGGGCTTCGTCGCTCATAATTAAATTATGAATAAAATCATGATTTTCTTCTGCTTTTTGACGAAAATAAATTGCATAATCAAGTCGTTGCTGGTAATCTGTCGGTTTGAATTGTTGGAGAAGCTGAATTTTGTATGGAAAAATTCTTATTGTATGCAAAATTCTCTGCAGCGGCCCTCTTGAGAGGCCAAGTTGTGTCGAACGTCTCCTGGTTGATGTTTCTCCATCTTCCCGAATACTCTCCTGTACCCGTTCAATATTGTCATCCGTGTGCACCGTTCGTCGTCTGCCGGCACCAGAAAGGTTCCTTACTGCCCGTTGTTCTCGAAAATTTGCAACCAGACGGTTTATTGTTGACACTGAGGGTCCAATTCGCACATTAAAATAACGACGATATGCACGCTGAGTCAAAACAATGGATCGTTGATTCGAGAAATAAAGTTCAACGATTTTGGCACGTTGTTCAATTGTGGACTGTTCCATTTTAAATTCCCCAAGTCTTCTTTACAAAATACTGAAAACAAAAAAAGAAAATTATAATAAAAAAGTTATAAGGAATTAAAACCCCTTCGGTCATTTTGGGCCACCCTGTATTTGAAAGCAAACTATACAGCAATATGCTCTTTATTACAGATTTCGTTAATCACGATATACGTCCAATTTTCCCTCTGATATACAAATTGCGTTTTACACAGGTTAATTAAATCAAAATCTGTTTATTATTTATTGTTTATAATCAAATATTACCAGAGGATTTATAAAATATCATATTTCAATCCAGTGGGTAAATTAGCTGTCATCACTGTTTAATATTCACTTAACAATATCCACCTGCTATATAATATCAAAACATCACTCCATAAAACATATTTTCATTGCCGTTTACCTTAAAAAGCATGCACACATGTAAACAGATGATGGTAAACAAGAACGGTTAGGTAATGGTATTGTCTTTATCTGTTCACACTCCACGATTAATACAATGTTCATGTAACTCGACGGCACATTATGAACATTACTACATGTATAATTAATAAGTCGCGGGTTAGAATATCTCATCAAATATTAAAATATAAGCAAAAAAATGAAGTCGTATCCTATATTACCCAATCTCCATCTATATTTGTCGATCGTGTGGCAATACGACGTATAGTTAGAGAGGTTGTTTGAATTTTCAGCGGATACTTCATGACATAACGAAAGTGGAATTTGAAAAAATCAATTACCTGTTCGTCTATGTATGTTGCGCAATGTTGCCAGATTTGTTCACTGTATACATTACCTTAGAGAGAAACAATCGATTCGTTCTCGATTGCTATCGAGAATTCGTTATGCGAAATTCAAATTAACAAGATTAAAATTTCAGATTATTCATTCGGTGAAGGTAACTTCTAGAAATAGATCCTTTCTTTCGATTTTATATCAACAATATTGGATCCCTTTATTTTTGTCAATAACATAAGCATTTACTTTAATAATAGTAATGTCCTTATTAATGATTGAATATAATAATGTAATAGGTAGATACAACAAATACAAGTCAACCAAAGTCAGGTATAACTACTAAAGCATTAATAGGTACACTTTCAATCAAGCTTCAAAGTATAGTTTATTTCATATTATAAGAATATAACTTTGAACGGCTTTAATGCTTTTATTTCACCACCTGAGGCAATATCTACCTGGCCGCTCAATACGATTATCTTTTACGCAAACAAACTGCTGAGGTCCGTAATGACAAAATTTAAATAAATTGTAATTACTGCAATTTAGATGAAATAAAATTTAATAATAATATAAGTGCCAACAGTTGTTAATTTGAATATGTAGTTATTAGATATAGTTAAATAGTCATTAAATTACAATTTGGATGAAATAAGTGCTTATATTTATTAAACAAAATTTAAGTAAATATAGTTAAGAGAGTTGGTATATATTACATCTAATATTGAGTCTATTTATCATTTATTGTTAATCTTTACTGCTGTATACATATTTCATTTTTCTCTCTTTACTTAACGAACATGTGGCGATCTTTTGCTGAAAGTGTTAGTGATTATGATGTGGATAGTGATAATACTGTTGGAGAACGGCAGCGAAAGCATATATCAGAAGATGCAAAACAGATCATTTTCAATGTTGTCTATAATACCCTGATGGAAGAAAATAACGAACTACAAACCCAGAACATTCAACGAATATCGCAATTAACCAAGGTGCCTTTTGGAACAATATATAAAATAATTAAGAATAAAGCAGGGCTTCGAAAGCAAAGAAGTGACAAAGGAGCACCAAGAAAAATTGAAGAGTATGAAATTGATACTATTAGGCAGCAAGTATACTCCTTCTACAGAGGAAATGTTGTATCTACACTTGACTGCTTACATAAAAGAATCAGTGATGTGCCTATAAATATTCAGTGTTCTAAAGCAATCTTGTGGCGGACGCTAAAGAAAGCTGGTTTTTGGCACTACAGACAAACGTCGCACAATTATGGAAAGCCCGAGGTTACAGAAACTTCGATATGAATACTTAACGGCAATTAGAAGGTATAGACAGGAAGGACGATTCATTTAGACGAGATGTGGTATGACACCCATGACACAATTTGCAAAGGTTGGGTGGATAGTTCAAGTATGTGTCAGTTGGACGCGCCGGTTTCGAGAGAGAAGAGAATAATTATTTTTCATGCTGGGTCAGAAAAAGGATGGCTCGGGCTGCCGCTATTATCTGCTAAAAATGTTAAATCCTCAAGTTTAGATTACCATGAAGATATGACCTCATCTTTATTTGACGAATTGCTTTGTGACACTTTGCTGCCAAATTTACCAAAAGATAGTGTGATAGTGATGGACAACGTTCCGTATCATTCTCGACAGCAAACCGAAGTTCCTATAAAATGTAATAATAAGAAAGATATTAAAACATTTTTAGAAGCAAATGATTTATATTTTGATTATCATTGTTTTTGCTTATCCAGTTATGTTTAATTAATTTATACGTTATTAATTCTATTTTTAATTTTGACCCAAAGTTAATTTCATAGCAACTGATTACAAGAAAATAAAATTATCAGATACAAAATTGCAGATACTAGCTAACATTTATTTCAGCAGACGAAATTGACACAGGAAAATTTTAATAGCTAATAAAAAGGTAATCTTACCCGAACAAATAGGTACTTAACCTTTCTTGCAGAATCGATAAGAGCGAATGCGATTTACTGATTCTTCAAAATAGCAATCAACCCGCTTTTATTGGGCACGATGAAACTATGTACATACTTTCGAATACGCGTTCTTTGACTCCGATCAAAGACATTCCGTGCCGATCTCATAACAAGCGTTCTAAAAATATTCCGATTCACGAAAACACTCTAATTATCTTTCCGACCATAGTTTATATATCGCCTTGTGTAATATCTATTAAGCCCGACTTTAGTAGCATTGTATTATATACAATGAAGTACCTACCGACTTATGGCGGTCTTATAATCTCAATGGACTGCATAATTAAGTGGATGAAATTTATTCGACACAGAAATTAATTTAGTCTTCACGTAGCTTTACAACAAAGTGTTGTTCTATGCTAATTTATTTAATTTTAATTGTATTTCAATTAATAACAAGTAATTAAACTATTATCACAATTATATCTATACATATTTATAAGCGCGTACCTATGTTTAAACACCTTCAGAAAAACATACTAAATAATCTAATTTCTATTCACATATCGGATTAATTTTGTTAATTAAGGCCAAATGTAAACTTCTAGTGTTTACCCATTAAAAAAATATATAATTAGCGAACGAAATATATAAACGTGAAATATTCTTTATAAAAAACCGAAATCAAGAGCTTACCGTTAAACAAAGAAAATGTCAGTTTTGGAAAGAATAATTTAAATACCTGAACAATGTTGTAAACAAGCAAGGTCTCTTAGTTGACACAAAAGTAAAAGACATTCTGGGAACAATCATAATTCTTCGTTTAGTGGGAATGGCGAAAAAGCATAATTGTTTCGTGACACTGGGAAGCGCTTCTTATAGTTTCGCTTAAAAACAATAAGCGCTTTAAGCTGATGAGCATGCGATTGCATGAAAATCTATAGGAGACTATTTGAATTCTATGAACAATCTTTCACACAAATCTCGGTCGCAAGTATCCCGACGTTGGCTTAATAGTATAAAATATTTATCTTTCTGGGTTCTTAAATAAAATTAACGGTAATTTAAACACATACTATATTAACAATAAAAACGAAATATATTAAATAACGATTTAAAAACTAATAACAAATAATAAGAAAATTTGTTTCACAATGTGTATTTATTTACATCTATATATCACTTGAGACGACTACTCGTGGAATGCATCTCTCCTTCCATTTCCAGTTTTTTTATAGGTCTATAGAACTTCCCCGAAGTCCATAGACCTTTGCGGAGACGGGTAGTATGTTCGGCGCATGATGTCGCCAGACTGTCGCCTGACGTAATGCAGATGACTCACATCACAATAGCAAATCTTAGTCAATATTACGCTCGGTATAGACGCAGAGAAAGAGTGTACGCAAGTAAATTGCAGACCCATCACGCAACTGAAGAAAAACATCCGGGTAGAAATAAGAAGTCTGCAGTCTGCGACTCTAACACAAATTGCCTTAGAAAGAGCTAGATTTTACGAGGTTGCTAATAGAAGTCATAATAAAATAGTATATTAAAACACAAGTTTCATAATGCACCATTTTACGAACGAGTTCTTTTTTTTAAGCTATTTTTTGTATTTTGCATTTTTTACATTAATAAATAAAAATTATATAATTTGAAAGTTTAGTTATTTTTATCTTCAAGTTTAAATATTGCTACCTACGAAATATTATTTATTAATCTTCGTTGACATTACTTGATATTTTATTTAAAAATATAAACATAAGTGACATAGAAACTAATATTGTGCCTTCAAAAAAAAACAGCCTCAGAGTTGCTCATGAAATTTTTAGGTAACCGCACCGTTCTGAATTGTCAAATATTAATGTCATTAGTCTCATCTAATAAAAACGATAACACGGAATTTTATTTATTCATGACAGAAAGGTTATAACCTAGCAATTAACACTGCAGTTTTCTAACCTTACACATTTCAAAAGCCCTGTCATTTAGATGTAACTGTCACTTAAGAAATTCATATTTGTAAAATATGAAACTCATTTCGATACTGTTTTGGGTTTCATAATGAGTTCATTACGAATGCAAAATATAAAATAGTTATTTACGATACAAGTGTTAAAAGTGCGATTTTATTTCACGAGTAAAAGTTTGCGACACGAGCGTTAGCGAGTGTCGCAATTTACGAGTGAAATAAAATAGCATTTTTAACATGTGTATCGTACAATATTTTTTCTACAAACACAATTTTTATTATAAAATATAATGAAAATCCACTGACCAAATTTGACAGCTCATGAATACGTTTTGACACAACTGGACGCAACCGTTAAATAACGTCAAATTAATTTGTCACAATTCATACAAAAGATGAGTTCGTGTTTAAGTTCGTGTAAAGAAAATGAAGTAATAGCGAGAATAATAATTCTGAAAGTACTGCAACACAGGAAATAAATATCTCGAAGTACACAAACTGTACATTTAATATTAATTGTCCAAGAAATATGTAATTTTCATTTAGTAATAAAAATCACTTTAATATATGTTGTCATTTTTGACAAACTGTCATGTCAATTTACTTTTAACACGCTACGCCATAATATCGCATTTTTAATTAAAGTTAGCCGTGTCAAAATGTTAACTTTTAACGGTGTTTGTAGAAAAATATATTTAAATAAAATGGGAAGAGTACTTCTCTCTATACATTCTCCCTTGTATGTATCGTAAATTCACTCTGATAACTAACCTAAAATGTCAAAGGCCAACATTATCATTAATAAAGAAAATTAACAGTGTAATCTGTTACTTGAGCCTAACCTAGAAATGCTTTACAAAATCTCAAAGAAATATTAAAATTAATGCTTGAAAAAAATAGTATATAATACACGGCAGCGAAAGCATATTAATTGCCTCGCACACATTCCACTGCCTCGGCTAGCGCCTCGGCAGTGAACTGTATGCTCGGCTATAATAAGAGCTTTCTCTGCCTGGCCTATGATATACTATTCCATTAGTTTATCTTTATTCTGTAAAATACTGAACAAAATTGATCACGAAATAAAAAAAGAGTTATTAGATACCACCTTATATAATCTACAAAAGCGATTCGCAATGTAAGTTAGGTTTGGTTTTAAAAAAGACACCAATACATAGGATAGAAGTTTTTATTGCGGTATGCGCCAAAATATACAGTACTGGATTTCGTGGCGTTCTTATGCGCATGTTTACTGGCGGTGTACTATTGTATCAGTGTTATGTGTTCGTAGAAGTACAAAGAATATTGTGCTGCGAGGTTAGAGTTGAAAATTGGTCTCACAATGGAGGAAAAAGTGTTTATTGCGGAGTATTATTTTCGGTAGTACGGGAACGGCTATCACGAACAACTTCATAAACCGCCACCAAGCAGCGCAGTTATGCTTTCTATTGTTAAGAAATTTCGTGATACTGGCAGTGTATTGTGCCAATGGAAGAGAAGGTCTGAGACCAATAACTATGAGAACAAATAAGAATTATGGACGTGTTTTCAATCAGAATTTGGAGGCACGTGAGCGAAGCTTTCTCCGAACGTCCTTGGAATTGGATATCAGCAATATGTCACTTCGGCGATTGTTTAAAGGCGTAGGTGGATTTCCGTACCGAATTCAGGTTGAACAACGATTTCCAAACCAAGATATGAATGCCAGGGTTGTGTATTGTTGACAAATTTTTGCAATGGTGTACGAGGATCCAGATTTTTTACGAAATGCGTGGTTCTCTGACAAAATTCACATGCAGGATTACATCAATAACAAATAACTCGCTTCTTTGGTTTCGAGAAGCCAGATGTTATTGTCCAGAAACCGTTACATAATGAGCGTGTGACGATATGGTTAGCACTGTAAGCACACGGTGTGCTTGGTCCGTATTTCATTGAGGATTACTATTACAACGGAACGTTATAGGAATATGGTGCTCACACGATTTATTCGGGATATCAGAAGGTTTTGTCGCGGCAGGAACCTCCGGATAGAAAGACAATAACTTCAACAGGACAGGGCGACCAGCCACATCGTTCATCAGTCTATAGCAGTGCTGCAGGAAACTCTTTAAGGACGAATCATATCCCGCAGGACTGATTTCAACTACCCATTACATTCCCCTGATCTTACCTATATATGGGGAATGTTAAATTAGAAAGTGTTCAGTGGTACAAATCCACCCAGAACTGCGAATGCATTACGTGAGAAAATCGCCTCGTTTTTCAGGAATCTGCAGCAACCCGTGTTCTCGAATATATTTGAGAATCTGCGTGACCGTTATGAACACTTTCTACAGCGCAATGGCGCACATTTTGAACATGAATAAGTAATTCGTAATGTGTATATTGCTCCAGTACTGTATAATTAGGCACGTATTCTATATACAAATTAAAGCTACTGCTTTTATCTATTTTTATACATAGTTACTGTAGGATTGAGACGTTTGGCAGAGCGATGAACACGCTGTTTAATGACCTCTTCATGGAACTCTGCCGCCTGTCAATAAAGCCATGCTGTAACACTGACCTGCAACCCTTCGTCACGCATAAAGTCTACAAAAGGGACGCATATCTTGTCCCAAAAGACAGTAACCATGACTTTTCTCCCAGAAAAAATTTGACGGCACTTTAAAGATTTCCTCGTTCGCGAGTTAGAGCGACTGCAATGCATCAACTGTTTTTTTGTCGCAACCAAAGTCTCATAATCTGTTCCAATTTGCTTGAGAAATCTTCACCTTCACTATGCCAATATGTCAGAAAAGATAATGTTTATCCCACTCTTTTTATTTTACGGTATTCATTATTTTTTTTTTTCAGTGGTCTTCGGTAACAAGTCGGCAAGGTCTTCACCAAGAAATTTTGGCACCCATCGTGAACAAAATTTATGGTAACCTAAATGTTCAGTAGCAACATCGTACAATACTGTACGTGAAATTTAATGGAAAAGGGCAGCTAGTTCTGTGATTGTTAATCACCGATTTTTTCGAATATTTTCTTCGACATTTTCCACAAGTTTGTTGGTTACAACTGTTGGTGTTCCACTCCATTCTTCATCATTGACATTAGTTCGTTCCTTTTGAATGATACGGCACCATCTTCTACCCATACTGCCACTTATAACATTTTCAGCATAAACAGGATAAAGTTCACAATAAGCCATGATAGCGTCATGTTCTTTGGATACAGGAATTCAATAACAGCACGCAATTCACATTCGGTGAGGTTTTCAATTGCAGCAGCTATTTTAAAGGTCTAAAATAGCATGTAAAATATCCGAACGATTCTCTCGCTAGCACTGTCAGACTCACACTGAACCAGACTACACCGCACTCTTCTGGCCACTAGGCGCAAACGGAACTTATTTTACGAATCCCTCTCGTTTATACTAGGCGAATTCGTAAACGTTGCGTTTATACGCAGTGTTATAGTCTTTGGTCTAGAGCAATTTTTTATGAGTGGAAAATTGAAATTTCATATCCAATTCTAACGTTACATAATAAATAAAAATGTGTAATCGAATTGTGAAATCTAAACACAAATAATCCCAAATAAAATGTCCATGGAGAACATGGTTTATATTTAAAATACTGGGATTCTCTTAAGAATAAAAATGAATAATCATTAAAAGAAGTGTGAAATATATTATTTAGTTAATATATTATACAGTCTAGTAGTTCTAAATGTATAGTGAAATTTATTCTTTTTGTATTTGTAATTCCAAGTATTCATAAACATCAATAGATTATTAAATGCACTTAACAACCTTGGAAATTATTAATAGAACAACAAGATAATGATCTTCATTAGCACAGAATAAATTTCCTTTCACACTATTGTTGCTCTTCTTGCATGTGGTTGATGGACAAATTCTTTTGTAGTAGGTTGATAAAACGAATGTTTATTAATGAAATATCGAACTGTTAATTAAGCGCTAATTAAAATCCTTCACGATAACAAGTTAACCTATATTATTCTCATTTCAAATGCATTAGTAAATAATCCGAACAGCTAGTCTTATTTTTTCATTCATAAACCTGTTTGCTTAAAATTTCGCAGCTATAACCCAATTATGGCGTGAACTCGAAACCCATAATTAATTATAAATTAAAGTAAAAGTTAATATTGGTAATTTCTATGTCGGTATTACCGGTCGATCATTTTGTTTGCTTTTACTACTCTTATCATTCTTTGTAGCATGCGTGCAATTGATATTTCCCAGACATTAATTAAAGCTAAACGGGGAATTGTATTTTTTTTCAGTCCAAGTATTTATTATGACAGGAGAAATTTATAAATATTTAATGAAGGAGTGAACATAATTTTAAATAGCAACATCTGGTATTTAAGATCCGTCATTTTGCACACAGTGTTATTTGCTTTCATATATTCCTGGACCTGGAATTCAGCTAAAGATGTTATTAACATTGACTGTGAAATCCTCAATTACCTTTTCGTCTGTTTTCTGGGAAAAACTTATTCGCTTGAGGGAACGCATTCGTCTACGGTTAAAATGTGTTGAAACGAGCGTCTATATGTGTTTTAAAGCTTTATGAAATCAACTTAATGACTCACTTTATTCGCAGACTATAAGGTTTCTCGGAAATTTAGTAAAGAAAGGTAACGATATAAGGCAGACGAGATACAATTTCTTAATCTGCAAATCGATTCAATACGGACACATGCACGCTTGGCAACAAAAGAGTTCTGCGGAAGCAAAGAAAAGCGAGTTTACGGCTTCGCTTTTCTTTGAAGTCTATTTAGAGACTTTAATGACATGAACTATTGTAGATAGTTATAATTTCTGGATGAATTAGATAACACAAAAGGAGAAATAAATGACAAACCTGGAAGTATAGGTACATATAAGTTTTTTTTTTAGTTTCAATGCTTTTTGAAAGTCTACATGCAAAATAAAGCGAAAGAAATCATAACAAGACGCTGCAGAATTAAAATGTTTTCTTAAATTAAACTTTCTTCGTTTTTGGTTTGCTTAAATGAATTTAAAAATTTTAAAATAATACGCAATGAAACATGAATACCTGATTAAAACTTGACATACAGCTAGGAACATATAAGGTATTTCTCAAAAGTAATGAGAATGATCTACTTTAAAGTGTCTTATTTTTTATAAAAATTAACGGTATATAATGAATGTTTTTTAGACCATGTATGGTAAACATTTGTGTAAAAAACTTTGGACAATATGTATACGTCCCGTCTACATAAACAGTTTCAATATTACACAATATTCAGATATTGGTGACACAGGAAAATGCAACGATTTTCTCTTTGTCATAAAAGTCTTCATTTCTATTTGTTTTGACATTTCACTCAATATTGTGTGCTATTCTTCAACGGATGGTAGGGCATATGGTAAATGCTTACGATAAGCGTTATACAAATTTTTTTCGTATGTAATCTACATCTGTTTTTGTTACTGTAGCGAGTAGGTTTCCGCGCAACTCCATTCGAATTATTTTCGATGACTTTTTTTTGCTAACTCTTCACTTGCAGCTCTTTTGAATGGTGTTACTAACTGTCTATTAAGTTTCTTGACGTCGATATTATGAAAAGTCTTTCTTTGGAGACTGTGGTTAAGTAAAAGCTTAACAAAGGGTATATAACCGCTTACCACAATTACTAATAGTATCCTAAAAATGTGGAACGTTTCACGCTATATGTATATATATATATATATATATATATATATATATATATATATATATATATATATATATATATATATATATATATATTAAAAATAATAGACTTTTTATTGGTTTAGCCACCTTTTATTGAATTTTGATGTTTTATTCTACGACGTTATTATTATTCAGTCTTTTTCAAGTAACTAGAAACAAGAATTAATACAATGAAAACATGCTGTTTTGTGAGACTGAATTAACAATTAGAATTAAAATTAGATTAAAGACTGAATTGCCAATTAAATTAACAATTAAAGTTAAAATTTAAAATTAGATTAATAATGAGTAAGGAAAAATTAAAGTGATTACATCTGTATAAATGAATTGAAAATTTGAATTAAACTACAATACAGTAAAGTAACTAGAAACAAGAATTAATACAATGAAAACATGAGAACTGTGTTTGCTTTTGTGAGACTGAATTAACAATTAAATTAACAATTAAAATTAAAATTAGATTAGAGACTGAATTACCATTTAAATTAACAATTAAAGTTAAAATTTAAAATTAGATTAATAATGAGTAAGGAAAAATTAAAGTGATTACATCTGTATAAATGAATTGAAAATTTGAATTAAACTACAATACAGTAAAGTAACTAGAAACAAGAATTAATACAATGAAAACATGAGAACTGTGTTTGCTTTTGTGAGACTGAATTAACAATTAAATTAACAATTAAAATTAAAATTAGATTAAAGACTGAATTACAATTTAAATTAACAATTAAAGTTAAAATTTAAAATTAGATTAATAATGAGTAAGGAAAAATTAAAGTGATTACATCTGTATAAATGAATTGAAAATTTGAATTAAACTACAAATACAGTAAACAATGAATGACAATAAAACTCACCGGTTTTTTTGGGTTTCAAAAACACGCATTCTGTGTAACATGTGTTATCGGGGACATCCGAGACCTTTTTTTTAAGGAACCGACCGCACTAGTTCGAATATTGTAAGTGTTTGTGTCTTGGTTTAGCGAGGTTAATTTCTGTTCTATTTTGGAATTAGCAAAATGGTCAGGACCGTGTTTAGGGGTATATAGTAAAAATATTTACAAATGGGAAATGATAAAAAAATTTTTTGGTTTGTGTTTGTGTGTGCGTGGGGGTTTTGATTTTATCTATTGTTTAATGAGTGGGTAATAGAGTTTAGAAAGTCCATCAATTTCGTTTCTGTCGTTGATTGTTCTGCTGTTTTTGAAAATATGGATAATTTCTAAGACCTCCCAAGCTTTTGCATTCTTTTTCTGTGTTATTACTTTGGTGTTATCAAAATCAAAATTATGTTTTAGTGTCAATTGGTGTTTTTGTAAAGCAGTTTGATTTTTTGCGTATTTGTGACCTTTCAATATTTCTTGTAGTAACTGTTTTGTTTGGCCTATGTATACTTTGTCACAGTCTTTGCAGGGTACGTTGTATATTGTGTGTGATTGTTTTAGTGTAGGTGTTGGGTCTTTTAGTTTGGTGTGTAGGAATTTTAGGTTTTTACCGCTTGGGTGTGCTATTTTAAAATTAAATGGTTTAAATATATTTTCTAGTTTTTCGGATAATCCAATTATATAGGGTGTGGGGATATATGTTAATTCATTGTTTTTTTTGTTTTTGTTGTGGCCGTTTGTTGTGTTATAAATTTTATTAAGTCTTAGTTTTAAAAATTTTTGTATAAATTGTGGTGGATAATTGTTTTCTGTTAAAATTGTTTTTTGAAACCCAAAAAAAACGGTGAGTTTTATTGTCATTCATTGTTTCTTTACTGTATTTGTAGTTTAATTCAAATTTTCAATTCATTTATACAGATGTAATCACTTTAATTTTTCCTTACTCATTATTAATCTAATTTTAAATTTTAACTTTAATTGTTAATTTAATTGGTAATTCAGTCTTTAATCTAATTTTAATTTTAATTGTTAATTTAATTGTTAATTCAGTCTCACAAAAGCAAACACAGTCCTCATGTTTTCATTGTATTAATTCTTGTTTCTAGTTACTTGAAAAAGACTGAATAATAATAAAAGTCGAAACGTCGTAGAATAAAACATCAAAATTAAATAAAAGGTCGCTAAACCAATAAAAAGTCTATTATTTTTAATATTAAGACACGGCCAATAAAATAAATAAGAAAAATAAAATTCTTATAAACACTATATATGTATATATATATATATATATATATATATATATATATATATATATATATATACTCGCTTCGCAAGTTAATACAATATTAATGGCATTCTAACAATTAGCTTAATGTCCTATTCTAGGATAATTAATATCTAAATAATTAGAGTGCAGGAGTGCATTTTACCTATGGGATTAGGGCACCGCGTTTATAAGTAAAGCTTAAACGGATTAAATAGCATGCAAATTACCTGTGCCCAACAACTTCACTAACAAATTGTGAAAAATTGGCAAGATAAACAATAGTGGATCGGCCAGGAAAAATCCAGAGTAGATAAGATTTAACGTTTTAAAAAATATTAACAATTGAAAAACTTGCTTAATGTATTAAATCTAATACTGTAATTAATCGTTCTTGGTGGTTACTTCATTAAGAAGGGTAAGCCCTGACATATTTAAATTTATTTTAAAAGAAAACACAACTGTTTTTTTCTATATTCAAACCTAATAAAAATAATTTAAATCCTGTCTACATTCCTGTTTACATTCACATTTACTTCGCAAAATAACGTACTAATTTGAAAATATTTA
Organism: Melolontha melolontha; assembly: GCA_935421215.2. NCBI lineage: Eukaryota > Metazoa > Arthropoda > Insecta > Coleoptera > Scarabaeidae > Melolontha > Melolontha melolontha. The sequence goes on along the minus strand of OW285237.1, from coordinate 160,608,550 downwards.
AAATATTTAATATAAAAGCCTAAAATTTCAAGAATTTATCAAATGATATTTTAAATAAACGGCTAAGAAATTATCTCTATATATTAATAGCTGAGGATGAAAAATTAGCAATTTCAAACTAACGTGTGAGTATTAACATCGGTGCCTTATAAGGCGTTTCCAAAAAACTTTATATTTTGTATTCCCTTGACAAAGGCATATTGCCGAAACATGTAGGGTTGTTTTAAATATATATACTTTGAAGTAATGAACCAGACCTTTAATCGCCGACTTATTAAGTTTACCTTATATATATATATATATATATATATATATATATATATATATATATATTGTTGTGGGGCAAAATAACTCGATCATTCCACCTAACTGCGAAAGGAAAGACAAATAACATATTATAGAATGGTTAAAATTGGCGAACATAGTTTGTAAAATTAGTATCGGAGTGTAAATAAATTAATATTACGATAACTTTGCACATTTCAAATTAATCTACATTAATTTCAAAATTTACTTTTTATATTTTATTTAAATTGTCATTTTTATAATTTAAATCATTAGCGCAAAATTACAGATATCTAATTTATCTACATTAACAATTTGTATCGATACTAGTTAGACGCGCCCACTTTTCAAATGTAAACTAACCCGCGAAACGGTTATTTTCTTGACACTCATAAAACATAACCCTACATTTAAAAACCCATGGCAATCATATGAAAAATGTTAATTTAATTTTGCGTATATGTTAGAAACAATACATTATTTATATTCAAATTATTATTATATGTAATTTAAAGTAAAATTCGAGGCTATTTCAAAAATGCAGAATAGGCTTTGAATGAAATAATTGCCATCAAGGCGTCGGATATAAAATTTTGATTAGAAGTGCTAGAAAGAAGTGTGACTCCAAGTTTAAAATTAAATTAAAGCAGAAATACATGAGCTAAAAATTTAAAAGTGTTCACAAAAGTAACATAATAATGTGGGGCTACTTTTGAAACATATTCGAAGGCGATACCAGCGAAGTACGGCCAGAAATCGATCTTAGCATCGTTCGATCGAACACCGGCTCGAGAAAATAACCCACGCCGTCGAAGCACGCTCAAAGCCGGCCACGCAGAATTGGAAACTCCGTACTTGGAACACACCACGAATTCACTGACCTACACCAACATCGTCCAATATTCCAGCCTTGTACTACGAAAACAGGTTTCATTAATCAAAATTATTCCAAAATAAAGACTTATTAAGAACAATTTACAATTAAAATATTTTTTTAAAAACTAAACATCAACCTCATAACTTTACTTAGAAAATTACATCTCTATATTACTGATAATTGTGAAAGTACGTTAATTTTATAAAACTGTAGTACTTACCTATATCTATTTGTTAATTCATTTATGTCATAACACATATAAAAATATCATAACCATTGTAACATAACTTTTTATTTTCTTAATTCACGCGTGCACTTAATTTAACTCTATCATTTGTCGATAGGCACGTTGTATGTTATTATTTACAGAGACCTTATTTTAATAAACTTTTATACACATTTCTTTAACCAACTCGTTTATTTATCAGTGCTTAGCTGGAGATAACTTAGTTATTTTATTGAACAATTCACTTTCATACACCAAGGGATAAGCAGACCGACGAAGATCCTAGACAGTCAACTTTGTTATAAATTTAGTGCTCTCCGACGACCTAGCCGCTAATACTGAAATCATATGAGGAGCGCTGGTGAACGTGTGTAATAGGTTTTTAAATAAACCAAGGCGCCCAATCTATAGTATAATTCCTATACTTTACAATTTTAATATTTTCATAATTCACTGACTATCTATTTATACCGTGATATCATAAAGTTTCTTGGTCAACGGTGGCCATGGGGTGAAAAACGTCTGTCTTAATTTATATCATCCTTTTGAGAAAATTCGGATGAAATTTTCAGGTTAAGTGTCATGCTGACGTTAAAATTTGTCAATATATTAATCTTAATGTCAGTATGACACATAACCTGAAAATTTTATCAGATTTTTCTCAAAAGTATGATATAAATTAAGACAGACGTTTTTCACCCCATGGCCACCGTTGACCAAGAAACTTTATGATATCACGGTATTATTATTCTCATCAGATCATCAACATCTTATATCAATATATATATATATATATTTATATATATATATATATATATATATTGTAATCGACAAATTTTAATTTCTGGTACGAAATAGAAGAGGACAGTGAAAAGCAAAAAAGACATATAGCGAGGTTGCCAATGAATGTATGCAGTACGAAGTGAGGTACGATAAAGTTCAGTCAGATTATAGCTATAGCTAGTCAGTAAGTCTATTACTTCAGAGGGTTGTAGAACGCATCTTAAATATACGTATAAAATTCGCCACGAATATTTACAAAAAATATTTATTTCATGGTGTATTACTTTTATGAGGATGTACAACAAAGCTTATATTTTCCGCGTATAAATAAAATGAAATGAAATATTAATTCTAAATTATGCAAAAAAAATAAATGTAACTTATGAAAAGAAAATAAATTAACTCTTCTCTGATAATAATATAAAATAAATATTCTAAATTAAAGGTTCACATAATCCACCACATTGTTCTTGGCAGTATGCCAACTTATAATAAAATTCTTGTCGGACATTACTCATATGTCCCTATAGAAAGAACCGACAATTGAATTATTTAAAATACCAGCCCATACATTTAATTTTTGTGGATATCGAATATGTACAGGTACATTCAGGTGTCTATTGGCATAATACCATTTTGTGATTTGTGTCTTTTCTTGAGTTGTAAAAACATGCATGTTGAAAGTATTTGTTAGGGAATAGGGCATGTTAAATGTGTATGCGTGTCCACCACTCTGCTTCTCCTTCCACTGTTTGAGAGCAGGCAACGTTGGATATAACAAGCATACACTATTTGCGCAAACAGAAATTAAAATTTGTCGATATATATATATATATATATATATATATATATATATATATATATATATGTAAAATAAAAATTGTTGGGGAATCCGGCAATAAAAACCTTTAGTTAGTCAATTAGAGTCCTTTATTTTTTACCTTATATTTCGCTCTGTAGATTTAGAGCTTCATCAGAGGTCACTTTAATCAAAAGAAAATACAACATTAGCTAATTTAGTCTACTAATTATAAGATTAATACTTACAAAAGCGAAACTATTTTTTGTGAGAGATATAACATTTTTAAAAAAACAAAACCTATAGAGAAACAAGCAGTCCACGTAATACAAGTAAAACTTTATATTAATTAAAAATTGTTACTTTAAAAGCTTATTGTTTTTACATATTAAAACCATTTAAAAAATTATTATTTTTTCAACAAACACATCTAAAAAGAAACACACACGTAGTAAAAAACTACTTGTCTTGATGTAAATTACATTTTAACAATTCAAGTGTCGACAAGGTAGTGTATTAAATTTTCGAAACCAATGTCATACTCGTATATGCAAAACCTATGATAAAAGTACAGTAGGTAAAAAACAAGCAATGTCAAGGTTAACGATATATATACAGATGTTCAAAAGTTGCGTGCTTAATTTCAATAATGTGCAGGCTACAAACAGGTTAAACTTAATTAAAAAGAAATTGCAAAATTAAAATTATAATCATATGAAAAAATTGTGGAAGGACAAATGTGTTAAATGACATCAATAGAGTTAATATTCTGTGTATTTAGATGACTTGAGTTTTTGATATGAGAAAAAGTCAGTAAAAAGGCATATATTGCGCTTAAATTATTTGTGTCAGATCTGAAATTCATAGCGTGAGGATTATTATTGATCTCAACCATCTCCAAAAACTCCCTACATTTTAAACTATTAACTCTCTGGAGGATTTTAACATTCTCAAAATTTGGGTTGTGGTTGTATTTGATCATATGTGAGGACAAAGCACATCTGCTCTTCCCAGTTCGAACGTCGCTCTTATGTGTGGTAAGTCTGGTTTTTAACCAAGTTGAGGTATGACCTATATAAACTTTGTTGCATTCATTGCAAGGAATGCTATATACAACGTTCGACTGGAAAGGCAAAGGTGTCAAGTCCTTAGTTTTACTAAAATGAGTACGTAACGGATTGTAGTTATAAAAACCCAATTTTATATCGTCTGTGGCGAGGACCCTAGAGAGCCGCTCCGACACCCCCACAATGTAAGGAAATCTGTAATATTTCACAATTTTTGGCTGGTCTTTGTTAGGATAAGCCACCCCTCCTTCAGACAGCGAAACCTTCGATTGTTGGATGGAATGTTTGCAAACAACGGTTACCCTCGGGGTTTGATTAGCAGACTCATTTTTTCCACTCCAGCTACTTACGGTCAGAGCGCGGACCTTACCAACAAAGACCAGCCAAAAATTGTGAAATATTACAGATTTCCTTACATTGTGGGGGTGTCGGAGCGGCTCTCTAGGGTCCTCGCCACAGACGATATAAAATTGGGTTTTTATAACTACAATCCGTTACGTACTCATTTTAGTAAAACTAAGGACTTGACACCTTTGCCTTTCCAGTCGAACGTTGTATATAGCATTCCTTGCAATGAATGCAACAAAGTTTATATAGGTCATACCTCAACTTGGTTAAAAACCAGACTTACCACACATAAGAGCGACGTTCGAACTGGGAAGAGCAGATGTGCTTTGTCCTCACATATGATCAAATACAACCACAACCCAAATTTTGAGAATGTTAAAATCCTCCAGAGAGTTAATAGTTTAAAATGTAGGGAGTTTTTGGAGATGGTTGAGATCAATAATAATCCTCACGCTATGAATTTCAGATCTGACACAAATAATTTAAGCGCAATATATGCCTTTTTACTGACTTTTTCTCATATCAAAAACTCAAGTCATCTAAATACACAGAATATTAACTCTATTGATGTCATTTAACACATTTGTCCTTCCACAATTTTTTCATATGATTATAATTTTAATTTTGCAATTTCTTTTTAATTAAGTTTAACCTGTTTGTAGCCTGCACATTATTGAAATTAAGCACGCAACTTTTGAACATCTGTATATATATCGTTAACCTTGACATTGCTTGTTTTTTACCTACTGTACTTTTATCATAGGTTTTGCATATACGAGTATGACATTGGTTTCGAAAATTTAATACACTACCTTGTCGACACTTGAATTGTTAAAATGTAATTTACATCAAGACAAGTAGTTTTTTACTACGTGTGTGTTTCTTTTTAGATGTGTTTGTTGAAAAAATAATAATTTTTTAAATGGTTTTAATATGTAAAAACAATAAGCTTTTAAAGTAACAATTTTTAATTAATATAAAGTTTTACTTGTATTACGTGGACTGCTTGTTTCTCTATAGGTTTTGTTTTTTTAAAAATGTTATATCTCTCACAAAAAATAGTTTCGCTTTTGTAAGTATTAATCTTATAATTAGTAGACTAAATTAGCTAATGTTGTATTTTCTTTTGATTAAAGTGACCTCTGATGAAGCTCTAAATCTACAGAGCGAAATATAAGGTAAAAAATAAAGGACTCTAATTGACTAACTAATGGTTTTTATTGCCGGATTCCCCAACAATTTTTATTTTACATACTTGTTTTAACGGCAAAGACTCTTTGTCTACTTATATATATATATATATATATATATATATATATATATATATATATATATAATCAACATATCACAATAAAACAATACAATCCTAAACATCATAGCAGCATATAAGTGTCACCGCTCAAGAACGGACAGAAACTCTTCAACAGAATATACGCATCTGTCACGTAAAATTTTTCGCTGTTCGCGCATGAATCTGTGAAGGCTACCAACATGCTTCAATCCATCCGGCAAATGATTGAAAAGTTTAAGACCCATTGAGACTGGAGATCCCTTTGTAATATTTAATCAAATATATGGTACTCGAAAATTATTTTTAAATGGAGTGTATATTTGAGTTTTTGAGAAATTTTCTTTTGTTTATAAAAATATAGCACATCATTTATAAAATATACACATTAGGCAGAGGCAAGATATTATATTTTATAAAGTACTGTCTACAAAATGTGATGGAATGTATATTGTCCATACAACAAATTGTGCATTTCTGTACCAGAAACACATCAGAAGATCCCTAGAAAGTGTACGACGCACTTGAATTTACCTATTCATAATAAAATGTTATGAGATTCTTAATGCTTAATGAGTTTCTTAGAATTCTTATTTAGTAGCAAGAGACGCTGATACCACCAATTAACTTTTCGCAATGATCCTGTCAATTCAACAATTCATCCAACTGAACATCAAGCATACTTATTGATGAGTTGCACATCAACATTAAAATTTGCTTTTCCTGTCTGGTGTGGAATAACATAAAATGGGTTTTTTCGAACTTCATATGCAGATTATTGAATTGAAACCATTTGTCAAGAAGGTTGAGATGCACATTTGCCCTATTTTGTACGTCCATAGGATCAGCCTCCCAATCCAGCGGAATCGTATCGTCGGCATTTAAAAATAAAGAAAAATTAATAAAAGATAGCAAGCTATATCTAGAAATGTAAATAATCAATAAATTCGTTGTTCATAATAAATTCAAATACTGAGTGTATGTAAAACATGCATTTACAACTCAGATATAAATTTTCTTTAAAAAGATTGCGAATCAGATATGAAATAACTTCATGCCTAACTCGCTTATCTAATAATTCAACTTTTATAACGCGGAAGTTCATGTTATTTTAACGGGAATAGCTGTAGACTTAACTATAAACTTACTGCAAGAGGAAAGCAATACTTCAGCTCAAAGTATTTTCCAAAACAGACAATTTATGCAATGGTAATTAGCACTCGACATTAAAAGAAAGTGCAGTACACTTGATTTTAACTTCTCAATGTATTAAAATGTCCTTATATACGCTTTATAGTTTATCAGTACAAGAGTATGTGAGATAATTAATCTTTTCGAGCAGTAAATATGTTTATAAACCTTATACAGCGTCGTTGTATATTCCCCGAATGCGAGGCTCTCCAAAAATTAAAGACAACATTCTTAACGAAAACGACAAGCTTCCTTTCTAAGTATGTTAACGAAGAAGTGAAGGATGCATGTACATATTTTTCTACATACCCATATACGTTGCAAAAAATATGTAAACAGGAAAAATCATTCTTTTTCTTTTGAAAGTGTTAATTAATTTCCATTTCGATTAGACAACATCCTTTTTAATTAATTTTTTATGTTACTCACTAATTGAACTAAACATACCTTTTTCCTGATTTAATATATATATATATATATATATATATATATATATATATATATATATATATATATTCTAGTATTGCATAGGTCATTAAAAAATATTTAATGGGAATAATTGAAATTGATACCATTATGGTGGTTAATAGTACATTTACTATTATATTCAGTTTGATATTACATATCGTACTAAAGAGATCGCACAAGATGCGTTAAAGCATTTTAATTTGATTTTACTAAGTAAGAGACAGTTATACAGGTAATATATTTGGTAGTAATTAATTTTTTAAAGTAAATCAAAAGATTATTTACTTAAATTTCAATTTAAACGTTTACAATGACATCTAAAGGTATGTTAAAGGATAATTAAAATAGTTAATAAAGTAGAGTACTATTAGAAAGTTTATTTCAAAAAAGACACATTGATTATAATTAATGGAAGCATATGTAATTCAAATTTAAATTCAATATGAAAAGTAATATGAACATTTAGACATTAACTTATAAAGCTATTAAAATGTAAATATAGGAGATACATAAAAGAGTAGATCTACTTACATGAATTAGATATTGAAAATTTCCTTGGTGATAAAAAAAAAGAAAAAAATTAACCGACATTTTTTTGACTTCCAAAAGAAAAGTTCTTGATGAATATATTTGCATTTTAATAACATATTCCAGACAGAAGTATTGTTATATTTATGATATGTGTCCAGATTTGTATAATTAAACTTCGTGCAAAATATAAGTGACAGTTTGGAAGGACAACCATAAACGAAAAATAATTTGAATTCCTAAAAAGAAAAAAGGAATTAATTAGAATACACAATCAAGGATAAGTCATATATACGAGTAAACATTACGAGGACAAATGAATAAATGGAGATCGTTCATAAATACTTGTTGAGCGCGTGAAATAGAAACAGCATCATTAGGATCCAGTAAGCTGTATTATATCTTTAGGCTAGTCAAAATGTATGTGATAGTAGGATGCTGCTTCTATCCATGTGCCTCAGTGCGTTGTAACAGGTTCTGGTGGTAGTGGCACATGTGGCAGTTTTGCACGAAAAAAATTTTTGCGTCCTTCAAAAGCACTTTCTTGGCAGAAGATATAAATTTATCTGCATTCGGATTACATTTTCTGACTTCCTCTGATACTTTATGAAGAGCATGTGCTTTACATGCATTCGGCGACTGTCGACGATGTTTTACTACGCGGGTTTTTACTCGCCACGACAGTATTACAATGCAAATTTTGCAGCGAAGTTGAATACCGTCGAATTCTAGTACAGGCAAATCTCTTCTAGCTCTGTTCGTCACCATCGTCACCAGTATTTCGCGACGCATGTGGACGAGACATATTTACGCCTACTGTAAACGGTTCTTACGATTTAAATAAAATACTTTCGGGCCAGTAGATGCAACCACTTTTATAGATACATATCGTAACTTGTACACGGCGAGGAGTGGAAGCCAGCTGCGTCGCGTTGACAAACCTGGGTTGGACAAATGCGTATAATATGTACGTTACAACAATATATATATATATATATATATATATATATATATATATACATACATATATATAATAAGAGAAGGAATCTTTGCCGTTAGAACATAGGAATTGACGAAAACTGTTAGGGAATCCAGCAAAAGCAATATCTTTATAAGTTAGTTCTTTATTTTTTCGTTCCAATATATCGCATATGATATGTATGCTTCATCAGGGTCAAAACATGAACTATATTTATGGATACAATGAATTTAGTGATTGTATCCATAAATATAGTTCATATTTTGACCCTGATGAAGCACACATACCTCATGCGAAATATTGGAACAAAAAAATAAAGAACTAACTTATTAAGATATTGCTTTTGCTGGATTCACTAACAGATTTCGTAAATTCCTATGTATATAGTAGATTCAATCAGTTGGGAATTTAAAGTTTGTTTTACTTTAATATGTATATATTTAAAATAATCTTACATGTTTCGACACATAATGCCTTTTTCAAAGAAATTTAAAATATAAATGACAGTATATTAATGTCATATTTATATATATGTAGTTGTCATGGATGCAATTAAATTATTCAAAGATACATTCAAGTTTAATAATAATAAGTCATGCCTTAGTATTCTCCAACAGCTAGACGACAATTACGGGAGATTGGCATGCCATGAGTTATTATTATGTCTGCGCCCGTGGAGCGACTTAAAATGTTAAGCTGTCGGCATTCGCATGGAACGATAAGGAAAACCACGAAAACCTACTGGACAGCCTAGTCAGGGACCTAAACACGGAACTGCCAGCATGATAAGCCAGTGTACAGATATTTAAATAACATATGGTAGATATTTATTATATATATTATTTAAATATCAGCTAGCCCGAAATGAATCAATACAAGCTACAAGCATTCATCTTTTGACAATTTGGCGTTCCCACGTGGTAAGATACACAACCCAGCTAGCGTTCTTTTAACACTTTCTACATTTTGCGCGTTATCTGCTTGTTAATAAATAAAATACATATTTTTTTTGCGATAAAAGTACACAGTTTAGCTAATTTTAAATAAACTATTCTTAAATTGTTTAATATTCTCATTTGCAGTTGTACAAAGCGATACATGCAATACTCAGGACGTCTAATTTAGATATTGAATAATAAGAAATATGTACGTGCTTCAGCACTTAAAGTACTCTTTCCTTTCAGATTCGTCTACCTTTTTTACATTGGCACCGCCATAAATCACTGTTGAGTTAGCGTTTATTCCTTCGCGCGCTTCGTTCAATCAAGGTCTCTGAAACAGAAATCTAATTAGTTCTGACGATTTATTATGGGTTTAGTATTGTTAGCGTGATAGTGTTTGTGTACATGCTGTTCGATTCACCAATATAACATTTCTTCATCGACTAAGCAGGATGTTAAATTAAATTCTAAGCATTTTCCTACCGGTTAGAGTTGCACGTGTAAAATATTTGACAAACCTTACAATTTGATGTGTTGCAACCGTTTTTAAAATATATTAACCTGGAAATATATAATTTTAAATAAAAGTTTGACAAAGTTTATATAATAAAATATCCAGTGACAAAGGATTTCCGAAATCCATGTCAATGTAAGTGCCTTTCTTATTAATGTAATTTGCACAATTCGCTTATTACTCTTTACTGTCAAAATTGATCAAATTCACTAATGTATTTCCAACTTATATAACTTATAAAACATATTATTTCTAAAGCATAATGCCACAATAGCAGCATTTAACATGAATAATATGTTGAATTGATTCAGTCTTTACATATGATAATTTATGTTCGCATCCATTAATAATAAACGCACCAATTATTAAAATGATCACTTTATTAATAAATGTGAATTTTTAATCTACGTGTAGGTAAACAACACAAATTATTTGCATATAATAGTACGATTCACAGACGACCCCTCTCTTAAAAGTAAATAATGAAGAAGACATAAACACTGCGTGTAATAATGGCTATAACCCCGAATTACATATTTTTTCTATTCCGGTGTCGTAAAGTGCTAATTACGATACCCCGTTGCTTGGTTATACAGTATCGTAATGTATTACTTTACCGCACTCTAATTTTTTTTTTTAGAAGTTGGTCGCAAGTGTAATAAGTAACTAAATCCTAGAACTAATTGGTTTTAAAAGTTAGATATGGTTAGATATTAACGTTTGACAGTGATAAAAATGTAAATAAAAATTATAGAGAGAATAGTAGAGACATTTGCTAAAACTTTATTAGTACTAATTATACATAATAAAAGGCGTTCGACAGACTCTTTCTAAAGGAGTGTATACAGTGTGGCCGCCATCGATAGCGCGATGCATGTATTAGTAACTACTGGTCGACTATAATGGGCGTGCCAACTTGAATTGCCACACCGACAGCGGGTTATTATAAGTTATACGTATAAATGTATTCGTAGGCAAATCAAGTGAAAATCAGTGTAGGAGGTATTGTGTTCCCGATAGAAGTAAATATTTGCAGTTGTTTGAAGCATCAGATAATCACTGATAACATCTCAGTGAAGTAACTCATCACAGCTTCATAAACAACAAAAACAAACAAACATACATAAACAGAACTACTAGACTTCAACATAGAAAAACTTCTTAACGAAAATAATATTTAGTATTATAGTATTATTACACTCTAAAAACTTAACAATAATAAAAAACTTAAAAATAAAATATTTATTTCTTAAAACAGAATTGTAATTCAACATTGCAATAAACCTGCAATTAGCTAAAAGAAAATGTTATTCTTAAGCAATAATTAAATTCTAAATAAATTAATTAGTTAAGTGTTCAAATAAACCTCCTTCTTGACACGAACAGTAACCCAACCGATTATAAAAATTCCGACGCACATTTGTTAACATATCTGCTGTGACAGTATTAGTGACTTCGGTAATTTTCGCGCGAAATTCCTCTAGATTTGATGGACGTTCGTCACCGTATCCGTAGATCGAATTATGTAAAAAGGGCCATAAAAAGAAATCGATAGGGGCTAGATCAGGAGATCGCGCTGGCCATTTAATAGGACCCGAGTTACCGATCCATCTGTTTCCAAAAACCACGTTTTGAAAAGTTTGTTACATAACGGGTATTGTGCGCTGGGCAACCATCTTGCTGGAACCAAACTTCATTAATATTGAACCGCTCCCGTACTGCGGGGATAATACTATTTTCAAGTAACTGTAGATATCTATTTCCGTTTAAATTACCGTCATAAAAAAAGGCCCAATTATATGATCCCCAATTATACCTGCCCATACGTTTAGCTTCTCTGGATACTGCGTTCGCGTTGGTATATTCAAATGTAGATTTTTACGCGACCAGTAACGACAAACTGCGCGGTTATGATGTCCGTGTAGCCAAAATGTTTTTTCATCTGTGAACAATACGTTATTAAGAAAGAATTCATTTTCGTGATATTTATTTATCATTCTTTCGCAAAATTGCATACGGCGATAATAATCATCGGGAAAAAGTACTTGTGAACTTGTAAATTTGTATGAACGATATTTATTAGTACGTAAAATCTTTTGAGCCGTTGTTTTACAGATACCTAATTCGCAGGCAATTTGTCGAGACGACATAGTGGGATTTACTTCGACTAAAGCATATACTCGAATTTCTATATCACTTATATTCTTATCCGGAACAACTTTATTTTTATTAGTTACTAAAGAAAATGTAGTTTCGAATCGATTAACTGTCCTACGAATGGTGCTTGCATTGGGAATTTGACTTTCAGGGTAATTAGCTGCAAATAAAGCTCGAGTTACTTCCGCGGAATTACCACCATCAAATTGTTTAATCATAAAGAGTTTTTGCTCCGGGGTATAATACTCCATTTTTTAAATGACCGTTACGTACACCAACAACGCGGTTTATTAAATATTGTGAGCGAGTAGTTCCCCTGACGATATAAACATTGCAACTAACACCCATATGCGGGAGCGACAGCTAATGCGCTTGCGCTACTACACCGTCTAAATGTGAATATATTGTACAAATGCGACTGCATCATAGGGATATGCGAAATACTAGGCTCTCTTGTAATCTATTGGAACATTGCGTCTACTTCTTTACCGTTCTAACACACGGACACCTCTGTGTGTTTTGTTTACACTACAGGTTTCGCTATAGTGCAGACGCACGCGGCCACATGGTATATAAATTCACTAACAAAGCTAGGCGCCTAAATACTTCTATTGAGATTACTTATCATTGTGAATACTGCAATTGTAATATACTTTTACAGTAACACTAGAAGATTCGTGGGCATTAATAGATATTCCAGGAAAATTCTGGGAACACACTTTATTTTGTTTGAATCCCTGCTGATTCACATTAACAAATAAATCACTGTCCATTTAGAAGTTGATGGATTTTCTGCGATTTTAGTAGACGTATTAGGTGCAGTGTTAGATAGTATTTCAGCAACGTCTAATTTTTTCTTGATAGAATTATCAATGTAGCCTTCAGCCACAGCTGAAGATTTCCATCCTCCATTGCGCTTAATTGTAATTATATCTCCTCCACTATTAGCCAGTTACACTGGATCGTCTAAAGCAATGTGCAGTGAAGAGTTCAGGATTAGGTAATTTCAAGTAAGTCGCAATACTTTTTGGTACTTTTCCTATTGTATTAATACCTGTTAGAATATTTACACACAAGCCATTTCTATATTGCAGGAAAAAACGCCTGTGTGTGACATGACTGAGACGAAGACGATAATATTTTTTCACCAAATAAATGCATAACCTTTGAGTTATAATAAATTGTCTAGGAACATAGTTCACGTTAACCATTACATCATTTTTAAACTGTATATCATCTATAATCATGTTTGTTATTTCTTCACGACGGCAAGCTCCATTAAAGCCCATTGTAAGAATGACCTAACATAATGTTAATATGACTATTATAACAAAATAATGTACAACATTAGTAAAATACTACTATAATTATGTTTTTATTACTTACTTTCATTGCTAAATATGTTTTCTCATCGGCTTCTATTATAAATCGGTTAATGTGCTCTATTTCTAAAATCTTCGATTTCTTAGGCTCATAGCCTTCAGACAATCTTTTTAAATATGCTATTAGTTTAGAAAATTTTGAGGTATCCGTATTTTTACACATATTCAAACAACATTTTAACATCGAATATTTGGACCACAAGGAAGATGCTCTGCACACCCTGGGTACAACTGATAATGTGTGCAGACCACACGAAATGTACATTTAGTTTATTAAAACTATTTTTGTGAAAAAAGTGTTTTGTTTTATTTCGTTAGTAAAATATTATTACTAATTAAGTATTAATTATAAATCTAGTACAGTTCAGAATAAATTTCATTGTTTAGTAATGGAATTTGTTCACTAATAAAGCTAGGTAATAATACAAGCTATCTAATTCATAAAGTAATAAACTTGCAAATATAAAAGAAACCGCTTCTTAGAATACAGGCAAAGTTTTACAATTTCAATTATTCTTTTTATACTGTGGTTTCAATTTAAAAATGAACGTTGAATCTTAATAAAATTGGAAATGTTTTATTTGAATTCTATATCCTAGGTTTACTCATATTTGACATATATATATACGTGTGAATAAATTTCGTTTCATAATGAAACAAAACTGTCTTCCAGCCCTATTTATTATATTTCATCAATCAGATGTACATAATAACATTGCATATAACTGGATTCTGAATAATAAATAAGTGGCCTGTTCTTTTTATAGTTAGACTTCTCGTGCTAATTTATATAAAAAAAACTTATTTCTTTCACCAATTACTAAATGTACTGGTGTTTATCATTTAAAAAAATATATACTTTTGCTCTACAAAAACAACTACTGTAACATAAGTTATAACTGTAGCTGTTTGTAAAGTCCCAGCGCAATCTACATAATTTCTCAATATTTATCTTATTTATCGTTATAAACAGCATCATTAATTTTTTTTGTTCTTCGTTATTATATCTATTTTTTTGATCCATACCGAAAATTATACAAAAAATAATATTTAGTTAATTGGATACATTGTAACTTCATCTCCTATAGTTTCTTTTCCTTAGAGGCAATTTAAAGTGAATAATTTCTAATTTAAAATTGTCGTTTATCACACAACGCTATTATTTCTTCGTTATTTCACTTTCTATTTTCATTTCTAATTTACGACGCACTTTTTTTCAATATTACGTACTTCATAAATAAGGAACCTTTATCTGTTTTTATACGCAGTTTTGTTCTATACAAGGATGATTCCATAATCGAAATTTTACGTCTTATAAAGGAGAAAGGACATTCACATTAGCATTTCATGTCACGTTCTTGCGTCTTAATTCATACTAAATAATATTCAATAGCTTAACGACATATTCGCAATCCGTGAATAAGCACACGTATAATCAAGGACAAAGTAATTTTCACTAGAAGTAATATTTTGCAAGACGCTTTTTTATTTACCTATTTTCAATCTGAAGAAAGATAATATATTTTCTTATATAATAAATATACGAGATTTCATCGAAAACTTCCCACATCTATAATTCGAACACTTAATGTGAACATCCTTGTATAATATTTTAATTTCATACATTTTTTATTCATAAATATAAGTAAATCTAGGATATAGTATAAACATAACATTTCCAATTTTATAAATATTTAACGTTCATTTGTGAGTTTAAACCACTGTATAACATAATTTTATTATCACATTCAAAATGCAAAACTTTCCTTTAATTCTAAAAATTTACATTTACAAATTAATTTATTATCTACTTTATAATTTAGACCAGTCGTTTTATTACCTTAAGTTATAGTAAACAAAATGTTTAATCTGGATGTTCATTATTAAAATCTCGTTTCTTGGATATGTATAATAAATTTTATTACTTTAACAAAGGTCGATCCGGAACTACATACTTAGATTTGTAACACCAATACTGAACTAGTAATGATATTGTATTATTTATTAGTTAAGATACCGCCAGATACATACCAGAATTTTAAGACTCCCTTGTAGACTTTGGGTATTGTTGCCCGTAGGCACAATTTCTACGAATTAATAACACAAAAATTCCCCGTTATGACGTCAATCAATACAATGTACAACAATACGCGTTTAATATGTAATAGTGTATGGATAGTGGTATATTTTTATCTACTTGTAAGATAGTACAGAATAGATCAGTCTGAACTCAACATCAGTACAAGACGCACAATTCTAACACAACAGTCAGAGTATTGACATCAACAACAAGACACACAGTCTTACTTTAAACATAAACGTAACAATCATACTTTAACAAAATACCTCAGTCTCAGCATCAATTTTATATTAGTATAAGTCGTTGTAGATCCAAAAATAAATGTATATAGTGTAAATAAATATATTTAGATGAAAGTACCTTTATTTATTTAACAAACGGTCACCGAAGATTTAAATAGTAAAGTGTATACAGCCTTACAACTGTGCACGGTGAAGCGACAATAGGGTCGTTATTCCAAGAACCGGATACATAACATTGAACTTTCATAAACCGGCGTCACTGCAGCAATTTGGTTACAAAAACCGACATCCCCTACATAAACTTTGGTCTTCGAGCCACATTATTTTTTACTTCGAGCCGCAACAACATTTGGTCTTGCAAGAATCATTCAAGCTCGTACAAGTACTAAACTTCTTAAAACTTTGGCATGTTCTAAATTCTTTTTTGATTTGAATTCCGTATTGTTGAGCATTGTGGAATTTACGCCTTTGAAATATTTGTATCACACCTGATCTTCGAATTTCATTCTTAGCTACATCGTCGAAGTAGTTTATATTCTAAATTATTCTCTCTATAATAATTATATTAGTTGTATTATTTGTGTGGAGCCCAAGATTCTGTTTCAAATATGAATCTTGGCAGTAGAATATATTGGTTTAAAAAACGCCAGAAAATGTTATAAGTATTTAAAAAATAATGCTTGGTTCAATTATTTAATTGATAACAAACTCCATACAAATTTTCTGGCGAGACGAAATCTGTGAATTTGTTTCCCTAAGTAAGAAGTATCATTACTTTTATGGAAAAATAAAATATTTACAGCGAGAGTATTTAATAATAACACCCCACGTCTGCAGTTTTATATTTAGGACTTATATGAACATAATAGGGCTTAACCTTACAATTTTCTTTGACGATAACGTATGGTCCCAAAGTTTTCGAAAAAATTTTAGATAATTTGTAGTTGTACTAAATGACATTTAGTTAAGCTGTCGCTGGAAGTCATGTGTCACAATTAATTTGTTTTAATTATGACAGTTTAGTTTTTGTGAGTCAACAAAATGTCTTATAAACTAGATATTCGTAAAGGAATTTATTTATAATCAAGTTGGGCGAATGCCCAATCGAGATATTGTTGCCATTTATAGTGGTCAAGATATGTCTTTATCAACAATATATCAAATCATAAAGGAATGTGAAGATGGAATACCCTGCATTAATTTGCCCAAAAGTGGCCAATCAAGAATTATGAACTACGTGAGGGAACAAAGAATGTTCGAAGTAATTAAGGACAGAGTTGGAATATCCGAAATACCGTGGTGTTTTTAAAACGAAGGAAAACACCAAAATATACCGCGGCGCAGTTAGAAAGAATATCCAGATGTTGTCGTGCGCTAAGGCACATCCATTTTACATCCAAAGATGCTGTTCTAAGCTGCTTCAAGTTATAAATACACATGACAGTAATGATGATATCATGTTTTGGCCTAATCTAGCTTCATGCAATTATGCTAGAGTTACTAGAGACTGGTATAACGCAAACAACAGGAGACTTTTGATAATACCATCAAAAGTCTCCTAGGGAATACCAAAGATAAAAATTAATTTGAATATGAAATCAAGTACCCGTTTTAAAGAACACATATCACACATTAATCAATAATACCCAAGCTCTTGCCGCATACGAAAGCATTCACGATTAACTCGGACAACGGTCCTAACCCATACAGTTGTCTTTTTCATTCTTAGAAAAGAAGTAGAAAGGTTGAGGGCGTGCGAATGGAGAATGAATACACGTTGTTGCCGTTTTCTTAAGAGAGGTAAGTTGTCGTAATTTTTAGTCTATATATTTTTATTCTAAAGTCAGTGTATACGTGGACGCCCTTTAAAGTTGTTGTGTTATTATATGTGTTAGCTTTACTGTGCCCCATATACGACACCTTGATTAGTGGCTTTACCTACTGATGATGACAACTCGCTTATCGAAATATGTATTTAGGATACGATTATTAATTATGGTAAGGGGTTTTATACCTTCTTGAGACCTTATTAAAATTTTACTAATTCCTTCTACCTGACGTGTATTTCATCTTAAAAGAGCGTATAATAAGAAAAATAATAACTATATTGACAATTAGTTGACTCAGATAATAATGTTGATAACCTAGGTTTAATATTTTAAAAAGAAAATATATGGAAAATATGCGGAAAGAAGAACGGAAAGGAGAAAATTATATTCAAATCCAAGACATAAAATTGAGGATTTTGCCATTTAAATAGTATATATTATATACGAGGGACAGACATTTTTGGGAATCTGGCAACGTCCTTTTATAAATGTTGCATGTGCACCAGTGTACTGAAATGTGTCAAAAATATTATATGCAAAGTGAGATTTAATATTCATTAGTTCTCATTTGCAGTAAGTTCAATATATTAACTATATATACGTGAAGTATAGAAGTGGAAGTCATGTCTGTCTCCAGGATACCGTGCGTGGACAAGCTCCAATGAAATGGATCCACACGATCCGGAATAGATGTGACTTTTCACGAAGTTTCATTATCCTAACAACCAAGAATTTGTAGATTCTATTTTCTGAAACGTTTTGAGGAATATGCTTAATGTACTTATGGATTTATAATTCTCTGTTAGATTACTATTTCCTTTTTAAAGATATGCCCTACTACTTCATATTTCAATTTTTTATTCTGCAAGCATGCCTTTATCCAAAGATTCATTTATAATATGATAATATTAGCAGTCAAAATAATCCTGATAGATTACTTAAACTTACATCATATTTTAAAATAGATTATCTGATGTATGTATCTGTAAGAGTAATGGGAAGTTTAATGAAATTCCTCCTACGAGTCTTATTGAATAAGAGCATGTAACTGTCCACGAAAATAACAGTACGACTAAAATTATGTACATGCATTTGTCCTACTCATTCCCATAAGAAAGTAGTGTATTTTTAATTATTTATTTATTTAAATTTTTAATGTTAATTAGATTTAACGGAAGTATAATGCATTAGTATGTGTTATGCTGGTTCTACTCCACCAAAGTGTAAACCACTGGAAAATAGCTATATTCACTAGTATTTCTTTAATTTTTGCTCCTCTTTTTATTATAAACTTGTACATTTGTCTTAAGAAAACACAACTTTATCAATTTTTCTCTTTCATAACTTAAAATTACATAAATGCCTTAATGTCGAACATTGTATATTTTGTACATTTACTGTTAACATTCTTTGATATTATTTTTACTACTGGAAATATTGTTTCTATTTTAAGGTGTCATATTTTACGACCCCTCTAGTAATATTTCAATCACTAAATTATGAAAAATTAAAAAAGTTATCATTAGAGTAGATCAGAATATGGGAGTTTAATTCGTAATATATTAGAATATGCGATAGAATAGGGACGCAACATGAGCTTGTTACCGATATAAGTATGGAAGTAGAGACAATTATTCTATCAGAAATAATTAAATATACATTTGGTTTTCTGCTATTAAAGTAATATGCATAAACACACGAAAAATAAGAATAGTACATATTATAGCAGCGTTCTATGTACCTATAAATAAAATGGAAAATGTATGAAATCAGTGATTGTGTGCACGACGGAGGATTTAAAAAAACACTTACCGTTTTAAGCGTCTTCCAATGATTGACAAACTGGAGAAACTCGATTGTATATTTTCAACATTAGGTGCGTTTCTAAGGTTATTTCTGAAAAACATGTCCGCCGTGAGGAAAATATATGTTTATATTCGGAAAACGAGCGTTCTACATCTAGTGATGTTATATTCGCATAATCAAAATACGCATCTGTAGATGTGCCCTCACAAATACGTGCTAAGGTGTCAAAATCTGCAGTTCTGTCTACAAAACTTTCAAATTTAATTAGACCACTTTCACTTTTTGCGTCTTCTACAGCATACAGTTGTGGGTGAACATCTTTAACGATTTGCAGTGATTCCTCTAATCATAGCGACGAATTTTCTAATTTTGTTATTGCTTCTTCTAGTCCCAAGTAATTCTCACGAATACTTTGTAAATCCATTTTAATCTGAGCATCTTGAAATTTTTTCTGACTTGTATTGATAGCTGCACTTTCTTGCGGATCGAATGATAAAACCACGTCCTTAATTTTTTCAAAATGTTTATGATAGTAAAACCCCGCCCGTAACCATGTACCCTAACGTGTCAGGATCGGCTGTGGTGGCTCAGGGGTATGGGGACACAATTCGTGAAATTTCCGAATACGTTTTGGAGATTTCAGGAATACTGCCTTTGTACTCGATATTAAATCATCTACCTCTGGATAACATTTACGAACCTGTTCTGCCACGAGGTGTAGAGCATGGAGTTTACAAGTAGTATGTAACAAGTTAGGACAATATTTTCTAAGAAACCGGCCTACAAAACACATGGTTGCGGCACCATCGGTCATAAACATTAATACTTGGTCTTTCGAAAGTTTAAATTTTTCCAAAGTATCTAATAACACCTCTGAAATTTTTCGGCATTCCATTGTTCTAGTCGTCTGGATGCTAATAAAATTGAAGACGTTGGTTGATGTGGTTCCATATTACGCGCCATTGCATTAACTACAGATTGTTTTTTGCTATCAGTTGTTTCGTCCACACATAACCACAGTTTTTTATTTTTCATTTCGGCTTTGATTTTATTTTCAACCTGTTTACGCACCGATGATAAATTCCTTCGTAACGTTGTTGTGCTCGGTAATGTTTGATTCGCGTATTTATTCCAAAATGAAATAAATCAATCATTACTTAACAAGGTAAACGGCAGTGTACACACAATCATAGTTACTCATAGTTCATGTATAAACTTTTGTCGATTAATTTTGTTATTATTGTGCTTCGAACTGCTTACGTGTTCTTTACAATGTATTTTTGACCAACACATTAGATATGTATTGCACACTAAACATTTAATTTTTAAGCCATCGTATATTAAGTCCGGGAAATCCATAATAAACTTATTCACTTCGTCTGACAACGGTCGTTTTCTCGATTTATGTGTCGACGACATGTTATTACGTATGCTTACACTTACATGCAGTCTAAGCAAGTACCAAACACATACTGAATGCTTTTTATTAGTTCTGATGCAATACAATCATCCTCACATCGGCGCACATAGCGCGCACGGAAATTGGTCTGCTCTAGTTATCATATAAAGTAAACGTGAAACATTAAACGTAAATGTGTATAGAACATAATGTAAAACGTAAACGTGATCATAGAACGTAATAATCCTAATAATATAACGTGTACCGTCAGAAAAATAAATGTATATTAACAATCGAATTGCAATAAATTTTGATTAAGTATTTAGATGAATAAAAAACTGCCTACTATACTAAAAGAAAATTGGATATAAAATGTTCAACAATATAAAATCATGAAAAAATGCGTGAAAACCACGTCTATCCCGAAACGTGCACATATCAGCATTTCATTCTCATTATAAATGCTGGTATATGCATGTTTCCCAGTAGACGTGGCTTTCACGCATTTTTTCTTTTGTCCTCATACAAATTGTATATTTGTTCAGCGGTCAAACTTAATTCCTCAACTTTACTCTTAAATATTTTAATAAAAGGTAGAACAGCGAATGTGTTACTAGATAATTTTTCTCCACTTACGGTCAACATTCGTATACCATACCGTGCCTTAAAATTGGATAACCAACCATCGCTGGCACGAAAATAACTTTTCTGGTAAATTTTCTCGTAGAAAGAAAACGCTTTTTAGCGCAAAATATCACCTGTTATTGGTGTATTTCTTCGCCGTTCTTGAATAAACCATGTATAAAGCGCTTCTTCCATCTCTTTATTTTCCTCCATTTTCATTATTTGTCGTCGCCCTGTCCCTGATCCTGCCCGCTTGACGTAATTTTCTGAACTCATTCTGTTTTTTCGAATATCATAAATGATTGCATGACTTATATTATAAAGACTTGCTAAATCAATAATCTTACATCCACTATCTAATTTTGTCAAAATTTATATGCTTGCGTTCGGGCATGTTAATCATAAAACTTGTTTTAACCTGTTGCAACTATGTATTATTAATATACCGCCTAATTCTGAGCAAACGCAACGATCCGAATGTATGAATATTTCTCCCGCTTCGAATACAATTCCCCTGAATGCTGTAGGCGTGTCAACATCAATGTCATATATCATACATACTTACATATTATGGAGCCGCGTAAGAAAAATTATCTGATTACCGAATTACTATTAAAGGACTATAAATTGTTTAGTCCTGTGTTATGGTAATGAGTAAATTGCAATACGTTATTCTACAAAGCGTAATGAAATTATTAATAAGCGGTTAAGAAAATTGCAAATAAGGCATCAAGAGATTTAATAAATTAAATTTTAATAATAAAGTTCACAAAAACTGTTCATAGTAAACTAAGTAAACTTCAGAAATAAATAAAAACTAAATTAAATTCTAGTAATGTAAAGAAAAATTTACTCTTACAGATAATAAAATAAATTGTTCATAATGAGAAATTAATTATATAATAACGGAAATTCATCCGTTTAAACTCATCACCGTAAAATAATTGATGATGTTTGGAATATTTATAATTACGAAAACCATTTAATTTTAGTATGCGGTTAACGGAAGAGCAGCATATGCCTAAATCGTTGGACATATCGCTAACTGTCAAATTTGAATTTAGTTCTATTGCAGCGCATACTAAAATGAACGTATCATTAGGAACTCTGCGATTTGGGAATAATGGTTTTAAATTTAGTACAGAACCAGTAATGTCTATTTTCTTTTCTTATTTTCACTATTCAAACGCTTAAGAGACTCCGTATAGGGTGACAGTGGTGACACTAATTTGTGACATTAGTTGTTAAATGGTTGCGCGACAGACTGGTTTGTAATTGGCTAAACGTGTTCAGGGGAATTGTATTCGAAGCGGGAGAAATATTCATACGTTCGGATCGTTGCGTTTGCTCAGAATCAGGCGGTATTATGTATGCATGTATTGAACGCTGTACTACACTGCTCAACAAAATTAGCGATACACATTTAATACTACAACAGTTTTTAATTAAAAGAGAGATAATTATCAATTTTGGAATATAAAATGTTCAACAATAGTTAACAAGAGTTTAATAACAAATATGCTCTAATTTAACAATTTTGTTGTACAATAATAAACAATTAACAATACTACCAAAATCAAAATGTATTTTGTTACTCAAAATTATTCAAAATTCTGGCGCTTTCCGACATTCCTATCAAATGAATCCCAAACATGTTCAATAGGATTCAAGTCTGGACTCATGGCCGACCACTCCATCACTTGGGTTTCTTGTTCTTGTAGAAAATTGGTCGTAAAATTTGCTGTGTGAATTCGGCAATTATCCTGCTGGAAGATAAAACCATGGCTAAAATTATTGGCAAATAGTACAACATGATGTTTAAGGATCATTCTAACATAATTCTATACGTTGAGACGCTGAAAAATAACAACCAACACGGTACGACTATGCTGATTCCACTTCATATCATAACTAATCCTGATCCAAATCGATCCACTTCCTGCATACACTCTGCAGTGTATCTCCCTTCAAGACGTCCGTACACTCGTACATGACGATCGCAATGAGTTAAATTAAACCGGGATTCAAAAATTTTTAATTGTTTGCTTAACGAACAAAAACCATTTTGTTTTGGGTAGTGTTTTACATTGAACATCTAAGGAGAAAAAGAAATAATATGTCAACGTAATTATCTTTTGTGCTTAGCTAAAACATGCCAAATAATAATACCAAAAATTTAAAAAAATTCGTCTTCTACTTACAGAAAAGGCTAATTTTATTGAGCAGTGTATTACTAATACATACACTTTATGTATCAATATCGGTGATGTATGAATGTCGGCCTATAGAGCGATAGATAACTGAAAATGCCGAATTATCAATAATCGCTTCTGTTTCTTAAAACAATGGATTACTGCTTGTTAGCTTGTTAGTTTAACAAACAGCGGATTATCGAGCTTGTAGTGTAAATTGTCCGTAAAAAGAAAGTGGAAGGCTTTTAAAATTAAGCCATTAAAAATTACACAATTGTTATGATTAAATTATTCTTTTTTTCCTGTAAAAATGTTTCTTTGTTGTAATTAATATATAAAATAAAAAAGCGTTTGTATTAATTTGTTAATAGCTAACAATAGTTGTAATAAAGATGAAAAAAGAAACCCACGTTAGTCTCGAAAACCGTATTCGATCTGACATTTAAATTAATTGCTAGAGTTATTTATTTTTATTTCAGCATATATAACATTACGTAATCGCAAATTGCGTTATGCAAAAAAAAGACCGTTATGCGTCCAAATATGTAAGTGTTGAATATTTCAATCGGCGTTTCTCATATTCGATTTTGTAAAAAATTTAAATTAATTTTGCACTTTTTTATACAAACAGTTATCTCAAACTCTCTTATAATTCTATCAAATACATTAAAACTCATAGACGAAACATAAATTTAAACACAAGAAGAAATAAACATGAATAATTTATAGAATGAGATTTAGCAAATGCCGCAAAATTTACAGAAGGCAAGTAAAACGTGCTATTAAAACCAAAATTTTGGCTATAAGATAATATTATAAATTAAGCAAAGTATGTCAGTATTAATACTGAACACATTTTTCAAATTATTGGAATTAACCCTTGTAACAGTTCTCTTTAACCCTTAACATTATATTAATAATGTCCCGGGCTTCGAGGGATTCGAGGTTGCTGTACAAACTGATAACTTTGGTGCTAAAAATACTTAAAAGCCGCAGTTATCCTAAATATTGAGATATAGATTAAAATTGAATATTGAGTAATTGACTTATTCAATTACCGCTTTGTCGGGCGCCAAGAGGATTACCCGCTCTAAGGTATAATTGTACTTTTAAAATTGCCGGTTAGCTAAAAATAGCGGAGAGATATAGAAAAAGACTCTAAATAAAGCGGGTAAGTCGAAATGCGACTTACGCCTTTCTCTCTCAAAGCATGTATGAAAACTAAGGTGAAAAATAATGAATCCCTCTTTTTCTACTTAGTAAATGTTTCGACCAATTTCTTTTGTTTAATATGTTTTTCCAGTAAAGCTTAGATTACATGAATTGAAATAAAAGAAGAAATGATTACTAAATGTACTTATATTGAGAAATAAAGCTTGTTAATTTACATATGATTAATTACAAATTTACTTAGGGTTATTCTGAAAAGTTTACTAAATACTAATATACATATAGGGCGAGATACAGTAAATTTAACACAGATTTGAACTGTTTAGTCTGATCAGATTAATAAACAGTATGTATAAAGACTAACCTTTCCATCGCTGCACTAAATGGCCATTTCACTTTATCGTTGACTCGGTGCTTCTCGAGTGATGCACTTGTTCACTGTATTAACACTGTTTCTTCACGCCTCAGGGTGCCGGGTATTCCAGACAAGAGCCCTGATGTATTAAGCGTGGGATTCACTTTTAATTAAATGACTGCACTTGTAGACAAGTGATACTTTTGCTACAGTGTGTACTAATTGTACTTAAGAACACAAAATGCGGTTAACCCTTTCTTACGCTTGCTTATTGGGTCGCCCGTTTTACTAGGTTGACTCCCTTGAGCCAAGTACTTTTATTGCAGTATTCCCTCACTTTATTATCACGTTTGACTCGTTTAACTGACTTGAGTCGAGTGATTCGTTTCGCTTTCCTTGATGCGTCCGAGCTTCGGTTTTTTTCCTGGTGATTCCCCGGCTTTCTTATATAGTTCTTGATCATACTGGTTTCGTAGATGATGCAATACAGTGATTCTAACGATTCGTATATGTGACACTAGGTTATTCTAATAGAGTTTATGTATGGCTAACTATACACACTTAACTATACAAAATGATGATTTGGCATAGAAGGAACTGATCGAAATACGTGTGTAATATTATTGCGAAATGTTCTGCAATAATATTGAATGGCGGGAAAAGCATTAAAATTTATACAATGTGACTTTTTTAGTTTAAATAAATTAATTTTAATATTCTTTAAAATTTTACAAATGGATATAAGTGCTTTGAAATAAGATGGGCGCATGTGTCCCATTACACCCTGCGTCGCCCGCACTATGCGATGAGACGTCGTCACTTGCAGGTGAGTCGAACGCTCACCAACTAAATTTGTTTATCCGTTTAGGTTCCGATGCGAATAATTGCAATAAATACAATTGTAATAGAACACAATAATTTTAATCTAACGATTTTGACAGTGAATTAACTATTTATTTGATCTATAAAACGAGAAAACTTAATGTAATAATTAACAAATGATCTTTAAAATTAGACGTAGTAATTATCATGGTCTGCGCATTGAGTACAAAAATAAGTAGTATGTTCTCTGCAAATCGGTTTTTTACATTACTCGTTTTCCTATTTTCCTACGAGGGCAGTATCAACATTTCGGTCTTACTGTATCTTCTAAAGCTTTGTCTTCTACGTCTGGTAGCGTGTCCAATTGCTTCCTTATTTGTATTATTAGAAGATACGGTATATTCATAGAAGCATCTCCAGCCATAATGTGACCAATGTTTTCAAATATATACGGCGTAAATCGTTATAGTCTGCTATGTTGATTTGAAATATTATGTAACTATTTATACCGGATATATTCAGCAATGTAAAAAATACAGTCATAAGCCACTTGCAATAACTCTTCCCACTTTATATAAACTCTTCAATTGATCAACCACAACTACGCCTTCTTTCGTAAAATTGTAGAATGTTATTACTTCCTGTTTACAAGCATCTGCAATTTTTGGAACTATAGTATCATTTCCATGCATTGTAGAGATCAGCATGACACTTCTGCCTTTCTTAAGCACGTACAATCCTAATTGGTAATCTTTTCCAAACCCATACATGCCGCTGGAAATAGGGAGTTGCTTTGTCGCAACAAATGTTGCAGGAATTTCGGCCTTGTTTCTAATGGTCCCGACAAGAGTAAGATTGTTTTCTAGAAGATTCATTGCTAACCGTATAGATGCATGTTATACTTCGCTCTGTGTTTTCAATCGGCTTAACTGGACGCTTCACAATACTAGTGGCATCGCTGTCTACTTGAAATCTAGCTTTTGGTTGGTTCCCCGAACAAATTTCCATGTTTACAGCGTAATACGTGCGGGGATAGACTAACGAGAAGATTTTGATACCGTACTTGTTGGGTTTCGACTTTATATATTATCGAAAACTGCACCGCCCTCTGAATGCTTCCAACATATCATCAATGGTGTTACTTGGTATTACACACCAAGAATATCCTCTTGCTGCTAATAGGTGCGAGTTTATTGCCTTACCGTCGTATATCTCGTATTTAAGCCATGGAAACGCAAAGCTCGAAGAAGTAGATTAAACTGATTTTGGACATAATTTTTAATGAGAACTGCTAAATACAAAACAAGCCTATGATTCCGTTGATATTGGTGTTGACTAAATCTCTTTTACGTGTACAATTTGCACGAATTTTTTGTAAATACGTATTTGTGTGATTGACTATATCGGTAACCATTTTTTCAGTAAGGAATAAAATCCATGCCTCACTTTTAGTATTTTTTGCCTCTACTTTTACTCCAGGGAGATGAGTAACTATATTTCGATGACGAGTACATTTTTTGGCACAATGAACGTTCCAAACTGTTTTTTTTTTCATTTTTCCCTATGTAAGTTGGGCCGTCTTGTTCACAGACGGCCGATACCACCAGAAGTAGCATCCAAATCATACGCAGATACTTCGACATCAGTCTAATGATCAAACTCGTTTTCAATAGAATAAAGATCGCTTTCGTCATGATCTAGTTTTGCAAGTTATTACGATGTTGTTCAGTTAGTTCATCTTCTCTTTATAATTCTTCCCAAATTTTTAGTAACCGGGCTTCTTCCTTTAGATCCATTTTTAAGAATAGCTAAACTTATATTAATACTGTCATAGAATCAATTTCAGAAATACCTTAGCTTACTGCTCACTTTCACCGTCACTCAAAATTAAACACCTCTTACTAGACTGCTACTAATACATACTGTTATGCACTGTCTTAAACTTCCTTATATGCCTACTGAAGATTACATAAACGGACAAGTTTAAATTCGCAGAAATTTAAAGAAAACATCACAATTTATGCAATGGTTACCGCAACGTTCATGGTGAGACCAACGCAGGGTGAAGTGACCATAGATGCGATGTTTTCGCATTTGTTACCGAAAATGATTCACGGTGTCCTTAAAATATTCATCATCTATACCTCCGATACTTCTGTATTGTATAATTTCCAGGAACGAAATAAAGTAAATTTGACACAATTACACCAAGCGATCTGTAGAGATAATTGATTTGTAGTTGTGAGAAATTAGGCGATGATTTATCTCAGATTTTTAATCTTTACCTCAAATCGTTATAAATTAAATTGATTCGACATAAAATATTTAAAGCATTTCAACGTAACTATTTAAGTTATAGATATTGTGTGGTTGCTCTCCCCAAATTATTATTCCAAATGTAGAAATCTTGTACCAAAGTAGAACTTGACGAGATTGTAAATGTTGCTCATAAGACGTAGCAGATTTTATGAAGACCACTATAGAACATTTTATGTATTGAAATACCTCTATATATGAAAATGGACCCCCCATTTGACTTGTCTAAGTTATTTAACACATCGACTTTTAATGAATAACCAAATAGAAATAAAAATATTTTTAATAATATATAATATTCTTAAAAATCAGGTGTGAGAACAAAATATAAGTTCATATATTTGTGAAAGTACTTATCTCTCCAGAAACATAGACACGTGTTTAATCTTACTACGTGCCCGATTTTTAATAATATTTTATATTATTAAAAATATGTTTGTTTTACACAAAATTTGGTGAAAATTTACCCACTCAAGTACGTTTCAAATTATTATGTCAAATAGAAATATATTTTACAAGCCATTGTGAAAAATATGTGAACTATTTTAACTTTGTGTACGTAAAAAAAAAATCGAATTTCCGCAGTTTGCTCATTCAAGAAATTTGAATACATGTTGAACGAATTAGTTTTCTTTAACTATTCGTCCAACTAGTTTAATATTTTATAGAGTTCAGTTTTTAATTAAGCAACATATTCCTAGACTTTTACAATGTATTCTTCAATAATTTGACCCGTTCCAAAATTGTGTTTTGTGAAAAAACTCTATCCTATTAATTATATTTTTGGGAGACTGGTAGTTCTTCTACCGTCTCCATCCAGCGTTGATTTGCAGTCTTTCTCGAAATGTCGAGTCTGTTTTGTGATTCTCTATAGTCTTCCGAAAGTTTTCCTCGATTTTAATCTCTGGTGGTCGTAGACCGTGAAAACAATGCTGTTATGATTAAAGACGGCAGACTATGTGCCCGAACAGTAGCGTGATGTGGAGGGATCGAGTAGAGGCGTACGACGATCAATTCAGTTGCCGTTGAGACGTTGTAAGCGATACATTGTTAACACAATCGTGTTGAAAATGTCGGGAGTGCGTAGAAACAATGCATCGACTCGGCTGCATGCTAACGTAGTAAAGAAATTTTTACATAGGTTTCCCGATTTAATATATGACGGCACCGTTGTGAAATGTTTAGTTTGTGAAACAACTTATTAACTTGGAAAGCAAGTCAGTGCCAAAGACATATAAATAGTGACAAACATAAATCGAATAATAGTGGACGCAGACCAATATACCAATGCAGAAAGTGGAACACCCAATGTTTCGTCAGTTTTGGAAGAAATACAATCCTACGTGGAAATTACCAGCAAGAAGTACGCTACGGAATTACGTACCGTCAGTGCGTGAGAGAATTGTAAATTGTACGAAAAATACGGTAAAAAACAATTCCTGTGGTTAACAATAGACGAAACTACAGATATTAAAAAACAGTCCATCCTAGCCATTCTAGTATGGACGCTGACTCCGCAAGGACCTTCTCCTCCTTATTTACTAACCTGTAAACGAATGCAAGGGTGTACTGCCAGAGCGATATATGATGTATTAATAGAAACACTACACAAATTTGAGATTTTACCGAAGCAAGTGTTAATGTTAGTTACCGATGCTGCCAAGGTTATGTGTTCCACGGCAAACTTACTCAAAACGATTCAACCAAACCTGCTGCATGTCACATGTTTGCTTCACGCTTTACACCTTGTAACAAACACTATACGTACAACTTATCCTGATGTGGATCAACTGATAGGACAAACGAAAGCGGTTTTTCTTAAATCTCCGAAACGGATTCGGCTATTTCATTCGCTGTGTCCTGATATACCCGAGCCGCCGCAACTAATTCTTATACGATGGGGTACATTTTGAAAAAATTAAATCAGTGATTTTCCAACTAGATGCCAAAGAAGCAGCTGCAATGCGACTCAGCCAGGTTCAATTTAACAATCCTCAAGTTGCAGCAAATTTAAAAATTATTTACGACAGTTACGTTCCAATACTGGACGCAATAAAAAATTTACAGAACACTGCGCTGTCCTTATCGGACTCATTCGCAATTATTGACCACGTAAAACTAGTGCTGCATATCCTTGAAGATGAAAAAAGTGATTGTGTCCGTGAAAAATTTAACAGTGTATTAGATAAAAATGTAGATTTTACAAAATTAGGGCAACTTTTTACCAGTACTGAAGATGCGTTGTACAGATACAAAGAGCGCTTTAACTATGCAAATATAACATCTCTCAACGTCGAACAATCCTTGTCTGTATATAAACATATATATACGTCGCTACGTACGAACCTTTCCGAGACTAATACAGAAACATATATTATGGTGCAGTTTTTTCATCGCGCACATCCGCATTTTTTTGCAACAATGTAAACATGTTGGGTAAGTTATTTAAGTTTTTTCTTAACGTTTTGTATAGGGGTTCGATATATTTATTTTTAAGTAAGCGCACTGTTATTCTGCTAAACTTTCCACGCAACGCCACTGCTGGGGCACATAGTCTGCCGTCTTTAGTTATGATTCTACTAAATAAATATTTCTTTAAATATGGCTACCTTTGTGTTCGGAAGAGGGAGCGGTGTGAGCTAGATGATAAAACCTATCCAGAAGTGTGGCCTTTAGGCATCCAGTACTTATTATACAACGTGTTTCAGAAAAAATTTCATCTAAGTAGGCACTGCATAACTAGTACTTGCAAATTATTATAAGCCACTTGCCTTTTATTTATAACTATTTATCTAATGTAATTTTGACGTTTGTCTTTTTGAGACTAGCAATATATTTTTTTCTTACAAATATTTTTTTTTACTTAATAAACAATACTACTAAATAATGTACATATTGCAAGAAAATATTTTTATTGTTGAGGCATATTTCCGAAGTCCACAATTTCTTAACGGAGAATGGCAATATTCCTACGCGGAATGTAAGCGACAATTTCACTTGCAGTTTCCTAATAGAGTTGTGGATAATATCACTTGACATCATCACATTCGTCTAGTCATGGAGAAGCTTCGAGCTACAAGATTAAATTTAGCGCTTTTAGAGGATTGCTTCCCTCATCGAGTTATAAACAGAGGTGTTTGGGCAGCGCGGTCACCAGATCTTACTCCGTTAGATTTTTCTGTTTTCGGATTGCAAAAAATTAAGTATATAAGACTAGAATCAATAACTTAAATGACTTAATTTTTAGAATTACAAATAAATGTAATTAAAAAATATATTGCAGAATATTTTTGATGACCTGAAACGTCGTATTCAACATAATGGTGACAATTTTGAACACTTGAACACTGTTTGATTAATATCCCATCCTAAAAGTTTTCTTATTAAATAAATTAATAATCTTATTGTACTTGTTATTAATTTCATTACCATATCTCTCGATGATAAATTTTGACAGTGACAGGTAGATAACCTTCTTACCATTTAATCTACATCCGCATTTCAAGAATGCAGAACATCATAATTTATAGGAAAAATTCATGGACAACTAGATGTAATTATTTTTGAAACACATTGTACTTAACTCATTAATGGCGACATCGACTTGCTTTGTGCAATAATCTATACCAAACCGGGCACGCATATTCGCCAGCAGAGTGAAAGAGGGCGAGTACTGAGGTTTCCAGGATTCTAGATTTTTGTCTCCGATTAGAACTTTGTTAGCTTTCAAATGATTGGTATTACAATGTTACGTCTAGGTATTTGCGGGAGGGGCAGTACTCTAGTAATGCTCTTTTCCATTTGATTTGTAGTACCTTTTATTTCGAGGTTGAAAGGCGCATACTTACGTTTTCGTTGGATTTAACTTATTTCGATAACAAAAATCTAGCTCTACTAGGGTCTCACTCAGACATTAGTCTATCTCCCCAAACGTTTTTTCCTGGTGGTGTAATTGTCCTATAATTTGTGTATATATTTGTGCCTACTGAGAGGGATTGGTTATTAGTATCGATTTTAAAAACTAGTGGTGCCAACAGACTTTGCTTGGTTGGTCGCTCCTCTAGTTTCTTCATTTGGTTAGTTTTTCCTAAAAGTCCACCAAGAGCCTAGGATTCTGAAGTAGGCTTCTAATGGTGTTTGTGAGGTTAATTAATGTCTTAAGTTATGGAAAATAATTTCCTACTTCGCTCAATATTTACAGAAATAATAGTAATCCTTGGAGCACTGTGGAGCACGCAGTTTTCAATATACGAGAGAAAGGGAAGCTTTGAATTACTTTTTTATGCTTCCAGAGCTGAAGATCAGCCAGCCGAAGCTGTTGCCTGGAGGACGTGCTAATGTATAATCAACACATTCTGGTTTAATGTCCCTCATTATTACCAAAGAATCTATTTATTATCAAAGAGTCGATTTATTCAAACATAGACAATTCAAAAACGCTATGCTATAAAACATACAATAGTTCAAAATTAGAGTTTCCAAAATCTTGACAAGTTTTTAAAATCTGGTTGTATACCACAAACAATGTCCATTAATATTGAATAAGTTTATTTATTGTGGTTTCTTAGTCGCCGTAACTACAAACCATATTTCTAGATTAATCTCTTTGGACTTTATATATGCTCCCATCTAAAGCTTGGATTAACTTATGTCTCTTCTGTTTATAATTTTCATACTAAACATTTATCAGACATTTCTCTTATACTTGAACTAACTGTTGAAATATGCACATCCTGTATCCATTAAACTAAAATATGATGACCAGATGCAAAAACATTTTAGCACTATATTTACCGCCACCATATTGGTCATATTTGACACTTACAAGATACTTTGTAACCTAAACAAATTATTATAGGATGATTTAGTACCAACATTATTAATGTCTACTCGAAATTAATTTGACAAAATACAAAAATAAATCATTATGTACATAGATATACGAACGTGTCTTTATTCATTAGATAATCGAATTTACCATTTATCAAGCGCCGCCTGAATAAAAAACTAATTATTCAAGTCATTCGAACGTACATAAAAATTAGTAGCAGCTGTTCGCTAACCTCATATTGTTATTAATGTTGTATAAGTTGACATTTATAAAGTAATAAAATTGTATAAATAATTATAACGACTGCTTTTGTCCACCAAAAATGTACATGTATTCAATACACGCTAACACGATCACACATCGATGACGTAGTTAATATTGGTTATTAGTCCTCATGTGTAAATATACGCACTTTTTCCGGATAGATAAATATGAAAATAAACATATTAGTTTTTATAATTCCTATTTTAAAGGATGATATAACAGAAATCGATATAAAATACGAGGCTGCCTTTTAAGTACCGATCTGAAATACGACCACTGCAGCCTTTCGATCGCCAAGTCGCGCTCATTACCTACATCTATTGACTACCCACAGACACCATTATCGAAACATTCCCCCAAGTTTGCGTTTGTTTGTCTGTCTTTAAAATACATCAAAAGCGGTTTTGAGGTGGGTGAGGGCTTTTGATGAAAAAGGGAATGTTTCATCAAAATATACTGGAAGAGTACAGACAGTGAGGACACCGGCAAATATTAAATGCGTCAGGCAAACACTTCAACGAAGTCCGTTAGGTTCTGCAAAAAAACATTCAATTGCTTTGCCAATTACTGAAGCGAGTCTGCTAAGAATTTTACATGATGCTTTACACTTTACACAAATCCAAGTCGTTTATAAGATGCAAGATGGTGGCCAAGATACCCGAATGACTTTCTGCAGGAATATATTGGAAATTTTGAGTCAAGACCAAAATGCGATTAATTCTCTGCTTGGGTACGATGAAGCGGATTTCTATGTAAGTGGAAATGTAAGCAAACAAAACTTCCGTTATAGGGCGGCTGAAAACTCACAATAATTACATGAAAAACCGCTACATGCTGAAAAAGTCACTGTATGGTGCGGTGTTTTATCATTTGGAATAGTAGGGCAGTATATCTTTGAGAAAAACATTCCTATGGCATGAACAACGTAGAGTAAGACGAAGAAACATTTTCTTCCAGCAAGATGGTGTCACACCACGTACAGCAAGATAAAGTTTGATTGCGTTGCGACGAATGTATCCGAACAGATTAATCTCAATATTTGGAGACTGACCATGGCTGTGAAGATCCCTAGATCTGACTGCGCCAGATTTCTTTCGTTGGGGTATCTCAAGCAAAAGATCCTTCGAGATACGCCCACGGACAATTCAAGATCTTAAAGAAACCATTCGAGAAGAAATACGTGCGATTAATCCTCCAATGTTACAAAGAGTAATGCATAATTTCAGGAGCAGGCTTGAACAATGCATTCCAGCCAATGGGGAACACTTTAATGACGTTATTTTTAGAAATTAGAATAGCATAGAATATAAACGTAGGTGTAGGTTTCCGTGGTCGTTCTCTAGTTGTAGATCTCGGTTTCCGGTTTGGAACCGCATCGAGTTAGGAGAATTGCCAACGTTTCGTCCACTGTTGCAAGGGACATCTTCAGAGATGTACGTAGATTCTACGTCTACGTACAGCCCTGAAGATGTTCCTTACAGCAGTCTTGTCTTTCGGAAGGAGAATATATTGAATAATTAAAAAGAAATCATTGCTGTAACACAAGTCTTTTATTTTAAGTTTTAACTTTCATTAAGTAATCTTTGCATAGTAGCGCATGAAGATATTAAAGGCCACAAGAACTACTCTAGTAAAAACAAATATTTAATATTATAATATGGCGTTTTCCATCCGATCACATTTTTCTTTTTTAATATGCAGAACCAGTAGAAGATAAATACTTCTGCTAGTTACACTCAATTACATTCTGACTAAAAATTACACTTCAATAGCTGGAATTGAAACAAATATTTGTTACGTTTTTGGAATTAGATTCGTTTTAACACGGAGTATGACAAAAGTAGAAATCCCGATACTGATCTAATTGCTAATAATAAAAGGTGTCATCACGAACCCTCACAGAATATAAAAATCACATTGCGTCATTTCATCCTTCGGGATTATCAGATATTTTAAAAGTAACAATTGAAGTGGTGCAAAAGAAATTAGTATTGAAAATGAAAATGTTGCAAACTTATTTTTTTTATATATTCCCACTTGCTCAAATATGGAAACAAGTGCTGTAAATAAGTCGTTAATTTCTTACTCATATATATATAAAAAATACTACTAAAGAGAGTAACTACTTAAAATCACATTCAAATATATTCGTCAAATATTTACAGTTGGACAATATAATAATCTTAACAAATTTTGACTGCAAATAATTTCGTTACCATCAATAAATTATTATTTGTTTAAAATTAGTTATTGAAAAAATATTATTTCGGTTTCGACTTATTGCGTTGGTATCAACTAGTAGATTATTTAACGAAAATACTATAATTAAGCAAGATAGCACTTTTAATCCTGAATGTAAAGCTGATATGTCTCAAATGGTATAATTTTAAATTTTTCCTAAATTATAATAATGAAAGACTTAAGAAGACAGTGATCCATCTAAAACCTGGTCGAAAAACCTGGTCAAGCCAATAATGTTGACGGCGTTTTTTCGGTCTCAGCACCACTCAGGCTGACTAAAACGAGTACTTGGAGGTAAAACTCTGGGGTAATCATAAACCGCGCTAGCCACGTTATCCTAGTTGGACCAAACGGCTCAAGTTATAACAAACCTACCATGTTACTACTTAATGTTAAAGATTGTAATTCTTCAATATGAAAAATTTATCACGCGCAACACGAATTACTTGAAAAGAATTAAATTTGTTTGGATGGCAAGTTCTTCTTGAAGAGATTTTAGTAACCGCGATATTTAGTCGAGAAAAGAATTAGGGGATCAAGAAATTTAACTTTTGCAATAGCATAGAAGCATCAGCTGAACTTCGACTCAGATTATATAAAAAAGTTATTCTAATGGAAACTCTTCGAAAAAAAGTGTAGGCCTGTTGAAACGCGACAATAGAGAAGAATTACCAATACTTCTCGGAAGATAGTATGAGTCGCTTAAGAACTAAAGAAACAAATCTTCGCTCATTAGTTTTGTTTGCGTTATACTAATTCTGACCCGTCATAATGTTAATCCGGAAATTTACCGATATACTTTTTTACATTATCAACTTATACTTAGAACGCGTAAAAGCTAACGGTGAAACGTTTGACTATCTTCCGTCAAGATCCAAGATGAGCTAACACCAAACGTGACTACTACGCTTTCTGCGTAGCGCGCGATGGTATATACTGAATTCAGTCCTGATATGAGACACGTTGGTCTCTACTCTACTCATATCTAATACGCTGGGCATTACGTGAATGTTTTTTTTGTTATGAGAAGTAAAAAAATATAAAATATTAATATGGATTCATATGTATAAAAAATATGGCTATATAATTTACAGGCTGCAATCTTTATACATACTTGTAAAAACTATTTTAAGCGATAACATTGTTTAGACTGCCTTGTATGCTAAGTGTTCGAGAAAAGTCAGCTGCTAAAAATTTAGAGCAAGATCGACAATTACAAAACTTCTTCCGCCAACTTTAAAATATCATCTCTAATAACATTATGATATCGCACAGTAACGTGACAAAAATTTTTTAAATATCTTTGTAACTTTTTTTTCTCACTTATGAGACAGAATTTGAGGAAAATATTTGGGATTCTTTATTCTATATAATTAGTTATTTCCCAATAATTTTCCTGAAAGCTTTCGTCCGATAGCTTTATTAAGCTTATGTTATAAGCTTCTGGAAAAATTGTTATTAAACCGATTTAGGACGTTGATATTGAAGCATGTTCCCGTTGAATAGGCTAGTTTCAGACCGAACCGCAGTTATGCTGACCAGGTGCTCAGCTTAACAACGAACGTTGAGGCAGGGTTTCAGAAACGCGTGAAGACAACTGTGGTGTATGTTGACCTGACTGCGGCATATGTCTGGAGTCTGGAGTGAAGACCTTTTCTACAAATTCTCAACGTAGTACCATGCAGCCGGATAGCATCTTTATTAAACAACATGCTTTGCGACATGCACTTCCAAATAATAACAGTAGAGAGTAGGCGGGGCTCGTGATGACGTATTTGGGAAGAAAGTACAATGATGCGAGTACTTCGTGTATTCTCGTGTACTAACTGTAACGTTTTCTTAGTAAACACCGAAAACACACGAGGCACTCGCATTATTGTACTTGCACTCCCAAATAAGTCATCACGAGCCGCGCCTGGGAGAGAGTAAAATGAGACGAGACATCTTAATAATAGATTGCCACACGCAAAGTCAAAAAAGTTTGGATATGCCGATGACCTGACTCTTGCAAGCAGGAGTAAAACCATAGAGGGAACTAATGGTATACTTTCAGAGGACTTATCCGTGCTGGGAAAATACTTCACCGACTGAAGCCTAATCTCGAATATGAATAAGTGTCGCGCTTTCACCTCAATAATAAACAAGCACGTCTAGAGTGGCAACTGTATTTCGATAACAACTTACTACGTTATAATCCTTACCCAAAATATCTGGGAGTAACAATGGATCGTACACTCTCATATAAAAAACATCTAGAAGACACCGCAGCTAAAATAAACATCAGAAATAACATAATCCACAAGCTCTGCGATACTTCTTGGGATGCGAATGCATCCACCCTTAGAACGTCAGCTCTTAGCCTTGTTTCCTCGGTAGCTGAATATTGCGCCCCAGTCTGGTTGAACGGCTGTCACGCAAAGAAAATTGGCATCAAACTCAACGAGACCATGAGAATAATTAGCGGTTGTTTAAAAAGTACACCTCTACCCTGGCTCCCGGTTCTAAGCCATATTGCACCTCCCACCATCCGGAGACTTAACTACTGCTAGCAGAACGACTTATAACAGAAGGTTTCAACCCAAACGATGGGATGCAAGACACTCAATAGAATAAGGACGTCCCATGGAATTTGTCGTGACTAATTCTATAAATGGGGACTGACTGATACACCAACTTGCGACTGCGGAGAACCTCGCCAGACTATTCACCATATTATAGCTGAGTGCCCCCTTACAGCATATGGAGGTGACATAAGTGACTTCTTTGAAGCAACTTACTCCGCGTTAGACCGGATCAGTGGCCTCATTTTAAAATTTAACTTTTAGATGTATAATCCATGTTAGCCATACGCTAAATAAATAATTTATTTCCACTTCTTTTTATTTCAAGGACACCTTGTATATTCGATTTACTATAAAGTGAAAAAAGGACGTGAATTTAGTATATATACATATACATTAATACATGTGTAGTTCTTAAGCAATGTTTGAGATAGGTCATAGGAGAATCGTGGTTTTAATCTAAACATACACATTATATCCATAAGTAGAAAGATTATGTTGGCGTACTAAAACGAATACCAACGGCCTTAGGAGGTGTACCATCAAGGTTGCCAACCTACGATGTTAAATATTGCCATCGTCCTACTATTATATATGATAATGTACAAAAGCAGTCACCCAGATCGTCGACACAGATAGTGGTTTGTTTTGTTCATATGCAAAATTTTAAAAATAAATAATTTATAACATCACCTTTGAGTTGCGATCGGTCCCTGCCGTATGTATATGTTACATGTAGACCTAGACGATATAAATATTGTAACATACATGCAGACATTCTGATGAGAACTGCCCCAAGAATTATTTATTAGGACGTGTGAAGGTGATTAAGAGGGTAAGGAATACACATGTAACACTAAATCAAATTTATGTCTGAGAAAAACGTTAAAAATTGAAAACGTGAACTGAAATCCAAAAGTCTAGCGTATAAAATATGAGCTAACTTTGCTTGTTCTCACGTTGCAGAGGATGGCTTTTTTTGTCGAGAAAGACTTGTTAGCGTTTTAAATACTGACGCTCAGCTATAAATCATGTTAAATCATGTATATCTAAGAACCATATATGAAATATTACTTATTTATAACTTCTTTTCGTTGTTTCAGATTCTTGAAAGAAGACCAGTAATTTTCATTTTTCTGTAGGGTAAGTTGATTACACTTTTAATAGCAATAAATCGATTTCATTTATTTACTGTTTTCAAAATAATAAATGTATTATACAAGCCAAATGCAAGGAAGAAGTTTTGACAAAAATCTAAAGGAAAAGTATATGGTATACAGAACTTGTAAAAATGAAAAAAATTGCACCTCCATTTCATTTTATCACTTAATGTTCCATTCCTATTAGTGTTAGAAATAACGAACGTCAGATTTTGCAATAATAATAATAGACGGGCAAAACTAATTGGAATGGATTCATACGCTAACTTTTTTCAGGCATATCTCCTTTGTAATTTTCTCAAGAATACTTATTATATTTTGTCTCAAGTTCAGCGGTAATTATTGAACGATTGTGATGAAAGTAATTTAACACTATTAAACTTCAACTTATTGCGTCTTAAAAATGCAGTGCTTGTAATGATAATTATTTTCTTCTATTTCCCAAGAAACTGAAATTTAATTAGAAGGCAAAAGTTTTTCAACTAATAATTACAGGATATCTTTATACATTCATATTAATTGTACCAAATCTACATATATCTAAATATATTAAATAAATACATACAAAGCTACGTGAAGTATTCGGTGTGCATTTGTGCAGTAAGCTAGATAATACTGGGGAAGTTAAGACCTCTTGAATTATCAGCAATTGTATCGTAATATACTTACGAGGGCTACCTTTTATATTTTTAAAAAATCTGAGAAAATTTTTGGGAACAAACTATTTTATTGTTTTTCAAAATATTCGCCATTATGGTCTATACATTTTTCCATGCGCACGAACCAATTCTCAAAATATTTTTTCCATTCTGAAGGTTGTATCTCAGAAACATGGTTTTCAAAGTCTTCGACTGCTTCTTGAGGTGTTGAAAATCGATGTCGTTTCACAGTTGGGATCAAAAAGAAATCATTCGGCGACAAATCAGGTGAATACGGATAATGAGACATTATTTCAACACTTTTCTCCTTCAAATAGTCGACTGTTAGACGTACTGTATGGGAACTCGCGTTGTCGTGATGAAGAATAATGCGACATTTTCGGTTGTTCTTCCTGATTTCTTCTATAACTTTTGGCAAACAAATTGCTGTATATCATTCAGCGTTAACAGTTTTTCGACCCTCTAAAGGAATTGTTGCGATGTGTCCTGTATAGCCGAAGAAACAAGCGATCATTTTCTTGGAAGTGCTCCTCGCACAAACAACTTTTGTGGGGTTCGGTTCGTCTTGGAACACCCATTCAGTAGATTGTTGCTTGGTTTTCGGCTCATACGCATATATCCATGTTTCTTCAACTGTGACGATGTTGTATACGGATTTTGCGGTTCCGACGTCGAATTTTTAAATATGTCGTGCCAAAGTTATCGAAGTTTAAAGACTATTTCCTCTTTTTTTTTTTAATTGAACCTATAATTTTTTTATTAGTCAGCAAATTCCTTGTAAAATGGCCGTTAAAATGGTACCAATAACATAATACTTATTTCTAGTATTTTCGAAGTTATAACCCTTTAATGGGATATACCTATGTTTATAATATTCAATATGCGGTGCATCTAATATTTGGTTGGCTATCAAACGATATCAAACAAAGTAACTTTTACAAACACCTGTTTTTTAATTCTTTATTATTAATTTTAGTATTACATTTTGTAATTTTTCCATAATAAAACAAAATTTATTTAAAATGTGTTCAAATATATGTCCATTCTGCTATACGCATGCTCTTAATTGCCTCTGCATCCACAGACTTTTTGAGCCATGTTGTTTTCACTTAATTGAAGACAAGCGTTTCTGATTCGTGTCTGCATGTTCTCTGCCGTTGTAGGAGGTCTTTCGTAAACTATATTTTATACAGTAAGCCACAGAAAGAAATCACAAGGATTAGATTTGGTGATCGCTGTAGCCAGCTTATAAAGCTTCCTCTCCCAATCCACCTATTGGTGAATACCCTACCTAAATGTGCTCTTGCAGCAGCACCGTAATGTGAAGGTGCACCATCATGTTGGTACCACAATCTCCTTAAGACGTTATCTGGTAGGCCTTCTAACAGCAATGGTAAATTATTTTGTAGGAAATTTGTGTAGATTTCACAATTTAAAGTAGTATTAAAACAGAATTGACCTATAATAGTGTTTCCTGTGATAACTCCCCATGTGTTAACACTCCATTTTGTTGGTATAAAATGGGTTCCACAAAATCAGGGTTTCTAGTGTCATAGTAATGAGAATTTTTTCTGTTTGCTATTCCACAATTAGCAAATGTTGCTTCAACTGTGAAAAGCACATGATCTAGAAAAGTTAGATCTTGTCGTAATTGGAAAAGTAGCCCTTCACAGTAAACAAGTCTCCTTTCAAAATCCGTTTGTAATAAGCCTAGATGATTTTGAATTTTGTAAGGGTGAAATTTATGTTTTTTTAATATCCTTCTTACAGCAGTGACTTCTATCCCGTGTTCTTTCGAAATTATTCTTGTAGATACGCGCGGATTTTCCACAACGGACTGGACGACTGTCACTTCATTATCTTCTGTAACCATAGTCTTAGTTCTTTCATGTTTGACGTAATTCACTGAACGCGTACGAAGAAACCTTGTCAACAAATTTTCAAACGTCTTAATATCTGGGGCTCTTCAGTGAGGATACTCCATAGCATATGTTCTTGATGCTATAAGTGTATTTCTATTCCTGGCGCCAAGAACAAATACCATGTCTATTAGCTCCTCTTTCGAAAAATCATTCTAGAGAAGCACAACTATAAACTATTACGGCATGTAAATAAAAAATAATGACAACAAAACAATATAACTGACAACAAGATAACAACTAATAACGAACAAACGGAAATTGATAATTAACTAGCCGAACTTAAATTATAACAATTAAACGCGATTGCAGCAAAGAGGAACTACAGAAAAACACTTTATACGGAAATTTTAAGTAGATATTTGACGTTTGGTTACACAGCAATTTTTGCTTAATATCATTTCATGGCCAACCAACCAACTATTAGATGCAGCACCGCATATTGTATATTATAAACATAGGTATATCCCATTAAAGGGTTATAACTTCGAAAATACTAGAAATAAGTACTATGTTACCATTTTAACGGCAATTTTACAAGGAATTTGCTGACTAATAAAAAAATTATAGGTTCAATTAAAAAAAAGAGAAAATAGACTTTAAACTTCGATAATTTTGGCACGACATATTTAATGTTAATGTATATGTTGTCACGTTGTTCACCCTCAAAACATATAACGTGTTAGTTCATAAATTGGTAACAAAAGAGTTACGTGAGGTACTGTACCCATTTTCAGGCTAAGACTTAAAATGTTAGACGATGCAACTGTCAAGATTTTAACAAAATTTGCAATAAAACCAAAACTAACAGTTGTAAGTGCACATTGTCATATATCATTGCAAAGATAATTTGGGTGGCTATCATCATAATAACAAGAAAGTATAGCAATCTATTAAAAAAAAAATTGGAAATAGTTGCGGAAATTTGGAACACTCTGTAAATATATAAATAAAAATTAAAAATGCACTGTAGCATACTGCATGTGTACGTAAAATTTCATTGCTTCAACTTTTTTAGTTTTCATGCTAAGCTCCGCCGACACAATATTGCCGCACCCGGTAGTATATGTTTAACACAGAACATTTAGGATTTCGACAAAAAGTGTGAGGCTTGTGGTTGATATACTGACCACAATAGCAAAAAAGTTTATTCCCAAAACTAAAGCGATTTATTTACATACATAGTATTAACAATACACAGTATTATTACTATTCGTGAAAATCTGCAAAACAGTTACGACATAGAGCTACGTTGCACTATTTACATATAATTGATGAACGTACTGTTTTAGCACGAGAACTACATAGTGCACATCGTCGCATTTTTCCCTTCACTGATAAATTTGATTATTACGCTTATGGGTCGTCCAGCTTTTTGTTTTCTTTTGCTTTTGGTGATAACAAGTTTTGCCCAGATATTTTGCGACTAGAATAATTTTGCAGTAATTCGTCTGCTAGTACGCTGCGAAAATTCAAGACTTTTCCATGCAATACTGTAGTATGACATACTCTGGTCGAACCTATCAACAGCCTCCACATATTTATTATAATCTCGGATTCTGGGCAGTTTACCATCCCCTTCTGGCCTTCTTTATTAGTTCTGTGAATTTGAGTGGTTACTTCTGGGTTATAAAACGAACTGACAACGACAACACTCTTCCTACCACGATCTTTCCATTTGCAGACAGAAATATATCCGCTAGTTGCATCATATTCACCGATACTCATTTCGTTGTCCCTTTTCATTATGTTTTTTAGGTAATTTTTGGATTTTCTAGAAGTGTTCCGCACCAAAAAATATTTTGGGCTAGTAATTTTGATAGAAGCTCAATAGTAGCAAAATAGTTGTCGAAGTAGACACACTAACCCTAGCCGTACTACTGACGTAGTAATTCTAGAACAAGTTCTCTCTCCTAAAGTTCCTTCTTCAATTACTTGTTCTTTTCCTTCATATACTTTGAAATTTAGCATGTAGCTGGGCGAAGAAAAGCTAAGACCCAAACCTTGAGGCCCCTTTTTATGGGCTTCATCGGACTCGTTTCTTATTTAGAGACGATATGAAAACATCCTCTGCGTCACTGTCTCCTTCATATTCGGAATCTTCTGCATGTTCATTTGTAAGAGTATTCACAAAGTCGAGAGCATCATTTGATCTTTTCTAAATTGATATATGATCGTAATTTACAAAAATCTTTCAAAATACTTCTGTTTTAGAACTCAAAAGACGCATATATAAACAATATATTTCATATATATCATTATATTAGATCAGTAAGTAATGTTCTATACTTTCTAATATCTGGCAAACTAATTTATAAAATTTTCATATACAGGTTTTAGGTTTGTTTGTTTATGTTGTTGTTTATGTATGGTAACATATTTTCTATGCCGAAATCAAGCCGTGAATTTTGAAAATAATGCGTTGTTTTATACATAAATACAAACATAATAATGTACTTACCTTTTTAAAATTTGTACCCTTGCTAACACTAATGTGATATATTTTCTTTCAAAGACACAAATTTTTTGATATGGTTTTAGTTACCGCCAAGTTTTAG
Source organism: Melolontha melolontha (assembly GCA_935421215.2). Classification (NCBI taxonomy): domain Eukaryota; kingdom Metazoa; phylum Arthropoda; class Insecta; order Coleoptera; family Scarabaeidae; genus Melolontha; species Melolontha melolontha. The sequence continues at coordinate 160,563,689 of OW285237.1, read as the reverse complement.
TAGTGCTAACGCTAAACAGTTCGTGTCGAAAGCCTTATGTATGCGCCATTGAGCTTAAGGTAAAAATACCTTGGTAATCTGAGCTGATCTTTCTAGGACAGAAATATGAATTTTATAAAAAGGAGACCAAACGATGCATACTTATTCTAGTTTTGAATGTATAAATGAGAACTGTCATTCTTCAAGCTACTGCGAAACGACGAACATCTACGTACAGCCCTGAAGATGTCCCTTGAAACAGTGGACGAAACGTTGGCAATTACGCCTAACTCGACGCGGTTCCAACCCGGAAACCGAGATCTACATTTAGAGAACTGTAATTTTCAAGCGAAAATCAGTTGTGCTTATTTGTCCGGTGTTCTTAAATATATCCTAATGATGTCTCCATCATTAGGATATATTGATTGAGTAGGATACATTATGATATATTTAGATAGATTGAAATATTGAAAATATGCACGGCCAAAGTAAATTTTACGTCCAGTGTATAATATATTTCAAGAAAAATTAAATGACAAGGAATTGTCCACTCGGAACTGTTTTGTAAGTGTAATGAAGGGATTTCTAGGCCTATAAAATCCTCATAGGTTGAAAGGCCTATGAACTATTAGAATATCGAATGTCCTTAAAAAATGCATTTTTTTGAACTCGCATTTGAATTTTAAATTTGGGTACAAAAGAGATATTTATACTGAACACAAGAGAAATAAACGAAATATTTTGTCGCTCTATGATATCTTCGTGTAAAATATAATTTTTTGAGTGGGCATTGAAGAGTCAAACAGTTATCTATGTTTTTCATTTTAGCGTATAATTCAGGGTTGTCTACAACTAGAAATTTGTGGCATGTCAATTCATAACACAAACTGTTAATAAAAATAGACTAAGACTACTATAAAAATATTTCAGATCCATGATTCATATATCTAATATACAGTTAAATAGGTACTAAAGAATGAAACCGAACCAAAAGCTGCCTAAAATTTTTTTGGTAATAATAATGCATCACACTAGTATCACACACTGAACGCTTGTTATTACCCAAAAGTCATCTCCAGGTAATCCTTACCTAATTTCGATCAGCCTGAGCTTAGCTGGGGCTCGAAAAAATGCCATTCATCTTATTGACTGAGCCTGGATTCGAACTCTGTTCGTAAGACCCACCAGCTAGATCAACACATCCACACAAAATAAAAATTATATAACGTTGACTTGAGTATTATCATCTAAATAAATCTAGATTAGTGGATTGTTTATTGACAAAGCCATGTTTATCTTCAGAAAAAAAAGTTTTAATTTTAAACATTTCACAAACACCTTGACGAAATTGTCAATAATCATTGTTGGTTTATAAAAAACTTAAACACAATCCTTAAGAAGGGAACTAGGTCCGCCAGGACATTGCTTTTGTTTTTGAGAGTCTGCAATGAAAGGAGAATATCTAATTCTGAGATAGTTGTCGCAGTTATCTCAGATCCATTAGTAAATAACACATAATTATGTTATAATACTGATAAGATATATAAACCGATTAAAAACTTGAAATCTATTAACAATAAAATTGAAGATGGAGTATTTCTCATTTTGTCTTTATTCGTAGTGTATAGTGATAATAACAGACAATACGAAGAACTAAAACTTTTTCTATTTTATTTTCATTTGAGATTCGTTGTTAGACAAACATTTCCGTTGAAGTTGCTTAATCATCTTAATATTATTAACTAAGAAGGTATGGTCTTTTATCATTATATAAGCGGAAAAATTTGTTTGAAACAAATACTCATTAGGTAGGGCTGGTTAAAAGATTCAAAAATAAATATTTAATTATGGACGTCGCTAAGTTAAACATTAGGAAACATTCTACAAATTAAATACTCATTTTTGTACATATACATTTATACATGTTTTTACATGTCTAATAAAAGATCATTACTAAGAGTAATGGTATGTTTATCTACGTACGCAGAGATTACTTCCATATATGGTAGGCTAGAAAAACGTATGTAAATGTGAAAATAAAAATTTACCAGAAAAAGCATAAATAATATTTAATTTTCAAGTCGGTTTTATTTGAAACAGACATTACAAAAATATCTAAAGGCAACGTTTGCCGGAAATCTATTAAGGATTTAAATAAAACGAGGACTTATACTACCAAAATTTTTTTTATTCATTTTAAGCAACACGCTCTATATCTTATATATTAGAATTGAATGTTAATATTGAAAGGGCCGATTCTTCAGGTTATTTTGAAAAAAGAAATTACTATAAACATGAGTCCGGAAATACTCCCTTTCCGAGATACAGGGTGTTAAACTTCGAAGAAAAAAGCTTTTTTATCCTAACATTCATACCACTTCAGATATTTTTATGAAATTCGGTATATGCCTTCCTATAATAAAGGGGCATTTTCACATGTAATTTTTTAAAAAAAATTTCTACCAGTGGTATTCGAGCGAAATTTGGACTGAATATCTTTAAAAAAATAATGATACGCCACTGTTTTTTATTTAAATAAAAATTATTTTATTATGGTGCTTCAGTTTGTAACAAAATAGGTCTAGTGACTTTTCTCGTAACTGTAACTCTTTTTCAGTAAAGAAATTAAGAACAATTATTGTTCCAATACTAAAAGCATGTTTGTTGCTGTTTTATTAACTTTGACAGTTAAATTAATTTGCTGGTTAAATATCTGTACATTGTTATGTTGAAAAGAAAATACTTAATTTTAATAATCTCTAGTTGGCGGACATTCATTACATGTATAGTTTGGCTGATGGCAGTGCACCGGAGACTAGACGATTGTCTCAAGAGCGCTTTCTGGACGGAGCTACACCAGATAGACGAACATTTTCAAACATAATTGAAACAGGTACTATTGGGCCAAACGATCAACTAAAAGGTGCCCGTCGTAGTACAAGAAATTGAAGAAGCAGTTTTAAATTCAAATGATGAAAATTCTGAACTTAGCATTAGAAAAATTGGAAATAACTTGAATATCTTACATATTCTAGTTAGGAGAATTCTTCGCGATTTTCTGTTATATCCGTATCATATTCAACGAGTCCAAACCTTACTCCCCAAGATTTTCGTTTGCGTATCAACTTATGTACTGATTTTTGGAGAATATTGCGCAAAATCCTATATTTGACTCTAAAATAATGTTCACAGATGAAGCTAACTACTCAAGAAACGCTGTCAGTAATTTACACAATTATCATGTTTGGGCCGAAAAAAGCCAGTATGCAGTTGAATCTAACCATCAGGAGCAATTTTCCGTAAATGTCTCTGCTGAAATTGTTGAAAATTACTTAATTGTGTCCTTTTTCTGCCACAAAGGCTAAATGATCATAACTACCGTCGGTTTCTAGAGGATGATTTGCTAATATTGCTTGAAGATATGCCAATTTCAGTTAGAAATAGTATTTGGTTCCATGCATGACGGTACACCAGCTCATTTCAGTATAGAAGCAAGAGAATATTTAAATCGTATATTTCATAACCAATGGGCAGGCCGTACTGCGCCATCTATCATGAAATGAAAAAAATATTTCTGTCAAATCCTACCTACTTTTTCTAGTAGAATTCGAATCTCTAATAAAATATAAGTGTTCCTATTTAAGATTCCAGAGGCGGGAGAAAGAGAGACTAATTCTAGCACTAATGTATTTCTTTCATTGAATTATTAAATTTTACAACCGGACATTTTTTCGTGAACTGATTATTTTTCGAGACTGTATTTGAAAGTTACATGTTAAAAAATACACCCGGTATACCAACACATATACCAACGTGCATAAAAATAAGTAGAAATCTACTACATTCTATTTCAAAATACAATATGAAGAATAGAGTGTTAACAGGATTAATATGAAGTCAAAAATAAAAATTACCCTAGCATTTACAAATATAATAAGTCAAATATTAGCGACAGAATAAAATCCAAATAAGACAAAGAAAAACAAAGTATTATAATGAACGATTCGAACCAACTCGGAAAAAGGAGAAGATCCTTTAAATAAGTGGAGAAACGAAGCAAAAATCGGTTTCTATCCAGCAGTTGAAAGTCCGATAAAATTTTTCTTTCCTTAAGAGTTAGTCCTGTTTCTTCTACTATTTCAATTTTGTTCAGCCTCTTGGGAAGCAGATGTCCAGCTCTCACACCATCTCTTGAGAGGTCGGCCTGGAGGTCTCCTTGAGTTCGATTTTTCGTTCTTTGCCCATTTTGCCCATCGGTCCCCCGTCATTCGGTCGACGTGGTCTCGCCAGTATCTTCGTCTTTTTCTCGTAAATTGCACCACGTCTTGAATTTTAAGGTCTGTTCGTATATCCCTGCTTCTTACATGATCTCTCAAACATACTCCTCTGATATTCCTTAAGGTCCTCATCTCCGTTGCTCTCATCATGCTCTTCGTTTTTGTTGTGTCCGCTCGGGTTTCTACTGCGTATGTAATCACCGGTCTCATGGCTGTTTTATATATGCGGACTTTACTTTCGATGGACATGTATTTATTCCTCCATATGAGGTCCCTTAGGTAGCCAGAAATTCTTGAGGCTTTATTCATTTGTGTTCTGACTTCCTGTTGTAGGTTTTTGGAGCTTGTTATCTCGACTCCCAGGTACGTGCCTCGCATATATTGTCGGATGGGTTTGTCATCTACAGCCAGTTTACATCTAGTGGGTTCTTTTGCTATGACCATTGATTCTGTCTTCTCCACTGATATCTTCATGATAAGGTTCCTTGCTTTTGTTTGGAACCGATATAGCAGTCGCTGAAGGTCGTCCTCGTTATCCGCCATGAGGATTGCGTCGTCAGCGTAGCACAGTATCCGCATCGATTCCTGTCCCATTCTATATCCTCCCTCCACTTCTTTTACGCCGTTGATTATTTGATCCATGATGAGGTTGAATAGTACTGGGCTCAGGCTATCCCCTGGCGTACGCCCGTCAGTACTGGTACTTGTTCTGTGAGTCCCTTTAGTGTTTTTATCTTGGTTGTATTACCTTTACTGAGGTCTTTTATTATGTTAATGTACGACACGGGTGTGTTGTTTTGCTGGAGTATATCTATGATGTCGGCTATTTGTACTCTATCAAACGCTTTTTTGAGATCCACAAAGCAGAGAAACAGCGGCTTGTTGTATTCTAGGGATTTTTCGATCATTTGTCTAAGGATGAAGATTGCGTCAATTTTGAAATTCGTAATAACGGTTGATCAACACTATCAACGGCTAAATGATAATTTGTTTTATTTCCTTTGAATTGTAATAATTAATATTTAGATCAAATTTAAGAAATTAAATTTAAACAAAAATTTTTAATTTAATTAAATATATTTTTAAATTAAATTTATTTCTATATACGAAAACGACATGCATCAGAAGGAATTCGAAATGATATATGAATAATCAAGGTTAGTGTATTTTTTTTAAGTCAAGAGAATACATATTTTTGAACATGTATATATATCGTGGATTTGTTTTGCAATTTAAACTGTAAATTCACACATTTCTGAAAATCATATAATAATAATAATAATAATAATAATATATCCTTTATTTCAAAACAAATTTTCTTTCACATTACATATATGAAAATAATAAATCAGAGAGAAAAAAGAGCCAAAAAAAAGTGCTGACACCTTAAGGCGTGGTTCAGATGGACGGAAAAGAATTTCCGCCTCCTGTTCTTCCACCAAAACCTTAATGCACACGACGATCCCTAACAATAAAAAGTTTACCTAGTCTAACTTAAAAATAATATTCTGCTATTCTACATAATAATAATAAAATAATAAAAAAAAAATAAAACAAATAGTATGCAAATACCGCAATATGCAATAAAGCCTGTACATCCAGTCACGAACTATAAGAGCAGAACATACGCAAAGGAACAGAAAAAAAAAGCAACAATATATACATATATACACACACACACACACATACGTATATATACATATAGCTACATACAAACACGCACATACTAGCCGAAAACCATTACTGACGCTTAAGAAGAAAGTACATGATTTGTTTCCTAAATGCCTTTGTTTCCAAGGATTTAACAACACGCCGGAATGGAATTGTACAGCTGATAAATGTTATGCGTGAAGGATCTTTCAAAAAGCGCCAATCTGTATTTGGGGGGTCTAATCAAGTTCGTGTTACGGAGATTTATATTGTGTACATCAGACCGGAAACGTATCTTTTCAGTTAAGTACGATGGCGTTTTCAAAGTTATAATTTTATGGTATAGACATAAGGCTTGAAGCTTCTCCTGTTGGCCATATTTAACCACTGCAACTCAAGAAGTTTATGCGAAATATGTTCAAATTTGCGTATACCAATAATATACGCATACACGCGTTCTGAACCTTCTGTACGCGAGCTCGATCAGCACTATCCAAGCAAGGGCCGTAGATTGTGGACGCAAAATTAAATAGCGACAAGACAAGACTCTCGCATAACATGGTTTTAGTACGGATGTCAAAAGTTGATCGATAAGGATACAATGTTTTGAGATTGGCATAGGCTGACTGAATAATTTTTGAAAGATGTTTCTTGTATCGGAACATGTTATCAATGATTAAACCTAGGTTTTTTGCCGAATCAACCAACGACACTTCTGCATTATTAATTTTGATCATGATTTGTTCTTTGCTGTTCTGAATTAATGCAGGGTATATGAAAGATATCTGGATATAGGTTTTACGTAGGGTCGCTGCAAGATATGTTGGCGCCAGGGTACCAGGCAAAAGTTGCCGTACTCTAAAAAACTAAATTTATTTTTGTCTAATTTTAATATTTTCCACAATAAAACAAATACATAATTACATATTTTGCATATATTTCCAAAACAAGTATATAAGTACATATACAAACTTCCGAAAACAAAACAACAATAACATACAAAACTTAACATATGAATAATACTGAACAAGCAAAAGAAAATGGTTTCCAAAAGTTTTATATAAAAAATTGTATAGTAAATTTTACTTAAAAATTAACTTTTCTTGCCTTTTGTGTGCAAATTCATTGATTAAATCTGTTGTGTCCAAATCTGCAGTTATTTTATTTTCAATACTGATTAAACTCAAGTTAATCAATCTTCCTCGTGACCTAGTAGGCCTTAAATATTTTTTTAATATATTAAGAAAGAATTAGAAAAACTTCTTTCACCAGAGGCCACTGTAGCAGGTATGCTAAAAAAATTCTTAATGCAATTGTTGTATTTGGAAACATTGGAATAAGATAAAGTATAGTCCGATTACTATCGTATGGTTCCAATCTGGGCGAGAATGCTGACTTCACCACATTCTATTTACCAATAGTACACGGAGAATTTGTTGAAGTTTTGTTTTTGCATGGGCAATACATGTAAAGCAATATCTTAACACGTATGACAAGAATTTATTTTTCATAGTACTTATAACGAGCTATCGAAAAAATTAATAATTGGAGTAGACTGTGAAATTGGGTTGATACTTTAACCACTTCCACATAATGACACATTACTTGATGCCTAACAGTTTCATTTGGTTTCATTGTAAAAAAAAAGGTTATGGCATTGAAATGATACTACAACAAAAAAGAAAACAAATAATTTATTTAATATCGAAATCATAATCAAAATTTACATATAGCTACAGAAGTTGTTGAAAATGTTGTCCATTTACATCTAAACACAAACAATTTTCTTAATAAGAGCTTTAAAAAGTTTGACACAAACTTATAGTTTCAATGTCAAATAATAAATGTCATTATGTGGAAGTGGTTAAAGTACCAACCCAATTTCACAGTCTACTCCAATTATGAATTTTTTCGATTGCTCGTTATATCTACATATTTAAAGCAAAACTATAAAATACTTAAAAGTTCTACATATTTATTTAATAAGTAGTAGGTTTAAAGCGTCATAAACATAATAAAAATTGGACAATTAGTACATATTTCTATTTTAAATTATTTTCTATTCGCCGTCCGCCACCCCAAGACGTGCACGGGTGCCATGAATCCCTGGCAACACCGCTTGGCACGGGCCTAGTTTGACGCAGTATAAACCTATATTCACAAATGTATCCCAGAGATGTTTATTTATTATATGATATACTATACCGTATGGAACTGGAGTGAGAGACCGGGGTGGAGGTAAACGATACCCCACCAGTACACTAGATAAGAGAGAAGGGATGGTTATAGCACCAGGCGTTAAGCGTGTCTGTGCCCAATCTGATCAGATACGTTGACGATTGATGTGTAGAGTAATTATACGTAGAACATGGATTGTAATGGCAAAGTTTACACAACCAGAAAAAAATTATTTAACTCATATGTTTATTCTTTATCATTCCATTGAATTGCGTTTTTATTTTGTTACGTTCGCAAACTTTTTATTTTTTTCGATGTGGCGGTTGTACATCAGTACTTTTTCACCTGAAATCCATGTTACAGGTTTATGCAATTTACTAGTACAATGAATTTTTTCTTTTCCTTGACGGAATTATGCGTCCGTTTTCTCAGAATATTTTTAATTTTCTCTTCAAGTACAGCATTTTATTTAGTTACGTTAGCATAGATTTAATTTTCTTTCATTTTTTTATATTTTCCTTGATGTAGCGTTTGTACATCACCGAAATTTAATTATGCATGCAATCACAGGTTAGTGCTATTTATAAATTAACAGATTTTTCTTTCGTTTTGGTTGAATTATGCGTTTGTTTTCTCTGAATATTTTTATTTATTTTTTATTGTACAGCATTTGTGCATTTTTATCGTTATTATCTGAGGTGCAAGACCTCTCATCTTTGAAATACGGTGCGTATACACATACACAATACGTATGTGTGTACCACACCTTCTCCTGACGTATCATTGCTTACCCAATCATACGTATTGTCATGGATTTTTCCATATAGAAGAAAGAAAAAATAGCAGAATTAGATTGAACTTTATGTGAAGAACATTTATAAATTTATGTATTTTATTTTGGTGTCTATTTTATTTCAGACGGGGATCGATATAAATATATTTAATTTTAAGTGATGAATTTTGTAATGTTTGACTTTTGATCCATGCCTGTATATTTAGGGTTAGTCAGATGTTTAATGTCGCCGCCAAGCCGGATATCATATTGTACTAAGATGTATATATTTTCTCTATCTTGATTTTATATATTAGGTGGGGATGCCCTTGCGGTTCCTGGAACTTCATTGGAGAGATTGATAAAAGGTCCTTGAAGATAGGTCGTTATAAGTGAATATTAGACACGACTTAATTTTGTCTGATATATTTAAAATCTTGGTTAATTTCGTTTTAGTTTTTGGTGCGTCGTTTGTGATTTAAAAGTAATTTATCGGGAATTTACAGATCTTGTATGTTTGTAATTTAATTTAATTGATACACCTATCTAAAGAAAAGGAATCTCTCATGTTTGATTGCGATACATTAATTAATGTAGGTATCTGTTATAATTATTATTAATATATTGGAGAGAGCGCTATAATTAACTTGTAAACTTCTGTGAAATTTTTTATGTATTCAGAATAATATCTAGAAAATTTGTTAGATGGTTTTTATGGAGTGTGGGTTGTTTTTATTCACTTTAAATATTACGTAGGAAGGTGGGGACGAGTTTGTGTGATGTCGTGTTAATGCTTGCATGACAGTCAGATTTTGATTTCGCGCGCAGGGTAAACAATTCTTTATTTTGACGTTTGAGTTTTGGGTTAATATTTTATTGTTGTTTAATAAATTTTCTTGTATATTATTAAAATTTATAATTTTGATCGTGGTTAGTCAGATTGAGGTTTTTAATGGTTTGTATCTTCATATGATATCCAAATCTTTTTATCCTCTATGCTGTGCATTTAACAGTTCAACGTTACACTTTGTAAAGTTGATTTTTTTTTATTTTTCTTTTTTTTTAAATATAAATGTAAAGGGGAAAATGTTTGTATAATTTATCTGACACCTCGTGTTTTATTTTATGATATAACCTGCATCCGAGAGGATCGACCCTGGAGAAGTGAGCTCAAGGAAAACTACGAGACTGAACACAGCCGGAAGATTAAGTTGTAGTGTGAATTTAAATTTAATTAGCAAATCAAAAGCACATTCCACTGCAGTATGTGTATACCACACCCTCCCCTGACGTATCATTGCTTACCCAATCATACGTATGTGTATACCACACCTACATCTGACCTACCCTTATGCTGACCTATGCTTATCCAATCAAATGCTACACTATACATTCAATAAAGTTATCGAGAAGTAAACCGGCTGGGACGCGTCTTGCGCAGCAGTGTCGTTTTCTTACCACGTTTACACACGGTATAGAGTCTATATTCAGAGAATAACATATTTTTTATTTTTATAGATCTATAATTATCTCAATCTTTTTCCGTTAGAACATTAGAACATTTACTGTATAACCTTAGGGTGTCGATTCCTACTCAACCGAGGGGTTGGTTGAGTAAGAATTTCTATTAAGATAATAAGTAGTGAAAACAGTAGTGTAAAGTTTTACAAAAACAAAGTTTCATAAGTTTTAAAATAATTAAATCATTTTAAGAGTTCAGTCATATTAAAGTTAAGTTATCAAATTCATTAAATGACTTGAAAATAAACCAATAATTTTTTGAATAAATAAATTTTAATATACAACAAAACTTGTTGCATCATTTATCTTGAAATATTTACTATGTATTTGGATCCTAGGCATAATAAAGAGAACCCATTTAACCCTCGAGATCTGTCGATGTAGGTATATTCTAGTGTAGGTAAAACGTTCTTAAGATTATTTTAAAAATATACCCAAGTACACAATAATACGTAATGGAGCAATTGTTCAAATGAGTAAAATTAGATACAATTACCCTGCGCAGACGAATAAGATTTCCGACTGTACTTGAAAAACAACTGTAAATTTGCATACTCGCATAAAGCACAACACGACCGGCTCGCGATCATCACTATTCAGTTATATTTAGCGCTCCTTGGCGGCGGTGACATCAACTCCGGTACAGAAACGACTCAAAAATATAAGATACAAGTACGTGCATGTCTCATCATTAACTTATAATTGCCTGTCCAAATATCTGAAATTCCATCCACGAGAATATGTTCGAAATGTAAGATATTCCGAGACTAGAGTAGACGAGAAGAAGACGAAACCAAAGAAAAACTCGAAGGAGAAAAGGAAGAAACAGCATATCTTTTACATTTACATCGTAATTTGATTAACATAAGTCAAGGTCAGACGTTTTACATCAGCGAGTATGTAAATTAAGCAATTTTTATACCTACCTCTGAACTTTCATTCGGTCCTGGGACTCTCCGCACGGTGGTCAATGTTACGCGCGCGAATGCAACGACACACCGACAAAGTCGAAGTGTTTTTGAATAATCGCCGTGTCAACGTGTTTTGATGGTACAATAGCGGGCGCCTTCACTCGGACAAATTTGCGATGAAGACAATTATCGCGTTAATGGTGCAAGGTGCAGCGTGCAGCACTTGAAATTCCGGTTTAGTTTTTCTTGGTTTCTTTAATGTGATATTGTGAAATTTCATAAATCGTGGTCACGTTTTTTAAAGGTGATGTGAAAACTAAAAAAAAATTATAAATTTTGAGTGCTACTATGAAGAATTACGATATAATATTAACTGTAAGTTGGTAATTGATAAAACGGAAAATGAGAATTAGGATTTTAATAACCCTTAAATACTACTAGTATCAGATATTGTATATTATTCACACACTTCCTTTTTCGAAGTGAATTCTTTCGTATGGCAAAAAGGAAATTACTAATTTAGAATTTATACCATCAATATTATTTTTCTTAATCATAGAAGTATACTTATATTAATGTTAATTTTTTTAAATTATTGTGCATACAGGATACAGACTTTTGCTTAATAAAAGAGACAGATAATACAAAATCGAATTAAATTAGGAATTTGGATATCTAGTTATAGTTTTGTATAAGTTTTGGATATTAATTAAATTAAATTATGACTATAATAATTTAACATAAGTCTGCGTAGTCATATCATTTCCAATTAAAGGAACTTTATGAGATTTTTGATAAACCAGTACCTAAAATGACAACTATGAACTCTCGTACTTCCCATCTACCATGGTTTAATATCGAGATAAGACATAATTTAAAGTTAAAAGATTATACTTTAGTTTATTTGTTGTATATTGTTTGAAAAGTGCATTTTTTTGTTAATTTTGGGGCGGCGAATACAAAAATGACAATGATATTAAAAGCTGGGTTTTTAATTTCAACGCAATTTTCAAGAACAAGTTTCTTTAATTTTATTTTTAACAAAATAATAAAAAATCGATACTTTTACACTTTTAGAGTCACTTAATGCGCCGCCTTTTTGCTATTCTTTTGCGAATTGTTTCTGGAGCAAGAGTCCAACAGTAGTCGGCAAGCATGGAAGCATTCCAGTTTCTCTGGTACCTTTTCTCCATTGTTGATATATATCCTGATTGAATCATTCGCCGTGCTCATCACTTACAGCTCCGTTTCCAGGAAAAAAGTCCAGGTGTGAGTGTAGGAAATAGATCTTTAGAGACATATTGCAACCCATTTTTTGATACGATGACAGCATATTTTCAATAAGAGTAACGTAATTGTCAGCTTTCTTTATTTCCCAAGGAATTAGTGACCACGACGCGAAACTCATTCCAAGCATTTTCTTCAATATCTGAAGATTCGAGAATTTTCTATTCAACTTCATAATATTTGCGATAGTGGCGTTTGTCATTTGTTTCTATACAGGGCTGTTTGGTACAAGGCAGACATGCGGATACAGTGTTAATATTGTGATGTGAGTCACCCAACATGTCAGGCGAGCGGATCATGCGCCGAATACGTCATCAAGTCTCGCGTATCTCCTAGAAAAGGGCTTCTGGAAGGTCCTCAAATAAGCTATAGAACTATATAAGGACCATTCGGAAGGGAGAACATTCATTCAACGAGTAATCGCCGTCGGTGATATTATATCAATATAAATAAATACTTATTGTGAAATAAATATTCTTATTATTAGTTATTAGATTTTAAATTGTTATTTAGTGCGTTTTGTTGTTAGAATAGCGTGTATTTAAATTACCACTACTTTTATTTAAAAGAACCCAGAAAAACAAATATTTTGCAATATATAGGGACATATGAGACCACGTATCTCTGAAATTTGAACTAATATTAAAAAGATAATTTTATTTTCGGTTTTAGCAAACCTAAAATAGTAAAATTTAGCAGATTTTATTTTAGATACATTTTGGCTGTTGTCCAGTGTTATTATAGATGTAAGTTGAAGAAAATTCATAACGTCAATTGTAGCAATAAATTTTATCAATTTGGGTAGGGTTGTTACAAATCAAACATCATCTTCTTGCAAAAGTTATGTGCAGCAAAGAACGGTTAAGATAAAATCCAATCCTAAGGGTTAATAAATGCATTTATTAAAACTTGTCGCTCTGAATTTCCGGGATTCAATTCTGAGATTCCTTCAATTCACATTGACCGTGTTTCTAGTACTACCTTGATTGAAAAAATTATTTTTCATTGGCTAACAAAATAACGGCTGGATATGATTTGATTACCAGTTTTTTCATTAAAGACACATAGATAGATATGTTCTTTCGCGGCCCTTAAAGATTATTTTCAATTTATCTGTATCCACTTCGATATTCCCGTCTGCTTGAAGGACAGCAAGGATAATTCCTGTTTTCTAAAAAGCCAAGTCATCTTAATTTGTTGAGTTAACATTTTGTAACATTAAGTCATATTCTCATCCCTACAGAGTGTATTGGATTGTACGGGTTCTATACGTACATATACTTGTGGTTGAGAACGTGTACTACCCCGTTTATTCGTATATATAATTAAGTGTTCCTTGTCGACGATCGATTCATATGAAAAAATATTATTTTTATAAGGTTTACAAGTTTGATTAAAATATATAAAAATTACCTTCAGAAACAAATCCAATTTTTTTAGTACTCATGTCTACATGTGCCATACACACTTAAACTTTAAAAGTTTTTCAGGAGACCATTCTTTCGTTTATAATTGTATGTAGTACAAGGAACATTAATGTGCTCATTCAAATTATATTTTTCAATAATATTACGGGTTCTACATGGCAATATGGTTCCGGGATTCGCGGAACACTGTATTCAAAATTCTCATTTGTTTAATGCTAATAATTTCAAACTTTTACACTCTTGTAATAAGGGTAAAAGGCTTGACTTCTTAGAAATTTTAGAAATTAAAAAAGCCATAAATCTCAACAGACAGGTCACAAACACGCAGTTGGATTTTTCAAACACCCCCACAATCGATGCTGTAATAAACCTTTTCAAAAAAAAAAATAATAAAAAAAATAACGCATAAATATTGGTAGGAGTATACTTTTTACTTAGTTTACATGACTCTTCGAGAATAACTGAATAAGTCGAAACATATGTCAGAGATATTTCAAATACATTTTGTGAAACAAATATACCAAGTGTTTTATTTAGTAAATTATTCATTATGTTTCACCAAGAGCCAACCGTGAATTCTATACATTACAATAATATTATGTAATTAAATCTATTTTTTTTACTTCTCGAACTTGCATGAAAAATTGTTGAATGTACATTAATGATTGATAGCCGGGAAATAATGTTATCACAGAGTGTGATTTCAGAAAATGAAGTTAATTTAATACTCTGATGACTATCTATGGTCAAATCGACATTTCTCTCCACCCTTGTATCTACTTTAGACACGAGCTACACCACTTATCAGATACCACTGTGAAATACACACAGAAAAATATCATATTACAGTACTTTTTACAATGAGTTTTAAAAATTTTAAATGTTAAACTGTGCCAGTTACTGGATGTCTATTTATAATTTAAAAAATAAAATCCAATATTTAAAAACATTAGTATTTACCTCTCACAAAATACTTGAAAATTCTAAAACGCATCAGTATATATCTACCTTTCTAGTCTAGTATTAATATGATATAATTATACTTTGTATGTATGTATTAAGGAATTAAATTTGCGTCTTCATTCTCGTTACAACTCTGGCAAGTGTCACTCTCAGCTAACCAAATTCGTGCAGATGTGTCCTAGTTACCAGCCTTGTCATCTACGAAACTTGTAATTTTTTAACGTTTACATTTTCGAACATGTGGGAATATTTATATGAACAACTTGTAAATCTATCTTTAACCGTCTTCAGAATACTTTTTGCCAACAACCTGTTATTTATACTTGAGAACATGAATATTGAATCAAAATACCTTGTGCGAACGATAGTGGTCAAATTTAGAATTCTGTTTGAAATATACTAAGTAGGTTTCACATAAATTAATTAACAAGGCGCATCTTAAAGGCCCTGGTGGAATTTTTTTCGTCACCACTGCTATGAAAGAAAAAATATGCATTTTTGGATGCATAGTATGAAGACGTATTGATATATAAGATATCCAACAAATCGTAATTTCGAATATCTCATCGCAGTATGCGAAATTTAGTTTTCCTGTTCTTAAAAAGAACGCTTGTTCTGGGCGTTGTTGTTGTGCTGGGCGGCGTTGCTAACAATAAGGAGAAATTATTTAAATAATCGTGTGATCATGTTCATCAAAGATTCAGAACGTATATAATATGCTGAAATAAATATATTACAACTTATTAACTAAAATAAAACACAACAATGTTGTCTTTAAGGATTTTCACAAGAAAGGTATTGAATGTTGAAATTAATTAAATTAAATAAAAGCAATATACAGGGTTAGACAAATGTATGGATCCATTCGAATATCTTTGAAATGGCTACTTATATTTTAATAAGATTTTCCACGATTAATTAAATGCAAATCCCCCGATTAGTATATGAATCAGACTTCCGGTTTAGCCGGAAACGATGTTAACTATTTTATTTTAAACGAAATATTCTATATATTTTTACGAATTTCAATAGAGTTCTACTCTGGGAGTTCGGTAACAATAAGGTTTGGCACCATTTTATTCAACAACGACAGAGATATTTAATTAAATCTGATAATACAAATTTTATTGAAGACAAGAAAAATAAACACAAAAAATATAAACAAAATCAATATCAGTTAAGAAAGTTTTCGAAATTATGATTGTTTAGTTCTTGACAATATGCAAGTCTGTAAACAAATTCTTGAATGACATTATTATAACAAAACGTAGCCTCGTCGAAGAAAGAGCAAATTGTATGTAAAATATTGGTCATTTTTGAAAATCTCCATCACTCTTTTGCAAAATTATACGATCATAATTTCCGGCCAACAGTTCTTGCACTAAATGAAGTTTATACGGATGATATTTTTCGTGCTTCAATATTGTGGCCACTGATCGGCAACGGTATATCATAGTTTAAAGTTTTACCAACTACAGTTCGTGATATTGGATGCCGATCTCGATGAAAATTATTAAATAAATCGCATACTTCTTCATGCGTTCTGACGCCCTCACTAAAACCAATCATTATCAGAATTTCAATATGTTCTGTTTCAGTTAATTGAACCATTATTAATATTTTGACGTCTACAAAGTTAATTCTGACAGTTTAAGTCAAGTATAGCAAACGTCAATTAAGTTGGCGCGAAGAGGGGTAAGTTCGCGCAGGATTAGAAGTAGTGGGGAGATTTGTATTTGGTTTTACATCAAATGTCAGATAATTCTAACCTATGAGCGTGTATCACTTTATGATCGCCTAGCAAAGACATTATGTTCCGTCAAACGTCAATGACAAATGTATTCTGACAATTACTTGAGTAGTGGGGGTGCACGTTTTTAAAAACGGCTTCTGCGCACCCCCTACTCGCGCCAACTTAATTGGCGCTTGCTATACTGACTTTTAATTCCATGGCTTACTAAATATAAACATGGTTTTAAAGTATTAGTTTTAATTAAATATCTCTGTCGTCATTGAACAAAAGAGTGCCACTCCTTATTATTGCTGGACTCCCAGAACAGAGCTCTATTGCAATTCGTAAAAATATGCATGGTGTTTCATTTAAAATAAAAAAGTTAACATCGTTTCCGACTAAACCGGAAGTTTGATACGGATATAAACATACTCATCGAATCCCTGATTTGCATTTAATTAATTGTAGAAAGCCGTATTAAGATAAGTAGCCATATCAAAGATATTAGAATGGATCCGTACATTTGCCTAACCCTGTATACAGGTACGACGAATAAGTATATAAAAATTAACATACAAAAATTACGCACTCGACAGAAAGTTAACTTATTTCGTAAATTAAATGTGATTTAAATGTGATTGAAATAAATCTCTGTATCTAACAATGCTGAGTTTACCTGTGAAAGCGTGGGTCACTAGCGGACGACACAAGGTACTTGGATAAGTATAAAGAAAACGATGTTTACTGCATGGCAGACGGACTTTGTGTTACGAGCATGTCGCGATCGGACATGTGCAACACAAGGCCGAACGGCACTTGGGTACTTGAACAGCACGTGGAGTAAGATATGCGTATTTTACGGAAGTTGGAAAACGAAGAGAGCGTTTTGTGTAGAAGAGAACACTGGTGGCCAAAAAGAGTAGCTTTTATGATCCAGTATTGAAAGGGGGATGAAGCTGGCGAAGTCTAGAATTAAGAACTAATTAAAGACGCTAGCTAAAAAGTTGCGATGTCGATGAAATAAATATTATTAAAATATTTCTTGTGAAAAAAAATGATATCAAACAAAACATAACTTGCAAAAGAAGACGTACGTAATTAATTAAATAACTTAAATTTAAAAAAGAAATGTCAAATATAGAAATTCGAAACGAACGTTAGATACTTGAGTTGAAAGTTCAATCAAGTAGATTTCTAAAGGTCGATCGGCTAATACGATAACAAACGAAAGGCTTTCTCTTTGCAAACGAATATATACAGAAAAAAGTTAAGTGCCATTAGTTATTAAAAATATAATTCAAAATAAACATTATTAAAAATATAAAATATTAAAAATAAACAAAATTAAAACATTTTTAATATACAAAGTGTAACATTGTGTATCATCGTTGAGGAACAGTGTCATTTATCATGAGTTCGATTTCTGAAATGCGTATCAAAAAACGATCTGTTATAGAATTTTTAATTATGGAAGAATGCGCACCCATCAAAATTTACAGACAATTGTATGTATAATGCAAAGAATGCGCGTTAGTAGGTTAGACGTACAAAACGCTGTCATAGAGGCGAAATAAAGACATTCGACATTCGTGAAAATAATCAAAGACAAGTCCGGATTCAAGGTTGTTGCCGGATTACGCAAAAACGCATTGCTCGGCAATAAGCATTAGTAAAGAAAGAGTCCAGTTTAGACGTTGAATTACAGAAAAATTTCCACGAGATGAGTCCCGCAACAATTAACGCATATGATGAAAGAACAAAGAAAAACATTTTTCAGGAACTTCTCAACCAGTAACGACGTGAAGGAGATGATTTTCTTATGAACATCACCACCGAGAACGTATCTTGGATACATCATTATAAAGGGCAGTCAATGGAATATCATCGGTCTGGTTCTCTATGTGTAAGAAATTGAAAAGAGTTCCATCAGCGCAGAAAGTCATGCTCACCATTTTCTGAGATGCAAGCGAAGTCGTTCGAACCGAATACCTACCGAAGGGGTCAACGATTAATACTGCAAGATATTGTAAAACGTAGAGTAAGGGCAAAAAGAACGATTTTTTTCTTGCATCACACAAACGCCAGACCTCACTGCAGCAACGAAACAATGAACACCGTAACGAGCCTGAAATTTACGGTTGTTTTGTACAGTCCTGATTTGGCACCTTCAGATTTCTGGTTGTTCCCAAAGTTGAAGGAGATATTGAAAGGTCAACAATTTTCATCAGACACTGAAGTTAGGGCTGCTGCTCGCAATTGGATCAGCAGTAACAAGAAAGTTTTTCATGGATGGAAGGAAGAAATGGATTCTGCGTTTGGAGAAATGTGTTATATGTTGGTTATGTGTAAAAATAATTATACAGGAGTACACTGGTAGTTAGGGGGCACGTTATTAAAACACACAAAGGATATCGAAGGTTCGTATTGCATTTATAGGGAAGACGAATATTTAGAAATTAGGTAACATCTCTAATAGCATAAAAATTAAATTTTCCAATGCCACAGTTAAACCCATATTATTGTATGGTTCTGAGTCATGGGCACTAACTAATACAAACAAGCAAAAATTGGAAAGCTTTATAAATAGATATACCTAGAATATACTGTAAATATAGTGGCCCGTCCGAATTACAAATGAAGAATTATTTGACCGTACTGGAGAAGAAGAGGTCGAAGTTCAAATAAAAGAAGAAAGTTTAAATGGCTTGGGTATACTTTAAGAAAACCGAGTACGGAAATTTGTAGAAGAGCATTAGAATGGCAGCTCTAAGGAAGGGGGAAAGCAGGACGCCCAAAGATAACATGGAGAAGAACATTACAAGAAGAGACTAATATGTCACTGGCAGGATTGAGATATATAGTCTGGAATAGACAAGAATGGAGGCAAACGATTTTTACCTATGCACCAAAGAGGACTATTTGGTCCTATTACTACTACTACTACATTGGTAGTACCATAAATTTACTTCAATCTGAGACTGGTCTCATTACTTTGTCTTTTCTTATTTCAATTTTATAGAGTTGGAGACCTTATATAACAATCCGCCCTCGTATAACACGCACACAAGTGTTTGCTTCTCTAAAGGAGCATATTTCAAATTATATAAACACAAAAAAGGCAATCAAATTTTTTATATTAACATATTCGATGGTGTCTAAGTTTCTAAATAAACTGATTGGAATTTGCATTCTATTCACAGAAAAAGTTAATTGCGCGAGATCACTTTTGCTTTTAAACTGTTGACTATTACTAACACTAAGGAGTTCTAAAAAATAACTGTTGTAATAGCACACACATTACTCAATCTTTTATAACGGTTCATTTTACTGTTTAATTACCAAAACCTGATAACTTAATATGCACTTTATACCTATGCTAAACTTCCGCTACACATTAGGAAACTACTACCGATATGAGTTCTATTTATATACTTTCGATAAGGTTTCGTTTTAACTGTTTTTTATACTCGAAGAATATATTACATACGACTACATATTAACAATAAATAGATCTACATAAGCCTTGAATTTTAATGAAAAATTTGTATGAAAGTAACATTACAATTGTAACAATAAAAAAAGGTTATCTTTCATCAAAACCGTTTGACATGGGAAACCTATATTTAAATAGTTTTAGTATGTACGTATCTAACTCAGTAGTTCAGTGGGTACACTTTAGTTGTCATGAATTATTAATAAAATATTACGAATATGAAAATATAATAAATATTTAAAGTTAGCTTTCATTCTATTAGGACGTTTAATTGTACAGATTTTAAATTTTGCTTATACATATTTGTAATTAGTACTTTTTGTACTTGTCATAATTGGCTTCTGTAATCATCGATCATAATTCGATCTTGGCTTCAGAATAAGGTTCCATCTTAAGAAATATTTTCTGTAATGTAGATGCTAGTGTTGTTGTAGAAGTAATGAAAGAATCTATTTTCAAGTATGCAATTTGAATTTAACACAAACACATTTAGGCATCTATTATAGCAACATTCTTCTGTAGTAGCACAAGATGATGACTTATACCAAAAAAGTTTGAGTATATCAATACGTTAAGCACGTATTACGCATTTGTTACTAATGAAACAGACATGGAAATATACACGTCTGTGTCTGTACACATGGACAAACACCTCATATTTTCCAACATTTACTTCTGCCTAAGACACGTGTTTCTGTCATCAACTATAAGTCTTCGTCAGTTAGGCTAGTAAAGTAAAACTTAATGAATCACCTCATAGATATAGCAAATTTTGTCTTATAAGGTGGCACTATATAATATCTAGTGACATTTAATGGACGAAAGAGATTAAAGCCCGAAAGTGGCAATTTTGTCCGTCAGATATCACTAGATATTATATGGTGCCACCTGATAAGACAAAATTAGCTATATCTATGAGACGATTCATTAAGTTTAACTTCACTAGCCTAACTAACGAATTCTTGTAGTTGATGACAGAAATACGTGTCCTAGGCAGAAGTAAGTATTGGAAAATACGAGGTGTATGTCCATGTGTACAGATACAGACATGGATATTTGCCTGTCTGTTTACCTTGAAACAAATGCGTAATACGTGCTTAACGTATTGATATACTCAAACTTTGGTATATTTGCTGCCATCTGGCATCGTGTTAATGGACTTACACCTATACACGTATTTTTTCTCTTTTGTACTGGCATAGCTGGTACAGAAGAGAAAAAATACGAAAAAATAGCCGGTCAAGAAAATTACCACTTTCGGTGTTGTCTCTTTTGTCCGTCAGATGTCACTAGATATTACATGGTGCCACCCGATAAGACAAAATTTGCTATACCTATCAGGCGATTCATTAAGTTTTACTTCATTAGCCTAACTGACGAAGTCCTATAGTTGATGACAGAAACACGTGTCTTAGGCAGAAGCAAATGTTGAAAATGCGATGTGTTTGTCCATGTGTACAGATACAGACGTGTATATTTGTATGTCTGTTTCATTTTTAATGAGGACTTATGAAATGTGCGATGGGTTTGATTTAAAACTTTTGATTGTATATGTTTTGAAATAATAATACTAATTTGTTATTTGCACTAATGAGAAGCTGAGAAGGGCGACATCCTTATTCCGTGTTCTCTATCGTTCTAGTTGATTTTAAAGTATTTCTCCTTATAACGATGTAGCAACTGTAGTGATTTATTTTAAAAAGAAAGACAACATATATAAAACAAAAACATTTTCAATATCAAAAATGTTATTAAAATTCGGGTGTGGAGAACGCAATATAATAAGTCCATATTTCTGTGAAAATTGCTAACTAGACATGCGAACATGTATTTCATCCTACTACAGACTTGTCACTGCATGGTGCTGGGATAGATAACTTTTACATCAACTCATAAAAGACAGCATTGAAGAAATCTCAACGCCGCTCATTGCTCAATGTCAACATCACGGGTTTTATCCAATCTTCAATGTTTCAAATTGTTTTTGTTATAAACGCTGTCGAACTATTCGACTTATAATCAAAACACGATAACAGAGTTTCTCGGTTGTTATGCATGTGACCGTCTGATGGACATCACAAGCCAAGTCTTACATTTGTCATGAAAATAGCCCGGCTTGGTTTGGCGTTTGTGATATTGACATTAGACAATGCAGTGTTGAGTTTTCTACCATTCTATCTTTTATAACTTCACTGTATACAGTAAGGGAGTTGTTGTGAAAGCTGTCTATCCTAGCATCATGCACTGACGAGTCTAAAGTACGACAAAGCACGCGTCCGCATGTCTGGATAGCAATTACCATACAAATATGTACATACTTGTATTTTGTTCTCCACAATTAATTTTTAATAATTGGGTGGTATTCTGAGATGCTCTTCGAAGTACCTATCACTATTCTATGTATGGATTGAGCATCACAAGAACACAATTCTTTTAAAGCAGTTTTCGATATTGAGACCAAAATAGTCGGCAGTTAATCAATGGCAAGAATTAATTTGGCTCGTAGGCTTCCGCATGCGTTGTCCACGATGACTTCTGTGATTTCAGGCTGAAACCGTGTCATTGGCACAGTTCCTTTGGCGGACGTTTCGTCTACAAAAGGACATCTTTTTGGCCCCTACTACTATTGCTGCACTGAAACTGTGTCAGGAATTGAAACAAACATTCACTTAACATCATTCGAAGAAAGTTATCTGTATTGAGTATGCATTTACAATTTTGTAATATTTTAATTTAATTTTTTATGGTTAAATATAAGTAAATATAGGATATACATAACATTTCCAATTTATAAATATTTAACGGTCATGTTCGAATTTAAACCGCTGTATAACATAATTTTAGTATCACATTGAAATTGTAAAACCTTCTTTAAGTTCTAAAGAATTCTTTACATCTACAAATCTATTTCTTAACTACTTTATAATCTAAACCACTCGTTTTATTGCCTAGGGTGACTAATAATCGCCACTTTTTGTATTTGAAAATTTATTTTTATTGCTTTACATCGAACTGCTTGTTTTATTACCTTGTGTTGTAGTGACCAAAGCATTTAGTCTGATCACCCAATGTTGACTAGATATGCACAATAAATTTTATTACTTTAACAAGGGACGATACGGAACGACATGCTTAGATTTACAATATCAACTAAATATTTAATTAATGGTATTTTATTATGTACGTAGTTAAAATTACATTTTTAAGACACTATCGTAAACCTGGTATTGCTTCAAATAGGTACATTTCCACGAATTAAGCTATCTGAAAAATTCCTCGTTACGACGTCAAACTATACACTGTTCCACCAATACGCTTTTAATTATGTAATACTTAGCGGTACATTATTATCTACTTGCAAAACAGTACAGAATAGATCAGTATAAACTCAACAATAATACAAAACACACAGTCTCATCACAACAACAGTCTTTTTGGTTACATCATAACAAATCATACCTTAACAAGAAAGTCGTTGTAGATCCAAAATAAATGTATACAGTATAAATAAATATATTTTGATGAAAGTACATTTATTCATTTAACAAACAGTCACACTGAAAATTTAAATAGTAAAGTGTATATAGCCTTACAACTTGTGTACGGTGAAGCAACATCGGGGCCATGATTCTAGTAACTGACGTTAAAGCATCACCCTCAGAAACCGGAGTCGTTGCAAACATTTTGTCCACGAATTAACATGAACCATAACATTGGTCCTTCACGAACCCGCAACACAATAGCATCAACTTGATTTTCAATTCCATGTGGCGAACTTTTACAGGCTTTCCATTTACCGTTTACTAGATGCTTTTTGGTGTTCTTTTTATTCCGAGCCAACACCTATGAAACTAATTTGATACAGACTCGGGCGATTATGCTGAGTAATGTAGATACATTTTGTACCAATATTGAGTTTCTCCGATAACACTAGTAATATGAAACGCAGTATGTCCTTTTCTAGTATAACCTTCCAGTGATTCACGATCGATTTTCCTCAAACACATTCATTTCGATTCTATGATAAAATTTTGCAAATCAAAACTACTAGCGAGCATTGTTCATATCCATAAAATCGTTGCCATAAAAAGTTTTCAAATGCCTGCAAAATTCGATGGGCATGCAACATTTTAGCGTTAAAAATTATATCACAGATCGTTGCTTGGTACACATCTTAGAAGTCGTACTCGTGATAAATGACACTGTTACTCAACGATGAAACACAGCAAAATAGAACTTTGTAGCCTAAGACGAGATATTCTAAAACACCGTCTGCAGGTTTGCTTGTTTTTAGCCCCACTACTCACACAACGACGTTGTTGAAGATATTATATACAAATCAGAATGAAGTGTCAACAGCACAAGGAATTATATAGAAAACAAGCTGTTTTTTTATTCTTAAAAAAATTAGCAAAATTTTCACAAATTATTAATTTTTTCCGTCAAAGTATATTAAATATAAACGTTAAATTAAGTTTTGTTTTGCACGCTACAGTATAGGAAAAATACTTAATTATTAACTTCAGTTTGTAATCAAAGTTATTGTAAATATCAACTGTTAGTTTCCCTGTAGAGTTAAAAATCTAATTTTCGGATGAAAGAATCCTAGGCAAGTATTAATAACATTAATATTAGCAAACAACTTTCTAATATGACAATTTAGTTGTTGTTTATGATTGCAATTTACGCGAAACATAATGTACTTGTAGCAATTATGTATATTTACACCGAGCTTGACAATGTCAAATTAATATTTACGTTCTCTGCGGTTATTCCTGCGTCAGAATAGGTTACAAAACAGCAATTTAGCACTGACGTTATTCGTGCACTTTTATTTCATAGTATGTATAATTTTTGTTTCATCTCATCTACAAGTGTGATTTGAAGGAAGAGTTCCCTTTCAAAAATGGTCAACACTTTTGCCATAATGAGTTTATTGCTAAATTCAGCCATCTTTAGGAAAAAAAGAATTTCGTAAGTTAATTAAACATTACTTCATACGCAGAATCCATCCCATCGTTTTGTCCACTTGTCATAAACATCTGAGATACCATTTTTTTGAGAATCTATTTAGTACACCTATCATCGCATTGTTGAGCTTTAAATTCGACTCAAATTTTCGACCTCTCAATCCTTTCTTGACTTCAGGAAACAAAGGGAAGTCACATGGAGCAAGGTCAGGTGAGTACGGAAGGTAATAATAATTTTTACCCTCAATTCTTCAACTGTTTGTAGATAGTCGTAGTACTGAGACAAACTTATTAACATTGTTGTAACTATATTTTGGAGAACATCGAAGAGGGTTATCAGGCGGATTCTGTATACACTAACTTTAGAAAAGCATTCGATCAGGTTAACCATTGCTTACTACTACTGAAGCTGGAAAAATACGGCATAATTGGGAATGTTCTAGCATGGTTAAGATCATACTTAACCGACCGTGTTCGGAATGTTGTTATGGGTGGCACCAGGTCTCAAAATGTCCTTGTTGCATCCGGTGTGCCTCAGGGGAGTCATTTTGGTCCTATTTTATTTTTGCTATTTATAAACGATATAAGGTTTTGTCTTCATTGCTGTCGTTTTCTTTTATTTGCCGATGATATGAAACTTTTCTTACGCATTTGCCCTGCAAATGACTGTGTTATACTCCAATCGGATCTAGATGCCTTCCACTCGTGGTCTATTAGACACATCATGCCCCTTAACACTAAAAAATGTAAAGTGATATCATTTACTAGAAAGAAGAATGGGCCTTCGGTAGGATAATTAATATTGAGAGAGTACAGTCGGTTCAGGATTTGGGAATTACTCTGGACTGTGAACTGAGGTACCACCTGCACATTGACTATATCTTATGTAGAGCAAATAAGTTCTGTGGTTTTATCAAGCGCCAGACACGAAATTTTAGAAATGTTATGGCTATTATAAAATTGCACTGTTCCCTGATGCGGCCAATCTTGGAATATTGTTGCATTATATGGAACCCATACACCGCTACATACCTGAGCGCATTGAGAGAATTCAACGAAACATGGTAAATTACGTACTCTATAAGCTAAATATCGACAAAAATTCCTATAATTACTTACAACGACTGCACCTGTTTGCCTTTGAATCACTAGAATCAAGGCGAAAAGAGGCATACCTCAAGTTTGGATTCCGGTTGTTCAACGGGTACATAGTATGTTCGGAGTTGCTATCCCTGTTCGATGTGAGAGTGCCAACAGCGAGTACAAGAAATAACGATGTTTTTTCAGTGCACTACCATCGGACGACGTATGAACTCAGAAATCCGACAGATTAAGTTATGAGGGAACTGAATGGCTTGCCTTTTGATGTGTATGTGTTTGATGTAAATTACAATTTCTTTTATGTTGTATATCTTAAATTATATGTGGCTATTTATATGTTTATATATTGTAGAAATGGTTTGGGATTGGATGTCCTGTAATGTCCGATGTTTAAATAAATATTAAATGTGGACCGGAGCATTGCTGTGATGCAGGATCCAACCGATGCCTTGATAAAGCAGTCGTTTCTTTCCCTTAATTTTGCCTTTAGGGTTCCTCGAAGTACATTAGAATAATACTCTCCAGTCACTGTATGTTCTCTAGGTACAATTTGATCTTAAATAACGTCCCATTAATAAAGAAAAATAAGTGTATCACTTTAGCGGAGCTTTTCACAGTTTTTGCCTTCTGCGGTATTGAACTGCCTTTGTGGTTCCATTACATACTTTAAGACTTTAATTCAGGGTCGTAATGATAAAACCAACTCTCGTCACATGTAACCACATTGTTTACAAACTGTGGATTATGTTGCAGTTGCCTTTCCCACTGTCGCCAAATTGGCACTCGACTGGATTTTTGTACCCCGGTCATCACTTTTGGAATACATTTTGCCGCGACCTTTCGCTTCCCTAAATCTTCATGAATAATTTTTGAGTGGAACCATAAGGCAAACTAACAATGTCAAAAATTTGATACATGCCAATCCCACAATCATTTTGGATCAAGTCTTTAATTTCTGCAATTTTTGAGTCAATCCGTGCAGTTGGTGGTCGCCTGCGTCGAGGTTCGTCTTCTACTGATTCACAACCGTCTTTGAATTTCCTATGCCACTCAAATACTCTAGATTGTGATAAACTATCATTTAGGTATGCGGTATTAATAATTCCAAAAGTTTCAGTTGGAGTTTTACGCAACCGAACACAAAATTTTATCGCAAATTTTTACTTCACTCTCATTTTACGATGGGTACGTTGAATACTGACAATTCAGTAATTAATTTGTAATAAACGTCAAAAGTTAAATCAAAGCCTACTCGAGGATAAGTACACTAGAGATGGGGGTTTCATGTTCTATTCTTTGTATTGTAAAATTCTAGTTGTAAAGTTATAGGACCAATCTCGTTATATTTCGATATACCCTCGTAAAGAGTGACCGTCTAATAAAAGCGTGTGAGATAGTTAATGCCGTAAACATTTGAACCTAACCTGTACACAATATTTTGTATTAACATTTAAAATAATGCTAAGCTTACGATGGGTGTCGTGTTTGCTTACTGTTGAGCAAATGTTAACTCGTATTGCAATATCAAATGTGCACTCGTATTTAAATTTTTTCGTCGATATGTCACTCTAGATGAAACCAAAATACATAACTGTACATCATGAACAAGAACACAGTCAAAACAATGGATTTCTTCCAATGAACGAGCTCCGAAGAAAACAAAACGCGTCATTTCGGTCAGTAACCATTTTTTGGAATTCCAAAAGCATGATCTTTATTGACAATATCAGAAAGGAAGTACAATATCGGGCATTTAATATGCTGATGTACTGACATATTTCGATGCCGAAAGAAAGAAAAAATGACTGCATTTATTCCGAAAAAACGCGTATTAGTATTATGCTGCCTCATCCACCATATTCACAAGATCTTCTTTTGCCAAAAAAATTTGAAAAATGACAGTGTGGAAAGAGATCCGATACAAATGAAAACATAGCCAATGGTTTTGTTGATGAACTTCCGAAAGATTATTTTTTAGACGGTTTAAAACAATTGGAAAGTCGTTAGCCTAATTGTATAGAACTGTCGATCCATCAAATCGCCCCCGTGTATGTATATACCACAAATTATAAAAATGCAAGGTGATATTGTATGAATAAATATTTTCTTTAACATATTTACTGTACTAATTTCTAAGCGTTGACAATCACTAGAAATTGATTTAAGGTCACATTAATTTACATTTGAGCATATTATGATCATTTCATATAGATTGGAGAAAATCATTATGATAATAAATGAAGAGATACGTTACTTAAAAAACCTAAAGCGGTTGAGATGTGAGTATACCAGAAGGATGCCGCAGATAAGTTAACCGGAACATATAACGATAGCAATGGTAAACTACTGTTTATGTTTTTATAATAAATTTAATAGAAATGTATTAAAATTTCTCAAAAATATTTCATAAAAATTAATCAAGAACACATGTAAATGTTCACCACAAATTTCGTTAACGCAACATGAATTTACGAAAGGTAGATATACCGTGACTAACTTAATTCGTGTTACTCAAGACATCTACCACGATGGATTCGTGCTCAAATGGACGTTATCTTACATAGACCAGATTTAGCAGGGCGTTCGAGAGCCTTCACCATACAATAATAATACAAAAAATGCATAATTTTGAACTTAATAAACTCTTACTGGCATTAATGCCGTCTTATTTCCATTCAAGAATAAATTATTTGTTTAATAATAGCTTTAGGTCTTTCGAATTCGTCCTGTCATCGGGCTAATCTTACACGTTTCAGCAATTAATGCCTCTTTCAAAGAATTTTAAGTCGAAAAGGCATTCATTGCTGCAACATGTAAGATTATTTTAAATATATACATGTTAAAGTAAAACAGACCTTAAATCGCCGACTAATTGAATCTACTATATATATATATATATATATATATATATATATTACTGCGACCGGCCGTGGCCTCGGTCTGTTTTGCGGACACATTCTGTATATATTGATGCTGTTTTTATTCAACTTGCCTTTTTTGTAAGTATATCTGATAAAACGAAGAGATTGTAATAACTAATTTATGTTTTTCCTGATTATAAAGGTAGCCCTGATGAAGGTGACATATTAACCGAAAGCTGGGAATAAATAAAAAAGTTTACTTCACTTCCGCCTTTTGACTGGGATTCAACACTACCGTTTATAATATATATATATATATATATATATATATATATATATATATTTTGTATTCTCTTGACAAAGGCATCATTGCCGAAACATGTAGAGTTATTTTAAATATATATACTTTGAAGTAATGAACCAGACCTTTAATCGCCGACTTATTAAGTTTACCTTATCATACCAAGGTCACCAAGATATTATATATCTATATATATATATATATATATATATATATATATATATATATATGTGTAGTGTTAATAAGAATTAAAATTTATTTCTTATTTATTTTATTGGTCGTGTCATAATATTAAAATAATAAACTTTTTCTTGGTTTAGCGACCTTTAATAAATTTCAGTTTTTTACTACGACATTTCGACTTTTTTATTATTAAGTCTTTTTCAAGTTATTAGAACAATTTATTTCATGTCAAAACACATATCTTGTGTAAAATGTATGGCCAGACATGTCGAACCATTTTATAGGGTCGAACTGCCTTTCTCGGAATATTTAGTGTAACGCAACTTGAAAAAGACTTAATAATAAAAAAGTCGAAACATCGTAGTAAAAAACTGAAATCCATTAAAGGTCGCTAAACCAAGAAAAAGTCTATTATTTTAATATATATAGACTATTAAGTATTATTGACCGTACTGTATAAGTAAAAATTAATTAACGGGTGCGCGGCCTGTCAAGTAAAAAAAAGAACTCCTTTATTTCACTCTATATTTCATAACGAATTTGTTACTTCCTCAGGAGTGTAATTGGGAGTTAAAATTTAGCAAACAACGACACTAAACATGTTAAAATTAATCAAATTTAAAACATTAAATTAATATGATGTTGGTTTATCGTCAACCTTTTAAAAACAAATATTATATAATTATAATATATTATTATATTATATAATATTATATGTATATTAAAAAATAATATTATATTTGTTTTTAAAAGGTTGACGATAAACCAACATCATATTAATTTAATGTTTTAAATTTGATTAATTTTAACATGTTTAGTGTCGTTGTTTGCTAAATTTTAACTCTCGATTACACTCCTGAGGAAGTAACAAATTCGTTATGAAATATAGAGTGAAATAAAGGAGTTTTTTTTTACTTGACACACCGCTCACCCGTTAATTAATTTTTACTTATATACATATATATATATATATATATATATATATATATATATATATATATCGTAGTCGACAAATTTCAATTTCTGTTTTCGTAAATAGTGTATGCTTGTTATATCCAACGTTGCCTGCTTTCAAACAGTGGAGGTAGAAGCAGAGTGGTGGACACACATACACATTTAACATGCCCTATTCCCTAACAAACACTTAGCGGGTGTAGAACACTTATTTCTCTACGTGCGTATATTAATAGTCGATTTCAACATGCACGTTTTTACAACTCAAGAAAAGACACAAATCATAAAAGGGCATTATGCCAATAAACACCTGAATGTACCTGTACATACCCAATATCCACAAAAATTAAATGTATGGGCTGGTATTTGAAATAATTTTCAATTGTCGGTTCTTTCTATAAGGACATATGAGTAATGTCCGCCAAGAATTTTACTATAAATTGGCATACTGCCAAGAATAATGTGATGGATTATGTCAACCTTTAATTTAGAATATTTATTTATTTTTATTACGGTATATGTTACTCTTGATGTTCTCGCGGCTAAATGATGAAATCATTGTTTCTCGGGCTCTTCTCCGCGTCTGAGATATGTCCTGATAAGGACTCATTTTGTCAACGTTTCAACGAGATCGCACTCGCTATCTTCTAGAGTTGGTCTTGCGCTGGTCGAAATAGGCGGTCAAATGCGGGAATGGTGATGAATTTCGAGAAAACTTATTAACAATTGGAAAATGACCCCTGATGTATTCACATATTTTGTGTAGTACATGTGCTGCACAGGTTACGTGTAGCACATTGGGATAAGATTGCTATAATAACCTCCCTGTTTTTAACATATAAGCTGCAGCATCAGTCAAAAATAATAGCATATTGTCTTTATAGTTGTTATCCGATGACAGAATATTATGAATACATTGATCAATTACTTCTGCAACCGTTTCACCATGTACGACTGACAACAACTACATTTAACACATATCGTCTCATTACATCCGCTGTTTCGTCTGGACTTACCCAAAGATAATGACTAGGTAGATTGGTTCGTATTTTTTCAATGGTTCTCAAATAAAATTTTGGTAAGTGGTATTTACGTAAAGTAGATTCATCTGGTATATGACGATCGGTATATTTTGTAAGAAACCTCCTGAGGACTGGACAGTTAATTTTTTTGAATGGGATATTGGCCGCCATGAAAGCTTCACACAGTTCTTCGTTAAAAGTGTTAGGTACAGATGGTCATATGATATCTTAATGAGTTTTCGAAGAAACATGTCTCTCCACATTACTCTTTTGTGGACGCCTTAAACTTAATGAACAGGCACTGCAATATATCTCGGTATCATTACGAATATGCAACCAATCTGTATGGCTTCTAATCCATCCTACCATGGTTGTCCTACGAGAATTCTCCATAGTTAATTAAAATAAAGAGATATAATAAGAACAGAAAGAAATTGACTAAAAAGAAGAAACGAAAACTACTCCAAAAATAAGGTAGTAAATTAAACTTAATATTTATAAAAAATTGTAGGATAAATATATAATATAAAAAAATACTAAACGTTGTAACCAAATAACACTGAAAGAAACGAAACCAGAAACAATCCCTTATAGAAGAGAATAGAAAACCTACTATCTCAAGAACAATAAATCCATACTTGTATATGCATGTATAACAGCATGTAATCACGAGAATACACTTTGGAAATTAGCGGATATAATTTTTTAAGCGATTATTTCAACGAAGTCATCGAAATAGTATATAAATGTATATTCCGTCTTACACGCCACTGTTGAATTAAATTTATGAAAGAATACACACAATGTACTATTTATAACGACGGAAATAACAACATCTCCTCGACGAATGCAATTGAGCAAGTAAATAGTGGGGTTGTTATAAAGCGTGAGTTACATTACACTTTTTTCGTCTTGAAACTTGGACAAGTTTTCAAACTAGATGTACTTGTCAAAACTTTGATAGTGTAATTCAGAAGAATCACATCAAAGTTTCTAAACTACAAAACTAGCTCTAATCCCACTTTTCATCCAAGTTTCATACTAGACTTGCGCATTAAACACCATTTCGTTTGTACCAACTGTTCATTTTAAATAAAAATCATCTAATAATTGCAGGTTACGTAGTGTTCGTTTTGTTTTGGAAATTAATAGAAATTGTGTAAGAATGTCCAGTAACAAAATATGGGTCCCCGACATAACAAAATGTTTGATTAGTTTATACGAATTGCAACTAGTTTTGCATAAAGTAAGAATTTAAACCTTTTTTTATTAATGGAATCTTTACATTTTTTTCTTTTTATAGCATACCTCTCCAAATTATCACATCAAAATAGAACGTTTAAAAGCGTTAGAGACAATTAAGGCAGAATTAGAGCAACAATTTAAAGTAAAACTCACAACAGAAGAACTAAATAAGAAAATTAATAATTTAAGAACGCAATTCTTGTAAGTGCATAGAAGCACGAGAAAACATTTGCCCAGTGGATCAAGTTGTGACGACCACAAACCCAGCTGGTGGCTTTATAAGGAACTGCTATTTCTGTTACCCTACTGCAAGAAAGACAAAAGCAAAACGAATTTGTCACAAATAGATATGGACAAGACAGTGATTGACTTTGAAGCAAGCGATAATAGCACCGATCAAATTGTATGCATGGTAATTTTACAAATTGTTTATGTTACAATGATATGTTTTAGTTTACAGCCATCAATATTGAAGGTGAATATAATTTTGAAAGTGTTAATGGAATGTACACAGGAGAGAGAGATATCTCATCACCAGCTAGCATAGCCTCATCTTCATCAACAACCAGAGAAAAGAATCATATGCAGGAAACACCAACAAAGAAACGTAAAAGAAAAACACATTCTTTGACAGACATTATGGCAGAAGCTGTGCAAAATATAGCAAATGAAAAGTCTGGTTTGCCTGCTGATGTAGAAAGTTTTTGCACATATATTGGGCACATGCCGAACAAAGTTCGTAAGAGATGCAAGTGGGAAATTTTAAATGTTTTAAAAACAATAGATAACGAAGAAGAAAATAATGAATAAATGTATTGGTAGTTTTAAATATGGTTTACTAAAATTATTACTTTAGTTCGATTAGTGTTTATTTTTGTATTTTAAAATATACAATACATAAGTTAATGTTTATTAAATTATTTGGTCTTGCCGCGAAACGGTACCCACACTGTTGAAGTATCTTTTAAATTCTGCACGTATTCTCAATGTTACATTGGTTGGCCGTCTTCGATCTATGTGAATACTTCTACAGGTCCTATCAGTATTTCGGTACAAACCATTCTGTGCAGCTCCATTATCAAGCCTTAAATCCGCTTCATTTTCAACAATATTTGGAGTCTCCATTAGTAGAAAATTATGTAGTACGCAACATGCCTGTGTTACTCATAATACCTTATCTCGAGACAGGTTGATAGGTGCTAATAGTATTAGAAACCTATTAGATATATTGCCAAATGCATTTTCAAAAACACGTCTACCACGACTTAACCTGTAGTTAAATATTCTTTCCTCCCTTAGCATCAACTAATAATACATATAGCATGGGTTAAGACATTCCAGGAAGTGCTTTATGACTTGGTAAATTTAATTTTTCCTGGTTTAAACTATTTCCAAATCACATACTGCATAAACACCTATATAAATAAAATAAACTCTAAATTATTCTTGTACTGATTTAACTACTTGTAAAAATGCTTTTACTTCCATCACTTACTCGACCATTACTACCTATATCGACATAAATGAATTTGTAGTTTGCATCTGCTATGGCTAACAATACAATGCTATGTGAGCCTTTGTAATTGTAGTAATGTGATCCTGCACTTCTGGATGCTCTAAAAACAATATGTTTACTATCTATGGCAACTATCGTATTGGGAATATTCCAAGAATTATAAAATCCTGTGGCAATTTCTTCCCAGTCTTCAGAGCTTGCTGGAACTTTGATTTTAGGAAAAATATGTTTTACAGCATACAAATTTCCTTACCTTTAAGTTACCCTATAAGTTTCCTTCAATTCTTCATAGATCGCTGCCATTACTTCTGGTACAAACGTTGATATAGTGTAAGCCGCTATTCGGGTACTCTATGACAAGCTCTTAAAAGATTCTCCTGTCAATAGATATCTTAGAGTAACCATCAAACGATGTCTTGATTGAATGCACTGGCGTAATTGTGTATTTTGTTTTTTTATTCGTCCTTCAACTAATCCGTGCAATTTTTCAAAAGTTCTATTGTCCATTCGCAACCAATTCTTGTAAGAAATTTTATCTTCTTTTAAAAGTTCATTATAAACAAATGAACATGCTCCCAAATTTGTGTCTCATCTTAATAGCCAATTATGGCTCCATATTCTGGGCTTCTTATAATTACACAAATCATATAGTCGTAATATTTTCAATAAACGTTTCGGTTCGTGTTGTCTAGTTTTCGAATTCATTTTTTAAATATTTTTGTATCTATGCGAGCTAATAAATAACCAACCCGTCTAAACGTCAAATATATAATAATAAACAAACATAAATTTTTATTCTAA
Source organism: Melolontha melolontha (assembly GCA_935421215.2). Lineage (NCBI taxonomy): Eukaryota > Metazoa > Arthropoda > Insecta > Coleoptera > Scarabaeidae > Melolontha > Melolontha melolontha. Next base: position 160,528,545 of record OW285237.1, on the reverse strand, counting down.
AGTGTGTTTTTTATAGAGGTATAGAACTTTGAAATGGAATAAAACAAAGATGAATTTTTTAAATTGACATGAGATTTACTTTATTCGAAAGATAATCTTCCGGCATTATAATTTAAATATGACTTCTGACATATGACCGCCACGGCTGGCTCGGACGTAGTTAACCTGGAGGTCCAATTTTCGATGACTTTTTCCAACATTTGTGGCCGTATATCGGCAATAACGCGGCGAATGTTGTCCTCCAAGTGGTCAATCGTTTCGGGCTTATCGGCGTAGACTAGCGACTTCACATATCCCCACAGAATAGTCTAGCGGCGTTAAATCGCACGATCTTGGAGTCCAATTCACGGGTCCGAAACGTAAAACTATGCGGTTACCAAACGTTTTCTTTAATAAATCAATTGTGGCACGAGCTGTGTGACATGTTGCGCCGTCTTATTGAAACCACAGCTCCTGCACATCATGGTTTTTCAATTGATGAACGAAAAAGTCAGTAATCATGGCTCTATAGCGGTCACCATTGACTGTAACGTTCTGACGGGTCTTCCTCTACGCTACGCTCTACAGCAGCAATGACTTCTTCTGTACGCACTGTACGACGTCTCTGTGGATGCGTATTATCATTTAGAGTAAACGTGGTGCGAAAACGTACCATAGTTAATCGAATTAATTGCTCTGATGGACGACTATGTTGACCGTAAAATGGACGTAGTGCGCGATACGTATTTCGAACAAAACCATGATTTTCAAACTTAATTTGCACAATTTGGAAGCGTTGTTCAGGCGTCAGTCTATTCCTGTTGAAATGCCAAACCAAACTAAACATAAATCACTTGACAGCTGACAAAATGGCCGCCAGTTAAAAAGTGTTGTCGACTTAAAGTTTTATACCTCTATAAAAAACAGCCTTTATGTATATTATATATGTTATTATGTATTATGTTGGTAACGCACTCTATTCAACATAGCATAAATTAAAACTTGTATGAAATCTTGTACAAGAACTTGTTCAAGTTTCTAGTACGAAAAAAGTGTAATGTAACTCACGCTTAACATGCATAATATACCTGATACCGTCACAACGTTTTATCGGTGCAATTGGTCATTCAATCGCTTCAGTCCGCTCTCTGATAATAAGTTAAGTAGATCTCATTGCGAACTTCAATAGATATTAATAATAACTATACATATAATTCTATGGATGTTACTTAATAACATAATAACTTATTATGTTATTATGTATCATCCATAGAATTATATGTATTAATTGTAATCTTTTACCATATTATTATGCAATGTTCTTATAATATATTATGTAATAATAATTATTCTGTATGTGTAAATGTAATTTAGACTACTTTTGGTTGTTTTACTACTCTTTCCTTGATTTCCAGTAAGCGAAATACATCAAAAATAAAATGCGTAAAAATGCATAAGCATATATTTCATACATTTTTGGGAAGAACGTTTTTAATGCGCATATTTAAAGCATTTCTTGCGCATAAAAATCCGAACTTTATTTATAAGTAGGTACGTATTATAATTGCATAAAAAGAAAACATTCATACTTAATCGGCTTAATATCGCGGAAGTTTTAACTGATTACAGGATATATGTATGTGCGCTGTACGTTGAGATTTCTTACATTCATTTACATATGTAGACCAACAATTAATATAGGTACTTATTATATTGAAAGCAAGCACGTTAATTATTCACAATGCTAACAACAATGTACTTTGCAAAGGTTAAAGAACAAACATCTTTTTTTCTTACTTTCTGAATGCCTTTCTTTTTTTCATTAATGCTACGAGTATAAATAGATTCATTTATTGCAAGAATGTGTGAGCATTATGCTAGAATCTGGATATCCCATAACTATCTCCGCATTGTTTTGCATTAAGTTCACTGCATACATTGACATTTCCTACCTGCGATCGATTCATTAATTCAAATAGCAGTCTTGTACATGTGCTACTAATAAATATTCAAATGGAATGGCTCGGCGTATAATTCGCGAGTAAAGCCCCCATTCTAAAATAGGAAAATTTGAGTGCATCTACGAACACGGCGTTTAAAATTGTTCCTCTCGATAAGCTAATTTACACCTCCTTCGCCTCGATCTGGTTATCGGTCGTCTATAATTGCCCGAGCTAATGACGGGAAATACGTAATTTTTACTAACTGGTTTTTAATCGTGTCGTTCCATTAGAACATCACCCGGTAACATTAACGGCTGATACAGTTGTGCATGTCAAAATATATTTTTTCTTTATGTTTCTGTTCCTTTCATTACGACGATGTGTGCATAACTTTTGTTTATTTTGTTTGTTAGTAGAGAAGTAGAACATACACACGTACTTATCAATCACGTTTTAGCGAGCGATAATTACACATGTAGATTTTACCGTTGTATGTGCCATAGAAATAGATGGTAAGTGAATATTGCAAGTGCACACATGGTAATTTACCATTTATTTTCATTGCTAAAATATTAACAGTTGCATGGTGAGAGACATTTTCCAATAATTTGAGAGGAAAGAATTAAATAATTACAGTCTGCTGTTCGTAACAGCCAGCGTCCTTGTGAAGGACGGGTTGCAGTGATACGATGCAAACCTTGTAATTTAAAATAATTAATTATATCGCCATTATGCCTTGTTATTCTGTTACGGTTGCTTGAAGTGTCAGGATTTTTCTATATAATTGCTACCGGCCATTGTAGAAACGCGATTCATTTTTACATGTTTAACAATTTGGTATTGTAATTGTGCTGAACACGTACACTTCACAAGTTCATTATAACATAACACAAGCATTTAATGGAGTAAATGTAACAACTAAATGTAATAATTAATATAAGACAAAGTCACCTTCTCTTATATTATATATATATATATATATATATATATATATATATATATATATATATATATATATATATATATATATATATATATATGTTTTCTTTCAGGTTTCCGCGGGTAGTAGTATGTGTTGTACTGGATTCCGGGTTTTCTTCCGCGTTTCCATTGTTTGGTCTTTGTAAAGACCGGTGCTGGTTTCTGGACGACGTTTCGGCAAAATCACATTTGCCATCTTCAGGTCTGCGATAACTGTCTGCTTCTGCTTCTGGTTACTCGTAAACTGAAGTTTACGAGTAACCAGTAAAATTTCAACTTGACCTTTTTCAACCGCATGTCTGCATAATATGTATGCGAAAACAAATCTATCCTAATTTCTACGTTGAGTCCTTATCCGGCTATATTTATATACAAAAATCTCTTTATATACATTATATTATTGTAACTAAAATAATTTCCTGGTTACAGTGTTATGCAGTCGACATTAAAAATATTAAAAATTACTATTTATTCTCTGTTTAATAAACTTGAATAAATTACACTTAAACTATTGGTGTCCGTTCTAAAATTCAACGGGCTTTTCTCTTCCTGAATGTGCATCATTTTAAGTACTAGTCTGTTTTTACAATGATTTTCCTTTTCCAAAATTTGAACATTGTCATAATTAAAATTGTGATTATGATTATTAAAGTATAATGATAAAGCATAAGATTTCTTTCCAATTCTGCCATCACTCTTATGTTGACTAATCCATTGTTTGTGTAGTTGCGACGTTTGCCCTATCTAGCAATCCCCTCTTGACATGGTATTTTATAAATGACATTATTTTGATTTAAAATCGTCAATTTGTCATGTTATATTTGTCTAATTGTAAATTAATGTTACTTACTTTTTTAAATTGTTGAACTATTTGATCAGTTAAATTTTTTATATAAGGAATTTTGTAAATTACGTGTCTTTTGTCTGCATTATCGTCAGTTGGAACATCAAAAGTGTTGGGATTATATATTAGTTTGTTTAATATTTAGGAGTTGAACTATTTGATCAGTTAAATTTTTTATATAAGGAATTCTGTAAATTACGTGCCTTTTGTCTGCATTATCCAATTGGACCATCAAAAGTGTTGGAATTATATATTAGTTTGTTTAATATTGAGGAGTGACATAAAAAATTTTAGCAGTATATACTATAACTTAGTAATATAACGGTCTGCAATTTACCATCATATATTGTACATATTTAAATATATATCTTATATTTTATAAATATCTAGCACACTGCTTATCTTACCGGCAGTCCCGATTTTAAACCCGGAGCTGGCCTGTCCGAGTAGGTTTTAGTTTTTTTCCTTCTCGTTCTATGCGAATGCTGACAGCATAACATCTTAAGTCGCTCCATGGGCGCTAGCGTAATAATAACTCACGACTTCCCTTTGTAGTTAGCGTCAAGCTGTTAGGAATGTCATGAATTATTATGAATGTAGAATGTATTATGTATATGTATTTCTCACCATGATTACATCACTTATATAACTTAGGCATTAATATACTGTCATTTATAATTCTTTGATAAAGGTAATATTTACCGAAACATGTAAAAAATTATTTTAAATATATACATATTAAAGTAAAACAAATAGATAGATAGATATAAGATATATTGTACTGATACCTCTTAGTAAAAGAAGTATTAATAATTATTCACTTAGGGCCGGTATTATAAACGATCAAATCTGCAGATTTTATTAGTACGCAAGTAAATTTAATTTACTCTATAGATTGGGTATTATAAATAGCGACTAAAGAAACAAAGCAAATAAATCTACCAATTAATTTACACCCAAGAAAATCGTTGTATTAAATGCTATTCATTGGTTAACTACGAACAGCTACTGTATTCAAATAAACATAACCTTACTTTTATTAAAAGTTTATATTTTTTGTGTGTTTGATAACTTTAATTTTAATAATGCCAGATTTATCGGTTTGTATTTTGCAATTATAAACAAAAAGAAATAGTAAAGAATTAGGATTTTTCTCTATTTCATTTTATTCAGTGGCTCCATCGTTTATCGAAATGCCAAACTGCATAATACATAGCTATTCAGAGTTATTCTACAAATACTTATTTTACTTGCATGTATTTTTTATAATACCAGATTTCAATTTATTCTTTGAATAAATTTATTCGTCAAGTTGTTATTCAGAGATTTATTCGTTGTTTATAATATCGGCCCTTAATCGCGTTAATATCGGATATATTTCAATTTCAAATATCAAGCCAATAAGTTCTCCTGCCAGGGATTTTTAATGTTGATATTATTGATGGATTTAAATCTACACGAAAATATAACGAAGAATCGAGTTATTTGTTGTATATATTTTATAAGAACTCTTAAAACCTATTATTTATAATATATTCAATCATATTATTTTTGACTACCAACGTGATACAACTTTAGTTTCGTAATCATATACTCTTCAAGTAAAACTGCAAATTAGGCTTCTAAAGCAATGGGCTCTTTTTATTGAAAGCCGGTATATACACAACTATTGTACTTTAATACAAGCAAAGAATTTTGACAATTTTCTGTAATGGTTTTATTACAAATATAATTAATTATTATTATTATTATTAATCTAACTTATCTTGATTTATCTGAAAGGCAACCTCCTCATAAGACGCATTGCATAATTACCTAACTAGCCTGATGCATTTATTTATTTTGACGAAAGCGATAATTTGTTTCTATATAAAGAAATTGAGAATAGAAAACAGGAACATGACGATTTATCTGAAATTTGACCTAAAAAAATTTCAAACATGAAATTATCGTAATCGATTGGAATTATCTCGTGATTTTATTGCTCGTAACATAGCTTCTGATTCCCACTTTGTAATTAATTGCAGTCCTCCCATTTCTAGTTAGAGCTCCATGAAAAATAGAAAAAAATTCTTTTACGCACACGAATTAATTACAGAAGATTTTCTCGAGAATCTACCGTTCATTAAGAGGAAATAGAAAATAAGCGTTAGCGGGTAATTTGAGTGAAATTCACCGCTATTCGTATACTTTATGTATCCTACAGATTAGCAAGTGGAATTAGTCGTCGTTGTTGCTATTGATGCTACTGCTTTTGAACTAATTGAATAGGAAAAAAATTCACACAGCACCAACTGAACCATTTTAATTATATGATTTCCTTTTTAACAGTATAGTATAATTACTAAACCTATACATCATCATCATTAATGACAGTCACTTTTTTTTCTTATATTCGTACGATAATATCTTTATTTATATCTTGTATCCTGTTTTTATTACAGATCAATATCGTAACCTCAAGTTATGTTGACCGAATTTTGTAAAAAAATTAGGTTTTTTGTAAGCAATAGTAGTAGATTCCTAAAGCTACTGTAATATTTTAATACGTTTTTTTTAATATTAAAAAATGGTGTGATTTTGCCACTCAATTACCCATGCCAGTATTTGTTTCAAAGTTTTTCGCTATGTACACTGTCGGAGCTATCCAATTTGTAGCGGAAAGACGCTAATACGATAGTATAAGTAATATACTAAGCACGTTATTGGATTTTTCGTTGATTAAAGCTCTGGTGTGAAAAGGCATGGTAGTCATAGTAATATAATAGCTACGCAGCCAACAAACAAACCATATGAGAATTATTTTTCAATATATTCTTATCACTGCTTGAACTTTTCCAGTATTGATATAAGTAAAGGCCGGATTATAAGCAGTTTGTATAAATTTGCATATTTGCATAATATACGCATTTTGTATATTATTTGCATATTTTGTAGTAATTCAGCATTTTTGCATATTTTAAGTATCCCAGTTTTATTTATTTACTAAATCAAATTTATTATAGGCATTACTAAAAGTATGTCGTGGATGTAACAAACAAACAAAAATTAAACAGCTCTCTTTAAATTAAAAATAGCATTTTATTAAGCCTCTTCCCATTACTTTTCCGATAAGCGTTTCCGGAATTTATTAATGCTCTTCCCATACATCCAGGCCGAGACAAAATTCCAGGAAAAGCTAATACCTTAAAACTTCTAAATAAATAAAAAATACATTTGATCAGAAAATTAGGAGTATATGTGTTTCTTTGCTATTCGGAGAAATTTATTCCAATATTCGAAAGTAATTTTATTTTAAACTTGTGAGTTGTGATATAACGAGCCATCGAAAAAATTCAAAATTGAAGTAGACTGTGAAATTGGGTTGGTACTTTAGCCACTTCCACATAATGACATTTATTATTTGACATTGAAACTATAAGTTTGTGTCAAATTTTACAAAACTCTTATTAAGAAAATTAAATTTGTTTAGATGTAAATGGACAACATTTTCAACAACTTCTGTAGCTATATGTAAATTTTGATTATGATTTCGATATTAAATAAATTATTTGTTTTCTTTTTTGTTGTAATATTATTTCAATGCCATAACCTTTTTTTACAATGAAACTGTGAAGCATCAAGTAATGTGTCATTATGTGGAAGTGGCTAAAGTATCAACCCAATTTCACAGTCTACTCCAATTATGAATTTTTTCGATTGTTCGTTATAATAGCAAAAATGCCGAAAATAGCGACTGTGCCTGAATTGATCGTAATTATTATTTCACTTTATTTTATTTCATTATTGGCTTATTTACTATATCCTTAAATAGTTTATTTAATAATAATATCGAAAAGGACAGGGTCATGTGATATTCGCAAGAAACGAGGTGCTCTATAATTCTGTTGTATATTAATATTTCTATCCTAATTTTTTCGTTATAAAAAACGATGAATCACAAATCTATTCTACTCTTTATTTCACAAAAATTTTTCTAGATGTTCTTTATTATTTCCGTATGCCAGTCGACCTCTCCTAGGAATGTATTTTCAAAGTAAACCTTAAATTTAATAACATAAACATTTGGTGGCACATACGGTGGAAAATTCTGTTCCGACAAGGAAAATTCTCTTATTTTGTAGCAACCCTAAAAGAAATGCTAAATAAATAACTAAAATCAATATATTAACATTTTACCTTTTTCAAAGGGCACTTTGTGTAATTACTATGGTCAAACAAAGACTGAATTCCAAACATATTCTTTTCGAGAACATCGCATATTTTAAGATCAAACTGTAAAGACGTGTCCCTTAAGTCGTGTCGTGCGGTATAACCGTGAATATTTAACTGAAATATAAAATATTTTATTTTAAAGTTCCAAAAATTTCATTATTCCACTTATTTATAAAAAATAATTCCGTAAAAATGCGACAGTAAACACAATCCTGATAATACGTCAAATTAAATTAAAATGTATTTATTATAATACTTATATATTAACGTTATGTTATAATAGATCACTCTTGACTCTCCTCGTAGCTGACGCTTTTGTACCCTTCCACACACCTTCCAAAAACGAATTTTTCTTTTCTTACGGAACATTCGAACCATATGCATTTGACATTACTCCCGATTTCTGAAGTGGAAGTAATTAATATATTGGCTAAATTTCCTCAATAGGAAACTGGCGGGATGATTTCATTCCTGGTTTTCTCGTACATGCTGCTAGATTTGGTGTAACCCTTGACATTAATTATACTGGCCAACACAATTTTGGCTGACTCCTAAGCGAGACTTGTTTTTTACTAATTCGGGTGTGCTGAATCCGAAACTCATATGAGTTTTTGCGTATAACGTCAAAATTAAAATGTATACTGTACTATGCTCTTTGAAGAATCAAAGTAGTTACTTACGTAAGACCTGTTACCATATAAAAAAGTATAAAATTTAATAATTTATTTATTTATTTCGATACAATATTAGTCACGAGTATTGTGCAAGTATTTACATAATAATCATTAAACAATTACAAGAGCATTTGTAAAAGGAAAAACAACAATCAGGGAATACTTTATGCTGTGTCTTTTGGTTAGACATTCCCTTTGAACACTCCAACAGTAGTCGGCCATATTATGAGGATCCCATCTTCCTTGGTACTGAGTTTCCATGATTTTGAAATCTTGATGAAATCTCTGGCCTTGTTCATCGCTTACAGCACCTAAATTTTCGGAAAACCTATCAAGATGACTATGAAAAACGAAGCTTTATGCTCATGTTGTCATGTTACAACCTAGGCGGTGAAATTTTTTGAGCAATAATTACATTAGGTCTTTTTTTTGTTTCCATGATAATTGTTCGCGAATGAAGTCTAGGCTTCTTTCTCAGCTTCGTTCATAAAGTTGATGAAATTTTCATGTCTCATTAAGAAGTAGAAGTATGAACTGCTATATTGATAATTATCAATATAGCAATTCGGACTTCTACTTTTCCGACGACTTAAAAGTGCACTAGAATAAGTCCTTTTTTCAAAAATACTTATGTTGATAATTAAGGAATGATATCGATACTATCTAATTTCAAAAGCATCAAGGTTTTCAAAAGCATCATTTATTCTTTACCGAATTACCTCATTATCAAATCCTACATTTCATCGTGCCAGCAAGGGTTTATCCGTGGACGATCTACTGTAACAAATCTTGTGACCATATGTGAATTTATTAGTGAATACATTGATGCACGTGACCAAGTGTATGTCGTTTATACTGAGTTTAGTAGTAGCTTTGATCAAATCGATCATGGAATTTTACTTGCTAAACTTTCAGGGTTTGGGTTAAGTTCTCCATTGGTTCTGCTTCTGCTGTTATACTTAACGAACAGATCTAATTATGTTTATTACAATGGCTATAAATCTTTTGAATATTTTACTTCATCAGGTGTCTCACAAGGATCTCATTTGGGACCATTGTTGTTTGTTCTCTTTATCGATGACTTATTGACGTTTTTGTCGTGTCTTATACTCGCCTACGCGGATGACCTGTCTTTGTCCCCATCAGGACGTGGCAAGTGGCGTACATCATACGTCACTCGCAATAAAATATCAATATAATTACTAAATGGTACATGTGAATTGAGATTTTAATAATTGTTAGATTCTCATTTACAGTATATTAAATATCTTAACTATATATACAATTAGTGAAGAAAGTGTGTGTAAGTCATGTCTTCACTTCTCCATTGACAAGTTCCAATAAGAACAAAATACGTCTGCATATTGCGGGATATATGTGTCTTACACGAATTTTTGATTATCCTAACAAACAGGGAGCTTGAGGTCGCGGCGTGTTGCGTTCTGCATACTTGCGGAAACTTAGTTTGACGAATTGTAGAATTAACGCGACACATTAGGCGACATTTACATGTGAATCAAGATTTTAATAATTGTGAGATTCTCATTTGCAGTATATTCAATAAGTTAATGGTTTTATAAATACAAGTTGGGGTTAAACAGTAAGAAGTGCTGTTTTGTTTCTTATACGAAAAAGACTAATTCTATTGACGCAATGTATTACACTTATAACTACAAACTCGAGAGAGTTTATAGTGTAAAGGATCTCGGAGTTTTATTTGATTCTAGCCTAAGCTTTGCTTTACATGTTAACAATATCCGTATTCCTGCATCCAAAACTATGGATTTTGTATTGCGAACATGCAATTTTTTTCAAAGCGTGTCTTTGCTAAAAATTTTATACTTTGGTTCTGTTGTCAGAAAACTGGAATATTCTTCACCCGTATGGTCACCACATTATATTTACTTACAGTTGTTTGTGGAAAAAATGTAGTGACGTTTTTTGAAGTACTTGTGTTACAAAGTTGATCATGTCTATCCTGAACGTAACATCGACTATAATTCGCTGCTGAGAAGACATGATGTTCAGTTCCTACAATATTGTCGTGAAGTTCAGGGAGCAAGATTTTTGTGAAAACTAATTCACTCTATTAATTCTCGTCTAATAATTTTTTGGTTTTTCGATTATCCTCTCGCTCCTGTAATACCTTGCTCCTGTAATACCTATTTCCCAGAACGAATTTCCTCCTCCATCGTTCTCCTGAGGCAATAATGTGCTGTAATACAGATGCACTTTATAGCGACATTTTCTTGGATTCTATTAACCAACTGCATTGAGTTTCTTTTTAGTTTTTCTTTCTAGTTTAATAATTAATTTTTATTATTGTAACTGATATCTATATATGTGTTATATTTTATGTATTTTTAAATTTGATGCATGTATATTCCTTCAATTTGTCCTTTAACTGTTTACCGTTGGACAATAGAGACTATTTTTATTATTACTTGAGGTAGGCATTCCGATTCTATTCTACAGCAACCCTCCTAGATCCATTATGGCCCTCATGTCTCGCTAGAACAGTTTCTCTAGCCCTGCTCTTTTAATTAAGTTTAGCAACTTCGAGACATATTCTTCTAAATATATTCGCGATTTAGGATATTAATCTCCCATTTGTAAGAACCGCGTCCTTGTCAAACACTTCTTCCTCTTGGCAGAATGTACAAGGGCGGATTGATATATAAGGTGCCGTGCTATTATCTAAGTACTGGAAAAAGAAACAAGTTCTAACCTTCAAACAGTAATTTCAAATATCTCGCCTTAGCATGTAAAGTTTCATTTTCTTGTGTACCGTCGCTGATGAAAAATCGTGAATCCTAGTTCGATTTCTGAGATGCGTACGAAGCACAAAATTGAAGCTGAGAGGCTGCGCCCCCATAGAAATTTACAGGCCAGTGGGTTAGACGTGCAAAAGTCGTGTTTGAAGAAAAGCGATCAGGTCGACCACAATCAGTGACGCATAGAATAATCAAAGGCAAGTCAATGCACTGATTGAAGGAATTCGCCGGATTACGTAAAAACAAATATGTAGCTCGTCAACTAGGCATTAGTCCAGAAAAAGTTCAGTACATTGTTCAGACGTTTAATTACGGTAAAATTTCCGCCATATAGGAGGGTTTCGAATGTCATGAAGTAACCAAAAAAAAAAACATTTGCCAAGAACTTAATTATATCGACGAACATCTTCACCAGGGACGAATCTTAGGTTCATCATTATGATCCCGAAAACAATCAATCAATGGAATATTGTCGTCCTGATTCTACACGTGTACGAAAATTCAAGAAAGTTTCATCAGCGCAGACATTTATCCTCACCATTTTCTAGGATGCAGTCGTTCACACCGAATATCTACCGAAAGGATGAACGACTAATTCAATAAGATACTGAAAAACTTTACGATCACTAAATAATCCTGATTTGGCATCTTCAGATTTCTGGTTGTTCCCAAGGCTGAAGGACGTATAGAAACATTTTTCATCAGACACAAAGTTCGGGCTTCTGTTCGCAATTGGATCAACAGTAAACAAGAAAGTTTTTTCATGGATGGAATGAGGGAATGGATTCAGTCTTTGGAGAAATGTGTTGCAAAAATGGTGATTATGTGGAAAAATAAATTAATAATAAATTAATTCGGCCATTACCCGGTTCAAGTTAAGAAGGACTTCTGGTGTTGACAATGTCTTTCCTGAATTCATCAAAAATATTGGAATGGATGCTCGAGAAACTTCTAAACTTGCTATCGAGCAACCTGGGGAGCGACTGGGAAGATCTTGCGGACAGCGGCCATTACGCTGACTTATTCTTCTTCTCAATACTGTGCTGTTGGTATCGAAGTTCCCACACCAAGCTAATAGATATACAACTTAAAGATACAATGAGTATCCACGCCTAGTCTATGGTTACCGATTCTTTCAAACATTGAATAGCTGACTCGCTGCCGCACAGAATGAATGGGTTTAGATTACTAGCAACATTGATCTTCTTCTTCTTCTTGAGAAAATTCATAAAGGGCCAGCACTTTGCAAGGAATAATAATTCATACGTTTGCTAAAGGAATGATCGTTACCATAAATGATAATGTTCTTAATATAAAAATCGAATTAAACCTGCATTCTAAATATATAACAATGGTGACGCAAAATCATCAAAGTAACTGACAGTGGTAACAAATTCTTAACCAAAATAAGAGTTGACGAGTAATAAATTGATTTCATTAATAAAGAAAAATAAAAGTAATAAGTCTTATTTTCTTCTTTTATCCGTGGTCTATCAGTGCCCTAATAAAGGGTGCGAGATTCGTATCTTTCATACTCATTAAAATTTTAGCCATTTATTCAAAACTAAGCTCTTATCTCAACCACTGCTTTGACTTTTCTATTTTCCAGGCCCTCCATTCGTTCAATCCAGTTTTTCAAAGGTTTGTTACTTCTTCTTTTGTTCATGCTGGGTGACAGTACTACTTTATTGACTATTATTCGCCATGTGTCTATACTAGTTCAACTCTTTTTTCTCTATTTTGTTTGTTACTTAATCCTTGCCGGCGCTTCCTTAATTAAGATAAGTAAATGTGGTAAGTTTTATCTTCTTCGTCTACCCGTGGTTCTTGTACTATAACATAGAGCCTGAGATTAATATCTTCCATTACTCATAAGTGCTTCAGCAACTTAATTGTTTATTATTGATTCCAGATCTACACTTCCTCAACGATAAGTTTACTTTCGGCGTTTTTCTAAGACGAACGATTAATCCATATCTTTTGCTTTACACTAAACATTTTTTCTAAGCTATGTTAACTGCCTTAGCTTTAGAACGCATTAAGAAATTAAGAAATAAAGTATATTATTATCTAAAAGCTCAAAAGATATTATTGATAGCCGTGTTAGCCCACGAAAAAGTCACAAAATTAAAGTAAGGATCAACAAACAAAAGAAAAGAAGGACAACTAAAATGTATTTAATTTTATTACATTAATTTTAATTAAAATTTCTTTCTTTTCAATCTAATATTTATTGTTTTTGTATTATTACTTGTTATCGAAAATAGAACGAAGTATGCTACCACTGCGTTTATGGATTGCGTTGTTTGTTTTCTTAATAGTCAAATATTACTTTGAATTGTGGAAATATGTTAGAAATTTCTCGTGATTTATTATTATACTTTACAGAGCTGAACAATATTTGCATTTTCTTAAGAAAAAAGCATATGTAGATGTTGTGAAAAAATCCTGTTATGTATTCTATTAATGTGCATGACTGAATATGTGATTATTTATACATGCATCTCAATAATTCCAAAGCAGTTACGAATAACTGTATGATACATTCTTCAGATATGTTGTCTACTAAAGCTTCTAGTTACTTACAGTGTGCAAATAAAGTATAAGAAAATATGTTGGATTCCCTAATGAAATATTTACGAGACGTTTTTTACTTAAATCCTATAGTATTATTGCTAAAAATGTAGACTTCTCTAAACGACATATTTTTACAAATAATCTGATATCTTTAGTAACTATTTTTCAAAACAACAAAAATTTGGTAACCCGCGTACTCTTATTTTGATATAATTTTGTGGAATAGTAGAGGTGTCAAAAAGATCCTTTATATAGGCCCAAGTAATCGAAGTAATAAAAATAATTTCAAAAATGTTTTTTTTTTCTTGAAAGAAAGAAGTTCACATTTCTAGCTTCACTTTTCCTACTTATAGAATATAACTAATTAAAAAAAAATTGTCTGGATTTGAAACAGTTTTCTAGATCTAGTCTCCGAGGGTGATTCGTAATGTAAGTTTCGTTTGGTTATTAAAAAACACCAATACATGAAGAGGCTTTTATTATATACAACTTAAAGATACTACTTTTAGCTATTTTTCTACATAATTGTCATTAAGATTGAGACATTTGTCATAGCCATGAACCAGCTTTTTGATGCTCTCCTGGGACTCTCCTCATAAAACTCCTCTGCCGCCTGTGAATTAAGCCATGCTGTAACACTGTACTGCAGCTCTTCAACGCGAAGAAAGTCCACAAGAAGGACGCATTTCTTGTCCCAAGAGACAATGACCATGACTTTTGTCGCAGAAAAGTTTAACGACACCTTAAAGGTTTCCTCGTAGACGAATTAGAGTGAACCCCACTGCATTGACTATCTCTTCGTCTCAACGTTGACATAGGCGTTCCAAATCTCTGAGAAAATCTTCACCACCGACATCGTAACGTGTCAAAAAAGTTGTTGCCGATTACATTCTCTTTGCTTTATGGTCTTCGGTAAGAAGTTTTAACATCCATTGTGAACAAAATTTATGGTAACCTAACTAAATGATCAGTAACAACCTCGTAAAAAACTGTACGTGAAATTTGAGGGAAAAAGGCACTCAGTTCTGTGATTGTGAATCGCCGATTTTCACGAATTTTTTCTTCGACATTACCCACAAGTTCGTTTGTCACAACAGTTGGTCTTCCACTCCATTCTTCATCATTGACATTAGTTCGCCCTTCTCGAAATATACGACACCATCTTCTAACCATACTGCCACTCATGACATTTTCACTATAAACAGAACAGAGTCTCAGCAGACTTTATATTCCTTGCACACGGAAAACGGAACAGCACGCAATTTGCAGTCGGAGGGTTTTCCATTGCAGCAGCCATTTTAAAGGACTAAAATAGCACGAAAGAATGTCCGAGCGATTTTCTTACTAGCACTGTCAAACTCACACTAAACCATATTACACCGCAGGGCTGCAATCGTACCGGTATCTCCACCTCTCTCTCTGCTCATTAGGCGGAAGCGGAACTTATTTACGAATCGTCCACGGAAAGGTAGCTCATTTTCAAGGGTGTTCTTTATTTTCCTTAGAGGCGATTAAATCTATATACACACATCAAAATAATCTAGGGGACAAGCCTTCATTTGTTAGCATTTTGCTAGCCATATATAACAAATTACTTGTAATGTCATTTTAAACGTCAATAAAGTTTGCTGCTGGTGACAAGCCTTCATTTGTTAGTATTTTGCTAGCCATATATAACAAATTACTTGTAATGTCATTTTAAACGTCAATATAGTTTGCTGCTTTTGACAAGCCTTCATTTGTTAGTATTTTGCTAGCCATATATAACAAATTATTTGTAATGTCATTTTAAACGTCAATAGAGTTTGCTGCTGGTGACAAGCTTTCATTTGTTAGTATTTTGCTAGCCATATATAACAAATTACTTGTAATGTCATTTTAAACGTCAATAGAGTTTGCTGCTGGTGTTTCAACAGTTTAAGTGACAATAAGGTCTTATTAACTGAAAAATCAGTCGAAATTTAAAAAAATGTAAGACTTGTTGATTCGTCATTATGAGATTTTTGTATATATTTTGCGATCAATTTTCTTTTTCAGTTTCCTTAGCATTAATTGAGGATGGAGAGACATCATTTAGGCCGTGCTACCCAATTAAAATCTATTGGTGTGCTTGAAAGTAGTTTAATAAATCAAAGGGCCGTTGCAGAAGCTCTCAACACGTCAAAAAGTGTCATCGATCGTTTGTGGTTGAGATAACAGCAAACCAATGATGTGGGTGAACGTCGTACAGAACGTACAAGAGCAACTCGACCAATTCATGACAGATACTTGAGACTTTGTGCATTAAGAAACCGCAACATTACGGCGACAGATTTAGTGATTCGATTTAACGACAACCATTATGTGTTAATAAGCGACCAAACAGTGAAAAATAGACTCTATTCAGATGATCTTAATGCCCGTCGTCCTCTGAGAGTTCCTGCTTTGTCGAGAGGAAATCGCGGAAGAAAATTAGAATGGGCGCAGCAACATTTAAATTGGGATCAACAAAACTTGACATCTGTTTTGTTTTTTGACGAATCCTGATTTGGTTTGCGACGAGACACAAGAAGAACGAGAGTGTACGGATGTCCGAAAATGCAGTACGATTAGGTACATCGCAAATTGTTCACAGCTTCCAAGGAGGTAGTGTAATGTTATGAGGTGGAATATCTCTTGGTGGAAGAACTGACCTCGTTCTTTTGGATAGGTATTTAAACGCCATTGACTATCGGGACATTATCCTTGAAAACGCAATCACCTGATTTAAATCCCATAGAACACGTATGGAATTTTCTGCATCAAAATCTAGTCTTTGAAACAAAACAACAATTGTATCAGTGTCTTGTAGAACAGTGGAATGCCATCGATCAACAAGAGCTAGACCACTTGATTATGAGTATGCCAAACAGGTGCAGAAAGGTATTGAACACTCGTGGAGGTCCCACAGGCAACTGATATTGCAATCATTGTGACACGTTCTTGATTGTTATTGTTTTCTTTTAATAAAAATTTATTAATTTCGAAAACTATTTCTAAATAAAAAGATATTTCTCATTAATTATTCTTAACTGTTTCTCAAAGTAAACAACTAATGATGGTCGACGTATATCTTTCCATATCACAAACAATTATTCACCCATGTGGAGCAGAAATGCATTTCCTTGAGTGACCTCTAGATTATTTTGATGTGTGTATAAAATAGGTATCGAATATTTTTAATCTGTGTACGATTCCACATGGTTTGATCAAAACTAGAGTGTGAAAATTGTCGAGCTTCTCTTATTAATATCAATTTTCCCTTTTACAAAGAAATATGAAATTCTAGGAGATACTAATATATTTTTAGACTTTTATACGGATGTAATGTACCACTATGTTTATTAAAAATCACTCTTCAACTTTTACAATGTAGTTTATTGTATAACAACTTTTACATTTATTTTACAATAATTGCTTACTTCTAAGTGATGGACTAAATCTAACTGTTCGTTTTGTATAATGAAAGTATTACTGCATAAGCGTTAGAATTGAATATGAATTGTTACACCTATTGTGTAGCAGACTTAGTATACGTGCTATGTATATGAGAGTTCGAATATGAATGTTAGTAATCGTAACCTTTCTGTATTAGTCCCTTCAGGATAGATATCAGATGGAATTTGTGTACTAAAACACAGACGTTCTAAAATAACATCGGGGGCGTAACAAGGTCAAGATACTGTGAGAAAGAATTTAAAAGATATGTATTAGTGAAGTGGTAATGTTACAGACAAGGGTATTTCTAGGCAATAAATTTAAAGTTGTGGGAATATGGAATATTGAAAGGGGAGAAATAACAGATACGTTAGATGGAAAATGTATGTTTTCTATGTGTTCTAATTTATGATATCTATTTAGTAGATGCCGTCTGTACGATGTGTGCGTAAATAATAATACACCAAAAATTTGTGAAGAGAGATATAAGAATACAATTTATATTCATGAATAAGTATACACAAAACTTATTGGTTATTGTTCTGACTCATTTATTAGAGTTTATTACGCGGACAACCAAAATTAGAATCACCAAATATTATAATATTCTTCCTGAACTTTGTGACCTTTCGAAGTTTATAAACATTTCACAAACTGCCACAGCAACTTCTACCATTTCTTCGATGGAACATAAAACTACACGGTATTGTTTTTCGATTACCTGATGAACGAATTAGATACAGTCAATGTGATCTACGTTCAAGTAATCATGTATCGCGAATTATACTGAAAATAATATACATACAAGGGTGGGTCAATAAGGCTTTCAAAATAGAGACAAGGAACACTTAATTCGGCAAAAAAAAAAAATTTTAATTTTCAACGTAATTTCCTTTCAGCTCGATACACTTCATCCAACGTTTCTCCAATTTTTTTATGCACTCCAAATAATACGATTTCTCGAGACCCTCAAAATAGGCGGTTGTTTCATCGATAACCTCTTCATTCGAACCAAATCTATTACCGCCGAGCCATTTCTTCATATTTGAAAACAGGAAATAGCCGCAGAGTGCTAAATCTGGAGAATATACCGGATGAGGTAGCAATTCGTAAACTGATTCATGTAATTTTGCCATTGCGACTGCGGACTTGTGCGCCGGTACATTGCCCTGATGGAAGAGAACTTTTTCCTCGCCAAATGCGATCGTTGTTGCTTCAAATCGGCGTCGAATCGATCCAAAAGCTCTGCACAATATGCGCCCGTGATCGTTTTACCCTTTTCAAGGTAATCGATGAGAATGATACCGCGCGCATCCCAAAAAACCATCGCCAAGATCGTCTTGGCCGACAGACCCACTTTGGCTTTCTTTGGCTTCGATTCACCACGACAAGTCCACTGTCTCGACTGTTGGTCTTTGGTGTGTTGTGATGAATCCATGTTTCGTCCATGGTGGTTACGAAACGCCGCAGATTGCGGTTGGACATCGCCGAACACTCCTTTGAAGTTGTCGAACGATTGCGTTTGTTGTCAATTGTTAGCAAACGCGGCACCCATCTTAGGAATAGCTTTTTCATATCAAAATACTTATGCAAAATTGAAATCACTAATCCATCTGATATCGCTGTAGCCTCTTTAAGTTCGCGCACCTGCACTCACCGATCGTCCAATATCACACCGTGGATTTTATCGACCATTTCTGGCTTGACAAGCACAATGTTGGACTTGAACCATTTCCTAGAATGTGCAATCGTCACTTCATACATATTGCACAAAACTGCTTCAATGAAGATAAACCAAAAACCTAAATCGCATCTTGCATTCCGAAGCATATTAATGAATCAACTTCTAGGCGAATATTCTGGCCGCAAACAGACAGCCTCGTGGTTGATCACAGGTAAGAACAAGATGAGGTAGATGGACGGACGTGCAATCTCCGTTGAAAACACGGTCAGACTATTAAACGTCGGGGGTCATTTCCCTCAGTTGACTATTTCTCGGAGATGCGCTAGATGCAGTACAGAGAGAAAGCTGAAAAGATCAAGTGTGCAATGTTCTAAGTGCAGGATTGCTCTGTGTATTGGATGTTTCACACCTTTTCATATCATCACATAAGATGTGCAATAAAGTGGAAGGTGCTACATGGATACTGGTCGAAATATCGACCATGTGAAAAATATGGAAAATTTTCATTTTTTTCTCATTTTTGTATAAACATACTTTTCATTAAATTGTGTGTTTTTTTGTTTGTCGTTATTTGCCCTATAAAGGGTTAAGATAATAAATAATATATGATTTCCTACCTTAAAACTTTCTCCGTATAAATCCATTGTTTGACAATGAAACAGACTAAAAGCTCCATAAGTTCTATTTGGTCTGACATTGTCGAGCCTTGCTACGCTAACGTATTTCCTATTGTAAGATATTATATGTAAGAAATGATGGATCACCTTATAGTCATTTTGTTTATACTGAAACGAAGAATTGCATAATTTAAATTGCCTCCACAACAGAATTAGTGGCACGGAAATTACCGCAACGATTAATAAAGCGCAAAACGCTATTATTAATATTTCCATAGTTATAGTTTTATAATAAATCATTTTCTTTTTGTTGCTAAGGTTTCTGTCAGCACTATCTGGAGTAATTAGAAATTTAATTCGCTGCACGGCAATTTTATAATAGCAGGAAGCTCTAAATGATTTTTCATACGTTGACCATCTGATTTTCAAAATATAGATATCTTCTTTTTACATCGCGTAATTATATGGCCAAATAATGTCATTAGTAATTTAGTAATACAGAACATTTAAGGTTATTTTTCGGGGAAAAATATAACTAAATGTGATCTATATCATGTAATAAGAAAAAAAATTATTAAATTTTGTTTGAATAACTTTATTTATGATTTTACAGTAATTCATCCATAAATATACAAATTACATGTGACTATACTATTTAATTTATTATTTTAGATATTTCTCCATGCCATTTCATTTCGCCCAATAATACATCTTTATAATATAATTTAAATTTGAAAACGTAAACATTCGCTGGCAAAAACGGAGGAAATTTTGTTTCGGATAAAACAAAATCATTCATGAAGTAACAACCCTGTTTTATAAAATATTAAAAATAATATTAACAGTAATGCTATTCAACTTTTCCACTCATAAATATAGGAATTTTTTCGAAAAAATTCTATCGAATGAGATTTTAAATCACACCATCTAATAACACTGGTCAACGCATTTATTTTTCTTACTCCATGTTTAGACTGGAAATAGGCAGTTAAGGCATAAACTTAACACATTCATATCCATAATTTTTATTGCCAGCGTTCAAGAACATAGCATAGACGTAAACGTAGAAGCGGTTGTGTTATGAAAGCCGATCTGTCGAACTTTAAAAAAACTTCTAGAGTACTTTATGCGTAATTTTTTTGTTGCGAAATGTATAAAAATTAAACGGGTAGTTATTAGAACTTCTGTTACTAAAAATACAATTACAGTTTGTGTGATTGTACAAGAATTTACTATGGTGCATTGGTACCATCAGGGCCTGATTATAAATTCAAAAAGTTTCTGATGGTTTTCGAAATATTTGGAATTATTATCCGAATTTTGATATACAGTAATCTACAGTTTTCTACGTAAATGCACAGTAACATAATTGGTGCTTAGCAATAGGAGGATAAAGGTGGGGCAAACTCAGTTGTACAGAATGCGATGTAGTATTAACAAATCGTTAGATGTGTATGGTTGTCATAGTTAATTAATGACAACAACTTTAAATTTAAATGTCATAATAAATCTAGGTTACACCAAATTACTTATTTTGTGACGTTTTATTGAGAAATAATTTATTTTGCAGAAACTGGGTAAGAATTAATAAAACTATCAGGCGATTTAAGAATTGTATATATTAACTGTGCAAAAAATCTCGGTTGGTTAAACTAAATTAAATGTTCAAAATGTCTTCCTTCTACTATGTGAGCCAAAAATAATATCACTTTTCTAGTGTGTTTTTCATTTTAAGATTTAATTCAGGTTAGAATGACAAGCACCTAACATTTACTTGACAGTTACTTAATGACAAGTTGTCAAAGGCGTTCCATTAATTTTCTGTCTTCGGTATTATTTTAGGGTTCTTCAATTTTGCTAATTTTAAATTATCGTTCCCATTGTGTTCGTTTTCGTTGTGTTTATTTTCGTGTCATTGTTTCGTTTTTGTTCAGATTTAGTTTTACATATTTAAAATGCCTTTCACAATGGAAGAAAATACATTTATTGTGATGGCATACTTTAGATGTGGTGTACAAATTGTTGATGATTCTTGGAATTATTCCACCGAAGCATGTTATAATTAATTCTTTGCCACTTATCCAAAACCATCCATCGTAATCGCTTTCTTCAAAGCGGATGTGTATGTAAAGGAAAATCTCTCGCCAGGCCTAAAATTAAAACCTCAGAAGTTGTAGATATTCAAGAACGTATCAATCGAAGCGCTCAAAAATTCCTTTGTCAATTATCTCAACAAGCTGGTATGTTATAAAGTTACATGTACACTTAATTTGCTATTGATCACAAACAATAATTTTGCACATGTGTCTCATAAAGTAGTTGCCGCAGAGTTTTAAAATTGGATCGTCATATGCATCCATATAAAGTCACCGTAGTTCAAGAGCTATTTCCACGAGATTTAAATACTAGGCTGCATTATTGTTATTAGTTCCTAGAGCACTTAAACCATAATGCCATATTGGATAAAACTTTTTTACGGATGAAGGTTGGTTTCATCTGACTGGTTATGTAAACAGCCAAAATTATCGTAGTTGGAGTACAAATGACCATCATAAGTCAGTGCAAACTGGGCTACATCCAGTGAAAACTGGAGTTTTGGTTGCGATATCCAGAGCTAAAATTATTGGACTAATATTTTTTCGGGAAATAATAAATGCAGAGCGTTACAGAACATTAATCCTGGATCAATTTATAAATCAATTGGATGAAGTTGAACTAGCAACCGACTATTTTCAGCAGATGGGGCAACATCACATACAGCACAAGGAACACTGGAATACTCGGAGTAATTCTTTCCAGGGAGAATAATTAGTCAGGGTCTATGGCCATCAAGATCTCCTGACCTTACCAGCGGTGATGCCTTTTTATTTGGGTATTTAAAGAATAAAATATACCGCAATCAGTTGCACACTTTAGAAGAATTAGAAAACACCATTGCAAATGAAATTAACTTTTTAAACAACAATGTTCATATCTTACACAATGTGAAGAATTAATCTTTCC
The DNA here is from genome assembly GCA_935421215.2 of Melolontha melolontha. Classification (NCBI taxonomy): domain Eukaryota; kingdom Metazoa; phylum Arthropoda; class Insecta; order Coleoptera; family Scarabaeidae; genus Melolontha; species Melolontha melolontha. The sequence goes on along the minus strand of OW285237.1, from coordinate 160,505,798 downwards.
ATAGAATATAATGGGCAACAATTTGAACCTTTCATGTAATTTAGTTATAAAATAAGTAAATACTTTTAATAATTAATTTGTGTATTTTGATTAATTAGACATTTGAAACGTTGTATTTAATGTTAACGCTAATGCGAATTGTTTATAAATGTCACAAATGTCACAGAGAAGTAGTTGAGATCGCCACTAACATTAACACTAAAATCAATCCAACTATTTCAGTCTTTTTGACTCACATAGTGCTTTGTAATAATACGCAATTCAATTATAACAGTTACGTCGTACATTGGACAAGACTTCGAGGATGATTGTTAACAAACTGTTTTTCTTTTTATACGCAATTCTTCTAAATTATTTGCACCTTGTTCTTCAAAGCCGTATATTTGTGACTTTAGGTGGTCCCATAGAAAAAATTTATTTGGTGCCAAATCAGGAGATCTGGCAGGCCAACGGACTGTGCTCCGTTCTGAAATAATTAAGTCCTCAAACGTATTCCATAGATATTCCTGCACAATCATGCTTGTATGGGCAGGACATCCGTCTTGTTGATACCAAATGTCTTCTATTACAATGTTAGGTATCCCACGTATAAAAGGAATAATATTGTGTTGCAGTAAATCTAAGTATTTCTGTGCGTTCAACATACCATCAATGAAAAATAGGCCAACGATATTATTCCCTAATATTACAACCCATACATTTTCCTTTTGTGGGTATTGTGTGTGAGCAGTATACGCAATGTGTTTATTTGTTCGGTGCCAATATCGTAGCATCGCAGGATTATACCGGTCATGTCACAAAAACGTAGATTCGTCCATAAAGAGGATGCTCGAAATAAAATCTTCATTCTGTGCACATTTTTCAATTATGTCTACACAAAACTGAATGCTATCATAATTGTCCTGTGGAAAAATTTCATTTATCTTCTGAACATGATAAAAGTGATATTTGTTTTTTCTTAAGACTCTTCTCACAGTTTCACGTTAAACATCCAATTCTTGTCCTATTTAAAATGTTGTCCGATTATAGTTATTTTCTACGTTAGCACATATCATTACATTGCGATCCTGGTTATCGTTATTTTGAAGTTTCTCATGAAGCGATGGCGAAACACAACCGAATTTTTCAAAATTAGTTTTGATGCGACGAATGGTATTCAAACTAGAAATAGGCCAGTTTTCAAACGTATCCCAAAAGAGAACAATAATAGACACTAATGAGTGGCCTTGGAAATACTATTTCACAATCTGCACCTTTTCGTCGATTGAATAGATCATATCCATAATTTTACTCAATATATGACACTTGACAGATCACGAGTAACTCACATAAACTCGACATAAACGAATGACACATGAACGTAAGGTATATTTGCCTGGGCATCAGATGTGTATCACTCCCTATTACATTCCCCTTTCAATATATTTTCGCAATATGTTGTGGTTTACTGTATAAAAGATGTTTCAAAACGAGCGCAGATTTTTCATTAGAACAAATAATTTATTCGAAAATTGCAACTGCTTTTATTTTAATATGAAGTATCCATGTGACGATTATGTATGGAACAAAACATCTAATAAATGTCCGTCACGATTCTGCTGGCACACTTTACCTCTTTTAAAGAAGTTAATGATTACATTTTCTCATATTTGCCCCAGAGTACTACCAGTGTTGTCGAATTTCGTCCTTTAGCTCAAGAATTATGGTCGATATGTGGTGTAGACGGAATTCCAAAGGAAGAAGTTTCATGGCGTTAAATCGCATGATTTCGGTGACCAATTCTGGTCGCAACCGCGTGAGATTACACGACCAGGGAAGCCCCAGGCAACAACTGCATTATTTCTGGCACAGCTTAACAATTGTCTCGTCCTTCCTAAACCACATCTTGTCTAAACTAATACCGACTACTCCTCCTTGAGGACACTCTCTCTGCATTTTGGTATGAACTACTCTGTTCACAGCACGTTTTTTTAATATTCCTATCATTTAAAGATCGAATAAAGGAGAACGTTGTGGTATTGTCGAATACTTTCGCTATGACTAAAAACTGCAAGAGATTATGGTTTACAATTCGACACCATTTCCCCACCAAACCATGCAAGACAGCTTCAGCTGATTTCTCCATCTGCTATGGCCATCTCAATCCTTTCACACAAATCTGGATGATATTAGAGATGAGCAAAGGGAAAGGTTTCATCGAGACATCTTCACCACTGAAAGTCCTTTTTAGAATAAGTAGAATTGTGAAATGTTTGCATAATATTTTTTGACATTAATGTCGGAAAATTTTAAAGCTCAATATAAAAGAAAGCTGAAGAGAACACCTTTCAGTATAGTAGTATATAAAGTTGGCATGCTATTAATATTTATTATTTCTTCCCTAAACTTGAGACGTTAAAAGAAATTTGTTATTACTATTGTTATTATTATTAAATCCATATTACAAAATAAAATGATACATATTAAATAATTTTTCGAAAAAATAAAATTTGTTCTCTAGTGAAATTAGTCAAGCATTCAAACAATCCGTATTATTGAAATGAAAATTCGAAATTTCGCAAACGAGAAAGATTTTATCGAAAAAACATTTATCAGTGGAAAAGCATAGTGAATTTATCATGATATACCTTCTTTACAGGACACTTTGTATAATTGCTGAACTTGAATATCTCCTGAATACCAAATAAATTTCGTTCCAATGCATCACATACTTTTATATCGAATTGCAACGGTGTATCTTTTAAGTCAGCTGCTATGTAGCCGTGAACATTTATCTAAAATTTACGTTTATTTATTTATTAAATTATTGTTAACACAGTAATGGGGGCGAAAGATATTCTTTTAACACTGGGCATCACCAATAAGCGGTGGTTAATGTTTAGAAGTTAAGCTGTTTGAATTAGAAATCTAACAAATTGTAGCAGTTATTTTCTACAGCCTCAAGATGTTTAATAGTGATTCATATTTATTAGCTGAGATAACGAATTTTGTTTTGGTTGTGAATCTTTGAAGGATCAACTTCGTACAAAACATCCAGAAAAGTTGACAGTGCGCAATCGCAATGCTTCTGCGATTGCGTACAACATTATAAAAAAATCATGTTACTATTTTCTTCATCCAATAAATACTGACCACTGGTATAGTAGTGCCAACACAATCTTTACTATCATTTGGATGTATAGAACTTACTGGATACTTCACAATTAAACATCAACTAATTTATAACACTATAACAGGCGATAAAGATTGGATCTGTTCATATCACTCTGAAGAAAAACAGCAGTCTACTATTTGGGCTTCCAAAATGTGTTTGCTCCATCTTAAATGTTCGTAAAAAGAGCCCTAACAAAGATATGATTGCTAATTTCTTCTTCATCACAGGATATGTTGTAATTCTAATGCTAGATAATTATAATACTGTCGATTCGAAATATTTTACAATATTGTGGTTGCCTTAAAACCTTAAAAAAATGTATTTATAGTCGACTAAAGCGAAGTCATACTACACCTCGCCAACATACAACCGTTCAGACAAATGACTAGGCAAACTAGCAAAGCTTTGATCCAATATATCATTTACCAGGCAGATCCGGCTTAGCATTCAAGGATTTCTTTTTATTTCTGTATATCAGTGACAAGTTGTAGATAATGCTTTTACTTTACCTTATGAAGCTCTGGAGACGTGTCATTTACACAAATGACATGTCCAAAACATATACAATTTCTTCTAATGCAAAAGTGTATTGATTAAACTGGGATTTTCTTTTTTAAAAGGTGCCACCAAATTTTGAGAAAAAAATATGGTGGTTTACTGGACTAAGCTCAGCATTAAGAGAACATCGCTCATAGTTTATAATATTTGCTTTAATCACATAGATAAGTGATACATGATCTGTTGAAACTAAAAATTTTAATTTCTTCCAAACTTAATAGTTAATATTATTTTATTTATAAAGAAATAAAACTCCATTATCTTATTTTAACAAATAACTATTACTAGTCTTAGCAAATTATGTAACAGCTTTAAAATGATTTTTGCAGCTAGAAGCAGCTAGTTTGGAGAACAGACTCTTACAGAATAAAGTTGAACTACTAACGTATGATCCCAAAGTTTTCAGAAAAATTGTAGATGATTTGTAATTGTACTAAATGACATTTGGTTAAGTTGTCGCTGGAAATCACATGTTACAATTTACTTGTTTTAGTTATTACAGTTTAGTTTTTGTAATATAATTCAGCAAAATGTCTTATAAGCTAGATAGTCTTAAAGTAATTTACAATCTAGTTGGGCGAATGCCCAAGCGTGATGTTGTTGTCATTTATCGTGAGCAAGATTGTTCTCTATCAATAATTTATCAAACCATAAAGGAATGTGAAAACGAAATACCCCGCGTTAATTTTCTCAAAAGTGGTCGACCAAGAATGTTGAGCCAAGTGAGGTAACAAAGAATGCTTGAAGCCGTTGAGGACAGAGTTGGAGATTCACAGCAGGTTCGGCGTTTCAAAAACCAATGCTTTTCGAACTATTTCCCGAAATAATGTGGTGTTTCGAAAACGGAAAGCACCAAAATATACCGCGGTCCAGTTAGAAAGAATACACAGGTGCCGTGTATTCAATGATTCAGGCGCATTCAATGATGAAGAGAAACGACGGTTTTTATACCGACGACCAGGGCCGCTCGAAGGTATGTTAGCGCCGCGGTACCAGGTAAAAGTTGTCGCCCTCTAAAAAACTAAATTTATTTTTATCTAAATTTAATATTTTTCATAATAAAACAAATATATAATTACATATTTTGCATATATTTCCAAAACAAGTAAATACGGTTGACGAAACCCAAATATGAACGGCAAAATTTAATGTTTTGCATCATAGTCGTTTGTCGCATTTTAATTTGACAGATCGTAACAATTATTGTCAAATACATTTTTTAAAATGCTTCAATATTTAACTGAGGCTAAAAAGTCGAGTCTTTAAGTGAAGTGGCTGCTGATTTAAATGTCATTAAAAGCTGCATATTTTACGTTAGGAAATATTGGCAAGAACAACATAGATTGCAAACACCTTTCATACAAGGTGTAGAGAAGGTCTCTAATGAAAACAAAGACAATGCTCTCGTAGAATATATCCGTCAAAATCCATTTAGAGCGGCTGTGAGAGTACGAGTAAAAATATTATTCCCAGAATCTATTACAACAGCTCAATTGCGTTTAAAACAAGCTGGCTTAAAAAACTGCGCTGTTGCCCGCAAAGTTTTTTTAACGGTAGAAAATAAGCGCTTGAGAGTGCAGTTTGCAAATGAATATATAAATTACAGGGAATAATTTTGGAGCAACGTTGTATTTTCCGATGAAAAGACGTTCCAATCTTCTAACAGTGGAAGGTTACGAGTTTGTCATCCTAGAAACTCAAGATTCGCGGAGAATTATACGTTGGGTACTACTAATTGAGGCCGCTTTTCCGTCAATGTTTGAACATGGATAAGCATTAACGGTCCTGGAATGTGTTGGCAAATTGATGGGAGATTAACAGCCGATAACTACATAAACATTTTAGAAAACGTGATGTTACCATCAGTAAGAGAAGCTTATCCTGACAATTTTATCTTTTAACATGTAAGAAAACAGTATGGTAGACACTAAATGTTTATAATAAGTGACACGAAGTCCTTCCTGACTTGAACCAAATTAAAAATGTATGGGGATTCTTAATCAAAAAGATATACCAAAGAGACTTTAGGCCTGCAAACCGCGGTCAACTTTGGGAATTTATTGAAAATGTTTGGGAAGAGCTCGTAAATTCCTACGACATGCGATATTTAATTTTGTCCATGCCAAGAAGAATATTTATAGTAAATTTTATTTAAAAGTAAACTTTTCTTGCTTTTTGATTAAATCTCTTTTGTCCAAATCTGCAGCTATTTTAATTTCAATGCTGATTAAATTCAAGTTTATTAATCCTGTGACATAGTAGATCTTATAAATTTTTACTAACTCAAGTTTAGAAACACTTCTTTCACCACAAGCCACTGTCACAGGTATAGTAAAAATAATTCTTAATGCAATTATCGAATTTGAAAACATTGGAGTAACATCAAGTATAGTCCGATTACTATCGTATGGTTTCAATCTGCCCGAGAATGCTGACTTCACCACATCTTATATAGTAATATTATACGGAGAATTTGTTTTTTTTTTAATTTTTACAAATGTTGTTTTTGCAGTGGCAATGCTTGTAAAGCAATATCTTAACACTAACGACAAAAATTTATTTTTCATCGTACTTATTTACGTATATACAGGCTGTGGAAAAAGTACTGCATATCGCTTGTAACAATTTAATTAAAAAATTTCTTGTACAAAAGATGGTTCATATAATATTTGGCATAAATTGGTAGCATTAATTCCTTTTTTAAGTTCACTGTTTTAATGCAAGGCCAACTAATTTTTTTTTAATGTCGTCTTGTATTCCTTTATACCGGGTGTATTATGAAAAACCTTTCGTGCTGTAACTTTTTTATTTTTTATCCAAATGTAAAAAATTATACGTCGAACTAAATCGTTTTAAAAACACTGTAACGTGATCCGCTTTGAATTTTTTTTTACACTTTGTTTTTGACAGACAGCTGCAAACTGTGTTTTTTTAAATTGCACTATACTTTTTTTTTCCTTATTCAAATATATTACATTTTCTGAATATGAAACTGTAAACAACGATATCCTTGTATGAAAAAAAAATCGAGAATTTGAAGGTTTTTTTTTAGTTCGATTTATTCTGGTTTTTCCGAACACAGAGATTTCTTAAATGCATTTTAAATACTCTATTTCATTTTATTACCAGCAAATGTGTGTACCATTTAAAATCACTTACATTCAATACTATATAGCCCATAAAGGATTACAAACCAATGTTATCAGTGAGCGGTTGGTCAACAACAACATTTACAGTGTTTATTTACAGTGTTTGTAAATTTTCGAAGAGAGCTGTAACACCTGTCAGTCACACATTCATTATAACATTTTCAACGATTTATTTCTAAATTTTGTTATTGAAATGGATAATGGCGAATGTGTGGATGCGATTCAAGCATATTTTGAATGCGGAACAAATTCTGCAGCTGCTTTGCGACTTTATGGAAATCGTTTTCCTGGCAGACTGCGTCCAAGTGCCGATAATTTTGGAAGGCTCGTGCGAAATTTACGAAATTTTCGATCATTCAAAAAACCGAAAATAAACGCACGTGTAATTCAAGATCAAAATTTAGAATTAAGTGTCTTGCTCATGTGGAAGAAAACCCTAATACGTCTACGCGAGAAATTGCTCACTACATGCAGGTATCACATTCTACAGTGCAGTACATTCTGAAGAGGCACAAGTTCTTTCCTTATAAACCACGGAAGGTGCATGTTCTCGGTGAAAACGACCCTCAACGAAGGGTTCAATTCTGCACGGTTTTCATGAATAAACTACGGGAAGATCCAATTTTTTATCGTCGTGTGTTGTGGTCAGATGAATGCATTTTTGGGAAAAATGATGTATTCAACAGAAATAATCATCGCCATTGGAGCACTGAAAATAACCATGTTGTGATGCAACACAATTTTCAAAATCGGTTCAGTGTAAATGTATGGTGTGGCATTTTAGGCGATAGAGTAGTAGGGCCTTTTTTTGTGGAGGGTAATCTAAACCAAGAAAAGTATAATAATTTGTTACGCAATGAATTAGGCGATTATTTAGATGAGTTGCCACTTGCTGAGTTAAACAGGGTGGTGTTCCAACAGGACGGTACCACACCCCATAATGCACGAATGAATACTGATTTTCTAAATAATTCGGAAAATTATTATTAACTATTCGATGGCCTGCTAGATCGCCAGATCTGAATCCACTGGATTTCTTCTTTCGATATAATGATATGCAATTTATAGGGGGCTTTATAAACAAAATTTCAAGAAAATGGTCAAAAACCTTCATGATTTCTAGTGAGAGCTCAGTTGTCATGATTTAATAAATTATTCTGTTTTTAAATGTCAACATGGCATAATATAAAAAAACTTGACAATCACGCGTCATTCGCTAAAATTTTGACATTTATTCGATTGTAGAACGTAAATTTATGTAAAAAATTAAAAAATTATCACAAAAAGAACGAATTGAAGTTTTGATTATGGTTGGTTACGGTAATAGGAAACGTACGCAAGCTGACGTACGTGATTTATTTAATAATAAGTATTCTGAGCGGATGACGATTAACCAAACAAACTGTAAGTCGTATTGCAAAACGGTTTTATGAGACGGGTACTGCTAAACACGCTCCAAAAATCGGCCAACGAATAAAAATAACTGACTGAGATAGGGCTCTGAAAGTATTATTAGATGTTACGGAGAATCCCAAAATTTCAACCCGAACTCTAGTTTCAAATAATAATATGTGCTCCACCTAATTACAGAGCAGTCGTAAATGAGTACTTAAATGAGGTGTTTCTTGGCAGGTGGATTGATAGAAGAGGTCCTATCGACTAGCCTGCTAGGCCTCCAGATTTAAATCCTTTGGATTCTTTTTTATGTGAGGCCATTTAAAACTGAAGTTTACCGAAATCGACCCAATAATATCGAGGATTTACAACTGAGAATTCAGACTGAAGTCAATAGGCTTTTACCAATTGCACTCCAAAATATTTTGCAGGGGCATAGAGACCAACTAGGTCATTATTTGGCAGTAAATTGTGCCCATTTTGAGCACTTAAACTATTAATTTTGTCATTCCTTTTGTTCTAGTTTTTAAATTATCTCACCATTTTTGTTTGTACGAATTACAATAACACTTTATCTTAACAATGGTTTTTTTTGTTAAATTTCATTAAAATTTTATAATTTGACAATAGTAAAGGTTTTTGACCACTTTTTCTTATACAATCCCCCATATCATATCATTACATTCACAAAAAAATGTCTTTTAAATAAGCAAAAAATATATATAAACGGTATTTAAGAAAAAAAAGTTAGTTCGCCATTAAAATAGTGAACTCAAAAAAAAACGAATGCTACCAAGTCATTCCAAATATTATATGAACCATCTTTTGTATATGAATTTTTTTAATTAAATTACTCATTCAAAAGTTGCAAGCGATACACAGTACTTTTTCCTCACACTGTATTTAAACAAAACTATACAATACTTACAAGTTCTACATATTTATTTAATAAGTAGTAGGTTTAAACCATCATAAACGTAATATAAATTGGACAGTTAGTACATATTTCTACTTTAAATTATTTTTCACTCGTCGCCCCAAAACGTACCGACCGGATGCCATGCACCCCTGACGCCCCCGCTTCACACGGCCCTGACGAAGATAGAAAACACACTAGACAATATCAAATTCAAAGGTAAATCCAAATTTCAGGACAAAATTTTAGTGTGGTGTGCCATTTCTGAGGCCGGATTTATCTCGCAGCCGTACATTGGTCGTGTTCGTTTACATTCAAAGCTGCCTTTCTAAAGTGCTTCAGTTTTTAAATACACATCATGCCAGCGATGATATCATGTTTTGGACTAGCTTCATGCTATTATGCCAGAGTTACTAGAGACTAGTATAACGCAAACAACATAATTGTTCCTAAATTAGACAATCCTCCAAATGCACCTTAGGCTCGACTAATAGAGAAATTTTGGTCAATGTTAGCCAGAAAAGTGCATGATTGCAGATTGAGTGCAGATTGGAAGCTGCAAATGGAGACCAATTACGACGTCGAATTTAAAATGCGAAAAATTGATACTTGTGTTGTCGAGAGGATGATGGGACAAGTCAGAAGAAAACTGACGACCATCTAAGATGATAACCCCAATAATTTGAAGATTAGATATTTATTGTTGTATTTATTGTTAATTGTTGTAATACATAATTTATAAAGTAAAACAGTTTTGAGAAAGTATCAACATATAAATTTTTTCCGAAAACTTTGGGACCATACGTTATGTGCACAACGAACAATTATTAAAAAAATATTTCATACGGTGTTTCATTAAAAACTAATGAGAGTATAATATTTCATGATGATTACACACTTAGACATGTTTTAATCTTTACTGTTACGTTACGTACCTTTAATGAACTTCCACCTAAATCAACTAATTGGCAATGCGACGCCCTAAACGCTCGGTATGTCCTGTTAGGTTTAACGTTATAAATTACGCCTTGGCTCATATAATCTTTGTTAACATACACGACTTTTGCATAATAATGGATAAGTTTATAATCATTTTGTTCATACTGCAATGCAAAACCATTAAGACTTTCATACTAACTTCCTAAAAATGCAAAACTAACTGCTAAAATAACACAAAATGCCAGGAATATGTATGTTCCTTTTATGAATTTCTTTAGAAGCATTTTTTATAGAAGGAAGTGAAGATTCTTCTGTTCGCCAACTACGAATGAAATCTAAATGACTGAACATAATCGAAGTATAATTTGTTGGTGTTCTTTTTTCATTAAACAGGAAGTTAGTAATTTTTTGTGTATATTTTAAAAGAATTAGCAACGGTATCTAATATTTTTATCAATTATTGTACTGCAGCGCAAATAGAAAATCTACAGGACCTAATTATAGCACTCACAAAAAACAATCAAGCAAATTTTGAATGAATTATTGTTTCTTCTTTACCTCAGTATATAATCAGCTGATTTAACAATTTAACTAATCCAATTACACGTTTTTCTTCATTTTTAATGCAAACTCTCACGTATTCTATTTCTAAACATCTTAGATATTAGGCCCAGGTATGAATAATCTAAGAAACATAACTTTAAAACATCTTGTAAGTATAGTGTGAAATAGTAAACACGCTTTCTGCATAAAAACTATAATTTTTCTGCTTAAATTTTTAAAATTTGTTCCAGGCCGAAAACCAACGGATGCTGTTAAAAAAGATTTATAATGAGCTCGTAGTTATTCGAAAATGCTGACGTTGATATTAAAAAATTTGGTAAAGATTTTTTCACTAGACGACTGTGTGTCCGATTTTGATCTAAAGCCACTACAAGTATTTTAGGTTCAAAATCCTCACACATCTCGACCTCATTAAATTGTTTCCAAAACATATTTTGAACCACCAGTTGTCATCGCTTAGAAAAGACCATCAACCTGGAAAGTGTGTTTCCCATAAACTAACCAAAGACAGCTAATATCAAATTATTTCCTATCTTGTCAAAACCGTTTGGTGTTTTTTGCGCAAACTATTATTTACGTAAATTTCAGGAAACCCAATAATCAGACAAAAAAATGAATATTTGCAGTCACCAACAAAGCCAGACTTGCATCTATGGAAAATCATGTTGTGTGTGGTGAAACTTTAAAGGAACAATTCATATTGAGCTGTTATCAGTTTATCAAGCCATCACAGATGAAGTTTACTGTCAACAATTAGAAAGACTTCATCAAATTTGAAGACCAAGGAACCCGCTATAGTAAATCTAAAAATCAGGTCATTCTTCAGTATGATAATTCTCGGAAATGTACAGCATGAACCACTCTGGAAAAATTGGTCCATTTGAGAGGGGAAGACTAGATAATGTAAAAAATTATCTCCTGCCTGAAGATTCTCTCACTAACTTTGTTCAATCTAAAGTTTTACAGTTTCTTCGATAACGCCATTAATACACTACCAAAGGATTGGGTAGACGTGGCCAAAAATAATGGCAATTATGTATAGACTAAATTTTTCTTATCTCCTAAATAAATAATTAAAAAAGAAGTTAATTATTATTGGATTTATTTCTGAAACTATAAAATATATAAATTTTATTTTACTCGTCTTAGAAGAAAAACAAACAACCAAATTAAATTAGGTTCCGAAAATTGGGAAAATCATTTGTGGTCAGTTTCGCCATTTCTCATACTTAGCTTATATCTACAAATGTGTGTGGGCAATTTATTAAGAAAGAAATTTAGAAACATTTGTAAAATTTATTTGGTCGCGCCAAGTTCAGTAGTATTTGTCTACTTTCATCTCAGTATTTTAATTAATTTGCAGATGCATAAATTCTCAAGAAGCTCTTGTTTTCAACCTAGATTAGGTAACTTCGTGGTCATGTAGAGAGCGAAATTTATTCATTATTAGCTTCATATATTCCTTGTTAACAGTAAATTAATCTTTCAAATTCAAAAGGAACTAGTTCCTTCACTCTTAAACGAAACACACAAGAGACAAAACAAGCAAACTACAACATAATTGAATATAAACAAACAAAAACTTTACCTTTATTATCAAATATAGTTCTAAGAAAAACATACTTACGCTGCCATCTATCTTTCTGGTGTTTCTTTAATCTACTATTTGTTATAAGTTGACAGTAAGTCACTCTTCTTAATCTTTTTGAGTAGTTTCATTTATAACATAAATTTTATCTAATTTGCATTGAATTATTATAAAAGGATTATGGTCAAACTTAAGCGACAGCATACATTATACAGGTACCCTTGAAGTTATTTATTTATACTCGTATAACTTCGAATAATGGTTCAAAAATGACTCGATAACTATATACTAACTAACTAAACCCATCATTAGCCATTAGCCATTAGCTATTAGCCATAAACCAAATTATTTAATTTTCTAAACCCTAGAATAGCCCTCTAATTCAACACGAATAAAAAATTTTTGATTTTCTTACCAGGGAATTTTAATACAAACCGCCTTAATTAAAACAAACCTAGAAATTACCCACGCTATTAGCCATTAGCTAAACCCATCATTAGCTATGGAGCCGTCGCATAGTGGCCTAAAAGTAAGCAAAAAGGAGTTACTAGACAGCTAAGTGGCACGAAAGACTAGCTTTGTCTAAGTGTCACAAGTACAATGAGGACATGAATGATAAGTGACATAAAGGACTATCTACCATGTCTAAGTGTCACAGGTGCCATGAGAATCACTCCTGTAGCTGCGCTGGTAACGACACTAAACACCATTAAGCCGAGTCCAAGGCATTAACCATCGTAAGTTGATAGAAGATCCAATTTCACAAAAACCGTGTGATGCCATGGTTCAAAAATTCAACTTTGATAAGAAATATAAATTAGTTCCTTCAAATAGCGACGAGGGATAAAACTCCCACATATCCAGGGAAAATCTATCTGGTACACTGATGGCTGTAAAAGAGAAAAAGGGGTTGGAGCCTTAATATATGGGCTCAAGGAAAGGAAATGACCAAAGTGAGCCTAAGTAGAGATACTGTAGTATTTCAAACGGAAGTGGCCGCATTGCATCACTGCGTTGGGAAAATTAAGAAACCACCCTATTTATTAATTATCTCTCCGACTTTTTCGACAGGCAAGCAATTTTAAAGGCACTGGATTCAGTACACGTAATATGAGATCGACTGTGTGTTCCAAAGTAGTTCAGTGATTGCATGAAAGTTACATTAGTCTGGACTCCGGGCCACGAAGGCCGCAGGTCTAATGAGAAGGCAGACGAATTATCTCGACAGGCCTCGTATACAGCTCTCGTAGGACCGGAGCCTTATTGCAAAAATAATTATTAAATCGATCATGAAAAAGTGGACTCAAAGTAGATCTAGGTAGAGGTATAAACACTTCCCAGGTCAAAGACAGGCAAAATAGGTTTTTAGAGAATATTCGTCTAAGTTTAGAACGAACATATTGCATTGAAAGCTCATCAAACATATGAATAATATGGGCTTAACATAAGAAACGGTATGTAGATTTTGTCAAGAGGAAGAGGAAGCAGGGATTCATGTACTATGCCAATGTTAAGGATTAACAAATCGCGGTATTTACAAGTGGAAGATCAATATCCTAAAGCGGAACTATATTGAAGAAAAACGTTCACAAAGCTGCTACACGCTAAGCTTAATTAAAATACCAGGACTAGAGAAAGTAACACATGGACCACAATATTTATAAATCTGGAAAGATCGCAGTGTGACCACCTCTAGTGAACTACCTATCTATACCTTTCAATGAATTCTTCTATAAATATGGATAGTAAATTTGTGAAGTTCTTTGAAACTCATTACCAGCTACTCGTTTATAAACTATTATAAAAGTTTAAAAAAAGGTAATTTTCGGACAATTACACTGAAGGAAAAAATCGTCACTACAATTTTGTATCGAAGAGTTAAATTTATGAAGCCTATTACAAATGCGATCTCTGTTACCTTCAGCACGCAAAACGCGTTTGTATGAAGTCATATAATTGTATTTAAAAGACGGAATTTGTCAGTGGTAATAACTTTTTAAATCATTATAGAAGATACAAAGTTGCGCTATAATAAGTAAAGATGTTTATTTCGTGTAGAAAGATTGTACAAGTATTGCATCAGCAACCCTTGTTCCTTTATAACCACCAGATAGTCGCGAGCAGGCAGCAAGCAAGTTAAAGTAAATTTATAGAGCTAAATTAATTACAGTGTGGATCTCATATTAGCTATATATCAAGAAGTTTAAATATATCAATACGTTAAGCACGTATTACGCATTTGTTACAAATGACACAGACATGCAATATACGTACCTGTAACTGTACACATGGACATACACCTCGTATTTTCCAGCATTTACTTCTGCCTAAAACACGTGTTTCTGCCTTCTACTATCAGGCTTCATCAGTTAGGCTAATGAAGTAAAGCTTAAAAAATTGCGACATAAGGTATAGCAAATTTTGTCTTATCAGGTGGCACCATATAATCCAGTGACATCTGACGGACAAAAGAGACTATGCCGAAAGTGGCGTGTATATTGCATGTCTGTTTCATTTGTAAGAAATGAGTAATACGTGCTTAACGTATTGATATACTTAAACTGTTTGGGTATATTTGCTGCCATCTGGCATCGTGTTAATGGACTTACACCTATATACGTATTTTTTTCTCTTTTGTACCCGCATAGCCGGTCAAGAGAAGGTTGCCACTTTCAGCATAGTCTCTGTTGTCCGTCAGATGTCACTAGATTATATGGTGCCACCTGATAAGACAAAATTTGCTATACCTTATGAGGCGATTTTTTTAAGCTTTACATTACTAGCCTAACTGATGAAGCCTGATAGTAGATGGCAGAAACACGTATCTTAGGCAGAAGTAGATGCTGGAAATAACGAGGTGTATGTCCATGTGTACAGTTACAGACGTGTAAATTGCATGTCTGTTTCACTCATATTAGCTGATTTAAAAAAATAATAGCTTTAATTCCTGTTTTATCGTTAATTTAGTCGTTCGTATTCCCCAGAAAAAGGCCGCAGCTGTAATGTAAATTGGAACCTTGTTACGTACTGACAAAACAGTATTAGCATATTTGAAATTAGTATAAAGAAGTAAATTTAAAAAGGTATGTTTCGTTTCAGACTAATAATAGCCAAAATTTATAGAACAGTGTCATTAAAGTCATTATAATACAAACGCGTTTACGAAGTTACTGTCATATTAAATAATTAGAGTTCCGATTTGTAGTAAAAAATATATTTTTTATTATCAGAAATATCACCCCAATATCGTGGATATGTCCATTCTACACTGATATAATGCGATTGACGGTATAAAAAATTATATAATTTGCATTGAAATTAAGCTTTAGTTCATATTTTTAGTTTGTGTGCATAAAGTGCATATTTTTTACGTTTTCATCATAAAATCGCATATTTTTGATCCTATCATTAGCTCCGAACGTAAAAAAATATTTAAGAAAATATCTCTACGAGTCAAAGTACATAAAGAAAAATTTCCGAAAGTTCCTTTACCTCCTGAATCGGGAATTACCCGATGGGGAACGTGGTTAGACGCAGCCATATTTCGCGCGAATAACTTAAATCATATAAAAAACTTTGTATTAGATGTTTCTGATTCAGCTGAATCAATTATAAAATCCAAAAGTTTATTCGAAAAACGCGAGATTCTAGATCAGTTGACGTATTATAGTTTTTTAAGTGGATTAATTAAAAAATTAAAGACTGACCAAATATCTTTATTAGAGTCACTTTATACTGTAGCACATTGTGAAAATTTATTGAAAAATTATCCAGGTCGAACTCTAGATTAAATTTATAGTGTTATAACAAAGAATGATGGTTTTCTAAATTAACTGAAATATCAAAGATTTTATCATTAACATTAAGTTCGGCTATTACAGATAATAATTTACATTTAGAAACCGAACGTTAAAATATGCACCCATCACGTCAGTTGAAGTAGAAAGAATGTTCTCAACATATAATAGTGTATTAAAAAACAAGTTTCATAAGGCACCATTTTGCCGCACGAGATCAGTTTAGAAAACGAGCCGCGATAGCGGCGAGTTTTCTAAAGAGCGAGTGCGGCAAAAGGCCTTATGAAACGAGTTTTTTATGCTATTTTTTCTATTTTGCGTTTTTTACGTTAATAAATTGCTTAAATTGGAATTATTTAATTTGAAAGTTCAGAGTTTAATTTTTATATAAAGCATGCAGTTGGTCACATTGATACTTGACATTTTCAAATTTAAATCTTGTTATCCGCGAAGTATATTATATTACATATTATTTACTAATTTTCGTTAACATTACTTGATACTTCATTTAAAAATATAAACATGAGTGACATAGAAACATATATATGTTGTTGTCAATTGTATACAGCATACGTTGTTTGTGAAAAATACGGACATATATCAAATCTGTCAAATGTACATAAATTCTTAAAATCAATTGACAGCAATGATATTTATTTCTGGATTCGAACAACGCCAACATTGGAAAATGAAAAAAAGCGTATCGAAATGAAGCTCATTTCGATACTGTTTTGGGTTTCATAATGAGTTCATTTCGAACGCAAAATAGAAAAAAATATTTTATCTAATTTTGACACATAAAGTGACACTTTTCAAAACTGTATGACGTTAGGAAACGGTTTACTTTTCGTAACTAGTTACGAAAAGTAAAATATTTCGTAACTAGTGTTGAAAAGTTCTTTTCATCACTAGTTACGAAATATTTTGAAAAAATCATTTCATCTCAAGTTAATAAAGGGGAACGTTAAATGACACAAACTGGTTAAATTTTTATTTTATGCATTATAAACATTTATGACACAATGTGAACATTTGGTGAGGTTAATTCCTGCACACGTAGAATTCATGGCAGGTACTCTGATGTTATGATGCAAAACGGAATGTACATTTGAGCTCGATTCACCAAGAATATCATTGGCAATCCTTTTCTTATTTTCTATAGAATTCTCTACGTAGCCCTCAGCTACAGTATTGGACTTCCAGCCTCCATGTCGTTTAACCTTAAAAATATCCGCCCCAGAATCTGCCAAAAAGGTAGCCGATGACCTTCTGAAGCAGTGTCCGGTAAATAAGAAGGGATTTGATAGTTTCAAAAACTGGGCAATTCTTTTCGGTAGATTACCGATTGTATTAATGCCAACTGGCTGTGCCCCGCATTTACCATTATTATATTTGACGAAAAACCTATCGTGATTAACGTTTTGTGGACGCAAAGAAATATATTTTCTAATAAGGTCAAGAAAATTTTGCACTTCAATATTTCCTTCTGTGATCACAAACTCGCGCGTTACTTTTGTCTTTGTATTAGGGATTTTTATTACAAAATGAGAAAACTCGTCTAAAATATCCCCCACACGTAGAAAAGTTAGCTCACTTTTTCGACAAGCACCAGCTATTCCAACGATCAATGCGACCTTTGTCATTAAATATGTTTTATCCTCAGCTTCTGTCATAAACCGGGAGACGTTTTCCTTTGACAAAATATTAGACTTTTTTGCATGGTATCCCTCTGACTGCCTCTTTAGAAATGCATGTAAACTGGCATATTTTGCAATACCAATATTCTTCTTCAAAGACAATTCACTTCGTAACATGGAATAAAGAGTCCAGAGTGTTGAAGCTTTTTGATTCTTTCTTCCCTCGAAATAGGCTAATAAAACCTTCTCATTAACACATTTAATTTTTTTGTCTTTAAGCCACTTCCCAAATTTTTCATAAGCCAAATCGTACTGGGCTTTCGACTTTTGTGGAATCACAGTCGATAATGCACTTTGTGCAGCCTCTTCTATATCGCTTGGTAGTCCACCTGAATCTGAATCCGACATTTTTACTCGTACAATGCACCGAAATATTTAGCTAATAAAAGTAAATACTTATACTTAAATTAACAAACACCTGTCAAGTCAAATGAATTATTATCAATAGCATGAAAACTGTCACTAATTATTTAATACGACTTATGACGTTTAATGTCCGATCAACTGGAAAATTATAAATCTATGTTTTGGTCAAAATTAGATAAAATCTTGTATGAAACACGTTATGAAATGTTATTTTGTGTAACTCATGTCATTTTGCAGATAGAAGACAAAATTTTATAATCGAAAATCTAGAAAAGCACTTAATTATTAATTGGTACAATAATTAGTTAAGTAGATTTCATTGCGAAAGTGAATTGTTATTACTATTAATAATAACTATGCATATAATTTTATGGGTGTCACTTAATAACATGACTTATTTTGTTGTTAAGAAACATCCATAGAATTATATGTACATGGCTATTAATTGTAATCTTTTACAATATTATTATGTAATGTTCTTATCATATATTATGTAATAATATTTATTTATAACAAGACTACTTTTTATTGTTTTACTACTCTTTCCTTGATTTCCAGTAGGCGAAATACATAAAAAATAAAATGCATAAATGGTAAAAATAAAGCATATATTTGACATATTTTTGGGAAGAACATGACATATTTAAAGGATTTCTTATGCATAACAATCCGAACTTTAGTAATAACGCTAATTTCAAGAAAAATCAGCACGGGCACGTTTAACGCTAATATAATACTAATTATAAATATTGCTGTCAGAGCCCTTTTCTTGTTCATCGCTAACAGAAAAACACTTCGAAAAAAAAATTTGAAATATTATAAACTCTGAACAAAATACTACCTTCCTGCATACGCAATAAGAAACAAATAAAAGTTTTTTAAAACATTTTTTACAGAAGAAAATCTCGGGTGTTAGAAAAGTATTCTTTGCTTGAGTTGCACACGATATTGTACTCTTGTTTACGAACATGCCACTATGTACATGTAATAAGACTCCAGCAAAAACAATGGAATAACGGTGGCTCACGTAACACAATCTCTCTCTGAAAATTACACCAATTGCAATTCATTTCTACAGCGGACGAACAATCCTTGTACATGAACAATCATCTCTCGTTCTCTTACAGTAGGTAACCTCTCCTGTGTCTTCAAACAACAGTGGCGAAGAAACTCGTATGACATGTACAAAAAGAAAAAAATGAAACCGCGTGCATGTGTTTCACATGAGGTGAATGAATCAAGTCCATTAATGCATCTCTGTCGACAGACTCCGAGTTCGTTAACGAATCGGATTGTAATTATAAAACACCGTGTTTGTGGTTGCTTTCGTGGTTTATATTTTCAATACACATGCTTTTTTTATTACTTTTATATTTTGATCAATATTACAAATGAAGAGAAAGTAATAAACTTTTTGCTTTTAACAATTTTTTAACCTCGCAATTTTTAAATTAAAGTTTATACTCGTAGTTGTAATATATGAAATATATCTATAAAATATTACCGATAATATACAAAGAATTCAAATAAATTTTACATCAAAGTAGCCCTTGGAAATTATGATTATGTCTTAGCTTGTTACTAATTCTAATAGAATTTTGTTGGTTATGAGATGAGATATTTGATTGAAATGACAAATGTCAAAATAATAAAACGAACATTTTTAAGTGAATGAAATATGTTTATTTCCAACAAACAAGCAAAATTTTATACAAATTGTTCAAAGTGTCCACCACCTTGTTCGAAACATTTCTCACATCTTCTTCTAATGGAGGAAAAAGTGTTTTGTAGTATCGCATTGTCAATTCCATTAATTCTTTCAGCAATTCTGATTTGAAGGCCTGCAAGATCAGGTATCTGTACTTGATAAATTGAGTTCTTTAAGAATGGCCATAAAAAGAAATCACATGGGGTAATGTCACAAGATCTTGGTGGAAATTCATGTTCAGTGTTTAAACTTATCAACCGATTTTGAAAAAATTGCTGCAGCATATTAATTGTTTCACCTGCTGTGTGTGCTCTAGTTGTCTTGTTGAAAGTAACCCTGTGTTATTTCTTCGTCGTCAAGCTGTTCGATAAATGGCATAATAATTTCTTGTCGATACCTTTCTCCTGTTAAGGTTCCGTTAAAAAAAACAGGGCCAATAATTCTCCTTCGACTAATCGCACACCATACACCAATTTTCTGCGGATGAAGTGCGGTTTCAACAAAAAAATTATGTGGTTTCTCATTAGTCCACATCCTCATATTTTGAGAGTTCACATATCCATTCAGATAAAACCATGACTCATCAGAAAAAAAGGTTTTGTCAAGGTCATTATCAAAATTATTTAAGAACCACTGACTAAACGTTATTCTTCTGGGATAGTCGATTTCCTTGATTTCTTGATAACAGGTCATGTGATATGGAAATAAATGTAAGTCCTTTTCCAAAACTGTATGACATGTGCCAATTGACACACCCACTTGTTGTGATAATGCTCGTACGGAAGTTCTTGGTGCATTATTTATAATTTCTCTTACATTATTAACTAGCTCTTCTGTACGCTTTTTCGCCCGACCTGCGCCTTCTTTCTGTTTAACACTCCCTGTTTCTCTGAAAACCATAACGGAATGTGTCACTGTGTGCCGAAAACTGTCATAATCAAAGATGACGTTAGGGAACTCATTTCTAAATTCTTCTAAACAATCTTGAAGAGAATACTGCCATTGTCCGTCAATCTTACGTCCGTTTCGAAAATAAGATTCTAGCATGAATGATTTGTGTTGTATAGTAAAAACCATGTTAAATCAATTTTAAATTACAAAGCAATTTTTGTCAACTATGCATCTGTCTAATTGACAACTAATGCAAATTTAAATTATTAATAATCATACGTTTTTAAAGGAATGGCCTACTAGAGGCAAAGCTTATTTGAACGCTTTTTACATATAAATAATTATTCATAGCGTAAGTTGAACACCAATGTGGTTTAAATTTATTAATAGCATCATGACGATGAAAATAATTTGATATACGAGTTGAGCATCTCTTGAAACCACTTGAAATTGATCGCTTCCAAGAGATCATCTCTCTTGTTGATTATCTCCTGAAATTGATGGTATAATTCAGAACCAATGGTTTCAGCCTGAAATAGACTTGTATTAATGACTCACTTCGCAACCCAGAAAGAGAATATTACTTCTTGAGCTGCTAGAACTGCTTTGAATTTTCCTACACGTGGCGAATCAACACGGAAAATCTGTTCCATATGTAAATTTACCGCCTAATCTCGGCCACTTCACCGAACAAATGGTTATCTTCAACAAATCACAAGGACATCGGAACTTTATACTTTGTATTTGGCAGCTGAGCCGGAATAGTAGCAACATTTTAAAGACTTTTAATTCGAGCAGAACTCGGAAACCCAAGAACATTAATTGGTGGCGATAAAATTTATAATGTGATTGTTACAGTCCACGCTTTTGTTATAACTTTCTTCATAGTTATGTCCATTACAATTGTTTGGTTCGGAAACTGCGTAATGTGAGTCGTTCTTATTATTAATATAACTTGGTTCATGTTCTTTGATTCTTTTAATCAACGAAGTTATATTAATAACAAGAATGACTCACATTATACAATACATCTGAAAGAAGAAGCCCATAATTTTAATTATAACTTTAAACTTTTACACACAGAAAATAAATCGCAAAAATTAAATTTACTTGAAGCCGTGGAAATTTTAAAATATAAAAACACCGACCTTTTACTTAATATTCATATGGATTTCAACAATTCTTCTATATTAGACCTATTTTACAGCTGATTGTTTATTTATTTTGGTTTTCCCATTTTAATGGTTGTACTCGGTAAACTTTGGTCCCTTTCTGTAATAAAGTTTACATCTTGAATATAAAGTGCTCATTATTGAACTATCCTTCTAAGTATAATTATTTTTTTATTATAAAAATTCATTTAAGCTTAAATTTGTCAACATCTTTTAGGTTTAGTTTGCAATACAACTCGATCCGAGGAAGACACTGTGTTTTAACAATTGTAATGAGATTTCACCTCAATAAAGTGAAAATTAAGTATTTGTTTTTAATTTTTATTTCAATAATAGTAATGTCTTTATTGTTGTATTCTTCTTTTAAATAACTGCTTCATATCCATTCCTGCAAGAAGTAAATTCGGATCTATTACGATAAAATACGTTCAGGATTAATTCTAAAAGCTAATTAAAATGCGCCATTAGAATGGCTACAATACATGATAATTGATTAGTCAAAAATACCTTTGTTGTCGTAAATATAATAGTTCAGAGAATCAGTTGCGATTGAAGTATTGCTAACGTTCCATTCTCGTTCGTTTGTCATTATATCGTAAAAATCATGTAATGATCTGTCTAACGAGAAATGTTCATTTTCATTTATGCTTTTTGTTCCGTTACAGCAGCCGCTGCCTTGTCATTAACTAGTGAACCGTCGAAAAAGTAGCTATCATAACTGTTATGACTAAAACCATTAACATTTAATGTGTTAAATGTCAATCGTCGAAACGGGCTATTTTATTAGTTAAGAAATGAACAGCACGTGTAATAACTTGTTAAAAGCTGTTGTACAACAATAATTGCATCCTTTTTCACATAATTATGTTGTGTGCAATATATTCTTTCCTATTTCGTACCCGAGTTACGAACAGACAGTTCTTATAAAACTCTAACGTTACGAGAAGCAATTTTTACTAAATTTAAGTTTCAAAGTTATTATTATTGCTGTACAACTTTACCTCAACTTAGATACAGTAATGTACAAATGAAAATAACTTTCCTAAAAGGTAGAGAATTTTTGTTTTTACTTTGGAAAACACATAAAAAATCCATTGCCTTCTTGTATTTATATGGAGACTGGTTAAAGCTACATTTTTATTTTAAGCTACATGACGACCCTTGTACAAAATAGTACTATTTCGCTTTGCTAAAACTCTGTTTTTTCCTTGCTTAAAATATAGCTATAAATACATTATTTTATAATAATAATTACCTTTGCGCGTATTCTTTCAATATATATTATTCTAGTAAAAATGAAACAATCTCACGTATCAAAACTAAAGTATAAAACAAAAACATTGCTAATACACGGAAATCCAGAAGGTAGTACCCGTTTACTCATACAGATGGCGCTACTGATTCAATTAAAAGCAAAGCGACGCAGGTGTCAACAGTGTCATCGTAGCTTTGCGGAGAGAAAGAGTTCGAGTTCTTCGGGTGCGTGGTGTGAGTTTTGTGACTGTTTACAATAGCGCATATGAATATCCCGTGAAATGCGAAGTGCGATCCGCAATCCGTTTTTTGAATACAGAAAACGTCCGTCAAAGCGAAATTCATCGCAAGATTACTGAAGCGTACGGTACGGGAACAATGGATGAGTCATCTGTCAGGAGCTGGATTAGAAATTTCAAAGAGGGAAGAAATAATGTGCAGGATTAAGAGCGGTTAGGCCGCCCTTCCCTTATCACCGACGATCTGAAGAAACGTGTCTATGCTTTCATCAGGGAAGATCGGCCCGTAAAACTTAATGAAATGAGTTAAGCAATTTCATCAGATTTCGCGATCATTGCTCCATGAAATCGTGACGGACCATCTGAATTACAGAAAAATTTGCTCGAAATGGGTGTACAGAATGCTTACCGGCGAGCACAAGAACGTGGGTTCAGCGTTGTCGTTTTGGATTCGTTACGAGCAACAGGGCGATGCATTCCTTGACCAAATTATTACTGGGGATAAATCATGGGTGTGCCATTTCATATCTGAGACCCAAGGCAAGACCATGGAGTAGCATCATCCAGGATCACCAACGAGGACGTACAAGTTTAAGCGATCGTTTACCCCGAAAAAGGTTATGGCCTCAGCGTTCTGGGACCGAAGAGGTCTGTTATTGATTGATTTTATGCTCCATCAATGCGGGCACATACTGTGAAACACTTCAGAAGCTGCGTAGGACTATCCAGAACACGATACGAGTAATGCTGACATGTGGCATAGTCCTTCTGCGTGACAATGCTCAACTCCACACGTCTGTAAAGACCAATGACCTTCTTCGGAAGTTCAAGAGGAGAGTTTCTGACCACCCTTCGTATAGCCCCGACTTGGCTCCAAGTGACTTTCCCTTGTTCACTAAACTCAAGGATTTCTTGTCAGGAGAACGTTTCCAAAGTGATGATGACTTAAAAGAAGGTGTACAGCATTGGTCTAATAATTTGGCGGTAGAAGTTTACAAGGAAGGCATAAACAAACTGGTTTCAATATACAACAAATATCTCAACAACGGCGGCGCCTACATCTTGGATCGCTTACATTTAAGGAACATATCCGTCAGGTATGCAATAAGGCCTACAGATACCTTGGCTTCCTTTCTCGCAATACCAAGGTGTTCAAGACAATAGAGCCCTTGAAATTATTCTATCAAAGCTATATTACAAGTACGCTGGAGTATGGCAGCTTGATTTAGTAACCATATTAAGCGAAGGCTGTTGATGATATCGAAAAGGTTCGGCGGAAGTTTCTGAAAATTATTTATTTTCGTAAGCATGGTATATATCCTCAGAGAGAGGTTACTTATATCAGGAATTACTCAAATAATTCGATGTAATAAGCTTGTAGGATAGACGCACAATATCTCAGTTGCTCTTCTGCTTTAAGCTCACTAAAGGTGTTATCCTTAACTCCCACCTCCTATCTCTACTGAATTTCTCAGTTCCTCAATTTGCATCAAGGTGTTTTAACCTTTTTTATGTCCCCAAGTCTCGCTCCTTATATCATCAACATTCGCCTGTAATTGATATGATTTGCACCACGAACAACATAATCAAAAGGCCGGACATAGATATTTTTAATCTAAATTACAATCAATTTGTCACTGTTATTAACAATCACTTCACATTGTTGTGATTGCCTGCCTCTATGTTTATTTTATTTTAGAGTTTTGGTATAGTTACTGGACCATTTTCTTATTTTCCTTATTTTCTATTTTTTTTTGCACCAAACACTCGCTTCATCTTATTTTGTATAAATATTGTATTTGAAATTAATTATTATGATTGTTGGATAATAAACGTATTATTATTAGTATTATTATTACATAGAAAAATGAGTAAATGTATTACTTTGATTTAGTATAATCATTAGTTACTTTCCTTCATTTTTCTTTTAATTATATTTAAACGGGTACTACTTTCTGGCCCACCCGCATAGTTTGTCATTGCTCTATTAACTATCATATAATTCATAAATAGAAGTAACGTGTTACTTAGGTCTACTATAAAATAATCATTCGGAATATGTAAGATTTCATACTGATAAACAAAGCAGGATAGTATAGTAGAGTATCAATAGGATGAAGTTGATTTATACAAAAATTTTTGCGAATGTTCTAAGAGTACAAAACTATATCCATTTTTATTCTCAAAGTATTTTAGAAATTTCTCAATCTAAATATGTAAAATCAACAGTTAATTAAAAGAAACTGTTTTACGTAAGTTATATCTTTTCTTTTTTAACACACTACATGAGTTTTTTATGTTGTTACAGGATGATCACTTAATAATGACATCCGTCAGACCGGAATGTCGCATCATGTTAAGACGTTGTTTGGCCATCGTAGTGCGAAAGGAAGGCTGTCAAGGGGACCCTGGAGACTTTTGGATGTACGAAAGTGGATATTTGCTTTTCCAGGTATGTCAATAGTAAATATAGCGTCTCTCTTATACACTAAATATAACAGGCTGTTTAAACTTGTTACATAAAAGCTAAATATATTTTAATTCGAGGGACTTCGAATTTAAATTATAATTTTATAAGTATACAAAAATTAACAAACGAAACTAAAATTACGTAACATCTTTTTTCAATATAATCTCTTCTCTCTTTCATTAAATGCACTGTCGCCATCCCTAAGGAATCTTTCGTATCCGTCGAGAAAAAATCTATAGATTTCGGGGTCACCCGAAACAGCTTCGACGACTCGTCTATTAGTGTGAAATTTTGCCCCATGAAAATCCTTTAAAAGGTACGCAGGCACCCTAGAGAACAGCAAGATATGAGCGACAGCAAAAGTTTACTACAGGCAATGCTTAATAATGATAACATCTTTAAACTCCATCCGATAATTTTAACAATAGACTGTTATTATAAGTTAAACAAGAAGAAGCAAGTGGAAGTAAAATTATACTGGATGGAAGGACACGTCGACATAATGCCTAACAAGATTGTAGATTCGTTAGCAAAACAAGCCACAACAGACGCAGATATCGTATCTGATATTTTCTATTGGCAAAACATTGTAACAATAGTGAAGAAAGAAATATTTAACGTTGATTGAATCTGCCGATACTTGCTGGAAATCCATAATAGATGGAATTGAACTAAAAAAATGTGTTTTACTTCAATCCCATCTGAAGGAAGTATTGCAAGAAGAATGGAATAAACAATGGTAAATCACATATCAAAACAAAATAACCCAGTATGCTTTAATCCATCATAGTATTTTTACAAAGACATGGCATCAAAATAAGAAGATCTCAAAATATAGTTATACAACGATTGCTAAGTTGAAGTTTGGGCATGGACAATTCCCCGCCCACTTTCACAAACTAAGTATAATAGGATCACCAATAGGCTCTTTTATTTAAGTCTCCAGATTATCTGATTCAAAAGAAATTGTCCACTTAGGAATAGAGTCAATTATTCACTTAAGAATAAAAATGCCCACTAATATTTTATTCGTATTACGGACAAATAAAACAACAGTCTATGTAACGATATTAAAATTTTTGGTAGCATGTAAAATTATGTTAATATTCGACATCCCTTCCTACCTGTACTTTGTTAATTTACCTTTTGACCGTTGACCGTTTTCGTGTGTGTCAATAGAAAAGTCGCTTTGATAGGCCTCGAAGCGCGAAGTGTATCTCCCTAATGTCAAAGTTTTATAGTTTTTGTTTATTTCTTGTGGGCTTTTTCTTTTGCACATTACAGAAATACTGGAATTGGAATTTTGCTTGGTAGGTAAAGATCCCGAATAGCTTTAATTAAAAAAAAATACTTTTAAATGTTAAAATACGTGAAAATCTAAGTGCAGACAAGTTTCGGATTATTGGTCGAACCTAGAAGAAAACTCCACTTTAGTTTCTTTCGGCTATTACTAAAGAGAATAATGCGAGTGGTGAACTCAATATGTATCCTTGCCTTAGGTACTTCTTTATTTGTGTTGAACATTTATGATGTTTCATGTTCTGTTCTGGCGTAGTTTTTCGCGTTCTTGTATAAAACCCCTGATTCTTCTAATTATCCTTAAATATATACCTATTTTTCTCAGGATATTCAACAAATGCGTCTTGCCTCCCTCTGTTAGGCCTGATGCCAAATTGAGTATCGTATACATAGTGTATTTTCAATTTTTCCGAAGTCGTTATAAGTCTATAATAATCCAAAGATTTTTGCAACACTGCTTAATAGCGTAATGTTGTTACATTCCTAGCTATTTCTTTTCTTGTATATAGGTGACATAATTCTTGTTTGCCAGATTTCGGGGGCTATCACCGTTTTCACAATTTCATTAATTAGTCTTTTAAAGTGGATATGACCGACAAACTTACACAATGTGTTCTAGAGAGGTAATTCTGAATAAGAAAGTTCATATACACTTTAGCTTAATTTGTTTTTGTTTATTAGATTTCAACAAAATTGTTTCAGTAATGTATTTAATCATGAAATTACATAACAAAATATTAAACTAATATTTTAACAACTGCTCGAAATGTTCTTCTTTTTCTAATCATGTTGCTAGTCTTTGGCCATATTCTGTTTCTAGTTAATATCTGCAAGTTCATTTCGTAAGGAATCTACACCTGCAACTATTCTTTCGATCAATTCTTCTGAAGTGTTTGGCTTACCGGTGTAGGAAACACGATTTTTTAGACAACTGCAAAAGAAGAAGTCCAATGGCGAAATGGCAGGAGAACGCGCAAGCCATAATACAGCCTCCCCTCAACCTATCCCACGTCCAGGAAAATTTTGATTTAGAAAGTCTAATAACTAAAAGGCGGTGGGGCGCCGGCATGTTAATAAAACATGCTAACGCTCATGATACATATTTGTCATTATATAAAATGACTGGCAACATGTTTAGAAAGAAAGTGCGAACATTTCGAGCAACTGTTATAATAATAGTTTATTTAATTTCATGATTAAAAACATTACTGAAACAGTTTTCTTCTTTTGTTGAAATCTAAAGAACAAAAAAAAATAAGCTTAGGTGGTTATGAACTTTTTTGTTCGGAATCACCTCTAGAACGCATTGTGGAAGTTTGTCCGTCACCTCAAAGAACAGCCTGTATAATATACCGGGTGTATTTTCTAACATGAAACCTTCAAATATCTCGAAAAATAAGCAGTTCACGAAAAATGTCCAGACTTAAAATTTAATAATTCAATAGAGGGAATACATTAGTGCTAGAATTAGTCTCTCCCTCTCTCTCTCTCCATATAGGTGGGGCGGGGGTAACTTTGAAATCTTAAATAAAAACCTGTATATTTTATTATAGATTCCAATTCCACTAAGAAATGTATGTAGGATTTGTCTGAAATATTTTTTTCAATTCATGACATATGGTGCTGTAATCGATAAAATTAACTTGTTTTCAATTTCTCGCACGGAGAACCTATGCATACGATTCTGCAATATGAATGCAATAAAAAAAATACGTTTTCTTTGTAAATAATCAAAATTAGTCTTAGAAAAACTTTAATCGTTTTACAAATTTCGAGTTACAGAAAATGTCACCTGTAGAAATGTAAATTGCTGCCTTCGACAAGTTGAACACCAGCACCCTAAAACTATCGCAAGTTGTGCGAAATAATCGGGGACAAAGTCATCGTCCCCCACATTATTGAAGGCCATTTGAATGGTGAAATGCACTTGAAGACTTTTGCTTGGAAGTGCGAAGAACATGTGTTTTCAACATAATGGTTGACCAGCACCACTATTCGGTGGTAGCACGTGAAGTATAGGATCGTAATTTCAATGGTCGCTCAATCGGTGGAGCTGGTTCAGTATATTGGCCTACTAGATCACCAGATCTTACTTCGCCATTTCTTTTTATGAGGTTATCTCAAATGCATATTATACAATCAAGTACCAACAACACGTAAAAATAAGATTGAGCAAATCAGAAATGCTTGTGCCGAAGTTCAAGAAGGTACACTTCTCAGTTATCTATACTCGTTTGAACCGCGGATCAATAAGTGCATTCACTTACTTTAATTGAAATATTATGAGGCTAGGGGAAAACTAGCACTCTGATAAGTGAGAGGCGAAGGGACTTACATAAATGAAGCACCCTGACCCGCGAGAGGCGAGGAGACTTAGGTTAATCAAGCACCCCAAGGTGGTACTACGTTCACGTCGTTGTTGTTGAGTTACGCTAAAAGTAATTTATTCACCAGCAGTTTACATTTCTACAGGTGACATTTTCCCAGTTATTCGAAATTTTTGAAATGAATAAAGTTTTTCTAAGACTAATTTTGATTATTTACAAAGAAAACGTATTTTTATTGCACACGTATTGCAGAATCATATGCATAGGTTCTCAGTGCTAGAAATTGAAAGAATTGAATTTAATCGATTGCAGCGTCATCTACCGTGAATTGAAAAAAATATTTCAGACGAATTCTGCGTACTTTCTCTAGCAGAATTCGAATCTGTAATAAAATATACGGGTTTCTATTTAAGATTTCATGTAAGTGGGGCGAGGTGGCACTATGGAGAGAGATAGAGGGAATAATCTTAGTGCTAATGTATTTCTTCCATTCATTTTTTTAATTTTTTCCAGATATTTTTTCGTGAACTGCGTATTTTTCGAGATATTTGAAAGTTTCAAGTGAAAAAATACACCCGGTATATTAAATACTAACCTTTACAGAATCAATTCACTCGTTATACTTTCATACTTAATTCTGCATAATTGTTTATTATATATTCGAATCTCTTTAAATTTTAAATAATAATACCAATTTTAGGGCGGTTTAAAAGCAAATTAAATTATTTTTTAATTTACATAAAGTGAAATCTTCTATTGATGAATATTTTCGACCTTAATACCAATAGCTACAGCTACAATACGTTCGTTTAATTTAATTATTACCTGTATGCATATCGTTCTATATATTCTAATAGATGTTATTGACCTAATGTAAATGCGATTACAAATATTCATATTAGAGAAATTGAAAATGTTAGAAATGATCTGAAATTAATTTCTGTCATAAATTCACCTTATAGCATTAAATTTTAACAGGAAACAAGGATTTATGTTATCATCATTAAATCTGGCGTTTTAAATTACTTACATTGCATACATACCTTGCAGGGACGGCATAAAATGCTTAACATCTACCTCGAGCTTACTACAGTCATTCAAGATCGCGGAATTTAACTTTACAAGGAAAATAAGGGGATTTATTGCAGGATGTTTTAAGCCACGCCTACGTTCTATTTTTCTTAATTCCGACGCGTCTCTACATTATTTGGCGTCGACCTTGTCTGGACAGGCAGTATCTTCGTAATGTTAGTCACCCGTTTCTCTATTTTTGTCTCGTTTGTAATCGATTATTTTAAAAATAAATTTATATAGAACATACACATTACAGAATCGTCAAAATAATTTTGTTAACAATATTAACGAAATAATATAACAAATATTAATAATCGGCATAAATATCTGCCACAAAAACTATTAGATTCACAGCAGACGACGATAATAAAATTTTCTTTTCAATCTATCTTACTTGTCACTGTAAACGTCTTAAGGGAGTAAGTTTCCACATATCTAGGGTTGCTTCCCTATTTCAAGTGACATATGAGCTTGACATTCCTTGAATGTTTTAGACACATTTTTTTACCTTCTTGGTGATAGATTGCGATTTCCGGAAACAAACCGTTAGACTGAAAAGAATTTATGATTCTTTTCTATCGGCAAAACAATTTTCTATAATATTATTTTGCAGTTCACATATAAAATAACACACACAGTTGCTGAAGTCTTAAAATTTCTAATATGGAATGACTACAAATAATATTGGAATATAAACTAATTTAAACTAGTCGTTTATAAAAAATAAGATCTCAGTTCCGTTTGTTTCATTTTGCTAGACAGAATACTATGTTTGTTTAATGTTTCTTCAATTAGTTTACAATTTTAAATTATTTTCCTTTGTTGTTATGATAAAAATAATAACTAAATTTCCTAAAAGCCAATTTTTTTAGCTGAATTCGTTACTTAATCGATACCAAAAATAGTTTCATCTGGTAATCACATTAAATTTACGATGTCTTCATGATTTACTTTACTTTAATACCGATAAATTGTCCAATATTATACATCAAAATGACATACATTTTTATTTGTTGACTTTGTAGTTCAAGTTGAGTAAGGGAGAGTTAATATTAACTAGCAATAATTTCTCAAGGTTCTCTTCTGTAAAATTTGTTCTCTTTGAATGAAATACATCCTTGTAGATATAAAACGTCCTTTCTACATCGCAACTGGTTATAGGTGCATACTGGAAATATTCTTTTATTTCAGATTATTTAGCAGTTAGATTTTGAGGCATTGTCACCATACACAATTGCCGCAATGTTATTAAATCTGGATTTCTATTAAAAACTGCGTCTAACTTTTGCCGAAGGTCACATCCGAAGTCGCTTGGAATATTTTTGAAATTATTAATAGCCACATCTAATGTGATTAATATATTGATTTGCAAAATAAGCGGCAAATTTCCAAAGTGTTCCTGGAGAGATACAACTGGTTTTTTAAATTTGGAATTTGTATTAGTTCCTTGCACTCAGAAATACTTCTAGCGTCGTCATTTAAACATGTAATGAAATTTTGTAAACTATCGAAATTCTCTGCATAAAAGCTAATAGCTTCCAACCATGTTCCCCATCTAGTTATTACTGGAGAGGGAGGCAGTGACAAAGATAGAAGCTTTTCCCTGCAAAGAGCTATTCTCAATGGTGCTTTTATGAAAACTTTTTTAAAAGCAGATACAAGTCTATCAACTTCCGGAAATGTGTCTCTGATATATTCACAAAATCTGTGGAGAGCATGTGTTACATAAGTAATATGCAGCATATTAGGATATGTTTCCTTTAATAGTCTGCCTGTTTATAACATATATGCAGCACTGTCACTGACAAATAAGAGTCTTTTTTCTTTGTACCTGTCGTCCGAATGAAGCATTTGGTGCATATTTTCGTAAATGGTTTTAGCTACTGTTTCCACATCAAGTGTATTTAATTTTCTTGCTGTTACATATGCGTTATATGGAATAGTTGGATGTAGTACACCAGCTACAACATTTACCACACAGCGTTCTAATATGTCGACAGTTTCGTCGGCACTTATCCATAGGTACTGATTTGAATCATGGCTTCTAATGCGTTCCAGTGCTTTCGTGTAGCACTTAGAAACATAATATTTACGTAAGGTGGATTCATCAGGAATATTTCGACCAGTATATTTTTGGAGAAATGTTTTGAAGGTGGGATTGTTAATTTTATTTAAAGGAATATTAAATGACGTTTTACGGGCGATTTCTTAGAGGTTGTTAGCGATATTTTACAGACTTTTCAATAAATTTCGGAATCACTGGCAATGGATATACAATCAGTACGACCCTTAATCCAACTCGCCATTGTTTTACGATGCCATTCTCGACGTTGTTCCATATCATATCTGAAAAAGTAACTTAAACAATACAAAAAGGTTTTAAGTATATCAATACGTTATGCACGTATAACGCATTTGTTACAAATGAAACAGACATGCAATATACATATCTGTAACTGTACACATGGACAACACACCTCGTATTTTCAGCATTTACTTCTGCTTAAGACACGTGTTTCTGCCATCTATAGGCGTCATCAGTCAAGCTAGTTAAGCAATGTAATACAAATTGATACAAATCTTTAAAAAAAAAAACAGATTTGTATCTGTATATACATTTACGCTGAAATCACCTACAAGATATAGCAAATTTCGTCCTATAAGGTGACACTATTTAATAAGTGACATCTGACGGACGAAAGAGACTATGCCGAAAAAGGCGACCTTTCGCTTGACCAGCTAAGCTGGTACATAAGCGAAAAAATACGTATATCGGTGTAGTCCATTAACACGAGCCAGATGGCAGTAAATATACAAAAAGGTTTTAAGTATATCAATACGTTATGCACGTATAACGCATTTGTTACAAATGAAACAGACATGCAATATACATATCTGTAACTGTACACATGGACAATACACCTCGTATTTTCAGCATTTACTTCTGCTTAAGACAGTGTTTCTGCCATCTATAGGCGTCATCAGTCAAGCTAGTGAAACAATGTAATACAAATTGATACAAATCTTTAAAAAAAAAAGATTTCTATCTGTATATACATTTACGCTGAAATCACCTACAAGATTTCAGCGTACAAGGTGATTTTAGCGTAAATGTATATACAGATACAAATCTGTTTTTTTAAAAAGATTTGTATCAATTTGTATTACATTGCTTCACTAGCTTGACTGATGACGCCTATAGATGGCAGAAGCACGTGTCCTAAGCAGAAGTAAATGCTGAAAATACGAGGTGTATTGTCCATATGTACAGTTACAGATATGTATATTGCATGCCTGTTTCATTTGTAACTTAAACGATGTTCTAGAGATCTAAATAAATTAAAATTAAAAATGTATGCGTAAGTTATTGAAACTTAACGAAAATTAACTGCGACACTTACGTCAAAATAATTGGGAGAAGTAGATTCTATGAAACGATATTAAACAGGATCTATTACAAAAATTGAGTAGTATGGTAATTAACAGTTAAAACAATGAAAAAAACTCACCGTACTTTATTTATCTTACGAAATATAAACTACTAAATAAAAAAATTATAAAATAAATTATAAAAACCTCGCTTCTATCTACGCCCATGAAGAAAGGAATTTCATTATAATATTGAAGTAATTGCGTCGCAATTCAACGACAAAAAACCGAACATCTGCGGTTAACCGAATGAATAGTGCTATTCAATAACTGCGTGTGGTACTTAGGGATGTTGTAGACTATTTATATGGTCCATCGTAATTTCGGCCTGATACATGCGGTTTCTGGTGATATCTAATGAGATTTTATTCTATTCCTTTGTATTATTCGCAAAAAGAACCCAATACAAGTGTAGCAATTTTGGCAACCTTGCACCGTTTTTGAAAATTGTGCAGAAGTGTTAGTGTTGTCCCTCGTATATTGAGTAAGGTAGACGATTCCAATATTGTCTCGGATTGTGGCGTACAAAACATTAAGAAATGTAATCTTTACAATGGACTATGGGTCTTCTTCTTCGAAAGGCAGGTAAACTAAATAGACTATGCAGAGACAACCCATAATTTAATGGCGGAGCGGGTATAACGGCATATACTTATTTACAATGAATTGCTTGCAAATCCCTTGATAAACGTTCCTTCCATAGAATTCTGACATGCGATGAAAAATTGTTCTATATTAGTAATTCTAACCTATGAAATCAGTTGTTGAGGCCGGGTCAGTCTACAGAGCGTATTATAACACGGAAAATCTTTGAAACAAGGGTGATACTCTTGCATTTGATGGAATTACGAAGATATTTTTCATTTTAAGGTAATATTTGAAGAAGAAAAAAAGCAACGCTAGGCCGTATACTGTGCAAAAGACCCTCCATAAAGCAGAAGAACCCGATGGATTAGTGTTCTTCTACTCCACGTCCTAATAAACTCTGACATATTACTATCGTTAATTGGTCTATTTGTCAATAGCGGACCTTCTTTCTAAACGCTACTCTATAAATATCGCTGGAAAACTATTTCATCACTGCAATATTGTATGAGTTTCATAAAGCGATATTATTTCTATTAAAGTTTAAAAAAATTAATAACCATTTAATATTTACCATGTAAAACAGGTTATCTAGTAACAATTTCACACACAACTGTTACTGCCGATTGGTATACAACCATTTGTTTGCCGCAAGTTATGGCTGAGCTCCGAGAAATCAACCCACAACGATGCCTTCAAAAATTCTATTTTGACTGTACCAACAAATGAGTCCAATAATTGCTTCCAGAGTTAGTTCGAGCGCCTGCAGAAGTGCACCAATCTTCGTGGAGAATACTTCGAAAAACAATAAAATCTTTAAAAGCTATCTACTGTTTTATTTCAGCAAAAAATGCAAAATATAAACGACAATCTTCGTACAGTTCCGTATTTATTCTTGCAATTTATATATTGAATGGGATAAAACCTATAAATAAATTTCAATCTACTAAAAAAAAAAACTGTGAATGAAATGAACATGAATCAATCCCAAAGAATGCCTGGGAATGTAGCTGTAAATGTATAAACATATTTTCTTAAATTATTAACATACCTTTGAAATGAAATAATATTAATTCATAATTAAGTGAGTCATTTGTTGAGATACACATTTTTAGTGTGTTTTTAGTTTTTAGTCATCACGTGTAGCACCTATGTTTGAGAAATTGATGAACAAGTACGCAGGTGCACAAGTTCGATGTGGTGAACTGATGGCGAAACCATAGAATTCTTCTAATATAAATTAACAATTGCATCGGTATATACAATGTGTCCAAAAAAAAAGTGCTCAAACTTATACGTCGTGTAGATAAAACAATTTCATCGAAAAAAAACCCAAAATGTGTTAGTCAAAAATGTTTATTTTTTATTGTAATTTACGTATAATTAGGTATGGTAAAAAAAGTAGTATAACTTACTACATAAGATTATGATTAATTAAGATTATGAATAAAACAACCAAAAATAGTTTTTAATCAATGCTATATTAATTAATTATGTTTTCAAAATGGCCTCCTTCACATTCGACACACGCAATAGCCCTGAACGTTATTTGTCTCGTAGCACGTTGAATCATATCAGGGTTTTGTTTTAATCGCTCTGCACAATTCCTTATCCTATTTTCTAATTCTTCTAGTGTGGTCACCGGGCTACTGTACACCTCTTGCTTCATTGTGCCCCACAAAAAATAATCCAGGGGAGTCATGTCTGGCGACCTTGGCGGCCACGCAATGTGCCACCTCGCCCGACCCATCGGTGATAATTTTCATTTATAAATAATCTTACTGCCCTAGCGAAATGTTCCGGAGCGCCGTCCAACTGCAGCCACATGTTTAGACGAATATTCAATGGCACGTCATCCAGCAACTCTGGTAGTTCATTTTGCAATAATTCCAAAAATCTTTCACCATTTAAAATTCTAGGAAGAAAAATAGGTCCAATTAATAAATTTCCTATCAATGCGGCCCAGACATTGAGAGAAAACTGTTCCTGGAATGAGGCAAGCCTTGCTAAGTGTGGGTTTCCATCGGACCATACGTGTAAATTTCGAAAATTTGTTATTCCATTTCGTGTAAATTTTGCTTCGTCCGTCCAAAGAATTTTGTTGAAAAATTCTGGATTCCTTCTCGTCTGTCTCAAAATCCATATTGAAAAAATACAACGCTGTACATAGTCTCCTTCATTAATATTCTGTACTCTTCGATAATGATATGGCCTAAGTCCATTCGCTTTTAAAATCACACCCACTGTAGATTTCGATACATTAAACATAAGCGCTAACCGTCTGAGGCTAATGGATGGATTGCGGAAAACCTCGTCCAAGATATCTTCTTCTGTATTCCCTAGCTGCAGTGTTGCAGCTCTGCCTTGTCCTCCCATATTTGTCCTTCCTAGTCCGTTCTCGCTGAACAATCGGTGAATTGTAATAAATGTTCGGTATGTTGGAACTGGCTGCCTATTCGGGAAGGCTGCTATGTACGCTCGACAAGCAACTCGAGCCACTCCATTGTGCATGGCATAATAATAATGCGTATCAGCAATATGATTATTTTCAAACATTGAAAGACGCGCCATTTCAGTCCTTAATAACAATAGTCCAAAGCGAGAAACATATCTAAAAGTGCAGTATACACGGCAATAGTTAACATAACAGAATGTAAAACGAAATAAGGTACACCGAACATCACTTAGACAAACCTACATATCGACTGAAGGAAGGATGCGGTGTGGGGACACGAGAACAAAGCAGCGATTCTCATCACGTGATATTCCTACAACACAATACAATACAATAAATCTGGTCATTATCCTTTCTAAATCTGTTTTTATTTTTTTAATTGACACACTAGTTGAGAAAATATCTATTATTTTCGTAATGAAGTCTGAGCGTAGGGGAAAAAACTTCAATTTCAATTACAAAAAAACTAAACATTTTTGACTAGCACATTTTGGGTTTTTTTCGATGAAATTTTTTTATCTACACGAGGTATAACTCTGAGCACTTTCTTTTGGACACATTGTATATATAAGTTCCCTGGTTATTTTAGTCGATTCGGCTTAACTGAAAATAAGGTTTATGCGCCCTCTCTAAATATTTCAGTGTCAATTATAAATGCAGCCAATGAACTTTCCTGTTTATACAACGTGCCGAAAGCTCTATTTTTAACATGACTAAACCGTTAAAAGTGTATTATATTGTACCCAACTCGCGAATATGTTAGTCTTATAAAATTTTTAACAGCTCTTATTTGCATTCGCGCCTTGTAGAATACCTTTCAGATAACCGTAGAAATAATTTCATCGTTTGCGAAAAAAATATATTTACATTTCAATAAACTCATTACATATTCATACATATTCTTGATACGTTCGAATGATTCACAATGTGACGAATACTAGCGGTGAATGGATCCTTAAAGGTCAAAAATAGCTATTTATTTTTAACACATCATAATGACAGGAGATTTTCCAATCAAATTCTCACATACTTGAATGAAACTTGACACAATTATCATTTCAGTAGAAGTGTGTCAGATTCTGATTTTGTGGGTGGATTTAACTAAAGACATTCCGAAAAAGTACCTGTTGAAATTGAAAGCCTCGTTATGAAGGAGATAATATTACTTATAATAATATTAAC
Source organism: Melolontha melolontha (assembly GCA_935421215.2). NCBI lineage: Eukaryota > Metazoa > Arthropoda > Insecta > Coleoptera > Scarabaeidae > Melolontha > Melolontha melolontha. The sequence continues at coordinate 160,467,590 of OW285237.1, read as the reverse complement.
GTGACTGAAAATTTATTTCTTAAGGTGGAAACAATTCTACAGCTTTATGTTGACATGCCTGATTATTAAATTCAAATTTTTCGAAAATTTTACAAAGTAAAAGTCGAAACAAACAAAAAGATGCCAACTTAGTTGCCGAAATATGTTTCTGTCTGTTTCAGATTTCAAGCCACAGTCTCCACCAATTGTAAAATATAACAGTTCGTTGTTCTTACTTTCAAAATGGTCTTTAGTGTCGAGTAAAATACATTCATTGTAATGGCCTATTGGAAACGGATTGCAAAATGAAGATTGTAATTGAATATTTCCAAGCAAGGACAAATAACATAACACAATGTTAGAATAATTGAACGGTTTTTAAATGTGGCTAAAGGTAAATCTACTGGTCGTCCCACCGTTGTTACACTCAATGTTTGGAAAATATTATGGAGCTCTCATCTTTTTGGATACCACCAATATCAAATTCTGAGTTGAAAGAAGTTATGTCCTCTTTTCCGAATAAATACACATCAGGCGACGACTTAATACCTACCTTTCTTGCAAGGAATGCTCGAAATGTTCTTGTTATTCCTTTGCAAAGGATTATTAATGTCTCCATTTCATCATCTGCCTTTCCTATATTGTAGAAGCGGGTTAGAATAGTTCCTGTTATTAAAAAAGGCGACAAGACCAATACATAGAACTATCGTCCTATTACTATTGTTTCCAATGTTGCTAAAATATATGAACAGTATTAATACAATCACATATTCTCTAATATCTATAATCTGGCAAGCTTCACACAATATGTTAGTGAAACTATTGATTGTCAGGATCAGGTTGATTGCATTTATTTTGACTACTCCCGTGCATTTGATACTATCGATTATGTAATACTAAATCATGTAATAATAAATAAATTTTCTTCTTTTGGCTTCTCTCCTTGTCTTCTCCGACTTATGGAGTCCTACTTAAACAATAGGATTAATTACGCTTTCTCTAACGGTTATTTGTCTGATGTCTTTATATCTACATCTGGGGTTCCTCAAGGTTCCAATCTAGGACCTTTATTATTCTTACTGTTTATAAATGATTTACTTGTAAGTTTGCCTTCTAATGCCTTGGGTTATGCTGATGATATTAACATTTTCAATGTAGTATCAAGTAAAACTAATGTTGAGGGTTTGCATGAAGGTATTCACTTAATTTTTAATTGGTCTGGTGCCAATCACTTGACGTTGAATAAAAATAAATGCTTTGTCAGTCTTTTACTAATAAATCAACACCTATTACTTCTTTCTATTCGATGGATGGTCATATATACTTTCTAGAGTTGCTTCTATGAGGGATCTTGGTATAGCATTCGATCCCTGCTTAAACTTCAATTTGCACGTGCAAAGCATGTCCCTTTCAGCAAGTAAAACTTTAGGTTTTATCCTACGATCTACCAAATTTTTCAATAATGTTGATCTCTTCAAAACGTTATATTTTGTGTTCATTGTGAGTAGGCTTGAGTACGGATCTGTTATTTGGTATCTCTTTTACAATATTCAGAATGCTGCTGTAGAGAGATTTCAGCATCGGTTTTTGAAGTATCTGAATTTAGAAAACATCTGGCGTCTATCCGGATCGTGGAATCGTCTTTTTGCTGGAGTAGCATTTTGTTTTCTGGGGGATTTGTTTTTTGGCGTTGGCCTTCGTGTTCCACGCATTGCCTCCCGGCAATGTTGCACATTTTCCCATCCCACACCAAACACAAATATCTCCTTTGACGCACATGGTGCAGAATGCCGAGGCAATATACTTCGACATATTTACAGAGAGCCGGCGTTAGAAGCGCATTGAGGATGAAGACCTCAGTCTTTCTTTTTCTTTTTGTCTTAAATTTATATTTTCTTTTTGTTTTAAAGTGTAAATTAATAATAGTCGTAGGAGATACATGTTATAGATACATGAAACTTCATTATATCAAATAGAAAACGCGCCCATGAATCCGCCTAAGATTTTTGTGTGTCGGCATTCACTTCAAACGAAAGAGGAAACTAGGAAAACTATATAATAATAATAATATATTACAAACAAAGACTGCGCATACTGTCAAAATATGAGAGATTATCACTCACTCGATAAGCTTTATATGAAAAAAATATATAAGATACAAAAGTCAAATATACGCAATTAGTACAGCACTATAATTCGCATATTTAAAAGCTACTGTAATTATCATGTCGTCCCTATAAACTGGCAAAGGAAATTACAATTAATTTAGTGAATTTGAATATTTAAAACGTTAGGAATTATTTTCGACTCATTAAAAGAACATCGGCTCGAAGAAATAGGAGTATTTTATATAGGTATATAGCATCTCGTTGTCTTCTGAAACTGAATCTTTCCCACTTTTACTATTCACGATATGTGAAGCAACACTGCCAATTTCATGGTTTTTGACCCGAAGTTGAGAAGACATCAGGAAACATCCGCGGAAGTCTATAATCAAGGATATGATGCGTATCTTGGCTCAGATTATAATTGTTAAATTTCTTCTTAAGTGCCGTCTGATTGTTGCTTGTTATAAAATCCCACCGTTCACAGACCGTAACCACGCAAGTTTTTTGTTATTTCGGTAAGCGAAATTAAGTACACAAATACAAAACGTGATGTATTATACTAATTTATTCACTGAACACTTCTAAACTATTCAATATGAAAAGGAACTTATAACCGTTGCTTAGCTGACGGTCGTATAGATAGTAGCAAGATGGACACCTTAAATTAGAAATCTCCATGTGTCCTGGTAAAGTCCGGGGGTGAAAGTGAAATAAAATTATTTAACAATATCTTTAATTAATAGGATGTATTAAATGGATTAAGAGTCATATATATATATTTACTCTACCCTGATATGAGATCACAATAAATCTAATTCTAAAATTCCAAATAAAATGTAAAAGAAGTACTGATAATAGGTTTCGGTTACATAATTAAATAGAACGAACAAGTACAATTCATATGTATTTTGAAACATGGAAGCGTCGATCTATAAAAAAAACATTTACTATTGACTCTAGCAGCGCCGCGCCGTACTTTTAGCCGCCTGTGAGTATGCATAAATTTCGCGCCCCTATTTCTTTTACTATTTTAACATTGAATTACATTTATGTGTTAGGAGTGCGTGTAAAGACAAATTTAAGGCATCACGCGCGGGGTCCGTAATCCATATATTCAAAATTTCAAATCATTCATGTGTTAAAAATCACGAGAAATATGTGTGGTCCAAACTGTTACGAATATTATTATTATTGCATATTCGAGTGCATACATTATTTTTTGCCAACATTGCAATAATACAGATATTATTTATTGATAAATCTATGAATTTCCGGACCCTGATTGAACGTATGTACTTATTGCATATACAGTGCTTCTCAAAAGTCCCCTCCCCTCCCTCTTATCTTTGGAACGATTATACATTCACAAGTGAAATTTGGAAACTGAATATTATAGGTTATAAACTTCCCTACTAGTGATGATAGATGACGAAATCGACATAGATGACGTCACAAGGCCATTGTGACCAATAATTTTAAATGGAACGCTACGGCAAGCGACACCTCTTTTAAAAGGTATCGAAAAAACCTATTCAATGATACTAATTTTGTTTGTGTTTGAGGCAGTTTTAATGGCTCATTAGTAAACATGAAAATTTAAATTCCATTCAGTATGATATTAATACAGATTTAAGAAATAGTATGTACTTAAAGAAATTGCTCGAAGTGACCTCCGTTTACTTCCTGACAGTAAAATATCCTATTTTTAAACTCTTCTCGTACTTCTTCAAATGTGTCTGCGGAAACAGCCTCACATTCTGCAACAATACGTTGTTTTAAAACGTCAATATTGTCAAGTTAATACTAAAATTCCAAATTCAAGCTCCGCCTCTGGATAGTTGTCAAATAATCTGACGTTTTTGTTAGTCTACGAAATTCGACGTTTTTGTAATTGTCCAAGTTTTTGTACATTTAATAATTTGTGTATTGTTGATCGAACGTCTCACTGTTATAACAGCTTTTGGTACTTTTAATATTTTTGTACATTTTAATAATTTGTTAAACTGTTGTGAGCCGAAAGTTTAAGTGCTTCAAGAAGCGAAATGGTACGTGTTTTAGGTGATAAAGTAGCAGCGGTCCTAATTCTTGGTGAAACTAGACAAAATATTCATGCAGCAGAACACATTTTTAATGAGAGGTTTCCCGATCGCCCCATTTCGAGGACTTATTTAAGGGAGCTTCTTCGTAAGTTTGAAACAACGGGTAGTATTAATGATGCGAAACGATCTGGCAGACCACAAATTTCTGATGAGATAAAAATTAATATACTGGCAGAAGTAAGAGTTAATCCTACTTCTTCAACAACTCAAGTTGCATCTACCTGTGAAGTCAGTCGAAGTACAGTACACAGGGTGTTGAAAAAATACAAATTTCATCCATACAAATTAAAAATGGTTCATCAACTCTCAGACGACGACCCAGACCGAAGACTAGAATTTTGTGAAAATATGGAAACTAAAATTAACCAACAGCCAGACTACGTCAAAACAATTTGTTTTAGTGACGAAAGTACTTTCTATCTAAATGGAAATGTAAATACACAGAATGTGAGGTATTGGAGTGACACAAATCCTCACCTGATTCGTGAAACACATACCCAATTTCCCCAGAAGGTGAATGTTTGGGCAGGTATCCTGGGAAACCACATCGTTGGGCCTATTTTTTTAAATACTAATTTAACTGGTGAGGTTTATCTGGAGATGTTGCAAAACGCAATAGAACCGTTAATCCTTGAAATTTTGGAAGATAATCCAGATGAATTCGGCAATTTGGAAATAACATTCCAACAGGATGGTGCTCCTCCACACTATTACGGTGCAGTAAGACGGTATTTGCATGATGAGTATCCTGGTAGATGGATTGGACGACGAGGTTCAACGGAATGGCCACCTCGATCACCGGACCTCACACCTTTGGATTTTTTTCTGTGGGGGTACCTTAAGTCGAAGGTTTACGCGACTGAACTTGAAAATATTGACGTTTTAAAACAACGTATTGTTGCAGAATGTGAGGCTGTTTCCGCAGACACATTTGAAGAAGTACGAGAAGAGTTTAAAAATAGGATATTTTACTGCCAGGAAGTAAACGGAGGTCACTTCGAGCAATTTCTTTAAGTACATACTATTTCTTAAATCTGTATTTAATATCATACTGAATGGAATTTAAATTTTCATGTTTACTAATGAGCCATTAAAACTGCCTCAAACACAAACAAAATTAGTATCATTGAATAGGTTTTTTCGATACCTTTTAAAAGAGGTGTCGCTTGCCGTAGCGTTCCATTTAAAATTATTGGTTACAATGGCCTTGTGACGTCATCTATGACGATTTCGTCATCTATCATCACTAGTAGGGAAGTCTATAACCTATAATATTCAGTTTCCAAATTTCACTTGTGAATGTATAATCGTTCCAAAGAGGGGAGGGGACTTTTGAGAAGCACTGTATTGCTTAGTCTGGGAAATTTGTATTTACGTTTCTCTATATATTATATTTTTATCCACATCTTACATACATATTATAGAGGCACAAATTAGAAATAAAACATTAACAGGCATAGCAAACATTCTATGATCTGTCACATTTAACTCGATGTGGGCAAAATGTTGTTACTTGTTATGGATTGTTATTATTATGGGTTACCGAAAAATAATTAGTAATCGATGCGCTAGTAAAACAGATCGTAATATAATAACATTTTCAGCACTAACAAGTTTAGAGCTTGACACGCATGCTTGCTGATGCATCGTAAAATTCTAAACACTTTCAAAAATATATTAGGGTAAACCAAACAGTGTTATATTTTCTTATCGCAACCATAAATTTTCCGGTTACAAATAAGTGATAAAAGCCCCGTAAATATAAATAACGCTCTAAACAGTAACAAGTTTAATGCTTGATGCCCTTTAAATTCGATACACACAAAAATATAACGATTAGAAGAAGTGTGTTATCGAGGGTATGGTTGTTTAAAGTAAACATAACCGGTCACCCACTTGAATTCTTTCTCTCTATAGGCAAGCGTGTTTTTTAAATTACACGTTAGTATTATTTTAGCTTATTGATTAATGGCCAGTGTCTCTAGTAATGTCAAATAATTTTCACCGCTCTTTGATTTGGCCGCCTGTGTGCTTTGCACACGTGCACACAATTACGTCGCGGGACTGGACTCTAGAGTCTATTTTCGGCTACAGCCGCTAGCTATTAAATATGATAAAGACTTTAAGAAACGTCTTGACCTTATTTGGCGGAGGACTGACACGATACCTCCACTACTGAGATTGCCGTTTCGATTCAGTTTCGGTTTCAGTAAAAAAGTCAAGTTTCATCGCTATCTACAAAATCTGGACCCTAAATAAAACAAGCACTTTTAGATTCTTCGCTAATAAGGAAACTGCGTTGCATTATTTTAGGGCAATTCCGGAAGAGATGCCGATTTTTCACGTTTTCTTGGTTTACTAATTTCGCATTAATCATAAAATAATGAAACTAAGGCAGTCGAATAGAATATTTATATAGCAAATAAGGTACATAAGCTTTATTCCTTAAATTAAATGCAATAAACAACGAAAAAATATTTTTGCATATTCTGTAAATAGGCATCTCTAATATACATTACGGGAGAGATGCCGCAAGGTTAAGTTAGAGATGCCTCTACCTTTTTTTAATGAGCAATTTTACACAGATTTCGCACGTATTTTGGTATTTCGAGCACCCCTCATGAAGTCACTGCTGACAATGGATGCGCCGAATCCAGTCGTCAGCTTTAGTTCTCTTGGTATACTCTTCCCCACACCCAGTACAGGTTGTACTGTACTGTACTTCATTAGTAGATTCCTCCAACTTCAGTTCGCATTTTTTCTTTTTCCTCTGGCTATAAATTTCCCTTTTTTTTGTTTCTTCAGTTCTACCTCTTCTTTGCGCTCCTTATTTTTCTTGTACCTTTCTATACCTTCATTTAAAATTTCAGCGATTTTCTTAGTTTTTCTCAACGTCTAGGACAGCAGCAGCTGGAACAGATGATACAATGTCCAGGGCTTTACCAGGCGTAATTTTTAAAGGAGTAAAAGCATGTATGGTTTGGGCTGCTAGTGCATCAACCAATTCAGCAATGTGTGAAGTTGACAGCTGTGGAAAAATCCTCCTCCTTCTTGACACGGCACTTCTGTAGGCGCTCCATTTGTCCCCACGTCAGTACATCCGTAAGCGTAGTCCAGAATGGTTCATGGATCAAGCGGATGAATTCCGGTCGACGTAAAATTGGATGGTACGTTTTCGACAGATGCAGATCTTCCCCAAACGACACCTAGGAGTCGTGCGAACTGTAGCCTACCGATTCTTCTGTCGACGTTCAATTTCACCCACATATGACAGACTTGATAAGATGATGCTTGTAAGGACTTAAAAAAAGGCCGGTTCAGCGGTTGGAGGTACTGTGTGGTATGTGGGGAGAGACAAAGAAAAATTATATCATTTACATCAGCAAATCTTAGTGTTTCAACTGAACTGCAGTATGATCCATGGCCGTCAAGTGTTAGGATCACTTTAGCTGTAGTTTTTCTTGGGACAAATCGAAATATTAGCCACTCTAGAAAAATCTGTGTGTTGATGTACGCCGACGTCTGGTTCATGTACACGACAGAGCCTGGTGGCATCCCATCCTCGAATTCGGGTTTTTTATTTTTGCCCTTGAAAATGCACGCGAGTGGCAAAAAGTTTCTTCTGCGTTGCGACAGCTGTTACTGTTTCATAACTGTTTCTCTCTTTCCTGCAGCTGTCAACGCAGACACGATTTTGACCCTTTCTTAGCAATCACTTCTCCTGTAAGGTTGTTCAGTTGAAGTCCTGTCTCGTCCATATTGTACAGACAAACGCGTTTGCCGAGTAGCTGATGATCATCCAATAAAGAAGAGAGTGGTTCAAAATGTTTGGCAACTACATCTCGATCCATTCCGACACTCCTATTGCAGGATAAGGCTTCAGCTTTCCTTATGAATAATTCAGGATGTCGTCGTAAAAAGAACGAAAGCCAGTTACAACCTGTGAGTTCAGTTCGTCTATAAAATTTGCGCTACATTTTCAACTGTTCTGCTAGGTGAAACGCCATTCATGCGTCTAACTTCTAATCTCGTAGGAGTAAATCCGCTTGCCTGCAATTTTGTATAACAATTTTCTCCTCAGCGTCTTTACCAAGCCAACTGTCAGGTCCCATTCCTCCTTTTCTTGAATTTCCGAATACAACTCTGCGTTTTAAAGTTCTTGGTGGAATTTCAATAACTCCAGCAGCTTCGTTTACATTCATACCTTCTGCTATACTTTGCAAAGCTTTTTCGGTTCATTTCCCCTATTAAGACGCTTTCTTTCGTATTTGCTCGGCATTTCTGAAATTAAGGTATTCCTTTAGGTTAGCCATATCTCCATATTAAAAATCGACATCTCTCTAGAATTTCCGGGAGAGATACCTAATGCCCTTGGACAGTTGCAAATGAGATAAAGAGCGTGCAAACACATAGACGTTAACCTCATTCTATGCTGTTTCATTATGGAAATAGAAGCAATCGGTGTCTCTACCATACCGGCATCTCTTCGGGAATTACCCCAGTTCAAAATCTAGGAAATTGACCATTGAATGACGATCCAAAATTTCGCTAAAACCGAAGAAGTAAGTGTCGTCACTTCAAACGAAAATATTATAGTAACCAAGCTTCGGGATACCAGTTTCGTAATTTTTTTTTATCAATGATGTACAATTAGTGCTCGTTACTATATTGAACTGTTGTTTAAAGATAATCAGCCAGTATTTCGAAGAAAAATAATCATTAGTGTATAATTCTTCGTTATAATAATAGGCCTAGCTTTAAGTAACACCTCTATGTCCTTCTGAAACATCCTATATTCACCTTCTTATGCCACTGAAAGGATTTATTGCATACTAAACTGACTTAAGAGATGGGCACTTTATAGAGAAGGTGTAGTAATGTCTGCAATTAGGTGAATATATATATCATCAATTTCTTTGTAAAAATCGGCTAAATACATAAGTCCAGAAAATTCTCTGTATAGCCAGTTGTTTATAATAAATAAAAATGTGAAAAACACAATTTATATTTTATAATTTCGTTAATACATCACTATTATTTTATAGGGTCTTCTGGCCGCAAATTCAGTATGCTGGTGGAATAGTGCCTTAAACGGAGCAACGAAAAGTCTAGTTTATAGAGGCTATGTCAGCCCCGGAGCTTTATTAGTAGGCAGCGAACCGTGTGCCTTAGAAGTGTTGAGAGGCGCTTGGGCCAGAAGGGTTCTTCAACCACCAGCTGGATACCAAATCGTTTCAGTTGGTAAGTAAATAAGTTTATTGAAATTTAATATACTACCTGCTCCTGGGGGTTCATTTGTCTGTTTTAACGAGCCTAGAAACGTTTGATTAATTTTTAATAACATTAGTTTTCATATATATAAACCAAAAACTTCTAATTTATTATTTATAGACTCACAAACTACATAATCGATTTTGATAAAATTTTGCATGTGTGTGAAATTTTATCCGTTGTTTTATTTTCTATAATTCTCTTAAATAGAAAAATTCTAGCAACGGATTGTTTTACTAGGCGTAGAATTATTCAATATGCTTTATGCTAAAATTGAAAGAAATTCAACTACGAAATAATTTGATTTTATCGATTCTTCTCGCTAAAATTACTACTTTAGTACTTATCGGAAATAATTATTTAAAATATTTAGACGAACTTATTGAAAAGCACTAAACCTATCAAAAAGTTATTGACGCTACAAAATGCAAAGTCTGTTCTGGATCTGACGGGCGTATTTCTATCAATTTGAATTTTCAGAATGACCAACGTTACTAATTTAAGGTAAAAGTCCTTTGAATTAGGAAGAATTGATGAGATGGTCGCCTTTTAACGTAGGATTTAAAAGAGCTTTCAGGAAAAACTGGCTTTTAGATAAAATATCTTTCAAGGAAATATTATGAAATCGACCGTTCGTATGAAAATGTATTAAATAGAAATCGAAAATTTTTTAATCGCTCGCTAGGCAAAGCAGTTGGCAGAGTGCCAAGTATGTACTGGATGGCCGCGTCAAGAGGCTGCATGTCTACTGGTTTGGCTTGTTTGAACTGATTGACCATCGGTAGCATCATGTCTGAGGAAGATGTACACGAATCCGCTGAAACCTGCATTATCATTAAATATTTGTCGCATAGGGATATAAAACTGCTGATTTCATAGTTCACTGAAGGATCTTCGACTGCCCCTAAAAATTTTCCGTGGCCGAGAATCAGTGTAAATTGAGTCACTTGATCATGAACAAGCACCAGTGAAACAAACATTCGTGTACTCCATGGACTAATTAAAAAAATTACCGTCGCCTTACAGTATAGGAAATTACCGCAAAGACCCTTTTGGTTCAGCATCAAGCATCTACACTATAGCGCAGATCCCCGTGTGACTACCTCATATTTGCGCCGCTCAAGGTAGAAAGAACACCGTCTTAACGGCGACTTAGATGTGGAATCATTAGATAATGCGATTAAAAACATACAACTCGTGGTAGATACGTTAATAACAGTCAATATTATACAGAAAAAGAAGATATATTGAATTATTTTTCTGTGACGGTAAATTCAGTTCAGTGTCTATTTGATTCACCCTCGCATGCCCATATAAATTTATACCGGGTGTTCTCGAAATAAAAAGACAACATATGAAAAATGGAAAGATTACATTATGTATATAAATTATAAATTATGCATAAACCTACCCAAAATATTTTGCCAAAATTACCTCTCACAAGCGAGAAAAAAATGACAATAATAGAAGGAATAGCTTTGTTATTGTCCATTTCGCTTTAAGTTAAGTTCAGTTGTCGATCGTTAATTACGTTTGGTTCAATTTATATTTACGTCTTAGATTAAAGATAGATTTTTACCAAATAGGATGTTAAATGCCCGTAGAGAATTCATTTCATATGTTCTTTTAATACATCTACTTTAAAAATTCACATGCCAGTTAAACAGTTGATTTTTCTTCTACAGTTTTACAAACATAAACATTACAGTGTGTGTATTCAATAACGGCATTCTATTTCTATATTAATATTTTATATTTAGTACTTCTCGCATTCACGTAATACACAAGAATGGAAAGTTGAATTAAGTCAGTTCTAAAAGTTCTCCCTCAAATGATTCACAGCAGATATATTCGTACATAATTGTAATTGAGGTTATTGAACTCTAAGTAAACAAAGTTCTCTATTGAAGGGTTTTTATAACGTTGACAGCCGTCTAAACAATGCTATTTATTACAGTTTTTATAAATATTAACATTGCGACGTATTTGTAAATTTAAAGGAGGTATTTCTAATAGACATTCCAATACATAGGCGGCACATGTTAGAATTTTCAGGAGGTTTTTAATTTTGGGGTTCGTGTCGTAATTGACACATTTTTTTTTGGATATTAGTTTATATAATTTCATCTTTCCATTTCTCATATGTTGTCTCTTTATTTCAAGGACACTTGTATACATAGATATGTATGTATAGGATGTATAAGAAGCATCCAATAGTAAACAAATAAAGAATATCTTCTATTTGGTTGCTATACCAACTTATATTAACGTGCGAATTAACGCTTTGCAAGATTGAAGACCATTTATTTAATATCAAATGTCTTTTAAATCTCATCAAATTTGTATAAATCGATCTAACTACAAAATAAACGTACTTACTTAGGCAAATATCAAATCAATTACCAAGTGATATAGGAAAATCATACAAATCATGTCACAACATATACTAATTGTAAAAGTCGATAAATTCGTAGAACAATATTGCTTATTCAAGGCACGTAAACACAACGTACACATTTTTCTATTTTGTTCATGTAAATGTTGACACATTGTTAGTACTATATGTATAGTACATGTGCGAGTTCATGTAATACACCTGAGTACATAACATTGTGAGCTCGTTCTAAAATAATGCGACCTCCCGACGGAGTGAATAGATTTAATAGAAAAAGGACTAACGAAACCGTAAGTGATGACAAATATTTACTGAAATTCATTCGATCACAAATCCCATTTTGATCGCTCTTTGTTAAGATTTTTTCTTGCGACAAAGACTGTTTACTTCTTATTTCTTTATATGGGACCACGTTAAAAGTTTTTAAGTAGGCAAATAAAAAGAAATCGATTTCCATTTAGGTAAACCTGAAACGTAGGTGTACATTCAATACACAAACATCTAATGAAGAGTTGCAATCGTTAGGAAATCGTCAGATGGGAAATACAATTATTGATCATAAATTATGGTGACTTCAAATGTGGCAATTGCTTTTGGTTTGAATGCACTTCTATTTTAACTTTTAAGCTGTAGTTGTCGGACAGTATATTAGTGAAGTGTTTCAATACGTGTGTACAGGTTTAAGACCGTATACACTGCTATTTTATTGTTAGCGTAAATGAAAGCCTAATGTCTTCACGAAATACTTTATTAATCTTTGTTATTTGAAGGAACTCATTCAGTATCTTGTAACCTGCGGTTACTGAAGCTCCTACTAAATCCTTAAAATTAATTCCCGCTTCTTCAATTTTGCATTCTCCACTGGTAAATAATTACAATCCAATTACATGGTAAAAACTAAATAATAGATAACACTAAAAACTAATAACACTAGTTTACACCGAAAATGTACATTTGATGAGAGATAGATTTCCTTATGTATTTTCTTCCGCTGAATTCGAAAATCAAGGTTACATTTTTTTTATGGAACAGTTCTAGAGATATTGTAATTTTTTCATTTTTTCAACCTTTTTTCACTTGACAAATCATATCTCGAGCTAGAAATGCCCGATTGGGTCGTTCTTTGTACCCAAATGCAAGGTATTGAGATGACGAACAAATATGTATAATCGGATCTTTGATTGGTAAAGCGGTTCAAAATATATAGATGAAAATAGGGCACATTTTCAAAAAAATCATATTTTACAGTGATTCTGTGCCGACAGAAAAGTACAAATCGTTAAAAAAACGTCTGGTTTCTGTTCATGTACGTAAAGATGATACTTTTACCTAAGAACTAAGACCAACCAGAAGTAAATCGACCGAAAAATGACAATTGAGTGAATAAATCCAAATCCCATATTTTCCGAATATGTATTTTATTTTTTTCGACAATTTATTGGGTTTAAACGATTGCAATACATTCCTGACATTTTTGTGTGTTAGAAATAGTTGTGGCTCTTGCTTTGTCTTCGGTTGCTTTTGGGATCCGTTTCAATTCACTTGAATGTGGAACTGGAAGCGAAACAGATGCTACTGTCGCATAAACCCATTTGGCACTCTTTCCAAAACCAGTGGATTTGCTCAGGCAAAAGTAACAATCAACCGAATGGCAGAGCGGCTCTCTCCATATCATCGGTACACCGAATTTCATGTATCGTCTAATTTGGAATAAAAATTCACTTAATATTAATTCATTTGTATATATAAATTTAATCTTATTGTGATGAACCAGAAGCCCACGCGGCAAGAGTTATATGGCACGATAAACAAACATTATTTGGTGTCCATTGCTCATGAAAAGTTGCAGGTGCTATTCCAAAATATTGCAGATAATTATGTTGTAATGAATCGGTGAATCTACGTCTATTTGGTTGGGGAACAAAATTGCCACACACGTAACAGAAATTATTTGGATTGTTTACGCACTTAAATTCTCGTTTTCTTTTAGGCATTTTGGTGAACACAATGAAATATAATTTCAGTAAAATTTGTGAGTTTATAATATAAAAACAACCAACACTACATTTTATAGAAGATGTCAAAACAAAATGTCAGGGTTCTAAGGTTCCTAAATGTGATGTGTTGTTGTTTTGTTTGGAATAAAATCTAAGAACTCTAGCGTCAACGTGAGAACTAATATACGTTGCCAATATACCAACAGGCTATCGATACAAAATCATGTTCCTATACCAAAGACATATAAATATCAAGATATAGCAAGAGTCAGCTGTTTATTGGTACGAATAATAATAATTATTATAATAGTAATAAGAAAGTCAAAATACATAAAAATAACAAATAATAAATTCAATATATTTACGTGTGAGCAACTGAACTCATAAATTGTCGAAAAAAATAAAATATTCGGAAAATATGGGATTTGGATATATTCACTCAATTGCTTATAACTTTGTCATTTTTCGGTCGATTTTCTTCTGGTTGGTCTTAGTTCTTACGTAAAAGTATCATCTTTACGTACATGAACAGAAACCAGACGTTTTTTTAACGATTTGTACTGTCTGTCTGTCGGCACAGAATCACTGTAAAATATGATTTTTTTGAGAATGTTCTCTATTTTCATCGATATATTTTGAACCGCTTTACCAATCAAAGATCAGATTATACATATTTGTTCGTAATCTCAATACCTTGCATTTGGGTACCAAGAACGACACAATCGGACATTTTTAGCTCGAGATATGATTTGTCAAGTGAAAAAATGTCGAAAAAATGAAAAAATTACAATATCTCAAAAACTGTTCCATAAAAAAAAATTTAAGCTGACTTAGAAGGACCACCATTCTCGTACACAGTCCACATTTCCTCTAAAATAATTTTGGAGTTTTGCCCTCTTTTGTAATCGATTTTATTTATTTGGAATATCTCCTGTCAATAGGATGTCTGAGTAGAATTTATTCATCCACATCCTTGTGTGTTTCCCACAACTCTTGAGGAATTCGGGATGGATTTCGTCAAATCACAAACCGATAATAAAATGGATTATGTTATAGTTATTTTTTGTAAATTTTTACGTAATTTTTTTTATTGGCTCCATGTAAATACCCAGGTGGGTATTACATGAAAATTGTAATCATACATAATAGGACATGAGTTAGAAACCTACAGCAAGGTACTAACGAATAAAAATAAGTGAAAACAATTCACTATTGTAAATATAAGCCCACTAACTCTGTGAGTTTACTATATCTAAAGGCGTTACACGTTTTAGACGGTATGTTTGTGCACTATTATCCAAAAGGTTCAATGCCAAAGGATTTGGATTTGTCTCAAGACGTGTCCGAATGTGAAGATCATGATTGTAGCGTGGCATTTGTTACAAACCAAGGGGCATTTGTAATTGATCTCAGTACTTTACATTGAAACCGTTGAAGTATTTCCAAATTAGAGTCACCCGCGGTTTCTCACAATTGAACTGTGACGAACACACTGGCTTGAAAATCACCTTGTACACAATAAGTTTGTTTTCCAGAGATAATGAAGATCGCTGGCCAATGAGCCACTGTAGTTTGGAGAATATCAGTCCTAGCTGCTTTCTCTTCGAGAAGATATGCTTAGTCCACGTTAGCCATGATCTTCACATCTATCTAAATGCATTCCTAGATATTTAGCATTGCAGGAGGTTCTTTGTTGCATTTGCAGTATGGGGCCGAGCGTTGTCATGAAGAAGAACAAAGCCTGATGACAACATTCCTCTTCGCTTGTTCTGAATTGCCCTTCGTAGATTTTGAAGAGTCACGCCGTATGAGGTTGCTGTGATGGTCGTACCACGTTCCATGAATTCCACCAAGAGAACTCCTTTTCGGTCCCAGAACACAGTAGCCATACACTTTCTGTTGGAAAATGTTCGCTTAAACTTCTTTGGTTTTGATGGGGAAGAAGAATGCATCCACTGTTTGGATTGCTCTTTTGTTTCTTCCGTTTCGTAAAGAAGCCATGTCTCGTCGCCTGTGACAATTTTGCTAAAAAATCTTTTCCTTCATCATGGTAGCGCTGGAGAAACGTTAAGGCGGCACCCATTCGCTGTGTTTTGTGATGGTCGGACAGCATCTTGGGAACCCATCTCGCACACAATTTGCGGTACTGAAGTGTCCCACCCACGATGGTGTACAGAGCTGACCTTGACATTTCGGGAAACGACTCATGCAACACAGAAATTGTGAACCGACGATTTTCTCTAATCGCCTAATCCATTCGCTGAACGAGCTCTTCATTGGTTGACATTCGCTTCCTTCCCTGACCGCCTGCATCATGAACGTCTGTACGCCCTGCTTCAAAGTTCCTGCACCATTGCCGCACTTTACTATCACTCATGAATGTTTCACCATACACATTACACATTCGTCGATAAATTTTAGCTGCGTTGCACCCCTCCGCACGAAGAAATCGAATTACTGCACGCAATTCACATTTGGCGGGTCACGCTATTGTTCTCGGCATGTTTACGTGTACACTGCGCGCTTGTAACTGACATGTACAACGTGACGCGATCTGCTGTTATACTAGAGACACTGCGCAATACATCTGCGCAAAGCTTCATCTGATTGTCACTGTGGTTTTAATTTCACGACCGATCGGACCTTGAAAAAAAAATAGCCCTCGTATATTACATGCATTGATTTTAGTTCATTGGTTTTTATTTTCCACTTGCTTTACCACTCCTGGAGGTTATTTAATAATATTTGATATAATATTTAATAATATTTAATAATATTTAATAATATTTGGATCACTGTAGGATCACTACTTGTCGTTAACAATGCTATATCATCTGTATATGTCGCGCTAGTTGTAGTATTCGATGCTGGTACATCGTCAGTATAAATTTGACAAAGTATAAGGCCAATAAGAGGCTTGGGCCACTCCAGCTTGTATTCGGTTCATTTCATCCTAGTGCTTGACCGGAAAATATCTATAAGTAAGATAGCTTTTCAGAATCTGATAGTAAGCGACAATTTAGATTTTAGTTTGAACAATAACCCGTTATGCCAGAACCTATCGAAAGCCTGGGAAATATCTAAGAAAGCTGCCGAACAATACTCTTTCCTTTCATATGCTCCATATATGATTTCCACCAAGCCCTGCACTTTCTCAATAGTGGCATGCATTTCTCTAAACCCAAATTGATGATCAAGGATTTGTGCCAGTTCATCAATTAAAGGCTTCAATCTTTTCAAGAGCAATTTCTCCAATATTTTTGACAAGCTAGGCAGGAAACTAATCGGGTGGTATGATGTCACTTCTTCCACATGTTTGCCAGGCTTATGAATTAAAAGAATTTGGGCAACCTTCCATTGCGGCGGAAAGTATCAATTTCTTAAAATAGCATTAAATATATATGTAATATACTTTATTGCTACCTCAGGGATTTTTTTGTAATCTTACCAGTTATAACTTCATATCTGGGTGCTTTTTCTAGATTAGCGTTCCTCTAAATTTTGAGGTATGTAATTTGAATACTTTTTCATTGAAGAATGTCTGGAGGAAGCTGTTTCTATACACGCGTCTGTGATTAGTTATGTCTAACACAAGATGAGGTGCATTATTTTTTACTCTAAAATTAGTACTTCATTGAAAAATCACTCTCTCGTTAAATCACTCTCGTATAAGACGTGCAATAATCGAAATGACTTTCCTTGATTCGAACAGAAACCATCATAACAGTGTATTCAACTTCAATAGTTATTGCTATTTCCTTTCTTAATTTTTAGGTATCCTGCTCTTTCTTGCATCGATATCCTAACTGTCCACAATTATCCAATTAAATCAATGAAGAAATTCAATACCGAAACGACCATATAATAACATATTTTTCCCGTTTATTCAATAACAGAACCATATCCGCTCGCTTAATTATTTGAAAATAAAAGCGAAACGAACTAGTATTACCTTCTTCTGTTTTGATACCTACGTACATAAATACATGCATGACACGCAAATAAAATTAGAAACGTGCCAAGTGGTTAATTATTTTCGAATGCAAGATTGCGTATTCATTACAAGTGCTTTGTCACCTTGCCGTGAAAAGTGTACCACCCATTACGTAGGTTTCAATAAATGAATTAATGAACTTGACATTAGAACTTTTTACGGTCGACGAGCAATCAATGGAAAATTGATTTCCGTAAATTTGCAATTGTTTTACCAACTACAATAGAAAAAACTGTTAGTATTTTTAGTATTCTCTTTTGCTTTTGTTTTTAATTGTTACACTCCGTTTAACAAAACCGGTCCATAATGTAAAATTTACATTTTACAAATCATAAAAGAAATAATATTGGGAAATTCCAACTGAGTTCTATTTTTAGTACAGACGACGAAATATATATTTTTTGCACCAGTTAATAGAATCATTGCCTTAGATTATTAAAATTTGAATTTCTAAAAGTGTCTAATACTTTCGTAGACCTATGAGAATAAACACGTCGTTTTCACCTTCACTTCTTACTCACTGACTCCTAATAATAAGCAACTCATCATTTTTTATTTCAACTTTAAATAAACCACTTGGAAAGATACTACAATACCTGTTTTATCTATTTCAAATATTGGTTCTTTATATTTTGTAAGAAGTTACCAATTACGACCACATCAAATAATCTAATTAAATCTATATAGGGAAAATGATTGATTCAAAAAGCATTTAGCTTTTTCCAGTCTTTCCAATGTTTTTATTTCTGAGTATCTAGTATACCAATAGTGTAATGTCGGTCGATATCTCGATTCCGTCTGATGGTGCAAAACACTTTTCAAACAAATGTTGTTTAATTCTTAAAGCGGCAAAGCCAAAAATACTTTTGTTTAGAAAAAAAAATATCTAAATTTTTAACAGCTGATTTTGTAGGTAAATATATTGGGGTTATTATCCTTAGTATACAACGTTATCTTGGTGTTGTAATTTTTGAAACATCGACAGTTGTTAAGTATGCAACATACACATAGGTTGTATCGATGTGTGTTTTTAAATTCAATAGAGGTATTTATTATTTATAGACATTCTGAATTCATAAGCGGCATATAATACAATTTTCAGGAAGTTTTTAATTTTGAGGTTTGCGTCGTAATTGACTCACGATTTTTTGAATTCGTATTCTATATAAATGCCTCTTTCCATTTTTTATGCGTTGTCTTTTTCTTTCAAGGACAGCATATATATACACAAATCTAGCAATAGCAAAACATTACCGGGTTCAACTAGTTCTTTGTATGAGAATTAAAATAAATATTGTTTTATACAACGTTTCGTAGATTTAAATAACATTCTAAAGTGCGAGAAATAATCTACTTCTAAGTTTCAGTTCCTTTTTGAGTTAATTCACTAACGCCTGGGAATTCTCTAACAATAAATCCTATTAAAACATGAAATGTATTAAAGAGACATATTCGATGGGCAAAAATAGCCTATAAATAATAAGGAGGAAATACAAATGGCAATAAGAATGTCAACCGTAATAAAGTCAAAAGGCAGTCATTTGAAATATTGAATAATACGTATATCATATGTTTAATAATTGAATGTCAATAGCGAAGCAATTTTTCAGGTTACTTTAAGAAATAAATTTAATATAAACGAGTCCAGAAATACTCCTTTTCCGATACAGAGTATTAAACTTCGTTGGAAAAAGTTATTTATCCTATCATTCATACCACTTCAGATATTTTTAGGAAATTCAGTATATGCCTTCCTACCATAAAGACGCATTTTCCGAAGTAATTTTTTTTAAATTTTCTACCAGTGGCGTTCGAACGAAATTTTGACTGAAGATGTTTAAAAAAATAATGGTACGGCACTGGTTTTTCTTTAAATAAAAATTATCTGATTGGTGCTTCATTTCGTAATAAAAAAGTCAATTAACTTTTTTTCGAAACTTTTTACGAACTCTTTTTAGTAAAGAAATTAAAAACAATTATTGTTTCTATACTAAAAGCAGAATATTAATAGTAGTCTACGTTTGTTGTTTTATTAAATTAATTTGCTGGTTAAAATATCTGTAGAGTGTTATTTTGATAATAAATGGTTAATTTTACTAATCTCGAGTTGACTGACGTTAATTACATGCGCTGATGGTAGCGCACCACCGGAGGCTAGACGATTGTATCAAGAGCGCTTTCCGGATAGAGTTACACCAGATATATGAACATTTTCAAACGTATATAGCAGGTTAACTGAAACAAGTACTTTTAGGCTAAACCAACAATTAATTAGGAGGTGGCCATCGTACTACAGTAACTCCAGAAATTGATGAAGCAGTTTTAAATTCAATTCCTGAAAATTCTGAACTTAGTACTAGAAAAATTGGAAATGACTTGAATATCTCGCACATTCTAGTTTGGAGAATTCTTCCAGATTTTCTGTTATACCCGTATTCAACGGGTCCAAGTCTTACTTCCTCGAGATTTTCGTTTGCGAATCATCTTCTGCCAATGGGTTTTGGAGAATATTGGGCAAAATCCCATGCTTGACTGTAAAATAATGTTCACAGATGAAGTGAACTTTTCAAGAAACCCTAACAGAAATTTCCATAATAATCATGTTCGGACCGAAGAAAACCCGCATGTAGTTGTTGAATCTAACCATCAAGAACAATTTTCCGTAAATATCTGGGCTGGAATTGTTGAAAATTACTTAACTGTGCCTTTTTTCTGTCACAAAGGCTAAATAGTCATAACTATCGTCGGCTTCTAGAGGATGATTTGCCAATATTGCTTGAAAAAAATGCTAATTTTAGTTAGAATTTAGTTAGAATTTTAGTATGAGCTTCGTGCATGACAGTGTACCAGTTCATGTTAGTCTAGATGCAAGACAATTGCTACCTACTCAAGAAGCACGCGCAGCGATGGCGTCTGAAGATAGTCGAACTCTAAAGAAAACTCGTAGCCGTATCGCACAATGCCTGGGAACTTCTATTTATTGTGTATGCCCTTAGTCAGTGGAGATGGGTGTGGGTGACTAATATTAAACAATAGAAGGTAGCGTCACTCAGTTTTCCTTACAGAAGCTCAGTCTGAAAACTGAGAAACTGAGAAAAGGGACAAAACAAACTCTAAATACTTACAAAATACTAATACTAAGATGCTACTTGTATATTCGTCAAAAATATCTATATTTAGCAAACTAAAATAAAACATAAATAAACAAACTAAAATAAAACTAAAATAAAACAAAAAAGCAAACTAAAATAAAAAACAAACGGTATACACATTAACTAAAATTCTTGACAACTTAAAAAAATGTTGAATTACACCCTGTACATATATTCTTACTGTATATGAAGAAAATTACTACAATACGGAAAACTATAGAATATTGCAAAATTTCATCAAAACTAGTACGGGTAATATTGAATTTTCATCCAGTTATCAAAAATAAATCCGGTATATAAATAAATTTAATTAACAATTTTTAAAATCAAATAGCTTTTTCTAGTGTACCTCAGAAACAACCTCACAATTTATTATAAACAGAAATAAGCTATAATAAATATTTTACATGATAACCCAAATATAAATTTTATTTTAAATTCAAATATTATTATATTAATATTCAGAATACATCGACATTTATCGTTCAGCCGTGTTTTTATTATGCGTACGATATGCAGCTGGACACGCAAAAAAAACATTTAGTTTTACATACGGCAATAAAATGTTGTCAGCAAAAGAAAATTGTTACAGAAAAGATATATATACAAATATGACCCGATATTTAAAATTTAATTCAATGTAGGAAAAGTTAATTTTACGGTTAAATGTTATTAAAATATATTAATCTACTAAACTGATTGTAATTTGAAATATATAAAGATAGGTTGAATTTACAATGAATCAAGCTCTAAAATGTTATGTTAATTAATTAAGAAAGGAAATAGAAAACTACAGCAAAATATCAAATGAAATTAGACTAATACAAAATAATATTAATAGAACGAATTTCTTGTTTCCCTACAGTAGGTCATGTCCTTTGGTGATGGATTCTATTTTCATTCTTGAGAGAAAAACTCGCTACGTTACGGTTTTTATCTGATTCAGTGGTAACCAGATAATTAACCACGTAGTAGTCCCAGATGATATAGGGGTGTAGGTAGTGTCTAGAAGATGTCTTCACCAGAAAGCTTATCTTTCCCGAAGAACGGTCCGGAACGCCGTTATAATTATATTTTGATTTTGTTGACTTTCTCCAAACTACTAAATTTGCTCCAAACGATATTGGCTATTCCAGTAAATATAATCACTTCTACGACTTGATTCGCTTAATGCGATATAACTAAACGTCGAAGAACTGTGACTATAGCTTTCTTTTTAGCATATTTTCACAACTTAAAAGACCCAACTTACTACCACCAAGGTCGGAGGTTGAATCCTCAATCACCCGCTGTATAGAAAACGATAGGAGGGATGATACAGTTAGAAAATTTAAACACAGATAGCGATATGCATACCCGTTGAAAGTATTTAAACAAACAAAGCAAACAAATTCCGATACCGGGATTTAATAATAAATAAAGGAAAACTAATGGAAAAATTAAATGGAAAATTAAGACGTAACACAATATTTAAATCGTAAATTTCATAACCGATGGGTAGGTCGTCGTGGATCTCAACCATGGCCTACGAGGTCGCCAGATATAAATAGTTTGGACTTTTTCTTATGGTGACATCTTAAAACTCTGGTTTACAGCACTCCAGTTAACACTGTTCAAGAATCGAAGAATCGCATAAGAGCTTCCTTTGATGTAATAAGGAATACTGAAGGCCTTTTTCAAAGAGTGCGCATGAATATGAGAAGGAGAGCTGAAGCATGTATCCTGGGAGGTGGAGGACATTTTCAGCAATCCATCGTTTTTGTTTCGTTTTACAAATTGTTATTAATTTGTAAACAGTCAACTTGTTTTCATACCACGCACACAAAAAACTTGCGTCGTACAAAAACCATCCAAGGAATCAAATTTGCTTCAAAATAAATGGACATTTCTAAAATATTTTTATTTTAAGAAAAAACAGTGGCGTACCATTACGATTTTTTTCTTAGAAGCTTAACACTCTATACCTCAGAGAAGGAGTATTTCATGACTCATGCTTATATTATTATTTGTTTTAAATAACCTTAAGAATTTCAAAATTAACATTCTATTAAGAAGCACCCTGTATATTTGTCATTTTGTAGTGTTTATTAATGAAGTCCTAAAACAGAACCAACTTTATTGCTCTTTACATACCGAAATACTAAAATGTCCGTGTGATCCAAATTCAATGACCTATGTCTGTATATAAGAAACTATCTCAAAACTATTAATCTTGAATAAAAAATGTTTGCAATACAAATACATTATATAATTAAAAAGAAGATACCGTCTAAATTACGAAGTAATTCATGTGAAGACCATTAATATGTCAGTACTTTGATTGCGAAGAGTAAATCAGAAGATGTTACATAACACTACAAAATATAATAATACTTTGTAACATTAAGATCTCATGTTTAGTGAAAGTGTATAAGATAAATTATATGCTGAATGCATGATGCCCAAAGGGCAAAATTGTCCTGTTTCTCCCTTATTAAACGAACAATAGTTTTCCTCAATCACTTCTATAAATAATTTAAAGCACGTTTTGACTGTTAGTAGTAAATAAAGAGAATGCCATAAGTGATCGAACACTGTACATGAACGTAAAAAATTTCGTTGTTTGTTTTATAGGGAAAATTTTTGTCATTCTTTATTGTATTAGTATACAAGCAATAGAACTTTCACGATGTCAGATTGTAAATCTTTCTGTTTTAAAGTACAATTAAGATACAAAAATTAATTTAAATAATAGAAGAATAAGTGTTAAAGAATGTATCAAGAAGATAATACGTAAAGTACTTCTAATTTCATTCTAAGGATATAATAAAGGGAAACTGTACACTTCTTTATTATGACCGGAAAATATAAGTAGAAATATTTGTATACCTCATGAAAATAGACTAAAATTTCAGGAGTATTTCTATAACAATTTTATTCTTAGTTTACGAATCATTTCAAAATTTTATTGGAATGAGTTAAATAATAACAATTAACATCAATTTGTCATTTTTTGTTAGTGTATTGTATTGTAGCTTTGTGTGTGTTAAGAAAGCTTAAGACAAAGGTGAACATTTGTTTGATACCGTGTATGCATATATTCAATGCAAAACAATAATATTCATAATTGTCTGTTTTGTTTCACATAGTATTAGTTTAGTTTATATATATTTAGCTAATTCCTTTCTTTAAATTCATACTCATCAATGTATATGGTATACTACATTTGGATCATATCATTCAATATGAATTACAATTATAATCCATACGAAATGCTAGATTACCAAAATTTCCTAATTTGTTTAATATAATAAATGTACTTCTGTGGCCCGTCACGTGCCTGTTATTTCTGTTAGATATGCAAAGGCTTAATGGAATGTAAAGGTGTATTATGAGTTTTACGTTTACAGTTTATAACCCTCCTTTTCCTATTCATTGAGGATTTTTCCGTATGTCTATTGATTAATATTCCAGATTTCTTCCAATAAGTTTTAGTTTAATTTTATTACCTTGTCCGAATAATTGTGGCTGCGACCGCATAGTTTACTTGGCACAATACCAGTCAAGACAAGTATCAAACTAGCAAGAACTCATAAAGCATCGAGCTAGACAGAAAACTCGGCATTATCTTCGTTCAGATATTCAAAATAAAATTCGAATAAATAACAAGTATCTTTTATCGAATAATTAATAGTTGTGTACATAGAAGAATAAAATATTTTAGTTGATAAATTAACTCCTATATAAAAATGTCCATTTGCGGGTGACATTTTTGTCACTTTGACAGCGATAAAAACCTACATAGCTTTTTATCACCGATAAAAATGCTTCTTCCTCCGATAAAAATGCTTCTTCCTGTTACATATCTAGTAGCCCTGCATCACTTAATTTATTTTGGCAGCTGACAGGTAATAACTATTAAGTATCGTTGAACGTAAAATGTACGAGTCGGTTTGGGGAAATTTCAACAAATATCAAAAGCTCAATACCGCAATACACAAGAAATACAAAATCCTCAATATGGAGACAATTTAAAAAGTTTTATTCATGTCGTTAATTTATCTTGCCAAAAAACACTCGAGCTTTTCTTTCAATCGGATAAATTTCTTTTTAACTCAATATTTTTCCAATCAGTAATTTCGCTCGAAAAACTTACATTAGAAAAAATCGCTCGACCTTTCGGTCTCGCGATTTTTTCATGTAAGTTTTTCTCGTCAAATTACTGATTGGCAAAATAATTTCGTTACAAAGAGAAATTTATCCGATAAAAAAAAAGCTCTTGTGTTTTTACTTATGACAAACGAGTGCTTATTCGGTAAACTGTGCATAGCGAAAAGCTTCTCAAATTAGGGAGGCTTCAACACCTTATAAACATAGCTAGCTCTAGCCTAAAAACTTTAGGTTTTGTAATTAGAAATACATGTCAATTTAAGTCGCCAGATACTGTATTATTTATATATTGTTACTACGAACGTTTCAAGCTTGAATATCCCTCCTTAATTTTGTCGCCACTTCTTACTTATCGAATACAAAGCTTAGGACAAGTTCAAAGAAGGTTAAATATTCCAAGCAGACTGGCTACCAAGAACTATTAGACACCGATTCCTTGTTGGTACTAGGAAGTTCAACATCTAAGCGTTTCCGCTTTAATCTCCTCAATTAATGGCATTTGTGCTTTCAAGTTATTGGAAAAATTAATATCGTTATTCCAAGATTAGCATCCAGATATGACAATATGTGTTTTTACTATGTTATGGTATTACCTTATGCAATATATTGCTGATATTCACATTTTGCCGCGTTAGCCAACTTACTAATTTTAGTGATACTGGTTTTGTATAATCTTTGTTTATAGTGCATGTACTTATGTTTCACATACAAGGTTCTACCTAGAAATTACCGGAATTTGAATGTGGCACGCGGTAATACAGTTCTATAGCGCTAGTTGATGTGAGCTCCGTCTATATTAAATCAGTCTGTTAAAAGATTCTTTGCCAGGTGACAGTAAACAGTTTTTGTGTTATATTTGTTGAGTTGTATTTGACTTATTCTACGACATTATAATGTCTAATATGAAAGTGCACAAAAGTGCATCAAATTCTGCTTCAAATTTGGTAAAACATCAGCAGAAACTGCTTAAACAAACATTTGGTAAGGTTACTTTAGGGCAGCGAAAACTTAGGAGTGGTACAACTGTTTTAAAAATTGTGTCGGTTAATGATGAACGAGTATTCCGTCTGTCAATCGACAGAAAACACGCCACAAAATGTGGCAAAAGTGCGCAATGCTATCCTCCAAGACCTAAGGAGAACAATCCATGACATTTGTAACAGTATTCTATCAGGCGAACTCAACATGCGGCGTATTGCTGCGCCGTTTGTGCCAAGTTTACTAAAACGCCACCATCTTTATGTGTGCACAGAGCTGAAAGGAGCTGCCGAAAGGGCTGCGAACTTCAGTACCAGAATTATTACTGGCCACCGAATCATGGATGCACGGGTATAATCACGAAACAAAGCAGCAGTCATCGCAGTGAAACACGCCATCTTCACCACGATCGAAGAAAACACGGCAGGGCCAAAGCGATGTTGATTTAGTTCTTTCACGCCGATAGCACCGTGCACAAAGAATTTCCTCCACCAGGTGAAACAGTTAATGGAAGATCTCATTGCGATGTTCTTCGGCGACTAAGAGAAAACAATCGACGCAAACGACCTGACGCAAGTGGCGCTACAATTCGTGGATCCTCACCACGACAATCCACCAACCCCCACGGAACTTGTTGTGCAACAGTTTCTAGCCTCAACGAAGACGGCAGTACTACCCCACCCTTCCTAATCCCCATATCTTGCTCCTTGTGACTTTTTCCTATTTTCGTAGTAGCAAGTAGTGTTGAATACGTTAACAAGCGAACACTTCCAGCACTGCTTCCAAGTCGCTACGATTGGTGCATTCATGCGAAAGGACAGTACTTTGAAGGAGATGGTAGTGAATAAGTTGTAAGAACAAGTTTTTTCATTTCGGGAATTTCTGGGTAGCACCTCATTTATGTAATTTATTAGTTATTAAACATATGTAATAAGTATGTGTTCTTTTGTTATGTTTTTATCCTGCAACTATATTAATCTTTTGGGCAAATAAATAAACATTATTATTAAATTTTGCTAGCTCATAACGAGAAATCCAAACAAAATGAAAGTCATTTTTCATGTAATATCCTTATAATAATATTGAAACTATTAAAATAGCTTTTTTATGTTAATTCAAAGCTGGTATAGTCGATATAATTTAATTAATTTTAATACGTTATGAAATTATATCAAATATTTAGGATGTTATGTTCCTGATAATTAATTTTTATTAAATAATACTTTTTAGGTCATTTAGAGGATATAGTCTCACATAACCGGTACTAATTAATAATAATGATATTCACGTTAGTTGATTAGAAACGAAATATTTTCCCACAACCTATTAAATTAATCAAATAAATACTAACAAGTCCATTGCAAAAGTTCTTTATATATTATATCGATAGTTTAGTACTATTTTAATGACATACTTGCATATAAAGATGTATGCAAATAAATAGTATTAAATCTACTATAAAAAATGTAAATATATCCTTATTTCTCTAGTTAATTATTAAACATGCTCGTAGCAGATTCACGTATCTTACATGCACATGCACATACTTAATATTACTTTAGCGATTGCTGATTATAAGCTCCATTAAAGGCGCCGCCTTTTTAATGTTATTTTATATTTCTAAGGACAATCATGTTTAATATGTCTCTCTTTAATGTACCGATAAAATGTAGGAAATAAGGAAATCCTGTGAATATCAAGCACGTATAAAGTTATAAACAGTACATGTTAATTATACTCATATAATCAAAGCAAAAGGATGGAATAAAAGTTTTTGTGTACTGAACAACATATTCCTCCAAGTCTTTTATTCCACACTCTGAATTGTTTTGTATATTTTTCCAATTTTCAATAGAAATTGTAAAGTAAATTATGCCTAAGATCCCAATAAATCAATAAAAATATCTTAAAAAATAATTTCAAATTATATATATATATATATACAGTGTGGCCGCCATTCATAGCGCGATGCATGTATTAGTAACTACTGGTCGACTATAATGGGCGTGTAAACTTGAATAGCCACACCGACAGCGGGCGTATTATTAAGTTATACGTATAAATGTATTCGTAGGCAAGGCAAGTGAAAAGCAGTGTAGGAGGTATTTTGTTCCCGATATAAGTAAATATTTGCAGTTGTTTGAAGCATCAGATAATCACTGGTAACATCTCAGTGAAGTAACTCATCACAGCTTCATAAACAACAAAAAAAAACAAACATACATAAACAGAACTACTAGACTTTAACATAAAAAAACTTCTTAACGAAAATAATATTTAGTATTATAGTAGTATTACACTCTAAAAACTTAACAATAATAAAATACTTAAAAATAAAATATTTACTTCTTAAAACAGAATTTTAATTCAACATTGCAATAAACCTGCAATTAGCTAAAAGAAAATGTTATTCTTAAGCAATAATTAAATTCTAAATAAATTAATTAGTTAAGTGTTCAAATAAACCTCCTTCTTGATACGAACAGTAACCCAACCGATTATAAAAATTCCGACGCACATTTGTTAACATATCTGCTGTAACAGTATTAGTGACTTCGGTAATTCTCGCGCGAAGTTCCTCTAGATTTGATGGACGTTCATCACCGTATCCGTAGATCGAATTATGTAAAAAAGGCCATAAAAAGAAATCGTTAGGGGCTAGATCAGGAGATCGCGCTGGCCATTTAATAGGACCCGAGTTACCGATCCATCTGTTTCCAAAAACCACGTTTAAAAAGTTTGTTACATAACGAGTATTGTGCGCTGGGCAACCATCTTGCTGGAACCAAACTTCATTAATATTGAACCGCTCCCATACTGCGGGGATAATACTATTTTCAAATAACTGTAGATATCTATTTCCGTTTAAATTACCGTCAATAAAAAAAGGCCCAATTATATGATCCCCAATTATACCTGCCCATACGTTTAGCTTCTCTGGATACTGCGTTCGCGTTGGTATATTCAAATGTAGATTTTTACGCGACCAGTAACGACAAACTGCGCGATTATGATGTCCGTGTAGCCGAAATGTTTTTTCATCTGTGAACAATACGTTATTAAGAAAGAATTCATTTTCTCGAAATATTAATTATCATTCTTTCGCAAAATTGCATACGGCGATAATAATCATCGGGAAAAAGTACTTGTGAACTTGTAAATTTGTATGACAACTTTCTGTCGTTCGTAAACAGTATCGTAGGGAATTTTGGGTCTTCTTTTCCAGTTGTTAAGATCAAGCCGCGGAAGTCCAAGCATTGGCTGACAGCAGGAATAAAGACTTCAATTAACAATAAAAAAAGTTTGTACTATATATCTAAATTCTTCAGTAGTCCACATTTCGTCGCTTACTTTAAAAATTATAAAAAAATTCTTAAGGGGATAATTAGATTATCTAAGAGGAACATTTATGCTGCCAGGATATGTTCTTCCAATAATGTACCGAGGGAAGCGTGGAGAACGGTTCGGGAATTGACCAATACCTCCAAAAAAAAACGATAAAGTCACCTGTGTCGAAGTGGATGGCATATTGGAGGGCGACGCTAAGGTTGTCACCGAGACACTTAATAATTATTTTACAACAATAGCTGCAGACTTAGCGCAAAAAATTAATAACGCAATTGATCCTCTATCTTATATGAAAATTAACAGGGCTAAAAATTTCTTCTTCTTCCCTACAGATGCAACTGAAATTGAACATACGATTCGGGAAATTAGGAAAGAGAGTTCGGGTGGGTCGGATGGTGTTCCCATGAATATTGTCCGGTGGCTGCCTCCTTCGGCCCTTATGGCATTCGCTGATTTAATAAACTTGTCATTTCAGAGCTCTGTATTTCCTACTTGTTTCAAAATTGCAAAAATAGTTCCTGTCCATAAGGGAGGATGTGGATTTGCGCCGTCCAACTACAGGCCCATTTCCATATTGCCTGTATTATCTAAAATAGTTGAAAAGATCGCGAACAGAAGAATTCGTAACTTTATTGGGGGGGAGGATTTGTTGGTTGGTTGTCAGTTTGGCTTCAGGCCCCACACATCTACGTCCGATGCTATTTATTATTATCTCGAGAATGCGTACAATTTTATTAACGAAAAACAGGTCGTCGCGACCATGTTTTGTGATTTGGCAAAGGCATTTGACTGCGTTCCGCACTCGCTTCTTCTCCGGAAGCTCGAATATTACGGGTTCCGGGGAGGAGCGAATGACTGGTTGAGATCTTATTTGCTTGGGCGTACACAATATGTTAGTCTGGGCTCTGGGACGGGTTGTGTGGAGTCTGGGGTCAGGGATGTTATATGTGGTGTGCCGCAGGGTTCGGTTTTGGGTCCGACGCTTTTTCTCTTATTTATTAACGATCTTGCACTGTTGGACACCAGGGCTCACATTGCATTGTTTGCCGATGATACGTCATTAACTTGGCATGCTGCGGACCCGCGATCTCTGGAGGGCCTGATGAACAAAGAGATTCCGATTTTTCAGAGTTGGTTTAATGCTAATGGAATTACCCTAAATTTAAGTAAAACACAACTTTTAATTCACAGACACAATTATGTAAGTGTGAATATTGAGATTGGTGGCATCACTTTAGAGCCTGTGAACTCCGTGAAGTTCCTTGGTCTGATTCTGGAACCAGGCCCTTCTTGGACCGGGCATGTTCGTCGCCTTTCGTGTAGGCTCTCATCTGCTTGTTATGCGATTGGAGTGGTGCGTCGTAGCCTGGGAGAGTCCACGGCTAGGACAGTATATTTTTCATTGTTTGAGTCTCGTCTACGGTATTGTCTAGCATTTTGGGGATTCACGACCGCTGGAAATCTTCTTTCGATTTTTAGGTTGCAGAAGCGGGCGGTGCGGCTCTTGTGCGGGGCGGCAGCGGACGCCCACTGTCGGCCGTTGTTTGCGGATAGTGGAACCATGACGGTTTATTCATTGTTATTATACGAATCATTGTCTATCATTTTTAAAAAGCAAAGTAATATCCAGCATAGGTCTGATATTCATTCGTATGACACACGCGGCAACCAACTTCTGAATTTACCAAAGCCCGCGACAAGAGCGAGTCGCGATTCAATATTTTATATGGGCTTGCAGTATTTCAACGGACTGCCAATGAACATTAGGCAGTCTTCAAGCTTAAAACAGTTCCAGGGGAAATTAAAGGTGCTGCTCCTCGGGCAGGTTTTGTACTCGCTGGATGGGTTCCTTGCGGGTTGACGTTGGAATCCCTTGCTTTTATTTTTAATTTGTTTTTATTTTAATATTGCTTTGATCATGTGTTTTTATTAGGTGACATGTATTTGTTTGTTTTGGCAACTTAATCAATTACTGTTATGTGTTTATACTATAATTGTATGTGTATATTGCTTACTGTCCACGTACTGTATGTGCTTATTGACAATAAAAAATATTCTATTCTATTCTATTCTATGAACGATATTTATTAGTATGTAAAATCTTTTGAGCCGTTGTTTTACAGATACCTAATTCGCGGGCAATTTGTCGAGACGACATAGTGGGATTTACTTCGACTAAAGCACATACTCGAATTTCTATATCACTTATATTCTTATCCGGAACAACTTTATTTTTATTAGTTACTAAAGAAAATGTAGTTTCGAATCGATTAACTGTCCTACGAATGGTGCTTGCATTGGGAATTTGACTTTCAGGTAATTAGCTGCAAATAAAGCTCGAGTTACTTCCGCGGAATTACCACCGTAAAATTGTTTAATCATAAAGAGTTTTTGCTCCCGTGTATAATACTCCATTTTTTAAATGACCGTTACGTACACCAACAACGCGGTTCATTAAATTTTGTGAGCGAGTAGTTCCCCTGACGATATAAACCTTGCAACTAACACCCATATGCGGGAGCGACAGCTAATGCGCTTGCGCGACTACACCGTCTAAATGTGAATTTATTGGACAAATACGAGTGCATCATAGGGATATACGAAATACTAGGCTCTCTTGTAATCCATTGGAACATTGCGTCTACTTCTTTACCGTTCTAACACACGGGCACCTCTGTGTGTTTTGCTTACACTACAGGTTTCGCTATAGTGCAGACGCGCGCGGCCACATGGTATATATATATATATATATATATATATATATATATATATATATATGGTAAATTCAATTTGTTGGCGATTTAAGGCCTCGTTTTACTTTAATATATATATATTTAAAACAACAAAAATTTATTTGAAAATTTTTTTATTATTTATGCTGATCATTTTTCACGATTAAGAGTCATTAAATTATTTATTATTCCGAAAATAATTAACTTGATTAATAAAATTAATACCATATGGAAATCTATTTCATCAACCCGTATATTTTTTGAATTTGAATTAGTTTCCCGCGAAAATCATTTATTATTAACTCCACTCATATGATATTTCATTCATTCAAAAATACGTAATTACAATTGTGTAATTATTAATTTTATTTTTATAACAATGTCAATTAAATATTGGATATAAAATCAATCGATTGGGATAACTAGGGAAGTTAAATAACTATATCCAGTAAAAATAAATCGTTTGGAGGCCAAGGAATAAAAACTACAGAAAAGATCGTCGTTTGAGTTGTTGCAAAATAAAGCTACGCAGAAATTTATCGTAAAATTAAAATATTATTTAAACATTAAAAATAGTAATTTACTTACCCGAAAATAATCTTAATATAAGAAGACAGTGTGTATATATCATGGATCGTGGATACATCATCCGAACAATAAATTTATCGAGCATTGTCGAAATATAGGATATAAAACCACTGAAAACTGTTAGCGTCACCTTCAATACCCGCTACATGAAACACCTCCAATTTCTTCCAATTTCAACCTGATATCCATTGATTCCCGTTTCTCCCAGAACATCCATATTACTGACAAAGGATTTCACGTAATTACCGATCAAACCCAATATTTTATATCCATATTAACACAGTAAAACATAACCTAAAAATTTGTTCAATTAAACTAGATTTAAAATTAGTTATATTAATAAGTACAACATACCTTGAAACTGAATGGTCTTCTCAAATTAATTACAATTTTAAACTATCTATCAATGATCAGATAATATCACTTAGTTTTAAAATTTTATTTGCATTTATTATAACATATGTTTGTTACCGATACGCACAAATATATAAACCAATTATATCACGTGATCTACGCATCACTTACAGCTGATTTATATATTTAATTCAATAGAATTGAATATCTCACTATAATAATCATTAAATTGAATTTAACACTAACTACAATTTATATTTTTATTTATTTTCTATTTTATTAAGTTACTTATGCATATGATATTGATACTTTTCACTAAAATTCAGTATTAATGCCCGAAATAGATTGTTGCCACATAAATGAGATTTGATATTTACTTCTTTAATGAATTGAAGGACCGGCTCCTGTGTGAAAGATCTCGTTCTACCACTAAGTAGCGGTAAGAAATACATATAATATTGTTCATAAGATAAAAATATGAACTGGCGCCCAATCGTATTAATATATTATAATCAAAAAAATACTTATTTGTAATAAACTTGCCCAGACAATATTGTAAGAGCAACTTCTTACATTTTACTACCAAATTAAGCTCAATAATAAGGTACATAATACTTTATATTATAATTTATAGAAAATTTAAAACCAATAATTAATTTGAATTAATCATATTTGGTTAACAAATTATAATTCTTATTAACCATCTTTAAGCCGAAATTTGTATATCATTTGTCGCCAAACGTGGTAGCTTTTTTAGATTTTTATACCATTATCACAATATTACCAGCACATATAGTTATTACCATAGTTATTATTATTATATGGTTATTAACATTTTAAAACCTAGAAACTTTTATATCTACATATCTATATATATATATATATATATATATATATATATATATATATATATACATAAAATTTTAATTTATTTTTTAAGAATTATTATTTGACCGTCACATAATTTTGGAACACCCATATATAATTGAATGTCAATGTAAAATGATTTTAAGGAATTTAACATATATTTGATTTAGATAATGTTTCAAATAATATATTTGATAATTAATAATAAATAGTCAATTTCATAAGCAATATAACTTGATAAAATTATAGATAAAGTTGTGGAATTTTTGATGTGGAAACTGTATTCTTAATTTAGCGCGGTTAAATTTTATATTTATAGTTATGTTATGAAAACTAGCGTTTCAGAAATGTAAAATTTTATTTTACAATTAAGATTAACAATTGTAACATCATTTAAAAAATTGATATTATCTAAATTAATTATAAATATTTAAAAACACTCTTTTAAAACACAAACTTGAATACGAAGATGAAAGTCCGTGGAACGAAGAAAACAAAAGGAAATTAGCGTCCTTCTATATAATTTTGAAGCAGCTTAAGTGCTTCGATTAATTAATTAACAATAGCGGAGAAGTAGTATTTACGTACCTAAAAACAAGTTTAAATAATTTCTCAATATTAAAAACGTCAACCAAAATAAAATTTAACCTAGAAACTGACTTAATAAAAGAAAAACGTAGGGTGAAGTTGCGCAAAGGTGTTCTTTTGCTTCAGGATAACGCACCCAATCACTGGTCTGCCATTGCAATAGCTGCAATAACTCGAGCAGGCTTTGAATTTGTTGAGCATTCTATGTATTCGCCAGATTTGGTCCCTAGCGATTACCGACTGTTTCCAAAATTTAAACACTTGCGTGGTAAACTATTTCCGTCAGATAATGATGTAATATGTGCAGTAAATCAGTGGTTTGCAGAGATCGAACAATCCTTTTTTTTGAAAAGCATTAGAAATGCTAGAACATCGATGTGAAAAATATGTTAACCTTAATGAAGACTATGTTGAAAATGAAAGTTAGATGCCAATTTTTTTATTGTGAATGGGTCAGGGGTAGAGCAAAGGGAGCCACCCTCGCATATGTGTAGAAAACTCAGAACAACTTTTTAATTTATATTTAATTACATAATTACTATAAAGCACAACTATATCACGTCAGTGATGCTATAAAACCAGCAAGTAGATGTTTTCTATATGAGCATTACATTACTTTCACAGTAAGTATTCATTTAAAGAAATACATTCACGTTTATAAAATAGCAAAAAGCAATTCTATAACAATATATACTTCTGTATACTATTAGATTCTGACTACTACTTTTTAGATTGGGTTTTCAATTTTTTTTTTTGAAACACAAAAGCTAATGTATTTAAAATTGTTTTACAAAATTGGTATTTTCTTCAGAAGAAATGTGTAACTGTTTTCCGAAACCACGATTCTCTAAATATTTAAAAACTCGGAATAAACCTTTGCCAAGCAATATACGAAATGGCAAAAGACAAGATCCATATCTTCTCAATATCTAAAATCCTTGAATTACATGGCCTTTATGTCAACTGATTTATGTAACAATCATTTCTTATTTAATAGTGGTCGGTAGAAGAAACATTTTCAATTAAATTTAAATAAATCCTTCATTCAGCAATATCTAGGAACGGCAATACTATTATTTATTTATTACGATTGCAGGGAATTTATTTTATAAATCACGGAATGTCGCTGTAATTAAGTTGTCCTTTACAAGGCTGGAAACGTTCGCTTGTCCGTTATAGCGGTCTATCGGTGTAATGAGAGTTGTTAAAGATTGTCATCCGTCAACGAATGACGACTGTATAAAAAAAACCCAGAGCAGTAACGGCTTCTGATAATTGGCACGCGGTGAGATTGAAGTCGTATGAAAACTCTCTCTTTTGCCGGCAACGAAAGCAAAATATACGTAAATAGTTAACTTCTCACCACTTATAAGCACCTACAAACATATATACGCCAACTCCTTTGCGTGACGAACATGCTTACGTACGAAGGCAATGATAACAAGTAATTGGCGGCTAAGATCCCATAAAAAAGGGTTAAGAGTAACGTAATATGCATCTAACTTAATTGTTATTTTAATGCGGCGAATCTGGTTACCAACATTTTTCTTACGAAATCTTTATCTTTTTATGTGATGCTACTATTATTTATAGTCAATGTTCTTAAGAGAGCAAACACGTAACTCATTTTTACATAACAAAGGAATTATTATCATAGAGAAGTTAATTCTTTTATTTATTGTAACGATACGTGTTGGACATCTACAAGTACACATTAGTGTTCTTATTTTTCAAGTACTTCTGCCCTGCACTAGTCTTCCAGTCTCATCTCAGGAAATTAGTTGCTTTAAATTCGTCTGCCGAACTTAATCCTTTGACTTCATTCTTGAACAATCTACTTAGCTCTTTCCTTGTGATCTAGCCTCATAAGCTCCACTTGTCAATCTTACTTCTTTCATATTATGGATACAACCTAATCACATTTCATCAATATCTCTTTCGATTAGTTTAATTTTATTTGATCTATTTCTGTTATATTTCTCGCCTTCGTCTGTTATAAATAAATTTCGCCTAATTTCAAGCTGTTGGAGTCAATCCGCTTAAAATTTGTGAGATAAATGCAATCACAAAAATTAACACCCAAAAGTAAGTCAGGAAATTCCTTCTATTCACTGATTAATTTGTAAAAAAAAAACGTACCCTATGTAGCTTTCTCCAATCATACAACGACAGACTATTATGTTGTCCGAGCAAAAAGAAACAAACAGAGGAAGAAAATATAAATTTTAAAACCTAAAAATTAGAATTTATTTCAGAAATCAACTATGTTTTGTAATAGATGTTGTTCAAACTTCACCAGCTGTAATGCTTTAGTACTTATTGTGTCGGAGACCTCAAAGTCTAGAAATAGTTATTTAAGTAATAAGGGAGGTAAGTAAAATTTACCAGTCGAGGACGAGTTTGCGTCCGAGGGCTTGCCCGAGGACTTGCAATAGAGTTCGAGACTGGTAAATGTTACCTCCCGAATTGCTTATAACATTTTTCCCACTCCCAAGACAATAAAATCCTCAAAAATTAAATGTAATCATGATAAACAGTAACGGTGAACAACCTCGGAATTTAATAAATTAGACACATCTGAAACGTTACTAGGCAGTTCCTACATACAATTGATTATAAACACAAATAAAACGAAATTTGATAATTCAATAGTGTCAAATGAAACCACGGAATTAAGTGTTGCTGATAAAGTAGGTGATAATAACATTGAATTATCAAGAAATATAAATAAATATCCCAATTTTGTTAATAATGTTACTAATTGTACAAACTGTAATATTACCATAAATATAAATTAATAGAACACGTGTTTTGATGCACTTTGTTTCCCTAGAGGACGTAAGTAAATTACTTACGCCCCGTTGTCATAACAATCACAGTCATTTCAGTAAAACCAACTTACATCCATAGAAACAATTTATTAATGGTATGCTTACTATAAGGGGAGTGGGAAAATAGTTATTTACGAACCAAGTGCGTGAAATCATATTTCTCGAATGAGTGACCAGTTTAAAGCGCGAGCCGCAGGCGAGCGCTTTATGGACACGAATTCGCGAAATGTTTCACGCACGAAGTTTGTACAATATTTTTTGTACGAGAACTATAAACAATAATAATATTTGTATAAAATATAAATATAATTTCAAAATTTTTATATTTATAAGTATTTTTAACAATATTACTAGTATCTGTCAGGATGCCCGAGCGGTCTAAGCCGCCAGACTCAAGGTTTACCTTGCCCGTTATACGGGTTCTCGAGCGTTCTGGTCATCTCTGAGGGCGTGCGTTCGAATCCCACTTCTGACAATTTTTTTTTTAGTTTTCTATAAATTTAAAAAATAATATTTGTTGCTATTCTGACATTGAATTACATACCTTCCAAATATAACAATTTCTATTTCATTTCCTTTTATTTTCATAGAAAAACAACGAACTGGGTAGCATATTATTAAGGTTAGGGATTTATGATTTTAAAATGTCACTAAATTAAT
Organism: Melolontha melolontha; assembly: GCA_935421215.2. Classification (NCBI taxonomy): domain Eukaryota; kingdom Metazoa; phylum Arthropoda; class Insecta; order Coleoptera; family Scarabaeidae; genus Melolontha; species Melolontha melolontha. The sequence goes on along the minus strand of OW285237.1, from coordinate 160,429,500 downwards.
CAAGTTCCAGGAAGTACCAACTTTACTTTTACGCACTCGTGTTTAAAGTGACTTTTTACGCACGCAAATCGAATCGTGAAATGACAGGTTTTGATAAGCGAGTACAAAAATATATTTAAGGACGTTATGTCTAGGAAAAAAATTATCTTTAAATGTATTTTTGCGTTAGAGAAATCCGTCTAACGCAAAAATACATTTAAATTAATTTAATTGTAAATAGTAAATGTTGACCACTGCGAAAAAGCTAAAGAAAATTACTGTATAATTCAATTTATAATTTAATTTTTTTCGTGATAAAATAAAGCCACAATTTTACGTTTTTAGTTTTTATTATTATGTTTAATATTATTAAAATATTAATTTTAAAGCCTACAATTTCATAAACATAGGTTAAATCTCCAAGGTTATGATATTGTTCCGCGCATATGCATGCATAGTTATAGCTAAAATGTCTAGACGGAAGAATATAAAACGTGCAAATACCTCTTTATAAATCACGTAGGTCTAACCAACAAGACCGACATATTTTTACCTACTGCTATCCAAACGTATGCTTGAAATAACATCTTAAACCTTTAGAACGTGTCCAAACTAAAGATTCAACATATCTTATAACTAGAGAGCGGGTTCCTAGGCATTATGTTTATGGTAAATATTGATAGCATCAAGAATATTTTGTAAAATGTGCACCAATTAAGGAAAATCTTGTAATTTCGCGCAAAGTTTTTAATGCTATTTTGCTGTTTGTGCTTATTTAACATTTTTATGCTTATGTTAAACTTTTGTGCTTATTTTTAAGCTTTTTCTATATTTACGGTATATTCACATTTTATTTAAAATTTAACTCATTTGTAAGACACCATCGGCATTCCATTACAATGTAATTATCTAAATACTGTTGGTACACCCACCAACACTTGACGAAACTGTGAAATTGGTACAGAATTCTAACCGAGCGCACAGATTGTCGCTACAATATAGTACCTAAAATCACTGTAACCGAACTGACAGTAGTTATCTACGCAGCTCGGCGACATTTAAACAAGTAGTAAATGAGACAATAAGATTGCAATTTCCGTTAATAAATGACTTATACGAAATGGAAAAAAATAATATTACGGGTACAGTTATTCAGGGAGATATTACCTAATATACCATTACCCCCAGAATCAGTGCTGACAAGATGGGACTCTTCAGCTAGATGTTGCCATTTACTATGCCAATAATTTTGAAATCTTTAAAAATGTTGTCTTCCAATTTCCCGAATCGGTAGGTAAGTCGGTGAAAGACTGCCAAACAGTTCTCAAAAATAAAGAACTTGGAAAAAATTTGACTATCCTAAAAGTACATTACAGTTTCGTAAGCCACGCCATAAACTCTTTAGCAAAGCAAGAAATATCGTTTATAGAACCTGTAAAAATAATTTATGATTTCAAAGATGCCATTTCGAAAGTACCAGGACGCATTGGCCAAGATGTAAAATTAAAATCAGATGATGTATTTTTAAAAAATGATTGATTTTCAACATTAAACAAAATGAGCACTATTTTGAGTGGAGACAACGTTTCGGATTTAGATATGGATCCAGTAATTATCGCTAAATTTAAAAATGCGCCTATAGCAAGGGTGGAAGTGGAGAGAAGCTTTTCCGCCTTCAAGAACATTTTAAGTGATTGAAGGCAGAATTTTACTGTAGAACACATAGAACAACATCTGATAATAAACTGTTTTCATGATTAGGTTTTTGATTTGTAAAGTTAGGATAATAAATATATATATATTGGAAGAATTTCGTATTTTCTTGGCCGTGGTTATACTATCAGATAAAGAATAAGTGTTTCTTGGTAATGCTGGCCGGGTAATTAAAACAATATTTAATTTTGTTTACATTTAGGTTCTATATATAGAGCCTTTTTCGCAACTGAAATATTTATTTAAATTTTGGATAATTTAAATAAATATTTCAGTTGTGAAAAAGGCTCTATATATAGAACCAAATGCATACACTTTGTCTTTAATGTAACCCCACAAATAGAAGTCTAGCGGCGTCAGATCAGGAGATCTTGATGGCCATACAACTGGTCCACGAGTTCCGATCCACCTGTTACCAAACCGCTGACTTGGTTACAATTCTAGAATTATGTGTTGGAGCACCGTCCTGATGAAACCAACAATTATGAGCCTCTTGTAAAGATAATTCACTCAACAAGTCTTCAATATTATTTTGCAGTAAATGCAAATAAACGTCGGACGTTAGTGCTTCATTAAAAATTATTGGACCAATTAATCGTGATATCTTTGTCCTTGATGTCGAGCAGGTCTGATTACATGAGGGCTTTCTGTAGACCGAAATCGTAAATTTTGTCTATTGAGTAAACCATTGTTTGTGTTCATCGGAACAAAATATTTGAGAAGAAAAATGATCATTATCATCGCATTGCCTAGTGTACCATTCACAAAATTCTCTTCGTCTTTCATTATCCCCTAGTCTTGAAGATTGACATACATTGTATTTATATGGATGATATTTGTGTGAGGCCAAAATCTTATGAGCAGTAGATTTGGAAACGCCGGTGTTACATTGAATTTCCCAAACTGATGTGTTTGGATTTTCAACAACTGCTTGTAAAACATTAGTTTTAGTTTCATTACTTATGCGCTGCGGTTTTGTATATGGCTTAGTAAATGATCCATGATGTATTAAATTTACAGTTAAATTTCTGTAAGTAGAAAGATGGGGTTGTCTGCGTTCTGGGTACTGGTTTATGTACATTTCGGCAGCTCTCGTCGAATTTTTGTGACACAGAATGTTACAGGACAACATATCAAATTTGTCACTATTGAATCGATTCTGCCTTTACTTGATGTAAATCCATATCAAATGATAAAAACACACAATGTTGTATTAGATTTACACTTTATTTAATAATAATAATGACTATATAACAGCTGTTTCACCGTACAACGGTTTCTTCGGATATAACAAGCGGTACTATAAAACATTTTACTTAAACGTAAATATTTTTATTTTATTACTTAATGGTATTCTCAGAAATTGGAAACCGAAATATTTTTACCCGCCTCTTTTAGTAGGGATACATATAGATAACATAAATTATATTATAAGTGACACATATCTAACAAAATATTTCAATCACAAATAGGAAATAAATTCAACAGAGGGAAGGAATTAAGCTCTGTTTTGTCATTTAATAATTTATTTGAAAATTTTTGTTTATTAATTTGCATTGCTTCTAATAAATCGAGTTTCTTACTTTTCTTTTCTTCGTGTAGGATCTTGAAATTATTATTAAAACTATGGCTTTCTTCAATTAAATGGTTGGAGTATGCTGAATCTGTTTTCCCATTTCTAAACGAATAATAATGTTCGTATATGCGCTTTTTGAACGTTCTACCTGTTTGCCCGATATATGTTTTAGTACATGTGCCACAAGTTAGTTTATACACACCTGACTTATTATGATGTGCTGTTTTACTTTTATTGTTTTTGATGTAGTTACTAATATGGTTGTTGGTTTTATATGCAATGTTTATATTTTGTTTTCTTAAAAATTTTTCAAATGGTTTACCTAGGCAGACAAAATAAAAGCCATAGTTTTAATAATAATTTCAAGATCCTACACGAAGAAAAGAAAAGTAAGAAACTCGATTTATTAGAAGCAATGCAAATTAATAAACAAAAATTTTCAAATAAATTATTAAATGACAAAACAGAGCTTAATTCCTCCCCTCTGTTGAATTTATTTCCTATTTGTGATTGAAATATTTTGTTAGATATGTGTCACTTATAATATAATTTATGTTATCTATATGTATCCCTACTAAAAGAGGCGGGTAAAAATATTTCGGTTTCCAATTTCTGAGAATACCATTAAGTAATAAAATAAAAATATTTACGTTTAAGTAAAATGTTTTATAGTACCGCTTGTTATATCCGAAGAAACCGTTGTACGGTGAAACAGCTGTTATATAGTTATTATTATTATTATTAAATAAAGTGTAAATCTAATACAACATTGTGTGTTTTTATCATTTGTCACTATTACTAAACGGCTCCATGACAGCAAAATTATTTAATAATAAATTTAGTAAATTTAGTATTTAAATGGCACTTTATATTTTATTATGCTAGGTATTTATTTTGCTATTCGATTTGAAAATTTCACAGAACAGAAACTAAATGTCAACTATAAACAAACACTAACAATGACAGTTGTATCTTAGATTATTTTATGTTTCCAAGGTTTCCTCTTGTCAAATTTCGCAAGCGTTCTAACCTGCTAATGTAACAATATATATATATTTTTTTTAAATTAGTTTTGGTATCAGGTATAACAAATTATACATTTTTGAAAAGGGAAGAAAATCGAAAAAACAAAAATTCACTTTTTTGCAATAGCGCCCGAAGTACATTAAATATTCAAAGCTAGTGTCTAGGCTAGGGTTTGGTACAACTTTACCTCTGGAGTATTTAATCCCATTTAATCAAATCTGTATCTCTCATAATAAGCGAGATCCCCATGTTGAGAATGAATCTGTGGACAGACTGTATATATATATTTGATTTTCGTCTTGTATTTAAAATTTCTATTAAAAATAAAATATAAACCAAGTTTAAGGCAGTATTACCCACCTAAAAATGTTTCTTTAAGTTTCATTAGTTATTGTTTATTTGACAAGTAATTTATTTTAGTAAATTAAATTGTTATTAACATTGACTTCTTATCTATATTGTATTAAACTTGTTTTAAATTATTTTAAAGCTTTTTGTTGTATTGTTCGGACTTTTTAATGCTTATTTGAGCAAATGTTCGCAGTAACATTTGCAGCACTTTTTTTCGTGTTTAATGCTTTTTTATCGGCTCCCTGCATATAACTTATCAGATTTCGTCTACTAAATAAAAGATTATTCATCGTCTTGATATGCGGGAGGTCCAACCACCGAAAAGTAACTTTTACGTTCATCGCCACGGAAAAGAAAAGATATGAAATGAAATATAAAAAAAGACGAATCAAATCTAAGTATGCTAATCAATTAAATTACATGATAGTTACAAATGCCGCGCTCACACAGTGTATATCCGAAAAGAATTAGAAATTCTCAGTAGATAATTCAGAAAGATAGGATTGTTGTTCGTAGCACCGAAAAGATTTGGGTCTTCAGGCGTGATAATGATGTAATTTTACGTCCGCTTTCTTCATGTACTCTCACACATACCTTTAGATATACTCATATACTTAGATATACGTACGTAATATATTCAACTGAGATATTTTTCTATTCTGCCCTGTATTCAATTCAATAAATGTCCTATTACAAATCTAATACAATATACAATACAAAACATTGTCGCTGTTGTGAAATCAATAGGGCGATAATGAATTGACTGACATTATATCCGATTTGTCCCAGCTTTTATGTCGATGAATTATATAGAAAGCATATTATTATAAGCTGGTAAATGCTGTCGAATAAAATCTGAATTGATTATTGAATTTATTGACATTCATACGGCATATTAAGTACTCTTTTTATTTCAGAGGTATTGTTGTTGTAGCAGGGAAAATTTGAATTGTACCGCTATTTGATAAACGATGGCTCCATGACTCTAAATTCATAGTATATGTATGAGGGATATTTGACAGGAACGTGACTTTTAAATGAAAAACTACTGTTGCTATAAGAACGGCTTTACTTTTTACGTAATTTCCTTTCAACTCCATACACAAAAATTAGCGAGACTCCAACTTTCTCGTGTATTTCAAAAAGCACGATCATTTAAACTCTAAAAAATAGCTCTGCTTTAGAGATGATCTCCTCGATCGGTGTGTACCGAGCAAATAATACTTAAGTGAAAAATAAAACTATTATTTTTCAAGTAAGTATTATATGTTCATTTCACCTTGGATACGGTTACCATAAACACGGTCATATCGCCCGTGGGCGTTATAACCGGGCGATATGGCCCATAACTCCCGTTAATTTATTCACAGTTTTTAATATTGTGTGAGTATAAATAAGGCCTGAGAAGAAGGGATATACATTTTACATCATTAATAATTTGAATTTTTAAGAAAGTCTAAAGAAAGAAGAAAACTTTAGCATTCTTTATTAAAATTAAGAGTACCTAAACATTGACAACTTGAAAACTTCAAAGTGTCAACAACTGCCATTTAATAGTTATTTACGAACCAAGTGCGTGAAATCATATTTCGCGAATGAGTGACCAGTTTAAAGCGCGAGCCGTAGGCGAGCGCTTTATGGACACGAATTCGCGAAATGTTTCACGCACGAAGTTTGTACAATATTTTTTGTACGAGAACTATAAACAATAATAATACTTATATAAAATATAAATATAATTTCAAAATTTTTATATTTTTAACAATATTACTTGTATCTGTCAGGATGGCCGAGCGGTCTAAGGCGCCAGACTCAAGGTTTACCTTGCCCGTTTACGGGTTCTCGAGCGTTCTGGTCCACTCTTAGGGCGTGGGTTCGAATCCCACTTGTGACAATTTTTTTTTTAGTTTTCTATAGATTTAAAAAATAATATTTGTTGCTGTTCTGACATTGAATTACATACCTTCCAAATATAACAATTTCTATTTCATTTCCTTTTATTTTCATAGAAAAACAACGAACTGAGTAGCATATTATTAAGGTTAGGGATTTATGATTTTAAAATGTCACTAAATTAATCAAGTTCCAGGAAGTACCAACTTTACTTTTACGCACTCGTGTTTAAAGTGACTTTTTACGCACGCAAATCGAATCGTGAAATGACAGGTTTTGATAAGCGAGTACAAAAAATAATATCAGGTTAAATCGTTTATTGAAGGAGTCATGTTAGTTGCGTAATGATGCGTAACGACTGTCAACAATATGACAGTTGACAGAAATCTCGGAACCTTTCCAATGTAATTTGAATTTTCCGCTTAAGAAATTAATTCTTCGTGAAAAATAAAATCTTGTATGAACCACTGGAGTTACGGGAATTATATTGGCCTAGGTCGACATTCATCTCCCGGGCCAGAGGCCCTCGGGCTGATTTAACGTCGACCTCAGAGCAATATAATACCCATATAATACCCATAACGCCCTTGGTGCATAAATAACTATAATAAATTAGCATAATACGATCCTGTAATCGTTCCTCCCTTTTCTAAGTAATCCATAATGATTTTACGGTCTGAATCTGAAAATGCTGCAACCAATCTTTCTGACAAGGGAAACAAATTTCGCCTACTTTGGTGCTCCTTCGCCAAATAAAAGTTCACTATTTCGGTTGCTCTTTTGTTTTTGGCATGAAGCGATGGATTCATGTTTTGTCAGCAGTTATATAATGGCGCAAAATACCTGTAATCTCTGTATTCAAAAGCAAGGAAACTATATTGAAATATATTTGTTTATTGATGCTTTAGTCTTTTATTTTCCTGGCTAGTTCAGGGAGATTAAAACGTACCCTCGTATAATAATGACTATGACAGAAGCAGACTCTAAAATTAATTTTTTACAGAAAAAAAAATTCATTGTGCCTACTTTCTTACACAACATTTCAAACAATTTACGTAGGTATCTACTCATTTGTCTTTCAATATCTGGGAAAACTACATTTCTATCAAAACTTTGGCTACTTAATATTAGCACATTAAGTACTAAATTTATAACTACTTGACTGGTTTATCTCTTATTTTAATTTGATACATAATAGCTTGCAAAAGCTTTTGTTTAATAAACAATTCTTAAAGTATCTAACGAAGTTAAAATTACATTGTTCAAACGAATATGTATACATTGTCTCTAATATTACAACATTCTTATTCGTTTTGTTTATTTTGTACTATTTGCAAAGTTAATTATTGCATTCGCAGCATACATTTAGCACTACAAATGTTTATTTTCGTAGCGTAATTGCCTAACAACCTTTTCCATTGGTTAAGTGCATTTACTGTGTTTTTGAAACAATATAAAAATTATGTAACGTCCCGTACTGTATTAGTTTGACTACTCACGGTGTCTAATCGATCGTTGAAATCTCCAGCTAATGTAGTTCTGTAAATAACATCTATAGTTAAAAAATATATATATTTAATTACTATTAATGGGAAATATGTAATATATGTATATTAAAATACCAAGTAGTAATTATCATATTTGATAGATTTAATGTATTAATATAATAATACAACATAAGCTGAAACTTAACAAGAAAGATAATGGGCGATTGACATTTAATATTGATTGATATTCAAGAATGTCGTTTATTTTCGTAGTTACTCATGATATGTAAACTGTTTCAAATGAAACAGACATGCAATATACATATCTGTAACTGTACACATGGACAATACACCTCGTATTTTCAGCATTTACTTCTGCTTAAGACAAGTGTTTCTGCCATCTATAGGCGTCATCAGTCAAGCTAATGAAGCAATGTAATACAAATGATACAAATCTTTTTAAGAACAGATTTGTATCTGTATATACATTTACGCTGAAATCGCCTACAAGATATAGCAAATTTCGTCCTATAAGGTGGCACTATTTAATAAGTGACATCTGACGGACGAAAGAGACTATGCCGAAAAAGGCGACCTTTCGCTTGACCAGCTATGCTGGTACATAAGCGAAAAAATACGTATAAGTGTAGTCTTATACTTAAACCTTTTTGTATATTTACCGCCATCTGGCTCGTGTTAATAGACTACACTTATACGTATCTTTTCGCTTATGTACCTGCATAGCTGGTCAAGCGAAAGGTCTCCTCTTTCGGCATAGTCTCTTTCGTCCGTCAGATGTCACTTATTAAATAGTGCCACCTTATAGGACGAAATTTGCTATATCTTGTAGGCGATTTCAGCGTAAATGTATATACAGATACAAATCTGTTCTTAAAAAGATTTGTATCATTTGTATTACATTGCTTCACTAGCTTGACTGATGACGCCTATAGATGGCAGAAACACGTGTCTTAAGCAGAAGTAAATGCTGAAAATACGAGGTGTACAGTTACAGATATGTATATTGCATGTCTGTTTCATTTGTAAGAAATGCGTAATACGTGCATAACGTATTGATATACTTAAACCTTTTTGTATATTTACCGCCATCTGGCTCGTGTTAATGGACTACACTTATACGTATTTTTTCGCTTATGTACCAGCATAGCTGGTCAAGCGAAAGGTCGCCTTTTTCGGCATAGTCTCTTTCGTCCGTCAGATGCCACTTATTAAATAGTGCCACCTTGTAGGACGAAATTTGCTATATCTTGTAGGCGATTTCAGCGTAAATGTATATACAGATACAAATCTGTTCTTAAAAAGATTTGTATCATTTGTAATACATTACTTCACTAGCTTGACTGATGACGCCTATAGATGGCAGAAACACGTGTCTTAAGCAGAAGTAAATGCTGAAAATACGAGGTGCATTGTCCATGTGTACAGTTACAGATATGTATATTGCATGTCTGTTTCATTTGTAACAAATTCGTAATACGTGCATAACGTATTGATATACTTAAACCTTTTTGTATATTTAAACTGTTTGTTTAAGTTTATATATTCCGTGCACTTCTCCGATATTACCTGTTTAAATTATAAAAGGTATCTGTAAAATGTCTTTACAAAAATCTACCATATATTCCTTACATCAAAATGAGCCGATTGAAGACAATTTACCTTAGTATAAAGATCTTTAGTTTGGGCGTTATAACGCGCTGAAGTTACAATTTTGAAATGTTTTTTTTATCATAAATATGAAACAGCTCACACGATTTTGCTGAAATTCGATACGTTGACATAGTTGAATAAGACAACAAAACCCATATCAAAACTTTGAGCAACATCATTCCATAGGCGTAGAACATGAACATGTTGTTTAATAAATATGCTATTCGGCTGCGTGGTAATACGTTGAGAAATTTGAAGAGAAGACATTCTCTCCAGACAGTATCAAATGCCGCAGTCAGGTAAACATACACATGCGTTGGTAAGCTGAGCACCTGGTCAACACAACTACGGTTTGTTCTATACCTAGCCTGTTCAACTTGAGCATGCTCCAATATCAATGAACTAACTCGATTTAATAGTAACCTTTCAAAAAGCTTATAACATGAAGTTAACAAGACTATCGAAGGCAGTTTCTTGGGTTTGTTTGGTTTCAGGACTGCAATTATTTTGGATTTCTTGAGCCCTATTGGGATATATCCTGTCAGAGTGGAATTTACTCATCCACATCTTGTGTTACGCACAGGTCTTGTGGAATTTGGGATGGATCCGTCGAATCCAGGTGCTTTGCCAGATTTAGTGTCTTTCAGTGCTTTATCTACCTCCTCTACCGTGAATGGTCTGTATGGAGTGTTAGTTGTTTCTCAATGTCTGTGTTCTATTGTTTTCTACTTGGGACCATAGACAGTGTTAGAATTCGTGCAGAAATGAATTCAGCTAATACTTGTAGCTGTCCACGAGCGGATGGGTTAGAGCTACCTAGCTTCTTCAGGAGGCTCCAAGTTTTTCTTAAATCGTTTAAAGTCAATTTTATCTGTTGTTTCTTCCAATTTTTCCCTGCTGCTCTGAAACTCCTGATAAAGCTGTTCCGCCTCATGCTCCATCGAGATATATTCTCTTTGGAAGCCCGGGGGAAATAATGTTCACATTAGCTAATAATAAATGGATGCTGCGGTACGCACTAAAGACACTAGATTAGTTTTTCACAACTATTGAAGATTATTTTCAATTTAGCAATATTCACTTCCATTTTCCCATCAGCTTGTAATATAGCGCAGATTATTCCTATTTTTAAAAAGACTATTCGTTAGATTGTGAAGTGCAAATTTATATCTATATAAACTATTTTTCCCAAGCTGGTTTTACAAGTGTCAATATTTCGTAAGGTTCTTATGTATTCTGATATTCTATTCAATTTGTTAAAATTTGACCTTACGATTAAATTTAATAATAAAACACTATGGGCCGGTAAGTATTGTCAAGTTGACAATTGACAAATAGGATCGAATTTAAAATAGGTACGATTTCACTTCACTTGTTCTTTAATGCTAGGAATTCCACATTTGTGTAACTGGACTCCACAAATTTGAAGGCAAAGTATGAGTCGATAAAAAAAGCCCTAAAGAAGAATGTCGCCAAAGAAAAATGTGGCTTTTATGTTAATGGCGGTGGCTTCAAAGTTGATGTTGTGTATAAAGATTGGGAGAAAACCTTCGAAAATATGCCAGATCATTCCATATTTCGAAATAATCAATTCGTTCACCAATAGTATACGACCTGCGGTCCGGATTTATCTCGTTTATAATTTCTATTTCTTCTACTTCCAACACATCGTCAATAAAAGCATCCATAATTAACAAAAAAAATCAGAGTTTGAACACATAAAACGTGATAAATAAATAAAGCCGTAGGGTTACAGTTTGACGTTATAATGACAGCAATTAACCAACAGATACGGCGTTATCGGTAACGTGACCTAGCAGCTAACTTTATCCCTTAAAGGGTAACTGGCGATAAAAAACGAAAAATGTCATTATTCGTAAAATATATCTGAAAGTTAACTAGCCGAGACCTTATCTGGACATTGAAAGACCGGTTCTTATTGTCATAATTTTATATTTTATTTTTGCAGTACAAATAATGAAAAATGTTATTCGGCAATTGAAATTCTCTTCTTTAGTATAACATTATTTTCCAAAATATTTCCGCCCAATTTCTCCAATTGCTAATGTTAACTTGATGCTGCAATTGTTTGAGGATCGTTGGCGTAAATTTTTGCCTTCAGATGATCCCACAGGATCCCACAGTCTAGGATTGTGAGGTAGACCTAGGCGTTCAATTAACATCAGCTCTTAGAGAAATTATTTGAGATTGCCAAATCTCGCTCTTAAAGAATTCAGTGCTTAATCCGCTGAATGGCAAGTGATAACATCCTGTTGTAACCACGTGTTCTTGTCATTCATACTTTCCAATTCATTAAACAAATAATGTTATCATTATCCTCTATCGAGAAATAGTTTGGATTCATGTTCTATATAATTACATCTTTCCATTTTTCATAAGTCGACTTTTTATTTGAAACATATCCGGTATATAATTCAGTTACTTTTATTTTAATAATTTTTTAAAATTTTGTAATAATCTCTTTAATCTTTACTTTTCTTAAATTTATATTCTCGAAGTATGGAATATGTACGAATTGTATTTATTATATACTTCTTTAGTTTCTTCTATTATTAGGTATTACCATGTTTGGCATTAAAGTAGATTTATTTATATAATTTATTTGAAAACGGAAGTGTTACAATCATTTTTTGTAAACAATCAGAACAACGTACTAACTTAGAAAATAAACGTATATAAGTATCTAGGATGTGATTAATTAAAAATTGTCCAGTTAGCATACTAATCTATCATTTATTACTAAGGTATATAAAACAATATTAATTAAAAGTTTCAGTTTCAGTGAGACGAATCAAATGCAGTTGATACTGTAACTGGAGCACTCGAAATATCAATTTTAGTACACTTTCTTTTCCACTACTCATCAATCATCAACAATAATACTTCGTATACGTAGTATATAGAAAGAATGCCGCTTTTCTTTTTACTTCTGATTATGGGAATAAATTGTTCAATAATTGTGCAATAGTCTTAAAAGGATTATTATGTTAAAACTCGATAAATAGAAACGAAACTAAATTATTAACACTAACTGTACTAACTTCTTCTACACTACTTCAAATGCTGGTAACACAAACTGAATAATATGAAACTTTTAGCATTAATAATACAAAACAGCGTAAATTAAAATTTTTAAATTAAACAATTCATATACAATGTGATACATCCTCAATTCTTTCGATTGTTGTTTCGTGTATGTGCACTTGGGTCCTGTAAAGAACAGTACTCTCAACGAGCTTTCGCCAATCTCGCTGCTGCTATTTTCAAATCGATGTTGCTGTTGTTGTTCAACTTGAAAAATAGTAGTACTTGATGAAGAGCCGCTTTCGAGAGAGCAGTTCTTTATGGGACCCGTAGATGAAAAATTTAATTTTCTCGTGAACAGTTACGAAGAAAGATTTTGTAAAGTACCCTGTGTGGGTCAACTTCACCAATGGAGATAATGAACCATAAAATGATACTACTTACAAATGGTTTGCAGAATTCAAGCGTGAATAAATTAGGATGAATTTTGTAAAGGGCATCCGTCAACCTGTGTTGTTGCAACAGGTGTTACGAGGTGTTACCTAGAAATTTCCAGAAAGTAAAAAAAAATATAAATTTTTCCTACAACTGCTGCGTGAATACATATAGATGCTCGACACTTAATGTAAGTGAACACACCCTAGTACAATTTGTGGGCCTATATGTAAGGGGGCAAAGGGATATATATATATATATATATATATATATATATATATATATATATGTTATGCAACCAACGATACAATAAATTTTTAACGCATATTAGATATTAGTAAACTGTCGATATACAATACTGTACATTTTGTAGTATTTTGTAAAGGCAATAACTGAACTTCAATTACCGCAGCTAAAAATACACACAAAAATCACAATAAGGTATATCGATAGTTTATTCAAATTCGTTTTCATTGATATTTATTCCTTACGGATTCTGTATTTTTGCGTTTTTCAGAACATACTAAAACTTTTGAGGAAAAATAAATTCAAAAATACAAAGTATATATTAGGGAAAGGGAATTAAACCAAGGAATGTTTAAGAAAACTTTATAATTATAAGACGTGCTAGTTATAATATACACATAAAACATTACATTTCGCAGCGTTTCTTCTGTTAATATATTTTTTATACTTATTATAAGCATATAATTTAATTGCGTCATTTTCTTCAGATACATTTATTTTAAATTTGCCATTTAATATTAAATTTATGCAATGGTACCACCTGTATATAAAAATATTAGTAATTAAATTACTTACAATGTTTACAGTAATTTGCCTTTTATGTATATGGCAGTCGTAAAAGTCAAAACTAACATTTTATTGGTCACACCAACAAGATCTTCTTTTGTAAAAGTTTTACGCAAACATAAATTGATTTATATAAATACTCTCTTGACCTCCCAATATAAGTCGCATTATTTATAAAAGCAATCCATTTGTCAAATAAATCATGTAAATCGACTCACTTAGGATTTGGCAAGCGGAAGTTTGGTTCCGTGTTTGCGGCTCGGCATACGTAACAGTATTTAGTCATTTTAATTTGATCCGTAATTTTAAAATCATAAAAATGTATAATCTTTTGCTACTTTAGTATATTACCTTTCTTGGCGTCAAAAAATATTTGTAGTCTTTATACCAATTATATCAAACTAATTGGTTTACACTGAACTATATATTTACTTAAACTTAAAACAAAAGTAAAACCATACTAAATCTATAAATAAACTAAGTTAAATTAAAAATAAACGAAAGTTCGAGACCACAAATGACAAGCGCAACCCAATATGTAAACAAACAAGATGGTCGTCAAGGACTAACGAATTGGACAATTGTTCGCTCTTCTTGTAATATAAGTCGCATACATTGAGTAAACCCCGCAACACCCCACTTGAATATTCCCCCTTAAATTTGACAAACGATAGGGTATTAAGTGGGGTATCTATATGTATGTGATCTGAGGACTTGTCCATGACTGGAAGCAGTGTCGGAAGTCGGAACACTGCCTGCGATTCGGTCTGGATCTCCTCAATCGTCTCAAAATGGCGACCTTTGACTTCAGCCACAACTTCGGCAATAGGAAAAAGTCCCAAGAGTCAAGATCTGGGGAGTAGAGAAGAAGGGGTAGTACTGCCGTCTTCACTGAGGCTAGAAACTGACGCACAACAAGAAGCGTGTGAGGCAGTGCATTGTTGTGGTGTGGGATCTACGAATTGTTGCGCCATTGGCAGGCCGCTTGAATTTAATGTTTTCTCTTAATCGCCGGAGAACATTGCAATAAAATCGTCCATTAACTGTTTCACTGGTGGAAGAAATTCTTTGTGCAAGATGCACCAAAGAAGCAAATCAACATCGACTAGAAGTTGCTTCTAACTTGCCATGCTTTCTTCGGTCGTGGTGACAATGACGTCTTCCACTGCGATTACTGCCGCTTTATTCTGGAATCAAACCCGTTCACCGATGGTTCACCGCCAGTAATGATTCTGGTACTGAAGTTCGCTTCCCTTTCAGCAGCTTCTTTCAGTCCTGTGCACACATAAACACGGTGCCTTTTTTGTTCAATGTTGAGTAACCTTGACACAAACTTCCTAGCAATGCGCCGCATGTTGAGTTCGCCGGACAAAAAACGCTTACAAACGCCGTACGATAGTTTGAAAATGTTACAAATGTTGTGGATTGTTCTCCTCACATTTTGTGGCGTGTTTTCCATTGATGAACTGCCGAAACGCTCATCATCATCAATCGACGCATGTCCATTTTTTAAACTGTTGTATCACTCATAATTTGCGTCTGGCCTGAACCATCCTCACCAAACACTTGTTTAAGCATAAAGTTTCCGTTGCCCTTTTACCAAGTTTAAAGTAGAATTTGATGCACGTTCTTAACTCTTTTACATCTGACATTATAGTGTCGTACAATAACTCCAACCTAATTCAACAAATATAAACACAAAGCTACTTGTCATCACCTAACAAAGTACCGTTTGACAGACTGACTTAGTATAGACGTTGCTCACCCCTCTAGCGCTATGAAGCTATACTGCCAACCCTTCGCGCGGGCGGATGTAAACTGGGCACCAAGTATATGGATTTACCTGCCCTGCAAAAAGGATTACTTAATCCTACAGGTAATCTAGGCACCAGTACCGTTCGGGTAATGATCGCTTTAAAGCTTAAAGTAAGAAATTAGACGTTAATAAATTAAGGAATTTCCTAATGACCAAATAGATTATTTCAAATGTATTTTTATTTGTACATCTATTGTGGGCGAGCCTCTATTGTATTATGCTATAATATATTCTATATATAAGGAAACATTTAGTTTGTCTATTTAGTTATTTCTATCTTGTTTGCGGCGTTTGCTTAAAGTAAGAAATTAGATCCGCTTCTCAGTCTCGAGTTTTGTTGCACACTGGTTAAGAATTATGGAGGTCTCTTTCGTGGACAGTAACAACGGAAAATGTTTGCTAGTGGTTAACAAGCACACCTTTTCAAAACAGAAAGTGTTGAAGAGTGGCGAAGTGTTTTGGCGTTGTACAAAAAATCCTTAAATTGTCCCGCAAAAGTGTTTATACGCTTGGTGCAGAAAATTTAGTTAGCAGAAGCCAGCTAGAACATAATCATGAACAGAATCAGAGTAAATTAAACCGAAAAGTGATTTCAAATGCGTGTAAACGTAAAGCCGTTGATGATATTTCCGAAAAACCAGCGAAAATTATTCGTCGTGAAGTAGCTAAGGAACTGCCGGAAACAATTACGATAACAGATTTCACTTATATCCGAAGAAATTTGTACAATGCAAGGAGAAAATTTCTTCCTGGGCCTTTGCCACAAAATAAGACAGACATGGTATAGTGGAAGCTGCTAATGTTAAAACAAGCAAGGATGAAAGTTTCGTTTTTATAAACTGTCCAGTGAGCAATATCATAGTGTTTTCTTGTGAGACGAATGTTAGAAGTTTATGTGGAATGCGTAGAGTGTACATGGACGGTACATTTTCGTATTGTACAAAATATTTTTACAATTATTTACAATCCATGGACTTAATAATGGACATTATATTCCATTGATGTTTTGTTTGTTGCCTGATAAACGCAGTGAAACGTATGCAACATTATTTGAAATGCTAAGAAAAGAAATCTTTCGACGTCACTCTACAATATTACGACCAGCTGAAGTTTTTGTAGATTTTGATAAAAGCATTCACACAGCGGTTCGCGCTATATGGCCATCAGCTCAAATCTATGGTTGTCGTTTCCATTTGCACCAATCGTGGTTCAGGAAAATCCAAAGTTTGGCAGAATTTAAGAACACAGATTCCGAAGTAGGAAAATGGCTGCGATATACATTTGAATTAACGTATTTGAATCCTGACGAAGTAGGCGATTGTTTCGCCTTAGATTTGTTTGCCGAAAAACCTGCTCATGCACAGGCTGACGAATACGCCGATTATTTATTGGAGACATACATAGAAGATGATGCTCCTTTTCCTCCACATATGTGGGCTACTGCAACTCCATCGATCACTAACACCACAAACGCATGCGAAGCGTGTCATTCCAAACTAAATGAGTCATTTTATTCAACACATCCAT
This sequence comes from Melolontha melolontha, assembly GCA_935421215.2. Taxonomy (NCBI): domain Eukaryota; kingdom Metazoa; phylum Arthropoda; class Insecta; order Coleoptera; family Scarabaeidae; genus Melolontha; species Melolontha melolontha. The sequence continues at coordinate 160,412,168 of OW285237.1, read as the reverse complement.
CTATTTATATTTTTATCGAAAAGCTTAAGGAATTTCAAATAGACACTTATGTTAAAATTCAAAGTGTTTACACACCAGCAAGAGTTAAAGACACACACGTAAAACAAAAATTAAGAACTCTAAATGAACTGTGTGAACAACTAAATAATGGAACAATATCACGATTACACTTTGTGAAGTGTATATCATTTTATTCATCAGTATGACATCAAATACACTATTTTTTTATTATAGTTTTTATATAATTAAGTATTTGCTTTTATTATTGTTTTCATATGAGTACATATTTTTTATTTTCTATCTTTTTGCTGTACTTCAACTTGAAATACACTATTTCTATATTATTGTTTTTGTTTGCTTTATACGGTACCCAGTTTACATAGACCCTCTGCGAGTACATTTTTAGCTAGTTCCCGAATTACCAACGAGATTAAAATTTCAGGTAGGTTAGTGCCCAATTCACATCCAGCCCTTCACGCGCCATATTCAAATTCCGGGAATTTCTGTATTAGTAAGCCAACTTCTTAAACGGAGAAGCTCATTTTCATTCAACAATAGCTCCAACGCTAGTATTTCAAGGTAAAAGCTACAAACTAACAAAATCGTTTATTAAAACAACAAATAGCAAAAGATTGGACACTAGAGTAAGTGAATATCTTTTAAGGAAAAAGTTATTGTAAATATACAACTCATATACAAAAATTTCGAATCTGTGACAGACGGTAATAAATTCAATCCTATGTCATTATGTCAAATTATATCCAAATAATAACAGTGCTTCAAGACTATAATTATCACATAATTAACTATGTTTACCTAGAAACTAACAACAGATTAAGCAATTAAGTTATGACAAGTCAAGAATAACCTACTTAGCTTTTCAAATTCCTTTCCACATTTAAATGTATCTGTTAATGTACATATATTGATGAAAATTAAAACAATTATATAACCTTTATTATGCCATTAATACTAATTTATAGTAGTAGTAACTGTGTTAAGATTTTTTTCACTTAATTTTTAGTGATGTGGACAAACATCACTAGAGAGATTCAACTAAACGGTTTATATCGAATTGATCTTTTTTTGTTATTTAAGCCTAATTGCCTCAATCCTTATAGATTAACTTTGTCACTGCATCCTACTTATGTACAGTTTAATCAGGACAGATTTACAGTTATTATTACAACTGGTGTGTAGCATTGATAAAAGTATAATTAGTGGAAGACATCTATTGATTTAAGTATAATTGCGAGTTTGGTTTAGATAGTCTCGTCGGTATTTATGTCGACAAATTAGAGTTTAAATTATATCAAGGAAAGAACAAACAACCATTTCATAAAATATTATGTGCAAAATATCCTTGAAATAAGGAAATAATAATATTACCAACGGTTACTAACACACTAGCAAAATTTTGATTGACCGGATCTATCTATTGAAAGAAGTAACATATTGTAATCTTTTTTAAATTATAATTAAAATCGTTTTAGTATATTCCTGTTTTTAATAGTTTGCAGCAGTAATGTTTCCATCAATTTTTTTAAAAGTATCCTACCAGTAATCAATTATGTGCCTGGCTTTTCCTATTGGAGAGAGGTGGGGTTAAGAAGTAACAAGAGGGTTTCTATTCAAAAACGAAACAAAAATAGATTAAGCTAAGTAAATAAATTCACAAAAAAATGTTTCTGATACGCACCGTCTTCATTGTTTGTTTCCTGACATTGCTTGACTTTGTCACGAGGCGTTCAAATTGCGGAACGATGGCCTTGCAGCCAAATCTTTACGTATGGTCGCGAATTGAAGTCTGCAAATGGAGGACCATTAATGGAGATGAAAATCAAATCTAATGCATTTATAATAGTTAGGCGAGTTCTCAAACCAGTTATTGTGTTTGAAATAAATGCTTTCTACATATACGAAGCTAATTATTCGAATTTTTTACTGAAAAAAAATTCGACCTTATGCAGGCTTCGAACCTACGTCCTTTGGTTTGCCGGACTACGCTCTTAACCTTTTAGCTATTAAGGGACCGAAGTTCGAATCGTCGGGAATGTCTTAAATTGTATTAAGAAACAGATATTATACTGCGCCCGTAGTTGGCAAATTTATGCAAATCAATTGCGTTTTCATGAAATAATGTGAATAAAATAAATGCTTTCTATATACGACGCTAATTTTTCGAATTTTTTACTGAAAAAAATTCGCCCTTATGCGGGATTCGAACCTACGTCCTTTGATTTGTCGGACCAAGCTCTTAACCATTAAGCTATTAAGGGACTTCAGTGCGAATCGTCGGGAATGTCTTAAATTGCATTAAGAAACAGATATTATTCTGTGCCCGTAGTTGGCAAATTTATGCACATCAATTGCATTTTCGCGAAGTGATGTGAATAAAATATAATTGATTTGCACAGTTATTGTGATGTTCGGAAAAGCCACGTTCGCAATCAGCTGTCGTTGGAAGTATGTTCAGCATTTTTAAAAGAGTAGATGAAGTATTCCGTGAACGGAAATCTACTATACATACTTTCAAATTCAGGTAAACCAAGTAGACGTGCCACTCTTTAAACTTAATTCTCTCTTTTGACCTCGTCACTAACTGTTTTAAATACTTCGTCAACTGAAATATAAGTAAATATTGCGTATTTACCTATTATCTTCCTTAGCCTTACCGTCTTGCCTCTAGGACTTCAGAAATTGCACTATTTGTAGGATCATTAAACCAGCGATGTCACCTAAATTTTGTCAACTAAACTCTGCAAAAATATTAAAAAACCTACAGCCGTTAAAAGGAAGGTACTTCTGGTAGAGACAAGTTGAGCGCTGGTTTGGGAGTAACGTATGTTGTTTATGGCTTGTGTTATAATCAAGTTTAATACAGTTTTTGGAAAACAATTCCTTATGTTTAAAAGTAAGACAAAGCACTTCATAAATATATGAGTAAAATAAGAAGATACTTATCTTTGATAGATATTTAACCAGATGATGTCAAAATATATATTTGTTAACATATATAGATTTTGACTTCGCCGGCTAAATATCTATTAAAGATACATCATTATAGAAAAATACAAAAATAATAAAGAGAGATACGTAATTCAATTTTCCCGGCATTTGCGTTATCCGCGCCCTCTGTCCCATCTTCAAATACAGTTGACCAGTTCAGTCTTGCCGAACCAATATTTTGTATTGAATTGGCTATCTCGACTTATCTCTGGTAGTATCTGACATCTGATGACAAGAATGGCTTGCTGGTATGAGCGCTTTCGTACAAACGGCTAGACCGCTTTTAGAGAGAAGAAAATACGTATCGTATAAGTTGTGTAGTTCAGTAACTCGTAGCCAGATGGCTCAATATACCTAAAAATAGATTTTCGTGTTTATTGAAACATTATTGAATTATCTGTTTTATTGAAAGTTTTAGAACATAAATCTATGTTGGAATAAAATTGTAAAATTAACATTTCTTGTATATTATACTTTTATTATTAAATGTTCTTATGTTTGTCCAATACATGCAGCCTTACTGTTTCTAATGTTTTACAAGCAATTTTAAGTATGTTTTTGTTTCTTAGAATTGCAAAATTGGTGTTTGACTTGATATGTTTTGACTGTTATATTATATCTTTTCATAGTAATTTATATCTTCTCATTTAAATTAATAAAAGGAAATACCTTCGATAAGTGAATTTACACTTTTATATTCTTAAAACAGTCACGAAATATGTTTTTATTTATGTAACTGTGATTAATTTATCTTTAATAATAATAATAATACACGAGCGCTTACGTTTACAAAGAAAGCGATCATTTATTTCGAATGATTTATCACTTTCATGGCAATTATGGTATTTTACTGTACAATATTATAGTTTAGTCAAGATTATATTCGCGTAAGTGCATGTAAGACGGTAATTATGAGATCAGTAAAAGTGACAATGAAACGAGCGAAAAGTGGAAAGATAAATGATACTGTTTCTGAGCGAATGCTATTTATTAGATTAAGTATGCTTGAATTGTACACCTAAAACGTTAAATAACAGTAAAACTCTCTATGAGTAGGTTAAATGTTGCAGATAAATAATGTAGGTAAAATATTTATGATATTTGATTATCGTTAGTCTTTAATTAGCTTCAATTAGCTTGTATTATGTTTGTAATTATTTCCTTAGAATGATTGTATATGGCAAAGGTCAGTAGCAATTAGACTTCCGCTATATATCTTTTTAATTGGATGTAAAAGATAAATCATTTTAAATCCTTGTTTAATTATTACAGTATTTGGCAATAGAGTGGTAATCAAAGAAAGTTATCTGATGTCACTGATCTAAAATTATTTGTTTATTTTAAGAGTAACTAGTTTACAGTCGCTTTGGTCAATATACTAACAAACATGTATGGTATAATAATAAATTAACATTATTGAATTTAATAGTAATAAGAAAACTTCTGTGAAAGGAATTGCTCTTAATCTAGTTTAATGTATTGAATTGCAATTGTATTTATTCTTACGAAATAAAAGCTGGTTCATATTCTTGTAAATCTTATTTGTCATATCGTGCTTAATTTTTTAGAATATCTTATAAGAAAAATAACATAAATAGATATTTTTCTTCAACAATCTTGCCAGGGGAATTGGGTCTCCCGCAAGTATCAGTTTTCGGCCTGGTACTATTTTTACTCTCTGTAAATGAGTTAGTATTTTTTGTTAACTTTCTTTTGTTTATATGTGTCGATCAATAAGGTCACCCGCAAAACCAAAATTATTTAATAGGCTTTAATAGACTGCTATTTTCCTGATGCTTATATTTGGAAATATGCGAAAAGAATCCATTTCGATCGATCATTGGACGAACTTTGTGAAAAAATTGTGTTTTACGGATATTGCATAGAACAAAGCACTGCATGTTTTATATCTCAAAAGCATTGAAAGATAATTTACGTCTAGTTTAGGTTTTGTTGAAACTATTAGAATTTGTGTTACAGGGAGTATAGTATTTAACAGTTCTGGTTTAATAAGGCAACGCTAAAACCGAGACGGATCTATGACTTAGCTTTTGGAATACTAGATTGGCACTCCGATTTGGTGCATACCAAAGACAGTATATAAATACAATAGAAAACTATCCACAATCAGTGTCAATCAAGGGTACAGGAAAACACTTTGCTGAATGTGATTTAAATGAATTTACATTCAAGCCTGTGGATTCATAAGTTTAAAGTTAATTAAAATGGGTGTGCAAATTTAAAAAAATATAAATCGAAAAAATTATATTACTAACGGCCGTATTCACCATTGCGTTTAGCCTACTGTTAAAATTTAAGTAACTGTTAACTAGCTAGTATTCACCATTTGTAATTTGATACTAGCCAACTGTTAATCTCTCTGTTAGTTAGCCGAGAAAAATCCGAGGGCTAGTGATTATCTGACGTTTCGTAAATAACAAATACTACCTAACCAAGAATATTATAATTTTTTATACACTTGTCATTATTCATAGTCTCATAAACTTTAGAAATACTATGGAAATATTGTTTTTTGTGTAGATACATTTGACGATATATCATCAAGTGATACTGCAGAAAAACATATACCTCTTCATATCGTGGAAAAAGACCTAATTTATTTGTATTAAATGAAGTGGAAAAACGATTTAGATTGAGTAAAAATTATGTTAGACATTTGATTGAATTACTCCCAAATAATTTTCAACCATAAAACAACAGAAATCATTTAGTATCTACGTTCAATCAAGTATTAGTATGTCTGAGTGGTGTGGTTTCGGTGTTGATCCTGTGGTTGTGCGTAATGAGCAAATCCATGGTTTTTTGAACAATTTTCAATGAAAAATTTTGCATATGTAAACCAAATGCACGTGGCACATAGTTAACTAAAATTTAAATTGGACAAAAATAAATGTTGCCGATATAATTAAAATATCCGATGGTTACATCTCCACAATTGACACTGCTACAGAATAATAACTTTTTTAATCAGCGGTTGAGATAGTCCCGAAATCCTCTATGTATGGCTCGCAGCCAGTTATGTGCTTCATTGACTCGGTTAGTGAATCTTTCTTTTTATCTCCCATATCAGCTGCAAATGTAGAAAATGTCATTTCTTCCTTGAAGTCTTCTAAATCGAGTGGATTTGATGACATTTCAGGTTATTTATTAAAATTTATTGGAAAATATATCGCAAAACCGTTGGATTTTATAATTAATATGTAGTTCAAACAAGGTGTCTTTCCCACCCTCCTAAAGTATGTTCATGTTACCCCGATATATAAAAAGGGTGGTAGAGAAAATATTAAAAATGAGCATTTTATCCCATTAGCCTTTTATCTGGTTTCTCAAAGATATTCGAGTCGATCGTAAAAAACTTATTAATTTCTTCAATAAACATAATATCCTAAAACCGTTTCAGCACGGATTCATAAAAGATAGAAGTATTGATACGACACTCAGAGCCTGCATTGACGCGATTGTTTCCGAACTAGATCGCAAACTTTTGACTGTCGGATTGTTTATCCACTTCGGTAAAGCGTTTGACTTGGCGTAATTCTTATTGATAAGTTATGTCATAATGGGGTGCTTGGAGTTGTTTTAGATTGGTTTACATCATTCCTATTGGGCAGAATTCAGAGTGTTATATGGGACGGAAGTCAATTGGAAAATTTGCCTATCCTTACAGATGTACCGCAGGAATCCAGATTAGGTTCCTTGTTATTTGAAGTTTACATAAATGATCTCGAACATTATATTACGAGAGGCACAAATTCATTGGTCATTAACTACGCGCACGACACAAATATTTTGATAACCGCAAACAACTATTCAGATTTGCGTTTGGCTATAGGACGGGTTTTTGAGAAGGTGCACTTTGACACTAGACTTAATAAACTTAAAATTAAGGACGAGGGAACCTGCATGGTAAGATTTCAGCATTATTTCAACACCTCTGACTTTGGTATTGCGGGTATTTCTGGGGCCTCTAGAATCAAGATATTGGGCCTAATAATAGATAGTAGGCTGAAGTGGGGCCAATACATAGATTTCATCGGTAAACAATTGTTAAAGATCTTTATTTGTAAGGGCATTATTGGGATTCTGTAGTGTTGGAATCTTGCGGACAGTTTACTTCGCCTGCTTTCAGTCACTTCTCAGGAGCGGCATTGCCCACTTGGACCAGTCTGTAGACACGCAGAGAATATTTGTAATTCAAAAACGTGCTATCAGAATTTTGGCTAATTTATCCGAGCGAGAGACTTTTAGGTCGGGTTTTAAGATGCTTGGCATCTTGACGGTGTCTTTCATTCATTCAGTTTTCATCATAATACACCTATATATTCTATTCCGTTTACTTTTCAAGATAAATATTATTAATATAAACATTAGATACATCAAATATACCTCTGAATCTTGGGGTTTTTGCATGAATTGCAGATGTACCTGGTGTAAGTTTAGAAGTTATTGGTTGTGCTATTACAATATCTGCCATAGTTGATAAAAGCTCTGGGGTTTTCGTCAGAATTTCAGATGTATCCAGTGTAAATTTGAATAGTATGACCAAAGTAGCATCTGTACTGGATGATGACTTTTGAAAAATAAATTTTAATACCTTACAAACACAATGTTTGGTAATAGTAGGTACCTATATTTTCTTCTACTTGTATACAAAGTTGGAATGGCATTCGAACATAATTTCTTGGTTTCTTTTTTCATATTATTAGGAGTAAAGTGACGGCAGCGAATTCTATAGTTACATATGTAGACATCTCTTTATATTTTATTCTCATACTTCTTTGCCAAAGCTTTCACATAAATCTAATGATTTGTTTATTTATGGTATATTATTGATTTAACATCTTACGTTTCTAAATTTGTAGGAAAATAATGCATTTTCTCTACTTCTACTTCATGACATCCGCAAATTAAGCGCAAATCTTGCGGTATTGGTGGCATCATTGATGAAAAAATGTTTATTTATAGCGGATATATGTAATACTAAAATAAAAAAATAATATAAGTAAATAAAAAAATAAGTATAAACCAAGTTCTTACACAAAATAGTACATAAATTCACTTATTTCTCAACAGAGTTCTTACAATACCACAATAACAAAACAGAAAAAACTTAACTTTGTCACATGTAAACAAAACAGGAAATATAGTGAGAATAAACAGGTTATAAAATGAAGATGCCGGGCACACGCGGTTACAAAATATGTTTGTGACGTCACGATATACACTAGCGCCATCTCAGTCATCTTCAAAAAAAGAAAGAGGAAGATGAAGTAATTCATGTTTTAAATAAAAGACAAAGATAGAAAATTTAACCAAAATAGAACCCTTTTTGCTATGTGTTAACCATCTCGACTTATCTCTGATACTACATGGTATGTATGGTGACAGTACGATTTTTTGGGAGAGGGCGCTAAGATCATCAAGATTAATACGTTTTTGACATTTGATAATTCTAAGAAAGTTACGTACAAAATTTCAAGTAGATACTAGTCTATCAAATACTATTATTTCACGAGCTTCGATAGCAAATAAGCTAGCAGTTTATTGTCAATATGGAAAACAAGAAATTTCTTGTGTTTATAAAATACTAGGTCTTTCGTAGAAGATAAATTAAAAAAGCAAAACAATTTAAAATAGCCATGACAGGGATTTCAGGTAAAGAGCAGACTCCTTACATGAAATGATTCAAAATAGGTTTGCTATACTTCATTGTGGTCATAAGAGCATAGATGGCGCTGAACACTCGGGTCCTGCGTTTGTGTCCACCAAGGAAATGATTAGCAAACTCCGAGATATGATGACGAAAAATGTGTGTGAACATTCTACTGAACGTGTATTCAATATCTTGCACGAATATTTGGATATGATTATCTGTAAGACAAGTGCGCTGGTTTTTTGTCGGACGACTAAAAGTGAAAGCTTTGCAATGTTTGAATATGTATAAGCGTAATCCAAGTCAATTTTTGCAGGGTTATGAAACTGTGAACGAAACATGGATCCATCGTCTTATGCCCGGAACGAAGGAACAGTCGATATAATAGACTTTCATTTGTGAACAGGTAACAAAGGAGGCAAAAGTGGCTTCGTGAGCAACCGTCACTATCTTGCATAAAAATAAAATTTTGACAAACAACATTTGCTCCAGGGATTACTCGAGGCTCTACAATCTCGTCAATGTACCTTCAAGCTGTTAGTACACCATTACGAATACCAACGAGTTCCGTACGAGTGCTTATTGTTATTCCACCCCACACTATTATGGATCACCGCCAAAAGAGACGATCATGAAGTGTATTTGGCATAAAACGTTCTCAAGGCCTCCTCCAGACTCTTGCACGTCCATCATTACCTGTCAGACCAAACTTGAACTCATCGCTAAACATAACAGGAGTCCAATGGCGAAGTTTTCAGTTTAAGTGTTTTCTTCCACATTTAAATCTTCTTCGACGATGTTCTCTGGTCAATTCAGGTACTTTTACAGGACGTCTTGCTCTCAAATCAACCTCTCTTAGCCTATTGCGAAAGATTTGGTCGCTAATTCTTGTTCCTATTGCCCTCACTAGATCTTCCAGGTCACGCGCTGTTTGTGCCCGATTTCAAAGGGCTTGCAATCGCAGAAAACGGTCATCACCTCCCGTAGTTTTCCTTTGCTAACTTCTACTTGCTCGCCTTGTTATGTTACCTGTTTCTCAATATCGTTTCCAACGCTTCCACACAGTTCCCTGCACAACCCCAAGCTGTTGGGCAACATAACGTTGTGTTCTTCAAGCAAAGTAAAAGCTCTACTAACTTCTATCGACGTTAATTGCTGAGCCATTGCTTCTTTTAAATGTTAGTGAACTGTCAAACTGGTTTAATGTTGTTTAACGCTAAAATAGCTCAAAGCCTGCTTAAACATTTATTCTTATGATATTTTTTTTCATTTAAGTTTTTGTATTATTCGAACATTTGAGATTATAAATTAACTATAACGAGAAATATTCGAGTACAATGTTGTAATTACGTGAATAAATTACGGTGCAATATATATTTCGGGTTCGATCCAAACCTCTTAAAATATAAAGACAATATCGAAGTTAAAAAAAGTGACTGCTTTTATTTTTTGAGTAGTGTATAAATTATAATTATCTTTTAATACGCCCAATAAAATCATTCAATGATACAAAGAGTATGATAGCTAGAGAACGGATGCAATTTCCATAAAACGCAATAGGCAATTGGAATGATGTATAACGTCGCACAGTACATCCCGGCGTAATTCTATGAAGTATTTGTTTGACTTACTCGGCCACCTGGTCTCGCACGATAACAATGGACAACTCAGCTATTCTATTCGGAGAATATAGTGTTTTTTAAAGTATTTTCATGAGCGTAGATAGAAGCGGGGTTTTTATAATGTATTTTATTTATTAGTTTATATTTCGTAAGATAAATAAAGTGCTGTGAGTAAGTTTCTTGTTTTCATAGTTTTAACTGTTAATTACATCGTAATTTTTGTAATAGATCCTGTTTAATACCGTTTGATTGAATCTATTTCGACGTAAGTGTGCATTGAATTTCGTTCAGTTTCAATAACTTACGCACACATTTTTAGTTTTCATTTATTTAGATCTAGAGCATTGTTTAAGTTACTTTTTTAGACATGATATGGAAGAATGTCGAGAACGGCATTGTAAAACAATGGCGAGTTGGATTGACGGTCATACCGATTGTATGTCCATTGTCAGTGATTCCGAAATTTATTACAAAATCCGTAAAATATCGTCAAAAATACGTCACTTAGGATCGCAAACACATCTGAACTCTGTAAAACTTTTATGGCGGCTAATATTCCATTAAATAAACTTAGCAATCTCACTTTTAAAATATTTCTTCAAAAATATACTGGTCGAAATGTTCCTGATGAATAAACTTTACGCAAATATTATGTTTCTAGGTGCTATACTAGAACAGTAGAACGCATTAGAAGCCATCTTTTAAATCAATACATATGGATAAGCGCCGACGAAACGGTGGATATGTTAGGACGCTGTGTGGTAAATGTTGTAGCTGGTGTACTACATCCAACTATTTCCTATAACTCATATGTAATAGCAACAAGTGATATAAATAAGTTGATGCGGAAACAGTTGCTGAAACCATTAAGGAGAATATGCAAAAAATGCTTCATTCGGACGCCACGTACAAAGAAAAAATACTTTTATTTGTCAGTGACAGTGCTGCGTATATGTTAAAAACAGGCAGACTATTGAAGAAAACATATCCTAATATGCTGCATATTACTTGTGTAGCACATGCTCTCCACAGAATCTGTGAATATATCAGATACACTTTTCCGGAAGTTGATAGACTTGTATCAGCTTTTAAAAAAGTTTTCAGAAAAGCACCATTGAGAGTAGCTCTTTTCAGGGTAAAATTTCCATCTCTGTCACTGCCTCCCACTCCAGTAATAACTAGATGGGTAACATGGCTGGAAGCTAATAGTTATTATGCTGAGAATTTCGATAGTCTAAAACATTTCGTAAGACTGCTAAAGGAGGATGCTAGAAGTATTGGTGAGTGCAAGGAGCTCACACAAATCCCAAATTTAAAAAATCAGTTGTACTTTCTTCACGAACACTTTGGAAAATTGCCAAAACTAATCACTTATTTTGAAAATCGAAATCTCAAATTGAATGACGGATTAACCACATTAGTATTATTATTATTATTAGTATTATTAGTATAAGAGTTTTCCAAGTGACTTCGGATGTGGCCTTCGGCAAAAGTTTGAAGCAATTCTTAATAGAAATCCAGATTTAATTACATTGCAGCAATTATGTATGGAGACAATTCCACAAAATCTAACGGCTAAATATGAAGAAATAAAAGAATATTTCCAGTATGCACCTATAACCAGTTGCGATATAGAAAGGACGTTTTCTATTTATAAGGATGTACTTAATTCAAAGAGAACAAAATTGACAGAAGAAAACCTTGAGAAACTATTCCTAGTCAATATTAATAGTCCTTTACTCAACTTGAACGACAAAATGTACAAATAAAAATGTTCCAATTATAGAAATAAAATTAAAGACTTTAAGAATACAACTTTTCAACAAATACATATGTATTTCGTAATTTTATAGATCACGACGCGTTTGTTTTCCAATTATATAAATAAAATTAATTAATAAATATGTATTTCGTAATTTTAAATAGATAGATCATAGATAGATCATCCAATTATATAAATAAAATTAAAAACTTTATAAATACAACTTTTCAACAAATAAAATAAGTATTTCGTAATTTTATAGATCACCACCCGTTCGTTTTCCAATTATATAAATAAAATTAAATATTTTAGAAATACAGGCTTTCGCCAGTACTGCACTGGGCTTTGCGTCATGTGGTAAGCGTGTTCGTTCTCTAATTATAACAATTTATATAATTTTATTATGCTTGAGTTTAAAAAAATATTCAAAATTTTAATAATTGAAAAACTGATTTTTATGTCGTATTTAGCACAACTAAATAATAAATGTAAAAATAGACACTATATTATAAATATACATGAGAACATTTATCTTTTTCTTTATTATTTTACTGCATTAACTATTTGATATTACCATATTTTATTCTAGCTATTCATAAATTAGATGAATTCTGAATTTTACGCACATATCGATATTTCATGAACTCTTTCTTAAACATCAAACTTCGGAATCAGTGAAATTCCCCAATGCATTCACATCACGTTGTTCACTATGGCAACCCCAATCATGTGTCAGATACGAAAACCATCAATATTCTGTACCACACGAGACAGAACGTAAGACAAATTGACAGACGGTCAATTCTTTCATATTGTTAGGCGAAGTTAAACTTCGGTAAGGTTGTCAATCAAAATATGTCCCCTATTCACACTTTGTTCAATTTCTCAACTTCTATATTACCAACTTGATCGGCTAAATATTTGAAACAATATTTTGCATAAAAAATGATTTGTTTGCCTATTTTTACAATATAGCATGTTTTAATGGCATTACAGGTGCTTAGGTTCAGGTTTTTATTTAATTTTTTGAGAAAGTGGAAATTATACACAAAAATCAGTTTCTAAGCATTATTTTATAAGTATACAAAGCAAAACAATAAATATTCGATTTTCTAACTCTTTTAAACAGAAAACTTTTATGAATTGACGCTGAATACATAAACATTTCGGGTGACCAATTTAAAGTGACGATTTTAAATTATGGTAAAACTAAAAAGGATTTTAAAATTTCGCTGAGGTAACGTTATAATGTTCTAAGGTAGGCACATTCTAGTAACAATATGATTTTCATAGCAATCACCAAGACAACAGTTTCTCCGTAAAAGAAATTAGAAAATTTAAATATTTTCATTCCCGATTATCCTTCAATAAACTCTAGTTTACAATCACTTTACGAAAGGCGAAGTTAGTCATTTTATATAGTGTTTTTCATCCTTTTCATACTGATTGAATTAGATACAGAGCAGAAATACGTTACAGTGTTTTCCTATTGCTTTTTCACTATGTATCAATTGTGTTTCAACATTTGCCAATTGCAATTCCCACACGACAATTCTTGTCAAAATTATATGAAATGCTTTTCCCATTTGTCAAAACACTTTCACTATTTATCGAATGAGTTCACTGGTTATTCAATAACAATTTTATTATGAATTAATTTAAATTATTAAAATTATAGAAACATAATTTTGTTAATACATACACTGCGCGACATATAAAACCCGTACGACTCTTATGAGCATAAAATCAGAGTTTCTTAGTTGCGAAATGGGACAAATATATTCATACTGTCACTAACAGTCTTCATAGGTTATAACAAGTGTTCATTTGAAAAGTCAATCTAGTAGCATGTGATTTACTGAGAACATTTTGAAGTATGTCGTAAATTAAAATTTACTACTTAACCTACGAAGTCGTACATTTTGACAGTTTCATACATACAAATAAATAACAAATAATAGGTATTTATTGAAAACTATAACAAATGTTGAAGATGGTGTCCTTCAAGATCAATGCACTTTAAAATCCTCCGTTCAAAATTTGTGATGATATTCTGCAACATTACTGTATTGTTATTAATTTCCATGCATTTCTGTTCGATTCTCTGTAGCATATCATTCAAATGTAATATAGGTGTTCGTAATATGTTATTTTTTAGATAAGGCCACAAAAAGAAGTCGCAAGGTGTTAAATCGCATGAACGTGCAGGCCAGGCAATTTCAGTATTTCGACTAATTATACGCTCAACAAAAAATTCTCTTAAATAATCCAAAGATTCTGCAGTACAGTGACAAGGTGCTCCGTCTTGTTGGAAATATGCATTTTTAAGTTCATCATCATGCAACTGATTGACAAATGGTTGTAAAATTTCAGTACGGTACCTTTGAGCAGTTAACGTTCCCTGAAAAAATATTGGTCCAATGATTCGCCTTTGGCTTATCGCTGCCCAAACACCAATTTTCTCTGGATGAGCGATTCTTCATTAATTACATGTGGATTTTCACTACTCCAAATTCTTGTATTTTGTGAATTTAGGTATCCCGTTTTATAAAACCATGCTTCATCAGTAAAGATGACTCTTTGCGAAAGTTCTCCATTATTGTTCATATTTACAAACCAATTACAAAACTGTAGTCTACGTGGGTAATCAATTTCTAACAATTCTTGTACTGCTGTGACACGGTATTGATAAAGTTGCATATCTTTTTTTAATAACTTGTGAGTTGTACCAACAGAAAGGTTTATTTGTTGACTCAAATGTCGAACAGATGTGTGTTGTTCATTTTCCATTATTTCTTCAACACGATTGACAACTTGAGGTGTACGTTTCTTAACTGCTCCGCTGCCTGATTTTCTTAAGAGACTACCAGTTTCAGAAAAAAGTTTTAAAGTTCTATCCAAAGTATTCTTAAATTATATATAATCTATTACCAAATGTGGAAACTCAACTTGAAATTCTACCATGCAATCTTGAACGGAATAAACCCATAAACCATCAATTTTATTACCACTTCGAAAATAAGCCTGGACTAAAAAAAATTTATGTTCGAAAGTGAAAGCCATTTTAAAACTGAGAAGCAATTTATTTAAACCAAAATCGACGCACCATTATTTTATGCACTAACTGATATTTGTGATTGACATTATCAAATGTCATTTGGATTTACGCTTACGGAACAACAAACACATAACAAGTGTTCATTTGAAAAGTCAATCTAGTAGCATGTGATTTACTGAGAACATTTTGAAGTATGTCATAAATTAAAATTGACTACTTAACCTACGAAGTCGTATATTTTGACAGTTTCATACATACAAATAAATAACAAATGTGATTGACATTATCAAATGTCATTTGGATTTACGCTTACGGAACAACAAACACATACTAATATATATGCGTCTTATTCTATCAAAATTTCAAAGTAACCTAGATTGACTTTTCAAATGAACACACGTTACTAATATATTTGCGCCTTATTCTATCAAAATTTCAAAGTAACCTAGATTGACTTTTCAAATGAACACTTGTTACATACATTTATAATATTTTATCTATAATTTAAGTCATATTTGACAAGCCGAAAAAGACATGTCAAATTTGATAAGCCTGGTTTACATTGATAATATGTTAGTGTACGGATTTTATATGTCAGGACATATAACTAACTACTACAACTAGATATGTATATATATATAGCACACGCCAATTAAGTTGGCGCGAGTAGGGGTAAATTTGCGCAGGATTAGAAGTAGTGGAGAGATTTGTATTTGGTTTTACATCAAATGACAGATAATTCTAACCTCTGAGCGTGTATCACTTTATGATCCCCTAGCAAAGACATTATGTTCCGTCAAACGTCAATGACAAATGTATTCTGACAATTACTTGAAAAGTGGGAGTGGACGTTTTTAAACGGCTTCTACGCACCCCCTCCTCGCGCCAACTTAATTGGCGCTTGCTATACCTATAATACATAAGTATTTAATACGTTCGCCATTGCCATTAAAAAAAAACCTTTGCCACAGACCACTTTGCCTTTTTTTGTAAAATACGCATATAAATAAGGCACTGATACTATATTAACGACTTCTTTTCAAAAAATATTGTTATTTTTTTAATTCTGATATGACTCACATGTGGGACAGTGGTCTACAGCAATAATTTTTACCAATAGACCAGATGTCTCATGTATGAGACCTGGCTTCTGACTCTAACAAACATGTAAAAATAAGGAAATAGTCCTTTCATATATAAAAAGGAAATGCAAAGCAAAGCAGAAATTTTATTCTGGTTAATTCGAAAAATTGAAAATTTTAGGAATGCTGTTGCGTAAAACAAGAATTTGGGTCGAGTCCAACTGGTTTTCCTTTATCATTCACGCACACATTGCACGCAAAAAAAGTTTGCTTTCTTTTCTTATTTTTCGAACAAATGCGGCATCTGATCCTTTTTTCGATTTTTTCTGGAAAATGTGGGATCTTTGGGTTTGGAGATGCATTTTTTCCGTCTTGTTTCTTGTCAGCATCCGCAATAAGTGATTGTATTATTTGATCCCTGAAGTTTAGATATGCATTTTTCTTTCCTGTAGTTTTCTAATATAGCCAGTTACTATTCCATAAGCAAACGTCTACCAAATGAAAAAATAATTTTAGGTAGTATCTAATGGTTTTCCTCGTTGTGGAGTAGTATGAAGTCATTTGATCCGTTCGATCAATGCCAGACATATATTTGTTGTCAATAACGATATTTGGTTTCACAGATTATGTGCCCTTTCTGTTCCGCGTTTCTTGCATCTCAAATTTATGCGCGTCGAAATGACAAAGACGTCACTTTTGTCGTGCCATTTACCAACAATAACACTACCTTTTCTTTTCCATACAAACTCGCCTTTCTTTATCTCTTTATTTATAACAACCTTGGGATTTCCTTTCTTATTTTTTCAGAGTGTGCCAACAATATGTGTTTTTTCTCTAACATTTTTTCTGCAACACCTACACTTGTGTAAAAATTATCCAAAAAATTGTATGCCCCTTTCCTTCATAATACTCCATAAGTTTCTCTACCCCAGCATATCCGTGCCCATTGCATTGTTTTTAGTGGTACCCTTACCGGAATATATAAGAATATTTAGTAAAAATCCATCCGGCGTACATAATTCATACAACTTGATCCCATATTCAGCCTCTTTGTTAGGGATATACTGTTGAAAATACAGACGACTGCGCTACAGCAATAAAGCTTCATCTAACGACGAAATCTAGTCCAGGATAATAAACGTTTTCTATGTTGTTGACAATATGGTTTACAACGTTGATTATTTTATGTAAACGGCTACTAGTGTCGTCATTATCGTCGTAAAAACACAAGCAAAGCAAAATCAGTTCAAACCGATTACGTCCCATCGTTTTATGAAGTAGTGGATGATGATAGACTATATTTCTTGACCAATAGTGCTTCATACTAGGCAATTTTATATTTCCCATGGCAATTCAAAGAGATAAAAGTCTCATCATTTCATCTCGTGTTGTATTTTTCCATTTAAGTATATTTGATTTTTCCTGCGGAGCCATTTTTGATAAGAAAAGTTGTGCCCTAGTGTTTGTCCAATGAACAAGTTTATCAATCAATGCAATATCAAATAGCAGAAAAAATATTTGAAGAGGTGATGCATTTTTAGGTATATCTACTTTCATACCTTCTTGTTCATCGAATAATCGAATCGAATATTTCTGGATTTCACTCTATATCAGTCCACTCATCTTCATCATCGATATTATTTTCTTCACCTTGGTCCACATTATAATTACTATTTTTGTCATCGGTATTATTTTCACTGTCATTAGTCATTAGCCACTGAACCTGAATTTTCGGGAGAAGACAATTGCCACTGTCAGAATCTTGTTATGGTTCTTCAAAAGAATCGTCATCTTCATCAGAGTTCAAAACATTTTCATCAGCTTCAAAAACTTTTCTGGCTTCTTCTTGTAGCTCAGCCTCAGTTAAACGTCTTTTTCTTTGACGAATGCATATCAGAATAACATTTATTTACAAATATATATAAAGATTTATTAGAGAAGCAAGGATACTAGTTGAATGTACGAAAACAACATAACCTCAAAAGATATCCAGAGACCAGTTGATTCACAAATGTGCCATACATTTGTATAGACCTCTACGGAGTTTAGAGCTTCTATCAATAGACCATACAAAATAAACTCACTTTAAGTAAAGCCACGTCCTCGGATCATATAAGAGCCGGTAGTCTATAAGATAAAGCCAGCCGACTCATATATGAGCCGAGCGGTAACAAACGTGTTAAGAAAGAATTTCCTTCCTTTTTAAATAATCTCCCAGGTACAGTGTTTTCCTATTGCTTTTCACTATATACTAATTGTGTCAATTGAAATTCCCATTTGTCAAATGTGTTTCACTATGTATCAAATAGATTCCCGTTTTGTCAAATCAGTTTCATATTTGTCAAGTGTATTAGATCGAAGACAAATTACAAAAATTAGTAACGATGTGCGTGGCTTAATAATTAGTTAGTAGTGTAAATCGCGGATTACCGTTTACTGATGCTTGGAATCAGTTTAGTATAAAACCCAACACAGTTAGAAAAATTTATTCAGCGTATAGGAAAATAGGAGAAATAACTAAACAAACGGCAGGACAATGAAAATAATTATTAGCTCCTCAACTAAAGAAACTTATTTGTTATTGTGTTCCAAGATTGTACACGAACGGTTCCTTAAAGTAAAAATGTGTACTTGAATGGCTCGGGATGCAAATTTTACTTTCTACAATCAATAGGCCATTGAACGATTTCCATTACACAATTAAAAGGGTAACAAATGTACCAAATCGAAGAAATACACCTGAAACTCTACAAAAACGTTTTGAGTATGCCATAGAATTATGTATGAGAGAGAGAAAATATTCTTTATTAATCAACTTTAAAGATATGTTGGCTGGTTTTAAAAATCAAAGTATTAAAAATTACATAGAGAAATTAACACTAACAGAAGATACGAATTACTCACTATGGCGACAAGAAAACATTATTTATTTTTATTTCTTTGCTTCTTTGATGTTTATTCTGTAAAATTTTTGAGAAGTTTGAATTTAAAAATCTAGCATGTCAACATAACGGGTTGGCCATTTAATGTTGCGGTTTTAAAAATCGCGCTATTCCCTTGTATATATAGAAATTAATATAATATATATTTTTTACACTAGAGGGCCAAGCGCGGTTTACAATAAATATATGAAAAATTTGCCTTGTCAGTTTTCAAGATGGCGTCGTATCAATGGAAGTGCGTGTGGAATTAATAAAATATTATTATAGAAATGGGGAATCTTTTGCAGCTACGGCAAGACACTTGCGTACTCTATTCGGGAGAAATAACGCACCAACGGAAAACACTATAAAAAGGTAAGGAAAAAAAGATAAATTTAGAAAAGTAACAAAGTATTCGTTATCGTGCTTCCATGTCTACTAATCCGACAATATCTTTGGATTGTAGTGAAATTTGAAGCAACAGCATCTGCGGCAGACGAAAGATCAACTGTTAGAGAACGTCAAAAGACCATCCGGGTACCGGAAACCATAGAGCGAGTACGGGAGCACTTTACAGCTCAACCTTCAACATCGACCTCAAGAGCATCTCAAGAACTTGAAATACCCCGTACAACTCTAAGGCGGATTCTAAAGCAAGATCTAAAGATGAAAGCATACAAAATCCAGATCGATCAGCCGTTGAGACCGTTTGATATGGACCGACGCTACAATTTTGCGAACGAAATCATCGAACGCATTGAAAATGGCAGCATGTCATTGGAACGAGTGTGGTGGTCGGATGAGTCACATTTCGATGTATCCGGTTATGTGAATAAGCAAAATTGGAGACATTGGGTGACAGAAAATCCACATCTAGCAATTGTTCGCCCTCTTCACCCTCGACGGTTGACTGTATGGTGTGCTATCTCGTCGACAGGAATTATCGGTCCCGTGATTGTCAATGGAACCGTTACTTCGCAAAAATATTGTGAAATGCTTAATGAGTCTTTTATTCCCGTTGCGCATGGATTAAATATGGTGGAGAATGCATGGTTTATGCAAGACGGGGCTCGTCCGCATCGCACGGAAGAAGTTTTCAACATTCTTGAAGAACATTTCGGTAACAGGATCATTGGTCTTGACGCTCAACAGTTTACAGGCGGAGGGATAACATGGCCACCATATAGTCCAGACCTCAATCCTTGCGATTTCTACCTGTGGGGATCATTAAAAGATACGGTATATCGCGATGGTATAGACACCCTGGATGACCTTGAAATGGCAATACGGCAGCGAATAGAAGTGATACCGTACGCCACACTCCAGGCAGTTTGTGGAGAATTTGGGAAGAGGCTGCGAAATGTTATCGTTGCTCGAAGCTCTCACTTCGAAAACCTGATTTATTAAACCGCAGATCTTGTTGTTTAATTGCACAAATAAATCATTTTTTTAAATTAATGTTTTGTATGTTTAATATGACTTCAAAAACCGCAACCTTAAATTGCCAACCCTGTACATTAAACCTAAATGCAAGAATATATTAACGAAAAATTAAATGGGGTCGCTTCATTGGAAATATTAAAATTTCTACGAACAAAAGTGTACCTGCTACGATTTTCGTTTAGATATTAATCAATAATATAAAAAAAATAAAATATCTAAGACTCATGATCTGAGCAATTAAGTAATTATTTTTCTACCTACTTCTTTAAGTAATTATTATTTTTTATAAATTTATGGTATGGAAATAAATCTTTTGAACATTGCACACATAGCTTACCGTAAAAAGCTTCTCACGATTCAGGTCTTATAAGTGGGTACCCACTCGTTATTAATTAGCAAAACATAATATAAAGTACGTGTGTACAGAAGATTGCACCCACAGTAACAATACCACAACGAAAAACGAACACATTCATTTCATATTTTCGCATCCATTAAAAATAACAAGTGAAATTACCCATCGTGAGTCTAATTTTTTTTAACATACATATTTCGCGTGATTAGAACACAATGGTTCGGTCAAGCAATACAGAAAAAGGCAAGATTCCAATTTAGGATTGTCATGTCTCCTTTTTATCGCATAAAAGAATTATTGTATATCGGCCAAAAAGAATGATTGTTAGAATTCGAATAACTTTCTATGGTCTACTAAACGATGAATGGCTTAAACGTTCAAATTTTCGTAGGCTGTCATTTGGGATTTAAGAATATACCTGTCATTTCATAATTACATAGTTAAGTGCGGTATATATTAAATCTAAGTGTGGTAATTACGAGTATGTAAGATTTTTAATGAAAACGTGTTATTAAACGTTTTTTACACCTGATGAAAATAAATATCATAAAAAATTGTAGTTTTATAAAAAATTAATGAAACTTTAACAATGTATAACCTGTAAATTTATGATATAATGTATAATATACTAAAGGTCATTAAAACTCAGGTCTGGTATTGAAGGACTAATTTTTAGCGGAATTCAGGTTCACTAATAAAAAATATTACAAATGAACTGGATAATGCACTCTACATTATAAACCATTTTGATTTTTCAGAATAAAATATAAATTGCAACTTATCTTTACATAAAGGAGTATTTCAAATTTGGCTTTCTTTTAGTGAATTCTTTTATAACATTGTGCTGTTATAAAACGGAGAAAACACTAATATGTATAATATTAAAATTCCGAAATTATACGTACCTATGCTGCAGTTTGAGACGATGAAACGAAATCTTATTAAGGTATCCAACTTATACCGGATTCTTTTTTTATCGTTACACACACATCGCCCTATGTGTAGAGCTAAAAAAATAAAAGTCAATGCATTGGTGGCATAGTAGCCAACCAGTTATACACCAGTGACGTATTTTTCCAATTGTCAAATATTTATGATTTTTCTTTTATATTTAAATCTTAAATTAAATACATTTTATTGAAAAATAGATAATTTATTTAATACAGTTAATTATCCTAAGACGCGTATACTTTGTGCGAAGACAATTTTAAATATTTTTAACAAATTTTTTTAAAGATGATGCCTCTTTTCTAAATTCCCACAAAAAAAATAAAACTAATCACGTGTTAACAGAACACATGAAGCTGAATATCATGTGTTATCTAACAGAACAGTCGGCAGGATCGCTTTTAAATGTAGCCAGGCATTTTGGAGTATCGTATAGTTCAGGGTTCAAGACCCTGAAAGAATTCAAACATAAGTCATACAAGATATCAAACCAGCAAGAGCTTTTCGAGGAAAATAAAGTAAAACGAACTGATTTTTGTGATATAATGTCTAATTTGTTAAATGGAAACGAAGATATTTTAAATAAAATAATTTTTACTGATAAAGCAAACTGTTCCGTAATAGATTTAAAAAGTTTCATGCACATTCTGTATGGCAATCTAAATAATTTCCCTTTGAATGCTTAAGCATTAATATCTTTAATAGTTAGAAAGCATAGTAAGATGAAACACATTGAATTATTTCTTTAGCTAATAGGAAAAGGTTGGGTGTAATTTTATTAAAATAAATACTTAGGTTACTTATTAATATTTTTAAAATTTTTATTTAGGAACATTATCACATTAACATTTTTCGGTTTTAGTCTTGCACACCTTTGTTCTATTACTAGCTGTACTATACACTCTCACTTCCTGCTGAACTCGTTGGAATACAGAAATATTTCCTAGCACATTGTTTTAAAGGTTTCAGTTCCATTCCTGTTACCTAAAAGAAAATCCAAATAAATAATGCAATTACCCTTCTTTTCTAAACTTACCTTCCAAAATAAAAGAGGATCTATGTCCTCTTTTGAATTTGACCTTTCGAGGTATTTCTTTTTAGTTATTATTACATCAGCTGTAATTAATTTTACTTTCTAATATTCTTTCCTGCAAAAATTCAAATAATTAAAGTGGCTTTTGATGTGACAATGTTTGTTTCGATTACAGGCATTTGTTCTTTATTTTCAGGGTGTATTTTCTTCGTTATATTAAACATTTCTTGTTCTAGAAAAGAAGCAGCCCCAATAGAAATTTCAGTACTATGAAAATCTTCTCTTTCAAACCAAGGGTCGAAAACAGTTGCTACTATAATAACTGATCGTCCTTCCTATGAAAATAACCTTGCTTTAACAGATTCCAAAAGTTCGTTGCATAATGTCTTCCCTTCTTCAATCTTTGATTCCAGTAGTGATGCTATTAGTCCAAAAGTTATTGTGATTATTAAAGAAATAGTAACATATTTATTACTACTGCTTTTTAAGATAAATTTCTCTATTTTGCAAAACCACTTATTCGTAAGATACCACAAAATGTTATTTGTTCTTATCGTGTTACTGAAATGCCCCCAATACGTGAGTTGCGTTCAATAATTCAGTAGAAGTAATGTGAGGACGTTCTACAATCTCATGGAATGGTAAAATCTATTTGTACCTTTTTGTTATCAACGCTTTCATATTTTCTACCTTCTTTGGTACACTAATTTTACGTTTCATCTTTAAAGAAATACTATCCATCTTCTTTGAATTTGTCAAAAATATTTAAAATTGCCTTCGCACTTGTCCCTATTTTGGAAAAATAATTGATACTCGCCATTATTTTAAAAAATTTAAAGTTTTATGGCAAATTCTTCCACGCTTTGCTTTTTGGAAGTCAGAAAGGTGATGCGGTACAAAACGACTTTTTTAAAACGCAGGTGATCGTGTATGATTGTTTTAACAGCTGAGGATCCAATCTTGAGTCGATGCTCTATTATCGCATAAGTGGCTTTATTGTGCTCTTCAATTATTTTTTAACAGCAGCAATATTTTTTCAATAACAGCCGTAGGAAAACGCCCTGCTGCTTTTTGATGCTGAACGGAGTTCCTTTCGAGTGAAAATTCCTTATACCATCGGTAAATTGTAGCCAAGGAAGGTGCTTGTTCACTAGAAACCTAATCTAAACTCTCTTTGTACTCATAAGCACTTAAATCTCTTTTAAAATCATAATAAATTATAATTCGAAAGTGCTTTCTGATTAATTTCATTTTCTTTGACTTCTAAAAAGTTGTAATGTACCACTATGTTTATTAAAAATCACTCTTCAACTTTTACAATGTAGTTTATTGTATAACAACTTTTACATTTATTTTACAATAATTGCTTAATTCTAAGTGATGGGCTAAATCTAACTGTTCGTTTGTATAATGAACTTATTACTGCATAAGCGTTAGAATGAATATGAATTGTTACACTTATTGTGTTGCAGACGTACTATACGTGCTATGTATATGAGAGTTCGAATATGAATGTTAGTGATCGCAACCTTTCTGTATTAGTCCCTTCAGATAGATATTAGATGGAATTTGTAAACTAAAACACAGACGTTTAAAATAACATCGGGGGCGTAACAAGGTCAAGATACTGTGAGAAAGAATTTAAAAGATATGTATTAGTTTTAAGTGGTAACGTTACAGACAAGGGTATTTCTACGCAATAAATTTAAAGTTGTGGGAATATGGAATATTGAAAGGGAGAAATAACAGATACGTTAAATGGAAAATATATGTTTTCTGTGTTCTAATTTATGATATCTATTTAGTAGATGTCGTCTGTACGATGTGTGCGTAAATAATAATACAACAAAAATTTGGGAAGAGAAATATAAGAATACAATTTATATTTATGAATAAGTATACACAAAACTTATTGATTATTGTTCTGACTCATTTATTAGAGTTTATTACAAAGTTATAACGAACGTAACTTGATCAACAAAACGTCAAATGACAGAGAAAGAGTTACTCTAAATAAACACTGTATTATTGTGTTTCACAATTTATTAGATTTTCTTATTCTCGATAAATTTAACTTATCCCTCGTATAAATATATTTCTCCATTCTTCAAACTGAAAGTAAAACACACTAAACAGACAGATTAGGAATTTTTGTACAATTGCTCTCGAAATAGAAACTACATACACATAGGTATTTACTCATACCTATTAACTAAGGTTTGTTTAGATGTAAAAACGTGTGATTATTGTTCCTTTAGACATCTATTCATTCGCTTCAAAACAATTATAAACCGATTTTGTCAATTTTCTACATGAGAAAAGGATTCTTTTATGCCGAGAGAGAAATAAAAGCAATTCTTTACATGCTGATCTTATAAACTCAGCTAAGACAATTAAAAACGAATTACGTCTAGCCAAATTAGATATAAAAAAGGAGCTCAGTTCCTACTGTAAATATAACATATTGCATGTTACATGATCCTTATTGAATACTATTTATATTTTTCCTATGATACGTTATACGTTTTCACTCGTTTACATTATTATTTCTTTATACGTGTACTTGCGTTAGCATCATGATCATGAGTAATATCCCACAGTGCTTCTAGCATTTACTATTTAATTATAATTTATGGTGTTCCCATACTTACATAAATCATCTCACAGCTGCGTTCATGTATGTACATATTTGTGTTGATTTTACGATAAAACTTCAACCTCTTTAACAGTTTACTAGATTTCCCAGCGGGGCACTTGCCCTTAAACATAGTTCCTGCTCCGTATACATGGAACATATAGTTTAATAAGTAATTTTGCAAATTTACTTGCCTTTTATATTAAGCAGGTTATTTATTAAATGTAATATATTAATTAATTATTTAATTAGAACCACAATAAAAATTTGAAATTTTAATATACAGTGAGGACACGTGGGTTGAAACAAGTTCATTTAAAATTCATGGGTTTGCTTTTTGGAAAAACGCTCGAACACGTCTATTTTTATTTTTGGCTGCGGTTGTTCTGATTGCAAATTCATGTACACGGGCTGGCCCAAAAATAAGTTACAACCATCAACTTCATTTTTTCAAATGAAAACACTTATTTTTTATTTCATTTTTGAATTTTGAATTTTTTAAATTTTCGAATTATAAGGATGTTTTATGTACCATATCCTACGCACAAGTGCGTAGGATAGTTTTGCATTGTTCTGTTATAATATAATTTGATTGTCGAACATTAAAATGTCGCGACCATTTTGTCTGGTTAGTGGATGTAAAGACAATAAAGTTCAGAAAATGCAATATTTCCCTAAGGGATTAGAAGAGTAAGTAAATATAAAACAATAATGGATTTATGTTAAATATAATATTTCCAGGTTCAAAAAATGGCAAGAATGCGAATTAAATATTCTGGAGATTCTCTCAGAAATTTTATAGCTGAGGATTATGTGAATCACCTGAATTGATTAACATAATCCTCAGCTATAAAATTTCTGCCTTGCCCTGGGAACGAACTAAATATGACTCCTTTTTGTCGCCTCTTACGACATGGCAGATGTACCAGACTGAGTATTCGTCTGGCCCCAGACAGGCCAAAAAAACAGTGTTCAAGGTGGAAGGAAACAAACAAACAACCGGACTCCGTTTAGTCGCCTTCTACGACATAGTGGATTACACCAGACTGGGTATTCGTGAGCCCCCAGACAGGCCGTAACAACATATACAAGATGGAAGGAACAAAACTGAACAACCGGACTCCGTTTAGTCGCCTTCTACGGCATGGTGGATTACACCAGACTGGGTATTCGTGAGGCCCCCCAGACAGGCAGTAACAACATATACAGATGGAATGAATCAAACACACAACCGGACTCCGTTTAGTCGCCTTCTACGACATGGTGGATTACACCAAACTGGGTATTCGTGAGGCACCCAGACAGGCCGTAATTATAACAATTACAATAAGGCTACATCGATCAATATCGGTGATGAGAGAGAAAGAAAAAGAAAAAAACTTGAAAGAAATTAAATATATATTAAAATAACGAATAACGATACCTATACAGGTAAGTTCGTAGGAAATGGAGCGAAATATATTGAAGATATCATTAATAATATTACAAAATAACGTGATGAAGCGTTGAACGTTACGGACATGTAACAACGCTTGGATGCTGACCCTTAATTTTTTTCTTTGTCATTCACTTCAACCTCGCCCTGAAACTAAACTTCACTTTGGAAATAAACCTATGCCCGTATTTGTTTTATTCATTTAGACTTTATTTCTAAATATTCTCCATAATATGCTCATTCTAATATGATAATCTAATTTAATGATAATTTAGATTACCTACATAGGTATTTATGAAATATTATCTAATATAGTTTTAACTGTTTCACTTGCTGTTGATGCGACAGAACCCATTCCAAGTACTTCGTACTTCTTTCCATCCTTTTCAATAATTCTAGCGATAGAAGAAATCCTCACGAAGCAAATTTAATGAAAATTATTATTGAGTTTTTGAAAAACAAAGTATTATTCTAGTAAATACGTATTTTTACTTTGGAGTTTAAATTATTCTCTTTCAACAACAAATATACTTTATTTTTTAGCAAGATATTGTGCTCATGATTATCTTAGATACATACACAGTATTAATCAAAAAGTAACAGGAATTATTTTTCATGTTTTATTTATTACATATCGAAAACCTTTTAAAAAACATGTTTTCTAGCAGCAATTCTTTCTTTCTATAGTAAATATAATTAGAGCGAAAAGGTAATTGCTGGGTAAATTCAATACAATAGGACATGTATTTCCTATGATAGATTATAACTAAAATATTAAATTTCTGATAAAGATAGGGATTCACAATGTAATTCTGTTCTATAATAAGATAAAAATCTGCCACTATTGGTTCAGTCACATTGTTGAAGCTTATTTTCATTAGAAATTTAATTATTATTAACAAATTTTAAAAATATCCAGAAGAAAAGATTGAAAATTCCCGCATTAAATACTGTAAAGTTTGTCTTTGCGGGTTCTTAATTAAAACTAACGATAACTTTAGACACACACTATATTAATAATAAAACGTATAACAATATAAAAACTAACTACTAGCAATAAGCACGTTTATGTATTTATATTTATATAACATTTATCCACGATGCTTCGGTATGGAATGGTCCAATCTCTTCTTCGACAGCTTTTATATCGTGGCTTATACTTTCTCGATGCATGCAGAACACTCGAGAAAATGCCAGAGGTATGACGCGCTTCGCGTCGTTGGATGAGTCATCACAATACTATTGCGCCATCTACTTTCATTCCAATCGACCAATTCAATATTCAGGAGTAAACTTAAGTATAGCAAACGCCAGTTAAGTTGGCGCGAGGAGGGGTAAGTTCGCGCAGGATTAGAAGTAGTGGGGAGATTTGTATTTGGTTTTACATCAATGGTCAGATAATTCTAACCTCTGAGTCATTTTCTCACTGCGATATTCATTCTTACAACATCGCAGTTGAGAGCACCTACGTTAAATACAGCGTAAATACGAACCCGGAAGAAATGGCCGGAAGATATATCACCAAAACCGTAACGAATATAACTCTGAAGAATAACTTCAAAAGAAGATGTACGCCGCAGCAACGACAAGACGCAGAAATTATCATTAGCCAAACAACCGACGAGGAAGATATCCAAAACCTTCTACAAAGGCAACCACAGATATTCATCGTCGATCCCGTCCAGCCAACATGTGAAATAGAATTATTAGTATCGCCCGAAGAAAATGAAGAAGAAGAAGATACAAGCCCGGCAAACCCGCCCGACAACAACTCGGATCACATAATCAACGTCCAACTCCAAAACGATTTTAAAATGGCGAAGAAAACGGCAAAAAAACAAAAAACAGACCACGCAAATACACCTATCGAAACAAAAAACGCATACAGTGTCCTCGAGAAAACAATCACCGAGGAAAAAATGGAAGAAGAAACTGAAATCACTCCACAACCTTCAACTTCATACAACAGCACTCCCAGGGTAAGTGATAAGACACACACTACACTTAACACAAAAACTGAAACAAAAAAAACACACAAAGTCGCACCAATTATCATAATCGAAAAAGACAAATCGACATACATACGACAATTACTTAAAACTAATAACATCAACACGACAGAAAGCAAAATGGTGAAACCAGGAATTCACATAGAACCGACAACTGACGAAGACTACAGAAAACTAAAACACACTCTAGACAACGAACATATACAATACTACACTTTTCAATTGAGAAGTGAAAAGACATTAAAGGTGGTGATGCGTGGCATTCCCACCTTTATCACCGAAACTGACATCACAGACGACTTGGCGGACCAAGGATACCCGACTTTAAAAATCAAACGGATGAACGGCAAACACGGAATACCAGCACCACTTGTATTAATCGAACTGACGAGACAATACAAGTCAATCTACAACTTACGCGACTGCTGCGGACTGACGATCAAAATAGAACAACTAAACAAACGGACTGACATTATACAATGCCACAAGTGCCAGACTTTCGGACATCACCAACGGAATTGCAACATTAACTACAAATGTATGAAATGCGGAGACGGACATTCGACACATCTATGTACTAAAACAAAAACAACCCCACCAAAGTGTGCAAACTGCGGTGGTCCTCATCTATCCACTTTCATTAACTGTCCCAATAACCCAAACAATCCTACAAATAAAACCACACCTCAACCTAAATACGTACCAGCACCACCCCCAACAAGTAATCCAAGGACACAAAGACAAAACAAGACAAAACTTAACACAGTTGACGAATTAGCACTTGCCTTAGGCAATATGCTAATAACACTACACTCGACTAACGCAACAAACGAACAAATACAACACTTCGTTACACAGACACAGACAATAATAACACTATACAACAAAACACAATAAACACACAACTGAAACGCAAAAAAAAAAAAATGTAAACGCGACTGACGCACAGACTGCACAAACAAAACACGTGACAACAAAAACAAACACAACAACGCACGATATTAATCAGACACAAACGCATCACAACCCTGGGAGATACTTAACAACGGAGTGGAAATGGAGGCAATCTTCGACCACGATTCAAAATTCAAAGACTCATGAAAACCTCTGAGTGACAGTTGATTGATAGATTGATCTGATGTCATTCAATTAAGTTGGTTTGTCATGAAAATGTGTATAGTTTCTGGTTACTAAGGTAAAACGAGTTTGTTTGCGTCTTATTTTTTTCCAAAAAAACGC
Organism: Melolontha melolontha; assembly: GCA_935421215.2. NCBI lineage: Eukaryota > Metazoa > Arthropoda > Insecta > Coleoptera > Scarabaeidae > Melolontha > Melolontha melolontha. Next base: position 160,381,943 of record OW285237.1, on the reverse strand, counting down.
AGTCCGTTTAAGTTATTGTGCAAAAATGAATATTAATGGCAGTGAAGGAGATAATTTATGCACAAGCACTACTGTAAGCAACCACCAAGTTAAGATATCAGATGATTGTCCATATATAAATATTGTAAACTCATCTAATGTTACTATTACGATTACAAAATAAAATTGATTGATATATTTAAATGCTTCGTCAATCTGACAGTTAAATTAATTTTGACTTAAATAAATGAACCAAAAGTCATTCACTACAGTATTCACTTTATTCCTAGGGAAAATCGAATATTTTATTCCCTAGAGAATAAAGTAGTCTAATATATGTCAATTGTCAGATGTATAAGATGACACTTTATTCTCGGTCTGGAGAAAAATATTATTAAAAACCTGGTGTTAATAATATTTTATATTATTAAAAATACCTTTGTATTATACAAAACTGGTGGGGTTTACCTACTCATGTATGTTTCAATTATTCTGATACTATATTAATATATGTATAGTTTTCTTTTCATTGTGACATTCCATGTAATTCAGGAAATAAATTATTATTTCGATTATGACACGTTCGTCTAATGCATTTGTTGTGCCTAGAGCAAGAACGAATATTTTGAAAAAGGCACCAATTACACATGCCAATGGTCTTTCTTCCGAGGACCCATTGCCATCGTACTATTTACTGGTACCATCTCTAATATTTTTTTGAATTTTCGCGTTGGATATACAGTAAAGCTTGGTTATAACGTACCAAAGGGGAACTTATAAAGCGGTACGTTATATCAAAAGTACGTTAAAAAATATGTTTAATTTTCTTTGTTTTTGTTAATTCTTTAGAAAAAAGAACATAAATATGAACATATAACGAAAGCAACAACAAAATTACAAAATATTTCGGTTTTAAAACAAAAACATAACTCTTAAAATATACATACATATAGCAAACGCCAATTAAGTTGGCGCGAGGAGGCGTAAGTTGGCGCAGGATTAAAAGTAGTGGGGAGATTTATATGTATTTGGTTTTCAGATAATTCTAACCTCTGAGCGTGTATCACTTTATGGTCCCCTAGCAAAGCCATTGTGTTCCGTCAAACGTCAATGACAAATGTATTCTGACAATTACTTGAGTGGGGGTGGACGTTTTTAAAAACGGATTCTGGGCAAACCCTCCTCGCGCCAACTTAATTGGCGCTTGCTATACGTAGTTGCCCATCTCGGGTTATCACTGATATTGGGTAGTTAATACACTTAACTTGTCACAGCGTGAAAGAATCGTTTGTACCATATTAACCCTATTGGAAAAATTATACTGTATGTGCGTATATTTTCAGAATCAAATGATACACGAAAGTTGTTATGCTCATCTCGCTATGAATTCAAGAGACCATGACTTCTGTAAGTTTCCGTATTTAAATACGAAATCATAATTTCCCATAAAAATCATACTAATTTAATAAATTATTTATAAACGATTTTTTATTTAACCGTAAATTTCCTTCGTTTAGTAATTACATTTTACAATTATTTCCAGTTTATCGGTAAAAGTAGAATTAGTTAGGACAAAATTTAAATAATGCGTTCGGGAAATGTCATTCTCTGTTTTATAACACTTCCACTCATTTAAAATTAAAATTTTTCGTCGAACCTTTTAAATCTCTCCTAGTGTTTTACATAAGGTGAAATCCATTTGAACTTTTATCACACATCGGAATCAATTTTAATACTTTAGAAATCTACCGATTGTCGTGTTTAACTCGAGGAAATATCAAAGACGTTAATCTGAAACATATGTATGCTGATAATAATACAGTTCAATTGATAATGCTAACGTGTCTTGCATTAATATAAGCCTGTCTCTTTATAGTGGAAATAATTGATCTGACATAAATAATATACCGATAGATTAATTAGAGTACTTCTATCATATCGCAGTCCTTTATTAGTAAAACAAATATATAAAAAACTATTGCGTAAATTGTCTTTGCATCGAATGCATTTTTGTTTTTAGGTGTTTTTATATATACTCTTTCCGCTACAAACTACTTTAAGCGGTGGATATTACGAGTTCACTACTGGTTCATAAATCGCTTAGATATTTGCGAATAATTTCGTGTTTGTTTTCAACATCGTCATAGAATTGGGCTTGTAAATATAATTTGCAAAATTGTAATAACTGTATTGTACAAAATTACACATTAATTTCATGATAAATACACATGCAATAGATAGTCAAGGAAGTAAAATTATATACGAAGAACGCTCTCTCTGTGACATTAAATTCCGTTATTTTAGAAAGGTATCAAAAAATAAATGCATATTAAAAATTGCAATACTTTTACCATACCTTATGTTTCCCATGCCCTTTTTTTCTATTATTTATTACAGATCCTGTAACATATATTACACCTTCGAAACTGAGCTGCTAATTGGACAAGATTATGTCAACTGCGAAGTAATTTCTTTTAATTTTATATTATTATTCTAGCAACTTTCCTCTATTACATGGTGGCTCATAGCATTCTGATTATAAATAGTACCTGTAACTCAAGCCTTTTTTTAACAGTTTGCGTGCAGTAATAATTAATCTGCACAATACCCTGTTAGCTTCTATACGAGCGATACTTTCTTAATAATAATAATAAAAGTCTATATTGCGCAACAGTTAAACACCATTAATAGGAAAAGATAAAAAAAATTAAATACCCTCAACAGTAATTAATAACATTAAATAAATAAAAATTAATTGAATAAAACAAAATAAAATTTTGCAATCCCGTAGAGTTTCAAAGACAAATATTTCGCAAACCCATCCAACAAAACATCGATGAAGCATTACTTCAATGGCTTATGTATCAGAGAAGCATGAATACTACAATAAGTAGGCCCATCCTCCAGGCTAAGACTAAAGAGTTTGCAAAATTATTTAATGGTTATATAGATTCAAAGAAAAACGGCACAATATAAGTTCCAGTAAAATCCACGGAGAAGCTGCAAGTGTGAATATGGAAACCGCGATGGATTGGGTCAAATCAACATTAGTTCCACTTTTTATGAACTATAACGGTAATGATGTTTTCAATGATGACGAACTTGGTCTTTTTTTACAAACCTGCTCCAGATTGTATAATGAACTTTACAGGTGAAAAATGTGTTGGGGGAGAAAAAAGAATAACAGTTCTTGTGTGCGCAAACAAGTCTGGTGTTGTAAAATGTAAACTTTTAGTTAATGGCAAGATTAACGACCCGGGTGTTTTAGAAATGTAAAAAAAATTCCAGTTAATTATGAAGCAAATAACCGTGCGTGGATGTTGATGTTTTCGAAAGTGAATTAAGATCATGGGGACAAACAATTGATAAAAGATAACAGGCGCATATTATTGCCCGTTGACAGCTGCCCTGCTGATCCGCATCTTTCGAACATGAAAAAAATTAAACTAGAATTTTTCCCACCAAATTTTACATCTGCGCTGCAACCAATGGTCAATGTGTAATTCACAGTTTGAAAGTTTATTATCGACGAGATCTTATGACCACTAATCTTAATTTCATTGAAAATAACACACCAATAGCAATAGATTTGTTCGATGCTATTGAAATAGTTTTCGAAAGCATGGCAACACGTTACCCAAAAAAAATTAGTAATTGTTTTAAAAATGCATGGCCCTCCGTTTGCGAGCTCGATCAGGAATATGACTCAGCTCTGAACCAGTGGCTTATTAAACAAGCTGAGGAGGATGAGGACAACTTGCCCTTAAGTGTGTAGTTAACCAAAAACAATTTTAACTTGGAAAAATTCAATCGCACTATAATAGACGTTTTCATTGGGGTGGATAATGATCTTGCTACAACAAATATGCCTACATGTAAGAAAATTATTGCCCATATTAGTTAAACTGATTAGCTTGAATGTGATGAAGAAGATAAAGAAGAACCGTCAGAGCAAACGTCCCCAACTTTTGATGATACCATTATAAGGATAAAAAATGTAGAACGATTTTTGAAAATTAGAAGCAACACAGAAGATCGCATTTTGAGCGCATCGCTAGAAATAGAAATGTATCTACAGCAAAATGTACTTATAAACTGCCAAAAGGAAACTCGTACAACAGACTTTTTTGCAAAGTAGTTCTTTTATTTATTTATTTTTTGTTTTATTACATACACAAAAGCATACATACTGCTATGAATAGTGCGATAGTAGTTAGATGTACCACTATTCACACCAACTCTGTCCAGCTTAGATACTCAGTCGATTACTTTCTTTAAATGGGACTGCTTTCCTCTCCGGGTTTCCAATGGTAAACGTGGAAAAATAATTTAATTAATACCACAATCAGGCGCCACACAAAATTTATTTGTGAATATAGTTAGTTTTACTGAAGTTACTGTTGAGCACACAAGTAGAAAGGTAAACAAAAAGATATACACATCTTTACTCAAATGAATCTTTAATATATAAAAAAACAAAAAAGAAAAAAAAATTCTTTATAAAGTATAAAGAATTATGTAATACAAACTTACACTTAGAGGTAAAAGAATTTGTTGAAATTGACCGCAAAACAAATCCAAACGTTCTCTGATTACACCCGAACTAAATTAAATCTAGTAAATTGCAAAGATGTTTTTTAAATTTCACCCCTAATAAACAACTTCAAAAAGTCAACAAACAGAACTGACAGACCGAAGCAAATCTCTAACACATGCGCAGTCACATGTAATAAAAAAATGCCCTTGACTCCAACGTGCAAAATTTTAAAGTTATAGAAAATTTTTTATATAGAAATTTTAAAATACGTTCTTTGTCATTTATATATATATATATATATCTAAGATAAAATATATATAAAAATTACCACAATGGTAAAATACAAATCAATACATACAAGAAAATAATAAAGATAATTAGCAATAATTTAATTACTTAAATGAAAAAATATTTTTTCACGAGACACCTTGAGTTAGAAGAACGTACAAAAATTAAACAACTACGAGTCCTGCACACTCGTAAATCAATCGGTATTGAAATCAATCACCAAAACTAATTAATAAAAATCACGAAGCTACAAATCTAAGATAAAAAAAAATATAACACACGTCTTCACAACTCTGATAACAGTTAGTGTCTGAAGCTAATATAGCAAATCCGGCATACTACAATAACGCTAGTCAAAATAAATCAAAATAAAATCTGCATTCATAGATAAATTTCAAAATTGTACACTGGCATCCAAAATAAATGTCCAACGATAAATTAATAAATTTTTCAAAATGTTGCGGGGAAAAATCTATAGCAATACGTATGTATGTATATTTTAAGAGTTATGTGTTTTTGTTTTAAAACCGAAATATTTTGTAATTTTGTTGTTGCTTTCGTTATATGTTCATATTTATGTTCTTTTTTCTAAAGAATTAACAAAAACAAAGAAAATTAAACATATTTTTTAACGTACTTTTGATATAACGTACCGATTTATAAGTTCCCCTTTGGTACGTTATAACCAAGCTTTACCGTATATCCAACGCGAAAATTCAAAAAAATATTAGGGATGGTACCAGTAAATAGTACGATGGCAATGGGTCCTCGGAAGAAAAACCATTGGCATGTGTAATTGCTGCCTTTTTCAGAATATTCGTTCTTGCTCTAGGCACAACAAATGCATTAGACGAACGTGTCATAATCATAATAATAATTTATTTCCTGAATTACATGGAATGTCACAATGAAAAGAAAATTATACATATATTAATATAGTATCAGAATAATTGAAACATACATGAGTAGGTAAACCCCACCAGTTTTGTATAATACAAAGGTATTTTTAATAATATAAAATATTATTAACACCAGGTTTTTAATAATATTTTTCTCCAGACCGAGAATAAAGTGTCATCTTATACATCTGACAATTGACATATATTAGACTACTTTATTGGTGGTATAGTTGTTTGCAATGTTCTCTACTGGATGCATTGCTCTTACACATTTTTTTTGGATTTTAAAAATTCTCGATGTATGCCCTGTGCTGCCCCAGAGTATAATACTGTTATTGATGAGTGAGTAAAAGTTTGAGTAATATATTAGTTTTGCTGTATCTATGTTTGTTATTTCTACGGTTCTTCGTATTTGATAAACAGTTGTACTTAGTTTTTCACATAGATAGCTTACATGTGTATTCCAATTTAAGCATGAGTCAATGTAGACACCCAGCATTTTGACATAGTTTAGGTTACATGGTTTAGTTTCAAATTTGATTTTTAAAATTTTATCCATATTTAATTTTAAGTTGTTGGCTTCAAACCATTCCGCTTCAGATATTGCAAATGACTCCGCTATTGTCAATTCCTCAGTTGTAGGAGCACTGAACACTAGGGTGGTATCATCCGCAAACATTATTGTTTTACACATGTGAAGACTTGCGCATAAATCATTGACATATATCAGAAATAATATTGGTCCTAACTTGGAAACCTTGTGGAACTCCATACTTGACCAATTGTTCTCTAGAATAACTGCTTTGTATCATTACTGCTTGTTTTCTTTCTGAAAGATGTGATTGGAATAATTTCAAAGGTTGCCCACTGATGCCGTAGTATTGTAATTTTTGTAGTAATATCTCATAACGAACACAGTAAAATGCCTTAGATAAATCCAGTAGTATCGCAGATATTTTCTGATGCATGTCGAAACCACTTATGACGCTATCAACTAGTTCACAGATAGCTTGGATTGCGGATTTATTTTTATGTAACCATATTGTTGATAAAAAAAAAGAAGCGTTGTTGAAATAATCCAGCAATCTGGTATTCAATAACTCCTCGTACACCTTCGACATAACAGACAGAATAGATATTGGTCTGTAAGATCCTGGATCACTTCCGTTCCCTTTCTTATATACAGGTACAACTTTAGCTAGTTTCAATTCCCTCGGGAAGATGTCACATATACATCTATTCAAAAGCCTTGCTAGTGGTTCTGAAATAAATGCTGCTACGTGTTTAAGAAGTAGCGATTACATTCCATATATATCCTCTACAGGAGAATTATTAATGTTCATAATGGTTGTAAACACTTTCATTGGTATATTGATGTTTGTTGATTTTACTCATAAAACGGCATGTGTCATGACATGTTGCCTGTATATTGCCTGTGATGATCTCAGGGATAGAGTCAGGAAGCCAACTTTAAAGATTAATAAAGGATAATCTACACTATTAGTAATGAGTTTAATTAAAAGTTAAGCACTATGCTCATTTCTCCTAGCTGAAAGTGGCGTAAAACCATGTCTGTTTAAAAGACCCTCATATTTTGTACCACAAGGAGGTTAGACTTCATCAATTTAAAATGATAAGAATTTGAAAAATATCCTCTTTGCACGTTCGAGTTCAAGATTGAGGTAAAAATAGTTCGGACACCAAACGAGTGATCTATATTCCAACCTACTTAACACAAATGCATAATACATAGATTTTATAGCCGGCAAATCATTAAAATTTCTTCAGGTGTGAATGACAAAATTTAGAAACTTAGATGCGGCCGTAGAGATGGAAGCAATATGTTCCGAGAATTTTAAGCCAGAGTCGAAGAGAATATCCAAGTCCTTTATAGTGCTTTCCTAGCCATAATATCGAATAGCCTTAGTATCAAACCAAATTAATTAAGCGGCTATCTACCTATACAAATATCATGCTAACACTTTCATTTAATCTTCTGCGAATTTCCCAAAAATACAGAAGGCACTGTTGAGCTTTTAACTTAGTCATTTGAACTAAACACCTTCTCGAAAGATATTATTTTTAACGATCCGTTTCCTATAATTCTTTTTGACTCCATGTATCTATACAATATGTTCTAAGTAGAACATTAACTAAGTATGTGAGTATGAAATGAGCTTGCTGGAATTGCCTCCATTAAGGCTATTCCATTGTAGTTCCTATCCTAAGAATATTTTTGTTTATCCATATGGCAAAAGTAGCGCTTCAAATCTAATCAGGTTTGTGGATTTCAATCTTTTTAATTTAATATTTAACTTTAACACTTAACCTTTCGCAATATTTGTTACTAGTTTGTTTTATTTCCTCTTGCATAGTTAACACTTTTTAGTCTCTGTGGTTGATGCGATTGGAAACGTACCAAGGAGCATTGGTAATTACTCAAGTATTTTTTTATAAAATCTTTGAAGGATCTAAATATTGGACTTTCGGGAAGTGTGCCATAACTGTACGCTATATGCACAAATAGGTTTAATGATTGTTTTGTAAATTAATCATTTGTTTGCTAGTGCTAATTGCGATTGCTTGTTGGTTAGCTAGTACAATTCTTTGAATTTCATACTAAGTTGGTTTCTTTGCTGAAAATATGTTTTCTCCAAGTTAGTCTAAGTACAATCCTAGATATTTAAAATCCTAGAATTGTTGTTGAATTCGGTAGATTAGCAGTAAATAGCAAATAGCAATAATAGACTAATGACAATTTCCTTGAGTACATCAGCCTTTATGTCTCGTAATCTAATAAATTCTGCTTGGTACTTCACTAGGAGACGCCTGTTAAATAGTAAGAATATAATATTTCATAATAATGACGTATTTTTTTCTTTAATTTTAAAGTAGACCCTCATGCCAGACAATCTCAAAGGCTTGACTGATATCCAAGAAGGCAACAGAAATCTTTATTAACCAAATCTTTACTAATTTTATCTGTATTTAATCGATTGTGGCACGTTTTCTTCTAAAACAGAACTGAAGGTTTTGAATAAGTTTCTTCTATTATATAAATCATAAATCTCCGACTTTTTCTATAGAAATAAATTCATTTTGGGTAGCTTACTATATCTTTGTAAAGAATCTTGCGGGAGTAGTTTTGGGTTAATTGACTCTATTTGTCTTTTGAGTTGGTATTAAATTATAGAGTATCTAGCAAGAACATAATTTCTGTACGCTATAACATTACGATCTTTAGTAAAAGCTATTTGAAAAACGTATATCAACTTTATTCTATAAAAATCAACGACCAAAACGAAATACAGAACATGGCCCATTCTTCAGTTTATCAAATCATTCTTGCCGGCTTAATTCGCGGTTGAAATTGAAACCAAAAGCAATAAAAACCTTACAACAAATATTCGATGTATTACTTAGGCTAGGATTCTTTCGGACCCAATGAAAAATTGTCCAAATTATTATGTTCGCAAAACTAGGAAGAAATCCTGAAGACGTAACATCTTGCAGACGTATTCGTCTACTGCCAATTCTGGCAAAATTTTTATTTTACAAGTCTGGGCTAATCATGAAAGAAGTCGTAGCAAGATGTCGCTAATTTCTTCGATATCTTGTAATTATTCAGAGTTATAACAGGATTACAGTACTATCATTTTTTAAAAGTTACCCAAAAGGTTTGTGATAATTTAAACGAACAAAACTTTGAATCAAAGTTACCCGACAATCTCTTTTTATTCACACATGTAAAACATAACGTTATAAAATTTTAAATAAACACGGTTTTCAGAATAATAATTTATCCAAACACATTAAAAACATTAAAGAGATAGAACACATAAAAATAAAAAATAAGTTAACGTGTGAATGCGCCAAGATATATGTTGATCAAACATAAAGATTATTTGAAAAATGTATTGCTAAACATTGTTTGCCGGTTAAGAAAAAAAAAACAAGATTCTCCTTTTGCTAATCTTAAATTCTACATTTAGAGAATAAATGCATAAAATTAAATTTACTGGAAAGCGAAGAAATAGAGAACTTAAAACAGTGACATATTTTATTTAGTGTTAAGCTCAAATAACTAACCTTTGTTAAATTTATTCTTATAAGGCGACCGTTTAGATGATAATAAAAATTTACATTTAGTAAACTTATTTTAGTAAACATATTTGCGCAATAATATAACAGTAAGTACTGACCAAGTTGGGTCACACCTTTACTCAAATATTTGTCTAAATTCTTTAATTTCAAAGACATACATAAATAATATTAACCTCTTTTGCATTTGTACATACCGTTGTTAGTTTGTAACTTACTTTAGTTGGTAACCACTATTCTCTAGACGAAAAAATTGTCATGTACGATTACATTTTAATAAAGTGAAGACTAAACTATTAAAAGTTTATTTCCATTTTACTATACTCGTAATTTTTGAACACTTTTGAACATACAAGGTGCAATTGATATATAAGGTCTTTAGCAACGTCGCTGTGTGAGTAGTTGGGATAAAAACAAGTTCTAACCTGCAAACCGAAATTTCGAGTATCTTGTCATAGCTTGCAATGTCTGGTTTTCCTGTGTGCCGGCGTTGAGTAACAGTGTCATTTATAATGAGTTGGATTTCTAAGATGCGTACCAAGCAACGATTCATAATAGAATTTTTAACGCGGGAAGCTTGCGCGTACCCATCGAAATTTACAGGTGTTTGGACGATTGTATGGACATGAAGAACGTTCTCCAGTGGGTTCGACGTAGAAAACACTATCATAGAGGCGAAATGAAGGTGTGTAACGAAAAGCTATCAGGACGACTAGTATCAGTGACGCATAAGAAAAATCAAAGACCAGTAAATGCACTGATTGAAGGAAATTGCCAGATTATGCAAAAACAAATTGCTCAACAGTTAGGCATTACGTACACAAGAAAGAGTACAGTACATTGTCCCATGTTGAACTACAAAAAAATTTATATCAGATAGATCCGCGACAATTAACTAATATCATGAAAGAACAAAAAAGAAACATTTGTCAAGAACTTCTGAACCAGTATCGACGTGAAAGAGATTATTTTCTCATGAATATCCAGAGACGAATTTTGTGTTCATTATTATAAACCTGAGAATAAGCGGCAGGCAATGGAATATCATCACACTGATCGTCCACGTATGCAAAAATTCAAAAGAGGTCCATCAGACTGTAAAGGGAGTCATTCGTATCGAATATGTGCTGAAAGGATCAATGATTAATTCACTAAGCTACTGCGAAACGATAACTGAAAAATGGTATTCGTAGAGAAAGGCCGGAAAGAATTAATTTTTTCTTGCACCACGACGTCAGACTGCATTGCAGCAACAAAACGATGAAGACAGTGACGAGCCTGAAATTCTTCGTTCTTTCGCACCCTCGATACAGTTCTGTTTTTCCATAAACGGAATGAAAAATGGATTTAGTGTTTGGAGAAATGTGTTCCACTAATATGGTGATTATGTGGAGAAATAATTATGTACATTGTTAGTACAATAAATTTACTTTATTTTGAGACTGGTTTCATTATTTCGTCTTTCTTATTCTTATTTTATAGGGTTTGAAACCTTACATGTTAATCCGGCGTTGTAATTCAAATATTCGGTAGCTACTTACTAATAATGATGTGTTCATCTAGTCGAATTAATTTTGTTTCATGAGAAGTAAAATTTTATTTGTTTTCACTTACCATTTTTTTAAAGATAAGTTGCGAAGAGAGTGTCTTCCTTCGTTCAATGAACCTGTTGGCGGAAACCTGGAAAACCTGATTTTTCAAATGAGCAAATTTTTCAAGGAGATTAAGATCGGGTGATCTGGGTGGCCATGCAACAGGACCACCTCTAAAAGACCTGGCAGTTCATCAATAAGAAATTGAAGGTAATTGTCCGCATTTAACCTCCCAGGAAGAACGAGACGACCAATCAACAAGTCATCGATTAGGGCCGCCCAAACGTTAATTGAAAATTCATGTTGAAATGTAGATGGGCGTATAGTTTTGCGATTTTCTGATGACCACCTGTGCAGGTTTCTCAGATTTGTAACACCACTTCTCATGAACGTAGATTCATGTGTCCTGAGGACTGTTCTGCAGAAATTAAAATGAAGCCGTGACTGTCTTAATATCCAGGTAGAATAAACTAGACGAGCATAGTGGCCTGCCTCAAGCAAACCGTGTCCCCTGCGATAGTGATATGGATATAAGCCCTCACGTTTTAAAATTCGCCAAACTGTCGTTCATGGCACTCCTAGTTGTCTAGCGATTCGACGTACACTGAGAGTTGGATCCCTTGTAACAATAGCTACTGCTTCTTCCTCTAAGTCTGCTGTCAAATTTACTCCTCGGTGGAAAAGATAATCACGCAACCAGCATTCCCGAAATTGTCTGTGTACTTCCAGAAACGTTCTGTAATAAAGAATGCGCCTATCGGGAAACCGATGTCGGTATTCAATAACTGCTTGACTTGCACTGCCGTAACAGTAGCCATACACAAAATGCATATCCGCACACTCTTGAGAAGAAAATCGGTAAGGCATTTTGAATAAAGAAAACGTGTCCACTCACTAATAAGCTGTTGTATGAACTGAAACGTAATGTAATCCTTTATTAAAAAATGCAACGTTAGCAGTCATCTGAACATTTGTTTATTGTATGATATTCATGGTTCAGCACTTACGAAATAAGTAAGAATCTTCTTTATCATAAATCAATTTCCAGTACTCTTTCTTGTAGATCTCCAAGAAATTACTGTATGCACTACGACACGTGTTTATTTATTTTAGGATAACATTTTATTATGCGACCTTAACAATCACAGGCCTGTTATTGAATCGAATAACTTTTTTTAAATAAAATCAGTTTGTATTGACTTTAGGATTACATTTTTTTCATGATCTGACAATCACATTCATAGATCTGTAGCTTTGAAACAAATAAAAATGGATATACAAGTTTTGCGTTTTTGTTACTTGAAATGAAGTCTACTTTACACTCCTAAAATTTGAACATGTCGATACGGGACACTTGTATACATTTATGTCTGATAGATTCTTAGACTTAACGGCTAATGAATATTTAGTTATTCAGTTTCATAAATCTTAGATATTCAAATGCAGAGCACCGGTATTTATAATTTCAGGATAATCATCTAAACAAACTTTCTACTTCCTTAAACAATAGCTCCGAGTAAAATATTTTTGTTACTGTTTGTTCCTTTATTTCTACATCTGCATGCTTGTCCAATAGAATTTATCTGTTGTTTAATGGAGCAATAAATCAATCGCAAGCTTACATAAAGAGAAAATTTTCGTTTTATACGACTTTTGAATGCGTGGGTATGTAGCATAATGTAATACCCATCCTTATAAAACTTCCCAAACAAAAAAATTTAATATTTGGCTAGAATAAAGTAAACAAGCAAAATAATATGCGGAAAGGAATTTTCCATAAAAATGTGATATTATCTTTTAAAAATATACTCGTAACTCTATATAGTGTGGATAATATAAAAAGCAAATTTATTTTATATTTCTAATCATATTTATACATATATCAACATATTGACTAAACTACATATTTATAAGTAAGAATATAATTCATGTTAGTTTGTAATAATATTGTTAAAAAGTTAAACATATACGAAGTGTCTTTATATTCTCCTATTACCTCAGAGTTCCAATCTTGGGGCCCCTGCTTTTCAACAACTCTATTATCTATTTGTGGTCTCTTAGATAAATTAAACTGTAAATTTTTGAGTATGCTGATGACCTTAAAATCTATAATATTATCAGCACACACTTCGATTCCATGAAATTGCAAATTAATCTTTCTATAATTGAAGAATGGTGTATCCATAATAATGTTTTATTGAATATTTTAAAGTACTGTGCTGTTTCTTGTACCTGATGTACTGGCTCTAAAATATTTAATTATTCTGCCAAATCAGAGTTAGTGACTAGAGAGTCTGAGGCACATGATCTGGGCACACTTTTTGACTCACAATTCACATTTTCTCAGCATGTTTCGTGGATCTGTGCGTCAGCTTCAAAATCATTGAGATTTCTTATATAGGTCGTATAGAAACTTCAACAACATTGCTTCAATTAAGAATTTATATTATGGTATAGTACGATGCAAGTTTTCAGTGTGGTTTCCTTATTACACCTATCAACAATTTTTCGTTGAAAGAATCCAGGAGACGTTCCTGAAATATTTTCCCTTTAGAATGACGGGCACTTATCTTGAACGAGGAACGGACTACAATTGTTTAGAGTGCCATAGTATGCAATTTTTATTTTGTCGTTGGGAGATGTATAGCGCTATATTCGAAATTTTCTATCAAAAGAAATCGATTGCACAACGATATTAGCATATTTTAACTTCAACATACCCGCTCCTAACACTCGCAAATGCACTACTTTTATATTACTCAGAACGAAAACAAATGCACTTTTAAACTCAACGGTCTACGAGTATATTATGTGTCTGACTTTTGACAAGATTTACAGGTGATGTTCAATTAGTTCTTGTTTATTTTAATGTGCACATAAGAAATGCATTTATTTATCATATTGGTTATATTTATTTTCTTTTCCTATCTTTATTAACTATCGATCAATATTCCTTTAATTAGTTAATTGACGAAGGAGATACTTGTTGAAACTTCATTATAATGCTAAGAAATAAGTAATTAAACTTCTAGTTTCAAAAATTCCTTTATTGTAAATACCTCTACAATATTGTTTCGCCATACAATGGCTTCATCCACCTGATGAAGCCATTGACAAATTGAGTTCTTTATATATGGCCGGTATGGTAAGGTCACAGGATCTCGATGGATATGGAATGGGTGTATTGCGACTAATAATACGATTGTCAAAATATTCCCTTATCGTGTTTAAGGTTTCATGTATTGTGTGGGTTGTGGCTCTGTCTTGTTGAAAATACTCAAATTGTAATTCATCGTTGTGAATTTCATAAAAAAATCGCCTTAAAATCTCTTCGCGATATCGTTCTGCTTTCAAACTGCCTAAAAAAAATCAATTGTCAATGTTTATTATAAGAACATTTCGTTTTTTACCTTCAAAAAGTATGGTCCTACTATTCTATGCCTTGAAACTGCTACCCACACGCCTACCTTTAGTGGATGAAGTGGAACCTCTTCGATGAAATTGGGTTTCTTGGTACTCCACATTCTTATGTTTAGTGAATTAATGTACTGTAAACGACAAATTAGATGGCGAGCGGTATGGATGCGCCGTAGTCGTTTTTAAAAACGCGCAAGCCTACTTGCTTGCAACTTTGTGTAAAACCAAATACGAAGCTTACCACTATTTCTAATTCTGCGGGGACTTACTCCCACCGCTCGTCATCTAATTTGGCGTTTGCTGTAGTCTTCTAAATGACACCAAGTCATTGTTAACAGTGTTTAGAAACCATAAACAATACAAGTTGCGAATAATCAATTTCATGTAATTCTTGGACGGCTAACATACGGTAGGGATACGATTGCAAATCCTTCTTTAATATTTTTTCCAAGTACTGGGATCTAATTCAATTTGCTGTGCTAGCCGACGTATAGTTGTTCGGGGCGCTTCATCGATAATCTGTCTTACACATTCGATTGCCTCCACGGTTCTCTTTTCAACACAACGACGCAAATATTAACGGATATCATCAAATGGCAATGCGACATTATAATACTGCTGTTGAAGTTCATCGTAACAATCTCGAGTAGAATATTGCCATTCACCTCCCACTCGATGGCCGTTGCGAAAATATGCCTCGATCATAAAAGTATCTTGTATTCGGGTTACATCCATATTCACTAAAACCAAAACTATGAACCCAAAACACAAGTGACAACTCAAATACGTTATGACAATTATATAACTCAAATACGTTTTGACAGTTAACGTGCAAATATAATGTGGCTGGTTCACATTTTCGCAATTCCAAAGCTCTTTTGGGTATGAATTAAAAAAATTATAACGGGTGTTCAGAAACATTCGAAGTCAAAGTAGTCCTTGAAAATATGAAGTCATGTCTGAAATAGATTGCTACATTTACTTAATACAATTTTATAGGTTATCAAATTAGTATCTTCGATATTAGATTCTGACAATTTTTGACAGACAACAGTTGACATTTAATAATTATTACAAATCAGATACTTAAGTAAAGATATACGATTTTTTGTTCAGAGCCCACTTGACTTCGAATGTTTCTGAACACCCGTTATTTTACTATTTTGAACAAATTACTACACCACAAATTATATACTTCATTATTGTTCAGTTAGTAGCAGCCGCTGTTGGACAAATAAAGATTATTACTATTATTATTATTATTATTATTATTATTATTATTATTATTATTAGTTTAGTGACGGTGAGATTTTCTTTTGGACAGAATCTAGGAACCAGTTTTAAGTTTTACATTAATTCTTTTTAACATTGTATTTTGCAATTTGTTATAAACCTATTCAAATTATACATTTCAGTTTGTATATACAGTATGTTGCTTAGTTATGTAGGCTCTTGTTAATATATGCCTTGTGATAATAAATTATAATAATATACAAATAAGCAGATCTGTTTCATGCCTTTCTTGGGAGGCATGAAACGGGTTGGATGGTTGTAAGCCCTAAGCTAAGTACGGGTTAAAAAATAAATTAAAAGAAAGGAAAGTAATGCATTTTATTGGTATTCCTCAATATGAACTTTTTCGCATTAACCGCGTGAAACTATCCAATCATAGAGTTTCTAATATTGATTATAATTACTATATAAATCTGATACATATTTTTATAAAATTGCATAACGTAACATACTAATATAATTTATAATTCCATTTGATTTATAAGTAACATAATTTCTTTCTCTGAAATATATTTATAAGGTATCTAAGAAGTTTGGATGATCCATCTACCTCATTAAATGAAATATACAACCTACGTTTTATCTTTTATATTTTATTCATAAAATAACATCGTGCATATTGTAAGCTGATATAGTTGCTAATGGAACGCTTTCTCAGAAAATTTATTTGAAACATTAATTTATTATAATGTTGAAACACACGTGTCAGTCTTTTTTTTTTATTTTTATTAATGAACCTTTTAGCCGTTACGAAACAAAAACCATCTTACGTTTTCTTAAATATTTTCCGACAGAAAGGCGGATATACTCTGATACCCGTACTTATGTACGACTGTACATTTGTATTATACATATCTACGTTCATCTACTCTAATATATGTACATACCACATACATTTCGGTCGGAACGGTGGGTGATTTTTCAAGTGTTCCGATCTTTAAACACGGACTTAATGTCATGCACACGCGTGAAATATTACTACTTTCACCTCCTGCATGTGAAATATAGAGGAATATTGTTACTTCTGTGTAAGCTAATATTGCGTAGTGAAGGTGTATTTTACTTATCCCTAAATTTATAGGTAATATTTGCATTTTTCGCGACGAAAAAGAAACTTTTTGCCCTATAACTTACAAATATATACAACGTAACATGAAAATTGCAACAGTTAATTGGAACTATTATATTGTGACAATTATTTTTTAACATGGAGATACAAGATACTACCCATAAATTTCTGGAATTTGTATGTGGCGTGCGAAGGGATGGTAGTACAACTGTATAGCACTGGATGGTGTGAGCTATGCCTATACTAAGTGTCAAACGATACTTTGCTAAGTGGGGACAAACAGTGTGTGTGTTTATATTTGTTGATTTGTGTTTGAGCTAGTGCATCAAATTCTGCTTGAAACTTGGTCAAACGGTAGCGGAAACTCTGGAAGTGCTTAAACAAGCACTTGGCGAGGATGCTTCAGGCGAGACGCAAAGTTATGAGTGGTACAATTGTTTCAAAAATGGACGTGTGTCGATTGATAATGATGAGCGTTCCGGTTATCCATCGGCAGAAGACACGCCATAAAATGTGTCAAAAGTGCGTGATACTATCCTGCAAGACCGAAGGAGAACAATCCATAACATTTGTAACATCGTCGCCTTGTCGTACGGATGATCTCGAAACAAAGCAGTAGTCATTGCAGTGGAAGAAGGCATCATCACCACACCGAAGAAACTACGACAAGTTGGAAGCAACGTCAAGTCGATGCTGATCTGTTTCTTTGACGCGCACAAAGAATTTCTCTCACCAGGTGAGACAGTTAATGGACGATTTTATCGGCGACTAACAGAAAACATTCGACGTAAGTATCCTGCAACAATTTGTGGATCCTACACAACGACAGTGCTCCCACCCACACGTCAATTGTTGTGCGCCACCTTCTCTAATCCCAAGATCTTCCCCCTTGTGACTTCTTGCTGTGTTGGTAGTTGAAGCTTCAGCTCATGGGGCGCCGTTTTGAGGCGACTGAAGAGATCCAGACCGAAGTGCAGGCAATGTTGGACACGTTAACATGTGAAGACTTCCAGCACTGCTTCCAATCATGAACAAGTCACTGCAATCGTTGAAAGAACAATTTACCGTGTATTTTTATTCACATTCCGGAAATTTCTAGGTAGTACCTCGTATATTAGAAAGTAACAAACGATAAAAATTTGAAAGAAGAAAAAACAAATCGATTTCGTATTAGTAATGAGTGGGTCCTCATCCAATCTCGATATGGATTCCAAGAAATGGTCAATGCCTTCTTGTTGTATAGCATTCCAAACTACTTGCACGTTATGTTGGATAGCCTGCAGCGTCTGTGATAGTCGTTCCAAATTGCTTAACCTTATACCGATACTGTTCCAATTCTGGTTCTATTGCGAAGACATCGGAAAATTTGGAAGGCCCTAACAAAATTTGGTATAAGTCTTTTCAGATGAAATATGTCCTGGACCATCAGAACATGTTACAATTCCCCAGAAATTATTGGAAAAGTTTATGTGTGTTACGTCACCGAAAAGTGAAAGTGAAAGATTGACAAGACTATGAACATGTCTACTGAACGTGTACACCACATTTTGCATGTCGAATTAGACATGCCCAAGCTCTCTGCCAGGTGGTTGCCACGTTTACTGAATGTAGATCAAAACCACGAAAGAGCACGAATTTCCAACGATAATTTGAAACTCATTAAAACAGTAACCCAGCAGATTTTTGCTTCGCCTCGCTTCGGTCGCTAAATATCCGCCAAAGACTTTCATTGACTGGAATACGCAGATGACCTACCAATTGTCGTCTGGGGATGCTTTACAGGAATTATTTCACGACGACTATTGTTAAAAAAAGAAGTAACAATAAACGCTCTAAAAAACTCAAGTAAAATAGTCACAGTCACAAAAAAGGCAGCGTTATATGGCTAAGAGTCACTAACGCTCGGAAATACAAAAATTCCATTCGCCAAGGAAACTAAGCCTGGGAGTACTGTTTGATAAAAGGGTTACGTGGAATCGTCACATCGTAAAAACCACCAATAAATCAATCATTGTCTTGGGCAGATGTAGGCGAATGTTTGAGAAAAACTTGCGACATAGTTCTAGGGTATCTGTGGCTATACACAAGAGCAATTAGACCTATGATAAGCTATGGAGCAGTCGCATGATGTCTAGCTATCGCAGGGTCTATGAGAACACCACCTACCGTTGTGCCGGAGGCGATTTAGAAAGTATTCTAACATGATAACAATCTGGAAAGATCACAGAGGAATAGGGCTTACGGATACCTCAACTAATCTAATCTATGCTCGAAATTTGGTTTCATTACTACGTGCCAGAATCGAAATTGCAATCTCAGAAGTGGAGGCATCGTGACAATCCTCCGCCAAAGGAAACCAACACGTTTTCTTCAGCTGAAAAGGTAATGGCCACAATACTTTGGGATTAGAAAAGAATATCTCTTATTAACTATCTCGCGAAAGACCAAACTATCAACGTGACATACTATACTGCTCTTCTGCATAAAGTGAAAGTTGCTATTACGAAAAAAGACCCGCAATGGCTCGAAAGAAGATGCTATTCTAACATGACAATTCACAGCCACAAACCAGTCACATTGGGGGGGGGGGGGGGGGAACTGGATAAACTACGATTCCAGGTTGTGCTCCAACTACCCTATTCACCGGATCCACCACAGTGAATAGGGATAATATTCCCAAAACTCTAGCTATTTCTCGCCGAAAAGAAATTCAAGACCAGGAAGACCAGAAGGAATTCAAGACCAGGAAATTATTGCAGAAGAGCAATATTCTGATGAACTTGATGTTGAGGATGCTGCAGCACAACTGATCTAAACGTGTTAATGTTAAAGAGGAATACATTGAAAAATAATAAAATCATTTCCGTAATTCAAGTGTTTAGGTTTTACCTTCCGTTAAGTCATCCTTGTATTTGTGTCTATATGTGAATGCACGTAGATAATTCTCTACAAATTATGATACCTCTTTTTCTAAAACTAGGTATTTTGAAATATTAATTTCATTTATGTTTTTGAAGTAGTATTCATGTTTACGCAGCGAATGTGTTTTCTTTAATTCAATTACTTCCTATTTACTCTCTTCCAGCACTTTCTCTTATATCATTTCATTATCACATCAATGTCATTCTTTTGTTCGAATATTATACATAACAACTTTTATATGAACAAATTATTATATTTTAAAGATGCACCAGGTGTTATGTTTTACAAAAAATACGTGGTAAACATTATATTATTCTAAATAATACAAATAAATGGAGGTATAAAAAACATAAGCAACGGAAATCACGTATTATATTTACCCGGAAGTATCAGCTATCAAAATATTTTATAATAAAGCTAGTGTCAACTAACGCATTAACGAAGTCTCCGAAGACATAGAACAAAGTTAATACATTGTCGTATTTTTAGTCTAATAAAATAACATACAAAAATGAATAAATGAAAAAATATCAACATTTTCTATTTTATCGAAAACTCTTTCAAAAATTCTGTTGAGAAAAGATTGTTTATTACTTGAATCGTATATTTTTGTCGCAAAATATATATGCATGCCACAAACACAAATGTAAAAAATACATATCGTACTGACTTTATTCCTATTTTAAGCTTACGTTTCATGAATGTATATATAAATAAATATAACCCGGGAAGAAGAATATTTGTATTAATAACCCGGCGCATATATCTTGTTAGTCACCCACCTGGATGGCGCCTTCGTCCGCACAAGACTTATTTCAAAAATGCGGAAACATTATTCACGAAGCGCGCGTTAATATCCGAAATGGTAAACTAGGACGGCGCTTTTTATAAAGGTGTTGTTTATCTTTTATTAATACTAGAAGCATTACGTGAAACTATTAACACATAGAACATAAAATGTTTTATGAAAATAATAAAATTACTAAAATGGTGATCACAGCACACCCGTTTAAGAAACTTGGAAAGATTTTATTATTAGATATAGAAAGTCTATTGAACCACGATGTGAAATCAAAACGATTGTCTTGAATTTAAATAAGTATAATATAACAATATATATGCCTAGTAGTTTCGCGAAACGAAGTAAAATGTTTCAAATAAGGTATAATTAAATTATATATATATATATATATATATATATATATATATATATACGAAACTGTATTATACAGAGCGAATCAATAGTTTTTTATAGAATTTTCGAATTTTTTTCATTGAAATAATAAAGTAAAGTCACCAACTACGTATGTTAAACAATTATTTAGAAAATTAGTAGACTAATAATTATCTTTTCAATGAAATCATATCTAGCTCATAAAGAAAACTTATTTTTTGTTAATCGGATATATTAATAAACGTAACTATCACTTTCTATAAACAAAAATCCAATGGCCTTTGAAGAACAACAAATACATCCACGAAAGATAACTTCTATATAAATTTTCAAAAGACAGTTGCTAGAAGAATCAATAAAATTGCTTCAGCAAAAGCTTTCCAGAATTCTCCTCTATCTATACCTTTAGCCTCTTGTCTATGCTTCATGATCTGTTTCATCTCATGCTATTTCATGTCTCTACTTTTACCTCTGTCTCTTATTCACTTACTTCCATCCAGGATCTCATTAATGTCCGCGTATCTCATTTTCTTGTTAGCTTTGCTGTCACTGATGTGATTTTTATATCCCAACCACATCCCCTGTCCTTTCTCTATTATTTGTGGCACTGGTCTTAAACCTAACTTTCCATCATGTATTGAATCTCATTTCCGTACTATCTACTTATGCGTTCTATTTGGATTAAAATTTCGATTCAAAGTTAATATAGATTCACCAACAACATTTTCACTTACGCTGGCGTTTCTATTTGTCAATATATATTTACAAGTTACAAGTTAATCCTAATATTCTTGAAGCAGTTAAACAATTTTTTTTAATATTATTATTATTAAACAATCATAGGGAATCTAATGACACTCCAAGATAAGAGGATAAGTATGGATGTTTCTTCTCCAGTGAAACTTATAGCACAGCATTTGCTAACATTTAAAACAAACTTATTCTGGCCGAACTATTTGATCAGTAAACTCAAATTATGAAGAAGTATGTTTACATCACGTTTATAATAGATAATAATGGACACCAATCATTAATGTACATATTAAAAGCAGTGGACCCAAATTTTATCCTTGTGGAATTCAAGATGGTGTGATAAATTCAAATTACTTAGGACTATTATAAAAAACTCTTGTTGTCGGTATTGGAAAATACCTCAGTCGTTACCAAGACCCTTCTGATAATGCTGCACATGTCCAGCAGTACAGATTTTTGTAACGCTTTATTTAGCTCGTTGTCGAAACTGAATTGGAGCAGGCAGCCTAGTCAAAGTGGTGGACGCCCTTCTGCAGCTCTTCTGGAGATGCAGAAGGGCTGTTAATAAGACCTGGCAACTGAAACCAAGTGTGGTACACTGGTTGTACACAGTAGTCGCAAGACTAACGATTACCTATGGGGCAGTTGTTTGGTGGAGAAGAACGGAGCTAACATCGTTGGTAGGCCTCCTTACGACTCTCCAACGACGGGTTCTGTTGGGAATCACGGGAGCTATGAACAGCACGGGAACCGCCCCCATGGAGTCCATTATAGGTCTCTCCCCGTTGGACATATTTGTGAAGCCATGGAGGCCATGGCTGCGATCCTGAGACTGAAGGGAAATAGCGTATGGTATCCTAATAAGGTTGTAGGGGGGGGGGCATATGAATACAGCAAGGTTTATCAATTATTATCTTGTGGTTCCAGTAAATGCGCACCTTCTGGTTTTCGAGCATTGACGGGGGTTCGTATTTATAGTAGAGTTCTCGGTCTTCAAATGCCATAAGGATTTTCCTTAGTTCTTTGTGGATAATGTTAGCTAGACCAGGACGGTACAGCCGGCGATCAAATGGTCTAGAATTGCTTCTCTCTCTCAACACATACGACACTGAGTAGTCGGTATAGTTTCTTTAATAATACGATTCCTGTATGATCTCGTTGGAATAATTTGGTCAGGTGTCGCGGAGACAAAACCCTCAGTCCCTACGAAGAGGTTGCTATATCATAGCCAAGCCTCTGAAGCTGTCTGATCAATTTCTTCGGATTGTATAGATGTAATGTATTTACTGTGCAGTAGTTTGGCTATGCATCTTTGATTTAGTTCTACGACCATGGGAGTTTTGGAACATGGCTCATAGTGGTTATTTGCCAAATACAGAGGCGTAAGACCCTTACCCTTGTGTAGTGCAGTTTACCGTCACTCCGTTTTCCAAGAAAATAGTTTATTCAATTCTGCACCTGTCGATAGTGGACAGCACTCGTACTCAGGATGTCCCTGCCGTCTTGGCTTATTATTATTAATATTATTATTTATAAATAGATTTAAGTCAAGTTAGTTTAAATAGTGTAATCAGTATAGTCTTTATTTATTTCTATTTGTTGCTACTCTCTCAATATAGAAACTCCGTTGGACAAACAAAATTATTATTATTTAAGAATTAAAGTCAGATAACGGAAGTGGCTGTTAGCCTCGTTGGTCGACAGTTCGGATCTCCTGACCGCCGTTTGATTGTTTTTTCTTTCGAGATGGGATCATTTTCAGTTACCCTTAAATGAGAAGAAAGTGAAAGTTAAATCAACATTCTACACTCTTACGAAGAGGAGATGTAATTACAAAGCAATCGGATAATTTACAAACACCATATACACTAACTAAAAAATTATTATGTGCGCATAAATAAATATATATATTACACTTTACTGGATTTATTCTTTTCTTAATTGAGATTTATAAATAGTATAAAATACTCGTAATTTATACTTATACATACATACATATATCTGTAAAAATTAAAATTATTACGATTACTCTTATTACAGAGGACATCGAAGATTGCAACATTTCAACTGTTTCACAAACACAATGGACACCTTTACCGGAAGCGGTATGTGCTGTGGTTCTCAGATTGTCGAGCCAGGGCAGACCAGCAGGCATAGAAACCATACGAGAATCGCTAATTATGGCATTTCCGCATGTGTCGCCACCTAGCGAACGAATATTATACGATACACTAGTTCAACTAACCACCGAACGGAAACTATACCACACATCGAGGGGTTATTTCATAGTCACACCAGAGTAAGTATAAAAATATTTATGCACTTTTAAAAGCAAATTGACATTGAAATATTTTGTAACTAACAATAAATTTCAACAATAAGGATGACACGACACATCTTATTTATATGTTGTTTGAAATAAAAAATGTCTGTATAATTCTAATAACTACCTTATTAATTTTACAAATTATATCTAATATTGAAACAAATTTATGAGAACTTTTGATGTAATAATAACAAATTAAAAATTCACATTTAAATTTATATCTAGTTCACCGAAAATTAATACATATCCCTCTCATAGTAACTTAATGTTTGTATAGCGAAATTTGATATATAGGTACAGCTCCGTAACTAATATTTGTTTTGTATTAGAACAATTTAATATTATTGAGAGTACAAAAATATAAAGTAAGTAAATAATCCTTTTCTTATCTAATAAATCGGAAATTAGGACATTTTAATTTTAAACAAAGCCATATTTCTATTTCTTAGTACATAAATCTTGTAAGATGGTGCAGCTAGTTACTATAACATCAACCAATATTTCAATGTATTCAAGTTTATTAATTTGAAAAAATCGGACATGATAAATAGAGAAAAAGACTAAGAGACAAAGAGACTAAAAGAAAGAGACTAATTAGTAAAGACCGCCCCTTAGTTAGGCAAGCAGCGGCGTCACAGCATTGGCTTTACTGAAATAAAAGTGCCCGTTATTTATAAAAATCCTTTCCGTTCGAATTATACCAACGCATATTCGTAAATACATCTATAAACAACTTTGCACTATGATAAGTTATGATAACTATTCATGTATTTATGAACTACATATAGTCCTTGAAGCGCTGGTAAAGTGAGTTTCCTGAACCTCTCGTTCGTCTACACCTCTGTAAGCCGACCGAGAATAGCGCTCTTTACTAATTAGTAATAATATTTAATCGAAAAAAAAATTTAAAAATGTATAAAAACTCTTGTCACATTGACATTAGTATTCTAAATACGTATTTCGATAACTAAGTTGTCATTCTCAGTAGGAAGAACTAGTGTTGAACTTTGGGCACACTGAAGCTAACACAAAATCGCGAAACACTTTATAAGATGTCCATATATATAGTCAGTGTATACGTGGACGTCTTGTAAAAAATAACAGTGTTGTTGAACTTGGGGCATAGTAAAGCTAACATAAAGATCGCTATACGCTTTATAAGGCATCCGCGTTTTACATTCAGAGTATACGTGTTGAATATCAATATAGTAAGAGGTTTATACCTCCTTTAAGTTTTTACTTAGCAATAGTCTCCCGAACCTCTCACTCGTCTACGCCTCTGTGATCCGACCGAGAATGGCGCTCTTTACTAATTAGTCTAAACTAATTCAAGTTGTTTAACATATTTTATCCAATACCTCCTAATAATAGACCTATAACTATGGCGATTTTAAATCAATTATGTAGCTTATAACTCACTAGTGAGTTAAAAACATAATTTATTTCACTAGTGAGATAAAACAAGGTGAAATTTAGATTGCATAGAGACATTCAAACTGCTATAGTTTTAACACATTTATATTAATTCTAAAGGGTAAACAATAGCAACTAATTAACATTTACATTAATATTAAAGTTGAAGGAAATCCTCTTTGTATCTGACTCTGCATTCAGGTTATTCGAATTTAGAGTTATACTAGAAGACGTATTTGAAGTATCCTGAACAGAAATTTGATGACCAGAAGTCGAGGACGTTAGACTGTCTGGACCTTGTATCTTTCTGGTTATATCAATCTTGTTGGATACTGAATCTTGTATATAACCTTCTGCCACAGTGGACGATTTCCACCCACCATGTCGTTTAACTGTTGTAATATCAGCTCCTGCGTTTGCCAGAAGATATGCTGACGAACGTCTCAGGCTATGTCCTGTATATAATTGAGCTTCTGGTAGGTTCAGGAAAGATGCAACTTTCTGAGGTATCTTAGAAATGGTGTTAATTCCAACTGGCTGGATAGTGCATTTTTCTTTCTTGTAATTTAGGAAGAATCTGCCATGTGGAATACCTTTTGGTCTCATACAGACATATTTTCTGTAGAGGTCAAGAATATCTGTTGTAAATCCTTATGCCATAATAGTGAAACTTCTAGATACGTTTGTCTTTGTGTCAGGTATCGAAACATACAAGTATCCTCCTTTATCTTCTATATCGTCAACTTTCAGCTTAGTTATTTCATCACAACGACACGCACCTGATATACCCATTATTAAGGCAACCTGCATAGAATACACGAACAAATAATGAATAAATACTTTGAATTAAATATAAGAAAATAAATAATACCTTCATCATCAAATATTTATTGTTAGGAGCCTCATTCAGAAATTTCTCTATATGTAGCCTCTCCAAGATTTTCGCCTTTTTGGACTTGTGGGTTCTTGCCTCACTCTTCAAATAGGAAATCAGTTTTCCGTATTTCGATATGTCACTATTCATATACACTTTCAAAGTACTTCTTAACATGGAATACTTTGTCCACAATGAATAAGGTGCTATTTTCCTTCTATAAATATGGAAATACGCCAGCATAACTTCTTCGTTAATTCCAGTGATACTTTGCTGTTTTCTCCATTCTTCAAAATGACGAAATTCTTTGTCGTAATTATCCTTCGATTTTTTTGGCAGTAATTTATAACATGCTGCTTGAGCTTCTTTCTAAACTTCTAGCGGAATGAAAACAGCCTCTTGCAACTCTTCCATTACCATCAACTTTTAACTGCAGTATTATTATTAATCAATAATCAATCACTAATTTTGTTTGCTTGTTGATTTGCATTATTTACTCTCCATAGTAACTGCATTACTGTATATGAACTTTTTGCATTAGTCGTTTGTAATTTAAATTTGACATGGAACGTCAAATTTATAATTTAAATTTGACATGGAACGTCAAATTTATAATTTAAATTTGACATGGAACGTCAAATTTATAAAACATTAAAAGCCATTTTGAACGGATTTTAAGAGGTGTTGGATAAAGTGTTGTATTGCACACGCGTGTTAATTACAAATAAGTCACTCGAGAAAAGTAGCTCACTCGTCCTAGCGGACTCGTGAGCTAAACATTTTCTCGCGTGACTTATTTGTAACATAACACACTTGTACAATAAATATCTATAGTGTTTTGATTAGAGAATGAGTTACTATTGTTTCTAAAACATTACCACAATATCTCTCTAGTTTTAGAGAGATTATATGCTCTGCAAAACTATGTTTTAATTGAGAAAATTGTGAAATATTTATAATCAAAATAAATATGACTGTTCTTATTATTAGTTCCGGTTTATTTCGTAAATCACGCATTAACGTTTCCTTAAAAGAAACAAGATAATTGCAGGGATACTAATGCCAGATTTCTTACGGCTATGATCAAAATGACTGGTTCATTTAAACCGCGTGGATTAATTTATTCGGACTCAATATTTTTAAGTGTTAGTACTGTCTTTGACATCTGTCCCAATCTGTCATTATTCTTGTTAGCGAGTAACCAAACGATTATTTTTCTATCATAAAAATAGTGATTTATACAATTTTCATAATGTCTGATTATCTCGACAAAAGAATTTGCATAAAATGATGTTTGCAAAATAAAAATTCTGCTATGTATACGTTGAAAATGTTAGAAAAAGGTTTTGGTGACGAGTGCATGTCAAGAACAACGTTGTTTCAGTTGTACAAAATGTATCATAAAATGTTAAAGGCGAAGAATGATTTGCACAACTTTCAACATCAACAGATGAAAACCTTGTTGAGAAAATAAAAGATCTTGTGCTCGAAAATAGTTGGTTAACATATACACTTTCAAAGTACTTCTTAACATGGAATACTTCGTCCACAATGAAGAAGGTGCTATTTTCCTTCTATAAATGTATATAACAAGATAATTGCAGGGATACTAATGCCAGATTTCTTACAGCTTTGGTCTGAATGACTGGTTCATTTAAACCGCGTGGGTTAATTTATTCGGACTCAATATTTTTAAGTATTAGTACTGTCTTTGACATCTGTCCCAATCTGTCATTATTCTTGTTAGCGAGAAACCAAACGATTATTTTTCTATCATAAAAATAGTGATTTATACAATTTTCATAATATCTGATTATCTCGACCAAAGAATTTGCATAAAATGATGTTTGCAAAATAAAAATTCTGCTATGTATACGTTGAAAATGTTAGAAAAAGGTTTTGGTGACGAGTGCATGTCAAGAACAACGTTGTTTCAGTTGTACAAAATGTATCATAAAATGTTAAAGGCGAAGAATTATTTGCACAACTTTCAACATCAACAGATGAAAACCTTGTTGAGAAAATAAAAGATCTTGTGCTCGAAAATAGTTGGTTAACAATTAAAACCCTTATCTATAATATATAATATTAGTATATATTTAAAAAGAAATCACTTGGTGCCAGATCTGGCGAATATGGCGGATGAGACACCAATTCGTAACGCAATTCGGCAAATTTTGTTATGGCAACAGCGGACGAATGAGAAGGCGCATTATCGGGATGAAACGATACTCTTTTCTTCAACAAATGCGGTCGTTATTTCTTCAGTTCTGCATCAGAACGTGTCAACAAATCAACATAATATTGAATAATTATATATCGTTTTTCCCTTTTTTAAATAATCAATAAAGATATTACCTTTGGATTTCCAAAAAACTGTGGCCCGAAGAAACGGTTGTTGCTTCCTTGGGAGCATTTTCCCCATGAGAAATCCATTACTTCGACTGTATTTTCGTTTCTGGAGTGTATTTAAGTTTCATTTATTGACATATCGACGAAATAATTCCCTTAGATTACATTGAAGGAGCCAAACATTCTCCTTATATTTGGATGCGAGCGCGTATTTGATTTAAATGTTCATGCAAAATATTGCAAACCCGTTCGGTTGAAATGTTTACTTCGTTAACTATCTCACGTACTTTCAATCACTGATCACTACTTACAAGGACATGGACTTTATTATTAACCATTCCAAGAGTAGTTACAGTAAATTATGGTCTTGGATGTTATGCTCAAGTACTCACTTTTAAAAGCACAAAAACCAGTTACAAATCATTTCATAGCACGGAGCACATTCACGATTATATACTGTTTCTGGGTTTCTTTAATTATTTTTCTACACCAAAAAAATAATGCTTAATTAGCACCCGGAATCATTTCTTGTCTTTATTTACACAACAACGAAAAGTTTTCTTTAAATCCTGATAAAACACCACCTATCTGTCAGACTAGTTTGAAATTTTGACAGTAGACACAGAAACAAGGCGGAAGTCAGCAACATAATCACCATAGCTAAAGTATTGCCAACCTTTAAAAAGTCACTAGATGTAAAACTGTACAAGGAATCATATTCTCTCAAACTGAATATACTATCTAACTCTTTCGTTCTAGTGTTGATGAATTTTTTATTTTCTAATTGAAATTATTTTATTTCCGAAACAATATATTTCTTTATTATTGTTTACAGAAGAAGACGCTCCAGAAGTCATTCTCGAGGAAGGCGAAGACAAGAAGATGTATCATGTGGTAAAACAATGTTAATGTCCACCGAGGAAGCTCTGGTTTTAGTTCATGGAGAAATGTCTACAATCAGAGATGGAGATGTTACGCATCAATGTATTCAAACGAATCTTGCTGATGTTATATGTGGAGGTAAGTTTGATCTTCTTTTATGTAATTATGAAGATATATTAACCAGATCCCAACCTAATAAATATGGAATAAAACCTTAATTTAGCTGCCCTATAACCTAGTGGCAACGCGCTGACTTATCATGCCAGGAGGGGTCGAATTCGCGGTCGCTATTCGAGGTTTTAGTGGTTCTCCTTCTGGTTTAAAGTTTCGACAGCTAAACATTTTAAGTCTCTCCAGGGACGCGAAAGTAATAATAGCTACTGGCCTGGCAATGGCCCCTGAACTGTTGGGGGATGTTAAGAAATGAATTATTATTTATTTCAATTTACTTATTCAATTCTGGTTGACTTCACTTTAAGCAAACTCTTTACTAGGTTTGAATTTACATAATATTTCAAGGAATTGTGTTGCAAGAATTTCTTTGGTTTTAGAAATATTATTAAAGAGAATTTTTTATATTTTGTATTTTTTTTTGAGTTTTCCTTTTATATTTCCTGCTAGTATAGCAAAGCATCAACGTCTCTCTTACGTGATTTCTTGATTCACTCTATGCCATTATTAAACTTTATCTGATTTATGTGTATTCCTAAACCTCCAGCAAATTTTTGAATTTATGTTAATCTGTGATATAGTGTTGTTAATAACCAATTTTAAGTAAAAATTTATTAAATATTTCTTTAATTTCTCTTAATCTATACATGATATTACCTAATTCGGTAGTGATAAAATTTAATTTTTCTGTTCATTTTTTCATCAGATATTCCTTTAATTTCTCATAATTACTTACTTTATGGCCGTGCTCAAAATATAATCCTATTTTGTTGATATACCTCAGATGATTTTCAAAGAATGACTTATACCAGACATAAAGTAGAAAAATTGCGCTCCAAAATTCGCAGTAAATTGAAATATGGAACTTTATATGCGCCATTTTGAAGCTAATTTTCCACGTCGAATAAATAGGAGCAATTAAAAAAACATACTATTTATATGTAGATCTTGGTTTCCGAGTTCGAACCGCGTCGAGTTAGGCGTAATTGCCAACGTTTCGTCCACTGTTACAAGGGACATCTTCAGGGCTGTACGTAGATGTTCGTCGATTCGCAGTAGCTTGAATCATTCTTCAATCTACTGCGAATCGTACGTACAGCCCTGAAAATGTCCCTTGTAACAGTGGACGTAACGTTGGCAATTACGCCTAACTCGACGCTGTTCCAACCCGAAAACCTAGATCTACACTCAAAAAACAACCTCATAAACCTTCACCTACGTTTATACTATTTATATTTTATAAAGTTAGTAAAACATCTTTTTTATGAAATATAAGCTAATATTTTTAATTTATTTAAGTGTGTTTATTTATATTAATTAATTTAATGAAATATTCTTCAAACTTTTCTGAATTTTTTATTTTCATATACAAAAGGCACTAGAACAGTATGTTATCCTGTCAGAAATCCCACAAGAAGTAGTATTTGTTACTACTACTTTATGCTGGCCCATCCTGCAAAGTACCATTTATTTTGAATGCGCAAAGATCCACAGGTAATCTCCCTACTTCATGTTTGTAACTTAAACGTTAGATTTTTTTAAATAAAGCAAAAGATTAAGATTTTGTTGTATTTATCGATACTGTAATAATCGCTTGGATCATTGCTTTCTCCGCTATTTTACTTTATGTTATTAGCAACAGATAGAAAGATAGTAATTTAGTATTTTTCTTTGATATTCACTTGCACACATACTGAGCAATCATATGTTGGTAATATTAACTTGCAATTTTAAAAATAATTCAGTTTTCGTTTTTTTTTAGTTATTTTCTAAAATCTGAAAATCTATTAAATGGAACTCGAAAACTGTTATTGTATCTAATGTTGTGACAATGTATATTTGAGTTTTTGATAATTCTTTTTGATTTATAAAAATATAAGATATCGATTATTAAATAAACACACTAGACTGTTCTTGGTACAGAAATAGAAGATGGAGCAGAGGAAACCCATGATTTTTACTACTAAATAACTTCCGCTGATTTATTTATAGAAAAAAAGTTCTTCATTAAATAATAATATTTTTATTGCATTTTTGAAACGTACATACATTAAGTACATTCAAAAAAGAATATCATTAAGATGTTAGATGACGTCCTTCATGTCGGACGCAAATTCGGAGTCTCTCCTCAAACCTCTGCACAGCTTTCTGCAACATTTCATTGGACACAGCTTCAATTTCTTGACGAACGGAAATTTTCAGGTCATTCGATTGTGCGGGACTTGATTACTCTTCATTTCAGGTAGCTCGACAAAAAGAAGTCACAGATCGATAGATTGGGAGAGCATGGGGGCCAAGAAACATCGCCGAAACGTGTGTTTTCGCCGTGTGAGCTGTGACACCATCCTGTTGGAACCACATTTCTCTCATATTCTGTTCTGGAAGCTCAAAGTTGTTTAACATTTCGATGTAGCGCCCTGATGCGGTTCCCCCCATCTTCAAAAAATTAAGAACCAACAATTTCTATTGTAAGCTCTCTGATGCCCAGTAGCGACAGTTGTGTACATTAACATAGCCATCCAGATGGAAATGGGCTTCGTCACTCATCATTATTAAAAAGTCTGCATCCTCCATAAGATCGTCGTCCATTATGCCACAAAATTATGTGCTTTGCTCAAAATCCCTTTCACTTAGCTGCTAGACTGTCATTATTTTGTATGTAAAATTTGAGATTATCATGTAAGATGCGACTAAGTGAACGACGTGACTATCTAGTGCCACAGTCTCTCACCTGACGGATCGTCTCGGACTAGCAAGAACTGCCCTTCCCACTCTGCCTATGTTTTCCGGAGTTCGGACTGAACGAGGC
The DNA here is from genome assembly GCA_935421215.2 of Melolontha melolontha. Lineage (NCBI taxonomy): Eukaryota > Metazoa > Arthropoda > Insecta > Coleoptera > Scarabaeidae > Melolontha > Melolontha melolontha. The sequence goes on along the minus strand of OW285237.1, from coordinate 160,349,092 downwards.
AGACCAGGTGTTTTTTCTTCATTACAGATCCAGTACTTGTAAACCCCTCAACCCTCGATTTGAGACTGCACCTCGATGTTCAACATTAAAATTTCGGTGGAAAAGACGTTGAACAGTGACTACAGAATCATTGTTTCCAAAAAACCGCTCGATAGCAAACAAGCATTTGCTGTCGAGCTACGTTGTCTGAGCTGTCCGCCAGTTAAAAAACATGCATTTCCTCTGTTCCAGCCTCTATATAAGTGTCACTGCTCAAGAACAGACAAACGTTTCTCAACAGAATACCCGCAGGCGTTCGGTAAAATTTGAAGAAAACAAAATGTACACTGCGCGTCAGAGAAAACGGGCCGCCGGATAAATTTACGTAATTATTCACATTTAGATTGCTTGTTTCTATTGTTGTATATTATATCATTAATTGTTTTACCATATCGTCCGACGTTTTAATGAGATACAAACGGAAACAAAGCAAGAATTGGAGAATTTTGAAGTTTGTTACAATCCTTGCCGTGTGTGGTCACACATTATCCTGCATTAACAGAAAACCATTGCCAACTAATCCACCATAAGGCATCACATGCTCTTCTAGTATCTCTGCTATGAATCGTTGTGCTGTTAATGCGCTTCTGTCAATTGTAACGAGATCCGTGTCTGCCTAAAGAGAAATTCCTACCCAAAACATTACGGGGCCATCCCCAAAAGCAACTCGAGGTGACCGAGTACAACCTGCATAGCGTTTGCCAGTTCTTTCTTATACCTTATTTTGACCATCTTTGCCATAAAGACAGATTCTGAATTCATTCGTGAACAATAATATGTTCTCAGGCGAAAGCAAGTCTACGTCTTTCGTGAACTGCAGTAACCAAAGGCTGTAGCTGGACTGCAAGCTTTTAAACCACTTTTCCTTAACCTTCGTCGAACAGTGGAAAAACTAACTGCTGTTCCGTGAGCGTGCAGAACGCTGCTTTGGACCATTCTAGCGGTTTGCGTTCGATCTCTCAAGACTAACATTTACTTGTCTTGCCACATCCCGTTGACTTACTCCATTCTCCAACATTATCACTATCTGCACAGCTCTACGATAATTTTCATTAATTATTACGGACTACACTATACTCTACGAAGATCTGTGTAGTACTAAGATAAGTTTACAACTTGTTACATATCTACACACAAGCATATAACTCAAAAATGTCGAAATGTCGAACGTGTGTAACGAGTATTTCGCAATATTATGACAGTTTGGGTTTTTTCCGTTCCGTGATTTTGTTTTTAAAGATTACAGGGGCGTCTGTCTTCGCAGTATACATACAAACTCGTTTTACTTAATTAAAAACAAGCAATATTAAAAAATGTGGATAATGACGTAAATTCATCGGGTGGCCCGTTTTCTCTGACGCGCAGTTTAAATATCTATTCATGGAGGTCTTCTTCCTACAACACGTATCACTAAATTAACTGCCTTCAATACAGTATTACCAATCATACATCAATTGTCACTGTAAATATAAAAACAAATAAATTGACATCTCTATTACATTTTAATTATGTACGTGGAAAATAGTAACTATTAAACTGTGTTATCTTATCAAAATCTTATTGTACGTTTTTTCTAAATTTGTTATTTAAAAAAATTAAAAGACTGAAGTAAATGTTAATTCTGTTAGCAAATTTTACGCGCCGCGCTGTAAACGCATCAGAATGAATGTAATTATAAACCGAGCTTACATATTCATCAACGCAAATCATGGTTCAGTAAATTCCATTTTGTCAGCCCGCCATCTCAAAATATAGAGCGATCCTGGTGATTAAACACTTTCGCAATTGGCATGCCGACCATAGCTTGATGTGTATATAATTTAAACGTTATCTCGATTAAATCGCTGTGTAATTATTTTATCACAGTTTTCAACTTCTCCGCTTTATTTATTAACATGTCTTACGTCATTTTGCTTATGGTATTCCAAGTTACTAAGGTACCAAACACGCTTACAACTAAATGGAAAAGAAGTTGGGAGATTAATCCCAATTAACATGTGGTAAAGACCTCTAAAAGCGTTATGTTTGAAGCATTACTGAAATATTTATCGTATACACGTAAAGGTATTATATGTGTGCCATTTATTATTACAGCTATTGAGTAATTTGTGTTCTGTCGGCATTTTATGAATATCCAGCGATTTATCTTTACGCTTTTGTTGGTGGCATGTCTGTTTGTTGTTATTGTGTTTCGTGCTAACGAGGCCATTGCACAACTTCACTTCGCCATTTGTATTATGTAATTAGATTCCAAAGTATTGTCTTTTGAGAATATTCCGACGAAATTCTTTGTTTCGACATACAGTTTTAAAAATAGAAATCAGGTATGTAATGCCATAGTAGTTATATTAATTTTATTGCATATTTCATTGGGTAAGTAAGATGAATTCACTCGTATAGTAATATATATATAGTATAGTTGCAATGATTTAATCGTATTTAAATCGAAATGAGCGACTATTTTGATGTGTATATTGTGAAGAATTATTAAATCTATTTCACCTTTTTAATACAAACTGTTATGGTTTGTTTGTAAACTGCTGAGTCTTATATTCGACGAAACTATCGCAAATATTCATTATCCATCGTCTGACCAGGTCTAAGGGACTTGTTTTGGAATATAATCGTAAAAACATTGACTTTACTTTTTTCTTTTCTAAGCGACTTTCTTCCTGTCTAAAATATCACGTTTCAAGACAAGCAGCCATCATTTTAGGGAAATGTGATTCATTACAAGTAGTTTTAATCATATCGGGGGTGCTCACTCGGACGTGTTAAATAGTGGAAAACTATGAGGAAGAAACCGCAAACTTTATCTATGAAAGCCAAAATTTCGGTCGAAATGTTATGAATGAATTTTCAATTCCTTTTCAATTGCCAACCATTCTCATTGATCATTATGTATTTTTTTATGAAATCACGCACTTTTTGGAAGTTAACATTATTTGGTTCCGCTTTTAAACAGCTCGATTTTTGGGGATCTCAAGTGTATTACAACGATTGTGAAATCTCTTAAACAATTTGTATACTTTAGTACTGGTTAAGCGTTCAACATTGTATGATTTTTTAAGCGCTTAATAAGTTATCTTATTTTTTATTTCCCAATCTTCCTTAAAAACATGGCCAACTATTGTCACTATAATTCGACTTCTAATGGAATAATATCAGCTAAGTAATAACTATCGAAAATGACTCCTGCCGTCAAGCTAAAGATACAACAGATGGCGCCGTTAATTTATTCTAATCGAAATTTGCGGTTGTCATTTTTTTTGGAAGAGTATTATAACAATTTGCAAAATAAACACTTTATAAGCGAATTCATTGTGATAAAATAATCTTACATTTGTTAATGCCACCTCTTTAATAGATTCTGAATATATGCATAATATGCGCTACTGAACATAATATTTCATATTTTAAGATTGACTAGCACAATTCTACAAAAGTTCTATCGTTACCTTTTCTTTTGTTTTAATCTTTGGCTTTTAAGTAATTATCAGTGCCAACATTATAATTACCCCGACATTATAATTAGCTAAACTGAACCGAAGCCAAAAATTTTGGCATCTACCACACACACAAATTCATCCGAAATGATTACATATTATCATTAACAATTCCAATCACCAACAAAGATTGGTTAATCTATTAGTGCTTTCACTAGATAGCCAAGATGCCAGTGAGTTTTATTATATACATCATACAAGCTTTCTTCATTCTTGGCAGTTGTTCTGTGAAGAAACTCTGCTTAGAGTATTTTTTTTTAAATAGCTGTAGTACAAGTTGACTAAAAATTTTATTATACGACCTATTTAATTTGTCTCTCTCATTTAAATCTACAAAATAAGATTTGTGTTTCATTATCCCTATTAATTTTCAACCAATAATTACTGAAGAATAAAGTGATAATGATATGATAAGTTAAAATAAATTAGAGGAAAACCCCAGAGGTTATTCCTCATAAGTAATTAGTTACAGATATAACTATGAATAATATATGGTTTTAATAAGAATTACTGTAAATGTTAAAATCTACTGATCGTATCATGTGGAGTTGAATTTACGTCTTGTCATAGGTTGTAAACTAGGTTCCCGGTAAGCCTGTTTAGGTGAAATTCAAGTGTATGCGTGTAACTTTCATTAAATTTCTTAATTTTGTCTTTATCCGAAGATATCTATAGATCGCGTGCAATAACACTATGATGTACAAACCATGAGGTATCAACTATCATTCCTAATGTCTTAGATTGAAATCTTACGATAGTATCGATGTTCAAAGTAAATGCTGAACCCCACAGCTGGATTTCGTAAGTCCAAATGGGTTTGTTTCGTCATCAAACGAAATTTCTTATATTGTGTATACAGAAATACCTCGCATAGTTCGGATGACTGGTTCCACGGACTTCCCGGACTGTTTGAAATCGGACTAATCGAGGAATTAGATATACATATACAAAAATTGGCAATTGGTTCAGAGAAATGCGTCCCTCAGTAAGTAAATCCAAATGTCTTTATTAAAAATAATTGTGTGTATAAAAAATTCATTTTGTATTGTCTAAAAATTGCAATATCGATGTCTGCATCTTTTTCTTCGATTTTTTCCCTTCATAAATTTCTCTGTAGCACCGAACTGCATTGTTTATTGTTCGGCAAACTGTAAGGCTACGCTCGATATTGGGATCAACTTCCTTAATATGCTCCGATACGTTCTCAACCATTACAATAATTTTTGATAGTTGTTCAGTTGTTAATTCCCTTGTAGAAACTTCAACACTATCGTCGTTGTCTAAGTTGTCCTCCTGTTCTTCATAAGCTCGTTGTTCATCTATGTTAATAAGTGTTTCATTATCCATTTCATTAGTGTTCGATTCAATGCACTCAATTACGTTGGCGGTATCTAATTCTTCGAAACCGAGCTGCTGTCCAATTTCCACTATGTTATTAGTTACCTCAGCAAAATGAGTTTCAAAATCAATGAAATCATTTGCACAATGTGGTATGATATGTTTCCACACTGCTCTCATATTGCTTGCTGATAATTCATGCCATGCTTCGCTTATATTTTCGATAACGTGTCTGATGTTATAGCTTTTCCAAAATTCCGTTAAAGTAGATGCATTTTCTCCTGTTGAAGCTTTAATGGCTTGGGAAAAAGTGCGGCGCAAATAATACGCCTTAAATGTCGCAATGGCACCTTGATCCATAGGTTGGATCAACGACGTCGTATTTGGCGGAAGAAAACTTATTTGTACATTTTCATTTAATTCCGAAAGACTAGTCGGATGACCTGGGGCGTTATCTAAGATCAGTAAAATCTTAAAATCTAACCCTTTTTCGTTACAATAACGTTTCGTTGCAGGGCATAAGTAGTTGGTGAACCAATCTTCAAATAAAGTTTTTGTGACCCATGCTTTCTTATTTGAACGCCACAACACTGGGAGATCATTTTTTGCTACATTTTTAAGAGCTCTAGGATTATCTGCTCGGTACACAAGCATGTGCCTTAATTTGAAATCGCCTGCTGCATTTCCGCCTAATAACAGTGTGAGACGGTCCTTTGAAACTTTATAGCCAGGGCATGACTTTTCATTGGCTGCTATAAAAGTGCGTGACGGCAACTTTTTCCAGAATAACCCCGTTTCATCTACGTTAAGTATTTGTTCATCTTTATAACCACCTTTCAGTATGATTTCACTTAATTCCTTCGGATATCTTAATGCAGCTTCTTTATCTGCACTGGCAGATTCACCAACAATGCGAACATTGTGGATACCAGTTCATTGCTTAAAACGGAAAACCACCCACGACTTGCTGTAAAATTTTCACTTGTTTCCTGACCTTCGCCTTCTACTTCATCAGTAGTCTTTAAGTCGTTGTAAAGACTTAGTGCTTTGGTTTGAATTTCCATTTGACTAAGCGGAACTCGCTTTTGATTTAAGTCTTCGATCCATATGGATAATAGTCGTTCCATATTTACCATTCGAGCGCTTCTTGTTTTAGTCACTTTTCTTGACAAATAAGAAGCGGTAGCCATACCTTGCGATTTGTATTGATCTTTTTTTTTTGATAAGTTTTCGAACTGATGACTCATCCATTCCTTTGTCACGGCCTATTTTAGCAAAGGAAGCTTGATTAAATCGAGCTTTTGTTCTAAAGTAAGCCATTTACGTTTTTTGATGGCAGAATCACTTTCACGTTTTCTTTTTGCACTCATTTTTATTTTAATGGAATTCAGATCTATCTAATTTTGTATCACAAATCAATTTTACTGTAGATTTACACATCGATAACTAATAGAACATCCACTGTTTATGCGCACACTACATACAATATATGTACGACTTCATAGTTTATACATTACGGCGTTGAAAGGGGAACCACCGAAACTTTATACGGAGTTTACATTCTCATTCAGTCTAGGTACATACATACACAACGGGGAACCCCAGAAAAAATGAAATTTCATATCGGATAACTTTAAATTTTTTTAAATTTTTAGCCGGACTATAGTGAATCTGGACTGTTCGAAGCCGGACTATGCGAGGTATTGCTGTAGTTATATATGTTTGATATAAGTAAATTTAGCGTAAAAAACTAAAATTTAACATTTCAAATTTTATAAATATTCAACGTGTATTTTCAAGTGTAAACCACTATATAACGTACTTTTATTAGCATATTAAAAATTATAATATTTTCTTTAGATTCCAAGAATTTACATTTGCTAATATGTTTAGTACCTGCTTTATACATTAGACCGTTTCTTTATTGCCTAGGGTTTGCTTAGTGTGAACAATTTCAATAGACCCTAATATGGTCACCCATTTAATATACATAATAGGCTTACGATTTCCAAATATGTATGTACCACAAAAATCTATTATTGAAGAATGGAACAGATAAAAATACTTAATTTAACCTTTTTCTAACAATTTTATTATACAATAACCTATACTAACGGCAAGTAAAATCAAAGATTTTTATTTGTGTTGAATTATGGGGTTATTTTATAGTTTAGGTGATTTTAAGGTTTAAATTTTAATTGGGAGTTTTGAATGAAAAGAAGGAGGGAAGCAAGGTAAATTTTATTATTAAACCGATTTTATTAAGTGAGCTGAAGAAGCCTTAAGGATGGGGGAAGTAACCAAAATCTTATGTTATTTATTGGAGGAAATACTATATCAGAAGCCCCAAGACATTAAGAAGATTTATGACAGCCTATTAATACTTAATTAGGAATTCTATTTTATTATATTTATTTATTAGTAAGATCTTCAAGACTATCGTAAACATTAGGTATTGTTGTACGTAGATACAATTTCCAAGAAGTAATAATGTAGGTAAATTTCACAACAATGACCTCAAACAATGACCATATTTTAGTTATATAGGGGTAGGGGTAGTGATATCAATTTCTAACACAACACTCTCGTTCTGAATTCTGAATACAACATTCATATTCTTAACACAACACAGAACAAGACATACAGTCTTAACAAACAGTAAAGAATTAAGTTCTTAAGTTAACATTAAGTGCTATATTGCAGGATTTATCTTATGAAATTAGGTTTAAGTGTATTTTGTAAAATAAATAAAATATTCAGAAAACGCACCAACTTTCAATATAACTGCCACCAACCAAAATAAATAATCAGCTTATACGGAAGATACGCCCCGTGAGCGGTGGGTCAAACACATATTTATACAGGGTTTGTGAATATATTTATACCTATATTAGCACCTTATTTTTAAGTGTTAACCCAGAGATGCGACCAATAATCCAGTACAGCCTATGAAATGTGAGACCAAGATGCTTCCATTTTGTAAAAAAAGTGTTTCTTCCAAGTTAATTTACGATCCAAATGCAGTTCAAGATATTTGGCATCATCCCTTTGTAGTTATTTGCGACAGGCGTGCAATTATCTCGTTGATTAGTAAAGGACACATGTACCAATTTATTAGCTTTAATTTAATTAGTTTAGTTTGGCATTTAGTTTGGCAAAATTTGTTTGTAGTTGCTGCGAAGCAATAAATGAATCTGTATGACATGTTATCAGCAAAATCAGAAATGGATAAGCCACACGTATACAAAACAGAAGTGGTCCCAGCACGCGTCTTGTGGAACTTCGCTGTTTATTTTGGATGGAGTATTAAGTGTTCGTCTTGGTATTTTATGATAAAATAAAATAGGATTTGAGGGTAAAGAAGTAATTGTGGGATAGAGTTTCCTGATCCTAAAGAATAAGCCTGTATGACAACCTTTGTCGATGGTTTGACTACCGTCAAAAGAATTTCTTACTCTAATATTTAATACTCTCTTAGTACTCACATACCGTCCAAAGTTTAATGGAAATGTTTCTTTAGTATTATGAATATTAACGAAAACTATGCATTAAAGACGATTAGTTCATCTCACAAACACTCCAACGGGATGAGTTATAAAGTATTAAACCGCATTTAATTAAATTTAGTTAGTACATAACAATTCAGAATACTTTAAATTTTATAGGTGCTCTAGTCGTTTTATAAAACGACAAACTTGTTATGGATATTAAAAACTTGCCAAGAAATTCCTTAATTCATTTTATTACAATCCATTTCATATATTTTTGTCGTAATAAAATAGATAGACGCTCTTTTGCTTTGATATCAAGTTAAAGCACAATACGTAATCAAGCAATATTAAATCTTATAGCTAATTTTTCCTTCGAATAAAACATTCAAACGACAGTGTATCTCACTAATTATCATTAGCCTTGAATGTCTATTATTAAACATTAATTATTTCGCAAATGAACTCATTTATATATTTTGCTTCTGTATAAAAGAAATCGGTCACAGGCAAATGATTTCAATTTATTGGTTTTGTTTCACGCATAAATTGAATTGCTTGGGGTTATTTATTTTAAAAGTTCCACCAGATTTGTCGAGGCATTTAACCGAAACGATTTAGCAGATATAAGACGTGTATACATACGAGTATGATATTTTATTTATTTATCTACTTCTAAAATTAGTAATATTATTTGGTATGTTAATTCATAAAAATTTATATTTACAATGTATTCTATTGAAGGGAAGGCTTAATTTATTAATTGGTATAATTAAAATTTAAGCTCGAAATAAGTTTCTGATATATTTTAGGGTGAATATCCTAATAGCCCTAAACCTAGTCCAGAAACAATTCTTAATATTTTTAATAAATTTATAAATTTTGGATGGATAGATGGGCACCACGAAAAGAAAAATACACAAGGTTTCGTGCATATTTCTATTATTGAATTAATTGGAGATTACGAGTATAATAGACTATTGACAAATAGATTAGCTGAATTCGTTAATGTAAGTAAAAGTACTGAACATAAATTTCTTAGATGAGAACATTGCTAGCGCTAGATGGTGTGAGTTACGTTTATACTAAGCCAGTCTGTCAGATGACACTTTGCTAGGTATTGACAAACAGTTTTTATGTTTATATTTGATGAATTGTGTTTGAGTTACTCTGACACTAGGAGGTACATTCAAGTTCTAAGGCCTCCGATTTTTTTCTCCAGACTGGAAAGAGATAGAAGCATGTGCATTGTTTTAAAATGAGCGTGCGTTCGTTGTCAATAAGTCACAGAGATGGCAGCACTGTACCGCAGATGGAATTGTAGCGGCAGCGTCGAGAATGAGAACTGTATTAGATACTTAAAATGGCTACGTTTTCCTTACTTGAACAGCGTGCAATCACTCCTTTTCTGAATTTGCGTGGTGTGACACCAATTGAAATTCATCGACAGTTGAAGGAGACATGTGGTGATGGAGTTATGGATGTGTCGAAAGTGCGTTCGTGGGTGCGACAGTTTAATGAAGGTAGAACATAATGTGACAACAAACCGAAACAACCTCGGGCTCGCACAAGCCGGTCTGACGACATGATCGAGAAAGTGGAGAGACTTGTTTTGGGGGATCGCCGAATGACAGTTGAATAGATCGCCTCCAGTGTTAGCATTTCCGTGGGTTCTGTGCACACAATCCTGCATGACGACCTGAAAATGCGAAAAGTGTCCTCCAGGTGGGTGCCACGAATGCCGACGGACGACCACAAGGCTGCTCGTGTGGCATGTTGCCAAGCAATGTTGACGCGCAACCAAGGCATGAATGGGACTTTCGTCGATTGTGACAATGGATGAGACGTGGATGCCATTTTTCAATCCAGAAACAAATAGCCAGTCATCTCAATGGAAGCACAGATTCACCGCCACCAAGAAAGTTTCGGGTAACAGCCAGTGCTGAAAAAATGATGGTGCCCATGTTCTGGGACAGTGAGGGCGTAATCCTTACCCATTGTGTTCCAAAGGGCACTACGGTGACAGGTGCATCCTACGAAAATGTTTTGAAGAACAAGGCCCTTCCTGCACTGCAACAAAAACGCCCGGGAAAGGCTGCGCGTGTGCTGTTTCACCAAGACAACGCACACGCACATCGGGCTAACTTTACGCAACAGTTTCTTCGTGAAAACAACTTTGAAGTGATTTCTCATGCTCCCTACTCACCTGACCTGGCTCCTAGTGACTTTTGGCTGTTTCCAACAATGAAAGACACTGTCCGTGGCCGCACATTCACCAGCCGTGCTGCTATTACTTCAGCGATTTTCTAGTGGTCGAAACAGATTCCTAAAGAAGCCTTCGCCGCGGCCATAGAATCATGGCGTCGACGTTGTGAAAAATGTGTACGTCTGCAGGGAGATTACGTCGAGAAGTAACACCAGTTTCATAGTTTTCGGGTGAGTAGTTAGTTAGAAAAAAAATCGGAGGCCTTAGAACTTTAATGCACCTCGTACAATGTCTGATGTGAAAGAGCAAAGATCGTGCTTTGAATTCTGCTTCAAACTTACTAAAACGACAGTAAAAACTCTGAAAATGATTAAGCAAGCGTTTGGTGAGGAGCCTTAGGTCAGACGCAAACTCGTAAGTAGTACAACTGTTTTAAAAATGGACGTGTGTGGGTTGATAATGATAAGCGTTCCATGGAAAAACACCGCAAAGCGTGGCAAAAGTATGTGATGCTATCCTGCAAGATCTAAGGAGAGCAATTGCGATGCTCTTCGGCGCCTAAGAGATAACATTCGGCACAAGCAACCTGCTAAGTGGCGCAACAATTTGTGAACCCCACACAACGATAATGCACCCAACCCACACGTCACTTGTTCTGCGTCAGTTTCTAGCCTTAATGAAGACGGCAGCACGACCCTACCCTCTACGACTCCTTAGATCTTGCCCCTTGTGCCTTCTTCCTGTTTCCGAAGTTGAAACGGAAGCTTAAAGGGCGCCATTTTGAGACGATTAGGTGATCCAGACCGAATCGCAGGCAGCCTTGAACACGTTAACACACGAAGACTTTCAGCACTGCTTCCACTCATGGACTAGTCGCTGGTTTCGGTATATTCATGCAAAAGGAGAGTATTTTGAAGGGAATGGTAGTGAATAAGTTGTAAGAACAATTTATTGTGTTGTTTTTTTCGCATTCCGAGAATTTCTGGGTAGTACTTCGTATATTGTCTAACAAAATTTTGTTGCTGGGTGTTGCATTTTACGCAAATGGAGAAGTTAATTCTCGAATTGTACATATTGGAATCGACAAAATTTACATCTTTAGTTTATTGTGGGTCCGTTTTTAATCATTGGGAATCTAATGAGAAAGTTATCTTCAATTATTACAACAGCAAATTATTACGAAAATCGACGTATTGAACATTCTGAATATATCATTTCAGCAACATGGCGCACCGTCTCATTATACTTAAAATGTATGAAATTACATGAATCCCAAATTTGAGCATCGTTCGATGGATATGTAGGTGAAATGAAAGGTCATCTGATCTTTCACCAAACGGTTTCTTTTTATGAGATCACTTGAAAAATTAAGTGTATAATGGGGACAGGTCCAATGTTAAGCAATTAAAACGCAGCATAATAATTGCCAAACTAACAACTAACTGCTGAACAAAAAAATATAAATTTATTTTATAATCCTTTAGGATATTCCCGAGAACTCCTGAAATTTTGAATATTTACTAAATTAAAACGTTTTTAATATCTTAATTTGTTGCTCGCAAAGAATGTTTGATACAGACGCTCCCAGTCTGTACCAAACATTCCTTCCAAGCGTATAGACACTATTTGCAGAGGTATCGTCTGTGTGCCCGGCTGTAGAAGTTTATAATGTTTAAGAAAATTATTGGCCGCCGACTGTGAGATATACGATCTCTAATTAGATTCTTGAGTCCAAAAAATCTAACGGCGGCGGAAATTCACCGTCAGATTTGTGAAGTTTACGATCAGTGACAGTAAACTCCGAAAGTGAGTGAAAATTTTCAAGGACGGACGGGTTAATTTCACAGGTTGTCTTCATACTTGTGAGATTCGTCTATTATTTTTCGGTTAATGTATTCTACGATGATATTTATAATTTCCTCTGTCATCAAAAGGGACCATGCTTCCTAAGGAGATGTTAGTAAGTTTGTTGCACCAGATACACTCAACTAAGCAAAGTGTAAAACGATGTTTTAGCTCTTGTTCTAGAACGGGAATGGTGGGAACTTTAGAGTACTTGTGCCCGTTTTTCCCATAGAAATTCTGTCCTTGGTTGGGGGATGAAGTTTCACCTTCATTATCACTCTCCGATTCAGTATATGATTCATAATGTTCATGTATCGATTCTGCATCACTCAAGTCACCGTCACTTTCTTGAATAGTATTCTTCACTGGTCCCTCATAGTCAGTATTATCAGATAAATTGTTTAGAATTTCTTCCAATTCGGCACCGGTTAGATATCGAGGCATTTTCGAGAAGCGACACTTGTGAAATAGGCGAACACAACTGGTATTGTTGGGTCAAATTTTACCCATAACATGTATACCGATCCGACTATAGACAATAACTGAAGCACTTGTACTACTTAAGGTAGAATATATCACACTTAAAGAATGCCTGGTAAAATTGGGGGTTATCTAGCGTACACGCCTAAATACGGCCGTTTGAAAATAGTCTGGGTCTAATTTGAACCAACAATCCCAGTTAAAGGTTAATATGCTGCGTGATACGTTTCCCGGTCGTTTAATTTTTCGCAACGGGGACATAGTCTGACCAGCTCGGTCGCCTGATTTAACAGCGCCAGACTTTTTTCTATAGGGATATCTAAAAAGTCGTGTGTATAATAAACCCGATACTCTTGAAGATCTTAAACAAAACATTTTATATGAAATTGAAGCGATTCTACTGGAGATGCTAGGCAGAGTGATGGATGATTTCGTGCGACGGCTAGAAGAATGTGTAGCAGAAGGAGGCCATCTACACCATTCAATTTTTAAATAAAAAAAACTACCAGAGCTATAGATTAAGATGTAATTTTTCAATGTTTAACCAATAAAAATTTATTCCATACTAAAAACCGCCAATGCCTTTTGAAATTCCCTGTACAAGTTTGTTCTTCTTAATTTCTATTCACTACACTTTCAGCATTTTTTGTGTTGTTTGTAAGTGTTCTATAAATACTGAACATTTCCATATACGATAATTCTAAACAATAATCTTGTACATATCTGATTACGGTCCGTAAGATAATATGAACTGTAAGTCTATTATTTATTCTGTCGTGGTAAAAAAAATTCTATTTCCAAAACGAAATTTGATGGTTTTCTACATATCATGGGGCAAGTATTTTTAAATTCATTCTATAGACCCCTAAATCAAACTGTGTTAAGAACTAGTGGAATATCTAAAAATACCACAAGGAACATTGCATGTAGGATAGTCATAATTATTATTTATCTCGTGGTCCAAAAAATTAATTAACAAGATTTAATCTACCACGACACAGATGCATGCCGGCACTGCGTTACTTATTAATTTAAATCAATGTTTGTCTAAAATATTCAAGTCTCGTATCCAGTGGTAACAATTCATCTCCTTCACTTTAATAGTAACATAATAACGTCATATTTACATAATTACAATGTACATTTGATAAAACTTATTATTCAATAATATTTTAAGATTTTTACAGTGAGCTTTGTTTTGAATTCCAATCTTAAAAACGAAATAAATAATTTATTCCAATAATTTTTGATTTCGACGCTTGCTCTTCTTGCAAAACCAGAATTCGTGGGCGTCCTTGACTGTCCCCTAAACTTATCCGATTCCATAGCTAGCATCATCTTCAGCCAATCTTACCTGACTACACAACTGACTTTCTGGATCGATAATCAAACCACTTTATAACTCGACCATCCCATATATGGAACAACATTTAATTGCATGTTATTGCTTAATGTTCCTTTTTAATCAGTACAAAGCCAAGAGGGTGCTGCTTATAAAATGTTGTTTCTCTTTTATTACATGTCATATTACGATACTATATAGAACATACAAGGTGCGAACGTTTATTTTTTCTTTACCGTTGTAATTTTTTGTCTTTTCAGATTTGTCATCGTCGTGCTATTTTTGCGTTGAATTCAGTGACGAATTCTTGTATAACGTTCGTATTTTTAGAAATCACTCTTTGGAGGTCAAGTGTAAAGTACAACGTACTTTACCAGACAATGTTAATACATCATTGTTTGCTTTTCTTAATGAATGCGCACATCTGTGCATTCTTTTTTTTTTTCAGTTAAAAATTAAAGAATTGTGTATTCTTCGAATGTGTATAATTAATTAAATATATTTGCATTTCATTGTCCATATCAACGATACAAGTGAAATTATATTCAGCCAGTTAATGAGAAAGAAGCTTGAATAATCCCCACTTGACGTCGGAATCTTACTAAGAAATACAATTAAAAAACAATTTTTTCACTACTTTTATGAATAAATTAAAATGTTGTTTATATGGGAAAATTTAGAAAAATAAAATATGTGCGCTCTTAGTGCTAGTTTATGTATATTGTATTTTAAAAATAATAGGCTATTTACGAGGTGTTACCCAGAAATTCTCGGAATATAAATATGGCGCGCGAAAGGATGGTAGTACAGCTCTATTGCGCTAGATGGTGTGAGCTACGTCTGTCAAAACGGTACTTTGTTAGATGGTGCTAAACAGTTTTTGTGTTTATATTTGTTGAGTTGTGTTCTGCGGCACTACAATGTTGTTATGTAAAACAGCAAAAAACGTGCATCAAATTCTGCTTTAAACTTAGTAAAACGACAACAAAAAGTCTGAATATGCTGAAGCAAGCAATTGGTGAGGATGCTGGGCGCTAGACGCAAACTTATGAGTGGTACAACCGTTTTAAAAATGGACGTGTGTTGGTTGATGATGATGAGCGTTCCGGTCGTCCATCGAACGGAAAAAATGCTACAAAATGTGGTAAAAGTAGGTGCAAGATCGAAAGAGAACAATCTACGACATTTGTTAACATTAATTTTGAAGAACGTTAATTTAAAAAAAGCACCCGGATATGACCTTATAACTGATAAGATTCTAATAATAAGATTCCGTCGCAATGGAAGGTTGCGCAAATTGTTTTAATTCCTAAGCCTAGCAAATCTGTGGAAGAAGTGACATCATACCGCCCGATTAGTCTCCTGCCACCTTGTCAAGGACATTCGCGAAATTGCCCTTGAAAAGACTGAAACCTTTAATTGATGAACTCGCAATAATACTTAATCATCAATTTGGGATTAGAGAAATGCATGCCACTATTGAGCAAGGGCATCGCTTAGTGGAAGTCATGCATAGAACATATGAAAGGAAAGAATATTGTTCGGCAGCTTAGATATATCCCAGGCTTTTAGTAGGGTCTGGCATGACGGGTTATTGTTCAAACTAAAATCTAAATTATCGCACTCTTACCATGAGATTCTGAAAACTGACTGAACTGACAACGCCGAACCGAATACATGTTGAAATATCCCAAGGCATTGGCCCTATCCTTTAACAAATTTATACTAGCGATATACCAACATCGAATATTACAACTACCATGACATATTCTGTTGATATAGCATTATTAGTAGTAATTCTACATCGACATCGCATCATCTCCAAAAATCATTAAATAACTTCCAGGAGTAGCAAAGAAAGTGGAAAATAAAGACATAGGAACTAAAATCAATGCATGTAATATATACATTACGTCAAGATACTTGTCCTCCTGTTTCATTAAACAGTATTCAGATACCCCAAAATGAAAGAGCCAAATATCTTACAATCCATTTGGAAAGGCGGCTAACTTGGACTAAGCATATCTTCTCGAAGAGAAAGCAACTAGGACTGACGTTCTCCAAACTACAGTGGCTTATTGTCCTGCGATCTTCATTATCTCTGGAAAACCAACTTATTGTGCACAAAGTGATTTTTAAGCCAGTGTAGACCTATGACGTTCAGCTGTGGTGAACTGCGAGTGTCTATAATTTGGATATACTTCATCGGTTTCAATCTACTGAACTGAGATCAATTACAAATACACCCTGGTTTGTAACAAATTTCACGCTAGATCATGATTATCACATGCGGATAATAACTTCAATACCAGAATCATTGCTGGCGACAAATCATGGGTGTATGGGTATGAGCCCCCAACATCGCAGTAGAAAATCATGACCGAAGAAAGCACAGCAAGTTCAAAACAACGTCAAGACGACGCTGATTTGCTTCTTTGATGATGATGACATTGTGCGCATTTTGCTGCGATTTATTGCAAGTTTCGCAAAAGTTCGTGAATCCTACGCCACGACAATGTACCAACCCACGTCACTTGTTCTGCGTTAGTTTCTAACCTCAACGAAGAATACTCCACTCACCCTCCTACTACACGCTCCCTACTTCCCAGATCTTCCCCCTTGTGGATTTGTCCTGTTTCCGAGGTTTAAATTGAAGCTCAAGGGACACCGTTTCGAGACGATTGTGGAGATCCAGATCGAATTGCAGGCAGTGTGGAACACCTTAACACGCGAGGACTTCCATCACTGCTTCCAATCATGGATAAGTCACTGAGATCGGTGTATTCACACAGAAGGATAGTATTTTTAAGGGGAAAGTAGTGAATAAGTTGTAAGAGCAATTTACTGCGTTTTTTTTTTTTACTTTAAGAGAATTTTTGAGTAGCACCTCGTATAAATTATCACAAAGAGCTGCTATAAAGTAGGGTTGTGGCTAAATTGTCTTATTACAGCAAATAATGACACTCAATTCTTTAAATATGTCACCTTTTCAAATAATGTATTTAAACAAATCAACAACAATCTCACACTAAACCAGTGGAAGAGACATATTGAATATGAGAGCAAACAACATGTCTAAACGACGTCGCCTGCGGAATCTAGTTTGGATATCTATAACAGATAGAAATGAATGGATTAACAAAGCGCAAAATGTCGAAAAACGGGTCAAAAACTGTTGAAGGCACTGGGACAGGAATATATTATTCAAAATAGGCTTCAATCGGATGTGTATGTCATATTTCAATGCGCAAATAAAAAAAAACAAAAGGGCTGTTTC
Organism: Melolontha melolontha; assembly: GCA_935421215.2. NCBI lineage: Eukaryota > Metazoa > Arthropoda > Insecta > Coleoptera > Scarabaeidae > Melolontha > Melolontha melolontha. The sequence goes on along the minus strand of OW285237.1, from coordinate 160,331,571 downwards.
AGCAAGCGGATCCCTAAAGTTCAGCCAGTAATATGGCGCTCAAGACTTTATCAACGTCAAAACCGATACGAGAATGATTCACTGAACTATAGAAGTTGACAGACCAGAATAAAGTATAGCTGATACCAGGACACCATGGTAATGCAGACAATTAGAAAGTAAATGATCTGGGCTAGACGAGGATCTGAAATAAAATTTTTCGAAGCAGAGCTTGTTCTGGAACAAAAGCATGGTATTACAAGAGACATTAAAAATGGCCGTAAAGGTTGGGTTTGGTTTAGTTGGGTTGGGTTTGGTTGGGCTGGGTTGGATTTGGTTGGATTGGGTCGTTTTGACTATTTGGACAACAGAAAGTAAAACCAGAATTATACACAACACGTTCTGTGGGAGACTTTTACAATTTTATACAGCGTACTAGTATACTTAAGTGGGTACAGTATGCCATGACGTGAACACAATAAGCCTGCAAGTTACACTGTTAGAAACAGAGATTTTGTAGCTAAACGTGGGTTTTTAAGAAAAAGAAATAGGCCACACTAGAATAATAACTTCTTTAACTTTCAAATATTATATAAAGCTTACCAAAAACTATTACGAAAAATTTTAAAATATTTATGAAATAAAGGACAGTTTAATGTTCAAATTAATGATCTTTACAAAATTCCTTTATAAGTAAAACAAACATTTAGCGTCACAATATATTTGCAAACTACTGCCTGGCCTTGTAATTTTTGCCTTCACTAAATTTTAGTAGTGCAATATACGCCTTCGCTGGTTCGTATCTTAAATATATTGCAAAATTTGAGGCCTACACCGCTTTCTAGCAGTTGAGAGAAATATTGCTAAATAATTTTCTTAAATATGAAACAACCATTAACTTTGATTTATCACATATTCTCTATTCTTTAATTTTTTTTAGACATTATACAGATCTTTGACAAAATTTGGCATAGGAGTTTGTTGTATAAATTAAAAAATGTCTAGCATTATATCCAAATTATAAATTCTTATTTGAAGTATTCTCCAAACAAAAAGTTTTCTGACTCGATATTATCAAAAGCAAATATTGGGTAATATTGTCCCGCATACCGTTGTATTGTTATATCATATCAATTCTAAAGTAGCTTTGCAATGAGTAGAAAATTCTTTAAGCAATATATAAACATTTCTAAATGTTGGGAATTCAAAAGCTTATTAAAATAATATTTTCAACAAGATCAAAAATATTATTAAAAAGTCGGACATGGAGAACATAAAATAAGTAGGTACATATTTTTGTGAAAATTGCCATCCAGATGTTCAAAATGAGTGTGTCGTTTTACTGGGGACTCGTCAGTACATGATGCTGGATAGATACATTTCACAACACAACTACCTTACCATATACAGTCAAGACATAATATCAACGGAAACAAAGTGCTAGTGTGCAGAGCGTTACTTATATGCATATATGATATTTAGTCGTAGAATATGACAAGTATTTAGAACATTGAAAATGCAACTTGCTTTTTTCAAAATAACGCTACGTTCTTGTACACATGTAGCAAATGAAGTAAATATTTTTAAACGTTTTCAAGACTTTTAAAAATATAAAAAACAAGCCTGAATAATATAATTTTTCAGGCTTGTTTTATAATCCAATTTTATTATTTACGTATATTTTGATCATAATAAAAATTACTTTTACTTGTCTTTCTTAGTTCTTTTAGAGATCTTTCACTTATAGAACTACTGTCATCTAGTAATTTTTGTTATATTTATATTATCCTGGTTTTAAAAATAAAAGAGAGCGTTATCTTGGGACTTGAAGTATGCCAAACCTATTGCAGAAACTTTGAAATATTTTGGGGACTTGCTTTATAAGAAAAATATTGAAGCGTTAAAATTCAAAGAATTCATGGTCAATCGCATGAACTCTCTGCATGGTGCAAAATTGTTTCCAAGTTGGAGAAAGATTTTATGAACTGAAACAAGGGTAATTGCCTATCTCCTTTCATAGCTAATTTATTTATGAGTCAATTTGAAGTAGAACTTAAAAATAACGCTAAATATTTTACAAGAGTTTGGGTCTGGTACATACATGGCATTTTTGCAATTTTTGCTACACGTTCATTAAACAGCTAAATTTGAAATTTTCGACTTTTAAATTCATAGTGAAAAAGAAAACAATGAATAGATAGGATACCATTTTTAGATATATCAGTAATTAGAAGTAAGCATAAAATAGAAATCGATATTTTCCGGACAGAAACCAATGTTAATAGATTTATCACCGCGGATTCAAATCATAGTATTGAACAAAAGATAGTTTCTTTTAATTTCTTAGTCAATCGATAGACTAATTTAAAAAAGACAATTCGCGAGTCCACATATATGTTACCCCAACATAGTCATGAGAAAAAGTGCATGTTTACCATCTAATTACGAAAAACATAAACAGAGTTGTTAAAGAACGAGATCTCCAAGTTGCTTTTCGGCCCGAAAACACAATCAAAAGTCTTCTAGATAATACCAAAGATAAATTTTGAATTTGAAGTCTGGTGTATACGCAATTAATTGCAATTTAAAGTATATATGTTAAACAAAACGTTCAATAATAACCGTTTTTAAGGAGCATATATCGCATATTAAATTTAATAGACCAGAAAAATCTAGCGTCGCGAGTCATGTATTAGATACCAATCATAACGTCACGTTAGTAGGATTAAAACTTATCAAAAATATAAACAGTTCGAGAGAGCTCGATATATATACGAAAGCATGCATATCGTTAAAAACAAAATTAATATTTGAAACTCGGACAATCGTCCTATTCCATATAGTTCTCTTTTCATTCGTATAAAAGAGGTAGAAGAAGTTGGCGTGGGAATAAACACATGTGTGCCATTTCTGAAAAGGGGTTAGTTGACGTAATTCTAGTTTTGTTTGTTTAAATCTAGTAAATACGTGAACGCCTTATAAAGTAGTGCCCGATTCTTTGTGTTAGCTTTACTGTGCCCCGTAGTCAACACTGTGATTAATGGTTTTACCTACTAATGATTACAACTTAGTTATCGAAATACGTATTTGGGATACGATTATTAATTGCATAAGGGGATTTATACCTTCTTTTAGCCACAGTCTCCAAAGAAAGACTTTTCATATTAATCGTGTTCGACCTGAACATTGAGAATCAGGCAGTTAGTGATTATTGCACGATAACGTACCTTCTCGTCCTTTATTCATTATCACTAGAGCTGAGGATGTTTGTGGTATAACCATGGTTATACCGCAAACATCCTCAGCTCTAATTATCACTGATTTTTTTACGAAAAATTAATTTTTCTTTTGCTTCCATATCCACTATATGCAGCCTATTTGGATCTGTGCAATTGGCATTTATTCCCTAAGCTGGATTCGACGAAGATAGGAAACCGTTTCGCATCTATTGGTCTCTCATTGGTCAACGACGAACAATTTCGACAGAACTGCCACCAACAAGTTATTCTATGCACGTCTTGAACAAGCAAAGTGTATTTGTATTTCTGCTGAAGAAAAATATTTCGAAAAAATAAAAAGATTTTGCCAACTTTTTTATTTTTGTTTCTTCAAAGCCTGCCGGTAATTTTGAGAAAATTATTCTTCATCAAAATTTGAAAAGATGCAACATAAACGTGAAGTAAAGTCAATTACTATATCATTTACAAGGAAGCGAGCCTCTCGTCGGTGTAATTGAATGACTGCCAGCAACCACAAGCAAATTAAATATATCGATTTTCGCCTGAACTGACATCTAACATGGTAAAGGCGAAATAAATATATATTTTCAAAGAGGATAATTTATGTTAAAGTTTCAATTACATTGGATTATTGGCAAAAAATTCCATTCCAAAATAGCAAATAGATTACTAATCTGCAAAGACAGGGTAATAATAATAATAATGATAAGAATAATAATAATTAATGCCTTAACATTCACCAACAGCTTAACACCAATGCCCATAGTGCATTGGCAGGCCATGAGTTATTATTACACCCGCTTCCGTGCAGCGACTTAAGATATTTGGCTGCTGGCATTCACTTGAAATCAGAAGGCATACCGCGAAAACCTTCTCAAACAGCAACCCCAGACATCTCCGGCTTTATAAGTCAGTGCGTTACTACTACATAATCGGTCAGTTAAAACCTACATGAGATATACACAATATTTACAAATCCTACAAAAATTAAAAAATAAAATCGGTGCACCTTAGCAAGTAAGTACCAAACTATATAATAGAACAAGTTCTATTAGTCCAGAAAGATTAGAAGATTAGAAGACTTAGTGATAACTATATGAAAATAGGATTAAAGTAATTGTTTAAAATGATGAAGTGATCTTATTCCAATGTTTAGTTAATTTTAGTAAGTTCCTTTTGGTTATTTAAAAAAATACCTATAAATGAAGAGGTTTTTATTGTATATAATTTAGAGCTAATACTTTCAGCTATTTTTCTACATAGTTACCATTAAGATTGAGACATTTGTCATAGCGATAATGCCCTCTTCTTAGAACTCTGCCGCTTATGAATTAAGCCATGCTGTAACACCGTCCTTCAGTTTTTATTGTAAACTCTCGATCCATAAAGTCTACAAAAATGACACTTTTCTTGTCCCAAAAGACAATAACAATGACTTTTCCAGCAGAAAAAGTTTGACATTGCTTTAAAGTTCCCTCGTAGGCGAGTTGGAGCGACCCCACCGCACTGACTGTCTCTTCGCGTCAACGTTGCATAGGTGACCCAAGTCTCAACACCTGTTACGATATGCTTGAGGATATCTTCAACGTCAACATCGTAACATATCAAAAAATTTAGTGCCAATCACCTCGTATAAAACTGTACGTGAAATTAGAGGGAAAAGGTACTCAGTTCTGTGATGCGATTTTCACAAATTTTTTCTTCAACATTACTCAGAAGTTCATTCGTCACTACAGTTTGTCTTCCACTTCGTTCTTCATCATGGACATTAGTTCGTTCTTCTCGAAAGATACGGCACCATCTTCTAACCATACTGTCACTCATGACATTTTCACCATAAACAGAACAAAGTTCAAGTTGAATCTCAGCAGCCTTCATGTTCTTTGTACAAAGAAATCGGATTTCAATTAGAGCAGCCATTTTAAACGACCAAAATAGCACGAAAGAATGTCCGAACGATTCTCTCACTAACACTGTCAGACGCACACTGAACCAGACTACACCGCAGTGCTGAGATCGTGCCGATATCCCCACTCCTTTGCTCACTAGATGGAGCTTACTTTACAAATCGCCCTCGTAAGTATAGTTAATTTCCTCACTGAAGAAGATCTCCGCATCAGCTACAACTTTACACATAAGATTTCCTTGTTCAGAAAAAGAATAGATATAGAGAAGTCCTCGTAATACAAAATTAATCTAAAATTATTTAAAGATATAAATGTTTACGAATCTACAAACTGTTACTCTCACTTTGAATTATATACAATCCTGCAACTATAAAACGTTGATTGCAATCTAGTTGGCGATGTAAGTATACCTATAAAATTAATCCAACATGCGCCCATAATTAAGTATAAAATACCTACATGAGTATTCTTGGTGCTAATAGTAAACACCCATTATATTAGTGCACATAAATTATCATGTATTAGTAAGTAACATGCAACGAAATTTACTGGAAGTAACTACTACAAAATTCGGATTAAATTGCAATTAGGCCAACTGCAACATCCCACGCAAATTGTTGGCAAACTTGTGCAACTATTTGTATCACTTTTAAATTCAACAGAGAAATACCTGTTGTAATATTTACTTGTTATTAGTATATGTTAACGTTTCTTGATAAATTTACCTTTCTCTGGTAGTCTGTGCTACTAAGGAAGGACGAACCAAGTATGTAATAACTGTAACTTCATGAATTGTTAAAGAATTTTCATCAGAGATAGTGAAAGGACAATTTACACTTTTACCATGCTAATAAACGTAAATTTCATGACATACATGGGTATATTTAAATGGGGCGAATTAGTATTATGTAAAAAAATGCATTAAATATTTCGTTTCTTAATATCAACTTTGATTTAAAAGATGGTAGCAAGTCTATCAAAAGATATTTAAGGAGTAATTCAATTGAATTAATTAATATATATAATTGAGAATTTTTTTTTACGACAAATATAAACAATTATGATAATATAAATCCAAAATATGACCTTAAAGTATCTACTCAGTAACGTATTTCATAACCTAGATGACTCTGAGAACACACAAGTTCAGTTTAAAATTTATCTATTGTTATTCATTTTATGATTTGGACTACCTGCAAATTTATATTATATTTGTACAATTCTAATTTATTTGATTTATGTGTAGTTATTCATTTCATTTATATTTATGCGCACTTAATTACATCAAATGACAATGTCTATGGAGCCTTAACAACGGCAATAAATTATAATTATTATTGTTTACATTTTATCCGTAGTATTTGGTCCTTGACATTTTCTAAATTGTGTATTTTTGTTTTACCATTCGAATTCTAATTTAGTCGATAATAGTGATTTTCAAATTTATTATTCAATTTCACACTTCCTAATTACAAACAGTCTGCTTTTACTTATTAAACTGTCTCATTTTGACTTCGCTCAATCTTGATTCAATTTATGAAATCTTACTTGACCAACAGGTAGAATTATATGCACTTTAACGGCTATAAATCTCTTATTTACACAGATTTCGCTAAAGCGTTTAATACGATTGACGACAATATACTATTACAAACACTAGCTTTACACGCTTCTGGTTTCGGCTGCCGTGCTAATAATCAGGAACTGAAACCGAACCCGAACCTGAACCCAAACGGGTTCAGGTTCGCTGTTTATAAAGACTTTGAACCCGCACCCGTTGAACCCAAAAATTCAGCAAGGTTCGGGTTCAAAAATATAAAAAAATAGAGAAATATTTAAAAGAAGAATAATAAAAAACATTACATTCCTTGCATGCATGCAAAAAAATTAAAAACAAAATCAAAATAAAATAACGACTATTTGTAGCGAACAAGTAACCAGTAACCTTCACACAAACTAGACTAAAATGGGAAATCCCCCATAATATTTGTGTTAAACAAATCAGTAGGCAAACATTTTCTTGTAACCAATGCAAATAGTAGCGACGCAAACCGTGTAATAGTATATTTTAACTTTCTTAAAGTAAACGTAGGTTGTTAAAATCAACTCTTAAATTGTTTTTAGTAAAGTGAGTGCTCACATTCAAATTTAAAAATTTATATAAATTTTTTGATTTTTCTAACCCAGAGATGTCTACGAAATTTACGAAAAATTTATTTGTTTATGATGCAGGAAAAGATGTATCTATATGCTCAGAATGCAAATATGAAATGAAAGGTAAACATACGGCAAATCTTGGGCGGCATATACAACGGAAGCATCCTGAACTATTCAAGAAAACTCAAAATGAATCGTCAACATCTAAATTGAGTCAGATCACCAATAAAAGAGCAAGAGCGGAGGAAAATACCCTTGAACAGTATTTAAATATTATCAAGATAAAAACCTGCAAACAAAGTTTCATTGATTCATGCGTAAAATTAGTAACCGTTAATGGCTGTCCTTTCACAATCTTCGAAGATTCTGCATGAAAGAAATAATCGATCCGATTATGAATGCACTAAAAGTATCAGTAAATAGTCATAATATAAGTGATCTTGTTAACAACAAAGCAACGGAAATAAAAAACAAAATTAAATTGGAAATATCAAACAAAATTATTTCAATTAAAATTGATTCTGCTTCTCGTCTTGGTAGATGTATTGTAGGGATAAATATTCAATATATTTTTGACGGAAAAATAAAACCACGAACTTTGGACATGCACGAGGCTCAAAATGGTCAGACAGGAGCCTACATAAAAAATCTTATCATCAGTGTTCTTGATTGTTACGACATAAAACTGCAACAAGTATATTCAATTACATCAGATAACGGAAAAAATATTATCAAAGCTGCTGAATTATTAAAAGACGAGTATGAAAACTTTGACATGGAAGATGAATTTGATGCAGCTAAAGCAAATGCGCTTTCTTATATTGAACTGGAAGGAGCAGAAACATTAGCACATTCACACCCAAATATTATTCATTTCAGATGTGTTGCTCATAGTTTACAGTTGGCAGTGCTCGACACAATATCTAGTCCTCCTTTTAAGAAAATTCTTGATCAATGCAGAGCCATTTGCAAAAAATTGCGAACACCAAATATTTCTTCTTTAGCTAAGAAACTAAACTTGAAAAAAGCCGTACTAGACTGTCAAACTAGATGGAATTCCAGTTATGACATGGTTCAAGCCTTATTGGAATACAGAAGTTTTTGTTCGGAATTGCTGGATGCCGAATTAACTATGACTGATAGTACTTGGAAAATTTGTGAAGAATTCGTACAAGCTTTTGCACCTGTTCAGAAAATAACGCTGAAACTACAAGAAGAACACATGAATTTAGGCGATTTTTATAGAATCTGGCTTACTTTTAAATTGGAGCTAACAAAAGATGACAAAACAAAATCATTTTCAAAAGAATTATATTTAAATATTATAAAAAGAGAAAACAACTTTATTAACAATCTACTTTTGATTGCAGCAGTATATCTAAATAGCAGATTTAAGGTCATTCTAAGACCCGAAGATGTTGAAAATGCTAAAAAATATATTTTGGAAACAATAAAAATTTTGAAAAATTTACAAATGGAAAGAGAAAAAGAGAATTTTGTGAGAGAATCAATATCTTTTTCCTCAGATGATGATGAAGATATGCTCGAACAAGTTCTAAAAGAGAAGGAAAGGTTTTATAAATCAAATTCTTCAAATGTAAATGTCACCGCTTCGATTGATAATTTAGTTAAAAATTAATTTGATATATATGAAAAATATCCAAGACTGGGAAAAGAAAAAAACATTTTACTATTTTGGGGGCAACATAAAACGGAAACGCCATTATTGTATCAAGCGGCTCAGATTATATTCGCAGTACCTGCTACGCAAGTAAGCGTCGAGAGGGCCTTTTCAGCCTTGAAATTCATTTTATCCCCACAAAGAACTAATTTAAAAGAAGAAAACTTGAAAAATATATTAATTGTAAAATTAAACGAAAATTTCTTTGAAAAATAAATTTTCTACTGATTAAACACATGTAGTTTTTTTAAACTTTGAACCCGAACCCTGAACCGAACCCGAACCTGAACTTTTTATTTTGATTAACCCGAACTCGAACCTGAACTCATTTTTTTCATGGTTTCAGTCCCTGCTAATAATAATAAAATTATTCTAAAATAAATAATTAATGGTGCTGGTGAAGTTTCATCAAAGGTCCAGGACGTGTATGATAATGGTTAAATTAAATAAATATATTACAACTTACTTACTAAATAAAACACAGGAGCGTTGTCCTTAAAGTTTGTATTTATATTTACATAAGAAAGAAATTGAGATTGATATATTTAAACGTGATTGAATAAAAGTAATATATACACGAGTAGCGATAAATAAGTCATTAAAAATTAACACAAAATATACTAAAACGAATGTTAAATTGAGCAGTAATTAAATGTGAATTAATATAAAATAACCTCTGTATAGAACAATGCAGAGTTACCTTTGAGTTGCGAAGATGGTCAGCCACGTGGTCTGCGAAGATATACTTGGACAAGTATGGAGAGCGATGCTTGGTAGACGGACGAAGAAATCAATTAATTAAATAAATGTAAATTAATATGGATTAGCTTAAAAGAATAATATATATTGAACAACACAGATTACCTTCTAATTGCTGAGATGCAGGGGCATGTGCATCATGGCCGGTACTTGACCAGTACGGCGGGTAAGATGTGTATCTTACGAGGGTTCTAACGAGAAGAAGACTGATAGTTTGTGTCGATAGAACACTAGTCAAGAAAAAGGTCTGTTTTATGACCTAAGTCGAAGAGAGAGTCGATATCTTGAATAATAATTAATAAGAACCGCGACCTGAAGAGGTGTGATATCGATGCCGCAGATATAATTGAAATGTCCCTTGTGAAACAAGCTTCCAAATAATATGAAACACCACATATAAAAGAAGATGTATGTAATTAAATTAAACAACTTTAATTTAACATCGAAATGTATATAGAATTTCAGGGACCGCTAAAGGCTTGTTGACGGTTCATAGCAGGTATATTTCGAGGGTCTCCATATAACAAAAGAAATGCATTCACTTTGCACACGAATATACAGAAAAATTGTCTAAGTTAAGATATATTATAATGCGAGATATTTAAAGAAGAAAATATTATTTAAAAATAAATTAAAATATTCTTATATATGCGAAGTGTAACAATACTCACCTCTAAAATGTCCTCCTTCGGGTTTTCGTCTGATACTGTAAAGCTAATTGATTATTATTTGGACAATAGATCGACCTTTGTTTGTTACAATGGATATAATTCCAACATATTCACTGCGTCTCCTGGTGTACCGCAAGAGTCCGATCTTGGGCCTCTTCTGTTTATAACCTACATAAATTATCTTTTAGCATCAATTGATTGCCAATTTCTTGCGTACACCAATCACCTAAAAATATTTTAAAGTATGGCTACCATCTCCGACTGTGAAAAGCTAGTATTGAAAGATCTACGTGTTTTATTTAATGCACAGCTAAAATTTACTGGACACATAGAAGCAATCTGCGTCTCTGCTTCTCGATCGTTAGGCTTCCTTATAAGAATGTGCAGAGGATTTTCTAACGTGTTTACACTTCTAATGCCGACGTTTTAATCAAAATTGTGACAAACAGAATTGATTCTATATCATTACTTAACGAAGTACAATTTGTTATACCAAATCACGGCACACATTCGTCGCCTACATTTTCGGTTCCCCGTGCGACAACTAATATTCGGCTAAAGCTCCAATAATCTATGTGGCGAAAAATTAATAAATAAAAATTAATTAATTAAAAATTCAATTAATTAATAATTTATTAATTATTATTTATCGTTTGGAAATGTCAATGTTACGAATATGGCAGCTGAAAAACACCGGCACCAATAGATTCCAGAAATTTTTCTAGCGGTCTAGTATATACATTTGCATTATATTGCTCAAAACACAACAAAAAAAACTGTATATTACCCTTTAACGTTCTCTTCAGTTTGTATCTGCCATAAATAAACACTATTTTTAATTGACGGAATATTTGTTTACAGGAAATCCCAGTGATAAAATTATATTAGCCCGTAATAACAAGCGAAGATCAGCGTCATTTCCAGCTCCAAAAAGTCCCGATCGAAGGGGCTCCTTTAGACTGTGGGGTTCAACAAGACGACTGCGACGGTCTGCGTCGACAAGAACTTTAGCGAGACATTATACAGATAGCAGCAGCAGTACAGAGTACCCAACAAGTAGTGATTCGGCACAAACACCCAGTAAGTATAAAAGAATACATTTATTATATTCGGTAGTACGAGGGATGTCCTTTTAGTGTTGCATATAACCTCATATAGGACGCCAGTAGTAAAACGTCAATTTTCAAAATTAATCTCGATCTTTCATTCATCGAAATCTAAAGTTTCACCAAGATACGGTAATAGTGAATTTTTAAAGTTTTAAAGTTTGCCAAAAAATGGAATCGAGTCGAGTCGAGTCGCGCAATAATTTTTTACAACTTTCGGAGAAGATTAGAGGCTACTGCACAATTTAACAGGAACTGGAACGAAAACGGAAAGGTTTCCCAGATGTACAATTAACGATAAGATTACTTGAAAGCATAGGAATATTTAATTAAATTTAGATTGCATATACATGTTTACATCTCTTGTCAAAATCAAAAAATTGAACCTCAAATAATGGATGCTGGCGCTGTACGTTCGCAATTTGCCCTTGTAAATAGGAGAAGGTTTTGATTAATAAAAGAAAACTATGCTCAATATGTAAAAATACTTAATAAAAACTTAAACTTTTGAATATATCTATCGATTACATCATAATCGAACTTAAAAGTTTCATAACATCTGTCTTAAATCTAATTTCTTCTTGGGGGACAAGAGCGCATGTCTTCTTTTACAGAGGTCATAAAGTTCATTTCACTTGACGAGGGAAGGGGGAGCGTACACTGACTAACCTCGCACAGCTTATTAAAGCTTTCTAGAACAGTTTTATTTTTTGATGAGATGCCTCTCCCCATTGAGAACATCCAGGTTGTGAATCTGTGCTCTCTGGGCTGGAATGTAGACTTCGTGATATGTATGGGATAGTGTCTGATTGGCCCTGTGAAGTACAAGCCTCTGGGAATGGGTATGCCGATGGTATTTCATCCGAGGCTATGTCTTCTTCGCTGACAAGCAACATATTCCTATCTTGTGCTGACGTACTTTCTTGGAACTCTGTAAGACTTGAAGATGCCTTCATAGAACTTGTCACTCTACAATAAATAAGATAATTAGTCACAGTCTTTATAAAAGAATATTCAAAAATTTCTTTCGTTTCCTGATGAAAGGACCCAACCACATCATAGCTTCTATTACTAACACGTTGTTTGGTGGTGTTGTGCTAACAATAAAATGTATTATTTGAAATAAATAATAGATGTGATAAAGTTGCATCAAAGATCAAGGACGCGTGTAATAATGCTTAAATAAATATATTACAACTTATTAACTAAATAAAACACAACAACTTTGTCCTTAAAGTTCGTGTTTGTTATTTTCAAGAAAGAAATTGGGCCAAATTTATTGCATTTTCGCTAAGTAATGTAAATGTAAATATGCTTTCTACACTTTACGACGCTATTTTATTCGAATTTTTTCCATAGAAAAATTCGTCCTTAAGTAGGAGTCGAACCCACAACCTCTTGCCGGACCATTGCTCTACCACTGAGCTATTAAAGGCGTGAATTCGAAACATTTGTGGGGATGCCTTGAGTTACATCAAGGAAACAGACTCCTACTTAAGGACGAATTTTTCTATGGAAGAAATTCGAATAAAATAGCGTCGTAAAGTGTAGAAAGCATATATACAAAGAAATTGGGCGTTAAATAAAAGTAATATACACAAGGAGCTGTAAATATTTAATTAAAAATTAACACACAATAATAGACTGAAAATGACTGTATCGAACAATACAGAGTTACCTTTGAGTTGCAAAGATGTTGGTCCTCGAGATGTGCGTCATATACGTCATATACTAACAAGTATGGAGAGCGATGCTTGGCAGATGGACGAAGAAATTAATTAGTTAAATCAATTTGAATTAGATTAAATGAGTAATATATATAGAACAATACAGATTACCTTAGAAGCGAAAGACGTCGGACGGCGTGGCGTGTTGCATGCTGGGACAACACGTGAAGTAAGAACTGTATCTTACGAAGATTTAGAACAGAAGGCCGAAAGAATTCGTGTCGAAAAAGAACACTGGTCTAGAAAAACGGTTTGTTTATTGCCCTAAGTTGAGAAGAGGATCGATGTTGTAGATGTTTTGAATACTGAATTAATCAAAAGCGCGAGCTAAGAGGTTGTGATATCGCGATGTCAGAGATACCATTAAAATATCCCTTGTGAGACAAGCTTTAAAATCATATGCGGCACGATATATTAATAAGAGAGATGAGTACGTAATTAAATTTAAAACTTAATTTAAAATGAAATGTCTTTGTGAGAATTGTAACCGAACGTAGATACGACTTGACCGGTCAGGTAGATTTCGAAAGGTCCATCGTAGTACGATAATAAAAGAAAGGTTTTCTCTTTGGAAACGAAATATACAGAAAAATGTCTATGTTGAATTTATATTTTAAATGCGAGATATTTGTAGAAGAAATATTATTTAAAACTAAATTAAACATTCTTATATATGCGAAGCGTAACACTTCAAAGTACGCGAAATTATGTTTCCTGTTTGAAGCCCCAGATCCCGATGGTGGTTTCTCGGAAAACTCGCGATAATAACGAACAAGTCTGCCCCGCAAGTTTTCTCATCGGGTTTTAGTTAATCCAGCTTTTCATAAGGGAAAGATTATTTAAGAATAAGCGTTAGTATTAATTCTGTTTCATATCAATAAATCTGGTAAAATCTACAAACTTATAAAAATCTTAAATACTCACGTGTCGAATTTAAAAAACTTGCTATTGATCGACAACTATTTTCTTTTATCAATTCTATTTTGTATTTTTCTGGCTACGATTATACCGCGATATCATAAAGTTTCTGGGTCCAAGATGGCATTTAAATAGAAAATATATGTCTGAACTTTATCCATATTATCATACTGGAAACTTAACCTTAATTTTTGAAAATTATTTTGATAGTGTCATCGTGACATCAATAAATATGTCATTTGATTTAATAAAGATACAATAAAACAACAAGCTCAGCTTGTATTCAAAATTTTATTAATAAAAAAAGGCAAAATTAAAGCAAACGTTGAAATTGTTGTCCGTTATTTTCAATTCCCAATGTGACACGCCATTTCATACTGTTAAAGGCATTTTGCAGCATTGCGGGCGTTATTAATGCACATTCGTCAATAATTCTTTGTTGCATATCTTGCAAATTAGCAACAGGAGTTTTAAATATTCTATTCTTTAGGTGAGGAAACACGAAAAAGTCCATAATTGTCAAACAAGGTGATCGTGGTGGAAACTCAACTTCCGTATGTAAACTTATGATCCGATCGTCAAAAAACTCACGAAGAAAAGTAATATTTTCTCGTGTTGTGTGTGCCGTTGCACCATCTTGTTGAAAGTATCCATATTGCAATTCATCATCATGCAACTGTTCAATAAATTCATTCAGAATGTTTCTATACCTCTTAGCATTAATTGTGAAATTAAAAAAAAATAGGGCCAACTACTCTGCGACGAGAAACTGCTAGCCAAACACCAAGTTTCGCATTATGGAGTAACGATTCAATAAAAATATGAGGATTTTCACTACTCCACATTCGAGTATTTTGGGAATTGACATACCCCGAAAGATGAAACCATGCTTCATCAGAGAAAAATGACAAATTTAGCAGGTCATCATCTTCTATTAAGTTATTTGCAAACCACTGGCAGTACGCACGACGTCTAGGGTAGTCTACCAGCAAAATAGCCTGATGTGATTGCATCTTATACGGATGCATGTGTAAGTTTTTCTTTACAATTTTCTGACATGTTCCATAAGAAAGTCCAATCTCTTGAGAAAGGCGTTTCAAAGGTTTTGTGGGTTCATTTACCATACGTTGACGAACATCATTTATAACTTGTTCCGAACGAACAGTTGGTCTACCAGTACGTGATTTATGACCCACAGAACCAGTCTCACGAAACACACCAACACAATTGGAAAGGCAATTATAAAAATCTTTGGGAATTACAGCTAACTCTGGAAAGTGCTCTCTAAAATCATCCAAACATGCACGTTGACTGTACACCCAAATTCCATCAATTCGCACTCCACTCCGAAAATATGTTTCAATCATGTACGCTTTTTGCACTATATTGTAAACCATATTTGAATTTACTCGAATGTGCTATGTTTCAAACTCGACGTTCAAACTTGCTTTCAGCAATTCTAACACATTAATGGATGACAGATAATGTCACTGTCAAAATAATTTACAAAACAGAGTTATAGTTCCTAACTTAAGTTCAGACATACAATTTATATTACAAAGCCATCTTCGTCCTAGAAACTTTATGATATCACGGTATAAATGTGGCGCTTGCTCCACTAAACTTATATGTAGTTCGTCGTCCATTATATATATTTGTACAATATAATTGAACATACTTATCGCAACCAATGACAGTGATTTGTGGTTAGGTGTTCAATTTTGTTCAATGTTCACATGCACATAACATACCCTGCGCACGCTCAGTTTTTTCCAGTCACGTTATTGGTTCCGGGAAAAGCCCGCGAACGAGAAAGTTGAAACTTGACCAATTTTTTCGTTCTCGTTACCAGGCAACTTGTCGTTTTCGTTCTCGGAATTGCACAGTACATGCCTACATTTACATTCCATGATTTAACTTTTTCTCGTTCTCGTTCCCGTTCACTTTCAATTGTGCAGCAGCCTTTACTCAACAACAATGTCTTGCTGAGTTGGTCGCCCCAATAAATCGACAATTTCACGTTAGTATTGTGAATTCCAACGTATCAGCGATGATACCAGGACAATTCCGCCAAGAACAGCAGTTGCCCAGAAAAGAATCGTGACATATCGTGAAATTGAGACATCCATACGTATTTCAAAGACCTCTATCCAAACGATCCTACATGATGAACTGGGCGTGAGAAAGTTAGTTTCCCGTTGGATTTCGCATATTTTAACCGAAGAGTCAAAGTCAGCTTGCGTTAATTGTTAGGAAAAGACTTTGAGCCGGCTCAGTAACGGAAAGTCAAAAAAAACGTCTAAAGCATCGTGAGTGGTGATTAATCGTGGATTTATTCCTATGAACCCGAAAATAAACATCAGTTCGCTGCTTTAGTGTTTCAAGGTGAAGAGAATCTGACAAAGTTATCCGTTCGCGATGTGTGTCAAAAAAGGTGGTCGCTCCGTTTGCCTCAGATCATGTAGCTACAATTCCTTTGTTAGATCGAAGAATGGTTAATGCGAATTTGTACGCAACCGTTTGTTTGACAGAAATAATCGACTTGCTCTGAGAAACCAACACATAACGGCGAATCATCCTACATGAAAATAATGCGAGTTCGCACACATCTCTTAAGACAATTGAGTTTTTGAAATAGCCAAATATCGAATTATTAGGTCATCCTCCGTATAGTCCCGATCTAAGTTCCAACGATTTTTTTACGTCCCCAAAGCTCAAGAATAGAAGGCGTAGTCGACAATTTCAGTCACCGGAAGAGGCAGTGGATGCTTTCAAAACGGCAATTTTGACTGTCCCAACCGAAAACTTGAGTCACTGCTTTAACTATTGGTTTGAACAAATACAGAAGTGTATCAATTTTTATGGAAAATATTTTGAAAAGCAATAAAGCACTTCTAATCTATCCACTGTTTTATTTTCTAGCTATATGCAACAGTAAAAAGACATCGCTCGTAATAAGAAGAAACTAGGTTTAACATTAATTATATTAACAAAAGCAAAAGGCTCTATTTACTATACTGCATATAAATTGAAAACGTCGGAAGTAGAAATTAGAAATTAATTTACTGCCATACCAGACTGTAATTTAATAATAATTAAAGCCTATATCTTCTAAGAATAAACATTAAACATTAAATACTGTAAAACATTTTTCCAGACAAGTACATTAAGTCAATATTGAAACTGAAACCTATAAACGCGAACCTATTGCAATCGACGTTCATTTGAAATGTAAAATCATAAAATGCAAATTACTCTTTAAACATGTTTCATTTAGAAACGTATTCGATTTTTTCTTGTATTCTACAGCCTGTTATTATGGTTTTTGTTCAAAATAAAGTTAATGCAATGCACATAAAATGGAATGCAAGTACGCTTATTATAAGTAGCTTAAAATTTATTTTTTTTAATTATGTTAATTGTATATTCTAAGGGAAAGAAAAAGTGATATAATTAGAGAGTACATAACTATACCTTATAAAACATACGAAGGTCGTAATATAAAAATAGTGCAATATTATTACCAAATAGTATTCGAGAAATGCAATTATTTAGAGATGTAATTAAGGACACAAGAAGATATTATATTTTAAACATTGCACGTAAATAAATATGAGTTGCTTAAATAATTTTCAAGTTCAATCTACGTTTAGATACCTTCTAGCATTTCGAGTTGTTGACATATGTGTATTTGTTACGATATCTTCGTCAAAACGGACCTGCTTAAACAGTCCAAATTGTTTTTGTTACATTTGTAGCGATTATATGTTTAAAGAATTCTGATTGTTCCTTTTCGAAACAAAACCAGTCAAAGAAAATAACTTAAATGGCTTGATAAGGGATCTTGGTTTGTCTAAAACTGCACCTGAAGATGGTTAATCAGTAAGGCGGTTGTCAAAATATCTTTGTTCTAAGTGGTTTTGGGACAGGAAAGTTAATGTTCAACACTGGACTAAGAAAGATTTGCCTTCAAGGGGATTCTGATTCCAGGTAGGCTTATGTTGCTCCACTAGTGCCCAGAGACCGTATAATTACGCGTCCTTCACACATCAAATTGGGGCTAACGAAGCAATATGTAAAAGCTCTCAACACGGGAAATGCTTTCAATACATTTCAAAAACGTTTCCAAAACTAAGCAACGAAAAGTTAAAAACCAGAATTATTGATGGCCAACTTATCAGGAAATTAATAAGTGACCCAAATTTCACCAGTAGTATGACATATGTTGAGAAATCTGCATAGACGAGTTCGTTTGGGTGGTTAAAAATTTTTTTAATAAAATGTTGCTACCTGCAGCGCGCAGGCACAGTGATGGCGTCCAGAAGATGGACGAAAACAGAGCGAAACCGGTAGTCGTATCGCACAAATTTTCTATTTCTATTTATTGTATATGCCCTTAGTCAGTGGAGACGGCGTGGGTGACTAAAGGTAGCGCCACTCAGTTTTACTTACGGAAGCTCAAATCTAAAAACTGAGAAAAGGGATCGCGCGATCGTAGGCGCATGCGCATACAGACTACTAAAAACAAAAGAGAAATCCAAAACGGCGAAATGCTACACAGAAAACACAATCTGAAAATAAAAGTCAAAGTAGCCGACTTGCTAAAGAGAGAAAAAAATGTAAAGAAAAGGCTAGAAAAAATAGTTCTCATATATTGAAAAATTAAAGAACAACGTTAAATGGAAAATGGTATTCAGCTTTATCATGTCCTAAAATATGATTGGCCTGTATATAATGTCACACTATATATAAAAATATGTATTTTAAACATTACCAAAAGAGAAAAAGGGTGATTTTATAAAAAAATACTAAGCATAATATTCAACGAAAACAAATTAAATAAAAATCTCAAGAAATAGAAAACAAAAGTATAAATATTTATTAAATTATTACGCAAAAACAAAATTATGAAAATAGTCTAGATTACAAGTTTAAATAAATAAGACTTTTCTATGGGTCCTTAGAGAAAACAGTACAAAGTAATACAATCAGATATACCCATAATTTTTTTTTCGTGCAATTCAAAATTTTAAATCAAATATATTACTGGAATTTTATCGACTATAACGTAAGTGATCATGCACCCGTGCGTACAGTTTTTATACAAATCTCGGAAGCCGGGAGCAAACAGACGCAGATGTACGTACAAAAAAGAACAATAGGAAACTTTACTTTAAAATAATATATGTACCAAAATGAATAGAAATTTATAATAAATTTAAATACAGTAGAAAGAATAGTATTACGTTAAAAATAAAAGTATTAACCACCAAAGGTAAATACAAACTAAAATATCAATCATAATTAGATTTAAAATATCTTACACAAAATATATTATGTTACAAAATTCCTCCAAATATGATTGAATATTTAAATTCGAAACGTTAATTAAATTTTTAAATTGAACAAGTAATTTATTATTAAATCAAATGTAAATTTTGAATAATAAAACTTCAAAACGTGAAATTAATTCAAGAAATAACAAATATTATATCATTTAGGAAAATTCATAAATGTTACTTTGGTTTCCTCGCCACGTTCACAGGAAATTGCTACAGATCCGTATCTACATACAATCAGCCGGAAGCAAGAGTCACATAGACATTGCATGCGTTTCCTTCTCCATTAGCAGACACTGAAGAATCAAAATCGTTCGTAGTTGCAGACTAAGGTGTCGGATGTCTAGATTTGGTCTTCGCAGAAGGGTTTAAATTATTCCGGATATACGTATAAGAAATGCCGCAATAAAATATTGCCAGAAAAGGAATGTTTCCGCCTTTAAGCTTCTAAACTCCAAAAACTGTAAACTACAATTCTATATAATGCTTCAGGTACTACGTTACGATCCGCATGAGCGATTAATACTCAAAGTCGTAGTTTTCGTGAATTTTAAACCTCCCCTAAATCGAAGATATACGTACTACTCACAACTGGATTCGTTAGTGGCCTTCGAACGAATGGAGATGCAATCCAGAAACGGAAGGTGGGGGCGACACGGTTACAAAATATTAGCCTAGAGGGCGAAAAAGTACGCGTTAAATGAAATTAAACTCACAAAATGAAAAATAATATACCGGGGCTCGACGGTAGGAATAGAAAATAAGAGAAGAAAATTACGAATGTAGCAATGTCTGGAGACTACTTCTCAACACTTCGAGCAGCTACTACTGCACTTGCAGCGAATCGGATACGACATGGGTATTAACCTACCTCAACACTTTCAGTGCCTAAACAGCCATTTTAATCGTTTTCCTGAAAACCTCGGTAATTTAGGCGAGGAACAAGGAGAACGCTTCCACTACCAACACTAATAATTATTAGCGTTGGTAGTGCATTCGCGCTTATATATTATTTATTACTGGCACGATATCGTGATGAAGCTGGAGTATACCATATTACTCATGGCTGGATCACGACCGTACTAACTATTTGAACAAGATAAGCGCCATCTTTTTTTGTAAGAGACGTTATTCGAGTACATGTGGGCGGTGTAAATAAACATTAATTCATAATTATTTTTAATTTAAATTAAAAGAGCGGGTTTATAATTAACCACAAAATAAAATATAATACAAATATATTGTTATACAATTAACAATTCTCTTATTATTACATAAATGTATTTTATTCTACATAAATCTATATAACTTACATCTATAAAATCTATATAATCTCTATTTCTGAATTTAGGTAAAAATTTGTAAAACATATGCTTATTATAAAACTTGTACATATAAAAAAAGTGATGTACCAACTGGAACAAAAACGTAAAGTAACACAAGAAAACTAATTATAAATTTCAAAAAGGAACTACATATTTCAGAAAAACAGATTTTAAAACATTTCAACATGAAAAAGAAAAAAATTAAGATATTATTAATTGTAGTACAAACAACATATAATCATTTTATGAAATTTTGATTTGGGTGTTGCTGTTCATTTTTTTCTTATAATGGTAAAATAATTACTGGAAGAAACTCAATGACTTGCATAAAGTGCAGGAAGTGCTTTTATAAATGTAATTTAAAATTTTGTCTAGTTATAGAAGAATTAGCAAATATATCCAACTTATTTATAAAATCTGTAGTATCAACCTCTTCATCATATATATGAGTCTGTAGTGGAAGTGATAATTTAATAAATGATTCATTTTCCTCTTGTCATTTCAGTGTTTATACCAGAGTGAAGAGGTAACCTTCTTAACAAACTTTGTAGTGTGCTTCTTGCAGGTAGTATAAATTTTGGGGCTAAAAATTCTCTAGGACCTTTTTTTGTAGAAAGCTAAAGCATAGGTATATTTTGTCCTCTAAAGTAAAACGATGTTGTTTTCATTTTGTTTTTACTTTGATTGGCACTTCATAAATTGACCAACAACACTATCAGCATTCAGTAGGGCTTCCTTGATTACTTCTTCATTCCATTACATTAATTTGCTTTCTTTAATTGATATGTATATGAAGCTATTGCTCTTCTCTGTTGAAATAATTCATTTTAAGTAATTTAAATGCCTATAAAGAGTTCTTTTATGTGGGGTCAACTCTTTTGTTGATATAACACCAATACTGGCTAAATTTGATATCGACAAAAATAATCCAGTAAAATAAAGGTTAACAAAAAAAGATTTAATCAAATTATCTTTTTTATTTAGCCGTGATTGACAAGAAGCAGGTGTTGTTGGTAGACTAGTGAATGTTTGTGATAGATTAATGCATGATGATGAACCTGATCGTCAACAGAAATTTCAACAGCCTAAACAATGATTAGATTAAAATTAATAAGTCTTGAGGTTATTTTTAATTAAATCAAATAATTACAGAATTTCATGAAATTTATTGTCCATTAAAGAAATATTGTAATAATAATTATTATTACATATACTTATTTCAAAGGAATTTATGTTTTCATAATTTCTGTGATACAAGTGGATATTTAAAAATATTTAATTTTCTTACCAACTACTTTATATTCTTTGGCTGATTCCTCGCAATAATCGTGTTCCATTTCCAAATTAAAATGATCTAAACTTCCTAAAAGAAAATCGTTTTGTAATAATTTTCTATCCACTAAATATATACATAATTTCATATATTTCTTATCCAAGTGTCCCGTATCGTTATGTTCAAATTTTAGGAGTGTAAATTAGACTTCATTTCAAGTAACAAAAACGCAAAACTTGTATATCCATTTTTATTTGTTTCAAAGTTACAGATCTATGAATGTGATTGTCAGATCATGAAAAAAAATGTAATCCTCAATACAAGCTGATTTTATTTAAAAAAAATTATACGATTCAATAACAGGCCTCTGATTGTTAACGTCGCATGATAAAATGTTATCCTAAAATAAATAAACGCGTGTCGTAGTGCATACGGCATTTTGTATAAACTCGTCTGGGCCGTCCTCTCATGAATCTTTCAACCGAGGACAAACCTTAAAGAACATTTTTTTTTTCTTCTTACAGGGAAACGCTCACCCTTATATCGCAGGTCATACCATGACTGCAATTTGAATTTTGAAGTGGACTATTCCTCATCCGCTTTATAGTGCAGATCTTGTTTTCTCAAATTTCTACGTATTTGGATCCTTAAAACATCTTTTATGTAGAAAAAGTTTTATTCTAATGAGGTAGTCGTCGAACCTGTTCGAGAATGAATGTGTTTACAACCATCGGATTTCTTTATCGAAGAATAATATACTTCGTATATTAAAAATGTTTTAATTCTAAATTCTTAAATTATATTTTTTCACAAAATATATCTCGAATTTAAAACATTAATTCAAACATAGATATTTTCTGTACATATTATTTTGCAAAGAGAAAGCGTTTCTTTTGTTATCATACTGGTTAGTTGACCCTTTTAAGAAATCTACCTGATTGAATGTTCAACTCAAGTATCTAATGTTCGTTACGAATTTCTATATTTTACATTTCATTTTTAAATTTAGTTATTTAATTAATTACGTACATCTTCCCTCTAAAATATGTCGTGTCGTGCTTGATATTATTTTTAAGCTCTTTTTTCCATGAATATTTGAATGATATTTATTTCATCGATATCACAACTTTTTAGGTCGCGTCTTTGATTAGTTCGTAATTCTAGACATCGTCAGCTTTATCTCCCTCTGGACTCTGGGTCGTAAAACAACGAAACTTTTCGACCACGAGTGTTCTTTTACGCCAAACTCATCTTTCTTCTTAGTCTGGCCGCCATAGTGTAAACATCATTTCTTCGTAAACAATTGGGCGCTCCCACGTGGTCAAATACAATACAACCTTAACCACAACAAGCGTAAATTTTAACAGGATAATGTATCTAAAAGGAAGCAGATTACATTTAAAAATTACAACTACTACTTTTCGTTTCCTAATTTCTGTATAATTATTGAAATATAATTTAAATTTGAACGCTCATTGAACTACTATACGACATTTTATATGATCCGTAATCTATGTTGTCAATTTATATACGTAAATATTTTTATTTAATTTTAGAAAAGGAATCCTTGCTGTCCAGATTGTTCAGGAGGTCCAAACGATCCCAATGTCAAATAAGTACTTTTAGTGCCCAATTTCCGCCGTCCGAGTGGTTCAATTCCAAAGCCATACATTTGCATAACGTTGGAACACAAACTTCAACCGCAGCAGATGTAAGTTATTTTTATTTGGTGAAATTAATGCTCTGTTAAAACCGCAAAATTAACTTTTCAAAACAAACTTAGAATAGAACATAGATCAAACTCTAGAACTAATAGAAATATAACTAGAATTGAAATTGGTACTAAAACAATTCTTAAATAAATATAAATTGTTGTCGAAAGCTTCATTGACTACATAACGTTAAATATAGAGGCTGATTACCGGAAAGCGCATGTTTTTTTAAATAACGAGTACTCAGGCAATTATGGACGAAATTTTTATTTATTATTAGCAATATATTGCCTAAGGTATGCAATTTGAACAGACAAGAACTTCACAAGAACACACAAGAAATTAATGTTTGAAAATTACATCTGTAAGACGACCTCCTTCTGCTTGACGACGTTCTTTGAAGTTTCGCACTGAATTTTCTAACATTTCTCTAGGGATGCCGTTGATTTCTTGGCGAATAGATTCTTTAAGTTCCGGTATAGTCGGCAGCTTGTTATTGTAAACTCGATATTTTAAATGTCTCCATAGAAAAAAAAATCTGAAATGGTAAGGTACGGCGAGCGGTAGGACCAGGTGACATCACCAAAACGAGAGAAAATGTTCATCTAAGAATGTCCATAGAAATGCGAGCAGTATGGGCTGTTGCCCCATCTTGCTGAAACCATACATTACGTATCACAAGGCGGCGACGACGCAGTTCAGGCAATAAATAATCTTCCAACATTCCCACGTACCGTTGTGCATTCACCGTAACTGATTACCATCGTCGTCCTCAAAAAAATAAGGACCAATGATCCCTATTTCACTAACCGCACACCACACAGTCACACGTAAGCTGTGTAGAAGTCTCTCACTCACGACTTGTGGATTTGCCGGACACCAAAATCGAAAGTTCTATTTGTTTACAGCACCGCTTAAATGAAAATGAGCCGCATCGCTCATAATAATAACGGCTTCGTCGTTTTCATCAAAAATTTTCATTATTCTGTAACAAAAGTCTGCAAGCTGTCTCTTATCTGCATGACTAATTGATGGCACACTACAAGCTTATATGGATAAAATTTAAGATCCGTAATCAAAATTTTTCTCACTGTGGATGGGCGATGTCTGAGAGCTGCTGCCCCCTTCCTTATCGAACAGTTAGAGCTGCGCACCGTTGCAATCAGTACTCGTTCGACATTCTCCGGGGTAGTAACTGTCCTTGTCGGTCATGTGGGTTTATTTTTCAACAATGATCCTGTCGTGTTGACATTGTATATCCAACGCAATATTGTGTTGCGCACCATGCTGCACAACGTTAAAAGTTTCGTTTGGTCTGAGCGATTGATTCAGCGTTTGCGTAAAAGCGTCACAAGATAAACGTACGATGTTCAAGTTTCCACATCACCACTACAACTGAAATTGCATACTTTCCCCTCCGCAGTGCCACTATGCGCAAGTTCTACCACCCAATATTCTCCATTTAACACACAAGTCAAAAACATGCGTTTCCTGGTAATCACCATGTATATATATATATATATATATATATATATATATATATATATATATATAGTAGATTTAGTTATTAGGCGATTTTTATTAATTATTATTATTAATATATAGTTTATTCCGATTTAATGCATTTTATTTGATTATTACAGGATTCTACTTCATCGTTGCCATATTATTATTCCGAAACTGCATCGTCAAAATCCGCAACACTTCCCCGAAGACATCGACGTCAATTGTCCAACGATTCCACATACGTTACCTCCTTGGCAGAATCTCGAGATCATTCTCCTAGCTTGAGGTACGGCTCATCGCACGCTTCAGGAAGTCTATCCAGGAACGGGAATATCTTACGCACACCACTGCATATATCAAAAAGTCGAGATAGTTCACGGAAGAACAGTCGCGCCAGTTTAGCGGTCAAAAATCATTCCACCAATAATATAATAGAGGATGAAATCAAAGAAGATGTAAAGCAAGAAGCGAAACCACCACTACCGAAAACTTTATCAAACACTATTGAAACACAAGAGTCTTCCAAAACGACCAGTCTGGAATCGTTGAAACCTAGTCAAAAAGCCAACGAAGATGGACTCATGAAGGATTCAGAGATTATCAGAGAGTCAATGAGAAATTTATCCAGCATAGATAACAGCGGTCCATCTAGCATAGAATCACAGAAGAGTAGTAAAACAGGTAGTTCAATAACGAGCGGCCCTTCAAGTCTAGAATCCCAAAAGACCGTCATACAAAAGCAGAATTTTTTCGAGAAGAAACGTTCCCTTAAAAGAAAAGATTCTCGTTCTAAAATCAGTCCAATTCATACTACCGGTTTAGGACATAGTAACTCCTTCACATTGCAGGTCACAACGAATCAAAATGGCACTAATATATCGAATATAAATACAAACGCCACAATTAACAATGGTGCAAACACAAAAATTTACGTTCAAAACTCCCCAGTACGATCTGTGATCACCTTCGAGAATGGCCAAAATAATACGTCGAATCCGAATTTGGTCATTATTAATGGTTCAGATCCAGTTTTGGAAACCAGTCGATATACCGTTAATGGTGAAGAAATTAGAACTAAGAATACAAATAACATAAAAGACGACAGTTTAAATAAATCGACCAATCACATCGAAAGCACAATTAAATCGGAAACTAAAAACGAAGAAATGAATAATATAAGGAAATTATCGCTACAGATGCCATCCAGAGATGGATTAAATTATCGGAATCTAATAAAAAATGTGCCACCTATTGCTTCAAATAATCAGTATAATTCCAAATCGAATCCAGACTCTCCAATCAACAATAGCTGCAGGGATTTTACCAAAAATAGTTTCGACAGTCCGCCAAGCCCAACGAAAAGTTGTGATGGAATAAGTGGAAGTGTCGGCAGTGTTTTCAACAAAAATCTCACAGAATCCAAAACATCTCTGAACAAATCTTATCATTCGATATCAGGCAAAAATTTGTTAGGTTCAGAGCCGAATATTTACAAAGAGGAGGATAGAGATAAGACGTTGACCCGCCAGAACGAACATCAATTTCCCAGTCTAAGCGATCTAAGTTTTAATTTTACAAGTTTAGCTGCGCAAAAAATTTTGAAAGGAGTTAGCATAAATAGCATCGACACCTTGGTAGAATTAAATATGGCGGCAAATGGGGAAAAACAAAATAACTGCGATATTATCCATACCGATTTCGGACTAGTGTGATTGTCCACCTTCAACTTTATATTAAATACGTATCTAATAATATGTCTAGTTTCCTTTTTTTTAATAACTTAATCAGAATAATCCTAACGATGTTTTATGTTTTAATTTTCATTTTGTCGAGTAAATAAATGTGTTTTAATTGTAATTGTTTATATCGGAACAAATAAAAACGAATAAGACGAAGAAAAAAACAAGCACCAATGTGTTCAATTTCTTTTTCGGACTTTGAAACTTTAAAGTCGGATTTAAGAAATATGATGCACAAAAAAATCCGGCCTGTTTTTAAACCAATTTTTGTATAATAGTATTAATAATAAGTAACGGTCTTAATATGTATACATTTTGTGTGCGACAATATAGTAAAAGCAATAAGATAATGTATGGTGTTATTTGTACTCAAACCCCCCTCGTATGTGTCGTATTTTTTATACATATACGAATATATTTTGTGCAACTATGTAATATATGTAATAATGCTTAGATCTGTATGTATAAATAACTGAATATTTTAATAAAAATATATATTATGTTTATGCAGTGTTTCATTTATATTTATGTAGAATATATCTTATACTTCAACGAATAGAATCGAATTATATTTGAGAAAATCCAAAACCTAATAACAAAAACATAAGACTGTGTGTCACATAATGGTTTTCTTTTATATACGAGGGATGTACAGTATTTTTTGTCTCTATGGAGTCTATGGTATATTCCAAAAAGAGAAAGACAAATTTCTGAACAAACCCAAGTGACAGTTGTTTCTTATTGATTCAGAGCAAGGCAAAATAACACTGTAGAACATTTGCTTTTTGCCATCAATTCTCAAATATTTTGATATCTTTATATTACGTTTACGTTTTTAGAGTTTTGTTATCATATTATTAAATTATTATCATTATTATATTACTTTAACTATTTTGTGGTGTAAATTAGTTCTTTTTATAGCTTCGATTTGAAGATTAATAGATTATGTAAGTAATAAGTAATAAGAGGATTTCAGTTTTTGTAAAATTATAATTTTGTAGCTGTTGATTTCAAATATGGCAGCAGAACCCAGCACCAGTGCTGCTAAAAGCACAAATGTATGTTCCCCTCCAAGGAAACGAGAGAATGCAAGTCATTCGAGTAGTGCTGAAAAGCAAACAGCAATAAATGCTTATAAACAACTTGTGACAGATACACCCGACATGAGAAAAGGTGACATAATTAAGTAGATTTCTCAAGTACTAGGTAACTTTATAGAGTGCAACATATTGTATGTTGCATGTTATATATGTTACATATATAACATATCCCGTCTTATAAGATATGATTATAGGAATTTCAAGACCGAGAGTATATCGGGTTATCAACGAATACAAGAAAACAGGAAAAACTTCAGAGCCGAAAAAGATAACCGGTAGACATTCTGTACTGGGATCTTTTGATGAGGCTGTCAAAACTGCTGTTCGTGAAATTGTTCACAACATGTATCGACAAAATGAACTGCACACACTAGATAAAGTGGTGCCTTTAATAAATAATAGCAGCGAACTGCCAAGTATGAGTCGCTCAACATTGTACCGCTTAATGAAGCAACTAAATTTTAAGTGAGAATATTTATAGTAGGTATATTTATATATCTAAATATAACTGTGCTAAATATTACAGATACCTTAAACGTGACAGAAACAGTGTTCTTACTGAGAGAGATGATATCGTAAAATGAAGACAATATCTGAAAGATATTTCATTATACAGATCCCAGAATCGACCAATTTTCTCTTTAGATGAAACCTGGTTGAATGAGGGCCATACAGTGCAGAAGATATGGATGGATACAAGTGTTTTAAGCCATTGACAGGCCTTTGTGGAAGGACTTACAACAGGATTAAAATATCCGTCTGGTAAGGGACGTCGCCTGATAATACATATTGGCAGTTCGGATGGTTTCATCTAAAATGATTTGTTACTGTTTGAGCGGAAGAAAACCTCTGATTATGATGAGGAAATGAATACCAGTGTTTGAGAATTGGTTCTCTAATATATTACCTTATCTACCAGAGAAAGCTGTCGTAGTGATGGATAATGCACCGTATCATAGCCGTAAGGCTGAAAAGCCACCAACAGCATTGTGGAGAAAAGCAGACATACAAAATTAGTTACGAAATAAGGGGATAGAGTATGAGGAGGATACGGTTAGAGCAGTATTGTTGAACTTAGTAAATATGGTCAAAAGTAAATACAATTCATATGTAATCGATGAAATTGCGAAGTCAAAAACCAAGACTGTTTTCGTTTACCTCTATACCACTGCGAGCAGACTCCGATTGAACTTGTGTGGGCACAAATAAAAAATGAGGTAGCTGCAAAAAAAAGAACTTTTAAATTAAAGGAAGTTAAGCAACATAATGCTATCAACAATGTAACTGCAACGACTTGGCAAAAATGCATAAATCATGTTATTAAAGAAGGACCTCGGATGAAAGATATTGACGGAATTATCGATAAAGTTATAGAACCATTCATAATTTATTTCTCTTGGAGACGACAGTGGTAGTGATGATTCCATTTCTTCACCAACGTCAGACTGAATCCAACAATCTTCAATGGTTTATAAAATAAAATATTTTTGTTATTAACTTGTTAATCTGTTTTAATTGGAATTAATTGTCATACACTGTTACAGTCGTAGAATTTAAGCTATTTCCTACTGTATTGCATATTATGTATTACATACAATGTTTATCAGTAAGGACATGTACTATTTGACCTTTTTTTCAACAAATAAATGGAATAACATGTGTTTTTTAGACAAATTTACTTAATTTCATGTGCTGTAATTACTACATTTACCATTCTGCTGTCTTAACTGTGAATTTATCCTTGAACAATCCATATACAATTTAATTTGCTGCAGATTTCATATTTCAGACAGATTTTGAAATTTAAATTTACCGCGTAAAATTAATGTATAGGTTGTAGTTAGGGCTGGGGGTCTGTTCAGAAATTTGTCTCTCTCTTTTTTGGAATATACTATAGCATAGTAGGCGTTGAAATATAATTTCCATAACAACGCAACATTTTATTATTTATTTGTCAAACAAAGTGACAAAGCTGATTTTTGTAGCTTTATAAGTAGAGCTGTTATTTTCCCTATATTCCAGAGTCCTAGTCAATACAAGTTAATATGTACAAATGTTTTGAATATACTGATATATATTGACATACTGTTATATGTGTTTATAACATCACAAGTTCAACCGCCTCGCGTCTACGCTTAAGTAAAATATAAACATCTGGCCGGCATACACGACCTAACACAATGCATATAATGAACCTTCTTATTTTCAAATTCTCAATTCACATGTTATTTCTTTGTTAATACTTAAACCTTATCGGACTGTATATATTAACAAAAATGCGTGTAGTAATTTCATTCGAACGTATTCTTTGTGTTTAGAAAACGTTCCCTACGTATATATTAAGTTATTTTGAGTTGGATTCTAGAATGTGGGGAAAATCTAACAACTCTATTTATAAGTTAAGAAATTATATTAGGCCAAAGTAGACGATTCGCATAGATTTAGAAAAATGAACTTCATGCTGTTATTAAATATCTCCAAAAGAAAAGTCTAACACCAAAACAAATTCGAAGATATGGTTAGTGTACTTGGAGATGATGCTCCATCGTATCAAGTAGTAAAGAACTGGCCTAGAGAGTTTCGATGCGGTAGAACAACTTGTGCATATTCCAAAGGTGTTGGTTGATCCCAATTTGTTTGCAGACAAGAAGATGTTGATCGTGTATGTGATTTATTTAGACGAGATCATCGATTAACTACTAGACGTCTAGCAGAGTTAACAGACTCTACAAATGGTACAATTGGGATTATAATCAACGACTATTATGGACTTCAAAAGGTCTCTGCACGATGGCTGACCCGAATGTTGAAGCCCGATCAAAAGTGAGAGAAAGCCATCACTTCAAAAGCAAATTTTGCGTTGTTCAAAGTAAAGAATGGCAACACAGAGGATCTCCGCCACCGCGCAAATTTAGGGTTCAAAACTTAGTGGGTAAGTTTAAGGTTACATTATTTTGGGATGCTGAGAGAATACTATTAATTGACTACCTGGAATTTGACTACACAATCACGTGGCAATATTATGTAAACTTAGTAAACAAACTTCGTGACTGCATTAAAGAAAAAAGAAGAGGAAAGTTGTGTATTGCAATTCTCTCTCATTAGGACAACCTTGTTTCCTTGCAACGATTTCACGATGCTGATTTCAAACTAACGACACATCCACCATAATCACCTGACTTAGCACCTAGTGATTTTTATTTATTGCCGAAGTTAAAAGAAAATATTCAGGTAACCAAATTTGAGAGCGCCGACGGTTCGAAAATTCTTCTGTGGTAAAGACCACGACATTTTTGGTGTCTCTATGCTCGAACATAGGTGGAAAAGTGTCTTCAAGTGCAGGGTGATTATTAGACTCGGCAAAGAGGGGCAAGTTTAAGCTTTATAAGGTTAGTATAGCAAGCGCCAATTAAGTTGGCGCGAGGAGGAGGTGCGCAGAAGTCGTTTTTAAAAACGTCCACCCCCACTACTCAAGTAATTGTCAGAATACATTTGTCATTGACGTTTGACGGAATATAATGTCTTTGTTAGGGGATCATAAAGTGATACACGCTCAGAGGTTAGAATTATCTGACATTTGATGTAAAACCAAATACAAATCTCCCCACTACTTTTAATCCTGCGCGAACTTACCCCTCCTCGCGCCAACTTAATTGGCGTTTGCTATACGTATGCATATATACATCGCGTGGTCGGTTTTGTCCGTCAGATGGCAAGAGGTTATCTGTTGTCTTCGGATAGGACAAAACTTACTACATGACCGCAAGTGTACTACAGTCTTTTGCTTCGTAAATCTATCATTGACAAAGTGGTTACACAGAAACGCATGCGTCTGGTAGTTGAAGAAAAAGCTGGTAAATACGTACTGTGTGTCCATGCATATACAGATACAAATTTGTTTTTATACAGATTTGTATTATTTTGTATCAAAGCTTGATGTGAATTATCGCATCGACATGCAATCTATTTTTTGTTATTTACTTTGTTAAAAGTTGCAATACATAATGCAATAAAGTAATAAATAACAGGTACACATAAAGTACAAACATTTTTTTTAAATATTTTTATTTTATACATCAATTTGTTTTGGCAATAATATAAGTACAATACAAATATCCAAAACATACTACCTTCTGTTTAAATTAATATTCCTATGAATAATACACTTATACAAGCTAATTTATTTACAATAGCCGAATTATATATTCATAACTTTACATAACATTACTTGTCAAAAATATGTCTTGTATACTGTAACGCCAAAGAGTAACACTGAAACCACTAATGAGAGTGGAGAGAATGGGTGCTTTGGTGGTGTACATTCACCATTACTTTTAACCAAAAGACAACATTGGAAGTTAATTGGTACGATAAAAAAAAAACTAGTCAATTGCTGTGGACAAATGTATGTAAGATTGGAAATTCAATAACTTTAATACTCATTATTTTATATACTTAATTAGAATCCCGAAATAATGTAATAAGTAAAAATATTACAAGAATAATTTTAAACACCATGCTTCTTACTTTAAAGCTTGTATGCACAGGAATATTCTTATACTAATAACAACTGTTGTGCTTTCTAAATAGGGTGCAATGAGTAATAACTAAATATAAATTTGCAAATCATGGACAAAATTTATAATTATCAATTAGACGAAGACCTTGTCCCATAAAAGTCAAGGCTTTGGTTGCAAACTTCTCGGATTTTTCATGTCCAAAGTTTCAAACCCTCTTATACGGTCAACAGCAGCATCACATTGGATGTGTTGTTTCATGTCCATCTCATCAAAGGATATTATACAAATTCTGTCCTCCTTCTCCATTTCAAGCAATAATCGATAGACCTAAATAAATGAGGATTGATTCCGGCTTCAAATTGAATTTTTCCAGTTAACTTGTAAGTGTTATTCTCAAGGGTAGAGCTACAAATTTTCCTTCATATTACTCGCATGCCGTCTACTCTCCTTCTTCAATTTTCTTAGGTGATCTTCTTTTTTCTTTATAATATTAAAGGGTAGCTTTTCCCTGGCTGTTATTTTCAGACCACCAGTTCATTCAATGAATATTCTACAAAGAAACATAATTTTAAACAATGTGCAAAAGTCTTTTTATAGCTCCTTCATACACTAGCCAACGGCTTATTGTGTTCAAGCAGCTGCCATATTATGAGATACTTTAGATATAAAAACAATGATATTTTAATTTTAGTAAGATGTTTTACAAACAAGTTTCTTTTCTTATATGTTGCATATTGATAAATTCAAGTATGATAAAGGTTGAATATTCAATATTGGAATTATATCAATATATCAAAGATAAGTTAAATATATATATATATATATATATATATATATATATATATATATATATATAATTTCTGTATAATTAAATTTTGTATGCTCTTAATATATTATCTAGCTTATTCATTCACCATTTACAACAAAAAGTTGTGGATCATCTTTAATATTGCTTTAATGTAATGATACATTATAACTGACTCTTGTGTGCAGCTTTGAAATAAAACTCATCTTTAAATAAATAATTCTTACTAAGATTATTGTGTTTAAATAGCAATGTATAAAAAGAACATTACTTTGATGCTGATGCATCTGATAAAGGACAGTAGTTCATCTGGTTGTTTGGATGATCCGGGTTGCATTTCTTCAAATACCTCTCTGCGGTTATCAGAAGCTGATGATGTTAAGGCTAGAGATAAATCTGCTCCCGCAAGTTCTTCTGTAATATTAGCAGAGACTTGTAATAGAGCTGGGGATGAAGTAGTCATCAAATAAAGTATTGGAACTGCATCACGTTTCAGATCAAAAGCGAGCTTTGATAGGAATCAGGCATAAACTATTAACTGCAAATTCTATGGTTGCGGAGTGAATCAGTTGAGATAATTCCCATTGCCTCTTTCCAAATTCTTGGCCTACATTCAACAAAATATGTCAGTCAACAGTAAACATATTACAAATATACAACAGAAAAAAAACTGTATAGTAGACTATATAAGTATTAAAAAAAATAAGCAAATACTCACTTTTCTAGATTGTTGGGAAAGTAACGCAATTTATCTACTTCGTCCTCCCCATAACTACAAACGGCAATGGTTAACAATTGGGGCGCCAGTATCAACATGTATTTGTATACACCATGTGTACAAACGTGTATGTATTCTGCGATTAACAGCGTTGTCAAATATACTCATACACATAATTAGGAATCAATAGAAATTAAATTGGTAGGTATATTAGATTTTATTTTAATATAATATAGCAATATAGCTATCCATATATATATTTTATTTATAGAAAAAAAAATATGTATTTCAAAAGAAAACACCTAAGTAAATATTTTATTTATAAAACCATCAATTAAAAAAAATACTTAATATTTTAATTAATATATGGGATTTAATTATTAACGGGATAATATATACTAATCTGCTTTAATAAATTATCGCAAGCGTTTATTGTGCGTTTTCCATAAATCTGTCTCCATTGGAATTCGTCCAGATACGACGGAAGCATTTCTGTATTAGTGCCATTCATTGCTTTATTTTTTTGCTTTGCATTTTTCCACATGCATTCTATGTGATTGGTGTGTACTCCTGTAACAGGATCTACAAAATTTTCTGTATGATTTACCCACTGATGTAAATAAGGTGGATGTACTGCTATATTAATAATTTTGCTTTGGTTTGTATGTAAGTTTACATAGATGCCTTATCGCTGTGGATCATAGTACCAGGCAAAACATATTGCTAAAATATTAACGTTAATTTACATTAATTAGGTACTTCATAAAAACAAAAAAGATTCTACCTCAATTATAGGAAATAACGTTTGTTGCGTCCTATCGTCTACAAACACTAATACGCCCACTTTTTTATGGACATCATATAGCCCAAAAATCCACTTTTCTTCCACCAAGTGACCCCGATTATATTTTCTTTTTGAAAGTAAAGATGCATCTGTAAGACTTCGATTACACACATATGCAATTTGTTATTCTAATTTAATTATTAACCTATTTGTACTACTTTATTTATACCTCCAAGTATTATCGGATTTTCCAGTACGTGTCTTGAACATATGCCTCTTTTACATTCTAAATTTGAATTTTGTAAAAACGACCCATGCCTAATCGCTCTTTTAAAATTGCATTTCGGACCATGACGACGATTACATCGCCAAGTTACTCCGTCTCCGCGACTACGTCTTCTATTTTCTGTTGTAATTGCATTACAATTCGTACATCTAACAGGTACTGATCTTAAAACTCCACGTTCCCGTAAAAACGCTATCGTATTGTCATTAGTGCGTATTTGTTCGATTATATTAAAAATATCCATTTTTGAATTTTCTTCTATTCGTACCACTGGATGTATAACAAATAAGGACAGGAAGGGTACAGAATACAGATTATTGGAAGGAAATTAAAATGTATACATAGTAAATGTCAGAGATAAGGAGGAGGTGAAAATTTAACGTTAAAAAGTGGCAGCCTGTTTATTTATATTTCCTGCTAAAACTGTAGTTAGAGCCACAGTCGATTGAAAAAAAAAGCGCGGTTTTTAAATTTAGTAATATATTAATTATAGTATTTTAAAGGCTTGTTCGTAGCCTCTACAGTCCACACTATTCTACACCGTTGTAATATGTATAGCATAAGTTTGACAGTACACATACTACACCGATGTGGAATAATGTAAAAGCTGTAGACGTCTTGAACAAACCTTTAAACAAGTTTTTATCACTTTTAATTCACGTATACCTTAAAAAAAGAACAAAAAAGCAAAGGTCGGAAAAAGAGACACTACAACCGAAATTTATTTTTATACTTTGCAAATTGTATGATAATTTAGAAAATAAGTTTAAGAAAGTATATAGCATTTTTGTCTTTCATGGAATTTCTTAATATACAATTAAATGTTTATAGATTTATTGATATTTTCATAAATACATGGATTAAACTTTGATTCGCAAATTTAAGACATTTGAAGAGATTTTAGTACAGATAGGTATTAAAAAATACTCATATATAATGAACTAAGAGTTTTTATAATGATGAAATACATCATTGTAATTAAAAAATACTATACATACTATATACACTATACGGCTGCCCACTATACACACACTATATATATATAAATTATATGTTTTTCACATAAAATGCTATATCTGACACATTACAACACAAAACAATTGCAATACAACATGTTAATAACACTACCAACAAAATTTGGAATTAAGGCATACACATTTCTGAATTCTGAAGTCACTAGATATATATCGATACGAGCGTAGCGTATGTTTTTATCAGGAACTACAAGATTTTAGAAAACATAATTCCTATCCAAGCGCGCACTTTGTGGTAAATGTTCACGGAAATTAGAAAAATTTCAAAAATATACCTGCGCCATATGTAAAGTATGTAAACGACTAAACCTAAAATTTAAAAAAATAATAAAAATGCCTTGCTATGATTCTTGGTTGCCTACCTTACTACAGAATTCTATGTAATCGCTGTGACGCTGGTTGGTTGCCTACTTTATGGTTTAGAAATATAAATAAGCGGGTTGTCTATTCTACGGTAAAACAGCTCCCATCAAATTCATGAAGTATAAAAAATTGCATATATTCAAGAGAGAAACGGTTATAATTTTTTTTTGTAGCGAGCTTATATTTTTGATTCCAATTTGACATTTATAATTTTTATTTGTTCTTTTCTAGTTTCATAATTTCAAAGTCTGAAATTATGAATTCAGTCTGTAAAGACTTTTCATTCTTTTCACTTCTTAGTATAAATAATTATATTTAGCATTACAAGTATAACAATTTATGGAAGAAAATATCGGTCAGCAATTAGATTGTTCTGGAAATAAGCCAATTTTAAAACCATATCGAAAATTTTTGGCAAAGAGAGAAAACTAGCGGAGCGAAGCCAAAAAATTAGTAGAAACTGATACATCCTTCAAAACATTTACACAGCGCTTCCTAAATTATATACTAGGATTTTAAAGAATTTTTTTTTAACTAATTTGCAATATCTATCATTACCATGTAATTTAACTTAAAATTATGTTTAAAATTTATTAAAAATATTAATTCAATGTCCCGAAGAATTGATTCAGCGATTAAGACGAAGTTTGGTTCAACACACTCGTACATTTAGTCATTTTGTTTTACGCGTTTTGTGTATTCTTCTTGTTGGGTTGCTTGCGGTCTTAAAAATTATTTTCTTTTAATTTTTTGTTAAAAAAAAAGAATAAAAAACGGTTTTTCACTACATTTCGTAGTTCTATTAATATTTGTTAAATAATTTTCAATTACAATAGCAAATACGAGGTGCTACCCAGAAATAATCGGAATTTAAATGTGGCGCCCAGTACAGCTCTAAAGCGCGAGATGGTGTGAGCTACGTCTTTCAAGTAAAGTCACTAGATAAATAAAGTACCGCAAACCTCCGCCATTTTTGGGCAAAAATTTGGCGTCAAAATTGAATTGCTGTGTTAAATAAAAAATCAATTTAGTACTGTATTCTTAAAAGAACGCAACTGTATGAACATGCGTTAATAATTAAACCGCAGATAGTAAGGCAATTAATTAAAACAAGCAAGCACTGTTTTCATTATTTATTATTGTTGGTTTACTAAAGCACGCATTTTCGCCTTTTGTGGTTGACAACCAGATCAGGGTGTGCATTTGGAGTTAGTTTTTTCATGTCATCTGCTCTTGATTGTTCAAATTGGGAATCAGAAAAATGCACCTTACATAAGTAACTAAGTGTTATAACAAGTGATCTGCTTTTACATATGTACTCACCTCACAAATCTTCGCATTTACCGGCACATTGTCTTGATTAATGTCACATAACCACACTTTTCTTCTGTCTGCATTCCTTTCACCACTGGGAAATGCAAATAAACGGAAACCTTTGGCGACACTGTTTTTGCAATTGATAATACAACAACCAGGCATAATTACACTTTATGTTGCCAACGGTGGGTTTAGATGCAACGATGCAACGACAAGTGATTTGACGTTTGGCGGCCATGTTTGGGCAAAAGTAGCGCTTTCTCTCTCGCACTCTTTGGCCTTATGGATTGCGGTACTTTATATGTATCTAGTGACTTTACTTTCAAGCTATACTTTGCTGTGTGGTGACAAACTGTTTTTGTGCTTATATTTGTTGAGCTGTGTTTGAGTTATTCTGCGACACTAAAATGTCTGTTGTAAAAGAGCAAAGAACGTACATCAAATGCTACTTCAAACTTGGTAAAACACTGCGGAAACAATGAAAATACTTAAAAAAGGACTTGGTGAGAATGTTTTAGGCCAAACGCAAACTTATGAGTGGTACCGTTTTAAAAATGGACGTGTGTCGATTCCTGTACTCCATTGGTGGAAAACACGCCACGAACTGTGGCAAAATGCGTGATGCTATCCTGCAAGACCGAAGTTTGTGCTAAAGTTTACTCAGCATTGAACAAAAACGGCACCGTGTTCATGTGTGCACAGAGCAAGTGTTGAACGCGTTAATACGTGAAGACTTCAAACACTGCTGGGATTGGTGTATTCATGTGGAAGGAGAGTACTTTGAAGGCGATGGTAATGAATAAGTTGTAAGAACAATTTACTGCTTTTTCACATTCCGGAAATTTCTGGGTAGCACCTCGTATGTTATACAATACAATGTAATTACCAGCTAGCGGAGTCGAGCGATTGATGATTCATAGCCCATAAACGTCTGCCTTGTATTCGCAATAAGTTTGTTTCTGTAAGCGATCCGTGAGTTTCGAACAATTTGATACGTGTGGCACATACCCACATATGCAGTTAATATGTATTTGTCAATGCATGTAATAAACGGTTTTGTAACCGGCAGCAATTACTGCTGAAACGAAAGTAATGCTGACAAGCGAATTGCGTATCGAATTTTGAATAAAAATAATTTACAAAGAACAAAACTCAAAACTATGTATTTTCTGTGAAACATTGAAAGTGTAAAACATTACTATGAACAACTAAAATTTGCTAAAAAAAAAATTTGTGTTAAATTAGTTCTTTTAGATGTTAAAACGTCTTTAAATATAGAAAATGTCCGTTCCACATCACAAATGGTGATGGGTGCGTGATTAAAATGTTGCAAAAGTGCACCATACTTCGAATATATAGATTTTTCAATCGGCTCTTTGCAGAATTAATATAATATATTCAAATCTGGACTTCTGCTAAAGATGGCATCAACTTTTCGTCTCAGTTTTGAGAAATATCTTTTTAAATGATGAAACTAACATATCAACATTTGGAAAATGTATTCACTTACTCTGTGTCGTGCATCTGCTGCACAGGTAACGTGTAGCATATTGGGATAAGATTGCTTTAATAATTTCTCTGTTTTTAACATATAAGCTGCCGCATCAGTCAAAAATAATAGCATCTTGTCTTTATAATTGTTATCCGACGAGAGAATATTATAAATACATTAATCAATTACATCTGAAACTGCTTCACCATTTACAACTGGCGATATTTTAGTTGCAATTAAGTATGGTTGGTATGAAGTTGTCGGATGAAGAATACCAATAACTACATTTAACACATATCGTCCCATTACATCCGTTGTTTTGTCTGCATTTACCCAAAGATAATGACCAGGTAGGTTGGTTCATTTTTTTTCCATGGTTCTCATATAACATTTTAGTAAGTGGTATTTACGTAAAGTAGATTCATTTGGTATATGACAATAGGTATATTTTGTAAGAAACCTTTTGAGAACTGGATTGTTAAGCTTTTTGAATGGGATATTGGCCGCCATGAAAGTTTTACACAGTTCTTCGTTAAAAGTGTCAGGTGCAGATAGTCATATGTTATCTTGATGAGTTTTCGAAGAAACATGTCTCAGCAAATTACGCTTTTGTGGGAGCCTTAAACTTAATGAACAGGTACTGCAATATATCTCGGTATCATTACGAATATGTAACTAATCTGTATAGCCACTAATCCAT
Organism: Melolontha melolontha; assembly: GCA_935421215.2. NCBI lineage: Eukaryota > Metazoa > Arthropoda > Insecta > Coleoptera > Scarabaeidae > Melolontha > Melolontha melolontha. The sequence goes on along the minus strand of OW285237.1, from coordinate 160,291,414 downwards.
CCTACCATGATTGCCCTACGAGAATTCTCCACAGTTAATGAAAATAAAGAGAAATACTAAGAACAGAAAGAAATGAACTAAAAAGAAGAAACGAAGACTACGGCGAAAATAAGGTAGTAAATTAAACTTAATATTTATAAAAAATTATAGGATAAATATACAATATAACAATAAAAAAGGAATTTTTTAAAATACTAAACGTTGTAGCCAAATAACACTGAAAGAAACAATCCCTTATAGAAGAGAATGGAAAATATACTATCTCAAGGACAATAAATACATATATGTATATGCATGTAAACACGAGAATACACTTTGGAAATTAACAGATATAATTTTTTAAGCGATTATTTCAAGAAATCTAACGAAATAATATATAAATGTACATGCCGTCTTACACGCCACTATTGAATTTAATTTATGTAGGAATACACACAATGTACTATTCATAACGACGGAAATAAAAACACCTGCTCGAGGAATGCAATCGAGCAAGCAAATAGTGGGGCTGTTATAACATGCATACAATAGCTGAGACCGCCACAACGTGTTATCGGAGCAGTTGATCATTCAATCGCTTCAGTCCGCTCTCTGGGTTTTACTATAGTCCATGTCTACATGAATTTAAGGTTTCTTCGTTACGAGTTCTTCCTTCTAAAGCCTCTTCTTTATTTATTCCTTTCTTTTTGACCATTTGTTTACTTATGAAAATAAGGACAGCTATATTAAGAAAGATTCTTTTTCTTTTATACCTACTCATGTTTGCGTAACTATTTTATGACCGTGCAATACTGACTAACAGACCCTATTGAACTATTTGTGCTAGAGATGGAATAGTTCACGAACGAGCTATTAAAAAGAACGAACTAAATGAACTAGTTCAGATATATGAAATGAACTACCTCTCGATGTACTATAAAACTGTTCTAGAAGAACATTATCAGTTGATCGATTAGAAATGCTTCGTTATTCTTCGTTTTATTTTCTTTTAAATAATGTATTTTTATAAATTTGAGTATTTACGAAGGATTCAAACCTTCAGATGTATTGTATATACGGAATGTTATTTCGCACAAATGATTACATGATAAGCCTAAGCAATTTTCAATATTATTGAGAATTCGATAAAATGTTAAAGATTTCGTCAACGGCACTAATAAAATTATTAGGTCCATTCTTAATTTGTACCCTTTGAAATGGTTTGGGTTTCCTAGCATTCCTGCTTCATACTTCTCCCTTTTTAATTTAGCATCCAATTTTTTTTAAATGATAGTCTAATGGTAGAATTAAATTGATGCTATCGGATAGCCTAGTTGATTTAAGGTAAGGTACATCTATCAAAAAAGATTTCAAAATTATGTTCAGTTAATACAAAGGTATTTTTAATAACATAAAATATTATTAAAAATCTGGTGTGAAGAACACACGCTGAAGAACGCTGTCTGACAACAGGCAGCGCTGAATTTACTTCTACGCCCGGTCTGGATAATTTCAGTGATGTGGTGATGTGGTTCTTTTTTGTGAATGTGTCTGAGAATATCCTTTCTCCAGCAGGGGCGTACCGACGAGCCTGTAGAAAGGCGAAATACGTATCTAAGTCTCTGGGAAGGGATATGTTCGGACACGTTCACAAAAAATATTAATAGTGAACCTGTATTTGTGTTCTTCACCCAGACCCAACATAATTTGAAACACAAATTTGTTTCAAATTATGTTGTTATATACGTATTCGGTTCATGCCGACAAGTAGTGAAGACACGATAATACAGTTTTTTATAGATACGGTGGTTACCGACTATAAAAAACACCCGGCTAGTTCTGCGGTTATTATACAGACAGCGCTGAATATTCCTTCACGCTCTGTCTTAATAATATCTGCGAGATAGCAAGGTAGTTATGTTTTGTTGAATGTGTCTCTTCTCCAACAGGGGCGTATTGATAATCATGTAGAAATGTGAAATACGTATCTACGTCTTTGGAGAAGATGCATTCAAAAATACATATGAACTTGTATTGTGTTCTTCACACCCCATTTTTAATAATATTATATATTATTAAAAATACTTTTGTACTATATAATTATGGTGATTTTGCACGTGGAGCACTTGACCAGTAAGCCAAAGAGACGGCAGTTACATAAAAATGTAAATTAGAATTTTAAGAAAATTTTAAAAAGTCCCAATTTGTAAATAGCTTCAAAAGATTACGTTTACAGAACAAAATCTTGGGTTAATTTAAATAAATCAATTTATCTAAAACACCTATAGATTCATTAAGTGATAAATTGATAAGTTTGGATTTTAATGTTGCTCGTTTAAATGATCATTTTTGCTTCTAAAACATAAATTTTGGCGAGCCAAAAGCTAGTCAAAATTTTAAGTTTTAGAAGCAAAAATGATAATTTGAACGAGCAACGAAATACAAACTGGGATAAGAATATATATTAGAGACCATTCTTAGAATTAACTTCAATATCTGATTAAACAAACCATAGTTTCATTAATGCATCATTTATAAATGTAACATTTATTTAGAGAAGCATGATAATAGATACGAATATGAAAAGTCATAATCGCCTGGATTTTCGATGTGCTTTGTGCGGCCTATAGTTTATATTAAATATTAATGATGTTCAAAAGAGTTTTTAGAAGTAACAAGCTTTTTTGCAATTGTACGTTTTCTTCTTCGCGTCGACAATACTTTGGTGGGTCTTAAAAAATATAATCTCAACTTGTAACATCAAAACCACTTCTTCTATTCTGATATTACAAGGGATTCTGAATTAGGTTACTTAAGTTCATTTCTTCCATTATTTAATGGTATAAAAAAAATTAATATTACACAATTTATAAGCAAAGCTATCCATGATCGCCTTCAGATCGATGTACTATGTACGGATTTCGCCAAAGCTTTCGATTCCGTCGATCACTCAATATTAATATTTAAATTAGATGTCGTTGATTTCTCTCCTTTGTTGTTGAATTTCATTTCTTCTTACTTAGCTTCTCGCTCATGTTATGTCTGCTCCAATGGTTTCCACTCTCGATGTTTCCATCCAACATCCGGTACACCACGAGGCTCTAATTTGGGGCCTTCACTTTTTAATATATTTCTTAATGATTTACTTACTTTGTTCACTGGATTGTGGAGGTTTGGCTTACACGCGTGACTTAAAGCTCTATATGAAAGTTACGAACATTGAAGTTTGTTACGAGCTTGATAACAACTTGAAATTGGTGTACAATTGGTGTAATGAAAACAACATCTCTTTAAATATTGACAAATGTGCCATTGTGACATATTCAAGAATTGCGAATCCATATCATTTTCCATACGGTGTAGACCAAATGGTGATACCTCGTAGATCTGAGGTTAAGGGCTTAGGGATTTTGTTTGATGTGTCATTTCAATTTACCGCCCATATCTTCTCTGTGTGTAACGCGGCTTCAAATTCTTTGGGCTTCCTGGTACGAACTTGTCGTGACTTTAGTAATCCGTCGACTTTAAAGTGTCTCTTCTATGCTTATGTGCCGAGTGTGCTCGAGTATAGTTCAGTTGTGTGGTATCCATACTACGTCTACCAACAAATCGCTTTGGAGAGAATTCAGACGTTTCCTTAAATACGTCACCTTCAGGTGCGATGGAATTTATCCGATGTGTGGGCCGGATTACGGCGCTTTGCTCAATAGACACGATTTTCGCTCTCTAACTTGTAGAAGGGAAGAAGCAAGTGCCACTTTTCTTTTGAAACTGGTCTTCTGTCTCAGGTTGATTTTCTTGTGCCGGCTTACCGTACACGCTCGTGTGCCACGTTTCTATTGTCAACGGCCACATCCAGGCGCGCCTCGTGATGACGTATTTGGGGGTGCAAGTACAATGATGCGAGTGCTTCGTGTATTCTCGTGTACTAACTGTAACGTTTTCTTAGTAATCACCGAAAACACACGAGGCACTCGTATCATTGTACTTGCACTCCCAAATACGTCATCACGAGCCGCGCCTGGCCACATCTAACGTTTTAAAGAAGGCAACCTCTGGTACACATGATGCGGAATTGCAACACCTTGGATCTGGACCCATTCTGCAGTTAGCATTGTTCTCTTTTACACTTACTTTTCTATGTTAAGGCTGTTTTCATAACATAAATTTCAATTTTTGTATAAGCATATTTTGTATTAATTTAGAATTTTCTTTTTTTGGTGTTCTGCTAATTCTTCGTTTTTTTATATTTAAATTTTTTTATTTATATACATATACTATTGTAGATAGCAACCGTTTATAATTATCTTAATTATTATCCTGTAAATCGGTGCTGTTGGATAATAAAGGTTATTATTATTATTATTATTATTATTATAATGTAAGGCTTTAATGACTTTTAGAAGAGGTAATAAATATTATCGAGGATATCGATTGCAAACATTCATTTTCTCCGCTTAATAATATTAGACTCCGAAAAAAAAAAACAATTATTTAACTACGAGACTAAGGACCAGCCTTTCAAAATCCCGCGCAACCTATTTAGTAATAATTTTTATTTTTTAATGTTGGATACTATATTATCGCAAATAGAAAAAATGTTCGAACACATGAATAAAACATTACACAGTTTTACATTTTTTTAAAGACAAACAATTTCTTTAAAATTGATAAAGAAAATAAACCTGAAAATAAAAAGAAGTTCTTATAATTTAAGATTTATGCAATAATTGGACGCATTACAACGTGATTCGAAACATATTTACAAAACTGCATCATTTATCTCTTGCCAAATTTAGCAATTGCCTTAAGAATTTCTGTAACATTACTTTTAACAGCCGCTAGCGATGAGAGAAGTTTTTGGAAACTCAAAATTATAAGAAATTATTGAAAATCTATAGAATAGGACAAAAAAAAGGTTTTCAGATGCGTAAGTTCTTGACGTTTTATTTATTGAACTTTATTAATTGATCAATTTTTTAGCAAACAAAATGCATGAACTAATCTAGAATATATTGTCCTCCATTATTTACGTTTGCCTCTCAACGATAAAGCAATATTTAGATTTTACGTGTGACGAAATCCAATGGTTTGGAAATTAAGAAGTCGTCGACCAATTTTGAAGCTCGTGACATAATTATTAGAAGAGACTCCCCGAAAATTATGACAGAAGCAATCATAGTTATCATAGTATCCAACGCCGTTTTTGTCCAATCAGATGTACAAAATCAGCTTATGCGGATCAATATCAACTTTTGCTCGGAAAGTTGTCTTTCAGTTAGGGCTAAGCCATTCTTTTCTGTTCTTGATGATAATATCAAGGCACAATTTTTTCCTCGCCAGTAATAACGTTGGGCAAAAGTGGCCGATCTTCTTCACGAGCTATACAATAGTTGTCTTTTAGTTAGGGCTAAGCCATTCTTTTCTGTTCTTGATGATAATATCAAGGCACAATTTTTTTGTCGCCAGTAATAATGTTGGACAAAAGTGGTCGATCTTCTTCACGAGCTATACAATAGCGAATTAGCAAAGCGGTACGAATGTTTACACGCTAATTCTTGGTTTCGCTCAAAATATCCGGCAACCAAACACCCAGTTTTTGAACTTTACCTATCGAATGAAAATGTATTACGGTTGATTGGTTAGAATTCGTCTTCCGAGTTGTTTAGTGTGGGCCGCCCTGTCCTAAGAATTCAGACGATCTTCATCAAAGTCGGATAGTCTTCCTGAACTAATGCTGTACTCTCTCCAATTACGTTTTCTCGGAAAACAAAAAACACAAATAGTGCTAAGAGCTCCCGATGCATTAACTCCTCTATTGAATTCGAACAAGAGGATATATCGCAAATACTAGTTTTTTATATTTGATGTTCCATTTTCTTTTATCAATAATTAATACCATTTTTGCACAAATTAATAAATTCAAAAGCTATTCAATTAGACACTAATACATTAAAATAAAATTCCGCAGGCTTTTCGGCCGTCGTCACTTGTAGCACAATCTTCTTGCAGATTTCGCCATGTTGTCCTAATTTCATTCGACATTTCGCTGTTCATACTGCCAGCTTCTTCAGGATCTGAATCAGGACGGCTATAGATTCAGCAACACCTGGAACAGCCTGTTACGAGTATCCCTCACGACCAATGAGGCAAAATGGTCACACACCAGTGAACTAGAGCCATATATAAGGAAGAATGATATCGAAGAGAATCAGTCTGATACTGAAGGTGATAGTATGAACAGCGAAACGTCGAGCGAAATTACGACAAATTTTCTGTTTTTTGTTTCTATGTATTTAGTTTATAATTATTATGTTAATTTATGATTTTGTGCATTATATAAGGAAGAAATATTCCAGAGATATTCCAGCTAATCAACGAGGAAGAGGGGTGGGAAACTTATTCTCTTACTTATCTAAAAATAGTCCGGATTTAATTACAGACGTAGGAAAAGATGAAATTAAAAGTCTTCAAAATGATTTGTGTGACTGTGCTAAACGTATCAATCATTAACCTCGTTTTGCACAGCGGGTGATGTATTCAATTACTAAGCTTCCGAGTTTGCTTTTCCGCATGGGTTTTTCTCGGTCTCTGTATCTTTTGTATCCAATTTCCTTAATTTTGTCTTGAAAATGTACAAATATTTGTTGATGTGCTTCATTTGTTTTATAAGTTTTATGTCGACTACTATTTTATAATGTATATTTAGTATGTATGCATATACGATTAAATTATTTCTTGTAATTGCTTCTTTACTTAGATTACTTGCAATCCACTTATTCATATGGATATGTTCTAACATACATATGATGGAAATAAAAATAATTTAACCGTGTCTATGTACTTCGTTTTGAGTTCAATAATAGAAAGACGATAACACTGTATGACACGTAATTCAGAGTATCACTAGCTCTATCCAAACACCAGAGAGGTGGATGCAGTTACTTCAGTGGCATGCATCGCAATTGCATTTAAAAAAGGTGTGGGTATAAGCGGAATGTGCCGATTGACGACCAAGAAATATCACTTTCATGAACGTAATCGATAAAACGCATGCGCATGCCCGCCATGTGCTATCGATTAAAGTCGAGTCATGCTTCAATAAGGTCTATATGCCGACTAGCGCAACAAGGAAATTCAACTTTATAGTTTTTAGTAAGTTTCCTTGTTGTGGCATATTTTGCCATGCGCACAAATAACTTCCTAGTAAGGTACACTTTGTCGTCGAAGCGGACAACGACGGCGACACTTCCCGTTTTTAGAATTGTTTCGAATTGAACTCTATACACGTGAAAAAAATTTCACCACAACTCACTGAAGTCATGTGATTCTTGAACAACTTTTACATCATGGTACACCGAACACGTGATTATCGATTTCGTCAGCGAATTTAGATTGCATTATGTTTATTTTTATTATAATGTTATGTATTTAGTCTTGGCGCCGTTGTATTTGGTCGATGCCTCTTTTTAAAATTTATGCAAGTTACTATATACAGTACTTTTAAAAATAGTATCTGAAAGTAACTAATTTTAAAGATCACATTAAATACATACTATTCGGATATCTTTACGTTTTATCACTAAGTAAAACTTTAGTATAGTGGGTCCATAAAGTATTTCCACGCCCTATAATTTTGGGAAAATAGCAACAAATTCAATAAATATGAATTTCAAGGAATCCTTGTTTAACATATAATATTTCAATATATAAAATGTAAAAATGAAACGATATTTGAGAAAACTATTTTGTATTTTAGGAAAAACTAAAAATGAATTCCACTAAAGTATTTGTGCATCCAAGTAAATGCACCAACAAAATGATTAATTGGAAAATTCTGTCTGGAAAGCACTGAGCCAAAATTAATGTTTATGGCGTACACGATTTTATGAATATTAATAACTCAGTGGCTATAGCAAAATATGTCTAAAAGAAGTGAATCTAATATTAACGTAAAAGAATTAATTAATATATTATATAAACAGAAGGAAACTGCGAAATATTGTGAAAGAACTAAAACTTGAAATACTAGACATGTTATATGAAAGAAGGATTTTTAAGCGAAAAAAAGCATCGAAAAAAAATAGCGAATCCATAAACAATTCCAAAAAGGTGTACGAAATGCAAATTTTCATGGACGAGTGATCCAAAAAAAAAGTCTTTTACCAGTGACATAAATAGAGGCAAGTACAATATGACACGGAATAAAGTATACCGAAACTTAAAAATATATTTCTAGTGTTACATAATTTGGTATGATAAAGAAATTTTAATTATTGGTATGTTTGAGATGTTCTCATTGTACTTGAATACAATTTTCGCAAATGTCCCGCAAGTTTTTGAACATTCCCCTGAAGAAAAGTGGTACTTCAGCCAACACTTGCCGAATTTTGTTTTCAATTCCTCAATATTCTGGGACACTGAAACCTGAAGACATTCTGAGGACTCCTTACAAAAAGGCATCAGGAGGTGTAAGATCTGGCGAGTTTGAAGTAAACGGATAATCAGTTCCCCTGAAGATGAGATGTCCAGGAAAATATCGTTGAAGATGGAGCAAAGTTTCCCTAGCAGTATGCGCAGTAGCACCGTCTTGCTGAAACAACTGTGATACAATACGTAAATTTCTCACACGGCGAAACCGTCTTAGGTCCTCGTAAGAAGAAATCGCAATTGTTTCCCTGTACCTCTGCTTAACTGTTACACGCCTACCATGTTCAACCTCCACAAAGTATGGGCCAACTATTTCATACGCGGAGACAGCACACCACACGGTTACTTTTTGGGGGTAATGAGACCTCTCACGGCTTCTCTAAACCAAGGTATCGGGTTGTCTGCTTGTTGATAAATCCTGATAACAATACACGTGATTCATCGCTGAACCAAATGTTTGAAACAAAGTTTTCATTTTCGTATTTCATAGCTAACATTCTGGCGCAAAATTCTACTGTCTTTCTTTTGTCAGCTTGACGCAACCTGTTAACTTGTATACAGCAGGAATAGGCCTCTAATTCCTTTGCAGCGCGTTGTACAGATGATCTACCCAAATTAAGCTTTTTGCTATTCGGCGCTGGCTTTTTTTTTAGGAGACTGTAAAATCTCATCGAAAATCCGACCCATATTCTCGTTGTTTCTGGAAAGAGATAAAATAGAACCCGTGATTCTAAATTTTCGTACCAGCAATAATATAGAGCACTTTGTTGGTGGACGTTTGTTGAAACGTTTTTACATATGATTGGTGACGTCGACTATGGGTCCTTTAGCTTAGATGAAGACCTGACCCAGTTGCCCCAACGCCTTGCACTTTAGCCACAAAAATTCCATATACCTCAGCTGATCAGATCACCAGTAGAAATGAAAGCAAGTTCATCTACTAGTATACATATATTCTTATGTATTTGTTTTGGTAGATAAATTCAAAAGTACCAGGAAACAGCAATAGTAAGTAGTTCGTACTTACTTAATTTATTAATGAATCATTTACATGGATTAAGTAGGTTAAGATTTTATAAATTTCTAACACTAATTATTAAAAAGATTTACTAAAAAAGACGTTTATATTCATATATTTATCATTTTTTAAATTTTGAAGCAATGAAACGTGAATAAGGAAAATAATCTTGTTTTATCCACGCATCACAAGGTATAAAAAATAATAATAATTTTTATTGCCCAACGGATATACATCTATCCAATTACATGACAAGAAATAAAGTAAATATATCTATATCTACATAACAACAAATAATAAACTTGCACAAAATAAATATAATAACTATTCGATATTAAGCCTTATAAAGTGTGGCTCAGAATTGAATTTTAAAAATAAAATAGCTCATTGGTTTTTGAATGTTTTAATAAATTAAACTTGGAAATATAATTACTAACATCTGGAAATTAAACCTTAAAAATAATGTCGTCTAAATGTTCTTATAAACGCATCTAAACGATGTTTTGTATTTAGAGCAACGCGTTGACACAATGCTACAGGGATGGTGGAAATTTGTTTCCGTATTCGGTATTTAAGTTCATTTACGTTCGCCATAGAATTTTCATACACCCTACTTTTAAGGTAGCCCCACAAGAGGAAATCTAGTGGTGTCAAATCACAGCTTCTTGCAGGCTAGTCAATATCACCTCGACGCGAAATTATTTTACAAAATTGCGGATCATCGAAGAAGATCGTTGGGCATTTACTGTGATTGGTTGTCCTTGAGTATTCTCAAAAAAAATACGGACCAATAAGTCTCTGGATGACATTGCTGCCCATACAGTTACTTTTGGAGTGTGCAAAGCGATTGCATGTTTTTCTCTTGGATTTGCTACAAACCCATACCGACAATTCTGTTTGTTCCTACCCGTCTAAATGAAAATGTGCTTCGTCACTAAAAAGAATATTATGAAAATCATTGAACTCCTGCATCAAGGTAGCAAAATTAAGACGGCTATGGCAATAATCATTCTTCAAAGCTTGAACCAACTAGATCTTACAAATATGGTAACGTAAATCCTTTTTCAAAATTCTTTGAACACTAGACCAGTTTAAATATAAAGCAAACGCATGTTTTCTTATCGAACGATGAGGATTTTGGCGTACATCAGCACTTACAGCTTAGATGTTGATATAATTTCTAAAAGATCTTTTGCGGTCACGGTGCTTAGAACAAGCTGTAGGACAGCTTACTTGAAGTTTGCATATTCATCAATTTTGAAACGCTCTCTTGGATGTAAGAATGAGCATTTTCGTAGAATGCTTTTACACAAAAAGCACGCTGTTAACACACTGAAGTGTTCCAATGAGAAAAAAATTTCCACAAGACGATAATTCGAATGATGGCAGTAAAAATAATCTAACATGACAAAATCGAATTTCGTTCTAATGAAATGGAGAGATTTGTATGGTTACTAAACAATTAAATTTATGACACACACGATATATTGGTGACTTCATCAAAATATTCGTTCTTGCCATTGTATAATAAAACAATTTTGCATATTGAAGTCACTATTGGCTATTTCAATGTCGGTGTTGATAGAAGTAGTTGCTTCCACTTTAGTTTCAGTGTTGATAGTAGTAGTAGTTACTTCAACTCTATTTTCAATGGTACTAGGGATATGGAGGTATGGGAGCTGAAGTCCGTTGGATTCAATATTCTCATTGCTGTGGTTTCTTTATTTGATATAGATTCGTCTAGGTAGCCTTCAGCAACACTAGTGGATTTCCATCCTCCGTGTCTTTTTAAAGAAGTAATATCCCCACTGTTATCCACAAGAAGTGTAGCTGAAGTACGTCGAAGACAATGACCGGTATATTGCGACGGATCTGGAAATTTTAAGCAGGAATTAATTTCTTTAGCTACGCTTGATATTTTGGTTATACCCATTACAACATTGTGACATTTCCCATTTTGATATTTTATAAAAAATCTGGTCAAGTTTGTGGCCTTTGGACGAAGAGTAGCATACTCTCTGTACATATTTATGCAAAAGTCTCCGATTATAGTACAAAAACGGGTATTATTTGTTTTGGTATTGGGTATATTAAATAAAACTAAATATCCTAAAGCCTTAATGTTTCATATGCAGGAGGTCATCACAGTGGCATGCATTAGTAATTCCAAAAATTAATGCAAATTAAAAAGAAGGTTTGGTGAAAATTTTATATTTCTTATTGACACTTATACATACCTTTGCAGCTAAATATTCTCTGTTCTGTGCATTAAGTAAGATTTCCCCTTTACACAGTACCTTAGATTTATAACCTTCGCTTTGACGCTTTAAAAATGCTGCCAATTTGTAATATTTTCCAATATTTACATTATGTGTTAAATTTAATTCAACTTTAATCATTGAATATTGTACCCATAATGTGGAGCTTTTCAAAATTTTCAATAAACTTGCAAAATACGGCAACAAACGTTTTCGGTGTTGTTGTTGACATTTTGTTCTCTAGTCCATTTCAGAAATTTTGCATATATATATAATCTAAAAGCCCCCTTCTATCTTTAATGGTGTAGGGTATAGTGTCTAATTTTTAACAAATTTTCTCCACTCTTTTCTATTTCGTGCCATCACAGTAGCCTCCTTCCAGGTTTGGCCTCTATCCGTCAGTATTTCAGCTACCATCTTATTCTATGTCTTTCTTGGCCTCCCTCTTTTTGTGTTCTTCTGTATTTTGGCTTGGCATATTTTTTAACTAGTCTTTCTTCGTTCATTCTCTGTAGATGTCCCCACCAAGATAATTATCTGTCTTCTATGAATCTATGTATGGACTGTATGTCAAGGTCTCTTCTTATATCTACACTTTTAATCCTATCTTTCTTTGACACTCCTCGTACTCTTCTCAAGAACTTCATTTCTACTGCTTGTATTCTACTCCTTTGTTGTTCTGTTAGTGTCCAAGATTCGCAGCCAAAAGTCAACACTGGTCTGAATATTGTTTTAAAAATCTTTAGTTTTGTCTGTTTCGATATTTCTCTTTTGTTTATAAACTTAGGATTTATTGCATAATATAGCTTATTGTCTTTTTGTACTCTATCATTAATATCTATCTCCTGTGTGCCTGTCCTCTCTATGGTTACTCCTAGGTATTGGAAATGATCTACCTGTTCTATTTTCTATCCATCTAGTTCTATATTAAGATTTTCTCTGTTCGCTCCAATCATCATTACTTTCGTCTTCGTTTTATTAATTCTCATTCCACTTTCCTTCATTATTCTATTCCAGACATTTAAGTTTATTTGTAGGTCTTTTTCGTTTTTAGCCAATATCACGACATCATCTGCAAATGATCCTTCGGTTATTCGTACCTTTTGCAGTCGTAAATAACCTACATCCAGTTTTTTTGTTAGTGGTTTGCATCTCTTAATTATCTCATCCATGAACACTATGAATAGCAACGGACTTAAACTTCCTCCTTATCTCAATCCTATAGTTGTAGTGAATGTTTCTGATATCATATTGTTTTTTATAATTGCATTTATGTTATTTTGATATATCTTTTGTGTCAATCTTAAAATTTTTCCACTGATACCTCTTTCGCTTAATACTTTCCATAGTTCCTGTCGTGGGACCGTGTCAAATGCTGTCTCAAGGTCTATGAATGCCATATATATATATATATTTCATTTCTGTTGAGTTGATTTTTCGATGATTTGTTTTATTGCAAACACATGATATTGAGTGCTTCTTCCGCTTCTAAACCCACTTTGTGATTCCTCTAATGTTTTTTCTATTTTCGTTCTTATCCTTTTTTCTATTATTTTTTCCAATATTTTTACAGTAACGTTTAGTAACGTAATACCTCGGTAGTTATTACACTCCTTCATATCTCCTTTTTTCCATATAGGTACAATCAACGCTTTCTTCCACTCCTTTGGTATATATTCTTCTGTCCATATCCTGTTATAGATGTATAACAACATATCTTTGCCTTTATGTCCTACATTCTTAATAATTTCTGACGTTATCTTATCCGAGCCTGGTGCTTTTCCATTACTCAGTTCTTGGATTACTTCTTCCAATTCTCGTTTGCTTATTTCCTCCTCTGTATCTTCTTCTACTTCCTCATCTTGCTCAGGTTCTTTGGTATGTTGTCTGTCGTTCAATAGCTCCCGGTAATGTTCTCTCCATCTCTCTATAATTTCCTTTCCCTGCGTTAGTATTTCACCGTTTTTGTTTTTAATTAACTGCATATTTTGTTTCTTTTCTGTCCTTAATGTTTTTAGTGCTCTATAGAATAGTTTCTGGTTTCCCTTGCAATCTCTTTCTATTTTTTCTCCAAACTTTTCCTGTTTCTTTTTAGATTCTGTTATTAGGTTCTTAGTTCTTTCTCTTTATTTCTTATATACATTATATTGACTTTCCGTTTAATTTCCTAAGTAGTTTTCCATGTTTTTTTCTTGATTCGTATTTGATTTTTAATCTCTTCTGTCCACCACGGTGTTTGTTTTCTATTGTTGTTGTAATTTACTCCACATATCTCTCTTGCCGTATCCAATATTGTATTTTTAAAACAATTCCAGGTATCTTCTATATTCAGGTTTTGAGCTTCTATATTATTACTTGTCAATTCCTTATTTATTTTTCTCAATTTGTAAGATCTGATGGAGTTGTGTTGTATCTTACTCATCCCTGTGGTACTTTGCTGATTGTGAATTTCTTTCTTTTCATTAATTCTAGAAATTACTACATAATGGTCACTGGCGATTTCGGGTCCTCCTCTTACTTTGGTGTCCATTATTATTTTTCTGAACCTTTTTTCTATTACTACGTAGCCAATTATGGATTTCCCCTTTCTGCTTTCCACCTCACGTGTGTATTTATGTATATCTTTGTGTTGGTAAAATGTATTTGTTATTATCAGGTCATTTATTAAGCAAAAATAAAGCATTCTGTTTCCATTATTGTTTCTACTTATTTCTCCGTATTTCCCAATGACTGCTTTATACTTTCCATCTTGTAAACCAACTCTACTATTGAAGTCTCCTATCAAAATTATTCTTCCTTTAGCTTGTTCAGTGATTCCTGTTAATTCGTCCCAAAATGTATCTTTATTTATATTTTTATCATCTTCGTTTGGCCCATAAACGATTATTATCATATCTATTTGATTAGTATTTTTATTTTTCATTTCCACTATTAGTATACGTTCCGACCATGCATTCCAATTCTGTATATGTGTTTCTCGTTTTCTATGTATTAGGCACCCCGCTGCTGCTCTTTCCTCTTTTTTAACTTCGCTGTATATGAGTATATTATTCTTTGCAAGTTTTACTAGTCCTTTTCCTTTTTTTCTTCGTCTCTGTTATCCTCAGTATGTCTACTCTCAGCTCCTCAAATTCATTTTCCAGTTCTACTTCTTTTCCTGTAATACTCCTAATATTCCATGTCGCTATTTTCCATATATAATTCTGTTCTTTCCGTTCTTCTTTGTTTCCTTTACAAGATCTTTCATTTCGTGTACCTTTTCTTTGCTGGGTCATTTCCTATGTTTCATTTATATTTTTTTTTATTATTAGTTTTTTG
Organism: Melolontha melolontha; assembly: GCA_935421215.2. Lineage (NCBI taxonomy): Eukaryota > Metazoa > Arthropoda > Insecta > Coleoptera > Scarabaeidae > Melolontha > Melolontha melolontha. The sequence continues at coordinate 160,276,411 of OW285237.1, read as the reverse complement.
GCCTGTCTATTTTCTTCCTGGAGTTTTCCAGCTTTTCTGTCTCTCTGTTCCAATACCATATCATATTATCAATTATTAGTCGTTGGAACCCCACTTTAATCGTTTTTCCTCTATCATGTTCATCTCTTGCAATTTTTCTTATTTTTGTCTGGACCTCTCTTTCTTCTTTTGTCATATCGTCATTTATATATATTTTTTCTTTATGGGTTTGCAACTTACTCTTGTTTCTCATGACTGCAATTTTATCTGCCTTATTGTTAAGTTCAATCAAACATGTCTTTTCTCCTATTTTTCTAGCCGCTTCTGTTTTTATTGAGACTCCTAATTCTCTTTCTAAAAATATTTCCATTTCTTCTTTTAGTTTTCTGGGGTTATTTACATTTACTCGCATTCCCTGAATTACTATGTTCTTCTTTTCTCTGTCTCTAATCTTTCAATTTTTCTGTTTGCTTCGCTTACCATCTTTCTCAGGTTGTCTATTTCTTGCATAGCTTTCTCGTTTATGTCCTTAAGTTGTTTTATATCATTCTTAAATTCTTTTTGTTCATTTCTAAGTTTTCTTATTTCTTCTTGTAGTATTTTCGTCTCCTCCTTGTTTGTAGATTGCTCTTCTTTTATTTCTTTTATGTCGCTTGTCATGCTCTTAAGTAGTATCGTAATTTCCTTCATCTGTTCCATCATAATGTCTTTTGGCATTTCTCCTTTGGTCGGCGTTCTGCATGTTTTTTTTGTTCTTTTAAATTACTCCTCTCTGTCATCTATCTTCCTTTTTCCCTCGTCTGTTAGATGTTCATCCGAACTCATCATTAGTTAGTTATCTTTCGTAGTACTAACACAGGTTCTGTATAATTTATTATTATATTTTCTTATTCTTATGTTTAGTCTGGTTTTATTTTATTAATTAATTAATTATATTCGTAGTTAACTTCCGAATCTATTAGTATTCTTATCGTTTTATTTATGTTGCGGTTGGAATGTATTTGTTTATATATATATTTATCATCTGTCGCAGCTCGAAAAAAGTGTCGGCCCGGTCGGTCTGTAAGAACCTTCCTTGTTTTTGTACTTTTCTCTTGGCTTTTTAAGTTACACTTTTTCTCTTATTGTGTTTATATAGTCACAGCTATTTATAATAAGTAGAGTGGACCAATTCGAAGCGAAAGCAGAGGCGTGACTAACGAATTGGTTCCCACATGCGAAACATTATTAATATCTAGAGATATACTATCACGAACGGTGCTGTTATTATGTTAGATACAAAAAAAATGTAAGACGGTTTTTCTATATTATGAAACGTTCTCGATGATACGTATAAAAAATTAAATCTAAAATGTATGTAATTAGATGATTAAAAAAAAACTTACCGTCTTATGCGTTTTCCGTGACTTGAAAATCTGGAGAAGCGCGATGAAATATTGTTAACATAAGGTGCGTCTCCAAAGTTATTTCTCGAAAACGCGTCCGCCGTGAGGAAAATATGTGCTTGTATAAAAAAAACGATCGCTCCACATCTAGTGATGTGATGTTTGCATAATTAAAATAATCTTTGAAACAACTTAACACATCTGTAGACGAACCTTCACAAATTTGTCTAAGTCTGACAAAATCTAAATCTTTATCTAAAACACTTTCAAACTTAATTAAAATACACTAATTTCTTGCGTCTTCTATCGAACATAGCTGTGCGTGTGTATCTTTCACAACTAGCACTGATTCCTGTAACGATAGCGAAGAATTCTGTAGGTTTTCTAATGCTTGCACTATTCCGAAGTAATTGTTGTGTGTTGTGTTGCTATTATACGTGTACACACGATGACCGTGAACAAAATACTAAGTAATCGTATGTGCGATGGGGCACGCGGGAACCAATTCGTTAGTCACGCCTCTGCTTTCGCTCCGGATTGGTCCACTCTAATAATAAGTAACACTCTCACTTTATGTCACTGTTTTTAAGTATCCCTTGTTCTCTTGCTGGATTAATATAGTCCCGGCGATTTACAAGAAATTTTGCATACGTATTTTAATATAATTTACGCGATTTGGTCGGCATTGGTGTTGCAGCAGCTTGATTATCGATTTTGATTAATTCTGGTGGCGTACATTGAAATTCTAAGCCCATTTTGTAAATATTTGACAATTATCAAATAATCGTTGAGACACTTTAAAGAGTTATGATTGGTCTGTTACATTTTTTTACTAGTAAAAAGAAATGAGTCCATTTTGTACTAGTAAAAAAATGAATTATTTCTAAGGTATGTACCTATTCAGTAACAAAATGATCATATTTTAATACGTTTGAAGAAACGATAGTCGAGTATCAAATGTGATACCTAGGTCTTTAATTGAAGTGCAACAAGTTAAATGTTATTCGCTATAACGATAGTTACATATATATTGATTGTTCTTGCGAGGACAGGTTAAGTCATTGCACTTACATTCATTAGTAATGAATGTAAGTGCAATGTAAATGTAATGATTACACATTCATATCTAACTTATTGGCAATGTACCAGGAATTAAACACACATATCTGTTTCTGGAGAAAGATACAATCTCCTTCACCCGCCTTCACCATTAATCCTCTGGTATGTATATGACCTGTGACCATTATAGTAAACATACTGAGTTTTGTTATACAAGTAAGTTCGACGCAGTAAAGATAAAGCTGGGGTAAAACCAATTAAATCAACTTTAATTAAAAGTATTTTGTGATCTATACGATCGAAAGCTTTAGAGAAGTCAGTATAGACGACATCAACATTCTATTATCATCGAAACACCCTGACAAGTATTATGTAAGAACAGACAAGTTTGTAAAGATTAATCGCATGTTTACGAAGCTATGCTGATCGTTAGAGAAGATTTGTCGAAATTGCGGAAATATATAATGATAGTCATCTTTCGAATACTTTAACGAAGTTGTTTATGATTGCTTTGGGACGATAATTATTAATTAGAACCCTCACCTTTTTTATGTATAGGAATAATTTTAGATACTTTCCAACAGTACGGAAAACTACACGTTGAAAGACAGAGATTAAACAAAATCGTGAGTAATTTCGAAAAAACAATAGCACAGTCCTTAATTAAAAAGCAAGACAAGTTGTCGTGACCCATTGTGAATTTTGAATTTATTTTCAAGGTTTTTAAGGTCCACCGGATTCCTGAAGTAAGGGAATATCAATGATTTCACATAAATGCAATTAATAGAGGGTTGATACTTTGAACTTAAAGAATGTGCATAAACTGACTTGAAATTAACCTTGAAAACCGTTCACGATGCCTAATGGAGGAGTAAATAGGGCTCCACTTTCACTGTTAATGACACTAGGAATACTAGAACACTTATTCTTGCTCGTTACAAATGTCCAAAATTGTTTAGGATCGTTCTTAATTTTATTTTGTACGTTGGACACTTAATTTCTGTATAATTTAGAGGAAGCAGTTTTTACAATTTTGCGCATGTTGCGTATTGAGATCATCAATGTTGTTGGTGTTTTTGTATTTACGACAATAGTTGTCTTTGAATTCGATGCACTGAATATGTTCTCTCGAGGATCCTATAGGGTAAAAATTAGTAGTATGACAAGTTTTGTAGGGTACAGATGTGTCCAGGTGTTCATATATTTTAGTTTAGAATACATTACAGGCTTGACTAACATCCGGATGTAAATCGATAAACGACCAGTCTGTATTTAAGAATGCATTATGTAAATCAATGAAGTTGGTTCTTTTGAAATTTGTAATTTTTAATGAATGTATTCGCAGATAAAGGATTAGACTTAATTCAAAATTATTTTTAAGGATATAAAATATTATTAAAAATCTGGTGTGAAGAACACAAATACACGTTCACTATTAATATTTTTTTGTGAACGTGTTCAAACAATCCCTCCCAGAGACGCAGACTGACAATATGCAGCGCTGTCTGTACTTCTACGATCGGTCTTAATCATTTCGCTGAGATAGCGAAGTCGTTCTTTTTTTGTGAATATGTCTGAAGATATCCTTTCTCCAGCAGGGGCGTACTGATGAATAGAGCAGACCATTTTCCGTGCGCGCCATGAGCGCCGGTATGGGAGTATAATTCGTAATATATTAGAATATGCGATAGAATAGGGACGCAACATAAGCTTGTTACCGATATAAGTATAGAAGTACAGACATTTATTCTATCAGAAATAATTAAATATACATTTGGTTTTCTGCTATTAAGGTAATATGCATAAACACACGAAAAATAAGAATAGAACATATTATAGCAGCGTTGTATGTACCTATAAACGGTCGTTTTCTCGATTTATGTGTCGACGACATTTTATTAGGTATGCTTGCACTTACATGCAGTCTAAGCAAGTTTAAGCAGTCTAAGCAAGCACCAAACACATAATGAATGCTTTTTATTAGTTCTGATGCAACACAATAATCCTCACATCGGCGCACATGGCGCGCGCGGAAATTGGTCTGCTCTACTGATTAATGAATCTGTAGAAATATGAAATACGTATCTGCGTCTCTGGGGAGGGATATGTTTGGACACGTTCACAAAAAATATTAATATTGAACTTGTATTTGTGTTCTTGACACCAGATTTTAAATAATATTTTATATTATTAAAAATACTTTTGTATTATACAAAACTGGTGAGGTTTTACCCACTTTCAATTATGTGTGTTTCAATTATTCTGTTACATTACGCATGCGGTTATTCCGTATGAGTATGAGTGAAGTATGAGTGAATACTCAAACATAATACATTTTCTAGAGACAAGGCAGTGCCACCTCTGGAAAAACTTCGTTAGTTCTGCATTAGTTATGTAGACAAAGTGAGAGTACTTCGGCAGTCTGACAATATGCAGCACTGTATGTACTTCTACGCTCGGTCTTAATAATTTCTGTGAGATAGCGAAGTCGTTCTTTTTTGTGAATGTGTCTGAAGATATCCTTTCTCCAGCAGGGGCGTAGTGATGAACCTGCATAAAGATGAAATACGTGTCTGCGTCTCTGGGGAGGGATATGTTTGGACACGTTCACATAAAAATATGAATATTGTACTTGTATTTGTGTTCTTCGCACCAGATTTTGAATAATATTTTATATTATCAAAAATACTTTTGTATTATACAAAACTGGTGAGGTTGTATCCACTCATGTATGTTTTAATTATTTTGTTACATTACACTTGCTTGTTCAGTTGAGGGATGATGTAAGATATGAAGGTTTAGATTCAGTTATAGGTAGGGTTGCCAGATGGAAACTTATAAAATCCGGGACAATTCTAGGACAACGGTATGGGGTCGTGGTAGTTCTTTGCCGCCAATTACCGCTATGCGTTTTGCACTCATACAAAAATGTGTATTTCTTATTTTCGAAGGATATGTACTTTAAATAAAACATTTATTTTCAAAAACATACATTTATTAATTATGTTTTGGTAGCGTATACAATAAGTCTTAACAAAAATAAAAAACTCTTATAAAAATAAAATTGCGAATAGATCATTTTTTTAAATATTTATCACTGGGTTTTGCGAGTTTTATTAGTTTTTCTCCGTCAGAGCTTTGCAAAAGTAATAAAATTTCTGAACACGACTCGTCAAAATTGATACGAGTCTGCAGTTCGGATTTGATTAAATCCATGGACATTCGGTTTCGCTCTTTAGTCCATAAACTATTCATTTGGCTAAATACTCTTTCGCAAAAGGCATTGCTTGTTGGAATTGAAAGAACAAAACAAACTACTTTCTTTAAATTTGTAAAGTTTGTGGATGTGTTATTTCTGAAGAAATAGGCCCATATTTTGTCGCTTGGCAAGTCTTTCGGAAGCGCCTTATACATAGTTTTCAGACATGCAAACTCTGTATAAAGGGAGTCAATATTAACAGAGTCCTCTATATTCAATATCTGGGGAAATTCGGAAAGCACTTCCCAAGTCAACTCTAATTCCTCCGATTTGAGCGATAAAAGCTCAAACTTTTTATAGATTCCATTGGGACCGAAATCATATCTCTTTTCTAAATATTTAATGGCTCTTTGAAGAAAAATGTGTGCCTGTGATGTGAATTGATTTCTTTCTTCTCCATCAATTTTTCTAAATATGGTCCTGACTTTACTCCCAAAAAAATTATCAGCCATCCTACTTTTTAATTGATCGTGAAGACTTCGCATGGCATGATCCATTTCCAAAATAGTGAAGCTCTCACTTTCTAGTAGCAAAATCACTTTTGTAAATTCAGGCAACACATTACTTAAGAAGAAGAGGCAACAGTCATTCTTGCCTTCTTTTTTACATTCTTCCTCATTATTTATGTCACTGCTATTACTGCTATAGCAACCTTCTGAAATAAAGTCCCATAACACCTTATGGCAGTTGTCTGTCCCTTTTTTAAGAAATAATGTTTCACAGCAGGCCAACACTGAATAAGGCGATCTATAGCTGGCAAAAGTGACAACCATCTTGTAGGTACATGTCTTAGCAGCTCCTTATACTCTATTTGAGCAAGCTCACAACATTCTTTCAATTTTTGTGTTTTTAATGCTGATGAACTGAGCTCATTATAAATTATTTTTTCTATATCAACATCGATGCCTTTTAATGCATATTTCACACAATTATATATTACATGTAATAACAATTGGCTTTAAAAATATGTTTATTTTCTTCTTTTAATTTCTGATATACAGAATTATGGGCACCATAATTGACAGAAGCATTGTCTGCAATATATGCACTTATTTGATCCATGCTGAGATTGGCATCAATAGTAATTTTTTTAAGGCATTTATATATATATCTAGCGATGTTTCTTCAGCTTCCTCGTAAAAGTCTAATAATTTCCTGCATATACCTTTATTACAATTAAAATATTGAACAGCATATGGAAATGTTTTCAAATTGCCAACATTTGATGCATCTGAGGATATTGAAAAATAAAAACAAGATTTTAAATCAGAGATCACTTTTACTTGAGAATAGGGTCCTAAAACATTTCGAGTGATTTCCGATGCTTTTGTACGTCCACATGTCATTTTTGCTGTTATTTGACTATCTGGAAATAACTTGCTGATAATTTTTGCCAAGCAGTCCAAGCTATTGTAACTTAATCCATGTTTCACATTATGATAAACAAATGCTAATTCGGAAATTATTATAGATCTTTCTTCTGATGTGTGTTTTTTAATTAAAAAATTATTCATGCTTTGAGAAGTTTTTTTAGCCAAATCCATTTTTTTATGCTTTATACTATTGGCGTGAACCTGTAACAAAGTAACAAGCATATAACATAATTAAAAGGAACTAGAATGTATAAAAATAAATTACTGTCAGCGCGCGACGGCCTTCATATTGAATGGCAATATCCGAGTTACATGCTTTACACATTGCAGTAAAGTCATTCTTTTTCTCTATCCAGTCTTTAAAGCCAGGATCGTTGGTCCATTTATCATTAAATCCAGTGAACCTTTTCTTACTTGTTGATGGAGTCGACAATAAATCCATGATAATTGCAATTAACCACTTATTGCACCTCACAGTTCGCACGTGTTTATTAACGCAGTTGACAAGCGATGCTTATAGGTCGAGCAATGGGAATAGAATGATTTTACAATAATGCGCCCAGTGCAGAGATGTCATATCGGGGACCAAACATACACACTCCATTGCGCTCGGTCCATAGTGCTCTATGGCTCGGTCCCATGCACTCAAGGTAAAGCTAGCGCGCGAATTTAGGAGCTAACGAAGGAGAAATAAAAATAAAACTAATAGGTTTTCGGAATCCGGGACAATAAGGTCTAATTACTGGACACGGGACAAGACGCAAAATTCCTGGACAATCCCGGATTTCCCGGCCATCTGGCAACCCTAGTTATAGGGAACAAATTCATTCGAAAATATAAATTAATTATACGCCAGAAATTTACAAAATATAGACCACAAAAATATAAAAAACGTAGAATCGAAACCCCCAAAAATAATATCAAGTAACTAACTAAAAATTTAAAAAAGGTATATAACCCCTTACCACAATTATTAGTCGTATCCTAAATACGTATTTCGACAACTAAGTTGTCATCATCAGTAGGTAAAAACTACTAATTAAAAGTCGCACATGGGGCACAGTAAAGTAAGAAAAACGCTTCCGCACAACTACTATACACTGCATCCCCGTAAAGACTCTTTACGGGTCTTTACGGGTTTACGGGGATGCAGTGTATAGTAGTTGTGCGGAAGCGTTTTTCTTACTTTACTGTGCTCCATGTGCGACTTTTAATTAGTAGTTTTTACCTACTGATGATGACAAATTAGTTGTCGAAATACGTATTTAGGATACGACTAATAATTGTGGTAAGGGGTTATATACCTTTTTTAAATTTTTATTTAACCACAGTCTCCATTGAAAGAATTTTAACTAACTAACTAAGGAATATGTAAAAATTTTATTAAGAAATATGGTGATTAAACAAAATATTCAATAAAAACCCGCAACAGGAATAGAGCACAATATAACATTTGTTTGCCTAAAGCCAATAAATATATGTATATATGACCGCTGTAAACATAATACGAGATGCAATAATTATTGTGAGGACTCATCCAACGATGCGTCGCGCGTCATATCTCTGGCGTTTTCTCGATGGATGTAGAACGCTCGAGAAGAGAATTTCACATTGATATATAAGCTGTCGAGGAAGGGATTAAGGCAGTCGATACCAAATTATCGTCGAGTAAACTTACATAAATATATAAATGTGCTTATTGTTAGTATTAGTTTTATATTGTTATTTGTTTTTTTTTATTATTAATATAGTGTGTCTCTAAAGTTACCGTTAGTTTTATTCAAGAACCCGAAGAGACGAACTTTATATTATTATTATTGCTTTGGCTCATTTCAGAAAGTGTGATTACATTCCAAGGATTTCCTTTATTAATTTCTACTGCATTTATTTTAGAATCCCAAATCATTATTAAAAGTGAATTTTATCTAAATGTTAAGATATAAGCAAGTAATTATTAAGTATCTAAATTAATTATTATTAATTACTGAGGCCACCGTTTTATAACTATCACAATATATTTTATGTTTTCATAGTGAAAGAAAAATGATTTTCTCATTCATAATATTTCATTATTAGTTACTGTATAATAAATTATTAGTCATTATGACGCTTTAGCAGTTATAAACATCAACTTTGTAAAGGCACTTTTTACTATTTTATAGCTTATTTCGTAAATTTTGAAGAATTAACGTGAATTATTAATACTTTGTTGTGGATACATTAGAGAAAATAAAAAATCTAGCTATACCGGTTTATGTTGTACTGTTTTTTTTTTTTTAATTATTTATTGATTGTAAATTATTCCCATCTAATAATAGTTACTAATGAATCCTTGTGGAAGGAAAGAACTCATAAATAACCGTGATATGAAATTAAATATTTACTTTACATGGATAATTATAGTACTCGTATATTACGAGAGATAAAAATGTACGCTAGAAACACAATTGTACAATTATATGAAAGTTACAAGAAGCATTAATAACTAATTACTATATTAATTTTAACCATTTCAACGATAAAACGTAATATATCTACGCCTAATATCTAGTTTAAAAGCTTTTACCTTAAAGTAACTTCTATACATAAAATGTATGGACGTTTATTTGACTCTGCTTTTGCTCTTCGAACAGTTAGAAACTGATTTGACATATTCAAAAATGGAGATTTTAACATTGATTACGCCCGCCAACAATTAATTGTTTTTTTACTGACAATAATCTGACGCTTGGTTTTAATTAATATTGGTACGCTAATGCTAAATATGAAACCCATTTGCTCCTGTCACGTCAAGTTTTATTCTACGCCCGATTTCAAAATTCTTGAAAATCGTTAAGTAAATGCAGCAAATTCTTAATTGTTCAAAGAATTGAAAGGCATTCCAAATACATTTATAATAATAATTAGAGTGGACCAATTCGGAGCGAAAGCAGAGGCGTGACTAACGAATTAGTTCCCGCGTGCCCCATCGCACATACGATTACTTAGTATGTTGTTCACGGTCATCGTATGTACACGTATAATAGCAGCAGGAAAGTGTATTCTGTGTATTTAATAATGTTGAAGGAGCGTACAGTAAAAAAACCGCTATCATCAAAGTTAGTCAATAGGTTTATTGAGAACCATCCTAGTTTATCTTACAATGGGGTAAATGTAAAATGTTTAATGTGCTATATATATAAACCATTTAACAAAATCAAATTTGCAACGCCACGTGCATAGCGCAAGACATAAAGATAGAGACACTGGTGCCGATACAAAATACGAAGTGTTCTTATTTGATTTGTGTACAATGATGAGAAATAACTTTGGAGACGCACCTTATGTTAACAATATTTCATCGCGCTTCTCCAGATTTTCAAGTCACGGAAAACGCATAAGACGGTAAGTTTTTTTTTAGTCATCTAATTACATACATTTTAGATTTTATTTTTTATACGTATCATCGAGAACGTTTCATAATCTAGAAAAACCGTCTTACATTTTTTTTGTATCTAACATAATAACAGCACCGTTCGTGATAGTATATCTCTAGATATTAATAATGTTTCACATGCGGGAACCAATTCGTTAGTCACGCCTCTGCTTTCGCTCCGAATTGGTCCACTCTAATAATAATAGGTACATAATGTATACTTATACCTGATAATATTTAAGTACTTAATGAACTAATTAAGTATTAAACAATTATAAAAAAATAGATGTCTATTAAACTAATTCTGTTCATTAAGTGAACATATTAGCGTTCAATGAGCTTTTATTAGAAAGTATTGATCACTTAGGACTATTTAAAAGTAAAAAATGGTGATAATAAAACGTTAGTTACATGCTAGTTGTTAGGGAAGAAACTACATCATGTCTACTACTCGAAGATGTGTAAATAGTGCCGTTCTGCTGTATTTCTGGCAGCTTCACAGTTCCCAATCAAAGGGTAACTACTAGTGCTTTCGTTATGAACATGTATTTGGCTTATTTTGACGTAAAACTTGCTGATCAGGACAAGTCATGGGCTCTACATAATGTGTCTAAACCATGTGTGGAAAATTTGCGGCAACGGAGCAAGGAAAAACGCCAGAAATTAGCTTTTGGCGTTCCAATGATATAGCGACAACCGAAAAAACCACGTAGATTGCTATTTTTGTTTACTTCAGACCGCCGGTTGTAATAAGAAGAATAAAAATAAAATTGTACATCCTAATATTGACTCCGCGATTCCACCAGTTTATGAAAAGTTTCCTTCACTTGAGTACTCGTATACTGAAGACATGGCAGATGCTATTGAGAAGCAAGATTCATGTGTAGATTGTGACTATGGAGATATAATTTCTAATGATGGACCACAACGTTTTACTTAAGTAGAATTGAATGATTTAGTAAGGGATTTAGGCCTATCAAAGGAATTATGGGAACTACTAGCTTCAAGATTAAATGAAAAGAATTTACTCGAGCAAAATACGAAGATAACTTTTTATCGTAGCAGGGAAAGTGATCTTGTGCAATATTTTAAAGAAGAGTGTGAATTTGTTTATTGTAACAATGTGCCAGATTTGCCAACTAAAATGGGCATTGCACAATATGACCCAAGTGGGTGGCGTTTGTTTATCGACAGTTCCAGCCTGAAATGTGTCCTACTATACAACAGAAATGTTTTCGGTTCAATTCGTATTGGATATTCCGTTCAATTAAAGGAAACATTTGACGATATGGAGAAGGTTATAGAGTTACTAAAATATACAGACCATAACTGGGTCTTCTGTGTGGATCTCAAAATAGTAAACCTTTTACCGTTTTTAAAGAGGATATACAAAATTTCCGTGCTTTTTGTGCCTCTGGGATAGTCAAGCTAGAAACGAACACTGGACTCAGAAAACGTTGGCTTCCCAGAACATCCCTAGATGTTGGAGAAAGAATATTATAAGTCAATCTTTAGTCGACAGGGAAAAAGTAATTTTTCCTCCTCTTCGCATCAAATTGGGTCGCATGAAGCAATATGTTAAAGCTCTAGATTTGCAAGGTAACTACTTCCAGTACATATATCAAAAGTTTCCATGGCTCTATGTTACAAAAAAATTGAAGCTGGGATATTCGATAGACCTCAAATTAGAATATTAATGAGGGATGACGATCAGACGAATCTGAGAAAGAAGCCTGAATTCACGGTGATCCCGAACAATTTTCTTGGAAACAGAAAAGCCTGCAATTATAAAGATGCAATAAAAAATTTCACCGCCTTGGTTGTAACATGAGCATAAAGCTTCGTTTCCTTCATAGTCATCTTGATAGATTTCCCGAAAATTTAGGTGCTGTAAGCGATGAACAAGGCGAAAGATATAATCAAGATTTAAAAATCTTGGAAACTCGGTACCAAGGACGATGGAATGGGGCCTCATATGATGGCCGACTACTGTTGGACTTTCAAAGGGACTGCCAAACCAAAATACACAGCAGAAAGTGCTACAAACGAAAATTTATTCCCTGATTATTGTTTTTCCTTTTACAAATACTCTTGTTGAACGATTTACGCTGGATTTTTCACTTTTTTGTTTTTGTTGAAAATAATACTCGCATGTAAATAGGTATACGGATTTATTTATTACGAGATTAATACACTTGATACATAACAATTGCTAAGTTAATTTCTCGTTTTTGCGTTAAAGACCAAGACATGTTATGTCTTGCCCTGGTGAACTTCTCGAATACACTGCTTTTTCTTACATTGCTTTGTCTGGGCGAAAAATGGTCCCCACCCTTATCAAAGGGGGTTGGTGTAAGTAACGTTCATAGTAGATATTGCAACAATATCTCTCAGATGAATTGACTACGTATTTTTTGGCATTTCCAAACTTTAAACCGAGAACAAATAATTATTGCAATATCTTTACAAGGCATAATAAAATGACCGTAATAAAAATGTATCGATACAACAATTTCTCTTATGACCCATGGCTATAAACGGATCGGACCTTTCAAAGCAAGCTACACAAATTCCCATCTGCTAAACTTAGGGGATAATTACCTTCGAAGGCCTTGCAGTATAAAGGCTGTAATACAAATGTTAACGAGATTTGCATATCTTATTCTAAAATAATTCTAGTTAAAAACCTTTGTGCACATTATATGGATATGTATGCGAATATACAGGTGCGTCCAAAAACAAACATACATTAAATCACATGATATTAATAAGGAAACTAAAGGTAAAAAATAAGATTATATAAGATTATTATAAATATTTCCGGGAAACCGGAACATGCCGGCCCCCTTGAAAGGTATTGAATACATTTCAAAGTTCAAAATGTAATAGAGTTCAATCTCATGCATTGGGTAGAGGCAAAACGCACAGTTGTTTGATGGCACGTTTAGTTACACAATCCGCTGTTTTGACGGTCACAACTCTAACTATACCGTCCTGTCCTGGATGAAGTTCTTGCACTCGGCCAAGCTTCCATCGCAAAGGGGGCTGATTAGTTTCACGAAGCAATACTAAACTTCCATTATGAATAACTTCCGTGGAATGCTTAGACCACCTAGATCTTGTTTGTAGTTCCGTTACATATTCTTTGCTCCAACGGGCCCAAAAATGTTGAGACATCCGTTGCAGATGTTGATAATGTGATAGACGATTCTCGCTGACTTCTAATAAATTTGTCTCCGGAATACAAGTTATAGGTCTACCAATCAGAAAGTGAGCGGGAGTGAGAGGATTTAAATCAGTAGGGTCATCAGATAAAGGTGATAAGGGTCGAGAGTTTAGGATGGCCTCTATTTGTGTTAATAATGTGCAAAAATCTTCAAAATGAAGAGAATTATTGCCAACGACTCGCTTTAAATGTGATTTCACAGACTTAATTCCGGCCTCCCATAATCCTCCAAAATGAGGTGAGCGCGGAGGAATGAAATGCCACGTTATACCCTCCTCAGACGTCGAATTAACAATACATTGCCGGGTATCCTTATTATTTAAAAATTTATAAATTTCTTTCAATTCGCCCATTGCGCCAATGAAATTAGTAGCATTATCGGAGTATAAATTTCCCGGCTTGCCGCGTCGGGATATGAAGCGTCTTAGTGTAGACAAGAAGGCCTGGGTTGTCAAGTCGCTTACTAGTTCTAGGTGTATTGCCTTTGTAGCTAAACAAATAAATAAACATACGTACCCCTTGATAAATTTAGTATTGCGATACTTCTTTTCCTTTAATAGAAAAGGCCCGGCATAATCTATGCCACAGTTAAAAAATACAGGTTGTGGCGAAACGCGGTAACTTGGTAAATTTCCCATTATGTGTTGCGGTTGCTGAGGATTAGTTTTAAAACAAGTAATGCAGCGTCGTACTATTTTTTTTGTTAAGCAAGTACCTGAAATAGGCCAGTATCGCTGCCGAAGTGAATACAAAACCCCTCGCGGTCCGCAATGTAGAAGTCTCAAATGCTCATTAGTTATTATTAATTCGGTTAGCATGTGATTTTTAGGCAATATAATGGGATGTTTTTTGTCAAAGTTGAACTCCGATTGTTTAATTCGGCCACCGACACGCATTATGTTGTCGCTATCTAAGAAGGGATTAAGTGTTAATAGATTTCCCTTAAATGTATGATAGCTTCGCTCTTTAAGTGCTCTTATTTCGAGAGAAAAACACTCCTTCTGAGCAATTTTTATTAAACAGGTTATGGCTAATTGTAATTCCCTTACGGTCAATGGGCCATAATTTCGACTTGCGACATTTGTTTGACAATTAGATTGAAAACGCAGACACCAAGCTATTACCCTTTGAAGTTTATTCAAAGAAGAAAATTTGTAAAATATATCGTTTTCAACTAATTGAGCTGATACGGTTACTTGTTTTCGAGCTTCAGGAAGTTTTGCATCATTTGTTAATGAATATTGATTGGGATAAATGAAGTCCTTGCTAGATAGCCAATTAGGACCGTGCCACCAAAGTGACGACTTCGCTAAACTCGCGGGTTCAGTGCCACGGGATACCAAATCCGCGGGGTTGTCAGGTGAATTAACATGAAACCACTCCTTCGGATCGGTATAACTTTGAATTTCAGCAACACGGTTAGCTACAAATGTTTGCCAGCGCGAAGGATGAGAATTGATCCAATGGAGTACGATTGTAGAATCCGACCAAAAACAACGAGAATTAAAATGAATACTTGATACTTCGTTAACCCTTCTAAACAGTCTGACAAGCAAAACCGCGGCACAAAGTTCTAGTCGCGGAAGGGTTATTTGCCGCAAAGGAGCAACCCGAGACTTAGCACAAAGTAAATTGACAGTGACATCACCTGATGCATTTGTAGACCGTACGTAAATACAAGCTCCGTAAGCCCTTTCGGATGCATCAGCGAAACCGTGGCATTGTATGATATGTATGTTCAATTGTAGTACGTAACGAGGTATACTAATGTTTACCAAGCTAGGCAATTGATTCAAGTATTTAGCCCATTGATGGTGTACATCCTGCGGTACTGACTCATCCCACGACAATCGGCACTGCCATACTTGCTGAATAATTAGTTTAGCTACTACGATTATTGGGCCTAATAACCCTAAAGGATCAAATAGTTTTGCCGTAATGGAAAGTATGTTTCTTTTTGAGACGTGTTTTTGCTCTTTTAAATTCATTATTTCGTATTTAAAAACATCTAAAACAGGAGACCACGAGATGCCTAATGTTTTCGTTTCTGAATCTTCCCCCAAGTTTACTAACCTTAGATTGTCAGAATTTCCCGAACTGTCCTGAAAATTGCAAACCCATTTTCGTAAATTAAAACCCGCAGAGCTTAGAATTAAAGTGAGTTTGTTTTTTAATTCATTAATTTCACGAATGGACTCAGCGCCGGTTAATAAGTCGTCAACGTAAAAATCATTGTTAATAATCTCGCAAACGTTAGGGTATTGAGAGGCAAATTCGATTGCTAATTGTTTGAGACATCTGGTTGCTAAAAAGGACGCCGAAGCTGTGCCGTACGTGACTGTTTGCAATTCGTAACATTTTAAGTGATCGGAAGGTTTTGCTCTCCAGAGAATCCTGTGATATTTGTGATCAGGTTCGCTTATTAAAACCTGCCGATACATTTTTTCTACGTCCGCGGTTATTGCGTAAGAGTGTCGCCTAAAGCGTAAAAGTATAGTAAACAGATCGTTTTGAATTACCGGGCCGACCATTTGTACGTCATTAAGTGAAAGACCTGTTGTTGTTGGCGCGGAACCATCGAATACTATCCGCGTTTTTGTGGTGGTGCTAGATGCCTTAATTACGGGGTGATGTGGAAAATAATAGGCTGACTGATCCAGTGAGGTTTCTCTTACTAGCGTCATATGGCCCAATGATTCGTATTCGTTCATAAATTTAATGTATTCAGATCGCAGATCGGTATCACGATTTAAACGCCTTTCCATTGAATAAAAACGTTTCACGGCTAGTTGTCGAGAACTACCCAAGTTACGCTTATCCGGTGTAAATGGAATACTTACAACAAATTTACCTGAAATATTGTCGCGCCTGAAAGTGTTAATAAAATGTATTTCACAATTGCCGTCTTTGGCATAAGAATTACTGCTTGTTTGATCGCAATTTTCTAATAACCAAAATTTTTCTACTTGTTTCTCTAAATTGACACTCAGATTGCAAGTGAAGTTGTTATTGCGGTTTAACGGAAGCGGTAGCGGTCCCGATATTACCCAACCCAACTTGGTCTTGTGTAAAATAGGCTGATTTGTGCCAAGTTTGATTTGACCTACACATAATAAATTCCAAAATACACCCACGCCAAGTAATATATCGATGTTACCCTCTTGATTGAATGTAGGATCGGCTAATTTAATGTTACTCGGAATATTTAATAAAGAAATATCGAACGAACAGTTGGGCAGATTTTCAGTGATTTTTGAAATTACTAAACAATCTAGTTCAATCTCAAATGCATTATCTAATGATCGTACAAGTAAATCTGTTTTTTGCGTTAAATTTATAGCTGCTTGATTGATGCCTAATACTGTTGACTGTATACGTGTACATGACAGTTTAAGCTTGTTGCATAAGTCACTAGTAATGAAATTAGATTGCGATCCGCTATCTAACAAGGCTCTACATTTTATCCATGAACCATTTAATTCTTTAATAAAAACACATGCAGTTGATAATAATATTTGCGATGACCGCCTTGATACTGAGTGGTTGACTATACTTATTTCGGCTGTATTTTGATTGGAAGAAGTTGGTTCAGGATTAGCATTTTGTTGCCGTTCGATATGGATAAGTGTATGATGTCTTTTATTGCATTGTTTACAAGACGACTTAGATTTACAGTTGTTCATTAGGTGCCCCTTTTTAAGGCAATTTAAACATAGTTGTTTTCTCTTTACCTCAGAAATTCTTTCATTAACAGAAAGCTTCATGATAGCATTGCATGCAGTAATAAAGTGATCGGAATTACAAAATGAACATTTAACTATACGTTCGATCAGTGTAAGGCTATTTGTCTTGTTTGCTTGAGCCTTCACAGCTTGATTGTAATTATTTGGCCGTATTGTCTCAAGCAAATTACATCGGTTAGTTAAAAAATTCACAAAGTCTTCTAAAGAGGGCGTTTCGTTAGTCTTGTTAGCTACTGAAGCTTCCCATTCGCGTTTGGATTGTAAATCTAATTTGCTTGACATTAGATAAATGATTAAGGCATCCCATGATTTTACCGGTTGATCTAGATTTTCTAAAGCTCGCAAATGCTTTAACATATCGTCTAATAATTCACGAAGGGATGTATATGATTCGCGACTAATAACCCTTAAGTTGAATAACGCATGAATATGATTGTAGATTATTAATCGTTTGTTTTCAAACCTTTTGTTTAATAAGTCCCAAGCAATGTTATAATTGTTTTCTGACGTCTCTAAGGATTGTATAACGTGTGCGGCGTCACCCTTTAAAGACATGCGTAAGTAATGAAATTTTTGTATGTCGTTTATAGATTTATTCGTATGTATTAAGCTTTTAAAGGTATCGCGGAAGTTATACCATTTTTCATATGTACCATCAAATTGAGGGAGGTTGATTGACGGCAATATTACATTTTTCGTGGCGTTATTTGAAGGTTGTGATTGTTGAATATCATATTGTTTTAGTAGAGCGCGAGCAGAACCTAAAATCTGATAATATTGTGTTTCGAACTCCTCGCGTTCATTCTCTTGAGTAGAGACATTTTCTACCAACCCATCGATTTCATCTTGAATATTATTGAATGCATCCCAAAGTTTTGAAAAGTTTTCAATGCGAGCTTCTAATTCTGAATAAGTATTGATAGTTAGTGTTAGTGTGTTTATATTCGCTAAATTATTTGAAAAACGTGTCATTTGGCTCTTTACGCCGCCACGTTTTCGCACTAAATTCTCGTAATTTGCCATGTTTGTAGCAAATAGAAGGCCAATAAAAGGATATAGTATGGATAATATGAGTGGACTTACTGATTGTTTGTTGTTAGCGGATCCAATCTGATGCTGCCCGGTGTCCTAAGAAGATGCGTACTTCTAATGTCTCGATTGATTGATGCTGACACCTTTGGATCGATTGTGATGCTGCCCCGTGTCGTATGTGGTTGTCTTTTGTTGTTTTTATAAAACATTCGGCTCTTGAAGGACCATGAACGATTTACGCTGGATTTTTCACTTTTTTGTTTTTGTTGAAAATAATACTCGCATGTAAATAGGTATACGGATTTATTTATTACGAGATTAATACACTTGATACATAACAATTGCTAAGTTAATTTCTCGTTTTTGCGTTAAAGACCAAGACATGTTATGTCTTGCCCTGGTGAACTTCTCGAATACACTGCTTTTTCTTACATTGCTTTGTCTGGGCGAAAAATGGTCCCCACCCTTATCAAAGGGGGTTGGTGTAAGTAACGTTCATAGTAGATATTGCAACAATATCTCTCAGATGAATTGACTACGTATTTTTTGGCATTTCCAAACTTTAAACCGAGAACAAATAATTATTGCAATATCTTTACAAGGCATAATAAAATGACCGTAATAAAAATGTATCGATACAACAATTTCTCTTATGACCCATGGCTATAAACGGATCGGACCTTTCAAAGCAAGCTACACAAATTCCCATCTGCTAAACTTAGGGGATAATTACCTTCGAAGGCCTTGCAGTATAAAGGCTGTAATACAAATGTTAACGAGATTTGCATATCTTATTCTAAAATAATTCTAGTTAAAAACCTTTGTGCACATTATATGGATATGTATGCGAATATACAGGTGCGTACATACATTAAATCACATGATATTAATAAGGAAACTAAAGGTAAAAAATAAGATTATATAAGATTATTATAAATATTTCCGGGAAACCGGAACACTTGTAATTTTTTAATGATTATTGTGTGAATACTTGCACTATACTCTTGACTAATGTTGTATCGAAATAAATAAATGAATTATTAAATTTTATACTTTCTTTACATCGTAACAGGTCTTATGTAAGTAACTACTTAGCCGCATTAGTGATTCTTCAAAGAGAATAGTATACAGTTTAATTTTGACGTGATACGCAAAAACTAATAATATTTTCGGATTCTGCACACCCGAATTAGTAAAAAACAAGTCTCGTTTAGAAGTCAGTAAAAACCGTGTTGGCTAGTGTTATGAACCGCTTTTATGATGGCATTTTGCATGGCTTAGCCGGAAAAGAACAATAGGATTACAACTCAAGAGATTGCTCACATACTGAATATCGCCAAAACGTCTACATTTCATTATTTAAAAAAGCTTGCATTCACTTCTGATTGATAGTACAAAATAAGCTGAACCGTGTCTCTTCAGGCATTTTTACTAACTTAAAGCAATCAAAGAAAGTCTTTTCTTGAATGAATTCTAACAGAGGGCGAAAAGTGAATCCTATAACAGAACGCTCAATGGAAATAAAGCTGAAAACAAGACAGCAAACGTGCAAAAACAGTGGCAAAAGATGACTTGCGCCTTGAGAATATGTATCTCATCTAGTTTCTTCGATCTTCTTCCATGTGACGAAACAATTAAAGCAAATAAGTACTGCTAGTCAGTCACCCGACCGAATTACTAATCCGTTTAAAACGCCTTGTTTTGTACAATCGAAAGAGATCATCGCTGGGGAAATTGAAGAAGTTAATATATGCAATTCTTTAGGACTCACTGTGTTCTTTAGATCTCACTTCTTCGAATTTTTGCCTGCACCAGTCTAGTCAGAATGGGTTGAATGGCGAGAATTTTAATTTCGTAGAAGACTTTGAAAACTACTTCATGACGTAATATTTAAAAATACTTTGTTAAATGTAGGTTTCCGCGGTCGTTCTCTAGATGAAGATCTCGGTTTCCGGGTTGAAACCGTGTCGAGCTAGGCGTACTTGCCAACGTTTCGTCCACTGTTTCAAGGGACATCTTCAGGGCTGTACGTAGATGTTCGTCGTTTCGCAGTAGCTTGAAGAATGCTATGACAGAGACCGGTACAACTTATATAGGGGGGACCGGGTCAGATGGTGGGCTGCTATTGGCTGGGGACAATGAGCCAATGGCATGCGTCGTATAGGCGTGGTGATTCTTAGTTGAGTGCAGTAGAGTTTGCCACGTCGGATGTAACGTATAGCCATCGTCTCTATTGAGATTGCGGGGATGTTTGTAAATTTCAATAGATTCACGGATTTTCCTAGGGAAATAATGCGATTCACGGGGCAGAAGCTTGACATCTTTGAATAGAATTTGATGACCGGAGTTTAGTTTGTGTTCTGCCAGCGCTGAACCGGCTATATGTAACAGTCTAGTACAACGTTCATGTTCGGACACACGTACGCTGACTGGCCGCTTAGTTTCGCCAATGTACACACGAACACGGAATGCGATACACTCCTTGTGCTTGGAGTGGAGATATTTTGTCTTTGACCGAGGGTAAGAGGTCCGAAACTTTAGAATGGGGTCTGAAGACAGTTTTGATTTTATTTCTATGTAGAACCTTTCCTATATGATCGGTGATACCTTGAATATACGGTAAGAAGGCGGTGCTGATGTTAGGATCGGGTTCACTTCGAGGTTTGGGGTTACGATGTCTCACTATAGTATGGTGTATGTCGTGGGCGTTATAATTATTCTGGAGTAGGGTGTTAGAAACATGCTTAAGTTCGGAGGCTAGTGCCCTAGGTTCTGAGATAGAAAACGCGCGATGTACAAGAGTATTGATGACCGCTTGTTTGTGTGCCGGGTGATGATGGGAAAACCCGTTGAGATATCGGTCCGTATGAGTCGGTTTCCTGTAAACCGACAGGAAACCGACTCATACGGACCGATATCAGAACGGGTTTTCCCCCACAAAAACTGAAACACGAAAACCACACAAAATCGCACCAATAATTATCACGGAAAAAGACAAATGGGCACACATACGACACATACTGAAAACAAACAACATTAACACTGAAGAAAACAAACTAGTGAAACAAGGCATACACATTGAACCGAAAACTGACAATGACTACCGTACACTTAAACAAAAACTCGACAAAGAACACATACAATACTATACATTTCAACTAAGAAGCGAAAAGACACTAAAGGTAGTTATGCGTGGCATTCCTACCTTTATCACAGATACTGACATCACCGACGACTTGACTGACCAAGGTTAACCGACATTAAAAATTAAAAGAATGAACGGTAAACACGGCATACCTGCACCACTGGCACTAATCGAACTAACGAGACAGTACAAGTCAATTTACAACTTACGCGACTGCTGCGGACTTGCAATCAAAATAGAACCCTTAAATAAACGGACAGACATAATACAATGTCACAAATGCCAGACTTTCGGACATCACCAAAAAAAACTGCAATATAAATTACAAATGCATGAAATGAGGCGACGAACAACCCCACCAAAGTGTGTAAACTGCGGTGGTCCTCACCTATCCACATTCATCAACTGTCCTAACAATCCAAACAACCCAGCAAACAAAACCACACCCAAACCTAAATACATACCAGCATCACCCCAAAACAACACTTAACACAGTCGATGAATTAGCACTTGCCTTAGGCAATATGCTAATAACATTACACTCGACAAACGCAACAAAAGAACAGATACAATACTTCGTAACACAAACACAGACAATAATAGCACTTTACAACAATAAACATTAAATACACACTTAACTGAAACGCAAAAAAATTCGATGATGACCAGCAAACGAAAACATATGACTTAAACGCAAAAAAGCGACTGACACACAGACTAGGCACACACAACACAGGACCGCACAAAAAACACAACACATGATTAATTATTAATCAGACTCAAACACGTCACAACCCTGGGAGATACGAAACAACGGAGTGGAAATGGAGGCAACTTCGACCACAAATCAAAATTCAACGACTCATACACTGTCATAGCATTCTTCAAGCTACTGCGAAACGACGAACATCTACGTACAGCCCTGAAGATGTCCCTTGAAACAGTGGACGAAACGTTGGCAATTACGCCTAACTCGACGCGGTTCCAACCCGGAAACCGAGATCTACAATACTTTGTTAATTTAAATAATTACATTTAAATCTACATGTATTCGTTAAGCACTTTTTTCATAAATGTTGCATTTAATTGCATAATTGTATGTAATTACATTTATCTGTTGAATAGTATTTACTATTTTCTTAGTATTGACTTAAGCGAGAAAGATATTCAGAACTCATTTAATACAGACTAGCATTTAATAATTGTTGGCTTTATTACTGTAGTGTGAATTAATATTAATTACTACTTATATAATTTATACACAATTACATTTACAATTACATTTAGTATTTACATCCATTGTTTTATTAAAAACCGGTGCGACCCGGATGAATCCAATTTTCATATTATGAAACTTATTTTGTATTTTTGTTCTAGAGATAATTTCAAAGTCACATTATTTTTATTTCGTTTGTGGAAATTTATAAATGTGTATTTTGTACTATTACAATTTATGATGAAAAGCGCGTGATCTCTCCCATTTCACTAAAATTAATTTAAATGTCGATGGTATTTATTTCAAGAATTTGTATTCTTGTACATTTAAATATAAAAAAAATGAATTTATATTTTTAAATTTATGTATATCCAGCAGGTGTTTCATCCTTGTAATTTATGGTCTAAAAATGTTAATTTGAATCTCGATTTCATTCTGATTTCTGCACCTGTGATTATATAACACCAATATATAGCCGCTAGTAAATTTCCATTATCTAATTTTAAATTAATTAAACGAACAAATGATAATTCTCAAAAATTAACTAATACTTACACATTTATTTTAATGTTATTTAAAAAAAAAATTTTACCCAAGACTATATTTAAGTAAAATCATTAATACTATCTAAAATGTTGTATACCAGTGAGATCTAGACAAGATGCCTAAAATATAAGAGCAGAAATAAAATTCTTAAGGAAAATTACCGAAAAGTCTACTCTGGAGAGAAGCGGAAACACCACTAGAAAATCCTTTCAAATAGAACCAGTGCATACTATCTTAGACCCTCTATACGCGATTGGTCGTACTTATAGGGCCTACGGAAAGTCTGGGGAAAGTTGTCTGCAGGTATCGACTTTAAGATAGTTGTCACTCGCACTTGGATCGCCTCAATATTTTCAGAACGTGTTCTTGAGGTGAAGTTTGAGTTTCTGAGGTAGACAAGTCAACTGAATATGCTAAATCTGATGAGTACGGTAAATACGTGATTGAGGATAGCAGAACCTAAGGAACTGTGGTAGCAGTTTGGCGCAAAATTTTTTCTTGTTAAACTTTTCATGCACAAACATGTAAACACTTCGGAGCTGAACAGAAGAGTTCGAAAACTCTAATGTTCACCTCTTCTATAATTTTAAGCATCATTAGCCATTCAAAGCTTTTTCGAATCATCTTCTAGGGATGTAGGACCTCTCTTAAAACATGAAAAGCATTTGCGACTCATACCATCCTCTTCATGCTTTTGCTTTATGAACTAAAGCGTTTGAATATCCATTATTATTATTCCATTTTGTAATACAGGCAGCGCAAGATTGCGTTCTTATCAATTACATGATCAGCGGAGGATGTTAATATTTGAAATGCCTTTTTGGCAATTATTAAAAACAATAGCATTTTTCATGAAATTCTTCCAACACGAGTGTAATACAAATAGTTTTTCATGTAACTCCTCCGATGCGACTATAAGAAAACAGTTCTAGCTGTAATTTTATTCATAACTATAAGCAAAATAGTTCGATATAACTTCAGCGTTCTATCGAAAGGCTGTCTCTACCTTCTATTTGAATAACTTCTTTACATAATTACTTTTTCTGCATTCAACAAGATTATCTGTGAATTGCAAGAATGGTTTTGCATATCTTGGGATTTGTGTTTTGAGTTGGTGTAGAACAGCGGTTCTCAACCTTCTTAGCTCCCCCCCCCCCCCAAATAGTAAATGCAAATAAAATTAATATTTCGTGCATTTTAAAAATAGTATGTCGTCATTTTTATAGGAGAAGAATTCTGATTAGGTTTATTCCAACTCGCTAAGAAAACTATACAGTGACGGTCCGGTACATGCACACTGTAGAAAAAGCGTTCCAACTCCATTTCTGATCGTACATTGAACGATACCAAAAGTGTTCTAACTTAATTTTGGCTGTACACAAACCACTCACAACAGTTTGCAGACTAAAGCATGTACCGTCTGCACTGACATGCGCATTACATACATCATCCTGTGAGAACTATGAACTACTACAATGTTGACTATTACAATTATTACTGATGGTAATACTACAAAATATATTGATAACCAAACGATCGAAATACGTCCCAACTTCTTTATAATTTTTACCGGTCCAAAAGCAGTGCAAAACTAACGCACAAAATGATCACCAAACGATACGCGCACCGTAACGAAACCGGTAGTTGGAACAAACCTATCAACTCTAAGAATTTTTAAAACATCTCCATGTATATTAAAAAAACTTGAAGACCGAAGCATACCCACAAATGAATACTCCATTTTTTCATTTTCTCTATTATTCATTTTACTTACAATTCCCTAGCGCTGAATATTAAATTTAAGCTCAGTGTTACAAGTGTTACAATAAAATACAATATCCAACTTAATATAAAAACAAAATAAAAATATATACGGTCGAAAACCTGTACAAGAGTGGTGAAAAAATACACGGTTGTACAGCAAACAGCTTTAATGTATAAATTCTATTTTATCCAAATAAGGAAGAAATTTTCAGTTCTCTCCTCATGCATGCATGTACTAACTGAACAACGAGTTATTATTTTGGTATTTGTAGTAATTTTGCAATGTTTTCCATTGTTACTGCAGCATGAGCTCAGTTTGATTAAAAATTTTGAGACAATTATAAATAAACCGAGGTTAAACTTAAATAAAAGTACGAAGAAGTAATAGAATTAAAATCTGGGCATCAATATTAACATTAAAAATTCTGCAAGGTAAGCCATTCCAATTACTGAACGCTTTATGAAAGACGTAAATGGATATACAGGCTGATTAATTTTCGGCCCTCACTGTTGAATTTCGTTTCGAAGAATAAAAAATACTTATCATATCTCGTTTCTCTTCGTTAGTGTATGACATTTTTGTATTATTAATGAACAATAAATGAAATGTTTGACAGATTGAAATTCCAAAGGCTACCTTATTTAATCTTATAATTTATTCTTTCAAATAAAACCTAATGTCAAAAACTATAGTCAGCATGTGGTACATGGTTGAAATCAGAAAAAAAACTCTTTCTGAAGATGTCTAAATCCAATATGGCGCCTATAAGAAATTAGATAGTTGATTATGGCCAGAAAGAAACGAAACGTCGTATAAAAATTTAGAGTACACCACAGGATAGAGGTTTAGAAATTTCCACAAAGATGTGTTTTTATTTTTTCTCTACAAGGCCAAATGTCAGTGCTACAGGTAAAAGAAGAAAATGGGGTTTTCTCGTTTTTTTTTTTTAAATAACGAAGGTCATTTGTCACAGGTCTATTTTCTTTACGGATTTATAACAAACACAAAATTTAACAACTTTGCCAAATTTAAACCTATACTCTATCTCCAATAATAAGAGAGATCCCCATGGTGAGGGCCGAAAATGAATCAGCCTGTATAGTTATGTATTTAAATGTATGTGTGTATGTTTGTTCGATATTGATTTATAGGTATTTTAAATAATTATACTATTAACATAAATTGTTCACGTCAAGGTCACCTACTTACCTAATCAAATGCAGAAGAATAGTTTCGAATTAGAATTTCACAAACACGTATGTGTACTTTTACAATTAATTAATTGATTTTGTTGCTAGGAATTTGTATATTTTCGAGCTATTCTGTGACCCTAAAATGTCCCATACACGATATGGAGAATTAATATTAATTACACTGTGGTGATGAACGTGATTCATTTGATTCTTGTTAAACAAATAATTAGGATGTTGGAAATGTTTTAATTAATCTAATTCTCATTTCAATAACAAAGACAAACTTATTCACCGTTATTAATGATATCGATTTAAAATAATTTAAAACTAATATTATGAAATTTTAATAATACAGTAATGTGTATATATACATATACACATTATATATATAAGAACATTACATATATATATATATATATATATATATATACAGGGTTGCCGTAGAATAGCATCTCAGCTATGCGAATTTGAAGAATACGTATAAATGACTAAATGAAAATCAAAAAATTAATTTATTTGTAATCCATCAAAAATTTCCAAATTTTTAGGGCCACAATGTAGTTAAAGTCGGTCCATATCTTGGTTTATGCTATATTTAGGTAAGTACAGCTGATAATTCAAGTTTATAGAACTCCACAAAAAAACCGATGGTATTTCTAAACATGCACTTGTTACACGTTATGAATAGTGAACATTGTTGTTTGTTTAGCAAGCGATTTATACAATACAATTAGCCCAACACTTGGTTCTTTTATT
Source organism: Melolontha melolontha (assembly GCA_935421215.2). NCBI lineage: Eukaryota > Metazoa > Arthropoda > Insecta > Coleoptera > Scarabaeidae > Melolontha > Melolontha melolontha. The sequence goes on along the minus strand of OW285237.1, from coordinate 160,249,319 downwards.
ATACAGTGCTTCTCAAAAGTCCCCTCCCACCCTCTTATCTTTGGAACGATTATACATACACATGTGAAATTTGGAAACTTACTTTGGAATATTATAGGTTATAAACTTCCCTACTAGTGATGATAGATGACGAAATCGTCATAGATGACGTCACAAGGCCATTGTGACCAATAATTTTAAATGGAACGCTACGGCAAGCGACACCTCTTTTAAAAGGTATCGAAAAAACCTATTCAATGATACTAATTTTGTTTGTGTTTGAGGCAGTTTTAATGGCTTATTAGTAAACATGAAAATTTAATTTAATTTTTTTTTAATTTTAATTTTAATTTAATTTAATTCAGTATGACATTAAATACAGATTCAAGAAACAGTATGTAAGAAATTGCTCGAAGTGATCTCCATTTACTTCCTGACAGTGAAATATCCTATTTTGAAACTCTTCTCGTACTTCTTCAAATGTGTCTGCGGAAACAGCCTCACATTCTGCAACAATACGTTGATTTAAAACGTCAATATTGTCAAGTTCAGTGGCGTAAACCTTCGATTTAAGGTACCCCCACAGGAAAAAATCCAAAGGTGTGAGGTCCGGTGATCGAGGTGGCCATTCCGTTGAACCTCTTCGTCCAATCCATCTACTAGGATACTCCTCATGCAAATACCGTCTTACTGCACCGTAATAGTGTGGAAGAGCACCATCCTGTTGGAATGTTATTTCCAAATTGCCGAATTCATTTGGATTAACGGTTCTATTGCTTTTGCAACATCTCCAGATAAACCTCACCAGTTAAATTAGTATTTAAAAAAAGAGGCCCAACGATGTGGTTTCCCAGGATACCTGCCCAAACATTCACCTTCTGGGGAAATTGGGTATGTGTTTCACGAAACAGGTGAGGATTTGCGTCACTCCAATACCTCACATTCTGTGTATTTACATTTCCATTTAGATAGAAAGTACTTTCGTCACTAAAACAAATTGTTTTGTAAAATTTACCTTGTCTCTTAAGAAATTTAACCATAAACTAAATCGCACTGTTGTCCGAATCATAGGATAGGATGAATTACTAGTAATTACGCACATTTACATGACATAACTAAACTCTCAAAATTATACGTTTGTGACAGAATACGTGCACTGTCACCAACCATTAAAAAAAGCTTGTACGTCTCTAATTAGGAAAGTTTTTAAAGGCACGTTACTACATATACATTCGGTTCGTCAAGATACCGTTAGCACGGAAATAAAAAATATTTTTGTGTTCTTGTTGAGATTATTTACTTAAGTGTCATTGCAGAATATATTCATAGTTTTATTTAATCTTACTAGAGTGAAAAAAATGCTTCCTATTTGACAACGAGCGAGTTTTCATCAATTAACTGAGTTTAAATGTGTCATTCAATGCTGATCATATAGAACGTAGTGTGGTAGTAATTGTTCTGTGTTGACGAAGATGGTTAGAAAATAATAAGGAACGATGACGTTTGCGACCCAAACATTCTAGATACACAACTGATTATTGAGAGCGTGTTCTTCTACTTTGTGGCTGTTAGGGACCGTTTCTCGAAAACTAGGGAAATTGGTGATAGATAGAGAGGTTTAATTAATAAACGATTCTTCATACGATCAGTACATTGCAGAAGTCGATCTTTTGGGCGTAGATCATATCGACAATTTCTTTGTTTGCCTCTAACTTTACACCATAAAACTGCACAGCTAAAGTAATGTAAGAAAAGGTTGCACTGAAATTGGAAATGGAATCGAGTCGTCTTCACAGAAAAAGTCCCGATTTTGTTTATGCGCCCATGACGATCATAAAGTGATTAGAAAACATCCCGATGAAAGAAGAAACTCGTAGTTTTCTGTGCAGCGGAATACGGGTCTTACTCAAGGTGTGATAGTGTGGTGGGGAACAACTAGTAATAATATTCAATTATTTATTTATTTATCCAACATATTAACAAAATCCAATTACAGGGTAACAATTATAATGATAATAACAATAATAATTGTCTTTATTGACCAACAGATCTCTCCATTAAGAGGACAATACAATAATAAAGTACAGTGTCAAAAAACTAAATAAAATCATAATCCATTAACTAATAACAGCAAAAATGACAATTCAAATAAAGAAAATCATAAGAAAATACTGAGTTTTGAACTTGTCAATTGCGCAAACGTGGATAATTTACTATGTATCTATATTAAAAGGTTAAATTGTGGCGAAAGTGTAAAAAGGATCAGGAAAAATTCTGTTAGCATTTCTAGCCATATATGATATATAAAACTATAAGTTAATAATTAACACAATACAGTAAATAAAGAAAACCTTAAATTATTTAAACAAACTAAACAAACGAATTAAGAAAAAAAAAAGAAGTCACTGAATTAATTGAATGAAAGCAAAGAAAAAATAATAACAATAACTATACTTTCCAGAATGGATCAGGGTACAGCTAACACCTACTAATAGGTGTTGGTACAACCGATGAGCATTACAGCACATATGCAACAATGGCGATTTGTGGAGAACATTTGCACGCGCTTTAGGTTCTAAAAAAAAGTATCCGATGATCTAACGTTGTAACTAGAAAATTTAATTTTTCACCAGTATAATACGCGGCCATATACAGCGAGGATTACCGTGGATTTTCTGAATAATGCTTTTGTTAATCGCTTACCGTAGCCGCATTTATCGGAGTTGTCTCAAATAGAACGCGTGTGGAATATTGTAGGACAGAGCAGCAATAATTTACTCTCACTCTCAAACAATGTAGTTGTTCTTCAATAAAAGATTTTAGAAGCTACACAAGCTATCAGTCATTTGCCGGGCACAGGTAATTTGCACGCTATTGAATCCGCTTGAGCTTTACTTATAAATCCGACGCCCTAATCCCACAAGTAAAATGCACTCTTGCACTCCAATCATTTGCATACTCATTATCCGTAAGCGGAGAGATACAGAGACATACCTTCTTAAAAGTTATATCTTACCATAGTGCTCCCAAAGGATAACTACATGATCATTTCTATGTATCATAGTATTTCACACATCTATTGTATGTATTTTGTAATAAACTATATTCCTTTTTTTTCTGTAAAATTTAGTGACTATATTTTTATATATGTATTTTTATGTTGAATTTTTAACTATATGTATAGGAATAAAATATGATAGAAAATTCATTCATGTTTAGAGTGCAATTTACCTGTCAGATTAATGGGCAATGAAGAAACCGGAGTGCAAAATACCTGTAGGATTACATTGACCTGGGGGTTTGGCGTGCAATTTACGTATACCCCATTTGCCAATTTCAAGTAACCCTAATAGACTAGCGGAATGTTTAAGAAACAGTGAAGATTGGTGAAGGATTAGTGCATTATTAGTGTTTATATGAATTGTTACGATCATATCTTACTGAAATTTTCATTGTTTCTTAATACGAATATAATAAATATTTCCCGAAGCTTACGAACGTTTACTAGGTAATTATGTTGGTTAGTATATTTTAACCATTATGAAAATTAAAAGGATTAAATTAAATTATACACATGAAAGGGTTAATACGGATGTTATTTTCAGAGGCATAAGTTTAAACTGGAGAATGTTCGAATTGTTATGGTTTTGACGCAAATGTAACTAAGTGGCCTCTATTACACAATATTTTGATAAAAATAAGCAAGTATTTTTCGGAAGTTTTAGTCATCACATCAAACATTTTTAATTGGTGTGTATAACGAAAATATGCGTATAAAGCATCTGGAAGAGATAAAACAGTTTGCTACATGAATCAACAAAGAGAATATTTGTACTGAACAATAAACATAAGATTTTACCATGTTTTACGATAGCGCATTCAAATATTTTAACAGTGTGTAACAACAAGATTAAAATATACAACTCAGGAAAACAATACAGTGAAGAAAATAATTAATTGAATATAAAGTAAGTATTTAAATGGAAATAATAATAATAATTTTATTCTTACAGTCTTAGGGATACGGGTAATCCGCTGAATCACTTTCTTTTAATAGCCGGTCTTACCAAATGCCTCCAGCAGGGAATACTTTTCAGTAAACTGAACACCGACGATGTACAAAAAAAGACGATGTTACAGGTAGTTCTAAAACTAGAATTCGTATTAGTTGTACTTTCAAAAGTTTTTGAGAGCTTAATAAAAGTAAAACTTTATGATTCTATGAATAAGAGTTCCATTCATATATCTATCAAATTTTAAATACGTGTATATTTTGAGAATATATATACAGGATGATTTGACGGAAGGTGAGACTTAAAATGAAACACTTGAATTACTTGAGTGCCATTACATTACAACCTGAAATCGTAATTCGTCCAATTTTGACCGAAAAATACGACTGGTGTGTGACGGTACATTGTCATAATGGAATAGTACCTTCTTGAGATCCATTGCGGTCATTTTTCGGTAATGATAACTTTGAATTTGTTCAAAAAGGCATCATAATATGTCCCAATAGTTTGACCGTTTGCGAAATAGACAATAAGAAATATTCCCTTCGAATCCTAAAATATCGTGGCCATTACCTTTCCAACCAAAGAAAACGTCTTGGTCTTCGAGGACTTCTGGCGGAGGACTGCCACGTTACCTCCACTGTTGAGATTCCGTTTCGCTTTTGATACATAATGGAGCCAAGTTTCACCAATCGTAACAAAGCAACGTAAAAAATCTAACGGGTTCTAAACGGGTTAAGTAAACATGGTACTCATCTGGCAGAGAGCTTAGATATGTCTAATTCTGCATGCAAAATGTGGTGTACACATACAGTAGTCATGCCTATAGTCTTGGCAATTTCCTCCACTTTTAGTCTTCGGTCCCATAATATATCGTCATGAACTTTTTCAACCATTTATGGAATGTTAATATGTTTGATGGTTCAGGACATTGTTCTTCTAGACTCGTGTCTCCTTTAAAGTGAGCAGCCTAGCGACAAATCGTGGCCTTTCGAAGAAGCGGCGTTGTGTATATCCCCCAAAATCTCATTTTAAAAAACAAGTACTGAATTGTACGAAGAATAGTGATTTTATTAATTTCAAAACATTCACTAAACAGGCCTTCTATACGTGTCTATCAAACTAAACGTCAGATAATAGTGAAAATTTAAATAGTCTCTTGTAAAAGCATTACCTACTAGGAAACCAAGCGACTTCGTCTGTTTTAGTGTTCTCAAGTGACTCTACTATTTTAAATGCAAATGATCTTTTAGCAAATTAGACAGAAGTTCGGGTGAAACTAATCTTAACCGATTTGAAGGCTGATCTTTTTTTCTTTTATTTTGTCATTCTATATTCTTTTGTTCGACATTATAATAAATTATATTTAGCTTTAAAAATGTGTATTATATATTTTGTTATGATAAATATTACATCTGCTGATATTATAATTAAATTGAATAATATATTTTTAAAATAGATTATTTAGTTTGAACTGTCATTAAATTAAACAAAGTGACAGGTAGCTCTAAGTGGAATCAAATTAAGACACAATTGATTTTATTCATGACATACTTTGAAAAACTTTTTTTGGTTCACACATTATTTAGTTATATATTTCATGGTATTTCTAATAGCTGAAATTAATTAACGCATTAGCTTCAAAAACTATTTAAAAATCGCTAAATTTTCATAGTGACCAGTCTTTAATTGAGATTTCGGACTGTTCCTCACCCATACGATAGATCTAGTCCCAAGTGACTTTTACTTATTCCTCAACTTCAACCCTTGGCTTACTAAAGGGAAATTTTGGTCGAATGAACAGCTTATTGCAGAAACGAAGCAGTATTTTGAGGATCTTGGTGTAAATGCTTTAAAATTAAAAACTGAACTAGGAGTTATTTACGAACGTGATGACTCTTGTAAATGCTCTGGCTATGCCAATGCTTTAATAATTTCTTAATAACAAACAATGAAATTTTTCGAAATCTGTAAAACACAGCTTAAATGTGTTATATACATTGCCGATAATAAGTTTAGAGAGCGAACGATCTTGTTCAACATTAAAAAGAATAAGATTTTTATGAATCGCCATAAATGAAGAAGAACTATCTATCTGCATTGGTAATGTTAAGTATAGAATGTTCTTTATAAATAATAATACATCATTTTGCAGATGCTAATGAGCGAAGAATTGATCCAAAGTTTAAATTTGTTTAAAATATTTATTCAGTAATTAAAATAGAACAATTGAATTGATACCATCCTTCTTGATTTTATAGATATATTATTTATTTTTTATTTAGTTTGTAACGTACCGTTTAGATGTAAACACCTGAGGAAGCCACTGTGTTGGCGAAACAATTGTCGTTTTACGATTAATGATTAAAAGTAAAGATTAAAACCGTAGTTTTATTTCTATTCTTAAAATAGAACACTCCAATATGTTTGATAATTTTGATAAAGAATACCTTTTATCTCAAATTTCATATGGCCTCCCGGTAAACTTATCCAAGAATCCTCACTGTGAGGAGATGGTTTGACGAAAGCTGAAACTCTCCTAACAGTGTTTGTTTGTGAAAAAATTGGTATTATTTTCGAACAGGCCATGCTTTTGCAAGAGGCTATTTAAATTTTCGATATTGTCTGATGTTTAGTTTAACAGATACATTGGTGTATAGAAGACCTGTTTAGTGAAAGTTGTGAAATTAATAAAATAAAAAATTAATAAATTGTGGACGTTCTTCGACTACTTACCTTACCGTTTCAACAGAAATTTCATTTCTGACCATTGGTCTACTACTTCACATTTTACGATTTACACTTCCTGTTTCTCTGAATAAATTCACAGAACGATGAATGGAAACACAGAAATAGCCATATGGGACAGCGTCATATATCCTATTAAAGTATTTTGGCATTGATTCGGCATTTTTCTTTTCATGCTTTTGTCCTCGATATCTAACCGTGCTTTTTTCAAACACCATTTCCAGGTCATTCATAATATGAATTTCATGTTTTCGGGTCCGAACTTCAAGTTCACTTTATGGGATTGATGGCCGGTAACTTTAGGCAAGTTGAAATATGATTATACGCTCTAATTATTTGTGTTAGTACACTCTTTTGTACAATACCTTTTGTAGTCTGTAAGGTAACAAATGTCCTTGTTCGTGTCCACGAGTGCAATACATGTGTTGTATTTGATTTTCTTTAAAAAGTTCATAGTTTTCCTTTATAAACACTACACATTCCAGCACATATATACCTGTTAACGTAAGTATTCTCTTTCCTTTGAAGACGTTTCTAGACGATTCTCTTGCTTTCATCCCATACACACTCCGTAAACATGATTTTTGTAACACAAACAGCCTGGACGCCTCAGTAGATATTCCCCAAAATATTATGTCATATCGTAACCGGGAACGTACACGTAATATGCACCGATACCCGCCACCTAATTTACATGGCTGGATATAACTCTTAAGGCATAATTAAACGACGCCACCCTGGACGAGAGATGATCTTTGTGAATTTTCCAATTCATTTGTTCGTCTATTTGTAATCCAAGAAATCGTGTGCTATTAAGAGTTGTCAGGTTCTTATCGTTATAATTGACGATAATTTCTTCTCTCTTGTTTCGTGTAAACTACTATTCAGCATATCTGTTAGATTGTGTACGACATTACTCTTTGAATCCTTTACAGCTACAAACGTGTCGTCAAGAAAAAGTATTTTTTCATGTAGAATATGTTTAGGAAGGTTATTAACATAGACCAAAAACAGAAGGGGGTCCCAAAACAGCCTTGTGGTACTCCATGCTCAATAAGCTCCCAACCTGAATATGTTGTTTTATGATCGTGTTTAAGTGCTTGCTTTCGGTCAGTTAGTTATGATTGAATTAACTTTAAGGCTATACCTATAATGTCTGTCTTCTCTAATTTAGCATATAATATGCTATAATCTACAAGGTTAAATCCATATAAACTGCTGTTCAATTGAAGTGGTGCACTATTAAAAGTTTGATGTTACTCTTAGTCTAAGTAATTAGCAATGCATAGCATGACGAATTTAAATGTTTTATAGTTTATTTAAAGCAGCAAGTCTAATATAATGTTCGTTTTGTTAAAATTTTAACTTATGATACTTTATTAATTTATTGGATTAAATTCTAATGGAAATATGTTTTTAAGTTAGGGGAATATTTCACACAAAATGTTAGGTTGGCATTGACTTTTTGATATTAGTTTATATCTGTCAGTTTGTTGCTGACTTAAAACTAGGGTTAAGTAACTTAAATTAATAAAAATGCCGCGTCTTAGTGAAGATATTATGAATAATGTCCTAAGATTAATACAAAATGGATATTCCAACAGAGAAGTGGCTAGAATTTATAATGTATCTCACAGTGTCATTAATAGAGTTGCAATACGATTTCGAAGAGGTGGTAGTGTAAGATTTACTCATGGGGGAGGCCGTCGGAGGAGTACAACTCCTGCACAAGATCAGTATTTAAGACTCCAGGTCAGACGAAATGGAGTTCAGTCGTCTACGACATTGAATAACGATCTTCGTGCAGCTACAGGAGTGGTTATATCTAATCTAACAGTTAGAAGAAGGCCGCACGAGTTTGGTTTAAGGGCTAGAAGAAGGGCCATATGCCCACTGTTGACCAGGCGACACAAGATCGCTAGGAGGCAGTGGGCTGCAAATCACTTACCATGGGAGGCCCGCGACTGGAGAAGATGCCATTTCTCTGACGAGTGCAGATTCACTCTACATCATTCTGATAGTAGAGTTTTAGTGTGGAGGAGGCGTGGAGAACGGTATCTTGAAAGGAACATGGCCCCACGTGTGCCATTTGGAGGTGGGGGTGTTACGGTTTGGGGTGGCATAAGATTTAACGGTCGCACCGAGCTGGTGGTTTTGAGAAATCAATCCATGAATGCAGAGAGGTATAGGGACTTATGTATTTTGCCAATAGTTGTACCATTTGCCCGAAATTTTGGAAGAAATTTTGTATTTGTGGACGATAATGCTCGTCCCCACCGAGCCCACATCGTCGAGGATATCATTGCTACCAATAATATTGAAAGAATGATGTGACCCCCTTGATCGACAGTTGCGATCTCGTGCTCGTCCTCCCACAACGCTAGATGAACTCGCGGAAGCGGTGCGAGAAGAATGGGAAAGAATACCGCAAGAATTCATCAATACGCTAATAGAAAACATGCCAAGAAGATGCTTAGTTGTGTCACGAGCTCGAGGGGGCCCTACAAAATATTAAAATTGAAGTTGCCACATTTAAAGTTATTTTTTATGTGAAAAATGTTTCCTTTTAGTTAAAACATTATTTTTTTGAATTATCACTTAAGTTTATTTTTTAACATTTTATTCATTCTTATCATTAAGCTAGTGCTTAAAATGGTTTTTAATAGTTAAAAAATACATATTTTGTTATATTCCTGCCGCCTTTTGCTTTTTTGTTAATTTATTTTGGAAAAACGTTGATTTATATTATTTTTTGATCAGTGGACCACTTCAATTGAAGAGCAGTTTATATTCCAACTGTGGTCTGATCACCATTAATGCCTTCCAATACTTCTGTGAACATTTGATATATTGCTCTTGACATAGTTTTTTCTTTGATGTAACTATTCTGTTGTATACTAAAGATATCATACTTTTCCAAGAATGTATACACTCGTTTATTAATAAAATTTTCATAAATTTTTGAAAAGTGGGATAGGATTGATAATAGTCTATAATTACTTAAATCATTCATCAATATTAGATTTAGCAGATTCGTTTCCAAAACTATCCAGTAATTATTTCCTACTAGTATATAGTTCTCGAATTTTATTGTTGTATTGTATTATATACATTCTCTTTTGTCGAAATATATTGTGTTAAATAGAATTACATTATTTATGGTACGAAATATACAGCGAAGATATTCAAAAGGTCACGTCCGATCGGAAAGATCAGTTTATTATGTAAATTAGCATTATCAAATATATTATTAAATAAATTACGTCAAAATGTTTATGTACAAAATCGATTTGCCAAATATTAATACTAAACACACGCATGTATTTTATATTGTTATACATATGTACATATTTGGCTTCCATATCAGACCGTCAATATTAATTTCGTTTATAAATGTTGAATTTACAATTGTAAAAAAAATAGACTCTATACAACGTTTGACGTTGGCTCTAATTCAATATCACATGTCGTGTGGTCAATAAATATTTATTTGTATTTCAATATTGAAAAGTCACAAGTTGAATCACTGTCAATCACTGACAAGCACATCCCTACTGAGTGTCAATGAATTATTTGCAAACTTGGATTGGTTTTTTGAAGGATGCATAAGATAGATGACATAACGGTATTTAGTTAATACATACTTGGGATTCCATGCCACTCTACTAGAGTTATATCTTCTCACGAACTTCTGTTATCAGACCTTCTTCATATTAAGTATATGGAAAAGTCTAGCGTTTTTTTAAAGGAATGCAAATTCAGAACAAACATATTTATTAAAAAAAAGAGTCGCCCATGTATTCTCCATTATTTTGTAGACAGTTTCCCATATATTTGAAACAACCAATTAATTAAATCCTTTTTAAGAAACTTTGCTGGTTTGAAATTGAAGCAATCACTTATGGCCCCGTCAAGGCCATCTTGAGTACGCAATTTTTTTTTTTATTGAAATTAAATAATTTCGCTATTATTGAAAAATGTAAAAATTTAAATAAATTTACCCTCTAGTTACCTTTCAAATTATTTATCAAAATATCATGTTGGTAGTAACAAATAAAATACTGCTGCCATTATATTAACACTCAAAAATGTTTATAATAATTCATAAAGTTTACATGATCAAATCATACTTTAGAAATGCTGTAAAATTTGAAAATAGAGAATGGTCGTACTCTTTGCAGCCACGTATAGAAGAGAGAATTTCCAAATTTTTCAATAACTAGGAACTTACTAAAGCTATCCGAAATCTGTCTGTGAGGAAATTACACCACATAATTTAAGGAATGCCTTCAATAACATGAAACAAAGTGTGGCGTTATGTATAGAAAATATATTTTAGCTATTTTTTTATTACAAACCTCTACATTTTTTTAACTGAAACATTTGTATGTAACGTGTTGTTCAAAAATTATAGCAGTCCTGGGTGACACTGTACGAGAAAACGTATATCCATTCTTATCTTATGCGATGTCTATTAATACGAGGTGCATTCAAGTTCTAAGGCCTCCGATTTTTTTTTTAACTAACTACTCACCCGAAAACTATGAAACTGGTGTTACTTCTCGATGTAATCTCACTGCAGACGTACACATTTTTCACAACGTCGACGCCATGATTCCATGGCCGCGGCGAAGGCTTCTTTAGGAGTCTGTTTCGACCACTGGAAAATCGCTGAAGCAATAGCAGCACGGCTGGTGAATGTGCGGCCACGGACAGTGTCTTTCATTGTTGGAAACAGCCAAAGTCACTAGGAGCCAGGTCAAGTGAGTAGGTAGCATGAGAAATCACTTCAAAGTTGCTTTCACGAAGAAACTGTTGCGTAACGTTAGCCCGATGTGCGGGTGCGTTGTCTTGGTGAAACAGCACAGTTGCAGTGCAGGAAGGAACTTGTTCTTCAAAACATTTTCGTACGATGCACCTGTCACCGTAGTGCCCTTTGGAACACAAGGGGTAAGGATTACGCCCTCACTGTCCCAGAACATGGACACCATCATTTTTTCAGCACTGGCGGTTACCCGAAATTTTTTTGGTGGCTGTGAATCTGTGTGCTTCCATTGAGCTGACTGGCGTTTTGTTTCTGGATTGAAAAATGGCATCCACGTCTCATCCATTGTCACAATCGACGAAAAGAAAGTCCCATTCATGCCTTGGTTGCACGTCAACATTGCTTGGCAACATGCCACACGAGCAGCATTGTGGTCGTCCGTCAGCATTCGTGGCACCCACCTGGAGGACACTTTTCGCATTTTCAGGTCGTCATGCAGGATTGTGTGCACAGAACCCACGGAAATGCTAACACTGGAGGCGATCTGTTCAACTGTCATTCGGCGATCCCCCAAAACAAGTCTCTCCACTTTCTCGATCATGTCGTCAGACCGGCTTGTGCGAGCCCGAGGTTGTTTCGGTTTGTCGTCACACGATGTTCTGCCTTCATTAAACTGTCGCACCCACGAACGCACTTTCGACACATCCATAAGTCCATCACCACATGTCTCCTTCAACTGTCGATGAATTTCAATTGGTGTCACACCACACAAATCTAGAAAACGAATGATTGCACGCTGTTCAATAAGGAAAACGTAGCAATTTTAAGTATCTAAAACAGTTCTCATTCTCGACGCTGCCGCTACAATTCCATCTGCCGTACAGTGCTGCCATCTCTGTGAGGTATTGACAACAAACGCACGCTCATTTTAAAACAATGCACATGCTTCTATCTCTTTCCAGTCTAGACAAAAAAAATCGGAGGCCTTAGAACTTGAATGCACCTCGTACAACGTGTTTCAAAAAGAGCTTCATCTCAGTAGGCAATGAGTAACTAGTACTTACAAATTATTATAAGCTACTTGTCTTTTATTTATAACTAACTATTTATCTAGTGTCATTTTGTGACTAACAATATAATTTTGTTTTACAAATATTTTTTTTACTTAATAAGCAATACTACTAAATAATGTACACATTGCAACAAAATACTTTTATTATTGAAGCATATTTCCGAAGTGCACAATTTCTTAACGGGGAATGGCAATATTCGTACGCGGAATGTAAGCTACAGTTTCACTTGCAGTTTCCTAATAGAGTTGTGGATACTACGGTTTTACATCATCACATTCGTCTAGTCGTGAAGAAGTTTCGGGCTACAGGATTAAAGTTAGCGCTTTTAGAAGATTATTTCCCTCATCGAGTTAAAGCAGTGATGTTTGGCCAGCGCGGTCATTAGATCTTACTCTGTTAGATTTTTCTATTTTCGGACTGCTAAAAAATGAAGTATATAAGACAAGAATGAATAACTTAAATGACTTGATGAATACAATTGAAGGGGTGAGTGCAAGGACCAGGCAGCTCCACTTTTTGACGAAATATGTTTTTTTGGTTGATTCCGATGCACAAAAAATCGCTCCATCGTTTGGTGCAAGAATCACGCAGCTCCTGGTAACGTAGCGGACGCTATGCATTATTTTGGTGCTACCTGGCTGTAATTCACAGCCAGTTTACGGTAAGAACCGGACAGCTCCTGGAGCTACCTGGTTCTTGCACTAACGTGCTGACATCTTGCGCTCAGTTATACAAGTTGGTTAAGGTTTCTGTTTTATCATGACAGAATATGTTGTTCTTCCGTAGATAACCGTGTGTCGTGACACAGACAACGTGCCGTGTTTTACGCTACTTTAAAAAATGGCAAGTACAAGTACAGCAAGTGATGGTGAATATTTGGAGCCCTATGAAGATTCATCGTCCGAATACGTTCCCGAATCTGAGGATTCAAGCGATAATGATGAGATATTAGAACAAGAGGAAAGCACTGCAGGTACATCACGAGAGGCACCTTCAGTACCTGGAGTAAACAAAATATCTAAAAAGAGAACTAGAAATCCGGATGCATGGAAGAGAAACGTGAGAAACCTGAAAAGGTCTAAAGGAGAAGAGTACGTCAACATTAAGGGTAACCTGGTTGAAAAGAAACGTAGAGGTGCCCCATGTAACTGACGATGGAAATGTTGTGGCAACTTAAGTGATGAAGTAATGAATAGGATATTTGAAGCATTTTATCAAATTCAAAATAAAGATGAGCAAGATTGTTATTTAGGTAAGTACAGTTTATGTGAATTTATTGTAGTATATCATTATTGATGCTTCATTGTTTTGCAGGAGGTTTATTAAAAGTGAGAACCATTAAGAGAAGAAGGCCGAAAACTGGTGGAGGAGCTGTCAAAAGTCATATGTTTTCCTATAAAATTCGCGATGGAACCCTTGAAAAGATCATCTGTAAGCAAGCATTTACAAGCATTCATGGAATCACAAACAGCAGAATAGAAATAATAGGCAATCATTTGACTAACCACGTACTTTCTCCAAAGAATAAGAGAGGTCGTCATAATACCAGACCGCATCAAATTCCAGAAGTTACAATAGAATGCGTTAAGGAGCATATCAAAAGCTTTCCAAGAAGGAAGAGCCATTACAGCAGAAGTGATAACTTTCATAGACGATACCTTTCGCCAGAACTGAATGTAAGACAGATGCACAGATTGTATCTTAAAAAATACGAACCCGAACAATACGTCATAATCGATGAGCAACACTTTAAGCCAAAAGTGACATATTCATTTTATCGACGCGTCTTTGTAGAAAATTTCAATTTGAGTTTTGGTTCTCCCAGAACTGATACCTGTAAAGTCTGCGATATGCTAGATAATAAAATAAATTCTGCAAAGGATAATGTTTCCGAAACAAATAAATTAAATGCTGAAAAAAAGGTACACTTGACGAAAGCTGATACTTTTTATAAGGAGTTGAAAGAAAAAACTTCTTTGGCTAAAGAGGACCCTTCGATCGAAGTCATCTCATTTGATTTCGAACAAAACATGCCCTTGCCACATATCCCCTCTAGTGATGTGTTCTACAAGCGACAAATGTGGTTTTATCCTTTTTGCGTTCATAAAGGGAGTGTTTCAAAGAGTTTCTTTTATGTTTTTGATGAGGTCACAGCTCGAAAATCTCCGAACGAAGTAATAAGTTCCTTACACGATTTTATTAACAACTACATAGCACTGGAAGTAACTACCCTGTACGTTTTCAGTGATAACTGTGCTGCACAAAACAAGAATGCAGTTCTCGTTCAGTTTTGGCAGACTTTAATATTACAAGGTAGATTTCAAAAAATCAGACATCGCTATCCAGAGCCGGGACATAGCTTTTTACCTTGTGATCGGTCCTTTGCTCTGGTAGAAAAAGAAAAAAGGAAGAAGGAAAGAGTGTACTTGCCACAAGAATGGAAACGAATGATAGAAAACACAAGCAAGAAATTTTTTGTTAAAGATCTTACGCAAGAAATGATATTAAACTATAAAGCCAAACTAGCCCCATTTTTTAAAAAACAGAACATCAAAAACACTGAAGGGCAAAAATTCCAAATCTCAAAGTACAGGATAATGGAATTTAGTGGGGAACATAAGGAAACAATTTTATGTTCGGAGACAACAAGTGCTTTTTTAGTGGCAAGGTTCAATCTTTTCAAGAAACCTGCGGTCATGCCATTATTTCCCGGACCTGATGATAAACTATATAATGGTCTTTTACCTCTTAAAGAAGACAAGCTAAAAAATGTGATGGAGTTAGCTAGACAGTATATAGGCCAAACTGATATGTGGTACTATGACCAACTGATTCCTGTGCAAGACCAAGATATTCTGACTTCAGAAACTGATGATGAAGATGATTAATTTTTTGTATTGTACTTTAGTATTAGTTTCATTAGTTTTGTATTTTTCATCAAAGAATTTTCATGTTTGTTACTTTTCGCAATAAAATAGAATACATAACCGCCAGTAAAGTGTAAAAATTACATATTTTTTTAAATTTTAGTCAAGAAACAGGCAGCTCCAACATCTTCGAAAAAAATTTTAAGCCTGCAAGTAATTAAAATTTCTTAAAGAAATGCTGAAATATATCACTTTGTGCATATATTTGTAGCAGAATCGAGTAAAAACCGTATAGCAATACTTCTTATTTTTCTGTAACTTTTTTTTCAATTTCCCACAAATTTGCTAAAATGGAGCTGTCTGGTTCTTGCACTCACCCCTTCAATTACAATTAAATATAATGAAATAACATCAAATGTATTGCAGAATATTTTGGACAACATGAAACGTTGTATTGCATTGTGCATTCAACAAAATGGTGACCATTTTGAACACTTGTTATAAATTATAATAATTAAAATTTCTACAAATTAGTTATTAGTTACCTTCATACCATTTAATCTATATCCGCATTTCAAGAATGCAGAACATCATAATTTATAGGAGAAATTCATGGACAACTAGATGTAATCCTTTTTGAAACACGTTGTATAAAAGCAAATATTCTATAAATGTCAAATTGACATTTAAGTTTTAATTGAATTTGACATTTCTGAGATATTTGCTTTTATTGAGGTTAAACTATTAGACATCGCATAACGTAAGAATGGATATGCGTTTTATCGTAGATGGCTACCCAGGACTACAATAATTTTTGAACACACGTTAGTTATTTGTCAAAACAACGAAATCTAATATTTCAACGTTGTAATCTACACCCCTATTCTGTATCGTTTTCCTTACATATTTTTAAACCCATTGTACCTAAAAATCGTTGTAATTTAAAATCGATATACTGTAACTTTCAAAGCGTAACGATGTCGTACGAAATTCGAAAAACGTTCGTATAATAACGAAAGAAAATAACCTATCGTCATCAGTATCATAAACATTTTTGTATTATTTTCTAAAGAAAAACAAATGGAATGTCGGGATGAATAATTATTTATTATTATTTCTAACGCAGAAAATAATTTAGTTATAAGAAAATTCCTTTTCTTGAAAAATTCGCCTTCATAATAGAAAATGCTACTGCAATTTTTCTGTTTTGCCCATGGTTCATATCAAGAATGTGTAGGTTTTAGTGCATTATTTGGCTTTTGTCAACTATCTGTAAATCAGGCTATAAAATCTCTTTCAAATGCAATATATGACAAATTACTAATATAATTAAGATATACAATGAGGGCGAAATTGATTGAGGACATTTGGTAGCTCTGGTTTATATATATCCCTAAATATGCCACGAAATATCCAGCTTCATTAACAACAACTTTGAAGTTAGCAACTAAAACGTATATAAGTCAGGTATGCCAAATCCCCTCAATAAATTTCGCTCTCATTGTATAAATAGACATAAGACAACCAAAAACACTATCGAAGCTGTATAGAACTTATGAAGATGTGATTTCGATGATTACTAAAACATCAAACAACATTATTATCACCGAAAAATATGTATATTCATGTGCTGTACTACATAATATTGCAGTTAGTCGAAATGTACCAGAGTCAGAAAATATTCTCATTGAAGATGATGTGAATAATGCTACAGCAAATGTTGATAATTTGTAACAGGAACATTTACATTTAATTAAAGTGTAAATCAAACAAGTTATTTAAGTTAATTTTAATAAATATAAAATATATAAATTTTACAAACAAGACTTGAAATTTAATTGGAATGCTAGTATGATAATTTTAAATTATAAGGCACATTTGCACTCATTGAAACATACTTTGATTAATAGATATCTAAACTAATTTATAGTTCCATATTTAGTCTTTTTCTCAATAATGAATGAAACATAAATTGCTTTTATTCATAAACAGTTACAAAAAGAAAGGAAATAAAGGGACACAATCATAAAGAAAAGTTTATTATTCACTATCTGTTGAATCGGTATCAATAACTCCATATTTTTTGCAATATCTTGAACTTCTATAACTTTTTTTATTAATGAATTTTCAATCTGAAAAAACAGGACATTTGTTTCTACTAGTACAATTGCCAAGCAAGAATAGATTGAAATTTTTGTTTGACAATCGCCTCTTACCATTAATTCAAAGTCGCAATGAATCAGTGATATTCGGGTCCGATTTAGCGACGGTCCATTATGTTAAAACTGCTCTGAGTTGGTATTCTGGAAATGGGTACCAGTGAGGATATACAAATATTGATGTGACGTATAAAAAGAAAATGTTTTTTCGAAGCTTAAGCCTTTTTTTCATGCTTAATTGTATATTTGTTAAAAGTAAAATAAAGTTATATTTAGTCGCTGAATATTTTCAGTAAGTTTTTACTAATTCCCATTCTAATTCCCCATTCTTTAGGGTTGGACAACAGTAGATCAAGGCATAATCAAGGACGGGTCTTGTGTCCTTCACAAAAGTTAGTATCCTCCTTATGGGAAATTTGAGTACCCTCGTAGAATCCACCATATCTTTTCCGAAATGTTTCTGTCTAAGTCTCTTGAGTTCCTCACAAGTACATATTACACGAAGGGTAGCTTCCTCTTGATTTTCAATGGTCGGTTATCAAGCTGGTGATAGTTTAGTGTCTTTTCTATTATTTCTAATTAGTTTGGCTGAAAACCTAGCATCCAGCTCTTCTAGGACTATCTTAGCGTGGAGTTGACCTTCCGTTAGCCTCCATTTCGTTTAATATTCTCTTTCTAGCCATAACCAGATATCCTTTCTAGCGGAACCCTTAGCAATTTCATATAGAGATTATGATCCAATGAAGTTCCCCTTTGAGGCCTTCTTGAAAAGTTCATCGGCCATCTCATTGCCTTTAATATCTTCATGTCCTGGTATTGTATTGTCATTTGCCAGTCTGTTGAAGACTTGCTTGCAATGTTTCAGCAATTTTGACCTGGTAGTTGGGTTCATAATGTCTTCAATAGTCAGCTGATTATCAGTCATTATGTTACCTTTCTGTGTGCATAGCCGGCTTTCCGAACTTCCTCGGCGCAGGCTGCAACTGCAAACAATTCATCTTGGAAAACCGCCATGCATTTTCCCAGACATCTTCCTTCTAGGTTACATTCTACAGATACCTGCACCTGTGCGATCCAAACGTGAAGTGTGAGGCTTTACCTTCTCTGGTCAGTATAGATACGTCAAACTTAGCTGTAAACATAATCTCAGGTCCATTTCCGCCAGTATTTGTAATACCAGCTCTCCTGCTCCAGTACAGTTCTCATGATATCTATATGGCTCCAACTACATTTTTAAAATACCATAAGCCACTGGCCTTTAACCTTAATTAAATATAACTAATTAAATATATGAAATTTATTTTGAATTCGTGTTATAAAAGTATGCCAAGTGACTTCGAATGTGGTCTTTGGCAAAAGTTAGACGCAGTGTTTAATAGAAATACATATTGCAGTGGAATGTGCTTTTAATTATGAATTTTAATTGAGTTCGCACTGCAATCTATATACCGTAACTTATGCTTCCAGCTGACTTCAGTCGTGTTGCCTTCCTTGAGCTCACTTCTCTAGGGTCGATCTTCACGGATGCGGGCCAAGTTTAAAATTTAAAGTAAAACAATAAGCATTAATAGAAAAGTCACATTTAGTTTGTTTATAACTTTAAGAAAAAAAATAAAAAAAAAGAAAAAATCCCTTTACTGAGTGTATAGGGAGCTAAAGCAAATTAACAGTAGCTTAGAAGGAAAGACTCTTTATGATAATGACACGCACAAAGAGAAAAATCCCCTGTGACTCTCGAGCAAACATATAATTAATAAATAATTAAGAAATTTGTCAAGTTTGACCTCTAACTGTAACCCTTAATAAATCAAATGTCAACAACCACCAAGTTATCGAGTACGCGTGACAACCTTACAGTCATGCGCAATAAAACATGACAAAATCAAACCCATTAACAAAAAACCAACCTGAATCTAAAACGATCTAGAATATCTTATCTTGAAGAAAAAACACCATTTCAAAAAAACATGACAATTTTCTTGAATATTCATATACTAATTTTTATATCAAAATTTATGCAAATTATACACTAAAATTACAAACATAAGCAAATTATCGTAGTAGCAATTATATAAATTAACTGTTTTTATTACTTACATCGATCTAAGCACTTTTAACACCAAACTACGTGAGAGATACCATTGTATAATTAAAATATCAAAAAGAACGAGCTCAACAAACACTCGTAAAAATCGTAATTAATATGAATGCACAAATAAAACACAAAACTCAAACAAAAACCCGACTTTACTCAAAAACAGGAGAATAAAATGACTTTTTATTCTCTCTGACTATCTGGTTTAAAAGTCCTGGTATCTCTAAATAAAATATCATGAAAATCTCCCACATCGAATTCAATAGTACAAAATTTTGCCGAACCCATCAGTCTAATATAATATACATACAGGGCCGGTCAAAAAGATAATTACAAACATAATAAATATAAATAAAAATTCAATAAAGCATTTTAAATTCATTTCATACAAATACAGTTCAATATACTTCTTCTTTTTTTCTCTCTTCTGAATGGAAAAAACCATGACAATATGTAATAATATTGCGGCAATTGTGTATTGGGACAATGCCACAATATCTAACTGCAAAATACGCGGAAATAAAAGAATATTTCCAGTATGCACCTATAACCAGTTGCGATGTAGAAAGGACGTTTTCTATTTACAAGGATGTATTTCATTCAAAGTGGACAAATTTTACACAAGAGAACCTTAAGAAAGTATTGTTAGTAAATATTAATACTCCTTTACTCAACTTGAACTACAAAATGAACAAATAAAAATGTATTTCGTATTTTGTAGCCGTATATATACCCGTTTTATTACTATAAGTATAATTACATACATAAAATTAAAAGCTTTAAAAATACAAATGTTCAGTACGCTCGTGGGTGATGAGTGATGAGCCATCAACCTCTCGTGTCCGGTCTCTAATAATAATTTCCCAATGTTTAAGTTTTAATAAAATTTTTACTACTAATCGATTTTTACCCTTGATTTTTTTTCTCAAAACTTATGTTCCATACGTTTTTTAAATATATTATTTAATGCTATTTCTTGTTTTGAAATATTTTCATCGGTATATACGTGATGTACTACTCAAATTATGTGAAATATAACATACCTGGTCGTAAAAGCGTGGAAATGTTGTTTTGACTTTCATTCCTCAACAGCTAAAGGTAACCGAAGAGAATATTGACCCCCCCCCCCCCAAAATGAATTAGATTTAAAAAACTGAAATATGAGGGCGATTTGTAAAAGTTAGTTCCGTTGTGTTGATAAAAAAAACTCTTATACATGAAGAGATTTTTTTTATATACATCTTAAAGCTACTATTTTCAGCTATTTTTCTACATAGTTGCCATTAACATTACACATATTTGTCACAGCGATGAACTAGGTTTTTAATGCCCTCTTCATAGAACTCGGCAGTGAATTAAGCTATGCTGAACACTGTCCTACAGTGTTTATTGTGGTCTCTCGTTCCTTAAAGTCTACAAGAAGGACGACCTTCCTGTCGCAAAAGACATTGGCCATGACTTCCCTCGCAGAAAAAGTTTAAGGCACGTTAAAAGTTTCCTCATAGGCGAGTTAGAGCGGCTACATTGCATTGACTGTCTTTTCGTCTCAATGTAGACATAGTCAACCCAGATCTCATCACCTGTTAAGATATGAGGAAATCTTCCACTTTCAACATCAAAAGTTAACAGTCAACAGAAAAGTTAGAGCCGATCCCATTCTCTTTGTTTTATGGTCTTCGCAATACAAATAAACATCTATTTTCAAAACTAAAACTTAAAATAGAAAAAATCTGGAAACACATCTTGTCTATAAAATACCATGTCGCGACTGCGATAGTTACTACATAAGTCAAACTAAACAATATTTATACAAAAGAATGCAATCCCACAAATACTCCAAAACAGACAAAACTGATTTATTTACACACAAACAGCAACGCGATCACCATTTAGACTTTGAAAATACACAAATCATTGATAAAGAACAACACACATTGAAAAGGAAAATTAAGGCAGTACTATAACTTAATAATGTAACGATCTGCAATTTACCATCATATATAGTACATATTTAAATATACCGATAGATTCGGGAAATAGCTGCAATGCTGCAGTAGACGTTTAGCGGTGACAGTGACTGTCACGTCTACTGTCAGACAGGTGCATATCAGCTGTGCTTGATAATGCGGACGAAGTATGCAGATGTGTTCCTATTATTTGTTTGTAATATGTTTTTATGTCTAAACTAAAACGCAATTTGTAATATTCTTAAAAAACTTGTTTATTGTTAAAATAAAAATGAGACAAAATCTTTAAAATAAAATAAAATTCATTCTAGTTGCAACTCTGGTAAAGATGTTGGTCTGTTATTGTTATAAATTTGACTTTTAATATTTCCCCAAAGGAAGAAATCAAGAGCTGAGAAATCTGACAATCACGCCAAACGTCTACTAATGAAATTGTTTGATGAGTACTATGTTTGAGGCTACATTTACTTTTTTTCAGAGCCATTTTCAATTCCTAGCGATTGTCAATTTTTTTTTTCAAATTGCGTGGTATATATTTAAATTGATGTATTGCACATCAATGGATTCAGGAAAAAAATCTGTATTCAATTATGCAAAAAAATATATACCGTGCAATTAAAAAAAAAATTGACAAACGCTAGGAATTAAGATGGTGCTGGAAAAAAGTAAATGTAGCTTCAAACATAGTACTCATAAAACCATTTTCATTTGGTAGCCATCTCATGAAAATCGAAATATAAATAACAGAGTTACAGCTTGGAGCGTCTTTTGTGCGACAGCCTGTACATCCTTGTAATACGAATACGCTTCTGCTAAAAAGAATTGAAAATAATGTCTGAAATGTAAATAATAACTTAAAATGTTTATCGACACGTAAATTTTTATTAATCCAATATCGTTCAGAATAAATAGTCGTAAACCAAATTAAAATATTTATCGAGAAATAAAACGCATGAAATTTTTAATTTGTTGATTTTGAACGTATAAAAAAAGATAATAATATCACCATGCTTAACTTTCATAACACCTAGGATATAAACGGTAAGCTTTGAAGTGATAATTTACTTTGGAATTAATTTTTTTTTCCGTGTTTGAAAATTATAACACACTGATTTTACTATTTTTCACTGTTATTTCTGATTTCGAGGTCTCATTCTATATACTGGAACTGCTTCAGTCAACATGACATGCAAAAATTCCATTTATTATCATAATATGAATTTTACTGTTTAAAAAAATAATATAAAGGGTCTATTGATTGAGAAACTAATCACCTTTTTAGTGTCTAAAAGAAAATACCCGCACACGAAATCGTTTAAAATGAACAATTAACTTTGACTTATCACGAGATTTCCAATAGCTGAATAATATTTTTCAACATATTATTATACTAGGTGTCCTTGAAATAAACGATAACGTATGAAAAGTGGAAGTATGTAATTATAAAGAGTATACACTGTTAAAATTCCCTCTCGTAAGCCAGAAAAAAAATGACAAAGATATTATATAATATAATATTATTTAATATACGATCTTCAAATATTCACTTGACCTTCGTACTAGGTTATTGAACCCTTACCATAATAAAACTTATACACAATGTTATCGGTTTTATAAATATAAACATTGCCGCCTTTAAATACAATAGCGCCATTATGAATCCGATATTCATATTTTATATTTCTTACTTCTAACAAAAAAAACATTCTCGTACGTAATATACATGAAATTTTGGTATGATTTTTAAAATGGGTTTGTAAATTATTGTAACACAGACCTTCGTTTTTAATTATTTACTTGAATGTATAAAATGCTGATTTTGTAGGGGGCATTGACTTTGGCATACAGAATATAATAGCTTTTGTAAGATCGACAGCTGCTACGTATGTAAACATACGATGTGTGTGTAACTTCAGTGGAGGCACATTTACATTCTGAGCATTTTGAATTCACAGGCGGAACACAATACAAGGTGTCCCGTATCGTTATGTTCAAATTTTAGGAGTGTAAAGTAGACTTCATTTCAAGTAACAAAAACGCAAAACTTGTATATACATTTTTATTTGTTTCAAAGTTACAGATTTAAGAATGTGATTGTCAGATCATAAAAAAAAAGTAATCCTAAAGTGATTTTATTTAAAAAAAGTTATACGATTCAATAACAGGCCTGTGATTGTTAACGTCGCATAATAAAATGATATCCTAAAATAAATAAACACGTGTCGTAGTACAGTCGTAGTGCATACAGTAATTTCTTGGAGATCTACAAAAAAGAGTACTGGAAATTGATTTATGTTAAAGAAGGTTCTTACTTATTTCGTAAGTGCTGGACCATGAATATTATAACGGGGGTTCATTTGAAAAGTCAATCTAGTAGCCTGTGATTTACTGAGAACATTTTGAAGTATGTCGTAAATTAAAATTTACTACTTAACCTACGAAGTCGTATATTTTGACAGTTTCATACATACAAATAAATAACAAATGTGATTGACATTATCAAATGTCATTTGGATTTACGTTTACGGAACAACAAACACATACTAATATATATGCGTCTTATTCTATCAAAATTTCAAAGTAACCTAGATTGACTTTTCAAATGAACACACGTTAAAATAAACAAATGTTCAGATGACTGTTAACGTCGCATTTTTTTAAAGGATTACATTACGTTTCAGCTTATTAGTGAGTGGACACGTTTTCTTTATTCAAAATGCCTTACCGATTTTCTTCTCAAGAGTATGCGGACATGCATTTTGTGTATGGCTACTGTAACGGCAGTGCATGTCAAGCAGTCATTGAATACCGACATCGGTTTCCCGATAAGCGCAGTCCTCATTACAGAACGTTTCTGGAAGTACACATACAATTTCGGGAATGCGGATTGCGTGATTATCTTTTCGACCGAGGAGTAAATTTGCCAGCAGACTTAGAGGAAGAAGCAGTAGCTATTGTTACAAGGGATCCAACTCTCGAATCGCTAGACACACTAGGAGTGCCATGAACGACAATTTGGCGAATTTTAAAACGTGAGGGCTTATATTCATATCACTATCGCAAGGGACATGATTTGCTTGAGGCAGACCACTATGTTCGTCTAGTTTATTCTAGCTGGATATTAAGATATTAAGTCACGGCTTCATTTTAATTTCTACATAACAGTCCTCTGGTCAGATGAATCTACGTTCACGAGAAGTGGTGTTACAAATCTGAGAACCTGCACAGTTGGTCATCAGAAAATCCTAAAGCTATACGCCCATCTAAATTTCAACATTAACGTTTGGACAGCCCTAATCGATGACTTGTTGATTGGTTCTGTCGTTCTTCCTGGGAGGTTAAATGCGGACAATTACCTTCAACCTTCTTATTGACGAACTGCCAAGTTACTGGGTTAACGTCAATTATCCAAGATGGATTGGTCGAGGTGGTCGTTGCATGGCCACCCAGATCACCCTATCTTAATCCCCTTAACTTTTATTTATGGGGGTACATGAAAAATTTAGTCTACGCGCAAGTTTCGAACACAAGAGAAGAGTTGTTGGATCGTATTCAACTAACTGCCGAGCAAATCCGACAAAACAAGTATGAAATTCGGATAAGTACTTCTTCTGTTGGCTTACGGGCACAAGCCTGCATTCAACGAGGAGGTGGACATTTCGAAAATATTATTAATTGAACTTTTTTAAATAAAATCAGTTTTATTGACTTTAGGATTACATTTTTTTTCATGATCTGACAATCACATTCATAGATCTGTAACTTGGAAACAAATAAAATTGGATACACAAGTTTTGCGTTTTTGTTAATTGAAATGAAGTCTGCTTTACACTCCTAAAATTTGAACATAACGATACACTTGTATAATTTTCAGGGAGTTTTTAGTTTTAGTGTTCGCGTCGTAATTGACAGAATATTTTGGATTCACATTCTATATAATTACATGTTTCCATGTTTTATATACCTACATATATGTATATGTACATTATATTAAATATATTATTAATGTAAATATATTATTATTGGTGTTCTATTCAAATTTTTAGGGACAAATTTAACCCTTCGAAAATTCAATCGATAAATTTTATCTTCGCCATAAATAGCACCAAGGGAAAAATTTCGTTTATTAACTAATTATAGTTGATGTTCCACAAGGTTCAATCTCAATCTCAATCAACCATCATATTGTTTGTAATTTAGGTCAAACTTGTACCTCGAAACCTATATGGATGATGCAACTTATATCTTCTACTAGCGGAAGTAAGGAGTTGTTTTGTCAAAAGTTACAAAATAGTGCTAATTATGCATATGTGAGGTAATCAACCATAGAAATTTTTAGATTATTTCTAGTTCAGCCTATCAAAATATTTGGAGCAAAAAATATGTTCCTCCAAAAGATCTAAGTCGCGCAAACGAGTAAAAGAAATCGTTAATATTATTGGACGGGCTGTTCCGGTTCCGGTGACGATGCTTCGTCGCTTGTTCCCTTTGATTACAGCTCGATTCATGAATGAACTCACCGCGCACAAGGTGTAAGTTTGTATACGCTTTATTGTTTATTCTTCGGTGAAAGGTTAGTTTCTGAATAAATGCAATTGATCTAAATATATTTTTTCTATTTTGCGTTCGAAATGAACTCATTATGAAACCCAAAACAGTATCGAAATAAGCTTCATTTCGATACGCTTTTTTTCATTTTTAAATGTTGGCGTTGTTCGAATAAAGAAATAAATATCATTGCTGTCATTTTATTTTAAGAATTTATGTACATTTGACAGATATGTGTTGTATACAATTGACAACAACATATTTATGTTTCTATGTCACTGATGTTTATATTTTTAAATGAAGTATCAAGTAATGTTAACGAAAATTAGTAAATAATATGTAATATAATATACTTCGCGGATAGCAAGATTTAAATTTGAAAATGTCAAGTATCAATGTGACCAACTGCATGCTTTATATAAAAATTAAACTGAACTTTCAAATTAAATAATTCCAATTTAAGTAATTTATTAATGTAAAAAACGCAAAATAGAAAAAATAGTATAAAAAACTCGTTTCATAAGGCCTTTTGCCGCACTCGCTCTTTAGAAAACTCGCCGCTAACGCGGCTCGTTTTCTAAACTGATCTCGTGCGGCAAAATGTTGCCATATGGAACTTGTTTTTTAATATACTATATTTACACTAATTACACTTATTTTTAAATATACAACAACTTAAGCTATTTATCTTCTGAATATGACTGTTGTGATACTTTGTGTCTTGTAATTAATTACATGAATCGGCACTGTTTGAATGACTTCGTGTACAATTGTAGCGTTCTATATTCTAGAGAAGAATTTATGCAAAATATAGAAGTCGGTGCTGTAGGTCTGCTAGGTCTTCTGCTGGATGGATTAAGCGACACCTTTAATGAAGTTGTTAAGCTTTTAAAAATTGTCATTACAATCCCAATGACAACGTCCGAAGCGGAACGCCAGGTTTCATGGCTGAAGAGAATAAAAACTTTCCTGAGAAATACAATGAAAGAAGAGAGATTAAATGCCCTTACTATGTTATCTTGTGAAAAAGAATGTATAAATGATTTCCCAAACTTTAATGAAAAAGTGATAGAACTGTTCTGCAAGTCATAGACACGTAAAATGGAGTTCGTTTATCGTCAGATGTAATTAAACTGTGTAGTGTAATATTTACTATTCCCTCAAAACAAACTATACAATGAACAGTACCTGTCTGGAACAGTACGTCGGTGAAATTTATAAGGATTGGGTAAGCGTTTTTGTATTACACTTTTTAATTTTGAAATTATGTACTCCCTATGTGAACCACCCCGAGCCGCCACTCGTAACAATAATATAACTGTGTTGGTGCAATATTTGAAATTAGCATAAAAGGTAAATTTTAAAACTATATTTTATTTATGGTGATGAAAAGCAGTTTCATAACGCCAGGTATACAAATCTAAAAATATCGTTTATTGGTACAAATGCGAAGGAATGTAGATATCCCTTTAGAAGAAAAGAATTACATTTTAAAACTAAACGTAATCAATGCCACTTTAAAATTACAATAAAATTTCGAATTTGTTTTGTTAAAGTTGAAAATATTAGTCTTGCCTCTAGTGTGCAATATCTGCACCAAACAGTTTCTTTTGTAAATTAAGATTCTCTTTTCTTTTTGCTTTCTGCTCAACGCTAAAAAGCTGTGTAAGCCCTTTTTGTAGCGTCTGCCATCGATCGCTCCATAAACGCGATGCGACTTGGGTCGGCCTTCACCCAGGTTATAACAATTCAAACCGATTGTTTCACCTAATTCCTTGCTATAATAAGCTACAATATATTTCATAATTGTCAAGGCAATATTTATTACAGTACAGTTTTATACGACCAGAAATAATTTTCGCAGACATTCGCAGACGATTAAAACTGTCATGGTTGTTTACAGGCCCGCTCATGCAATGAGGGGAATGTCGTTACTCGTTTCCCTATAAATAGCTTTCGCTTTCTGCCATGCACACTAGAAATTTTCACCTTATGAAAAAAATACTTTAAATTTATAGGTAATTTATCCCTTTGTTTACTATGGCAGGTAAAGTTATTTTAACAGCATTAAATAGTATAGTGCTACGTGAATCATCTCAGGTACAGGAGTCAAAAGCAGTAACTTCGAAATAAGGTTTTAAAATTTAAAGTTTTTATTGAAAAGGGTATCTAAAGTAAAGAAGTAAAGTAAGCACTTCGATAGTTTTTAACTCTAAATAAAATACTATTAATCTCCCATGTTACAATAAAATAAAAAGCTAACGTTTTGTAGATTACAGTGGATATATTTTGAAGAATCTTAACAAATTACTTAAAATAAATTTTGTCAGATAGATACGAGGATGATTTAATAGAAGAGTGACTCTTCAAAAGTTGGTACTACATGATAAGTATACAGGTTATCCTTGAAATAAAGAGACAACGTATGATAAACAGAAATATGTAATTATATAGAATATGAATCCAAATATTGTCAATTACGACGTGAACGCCAAAATTAAACCACCCGAAAATTGTATTGCATGACGTCTATAAATTCAAAATATTGAAAATGTGTATAAGTAATAAATACCTCGCACACACACACATGCGAGTTGTCGATGTTACAAAAACTATAACGTTGTATGCTAAAGTCGGTAACCTCAATCAAAATCAGCTGTTTATATATTCAAGTGAATTATTAAAAATTAAAAAAATGTGTATTACTTACGTTAATATTTTTTTTTGTTACAGAGAAGTAACAAATATAAAATATTGAAATGGATATAAAAAAGACCCCTATTGTAAACACACACTGCAATGTTTACGTTTATAGAAACGCTAGAAGATAACATTATATATAAGTTTTATATAGTAAGGATTCGATAACCTGGGACAAAAGTCAGATGTTAAAAAATTTTTGCGTATTTTTAAAGACTATATATTAAAAGAACATGCAATATGTGTGCTCTACGGGTATTTAACGTCTTATTTGGTAACAATTTCTCTTTAATCAAAGATGTAAACGTAAATTGTATCGAATGTACGTAACGATCGACAACTGAACGAAACAAAGCGAGATGGACAATAACAAAACTATTCTCTTTGTTACTGTCGATCAACTTTCAGATATCGTCTTTTATAATTTAGTGGCGTGACGAAAATATTTTAAGGGAGGAAATTTTGGGAAAATGTTGGGGATTTCTGTTCTATATAATTGTATTTTTACACGTTGTCTTTTTATTTCAGGGACACCGGTATAGACTTCAACTGTTTTAGAAACCTACTGTCAAAATTTCGCCCAAATCTCTCAGATAATATAGGCGGTGATGTCCAATGATATATTAAGCAATCGCTTTTGTAATATTTAGTTATAAAAAAGAACATTTAATATTTGTATCCGATGTATTCTTGTTTAGAATTTGCTTTTATTCATACTTTTAAATTCGCGTTCATATTTTGATACTTTAGCCATGATCAATATATTATTGAATTTAGACATGTTTTAGAAGTCTACTATTAGAATTTAGCCCCCATCTGCTAGATAAATGAGTAATTACAATTGCTTAAATTAAACTATTATCGTTTTGTGTTAGTATGGAGGAAAAAGAATTCCATGCGTTAATTAAACATTGTTTTCTACGTGAAAAAACAATTAAGTAAACAGAAGAAAATTGCTAACAAAAGTAGACATATGAGCACAGCCGATTTAAATTATATATAAGTAAATATATGGCGTTAGCCCGTACACTTCTAGTTAAACTTTATCTTCATTTCCAGATCTTAAGTACTAAATGACAATAAAGACGTTGCCTTCTTGTTCCAACCTATCTGCCTTTCTGAATTGTTTTAATTCTACACCGCCTCTTTTTTTTTAATTTCTTATATTAATTTTCTGCTTTTTTTCTATTTATTTTTTTTTCTTGCCCTTTATTGTTTTATTATATCTTCTCTTTCCGTCGGGCATCTCTAACAGTATTCCAGCTACAGTATCAAGTTAGATAAACATTAATCTAATCTAACCATGGTCATCCGATGTCAATATTTCTTTCCTTCTAGCAAAAATGAACTCAGCAAGCACCGCCAACCCCATAATCGCAGGCCAGCGTTATTTCAGAATAGTTCTCCATTTAAACAGAACATGAAACAAATCCTTTTCTATTCCACATACACAGTTTAACATTTCTAAGATCGACAGGTGATTTAACTTTTTAGTAAAAGAACCATGTCCCTTCAAACAACTAACGAACTTATACTAGTAGGGGAGATCAAGATTCTTCAACTCGACTTCAGGAATCCAATCATATGTAACCATACATTTTAGTATTTTGTACCATCTGCCTTGCCAATCAGCATACTACATCCTCTCCTTTAATTGCTTCTCCAGTAATTTTCTTTCTTCTCTAGTCCTCTTCGATGGTCCAAGCTCAATTCCATATTTGATTATAGATAGTCCATTCCTGAGTACTAGATTACTTTTTAATTTCAGCACAGAAGATTGAAACGTCCGAGGCTTTTATTTAAAGTAACTTCTCTAGAAATTATTAATAAATTCCATACCTTTGTAAAGAGTGATCGCCGAATAAAAGTGTGCGAAATGGGTAATTACATAAATATCTCAATCGAATGGGCAGAGTATATGTTTTAGCAACATTTAAATGTGAAGAAATTAACGGCAAGATTTGTGCCGCGTCTGCTTACTACTGAATAAATACGAACTCGTATTACAAATGACTGTATTATGACTGAGTTCAAAGTAAACACAAGAGAATTCTTTCACCGACATGTCAGCGTAAATCATCACTATACTCCAGACAGAAAAACCCAGTCAAAACAATAGATTTCTTCTAATGAACCAAGAAGGCAAAAACTCGGCCAATAAGATTATGACTTCATTGTTATTTTCAAAAGACTCTTTATTGAATATTTACAGTAGGGATGTACAATAACTGGTCAATATTATACTAATGTATTGACATGTTTTAATATCGAACTGAACAAAAAACAACCACATTTATATATATAAAAAAAAATTTGTTACATAAGAATAATGGGTCCTCTTATTCGTTCATTATGGCAACCGTTAAATTGGTCGAATTAGGATAAAAATTGCTGTCTCAACGACAATATTCATCAGATTTACTCCGAGTGATATTTTCTTGTTCCCAAACTTGGAACTTTATTTCATTAGCCAAACTGACGAAGTCTATTGAGACAGAAACACGTGTCTTTGGTTGAAGTATATGAGGTGTATGTCCATGTGTACAGATACAGATGTGTGAAATGCATGTCTGTTGCATTTATATATATATTTTCTGTTTAATATTAATTTCTCTAAGAATAAACATATTGGATTTTTAAAGAGAATTTCATTGTTATACGAATTTTTTACTTCTTGCAAATATTTATAATATATTAATGTAACTGCTAAATATTGTTTATTTTTGGATTACAACTAACGGACTAAGTATAATTTATTTCAATATATTCGGTTTGACGGTTAATTGACCATTTAATTTTTTTTTTATTAATTGGTCCTTTTATTGTTCAATTTATAGTGCTTTGTTTTTGGTTTTGATATTCTCGTGACTTTAGTTTTTTGCTATATGTTTCGTTTTACATTTTTTATATTTTAACTTATACATATACATTGTTCTACCCTGGTGGTGGGCATAGAGTCAAAGTACTGATAATGATGTTGAAGATACTTAATAAAATACTTATCTTATAAATGGCTAGCTCTTAATCTTCAGGGTTTAAAGTCGGTTCAAATCTATCCACTCCAGTTAACTTATATATCTAACTAATCAAATTGAACAACACTTCAATTAATAAAAAAACAAAAATGAAGCAGTAAAAATCAACTTTATTGTTCAGGTAAGTTTAAAATTAAAATTTCGTATTTCGTGGCACAACACTCTATTGAATTGGTGACTAAAATTGGTACTAACATAAATCAATTTCAATATGGTGAATACACATATGATTATGATTATCGATCTATTAAATTATTTTATATGTGCTAAATTAAATCAAGTTTTAAAATTATAAATGGTGCAAATTAATATTAAACAAGTTTTATAAAGGATTACAGTGTTTGAAGAACAGTTAACCAAAATGTAAGTACTAATAGATTGAAAAACAACAAGTTTGCTGTGTGTTCGTGAATGTTCTAAATGGCGTATATAAATTTGTTAAATAACCTGAATATTCGGGATATAATTTCTTGCGATCTCTGACTATAGGTAGTGGATTGGCTTTCAAAGTAGGAAACAGGAAAAAAACAGGAAAAATCCCTCTGGATAGCTCAATGTTCAATGTTTCCGAGTCCGAAGACAGCTTATCTTATGGCGGCTTGTGTAGCGTCCAATAAATTGCTCGTGCCCGGTAAAGCTTTCAATGATGGCTTCGGCGTGTGTTTTATGCGTCCAAATTTTTGAAAATTAATAAGTCAGGAACGGAATGGTCTTGTGTATTGAAACTTGGTTAAAAGGTAGTCGGCAGGTAAGAAAATAGTTTGGTTTACTTTATATACTTGAATATTTGGTATTTGAGCAGAAATATTTTAATTTGTCGGAGTAAATTTTGCGTGACCTCATATTACAAATACTGGTGGACAAAGACGCCGTTTTGTCTTTTGTTTTTGAGTAAATAACTTGTTGTAAATTACCTTATTTTTACTTACATTATCTCTTAATATAAATATAAATTAAATGTTATTACAATATAAATCGATTTATATAATTATTTTGATATTTATCAAATATGTGTAGTTAGGAATCATATGTTGATTTGTTTACAAAACTCTGTCAAACATATGTTCCTATACCGTTCATTGTACCGTTTGAAATGAAGGCTGAGCTTAATTAATTTGAATATTTTGAATATAAATACGTTATGTATGTTTTTAAATCGCGTTAATTATTAATTTGATATTGAAAAGGAATTGTAATATAAATAATATAAATATAAAAATATAAATTAATTATTTTAAAGCAAAATCTGTCCTCATAATAATGTATTTATACTTTGAAGTAATTTTTCCCCTCTTCTGCATGAGAAATATATTTTAAACAAGAATATAATTAATTAATAACTTTTTGTTTCTCTTTCAGAGGAGGAGCCTGCTCGTGAAGTGTATCAACATATTTTTTAAAGGTTGATGTGACACCTTATATCTATAGTTACATTAATGTTTTAAATTTTTTCAATTTTAATATGTCTGTGTGCGTCACTTTTACTTTGCTTTAACTCTACATTCTGTGGGTATTGCTTTATACACCAATTTATTTAATATCTTGTTCATTAATCTTGTAGTATCCTCTGAAGAAGCAACAAACACGTTGAAATATAGAGATAAAAAATAAATGAGTTTTGATTGACAGACTGCTTGCCCGTTTTTAATTTATTATAAACCACTATAGTACGGTCGATAATTTCCTTTAAATTATATATATATATATATATATATATATATATATATATATATATGGTAGATTCATTTAGTTGGCGATTTAAGGTCTGGTTTTGCTTCAATATGTATATATTTCAAATTTCTTTGAAAAAGACATCATATTCCGAAATATGTAAGATTGTTTTATATATATACATATTGACGCAAAACCGGACCTTAAATCGCAAACTAATTGAATCTACCATAACATATTAAGGTCAAGAAATAATTATCTATATATATATATATATATATATATATATATATATATATATATATATATACATATATATATATATTTATAAAGATAATTATACAACGTGT
Organism: Melolontha melolontha; assembly: GCA_935421215.2. Taxonomy (NCBI): domain Eukaryota; kingdom Metazoa; phylum Arthropoda; class Insecta; order Coleoptera; family Scarabaeidae; genus Melolontha; species Melolontha melolontha. The sequence goes on along the minus strand of OW285237.1, from coordinate 160,215,349 downwards.
TTGTATATTTCCAAGAATCGCATTTGGGGGAGGCGGTATAATGGTTTGTACTGGTATTTCATTGTACGCGAAAAATGAGCTTGTTCTCATTGAAAATGGTACCATGACGGCTGTTAGGTACATCAACGAGTGTTTAGTACCATTTACTCCATTCGTAGGTACTCCATTCGTAGGAGAACTTTACTCTAAATGCACGGTAACGCGCAACCTCACACCGCACGGGTGGTTGCGCAATGAGAAGTGGCCAGCTCGAAGCCCATACTTGAATCCTATCAAAAATCTCTGGGATTCATTAGGGCGACGTGTTCGGCACCAACAATTCATACCGGTAACCATTCGGGATGTTCGAATAGCTCTTCGTGAGGAATGGGAAAACATTACACAAGAAGAGGTCTCCAACTGCATTCAAAGTTTACCAAGCCATATGGCAGAAGTCGTTAGAGTTCGTGGAGGTAGTACGCACTATTAATCGCTTAAATTGTGTGAAAAGAAGTAAAACCTAGCCGATAATGAATTTGTTAATTTTGCACAATTTACTGTTTCGTGACTTTTTCTTATTGAATAAAATGTTAAGTACCTTTTTTATTGCTTATTCTTACTTTGTAGATAATGTCTCAGGTCTTATTAAAAAAAAATAATAAATAAATTTTTCTTGTACTAACACAACTAACTACACTAACAACTAAACATTAAAATAATAAAAAGGCTATATGAAATAGTAAGATGTAAAATATAGATTGGAGGAAAAAGATCCGAAGAATTTATAATGAATAAGGGAATAAAACAAGGGGATAGTCTAAGTCCATTGCTGTTCATACTGGCTATGGATAAAATAATTAAAAGAATAAAGGGAAAGGGAAAGCAATTAGAAACAATAATAGGGTATAGGAGTTTGCAACCGGTCAGAATGAGTAGCCTGTTGTATGCAGATGACATAGTGCTGTTGGCAAACTCCAAAAATAAAATGCAAAAATTGGTAAACATGTATGTATGTATATGGATGAGCGAAATTGGTAGAAGTAGAATGGAGATTAAAGTGAGTAAAACGAAAGTAATGATAATTAACGAAAATACAAATTATCAAAACAACAAGGAAATTAAATACGAGAAAAAAATATTAGAAAGGGTATCAACACGAATATCTAGGCACAATGATATCAGAGGACGGGAAAATAGACGCAGAAATAACAAATAGAGGCAACAAAGCAACAAGACTGTATTACTCAATAAACAAAACAATATTGGGCCATAAAAACATAGATATGGAAATTAAAAGAATAGTACACAATAAAATAACAGCACCAATAATAACTTATGCAACGGAGAGTTGGGTAATACAAAGAAAACACGAGTCGAAAATAGAGGCAATAGAGATGAAACACACACACAAAAAATAACAGGGAAAACGATATGGGGGAAGTGTAAAAACGAGGAGATAAGAGAAATTACAAAACAACTATCAATATTGGGAAGAATAAGAAAGAAACAGCTGAAGTGGTATGGGCATAATATAGTAAGAATGAAGCAAGAAATAATTACAAAAAGAATAATGGAGGTGGAAAAAATAAGGCAAGAGCAACGAGGGAGGCCAAGAATAAAATGGATAAACCAAATAGAGAAATAGGAAATAGGAAGTAAGAAAGGGAAGACGATGGAAGAAATAAGAATGATGGCAAAAGATAGAAAGGAATGGAAGAAATGGTAGAGGACTGGAACCCTAATCTGACGCCTGAAATGGCATAAGGAGTAGGACAAAGATGAAGAAGAAGTACACATTTACTTCGGTGTCCGGAATTTTTTGTCCACGAGTGTAGGTTATGCAACTCACTTACTCTCTTAAGCTTTCGTTAAACCCACAAAGTAGGTGGCTTAACTAAATCACAAAAATGATCAAGCTTAAACTTTAAACCTACTATGTACAATGCGCAACTGTCACTCTAAGTTTAGGCTAAATGGCGCTAGAGGTTAAGACGTTATTAAACTCGAATTGTACAACTGACCCTAATTTGCATTTCTATTATCGTCCAAACAGTTGCTTTAAATGAATAAATTTAGCAAAGGTTTTATTCAAATAGAAAGTAAAATTTGTGATTATTGTATTTATTAATTCGTTAATTGACGAAAGAGGTATTTGTTGAAACTTCATTATAACGATAAGAAATAGGTACTAAATCTCTAGTTTCAAAAAGTTTTTGTAAATCCACTACAATATTGTATTGTGAATATATAAAGTACAAGTTTGAATATTTATGTACAAAATTATTCAGATAAAAATGGTGCTGGAAAAATTTTTATAATCTTAAATTTAGCAGAGCGGAGTTGTTTAAATATAATCGGTCATTTAAAGCTAATCTTAAATTATTATATCTATTAAGTTCTAAGTTTTATAACAATTTATGTTTTTTGCTTTTTTCTTGAATATGTAAAATTTTGAAATCTTTATTAAATCTATGATTAGTTTCGAAACAATGATTTGAGAAAGTTGAATCTTTTTTCTTTTCTTTATGACTTCTCTCGTGTTCTTTCATCCCAATTTTCAACGTCCTCCCTGTTTGTCCTATGTATACCTTATTACATACAATCTTCGATTTTTGAAATTAAAAGTTTAGTACTTATTTTTTATTGTTAATTTATTAATGTCTAAACTTTCCAGTAAATTGAATTTAGTGCATTTATTTTCTAAATATAAGGTTTAGAAATCCTTATTGAATGTGTGTCGTTTTCTTCTAATAGATGATTGGCAAAAGTGGAATCTTGTTTTCTGTTTCTAAACGAAGAAGTAAATGCCGAATCAATTCAATATTTTTACCCTAAAATAAGTATTTCATTGAAAAGTCCCTCCCCGTTAAATCAACGTATTATTTATTGGTTTTTATAAACGAAATAGTGTTTTTATAATAAATATAATATAATCAATTCAGTAAATTATAACAAAAATAAATAAATAAAATAAATTATAAATACAAATACCTCATTATAGCTTTTATATTTAACCAATTTTTTAAATATTATTGGGACATTTCATATGTGATTTCATTGAGTACTGGAAATAAAGAGAACCTCAGATTTCTTTAACTTGTCTATATTATCTCAATGTGAAAATAATAACTAATTAATTTAAAAAATCATACTTTGTTATTAAATAAATTAAATCGACGTTAGAAAGGGAACACGTATGCAAGTAACGAGAAGAAAAAAGAAAGAAGAAAAAAAGCAACACATTGAGAAATGTGGGACAAACTCAGTTTGCCGCTCTTCAGACATGCGGATAAGAGCTTAGCTAGATTCTAACTCGGTTACTCATGCTTTACTCGATGTGACGGCATTCATACAGTTTGGCGCTGTTTAAGAACCCGGCCTCTACATTTAAAAGTGCATTGCCTTCTGAATCGATTCGGTATCGAATACAGCTATTTAAAGATCGGGGACGGAAGGAATTCAAAAAGAAACGTTGAATTTTAAATTCATTCTTCCATATATTTTAAATATTGTTTAGGAAAATAAAACATGGACAGTGTTGAAGGTAAGTACTCACTTCGAACAACAGTTCAAACGTATAAATTCTTTACTTGCACACGCATGCATAGAAGGTGTACCTACATATTGTATTCGATTTATTTAAGATGTCTAGTAAAACAAAATGGTGTGTGAACGATAATTATAATTGATATGGCTAGTAGAATGTGTTTACATTTGTTATGTGGTAAATACACATTTAAAACCGGAAATACTTTAGATATGAGATATGATACTAATTTTAATTGCTTTATAATATGATAACATAATATATATTATAATGGCATAATTTAAAATCTATTTACATAGTTTTTTTAAGCTGGTTAAGTAGGTGCTCAGAAACAAAATGTAAAAATAAGAATGAAATACGAGCCTATGAATTAGATATCCTTGTTTAGAAATTTGTAGGTTTATTGATTTAACACATACGTGTGTCTTGTTGTAATGTTCCAGTAAACTTTAAAATTTCTGCATTATCTTTAATTCCAATTGAAAGAAATTTTTGTACCTATAAAAATGTGTACCTTTTCTTAAATATTTTTCATTTCCATATGAATATATGAAATATAAATATTTATATAACTTTTCTTCTTGGTGAAGATTTATTCATTTAATATTTTTTCTATCGTGTACTAACACCAAAATATTGATTTCTCTACGGGTGCCATTGTACGCCATAAATCAATATTTACAAGTTGTAATGAAATCTGATGGCAATATTTAATCAATATCCTATCTCAAGACACTAAAGGGTACGACATAAAGGCTATATACAAACATAAATTAATTTTCTGACAATGTTAATATACTGAAAAACAATTTTAAATCGTAACGAAGAATATATAATAAAATTAATGAAACATGCCGTTAGAAATGTACAACGAATTGATTTTAAAATCTGCAAGCGTTGTTAATGTTACTTTCGAAACGGTTCTCTCTTAGTGAAAATGCTGGAAATTTCCATTACCTATGTATTTGTGATATGATTAGTACAGTAACAAGAATGTTAAAAGAGACATCATTCTAATGTAGACATATGTCTTAGGAAAAAAATTACTTTCTAATGCATTATAATTGCAATAGAAAAAGTTTATTTTAAAATCAATTTGTGATTTGTGTGTAATAAATTTCCACTAGCGTAGTTAAATTGCATATTTTCTGTTAACCTTCAAATATATTGTGTTACACTTAATGATATGCAAGGTAATAAGTAACAGGAACTTGAAATATTTGTGGTCACAATTGTAAAGAAGATTAGTACAAAATATTGATTCTATGACATGACACATTGTATTATTATTTAGACTTTGTAAGGTAACGATTTTAATTTATTTACAATTTCGTACTCCGTTCATGAAATACGAGGTCTGACCAATAAGTAATGAGACTGATTTTTTTAACCGCGCTTGTGGTAACACTGTGAACCTGAAACTTCAGTCGGTTAATCTCCCATCCCTCCTCTATCGATACATGTGCGCGCGACTTTCGTACTTCGTACGTTCGTTAGTACTGCAGCTGTGTTGAGCTTGCGACAACGTGTTTGTAAAGCGTGTCACGAATATGGAACGACGTAATATTGAACAGGGGTACGCGATTAAATTTTGCGTTAAACTCGGCGATTCTGTTATGGAAACGTACGGTAAATTGGTCAAAGTGTTCGGTGATGAAGTCCTGAGTCGTGCTCAGGTGTTTCGATGGCATAAAAATTTTAAAAATGGTCGTGAGAGCGTCGGGGATGAACCGCGAAGTGGGAGGCCGGTTGAAGCTCGAACTGACAACAATGTTCAGCGTGTGCGCACCCTCGTGCATCAATATCGGCGGGTAACCATTCGAATGTTGGCTGATGAACTTAATTAGAAACGACAAACCGTCAGAAAAATTCATCATGACAATGCTCCATGCCATCGTGGCTTCAGTGTGTCGCAGTTTTTGACTTCTAAAATCATCGCAGTGTTCCCGCAAGCGACTTATTCGCCGGATATGTACCCCTGTGACTTCTTTTTGTTCCCCCAAACAAAATTGACCGTGAAAGGAACGCATTTTGGGTCCATAACTGACATCCAGACCGCCGTGACAAGGGTACTCCAGGGCGTTCCAGTCGAAGCCTTCCAGAAACGTTACGAAAGCTGGAAGAAACGTTGGAATCAGTGTGTAGTTTTGGGAGGGAGTACTTTGAAGTAGAGATGGGCGAAATCGTTCCTTTTGTAGACTCGTTCCTTCTCGTTCCATTCTGCAGATGGAACGAGTCCAGAGGATTCGTTCCTTGGAACGATTATAACAACCTCGATTTCAAATGCCGATCCGAGTTGTAAAGTTGCCTGTTTGTTTTATTTATTTATTTATTTAAGAGTTGCATGAGTATGTATATGTATAATATTTATGCAGGAAAATAATTTATAAATACTTATTTTATATTTGCTTGTACACTGACATGTTTTCATGTTAATCTTACAATAAATACAAAATAATAAATATAAACCTATAGTACTGGTGTACAAAAATAACATTAATACAAGTTATGATTATAATTTAAAAATATTATTTTTTCTGCCTTTGAAGCAGATAATCTACTTCTTCGATCTGTTAGAATGTGTCCACTTTTTGAAAATATACGTACACAAGGAACAGATGTAGCTGGAATACAAAGTCGACCTTTCATAAAGGTATATAAATTTATATAAACATTTTTCCTGTCTTTCCACCATTTATGAGGATTTTGATTCCTAGCTAATAAGGATTTTTGAACATATTTATCAATTTCACTAATTGCTATATATATATATATATATATATATATATATATATATATATATATATAGGTATATACTACTGAAACAAGCGACAATTGATGGAGTAGATAAAAGCCAAAAGTTAAAATAAACATAAATAGAGACCCATGTATTAATGATGACATTACGAAAAAATACATGGAAAATATATACATTTATAATTTACATCTTAGTAAGCAAGTATGTGAAAAGACCAACAAATGCTTGACGACGTGCCGTTCTATCGTGGTTATATAGTGAATAATCTCGATGGAACGAAACAGAGCAACGACATACAGTTACAATTTCGGATTCTTTCCAATTCGTTCCACGGATGGATTCGTTCCTTTGGAACGAATACGTCCGGATCGACACATCACTACTTTGAAGGGGATCACATCAAGGTACCTTAATTTTTAAATATACGTATTTTCTGGACTTAGTCTCATTACTTATTGGTCAGACCTCGTAACACAGGTCGTCAACCAAAAAAAAACTTCACAAGATTTTTTTACTGTTTCTTATAGATTTTTACTTACAAAAAACCGGGAAAAATACTTGAAAAATTCCATCTTGTCAGGTTTTCTTGCAAAACTCGTGTTTATTTATAGTTTCATTGAGAATGACACGCCCGTTTATCGAAAACTGAGGAATCTTACTGACTGGCTTGAGCATGTTTATACATTTTTTTGCCAGGATATTAGGAATCAGTATAAACAAGCGTATTGTCAGATATGATCATATAAACAAGTTCAGGATCTCGGTTGCTGTATAAGCTACGCTCAGTTTATATTTTGCGTGTCTTTAGATATATATTGTGGTTCTAGGAGGTTGTGTCATTTCTTCTGATAACTTCTATGCTATTGTCCAGATCTTCGAAGGGAAAGTATTTTGAAAAACCTATGGAACCATTAAGGGGCCTCACAAGGAACAACTTTGTCTTATAAACTTATCGCAAGAAACGTACTCTCAGGCTAAAAAATAATAAAATCATTAAACTAACTTTATGTTTTGTATATTTTCAACACAAGCAAGATGCGCAAAATTTCGATTAATCGTGTTATTTATATGTGGTAATGTGTAACTAAAACATTACTTTCACGTATTTATGTTATATCAATCTTCATTTATATTTTTTCATTTTTTTGCCTATAAGTTTATAAGGCAATGTTGTTCCTTTTGAGTTTTTTTTTGAAAATATCTTCGTTTAGAGGGATCTGAACAATACCCGAAAGTGTATTTTCCTTACTTCAAGTTGAAACTTGGGATCAAGACAAAGTATAGGCTCCTCCTAAAGTGAGCAGAAAGTGTGAGGAAGAGCTTCGTTTCTGGTTTAAGGGCAAAAAATACTCGTTTCATTTTGGCATTCCTATGATGTAGCGTGAACAACAAAACCACACTACCAACTGCTATTTCTGTTCGGTAGATGTGAAAGGTTTCAATACAACAATTAAAAAGAAAATATCTAACCCAAACTTTAATTCAGCTATTCGTCCAGTAACTCGTAGCTCTGAAATACCAGTTCCACACCCACCTTCCAATTTGAATGATATTTTGTGTGATTCTAAGGATGGAAACACATTACCTCCCTAGGACGGATCTAGTTCAGATTTTTTTGTTGATGCGGGACCTCCACTTTCTTCTCAGAGTGATCTCAATGACCTGAGTAGAGATTTAGGCCTTCAAAATATGCTGTCGAATTGCTGGAGTCAAGACTAAAAACTAAAGACCTGCTTCCAGCTGGAAACTCATTTTCGTGATACAGGCAACGAGAGATAGGATTTACTAATTTTTTTCCCAAAGAGCGAAACCTTGTTTTTTGTAATGATGTTCAATGCCTAATGAAGTGTTTTGAAATACAATATGATCCACCTGAGTGGCGCCTATTTCTTGATTCGTCAAAAAACAAGCTTCAAAGCAGTCTTGCTGTATAATGGGAATAAATTTACATTTATATTTTGCAAAAAAAAAACGTACATAATAGAGGAAAATGCAGATCATTTGATGATGAAAAAAAAATCATTCAAATAACCCCAAACTGTGCTTTCAATTCCGATCATTAAAGTTAACAATAGTTAACTTTAGAAAGTAAGCGATATTATCAACTAGAGTTTGGGAAAGTATTTATTAGAAAAATTTATTTAGGATTTATAGTAAAATTGAAATATTAAAAGTATAAATAGTATTTAAAAAGATAGTTGCAAAATCCAAGACATGGTTTGTATAAAACAGAAATTATTAAGACAAAACGTTAATTGATTTCTTTCAGAAAGAGAGCAAAGAAGGACATCTTGAAAATACATCTTGAAACCGTATTTTATTAATAATATAATTTATAACTTTGCATTATGCTGAAAAAAAATTCTAAAAATTTAGTTACAGACAAATTTGGTAATTAGATAATTTGGTAATGAAATAACAAAAGTAATTATTAATTGTGAATGTGTAATTTATTTTAATTAACTTACATAACGAGCGATAACAACTAATACACAAGATCATTGTATTGTTTAGTCTAGTAAACGTCTTAATTAAGATCACATATAATAGATATTGTGCTTAGTATGTCGTATACACTACCATCTCGTCGGCTGAAGGTGACAATTACGTTGATTAGGGATTATTAGATGACAAAGTGCTAATTGGTCTATCGTTGCTAATCACTGTAAATAAAACGCCCTTAATTACAATTATCCTATATTGGTATGACAGAAAAACAGGGGAAACTGATTTTCTATAAAATCGTGAGATAATACGTAAACCTCCAAATTTTACTATTAAAATAGATTAGAAATTAATCAGAAATTTATATTAGATATTAAAACTCTCCGAAGTTGTATAATTAGCATCATAATATTGAAAAAAATATTCGAATAAACACTATATTTTCAGGTTTATTAGTATATACATAATACTTGTATGGTGTTCTTATACGGGTGGTGCGAAATGTACTCGACCTGTCACATAGATGACGGTCAGAGTATCAAAAATAGTTTATTTTCTAAAGCTCCAACCTGTTACCGTATAATTTGCCAAATGTAATTCACTAATGTACATTCGCTAATTCATCCACGCTCTATGTAAATAATCCTTGTACAGTTGAGAGATCATAAAGCTAAAGTTAAGCTTTATTAGTGTAAACTAGTTTTTTTTTTATTAAAGGATCTTCGCATCCAAGGTTATCCATTACTAATAAACGTCAAAAAGCTGTGTAAAAATGTGTATTTAGTTACATGTAGGTGTAATTTTACTAATGTAAAGGATCGTAGTTAATGACGAATTCTGTAACAATTATATATTTTGTAATACATAAATATATATGTATATTTTAATATTTAGTTATCTGACTATTAGATGTTAAATCTGCAGCCAGTCGTCTCGGTATTAAATCTGCAGCCAGTCGTCTCGGTATTGAATTGATTAAATTTCGTACAAATCGTTCCTCAATGTTGTCCGATACGTCTTGAATAAGAATTACTAATTCGTCATTGTATCTTGGTCTTACATTATCTTTATATATGTCTTTGACTAATTTACCCAAAACGTTTTCCATTGGATTGCGATTGGGACTTCTTGATGGCCAAGGTAACAGGTTAACGTTATTATGATTTAGCCATTCTTGAACAACACATGATTTGTGAATAGGGAAATTATCATGTTGGAAAATATATTCATTACAATTAGAGTTCAAATTGTCTACTGAAGCTTGCAATATATTTTCCAAAATAACATATATAGAAGACCAATAGTACGTCACTGACGCTTACATGTAACTGTATTAGAGGAACTAAAAAAGTTAGTTTATTTGATAGCTTTTATTTCATTAATTTAAATACAAAATGTTATAAATTGATGATAATATAGATATTCATGACAAATAAACACATAATTTTCGTTTCAATACTAAATGTTTAATGTATATATTTTTAACAGGGTAATAGTTACTTGCGGTGTTGAAAGATAACATATCTGCCAAATAAGCTTAGTTTTGTGTATATTTTTCCCGTTTATTTTGATTGTTTAAAAACAGTTCTTTTTAGAACTACATTACGGTCACTTTATTCCTTGCTGCGGCGATACAGATTATTAAGAAGTGTAACTAAAATTTGTAATATTACCTTGATCTAGAGGTTGCGATTCACTAGTGGTGTTTGGTGGTAAAAATACTAGATTTATATTTTTTAACTGTACAGCCTTTGTGGGAAAAAGATCTTTTTTGGAATGCCATTTTCTTGTCAAATTTTTGAAGCTGAAATTTCAATATTATTATTCTTAAAACATCGCGGCTTTTTGTATTTTCGGATTACTAACGGCGGTTCTTTGCCCTTGACGTTTGCACATAACTTTATTATTAAACGTTCTTTCACGGCACCGCTACATCCATCGCCTTTTAATGAGAAAATTTTTGTTGACAGCGAATAACTCTTGCGCTATAATTTGCTAGTATATCAGGTAATCTACTTTTCCAATTTGCTACCAAATCACTATCTACATATGTGCTTTCGCCACATATACTCCTGAAGATAATATTATATTTTCTAAGAAATTTTTCTATCCAACCATTTGGTGCTTTAAATTTCGGTATGCTCAATAAGATGGCGACCTTTAAAGCTTTCTATTTTATAATAAATCCACTTGCTGAATGCCTAGTTAGATAAATGTTTCGTGGCGTACAGAAAACACTGTACGAAGATTTATGAGTAAGTTATTTGCGTCACAGCCAAAGGGTTGCGGAATATTGTCCAGTAACTAGAGGTAAAATTTAATGTATTTTTATATCTCGTGACAAAATATGCTGTCCGCATCCATTATTTAAAGTGTCGACTAAACAGAAGAAAACATTAATATGAGATTAATGCACGGGGAATTCAGAAGTATTCACCAAATAAAGTTGACCTTTAACTAGAGTTGCCTGTTAGGGAAGGTTACACTATAGTCCCAAGAAGTCTGTCAGATGCATAGTTCTCGTCAAGATAATTTAAAATGACTTGTATAAGGGTAATGAGATTTTAAAGACTACCCGAATGGAATTTGTAAATAGCAGTAGTAAATACAGCATTAAGGCATTAAGGTGTAATATTCTTAAGCCCGATTTTTCAATATTGTCCTTTACATTTAATAAACTAATTAGCTTATTAGTAATGATCCCATTAATTGATTTTGATAATGAGGCCGCCATGCGCTTGTGAAGCAAGCGTGAGTGAAGTGGATTTTGAATCTTTTATAGAAGATGTACTTGTATTATAGAGACTAGAGACCGGACACATCGGGCTGAAATGACGTCATTACGACGGATGATATAAATAGTCTACAACATCTGTAAATACATCACGCAGTTATTTAATAGCACTATTCATTCGGTTAACCGCACACAAAAAATAGATGTGCAGTTAACCGAATGAATAGTGCTATTCAACAACTGCTTGGTGTACTTACAAATGTTGTAGACTATTTATATCGTCCGTCGTAATGACGTCCATTTCGGCCCGATGTGTCCGGTCCCTAATTATAAGTCTCCCAATAAAATCTTCATATATATCGTAAACTTTCAAAAAAGGTTTAAGTATATCAATACGTTAAGCACGTATTACGCATTTGTTACAAATTACTTCACTAGCTTAACTGACGACGCTTAATAGTAATAGCAGAAACATATGTCTTAAGCAGAAGTAAAAAGCTGGAAAATACGAGGTGTGTTGTCCATGTTTACAGTTACAGATGTGTATTTTACATGCCTGTTTCATTTGTAATCGTGAACTTTGATGATTAATATTTTCAATATTGATTATTTAAAACAACACCTGTTGCCGCTTTACAATTTTTCGGAATAACTCCTAATAGACAAATACTATTTCTAAATGTTTCATGCCCTACAGGTAAACTCACAGCAGGTACTCCTTATAATCTGTTTAGTGTTAATATTTTAAAATATTTTGAATGTTATACACATAATTTTGTAAATTAATTATCACCTTTGTATTCTGGAATTGAAGAAAGTGTATTTAACTTACCTCCCCATCTTAGCTTTTGGGCACTGTCGTTATTATATTGAATCGTTCTGTATGAAAGTATTTCAAAAATAACTATTATTATTAGAGAACGGACACGCTTACCACATGACGCAAAGCCCAGTGCAGTACTGGCGAAAGGCTGTATTTCTAAAATATTTAATTTTATTTATATAATTGGAAAACGAACGGGTGGTGATCTATAAAATTACGAAATACATATTTATTTGTTGAAAAGTTGTATTTATAAAGTTTTTAATTTTATTTATATAATTGGAACACATACGGGTGGTGATATATCTATCTAAAATTACGAACTACATATTTATTAATTAATTTTATTTATATAATTGGAAAACAAGTGGTCTATAAAATTACGAAATGCATATGTATTTGTTGAGAAGTTGTATTTTTAAAGTTTTTAATTTTATTTCTATAATTGGAACATTTTTATTTGTTCATTTTGTCGTTCAAGTTGAGTAAAGGACTATTAGTATTGACTAGCAATAGTTTCTCAAGGTTTTCTTCTGTCAATTTTGTTCTCTTTGAATTAAGTACATCCTTATAAATAGAAAACGCCGTTTCTACATCGCAACTAGTTATAGGTGCATACTGGAAATATTCTTTTATTTCTTCATATTTAGCCGTTAGATTTTGTGGAATTGTCTCCATACATAATTGCTGCAATGTAATTAAATCTGGATTTCTATTAAGAATTGCTTCAAACTTTTGCCGAAGGCCACATCCGAAGTCACTTGGTATACTTTTCAAATGATTAACAGCCACATCTAATGTGGTTAATCCGTCATTTAATTTGAGATTTCGATTTTCAAAATAAGTGATTAGTTTTGGCAATTTTCCAAAGTGTTCGTGAAGAAAGTACAACTGATTTTTTAAATTTGGGATTTGTGTGAGCTCCTTGCACTCACCAATACTTCTAGCATCCTCCTTTAGCAGTGTTACGAAATGTTTTAGACTATCGAAATTCTCAGCATAATAACTAGTAGCTTCCAGTCATGTTCCCCATCTAGTTATTACTGGCGTGGGAGGCAGTGACAGAGATGGAAATTTTTCCCTGAAAAGAGCTACTCTCAATGGTGGTTTTCTGAAAACTTTATAAAAGCTGATACAAGTCTATCAACTACCGGAAAAGTGTCTCTGATATATTCACAGATTCTGTGGAGAGCATGTGCTACACAAGTAATATGCAACATATTAGGATATGTTTTCTTCAATAGTCTGCCTGTTTTTAACATATACGCGGCACTATTACTGACAAATAAAAATATTTTTTCTTTGTACGTGGCGTCCGAATGAAGCATTTTTTACATATTCTCCTTAATGGTTTCAGCAACTGTTTCCGCATCAACTCTATTTATAACACTTGTTGCTATTACATATGAGTTATAGAGAATAGTTGGATGTAGTACACCAGCTACAACATTTACCACACAGCGTCCTAACATATCCACCGTTTCGTCGGCGCTTATCTATATGTATTGATTTAAAAGATGGCTTCTAATGCGTTCTACTGTTCTCGTATAGCACCTAGAAGCATAATATTTGCGTAAAGTTGATTCATCAGGAACATTTCGACCAGTATTTTTGACGATATTTTACGGATTTTGTAATAAATTTCGGAATCACTGACAACGGACATACAGTCAGTATGATCGTCAATCCAACTCGCCATTGTTTTACAATGCCGTTCTCGACATTCTTCCATATCATGTCTGAAAAAGTAACTTAAACAATGCTCTAGATCTAAATAAATGAAAACTAAAAATGTGTGCGTAAGTTATTGAAACTGAACGAAATTCAATGCACACTCTTACGTCGAAATAATTGGTAGAAATAGATTCAATCAAACGATATTAAACAGGATCTATCACAAAAATTACGATGTAATTAACAGTTAAAACTATGACAACAAGGAACTTACTCACAGCACTTTATTTATCTTACGAAATATAAACTAATAAATAAAATGCATTATAAAAACCCCGCTTCTATCTACGCTCATGAAAACACTTTAAAAAACACTGTATTCTCCGAATACAATAGCTGAGTTGTCCATTGTTATCGTGCGAGACCAGGTGGCCGAGTAAGTCAAACAAATACTTCATTGAATTACGCCGGGATGTACTGAGCGACGTTATACACAATTCCAATTGCCGATTGCGTTTTATGGAAATTGCATCCGTTCTCTAATTATTATAGACATTGACCTTCATTGAAGCATTACTGTCGCAAACATAAACAACGGCAGAAAATACATTTAGAAATATGTACTTAAAAACATAGGCAGAGAAATCATAAAACAAGTAAATTAAGAAAATATTTGCAGTGTGTTAAAGTGGCAAAGGAAAAAAAGTACTGTCACCTGTTGATCTATTTGTAACCTTGAAAAAAATACCTACATGTGATCGCTGAATCGGGATGGCATTTTACATATTCTTTATGGATTTATGATTGCTGATATTTTATTATTTGTAAGGCTGTAACTTAATCAATAAATGCAAATAAAATCACATGCACATAATAAAAATACGATTAATTTATAACAAATTCAACTGAAATTCGTTCATTAACATAATTAATTAATATGATCAATATATTTACAATTGACTTGCACGCTGCATAATAAATATGTTATAATGAAATTATGGCGTTTGGAAATTGCGCACATACTCGGAATCAAAGTGATATAGTACCTAAAATGCTCATATACCAGGGTGATTTGACGGGAGACTGACTTTTTAATGAAATATTTATTTTAGGGTAAAATTAGAATGTATTTTTTAACACACTCTGGTACATATCTTAACTTCATCCACATAATGATGTGAAAATACCGTTCATCACTGATGGAGTCAAAAAATTGTCAACACGCTAGTCTGAACCTCCAAAAGGACATGAAAATAACCTAGTAAAAAATCAGCCGGACGTTCTCAGAAGATTCAAAAGATAATGGCCCACGGACTCACACGAATGAGATTAAGCAACCTCTTTCACTTATTACACTTCAATGGCATACAAGAGGATGGTGACTGAACAATTTCTCTTCTTCTTATTTACTCTTATATCATTTACTTATTGCTGCCATAATTATGATGGGGATGATGTTTCGGTTGATGTTGGCTGGTAAATGTTTGCAGTGACTCCGGTTTCTGGTGGTGATGCTTCAACGACAGTTACTAGAATCACGACCCCTATGTTGTTGCTTCACCGTGCACATGTTGTAAGCCTGAATATACTTTACTTTTAAAATCTTCGGCGACTGTTTGTTAAATGAATAAATGTACTTTCATCTAAGTATATAATAATTATAATGTTTTTTTTTTAAATACATTACAATTACATTAATAAATAAATAAAAATAAATAAAAAACCTGTATCCCTGTTGTATTACTTTTGCGGATTTTACGTTTGTTTTCTGAAATCTGAAATCGTTAATCGGCGTCAGACATGGCAACATCCCCGTTGAAATTTATAACTAATGTATCGTCCTCGTAGTCGATGCTGAGTACGGAGAACCTTCTAACGCGCTTAACCCTAGTCCTATTCGCTTCAGATTCGGAATCGGTCCTATCCGGGTCATATTTACACTATATAAATTTATTTTGGATCTGCAACGACTTATACTAATATAAAACTGCTGTTGAGACTGAATTCTCTTGTTAAAATATGATTGATATGAATGTTATGATGTGAATGTTGTGTTAAGACTGTGTGTCTTATACTGTTGAGTTGATACTGTGTTTGAGTTCATACTGTTTAATATGAATGTTATGTTAAGACTATGTGTCTTCTGCTCTTGTTGAGTTCATACCAGTGTTCTCAACCTATAAATCCAAAAGTTGGTAGAACCACCCTAAAAGGTCTGCAGATATCAGGAAAAATCGGTAGGTTGGAAATATAGACGTAAACATTGTTTTTATCAAAAACCATATGCAAAAATAAAATAAGAATTAAAAAAATTAAACAACTCAAAATAAACTAATTTAATTTTGGCTTGATGAAGTATACAAATTTTGTTTATTCATATGAGTCAATAATTTTTGATCAACAGGAAGATTGTAGCAACTATTATTTCCTTTTCCACTTTTTATATTTATGTCCTTATAACAAATATACAAAAAGCAAATTGGTATCCATTTTTACCTTTTTGTAACCACCCTATAAATTCTGGTATTTTTCCCATTCCTCCCTATAACGTTGAGTATATTTAATTCTTTTTACACTTTTTGGTTCATTACTTTCACTTCTCGAAGAACTAGACATGTTTAACAAAGAAATAAAACACATTCATTTAGAACAACTATTTCTTAAACTGGCAATATGTTTTCAGTCTATGGATATTGTCATTCACATATACATATAATACATTTATATTACTTCTCCGTTCTCTATTGCAAAGGGTTCAAATATTAGGCACGCGATACGAATAGGGTACTCAACTATTTCTGAATGAGCATTGGTTTTAAATTATAATGTCAACAAATATACTATCAATATTAAATATACGAATACTTTCAAATATATGTTAGTAAATCGCACTAACGTTACATTATTTGACTTACTTCCACATTAAGATAACAATATTTAAGCAGTTTATATACTTTACAATATTGAAGTTTTATCATTAATAATTTTTTAAATATACTCGTAAATGATGCTGTAAAAGTCCCTCAATTTTCTATTTTACAAAAAATATCTCCCTCGATCTCTTTTATTCTTAAATATCTGACTGAAATAAAAAATATCCTAAAAATGGGTAGACGAAGTGCCAAATCGGTATATTGGTAAATTACCTTCTAAATCGGCACATCTACCGATAAATTGGTAGGGTTGACAACACTGGTTCATAGTGATCTTGTGTTGAGAACAAAAATGTGGTGTTACAAGTAGATACAAATACACCACTATCCCTACTATTACATAATTAAAATGTGCGTATACGTTTGACGTTATAACGGGGAATTTTGCATTATTACTTCTTGGAAATTGTACCTACGTGCAACAATACCCAATGTTTGCGATATTGTCTTTTATTTATTAGTAAGATATTTATCTTACTAATAAATAAATATAATAAAATAAAATATCATTCCTAATTAACCACATTAAATGGTATTAATAATTGGTGTAGTGGTTAAATATCGTCCCTTGAAATCGTTCAATAATAACTCTAGGCAATAAACAAACGGCCTGATGCATAAAGCAATAAATAAATTTGGAAAAGATTCCGGTTTTTAATAATCCCAGGTAATAAATAGATGTAGAATGTAAAAGATATCGTTTTCTTAGAATTTAAGGAAAGCCTTACCATTTGAATGTTAACAAAACATGTTATGCAGTGGTTTAAATTAAAAAATGAACGTTAAATATTTATAAATATGTAAATCTTATGTTTGAATTCTATATCCTAAATTTACTTATATTTAACAACAAAAAATGTTTGAAATTAAAATATTTCGGAAGGATATTAAATGTATCTTCAACAATGGCAACGGTTTTGCCAATTAAATAACACAAAAATTATTCGATTATTATACCATTATAAAAATATTTTTTTCTCTTGTAATAATAATATAAATAGAAACAAGAATACCATTAAAAATAAGAATAACAGCAAATTATAAACAAAGATCCATCACACATAAAATATTAAATCTTTACTTTTATGATAAATATTACAAGAGAAAATGCTTTATATTTAGTTGGATATCGCCGCCTAGTACACCAGACAATAGTCTTACTCATTTTTCGGTACAATCATAATTTATTTTCCCTCATTCCTGTATTAGCACCCGTTTCAAAACCTTGCATGAAATATGGTACATTTACCCAGTTCATTCCACGAGGAGATTGTGGCGGTGCTTTCATTACATCGAAGCAATTATACAACAAAAATTCTTCAACTTCGAATAATTGTTTTGATAAACGCAGATGGAAATTTCTTTGTTCAGTTTTTCAACACTAATGATTATATTTTCGTTAAAATACTAAATTAATCTATTTGTCCATCACACTTGTACAAAAAAATCGCTGAACAGTTAGATTAGGAGCATTTTAGATTTTCAACAAATTTTCTTGAGATTCTGCGTCCATGGTATGTCTAAAAATTTTTTGGCAACTTTTACAATCATTTCCAATTTCTTACTTATTTTTATAATACTTCTCCAGTTTTTCCATTTTGCCATTCTTAATATTTCTTCGACAAGGAAAATCGAAGTCTGTATACAGACCGGAAGTTATGTAATCAAGTGGAGATTATAGGATAAAATGGAAATTAAATAATAGGAATTTCGTTCTCTTGAATAATCGAATCGAACAATTAGAAAAATACATTTGGAATAATTGACACCATAATCTAGTATAAATATGTTCATCAAAGAAATTTGAGTACATCAATACGTTAAGCACGCATTACGCATTTGTTACAAATGAAACAGATATACATTACACATATCTGTATCTGTGCACATGGACATATACCTTGTATTTTCCAACATTTACTTCTGCCAAAGACACGTGTTTCTGGCATACAAAAGACTGCATCAGTTCGGCTTTCGGCATAGTATCTTTTGTTTGTCCTATGTCACCAGATTATCTGGTGCCACCTGATAGGACAAAATTTGCTATACCTATGAGGTGTTCCATCAAACTTTACTTCACTAGCCAAACTGACGAAGTCTCTTATGTGACAGAAACACGAGTCTTTGGCAGAAGCAAATGTTGGAATATACAAGGTGTATGTCCATGTGTACAGATAGAGATGGGTGTAATGCATATATGTTTCATTTGTAGTAATAAATGTTTTACTTGAATTTTGTTTTAAGATTTTATTAAACTTCTTCCTCTCTTAGCCCATTTTCCCATCCCTTATAATACTTTTAAATCATGAATAGGTACTACCTGAGCATTTATATAAAAAATATATCAACTTCAGAGTTTTTATTGCATGCAGTACATACAGAATTGAATTTGATTGACAACGCTTTCACTATGTATATATATGCCGCTTTTTCTGCTGATATTAATGGTATATGTTGCGAAGTTATCAGACTATAGATAAATATTGACCATATGGACGACAAGCATTGCTTCAAGATAGCGTTTGTTTGTTAATCAAAATGAAACCTTATAATATTCGACTTTATTTATCACTTTGTAATGTGTCGACTTCTTAAATACTTTTCCAATTTACTATAAAACATGCAGAAATTAATATATACTAATTGCATTAATACCAATATTTAGGTAAAATAAAAAGTTATATCAAGATTATCTCATAGTATCTACGTAACACAACGATACTTTTCTAATTTCTAGTATGCGTTACATTCAATAATATGGGGAAGGTTCAGTAATTAGTGGGCCTAGACAAGAAAACAAAGTTTTTGTCAAAAAATTAATTTATTTTTCAACACATTCTCCTTGTAACGCATTACATTTAGTCCACCGATATTGAAGTATTTTCATTCCTTCAGTAAATTAAGATTTATCAAACTGTTCGAAATTCATTTCAGTGATTACTAAAGATCGCCATTTAGGTAAGCAACCAGCGGCGTCACTGCATCGGTTTTACTAAAATAAAAGTGCTCGTTATTTAGAAAAACGCTTTCCGTTAATTTCACCTACGCGTATTCATAAATACGTTCAACACAAAATTACACTATGATAGTTGTTCATGTGCCATGTGTCCATGTCTCTGTGAACCGACCGAGAATGGCGGTCTAGTGATTAGCTTCTCATTCGACTCAAATCTCATGCCACCGAACGAAGTTTTGAGGTTTGGAAACAAGGAATAGTCTGAGGGAGCCAATCATGGTGAATAAGCTAGAGAGGAAACATTTCGAAATGTATTTCTAAAATTTTTGTATTTGAAACAGTCGAAGTGTGAATACATGGATTATCCTCCTGTTATCGTTTTGCCTTTTCAAAGATAATCGATAAGAAGAATCTTACTGTAGTCAGAGTGTACTGAGAAATATTACATAAAGTATAAAGTATACACTACCAAACGTACTAGCGGAAAAGCACATAGGGGTACAGCAATTATTATGTGAGTAAACATTTGCCATTACGAAAGCGAAAAGTTTGTGAAAGAACATCTTCAAGCGTCATCATTAAAGACGGCAGACTATGTGCCCCAGCAGTGGCGTTGCGTGGAGAGTTTAGCAGAATAACAGTGCGCTTACTTAAAAATAAATAAATCGAATCCCTATACAAAACGTTAAGAAAAAACATAAATAACTTACCCAACATGTTTACATTGTTGCAAAAAAATGCGGATGTGCGCGATGAAAAAACTGCACCATAATATATGTTTCTGTATTAGTCTCGGAAAGGTTCGTACGTAGCGACGTATATATATGTTTATATACAGAGAAGGATTGTTCGACGTTGAGAGATGTTATATTTGCATAGTTAAAGCGCTCTTTGTATCTGTACAACGGATCTTCAGTATTGGTAAAAAGTTGCCCTAATTTTGTAAAATCTACATTTTTATTTAATACACTCTTAAATTTTTCACGGACACAACCTCTTTTTTCATCTTCAAGGATATGCAGCACTAGTTTTACGTGGTCAATAATTGCTAATGAGTCCGATAAGGACAGCGCAGTGTTCTGTAAATTTTTTATTGCGTCCAGTATTGGAACGTAACTGTCGTAAATAATTTTTAAATTTGCTGCAACTTGAGGATTGTTAAATTGAACCCCATCGTATAAGAATTGGTTGCGTCGGCTCGAGTATATCAGGACACAGCGAATGAAATAGCCGAATCCGTTTCGGAGATTTAAGAAAAACCGCTTTCGTTTGTCAGTTGATCCACATCAGGATAAGTTGTACGTATAGTGTTTGTTACAAGGTGTAAAGCGTGAAGCAAACATGTGACATGCAGCAGGTTTGGTTGAATCGTTTTGAGTAAGTTTGCCGTGGAACACATAACCTTGGCAGCATCGGTAACTAACATTAACACTTGCTTCGGTAAAATCTCAAATTTGTGTAGTGTTTCTATTAATACATCATATATCGCTCTGGCAGTACACCCTTGCATTCGTTTACAGGTTAGTAAATAAGGAGGAGAAGGTCCTTGCGGAGTCAGCGTCCGTACTAGAATGGCTAGGATGGACTGTTTTTTAATATCTGTAGTTTCGTCTATTGTTAACCACAGGAATTTTTTTTTACCGTATTTTTCGTACAATTTACAATTCTCTCACGCACTGACGGTACGTAATTCCGTAGCGTACTTCTTGCTGGTAATTTCCACGTAGGATTGTATTTCTTCCAAAACTGACGAAACATTGGGTTTTCCACTTTCTGCATTGGTATATTGGTCGCAATTAACATCATTGTTAAATCACACACAAATTTATTATATGATCTGCGTCCACTATTATTCGATTTATGTTTGTCACTATTTATATGTCTTTGGCACTGACTTGCTTTCCAAGTTAATAAAGTTGTTTCACAAACTAAACATTTCACTACGGTACCGTCATATATTAAATCGGGAAACCGATGTAAAAATTTCTTTACTACGTTAGCATGCAACCGAGTCGATGCATTGTTTCTACGCACTCCCGACATTTTCAACACGATTGTGTTAACAATGTATCGCTTACGTCTCAACGGCAACTGAATTGATCGTCGTACGCCTCTATTCGATCCCTCCACATCACGCTACTGTTCGGACACATAGTCTGCCGTCTTTAGTCATCATAAAAGACGAACGTGATTATTTAATAATCTCCGCAATTTACTGTCCACTTAAATATAAAAAAAGCACAATACGACGAATTCTTTAAAGGATTTGGCAATAAATTCCTGGCAGGCGGGAATGATAATGATAAAAATACTTCTCGAGGGTCACATCTAAAAACCATCGAAGGCGGAGCATTGTTCAAAGTTATTAATTCGAACAATTTGATTATATCTGTGTACTGGCGAATATTGGGCGTCAGGGAAAACAAAATTCCCGATCTCGTTGACATCAGTATTATTATTAAGGGGCTAGATCTTAAAAATTAAAGAAACATCCCTATTTCTGTATTACAAAAATACTAAGGACATATCATTGAAGACAGAATGTGAAATATATGCAACTATAGAAAGTTTGACAACAAATATTCAAACAGCAGCGTGGAATGCAACTCCATCTACAAATAACACTAATGTAAAACAAGAACTACCTCCGTTGATTACCGAAAAAATTAACATAAAGAAAGAGTTCAGAAAAATATGGAAGCTAAATCGAACACCAGAAAATAAAAACCCACTTAACGAATTTTCTAAAGAACTTACGGAATTACTCTCAAATATTAAAATTACAAATATTGGAAAGTACTTGAAATCATCAAGCCCAACACAAACATCTGATTGCTTCTTACGGATAGCAACCAAGATGCTAATAAAAGGGCCACACAAATCAAATCCTTCTATTAGAAATGGCAATAGTTTGGCAAGGAGTGATAAAGAAAAGACAAATATTTTTGGTATTCAAACTCTTGAACTCTGAACAAACTACCGACAATAAAATAGAGAAACATTTGGAATCGCCATTTCAGATGGACCTACCCATAAAGCAAATAAAAATAAGCGAAGTCGAAAATGTAATTATGAAAAAACTCAACATAAAAGAACCTATTGGGTTCGACATAATCATTGGAAAACTTCTTAAGGAGTTGTCAACCAAATGCTTTTGACTTTTGACATACATATACAATGCCATAATTAAACTAGGATATTGAATATTTGGAGAGTTGCTCAGATAATAATGATTCTTCTTATCCTCCTATCGGTTTATTATCATCTCTATCAAAGGTTTTTGAAAAATATATATATAGTTAGTTTACAATCAACAATAAATATAAAAAAATATTATTCCTGATCACTAATTCGGATTCTGCAATAAGCACGGCATCGTAGAGCAAATACATAAGCTAGTGAACAAAATACATGAAGATTCTAACAATAAAAAATTTTGTTCGGCGCATTTATCACTGGCCTATGATATAGAAACTACTTTCTTATCCATATTACCCAAAAAAGTTTTTACATCAGAAAATCCCCCTTTATGGTAGGAAGGCCGAATTTCATAGAAATATAAGTGATATGCATGTTAGGTTAAAAAAAACTTTTTTCTTAGAAGTTTAACAGCCTGTATCTTGGAAAGGGAGTATTTTTGGAGTCATGTTTATATTTACTTTTTTTCTTAAAATAACCGGAAGAATCGGCCCTTTCAATATTGACATTCAATTATGAAGCATATGGTATATGCATCTATTGCAAGCGTCAAATAAGATGGCGAACGGAGGGGGTGCGCAGTAGTCGTTTTTAAAAACGTGCACGCCTACTTACTCAAGTAATTGTCAAAATATATTTGTCAGTGACGGAACATAATGTTTTTGCTAGGGGATCATAAAGTGATATACGCTCAAACGCGAGAAGTAATTTTTAATGTTTACAATTATGTTTATAAACATAAAAGTATATCATTGCTATTCAGCGAAATAAATATTTAGTATCAGAAATATTAGTTGATGAAACGACAGAAAGTTTAATTATTAATGTATATAATGAGAGTTACAGTGATGACGACAACTTCAGTTCCGAAGATGATTAATTTGTTTAATATATTGTACTGTTAGTAATAAAGGAATAAACCATTTATAAATTAAATATTCTTTATACGTATGCAAGCAAATGGATTTGTGTTTTGCGATATTCTTAACTGTCTGTTTGTACATTTAAATCTCATTGCATATGTAAATTGTTTAATTAATTATAACATCAAATTGCTTCCTCTATAAATTTATACTGTTTTAAAATATTCTTAAAAACCTGTTTATACGTTACAATTTCATTATTACTGTCAACACCAAAAAAATGGAAAATCTAAAATTTGATCGTGTGCTATTAATTGTCAGCTTATGTCGATTTTATTCGTGAAAAACGGTTGTCAAACATTACTATTGGTTTTAGTTTGAAATATGCCGAAAGCCCGAATCTTAATCCAATTGAAAATTTGTGAAGCACATGGAAAAAATAATGCGTCGTAATAATTTTAGACAGACAGGAATTGCATTTAATGGTATAAACGAGTGTTGGCAAAATTTAACTGCACAATATTGTAAAGCTCTAATTAGATCTATGCCTAGAAGGATTAATTTGGTAATAGAAAGTAATGGCAATGCAACAAAATACTAAAGTATTATATTTCTGTTAATAACTACCTAATAAAAAATACGACCTTTATGTTCTTGCGGCATATTATTTTACGACGTCTAATTAAATTATTTTGATTAATCATTCGGAAGGCAATGTCAGATAACTTCTTTGAAAAAATCCACAATTAAACAGATTAAATAACATAAAGAAACACAAATTTCTGTGTACGTCAATGTCCCATTTTCTATGGTGGGAAGCGTAATATCATTTCGTTTTGTAATGAACGTATATGCATATAACGTGTGTTCATTTGAAAAGTCAATCTAGATTACTGAAATTTTGATAGAATAAGACGCATATATATTAGTATGTGTTTGTTGTTCCGTAAACGTAAATCCACATGACATTTGATAATGTCAATCACATTTGTTATTTATTTGTATGTATGAAACTGTCAAAATATACGACTTCGTAGGTTAAGTAGTAAATTTTAATTTACGACATACTTCAAAATGTTCTCAGTAAATCACATGCTACTAGATTGACTTTTCAAAGGAACACCCGTTATGTCATTCTACAAAGGTTTAATTGTTTCTGTAACGTCTAATTGATTTCACAGTAAATCTATACTGTTAAAAAATTAAATTATTAATTTATTAAGTGATAAATGTGTAGTTTACGCGGCCTAAGGAATCTTGCAATTTTATGTAAAACCAAATACAAATCTCCCCACTACTTCTAATGCCGCACGAACTTACTCCCACCTCTCGCCATCTTATTTGGCGCTTGGCTTGCTATAGTTAGCATAATGGATATATGTATTAGAATGTAATGGAGTCTTGTAATTTGTTATGGTTCTATTTATGCATTTACACTGTTTGATTAATGTAGATCATTTTTAAATTTGTATATTACGTTCGTTAATTCATTTAACAGCTTTCATAATCATAGAATTATATTGAAGAGACCCTGAAATTTTATCTTCATTGTTTGCATAAATATATCTGAAACAATAATACTGTTACGGTTTAATGACTGGGCAGCTTTTATTTTTTATTTTATGGATCGTAGAGCCGAGTTCATAATTTCACATCGTAAAAACCTAAATGTCGCACGTAAGATAATAATCGCTGATATATTAGCCAGAAATGCAATAAAGAGCTTTACATAACAGTTCTCATAAACTCTATTAATACAATATAATGAAAAAATGGATAGCCAATCTTTTTATTGTATGCACATATAACAATTTTAATTACCTTTACAGTAGTTAATAATGGTTATAATTATATAGATTAATGTATATTGCCAAAAATATAAAGTATAAGAGTATTTAAATACATGGTTATCATAAAAATATGGACTCATTTCTTAACATAATAATTTATTAAGGAAAACTACCATAAAGTGCCAATAAAATCAGAAGGATTCTTTTCATAATAAAGTTTTATTTCATGTTTTATTTACAAGTTTTCAATGTAACTACCACACAACCACAAGGCGATAAATTCTTGCAGACGCGTATTAGCATATCACGGTCGACGAGTTGTCTTGTTATTCGATGTTTAAGATCATCCTATTGCGTTAAACGATGGGAAGTAAACTTGATTTTTTACATATTACAAAAAATATCACGGGGAAGGGTGGGGACCTCTAGAGCAAGATCTTGGGCCCTTTTTCGACAAATCTAATGCTCATATGCTTTTCATTCAAAAAAACTTAAACCATTCCATATCACTGTGGTCTATTCTGTTGAAAAATGAACTGATTTGAATCTGCTTGTAGTTAAGAATTTTGAACCACATTGAAGTAGGACTATCCTATTTGTTAAGCGCGAGAACAATAATTTTTGTATGTTCATGTTTATTTTACTTAAATATATTTATAGTTTATTTAGCATTAAATAGTGGTCGCTTCAAGTTGACACTCTGTGTATCGAAAGTTTAATTATTTAACAGAATAATTGAAACATACATGGAGTGGGTAAAACCTCACCAGTTTTGTAAATACAAAAGTATTTTTAATAATATAAAATATTATTATTGAACTTGTACATGTGTTCTTCACACCAGATCTTTAATAATATTTTGTTTAATTATTTTATTTAAATTGAGAACCTTTACCTCAATTCTAAGAATCAATATCTATTGTATTTATAAGTTTATTACCCTTGTTTTGTGACTATTTCCGCTTCAATTTTCGAATGCATTCAATACCTTGTTTTTAGTCTCACAATCTAATCATAATTTCATGTTTCTAAATAAAGTACAATAAACTTTATAAAGATGAATTAAATTTAATTTAAATTTTGTACTTAGGGATAAGATAAAGACGTAATTAACATAGTTTAAATGTATATTACTAGATGTGATTGCTAGCAAGTATCATGAACCTGAGAAATTCCCGAATTATGTCATCATCAACCGATACGGTTCGCATTATTAGTCATATAATAGTTTGTGGAGGGAATGGCAATTTTTGCCTGGTAGCAGGATTTTTAAACATAGTAAAAAAATAATTCTTATCGTAACAATCAGCAAGAATTCAAACACAAATTCAAATCAAAATTATTTTATACATCAAACATTGGATTCAGAAAATAATTATAGTTAAAAGTGCATTTTTATTAACCAACAAAAAAAGAATGATCCTTCAGCCGGACTCTACCGCAAAATTTCTACGCTATTGCAGTGCGTTCCTTGAAGAAAAGTGATCCATGAACCTTGTTCAGAGATGCAGCATAGAAGACGTTTGCGTTAGGCAGATCTCTTTTATGTTCAACTGTCTAAATCTTAAACAGCAATTATTTTCTTTTTGGGGAAGGAGGGTGTGAAAACTTCAAAAATTTAGTGTTTAGTGGGTCTGCAGAATCTAAAAGTACTGTATATCGGCGGATCGATCATTTTAAAAGTAGTAGAAAATCATTAGAAGACGTAAATGGTTAATGAAAGAAACATTACTGCCGTGGAGAACCTACTGAAAAAAGACAGACGAATGACTATTTCTCAAATTAGTGTACCCCTAGAAATAGATACACAACAAGTTCATGAGATCTTACATACATGATTGTTTGGGCGGGAAGATATCCTTTCTCCATCAAGGGCGTACCGATGAGCCTGTAGAAAGGCGAAATACGTATCTGCGTCTCTGGGGAGGGATATGTTCGGACACGTTCACAAAAAATATTAATAGTGAACCTGTATTTGTGTTCTCACACCAGATTTTTAATAATATTTTATATTATGAAAAATACCTCTGTATTATCATTATACTAATTAATTAATTAATTTCACCATTTTAAATCTACATCATAAGATCATTTTTTGAGGTACTAAGTTCTATCAGAATTTGATAATGAATAAATGTTCTTCAAACATCTGAAAAGGCCACTCTGGCTTTGTACAATTGACATATACTATGGTATATCAAAATATAACGAGACTGGTGCTATTAACTTCTTTCACAACTAGAATTTTATAACACAAAGAATAGAACATGAAACCCCCATCTCTAATTTACTTATCCTCAAGCCTCAAGCTTTGATTTAACTTTTGACGTTTATTACAAATTAATTACTGAATTGTCAGTGTTTGACACATTCATCGAAAAAATGAGAGTTGACATGTCATAAAATTTTACGTTCGGTTGGGTAAAACTCCGACTGAAGCTTTTGATTGAAATTATTAAAACTGCATACACAGATGATAGTTTATCACGATGTAGAGTGCATGAGTGGCATAAGGAATTTAAAGACGGTTGTGAACAAGTGAATGATGAAACTCAACGCGGGCGACCACCAACTGCATGGATAGATTAAAAAATTGCAGAAATTAACGACTGGATCTAAAATTATTGTCGGATTGGCATATATCGAATTTCTGACATTGTTAATTTGTCCACTCAAAAAATTATTCAGGAAGATTTAGGGTACCGAAAGGTCGCGGCAAAACATATTTTAAATGTGATGACCGATTAACAAAAAGCCACTCGAGTGACAATTTGTCGACAGTGGAAAAGGCAACTACAACATAATCCATAGTTTTTCAACAATGTGGTTACATGTGACGAGAGTTGGTTTTATAATTACGACCCTGAATGAAAGTCTCAAAGTATGCAATGGAACCACAAAGGCAGTTTAAAACCGCAGAAGGTAGAAGGCGAAAACTGAAAAGCGCCGGTAAAGTGATGCACTTAATTTTTTCGATAAATTGGGCGTTATTTATGATCATATTGTCCATGAGAATATACAGTAGCTCGAGAGTACTATTCCAATGTACTTCGAGGAACCCTAAAGGTGAAATTAAAGAAAAAACGGTCGCTTTATGAAGACACCGGTTAGATCCTGCATCACGACAATACTCCGACCCACACATCGGCGATTTGTCAATGAACACTTGAAAAATTGGGGTGGTTCACCCTCACTACTCACCTGAACTTGCTCCAAGTGACTTCCATTTGTTTCCTGAAGTCAAAAAGGAATTGAGAGGTCGAAAAATTGAGTCGAATTTAGAGAGCTCAACAACGCAGTGATGGGTATACTAAATAGACTCAAAAAATGCTTTCTCAGATGTTTATGACAAGTGGACCAAACGATGGGACACGTGCATTGCACAGAATGGAGTACCTTGAAGGATAGTTCTTGAAGTTTTCTAAATAAATATTTCATTTTTGTACTACAGCACCAGTCTTGTTATTTTTTGATATTCCCTCGTACCACAATTTAAAATACAAATTTACTGAACTACGGCATCAATGATATTCTTCTAGGAATCTTCTTTTTTAACTTTATTTTATAGTATAGATATTTAAATCGTTTTTATTTTGTTTCATTTTTGTTTTATCTTTAAAAAAATAATATTTTTGAAGAAATATTCAAAATTATGTTTGAATAAATCAAACAAGAGCAGAGTAAATGACACAATACTTTGTAAATATGCCAAAAGAACATCACGCAGCGTTCGTAAATATTGATTTAAATTCAGCCAGCTTGTTATGAAATATAACAAACTCAAGGCCATGTTCCGAAACGTTCGTCTTTATACTTTTTAGTACTAACGTATAGAGATAGAATGGATATCGTACCTATATTTATAACGTCGACAAATATGTATATCAAAAGAAGCTTTTTTTATTTACAAACTTCGCCATTTGAATTTTAATTCGTTCATAATTTTCTGATTTAAGTTGAAAGCAGACGTCTACGTTCGAAGTCGCTTTCAGGGCGAAATATTTTGATATTTCAATAGCTTTTCGTTGACGAAGCTGGTAATTAAACGTGCGGTGTTATTAGAGAACGGACATTCTTACCACATGACTACGTTCTCCGAATACAATGGCCGTTGTCCATTGTTAACGCTGGCGAAATCAGGTGGCCGAGAAAATCAAACACAAATACTTCATTGTATTACGCCGGGATGTACTCAGCGATGTTTATAAATATTTCCAATTGCGGATTGCGTTTAATGGAATATATCCTCCGAATACAATAGGTGTGTTGTCCATTGTAATCGCTGTCGACCAGATGGCCAGATGGTCTAACAAATACTTCATTGAATTACGCCGAGTCATGTAAGAATGTCCGTTCTCTAGTTATAAGGTTTAATAAAATTAATAATGGCTACAATTTGGAATGCACCCTTGTTTTCCTCTTCGGATTCTATTTCTTTATATGTTAGAGACATATTTCCAACATTCTGACAATTGCGTTAGTATTTTCTTATTTAATTAATTTTCATCTACATTACATTACCATTTTACAAAATGCTTTCCATTTAACTGTATAGATTTGTCCCATCATCAAACTAGTTCTTTAGACCCTCTTCACAAAGCCTGTTAAAAGTCTCTTTTATCTATTGATTTACAGCTTTTTTGCGCCATTTAAGTCTCGAAATCGCACACCACAGGAACTTATAAAAATTAATGACAGTTGCTAGATGCCAGATCACTCAGATCAGGCAAACAAAGTGTATAAAGGAGAAATTCCCGTCGTTCGATAAGGGGCATGTATTGTATTATCCTGTAGCAGTGGTGGGCGCTTATCCAACTTTCTATATCAGTTTTTGATAATCAATCATCGCAATGGCCTGGAAAGAAAGATTTGAATAATATCCCGCGTTGATTGTGGTTCTATTTGTTAGGGGTGACACGCTTTGAAATTAGCGACTCTGAAATTTATTTTTGGTCAACAACCAATTTGCTCAATGAGCTGAAACCTTGTCCACTCCAAAATTGTTGTGCAAAATGCTTTCATTGAATTTACCACATGCAAGTACCTATACTTGTATTAACTTCACGAATAATTATTCGTCGGTGATTCGTCAACAGGCGCTTTCTACAATGTTTGATCGCCTGAAACGGGAATTACCTTTCTGGTATGTTCTACCAATTATAAATCGATCCATCTAAAGAAGAAAAGTACGATTCAGCAGACTTGTCGAATTCCTCATGTAATCGTTGAATGATTTCATATGTTCTAGCACAGTTTTTTCAAAGAAACCAACATCTCTTTGAAAATTCACAGCGTCTTCTATAGTGGTTAAATTAACTTCAAGGTATGTTCGCATTCGTTAAGCGGCTAAGACATTGATTGGCGTCGACTAAAATCATCGATGAAATTTGCTGGGACTTGTCTGCATCTGAAAGCATTAATTATTTGCCCTGCATTATTCAGCAAGATCACAACTTCCATAACTTTGAAAACATTTTTCGTTATTATTTATTTATTATGTATACGGTGTCTACAAATGTAATTAATATTAACAATATTTATCAGATGTAATGCTGACATAGAATTCTATATCAAGTAAATTTTCCTCGGGCTTCAATCTGTTTGTTGTTTTCTAATTATTTCACTTAAGCCTTCTATGTTTAATTGCAAAACACGAATCTGAGGCCCAATATCTTTAGTTTCCAACTATTTCCTCTGTAGATTTCAACCGTGAGAGATGCAATATCTAGTTCGATTGCCATTTGTGTGCGACTTTTAGCCGTTCTGTTCGAGCAGAAGGTTGGTATACTATCTTGGAGGTTGTCTACACTATATATCCACGTTTTCATTTACTCTTTGTGTCGGCGTATCGTCAATTCATTAAATAGTTAGAATATTTTATTATATTATACCTATATTACGACCAACTACTGCGATTAAAAAGTATCAAAACTGGCTAAATAAAACTCAAAAGTATTTCTTCATTCGTTCAAAGTAGTTACCTTCTGAAACAATACACTTACTCCCAGGTTTGTCCTAAAAATCGATTCCCAGTATAGTCTTCAGAGCGTTTTTCGAATATTTCGTTTTATCACTGTAATAAATATAAAACGGTGACCACGGATCGGTCTTTTGAACTGTGAAAATATAAAAAAGCCACACGACGCTAAATCAGACGAATACGGTGGTTGCTGAACAATGTATGTTGAATGCTTGGGTAAATAGCCTCGAATAAGCGACAGAGTGTGCCATGGTGCATTATCGTTCCATAATTCAGTACGTTTCAGATATATGACTTCACACAAACAGCCCATATCACTCCAACAATATTCCTTGTTAATGATTTTATCAGTTAGAAAAAATTGATAGTATATTACACTACAGCAATCAAAGAAAGCTTTTAACATGGCTTTAATTTTTGAAAGATTTTGACGTATTTTATGGGGTCTTGTTTCACGTCTAGCACCATGTTATCTGGATTGATAGGTTATTTCGTGATTATAAGCACAGATGCATGTCCCGTTGCTCATAATGATGCGTTATATGATAGGCTAATAGGCAGAAATAATTTCCAGCACATCATTCTTTTTCGAAAAAGATGCACGATTTTGGATTAATCGAGATGAGACACGTCTGAAGCCCACATGGTCTTTCAAAATTGGCCGGATGGAGTCAAATGAAATAGCGGAATTATCTACAAGATTGTCAACCGACAGTTTCTGCGAACGAGATCTTCTATTTCCTTGACATGATTTTTATCAGTTGGTGTCGAAAAGTCGTACAGATAGCGCTTCGTCTTCAACGAGTCCTCTACCTTCTTTGAATATCTGTACCACTCAAATACTTCTTGACATGCATTCCTTGCCTGCACGCTATTTCAACATTTTCAACGTATCCGTGGCAAAAATTTTATTCCGTAAACAAAATTTAAACTAAAAATTTAATATTATTCAGCAATAATCACCATCTATGTCATTGTGAAGTAGATTGTACAAAAAAATTATATCACTTTCACGCCTACGGTTCTCCAAGGAATTGAACCGATAGGTACTTAGTAACGCGATATAGTTAAAATACCATGAGGTGGATAAAATCCAGTATGTTTGAAATAGTAGATATTTTAAAAATTTTCACTGAACAGATTAACAAATTAATGTTGATAGATAAGCGACAATATTAATAATGCATATTCCAATTTAGGGCCAACAAAAGTAAAGTAAAGTAATAGCCGTCCATGAAAGAGAAATTTTACCGTAGTTCCGTACCGAGTTCCGTATAATAAAACCCAGTCTTTAGCGAAGAAGAAATAGTATGTAAGATATGCTCAGAAAACGATAGTCTAGCATTAAATGTGATACCTAAGTCTTTGATAGAAGTACAAAGGGTTAAAGGTGAATCTTTATAACGGTAGTTAAATATGTATGGATTGTTCTTTCGAGTATAACGTATGGTCTCAAAGTTTTCGGAAAAATTTTAGATGTTCAAAATTTTCTCAAAACTGCCTTACTTTATAAATTATATACAGCAATTAAACAATAAATATTTAATCTTAAGCATAATGGCATGGCGCTAGATCAGGCCAAAACATGATATCATCATTGCCATGATATGTATTTAAAAGCTGAAGCAGTTTAGAAGGGCGTCTTTGAATGTAAAGTTGTGCAGTTAAGGCTTCTCCTCGAACATGACCAATGTACGGCTGCGAGATAAATCCGGCCTCAGAAATGGCACGGCACACTAAATTTTCGACCTCAAATTGGGATTTATCTTTGAATTTGACATGTCTGGTGTGTTTTCAATGTCGTCGGTATAAAAACCGCCATTTCCCTTCATCTCTGAATGGGACATATTACCATCATCCATCACAATCAGTTTATTGACAAAATGGATGCGCCTTAACACATGGCAACACCTGAGTATTTTTTCTAACTGGGCCGCGGTACATTTTGGTGCTTTCCTTCGTTTTAGAAACACCACGTTATTTCTGGAAATTGTTCGAAAAGCAGTGGTCTTTGAAACGCCGAATCTTCGACCTATTTCCTTAACGGCTTCAAGCATTTTTGATCTCTCATTTGGCTCGAAATTCATGGTCGACCACTTTTGGGCAAATTAACGCAGGGTATTCCATCTTCACATTCCTTCGTGGTGTGATAAATTGTTGATAAACAAAAACTTTGGGACCATACATTAGGTTAAAACATTGCACTACCACACATTAATATCTAACTTATTAGCAGTAGACCAGAAATTAAGCACATCTATCTGTTTCGAAGAAATATACAGTCTCTCACCAGTAATCATTTAGTACAGTTTCAAGTCGTCAGCAAAGAGTAATTCATGACACTCAAGTACATCGCTAAAGTAATTAATGTAAATTAGAAAAAGTAACGGACGGACGGAGGGTGCTTCTAGGAGTCAAGTAGTGAATAATCTCATCAGGCCATTAAATGACCAAGGAATATGGACGCAGGGGTTCGCCGATGACATTGTTATTGTGTCCAAGGGGAAATTCCCAGGGACAGTGGCGAGCATCATGCGAAATGCTCTGCGAATTGTGGAAAGATGGTGCCTTGAGGATGGGTTAACTCAATCCTCAAACCAAGTTGGTAGTCTTTACCAACATGAGAAATCTAAATGATCTGGACAGCGTAAGGCTGTTTGAACAAGAGTTAGAACTAACCAATAAAGTGAAGTATCTAGGCATAACACTTGATGCGAGACTGAATTGGAGCAGACACCTAGTCAAAGTGGCAGACAGGGCGACGCAGCTCTTCTGGAGATGCAGAAGAGCTGTTGGGAAGACCTGGGAACTAAAACCAAATGTCGTACACTGGCTGTACACAGCAGTAATAAGACCAACGGCTACCTATGGAGCAGTTGTCTGGTGGAGAAGGACGGAGCGGACATCGGCGATGGGGCTCCTCACGACTCTCCAGCGGCAGGCTTTGTTGGGAATCACGGGAGCTATGAACAGCAAGGGAACCGCCTCCATGGAGGCCATCGTGGGTCTCCCTCCGCTGGAACAATTTGTAAAAGCGAAGGCCATGGCTGCGATCATGAGGCTGAAGGCCAATGACATATGGTGTCCTAATAAGGTTGTAGGTGACCATACAGATATCACAGGAACTATACTGGAGGAGCCGATATTTTAAATGCCGGCGGACAGTATGGCACCCGAGATTATGTTTACAGCTAAGCTGAACGTATTTATACCCACCAGAGAACAGGCAAAAGTCGCTCAAGCGATTGTGGTACTGGCACCTGGTACACTTATGGATCACAATGTAGTCAGGGGACAGGTGCAGGCATATGCAGAATGTGCCCTAGAATGGAAGATATCAATATGTCTGGGGAAGCATAGGACGGTTTTCCAGGCCGAATTGTTTCCGAGGAAATTCGGGAAGCCGGCTGCGCAAACAAAAATATCAACATAATGACCGATAGTCAGGTAGCTATTAAAGCCATTATGAATCTATTTACCAGGTCTAAGCTGGTGAAATATTGTAAACAGGTCCTCAATAAACTGGCACGAGGTAATACTGTGTCGCTGATATGGGTGCCAGAACATTAGTGAATTAAAGGCAATGAGACGAACTGCCGACGAACTGGCCAAAGAGGGTACTAATAGGAAATTATTTTTAATAATATAAAATATTAAAAATCGGGTGTGAAGAACACAATACAGTTCATATATTGATGATCCTGTAGAAAGGTGAAATACGTATCTACGTCTCTGGAGAGATACATTCACAAATATATGAACTTGTATTGTGTTCTTTACACCCGGTTTTTAATAATATTTTAGATGATTAAAAATACTTTTGTATTATACAAAATTGGTGAGGTTTTACCTACTCATGTACGTTTTAAATTATTTTGTTATCGCTAAGGATTCCGCTAAAAGGGAGATCCGATTATGGCTACAAAGAGAACATAAAAAGAAATGGAGGTTAACGGAAGTTCAATTCCATACTAAAACACTACTAAGCGAGCTGGACGGAAGGTTTTCAACCAAATTTAGCCTAATTCATAGTAACGAAAAAGAAATTAAAATAATTACCCGCTTAATAACTGGCCATTGTCCTTTAAGGAAGCATCTGTATAGCATGGGCTTGGTTAGCGAGCCCTTGTGTAGGAGATGTGAAAAACAGGAGGAAACTAGCCTTCATGTAATATGCACGTGTGAGGAACTATTGGATCCTACGAGTGTACTCAAACTTCCCTTGAGGAGGATAGTGGCTTTTATCGAGGACACAAGACTAACAGAGTGGAACTGAGAGATCTATTTTTGATAGTACAAAGAGCAGTTTGCTGAAGTGTTTGGAAGTGCTGACGTCCAACCCAAAACAGAAGAAGAAGATTGCTTCCTTCAGGCACTACTGAAGTCAGCGAAGTTCATTTAGGTCGATGACCATTAAACTAAACATACTGAGTTCTGTCACACAAGGAATTTCGTTGTAAACGTACTTAATAACTTATTTTTGTGTATTTTCATTTAATCAAACCAAAAAGATAGATAATATTTTTGTATATGAAATTTAAAAATTGAAATATCACACTATCGCCTTATCACGACAAATGATTTTGAGCAGTACCGGAAGCTTATTTTTAGTTCCATAGGAGGCGATAAATATTACGTCCACTATATTTAAAACAACAGATTGATAGCTGTAACATTGTGTGCTAATACAATGTCATTTAAACACAGAATATTAATAAACACATGAAAATACTTCTGCAGCTTGAATCTTACGAAATTTAGTATTGTTTTAGACAATATCAATAAATTATTTTATATTAATAAATAGATTATTGTTTTAGACAATATCAATAAATTATTTTATATTAATAAATAGATGACATGTTTCGCTACGATGTAGCTTCTTCGGATCTTATATTACTACTACAGTAGTAATATAAGATCCGAAGAAGCTACATCGTAGCGAAACATGTCATCTATTTATTAATATATAATAAAGTGTAATATATACTGGAAATTAGTATAAGTGTTTTACTTAAAAAATTATTTTATATCTACAATATCTCCATTCTATCTATCTATCAACTTTTCTATCTTATATCTTATAATTCAAATTATAGAAGCCGACACTACCCATTAAAAAATAAACTGTTCCTATACGATTAATTACCACTTGAAATACTTAAATTAAGATACTTATCGTGACATATTACTAATCGTGAATCGAAACCACAAGGGTTAATCAAATAAATAGGACTGTAATTTCATCCTAACAGTATGGAATTGTATAATTTTGAGCTGGACAAATATTAATCCATTATGTGGCGTGCAGAATAAACCGATTTGAAACTACATGTATGTATATGCGATCAATAGCTATTAAGTTTAAGCACGTATTAATTACATACAGACATGAAACCTTATTGATATTTTCATTGGCTTACGACGTTTCATATTGTACTATTTGAGGCAATGACGCCAAATCACCTCTAAATATGTTAGTAAATATTACACTTAAGTGAAAATAATACTTGCAACTAAATTTAGAAATTGTAGAGTAATAATGTTAATTTAAGATTAATCCATTTATTCGTGGAATTATCGCATAGATAATTTTTAATCGCTCAGAAGTATTTTCTTAACAATATGCTTTCATCATCACCTATAATATAATTCAATTAGAATCAAATTAACATAATTCCATTAATAGTATGTGAAAATATAAAACATAAAAGTATTAATTATAATAAATAGAACAATTAAGTAAGGAAATAATTAGAGCAACTACAATAATTATTTCTAATTGATTTTGTGTTGGGTGCTTTGGAAACCGAACTGCAATATTTTATATGAAGCAGAATGAGCGAATACATCAAAATACCATATACTCATATGTATGTATTTATGTTGAAAAATGCAACAAACAAAAAAAAAACTCTATTCCATGACTATACTTTCGCTATTTATTATAACTTTTTCAGAGAAATTAAATTAGAGGAACACAAAAATATTATAATTATTATTATATTATTAAACAATGTTTAGACCAGCGATGCACATACCGCGGCCCGCGCGCCGCAGGCGGCCCACTGTCGATATTTTTGCGGCCCGCCAACGAATTTTAAAAATTGTTCGAAAATCTACAAAAGCAGGCAAAAATCCATTCAAATCAATATTTCTTAACTTTTTATTTTATTCTAACTTTTGTAATTGTTAGTAAGATATGTATCTTTAAGTACCTACTACTTTCTTGTTCAGGTTTACTGTAGGACAGGTATGCTCCTCGTCGTTCCAAGCATATTGTTACGAGACTAGAAGTCTGTCGAACCATCTAGATTACTCGAAGATTCGCGAAACACGTCGGTATTAGCCCCGAAGAATGTGGTAGGTTCTCGATGTTAGGTAACTCGTATAAATACAACGCATCGCCCGCTATCGGGACAGTTAAGTTTTAACTACGGACAAGCGAACGTTATATTGTTTGAATTGTAATCTGTGAAGAATCAATATTTCGTCGTTCGAACTTGGTATCTACCTACGCAATAATATAATATCAATTTTGATATGAATAAACCAGGCCCCAGTAAAAAACGTTAGTTGTAAGGTTGAACATGAAAATCGACAGTTTCAAGATATTTGGACCGAAAAATACTTTTTTATTTCATCGCATAACAAAAGTGTTAGCAAGAGTAGTGTTTCTGTTCCGAAGGAATATAATGTGAAAAGGCATTATGAAACCCAGCATCATACTTTTACCAAATTCACCAGCGAAGATCGAACGCAAAAAATTTCCACTTTACAAAGGGAACTAATAGGCCAGCAAGCTATATTTACAAAACCAATTCAAGATGCTGAAACAGCTACTGAAGTTAGCTTTGTAGTATAAAGATGGTTGAGTTTGTTAGTGTTTAGATATTGCCGCAAAAAAAATGTGTCCGAAAGATGCAAAGAGGTTTGAGAAAATTCAACTAAATCGGATGACTGTTCAAAGAAGACTTACCACATTAAAGTTGTAGTACCTACTGTAAACATTATAAAATCACGAGGTCTCGATCACCGACAATTCACACAATTTCTCGAGGATATTGAAAGCGAATATGGTGATCTCCTGTTTTACACTGAAGTAAGGTGGCTAAGTTGTGGGTTGTCACTAGAGCGGTTTTTTAACATGATTGAAGAAATCAAAATATTTCTGGCGGAAAAGAAAAAGGACGTCTCCGAACTCGACAACCCTGATTGGCTGTGTAACTTAGCGTTTCTTGTAGACATCACAAATCACTTGAATGTCTTAAATACGCGACTCCAAGGCAAAGATCAATTGATTTCGCAGTTATACTCTCATGTTTCGTCCTTTCAATGCAAATTGAGTCTTTTCAGGACACAAATCAATTCAGCCAATTACAGCCATTTTCCGAACTACACAAAAATTATGGAGAAATTCAATAAAACTCATGTCAATTTCGCTTATGTTGAAAAAATTGATATTTTAATACAGGCTTTTCATGATCGGTTTCTAGACTTCAAAAAAGTTAAACCTCTATTGGACAATTTTCAGCAATGCTTTCAATATTTCACCCGAAAATGCACCGGAATCAATACAGCTGGAATTGATAGACATGCAAAATGATGATAATTTACGAAACAAGTTTAATAAAGGTAATTTACTCAACTTTTACCGATGCGTTGACAAAACCGCATATAAAGAGTTGCGAATAAATGCATTGAAATGCGCAAGCTTATTTGGATCGACGTATATTTGTGAGCAAACGTTTTCAGTGACGAAACTTAACAAAACAAAAAATCGAAACCGTCTGGCAAATGAAAATCTGGAAGCAATTTTACGCGTGGCGACAAGTAATGTGGAGCCAAACATAAACAAAATTGTTAGGTCAATGCAATGTCATGCATCAAAATAATAAAACATGAAATATTACATTGTAATGATTAGATTACATTACGATTACATAATTACAACAAACATTTTTGAATGTGCTTTTATTTTTATCATTTGTAGTAATTCATACTATTTAAAAATAAAAATATTTGTATTAGTAAGTATTGTTTGTAGTGGCCCGGCCTTGGCTTATAATTTTCCCGAGTGGCCCCTGTTCTCTATAAGTCTGTGCATCCCTGGTTTAGACTGTATTATAAATAAGATCTGCATAACGACTAATGAATTGGTTGTGAATTTAATTAACGTAAAATATTACAAATAATAAACTGAAAGCATTTTTATATTCATAATATTTATTGCCTAACAGTTAATACCAATTACAGGACAATAGTAAATAATTTATAATGAATATACAGAGTGTAAATGAAATACACCGATGTTCGCTAATATATAATAGATACGTAAAACAGCAATTCAATCTGCAGAAAAACTTATTCCATCGAAACTTGAATATTTACGAAAATTTAGGAACTCTTTTCAAATAATTGAATCTAAATATGTAATTGAAATTATATGTTTTTGATTCAACAAACAAATAGGCATTTATTTGTTCAAGTTCACCAAAAATCCCGTTGGCATTTCAATAATGTATTACGTGTTTGTGTGAAAAGTTTATAAGCGTGTATTCATTCATTTCCTAGATATAAAATTTATTATGTATTAGATGTTGTGTTGTTATTTATAATTAGGCCAATGACCAGATCTTTGTAATATCCCGAAAAGAAATACAATATAGAGTCTTGTAATTTTTAATTGAATGTTCATAAAATTAGATATTAGTGTATAAATCACCTTTATGACAAAAAGCATCATAAAACTAATTTATACAATAATATCTAAATTCTTCAACCAGTCCAGTGCTATAGAAGTTGGCTTGTGTCAGCTCGTGGATGCCACCAGGGAAACTGCTTCTGAGCAGTCGTCTATTATGTGGGCCATAGTTTATTCCACATTTCCGCAGTCGCATGGACTTGTAGCTGCTAGTTTCCATTCGTACAGCATTGCGTTGCACCTTCCGGGCCTGTACGGAACGTATATTCTAAGGATTAGAAATTAAATCTCTGTTCCTCAATTCAGGGTATTGTTCGAGAAGGGCTATCTGGCAATCGTTCACATTGATGGGTGCTGAACTTCCGTATCTAGCCAAATCGGTCTCCAAGATTTCAGTCGGATCTTGGGGACGCTCTCCAAATCATCGTGTATGGGAAGATCAATGTTGTTGATAATCTTAGCCCATTCATTCTGTGCTGGAGCGAGACATTTGATATTCGGCGGGGCAGTGTTAGAGAGAATCGGTAACCAGAGACTAGGAGTAGATCTAACAGTGCCAGTGGCGATTTCCATTGCATCGTTAAGTTGAATATCTATTAGTTTGGTGTAAGAGCTTTGATACCAGATAGCAGTACAGTATTCAGCAACAAAGTAAGCAAGTGCAATGGCTGCTGTTCGCAAGGTTTCCCCATACGCTCCCCATGAATTGCTGACAAGTTTATGTAATATATTATTGCGTGTCTTCACCTTTCGACTAGCTTTATAGAGGTGCTGCTTGAATGTCGGAGACCAGTAACTTTACGCCCAAATATTTAGGGTTGGGATAGGGTTGGCATTGATCTTACTACGACCAAATTAAACTTATTGAACTTATAGCAACACATAAAAATATATGTTTCATTAGTTTCATTACATATACATACATAACTTAGTTTCTTTTTGAATTGTGAAGAAATATGTCAACTATTATACGTACAGTGTAAAATTAAAGAAGATATTGTAATAAAAATTTAGACACGAAAATTAGGGATGAAGAGACATCATTTGAAGTATGTATTCTTGAAATATACGAAGTGTAAAAACTGAAACGTGCAAAAGTTATACTTTTTTAAATTGAGCGCCCTATATCTTTTTACATTTTGGGATTCTCCTCGATAACGCGATTTCAACAAACTATAACACTTGGCGTCTAAAGTATTTAGCTTGAACTCTACATGTAAATGAAAATCAGAATTTTTAGAATATTTGTCTCTCAGCTGATAAAGGATAGGGCGTGTTAATAGAACAAAACTTTTTTTATTAATAGATGCAGTTGTTTTTTAATGGACTTTCTACGTAAAA
Organism: Melolontha melolontha; assembly: GCA_935421215.2. Taxonomy (NCBI): domain Eukaryota; kingdom Metazoa; phylum Arthropoda; class Insecta; order Coleoptera; family Scarabaeidae; genus Melolontha; species Melolontha melolontha. The sequence continues at coordinate 160,173,624 of OW285237.1, read as the reverse complement.
TAAAATAATGTCGAAGTAGCATAAGAAATTATTTTTTCTCCATTTCAATACAAAAACAGCAAATAAATACGAGAGATATCAAAATATAACGAGACTGGTGCTATAACTTCTTACACAACTATAATTTTATAACAAAAAGAACAGAACATGAATCCCACATCTTTGAAGTACTTATCTTCAAGTAGGCTTTGATTTAACTTTTGACGTTTATTACAAATTAATTACTGAATTGTCAGTGTTTGTCGCACTCAACGAAAAAATTGAAGTGGAGCAAAGATATGCGATAAAATTTTGTATTCGGTTGGGTAAAACTCCAACTGGAACTTTTGAAATGATTAAAACTGCATACTCAGATGATAGTTTATCACGATGTAGAGTGTTTGAGTGGCATAAGAAATTCAACGACGATTGTGAATCAGACGAATTGATTAAAAAATTGTAGAAATTAATGATTTCATCCAAAAACATCCTCGGATTAACATATATAGAATTTCTGACATTATTAATTTGTCTAATGGTTCCACTCAAAAAATTATTAATGGAGATTTAGGGCACCGAAAGGTCGCGGTAAAATTGATTCCAAAAGTGATGACCGATGAATAAAAAGCCAATCAAGTGACAATTTGTCGACAGTGGAAACGGCAACTGCAACATAATCCACAGTTTTTAAACAATGTTGTTACATGTGACGAGAGTTGGTTTTATCATCACGACCCTGAATTAAAGTCTCAAAGTATGCAATGGAAGCACAAAGGCAGTCCAAGACCGCAGAAGGCGAAAACTGAAAAGCGCCGGTAAAGTGATGCACTTAATGTTTTTTGATAAATTGGGCATTATCTATGATCACATTGTACCTAGAGAACATACAGTGACTAGATAGTACTATTCTAGTGCACTTCGAGGAACCCTAAAGGCAAAATTAAAGAAAAAACGGCCGCTTTATCAAGACATCGGTTGGATCCTTCATCGCGGCAATGCTCCGGCCCACAGATCAGCGATTTGTCAACGAATACTTGAATAATTGGGGGTAGAAATCATGGTTCACCCTCCCTACTCACATGACCTTGCTCCATGAAACTTCCATTTGTTTCCTGAAGTCAAAAAAGAATTGAGAGGTCGAAAACTCGAGGCGAATTTAGAGCTCAATAATGCAGTGATGGGTGTACTAAATAGACTCTCAGAAAATGGTTTCTCAGTATGGCAAGTGGACAAAACGATGGGACAAGTGTATTGAACAGAATGAAGAGTACTTTGAAGGATAATTGTTGAAGTTTTCTAAATAAATGCTTAATTTTTGTATTACAACACCAGTCTCGTTATTTTCTGATAATTCCTCGTACTTAGCTATTTAATCTTCCGTCGGTCGCATGAGTATCAAAACGATACAAGTAAACTTATTTTCGTCGTTGTTGCTTAACGCAAAAGTGGAGAGATTCCGCTTAATCAGTACCTTTCTGACTTTCTTTTAGCTCCGTTTCAGTGAGCGTTAGTTTTCGTTATTGTTACGGTGTGCTAAGCAGCGAGCATCTTGTATCAAATTGATGCCTTCCGACCGAAAGTGTAAGTATATTTGCAATTATTGTTCTTTATTGAGTTTATCTTTTTATGTAGCTTATTATTAGCTTATAATGTACATTATTCACTTTTTCCTATGTTTTAGTATAATGGATCTGAAGTCCAATTATTATAATTTGAACTATCCTAAAGAGGTAGAAGTTCTTCAAAAGTTTATTTTTGATGACTAAGAATCGAATCCTATCTAACTAGAAGATTATTAGTATTAGTTTATTCATACATTTATATTTTATTATGTACGTATTCTAAATTATGAATGAAAAGCAATTAAGAGTGCAATTGTAATTCTACATTTCCTCTCAGTATCTATATACGCGATAACTCATCATATGTTATAGGAAGTACTTACAAATTTTTGTAAGTAGGTATGTAATTACAAGAAATCAGCAAATAAATTTTTGCACTCCTGAGACAATAATAAATGCATGTTTTGCAAGTCTACAAAACAAATTCGCCAGACACTTGTTTATTATTTTAATAAAATTGTTCTCGCTCTAACCAGTTTTTTATCTGATGAATTAATACATGAGTCGACAATTAATGTAGACCTGTTAAAGAGAAATATCAACGAAACAGTATTACGTTTAGATCAAGTGTTTAATTTAGATAATAACGCAAATTTATTGAATTAAATCAATTATCATAATCATTCTTTATTGTTATACAGGATTTTTCACGTAACCCGTTCGTTAGAAGTTTTCTATGTTAACGCCTTAGGATACTTTTGAAAATTTGTGGAAATCTGGATGCTTGATGTATTAAAATAAAATATTTACACTCATCAACCATTTTCGGTTATACCGGAAGTCCTAGCCAGCTTTGATATTTTAAATAGAATATTATACTTTTTATTACTTTTTTAGATTCATTGTAAAGTACATACTATAACACTTTATATTAAGGTTTATTTTGCAAAGAATTAACCGTTTTTGAATTATTTTGATTTTTGTGAAATTTTTTTTTCATTGTACTTTTTAAAACCGTATTTGATCTGAACTACGTCATATTTCTACTGGATACAGCGAAAGGTATAATATTCTGAGTAATTTAATAAATCTCGTACAGGGTGTTCGAAATTTGTTGATTATTTATATAATCTTTAATTAAAGAAAAATCGATTTTTTTAAATGGAACACCTGTAGATGAGCACACCATAGTAAGTAAACAAACATTTTGCATCGAGGTATAGGCTTCCCTATGTCTATCTCTCATAGTTTTAGAGCTATTAATGATTATTTTCTAAATTATATTATTATTATTATTATCAAGAAAAATTGTAGAAGTAAGCCTTGAAAAGTAAATCTGATCTGTCAAAATTGTCACAAAGTTTATTTCATGTCTAACTTGTTTTATGTTTTTCACAAATATGCAAGACGAATTAAATATTTATTCTAATAGAGATATTTTGTGTTTATTCTACATTCATGGTGAATCTCCAAATTATTGAAAGAACATGTCGACTTTTTAATGAAAAATACCCACATTTACCAGCAATGAATAAAACTAAATTCTAAATTACTAATGATTATTTTGTAAATTGAGTATTATTAGTAGAAAAAAATCTAAATAGTTTTGGAATTATACCAATTATATATATATATTCATCAAACTTCTTGCGAAAAGGTTAGAAAAGGAAATAAATTTCAAAACTGAGAAAATATTTTATATCATATGAGACAACAAAAATAACCACACATTAACAAGCAAAAAGGTGAAGAAAATCAATATATTAAAGACACATAATGCGTTAATAATGATATTTGCAAATGTTCAAAATGATCTGCGATCTAAACAAAGCATGACTCTTCTTAAGTCTGTTGTAGTTGCTTTTCTTACATGCTCAGCGTTCAAGTTGCGAAAACCGTCTCTTACTCTAGTTATAAGCTATTCTTTGTTTTGCTCGGGGAACGTATAAACCTCATTTTTTATTTGCCCCATAAATAAAAGTCAAGGAGAGTCAGTTCGGGCGATCTAGGCGGCCAGAACCAAAGTCTGTTGCGGCAAATCCACTTATCCTCAAAGATAGTGGTTAATTCCCGATATACCTCATGTGAAGAAGGAGCAGGTGCTCGATCCATTTGAAACCAACATAGGTTATTCAAAAATGGCAGTACTTCTTTCCTTAACTGTATTGTAACTTAATTGTAGATACCTGGCGCTTGTTAAATTCTCGTTATAAATTTCATTTTCGACGTGGATATGTATAATTATTGCAAAAACAGCTAAAAGTGTCTTGAAAATTTGCTTCTCTAATGGCATGTGGATTTTGTTGTGCCCAATGATGACAATTTCTTCTATTAAGAATTCTTAAAATTTTAGATAAAAATTTGAGATCTTCTTGTGTTTTAGTTAAAATAAACTCGCAAAATTTAATTCTTCTTTCTTGATCTCCTGGACAAGAAGCCTAAACTAATTGGAAAGAATAAGGATGCATTTTATTTTTCTTTAAAATCCTTCAACGTACATGATATTCCTACATATGCAGACGTCGCCGGTATAGAACTGATTGGATGCGCATGAAGATATCCCAAAAGAACGATATCATTACCTTCGTCCCCCGTAATCGGTTTTGACTGTCTTTTTGACTTGAATACCAAAGCGAATGGAATTTGACTCTATTCGCTTCAATTTTGTTTTATTCGTTGCTGGTAAATGTGGGTATCTTTCATTAAAAAGTCGACATGTTCTTTCAATAATTTGAAGAGATTCACCATGAATGTAGAATAAATTCAAAATATCTCTATTAGGATAAATATTTAATTCGTCTTGGATATTTGTGAACAACATAAAACCAATTAGGCACGAAATACACTTTGTGTCAATGTTGACAGATCAGATTTATTTTTCAAGGCTTACTACAACGATTTTTCTTGATAACGCTCAATTTAGAAAATAATCTTAATAATTCTAAAACTATGAGAGATAGACATAGGGAAGCCTATACATGTACGATGCAAAATGTTTATCTACTTACTATGGCGTGCTCATATACAGGCTGTTCCATTAAAAAAAATCGATTTTTCTTTAATTAAACATTACTTAAATAATCAATAAATTTCGAACACCCTGTAAGAGATTTCTTAAATGTTTTGACATTACTCGGAATCTTATACCTTTTGCTGTCTCCAGTAGAAATATGACGTACTTTAGATCAAATACGCCTGATATATATGGTTTTAAAAAGTACATTGAAAAAACAAAAAATTTCACAAAAATCAATATAATTCAAAAACGGTTAACTTTTTGCAAAAGAAATCATAATATAAAGTGTTACAGTACTTTCAAGGAATCTAAAAAAAAAACAATAAAAAGTATAACATTTCATCTAAAATATCAATGTTGGCTATGACTTCCGGTATAACCGAAAGTGGTTCATGGGTGTAAATATTTTATTTTAATACATCAAGTATCAAGATTACGTGCCACAAATTTTCAAAAGTATCCTAAGGCATTAACATAGAAAACTTCTAACGAACGTGTTACGTAAAAAACCCTGTATATAGACCTGAAAAATTAGTAAGTTCATTAATTATCGCCAAGTAATTCTAGCATTTTTATAAGAACGACTTTTTTTTTAATATCAAATCCGCAACAGGAAATCGTTTTTTCAAATTTTTGACAGACTTTTAGTATGGGTTACTTTAATTAAACTATGGGATTCCGATTTAAAAATCTATTTGGATTCGAACCAAGTTTATAAACGAATTTGGAATAAATATAACATCTACTCTGTCAACACGATATTTTGTTTACTACAAGCATGTATTCTATTCCTAACAAAAAAAATAAACAGTTGCTTTTAGTACCTATGCCAAAATGTAGTATTAGTATCTATTAATAAACCACGATTTACATTTATTTTACGATTGTTTCGTCTCAGAACATTGATATACTTTATAAATTGCAAACTTAATTAACATGGCAAGGTTGCGTTAGAGTAATGTAAGTTAGCGATTATGCAAAGTTTATAACAAAGTTGGAATAAAGTCACTGCCACATTATTATTTTGAGCATGCTTGAAAAACGCTTTCAGCCGACAACAAACTAGTTGTTAAAAGATCGACTGAATATGCAGTGTTGGCGCTTGTGTCCAAATATTTTCTTTTACGTCGTTTTAAAAGATTACATCTTTTTACATTTAATTTATTATCCTTATTAAATATGTCTACTACGTTTTGCTTAATAATGATTTAGTAACAGTAATTTAAGAATCCAGATACTGCAGGATATAGTAAAGCTTGCGAAAGGAGAAAAGAAACCTTTTAAAAAAAGATATTTAAATTAAAATGATATGAAGAAAAATATTTTAGAAGGATTCAAAATTCTGTTGATAATGTAGAAAGTATCTTGCCACCCAAAACTTATATTGATTAAAATCAACAATGCAGTCCAATTAAATAATTAATATAGTATTATATAATACATCTGCGACAATTGAACACCAAAACGTTAACTAAAGGTGGTGATATATACCGGCCTGCTAAGAATTTATGGATGGTCGATCTTTCCATGCGTACGGGTGACACCATTAGTAATGTGGACTTATGACATGCATATAATTTCAATGGGCTCCCCAGTTAATTGCCCTAGACAAGCTTGGTACCAGTATGATTATACGTATAGATATACAAATTTTTATTCTACCAACAGACTCGGACAATCATTATTTAAAAATAAAAAGAAATATTTTTCCTTAAATGTAATACTAGTTTTCATAAATAAAAGATATTCACAATATTCACAATAAGTTTCATTACAAAATTAAACTGGTATCATACCAAAAATTAGGAATAAATATGTTTCATATTTCAAAATTAACTGAGGTTAATTCAAAATAATGTATTAAAATGTAAAAGTAAATCAAAAGAAAAAACAAATGCTTCTGAAATAAAATTATACGAACTATGTACATATCAAAATAAACGTTATTTGTATTTGAATTTTATTGCAAAAGAAATATTATAGAAAATGTTTAAAATTATTGACGTGAGAGCCTGCTATTACAGACGTCAATAATTATTTGTTGAAATTCTTCCAAGTTATAAGCCTTGTGTTCTCATGTCACCACATGAGAACACAAGGCTTATAACTTGGAAGAATTTCAACAAAGTTTGTTTAAGGTAACCCCACAAGAAAAAATCTTTCGTATTGTTCATGAATATACCTACTTCTTCTTACCATATTTCAAGGGATGAGCACCGTTCATTTTGCCGACTATAGTTCATACAGTTCATTTCGCATTATATCGACCCGGTTTGTAAGGGTTAAATTATAATTATCCCAAATCTCCGGAAGCATTGGTCACTTCTGCAAATGAGATGTAAACCGTAACAGCAAAATACCATTTTCCTTTCGAAACTCCTTTTAATATTTTCTCGAAAGCAAGCAATTATAATAATATTAAGTGCAATATTTCTCAATACAATAAAAAAACAATTTATCATCAATTACGAGTATGCTGCGAAACTATAATGTAAGGTGTTATGAGCCTTCCAGTCTTAAATATATAAACGAAAAACTTGAATAGATTTAGTTTTATCCGCAATTGTTATACATATTCTTTTATAGTTTATATAATGTACTGTCATTTACAAACAAAATACATAATATCTCTCATAACTGGACATTACTGTATTTTCAATTTCATATATTTAATGTGTAATTATTATGTATAAATATTTGATAACACCGACACATTAAATACAGAGTATTTAGCATGCTATAGTCTGTTCGCCGCAAAGATAGAATGGTTATATGAGACAAGCACGTATAAAACCGGTTTCAAACGAGCGAATGAAAGTAGTCGCTGATTTCATAGGCGATAGATGGCGCTGTACTAGTGTTATATTTTGACAGTCGAGAAAGTAAATTATTAAAATATTTTTCATAAGCCATAATGTAAATTTTGTGTAATTTCGGGTTGTTTTAAATATTATAAAATGGTGGAATTTCCGTAGGCTTAAGAAATATTTTTGTAATTCTCTACTCAATTAGTACTGAAAACGGTATGTTACAGTTTAAAATTATGATCGTAACCTTTTTACAGACATGAAGAATTGAAAGAATCATGTTCAGCAATTGTTATCAAGCATGGAGGAAGGAAAAAGCAATAATAACAATAATAAGGTGAATGAGAAAATATTGAGGCTTCCAAATATTGTTAATTTCTTATCCTCAGACACCTTTTATATCTTTACAATCGATCACTAAATGGTGCTTTTGACATGTATGTAATCACTATATTCTTAAAGTTTGACATTTCTCAATGAGAAATCCTGGATAGCTTAGATATTAAGTCAGTACTTTGTAGACAGCGACAGTTTTAAGACAGTGAGTTTGTAAAATACTGGAAATTATTCGTGAAGGTTTTCGTTGAATGATTTTTTACGATTATAAAAAAGGCCTAACAAGAATGCGTTATATATCGCTTCGGTCAACTTTTGGTAATGAAACACCATCAGAGAAGACAGTTTACAATTGGTTTGCAGAATTTCATCATGGTCGTGCCTCAGTGAGTGATGAATCACGTAGAGGTCGACCAAAAACTGTTGTGATTCCAACAAACATCGATGCTGTGCGGAAAATGATAGAACACGATCGACATGTGACTTACAGTGAAGTAGGGGCATCTCTTGGTATATCGCAGACTGCATTTCATTCGATTTCACATGAACATTTATATATAAAAAAATATGTTCCAGATGGATTCTACATAACTTGACCGAAGCACAGAAGCAGCTCGTGCCAATTGGTGTAAAGAGATGCGTAAAAAATTCGACGAAGGAACCGCAAAATCCGTATAGTAACGTCACAGGTGACGAAATATGGATATATGCGTATGAGCCGGAAACCAAGCAACAATCTACTGTACGGGTGTTCCAAAACGAACCGAACCCCACAAAAGTTGTTCGCGCAAGGAGCACTTCCAAGAAAATGATCGCTTGTTCTTTGGCTGTACAGGACACACCGCAACAATTCCTTTAGAGTATCGAAAAACTCTTAACGCTGAATGATATACAATAATTTGTTTGCCAAAAGTTATAGACAAAATCAGGAGGATTCTTCATCACGACAATGCGAGTTCCCACAGCACGTCTAACAGTTGACTATTTGAAGGAGAAAAGTGTTGAAATAATGTCTCATTGTCCATATTCACCTGACTTGTCGCCGAATGATTTCTGTTTGTTCCCAACTGTAAAACAAAAATGCGTGGACAGAGATTTTCAACACCTCAAGAAGCAGTGAAAAAAGTCGAAAAAATGTTTTTAGAACTGGTTCGTACTCATGCAAAAGTGTATAGACCATAAAGGCGAATATTTTGAAAAACAATAAAATAGTTTGTTCCCAAAAATTTTGTTTTCTTCCCAGATTTTGTAAAAATATAAAAGATGACCCTCGTGTACATAAAGAAAATTGAAGGACTCCAAATTTACGTATGAAGATTGAATAAGTGTTAAATTGTTGAAAATAAAGTGATCAATTATACATAGGTACCTTACTGAATACATTTGGATCTATTTAAAAAGTCGATCTAATAATTTATTCAGCATTTTCTAATAATTACATGTGTGAATATTTATTTAACTAATATGTTGCATGTACACTATGAAAATAAAATCTTTTATCTAATTTTGTTTGTTATGCAAAGGAAATAGACGATAAATTAAAAAAAAAACAAATAAATGCATCTACTGAGGTACCTATCTACTATAAACACTTGATTGTGATATCCCTGCTGCTTTGGCTGTATATTCAACAATTCTTGTTTTCTGTTCATCTGGCTGTTGTAATTTGCGTATTTTGTATATAGTGAATACGGATTGCTTTTCATTTGCAGAAAAATGCTTGCTTTTACGCTTTTTCGGTGGTGATTTTACCATTTATAATGAAATTAACTTAAACTAAGCACTGATGATAGATGGCACATTATGTGCTACCTACAGCAAGACTAATTTTACAATAAAATATAAAATGCAAATATATTCAAAATTACGGCAAAATTCTAAGTAAACAACGTAGCTGTAGCTGACAAAGTTGGGTTATGTCACCGAAATTTCAATCGTTTATAACTGACTTCGTTAATTTTAGCCAACCAATCAAAGAGCTAGTTTTTGTGACCACGAGCTGATCACGCATTTTTTGCACTCTTTCTATTGGACGGATAGAGTATAGAAACTGGCGGCCCTAAACTCGTCCCCGAGCAGGTACTATCTAATGCCCGCCACATTCATTCTCCCCCATGCTAATTACGGTGTTTTAATCCCTTACATTAATTTGCCCCGAAAAACAGATTAAGAAATTTATACGTTCTTGGAAATATATCCTGCCTATTAAAGTTGTCCTGCCTATTAAATACAAATTAAATTCAAATTTATCTAAATTTAAAATTTATTCAAATCTACCATATATACAATATAACCTATAATGTCAGTCTGAAATAATATTCCTGGCTAAGAACTGCCTTTTATTTGTGAGAAAGTATGGAAAGCTTCGTCAGTTTGAGTGAACGTGGAAATCAAGTGCTAATTGTAGATTCTGTAAAATTTACCAAACACACATCTTTAAAAAGTGGTGAAATATGTTGGCGATGTTCGAATCGCTCTTGTAACGCAAAAGTTTATACTGTGGGTGCCGAAAATTTAATTGCGCGCAATGAAATAGAATATAATCATGAAAAGAATCTGAAGAAACTAAACAGACAGACAGTAAGTGCTAGTGTTAAACGTAAAGCAACCGATGACATTTGTGAGAAGCCTTCAGAAATAATACATTCAGCTATAAAAGGAAATACTGGTCATTTCAGTACAATCATCGTTCAAGACATTCATTACATTAGCAACAATTTATGTAATAACAGAAGAAAATATCTGCCGTCCTTACCGAAAAATAGGGCAGAAGTTATTAAATGTGTTACAACATTGAATATTACGACACTGAAAAAAGAGAATTTCGTCTTTATCATCGACGAAGTTGAAGATATTGTCGTTTTCACGTGCCTAACAAATGTGACTATTTTATGCAAAAGTGAAAAAGTATATGTCGACGGTACATTCAGTTACTGTCCCGATCATTTTCTGTAGTTTACACTGCATATATTACAAAATGGGTATTATAGCCCACTAGCATTTTGCTTACTGCCGAATAAAAAGGAGTATTCTTACAAAACACTTTTTAACCTGTTGCGAAAAAAGTCTCATAGTTTAGGTTTAAATCTGAACCCAAAAGTCATCGTAGCCGATTTTGAAATTGCAATCCACAATGCCATAAAAGCGGAGTTTCCAGATTCCAAAGTTATAGGCTCCAGATTCAATTTGGCGCAAGCATGATTCCACAAAATTAAAAATTTGGGCCATGTTCCTTATTATAAGAACGAAACCAGTGAAATTGGAAAGTGGCTGCGCTATATATTTGGTTTGCCATTTTTAAATCCGTCGGAAGTAGGCGATGGTTATGCTTTTGATTTTTCGGAAATACAACCTCAAGATGAACGTTTATCACACTTTTCCGATTATTTGGTTGACAATTTTATTTCAGAAGAAGCCGTTTTTCCACCTAGTTTGTGGGCAGAACTCAGCGATAGCATAGAAAGAAACACAAACGCTTGCGAATCTTTTCCACCTTAAATTTAATGCCAGTTTTTATTATACGCATCCATCAATTTTTCATTTTGTTGAAATTTTGAAGCAGTTTCAAACAGAAACTTATATAAAAATTCAAAGTTTATCTGAATGTGCAAGAATACGAGATCCAGTCGTGCGTAGACGTAAGCAGTGCGTTACTAGAAAAATCGATGAGTATAAAAATGGATCCGTTTCGAAATTCGATTTTGTTAAATGTATAGCTTATTTTTATAAACGTTAAATGTAAATGCTAAATGTATTAGTGCTTGTATAAAACACAAGCAGGCATTTCTATTCCGTGCTTAATTAATAAAATATGTTTTGGGGCACTAACTGAGTTTTTATTTCTTGCATAAGTAAATATGTTATCTATAGATTTTAAATAAGTATATGGGTGATTCATACTGCGATAAAGTCGGGGACGAATTCATGAAGCTATTATTTGTGGACCTACTCTTCTCGGGGCAAGTTTATGTATATTTTTTCAGGTACGAGTTTAACTAATTACTAGAGACCGGACACATCGGGCTGAAATGGACGTCATTACGACGGACGATATAAATAGTCTACAACATCTGTAAGTACATCACGAAATTGTTGAATAGCACTATTCATTCGGTTAACCGTAAGTCTATTTTTTGTGTGCGGTTAACCGAATGAATAGTGCTATTCAATAACTGCGTGATGTACTTACAGATGTTGTAGACCAGAAATGCACAGATTTATAGGGAACAGGGGCCACTCGGGAAAATTATAAGCCAAGGACGGGCCACTACACAGAATACTTATTAACACAAATATTTTTATTTTTAAATAGTATGAATTACTACAAATGATAAACATAAAAGAAGATTCTAAAATGTTTGTTGTAATTATGTAATCGTAATGTAATCTAATCATTACAATGTAATATTTCATGTTTTATTATTTTGATACATGACATTGCATTGACCTAACAATTTTGTTTATGTTTGGCTCCACATTACTTGTCGCCACACGTAAAATTGCTTCCAGATTTTCATTTGCCAGACGGTTTCGATTTTTTGTTTTGCTAAGTTTCATCACTGAAAACGTTTGCTCACAAGTATACGTCGATCCAAATAAGCTTGCGCATTTCAATTGATTTATTCGCAACTCTTTATAAGCGGTTTTGTCAACGCAACGGTAAAAGTTGAGTAAATTACCTTCATTAAACTTGTTTCGTAAATTATCATAATTTTGCATGTCTATCAATTCCAGCCGTATTGATTCCGGTGCATTTTAGGGTGAAATGTTAAAAGGATTGCTGAAAATGTCTAATAGAGGTTTAATTTTTTTGAAGTCTAGAAAACGATCATGAAAAGCTTGTATTAACATATCAATTTTTTCAACATAAACGAAATTGACATCAGTTTTATTGAATTTCTCCATAATTTTTTTGTAGTTCGGAAAATGGCTGTAATTGTCTGAATTGATTTGTGTCCTGAAAAGACTCAATTTGCATTGAAAGGACGAAACATGAGAGTATAACTGCGAAATCAATTGATCTTTGCCTTGGAGTCGTATATTTAAGACATTCAAGTGATTTGTAATGTCTACAAGAAACGCTAAGTCACACAGCCAATCAGGGTTGTCGAGTTCGGAGACGTCCTTTTTCTTTTCCGCCAGAAATATTTTGATTTCTTCAATCAAGTTAAGAAACCGCTCTAGTTACAACCCACCACTTAGCCACCTTACTTCAGCGTAAAACAGGAGATCACCATATTCGCTTTCAATATCCTCGAGAAATTGTGTGAATTGTCGGTGATTGAGTCCTCGTGATTTTATAAAGTTTAGAGTAGGTACTACAACGTTCATCACATTTTCAAATCCCAATAATTTTGATGTATAATGCAATGAAACTGCATTAATTTCTTGGTATCTATGTTTTTAGTTTGTAAATACTCTTTTAACATAGTTATTATCCTAGATTTACTTCCAACCATTGAAGGTGCTGCGTCAGTCGTAATTCCAGATAATTTCGTTAAATCCAAATCCATTATAGAATATTTTTCCAGAAGAGCATTGAGCATGTCACTCCCCTTGGTTTGACTGGTCAAAGAACTCATACCAATAAGTTCTTCACTCACTTCAAAATTTTGCGTTACACCTCGTAAAAATATTAAGAGTTGAGCAGTGGAACTTATATCTGTAGATTCGTCGAGTACTATAGAAAAATACTCAAAACTTTTCGATTTCGTAGCTAATTGCTCTTCTATATTAGCTGCTACTGCGGTAAGTCTTCTTTGAACAGTCATCCGATTTAGCTGAATTTTCTCAAACCTCTTTGCATCTTTCGGACACATTTTCCTTGCGGCGATATCTAAACACTGCTTAACAAACTCACCATCTTTAAAAGGTCGACAAGTTTTCGCTATTATTCGAGATATTTCAATTCTAACTTCAGTAGCTGTTTCAGCATCTTGAATTGGTTTTGTAAACATAGCTTGCTGGCCTATTAGTTCCCTAGTGGAAATTTTTTGCGTTCGATTTTCGCCGGTTAATTTAGTAAAAGTGTGATGCTGGGTTTCATATTGCCTTTTCACATTATATTCCTTCGGAATAGAAACACTACTCTTGCATATTAAACAGACACTTTTGTGATTCGATGAAATAAAAAAGTATTTTTCGGTCCAAATATCTTGAAACTGTCGATTTTCATCTTCAACCTTACGACTACGTTTTTTACTGGGGCCTGGTTTATCCATATCAAAATTGATATTATATTGTTACGTAGGTAGATGCCAAGTTCGAACAACGAAATATTTATTCTTTACAGATTAAAATTCAAACAATATAAACGTTCGCTTGTCCGTAGTTAAAACTAAACGGCCCCGATAGCGGGCGATGCGTTGTATTTATACGAGTTTCCTAACATCGAGAACATACCACATTGTTCGTGGCCAATACCGACGTGTTTCGCAGATCTTCGAGTAATCTAGTTGGTTCGACAGATTTCTAGTCTCGTAACAATATGCTTGGAACGACGAGGAGCATACCTGTCCTACAGTAAACCTGAACAAGAAAGTAGTAGGTACTTAAAGATACATATCTTACTAACAATTACAAAAGTTAGAATAAAATAAAAAGTTAAGAAATATTGATTTGAATGGATTTTTACCTACTTTTGTAGTTTTTCGAACAATTTTTAAAATTCGTTGGTGGGCCGCATAAATATCGACAGTGGGCCGCATGCGGCCTGCGGGCCGCGGTATGTGCATCGCTGTTGTAGAGAATTTATATCATCTATCTTAATTACGTCATTTCAGCCCGATGTGTCCGGTCTCTGCTAATTACTTAATTTTATTTCTGGGGACGATTTACAACAGGATGCCGGATATTGAATATTTACATTTTCCACAGTTTGTAGTTTTACACCCTGTAGTTTAAAATTTATGTACGATTTTTAGCAGCGTTGTTGTTTTAGGAAAAGGCACATTTTCAAATATAAAAGGGAAACGAGCGACAACCTCATTTGCAGAACTACCACTAACGTAGTATTGCAAATTTTAATTATTATAACATATCAAAAACAATCAAAAGGAAACTATTTTAATAGTTAAAAAATTATGAAATTGATTTTAAAAACAATGTTCGTATTTCACAAGATTACTTCATTTATTCTAAACGAGTTTATATAAACTGTTGTTCCATTTTATTTATTATTTTTATCGTCTATGGTGCTCTTTTAAGAAACTTGGTCCCGTAGCAAATAAAATCGCTCCTAGTATTTAATAATCCCATATATATTCTGAGTGTAGTTGAATACTTGCAAAAATATAAAAGGAATTTTCGAAAATCTAAAGAATTATATTATTTTTTGCATTTAAACAAGGTCATGTTTATATCTGATAATATATTTTTGGTTGCTTTAAAGTGTTAAATTGCTACGTTAAATTCTATTCACTATAACATCTTACCAAATATAATTAACTACATTTCAGTCCCTCTTGTGAAAATATAATACTATACAAACATAAGCAAGCCGTAAATAAAACTGAAAGTTAACATGAGACACAACAATTCATCTATCGGGAAGAAAGAAAATACGATAATAAGCTTGGTTAGAACCTATGTATTATAATCTTACAATGATATAAATGTACATACCTCCTTATGCTAGCCAAATGCGTCAGGAAAAACGCAAAATGTTATTTTTGTTATATGCCTTATTATTGGCAGGTAGGTGTATTTTTTCGTTTAACAAGTATAGATTTTATTATTAGTATTGCAATACTAAAATTATAATACTATTTAATGCAAATATTTTAGTGTGATATGAATGATAAACAAGTCAAAAGAAGAAAATCCATTCTCAACAGCTCACAAAATTAAATTATCTGGAATGAAGTACTAATTTATTACTTCTGTGTTGAATATACACTTAACTGAAAGGAATTTACGATTATCCAGAAAAAGAAGAATGATTTCAAGGGAAGACTGTTATTTTTATTCTGTAAGCTCGAACAAATAGTTAGGATGATAAAAGTAAGAAGTCTAAAACCTACGCTAATATTTCATTTGTTGCAAAGCTAAAACTAAATTGGGAAGAGCTAATGATTGATGTATTGAAGTTAAAAATATTGGAAATATGAAACCACGCCTTCTTATAAGTTCCCACATATTACTTTTCTTAAAATTCTGGAAAAATAAGTAAAATACTATGAAAAAATTTCCATCAAGACATCAGATAGATGAAGAAAGGTAAAAAAAAAATTAAGGAAAAACACGAAAATCGACTATCGGTGAATGCTGACTTTAGCCGAGAGGACAGCTACAAATCTATCAATAACACAAGTATACACGGTTTTGGATCTAAGCAACCAAAAGCTGTTTCTATGGTTATTTGGGGCGCTGAATCCGAATCTGCACTCCGTTTTTTGATTTTGGTTCTAGTTTTCGAGATATTAAATAAACCCAATTTTTACAATTTTTGACAATTAATCTCCATTTTATTCATTAAAAAGTGTTAAATTAGAAATGAAGAGCAGTCGAACTGAGTCGCTTGTACTGTTTGGGATCTGTTTCACGCATTAAAGTCCAACAGTAGTCGCTCATCATGCCCTCGTCCCAAAATCCTTGGTATCGTTTTTCGATTTTCGCCAAATCTTGGTGTAGTCGCTCTCCTTGCTCGTCGCTTGTATCACCCAAGTTTTCAGGAAAAAATTCGAGATGGGAATGCAGAAAATATATTTTGAGAGACATTCGAGCTCCAATCTTGCAATAATTTTGCAACAAACTGTCGATTATCTGCTTGAAATCCGGGGATTTGCGGTTACCGAGAAAGTTGTGAACAACATCTTGAAATGATACCCATGCTGCTGCTTCATTGGGCGTTAAACATTTTTTAAAGTTTCTGTCGGCCATTAATTTTCGAATATCAGGTCCGACAAATATTCCCTCTTTGATTTTGGCGTACGACAACTTGGGAAATAACTTGGTCAAGTACTCGAAAGCCGGTCCTTCACGGTCGAGCGCTTTGACAATGTTTTTGATAAGGCCCAGCTTTATGTGGAGAGGTGGCAAGAAAATGTTCTGTGGGTTCACAAGTGGTATAGAAGAGACGTTTTGTTTTCCTGGTTCATAATTAGTACGGCTTGGCCAATCTTTTTTCACATAATGTTGGTCAGTTGCACGGCTATCCCACAGACACAAAAAAACAGCAAAATTTGG
Source organism: Melolontha melolontha (assembly GCA_935421215.2). Taxonomy (NCBI): domain Eukaryota; kingdom Metazoa; phylum Arthropoda; class Insecta; order Coleoptera; family Scarabaeidae; genus Melolontha; species Melolontha melolontha. Next base: position 160,156,738 of record OW285237.1, on the reverse strand, counting down.
TAAAACCAGATTGCATCCCCATCAAGAGACCAATAATCTGTAGGAAAAGTATATAAATCATTTATTCTTTAAAATTGAATTGAAATTTATTTTCAAACCTTCAAATCGCCACAAATTTTCCTTTGATGCTCTTTATATTTTATCTTGGTAAAAATTTTACATATTGTATCGTAGCATTCCTTCGTTTGTACTGCATGATTATATTTCCATTGTGTATCAGAGCAGCTTTCAGGCTGTATTTTGAACCATCATGAACAAACGCCATTCATTTACATCGTATGGTGTATTCATCGCATCAAACAAACCGTTGATGTCATAGCAGAAGCATATATTCTCCTCTTTTTTGAAAAACGGTAAAAGCGCCTCATTTCTGGTTCTATATACAGTGACTTTTGTTTGAGTGTCAAGATATTTCCACTCCTGCATCCGTGATGTGGGCAATTCTGATTTTTGTTTCGATAAATTCAAATCACGAACCAAATCATTGAGTTCACTTTGCGAAACTAAATGTTTTTCCTCCATGTTAAAATCGCTTCCACTGTTCGTCGGTGATGAACTACAAGTTTCCATGTAATTTGCACTCGTACCTGGACAAATTGGCAAAGGATCATTGCTCGCACGGGGAACTGGCTTAGACACTGATGATACTTCAGGATATTTATATTTTGATAGTTTTTTTGCATTTACACCGACGACATTCATCAAGCAAAAGTAACAATCATCTACATGATTTTTCGGCTCTCTCCATAACATTGGAAATGAAAATGAAAAACATACTTTTTTACCGCGTGACCACTTGTATAATATTGTGCTACACGCGTTACAAAACAATTTCGGTACCCACAGCTTGTGAGTGTTTGATACAGAGAAACCAAAATAATAAAAATATGCATTTCTGATCACATTAGTAATAACTTTGCCACTTTTTCTGATCATATAACATCCGCAAACATAACAAAAACACTTTGAATCAACTTTACAATTCTGTCTTTGCATTTTCACACGTTTTGGATTCCAAAAAATAACTTTAAAAATACAAATTAAATATTGTTTCTAGCAACGCCAACAGCTGACTGTCATTATGATAGCGCAGTGCTGCCTACATGCGCGAACTCCCAAAGTAGAACCAATTTTGAAAAACGAAACCCGGATTTGAATTCAGCACCTCAAATAACGTCAAGATTTGTTCTCATCTGCTCTGATCCAAAAGTTGACCGGAATTTGTAAACTTGTATAATTGAAGGAATTGACTGAGAGATCTTAATTGCCAGTAAAGAACAAAGGTTTTGAACAATTTGATAGTAAAATCTCAAAAGTTTTGTAATATGAACAGCAGTTATAGTATTTCATGAGGGATGTCTTTTATGTTTTACATACTGGGACATAGAGGACGCTACTAATCGAATGTCAGTACTAAAAATTAACCTCCATCTTTAGTTAGCCTAAACCCAAAGTTTCAGGGCGATACGTTTAGTGTTGTAGCTACAACGAACTGTCAAAGTTGATAAGTTAGTCGAAAAATGGAATTAAACCGTGAAAATTTTCGCGCAATAATTATAATTTTCCAAGACAATTATCTCAATAAGAATGCCTCGCCGAGTTGGTTTCTGTTTTCGGTAATGAAGCACCACATCAATCAACAATTTCTCGTTGGTATGGAGAATTCGAACGTGGACGGATTTGTCTTAGCGACCATCCAAGAGCAGGAGCACCAAAAACGGCAATCACTCAGGAAAACGTCGACGCTGTGCTGAAGCTCATCAACGAAGATCGACATATAACATATCGCAAAATTGAGGCATCATTGGGGATTTCAAAGACCTCAATTCAAAAAATTTTGCATGAAGAATTGCGTATAAATAAAATAGTTTCCCGTTGGATACCGCATCTGTTGACCGAAGAACAGAAAACAGCTAGGGTCAATTTGTGTCAAAAAACTCTATACCGCTTCAGCACAGGAAACTCTAAAAATTTGTACAACACCGTGAGTGGTGATGAATCTTAGATTTACTCATACGAGCCAGAAAATAAACGCCAGTCGTTGTTCGGGGGTTTCAAGGTGAAAAAAAGCCAACAAAAATCATCTGCTCTCCAAGTGTCTCCCTAAAGATGGTCGCGATCATTTGTCTCCAAAGCAGGTTATGTAGCAACAATTTCTCTACAAGATTAAAGAACTATTACTACCGATTAGTATACAACCATTTGTTTGCCGCAAATTATCGCTGAACTATGAGAAACCAACCCATAACGACGAATCATTCTCCACCAAGACAATGCAAGTTCGCACAAACCTCACAGGACAATTGAATTTTTAACTCAACAAAACGTCGAATTGTAAGACCATCCTCCGTACAGTCCAATCTAAGTCCCCACGATTTTTTTATCTTTCCGAAAGTCAAGAACGGACTGCGTGGTCAAAGGTTCCAGTCGTCAGAAGGAGCAATCGATGCCTTTAAAAACGCAATTTTGACTGTACCAACAAACGAGTGGAATAACTGTTTCCAGAGTTGGATTGCATTAATCTTCTTGGAAAATACTTCGTAAAACGATAAGGCTTTAAAAGGTATCTACTATTTTATTTCAAAATATAAACGATAATCCTCGTAGCAGCTAGAAATTTAATTTTTGAGGACGAAAAATCGCCTTAATTTTATGTTAAACTTACCTATGAAGTAAAGATTTTTTCGTCAATGATAACACGAGAAAAATACAAAGATCTTTGTGAAGAAAGCTGTGGTAATGATTAAGTCGCTGTTGCACATAGACCATTTTAATAAACATTGGAAAATAATTCCGAACTGCTGGGGTTTACTTAATCCTTGACAAAAATGGTGCAATAGTAAAAAAAATTATTTAGTGCGTGTTTATTGATAAACATCTTATTAGATGGATTACTTGAAGAGCTCATAGAGTCAATTCCACTGCGACCTTTCCGGATATATTATGGTCCTCATGTTTTGTTGGAGTATATCTTCTAACCTTATTCCTTTAATTATAGCTAGCAGCTTCCAGAGAAAACCCTTGGGTTCGTTATCTGGAGTTACCTAGGCTCCTTTACATATGCCCGATAATACCAGCATTGATTATGGCTCTTTATGCCTGTATGTAGTCTGTTCTTAAAATTTAAAACATTTGACATAATTTTAGGAATGTTTCAGTTGTATAAGAATTAATTGTTTCTCAGTTTTTTTTACACACAGAATATTAGCAAAAAGAGAGAAAACAACTTTTAGAGAAAGAAAGTGTTCGTTAAATAATATTCAAAACTCGAATTATTCAAAATGCCCTCCTTTTGATTTTATGCAAGCTAATTTTGTGGTCATTCGTCGATTGCTGCACGTATAACATTTATATATAAATAAAATTCCCATTTGTAGCACCATAATTATTTTCTCCCTAATGGGATTACGACGAATTCGTTCTTTCAGTGTTTCGACAAGTGTTGGAGTTCTTACATAACCTAGGAGGCCCGATCTTTTGCTGTCGTCAATAGAGGAAATTTCATTATACCTTTCTAAGAGTAGGATATACAAGTTGATTAATTCGCAGATTTTGAAACGAGGACAATATCATTGCGTAAAATGGTTGCCACGATTCATTCTTCTTTCAGGCACTATTCCATAATTTTTTGTTTCAGTAAAGATGGCCTATTATTTTTAAATATTTTACAACATGTCAAATAATATAACATAATCTTAAATTTACTTGCAAGGGCTACCAACTTAAATTTTATTATACCAAGTTTGTAACAGAATTGAATACGCGACTATGTATGACTACTTAACTAGTAAATATGTTTGGTATTTTATTATAGCTTCTTACTACACAATAAGTATAATATTGTAGGCAAACTTTTATAAATATATTAAATAAATAATTTGAGCAATTTGTAGAAAATTAGCTGAAAATATCATAAGTCCTAATGTACACACACTGGTATTCTTTTTTAAATTATTAAATATTTGACACTCATGGTCGAAATTTTGAAGTGCAAATAAATAGTATATTAACAAAGATTGCGAAAAATCTACATTTCTCATTTCTCTAAAGCTTACCCACTAAAAACTCACCAAATATTAAAAAATCTTACTTACCGAAGTTAATCTAGTCTAATATTAAATTATATTGCAGTGAGGTCTTTTATGTTAATTAATAACAGATTGTTTAAGTTTCAAGAAATATATAATGTAGATACTGTGGCTTTATCAGGTGATTGTGATGATAAATACAAAATCTGTTTACTAAATTGGTGTTTATTACAATTATTATTAGGGAAGGGGTTGTATATTACAGATTCAGTTTTAATAGGTGGGGGCTATTCACATCTATCTTATCTTTTAAAATTCTACCTATTTTATTAAATTTATTACTTGATTAATTATTCGAAAATAAAACACTTGGCTTAGTTTCACAACTTCTTTAATTAGATACACTAACAATTGTTTCGGCTATTAAGCCATTATCAAAGAGCTATCTCAAACTAAAACTTACTCTACTTAAGGTTAACATATATACCTGTGTTCCTTATGGGTGGGAGAATGTGGGTAATTGATATTTAAGATTGTATCGATATAGGGGGTATTTATGAATTCTAATTGCGTGTTTGTGATCACTCGATTTTGTTTTTGGGCTTTTTTAATTTCAAAAAACTCTAATATATTTATTATATTAACTTTATTATATTATATTAACTTTTTACTTTTTGCTACATTATGAATGAGGTTACAGGTTATGAGGTTATGTAATATATTAGAATAGTGTAATATTATAGATATTACAATACACAAAAAAGACAACAAGTTAGTATATAAAATATATAGAAAACCTACATTTTCGGATAATATATTACACGCTAACGCAAATCAATCACAAAAAATTAAAATGTCAACTTTCCATAGCTATATACATAGAGCAACAAGTATACTACTAAATAAGGAAGCCTTTAATAATGAAATAAACACAATTAAAATAATAGCAAAAAATAATGGCTACAACCCAGATATCATCGATAATTTGATAAAACATAAAGAAAGGAAAACACTTCAAAAATTGTTATACCCAGAAATAAATGAATTAAAGAAACCTAGTTGGCATGTAATCACTTATATCCCTCCCATAACACAGAAAATAAACAAATTACTAAAGAAACTCAACATTAACATAGTGTGGATGAACAAAGTAAATTTAGGTACATTGTTGAATAATACTAAAGATAAAATAGATAACTTAGAGAAATCAGGAGTATATTCCATAAAATGCCAGAATTGTGAAGCGATTTATATCGGACAGAGTGGCAGAGGTATTAATAAACGGTTAACTGAACATATTAGAGATATAAAATATAGTGTTAAACACACAGGGTTCGCGGAACATTGTATAGACCAGAACCACTTACCCGATATAAGAGCTGTAACCTCATTCATAATGTAGCAAAAAGTAAAAAGTTAAATATATTAGAGATGTTTGAAATTAAAAAAGCCCAAAAACAAAATCGAGTGATCACAAACACGCAATTAGAATTCATAAATACCCCCTATATCGATACAATCTTAAATATCAATTACCCACATTCTCCCACCCATAAGGAACACAGGTATATATGTTAACCTTAAGTAGAGTAGGTTTTAGTTTGAGATAGCTCTTTGATAATGGCCTAATAGCCGAAACAATTGTTAGTGTATCTAATTAAAGAAGTTGTGAAACTAAGCCAAGTGTTTTATTTTCGAATAATTAATCAAGTTATTACAAGAATGTTTCACCAAGAAATATCTGCGAAGTCAACCAATGAAATTAAATTTATTAATTTTTAAACTTCCAATACCGCAAGTTTTCTTGTATATCTAAGATTTGAAAATGATTATTAAATTTATGATTAAATTCTAGCAGCTGTTGGAAAAGGTAGAGTACTGTAATAAATAATAAATGTTGCAAAGGTTTGGCATTGGTGCAATAATCTAATTTTAAACTACGCTAATTAAATATTACTTGTAAACCTAACTATAAAATTTAGAATGAAATTTACTGAGAGATATACAGTGTACGTGAATTTGCTTAAGATAGGCAGCTTACAGATTATGTATTGAAATCGTTCACTAATAAAAGTAAGATACAAATACGTGTTTACAAATTTTTTATCGTTGAAGCATATTTTCAAAGTACACAATTTCTTAACGGAGAATGGCAAAATTCTTACGCAGAATGTAAGGGACAGTTTCATTTGCATTTTCCTAATGGAGTTGTGGATAATATCGCTTTACATAATGACGTGAAAAAGTTTCGGGCTACAGGATCTGTCTTAAAAGGCAAAAGTTCTGGTAGACCACGTACACAGTAAAATACTGTTGAACACGTAGAAAACCTTGTTGGAGACAACCCACATACGTCGTTTTTCAAACGAACATATCTTCTAGTACCGTTCATAGAATTTTGAAGCGTCGTTTATATATTGTAATGACTCATTCGATGACGCGAGGCGCGTCATCGCTCTGGACGTTTTCTAGACAGATTTGGAACATATGAACGAGATATATAAGCCGCGTCGAAGAAGGGATAGACTCTCGATACCCAAGTCTCGCGAAGTATACATAAATATAGTTACATAAATATAAAATACATAAATGTACTTATTGTTGTTAATAGTTAGTTTAAATATTAATATAGTGTGTGTGTCTAAAGTTATTGTTAGTTTTATTTAAGAACCCGAAAGACAAACTTTACAGTGGTATTCAGGTGTGGACTAAGTAATAAATAATAAACTAAGTAGACAATTAAGTGTTAATTAAGTATTCGTTTAAATAAATATACAGTGCGGAAAGACGTTATTTTAAATATCGTGATGGCCAACACAATGAAACTGACTGAATTAAAAGTGTCCGAGTTAAAACGAGAATTAGAAGAGAGGGATGAGGATACAACTGGCAAAAAGTCGATCCTCCAGCAACGGCTTCGCAATGTGTTGATCCAAGAAGGCGAGGATCCAGAGAATTATGTCTTTCAAGTTCCAGGCGGAGATGCTGACGTGAATTCGCTGTTTATGAAACTAGAACAAATGGAACAGAAGAACCTGGAAACTTCTGGAAATTTAGCAAAAACTCTAGAACAAATGGAACAGAAGAATCTGGATAGTGCGAAAAATATGGAACAGCGTCTAATAGATTCGCAAGTACAAATGCAACAAATGGAACAAAGAAACCTAGAAACCGCTAGAATCCTCGAGAAAAATCTGGAAAAAAAATTACTAGAAAATTCTAGAAACTTCGAAAAAAGTCTGGAACAAGTGGAGAAAGTTCTAGAACAGCGATTGGCGGAAAAATCAGAAGCGTTAAAAGAAGAGGTTTTCACAGCTGTAGAGGAGAAAATTGGAGAACATTCTAGACTTTTAGAGGCAATAATGATTGAGATGAAATTACCCGCTACCACGAGTCATTCTGATCCCAAGCAGGTCAACGAAGAAGTCATACCGCGGCCCATCGAAATAAAAGAAGAATTTGTGGCTATTTCAAAGACCAGAATCAAGCCGCCAACCTTTGATGGAAAGACGTCATGGGCAACTTACCTGACGCAATTCGAAGCGGCCGCAGAAGCAAACGCATGGTCTTCTGCCGAGAAGGCGACTGCTTTAGTCATAGCATTAAGGGGTGATGCTAGTGATATTTTACAGACATTGCCTCCTGAGGAACGTAAAGATTATTCTCAACTCATTAAACGCTTGGAGATGAGATATGGCCATGCACATTTGGAGCAAGTATACCATACCCAACTGAAGAATCGATCACAGAAGAAAGGCGAGAATCTTCAGGAATTTGAGGCAGATATTGCTCGTCTAGTTCGACTTGCATATCCGATGGCGCCAGATAATTTCATGGAACACCTAGCGGTCCAGACATTCATAGATGGTCTCCGGGATATTGATACGCAGCAAGCATTAAGGTTGGCAAGACCGAAAACCTTGATCGATGCTTTGGCGCACGCGCTTGAGTTTGAGACTGCAAAGCAAGCCTCTCGGAACCATGCTCGTGTCTGCACTATTGACAAGCAGGAAAATGAGGAGTTCATGGAGCAGGTGGTTAGTAGAGTTCTAAACCAGATCAAATCAAATAAAAGAGTACTGCGATGCTGGAATTGTGGAGAGATTGGTCACGTTCGGAGTAAATGTGGTAAGGTGGCCAAGAAAGCATCGTCTGAGCAGCAGGAAAACTAAAGCGGGTCGATGAGCGAGGGCAATCATCGATCCAGCATCAGGAAGCCCCAAAGACGCCTGGCCAAGTCGCATCCCTGCAACATCAAACCAACGGCCTGTATGTGGACGCAGTTATGGAAAGAAAGACCTATGCTTGCTTGCTAGATACTGGATCGACGAAAACCATAGTGCGACCCGATTTAATTCCCAGAAATAAAAAGTTATTTTCTAGCAAATGGAGACTTAGGACAGCAACAGGAGGAGCAGCTTCTGTGGCAGGTGAAATAGATGTCAACTTTATCATAGGACCAACATCAATCCGACATCGTGTTCTCGTAGCTGACATAGAAGAACAAATAATCTTGGGATTAGACATCATGAACACCTACGGCTTCCAGTTAAATATGAAAGAAGGCACTTTAAAAATAAATAATGAGGAACTGTTTCTTCATGGAAAAAATTGTGGGAGTGTACAAGTAATTACAGCAGAGAATGTTGTTCTGGATGCAAGAAGTGAGACATTTTTGACGGCGTGTACGGAAGGTGATTATTTGGACGGAAATGTTGCAATGTTGGAACCAAAGGCTGATGATGACGAGGTGGGTCGAGGAATAGTAGTTGCCAAAATGCTGGTTAAGACTCAGAAGACTGTACCGATAAGGGTAATGAATGTAAACCATTACCCTGTTTCATTGAAGAAGGGTACTATTTTGGGGTGGTGTTCACCAGTGTCGGCCGTCGTTCATCATATAGAGGCGAAGAAGAATGGATTCGTGCAGGTTTCTGAGAAATTGTCCAAGATAATCGACTCCGCCTGTCAAGGATTGAGCAAGAAGGAACAAAATCAAGTTAAGGACCTAATCAAGCATTATGAAGACGTCTTCGAAACTGAGACTGGTACGAAAGGTAAAACCAATATTGTAATGCACAAAATAAATACCGGCGATGCAAGTCCAATTCGACAAGGACCAAGAAGGTTACCACTGGCAAAACGTGAGGAAGCCAAGCAAATTATACAAGATATGGAAGGCCAAGGAGTAATTGAACCATCGAATAGTCCATGGGCTTCACCAGTGGTCCTTGTCAGAAAGAAGGATGGATCTACCAGATTCTGTGTGGACTATCGTCGTTTGAATAGTGTAACCAAAAAGGACAGCTATCCTCTCCCAAGAATAGACGATACGCTAGACACCTTGGCAGGAGCAAAATGGTTCTCCACTCTCGACTTAAAGAGCGGTTATTGGCAAGTGGGAATGGATCCCAATGACAAAGAGAAGACTGCCTTCAGTTTAGGCACAGGACTTTGGCAATTTACAGTCATGCCATTTGGACTGTGTAACGCCCCAGCTACTTTTGAGCGACTCATGGACACTGTACTGTGGGGACTGTCTTGGAATACCTGCCTGGTATATCTCGATGATGTGATTGTGGTAGGGAAGACCTTTGAAGATCACATGAAAAATTTGGAAGTAGTATTCCAGAGGTTGCGAGATGCCAACCTGAGATTAAGTCAAAAGAAGTGTCACCTTTTCCGCAAGGAGGTAAATTACCTTGGACATGTGGTTTCCGGAAAAGGAATTGCTGTGGATCCAGAAAAAGTAAAAGCTGTGGAAAAATGGCCTGTACCCAAAGACAAACATCAGCTAAGAAGCTTCTTGGGATTATGCACATATTATCGACGCTACGTTCCTGGATTCTCCAACATTGCAAAACCACTTACTCGCCTAACAGAAAATCGAGCATTCATTTGGAACAACGAATGCCAAGCGGCCTTTGAGTTGTTAAAAGGTACGTTGATCAGTGCACCCGTTCTGAACTATCCGCTGCCATCTGGGAGGTTTGTTTTGGATACGGATGCCAGTAACGTCGGGATTGGTGGCGTGCTCTCTCAAATCCAAGATGGACAAGAAAAGGTCATTGGATACTTCAGCAAGACCCTGTCCAAACCGGAGAGGAACTACTGCGTAACCAGGAGAGAACTATTGGCAGTAGTTAAGACCATTGAGCACTTTTACAAGTACCTGTATGGACAGAAGTTCCTGATCCGCACTGATCACGCCGCCTTAAAGTGGCTCTTGCAATTTAAGAATCCAGAGGGTCAAGTAGCTAGATGGATTTAGAGGCTACAGGAGTATGACTTTGTCATTGAACACAGAGCAGGCCTCAAACATCAAAATGCAGATGCCCTTTCCAGAAGGCCCTGTCCAGAAGACTGTCGATATTGCAACAGAATCGAAGACAAATCGGCCAACGCTCTTCGAACCACCGTTGTTGATGACCAATGGCAACCTGACAATTTGCGCGCAGATCAAGAAGCTGATCCGGATCTTGCAGTCCTCAGGGCTTGGAAAAGAAATGGGCAAAGACCGACCTGGCAAGAAATTGCTCCCCATTCACGAGAATTAAAGTCATACTGGGCACAATGGGATTCCTTAACCATGGAAGACGATCTCCTGAGACGTGAGGTCGAAAATCACGATGGAAGCGAGCGGAAGATGCAAATGGTGGTTCCCAAGAAAAGAATACCAGAGGTATTGCGAGAACTCCATAATGGTGCTTCTGGGGGACATTTTGGAGTCCATAAAACACTGGAGAAAGTGCGCCAGAGATTTTACTGGGTGAATTGTTCACGAGATGTGAAAGAATGGTGCCGAAAGTGTGCTAATTGCGCCGGAAGCAATGGTCCCCAGAGGCGTCGACGTGCACCCATGCGCCAATACAATGTAGGAAGCCCATTTGAAAGGATCGCCATAGATGCCGCCGGCCCTTTTCCAGAAAGCGACAAAGGAAATAAATACATAATAGTGGTCATGGATTACTTTACCAAATGGGTTGAAGCATATGCTCTACCAAATCAAGAAGCTGGAACTGTAGCAGACGTGATTGTGAAGGAGTTCGTCAGCCGTTTTGGTGTACCCTTGGAACTTCATTCCGATCAAGGGCGAAATTTTGAGTCCAATCTATTCGAAAAGATGTGTGGACTTTTGGGCATACGGAAGACGAGAACAACTCCCTTGCACCCACAATCAGATGGGATGGTAGAGCGAATGAACAAGACCATGATCAGACACTTATCCAAAGTGGTCTGCGAACACCAGAGAGATTGGGACGAACATTTACCATTATTTCTAATGGCGTATCGGGCCTCCGTTCAAGAGACAACAGGCCAATCACCAGCCAACGTACTATTCGGGAGGGAACTCCGATTGCCCTGTGATTTAAAGTTTGGGAGCAAGCCTGGTGATGATCTTGCCGGAGAAGATTATGTCAGCACGCTCAGACGACGACTAGATAATATCCATGAACAAGTCAGACATAATATCCAAGATGCTAGTGACAGAATGAAAGAGAGCTACGACATCAACGCCGAGAAGAGTGGTTACCATGAAGGCGATCGGGTTTGGTTGTATAATCCACAACGCCGACGGGGCCTATCTCCAAAACTTCAAAAGAATTGGGAGGGGCCATACGAGGTGTTGAAGCGGATCAACGACGTAATATACCGCATCAGGCGAACACCTCACACTAAGCCAAGAGTCATACATTTTAATCGATTAGCCCCATACTCTGGAGACAATAATGACGAAACCGCTGACTTGCGCCGATTGGATAGCCAATACCATGAACTAACCTTCGAAGACTTTATGCAAGAATATTCTGGTTCGAGAAAAGCTCGATTTGGAGTAACCATCGAGAAACAGCAAGATTTGTTTACGGTGCCGCCAGACTACGCGCTTGCACATTGCGTAGCCCGAGATCTGCGAATGGCCAAGGGAATTGCCAGTGAATTTAAAGAGAGATTTGGCAGAGTCGAAAAATTAAGGCAGCAGGGACCAGCAATTGGGAAGAGTCTCCAAATAGTAAATGAAGGACAGCCCATATTTTATTTGGTCACGAAAGAACTGTCAAGCCTGAAGCCAACCTATCGTGCCTTATGGGAGGCCCTGGCCCACTTACGCGAACAAATGTTACAGCAAGACATTCTGAAATTAGCAGTTCCAAAATTGGGTTGTGGATTAGACCGCCTGGACTGGAGAATTGTAAGGAGCATGTTGGAAGTAATCTTCCGACATACTGGCATGGAAATTCTGGTATGCAGCTACCGGATTGAATATTCCTGTCCATCCAGGCAAGATAAGACCGTGGACTGTTATTTCGATATGACGTCGCAATGTAACAAAGGCCCTACCTGTCGATTTCGTCATCGTTCAAGGAGACCATAGCATGACATGTTTCGGGACGAAACTTCATTTTTAAGAAGGGGGCAATGTAATGACTCATTCGATGACGCGAGGCGCGTCATCGCTCTGGACGTTTTCTAGACAGATTTGGAACATATGAACGAGATATATAAGCCGCGTCGAAGAAGGGATAGACTCTCGATACCCAAGTCTCGCGAAGTATACATAAATATAGTTACATAAATATAAAATACATAAATGTACTTATTGTTGTTAATAGTTAGTTTAAATATTAATATAGTGTGTGTGTCTAAAGTTATTGTTAGTTTTATTTAAGAACCCGAAAGACAAACTTTACAATATGTATCCATACAAAGTATCGATTGTTCAACAGATCTTACCTAGAGAACACGTTAGTAGGCTTAATTATTGCAACTTCTTTCAAGAAAATTTAAATAATGTCGAAATTCTTAATCTAAGTTTTTTTTTACTAATGTAGCATGGTTTCATTTAAACGAGTTTGTAGATATACAAAAATAACAGAACATGGTCTATAAACAATCCAAACAATCACTTCGAAGTTCCTTTACATCCTGTTAAAGTTGGGGTATGGTCAGCTGTATCTCGTCGTAGAAATATAGGACCAAAATTTTTTCGCAATAATATAAATACGAGGCGTGTTTTTTAATTAAGGTCCGTTTTGTTGTAGACACTAGTAGTTCGCGCGCATATCGCAACGAGCGCATGCGTCGTGTACCGGCATGCCTCGGGAACAACTGTGCTCAGTTTCAGCTCTGTAGCTAATCTGTACGGTTCTGTTCTATGCTTTCAAAATGTTTACGACTATCAACTCGCCCGCCGCGTGTGAGGTTCGGTCAGTGATACGGTTTTTGTCAGCAAGGAACCTGTCTGCTGCAGAAATTCATCGACAGATTTGCGAAGTGTACGGTGATACTGCTATGAGTGAAAGCAAAGTGCGTAAGTGGGTACGACAATTCAAAGATGGTCGTGACAACGTTCATGATGAGTACCGCTCCGGTCGCCCTTCTTTGATTAGAGACGATTTGGTGGCTTCAGTTGAAGCGAAGATTCGTGAGAACAGGCGCTTCATAATAACAGGTCTCTCAAACGAATTTCCTGCCGTGTCGAGATCAGTGCTTTACAACATTGTTTCTGAACACATAAAGTTTAGGAAACTGTGCTCCCGTTGGGTGCCGAAACTCCTAACAGAAGGACCACAAAAACCAACGATTTGAGTGTGCGACGAAGTTCTTGACTCGTTATAACGAAGAAGGTGACGGCTTCTTGAGGCAGATCATAACTCTAATCTCTAATCGAAGCAACAGAGCATGGAATGGAGACACACACAATCGCCTGTAAGGGTGAAGGCCAAACAGACTCTGTCCCAGCGCAAAATCATGGCGTCGGTGTTTTGGTATAGGCATGGTGTTTTGTTGGTCGACTTCATGCAACGGGGAACCACTATCAATGCAGAAGCATACTGCCAAACCCTAAGAAAGCTACGCAGAGCGATTCAAAACAAAAGACGCGGCATGCTGACAAAGGGAATTGTCCTTCTCCATGACAATGCAAGACCTCACACTGCAGGTCAGACCCGCGATTTATTGGACAGTTTTGGCTGGGAAGTTTTAGACAACCCACCCTACAGTCCTGATCTTGCGCCGAGCGATTACCATCTGTTCCTCCACCTCAAACGTCATCTCAATGGCAACCATTACAATGATGACGACGACGTGAAAACGGCAGTGAACTCTTGGCTATCGGAGCAGGCGGCAAGTTTTTATGAAAAGGGTATTTTAAAATTGGTTAATAGGTATGATAAGTGTTTGAACAAACTTGGCAACTATGTCGAAAAATAGAGTGAAGTATGTACTTTCTGAAAATAAATTTACTTTTTTGAAATAACCTTTTGTTGTATACTTATGTTCAAACGGACCTTTCGTAGCTAACGATACCGAGAACAGTTATTAACAACATTTTTAATTCAAGTGCAACGAATTCATCTTACCCCGCTAGATTTTTCTATTTTCGGATTGCTAAGAAATAAAGCATATAAGACAATAATAAATAATTTAAATGACTTGATGAATCGAAATAAACACTGGACTATTGACGATTGGTAGAAGGTTTTATTGTTTGTTGAGACGAGAGTTAACTTAAAATCTTCTGATGGGCATGAGCGTATTTGGCGAAGACCAGGGGAACAATTTGCAAGTTGCAACTCCGGGAATCCCTTTCGGAGGCGGCTCGGCAATATTTAGGGGAGGAATTTGTTTCGACGCCCGACGAGTTGGTCTCTATACATATGAAGTCAACGAATCACCATGTAATGCCATTTGTTCCCTTATAGAACTTAATTTTGTATCTGTGCAAGATAATGGTCGTCCGCACGTAGCTGGATAAGTTGTTAACTACCTCAATGATATTCCGTGTTTTGAGTGGCAACCTAATAGTCTAGACATTAATTCGTTTGATCACATCTGGGATTTTCTTAAACAAAAGGTACACAGCCTTCACCTATAAACTATCACCCTTCACCTATCAAAAGAATATTCTTCAAGTAATTATTCGTAATGTAATGTTTATCTATTCGGGTCCTTAAATAAAACTAACGGTAATTTAAACGCACACTATATTAAAAAAATAAAAACTTAATACACTAAATAACTAATAACCAGAACATTTATTTTTACAAGTATTTATTTATCACACGACGACGGTTTGATGTGGAATGCCTGTCTCACACCATTTTCAGTTCTTTTATAGAATTTTCGAGAATATACCCAAAAATCTGTGGACTTTTCTCGCGGTAGCTGGAACGTTCGGGACGTGTGAGTCATCACCAGACGTTTGCGGATGATTCATGATAGTAATTTAATATATAGAATGCCCAGAAGTTTAAATTGTAATAATTAGGAGTACAGGAGGACATACCCAATATTGAGGTTACATTGGAGCTACTAATTTGACTTTTTAAGATTAATTTATTGTAATTTTCTTTTGCATGTTTTAGGAGTTTTCAATACAAAAAAAATATTTTCAAGTTAAAATGAGAATATGCTGGTTGGTTTCTTTTTAGAATACCCAATTTCATTCTTTACATTACATGTGTGCTTCATTACGCTTAATTTAAGAATCAGTAATGTTGAGGATACATTTAATATCCTGTTGTAATATTGTAATTTCAAACTTTTTTATTGTTAAATATAAGTAAAATTAAAATATAACATTTACAATTTTATGAGTATGTAAGGTTCATTTTCAACTTAAACCCAATAAACAGAATTTTGTTATCATATTCAAATTATAAAACTTCCTCTAGATTCTAAGAACCGGCAGCTTTTATATTTGCAAATTTATATTACTTTTTACATTAGACCCCTTGTTTATTACTTAGTTTTATATGTGAACAATTTAATTTGGATATTAATTATTAAGATCAGGTTTTCTAAATAGGTATCAATAAATTCCTTTACTAAACAATGGAATTTGTTCTCAAATGTACACTTAGATTTACAATCAATACTTAATTAATAATAATGTTTTAATAATATATTAAGGTTAGGTTTTTAAAACCCTATTGTAAACCTTGGTATTGTTGTCAGTAGGTACAATTACGAAGAATTGATCACATGGAAATTTTCCCAATTATAACGTCAACCACTTCAATGTACAACCTTTAGTTATGTACTAGTTTGTTGGGGTAATGGTGGATTTTTACCTACTTGCAATACAGTCTTAACACAACAGTCCCATTCTTAACTTCATAACAAGCAACAAAAGTCTCAACCAGAGTCTCACATTAACGTCAACATAACAGTCATACCTTAAGAAGAGACAGCAGTCTCAATAGCAGTATTGTTGATCCAAAAATAAATGCATTATCAGTGTTAATAAACACAGTCGGACTTCAATAATTCGAACCATGACTTACCACAAAAAAGTTGTAGTTATCAAGATTTCGAGTTGTTCAATACAATACAATATACTGTGTATTTATGTATGTATTTATTGAGTAAAAATGCGTTACATATATGTTACGTAGGTACCAAGTTTAATACTACATATATAGTATTTATACATAATACGAGATATATGTCTATACATACATATACACATATTGCAGTGAACTGTGCCTTTGCTTACGAAATCAGCTCACAACAATTGTCCGGATGCTTACAGTCGTAGATACTTCTGCTAGAAACTTCCTTCTCTCGAGCTTTCGCTGATTTCTCCCCAGTGAAAGATGTGGAAAATAACAGTCAAATAAAATTCACACTACTACTTAACTAATTTATTTAAAAAAAATAAAAGAAAAAAAAAATCTCTTTTCAAAGTGCAAAGAGAGCTAAAACAGTATAAACAGTAGCTGGGAGGAAACAGTCTGTGTGATAAATAACACTCACACAGAGAAAAACCTCCTATGAATCACGAGCAATAATAAAACTAATAAATAATTAAGAAAATTGTCAAATTCAAATATTTACTTTAACCCTAAACTTTAAACGTCAACAGAGACCAACTGTTAACCACGCGTGTCAATGATCAGATCATGCGCAACATAAACATGATAAAATATTCCCTCC
The DNA here is from genome assembly GCA_935421215.2 of Melolontha melolontha. Classification (NCBI taxonomy): domain Eukaryota; kingdom Metazoa; phylum Arthropoda; class Insecta; order Coleoptera; family Scarabaeidae; genus Melolontha; species Melolontha melolontha. The sequence continues at coordinate 160,139,771 of OW285237.1, read as the reverse complement.
AAAATCCTGACTAAAATAGTTCTAGAAATCTTGACATAAAAAACTCCCTCACAAAAACATGATAATTTTCTTAAATATCCATATAATACTCCACCATCAACAATAATGAAAATTTAAGATATAAGCACAGATATCAAAGAATTATCTCGAAATAGAAATTTATACAAATCAAATGTGTGAAGTACATACATCGATATAAACACCTTTGCACAAAAACTAGGGCATAGATACCAAATATATTTAAATTTAAAATAAACGAGATCACCAGCTCTCGTAAAATTCGTAAATGAAAGTAAATACACATCAGAAACGCAATAAAATAAAATAAACCGACTTTAAATCCAAAAACCTGAATGTAAAAAATGATGTTTTTTACACTCGACCACTCAAGGCAACGAAGTTGATATCTCTCCACTTTAATCGGATGCATGATCCGGCATCAAGCGAAAAAGCTACAGAATAGGACCGCGAGACGGACTCCTTCCTGTAAAGTTTCAAATAGTGTACAGTCACTGTCTTAATAAATAGCTCAAAAATATAAACATGTGAATATACCTAGATATAAAACAAATATGCATGTTAAATAAATGTACTAAATTTTCTTATAAGTTCAATATAATTCTTCTGTTTCTTCGGGGAAAAAATCATTGCAATATGTACTTAGTTCTCATTTTAATGTAAAGACGTCGGTCATTTGTGACTGGCGAAAGGATATTTTGTTTTGATTTTCAAAAAAAGCTTCAATGTTATTTAAACCATTATACAGAGAATCGGTTGTATGTTCATTGGTTTTTAAATATCAACGCAAAACGCTCAACTAATTTGCAATCAACTCGTTTGAAGGTGGTTGCTGCAAATTATCTTGTCATATCATTTTCGTTGTCATCTTTATTGCGAACTGTAGAGATTCGGGATCAGATTTGTAGAGCTCGACAATATCTTCATGTGTAGGAAACTCCGAAATAACAATATCTTCATCCATATGTATAAAATCATTAAAAGTGACAGCTTTTTATTTTTGATATTTTCTCAAGCTTCCTATTCCATTTGCAGTGGTATTTCTTCCTAATTTCTTTCGCTCAAGCGTTCACGGATGAAAATTAAAAGAATTTCATCCTCTATCTCCCACTCAGAATACAGACCAAAGGTTGAAATTAGGTTGTGCCAATTTTAGACTAAATTCCAACGCTTTCAGTTTAATTAACCCTCCAGAAATAGGTAAGTTCTGCATTCTTTACAATTTAAACCATTCTAAAACTGCTTTGTCCACATTTGCGTACGTTGGTTGTTGTAGCCTTTTGGAGCTTTCACTTACACCACCATTTTCGACCATGGCTATAACGGTTTACTTATTTTTTATAGTATACCTATACGCTGGAACACCATACTTCATAGCTACATCTTTCTTTCGTAAACCACTTTTCACTTCTTCTATAAGTTTAAATTTTTCATCAATGGATAAAGTTTTTGAAGTACGTTTTGATGACATATCGACATTAATAAAAATGACGTGATAAAACAAATATGTACAGGGTGCGGCAAAATAACCTCCCTATTTTCGATGCTCGGTAGTAAGTAACTGGAGACACTTAGAGTAGTGGGGATAGCAGCAGTCGACGCAGGAGAGTGGGAAGTTTACGTTGCATTCGGCACGTAGGCACCAGTCGCCATCATGGCGTGGATGAACGAGCACAGAGCTTATGCGGTCGAAGCGTTCATTCGCAACAATGAGTCGGTTGTCACGGAACAGCGTGCTTTTCGAACGCTATTTCAAATTCCTCAGCGTGAGTCGGTACCGGACAGAAAGTCTATTTTGTTGTGGGTAAAAAACTTTAGAGAGACTGGTTCTGTTGTTAAAAAACGGGGTGGAAGACCTCGTAGTGCCCGTACACCTGAAAACATCAATACGGTTAGACAATCAGTTTTGCAGTCTCCTAAAAGATCAACTCGTAAACATGCAGCCGCCCTTCGAATGTCTGACCGTATTGTTCGTCGAATCCTACACAAGGATCTTCATTTCCATCCTTACAAGATGGTTGTTGTGCAAGAACTGTCACAACGTGATTGCCAGAGTCGCACGAAAGCATGTCAACTTGAAGGCTGAGGTGTTCAAACATCGTTCCGGAAACCTGCTAGACCTGAAAGAAGCAATTCGCGAGGAAATTCATCGCATACCTCAAATAATGCTTGAGAGAGTCCACGAGTGCTTCAATGTTCGCTTGCAGCAGTGTATCAACAGCCACGGCCACCATTTGTCAGATATTATTTTCAAAACCAAGTAAAAAAAAAATTCCCGTGTTAAAGAATGAGTTGGTAAAAATAAAATTGTTTTATCTGGAAAAATGCTTTTTTTATTTACGTCAAAAAATAGGGAGGTTATTTTGCCGCACCCTGTACAATATATTTTACCCTTACACTTAAGCAGCACAGAAACCGAACTGCCTGCATTGTATTTTATGCAATAAAACGAACGGGTGAAACGGTTGATAACACGCGTAGTTGAGCGATTCCCAGATGTGTACTTTGACTTATTGAATTTGGCACCAAATTCCCTATTCGAGTTATCAAGATATTCGAGTAATAAAAGTTCGAGTTATCATGTAAAAATTACACATAATTCTCACTTTTGACTCTAAAATCCAACCATTTTGATTCAAGTTATCAAAAAATCGAGTTATCGAAGTTCGACTCTACATTTATATGGAAGTTCATTTATTCATTTAATAACAAGCACAGAAGATTCAAAAATTAAAGTGTATATAGTTTATAACCTGCCCACGGTGAAACAACATTTGGGTCGTGATTCTAGCAACTGGGGTTGAAGCATCACCACACCGTAGTCATCCCAACACATGTAATTATTTGAATTTAATAAAATAGTGCTTTAGTTTTGTCCAGGAGTTTCTATACAAATGAATAACTTCAAGATGAAACAACTACTTTCTTTTAAATATTGTGTAAACAAATTATTGGGTAGAAATGTCAAATTTTATGGATATGAGATATGAGTTCAAAAACTCGAGCATAATTTAAAGCACTATATTCTGGAAACATTCCCAACAGCTTTCGTAATTTAAACAAAACGTTCTACTTCTGTTTATTCTACAATGTAAATAAAATAGTATATTATCGAAAGATTATTTGGCACAGAGGAAAAATACCCGCTTTCTTGGAGATCATAAAACATTACCTGTCTCCGACTCACATGTAATCATTTCGTTTATTACAAGAGCATATACACACGTAGAAACGACTTATTTATGGGATTTCAAAGTTTATATTCGAAACTGTAAAAGAAAACATTAATGCTGTATTTGTACTTTCGTGCGTAAGAAATATTTGAGGTGTTATGGCCAAATGCATAGGATTAAAGAAAAACGTTGTATATTTAAGTGGTTTCGGCTTACTTTAGCTATAAATTAGCATAGTTTATTTAAAATAGTCAATGATAAATTATGAAGATTCTTAAAGTAAGTCTAAACAGTATTAATTTTAGATTTGATGCTAAGAGTTAGTAATGAACTAAAGAATAATACGCTACAAATTCTTTAAGTACCAATTGGATTAGATCAATTCAATTGTGTGCGTTAGCGTATATTTAAACCGATAACAAAATCGTCTGTAAAACTTGCAGTAGAAACTAGTATAAATGTGGGAATTTAATGTACGAATATTATTATAAAATTTTCTGAATGTTTTCTAGAGTACTAATATATATATATATCATTGTATTCTGCTATTAAATAAGAAACGTATTTTCCATATTTTTCTTCAATCAATTCTAATTTTTAATATATTTAGACAAAATTTAAATTATTATGAACAAAATCTTCGAGATACTTGATTTATCGAAAACAAGATTTTTCCAAGAGCTGTAGAACGAGAAACAAAATGAAAATATGAATTTTAAACCTATCTCCTATGAAATTTTCGCCAATATACCTGCTGTAATCAAAAGGTTCCCTAACCAAGTTAACAAAAACACCAGTTTAATCTATAAATATTTTGTTGTATTTAATTTTCTTAAAAATCTTATAAACAAATTTTTATTATTCGATTGTATGTTACATTCAATAAAAGAAATATTCATTGTGTTTTCGGGCACTATTTCGTGACCTTGGTATGATATGGTAAATTCAATCAGTTGACATTTATATTTTATATCCTTGATAAAGGCATCATTGTCGAAACATGTAGGGTTGTTTTAAATATATATACTTTAAAGTAAAGCCAGGACCTTAAATCGCCAACTGATTGAATTTACTATATATATATATATATATATATATATATATATATATATATATATATATGAAAAAAACCACAACCGTCCAGAAACGTGTAGATATCGATATTTCGCTGTCGTTACAGCTCATCAGTACACGATATTCAGACAAGACATGATTTTTATTTGTATACTTTCGTGTATATATACGAATTATATTGAATTTAATTGGAGTGAGAAATGAGAATTATTCAAATCTCATCTCACATGCAATTGTCGCTAAATTTGTGCAGTTGATTCTACAATCTGACAAGATTACTCCTGCCGAAGAATGTAGACGCAAACACGTTGCGACGTTAGTCATCCACCCGTGCGGATAATGAAAATTGTATGAAAAAAAACCACATCCGTCCAGTTCACATTTCTCACTCCAATTAAATTCAATATATATATATATATATATATATATATATATATATATATATATAATAACTTCGTGACCTTGGTATGATATGGTAAACCTAATCAGTAGGCGATTAAAGGTCTGTATATTACTTCAAAATATATGTATTTAAAAAACTCTACATGTTTCGGCTGTGTACGCCTTTATCAAGAGAATACAAAATATGAATTCATATTTTGTATTCTCTTGATAAAGGCGTACACAGCCGAAACATGTAGAGTTTTTTAAATACATATATTTTGAAGTAATATACAGACCTTTAATCGCCTACTGATTAGTTTTACTATATATATATATATATATATATATATATATATATATATATATATATATATATTACGAGTTTATAAATAGTTTAGTTTTCAAGCATTTGCATATTTCACCAAGGTAAACCGCTTTCCTACTGTTTACATATTGGAATTTTTTCTAAAATATATAGGATTTGAGTAAATTGAACAGAAATTATAAATTAGAAATTCATAGATATCACAAATTCGATCTAGTTTATTGACAAAAATTCATACATTTTGTCCCCTAATAAAAATTTCAAAGTAAAACAAATTTTATATAAAACGTCCTAAAAAGAAGTTTTATTATTCGCATGCAATTTATTTTACCCTAGGCGAAGACGAATTTATGAATAACTTCCTTTTCATTTTTTTTTTGTATAACAGATTCTTTTCACATTAGTAGTGATTGTGATTACTGATTACATATTTGTAAGCGAGAATGTGTGCCTACACCTTAAAAGTCAGGATTAATATTGAGCTATGATTATATGGGAAATTTATTTTTCTCTGAAATATTCTTATATATTCCTATATAATATTCCTAAGTACTAAATTCGTGGAACATCTAAAATTAAAATATTCGTTTTCACAGAAACTTATTTTATGGTATTATTTACTTAGGGTACGGCCTACAAGGAAAAGACAAAAAACACTTGTACACATATTTATGAAATACAAACAAATAAACAGTGTCAAGAATTCCGGTCTTTTGGTTGTTGTGAGAACCATCTGGTATAAGTATAAGTATAAAGCCAGGATCAAGATTTTATGGACTGGCTGCCAGCACTCAGTTCATTTAGCGTTACCCAGGTTGTACCGCGAGGAGGCGAACTATATTACATCCTATTTTGTGATAAATTTAATCAAAATATTATTTCTCATTCAAAGTTTAAAAGTACATTCCACTAAAATTATTTATCTCCAATACAGACAGAAGCAAGAAAAATCCCAAACCACAATATAAATCAATACTCTCAATACATGTTTCGGCAACTAGGTTGCCATCCTCAGTAGAACAATTTGAAAGTAGTGCTAAATGTAGCGTTTTTTGGCTAAGATACATTTAAAGATATATTGGGATAACATTGTTATCCCACGAAGTTAAATCCACTTCCAAAATACTTTTTATTAACCTTTAGAAATTGCTTTTGTTCTGAATATGAAAATTTTTGTGATATTTGATGTCGAAATACTTACTATATTCTTTTGTTTTTAATAGTAGCTTTCATGTTGTAATTATTGTTTTTAATTCAAAGACTTAACGGTGCAAGTGGTAACGTGCGTCGAACGACGAAAATGAGAGTCTTATTGGTCGAAGGTTCGAATCTCGTGGCCAGCGTGTAAGAGTCGGATTTTTTCGGGATAGGTGTACTCTTCAGTTACCTTTAAACCTTGAGGAAGAGTAAGTTAAACCAACATTTCTACTTTCCTACGATGTGGAGGTTTAATAACAAAGCCATGAGCACTTTACACATAGCATACACACTTTAAACGGTGCTGAAGTGTTGACAAGCTTTCAGCCTAAGATAAGCCCAATATCTTAGTCTGAAAGCTTGTCAACACTCCATCAATACTTGATAAGTAGCAAGAAATTAGCAAATTCGATTCAAAATCAATTTATTTAGTCACATACCATCTGGTACATTAATAACAATAATTCAAATAAAGGATAAGTGAACTATACTAGCTTCTAGGGTTGATGGTTTTTATATTGATTAATTTTCTTTACTGTACATGCAAACAGAATAAGAATTTCTTTAAATTACAATAAAATAGTTTGCTTAAGTAACGTTTCGAAGTGTTTCTTCTGCTCCTTGATCAGACACTAAGTTAAAATGAATTTGTTTCAAAAATAGATATTACCAAAATGGACAGATTAAAATTTTAAATTAAATTATCAAAATTATGAAAATAATGAATTAACGCCTCTCCGTCCCAAGTTACCTTCTGTTGTAACACATGTCTTCCTCTAGATTTCTTGCGTCCATAGCTTCGTTTACGTTGGTCTTCCTCTCTGTTGCTTTTCTGGAGGTATCCACTCCAGCATAATACTTTCCTTGGCCATCTCGTCTGATTCATTCTTTTTGTGTGTCCGAACTCAATTATTTTTTCTCAATGTCGTCAATAATATCCCTCTCAATATTCATCCTCCTTCTTATTTCTATATTTCTTACTCGTTCAAGTCTCGATATTCGACAGCTTCTTCTTAAAAAGTCCATTTCTGTCACCAGCAGCTACCCTACTCAAATCCCATACTTATGTACCATATGTCGAAATACGCCTAACGATTGAGTTGTAAATACGAAGTTTGGTGTTTCGTCTAATGTTTCTTTCTCAAAGTAGGGAAACGAGTCTTCCAATAGTTTTCCTACCATTTGTAATTTTTTCCTGGATCTCGTCTTTGCTGTTTCCTTGCTTATTGAAACGTATCGAAAATTACTCCTAAATATTTAGCTTTGTCAACGTTTTTTATTGTTCCGTTTTCCAAAGGTCGGCTGTTGTTCTTATCGCTCCCCACAGTGAGGTATTCACATTTACTTAGATTTACTATGTATTCCGCTGAAAAGCAATTTCACCAAGAGGACATATTCAAGCACTAACGACCCATCTTCAGTTTGCCCTCTAACTCGGGATTTACATAGCATGAGCATTAAAAATTCATTATTTGTCGATCGAGCTTTTAAATAGCCATACTGGAAATCATTTAAATAATTTAAATCAGTGATGCCTATTAAAATAAAGCATTTCGTGAAGCAAAAATTAGTATCACTGAATAAATAAATCATGGAGAAGAATAGGTTCACCACAATAAACAAATGAGCAGAGTTCTAGACAAGGTGCAGTCATTTGTTCAACTCCATTCTTTTTAATATTTCTTGAACTGTATTAAATAAGTCAATTTATTTATCAAGTGGAAAGAAATTTATAAAAAGCAACAGTACATTAATTTGTTGCAAGGAATTTTTATTGTAAATCGAGATCTTTTTGTTTTCAAAAGCAAGAGATTTTTATTAAAATTTGCGTGACCATTAAATTAAAATATATAGACTGAATCTTTTCTCGAAAAGTATAGGTATGTACGTACAGCTCTAGCAGTATATGTTGGTGAGCGATGGCGATGCGCCGTAAAAGTATTTAGGAAACCTACTACCCCCCTGTCTATTTCAGTTACTGCATAGCGAATGATATGATCTACCCTTTCTCTATCTGCGCGTACTCACTCCCAGCCTTCGCCAACTTATAATGCGAGAGCTGTACACTGTATCATATTCGAATATTCCATTATCTACAATTTTCGTTTAGAGTACTTTGGCGATCAACCATTATGTTTCACAACTTCTAAATATTAAATTTATTGACCAGTATTATTAGAGGTCATGGCAAGTAACAGAAGAAGTATCCTTCTACGGTGGTCCTTTTTCGACTTGTTTTATATATTTTTTCATTAAATATTATCAAAAATTAAGGCAACTACTTTTCCCCTTAATTTAGATAATCTAAATAACGCTTGTTTCAGCACGTTTAAAACTAAATACACATAAAGTTGATAACTTTATTTAGTATCTACCTAAAGTTAACTTTTATCCATTTGTTTTTTATTATTTGTAATGGTATTTACGATCAATCATAACGATATTTTTGGGGATTAAAAGTTGTTAACGTCACGTAAATCTAATGAGAGTCTGTGACGTATATAATTATATAGCCACTAGCTAATTAAACTGTATCAATTATTCGCTGTCACCTATAAATTATTCAAACAAATGTCAATTAAAATAATGATGGAATTTACGTATCTTGACGCGATAGATATTTACATTACGCTTATTGTATTTAAAAATATATTATCGTGTCACTGATGATTTATAATCAGGGATAGTTTCCGAGAAGAGATTCAAAGTCTATATATTTGAATTTAATACTCAAATTTCGATAAAAATCTCTTGCTTTTAAAAACAAAAAGATCTCGATTTACAATCAAAATAATAGAAAAACACAAACGACATTAGATACCTTCTTAGTAAAAAGGCAGAAAGTTCAAGAATCTGAATGATCTGAAACATTAATAATGATTTAGAGTTTTGTTTATTTTTATATACCCATTTGTAAGAAACAAGTTTTTGTTGTATTGTTATAAAAAATATATTAAATGACTTTAAGTTCCAAAATACCTGAACAATATTTTTAATTTTCTACCCGTTTCCCCTAACCTTATTATGTATTTACATGACGACATAACCTTGTTTAACGCTATTTCGTTAACGCTCTACACGATGGAACGTATAACCGGAGTCTTGGTGTATATACATGCTACCGTATTGTGAAGCTATTTAAATCCGATTTAATTCTGCTGGTGAATATGTTTAACCGTAAATTTATGTTAGTGCACATCCAGGCAATAAATAAATACTAGAATAATTAGTATTAATAATAATAATGTTATTACAAGTAACCCTACTATAGCACAGAAGATAGGTTCCTAGAAAATACCGCGTTGTGTGAAATCGTGTTATATGAACCCAGAACCGGTACAAAAAGAATTACGCCAAAAAACAAATATTTTCTTCTAAATCCATACAACTTAATTTTTATAACTTTTTTCATCGAGAATCTTAATTTAATAAATTTAACACAAACACAAACGTTTTTCGGTTCCATGTTATCATCTTCGCTCTCAGAATATTTTTCATCATTCGCTTCTTCTATTCTATAAAAAAACGTTATTTTTAGTTGTTTGTCAGAATGTTATAGATTTCTTGATATAGATCTAAGCAATTTTGCTGCCTCTTAAATTTTGGACCTCTTTTATCGAATTGATCCGTAATAAAAAAAAATTATTCTGAATTTTCTGTTAGACTTAGGCCTTCCCGTATTTTTTCTATGTTTAATATTAATATAACTAACTGCTGTACTTGTCAAAACCGGCTTGATATACAAATTCTGCTCTAATCCAATTTTTTTGTCGTCCCGCTCACCGGATTTGTCCCCATTGGACTTTTTTTTATTGGTCATTTAAAACAAAAAATTTACAGTCACGAAACGCCAACTATTTTCAATGAGTTGTGTTAATGTACAAAATCCTTTTTATGATCGCTTAGGTTTTTGTTTGGATAATGAAGGAGAAATATTCGAACCAATCCTTTGATAACTACGAGCGTGGTTTGACAATTAACTTGGTTTGCTATGAAAGAAAACAATTTGACTTTTGCAACGTACTTTATTTTTCGACATAGTCCCCTCGAAGTTCGACGCACTTGCACCAACGTTTCTCCAGCTTCGCGATTACTTCACGGAAATGAATTGCTTCGATGCTTTCAAAATACTGGTTTACTTTCTGTATGACATCTTCATTAGACTCAAATTTTCGTCCTGCCAGAAAAGCTTTAGTTTCGGGAATAGATGGTAGTCCGAAGGAGCTAGATCTGGCGAATACGCAGGATGCGGAAACAGTTGAAATCGTAGCTCGGCCAATTTTTGCTGAGCGACACGACTTGAATGCACGGGGACATTGTCATGGTGAAACAACACCTTTTTCTTGGCCATTCCCGGGCGTTTCTCTGTTATTGCCGCCTTTAATCGGTCCAAAAGTGATGCATAGTATTCTCCGGTAATGGTTCTTCCCTTTTCAAAGTAGTCAATTAGGAGAATTCCCTTTGCGTCCCAAAAAACTGACGCCATGACCTTTCCAGCGGATGGAACGCATTTCGCTTTCTTCGGAGCCGATTCGCCACGGGCAATCCATTGTTTCGACTGCTGTTTAGTTTCCGGGATATAGTGGTGTATCCAAGTTTCGTCCATTGTCACAAAACGGCGAAGAAACTCAAATACATTCTTTTGAAATACTTGCAAATTGTCGGCAGATATTCGCATGCCAATTCGCTTTTGCTCTTGAGTGAGAAAACGCGGCACCCATCTTTAGCACAGTTTTTGCATGTGCAATTCTTTATGCAAAACGAAATGAACTCGCTCAGTTGAGATGCCTGTGGCTTCCGCTAACCCGCGCACTTTCACTCGTCTATCGGCTAGAATCAAATCATGGACTTTATCGATGATTTCAGGTGTCACAGCTGATTTCGGGGCTCCAGGACGTGGTGCATCTTTAATGCTTGTTCTGCCACGCTTAAACTCATTTACCCAAAGTCGAACACACACATAAGAAGGACATGAGTCACCCAATGTAGGTGAAATTCTCTCATGAATCTCCTTCGCTGTTTTCCCTTCCAGATAAAAGAATTGAATCACGCCACGAATTGCAACTTTATCCATTTTTCGCTATTGCTCGAAACACTTCTGTTTAAGTAACTGCCAAACAACGAGTTACTGTCAGCGTGACTTAAGACCAGAGAATATTAACTCATAGGAATGACACTTTATGAGTACATATACAGATTACATTTGCGCGCTCTATTAGTGTGTGAACCAAGTTAATTGTCAAACCACCCTCGTATTTATTCTTGATTCCTTTTTTAGTTACTGTAGTTTGCACCTTCAGGAGAGTAATTAATTTTCCGTTTTGATGTTATAACAAGAAGGAATTATTCAAAAAAGGTATAAAACCACTCACCACAATTAATAATCCTATCCTAAATACGTATTTCGAAAACTAAGTTGTCATTAGTAGGTATACACTGACTTTAAAATAAAATAAATACACAAACTAAAATTACATCGACTTACCCTTCTTAAGAAAAGAAAAGATCTCTGGCGTTGTTGATATTTTTTATAAGTTTTAACCCTTTTAACTGACAAGTTATGATACGTGTTTAATGCATGGTAATGCACGCTCGATTTCTGGTCTATTAAATTTAATATGTGATATGTGTTCTTTAAAACGGGTTGTTATTGAACGTTTCGATTGACCTATATATTTTAAATTATAATCGTCGCAATTAATTTCGTATATACTGATTTCAAATTCAAATTAACTTTATCTTTGGTATTACCTAAGAGACATTTGATTATGCTTTCGGACTGAAGCGCAACTTGTAGACCTTGTTCTTTAACAATTCTATTAATTAACATTTGGAACTTACTGCAAGTGAGAATTAATGAATATTAAATCACATTCTTACATGTAAATGTCGACTTATGTGATGCGTTTCATAACTACAATCCGACAAACTAAGTTTGTACCAGTATGCAGAACACACCCTTTCGCGACAAGGAACTTCCTGGTAATTAGGTTAATTAAGAATTAAGAAATACTGAAAAAAACAAGTCAATCAACGGGAGGAAACGTTGATTATCTGTAATGTTTCTTTGTTGTTTTTTTACTGTAAACTTTCCACAAATATAGCAGAAGGAGTTGGGTACATTGACACAGCCTCTTGATGCCATTGGAATTTAATTTTAAAAAACTCGTAAAATAAAAATTAAATTTACTCAGCAACTAATCACAAATGTCAACTATTTACACAAATTCACACCACAGTTGTAAAGAAGATATTGAACGAACTAACTGTTTTGTCTAGAATAGCAATATGTTTGTAGTGGAGGTGGGGAGGTAGACATGCAGTAACAGGAAGATGATGGTAGAGAACGGACATTCTTACCACATGACTCGGCGTAATTCAATGAAGTATTTGTTAGTCTTACCCGGCCATCTGGTCCGTTGCGATTACGATGGACAACAAAGCTATTTTATTCGGACGATATATTCCATTAAACGCAATCCGCAATTGGAAATGTTTATAAACTTCGCCGAGTACATCCCGACGTAATACAATGAAGTATTTGTGTTTGACTTTCTCGGCCACCTGATTTTCGCAGCGTTAACAATGGACAACGGCTATTGTATTCGGAGAACTTAGTCATGTGGTAAGAATGTCCGTTCTCTAATGATGAGTCATGTCTTGCGACATGCTCAATTATTTCTATTTGTAACTTCTTTATCATAAATCTAGTGTATGTTTATTCAGAATATCAACTTCTTGCATCATCATAAGTAAAAAAATTATAATAGTTATTTAAACAACGGTTTAACAAAATTGTCCTTTTCAAAAAGACTAATACATGCAGATAGGTCAAAAAAACCCAGATTTGAAAAAAACCTTACGTGATGGAATTTTTTAAATAATTTTCCCACATTCAGCACCAAAAAATCTATTGAAATCACTGTATAAAATCCAGACAATTTTACCATCGCAGGCCTGTGTTATTTCTATGTCAAAGCCATGTTTTCGCGATGTATTTAATGAAATCTAGTTCTATTTCATATCTCTCTTTTGTTAACGGAAAGTAACCAATTGACTAAGAAATTTAAAGAAGCTATCTTATGTTGAAAACTATGACTTGTATCCGCGGTGATGAATCCATTGACATTGATTTTCTTTCCGGAAAATGTCGATTTCTATTTTATGCTTATTTCTAATTACTAGTGTATCTAAAAATGGTATCCTATCATTGTTTTTCTTTTCCACCGTGAATTTAATTGTCGGAAATTTCAAATTTAACTGTTTAACAAACATTCACAAACAATTCACATTTCCGTGTATCAAAAATCGCGAAGATGTCATCTACGTACCTGATCCAGACTCTTGGAAAATATTTAACGTTATTCTTAAATTCTACTTCAAATTGACTCGTAAATAAGTTAGCTATGAAAGGAGACAGGCAATTACCCATTGTTGTGCCTTGTTTTTGTTCATCAAATTTTTCTCTAACTTGGAAACAATTTTGCGCCATGCAAGGAGTTGTCAATCTTATATATTCCTTTACTTTTAAAAGTTCAATGTTATTCTTATAAAGCAAGTGTTCTAAACATTTCTCAAAGTTTCTGGAATAGGTGTCGAGGGAAACAATGACGTTACATCGAATGAAAGTAGAATTTCCCCGTCTTCCTGTTCATAATCTATATTAATTGAACAAATTCTAAGGAATTACTAACTGACAAACTTTCCGATTTCACGGGTAAATTTTTAAATTCATTCACTAGCCATTTGGAAATCAAGTAAGTCGGTGAGTTGATACCTGAAACGATAGGTCTCATTGAGTTACCTGGTTCATGTAACTTCGGCAAATAATACATTCTTGGTACTAAAGGATTACTAACATTTAATTTATATTTTTGGGTAGCAGTTATTAATATTGGACATTTTTTCGACGCATCTTTAGTGTCATTAATCATTTTAAGTAACGGGTTCCTCTTAATTTCTACTAACGGCCCTTCTGCGATTAGATTCCTAACTCTTTGGAAATAGTCGGTTTTGTCCATAATTACTAACTTGTTCCCTTTATCTGCTTTTAAGTAAAATCAGTCCTTTGATCTGTGAGTTTGAATGGTATTCCATTCTTAACTGACTTCTGTTTGTGCTGCTGTAATTTCTTACCGATTTGGTCTTTACAAGCTTCTCGAATTAAGTTTTTTGGCTCTTGTTCAAAATATTTAATCGAGGTTTCGATACTTGCAATCACTTGTTCTATAGGAATCTGACAGCTTAGCAAACAGTACTTTAAACCTTTGTTTAACAACTCTATTTCTACACCACTAAAATTTTCAGATGATTAATCGATTTTGAGTTTTTACTTAACCACAATCTCCAAAGAAAGACTTTAAGGAATTATTCGTTTATTTGCAGGAATCATTTAATGAAGAACATTTTATTTAATTTTGGAATGAAGGTTTATTTTTTTATGATTATTCTTATACTTTAACCAAAAAGTATTTATTTGTGTGTTTATACCTAGTAAAATGGAGTACGTAATTGCGTTTCCAGTTTACTCAGTAATCCCTCGTGACAGACCCTATCAAACGTTAGCATAATATCCAGGGACGGAACTTAACAATACTTTTTTCTTTCGAAAGTGTATTATTTATTTGTTCGACAATTGGACGTATCTGTTTAGTCGTGGAATGTAAATCTCGAAACTCGAACTGGTATTCTCGCATTGCTTTGTATTCTTTTAGATGTGGTTTCAGTCGCTGTACGAACAATTTTACAAAATATCTTTGATAACATGGGATTTCAATTTGGACACTTTTTAATTAAATGGAAGATTACCACAATCGTACTCATACCAAAACTTGAGAAGCCTGTAGAATAAGTAACATCTTATCCACCCATTAGTCTGCCTTTCACGTTTATTGTAGTTAGAGAGGTTCATTCGAGTAACATCACATGGGCGCGTGTATATATATTTTGTCAGTCGCCGCCGGACAATGCAGAGCACATTTTGGCTTGTGAGTTGTTACGCCGGGGGAATGAACCTCTCTTATTATAATGGTATTTCCTTTAAGTTATTTAATTAAATTCAAATTTCACTTATCATCATGAAAAAGATGACAGTATTAGAATATAATGCTATTTTTTTCCGAAAGATGGCGTTAATGTTCAAGTCACCCATCACGCAAAATCACCAGCGTGATGGTATGTCTTTATTTTCTTATAAATTAAACAATTGCGGAGCTTAACCGAGGATTATATTCTAAGAAACTGGATTTATAATTACATTTCATCAAAAATAAAGCATAAAAATACTATAAAAAAATATAAACATACAAACAAGTTCGTGTAAATATTTCGAGGAGATATTATTGTATACGAACAATTCTTTACTTCTTCTCAAATCTGTAATAAATTTCGGGCGTGTAATCTTTTAAATTCGGAACGAATCAGTAACCATGTTTACAGTATAAGAACTTGATTTCTATGTATTATTGTTTGCCACTGCGCTTCGAAATAACACAAAGCGTAACTGACTTTGATCTCTTGCCAAGATCTATTTTAAAAATTGTTCGTCTATTAAATACGGATATGAAAACCGAAGATCGACTGATCCTGTACATTCAGACATTATCATAATTATTTCAACTTTTTCGAGGAGGCGAAATACACATATAAACAAAAAAATATACTATCTAGTTAGATCTTGTTAACAATGAAATATTTTATACGATATACGTAATGATACTAATGATGTAACATTTTTTTTCGAAGTAACTGGTTATTTTTGGATTCTCGAATGTTTATCGATTCCTTAAAGTTTGAGAATAATATACTCTGAATTTTATGGTTTCATAGCGCTTCTAACGTCTCACAGTAATAAATTCAGGCTGCTAAATTTTGCTGCAAGGTTAAAAGAGTTTCAATGAAACATATCCCCATATAATTTTGATTTAACCATTTTTTAAAACGCTGGACAGAAATCTTTATCATATAGTGTCGTCATTCTTAATATGATTTATTCTTATCTTTTCAATATCAAGGATTAGCGTTCTTGATATTATATTGTGGTATTAATTACTTGATCTGTTTTTGTATTTAAAGAATGTAGTATAATTTAGATAACATTAATTAATGAAAATAAATAATTTTCAGGATCGTCCAGATATCTCCATATCTCAATTGAATATTTTAAAGAAAATAATATACATATGATTTATTACCCATATAAAAAAAAAGCTATAACATATTGTCGTTACAATAACAAATATATGTCCATACAAGGGCCGTTTACTTTCTGTTGAACCTAGTAAAGTAATACACAATTTTTTTAGCAAAACTCATTTATTTATAATTTTTCAAAGCACTCTTCTTCATATGCAATGTATTTTTGCCTCCGCGAAAACAAATTTTTTAAACATTTTCTCCAATCTTTCCGCGTTAGTTTTTTTTATTTAATTTTTAAAAGTGTCGGCCGCTTCTTCGGCCAATGTACGAGGGGAGCGTGAAATATTTTGAGCTTCAACACCAGGGGTTCGCAAACGGTCAATCGCGATCGACTTGTCGATCACGAGAGCTTTTGGAGTCGATCGCGAAAAAATCAAAAATAATCACTCCACAAATTCGAGTTCTCTCGAACGTCAACTATAGGCCGTCTCTGTCTCTCATTGGAATTTGTGAGACTCCCGAGGCAATGCAACTGCGCAACGTTCGACGACCCTTCCCGATTCTTCTCGAATTAGATAGATGCATATAAAAATCCGCGACGACACGACACTATGCCAGTCATAACTGAGTATCTGAACGACATGTAATATTTGAAAGATTAAATCAGCGCGCCGAAAAAAAGTAAAACGCAAAATTTTAATAACGTTTATTTATTAAGGTCAAAGATAAGTGTATTTGTCTCATTTGTCGATCATCAGTGACATTGCTCAAATGCGCAAACTTAGAAAGGCAATATAAAACTATGCATAAAAAGTATAAATGATTTTGTAAAAAGAAGTTCGTTAAGAAAATGAAAGGTGGAAGATTTGAAAAGTAGTTTAAAGGGGAGCAATCTATGTTTACTAGACCAACGAAACAATCAGTAGCTGCAGCAATGGCGTCTTTTAAAATTGCCTACATACTGGCGCAACATAAGGAAACCTTTCGAAGATGGAGCTCTAGTAAAGGAATCATTTTTTGAAGCGGCGAATGTATTATTTGATGACTTAAAAAATAAAACAGAGATTATATCTGCTATCAAGGATGTTCAATTATCTCGCCAAACCGTTACTATAGAGCGTTTCACGCCCACGATGAAGTATGTATGGGCTCTTATGGAGCATTTCCCTCTTTTATTTTCTTTAAGAAATTACGTCGCGCTATCCTTTTCCACCGCTCGCTATGTCGAAAATTTATATTAATTTTTATTGGGGATTTTTAATTCGTACAGATAACCAGACTGCTACAGTACAGCAGTTTGTTCACTTTGTTATCTTGTCAAGTGTCAAGTTGTTCCTTTCCGTATTTTTATTAAATATTATTTGTTGTTCTTCGTTCTTGTTATATTGTTATAGTGTTCTTATATTATATACATACCTTATATTCTTATTATTATATATTATATTCTCTCTCTCTTTATTATATTGTCCCGTTGTTGTTTACAAAAGTTTGTGGTAAGTTGGAATGTGAAGGAAATGTGCTCGTAAATAAAAACATTAGCGTTACAGATTCTAAACTTCAGTAATGGAGCCTGGAGAGAAAAAATCACGAAGGGGTGAATGTTTTAGTCGAAGAGAAAAGCAGATGATACTAAATGTTTTTAATCATTTTCTTAAGAAACCTATGACTGTTACTGCTGCTGCTGCTGAAGCAAGTGAAGCACTACATTGTTCAGTACACAGCATATACAACATGAGAATGGAACAAGAAAAAGGGCCGTTGTTGAGACCAAAAAAAAAAACAAGCAGAAGAGAAAATGGGTACAAGTAAATGCTCGTCTACACCGTTAAACCGGTAAAGGTGCACTAGTCCGACAACGTAATTTATTTAAATAAAATTGTATTCTCCGCAGATAATCGTCTTGCAGATCGTTTGACTGATGGATCGTTTTGAGGTATATGCGGTCTCAGTTTATATTTTGTCAAAATAGAATATACGATTGTACTGGAAAAACCACATTGCTAGCAATCTCTCTAACGGACGTCCTGGGATTTTCTGTTTTGTTGAGCGTACACAACAAAACTGTTAAACTTAAATTTCCATTTACTGTCCGTACTCCTCTCTTGGCTTCCTTGGCTTTTTAAAAGATCCAAACATCTTCAAATAAGCTTTCAATTGGGCAAATTTATTATGATGCAGTGATTTATTAACAGGGAAACGTACCTGATAAATTCTGACACGGTCTTTTACCGCATTCAAAATGAACCTGAAGCATGTACTATAGCGGCCGTTAAAATTGGCATGATTCACTTTTTCTTTATTGATATGACTTTATCCAGTGGCTTACTCAATGTTTATAATTTGTCGTGACTGTCATTTCTGTGAGTACAATATCTGTCACTGTATAGACACCGTAATATTTGCATTTCAACTACACTCACCGGCAAAATAATCGATCCACTCAAAAAATTGATGAAGTTTGTTCGTTAATAAGTTTGTTATTTTAAATTAGATTTGATTCATTTTTTTTGCATATTGTAGGTAAATTTAAATGTAATCTGTCACATCTTTGGAATTTTAAGAAAATTTGGCGTACATCATTTTATACAGGGTGACACAAGGTCTGTTTTTTTAAATCAACTTTAAA
Source organism: Melolontha melolontha (assembly GCA_935421215.2). Classification (NCBI taxonomy): domain Eukaryota; kingdom Metazoa; phylum Arthropoda; class Insecta; order Coleoptera; family Scarabaeidae; genus Melolontha; species Melolontha melolontha. Next base: position 160,120,837 of record OW285237.1, on the reverse strand, counting down.
ACCACATATGGATTGTCAAAGTTGCTCCACCTTGTATTTTCTTATTTTGTTAACAAGACACATCATTTCTTTACAATTTCTTTTTTTATTTATTACAATAGCTTAATTTTTGTAAAAGATACAAGGGTTTAAGAAATATCTTACATTTTTACATTTTTCCTATGGTACTAACAATAAGTTTACGAATTTATCGTTTTTGCATAGAGGGCTATTGAAATACTGTCAGTTGTGAAATCTAAAACTTGTCAATTACGTTTTTGAACGTGTTTCTTGTCGAATAGTAATTTAAAATATGGATCTTTCTGTAACCGACGCAGCGAGAGCTGTTGCTTTGATTCAGGATGGTAGGTCACAGTATTATGTGGCCAGAGTGTTGGGAGTTTCAAGATGTAAAGTTCAAAGAGCTGTTAAACGGTTTAATGAATTTGGTGTATACACAAGAGGAAATCATTGTGGTCGAAAGAAATCTACTAGTGAGCGAGATAATCACTTTATAACGTTAAATGTTTTGAGGGACAGAAAAGTTACTTCTGTGCAAATGAAAAATAGATTAGAGGACGTAAGGCAAGTTAAAGTAAGTGATAGAACAATAAGAAGGCGGCTGTATGATATTGGACTGCGTTCTAGGAGACCTGCAACTGGTCTAGAGTTATTGAGACACCATCGAGTTGAACGCCTTAGATTTGCTAGGGAACATGTAAATTGGGGTAACGAAGAATGGAGCAACATCCTATTCACGGATGAGTCAGATTTTGTCTTAGAATACCAGATGGACGTGAAAGAATTTACCGGAGAACTGGTGAACGTTTCTTTCAAAACCATTTTTTTCCTAGAGTAAGTTATGGAGGCGGTTCGATAATGGTGTGGGATGGCATAAATTTTGAAGCTCGGGCGGACTTGGTTATAATTAACGGGGGAGCCATGACAGCCGATAGATACATAAGAGAAGTTTTAGAGCCACATATTGTTCCTTTTGCACCGTTCATCGGAGATGATTTCATGCTGATGCATGATAATGCCCTACCGCATGTTGCCAGAATTGTACGCGAGTATTTAGCCGAGGTTGAAATCTCAGTAGTAAATTGGCCTGCTCTAAGCCCAGACTTAAACCCAATTGAGCATGTTTGGGATGCACTAGGGAGGAAAATACGATCTCGTGTACCAACGCCTGCAAATTTACAGCAGCTTAGTGACGTTCTAACTGAAGAATGGAATCAAATCAACCAGGCTTACATTCAAAACTTAATTGAGAGCATGCCAAGACGAATTGCAGCTGTTATCCGTGCACGTGGAGGAAACACTTCGTATTAAGTCTTTTATGTTTTTCATTTTCTTTTCAATTCCTTTTCATTAAATTCGGTGTTAAGTTAAATTCGTAAACTTATTGTTAGTACCATAGGAAAAATGTAAAAATGTAAGATTTTTCTTAAACCCTTGTATCTTTTACAAAAATTAAGCTATTGTAATAAATAAAAAAAGAAATTGTAAAGAAATGATGTGTCTTGTTAACAAAATAAGAAAATACAAGGTGGAGCAACTTTGACAATCCATATGTGGTTTTAAAGTTGATTTAAAAAAACAGACTTTGTGTCACCCTGTATAAAATGATGTACGCCAAATTTTCTTAAAATTCCAAAGATGTGATAGATTACATTTAAATTTACCTACAATATGCAAAAAAAAGTGAATCAAATCGAATTTAAAATAACAAACTTATTAACGAACAAACTTCATCAATTTTTTGAGTGGATCGATTATTTTGCCGGTGAGTGTAGATAATGCCAAACCATTAATCACTTCTGTGCCCAAAGATCACGAAATGTTTTAAATAACCAAAATATTAAAAACAGTGACTTTTCTAATTCTTTTTCTATTTACAATAAAGCAATTTTTTCGAGTTTATATTAACTTTTTTTACTTTAGTGATACGCCAAAGATATTCTGTCAGAATATTATGAATGTCAAGATTGACACAAAAAGTCAGATATGCAGTAGGTAAATATTCAAAAAGCAAAGTAACTTGATAAAATATCGTGCAAAATTTAACGGCCGCGATAGGGCGTTAAATATTCAAAATTTATATTTTATATGTGTTAATAGTAAGCAAACTAAAGAAAAGTTACATACAATTAGTTATTTATTATTACCGTTAATAGTGTTTTTAAATAATGTTACAAGATTTACGCAAACTGACAGTGACAATAAATGATTAATACCTAAACGTTGTCAGTGTGCAATTGTCTACATCAGCGATGCACATACCGCGGCCCACTGTCGATATTTATGCGGCCCGCCAACGAATTTTAAAAATTGTTCGAAAAACTACAAAAGTAGGTAAAAATCCAATCATTTTATATTTTATTCTAACTTTTGTAATTATTAGTAAGATATGTATCTTTAAGAACCTACTACTTTCTTGTTCAAGTTTACTACGTAGGACAGGTATGCTCCTTGTCGTTCCAAGCATATTGTTACGAGACTAGAAATCTGTCGAACCAACTAGATTACTCGAAGATTCGCGAAACACGTGGGTATTATCTCCGAACAATGCGGTAGGTTCTTGATGTAAGGTAACTCGTATAAATACAACGCATCGCCCGCTATAGGGGCAGTTAAGTTTTAACTACGGACAAGCGAACGTTATATTGTTTGAATTGTAATCTGTGGAGAATAAATATTTCGTCGTTCGAACTTGGCATCTACCTACGTAACAATATAATATCAATTTTGATATGGATAAACCAGGCCCCAGTAAAAAACGTAGTCGTAAGGTTGAAGATGAAAATCGACAGTTTCAAGATATTTGGACCGAAAAATACTTTTTATTTCATCGCATAACAAAAGTGTCTGTTTAATATGCAAGAATAGTGTTTCTATTCCGAAGGAATATAATGTGAAAAGGCATTATATGAAACCCAGCATCATACTTTTACCAAATTAACGAGCGAAAATCGAACGCAAAAAAATTCCACTTTACAAAGGGAACTAATAGGCCAGCAAGCTATGTTTACAAAACCAATTCAAGATGCTGAAACAGCTACTGAAGTTAGCTTTGAAATATCTCGAATAATAGCGAAAACTTGTCGGCCTTTTAAAGATGGTGAGTTTGTTAAGCAGTGTTTAGATATTGCCGCCAAAAAAATGTGGCCGAAATATGTAAAGAGGTTTGAGAAAATTCAACTAAATCGGATGATTGTTCAAAGAAGACTTACCACATTAATAGCTAATATAGAAGAGCAATTAGCTACGAAATCGAAAAGTTTTGAGTATTTTTCTATAGCACCCGACGAATCTACAGATATAAGTTCCACTGCTCAACTCTTAATATTTTTACGAGGTGTAACGCAAAATTTTGAAGTGAGTGAACAACTGATTGGTATGAGTTCTTTGACAAGTCAAACCAAGGGGAGTGACATGCTCAAAGCTCTTCTGGAAAAATGTTCTTTAATGGATTTGGATTTAACGAAATTATCTGGAATTACGACTGACGGAGCACCTTCAATGGTTGGAAGTAAATCTTGGATAATAGCTATGTTAAAAGAGTATTTACAAACTAAAAACATAGATACCAAGAAATTAATGCACTTTCATTGCATTATACATCAAGAGGCCCTCTGTTAAAAATTATTGGGATTTGAAAATGTAGTGAAAGTTGTAGTACCTACTGTAAAATTTATAAAATCACGAGGTCTTAATCACCGACAATTCACACAATTTCTCGAGGATATTGAAAGCGAATATGGTGATCTTCAGTTTTACACTGAAGTAAGGTATCTAAGTCGTGGGTTGTCACTAGAGCGGTTTCTTAACTTGATTGAAGAAATCAAAATATTTCTGGCGGAAAAGAAAAAGGACGTTTCCTAACTCGACGACCCTGATTGGCTGTGTGACTTAGCGTTTCTTGTAGACATCACAAATCACTTGAATGTCTTAAATACGCGACTCCAAGGCAAAGATCAATTGATTTCGCAGTTATACTCTCATGTTTCGTCCTTTCAATGCAAATTGAGTCTTTTCAGGACACAAATCAATTAAGCCAATTACAGCGATTTTCCGAACTGATGTCAATTTCGCTTATGTTGAAAAAATTGATATTTTAATACAAGCTTTTCATGATCGTTTTCTAGACTTCAAAAAAGTTAAACCTCTGTTGGACATTTTCAGCAATCCTTTCAACATTTCACCCGAAAATGTATCGAAGTCAATACAGCTGGAATTGATAGACATGCAAAATGATGATAATTTACGAAACAAGTTTAATGAATGTAATTTACTCAACTTTTACCGTTGCGTTGACAAAACCGCTTATAAATGGTTGCGAATAAATGCATTGAAATGCGCAAGCTTATTTGGATCGACGTATATTTGGGAGCAAACGTTTTCAGTAATGAAACTTAACAAAACAAAAAATCGAAACCATCTGGCAAATGAAAAATTTTACGTGTGGCGACAAGTAATGTGGAGCCAAACATAAACAAAATTGTTAGGTCAATGCAATGTCATGCATCAAAATAATAAAACATGAAATATTACATTGTAATGATTAGATTACATTACGATTACATAATTACAACAAACATTTTTGATTGTTCTTTTATTTTTATCATTTATAGTAATTCATACTATTTAAAAATAAAAATATTTGTGTTAATAAGTATTCTTTGTGGTGGCCCGTCCTTGGCTTATAATTTTCCCGAGTGGCCCCTGTTCCCTATAAGTCTGTGCATCCCTGGTCTACATCAATTCATGGCCCACTGTAGGTAACAAAAATTTTCAAAAAACTCCGATTTTCTTAAATTTTTCTTTATGCAAGTATATGTTTTTATTGCGTTACTGCAATCTAGAAAAATTTGTAAAATCAGGAAACAAAAAACTGTTCAATTTGATAGGGAAAAATTGACTCACGTTTCTGGTAAATTATATGTAACAAAAAGATAATTCGCATTGCTGTACGTAGTCTTTCCGAAGCCGTTTAATTTGATGAAATCAGAGAATAAATAAAGATCGCTTTTAGAAATTTTTGTGGAACACCCGGTATATATACTACGATGTCTTGAATTTATTCTCTACTACCTGGTCACATCAATACAAAGCACACTTCAAAATTGAATTTATTTCGTTCCATTATGATTGCTTTGACATTTTCAAGATTTAGTAAAAATTTAATTATTAGAAACTTTGTTTTTGTTTATTTAATAGCAAGCATTCAGTATTAAAATTATAACAACACGGAAAATACTAATATTATAATATGTGAAGACTAGAATATGTACCTTTGGTGTTTTATTTATTCAAATATTAGGATGTTTTATCAGATCACTGCACTTGACCTATAGAAGGACGATCTGAAAAACGTACGTATTTGAAAATCCGCCAGTACTACATCTAATTTATCATAATTAATAAATATACATATTTGTATTTTTCCATTAACAGAAAACGGTTCAATATTATTAAAAATTATACACTAACAGAGAGAGAAAAACACTTTCAATATCGAATTTTGAAGGGCAAGGAGACAAAGCGAGTAAAAAATGCCTTATCTAAATATCACACTACATTAATCAATTATATTAAATCTAACAATGTTAATCCACGTAATCCAGGCGCAGACTAAACATTAAGCACTTGAGATTATTATCAAGTCTGAAAAACATAAAAAGGTATTACGCAAACATACACAAAATATCTGGTAGTAGTCTTACGAGGAAGTAATAAATCCACTGTGAAAATGTGGATTTCTTGACCAACAGCCAAATCATTACGTAATTAACTTTCTTCGCCACTTTAGAACTAGTAATAACTTGATACGTTTGTGTTAAAAAAGCAGAAAACAGCAATTTATTAATATTTACTTCTAAATGTGTTTGGAATGGTTCGCGATTACTAACTTAGCAACATTTGGCTTTAAATTTTGTTTTGTCTTTATTATGCAATAGTAAACCAACGAAAACTTTTAAATGTCTCTCTTACTTACACGATTAAAGTAAAAGTTAAACTTTATTATTACCAAGTGATTCTCACATAGGAAAGTTTAGGCAAGTTTCGCAGAAATAATTCTTTCTACTATCTTTTGTATTATTTTATTATAGACATATAGAGTACATGTGGCTCTAAATATTTAACCACCTGTGGTTGAGAGAAACGTAAACAAAAATTCTGAAAAATTTGCACTTTCAAAATATGTAAACAATATAGAAGGGGTACACTGCCAAATTTAAATAATTAAATTATTAGATGTAAGATTAATATAGGATGATGTCTTGACGGAAGGTAAGACTCGCCTATCAGTATTTATTTCCGAAAAAAATTGGTGTTATCTTCAAGTAAGCCATGCTTTTAAGAAAGCTTATTTAATTTGTCACTGCCGTCTGAGGTTGAATTTGACAAATACAGTTGCTTGTAGAAGACGTGCGTATTGAAAGTTGTAAAATGGACGAAATCGAATATGGAGCAATTTAGTCCTTGTTTATAAGATGAACACAACTGAGATTTTGATGGATACGCAGCAAACATTGAGAAATGATGCACATCCGAAAGCCACGATTTATCACTGGGTTGCTCGCCTTAAACGTGGCGACATGAGTCTCGAAGATGAAGAACGTCTGGGCCATCATAACGTATACCATTCCAGAAATGGTTTAAAAGGTTTATAATTGTGCTATTTCACCGAAAAGTAAAAGTGGAGGAGATTGCTAAGACTGACTATGTCTACTGAACATGTACACCACATTTTGCATGCTTAAGCTATCTACTAGGCAGGTTCAGCTGGACAGGTACTGCCTCCACTGAATGTAGATCCAAAAAATAGCGAAAGTGGGCGAATTTCCAACGAGAATTTGAATCTTTTTAACATCAACCAATTAGATTTTCGTTCGTTACGTTCGATGAAACTTAACTCCATTACTATGTGCTAAAATCGAACGGTAATCTTAGCAGTGGAAGTAATAGCCACGATATTTTATAATTCGAAGAGAATACTTTTGATCGACTATTTCGCAAAGGGCCAAACTACAAAAAATATTTTTAAAGCAAGAACTTTTACCACTTACACACTTATTTCAACGTTTCTTGGTAACGCTATGCCTTCGAAAAAAAATTATTTCGGCCCCACAACGCTTTCCACGTCTTCATTCGATAAAAATCGACGTCCTCTCAAGTGTTTTTTGAGTTTTGGAAACAGATAATAGTCACAGGGACCGTAGTCGGGACTGTAGGGGCTGTAGGTTGCAATTCCACAAGGCCGCATTCATTGATTACTGCTTGAACAACTCGTATTCAAGTTCTTAATTGTGTCTTTGTAGACATTTCCTGATGTAGTTCCTTTTGGCATATACTCAATTAAGAGAATCCACTCCACGTCCCAGAAAGCTACACTTTTCCCGCAGAAAGTTGCGTGTTTGCCTTCGTGGGCGGTGGAGAACCCTTATGAACCCATTACACGGACTCTTGTTTTGTGGGAGGATCCCATTAGTGTACCAAAGTTTCATTCCCAGTTACAGTTCTATTTAATAAGTCCTCATATTGAGATCAAACAGTAAAATTCTCTTCACAAATTTATCGTCTACACAATTTTTGTACGGGACTGAGTAACCTGGCAATCCATCATGCCGACACTTTGCTCATTCGAAAATCTACGTATAGAATTAAAAAAAAACTAATTTCTGATATTCCTTTTGAAACTTTTACTCGGCGATAGTCAACACCAAATCTTCATCTTTGTTGACGATTTCTTCAGTTCGTACTTCCACACTTTGGGTCATCATGAATGGATTCTCTGCCCCATTTGAACTGCTACCACCAAAACTTGACTTATTTGATATAGGACGAGATATTTTCTCCATACACTGCCATCATTTTCTCATGAATATTCTTCCGGCTACATAACCAATGTGTACCAACGACGCCCTTCCAAAGCCACAGCCGTCTCTCTAGAAACTGTATTTTGTTTGTGTCTTCACTCATACTACGGACTAACATTGGTTACTCGCATTGGTTATGTGGACGGGGCGAGGTACTTCGGCTATCTGACAGCAGACAGCGCTGAATTTACTTCTACGCTCGGTCTGGATAATTTTTGTGATATGGCGATGTGGTTCTTTTTTGTGAATGTGTCTGAAGATATTCTTTCTCCAGCAGGAATGTACCGATGAGCCTGTAGAAAGGCGAAATACGTATCTGCGTCTCTGGGGATAGATATGTTCGGACACGTTCACAAAAAATATTAATAGTGAACCTGTATTTGTGTTCTTCACACCAGATTTTGAATAATATTTTATATTATTAAAAATCCCTTTGAATTATTTAGGTATATTATAATTACAGAAAATAGCCACTGTAATTATTTACTGTCAAGTACGTATCTAAAGAAGTGTCCAAGTGAATATTTACAATCCAATATATTAAGATACTAAACAAATGTCAATAAATTATCAGAATACTCCGCTCGTTACGTCAATATTAATTGACAAATGAATGGTTACAAATGATATCTTAATTAATTTACACATAGTAATTCGTAAATGATTTACAACAAAGATCAAATAGATAAAATATTACCAAAACAAAAATGCCATTTTTGCTACTAATGAAAAGTCATCAACTAATAATTCTTCTAATATTTGTGTGCTTATAGATTTACATGAAAAACAAAGTTAAAGATAAGCTGAAATAACGGGATTAGATAACAAAGTTTAATAACAAATAACTACATTTTCTCATAATAATGTTAATGAACTTGGTGGATTGTTTATAAAAAAAAGCAATACCCATGGTATACGAAGAAAATTAATAAATAATTTAAGCCTCACAAAACTTTTTATTGTATCCATGTCGTGGATAGCGTGCTTAATTAATTAGCAATGAAGATTTTGTAATTTTCTACAATGGTTGTCAGCTTTTTTTTGGAGAATTTGAATTAACTTATGCCAAAAAAAAATGTCAAATATTTAACATTAGAAATACAGAATTGCATTTGTCGCACAATGTAATTTGCACTTATCTAGTTATTTTTGGCATTTTGAAATCCATTGAATACTTTTGTCCTAAATCTCAAATAACTAATCTAATGTTTACGTTGATCAAACTTTTAAGTCATACGTACTGTGGAAGCAGCTACAGTGAGTTACAGTGAGAATTGTAAAAAAAAAATGGAATATAGTTATCACTAGAGTTCGGATTTTATGTAAAAAAAACATATTTTTTATTATTAGAAATACCCCATTATTGTGGATATATCCATTCTACACTGAAATAATTAACGGGGATTAACGGTATAAAAAAATTACATATTTGTTTAAGCTTTAGTTAATACTTCTAGTTTGTTTGCATAAAGTGATTTTTTTTTACATTTTTAACATTAAATCGCATATATTTTATCCATTCATTAGTTTCGAATAAAAAAAAAAATATTTAAGAAAGCAACTCTACGAGCCAAGTTTATAAAGAAAAATTGTCGAATGTTCCTCTACCACCTAAGCCAGTAATTACCCAATGCGGAACGTGGTTAAGCGCAGCTATACTATATACTATAATCATATAAAAAAACGTTGTATTAAATTTTTCTGACTCAGCTGAATCAATTATAAAACCCAAAAGTTTATTCGAAAAACGCGAGATTCTAGATGAGTTGACATATATTAAAGCCCATTATAGTTTCTTAAGCGGATTAATTAAAAAATTAGAGATACACCAAATATCTTTATTAGAGTCAATTTCTGTTGTAGAACGTAGTGAAAATTTATTGAAAAATGTTCCAGGTCGGAACTGGTAAAGTTATACAGATAAGTTTTGTAGTGTTACAACAAAAAATGATGGTTTTCAAAAGTTAACAGAAATATCAAATATTTTACCATTATCATTAGGTTCGACTGTTATAGATAATAATTTACATTTAGATCCCGAATATCTGGCATTATTAAAATATGCACCTATCACTTCAGTTGAAGTCAAAAGAACGTTTTCAACATATAAAAATATTTTAAGCCATAGAAGACAAAATTTTAGTTTCGAGAATCTAGAAAAGCACCTCATTATTAATTGGTACAATAATAAGCTAAGTAGATCTCATTGCGAAAGTGAATAGTTATCAATAATAACTATACAAATAATTCTATGGTTGCTACTTAATAACATAATAACTTATTATGTTATTAAGTAACATCCATAGAATTATATGTATATGTATAGCTATTAATTGTAATCTTTTACCATATTATTATGCAATGTTCTTGTCATGTATTATGTAATCATAATTATTTTTAATGTATATATGTAATTTAGACCACTTTTCGTTTTACTACTCTTTTCTTGATTTCCAGTAAGCGAAATACACATAAGTGCATAAAAATGCATAAATAGTAAAAATGGGATATATTTGACATATTTTTGAGAAGAACGTGACATATATATATACTCATATTTAAAGCATTTCTTGAGCATAAAAATCCGAACTTTAGTTATCACAATATCGCTAAATAACGCTTCTCTGTGTGTCGTCTACCTCAACGTTGCCCAGGGTGTACCACGAGGAAATAATCCACGCTTACACCCACTAACAGAATTACAGTTCAAAAAGAAAAAAAAAATAGAACAACATTGTCACATCGCAGGTGAAAAAAAAACAACCGACAAATGAATAAATTAATAAAGTAATTAACTAATATACCTAGTTTAACTATGGGCCGGTATTATCAACTGATATTAGAAGTAGTTTTAGTTAAAAGACATTTAAATTAAGTGTCCCTTAAATTATGGGTTCTATATTATGAAATGGATTTAAGCAGCATTTAACTAAATGTGATATTTAGAAAGGTTGGTAATACTTTTAGAACAAAATATACGATTTTAGCACACTTGAATATTTTGTATTTGGCGTCGCTTTGGCTTATGTTGCTCTTAATTCAAAATTAAGAGCAGATCTTTAATATTGTTATATTCCTTAGAATTAAGTTTTAGTTGTAAAATGTAATGGTTTTTGATTGTACATAGTTTTGTATACTTTACTTTTACATATCAAAATAGTATATTAAAAAATGAGTAACAAAACCACGAGCTTTTTAATGAATGAGTGTTTTAATGTTTTATGAAACGTGTTTTTATGCTATTTTTTTTGCAATTAGCTTTGTTAATGTATTTTTTTTAATGAGAAAATGAGAAAAAATTTAATTTTGGGAAATTTTATGGCAGTTGGTAATCTCCGCGTATGTTTGAATAAAATGCAATTTTTTTAAATTTAGTTGCCTATGGTTGACTTAAATTAACTAAAATCAAAAAACGTCAGTTTCTCGTGATAATAAAATATTTGTTATTGTATTGTAAATATAATTACCGTATAATAAAATGTTTATTAACTGTCAGTTTAATCATAACCTTAAATTATCACTATGGCTACTGACTTATAGATGTCACCAATTTAAAACTGAATGCGCTAATTGATTAATGCTTTAATAATTTCTAAAAGCACTCATTTTGAGTGCTTTAATAGGTCTCTTAGCAACGCTAATTGCAAAAAAGTATATTGAAACAGATTTTTTATAAGTTCAGATTAGAAAACGAGAATTTTCTAAGGAACGAGTGCGACAAAAAGCCTTATAAAACGAGTTTTTTATACTATTTTTTCTATTTTGCATTTTTTACATTAATAAATTGAAATTATTTAATTTGAAAGTTCAGAGTTTTATTTTTACATAAAGTAGGTATGCAGTTGGTCACATTGATATTTGACACCTTCAAATTTGTTGCTATCTGCGGAATATTTATTAATTTTCGTTAACATTACTTGATATTTTATTTAAAAATATAAACATTGGTGACAGAAACTAATATATCTTGTTGCCAATTGTATACAATTACGTTGTTTGTGTGTAGCATTTTTCTTCTCAGCGTATATAATTTCTGTCAAATGTACTTAAATTCTTAAAATCAAATGACAGCAACAAGATATTTATTTCTGTTTTCGAACAACGCCAACATTGAAAAATGAAAAAAAGCGTATCGAAATGAAGCTCATTTCGATACTCCTTTGGGTTTCATAATGAGCTCATTACGAACGCATTAGAAAAAAATATATATTAATAAACTTTTGTTACTAGTTTCTTTGCAATCATTCATGCCTATGGTTGTAGACTTGTTGAATTAATAAATCGAAAAGTATACAATACAGTTACATCAATATATTAGAAATATTTGCAAAAAGTAAAAAATTCATACAACAATGAAATTCTCACAGAAGTTTCGTGGTTATATAAGTATATCTGAGCATAGAAGTACATACAAACATGCATATACATATATACGCATGCGTTAATTCTCCTTTTAATACTTGAGTAGTCAAATTTTGGCATTTAGTTTAAATCTGTGTTTAGATTTAAATGTTTCTTTCAACATAATAATACACTTGTGTATTATTATGTTGAAAGAAACACTTAATATAAAGATCCTTTTAAATACTTTGATAATACCGGCCGTAAGAACGATAAATCAAGAAACAAATGACTACAATAAGAATAGATATAATCTGAAAATTTCACTTGCCAGATATCTCTAAAACGGAATATTCTTACCAAGAATCGGTGAAAAACCAAACCCACCCTTAATCCGGCACACAACCAACAACCAAACAACCAAATGTTTCAAATAAACAATACCATAAAATCATACCAAATTATAATTTGGTATTTAAAACGCGGAGCGCATTTGAAGATGCCATGCGTACGGCACGCCCGATTCACAGTTAAAATTATGCAGAAGTATATATTTACTACGGTGATTTGATAAGTGAGTGACATTTCAATAAAGAACTTTATTTTGGGAAAAAATATATTTTATTTTGCAACATAATTCTCATCCAATTGCGTACACTTAGCCCAACGAATTTAATTTTTTTTAAGCCGTATAAAAATTAATCTTTTGGAATCTCGTCGAAATAGGCATTCGTTGCGACTATCACATTCTCGTTTGTCCCTAATCTTTTTCCGCCAAGTTTGATAACAAGAAAAAAACACTCTAAAGTAGATCTGGAAATATGGTGGATAAGGTAGCAATTCGTATCGTAATTCGACAAATTTAGCGATTGCCTTAGCGGATAAATGAGAGGCGACGTTATCCTAATGAAACAAAACTTTTTTCTGAATAAATGCGGTCGTTTTTCTTCAGTTCGGCAACGAAACGCGTCTGTACATAGATATAATATTGGTCAGTTATTGTACTTCTCTTCTGCAAATAAGCAATAAATGATTACGCCTTCCTTTGGAATCACAAAAGTTTGTGTCCATAATTTGATTGTCGAAAAATTCATAAAAAATCGATTGTTTTGACTATATTATATTGTCTCTAGAGAATAGTGATGTATACAAGTTTCACTTACAGTGACACATCGATGATGAAATTCTCTTGGTTTTCGTTTGAACAAAGTCATACAGATATTTGAAATTGTAACACGAGTTCGAATTTCTTCAACAGTAAGCAAACGCAGTATTGATTTTGTGGCTAGCTTTGTCATATACAGGGTGTTCTTGAACAGTGTTTAAAAATCTTCAGGACATGAAGTACAGTCAAAAATAAGGTTAAAAGTCTTAATACCCATTGATTGATAAAGCTGAATAATTTTTACTTCCGTAGTTTTTGAAGACATTTTTGTATTTTACAATAAAAATAATTACAACTAAATAATATGTTCAAAATGCCATCCTTCCATATCGAGACATGTTCTACATCTTCATTCAAGGGAAGTCCGCAATTCAAAAAACTCTAGTTTTTCTCGAATTATGTGTCAACATTGTAGTATTCTTTGGCGAGAATCTCGAAGATCGTTTTAAAATAATTCCGGATACATAAGTCAAACGGCCTTAAATCGGGAGATCTTGGGGACCATGCAATGGGACCGCCCCACCCTATCCATCTCCTTGGAAACGCATTATGCAGCTATTCCCTGGCAACAAGCGTAAAGTGCGGTGGAGCTCCATCTTGCATAAACCATAGATTGCATATCTGATTTAAAGGTAAGCCTGCCAAAAGTTCTGGTAAAGTATTGCTTAAGAAATTGAAGTTTGTTACTCCTGATAAACGTTATGGCAATACTATCTACTCTTAACACCTGGCCACCTATCATGTCTAACCAGATGTTTAAACTGAAACGTTGCTGATGTCTGAATTCAACTATAGCTTGAGGATCAGACCAGACTTGATTATTGAGGAAATGAAATATTCTATTTAAAACTTGTTTCATCCGTAAAAAGGATGCTTGCGACGAAGTCTGGCTGTTCAGCCGCTTCACGTAAAAAACATTCACAAAATGTCCTTCTCGCTTGATAATCCGGAGCAGTAAAGGCGTACCAGTTGAATATGATAAGAGTATAGCTGTATAAAGAGTTCTCCAAACAAGATAGCTACTTCTACACACTTGAACCGATATTCTTCTAACACTTGTTTCGGGATTTTTTAAAACAAATAAGCACATGTTTATTGACATGTATTATCATTTAGTATTTAATGTATGCCCTTAAGATTTCTGAGCGTTCATTAATAACACCCTGAATAAATGCTAATGCGAAATAGGTATACCCATTTCGTTTGATATATTTACGACATTAGCAATCTCACACAAGTTTATTCGGTGGTCATTCTTTAGTGGTATGGAATTTATTAATATTTTTTTTTTCTTTTTATTTTCAATTATTCTTTCTAGCAATTTCGCATCTAAATAAATTATTAAATATTTAACTGTTTTTTATATCCAATAAAATCTACATACATTGCATTAGTTTTTATTGTTTTATTCTGATTTTACGTTTTCTAATCCAAATACTTATTTCATCGCTTGCTCTTTCAAAATTCGCTATATTCGGTTTCGCTATAGTATTACCCGTCAACTATTTTTCTAACCTCAGTTTTTATTATATTGCATAGCGGATATATATTGAGACTAAGACGTTGTCCTGACGCCCGCCTTAGTTAGGTCTTTTTTAGCTGACCAATTTTTCTAGAAATGTGCTATTTCTGCTATTTGTTTGGTAAAACTCTTGAACTATACTAGAAATATTGTTGGGCATTTATATACAAACATGTTGTCGGTATAGTCTGTAATTCTATGTATTTGATCAATGGTTGAATGTCTCCCTTCAAGCCAACAGCATAATCGGTTTTATTCCTTTTAATTAAAGTTTAATTTTCAAATTATTGGTAGTGATATCGGTCTGTACGATGTTAATTCATTTTCGTATTTATCTGGTTAAGAAATCGTAATCAATTTAGCCATTTTCTATAAATATTTCACATATTTCAACCTAGAAGAAAGCATTTATGAAATTGGAAGCTCTTTAAGCAATAAACCTGCGACAAGGTCGTGTCAGGGACTTTTTTACATAAAACATGATAATATATTTTAAAAGCAAAATACTGAACACGCGTTGTTTATTTCTACAATTATTGCGAAATGTTGCAATCTCATAGTGTCTTAGTATCTCATAAAACAATCGATTACAAGTTTTGAAAAATTGGTCTGTAATATTAATATTTAATAAATTTTGAATAAAAGATAAAGGTAACACAGTAAAAGAAGTAATAAGACCATATAAACTCAGAGAAGAGGTGACAGCAAACATATATAAAGAAAAAATAGATGCAGAAATGATAAAAAGCAAAGAGAGTTTAAACAACGTGGAGGTGGAAGACATGTGGAAAATAATTAAAGATTCAATAATGAAAATAGCTAAAGAAACGTGTGGAAGCAGCAAAACAGACAAAAACAAAAAACAAACAAGATGGTGGAATGAGGAAATTAAAAGGGAAGTAAAGAGGAAGAAAGACAAATGGAAAAATTATCTTAGTGAAAAGAACAAAGATAATTATGACAAGTACAAGGAACAAAGGTTAAAAGTGAAGGGGATGGTGAAAGAAGCGAAACAACAAGCTTGGGAAGAATTTGGGGAAAAGATGGAACAAGACAGTAAAGGCAACCAAAAGTTATTCTATAAAATATTGAAGACACTAAGAAAAGGTAAACAAAACAAAATTAGATACATAAGAGCAGAAAACGGGAGAATTTTAGAAGACGAAGATAATATAATGAAAAGATGGAAAGAATATTTCGAAGGAATGCTTAACACAGAACGAATAAACTTAATATACGAAATAGAGGTGAGCGAAGAAAACATAGAAAGGGGGGGAGAGGAACCGAGGGGAGGAGCGGAACCGATCAAGAAGGAAGAAATAATGGAAGCTATAAGGAAGTTAAAACGAGGCAAGGCGGCAGGACATGACGGTATAACGGCGGAAATGATAAAAAATATGAAGGAAAACGGCATAGAAGTCCTAGAGAAATTGTTTAATAGGATTTGGAATGAACAAAATATACCAAAGGACTGGGAAGTAGGCATAATACTACCCATCCACAAAAAAGGTGACAATAAAGAGTGTAGCAACTATAGAGGAATTACACTACTCAGTGTAATGCTAAAAATATATGAGAGAATCCTAGAGAAGAGATTAAAAATATTAATTGATCACCAACTAGAAGAACCGCAAAGCGGATTTCGGAAAGGCAGAGGAGTGCACGATCACATTTTCACTATGAAAGAACTGATAGAAAAAAACCGAAATAAGACTATATATGCGGCCTTCATAGACATAGAAAAAGCTTTTGATAGTATTACAAGAGCAGAAGTTTGGAAAAGCCTTAAAAAAGAGGAATAGGCGAAAAGTTCATAAAAGCCCATATACCAGAAAACTAGAAATTATGTGAGAACTGAAAATAGGAAGTCCGAAGAGTTCATAACCAAAGAAGGACTGAGACAAGGAGGGGTGCTCAGCCCCGTACTTTTTAACATAATATTAGATGATGTACTAAAGAAATAAGGGGAATAACAAAGAAATTACAAGTAGGGTATAAGAACATGGAGAGGGTTGAAATAGCAGAATGTGTCTTCGCTGATGACATAATAATATACGCAAAGAACGAAAGAGACTTACAAGAAAATCTAAACACATGGAATATAGCACTAAAAAAGAGGAATCTAAAAATAAACATTGATAAAACAAAAGTGATGACAATAGGGAGAAATGATGTAAAAGTAAAAATTGAAATAGAAGGAAGAAACATAGAACAAACAGACACATTCAAGTACCTCGGAATAAACATACATAAAGACGGAAAAGAAGATATGGAAATAAACAGCAGAATAGAAAATGCAACAAAACTATATTGTGCACTAAACAACACATTTATAAGAAAGAAGTAAATAACGAAGAAAACAAAAATCACAGTATATAACGCGTTGTTCAAACCAATAACGACGTACGGATGTGAAAGCTGGATACTTAATAAACATATGAAGAGCAGACTACAAGCCGTAGAAATGAAATACCTAAGAGCGGTGAAAGGAGTTAGTAGAAGGGACAAAATAAGAAATGAAGTAATAAGACAAGAATTAAATGTACAACCCATAATGGAAGAAATCGCAAAGCAACAACTAAGGTGGTTCGGTCATGTAGTAAGAATGGAAGAAGAAAGACAGACTAAAAGAGTATGGCTAGCAAGAACAACGCAGAGGAAAAAAAGAGGAAGACCACAAAAAACGTGGGACAATGTCATAGTGGAAAAGTTAAAGAAAAGAGGAGTAACATTGTACGAAGGGAAGAGAATAGCGGGAAACAAAAAGGAATGGGCAAGATTTATATATCAGGAATAGTCATATAAGCAAAATGTAAATAGCTTGACACCCGAGGGGTAAACAAGCTTATAGATTATAATAATAATAAAATAAATTTTGAATAACCTTAGATTGAATGCATCTCGATGTATACACCTTAAAAATTATATTAGATACCCTCTTAGTCACAATAAATATATGAGTTTTTTTGTTTAAAGGAATCGTAAAAATATCTTTCAAGTCCATCATCTTTATCTTGAAGGACGTGTCCACTTTAGTTCTATAAACGACATCGAAATTGAAAATTTAAGAATTTATGTCTTATTTATTTATGTCTTGGAACGATTCCATGCGATTCTAATGGACGTGACTAACCACATGGCGCGCAGTGCGTGGGCGCTTTAACCACTAAAAGTAAAACGGTCACTACTTTTTAAAGGCTCAAAAATAAGCGGACGCCCACGTACTGCGATGATTTGGATGTTTCGCCACGTCACGAAAATCGTGCAGTGATACCAACAAAACATTATATTTTGCTTCCTAAATATAGAACAACCGGATTTGGTTTATTTCGGATGTGTTCTCACTTGTTTTGGATTATGTAGCTACATACTCGATGATAAAGCTTGAGTCCTTGGTATTCATTTTGTGTTTCTGAGTAAGATTTGTTGACGAAAATGAAAGCATTATTGTTTATTTTGATAAATTTACTAAAAGATAGCGAACAAAATAATATTGTTTCGTCGGATAGTTCTCCTACAAGATAAAGTAAGAATTATAAGAAATATTAAATATAAAGTTGCGAAAATAATGAAATCAGAAATAAAGAATGAAATAATTTTAAGAAAAATCGTATCTGAAATTATGACTTTATTCTAACTTGTTGCGATAAAGTCATAGTATTCCCATTTATTTCCTTAAAAAAAGTCCTGAATGTCATATAGCACCTCTTTGCCATATTATAATTTTTTCCCTGAAGTGCAGACTATTTCTAGCTTACCTGAAATGTAAAATTGTTATTCCTTTGTACAAAAAGAGAAATGCAACGAAGCAAATTATCTTTTGATGCCAAGCTACGTTGGAAAACGCATGTGAGGAAGAAACGTGATCAACTGAACCTCAAATTCAGAGAAACGTATTGTCTCCCCAAACTGCTTCTCTACTGGCAAATTCTGAAGTCTGTATGCACTTATGGCATCCAACTCTAGGGGATGCACCAAAAAATCAAACACCAAAGTCATTCAGACGTTCCAGAATCAAGTACTTCGAAGCATCGTCAATCCTAAACATGCCTGTGATTGAAGATGAGGTTGGAACACCACGAACATATCTAAGTGATCTCGCTACTCGACAATAACGGACTTGTTCGGCAGCTCATGAGACTAAAATCGTTAGAACTAGTGTAATACCAGTGCATTGCGTAGAAATCAGTTTTGAGCGTACTAAAGTCACATAAACAAAGTGTAAAGTGTGTCGCCGAAGGTTCATCTACTGAACAGATAAGTTAGATATTAGAAAACAAATTTTAGGTAGACTTTGTTTAGTCACAATGCTCAACGCCTTTTGAGGCTTTTAAATAAATAAAAAAACGAAGTATGTTTCGTAAAATTCCAGAGTAGTTTGTGAAACATGTGATCTATCAGAATCTTGTTGGATATATCCAGTTTGAAGTTCGTCTTCATGAAATTTCGTTATAAATGGTTCAATGATATTCATGGGACAATTTTCTCAGTTAATATTTCCCTTATAAAATATTAGACCAATTATTCTCCTTCTGGACATAGCTATTGATTCTCCGTGATAAGACAGTTTCGCAAAAATAACGAAGATTCTCAGTGCTGTTTCGAGAATTGACATATCCATTTAAAAGAAATGGTGCTTCATTAGTAAAAAATGTTTTATGTGCGACTGCATTATAAACAGTCCCTTTACGATACTTTTGCGGCTGTAAAGAGGTACTTTATTTTACTATAATGTCCGCGGACCACCAAGTAAAGCCATATGTAAACTAGACGATATTTATTTTTGACAATTTATGTTGTAGGTTATGTACAGTATGTTATGTGTTAAACATTTTTACATCAAGATTTATGAGTTCAAATATTTTCAGTAATATTATGCAGTTACTTTGGAATATTTAATATTCAAATATGGCAACGATTTTTGGATTTTGGTCAAGGACGTTAGTTATGTATATGATACGTGGAAATAATACAAAAGAGCTTTAATTAATATTTTAATAGTTTTTCATGTTTACAGACTGAACTGAAGAATATATTGCTAAATAATAACACTAAAAGTAAAGTATATTTTCAATTGTACAAATAACTTTAAAAATACGTTACATTCCTTAATGAATATTTTAACTAACAGAATTTCAAAATATCATTACATAACAAGGCAATAACAAAACGATTATTTTTGTTATTGTCGGCCAACTTTAAGATGTCATCTCTGATACTTTTTATAAACGCACAGTGTCTTGACAATTTTTTTAAATATCTTTATAATTTTTTTTTCTCGCTTTTGAGAAGGAATTTTGGGAAAATATTTTGTATTTATATTCTATATAAATACATCTTTCCATTTTTCACAGGTTGTCTTTTATTTCAAGGACAGCCTGTATATTGTTTACTAATATAAAATGATACAAACGTGCAGCTTTACATATTTTTTGATCTGTAGAGTTACATTGTATGTTCAAGACTTATAAATATGGGTCGAAACTCGAATGGTTAATGCTTCATATAGAGAATTCAATTCCACATCAAAACTCTAATCCGGCAAGCTCGCAGGACTGAGGTCATCAATCCCGCGGATCTGCAGGATTTGCGGGATTACAAACTATCACAAACTATCACAATGCTTTTTTCAGTTGTTAAGAAAATTAAGTGCCAGAAGTTAATTATGCAATAACAGACAACTAAATTAAAAATAAAGGTAGTATTTATTATTAAAAATAATTAAGAAAAATTATTGAGATTTCTTTTGGAAATATTTTCGGAGAAATGAATAAGTATTCAAAGTTTGACATTGTAAATTTGACCAGATTTTATTGCAGAAATACCCAGCGTCAGAAAACGCGAGCTCGGCTTCAATGCTTGTTGGAGGAATCTTCCAGAGTACATGGCGAGGTTTCACTACTTTTCATCATATGGGACAAAGGAAAGTCTTCTTCATCATCAGCGTCTCTAACTTGCTCAACCTCGTCGTTTTGAGCTGGCGGTTGGGATGCGTCTAATAAACTCTGAATTGCCTTTCTTAGTATCGCTTTGCTGGGATAAAAAGACGTGTCTTCGTGGTTTGTATCTTTTTCCAGATATTTCTTTGGATTCTCTAAGTAAAGCATCACACTTGTCATTGAATTTCGGCGTTCCTTTATCCGACGTAGTAAGGACGTTACCAGTTCGTTCCTTAGCGTCGTGTCGAAAACTATCTGAAATTGTTACTAATCCCAGTTTCCAAATATTTACAGCTCCAGCGGTACACATGTGAAGATTGATATTTAAATAACGACGATTTCTTAACGATCACCATTCATCGAATGTTAATATGAATCGTTTTTGAGATTTTTTCAGTGCTTCAAGTTCATCGATGTTTTTTTTTTAATTGATGCCATCACAATAGTTTGAATTGAACTGGCAGAAGGAGGCAATTTGTAGCCTGCTAATTCAAAAAGTTCACACAGATCACTCGATTTAATAAACTTAGCGAATGATATACCATCCTTAGCTACCATTCGAGACACCCTTTCTTCCATAGAAACCTTTTTCTTACTTGGAAACAAATCTGTAATTTTCTTCTTTTTCGGTAGCACACTTTCACTCAAGCTTTCGGAAATGCAAGTGGATAATACACTTGAACTTGTTCGTCGTGCTACATTCTCGACGCAAGTGACTGCGTTGACCGAGCAGATATTTTTATGATGGCATAATTTATATTTAGCTGAAAACCCATCTTCTGCCTTTAAAAAATGTTTCTAAACGAAACTTGAGCTTTTATTCTCTTTATAAATGACAGTTACACACATTTCGTATTATCACTTATCGAAAGAGAAGAATTTATTGAATAAACACATAATACATACGCATATAACACGTTTGAAAGTTGTAAAGTAACTAACTAAAATACAATCTCGACTCGACATACCTATGCACGAAACGAAACAAAATCACTTTGTTCTCAGTTGCGTCTCGAGTAGCAAGGATAGTCACCGCGATCTTGCAGGGAAATACCCTGTGCATAGTTGATATCGGTCACATTCGGATGCACTAACAGATACACGTTTGTTTTTCAAATTTAGATACACTAACAAATTGCCATACATATTTTTTCAAATTCGAATATTTTTATTCAGCCCCGCGCATCTCGCATGTGTAGTCCCGCATTACTAATCTCGCGAAAATCGTTCAGGATTCCCCATTTGAGGGATTCGCGTTTACGGGGTTGGATTCCCTGGCTCCATATCTTCTAAAAAGAACAAGTTTGAAATTCTATAAATAATCGCGGTCGGTGTTGTTAAACTAACACTAATATTAGTGGATAGAAAGATAGCATAACTTTCCACTCACCAACATTAGTTAGTTCAGTTAGTTAGTCTTCATACTATCATCTTAGGAGTCTAATCATAAACACAGACTGTCTCAAACCTGACATAAGCTTACAAAAAAATTGAAAATCAAGTAACCTTACAATTAGATTGATTTATACAAGGTGTTCCGTATCGTTATGTGCAAATTTTAGGAGTGTAAAGTAGACTTCATTTCAAGTAACAAAAACGCAAAACTTGTATATACATTTTTATTTGTTTCAAAGTTACAGATCTAAGAATGTGATTGTCAGATCATAAAAAAAATGTAATCCTAAAGTCAATACAAACTGATCTTATTTAAAAAAAGCTATACGATTCAATAGCAGGCCTGTGATTGTTAACGTCGCATAATAAAATGTTATCCTAAAATAAATAAACACGTATCGTAGTGCATACAGTAATTTCTTGAAGATCTACAAAAAAGAGTACTGGAAATTTATTTATGATAAAGAAGGTTCTTACTTATTTCGTAAGTGCTGAACCATGAATATCATACAATAAACAAATGTTCAGATGACTGTTAACATTGGATTTTTTAATAAATGATTACATTACGTTTCAGTTCATACAACAGCTTATTAGTGAGTGGACACGTTTTCTTTATTCAAAATGCCTTACCGATTTTCTTCTAAGGAGTATGCGGACATGTATTTTGTGTATGGCTACTGTAAAGGCAGTGCACGTCAAGCAGTTATTGAATACCGACATCGATTTTCCGATAGGCGCATTCCTCATTACAAAACGTTTCTGGAAGTACACAGACAATTTCGGGAATGCGGACTGCGTGATTATCTTTTCGACCGAGGAGTAAATTTGCCAGCAGACTTAGAGGAAGAAGCAGTAGCTATTGTTACCAGGGATCCAACTCTCAGTGTACGTCGAATCGCTAGACAACTAGGAGTGCCACGAACGACAGTTTGGCGAATTGTGAGGGCTTATATCCATATCACTATCGCAGGGGACACGGTTTGCTTGAGGTAGACCACTATGTTCGTCTAGTTTATTCTACCTGATATTAAGACAGTCACGGCTTCATTTTAATTTCTGCAGAACAGTTCTCTGGAGAGATGAATCTACGTTCACGAGAAGTGGTGTTCAAATCTGTGAAACCTGCACAGGTGGTCATCAGAAAATCCCAAAGCTATACGCCCATATAAATTTGAAAACGAATTTTCTGTTAACGTTTGGGCGGCCCTAATCGATGACTTGTTGATTTGTCCTGTTGTTCTTCCTGGTAGGTTAAATGCGGACAATTACCTTCAATTTCTTATTGACGAACTGCCAGGTCTTTTAGAGGATGTCCCACTAAATTTTCGACGAGATATGTGGTTTCACATGGAACCACACCACCCCATTTCGGAATTGATGTCCGAAATTAGGTTAACGTCAATTATCCAAGATGGATTGGTCGAGGTGGTCCTGTTGCATGGCCACCCAGATCACCCGATCTTAATCCCCTTGACTTTTATTTACGGGGGTACATGAAAAATTTAGTCTACGCGCAAGTTTCGAACACAAGAGAAGATTTGCTGGATCGTATTCACCTGGCTGCTGAGCAAATCCGACAAAACAAGTATGAAATTCGGATAAGTACTTCTTCTGTTGGCTTACAGGCACAAGCCTGTATTCAACAAGGAGGTGGACATTTCAAAAATATTATTAATTGAACTTTTTAAAATAAAATCAATTTTTATTGACTTTAGGATTACATTTTTTTTTCATGATCTGACAATCACATTCATAGATCTGTAACTTTGAAACAAATAAAAATGGATATACAAGTTTTGCGTTTTTGTTACTTGAAATGAAGTCTACTTTACACTCCTAAAATTTGAACATAACGATACGGGGGCACTTGTAGAGACTGATTGTAGCTTAATATGAAAAACGAATCTTAGATTATTCAATGCATTATTTATACAGAACTAAATAAGACAAAACATAACAAAATTTAGATATCACATAATGTAATATTTGTTAATCAACCATTTACCAATAAATTAGACAATTATTTCAGTACCAACGCAAACAAGTAGATATTCCTAATACAATGAATTATCCTTTGAATTTCATACTCTTTATCAATTTTTTTTTTAAATATGAGCACATATCTGAACAAACACTTGATTTCCAAAACATTTATCGATGAGTCGTCTCTTGGTCTATTAATTAAACGACTTAATAAAATGCTCTGATATCAAATCCTAACGAAGCTGAAGGTGTGAACAACGAAACGTTGACTACTATATCGGCTACACTACGAAACTGTGAATATTTATATGTTGTTTGAAATAATTCGAAATACGATATCACAGCCCAATGCTGTCGATTGTCAGCTAAAACATGCCCAACCATTATTATTGGTTTTGCAATAACATCTGCGACAGCTCTTCTTTTAGTGCCAAGTTTTATGACTTTTCGAAACAAAATTATTAGTGACTAAATCTATAACGGCATATTTTAGTTTACATTGATTACCAGTTCGATAATAAAGGACGAGTAGTAAACTATCATTGTTTCTAAACTATTGCTACAAAAGATAAAAATTTGCCATGTGAAGACAAATGCCGATTTTATTATTATAACAGGCGAACAAACTTTTTATTTCGAGGATATCTTATCTATTTTTCATTCAATTTCCACGAACCCTTGCTTTTACAACTGAAGAAAAAAGCCGATAATATAAGGCCAAGGACTTTGAGTGTTTAACTAGAGAAGTAACAGTCTTACATACAGAAACATCGGGAGCGTATTTATAAATCCAGAGGTGGGGTTGGTGACGTCAAGAAAAGTTCTATTTCTGTTGGAGATTATCGTTGATATTAATATGTGCTTTTCCATGTTCGATGTTGAACTTTTTTTCGCGTCCAGTGGTAAAACGTTCAGTTCGGAAATTAATCGTAAGAGGTACAATGGACGTAACAGAGAGGGATGGTGAGTTCGAATGTTTTTGTTGTGTTGTTTGGGTTTTGAGATTTTACGATTATTTTAGCGACCGAAATCTGTTTGTATGACATTTCGCAAAAAGTACGCGCAACAACTTGGTTGTATTTTTAATGCGTTTTAGGCCTTTTTATTTGATGGCAGGAATATATTATAATTTCGAAAACAAAATGTTATTACCGCGTTATTATAACTCAAAATATCTAAGTGTTGGAAAAAATATTTTCGATTAAAGACGACGTTAAATATAATAAATATTTACTTATATCTCTTTGATTGATGGATTTTCTCTTTTTATCCAATTGATCGAATATTCTTTCTTACGAATGGCTTTTATATATTTTCAACTTTTCTTTATACCCTCATAGTTCTTGCTATTTGTATATATTATTACTACTCTTTTAACGTCTTATCTTATCTGAATAATATAGTGAAACTTCTATAATTTGACATGGTTTTGTAATTTTGTTAGAACATAAATTGGTGCCAAAAACTCTATTATCTAAAATTCTATTTAAAGAAATACTAACAGTACTTTGCACTATTAAAAAAATAGGGCGGTCTTATTATTTTGTGTCATAAGTATTTTATATCCTCTTGAGACCCGGAACGGAACTGGTGCGAATTTAACCGTAAATTTTGGATATGTTAGACAAAATGATGTAAGTAAGACACTCATCTAAGATTTATTAACAAATTTCTTTTATTTTACAAAAATAAGAGCGTCCACCTAAATGGACCTTGGGTCTGCAAGCATACAAAAGAAAGCGACCTATGTTTACATAAAATCTAATTGTATTTTTGATGATACCCTTTGAAGTAGTTATTATTGCCAGTAATACATAGAAAAAAGTTGCAGCTAACACAGAAAAATTTTGTTTTCTTTCTACAACCAGGCATTTTACAGCGAACGGAGTTCTTTAATTCCGAAACGATGTCTGGAAGATGTTCTATTCTACGCTTCCTTGAAGGAGTGATAGATCCATTAGTGGGAGTTACAACTCTGCCAATAGGATTATTTCTAGTTCCAACAGATCTCGGTGTTTCTATACCGGCAAAATCATCCTCACTGTTGCAGAGCCACAAACTGGCAATCTTGATTTTGAAATCCAACAGTTTCATAATGTTTCTAGAGTTAGTTTCTAATTTAATTTTGTCATTTCTGTATAGAATCCAGGAATTAATGCTATGTATTGTGGTGTTGATTAACTTATTTAAATTGGCCCACAATACACAATAGCTTGCCCAGCTTCACTCAAATCGGTACAGCCTTCCAGGAGCTCTTGTATCTTCAGGTTACCCTCAAAGGGTATGTGTTAAATAAACAAAAGGTATTAGCAAAGAAATAAAACTCGCATTAACAATACAAACATATACTACAAAAAGAAAAAAAAAATTTCAACTTTATAGAGTATAAAGAAGTGCTGAAGCAATAATTGTGCAACAGCGTGAGGAAAACTTTTATAAATAATGACTTATATAAGATAAAAGACCTCACTTTGACCGCGAACAAAATTAAACTAATTAAATATTTAGGAAAACTATCAGACTTCAATAATTACGTTATTCCCAACTTCAAACGTCAAACAGAAAAATAACTGTAAGCGCGCGCATCAAAACTAACCCATGAGCACATTCAACATGGTAAAAATGTAATTTTCCCACCAATTCCTACTTTCTAAAATATATTACAGATAAAAAAATACTACATAAAAAGTATGAAAATTTTCCTTGATATTTATTTGACTATAAATATATTTTATAAACTAATAATTTACTGAATTTACGAGCTCAATCAATATACAAATCATATAACTAAATTAATATATATATATATATATATATATATATATATATATATATATATAAATAATTATACTTGCAAATATACACATACATTAATTAATGTAGTCGTCACACTTCACAAAAAAATTCTAAAAGAGAGATTTCAGATAGGTCGCATAAATCAAAAATTACAAGTATCAGAAACTCATAATTAATCGGGAATTACTTTAAACACATCAGCAATAACTCAACTAAAAACATAAACCGAAATTAACTATATGTATACTGAATAAAAAGGAAGTCTTTATTCAGCAAAAATTAACTGAACCTCTCTGTCTAATGGATGGAAAATATCTAACTCCTTCCTCTCGGAAATGAAAATATCGCCATGCCTAAAACAAAATCAAAAGACCGACTACAACGATACACTTCCGCTTGGCCGGGACTGCGTACATCAAGACCACGCTCGAACAACCTACAGACGTGGACTAAAATACACATTATAATCAAAATTTAAATAAAATATTAAATATCTCTAAATATTTTCCTGGAATAAAATGTACATAAATATATAGTCTTTTACTGTTACTTTAAAATTTTTCTTCGGGGAAAAATTCATGACAATATGCCCAAATCAAAGAAATGAAAAATTGTTCGAACAGTCCATTTCCTAGATTTGGCGCTGATTCAATAATAACTTATCATTCGATCAATTAGATCAATGCCTCCCATGTAGGTATTGTACTTATTAACGATGTCAGGTCTTGGAACCTGCAAATATTTCTTGTCTCTTTTTGACCAACGTTGGCATACACCTACAGGACTAACACCGTCGCAGGTGGACATCAGATGGACAGGTTTCATGTCGTACCATTTTACAACTGATATTTTTTTTATCCTGCCGAACACTTTGATCATAGGCCCCACGGTTCATTTTCGCCATCATCTTATCTGCAGTTAAGTGCACAGCTGCAGGAATCCTCGATTTCATAACAGTTCCTGTTCCCTACATGTTGTTTTGTAGTAGGTATTCTAATAGAGGCATTGTTGTAAAATAACGGTCGAAATAGATACATGTTGCTGGAGCTACTGTTTTTGTCAATCTAACTACGGCAGATGGTCCAACACCCAAGTTTTTCATGTTATCATCCAGGAAAGTGTCCTTTCCTTGATAGAGTTCGAAGTCTAATACTAACCCTTTGGGAGTAGCGCAAACAAAGTTTTTTAACCCTTCCGGGTTAGGTTTACCTCTAACGAACTGTTTTGCTGAGCAGACCCCTGTAAAAGGGATCATTTGTTCATCGACCGCGACTATGTCTTCTCTCTTCAACTTCAAGCAGCCTCTTCGAATTTGTTCTAGCATAGGCCGAATTTTCCAAAACTTGTATTTCTTTCTTTCATCTGCAGTTACGCTTATAAACAACTACTTTTAAGTTTGCACGAATAGCAAAAAAGCGGTCTCTCGACATTACATTTGCAATTGCATTTACTAGAGTCATTTTTGCCCAATACATTTTGATTTGGGGGTATTGTAGACAAGACATAAGAACCACCATCCCAAAAAAACATTTCATTTCGCTTGGAGTAATATTGAGAAACACTCCTTTTATTTCAACGCATCGAGCATTAGTACAGTCGCTCAGCAATTTAAAAAGGTCTTCATCAAAATACATCGTGAGGTACTTTTCCACATCCCACTGTTCTCGTTCAGTAACATCTTCTTCAACAGCAGGTCGGTTGACCTCTAGTACTGGAAAATTATCGGTTTTATTCCAATACATTTTTTTGGAATTGTGTGGCACTGAAGATGTCTTAATTCTATCTCGAATTATGCTTAGAGGAATGTCGTCTTCATCAAAATCTATTTCATTTTCTTCTCTTTCTTCTCTCGTCTAACTGCTCGTCTTCATTTTCATTTTCTCTGCCTAATACTTCGTCTAATTGCTCGTCTTCATTTTCATTTCTGTCATCATCGTCCACTTCAGCTACTCCAAACGGTAGCGGTTCTTCATCGTACTGCTCATTTTCAGAATCCGATAAATCTATGTCAGAATCGTCTAACTGAAGACATTTCAATAACTCCTCATCATCTATTCCGCATCGAAGATATCGCTTGTTTGCAAAAATTGCTTCAAATAGAGAAAATCAAAGAAATATGTAATATTTTGTTTGAAACTGTTTCTATTCAGTGGATTTGAAATGTATTGATTGAATCCCATTGTCCATTTAAATGGAAAGTGAAGTTAGGATTTAAACTACAAAAGGCTGTCATTAAAACCTGATGTCCATTTAAGTGGACACTAATTAAAACTCACTGAAATACATGTTTTATGCATTGTGGCTAAAAACTTATTTGATAATAATAAACTAGGACACATTGAGAAATCGTTTCACTACGTTAATTTCAAATCAACTGTAAATAAATATCTCTTACTTACCATCAATAGCTGTACGTTTGCAGGTTGACATTTTCACCGTAATAATCAGCTGTTCTACATTTACTATTCGGTTGTAGTTTACTAAACTATACAAAGATGGCACCACTCGATGTCCATTTTAGTGGCAAATCAGGTTTCCACTATAACATTTACAATTTTATATTTTTATAAGCTTAAAACTACTTGTCCATTTAAATGGACGCTGGGTCTCAAGAGGATATAATAATAATAACAACAGTAATAAATTTATTTCCAACAAGGTAGGCTACCTCAAGTAATGGAAAATAATGTAAGACATATACAATCGATCACATAAGTATTGACACAGAGTTAGTGTATATGGAAGTAATTTTATACGTATATAATACAAGATAATTTATTCAAGTTACACACGAGGAATCTTTCCAAAATTCTGGGAATTTAGCTATAGTTTTTTTTATCTTGTCAATTTTCATCAATACTACAATGTAGTTTTTTAACATAATCGCCATTTAAATGAATACATTTATTCCAACGATAAAATAATTTTTTTGAAGCCGTCCTTAAAGAACATTTTCGGTGTCTCCTCAATCCACCTATTTATGGCACGTTTTAGGTCAGTTAAACTCTCAAAACAAACATCCCGTAAAGGTTTTTTCAAAGCTAGGAACAGATGAAAATCACTCGGTGCGAGATCCGATGAATAAGGTGAATACGGAAGCAATTCCCATTGTAAATCGTTCAAAACATCCTTCGTTTTTCTTGCGCTGTGCGGTCTTGCATTATCCTGTTGCAATAACTAATACTTATTCAAGTTCCAATACCGCTCTTTAACCTGCCTGCTGCAGTGGTCCGGATAATAAGTTCGATAATATTCTGCGTTAATTGTAATACCTTTCGCCAGATAATCCATAAAAATAATCCCTTCCAACAGACGGAACTGCACGCGCCTTAATTGGAGACCCTTCTTCGGGTTTACGCCGTTCTTTGGATTGACTTTTGGTCTCAGGATTGAAATAAAGAATCCACGCTTCGTCAGTGGTTATTATCCGTTTCCAAAATTCATTACCGTAACGGGCTAACAGATCTTGAAGTTGACGACAAGTGTCAAACCTATTGAGCTTCTGTTTCGGTCCCAACACATGGTGTTTAACTACTTAGACTAGATTAGATCACTTGAGGTGTCCGTAAGGCCTCTTCCACCGTGACCTTTTCAGATCTTTTGTGATCCTCATGGCTCTTAGAGTAATTCTTCTTATCCTGCTCTTATAATTAGGCTTAGCTGCTGCGAAAGCGCTTCTTTTATATATAATTCTGCTTTAGGATATTGATTTCCCAATTGTAGAAACCGTGTTCTTCTTAAATCTTCACATTGGCATAGTACATGAATCGCGGTTTGCTCTTCCTCTTGGCACAATTTACATACCGTGTCTTCTGTCAAGCCCTTGGGGCCCTCGCTCCTTTATGCTGTCATATTCCTCCATAATGGCGTTCTAAAATAGTTTGAGGTTGTCAAGTTCCATCTGGGCGGCTGGATAGTCGAAGCATACCACCGTGATATTCTCCGAAGCCACGGCTTCTTTGAAGATTAATCCTTTTCTTGGCCGTTTTCTTCTCTGGAGACTGCCGAGTGTACTGATCTCCAACCTCTGTTTTTTTTTGTAATTTTGTCCTTTTTTGTTTTGTAGCCTCTATTGACGTTTAAGGCTTGGCTGCCTTATCTGGATTATTTTGGCCTCTTTACATATGCCTAGTAAAGCTGTCCTTAATTGCGGGCCTTTTGTCCTGTACGTAATTGTGTCCTTGTCTTTCCAGCTTATGCACTCTGGCCTTAGAATTTTCATAACTTTTTGGTATTTGGATCTCCCCGTCAAACATTAAGTCTACTTCATCAGTATTACACGATCCTTAAAGGTGTTTTGTGTATGAATGACCCTTGTTCACCTTGCTTCCTGACTAGGTTTTATCATGCAGGGTTCTCTAATGTTATTTTTTCAACTTTTTGATTTTTGTACTTCTTCCATATTAGTCCCACCAGTACCAAGAGGTCCATCCGATCAGAGCCCCGCATGAGCTCTCAGGGAAACGTTATCGACCTAACTTCCCTGCGGCCACGCAAGTTTCGGCGTGTTGTCTTACACCTTAGTTTGGATTTAGCTTAAATACCTAGGAAATACTCTTTCCCGTACTCACATACTAGCTGTGAGCCCCGAGGGGTGTGTAACTACTTAGTGTGTTAGTTCATTTTTTATTAATTTTCTGTGCTTTAAATTTGGCGTCTACTCCCAAAAGCTTAGTTGCATCTGTTTTATGTAACAAATAATGAAATAAAATTAAATTTTTTTTTTCTTTTTAGAGATAATTATTGTCTTTTGCTTTTTTTTGTTTTGCGGCCTTTTATTTGTAAATCGGTTTTAGAGTTTTCACTAGCCTTGTTACGTTGTTATTATTACTTCAAACCTTTTTGGTATATTTTGGTATAGATATACAGGGGGTTGAAATAAAAAGCCAACGTATGAAAATTGGAAAAATGTAATTCTATAGAATATAAATCGAAAATATTTTCCCAAAATATTTTCCCAAAATTTCCTCTCATAAGCGAGAAAAAAATGACAATAAATGATATTTAAAAAATTTTTGTCACGACACTGTGATTATAGATAGTATCAGAGACGATATCTTAAAATTGACCGACAATAACGAAAATAATAGTTTCGTTATTGTCCATCTCATCCAACTGTTACGTACGTAAACATACGCAATAGCGTATGTGTGTGTGGTATATATTATTTATACACATTCTGAATATTCTGAAACCATTGGCGTCACGTAATACAATTTTCGGAGTGGTTTTAATTTCGGGGTTCGCGTCGTAATTAAGTCACAATATTTTTTATTTATATTCTGCATAATTACATTTTTCCATTTATCATATGTTGTCTGTTTATTTCAAGGACACTTGTATATTATATCAAAAGTAACAAATGGAGAGTTTAAAACATGGTCTTTTATTTGTTACTTTTAAGACCATGAATTCATTCATGAAAAAACATAATTTAACAACATTTTCATGAATCTAAAAAACTTCGTATTAATAATTTTTATACAAAAGTATTTTTAATAATATAAAATATTATTCTTTCA
Source organism: Melolontha melolontha (assembly GCA_935421215.2). Taxonomy (NCBI): domain Eukaryota; kingdom Metazoa; phylum Arthropoda; class Insecta; order Coleoptera; family Scarabaeidae; genus Melolontha; species Melolontha melolontha. The sequence goes on along the minus strand of OW285237.1, from coordinate 160,088,309 downwards.
CGCTCTGTCTTAATAATTTCTGGATGATAGCAAGGTAGTTATGTTTGGTTGAATGTATCTCTTCTCCAGCAGGGGCGTACCGACGATCTTGTAGAAAGGTGAAATACGTATCTGCGTCTCTGGAGAGGAGATACATTCACAAATATATAACTTGTATTGTGTTCTTCACACCTCATTTTTAATAATATTTTATATTATTAAAAATACTTTTGTATTATACAAATTGGTGTGGTTTTTACCCCCTCATGTATGTTTCAAATTATTTTGTTATATACGCATTCGGTTCGCCCGACAAGTAGTGAAGACACGATAATACAGTTTTTTATAGATATGGTTGTTACCGTCTATAGAAACACGTTGCTTAGTTCGGGAGTTATTATGTAGACAGGGCTGAATATTCTTTCACGCTCTGTCTTAATAATTTCTGGTTGATAGCAAGGTAGTTATGTTTGGTTGAATGTATCTCTTCTCCAGCAGGGGCGTACCGACGATCCTGTAGAAAGGTGAAATACGTATCTGCGTCTCTGGAGAGGAGATACATTCACAAATATATAACTTGTATTGTGTTCTTCACACCCCATTTTTAATAATATTTTATATTATTAAAAATACTTTTGTATTATACAAATTGGTGTGGTTTTCACCCACTCATGTATGTTTCAAATTATTTTGTAATTATTTTTATGTTGCTGTCAATCACTATTAACGATACGAACGTCTAAGAAATTTTAACTCTGTGTTCACATTTTATTAAAAATAAATGAATTTTCTACATCGACTATTTATTGTGAAATGGTTTTCTAAATTATATTATATTTGCGTCTGTTTCCTTAGAATGTGGTATACCTAAAAGAGCGTAATCTACTATTTATGAGCATGGTGTTTGTCTCCTGTAAAAGCATTGGAAAATATATCACCGATTGGAAAATATAAGATCGCACGCTCCATATTTCCTATTTGTCATATTATTATCTACTCAAGAGAAATGAGTTGAAATTTATGGAAAGTGTTTTATCTTCTAGTGAACATACACAACGCCACGCGAAGTGTGCATTTCAAGGATGGTCGATGTAAGTTTTACACGCTCCATTGAACTTTAGGATGATTTACTTGCGTAACGAAATGACACTTTCTATCTCCAAGAAATTTCAAAAACAGGAAGCTGGTATAATTTAATACTGAAATAAATTACAGCATTTATATACAATGTTGTATAAAAGTTAAACGTAAAATGCATTATATCAATAAACATATAACAGTGAAATCATCTGCTGTTCATAAAGTATTTGTTTTCAGTCCAAGGCCAAATTTAAGGCATAAGAATATACCTTAAAATGACTAACGTGTGTAATATTACAAGCGCGCATTCATATGTGTTATAGAAAGAGATAAAGTACAATTTGCCGTTCGCACTTTGAGCAGTACGAACTGCAAATAAATACTTTATCAACTGTACGTATTCTATCAATATACATTATTTGAACTATTCTAATTTTTAGTAAATTCTCAGCTCTTTCTTTTATTTATTAACATTCCAATAAACATATGAAATATAGCAGTACTAATTAAAAAATTGCAACAAATTAAAAAACAATAAAAAAAAAATATATTACATACCGAGGCGGAAAGTGGTTCGTTATCGTCGAGAGATTAGCAAGTTCAACTTAATCTCGAGACGGGAAGGAATCTTTCCGCCGAAGTTTGTATACTATTTTACTCACGATCGGTTAGTTATTAATTATAATATAAACTATTATTCAAGACCACGTCGTGCCATTTGCGCCTTATGCCAGACCAAATTTTTTATTAATTCAAGATAATGATGTGCGGTCGTCACAGCGCTCGCATAGTTCAAATTTTTTTTGAGGAGGCTCGAATCGACACCATGCACTGGTCAGCAAGAAGTCCAAACCTCAACACAATAGAGCAGGTCTGGCAAATGCTTGGAAATTGCCTGTAAGATTATCCGAACCCTTCTTCTTCTTCTTTTTCTGTTTTGGGTTGGACTCCAGCACGTCCAGTCACTTGAGCACACTGCTCTTTGTACTATCCCCAATATATCTCTCAATTCCACTATGTTAGTCTTGTGTCCTCAATAAAAGCCACTATCCTCCTCAGGGGAAGTTTGAGTACCCTCGTAGGATCCAATAGATCTCTCCCAAAATGTTTTTCTCGGAGTCCCTTCACAAAATTTCAAAAATATAATTGTATTAAATTTCATGACATTTTGATACATGCTTTGGATAGGTACTCTTGCTAGGTAACGTAACAATTAATAGTGATATTTTCCGACAGATTACTAAATTATTATCGTACGATTTGAAACATTGTCTTTTTTTAACAGTAAACAGTCATGGAAATTCTAAAGCAGCAATTAATATTAATTCCAAAAGCGAAGAAATTTTGGACTAAAACGTTGTCATGTTATTTACTTAATAAATATTTGTGAATAGTTTTATTATAATTTTATTTACTTATTTAAATGACACTGACGTTTCATAAATACTGAAATGACATTACCTAGCCGGAAAAGTGAGATAAGCTAGCCGGTAAAGTGATATATGCTAGCCGGTAAAGTGCTATTACCTAGCTCGGTATGTAATAGCGCATTTTATAACCGGTTTGAAGGTTAGTAATGTTCAGTTTACCAACCGATCGTGAATAAAAGTATTTACTCACGATCGGTTAGTAAACTGAATATTTCTAATCTTCAAACCGGTTAGAAAACGTGCTATTACATACCGAGGTAGATAATAGCACTTTACCAGCTAATAATTTTATTATGATTTGAATTACTTATTTAAATAACGTCAGTGTCATTTAAATAAGTAATTCAAATCATAATAAAATTATTTGCAAATTTTTATTAAGTAAATAACAAGGCAACGTACAAAATTTATTCGCTTTTGGAATTAATATTAATTGTTACATTAGAATTTCCATGACTGTTTAAAGAATTCTCCACGTATCTCTCGACTGCCGTACGTGATTTCCATCCTCCTATTTTTTTAAATTTAAGAATATCTCCTCCAACAGTTGCCAATAAAATTGCTAAAGCAATGTCCAGTGAAAGTGTCTATATTATCTAACTTTAGATAGGTTGCTATTTTCTTTGGAAAATTTCCAGTAGAATTATGTCCAAACGACTGATCAAAAACCTTGCCAAACCTCATTTGCAAAAAATATCTTGCATTTTCGACATTCTTGCGACGATAATTGTATTCTTTAATTATTTTGATCCATTCTAACTTAGTTATTACAAATGAACAGGAACAATAAGGCTTCGTAACAGGAATTACTACAGGGTGGCCCTAAATGACCGAAGGGGTTTTAATTCTTTATAACTTTTTTATCATAATTTCTTTTTTTTTGTTTTCGTGCCAAAACGTGCCAAAACGTGCCAAAATCGTTGACCTTTATTTCTCAAATCAACGATCCATTGCGAGATATATTTTTTTTTTAAATATTCTCCATTAATATATGTACTGTATTTAAAATAAAAAAAATTTAATAATTATGTCTTAAATAAGAAGTTATAATGAACTCAAACCCCTTCGGTCATTGCGAGATATAATTTTTCATAATTAAATTAAAAATATTCTCCATTAATATAATGTATTTAAAATTAAAAAAATTTAATAATTATGTCTTAAATAAGAAGTTATAATGAACTCAAACCCCTTCGGTCATTTTGGGCCACCCTGTATTACTACACGATTTTCTAAAATTTCATCTCCGATTTTCATTTTTAATAACTCATCAGTTCTACAAGCCCCAGAAACGCCGATTAATAAAGCAACTTGATCAATAAATTACATTATTATTAGTACGTAATAAGAAAATCGCAATTTTTAGATATTTTATCGGTGCACTTTTCAAAAATTCATGAATGTTTTCTTGTGATAATATACTTGACTTTTTAGCCGTATAACCAACATTCTATCTTTTAAAAAATGCCAGCAGCATAGCAAATCTACTAATATCAATATTATGTCTCAAGTGCAACATTGTTGGCAGCATTGAATATTTTCACCGCAATGTAGAAACTTTATTCTTTTTAGACAATTCCGAAAAATACACAAAGAATACCGCTTCGTAATTATTATTCTGTACACATTTATCTACGCACCAATTGACGAATGTATTGTACATATTAACGTATCTACCTCGGCTCTTCTGTGGCAAAACACCTTTACTCGCTTCTTTGAGGCTTCTGACAATTCTTGCGGAATATTCTCATTCTCACATTCGTAACAGTAATTACTTTACAACAATAATAATTTAATAATCTGTCAGAAATATCACTATTAATTGTCATGTTATATGCAGCAATACCTATCAGAAGCATTTATTAAAATGCCATTAAATTTAATACTATTATATTTTTGAAATTTAGTGATATAATAATTAATTACTAACCGATCGTGAGTAAAATACTATACAAACCTCGACGGAAAATTCATTCCCGTCTCGAGATTAAGTTCACCGCGATGCTTCGCGTTTCGATGAACTTTATATCCTCTCGACGGTAATGAACCACTTGCCGCCTCGGTATGTAATATACTATTTTTACACAAAAATTTAGAAATTTTTGTTTATTTCTGTGAATTTCTTATTTTTAGAATATTTTTTCGCTTATTCCTTTTATAACTATAAGGGCCGTAATATTAATATCATTTTGCTTTGCCCACTGAGTTAATAAATTTAAAACGTTCATAGCGCTATCTAGTGAAACTTTATTCAAGGCTTCAGAATTTTTTTCGATCGTCTCACATTCCTCAACCATCAGTTTCGAATTTAATTACTTCATTAAATTCAGTGCCACACTGATTCCACTCCACCAGTTTGTACAAATGCAGCCTATTATACATACAAGTATGACAAATTTGCGTACATATTGCTATGGACTGTGGTTTTTATATTTACTGTACCACCGTTCACGACAAATCTACCCAACTAGGATACTCAGTCGGTTTATTTCCAAAAATGGGACTGCTTTCTTCTCAGGGTTCCAATCGAAAACGTGGTTGTCTCTACGAAAATACTTGGCGCCAGTCAAAATGTATTGACAAATATGATAATTATATTTCTTTAAGTTACTTATAAAATTCAAGATGAAAAGTTAATTAAGTAAAGATCACAATAAAATTTAAATGAAAATTTAATACAAAAAACAAAAAAAAAACAAAAAAAAATTTATCTTTATAAAGTATAAAGATTGTGTAATGTAATTTATTACACCCAGAGGTAAAAATTTCATTGATAATAACAGCTAAATGAAATAAAAAACCCTCTATAACATCCGAACAAACTTATATTAAAATAATAATCAAGATTATTTTTTATTTCTCCCCAGAGAAACACACTGTATAACTTGACAACATGATCAAAATCTACTACGTGCGCGCTCACATGTAACAAAAAGTTCCCTTGAAAACCAAACGAAATAAAATTTTACAATTATATTTTTTTACGTAGAATTTTAAAAATATTCTTTGTCATTAATCTCAACTAATTAAGACTAAATCTCTTAAACAATATTAATACAATTGATATACAATATCTTATAATATTAAACAAAATAATTTTATATCATAAATTTAAAAAAAACTTTTTTTTTAAGGAGACACATTGACAATAAAACGTAGTTTTAAATATCTAAATCAAAAATACGAGAGCTACAATCTCGCAGAATAAACGGGAATTGAATAACAAACACCATCAACTATTAACTCAAATTCAAACCGAAGTTACTTACAATAGATAAGTATCTATTTTTTTAAATTAAATGAACGTTCTCGTCTTACTGGTAAACTGTGTCTGCTCTCAGCCCACATCACAAGCTACGGCTTGCACAAAAAATACAGTTTTTCTTACACATAAATATTTCAAAAATATACACATAAGTTCAAAAATAATGTACATACATACATTTTTAATTAAATTTTTAAATATTTATTGGGGAAAAAACCATAGCAATATGTATTAAATAATGTATGAAGATAAGATTAGCCTGTACACAGATGTTCAAGAGATTTGGACATTGAATTCTCAATGTCCCATTGGCGTTTCAAAATACCGAGTGGCAAGGTTTCGTCATCATCCTTTTTTGAAACTTCATCTAAAATATTCCTGCAGCACCTTTTTATAATTACAAGATTAAGATGATTTCAAGCTGCCACTAAGTTGATCACTGAAGAAAATTACATTACATATTGCTATGAATTGTGATATTGAAATTTGCTTATTCACAATTCACGACAAATCTATCCAGCTAGGATACTCAGTCGGTTTAATTTAAGAAAATGGGACTGCTTTACTCTCAGGGTTCCAATCGGAAAAGCGGCTGTCTCTTCTACAAAATTTATAATGCGCCAGTAAAAGAGTATTGACAAATGTTATAATTATATTTCTTTAAGTTACTTGTAAACTTCTTGAAATAAGGTTAAATAATAATAAACAGAATAAAATTTAAATGAAACTTTAATACAAAAATTAAAAAAAAAAATCTTTATAAAGTATAAAGATTCATATTGCCTCATTAAACAATATTATATAGGTAAAAATAACGCATGGAAATGACTGCAGCATGCGATCAAAAACCTTTGTGATAGCCGATCAAAATTAAAAATAATAAATTACAAAGAAACTTTTTAATTTCTCCCAAGAGAAACTAAATAAACAAACTGACTTGACAGCCCGAAGCAAACTCTAACGCATGTGCAACCACATGTAAAAAAAATGCCCTTGATAAACCAACGTACTAAATCTTTACAGTTACAGAAATTTTTTATACTAGAAATTTTAAAAATCCTTCTTTGTTATTTATATCAAATATCTAAGACTAAATCTCAATACGATAATAATAATACAATTAGAAAATACAGTATTTAACTCTTTTAAATATAATAAGATATCTTTTAATAATATATTACTTACGTAAAAAAAAAATATATATATATTCGAGACACGTGGATAAGAAAGTTAAAAAATAAAACAATTACGAGATAAACACACTCGTTAAATAGCGCGAATGAAATTAACACAGCACCAACAACAATTAACTCAAAAATAACCCGAAGTTACTTAATAAAAAGACACAGAATAATATTTTTATCAACACTACTTTCTTTTTTCACCTAACACTTGTGTCTGTCTAGTCCACATGAAGCACGTAGGCTTCGCATAAAAAATATACAGTATTATAACCGTCCACAGCAGAACAAACGGCATTCTCAAACTGCGCAAGTCATATCTACAAATATTCAAAATAATAATACACCATAAATAAGTAAACTTCTAAATATTTGTGGGGAAAAGTTCATAGCAATATGTTCTTGATTTGAATGCAAGTGTTTATACCGGAGTAACAGCGCATGAACAAAGTACATGTGGATTTTGCGAATGAATTTTGTTTCCATAAGCAAAGGTATAGCTTGTTCACTGTATAGTGTATTCAGAATTATAAGAAACTAACTTTTAATTTGTTTAGAACTGTTATTGTACCTCCTGTGGCGATCATTCTGTCATTATTATTGAATGGATGCGGTTCACCTACCATCCATTGGCTGTATTGACTACAAACTAGGGCCCTACAAGTCATCGGGTGCAACAATAATTGTAAACACATTAAAAGTTAGATTCTTACAATTAGGAATGCACTATATACGATAGTCTAGCGTAATTAATATGCCGTTGTTCACGTTATGCGAAGTTTCCATTACGCGATGTTCACACTATTGAGTATCTACTGTACTTTGTTTAATAGTAATTACATTTTATATTAAATTACCACTATTACTAGAGTTATTACTTTAACTATTACTTTTTTACTCAGGCTGCATACGAAATAAAAATTATTATTATTATTATTATATTTATTAAAAAAATTATATTTGGACTTTAGATTATAAAACAAATTTTTAACGCCTATAATAAAAATGTATAGGTGAAAGGGTTAAAAAAAGCTTTGTAACATAAATCTCATATTTTTTTCAAGCGATTTCTAATTAATTTTTAAAAAATTTAATTTTCAATTTGTTTGTATTTAACAATTTTGCAAAACGCTAAAATACACTAAAAAAAAAATTTCAGTATTTGAAAAACACAAACTCTCCAATTTTTTTTAGAAAGTTTGGACATTAGGTTAAAAACGTTAAAATTTAATTATATAAGCATGTTTTTAAATCTCTATCAAGTGTCCCAGTCGCTTCGAAGCTATACTAATCAAAGTTAAAAATAAAATAAACATATATGTATTACACTTGTTTTGAAGAAATTTATATGTTTATACTGTAAAACTTACATCGAAATTTTATGGTGGTTATTAAATTTCGTTTAACGATGTCCTTTTTTAAATAGTATTTTATATTTTTAAATAATCAGAAAATACTTTATAATTTATTTTTAAATACCCGTTAGAAATTAAGAATACTTAATTTTTCAGAAAAAACTATTCTATTTCTCTACATTATCCCTTCTAAGTTTTATACACTTTGTCCAACAATACCGTAGTTTTAAATCTATTCATACAATACGATTTATCCACGACTTTAAAATAAACTATTGTTTCTTCGATGGCCTCATTATTTGATATAAATATGTTTCACCGCAACCCATTTTTTCATATTCGAAAAAGTAATGATTGGAAAAAGCATAATCTAGTGAGTAAGGGATGCTCAAGACTAGGTGTCGTAATTTCGTCATTTCCCTATAACAAAATTATCAGAAAAGTGGGCTGGTACGCTGACCTTGTGATAATTTTTTTCTTTATTTCTCGATTTATATGATCTGGAAAGATTACGTTATATGGGCCAGTTATCGTTTTAGCCTCTTCCATAAAGTCGATAAAGATCATATTGCCAGCTTCCCAGAAAACAATAGTCATTACTGTTTCGGCTGATGGAACGATTTTCACATTCGTTGGAGCAGATACCCCGTCTGTAAGCCTTTGCTTTTACTATTCCTTAGTTTCAGGTTGGTAATAATTAAAGCTCGGATTATTTGCAAAATGCATATTTGTTGTTAAAAAGTAATTTTAGTTTTTAACAAAATTATGAGTCTTCTGGGCTTATTTAATGTTTTTTGAATAAAACAAGGCAATTAAAAGAAGCTTATTTTGCACATTTTTACTACTCGATGCATATTTTATGTAATATTGCAATTTGTGCAAATTTTCTTCTAAAAATTCCAATAGGAGACAAGTTTAAAAATAACTATTCAAAAAGAACTGGGAAATACCAAATTTCAAAATATACTGGGAAAGCCGGTTAAAACACTTTGTGCCATATTTTGTGGCCTATAAATTTAAAATAAATAACAATGCTTTTACATAAAATACGTTTTACAATACTTACAACGACATATAAGTACAGTTGTGTCCAGAACCTAACGATACAAATCTGTAGTAAAAAGATTAAAATGACTGTAAGAAGAGTACATTATGGTTAGGTATAAACTAAAAACTACGAAAATGGATTTAAAGACTATATAAATAAATTACCTTCAGAATAATTGAAACATACATGAGTAGGTAAACCCCACCAGTTTTGTATAATACAAAGGTATTTTTAATAATATAACATATTAAAAATCTGGTACCTTCAGATATTAAAAATTATATTTTAGAGTTCTCTCATAATTAACATGCTATAAAAAAAAACAAAAGATCCTTAAAAAATAATTTCATACCAAATCAATTGCATATTTTTATTATTGCAATTATTTTTAATTTATTAATTATTGCAAGAAACTTTTCAGTAGTAGCCCTAACAATTTTGAAATTAGAAACAAGAGAATAGCTTATGACAGAATCTGTAATTCAATAAACAAATGCCATAACGCATTGTTAACTATTACAGGAGCTGGAGAAATAATTTTTAAAAAGCTCAACTCAGTATTAGAAAAAAAATCAAGGATTTATAGTTCATTCAGAAGTTTCTAATATTTTGAAATGGGGAAATTGTAGATGACATGAAGTTAGAGCCTTCGATTGTAACCGATTTAAGAAAATGCTCCAATTAATTCTGTCGATGTTTTTCCACCTTCAAACAGTTGCTAGATGACAGAAGATATTCATTTAAAATAGAACATTCAGAAAAGCAATCTAATTGTCAATTTTTTTAAAAGTACCTAATTAAAAGTAATAATTGAATAGATCATACGTCATAAGTCATAAGTAAATAGTTATTGTTAAATATTATTAATTATTAATAGTTACTAAATATTAGTAATTATATAATCTTGAATAGCATTTATAATATCTAACGATATTTGAAGTTTTTAAACATATTGTTAATAGTGTTACACAAATACGAGTGTGGTTCAGAAACCATGTGGCATAACAAAGAAAACAGAATTTTTATGACAAAAAAACATTTTATTTTTCAATATAGTCTCCTGCTCGCTTAACACACTTATTCCAACGATATTCCAAATTAGTAATGCTTTCATTATAAGTCGATGAATCCAAGTCCTCGAAATAGCTATTTACACCAGCGATTATTTCGGAATTAGACAAAATCTTTCACCACCGAGATATTTCTTCAGGTTTAGAAAGAGATGATAATTTTTTGGAGCCAAATCTGGGGAAATAGGGTGAATGAGGCACTAATTCAACTCTCAATTCATGAATTTTTGCCATTGCAATCGTAGACTTGTGGGCGGGTGCTTTATCCTAATGGAACAATACTTTCTTCTTTGTCGAACGAGGCCGTTGATTTTGTCGCTTAATTGTTGCAACAAATACTCCCCATTTATTGTCTTCCCCTTTTTCTAAGTAGTCCCCAAGATAATTCTATGAGTATCCCAAAAAACAGTTGTCATAACCTTTTCTGCTGACAAAACCGTTTTTGCCTTCTTTGGTGGCGGAGAACCTTTTTTTTTGTCCAGTGTTTAGATTGTTCTTTGATTTTGGAAGTGTAACGGTGGATTTAGGTTTCATCGACGGTATTGAAACGGTGTGCAAAGTCCTTCTAATTGCGGCGAAAACGTGTCAGAAAATCGCGAGAAACACACAAACGTTGCAGTTTATGCTCCGGTGTGAGCAACCCCGGCACCCAACGCGCTATTTTTTGATTTTCAATTCGCGTACTTTTACTCAACGCACCGCATCGACTTTTGCAATCATATCCGGGACAGTAACAGTTTTTGAACGTCCACTACGGGGTTCATCATTTGTGTTCATACAACCTCGCTTAAATTCGACAACCCACCTATTAACCATTGAAAACGAAGGGGCGGATTTTAATAATGTTGAATCCAGCTCTACATTGATTTCGGTTAGTGTTAAGCCTTTCAAATGAAAGTACTTTATCACTGCCCTCAACTCAGTTTTTTCCATTATTACAAAATCACACAAGATGTTCACTTTGGCGTACTATCAAAAACAGACTAATTGACAGATCGCTCTGTACTGTCATATTTAATATATTAAAGGATGATTCTACAGAATGGTAAAGAAGGTTCCTGCAAATTCGCGCCGTCTCTGTGTTAGGCCACGTAGTTTCCGAACAATCCTCGTATTATGTAATATAACAGACCTTAAATGTAAAATCAAGTTTTGTTTCATAGAATTGGATTTGGTTTTTGTTAAAATGTTATAAAAAATTTAACATATCGATCCATATAATCCGAGCTTTAGCTAATGTATCTGGATTATATCTATTGTTATAAAACGGCGCAGAACTCCCTATAAATTACATATATTAAAATAGCAAAACAGTGCGTACTCCTTAATAATTCCATATAACAAAATCTTAAAATCGAACAGGCTATTTTATAGCTTATTTTCAACCTGAAAATGAAAAAGAGTTCTTTATAACTTATATACGAGTACTTTTTCAATTCATGAATTTATACATCATATATTATAACAAAATATTCTCGTATACTTTAATAAATCTATAAATTAGCTAAACAAATACAAGTCAACAAGCCTCCAGAGACCTTGTTTCATAGTCATATTTAAATTAGTGGAGTAACGTATAAAGTTTTAGATGATTGGAGAATATGGTATAAAAATAAAAATCAATTAAGAATACGTGCAGTTTGAAGGTCACATTAAATTTAATTAAAAAGTTTCTTTTTGCGGAACGGCAAAGTTACGAAAGCAATTAATTTAGAGAAGAATTGATTCTGATAATGCAAAAGTTCTTAAAGTATTTCTTTTCGGTTCAAGGCAAAATTAAAGGCATAAGAATATCTTAAAATGACTAGTGTGAGTAGTAATGTTTATGTGTGTTAGAAAGAAATAAAGTACAATTTGCGATTCGCGCTTTGAGCAGTACGAACGGCAAAAAAATACTTTATCAACTATACTTGTTATACACAAGACTGTATATCTTATTAATTATTCGCATATTTTTACTATTTACATAATAAATGCTCAAATTATGTTTAATCTACATACATTCACGTATGGATCATTAATTCTTGTCGTGATTTTTCCTTTATAAACATAAATGTAATCGTTGGCCTTGTTCGTTTCTAATAAATGAGAACAATTGCGGCTACTATATGATTTTAGACTTGGACAAGTGTAACAAATCAGCAACTTAATAAAATTACGGGTCAGGTAAAAATTATGTGCATTTTATTCAAGTATAAAAAATTATAACATACACTGACAACGTTGGATAATATGCCGTAAAAAACTAGTAAAAACTAAAAATTACATACAGTGGTTGATCATTAAATTAGGATAACCGATAGGTGAAGTGAGTTGCCTTATTAATAAGCATTAACCCTTATCCGGGCAAGGGGGGCCTGCCAGGCCCAAGCGACGATAAAAAATTCGATATCTTAATGAGTAATTTTAGTACGACTTAATGCTCTTTAGAATTCCTCAGAAATGTTAATTACTGTTTTCTTGTTAAGTAATATTTGTTAAATTATGAATAATCGTTAGTTAATTGACGGATGTACTTAAAATCCCATTAACGGACAAGCCGGGCTTAGCAGGCCCATACTTTAGGCAATTATGGTAACTTTATTTTCCGTTTTTACGTAATTAGTGTTTCCGATCATTTTTGTGCAACGAGCAACGATAGGATTGAAACGATTCAAAAGCTTGTTGCGATTTATACGATTTGATGACAAAGGTACACGTTCCGAAAGAAGGAAGAACGATAAACTTGCACCTATTCGAGTTATTTGGGAAAAAGTAAATAACAATCTGAAAAAGCACTATCTCCCCGGAGAAAACATCACAGTGGACGAACAACTTGTACCCTTTCGAGGAAGATGTCCATTTAGACAATATATGCCTTCCAAACCAGACAAATATGGAATGAAGATCTGGTGGGCGTGTGACTCTGAAACCTACTATCCTCTAAATGGTATTCCCTATATTGGAAAGGAAGGAAATCAAATCGCCAAGGGCCTCGCAACACAGGTAGTGGAGCAGCTCGTACAACCGTATTATAATACAAACAGAAATGTCACATTCGACAATTATTTTACGGACTTATCATTAGCAAAAACATTATTGACAAATGGGTTGACGAGCGTTGGTACCGTAAGGAAAAATAAACGCTTCATCCCAACCGAATTTTTGCCCAATAGAAAACGTGGAGAACAAACGTCCATTTTCGGATTTACAGAAAAAGCGTCTTTAGTGTCCTACGTTCCAAAGAAAAACAAAAGTGTTTTGGCTCTGTCAACGATGCATCATACTAATAACTGTAACGATGACGATAAAAAAAAGCCAGAAATAATTCTGTATTATAAAAGCACAAAATGTGGCGTGGACACGTTAGACCAATTGGCTCATAAATACACATGTAAACGCAGAACAAATCGTTGGTCATTTACATTTTTTATGAACCTTCTCGACGTAAGCGGCATTGCAGCATATGTTACTTGGATGAATTTGAACCCAAATTGGAATAAAGCTAAACACCAAAAAAGGAGATTGTTTCTAGTAGATGTATCTGAAAACCTAGTTCTTCCGCACATTCACGTCTTCCGCACACAGTGTTGGATGGTACATTCGTACCATCCAACACTGTGTCAGCGAGTTTGTAGGTGAAGAAGCAACGCCGGCAAAGAGAGCAAGAACTGAAACTAAAGCAAATTCTAGAAGAAGGTGCTACATGTGTCCTAAAACAAAAGACAGGAAACAAAGACAATGTTGTGATGAGTGCAAACAAAACATTTGTAACGAACATTCTTCATCAAAAGTTTTGTGTTATAATTGCAAGAAATGAATAAAATTTAAGATCAGTAAGTAATTAATGTTATTTATAAATGGTATTAATAATAATAATATATAATTCCCATAAACTCTTTGTTTCATTAATTCTGTAAGTAAAAACATATACTAAAAGCACCGGGCCTACCAGGCCCGAACGCCAGGTTACGTTAGTAAAATGTCTTGCCCGGACAAGGGTTAAAGAAATAAATCTGAATATATTTAAATACTACATTCGCATTTCTTTTTTTAACGCTTATTAATTTATTAATAAATTAATATTTGGCTTAAAAATATTATTACAGCTGCATTTCCCTTTGATATATATTTCCATCGACTTCGTTATTACCTTTTTATTTCCTCCATACTATGTGAAATTTCCTATATTATTTTTTAGTTTCATTAATTCCTATTCGCAATTAGCGTTGTTAAGAGACCTATTAAAGCACTCAAAATGAGTGCTTTAATAAATCCTTAAAGCATAGAACATTTAGCGGTTTCAGTTTTAAATTGGTCACACTACATCTATAAGTCTGTAGTCATAGTGATAATTTAAGGTTACATGAGATTCAGAAATCGATTCAGAGATAAAATGTTGGTAAACAAGTAAATTAATTTCGGTGCTTCTGCTTTGAATGAAACCATGCCATTCTGAAATAATTATATTCGAAACTTAGTGCAAGGACTTCGGTACAGATGTGCTGTGAAAATATGTCGGTGTTCTAATTGTCACTCCCAACAATTCGAAATGATCCCTAAGTTAGTTAAGTTAGGAGAGTTAGGGGTACAATACAATTGGCTTAAATAATAAAATACACACATCAAATAATCTAGGGGACAAGCAAGGAAATGCATTTCTGCTCCGCATAGGTGAATAATTGTTTGTTATATGTAAAGGTATAAGTCGAACATCATTAGTTGTTTAATTTGAGAAACAGTTAAGAATACTTAATGAGAAATGTCTGTTTATTTAGAAATAATTTTCAAAATGATTAAATTTTTACAAAACTTATTTAAAAAAAGCAATAACAATCAACAACATGTGGCAATGAGTGCAATATCAGTATCCTGTGGGACCATCACGAGTGTTGACAACCTTTCTGCACCTGTTTGGCATACTCATAATCAAGTGGTTTAGCTCTTGTTGATCGATGGCATTTCACTTTTCTACAAGACACTGATACAATTGTTGTTTTGTTTCAAAGACTAGATTTTGACGCACTTTGTTTGCATCAAATCACATATGTATTCTATGATATTTAAATTGCGCTGGCCATGGCAAAACATTAATTTCGTGGTTTTCGAGAAATGTACGAAGGTTACCTGCAGTATTCGGACGCGCATTGTCGTGCATGAGTTGAAAATAAGTCTATTCCTCACTGTTTGATCGCCTATTAACTCATCATGAGTGTCGTAAAGTCGAATCACTAATTCTGTCGTAGTAATGTTGCGGTTTCTTAATGCACAAAGTCTCAAGCATCTGTCATGAATTGGTCGAGTTGCTCTTGTGCGTCCTGTATGACGTTCACGCCCAACATTCATTTGCTGATATCTCAACCACAAACGATCGATGACACTTTTTGACGTGTTGAGAGCTTCCGCTTGAGTTAAACCACTTTCAAGCATTCCAATAGCTTTTAATTGCATATCACGGTCTAAATGATGTCTCTCCATCCTCAATTAATGCTAAGGAAAGTGGAAAAGAAAATTGATCGCAAAATATACACAAAAAACTCAGGATGACAAATGTTACATTTTTTTTTAAATTTCCATTTCAATAAGACCTTATTGTCACTTAAAATGACATTACAAATAATTTGTTATATATGGCTCGCAAAATACTAGCAAATAAAGGCTTATCCCCTAGATTATTTTGATGTGCGTAATTCTCGAATAACAATATTGTTTTAAATCGTTTTAACCATACCGGATAATACAAATGATCTAAAATTATTATGTGATAATATATTTTCAACAGTTTCTTAGAATATATTTATTAATTTTTTTGAAGTAATCCTAATTGAATCGTTAACGACTATAACTCATATTGAAAAGAATACATGCGATGCACACTGCGATATTTTATTGTTAAACTTTATTATTTAACATTAAATAGATAGATACTGATAAGGTACATTTTATAGAATTAAACAATTAGCACAACAATAAACAAAAAATATAATACTTTAACATCAAACGTTAATAATTTAATATCAAACAAGTTAGTTGATAATTCTCAAAAATAAATATAAACTAGTTTACTCCTGATACGCGAGATTTTTTCACTGCCAGTTCCCAGAGATTTAAAACCGATCACGGTGTATACGTCTCGCAGTAACCACATAATACTACTATTACACAATATCATAAATGGCCTACACCTTGAGTTGATTATTGAAATATTTGATATAATTTTGTACAATCCAAAAGTCAAGCATAATAGTTTTACCAATGTGATTGCCACACGCAAAATATGTTTGATCTATTTATACAGAGAATTTGAAATTGACTACACGCGTATAGCCGTTGACGTATATTTTTAATATTTTTAATTTAATTTTATATTGTTGTCCGTTTACTTTAATTGTCACTTTTTACAATTAATATCTAAATAGTTTGGAATAGATGTTATTAATGTACTTTGTCATCTAACAAAATACCTCTGGAATAACACGGAATCAATATCGTTGCAAATACGGAAAATTTTAGTGTTTGAGAATAAACATGGAAATGTAATTTTGGCTGTTTGCTAAAATTAGCACTCCTTTCTGTTAATGTCTAAATAGATCAGAATAGATTCTATTTATATGTTATGCCATTTAACAATATTTAAAATAAAAGTAAGTTAGTATCGTTATAAACATGGACATATTTTATAACTACAGGCTTTTTCATTAAGAGTGGCGTATTTTGTTTCTTAAATAAAACACAGATGTCATGAGAAACTTAAAATACCATTATTGATGGAACATAACATCACCTAAATGTCATTTTGAAGCCAATTTTCCATGACCTTTTCACATAAATTGAGTAGAATTTCAGCAATTACATTTCCAATGTCTGCAAGTCCTGTAATGCTGCTGATTTGTTGACATAAACTAATGAATTCAAATAACAATACAGAAAGAAATGTAAGGATCGTATGGGTGGCCCAAAAAAACTTAACACACAATCGGAAAGCTTCGTTATGCTATTGTGAATCCTTGCGCTGACATAACCCAAGAAATCCCAATAAATGTTCAACTTTGTCTTCAAAATAATTTATTGTAATAAATTGGTTTTTCAAAAAAACTAAATTACTAGTTATTACACACATTTACATGACATAACCAAACTATCAAAATTATACATTCGTGACAAATTACGCACACTGTAAATAGTGATTTGACACAGAAAGAAAGAGAAATTGATTTCAATATAAGAAAAAGAGCAAAAAAAGGAAAGAGACGCAGGTAAGAAAGTACAGATAAAATATCAGAAACTTTTCATTGAAAACGAGTAATGGGTTTTAATAACAAGAAACGAGAATTGCAATTTAAATGTAAACATAAGTCTGAACCAAAAAAACTAATAGTACTCAATAAGGACACAAACCCAATCAATAAAAAGACCACAGAACGAAAAAGAATACGGAAGTGCAAAAGAAAAAGAAAAATATTGAGGCTGGTATATGGAATGTTACAGGTATCAATGGGAAAGAGATAGAGATAATAACTGATATGAAAAATTTAAAGATTAATATTATAAGGTGTAACAGAAACAAAGAAAGAGGGAAGGGGTATGGAAGAGATAAAAGAGGGTTACTACATGTGGTGGTCAGGAGTAAACCATGCGATATGGGCACAACCAGGGGTGGTTGTAATAATAAGTCCAGATTATACAAACAATATTGTAGATATTCAAGAGATAGATGAAAGAATTATTGTCCTAGAGATGCTAATCAATCAAGAAAAATATCATTTCATAGTAAGATATGCTCCAACTGATATTGCAGTAAAAGACGAGAAAAACATTTACTTTTAGAAATTACAAAAAACAATAGATATGATAGAAAATAATAAGATAATAGTAATGGGAGACCTTAATGATAGGGTAGGAAAAAATAATCTAGGAATAGAAAGATGGTTAGGAAAAGAAGGAAAGGACATGCGAAATGATAATGGGGCTCGAATTATAAATCTACGTATTGAAAATGCTCTAATAATAGGAAATTCGGAGTTTACACATAATAGTTATTTACGATACAAGTATTAAAAGTGCGATTTTATTTCACGAGTAAAAGTTTGCGACACGAGCGTTAGCGAGTGTCGCAATTTACGAGTGAAATAAAATAGCATTTTTAACATGTGTATCGTACAATATTTTTTCTACAAACACAATTTTTATTATAAAATATAATGAAAATCCACTGACCAAATTTGACAGCTCATGAATACGTTTTGACACAACTGGACGCAACCGTAAAAATAACGTCAAATTAATTTGTCACAATTCATACAAAAGATGAGTTCGTGTTTAAGTTCGTGTAAAGAAAATGAAGTAATAGCGAGAATAATAATTCTGAAAGTACTGCAACACAGGTAATAAATATCTCGAATTACACAAACTGTACATTTAATATTAATTATCCAAGAAATATGTAATTTTCATTTAGTAATAAAAATCACTTTAATATATGTTGTCATTTTTGACAAACTGTCATGTCAATTTACTTTTAACACTAGTGTTTAAAGTACTACTTTTAACACGCTACGCTATAATATCGCATTTTTAATTAAAGTTAGCCGTGTCAAAATGTTAACTTTTAACGGTGTTTGTAGAAAAAAATGTATTTAAGTACACACGGAAAGTCAAGAGCAGGAGGAAACGTCCAATAATTGACTACTACTTAGTCTATATAGACATATGGAATTTGGTAAAAAATATAAAAGTGAAAAGAAGTGCAGAAGTATGCAGTGGCCATAACATGGGAAGTTTGATATCAAACTCTTTTAAAAAGAATATTTGGCAAGTAACCGCCGTTACTGTCGATGCATTGTTGTAGACGATTTCTGAAGTGCAAGTGGACTCTCGCCGGTATAGCAACCGGTATGTTAGCTATTTCATGACGAATATTGTTTTATAATGCTTCAAGAGTTGCAGATCCATAAAAAAACATAATATGGAGCTAAATCTGGCGAGCGTGCGGGGCACGAGATGTCACCTCTCTTGGAGATAAGTCGCTCTGAAAAATGTATTCTCAAAACACGCATTGAAATTCGTGATGTGTGGGTAGTCGCCCCATCTTGCTGAAACCATACTTCGCCAATAGCAATATTTCCAAAAGCTGGCAGAAAGAAATTACCAATCATGGCCACACAACGCACCGAATTTACTGTTACCGTGCGATTGTCCTCTTCGAAGAAATTTGGCCCAATGATCCCTACTCTTAATATCGCCCAAACTGTGACACAATCCAAATGAAGAGGCCTCTCAGGAACTTCCCTGGGATTGATACCGCTCCAATAAGACATATTTTGTTTGTTGACACACCCTGAGATGTGGAAGTGTACCTCATCACAGAACCACACAACTGCGTCAGGAGGCAAATTCTCAAGTTCAGAAAGTTTTTGTGCAACTACCATTTTATATGGATGAAAGTGAAGAATTCGGCGAGTTGAACGATCTGACAACACCAGGGCAGCCGCGTGTTTTGAAGCAGAGCACCTAGGAGATCGCAAAACTGAAGCTCGGACTGCCTCGACGTTTGCAGATGTTCTAACGGTCCCTGCTGCTCCTGGTCTCTTGCGGAACACATTTCCAACTGCCCTAAAAGCTTCTACCCACGTTAAGATAGAACCCCCTGCAGGAATAGCAACTCGAGGGGGAGTATTGTGCCGTAGACGGAACGCTCGCTGCACCGCGACAATTAACTGGCCTCGTGAAAAGTAGGTTTCTACTGCAAATGCGCGTTGCTCTCTTACCCAAAGCATTTTGACGACTGACATTTAGACGTTTGACAAACAATTTCTCCCATCAACGTTCTCGGCTAAAAACACTACCGCGCCGCAACTAGCCTCAGTCGTGCCACTACGTCTCATTGAAAAAAGAATGTTTAAATACCAGACCCTGTATACTAAAACTTTTAAAATATTATGATTTCAATATCTTAAAGTCAACATTAAAAGATTAGAATCCCTCATGTATATTTTAGTGGGCTTAAAACAGTGACTCGACTGAAATCAGGCAACCAACGAAATTAACATTGCCGAGGGTTAGTATACGGAATGGTGATAAGGAGAATAATTACAGACAGTAGACTAGATTGTTTGGATTCCTAAAATTTCATTAACTCAAAACGTACATCGCATTTTAAGGGTCTGTAGCGGAACAATGTCTAAAATTATGCGAGTAGCTTAAATCATGTTTAACAGGAGTGAGAACAATTCCCATACCGGTTAAGATTGCATAGTAAAATACACAACAGGGGAGATATCACTTAGCCGGTTAAAAACCATATTATTTGTCATATGCAATATGCATAGCCAACTTACGTATAAAAAATATATACGCGAATATACAGGGAAAAAAATATATATATCTGATGTCAATGTTATAAAATACATAACCAGCAGGTAGTAGATCGAATATTATCAGTTTTGTTCTATAAAAGAAAGTACGTGTTTTATGCAAACGTCATGCACGTTAAGCCCTAAACTGCAGGATCTGATATAGGTTTAGGTTTTTAATTTAAATTATGTAAATTTCTAACTTCCCAATAAGCTTTCTTTATTTTGTTTGTTGGCAGTTATATTGAAACTTAATTGTTTTTCTGAGTATTTTGTTTATTTAACAAAAAACACTCAAACCTAATTTATTAAGATAAATCTCGCAAATTTAGCACTTAATGTAAACTTAAAATGTATACAAAAAGGTTTTAATTATATCAATACGTTATATGCACGTATTACTCATTTGTTACAAATGAAACAGACATGTAAAATACATATCTGTAACTGTACACATGGACAATACACCTCGTATTTTTAGCATTTACTTCTGCTTAAGACACGTGTTTCTGCCATCTATAGGCGTCGTCAGTCAAGCTAGTGAAGCAATGTATACAAATGATACAAATCTTTTAAGAACAGATTTGTATCTGTATATATATTTCACTGAAATCGTCTACATGATATAGCAAATTTCGTCCTATAAGGTGGCACTAATTTAATAAGTGACACCTGACGGACGAAAAAGACTATGCCGAAAAAGGCGACCTTTCGCTTGACTAGCTATGCTAGTACGAAAAGCGAAAAGCTAAAAAATACGTGTAGTCCATTAACACGAGCCAGATAGCGGTAAACATACAAAAAGGTTTTAAGTATATCAATACGTTATATGCACGTATTACGCATTTGTTACAAATGAAACAGACATGTAAAATACATATCTGTAACTGTACACATGGACAATACACCTCGTATTTTCAGCATTTACTTCTGGTTAAGACACGTGTTTCTGCCATCTATAGGCGTCGTCAGTCAAGCTAGTGAAGCTTAAAATGTATGTCCCTTGTTAATATGGATACTGTTTGATATGAATGTTATGAAAAGACTGTTGTGTTAAGACTGTGTGTCTTATACTGTTGTTGGGTTGATACTGTTGAGTCTCTTGTTGCTAGTATGAGACTCTGATTGATACTGCTTTGTTTTATACTGTTAAGACTGTATGTCTTGTACTGTGGTTGACTTGATACTGTGAGTCAACTTGATTAGATAATTAAATACGTGTATTTGTTGAACATTGTGTTGTTTGACTTCATAACGGGGAATTTTTTTTGTGTTATTTCGTAGAAATTATACCTACTGGAACAATACCTAAGGTTTGCGTTAAAGTTTTAAAAATCTTATCTTAACTAATAAATAATAAAATATCATTACTAATTAAGTTTTGATGTTCTAAATCTAAGCATGCAGTTCCGAATCGTCCCTTGTTAAAGTGATACAATTTATTATACATATCCAAGGAAAGTAATCTTAAAAATTAATATACCGATTAGGTCCTTTGTTCACTATGACCCTAGGTAATAAAACGAGTGGTATAATGCATAAAACAATAAAAAGAAATTTGCAAATATACCTAGAGAATGCCGCCTCTTATCTAAAGAAAGTTTTGCAATTTGAATATGCTATTAAAAGTATGTTGTACAGTGGTCTAAACTTTAAAGTGTACGTTGAATATTTATAAAATTTGAAATGTTATACTTTAATTCTTTTATGCTACATTTACTTATATCTGACCAATATATCTGATAAATATATCAAATTAGCTGACCCGGCGAATTTTGTACCGACTAACAGTCAATAAATGTCTTGTTAACTTTTAGCTAAACTAAATTTAGGATTTTATTATCGTAATAAAATGAATAGAAAAAAATTTATTAAGTTCAATAATTTATTAGGATAATACATATAAAATACATATAAATAAACAAAATAAAAATTCAATAAAAGTACAAAAATCAAGTATTTTAATGGCGTGTCAGCAAGACATTTGCTTTATTGAAGCTATGAATTTTGCTTGATGGGTTGATTCTCTTCAGTGAAGGATCTTGTGATATACGACATTTTTCGTTTTGTTATTAGGCGCAAGAACAAATACAGCGGTTGGTTTACCGACACGTGAACATACCACGTAAAATTAACCATTTTCTAGATTCAGACCACAAACACTCAAGGATTGGCCTTGTGAGTGGCCTTAATCGTCATGGCAAATGCAAGACGAATCGGAAATTGAATTCGTTTGAACTCAAAGGGCATATCGGTTAGGATCATCGGAATCCTCGGCATAAGAACTTCCTCACCTTTGAATTTTGCTTTGAGTATCGTCGCATGAATCACATTGATCATCAGTTTTCTTATCACCAAACGCGTTCCATTGCATAGTTTTGGTTGGTTTAGATTTCGAAGCATGATGACTACCGAGCCAACCTTCAGTTGTAAATTTTCAAACTCCAAGTAGTTTAAAAATTCAGTTGGATATTTAATGGCTTCGTCTTCGTTAGTTACACAATCAATAGATTTCAACTTCTCAACCATTTGTTGTTTTTGTGGTTAGCAATGCTGTTCGGGAATACTTTGTTGTTCGCATTGGACCAATGCGAACGAAAGGATGCGAGCTGTAATCAATCCTATAGAAACGCAGCTCGATTCAAACGAACACTTGAAGCATTTCTTCTTGCGCGTCGAAGATTATCTCGTTGTTGATCTGTGCGATAAGCTCGACGATTTCTCATTTCCCACCGAGCCGTTTTATGGGCTGCCTCTCTTTGCTCTTGTGTTTGAGAAGCACGAAGTTGGGCCGTACTAACGCGGCGCTCTTCTCGTGCGATTTCTCGTTCTTCTTCAGTGGATTGATTCGCAATGTTCCGAAGCCTAATTGCAATACGGCTTTGTTGGAAAAGATTAGATCTTCTGAGTAGCGGCATCGTTAATAATAATACTCGCACAATAAGGTTTATTAATAACACTCGCACAAAACAAACAAATCGACTGGTAACCTTTATATGCTTTTTCCAAAACAAATCAGAGATAACATGAAACAAAAAAAGTTACACTTTTATGTCACTGATTTGCAATGAACATCAATTATTACAAATAAGCTATAAGCGTGCGTGGCGTAAGCTGTCAATTGCGGAAGATGGCGGAGTTCCTAACATAATTTATTTAAAAATTAATTTTCCGTATAATTTTTTCCGTGAATTTTTCCGATATTTTAATAGTTATTCTGCTATTCGAAGCGGCGACAAATCTAACAAATCACAGATCATCAAAATCGGTTCAGCCGTTCTTGAGTTATAAATGATGTAACTAACCCGACTTTGTTTTATGTACTTATTAAGATTTCGTTTTATGACGAAACAGGTATTAATAAATTGGCCATAACTATTTAACTATTTTAAGTCATATGTTAAACTGACAAATATTGTGCGATGAGTAGTAACTACACTCACCGGCAAAATAATCGATCCACTCAAAAAATTAATGAAGTTTGTTCGTTAATAAGTTTGTTATTTTAAATTCGATTTGATTAATTTTTTTTGCATATTGTAGGTAAATTTAAATGTAATCTATCACATCTTTGGAATTTCAAGAAAATATGGCGTACATCATTTTATACAGGGTGACACAAAGTCTGTTTTTTTAAATCAACTTTAAAACCACATATGGCTTGTCAAAGTTGCTCCACCTTGTATTTTCTTATTTTGTTAATAAGACACATCATTTCTTTACAATTTCTTTTTTTATTTATTACAATAGCTTAATTTTTGTAAAAGATACAAGGGTTTAAGAAAAATCTTACATTTTTACATTTTTCCTATGGTACTAACAATAAGTTTACGAATTTATCGTTTTTGCATAGAGGGCTATTGAAATACTGTCAGTTGTGAAATCTAAAACTTGTCAATTACGTTTTTGAACGTGTTTCTTGTCGAATAGTAATTTAAAATATGGATCTTTCTGTAACCGACACAGCGAGAGCTGTTGCTTTGATTCAGGATGGTAGGTCACAGTATTATGTGGCCAGAGTGTTGGGAGTTTCAAGATGTAAAGTTCAAAGAGCTGTTAAACGGTTTAATGAATTTGGTGTATACACAAGAAGAAATCATTGTGGTCGAAAGAAATCTACTAGTGAGCGAGATAATCGCTTTATAACGTTAAATGTTTTGAGGGACAGAAAAGTTACTTCTGTGGAAATGAAAAACAGATTAGAGGACGTAAGGCAAGTTCAAGTAAGTGATAGAACAATAAGAAGGCGGCTGTATGATATTGGACTGCGTTCTAGGAGACCTGCAACTGGTCTAGAGTTGAACGCCTTAGATTTGCTAGGGAACATATAAATTGGGGTAACGAAGAATGGAGCAACATCCTATTCACGGATGAGTCCAGATTTTGTCTTAGAACACCAGATGGACGCGAAAGAATTTACCGAAGAACTGGTGAACGTTTCTTTCAAAACCATTTTTTTCCTAGAGTAAGTTATGGAGGCGGTTCGATAATGGTGTGGGGTGGCATAAATTTTGAAGCTCGGACGGACTTGGTTATAATTAACGGGGGAGCCATGACAGCCGATAGATACATAAGAGAAGTTTTAGAGCCACATATTGTTCCTTTTGCAGCGTTCATCGGAGATGATTTCATGCTGATGCATGATAATGCCTGACCGCATGTTGCCAGAATTGTACGCGAGTATTTAGCCGAGGTTGAAATCTCAGTAGTAAATTGGCCTGCTCTAAGCCCAGACCTAAACCCAATTGAGCATGTTTGGGATGCACTAGGGAGGAAAATACGATCTCGTGTACCAACGCCTGCAAATTTACAGCAGCTTAATGACGTTCTAACTGAAGAATGGAATCAAATCAACCAGGCTTACATTCAAAACTTAATTGAGAGCATGCCAAGACGAATTGCAGCTGTTATCCGTGCACGTGGAGGAAACACTTCGTATTAAGTCTTTTATGTTTTTCATTTTCTTTTCAATTCCTTTTCATTAAATTCGGTGTTAAGTTAAATTCGTAAACTTATTGTTAGTACCATAGGAAAAATGTAAAAATGTAAGATTTTTCTTAAACCCTTGTATCTTTTACAAAAATTAAACTATTGTAATAAATAAAAAAAGAAATTGTAAAGAAATGATGTGTCTTGTTAACAAAATAAGAAAATACAAGGTGGAGCAACTTTGACAATCCATATGTGGTTTTAAAGTTGATTTAAAAAAACAGACTTTGTGTCACCCTGTATAAAATGATGTACGCCAAATTTTCTTAAAATTCCAAAGATGTGATAGATTACATTTAAATTTACCTACAATATGCAAAAAAAAATGAATCAAATCGAATTTAAAATAACAAACTTATTAACGAACAAACTTCATCAATTTTTTGAGTGGATCGATTATTTTGCCGGTGAGTGTAGATTTTATTTTAAATCTGTTCATTTATATTATTCGCGAACAAAAAAATGCCTAATACAAATATAGAGATATTGGCAACCATGGGCGTATTTAAATTTCGTTTGTAACAACCATAGGTACTTTAGGTTTTGTAATTTTTATTAAACAAAAAAAATTTAAAAGCCATAACTTACTCAAATTAATGAGCTATTCAAAGAATTAAGACTGCACGTCATTTTCACACATTTTCTTCGATCATTTAAGTTTTTTAGTAAAAAATATCATAAAAATTCAAATTATGCGTTAATTTTGCCGGTGAGTGTATATACATTAGAGTATATTAACCTCTTGTTTTTATAAGTATCTGGTTTTATAATAGATATATATTTCTGTTTTTATTTGTAATATTCCATTAGAAATAATTAGTATCCGAATGAACTTAAAAAAAAATAAATTGTAATTTAAAAAATAAACATGACTCGCTTAATAAATTTATGAAATAATGTCAATATGTCAATGTTAAAAAGGATAGTTTCCATGAAGTTTCAAAGCATCAATATTAAAGAAAGTTGCGTCCAAAAATAGCAACTATTAAATTTATTACATGTTTTTAACTAACAAAGTAAACATATTTACGTTATTTGTCTAATTAATATATACAAAGTACATAGTGAATTGAATTCACTTCAAGAATGTAAATGATTTTATACTACAATAGGTCAGTTTTCATTACTACTATACATTCACATATTTACGATATTATTTCCCTAACCTTGGTTAACAGAAACTCCAACGTTATGTTGCTCAAGTCCGCTCGGTCTGTACGGACTTAACCTTGGTCCTGGTCAAGGGACTTTCATCCATATAATAAACACATTAATCAAAGGTCGGTCCATCCATTATCGATTTAACCGATGTATATATATGCAACTATACAAATACTATTGTAGTGGATTGATATGGGGTTTAAAGATTTAGAATAAAAATAGAACTGCAATGTATCACTGACCTACATTAAATGTCCTTCAAGCTACGTTGTTACTAGAAATAATGTCGCCAATTAATTTACTTGCAAGTTAATAATAACAACTAATCATCTAATATACGACTTTCAATAAAAATGTATGTTACACTATTTACATTTATTATTTTTCATTGTTGTAACACAAAACACTCTAACCTCGCTTATTTCACTATTATTTCTCTTCCTCTTTGCGATTGCCAACACTATATATGAATTAAATGAATGATATATAATTATGAATAAAGACCGGATTATATACAAAAAAAAAAAACTGAAAACATGCGCAGTTTCAGCCTAAATATGCACATCCTTATGGAAAATATGCGGGTAAAAAAATACGAGGAATGTTAGAAAATGGAATGCTGTAGAAAAAAATATTTTATTATGTTTACTACAAGTTTATTTAGAACATTTTACAACATAATTAACTATCAAAACAATTTACGATCACATATTTCTCAAAGTTTTCAACAGAAAAATTGTGACGCCTGTCTGAAAACATGTATTTATATATTGAAAAGGTTCGCTCTATTATAGGAGCATATTTCAAATTAGAAATATCATCTATTCTCTACTCAATATTTTGTCCTTCAATGTCCTTCAGCTTTTTAAAACCCTCATTTTTTCCTATTACACTTAAAAAATTTTCATACACGGACTGTCCCACTCCTCCTTTAACCGGCGGAGGTAATCTCACCACCAAATGTTACCCTCTACCTGCATCGATAGAATAATCTCATAATCCGGCAGGTATTTTCACCACTAACAGAGTTCAGGTAATAAAAGCAATATATGTATACCGTAATTTGGGAATTTCCAGTACTAATATTAACTAATGTCTATTTAATGTTGATGTTCTTGCAAAGTTATTACAGTTTCACAAGTTAGTTTCTTTTGCTCAACAGAAGAGGTTAGTACTTACAATTGGTGTTGTTTATTGTGATAATAATTTAATATAAGTATTCGATTTATAAGATGTCAGCTACGTTAGTAAAAAGTATACGGGGTAAAGATTTACTTCTCTTTGAGAATTTTACGCATTTTAAAGAAAAAGAATTGAAAAGCGGAGAAGTTTTCTGGAGATGTGTCCAAAGAAGAAAGTGTAATGCTAAAGTATTTACTGTTGGTCCTGAGCTTACAATATCGAGGAGTGATATAGTTCATAACCATGAAGTAGATGAGCAAAAAACAAACAGGAAAGTGCTTACAAATTTGTGCAAGCGAAAAGCAGAAGAAGATTTATTGGAAAAACCTTCAAAGATTATTCGAAGAGTCCTTAGTGCCAATAAGCCAGAGTCTGTTACAACCAATGATGTCAATTATGTACGAATAAATATGTATAACTGCCGTCGGAAAATATTTCCTGGTCGCCTTCCTGCAAATATAAACGAAGTGCATGAAGTTGTAAATCTATATTCTCCTAAAATTAAAACCGCGAAAGGTGAAAACTTTTTGTTTATAAATAGTGCAGAACATAACATTATCGTATTTACATGTGAAGCCAATATTCGTGCCTTGTCTAAAATGAATACTTTGTATATGGACGGCACATTCTCATATTGTACGAAATACTTTCTATAATTTTTTACCATCCATGGACTTCAGAATGGACACTATATCACACTACTATATTGCTTGTTGCCAAACAAAAGTTGGACCACATATAAAACACTTTTTTTGTTGTTGAAATCTAACATTTTTGAATCATTTAATTCATTTTTCGAACCTAGCGAGATCTATGTTGATTTTGAAAAAGCAATACATATCGCAATAATTCATGTTTGGCCCAGTGTAAAAATCAGTGGCTGTAGATTTCACCTACACCAAGCATGGTACAAAAAAATTCAGTTCCTTGGATTAAGTGAACATTATAAAAATAATTCACAAATAGGAAATTGGCTGAAACTTACCTTTGGTATGACTTATCTACAACCAGAACATATTGCGGACTGCTTTGTTTTCGATTTGATGGCTTATAAACCAGACAATAGCCTGTTAGATAAATACGCCGATTATTTGTTGGAAACGTATATAGAGGAAAATGCTACATTTCCTACGAATATATGGGCGGAAGAAGTTGCCTCGAATACTCGCACTACAAATGCGAGCGAGTCGTTCCATTCCAGATTTAATGCATCTTTTTATAGTACGCATCCGTCTATATATGTGTTTATCGAAAAATTGAAAGAATTCCAAGTTAACACTGACATCAAAATACAAAGTTTACATATTCCTAATAAAATAAAGGATAGGCAAGTGAAAAACAAATTAAAATATTTGGAAAATTGTATAAATCGATTAAAATCAGGTCATTTGTCTAGGCTAGAGTTCATAAAATGTGTTTTTCATTCTTCGTTACCCAATTAATTTTGCTTTTTTTATATATAATATGTATATACCTAATAGTTTCTATAACTTTTTAGTGATTTATTTTTATATGTATATAGTATATGTATATAAATGTTTACTGTTTACTGTGGTGCATGCTATGTAACGTGTTACTTTTTATTTTTGTGTTTTGAATTCCATATGATGTTTTTCGTTATTTTTGTATTTTTAGCCAAAATATATATATATATATATATATATATATATATATATATATATATATATATATATATATATATATATATATATATATTACTATCACTACTTCTTTTTATTATTATCCTCAATAAAATCTCAAATTTCATTTATTAGTGTTGAATGTTTGCAAAATTATAATTTGTTAAACTTTTATAATAGATTCTGAAAAGGCACTCTGTAATAAATTCATTCTTCCTTCATTAGAAAATTTAATAAAAAATTACGTACTAAAACTAGTGGTGAGAATACCTATGGTATTAACGTGAATCCTTACGGACGGTGGGGAATTTACCTATAGGATTAAAGTAGACTGGTCATTTAGTGCTGAGATTACATCCGCCCCCTTTAACATCAAAACATGACTTTCCAAATTTGTTTATTATTTGAATGCTCTCGATTAGAAACTGTGATTAAGAATTCACTGTTAATAATCACTGTGATCAATATATTCGCTCATCCCTAGTTCAGATATGTCCACTCAATGATCGACAGAACATAAAAAAAATGTAGTATGTTCTATCTTTCTTATGTAATAGCAATTTTGAAATTTCATAAAATTTAATGCGTTTTTTGAAAAAACTATTTAATATATCTTAGAATTCTGACGTGATGGAGCAAATTTTAAATCAGATACAGAATCAGCATGATAATAGACATGAACTCCACGTATTGGTGCATAAGAAAACTAAACTGTGTTGACCAGTGTTATTAGTGTTATTACTGAACCTGGTATATTAACTGTCGTATGGTCATACATCTTGCAATATATTTGTCTCTCACATATCTGAAAATAACAGAATCCAATCCAATAATATATTAAACAATCGATCCCACCTACAAGGAAAAGATTACTGTACGATATCTTACATGACTTTAATTTATTAATTAAATAATGCATTACAAGTGAATGATGTTCATAATTCAATTAGTAAGATTGAAGTGATCACAATAAATAAACTGCAATAGTATTATTCCATTGTGAAATAACGTGCTTTCAAAAACTTTCCTCATTATACGAGGCTGTCGTTTAAGTAATTAAGTAATCCAAGATCGGTGCGCATGTGAAGCTTTAGAAAACTTCAAATTCTGACCGTTGTCATACATAAATTCAAATTATAAACGCTTATATTTTTTAGATTATTTTATTGTAATGCTAGAGTTACAACATAAAATATTTATTATTCAAAGTTACTATAGAACTGGCCAAAAATTATAAAATGGAGATTTGGTTTATACCACCAATCAAAGCTTACAGGATTTCCGGCAACAGTATTTTAATCTGCCAGTTACTTACGAACAATTGCAAAAACATATTCAAGCTTGTTTTATTAAATTTGGTGAAACAGGGGCAAAAACTCGTAAACCTGGCGGTGAAGCAATTAGAAAACGTACAGAAAATTGGATGGACTTTCACAACAAGTTCATTTGCCAGTGGGAACACATCATACTATTTTAAAAAAGAACTTAAAATTGTTTCCATATAAAATTCAAGAAGTTTCGGAACTCAAATAAGTAGACTTTGTTGCGAAAACACAGTACTGTCTATGGTTTTTAAATAACATAAATAATAATGACATTCTCGACACACGCTTCTTTTCGGATGAGGCTTGTTCCATCTTTCAGGATATTTAAGCGAGCAAAATATGAGAATTTGGTCTACAGAAAACCCCCATGAATTTGTGGAAACTACGCTACATTCACAAAAAATAGGCGTCTGGCTAGCAGTTTCAAGAAGACGAATTATTGGGCCTATATTTTTTAATCAAACCATAACTGGTGAAAGATATCGAATGAATTATTAGAGCCGTTTATTAATTAACTTCAAACGGAAGGATATTTCCAGCAAGATAATGCACCAGCGTACAAATCTCGCGAAACAATAGCTTTTTTGCAAGAATTTTTCGATACAAGAATTATTAATTTCCCATCAAGATCTCCAGATTTGACAATTTTATTTTTCCATATTTAAAGAATACCATTTTCAAGACTAGGCATCACATAATTGAAGAACTCCGTAATGAGTTTGTGAATTCTTGCGCTGCTGTAACCCAAAAAATCCTAATAAATGGCTTTGAAGGCATGAAGCGTAGACTTCAACCACAGATTATACAGATGTGTCACTTGTGGTCGGCACCTTTGATGTTTTTGTAGCAGATTTTATGTTATCTATACACAATATGTATTTATGTACACAAACTAAAAGAGTATGGACGTCCAAAATAATAGTCAAACGATGACCTGGGAGGCCGAAGCAAACATGGGAAAAGGAGGTAGCTAAATTGATAGAGAACAGAGGAGAAACAGTACTGAACGCAAGAGAAATTGCCAAAGATAGAAAAAAGTGGAAAAACTTTGTACAAAATACTGACAATACACATTAGTTAAGAGATAAATATGTAAAATCCCTACACCGAAAGGTAGAAAGGGAACTTAGATTATATATATATATATATACACAATATGTATTTATATGATACAATATACATATACACTTTATAGTAGAAATAATTAACAAAATTAACTGTTATTGTTATTCTGTGCGCTTAAACGGAAATGTTCCTTTTGTATTAAATATTTCAAAAGTATGTCTATCATATGCAAAATTCTTTATTGCTACAATAAATTTAAAAGAACCTGTAATTACATAATCATAAAGTATTGTTAAAAAAAGACACAATAATATTCAATTATTACATTCAAATTATGGTCAGAAGTATTTTTCATTTTTTGAGTTTCATGAAATTCATATGCAATTTTTTTATTTATTCAAAAGATATTCTGAATTTGTAGTCCTGTCTTAATTAAAAATCTAAGCACCACAATCATTTTGTTTTGTTTGCTATTTTATTAACATAGTGCTACATATGTTCTAATTTTCTTAATTAATAAAGTTTTCCAGTTGTAACCATGTCTTTATTTAAAAATTTTAAATGAAAAAAAAACTTAAACCTGCATTGTAGTCGGTATTAGAATACAATCGGACACAAGAATATTTCGAAGCCATCTTTAAAAAATTACAAAAGAAAAACTATTAGAATAGTAAATTTACTAGTATACATTTATTTATTACTTAAATATACAGGCTGATTCTTAATATATGCGACAAATTTTATGGGCTGACTCCTAGGGCTATTATGATCATAAAAGTTTATATACATGTATGCCTTACACGGCTTAGTTTTAAAGTTACGGAATGTTTAATAGTAAATTTGAAGTTTATACAATAAAACGTACTAATACAACAAATTAACTTAACAAATTCTGAGTTGTGCGATATGCATTTTGTTTACGGTCTTACTAATGGTAAATCACGAGCAGCTAGACGTCTTTATGAAGAATGATACTCGAACCGTGTCATCCCGCATAATTAGATATTTGCCCGTCTTCACCAACGTCTTAGTGAAATGGGAAGTTTTAAAAAACATACGGCTGATAGCGGGCACCCACGTACAGAACTCCACAAGTAGAAGAAATGATACCAAATTAAATTGAGGGACGTCCTACTACAAGCACCAGAATGATTGCCTTTGCCTTAAACATAAGTCAGCCCACAGTTTGGTGGATATTTAACAATCAACTGTTGTATTCATATCACATACAACAGGTACAGGCACTTTTGCCAGCAAATTTCCCCTAAAGATTGACTTTTGTCAATGGATACAACAGAAAATCGCACTAAATCCTCAGTTTTTGGCTCAAGTATTCCACATCGACGAGGATAATTTCTCCAGACATGCTATTATTATCATAATAATCACACATGGACCGAATTATCTGTTAATGTGTGGGCCGAAATTGTTGGAGATCACTTGATAGTTCCATCTTTTTTGCCTATAAGGTTAAATACAGAAGTATACCGCCGCTTTCTTGAAGAGGAGCTATCACTACTGTTGGAAGAAGTCCCGTTGTAATTAAGACTACAAATGTATTTTATGCACGATGATGTCCAGCACATTTCAATTTAGTTGAACGTGAGTTTTTGGACGGTGCGTACTCAAATTGGTGAATAGGGCGAGGAGCTCCACAACTGTGGCCACCGCGATCTCCAGACTTAAATTTTCTAGATTTTTTTCCCTAGGCGTAACCTTAAATCACTAGTTTATACGACACCCGTTGGAAATGTTGATGAACTAATAAATCGTATTCTTGCAGCATTTGAGACAATTCGAAACACCCCCGGTATTGTTGAACGGATTCACCAATCAATGCAACGGAGGATAGAAACTTGCATTGTAGTTGAAGACGGTCATTTCGAAGAATTTTTATAATTTAATTTTGTTGTATTCGTAGGTTTTATCCCGTAACTTTAAAACCAAGCCGTTTAAGACATACATTCATATGAACTTTTATTATCATAATAACCCTAGGAATCACGCCATAAAATTTGTCGTATATTTAGAATCACACTGTATATGTAGACTATTTAAACAATAAATAATAATTATAAAAGTCTGCGAAAAATACAAAAACACTACCGAAATTTATAATAAAAACCAAAACCACTCTCACACTCGATAGAAAGAAGCTTATATAGGTATATCCACGGAAACGTACAAGAGCAACAGCGTCTCATAAACTGAAATGCGCATGTAATCCATCTGTATAATCTGTGCTTCAACTTGGTCTTCAAAATAATGGTCAAAATTTCCAACATCTGCTTTAGTATCAGAATAATTGAAACATACATGAGTAGGTAAACCCCACCAGTTTTGTACAATACAAAGGTATTTTTAATAATATAAAATATTATTAAAAATCTGGTGTGAAGAACACAAATACAGGTTCACTATTAATATTTTTGGAAGGGCGTCGATACTTCACATTGGTTATGTGGACGGGGCGAGGTACTTCGGCTGTCTGACAACAGGTAGCGCTGAATTTACTTCTACGCTCGGTCTGGATAATTTCTGTGATGTGGCGATGTGGTTCTTTTTTGGGAATGTGTCTGAAGATATCCTTTCTCCAGCAGGGGCGTACCGATGAGCCTGTAGAAAGGCGAAATACGTATCTACGTCTCTGGGGAGGGATATGTTCGGACACGTTCACAAAAATATTAATAGTGAACCTGTATTTGTGTTCTTCACACCAGATTTTTAATAATATTTTATATTATTAAAAATACCTTTGTATCTGCTTTAGTATTATTTTCTTTTAATTTTGACTATTGTAATAAATATTTTTTCAAAAACTAAATTACTAATTGTTACACACATTTACATGACATAACCAAACTATCAAAATTATACATTTGTGACAGATTACATGCACTGTCACCAACCATTAAGAAAAAGCATGGCCGTCTCTAATGAGGAAAGTTTTTGAAGGCACGTTATAATCCAAATTAAACCAATTTAACCTCATTATGTATATTCCTGAAAATATGTATTGTAAATATAATAATACGAATTTTTCTTTGTTCCAGAATATTAGAGGTTAAGACAGCCGATCCGGCTGTACAGAGGGAACCTCCCGTGTGTGGCGGCCGTTTCAGCCACATGCTAAAATTGCGACTCGTTTCGACTCATTTCTTGAAGCAGCCGTAAACTTGCAATGTGTCGCGATCGGGATATGGACAACCCTGTCGTCACTTTGTTGAATTAAACTAGAAATACAAAATAAAAATTATTTATTTCGGAGAGTCTCCTAAAAGTCTTCTTCCTCTTCTACTTCGTCTTAAAAAAAAAGTATTTAAGTCTCGTCACAATCACACGCATACACCTTTAGTAGTAGGAACATAAAACAATTGTGTTGTTTTTCGATATAAAACGGCGTGTTTTTGTATATTATAGTACACACAATCATACTGTATCATCCGGAAGGAAAGTGCGCGCGTTTATGTACTTCCTTTTGATTACAATTTAAACATCCAGAACATATTTTCATCAAATTCATTATATTTATTCTCATTATTCCATACGCGAAAAAAAAACTACTTATACTTATCTAAAAATACAATAATATATACCTAATACTTAACTTATTATTAACTACCGCTGGATCAGTATTAAGCACGAAATAAACGCCCACGTATAAAGCCTATAATAAACATAAATAAACGTAAAAATAATAAGTAACAAATTATAAGCGTAAACGAAAATCATTACTTTAGATACAAACAACGTGATCAGTACCGTAAAAATTACTTCTGTCGTGGTATTTCATTATTTTTTAGATTGTTTGACGAATAAAGGAAATATTTTTCAATTTCTTGTTTCGCGAGATTTGAACGTGTTGTGAATTATAACGGTGCTATTGTTACTACCATTGTTGCTACTCGTTCTAATATATTTCGAATTATCGCACAACATACATCGACGTCATTGAGCGACGACTGGAAAGATTTTGCCGTCTGCTTAGGCAGTGCAGTGTAAGTATATTTTGAACCTCTATAGTTTTATATTTATTATTAACTAGCTCTGTACGGGCTGCTTCCGGTTCCGGTGACGATGCTTCGCCGCTCGTTCCCTTTGATTACAGCTCGATTAATGAATGAACTCACCGCGCACAAGGTGTAAGTTTGTATACGCTTTATTGTTTATTCTTCGGTGAAAGGTTAGTTTCTGAATAAATGCAATTGATCTAAATATATTTATTTACACTAATTACATTTATTTTTAAATATACAACAACTTAAGCTATTTATCTTATGAGTATGACTGTTGTGATACTTTGTGTCTTGTAATTAATTAAATGAATCGGCACTGTTTGATTGACTTTATGTTCGATGATATATAAAAGAAACTGATACTTAAATGAATAAACTGAATGTCTATGTTGAGACAAATTAACTCTCTGATGAGTGTTTTGATTACTCGTTAAATGAGGAGTTTACCCCGATAAAGTTATAAACTATAACGAACTTGTTTGTGTTAAACTTGTAGATAATAATCCAAATAATCCAAAGGTCATTGAAAGTATTATCTAGATAATCTCGTACAATTCGTGCAAAATGGGGACCTGTCCCATCATGCATAAAAATTATATTTTGACGGAGATTTAGAGGCACGTCATCCAAAATTTCTAGAAGCTGTTGTTGTACAAAATCTAAGTAACTTTTTACATTTATGCGGAACGGCAAAATATGAATAAACTAATATATATAGATAATTATTTCTTGACCTTTGTACAATATAGATGATTTAGACATTCGGCGATTGTAAGTCTGTCTCACATTAATATGTATATACTTAAAATAAACTCTTACATGTTTCGGTAAGTATTATCTTGATCAAAGAATTATAACTGACAGATATTAATGTCAAAGTTATATAAGTGATGTAGTCATGATGAGAGATACAAATTCATAAATACATTCAATTTAATTAATAATAATTCATGACATAACAGTTTGATATATAAAGTTTGATATCAATTATAAAGAGAATGGTAAGTCATGAGTTATTATTACACTTGCGGCCGTGGAGCGACTTAAGATATAAAGTTGTCGGCATTCGCCTAAGACGAGAAGAAAAACCACGAAAACCTACTTGGACAGCCAGTCAGGGATCTAAACATGGAACTGTCAGCATGATAAGCAAATGTACAGATATTTAAATAACACATGATATATAATTATAATTATATATCAAGAACATATATTATGATGGTAAATTTCAGATGGTTACATTATTAGGTTATAATATATACTGCTTAGATAGTGGCAGACAGGGCGGCGCAGCTCTTCTGGAGATGCAGAAGAGCTGTTGGCAAGATCTGGGGACTAAGACCAAATGTGGTACACTGGTTGTACACAGCAGTAATAGGACCAACGATTACCTATGGGGCAGTTGTCTGGTGGAGGAGGACGGAGCGGACATCGTCGGTGGGGCTCCTCACGACTCTCCAGCGACAGGCCTTGTTGGGAATCACGGGAGCTGTGAACAGCATGGGAACCGCTTCCATGGAGGCCATCGAGGGTCTCCCTCCGCTGGAACTATTTATAAAGGCGGAGGCAATGGCTGCGATACTGAGGCTGAAGGCCAATGACGTATGGTGTCCTAATAAGGTTGTAGGGAGCCATACAGATATCACAGGAACTATACTGGAAGAGCCGATATTTCAAAGGCCGGTGGACAGTATGTCACCTGAAATTATGTTTACAGCTAAGCTGAACATACTTATACCGACCAGGGAACAGGCAAAAAATCGCTCGATCGATTGTGGTGCCGGCACCTGGTACACTGATGGATCACAATCTAGTCAGGGGGCAGGTGCAGGCATATACGGAATGTGCCCTGGAAGGAAGATATCGATATGTCTGGGGAAACATGCTACGGTTTTCCATGCCGAATTGTTAGCAGTCGCAGCCTGCGCCGATGAAATTCGGGAAGCCGGCTGCGCAAGCATAAAAATTAACATAATGACTGATAGTCAGGCGGCTATTAAAGCCATTATGAACCCATCTACCAGGTCTAAGCTGGTGAAATATTGTAAACAGGTCCTCAATAACCTGGTACAAGACAATACGGTGTCGCTGATATGGGTGCCAGGACATGAGGGAATTAAAGGCAATGAGATAGCCGACAAACTGGCCAAAGAAGGTACTAATAGGAACTTCATAGGACCAGAACCTGTATGTGGAATCACTAAGGATTCCGCTAACAGGAAGATCTGGTCATGGCTAGAAAAAGAACATAAAAATAAATGGAGGTTAACGGAAGGTCAACTCCATACCAAAACACTACTAAGGGGGCTGGACGGGAAGTTTTCAGCCAACCTAATTCGTAGTAGCAAAAAAGAAATTAAAATAATTACCGGGTTAATAACCGGACATTGTCCTTTAAGGAAGCATTTGTACACCATGGGCTTGGTTAGCGAGCCCTGGTGTAGGAGATGTGAAAAACAGGAGGAAAGTAGCCTTCATGTAATATGCACGTGTGAGGAACTGAAGGAACTCAGACAGAAATATTTCGGGAGGGATCTATTGGATCCTTCGAGTGTACTCAAACTTCCCCTGAGGAGGATAGTGGCTTTTATCGAGGACACAAGACTAACAGAGTGGAATTGAGAGATCTATTGGGGATAGTACAAAGAGCAGTGTGCTCAACTGCCTGGACGTGGTGGCGTCCACCCCAAAACATAGAAGAAGAAGAAGAGATACTGCTTAGATTTTTTATATCTCTTCAATGAAACAATATATATCACGATTCCATATGTACCAAAATTATCAGAGAAAATAAGTAATACTTTAACAAAATATAATATAGCTACAACATATAAACTTAGCAATACAAATAAACATCTATTTTCAAAATTAAAACCTAAAATTGACAAAAATCCAGAAACACATGTTGTCTATAAAATATCTTGTCGCGACTGCGACAGTTACTACATAGGTCAAACCAAATAATATTTATACAAAAGAATACAAGCTCACAAATACTCCAAAAGAAACAAAACTGCTTTATTTACACACAAACTACAACGCGATCACCATTTCGATTTTGAAAACACACATATAATTGATAGAGAGCAACACACAATGAAAAGAGAAATTAAAGAAATGATTAATATTAAACAGGAAAAAAATTCAATTAACAACAGAAGTGATATAAAAAATCTAAGCAGTATATATTATAATCCAATAATGTAGCCATATGCAATTTACCGCCATAATATATGTTGCTGTTATATAATTATATATCATATATTATTTAAATATGTGTACATTTGCTTATCATGCTGACAGTTCCGTGTTTAAATCCCTAACTGGCTGTCCGAATAAATTATCGTGGTTTTCCTTCTCAAGCTAGGCGACTGCCGACAGCTTTATATCTTAAGTCGCTCCACGGGCGCAAGTGTAATAATAACTCATGACTTATCATTCTCTTTTTAATTGATATCAAACTTTATATATCAAGCTGTTATGTCATGAATTATTATTAATTGAATTGAATGTATTTATGAATTTGTATGTCTCACCATGACTACATCACTTATATAACTTTGACATTAATATCTGTCAATTATAATTATTTGATAAAGGTAATATTTACCGAAACATGTAAGAGCTTATTTTAAATTTATACATATTAATGTAAAACAGACCTTCAATCGCCGAATATCTAAATCAACTATATATATATATATATATATATATATATATATATATATATATATATATAGTAAACCTAATCAGTAGGCGATTAAAGGTCTGTATATTACTTCAAAATATATGTATTTAAAAAACTCTACATGTTTCGGCTATATACGCCTTTTTCAAGAGAATACAAAATATGAATGACAGGATATAAATGTCAAGTAATTAAGTTGCTATGGTTTAAATTATTCAAAGATACATTCTAGTAATAATAATAAATCATGCCTTAGTATTCCAAAAAATAGATAACAAGGTGTGAAAATATGTGTTGTTCGCTGCTAGCAATTTGTGTCTCCTTCTGGGTATGAACTTGTGTGTTGGTTGCTGCTGGCAGCTTGCGTCTCTCTATGGGTGTGTGGTTTTGTGTGAGAGCGTAAGTGTAGGGTTTTGTATGTCGGTGCGTTCGTGCGTGTGTTTAGTGATCGGTCGCATGAATTTAGAGAGGTCGGATAACCAGCCGTTGCGTAGGGCCGCCAACCCTTTCCCGACAACTTCTTTACAATTCCGTGCAGTACTTCGACGGTCTGACCCCCGCCCCAACGAGGCAAGGCGCAGACAGGCGAAGCGCACCCTGTACGGGGTTGCTCATCGCAACTAAGGGAACACTCTTAGTGGCTACCTCGGTCGACGATGGTCACACTTATGCCATCTTAACGTTTTCCGCCGAAGCGGGGGCATAGCACACACGTCGAACGTGTGTGTGCTGTTAACGGCAGCCTAGCCAGGTTGTCGCCCAGGACCGGTCCTAGTGGTGTGTGCATTGCGCGGCGACGAGATAGCGCCGCGTAGCATGGTTCCTCACTCTTGCTGGAAAGGCGGAATGGCACCTGACTGCCCAACGGGCAGACCCCCCTAGAGTTTTGTAGCGCATATGCTAGGCTGCAACCCAGTAGAGGACCACATCAGCAAAAAACAGAAAACAGGGATAGGCAGGGAAAAGCAAGACATGAGTTATTATTACGTATGCGCCCGTGGAGCGACTTAAGATACAAAGTTGTCGGCATTCGCTCAAAACGAGAAGGAAAACCACGAAAACCTGCTCGGACAACTAGACAGGAATCAAAACACGGAACAGTCATCATGATAAGCAAAAGTATATGATATTTAAATGATATTTAAATAACATAAGGTATATAACAAAAAAAAAAATATAATATGATGGTAAATTGTAGATCGTTACAAAATTAAATTATAGTATATACTGCTTAGATTTTTTATATCATTTCTGTTGTTAATTGAATTTTTTTCCTGTTTAATACTGATCATTTCTTTAATTTGTCTTTTCACTGTGTGTTGTTCTTTATCAATTATCTGTGTGTTTTCAAAATCGAAATGGTGATCGCGTTGTAGTTTGTGTGTAGATAATGCAGTTTTGTCTGTTCTAGAGTATTTGTGGGCTTGTATTCTTTTGTATAAATATTGTTTCGTTTGGCCTATGTAGTAACTATCGCAATCGCGACATGGTATTTTATATACGACATGTGTTTCTCGATTTTTTTCTATTTTAGGTTTAAGTTTTGAAAATAAATGTTTATTAGTATTACTAAGTTTATATGTTGTAGCTATATCATATTTTTTTAAAGTGTGTTTAATTTTTTCCGATAGTTGTGGAACATATGGAATTGTGATATATGTTGTGTCATTGTTCAAATTTTTATTGGTGTCTGCAGTGTTGTATATTTGGTGTACTCTTTTTTTAATAGTTTGGTCTATAAGTTGTGGTGGATAATTATTATCAGTTAGGATTGTTTTAATTTTTTTGATGTTATCTTTTCTGTATTTAGTATGTGATAGTTTTACTGCCCTATCAGTCAGATTATTTATAATCATTTTATTTCTCGATAACACATATTTTCAATACAAAAATTCTTTTTATAGTCAAACATTTGGTATTGCCATGGGCTCTCCTTTAGCTGCTCCTATTGAAAATCTAGTAATGGAACATTTAGAACAAAACGTTATCAATTCATTAGACTTCCACCCCATTTTTTTCAAAAGATACGTTGATGATATCATAACATGTATTCCGACCAACAAAATAAACTATCTCTTAAATAAATTCAACAGTTTTCACAACAAATTAAAATTCACTATTGAAGAAGAATTTAATAACAGTATTAATTTTCTTGATATTTCTTTGAGCTATGATAGACAGGGTACTATTTATACAAATTGGTATAATAAACCCACAGCTTCTTTTCGATATATGAATTACCACTCAAATGCTCCTACAGTATTCAATAAAATGATTATAAATAATCTGACTGATAGGGCAGTAAAACTATCACATACTAAATACAGAAAAGATAACATCAAAAAAATTAAAACAATCCTAACTGATAATAATTATCCACCACAACTTATAGACCAAACTATTAAAAAAAGAGTACACCAAATATACAACACTGCAGACACCAATAAAAATTTGAACAATGACACAACATATATCACAATTCCATATGTTCCACAACTATCGGAAAAAATTAAACACACTTTAAAAAAATATGATATAGCTACAACATATAAACTTAGTAATACTAATAAACATTTATTTTCAAAACTTAAACCTAAAATAGAAAAAAATCGAGAAACACATGTCGTATATAAAATACCATGTCGCGATTGCGATAGTTACTACATAGGCCAAACGAAACAATATTTATACAAAAGAATACAAGCCCACAAATACTCTAGAACAGACAAAACTGCATTATCTACACACAAACTACAACGCGATCACCATTTCGATTTTGAAAACACACAGATAATTGATAAAGAACAACACACAGTGAAAAGACAAATTAAAGAAATGATCAGTATTAAACAGGAAAAAAATTCAATTAACAACAGAAATGATATAAAAAATCTAAGCAGTATATACTATAATTTAATTTTGTAACGATCTACAATTTACCATCATATTATATTTTTTTTTTTGTTATATACCTTATGTTATTTAAATATCATTTAAATATCATATACTTTTGCTTATCATGATGACTGTTCCGTGTTTTGATTCCTGTCTAGTTGTCCGAGCAGGTTTTCGTGGTTTTCCTTCTCGTTTTGAGCGAATGCCGACAACTTTGTATCTTAAGTCGCTCCACGGGCGCATACGTAATAATAACTCATGTCTTGCTTTTCCCTGCCTATCCCTGTTTTCTGTTTTTTGCTGATGTGGTCCTCTACTGGGTTGCAGCCTAGCATATGCGCTACAAAACTCTAGGGGGGTCTGCCCGTTGGGC
This sequence comes from Melolontha melolontha, assembly GCA_935421215.2. Classification (NCBI taxonomy): domain Eukaryota; kingdom Metazoa; phylum Arthropoda; class Insecta; order Coleoptera; family Scarabaeidae; genus Melolontha; species Melolontha melolontha. The sequence goes on along the minus strand of OW285237.1, from coordinate 160,045,236 downwards.
AGCCAGGTGCCATTCCGCCTTTCCAGCAAGAGTGAGGAACCATGCTACGCGGCGCTATCTCGTCGCCGCGCAATGCACACACCACTAGGACCGGTCCTGGGCGACAACCTGGCTAGGCTGCCGTTAACAGCACACACACGTTCGACGTGTGTGCTATGCCCCCGCTTCGGCGGAAAACGTTAAGATGGCATAAGTGTGACCATCGTCGACCGAGGTAGCCACTAAGAGTGTTCCCTTAGTTGCGATGAGCAACCCCGTACAGGGTGCGCTTCGCCTGTCTGCGCCTTGCCTCGTTGGGGCGGGGGTCAGACCGTCGAAGTACTGCACGGAATTGTAAAGAAGTTGTCGGGAAAGGGTTGGCGGCCCTACGCAACGGCTGGTTATCCGACCTCTCTAAATTCTTGCGACCGATCACTAAACACACGCACGAACGCACCGACATACAAAACCCTACACTTACGCTCTCACACAAAACCACACACCCATAGAGAGACGCAAGCTGCCAGCAGCAACCAACACACAAGTTCATACCCAGAAGGAGACACAAATTGCTAGCAGCGAACAACACATATTTTCACACCTTGTTATCTATTTTTTGGAATACTAAGGCATGATTTATTATTATTACTAGAATGTATCTTTGAATAATTTAAACCATAGCAACTTAATTACTTGACATTTATATCCTGTCATTCATATTTTGTATTCTCTTGAAAAAGGCGTATATAGCCGAAACATGTAGAGTTTTTTAAATACATATATTTTGAAGTAATATACAGACCTTTAATCGCCTACTGATTAGGTTTACCATATCATACCAAGGTCACGAAGTTATTATATATATATATATATATATATATATATATATATATATATATATATATAGTAAACTTAATAAGTCGGCGATTAAAGGTCTGGTTTATTACTTCAAAGTATATATATTTAAAACAACCCTACATGTTTCGGCAGTGATGCCTTTGTCAAGGATATAAAAAATATAAATGACAGAATATTCTGTCATTTACATTTTATATTTTGGTCTGAAAACTGGATTAGTGAGATTTAAGACTCTGTCTACTAACGCTGTTACTACATTTTTTTTTGTGAGCTAGGGGTTGGTTTGAAAAAAAGTTTACATATCTGCCGGATGGGCTTGGTTTAGGGTACCATTTTGTTTGTATGTTGTTGTTTGTTTTTATCAGTGTTAGGACTAAGTAGTTTATGGAGTTGTTTTTTTCTATTTCAATGGTAAAGTTTAAATTTGGATGGAAATTGTTGTACAAAATAGTTTCAACAATTTCCATCCAAATTCTTCTCTTTTCTCGACGTGTCTCAGTCATCTTATCCGTTGGGCTTTTACAAAATCCGTTATTTTTGGTTCTTAGTACAGCTGCAGTAGCTCGTTGTTATTTCCTCCCCCCATTTTTCCTCTTTTTTCCGCTGAAAATCCTCCTCAGCATCTTCCTTTCCCACGCCACCAGTATTTCACTCTCTGCGCTGTTCATAATCCATGTTTCGCATGCATATACTATTGTTGGTCGTAGAATCGTCTTATACAAACATATTTTCGCTTTTCTAGACACTTCTTTTAATCTTAATGGCTTGCTTAATAGCCCCGCATATCTATTTCCCTTCACTATTCTCGCTGCGATTTCGTCGACGCCATTACCATTGTCAGTGAACCACGCCCTTAGATAGATAAATCCTTCCACTCTTTTGATATTAATTCGATTTCCTCCTTCTAGATCTATTACCAACTCTCTTTGTGTCACCTGGCCCCTTCCCGACCCTCGCATACACATATACTTCGTCTTTTCTTCATTAATTTGTAACTCTACTTCTCCTGTTGTTGCTTTCAATCCTTTAGATGCTTTCTGCAGCTTTTTTGTACTTGTGCCGATATGACGATGTCGTCCGCATATGCTAGACATTGATGACTCTTATTTTTTATCGTCCTAGAATAATTCACCCCACTTCGTCTAATAACTTTTTCCAACTAACTAAGGTAAATAACTCAGTACATGAATAAACTAAGAATAAGGAAAAAAATAAATAAAAAAAAAATAGTTTCGACTTAACCTTACCAGTCGTTCACCTTATAAACTACCCCAAATATTTAAACTAAAGCGACGTTCGCGATTTCTAGGCATAATTAAATGTGTATTCTCATAACTCAAGTGAAGCTGATTATAAATATTGAAAATACAATCTAGGACAAATAATCATTCATCTATCCACAGAATAGAATTTTTGATGTGCAGATCGATATTTGATTACCATTCACAGAATGCTTGCCGAAGTGAACCATCATTATCTTCCAAATTCTGAACTCTTGTGGAACGATATGGATTCTGTTGGTCGCGTCTTAGTACACGCCATACGCGAACTTGATGTGTTCTCATTTCCTTCGAAATGTTATCGAAGGATGGATCATTTGTTATCAAATCAGTTATTGCTTCATCACGTAAATGAGAACGGCCAGCATTTCTGCGAGGTTGTATTATAATGCATCCGGTGAAAGAAATTATAACTTTTAGTCTTATATCTTCTAGTCTTCAATTTTCTAGTCTTCCATCTTCTAGTTTTCTATCTTCTAGTCTTCTAAGGTCATTAGCATTTGGCAAACGACCCCCACGAAATTGCATTGCATAAAATCGCGCTGCTTGACCTGCATTATTATTTGAAGCACCGAGAGTCATCAACATATCGTAATACTCACAAATTGAGTGGTTTGGAGCAATGATTTCATACGCTAATTCGAACAAATGTTATAAAGTGCTTCGTGTTATATGTTTTTAATTGTGTAATATTAACAAAAAATACGTTTAATTTTTTATTGTTATTAAAATTGCTATACTTCAGAAAATGTCAGTTAGATTAAAAATGACAATCATTCGTTTTAGTTGTCCGCTGTCCGCGAATTTTGTAACATCCTGTACATAGATTAAATGTACACAATTGAAAATTAGAAATCAATTATTGTATTTAGTTAAAATTAGATATTTACGTAAACTGTTATTATTTGTATGTTTTGGATTACATAAATTGTAATTACTATTATATTCAACTTTAAATTCATTGCAATACTCTTGGGTATACAATGTTTTTGGTGATTGCATTTGGTATATATACAAACAAAACCCTTGATTTGCCTACACGAGACCATGCAACGTATAATTGTCCATGGATTCCCCAAATGCAATCCACATCTTGGAATGATTGACCTTGTGATTTGTTTACCGTTATTTAAACCGCCAGTTTAATTGGAAATTACAATCGTTAGAATTGGAATGACATATCTGTTGGTACGTGTGTATTAATACATCCTCTCCTTTGAATTTGTCAATTAAAATTGTTACTTCGATGAAATTGTTTAATAATCTTCTGATTGGCAATCAAACGGTATGGCTTTCCCAATATTCTGAAGATGAATTGTCTTTTGCTCATGAATGTATATAATTCTAGTACTTACTTCAACCATTTTTAATTTCCAGTGACAAATAAATTTGACGTCTAATTTTTACGTAACCCTGTAGCGTTTAAGATGCGAAAAATAATTTCGATAATTAGACCGTACTTAGAAAATATAATAATAACAAACTTTAATATAATAACGTATGAGATGTCAGAGAAAACAGCCTCTACTTTGCTGTAGAATCTACTGGCGAACATTCTTCACATTCATTATGAACAAGTTCCAAACACCTCTAAATTTCCATGGACGCGCAACCTTCCAGGATTAAAAATTCTACCACGATTAGTTGCTTGGTGCATATATCAGAAATCGAACTCATACACTTGGTACACAGGAAATTGAAACTTTGCATGCTAAGACGAGGTACTTGAGATTACCGTGAGGAGGTTAAAACATGTTTCTATCCCCACCACTCACACAACGGCGTTGTGGGAGAACTTCTTTATCGATCCGCTCTCATATATGTTTTAAATATCTATTCACTTTAAATCTGTAAATATTATCAACAACGGTAAAATCGTAACTACAGAGTTATCACTAGAGAAACCAAATTGAGGTGCGCGCCATTGGCGCGCGCTTTATAGTATGTAAATAAAATAAATAAGAAGTTGTAAATTTATAAAACGTGGTGGAACACTTAGCCTTTTAAATGTCTTCCGTGAAGTTACAAAGTGTATAACATCGGTTAAATATTTGCGACATTAGGTGTGTTTCCACAGTTATTTCAGCAAATCGAGTGCGGCATGGGAAAAATGCGTTTATATGCGAAAAACGAGCGTTCTACATCTAATGGCGTTATATTTGCATAATTATATTTATTTCATATTTTAAATTAAAAGTTTTGTAACGTTGTCTGACTAGGTAACGGATATTTCACGTATTTATTCCAGATATTATAAAATGATTCATTGGATAATAAAGTAAACGATAGATTACACAAAATCATTTTTACACATAAATAATCATTTTTACACATAAATGCAATAAAAATTCCTCGTTTGACTTTATCCGTTTTTTTAATATGTGCCTTGTATTCTTCACGTGTCATTCGCAGGGAGTCCTCATCTAGCACATTCGCAAGATATCGCAAATTGTATATTTAATTTTTGCGCCATTATGAATTAAATCAGGATATCTACTTATTAACTTATTTGCTTGATCGGACAATGGTCGTTTTTTCCGATACACATAACTGTGACAATATTATTATTATTGTTATAACTTCTTTCACAACTAGAATTTTATAACACAAAGAATAGAACATGAAACCCCCATCTCTACTGTACTTAGCCTCAAGTAGGCTTTAATTTAACTTTTGACGTTTATTACAAATTAATTACTGCATTGTCAGTGTTTGACGTACCCATCGAAAAAATTAGAGTAGAGCAAAGATATGCGACAAAATTTTGTTTTCGGTTGGGTAAATCTCCAACTGAAACTTTTGAATTGATTAAAACTGCATACCCAGATGATAGTTTATCACGATGTAGAGTGTTTAAGTGGTATAATAAATGCAAAGACCGTTGTGAATCGGTGGAAGATGAACCTCGACGCGTGCGACCACTAACTGCACGGATTGATTTAAAAATTGCAGAAATTAACAACTTGATCCAAAATTATCGTGGGAGTGGCATATATCGAATTTCTGGTATTGTTAGTTTGTCTTATGGTTTCACTCAAAAAATTATTCATGAAGATTTAGGGTACCGAAAAGTCGCGGCAAAATGGATTCCAAAAGAACAAAATACCAATCGAGTGACAATTTGTCGGCAGTGGAAACGGCAAGTGCAACATAATCCACAATTTTTAAACATTGCGGTTACATGCGATGAGGATTGGGTTTATCATTACGACCCTGAATTAAAGTCCAAGCAGACCAAGATCGCAGAAGGCGAAAATTGTGAAAAGTGATCGATTTATTTTATTTTATAAATGGAGCGTTATTTATGATCACATTGTAACTAGAGAACATACAGTAACTGGAGAGTAATATTCTAATGGGCTTCGAGAAACCGTAAAGGTAAAATTAAAGAAAAAACGGCCGCTTTATCAAGACATTGGTTGGATCCTGCATCACATGTTCCGGCTCACACAGCAGCGATTTGTCAACGAACACTTGGAGAATTGGGGTTGAAAATTATGGCTCACTCATTCTACTCACCTGAGTATGCTCCATGTGACATCCATTTATTTCCTGAAGTCAAAAAGGAATTGAGAAGTCAAAAATTTGAGTCGAATTTAGACCTCAATAGAGCTCGGTGACGGGTATACTAAATAGAGTCTAAAAAGATGGTTTCTCAGATGTTCATGACAAGTAGACAAAACTATGGAACAAGTGTATTACACAGAATGAAGAATACTTTAAAGGATAGTTTTCTAAATAAATGTTTTTGTACTACAGCACCAGTCAAGCACCTTTCCTCGTATACATACTAATATCTAATATTGCAGACCAAATTGTGTTGACCAGGTACGCCAGTGGACGGCATGTCGAAATTGGCATCTCTAGTTGTCACATTGTTCGTATTTGTATCTGCTATAGAAAAGTGTATATGAGAAATATTGATATACATGAGGAATCCAACCAATAATGTGTATTATACGAAATACCAATTAAAATAAAATACTAAGTTTATTAAGAGTTTTTAACTTGCTGGACAACATCTGTATACTATTAAAATACTGTTTAATTACTTTATGTAGAAAATTATGTCAAGTTAGTATCTAGAAATAATTCGTATTCAGAAAACCGGATTAAAGATAGGTTAAACCATACACTAATGTGTTTACTTTATCAAATTGCTATTACGGCGAGGTGCGATAAATTTCCTGTCAATCAAATCTAAATATTGACGTAACACATGTCTAACATTATATCCAAACTATAACATTTACCTGTCGAGTGGTAATAAGTAGAGCTGAGGATGTTTGCGGTATAACCATGGTTATATCATGTAACCATAGTAATTTACTATGGTTACATGATATAACCATGGTTATACCGCAAACATCCTCAGCTCTAGTAATAAGTATCAAATTTCATATAGGAATGTCGCTAATGGATGACGAATAATAATGGAAACAAAAAACAATTCGTGTCTCTATCGCTACATGCAGTCAATCACGAAAATTTCATATATCCAATAAAAGATCATCAAGTCCAAAGAATGTATTTCCATGACAAAAACTTTAAAAAACACTTATTATAATGTATTTAAAACCACGAGAACATTTAGTGAAACATCCTTTGAATATCACAAAAGCTTTCGAATACTTCACTTAATGTGATAATTCTCAATAGTAAGACATAAACATGCTGCGTATGCAATGAATCTCGTTCCGTATTTTTGCGAAGAATAAGTATTTGATCTATTTACAAAGTTGAGTTGCAGAAGTAAGAATATTTCTAGTAATATGTGTAAATTAATAATAAAACTATATATACAGGGTGAGTTTTTTTGAATGTTTAGCATTGGGATCTCAGAAACTACTGGAGATAGAAAAACGCTTAAATGGGGAAAGATGCGCAGTTTTACGAGTTTGATTTAAAACTGCTTTTGTTTCTCCGATAACTTTCATGGCTTATTAGATATTCAAAGAAAACTAAATTTTACGATTTTCTTTAAACATGCTTAGCATCGTTAATTATTAGAGAAAAAGTGTTCAGACAAAAGTTTTAGATAATTTTACGCCAAATAAAACTATGTAGCTAATATTTTTTTTTCGTTCACCATTATCGAGTTATGACACAAACTTGTGTTTTTTTAAATGGAAACCATAGTTGGTTTTAACATCATTAAAAAGCTTATTTTTTGCTGATTACAATGATATAAGATTTGATATGGTTATTTTAAAAAATAAAGAGGATATAGACATTTCTATGATTGTTCACTTTATAAGATAAAAACTTAAAAAAAAAAGTTTGGTGTTTTGTAATTCAAAAAACCAAAAATCTCAGTTACAATAGTGATCGTTGGAGCAGTCGAGATAAATATACTAACATTGCTTTCACGTTGAGTCACAGAAGTGAGAGCTGTTAATTTTAACTTTTAAGTCAAGTTAATTGTCAAACATTGACAATTAACTATTAATTAATTTAATTGTAACTTAACTATAAGCGGTGCAAACGGCCGTTAATCATAAGTTTGCTTGGCTATGGAATTTTCTAACGTAGAAAAGCGTGATATGGTTGAATGTTACATTCAGTGCCAGAAAAATTCTACTAGAGCTGCTGAAGTTTATTTTGAAAATTATTTTGATCGACGTCAGCCGTCGCTACCTACTTTTAAGAGATTATGGGATAATTTAGCAGATTATGGTTGGTTTGTTAAACCAAAATAAAAAAAGGGATGGATGAAGATAGAGAAATAAACATATTAGCAAGTGTCGCTCAGAATCCATCTACATCGACCCGACAAATTTCAACAGAAATGGGCTCCTCTCAACGCACTATTGTCAGAGTGTTGAAGAAGCATAAATTTCGTCCCTACAAATTATCAGTATCACAAATTTTACACATGAAGGTGATAACATCAGACGAATAGCTTTTTGTAGATGGTTTAAAGATCAGTGTCAAAACGATCCACACTTTTCAATGAAAATATTATGGACTGATAAATCTCGTTTCACAAATTGTGGAATGTTTAATAGGCACAATGAGCACATATGGTCTCAAACAAATCCACTTCACGTTGAACATAGGAGACCACAAATTAAATTTGGGTTTAATGTTTGGTGTGGTGTTATAGGATCAACTGTTCTTCCTCCTTTTATTTTTGATGGATCACTAACTGGCAATCGTTATCTTAATTTTTTACGACAAGATTTCGAGGAAATGTTAGATAATTTAAATTTAAGAACCCGAGCAATGCTGCAATGGTTTCAACATGACGGAGCGCCTCCGCACAATCAACTGAATGTTAGAAATTATTTAAATTTGAACTTCCCTAATCAATGGATAGGACGAAATGCACCCATTGAATGGCCGGCTAGATCCCCTGATTTATCAGTTTTGGATTTTTTCTTGTGGGGTGTACTAAAGGACACAGTATACAAAAGAACATATGAAACAATCGACGATTTAAGAGAAGCTGTCTTAGTTGCTTTTAATAACATCGATAGGCGTAAAGTCCGCAATGCTACAAATTCTGTTGTGAAGAGATGCAATTTGTGTATTAATAATAACGGAGGTATCTTTGAACATTAATAATGTTGTGTGCCCTTAATAAAAGTTCTTATAGTTTTCATTTTATTACTACATAAGATTTCAAAATAAGTTTTCGTTTGGTTTGTATTTTATCAGTTCGAAATTCAATTGTTTTCCATAAAAACCATAAAAATGTCTATATCCTCTTTATTTTTTAAAATAACCATATCAAACCTTATATCACTGTAATTAGCAAAAAATAAGCTTTTTAATGATGTCAAAACCAACTATGGTTTCCATTTAAAAAAAACACAAGTTTGTGTCATAACTCGATAATGGTGAACGAAAAAAAAATATTAGCTACACAGTTTTATTTGGCATAAAATTATCTAAAACTTTTGTCTGAACACTTTTTCTCTAAAATTACTATAAACGATGACAAGCATGTTTAAAGAAAATCGTAAATTTTAGTTTTCTTTGAATATCTAATAAGCCATGAAAGTTATCGGAGAAACAAAAGCAGTTTTAAATCAAATCAAACTAGTAAAACTGCGCATCTTTCCCCATTTAAGCGTTTTTCTATCTCCAGTAGTTTCTGAGATCCCAATGCTAAACATTCAAAAAAACTCAGCCTGTATATATATAAAATGAGAGAAATAAGACAATCAGTGCTGATTTCGCTCAAATATAGGAATTATGGATCATATATTTAGTCTTAGGTTAAATTAGATTACTTGAGATGGCCATAGATTCTATTTGAAAGCGAAGTTTTCAGATCAATTCGTGGTTCCTACGTCTTGTTAAAGTACATTCTCTAACTCTATTTCATTAATTGGGCCCAATAGGTTCGAAAGAAAAGCTTTCTTGATGTTTGAGGTCTTTTTCTGGAGTTGCATGACTCCTTTAACCGGTAAAATCACCATTGACAGCGGCTCCGTAACTTGTATGTACTACTGCCCTTGTTTTATCAGCTCAGATAGCTTAGCTAATTGGACGTTTTCGTCGCTTATCAAATCCAATACCTCTACGATGTTTATCCTCACAACCTGTGTATTTCTTTCGGTAGGCTACGCTACTTCATTCGTCCTTGCCTTCCTGGCTTGTAAACCAAGCCAGGAAGGCTAACTATATATAGACTAATAGACTATATAAGGCTAGACTATATAAGAGTATTTAATAGTGTATCGCATTCGTATTTAAAATAAGATTTATACATAGAAACCTCTTAAAAAACTAATTTAAAGCTTTTTACTACATGTTGGAGTCCATCTTAGTGACTTTAAAGCGTATGACTCACATAAAATTCTTTTCTATGGACTTTCTTATTATGTGCGCATTATTATTTAATTTTTATTTAATTTTAAATCGTGTCTAATAAATTCTGCCACACCCAGTAAAATAACAAAATGGTGATTAGATTACATTAGTGATATTTGCTTTTTTTCTAGCCTTCATTTGTTTTTAATTTTATTTGGAAATTTGTTGAGACCGTTAAATTTCGCTCGATTTGCTATCAAGTTGCTTTTCTTTTGTATCAATCTTGACATTCATGATATTCTTACAGAATTTATTTGGCGCATCACTAAAGTAAAACAACCTAATACAAACTTTAAATAGAAAAACTATTAGAGAAGTCACTGTTCTAATATTTTGTGGAGCCCCCATGGTTATTTAAAACATTTCGTAATCTTTTGGGCATAGAAGCGATTAAATTTCGCATGTTGTAAGTTTGTTGTAAGTGACGGCAAGCATTTATTAATTCGTTTCTGTTTTGTGGTCGAAATTCATAATTGTATATATTTGCGGTCATATATCCCCAAATATTTTCTATTAGTTTTAAATCGGCGCTTTTAGCTGGCCACGGAAAGTCATTAATATTATTTTCATTCAACCAATTCCTTACAATATGGGCTGTATGAATAGGTGAATTATCCTAAAAATGAAAAGGATTAATATTGTTTAGTAACATTACAAAATTGAATTATATAATATTACATGTAGGAAGATGAAGAAGAAGAAGATGAAGATGAAGAAGAAGATGAAGATGAAGAAGATGAAGATGATTACATGTAGGAAGATGCATTGTGTTTAAATCTATCATGCATAACATTGTTAAGTATACATATCGTTGAGCATTTAAGTGGCCATCAATAATATGCAAGGCCTCTGATCCTTGGACTGATATCCAGCCCTAGACAAAGACGGAAAACCTACCGCTGTTATTTGTTTTCTGTATAAATTTTAATTTAAGGAGGAGGAATTAAATATAAGTGGCCCTTGCATTGGCAAATATTTAACTGCTACGTAACATGGATCTAATTGTATATTTTCTCGCCCATATTATGTCTGCTTCATTGGTTTCCACTCTTGACTTTTCCATCCAACAGCCGGTGGACCACAAGGCTCCAAGTTGGGGCCTTTACATTTTAATGTATTTATATGATTTACTTTGTTCAGTGGATTGCGGAGTTTTGGCTTACGTGGATGACCTAAAACTCTCTATGAAAGTTACGAACATTGAATATTGTTACGAGCTTGATAACAACTTGAAGTTGGTGCAAAATTGGTGTAATGAAAACAACATCTCTTTAAATATTGACAAATGTGCCATTGTGACATATTCAAGGATTATGAATTCATATCACTTTCCATACAGTGTAAACCAAATGGTGATGCCTCGCAGATCTGAAGTTAAAGACTTGGGGATTTTGTTTGATGTGTCGCTTCAATTTATCGCCCATATCTTTTCTGTTTGTAATGCTGCTTCAAAGTCTTTGGGCTTCCTGATACAAACTTGTCGTGACTTCAGTAATCCGTCGACTTTAAAGTGTCTATTCTATGCTTATGCGCGAAGTGTCCTGGAGTATGGTGCAGTTGTGTGGTATCCATACTACGCCTACCAACAAATTGCTTTGGAGAATTCAGAAGCGTTTCCTTAAATACCTCACCTTCAAATGCAATGGAATTTATCCAATGCATGGGACGGACTATACGCTTTGGTCAATAGACCTGGTTTTCGTTCGCTAGCTAGTAGAAGAGAAGAAGCAAGTGCCATCTTTCTTGTGAAACTGGTTAACAACTCCATGGATGCATCTAGTCTGCGGTCTCAGGTTAATTTTCTTGTGCCGGCTTACAGTACGCGCTCGTGTGCCACGTTTCTATTGCCAACGGCTAGATCTAATGTTTTAAAGAAGGCACCTCTCGTACACATGATGTATTAATTTTGTAGATTGTAGATATTGTGGATAGCAACCGTTTATAATTATTATTCTATAAATGCTTGCTATTGGATAATAAAGGTTAGTATTATTATTAGAGAACGTACACGCTTACCACTACGTGCAGTACTGGCGAAAATATTTAATTTTATTTATATAATTGGAAAACGAACGGGTGGTGATCTATAAAATTACGAAATACATATTTATTTGTTGAAAAGTTGTATTTTTAAAGTTTTTAATTTTATTTCTACAATTGTAACATTTTTATTTGTTCATTTTGTCGTTCAAGTTGAGTAAAGGAGTATTAATATTGACTAACAATAGTTTCTCAAGGTTTTCTTCTGTCAATTTTGTTCTCTTTGAATTAAGTACATCCTTATAAATAGAAAACGTCCTTTCTACATCGCAACTGGTTATAGGTGCATACTGGAAATATTCTTTTATTTATTCATATTTAGCCGTTAGATTTTGTGGAATTGTCTCCATACATAATTGCTGCAATGTAATTAAATCTGGATTTCTATTAAGAATTGCTTCAAACTTTTGCCGAAGGCCACATCCGAAGTCACTTGGAATACTTTTCAAATTATTAACAGCCACATCTAATGTGGTTAATCCGTCATTTAATTTGAGATTTCGATTTTCAAAATACGAGTAAGTGATTAGTTTTGGCAATTTTCCAAAGTGTTCGTGAAGAAAGTACAACTGATTTCTTTAATTTGGGATTTGTGTGAGCTCCTTTTACTCACCAATACTTCTAGCATCCTCCTTTAGCAGTGTTACGAAATGTTTTAGACTATCGAAATTATCAGCATAATAACTAGTAGCTTCCAGTCATGTTCCCCATCTAGTTATTACTGGAGTGGGAGGCGGTGACAGAGATGGAAATTTTTCCCTGAATAGAGCTACTCTCAATGGTGCTTTTCTGAAAACTATTTTAAAAGCTGATACAAGTCGCTACTTCTGGAAAAGTGTCTCTGATATATTCACAGATTCTGTGGAGAGCATGTGCTACACAAGTAATATGCAGCATATTAGGATATGTTTTCTTCAATAGTCTGCCTGTTTTTAACATATACGCAGCACTATCACTGACAAATAAAAGTATTTTTTCTTTGTACGTGGCGTCCGAATGAAGCATTTTTTGCATATTCTCCTTAATGGTTTCAGCAACTGTTTCCGCATCAACTCTATTTATAACACTTGTTGCTATTACATATGAGTTAGAGGGAATAGTTGGATGTAGTACACCAGCTACAACATTTACCACACAGCGTCCTAACATATCCACCGTTTCGTCGGCGCTTATCCATATGTATTGATTTAAAAGATGGCTTCTAATGCGTTCTACTGTTCTCGTATAGCACCTAGAAACATAATATTTGCGTAAAGTTGATTCATCAGGAACATTTCGACCAGTATATTTTTGAAAAAATATTTTTGAAGTGGGATTGCTAAGTTTATTTAATGGAATATTAGCCGCCATCAAAGTTTTACAGAGTTCAGATGTGTTTGCGATCCTAAGTGACGAATTTTTGACGATATTTTACGGATTTTGTAATAAATTTCGGAATCACTGACAATGGACATACAATCAGTATGACCGTCAATCCAACTCGCCATTGTTTTACAATGCCATTCTCGACATTCTTCCATATCATGTCTGAAAAAGTACCTTAAACAATGCTCTAGATCTAAATAAATGAAAACTAAAAATGTGTGCGTAAGTTATTGAAACTGAACGAAATTCAATACACACTTACGTCGAAATAATATGGGAGAAGTAGATTCAATCAAACGATATTAAACAGGACCTATCACAAAAATTACGATGTAAATAACAGTTAGAACTACGAAAACAAGAAACTAACTCACAGCACTTTATTTATCTTACGAAATATAAACTAATAAATAAAATACATTATAAAAACCCCGCTTCTATCTACGCTCATGAAAACACTATAAAAAGCACTATATTCTACGAATACAATAGCTGGCTTGTCCATCGTTATCGCTGCGAGCCCAGGTGGCCGAGTAAGTCAAACAAATACTTCATTGAATTACGCCGGGATGTACTCAGCGACGTTATACACAATTCCAATTGCCAATTGCGTTTTATGGAAATTGCGACCGTTCTCTAATTATTATTATAATTATTATTACTATTATTATTATAAACTCGAAGTTGGTGTAAACCATTCTGCAAATTCAACAACTTTAAATACATGAAAATATTTGTCACATATCAATATTTCATAATAATGGCTGTCAAATATTTAAATTTAATTCTCAAACATATTTACTAAAATAAAATTAACAATATAATAATATAACATTTATATAGCAAATGTACAAAACTCTGCTGACATATTTTAGATTTTGTTTTATATAAAAAATATTAAATTACTACTTTAAATTCAAAGATGTGATTTGACAAGATGTATAAATATCTACGCGTGTTTAATTTCACTTTTCGTTCCTTTCATCTTCGATAAAACTTACATTTTTTTATTATAAATCACATACTAATATTTTAAGCTTAAAAATAGATATTAACATACCTATCACAAAGTTTACATTCTTTACAAGTGCGTGTTAAACATCAATATAATTAACGGCACCATTCATAAAATATTTAAGAAGGTCACGGCGTAAACAGTTATTTTTACTCCCAAAATTTATTGGTTAGTGTGGTTTGATTGGTAAATGTTACAGATTAATTTGTGCTTCTTCATTATTACAGTGGTTTCTATATTACACACCAACATTCATGTGGTATAATGTCTAAATTATTTAAATAATTTATAATATATTTACTAAAATATTACAACATTATACTTGCACGTATAACATCAATACTGAGTAGCTACAAAAATATCCAAATACCTTTATATCCAGTAAATTATAGGTGCTAAATTATGTATTTGAGTGTATGAGGAGCTACCCAGCACTTATCAGCGGGTATGAATTTTTTGTGAAAGAACGCAAAAACAATGAAAGAAGTAACAAAACAAAATTAAAATTCTACAATTAGTTGTGGTTCCTTAAAGGATACTTTCGACAGATACTTATTTATAGGTTACCTAGCAACCAAACTAAAACAAAAAAGAAAATTAAAAGCAAGCAAATAAAATAAAAATTGATATCCTTAGATTATGTTGATGTTTGTAGTTTATGATAATAATGAAACCCTGAATGCAATTTGAACCAACTAGTTTTTGATAGTGACCAAGCATGTATCATGTTAAAGCCAGAAATGAGGCGGTTTATAACTTTTTCTCTCATAACTGTTTCTCTCATTTTTGTTGGTTTTAATACCAACAAAGCTTTTATAAAAAACATTTTTTCCCTAAAGCGTAAAATAGAAAACTTTCCTATTTTGCAGATAATCTGTTGACATAGCATATTGACCATGTGCTTAGTTAATTGATTGTAACTGTATTTCATTTACTAAATTACGGAATCTTCAAGTTTCATTCATTTGATTAAGACATATTTCCTTCTTTGCATCCTAATTTTTAATTGATAATTTATTTTGACTGCATCGAGCTTTGACTATATTTAGATTTATTTAGTATTTTGCTTACTACTACTAATTGCACTTATTATTTTATTATTGAGAAAATTTATAAAGAGTACTTTTACTTAGTGTTAAAGAGAATAATAAGAATTACTTCAATCTACAAATGGTTAACAAGTGATTAACAAACATGTACAATCTCAGCATTTGAAATCCGGACGATTATATATTTATTTTCACAATAATTAAGCATTGTAATTCGTTCGCATAATTAAGCATTGTATAATTGAGTTGTTGCATAGATGGCAGCATAATGACATGTATCTGTAACACCTCACGCAAAATTATGTTATGAAATGATGTTACTGAAGAATTTATAAATCAGAGAACTACAAATACTTGGTTTTCATTTTTAATACTTTATTACAGCACCATTTCTGTCTAGCACATCTTGTAAACGTCTAGGAATCGATGTTATAACATTATGTACAAATTCTAGTTACAGATCATTCCAAATGACCTCGATCTTTTTAGATAATTCTTTGATATTTTCTGGGCTAAAATTACTCCTGCTCATCGTCTTACCAATATATCCCCACATGTTCTCGGTGGGGTTCAGATCTGGACTTCTAGAACAGAACGACAAACTCTATATTTTTTTACTGAGTAACGACTCTTGCCGTGTGGACTGGACAGTTGTGTTGAAAGATGAAATTTCTTTCAGGATATATAATTTCTGCCGAAGCAAAACATTTTCTAATATTCTAATATACTTGTTACTATTAAACCTTTCCCTTATAATCCAACAAACACCTGGCCCATGTGCGCGAATCCAGGCCCAGACGTTTACTGAGAATCTTCCGCTCTTTTGTGATTTTCGAGTATATTTTTCGTCAAATCGTGAATTGGGTTGACTATAAACACGGATTCAGTCATTATGAGAGGACTAAATAAATTTTTCATCTAAGAAAATTACATTTTCCCAAAAATTACGTTTTCTTACTGTGCGGACACACCCGGGGAAATGTGTTACGGTCACTACATTTAGTATTGTTCCGAACAAATTGTTTCTTATAAAATTAATAAGATTTTCATCCTGTTCGGGAGTTGATACATCTATACCTCCGGACCTCGCTCTCTATTAATAACTCCTCGACGCTGTCATTTAATCTGGATTGATATCTGAAATGGTACTCTTCCCCACCCTTAAACTATTCGCTAATCTTCTAACACACCATCCTTCTTCTAGTAACGTAATTATTTGAGTTTTAGTTTGAATATCCAAATGCAGCATATTAACTTTATATTTTGACCAACCTGAATATGATAGTGACAGATCTGTAAACAGAAGCAAATAGAGGTATAGTGAAAACATTTAGAGAATATCACATACATCATAATGCGCTATGAACATATTAGCGTTGAGCGGGTTCATTATATCCCATCTGATCCAGTTTAGAGGTGTTTGTATAACAGTTGCGTGCCGCTTACAATTAAGTTATATTGGTGTTTATGTTTTGTTGTTGCTTCTTTGCATTTAGTAAATTATTGTTCTTTAAATAATCGTCTTCATCAATATTTCTATATTATTCGATCGGTACGTTTAAAAAGTATATATTTTATTCTATTGTATACATAATTTATAATAATTATTATAATTCCAATTAATAAAATACAACGATTTGTCATTTTTTATACACCATATATTATATATACAGGTATTAACATACATGTGTTACATTGTTTTTGTTTTTATTGCATATGTATTGTAATATTACCTGGCAAAAATAAAATTTTCTAAATAATTTCATCTTCCACATTTTACAGATATTAACTTGTATTAAATATAACAATATGGTCTTTAGACAACACGAAATATTTATATGTACCTATATTGTAGCTTGGAATAAGCCAATGTCATTTCAAATTATAATAATTATTCTGATTTGATAAATGCAAAATAAACTTTATCTGTGACGTTGTGTTCAATATATCTATAATAATGTTCTTTCTTAATATCAATTAAATTCATTAGAAGTATTGTAGTTTTAAAAAAAAATATCCTAATACCTCTGCCCTGTAAATGATCGACGCCCCTGGAACTTTTTGTTCGCACAGCTTTATGATGACGTATTGGTATTCTCTAAATGTTTTCACTCTACATACCTATCTACTCTTAAAAAGCTATATTCAAATCAAACGAATTAAGTATCCGATTTTCAAATGCCGCAATAGTACATATTGCTATGAATAGTGCTTTTGAATTTGGTAATACCACTATTCACCATCAATCTGTCCAGCTTGGATATTCAGTAGGTTAATTTTCAAGATGAGACTGCTTTTCCCTCAGAGTTCCAATCGGAAAAGTGGAAAACAAAATTGAATTAGTACAATAGTTTTTTATTGGACGCCACTCAAAACTTGTTTGAGAAAAGTTATGATAATTTTATTAAGTTACTTATGAGCACAAACGAAAAAGGTTGAATTTAAAAAATACACAAAGTTAAATTAAATGAAACTTTAATACAAAAATAAAAAAATGTCTTTATGAAGTATAAAGATTAATATTGCGTCATTAAACAATATTATTAAGGTAAAAATATCGCACGGAAATGACCGCAGCGTGCGATAAAAACAGCCTTTGTGACTTCCGATCAAAATTAAAACTAATAAATTACAAAGATGCTTTTTAATTTCTCCCCAGAGAAACATACTGTATAAAGTTTGACAACGCGATGAAAATCTACTACATGCGCGCTCACATGTAACAAAAAATTCCCTTGAAAACCAAACGAAATAAAATTTATAGTTACAGAAATTTTTTATATTAGAAATTTTAAAAAACGGTAATGAAATCAAACACCAACCACTAATTAATCAAAAATCACGAAGTTACTTAACAAAGATTAAGATTTATCTGATAATAAACACGTCGTTCTACACCCAGAGTACATTTACGTCTCTCTCGGATACAGCAGACCTGCTGGCTCCGTATAAAAAACACAGTTTTACAAACGTACACAGCAGATCCAAACGGCTTGCTCCAACTGCGCTAGTCAAAAATATATATAAGTTCAAAATAAATGTGCATTCATAAATAATAAAAATATTTGCGGGGAAAAATCTATAGCAACATGTACCAGGGGGATCGGAAAGTTGCTATAACTAACCAGAAGATGGCGTTGTGGCCACGTAGCGATCATGTGTATTGAATGCCCTATCTATTATATAACTGGTGTCAAATTTTTAGACAGATAGTGCATAAAGTAAAGCCATTATAGCCAAACAAAGTAAACAGTCCGCGCATTTTCTTAATCATGAATAAAATAGAATTCCGTGCAGTTATTGAATTTTTTTTTTGGAAGGCTTAAATGCTAAAGAAATAAAAACGGAATTAGTCGAAGTTCGTGGAGAGTCTTCACCGTTGCATGCAGCCGTTGCGAATTGGATTGGTGAATTTAAACGTGGTCGAACAAGCATAGAAAATGCATCGCGTTCTGGGAGACCAAAACCATCTACCGATGAAAAATCATTAGAAAAATTTAAAATCGTGATGAATGACCGCCGATTAAAGTTGAGAGAGATAGCAAAGGCACTAAGCATATCATATGACTGCGCATTACATTACATTTTGCATCAATATTTGGACATGAGAAAGCTCAGTGCAAGATGGATGCCGCGTTTACTATCGGACGTTCAAAAGCCAGCTCATGTGACCACTGCCCAGCACTGTCGTTGGTAACCGTCGATGAAACGTGACACCCACACTTCACGCCAGAGACTAAAACACAATCAAATCAGTGGACAGTACGCGGTGAACCAACTCCAAAGAAGGTCAAGACGATGCCGTCAGCTGGAAAGGTGATGGCTACCGTCTTTTTGGGATTCCCGAGGAATAATTTTCATTGACAACTTGCAACACGTGAGGACAATAACAGCCGCGTATTATGCGTCGTTGTTAGACAGATTGAACGAAGAAATCAATGTCAAAAGGCCTCATATGTCAAAGAAAAAGTCTTGTTTCACCCATCCCACAAGTCGGCGGGCCTGTTGCGGTGGCGAAACTGCACGAATTACGATTACATTTAATTGAACATGCACCATACTCACCAGATTTTGCCTCTTCGGAATTTTTTCGATTTCCAAACCTCAAGAAATAGTTGGTTGGAAAGAAATTCTTATCGAATAATGAAATCATCGAAGCTTTAAATGAATATTTGGAAGGTTTTGATAGTTCTTATTTTTCTAAAGGAATGAAAGGTCTTAAAAAACATTGAACTAAATGTATAGAGTTACTGGAGACTATGTAGAAAAATAAATATGATTTTACCCCGAAAAGTGGCGTTGTGTGTCTCGTTCTAGACACTTTCCTATCTTCCCTCGTATAATACAAACATGCATAGTTTCGTACGCGTTTCCGATTCAAAATAAAACACAAATTTTATGCACATCTAATTATAAACGGGTTTGTGTATATTATTAAATAGAGTATCTAAACGCACGTTCGGAATTGCACGTTCTTTATTTTAAATTCTGTTCGCTACGAACAGATAACGATTTAATTAAATTGAGTGAAACGAAGTGCAGTAAGTAAATACAAGAGAAACATTGTTAATTTTATTGTTTACTCTTGAGCATGTTTACCGCTAATGTCACGACCATCACTACTTGAACAAATAGGACACTGTTTATGGTTTAATTATATACATTTAGTCATTTTGAATAAATGAATTAAGTAATCAGGGTTGTTAGTTTAGTATGTACATTATTTGCAGTTACAATTATTGCAACGGTATAACGTTAGAAGATATTAACACTCCTAGATTTTCACAATTTTATCTTTTAATAACACTAGTTTACAAAATGAAATTTTTTTCATGTACATTTGATGAGAGATAGATTTCCTTATGTATTTTCTTCCGCTGAATTCGAAAATCAAGGTTAAATTTTTTTAATGGAACAGTTTTTGACATATTGTACTTTTTTCATTTTTTCGACCTTTTTTCAATTGACAAATCATATCTCGAGCTAGGAATGTCCGATTGGGTCGTTCTTGGTACCCAAATGCAAGGTATTGAGATGACGAACAAATATGTATAATCGGATCTTTGATTGGTAAAGCGGTTCAAAATATATCGATGAAAATAGGGCACATTTTCAAAAAAATCATACTTTACAGTTATTCTGTGCCGACAGAAAAGTACAAATCGTTAAAAAAACGTCCGGTTTCTGTTCATGTACGTAAAGATGATACTTTTACGTAAGAACTAAGAAACCAGAAGAAAATCGACCGAAAAATGACAAAGTTATAAGCAATTGAGTGAATATATCCAAATCACATATTTTCCGAATATTTTATTTTTTTCGACAATTTATTATGTTTAAACGCTTGCAATACATTCTTGACATTTTTGTGTGTTAGAAATAGTTGTGGCTCTTGCTTTGTCTTCGGTTGCTTTTGGGATCCGTTTCTCTAGTGAGAAACCATCCATAGTCTCCCAACATTGCTTCATCCCAAAATCCTTGATAGCGCCGCTCAATGGTCTTAATTTGTTGGTGAAATCTCTCGCCGTGTTCGTCACTTACGTCACCAAGATTGTCCGGAAAGAAATTAAAATGCGAATGCAAGAAATGGATTTTTAGAGACATATTTGCATCTGTAAGAAATAAATAAAATGGTAAAAACAATACAATAGAAATCAACCAGGAATGAAATTAAATAATGGCATTCCGTACCCATCTTGTTGTAGTTCTCCAGCAAATCGGTAATAATTCCCTCGTAGTTAGGGCTTTTATTGTTCCCAAGAAAATTGGTAACAACCCGCTGAAATGAATTCCAGGCCTCGTTTTCAACGGGTGTTAAATATTTTGGAAAATCTGTGCTTTTTACCAATTTCTTTATGTGTGGACCATCGAAGACGCCTTCCTTGATTTTTGCTAAAGAAAGCTGCGGGAAAAGGGTTTTCAAATAGGAAAATACTTGGCCTTCCTTGTCTAAGGCCTTCACAAAATTTTTAATGAGGCCAAGTTTAATGTGCAACGCTGGAAGGATTATATTTTCTTTTTTGACAAGAGGCACGTATTTAATATTGTCTTTGCCCACTGTGACGTTCTCCCTTTCTGGCCAGTCTTTTCTTCTATAATGATGTTCACGAGCACGACTATCCCAGAGGCAAAAAAAGCGGCAATATTTTGTATATCCACCCTGCATTCCACACAACATGCCGACGACTTTGAGATCGGAACATATTTTCCAGTTGTGATGCTCATATTGAATGTATTTTAGCAAACTGGCCATTGTGGCGTATGATTCTTTAGTGTTGATGGCATGAGCGATGGGGATAGAAGGTTTTTCATTTCCAATATGCAGTAGGACTGCTTTCAAACTCTCCTTACTACCGTCAATGAACAAGCGCCACTCATTTGGATCATAAGGCTCTCCGAGTTTCTCAAACAATGCAGGAATATCGTTGCAGTAGCATATGTCGTTTTTCTTCTTAAAATGTTGTGCGTAAGGTTTATCACGGTTTCTGTAAAATGTTCCATATACTCCCGGAGCCAAACAGTTCCGTTGCTTCAGGCGAGATGCAAGTAACTCCGCTTTTTCCTTTGACAGCTCGAGATCTCTCACCAAATCATTCAGTTTAGGCTGCGTAAAATGTTGCAATTGCGACTCCTGTTGAAATTTATTATCACTGCTTGTGTCTGTCTGTTGTGATGATTCGAAAAATTCAATCGTTGAATCGGGGCACTTAGGATGAGGAAATTCACTTGAATGTGGAACTGGAAGCGAAACAGATGCTACCGTCGCATAAACCCATTTGGCACTCTTTCCAAAACCAGTGGATTTGCTCAGGCAAAAGTAACAATCAACCGAATGGCAGAGCGGCTCTCTCCATATCATCGGTACACCGAATTTCATGTATCGTCTAATTTGGAATAAAAATTCACTTTATTATTAATTCAATTGTATATATAAATTTAATCTTACTGTGATGAACCAGAAGCCCACGCGGCAAGAGTTATATGGCACGATAAACAAACATTATTTGGTGTCCATTACTCATGAAAAGTTGTAGGTGCTATTCCAAAATATTGCAGATAATTATGTTGTAATGAATCGGTGAATCTACGTCTATTTGGTTGGAGGACAAAATTGCCACACACGTAACAGAAATTATTTCGATTGTTTCCGCACTTAAATTCTCGTTTTCTTTTAGGCATTTTGGTGAACACAATGAAATATAATTTCAATCAAATTTGTGAGTTCCTATAATATACAAACAACCGACACTACGTTTTATAGAAGATGTCAAAACAAAATGTCAGGGTTCTAAGGTTCCTAAATGTGATGTGTTGTTGTTTTGTTTGGAATAAAATCTAAGAACTCTAGCGTCAACGTGAGGCTATCGATATAAAATCATGTTCCTATACCAAAGACATATAAATATCAAGAGATAGCAAGAGTCAGCTGTTTATTGGTACGAATAATAATTATTATTATAATAGCAATAAGAAAGTCAAAATATGTACATAAAAATAACAAATAATAAATTCAATATATTTGCGTGTGAGCAACCGAACTCATAAATGTCGAAAAAAATAAAATATTCGGAAAATATGGGATTTCGATATATTCACTCAATTGCTTATAACTTTGTCATTTTTCGGTCGATTTCTTCTGGTTGGTCTTAGTTCTTACGTAAAAGTATCATCTTTACGTACATGAACAGAAACCAGACGTCTTTTTAACGATTTGTACTTTTCTGTCGGCACAGAATCACTGTAAAATATGATTTTTTTTTAAAATGTGCCCTATTTTCATCGATATATTTTGAACCGCTTTACCAATCAAAGATCCGATTATACATATTTGTTCTTCATCTCAATACCTTGCATTTGGGTACCAATAACGACCCAATCGGACATTTCTAGCTCGAGATATGATTTGTCAAGTGAAAAAAGGTCGAAAAAATGAAAAAATTACAATATCTCAAAAACTGTTCCATAAAAAAAAATTTAACCTTGATTTTCGAATTCAGCGGAAGAAAATACATAAGGAAATCTATTTCTCATCAAATGTACATTTTCGGTGTAAAGTAGTGTAATCAATATGTTCTTAAATAAGAACTTGAATTTTAAATTCACAAAGAAACATATCTTTTTTAATGCTTTGGAATCGATACCTTGGAATCGATACCTTGGAATCGATACCTTGGAATCGATACTTTGGAATCGATACCTTAATTCGATACCTAGAAATCAATATTCATAACCCGTTTTGTAGGTGTCGATTGTTTGATATCGGTTTCAAGAGATATAAAATTAATTTACCGATTCTACCATAACTACGGTATGAAATTTGCAATATTGTGAGATTTTTTTTTGTAATAATTATAGTTATGTCATAATAAGGATATTTGCTACACACAATAATAACATCCTTTTAAATATATATTATATAATATATATAATGCATATATACTTAAAAATTCTTTACTTAAAAAGTTAATGCATCCTTTATGTACATTTAAAAATGCACAAAGGTAAGCTACCCGATACATGGCTACCCGATACATGGCTACCCGATACATGGCTACCCGATACATCGCTAACCCGATACATCGATACTTAGCGAGTACTGGAATCGGTAAAGTATCGAGACCTTGGAATCGATACTTTGGAATCGATACCTTGGAATCTATACCTTGATTCGATACCTAGGAATCAGTATTCATAACCCGTTTTCTAGGTATCGTTTGTTTGATATCGGTTTCAAGAGATATAAAATTAATTTATCGATTCTACCATATCTACGGTATGAAATTTGCAATATTGTAATTTTTTTTTTGTAATAATTATAGTTATTATGATAATTAAAAATTAGTGAAAAGCTATTTCCATCAATGAGAACATACAGACGCGTTTCGCTTTAATTGAAGCTTATCAATGTACGGTATCTCAAAGACAGTCACAGCTTTTCACTTCTGTACTCCGTGTATATATAGTTATATATAGTAAAGTAGAGAAGTGAAAAGCTGTGACTGTCTTTGAGATACCGTACATTGATAAGCTTCAATTAAAGCGAAACGCGTCTGTATGTTCTCATTGATGGAAATAGCTTTTCACTAATTTTTAATTATCCTAACAACCTGTAAGATCGTAGTCGCGACGAGGTGTGTTATAGATGCTAGTACAAACTTGGTTTGTCGGATTGTAGGCGACATTGACATGTAAAAATGAGATTTAATATTCATTAATTCTCATTTGCAGTAAGTTCAACTATAGTTATTATGTTTATGTTATAATATGGATATTTGCTACGCATAATATAAAATTCAACAACATCCTTTGAAATATATACTATATAATATATATAATGCTATATATACTTAAAAATTCTTGACTTAAAAAGTTATTGCAACTTTTATGTACCTACATTTAAAAAAATGCATGAAGGTAAGCTACATACATCGATACTTAGCGAGCACTGGAATCGGTAAAGTATCGATAGGTTTGGAATCGATACCTCGCTATCCGATACATCGATACTTAACGTATCGATGCTTTGGAATCGATACCTTCGTTATATGAGGTATCGGGGAATCGATACCAGTTATGGTATCGGGTATTGGACGATGTATCGATACTTCGCCCAGCCCTAATATTCACCCGATCTGATTCACAGGATTTTTTCACAAGCCTCTAGGGTCCAACTCTTCCCAAACTATCCTGCACATATGCGCATGCGTCTCCGACGTATTTGAAATAATATGAATCGAATGAATAATAATATGAATAGTAACAACAAGTAACACACATTATATGTGTGTTAGTTGTGCAAAACAATTTTCTAATTTGTATAATTTGAGACGACATGTAAAAAAAATTTCGTCCCAACGACAATACCTAAATCTATTGCTTTCACTGCCGTCCAAAGTGACTGAAAATTTCAAATATAAATGCCATTAAGTAACATCTTTTTTAACAATATTTACAAATTTAATGATAATAAAAAGCAACACAAAAAATAGGAATAATAGCTAATAGAATGGGACGTAAGTGTTCTGTTGAATGTGCATTACTAATGGTAATGAAGAAATTTGTACATAAATTTAAAATTTATGTTGGAGAAAAAAATAAAATAAATAAACAGCTGCCTGGAAAAGTTTAATTATTATTAAATAGACATAGAAATGATTAATGTTGTTATTATTCATTCATTACTATGCAGTGACGCGCCGTCCATATGGGCAAGGTCGTGCAGCGCACAACGGCGCCAAGGCCTTAAAGGCGCCTACGGCCACTTGTGATAAGTTAAATTTTAAAAATATTAAAATCATTTTTTGAAAGTTTACTTACGATCTAGAATGGGCCAGGAGCGGCTAGAAAATATTGCTATCATTTCTATAGAGTCTGACTTTTTAAAGCAGCTGGATATTGAAAATCTTATTAATGAATTTGCCAAAAGTAAAGCTAGAAAAGTCCAATTTCTATAAGACATTTCCGTTGTTTTCCTTCACGTTTATCTATTTAAAAACACGGGCACTCTAAAAATATTTTATTTGACCTTTTGTTTTTTAATAATTTGGAATACTGTTTTTTATTTTGTTACTGTTGTTTCAGTGTGCAATAAAAATTTTAATAATATTTTTTTGTTGTGAACCTATTGTTTGCCTCAAATAAAAAATACCTACCAGTACTAACAAGTCTAAAGAATTCGTCATAAATTTCAATGTTGAACTGTGGGAGAGTGGCTGGTAATTTTGGCTCAATACATATAGGGTAAAGGCACCTATCAGTATTTCGCACGACGGCGCCGAAGATACTTGGCGCGTTACTGTTACTATGTCATAAAACGTCGGAGACGCATGCGCATATATGCAGGATAATTTGGGAGGAGTTGAGCCCTAGAGGCTTGCGATTTTTTCTTGCTGCCCATATGTTGACGCTGTTTATTAGAGGGCTTAAGAAATCACAAGGAGTCACTCTGCCGTCAAGTCAAGTCTGCCCTCTTATAGTAACTACTGCGTCACCCTGTCTTTGACGTATG
This sequence comes from Melolontha melolontha, assembly GCA_935421215.2. Classification (NCBI taxonomy): domain Eukaryota; kingdom Metazoa; phylum Arthropoda; class Insecta; order Coleoptera; family Scarabaeidae; genus Melolontha; species Melolontha melolontha. The sequence continues at coordinate 160,018,821 of OW285237.1, read as the reverse complement.
ATTATTTGCGCGTTTTCATGTAGCGACTCTATTTGGATCGAAAAATGTTGCGTTAAATTTTGCAGTCCACCTTAAAGTAAAAACTAATTAACCTCAATGATTTCTGACAAAAAAACGCGTATGTAAATTGTCTAATTTTATTTTTTCAGTCACTAAAGGAATGTCTATGTCAAGTCAGATTTGTGTGGCTCTATCTAATCGCGAATAATTTCATACTTCTGGAACGCATCTTTCTATATAAACATATACTAACCTTGACTGATAATAAAAATGCGATGAAACGTGTATTATTTAATATTTTTTTCCAAGCAATGATTTTTTTACATTTATGTATTTGTTTTTATTATCTTAAAACACATCAACATTCTTGAATTGTTTATGAAATTTAAAAATGTAAGTATATTAACGCCCATAAAAATATAAATGAATATAAGTTTATAATTTAAAGTGTTTAAAATTTCCTTCGTAATTTGACTTTATATATACCTACATACATATATACCCATTAAGTTCAAAGTAAATACTAGCGTCGTATTCGTTTTTAGTAAGATGAGTAATATAGTATGTTAGGTATGCAGATACTCTTTCATAAATAAATGTTCTTCGCTTAGATTCGTAATTTAAATCGAGCCAATCACATACCGTGAAATTAGTTTATAATCACTGTGGAATCCGTCTTAACAAATAAGATAACGAGTGACTAATACAAAATTTTTATTAAAATAAGCTTAAAGTATACAGAATTATTTAGTTTAGTTTCCATACGAAACTGTTCTCTTTGATGTGTAACATAGAAGGATTCCGAAGTTTTTGGTATGTAAAAATATCCTGTATAGAAGCTCTTAGGTATTGGTTGTTTCAATTATACATGGCTTCCCAGAACTCACCCTGAAGAAAAATCACCATAAAATGACAAATAAATAATGTCAAAGAAAAAATTTCGCATCTTGAACGGCATTCATGAAAAGAACATTTTAATTCAACAAATTATTGCTAGGTTACATATTTGATTACGTTTCAATAAACTTGGACTATGGAACTTTTGAGAATCGTCAGTCTAAAAGTTTCTTTAAAATCCCTGCAAATAGCTTTAGTACCGCCGTCGTGCTCAACCTTGCCCGTTTATTATGTATACTGCCGCGGATTATGTGGAAATGTTGATAATTTAGGGAGAACGCAATGTTACAGAGGCAGCAAGCGTTTATCCTAACAGGAGTCATCCCGATCACAAAGTGAGAACTCTAAACTATCGAGCGAACGATCGAGACAGGCCAAATTTTACATAATAGAAAAGAGATTTAGGGTGCGTCCAGGACTGTACCCACCGTTGAAAACGAAGAGGCTATTTTATTGTTATTAATTAAGCTCTGAAAACGTGTGCTTTTCCTGATCGATGGAAGAAAGCTAGAATTACATCTTGCTTAGAAAATTATAAACCAAATTTTACTAAATTTTAGTAAAATTTTTGAACAGATTTTATACAACACTATTCTTTATAACACTCGTCCATTCATATCCAGCAACCAACATGGATTCTTGCCATTGTGGTCTACCGTTACTAATCTAACGATACTGACTCAAAATATTTGTGAGGTATTGGATAATAATGGTTAACTAGATGTTGTATACACTGACCTTTCTCGAACCTTCGATACTATTGACCATCAAATATTATAAAACGAATTGAGTGCTTTCAACTTTAGATCTGTAATCTGTAACGGAGATACTTTAGTATCTCCGTTACAAATTATTGCGTCATACGTTGTGAATAGAGTTAATTATGTATTTTATAAGAGCTTTTACTCTTACCAATTCTTTTCAACATCTGGTGTGACTCAGGATTCTAGTCTTGTACTTCTTCTTTTTCTGCTTTTCATTGATAATCTCTTCACATTTTTTAATTGTTCTGTGCTCACTTACACTGATAACACTAAATTGTACTTATATCTGTTGGATCACAGTCTGATGTTGATGCCATGCAAGATAATATTAATATGTTTGCGGATTGGTGTATCAAAAACAGGATAAAGATTAATATGAACAAATACTGTGTCGTATCTTACACGCGTAAAATGAATAAAGTGGAGTCACCATATAGTATTGGTGGCACAAAGTTAGTGGAAAGGAACTCCATCAGTGATCTTGGTGTCAAATTAGACTCGGATATGTCCTTCAACTTGCACCTTTCGGATATCATCCCATCTGCTTCTAGGATGTTGGGCTTTGTTATGAGGTCTACCAGTCAGTTTCAGGATCTAACTGTTCTAAAATTAGTGTGCCAGGCTTTTGTTTTAAGTAGATTGGAGTACGCTTCGGTAATATGGTCTCCTTACTACTCGACATATGACCTAACTTGAACGCGTTCAGGGAAGATTTCTGAAATACCCTTCCTTCAGATGTGATGGTAGATATCCAGAAGGAAATACTGACTATAATCGCCTTCTAGACAGACATAACTTCAAATCCTTAAAACATCGTCGGCAGGTTAATGCTGGGCGATTAATGTGTAAGTTAATTGATAGTCGAATTGACTCGCTTCGAATATTAAAGTGTACAGCTTTTCACGTACCTGGAGTGACGTCAAAATCTAGTCCTACTTTTTAGCGAGAGAAGACCTTCTTATAACCTTCTTGAATCAACGATGTTTCAACAGAAATTAGTCATCGCGGATATTCGAAGAAGTGTCAAATCCAGCCACATACACCCTAACGAAGTTAATGCTCCATGGTATGTTAGCAATTCTGATATTCATAATGACCTTCCATTCCAACTGCTAAGGTAGAGATTAAAATGGTTGCTGGATATTCGAAACCAGGCTTCATCTTCATATTAATGTAGTAGCTCTTTAGTTGCTGGACAAGCAAACCATCTCCGAAGATTCAATAAGACCAAACTATTCAACCTTGTGGACTGTATTGTCATTAAAAACAAGGCGATGCGTAAGTGACAGTGTTGTTATATCTTTCAACAAATTTGAAAGTCATCAGCTTATCTGTTTCTAGTGTAAATTTTATATTCTGATGAACATTATTTATATAATAAAAAACATTTCTAATTGTCCGTCAGTATCATTCAAGCAAACTATGTCATCTACCTGTCTAACCCAGTAAATACAATTTTTAAAAAGGGGGTAAGAACAAATGGTTTCTTCGAAATGGCAAATTTACCATTATTCATCCACCTGATGAAAGCGCAGTGCGGTGAAACAACGTTTTCAATAAAACTTTAAAATTTTTAAATCCGTGTATTTCATTTATATTTCGTTATGGCATTTCAACTAGTGTGTCTCTCATCAATTAATTTTTTAACATGAATTGTTATGTTTCGCTGTCTTGAAATTACTTGAAATAAAATAAGTCCAAACGTTAGATTGTATTTTAGTTCTTGAATACATATTAATTCATATAGGAAATTAGACAACTGCACCACATTTATTTAAAGATTTAAAGAAAAAGACTGGTTGTTAATGTTGTGAGAGGTAATTGCTTTTATGACAAGTTGTCGACTCTAGCGTAATCAATATCATATTGTAATATATACCGCATTTGCATCCAAGGATAAAGGATATCCTCACTTTAAATAATGAAGTACTTTCTGATATTTATAGAATCAAATTTACTAAATTAATTTTGAAACATTCCACTGATATAAAAACAATCTGAAGATGTTGCTATCATTAAGTTAAAGTTATAAAATCAAGCCCTTACAACCTATTTATACTTATCAGGGTTAAAAAACAAAAACATAGTTTAAAGAGACGCAAAAAGAACATGGAAGTGGTGGAAATAATCGGCGTGTCTGCGCGCTTAAATTCAATAAAGCGTCCGCATTGTGAGAGGCTCGGTGCTTTATTAAGTAACCCTGGACCGACGCTACCTTCGTATTTGTAGGGCAAGGGTATGAAATCAGCTTTATTGATTTTACAACTCGGTTACTACGCACTTCCTTCACGACCAGAATTAGTTGAACGAATTGGGTTTTTCTTTCAGCAGCGAGATGAAATTTAACGGCGCAATTTCATTATCGTTGGTGGTTTAATTAAATTTTAATGAAACTTTATTTAGATGATTTATAAAAGATATTATTAGAGAAGTATTTACTACTTATTAACAAAGAGGCAAACAGAACACGGAAGAAGATATATAAACATACAATTAATTAATTAAAATTATGTAAACGTTTATTATTTTTGAATTTAGTATTTTTTTACAAAGGTAATCTCTCGATCAGATCCATTAATATTTTAGAAATACTCTATTCACAATATCAATTAGTGTAGACAGACCATTTTTAAATAATAGTCATTGAGAGCACTTTTAAATAGTAATGATTTTGCCATTCTTACAGCGTTGAATTAATTAGATTCTTATAAAATTGTAAACGTTTTTGTTCATGTTCATATACTCGTATTTCCACAATACTACGAACAATAATACAGAAAAATTAAATACGAAACACAATGGTGCGATTTTCACAAATATTTTATTATGCTCGTAGAAACAATTGTTTCTCCAACACTCTGGTTTGTTCAGACTAACATCTAAAAGGTGCTATTTATTCAGTGCTTTCGCTTCTATACTACGTGTATATATACGAACTATAATGAACTTCATGTGTACGAGAATTAATAATTATTAAATTGCATTATACATGCGATTGTCGCTATAATTTGTTGCATTAAATTCTACTATTATAGACGCAACAAGCCGCGACTGTCCAAGTTGTCAGTACAAATGAAAAATGAAAAATTTGTGAAAGACATATCCGCCCGGAATGTGCAAATATCGATATTTCACTGTTTCTACAGATCATCAGAGCACATTATCCGGTGACAAACATGACTTTCACTTCTATACTATGTGTATGCAGACATCACAGTGGATAAAACAACGCATCACACAGCATAAAAGTGATGTCCGTATTGGAAAGAGATCTTGTGCATTGGTGGACCATGCACTTGATCGTGACCATACATTCAATTTTGTTGACGTTAAGATTTTAGACATCGAAAATAATCTTAAAAAAGGACCTTTTTAGAAATGGTCCACATTAACAGAGACACAAATTACGTAAATTATAGATCTGATACTAACGGACTAAGTAAAATTTATTTTAATATACTCGATTTGACGGTTAGTTGACCATCTAAAAATTGTTTTGTTATTTGATCCATATGTTGCTTTTTGTTTTGCTATATGTTTCGTTTTATATTTTTTATTTTTCATGTTTTAACTTTTACATATACATGTTTTTTAAGGGTTTTAAAAGCTTGTATCTATAGTTACTTTAAGTTTTAAATCTAATCAATTTTATTGTCCTTGTACGTCAATTTTATTATTTTTTTCAACTCTACATTTTGTAAGTATTTTACTACTGCTTTATACTTATACTACTTATTATTTAATGTTATTTCTCATTAATCTTGTAGTATCTCCGGAAGAAGCAACAAAGTTGTTGCGAAATATAGGGATACTTAATAAATGAGTTCTTTAATTGACAGACCGCTTGTCCGCTTTTAATTTATTTTATTCAATATATATATATATATATATATATATATATATATATATATATATACTTAATAAGTTGGCGATTAAAGGTCTGGTTTATTACTTAAAAATATATATATATATATATATATATAAAACAACCCTACATGTTTCGGCAATGATGCCTTTGTCAAGGATATAAAAAATATAAATGACAGAATATCAGTTATTATGTCAGTTATTCTGTCATTTATATTTTTATATCCTTGACAAAGGCATCATTGCCGAAACATGTAGGGTTGTTTTAAATATATATATTTTGAAGTAATAAACCAAACCAGACCTTTAATCGCCGACTTATTAAGTTTACCATATCATACCAAGGTCACGAAAATATTATATATATATATTGTTGTGGTTCATTCGATGCTCTCTTAATTTCTTTCATTTATATGTTTTCTTGTATAGAAATGTTATATCTGCAATTTAATGACTTTAAAATATATTATTTAATAGCCAAATTTTGTATTATCGTAGTAAAATTATAATTGGATTTAGAAATATTGATATCGATTAATATTGTAATTTGTATTCATTTTATTTTTATTTCTTGCTCTTAAATTAAATTTTTAATTTAATTTTTCTTTTTCCTCGTGAGGATCTTGGTTTTCTAAATCTAATTCTGATTATTTTATATGTAATCATATTTCTATTAACGTTATTATTCATTATGTCTCCGGTAAACTTCAATTTCAAAATCTGTAATTGTGATTACGTGAGTGATGTTAATGAATATTCTGATTAATCTGTCAAGAGTTATTTTTATCTCTGGTTCATGAAAGATTTTCTTTAAAGTGACATTTTAAAATTATTCCTTTTTAATTTGTCAAAATGACATTTGATTTAATTTTTGAATTCAGTGTACAATTTTCTAAGAAAATCTGCACATTTATCTCTTGTAAATATTTTTTCTCGATCGCTTGAAGTCATGCGGTCTAAATTTATTGTCACACTTTAGAGATATAAGATCATCCGCAATAAGAGGCTTACTCGTTTAGAAAATTGACGTTGAAATGCATACCGCCTTTGTCCAATAAGTTATTTAATTGCCAATAAGGTGAATTGCGGAACTGATTTATAAATAACTCATAAATTAGAGTTACTAAACACATAAATTATATTTAATGCAATAATTGTTCAATCGTTTTCGATATGGGAAGTCTCGTGACACATATAAAAATTATTTATTCACCGAATAATATTTCATTAGTATGCAGATAAAGATTGGCATAATTACACTTTGCACTCGATTTATTGATTACAAAGGTTATTTATGAATGTTCTTTTAACAATTCATTGCTTAACCGTTGCATAAATTATGCAAGAAGAATGTTATTTATTTTTTTTTTCTTAAATGCATGTTTTAGTAATAATAATAATAATAATAATAGCCTTCATTGTTCAACAGATTTAAAATCTAGTTACAACACAAATATAAACAAAATAAACAATTGTCCAGTTGTTTTCCCAATGCTACTATAATAATTACAGCTCAATAATTCTAACTAATTTATAGAAAACTATTTAAAAATTAAAAAAAATATTTATATCAAATTATAAAGTTCCATATATTCGAGGGGATATTGATATATTCTTAGCCTACTATTGAAACAATTTAAAGTTAAGACTTAGAATATTTTATTATTCAGCATAGCCTCCTCTTAAATTAATACAGTCGATGCGGCGGTCCTGCAACGCCTTAAACCCTTCTAACAAAAAGATTATTCTTGGTCTGCAAACCAGCCCTTCACAGCTTCTATTACCTCTTCGTTATACAAAAATTGATATCCTTTTAAACTTTTTTCAATCGAGGGAACATATCTGAAGGAATAGGGCTGGTCCCAGATCCTAGATCCCGAATTGTATTTACGGTAATGCGCGATTTGTGTGCAGGGGCATTCTCCTACAAAAACAACACACTTTTCGCTAACATGCCATGTTTTCTTTCCTTAATTTTCTCTTTCTTGCTGGTTAGTAATTTAGAATAGGAATCTCCAGTGTTGGCCTGACCCTTTTTTAGGTAATTGATCAAAATTATACCACGGATGTCCCAAAAAACTGAAGCAAGAACATTTCCAGAGGATTTTTGAACTCGAAACTTCTTAGGCCTTGGAAAAATGATGCTTCCACTCCATCGATTGCTGTTTTGTTTCTGTGTCATAAAAATAAACCCATGTTTCAGCTATAGTCACAAAACGGTTAAAAAAATCTGAATCTCCTTCAAAACGGGCACAGATTGACCGTGATGCTTTCAATCTTGCTCGTGTGTGTTCGGCATTCAAGCATTTAAGAATTCATTTTACAGAATTTTTTTTCATATCTAAATCGACGTAAACTATATGATGGACGCATTCATATGAAATCTTTAGTGCCTCAGCTATATGTTTTAGCCCAATTCGACAGTCTAATAATATTATGTCATGAACTGCGTCAATATTTTCGGGGGTGGACACCGAAATCGACCTTCTTGGTCGCTTGTCGTCTTCAACGAAAAGTTTTCGTCTTTCGAATGACACAATCCAATTTTTGACAGTCGCATATGATGGGCATTGATCGCCAAGTGTGTTAAGCATGTCTTCGTAAATTTCCTTACCACTTAACCTCATCAATTACAAGTATTTGATGATGCTTCGATACTCCAATTTATCGACTTTCACATTTGCATTCAACATGCTTCCTTTCAAAATTTACTGCACAGCAATACTTAAACTTTTTGATGAAAGATTTTACAGGTACACTTTCAAAATATCATTATTTCTTACCATTGTAACAAGATTTTGTTTTGTTCAAGGAAAATAGGCTAGGATAACTAATGAACAAAATGAGTTAGCCAAGTTAGCCATAATATGATATAGAGGTAACTTTTCTGAAATATTAATCATAGCCCTCGGCAAAAGAAAAGTATGAGCTTAACGAGTAATATAAGCAGGAGCGGCAAAATTCACTTGCGAAACCAATGCGACAAAATGTTATGATTAAGGCTTATTAAAAATATGACTTGCAATATCCAATCTACTGCTCAAAGATTCAAAAGGGTTTCTGAAGAAGAGCTGCGCAGGCCTGACAAATCAACTGTTTACCAAAATATATAGTTGTAAAACACGTCATAATGTTATTTATAAAGACATCTAAAAAAACTTTTAAACTGCGATAATGGACTGATATCTACTCAACTTGTTGACAAAACATTTCCTTCGTTGTTAATATAGATGTTAGCACGGTTGACTGATTACTGATTAGGCTAAAAAAATTGTTTTTGACAAAATTTATAAAGTATATTCTTGTTTAAGGATATTTACCTTTGTTTAATATTTAAGTGTCACTGTTGACGTTAACAACATTGTTTCAAAATTTCAATAGGGTATGTTAAGTTATTAAAATGTTTCGTGTCCGATTTGTATTTAAAAACATTCAAATTGATTTAAATTATTTATTTTTATTTAATGAAACGACCAAAATGTTCTTATATGACACGAAAGAATCATCTAAAGAATTTTTAATGAGATTTTACAACGCCGTAGGGTCTATTTCGACCGAAGCGATACTAAGCCGCACTTAAATTAAAAATATAAATAAAGACGTCCTTTGTGAGCTAAAAAATAGCAATACACTGGGGAAGACACATAATCATGAATCATGACTGTGTATTGCAGAAGCAATGAAAAATGTAATTTTAAACAAGTGGAACATATGTTTTCCTGTCATTTGTTAAGGATATATACATAGCTAATAAAAGATTATTTTGTGACTTCTACTAAATTGGCACTAAGATATGACCTCTAGTTTTACAATACGCATCTTAGTCTATTTTTAATTTAATATACAGTTTATCCTTGAATTGAGTACACAATAGGAAAAAAAAATTATCTTTGATTTTGTGCCAAAACTTCAAATGGCATAACATTTTTTGCTTTTCCTGAAACCACCAAATCTGGAACCAAAACCCCACTATCATGACCGAACGAAAAGAAAAGTACACTTTCTCTTGATTTTGGGCTTGGTAATGATTAATTTTAATCTTAAAGTTTTCTTAACAGATAGACGGGCTCGCTTTGTTTTGACAACTCTGTGATACCTTACTGTCGTAAACGTTTACAAAATGTTAACTATGGAGCAGAGAATTTATTTGATTAAATGTTATGGTACGGGTGAACATAGTTATCGTTATGTTATTGCAAAGTTCAATGAGAAATTTCCAAATCGTGTGGGGGCCCAAAAATTTATAAAAAAGTTTTTAATTGGATCTGTTAAAAATGTGAAGAAACAGAAGAAATCACACAATGTAGACGACGCTGCTACCCTTTTGGTGTTGGAATCTGTGCGAGATCAACCAAAAACCTCACTAAGGAGGCGGTCACTCCAACTGGGCATTAGTAAGTCCCACATACAAAGAATTTTGAAAGAGACTAAAATTCACCCATACAAACCGATATTTAATCATACATTGGAACCAGGGGATGATGCGAAACGATTTTGTTTGTAGGTGGGAGATGGAATATCGAGAGAAATTTTTGTCGCAGAATAATATTTTCTGATGAGGCAACATTTTCTACCAATGGGATAGGTGCCTCACAGCATGTAAGATATTGGAGCGATATCAATCCACATTTTAAAATTTTAAGAGGTCGCCGGTATTTTTCCAAAGTAAATGTATGGTGTGCCTTTTGTTATCACGGATAATAGGTCCATACTTTTTTGATAACAACATTAATCAGCACACATATTTAGATATGATAGAAAATTTTCTTAAGGATAGGTTTAATGCTTTAGAAATTAATTACCGGCGTACAATTTTTTTCAGCAGCACATTATGCTGTCACAAACTGGTTAAACGTTACATTTGAGGATCAGTGGATTGAAAGAAATGGTCCAGTATTGTGGCCTGCCAGAAGTGCCAATTTAACAATTTTAGATTTTTATTTGTGGGGACGTTTAAAGCAAATTGTGTATAGGGATAGCCTACCTAATAATGCTGAAGAATTAAAAAATCCAATAAGAGACGGCGTGGCATCATTGTCTATTGAAGGAATTCAAAAAAGTTTCAAGGAGCTTCGTTTTATAGTAGAATTGTGCGCAGAAATGGGGCGGTTATTTGAATAATTATGGTTCTTGTTAAAAATGGCTTTGTTTTTTATCTCAAAGCTGTTACTTTCAATTGCCATTTATTAAAATTATGTTTTTCAGAAACATGTTTCCTATTTATTTAACTTCGTAAACTTATTTGTTAAAGTGACTTTGTTTTAAAAAAAATAAAACCGCCAATGTGTTGGGATTTAAAAAGCAGAGAAAAATTATTACAAGTCCAAAATAAAGAGAGAAATGACCTTTTCCTTCTATTGAGTCAGAACAATAAAGTTCCAATTACAGATTTGGTGGTTTCAGGACAAGCAACAAATGTTATTCCTTTGAAGTTTTTGGGCGCAAAATCAAAGATAATCTTTTTTTTCCTCTTGTAAGTCAATCCGAGGACATACTGTATGTATATATATGACTCACGTCATTAGTTGTGTGGCGCTACCACGGACATGTGCACCTGCAATGTATGTGTTCTCATTTCATTCAAAGCCCAATGGTTAAACAAGGATAAAACACTGAAACGAAAATGTGGGATTGTCTTCGCCGTAAGACCAATAAAATAGACAGAGATAACATGTGGTCATCTGCCCGCCATTACACCCCTCTACTAGGATAGTCGAATAATTAAATTTTGACGTTTGACATTTTACTTTGGTCTTGAACTTTTTTGAAAGAGCGAAGCTAAATCAAGCACCTCCGATAAATATAAATGCAGCTTTTGAAGTAATTATTATATTCTTCTTGAAAGTTATATGTTGAATTGTTTTTATTGCTTCGAAATAAATTATTAAAAATTTCAAGTTATTTTTTTAGCAAAATACACTAGAAAAATTTTAGTGTATTACTTACTTACAAAGGTCTTGCATTAGATATAGTCGCTCAAGATCAAACTCAGACAAAAAAAAACATTTATTGAAAGTAAATAAAAGCAGATGAAATTGTCAAAATTTTACACAGCATCTAAATATAAGCCTAAATAAGATAATGTTAAAACACTGTCATGAAACATTAGTAAGACATATCAGTACTTTTTCTTAACGAATGAAAGTCATAGGCTGTGCTAATTTTTACAATATGCAGGCTGAATTTTATTAGGGTCTTCTATTAGTGCCAATTAGTGCATCTTAAAATATTATTTGAAGGAGATTCGGTCATTTTAAATTTTTGCCATGGTTCTTCTATATTAAATAATCTTTTACAGTAAATAAATACATTTTATGTGTTCTATATTCAGACTGGCATGATTTGTTATTGAATATTTTGGTTCTTTGAACAAATACATAACCTACATGTCATGATATGAATGATTGACAGACATCACGGAAAATGTCATTCATAACCATGCTGTTCTTGACGTTTTATTAAAATTTTCTTTTAATAAATATAGCTAATTTTAGCTAATGAATAAAAAATGTTATAAAATTTAGAATATGTATTTAGAATATAAACATAATCTACTTTATTACTTATAACTACAATTCTATTTTATAAGTAATGAATTTGATCCAGAAGTGTTGATTTGGTTCATAGGGATGAAAATTAATGACGTAAGTCAAAACATCGAATGGATTGAAGCTATGTGTTGCGTGTTACATATATTTGTATACATAAAATAAAATGAATAATATATGTACAAATTATAAAAAACTTTTTATCCTTGCAATTTATTTTAATTCATACTATTTGAAACATACATATTAAATCACACAACTTTCTGTATATTCATCTCAGAAATATTAATACTCAGTTTTATTATGGAAATCGCTGAAATACAGTTTTATGTTTTCTATTGCCTGCTTAAAATGTTTACACACTCGAAAAAATATAATCTGCATTTTATCACGTTTTCTACAACCAAACTTCAAATTTCTGTTGAATATATCGAACCTTAAATGTCATTTTCAACATTTGTTTCTAAACAAGACTCCGCCAAAATGCCTCTTCTATGTGTTTTCTAGAATGTAGCCTTAAACCAACGAATGTGGTTTGTTTTAATTTTATGTGGTTGTCATCAAGTATAAAAAACAAAAGTTCAGATTTAACATTGCACTATTTGGAATAATGTTCGATAATATAATTTATGTACTTTAAAAGAACTTGTTACAGATTTACATAATATATTTACAGTTACCATTGCATTCAATTCTTCTTCTGCACCAGTATTGCCTGTATATATTTGTAGACACACACTATATTATTAATATTGTGGATAACTCACATCACAATATGTTTTGAATAACAAAATTTCTAAACCTATAAAATGTATTTATTTAAAAATATTTTTATTTTACAAAACATACAGAAAGTATACATATATACAGGGTGGCCCAAAATGACTGAAGGGGTTTGAGTTCATTATAACTTCTTATTTAAGACATAATTATTAAATTTTTTTAATTTTAAATACAGTATATTAATGGAGAATATTTTTAATTTAATTATGAAAAATTATATCTCGCAAGTGGTGGCCATTTTCTGCTTCGCATATTCGTGCTCTTTCCAAAATATTTTCCATAACCTTTCGCAAAACTTCAGGTGTTATGTTGTTGATTTCGTCGCGTATATTATTTTTTAATTGCTGTATGGTTCGAGGCTTATTAATATAGACTTTTCCTTCAAATAACCCCAAAGGAAACAGTCTGAAGCGGTTAAATCCGGTGAACGCGGAGGCCAATTAAAATCGCTTGTACGGGAAATAATTCGTTCACCAAAGATGTCGCGTAAAAGAGCCATTGTGTCCCTCGCAGTGTGCGCTGTGGCTCCATCCTGTTGGAACCATACTTGCGGATGGTTTTCCACGGCTGGCCTTAAAAAATTTTCCAACATTGTCCGATATCTAACACCAGTGATGGAAACGGCGACACAGTGTTCATTTTCAAAAAAATATGGGCCAATTATCCTTTCCGACGAAACACCGCACCAAACGGTACACTTAAGAGGGCGTAATTCTCGCTGTTGAACTACTCTTGGATTTTTCGTAGCCCATATCCTGCAGTTTTGCCTATTAACGAACCCATTTAATTGGAAATGGGCTTCGATGCTCATAATTAAATTATGAATAAAGTCATGATTTTCTTCTGCTTTTTGACGAAAATAAATTGCATAATCAAGTCGTTGCTGGTAATCTGTCGGTTTCAATTGTTGGACAAGCTGAATTTTGTATGGAAACATTCTTATTGTATGCAAATTTCTCTGCAGCGACCCTCTTGAGAGGCCAAGTTGTGTCGAACGTTTCCTGGTTGATGTTTCTCCATCTTCCCGAATACTCTCCTGTACCCGTTCAATATTGTCATCCGTGTGCACCGTTCGTCGTCTGCCGGCACCACGAAGGTTCCTTACTGCCCCTTGTTCTCGAAAATTTGCATCCAGACGGTTTATTGTTGACTCTGAGGGTCCAAACCGCACATTAAAATAACGACGATATGCACGCTGAGTCGAAACAATGGATCGTTGATTTGAGAAATAAAGTTCAACGATTTTGGCACGTTGTTCAATTGTGTATTGTTCCATTTTAAATTCCCCAAGTCTTCTTTACAAAATACTGAAAACAAAAAAAAAATTTAATAAAAAAGTTATAAGGAATTAAAACCCCTTCGGTCATTTTGGGCCACCCTATATTAAAAGCATGGACAAAATTTAAACTATATTTTGAATTACTATTATACCAAATATTTTAAGTCACTATCTGAAATAAATGCGACCAATCCTTATGACAACGAATTCCATCCATTTATTTCACTATTTTTATTTACATAAACACAGATAATTAACGTCCAACATATTTAAATTACACATTTTTGAAACCAAAATCTTAGCCTAATGAAAATTTGGAGGAAAATCCAGTATTTACAGTAAAATCAAAATTTTCTGGCATAAATTTTATTTTCTTCTCTGATAACGTGATGAATGTTGTTTTTCCATGCATTGGCATCAAAAGAACTACTTTTAATTAATATTTATAGTAAATAGCACAATAACACTAATAAATTACACAAATTAACAGTACTCACAATTAAACCAATTTTTGATAGAACAAGTTAATAGCCTTAATTTTGCCTGCGTAAATTCGCCCTCTATTTTAACCAACCACAAACATTTATTTTAAGCCTTATCTTTTCTAACGCTCTTTTCTAAGAGTGTTGTTCTATGTGCAGTAACCTTTTCTTCTTCTCATCCACATTCAAATACTTCAGATGAATGCAACCGGTGAACCGGTACCTTAAACCAGGACTAGATCTGTGAATGCCTGTACACTAGTGATGGAATAATCCGAATGAAAATACTCGGTGATGCCGAATATCGAACTACTCGGATGATTCCGAGTATTTAAAATTAATCCGAATTCATACTCGGCAACGATATTGTGTTCCAACTTCGGTCAATATTTCAATGCAACGGAATCAACATTAATCTAGACGGCATCGAACGTTGTTTTGTATTCTGCATATCTATTAATAGTTTTTAATATATTTATCGTCCATATATCAATATATGTACCTTAATAAATAAAATTTGGAATAAATTAATAAATAATAGTTATAAAACTTAACTTAATCTTTATTTCTATAAAAAGACTAAGTACATAAAACAAAATTTATAAACTTACTAAAAGAATAACAAATATATAATAAAACATACGTAATAAATAAATATAATGAGTAATAATGACAATATTAAATATTCTTTAAATAAAAGAAAACAATACTTATCACCGATAATGGGTTTCATTAGGGAATAACGTACTGTTTACAATCAAAAATTAAAAAAAAAAGTAATTGCACCACAGAATTAACTATACTCATATAAGAAAAAATTAAATTTAAAAACAAGTATTAAGAAATAAAATTTTTTCGAAATCGGTTGAATATGCCGAGTATATAAACCATCCGATTCCGTACACTCGAATATCAGATTAATCCGAATATTTACATCACTGTAATGGTATATATGTGGAAGTGGTAAGATTTCGAAATCGGATGAATATGCCGAATATATAAATCATCCGATTCCGAATACTCGAATATCAGATTAATCCGAATATTTACATCACTACTGTACACAATCTATTCCTCTAGTTGAAGCTAATTGGAGAGCCTTGTAGCCCTCGTGCCATCATTATATTAGTTGAGTAAATACAATCGAATCAATCCATATTTAAAAGAATTTTAGTTTTCTTGTATCACTGTATTTAAACGAATATTTAAAAATACTAACACATATTTCACAGAAATTGTCTTAGTTAATACTTTTAACCCTGTTCTTTGTTACATGTAACAAAAGGAGTGAACGCATGGTTTAACATCGCTCGAAATTAAGATCATCTTTGACGACAATTGCGTGTAATATTATATATTAACAAACGTTGTTATTAACTTGAGTCATGTCATAATACTCTGATACAGCAATTTTTTTGAGTAACTTTCAGTCATGTGATATATTTATGTAACTACGTCAATTGAACTGATGACAGCAACTTTTTTTTTCTTCCTGGAACTTAGATTTTATGATACAAGTAAACTTTATAACTAGAGAACGGACACGCTTACCACTCAGTGCAGTACTGGCGAAAGGCTGTATTTCTAAAATATTTAATTTTAATTATATAATTGGAAAACGAACGGGTGGTGATCTATAGAATTACGAAATACATATTTATTTGTTGAAAAGTTGTATTTATAAAGTTTTTATTTTATTTCTCGTATAATTGGAAAACATCGGGTGGTGATCTATCTATCTAAAATTACGAAATACATATTTATTAATTAATTTTTTTTATATAATTGGAAAACAAACGGGTGGTGATCTATAAAATTACGAAATACGAGTACATATGTATTTGTTGAAAAGTTGTATTTTTAAAGTTTTTAATTTTATTTCTATAATTGGAACATTTTTATTTGTTCATTTTGTCGTTCAAGTTGAGTAAAGGAGTATTAATATTGACTAGCAATAGTTTCTCAAGGTTTTCTTCTGTCAATTTTGTTCTCTTTGAATTAAGTACATCCTTATAAATAGAAAACGTCCTTTCTACATCGCAAATGGTTATAGGTGCATACTGGAAATATTCTTTTATTTCTTCATATTTAGCCGTTAGATTTTGTGGAATTGTCTCCATACATAATTGCTGCAATGTAATTAAATCTGGATTTCTATTAAGAATTGCTTCAAACTTTTGCCGAAGGCCACATCCGAAGTCACTTGGAATACTTTTCAAATTATTAACAGCCACATCTAATGTGGTTAATCCGTCATTTAATTTGAGATTTCGATTTTCAAAATAAGTGATTAGTTTTGTGGCAATTTTGGCAAGTGTTTGTGAAGAAAGTACAACTGATTTTTTAAATTTGGGATTTGTGTGAGCTCCTTGCACTCACCAATACTTCTAGCATCCTCCTTTAGCAGTGTTACGAAATGTTTTAGACTATCGAAATTCTCAGCATAATAACTAGTAGCTTCCAGCCATGTTCCACATCTAGTTATTACTGGAGTGGGAGGCAGTGAGAGAGATGGAAATTTTTCCCTGAAAAGAGCTACTCTCAATGGTGCTTTTCTGAAAACTTTTTTAAAAGCTGATACAAGTCTATCAACTTCCGGAAAAGTGTCTCTGATATATTCACAGTTCTGTGGAGAGCATATGTTACACAAGTAATATGCAGCATATTAGGATATGTTTTCTTCAATAGTCTGCCTGTTTTTAACATATACGCAACACTATCACTGACAAATAAAAGTATTTTTTCTTTGTACGTGGCGTCCGAATGAAGCATTTCTCCTTAATGGTTTCAGCAACTGTTTCCGCATCAACTCTATTTATAACACTTGTTGCTATTACATATGAGTTATAGGGAATAGTTGGATGTATTACACCAGCTACAACATTTACCACACAGCGTCCTAACATATCCACCATTTTGTCGGCGCTTATCCATATGTATTGATTTAAAAGATGGCTTCTAATGCGTTCTACTGTTCTCGTATAGCACCTAGAAACATAATATTTGCGTAAGTTGATTCATCAGGAACATTTCGACCAGTATATTTTATAAGAAATATTTTTAAAGTGGTGTTGCTAAGTTCATTTAATGGAATATTAGCCGCCATAAAAGTTCTACAGAGTTCAGATGTGTTTGCGATCCTAAGTGACGAATTTTTGACGATATTTTACGGATTTTGTAATAAATTTCGGAATCACTGACAATGGACATAATGGGTGATTCATTTAGAGATACTTTTTCCAAAAGCAAAGAACAAATGAAAAAGGCCAATTTATTTAAGAAACTTGATTATCATACAAAAGAACCATTCTTTACAATTATTTTGTAAAGATTATTTCTCTCAAATGTTGGCCGCGACTGCGATTAACGTAGTCTATTCTGCTGTTCCAATTTTCAATGACGCGTTCTAACATTTCGAGTGGTATTTGTCCAATGACCCGAGTAATATTGGCCTCCAATGCCTCAATTGTAGCCAGTTTATCCATGTAGACTTTAGACTTCACTTAGCCCCACAGAAAAAAAGTCTAATGGTGTGATGTCGCAAGATCTAGGCGGCCAATTTACTGGTCCGAAGCGTGAAATTAAATGTTCACCGAATCGTTCTCGCAGTAAAGCCATAGTTTCACGAGCTGTATGGCTAGTGGCGCCATCTTGTTGGAAGTAAATGTCTTGTAGACCACGGGTGTCAAGTTCAGGCAGCAAATAGTCCCTTATCAAGGCGCGATAACTGTCGCCATTCACAGTCACATTCCGGCCGGCTTCTGTTTTGAAGAAATATGGACCAATTATTCCACCGGCCCATAATCCGCACCAAACAGTTGTTTTGTCTGGATGTAATGGTAGCACTTCAATCTCTTCAGGTTGCTCATCACCCCAAATACGGGCATTTTGCTTATTCACGTACCCATTAAGCCAGAAATGGGCCTCATCGGAGAACAAAATTTTTGTCGAAAACAGTGGATCTTCTGCAAGTTTATCAAGAGTCCAACGGCTGAAACGGAAACGATTCGGAAGGTCGGTCGCCTTTAGTTCTTGCACTAGTTGAATTTTGTATGCTTTTAAACCAAGATCCTTTCGTAAAATACGCCAAGCTGTTGAGAACGGCGACGAATTGATTCTTCCCGGTCTTCGCGTACACTCGCTGCTACCGCCGCTATATTTCCTTCACTACGTGCTGGATGAGGTCTATGTGGTCGCGTATTATCCATTATTGTAAATTGAGTTTCAAACTTATTGATGGTATAGCGAATTGTGCGTTCGGTAGGCCGATTATGTGGCCCATATGTTGCTCTAAGCGCACGATACACATTCCTTGTAGAACGCCCATTTTCGAAATAAAGCTGTACTATTTGTAGACGCTGTGCCGGGCTAAGTCTTTCCATTACGTAATGTCAAATAGTACTGAACCAGAATGCGCAGTCCGCTGACGCGTCGCATGCGCGCTCAGCCATTAAATCCCCACCTAAAAAAGTACCTCCAAATGAATCACCCATTACAATCAGTATGACCGTCAATCCAACTCGCCATTGTTTTACAATGCCGTTCTCGACATTCTTCCATATCATGTCTGAAAAAGTAACTTAAACAATGCTCTAGATCTAAATAAATGAAAACTAAAAATGTGTGCGTAAGTTATTGAAACTGAACGAAATTCAATGCACACTCTTACGTCGAAATAATTGGTAGAAATAGATTCAATCAAACGATATTAAACAGGATCTATCACAAAAATTACGATGTAATTGACAGTTAAAACTATGAAAACAAGAAACTTACTCACAGCACTTTATTTATCTTACGAAATATAAACTAATAAATAAAATACATACATTATAAAAACCCCACTTCTATCTACGCTCATGAAAACACTTTAAAAAGCACTACATTCTCGGAATACAATAGCTGGCTTGTCCATTTTTATCGCAGCGAGACCAGGTGTCCGAGTAAGTCAAACAAATACTTCATTGAATTACGCCGGGATGTACTGAGCGACGTTATACACAATTCCAATTGCCGATTGCGTTTTATGGAAATTGCGTCCGTTCTCTATTTATAACATTAACTACATAATATATGTAATATATATATACATACATAAATACATAATTCGCAGTACATAAACGCCTTACTTTGTTAAGGATGAAGAGTATTTCAATATCATATCAAGGCATTACTTCAATATGTGTTAATATAGACAAAAATAATTTATAAATATTTTTTTTTAATAAAAATATATATGTTACACAACAGATAAAACTACACGCAGACCTTTTTTGATATATGTACAGTCTGTATAATAAGAAACGCGGGCCAATATCGCATGAAGAGAAAGTTTATGAGAGAGGGACTAAACGAATAGGTATAAATATTTTCCCTCTAAGGCCCGGTTCTACAATCCATAGATATACCTAGTATAACGCAATACCGAGTATAAATTTCAAGTAACTGTTCTACAATCACTAGATAAACCCCGAATAGAATAAACCCTGGTATAAGTAGCAGTATAACTTATCCCTCTGTTCAGGGCCAAGTTAAACATCGGATAACTTTTTTCTGGGCTGTGATTGGAGGAATATAAGTATCTGTGACAAGAAAACAAAGTGTTTGGACGTTTGCAGTTTATAGGTTAAAAATGAATTTGAATGATATTCCTTTATTTGATTCGGACGAAGACGATATTGACAATATTGTAGTAATTCGACGACCAAAAACTTTTAAAATAAGGTAAATATTTTAAAGTTATATATTTTTATAATGCATCTAAATTTTACATTTCAGAATAAATTTTTTCGATGACATAGACGAAATTGATTTTATAAATCGTTTTCGTCTTTCAAAAAATACTTGTCGGGGAATTCTTCAACAAATTGAAGGAATAATAAAATCCGAAACAAACCGCAATAGTGCATTGACACCGGCAACAAAATTTTTGTTAACATTAAGATTTTTTGCTACTGGTTCGATGTTGATAGTGGTTGCTGATTTTGTAGGAGTGAGCAAAACCTCTGCATGTGAATCAGTGAAAATAGTAACTGTTGCTTTGTGCGAATTAAATCGCAGATACATTAAATTTCCCCAAACACCAGAAGAAATAGATGCACAGATGGTCCGATTTTATAATATAGCACGATTTCCCAATGTTTTGGGTGCAATCGATTGTACCCACATAAGAATCCAATCACCCGGGGGGCCTAACGCAGAGGAATTTAGAAATCGGAAAGGTTATTTTTCATGGAATGTTCAAGTCGTGTCTGATGATAAGTTGAGAATTCAAGATATTGTTGTAAGATGGCCTGGAAGAACGCATGACCAAACAATTTTTGATAATTCGCGCTTGAAAGCCAGATTTGAAACTGGAGAAATGGGTAATGGTTTATTATTAGGTGATAGTGGATATGGCATAAAAAACTATCTAATTACCCCATTATTACATCCAGAAACCCCAGCAGAGACTCTTTTTAATGAATCTCAAATTAGGACACGTAATGTTGTTGAGAGGATGTTTGGTGTCTGGAAACGAAGATTTCCAATTTTGTCATTGGGAATGAGGGTTTCGTTAGAAAGGGTTCAAGCCATAATTGTCGCGACAGCCATCTTACACAATCTTGCAATAAATGAAAATAACTACAATGAGTTTAATGAGCCCCTTGTGGAAGAGGTAGTACATGAGCAAGTGCAACTTGAAAATCAAGTCCATTTGCAGGTCGATAACGCAAAACGACGATCACTTATCAATGCACATTTTACAAATTTACTATAAATTGTTTATTTTAAAATGTCAATTAATATTTGTACATAATATATATAATAAATGTAATAAATACAAAATTTGTAGTAATTATATTTTGCATCTAAAGTTTAAGATATTGACATTATATATTTACTTATGTTTCTCTGTTCAATGCTGTAAAAATAACATTGTTTGTCAGAGCAGAATAAAAAATGAATTTCTAATTTTTTTTTCTTCCATCCATTAATCATTTTTTCAATACATATCTATATTTCAACATACTGTACATGTGATATGATTCTACAGGTTTTAAAATTGTTATATTTAATTAGAAAAGGAAGGAGTGATGTAGAAAAATAAAAAAATTGCACTGTTAAGAATGTTTTATTTGTCGCTCTTTCAATTGTAGATCCATTTGTAATATTTTCATCTCCAAATCGTGCTTTTCTTGGAGCCTTTTTTCTTTCAAGTCATGCTCCTCTTGTAACAAACGAATTTGCAAATCAAGAAGAGCAGTCTTTTTTAACAAAAGGGTTGCGTGCCCATCCTTTTGGACACTATGTTTTTTTGCCCCTTTTCTTCCTAAAAGGAAAGGACGTTTTCTTTCCACTGTAATAATAAATTATAAAAATAAATATTTTGTTGTGTCCAAGAAGAAAGTCAAATAATTACATGATGGAGATTGACCTTCGAATTTATCGGCTTTGCTAGTCACTGAGGAGGGACCTGCCACATCATTTGCTGATGTTGGAGTGTTTCGCCCATTTGCAATTTCCCCAACACCAACAATTGACAAGTCTATTGGGCTCTTGCTTAATTCTGAAAATAAATTTTGTTAATCAAAGAAAAAAAATGAATGTAATACAAATATTTACCTATACTTTCTTCTTGCGAAACACACAACTTCTTGTTCTTTGGTTCTCTCAAAACACTTGGGTTCCATCTGGACCAATCAAATTCCTATGAAGAAAAAAATTCTGGAAATAAGCAGTTGAACTAGTATATTATCACAAACCTGAAGATCAAGTTCCATCTCGGTCGTCTTATTTCCTTCTTCCTCAGTTTGAATTGTTTTAGTAATATCTATATGACAACAAATAATGAAGTTAAATATTTTTGTAAATATGTTATACTCTATCCACTATTCAATTTTAATAAGTCTTTTTACATGACATATGGGAAATACCTTCTTTATTTGGTGTTAATATGTATTATGTATCTTGAAAGTATGTGCCTAGCCAATACATTTTCTTGTAAAACTATTTAAGTACTTCCAAACATCTACAAAATTAGTATTTGTCTAAATGATTAGTAAATGCCTATTTGCTACGAAAGAAAGCTATACTAATATACACCTGTAAAACACCTACCAACATAATCACCTTCTTAAGGGCATGAAGTCCCTGTAACCGATAGTCCAATTACTTCTAATACTCTTGTACCTATGGGACCCAGATTGTGATCAGTTGACGGACCACCACCTGTTTTATACAAGCTATTTTTTAGAGTAGCATACTCTTTCCTGGTGGCTTTCTTCAAGGAGTCCCACTTATTTCGTAGCATCTTTAAGGAACGGCCACAGCTACTAATAGAATTAAATTCCATAGCCAGTTTCTCCCAGGCTTTTTCCTTCTCTTTGTTAGAGACTGCATCCGTTGATTTACATTCTACAAACAAAAAAAGATTAGTAATGTCGACATGCCTATACAATAGAGTATGTTATATTAATAAAATATTTACCTAACACTTTTTTATATTGATGTACTAATCCCACCAATATTTCGATTTCCTCCAATGAAAAGTTAGTACACCTTACACGGGATGCCATTTTTTAAAAAGATATTAAATTTGGTCTTTAAACAATAATTGAAAATAACAGTGTTCAGATTATAACGCACAACACAAGTAGGTTATATTCGAATTGGCGCGAAAATAGGCAAACGGATGCGTATTTTTATGGTATAACTATTACCAACTGCAGTATTACTATTCTTGTATGTAAAACGACTTGTAGAACGGTTGCCTATTTATTCTCGGGATAAAGCCCGCATAACTTTGTACCTGGTATTGTTATTCCAGGCGTTTATTCCGTGATTGTAGAACCGGGCCTAACACGTCTAGTTAGTTTTACTTAGTTATCCGTTGTATGTGACACAGGTAACGGTTTTTATTGAAATAAGTATAGCGTATATTAAACCTTTCGAAGCAGTGTTTCTGTATGAATACCATAAAATGTTAATTCCAAGTACTTACACAAGCCAAAAGACTTTTCAGACGATTGCTAAGGCGCTATCAACAAAAGTGTAGATGATCTTTCAGGAGGCGGCGAAAGCTTCACTACAACAACGTGGCATGACTTTTATTAAATTTATTTAAGAAAGAATTAACACTACGTCAAGGATAATCCGAGCTAGCCCAGAACAGCAAGTATTAGTTTAATAGTAATTAGAAGCAGATTACGTGAACACGACATTGCTTGTAAAAGCACAATTATTAAACCGTTACTGGCCAATTAAGATCTACAAACCCACTTGATCTGAGCACAATAAAATTCCAAAAGAGATTGATCCGACGTTATGTTTGCAGATGAATAACCTTTCTGGACCTGACCATCTAAAAGAAAGGCATGGTCAATGGACAAAGAACGTACTATTCAGAGCATTATAAAATACCCTGTGAAGACTCGTGTCCGGGTTGCTTTAACACGCAGGGTTTCGAAACTTTATTATGCATGCTTACCGGTATTTTAAACGCAAAGTAATTTGTCAAATTGTACTAAAAAGCACTTCTAAAATACATAAAATTACCATTTTAAGATAATAGCGTATATTTGATTCTTCAAGAAAACGACGACCCAAAATATCGAAGCAAATTGTGTAGAGAATGAAAGGCTACAAATGGTGATGTAATACCATTTGCAGTCTTCTGCTCCAATGGATTAGCCTCTGCAATACCCAAACGCCAATCCAATTGAAAATGTTTGGGATCTTATGAAGTAGAAACTTCGTAGGAAAGGTTTATATATAAATTTCTGATTATCTTGCAATAGAAAGAAAATATGGTGCTCATTACCTAGGATTTATGCGGAAAAGTTGCAAGTATGGAAAATCGCTGTGAAGCTATTCCTAAAAATAATGGACTGGACGCTATATTAAATATTAAAGTATTAGCATATAGGATGTAATTCGTAACAATATATCTACAGCGTTTTTTTTATGGAAATATTTGTCTCCATTTCTTATTATCCAGACTGTAAACAGTGTACTTTCGCATTTTATTCATGCTATTATCTTATTCTCTAACCTAACAAAAGTAATTATTCATCGGAGTTTATATGATGCCGCTACGGCCTTCATTGTAATTAATTTGCTGAATTATTTAACCGCTACCAAAGGCAACCAACGCTACTGAATTAATTTTGCCCCTAGCACTTTGGGTCAACCTTTATTTCAATCAAAAAGGTTAAATTCATTACGAAAGTAAATAATTGTTAGCGATTTATAGAAAATTTTTATTTTCCTTAATTTCGTTTATAATAAATATACATAAGAAAATTGGAAGATTTGAAAGATCAACTTCATTTCAACATCAATTTGATAAATTTATTAATATTAAGTAACTTGGATTGTATTAATATACAGGGTGGGGTGTAAACGAAATATTCGACATACTTTAATATGTAATAACTGTAATAATATTAAGCATAAAATGCTAAAGCACGAAAACTCGAACGAGATCAAAGAAAAAAAATATTTAATAAATGCGCATGACACGTCGCAACTCTGATAAATTTAGTATTCCTTAATTGCAGCGCTACCCCTACTGAAGCGTAATGGTGGGAGTTGTAGATGCGATGATTTATACTGTAAGTCAGAAGTCAGTCTGTTATCAACTTCCGTAAAGTATGGCTTAATCAAATGACGAATTAACAGATATCGTCTTACTATAAGGTTAAACAGGTATAAATGCTAGAGCTACTAGACGTATTTATCAAGGGCGGTTTCCGAACCGAAGATGTCTATCGAATGAGCCGTTGCCGTGGAAGGCGATCTTCGGCAACGTATTTTTTAAGCGGCGGCCCATATCCGTGAAGAGCAAACTGTGTTAAATCGTGTACTTCGAAAGTTTACTGATCGGTTAGAAGCTTGTATTTATGCAAATAGCAACTACATTGAACATCTCCTTTAAGCTTTCCACCTGTTTCACACAAATCTGCCATTTTACAGCAAAGAAACTGTTATTAAAAAACGAGGCAAAATAGAACACAGAAAAAAAATGTATAAACATTCAATTAAAAATTAAAAATATAATTTATTATTTCTCAGCCTGAATTTAATATTAAAACATTTAAAGAATTCGATATTGCATTTTTTTTCGGAATATTACAAAGGTCAGGCCGTAGACCTGCTCATAAATAACAACAGAACAGCTGATGCATAAGGTAATTGTTATCTAGGAGATGAATGAATACACGTAAATATTGCTTTCTACATTTTACGACGCTAATTATTCGAATTTTTTTATTGAAAAAATTCGGCCTTAAGCAGGATTCGAACCCATTATATTAAGGAAACAGATGTTAATATTTTTGCGGATAGTCGGCATTTGTCGCTTATTATTCGAATTATTAGCATCGTAAAATGTAGAAAGCAACTTCGCGAAAATGCAATTAATTTGCAACAAGTGCCGATTACAGGCAAAAATATTAACATCTGTTTCCTTAATGTAAATTAAGGCATCACGATGTATTCCGAACCACAGTCCTTAATACCTTAGTGATAGAGAAATGGTCCGGCAAACCATGGATGGGGGTTCGAACCCTGCTTAAGGGCAAATTTTTTCAATTAAAAAATTCTAATAATTAGCGTCGTAAAATGTAGAAAGCAATATTTACATTCACATTACATAGTGAAAATGCAATTAATTTGAATGAATACATGCTTATAAACTTTTCACATTATTGAAATGTGAAGGGAATTTTTTTGGTGAACTTGAACACATAAGTGCCTAGTTGTTTGTTTACATATTTAGGTTCAATCTGAATACAGGGCCGTATTTGAAAAGTTTGTGTTTCTAAATTTCCGCAAAAATTAAAGTTTCGATAGAATAACATTTTTTGCAGATTTGTATTGCTGTCTTACGTATCTATTATATATTAGAGAACGTCGGCGTATTTGATTTGCACCCTGTAGATACATGTTGTATAAGAAAATTTCTAATTTTTATTATTAAATGTGGTAAAGATTCATCTTTCATGAAGAAAAAAACAATATCTTACACGTTGGCGTTTGATTTTAAAATGTATTCTTACATGCTTATTTGCATGTTATTACCACCTGCTTCAATTTTTTTACGCTCATAAATTTTTATTAACTAGCAGCTGTGGGAATTATAAATTACATAGAAAAAGTATTAATACATGTTTCAATATATTCGATTTTTTTTTATATACATACTGATATATAATATATTTCGGAATGAATCAATCCTTGAGTCAAGGACCTTTATGTTTGCATAACCCAGATATATGTAATTTGGTAAATTTCCATCCACTATTCATTTTACTTTCTTGAAGGTGGTTGCAATCGTACTTTGGCTTTAAATAGATTTGCTGTTACTAACATATTATGAATACTAATGATCCATTAGATTTTGACATTATATACATGTTTTTTTTGTTGCTCAAGATAATATACCTTAAGGCAATTTCCTTGAAATATCGCTCATCAAGCGGTAATATATTTACTCGTCTAAATTTTTGTTATATATCTTTAGAAGTAAATTATCTATTTTTATAATTAAAAAACAAGTTACTTTTTATATATGAAATATTACTTATTAGTAACTTTCCAATTTGCTTAATAAGGTTCCTAATAGTTATTCGACAAATAAATACGAGGTGTGGCTATAAAATAACGCGACAGATGCTACTATAGACGAACTACGCATGCGCCAAAGTTCTATGACCAACAGCCATGTAGCGTGAACTCTTTTGACTCCCGCCCCTTCCGTGTCTGTAGACATAATAGCCTGGCCGTGGCCTTCGTTTGTATAAGATCTATTTTTTTGCCAGAAAAATGATATGTGTTTTATAGAGCAACAAATTGTAGTGAAATTTAATATGAAACTTGGAAAAGTCGCTACTGAGATCTTTTATTAAAAGAAGTACGAGGTAAGATCCAGAAGTTTCCGGCTTGGCTATATTCTGGAAGGAATAAAAATAAAGCAATGTAATTATTTCTCAATATAATCTCCGTGTATTTAAATGCATTTTCGGATCTTGAAAGTAACATTTTAATACCCTTGGAAAAGTACTCTGGAGTTTTATCTGCAAAATGGTCCAAAATCGCTTCTTGCACTTCTTCATCACTCTCAAATTTTCTTCCTCGAAGGTATTTCTTCAGTTTTGAGAACAAATAATTATCGCTGGGGGCGGGATTTAGACTGTAAGGTAGGCAGTAAAAATAAAAAAGGCGGTAGACAGGTACAAAAAGCGGTAGATTTAGATATAAAACGGTAGATTTATTTTAAATTTTTCGTAGATATAAAACAGGTTTACAAGATCTTTATAAAAGTTTTGTAGAAAAGAGAAAACATAAGAAATATTTATTTAAGAAGAGTTTTATACAGAAGATAATAAATACAATTTCCATAAAGAATAAACAATATTTGTTCTATAAGAGTATTATACAAGATGTAAGATATACAATTAACATAATATAATATGACTCCTCGTCGCTGATTTTCATGTATTAAATTTTATTTCAAAACCTTTTTCAATTTAAAGCCTGAGTTACATTACACTTTTTTCGCCTAGAAACTTGGACAAGTTTTCAAACTAGATGTACTTGTCGAAACTTTGATAGTGTAATTCAGAAGAAATACATCAAAGTTGCTAAACTACAAAACTAGATCCGATCCCACTTTTCATCCAAGTTTCATACTAGACTTGCGCATTAAACACCATTTCGTTTGTACCAACTGTTTTTTTTAAATAAAAATCATATAATAATTGCAGGTTACGTAGTGTTTGTTTTGTTCTGAAAATTAATAGAAATTGTGTCAGAATGTTCAGTAACAAAATATGGGGCACCGATATATCGGTTTTCGAATTATTTTTTTAAATATTTTTGTATCTCTAAGAGGTAATAAATAACCAACCCGTCTAAACGTCAAATATATAATATTAAACAAACAGAAATTTTTATTTTATGTTGGTAACGCACTCAAAGTTTGGTGCCCTCTATTCAATATAGCATAAATTAAAACTTGTATGAAATCTTGTACAAGAACTTGTTCAAGTTTCTAGTACAAAAAAAAGTGTAATGTAACTCACGCTTAACAGATATTTACATTCTTCGACACATTTTCTCATCATTGTATAAGGTTATCATTTATCATCTACATTTTCTAAGATAACACTTAAATCAAAAACTCAATTAGATAAAATTATTTCTACTAATTTGAAATTATAATATATTATTATATATAATATATAATATATAATATATAATATATAATATATAATATATAATATATAATATATAATATATAATATATAATATATAATATATAATATATAATATATAATATATAATATATAATATATAATAATTATTATATATTATTATAATTATAATTATAATATTGAAATTGCAGTTAGTGTTTATATTATCCTTAGAATTATTATGCGCTCGTAAATATCGACATCAGTTTTGACATAACAGTCATAACACACATGTATATCGGTCACATATACATATATCGTACTTATGCACATAGATCAGATCATCTTCATAAAATTCTGCTGATTAAGTACAAACATTAATATAAACAATAATATATATATATATATATATATAATATTTTCGTGACCTTGGTATGATATGGTAAATTAAATAAGTTGGCGATTAAAGGTCTGTTTTACTTCAAAGTACATATATTTAAAAAAACCCAACATGTTTTGGCAATGATGCCTTTATCAAGGATATAGAAAATATAAATATATATTTATATTTTTTATGTATAGTCTTATATATATATATATATATAGTAAATTAAATCAGTTGGCGATTAAAGGTCTGTTTTACTTCAAAGTACATATATTTAAAAAAACCCAACATGTTTTGGCAATGATGCCTTTATCAAGGATATAGAAAATATAAATATATATTTATATTTTTTATATCCTTGATAAAGGCATCATTGCCGAAACATGTTGGTTTTTTTTTAAATATATGTACTTTGAAGTAAAACAGACCTTTAATCGCCAACTGATTTAATTTACTATATATATATATATATAAGACTATACATTCTAGTCTGAAATTGCAGCCGTTCTTTGAGCTCGTAAGACTCGTTTTGTGATGAGTCACTCCATTTTCTGTGGTCTATAGATGTGTTCTTGCCTTCTTTACCGCTTTTCGCCATTCTTCTCTATTTAACATTAGTGCTCTCCTTGCTACGATCCCCATATCATTTACTACTTGGTCCTCCCACCTAATTTTTGGTCTACCTCTTGTTCGCGCTCCATATGGCTTCCATCTTGTGATTCGTCTCACCGTTGACCCTTCTTCTGTTGACATGCCCATACCACCTTATTCTCATCGATTTAATCACTTCTCTATCTCATGATTCATAAGGCTTCTATAACAAGCATCTTCTTTCTTTGGTCCATAAATCTTTCAGATTATTTTGTTTCAAATGTTCTTAGAGCTTCTTCATCTTTCTGTGTTAATCTCATTGTTTCTCCAGCATATGTCACTACGGGTCTAATGGCAGTTTTATATATTTTTATTTTTCTGTTAATCCTTATTTCCTTATTTTGAATATATTTCTTGTATCTATAATATGCTCTGTACCTGCTTGAATTCGATGCTTCACCTCGTCTGTTTTGTGATTCTTACTACTTATCATGGGTCCTAGGTACTTAAATACATCCACTTTCTCAAAATTGTAATTTCCCATCGCCACTTCTTTGCTTTCCTCAATGTTTTTAGTCTTGTCTTGCGATTTGCATATACTTTGTTTTCAATTGGTTTATCTCAAGTCCTCTCTTCTTTGCCTCCAAGTCGAGTCTCACCAGGGCTTCTCTTAGACTATTTGGATCTCTTGCTATTAATGCTATATCATCTGCATACTCTATAACTTGAATTGATTTTTCAATAATAGTCCCTTTAAAACCGCAATCTCTTATAATTCCTTCTACAGCTACATTGAATATTGACGCAGATAGTCCATCTCCCTGCCTACATATGAAATATAAATTTCATTTAATAGAATTAATAGCAAATGTTTCCATTTAGGAGATATGGCTAGTATTATTTTTTCCTTTCTTTTTAAAATTTAATTTTTATGTAATTTGTATCAATGTAATTTTGCGGTAGATTTTAAGCAAAAACGGTAGAACGGTATGATTAAAACGGTAGATCTACCGCAAAAACACAGTCCTACACAGCAGCCTGAGCAATTGTGGCCTTATAAACAGGAGCATTGTCGTGTAGAAGACGAAAAGTTCGGCGCAACACGCCACGCCTCTTTTCTTTGATTAGATCTCGCAAATTATGCAATAAAGTACTGTAATATTGTGCGCTAACAACTGTGTTCCTATCTTTGAAATCAATAAGCAGGATTCCTTTACTGGTCGACCGGCACGTGGGTCGTCTTCTACGCTTTCTTGGCCCAAACGAAATTGTTCCCATGTGCCCATTCCTTTACAGTGGAAAGGGAAGGAATAGATTCACCGTATACACCATGCAAGCGTTGTTTAATATCCTTAAGATTAACACTTTCTTTTGTCAGAAATTCAATCACAGATCGATATTAAATTTTCAACATCATGAAAAAAAAACAGCTGTTTGCTATGCGACTGAGACAAATACTCGTCCAAAATTTTTACCACTACTTCACAGAACGTGGCGCTACAGATGGCTACCAATATTTTTTTTCTGTCATTACCGAAAAATTGTTTGGTCGGAAACTTCTGGCGCTTACCTCGTATATGGCAATGAATATTTATCACGTGCGCGAGTATTTAAGTGATTTAAGGGTTTGCAAGATAGGATTTCCTATTTTTCTCGATTTCTATTAAGTTCCTTTGTTAAAGTTTATTAGTGCTACATTTTCTCTCTTCTGAAGATTTCTAACTGCATTTTTTATCCTCTCTTTGCCTTGCTTTAAAAAAGTATTTATCACCGCCAAAATCGTTGAAATAAATAGATAAATTATTTTTAGAAACGTTAATTTAGGAATGATCTCTATCTCTCAAGAAGTATTATGCATAAGATGCATATTTGTTGCTCTCCTAACTCTGGTTAAGTGTAGCATTTCGTTTGCCATTTATACAGGGTGGCCCAAAATGACCGAAGGGGTTTGAGTTCATTATTACTTCTTATTTAAGACATAATTATTAATTTTTTTAAATTTTAAATACAGTATATTAATGGAGAATATTTTTAATTTAATTATGAAAAATTATATCTCGCAAGTGGTGGCCATTTTCTGCTTCGCTTATTCGTGCTCTTTCCAAAACATTTTCCATAACCTTTCGCAAAACTTCAGGTGTTATGTTGTTGATTTCGTCGTGTATATTATTTTTTAATTGCTGTATGGTTCGAGGCTTATTGATATAGACGTTTCCTTTCAGATAACCCCAAAGGAAACAGTCTGAAGCGGTTAAATCCGATGAACGCGAAGGCCAATTAAAATCGCTTGTACGGGAAATAATTCGTTCACCAAAGATGTCGCGTAAAAGAGCCATTGTGTCCCTCGCAGTGTGCGCTGTGGCTCCATCCTGTTGGAACCATACTTGCGGATGGTTTTCCACGGCTGGCCTTAAAAAAATTTCCAACATTGTCCGATATCTAACACCAGTGATGGAAACGGCGACACCGTGTTCATTTTCAAAAAACTAGGGGCCAATTATCCTTTCCGACGAAACACCGCACCAAACGGTACACTTAAGTGGGTGTAATTCTCGCTGTTGAACTACTCTTGGATTTTCCGTAGCCCATATCCTGCAGTTTTGCCTATTAACGAACCCATTTAATTGGAAATGGGCTTCGATGCTCATAATTAAATTATGAATAAAATCATGATTTTCTTCTGCTTTTTGATGAAAATAAATTGCATAATCAAGTCGTTGCTGGTAATCTGTCGGTTTCAATTGTTGGACAAGCTGAATTTTGTATGGAAACATTCTTATTGTATGCAAAATTCTCTGCAGTGACCCTCTTGAGAGGCCAAGTTGTGTCGAACGTCTCCTGGTTGATGTTTCTCCATCTTCCTGAATACTCTCCTGTACCTGTTCAATATTGTCATCCGTGTGCACCGTTCGTCGTCTGCCGGCACCAGGAAGGTTCCTTACTGCCCCTTGTTCTCGAAAATTTGCAACCAGACGGTTTATTGTTGACTCTGAGGGTCCAACCCGCACATTAAAATAACGACGATATGCACGCTGAGTCAAAACAATGGATCGTTGATTTGAGAAATAAAGTTCAACGATTTTGGCACGTTGTTCAATTGTGTACTGTTCCATTTTAAATTCCCCAAGTCTTCTTTACAAAATACTGAAAACAAAAAAGAAAAAATTATAATAAAAAAGTTATAAGGAATTAAAACCCCTTCGGTCATCTTGGGCCAGCCTGTATAACAAGTGTTCATTTCAAAAGTCAATCTAGTAGCATGTAATTTACTGAGAACATTTTGAAGTATGTCGTAAATTAAAATTTACTACTTAACCTACGAAGACGTATATTTTGAAAGTTTCATACATACAAATAAATAACAACTAATAGGTATTTATTGAAAACTATAACAAATGTTGAAAATGTTGTCCTTCAAGATCAATGAACTTTAAAATCCTCCGTTCAAAATTTCTGATGATATTCTGCAACATTACTGGATTGTTATTAATTTCCATGCATTTCTGTTCGATTCTCTGTAGCATATCATTCAAATTCAATATAGGTGTTCGAAATATGTTATTTTTGAGATAAGGCCACAAAAAGAAGTCGCAAGGTGTTAAATCGCATGAACGTGCAGGCCAGGCAATTTCAGTATTTCGACTAATTATACGCTCATCAAAAAATTCTCTTAAATAATCCAAAGATTCTGCTGCAGTACAGTGACAAGGTTCTCCGTCGTGTTGGAAATATGCATTTTGAAGTTCATCATCATGCAACTGATTGACAAATGGTTGTAAAATTTCCGTACGGTACCTTTGAGCAGTTAACGTTCCCTGAAAAAATATTGGTCCAATGATTCGCCTTTGGCTTATCGCTGCCCAAACACCAATTTTCTCCGGATGTAGCGATTCTTCATTAATTACATGTGGATTTTCACTACTCCAAATTCTTGTATTTTGTGAATTTAGGTATCCCGTTTTATAAAACCATGCTTCATCAGTAAAGATGACTCTTTGCGAAAGTTCTCCATTATTGTTCATATTTACAAACCAATTACAAAACTGTAGTCTACATGGGTAATCAATTTCTAACAATTCTTGTACTGCTGTGATACGGTATGGATAAAGTTGCATATCTTTTTTTTAATAACTTGTGAGTTGTACCAACAGAAAGGTTTATTTGTTGACTCAAATGTCGGACAGATGTTTGTGGTTCATTTTCCATTATTTCGTCAACACGATTGACAACTTGAGGTGTACGTTTCTTAACTGCTCCGCTGCCTGATTTTCTTAAGAGACTACCAGTTTCAGAAAAAAGTTTTAAAGTTATATCCAAAGTATTCTTAAATTGTATATAATCTATTACAAAATGTGGAAACTCAACTTGAAATTCTACCATGCAATCTTGAACTGAATAAACCCATAAACCATCAATTTTATTACCACTTCGAAAATAAGCCTGGACTAAAAAAAATTTATGTTCTAAAGTGAAAGCCATTTTAAAACTGAGAAGCAATTTCTTTAAACCAGAATCGACGTACGTTTATTTAATCCTCTAACTGATATTTGTGATTGACATTATCAAATGTCATTTGGATTTACGTTTACGGAACAACAAACACATACTAATATATTTGCGTCTCATTCTATCAAAATTTCATAGTAACCTAGATTGACTTTTCAAAAGAACACACTTTATGTGTGTCTATAAAAATGTTTCACTATAAGTTCAAAGTCATTTTCTACAGTCAAAGCTTAAATTTTGCTTTGAGTTTATACATATATATTATTATTGATTATTATTATTTATTTGCATGTGCTATCTCCAGCCAGAGACTAATGATCACTGGTTAACAAATTTTCATTTTTTAAATTTTTCTTTAGAAATTATGTATAATGTTCGTTTCTTTTATGGTTCTAACAATAGTAACAACAACAAATTTATTCTGACACATCAGGTTTTGGAAAAAAAATATCGAAAAGTATATGAATAATATTAATTAGATATGTACATTATGTAGAGCTGTATGGTACCGTCCTGTTTAAAATGTTTTTTCTATCGCAGTATGAAAAACCCTCGTCGGTTGAAAAATACTGTGATAGTTCTTTCTGACGATTAAGATATGCAGAAATATGTGTGCCAATTTCCAGCCTTGGAGTCTAGATCCTAGTATTTCTACTTTAATTTTTGACAAAATCAGGTCTCGAATAAGATCATTTAATTCTAACTTGACATTTGCTTCTCCTGGTTTTGTAACATCATATTTTTCAATCGACACCTATGGGTCTTGGTACTGGCAAAGCTTCCGAATAAGGTCCCAGACGAGTAGCAGAGGGCAGACTAGCATAACTAATTCTTTTCTTATTTTTGTTGGAAAACCGAAAGTTTTCGTGCAGCAAAAGTAACAATCAGTCGAATGGTCCGTTTGATCACACCAAATAATAGGCCTTGCAAATGGCATAGCTCTTTTCTAGCTGCTGAGAGCTTATTGCTTGTCTTGATGCTCAAGATTAAGCCAAAAAAGTGAAAATACAACTTTTCTATTAAAGGTGTAATATTCCGCTTACGCTGGTGGGTAGTGAATTCTCCACATACATAACAGAAACTGTTTATTTATTTACGTGCGCGGCATTATGAAATAAAAAGATGATCAGTTATCACAAACCGACTTACTTTGAATCGAAAGAGCCGGCTGCTCAGCCGTAGCTCAAGAACATGTTCAGACATATGCACTCAATGTTCGATAGAACAATATTTTTAGTAGTATCTTTCTTATATAAAAGTAACTTTGAAATTTTATAAAATTTAATGCGTTTTTTACTCCATCCGGCTACAGGCCGATTTTCATATTGCTAGCATTATCCAAAATAGTCTAAAAGAAAGCAAACTTCAGAATTCGTGACTTTATTCGGGTGGAGGATTGGTTAACTCCCAGTTTGACTTCAGACCCCACATATCTACCGCGGATGCTCTTTACTATTATTTGGAAAATGCTTATAATTTAATTAATGAAAAAGAAATTGTAGCTACGATATTTTGTAACTTGGCGAAGGCCTTAGACAGTGTCCCTCATTTCCTTTTTCTCCGGAAGCTAGCATATTACGGATTCCGGGGGAAGGCGAATAATGATTGGTTGGGATCTTATTTGCATAAGCGCAAACAATACGTTAGTCTGGGTTGCGGGGTGGATTGTGGGGAGTCGGGGATCAGTAACATTACATATAATGTACCGCATGGGTCGGTTTTGGGTTCGACGCTTTTTCTATTATTTATCAATGGACTTGCATTGTCGAACACCAGAGCTCATATTGCATGGTTTGCTGATGATGACACATCGTTGGCTTCGCATGCTGCGGATCCGCGGTCCCTAAGATGCAACTAAATTTTAATCATTCAAAATTGGTTTAATGCTAACGGAATTATTCTGAATTTATGTAAGTGAAGTTAGAGATACTATTCTAACACCTGTGAATTTTGTTAAATTCCTTTGTCTGGTCGTGGAGCCTGGCCCTGACTGGACTGAGCATGTTTGCCGCCTCTCGGGGGGACTGTCGTCCGCGTGTTATACAATAGGTATGGTACGGCGTAGCATGAGTGAGGACACAGAAGGATTGTGTATTTCTCGCTGTTTGAGTGTCATCTACAGTACTGCTTGGGGTTTTGGGGATTCACGGCGGTGGCTTCTATTTTTCGAGTACAGAAGCTGGCGGTGCGACGCCCAATGTCGGCCCTTGTTTGCCAGTCGTGGGATTTTGATCATTTATTCGCTTTTTCTATACGAAACATTGTCAATCATTTTTAAATATCAGAGTAATTTCCAATAGATCAGACATTCATTCGTGTTGTACGTAATTCATTAATTTACATAGGCTTGAAATATTTTAACAGGCTACCGTCGTACATCAACTAGTCATGAAACTTAAAACAATTTCAAGCGAAAATGAAGGTGTCGCTTGTGGGTTGAGTATTGTACTCGTTGGACGAGTTCGTTGCAGGTTGAACCTCCGGCGTTTCTGTTTTGTGGTTATGATGTGTGAATCCCTTATTAACTGTGTGTGTGTGTGTGTGTGTTTTATTTATTGTATAACATATTTTATTTGTAATGCTATATATTATATTGTAATGATGTGTAAATACCATTCTGCTGTCCATGCACGATATGTGCTTTTTATATGCTGAACTAGATTCAGAATCAGCGTGACACAAGACATAAGCTACACGTATAGGTGTATAAGAAAACCAAATTGTGTTTGACCAATATAATAATTATTATGGTATTATTTGGCATTTATTGTTAATTGGAGTTTCTTTTGTGTAGTACAACAAGTATGTTTATTATAATTTAATAATTCATGCAATACTACAGAGGAACAAAAATTCGCTTCATTTTTTTTTACAACTTTCAAAATATTAATCTTTTATTAATGCAGAATTATATTGAGTCTATGTAATATAGATTCTCTTTATTCTAATTTGCTTGCCACAGTGATATAACGATGAACTAATATTTAAACAAAATTTAGGTTAACTGTAGGCCAAATATGATTTTAAGTGGGAATATAACAATGTATGTAAATAATTTGCTAAATAAAACACTTGGTATATTTGTTTCACAAAATGATGCTGTCCATGCACGATATGTGCTTTTTCGACAGAAAATAAACTAAACTATACTAAAATACTTATTTAAGGAAATATCTCAAAATCCTGACATGCTGAACTAGATTCAGAATCAGCGTGACACAAGACATAAGCTACACGTATAGGTGTATAAGAAAACCAAATTGTGTTTGACCAATATAATAATTATTATGGTATTATTTGGCATTTATTGTTAATTGGAGTTTCTTTTGTGTAGTACAACACTTTGTGAAACAAATATACCAAGTGTTTTATTTAGTAAATTATTAATCATGTTTCACCAAGAGCCAACCGTGAATTCTATACATTATAAATGTATGTAAATATTCATCTATGAAATACATATATCAAACATCAGCGTCTACTAATCATGCCCAATCAATAAAATTGCTAAGCATTAAGTAAGTGATGTAAGTAGGTAATTGAAATGAACGAAAGGGACCGAATCGGCAAATTAAGATTGTATATATACAATTAATTTTAAGAATATTTATTTTAATATATTTATTTTTAGGCCAGCAGTTTGAAATTAATTAATATGATATTTCTTTAAAGAATTTTATTCAAATATAAAGTAAAAACCTTCAAAAATTAAAATATTTAATTTTTTTACAAAACCCAATTAGATGTTGGCATTTTAAAATCACAGTATACAAAATGCAATTACACATTACAAAAATATTGATATATCTTCCATATTTAATAATAATTGACGCACAAGTTAAATATGCTAATATTTTATTAATGCAATGTAAATATACATATACATACATACATATAAATTCCGCAGATTTTCCAAAGAACTTTAATATTAGAAGCAATTCTAAGCGGTGTTTGTGTGTTATTAATAAACTCGACATTCTGTCTGAATAATATAAATATAGAGGTAGGTTCGGAATCTCTCAAGGGTACAGATTAAAATCGTCGATAAATAAACTTATTGGAAATTATGTAACGCCGACTAATTTTTTCAAATACTAGACATAATATTAACTGTTTATATTTCTGTTTTTAAAAAAACATAGGTAATAATTGTCAAACTACTGACTGATTCTAGATTCTAGATAAAAGCATAGATACTAAAGCGACTACTAAATTTACCTGTTGTCTTCTGTTTTTGACTTTATCGATATTAAATTGAAACTATGTTTTCAGAAGGCCTTGATTAGTATTTATCCATAATTTGCTCTGAAATATGTACTATATATACAGTATGCCCCGGGATTGAATTTACAAAGGGAGAAAAACATTATCTTTGATTTTGCGCCAAAACTTCAAAGGAATAACATTTTTTGCTTGTCCCGAAACAGCAAATCTGTAACTAAAACCCCACTATCATGACTAGACTGCGGAAACGACGCTATCCCGTATCAGGGGTGATTTTTCATATCAGAGCGGAAAGAAAAATACATTTTTCTGTTGATTTTGGACTTGCTAATGATTCATTTTAATCTTAAAGTTTTCTTAACAGATGGATGGGCCTGCTTTGTTTTGACAACTCTATGACAGGTAAATATTTACAAAATGTTGACTTTGGAGCAGAGAATTTATTTGATTCAATGTTATGATCGGGTGAACAAAGGTATCGTTATGTTATTGCAAAGTTCAATTATAAATTTCCGAATGTTTAAGTTTCGCGTATGGGAGCCCAAAAACTGATAAAGTTTTTAACAACTGGATCTATTAAAAATGTAAAGAAACAGAAGAAATCGTACGATGAAGGCGACGCTGCTACCCTTTTGATGTTGGAATCTGTGCGGGATCAACCAAAAACCTCTCCAAGGAGGCGGTCACTCCAACTGGGCAATAGTAAGTCCCACATTCAAAGAATTTTGAAATAGAATAAAATTCACCCATACAAACCGATATTTAATCATACATTGGAACCAGGGGATGATGCAAAACGATTGTATTTTTGTTCGTGGGTGGTAGGGCTGGGCAATACCGACGTTTTCAGTATCGGGTAACGATACCAGTCGAGGTATCGATACTTAACAATGTATCGGGCCTGTGCACGGTATCCATTCTGAGTACAGGAATCGGTAAAGTATCGATAGGTATTGATGCTTTGCGTAACTTGCGTAAACTCATTTGTCAAAGTGACATCGTTGTCAAAAAATAAAACCGCCAATGTGTTGGGATTTAAAAAGCAGAGAAAAATTATTACAAGTCCAAAATCAAGGGCAAAGTAACTTTTCCCTCCACCGAGTCAGAACAATGAAGTTCCAATTACAGATTTGGTGGTTTCAGGACAAGCAAAAATCTTATTCCTTTGAAGTTTTGGCCCAAAATCAAACATATTTTTTTCTGAATCCGGGTGCAACTGTATATTGTATTAGTGTATTAATTTAGAAAGTAATCTACAAATTATGTCAAACTTTTGGAACAAATTTTTCCTAAATGCATAAAATATTCCAAATTTTTATTACTTTCAAATTATTACTTTAAAAGTTGTTTATATTCTAAATTTAAAATATCCAATATCTAAAACGACTAGCCGGATCATCTGCACATAGTTACGACATTACGATCTCGACTCGACGAATTTAGCGTTGACAAACCAAAAATAAGTATCCCAAAATTAGAATTTATATATTATTATTATTTATAATTTCGATATTAACTTTCAAAATACTTATATATGATCAATTTAATTTAAATAATTCATTATAAGAAAACTATTTAAACTAATTCCATAGAGACCTTGATGAAAAATACAATGGGTTGAAAAAATATGTAAAGACGCGTTTAAATGTTGTTGCTAAAATTATTAAATTAAATAGATGAAAAAATATAAGAATCTTCAGTTGTAATACTACATATCTCAATAGTAATTTGAAGACAATATTAGCTCAACTTTCACATATATAAGTAAACTTATATCCCAAGGACCTAAGAAGCCTGAATACCTCTCCTGGACACCTGTTAATCCTACATCCGTAAACATCATGATCCTGACAGAACAACGAATACCTACAATATATAAACTCATATGTCCAATTTAAAGTATCCTGGACTACATTCGTTTAAATAATACTCAATTAAATACATACCGAAAGTTTATTATTTATTATATCAACAATAAACCTTAAAGACCATTTTGAAAATTAGACGTTAGCTTTAAAAAGAGAATCATATAGCATGCTATTTTTGAGACTAATTCAAAAGACATTTATTTAAAATCAAATGAAATTTAAGAACTTACCTTATATTAATTCTACTAATAAAACTTGTAATTGAGATATTTAATATGAAAGAACAGACTTTATTATAATTTAAGACATAGTTAATACACATGTATATATGTATAGAAGATAGACTAACTACATAGACTAACGATAAATATGAATTTTTATTTATAAACTTTGGGATATAATCTCTTAATGAAGCCATCACTTCTATAGTTATTAAAAATTAGTTAAATCGTCACATTTTCTTGTGTGATTTATATTTATTAAACTTTGTCTCAAGCTCAAAGCTTTTGTATTTTATTTAGAAAATCTAAATTACACATTTTCAAGTAACAACTTGTTAATTTTATAACAGTATATATATATATATATATATATATATATATATATATATATATATATATATAGGTTAATAATAAATTAAAAATGGGCAAGCGGTCTGTCAATTAAAACTCATTTATTTTTTTATGGCTATATTTCACGAGTTTATTGCTTCTTTATAGAGATAAAAAATAAATTACTTTTAATACACACACATATTAACATGTCTGTGTACGTCCCTTTCATTTTTTAACTCTACATTCTTATCTCCTGATGAAGCAACAAACTCGTGAAACATAGAGAGTTTTGATTGACAGACCGCTTGCCCGTTTCTAATTTATTATTAACCAGTATAGTACGGTCGATAATTCTTTTCAGTTATATATATATCATTAGGAGGTTTTCGCGGCTATAACTTGTGTTGACTGAATTTCTGGAACTGACCCGCGTTGAAGAGTCCGTGAACAGACTAGTTGCTACTCCACTGCTCTACTGAGTAGAAACTAGGCCGTTTACTGACTCCTCAACGCGGGTCAGTTCCAGAAATTCAGTCAACACATACACATATACCGGGTGCGGCAATAGTGTGTCGGCGGAGCTTAGCATGAAAACTAATAAAGTTGTAACAATGAAATTTTACGTACACATGTAGTATGCTACAGTGCATTTTCTAATTTTATTTATATATTTACAGGGTGTTCCAAATTTCCGCAACCACTTTCAATTTTTTTTTTTAATAGATTGCTATACTTTCTTGTTATTATGATGATAGCCACCCAAATTATCTTTGCAATGATATATGACAATGTGCACTTACAACTGTTAGTTTTGGTTTTATTGCAAATTTTGTTAAAATCTTGACAGTTGCAGCGTCTGACATTTTAAGTCTTAGCCTGAAAATGGGTGCAGTGCCTCACGTAACTTTTTTGTTACCAATTTATGGACTAACACGTTATATGTTTTGAGGGTGAACAACGTGACAACATATACAGAGTGTTAAATATGTCGTGCCAAAGTTATCGAAGTTTAAAGGCTGTTTTCTCTTTTTTTTTAAATTGAACCTATAATTTTTTTATTAGTCAGCAAATTCCTTGTAAAATTGCCGTTAAAATGATACCAATAACATAGTACTTATTTCTAGTATTTTCGAAGTTATAACCCTTTAATGGGATATACCTATGTTTATATTATTCAATATGCGGTGCATCTAATAGTTGGTTGGCCATGAAATGATATCAAACAAAGTAACTTTTACAAACACCTGTTTCTTAATTCTTTATTATTAGTTTTAGAATTACATTTTGTAATTTTTCAATAATAAAACAAAATTAATTTAAAATGTGTTCAAATATGTTTCCATTCTGCTCTACACATGCTCTTAATCGCCTCTGCATCGACAGACTTACATTTTGAGCCATGTTGTTTTCACTTAATTGAAGAAAAGCGTTTCTGATTCGTTGCTGCATGTTCTCTGCCGTTGTAGGAGGTGTTTCGTAAACTATATTTTTTACAGTAGGCCACAGAAAAAAAACACAAGGTCTGGTGACCGCGGTGGCCAGCTTATAAAGCTTCCTCTCCCAATCCACCTATTGGTGAATACCCTATCTAAATGTGTTCTTGCAGCAGCGCCGTAATGTGCAGGTGCACCATCATGTTGGTACCACAATCTCCTTATGACGTTATCTGGTAGGTCTTCTAACAGCAATGGTAAATTATTTTGTAGGAAATTTGTGTAGATTTCGCAATTTAAAGTATTACTAAAAAAGAATGGACCTACAATAGTGTTTCCTATGATGCCTCCCCAGGTGTTAACACTCCATTTTTGTTGGTATAAAATGGGTTGCACAAAATGAGGGTTTCTAGTGTCATAATAATGAGATGATTAGCAAATGTTGCTTCATCAGTGAAAAGCACATGATCTAGAAAATTTAGATCTTGTCGTA
The DNA here is from genome assembly GCA_935421215.2 of Melolontha melolontha. NCBI lineage: Eukaryota > Metazoa > Arthropoda > Insecta > Coleoptera > Scarabaeidae > Melolontha > Melolontha melolontha. The sequence goes on along the minus strand of OW285237.1, from coordinate 159,975,970 downwards.
ATTGGAATAGTAGCCATTCACAGCAAACAAGTCTCCTTTCAAAATCCGTTTGTAATAAGCCTTGATGATTTTGAATTTTGTAAGGGTGAAATTTATGTTTTTTAAAATCCTTCTTACAGCAGTGACTTCTATCCCGTGTTCTTTCGAAATTATCCTTGTAGATAAGCGCGGATTTTCCACAACGGACTGGACGACTGTCACTTCATTATCTTCTGTAACCATAGACTTAGTTCTTTCATGTTTGACATTCACTGAACCCGTCCGAAGAAACCTTGTCAACAAATTTTCAAAAGTCTTAATATCTGGTGCTCTTCGGTGAGGATACTCTATAGCATATGTTCTTGATGCTAAAAGTGTATTTCTATTGCTAGCGCCAAGAACAAATACCATGTCTATTAGCTCCTCTTTCGAAAAATTCATTCTAAAGAAACACAACTATAAACTATTACGGTATGGAAATAAAAAATAATGACAACAAAACGATATAACTGACAACAAGATAACAACTAATAACGAACAAACGAAAATTGATAATTAACTAGCCGAACTAAATTATAACAATTAAACGCGATTACAGTAAAGAGAAACTATTGAAAAACACTTTATATGGAAATTTTAAGTAGATATTTGACGTTTGGTTACATAGCAATTTTTGCTTAATATCATTTCATGGCCAACCACCCAACTATTAGATGCAGCACCGCATATTGAATATTATAAACATAGGTATATCCCATTAAAGGGTTATAACTTCGAAAATACTAGAAATAAGTAATATGTTATTGATACCATTTTAAACGGCAATTTTACAAGGAATTTGCTGACTAATAAAAAAATTATAGGTTCAATTTAAAAAAAAAAGAGAAAATAGCCTTTAAACTTCGATAACTTTGGCACGACATATTTAACACTCTGTATATGTTGACACGTTGTTCACCCTCAAAACATATAACGTGTTAGTCCATAAATTTGTAACAAAAAAGCTACGTGAGGCACTGCACCCATTTTCAGGCTAAGACTTAAAATGTTAGACGCTGCAACTGTCAAGATTTTAACAAAATTTGCAATAAAACCAAAACTAACAGTTGTAAGTGCACATTGTCATATATCATTGCAAAGATAATTTGGGTGGCTATCATCATAATAACAAGAAAGTATAGCAATCTATTTAAAAAAAAAAATTGAAAGTGGACTGTAGCATACTACATGTGTACGTAAAATTTTGTTACAACTTTATTAGTTTTCATGCTAAGCTCCGCCGACACACTATTGCCGCACCCGGTATATATACGAGTATATATATATATATATATATATATATATATATATATATTTAGTGTTTATAAGAATTAAAATTTATTTCTTATTTATTTTATTGGCCGCGTGCATAATATTGAAATAATAAGCTTTTTTTTGGTTTAGCGACCTTTATTGAAATTCAATTTATTTATCTAACGATGTTTCGACTTTTTTGTGTATAATTAAGTATTTTTCAAGTATAAATTTAGAACTAAAAAGAACAAGAAAATTACAAACGAAAGGCAGGAATTATATTTACATTATATGAATGAATTAAACTTAAGATAATGATTAGAGTAAAGAAAGTTAAAATTTAAACTTAAAATTTAAAAATTTAAAAATTTTTTAAAGGATACAAAACTCACCAATTTATTTTGTGTTAAAACACATGCCCAGTGCAAATGCTTGGTCGGAAACATGTCGACACCTTCACTACAGGGTCAGACTGCGTATCTCGGAATCTTAAGTGTAACTAATGTCTTGTTATAGAAACGAAATTTTTATATTATTCTGTTTTAAATTTTGTTTGGTCAGGCCATGTGTTTGGGAAAATACAGTGTGTTTACAGAGGGAAAAAAGATTTTTTTGTTTTGATTTTTTGTGTGGGTGGGGTTGTCTTCTATTGTTTAATGAGCGGATAATACAGTTTTGAAAGTCCATCAATCTCGTTTCGGTCGTTGATTGTTTTGTTATTTTTGAAAATGTGAATCATTTCTAATACCTCTCTAGCCTTTGTATTTTCTTGCTTGGTTATTATTTTTGTATTTTCAAAATCAAAATTGTGTTTTAATGTTTAATGATAGCTTTTTACTCTCTAGCGAGACATGAGGAATCTAGTCCTCCAAAAATTCCATTGCTGTTTTCCTACACTTTGCGTTATGTTCCTCAATGATTTCCTTTTTTTTTGTGTTACAATTTCATGCATCTTCTTAAAATATATCCACGATCGGAAGCTTATAGATATGCCATATACTTTTCATTCGTCTTAACTTTTATGTTTTACGATTTTTTTTATATTTATAATAGCTTTAAATGCTTCAATTCGTAAAAAAAGATATACAAGAATAATGACGTAACGATATTGCTGCAAGCAAAAATTACAAGATTTTTTCATCTTTCTATTAATAGAAAGAAATTCTAAAGAATTACGTAAATAGCAAGAAAGAATTAGATCACTCTATACATTTGGATTTTACTCGGATAAATTCAAGGTTATTACTTTATTAATGCTGAATCATTTGAATTAATATGGTAATCAAATTGACCATACGTAACTTTAAAACCAAACTATGTACCAAAATAAAAATTGTTTATCATGGAAACCACAAAATAATTAGGAAATAATAGGAAAGAAATTATATAATTATATACTAGATGTATCTTTTTCAAATTAAAATTAGTGAATTGAGTATAGTTATTATTAAAGAGGCGAAATTTATCTACGCGGCACATCAGTCAGATAGCACCAGATAGCTTCTGGCACAAAATATAAAGCATGTATTTTACATATAGTATGTAAAAAGCTACCACAGCCTTTTTTTAAGATACTGTCCTAGAGAACTCATACTTGCGGTGCCATCAGTCATAAACATCAAGAGTTGGTTTCTCGTTCAAATTTTTACAATATGTTCAACATCACCTTTGATATTACTTCAACAGTAGATTTTTCTTGTCTTTTACGAGATGGTAATAATATCCTAGTTAGCCTAGGCCATTTTTCTTGACAAAAACAGAATCTTGTTATAAGGGCACGAAATAATGACATTTTAAAAATGTCATTGTAAAATCTTACGTCGAGAACTTGAAGTATTGCTGTGGAATAAATTTTGAAACAAAGCATGTCGTGAAAATCGATAAATTGGAGTATCGAGGCATCATAAAATACTTGTATTTGAAGAGTTTAAGTCGTAAGGAAATTTATGACGATCTGCTTAACACTCTTGGCGATCAATGCCCATCATATGCGACTGTCAAAAATTGGATTGCGTCATTCATAAGAGGAACATTTTCCGTTGGAGATGAGAAACGACCAGGAAGGTCGATTTTGGTGTCCACCTCCAAAAATAAGTTTATAACGTGATATTATCAGACCGTCGAATTGACTGAGGCACTAAAGATGCCATGTGAATGCCTTCATCATATGGTTCGCGTCGATTTAGATATGAAAAAAATTTCTGCAATCTGGATTCCTAAAGGCTTAAACGCCGAACGAAAACAAGCAAGGGTGAAAGCATCACGGTGAATCTGTGCTCGTTTTGAAGGAGATCTAGATTTTTTGAACCGTGATATGACTATGGATGAAACATGGGTCTATTTTTACGACCCAGAAACAAAACCGCAATCGATGGAGTGGAAGCATCATGGCCAAGGCCTAAGAAGTTTTATGTTCAAAAATCCGCTGGAAAAGTTCCTGTTTCAGTTTTTTTGGGATATCCGTGGAATAATTATGATCGATTACCTAAAAAAAAGGTCAAACCATCACTGGAGATTCTTATTCTAAACCCACCCTGAGAGAGAAAATTAAGGAAACAAAACGTGGCATGTCCATTTTAGTATGCGCTGCAATAGAACTAAATTGAAATTTGACACTTAGCGGTATTTCCAATGATTTAGGCATATGCTGCTCTTCCGTTAACCGCATACTAAAATTAAATGGTTTTCGTAATTATAAATATTCCAAACATCATCAATTATTTTACGGCGATGAGTTTAAACGGATGAATTTCCGTTATTATATAATTAATTTCTCATTATGAACAATTTATTTTATTATTTGTAAGAGTAAATTTTTCTTTACATTACTAGAATTTAATTTAGTTTTTATTAGTTCTGAAATTTATTTAGTATACTATGAATAGTTTTTGTGACCTTTATTATTAAAATTTAATTTATTAAATCTCTTGATGCCTTATTTGCAATTTTCTTGATCGCTTATTAATAATATCATTACGCTTTGTGTAACCATCGTCAGTATAACGTATTGCAATTTACTCATTACCATAACACAGGACTAAACAATTTATAGTCCTTTAATTGTAATTTGGTAATTAGATAATTTTTCTTACGCGGCTCCATAATATGTAAGTATGGATGACATATGACATCGATGTTAACGCGCCTACAGCATTCAGGGGAATTGTATTAGGAGCCAGAAAATAATTGCACATTCGGATCGTTGCGTTTGCTCGGAATGAGACAGACTGTGTTGTGATTGGCTAAACGTGTTCAGGGGATTTTTATTCGGAGCGGGAGAAATATTCATACATTCGGAACGTTGCGATTGCTCAGAATGAGGCGGTATATTAATAAAGTTCTTGACAAAATATTGGTTTTATTGTATACGGCTTATACCACCATATGAAACGAGATGAACACTGCCCTGAGGGTACATAAAATAGAATGAGACGAGTTAAATACTGCGATTAGTAATGTAGCCTAATATTGAGACGAGTTTGACATCGCCCCAATACCCCATCGTACTAGCAAGTAAGATTGAAGATGACGGTTGATGTGGTCTATTGTAGGTACCATAATATTAACAGCACATTTTTTTTTAATCTGTTTGGTTCACAATATTTTATTCATATAAAATTAATGAAGTGTAGCCAAGTGTTTTGTTCTGAATATTTAATTTAAAGAATTTAATATAAATACAATAGATCATTAGCGATTCAATAAACAAAATGCAATCATTAAATATTGTCTGTTTACTTATCTTTTATCTAAATATTTTGAAAGCTCTGGGGTAGTATTTTCGATTAGTAAAACGGCTTTAACAAGAATCCTATTATTATTATGCTTCGTAATGTGAATCCAATAACAAGTGCGTAGGAAATAATATGTTGTCTTCCAATTTCCGATATACCGGGAATTAATTATAAGAAAAGCAAGCCATACAATGGAAAAAGATAAATCATTGACGAAAACTCGGTCGCGCTCGTGCGGCTAGTGTTAGAAAAGCAGTGTTTGCGAAAACGTGACCGTAGTGAAAATTTTGCTTAGTTCAGTGTTATATTACAGGTGACATAAATATTAACATATGCATGTAATTATAAATATATTTATTATTTATTTTTGTAGTATTGAAAATACATTAAGTAGTTTTCAAATCAACAGCTAATTTGATTTAGAAATAAAATAATTTTTTCAATTCTAATGTTTAAGTAATTAAAGAGAAACAAAAAATAGTTTGTGAATTATTTGATTTGAGTTTATCTTACAACACACATTTAGAAATTTTTATTGTTATAGTCTGTCCATAGATGTAAACTATTTAACTTCTTAACTAATACTCGGAAAAGAATCTCAACCCTTATAATCCCTTTCGATCACAGGTAGTTCACAGGGATGTATTCACAAAGATTATTATATATTATATATATAGTAAATTCAATCAGTTGGCGATTTAAGGTCTGGCTTAAGATATGACATTTGTATACTGTCTTTATATTTTATATCCTTGATAAAGGCATCATTGCTGAAACATGTAGGGTTGTTTTAAATATATATACTTTAAAGTAAAGCCAGACATTAAATCGCCAACTGATTGAATTTACCATATCATACCAAGGTCACGAAATAATTATATATATATACAGTCAAACTCGGATATAACGTACCCTAGATATAGCGAACGCTCGGTGATAACGAACAAAAACAATTTCCCCGATAAAATATCCTATGCTCGCAATATATTTTGCGCTTGCTTATAACGAACTCGTTTGTAGCGAACTCTCGCTTTTAAAGTTCAAGTTGTTAAGAGAAATATCTGCAATGACGCTTGGATATAACGAACCATACCCTTATCGCGACGGTTATTCTTCGGTAATTCCCCGTTGTATATGTATAGGTACATCGTAAGATCGATATGTTATTCTTGCTTTAGTTGTAGTCTAACTGTGATCTGATATACATACATAGATGCTAACGTTTATACATACATAAATAATCATGGTGAAACGAAAAGTGTTAACGATCAAAGAAAAATTATCTATTATTTCGGAATTAGAAGCAGGGCGTTCAAATTCAGATATAAGCCGGCAATTTAATTTACCAAAATCAACAGTGTCCACAATTAAAAAAAATAAAGAAAAGTTAAAAGGAGCAATCAATTTAAATGTTAGTTAAATTAAGAAGAATTAGAAAACCTATAAGAAAAGACGTGGATAATGGTTTAATAAGATGGTTTAGCTACCAAAGAAATCAACGTGCATCGATTACTGGAGAAATGTTAAAATTTAAAGCAGAAAAGTTAGGAAAACTCCAGAATACTAATTTTACATGTAGCAGAGGTTGGATAGACAGATTTAAAAAAAGACATAATATCGTTGCAGGAAAAATACATGGCGAAGCCGCAAGTATGTCAAAGCAAACTGTTAGCTCCTGGATTAAAGACATTTGGCCGAATTTAAGAAGAGGATATGAAGATGTTGATATCTTTAACGCAGACGAAACAGGACTATTTTACAGAGTAACACCTGATAAAACTTTAAAATATCAAGGGGGAAAATGTGTTGGCGGTAAGCATAGTAAAGAACGCATAACCGTATTAGTGTGTGCAAACATGACCGGATCGGTAAAGCGAAAGCTATTAGTTGTGGGAAAGTCGAGGACTCCTAGATGTTTTAAAAATTGTAATCAATTACCCGTTTCTTGTGCATCAAACAAAAGTGCGTGGATGACGTCTGTATTGTTTGAAAATGAGCTAAGACAATGGGACAAGGAATTAAAAAACAAAAATAGAAAATTTTTTTAATGGTGGATAATTGCCCAGCGCATCCCCATATAGAAAATTTAAAATTCACTAAGCTGGTCTTCCTTCCTCCTTGTACTACAGCAATACTACAACCGATGGATCAAGGAGTAATTTACTGCCTGAAATCACATCACAAAAGAATTCTCTTGACTCGGTTATTTAACTGCCTTGAAAATAAAGAGAATTTAAACATTTCATTACTAGACGCTATAGTAATGATCAATACTGCTTGGACACTAACTTCAAAAACTATTGAAAACTGTTTCCGCCATGCTGGTTTTCTGCGTAATGCGTTATTTGATGAGGATGATGATCTTCCGTTATCACAATGGATTTTAAAATATGCTGGTGATGAAGATGATGATAACCTTCCTCTTTCAACGTGGATAGATAGAAATAACATTAATAATCCATTTAACAATGAAGATTTGACCAGATATACAAATGTTGACAGCGAATTAATAACTACTGAAGCTCCATCTGATGCAGAACTTATAACAAATTCTTTTGAAGATGATTTACAAGAGGTCATGGAAGATTCAGATATGGAAGAAAACGCAGCGAGACTACCTACCATTGGAGAAGTGTATAATGCCTTGAATGTTTTATCAACTTATATTACCTTTACAGATGTAGATCATAGTATAAAAGACATGTTTAATCTGTTACAAAGTAAGATTGAAAAAGATATGTTAACAAAAAAATCTACTCAATTAAAAATCACGAATTATTTTTTTCTGAATGATGTTTTTTAATACTACAGTTATACTTTCTTAATGTAAGTATGTATTTACTATGTTTATTTAGTTCTATGTGAAAATTAAATATGTTTATATGAATTAAACTCTAGTGAATATTATTTTAAATACAAAGTATGAAAAATACTAAAAATCGTTTATAACGAACACTTGCTTTGAACGAACAATTTTTTTTCCTTTTGCGCGTTCGATATAACCGAGTTCTACTGTATATATATATAATTTTTCGATTTTTTTAGTCGTTCTCTTAATTATAAATGGTTAATTATATCTTGTAATTCAACTTGGTAATTAAATAAAATCAAATAAAAATACTCATTAACGTTTCGACCTTTATTATTGTCTTCATCAGAATAAATGCTGATTATAATACTAGATGTTTTCTGTAAACTCATATATTTTTCTGAGGAGGTAGGTTTAGCGTACCAGATAGTGTAGATTTTTTATTATTTTTTATTAAGGTCATATCTAGGAAATTTAATTTGTCATTCATCCTTGTTTCTATTATGAATTGTAATTTTTTATGGTAATTGGTAAATAATTCTACTATATAATATGATTTTTGTGGGGAATAGATAAAATGTAATCGTCACCATATCTTCTATAAAGTAGTAGTTTAACTATCATTTTATAGAATGCATGATTTATCATAGTGCCATTAAGAAAAGCTTTATTATAAATCCTGTAGGGAGAACCATGAAATTGATCAGCCATCAACACAGAAAAGACATATTAAATAAAATAAAAACCATTTTATCAGAGAATAATTATCCATCCGCACTATACAGCCTGTTCCGCGACTCGACCGACAAATCTACACCATATACTCTGGCGGTCATTACGATCAAAAAATGTTATATGACCTATAGGTGAATTCCTCTAATTTAGTAAGCCTTGACATATTAACGTATGATTGACAAATTTGTGACTTTTGTGTTGTAATATTAATTTAAGTCATTATGCCGCGTTTTACTAATGCAGAATACGCTGAAATGGTTTTCTTATATGGTTTTTACAATGGAAGTGGACGTGCTGCAGCTGCGGAGTACATTAGGCGATACCCAGATTACATTGTTCCTCACCACACAACATTTTCAAACGTTTTTCGCTGTTTAAGAGAGACAGGATCTTTCCCAAATTGTTGTGTAGAAAAAGATGGATTTGGAATCGCTGAAGTAGTTTTAAATGAAGTTGAACGAAGTCCTTCTACCAGTATTCGTAGAATATCTCATACAAAGGGAATTTTTCAAACCAACGTATGGATAATTCTGCACCTTAATGGGCTTTATCCTTATCGTTTACAAAAAGTCCAGCATTTACTTCCTGAGATTTAGAAAATCGAGTACGGTATTGCTAGTGGTTACAAAATAATTTGGACGTTATTCCACACATACTTTTACGGATGGAATGGTATAAACAATACACGTAATTCTCATATCTGGACGGATCAAAACCCACATGGAACAATCGTAGTTAACCATCAACATCGTTTTTCCGTCAACGTGTGGTACGGCTTGTTAAATAATCATCTAATTGGCCCTCATTTTATTGAAGAACGTCTTAATGCAGAAACTTACCTCCACTTTTTGGAAGAAGAATTGCCGAATTCCTTGGAAGATATTCCTTTGGAAGCTCGTCGTAGCATGTGGTTTCAGCAAGATGGGGCAGTACTACATTTTGGGAGGCAAGTGACTGTGTTTCTTAATGAAACCTTTCCGGAAAGGTGGATAGGACGAAGTGGTTCTGTACACTGGCCAACTCGGTCACCTGATTTGTTGCCTTTAGATTTTTTTTGTGGGGTTGCCTCAAATCTCGTGTGTATAGTAATGGTAAACCAGATACACGCGATGAGTTGACTGACCATGTAGTTGAAGCTACTAATTCTCTATAATTCTCTAAAGAATGAATTGACATCATTTAACTGGCAACATTTTATGACACGAAGCATTGCTGCTTGTTTAGAAAAGGGCGATTCTCATTTTGAACAGTTACTGTAATTTTGTGTTAATTATCTTTCAATTTATGAATAAAATTTCCTTTCCCATTTTTTTAAATTTAAATTCCATCGATATCTACGAAACAAAGAGGAATTCACCTACAGGTCATATAACATTTTTTGATCGTAATGCCCGCCAGAGTATATGGTATAAATTTGTCGGTCGAGTCGCGGAACACCCTGTATAATATGATAATAGAACAAGGGGTGCACAAAATGTATAATCACAAATAATATAGAGTTAATAAACAAGCAAACACACCGAAAAAATATCGTGTGTTCCTCAACTATCAGAAAAATTTAACAATTTTTTTATAAAAAAATATGAGATCCGCATTGCTCACAAAAATTACAATAATTCTAAGTTTCACTAAAACAAAATTAAAGGACAGAAAAACAAATCACATGTAGTTTAGATGTGAAAGTACTCCAAACGGAAAAAACTTACGAAGCAAGAGTAGTATTAGAACTAATTTATATTAAAAAACAAGTAGAAAACGCCGTCAATGACAGTAATGAAATTGCAAATTTATCAAAATTATATTTTCCTATAATATAATATACATATTATAAATAAAGTAAAAATTAATTTAGATATTTAACATTTACTTAAATATTTTAAAACTACCCACACGAAGTCTGAAAGTATCAAATTGCATGCACGGACAAAACACAAGGAATTTAAAATAAACACATGCTTTAAATTTGATAAAATTCAGTTCACTCCTATATGTAGAAGAGACAATGTGGCACATTTTGTTTTAAGTAAAATAGTTCAAAAACTAAAAAATGTAAAAATGAAGAATACAAATTATAAGTACCACAATTAATGTATTATTAATTTAAATTTATATTTACAGAAAGCATATAGGATTATAATCAACATTTATTCTGATGAAGACAAAAATAAAGGTCGAAACGTTAATGAGTATATTTGAGGAATAGTTATCAAACCGAATTACAAAAAATAATTAACCATTTAAACAGATAGATAGATAGAGTTGATCTTGAGGAATGCAGCAAAACAATATTTTTATAGGTAGTTCCTTATTTCTTAGGGGGTATGCTTCATCAGGGTTTTGTAACTATGATAAGAGATGCATAAGTTAAATTAATTAAACATGTTAATAAAAATTACTTACATTTAGAACTTTTGTAGCAAGTTCTCAATATAACTTTCACACAAATATGAACTTGAATTGTTATCTCACACTCGACTTTTAATAATATTTTTATATTATTAAAAAATGTTTGTGTCTTATACAAAACAATAGAGGCTTATTATTGGGTTTCTACGGATTTGGGGAGTGGTTTTGTTTTTCTTGCTGAAATACGGCTTTATTTGCAACCTTGTTGTCCCAAGGCATTTCTGTTTCTTGTGAAACTTTGATTCCATAATCATCCTCTAGTCACACAGTTTATACCTAAGGACTTCCTACATCCAAATTATCATGTATGTAAACTTTTTTGACTATATTTTTGTACCTCTAATTTGATTCTTTATTTGTCGTAGCTAAAAATGATATTTTGTGGCAGTCATGGTATTGATTTACTTATTACAATATCTCCTGTAGTAATACTTTTGTTATAAATAGTATACCTAGTTGTTAAACTAGAACTGTCAATTGAAACAGTTGTCCTGTTGCTACATAATTTTTTTTTTATAAAATTTTCCCCCAAAGTAAACTTGACCACATTAAAAAGTTTCTTTTTAGATAACTACGTTATTGTAAAAATAATCTGTTTACAAATTAGCGGAAATATAACGGGTTGGCCATTTAATGTTGCGGTTTTAAAAATGAGTCTTTTATTCCCGTGGCGCATGGATTAAATATGGTGGAGAATGCATGGTTTATGCAAGACGGGGCTCGTCCGCATCGCACGGAAGAAGTTTTCAACATTCTTGAAGAACATTTCGGTAACAGAATCATTGGTCTTGACGCTCAACAGTTTACAGGCGGAGGGATAACATGGCCACCATATAGTCCAGACCTCAATCCTTGCGATTTCTACCTGTGGGGATCATTAAAAGATACGGTATATCGCGATGGTATAGACACCCTGGATGACCATGAAATGGCAATACGGCAGCGAATAGAAGCGATACCGTACGCCACACTTCAGGCAGTTTGTGGAGAATTTGAGAAGAGGCTGCGAAATGTTATCGTTGCTCGAGGCTCTCACTTCGAAAACCTGATTTATTAAACCGCAGATCTTGTTGTTTAATTGCACAAATAAATCATTTTTTTAAATTAATGGTTTGTATGTTTAATATGACTTCAAAAACCGCAACCTTAAATGGCCAACCCTGCTCACAAAAGTAATAATATTTGTTGCAAAAAAAGTAAGAAATAAATTATTAATATTCCGTATCAGCTTTATCACATAATTAAAAATATTTTTATTATATGTAATTCCACAGATCCTACGTTAAGCACTTATATCCATAGTAGAGTTTAGTTATATTCTTCCGTGAGTAGCATTTCATTTAAAAAATGAATGCTGAAAGCCGTTACTTTGTGGTAATCCATTGCTATTCAAAATACGCAATGAAACTTTATTTCTACCACCTTATGTGATCACTTATTGTCGAAACCGCGATCACCTTAAGTAGTAAAAACAAAATATTTTATTTTGTCTTTTGTATTCCACATTTTCCGCTTCTTATATTTTATACTTGTCATAATGGGAAGGCATTATCGACTAATTCTCATTATTTCTGAAATAAAACTAAAGAAACTACACAACTATGATGGGCCTTGAACATTGATCGGTGCAGGATTCGAGCCATCTGTGTCTGATATATCACATCGAATATCTCGATACACCTTCTACGCTGTACTGTATTAAAATAATTTAAAAGTAAACAAAAACATATTTTAATTTAAATATAAAGACGGTAATACGTTGAAAATGTAAAAATCCTTTCAAAAAATCTATTTACAAGGATCAGCTTATACTATAATCTATATACCTGGGTGCGGCTAAATGATAGGTACTATTTGGGATGTCAATAAAAACCAAACCACATAAACCAAACATTTCATATTTTATTTCTTAAATCTACATTTCATGCCATTCAGGAGCGTTATTTTTTAAAAATGATATCTTTTAAATGACGGCCATTATTGTAGATGCACTCTTGTAGGTTCTCACGGAAGCGCGTCATTACCCGATGGATCATTTCTTGGGAAATTGCGGCAATTTCTTGTCTTATGGCTGCCTTTAATTCTTCCAAAGTCCGCGGACGATGTGTAAAAACTCTCGATTTGAGGTAACCCCAAAGAAAAAAGTCGCAAGGCGACAAATCAGGCGAACGCGGCGGCCAGGCGAGATCACCCCGCAAAGACACCACTTTGTTTGGGAACATGTCTTGAAGAAGATTAAGTGAACGACGCGTGGTGTGCGATGTAGCACCATCCTGCTGGAACCAAAGATGTTCTCGGTGATTTTTGTTCAACTCGTTAACTTTTGGACGCAGGAAATTGTTAATCATATCAAAATATCGATCTCCGTTGACTGTTACCGTTATTCCATCTTCTTCGAAAAAGTAAGGGCCCCACACGCCGAATTCAGATATTGCACACCAGACGGTAACCTTTGGACTGTGAAGTGGTCGCTCATGTAATTCCTGTGGATTATTTGCCGACCAATAACGGAAATTTTGCTTGTTTACGGTACCCGATAGATGAAAGTGAGCTTCATCGCTAGACATGAATACAGCGCCTCGGGGAATGTTTTGAAGAATATCCCGGCATGAATTTGTACAGGTTTCAAAATCTCTTTCTCTTAATTCCTGCACTACCATCATTTTGTACGGATGCATTTGGATTGAGTTGTGTAAAATTCTTCGAACACTTCTATCGGAAATTCCCAAAGCAGCTGCATGCCTACGAGCTGAACGCCTAGGAGACTGTTGTACGGAATCTCTTACTGCATTCACATTTTCCGGTGTTCTTACTGTCCTTGGTCGGCCAGTAGATTTTCGTCTAAGCGCAGAACCTGTTTCCCTGAAGTTTAGAACCCACCGACGAATTGTTCTTCCATCCGGAACCGCGCCATGCCGAACAACATCAAACTGATTACGGAAGGCACGCTGCGTCGCTATTACAGATTCCATATTTCTAATAAACTCCTCGACAACGAAAGCACGATGCACTCCGCTCCAAGCCATGTCGATAACTGAAAATTGCATACTTTTGTCTACCTAACGCGACCGCGTGCACAGTGTTGCCGGTTTTACAAAGCGAGCAACCACTATTTGAAATCCTACCTACCTTTTTGCCGCACCCTGTATTATTCTATACTTTAATAACACTGATGTGTTGATGTTCAACTAATTGCGAAACTTTTGCACATTTTGTATTACATTTCACACGTTATTCCTAATACATACGTTAAAACAGCTAAACATTAGTTTACGAAATACATGCTAAATCGTATGTAAAACCATTTACGTCTTACTGTCACTTAAATATGTGCGTCTCTTCCGATTCTTTTTTTCTTGGAACTAAAAATACATCGTCCTTATTTTTGGCTTTATTTATTTTTGTTTTTCCTTTTTATTTTCATAGTTCATGCTATTGGTATAAATCTATTTTATTAACTTTCTTCCATCCATACCAGGGCCCTTGTGTTTGTCTATTTTATTAGTAGAGACCGGACGCATTAGGCCGAAATTACGATGGACCATATAAATAGCCTATAACATCGCTAACTACAACACGCAGTTATTGAATAGCACTATTCATTCGGTTAACCGCACATATGTTTTTCGTCGTTGAATTGTGACGTAATTACTTCAACATTACAGTTAAATTATAGATAATATAGAAGGGTGAGGAGTTTTAATAATTTATTCTATTTATTAATTTATATTCCGTAAGATAAATAAAGTACAGTGAGTTAGTTTCTTTTTTTCATTGTTTTAACTGTTGATTGGAAAACAAACGGGTGGTGATCTATAAAATACGAAATACATTTTTATTTGTTCATTTTGTAGTTCAAGTTGAGTAAAGGAGTATTAATATTAACTAGCAATACTTTCTCAATGTTCTCTTCTGTAAAATTTGTTCTCTTTGAATGAAATGTGCATCCTTGTAGATAGAAAACGTCCTTTCTACATCGCAACTGGTTATGGGTGCATACTGGAAATATTCTTTTATTTCAGCGTATTTATCAATTGAATTTTGAGGCATTGTCCCCATACACAATTGCCGCAATGTTATTAAATCTGGATTTCTATTAAAAACTGCGTCTTACTTTTGCCGAAAGCCACATTCGAACTCCCTTGGAATATTTTTCAAATTATTAATAGCCACATATAATGTGGTCAAACCATCATTTAATTTGAGATTTTGATTTTCAAAATAAGTGACTAATTTTGGCAAATTTCCGGAGTTCCTGAAGAAAGTACAATTGATTTTTTAAATTTGGCATATGTATAAATTCCTTGCACTTAGCAATACTTCGAGCATCGTCACTTAAACATGTAACGAAATTTTGTAAACTATCGAAATTCCCTGCATAGAAACTAGTAGTTTCCAACCATGTTCCCCATCCCAATTACTGGAGAGGGAGGCAGTGACGAAGATGGAAGTTTTTACCTCTAAAGAGCTACTCTGAATGGTGCTTTTCTGAAAAATAATATCACTTCTCACCGCAAATATATGTAGTTATCGGAATTCAGATCTTCTTTGAATTCACGTCAACTCAACCATGTAACAAATTCCTATGATAGGTTGCTTGATTTAATCTTTACCAATGTTAGTTGTCAGATCGAGATATTACATCATACTTCCGCGTTGATTTGCTAAGATTTTTCCTTTTGCATTTCTAGCAAAGAAGTAATTTATTTCACATCAAATGATAATATCCAGTGCAACTCTAGTTGTGCAAACTTTATGCAGTTTTATACTGAATTTGGCCAATGTTGATTGGCCATTCATTAACTTGTACACTGATGTACATGCTATTCTTTTTACACTATATTATGTAATCAATTCTATAGTGAACAATTATGTTCCAAATTTTTGGTTGTCGTCGTTGTCTTCCATGGTACAATATTGACATAAAATACATATTAAGGATTAACGGAGCATTATTCAAGGAAGCGCAAAAAGAGTAGGTCGTTCTATCGCCGGAACGAATTTAATATATTGAGATCTTTAACGAAGCTAGAAATCAAAGAAGCTTTCGTTGAGCGTCAGCCCTAGTAGGATCAGAACCCTATTTCATTCTGAAAATTTATAAATAACGGAAGAGATAGTCCGAGAATATTTAGTTGCATGACATTTCAAAAAGTTTATTATTATTATTATTAAAAATTTAATGATAGACGTACTAAAATATAATCCAAACTCCAAAGAAAATATTGTAATAAAATAAGTAAATATTTTATTCGGTCGTGTCTATATACTATATATATATATATATATATATATATATATATATATATATGCGATTGTCGCTATAATTTATTGCATTAAATTCTACAATCCGGCAAATCACTTTTGCCCTAGATTGTAGACGCAACAAGCCGCGGCGTCAACTGTACAAGTTGTCAGTACAAATGAAAAATGAAAAATTTCTGAAATACATATCCACCCGGATTGTGCAAATATCGGTACTGTTTCACTGTTTTTACAGATCATCAGTGCACATTATTCGGAGACAGACATGACTTTCACTTCTATACTACGGGTATATATACGAACTATAATTCATATATATTAATATATATATATATATATATATATATTAATTTTTTTCTGTCCATGTTCTTTCCTTTCTCTGCGGTATTTTCGTTATTACTCTATCCCATTGCGTTTTTGGCCTACCCCTTCTTTTCTTTTTCAGCATTTTTGTCCATACCATACTCTTTTACCATACTCTTTTAACTGGTCTTACCCCTTCCATTCTTTGTAAGTGGCCCCACCAACTCAGCTGTCTCTTTTCTATGAATTTAGGTGTTGGTTCTATTTCTAGGTCTTCTCGTATTTTGACGTTTCTAATTTTATCCAGTTCCATAACTCCTCGGACTCGTCTCAGGTATTTTATTTCGACAGCCTGTAACTTGTCTCTCGTTTAAAACTCAGGATTCGCAGCCAAATATCAGTATGGGTCCAAATATCGCATTAAATACTTTAATTTTTGTGTCTCGCGAAATTTCTTTGTTGTTTATGAATTTCTTGTTCATCATATAATAGAGCTTTAATGTTTTCTCTATTCTCTTGTTGATTTCTACTTCTTGTGTTCCCTTTTAATCTATTGGCACTCCAAGATATTGGAAGGAAAGTCTTCACTTGATCTATTTTTACACCGTCGATTTCTATATTTATGTTTTTTGGTGCATCTCCTATCGTCATCACTTTTGTTTTATTTCCATCTATTCGTACTCCATGCTTTTTCAGCTCTGTGTTCCATATTTCTAAATTATTTTGTAGTTCTTTTTCACTTTTAGCGATTATCACATCATCTACAAAAACTCCCTCCGAGATGTCTACCCTTTATAGTTGTACGTGTCCAACATTAAATTTAATAGTTTTTGTTGGGCATTGCTTTATTATTTTCAGCCAATGTTGACTGGCCATTCATTAACTTCTCCACTGATGTGCATGTTGCTCTTTTTACACTATATGACGTAATAAATTCTATAGTGAACAATTCTATTTCAAACTTTAAGAATTTTGGTTGTCGTCCTTATCCTCCACGGTACAATACTGGCATAAAATACTTATAAAGTATTTCATCCACCTGATGGAGCCATTGTATGGCGAAACAATATTGTGGTATTTACAATAAAAGAATTTTTGAAACTAGAAGTTTAATTACTTATTTCTTAGCGTTACTTATTAAGTATTAAGGAAGCCTTATTTCACGAAGTGCAAAAAGAGTAGATCGCCCTATCACCAGAACGAATTTATTAGATTGAGATCTTTAACGAAGCTTGAAATCAAAGAAGGTTACGTTGAGCATCAGCCTCACGTAGAAGCAGGACTCTGCTTCAATATGAAAATAAAGGTTATTATTATTATTGTTAAAAATTTAATGATAGACGTACTAAAATATAATCTAAACTCCAAAGTAAATATTGTAATAGAATAAGTAAATGTTATGTTCGACCAAGTCATAATAAAGAAGTAGTTTTGCGAGAATGCAATGCAGATTCGTGAGAATCATCAACAGCTAGTGATTCTTTGCTATTTTTAAGATTATGTTTCAGGAAGAAAGAGATTAATCATTCCATAAATATCCATAACAGCATGTATTTATAATAGAACGTAATGAATATGTACAATTTGATTGAATCAATAAATCATACTTAATGATAGCTTCAACCTTATTTCCTCCTCATTAATATGCTACTTAGTATTGTTTTAATTCGGACACAAGATTTGTTTTGCCATTGGCACTAATGATTGCTAATTATAATTCGGGCTGCGTTCCACATAAAGATTGCGAAACAAATTCAAATTATATCCACCTACGTACTCCTAATTCATTTGTCTATTCCGGTCAAACTTCTGGTTTTAATTTCCGGACAGTTTGTTTCATGAATATTTTTGTGATCTTAAAGTTATTTCCTTATTTCTCTGCAGCAAATTTAAACGCTTAAATTGCAAACAGCTACGTATAGTATCGTTTTAATCCGATATATATATATTATAAATAGATGCTCTAAAAAGTTCAAAATATTTAAATATTTACTATACTGACGTAACGATAATTTAAAATTCAATATCAACTCAAGTAATTATTGCCTTCTATTCATTATTACAGACTTTTCATATCTTATACATACATACACACGTATTAATTTACAATTGAAATAATTGTAAATCACTGTCCGGGCGCGCGAAATGTATTAAAACACGCTAATTTCTAATAAACATAAGATAAATATCTGGCTGATACGTAATGTGTTTTCACACACATATATATATACATATATGCAAGCATTGCGACATTCAGTAGTATGTGAGCAGCAGTGTTCTATGTTGTGATATTAAGCAGACAATTTAGTTTCGATTAGATATACACAACTTGATTTGTGTGTGTATACCAGCAGTTTTGAAAAAATACTTGTGTGTGTTTTGTTTTGCATTGAAAGACTATCAAAATGAAGTTGAAAATAATTCTCTTACCAGACAAAAAGGCCCTAAAGGTAATTAACCTGTTTATCGAAATCAAGAAAGATTTAAGTTAAATTTTTTTAAATTTTTGTAATTTTCTAAACTAGTTCGTGCAATGATAAGGTACTGTTATTTTTTAATCAATTATTAACGAATTGCATGGGCAACTAAGAAAGTAACAAATATTTTAATGATAACTATTATTAACTATTTTTAAAAATTTTTTTCTATATTTACAAATTTTTCATGAAAAATTTGATTATTATCAGAAACAATATATTGAATATATATATATTACTTTAATATATTATCATCCATACATATAAACATATAATTTTAATTAACAATATTTTCATTACATTTT
Organism: Melolontha melolontha; assembly: GCA_935421215.2. Classification (NCBI taxonomy): domain Eukaryota; kingdom Metazoa; phylum Arthropoda; class Insecta; order Coleoptera; family Scarabaeidae; genus Melolontha; species Melolontha melolontha. The sequence continues at coordinate 159,956,664 of OW285237.1, read as the reverse complement.
AATTAAAATCTTAAACGTTTTTTTATGAAACATATTTAAAAGAATATTAGAAAAAAAAACAGGAAGCTATATCGACATAGAAAATAAAACTAGTGAGGTTACAATTAGTAATCTGTAACTTAAAAAATTAATTAAAAGTTTAACATTTAAACACTTTTGTCCAAAACAACGATTAATAGTTTTTCATGAATTTGAGGAGACAAGATTTAAAACAGTTAATTTTCTTGACAAACACATTGTTGATTGTTTTGTTCTAGTGTAAAATCCAATTGAGTCTCAAGCATATTTGATTTACATCATCCATGTGAACATCTTGCAATATTCATAACGTAAATGTAGATCTCGGTTTCCGGGTTGGAACCGCGTCGAGTTAGGCGTAATTGCCAACGTTTCGTCCACTGTTTCAAGGGACATCTTCAGGGCTGTACGTAGATGTCCGTCGTTTCGCAGTAGCTTGAAGAATGCTATGACAGAGACCGGTACAACTTATATAGGGGGGGGGGGGTCAGATGGTGGCCTGCTATTGGCTGGGGACAATGAGCCAATGGCATGCGTCGTATGGGCGTGGTGATTCTTAGTAAAGTTCAGTAGAGTTTGCCACGTCGGATGTAACGTATAGCCATCGTCTCTATTGAGATTGCGGGGATGTTTGTAAATTTCAATCCGTGAATCTATTGAAATTTACAAACATCCCCGCAATCTCAATAGAGACGATGGCTATACGTTACATCCGACGTGGCAAACTCTACTGAACTTTACTAAGAATCACCACGCCCATACGACGCATGCCATTGACTCATTGTCCCCAGCCAATAGCAGGCCACCATCTGACCCCCCCCCCTATATAAGTTGTACCGGTCTCTGTCATAGCATTCTTCAAGCTACTGCGAAACGACGAACATCTACGTACAGCCCTGAAGATGTCCCTTGAAACAGTGGACGAAACGTTGGCAATTACGCCTAACTCGACGCGGTTCCAACCCGGAAACCGAGATCTACATCTAGAGAACTACCGCGGAAACCTACACCTACATTCATAACATAACTTATGTTTTGCTGGTTTATCAAGTGTATAAAAAAATATTACAAAACAACAAAATAAATGAACATAGAAAATAAAACTAGTGAAGTTACAATTAGCAATCAGTACTAACATTAAAAATCAATTAAAAGTTTAGCATTTAAACAATTCTGTTCAATAATTTTTTTCATAAATTTCACGAGACAAGATTGAAAACGGTCACTTTCTTGAAAAACACATTGTTTTGTTCTAGTTTAAGATATAACTGAGCCTTAAGCATATTTCATTTATATCATGCAATGTACATAACTAGTGTTTTGCTGATTCATCAAGAATATTAAAAAAATATTACAACAAAATAAATGAACATGGAAAATAAAATTAGCGAAGTTAGATTAGCAAATCAGTAACCTTAAAAATATTAATTTAAAGTTTAGCATTTAAACAATTCTGTTCAAAAGCTAGATTCAATAATTTATTTCATGAATTTCAGGAGAACATTGTTTTTTTTCTAGAGTAAGGTCTAATTGAGCATTCATCACATTTCATTTACGCCATTTTTCATAATGGATATCTAGTATTTTGCTAGTCTTATATAACTTAAAAATCTAAGTTTAGTGTCGATTATCTTATAGGTTGTAAAGTCTTATAAGTATATTTGTAATTAATTCCAGAAAATATCTTTTCGGAAGAATTATTTTGAGATTCTATTATGTATATTTATAATTGAATTATAAATAGTAGCATTAATAAACTCATTTAATATTTGGAAAAAGTATTAAAAGTAACCATTTTTGGAAATTGATTTAATACTGATACATATACAAATTAAAAATAATTTTCCCTTTATATGAGTTAATATGTCAATATTATAAACAGTTTTATTATATACACAATTTTTTTTATATAAAATTATACAAAATAATATAATTGACCTGACATACATGGAAAACAATGTATGTACCTATGTATTTGTCTTCTCAAAATATTCTTCTTTTTTCTGAAATATTTTACTGTTTAACGAAGTTAATGTCGCCCAGGTACAAGCACACTTCTAACAAGTCTTAACGTGCAAAAGGGCAACTGACTAATCATGGTATAATACGATAAGTTATGTTCAGTATATATCTGATGCACAGTGTGTATCGTTCTATAAAAGTACGTTATATTAGTGGGTTAAAAAGTATACAGACTTGTAAGAAATGTACTACATTAGGCATATCTGGGTTCGTAACTATATAAACTAGTTTCTACAACAAATTTTAAAATTGCTCTTTATATTGTTGTTTGTTAATATTTCATTCTTTAATTTAAAACTCTTTAAAATTTTCCTCAAGCTAGATTTCTGAAAAGATGTATTATGTATCTATTCATATTTGTTTATTTAAATTTATAATTATCTCCAAAATATTCCAGTAGGATAGATTTTTTAAATAGTTAATTGACGAAGGAGATACTTGTTGAAACTTCATTATAACGCTAAGAAATAAGTAATTAAATTTCTAGTTTCAAAAATTCTTTTATTGTAAATACCACTACAATATTGTTTCGCCATACAATGGCTTCATCAGGTGGATGAAATACTGAATATGTACAATACAAGTTTGAATATTTATGTGAAAATTATTGGGGAAATGGTGGTGGAAAAATTTTTCCAATCTTAAATTTAGTAGAGGGGAGTTGTTTAAATCGAGTTGGTCATTTAAAGCTAATCCTAAACTATTGTATACACAATTACCAAACAAGGGATGTGTACTAATTATAGTTTCTAAATTATTCTTGAAAATTTCCGCTAATAAGGGGCTTGGTGGGTTTCCCATTGCTAGACCCTCTGTTTGTTTATAAAATTTCTTTTTAAATTGAAAATAATTTTGTTCCAGGCACGTTTCTAAGAGCTGTAAAATTTCGGTCTTTGTGACAATGTTCGTGTTTCTACGTTCTAGTTGTAAAGTAATTAAATCTATTACCTCCTGGGGTGGGATACTAGTGAACAAATTCGAGACATCAAAAGAAATGAGTTTACATTTGTTTGGTAATTGCAATTTTAAAATGTTGTTAATTAATTGCTGGGAATTTTTAACGGAGAACTTAGATTTGAATTTAGTGTGTGTAAGAATTAAATCTATTAAGTGTTTGGACACATTTCTACAAGGTGCTTTTACGTACGATACTACTGGTCGTATAGGTGTATTGTCTTTATGTAGTTTAATTAAACCGTATAATTTGGGAGCTAGGGGATTCATAGTGGTTAATATACGTTTTTGAGTGTTATTAAAAAGCGAACCTGATTTTTCTATAGTTTGTTTAATCTATTTTTGAAATTTGTTAGTAGGATCAGATTTAAGTTTTATGAATGAATTATTATCGAGGAATTCATGAACTTTATGTATGTAGTTTGATTCCGGAATTGCTATAACTGTATTTCCTTTATCAGCTTTTGTAAATATAATATTGTTACTAGTCGCTTTCTGTTTAATTGTTTTAATTATTTTATTTTCAATATTAAAATGCTTAGTAGTACGGTAATTTTATAGAATATATTTAGCTGCATATTTATTTCCCTGGTTATCCTTTTGCTTATCTAAGGCTAAATCTGTTTCTACTGCTAAGATTTCTAAGTGTTTATTATTAATGTTAGGGGTTAAGTTGTATTTGAAACCTTTAGATAAAAGATTAATTTCTTCGGTTTTGAATTCTACATCCGTAAGATTTTTTATATAACGTGTGTTCATTTGAAAAGTCAATCTAGGTTACTTTGAAATTTTGATAGACTAAGACGCATATATGTATATTAGTATGTGTTTGTTGTTCCGTAAACGTAAATCCAAATGACATTTGATAATGTCAATCACATTTGTTATTTATTTGTATGTATGAAACTGTCAAAATATACTTCGTAGGTTAAGTAGTAAATTTTAATTTACGACGTACTTCAAAATGTTCTCAGTAAATCACATGCTACTAGATTGACTTTTCAAATGAACACCCGTTACATTTTCCATATTTTTTTGAAAAAGTAACTAACATATTCGTAAGATGAATCAAAGTATATATTTACCTATAAATATAACTAGACTAATAATTACAATATGAAACAGACATGTAAAACAAATTTACATATCTGTAACTGTACACATGGACAATACATCTCGTATTTTCAGCATTTACTTCTGCTTAATACATATGTTTCTGCCATCTAGGCGTCATCAGTCAAGCTAGTGAAGCCAGTGAAGCTAGACTAATAATAATTACATGAGTAATGTTTAGTATAAAGATTCAATAAAAGCAAATGAAGCATAAACATATATTTTTAGTAAATAAGATAATATAGAAATTTATCAAATTATTATATATTTATTACATAATTAATGCCAGCACATTTTGACCTAGAATATAAATCAAACATTACCAGACTTGTGTTTATATATACACTACTCAAAAATAAAAGTAGTCATTTTTTGAACTTATATATATTTTTTATATTTTAAGAGTTTTGAATGAAACTTGAAAGTAATGATCCATTATTTATTGAACAAATTAAAAACAGAAAAACACTGGAACAACTTACTACTAACTTTTATGTGCAAAAATAAAGTGGTTGAAATCAAATCAAATTAAAAAAAGTCAGACAACTTATCTAATTTGTACAAATTGTGAAGTTAATATCTAGTGTGGCCTCCTCTTGCCTGCACTAGTGCTGCGCAGCATCGTGCCATGCTCCAAATAATCCCTCGCAAAGGGTCTTGAGGAAAATTGTCCCATTCTTCAATTAAGGCTTGTGCCAACTGTTAAGTTGTACTTACGTTTCCCTAATTGAGCCTAAACATGTTCGCTATATATACAGGGTATCCAGAAACTCTCCTGACAAACGAAGACCGGAGTTTCCTCAGATAATTTTAAGACAATTAAACCCAAATTCACCTAGTCCGAAAATGCTTCCTAAGGGAGCTAGGGTTCTTTGAAGATGGCGCCTTGTATTTATTTTTTTTTAAATTCCTCCAGAACGCTTCTATTTAGAAAAACAAAAACTCCTCCAGAGATGAATCGATTCCATCAATTGCGAATTTCTAGTACCGGTCATAGGCGTCCGTTTTGGGTAGGTCAACGGTTATTTTAAGGCATAACTTTTTTGTCCTTAACTTTTAAGCATTTGTGACACTGGGTTATTAAATTTTCAGGTATTCCAGTACTAAAAGGTACTCTTACTTTAAGTCGGTAGGATACACCGTTTTCTAGAAAAATCGATTTGTAAATTTTTCGTTTTTTCTTCATTAAAGTTCAATTTTTTATTTTTTGCAATAGTTAGCTCTGAACTGCCAACAGAAGTAAAACCTACGTTTTTCATTGTCAAATTGTTGTCAGTTCGCGAAGTTTATCTTTTCATTATTTACTTTGTGTTATTCAAACACAACGATTTCAATTTAAAAAAAAATGGTTTTTACTAATGAGGAATACGCCGATATGCATTTAGTTTATGGCGAAATGAGGTGTAACGCTCGAGTGGCGCAGCGTAAATACGCTGAAAAATTTCCCAATCGTCAGCATCCCACTCACTCAACATTTACAGCTCTTCATCAACGATTAAGAGAAACAGGTTCAGTGGTCCCAAAAAATAATGAAACAGGGAGACATAATGATGTAACAGCAGAACATGAAAATGTTATTTTAATGGAAGTTGAGGAAAATCCAGAAATTAGCGTTCGAAGACTATCTGCCATGTACCCCACAATTTCAAAATCTTCCGTAGGAAATATCTTACACAAAGAAAATTTATATCCTTTTCATTTTACAAAGGTGCAAGCACTGCTAGAAGGAGATTTTCCTGCTCGCGTAGAATTCGCTAGATGGTTACAAAATCAGAAAAATCAATACACAAAATGTTCCTGAAGAAATCTTCAGATTTCTTCAGGAACATTTTGTTTGGTGACGAAGCTACATTCTCAAAAAATGGAATTTTTAATGTACATAATGCACATTATTATTCGTACGTTGGTGACAATCCCTACGTTGTTCAAGAATTTAAGCATCAGCATAGGTTTAGCATAAACGTCTGGATAGGAGTAGTTGACGATTATCTACTTGGACCTGTGGAATTACCTGCTCGTTTAAATGGTGCTGATTACTTACATTTCCTGCAAAATATTTTACCTGATTTGTTAGATGAGGTGCGTTTAAATATTCGGCAAAACTTATGGTTTCTACAGGACGGCTGTCCGGCCCACTTTAGCAGGAATGTACGAGACTTTCTAGATAATAACTACGAAGACCATTGGATTGGAAGAGGCGGTCCAGTTGCTTGGCCAGCAAGGTCGCCGGATTTGAATCCTTGCGATTATTGTGTTTGGGGATACATAAAAGCATTTGTTTATGCCGTTCCGATACAAAATCGCGCACAACTCTGGCTAAGGATACAAGATGCTTGCAACGAATTTAGAAATAACTTTGGAATTTTTGCAAGAATTCGGCGTTCTCTAAGCAAAAGGGTAAACTTATGCATAGAGACGAATGGTCATCACATCGAGCAACTTTTGTAACAATCTACCTTTGATACTTGTTCTTTTTTTGTTAGTTTCGTTCCATTGTAATAAATAATTTGTTTTTAATTTATTAAATTAATTTTCATCCATGCCTTGATAGTCCAAGCCAACTTCGTCGCTAAAAATAAGTAGGTACATAATAAATTGAACTTTAATGAAGAAAAGACGAAAAATTTACAAATCGATTTTTCTAGAAAACGGTGCATCCTACCGACTTAAAGTAAGAGTACATTTTAGTACTGAAATACCTGAAAATTTAATAATCTAGTGTCACAAATGCTTAAAAGTTAAAGACAAAAAAGTTATGCCTTAAAATAACCGTTGACCTACCCAAAACGGACGCCTATGACCGGTACTAGAAATTCGCAATTGATGGAATCCAGAGATGAATATCTCTGGAGGATAAATAAGCATACCAGTTTTTGTTTTTCTAAATAGAAACGTTCTGGAGGAATTTAAAAAAAAAATACAAAGCGCCATCTTCAAAGAACTCTAGCTCGCTTAGGAAGCATTTTCGGACTAGGTGAATTTGGGTTTAATTGTCTTAAAATTATCAGAGGAATCTCCGGTCTTCGTTTGTCAGGAGAGTTTCTGGACACCTGTATATATATATATATATATATATATATATATATATATATATATATATGATATATCACCACGTTGCGGTGTTAAAAATAACATGGATAATTTTATTCTGTTAATTATATATATATATATATATATATATATATATATATATATATATATATTTATATATATATTTATAAATATATATTAAATAATTCATTTTATATTCGCAAGATAAAATTACTGAAGAATATGTTATTTTGTAGTAGGCATACGCATACAGAAAAAGAAAAAACGTATGTGAAACCTTGAAAAAATAAAACAATTGTCAGCGACGGAAACCTCTGAAAGACAAAGTGAAAGGCATTTCAATTTCTGTAAATAAAATACCTTCCATACATAAATCGCATAATAATTAGGGAACATCCGCTGAGCAACAAGTATCGCTTGTCCAAGATTTTATAATACAGAGACAGTAAGAAAAGAATTTGATAAAATCGGCGTCGCTTTTATTTTGTGCAGATATTAATAATATGTAACCGGAAATTATATCGAAAAAAAATACCTTCTTGTCCAAACATTGATTTTATACAATGTTAGAAATCGTATAGTTAATTGTTATTATTATTTATTCAGTTCATATTCTTTAACTCCAACATAGCATGTCAAGGTGTATTTTGAACAACCCCTATATAACATATACATAAACATTCAGAATTTCGCGAGGTAGATTTGTACGCTTTCGCAGCCATTATCATAATCTTCTTCCGGGTATTGTGGTGAGTGTTTTATTGATGTCGATTTTTTGTTGTTTAAGCTGTTACTTTCCTTGAGACTTGTGGTTAATGAAATAATTGTGATATACATTCCAGACGTTTTCTTAAACTTTTTTAATTATATGCAACCTTGTGGACTAACTTAACTCTTACTATAATTTTATATTTACCTTATGTTTTATTTATGAGATAAGCTGTATAATTATAACTATTATCTGACCACAATGCCCCCGACGTTGTAGTTTATTTATTAAAAATAACCTTATATCCTGTCACCGTTAAATATCTATACAGAGTATCCTTGAAATAAAAAGACGACGTATAAGAAATAGAAATATGGAATTATATAGAATATGAGTCCAAAATATTGTGAATCAATTACTACGCGAACCCCAAAATTAAAAACCCCTTTAAAATTCTAGTAAATGCCGCATATGAATCCAAAATATTAAGAATGTGAATATGTACCTCTATTGAAGTTACACACACACCGTATGTTTAGATACGTAAGAATTATCGATATTATATTATGTTTTAAAAGCTATAACATCCTGTATGCTAAAGTCAATACCTCGTACAAAATCAGCTTTTTAGACATTCAAGTAAATAATTAAAATAAAATGTCATGTGAATTGTTTATATTTATAAAACCTATAAGTTTTGTTATGGTTAGAGTTCAAGTCGGCTGTTAAAAATTTATACTCGTGAATTTTTGAAGCTGATATATTAAAAGAACATGTAAGATGTGTGCTTTACCGGCATCTAAGGTACAATCTATTATCTTTAATCAAAAAATTGTATCGAATATACGTAACGATCGACAACAGAACGATAAAGCAAGATAGACAATAACAAAACTATATTGTAGCTCAGGTTTAAGTTATCGTTTCCGATAGTATTTATGATATATTCAGTCGCGCAGTGGCGTAACAAAATTTTTTAAATATCTTCGTCATTTTTTTTTCTCGCTTATGAATGAGAATTTTGGGAAAAGGTTTTGGGTATATATTCATATATTATACAACAAGACACTTGAAAATACTCGATTATACGAGACATATTTCTTGAAACACCACGAGACCAAAGGTAGAGTGGTGTTTTTTTAGGCAATACATTGAGTTTCGAGAATTTTCAAGTATCGAGTTGTGTACAGGTAGACTATATCATGAAAATAAAAAGAGAAAAAGTAGTGCGAAACGAGCCATGGTGATAACTAACAAATCCGACAATTCAGTACTGTTAAATTATTGAAGTCGAAACCATAGTAATCTAATCGTAGTTTTGGCAGCGAATATACAAGAGTTCGTGTATTCGATTATGCAAAGGTTTATATATTCGATTTGCGTCATAATACGTCAATAACCGCTGTAATACATGACACTACGGAAAATCCAGCATTTTCATTGGTTCATAATTTTAGAATGATATAGTCTATATAATTTAATCTTCCCATTTGTTTTTTTTTTATTTCAAGGACATCCGGTATATATACAGTATTAATAACATCTAATTAAACAAAAATGATTTTTAATTTTATTATTAATATTAATTATTTATTTGAAAACTTAAGTTGACTGTGGTGTTTAATTACTTAAGTGTGTTAGTTCGATTTATATTGATTTTTTTTACTTTAAATTTGGCGCCGACTTCCAAAAGTTTAGTTTTAGTTTGATCCTTTCTATGTAATTAATAATTAAATAAAATAAAACATTTTTTTTCTTTTCTTCTTCAGATTATTTTTCTTTTTAGAGCAAAATTATTATTAGCTGCGTTTTTGTTTGCAGCCTTTTTGGGAAGTCGGATTTATTTTTTTTTTTACGAAAATTGTTAATTGAAATATGAAAACAAATAATTTTATATATCGATACTTACCATAGGAAATAAAATAAAATTTTATATGATTATTTTAATATTTAATTTAATTTTTTAGGTACAATATTTTTAATAACGCACGTGATAATGTAAATATCAAATAAAATATCTAAATAGTCTGTTTTCGATTGAATTGTAATACTGGATTACTAAATTACTTAATAAAATGAATTAAGAAACCTAACAAAACACGTGCTTTTAAATTGATTCGAGAAGAAATTGTTATGGTGTTCTCAATTCAACGCGCCGCAATTTCATTCACGTGACGATTTCAAACGGTTTCCTCGAGTATAATTACATCAGATTTATAGAGTCCCGTGATCGTGGTCTACAAAAATAATTAAATATTCATTTGTTTCATTTACAATCAATTTTAGTTAATAGATAGCGAACTTTATAGGCATAACTAGTAAATTACAAGAAATAGCATTACATGAATATATTTCATGTGGGCGTCTTATTTAACATTAAATATAACTACACTCACCGGCAAAATTAACCCAAAATTTGAATTTTTATATTTATTATAAAAAAAATCTTAAATTATCAAAAAAATGTGTGCAAATGATGTACAGTCTTAATTCTTTGAATAACTCATTAATTTGAATAAGTTATGGATTTTAAAATTCTTTTATTTAATAAAAATTACGAAACCTAAAGAACCTATGGTTGTTACAAACGAAATTTATTTATGGTTAATATTTGGTATGGCCTCCTCGTGCCCTTATAACAGCTTGGGCACGTTGAGGCATGTTCTGAATCAAATTTAGCACAAAGTTTGGGTTGACATTATTCCACACATTATTCTTGTAAAGCTTGCTTAAGAATAGTTAAGTCTTGTGTTTTGTAGCTTTCTTTTCATCTCATAGATGCTCCATGGGATTTCATTCTGGACTGCAATCTGGCCAGTCAAGACCGTGAATATCAACATCATTTAAAAATTCATCAACTACAGCATCTGCGTTGGGTCGGGCATTGTTCTGCATTAGCAGAAAATTTAGACCGTGTATTACAGCAAACGGCACTACATGATCTTGCAGGACTTCTTAGATGTACCTGTGAGCATTCAGAGCAAGTCTGCCAAGAATGACTAGGTCTGTAGAGCCATGCATAGAAATGCCACCCCATAACATAACTGAGCCACCACCGAATCGGTTCCTCTCGTCCGCAAAAGGTTCACCTGGCTGTCTCCATACTCTCTGTCGACCATCAGTACCTTGTATACTAAACCGCCATTCATCTGCAACCTTTCACATTCTACTCGGTATATAAACGACAGAAAGCTAGCTGAGCTCTCCGATGATGTGGTAATAAAATAGGGTATCTAGCAGGGCGACGTGTATAAAGAGTGGCTTGTTCTAACCTTCTTCGTACTGTCCTCTAACTAATTTATACTTCTCGAGTTACATACAGCATGCCTTTAAGCTGTAATCCAGTGGTGGTACAATCACGAAGGCAATTTAAAGTTAAAAATCTATCATCCGCCACTGAAGTAGCTAGTTTTCCACCTTGTTCTGGTCTTCTCCTTACATCAACAGTTTCTCTAAGGCGTCTAGCAATAACTAGATTGGTTTACTCCAAGAAAATTTGCGACATACTGCTGGGTTCTTCCATGCTGAAGCAGTGTAGTGGCTCGTATAGCATCATCACTCACATTGAAAGCCCCGTATTAAATAAAAATGCTATTAAGTAATAACAGAACGATCAACAAACGCCAAAATGATTGAAACAACTTTAAAAAACAACAATTACGACGTATATACCGTCTTTATCAACTGCACTTCTTTGATTGATTGAATTAAAATAGCTGTCTTAGTTAACGACAGGCGCTTACTTGGATTTTATTCTACACATAAAGAACTTAAAGTTAATTATATAATAGAATAAGCCAAATAGAAGCATTTACATTGCAAGAAAAAACATTCTAATAAATTATGCGTTAAGTTTGTTGGTGAGTGTATTACAAAATTCGAGAATTAATATTTTTTTTTTTTTTTAATTAAGAGCCATTCTACCATTTGAGCCTTCCGAATATATCACAATTAATTATAATCAAAAATGATATAATGCAAAAAAAGGATTACTTTAGGAAAGGTACATTAATCCAACGTATGCATTCAAATTCATATACAACTAATTCATAACGGAATTGATAAAACTTAAGTATGGGAACATTGGTATTTAAACATTTATAATATAAATAAGGGTTTTTCATTTTAATCCAATGTTCATCGTATACCAGCCCAACTAAACAATGAAATACCCTAATTACTAAAGACCGGCATTCTCGGTTGGGTCACAGAGCGTTTCGTGTGCTATGTGTATGTAGTACATGAATACGTGAACAGCTATCATAGTGTGAAGTTGTTTATAGACGTATAGCAAACGCCAATTAAGTTGGCGCGAGGAGGTGTAAGTTCGCGCAGGATTAGAAGTAGTGGGGAGATTTGTATTTGGTTTTACATCAAATATCAGATAATTCTAACCTCTGAGCGTGTATCACTTTATGGTCCCCTAGCAAAGACATTATGTTCCGTCAAACGTCAATGACAAATGTATTCTGACAAGTGGGTGGACGTTTTTAAAAACGGCTTCTGCGCACCCCCTCCTCGCGCCAACTTAATAGGCGCTTGCTATACTTATGGATACGCGTAGGTGTAATTCTAACTGAAAGCGTTGTTCTAAATAACGCGAAGTAAACCCAACGCACTGACGCCGCTGTTTGCCTACCTAAATACCAGTCTTTACTGATTACAGTGATTACATATAGACAACACGAATTATAGACCTGCAACAAGCTAAGCCCTCACATTCAGTGAAAACAGATATATCATTTGAGCAGATAGAAGAACGTAAATCTTAGATTGCCGCAGGCCTACAAAATTAACATCTTTAAAACATATTTTTCGATTAAGTAATTACATATTTCGAGAAGTTTATTTTTTTTTGTTGTTGTATGTGTACTATGCGACCTGTTACTGTACAATAACAATAAGCATATTTGCTACTTGACAAAGTGGTATGACGAGATTTTGTTCAATGACAGACAACCCTATTAATTTATATACAATGAGTATTTTGAATGCAAAGAATTTTAAATATTGATTTTTAGCACGTTCGTTATTTTATGGAGTTACAAATTCAGCGGTAGTTTTCATTTAAAGCGTCTAGTTACCTGATTATTGTCTAATAACCCTATTGCTAGCACATTTGTGTAGTTTTTTAAACCCGCGATATACTTTCTGCTACACTTCACTGACTAGGCATTCTCAGATCACTGTTCATTGTTCATATATATTTTTATTTGTGAGGAACCATGGAGCATCCACCATTTCACCTAGTACTTTGAACTGGAATCTCTTAATAGTTCCCCATAGTTGCACATATGTCCATACTGGTTTGAAAACTGTGTTATATACTAGAAGCTTATTTCTAATTGAAAGTTTTGATTGACATCACAAGAACACATGAGTTTCATTCCTAACTGTTTGTATTTGTTCCATATATGAGTTCTCCATTTTAAACCTCTGTCCAAGGCCATGCCCAAATATCTTATTGATTGAGCTGTGGAAATTTCTTTGCTATTCATTGTGACCACTGGTGATTCATTACGACATTTTATGAATACGATGTGATTTGCTTTTGCTCATTAAACTGGATTCGACAAGTTTGCGCCCATATTTCAATTTATTTTAATGCGATCTGAAGATCAATGCTGCGTTGGCGGGATCTTTATGAACAGCTAAGATTTCTGTATCGTCTGCAAATGTTGTTGTAGTCGCATCGTCATTTGTGGTTATGTCTGTTGTATAAACTCGTTTTATGTAAGTCCCAACACGCTATCTTGTTGGACTCCCGATGTTATAGGGTATAATAGGTTATTTCAAACCTAACTCTAAAATATTTTTCTGTAAGATATGACTTCAGGAATGTAAACATTGCATTTTTTTAAGATTAAAAGAGAAGTTTTTATTTCCAAACATACATTTTACTATAGACACTATACCTATACTATTTGTACTAGTTACCAATATGCTGATTTTTAGTTTCTATTTAAAATTGACAAGTAGATATGATTGCCCAATCTAAAAAACTACATGAAAATAATTGTTAATCTTTAGAATAATTATTACATAGTTTCAATTATCGCTAAATATCCTTTTTTCTTGTTGCAGTGTGGCCATATGGTTGATCAAGACGTGATGAAAGGCCCAAATACGATAGACGATTGCTGTAAACCTCCTACATCAATAGCTGATAAGGAAAGCAAATTCGCTCGCGTTAAGCGCATGCTTACTTGCAACAACCGTCAGCCATCTACTTACGATGAGGCCAAGACGAGTTGCAAGGCCCGGAAACGCAAGGAGCGTCAAGAGAGTATCAGCTCTATCTTCCAAGAACGCAAAGTTATACGTTCCAATTCTGAGGAGAGACCCATTCCAAATGGTACAGATATCGGCAGTAAACAAGATATCCGTAGAGTTTCCAGTCACGAAGACTTCCAAAAGACAAACGGTACCGCGAATAACGTTTCAGAGAAAACCACAGAATCAGCGTTGATCATCGACGAAAATAGTGTTAACAAAAAAGTGTCGCCATGCAGAGACAACACCGGGGATATATTCAATTATGACGAATGTGAATATGAAAAGCGTCGGTCGCATGAGAGATTCTCAAAGCCCATGACGCACAGGTCCAAATATTCAACACAAAGTCGAAGACCGAGAAGTAAACATTTCCAAAAGACCAGCAAAGATAAACATGATACATCTCGCGATAGTTTCCGTAGAATAAGCCCTAAAAGATATATTGATGTAACGGAAATGCGAAAAGATTATGAAAACGAAGATATGGATCCTTCTTGTAAGTTCTTACACTTACATTGCGAAGAAAAAGAAAGATCTCCCAGTCCTGTACATACTCCGATATCACCACCATTAGACTTGACTACTTTACATGAACAAATTGATTGCTCTGAACCGATTCCGTCAAGCTCTATCAGATTAATATGCGAAAATACAGAAACACTTCCTAGCCTATCCGTAGCCTCGAATAGATTGCTCTCTTCACCAAGAAATTCGGTAATAATCACTCAGCGAATATATTTAAGTTCCGAAGTACCACAAAATAATACATCGATGGGCAAGGATGAGATAAATCCACAAGAGGAAAGACTGAAGCATCTGTCGAAACAAATAAACAACCTCAAGAAGAAAATCAAGAAATATGACGAAGAGTTTGAAGTTAAATTCGGTTATAGACCATCGCATGCCGATAAATTAAACGACAAAACGATGAAAAAATTATGTTCAGAGTTGAGTAAGTTGAAGAAGGAACAGAAACAGTTGAAAGAAGATTCGACGACTGCTTACTTTAAAAATGCGGGAGACAAGACTGAAAATGAGAAAAACAAGAAAGCAGAATCCACTTTGCAAGATACCGTGGTCGAGATTGAAAATGTAAGTTTAAAAATAAAAATTCATTACTTTTTGTAAAATATAATTTATTAAATAACGTAATAAGATGTGATTTAACACGCTCTAATATTTCTGAGACTGATTTATATATACTGATTTTCAAAAAAATCCCAACATCCATAAAGAGTCGACCAATTACAATGAAATTTTTTATACTTCTCTGTTTTGTCTCGGATAAAAAATTAACAGGTGTACAATTTCTAATTTTTTTTATCAAAATTTGCGTTTCCTTCAGATTGAATCAATATATCGTGGCAATTTGTTCTCAAATTATTAAGTCATTAATAGAGATGGCATATCAATGCCATATATATAGCCGGAGATATTTCGTGCGTTATCGGGTTTGATATCGGCAACTAGCTATGCGAAGAAACGGAACCTTGAATTGCAAATTAGTATGCAGTCGTGTCGTGTATATAATGCTATAAGTGTTTGGGCACGTTCTATAGTTTTTTTCTTATAATTTAAATTAAATTGCAAGCGTATGCTGCTGGCATGTGTGTCGAATTTGCCATCTCTAGTCATCAAGTCATTATGCTTAGGCGCCGTTTACGGAACAATTAATCATTTAAGTGATTTCGAAAGGGGGCGCAGAAACAAATTTTCGACTGCATGTGGCACAGTGTGTCAACTGTGTCTCATTATTGGTCCAGGTGGTCTGAAGAAGGAATCCTAACTGTCGTCATAGATTAGGACAACCTTGAGCAACTACAGCACGGGAAAATCCGTCATTTGAAGATTGCGGTTTTACAAGACAGTTTCCACAACCCGATCGATTGGAAGTGCTTAGTTGAGAGTTTCACAGCAAAGAATCTCTATGGAAAAGATATATCGTAGAATACGCGCTTTTGGGCTTCGTTCGTATAGACCATTTTTATGTTTCTCACTGACACCTCGACATCGTACTGCTCGGACTGAGCGGTGTAACGCCAGACCAAATTGGGATGGTGAATGGGTTATGTTCTTTGACGAGTCCCGATTCTGTTCGTGGGCCCACAATGGTCGCAGAAGAGTAATACGTTTTCGTGGAGAACCAAGAA
The DNA here is from genome assembly GCA_935421215.2 of Melolontha melolontha. Taxonomy (NCBI): domain Eukaryota; kingdom Metazoa; phylum Arthropoda; class Insecta; order Coleoptera; family Scarabaeidae; genus Melolontha; species Melolontha melolontha. The sequence continues at coordinate 159,940,371 of OW285237.1, read as the reverse complement.
ATTTAGAATTTGCTGTGGAACGACATATGACCCTTACACCGGGTGTGATTGTAAGGGTGCAATAACATACGGTAGCAGGTCACCTCTAGTTTTTGTTGACAGGAATTTAATACAAATGATTACAATGGAAACCCGATTAACCGTGTGCGGTTAATCCGGGTGGCGGATTACCCGTGCATAAATTTATGATTGATCAACCGTGCGCGGATTATCCGTAGGTGGCAACATCGGCTTGATAGCAGCCACGCTACTGTTTTAACGGTTAGTTTTCGGGGAAATAGTAATATTTTGATTATAGAACAAAGAATCAATATTTTTCAACAATTTGAAAAGGGGACAGGTGTTGCACAACTGACTAAAAAATACAATATAGGCAAGCAAACGGTGCGTGATATTGTGAGGAAAAAATCCGAATTACAGAGCTTTGTAGCTAAAGCAGACAGTGCAAAAGCTATTTCTGACAGACAAAAGTTTCATAAACAGTTGAAAATTAAAAGATACTTTTCTGCGTCTTCTGGTTGGGTGCACAGGTGTAAAAAGCGCCTTGGAATACGAGAATTAGCCATTCAATGGGAGAAATTAAGTGCTGATGATGTAGCGTGTAGTGATGATGATACCATTATCATCATCACTAGGCGCTACATCATCAGCACTCAATTTCTCCCATTGAGTGGCTAATTCTCGTATTCCATAGCGCTTTTTAAACCTGTGCACTCCACCTGAACGTAATGGTATTGATATGCTTCAGCTTAGAAAAATGAAGGAGTTTATAAGGGTTAGAATATACGAAAAAAGTAGTAAATTGTATGTTAATTTAATTTAATTATTTATTTATTTGCATAATGTCTATTTAATATCTACAACACTTTTTCTATTACTACGAGCAAATGTTCTTATGTTTTCACTATAACCATAAACTTTTAATGATTTTTCTATATGTATTTGTCCAAATAAAAACATTAAAATGTAAATAACGATGTGCTTCGATTATCCGGCAAAATCCCGGTCCCGGCCGACCCCAATAACCGACGCTCTACTGTACATTGAAAACGTACTGCAGCCTGTTGCACTGCCATGCCTACGAAGGTTAGCTCAACCCCTTTTCCAAAAAGATAAGGGTTACTAGAAGGTTTTCACAAGGAAATAACGTAACCCTGCTACCATGGCCTTCTTGCTCCCAGATTTGCCACCAATCGAACATGTGTGGGATATGATTGGTACTCGACTGTGTAATTTACTCCAACCACCTAATAACCTACTTGACCGTCGTCACCGGATTCAAGAAGCCTGGGATGACATTTCTGAGGATACCATAAATCATTTAATTTCAAGCTTGCCTCAAAGAGTTATCGAATGCATAAGAAACCGCGGCGGACCCAGTCATTATTAAATAATATTGTTATTTTTTAATATTTTGGCTTGAAAATGTAATCAATTATGGAAAAATTTGATTAAAATTGATCAACTCCTACTTGATGTACAGATTCTTTTGAAAGTCAGTATATTTTACAAAAATTATTTTATTGCAAAATTTTATTATTTGTTATTAAAAATATATGACATGAATCTAATTCAACATGCAATAATTAATTTACCTGAGTCACACAATAAACGCTAATTGTTAATCAACTAGCAACACAAAAGTGAGTTCTTTAAACTCGACTTTTAACTATTTTTGTACCACCCACTAGCTAGACAAAAAATTTTGAACAATGTGTCACTTGGCGATATCTCAAAAATTTAAAATGTGGTAATTGCACCATAACATCGTACAAAGCTACAACTGCTTTGTTTTTGCCAACAGCGCACATATGAAATATGTGCTTTGGGTTGAATTATATAGGTACATATTTTGCTCTATTTTTAATGCCCAATAAATAATTTAAATTTGTGATAGAATTAGTAATTTCAGGCATTCTTTTAACACTGCGAATCCGTGCTATATAATATAATAAAACTGTACCAAATGCCAACTGGCAAGCAAATTGATCGAATGAATAGTAGTACTTGTTCAAAAATAGTTTTTTTACGGCTTTATGGCTAAATCATCAAATAGAGCGAAGTGGGGTGTATATAGTCGTTTTTATACGTTTTGATCTCCTTGGCAATACACGTGGAGGACTGACTTAATGCTTAATATTTATTTTAAAGATATACTTATTATTTTATTAAAAAAGAAACACGGAATTGTTTGGTTAAAAAGTTGTAGTCACTGAATTAAGTTTGTAGGAGGTGTAGTCTTTATTAAGTAAAATTACATGGCTTTAAGCATTTATCCCTTCACAATAGGCTCCCTCGAGTGTGATACACTTGTTCCAGCGGTTGTCCCATTGCTGGAAGTATCGTCGAAAATCATCTGAAGTTAACTACTTCAGTACCTCCGTCGTACGTATTTTAATATCTCCAATCGTATCCAAATAGTGGAATTTCAGCCGAGTTTTCATATTGAGGAACATGAAAAAACCTGTAAGAACCAGATTCGGGCTATGGAAAGGGTGGGTTGAAAAGCACTGGAATCATTTAATACCTAACAATTGCTGGAGTGTGGGCAGGAGCATCATCATGGTCCATTCTTGGCCAATTCTGGTCTCTTCGACCAACTCTGGCACATAAACGCTGTAGCACATCAAAGTAGAAGGCACTGTAAAATGTCCTACTCTGTGGCACAAACTCTTTGTGAATCACGCCCCTAATGTCAAAAAAACCTGTTATCATTGACTTGATTTGAGATTGTGACATTCTAGCTTTTGTCGCTTTCTTCCCTCTTCTACCCACTGGTTACTCTGTCTCTGGGTTTCGGATCACACTGGAATACCCAACTTTCATGTCCCGATTTCTATCCAACCTCGCCTTTCGTTTCGGATTCGCCCAGCAAAATCCTAGCAACTTAAAAAAGGTATATAACCCCTTACCACAATTATTAATCGTATCCTAAATACGTATTTCGACAACTAAGTTGTCATCATCAGTAGGTACAACCACTAATCAAGGTGTCGCACATGGGGCACAGTAAAGCTAGAACACCGCTTACGCAACAACTACTTTACACGGCGTCCACGTATAGACTGGTCTATACGTGCTCAGTCTATACGTGGACGCCGTGTAAAGTAGTTGTTGCGTAAGCGGTGTTCTAGCTTTACTGTGCCCCATGTGCGACACCTTGATTAGTGGTTTTACCTACTGATGATGACAACTTAGTTGTCGAAATACGTATTTAGGATACGATTAATAATTGTGGTAAAGGGTTATATACCTTTTTTAAGTTTTTACTTAACCACAGTCTCCAAAGAAAGACTTTTCAAAATCCTAGCAAATCGACAAACCCAACTCTTTTTGCTTCGCTGTGTCTTCGGAACGAGTTTAGCACATAACTCATGCATCTTTAAATTATCGTTCTGGAGCATCGTTTCCTTGTTTATGCCTAGTTCTACAAATAACATACGAATGATTAGTTGACGATCGGAGGGCACGAGCGCTTGATGGTTTGATCTGTGTGCACTGTGACTCGTGTCTTTCGCCAGCTTTAAATCATGCTACCCACTCGTAAACACGCACTTGTAGCAAACACTCATTGCCGTAAACATTTTTCAATTTAGTTAAAATTTCTGACGGTTTTTTCCTGAATTTGATGACAACTCTTTGGTCTACTTTATTATCGTACATTTTGCCGTGCACTGCACAGTCAACTTTGAGAAACTGTCTACAACATGTAAAACGTGTCCTATGACGTTGCACCGTTGAAATTTTAGTACTTTGTCATAACGAAGTCGTCAGCGTTTGCCCATGGCGTTCTGCGCCATATTTTCATTATTTAATTGCCAGACCTCGTAGAGTCGAGTTTTTTCAAAATATCTGAGATTATTTTAGAAATATTTTTAATATAAAATAGAAATATTTTAGAAATATTTTTACTTACTGACTGATTTGTAGTTGAATTTTAGAGTATAATTTTCCGAAATTTCTTTCACTTCTTTCTGTCCTCTGCTGAGATAGTTAATTAATTCTACTCTCCCCCTGTCATTCCCTCCATATCTTCTCTTACTCAGAATTAACAAATCTCTCCTCGACCTCGCGCATTTTCTCTTTCTTACTTCTCTCATTTTGTATATGTTTTTCGTATACATTCTACTGACATTTCCATACCAACTTAATTGCATTTTCAGTATAGTTGTCACTACAGATGAAAATATCTCTAAATGTATCATTACTTATTTCATTTTTTTACTATTAGCCAAAATTCTTCCTAAAGCCTTTCCTATTTTTAGTAAGAGTCCACCATGTCTTCCTTGCGCAAATGTAGGTTTAACTATTTTTTTACTATTTCAACTTTGGCTTCCCTTTGGAATTCCTTTTATACCAAAAGGTTACTTTTATCATCTTTCCTTCGCCATTTATTACTACCCCTACATATTTGGACTTAATTTGATTTTGACATACTTGTTCATTTAGGTTATCTATTAGAAATGAATGTTATTAGGTGATGCATAACTGACTAGTTTGCAATATAACAAACGATAACATATTGAAGCACATATTAAAAGCAAAAGGTATAAAAATTATTAATCAACATTATAAGAATAAATAATCACATTTTTTAAATACTTTCTTTGTTATTATATTCGATAAATTTAAACATGGCTCTCTTTTACAGCGATTAAATGCAAAGAGAGTGACCTCGGAAAGAAGTGAATCCCTGGACCAAATGACCAGCGACCAACTGGCCGAAGAAAAAATTGCTGTACAAAAAGCATTACTGTACCTGGAATCTATGCACGGCAGGCCGAGTAATAAGGAAGATAGAGACGTAGTTAGACCCATATATGATCGCTATCGACAACTAAAGAGATTGGTCAGACTATCAATGGTAAGTTGAAGATCAAAAACCGATACTTATATGATTACGTTTACTTTTCAATTTTGAGAACTCATTTTATTTAACAAGCTGCCCTAGGGCAGTAGACTATTCTTTTGACAATATCTGGAGGAGAAAGGATTGATTTCATTGATCGAATGTTCTAGGTATATCTGTTGCTAAAATTAATGATTGTCTAAAGTCTAAACTGTATTTTGATACTTCGTAAATTTAGCCACTAGTATTCCTCTTAAGGTGTTTCATTTCCACTGACTAATAATTATTTGGCTAGCATATGAACTAACATTATGTTAAGTTATATTACTCACTCCATTCAACAACAAGTTTCTTAATTGTGTGAATAGAGATAACTTGTTGAATAACGCTGTTTGAAACAGTTTGAGGCGTTGATGATTATCTTGTTTTATAATCTTTTACATAACATTTTTAAACAAATACCTACTAATGTTTAAATATGCAATTAAATAATTTACAAATTTTTTGCCGTAGGTACATATAACTGTTGTATTGCACGGTTCTGTAAGAAATTGTCTTAAACATTGTTAATACCATTTTCACACTAATAAGCTAGCTCAAAATTTTTAACCAATCGTATAAAATGCGTAATTCTAATTCTAATAAATGTAAATACCTAATTATTTTTCCAGCCTATTCTTTTTTTATTACATATATTGTGCCTTCATTTAATATCGTAACATGACATTTATGCAACGTAATTTGCAATGCACGTTTGTTGTGGTATCAATGTAGCTACAACTCTACTATAGAGAAAACGCGTTATATCATTGTACGTCATACTAGATCCATGACGACACGTCCTATATATGTTGTCTGCAAGATTTCGATTATAAGATGTCATGAAGCAATTAATTGCTTCGACTGTTTACCTTTCAGCATTATATCCAAATGACGAAACGAGATAATAAACACAATGTACCTAGTTCTAAAAGGAACTGTTTTTAAACAATTAAAATAAACGGGAAAAATGTAGACAAAACTACGCTTATTTGACAGATATAATATCTTTCAACACCGCAAGTAACTATTACTGTGTTAAAAATATGTAGAAGAAACATTTAGAATTGAAAGGGAAATTATGTGTTTATTTTCCATGAATGTCTATATTATCATCAATTTATCACATTTTGTATTTAAATTAATGAAATAAAAGCTTTCAAATTGTAGTTAAACAAACTAACTTTTTTAGTTTCTCTAATACAGTTATGACAACATATAAATAATAAATACAATATGTACACTAGAAATCGTAATATCATACTATAATTCCACCTTTTTTATTATTAATAAAATGTCTGATTTTATTCACAAAAAAAAGTTACGCTCTTTTAAATCTTCTTATAAAATTTTCGTGACTTTTCAAACATATTTATTTCAAGTTCGGGACTTTTATTCAGACTATTACCAATCTGTTAAACTGGTTGCATAAGTGTCATGTTACAATATTAAATGAAGGCACAGTTTATTTTATTAATCGTGCATTATGTATTCTGTCCGAAATTTCTCTAGTCCACATGATAATTTTACTCATTTTACTATGTCTTATACGCCTCACATATTTTCGTTGATAGTTTCTTATGTCATCTAGATTTAATCCAGTCGTTTTCACATGATTTTCTTGTCACATGTTCTCTTGTTTCTTGTTAGTAGATTCCTGTTTTGACTTCAATTTCGATGTACTTCTTCCACACAACATTCTTGATTTAACCTTATTTTACTCCCTAACAACCATATAAATTAATTAACTCTAAATACATATTTCGGCAACTAAGTTGTCATCTTCAGTAGAACAATCTGAAAAGGAAGATGTGTTAGGCTAAGGTACACCAAATCACCAGCGGGGTAACACTAAATTCCTAACATACTCTTCATGTTTCTTTACACTTCACGGTTCTTTAATTTGTACGCTAGGTTTAAGTAGTATACAAGGGTTAGTTTTAATGTTAGGAATTTAGTGTTATCTATTAGCGATTCAGTGTACCTTAGCCTAAGACGCTACGCTTAGCACTATCTTTTTCAGATTGTTCTACTGAAGATGGAAACTTATTTTTCTTGTTTCTGTCTATTTCAGATTTAAGCTACTACAATCTCTACCAATTCGGATTATTTTACTCATACGTATACTATTCGTTAACATAGTATTAGTTTCTTGAGTTTTATTTTCTGAATGAATGAATAGTGTGTCCATTATAACTCCGTTTTAAGCAGTAGATATCAAAAGAATTTTTTTATTTAACAAATATTGTTATTGTTCTATTAGAAACTAATTTAGATTTTTTATTACAGCCAAGCAACAATATCAACGAATTGGCCACAATTCACGAACACGAAACCATGGATTTCGTATCCCTGCCTACGCAAACGCCGGAAACAGAATCCGAGAAACAAAATCCAACGAGCGGTAGCACTGACAGTGATACAGATACGTCTATCGGTGAAAACTTGCACTCCCTGAGCCTGGAAGAACTACAACAACAACAACGACAGGCGACCGAAGAAAAGAAAGAATTGAGAAGGTCCTTGAAACAATTCGAGGACGATTTCCAGACTAGGACCGGTAAGAAATTGCAGAAAGAGGATAGGGCACCAATGGAACACGTATACGTCCAGTACAAGAAAGCGAAGGCGAAGCTACGACTTTTAGATGCTCTAGTTGGAAAACAAGCTTTATAAATAATATAAAAAGTTTATCATATCATATATATTATATACATATAATATATATATATATATACATATATTTATACGTTATATTAAAATGAAGGTATTACGTATCCTCGTAATCGTTTTATATGTGTGAATTTGTTAAAAATTCTTATTAATAAATATTATATATGTAGAATTTAATTAATGTATGATTATTGTATAATACAATTTTTCATTTCATCTTGATGTTTGTATTCCAATTTCCTTACCAAACCAAGCGTTAAATGTCAATATATTAAAAAAGAGTATAGACTATACCGTGTGTCCCAATTACGATGCTCACCAGTGGTATCTCGGTTATTAGAAGATATAGAACAACGGTTAAATGGGGAATGTTTTGCAGAATTCAATACTCGCGGCAAATCTCATTTCAAATTTGACCTAACTTTTTAAATTTTTAAAATATTTTGAAAAATCAAAGATTTGCCGATTTCGTTATTCCTCAATAACTCGATAACGCTTAGTCTGACCTCTTTTAAAGTTTTACATTGTTCAGACACTTTTTTAAAACAAATTATTTGATACAAACAAAAACCCCCGATTGTCATTTGTTTTTAAGTTATTACCACTATCTTTTGTTTTCCATATGGCGGCCATATTCGATTTTGGGTTTGTTAGGTAGTCCCCAAAATGTGCTTTTCAACGATGTATAACATGCCTGAAAAATTTTTATTTATAAGGAAAATATTAATAAAAACGTAAATTAATCTTTAATATGAAATTAGTAGGCTGAAAAATTAAACACCAATGTCAAATGAAAGTGAAAAGATATTCTAAGTAATACTGTAAACAAACGAAACGATAAAAAAATTATAGAAATAAAAAGTAAAGATACAGAACTTAAAGTTCACATTCACTTAAAGAAATTGTTCAATATGACGACCATTCTGTTCCACACAATTTTGACACCTTGTTCGAGTAGAGTTACAAACTCTACGTAGCGTGTTTCCGTTTACTGATCGTAGCACATCTAGTACTCTTTGTTCTAAAATTTCCCGAGTTTCTGGCGGTTCAAAATCAAATACTTCGTTTTTAGTGGTACCCCATAAATAAAAGTCAAGCGGGGTATGGTCGGGTGATCTCGCAGGCCATTGCAGGGGTCCATTATTTGAAATCACTCTATTAAAGTTTTCTCTCAAAAAATGTTGCACGTTACGAGTGTTATGGGCCGGGCAACCATCTTGCTGGAACCAGATGTTTTGCATGTTCTCGGGATTAATAATTTGCCTCAAAGCAGGCATTATCTCGTTTGTTAGTAGCTCCAAATATCCGTTACCAGTTAAATTGTAATCAAAGATGAAAGGACCTATTAACTGATTATCTAAAACGAAAAAAAGAGTTTAAAAAACAAAAAAAATGTAAACAAAATGTCATACCAATTAAACCGCACCAGACATTAAAACCAAATCGAACTTGAAATCTTCTTTGATTTACCAAATGTGGATTTTCAGTAGACCAATGATGATAGTTATTCCTATTGAACACTCCACAATTGGTAAATCGTGTTTCATCTGTCCATAGTATTTTCCTAGGAAAATTAGCGTCATATTCACATTTTTGAAGGTACCACCTGCTAAACTGTAATCGTCGGAGATTGTCATTATCACTTAAACCTTGTACAATTGTTGGTTTGTAAGGGTGATACTTGTTTTTCGTCAAGGTTCTATGAACAGTAGATTTTTAAATCTCTGTTTCTCGTGTCACACGACGAACTGATGTGCCGGGATTGTTCCTAACGTTCTGCAAAATATTATTTAGGCGTGTATCAGCATCATTAACTTCATAGTTAGCTCGTTTTTGTTCGAAGCTTCCAAAGTTTTTTAATTTGCTAACTAGTCTTCTAAAAATTGTCCTGTGTGGCTGTTGTCTTTCTGGAAAACGCTCTGCATAAGTCGTGCACGCATTTTTAGTGTTTCTATTTGCTTTGAAATACACTTCCAACATATCAACTTTTTCTTCGTTTGAATATGTATGTGCCATTATCAATACTTATAAATCTTAATACTTGACAATAATTACTTATCACTAACTACAAGTAGTTTTAATTAACTTATCTCTGCAGCACTAATTGTACTTTGACAGGTTATTGTTTTGTTTCATTGTCAGAATACATTTGTCATTGACGTTTGACGGAACATAATGTCTTTGCTAGTGATACACGCTCAGAGGTTAGAATTATCTGACATTTGATGTAAAACCAAATACAAATCTCCCCACTACTTTTAATCCTACGCGAACTTACCCCTCCTCGCGCCAACTTAATTGGCGTTTGCTATACTTAGAATATCTTTTCACTTTCATTTGACATTGGTGTTTAATTTTTCAGCCTACTAATTTCATATTAAAGATTAATTTACGTTTTTATTAATATTTTCCTTATAAATAAAAATTTTTCAGGCATGTTATACATCGTTGAAAAGCACATTTTGAGGACTACCTAACAAACCCAAAATCCAATATGGCCGCCATATGGAAAACAAAAGATAGTGGTAATAACTTAAAAACAAATGACAATCGGGGGTTTCTGTTTGTATCAAATAATTTGTTTTAAAAAAGTGTCTCAACAATGTAAAACTTTAAAAGAGGTCAGACTAAGCGTTATCGAGTTATTGAGGAATAACGAAATCGGCAAATTTTTGATTTTTCAAAATATCAAATGCAAAGAGAATTGTATCGCTGCGTTAAATCTGAAATGCAGCACCGTATTGAAAATGGTGAACGCAATCTGCGTATTAAATATAAGTCTGGCGTTCCTACCATTATAAAGTTGAGTCCGGAAAACTAGATACGTCCAACGGTAACATCCCTACCAATTTCAATATCTACTATCAGAATACACGCGGACTTCGTACTAAAACCCATGATGCGTACATTAATATTTTGAATTGTAACTTTGATGTGTTCATTATCACGGAAACTTGGCTTAATTCTTCTGTAAGAAGTGCCGAAATTTTTACTGATACTTTCTCGGTATGCCGTTTTGATAGACGGCACAATCTTGTAAATCTTACTACTGGTGGGGGTGTTTTGGTTGCCCTAAATAAAAATATTAACTATGAGCTTATTGATACAACCCATTTATTGGACCTCGTACCCCTTATTGACATAATCATATGTAAATGTACTTTGAATCTTTATATTTTTTATATTGTTGCCATATATGTTCCGCCAAGGGTGAGTGCTAATCAGTATGGTTTATTTTTTGACACTTTGGAATTAACTCTGCTTGATTGCCCTGTCCTTCTGGTGGGTGATTTCAATGCGACGAATTACTCCACTTCATTGCTTACCGACTCTAAGGTGAACATTATTAATAATTTCTCGGCTAGTCTCAATTTGAGACAATTTAATAATATCTTCAATAGTTCTCATAAGTTATTGGATCTGGTTTTCTCTGGCTTAGCGTCCGATGTTCTGGTCCAGCGTGAGGATGTTTCTGTTGTGTCGGAGGAACCGTATCATCCGGCTCTTTCTGTTACTTTGACTCTTCCTGCTACTGCTATACCGACTCGTTTCCCTTCGAATAGTAATTCTCGCTATAATTTCCGTAGGGCGGATTACATTTCTCTGTATAGTGATCTGCTTTTCCTTGATTGGTCTGCATTATCTTCTTCCGATGGCGTTGAACCATGTGTTTTACGAGTTACTTTACAAGGTTTTCGATAAGTCTGTTCCTCTGTATTCTTCTGCAAGAAGCAATTTCCCTGCTTGGTTTTCCTCGGAAATTAAGCGCAATTTAAAGTTGAAGAAGTACTACCATAGGAAATGGAAATCCTCCCACAATCTAATGTTCTATGATGAGTTTAGAAGGTTGCGAACACTTACCAAAGCGCAAATGGAGGTGGCTTATGGGTGCTTTCTGCGTGGTACTGAAGAGGACATTAAGCATGATCCCAGTAAATTATGGCAGTACATCCACCTCAGAGAGGGGTCATCTCGAATACCATCTGTTATGCGGGATCGGGATGTTGTTATCGATGGACCTGGAAACATTGTCGAGGCTCTTGCGAGAGTTTTCTCTCGGTCATATTCTGATGGAGCGTGCCCGTCCGATGCTTCTATTGATGTTGCACTTATGGATTGTTTGAGTATTGATGCTATCAGTGATCAAGATATCTTATGGAGTATTCAGAGATTGAAACCGACCTTGAATGCTGGTGATGATCAGATTCCATCCATGATTATTAAGGATTGCCGAATGGTGCTTCTTGCTCCGCTGAAAGGAATTTTTAATCTTGCTCTGAGACAAGGAAATTATCCATCCAAATGGAAGATTGCTCGTATTACAACTGTATTTAAGAAGGGAGATAGAAGTAATCTGAATAATTACAGACCAATATCTATTTTGTCAAACTTTTCGAAGGTGTTCGAACAAATTATATACAGGTATCTTTATGCTCATGTCAGTTCAAGGATTTCTCCTATTCAGCATGGCTTTGTGGGTGGACGTTCGACAGTGACGAATCTAATATGTATATCTCAAGATATTTCCGACACGCTTAATGAAAGAGGGCAGATGGATGTGGTGTATACCGACTTCAGTCGTGCATTTGACACTCTTAACCATGATATTTTGTTGAAGAAACTACACAATTTTGGAGTTAGTAACGATCTGCTATTGCTTCTTGAATCCTATTTACATGGGAGGATGAACTACGTTTTCTACAATGGGTTTAAGTAATCCGAGTTTGTTCGAGTTCTGGAGTTCCTCAAGGATCTAACTTGGGCCCGCTTCTTTTTATATTATTTATTAACGACTTACTTCAGTCTTTGACGTGTTCTGGACTAGCCTATGCTGATGATTTGAAGGTTTATATGCGTATTGAGCGGCCTGATGACGCATTTCTCCTTCAGAAGAACATCGACTTGGTGTGGACGTGGTGTCAGCGTAACGGTTTGAAGTTCAACATAGGAAAATGTTGCGTGGTTCGATTTTCAAAGAAAAAAGATCTTTACCATTTTGATTATAACATTAATAATGAAGTTTTAACTTATGATGGTACAATCAAAGACCTAGGAGTCATATTTGACAGCGGTTTAACATTCGTCAACCATATCATTAATATGTGCAAATCTGCTTCTGCTGTGCTTGGTTTTGTATTGCGCAGCTCCAAATATTTTTCACAACCCGCAACTATTAAGCATATCTACTGTTCATTAGTTCGAAGTAAATTGGAATACGCTTCAATAGTCTGGCATCCCATCTATATTCATCATAAACTGAATGTGGAGAGTGTTCAGCGTCGTGTTTTGAAGTATCTTACTTTTAAAACGAGTGGTGATTATCCTCCTAGAAATACTGACCATAACCTACTTCTCAGGGAACATGATTTGGTATTGCTGGATGTCCGGCGCGAAGTAACCTGTGCTAACTTTCTACGCAGTGTTGTGCATAATAACATCGATTGTCCTTCGATACTTGGAAGACTGTGTTTTGCTGTGCCTCAGTTTGCGTCTCGCAATTCTGCAACTTTTGCCTATCCCGTGTGCCGGAGTAATGCATTGGTGAGGAGTCCGATTTATCAAATGTGTAGATGTGGGAATAAATACTTTAGTGACATATTTTTTGAACCGAAGTTTAGAGTTTAAAGTTTGATTTTTTTCTTTTTATTTTTTTTTGGATTTAAGTTAACTGTGTATTGGATATATTTTTGTTTGTTTGTTTTTGTAAATTTATTCATGTACGATACATTTTCTTTGTGCCTATATTTGGCTTTGCTGTTGGGCGCTTAATAAACTATTATTATTATTATTATTATCAAGAAAAAATTCTCAATTATTTTGAGATATACAAACTCTTAAATGACACCCAACATGGCTACTTAAAAGGCAGATCTACTAGCAGAGTAATTTCTGAGGTTTTAGACTATATTGCAGATGCTTTTGATCGGAAAGAAGTGGTGATTCTTGGTTGTTGCGATTTGAGAAAGGCCTTTGACTCCATACTTTTACAGAAACTGTACAGATACGGCGTGCGAGGACATGCAAATGAACTTATTTCCTCTTATTTAACGAATAAAAAGCAAGCAGTTTACGGGACTAATAAATATTAAAATACATTATCGATAAATCGAGAGGTTCCACAGCGGTCAATATTAGGTCCTCTGGTCTTTCTAATTAACGTGAATGATCTGCCTTACAATATATCATCAGGGAAAACCCAGTTTGCGCATGATACAACCATTTTGAGTGTGTATTTGAGCGTAAATTTGGAACAGGCATTAATGGAAGCAGGCGAATGTTTTGGCAGTAACCTCCTGAAACTAAATCAAAATAAAACACAGCAGTTAGCACTTACCACAAAAAGGATCTCGAATGAGATCAAAGAGAGTATCAAATTTCCGGTCTACAACTCACCAGTGACATGAGTTGGGATTGCCATGTGGAAGATATGTGTCGCCAGCTTGCTGCAGCTGTTCATTCCATTTTCCTCGTAGTATAAAACAGGTAGCAACATAAGAAGCAGCTAGAACGGCCTACCTTTCCAATTGTCAGAGTAGAGCTACATATGGTATCCTAATGTAGGGTGCCTCAGGTGCAGCTGAGTTGGTATTAAAAATGCAGAAAAGTGCCATTAGGGCTCTTAGTGTGTCCAGTAAAACTAGCTGTAGGGAACTGTTTTAAACACATAAAATACTTACCTTGCCATCCTTGTATGTACTTACCTATCGTGAATATGCTCACAATACATCCAAAAAGTTCTTCTTAAATAGTGATCTTCACAGTTACTGCACCAGCAATCGAAATAACATAGTGATACCTTACCATCGGTTACAGAAAGCCTAAATGAGTACAAATTACTTAAAAACTTACAATAAAAATTCCCAATGAAATGAAAAGCCTGGACCGTGGAAAATTTAAAATCAAAACCAAAGACATATTGCTAAAGAAGTATTTTCTATTCGATAAGTGATTTTTTCAATCGATTTTCATGTGTTGTTTTTCATTTATTGTTATTTTTGTAGTTTCCTTATTTATATTTTATACTGAATATTTCAATATGACGTATAGCAAGAGCCAATTAAGTTGGCGCGAGGAGGGTCTGCGCAGAAGCCATTTTTAAAAACGTCCACCCCCACTACTCAAGTAATTGTCAGAATACATTTGTCATTGACATTTGACGGAACATAATGTCTTTGTTAGGGAATCATAAAGTGATACACGCTCAGAGGTTAGAATTATCTGACATTTGATGTAAAACCAAATACTAATCTCCCCACTACTTTTAATCCTGCGCGAACTTACCCCTCCTCGCGCCAACTTAATTGGCGTTTGCTATACGTATGCATATATACATCAATAAATATTATTATTCTTATTATTATTATTATGGGGGTGGTTCAGAAACTACGTGGCCTAATAAAGAAAACGCAAGTTTTTTTGACAAAAAGCATTTTATTTTTCAATATAGTCTCCTGCTCACTCAACAAAGTTATTCAAACGATATATGAAATTAATAACGCCTTCATTATAGGTCGATGAATCCAAGTCCTCGAAATAGCTATTTACAACAGCGAGTACCTCGGAATTAGATGAAAATCTCTTACCGCTGAGATTTTTTTTTGTTCTGGAAAGAGATAATCGCTCGGACCCAAATCTGCGGAATAGGGCGAATGAGGTACTAATTCTAATCCCAATTCATGAATTTTTGCCATTGCAATCGCAGACTTATGGGCAGATGCGTTATGCTGACAGAAAAGCACTTTCTTTTTTGCCAAATGAGGCCGTTTCTCTTTGATTTTATCACTTAATTGTTGCAATAAATTCGCATGGTACTCCTCACTTATTGTTTTACCCTTTTCTAAGTAGTCGACCACAATAATTCCATGAGAATTACAAAAATCTGTAGCCGTAACCTTTCCTGCTGACAAAACCGTTTTTGCCTTCTTTGGTGGCGGGGAACTTTTTTGCCCATTGATTGGATTGTCTTGCAGTGGCAGCTCGTGAGTTAGAAAGAGGGTGGGCACAAAAAAAAACTTACCTATTTTTTGTACATAAAATCCATTCTCCTATTTTTCATGCTGGAAAAGACGTCTATGATTTTGTGGTCAAAGCTGGATGAACTTCTGTTCTATTGATAGGACCGCCAATGCGTTCAGTCGATCTTCTGACATTGTGCTTCTCAGAAAAGTTTTAATGCGTTTGGGGGTGGAAAAACATCGTTCACATTCTGCTGTCGACATGGGCGTTGTACAAATAATATCGAACAGTTTGTACGTTTCCGTCAAAACCTTTTTTAGGTTGTTGTCTGTTATTAAGACTAAAAGTGGAAAAACATAACCTACGCCGTGCTCATAAATTACTGAAAGTTCACTTTTCAATTTTACACTGCAACATAGGATAAGATTTCACAGTTTCATCAATTTTTTTTGTGGAAATGAATGACTATAAGTTTTAAAATTTTGAGAATCAAATAATTTTGCTGCACTTAAGTGATCCCTAAAACCAAATCGGTCGCTAATTTGGCTTAAAATAGAGTCACATACTTCCTTTGCAATAACAGCTCTGTTATCTCATGCTGTCGTTTCTTGTCTTTTCCTTGCAGGTTCTTCATTATTGAGTTCTTGATTTTCATTGTCAATAGAATTTCTTAAATTTCTAATGTGAATAATTTACTGTTGGAATTGTTCAATTGTGGCATGTTGAAATGAAATATTTTCAACCAGTAGAGAAATTCTAGGCAATTCAAATATTTCAATAAACCACTTGCTTCACTAATAGTAATTGAATTCATCCCATCTTCGTCAGTAATTTTGTCTAAACATTCTTTAAAAGAATCCTGGTGTTCAAATAATGTGTTCACAGTTCGACTTTTGAAAATCCAGCGTATAAAAGCAGCGCGTGGTAATCTACGTTTGACTGTTTCATCAAGAATTACCATTCGCGATCGAGAATTGCATTGTGCCGCTCGTTCAATAATTAAATTAAATTGATGCGCGTAGCAGTGAATATAATGTGCCTGCGGAAATGTTTTTTTGATAATAGCTTGGACACTAGGGCTGGGCGATACCGACGATTTCGGTATCGGGTACCGATACCAATCGAGGTATCGATACTTGCCGATGTATCGGGTCTGTGCACGGTATCGATTCTGAGTACCGGAATCGGTAAAGTATCGATAGGTATCGATGCTTTGGAATCGATTCCTTGGAATCGATACCTTGGAACCGATACCTTGGAATCGATAACTTGGAATCGATACCTTGGAATCGAAACTTTGGAATCGATACCTTAATTCGATACCTAGAAATCAATATTCATAACCCGTTTTCTAGGTGTTGATTGTTTGATATCGGTTTCAAGAGATATAAAATTAATTTACCGATTCTACCATAACTACGGTATGAAATTTGCAATAATATTGTGAGATTTTTTTTTGGAATAATTATAGTTATGTCATAATAAGGATATTTGCTACACACAATAATAATATCCTTTTAAATATATATTATATAATATTGTGATGACTCATCCAACAACGCGTAGCGCGTCATACACTCTCGCATTTACTCAATCGTTCTGCCTGCATCTAGAACATATTCACAATATAAAAGCCGCGTCGAAGAAGGGATGGACATTCATTGAATCCTACAGTCTCGCGAAGTACATAAATATAGTTACATAAATATAGAATACATAAATGTACTTATTGTTGTTAATAGTTAGTTTTAGATTATTATACGTTTTAATATTAATATAGTGTGTGTGTCTAAAGTTATTGTTAGTTTTATTTAAGAACCCTAAAAGACAAACATTACAGTGGTATTCAGGTGTGGACTAATTAATAAATAATAAACTAAGTAGACAATTAAGTATTCGTTTAAATAAATATACAGTGCGGAAAGACGTTATTTTAAATATCGTGATGGCTAATAGAATGAAACTGACAGAATTAAAAGTGTCCGATTTGAAACGAGAATTAGAAGAGAGGGATGAGGATACAACTGGCAAAAAGTCAATCCTCCAGCAACGGCTTCGCAATGTGTTGATCCAAGAAGGCGAGGATCCAGAGGATTATGTCTTTCAAGTTCCAGGCGGAGATGCTGACGTGAATTCGCTGTTGACGAAAATGGAACAACGATTAATAGAGAATGCGCAAATTCAAATGCAACAAATGGAGCAGAAGAACCTGGAAACTTCTGGAAACTTAGCGAAAACTCTAGAACAAATGGAACAGAAGAATCTGGATAGTGCGAAAAATATGGAACAACGAATAATAGATGCACAAACTAAAATGGAGCAGAAAAGCCTGGAAACTTCTGGAAATTTAGCAAAAACTCTAGAACAAATGGAACAGAAGAATCTGGATAGTGCGAAAAATATGGAACAGCGTCTAATAGATTCGCAAGTACAAATGCAACAAATGGAACAAAGAAACCTAGAAACCGCTAGAATCCTCGAGAAAAATCTGGAAAAGAAATTACTAGAAAATTCTAGAAACTTCGAAAAAAGTCTGGAACAAGTGGAGAAAGTTCTAGAACAGCGATTAGCGGAAAAATCAGAAGCGTTAAAAGAAGAGGTTTTCATAGCTGTAGAAGAGAAAATTGGAGAACATTCTAGACTTTTAGAGGCAATAATGATTGAGATGAAATTACCCGCCACCACGAGTCATTCTGATCCCAAGCAGGTCAACGAAGAAGTCATACCGCGGCCCATCGAAATAAAAGAAGAATTTGTGACTATTTCAAAGACCAGAATCAAGCCACCAACCTTTGATGGAAAGACGTCATGGGCAACTTACCTGACGCAATTCGAAGCGGCCGCAGAAGCAAACGCATGGTCTTCTGCCGAGAAGGCGACTGCTTTAGTCATAGCATTGAGGGGTGATGCTAGTGATATTTTGCAAACATTGCCTCCTGAGGAACGTAAAGATTATTCTCAACTCATTAAACGCTTGGAGATGAGATATGGCCATGCGCATTTGGAGCAAGTATACCATACCCAACTGAAGAATCGATCACAGAAGAAAGGCGAGAATCTTCAGGAATTTGAGGCAGATATTGCTCGTCTAGTTCGACTTGCATATCCGATGGCGCCAGATAATTTCATGGAACACCTAGCGGTCCTGACGTTCATAGATGGTCTCCGGGATATTGATACGCAACAAGCATTAAGGTTGGCAAGACCGAAAACCTTGATCGATGCTTTGGCGCACGCGCTTGGGTTTGAGACTGCTAAACAAGCCTCTCGGAACAATGCTCGTGGCTGTTCTGTCGACGAACAGGAAAATGAGGAGTTCATGGAGCAGGTGGTTAGTCAAGTCCTAAATCAGATCAAATCAAATAAAAGTGCGCGGCCATGCGGGAATTGTAGAAGAAACGGTCATATCCAGAATAAATGTGATAAAAGGACCAAGAAAGAATCCGCTGAGAATCCGAAAGTCCCAAGGACTGCCCAAATCGCATCCTTGCAAAATCAAACCAATGGCCTGTATGTGGATGCTATTATGGAAAGAAGAACCTATGCTTGCTTGCTAGATACTGGATCGACGAAAACCATTGTACGACCCGATTTAATATCCTGGAATAAAGAATTACTTTCTAGCAAATGGAGACTAAGGACAGCTACTGGAGAAACAGCTTCTGTGGAAGGTGAAGTAGATGTCAATTTTGTCATAGGACCAACATCAATCCGACATCGTGTTCTCGTAGCCGACATAGAAGAACAGATAATCTTGGGATTAGACATCATGAACACCTACGGCTTCCAGTTAAACATGAAAGAAGGCACTTTAAAAATAAATAATGAGGAATTGTTTCTTCATGGGAAAAATTGTGGGAGTGTACAAGTAATTACAGCAGAGAATGTTGTTCTGGATGCAAGAAGTGAGACATTTTTGACGGCGTGTATGGAAGGTGATTATTTCGACGGAAATGTTACAATGTTGGAACCAAAGGCTGATGATGACGAGGTGGGTCGAGGAATAGTAGTTGCCAAAATGCTGGTTAAGACTCAGAAGACTGTACCGATAAGGGTAATGAATGTGAACCATTACCCTGTTTCATTGAAGAAGGGTACCGTTTTGGGGTGGTGTTCACCAGTGTCGGCCGTCGTTCATCATATAGAGGCGAAGAAGAATGGATTCGTGCAGGCTTCCGAGAAATTGTCCAAGATAATCGACTCCGCCTGTCAAGGATTGAGCAAGAGGGAACAAAGCCAAGTTAAGGACCTAATCAAACATTATGAAGACGTCTTTGAAACTGAAACTGGTACGAAAGGAAGAACCAATATTGTAATGCACAAAATAAATACCGGCGATGCAAGTCCAATTCGACAAGGACCAAGAAGGTTACCACTGGCAAAACGTGAGGAAGCCAAGCAAATTATACAAGATATGGAAGGCCAAGGAGTGATTGAACCATCGAATAGTCCATGGGCTTCACCAGTGGTCCTTGTCAGGAAGAAGGATGGATCTACCAGATTCTGTGTGGACTATCGTCGTTTGAATAGTGTGACCAAAAAGGACAGCTATCCTCTCCCAAGAATAGACGATACGCTAGACACCTTGGCAGGAGCAAAATGGTTCTCCACTCTCGACTTAAAGAGCGGTTATTGGCAAGTGGGAATGGATCCCAATGACAAAGAGAAGACTGCCTTCAGTTTAGGTACAGGTCTCTGGCAATTTACAGTCATGCCATTTGGACTGTGTAACGCCCCAGCTACTTTTGAGCGACTCATGGACACTGTACTTAGGGGACTGTCTTGGAACACCTGCCTGGTATATCTCGATGATGTGATTGTGGTAGGGAAGACTTTTGAAGATCACATGAAAAATTTGGAAGTAGTATTCCAGAGGTTGCGAGATGCCAACCTGAGATTAAGTCCAAAGAAGTGTCACCTTTTCCGCAAGGAGGTAAATTACCTTGGACATGTGGTTTCCGGAAAAGGAATTGCTGTGGATCCAGAAAAAGTAAAAGCTGTGGAAAAATGGCCGGTACCCAAAGACAAACATCAGCTAAGAAGCTTTTTGGGATTATGCACATATTATCGACGCTACGTTCCTGGATTCTCCAACATTGCAAAACCACTTACTCGCCTAACAGAAAATCGAGCATTCTTTTGGAACAACGAATGCCAAGCGGCCTTTGAGTTGTTAAAAGGTACGTTGATCAGTGCACCTGTTTTAAACTATCCACTGCCATCTGGGAGGTTTGTTTTGGATACGGATGCCAGCAACGTCGGGATTGGTGGCGTGCTCTCTCAAATCCAAGATGGACAAGAAAGGGTCATTGGATACTTCAGCAAGACCCTGTCCAAACCGGAGAGGAACTACTGCGTAACCAGGAGAGAACTATTGGCAGTAGTTAAGACCATTGAGCACTTTTACAAGTACCTGTATGGGCAGAAGTTCCTGATCCGCACTGATCATGCTGCCTTAAAGTGGCTCTTGCAATTTAAGAATCCAGAGGGTCAAGTAGCTAGATGGATTGAGAGGCTACAGGAGTATGACTTTGTCATTGAACACAGAGCAGGCCTCAAACATCAAAATGCAGATGCCCTTTCCAGAAGGCCCTGTCCAGAAGACTGTCCATACTGCAACAGAATCGAAGACAAATCGGCAAACGCTCTTCGAACCACCGTTGTTGATGACCAATGGCAACCTGACAATTTGCGCGCAGATCAAGAAGCTGATCCGGATCTTGCAGTCCTCAGGGCTTGGAAAAGAAATGGGCAACGACCGACCTGGCAAGAAATTGCTCCCCATTCACGAGAATTGAAGTCATACTGGGCACAATGGGATTCCATAACCATGGATGACGATCTCCTGAGACGTGAGGTCGAAAATCACGACGGAAGTGAGCGCAAGATACAAATGGTGGTTCCCAAGAAAAGAATACCAGAGGTATTGCGAGAACTCCATAATGGTGCTTCTGGGGGACATTTTGGAGTCCATAAAACACTGGAGAAGGTGCGCCAGAGATTTTACTGGGTGAATTGTTCACGAGATGTGAAAGAATGGTGCCGAAAGTGTGCAAATTGCGCTGGAAGCAATGGTCCCCAGAGGCGTCGACGTGCACCCATGCGGCAATACAATGTAGGAAGCCCATTTGAAAGGATCGCCATAGACGCCGCCGGTCCTTTTCCAGAAAGCGACAAAGGAAATAAATACATAATAGTGGTCATGGATTACTTTACCAAATGGGTTGAAGCATATGCTCTACCAAATCAAGAAGCTGGAACTGTAGCAGACGTGATTGTGAAGGAGTTAGTCAGCCGTTTTGGTGTACCCTTGGAACTTCATTCCGATCAAGGGCGGAATTTCGAGTCCAGTCTATTCGAAAAGATGTGTGGACTTTTGGGCATACGGAAGACGAGAACAACTCCCTTGCATCCACAATCAGATGGGATGGTAGAGCGAATGAACAAGACCATGATCAGACACTTATCCAAAGTGGTCTCCGAACACCAGAGAGATTGGGACGAACATTTACCATTATTTCTAATGGCGTATCGGGCCTCCGTTCAAGAGACAACAGGCCAATCACCAGCAAACGTGCTATTCGGGAGGGAACTCCGATTGCCCTGTGATTTAAAGTTTGGGAGCAAGCCTGGTGAAGATCTTGCCGGAGAAGATTATGTCAGCACGCTCAGACGACGACTAGATAATATCCATGAACAAGTCAGACATAATATCCAAGATGCTAGTGACAGAATGAAAGAGAGCTATGACATCAACGCCGAGAAGAGTGGTTACCATGAAGGCGATCGAGTTTGGTTGTATAATCCACAACGTCGACGGGGCCTATCTCCAAAACTTCAAAAGAATTGGGAGGGGCCATACGAGGTGTTGAAACGGATCAACGATGTAATATACCGCATCAGGCGAACACCTCACACTAAGCCAAGAGTCGTACATTTTAATCGATTAGCCGCATATTCTGGAGACAATGACGAAACCGTTGACTTGCGCCGATTGGATAGCCAATACCATGAACTAACCTTCGAAGACTTTATGCAAGAGTATTCTGGTTCTAGAAAAGCTCGATTTGGGGTAACCATCGAGAAACAGCAGGATTTGTTCACGGTGCCGCCAGACTACGCGCTTGCTCATTGCGTAGCCCGAGATCTACGAATGGCCAAAGGAATTGCCTGGGAATTTAAAGAGAGATTTGGCAGAATCGAAAGGCTAAGGCAGCAGGGACCAGCAATTGGAAAGAGTCTCCAAATAATAAATGAAGGACAGCCCATATTTTATTTGGTCACGAAAGAACTGTCGAGCCTAAAGCCAACCTATCGAGCCTTATGGGAGGCCCTGACCCACTTACGCGAACAAATGTTACAGCAAGACATTCTGAAATTAGCAGTTCCAAAATTGGGTTGTGGATTGGACCGCCTGGACTGGAGAATTGTAAGGAGCATGTTGGAAGTAATCTTCCGACATACTGGTATGGAAATTCTGGTATGCAGTTACCAGCTTGAATATTCCTGTCCATCCAGGCAAGATAAGACCGTGGACTGTTATTTCGATATGACGTCGCAATGTAACAAAGGCCCTACCTGTCGATTTCGTCATCGTTTGAGGAGACCAAAGCATGACATGTTTCGGGACGAAACTTCATTTTTAAGAAGGGGGCAATGTGATGACTCATCCAACAACGCGTAGCGCGTCATACACTCTCGCATTTACTCAATCGTTCTGCCTGCATCTAGAACATATTCACAATATAAAAGCCGCGTCGAAGAAGGGATGGACATTCATTGAATCCTACAGTCTCGCGAAGTACATAAATATAGTTACATAAATATAGAATACATAAATGTACTTATTGTTGTTAATAGTTAGTTTTAGATTATTATACGTTTTAATATTAATATAGTGTGTGTGTCTAAAGTTATTGTTAGTTTTATTTAAGAACCCTAAAAGACAAACATTACAATATATATAATGCATATATACTTAAAAAGTTATTGCATCCTTTATGTACATTTAAAAAATGCATGAAGGTAAGCTATCCGATACATGGCTACCCGATACATCACTAACCCGATACATCGATACTTAGCGAGTACTGGAATCGGTAAGGTAATCGATAGGTATCGATGCTTTGGAATCGATACCTTGATTCGATACCTTGGAATCGATACTTTGGAATCGATACCTTGATTCGATACCTAGGAATCAGTATTCACAACCCGTTTTCTAGGTATCGTTTGTTTGTTTCAAGAGATATAAAATTAATTTATCGATACACCATTTATCGATTCTACCATATCTACGGTATGAAATTTGCAATATTGTGATATTTTTTTTGTGTAATAATTATAGTTATTATGTTTATGTTATAATATGGATATTTGCTACGCATAATATAAAATTCAACAACATCCTTTGAAATATATACTATATAATATATATATAATGCTATATATACTTAAAAATTCTTTACTTAAAAAGTTATTGCATCTTTTATGTACATTTAAAAAAATGCATACAGGTAAGCTACCCGATGCATGGCTACCCGATACATCGCTACCCGATAGATCGATACTTAGCGAGTACTGGAATCGGTAAAGTATCGATAGGTATCGATGCTTTGGAATCGATACCTCGCTACCCGATGCATCGATACTTAGCGAGTACTGGAATCGGTAAAGTATCGATAGGTATCGATGCTTTGGAATCGATACTTTGGAATCGATATCTTGGAATAGATACTTTGGAATCCATACCTTGGAATCGATACCTTGATTCGATACCTAGGAATCAGTATTCATAACCCGTTTTCTAGGCATCGTTTGTTTGATATCGGTTTCAAGAGATATAAAATTAATTTATCGATTCTACCATATCTACGGTATGAAATTTGCAATATTGTGATATTTTTTTTTTGTAATAATTATAGTTATTATGTTTATGTTATAATATGGATATTTGCTACGCATAATATAAAATTCAGCAACATCCTTTGAAATATATACTATATAATATATATAATGCTATATATACTTAAAAATTCTTTACTTAGTTATTGCATCTTTTATGTACATTTAAAAAAAAATCCATAAAAGTAAGCTACCCGATAATGGCTACCCGATACATGGCTACCCGATACATCGCTACCCGATACATCGATACTTAGCGAGTACTGGAATCGGTAAAGTATCGATAGGTATCGATGCTTTGGAATTGATACCTCGCTACCCGATACATCGATACTTAGCGAGTACTGGAATTGGTAAAGTATCGATAGGTATCGATGCTTTGGAATCGATACCTTAGAATCGATACCTTCGTTATATGAGGTATCGGGTATTGGACGATGTATTGATACTTATCCCAGCTCTATTGGACACCATTTGTCTTACCACTCATCACGGACGCCCCAACGTAACTTTGAGCGATTAATTTATTGTTATCAGACCCAGAAGAAGAATTTAAAATAGTTTGCAATTCATTCAGCAATGTTTTTGCTAATATGTCTACCCGTCTAATTCAACTGCAAAGTTGATTAAGTCTCTATATATATACTTGGATTTTCTGACGTCAATGTCTCATCATGGTCTCGTAACGCCAATTCAAAAGTACCGCAAAATTTTATACACATAATTAGCCGGCGCAAAATATGACGCTTTTTTTCCACCTCTTCGTTGTACTTAATTTTATGTCGCAAATAAGTACTGTCTAACTAAAAAAAAACAAGTTGCATGTCGATGCGATAATTCACATCAAACTTTGATACAAAATAATACAAATCTGTATAAAAACAAATTTGTATCTGTATATGCATGGACACACAGTACGTATTTACCAGCTTTTGCTTCAACTACCAGACGCATGCGTTTCTGTGTAACCACTGACGGACAAAACCGACCACGCCGGTGCAAAGTGTTTCTTCTCGAATAGCAAAGCTATTACTGATAAAGAAGAAAAAAATACGCATATTACTGTGAGTCATTAACTCGTCGCCAGGTGGAGTAGTATAGCAAAAAAAAAACAAGTTGCATGTCGATGCGATAATTCACATCAAACTTTGATACAAAATAATACAAATCTGTATAAAAACAAATTTGTATCTGTATATGCATGGACACACAGTACGTATTTACCAGCTTTTGCTTCAACTACCAGACGCATGCGTTTCTGTGTAACCACTTTGTCAATGATAGATTTACGAAGCAAAAGACTATAGGTGCACTTGCGGTCATGTAGTAAGTTTTGTCCTATCCGAAGACATCAGATAACCTCATGCCATCTGACGGACAAAACCGACCACGCCGGTGCAAAGTGTTTCTTCTCGAATAGCAAAGCTATTACCGATAAAGAAGAAAAAATACGCATATTACTGTGAGTCTATTAACTCGTCGCCAGGTGGCGTAGTATAGCAAAAAAAAACAAGTTGCATGTCGATGCGATAATTCACATCAAACTTTGACACAAAATAATACAAATCTGTATAAAAACAAATTTGTATGTGTATATGCATGGACACACAGTACGTATTTACCAGCTTTTGCTTCAACTACCAGACGCATGCGTTTCTGTGTAACCACTTTGTCAATGATAGATTTACGAAGCAAAAGACTATAGGTACACTTGCGGTCATGTAGTAAGTTTTGTCCTATCCGAAGACATCAGATAACCTCAAGCCATCTGACGGACAAAACCGACCACGCCGGTGCAAAGTGTTTTGTATCAAAGCTTGATATGAATTATCGCATCGACATGCAACTTGTTTTTTTTTGCTATACTACGCCACCTGGCGACGAGTTAATGGTGAGTCCATTAACTCGTCGCCAGGTGGCGTAGTATAGCAAAAAAAACTAGTTGCATGTCGATGCGATAATTCATATCAAGCTTTGATACAAAACACTTTGCACCGGCGTGGTCGGTTTTGTCCGTCAGATGGCATGAGGTTATCTGATGTCTTCGGATAGGACAAAACTTACTACATGACCGCAAGTGTACCTATAGTCTTTTGCTTCGTAAATCTATCATTGACATAGTGGTTACACAGAATCGCATGCGTCTGGTAGTTGAAGCAAAAGCTGGTAAATACGTACTGTGTGTCCATGCATATACAGATACAAATTTGTTTTTATACTGTCTAACTGTTCATTTATGTCCACTTTGCCTAGAACACTAAAATCCATGCATGCATTCATGTGAGAAACGGAATATTCGTGTTTCTTTGCTCTTTCTGCGATATGCTTTAAATCATTCAACCCTTGTTTATTCCACGCACTAACCACTTTCTTCAAAATTAAGCAGATAAAACAAAATAGTTTATTTGTTAGTGAGCATTCGCAAATCCACTCATATTTTTCATATATATTTTTATTGAATACTCTATTGTAAGTTCGAGTTTTACTTGTTGAAGTGTAGTTTATTTGAATTTCAGGGATAGGTCTTCCTTTTTTCTTAATTCAAAGTTTTTCCTTAAATGATAGCGGGTTTTGTAAAAGATTTTGCACACTATTAACTTCCATTATTAATAATAAACACATGCAGTAAGCCTCGAAAACAATACTATCACAATAAACGCAAAACGTTAACTGGAGTCGAGCGAGTCTGTGCCCCAAAACGACGTATAAGAACAGATAAGCGGGACCAGCGGATCCATATTCGGAATAGGTACATCTAAAATCGTGCCCCGGAACATAGCTTTGAGCGTTTATGCGCTAGTGTCTGTGGTGCTAAAGGAAACTTTGATACCATCGTTATAAAAATAATAAAATACAATAATGCACTGAATTATATGTTAATTTCTTTCTGTGTTTATCTTGGTGGTAAAGATGATTCCTGCGAATTCGTGCCATCTCTGTGTTAGGCCGAACAATCCTCGTACAACAATTTGCGCGGAGAGTTTTTAAGTTCGCGTGATGAGGCAACGGAAGACGTAATAAAAATACAAAATTATTTTCTTTTTCAATATATTCACCTGCAACCCTAATACATTTTCCAGATTTTACAATTAGCTTGTGTATGCCTTCGTAAAAAAGTGTTTTACCTTTGTCTGAAAAATACGCCAAAACGTTCATCGTTCGAAAATTTCTTCCCACACAGTTCTTTTGTAATATTTGGGAATACGTAATATCGCGCGCGAAGCGAGGTTGGAACTCGAAATATCGAAGGCCACTTTATGCAAGGTAGCCAGTTCAACACAACCCTATGTAGAAGGGAGCATTGTCGTGTAGGACCAGAACACCTCTCATCAATTTTCCCCTTCTTTTTTCTTTAACGACTTCTTTTAACTGCTCCAGGATTGAAGCGTAGTATCGTTGATTGAAGGAATATATAAAGATGCGCAATGATTATGCACTTTAGCGTAGCCAAAATTGGTTTCGACATCTAGGCGTCGCATAGTACTGTTGGTTTCGAGATTATTTCACTTTACCGCATCCTATCGGGTAAAGGGAAAACAATCGCAGACCTATAAATTAAACAGAAGAAATCATTTTCTATTAGCGCACTATTCTACAGCTTATTAATATATAAAAGTAAGCCGCTAAAAACTTTTATAAATATGCAGCTACTTCATAAGACAAGAGGAAAGTGACTAAAGTCAGCAAAATAATTCGCTCTTTCTTTGTATTATAAACCACCCTCAGCTTATAAATTTATGTTACGTAATTTAAAATTCACTTTATCATCTGTAATAACAATTAAAAGTTTGTTAAAAGTGTCGAATTTAAGAACAGGCTTAAATAATAATTTAACCCGTTTATGCCCGAATTATTTCTTTTCGCAATTTTTTCGTTGCGGTGTAAATTTTAATTGTTGAGGATATTTTATAAGCTGTCTGGTTATAAATTTTTACATTTTACATTCTACTTTTGTGATTTTAGTGTAGTTCCAATAATGGAACAATGGGCATGAATGACAGCTATATTTTAGGTACACTTATGTCAAAAGAATTAATAAAACCAAGTATCTTTTTTAATATAAAAGTATAATTTATTGAAAAAAACGTATTTTTGCATTTTATATACCTAATGGAAAATATTATAAAACTGATTCGCAAACAAAAGTTATTTAGAGTGGAACAATGCAAAACAGTCTTCATGACAGTTAACACCACATTTTTCACATGCTTTTGTAGTATTTTTTTTGCAGACAGCGCAGCGATTTTGTTTCTGGGCTGCAATAATCCAATGGTCTAATCGATCATACCTGACCTGGTCGGGCACTCTTGAGGAAATTTCTTTATGTGTGATAGGACGACCAGCACCTTTTCCAGGCTTACCATATTTTGTCAGATAGGTCTGAACTATTGTTCGTCTAAACTTTAGAAGATCAATCTTGTTTCCGTAGCTTTTTCTGTGTAGTTGCCAAGCATTATGAACACTAGTGTCTACGCAATATGCAAAGACCGACCACCACCACTTTTTTGATCTAATTGATATTCTATAATTGTCGACATTTTGGTCTAACCGATCGACACCCCCCATAAACTTATTGTATTGAGATACCACAAATGGCCGAGTAACAGGAACTTTTTTCTTTTCTGCAGACATCCATCTGTCTACACTACCTACAGGACCGGTAGGATCGCAGCTGCTAACAGTAAGCACGATTCTATTGTCATGCCAACTTGTAATTGTAACATTAGTTTTTTTATCAGTGCAGAAATCGTAGTAACCCCTGGGTTTTTTCTCGATAAGTTTTGAAGACATTATAGCGGGGCATTTTTCAATTCTGTTGTACTTTATAGTTCCTGTATAACCGATACCTATATCTTGTAAACGGTTAACTAGTTTTAACGATGAAAAAAAGCGATCGCCGTATATTTTGAAGGATGTGTTTTGCGGTAGATCTTTCAAGAGAGCAAGTACAACGGTCCCACCTACTCCCAATTCATTCTGCAATAATTTTGAGACTACCTTTGTTTTGTTGTTTCTTGTTGTGGAACACCCTGCTATGACAGTTTTAGTTGGTATAGAATCTTCAGCTTGTTTGACTTTCCCTTGGTAAGGCTCAAATTTCGTAAGATATCCAAGAGGTTCGCACAGGCACCACATTTTATAACCATATCTTATTGGTTTTCCCTTTAGGAATTGTTTAGCCCCATGTCTCCCAAAGTATGGTACCATGCTTTCATCAATGCTTAGTTTTTCTTGAAGTTCTGAATACTTAAGAAATCTTTCATTTAGCATATTCATCAAAGGTCTCATTTTTCCGAATTTGTCATTAGTAGGTAAGTTATTATTGTCAGAGCAATGCAGATATCTTTTTATTTCCTCAAACCTATTTCTACGCATTGCATTTACGACAGACAAGTTACAGGTCTCAGTTCCAATCTCCCACCACATATGCCAACGAGGTACTGAACAATAGCCGGATAATAGAAGTATAGCTATAAAGCAACGAATTTCTTCCTCGCTAACCTGAAATGCTGGTTCTTTTTTTTCCATATATATTCGTCATTTCAGTTAAAAAACTGCAAATAATTCCGTCAAAAAATAACTCAAAACATTCCACCGCGTCTTCTGGAATCGGTGGCATTTGCTTGGGAGAAACAAAAGCGGTTAAGTTGTCGTCAAGATCGGTGGAATTTTGCCAAACTCTGGTATATGTTCTCGGCAACTTTTTTCTTAGGTCTGATAATGAAATATTATCTTCGCTTGAATAGCCATCATTATTTTCCTCGATATTATTTTCTATTTGAGTTTTTGTCTCTCTCCTCTTGGCTAATTTCTTCATCATGGTATTCATCTTCATCACTATCTATGTCAGTGTCATCACCAACAGTAAATGTTTCCCCTCTGTTTGTAATTTTTGCCACAGCTTCAGCTTGAAGTTGACGACCGCTTAACTTATTTATATCATTACAGTCCTCCTCGTCACCACTATCTTCCGCCCTTTCATCACCGTCACTCGGGGGTGTTATAAAAACATCCGCCCGCCAGAACCCTTCGTCCTCTACTAGTTGTATAAGCTCTTCAGTAGTGTAATACCTAAAATTGAGAAAAAAATAGCATGAAGCCATCCATGCCCAATGTTCCAATAATGGAACTTTTAGAAAAAAAATCTACTGTCATGAGGGTATCAAATATATATTTTTTCGGTGCATGCCAATTAGTTTGGGTACTAACCAATAAGAGATAAATACCACTATAGATTTGGTTAAAAAAATGTAAACATTTGATTTTACTTACTTTCGGTACGCCATTTTTTTCACACTGTTTCAAAATATGTAGCACTATAGATTTTTGAAACAAAACGCCCGATACACTAGAAAGATTCTTTATTCACTGCACAATAGTATCGAAATCACGTTGAGACTTGCAGTAAATACGTATGACTAATCTGCATCAGGTGGAGGGGGCTAATATAGCATGTTCCATTAATGGAACAATGGGATAAAATGGGTTAATAAAGAAAATTTCAGAGGGAAAATGTGCGTTGTAATACCCGCATTATATATTTTTATTTTGGCACATTTAAAGAAAATGGGAATAAAATATCTACTAACCGAATTATTAAATCAGGATCCTCTGGACATTATAGACAAATATTAGAAAACAGAAAAACATCTTTTAAACATACCAAAGTTTATACTAGTTAATCATATATAAATAAACTTTGCTAGTCCTATGTCTGGATGAAAGTGTGAAAGGAAGATTGTTTCTATTATTATTTATAAATATTATCGAATATAATTTTATTATTTATTTTATACATAAGACGGAAGAGCGCAAAGAGGTCCATCGCAGATAAGACCATAGGTTCACCTTTCTTTCCTGTACAATATTGCAATATTATAGTATAAAGCATTTATTGCTGTTAGGGTTTTGGTATATTTGCTGCCATCTGGCATCGTATCAATGGACTTACACCCATATACGTATTTTTTTCCTTCTATACCGGCATAGCTGGTCGAGGGAAAATCGCTATTTTCGACGTAGTCTCTTTTGTCCGTCAAATGTCACTAGATTATCTAATGCCACCAGATAGGACTAAATTTGCTAATTACTAGAAGGCGAGCCATCAAACAGATACAAATATGTGTAATGCACATCTGTTTTATTTGTAACATTCATTTAATGCATAATTGAGTAGAGTATTTCCACTTGCATCTAGATCGCGCTGCTCGCTTCCTAAATATACATACACTTTGAATTTCTCCTGCTCTATAGAAAAAAGCATTATAATCTAAAAATCACAATTTATTTCAAGCGAGTTTTATGAAACAAAAACATTTTTAATAATATAAAATATTTTTAAAAATCGGGTGTGGATAACACAATACAAGTTCGTATATTTGTGAAAGTATTTCTCTAGAGACGCAGTCATCAGTTTCATCTTACTACAGAATCGTCAGTGCGCCACCACTGGAGAGATACATTCATAAAAACAACACCCTTGCCATATTACAGAAGTTATTAAGACAGGGCGTAAAAGAACATTCAGCTCTGCTGAGATTTTATAAGCCAAGAAATCTACTTATGCACGATAAACGTTCATTAATAAATCTAATAGCAAAAAGAGTTTTCTAGGAAAATTGACGATAACAAGAAATATAATAATAAAATTAGAAAGCTGAAAACTAAATTCGACGCCAATTAACGTCATGGCTTCGCCTTGGGGAAAACGGGACAATCATTTCACAAAACATTAGTCTTTTTACCCCCTAATAGACTTAAAGCTAGAAAGCCAATCTGGAACCATGTCCCTTCCCACCCATGATTTGAAAGGCGAATGGAGATCAGAATGTACATCTTTGGGAAATATAATTTTACAGCCCACATGGACACTTCCGGGAATACAGTTGCCGCGGAAATTATAGAGGCGCCTGAACAGAGTTAGAACAGGTCATCCTAGAACGAAGGGAAAGCTCGGTAAATTAAATTTGTGTCCTCACTAGAGACTTTAAGGGACAAGGGACGATCCCTTCGCAGTAACAGCTGAAAGAGTTGAATGGCCCTGATCTCATTAGATATTCAATTGTAACATACATCTTCTGGAATACTGTAGCACTACATCAGAATTTGAAGCTTTGATTTTTAATATTGTAGGGTCCATTGCATATTTTTTAAAGTTTATTTAAACCTGCTGAACTTTGTATTTTGGTGATTTGTATATTATGTTTTTATCGATGATCTTCCATAATTATACACCTGTATTTTATGTTTTGTGCTATATTGTTAATAACTAATTGCCTCTGTAGACGCCACACAATAAATAAATAAAACTTCGTTTAATTTACATTTAATCAAACAGAATGAATATTTTATGAAAGCAGATTAAATACTGTAACACGAAGCAATGGTGGCTATCTAAATGTACGATAACTGAACATATTTTTGATTTTGTAAGTTGAATATACATATTACATAATACCACAATTCAATAAAAATATATCATTAAGATTACATCAAGTTATAATCAAAATCTTATCAATTGATAATAATGAAAATACTAAATTTTGATT
Organism: Melolontha melolontha; assembly: GCA_935421215.2. Classification (NCBI taxonomy): domain Eukaryota; kingdom Metazoa; phylum Arthropoda; class Insecta; order Coleoptera; family Scarabaeidae; genus Melolontha; species Melolontha melolontha. The sequence goes on along the minus strand of OW285237.1, from coordinate 159,907,401 downwards.
CCAAATAAATTAAATCACTTATATACCTAAATACCTTAAGATTAAGTTATGGCTAACTTACAAGAAAGGAGGTTATCACATTATCTTTTACAAGCAATCATTATCATTAATCATTACTAGTTTCAATGAAAAAAAAAAACTTTATTTATAGTACTGTTTCTGTTAATAACTTATCGGATATATGAAGCACAAATTATGAGAAACAATTTATCTAATTACATCACATTCCTATGAAATCATCAATGCTTCGTCTTTTTTTTATTTACGATATATGAAAACCTGAATGCTACAAAATAGTATGACAAAAAATAACGTGTATTTGTTGGTAAATTAATAGCGAATGATATTTAAAACTATCGTTAAAACCTACTTACTGACAAAATTATTCGACAAACGAAAGTCTAAAAGTATAGCAAAAATAGCATTTTAATTATTAATATAAATTTGAGTTGAATAAGCAAACAGGAAATCTAAAAATACATATGTACTTATAATAATAAAGTAATAAATAGACTTAGAAAATCAAATAATCTATAAAGATAAGCAGGATACCCATTTTCGATCTCCGTATATGGGTAACTCTCTTTAGTATTGAAGATACCGGATCGGTTAAATTATCAAAGTTCCTCAGAATTTTGATAAGTATTTGATGGCATTTTCAGATTTGTCATATGTTGTCAACTTTTTGAGATATTTAAGGTAAATTTAAATTTTACCAAATTTTCAGTTGAACATATCTTCCTAACCATCGAAGACAGTAAAACTAAAAATGACATTTAATAGTATTTTTTATGTAGAATTTAGTAATCTTTATTAAATATTCACGGCACACTTGAATATCAAGATATAAAATAAATTTATGTTTTTTTAAATGGCAATCATAGTTGGCCATGACTTCATTAAAATACTTATTTTGTTTTGATTTCATAAATATAAGATTTTATATGGTTATCTTTTTTAAATTTTTATTATAGCGGAAGTAATTCCAATACCATTAGTAACTGAAGAAATAATAACAAAGTGGACTTTTTAAAAACTACTTTAATGCAGCAGAAATTAAGTTAGAAGTTGTCAAATTGACAGAATAAGTTGATTGCCCATGAAATACTTAACTGTACTAGAGTTAAGTGGTATTATTTATAAAATATTTGTGTAAAAAAGTGTTCCAACAAAGAAAAAATGATAAGCTTTTTGTTACTGTGCTAGTACTAGAAATAGTAATGACGCTAGAGAATTGTATTATCAACGCTATATGGAAAGAAAACAGCCAGATCGAAGACTATTTCCTAAGTTAGAAAATAATTTGAAAAGGTATCGTTCGTTTACAAAACCAGATCACTTGAAAGGGAAATTCAAACCGGAAGACAAGAAAGGGTAGCTTATGTAAGCTACAAACCCCCGACATCAACTCGTGAAATTGCGACTGATTGAACTGTTTCCATAAAAAAAGGTCGTTTAATTTTAATACGGAATAAATACAGGCCATTTAAATACAGTGTGACTAATACATTTTATGGCCAAGATCATGAAAGAAGAATGTTATTTGCTCGATGGTTTTTGGAAGAAACAAACATTAGTCCGCACTTTTCTTACACAATTCTTTATACAGATGAAACAAAATTTATCAAAAATGGATTCTTTAATAGGCATAATAATGTTTGTTGGTCTCAAGATAACCCTCATCTTACTGTGGAAAAGCGATATCAACATGTATTTTCTGTAAACGTGTGGTGTGGAATTTTTGTAATCAAAATATTGGGACCATATTTTTATGAGACCAATTTGAATGGAGAACGCTATTTACACTTTTTGCGTAACTAGCTGGAAGATCTGCTAGATGAATTACCATTAAATTTAATTCAAAATCTCAGATACTTTCAACATGATGCACTCGCTCCTAATTTTCGAAACGTTTCTGAGTATCTTTCAGAACGCTTTTTTAACTGGATTGGTAACGCTGGTACCGTCCTTTGGCCGGCAATGTCACCAGATTTTACGCCACTAGATTTTTTTTATGGGGTGCTGGAAAGAATAAATTCTATAAAAACAAACTCAAGAACGTTGAAGAATTAACAATTAATATTACGACAGCCATGAAAGGCATCCGCCCACAGATTCTGCGAAAGGTTCATTCCGATATGGTGAGAAGATATGAAATGTGTATCCTGAATAATGGTGGTCATTCTGAGCATTTGATGAAAATATTCACTGTCTGTTCATTTGTTTGTTTACTTCCTTTACAAAACATTTACTTAAATTTTAGATTTGTTACTATTGGCATTAATTTATTTTTTTCTCTTTTATTTTTGCTGCAATAAAGAAGTTTTTAAAAAACCCACTTGGCTATTATTTCTTAAATTAGTAATAATATTTGAATTACTTTCGCTATAATAAAGATTTAAAAAATATAACCATACTAAACCTTATATTTATGAAATCAGAACAAAATAAGCATTTTAATGAAGTCATGGCCAACTATGATTGCCATTTAAAAAACATAAGTTTATTTTATATCTTGATATTCAAGAGTGCCATGAATATTTAATAAATATTATTAAATTCTACGTAAAAAATACTATTAGATGCCATTTTTAGTTTTGCTCTGTCTTCGATGGTTACGAAGATATGTACAACTGAAAATTTCGACAAATTTCAATTTTCCTTAAATATCTCAAAAAGTTGACAACATATGACAAATCTGAAAATGCCATCAAATACGCATAAAAATTCTGAGCACCTTTGCTAATTTAACCGATCCGGTATCTTCAATACTAAGAGAGTTACCCATATACGGAGATAGAAAATGGGCACCCTTATATCTGCTTGTGCAATATAAATATAAAAAAGATTTAATAGCCTTGAAGAACGTATTTCCTCACAATTTAAACATGTTAGTACGAGGGCGGACCATTATATCCATGACTTTTTGAATTTCCCGCATTGTAGATTGAAAAGCAACACTGTTCCGTTCTGTCAATAGACTACTGTCCATGTTCAAGAAAGCTGCGTCCTTAAGCTAAAGTTTAACAGCCTTTTAAAGTAGACAACCTTTTACATTTTGGAGAAACTGGAAAAAAAAGTGTCGTCAGTAATTTTTTTTTACGGAAGAAACCCGTGACTCAATCCAAGGCTAAGCTTCATAAATGCTGTGGAGACTGCGCCATCAGAAATAATAGTAAAGAAGTGGCTTACAGATTTTTGTTCTGGTCGCACAAGCACGAGTGACGCCGAACATTCCGTACAACCAACTGAAGTCACTACACTGGAAACAATAAAAGAATCTACGATATAATGTTGGCCGATCGGAGATTCAAAATGCGCGTAATTGTAAATGACATTGATTTTGATATTGAATGATCACATATGAGAAAGCTATCCCCAAGATGGGTGGTGCGTTTGCTCATAGTTGATCACAAATGCTATCATGTAAATTTCGAAGGAGCACCTGGTGTTGTTCAACCGGACGATTTTTAGCGCCGCTTCATAACCGCTGACGAAACATGAATCTACCACAAGACACCAAAGACTAAATAGCAGTCGAAACAGTGGTCCTTTTTTCAGAGTGAATCAACACTGAAGAAGGTCAAGGTGGCTCTGTCGACCAACAAGGTTTTTTTTTTGGAATATGCGCGGCATAATCCACATCGATAACCTTCAAACGACAAAAACAATCAACGGCGAATATTACGACACTTATTGAACCTATTCAATGGCGATTTGCAGAAAAAACAACATTTGACCAAGAAGAAAGAGCTCTTCCATCAAAACAATGCAGGGTGCACACATGTATAGTCGCTATGGCGAAATTTTATGAATTTGGCAACAAATTGCTTCTTCGTTCATCATATTCTTCAAGCTTAGCCCCCAGTGGCTATTATTATACATCTACGTCTACACGGAATGGAGTTAAATTTTAAAACTAAGGCCTTTGATCCAGTCAAACACGGAGTCAGTGGCATTCAAGAAGTTACTCATCTCACTTCCATATGCTGTAAGAGGGTACTCAACTGTAATATGGTAAATTTGACTATTGGTGAAATAAACGCTCAACGGCTGAAAATGTACCTAAAAATTAGGTCGATAGATTGGGCTACTGCAAAGCCAGTCGAGGCAGTTATTTAAATGAAATAATATTCCATTTTTAATCGGACGGTGTACTCGAAAATAAAGTATAAATTATTTGAAAATATTTTTTGCATTTTTATTTAATGTGCATTTTTAAAAACAACTAACAGTTGCCGCACACGTTATGTACAAAGCAAGAAGATTTATATGGAAAATATATCATGCCAATATCTCAATATAAATTAATATGCCACTTACATAATCTCTTTATATATCCTTAATACTTATTTGCAATAAGTATAGGCGGGCTCTTTTATTCGTCGACAAATATCATATTCGCTCTGGAGCAAGCGGTATTTCTTTATCTATTGTACATAAACCTGTCCTTATTAGAAGTTATTATATCAACTTATCAAGATGAAAACTAAGTAGACATATATTTTTGTTACAGTTGAAATATGATATAAATTTGTTAATATCAAACCAAATATTATTAAGGACAAACATCTGTTTTTATTAGTTTTATTTTCATTTTGCAAATATTGAATAAAGTCTGAATTTTTTTGAAATTATTCTGTCACGAATGTATACACTTCATGAAACCTTTAAAATACTGCTGAAATTCTAATACAGTTTCTCTTATTGTCCCTTAAAAATGTATTGGAGAATATTCTCATTTATAGAAGAATTTTGATAAAGTTTTAAAATTTTTTAATTTTGAATATTTTCAATGTGCAAAATAATTGCTAATTGACACTATAAAGATCTCAGATGAATGAATAATGATGAGTTGCTCAGGACGGAGCTTCTTGGAGGAACAAGAACTCTAGGCTTTGTTAACGACATCGTCCTTGTTCTAGGAAAAATTCGTTTTCTATCGAAAATTTTATTCATCGGGTAATTCTTTTAAATTTAGAATTTTGGTTTGGTTTTGTTCATTCAACAACACATTTACACCGCACAAATACGAAGACAACAACATGATTATGGAAATACGTATACAGTTTAGTATTTATACATATGATCCAAAGCGCCAAATTATGAGAATGGATATGGAGACTAACAAAAACGTCAGATTATTTGACAACTAACCATAGGCGGTGCTTGAATTTGGAATTTTAGTATTAACTTGACAATTTGACGTTTTAAAACAACGTATTGTTGCAGAATGTGAGGCTGTTTCCGCAGACACATTTGAATAAGTACGAGAAGAGTTTAAAAATAGGATATTTTACTGTCAGGAAGTAAATGGAGGTCACTTCGAGCAATTTCTTTAAGTACATACTGTTTCTTAAATCTGTATTTAAAATCATACTGAATGGAATTTAAATTTTCATGTTTACTAATGAGCCATTAAAACTGCCTCAAACACAAACAAAATTAGTACCATTGAATAGGTTTTTTCGATACCTTTTAAAAGAGGTGTCGCTTGCCGTAGCGTTCCATTTAAAATTATTGGTCACAATGGCCTTGTGACGTCATCTATGACGATTTCGTCATCTATCATCACTAGTAGGAAAGTTTATAACCTATAATATTCAGTTTCCAAATTTCACTTGTGTATGTATAATCGTTCCAAAGATAAGAGGGGGGGAGGGGACTTTTGAGAAGCACTGTATATATAAAATACAAAGAATGTTTGTTTGTCCTTTATAGACTCTGAAACTATCCAACCGATGTTATCCAAACCGGTTTCATTAGAAAGGTAATAGTCCAGATTAGGTTTACGGCTATATTTCTTTTTGATATTTCAAGTGGGCGTGGCCCCTCCCACATAAATTGAATAACATCATATATCTCGACTATTGTGATAGCAAGAGTTTTGAAACATTGCAATAGTACATATGTTACTAATGTGAGTAATCAGGACAAAAATGGATGGGACCGGACAAGTGGGCGTGGCTGCTCTCATACAAAATAAATATTTAATATCAAAAAACAGCTTTTGGATATGGGCGATGGAAAACTTCCGTATGAACCGACTACACGTGAAATATCTTTTCCGCTAAACTTTTGCCAAATGCAGTCATCAATTCAAGATGTTGTGCGGAAAGTTTTTCCCGATATTGCAAATAATTTCAAAAACCATGATTGGCTTTGCGAACGAGCAATTTTGGCTCCGAAGAATGATGATGTCAACAAAATAAACCATCAAATTCAATTGAAGCTACCCGGTGAAGTTGTGAAGTAAAAATCGATTGACACAGTTATAGATGAGGAACAAGCTGTCAACTATCCAATAGAGTTTCTTAACTCTTTGGAACCTTCTGGAATGCCACCACACATCTTAACTTTAAAAGTTGGTTCACCATTGATGCTCATTCGCAACTTAGATCCACCGAAATTGTGCAACGGAACAAGACTTGCTGTTAAAAAACTATCTCCAAATTTAATCGAAGCCACAATCATCAGCGGCAAATGTAAAGGAGAAGATATGCTGATACCACGAATTACAATTATTTCAACCGATTTACCCTTCGATTTCAAGCGATTACAGTTTCCAGTGCGTCTTGCTTTCGCCATAACCATCAACAAGGCTCAAGGCCTATCGCTAAGTGTTGCTGGTTTGAACTTAGAAAATTCCTGTTTCTCGCATGGCCAATCATATGTTGCTTGCTCTAGAGTTGGAACGCCAAAAAATCTTTATGTTTACACACCTACCGAAAAATCTAAAAATATTGTTTATCCGCTAGCATTAAGATAAAAAAGTTAATAAATAAACAAATTTTTTTTTTTTCAAACACTCGTATTTAATTTTTTTAGCGTAGTAGCACACGCCGGGTATCCGCAAGTATTTTATAAAATTATAAATATTGTAAGCACTTAGGATAAATATTCTTTTTTGCTGTGTATGACTTGGTAATTTTTTAAAATCTTATCTTCTACATTATCGTCTGCACGGGTACTTTATATATGTGATTAGAAATATTTGTTTAATTACTTTGCGCTCATTACCGATATATTAAAAAACATTCCAAATTTTTTTTAATCTAAAATTATTTTTGGTTTTGTAAAATTAAAAAAGCCAGTCATAATAACTAAAAATGCAATTTCTTAGGTTAGATGTTTCTGTTCAACTATTATTATAACCTTGAACAATGAATCTCCATCCCGTACTTCGATAAGAACGCTTTTCTTATTCGGCGAAAATGACGAATCTACTATGGAATGTTATCTCTAAAGATCTAAATTGATAAAAGTTTACAGATACAATTACAAAAGTCCAGGTTATACATTTTTTATTCTTTTAGTTAGTACAGCGTGGCCCAAAATGACCAAGGGGTTTGAGTTCATTATAACTTCTTATTTAAGACATAATTATTAAATTTTTTTAATTTTAAATACAGTATATTAATGGAGAATATTTTTAATTTAATTATGAAAAATTATATCTCGCAAGTGGTGGACATTTTCTGCTTCGCATATTCGTGCTCTTTCCAAAACATTTTCCATAACCTTTCGCAAAACTTCAGGTGGTATGTTGTTGATTTCGTCGCGTATATTATTTTTTAATTGCTGTATGGTTCGACGCTTATTAATATAGACTTTTCCTTTCAAATAACCCCAAGGGAAATAGTCTGAAGCGGTTAATTCCGGTGAACGCGGAGGCCAATTAAACTCGCTTGTATGGGAAATAATTCGTTCACCAGAGATGTCGCGTAAAAGAGCCATTGTGTCCCTCGCAGTGTGCGCTGTGGCTCCATCCTGTTGGAACCATACTTGCGGATGGTTTTCCAAGGCTGGCCTTCAAAAATTTTCCAACATTGTCCGATATCTAATACCAGTGATGGAAACGGCGACACCGTGTTCATCTTCAAAAAAATATGGGCCAATTATCCTTTCCGACGAAACACCGCACCAAACTGTACACTTAAGTGGATGTAATTCTCGCTGTTGAACTACTCTTGGATTTTCCGTAGTCTATATCCTGCAGTTTTGCCTATTAACGAACCCATTTAATTGGAAATGGGCTTCGTCGCTCATAATTAAATTATGAATAAAATCATGATTTTCTTCTGTTTTTTGACGAAAATAAATTGCATAATCAAGTCGTTGCTGGTAATCTGTCGGTTTCAATTGTTGGACAAGATGAATTTTGTATGGAAATATTCTTATTGTATGCAAAATTCTCTGCAGCGACCCTCTTGAGAGGCCAAGTTGTGTCGAACGTCTCCTGGTTGATGTTTCTCCATCTTCCCGAATACTCTCCTGTACCCGTTCAATATTGTCATCCGTGTGCACCGTTCGTCGTCTGCCGGCACCAGGAAGGTTCCTTACTGCCCCTTGTTCTCGAAAATTTGCAACCAGACGGTTTATTCTTGACACTGAGGGTCCAACCCGCACATTAAAATAACGACGATATGCACGCTGAGTCAAATCAATGGATCGTTGATTTGAGAAATAAAGTTCAACGATTTTGGCACGTTGTTCAATTGTGTACTGTTCCATTTTAAATTTCCCAAGTCTTCTTTATAAAACACTGAAAACAAAAAAAAAAAATTATAATAAAAAAGTTATAAGGAATTCAAACCCCTTCGGTCATTTTGGGCCACCCTGTACATTTCACATGCATATTATATTTCTCGGACAATAGAGAAAGGTATGTGTATATATTATACATGTATCTATCGGGTTCTTCAATAGGTATGACCTATTTTAAATAGGCGGCTGTGGCTTATTGTATGTTATATGATGTCATTTAGTTGTTAATTGATATCATTTAATTGTCAACCTGTAGCACAATATATGCAGTTTTACGTAAAATGGACAGATTTCCAATTAATCAAAGAGTTTTTGCCGTTGAGAGTTTTATTACAAATCAATCAATTGTGCAAACTCATAGAAGTTTTCAGCGAGAATTCAACGTAGCAAGACACATATAAATTCCTAGTAGAAAAAATATTTTGAGATAAGTGAGGGATTTTGATGAAAGAGAGAATGTTTCATCAAAATATACTGGAAGAGTGCGGACAGTGAGGACACCAGCAAATATTGAACGCGTCAGGTAAGCACTTCAATGAAATCCGCTGCGTTCTGCATAAAAAAATTCAATTGATTTGCAAGTTACTGAAACGAGTCTGCTGAGAATTTTGCAAGAGATGCTTTACACATTCACCTCTACAAAATCCAAGTCGTTTATAAGTTGCAAGATGGTGACCGAAATGCCCGAATGACTTTCTGTAGGAATATGTTGGAAATTTTGAATCAAGACCAAAATGCGATTAATTCTTAGCTTATGTCCGATGAAAGGCATTTTTATCAAATACACGAAACAATTTTCAACAATTACACGAAAAACATTCATTATGAAAAAGTCACTGCATGGTGTGGTGTTTCATCATTTGGAATAGTAAAACGAGAAAGCTGTTTCTCACTTCGGAGCGTTATATTTTTATGTTAGAAACATTCCTATGACATGAACTACAGAAGAGTCAGACGAATAAAGCTTTTTTCCAACAAGAAGGTGCCACACCTCATACAGCACGGCAAAGTTTAAGATTAATCTTAAGGTTTGGAGACTTAACATGGTCATCAAGATCCCCTGACATGACTAGATTTCTTTCTTTGAGGGTATCTCAAGCAAAAATTCTTCGCGAGATGCCCGCAGATAATTCAAGATCTTAAAGAAATGATTCGAGAAGAAATACGTGCGATTAGTCGTCCAAGGTTTGAACGATGCATTGCAGCTGACGGGGGTCACTTGAATGACGTTAGGTTTAAGAATTAAAATTGCCTATAATATAGTTGTCGTTTACTACAAATTTGCTTAATTTCACCATTTCTTGGTCTGGCAGTAAATGTTTGAAAGTAGGTCATACCTATTGAAGGACCTTGTAAATAGAAGAAGAAAATTTCTGGAATCTGGTAGTTCAAGTGGTGGCCTTGTTTTCCAACTTACATTAGTCACATTAGTAAAATTTGACATTTCTAACCAACAATTCAGTTAATAGTTCGTACTTAACTAAACCAACACTATGTTGAAGAAATTAGGTTTGCGTAAAAGTAGGCACGTGAAAATTTTCAACGTCGAAACAAGGATTTGTTTTCGCTTTTTAAGAATAAGAGACCATCCAAGAATAGTGTTTACAGTTTGCCGAATTCCAGTGTGGACGCACCACTCTCAGGCACAACGTCTGTTGATGCTGTGCGTGAAATGGTTGAACCAGATCGGCATGCCATATACCGTGAATTCGAAGCATCAATTGGTATTGGAATGAAAGCGATACAAACGATTTTGCATGAACATTTGACACCATTTGACAGAAGCTCAAAAACAAGGCCTGGTCAAATGGTGTAAAAAAATTCAACAGATGTCGTTCAAATTTAACTTACAACATCTTTATTGATGGCGAAAATTCAACCTATGTCGTTCAAATTTAACGTACAACATTTTTATTGATGGCGAAAATTCAACCGATATCGTTCAAATTTAACCTACAACATCCTTATTGATGGCGAAACTAAGATTTATTCATACGATTCTGAAAGTGTACAACAGTCTACGGGTTGGGTCTTTCAAAGTGAACCAAAACCTACGCAAGTTGTTCGTTGATTTAGTATTTCGAAACAAATGATCATTTGTTTCTTCCGTGTTATTGGACATGTTGGCACCGTAAGTTAATAGAATCGAAGAACCTTGATCGCTGATTGGTACACTATACCTAGTTTGTCGGAAGTCCTAATAATAATAATAGCCTTTATTCTCCAACAGATTTCATCCATTAACAGGACAATCATTTTTATGTAGCGAGAGTGTGTGCAGCAACAACATAAATTAAACTAAAGTATAAAATAAATGATAAATAATATAAAAAGAAATTAGTACTAACTGTGAAACAAATAAAGCAATAGCAAAAATAGCAGCAACTTCTATATAACTTAAAATTGAATTATTAATAACCTCCAAAATGCTCGTTGAAGCATCTACACATACATGTCGCAACGTGTATCGTTTCTGCCTACTGGTACAAACTTAGTTTGTCGAATTGTAGAAATTAACGCAACACTTTAGGCGACATTTATATGTAAAGCTTATTAGTAGAGGGCAAGTTTCAGTGCTGTGTGGAGAACAACGTGGAGGGGCCTAGCGGCCGTATCAAGGCGAGCGTTTAGTAACATTTACGTACTGACATCATTTATGTTCGTGACTTTCATGAGTGAGCATAGGCGATGCGGATGCATGAATGTTTACACATAGAATAATGATAAAAAATATATTATATAACGTGCTGAAACACTTACTGTTTTAAAAAGTATCCATGAAATCACAAACTGGGTGGCATCTATTAAATATTTGAATCATTAAATATGTTTCCACATTCGTTTCAGTCAAATGAGTACGGCGTGCGGAATAAATATTTTTCAATGATGAAAACGACCGTTCCACATCGAGTGATATTTGTAAATTTAAAGTGATGCTTGTGACAAATTAATGGATCTTTCGACGCACCTTCACAAATTTGTCTTGGCATGAGTAAATCTGAATCCTTGTCAATAACACATTCAAATTTTCGTATTACACACTAATTTTTTTCTCCTACCGCCGCACATAGGTGTGAGTGGATATCATCCACAATTTGAACAGAATCCACAAACTACATCGAATCATTTTGTAATTTTTCAATTGCTTCCGCTAATCCATAGTAGTTCTTGCGAATAGTGTCTAAATCACTTTTTACCTATCTTGAAATATTTTCTGGCTTTTCTTGATAGCTTCGGCGTGTCTCGGATCGAATTGTAAAACTACCTTCTTCTACAGCCTTTAACCATGTTCCCCAACGCGTAGTAATCGGCTGTGGTGGTTCAGGCACTTTGGGACACAGTTCGTGAATTTTATTTGTACGTTTTGGCGACTTTAGAAACACTGCCTTCGTATGAGCTACTAAACCATTTACTCGTGGATAACATTTAGGTATCAATTGCACCACTAAGTTTAAAGCATGGATTTTACATGTTTCATGTAACTGATTGCCACTCTCTTCTTTAAGAGATCGGCCTAAGGAAAGCATGTTAACGGTACCGTCACTCACAAACATTAAAAGTTAGTTTGTTGAAACTAGAAATTTGTTCAATGCGCTCAACACCACTTTTAAAATTGCATCGCGAGTACATTTTGCAACTCTTTTGGAAGCAAGTAAGATAGAGGATGTTTCGTCCATACATAACCACAATTTTTTATCTTTCAATTCTACTTTAATTCTTCTTTCAACATAGTCACGAGCAGATGGCATAACGTTTCTTATCGATGTCCGACTTGGTAATGTATAATTCGAATACTTGCTAAATGCTTTTTGGTCTAGCAAAGTGAACGGTAGATTACATATAATAAAACAAACACCTATATCAAATGTTTATTGTTCACTGTATCGTTTGCTACGGATTGCAGCACAGTGTTTTATACTTTTTAGGTGGCGTTCACACTTCCACCTGCTGGTACATGTTAATTAGTCGTCGCACTTTACACATTTAATTCTATTGCCTTCGAATTCTAAATCCGGCATACTCGCTATTACGTTTTCTAGATTCTTCAAAATACGCCGTTTCCGAAACGTACCTAAATGCGACATTTTCTAAGTATGTGGGTACTGACATGCACTCACAACGACCTGTGGAATAATACTGAACAAGTGTGCTTTGATATGAACGCTTGAGTTTTCGTGCCACGCGCTTCGCCCCTCTACGGTGCTCTCGGCAGTCCACTGGAAATTGACCCTCTTTGCCGAGTCTACTCATTAGTTCTCATTTGCAGTAAGTTAGATACATTAACTATATATATATGCGAAGTATAGAAGTGCAGTCATGCCTATCTCCAGGATACCGTGCGTTGACAAGCTTCAGTAAGAGCGTTCCGGGATAGATGTGACTTTTCACGAATTTTTCTTTATCCTAACAACCAGGTAGGTGGCGTCGCGACTTGTAGCATTTCTGCATACTGGTACAGACTTAGTTTGTCGAATTATGGAAATTAACGTATTAAATTAGGCGACATTTATATGCAAAGTAAGATTTAATACTCATTAGCTCTCATTTGCAATAACGTCAATATTCTTTGAAGGATACTAATTCAAATTTGATATAAGCTCAGTAATAAAACTATTCACTATATTTTTTGATCACACCTCGTATGTATGTATTTGATATTTAAAAAATTATTCTCAAGATGTTTGCCTCAGTGCACGTAGTAATTTGATATCTGTATTTATTGTGATTCTTAGAATCCTATGCTCTGGTCTAAATTCCTACACTGCTTTTAATTTAAAAATATATGCATGTTGCAAATACTAACTGCTAACTGCACTACATTTAACAACTGAACATAGACTTTTTTAACTGACTGTATTTATCCTGAAATCCTTGGCTTATATATTCATAAAATTAAAAAATATCCATTTGTAAAAATTATAAATTTTTAGTTGGCTATGCCATAGCGCTCAGCCCTATTTTCGAAAACATCGTATCAAGTTATTAACAGGAGCCTAAATGGTAAATACAAGTAATTTTTATTAAAACCAAAAATATGCGTATTTCAATTAAACACATATATCAGCAAAATACATTATCGCTTTCTCTCAGCTTTCAGTAACTTCCTTACACACGCGCATTGTGGAGTTCTTTAGAAGCGCGCGCTAATAGAAAGTGTTTATTTCAAAAACACACGTACTGTGAAATACTTATTAATATAATAAGTACTATTTATATACTTGCTATAATATAAATAGTCTCTTATCAATTAGTTTGTGCGACTGTTTTACAATGTCATCAATTGCAAGGGATTACCATAAAAAGGTAAGTTAATACATATATGTACGAGTATGTAGTTTATAAACATATACTTCTAAGTAATTTATTTTAATATAAATACGTTTAGTTTTATAATAATTGGAACATATAAAAAATTATCCATGTATAAGTTAATGTTACTTGAAATATTTAGCGTTTAGTGTTAACACCATAATATCAATATTAATATACTTATTTTACATGGACCTTTTTGAATTAGGATAACTATTTCAAATTAACATGACTATATATACTTTTTTAAATAATGTAATTTACAATAATTAATTAAATCAGGGGGTGAGCACGTTAGTGCTAATATGCTTGGCGTAACGAAAAAGTTTTTGTATCATCCTGGATCTCAGCAGCCATAAACCTTTTTTTTATGCGGTGTAATCTTCATACAGGGCCCGTCTAAATTCAACCCACAATTTTTTTGTTCTGGAAACCGCTTATTGGAAAGTTAAATGGCTTTAAAAACTTCATGGCGACTGACATGTTAGGCAACTTTTTATACGTCTATAAAATATAAATTTAACTTACTGCAAATGATAATTAATGAGTATTAAATCTCACTTTACATGTAAATGACACCTAATGTGTTGTGTTAATTTCTACATTCCGACAAACTAAGTTGTACCAGTATGCAGAACGTTACGCGTCGCGACGCCACCTACCTGGTTGTAAGGATAATAAAAAATTTGTGAATAGTCACATCTATTCCGGAATGTGTGAATGCATTTCGCCCTTATTGGAGCTTGTCAACACACAGTATCCTGGATACAGACATGACTTCCACTTCTATACTTCACGTATACCGTGTGTAAACGGGGTAAGAAACCGACACTGGTGCGCAAGACGCGTCCCCGCCGATTTACTTCTCCAATATGTTTATTGAATGTATAGTATAGCATTTGATTGGATAAGCATAGATCAGCATAAGGATGGGTCAGATGTAGGTGTGGTATACACATACGTATGATTGGATAAGCAATGATACGTCAGGAGTAGGTGTGGTATACACATACGTATGATTGGATAACCAATGATACGTCAGGAGTAGGTGTGGTATACACATATTGCGTATGTGTATACGCAACGTACTTCAAAGATGAGATGTCTTGCACTGCAGATTAATAAATAAAAATATTCTGAGAAAACAAATGCATAATTCCAGCAAAACGAAAGAGAAATTGTGTATTTATAAATAGCACAAACCTGTGATTGCATACATAGTTAAATTCCGGTGATGTACAAACGCTACATCAAGGAAAATATAAACAAATGAAAATAAAATTAAAACTATGCTAACGTAAGTGAATAAAATGCTGCACTTGAAGAGAAAATTTAAAATATTCTGAGAAAACGGACGCATAATTCCATCAAAGAAAAAAAAATTCTGTGTACCTATTAGTAAATTACATAAACCTATAATATTAATTTCAGGTGAAAACGTACTGATCCACAACCGCTACATCGAAAAAAATAAAAAGTTTGCTAACGTAACAAAATAAAAACGCAATTCTATGGTATGATAAAGAATAAACATATTAAATAATTTTTTTCGGGTTGTATATACTTTGCCATTACAATCGATGTTCTACGTATAATTACTCTGCACATCTATCGTCAATGTATCTGATCAGACGGCATAGACACGCCTGGCGCCTGGTGCTATAACCGTCCCTTCTCTCTTATCTAGTGTACTGGTGGGGTATCGTTTACCTCCCCGCTGTTCTCTCACCGAAGTTCCATACGGTATATAGTTAATATATTGAAGATGTCCAACAAGAGCGAAATGCATCCACACATTCCGGGATGGATGTGACTTTTCACACGAATTTTTCGTTATCCTAACAACCAGGAAGGTGGGGTCGCAACGTGTAGCATTCTGCATACTGGTACGAACTCAGTATGTCGAAATGTAGAAATTAACACAACCAATTAGGCGACATTTACAAGTAAAGTGGGATTTAATACTCATTAGTAAAGACGGCAGACTATGTGCCCCAGCAGTGGCGTTGCGTGGAGAGTTTAGCAGAATAACAGTGCGCTTACTTCAAAATAAATATATCGAATCCCTATACAAAACGTTAAGAAAAAACATAAATAACTTACCCAACATGTTTACATTGTTGCAAAAAAATGCGGATGTGCGCGATGAAAAAACTGCACCATAATATATGTTTCTGTATTAGTCTCGGAAAGGTTCGTACGAGGCGACGTATATATATGTTTATATACAGAGAAGGATTGTTAGACGTTGAGAGATGTTATATTTGCATAGTTAAAGCGCTCTTTGTATCTGTACAACGGATCTTCAGTATTGGTAAAAAGTTGCCCTAATTTTGTAAAATCTACATTTTTATCTAATACACTGTTAAATTTTTCACGGACACAATCACTTTTTTCATCTTCAAGGATATGCAGCACTAGTTTTACGTGGTCAATAATTGCTAATGAGTCCGATAAGGACAGCGCAGTGTTCTGTAAATTTTTTATTGCGTCCAGTATTGGAACGTAACTGTCGTAAATAATTTTAAAATTTGCTGCAACTTGAGGATTGTTAAATTGAACCTGGCTGAGCCGTATTGCAGCTGCTTCTTTGGCATCTAGTTGTAAAATCACTGATTTAATTTTTTCAAAATGTTTATAATAATAAAATGGTGCTTCTAACCAAGTACCCCATCGTATAAGAATTGGTTGCGGCGGCTCGGGTATATCAGGACACAGCGAATGAAATAGCCGAATCCGTTTCGGAGATTTAAGAAAAACCGCTTTCGTTTGTCCTATCAGTTGATCCACATCAGGATAAGTTGTACGTATAGTGTTTGTTACAAGGTGTAAAGCGTGAAGCAAACATGTGACATTCAGCAGGTTTGATTGAATCGTTTTGAGTAAGTTTGCCGTGGAACACATAACCTTGGCAGCGTCGGTAACTAACATTAACACTTGCTTCGGTAAAATCTCAAATTTGTGTAGTGTTTCTATTAATATATCATATATCGCTCTGGCAGTACACCCTTGCATTCGTTTACAGGTTAGTAAATAAGGAGGAGAAGGTCCTTGCGGAGTCAGCGTCCGTACTAGAATGGCTAGGATGGACTGTTTTTTAATATCTGTAGTTTCGTCTATTGTTAACCACAGGAATTTTTTTTACCGTATTTTTCGTACAATTTACAATTCTCTCACGCACTGACGGTACGTAATTCCGTAGCGTACTTCTTGCTGGTAATTTCCACGTAGGATTGTATTTCTTCCAAAACTGACGAAACATTGGGTGTTCCACTTTCTGCATTGGTATATTGGTCGCAATTAACATCATTGTTAAATCACACACAAATTTATTATATGATCTGCGTCCACTATTATTCGATTTATGTTTGTCACTATTTATATGTCTTTGGCACTGACTTGCTTTCCAAGTTAATAAAATTGTTTCACAAACTAAACATTTCACTACGGTGCCGTCATATATTAAATCGGGAAACCGATGTAAAAATTTCTTTACTACGTTAGCATGCAACCGAGTCGATGCATTGTTTCTACGCACTCCCGACATTTTCAACACGATTGTGTTAACAATGTATCGCTTACAACGTCTCAACGGCAACTGAATTGATCGTCGTACGCCTCTACTCGATCCCTCCACATGCAGTAAGTTCAATATATTAACTATATATACGCGAAGTAAAGAAGTGGAAGTCATGTCAGTTGTGTGTTGACAAACTCCAATAAGGGGGATATGCATCAACATATTCCGGGATTGATATGACTTTTCACGAATTTTTCATTATCTACAGATTATGTTTTTTGTTAGCAACCACATATTCCAGATGCAGTACAGTTCTTATTGGAACTAAATTCTATAATGATAACGTTATTAATAGATACTAAGGTTAATCAGAGACACAAAACTGCTGTTTAATCCTGTACTGCATCCTTAAGTTGATTTTTTTTAATTATCATTGTCATAGTAGTTTAAGTTCTATATTAAAAATTTAGACGAAATAATTGCAATAATAAAATTAGAAAATTTTATTTTAAAAGAAAGAAAAGTTAATAGAACTAGAGAATATTATCAAAGTTTTGACCAATCATTTCAATACCGCCGAATCATTGACCGTCGGACACGCTCGAATATTCTAGGTGTGCGATTGTTTGCGATGTTAAAAGTACTCGTTCCCTTAGTTCATCTTGAGTTTGGACAGACGTTTCATATGTAAGCGTATTAAGATGAACCCATAAATAAATATCCAACATACTTAAACCGGGACTTCATACAGGTCAAGGTACAGGTCCTCCTCTGCCAATTCAACTTCCTGTATAGGTGTTATTTAAATACCTTCGAACCTCATGTCCAAATGTGGAGGCGCTCCGTCGTGCTGAAATCATATTCTTTGTCTGACACCATACCATCTTCCAAAAGTACGGGAAGTTCTTGTTAGAGAAATGCCAAATCATTTTCAGAAGTTAAACGGTGTAGCAAGAAATGTGGTCATATCAAATAATTGCCTATAATTCCAGTCCAAACATTAAGGGAAAATTGATTTTGATAATGCCGGATGAATGTTTCGTGAAAATTTTCGTCCGCCCAAAAATAAAATTCATCATTTATTCGTAAATAACACTATACTTTGGAAATTTTCTTTATTTGCTGCACGTTGTAAATACCATTGTGAAAACAACCCCCGGAACAAAGTCCCTTGGATTTAATGCATATACTTTTATTAAATGATAGGGGTGTAACTGTTGTTCTTTTAATGTCCCTAGAATAGTACTGTTATTACAACCCATAATTGTAGCTAAAGCCGTGGAACTTTTTGAGAGATCTTCTTCGATCACGTCAACACATGCTCGACAAAATCAGCAGTTCGTACAGTACGTAAGGAACCTGCGTTTGGTTTCCTAACTTACAGAAAGATTAGTATTAGAGATATTGTTTCCAAATAGGAATGATACCTGAGAAGAACCAGTTTATCAAAAAAAGTTGTGGGCTGGTTTATTGCAAAACGCCCCGACGGGAGAGAAGAAAGGTAAATATCCTTCATGTGTTTGAGTTTTTAAGCAAATAAGAGTGGTGAAAAAGAAGATGTCAAGCTGATAAAAGTTGTGAACTCCAGACTCCAAAAAAAATCCCAAAGAATCTTATAAATGGTGCCAATGTTGCTTGTTCTTTCTCGTAATTGTTCTGAACGTTTAAAACTAAATTATTACATTAAGCACCAATATTTCAGCGGTCATTAAAAACTAAAACGGGTTCCTTTAAAAAATTCTTATTATGCTTCGAACAATAATTCATTTATATATTAATGCTGAACACACGTTAATAAGCCTAATTTGCTGTCAGTTTATGTATAACAACTGCTTTTATATACCAGTTTTCCTTTAAATATTTAAAATTTAAAGAGAAACTAAGAATATCAACAATTACGAATTCATGCTCTATATAATGAATTTCAGCACTTTATTCTTTATTTTATTTCTCCGCAAAAACTGTAGTCCACAACCTACAGGGTATATAACAAAATAATTTGAAAGATACTTGAGTAGGTAAAACCTCACCATATTTTGTATAAAACAAAAACATTAGCCAATGAGCACCGATGAATATTCTTTTACGCTGTGCCTTAATTTCTTCCTGTAATATCGTAAGGGTGTTATTTATGATAAAAATCCTTTCCAACAGCATGTACTGATAATTCTAAAGCAAGATGACACACGTGTCTGCATGTCTGAAAAGATATTTTTACATAAATATGAACTTGTATTCTCCATACCCGATTTTTAATAATACTTTTTTTATGTTATTTGAAATGTTTTTATTACATACATTTTCCATAGAATATCTTTCCATTTTGACAAACGATTAAATCAATTCACTTTAAATTAGATTCTTTCATTTTTCATAAAATCCTAATAGCGTTTTGAAATAGGATTAAATCACTTTGCTTAGAATGTATTTTATAAATTACAAATAATTAAAATCTATGCAATATATTATTTGTTATTCATTTAGAAATTTGATACTTTAAATTTCTAAAGGTGAATAATTTAAATACATTGAATAGGCTCTTATCGATTATCGTAAGGATAAACGTTATATCGACCTCTTATACGCCAACAGCTTAAAAATATTGATAAACGTACTATTAATTGATTAAACGATAAGCTATCAACTATACAACTTACTAATATTAGATTTAGTAACAGAAATATAATCACGAACTCAAAATGTATAAAATAAAGAATGGCAATAGAATAGAAAAAAAAATAAAACTAACCTTACTTTTTTAAATTTAATATACAGGATTACCGCTGAATAGCGCCCTGAAGAATACGTATAAATGTCTAACTGAAAATCAAAAAAATTCGTCAAAAATTTCCAAAATTTTAAGGCCAAAATAGTTAAAGTCGATCCATATATGTTTTTTATAGAATAAACAAACCGAAATACAGCTGTAATTCAAGTTCAACGGCCTGCTAAAAAAAAATCAATAAAATTCCCGAGAATACTTTTAACAATAAAGTCCTATTCATAGATTGTGAACGTTGTTGTTTTCTACGAAAATATACTCGACCGCACATATGGCAATGTTTTTTTTATGGATATCAATAATAATCTTTACATCGAATATGTCGACAAACCTGCCGTATTAATTAAAATGTGATCAAAACTAAATATGTAGTTTGAAAGTTGACTTCTTTTAAAAGTAAAATTATTATGTTTATAATAAAACAAAAATCGTCATAAAACAAAAGACTTTATGTAGCGTGTCCAATAGGATAGATAGCCGTTTTTTTAAATTATTTGTATGGAATTATTTACATATAATTATTTTGTCTTTAAATTTGTGGTGGTACCGACAAATACCGATAAAACAATATAATTCATCGGGAAAGAGAATTACTGATGAATTAGTGGTGGAAGCACGAACTACTGCCCGCGACAGGACCGAACTCGAATAAAGAAAAATCATTTCCTTGTTACTACGTAAATCCCTTTTTTTCTTAGTTACTTTAAACAACTAATATTGTATAATAACAGCTATGTTAAGGGTACATTTAAAATCCTTTTGTAATATTTTAATTTCAAACATTTTTTATTGTTAAATATAAGTAAACCTAGGATATAGAATTCAAGCATAACGTTTTCAATTTTATAAATATTTAACGTTTATTTTCTAATTTAAACCGCTTTATTAATAGAATTTTATTATCACGTCAAATTGTAAAACTTTCTAAATTCTAAGAAGGGGTATCGTTTATATTTACAAATTTATTTATTGCTTTATCACGTAGACTGATTGCTTATTACCTAGGGTTATAGTGAGCGGAGTATTTAATCAGGATATTCATTCTCGGGATCACGTTTCCTAAATATGTATAGTGAGGTCCATTACTAAACAATGGAAGTTTATCCGGAACGACATGCTTCAATTGTTTTATTATTTATTTATTAGTAAGATCAGGTTTTTAAGACCCTATCATAAACTTTGGTATTGTTGCTCGTAGATACCGTTTCGATAAATTTATTTTAGAAAATTTCCCCGTGATGACGTCAACCAATAAACTGTACAACCAATACGCGTTTTTTATTATGTAATAGTTTATAGGGGTAGTAGTATATTTTTATCTACATGTAACACAGTACCAACTCAACAATAGAACAGAACAATCCTGCATTAATATCAACATAACAATCATACTTTAACAAGTGACACCAGTCTCAACAACACTTTTATGCTAATATAAGTGTCGTAGATACAAAAATAAATGTATGAAGTGTAAATAAATATATTTAGATGAAAGTACATTTATTCATTTAACAAACAACTACCGAAGATTTAAAAAGTAAAGTATATACAACCTTACAACCTGTGCACGGTGAAATAAACATTGGGGTCATGATTCTAGTAACTGGGATTGAAGCATCACCCCCAGAAACCGGAGTCATTGCAAATATTTTGTCCACGAGCCAACATCAATCATAATATTGGTACATCATCCCCAGCAGGAACAAAGACGTGCTCGCTGTCAAATATCGATGAATAATTTAGAAATTTTTAAACTTAACATATTTTTTGTGCCGATTTGCTACTTGTGACTAAACATGGGTTCATTATTATACATCCGAATCTAAACAAAAGTCGAATATGTGGACCAACTCCAAAGAAGACTAAGACAGGTTTTGATGGTTATTTTGGGATGCAAAAAGAGTATTGTTGATAGACTATCTTTAAAAGGGCAAGACCGTAAACGGAAAATATTAAGCAAATCTTCTAGATCGTTTGAAGAAAGCTATCGCTGAAAGCATCCAGCAATTACTAAGAAGAAAGTGCTCTTTCACCATGATAATGTACCTGTGCAAAAACAATTGAAGAATTAATAATATTGGTACTAATTAGTACCGCATCCTCAATATACGCTAGACTTAGCACCATCTGACTTTCATCCATTCCCTAAATTAAAAGACTTGTTCGGAGGCAAAAAATTCTGCAAAAATGAAGAGTTAACTTCAACAGTGGACGATTATGTTGCAGGGTTAGAAGTATTACTAATACGTTGGTTGGTGGAGTTGTGCGGCGTGCTAACAACAAACGGAATCATCTAAAATAAATAATTGGTGGTGCTGGTGATGCATCAAAGCTCCAAGACGTGTATAATAATGCTCACATAAATATACTACAAGTTACTAACTAAATAAAACACAACAACGTTGTCCTTAAAGTTTGTATTTATCAGAATAATCAGAAAATATTATTAGTGAACCTGAATTTGTGTTCTTCACACCAGATTTTTAATAATATTTTATATTATTAAAAATACCTTTGTATTTGTATTTATTATTTATATAAGAAATTGAGATTCATATATTTTAAATTAATTAAATAAAAGTAATATATACAAGGAGCGGCAAATAAGTAATTAAAAATGAACACACAAAAATAAACTGAAAAGAATGTTAAATTAAGCAGTAAATTAAATGTGAATTAATTGTGATTAATATAAAATAACCTCTGTATTGAACAATACAGAGTTGTCGGCCATAAGGTGTGCATCATGTACCTGGACAAGTATGTAGAGCGATGCTTGGCCGAAGGACGAAGAAATTAATTAGTTAAATTAATGTGAATTAGATTAAAAGAATAATATATATTGATCAATACAGATTACCTTACAAGCGAAGGACACCGGGCGGCGTGTTGCATTATGCTGGCACATCACGCGAACGTAGATGTGTATCTTACGAAGGTTCTGAACAGAAGAAGGAATTTGTATAGAAGAGAACACTAACTTGGGAAAAAAAGGTTTGTTTTATTGCCCATGAACTGGAGAAAGGGATCGAAGTTGTCGATGTCTTGAATAATGAATGATGAAACAAATATCACTAAAATATCCCTTGTGAGACAAGCTGTAAAATGACATGCGACATGATATATAAGAGAAGGCGTACGTAATTAAATTAATAACTTAAGTTTAAAAACGAAATGTAAACTATTTGTAAGAATGCGAAAAGAACGTAGATGCTTGAGTTGAACGTTCAATCATGTAGATTTCTTGGAAAGGTCAGGCAGTTAGTGCGATAACAAACGAAAGACTTTCTATTTGCAAACGAAATATACACAGAAAATGTCTAAGTTGAATTTTAATATTTTAAATGGGAGATATATTTACGAAGAAATATCATTTAAAAGTAAATTAAACATTCTTATATACGCGAAGCGTAACATGAGGAAGTCACTTTCGAGACGGAATACAGAAGCTTGAACACAGATGGACCAAGTGTATCGAATTAAGAGGAGATTATGTAGATAATGTTAGTTTATTGAAATTATTCCTTTGTTTCTGTATGATCACGTAAATTAATCCACCCGCCCGCGTATACACCAAAAAAAGTATACAACCCAAATAGCTTCGAATACCATACATGTGCCAGATCCCTCTCTCTAGTCTACCAGAGCTTCACCATTCCGGTCATTTTCTCTGCATTTCCAAAGCTCGTGGTGCCTATTAAAATCCCAACGTAGATAGGGGATAACGATGTTTGCATCGAGAACGTTGGGTAGCCATGTCATATAAACGTTTTATTTCGTTAGATGAGATTTTACTTTTGAATTCACAATATTTATAAATTGACAATTACGAATGTTAATAACGAAATAAAACAAAACACTTTTTTCACAAAAATAGTTTTAATAAACTAAATATACCTTTCGTGTGCTCTGCACACATCATAGTACTGTTTAAACATGATATCTACGAGACAATATATAATATAAAAATACATTATATACAGAAAAATTAGAGGTAGGGTGAAAACAAATTAATGAAAAGTTACAATGAATCTTAAAACTAATACAATTTCTGAGAATGAGTTCATGGGGAAATACCAAATATCTATGAAACAAAGGGAGCATCGGGCTGTACTAACGGCAAAAGGTAATCCTTTTGCCGTTAGTACAGCCCGAATAATAAATCCGGAATCGAAGTAGGTTTTGCACGAAGAAACGTATTTTCTAACTTAAGTAATTTGTAATATCAACATACATAATTATATTATATGTTGACCACTTGTGAAATATTGAAATAAAACAAAACACTTTTTTCACAAAAATAGTTTTAATAAACTAAATGTACATTTCGTGTGCTCCGCACACATCATCAGTAGTACTATTTAAACATAATATCTACGAGACAATATCTAATATGAAAACACATCATTTACAGAAAAATTTGAGGTAGGGTGAAAACAAATTATGAAAAGTTACAATAAATCTTAAAACTAATACAATTTCTGAGAATGAGTTCATGGGGAAATACCAAATATCTATGAAGCAAAGAGGGCATCGGGTTGGACTAACGGCAAAAGGATTAGAGATTACAATATAAAATATTAATGTGAATGAAGAAGTACCTGTTTACAAGATGTCTTAAGTATTTAATGATGTCGGTATACATGCTAACAGTTTATTATTGAGGTGTGAATATCATTATTTAGAAGACAATTTTTGTGTTTTTTCATGTATATGGCTTCCCACATGTCTAAATTTCTATTACTGCTTTTTTTAACTAAACGAACATTTTGTAAATTGAAGTTGTGACCTGTATCTGTATGATGTAGAGCTAATGCTGACTTTTCTATCTTGTGTAATTTAACATGAGCCATGTGTTCTATGTATCGTGTTTGAACATTTCTTCTGGTTTGCCCGATGTATAATTTTGGACAAGAATTACAACTTATTTTGTAAATGCCCGACTCTTTCAACGGATCACCTTATTATTATACAAAAGACAAAAACTTAAGTAAAAATTAGTAACCCAAAAATATCATATTTATATTGCCTACCAAAAATCCACAAACCAGGGAATTCTTAGCCCCCAATTGTCTCGAACAAAAACTCCCTCAAATGGTTGGTTAAGGAATTCAGTAAAATCAAATTTAAACATGACCTTTCTATTTTAAATACGTCCCGACGGGTCGGGTCCCGACCCGATTACCAAATTAAATGATGTAAATGTAGAGGCAAATGATAAACTTATTTCCTTTGATGTAGTGCCCTGTTTCCAAGTGTGTCGATAGATACTACTTTAATTATGCTTAAAGACTTTCTAGAATTCAATTCGATCTCTTCCGATTTAACAAACGAATACATAAAACTAACAACACTTTGCATCCAGGCGCGGCTCGTGATGGCGTATTTGGGAGTGCATGTACAATGATGCGAGTGCTTCGTGTATTCTCGTGTACTAATTGTAGCGTTTTCTTAGTAAACACCGTAAACACACGAGGCACTCGCATCATTGTACATGCACTCCCAAATACGTTATCACGAGCCGCGTCTGCTTTGCATAAATCAAAACACTTTCTCTTTCAACAATAACTTCTGTAAACAAACACATGGCACAGCTATGGGCAATCCTCTATCACCTTTCTTAGCATACCTATTTTTGAATAACTTTGAAAACAAAGTCTAAGCCAATTGTGGCATTTTTCCTAAGATTTGGGCAAGATATGTAGATGATGTGTTTGGAGTGATATCCGAATCTTTCAATACGGAAGCTTTCTTAAATACTTTAAATAAGCAATGTCCTTCAATACGTTTCACGCACGAATTAGAAAAAGATAAAACTTTACCCTTTTTAGATTTTAAAATTTCATTATCAGACAATACTTTTCAATTTGGCAACCAAAGAAAAGAAATACATACAGACAATTACATTCACTCGTACACTTTTCACAAATATAAAGAGAGCAGTTTTTATTTTTTAATCAACTGTACTGTACTGTCAATCCCTCTATCTCATATGAAGAAAGAATTAGACTACATAGTTAAAGTTGCAGAATCGATTGGTTACGGCAAACAATTAGTATTGAAAATTAAAAACAAACTAGAAAAGAAAGAGCTCAAAACTTCCAAAATCATTCTAACACCAGACACTTTGACCAACAATAAAAAATATTGTAAGATATCATTTGATAAAAAATTGGCATACCAGCGTAATAAAACTGTTTAGAAAATACAATTTAATTGCAGCTTTCTCCAACAATAATAGGTTACAACAGTGTCTAAAAACAAAAATTGTTAACACAGATCCGTTGAAAGAGTCGGGCATTTACAAAATAAGTTGTAATTCTTGTCCAAAATTATACATCGGGCAAACCAGAAGAAATATTCAAACACGAGACAAGGAACACATGGCTCATGTTAAATTACACAACATAGAAAAGTCAGCCCTAGCTCTACATCATACAGATACATGTC
Source organism: Melolontha melolontha (assembly GCA_935421215.2). Lineage (NCBI taxonomy): Eukaryota > Metazoa > Arthropoda > Insecta > Coleoptera > Scarabaeidae > Melolontha > Melolontha melolontha. The sequence goes on along the minus strand of OW285237.1, from coordinate 159,880,792 downwards.
ACAACTTCAATTTAGAAAATGTTAGTTTAGTTAAAAAAAAGCAGTAATAGAAATTTAGACATGTGGGAGGCAATATACATGAAAAAACACAAAAATTGTCTTCTAAATAATGATATTTCGCCCCTCAATAATAAACTGTTACAATGTATACCAACACCATTAAATACTTAAGACATCTTGTAAACAGGTACTAAATTCTTCATTCACATTAATATTTTATATTGTAATCTCTAATCCTTTTGCCGTTAGTCCAACCCGATGCCCTCTTTGCTTCATAGATATTTGGTATTTCCCCATGAACTCATTCTCAGAAATTGTATTAGTTTTAAGATTTATTGTAACTTTTCATAATTTGTTTTCACCCTACCTCAAATTTTTCTGTAAATGATGTGTTTTCATATTAGATATTGTCTCGTAGATATTATGTTTAAATAGTACTACTGATGATGTGTGCGGAGCACACGAAATGTACATTTAGTTTATTAAAACTATTTTTGTGAAAAAAGTGTTTTGTTTTATTTCAATATTTCACAAGTGGTCAACATATAATATAATTATGTATGTTGATATTACAAATTACTTAAGTTAGAAAATACGTTTCTTCGTGCAAAACCTACTTCGATTCCGGATTTATTTGATCGCCCCTTAGTTACATTGAATCAATTTTTGTATATTTTATTGCACTGGTTAAAAAATGACAAAAAGTTAAGCAGACGAAGGCTCTTAAAGTATATTAATATCAATATAGAACGTAAGATTATGTCATAGTTTAAAAAGTTTAAATCGGTCGTTGTTTGTGTAATTTGCAAAATTCCTAAAAACGGAAGCGTGACAATTTAGTGGATGCAAATGTTTTATGATATCAAAATAACTTTTATTATTAATAGTGAAGTAACATGTCATGCCATATAATTGCTGAAATTATTGACTATTAATGATAAATTTTATATTATTTTTAAAACAAAGTGGGCGGCAACTTTTATATGTTTAATTTGCTTAACCTCTAAGCACTAAAAGTTTAGAATATATTTGTTTAATACGTCAATGATATCAATTTTTAAATGATCAAATATGTATATAAATACTGATAAAGGATGACAATGAAGAAATTTTTCGAAAAATGGTTTATTTTCGATGACATGTTATATATACTGCAGAAGATGAAACGCTGGTTCTGTTTGTTTTTACTTTGGCCAAGATTTTTAGATGTTTAAATACAGTACTAGGTACATTTTTGCAAATTATGTAAATGATTTGTATTTTTTTAAATAATGAAAGTGCTGATGCCACAATGGCGCAAACAAATTTACAGTAAACGAAACTATTTTTTGTTAATCTGGGCATATATCTTTTTATGGAAATTCAAAATAAATATCCGAATTTCTTCGGTTTAATTTCAAATTTGCTCAGTCTGATATTTTTACTTCCACAAATTTCCATTTATTGATGAAATAAAAACGAATAAGCAATATCTTAATTTCCACTTTACTGGTAAAATATCATAACAATTATTTCGATACACAGTGTCGAAATAAAGTTGAAAATAAGTGATACGAGGGTTGTCTTTTATATGTTGCATATACAGTGTGATTCTAAATATATGCGACAAATTTTATGGGCTGATTCCTGGGGTTATTATGATCATAAAAATTTGTGTGAATGTATGTCTTAAACGATTTAGTTTTAAAGTTACGAGATGTTTAATAGTAAATTAAAAGTTTATACAATAAAACGTACAAATACAACAAAATTAACTTCTAAAAATAATTGAAAATGACAGCTTCTATCCTCCGTTGCATTGGTTGGTGAGTGCGTTCTAGAATACCGGGGGTGTTTCGAATTGTCTCAAATGCTGCAACAATACGATTCATTTGTTATAGTATAGTATAACTCTACAAAAACATTCGTTTTGAAGGGAAAATATTTAATTATTAAGATAAAATAAAACAAATTTTATGAATTCATAAAATTTGTTTTATTTTATCTTAATAGTTATAATGGAATTTCATCAAGTAAAGGCCGAAACAATCATATATTATAAAATATTTAATTGTCTTTTCAATATTATTGTGTCAAAGTTTTCTAAAATGAATTACACAAATCTTGAGTTGTGCGATATGCATTTTGTTTACGGTCTTGCTAATGGTTATTCGCGTGCAGCTAAACGTCTTTATGAAGAACTATACCCGAACCGTGTCATTCCGCATCATTCGATATTTGCCCGTTTTCACCAACGTCTTAGTGAAATGGGAAGTTTTAAAAAACATATGGCTGACAGCGGGCACCCACGTACAGTTAGAATTCCACAACTTGAAGAAATGGTGCTAAATGAAATTGAGGAACATCATACTACAAGAACCAGAATAATTGCCTTTGCCTTAAACATAAGTCAACCCACAGTTTGGTGGATATTGAACAATTAACTGTTGTATTCATGTCATATACAACAGGTACAGGCACTTTTGTCAGCAGATTTCGCGCAAAGATTGACTTTTTGTCAATGGATACAACAGAAAATCGTACTAAATCCTCAGTTTTTGGCTCAAGTGTTCTACATCGTCGAGGCTAATTTCTCCAGACATAATTTTCATAATAATCACATATGGGCCGAAGAAAACCCACACGAAACATTGGAAGTCCGTCATCAACATCAATTCTCTGTTAATGTGTGGGCTGGAATTGTTGGAGATCACCTGATAGGTCCATATTTTTTTCCGATGAGGTAAAATGAAGAAGCGCTTTCCACTTTCTTGAAGATGAGCTATCACTACTGTTGGAAGAAGTCCGGTTGCAATTAAGATTATAAACGTATTTTATGCATGATCATGTCCAGCACATTTCAGTTTAGTTGATGGTGAGTTTACGGACAGTGCGTATCCAAATCGGTGGATAAAGCGAGGAAGTCCACAACTGTGTGAATTCTCTAGATTTTTTTTCGCTGGGGTCACCTTAAATCACTAGTTTATACGACACCCGTTGAAAATGTTGATGAACTGAGAAATCGTAATGTTGCATCATTTGAGTCAATTCGAAACACCCCGGTATTCTTGAACGCACTCACCAATCAATGCAACGAAGGATAGAAACTTGCATTTCAGTTGAAGGCGGTCATTTCCAAGAATCTTTAACGTTAATTTTGTTGTATTAATAGGTTTTATTGTAAAAACTTTTAATTTACTATTAAACATCTCTGTTTCGAAGTTATTACAATCAGTTTTTCTCAGGATTGTCAGCCTTATATCATTTTCGTTCGATAAACGTCTAAAATTACCATTAACGTTCTTATATGTACACGAATCCTTATTATTATTATAAACAGGTAAGATTTCCCTGTTATTACTACCGTTACTAACGACATCTTCGGGGCTGTTACCTACAATAGACGTCTTTTCATTTAATTTGGTCGCGTTTTCCAGTTCGTCGTTGGTACGTTGTTGAGTCTTCATTGGGTCTTTGTTATTCAGGTCGTGGGTCCATATGGTAACTACTCAATCTCCCCTATGTGATCCGTGCCGGACTGGTTCCGTATTTCCCCTGTACAAATACACCTATAGACGGATAAGAATGCCTATGCTGACCTGAATACATCCGCAAACACAGAATTGTGATGGAACTTCGCGGATCTTGAAATAAAAGGTTTTAAAGATGTCACCGCAAGTCCAAAAGAACACCATCATTATGCTGGAAAAAGATATAGTAAAGGTTTAATATTAATCGTTAGACTATAGCGCGTCTCACGTTTATGGTGCAATAAAGAGTTTTATGGAATATATCGATCTTTTATCCTCATTAGAGAATCCTACAAGCGTTATTTTTTACCTCGCTATATATCGAATTATTGGTAAGCTTTGATTTGTACAGGTAACTACACTGCTATAGTTAAATTTTTATAATCTTGTCAAATGTCAAACTGTGCATTCCTTTTGCACAAGCAACAATACACAGGCTTTAATTTTAAACGGTAAAGGGGAAAAGCATTCTTTTTGAGCGAAATTATATTAGTAGATGTTGGCATAAATATTTGAGATATCAAAAGGTTTAGAGCTGAAGGTACAGTTTAATTGTTTTATATAACAAAACACAGTAATGTAGATCTCGATTTCCGGGTTGGAACCGCGTCGAGTTAGGCATAACATCGACGAACATCTGGGTACAGCCCTGAAGATGTCTCTTGTACCCGTCGACGAAACATTGGCAATTTACGCCTAACTCGACGCGGTTCCAACCCGGAAATCGAGATCTACATTTAGAAAGCGACCGCGAAAACCTGCACCTACTTTTAAACACAGTAATATTTATTCCAGGTAGATGTATAGTGTACACAGATGAGCGAGTCGTGGGTTAATGTAGAACATAGTGTATCTAAGATCTGGCATATTATTCAAAGTACAAGACAAGCATTTGCGCAAGAATTAAGGACATGATTAAAATCTCCAGCCGGTCTTGGTCCTCGCTTTGCATTAGTGTATGCCGGTAATGAAAATAGATTTATTCCCGATGCATAATTCACATTTTATCAAAAAAGAAAACACAGCTGGCGCACACAGTGAAATGGATGTACATATGTTTGAAAACTGATTTATTCAGCAGTTATTAGCAAATTCCCCTGAAAATTTTGTTATTATCTTATGGGCCAATTCTGTGCATAGCTGTAAGATCTGTAAACCCAGTCTTTAACTGGTTATAGATGAAGTTGCAATTCTGTGCAAATATTTTATTTACAAAATGTCTGTAAGTGTTACAGATTCCCGTAAATTCCCGTAACTTTAAAACTAAGCCGTTTAAGACATACATTCATATGAACTTTTATGATCATAATAACCCTAGGAATCAGACCATAAAATTTGTCGCATATATTTAGGATCATCCTTTAGAGCTGGAATAAAGCAATAGATAGCTTTTAAAACGTTGTTTTTCGAAGTATTCTCCACGAAAATTAATGCACTCGAACCAACTCTGGAAGCAGTTACTCCACTCGTTTGTTGGTACAATTAGAATTGCGTTTTTGAAGGCATCGACTACTCCTTCTGATGACTGTAACCTTCGACCACGCAATCAGTCCTTGATTCTCGGAAAGGTAAAGATATCGTTGGGACTTAGGTCTTAGGGACTGTACGGAGGATGGTCTAACAATTCGACGTTTGTTGCGATAAAAATTCAATTGTATTGCGAGCCGGGTGCGAACTTGCATTGTCGTGGTGGAGCATGATTCGTCGTTGTGGGTTGGTTTCTCGGACCTCAGCGATGACTTGCAGCAAACAAATAGTTGTATACCAATCAGCAATAGCAATTCTTTGATCTTGACATAGAGAAATTGTTGCTACATGGAACACCCAAACAGACGACTGATGTTTCTGCTGATTTTCTGCTTCGTACGAGTAAACTCAAGATACATCACCACTTACGATGTTGTACACGTTTTTAGAGTTTCTTGGGTTGAAGCGGTTTAGAATTTTTTGAGACCAATTCACCCTAGCTGTTTCTGTTCTTTGGTCAACAGATGCGGTATCCAACGGGAATCTCATTTTTTACACACAATTCTTCATGCAATATTTTTTGAATTGAGGTCTTTGAAATCCCCAATGATGCCTCAATTTCGCGATATGTCACATGTCAATCTTCGTTGATGAGATTGCGTACAACATTGACGTTTTCCTGAGTACCATTTTTGGTGCACCTGCTCTTGGATCATTGCTAAGACTAATCTGTCCACGTTTGAATTCCCCATACTAACGAGAAATTGTTGACTGATGTAGTGCTTCATTACCGAAAGCAGAAACCAACTGGGTGAGGCATTCTTGATGAAATAATTGTCTTCGAAAATTATAAAAAATTATTGCGGGAAAATTTTCACGGCTTAATTTCATTTTTCGACTAACTTCTCAACTTCGACAGTTCGTTGTAGCTACAACAATACACTTATCGCACTGAAACTTTGGATTTAGGCTAACTAAAGATGGAGGTTAATTTTTGGTATTGACATTTGATTAGTCACGCCCTCTATGCGCCAGTATCCAAAACATAAAAGACATTCCTCGTATTGTTTTTCGTTTTTATTTCATCAACAATATGAATTTCGATCAAGTAAATGCTACTTTGATTCAAAATTTTCATTTATTAATAACTTCACAGTTTTACATTACAATTCAGATTATATTTACTAAATTTTACGACATTTTTATTAACTTTTCTCCGAATTATTTTTGTTTATAAATCTGGATAAAACTTTAGTTTTGATTTAGTTTATTTGGTTTCATGGAAACTACTGTTTTTCTCCTTATCTTAATAATTTCAAGTTTGAGATACTAAGCCAGATTTGTTTTGTTATAGATTTCAACTTGCTAGTTCAGAAGGTTATTTTCGTTTTATAGTCTAATGTGTAGTGTAAAGGGTTATTTTAGTTATTTTCATTAGTTAAAATTAAATTGTTCATTTCTAAAAACACACAGTAAAGCGTTTATATAAATTATAATGATATCGTCAATGTAAGTTCCGAAAGGAAGTTTCTTTTTACTAAGAATACATTGTAGTCGATTCTAACAATGATTGCATACTTGAATCTCACTGAGTAAAATTTTTTGGTGTCACTTTGGAATCGACGCCGATGTGGAGGACTCATTACGATCATTCCTCGAGAGAAGTACGTTCCTGTCCATTCGTGTCCATCGATTAGTCAATCCTATTAGCTAAATTAGACGTCTTTGGTTTCTCTTTTTTGTTATTGAATATAATTTTTTCTTATTTAAGTTCTCGTTTGTGTTATCTTCATTTTAATGGTCCCCACTCTTGCCATTTCTATCTACTCCAAGGTTTTAATTTTGGGCCTTTACTTTTTAATATTTATCTTAAGAATTTATTCTGAATCTATGGATTGTGGAATTTTAGCTTACGTGAATAACCTGAAAAATCTACGAATATAAAAGATTATTACGAGCTGGATATCAACTTGAAACAGGTGCACAAATGGTGCAAAGACAAATGTGTTATATTGTGACATATTCCGGGATTGCAAATCCAAATTACTTTTGGTATAGTGTAGACATCACAGTTCACCGCATGCCGCTATTTAGGGGAAACAAATCAGCAAGTTAAATCTTTGCGTTCCACATGTTTATTACTGGAACTAAGTGCAGCGATTATTCATAGCAATAGCTATTCTTTCGCCACGAAGATATCACCCATTTCTTAAACATGTCACAACAGATAATGATAAATGGGTCATGTAGATACTTAAGGCAAAAAGCAGCGGATTGACGAGAATAGATCTTCACAAGCGATCACAATACCTGAAAATATTGTAGTGCGATTATTATGATATTTTTTATTTCGCGTTGTTTGAATTGAAACATTTAATGCATATTTATATGCAGCGAGTTTACAAAACTTTAACCAATAAATGCCCGCGCTCGACAACAAGAAAAATGTTTTTCTCCTCCACAACAACCTAAGAATTCATACAATAAGAGTAACGCAAAAATACTAGAACAGGGTTTAGCCTAATTATTAACTTTTAAGATCACTGCAAAATACTTCGATGGGAAAAATTTCCTCAAATTGCAAGTTGGAGAGTTGGTCAAAAACTTTTTTACTAGATGAATTCTAGGTCACAGATATCAATAAGCTACTTGATAAACTACAGCAAATAGCTGCAAATAATAGCGAATATCTCATAGACTAGTATATAATTGTTCTTAACTAATAAATAAAGTTATTTTACTGAAAGGAAATTATTTATAACTCAACATGATACAAGAAGAGCAGCATCCACTATTGATTTGGCTGGTTTATCTGTCTTTTTACGCCAAGATAATGATTTGATAAATTCTAGTTAAGTTGCTGCTATATAATTTATTATTCGAATTAACATGTGACGTGATAAAAAATGATAAAAATTTAGTTATGAAGAACGTTACTAAAATCATATAATTCTAAAGAAAAATACCTTCACTTCAAAGTTTATTGCACTCTATTCTTGGTATATGTATGTATGTTATCAAAAATTCTGATGTTTACAGATAAAACTCTATAAATATATTGGCGCTAATATAGTTCATTTACTAGATTTAATTTAATTGTTTTACTTAAATGTTATTTTATAACGTGTTGACGTTAAACGTTACTATTTATAGAGTAATCTATAGATTACAGTATACAACTTTAAGTTTAATAAAGTTTGATAATGGGAACTTAAAAGTAAGATGCAGTCGAATAGTCGAATAGAACCAAATAAAAAGCCTCAATTTTCACATATAATTAGCTTTTAGATGATAAACTAATAATATTGGGAGATTTTAATAGTCGAGTTAGGAGAAGAACTAACGAGACAAAAGACATACTAGTTTTACATGGAGGGACCATTGTAAATAATAATGCCAACATAATGATACAGTTCTGCGGAGAAAACAATTTGATAATGACGAATTCATTTTCCAAGCATAAAGACATCCATAAATTCACCAGAGAAGTAAAAAGCAGAAAGGAAAAGTCAACAATTGGCTATGTACTTATAAATAGAGGATTCAGGAAAGAAATTTTGGTTATAAAGGTCCAGAAATATAAAGTGATCATTACCTATTAGTGGCAATACCCCGACTTAACATAGAAAAGCAGAAAATCGAATACCAACAGATCATATATATATATACATCAGATCATACAAATTGTAAGAGAAAGGTACAGCCAAGAAATTCAGCGAAAAAACGGAAGAGAAGATAAACGAAGGCAAGGCTGAGTGGAAGAGTATGAATTTGGAACAATTATGGTATAAGTTTAAAGAGATTATTTAAAAAACGGCTAGAAAAACATGCGGAGTAATTTTGTCAGATAATAACAAGAAACAGACTAGGTGGTGGAACCAGAACATTAAAAAATAAGTAAAAATTAGGAAAAAGCTGTGAAAACTTAAAGACAAAACAGAGCAAAGCTTCACAGACTATAAGCAACAAATAATTCAAGTTCAACAAGCGAAACAACATTCATTGGAGGGATTTGGGAGAAAAATGGAGGACGATAGCTGATCAATAGAGCTGAGGATGTTTGCGGTATAACCATGGTTATATCATGTAACCATAGTAATTTACTATGGTTACATGATATAACCATGGTTATACCACAAACATCCTCAGCTCTACTGATCAATAACCTGAAACATGTGAAAACAAAAGACAATAAAGTTGTATCTAATGGCGATGAAGGAATGCAAAGGTGGAAGGAATATTTTACAGAACTCTTAAAAACAGAAGGAAAAGATTGTTCCACCTGAAGAGAGAGCATATGCGATCCAGACTAAGAACAAGAAAGACAACATTCAATTGATAGGAGTTATAGAAGCAATTAAAACCGTCAAAAAAGGCAAATCTGCTGGTCATAATAGGATAACAGCAGAAATGATAAAATTCCTAGGAACCCAAGGAACAGAAATGCCTACATATCTTTTTAATAAAGTATGGGAAACAGGAGAAGTACCAGAGGATTGGAAAATAGGGATAATTATACCGATATTCAAGAAAGGCGACATTAGAAATTGTGAAAATTATATAGGCATTACATTATTAAGCATTGTCTCAAAAATGTACGAATTTATTCTGGAATATTGTACAATTTAGGTACGTATTTACATATAATGATTTTGTGAAATAAAAATAAGATATAAGTATACTTGCAAGATATATTTAATGAAACTGACCTCCCTCCTATAACAGAAATGCAACTGGGGCGCATAATTCCACAGAATAACCAGAAGTGTTAAAATCGCTGGTACATCAAAGATATTGCCCTGATAGTTTTTGCTTACCTTGGAATACAAATCGCATTTTATGAGGCTCAGGTAACCTGAAGTAAGACCAGAAGAAGACATTGACCAGTTAGTAGAATCATTTGGTGCTTACAAACATATTTATTTATTACCAAATATTGATCTTTACTGGTCTTTATTATTTAAATATTCGAAGCATCAATCCATTGCAACAGGTATTCTCCGTGTGGTGATTATTTGAACATTTGCAGAATTTGGGTGATATTGAATAATTGATTTAATTGTGTATATTTGTATGGTTACGAAAAAGTCCTTAACTGAGACTGCAGTAGAGAAAAGTAACGCTATCGAAATTCTTGACAGTACTACCATTTTCTCTCCTTGCAATTAATAATGAAACCTCGGTAGGTAATAACCATTTCCAAACATGTAACTAACAACAAATAACTACAGAACACACTTCCTCCGAAAGTACTATCTTGTGGTGTTGTATACGAGGTGCAAACACAAATTCCTTAAATAAATTTTCCAAAATATAAAATATACTCTAAACAACAATAATAATCCCCATCAAGTGTTGCAATTTCATTTGCCATGTTGTATACTTATATGTTATATTTGCATGGATACATGCTTATATTGAGTAATTTAACAAAATGTTGATACTTCAGATATGTTCAATCTTTTTACAAAATACTTCCATTATTTCAATATTTTGTAATATCCACTAATTATTACATTTTTAATTTGTCGTTGTTTGTTTTATTCAGATGGAATTTAGAATAACAATAATACTAAAATTTACAATTTATTTAGCAATTAATTTAACTTATTGTATGGAAAAATAAATAGACTTCCTCAATATTAATAATTTTTTCTTATACTTTAAATCTAAATTCTAATCAACTTTTTTATTTGTGACCTATTACAAATATACTTTCAAATAAATTCACAACAGTACGTGTACCTGTTTTGTTAGAGAAATTCTAAATAATTTTCAACATTCTTAATTCCTTCGGTGTCATTTGAAACTTGTTGTGAACTTCTCTAGTTTTCTAACCTTTTGAATTTCCAATCATTTATACAGCATTGCATTGCAATTCAAACAGGATTTTATATTATTTTTATCTATGTCCTACTTTTTTTAAATTTTTTGATAATTTTCTTATAATCCCCAATTTAGATTTCCTTTAATTTATACTTTTCTTTGCAACTCAAAAGTTCGGTGAAATGTAACAAACTTTAGTTTTCAAAACAAAATTTATTTATGATAATCATTTCGTGTATAGTGCACTTATCATCAGTAGTAAGTACTCAACTACAATTATAGTGTTCACAAAATTCAGAAGTTATTTTTTCCTTAGACTGATGTATAGTGAAATGTTAGCAAATTAATTATTTATGTTAATAATTATTCCTTTAAACATGGGAACATAAAAGATAGTTTTGCAAATACTATTTTTTTAATATTTTTTCCTTTAAAAACCTAAAATCAAAAAATATTACTTCGTCAATATAATTTTCTTTCATAAGGTTCTTTTTGCAAAGGATAATTTTAGAAGTCAATTCTAAAGATTCTTTTCTTCAAGCTATGATCTGGTCAGAGACTAATAAATCTGGTCAGACACTAATAAATAAATTGTTTCTATTCTTAAAATACCAAAGGTCTTACAATTTAAGACTCGCCCGGTCAATTTAAAGTATAATTTTGTATACATCAACACTGGCTCTGCTTTTATCATTCACACTATAATTGTACATAAGCCCAAAGCGCTTCCTCTTATCTTTACATTCACGTGCTGCAAAAATATTCCTTTATGACTTCTTGTAAATTTCTAGATTACACTGCCTTGAGACTCTATTTTTAGGTCTTTGTGTATCTCATAATACCTAATGTACCAGAATGCATCTACGATGTTCCTTAATGCGATACCTTATTTTGAAAAGTTTGAATAACTTTTATATTTTCTGTTTGGTACAGATAAAGCAAAATTTCGTCCTAAGAGCCAATAGGTTTTGGTGTACTGAACACCCAATTTTCCTTTTTTCTTTTTCACGTACGCTTTTAGAATGATTTTCGATCTTCGCCACATAGGGTATTCTACAAGGATAAAACCTAGCCCCGTTATTATTTTCAATAAATATAGTAATAACATATATAAATGATTAAACTTCTGGATTCTTTAACTTGTTCATCTCTGGCATAAGGTGATGTTCAAAAATTTACAGCCAAATTTTTGATTTTCGTGACACACAGCTTCTTCAGAGATAATTTACAGTTCGTGTGATGATACTAAATTATCTTTGAATACCGGCAAATGTTGCATGATTTGTTATATCAAGAAAAATGACCTTCTTAACAGTTGTAATACAAATAAACCTGCCTTGAAGAATGAATTGATAGTCTAAGATTTGGGTATTAATTCAATTAACGGTTGTGGGGCACATTTGAAGTGTCATGTAGTACTGTAGATAGACCTTTAGGTTTTATAATGAGAAGATCTAAGAATTTTTCAAATAAAAAATAGTATATTAAAAAACGAGTTTCATAAGGCACCATTTTGCCGCACGAGATCAGTTTAGAAAACGAGCCGCTTGCGGCGAGTTTTCTAAAGAGCGAGTGCGGCAAAAGGCCTTATGAAACGAGTTTTTTATACTATTTTTTCTATTTTGCGTTTTTTACATTAATAAATTGCTTAAATTCGAATTATTTAATTTGAAAGTTCAGAGTTTAATTTTTATATAAAGCATGCAGTTGGTCACATTTATACTTGTACATTTTCAAATTTAAATCTTGCTATCCGCGAAGTATATTATATTACATATTATTTATTAATTTTCGTTAACATTACTTGATATTTCATTTAAAAATATAAACATGAGTGACATAGAAACATATATATGTTGTTGTCAATTGTATACAACATACGTTGTTTGTGTAAAATCCGAACATATATCATATCTGTCAAATGTACATAAATTCTTAAAATCATATGACAGCAATGATATTTATTTCTGTATTCGAACAACGCCAACATTGAAAAATGAAAAAAAGCGTATCGAAATAGAGCTCATTTCGATACTGTTTTGGGTTTCATAATGAGTTCATTTCGAACGCAAAATAGAAAAAATAATTTTTTGCACGTGGCAGATTGGAGGATGCATCCGTTGTCTGGAATCCAATGTACGAGTGTATATCAGATATAAACGAGACTGATTTTTTTAAACTATTAATGCTTTATTGAACAAGGTTAATACAAATGTACTATTTTTCTACATAATCTCCCGCCCGCGCAATACATTTTTCCCAACGGATTGGAAGCTTTTTAATCCCGTTATCGTAAAAACTTTTAGGCCGGTCACACAGCCACTGGAGCACAAATGTCTCTACCGCTTGGTCGCTGTCGAAACGCTGGCCTCCAAGAGCTTCTCTTAGAGGTCCAAACAAATGGTAGTCACAGGGTGACAAATCTGGACTGTAAGCAGGATGTTCCAAGATTTCCCAGCCGAATTTGCCGAATGTGGTCTGGCGTTGTCGTGAAGGAGAATGACATTTTTAACGGATTGCGTCTTTCTTTTTCGTCGTAAAGACAATTTTGCGGCATCCAAAACGTCGCAATAATATTGGGCATTAATTGTGCGGCGATCATGAAGAAAATCAAGCCTCAATGTTGGCTTCGGTAACGCTCGTCCGTGGGCGTCGAACGTGGCTCTGGTTTTCAACTTTCTCCCGGCCTCCAGAAAATTGTTTATGCCATGCAAACACGCGAGGTCGTGAAAGGGTGTTCTCCCCGAACTGTGCGTGCAATCTGCATAAAATGTCTGTTGGATTCACCCCCTCATTTGTCAAAAACTTAATAATTATCCGCTGCTCCACGGAAACGTGCACTGCTTGCTCACTCATGGTCACTGCACTACTGAACGGTCTCGACAGAATTTCAGACGTTGCTCTCCCCACCCTAAGTGCTTTGTCTACATAGCCACCTACTTCGCCGATTCAAAAAACTTTTGTACGAGTCATTAAAAAATCAGTCTCGTTTATATCTGATATACCCTCGTACATACATCATATTATAAATCTAGAACGTATTCAACGACAATTTTAAAAAGAATGGTCCATATCCAAATAGACATTTAAGCCATGAATTGTTATTGTCCGAGAATTGAGTTACTACTCTTCAGGTTCTACATAGCACAGCCTCGCAAACATCTTATATGAAGTGATTCGTAATAAAATTCCAAGCTTTAACGTAATGTGGCAAGTATTTTAACGTTCGATATTTAACTAGTTGTTCACAATGAGAATAAGCATAAATAAAAGGTAAATTTTATGCGCTTCATACTCATAATTTATATAGGTAGCATTCGACATGACATAAGCACAGACGTAAAAGTAGAAGCGCATGCGGTTTCGAAGACGATCTGCTATTTGCTATTCTTTCTTTGTTATTTCGATGATTCTTGAGATTATATAAGTCTATATTGGGGCATTTAATTAGCGATTCGAATTTCTGTTCTTCTTCTTCTTCTGTTTTGGGTTGGACACCAGCACGTTCGGGCACTTGAGCACACTGCTCTTTGTACTATCCCCAATAGATCTCTCAGTTACACTGTGTTAGTCTTGTGTCCTCGACAGAAGTCACTATCCTCCTCAGGGGAAGTTTGAGTACCCTTGTAGGATCCAATAGATCTCTCTCCCGAAAAATTTCTGTCTGAGTTCTTTCAGTTCCTCACACGTGCATATTACATGAAGGCTAGTTTCCTCCTGTTTTTCACATCTTCTACACCAGGGCTCGCTAGCCACGCCCATGCTGTACAGATGCTTCCTTAAAGGACAATGTCCGGTTATTAAGCCGGTAATTATTTTAATTTCTCTTTTGGTACTAAGAATTAGGTTCGCTGAAAACCTTCCGTCCAGCTCCCTTAGTAGTGTTTTGGTATGGAGTTAACCTTCCGTTAACCTCCATTTCATTTTATGTTCTCTTTCTAGCCATAACCAGAACTCCCTTTTAGCGGAATCCTTAGTGATTCCACATACAGGTTCTGGTCCTATGAAGTTCCTATTAGTACCTTCTTTGGCCAGTTCGTCGGCTATCTCGTTGCCTTTAATTCCCTCATGTCCTGGCACCCATATCAGCGACACAGTATTGTCTTGTGCCAGTTTATTGAGGACCCGTTTACAATATTTCACCAGCTTAGATCTGGTAGATGGATTCATAAAAGCTTTAATAGCTGCTTGACTATCAGTCATTATGTTATATGTTATAATTATTATGGCGCCAAGTTCTCTCGTACTTCCTTAGCCTGTAGCCGGGAAACATTTCACTCTACCCACATATCTGTCGGTATGTCGGTGTGTCGGTCATTCCCAGCTGATATTGGGGTGTTGGTATACATCATAGAATGGTATTTACTAGAAGTTCTATGATGCAATTTATTGCTATTGTTAGTTAGTTAGTTGTTAGTGGTGTGTATTTTTCAATTGTGTTTGAGTCTTTGCTGTTAATGTTATTGTCTGTTGGTTCAGCTATGTCTATTAAATATATGATGTATTCCACTTTATCTTGAAGTAGGATGTCTGATCTATTTGCTGAAATTTGTTTGTCTGAATCTGTTGTGAAATGCCAATAGAGTTTTCAAGCATTGTTGTAGGTCCATATTTATAGTAGGGTGAAGATGTATCATTAATGAGCTTGTATTTTTTGTGCTATTGCTTGGTCTGGTATTTTAGCTGGATTATTATGTCTATTAGTATATTATGTTCCTGCTAATGTATTACATCTCGCAACAATATGGTGTAAATTGCATCTCCCGTAGCTTTGTGAAAGTTTGGGTCTTTAATGATGTTTTTCCTATAGTTTCTTTTACGTATTATTTCATCTTGTATTACTGGGATGAAATCTTAGATCTCTGGAAAAAGTTGTCTACTTTCTAGCCATTTGTAACTATCAGCAAAACTTATGTTTTCTGTTGCCATATGTGAGCAAAGTTTTCCATAGAGATTTTCTCTTCCCATACCTTTTTCTTCATTTGGATGTTATATAAATACTGTATGTGTTTTTTTATTGCTAGGTATAATGGTGTGTAATTTTGATTTGCTTTTGTTATTGCGATGTGTAGGTTATCGCATTTATCGTAAAAATATTCTCATAGGTTGTGCATAGAGTGCGTGCACATCAAATATTCCTATTCCTCCTAATTTTCTACTTAGTGTGATTCTTTCAACGTAAGAGCTTGGGTTCAGTTTTCGTGTGCTGTGGAATTAATATTATTAAGGTCCGTATTATTATTATTATCATTATTATTAAAAATCAAAATTTATGACTTTAAAAATCATTTCAAAAAAGATTTTTCTATGAAAAGATTTAATTGCACCAGAAAACTAATGCTAACGCAATCATATTCTTTTAAACATTAGCAAATGTTGGTAATTTACATGGAAGCATCTACGGTCAACTGGGCTGGTTTTCCTTGTCTTTTTTCAAGCATCATATTTTTTGAAAATTCTATTAAATTGTTATAAGTAAAATGAATTAATCAATTAATAACCGATGTAAGAAAAAATATGTGTTGCTAACATCATTTGATTTTTTTTTTAAATGCCTAGAATTAAAGAACTCGTTCTTATACGAATAAGAGAAGCTTCTGACTCTAGTATGTTTCAATTGTTTTGTTACACTTAAAGGTTTATTGTACTCTGTTCATGACATATTTTAAAAAAATTCAAAGTTTACAGATAAATATCTGCCAAAGATAAATGTATTTGGCATTAATATACTCGTATATTATGTGTCAAGTACTAAACTTAATTTTATATATCATGTTTCACTTAATTTATTGTTTAAATGATCAATGTTAAATAAGAGTGAATTTTATTTAATAATTTGAAAAGGAAACACACATAATAAGGGGCTCTAAGCTCCTATTCAGGTTAAATCTGTTTCTGAAACAGTTTAGACAACAAAATAAATACACACTCTTTATTTAAAAATGGTATTTATTGCTTCAGGTATGTTAATCTTATATTAATCTGCTCCACGGGTTCAGATAGACAATTAAAAACGTTACTAAATTATATCAACTCTATTAAGCCTAAAATAAAATTCACAAGACGAATAAAATGAAATAATAGCACAAAATTGAATTCGCGATATATCATAAACCTACACCTGCAGACTCTACAAAGCACATTCATTTCATCCTATAAAACAAAAATTGTCAGTATATCCATTAATAGTTTATAGATTAATTAACGTAACCAAGAACAGAGATAGTTTCAATCTTGAACCAAATAGTATGTACTCGGTAGCCCTAAATAATGGTTATTCCATAGATACCGTCAATAACATTCTGAATAAAGGACGAAAAGCTTGAAGTTTCACAAAAAAACTTAATAACAAATGTATATCATTTAAATCAGACAATACCATACAGAAAATCATTAAAAACAACAAGACAAGAACCTATAAAGACAAGAAAATGGTTTTAACTTTCGCAAATAATTGTTCTTTATCTAATTATAGTTTCAATACAAATATCAAAACTTTACGTATTCTGAACAAGAGCAAAAAACTTAACATGCTACAAAGTTTAGAAATCAACAGGTATAATAGATTATTATATAGACAACGTTGAATATTCCTTCACGCTCTGTCTTAATAATATCTGCGAGATAGCAAGGTAGTTATGTTTTGTTGAATGTGTCTCTTCTCCAACAGGGGCGTATTGATAATCATGTAGAAATGTGAAATACGTATCTACGTCTTTGGAGAAGATACATTCAAAAATACATATGAACTTGTATTGTGTTCTTCACACCCCATTTTTAATAATATTATATATTATTAAAAATACTTTTGTATAATAGATTTAGTGTTAAATGATCAAGTAAACTTAACCCAGATGTGCCTAATGTACTAAATGTAGTATACTTCTAGCAAGTCTTAACATGCAAACACGCAACGAACTATCATTGAGTTGAGAAAATTTTCGCGCAATAATTTTTTTAAACTTTCGGAGAGGATTAATTCAACAACAATGTCTTGCTAATTTGGTTGCTGTTTCTTAAGGTGAAACACCACATCAATCGACAATTTCACGTTGGTACTGTAAATTCCAATGTGGACGCACCAGTATCAGCGACGATTCTAGGACAGCTCTGCTAAGAACAACAGTCACACAGAAAAACAATCTGTGCACTGACTGATTAAGGAAGATGGACATGCATGGCATATCGTGAAATTGAGACATCCATTGGTATTTCAAAGAACTCATTCCAAACAATCCTACATGATGAACTGAGTGTGAGAAAGTTAGTTTACCGTTGGATTCCGCATCTTTTAACCGTAGAGCAAAAGTCGGCTCGCGTTAATTAGTGCCGAAAAACTTCGAGCCGGTTCAATAACGGCAACTCAAAAAACATAATATATAGCATCCTGACTGGCGATGGAATCATGGACTTATTCCTATGAAATAAACGAAAATAAACGTCAGTCCACTATTTGGGTGTTTCAAGATGAAAAGAATCCGAGAAAGTTATCCGTTCGCAAAGCGTATCGAAAAAAACGGTCGCTACGTTTCTCTTAAAATCAGGTCATGCAGCTACAATTACTTTGCAAGATCGAAGAACGGTTAATGCGGGGTGGGTCGCAACATTTGTTTACCAGAAATAATCGCCGTGCTCTGAGAAACCAACCCACAACGGCAATTATCCAGCATCATGACAATGCGATTTCGCACATAGCGCGAAATCCCAGTTATTTTTTTACGTTCCCAAAAATCAAGAATGGAATGTGTGATCGACGTTTGCAGTCACCGGAGGAAGCAGTAGGTGTTCAAAACGGAAATTTCGACTGTTCCAACTGAAGACTGGAACCATTGCTTTAACAATTGGTTTGAGCAAATGCAGAAGTGTATCAATTTTTGTGGAAAATATTTTGAAAAGCAATAAAGCACTTTGGTCGATCCACTGTTTAATTTTATGGATATATACAACACTAGAAAGACATTCCTCGTACTACTCGATGTCAATATTGAATTGTTATCTTAATAGAGATAGTCAGTTGTGTATTAGTTCTTTTTGAGTGTGCATCGTGGGTGAAAATTTTACGTAAAAGAAAATACGAGTTACAAGGATTACAGGAAGTTAATACATATATACATATATACATCAGTATCCCGATTTAAAATACTACGGCATTTCCGTAAAACGTGACGCTTGCAATGTGAATAGGGTTGTAAACGTCACGTGCAATAGGCGAAACACATAGCAAATGTAAAAAAATAAAATACCATACATTCTTGACAGAATTTATACTCATGCCAAATGTATGTAATATTCGACCAACCATTGTGGAGCAGAAGGCGTTCTGTACATCCTGGGGAAAATTAGTTCCTGCTTGGAAATTACCAAACAGAAGCCTACTGCGAAGGCATTTCCCGCACATGAAATTACGCATTACAAATACCGTACGGAATATTATAAAAAATGTATGGATAAACGTGGACGAAACAACAGATGCTAACAAAAACAATGTAATAAATGTTTCAGTGCGTACTTTCAAATCGGATAGCCCGTCGATACCATTTCTTTTGTGCTGCAAGCGTCTTTCAAATACTAAGGCAAAAACTATAGTGCAGCTGATAAAAGACACTATTCAAATCTTTGGTATACAACGAAGCTAATTAAGAATGCTTGTCAGTAATGGGGAAGCAATCATGGTTAAAATTCGGAGATTACTAAAGACAGATTATCCGCATCTCCTTCAAGTAACGTCCTTCAATGTTTACTATATGCGTTTCATCTTGTGGCAGATACCATTAGACACAGCTATTCAAAAATAGACCGTCTCATAGCTAACACAAAGAAGGTTTTTCTCAAATCCCCTAACCGGTTAGGGGATTTGCGAATTCAAGTATCTTTGTCTAGGAATTCCACTACCACCTGAACCTATATTAACCAGATTGGGTATGTGGCTTGAAGCAATGTCGTATTACAGTAAGCATTTTCAGAGTATCAAATCTTTTATTTCCACGCTGAAACCTCAGGAATCGAAAGCTATTGAAAGAAGCCAAGAATTGTTCTCGGACCATCAAGTTGAAGCAGATATAGCGGAGATTTTCAAAAAGTACTCTGTTGTTGGGAAATCACTTGAACAATTGCAAAATCGTGCATTATCTGTATCGGAATCGCCTAACGTAGTCCATAATTTGAAATCGTCCCTAGACAATTTGACGGATAATATAGGACATCACGTAGCCGAGATATTTACTACTATTTTAAAGAAAAATCCAGATTTGAAGAAAATGCGAATTATAAGCCAACGTATAAATGACACACCTGAATGTGAAAACTATGAAGAGGAGTATTTTAAATTCGCAAATATTACTTCACTAGATGTAGAGTAGTCATTTTTCCAGTACAAGCGCATACTTTCACAACGCCGCAGAAAACGAATCTTCAATGTAGGCAATATTAAAGCTGCAATTCTATGCCAATTCTTTACGGTAAAATGGACCTTCGTCAGTATCCAGCCGTCAATAGAAAAAAGTCAGCATATTTAAATAATTTTTACAATTGTATTTAATTCAACCAGTATATATCAAATCTGCATACACATATGCTTACACATATTGTATAATGCATATCGATATATTTTTTAATTTTATATCCTCCTTATAAATTGAATTTTCTATACATTTTACAACACACTCAACAATAAAAAAAAACATTCAGCATAAATATATAATACTACCGTTGATATATAACACCGCCGGCCGAACTTGTACCACCCGCCTACCGCGCTACTGGTAGCTAGCAAAAACTACCATGAATACTTATTATAATATCACGCAATATTTCATTAATTGCCATGATCTTATAAATTTATTTTCATGTTATCTATGTGAACGGATTAATTATATTTAGTAGTTTTGTGTTTGTCAAATTTGAGCATTCCAGCGTTTTCTGTCACTCATTTCCTTTTATGTAACAACATTTTTTCAACAATTTCGAATAATTAAATTTTAGTAATTTTTGCCAAATTTACGCATATTATTTGTGCTCTAAAAATTTACAAAACGATCAACAATGCAATCGTTTGTACTGTTACAAGATATTTTGGAAAATGTAAATCAAATTGTTAAACAAAATCATCATGTTTCTATTCGATGTCTATTTCAACTAATAAGGAAACTCCACTTAACAATTAATCCGTCCTGTTAATCTTTTCTTCAACCATTCTAGAACTTTCCTATGAATCCTCTCGTAAATTCTGATAAAACACATACAGCCCATCTAACAAATAACCCATTGGCTAAATTGGCTTGGGAAGTACACCCCCCCATCCGCCCCATATAGTCCGGACTTGGCCGCGAGTAACTATCATCTGTTTAGGCCACTCAAAAAGTGCTTGGAAGACAAGCATTTTGCCTGCATTTTGAGGAAGATAAAGATGCAGTGTAAAATTGGCTAGTCGTCAATTGAAAGAATTTTTTCGACCGAAATACAGAAGCTACCGGAACGATGGGACAAGTGTATTTTAAAAGGGGGGTTGTTACTCAGAAAAATGATGTATACAGGGTGTCATAACTCATGGCCCAGAGAAAATAAGAGAAAACACCATAGAATGATAAATAAATAATGTTGCGATTTTCGGCATAGTCTCTTTCGTCCGTCAGATGTCACTAGATTATATGGTGCCACCTGATAAGACAAAATTTGCTATATCTTATGAGGCGATTTAAGCTTTACTTACTTCTCTAGCTTAACTGATGACGCCTAATAGTAGATGGCAGAAACACGTGTCTTAAGCAGAAGTAAATGCTGGAAAATACGAGGTGTATTGTCCATGTGTACAGTTACAGACGTGTATATTGCATGTCTGTTTCATTTGTAATCAATAATGTTACAGAAAAATTTCATATCTTGAACCGCATTTAAGAAAAAAAAATTAATTCAACAAATCAGAGCGTGTAAGTCAACCAGGAGTATTTTTCATAGTTGTTTCTAGGGTACACATTTTATTAAATTGTCAATAAACTGGTCGACTATGGTACTTTTGAGAAATGTTAGTGTCAAAGTCTCTTTCCAATCTCTTCAAATCGCTTTAGTGCCGCCGTCGTGCTCAACCGTGCTCTTTTATTATGTATACTGCCGCGGATTATGTGGAAATGTTGATAATTTAGGGAGAATGTGGACGAAATGATAGAGAGACAGCAAGCGTTTATGGCCAATGCTTTCCTAACAGGATCTCGATCACAAAGCGATCCTCAGGACTATCACACGAATAACCAAGACAGTCTAAATTTTACATAATAGAAGGGAGATTGGTGGTGCGGCCAGGATTGTACGCACTGTTGAAAACGAAGAGGCTATTTCAAATGCATTTAAAGAAGGCACTGAAAACATTAGAGAAGTTGCATAGGAATTGGATATTTCAAAAGCTTCTGTACATCTAGTGATGAAGGCTGAACGACGACATCCGTATCATTAATACACCCTGATTAAACTTATTTTTCAATTCATGATCCCTTTTAGCTATGTTGTTTCTATTATTGTCATGCTATACCTTTTCTCCTTTTTTAGTGTAAGTTCACGTCTATTAGAATAAACAAGGTTCTTTTCAGAACCCATACTTTTCTTCTTCTTCTGTTTTGGGTTGGACGCCAGCACGTCCAGGCACTTGAGCACTCTGCTCTTTGTACTATCCCCAATAGATCTCTCAGTTCCACTCTGTTAGTTTTGTGTCCTCGATAAAAGCCACTATCCTCCTCAGGGGAAGTTTAGGTACACTCGAAGGATCCAATAGATCTCTCCCGAAATATTTCTGTCTATGTTCCTTCAGTTCCTCACACGTGCATATTACATGAAAGCTAGTTTCCTCCTGTTTTTCACATCTCCTACACCAGGGCTCGCTAACCAAGCCCATGTTGTACAAATGCTTCCTTAAAGAACAATGTCCGGTTATTAACCCGGTAATGATTTTAATTTATTTTTTGTTACTACCAATTAGGTTGGCTGAAAACTTTCCGTCCAGCCCCCTTAGTAGTGTTTTGGTATGGAGTTGACCTTCCGTTAACCTCCATTTATTTTTATGTTCTTTTTCTAGCCATAACCGATCTGGTTATGGCGGAATCCTTAATGATTCACATACAGGTTCTGGTCCTATGAAGTTCCTATTCGTACCTTCTTTGGCCAGTTTGTCGGCTCATTGCCTTTAATTCCCTCATGTCCTGGCACCCATATCAGTCTTGTGCCAGTCTGTTGAGGACCTGTTTACAATATTTCACCAGCTTAGACCTGGTAGATGGGTTCATAATGGCTTTAATAGCCGCTTGACTATCAGTCATTATGTAATTTTTTTTGTTTGCGCAGCCGCCCTCCCGAATTTCCTCGGCGCAGGCTGCAACTGCAAACAATTCGGCCTGGAAAACCGTAGTATGTTTCCCCAGACATATCGATATCTTCTTTCTAGGGCACATTCCGCATATGCCTGCACCTGCCCCCTGACTAGATTGTGATCCATCAGTGTACCAGGTGCCGGCACTATAATCGATCGAGCGACTTTTTGCCTGTTCCCTAGTCTGTATAAATATGTTCAGCTTAGCTGTAAACATAATTTCAGGTGCCATATTATCCGCCGGCATTTGAAATATCGGCTCTTCCAGTATAGTTCCTGTGATATCTGTATGACTCCCTACAACCTTATAACATTATTAGGACACCATACGTCATTGGCCTGAACCGATACTTGTTTTATTTAAAAAAAATTAAAATAGATTAATATGATGACGAGTGTAACATCTTGAATGACATCTGTTTTAACCTAACATGTTGATGTTGGCACTTTGGCAGGCATGTCATTATGACAGTGTGATAGAATAAGCTAAGCAACCGATTTTATTTACATTAACACCTAGAGTGCCCTTTCTGGAATTTGTGGATCTTAAACATCTCACAGCTCTATTATGCAAGCAATTCATTATTCTTCATTTTCATTTCTGGGATCTAGATTGTCGTCGTCATTTGTCAGTTTTCTCGGGGGCAAGAGTTCTAGGGTGCCCTGTATATAATAGTAATTTGTAGTTTGTATCGACCACAAAAAAATAAAATGCAAATCAAATTCGAATCATCCTCGTATATTGCCACTTTTAGCCTAGGATTTTGGGGCTGATCTAGGATTAGAGATCATAGAATCTATCTGTTTTATAGACGTTTAATTAAATTATATAAACGTGCCTTCAAAAACTTTCCTCATTAGAGACGGCGATGCCTTTTTTTAATACTTGGTGACATGCCTTTTTTTAATAGTTGGTGACAGTGCACGTAATACGTCACAAACACATAATTTTGATTGTTTGGTTATATCATGTAAATATGTGTAATTGGAATTTATGTATGACAACTGTCAGAATTTGAAGTTTTCTAAAGTTTCGCATGTACACCAACCTTTTATTACTTAATTATTTTAACAACAAACTACTATTTCAAATAGAAGAAATCCAGTCAAATATATATACTTGACTGGATTGAACTTTATAGAATTATAAATAATAAACTAATTTTGTCATTACTAGCTGATATGTAAACCTTTCTTTTTTATTAAAAACATACATTATATTGGTCAATGACACTATAATCTTATCGCTAATTATTTATGCGATCTATTTTCAAATTAATCGTAATTAATTGGAATTTATTATTTCTACAAAAGAAAATAATCTAATCCACAAGTTATATCATAATTAAGTTAATGATTTGATTTTTATTTGAAAGCCCTATCTTACATTTGTTTTTAGAGAAAAGTAATGTAAAATGTTTGAAATGTAATATACAGATTCCCTTAAATACTAAATCTGAAAATAAATTTGATCTCTCAAACCTTTTTATGGTAGTTACAAATTCGGTTTTATTAATATTCTTGTGTGTTGATATTACTATATTTTATGGTAATTTGTTAATACCTATGTCTTTATATATTGATTTCCTCCTTATCTATATAAATAGATAAATTATATTCGACATTTCTATATTTAATATGTTACAACATTTTCTCGTGTTCTATTTACTTACTTTCTTAACAATTGGAATAACAAAATTTAAGTAATTTTTTACATTAATCACGCATCTCATAAGTGTTACCTAAAAAACTTATCACCAAAAGATAAGAATTAAAATTGTTTCAAGAAACAATTAATGCCTAAAGATACGAGACCGTTATTCTAGAGACATTTATAAATCAGTTATATAACATACAATTAACTGATGGTCATATCCAACAGGATTTTACTACACCACACATTTCACATAGAAGTACCTATGAATTATTTACAGCACCGTTTGATAAGTGTATGTTTACAGCCAAATAACTGAGTTAACGCCTTTGGATTTCTTTTTATTCCCTTATTAAAAAACGTAATGTACCGCAATCCCTTAAACAATTTACAAGAACTGCGGCGCACAATGAAAAGGCATTTGCCAATGTGGGTTGTTTGCCAGTAGGCCAACATTTTGATAATTTTCTTTGTACATAATTGTATTATTTTTAATACGAGGGTATATCAAATTTAAACGGGACCGTTTTTTTTAATTCCACACAGGTCGTTGACCCGGGATGGGTTGATTTTCAGCTAATGTGGGAGTTTAGGGTGGGGATAGTAACGACTCGGATTCTCTCAGGTCACCTTAATACTATAGAAACCATGAGTGCCCAACAAGGGTATGTTTCTGTGGAGCAACGGATAATTATCAAGGAGGGTGTGAAACCAATTCTTCATCATAACAATGCCAGTATTACAAGCACAGTTCGGCAACAACACTTTATTACGGACCCGGGTTTTTGCATGGCACAAGGAATTTTCTGAAGGGCGTGAAAACGTTGAAAACCAGAGCCACAATCGCCGCCGGAGGACAAGCGCGAGCGAAGCCAATATCGTGGCGATTCGAAAACTCATGGAGGACGACAGGCGCATAACGCTCTGGAATATTGCCGAGGAACTTAGTATTAGTTACGGGATTGCTCAGCACATCGTGACACTGGACTTGGGATTCCTCAAGGTGTCGGCAAGATGGGTTCCGCGAGAGCTGTCGGATGAATAGAAACTGCATCGGCTAGAGGTTTGTCAGGGTTTGTTGAATCGATTCCGGCAAGAGGGTGAGGCATTTTTTAGTCGAATCGTAACGTGCCACGAAGCTTGGGTGCATCATTACACTCCCGAGCCAAAGCAGGCGAGTATGAAGTGGAGAAAGAACGGGAAAGAGCTCCGGTGAAAGCGAAAACTAGGTTGGCTGGTCAGCTGTGGTCAGCTGGAAAAGTTTTAGCAACTGGTTTGTATGATCGACTTGGCGCTGTTCACGTAGATTTTCGCCATAATCGATGCATGATTAATGCGGAATATCATTGCGAGCTTCTGGATGTCTCAAAGCTGTCAAATACGAAACCTGTCAAAAGTGTGATTCTTCATAATGACAATGCCAGGCCTCATTCAGCAAACATCATAAGGCAAAAATTAGACAGCTTGGGCTGGGAAGTATTGGAGCTTTCTCCCTACAGTTCAGGTTTGTCGCTTTGTGATTTTCATCACTTTAGACCCTTGAAAGAAGCACTTGGAGGTCGGCGTTACAACAATAACCAAGCAGTAGAGGAGTTTGTGCAATGGCTACGTGTGCAAGCGAAAACTGTCTATGACGAAGGAATTAAAAAACTCCCAATCCGCTGGGAAAAATGCATTGCCAGGGCGGGAGATTATGTAGAAAAATAATATTTTTTGTAAATAATGTAGAATAGAACTCTGACTTGAAAAAAAAAACTAGTCCCGTTTAAATTTGATATACCGTCCTATATATTCATAAAATTTATTTCAACTATCATTTTGTATAAATCTCACTTTTGATGTCAGCTAGTATTCACTTATTAGTAATTCTTACCATACGTGATTTATATTTATATAAAATATCCTAACCCAAAAAGATAAACATAAAGCGAACGATCACGCAAGCCAATTTCGCAGGATTGACAAATAGAATATTCGCTTCAACCTTTTGCAGTCACTACTTTTACAGTCATTTTCTTGACGTAACTAGATTGTTATATCTTATAAATTTTGACCATATGTTACAATAATAATTGCATCAATAAACATTATTATTATTATTTAACTACTGAACGACGCAAGAGATAAAAATGTCGAACAATGGGAGGGGTGATGCCGTTGATCGAGGGTTCGATTCTTGAGACCAGTGTGTGTGAAGTCGCTTTTTCTCTAGATCGAAATCTTCTTCAATTACCCTTGAATCTTGAGGAAGTGAATGTCAAATTAACATTTCTATCCTATTGTAGCGAGGAAGTAAAGAATAAGGCTGTGGAACATTTTACGCATGTCATATACACTAGGCCTGGGCGAAGTATCGATACATCGTCCAATACCCGATACCATAACTGGTATCGATTCCCCGATACCTCATATAACGAAGGTATTCTAAGGTATCGATTCCAAAGCATCGATACCTATCGATACTTTACCGATTCCAGTACTCGTTAAGTATCGATGTATCGGGTAGCGAGGTATTGATTCCAAAGCATTGATACCTATCGATACTTTACCGATTCCAGTACTCGCTAAGTATCGATGTATCGGGTAGCGATGTATCGGGTAGCCATGTATCGGTAGCTTACCTTTGTGCATTTTTGTAAATGTACATAAAGGATTCTTTTAAGTAGGAAGGAACTTTTTAAGTAAAGAATTTTTAAGTATATATGCATTATATATATTATATAATATATATTTAAAAGGATGTTATTGTGTGTAGCAAATATTTTTATTATGACATAACTATAATTACAAAAAAAAAAATCTCACAATATTGCAAATTTCATACCGTAGTTATGGTAGAATCGGTAAATTAATTTTATATCTCTTGCAACCGATTTCAAACAATCGACACCTAGAAAACGGGTTATGAATATTGATTTCCAGGTATCGAATTAAGGTATCGATTCCATGGTATCGATTCCAAGGTATCGATTCCAAGGAATCGATTCCAAGGTATCGATCCCAAGGTATCTATTCCAAGGTATCGATTCCAAAGCATCGATTCCAAGGTATTGATTCCAAAGCATCGATACCTATCGATACTTTACCGATTCCAGTAATCAGAATCGATACCATGCACAGCCCCGATACATCGCTAAGTATCGATACCTCGATTGGTATCGGTACCAGATACCGAAAACGTCGGTATCGCCCAGCCCTAATATACACTAGAGTTACAATATGAAACAGACATGTAAAAAATTTACATATCTGTAACTGTACACATGAACAATACACCTCGTATTTTCAGCATTTACTTCTGCTTAATACATATGTTTCTGTAATCTAGGCGTCATCAGTCAAGCTAGTGAAGCAATGTAATACAAATGAAACAAATCTTTATGAATAGATTTGTATCTGTATATACATTTCATTGAAATCGCCTACAAGATAAAGCAAATTTCATCCTATAAGGTGGCACTTATTTCATAAGTAACATCTGACGGACGAAAGAGACTTTGCCGAAAAAGGCGACCTTTCGCTTGAATAGCTAAGCTATTACATAAGCGAAAAAATACGTATAGGTGTAGTCCATTAACACGAGCCAGGTGGCGGTAAATATACAAAAAGGTTGTGTTTATGTATGACAATACGTTATGCACGTATAAAGCATTTGTTACAATATGAAACAGACATGTAAAAAGTTTATACGTATTTTTTCGCTTATGTAATAGCTTAGCTATTCAAGCGAAAGGTCGCCTTTTTCGGCAAAGTCTCTTTCGTCCGTCAGATGTTACTTATGAAATAAGTGCCACCTTATAGGATGAAATTTGCTTTATCTTGTAGGCGATTTCAATGAAATGTATATTCAGATACAAATCTATTCATAAAGATTTGTTTCATTTGTATTACATTGCTTCACTAGCTTGACTAATGACGCCTAGATGGCAGAAACATATGTATTAAGCAGAAGTAAATGCTGAAAATACGAGGTGTATTGTCCATGTGTACAGTTACAGATATGTAAATTTTTTACATGTCTGTTTCATATTGTAACAAATGCTTTATACGTGCATAACGTATTGTCATACATAAACACAACCTTTTTGTATACACTAGAGTGTATATTAGAGTGATCCTGGAGTCTTGACAAGCTTTCAGCTTAAGATATTGAGCCGCTATACATACACCACACAAAAAATTATTGTTGTTATTATTATTGTATTGAAATATCGAAATAACAGCACACAATTTTTTCAATATTTTTGATTTTTTGGGGAAATTAATTCTAATTCCATTGCGAATCAGAGTACCTAATTTTAGAGACTTGCCTATTTAATAATATTTTTATGTTTAGAGAAGGAAATGGAACAAATATTTCTAATAAATAGGTCAAATAAACGCACTTCTAAATCAATATTAAAAAAAAAACTTTAGAGTGTCATTGTAGAGTTTTGGGCCTTATCACTTCTTTTTGAATAATACAATATGATCATTTATATTTACCCTCTAGCAAGCCATGAAATTATTACTTGAAAATATCGTGTTGGTAGTGACAAATAAAATACATCTGTCATTATGTGTATGTTCTGATAAATAAAACTCATCTGTCATTAATGTATTTATTAATTGACACTTAAAAATGTTTACAATAAATCATAAAGTTTTTCTGATCGAATCATACTTTAGGAATGGTGTAAAATTAGAAAATGGAGAATGGTCGTACTCCTTGCAGCCTTGTATAGAAGAATTTCGGGCAGAATTTCCAAATTTTCCAACAACATATGACAGTTTGCGGCAATTAATTCAAAAGTCAGTGGTTAAATTCCGTGAAACAGGGTCTGTGTCTCGAAAACCAGTTGCTGGTAGACCACTAAAGCGGACAGTTGAAAATATAGCAGATGTTGAGGGACAAATAAATCAATCACCTAAGAAATCGATTGGTAAGCTTTCACAACAAACACAACTGTCATATGGGACCTGCCAGAGAATCCTTAAAAAAGACTTACAAAAATTTCCATACAAATTTCATTGCGTGCAAGAGCTTTTACCAATCGATCATGTAACCAGAGTTAATTACTGTCAGTGGTTCTTAGGTACGATTAATAACGATGACGTTCTTGACAAATGCTTCTGGTCCGATGAAGCATGGTTTCATTTATCAGGATATATAAATAAACAAACAATCTGCATTTGGTCTAGTGAAAATCCACATGAAATTCTTGAAACACCCTTGCATTCACAAAAAATAGGCGTTTGGCTTGCTGTTTCTCGTAGACGGATTATTGGTCCAATATTCTTTAATAATACGATAAATGTAGAACGATATCGTAATAATTTATTGCTACCATTTGTAAATCAATTACATGATGATGAGCTCCGCGAGGGATATTTCCAGCAAGATAATGCAACAGCCCATAAGACAAGAGAAACGATGGAATTATTGCATGAATTCTTTGATAATCGAATAGTAGACTTTCCACCACGATCTCCGGATTTAACAATTATGGACTATTTCATTTATCCACATCTAGAAAATAGAGTATTTACGAATCGTCCACATACAATTGAAGAACTTACTAATGCTATCCGAAATGTCTGTGAGGAAATTACACCACATAATTTAAGGAATGCCTTCAATAATATGAGACGAAGAGTTGCGCTATGCATAGAAAATGAAGGAGCTCACTTTGAACATTTATTGTAGCTGTTTTTATTATTAAACTTTTTATTTTTTCAACTGAAACGTTTGTATGTAATTATTTGTCAAAATGACAAAACCTAATCTGTCATCAGTATAAAATAACCTATATCACACACACGCTGCAAAATAAGTTAACTTAAATTATGGTACCAACTTAAGTTTAAAAAAGAAAAATGTCATTGCCTTCTAGAGGGTAGAAATATATGATCATATGGTAGTTCTCAAGGTTGTGAGAACTATTATTTTAATATATTATATTAAAAACACTTATCTAATTTTTAGAGGTTTATTTTATTTACATATATGAACTAGTATATATAGAAACAATGTATATGTGGGAGATGCTTTCCCGTTGGAATTAAATGCAGAACTACTTTTCTTACAAAGAGATGGTTTAGGTTCACTCGGCGTTTTCAAAGAGACCGCAAGGTCTCTTTGAAAACACTGATTTGGTTAGCAACTATCTATAATATGACAATAATATACCTCTACACATAGAACAAAGGTACATCAATAAAATGCAGGTAATCTTGATTGTACTAGCATAGGAAAATTCCAAGTTCCTTACAAATATAAACTAAAACGTGATCTAATCCTTTGACAGTTATTAACTAAATGCATACACAAGCAGATAAATGAATAAATTCTTTACAAATGAAAGTAATAGTTTTCTCTTAGATGTTTCCGAAGTATTAAATAGATTTCTAATTCTAAACGTTTAAATAATTTATTCCCGCAACAACAAAATAAAAATAAACTAAGTGTAAAAAGTTTAAATGAACATGTTTATTATAATCCCAGCAGTTATTATTACACAAATTTACAGATAATGGGATAAGTTAAAGTTATTCATGGAAAATAGAAATAGGATATATAACTCGATAATATATTATAGTAAACATGTAGGCACTAAAAGAAATTAGACAACTATTTTTGGAAAAATAGATTCAAAAATCGAATAAACGAAATAGAAGACAAGTGGTAATAATGACGAACAACAGGAGTGGGAACCCGTTGATCGAGGGTTCGAATCTCGGGACCGGTGTGTAAGAGGCCGCATCGTTTCTGAATCGATATCTTGTTCAGTTACCCTTGAATGTTGAGGAAGTGAAAGTCAAATTAACATTTCTACCCTTTTGTAACAGTACATATTTTTTTTATATTTAAAACCCCTACGTTACATATGTTTTTAGAGAAAAAGAACGGAAAAATTATGAAACGTAATGTTATTAAAAATTGGGTGTGAAGAACACAATACAAGTTCATATATTTGTGAAAGTATCTCCCCAGAGTATCTCTCTCTGCAGAAAGATGAAATACGTATCTAGGTGTCTGGAGAGATACTTTCACAAATATATGAACTTGTATTATGTTCTTCACTATTTTATATTATTAAAAATATTATTGTTTTAAACAAAATTTGATGAGGTTTTACCTTCTTAAGTATGTTTAAAATTATTTTGTTATACCTATACGCATTCGGTTTGTCCAATAAAGAGTGAAGACACATTAATACAGCTTCTACAGACGCGGTTATACCGTCAGATGGAAGCACTTGGCTTAGTTTTGCATTTGTTATTGAGAGAGTGTTAGTTGTTTCGGCATTTGTCAATCGGCAGCACTGAACTTCGTCTACGATCTGTCTTAATAACTTCTGTGATATAGCGAAGTTGTTGTTTTGTGAACGTATCTCTCCAATAGGGGCTTACCAATGGTTCTGTAGAGAGATAAAACATATGTCTACGTCTCTGGAGAGTTAATGTGTCTTCAAAAACTTTTCTCGTTAGAGACGGCAATGTTTTTTAGCTTTTTCTATTAATGGTTAGTGACAGTGCACGTACTCTGTCACAAACGTATAATTTTCATAGTTTTATTATGTCGTGAAAATGACATAATGTGTGTAATAATTAGTAATTTAGTTTTTGAAAAAATATTTATTACAATAGTCAAAAGAAAATAATACTAAAGCAAATGTTGGAAATGTTGACTATTATTTTGAAGACAAAGTTGAACTCTACGCTTCATGCTTTCGAAGCCATTTATTAGGATTTCTTGAGTTATGTCAGCACAAGAATTCTCAATAGCATTACGAAGCTCTTCGATTGTGTGTCTGGTCTTGAAAATTATATTCTTTAAATATGCAAAAATAAAATAGTCGAAAATTGTCAAATCTGGAGTTCTTGAAGGAAAATTAATAAATCTTGTATCGAAAAATTCTTGCTAAAACTATTGTTTCTCGAAATTTGTGCGCTGGTGCATTATCTTGCTAAAAATAACCTTTCGTAAGTTCATCATCATGAAGTTTATTAATAAACGGATCTAATAACTCACTTCGATATCTTTCAGCAGTTATTGTTTAATTAAAAAATATAGGCCCAATAATTTGTCTTCTTAAAACTGCTGGCCAGACGCATATTTTTTGCGGATGTAGCGTAGTTTCCACAAATTTATGGGGGGTTTTCTGTAGACCAAATTCTTATATTTTGCTTGTTTAAATATCCTGAACCAAGCCTCATCTGAAAAGAAGCATTTGTCGAGAATGTCATTATTATTTATGTTATTCAAAAACCATAGACAATACTGTGTTCTAGTATCAAAATCTACCTGTTTGAGTTCCGAAACTGCTTGTATTTTATATGGAAACAACTTTAAGTCCTTCTTAAAGTAGTATAAGATGTTTTCACTGATTAATGAACTTGTAATAGTTTTGCGATTGATTTTTTGGGTAAATTGTCCATTCGACGTCGAATATCCTCTATGCAATTTGCTGTTCGTTTTCTAGGTGCTCCACCGGCAGGTTTACGAGTTATTGCCTCTGTTTCATCAAATTTAATAACACAATAAACAAGCTTGAATATGTTTTTGCAGTTGTGCGTAACTGGCAGATTAGGATACTGTCGCCGGAAATTCTGTTAGCGCTGATTAGTGGAATATACCCAATCCCCATTTCTAATTTTTGGCCAATTCTATAGTAACTTTGAATAATAAATATTTTATGTTGTAACTCTAATAACGGGTGTTCATATGAAAAGTCAATCTAGTAGCATGTGATTTACTGAAAACATTTGGAAGTATGCCGTAAATTAAAATTAACTACTTAACCTACGAAGTCGTATATTTTGACAGTTTCATACATACAAATAAATAACAAATGTGATTGACATTATCAAATGTCATTTGGATTTACGCTTACGGAACAACAAACGCATACTAATATATATGGGTCTTATTCTATCAAAATTTCAAAGTAACCTAGATTGACTTTTCAAATGAACACACGTTATTATATTGACTACCTACTTAATTACTTAAAAAACAGCCTGCTATAATGAAGAAAGGTTTTGAAGGCACGTTACTTTCACAACCTATAAACTTGTATAGTGTTCTTCACATCCGATTTTTAATACGAGTAATATTTTATATTAGTAAAAATATTTTTGTTTTATTCCAAATTTGGTGAGGTGTTATCTATTCAAGTATGTTTCAAAATTTTGTTATATACGCATTCGGTTTGTCCGATAAAGAATGAACAGCTTCTACAGATGCGGTTGTTCCCTCAAATTGAAGCACTTAACTTAGTTCTGCATGTTTTATTGGGACAGTGTTAGTTGTTTCAGCGTTTGTCAATGGGCAGCGCTCAATATTCGTCTTCGCTCTGTCTTAATAACTTCTTTGAGATAGCGAAGTTGTTGTTTTGTGAGCATATCGCTCCAGCACGAACCTACCGATGATTCTGTAGAAAGATGAAACACGTGTCGACATCTCTCGAGAGATACTTCACCAAGTTTTACTTACTCAAGTATGTTTCAAACTATTTTGAAATGTAACGTACTTATAATTCTTAAGTTTCCTTGAATACCAAAATTTGAAAAAAAAATTATCTCTCAAACCGTTGTAGTAGTTATAAATTCTGTTTTATGAATATTCTTGTATATTGTATATGTTGTATATTACTATATATTTCGCTAATTTGTTAATACCCGTGTCTCTATATATTGATTTTCTCCTTATCTATATGAATAGATTAATTATATTTGACATTTCCATATTAATATGCCCCAACATTTTCTCATGTTCTATTTACATACTTTTTTAACAATGCGAATAACTAAATTTGAGTAATTTTTTACATTAATCGCGAATCTCAAAAGTGCTACCTAAAAAAACTTATCGTCAAAAGATAAGAATAAAAATTGTATATAAGTTGCTGGTGGTTAGTTTCAGTTGTTATAGTGTTAGTGATAAATAGAAAGCCCAGACTTTGAATTATTAAATTTCAATTTTCAGAACGTACAAATGGCAACGAACGTCATCCAACAAACCAATTACGTTTCTAGAACCAATCGCGGACAAATTTTAGGAAACCATGAAGGATTCAGAGGATGCACAATTTGGTTTACAGGTTTGTGTGTGGCAAATTACGATTATTTATTAAATTGAAATAAAAATTCTATTAATAGTTGATAGACTACATTTATACTTGATGTGTGTTAGTAGGCCTATACGTAAACGTTCTTAGTCCTATACTTACATGATGCTTGTATTACTTAAAGCCCCTACAATAACCCGCATATATACATAGATATATCTCGACTTTCGGTCGTAAGTCATTCTTAAAAATGTGTGCGAAAGTTGAGAGCTAAATTTTACTGAAGTGAAGCAATGGGTTAAAACGTATGTAGACACGCATGTATTTATAGATTGCATT
This sequence comes from Melolontha melolontha, assembly GCA_935421215.2. Taxonomy (NCBI): domain Eukaryota; kingdom Metazoa; phylum Arthropoda; class Insecta; order Coleoptera; family Scarabaeidae; genus Melolontha; species Melolontha melolontha. The sequence goes on along the minus strand of OW285237.1, from coordinate 159,845,593 downwards.
TTTAGTGACGAACAATACCTATAGTAAATGCATATACCTACATAAATGCATACGACATACATACGAGAGCTATTTTCAAAGTTCTGCGAGTCTATTTTATTAATTTTCCTCTATATTTCAATAACTTCCACTTATTTAAATACCTACTAGTTTTCTAGGCAATCTTAAATGTTCTTTTAGCAGTCTATGCCTAAATGCCTAAAGGCTAAAACTTAACTCAAATTCTGCGAAGAGCTACGAAATAGTGAGTTGTCTAATAAATTAAGTTCATCATCTAATTCTTTCTTTTTTGGGCCATATAATATTTTACCATACTTTCTGAAACTTTGTATAGTCTATTTACGATTCTACATCATAGTTAGTAATATTAGGCGCAGTAACCTAAAAGTAACAAGTTACTAATATATGTTCTGCTATTGCAGCATTTAGGATATGTTATGTTACCTACCCTTCACAATATCTTCAAAGAGTCATATGTAGCAACTATCATCATTCGTTGTCCTCCTTTTATGTTATTTTCTGTCATATAAATTTATCAACCATAACCTAAAAAGCCTTTAATGGAAAAATATAAACAAATCTTTGCAACACTGTGTGACATGATTATGACATATTGCTATGAACTTTTCCCCATATATATTTTGAAAAGTAATTATTATTTATGAGTGAATTATTATTTTGAATATTAAACATATTTAACTTGCGCAGTTTGAGCAAGCCGTTTGCATTGCTGTGTACTATATTTTATAACTGTATTTTTTATACGGAGCCTGGCGTGCTTTGCTGTATCTTTGAGCAGACACGAGTGTACTCTGGGTCTAGAAAGACGTGTTTATGATAAGATAAATTTTTTATCTTTGTTTAGTAACTTAGTGATTTTTGATTAATTAGTGGTTGGTGTTTGTATTCATTACCGATTTTTTTACGAGTTGGTTGATCTCGTTTTTGTTAATTTTGTACGCTTTCTAACTCATGTGTCTTGTGAAAATATATGAATATATTTTTTATTTTTACGTAAGTAAATTATATTAAAAGATATCTTATTATTATTAATATTATTTTTATTTTGAATTTTGTATTTTTCCATTGTGTTAATTTTGATATATATATATATATATATATATATATATATATTATTCTTAGATATTTGATTTAAATGACAAAGAACGTTTTTTAAAATTTCTAATATAAAAAATTTCTGTAACGGAGAATTTTGTATGCTTGGGATATCAAGGGCATATTTTTTCATGTGGTTGCACATGTGTTAGAGTTTGTTTCGAGCTGTCAATTTTGTTTATTTTGATTTTGTTTCTCTGGGGAGAAATTAAAAAGCATCTTTGTAATTTATTAGTTTTAATTTTGATCTGAAGTCATAAAGGAAGTTTTTTTATTGTATGCTGCGGTCATATCTATACGATATTTTTAACTTAATAATATTAAGAAATACTGAAAAAAGGGAAAGCGAAAGGGTGTGTTCTGCATACTAGTACAAACTTAGTTTGTCGGATTGTAGTTTCGAACGCATTAAATAAGTCGACATTTACATGTAAGAATGTGATTTAATATTCATTAATTCTCACTTGCAGTAAATTCCAAATGTTAATAATATTGTTTAATGAGGCAATATTAATCTTTATACTTTATAAAGATTTTTTTTTAATTTTTTTTTATTTTTGTATTAAAGATTCATTTAAAGTTTACTGTGTGTATTTTTTACATTTGACCTTATTTTTCGTTTGTGCTCATAAGTAACTTAATAACATTATCATAACTTTTCTCAAACAAGTTTTGAGTGGCGTCCAATATAAAAACTATTGTACTAATTCAATTGTGTTTTCCACTTTTCCGATGGGAACCCTGAGGGAAAAGCAGTCTCATCTTGAAAATTAACCGACAGGATATCCAAGCTGGACAGATTGGTTGTGAATAGTGGTATTATCAAATTCAAAACCACTATTCATAGCAATATGTTTATGACGTGCCTCGTCTAAAATTGTAAATAGACCATAGCTCGTCACTATCTGTGCCTATATCCTACTCTTTTGGCTTGCCTCTTTCATCAGCAATGGAAAATTGCCTTTATTCTACGACTATTTAAGTCAGAGGACCGCTAAGATATTTCCAGGTATCCCCCAATTTACGCGCTGTCAACTTTGAGAAAGTTACTGGAATCACTTTTTTGCTGATAAAATGATGTGTACACTTTCTACTATTATTATCACGAAGCAGCGCAGGTTTCTTCATGGTCGAGGCAATGAAAGTAATCTACGTAATCTACTTGCCTATCATCATTTATCTCTGATATTTGGAATACTATTGTCAAGTAGAAAATTTTAGTAAGGCGTTCGATCACGTTGTTCATTTTCTGCTTTGTAAGCTTATGGCAACGATCCTCAATCTTCTTAACTCCGAGATTCCCCCAATAGTAAATGTATGTAAATACACAAAGGAATAACATTTATCGTATTTCTGGGGCTGTTTTGACTTGGTTTCAGTCTTACTTATTCGACCGTAGTCAAATGATGGGCGTAGGTTCCAGTATATTGGGCCTTATGCCTATGGCTGTCGGAGAACCTCTAGGTAGTCACCTAGATCCTATTTTGTTGCTTCTATGTAGGAATGATATTAAACGTTGTATCAATTTTTGCGGACGACTTAAAATTATTTATTATCATATCTTTACTGTGTGACTGTATCAAGCTTCAAACAGATATCAACGTGAATACAAATTAATACAAATATATTAAACCATATCTGTATCTTAACGCATGGACATACACAACATATTTAACCAATGGTCATTTCAACTACAGACACATGTGCTTCGATCTTGCGATCTCAGTGCAGTTATAAAATGACGTCTTAGGATTCGCCCCCGCAAGATAAGCATAATCTTATACCGTCAACTGACAAGAGATATTTTGTGACATCTAACTATAATTGTGTAGTCTATTAACTTGTAGCCAGATGGTTCAATATACCAAAATGCGTTTACACACTGACATGCTCTTTTTGATATATCAACGTATATACATTTGATGTAAGGAAAATAACATGATACCTAACACTCAAAAGTGCAAAGTCATAACATTTATTAAAAACGAAATAGATATTTAGCATAACTACAATATTGATGTAGATGACCACTTGTAGACCTAACAAGCTTTGTGGCTTCATTCAAAGACAAACTCATAACTTTATCAATATCATGGGAATAATCACTCTATTCCCAATTTGGCACCCTCTATTCTCGAATATTACCCATACACTGCAGTACAATTAAACAGAATTGAGCGAGTTTTAGGCAAATTTGTACTTTTATGTCATTTAAGTTCTGAAGACGTACACCACTAAAGATTTTTTCAATTCTGGAAACAGATTATTGGTCGCTGAATGCCACATAAAGTGAATAAAGTGGATGGGGAAGTAAAAGTTCTATAGTTCTAGAGTATGTGATTTTGCATTAACCTGTTCTAATACTGGTCATTAATGCAACGTACCAGGTCGGTTTTCTTGATATTCCGGGCTTTGGACAAGTTTTAAAATGACTACTTTTTAGAAATAAACTTTATTTTAAAGATAATACAACCGTTACACTTGTTACTCCATTGCTTTTCTTACATCTACTCTTATCTACACTTCCTGTCCTTGTTGCCAACCTAACATATTGCAGAACTGACAACTATTTACTTCAACAGGTTTTTGATAGCGCTTGTCGCAATGGTTGGGAAAATAGTAAAAATATTCTGCGTTATTATTCCCTTTGGTATGAGGTTCATTGAATATGTTTTAAGCGAAGGTGTTTCTTCTAATTTGCGCCACACCTTACATTTCCGAATTAAAGTAGGTAATCCATGTTTCGTAAATTATTATTATTATTCGTTGTGAAAATAAGTCGTCACAACTACCGAACAGCTCTTTAAGTTGACAACAATTATCACATCAGTACAGTTTCTCTTTTGTCTCAACAGCTAAGGCACCGAACGAACTCAAAGCTTTATCCCTCTTAATAATCGTTCAGAATGTCATGAACATGTTTGAACAGAATTGTCCACGGTGTCAATTCTAGCCCCGCTTCAGTGTTTGACCGTCCACAACGGAGATTATCTTCTAGGGATGTTTTACTAGCTTTAAATCGATTGATGATAAATAGTACTTTTCGACTCTGCAGTCTCACCAAATATTCCATGTAATTATTGAATAATGGCGCATATTTTAACACACTCTATGTCTAACTAATCAAAATAGAATTTACAAAGAAATTGTATTTTGAATGAATTTCTTTGTAATTCATCAAAAATTTCCAAATTTTTAGGCCCAAAGTGTAGTTAAAGTCGGTCCACATCTTTGTTTATTCTATATTTATCGAAATACAGCTGTAATTTAAGTTAATTGACCTGCAAAATATCGATGAAATTGCTAGACATTCTTAGACAATAACAGTTTCTATTCATAAAAATAGTAAATGTTGATATTTTCATATCAAAACATTATGCCCACACATATGGTACTTTTATTACGATGTTTTGTTTATGTGGATGTCAATAATAGCCTTTACGTCGAATATGTCGACAAACCTATGCCGCATTTAATTAATGCGTGTGTGTGTAAAATTAAATGGACGTTAAACTTCATTTAAAATAAAATTATTATGTTTATAATAAAATAAAAATCGTCCTAAAACAGCTTCATGGCGTGTCTAATGGAATAGATACCTGCTTTTCGATAGACTTATTCACATATAATTTTTTTTTCTTTAAATTTGTGTGTGGTCCTGACCAATACCAATAGAACAAATATAATTAGTCACTAAAGAGAATTACTGATGAATTAGAGGTGAAAGCTCGTATTGCCGCCCGTATATTTAACTACAACAGGGCCGAACTCGAATAAAATAAAATCATTTTCTCGTTACTACGTGAACATTGGACCGCGATTTTTTTGTATGAAGGCATTATTCACATATACCTTTCGCCCCTTTTTTTCCTTATTACTATGCATAACTAGCTTTATTAAAATAACTATTGACTTATGCTTAAAATAACTTTTTTCCATTGTATTCAAAAATTTTCCAATTTTTCTGATTTTAATCTTTTAGACACTCAGGATCATACTCAATATCATTTTCCTCACTAAATGTCCTGTGTTGGTCTCTTGTATTTAATTAATGTATCGTAAGACATAGGTTTGGCATGCCTTGCTATAATTCAACAATACTCCCATAACAAACATAACTACTTTGTTTATAAGCTAAAATCTTTCTCTGGTAAAATAAAGCTTCTGCTAGCAGTGGTTTATTGTCGATTGTTTTATTTCAGACAGGAAGTTTTTAGTATTATTTATTGTATCCCAAATATTATATTTTTTCAACATTTTTTTTATAATTTCTTACCATTCTCACTTCAGTCTATTGCGACGACGGCTTCATTCACTACTTCTTTCATGTAATTTCTTATAATATAGCTGCCACTACTTCATTCATTGTTTGAATTTCGCATAAATTTTTCTTTGCCTCAATCAACAAAAGATAGTTTCCCCTGTTGCATTGGAGATAAATAGTCGCAGTAAGTTCATAAGCGTAATGCTTTATATTCTACTTTAGAGACAGTATTGTAAAAATTTATCAGATAAAATTCTCTGTAAATACTCTCAAGCTCTAAACAAAATGCTCGTTACATCAGTAACATCAGACACTGTTTAATATCGCCCATCCAATATAGCATTTTGCCAGGAGATGCATCTCACAAGCATCTCCTGAGTCACAAAAAGTATTTACAATGCAAAAAGAAGCGATAAGGAATACATTTCACACATTCCCGTCAGCATTGTTCAAACACTAAAGCTTACCACGATCTTGTCTGTGTATTTTAGAATCCAACTGTTACACCCACAAACATCGACATGCTATTGCTACAAACTCTTTGTTGCAGTTACAACGCCATAATAAAGTATGACTAACAGTAGTTACCGTGCATGTGACTACGAATCCTTTCAATTAGTCTATTGATTCTTTCTTTATTATTAAGATATTTTTTGTGTTTCATTAAAAATTATAATTGTTGATCAATTATTTTGTATCCAAATGTGTAAAATAGTTATATTTTCAAGTATGTATTTAATTAAAATCTAAAATGCTTTTTCAAGGTTTATCGGGCGCTGGGAAGACGTCAATATCTTTTGATCTGGAAGCATATTTAACTGCTAAAGGAATTCCGGCCTACAGTGTAGATGGAGATAACGTGCGAACAGGTCTTAACAAAAATCTAGGATTTTCAAAAGAAGACAGACAGGAAAATATCCGAAGGGTCGGCGAAGTGGCCAGATTATTTGCCGATGCTGGACAGGTTTGCCTCTGCAGTTTTGTATCACCTTTTGTAGATGATCGACTGATGGCTAGAAAAATTCACGAAGATGCGAAACTGCCATTCGTCGAAGTATTCGTGGACACGCCTATTTCAGTTTGTGAAGAAAGAGACATCAAGGGCCTTTATAAGAAGGCTAGGGAAGGTCTTATTAAAGGTTTTACGGGAATAGACCAAGAATACCAAAGACCCGATAACCCAGATTTGGTTCTTAAAACCGTTGGTCGTACAGTGGAAGAATGCACAAGGGATGTTGTTAAACTGCTCGAAGAAAAGGTGAGTGCATATGTATTGGGTCAGTTTTCAAAAATTACACAAAAAACTGCAAATTCACATAATTATTTAATTTATTCTCGTTGACACTTTTAATGAACGATGATAACTACTTATAGTTTGAAAACGATTAATAATCAATCGAGAGACCGATGACTCATCGCAAACAGGCGTACCATTAAAAATTTTTATTTTTAAAGAGTTTTTAATTTTATTTATATAATTGGAAAACAAATGGATGGTGATCTATAAAATACATTTTTATTTGTTCATTTTCTAGTTCAAGCTGAGTAAAGGAGTATTAACTAGCAACACTTTTCCGTAAAATTTGTTCTTTGTGAATGCAATACATCCTTGTAGATAGAAAACGTCCTTTCTCCATCGCAACTGGTTATAGGTGCATACTGCAAATATTCTTTTATTTCAGCGTATTTAGCAGTTAGATTTTGAAGCATTGTCCCCATACACAATTTCCGCAATGTTATTAAATCTGGATTTCTATTCAAAACTGCGTCTAACTCTTGCCACATCCGAAGACATTTGGAATATTTTTCAAATCGTTAATAGCTACATCTAATGTCATTAATACATCATTTAATTTAGATTTCGATTTTCAAAATAAGTGATTAGTTTTGGCAAATTTCCAAAGTGTTCCTGAAGAAAGTACAACTGATTTTTTAATTTGGAATTGTATTAGTTCCTTGCACTCGGAAATACTTCGAGCATCCTCATTTAAACATGTAACGAAATTTTATAAACTATCGAAATTCTCTGCAAAAAAAAAAGTAGTTTCCAACCATCTAGTTCCAACATCTAGTTATTACTGGAGAGGGAGGCAGTGACAAATATGGAATTTTTCCTCTTTAAAGAGCTACTCTCAATGGGGCTCTTCTAAAAACTTTTTTAAAAGCGGATACAAGTCTATCAACTTCCGAAGAGGTGTCTCTGATATATTCACAGATTCTGTGGAGAGCGTGTGCTACACAAGTAATATGCAACATATTAGGATATGTTTTCTTTAACAGTATGCCTGTGTCTAACATATATGCAGCACTATCACTGACAAATAAATATACTTTTTCTTTGTACCTGTCGTCCAAATGTAGAATTTGGTGCATATTCTCGTAAGTGGTTTTAGTTACTGTTTTCGCATCAACTGTATTTATAACTTTTGTTGCTATTACATATGCGTTATATGGAATAGTTGGGTATAGTATACCAGCTACAACATTTACCACACAGCATCCTAATATATCGACAGTTTCGTCGGCATTTATCCATAGATACCGATTTGAAAGATGGCTTCTAATGTGTTCTACTGCTTTCGTGTAGCACTTAAAAACATAATATTTTCGTAAGGTGGATTCATCCGGAACATTTCGACCAGTATATTTTTGGAGAAATGTCTTGAAGGTGTGATTGTTAAGTTTATTTAATGGAATATTTGCCGTCATTAAAGTTTCACAGAGTTCTTCGTTAAAATTGTCAGATTCCAACGAGTCTAATTTCTGTATGTGTATGTGTCTGCGATGCTAAATGATGTTTTACGTGCGATTTCTTGGAATTTTTTAATGATATTTTACAGACTTTGCAATAAATTTCAGAATCGCTGGCAATGGACATACAAAACAATGAAACAAATAAAACAATGAAAAAAAGAAACTCACGGTACTTTATTTATCTTACGAAATATAAACTAATAAATAAAATAAATTATAAAACCCCTCACGCTTCTATCTACGCCCATAAAGAAAGGAATTTAAGTAATTGCGTCACAATTCAACGACAAAAAAACAGATGTGTGGTTAACCGAATGAATAGAGATATTCGATAACTGCGTGTTGTACTTAACGATGTTATAGACTAATTATATGGTCCATCGTAATTTCGGCCTGGTGCGTCCGGTCTCTAATAACAAAAATGTAATCTCTCAACTTTGGTGGTGTACGCAATCGGGTTCAATCACAAAGGACAAGCTTTAACAATAATTGCTCTAATTGTAATTTCGGAGCGGTCCATTATACACATGAGTTTCAATTTTACTACCAAAATGATCACAAGCTTTTATCTTAGTGTAGAATGTTAAACTACAAAACTTTATTAAAATATATTTTCAGGGCATAATCCCTATGGCGAACCCATCTCCAGATATTAATGAACTATTCGTAGCTGATAATTTACTGGAAGAAACTGAAAAAGAAGCTTTAACTTTGCCTAAATTGGAAATAACTGATTTAGATTTAGAATGGATTCAGGTTTTAAGTGAAGGCTGGGCTTCGCCTTCGCGAGGTTTTATGAGAGAAGATGAGTATCTTCAGGTACTTATATAATTTTACTTAAAATTTATTTGTCTCTTTTAAAATTACATAAAATTTGTAGGCTTTGCATTTTAACTGTTTAAATTTGGAATCTGGTCAAACCAATCAAAGCATACCAATAGTTCTACCAGTTACTACTGAACAGAAGAATAAATTAGAAAAAAGTAAAGCCTTTGCTTTATATCACAATGATACATGCTACGCCATTTTACGAGATCCTGAATTTTTTTATCATAGAAAAGAAGAACGTGTAGCAAGACAATTTGGAACAACTAATAGAGAGCATCCATATATAAAAGTACATAGTACAATATATCATTAAATAATGTATTTGTAATCGTTATTTCAATTTTAGATGATATACGAAGCTGGTGATTGGTTAGTCGGCGGTGATTTGAGTGTTTTAAAAAGAGTAATATGGAATGATGGACTTGATCCTTATAGATTAACACCTAATGAGCTCAGAAAGAAGTTTCAACAAATGGGAGCTGATGCTGTTTTCGCATTTCAAGTAACTATTTTTTTTCTTCTAATAACTGATGATATTAACGCATTAAATAATCGCCTCCGCTAATTACACAGGCCTGCATTTTTCAACACTTTGAAAGTTGATTTAAAAATTTTAACTGTTTTCTAGTAATTCGGTAGCGCTGATTTCAAATCTGCTTTTATTTTTTTTGTATCACGTAAGGTTATTTTTCAAACCAGTAAAATCAAAAAATATAGAAAAAACACGATTTATTTCATTTATTAGCTAGTTTTATATTATATTAAAAAAATACAAAAATATACACATAGAAACTATTAGAAATAGTTATTTATTCTTTATGCTTCTTAAAAACACGTTTTCGTTTTTCACAAAAACCTTCGTTTGGTTGTTTTTCTGTCATATTCAGCTAAAGGAAGATCTGAAGGTAGTTTCTGAGGCAAGCAAATTTTTTTGTTTCAACCTAGACCCCAGTACTTCAGAAAGATCTTTTGAAAGCCCCAAATCTCTTACTAAATCATTCAGTTCGGCTTGTGAAAATAGCTGAGGTTGGTTTTGACCTGAGGTTGATGGTTCAAAATCACTATCCATCTGTACGGAGCCGGAAGTTGAAGAGGTTTCAATATCTTCTTGTAGTACTTTGGGGGGTATAGGTATAGGTACATGATCACTGTGAGGAACTGGTCTGATAGCTGATTTAATATTGTTTGGGTACAAAATATGTTTTTCAAAGTTTTTCTATTATGCCCCTTAATATCACAAAGACAAAAGTAGCAATCTTCATGATGAATTTGCGGTTCTCTCCAAACCATCGGTATTCCAAAAGGAAGGCTTTTTCTATTCCCTTTGGTCCAATGTCTTAAACCTTCTTCACATACCTTACAAACAACGTGCGGCATTTTTCACAAATTCACCAATTGGTCTCTTAAACTTTTTCAAGACGAAATATCCACAAATATAACAGAAATCATCTGGTTTGTTTTTGCAACACCGGCTAGACATATTTTTAAGCAATGTTTATTTATCAAATACCACGCACAACACTAAAGACAAATTAATTTTACTTGTTTACTGATCGACACTCAGAGCTATAATGAAGTAAATGACATTAAAATATACATTTTGTTTGGAGTGATAAACTTGAAATCCTTCTTCGCAGTACTAATAAAGTGAAAGCATAATAAATAGCATAATAATAGCAGGTAAAAATTCCCGGAAATCGTGTCCAAAATTAATACATGTAATAAAAGATTTACATCAGGTAATGAGAGCCTATTTAACAAATTTCTTTAAAACCACAACAGAAAATCATCTTTGGGTTAATACCTAGAATTTGAAGTAGTACATTCATTTTAAAATGTATTAAAACGCCTATTATAAGATTTTTTTTATATTTTTTTCTTTTTCTTTTGTGCAAAAAAAAATCTGTTGGTGGTAGAGACCAACTGTATTTTAATTAGTTATTGCTATATAAAAACTGAGCTTAACAAACAAAAATCACGTCATCACAAATTTTATGCTGGCCTGTGTTATACATGCATAAATTATAAAAGTTATTTTTACGTAAGGGCTGTTTTGATTTACATAAAAGAAAGAACCGTATCAGCTGAATACCTTTACTTTCCAAAATCTCTCCTCTAAAACATTTTTCTGAAAGAGCGATTATTTGGATAACTCATAGCTTAATAAGTGCACTTTTGACGATGAGTTGGATGGTGCAAATTCCAAACTGTAGCAAAAATTTTAGATAAATATTTGGACAAACATTATCGTAAGAAAACGGAGACATAGATACCTCATGGATACATCCAGACCCGGCACTGGTGCGTGTTGGAGTTTTGGCGCTGACTGGGTTCTCGGAATTATTTTTGCGAATTAGAGGTTTATGCCTAATTGTCAAAAACATTTGTTGAAGTATGTGTTTTACGAGGTTTCGGACAAGCTCCTAATGTTCTTTACTTCATATCATTTCCTAAAAATGTTTTCGATGTTGATCCTTGCCAGTTTTAATTAGATCGTCTACTACTGAGGAACTACTGAGTCTACTTCGTTACCATAAATACAGTTGCCTAAGTATGTCTTCCAAAGTATCCATGGTCAGTTAGAAATTGGATCATGAAATAATCTAATGTGGTGTATTAGCACTTGCCAAAATCTCTAGATTTAGTAAGATTCTTCTTGTCCATCTTACCATCGATCTTTCTGAGGTACAATCGCCCTGCCAGACTCTGAAGGTGGTTTTTCTTTCCTCTTCTTTGATTTCTATTAAATGATATGTTTATTGGAGTCTGGTTTCTGCCTCTGCAGCACGAAAAGAACCAGACATCACGAGACAGATATGTGAACGACGGGGACTCTAGATTTAGCTTCGAGAACCTTCGCAAAGGGCTATTTTTCTTTCCACCTCCTTGGTTTCTATTAAATGATATATTTATTGGAGTCTGATTTCTGGCTCTGCAGGGCAGAAAGAACTAGACATCACGAGACAGATCTGTGAACGTTCGGGACTCTAGTTTTGGCTTCGAGTACCTTCGCAGAGACTACTCTCAAGAGGACTTTTTCTGCTCTTTCTGAGCTGATCATTTTGCCATTGCATTTATTGAATTTGAGGAATCTAACTGAGACTGGGTCTCCTTAATGTTTGACACTGTTTAACATGAGGACATCAGCTTATTAGGCCTATGTCGGATAATATTATAGAGAGCAAACCCAGCTAACGAATTTACATAACACGTCATACCTTATTTTGCATTAAACTTACGTATGTATAAAAAGAAACGAAGCCAAATATGTTTATACTAAAATCATTATTACCAATACAAAATGTTATGAAAATATTATTTCATAAAATTTTAGTTACGCAATCCTATTCATAATGGCCATGCTCTATTAATGACAGACACACACCAGCAACTGAAAGAAAGAGGTTATAAGAAACCTGTACTGTTACTGCATCCATTAGGTGGTTGGACGAAAGATGACGATGTCCCATTACATACTAGAATGTTACAACATCAGGCTGTATTAGATGAAGGAGTTTTAGACACATCTAACACGGTTCTATCCATTTTTCCAAGTCCGATGATGTATGCGGGCCCGACGGAAGTACCTATTTCATTTTTATTGTATTTGCAATCTTAGTAACTAGTAAACATTTCAGGTTCAGTGGCACGCTAAATCACGTATGTGCGCTGGAGCAAACTTTTATATAGTTGGAAGAGATCCAGCAGGAGTTCCTCATCCATTAGGCAAAGAAGGGTCAATAGATGGAAATCTCTATGATGGTACCCATGGTGGTCGAGTGTTAAAGATGGCACCTGGTTTAAAATACTTAGAAATAATTCCTTTTAAAGTAGCTGCTTACGATATGAAATTCAAAAGAATGGCGTTCTTTGACCCATCGCGAAAAGAAGATTTTGATTTTATTTCTGGCACACGAATGAGAGGTTAATTTCTATCCATGATAACAATTTACCTAATGTTTAATTAACCATTTGTATTCGTATAGGTTTAGCAAGAGCAGGAGAGAATCCCCCAGATGGATTTATGGCTATGTCAGCATGGAAAATTTTAGGAAATTATTACCAGACGCTGAAAAAAGCATAATGTAATTAACGAAATACGAGAATTGTGAAACGTAGGTGTATTTACACAAAAAATTGGTCACACTAATAAAATACCTATTTTGAAAATAGTTTTTGTTTTTGTTTAATATTATCTAAACTGTTTTATTTATTAAAGTTAAAACCAGCAATAGTAAGAAAATAATTTTCCTAATCGAGATTTCATAGTCGCACGGTTTTCTCAAGAACATAATCTTCTTCTCTGTTGTATTGTGTAATCGATGTATGAGTCTGATAGAAGATACAGAACAAGTTGCCCATGTTGTATGTTATAGCAACCATATGGCAGAAGACTGCATCATTAGCTTCTCTAATTCTTCTCGCACCAATGTTGCTAAATTATAAATCATAACTCATCTCATAACTAAACCTTCATTTACTAAAATTAAGTCAGAAATTATTTCTTTTATTTACCTATTACCAACTTAATTGGCGATTGCTAATCTGATTTGTAATAATTATTAAATGTCAACTGTTGTCTGTCAAAAATTGTCAGAATCTAATATCGAAAATACTAATTTATATTTTTTAATTTTGAAAATGGTATTTACTAACGTACACAAAGAATTCATGGTTGAAGCATATTTTCGAAATGGTCAAAAGATCGATGGCCAGTGGAAGTATTCAATTCAAGCTTGTTTGGAAGAATTTCGAGATGAATTTCCCAACCTTGCTTTTGATTATAATACTTTTCAGTGTACACTAATCAGAATTGTTCCAGTTTTTCGACAAACTGGTAGTGTGGGACGCCAAAAGTCCGGACAGAAGAAGTGATTGGGAATGTTAGAGAAATAATGACTGATGCCCCTAAAACTTCAGTAAGAACTCTTGCTCAACAAACCGGGTTGTCGGTTGGTTCTTGCCATAAAGTTTTAAAAGAAGATTTACAGTTATTCCAATATCGTATAACTTGTTTGCAAGAAATCCTCGATATTGATTATCCGCGACGAGTAGTATTTTGCGAATGGTTTACAAATAATTTTAATGATGATGTCCTAGACAAAACTTTCTTTTCAGACGAAGCATGGTTTCATGTTAGTGGATATGTTAACTCGCAAAACATGAGAATGTGGAGTGATACAAAGCCCAATAATTTTTATGTTAAAGCTCCTTTACATCCTCAGAAAGTTGGTGTTTGGTGCGCTATAAGTAGAAGAAGGATTATTGGTCCAATTTTTTTTAATGGTACCTTGACTGCAGAAAGATATCGACAGAAAATACAATTGCCTTTCTTTAATCAACTTCGCGATGATGAACTAGCTTTGGGATACTTTCAACAAGGTGGTGCTAGAGCTCACACAGCGGGAGAAACAATGAATATGTTACAAGAAATGTTTGGAAATCGTTTAATTAGTTTGAACAGCGATCATGAATTTCCTCCAAGATCTTACACCGTGTGATTACTATTTATGGCCTTTTTTAAAAAATTCAATTTATCAAGTTCCAGTGCAAGATTATATAAATCTCCAAGACAGAATTATAAATAAAATTAGTGAAATTAGAAATAGTCCCATACTGCAAAATGTATTTAGTAGCATTCGGAGGAGATGCGTAAAATGCTTGGAAGAAGGTGGTGGACATTTTCAACATCTTTTATAATTATGGTCATTATTGTTGGTAATTTATACAACTACAATTTATGATATTTATTATAAGGTTGTAAACTAAGGACTCTACAAACAATTTATTTGTTTCAAATTTATTTTAAGCCATTTCTTACAATAATTTGATGAATGTTAATATATTAAACTAGTACGATAACTAGATACTATTGTCACTATAAGATGAATAAAACCTTTACTTGTATAGTTATTTCCTCTTAATTCTGCATTGTCTTTTTGCATGTTACTACAGATTATATGAGCTTTATTACACAAGAATGAACAGCACATTAATTGGATTATGTAATTTTTTCCAGTTATCGCATTAAGAGGTGCTATTGTTCAGCAAGAATTCTCTAAAATATCAAAATACTTAATTTGAAATTTGCAAATTAATTACTGTTACCTTCTAAAATCATTACTTGACTAGTAAGCATGTGGACAAATGTGAAAAGTTATTAAAAAATGTACTTCACTTATATAATTTTAAATATTAAAATTAAATTATTTGGAAATTCAGAATCATCTGGAGAAACTACTACAATGTTAATAATTAGTGGTGGGGTTTCTCTAGGTTGGAACACAATTTCATGAAGAGGTGTTATTGTTCAGCAAGAATTCTCTAAAATATTAAAATACTCAATTTTAAATTTGCAAATTAAGGTAAGAGTTCCTAATGGTCACCGCAGCTTTAATTAAAAAATTATACAAAAATGGAAAGCTTACGTTTCGCTGGTTCCAAAAATGTAGGTCTTTTTCTGCGAAAATGAAAGGAAAGTATTGAAATTAATACTTTAAAATCGCATTTTGAGGTTATATTTTACCAGTTCCCACTACTTTTATGTTGCACAAAATGAAACGTCACCAACAATTTCTGTATTAACTGATCGGCAACCGCCAAATATAAATCTTTACAAATTTGAAAGGTATCTTAATATATATTTTTTAAATAAAGATGTACTAATTATTTACATTTTTTAATTGTCTACTAATTAATTCATATTTTGAAATGGTAGTAAGCATATATTAAACACTAAAATATACTTAAATGTTATTTAATCATCAATTGTATTAAAAATCTCGTTTATGATATTTGTTATTTATATATTTAGAAAAAACATTAAATTGTTATATGTATAAATAAAACAGTTACTCTAATTTATTGGTTTCTTTTTATAAAAATACATAACTAACATAAGTAATTTAAAAATTCAAACATATAGTATGAGTCAGTTTGGTTTTAAATGCAATTAAATACTATAGAAAACAAATGTACAAAGGACAGTAAGTAATATGTTGTTCAATTGCATTTAAGTAATCCCACTAGCCATTATGATCACTGTAACTTATTTCCTTATAAGTTACAGTGATCATAATGGCTAGTGGGATTACTTAAATGCAATTAAACAACATATTACTTACTGCCCTTTGTACATTTGTTTTCTATAGTATTTAATTGCATTTAAAACCAAACTGACTCATACTATATGTTTGAATTTTTAAATTACTTATGTTAGTTATGTATTTTTATAAAAAGAAACCAATAAATTAGAGTAACTGTTTTATTTATATATATAACAATTTAATGTTTTTTCTAAATATATAAATAACAAATATCATATTGTATTTTAAACAAAATAAATATGAAAAAGTTATTATTATTACAAAGCTCTTGAAAGTAAGATGATCATGTTTGTCAAAGCACTAACTCTTCAGTGGGTCATGCAGAAAAAACAGTAACAGAAGAATATTCTTGATATATAAATCAACATAAATAATGCATACATGTTGTTATACCAATTATTAATTAAATTATTACATTGTCTAAATTTAAAAAAACTTAAATCAAACCACAAGTTTTAGAGACGTTTACTGGATAAAAAAATGCAAAAAAATTAGCAATTTTAAAAAAACATACCACCACCATCCCCACACAACAAAATAATGAAATAAAAAGAAAACCTGAATATTCAACAAAATTGCTGAATGTTAAAATAAAACGATATCCCATTTGGCAGCTGCAATAAATGCTATATGAAAATGAAGCTTAGAAATTGAATCTGTTCCAAAAATATTTACAAAAACAAAATTATTGAACTATTGAATATAGTCTATTAAACTTAAATAACACACCTTATATTTTCACAAACAATAGTATATTAACTATATGTACATTTCATGTGCACTGCACACATCGTCAGTAGTTACTATTTAAACGTATTATTTTCGGTATTTCGGTATTATGGTCGAAAAACATGCATGTTTTTCGACCATTTGTAGTTTTTTACAGCCCTACCATAAGATATTTTTGCTATACATGTACTCGAAAATAATACGTTTAAATAGTAACTACTGACGATGTGCGCAGTGCACATGAAATGTACATATAGTTAATATACTATTGTTTGTGAAAATATAAGGTGTGTTATTTAAGTTTAATAGACTATATTCAATAGTTCAATAATTTTGTTTTTGTAAATATTTTTGGAACAGATTCAATTTCTAAGCTTCATTTTTATATAGCATTTATTGCAGCTGCCAAATGGGATATCGTTTTATTTTAACATTCAGCAATTTTGTTGAATATTCAGGTTTTCTTTTTATTTCATTATTTTGTTGTGTGGGGATGGTGGTGGTTTGTTTTTTAAAATTGCTAATTTTTTTGCATTTTTTTATCCAGTAAACGTCTCTAAAACTTGTGGTTTGATTTAAGTTTTTTTAAATTTAGACAATGTAATAATTTAATTAATAATTGGTATAACAACATGTATGCATTATTTATGTTGATTTATATATCAAGAATATTCTTTTGTTACTGTTTTTTCTGCATGACCCACTGAAGAGTTAGTGCTTTGACAAACATGATCATCTTACTTTCAAAAGCTTTGTAATAATAATAACTTTTTCATATTTATTTTGTTTAAATTACAATATGATATTTGTTATTTATATATTTAGAAAAAACATTAAATTGTTATATATATAAATAAAACAGTTACTCTAATTTATTGGTTTCTTTTTATAAAAATACATAACTAACATAGGTAATTTAAAAATTCAAACATATAGTATGAGTCAGTTTGGTTTTAAATGCAATTAAATACTATAGAAAACAAATGTACAAAGGGCAGTAAGTAATATGTTGTTTAATTGCTTTTAAGTAATCCCACTAGCCATTATGATCACTGTAACTTATAAGGAAATAAGTTACAGTGATCATAATGGCTAGTGGGATTACTTAAATGCAATTGAACAACATATTACTTACTGTCCTTTGTACATTTGTTTTCTATAGTATTTAATTGCATTTAAAACCAAACTGACTCCTACTATATGTTTGAATTTTTAAATTACTTATGTTAGTTATGTATTTTTATAAAAAGAAACCAATAAATTAGAGTGACTGTTTTATTTATACATATAACAATTTAATGTTTTTTCTAAATATATAAATAACAAATATCATAAACGAGATTTTTAATACAATTGATGATTAAATAACATTTAAGTATATTTTAGTGTTTAATATATGCTTACTACCATTTCAAAATATTAATTAATTAGTAGACAATTAAAAAAATGTAAATAATTAGTACATCTTTATTTAAAAAATTTATATTAAGATACCTTTCAAATTTGTAAAGATTTATATTTGGCGGTTGCCGATCAGTTAATACAGAAATTGTTGGTGACGTTTCATTTTGTGCAACATAAAAGTAGTGGGAACTACAATATGAAACAAACATGTATAGCAAACGCCAATTAAGTTGGCGCGAGGAGGGGTAAGTTTGCGCAGGATTAGAAGTAGTGGGGAGATTTATATTTGGTTTTACATCAAATGTCAGATAATTCTAACCTCTGAGCGTGTATGACTTTATGATCCCCTAGCAAAGACATTATGTTCCGTCAAACGTCAATGACAAATGTATTCTGACAATTAGTTGAGTAGTGGGGGTGGACGTTTTTAAAAACTGCTTCTGCGCACCCCCTCCTCGCGCCAACTTAATTGGCGATTGCTATAAATAATTTACATATCTGTAACTATGCACATGGACAATACACCTCGTATTTTCAGCATTTACTTCTGCTTAATACATATGTTTCTGCCATCTAGGATGATCTAGGCGTCCTCAGTTAAGCTAGTGAAGCAATGTATACAAATTAATACAAACCTGTTATAAACAACTGGTTTCTATCTGTATTTAAATTTACTGAAATAGCCCGCATAGATCAAGCAAGTTCCGTCCTATAAGAGGACAACTATTTAATAATTGACATATTACGGGCGAAAGAGACTTTGCCTGGAGGAACTGGTAAAATATAACCTCAAAATGCGATTTTAAAGTATTAATTTCAATACTTTCCTTTCATTTTCGCAGAAAAAGACCCGCATTTTTGGAACCAGCGAAACGTAAGCTTTCCATTTTTGTATAATTTTTTAATTAAAGCTGCGGTGACCATTCGGAACTATAGCCCAAATTACTGTTACCTTCTAAAATCATTATTTGACTAGTTTATATTAATTAATATGGCATATTAAAGTAATATATTTCGACATAAATTGACATTTGCGTGTATGATAACCTATAAAATTGTATTAAGTAAATGTATCAATCTCTATCAGACATGACTTCATATTTTCAAGGACTACTTTGTCTTCGAATGTTTCTGAACACCCGTTATATCTATAATTCAACATAGGGCGCTTTGGGAAAATTTGGAAAAAATTTAGTTAGCGTCATCTGTACTTCATTCATAAAAGAAAAATTTTTACTATTGCTAAAATATAGTGATCTAATTTGAAAAGTGAATTTATGAAACCTAGATTTAAAATTGAAGTAAATATTTAAAATTATATGAAATATAAAAAAGCACTTTTAATGGTGTTTAATATATTTTGTAAAAATGATGACCGATTTCTGAAAATTCAATTAAAACATTTTATATATAAAAAAAATTACGCATCTATGATATCTGATATTGTTTGAAGTAGTTTGAAGTAATAAGAATTTTATTACAATCTATTAGCTAAACAAAATAAAAGAATTTATATAAGTTCATAAAACCCTAATTTGATTTTCTTCTACATGTGTAGAAAGAGGTAACTAATTGTTTGCTCACAATCTAAGTAATTGTGTGTAATTTATCCTATAAGTTTATGTAAACGAATACAATAAAACACTTATTACTAGTGCTTACTAAATCAATTAATTTTATAACCATGTAAACGATGCAATACAATAGAGCTATAATAGTTTAATTTGGTGTATCTTAAGATTTTTTGAACGATTACCGGCTATCTTCGTCTCAAAAGTGTCCTCAATCTGTCAAATTATGTGGGGTCAACGCGTTTGACAGAATTTTTATGGATGTTAAGAAATGTAAGGATCGAGAAAACATAACTGAAAATGGCATTCTTGTGCCCCGTGCGGATTCGTAGGGGCAAAAAGAAAAAACGTAAGTTCTAATATAAAACCTCATTTGAATTTTTTTATACTTACAAAAGTATTCTTTGTCATCCCCATAATATTTGAATGCATAATAATATACATAAACAAGTTTCAGAGAAACAGTTATATTAATGTGCTCTGATTTTTTGGTTATATTTTAAGCATCTGGGGCAGATGTTGATAAAGACTTAGTGAAAGGCACATCTGGTTTAACTCCTGGCATAGGTATGGGAAGAATAACTGGCTCAGCAAGTATCGAAACATTGGTAAGAGTTGGTATTGAGAAAGAGCATGGATTATCACCTGATAGTAAAATGGTTGTGTTGCATGATTTTACACCATGTGTTGATGATGAACTTGAAGTAAAACGTGGACAGGTAGTTAATATTTTATACCGAGAAAATGATTGGGTGTATGTCATAGGTTTAGATACAAGACAAGAAGGTTTTATACCATATTCTTATTGTACACCATATAACAGTCAACTAGCAGAATTAGCAATTAAAAAAAAATTGCCAAGAAATGGACCAAATGGTAATATCGATCAAGCAGATACAAATCATGAATGGTAAATGTCAAATTTATTCATATTTCCATATTTCCTGTAATTTTTTTATAGTGATTTAGCAACTGCTGACACTAGTGACTGTGATTCTTTGGGTAAAAAACAAGGAGCTGTAGCTGGATCACCTGTTAGTATCCATTCTGAACCAGATATGTCTCCATTTTCGAAAGATCCATCTGGAAGGTATATTGTATTATATACGTTTATAGCTCGTGATGAAAATGATGTCTCTGTAGAAAGAGGGGAGTTTGTAACAGGTAAAAATATTTTCATTTCAGTTAGTGGAATAAAAAATATCTGACATAACTATAAATTTGAAAAGATCACAATTTTTCTATAGGAATATATTTTCTACTGAATTACATATTTTCCTTTTTAGTATTAAATAGAGAAGATCCTGATTGGTATTGGATTGTCAGAAGTGATGGACAAGAAGGTTTTATTCCATCAGGTTTTGTATATCCAGCTGATAATGTAATACAAGGTAATTTATTATGTATTCGTACAAATTGTAAATTTTATTAAACTCTTATTTGGCTAATCTCATGAAATGTACTAAATATTTTTGGGCAAAAATTATTGGTACCTCTAAAGGATCTCATATGAAACAACTTTTTCTAATGAACTTGTGGGGTGAAACATATTAGAATCCTACAATTAAATAAAATAGGTTGCTTACCTTATAGGTTACCTATGTGGCTAACGCATACCATTAAGCAAATTTTGCTAATTAATAACGATTTGGAATGTACCTATAACATTGCAAAACAAAAATAATTTTTGTTTATATTAATGACAAATGTATAGCAAACGCCAATTAAGTTGGCGCGAGGAGGGGGTGCGCAGAAGCCGTTTTTAAAAACGTCCACCCCCACTACTCAAGTAATTGTCAGAATACATTTGTCATTGATGTTCGACAGAACATATTTTGCAATGTCTTTGCTAGGGGATCATACACGCTCAGAGGTTAGAATTATCTGACATTTGATGTAAAACCAAATACAAATCTTCCCACTACTTCTAATCCTGCGCGAACTTACCCCTTCTCGCGCCAACTTAATTGGCGTTTGCTATACCTAAATATTCTTTTTAAAATATATTCTCCCCGGAACAATACGTATTCGTGTATGTGACCAGCGTTACAAATATTTGGTCATGTTGGGTATATAGATCTACATAATGTATAAAGTGGTTAATGTATTTTATTTAATTGTAGTATTACAGTACGTTTCCCCCAATAACTTTATTAGAAAAAGTTGTTTCTTTTGAAGTCTTTTAGACGTTCCAATAATTTTTTTTCCGAAAATATTTGGTGCACGTACTCTGACATTAGTCTTTTCAATAATTCAGTCGAGTCTGCAAGCGATTCTGTTGAAAGTAAGTACATTTTATTTGATTCATTACTACAGGTATGATATTAAAGTAATCAATTTCAATTATTCCTATTCATACATGCTTCTATTAAATTTTCAGTTTTTAATACATTTGTCTTATATCTTGCAATGACCATAGATAGTTTAAAGTATTCCTTTGCAGTTCTTATTGCTTAAAGTGCGAACCGCAAATTGTACTTTATCTTCTTCTAACACCCATAAATACGCGCTGTAATACCACACTTAGTTATTTTAAGATATTTATATGCCTCCAATTTGGCCTTGGAATATAAAAATAATTTAATATTTTTAATACGTTGATTGGTTTGATTCGATCAAACAGTAATTCAATGTTTTATTCCAGGCCATCTAAATACGACGTCTAATCAAACAAATAACAATTTTTCGTCACAAAACAACGGCCATCATATGAATACCCAGAGCGGTGACGACCTACGTTATCACGGAACGGAACTAGTGATGTTATACGATTATAAAGCACAAGCTCCAGACGATTTATCCGTTAGAAGGGGAGATTGGATTTATGCTGATTTGACCAATCAGACAGTTGATGGTTGGTTGTGGGCTTACGCTCCGAAAACCCGAAAGTACGGTTTCATACCAAAGGCATACGCAAGACCGCCTGCCATGACTAGTTTGTGATCCGTCAGATGACGATAATTCGTCATTAATTTATTGCGAGAATGAAAGATTGAAATTTAGGCAAGCTAGAAAAATAGTGTTCATAATTAATAAATACATTCTAATAACTCCATCTTACCAATGAGATTGACTGAAGCAAATTTTAAATGTAAGCAAAAATTGTTGATATTGTTTTCATTTATATGGTGACCACTAGAGTTATATTAATGTTGTATTAATTATGTTCACTAATTTTATTATTGTGAATGTTACTAAGTGTTGTATAAGAAATTATCTAGATTTTAACACACTTTTATTACTTCAAATAATGTATATACTCAGATAAGGTACTCATCAATTTTGAATGATCTGTATATACCATACTAGCGTGTCGCATAGTTGCAACTATGTCGTCTATTTGGGCAAGTACAAGACCATTCTTGCTTTTTATATATGTCAATACTTTTCCATAAATGGTTTATTTATATTATGTTTCCATCTCTTTATTATTTTTGTTATACACTTGCTACATACAGGTCATCAGACCCATAAATTTTGTAATGGCTTTCCAGTCCTTCCAGATTGCCTTTCTCTCCAGTTGCGAATTCCTTTTTCGTAAAAATCATTTTGCATTTCATCAAATTATGTTCTCTTTGACTTTCCTATTCTTTCAGTCTCCAAGACCAATATCTTCTACCTGCTTTATTGATCTAGTGTTCGGCTTCCTTTCCGGTGCCCCAATCATCCTAATTGAATTTAATTACGTTAATCGCCAAATTTTGTTTTTCTTGGTATATTCTTTTTAACCATATTTTCCTTAATTTCTTCCTCCAAAAATACTTTAAAGATAATACAAAGGTATTTTTAATAATATAAAATATTATTAAAAATCTGGTGTGAAGAACACAAATACAGGTTCACTATTAATATTTTTGTGAACGTGTCCGAACATATCCCCTCCCCAGAGACGTAGATACGTATTTCGCCTTTCTACAGGCTCATCGGTACGCCCCTGCTTGAGAAAGGATATCTTCAGACACATTAACAAAAAAGAACCACATCGCCACATCACAGAAATTATCCAGACCGGGCGTAGAAGTAAATTCAGCGCTGCCTGTTGTCAGACAGCCGAAGTACCTCACCCTGTCCACATAACCAATGTGAAGTAACGACGCCCTTCCAAAGGTGGCACAGTCATCTCTAGAAACCGCATTTTGTTTGTGTCTTCACTCATACTACGGACTAACCGCATGTGTAATGTATCAAAATAATTGAAACATACATGAGTAGGTAAACCCCACCAGTTTAAAAATCTGGTGTCTTCACACCAGATTTTTAATAATATTTTATATTATTGAAAATACCTTTGTATTATACAAAACTGGTGAGGTTTACCTACTCATGTATGTTTCAATTATTTTGATACATTACACATGCGGTTAGTCCGTAGTATGAGTGAAGACACAAACAAAATGCAGTTTCTAGAGAGATGGCTGTGCCACCTTTGGAAGGGCGTCGTTACTTCACATTGGTTATGTGGACAGGGCGAGGTACTTCGGCTGTCTGACAACAGGCAGCGCTGAATTTACTTCTACGCCCGGTCTGGATAATTTCTGTGATGTGGCGATGTGGTTCTTTTTTGCGAATGTGTCTCAAGATATCCTTTCTCCAGCAGGGGCGTACCGATGAGCATGTAGAAAGGCGAAATACGTATCTACGTCTCTGGGGAGGGGATATGTTCGGACACGTTCACAAAATATTAATAGTGAACCTGTATTTGTGTTCTTCAGACCAGATTTTTAATAATATTTTATAATATTAATAAAAATACCTTTGTCTTTGTATTATACAAAACTGTTGGGGTTTTACCTACTCATGTATGTTTCAATTATTCTGATACTTTAAAGATATACCTTTTCCATGTATTGACTTTTTCTTCTGTCTTATTCAATATTCATGCTTCAGAGTAGAATATGGTATTTCTGTCGGCTTTAGCACGGTTTTGTAGACATATTTTAGCGCGCTTGGAGAAATCTTTATTTGGTCTCTGTTCTCTTATCGCTCTAAATTAGCCTTGCTTTCATTTCTTTACCCTCTTCTGACATTTTCTCCAGCAGGTAATATGCTCGATAGACATAACTTTAGACTGTTCGAATAATTTTTTTTTTATTAAACTATAATTTGCTACTCACATTTGAGTTTTGAAAATCTTTCAAAAATCTTTGCAAATTTACCAGAAGTAACTACCAAGAGTAGAGTTATTTAAAAATTAAATTCGAATATATTCGGATCGTCATTGAAATTAGAAGAAGGGTTAAAGTTTGTGTATAGAGATTGCGAATCTGATTTCAAATAGAAAATAGTGTCTGTGATATGTTCAATGTAAAAGACATGTTAAGCAATATTTTACGGGAAATATACATTATGCTGATTGTCAAAAGGCTTGTTAATCTTCAATGTAGTCAAGTTGATCATAGATGTACAAAATGAATTCATAATACCAACAGAGAAGCAAAAATGCATGTACTTTTAGAGATACCAATAAAGAGAGGATTACATTATGGTATTCTATCTAAATTGACATATGTGCACTCGACACTGTTTTTAGACAAATGAATCGGTCAGGTAAGGTATAGGCAAATACTTGAACTAAATTAAATTTGCTGATGTAATCCAAACACTCCAATTGTAGTTGGATGGCATAACTAGGATAGCATTAAACAGACTAACGTATGTAAATATACAACTGAAAGACCAAGAATTAGAGAAAGTTGGTTGCAGAAAATGATAACTACGAAAGATAATATGTAGCAAAATAATTAAAAAAATCATGGGAGCACTTCAGACAGCTGAAACCCTTCTTTATATCAGACATAGTAAAGACATAATTATATATTCAGCGCAAACTTCGAGTTCTTACCTATGGATCTGAGACAGTGTCCTACAAAAAAATTTTCAGCAGCTAATCAGAACCAAAGTAGCCCACGAATGAATAACACTGGGCATTAAGTTAATAGATGAAAATGTATGAATAGGGAAACAAGTCATGTTATGAGACGTCATGGTAAGAATAATTGAGTCAAAATGGAGAGAGGCTAGACATAAAGGTGTTTTTGTTTAAATCGGTAAGATAGTTTTACGACATTAATGATGGAAGATGATTTCGGGCATATAGCCATCACGGGAGCGTCTGAGCAACGACATCCTGGAGCATCAATTTTGCACTACTTTTTTGAGCATTTCAGGCCGTATGTTATGACTGGTGCGCTCGATATTGGTTTCCATGGCTGCAATAGTTGTTGGCTTGTTTGCGTAGACCAATGACTGCAAATAATCCTACAAAAAATATTCTAGAAGCGTCAAATCACATGATCTTGAAGATCAGTGTGCAGGTCCATTTCTGAAGATAATCTTATCGCCGAGCACTTCCTTCAATAAATCGATGATTTTGAGGTGAATTGGTAGTTGTTGAGTCGCCTGTGGATTAGTGTCGCTCCAAATGCGACAATTTTGCTTACTCACAAAGCCACTAAGCTAGAAGTGAGCCTCATCACTGAACTCAATTTGACCATAAAACAGTGGATCGACTTCCAACTGTTGAAGTGTCCAATTACTGAACTGACGCTGAAAACAATGGTCGACTTCAATTCTTGCACCAATTTAATCTTGTAGGCATGTAAGCCAAGATCCTTGCACATGATGAAGAATCGTGAATAGAATGATGAAAAATAGAATAAAATGAATTTGGATAATCCTCAACACTGACCTAAACGACGATGATATTTTCTTCAGTGCGCACTCTACCCAATTTCGTTGGTGGATAGGAGTCCAAAAGAGTAAATTGAGTGCAAAATTTTTCAATCATGTTACGAATAGTCGTCTCAGTTAGCCAATGATGTATGCCGTAAATTGGGCTGTAAGTTTTTGCATTATGAAATGTCAGGCAATACTGAATAAAATGGCGGTATGACTTGTTAAATTAACTGTTCTAATGCCCGAGTTTCTCCCTATTGAAAAAGAAAGGTATTAAAAAAAAATCATTATAATCCGTGGAATCGAAAACCGATGGACGAAACGTATTGTACAATGGCCAGAGAAAGATACATGAATGAAGACACGCGAGGTTGTCTGGATAAAAGAAGTAAATGACGGAAAGAGACAAAATGACAAGAGGAAAGCAGTGGATGGATATAGATAGATTGTTTGAAAATTAGCAAACGTGGATGGCGTCGATATAATGTACAAAAGAGAATTGGTGAAAAAGTTTAAACTCAATAAAAGAGATTAAATGTGAAGAGAGAATGTCTCGATAATTTCTACTATTATGTTTTAGCAGAAATAAAGTTGCAGTTGCTACATATTAAATCATTACTATTTTTTATAACATTAAATTTTGAAGAATGTGTGTCTATATCTGTGGTGTAACTCATAAGCCCTAACTAATTTAATTTCAGAGAAGAACATAATCACATAACACTGATAAATTTTGCAGTATTCTCTAACCATAACCTAGTTGAATTTTCAAGGACAATGCAGTATGTGATATTAAAGCCAATAAAATTCGCGTATTACTCAGTGTTAATATAAGTTTTGCTTCACAAAATCTCTACATTAAAATTTACATATTTCATATGATTTTTTTTTTGTATAAATTATTGATTAAATAGTTTTTTTTTAATGTTTAATATTAAACTGAGTAAATCTATCTCATCAATCAAATTCTTTAGTTTGGACGCTACTACCAGGCGCATGAACACAGTAGTCTTTGTACTAACCCTCAATAGATCTCTCAGTTCGGCTCTGTTAGCCTTGTGCTCTCGATAAAAGCCACTATCCTTCTCAGGGGCAATTTGAGTACCCTTGTAGAAACCAAGAGATATTTTCCGAAGTGTTTCCTGTTTTTCATATATCCAACACCAGGGCTCGCCAACCAAGCCCTTGCTGTGTAGATCCTTCCTTAAAGGACAGTT
This sequence comes from Melolontha melolontha, assembly GCA_935421215.2. Lineage (NCBI taxonomy): Eukaryota > Metazoa > Arthropoda > Insecta > Coleoptera > Scarabaeidae > Melolontha > Melolontha melolontha. The sequence continues at coordinate 159,817,929 of OW285237.1, read as the reverse complement.
ATGTTAGCTAAAAAAACTAACGTTTAATTCATGTCAAATAAAAATTCTAATCAAAACTGACATCCAACAAACATGTAGAACCGACAACAGGATGAACCCAAGGTTACTAAATGTATACATTTACTAACCTTGGGCTGAACCTAAGCTTAGTAAATGTATAAGGTTGTCTCGTAACTCTCTACCAATAATATTCGCGTCACTCAGCGTGCCCATTCAAATTAAAATGATTTTAATTTTATCATTAGTTAAATAGGTATAAATCAAGTAAAGTAAATCATTGTTTTCTTTAGACAAAAGGATTAGTTTATGTACGATCTAATCACATATACTTACACAAAGCATGTCATTCTTTATTTCATATTGCTTTAAGTAATGGTTAATGACTGCTAGTTATTGGTGTACTCATGGGAACAAAAAGTTTTTATTGTAAATATTTTTGTCTAAAAATGCGCTTATAAGTTATAAAGGAAATGAAGGTGGTTGATTCAGTGAAACACCATCTTTCAATAAACTGTTATTACGGAGTTAATTAAAGGTTTTGTATGTCTAAAAAAATGGGTTCTCAAATGGAAATACTAACTGGATATCAAGATATTATTTGATGCAGTTTTCTTATAAATAACCAAAATAAAATTGCAATCTTTACAAACAAAAAACTTTATTGAGTTAATACATTACTTTAATTCACAATTTTTTAAAAATTTTTCAATGTTTTTCTGTTTGATGATCCATGCCTTTTGCCTAGTTTAATAGCTGCACCATATAGCAATACACGTTTTATATCTCACAATAATGTAAAATACTTGTAAATAGTCAAATAAACTTGATATATAAGCACATAAAAGACTATTAATTATATTAATATTATAAATTAGAAAACAACCCTACGATCACTACAAACATCAATCTAGACCGGTAATTTGACAACCAGTCAACTAGACAGGAAACGCATGGGCACGCCCGATAACGCGCAATATGGCGATCGCCATTAGTTACGAGGCAACCTTAATATATTTACGAACTTTGGGCTGAACCTATCAAAGACAGTGATCCTTCCAACCATGGTCATTCATCCCTTATCTAAATAATTTTTGCTCATATGGTGTATACGATATGTATTTGTATGACATATATAGGCTTTATAGTAGAAGTAATGAAAAAAATTTGCTGTCATTGTTAATCTGTACTTTAAGGAAAATTTTAAAACAAATTCACGATTTTTTATAATGAAAAAATTATACGTGATCCGCATATTTGAAATCCATGAATTTAAATTAAAGTTGGTTTTTAGAAAACATAGTTTAACAATTTCAAGATCTCTGAATATATAAAATGTTGTACATTTAAAAGGAAACTTTCAATCAGTTAATTAATACGTAATTTGATAAAAACTGGATTGAAATACATAAATACCTTTTTCCACGGTCGGGAGTAGAAATCAGTTTCTATGACATCAAAATTAAAACAGAAGTAGTCGATTATTCCCAAGGGAGTATAATGCTCCCAAGGGAGTTTACATTATGGAGAACGTTTGTGATTCATGCAAAAAAAAGATAACATTGAAATTATTTATTGACATTTAAATTAAATGTTACATTTGTACAATTTTCAAAATTAATATTAGAAGGAATATTACTTTCGCTTACATTTACAGTTTTTGTGATTGCCCTAGTAGTGGTACCTACTAAAACCTGATTAGCAATTTTGGTCTTATTTTCAATGGAGTTCTCGACATAACCCTCAGCGACTGTCGTTGATTTTTTCACCCTTTCTCAATATTTTCGATTTTTTCGCTTGATATCCGTCACCGGTTCTTTCCAAAAATGCGATCAGCTTGGGGAATTTGCTTATATCTATGTTGTCGTAAATTATCAAGCATGACTTAACCATAGAATATTGCGCCCATAATGTGGAAGACTTGTAATTCTTTGCATTTTCACTGAAGTATGCCAACAAAACATTCTCGCTGTATACTTGAACATTTTTCTCTGTGCACCACTTTTTGAACCGATTGTAGGTTATATCGTATAAAGATCTTGACTTCGTAGGCAGCAAATTGCTTATTGCAATATATGCAGCCTCCACAATCTCTTCCGACTCACAATTATTCATTGTGCACTAAACAAACTTTAAACTAAACCAAACTAGCACCTTAATTTGACAATTCCTTTTGTTTGTTTATTTTGTAGTTATGACAATAACTCAACGACTACTAAATAAATGCTCAAATCCGAATACAATAATTCTGGTGCTACTTACTTCATAATGACAAAATATGTGTTTTTAAGTGCTATTTTGTCCTCGGTGCATTGTAGGCCTCGGGCTTCAAATTGCACCTCTGCCAAAATAACGCATTTCTCTCCCTTATAGTATAATATACTATTTCTTTTAAATATTCCAAAAATATATCTATCATTTGCAAAATTCTTTATGGCCATAATAAATCTATAAGAACCTGTAATCACATAATCAGAAAGTATTGTTTAAAAAACAGAATAATGTTCAATTATTACGTTCAAATTATGGTCGGAAGTATTTTTCATTTTTTGAGTTTCATGAAATTCATATGGAATTTATTTATATGTATATTCAAAAAGATGTTTCGAATTCGGAGTAACGGTAGATTACCATTATATTTTAATAATTATAAAAAATAAAATAGAAATAATGTATTCCGTATTATTGGAACGCAATCGGATACAACAATATTTCGGAGCCATCTTTAAAAAAAAACTACAAAAGAAAAACTATTATAATAGTAAATTTACTAGTATACATTTATTCATTACTTAAATATAAATATACAGGTATTTAAACAATAAATAATTATAAAAGTCTGCGATACATACAAAAGCACTACTACTAAATTTATAATAAAAACCAAAACCACTCTCGCACTCAAAAGAAAACTTAAGTATTTCTATGGAAACATACAAGAGCACCGACAGCGACCAAGGTTACTAAATGTACAAATTTACTAACCTTGGACAGCGACTAATAAACTGAAATGCACATGTTCTAAAACGGCGCACAGACTTTGTTATACTTCTGTTCAAGGACTAGAAAAAATAAAATATTTTTATGAAAATTGCCCAAGTGATATCCATCTGTATAATCTGTGGTTCGGCACCTCTAGTAGTATCTGAGAATAAAGTTAACCTTCCATTACTTTTTGGATTCTCTTTTTAGCCATAACCAGATATGCCTTCTAATGGAATCCTTGGCGATTCCACATACAGGTTCTGGTCCTATGAAGTTCCTCTTAGAACCTTTCTTGGCAAGTGCATCGGCTATTTCAATGACACAGTATTGTCTTGTGCCAGTAACTGATTAAATATTTCTTAAATATTTTAGAATATGGAATAAATTAAAAACACAATTATTCACATCATTAAAAAGAATTAAGAAACCTCAAAAATAAAAAAAACAGATATATTAAAACTGTCATCAGAAGTGTCTCAAACAAAAGGTTATCTTTAATCAAATCCTCGATAAAAGTATAAAATGTTAATGAATGTTAGCTGAAAACATTAGAAAAGAAAGTAATTAAAATACATTGTATTAATGTTCCAAAACATACAACCAGACAAATATTTATTGTCAAAAAGTATTCAATTTGACATAGTATCTCTGTGTTTACATGCCTAAAACATTATTGACATATTGAGTGTCTATACTGCACGCTAGTATTGTGTTTACTACAGTAAACAGTACAGCACAACTTAAAGGAAAGTGGTAAATACCAAAAATGATGTATTTTTTAGAAATATTCTTTATAAAAATAATTGACTGTGCCTATAAAACTTATCTGTTTATATGAATGTGAAATATAGAATGTAATTATTATGATTATGATTGATATTTCATATGTACATAAATTATACTGTTGAATTATTTGCTACTCATAATACGATATTATAAAGTCAATTTTTCAAATAGATTTGAAGAATTTTTAAAAACTATTGTGCAATGATTTTTCTTTGTAGTTATTGCAAAGTGTCCATTTTTTGTCAATTAATTTAAAATATTACTTGATTGATACTTGGAGGGGGAAGGGGGCAATTGAAAATATTGAACATATTCAAACATTTTTGATTTAATCAATCTAAAACAACAGTGTTCTGTGATTAACGATTTAATTTTAGAGGCGTTACATTACAGTATCGGACTTAGGTTAAGCAGCTTTGGACCGATTAAATAATTATTTTAAAACGAGGAACATTAGAGGCAACTCAATTTAATAATTCATCATATCTTGAGAGATTGCTGTTCACGCATTCCTTCCAAAAAGTCTTTATTACAAGATATATTATTTAATAGACAACCGTGTTGGTCTAGTGGTAGGTCACTAGACTATGAATCTATATGGAGCCGGTTCCAACCCTGACCTAGCCAATAAAATCGATGGTGCTTTTTAGGTCCCCAGCTCAACAAAAAATGAATACCTGGGGGTAAAACTCTGGGGTAATAATAGCGGTCGGTGCGTAGCGCTAGCCACGTTGCCATCCTAATGTACCGAGCGGCTCTAGTTGTAACAAGCGTACCATTTTACTGCCCTAAAGGCCTGGGAGGCTATTGTCTTGTGATTGAGAATCTCCGAAAGGTTTTCAGTTTCCTTCAATCATGAAATAACCACTAGTTGTGTGTTTTGCGTCGTTGTTGTGTTGGTAAACCCATCGCAATAGCATCTCTACAGAAGTTTTGCGTCGCTGTGTTGCTAAACCCGTAGCAACAGCGAATGACATTGTGTCGTGTTTCATCTTTATCCATAGTTTCATTACAACACTTACAAGAGAAATAGCCTCACACAAGCACGCTTCCATCGCTTATGCTATAACGAGTCTATTAAATTTAATTTCCTTTCGACGCGCAAAAATGTGCAATTTTTGAGTGGCTTATTCTATAAGTTATCTAGCAAATTATAATCTACTCATCCTCTGCTTTTTAATCGGTAGCAGTTTCTTTGAGGGATGTTACAGCATATTTCTCTTGGATCGTTGGATCTCGTTGGATCGTACGTGAAATAATGTTTAGACTTAAATCAACCTTTATAGCGTGAATGGATCGATTTGACATTGCCATATAAAAATAATAAAATTATTATCTCTATTTGTCGTTCTTTGAGAACGTGCGGATTGCATTGGAAGAACCACCTTTTGATTGTATCTTCGAATAATTCGTGATACAATCGATTCATGTATACCAACCAAATTTATCACTCATATGCATATTGATAATTTGTAGCTTAACATCAATTCTATATACTTATGCAATATTATAATAAAATTTTTATTTCATCAATCATTCATAAAACCCACTGTCTTTTTGTTAAGAATATGCAGTCATTACAGATTCGTGGTATTTATTGCTCAAGTGGTTGCTCAATTATTATCGCCGTTATTTAGCCAAAAATATTAGTTCTCATTCATTGTCAATGTGTATATATATTTTCTTTAGTTTGATATGCTTACTTTCAAAACCCATAGATTGATTCATATTAAATACCTATTTAATATTTTTTGCAAAAGTACAATAATTACATTAGTGCATAATTATTTAACTTATGTCCGACGCTGTATATATAGCTAACAATAACCAAATTGCTTTCATCAATGGCGTTTGGTATTGACAAATCTAGATATTCTTTTGTACACGTCTGGGAAACAAATATATGTATATCCATGTATATGTTGAGTGATCTATTATTCCATACAGTTAGAAAATGCCCCAGATGTTATTTACCATTATTGTTTTATTGATTCAATTACACTACAGCTTAATTTTGTACTATAGAAAGCTTTCTAACTCGAATAACATATCTTACTTAATGGTGCCAACTTATTTTAACTCGTGCCTTAACTTTTAAGTGATAAAATGATTTTCCTTGTAAATCACTCATGTTACAGAATCTCACAAAATATTCCACTTTTAGTAAATTGGAATTGAAATTTGTTGTCTTTTTTTGAACTGTCGTTCTTGTGCCTTATATAGAATTAAGATCTCTTTCTATTTTTAATGAAAATAAATTGTTTAAATATATTTAATTTATAGTATATTTTATTTTATTAGAAATACAGTTTTTTACTTTTACAAACTAGAGTTTTATTTAGTTCTATATATTTTTTTAGATTAAAATTAGTCTCTCCGACCAACCATTAATTATTCTAATTACACATTCAATTTAAATTACTGTTTGCCACTCCATTCGGCAATTTCATCTAGATGCATAAGTTCACATTCAGAGAATTACTCTGTGTTTGTCAGTATATGAGTTCATATACTGACAAACAAATAGTTTCTTTCTTATCAGTCATCTAGTTACTCCGTTATTCAGCTGTTGTGTGGCTTTTGGTTTAATGTTTCTGAAGTCTTGCTTCGTTGTTCTGAACAAAACCTATTTTATTGACGACATACAGTATTTCAACTCGCAATTGATGTTCTCATTACATACTATAATGCGTTTATTTTCTTATAAAATACCTTATTTTGCAATATATGCTTTTTTTTTTAATATGGTATTGTTTTTCATATCCGCCATAAAGCCAAACAGGTTTCAAAATCTGTTCTAAATTAAAATTTTACAGTTGAAATTTTGTAACCATTAACCAGTACAAATATGGTTTTAGTGTTTAGTTTCTAAAAAAATTGCTTGTAGTTTTAGAAATGGGAAAGGTTGGTTGTGTCGTATTTGGATGCGGTCCTTCAAAATCAGATTCTCGTCATTGTTTTCCCAACCCTGCAAAGTACGACGAACTGCAAGAAATGGCTATCATTTATAGGGAACAAACAACCTCTTGAACTTACCGATGAATATGTTTATACGCACTATAGAATTTGTAGTAATTATTTCTTGAATACTGATATTGGACCTAATAGAATATTTCAAAAAATGGTTTACCCTAAACTGTTTCTAACAAGTATTGAATATGTTTATGTATGTATCTAATAAATTGTATATTATGCAAGAATTACAAATATAGACTAATTACTACGAAAGTGAAATTAATAAGCTTCACAAAATTGTTGATCTTTAATTATCTGAAAGGTGCAAATAGAATACTTAATGGAAAGAATCGCAGACCTGTACCCAGTAATGTTACCAATTTTTACAAGTAAGCTTTTTTCATTAACAATATAATATACACAATACAACAATATAAAATACATATTTGTTTTTGAATTAATTTTTACTATTACATTTGTTTTAAATTAGTTTCATTGAAATTATTGTAAACCATACAAACTTTTAAGATTCAAAAATCTTATATAATGAGTAGAGTCTGGATTATATGCAAAATATGCTTTTTTAATTGCCTTATTTCATTCAAAAAACATTAAATAAACCCAGAAAACTCATAATTTTGTTGATATACCTTTTAACACCAAAATAATGAGTTTTCTAGGTTTATTTAGTGTTTTTGGAATGAAATATGGCAATTAAAAACATATTTTGCATATAATCCAGACTCTAATAATCAGTAATTTTTTTACAACTTTGTTATAAATGGTAGTGTCACTGTATTTGTTTGATTATAAAAATATTTTGATACTAATTTTATATTCTCGGCTGTTGTTGCAGATACTTCTTGGTGAAACATTTTAACTTCATACAGTAAATAATAAAAATAAATTAAAACACTTGGCTTGTTTCACTATGAGATTTATTTAAATTCTCTAACAATTGTTTCGGCTGTTATGCCATTCTCAAAGAGATCTATAAATCTAACTTAAAGACTATCGCACTTGTTCTTATATGTTGTCTGTTCTTGTGTGTAGTGGGGGTGGTATTATATTGTGTATTACGGTGTCTATAAAGGGTGTATTGGCATATTCTATCTGTGTGTTGGTGATTAATAGATTTTGTTTTTTCGCTATTTTTATTTCTAATATTTCTAGGAGGTCCAATCTCTTGCTTTTTGTGATATTGTGTATTAAGTCGCAGTTATCTATATCGGGGAAGTGGTTGAGTTCTATACAGTGTTCGGCAAAGCCTGTGTTTTTCTCACTATATAAAATTGACTTTTTGTGTTCTTTAACTCTGTTTTTAATGGCTCGTCCACTTTGGCCGATATAGATAGCTTCACAGTCTTTACATTTTAATTTATAAACACCTGATTGGTCCATTTTATCTCTTTTATCTTTGTTGTTGCTAATCATTGTTCAACATTGTTCAACAAACAGTGTATAAAAGAGGGTGTCACACCAAAATTTATGAAGGTTACCTGCCACAACAAAAGCAGAGAAGCAATAGAAGTAATAGAACAAAGCTACAAACTGTGGTTACACAAAGAAGCACAAAAATGGTACACACGAAGAAACAACCTCAAACTACACCTTAAAATCATCCACATGACGTTACTACAAAGGTTACACGCGATCATCTTTGACATAATAGACAGGGAAACTAGAGAAGAAGTACAAGAAAGAAGCTACCAACACCACAAGATCCACCTAAAGAAACTTGTAGAGTTAAAGAATTGTAAGTTATCTTTGAATGTTGCTAAAATTGTACCTAAAAATAACCCTGATTATAATACTTTTTACCCACGGTTTATTAATCGTTCAGATATACAGTTCACAGACCGCGAAACCAAACTACTGGAAAAAGGCCTTAAATATAATCCAAACATTACCCACACCAATGAAATTAAAAACCTCGCGGTAGACTTAGAGTTAGCCTTACAACCAATACAAAATCATGATTTAGAAAAAGAGAAAATAAAGAAGATAATTAAAACCGAACATACCAACATTCGCAATAGTAACAACAATAATGACAACCAGACAGTTAAGTCAATAAGAAAGAAATTGAAAGATAACAACTTAGTGATTACAAAAGCGGATAAAGGTAATACAGTAACAATATTAGAAAGAACCAAATATAATGAAAAAATGTATAACCTAATAAACACCGAAGATTTTAAAAAACTAAATTCCGATCCTACGAATAATTACCAACAAAAAGTTAAGAATCTCATAAAAAACAATGACACACTTAAGAATAAAAATCTAACAATAATGAACCCACGAACACCGATACTGTATGGACAACTAAAACTTCATAAAGACAACACACCAATGCGACCAGTAGTATCATACATAAATGCCCCGACTTACAAACTTTGCAAGTATTTCAATAAAAAGTTACCGACAAAAATAAATTTCAAATCTAAATATGCGATAAAAAATACCATAGAATTAACGAACAATTTAAAAAACATAAAGATACCTAGCAATGCTAAATTAGTCTCATTTGACATTAAAAGCCTTTTTACCTCTATACCAATAAATGAAATAAAAAAGATAATTGACATACACATTAATAACAATAACCTTAATGACACAGATAAACGAGAAATTAAAGAAACTTTAAATTTATGTCTAAATCAGAATTACTTCAAATTCAACAATGAAACATACACACAAATAGAAGGATTACCGATGGGAAATCCGTTAAGCCCGCTATTAGCAGAAATATACATGAATAAATTCGAAGAAGAACTATTCAAGAAAAACACGGTATTAATTCAACAAGTCCATTTCTGGGCCAGATATGTAGACGACATAATTTGCATATGGAAGGGTACAGATAGGCAATTAACGGAGTTCCTAAAAGTAATAAATTCTATAAACCACAAGATACAATTTACAAAAGAAACAGAAAAAGACAAGAAAATAAACTTTCTAGACATTACAATAAACAGACATAATAATAAGCTTACATTCGAAATCTACAGAAAACCCACTTTTACAGACAACATATTACATGCAAACGCGAAGCAATCGATGAAAATAAAAATGTCAACATTCAATAGTTATATACATAGAGCCACAAACACACCATTAAGCAAGACAGATTTTAATACAGAAATAAACACAATTAAATTAATCGCAAGAAATAATGGATATGACCCTAAAATCGTAGATAAACTGTTAAAACGTAAAGAAATACAAAATAATAAGAACAAATACCTATACCCGAAAATAACAGAAAATATACAAAGATGGCACAAAATTACATACATACCACAACTCACTAATAAAATAAACAGAATAGTAAAAGGATTAGATATCAAAATAAGCTGGGTAAATAAAACAAATTTAGGAACAATGATTAGCAACAACAAAGATAAAAGAGATAAAATGGACCAATCAGGTGTTTATAAATTAAAATGTAAAGACTGTGAAGCTATCTATATCGGCCAAAGTGGACGAGCCATTAAAAACAGAGTTAAAGAACACAAAAAGTCAATTTTATATAGTGAGAAAAACACAGGCTTTGCCGAACACTGTATAGAACTCAACCACTTCCCCGATATAGATAACTGCGACTTAATACACAATATCACAAAAAGCAAGAGATTGGACCTCCTAGAAATATTAGAAATAAAAATAGCGAAAAAACAAAATCTATTAATCACCAACACACAGATAGAATATGCCAATACACCCTTTATAGACACCGTAATACACAATATAATACCACCCCCACTACACACAAGAACAGACAACATATAAGAACAAGTGCGATAGTCTTTAAGTTAGATTTATAGATCTCTTTGAGAATGGCATAACAGCCGAAACAATTGTTAGAGAATTTAAATAAATCTCATAGTGAAACAAGCCAAGTGTTTTAATTTATTTTTATTATTTACTAATTTTATAACTATGTTGTAAAAAAAATAAGATGCAAAAATATTTAAAACAAAGTGAATAAATTCAGAATTCAAATTTTCCCGGGAAACGTTCTCCTTAACCGGTAGATGACTCTCTTTATGGGTTCATCATTTATAATGGGAGCTTACATTCTCCTCTTGTTATAATTATCTATGCTCTCATCTTTGCGTTGCTATATATTATCTTGTCAGCTGATGATTGTCAAAATCCGTAAACAAGATCAGGTGAAAATTTAAATAGGTTTAAAAACGATAAACATGAGTTTTATTATTAATAGCATTAAATCTATTTTACATAGGATGTTGCAGCTATTTTGGTTTGGCAAAAAGACTATTAGAAACTCATTAAGTATTTATATAAAAACAAATACAGGTACATTATCAGTTGACTTGGATCCTCAGTGGGATATAAAAAATGTAAAAGAACATGTTGCTCCCAAATTGGGACTGCGTCCAGAAGAAGTTAAGATTATTTTTGCTGGTAAAGAGTTAGGTGATTCAATCAAACTTGCTGTAAGGTTAGATTTTAAAATAGTAATTTCTCTTAGTATACAAATATTTTAGGAATGTGATTTAGGACAACAGAGTGTTTTGCATGCAGTTAGAATAAGAAAAAGATACAAAATATCTAGTCAAAGTAATAGTTTATTAGAAGAAGGAGAGGAAGAACAAGGCTCGAAGCCCCTTTGTGAAATTCTAACAGATCTAGATTTTTCAACCACTGAAAGTGAAAATTCGTTGAATAAAAGTTTTAATGATACAGATGAGAAAGAAAAGTCAAGAGTGCATTTTTTTGTATTTTGTCCAACCTGCAAATCTTTGAAAAATGGAAAACTTAGAGTGCGATGTAATTTCTGTAAAAGTGGGGCATTTACAGTACATGCTGATCCACAAAGTTGGACTGATGTTTTGGATGCTCGAAGAATAACTGGTCAATGTGAAAATAACCCAGAATTATGTGCTGATGTAAGTTTAAAATAGAAAAATGTATAATTATTTATAAGTTTCATTTTAGATTTTAGACAATAGAGAACCTACTTTTGCTGAATTTTATTTTAAATGCTCCGAACATAGATCTTTAGGGGAAAATGATGAAGCTGTGCCATTATATCTAATAAGACCTAATTTGAGAGATATACCTTGCTTAGCTTGTGGTGACACAAAGTTTGTATAACTCTAAATTTTAGGTTATATTCCTTATGTATTTTTTTTTTTTGGTGTAGTGATCCAGTGTTTGTATTTCCCTGCATTGAAGGACATGTTACCTGTTTGGACTGTTTTCGACAATATTGTACAACAAGATTAAGAGATAGGCAATTTTTTCACCATCCTGATATTGGTTACACTTTAGGATGTCCTACAGGCTGTGGAGATTCTTTTATTGCAGAAGTGCATCATTTTAAACTTTTAACACCAACACAGGTAAATTTATTTCAAAAGTCATGTTATTTATTCTATTAAAATGTCATTAACTAGCAGATTTGTGAAAGCTGTGATATAATATCACAACATTGCCATACTTCTGTGTTAAAATTAATTTATTACTTTGTCTATTTAAGTGATATTTCAAAATTTGGCTTCATTAGTCATATTGACGAAATATTTTGCATTTGTATAATAAATTTTGTTCATTTAGAATGTAGATTCCCAAAGTGGTCTATATCGACCCCCAGGGGTCAATGTATAAAACGTAAAATGTGTTTTTTTATATTTCCACACTATAGTTACAAATTTAAATCTTTCAAAGCGAGTAACACTATAAAACATGGCAAGTGGTCTACAAGACAAAAAAGTTCGGAGACCTCTAATTTATGACAAGAATCTCTAATTTATAATATTATATATAACAGAAAATTAGAGATAATGAAATGAATTGCAACTTTTTATTGTTCAGATTTGTTATAGAAAATCATAATATAACCATACATCTTAAATAAAGCAGTAAAAAGGGATAAAAAGGTCCAAATGACAACGCATTTTTCGGTCTTAAAATATTAGTTATGTTTGTATATCATTTCTAGCAGTAATCTTTGTGATACGATTGATTATATTAAAATATAATTTTATCTTTATTTTTAATTTTCCTATCTTTTCATTGTTATTAACATATTTAAATATTATGCGATAAAAATAAGTGTACATATTAACTGACATGGCTAAATGGCTTAGAAAAGGCTTAATATATAAAATTAGTTTTATTTAACTAAGTAGTTAGTATATACGAGGGGTGTTTTTTATGTTATCTATACTCTGTTCTTTAATAAGAGAGACAAACCGCCTCAACTCGCATCACATTAGGCATATTTAACTGACAGCAATTTTAGCGGTAAATTTATATGATCCATTTTCACAAGCATTTTCACAAAAAAATATATTTTGTTTAAACACTATAGAAGCACAAAAAAATAATCGGAAAATACTTAACAAAAATATTTACTCGATCTACTGTGTCCACAAAATAGCGGCACTAAATTACCAAATATGGGCAGGGTAAACATGACCAGCAATTAGCCAATCATAAGTCTATATTTTGGCGGGCCATTTTCAATTTTGTCTCTCTTATTAAAAAACAGTGTATACCTATCTACGAAAGAAACGAGTTGGAAAACAAAAAACAAATTTAACGTAAGAACAATTAACACTAACACACTTATTCCAAAGTTTCTTTAATAACGCTATGCCTTCGAAAAAATTTTTTTGGTAATTCCGCAAAATATGATCCCACAGTGCTTTTCATGTCGTCATTCGCTAAAAATCGGCGCCCTCAAGTGTTTTTTGAGTTTTGGAAAGATGATAGTCATAGCGAGCGAGCTCGGGACTGTAGGGCCTGTACGGACTTTGTGCCTTATGCACTCTGCAGTTGTGCCGAGTGTTCTGAGTAAAATTCTGCGGTCTTTTTGCGCGTATTCAAATTCTTAATTGTGTCTATTGTCGACGCTTCCCGTTATTGTAGTCCCTTTTGGCATATACTCAATTAAGAAACTCCCATTCGCGTTCCAGAAAACTGGGCCAATCACGTTTCCCGTAGAAAAATGCACTTTTGCCTTGGGCGGTGGATAGCCCTTATCAACCCATTGCATGGACTTTCGACATGGCAGGGTCCCAGTGGTGTACAAAACTTTCATCCCCAGGTATAGCAAGCGCCAAATAAGATGGCGAGAGGAGGGGTTGCGCAGAAGCCGTTTTTATAAACGTTCACGTTATATATTTTACTCTAATAAATTATTAATTTATTAAGTGATAGATGTATAGTTTACGGCACCTATGGTATCTTGCAAATTGATGTAAAACTAAATACAAGTCTCCCCAATACTTCTAATCCTGCGCGAACTTACCCCTCCGCTCGCCAGCTTATCTGGCGCTTGCTATACGAGTCTATTTAAGAAGTCTTCATCTTGAGATAAAACTGTCAAATTCTTTTTTTAAATTTGACGTCCACATAGTTCTGGACTGAGCAGCCTGGGAATCCATCGTGTCGACACTTTGCTTATTTCCAAATCTTCTTGTAGTATTTTAAAAACACTACTCGGCGATCAGTCAGTTTACTTTGTTGATGATTTCTTCAGTTTGTGCTTCCAAAAGTCTTCCACAATTTGGTTCATCATGAATGGATTCTCTGCCCCATTTGAACTGCTTACACCAAAATTTAAATTAGAAATGGAGCAGGCTATTTTCTCCATACATTGACCCCATTCCCTCATGAATATTCTTCGGGCTACTGCCTTCTTTTGATAAAAATTTAATGACGCTTCTGCGTTCAAGTTTCAAAATCACTCATTTTCTCTTTAAACGAATGTAAAAGTAACAAATTTTAAGCGATTCGAATCAAACTTGGAGATGACACTATAAAATGTCACAGAAATTTGTCACTATAGCATATTGTTTTCATAGCTAGGTAGAAAACATAAAAAATTCCACTTGTATAGATTTCATATTATCATTTCTTAAAATTTATTTTATAACTTTATGTTACTAAGTAAGCTTTTTAAATGATTAACCAACTACTAATTTATATCTGTTTTAATAGATGTTAGTTCACAATATCTATTAATATTTTTCAGTATGATCAATATCAGAGATTTGCAACAGAAGAATATGTTTTACAGTCTGGTGGTGTGCTATGTCCTCAACCCGGTTGTGGCATGGGCATTCTTGCAGATGCTGAATGTACAAGAATTACTTGTATAAATGGCTGCGGCGTATGTATCTATACACACTTAATACGTCCTTTATTTATAAAGAAGTGATTTCAGTACGTATTTTGTCGGTTGTGCTTGCAAGGTTATCATATAGGAGACTGCCAAATAACCGAAAATCCAAGCACAAATGGAGATTGCAGGTACAATGTTGATCCTACTCGAGCAGCCGAAGCTAGGTGGGATGAAGCATCCAGGGTAACAATTAAAGTCATGACTAAACCCTGTCCGAAATGTAGAACGCCAACGGAGAGAGATGGTAATATAAAATAATTTTTGTTTACTTTTATTTCTTCTTAATACAAATTTCATCTGCAGGTGGTTGTATGCATATGGTCTGCACTAGAAGTGGCTGTGACTTCCATTGGTGTTGGGTTTGTCAAACACCATGGACCCGTGAATGTATGGGCAATCATTGGTTCGGATAGTAAACTTTTTACATATTTATTATGGATGTTTTTGTTGAATAAATATTATTTGTTTTAATATATGTGTTTTAATGAAGATGTGCAAAATAATAATTTTATAAAAATGTTTTTAATAACATAAAACAAGTCCCGTTTTGTGATTTGAAAATAACTGATGTAAATAGAATGTTCAATTTAAGTTTCACGTCATTTCTTTTGTTTTGCAGCTGTCAACTCTTATATTTTTATATATGCAATGTATAATACTTTCGATTATACCGGGTAGCGAAAAAGGCAACAAGGTATTTTTTTATATCGAATGAACTTTTAATTATGCCATGTATGCAATAGATATTATTTCAGAATAATTGAAACATACATGAGTAGGTAAACCCCACCAGTTTTGTATAATACAAAGGTATTTTTAATAATATAAAATATTACTAAAAATCTGGTGTGAAGAACACAAATGCAGGTTCACTATTAATATTTTCTGTGAACGTGTCCGAATATATCCTATCCCCAGAGACGTAGATACGTATTTCGCTTTTCTACAAGCTCATCGGTACGCCCCTGCTGGAGAAAGGATATTTCCAGACACATTCACAGAAAAGAACCACCTCGCCCTATCGGGGCGTACCGATGAGCTTGTAGAAAAGCGAAATACGTATCTACGTCTCTGGGGATAGGATATATTCGGACACGTTCACAGAAAATATTAATAGTGAACCTGCATTTGTGTTCTTCACACCAGATTTTTAGTAATATTTTATATTATTAAAAATACCTTTGTATTATACAAAACTGGTGGGGTTTACCTACTCATGTATGTTTCAATTATTCTGATACATTACACATGCGGTTAAACCGTAGGCACCGTGAAGGCACAAACAAAATGCAGTTTTCTAGAGAGATTGGCTGTGCTAACCTTTGGAAGGGCGTCGTTACTTCACATTAATTATGTGGACGGTATGCGAGGTACTTCGGCTGTCTGACAACAGGTAGCGCCGAATTTACTTCTGCGCTCGGTCTGGATAATTACGGTGATAGGGCGAGGTGGTTCTTTTCTGTGAATGTGTCTGGAAATATCCTTTCTCCAGCAGGGGCGTACCGATGAGCTTGTAGAAAAGCGAAATACGTATCTACGTCTCTGGGGATAGGATATATTCGGACACGTTTACAGAAAATATTAATAGTGAAACTGCATTTGTGTTCTTCACACCAGATTTTTAGTAATATTTTATATTATTAAAAATACCTTTATAAGATATTATTTCGTCTGCTACGACCTTCAAAAACTTCAATATTATTGAAATTTGTACAAACTTTGAATTGTTCTTACAGATGGTAATGTAAATTTTAGATTACGTAACATACATCTATAAGCTGCGGGTGATTTATAATACATACAAAGAAAGAGCTAATTCTTTCTCTGATTTAAGTCACTTTCCTTTTGTCTTATGAAATAGATGCATATTTATAAAAGTTTTTAGCGGTTTACTTTTATATATCAGCAAATTCTGGAGTAGTGCGCTAACAGAAAATGATTTCTTCTTTTTAATCTATAGGTCTGCGATTGTTTTCCTGATGTTACCCGACAGGGTGCGGTAAACTGAAATTATCTCGAAATCAACAGTACGATTCGACGCCTAGATGTCGAAACCTATTTTGGCTACGCTAAAGTGCATAATCATTGTGCGTCTTTATATATTTCTTCAATCAACGCTATGTTGCTATTTAAAAGAAATTAAGATGACGGCAATACGCTAAAGGCTGATATCACTGAAATTTGATATACTCTAAGAAATGCAGAATACAATCTCATTTATCACCCCACAATTTTATAATTTTAAATTCATTCGTTTCAAAAAAAAAACCTACCCAGTATATATAGAAGAAACCCGTTAAGTTCAATTGTACGTCATTGATGACGTTTACATGTTTTCATAACTGTACTAGAGAAACTAAAAAAGATAGTTTGTTAAACTATATTTGAAAGGTTTTATTTCATTAATTCAAATACAAAATATTATAAATTGATAATAATATAGGCATTCATGGCAAATAAACACATAATTTCCGTTTCAATATTAAACGTTTCTTGTATATTTTTAACAGGGTAATAGTTACTTGCGGTGTTGAAAGATAATATATCTGTCAACTAAGCCTAGTTTTGTGTACATTTTTCTCGTTTATTTTGATCGTTTAAAAACAGTTCCTTTTAGAACTACATTGGCTTCTTTATCTCGTTGCGTTATTTGGATATAATGCCGAAAGATTACTGTAAACAGTCGAAGCAATTAATTGCTTCATTATTGACCTTTTTATAGTTAATATCTTATAACCTTATAACTGACATCTTGCCAGCAACATATATAGGACGTGTCGTTATGGATCTCGTGTGACCTACAATTGGAGGATATAACGTGTTTTCTCTATAAAACGCTACCCGAAACAGTCTGTACATTTTACAAATGTTAATATTGTGATGAACTTGTTTTTCGCTTAAATAAAATTAACGGTAATTAAAAACACTATAGGTATTAATAATAAAACACTAAATAATACTTCAAAACTAATAACAATAATAACAGTATTTATTTAAATATTTATTTGACATTTATAAGTACTATCAACTTGGCTGCGCTCACTTCAATGAATGTCCTGAATCCCTTTCGAGTGGTATATATAGTCCTGCTTGCGCGACGAGAATATTTCGAACTCTGGTGTTATTCCAGGAGGCCCGCGAACGTATTGACGCGTACGGCAGGTGTCGTCATTTCATGACTCCCATTACAGTATTAATTACAAATCCGGTGAAATTTTTGCGAAAAACTGGAGGAAATACACAAAATGAATCAATTTTTCGAATCAATGTAACTGGTTCCGTAACAATTACAAAACCTTATGAGCATCAACGTAGGACAATAGTGACCTGGTTAGTCAAAATATCTGAAAATTAGAGAACATCGATTCGACATCGTACACGACAATTGGACATTTCGACCAGCTTCGTTCAGTGAAAACTTAAAAAGAAGACATTTAGAACATCATGATGTGGATTCTCGGTTTTTTCAAAAAATCATCTAGACTGATGAAGCTCATTTTCAACTAGTTGGCTTCGTGAACAACCAAAATTATTTGTTTCGAGTTTTGCGAAACTTGCGTAATTCATGAGATTGGATGAGGGTGGTTCAATGAATCCTTAGATCATCCAAGAGGTGGTGCTAGTAATATGACAAAAATTCGCATTTAGTAAGCGTCGTTTGCTATTAGACTGATGTAACATGAATTTCGTGCGATGATTAAATACTTTTATTTAAAAGGTTTAACACTGAAAGAGGTCACAGCCGAGTTGGATGAAATTCATGGTACCTATATCTGCTCCTGTGTTTGCGACTGTTTACAATTGGGTAAATGAGTTTAAACGTGACCGTACATTCACAAAAGATGAACATCATTCAAGACGTCCAGTAGAAATGACTTCTTTCGAAATTATTGACAAAATCCACGAAATGGTTTTGAGTGATCGACGAATCAAAGTACGCGAAATAGCTGAGGCCACAGGCATATCACAAGGTACAGCGTTTTTTATTTTACACGAAAAATTGGGTTTGAAAAAATCTCGGCAAGATGCGTGCCGCGTTTGCACTCAGTGGAAAATAACCCTTTCCCGGCAACTTCTTTACTTTTCCGTGCAGTACTTCGACGGCCCGTCCCGACCCCATCCCAGGGTTGGCGGCCCTGCGCAACGTCTGGTTATCCGATCTCTCTATATTTACGCGACCGGTCACTAAACACACGCACGAGCGCGCCAACATACAAAACCCTACACTTACGCGCTCACACAAACACAAAACCACACACCCAGAGAGAGACGCAAGCTGCCAGCAGCAACCAACACACAAGTTCAAACCCAGAAGAAGACACAAGCTGCTAGCAGCGGACAACACATATGTTTACACCTTGCTATCTGTTTTTGGAATACTAAGGCATGATTTATTATTATGCAATTGGAATGTATCTTTGAATAATTTTATCCATAGCAACTCAATTATTTGACATTTGTATACTGTCATTTATATTTTATATCCTTGATAAAGGCATCATTGCCGAAACATGTAGGGTTGTTTTAAATATATATACTTTGAAGTAAACCGTGAAGTTTAATCGCCAACTGATTGAATTTACTATATATATAAAACAATTGATAAATTATTGGAGTTTTTCGGCTTTTATATGATATGAAATTTTTTTATTTGAAAAATATGGTCTACGTTGGGACTATATACAGTGAAAGCTCTCTTAACGGACATCTCTCATGAGCGGACATTTCTCTTAAACGGACATTTCTGTGGTGACCAACCTGATACATACGATTTTCTTGAGACGCCAAGCTCTCTTAAGCGGTCGCCCTGTAGAACGGACGCGGACACCGTGAGACACTCCGTAATCGGCAAAAAGCTCTCTTACGCGGACATGACGCTCTCTTACGCGGACATGACGCTCTCTTGAAGTTGAACTGCATATTTTTTCTAAACACTGAGTAAATCCCCGAAACGTTGGGTAAATTCCCGTTTAAAAATATCGTTTTTATCCCGTATTCAGCACTTTTTTCACGTCGCGTCGTTAGTGTGAAGTGTGCCGCGTATGTATGCAAAATGAGCGCTAACAAGAGAAACTTTTTAACTTTAAAAGAGAAAATGGAAATTATTAATACATATGATAAAGAAAGAGTTAGTGTACGTGCATTAGCCAACCGATTTAAAATTGGAAAAACCCAAGTTGGTAAAATAATAAAGCAAAAAGAAGAGTATAAGGCAAAATGGCAATCAGGAAGTAACATTAACGAGAAAAGAAGATTCTTCAAAACTGAAGGTCTCAATGTGGATAAATTATGTTACGATTGGTTTGCAAAAGCCAGAAGCAAAGGCATTCCAATATCTGGACCTATAATACAAAGCAAAGCTAAAGAAATTGCAGAAGGGCTTGGTTATCACAATTTTCATGCGTCTGATGGGTGGTTACATAGATTTCGTACACGTCATAATATCAGCTTCAAGTGCATATCTGGGGAAGCAGCCAGTGTCAATGCAGATGATGTTACTCAATTTTTTGAAAAGATTCCATCTTTGTTACTAGGTAAGAAAAGTTAGTTCAAATTTAAAACAAAAAATAAAACATCAAAAATTAAAAAAGATAAAAATCTTACTTTTTTGAATTTTGATTGGGCTTGTAGGTTATCAGCCAGAAGACGTGTACAATTGTGATGAAACAGGACTTTTTTTCCGAGCTTTACCAGACAAGACATTAGCTTTGAAGACAGAAAAGTGTTCTGGGGGAAAGTTATCAAAAGAGCGACTTACTGTCTTGCATTGTGTGAGCATGTCAGGCGAAAAAGAACCGTTGCTGGTCATCGGAAAAGCAGCACGACCACGAGCATTCAAAAAACTTGATTTAAAATTGTTACCTGTGGTGTGGAAATCTAATAAAAGAGCGTGGATGACTACAGATATCATGATGGACTGGTTGTCAGAGTTTGATAGGAAAATGGGCAGACAAAAGAGAAAGATTTTATTATTTATGGATAATGCAGGTTCACATCCTACAGGTATGAAATTGAAAAACATTAAAATATTATTTTTGCCTCCCAACACTACAGCTTGTGCCAACCTTTAGACCAAGGAATCATTCGCAATTTTAAAGTATTTTATAGACAACTTATTTTAAGACAAATTTTATCTGTAATGGATAACATTAATTCTGCACGTGAACTTTCAAAATCGATAGATTTATTAGAAGCTATCTATTTTATACATAATGCTTGGCAGAAGGTAACACCAGAAACAATACGAAATTGTTTTTCAAAGGCAGGATTAAAAAAAAAATGCAACAATATGAGCAATGGGAGGCAGAAGATGATCTGCCTTTGTCCATACTATCGGAAACTGGAATAACAGAAATCAATTTAGAAGATTTCATAGCAATTGATGCAAATTTGGCAATCGAAGATGACATATTGGAAGTCACTGATATGACTGAAGAATATGAGGCTAGTAGATCAGAGGAAATCTCAGATGATGATGTGGACCCAGAAAAAGAAAATGAAGGTCAAGAAGTAACTACGTTTGAGGAAGTTTTGAAGATAATAGAAGAGATAAAATTGTTTGCCAAGAACCAAGATGATTTTATCGGTTTTCAGATGATTAAAAATGTAGAAACACATTTTCAAAAAAAATATTTAGAACGTAAACAAACTAAAGTAAGACAAACAAGCTTGCTTGTATTTTTTAAAATGTATCTACTTTTAGTACTTGTGTACCTCTCATACAAATAAATAAAAAGTTAGAGTTGCCATAATTTTTACTTCTCTTTAAAATGAGAGACCTGTAAAAATGAGCTGCTTCTCTTGAGAGGACACCTCTCTTGTGGGGACAAAATTTAGGGAACCGTCGATGTCCGCTCAAGAGAGCTTTCACTATATATATATATATATATATATATATATATATATATATATATATATATATATATATATATATATGTATAGTAAATTCAATTTGTTGGCGATTTAAGGTCTGGTTTTACTTTAAAATATATATATTTAAAACAACCCTACATGTTTCGGCAAATGATGCCTTTATCAAGGAATATAAAATATAAATGACAGTATATTAATGTCATACATTTGAGTTGCTATGGATAAAATTATTCAAAGATACATTCCAATTGAATAATAATAAATCATGCCTTAGTATTCTAAAATAGATAGACAACAACAAAAAAAAAGGAAACGCAAGACATGAGTTATTATTATGTATGCGCCCGTGGAACGTCTTAGGATGTAAAGTTGTCGGCATTCGGCTTAAACGAGAAGGAAAACCACGAAAACCTACTCGGACAATCAGACAGGAATCAAAACACGGAACTATCATCATGATAAGCAAATGTATAGATATTTAAATAACTTAAGATAGATAATTATATAACAGCAGCATATATTATGATGGTAAATTGCAGATCGATACATAATTAAGTTATAGTATATACTGCTCAAATTTTTTATATCACTTCTGTTGTTGATTGAATTTTTTTCCTGTTTAATACTAATCATTTCTTTAATTTCCCTTTTCATTGTGTGTTGTTCTTCATCAATTATCTGTGTGTTTTCAAAATCGAAATGGTGATCGCGTTGTACCTACATTCTAATTTGATATTTGTAAATATTTCATATAAAAGCCGAAAAACTCCAATAATTTATCAATCGTTATATTTAATAAACGGCTAAGAAATTATCTAAACACTTATATATATAAACAACATAATATGTAAAAGATAAATATGAGATTTATAGTTCATTTAAAGTTAAATCGTAAAGTGACGAAAGTAACACTTTTTTGAGCGAGAGGATAGTAGTGCTCGCGAGCTTGAAAATGATTTTGACGAGTCCAACACTATACTTTTTCTACGACCTCGCCAACGGCATTATAACAAATTACAAAAATTGATGTAAACAAATATTTTATTTTGAATTAAAAATTAAAAAACTATAGATCATATTTAAATTAGTTATGATTTAAACATTGTTACATATAATATGTAGGCCATAAGGTCGATGGCTTCAAATTATCCCAATTTTGCGAAATATGCTGCTTGCATATTTCGAAGCTTGCACAATTTCCGAATATGAATTTGCGCTATTATCAGCCCTCTATTCAATGAATTTTACAGACTTCTTCATACCTCTTTCTCGATTTTTCTCGTAATAAGCCCGCATAGGTTTTGTCAGCTTGATTTACTATTTCTGGTGGTGTATTGGAATATCTAAATCACTTTCTGAATCAGAAATCATGATAAAGCTACAAACAGCACAAATTAACGTGATTTAAAAATTACGCGATATAGCAACAGCAGGCAACTGGACGCAGGTGAAAATGAGTGAAAATTTTCGTCACTAGGGACGAAAGTTAACATTATGGAATTTTCTCTCACTAGTGACGGAAATCAAATTTCCGCTGCACTATTCGGTGACGAAAAATGTCTTTTTATAAAGGGTCGTAGAAAAAAGCCATTGATCCAGCTCAACATGAAGTCTGTGGCTTCAAAGAGGTCACCTATCTCACCTTCATATACTATAAGGGGACATTCAGTTGCATTCTGGTTCCAGCCTGGCGAGGTTTTCCGCAGTCGTAAGTCGGTGTCTCAGTCAGTGTCTACTTATAGAACAATTCCCAACAGATGCCGTATCCTGTTGCATATCTTCTATTCATGACGAGGCAGCTCCGTTCCTGATAAGGGTAAGGTAGGTTAGAGGGGTTGGGCTACTTGAGCGGTTTCGAAGCTTCCAAATACTTCCTCTATTTATTATTTGAGTTGAAATTCTCTTGTATAAGTTGTTCTGCTAGCAGTAGTGGCGTAAATTTAGACTTCACTCTCAGCAGGCCGGCATTAGGCAAGTCACTGTATACTGGGAAATGGGGATTTGATAATATTTTATTATATTCTCTTACCAGGCTTTCCTGTCTGCGGATGGTGGGAGGTGGAGCTAGTTATTTTAATTGTTTCATTGAGTCTGGTGTAAATCATGTATGTGATGTTTTAAGCTGACGTTTTAAGGGTGGATGTGTTCGCGCGAGTTTATAGATTATGTTAATTCTGGTGTTTAACTTTAATGGCAGTGTGTCGTTGATGTTTTTTTATATGTATAAGTATTCGATCCATTGTTACTTCTATTTTGAATATGGATTGTGACGTAGAAAATTGTTATTAAAGTTGGTTTATTTGCAGCTTTAGACGTTCTTTATTATTATGCAATAAAATAATTTATTGATAAAGTATTTTTATTTTTCTCTATACCGAAATTTTAGTGGCATCCCTCGTATATGTCAAGAATACGTTTATTAAATTTTGGTTTAATACATCTTAACAATATAAAATATTATGAATATCTGTAACTTAAATCTACAATAGAGAATATAATCAAATTCTAACTGATTTAGTTAATAAATTATATGGTTATTTTTAATTACTAATACTACTATTACAACATATTACTACTAGTACATATATGATTTCTTGTTATTTTTTCTAAGAGTTTGGAAAATAATGAATTACGAAATTGAAATATACTGTTTCTCTGTTCCACACTAAACAAAATTATCTTGTTTGTCTCTGGTCAAACTTTATCGCGCTCAAGTGCAACAAATAAATAAATTATCGTTGGAAACATTTTATACAATTAGTGCCAGCAAGGTCTTGAATGTGCGAGGATGTATTTGGTAATATTATTAATTTTGGTGCCAGTATTATTATTTTACTTAAAAAATAGAGGGAAATACCAAATATGGAAAAAATTGAACGTTCCAAGTCCAGAACCAACTTTCTTCTTTGGTAATATGAAAAAGGTGGCAACGTTACGTTCTTCGATAATAGAAGCATATGATGAAATTTACAAGTAATTGTTTTTGAATATAAAATACTTTGTGATGCTCCAAAAATATTGAAATGCTTTTACAGAAAATTTCCTGATTGCAAATATGTTGGAATATACATAATGGATAGACCGGCGATTTTAGTAAGGGATCCAGAAATAGTCGAAGATGTTTTAGTAAAAAACTTTTCGTATTTTCATGACAACGACTTGGATATCAATATCGAAAATGATCCCATCTTTGGGGATAATCCGTTTACTTTAAAAGGGGAAATTTGGAAAAAGAAAAGAACACAACATTTATCAAGTTTAACGCCAGCTAAAGTGAGTAACTGTTTGAAAAAGTGAATTGTTGAGTAAGATTTACTTTAACTATATTATATTTAATATTTATAAATGAATTAAATCACATTTATTAGCAAATAATGCGAAAGCAATACATATTAATTAGATATAAAATGGTTTTGGGTTAAAAAAAGGTCAAGCAAATTTGTTTTTATCTTTGATAATAATTTGATACAGCATGTATATAACACTAAAATTAATAAATAGATAATAAAATTTAGCCTTGATAGTTGAATAGTTTCCAATAAGAAAATTGAATAAAGTAATATGTGGACTCATTAATACAGCAGACCAATTTCCGTGCGCGCCATGTGCGCTGATGTAACATACAACGCTGCTATAATATGTACTATTCTTATTTTTCGTGTGTTTATGCATATTACTTTAATAGCAGAAAACCAAATGTATATTTAATTATTTCTGATAGAATAAATGTGTCTACTTCTATACTTATATCGGTAACAAGCTCATGTTGCGTCCCTATTCTATCGCATATTCTAATATATTACGAATTACACTCCCATACCCCATACCGGCGGAAATTGGTCTGCTCTACTCATTAATTAATATAGTTGCACTAAGTATGTGTTTTATTTGATTTTTTTATTCCTACAACAATTTTTTTTAGTGGTAGTAGATGTTTTTTTTACGTTTTCCAAATTTATTGAGCATTATCACAGAATAACAGAAAGAACAAATAATTTTTTTTGTTGATTTAGATTTTTGTGCGCCAAATCCAGTCAGCCATTTTGAAACTATGTCAAACAATGCTTGGAATGTTTTTATATGGTTTATTTAAGCGCTAAAGTTTTTTAACAGAAATTTAACTTAACAAAAGGGTAAAAGTGTTAAATTAAATATATTAAAACATTTATAAATACTGTAATAATATAAATTTTCTATAATCAAATAAGTTTTAATGCTTTTAGTTTCCTATTTTTATTCCAGGCTCAAGTATGTATATACAGGCTGTCCCGTAAAAAACGCCAACATTCATAATTCCGTTATTTATTGTCCGGTTTTATTTAAACAAAAAGTAAATTTAATAGCATCAAAAACACTATAAGATAGCAGTGTTTTATTTGTTTTCAATTGTTTTCATTAATGTCAAACGACAGTCAAGTTTTTTATTTTAAATGGCTACATATATATTTTTGGCTATATTCGGATTGGTTTTTTTTTCTGAATTCAACGATGTATAACATGTTTATTTTTGATAAACGTTTATTGCAAAAAAAAAACTTTATAAATTTCATCTTTGTCTTCCATTATTTATAAATATTCGAATGTGTCATGAAATATTTGAAATGTAAGTATTATAAATATTATTATAAGAAACAAAACACTTTACATTAAATGTTGAAATTGCCCGCCACCTTGTTCAACACATATCGCACATCTCCTAATTACTCCAAAGGTCGCATTTAAAAGACAAGCGGCAGGTACTTCTTGACAAGTGTTAATAATTCTTTGTCTTAAAATGTCAACATTTTCTGGAGTTGTTAAATAAACTCGATCTTGTAGATAAGCGCACAACCAAAAATCGAGGGGCGTAAGATCCGGTGAACGCGCAGGCCACTCGATAGGACCGGATGTTCCTATCCACCTATTTCCAAATTGGGTGTTCAACAAATCAGTATTTACTCTGGCGTTGTGCGCGGGAGCCCCATCTTGTTGAAAAAATATTCTATTTAAATTTGCCAAATGTAATTCATCTAAAAAGTTTTGGAGATTTTCGTGTAATAAAGTGTAGTATTTTTCTTGATTTAAGCAACCATCTATGAAAAATGGCCCAATTAATTGATCACCTAAAATGCCACACCAAATATTTACGTTGAAACGTCTTTGAAAATTATTTTCAATTACAAACCTCGGATTGTCTGCACTCCACTGTCGATGTATGTTTCTATTAAAAATACCGTTGTTGCTAAAAGTGCATTCATCAGACCAAATTATCCTTCTGTAAAAATTCGGGTATTGTTCTAATGCATTTAAATAAAAACGACCAAACTGGATTCTTCGGCCAGGATCATTTTGTTCTAATGCATGAACTTTTCGAGCTATGTACGGTTTAAGTTTGTGTTTTCTTAAAATACCATGAACTGTAGTTTTTGATACCCCAATATTATGTGCAATTTCGCGAATCGAAGTTCGTGAATTTTGCTGTACTGCAAGAAGAACATCTAATTCCTTATCTTCGGAGAATTTCCGTTTTTGTGTTTTTGGTTTGGTAAATGATCCATAATTTCTTAAATTCTTTTCAATTCTCTGAAATATTTTCGAACCTGGAGCTTCTCTGTCCGGAAAACGAGCACTGTACCGACGAACTGCTTGAAGGCGATTTGTATTACATTCAAAGAACACTTGTAACATGTCCGTTAATTCATTGTTATTCATTTTTAACGAAAATACGCTTTTTGTTGCGGCAAAACGTTCAAACAGGATAATACAGAAAACTTAATAAAGTCAAATTGACACTTAAGGCTCATTGACATAATGCTAGTGGACTGGGCCAAGTCTACTATAATGAAAGATGAAATTTATAAAGTTTTTTTTTTATTTTTTATTATTAGGAGATGTGCGATATGTGTTAAACAAGGTGGCGGGCAATTTCAACATTTATTGTAAAGTGTTTTGTTTCTTATAATAATATTTATAATACTTACATTTCAAATGTTTCATGACACATTCGAATATTTATAAATAATGGAAGACAAAGATGAAATTTATAAAGTTTTTTTTTGCAATAAACGTTTATCAAAAATAAACATGTTATACATCGTTGAATTCAGAAAAAAAATACAATCCGAATACAGCCAAAAATATATATGTTGCCATTTAAAATAAAAAACTTGACTGTCGTTTGACATTAATGAAAACAATTGAAAACAAATAAAACACTGCTATCTTATAGTGTTTTTGATGCTATTAAATTTACTTTTTGTTTAAATAAAACCGGACAATAAATAACGGAATTATGAATGTTGGCGTTTTTTACGGGACAGTCTGTATATGTATTTATTTCGTCGTGATACCAATTTTTTTTATAATATATATTTTGAAACAAATTTGTATTAAAAGTAATTTTGTTCATACATATTCTAGTAAACTGGTGGACAAAAAAAACTGTCCATCTCATTTTCATTTTGTAGACTAACTAATATGCAGAACCTAGAACTTTCTACAAATAAATAATACTTTATTTTGTTATTTCATGTACAAATAAAGAAAACATAATACTGTAGTAGCTGATATAGTTTAGTATTTTTATTTACAATTATTTTGAAATCAACCGCTTAAATATCTTGACAAAGTTTAAATATTTTAACATAGTTTCAAAATGGCGACGGCGTAAACAATAGCTCCAAGGCCATGAAAAATGAACACTAAAACATCAAAGGCACCGCGGATTTGGTCCTTTCTGTTATTCTGTGGCATTATTTACATTTTCTGTTAGAAATGTTAAATTCTTATACATTTTGCTATGTTCCACTTCTTATATAGCTTTTATATATTTATTAATTGTTTTTATACTTATTTTATTATACTTTTATTGTAATTTATCGACTCATAGAATTTTTATTTTTTCATTCTGTAGTAAAATGGAAACTGTATATTTCTATATTAATATTTAAAGTCTAACCTAGAACATAGATTATACGAGTATATAACGAGCCATCGAAAAAATTCATAATTGGAGTAGACTGTGAAATTGGGTTGGTACTTTAGCCACTTCCACATAATGACACATTACTTGATGCTTGACAGTTTCATTGGGTTTCATTGTAAAAAAAGGTTATGGCATTGAAATGATACTACAACAAAAAAGAAAACAAATAATTTATTTAATATCAAAATCATAATCAAAATTTACATATAGCTGCAGAAGTTGTTGAAAATGTTGTCCATTTACATCTAAACACAAACCAACTCTTCTCCACAATCCAGCAAAAACTTTATGCAGCATTTGCGGTGACAAAATTCCACTCGGCTTAAATAATCCACTGGATAAAGTTCATGAAAACATTGCAGCTTGTAAGGATGACAATGTAAGACTTTTTTAAGAATGAATTGGCACGTACCATAAGATAAATTTGTTTGTTGGGACACTACTGAAATGGATGTTTTTGGATTTTCATCAATAATATGCCGAAGGGCTTCAATATTATCAGCTGTACGTTTAGATGGCCGTCCACTTCCAGTTTTTCGACCGACGCTACCAGTCTCTCTGAATAACTTTACATAATTTGTCAAAACCTTGTAAAAATCATTGTAGTAAACACTAATTCAGGATGTTCTTCACTAAAATCAGCCATGCATTCCATAATTGAATACTGCCACTCGCCATTTACTTTCACACCTGTACGGAAGTAACATTCAATAATTTTTGCTTTTTGTTCTATGTTGAATACCATTTTTTAAATAAATTTAATTTTTTTAATAAGAGTTTTGAAAAATTTGACACAAACTTTTAGTTTCAATGTCAAATAATAAATGTCATTATGTGGAAGTGGCTAAAGTACCAACCCAATTTCACAGTCTACTTCAATTATGAATTTTTTCGATGGCTCGTTATAAACAAGATTAAATGACAGCAATGCATGACATGACGTAATAAATTGACGATGACGTGAATCAACTGCTAAATAAATTTCACTAGAAAATCAAAATAAGGTCATATTCGCGGATGTCATAGAAAGCAGACAAGTTAGTCAAATAGAAACATATCCTTAACATGTTTCGTTTATTAAGACAAAAAAATCTGTTGCAATTAACAAAACTTTAAATTGGAAGAAATTTGAAACTTTTGTCTGCGGTGGCTGTAAACAAATCGTGGTAGCAAGCCTGCAACTTTTGCTTTTGGTGTTTCTTCTTCCTCCTCTTCATCTTGTTTATTTATGATGTTCTGTACGCTGCTTTTCTCTGTAGATTCTCCGGATGTGATGATGTCACTATTAACTTCAATATAAGTTCTCCACATTTCAGTTAAAGTGCGTATCTGTGCATATCGGGATCATTATTAACAGTTACTGTGTTCTGTGATATCCTGAGATGATGCAGCGTAACAGTTTTCAACAAATGTCATGTGTTTGAAGCAATCTTGCTTTGCGAAGTTTGGTTATAGACATCATACACACGAGAATTGCATACAAAATAGTTAACATTTACAGGAGAAAGGTCTTGACTATCGTCCACGCTTTCAATCGTTTTATGTCGTCCATGCTTTACGGTATCGAAGGAACGTCACTAAAATACCTCGATCTTTTCTACTTTTCCACAATCAGCAATTTATTTTTAATTGTGCCACTCATGTTAGCTGTAACTTTTAGTATGGTTTTTCAATTCTTTGACAATTTTCCACCACTACAAGATTCGCCTTTGAAGTTCAAAGTTTTGTCAGGCATTAATTTATAAAGTAGCCCTGTTTCCTTTGTGTGAAATATGTGATCTTCTGAAAACTGTTTTCGTAGATTTGGCCACAAAATTGCCAATTCTGTTTATAAAGTTTTGTCAAATCTGGAGATGCTGGAGGAAAATTAATAATTCTTGTATCGAAAAATTCTTGCAAAAAGGCTATTATTTCTCGAGATTTGTGCGCTGGTGTATTATCATGCTGGAAATACCTTTCCGTAAGTTCATTATTATGAAGTTTATTAATAAATGGTTCTAATAATTCATTTCGATATCTTTCAGCAGTTATGGTTTTTAAAAAATATAGGCCCAATAATTTGTTTTCTTGAAACTGATAGCCAGATGCCCATTTTTTGTGGATGTAGCTTAGTTTCCAGAAATTCATGAGAGTTTTCTGTAGACCAAATTTTCATATTTTGCTTGTATAAATATCCTGAAAGATGGAACCAAGCCTCATCTGAAAAGAAGTATTTGTCGAGAATGTTATTGTTTATTTTTTATGTTATTTAAAAACCATAGACAATACTGTGTTCTCGTAACAGAATCTACCTGTTTTGAGTTCCGAAACGCTTGAATTTTATATGGAAAGAACTTTAAGTCCTTTTTTCAAATGGTATGCCATGTTCCCATTGACAAATTAACTTGTGATAGTTTTACGATTGATTTCTTGGGTGAGTTGTCCATTCGACATCGAATATTTTCTATGCAATTTGCTGTTAATTTTCTAGGGGCTCCACCGCCAGTTCTATAGTAACTTTGAATAATAAATATTTTATGTTGTAACTCTAACATTATAATAAAATAATTTAAAAAATATAAACGTTTATAATTTGAATTTACGTTTTACAACTGTCAGAATTTGAAGTTTTCTAAAGCTTGGCATGTGCATTAATCTTAAAAAACAGCCTGCTATAGTAAAGAAAGGTTTTCAAGGCACGTTATTTTCCAAAATAGATGTACAGTACTGTGCAATAAAATCTGGGACAAACATATTTAAGTTGCGTAATTAAGGTCTCATACTTACGGAATGTCAGTCCGGTCAGTGTCATTTTTTCCGTAAATTTTCAGACATTAGATAAAATTATTAAATTATATAGCAACATAATTGAGATTTTCTAAACATTAAAGTATCACTAAAGATGCCTCAACATTTAAATCAACTGATGAAAGCCAAGATTGTCTCGAAAATAGCAGATGGTTGTTCAATACGAAGAATGGCAACGTTTTCTAATTTAAATAAAAATGTAAAAAGAAGCGGTGGATGCAGGACGGGTTGTTAGCAAGGAAAATGGGTTGTGGACGTTCTAGAAGCAGCTTTGACGCTGATGATGCGGCTTTGATAAATTACATAAGAATGAATCTTTTTACTAGGAAAGCAGTTACAGAAACATTTTTTCCAGCTTCTGGATCTAAGCTGACGAATGCGTGCTTCCAATTTAAAAAATTCTATTACCTCTTCAAAGATTTTGTTAACCGACAAAAATAAGCAGTCGCGATTACTATTCACTTTAAATAATATCAATAATGGGGAGGACTTCTGGGACAGAGCAATATTTATGAATGAAAAATGAAAGCACAATTGAAAAATTGTCCTACAGTGGAAAAGTGTGAGTATATAGATCACCGCATTCTCGACTTAATGAAAATTATATTCACCGCTCACAGAAATGTGGAAGGTTTTTGGTAAACGCGTGGACCTGGATGAGTTTGCTGGTTTTGGTGTTTGCTGGAATATTGATATTGACCTTTTGTTGCCACTACATATTGCAGTGGAATGTGCTTTTAATTGCTAATTAGATTTAAGTTCGCACTGCAACTTAGTCTGCCGGCTGTCTTCAGTCGTGTTGCCTTCCTTGAGCTCACTTCTCCAGGGTCGATCCTCTCGGATTCAGGTAATGTCATAAAATAATACAAGGTGTCAGACAAATTATACAAACATTTTCCCCCTTAAAATTTTATTTAAAGAAAAGAAAAAAAAAAAAAATCAACTTTACTAAGTGTAACGTTGAACTGTTAAATGCACAGCAACAAGGATAAAAAAGGCTTGGATATCATATGAAGATACAAACCATTAAAAAACCTTGAATTGAATAATCACGAGCAAAGATAACAAAATTAATAATATACAAGAAAATTTATCAGATGTCAACAATAAATTTTACCCAACACTCAAACGTCAAAATAAAGATTTGTTTATCTTGCGCGCGAAATCAAATTCTGACCGTCATGCATGCATTAACATGACATCACACAAACTTGTCCCCACTTTCCTACGTATTGAAATATTTATGTGAATAAAAACCAAACTCCATAAAAACAGTCTAACAAATTTTCTAGATATTTTTCTGAATATATATAAAAAATTTTACAAAAGTTTACAAATTATTTATAGCGCTTTCTTCAATATATTAAAAATAATTATAAAAGGTACCTACATTAATTAATGTAATACAGCACGAGAGATTCCTTTTCTTTAGATAGGTGTTTCAAATAAATTAAATTACAAGTATAAAAGACTTGTAAAACCACGACAACTTATTTTTAGACACAAACGACGCACCAAAAAACTATAACGAATTATCCAAGATATAATATCTATTAGACAAAATTAAGTCGTGTCTAATATTCACTTATGACCACCTATCTTCAAGGACATTAATCAATCTCTAAAAATGAAGGTCCTGGAAACGCTAGAGCATCCCTACCTAAATAACAACTCAAAAATAATACTAAAATGTATATCTCTCAAAACACGCTCTAACATCCAGGATGGCGCCAACTTTGAATATCAATCTAGCCCTGGAACTACAGTCATGGATAAAAATCAAACATTACAAAATTCATCTTATAAAATTTAAATTTATATCGTTCCCCGTCTGAAATAAAATATATATAGACACCAAAATAAAATATATAAATTTATAAATGTTCTTCAAATAATGTTCAATATAGTTCTGCTATTTTTTTCTTTCTTCTGAAGAGAAAAATCCATGGCACTTCCCCAAATTTATCCGAGGACAAAGTCAGAACATTCCTAATCTTTGTTCAAGGATAAATTTCCGCACTATCACTTGAAACAATGTCGCACTCTGTCTTCGTTCCCCGCACTAACATGTTGCATTGCTGTGCAGCAGGATCCTCGTCCTCATGGTGCAGTAATGATGCAGCGAACAATTACAGCATCTCATATACATTCTGTATAAAATTGTTAAATAGCAATGTCTTTATATAACTTTAGACATTTTATTTTTCTATGTCATTTTGCTTGACATAAATTGTTTATGTCATTTTTACTGGACATACTTGAATTAATGTCATTTTACTTGACATTATTGAATAGGCTTCGTTACATGCATCGTAGACGAAGGAACACGCCGAAGTAACAGTCATCATCGTCGAATATTCGAGCTCTTCCTCGATCTCCTGGACATGGACATCTCCAATGAATTTTCATAGATAAAAGAAAAACATAGTATTACCATCTCATATACCAAATCATTATAACAATCAAATTCATAACACCATTAATTCCCAATCAACAACAATAATAATAACAACAATAATCCATATCATAAGCTTAATTTCTTCTTTCTATATATTATCGTCTTACAAATCAATTCCCATACTTAATAAAATTTATATACTCGTAGATAAATTACTTTCCTTCTAATTTCTTCAACAATAATTTTATTATAACTCATCCTGTATATATATCAACTTGCTTAGTCCTTATCATTACCATGTCAATTAAATCCGAAATTCATACACCATCATAATCAAATATCATATTCATTTTCCTTTAAACATGTCAACAATTCTTTTTTATAAATTCATACTCACCATAACTTTATTTTCAATAATATATATATATATATATATTGTAATAAAGCTGAAAGCTGCCCCACGTTGTGGTGACAATAATGTAATAACGCTGACGTGGTATAAGAAAATAAGAAAATATATTAATGATAAATATAAATAAATTTAGAAAGAATACCCTGTATTATGCTAGCTCAAATATTATGTATATAAAAGATAATCTGAGATGAAAACTGCTTATCTCAGGGTCAAAGGTAGGTTCCGGACGTACAGACAGCCACACAAGAATACATAAAATAAAACGATTAGGTCAATAATAATAGTAAAATATTTTAGAAATTAATTGATGTCCTTTTCCAAATATAAAACAAGATATAATATTATAATTTATGAAAGTTGTATAAATACATTGAAATGCCGTGAGTAAAATTAAATACTTGGTATTTGATCTCGAGAATAGTTATATTTTTTATATAATTAAGGTAAACAATCTTTACAGAATACCTGTCACTTTAAATACAAATGGAAATGTCAAACCACGTGTCTTCTAAAATGTCAAATGTTCCGTAGAAAACCAACAGATACAGCAAAGGCAGGTTACGAAATCCTTATTTCGAACGTCTGGTAGAAAATCTTGTTGTAGAATCGCCAATGGTCCTCTTGCATGAAGTTAACAGCATGGTTAAGTGTATATACGTTATCCAGATGAGTGTCTCTTGTCCAAAATTTCCATGAGATAATTCCAGTAGCTTCTTTAGTAAAACTGCATAAACGAAGATAGTTTAATATTTAAAAGGAATCAAAATAGTGATGGTTATTAGGTCTCCTTGATCTCCACACACGGTCAAAATCTTCTCTCAAGGTAAATATGTCAAGTATTTATAAATTATCCACTTTCTGGTGATAAAACGTTGTTATAAGTTATTATGAGAATTAATTCATAGAGGAATTAAAAAAAAAACACTTAATTATCCAACTGCATGCAAAAAAACTTCTCAATCAATAATATGGTTTTTCGTTGTCCCGGTTCCCATAAGACAAATTTGTATTTCCATAAATCAGATTTTCTTAGGAATTTGTACAATGATCTCGAAAATTATATTAAAGACAACTATGACAAATTCAAATAAATAATAATTTTGAATGTTACTTTTGTAAATAAAATATATAATTTAGTAATGAAAATAATTCTGACAGCTAAACGTCATGCTGATAAAATCTACTCACGTATTTCAAATTACAAATTTAGAATATGATATTATCCAAGGAACAATAAAAGACATTACAATATTAAAAGAAATATATGTATAACAAAGAATATAACTATAATCAGATTTAGAAAACCTAGATCTTCGCGGAAAAATATAAAGATATTTAAATAAAGAGCGGGAAATAAAAATAGATTGAATATAATTTACAATGTTTATCGATATCAATATTTCTAAATCCAACTATGGTTTTACATTAATATACAAAAATTTAGCTATTCAATAATCTCACAATACATTATTTTTCAGATATAACATTCTCGGATCTGTTATCTATAAGCAGAAGAATTTGATATGTGGGTTAATTGCCCTACAACAATATATATATATCTATTTATCATAATAACTTTTTCTAAGCATAGCTACTGCTACCTACTTTTTCATATACCGACGAACTTTATTTAAATATACTTTCATTTTCATTCAATTATTTATTTCATTATCCTCGACGAAATTTTATAAACTTTTTCATATTCAAAACATCATATAACTTTTTATCTCGACGAAATTCTGTAAACACCTTTTTATTTCTTACATCTAATTCCTCTTCTTATAAGAATCTAATTTGAATTATCTCTCTACGTTTAAATTTATCTCAATATCAAAAATCAAATCCTATAACATTTCCAAAATTATATATATATATATATCCTTTATTACATCACATTCCAATTAATTATCTCACAAGCAAAAATCATAATACCTCGCATATTCATTTTAATAGTATACAACAAAATTTTTCTTATTAAGTTGGGCCTATCTAAAATATCCGATTGTAAACAATTTTTAATTTCATTTTTACTTTTATTCTAATATAAAATGTGGGTCTAATTATTTTAAATTTAGTACCCTTATATTTCATAATTTTCAAAGTACTATGCTTTATAAAACCATTGTTGACATTGACATGATTTTCATAATTTGAAAAGCAATTGTTTTTTAAAATATAATTACAGGAATCATTGCATTTATTTTCTATATAATTATCCAAATTATAATTATAATTTCCATTTGGAGAAGCCAATTTCCTTTTAATTTCTATTTGTTTATCCTTAATTGTATTAATAACAACTGCCTGTTTATTTAACTCATTACCCATTTTCTCATGATTACTTTTATCCATCTTACATTCTAAATTTGCATTTGTTTTAATTATATTGAATTCTCTTATCTCCTTAGTTTTAAAATTAATTTTATTCAATATACTTTCTTTTCTTACCCTTATTTGATCGTTTCTTCTTCCAACTTCTCCATTAAAATCATTTCCATTGTCCTGTGGCTTAGTTTCTTCCCCAGGCACATCTTCTAAACTTCCCTTTGTAATCGTTGATTCCTTTTCTTCTATTATATTATTTACTCCCTCCTTTTCCTCTTGTTCCATTATTATCGATTCCTTTTCTTCTATTATTTGTTTTTCCTCGACGTGTGCTATTTTACTTTCACTTATTATGTTTTCTTTATTTATTTGATTGTTACTGTTTCTTGGTACCCTTTGATCCATTATGTTTATTATTTCATCCATTCCTCTTTCCATATCATTATAGTTTTGTTTTATTTGTTCCATTTTTCTATCCAGATTATTGTAATTTTGTTGTATCATTGTCATCATCATTTGCATCATGTCCAGCATCCCTTGACTGCTTCCTCCGTCGCCTCCTCCTTCATGCATGTAACTAGCATTACCCATTCTTTGTTTTAAATTTTCCATTATAAAATTATGTTATTTACTTATAATTTTAGTTTTGTAAATTTTCTTCGTTCGCTATCACATTGATTTCCAAAATAGTTATTCTCGTACCACGTTGGGTTAGCCAAAATTATTTGGCGTGTATTTCCAAATTATATTATTTGCTTATAATTTCATTAATACTTCTTTTCTTCCTTCGCCGACACGTTGGGCTGCCAAATTTATGCAGTGGAATGTGCTTTTAATTGCTAATTAGATTTAAGTTCGCACTGCAACTTAGTCTGCCGGCTGTCTTCAGTCGTGTTGCCTTCCTTGAGCTCACTTCTCCAGGGTCGATCCTCTCGGATTCAGGTAATGTCATAAAATAATACAAGGTGTCAGACAAATTATACAAACATTTTCCCCCTTAC
This sequence comes from Melolontha melolontha, assembly GCA_935421215.2. Lineage (NCBI taxonomy): Eukaryota > Metazoa > Arthropoda > Insecta > Coleoptera > Scarabaeidae > Melolontha > Melolontha melolontha. Next base: position 159,780,279 of record OW285237.1, on the reverse strand, counting down.
AATTTTATTTAAAAAAAAGAAAAATAAAAAAAAATCAACTTTACTAAGTGTAACGTTGAACTGTTAAATGCACAGCAACAAGGATAAAAAAGGCTTGGATATCATATGAAGATACAAACCATTAAAAAACCTTGAATTGAATAATCACGAGCAAAGATAACAAAATTAATAATATACAAGAAAATTTATCAGATGTCAACAATAAATTTTACCCAACACTCAAACGTCAAAATAAAGATTTGTTTATCTTGCGCGCGAAATCAAATTCTGACCGTCTTGCAGGCATTAACATGACATCACACAAACTTGTCCCCACTTTCCTACGTATTGAAATATTTATGTGAATAAAAACCAAACTCCATAAAAACAGTCTAACAAATTTTCTAGATATTTTTCTGAATATATATAAAAAATTTTACAAAACTTTACAAATTATTTATAGCGCTTTCTTCAATATATTAAAAATAATTATAAAAGGTACCTACATTAATTAATGTAATACAGCACGAGAGATTCCTTTTCTTTAGATAGGTGTTTCAAATAAATTAAATTACAAGTATAAAAGACTTGTAAAACCACGACAACTTATTTTTAAACACAAACGACGCACCAAAAAACTATAACGAATTATCCAAGATATAATATCTATTAGACAAAATTAAGTCGTGTCTAATATTCACTTATGACCACCTATCTTCAAGGACATTAATCAATCTCTAAAATACCTACCTAAATAACAACTCAAAAATAATACTAAAATGTATATCTCTCAAAACACGCTCTAACATCCAGGATGGCGCCAACTTTGAATATCAATCTAGCCCTGGAACTACAGTCATGGATAAAAATCAAACATTACAAAATTTATCTTATAAAATTTAAATTTATATCGTTCCCCGTCTGAAATAAAATATATATAGACACCAAAATAAAATATATAAATTTATAAATGTTCTTCAAATAATGTTCAATATAGTTCTATTTTTTTCTTTCTTCTGAAGAGAAAAATCCATGGCAATATGTAGACATGCTGGAGAATGTAATGCTACCATCTATAGCACAAACGTTTCCAGACAATAACTACGTATTTAAGTAAGACAATTGCCCCGTTCATAAAGTCCGCGTTGTTGGACAGTGGGTCCAGAATCACAATATAGCAGTTTTGCCATAGTTTCCAAAAAGTCTAGATCTAAACCCACTTAAAGTCAAAAATATTTATAAGAAATTTTCATCCTCGCAATACGGAAGAACTGTGGGAGGTCATCGAAGAAGAATGGGAGGCACTAAGTCAGATTGAACACCTAATAAGAAATTTACGTTTTAACTAACTTGCTTTTTGCTAGTCCGATATCATTTAACAACTTAACATGAACATTCATATATAATATTTTTATTAATAAATTATGAAAGTTTAGCATCTTTTCGAATCACAAATCTTGTCAAATACGAATGTCGAATTTCACAATTCTAATTTATATATTCGTCATTTAGTAAAAATGACCGACCATAGAAAAATTCGAGTTTAATTTGCCCTTGCAGTACTAGTTTGATTCATACTATGACGCATCTGTAAACATTTATGACTTCTACCTTTAGAATAATAGGAAACTGGTCAAAGTTAATTCACATTGAAATTATAGTTGGCTATAGTCTTTCTTCAAAATTCAATTCCAAGTTTTCCATACTTAATTTTGACGTCATGTATTTCAGATAAAAGTAATGTTTCCGGAAATAGATGAATGTGGAAATCGAATGGTATCTTATTTGAATAAACAAATCGCAAAGAACGGGGATAAGTTTACCATGGAAAGTTTAGAACTAGGTGCGAGATATACAACAGAGACCGTTACAGCAGTTGGTGTTAATATTAATGCTAATTCTTTTACTGATGGAAGCCCGGAACTTCGGAAAGCAGGACGTGATATATTTGAGCCTAGTTTTTGGAGAAGTATAAAATTATTCTCTTTATTTCTTTTACCGGGGTTAACAAATTTCTTAACGATCAGGTATGGCAAACATTGAAAATTTAATTGTGTTTTTATAAATGTTATTCTTTAGAATGATGCCGAAATCGTTAGTGGAGACATATAAAAACTTAGTTATTAAGACATTAAACTATAGATCAGAAAATAATATCAGAAAGAACGATTTCTTTGATCACTTGCAAGAGTTTAGGGGTGAGAAGATGTCTTTAAATGAAATGACTTCACAATTGGGAGGATTATACATTGATGGTTTTGGCACCAACAGCGCAGGTTTAAATTTTATGATATACTGTCTGGCTGCTCATAAAGATGTACAAAGTAGGTTAAGGAACGAAGTGCAAGAGTATATGGAAAGAAATTCTGGAATTTTAAAGTTCGAAGATATTCAAGAAATGCCTTATTTGGATGCTATAATGTCAGGTACAGATCAAAGGTGATATTGTTTGAAATTCATTTTATAATTCGTTTCAGTACGTTCTTATTGATTAATTTGTTTCAATACAAGCAGTTTTTAGTCATCTTAATGGTAAATATTTTAATTTCATGGACAGTGAAAATTATCAATCACAAGTTCTATCAGTAAAGTTCTTCAGAGCAGGTAGATCAACATCGGACCACCTCTTTTGTGTCAGCCAAGTTATCGAAAAAAGATTAGCAATTACCAGAAAATACATTTATTCTAGGCAGATCTTAAAAAAGCTTTCGACAGCTTTCCTCAGGTAAGATTTTGGGAAGCGCTGAGAAATATCGATATTCGACGATAAGTTGATCAAAGCTGTTAAAAATGTTTATAAAGACGCCGGAGCCAGAGTGAAGATAAAAGGACAAACAACCAACTCATTTAATATAATCAAAGGGTTCACGCAGGAAAGCTGTCTCTCGCCAACATTATTTAAAATATATTTAGAACATACCCTAAGAACGTGGAAACGAAAGTGTGAGAGTATAGATATCCCGTTGGCAGAAAGAAATATATACACGCTATGCTTCGCAAATGATCAAATAGTGTTAGTTAAAGATGTGGACAACATAGAATATATGACCGCGCAAATGGATAGAAGAATATCACAAACGGGGTCTAGAGGTCAACATAAAAAAACAGAATATACGTGCATAGGTGGCGCACAAAAAGAACTTATCTTAAATGATGAACAAAAAGTTAAACATTGCGACACTTACAAATATCTGGGACACAGGGTGGTACTTGGATAAAGCCATGCGATACAGGGGCACTGACGCTAGAAAAACCATAACTCACTTAAATAGTATTCTCTACGATGAAAAAATCTCCAAAAAAGGATCCCAATATACAAAACATTTGTTAAAAGTATATCAACTTATAGCTTTGAATTCTGGCCACTTAAAGATAAAACAGTAAAAGTTCTGATTTGATAACGAAAGATAAGAGAAATGATGGGAGTCAAGTATATCATAGTAAACGACGAAACAGAACGAAACAACTTCAATGGTGACAGGTGAATGACTTCCCAAAGCGCAGGAGAGCGAGACTTAGAAGAACTTGGAGGGAAGGAATCGACAAGGAGATAAAAGTGAGAGGTTTTGAGAACATCTTATGGGACGGGGACCAATGGAGATTGGGCATCGGAAGACGGCAGAGACGTTTGAAACCGTTACATATATACAGGATGCAATTAAACCGAGGGGACAAACTGTGGGAGCGAACTCTCAATACAAAAACATGGCAAAAAGTTAATATCAGCATCCGAAAATGTACTGTTCATGATGGTAAAATAAATATTTATTAATAAACGTTTATCTTTCAGGTAGCATAATGGCGAATTATATCTTTCGTGAAAGAGCAGGCATGATTTTCGTGTATGGTCGTGCAAACGGCAATGGTCGGGAAGTTGCAAGGCTCTACCAGGAATCTTTCCCAAACCGGCGGCAACCAAATCATAAAATGATTGCTGCATTGTTCGGGTGACTTGTTGAAATTGGGACAGCATGACGTAATAATTCACGAACAAAGAAAGACTGTGCACTCGTTGTCCAACTTATTTTGAAGAAGATGTCTTAGATCGTGTTGCTGAAAATCCAGGTGTTAGTGGTAGACAGTTAGCGGGAATGTTAAATGTAGATCACATGACTGCTTGAAGGACAATTCATGACCAACTTTTTCATCCTTATCATTTACTACGAGTACAAGGTCTCCCTCCAGTTAATTACCCTCGGCGAGAAACTTTCTGTAGATGGTTTCTTCAGCAAAATACTAGTCCAGTGTTCATCAAGTCAGTATTATTTACCGATGAGACAACTTTCGGTAGAAATGGCATCACAAATTTACATAATCAGCATATATGAGCAGATGAAAACCCACATGTTACACACTTCGAGTTAGACATCAGCAATTATTTCAAATCAATGTATTGGCTGGAATTGCTAGTTTGATGTTTTGATTGGTCCGTATATATTACCACAAAGTCTTACGGGTGATGTGTACTGAAATTTTTTGGAAGGTATTCATCCAGACCTATTAGGAAATTTAGAAGTAAGAATTAACATGTGGTACATGCACGATGGAACTCCTTTACATTTCGCTTGACCTTCGTGTTGTACTTGATAGCACCTATTTAAATGGATAAGCAGATCTGGACCACTTGCATGGCCTTCATAATCTTCTGACCTCAATTCATTGTATTTTTATCTATTGGGACACTTGAAAGCTTTAGTGTATACAGTTAATAACGCAAAAATGCTACACAAACGCATTTTTGCTGCTTATCAATTTGTTTGTAACCGCCCCGGGATCTATGCGACATTTAATGATGCAGCGCGTTCATGCGCGCATTAAGTCAGAACGAGGATACTTCGTACATTTACTGTAGATAATAGTTTTTACAATTATTTCATATACAATGAAATGATATGTTTGTAATAAAAGAAAGTAACTATGTTTTTCTTTCTATCTTATGAACAGTGCGTTTACTATGTGAAGATATATGTTTACATGTAGTTTTATTTATTAGTGTAATTAAACATTAAACAATAAAATTTAAAAATCTATCGATATCTTTTGACAACAAAGTTGTCAACATCGGTAAGACATGAAAAATATATTGCATTCGAACACGTCACACATCATACAGCACTTTTCACATCATAAGCTCTTCACAGAACATGCAGAAGCGACACACTTGTCGGCACCTTTTATCTTTTAGAGTCCGATTTCGGTTACCTTCGCCATCTTTCTGTAGGTACCAAGTTTAAATGTTATTGATAGATAGTTGAATATTGTAATGGCCAACATCATGCAATTATAGTATTAGTGATATTTAAGTATTGTTTTTTTTTAATTAATAAAGTGGAATTCATAAAAAATTTAAATAAGTCTTTCCAAATACAAATAAAAGCATAAAAAATAAAATTTAATGATATGCAGTAAGCATTTAATTAAAAAAAATTAAGGAGCAACAAAGCAAAATAGGAGAAATAAACATGTACAATATTTTATTACTATACATATGATTGGTTATGCAAACAATTTGTAATAAATTATTTTGTATTTTCACAAATATTTATTAGATTTAATTTCTCTATTTGGAAATGAAAAAAATTCCTAATAAAATAATTAATTTAATGAAGTACAAGATTTAACAAGTAAAATACAGTTTTATATTCAAGATATGTATAAATTTGTAATAAGTTCGTGAGTTTTTCAAAATAGAATATCTATCTCAATTTGACAGGCATACAAATAAATAAATATGATGGTAAAAGCTGATGCTGTTAATTAATCTATACAATTAAATATGCTGGCTTTAATGATATAATATGAACAATTTTCTAATTTTACATATACTTTTATTTGTTTTTAATTCCATATTTAGAAATTTGAAACTATAAAAAATCCTTAATCTAATAAATAACACAGGTCTACAAAATTAAACTTTTTGACAGATGTTTTTATTTTGAAAACTGATTTTATATAATTTTGGTAGGCTGATTTCAAAAATTCTATGCATTTATTTGTATCACGTAAGGTTTTTTTGCAAATATTAAATGAAAAAAAACAATATTTCTAAAAAAAATTATTTGTTTATTGAGTAAAATGGTGGAATACAAGTTAAAAAAGTGGAAAAAAATACTTTACTCAGTCTTTTTTAAGTGAAATCTTTGTCTTTTTGCCAGAAAGCTGCGTTGTCCGGACATTCGGTTGTATGTTTTTAAGGGCATATCCCGTTTTAACATCCTGCAGTAGTCCGCCATCATCGTTATGCTCCATCTGCCTTGGTATCGCCGTTCCATTTCCTTAATGTCTTGGTGAAACCTCTCTCCCTGTTCTTCGCTAACTGCTCCAAGATTTTCAGGAAAATAGTTCAAGTGTGAAAACAGGAAATGCACTTTCAAACTCATATTACAACCTAGGTATGAAAGTGTTGTAACATATTTTGAACAATATTTTCGTAGTTTTTGTCCTTAGAGTTGCCAAGAAACTTATCAATTACTTCTTTAAATGAAACCCAGGCGTTTTTCTCGACAATGGTCATTCTGTTTTGAAAATCCTTGTCTTTGCATAATGTTCTTATCTGCGGCCCAACAAAAATACCTTCTTTTAACTTGGCATCGGATAAGGTTGGAAATGTCTCGCACAAATATTTAAAACACTGTCCATTTTTGTCTAGGGCTTTAACAAGCTGCTTCATCAAGCCAAGTTTGATATGGAGAGGAGGCAGTAAAACTTTTTTGGGGTCAACCAAGCTATCTCTTAATACATTTTTGATACCAGGTGTAAGGCTTGTTCTAGAGGGCCATTCTATTTGAGTCCAATGTCTATCCCTTGCTCGACTATCCCACTCACAAATAAAGCTTGGAAATTTTGTATAACCTCCTTGTTGTCCTAGTAGCATGCACAGCACTTTAAGGTCACCACAAAGCATCCACTGATGTTCTTGGTAGTATATTTTCTTTAAAAGAAGTTCAAAATTTTCATACGTTTCCATTAAATGTACCGAATGGGCAACGGGAACCGAGGCCAGCACGTTACCATTGTGCAATAAAACGCCTTTTAAACTACGCTTACTTGAGTCAATAAACAGGCGCCATTCTTCTTTTACATACGGCACATTTCCTAATTTTGAAATTAAGTCAGGAATATTGTTGCAATACACTAGCGGTCCGTCTTGAGTAAAATATTGACATAACTCTTTTTCGCGATCCCGGTAAAAGCTAACGATTCGGATGCATCCTTTGGAAGGTGCAAATCTCTAATTAAATCATTTAATTCGCTCTGGTTAAACACTTCGGGCTCTCTGAAAATCTGGTGTGAAATCTGAGTCATCTGGATCGCAATTAGATTCCTCTGATTCTGTCGATATGACGTTTTCTAGTGCTTTTGGGGCGGTATGTATCGGTACATCTGGTCCATGAGGAACTGGTCGAATAGCAGAGTCAAGATTGGGATACACAATTTGTTTCTTATTTTTTCTGTTGAATCCTTGAACATTACACGAACAAAAATAACAATCATCACTGTGATTTCTAGGCTCTAGCATACCATAGGAACACCAAAGCTTAAACATTTCTTCCTACCTTTTTGCCAGTTTCTTAATGCTTCAACGCAAACGAAACAAACAGTATGAGGAGAGCCCAGGACTTGTTTTGGTCGCCAATTTTTACACCAAAATAAGCGTGGTATACATTTTTCACAAACGAAGTTATAGTTTGCCTCTGCTTTACTACGACATAACTACCACAGATATAACAAAAGTTATTCGGATTGTTCACACAACGTCTTCTTTCCATATTTATACGTTCTAGAACACTTAAAATACGCAACAACGAAGACAACAAGCGCGCGGACACAGTAGCATGACGACTAACACAACCAAACTGCACATAAGCAGGTTTCAACGTTGTATTAATGTTTCTGCGCCGACTCTGTTGCTTTGCTGAGAAATCTAATATTAACCAGTGTTGCCAAATCACATTTAATTTCATAAAAATCAATTCATTTAAAAATCATGCCTCACATGGAACAAATATATTGTCATAGGTATGTATATTAGTAAATTAACATTTTTAAGATATAGAGCGCTATAAAAAAAATTTACGTGATAGAGCAAAAATATGGCGTTTTTTGGAACATCAAAATCATTGTAGACCTGTGTAATTTATTAAATATGTAATGGAAAACTTAGAACATGCTGCAATGGATTTTACAACTCTCATAATATGAAAATATACTTTTTTAGCATCCTTTTTTACAATACAATATGCCTGTGAACAGATTGAGATTTGTGGTTGAGAGAAATACCTACAAAAATATGGCGGATTTCGCACATGCGTATAAAATTTAGTTCAGTGCGAAAAGAGAGAGTGACGCTTTTGTATGTTCTGTGACTATATCGGTATAGTGAAGAGCTTATGATCTCGTTTTGTGCTTCATTGTATTGAATTACTGCGAATTACGCTACCTTGAGTTAAGCCATTATTATTGGTTGTTATTAATTTATATTTGCTACTGAAATATGTGTACGTAATTTTAAATCTTATTGTAGTATATTTACTGTGAATAATAAATATTTTCAGAGGTGTTGCGTCGATACCCACCGTTTCCAAATTTCACTCGAAGATGTACTAAGAGTTATACGCTTGTAAAAGCCTCAGGAAACTCATCTGAACTAACGATTGATGTCGGTACCCCAGTAATTATACCAGCATATTCTTTACATAATAATGAAAAATATTTTCCTGATCCTGATAAATTTGATCCAGACCGCTTCATGGGAGGAAATAAAGAATCAATTGTAAAATATTCGTATCTTCCGTTCGGCGAAGGTCCCCGGATATGTTTAGGTAAATAACGGTTCATCAAGTGTACATTAATTTCGGCTCTGTTTTCTCATAAGTTCCTACTATTCTAGGTATGAGATTTGGTGTATTTCAAAGTAAAATGGCTTTGGTTAAATTGGTACAAAACTTTAAGTTGAGTTTAAATGATGAGAAAACAAAATCGCCCATTAAGTTGCATCCACACAGTATCATGCTTGCAGCGAAAGATGGTATTTGGATAAATTTCGAGAAGCTATAGATTTATACCATGAAAGATCGTTTCAGAAAAAGAAATAATGGGTTCTGAAATTTATGCTAGTTACTTTATGTAAATCAGTATCTTATTAAAGCTCTCAATACAGAATAAAACAATTTTCTTTTAATCAATATTATATTTTCTACCACTTTATGCATTATATTGATGAAGAAATTGTTTTTCGAATACTCCTTTATTTTTGTATCATTCGACAAGATTTAATTTTATTTTAAATGTATTATTGAAAATTAGTTAATCCTGGAGTCAACATTTTTGCTCTCGTATACATACGAGAGTTGTCTTTTCAGTGTTGCATATAGCCTCATAGACTAACTCAGCAATAAAACGTCAGGTGTCCAAATTAATCTCGAGATCATTTTCGCGCAATAATATTTTATCACTGTCGGAGAGGTGTGCTATATTGCTAAGTTGGTTTCTGTATTTGAAGATGAAGCACCACATCAATCGACAATTTCACGTTGGTACTGCGAACTCCACCGTGGACGCACCAGTATCAGCTACGATCCCAGGACAGGTCCGCCAAGAACAGCAGCCACTCAGAAAAATATCAATGCCGTGTGCATCCTGATTAAGGAAGATATGTAACATATCGTGATATTGAGACATCCATGGGTATTTCAAAGGTCTCAATCCAAACGCTCCTACAAGATGAACTGGATGCGAGAAATTTCGTTTTGTGTTGGATTTCGCATCTTTTAATCGCAGAGCAAAAGTCGGTTCGCGTTAATTGGTGCCTAAAAACTTTGAGCCGGTTCAATAACGGAAATTCAAAAAACGTCTATAGCATCGTTAGTGGTGCTGAATCATGGATTAATTCCTAGGTGTTTCAAGATGAAGAGAATTCGACAATAGTTATCTGTTCGTGAAGTGTATCGAAAAAGATGGTTGCAGCGTTTGTCTCAAAATCATATAATGCAGCTACAATTCCCTTGCAAGATCGAAGAACGGTTAATGTGGATTGGTATACAACCGTTTGTTTGCCAGAAACAATCGTCGTGCTCCCAGAAACCAACCCATAACGGCGAATCATCCTGCATCATGACAGTGCCAGTTCGCACACAGCTCGAAAGAAAATTTGGGTTTTTGGAGCTGCAAAATATTGACTTATTAGATCATCCTCTGTGTAGTCCCGATTATTAGGTAAATAAAACACAACAACCAACAATTTTGTTTTAATATATTTTATGCGCTGCTGATCGGGGGTGTCTATTAGACACCCCCGGGTGTCTATTAGACTTTAGCAGAGCTTTTGATACTGTTGATCACGGTACAATGGCGAATGTTTTGTTCTGTGAGGGATTCAGTCAGGGTGCAGTTCGACTCATTTATAATTTTTTCACTAACAGAAGGTAAGCAGTACAGTTAGATGCTATACGATCTAAATAATTACCCGTTCTTAATGTGTGCCTCAAGGTCCGTTATAAGTCCATTACTATTTTCGTTATATACTGCAGATTTGGCTCGGGTTGTTAAAAAAGTGTAACCTTCATATGTACGGTTGCGATCGTAATTCAAGGGACATTTATTTTTATACATGTAAAGTCTACTTCATGATAAAATGATGATTTGCCAATTTATGAAATGTCAGCAATGTCAGTTTGTATTTGTCATTTAATGAATAATTTTCATTATGAGAACGCATTTGAGTGTTGAACGCAAATCAAGAGCAGTTGCTTTACTGGATAATGGTTGGTCTTTGCGAATGGTGGTCGTTGATTTAAATGTTAGTAAAAGCAGCATTCAGAATGTTTACCATAAATGGCAAAATAACAACTTGCTCATTAGAAAACGTGGTTCTGGTCGTCACAAGGCTTTTACAAATGAACAGGACCAGAATTTGGTCCAGTATTTACTAGAGAATCCTTTTGATACCGCCAGTAAAGCTGTTAAGATGACAAATTTTCCATTATCTGCTTGCGTCGCACGGCGTCGTATTAGAGACTATGGCTAAAAAAAATTATGTAACGGCTTATAAATTAGAATTAACAGGAGAACATATAAGGCGACGAATGATATTTTCTAATCAATATCTGAACATGCAGTAATATTTCTGGGATAATGTCATTTTCATTGACGAAAAAGTTTTTCAGTCCCATAAGAACGGTCGTGTTCTTGTATATAGGCCTGAAAATTGTAGGTATGATGATCAATATTTAATTTAAATCGCAATTGCTCTAGCGGTCGTGTTTCGTTGATTGTTTGGGGATGGATTAGCGAACAAAGCCAAGGTGTATGCTGGAGAGTAGAGAATCGTTTCAACACCATCATGTATAGAAATATATTAGAAAATATTATGCTTTCTTTCGTAACACAACTTCATGGAAATAACTTTACATTACAACAGGACAATTGTCCTGTTCACACTTCAAGAATTGCGAGGAGCTGGTTGGAGGAGCATAATATTAATTTATTGCCATGGCTGCGCGTAGTTCCGATCTGAATTCTATTGAGAATGTTTGGGAATTGTTAGTTAAGCAAATATACCAAAGTGATTTTAGTCCAGCAAATATTGAAGAGTTGTGGGAAACGGTGGAAAATCACGGGGAAATTTTAGATGTCGATTTAGAGCGACGGATAACGTTGTCATTCAGAAAACGGCTACAATGTGTAATAGATAATAATGGATCTGTAATAAAATATTAGTTAATAAATTAATAAGTAAAAAATTATATGTATTAATATTTTCCAATTTATTTAATTATTATATTATTTAATTATAAATAAAAGCTCAATATTAAATACAAAGGTATTTTTAATAATATAAAATATTATTAAAAATCTGGTGTGAAGAACACAAATTACAGGTTCACTATTAATATTTTTGTGAACGTGTCCGAACATATCTCTCCCCAGAGACGTAGATACGTATTTCGCCTTTCTACAGGCTCATCGGTACGCCCCTGCTAGAGAAAGAATATTTCCAGACACATTCACAAAAAAGAACCACATCGCCACATCACAGAAATTATCCAGACCGGGCGTAGAAGTAAATCCAGCGCTGCCTGTTGTCAGACAGCCGAAGTACCTCGCCCCGTCCACATAACCAATGTGAAGTAACGACGCCTTTCCAAAGGTGGCACAGTCATCCCTTTAGAAACTGCATTTTGTTTGTGTCTTCACTCATTCTACGGACTAACTGCATGTGTAATGTATCAGAATAATTGAAACATACATGAGTAGGTAAACCCCACCAGTTTTGTATAATACAAAGGTATTTTTAATAATATAAAATATTATTAAAAATCTGGTGTGAAGAACACAAATACAGGTTCACTATTATCGACAAAAATATTAATAGTGAACCTGTATTTGTGTTCTTCACGCCAGATTTTTAATAATATTTTATATTATTAAAAATACCTTTGTATTATACAAAACTGGTGGGGTTTACCTACTCATGTATGTTTCAATTATTCTGATCAATATTGAATTACGTGGTATTATGTGACATGACGTTCATTGAGTAGATGAAATCAAACTTACAATGTAAAAATATGACGAATTTATGTGTTAAGACTTGCCCCTCATTTTAGATCGTAATAGTACGCTGATCATACTCAGCTTTACTTTTCTTTTCTACGGAAAGATTGGAGAAGCGCGGTATCTGCTGTCAACGAGGATATTGAGTCTGTTGTTGGTTTTTCGCGAGACAGATGCTTAAATATTAACCCTAATAAATCTCAAATTTCGTTATTAGGAAAAAACAATATATGTTGTGAATTACATAATTCTATTAAGATACACAACAGACATACCGTTGTCAAAGCATACTCGGAATCTGGGAGTAATAATTGATAATTCATTTCGATTCCGCGCTCAGATTAACAAATATATTAAGGTAGCTATCTGCACCTGAGAAAGCTTTTTCCATATAGATCTGTTCTGAGTATCGACGTAAAGAGGAAGTTGTGTGAGGCTTTTGTTCTCTCACAGTTTACGTATTGCTCAACCTTATACCACCTGGCACTCGATCGTGTTACAGAACAAAAAATTCAAAAGATTCAAAATTCTTTCCTCAGATTTATGTATGGTATCCGTAAATATGATCATCATATATGTCATGCGCTGCGGATGAGTGGTTGGCTGAATATGAGAAACCCCAGGGAATTGCAGTGTCTTTGTTTCTCTCATAGGATTGTAATAATTAAAACACCTCGTTATTTATATAATAAAATAATATACCGCTCGGACGTACATAATAGTACCACCCCTTTTCGTGGTCTTATCTAGCCTCCTCCTCATAAAACTTCTCTTTTTGAAAGATCAGAATACTCCCTTAAGAATCTGTCAATGCTTACATTTAAGTATCGCCTTAGACAACAAATTTGGTTACAGCAGAATGGATAATCTTGCTGTGGAAATCAGTCCCAATTATAGCACTTCAACTATTAATTCCTTGGGATTTTATACCTATTGCCCATGCCTTTTTACTTATCATATACTTAGATTGCCTATGTTACGTTTAGTGTTTATGACGAATTCAGCTAGGACACACAGCCATGTTTATATATATTATTTAAGTAGTTTTAAGTTAGTATTAGGAAATTATCTTATAAACGTTTATTTATTTTAATCGAGGCGTTCGCGTTGGTTTAAAATCAGTCCGTTCGGTTTGAACCCCACCTTGTGATTGTTTATAAATTCATAGTTGCAGGTTATTGTACTGTATGTAATGTAGATTAATATATTCACAATAAAGACATTATTATTATATATTTTATAAAGAAATGTAGATAACGATTAATATTTCGTCATTACTCCATTAGCTTCTAAAATAATATTCATCAAGGCTCAATTCCTCCCAAGCGTTTTTGATAGCCCTCTACAATTTTTTTTCGTTTTGAGGTTGGAAGTTTCGTTTATAACTTTTTTTTTACTAACAAATCAGGACTGCACGAAGGTCGACAATAACTCAATATTATTCATCCCAAGCCACTGCATTATCATCCTAGCTGTATGAACGGAGCAGTTATTTGGTCCACTGAATGTAGCATAACTTTTTTTAATATATCAAGATAAACTTGCCTGTTCAAGCTATCACCAATACGCGAACCATACGCACGTATTCATATCCAAACATTAACGGTAAATCGTCCATACCTGTTCCGTGAAGACACATATCTTTCAAATGATTTATGAATTGGGTAGACGGTTCACATAGATACGGCTGTCGAGTAGACTGGAAAACTTTCTCGATAGAAAAAATGACCGTGTTCCAAAATTGGAGAGGGCCATAATAGTATATTACATACCGAGGCGAAAAGTAGTTCATTACCGTCGAGAGATTAGAAAGTTCACAGAGATGCGCAGCGTCGAGGTAAACTTAATCTCGAGACGGGAATGAATCTTTCTGCCGAGGTTTGTATATTATTTTACTCACGATTGATTGGTAATTAATTATTATATAAAGTATTAAACCAGTAAATTTAAAAAATACAATAGTATTAAATTTCATGACATTTTGATAAATGCTTTTGATAGATACTGTTGCTACGTAACGTAACAATTAATAGTGATACCTGACAGATTATAAAATTATTATCCTACGATTTTAAACATGTTCTTCCTCTAACAGTAAACAGTCATGGAAATTCTAATTTAACAATTAAAATTAATTCCGAAAGCGAATAAATTTTGTATTAAAACGCTGAGTCGAAGGATCCAATAGATCTCTCCCGAAATATTTCTGTCTGAGTTCCTTCAGTTCCTCACACGTGCATATTACATGAAAGCTAGTTTCCTCCTGTTTTTCACATCTCCTACACCAGGGCTCGCTAACCAAGCCCATGCTGTACAAATGCTTCCTTAAAGGACAATGTCCGGTTATTAACCCGGTAATTATTTTAATTTCTTTTTTGTTACTACGAATTAGGTTGGCTGAAAACTTTCCGTCCAGTTCCCTTAGTAGTGTTTTGGTATGGAGTTGACCTTCCGTTAACCTCCATTTATTTTTATGTTCTTTTTCTAGCCATAACCAGATCTCCCTTTCAGCGGAATCCTTAGTGATTCCACATATAGTTTCTGGTCCTATGAAGTTCCTATTAGTACCTTCTTTGGCCAGTTTGTCGGCTGTCTCATTACCTTTAATTCCCTCATGTCATGGCACCCATATCAGCGACACTGTATTGTCTTGTGCCAGTTTATTGAAGACTTGTTTACAATATCAGTCATCAGTCATTATGTTAATTTTTTTGTTTGCGCAGCCGGCTTCCCGAATTTCCTCGGCGCAGGCTGCGACGGCAAACAATTCGGCCTGGAAAACCGTAGTATGTTTCCCCAGACATAGCGATATCTTCCTTCTAGGGCACATTCCGCATATGCCTGCACCTGCCCCCTGACTAGATTGTTATACATCAGTGTACCAGGTGCCGGCACCACAATCGATCGACCGACTTTTTGCTTGTTCCTTGGTCGGTATAAATATGTTCAGCTTAGCTGTAAACATAATTTCAGGTGCCATACTGTCCGCCGGTATTTGAAATATCGGCTCTTCCAGTATAGTTCCTGTGATATCTGTATGTCTCCCTACAACCTTATTAGGACACCATACGTCATTGGCCTTCAGCCTCAGTATCGCAGCCAAGGGAGACCCACGATGGCGTCCATGGAAGCGGTTCCTGTGCTGTACATAGCTCCCGTGATTCCAAACAGAGCCTATCGCTGGAGAGTTGTGAGGAGCCCCACCGACGATGTCCGCTCCTTCCTCCTCTGCCAGACAACTGCTCCATAGGTAATCGTTGGTCATATTACTACTGTGTACAACCAGTGTACCACATTTGGTTTCAGTCCCCAGGTCTTGCCAACAGCTCTTCTGCATCTCCAGAAGAGCTGCGCCGCCCTGTCTGCCACTTTGACTAGGTGACCGCTCCAATCCAGTTTCGCATCAAGTATTATGCCTAGATATTTCACTTCATTGGTTAGTTTTAACTCTTGTCCAAACAGCCTTACGCTACCCAGATCATTTAGTTTTCTCATGTTGGTAAAGGCTACCAACTTGGTTTTTTGAGGATTGACAGTTAATCCCTCCTCAAGCCACCATTTTTCCACAATTCGCAGAGCATTTCGCATGATGGTCGCCACTGTCCCCGGGAATTTCCCTTGGGACACTATGACAATGTCATCGGCGAATCCCTGCGTCCATATTCCCTGGTCCTGAGGAGATTATCCACTACTAGACTCCATAGTAGCGGTGACAATACGCCTCCTTGAGGACACCCTTTTGTTGTCCCCATGGAGATCGTTTTGTCTTGCATTTGGGCATGAACTACTCTGTACTACGCTGTATTGTTATTCACTTAATAAAGATTTGTGAATAGTTTCATAAATACTGAAATGACATTACCTAGCCGGAAAAGTGACATGAGCTAGCCGGTAAAGTGACATACGCTAGCCGGTAAAGTGCTATTACCTACCTCGGTATGTAATAGTGCATATTCTAACTCGTTTGAAGGTCAGAAATGTTCAGTTTACCAACCGATCGTGAGTGAACATAATTTAAGCAAAATAGGACACGTACTCGCTTCTGTTCTTCCGCTCATATAATTTTCAGTGTGCCGAGTTTTTCAAATTGGAACTTTTAACCCTTCGACGTACTGTTGACTGGGAAGCCGGGAAGTTTTTGCAGTTAATGCATCCCTCGCCGTTTGAAATGGATTTTCCCTTAAATAGCTTAAGACAGCTTCATCTTGATCAGAGGTCGAATTTTGTCCGAACCTTCTTTTCTTCTTACACTTCCTTCATGTTCCAATTTTTTATTCACACTCATGACTGTACTTTTATTAATTCCATAATGATCTGCTACCGTTTTTCCTCTAATTTAGAAAGTATTAAAACTTTTTCATTTTCCGCTAACTTTGGCACTTTAGTTGTTTGACTGACAAATAATAAGTCAAAACCAGTTTAAACCAACCTAAAATGTATATCGAAAAATAGGTGTACGATTTTTCTGCAAACCACCGTACGTAATTTCTCCAATACATTTTACCAAATAAATTCGTTGCTGCAAAGTGAGCATAGCTTTAATTAAAGGGAATTATTACTGACAAGAACTTAAGAAATAAATTTAATTAATCACTTCGACAGTTCCGGATAATACGAAATCTCTGGATGTAATTTGAACTTTGACAAATTGTTGTAACGAGTATACATTCTAAATTTAAAGCTATAAATGGGTCAGTTGGCGTAAATTTTTCTATAATTTTTGTAGGCTTTAATACTAATAAAACTTTTTATAAAGAATACATTTCTTTTCTAAACATAAAATAAACTTTTTTCTTATTTAGCTCAAAATCTGTGAAAAACGGCACAAATACATTAAGATAACAAATGCAAGAGAGATTCGACTTGGATTACATTTATTACATATTGAATTGTATCATGTACAAGTCTCATTTAATGTTTCGTTTGAAATATTCAGTATTGTGCATACATGTTATTCACAAAATCTTGGTTCACATTGACATTGTCAAAGTAATTGTTCAGTCAACAAAGTGAGCATAGCTTTAATTAAAGGGAATTATTACTGACAAGAACTTAAGAAATAAATTAAATTAATCACATCGACAGTTCCGGATAATACGAAATCTCTGGATGTAATTTGAACTTTGACAAATTGTTGTAACGAGTATACATTCTAAATTTAAAGCTATAAATGGGTCAGTTGGCGTAAATTTTTCTATAATTTTTGTAGGCTTTAATACTAATAAAACTTTTTATAAAGAATACATTTCTTTTCTAAACATAAAATAAACTTTTTTCTTATTTAGCTCAAAATCTGTGAAAAACGGCACAAATACATTAAGATAACAAATGCAAGAGAGATTCGACTTGGATTACATTTATTACATATTGAATTGTATCATGTACAAGTCTCATTTAATGTTTCGTTTGAAATATTCAGTATTGTGCATACATATTATTCACAAAATCTTGGTTCACATTGACATTGTCAAAGTAATTGTTCAGTCAACAATAAATAGATAATACGCCAAACGTCATTTTCAAGAATATAATAAAAAAGTGCCCTCAAAACACTAATAGAAGACAATCGACCGTCAGTGTTTAAAATATGGAATTCGAAATGATCTCGAGTGAGTTAGCCAATTTATTTTTCCCTATTGAGTTATTCTATTGCTTTTATTCGCACTTATGTTGAGTGTTTAAGGATTGAAAACGTCTAAACGATTCACAAAAGAGAAGGAATTAAAAAATATTTTCATATCGCGAACGTGAATAAATGTTCATTCCGCATTATCCTGTTTCGCCGATTGGGGTATATATAGAAAATGTCGATATAGAAATCAAAGTCAAAATCTAAGAATTACAAAACTGCTAAAATAAATTTCTGTATAGCCAACACATTAGTTTTTAATAAAGATTTAATTATGTTTTGTACATAACTAGCTGAACCTGGCAATGTATTGCTATTGCTAGATTTGAGTATATATTAAGTGAACACAATTAAAAAGATTGATGTCAATTATTGTATTTAGTTAAAATTAGATATTTGTATATACATTATTATTCTTGTGTTTTGGATTACATAAATTGTATTGTATTGTATTACTGTTGTATTCAACTTTAAGTCAATTGCAATGCTCTTGGATATATAATGTTTTTGGTGACTCGGTGATTTGGCATAGGAGGTGTGGCAATTTAATTCACGGATTGGTACAAAATACAAGAACACGATTGAAGTACAGTGATCCCTTAACATTTGCGAGGGTTACGCTCCAGAAAAACTTTGCGAATGCCGAATTTGCGAATGTTGAGTCCATCTTTCTGTGTAAATGGAGGGTTTACGTTCCATAATGGTAGATAAAGTACAAAACATATGTGATTTCTTTTACGGTTTAATTATAATATGTATGTATATATGTTTTTTTTCATAACACAACGTTTTCAAACTTATATTTTAATCTACATGTGTATGTAATTATAGTTCAATTAATTATTGCTTGTTGAGGGCAGAAAATAACGAGTAACCTGGGATTGCTTAGCCTATTGCGTCTGTAACTTTTCAAGTTCGGTGTAAGGAACTAGCGCAGCCTCGATTTCTCTTTTAAACTTCGAACAAGGAACGGATCAAATTCAAGAACTTTTTCAACAAGTTGTTTTTGTAAGATTAAAATTTACTCTTAGGTGTTTCGACGAGAACTTCTTGCCTGGGGTAAAAAAAACATGTTAAAAAAAAGATAAATGAAATGCCGTAACGCTTGCCTGAGATTTGATTCTCTTCCTTTTCGTGTTCACCTTCTTCGCAGTTCTGTTGTTTATCTTCCTTCATCTCCAATAGCTATTTTTAGGTTAGCTCATTTTCATGAGATTCAATTAGATCATGAATTTCATCTTGCCTGATATCTTCAAATCTATCACCCACGATTTGATGGGCAAGTTCCATGATCGCTTCTTCTTGATTTGTTATAGGCGGAAGGGTGTTCTTTTTAACAACCACTTTCGGCCAAAGGTACTTCCAACATTGATAGAGCTTGTCTTCAACTCTCTCAGTGAGGCGTGTATGTCTGCGATGCAATCCGCTATGTTAATTTTTTTCCAACTGGAAGTCATTGTTTCTTCTGAATTAACCTCAATTGAAACCACAATTCGCTTGAAACATCGGCTGGTGTAATAGGCTTTAAAAGTTTCAATTATTCCCTCATCCAGTGGTTGAATTAAAGACGTCGTATTTGGGGGCAAACATATCACATTAACATTAGGATGAGCTCCTACCAGAGTAGAGGGATGTCGAGGTGCGTTATAGATTAGTAAAAGGACTTTGAAGTCAAGATTTTGAGACGCAAGATCTTCTTCTCTTCTTTACCTCAGAGATAAAACAATCATTAATCACTCCTGTAATAAAACACCGGTGACCCATGACTTTTTATTAGCTCGCCAAAAAAATGGTAACTGATTTTAATTTTTTCCCTTCAATGCTCGAGTATTTAGAAACTGATATGTCATCATTGACTTTATCTGAATAACACCTGAGGCATTTGCACACAAGAGAAAAGAAACCCGAACTTTTGCCACCTGGAGCTAATCGTTCTGTTTTGTAAAGGATACTCTTACAGCGCATTCTCTTCCAGTACTGTCCCGTCTCATCCGCATTAAACACATGTCGCGGTAGACATTCTCCTTCTTCAATTATTTTTTTTTTATTTCCGGGAATTTTTTTTTGCTTCCTCATGGTTAGCAAACGTCGATTCGCCGGTCGATTTTATATTGTGCAAATTATGCCTTTTCTTGAAATTTTCAAACCAACCTTTGCTGGCCTGGAAGTCAAACAATGAATCAGAATTTCTATTTAGTTGTGAGAGAAATCTGTTTACATATTTTTTTATTCTCTTATCTACTAAAGCGGATGGGATGAATATACACCTTATTTTCAGAAGGATTTTCACCGGGTAGGCTTGTCATTTACTTAACACATTACATATGTACTAAAATATAACGTACATATTTTTTACAAATTTATTATATTTATTACGTACTTCATTTTTACATTTTTTACTGTTTGTTCGCGAATAATCAAATCCAAAGCTCGCGAATGTGGAATTCGTCCGCATTTGAATTATCGCGAATTATCAAAACTAATTATCAAACGAATGTTGAGGGATTACTGTAATATATAAATTTTTTTGATATTTATTCACAGTAATTTTCATTCACATTACTACACTTATTGCAACGTCCTAAAAGTTTTTGAAAACAGTCAACAATTGCATCCGAAGAAATGCTGTTCAATTCGGCGGTTACATTTTCCAGTATAGCTTCTAGGTCTTGAAATCGTTTCCCTTTGAAGACAGTTTTCACAGTTGGAAAGAGGAAAAAATTCGCTGGTGCCAGGTCCGGTAATAAGGTGGCTGATTAATCTCAACAACCCCTTCTTTCGCGAGAAATGCCCTTACAATTAGTGTAGAATGTGACAGTAAATTGTCATGTAACATGAGCTAGTTACCCTTTTCTCGATATTGTGGTCGTACTGGAGAAATGCGCTTCAGCAATCTCTTCATCACTTTAAGGTAGTATGCACCAGTAACTGATTGTCCTTCCGGTAAGAATTCTTTATGGATTCCACCCCACCTATCAAACGTAATCAGTATGGTTTTGATTCTGGATTTTTACAAACGAAACTGTTTGGGTCTTGGTGATGTTTTTCATGTTCATCCTTAAGGTTGTGTAGCACGAATTTTTGAAAAATATTCCTCTTTCCAAAATCTTCAAGCAGTATTTGTCGAATCGTCTCCTTATTCACGTTTAACTCTTCTGACATTATTCGAAGGGTCATTCGTCGGTCCTGCCACAAGTTCATGAACTTTTGCGATCGTATCTGCGTTTCGACAAACCGACGGACGTTCAGTTCGAGCGTTATCTTGTATACTCTTACGTCCATCTTTAAATCTCTTTAAACTACTCAAACACCGTAGTACGACTTAAGTTGTAATCACCGGATACAGAATTCTACATCTCGTAGTTTCTGTTGCAGTATTAGCTAATTTATAGCAAAATTTAATATTTACTCGTTGCTTCATTACGATTGACGCGCGCTTGCATCCTACTCAGAAACTAATAGCTGTTTTATCTTCGCTTGGTCGGATCACAGTTACCTAAAAATCGGGTCCCTAATTAACATAATTTAAAGCAAATAGTATTGGTCAGCTTCTGTCTTCATAAATAAATTTTATTTGCTGCAACATGGTATCTTAGTTCACTTCGATTCGACGAGAATCAGGAAAATTTGTCCGAATAATAGTGTTTCTTGTACTTTCGAATGGATGATTTTGCGAATATTGCACTAAAACGTTATCTTGTTTCTGATCAAAAATTTAAGACCAGTTCCTTGTCTACGGTTTAAAGTTCCTTCATTTTTCCACATGTTCTTTACAATTAATACAGTTTTACAGATTTATTATATGTGCAATTTTTCAGCGATTCTTCCAATATTTCCTTCTAATTTGGTTATTATTCTTAATTTTTCAAGCTGGGTAAGTTTTCTTGCCATTATATATAACTACTACAAAAGTACTTCTAATATTTAAATTGACAAATGTCAACTTGACAAGCATGTATTACAGCAAACGAAGAAATTAATATATTAATAGAGATTTTATGTGTCCATAAGCTGCGGCCACTACAAACTCAGACGTTGTGACAAATAATAAATGTTGGTTTTGTAACATGGTCCTAATATTGAAGTTTATAAAATGTCACCTAACTGAAAGAAAGTCAGTGATGTATAAAATTAAAAAAATTGAAAAATGGAAATATTGAAATACAAATAACGTTTTTGTAACATGCGTTTTAAAAATGAAAATGGATTCCAGTTTATTTTTCTTGATGAAATCTGGATTTTTCAAGATGGAAACTCTCAGAAACCACGGCAAAATGAGAATATTACATATGTAAAAGCAAAACAATAATAAATAAATCTCTTACTTCATCTTCACAGTTAAGCCCATATTATTGTACGGTTCTGAGTCGTGGACACTAACTAATGCAATCAAGCAAAATCTACAAAGCTTTGTAAATAGATGTATTCGGAATATACTGAAAATATGGTGGCCCGTCCGAATTACAAATGATGAATTATGGGATCGTGCAGGACAAGAAAGGACCGAAGTACAAATTAAGAGGAGAAACTTTGGATGGCTTGGTCATACTTTAAGAAAACCGAGTACAGAAATTTGTAGGAGAGCATCAGAATGGCAGCCTCAAGGAAGGAGGAAAGTAGGATGCCCGAAGATAACATGGAGAAGAACATTGCAAAAGACTAGTATGTCAGTGGCAAGATTGGGATCTATAGTTGGAAATAGACAAGAATGGAGACAAACTATTTCTTCCCTATGTCCCAAAAGGGACTAATGGGTTTTACTACTACTACTTACTTCATCTTCACAAAATACCAAATGGAGGAATAGTTAACAATAACTAACAATAAAATCAACTTTGACAGCTAAAAAATACAGTTACTGAAATTGGTTAAACTGTTAATACATAAAATAATTACTAAATTATCGTGTTTTTATCAACCTTTATTTTATTTGCGATGTGCCTAATGCTCAAGCCGTCCTCTAGCCTAGTTATAATTATCGACTTTTGCAGTTCGTTTAATTGAGGCATTTTAAAAATTGCGTACGCTTCTGACTTTCGGAATAAACTGACATTATCGTAACCATACCGGATAAAAGTCAAATTTACACATTTCGAATTTTTTTAATTTGGCAGAATGTGTCAAAAGTCGGTGTCTGAGTTTGTAGTGGCCGCAACTGTACATGCAATATGCAATAATAAAATAATTTTTAAATGGGATTTAAGTAAAACACTTATACTAATTTCCAGTATATACAGGGTGAGCCGTGAGGAATCGACCAAACTGTAGGAGTGTATTCTACAGGTGAAAGTAATGTAAAAAACTCAAATGTTGCTATCCGATTTTTATTTGTTTTCGAGTTATAGCGTAATTAAAAATAAACAAAATTTCATACATTGAAGTTTTTGTATTTTATTGGTATTATCGTTCTTTATAATATATTTTCAAAAATACCGCCATTCATTTCAAAACATTCTTTACATCGTCTACCAAGGGCGCTGGTTGCGTTCCTGATTGCGTCAGGTTGATGTTTGATATTGTCAGCAGCATTCATAATCCGCTGAATTAGTGCATCACGAGTGTCCACTTTTATTTGATACACTTCATTTTTTAACCAGCCCCATAAACAATAATCAAGCGGCGTGAGGTCTGGAGACCTAGGAGGCCAACCAATGTGACTACCACGTCCAATCCAACTCCCTGGAAACCTTCCAGCCAAATGTTGCCTGACTGCACGAGCGTAATGTGCAGGCGCTCCATCGTGCTGGTGGAAGATTCGGATTCTGATGTTTATGGGAACATCCTCTAGCAGTCCGTGCAGTTCATTTTCTAAAATATGTAAATAGGTGTCTCCCGTGAAGCCATTCTCAAAAATGTAAGGACCAATTAAAAAACCATCGATCATACCCCACCACACGTTTACCGACAATTTATGTTGAAAGTTACTTTCGACTGTTGCGTGTGGATTTTCGTCTGACCATACATGCTGGTTATGACAATTATTAATACCGTCACGGGTGAATGTCGCTTCATCCGTAAACAGTACACGCGATACAAAACGAGGATTATCATTTATCCATCGACAAAATTCCATACGTCTACGGTTATCATCTCGTTGTAGGTGCTGTACTCTCTGTACATGGTACGGACGTAAGCCATGCTCGTGGAGTGTTTCTATTACCCTTGCTTGTGGAATGCCCAATTGAATACTAATTCCCGTGAGCTGGTAGTTGCGCCTTCTTCTACTACATCCAGAATATCTTCTACTTCTTGTAATTGTTGTCGACTGCCTCGTTCAGATATTATGTTTACACGGGAAAGCTTTCCGGTCACGCACAATGTGTTGGATACACTAATAAATACAGTTTTATTAGGATGTCTGTGATGTGGAAACCGTTGACGATATTCATTAGCAGCAGCTGTAGCATTCCCATCACAAAATCCATAAACAAACACCATATTAGCATATTCTAAATTAGAATAAGTGTGTGGTATTTTAGTTTGTTACACTATAGTCGTACAAACGTCAAGTCAATGTCACAATACCCGAACACAATGTTATAATTTACTCCAAGGTATAGGGAACATTTTTTATGATGGCAGCGCCCTCACTATATCAACGATGAACTAGAGGTAGTGACATTAGACGCATTAGGCATACAAACCACTCTACACTATTTCTCGACTGCTTTCAATGTCACTACCGCTAGTTCGGAAAACCACGAACAGGTAGCGCTTCAGCTAAGAAGACTTCCCTACAATGAATTGCTACCGGGGTTTCACTGTTTTTACGAATACATACATAAACATGGTATACTAAATCTACATTTTTAATGCGCTATAACTCGAAAACAAATAAAAATCGGATAACATTTGAGTTTTTTTACATTACTTTCACCAGTAGAATACATTCCTTGAGTTTGGTCGATTCCTCACGACTCACTCTGTACTGGTATATATGTATATACTGGAAATTATTATAAGTGTTTTACTTAAATCCCATTTACATATTATGGATTTCCAGCAAGTATCGGCCGATTCAATTAAATAAAATAATTATTTCGTCAACATTATTATAGCAAATATATACATATATAATCAATGATTTCCATTTTGTAGATGTCCAGGTGTATCTACTAATTGTAAATTTCCTTCTAGAAATTTAGGCTGATGATTCACTACATTATTATGTTATATACGCTATCAGATGTGATTGATGTATAGTGAAGGCACGTTAATACACTTTCCGTTGGTTACAACTGTGATCCTGTGATAGAAACTCCTTGTCAAGTCTTGCACTTGTCATGGAGAGAGTGATGGTTGTATTGGCAATCGTGATGTTGACATTAGTCAATGAGCTGCGCTAAATCTTCAAGGAGTTATTTATTGTGCAATTATCTTTTTGTGAACATACACTCATGATTCATGATTCTAAAGCAAGATGAAACACGTGTCTGCATGTCTGGAAAAATATTTTTACACAAGTGAAAATTTGTATTGTGTTCTCCACACTAGATCTTTTTTTAATTATGTTTTTATATTATTAAAAATGATTTTGTTTTATACAAAATAAATATGCCCTGAATTGGAAAGTATGCGTCTATTCTTTCTTTTCCTATTGAGTATTGTTACTATTATTACTTTTTTTTTCCTATTTGCATATGAATGACGACTTTGTATTCTTTCGAAGAAAAATAAACTTAAAATGAATCTAATTTGCAGATGTCAGTGCTTATGAAGTTTTTATATTAAATAATTTACACAATTCTAGCACATACTCGTATTTTTGTTGAAATTATATTACAATAGGTATATATTGATCAGAAATATTTTATTATATTTTCGACTTATGTAGGATATATTAAGCAGGAGACAGCGAGGATACGTCGTCCCGCCAATGCATTTATGTTATACGCCAATCATAATCGAAAGAAAATGGCGCAAATGTACCCCTTAGAATCAAATAAGGAAATCAGCAAGAGACTAGGAAACAGCTGGAAGGAATTGGATTCCGTCGAAAAGCTTCATTATTATGAAATGGCCAAACAAGTTGATATTGAACATAAGAGAAAGTATCCAGGTAGGTGTTTATTTTCTACGATATAATAAACAAAAGACTAAGGATTTTAACATTGCTGTTGTAAATACTAGACAATGACTTGGTTATGTTTTCAATCAATTAAAAATATATTTTTATAAATTCTTAAGTTATATTCGATAGATTTCGTGAAATATGTAATTATTTGCTATAAAGCAAGTTCTAAATTTTATGAG
Organism: Melolontha melolontha; assembly: GCA_935421215.2. Lineage (NCBI taxonomy): Eukaryota > Metazoa > Arthropoda > Insecta > Coleoptera > Scarabaeidae > Melolontha > Melolontha melolontha. The sequence goes on along the minus strand of OW285237.1, from coordinate 159,753,863 downwards.
AATATATTTAAAGCCCGGCTGTTTAAGGGCAAGAGCCTATTTCTTTTCATGCTCGATTGTCTGTATAAAATTGTTTAAAGTCTAGGTGTGAACAGTACAAAAATATAGTGACTGTGAGGGAATATTCATTCGATAATATTTCAGAACCGCAATTTTATTTTGATATTTAGTAAAATTATTCGAAACATGATTTTTATTAATATTTAGTTCCTTTGGGTTGATCGTATCTTTAACAATCCCATGTAGGTTAATCTTTAAATTATTGCTTCTTAATACTCTTTCTTTACTACTTTCGAATACATATAATTGGTGTGTTATAAACGGGATAGTATTTTTTTATTAACTGCAATATTTGTAGTGAATACACTGTAGAAATATACAGGGTGTCCGGGAAAATGTGGGAAATCTCTCGAATGCAGATAAAATATGAAAAAAATATGATGACAAGTTCCTATATTTCTTTTTCCTACAGGCCCTTCCTACAGAGATATGCGCCCCTGAAAGACTCCGCTGAAAATCGTTTTTTCTTTAATTTTTTTAAAAGTACTTTATATAATTAAATAACAATTTAATGTGATGGATACTAATAAGGGCCTCCTAAAATAGTGTCCTGGAAACATATTTAGCTTTTTTAGTTTACCAGGGGCGGGCTATCCTTTACTACTGAATGCCTAAATTTTTAACACCCTGTATTATAAAGACTTCAAAAAATAAAACTTGATAGCTTGAACCTTAGATTTAAAACGGGTACTCTTGTTTATTGTCGATAAAATGAACCGTTTACGAGAAGTTCGACCTATGTTCTTAAAAAATGTGCGTTTTAGTTTTTATCAGCACCAAAAAAAACTATTGCTGTTGCAAACTTTACTATGGTATGAAATAAATAAAATATCCGACATTTTATAACTTGTCATCTTTCACAAAGCTGACACATTGATCCCTTTATTCAATATTAATTTACTGAGTTTTTGATTTCGTGGAGAACTTAATTGTGAATTTATTCGAAGTATGGAGTACACGTTTATTGAGTATGCAGATATGCATCTGATGTACGGTGTTGCGTCTTGCAATGCTTTAGAAGCCAGAAGATTATATCACGAAAGATTTCCTAATCGTGCTCTACCAAACCAGAAGACATTTCAACGAGTTGAGCAACGTCTAAGAGAGAACAAATTCCAGTTAATAATGTAATACATATTATAGATTTTCTTCATAATTTTAGGAAAGTTTGGAAAAAATAGTAATGATGCTGTTGTGAGAAGAACCGTACGTACACCGCGATTAGAGGAACATATTTTAAATGCTGTAGATGACAATCCATCAACGAGCACTCGACATTTATCAGCACAGTTTAATACTTCGAAAACAATAGTACATGAAGTTCTTCGTGAACAGCTGTTATATCCATATCATTTGCAAAAAATACATGAACTGATTCCTGAAGATTATCCTTGTAGGATGCAGTTTACAAACTGGGTGACATAATATAAACTTCATGAGCCTTATTCTTTTCACGGATGAAGCAAGGTTTACCAAAAATGGTATCACCAATTTACACAACACACATATATGGGCTAATGAAAATCCTCATGCTATTGTTTCGCATCATCAACATCAGTTCCAATTAATATTAGGACAGGAATTATTAACAATCTTTTGATTGGACCATTCGTATTGCCAGAACGATTTAATGGACAACTTTATTTGGAGTTCCTTCAGAATGCTTTTCGAGATTTAATATAGCACTTACCATTTGAAACCCGCCGAAATATGTACTTCGTGCACGATGGCGCACCACCTCATTACAGCGTTCGTGTCCGGGAGCATCTGAATAGCGTCTATCCAAACCGTTGGGTAGGTCAAGGAGGAACTATTGCGTGGCCTCCTTGATCTCCCGACCTAACGCCGTTGGATTTTACCTCAAAAAATTGATGTATTCCACTCCGGTTGATACTAGGGAGGAACTTCTACAGAGAATCACGTTTCATTGTGGTGTGACAATCAACATGGCTGGGTTATTGTTTCGGGTACAACAGTCCTTAATTGGTCGTGTCCGCGAGTGTATCAGACTTCACGGAGCCCATGTTGAACTCTCTTATGAAATTTTTCAATAATTGCCTTAAGGTGCCTCCTGGGACACCACTGCGTTTATATTAAATACTTTTAAAAAAATCAAGAAACCACCACTGCCAGGGCCTATAGGAAGAAAAATTATAGGAACTTGTCATCTTATGTTTTCATGTTCTATCTGCATCCGAGAGATTTCCCACATTTTCTCGGACACCTCGTATACTATAACTGTAGTTCAGTAAATAAAAACGAATATTAAATTTAAATAGAATAAAAGAGCTAGAAACAATTTTTTTGTAGTTTGGTATTGCGGTAGATTTTTCAAACGATTAAACGATTATTGATTTGAACATAACGCTGAATAATTGTAAATAAAACAATATCTTCAAAGTTAACATTTTATGGTAATATACGAGGGTATATCAAAATATTACGAGACTGCCTTAATGCCTTAAAAACAGCGATTGCGTCTAAATGATTCGAATTGTAAAAACACGGTAGAAAATTACGTTTCAATTAACAGTATACTACCATAGTACCTACGAGGGTGTATTAAAATATAACGAGACTTCTTTCACAACTAGAATTTTAGAACACAAAGAATAGAACATGAAACCCCCATCTCTAATGTACTTATCCTCAATTAGGCTTTAATTTAACTTTTGATTAATTAATTAATTAATGAATTGTCAGTGTTCCAACTGAAACTTTTGAATTGATTAAAACTGCATACCCAGATGATAGTTTATCACAATGTAGAGTGTTAGAGTGGCATAAGAAATTCGATGACGGTTGTGAATCAGTGGAAGATGAACATCGACGCGGGCAACCACCAACAGCACGAATTGATTAAAAAATTGTAGACATTAACGACTTGATTCAAAATGATCGTCGCATTGGCATATATCGAATATCCGACCTTGTTTATTTGTCTTATGGTTCCACTCAAAAAATTATTCATGAAAATTTAGGATATCGAAGGATCGCGGCAAAATGAATTCCAAAAGTGATGACCGATGAAGAAAAAGCCAATCGAATGTTAAATTGTCGACATTGGAAAAGGCAACTGTAACATAATTTATAGTTCTTAAACAATGTGTTTACATGTGACGAGAGTTGGTTTTATCATTACGACCCTGACTTAAAGTCTCAAAGTATGGAATGGAATCACAAAGGCAGTCCAAGACCGCAGAAGACGAAAACTGTGAGAAGCGCCGGTAAAGTGATGCACTTAATTTTTTTTGATAAATATATTTGATCACGTTTTATCTAGAGAAGATACAGTAAATAGAGAATACTATTCTAATGTACTTTCAGAAACTATAACGGCAAAATTAAAGAAAAAACGGCCGCTTTATCAAGATATCGGTTGGATCCTGCATCACAACAATGCTCCGACTCACAGATCAGCGATTTGTCAACGAACACTTGAAGAATTGGGAGTGAAAACTTATAGTTCACCCTCACTACTTACTTGACATTGCTTTATCTTTCTTTGTCTTCTGAAGTCAAAAAAGAATTGAGATGTCGAAAATTTGAGGAGAATTTAGAGCTTTAGATACTAAATAGATTCTCAAAAAATGGTTTCTCAGATATTTATGACAATTGGACAAAAGTATTTTGTACAGAATGGAGAGTATTTTCAGGGACAGTTGAAGTTTTGTAAATTTGTGTTTAATTTTTGTGCTATAGCACCAGTCTCGTTATTTTCTGATATTTTCTCGTAAGTACTATTTATTGTTAGTTACTATTTAGTGTATCTTCTATCAATATAGTTTATTCTTAATTAACGTGCATTTTTATTAAACGAACGGAAGAGAGAATTATCACAGTAATTTGAAAAATTTCCTCTATCACGTTGTGTACAATCGTAATTTTTGTCTAGGACCGCAGTTTTTGGATGCTCAAAATGAAGCTAATCTTACAAATACTTGTGTTCAAAGTGATATACCGATTTTTTAAGGTAGCTAATAGACGCGCTATCTACTTCAGTTAATCGAAATATTCTTTTTAAAATAACTTGCTTGTTATTAAATTAAATTTTAATAATTTTGCGATCTATTGCTTTTGTTAAATTCACAAATGACAAATTGAAAAAGTTTATTAGTTAAGCTCAATATCAAAAGGAAATTATTTTTGTTTATGCAAAAACGTATCAAATTTTGCTTTTACTTCTAAAAAATATATAAGTTCATATGGTAAATTTTTCAACTTCTGGACACAAACTTCAAGAACATTATTATTAGATTTACTTGATATATTGTAAATCAGTAAAGCGTGGAATATTTTTGACAAACTTCTAGTAAGTGCCAAAACATTTTTTAGTAGCGTTAAACTAAGTCCTGTTGCCTTTCCCTGCAAATTTAAGCGACCACTATTAAAATTAAGGAAACTTTAGCAATCAAGTAAATGCGTGGTGTAATATCATAAAATCTTATCTTCTGACCTCTTGACTTCAGTCCCTTAGCACTCGCATAGAGGAAGGGCGATTCCGTTAATTAAATAATATTGGTGGTGGGACATGCTGTATTTAAGAGTCAATAAATAAGAAGCTAAGCTTATGGTGTTATACGGTATACACATTTGCCCAAGCATACTCATTCGTATTAACTATTTCGGTAGAGGTAGGTTACAAGCAAAATAATTTATTCAGATATGTTTAAAGCAGTTCCTTTTAATTTTATATATAACACAAAAACATTTTTAATAATATAAAGTTATTAAAAATCGGGCGTGGAGAACACAATACAAATTCATATTTGTGTGAAAATATCTTTCTATACATGCAGACGCACACCTGTTTCATATTTATATATAATCATAAGTACGGGATGCTGAAAAGATAATTTCATAAGAAATAACACCCTTACTACATTACAAGTCATCAAGACACAGCCTAGAAGAATATTTAGTTCCGCTCATTGACTAATGTTAACATGATCGTCAAAACAACCAGCGTTGTCTTCATGTAATTGCAGGACTTAGCGATCAGTAGATGGATAGGACAAAGTGCATCAATTGCATAGGCTCTTAATTTCTATGATTTTACACCTTTCGACTTCTAGGTTTGGTAATAAACAAAAACATTTAGTGTACGCACGACCTGTAAACAATTTGTAAGAACTCAGGCAGCGAATCGTAAATTATTGTGGGGAAATTCGGAGGAATCCAGGAATATTCGAAAGGATATTGCTGCAGTCCTCCGAAGGAGATGTAAAGTATAAGGAGATGTTATGTGTGCTTAGAAATGAACGGTGGATATGTAGAGCATTTTCTTTAGCTTTATTTTAAATTATCTTTTGTTTTATGTACATTGTTATCAAAAATACCCATGATTTTACACCTCTCGACTTCTAGGTTTGGTAACAAACGAAAACATTTAGTGTACACACGACCTGTAAACAATTTGTAAAAACTCAGGCAGCGAATCGTAAATTATTGTGGGGAAATTCGGAGGAATCCAAGAATATTGAAAGGATATTGCTGCAGTCCTCCGAAGGAGATGTAAAGTATAAGGAGATGTGATGTGTGTTTAGAAATGAACGGTGGACATGTAGAGCATTTCCTTTTGCTTTATTTTAAATTATCTTTTGTTTTATGTACATTTTTATCAGAAATACCCATGATTTTACACCTCTCGACTTCTAGGTTTGGTAACAAACCAAAAAATTTAGTGTACGCACGACCTGTAAATAATTTGTAAGCACTCAGGCAGCGAATCGTAAATTATTGTGGGGAAATTCGGAGGAAGCCAGGAATATTCGAAAGGATATTGCTGCAGTACTCCGAAGGAGATGTAATACAAAAGTATTTTTAATAATATAAAAAATATTATTAAAAATGGGGTGTGAAGAACACAATACAAGTTCTTTTATGTATTTTTGAATGTATCTTCTCCAAAAAGTGTATGGAGATGTGATGTGTGTTTAGAAATGAACGGTGGACATGTAGAGCATTTTCTTTAGCTTTATTTTAAATTATCTTTGGTTTTATGTACATTGTTATCAGAAATACCCATGATTTTACACCTCTCGACTTCTAGGTTTGGTAACAAACGAAAACATTTAGTGTACGCACGACCTGTAAACAATTTGTAAGAACTCAGGCAGCGAATTGTAAATTATTGTGGGGAAATTCGGAGGAAGCCAGGAATATTCGAAAGGATATTGCTGCAGTCCTCCGAAGGAGACGTAAAGTGTAAGGAGATGTAAAGTGTAAGGAGATGTGATGTGTGTTTAGAAATGAACGGTGGACATGTAGAGCATTTTCTTCAGCCTTATTTTAAATTAACATTTGTTTTATGTACATTGTTATCAGAAATACCCATGATTTTACACCTCTTGACTTCTAGGTTTGGTAACAAACGAAAACATTTAGTGTACACACGACCTGTAAACAATTTGTAAGAACTCAGGCAGCGAATCGTAAATTATTGTGGGGAAATTCGGAGGAATTCAAGAATATTCGAAAAGATATTGCTGCAGTCCTCCGAAGGAGATGTAAAGTGTAAGGAGCTGTGATGTGTGTTTAGAAATGAACGGTGGACATGTAGAGCATTTTCTTTAGCTTTATTTTAAATTATCTTTTGTTTTATGTACATTGTTATCAGAAATACCCATGATTTTACACCTCTCGACTTCTAGGTTTGGTAACAAACGAAAAAATTTAGTGTACGCACGACCTGTAAACAATTTGTAAGAACTCAGGCAGCGAATCGTAAATTATTGTGGGGAAATTCGGAGGAATCCAGGTATATTCGAAAGAGTATTGCTGCAGTCCTCCGAAGTGGATGTAAAGTGTAAGAAGATGTGATGTGTGTTTAGAAATGAACGGTGGACATGTAGAGCATTTTCTTTAGCTTTATTCTATATTACCTTTTGTTTTATGTACATTGTTATCAGAAATTCTTTATAATTTTTATTCCAAGAAACAATATTAAATCGACTGCATGTCAGAAAAAGTTAAGGAGCGAGTAGCGACCACATATTGTATCCACCAGTACTATAAACCCCCGGTATAAGGACAACAAAGTTTAATTATATGAACTGTATTCGAATCCCATCTAGTTGTACGAAGGATGTCTTTTGGTGCAGCTTATGGCCATAAAATTAAACAGTGGATCGACCAAAGTGTTTTATTGCTTTCCAAAATATTTTCCACAAAAATTGATACACTTCTGCTTTCGTTCGAACCAATTGTTAAAGCAGTTATTTCAGTCTTCAAAATTGCAGCTGCATAATTTGATTTTGAGACCAACGTTACGACTTTTTCGACACACTTGGCGAACGGATCATTTTTGTCGAATTCTCTTCATCTTGAAACACTCAAGCAGCGGATTGACGTTTATTTTCGGGTTCATAGGAATAAATCCATGATTAGTCGCCACTTACGATGCTGTAGACGTTTTCTGACTTTCCGTTATTAAAGTTTTTCGGTACCAATTAACGTAAGCTCACTTTTGCTCTTCGGTTAAAAGATGGGGAATCCAACGGAATACTAACTATCTCACACCCAGTTCATCATATAGGATCGTTTGGATTGAGGCCTTTGAAATACCCATGGATGTCTCAATTTCACGACATGTTACATGTCTATCTTCCTTAATCAGGCGGCGCACAGCATCGATGTTTTTCTGGTGTTCTGGCTGTTCTTGGCGGACCTCTCCTGGGATCGTCGCGGATACTCGTGCGTTCACGTTGAAATTCACAGTACCAACGTGGAATTGTCGATGTGGTGCTGCATTTTCAAAAATAGAAACCAACTCAGTAAGAGATTGTTGTTGAATTAATCCTCTCCGAAAATTGTAAAAAAATATTGCGCGAAAATTTTCTCTACTCAGTTCGATTTTTCGGCCTACTTTAAAAAATTTAAAAATTAAATATAACTGAATTACTTGCCGTATCTTGATGAAACTTTAGATTTAGGTTAGCGAATGATTGATATTAATTTTTACACCTGACGTTTTATTACTGGCGCCCTCTATGAGGCTAGATGCAAAACTAAAAGGACATACCTCGTATTACGTTTAATTTTTGTAATTATGTTAACCAGTTCATGATCTTGAATAGGTTTGAAATAAAATTATTCTGAATAACAATTTAATTCATTCGTTTTATAGAAGGTACGTTATGCAGGATCTGCCATACTGTTGTTGAAATACTTTTCCGTTATTTATTTTTCTATTTTATAAAAAAATATAATCTATAATAGCACATTTACATGCAACCTGAATTCTTGCATAACTAACTGTATTAATATCATTTTGTATGTATTATTTCCAGATTAGACAATTATGTATATACAACAAACCAACCATATACTTAAGATATATTAATTTAAACACAGTAGCGCTTAATAAACCGCGATTGTAATTTCCCGGCACTTCGAAGTAAAATTGTTGCTTTTATGGCGTGGAAGGCAGTCAAAAACATTGACTGCAATGGCTGTTTGTGGAACACGTGATAAAATCTGCGCGCCATAAAATGATCAAGTTTACGGTTGAGTATATTCTTTAAGTGAAAATTACATTTCACCCGCGTTAGTTATTTTCATGACCGCGTCAAAATTTCATTCGCTTTGTCCTTTTCATTAAAGAAAAAGTATATTCGTTGTTAAAAGAGCAATGTGAATGTGTACAATGTAATGAAATGTTATTTTGTGCATTTGACGTTTATGAATTTTGTTGAAGAGAAGTTGCAGAGGTTTTTTTTAACAAACGAGTAACACTTTTTAAATATATTTTTTGAAATACCATTCATACTGGAATTTTATTTTAATATTACACTAAGCAACTTAGAAAAGTGAACGCCCAGTATTTATGATTTCATTTCAATAAATTTACGTAAAACATATTTTTTTTTGGACTTAAACAAAAAGTATGCATTTTCAGTTTTATGAGGTCTATATAGGTACCGTATGAGCGAGCGCTCTATAGTCATCTATAGTAGGGGTAAGTGTAGATTGGGGTAATTGGAGACATATCAAATAAATATCTGGTTATTAAAGGACATGAATAATTGGCGAAATATCGTTTTGTCGACAGTTTCTGCATATTCCACTTCGATTTTTTTTGAAGCGCTTGTGTCTTTAGGCGACAATTTTTTTTTCTGTTTAAAAATATGTAATATTTAATACTCTATTAAGTTATTTTTTTTATCTTGACTTTCTAGGTTTACTATAAATTTGAGCATTTTGTATATAGATTATAAGGTAAGTAAGATCAGTGTTTATTGTTTGTGTTGTATTATTAGACTATCCTTAGATTTGGGCAGCTTCAGGATTTATAGTTATGTAGGGCATTTTGTTAATAATAAAATTAAAAAACCCTTACCACAATAGAATTTAATGATTCTAAATACGTATTTCTACAACCACGTTGTCATCTTCAGTAGAAAAAACAGTGTAACACTTGAACGCACAAAAACACTCACAGAAGGATTGTTCTGAACGTCTTCTAGTTTAACACTAAAATCTTCAATCTTAAATGCTACAAAAATTACGTACATTTTGGTAAACCCCACCTATTCATGCAAGAGCATTAACCCCATTATTTACTATCTAATTCGCGGGGGCGTGTGACGTTTTTTATTAATCTCAGACAGTCAGATGTTACGTTGTGATCTGATTCAAGAATATGTCGGGCAACACTTGATTTTTCCGGTCTATTGAATCTAATATGCGAAACATGTTCTTTATAACGAGTTAGAATCGAACGTTTTATTTGGCCGACATATTTTTTATCACAATCCTTACAATTTATTTCATAGATTCCAGATTTGTTGTTCACCTCATCTTTATCTTTCGCGTTGCCTAAGAGAGATTTTAGGGAGTTATTCGACCGAAATGCTACTTAAACATTATACTGTTTAAAGGTTTTACTTAAATTTTTCGTAGTTTCGTGAAACGGTAAACTAATAAATTTTTTGCTCGAATCAATTCGAGGTAGCAAACATGTGGAATCCTGAATTGTTTTTCTTACTTTATGTTTTCTAACTAGCTTGTTTATTATTTCTGAATCGAAACCGTTGTAACTCGCGATTTTCTTAATTAAAGTTAATTCCTTTTCATATCTATCCTTTGTCAATGGCATGCTTAACAAACGATTGATAAGAAAATTGAAAGAGGCACTCTTGTGCTGAAAAGTATGGTTTGAATCTGCGGTTATAAATCTGTTGACGTTGGTTTCTTTCGGTAAATATCAAACTCTAAGTTTTTGTCATTCCTAATTACTAAGGTATTATTACAAACGGCGGCTTTGTGCTAGATATCGGGATGTGGATGTGCCGTGCTAATAATAATGAAATTATTCTAAGATAAATAAAATAATTAGTGGTGCTGGTGAAGTTTCTTCAAAGGTCCAGGACGTGCGTGATGATTGTTAATTAAAATATATATATAACTTACTTACTAAATAAGTAAAACACATAACATTGTCCTTAAAGTTTGTATTTATATTTACATAAGAAAGAAATTGAAATTGTTATATTTAAAAGTAATTAAAACAAAAGTAATATATACACAAGGAGCGGTATTAAATATATAATTGAAAATTAACACACAATACTCTGAAACGAACGTTTAATTGAGCAGTAAATTGAGGGTTAATTGAATACGATTAATATAAAATAATCTCTGCATCGAACAATACAGAGTTACCTTTGGTTGGCGGAGATGGTCACGTGGCCTTCGCAGATATACCTGGTCAAGTATATGTAGAGCGATTCTTAGAAGCGAAAGACACCGGGCGGCATCGTGGCGTGTACTTGGACAGTACGATGAGTAAGATCTGTGTGTTACGAGAGTTCTAACGAGAAGATATCTGATAGTTTTTGTGTCGATAGACACTGGTTTTTGAAAATGGTCTGTTTTATGACCTGAGTCGAAGAGAGCGTCGATATCTTGATTAATAATTAATAAGAAACGGGACCTGAAGAGTTGTTCTATCGATGGAATAAATATTATTAAAATAACGCTTGTGACATAAGCTTTCTAATGATATGACACACCATATATAAGGGAAGATGTATAATTAAAACAATTTAAAATGAAATGTATCTAGAAATTCCACAGTACGGTTGTTGCCGGGTCAGGTAGAAAACGAAGGGTTTCGTCGGTCAGGATACAACAAAAGAAATGCTTTCTCTTTGTAAACGAATATACAGAAGGAAAAATGTCTTAAGTTAAATATTATTTTAAAATCGAGATATTTAAAGAAGAAATATGATTTAAAAATAAATTAAAATATTCTATATGTGGAGCGTAACAGTATCTAAAAATGGCAAACCTCCGTTGTTTTCCTTTTCAACCGTGAATTTAATACTAGGAAATTTTGAATTTAATTCTGTTACAAAATAATCGAAGTCGCACTTATTGGTATCAAAAATTGCAAACACATCGTCTACATACCTGACCCATATGTTTGGAAAATATTTGGCTGACTTTTTAAACTCAATCTCATTATGAGTCACTTTGAGATTGAGTTTAAAAAGTCAGCCAAATATTTTCCAAACATATGGGTCAGGTATGTAGATGATGTGTTTGCAATTTTTGATACCAATAAGTGCGACTTAGATTATTTTGTAACAGAATAAAATTCAAAATTTCCTAGTATTAAATTCACGGTTGAAAAGGAAAACAACGGAGGTTTGCCATTTTTAGATACCTTAGTAATTAGGAATGACAAAAACTTAGAGTTTGATATTTACCGAAAAGAAACCAACGTCAACAGATTTATAACCGCAGATTCAAACCATACTTTTCAGCACAAGAGTGCCTCTTTCAATTTTCTTATCAATCGTTTGTTAAGAATGCCATTGACAAAGGATAGATATGAAAAGGAATTAACTTTAATTAAGAAAATCGCGAGTTACAACGGTTTCGATTCAGAAATAATAAACAAGCTAGTTAGAAAACATAAAGTAAGAAAAGCAATTCAGGATTCCACATGTTTGCTACCTCAAATTGATTCGAGCAAAAAATTTATTAGTTTACCGTTTCACGAAACTACGAAAAATTTAAGTAAAACCTTTAAACAGTATAATGTTCAAGTAGCATTTCGGTCGAATAACTCCCTAAAATCTCTCTTAGGCAACGCGAAAGACAGAGTTGAGGTAAACAACAAATCTGGAATCTATGAAATAAATTGTAAGGATTGTGATAAAAAATTCTAACTCGTTATAAAGAACACGTTTCGCATATTAGATTCGATAGACCGGAAAAATCAAGTGTTGCCCGACATATTCTTGAATCAGATCACAACGTAACATCTGACTGTCTGAGATTAATAAAAAACGTCACACGCCCCCGCGAATTAGATAGTAAATAATGGGTTAATGCTCTTGCATGAATAGGTGGGGTTTACCAAAATGTAGGTAATTTTTGTAGCATTTAAGATTGAAGATTTTAGTGTTAAACTAGAAGACGTTCAGAACAATCCTTCTGTGAGTGTTTTTGTGCATTCAAGTGTTACACTGCTTTTTTTTACTGAAGATGACAACGTGGTTTTAGAAATACGTATCTAGAATAATTAAATTCTATTGCGGTAAGGGTTTTAAATTTTATTATTAACTTATAAGCCACAGTCTCCGATTTGTTAGTAGGGCATTTTGTATTAAAAATTAGGGAACATGATTAAATTTATTATTAGAATTGTTTTATTAGGTATTCCGAAAATGTGGGCAATTTCTAGGTTTGCTATAAATTTGAGCATTTTGTATATATATATTATAAGGTAAGTAAAATCAGTGTTGATTGTTCGTGTTGTATTATTAGGCTATCTTGTAGATTAGAAAAAAAAGTAGGTTGTCTACACATACTCCAACTTTTATTGAAAGTGGGGCAAGTGTAGACTACATAAAGGGGTAATTGCAGACAACTTGGGGGTAATTGTAGACACTTTTTATATTAGTTACTTGTTGTAAATCTGAAGAACAAAGGTTGAAAAGTGTTTGGAAAAATGCCCTGCAACTACAAACGCAAGAAGCCCGCATGTCACTACACCGTTCAACAAATTGAGGAAGCTTGTGAGGCACTTAGTTCTAGAAGAATAACCTGCCGGCAGGCACAAGAACACTATAACGTGAATCGGTCAGTTATTTATCAAAGACTTATGGGCAAACAAGTATGAATAAAATCGGTGGTGGAAGAGGACCAGTATTATATCAAAAAATTGAGGATCAACTGGCTCAATGCATGTTGGCTCGTGCTGACTGGGGATACCCAGTAGTTAGAGAGGAACTTCTGGATGGAGCATGTAACTGTTAATAATATCAAGACTCCTTTCAAGGATAACAGGCCTGGTGAAGTCTAGTACTTGGAGTTTATGAAGAGAAGGGGAATCTTGAGCCTTAAACTTTAAAAAAAAGGGCAGAGGTAGCTGATCCATTTGTAATTGACGATTTTTATCAAAAAATGAAAAGAGTAATTCAAAGAGAGAGTCTTGAAAATTTCCCAGGATTGCTTTTCAATTGCGATGAGACTAGTTTTTCCACAGATCCAAGCAAAGTCAAGGCTATTAAGGAAAAAGTCATTTTATCGACGAGTATGTCTCTAATAGCCCCAGCTATTTTAATACTAAGAGAAGTACGGAATTCCGATGTGTCTACATTTACCCCAAGAACCGAGGTAAGTGACGACACTTGCAGAGTTTTACAAAAATATCTATATTTTTGTGGATTTTAAACTTGGGCAAAAAGTAATCGTACTGTACAATGGCACTATTAATGTATAAGATTCTTGCAAATATTTTGTTTCTTAAACCTCGCTGTACTTCAATGACACTGACTTATTCATATCTCCATCCTCCCCTAATATGCGGAAAAATGAGACGCGCGGGGAGGACGCGTTTATACTGGCTGTCGAGTGGAACGCATATATCGTAAAGTCACATATTTTCGTAATTCTATTTATTATTTGCAGTTAATCTGGTACTTTCATTTTTTAACGGTTGCTAGTTTCTCTTTTCCACATATTTATTATTGTTTTCATTGATACTGATGTTATATCTATCTATGGAATTTTTTTCGCGTCAAGAAAAGCAATTTGTTATTAAATGTTATTATCTTGATCGGTCAATCAGACAAGTTACATGCTTATTTCAAACATAATTTGAATAAGGTATAGAGTAAGAGACTGTATCATACTATTAATAATTTTGAAAGCAGTGGTTGCTTATACCCGCAACAACATGAATAGAAAAGAACTGAAAAAATGAAGAATATTATCGTTGAAGACCTTTTGTTCTGCAAAAGCTGTATTGGGAGCGTAAAGGCTTAAGACTTATTTAAGATACCTGGCAAGTTCATAACCGAAAATGATTAGGATTGGGAAAAGTGCATCGGTATATGTACTGATGGAGTTCGATCAGTCTGGTCACTATTGCAGGAGCATATTCGCAGGAAAGCACCGCATGCTATGTGGACCTTTTGCATCATCAATAGTGAAGCACTTATATCAAAGTCGATGCGCAATTGAATTTGGTATTAGAAGTATTCATAGTAAACCACATGAAAGCTAGGACACTGAAAGTACTTTAATTTTTTAACGGTTGTTAGATACTCTTTTCCACATATTTATTATTATTTTCATTGATACTGATGTTATATCTATCTATGGAATTTTTTTCGCTTCAAGAAAAGCAATTTGTTATTAAATGTTATTATCTTGATCGGTCAATCAGACAAATTACATGCTTATTTCAAACATAATTTGAATAAAGTATAGAGTAAGAGACTGTATCATACTATTAATAATTTTGAAAGCAGTGGTTGCTTATACCCGCAACAACATGAATAGAAAAGAACTTTAAAAAATGAAGAATATTATCGTTGAAGACCTTTTGTTCTGCAAAAGCTGTATTGGAAGCGTAAAGGCTCAAGACTTATTTAAGATACCTGACAAGTTTATAACCGAAAATGATTAGGATTGGGAAAAGTGCATCGGTATATGTACTGATGGAGTTCGATCAGTCTGGTCACTATTGCAGGAGCATATTCGCAGGAAAGCACCGCATGCCATGTGGACCTATTGCATCATCAACAGTGAAGCACTTGTATCAAAGTCGATGCGCAATTGAATTTGGTATTAGAAGTATTCATAGTAAACCACATGAAATCTAGGACACTGAAAGACAGATTTTTCAAATAACTATGCATGGGCATGGGAGCTGCTATATTATTGCATTTTATGATTGCTTTAACGTTCTAAGATCACGAAAACTTCAGGAACTTTGCCGAATTCGACTTTTTGCTGAAACTGGCGTATTTGTGTGATATATTCGACGAGGTGAATGTCTTCAATTTATCTCTGCAAGGCAATAACATGTACATTTTGAAACTTTTGGCGAAGGTTGCAACGTTTAGGAAAAAGCTGCAGTTGCGGATAAGAAAAATCAATGAGGATGGCGGTCAAAATTGTTTTCCTGAATTGTACAAATACGTGGCCTGTAATAAAGTCATTGTTTCACAAGACTTGCTGTCCCTTTTCAAGGAACATCTCTCTCAAAGCTCACTGACTGATTTGTAAAATACTTTGAAGAAGACAATGTCGAGAGATTTTCGTGGATCCAAGATTTTTTCTGTGCTCAAGCTGCATCAGAATTTACTTCGTAGGAAGAAGAACTCTCGAACTCTCTTGCAATAACAGCCTGAAAACGAAATTTGTTTCTTCCGATTTAGTTGAGCTTTGGATATTGATAAAAAAATGTCGCATTTCCTTTGCGACAACCTATTTATGCGAAGCCGGATTCTCAGCTGCAGCTGTAATAAATAGCAAATGCTACTCAAAAATCGATGTGCGGCAAGAAATTGAGCGAGAGTGGCAGTATCGAATCTTTTCCGCGTTTTGAAAAAATGGTGGTTTTTATACATTTTTCAATTGTCCTGATAACCTAGATGGTTGACGTCGCGACGTGTTGCATCTACATTCTTCGGCAGGAGTAATCTCGTCAGATTATAAAATTAACGTAACAAATTAAGCGACAATTGCATGTGAGATGAGATTTGAATAGATATTAATTCCCACATGCATGTTTCGTGTATATACACGCAGTGTAGAAATGGAAGTCGTGTGTGTCTCCGAATATCGAGTACTGACGATTTCTAATGAGAATGAAATGCTAGTGTGTACACGTTTCGAGATAGATGTCGCTTTCATATTTTTTTTTGATTGATCTTGTGATTCGATTTTAATAAATGTGAGGCCTAGCTTGTGAGATTTATCTTAAAAGTTGTTTTAATTTCTGTGCCTAATTTATGTCATTATATATGTATTTTGATATGGGCGCCGGGACAAAATACTAAGCCTGTAAGTGCGCCGCGGCTGATAAAGTTTGAGAACTCCTAATAAAAGGTTACAGGTTAGCTAGGATTGTTTTATTATTTATTTCGTGATTCATGTTTTAAAGATTTTTTAAAAATTTATGCTATATTGCAAGAATTATTATTTGTTATTTCATAAATATTTGTCAACGATATACATAAAATTAGCCAACTGGATTAAAGAACATCATTATTTGCGGCCATAATTTCAAGTTGTAAGAGGACGAATGAAACTATTTGAATGATTGAGGAAAAAATTGGAAAACCGTTTCAAGATAAAAAGATAGGAAGAGACATTAGAAAGTATCTGGGTAAATTGAGTTTAACCAGTACAAAAATATTATTTTCTATTTGTTTCTTTTGAAGGGATTCACTTGATTTGTTTGGATTTTTCCCACTTAATTGAAAATGTTCATCGATCCAGTTCTATGTGTGATAGCAGTAACACAAATATGTTCGAGTTTCAGAAATTATACAAATTATCACGACTGTACTGAAATTTACTAGGTTCAACCAATGAAATCAATAAATTCTGCATTTATTTTCTACCTTAGCACTAGTAAATAGTGTATCGAAATAAACTATTAAATTATATTTCAAATGACTTATAAAAAGTACAATGCTATCGATTTCCTTGTTATTATTCATACAGTCTGAGTGAAAATTCAACGTTTTTTTTAAATATGCAATTTATTGTTTCTTACATTATTCTACGTACAAAACTTCTGCTTTGGTTGAGGTTTATTTAAAAATTAAGAAAATTTACAAAAAACGTAAATTTAGTAACGCTTCATAATGTTAATTTTGGTATCAATATTGACACAATTCGCTAGGATAGGAATGTATAAATGGGTATAGGTATATGTATAAATGTTAATAATTTAGCATGTTAAAGCGGTGCAGAAATACGAATATACATTATTTTCCAAAATCTGAAAAGTTTGAAATAAACTGAAAATAAATTAGAATAAAATGTTACACTCAAATAAAGCTAACATAAAACTATTTGAAAGAAATAGAATCTGTGCAAAAATACGAAAATAGAAGAAGAAATAATATACCGAAGAAAGGGAGAAAGGAAGCGAAGAGAGAAAGAGAGAGAGGTTCAAAAGATAACACCAGTCAAGCTTTTATTTAGATAAGGCAAGTGGATATAGGTACCTTAAATAAAGCCATAAATCTGTTTTTCGTATATATTTTTTTATTCGGTTGAAATCGCAATCCCACTCAGTCTTCTTCGAAGTAATTGCCTTGGATAGATACAATGCTGAGGCAGACATTTCTTATGCACAATGTTATTTCTACCAAAAAGAAGCAGCTTTAATCATCGACTAAGTTCTATATTTTTCTTGTCGTGGTGAAGTAGGAGTGTATTATTTCTGGTTCTGGTGTTTCGTTTTTGGATCATATTAAAAAATCCAAGACTCATCACCAGTAATAAAATAATGATTCGTTCCAGAAAATGAGGATCATTTTCCATCCGCCCCAAAATGTCAACACATTTCTCTTGTTTTCCTTTTGATACTGGGACTTTTCGAAAGCATTTTTGCAGTTGTTCTTTTTTGATCCCCAATTCATTAGTCAAAATCTGACGAACGATCGTGTGAGTCAAATACAACATTTCCTCGATTGTTCTGACCGTCGACCTAGGATTAGAATGCACAAGATCCCAGACTCTTTGGACATTTTCATAATTTCTTACAGTTGAAGGCCTTCCGCTGCAGGTTCATCTTCAATCGTGTTTAGGCATTCCGACAATGCCTTAAACCACCTGAAAACATGAATTCTTGATAAAACGCTGTCTCTATAGCCTCCTAAAGTTTTGAAAAGGTTTCGGTCGCACTGCACCCAAGTTTGAAGGAACCTGATTGCGTATTGTTAGCGCTTCGCCCTATATATTTCAGAATTCATTTATTTAATTTAAATTTTAATATTTGACAATAATTTTAAGTACTTCACATCATTAAATGCCTCTATTCAAAAGAATATAATTATTTTATTATTAGAGGGTTTATTAAGCGTGTTCGTAAGGTTGATTTATTAGCATGTCATAAATTTCTTATATTCACTATTATCAGGATAAAATAAAACAAATTTTAATGAATTTCACTACTTTTTATTTTACGCAGTAACGATTGTTTCGCTCCGTATATCGGGCAGACAGGCAGATCGTTTAAAATACGCATCAAAGAACATTTTTCTTCATTTAGAAATAATAAAAGTGACTCTTCATATGCGTTTCATATTAATTTAACAAACCACAATTTTAATAAAGAATTTAAAATACTACTCGTAGAAAATAAGGGCAAAAAACATAATTTATTAGAATCACTTGAAATTAATAAATTAAAGATCAATGATCAATGATCAATGATCAATGATCAATTAGAAATTAATAATTCACCCTTACTCAATTTATTTATTTGATATTCAGACAGTCACATATTTTATTTTTCCATAGCGCTTCTTTACCTCCCTTTAACATGATGTAGACCCTCAGTTTCTTCACTTTAAGAACAGTATTGTATAAACCGTAGTGAAAGTTTTGTGCATAGCCATTTAAGTAATAAAAAGAACCCATTCCTTTAACCATTCAAAATAAAACTTGTGGTTGTTAAGGTACATTTGTGTAAAATATATCCATAAGTTAGTTATATGTGTGACGAAGCTCAGGTTGTAGCGAAACGATCGTTACTGGGTAAAGTAAAAAGTAGTGAAATTCATTAAAATTTATTATATTTTATCCCGATAATAGTTATTATGGAATTTCATCAAGTAAATGCTGAAACATTCCTATATTCTTACATTCATACTTATTTTATATCTTCATGATAGTTCTTGCGTTTTTCCAGGATAACAACAGATTTTAGTTTGCGTATATTCAATATATGTATTTGAATTGTATTCTAACCCATATGGAAAAACATTTATTATACATACTAGGGGGTATTGATATCTAGTTAGCCTAGGTCATTTTCCTTGAAAAAAACAAAATCTTGTTATAATGTCAAGTGTATGTAAATAGTAGTAGAAGTGTAAATATTTCCAGCCACCTCTAACAAAGCAAAGGATTTTAGTGGTAGCTTCGAATAATGTAATATTGTAACCGCGTAATTTGCGTTCCAAAAGATTTCTAAAAATGAACATTTAACACCCTGTATGTATTATAATTATTTTCATATTGATTTTGGTTATGCGGTCAGGTTCTGTCAACCTTTAACATTAACGGCACGTCGATGCCGGTTCCACTTTACGCTGGAAACATTTCAAAACGGCGAGGGCGTAAAAAAGAGAAAAAGCCATCAATGTCATTTTCAGACGCGTCCGAACGCCTCTCCCTAGCCGTGTCAATATCCATACCACCACGGTTCAGTGTCTCTGACGAAGGCACGATTACGTAAAATAATTTCGCCCTGCCAACGCGTAAACGCCTTATCGGTTCGGTAATAAAGCGCAGTGGCGCGGCGACCGTCGATTGTCAAACGAGCGAGCTACCGCCGGCCGAACGAACATCGCAAGAGTCCTTGGACGATTTTGTGTGCGCTCCAACGGCCCTTGAATGGTATTCCCTGCGCTAGTCAAGCCGGCCAGGAGACAAGCGCTACCGTAAATTGAAGCGAATCAATTGAAGCCCCGTCGGTGTCGGGTTAAGACGTCAAAGCGGTCGAAGTGGCAGCGTCGCGACGCACGCGCCCCAGCGTATTATCGGAGAATTTCAGAGGGAACTCGTCGATATGGGTTCCCGACATCGATACGGCTTTCATATACATAAATAAATTTAGAAGTTGTAGGTAGAGGGTGTTAAAAATTTGAAAGACTACGGAACATATTTGAATTTCATTTCATAATTTCGAAAACAATAGAATGGACGTTTTATTATAGCTTAATGCTAAATATGAGATATACGAATTGAAAACATTTCACTTTGAAAAATTGAAATTCAATCAAATGTTCCAAATAATATTTTTTAATTTACTTTGTATATGTACATAGATGCAGCCGTCATATAATAGTTCTAAAGTCATTAAACGTGGGGCAAATAAACATTATGACAGAGAGACTCTGAATATGTGATTATATGTGATATCGACATAAATTTCAATGCTGCAATTGCATGGTCATTCTGGAATATTGCTAAAACTTGAATTTAAGTTTCTTAAAGTTAGAAAATATATATAAAACTTTGTCTGCGAATAAGCTAGAGAATATACAAGTCACGAAACACTCTAAAATCACAGCAGGCAGATCTATTAATATTATTCCCATTACCACGAGTAGGAGAAATTTTGAAGTGCGTCCTCCGCCATTGTGGATATCTAAAAATTAGTTTTGTTAAATGCATTACTAACACCTTGGAGTGATAAAAAAAATTAGTTTATATTCATTAGTTTTGGCATAAATTTTGTCCACTCTTCTTTAGGAATTGGTAGAGACTGGCTTAAATCGGAAACAGACAGAA
Source organism: Melolontha melolontha (assembly GCA_935421215.2). Taxonomy (NCBI): domain Eukaryota; kingdom Metazoa; phylum Arthropoda; class Insecta; order Coleoptera; family Scarabaeidae; genus Melolontha; species Melolontha melolontha. The sequence goes on along the minus strand of OW285237.1, from coordinate 159,733,019 downwards.
ACTAACCACAATATAAATTAATAAATTTTAAATAAGTATTTCGACTAAGTTGCCATCTTCAGTAGAATAATCTGAAAAAGAAATATAGTGTTAGATATAGGGTCTTTGGCTAAGGTATAACATTTGAAGTTATGCTCTTTACTAAATCGTCAGTGGGATAACACAGTGTTATTCCACTAGCGATTTGGTAAAGAGTATATCTTCAAAGGTTGTGCCTTAGCCAAAGACGTTAAGCGTTATCTCACTGGCGATTTGGTGAAGAGCATATCTTCAAAGGTTGCACCTTAGCCAAAGACGCCATCTTCCGTAGAACAATCTAAAATAGAAAGAGTGTTAAACATAGCGTCTTTGGCTAAGGTATAACGTTTGAAGATATACTCTTCACCAAATCGCTAGTGAGATAACACAGTGTTATCAAATGGTCTCTTCAGTAACAGAGGGTTTTGGCTTAGCAACTTGAAACGTGTCACTTCAGGAAAGTTAATTACGTTGAAGTTCATTGTCTTACGGCTTTAGGGTAACCAAGGATGTGTTATCAAGTACTCGACTGATTTCTTCAAAGTATTTGTTATGGCTTAAAACACATTTGAAATCATAAAAAATCATAGCTAGAGATAAGGCTCCTGGTTCAATTCCATGATTTCTTCTGCAAAGAATTACTTTAAATGTTTGTAGTTTAAGAACAGTTAAGTATGTTTTTTAATTGTTACTGCCATTAAGCTTGTAAATAACTAGAGTAAAACGCCAAAATGTAGCAAAATATAAAAGTTTAGAGAGGCTCAGAGGAAAAAAATAGGCTTATAATTTATGGCTAAGGTTACAACTTAGCCAAAGACGCCATCTTCCTCAGAACAATCTGAAAAAGAAAGATAGTGGTAAACATAGCGTCTTTGGCTAAGGTATAACGTTTGAAGATATACTCTTCACCAAATCGCCAGTGGGATAACACAGTGTTATCGAATGGTCTCTTCAGTAACAGCTGGTTTTGGCTTAGCAACTTGAAACGTGTCACTTCAGGAAAATTAATCGCGTTGAAGTTCATTGTATTGCGGATTTAGGGTAATCAATTATGTGTTATCAAGTACCCGATTGATTTCTTCAAGGCATTTGTTATGGCTTAAAACACATTTGAAATGATAAAAAGTCACGGGTAGAGATGTCTCCTGGTTCAATTCTATGACTTCTTCTGCAAGGAATTACTTTAAATCTTTGTAGTTTAAGGACAGTTAAGTATATTTTTTAATTGTTACTGCTTGTAAATAACTAGAGTAAAATGCCAAAATGTAGCAAAATATAATAGCTTAGAGAGGTTCAGCGGAAAAAAAATAGGCTTTATGATTTATGGCTAAGGTTACACCTAAGCCAAAGACACCATCTTCCGTAGAACAATCTGAAAAAGAAAGATAGTGTTAGACATAGCGTCTTTGGCTAAGGTATAACGTTTGAAGATATACTCTTCACCAAATCGTCAGTGGGATAACACAGTGTTATCGAATGGTCTCTTCAGTAACAGCTGGTTTTGGCTTAGCAACTTGAAACGTGCTACTTCCGGAAAGTTAATCACGTTGAAGTTCATTGTATTACGGCTTTAGGATAATCAAGGATGTGTTATCAAGTACCCAATTGATTTCGTCAAAGCATTTGTTATGGCTTAAAACACATTTGAAATGAAAAAAAATCACAACTAGAGATAAGTCTCCTGGTTCAAATCCATGATTTCTTCTGCAAAGAATTATTTTAAATCTTTGTAGATTAAGAACAGTTAAGTATATTTTTTAATTGTTACTTGTTAATTAAGCTTGTAAATAACTAGAGTGAAATGCGAAAATGTAGCAACATATAATAACCTTGAGACGCTCAGCGGAAAAAATAGGCTTTATAATTTACGGTGAACATTAAACTAAAAATTTCTTTTAAATATAATAGAAAAAGAAATCTCGAAAATTTATTTTATAACAAACTCTTTATTTCAATAGGGTAAATACTAAAGATTTGAGAAACTTTTAGCACAATAATAATAATTATAATAATAATTTATTATCCAACAGTTGCATTACAACTATTTATAGGATAATATATATTTATATTCTAGTCCGTTTTAGACTAAGAAACTACTGGACCGATTTTTAGCAAAATGATCGGCGTGGTTTGGAGAAGGTTTAAAGCTATTGAAATCCTCGATCTGATCAGTAGGAAGAAAGTTAGGACTTTTAATAATACAAAATCAATAGTAGTAATATTATTATTTAAATGTAGATAGCAACACGAGACAGTACTTCTCACATTGAAGTTCATGAGGTAAGAAATGCTATTGCGCATGTGTGTAGAAGTAAGGTCGAATGCTGTTGTTTTGACAACTGGATTTATTTACAAAGTGAAGGCCAAACATTATACTTATATCTATTGCAATAAACTTAAAGTTGAATACAACAGTAATTACAATTTATGTAATACGAAACACAAAAATTATAGTATTATGTATCCTAGATAAGGTAATAAACCAAAAAGAAGTTAATCCTATAATTAAACATAAATACACTTGTGCTTATATAAAAGAAAGTTCAAATACAAATGTAAGAACTGATATGTAATTAGATAATAATTAATAAAATAATTAATAACTTTTAAATGAATGTTTGAAAATAAAATAATAAATTACAAATGTTAATATCTACTTATAACAGTAACAACGTTTAGGAAATAAATAGAAATGTTACGCATGATAATATTATACATACTCAACGTGGTGAATTTCCTAAGGTTTACATTGAAAAACATCAAAATTCAATGCCATATTGTTTAATATCCTAAATTTTCATGCAATGTTATGTGCATTCCATTAATGCAATATATTTATATATACTTTACTACCCTTGTGGTATGTACTGCGGGATCACAGTTCGTTAAGATTAAGGATTAATTTGCATTTTATAATACTCCGACCTTTGACGGGTAAAAAGACCGTACACCAGCGATCTTTTACGAATGAGCTTTGTCAGTTTTTTGCTATCGCTTGAAGAGTGTTGTTTAATAGAGTTTAGAAAGTGTTTACAAAGTAATTAATACATTTTTGTTGGTATCTTTGCTTTATTTTGTGAAAGTTTTTGTTAGATCAAATGTAAACATAGGTATTCATAGTATTGAAGATAGACATGGGGTTGTTAAATAAAAAATAAAAAAAGATAATGTGTAATTGTTGCAGAAGTTGTTTTCAGAATAGGATATATTATAAATTAGGAAGAAGGAATGTAAATAACAAACCCTAAAAACAGCGTATGAAAAAGATAAAAAATGCAGGGTAGTATTGACTCTTTTGAAACGTACGCGAGTGCCAGCCCAAGTACCGCAAGATTCAAGGGGGGATAATAGACTTTACAGTAAATTTAAGAAAATATGGCTTGGGTGACAGAGGCCAGAAAAACAAAATTGCTCAGGGAAAAAAGTAAACAGAGGAGACTAGTTTACGCAGGAAGCAATTCACAGTAGTCTATCCAAGACTGGGTTCATGTATTTTGAATAGTTGCATAAATTGCGTTGCTCATTGGCAAGAAGTAATATATACAAAAATAATTAAGCACGGATGAGGTTTCGTTTAAATCTGTGACTACATAACAATCATTGGTATGAATCCACTTATAAAAACATTGATGATTGTTTAACTGCAGAGTCATAAGCGAAAATTTTAATTTTGAACAGGAAAACAATATTTCGTCGAGTTGGATGACAATAAATTGGCCACCCTTGACTTGAAAATTCTACACGTGTTAGAGCATGCGTGGATTTATTTTATAAAGACAGAGCGGTAAAAGATTTGGTCTAAATTCGTGAATAATAATAAATAGTGCATCAAATAGAATTAACACTGTTATGCTTTCCAATAGCAGATACATAAAATATTGGATAGCCACGTAGTTCTTGTAAAAATTGGTGTTTTTATACACGAAAATAAATGTATTAATTAATCACGTACAATATTCTCTTTGCAATTTATGTTAAAATCAAATCACTCGCTGAAAAATGTGTAGTCATCACTTATTTATGTATATAACAGACCTATGTATTCAAGCAGCCAGGTTATGTATTGCAGGCACTCTTAATGTTCTTCATAGACCAGTAGGTACTATAGTCTATTTTTAAACTAAGAGGAGCGTTTTAAATTAATCGCGCCAAAATTACTATGCGTGATTGGTTGCTTCAGAGGTAGGATTACGTTATGCAAAAATTGCGTGTTGACCTATCGATGTCAAACGCTTGTCAAATTTCGTTTTCTGTTGTGTTCCCGTTGTTCTATTCAGTTGTATAGTTGTATTAACGTAAATAAATCTTTTCTTTTTAGAATTTGCGAAACCTTTAAGATACCCTTCTGTAGTTATCGATAATTATTCAATATTCGTATAAATATGGATACTGTTGCAACAAGTTCAGCATCATTTTCACCTCCGAAAAAACGCAAACGTTTAGATATAGGGCATTTATCTGTTGCTGAAAAGCAATGTGTTTTAAATATGTATAAACAGCTGCGAACTGATGAACCGAATCCTAAAATAACTGTTATTGTTTCTAAAATTAGTAACACCGTGGGTAAGTTTTCATGGATTGAATAATGTAACCAATTTGATAATGTTCTGCTTTTAGGCGTTGCACAATCGACAGTATATCGCACCATAAAAGAGTATAATGAGATATATGTATATATGTATATATATGTATAAGTATATATATATGAGATATATATATATATATATATATATATATATATATATATATATATATATATATATATGGAGGACGACCTGGTAATGATGCTGCATACGATGAAGTAGTTAAACAGTCTGTGCGGCAAATAGTGCATGCTTTCTTTTATAAAAACGAATTACCTACGTTGGACAAAATTTTGATGGAAATAAAGAAACGTCCAGATTTACCACAAATGTCCCGTTCGTCATTGTACAAATTTATGAAGCAAATTAACTTCAAGTACATGAAAGGAAGCCGTAAAAGTATTCTTATCGAACGGGATGATATCATTACATGGAGAAGAAAATACTTACTTAAAATGAAGGAATTTAGGAGAGAAGGTAGACCAATTTATTATTTAGATGAGACGTGGGTTAATGAAGGTCATACAAAAGAAAAAGTATGGATAGATAACAGTATAAGAGATCGGCGTCAAACATTCATCGAAGGGCTATCTACAGGACTAAAAAACCCGTCAGGAAAAGGGAGGAGGCTTATTGTGTTACATATTGGATCCGAACATGGCTTTGTTGATGGAGGGTTATTGCTTTTCGAAGGTAAGAAAACAGGAGATTATCATGAAGAAATAAATGCAACCGTTTTTGAGACATGGTTTAATAATGTGTTATCAAAATTACCTGACAACGCTGTTATCGTCATGGACAACGCGTCTTACCACAGCCGTAGAATGGAGAAAATTCCTACAGCAGGATCAAAGAAAAAAGATATGCAAGAGTGGTTGCGAAATAAGCAGATTGAATTCAGAGAAGAGATGGTACGAGCTGAACTTCTGAATTTAATCAAAATAAATAAAGAACAATATAATTTGTATGTGATTGATGAAATGGCAAAACGTAATAATAAAGTTCTATTAAGGTTGCCACCGTACCATTGTGAACTCAATCCAATAGAGTTGATATGGGCAAAAATACGGAATGAAGTAGCATCGAAGAACATCACATTTAAATTGACAGAAGTGAGGGGGCTGTTATTGCAAGCTATCGAAAATGTTCAAAATGTTAATTGGAAAAGTTGTGTTGAGCATATAATTAAGGAAGAAATAAAAATGGCCACACTTGTTGGCATCGTAGATGATCTAATCGAACCGTTTATTATTTCTATTGGTGCTGATAGTGACAGTAATACTTTCCCAGACAGTTCAGATTTAGAATAGATTATTTTGTTTAATTTTTGCAAGTAACAAGTAGTTAACGGAGCCTTTGATTTCTTTACATCCCTTATTTATGTTATTTTTGTGTTTAATGTAAATAATTTTTAATAAATGTTTAATTACGTTGTGACTTTATTGATGTAGAGTTTATATTCAAAATTAAGCGGGAAATAACGCTAAATTAAATGTTGCCTTTGAGCTCAATGAATAAAGAAAAACTAATAAAATACGAAAATTTAAAAAAACATTCAGAATGTCATTGATTTGGTAACTTTTACAGTGTAAATGTGGCTTTTCCATTTACTCCTCTTAGTTTAAAAATAGACTATAGCTGCTACAAACCACGTAGTTAAAACATTATTTTTAAGATAGATAAATACTATTCGTATAGAGCGAAATGTTCTCGCTTTGTCACACAGATGGCGGTCAGAGTGTCAAGTAGAGTTTACTTTCGAGACCTACAATTAACCATATGATCTTTCAACTTTGATTTATGAATGAACATTCAATAAGTTTTTATCCTAGTTTGAAATAAACGACGGAAAAATGGAATATAGTGGTCGGTAACGAAATACTTCACTTGTAAAGTTTAAACGATTGAATTAAAAGTGCTTGGCAAAGATATACCTTCTTTTTCATCTATAAAAGAGTGGGAAGAAAAAAATTACTCGTGATCGAACATTTATTCAAGATAATGAGCGTCCTGAAAGGCCAAAATCAATCACGGTTGATATTATTATTAAAAAAAGTTCACAATGCAGTGTTGAATGACCATCGTATTCAGGTGCGAGCGTTAGTAGACAATGTTCATCTGACATGAACGACTAAGATAGATTCTACATGAGCATTTGCATATTAAAAAGCTCTTAATTAGATGAGTGCTGCGATTGCTAACAATCGACTAAAAACATTGAAGACTGAACATTTCAAAGTAGTGTTGGGCTGCTTTAACGCAACCCATCTAAATTGTCGAGCTGCTTTACAAGTGTTAATGATATCTGCATCTATTACTATTCACTCAGAGACAAATCAACAATCTAGACAATGAGGAGAAGCTGGTTCAAGTGCTGAAGGTAGCGGCTATTGTTTTTTTGGGATAGAGGTAGTGTAGCTCTCGTTTTGTGAAAGAGATCACAAGAGAGCATAGTCCAGCAGTATCGAACAAGTAGACAATCCATAAGCGACAAAATGCAACAGTTCTGCGTATTTGGGAGAGCAAGAATTAGTTTAGTTAACAGTTCCATAGTATCTAAAACTTAAATTATAAGGAAACAGAAAACATTTGTGTTATAATTTTAAATGAAACTTTTGCAATACTGTAACTTCAACGTAATTGGTCAAAGTTTCAACTAGAACTGTTAAAATCTTTAACTCGTTTTCCAAACTAAAGTTTTTACAGAAACCGAAAACATTTTCTTGCAGTGAACTATGTACCATTTCTTTATTTTTCGTTTGACAACACTAATGGAGTTTTTTCTTTGATTAGAATCATAATAGTAATCATTCATTCTAAAATTATACAGCAGTACCTACTTATTAAAGTTTTCTATATTTTCCTATCTTGCAATATTTGTAATTTTGGTTAAAAATGTTATACCCCAGCCACGTATTTTCCCAATTGTCAAATATTTCTTATTTTTCATTCATAACCAAATCAAAATTAAATACATTTTATTGCAAAATAGATAATTTATTTAAAACAGTTAATTATCCTAATAGGCGTGTACCTTGTGCGAAGACAATTTTTAATATTCTTAACAAATTCAAATAAGATGGATAGTATTTCTTTAGGGATGAAATATATCTAAGATAGTAAAATTAGTGTATCAAAAAAAGAAGAGAGAGAGAGGAGAAAATATAAAAGCGTTGATAGCAATGAGATTTTACCATTCTATGAGATTGTAGAACGTCGTCACAGAATGAATTACCGAACGTAACCCACGTATGGGGAGCATTTCAGTTAACACGATAAGAACAAACAACACCTCGTGGTATCGAATAAGTGGTTTTATAAAATGGAGAAATTTATCTTAAAAAAACAGTAGTCTTCTTGTAGGTAATAAATATGTTACTATTTCTTTCATAATCACAATAACTTTTAGACTGTACAATTATCTGACAGCATTACTACTAGAATTAAAGATTGAAGAAGGGAAGACATGCAACAAGCTTTTGTAATCTGTTAAAGCAAAACTATTTTCATATGAAGGACGATCAGTTATTAGAGTAGCAACTGTTTTAGGCCCTCGATTTTAAAGCGAAAGTTTGCGTAATACTGAAAATGCTACCTGGGCTATTTCTCTTCTAGAACAAGAAATGTTTAATATTATGAAGAAAATAGATCCTGAAAATAAAGAACAAATGCCTGTAATCGAGACAGACATTAGTCCACATCAAAAGTCATTTTCATTATTTGGATTTTTGCAAGAAAGAATAAGAGAAAGTAAAATCAATTATTATAGCTGATGTAATAATAACTAAACGGCAATACCTCGAAAAGCCAAATTCAAATCAGGACGTAATTGCATTTTTTATTTGGATTTTCTTTTAGGTAACAGGAATGGAGCTGACACCCTTAGAATAATGTGCTAGAAAATACTTCTGTATTCCAGAAAGTGAAAGAGTGTTTAGTACAACTCGTTTAATAATAGAACAAAGGCGTGTAAGACTAAAACCGAAAAATGTTAATATGGTAATGTGCCTAAATAAAAATTAAAAAAATTATAAGTAATCTAAGTAATTATATTATTAAAATTACACCCAACCTTTTCCTATTAGCTAAAAAAATAATAATAATAGGAAAAGGTTGGGTGTAATTTTAATAATTAGCTAAAAAAATAATAATAATAGGAAAAGGTTGGGTGTAATTTTAATAATATAATTACTTAGATTACTTATAATTTTTTTAATTTTTATTTAGGCACATTACCATATTAACATTTTTCGGTTTTAGTCTTACACGCCTTTGTTCTATTATTAAACGAGTTGTACTAAACACTCTTTCACTTTCTGGAATACAGAAGTATTTTCTAGCACATTATTCTAAGGGTGTCAGCTCCATTCCTGTTACCTAAAAAAAAATCCAAATAAAAAATGCAATTACGTCCTGATTTGAATTTGGCTTTTCGAGGTATTGCCGTTTAGTTATTATTACATCAGCTATAATAATTTATTTTACTTTCTCTTATTCTTTCTTGCAAAAATCCAAATAATGAAAATGACTTTAGATGTGGACTAATGACTGTCTCGATTACAGGCATTTGTTCTTTATTTTCAGGATCTATTTTCTCCATAATATTAAACATTTCTTGTTCTAGAAGAGAAATAGCCCCAGTAGCATTTTCCTACGCAAAACTTTCGCTTTAAAATCGAGGGCCTAAAACAGTTGCTACTCTAATAACTGATCGTCCTTCATATGAAAATAGTCTTGCTTTAACAGATTACAAAAGCTTGTTGCATGTCTTCCCTTCTTCAATCTTTAATTCTAGTAGTAATGCTGTCAGATAATTGTACAGTCTAAAAGTTATTGTGATTATTAAAGAAATAGTAACATATTTATTACCTACAAGAATTTCCCACTACTGTTTTTTTAAGATAAATTTCTCCATTTTATAAAACCACTTATTCGATACCACGAGGTGTTGTTTGTTCTGATCGTGTTACTGAAATGCTCCCCATACGTGGGTTACGTTCGGTAATTCATTCTGTGACGACGTTCTACAATCTCATAGAATGGTAAAATCTATTTGTACCTTTTTGCTATCAACGCTTTTATATTTTCTCCTCTCTCTCTTCTTTTTTTGATACACTAATTTTACTATCTTAGATATATTTCATCCCTAAAGAAATACTATCCATCTTATTTGAATTTGTTAAGAATATTAAAAATTGTCTTCGCACAAGGTATACGCCTATTAGGATAATTAACTGTTTTAAATAAATTATCTATTTTGCAATAAAATGTATTCAATTTTGATTTGGGTATGAATGAAAAATAAGAAATATTTGACAATTGGAAAAATACGTCGCTGAGGTATAACATGTTTATCCAAAATTACAAATATTGCAAGATAGGAAAATATAGAAAACTTTAATAAGTAGGTACTGCTGTATAATTTTAGAATGAATGATTGCTATTATGATTCTAATCAAAGAAAAAACTCCATTAGTGTTGTCAAACGAAAAATAAAGAAATGGTACATAGTTCACTACAAGAAAATGTTTTCGGTTTCTGTAAAAACTTTAGTTTGGAAAACGAGTTAACGATTTTAACAGTTCTAGTTGAAACTTTGACCAATTACGTTGAAGTTACAGTATTGCAAAAGTTTCATTTAAAATTATAACACAAATGTTTTCTGTTTCCTTATAATTTAAGTTTTGTGGAGTGTCTACTTGTTCGATACTGCTGGACTATGCTCTTTTGTGAACTCTTTCACAAAACGAGAGCTACACTACCTGTATCCCAAAAAACAATAGCAGCTACCTTCAGCACTTGAACCAGCTTCTCCTCATTGTCTAGATTCTTGATTTGTCTCTGAGTGAATAGTAATGGATGCAGATATCATTAACACTTGTAAAGCAGCTCGACAATTTAGATGAATTGCGTTAAAGCAGCCCAACACTACTTTGAAATGTTCAGTCTTCAATGTTTTTAGTCGATTGTTAGCAATCGCAGCACTCATCTAATTAAGAGCTTTTTAATATGCAAATGCTCATGTAGAATGTATCTTAGTCATTCATCTCAAATGAACATTGTCTACTAACGCTCACACCTGAATACGATGGTCATTCAACACTGCATTGTGAAATTTTTTTAATAATAATATCAACCGTGATTGATTTTGGCCTTTCAGGACGCTCATTATCTTGAATCAATGTTCGATCACGAGTAATTTTTTTCTTCCCACTTTATTTTTTTATCATTACACATACATCGCCATATGTATAGAGCTGAAAAAATAAAAATCAATGCATTGGTGGCATAGAAGGTAACCAGTTATACACCAATGACGTATTTTTCCAATTGTCAAATATTTCTGATTTTCGTTTCATACTTAAATCTTAAATTAAATGCATTTGATTGAAAAATACGAGTAGATAATTTATTTAAAACAGCTAATTATCCCAACAGACGTATACTTTGTACGAAGCAAATTTAAATATTTTTATCAAATTCAAAGATGATGGTTGTTTTTTAAATTCACACGAAAGAAATAAAACCAATCACGTATCAACAGAACACATGAAGCTGAATATCCCGTGTTATGTAGAAGAACGGTCTGTAGAATCGCTTTCAAATGTAGCCAGCCATTTTAAAGTATCGTATAGTTCGGTGTTCAAGAGCCTGAAAGAATTCAAATATAAGCCATTCAACATATCAAGCCAGCAAAAGCTTTTCGAGGAAGATAAAGTAAAATGAACTGATTTTTGTGGTATAATGTTTAATTTGTTAAATGAAAACCAATAAATTTTAAATAAAATAACTTTTACTGATAAAGCAAACAGTTCCGTAATAGAGTAAGTAGTTTCATGTACATTCTCTATGGCAATCTAAATAATTTCCCTTTGACTGCTTAAACATCCATATCTTTAATAGTTAGAAAGCATACTAAGATGTAATCCATTGATAACTTTGTAATATTATTAAGCAATTTTCCATCCAATTTATAGGGATATAAACCTATCGACGATGATACGAGAAAGAGTCAAATTTATTTAAAATATTATTCATGTTCTACCAACCTCTAGTCGTAACCTGAGATACTACATGCGAGTGGCTGATGATCTAACTTTACCAGTTTTAAAAATAAGGTGCCCAACTCAAAGTACACTCAAAGTACAATTCTAATACCTAATATTATTATTATCATTCTTATGTACATCATCAGCGTTATTTCAGTATATATATATATATATATATATATATATATATATATATATATATATATATAGTAGATTAAATTAGTCGTCGATTTAAGGTCTGTTTTACTTTGATATGTATATATTTAAGATACTTTTAGTTGTTTCGGCACATAGTGCCTTTTTCAAAGAAATTTAAAATATAAATGCCAGTATATCAATGTCAAATATATATCTGTAGTTGTCATGGATAAAATTAAAATATTTAAAGATACATTCAGGTTTAATAATAATTCATGCCTCAGAACACACGACAGGAAAACGTCAATTACGGGCGATTGGTAAACCATGAGTTATTATTATGTCTGTACCCGTGGAGCGACTTAAAATGTTAAGCTGTCGGCATTCGCCTTGAACGAGAAGGAAAGCCACAAAACCTACTCGTACAGCCTAGTCAGGGATCTAAACACGGAACTGCCAGCATGATAAACCAATGTACAGATATTTAAATAACGTATGATATATATTTATATAATAATAATATATATTCATGATGGTAAATTGCAGATTGTAACGATCTGCAATTTACTCAGTCTCAGTCAATTGTCTCAGCCAGCCCCCATTTATAAATGGGTCTGACTGAGACATCGACTTGCGCATACAGAGAACCCCGCCAGACTACTCACCATATTACAGCCGAGTGCTCCCTTACAGAATATGGAGGTAAGATGAGTGACTTCTTTGAAGCCACTGACTTCGTATTGGACTGGATCAATGGCCTTGATTTTAAAATTTAACTCTGCTCTGTGTAGATGTAACTTTAAATTTCAATCCATATAAGTCATACGCTAAATAATAATATTATCCACATTGGAATTTCTACTGGGAAATTTAATAAATATGATTATTATTATAAAATTATACAAGCTTAATTACAAAAATTAGGCTTCCCAACTTTTGTATAGTGAAAGTAATTTTATTTTGGTATGTCAAATGCAAATAAAATAAATTTCTGCTAAGAGTGCCTTGATTGTTATTTATAGCGCTTACCGTTCTAAAAACATGAATTTCTAATTTAGACAGTAGGCGGAATTTGCATACAGAAAAGTTTAAGCGCTTTACAAAAGGATTCTTTTTACAGTACCTTCATGTCATGGTTGAAATTTGCTTAATAAACTATCAACTAAATAACTTATATTTCTTTTAAGCTATTACGCAACATTTTGAATAATTTATAATAACAAGAGTTAGTAGATCTATGCAGATATAGTTTGAAATAATAGGAATGAAAACATATCAATACACGTAACTCAATGTAAAGGTTAATATTAACGTACCTTTTTCGAAAATATACGCATGTATGTAATTGATCATGTATGCATGAGATGAGTATTGGCGGGATGCGCCGATCTCTTTTTCCCGCGAATCCTCAGTACGGGGCATGTGTGAATGTGAGCATCGACCAGTTTACAAACGGTAACTTCCAACAGGACCGTTTTCAGCGAACATGTATAAAGCCCGTTTTCTCCACGTTTAGATACCTAGCGGATAAAGTTATCTTCTAAACTATTACAAATACACATAAATGAATTTATTAACTTCTACATAGACTTGATTTACAAGATAAATTTGTCTAGAGGTGAGAGTTATTCATAAATATAATCCATTACATATTTAGTTGCGTGCACATGTTCCTAAGTTAAGAAAGGTTAGGTAAGTGTTTTCATTTTTCATTGATCTGTCATTAACAGATCATTGAAGTTGGTGCTTATTAGTGTGTGCTAATATTTATGCGTTCTGTTAGAATTATTCATTATTAATGTATTTACAGTAAAATATCGATCGAATTATATGGTGGAATTGGACGACGTAGAATTTTATTCACGTTTCGTTAAAAAGAAAATGACTATAATGATTTTATTTCAACGAAGAGCAGATGATTTATAAGTAGTATGAAATCAGTAAGGATTATTTTAATATAACCTTCTTTGCATAATTTTAGCAATAGATCTGTGATTCCAATTAATAAATTACTGGCTCAGATTTTATAACACAACCAGCTTTTTATAAACGGCTTGTCGTATCGTAAAAAGAATGTCGACAGTAATATTTATGCGAGAATTTATAAAATCTACAGAAAATTAACGTAAAATTCAAAAAACCAAAAAGGGTTTTAAAGGAGAGTAAATTTTACACAAGTGTTGTGGGATGTATAGATTGTACCCATATTAGAATATAATCTCCAAGTAAGTGCACATGTATTTTCAATACACTTATCATCGACATAATTACTGTTTTTTTTTTTAAGGAGAAGAGAGTTATTTTATAATAGAAAAGGCTTTTTTCTATAAATGAACAGGAAAAACCAAATGAAATTACAGATCTGCGGGAGGAAAATGGTACAGAAGATATTTGGCGGTAAACAAACACGGTTCGACTGAGAAAGTAAAACAAATACGGAATTGTACAAACTATATAAACAACCAGCCACCAGTACCAATATTAAAGCGTAAGATGGAGATTTGGAGATGTTTGATGGCAAATACCTGGAAAAGGACGAAAAAGAGGATGTCGTCTATATAAGTTGTGTGTGACCATAAATTAAAAGCTATGAATAATGTTTTATTGGTCTGGTTCTGTTCATGATGCTATAATTTTGAATAATTCTAGAATTAAGGTGAAGTTGGAGACAAACAAATCTTCTAATGTAATTTTGTTGGATGATAGTGTTTACCCATTGCAAAATTATTTACCAACTGGCTTTGAATCAAATAGAAGAAAGATTTAACTCTTCTCACATTAAGGCATATTCGAAATATTGTAGAACGGTTAATTTTTTTTGTTTTTTTATAATCACTATTATTATTATTATTATTTTTATTATTATTATTATTATTATTATTATTATATGGAGATTACCGCAATACATTATATATATTTTAATAATTGCGGCATAATAAAATGTAAAAAAATATTTAATTTTCGTATTTAATATAACTTAATTTAGAAATCAAAGAAATTTGTAAATATAGTGAAAAAAACCTGTGTTCACATTTTTAATTTGACCTTCTACTCAATGTAAAATCACTTAAATACAGTTTCAAGTGTGTTCCTACAGAATATTCTATTATTTTTAGGAATGTCGGAAGTTTGATGAAATATCTAATTTCTAGTAGTTATTCATGGAAACTGCTCTGTAAAATGTTTAAATCACATGCCTTTTTATGCGTTAAGCTAATCAGCTAAAATTCAAGCACTACATTGGGTTTTTATTCTTGTTATATAAACAGTAAATAAGGAGAAGTTAGGTACGTCATTATTAAACAATGTTCTACTTCATACGACTATATTATGATTTAGATACGTATCAGAAAAGGAACTATAACTTTTGGTGTAGAAATTCAAATGCATTCATAAGTCTCATCAATTGATTTGGAAGACTGCAGTTGACGTGTTTAACTACTTTATCAAACATAACTAAACAAAAAAAAATCATACGTGTTTATATTTATTCATGTGTAGTTACTTCTATTCGTATACTATTAAATATTTTTATTCTATATATTTTCTATTGCTGTTTCAATTACACTGGACAATAAATTTTTCTCCAGACGATTGCGTTGAGTAATTATGATGCTTTTATTCCAAATGTGTCTATAAAAGACGTAGATTATCCATGCTTTTAAAATATTGTAAAATCTTTACCTTTCTGGGCTAGTTTAATTCAAACTAACGGTAATTAAAACACACTATATTAATAATAAAATAAAATACACTATATAATAACAGTATTTATTTCAATATTTATTTCACAGTATTTATTTATATCACAATACTTGCTGCCGGTTGTTGTTCGTCTGATCTTCTCTCTCCATCTTCGAGGGCTTATATAGGCCTATAAGCATTCCAGAATAATTTCGGACTCTTTCACGGAGGTCCGGGAGACTTGATGATGTGTTCTGCGGGTGATGTCATCGCTCGTCTGACGTATCGTTGGATGACTCACACCACAATATTTATGTGAATTACTTCTATAGAGGGCGATAATGAAGCATCGTTCCGGTTTCCCTTTAAGTATCTTTCCAGGAAATATTTATTCTATAATGCGTACGGGTTTGGAATTGTTCGATTCAGTTGCACTTCTGTGTTATATAATTCAAATCGGTTTCAGTGAATGCTTCTTAAAAATACATTTACTTCGTTTTAAATTAAAGCAATGTCCAAAAGGCGCGTGAACGATATAAATTCGTGGTTATGTGAGAGATTAAAATAGAGTGTTAGAATTCTTATAACGAGCCTTCCTGTTCTTTTCAAATTAATTCAAATTACACAAATAAATCATTACCTCGTTTGATATCTCAAGAATAAGTAAATTATATTGTTTTGTTCATATCTATTTGCATCCTTTTTTTTATTTCTGTATCTTAATAGTGTTCGTTAATAAAAATATATGAATTAAATATATACATTTATATACCGGATATCCTTAAAACAAAAAGACAAAGTATGAAAAATTGATTCATGTAGAATATGAATCCAAAATATTTTATACAAAAAAGGGATATTTATCAATACGTTTTGCACGTATTACGCCGTTGTTATATAATGAACGGCCTAGCCGCTTTCTTCCGTCAGATGTCGCTGATTAAATTGGTGTCGCCTGATAGAACGAAACTGGTTATGGCTTGGAGACGATTTTAGCGTAAATGTAGATACAGATACAGATCCGTTGTTTAACAGATCTGTATTAATTTGTATATACATTGCTTCACTAGTTCAACCGATGAGGCCTAGATGGCTGAAACATATGTATTGAACAGAAGTAAATGCTAAAAATACGAGGTGTTTGTCCTTGTTTACAGTTACGGATATGTATTTTGCATATCCGTTTCATTATATACCAAAATATTTTGTCCAAATTCACTCGCAACCGCGAGAAAATTGACGAAGATATTCATAAAATATTTGTCCTGCAACTGCATTTGAAGAAGGCGAACCGACCGATTCTCTTTCGATCGTTACATGTGTACACGTGTACGTTCGATATTATTTACATTTATGTGTTCTTATTAACAACGCAAATAGGTAGAAAACAAAATCATTTTTAATAATATAAAAACGCGATTAAACATCGGCTGTGGCGAACACAATACAAGTTCATATTAGTGTGAAAGTATCTTTTATGAACTTGTATTGTGTTCACATACCCCATTTTTAATATTTTTATTTTATTAAAAATGTTCTTGTTTTATACAAAATTTGGCGAAGTTTTACCTACTCAAGTAACTCAAGTATGTTTCAAATTATTTTAGAAACAAGTAGATTGTTACCAAATACAAGTAGATTGTGTTCAAATACAAGGGTTGCGGACCAACACGATCTTAATATTTTATATTTGTTACTTCTCGAAGCAAAAAAAAAACATTCACGTAATATACATGAAATAAAGGTGATTTATAGTAAATTTCTAATAAAACTATTTAGGACCAAGCAGCACTGTCGTTTTGAATGATACAATCCGAGTAAAAAAAGTAAAAAGGAGTGTCAAATATAAATATCATGACGGGGTTATATTAATGTTCATATTTTAAATGAACTATATTTACTATTTTTGACGTAACTTATAAATAAATAGAACGTTTTATATTTATAAAAGAACATTTATCTAACGTTGTTTTTGATAATGCAAAGAAAATTAACTTAAATGCCCTATGATTGTAAACCAGTATTATTAATTTGTATTTGATAACTATTAACATATAGAAATTCTTGACAAGAGTGTACATTAGGGTTAGGAAGGCGGAGGGTAGGGTGTTTGGCGATATCGTTCGCATATTTTCCGCGGGTCAATCTTAACTGGTTTTATTATAGGTCAGTTCAAAAAGTAAATTATTTTTAGTATGATTTTTAAAATTAGCTTGTAAATTAATATTAAATTTGTATAATATAGTACTTATTTAGACAAAAAAAAGCGAAACTGAACAGCATAAAATAATCTCACGAAACTCGAAGAGCACACATCTTAATTTTTAATAATTCACTTGAATACAAAATAAAAATATTAAACAGCTCATTTTGTACGTAAATACTCGTATATTGAGGTTATTGAACTTAAGCATACAACATTGTTATAGTTCTTATGACATCGACAGCTATTACGTATATAAGTTCAATAGGGGTATTTATTATTTATAGACATTCTGAATTCATAGGCGGTACGTAATACAATTTTCACGGGGGCTTCTAATTTTGGGATTCGCATCGTAATTGCATATTCTATTCCATTTTTCATATGTTGTCTTTTTATTTCAGGGGCAGCCTGTATAGTATAGTATAACATTTTCGCAATATTCATTACAGAAAGGAATGATTCCCGCAAGAGGTTGTTGTATTCTTTCTACTAAATATAAAATAAAATTTTAATAAATTAAATATAAAAATTTAAATAGTAAAATTAAGAAACGACAAATAGAATACATTGGTTTACATTGGTCGTTTAAATTTCCTTGAATCCTTAGTTATTATTTAGTTTCTCAGATTATATTTTAAAATTGATTTTAAAATATAATCATTTTCCCCAAAAAGGTAGAAAACCCATTACCACAATTAATAATCGTATCCTAAATACGTATTTCGACAACTAAGTTGTCATCATCGGTAATTAAAACCACTAATTAAAGTATCAAGAATGGGGCACAGTAAAGCTAACACATAAAAACGCGCACAACTTTACACAGCGTTCAGGTATACAGTGACTTTAAAGTAAATACACACTCTAAAATTACGTCAACTTACCCTTCTTAAGAAAACGGCAACACTTTGTGCTTATTTTCACACCCCCAACCTTTTCTACTTCTTTTCTAAGAATGAAAATAAACAACTGTATAGAATAGGACCGTCGTCCGAGTCAAACGTATTAAATTTGTTTTTAACGATATGAATGCTTTCGTATGAGTCGGGGTCTCTAGGGTTGTTGATGTTTTAACCCTTTTACCGAGACGTTATGACTCATGTCCAATGCATTGTTTGCCAGGCTCGATTTTTCTGGTCTATTAAATTTAATACAGGGTGCGGCAAAACAAACAGTGCAATTGCGATGGGCGACTACATCCGCTGTGGTGAGGATGGGAACCTGCGAGGGGATTCATTGTGTCCGGTAACTCATCCCGTTTTCAGTCATAGCAATGGTTTGGAACGGAGAGCATCGCGGCTTCGCCGTTCGCACGTTTTTTGAAAGCGTTCGTTCTTTCATCATCACCCAGCGGACCTTCCGACGGCACTTTAACATTTCACTTCGTGATCCCGTTCCGCACCGCAATGTTATCGCGAGTTGGGTTCGTGCGCTGGAAGAAACTGGTTCAACAAAAAGGCCTAGGGGTATGGGAAGACCCAGAACAGTGAGAACTCCCGAAAATGTAGCTCTAGTGAGAGCAGCTGTTGAACAATCACCAACACGCTCTGCCCGGAGACATACAACTGCATTAAACATGTCCGACCGCTCTGTAAGGAGGATTTTGCATAAAGATTTATTCTTCCATCCCTATAAGATTATGCTGGTTCAGGAGTTGATGCCTCCAGATTTTCAAAACCGTGTGAATCGCGCCCAAGAAATGTTAGACCGTATCCCACCACGGTCAACGTTCTTCAGTAGTGATGAAGCCCACTTCCATCTCTCTGGAGCCGTAAACAAACAGAATTTCCGTTATTGGTCGGACAATAACCCACGACAAGATCACGAGAGACCTCTCCACTCCCCGAAAGTCACTGTATGGTGTACCATTTCCAAAATTTGGGGTTATTGGACCATACTTTTTTGAGGAGGATGAGCGTGCAACAACCGTCACCGCTCGGCGTTATGTTTCGATGCTCGAAAATTTTTTTGATCCACAATTGGCACGGTTGGCTGAAGAACAAGACCTTGGGGATATTTGGTTCCAACAAGACGGGGCTACGGTCCATACAGCGCAGATTTCAATGACAAAACTGCTGCAGATGTTCCCTGCGCCCCACGTCTCTCTGAGGGGCGACCTGGGGTGGCCGGCGAGATCACCGGATTTGAGCATTTGCGATTTTTTCCTGTGGGGCTACCTCAAGGAAAAGGTTTTTCAGCATCGTCCTCACAATTTGGAAGAACTGAAGATCCGTATAATAGAGGAAATCGCCGCCATTCCTATCGATATGTGCCAGAACGCAGTTGAAAACTTCAGAAATCGCCTACATCAGTGCATCGCTTCTGGAGGACATCATCTTGCTGATGTGATCTATAAAACTTAAGTGTAAAAATGGGGTGTAGTACTGACTCAAGCAGAATAAACCACTTTTTCGTAAGTTGTGCCATTTTTTTTAATAGCCCATCAAAACTGCACTCTTTGTTTTGCCGCACACTGTATGTGATATGTGTTCTTTAAATTTCGTATATATCTGATTTCAAATTCAAACTAACTTTTTCTTTGGTATTAGCTAGGAAACTTTTGATGGTGTTTTCGGACTGAAAAGCAACTTGGAGATCTTGTTCTTTAACAACTCTATTAATGTTTTCGTGATTGGGGTGGTATGGTAAACACATGTACTTTTTCTACTGGTTACTTTTTTATAATAATTTTATATATTCCTTGCTTTTCAAACATATTCAGTTAAAATAAAACCTAAAGCCGGTCCTGAAATATACAACAAAAATTGTGAAGACTATGGATACCTAACAATTCTTTTTTCTATTAAGTCGTTATCCAAAATACTAACACCAGAGAGATTACTTGTTTTCAAAATTTCAAATTATACACACGTATCGGTATACGTATACAAATATCTATTACATTCTCTCTAGGTTTCATTCATTTGTCTGCATACGTACCATCTAAATCCCTCAGCAACGTGTTGCTTCAAAATTACCGTTTGTGATGCTTCACGGCTGGGCATTTATCACTGTTATGATAATCGTTTAGATTTGAGTGATATTATTGGAAGTGTGCCGCTTTGAATCCATTCCAGTGATGATTTTTACATTTTTTTCTGTGGGTTATTACGCTTTCTCAAACACATTTTTTTTATTTAGAAGCATCAAATTGTTAATTTAAATAATATAATTCTATTACTTTGTTTTATTTATTTTGAATTTGAAATAGAATTTTATGTTTGACGTTTGGTGATAGTTTGAGTTCCAATAATAACATACTTAGTTTTTTTTTATAAATTAATATTTCGTAGAACAAATTATATTCATGTTTTTGTTCTATTCATTGATGATTGAAAATCATAACGCCGTCAAGAAATATTCATTTCCCTGAAAAAAATCTGTGTGCAAAGATCCATTTCTGCACATTTTTTGGAACAACTTTTCTACGGGTTTGTAGTTATCCATAGTCAAGATATTCCTAAGTATTCCTCGTCTAAAGGAATCGATTGGTACCACCTGCGACGTTCTAGCTTAGAAATTGACAGGGTTGGGAGGGTCCAAAGCATGGGCTCCTATACCAATTATACCAGGGAAGGTTCCGCTCCAACTGAGCCCTAGTGCATTTTCGTGAAAACGCTGACAGACGTTAGTTATAATATACATATATCAAAAAAGCTTTATTGATTGCTGACGTCAAAGATAATACAAACTGTTCTTTATGCCAAGTATATTAGATTACACACTAACGTGCTCATCCTGATTCTATGGCCTTCTAAAGCACGAGTTATAGAACTTCCCGAAAAATGAAATAATTTAAAACTTAAAAGAAATAATGCCTCGCTATCACTCTATATAAAACTAAATCAAACTATTACTAAAAATTTATTTGTGGTGCGTATTTTTATACAAGCTGTCCCGTATCGTTATGTTCAAATTTTAGGAGTGTAAAGTAGAGTTCATTTGAAGTAACAAAAGCGCAAAACTTGTACATCCATTTTTATTTGTTTCAAAGTTACAGATCTATAAATGTGATTGTCAGATCATGAAAAAAAATACAATCCTAAAGTCAATACAAACTGATTTTATTTAAATAAAGTTATACTATTCAATAACCGGCCTGTGATTGTTAACGTCGCATAATAAAATGTTATCCTAAAATAAATAAACACGTGCCGTAGTGCATACAGTAATTTCTTGGAGATCTACAAAAAAGAGTACTGGAAATTGATTTATGATAAAGAAGGTTTTTACTTATTTCGTAAGTGCTGAACCGTGAATATCATACAATAAACAAATGGTCAAATGTCTGTTAACGGTGCATTTTTTAATAAAGGATTACATTATGTTTCAGTTCATACAACAGCTTACTAGTGAGTGGACACGCTTTCTTTATTCAAAATTCCTTACCGATTTCCTTCTCAAGAGTATGCGGACATGCATTTTGTGTATGGCTACTGTAACGGCAGTGCACGTCAAGCAGTTATTGAATACCGACATCGGTTTCCCGATAGGCGCATTCCTCATTATAGAACGTTTCTGGAAGTAAACAGACAATTTCGTTAATGCGGACTGCGTGATTATCTTTTCGACCGAGGAGTAAATTGGCCAGCAGACTTAGAGGAAGAAGCAGTAGCTATTGTTACAAGGGATCCAACTCTCAGTGTACGTCGAATCGCTAGACAACTAGGAGTGCCACGAACGACAGTTTGGCGAATTTTAAAACGTGAGGGCTTATATCCATATCAATATAACTATCGCAGGGGACAGGGTTTGCTTGAGGCAGACCACTATGCTCGTCTAGTTTATTCTACCTGGATATTAAGACGGTCACGGCTTCATTTTAATTTCTGCAGAATAGTCCTCTGGACAGATGAATCTACGTTCACGAGAAGTGGTGTTACAAATCCGAGAAACCTGCACAGGTGGTCATCAAAAAATCCCAAAGCTATACGCACATCTAAATTTCAACATGAATTTTCTATTAACGTTTGGGCGGCGCTAATCGATGACTTGTTGATTGGTGCTTTCGTTCTTCCGGGTAGTTAAATGCGGACAATTACCTTCAATTCCTTATTGACGAACTGCCAGGTTTTTTAGAGGATGTGCCACTGAATGTTCCACGAGACATGTGATTTCACATGGATGGGGCCCCACCACATTTCGGAATTGCTGTCCGAAATTGGGTTATCGTATTCACCTGGCTGCCGAGCAAATCCAACAAAACAAGTATGAAATTTGGATAAGTACTTCTTCTGTTGGCTTACGGGCACAAGCCTGCATTGAACAAGGAGGTGGACATTTCGAAAATATTATTAATTGAACTTTTTTAAATCAAATGAGTTTTTATTGACATCGGGGATTACATTCTTTTTCATGATCTGACAATCACATTCATAGATCTGTATTTGAAACAAATAAAAATGGATATACAAGTTTTGTGTTTTTGTTACTTGAAATGAAGTCTACTTTACACTCCGAAAATTTGAACATAACGATACAGGACACTTTGTATATGCAAGATAAGCCAAACAAAAGTAGTAGCAAATGATTTCTTTTTACGTGATCCGTATAGACCTGCAAAAATTTTGGTAAACATATCATAAATAAAACATATGCATTTTCATATAATCCCAGCTTTAAATTAATCACCTAACAGCCTCGTGCAAAAATGTTTTGTCATTGTTATTAAAGAATTATATCTTAATACCTCTTTGCGGGTTCCTTATTACTTATTTAAAGCATGTTCATCTCATTTTCCTTTTCGAAATGTTTGTAATTGAATTGCTAAACTAAACGAATTTGAAACAAAGTGAAAATAAAACATTCCTGCCATCGATTCCTAAAAGTTTGTTTAAAATTATATACGTTTTTAAAATATTTTTTAAATTTGCTTGGTTAGTCAGTGTTAGCATTCATGTTACCGTGCCTCAGTATTTGACGAACTGACAATGATTTATATCCCAGCTGGAGGAACTACACAAAGACACTCGCGTTTCATACTCCCAGTGTCTCTATGTACATATTTTAATGGTAGTGTTGTGCGGAATGTTTACTAAGTATTTGAGACCGAAAACACGTTTCTCGCGGGTTCTTCGCGATCGTGCTCTGACTTTTTTGTTCATTCATGAATATCCTGAATACCGAGTTTTCTTATTTTCAATTATACATAAGTTTTCATAAGAATTTTTGATTTAGTTACGTCAAGATTTTTTCTAGATTATTTTTGAAAGTAGAATTTCGTAAAAGTATCACGATACTCCACTTTTGAAAATGATCTATCACGTAACTAAATTTTTTGCTTAGGTACTTTAAGTTTATTAAGAAACTTGATTTATGGTCGACGTTAAGTTGACAAAGAAATTCGATTCAGTCCAGAGCATTTAAGAATTCATCTCTAGTATTTTTATGATAACAGATCAGTCACGTCATCAGTGTGCATTGCACAAAACGCTGACAAATCTCTTAATTACATCTTGCAAATAATCGCAATTTGGGTTATAGGCTGTAGTTCGGTTAAAAACTTCAAAAATCTTATTTTTTGCAGATGTCATATAAGGCTTTATTTCGCGACGTAACATCTATTACCCTGTTATAAAACTTTGTATTTTCGCGAGAGTTTTCATTAGAGGTAATTTAAGGGAATATGGAAGTGACGCCATTGTAATACGTCATTATTGCTTCACCTGTTATAACCCTTGTAACCTTTGAAAAGGCAGTTATATTGACCTGTTACACATTTGATGATTTTAGGTTATATTTTCGTTTTTGTGTTTAGTGGTTAATATTATATTTATCATTAACTATTAAGACTTAAATGTGGATATTTTCATTCTGAAAAGTTGAAAAAATATTTGCTCACTGTAGTACGTTATCCACAAATGATGGTCAATTTCATGTCGAATATTTTGGGATCTTAGCGAATGTAATAGGACATGTCGCCCAATTTTTAATTTTCCTTGATTAACGTACTGCATTATCTTTATGAGGAATAAGTCATTATCAGCAAAATCATTTAAAAGAAAACACATTAAATTCTTTTCCATTCTGCATATACGTATATGCGTAAGTGTTTTACTAACAAAAATTGAAATTTCTTATGATTAGCTTAACCAAAAAAAAATTTTAACATAACACCATTTTCCCGATTTCTGTCCTTCTTTAAATACTATTGTTGTGGCGATTAAAGTTACAAAGGAAATCCGGAATTAAAAAAAGATAACTTAATAACAGCAAGCTTATTAGCAGAGACCGGACACATCGGGTTGAAATGACGTCGTCATTACGACGGACGATATAAATAGTCTACAACATCTGTAAGTACATCACGCAGTTATTGAATGCACTATTGATCTGGCTAGCGCGCACATCTGTTTTCATCGAGAATTACGACGTTTTTTGTTGTATATTTATAGTTAAATTTCTCTTTTCATGGACGTAGATAGAAGCGTGTGGAGTTTTAATAATTTAGTCTATTTAAATTATATTTCGTAAGATAAATAAAGTGCTGTGAGTTTGTTTCTTGTTTTCATAGTTTTAACTGTTAATTACATCGTAATTTTTGTGATAGATCCTGTTTAATATCGTTTGATTGAATCTACTTCTCCCAATTATTTCTACGTAAGTGTGCATTGAATTTCGTTCAGTTTCAATAGCTTATGCATACATTTTTAGTTTTCATTTATTTAGATCTAGAGCATTCTTTAAGTTATTTTTTCAGATATGATATGGAAGAACATCGAGAACGGCATCGTAAAACAATGGCTAGTTGGATTGACGGTCATACTGATTGTATGTCCATTGACAGTGATTCCGAAATTTATTGCAAAATCTATGAAATATCGTTAAAAAATTCGATGAAATCGCACGTACAACGTCACTTAGCATCGCAAACACATGCACAGAAATTGAAACCATTGGAATCTGACAATTTTAACGAAGAATTCTGTGAAAATTTTATGGCGGCGAATATTCCATTAAATAAACTTAACAATTCTACTTTAAAAATATTTCTCCAAAAATATACTGGTCGAAATGTTCCTGATGAATCCACCTTACGCAAATATTATGTTTCTAAGTGCTACACGAAAAAAATGCTGTATGGTAAATGTTGTAGCTGGTGTACAACATCCAACTATTCCATTTAACGCATATGTAATAGCAACAAAAGTTATAAATACATTTGATGCGGAAACAGTTGCTAAAACTATTAACGAGAATATTCAAAAAATATTTGATTCGGACGACAGGTAGAAAGAAAACGTACTTTTATTTGTAAGTGACAGTGCTGCATATATGTTAAAAACAGGCAGACTATTAAAGGAAACATATCCTAAAATGCTGCATATTACTTGTGTAGCACATGCTCTCCACATAATCTGTGAATATATCAGAGACACCTTTCCAGAAGTTGATAGACTTGTTGTATCCGCTTTTAAAAAAGTTTTCAGAAAAGCACCATTGAGAGTAGCTCTTTACAGGGAAAAACTGCCATCTTTGTCACTGCCTCCCTCTCCAGTAATAACTATATGGGGGACATGGTTGGAAGCAAGGAACAAACACAAATTCCACATTTAAAAAATCATTTGTACTTTCTTCAGGAACACTTTGGAAATTTGCCAAACCTAATCACTTATTTTGAAAATCGAAATCTCAAATTAATTGATGTGACTATTAATTTGAATTAATTTGAAAAGTATTGCAAGTGACTTCGAATGTGGCCTTCGGCAAAAGTTAGACGCAGTGTTTAATAGAAATCCAGATTTAATAACATTGCGGCAATGTGTATGGGGACAATGCCACAACATCTAACTGCAAAATACGCGGAAATAAAAGAATATTTCCAGTATGCACCTATAACCAGTTGCGATGTAGAAAGGACGTTTTCTATTTACAAGGATATATTTCATTCAAAAAGAACCTTGAGAAAGTATTGCTAGTAAATATTAATACTCCTTTACTTAACTTGAACTTCAAAATGAACAAATAAAATGTATTTCGTATTTTGTAGCGGTATATAAACCCGTTTTATTATTATAAGTATAATTATATAAATAAAATTAAACATTTTAGAAATACAAATGTTCAATAGTACGCTAGTGGGCGATGAGTCATCATCCTCTCGTGTACGGTCTCTAGTTATTAGTTTATAACAGCTGTTGCCAGATGTTACGTCGCGAAAAAAAGCCTTTAGTTTATGCAATTGTATTAATACCCTTGTTTTGCAAAATTTACAAATAATACTATCGACGTTTTAAAATAAAAAAACGGAAGGAATGGAAATAGTTTATTACTGTCAATATTAATAATCATGATACAATATAGCAGTACATACGTTAAACTAAACGACAGAATATAAAGGTTTTATATTTTTTAGTTTTTATCACATTACACTCATGAGTAGGGTTGGTATTTTTCTCTACGATCCAGAGTCCTACTTAGTACAAGTTAATATGTACTAATGTTTACACGACCTAACACAATGTATACAATGAACTTGCTTATCTTCAAATTCGCAATATTTATTTTGTAACTCGGTGCGTCTCGCAAGAAAATCAAACTTTTCGTAAACATCACTTACAATAAGTAATTTCTTTGTAAATACTTAAATCTTGTCGAGTTGTAATTTTATACGAACACGCGTTCTTTATAAAACCCGATGTGTTTTGAAAACGTTCGTATGTATATATTAACTTATACTTATATATAACATTTAGTTATATATGTATAAATCGAGTAAATTAAATCGCTATTTTCTATAGACAAAACAATTATTTTATGTAGGATCTAATAATATATACTTACACAAAGCATGTCGTCCTTTATTTCAAAATATTACTATAAGTAATGGTAATTGACTGCTAGTTATTGGTGTACGCATGGGTGTAAGTATTTAACGTAAATGCTTTTGCCAAAAATGCGCTTATAAATGATAAAGAAAATGAAGGTGAAACACCGTCACACATTAATTAATTTAGTATTGTACTGTCAGGGCCCAGTTATTTTAATAAACTGTTAATACGGAGTTAATTAAAGGTTTTGTGTCGAAAAATGGGTTCACAAACGCAAATACTAACTGGATATCAAGATAGCAATCTTTATAAACAAAAACCTTTATTGAGTTAATACATTACTTCACATTTTTTTAAAATTTTTTCTGTTTTACTGTTTGATGATCCATGCCTTTTGCCTAGTTTAATAGCTGCACCCGTTCTACCTCTCACTATAAAGTAAAACACTTGTAAATAGTCAAATAAAGTTTATATATAAGAACATAAAACACTATGAAATTAGAAAACAACGCTACGAACACTACAAACATCAATCTAGACCGGTAATTTGACAATTAGTCAAATAGACAGGAAACGCATGAGCACGCCCGACGACGCGCAATATTGCGATCGGAATTAGTTATGAGGCAGCCTTATACATTTACAAACCTTGGCGTAGTATAAAGTCAAACAAATATTAAAATCGAAACACTTATATAAGTCAAAACGCACGCACATCAAAATAATCTAGGGGGCTAGCAAGGATATGCTTTTCTGCTCCACATACGTGAATAATTGTTTGTTATTTGTGAAGATATAAGTTAACCATCATTAGTTGTTTACTTTGAGAAGCGGTTAAGAACACTTAATGAGAAATGTCTGTTTATTTAGAAATAATTTTCAAGATTAATAAATTTTTGTAAAATTTATTTAAAAAAATAACAATCAACAACATTTGACAATCAGGACCATGTCAGTACCCTGTGGGACCTCCACGGGTGTTGATTACATTTTTGCACCTGCTTGGCATTCTCATAATGAAGTGGTCTAGCTCTTGTTGATCGATGGCATTCTACTGTTCTACAAGACACTGATAGATTTGTTGTTTTGTTTCAAAGATTAGATTTTGACGCAGTATGCTTCTTTGAAGCAAATTCCGTACGTGTTTTGTGGGATTTAAATCAGGTGATTGCTCTGGCCATGGCAAAATATTAATTTCGTGGTTTTCCAGAAATGCTGATATCTGCAGTATACGGACGTGCATTGTCGTGCATGGGTTGAAAATTTTCACCAATTCTTGCAGCATATTTTAGCACAACGTTTTCAAGGATAATGTTTCGATAGTAAATGGTGTTTAAATACCGTTCTAGGAGAACGAGGTCACTTTTTCCACCAAGAGATATTCCACCTCATACGATTACATTACCTCCTTGGAAGCTGTGAACAGTTTGCGATGTAGCTAATCGCTCTGTATTCCCGCGACGTCTCCACATTCTCGTTTTTCTTGTATCTGGCCGCAAACCACAAATCGGGATTCGTCAGAAAACGATACAGATGCCCAGTTTTGTTGATCCCAATTTAATCCCAATTAAATGTTGCTGCGCCCGTTCTAATCTTCTTCCGAGATTTCCTCACGACAAAGCAGGAACTTTCAGACTTTAAGATCATCTGCATGGAGTCTATTCCTCACTGTTTGATCGCTTATTAACACATCATGGGTGTCGTAAAGTCGAATCACTAATTTTGTCGCCGTTCTTAATGCACAAAGTCTGAAGTATCTGCCATGAATTGATCGAGTTGCTCTTGTGCGTCCTGTATGACGTTCACGCATATCATTAGTTTGCTGATATCTCAACAACAAACGATTGATGACACTTTTTGACGTGTCGAGAGCTACTGTAACGGCTCTTTGAGTTAAACCACTTTCAAGCATTCCGATAGCTCTTAATTGCGTATCACAGTCTAAATGATATCTCTCCATCCTCAATTAATACTAAGGAAGCTGGAAAAGAAAATTGATCGCAAAATATACGCAAAAATCTCAGGATGACAAATCAACAAATCTTACATTTTTTTCAATTTCCACTGATGTTTCAGTTAATAAGACCTTATTGTCACTTAAACTGTCGAAACACCACCAGCAAACTCTATTCACGTTTACAATGACATTACAAATCATTTGTTATATATGTCTCGCAAAATACTAGCAAATAAAGGCTTGTCCCCTAGATTATTTTGAAGTGTGTATATTGGCTCTTATTTTCTCATATATTTTCAC
This sequence comes from Melolontha melolontha, assembly GCA_935421215.2. Taxonomy (NCBI): domain Eukaryota; kingdom Metazoa; phylum Arthropoda; class Insecta; order Coleoptera; family Scarabaeidae; genus Melolontha; species Melolontha melolontha. The sequence continues at coordinate 159,703,314 of OW285237.1, read as the reverse complement.
TGGAACAAAGGAATTCGTAGATAAATCTATGTAAAGAGGTGAAAGTGTAAAAGTATAAGCCGTAATTTATAAATATAAAACCACTATTCGTATGTTATGAATTATCAATATAAACCAGAATAGTTCTTTACCTCTAAATATATTATTGAAGTATACCTTTTTCTAGATCTTATTTTTATTCTTGTTTACAAGAAAAAGAATTATTTCGTCTGAGTAAATGTCGAAAAAGTTTGCGTTACTCTAATTTGTTAAGTCATGTTACCTGCTAATTCATCGGTTTCATAACTACGTGACGGATTATGCATTATTATCTATCTGATCTTAATTTAGTAATTATTTTATGTAAACAGTCTAACCAACACCAGTAATTGCATTTTTAAAGCTGTCTTGTCAAAGTTGAATTTGTTGTTGGTTAGCTATTCCGGAATTTGGTATTTTGATTGAAGATGAAGTAGGAGATTTATTTGTTAGTGTAAAGTGATACCTTGCTTTATCCATAATAATAGCTGAGGGGCTTAATAAATTTTTAAGCAGCTGAGTTTCGAACCATCCAATCTTTTATTATTTTTTTGCGAAGATTAAAATCTACAGAATAAAAGTCAGTGATATATTCCCCATACCAATACTTTTTAAATAATTCATATTTTTTGCCACCTACTGGTTTTGCTTTTACAAATTTAATAGTATCATCTCGCCATGACTTTAGAGGCTTCCACTTTGAAAAAAACAGATTTTATCAAGAAAAGCAAACTGGAATGTATTTTCACTTTGAAAAGGCATATATTGTTGCAAAAACGTTATTAATTTCAAAACAATATTTGGCAATGTAACGGTGACTGACAGATGACGGACAGATATCATAGGATAATCGTACAATATATCACACCATTAGAAACATAACTGATGTGGAGTTTTTGCGAAAGAACTTGGCTATTGTCCACAGTTGGTACCGCATGAATAAATTTAATTTCAAACATTTCAAAATTTGCGTTGTTACATTCACAAGGAAAATAAATTACACACATCGACAACTACCATTCTCCACCCTCCTATTCACCAGATCTGACTTCCGCTTTGATCTCTTCTGTAACTAAACGTTCGATGTTTTGTTAGAATTGAAGAAATTCAAGAGGAATAGTAAGAAATACTCTACTCGTTCACAGAAAACGACTGTCTAAATATCTTCCGGAATCAGAAAAAACCGGTGGGAACGGTGCATAGCTGCGCACGCGGACCACATCGAAGGTGACAGCAACCGTCAGAAATATAAACATAAGTTTTGAATTTTTATAGGAATATCTTAATCGCACCCCATATCGTTTATCAAAATTTAGCGGTTACGAAAGATATTCTGTTACTTCCACTTCGTATTAGGCTTAGTTTAGTGGAACAATTTATAAAATCTTTGAATGGAAAAGTTCTCACATTTATTTAGTGTGAAATTTAAAGAAGTTGTTTTTGTTAAACTAAATCCTGTGATATAGCCTGGCAGAGAAACACGGATAGTATTTTAAACTGTCAGCTTTGGGCAATCATAAGAATCTACCTACAAAATTACTGTAGAACATGTTATTATTGTTTAGTATCTGGAATATGTTCCTAAAAATCTGAGTCATGTGGCTTAAGAACAATGTAAGATATATCAAGATATTAGGCAGTTAGAAGTAATATACCAAGGCCACTGGAACATAAATATAATGACGAAATACTTATTTCTGGAATTCCCAAAGAGTTTGTTATCTGACAACAGAAATGTAGAGTTCAAACGCACATTTTCTGAAGATAGAAAACGTGCATCTCAAAGTAACTGACAGACGTTAAGCACTATTGTTCTTGATAAAAGTTGCGAAAATTTAGATGAAATCTTGACAAAAACATGGTTATTTCATTTTTGTTCAATTGTTTTAATCCTGCATAATACAAAGAAACCACAAGTATTTAATTCATATGTAACCACAGATTAAACATTGTAATATAGAAAGTCCAAATCCCAGGCAAATTTTATCGCACTAATAACATGCGAGAACTGTTAGTTTTCTGCTGGGCATAGTAAAGTAATACATCATTTTCTAACAAAACGCATTTATTTTCAATTTTCCTCTCCCCAGGTAAAGCATTTTTGCATCTTCTCAACATTTTCTTTAATACTTTCTTGTTAGGTGGTTTATTTCATTTTTAAATAGCCGTTTCTTCGGTCGATGTAAACTTTAGGTCTAGTAACATATCCTTTATACAAGAAAATGGAATTGATAGATTCAGTTACCAAACGTATTATTCAAATCACGCACGTCGTAACTGTTAGGGTAAGGTCTCACTCGCCGTTCCTGTCGTTGCGACTGAAATGCAAGCATGCGTTGCGGCAGAATGCTGTTACGCCTTTATTTCCCTTCTAAAAGTTTCGTAATAGTTTTTATTATTTATTGACGCTGCGGCAGCTTCGCGGTGAGGTAGCAGTGCGTTGCGACAGATACGTTGGCATGGGGCACACTTGACTGCACAGTCGCAGTTCGAAAGATGTCTTTACTCGATGCAAACGTATTACTGGCTCTTGCGGTAAGACGAATTTGTAAAAGGAAGAAGAGGTTTGGTGTTCACCCGGTCAACTTTGTGCGTTCATCCCAAGGCCAGTATCACACAATATTGCGTAATGATGAGTAAAAATTCGTTTCCTATTTTCGACTGAATGCTGCATCGTTTGATGAACTGTTGTCCATTGTGTGACAGAATGCAAATGATATCACCGGTAGCGTTTTTTGTCGATCCGCACGAAAAACGGTACATGTAGGGTCCGAAACGCTGTCGTTGTCGCTGAACGACAAGTGGCCGGCACCGTTTGCATCAATGTTGGTCGAAATTGTTTCTGTCGTTGCGTTGCAGTCGCAACGACAGAAACGACGAGTGTGGCCGTACCTTTATGAAGTGGAGCATGCAAAAACCACATGTGTTGACGCACGTTTAAAGACGCTTCTTATAAAAGTTCTGGTAAATTGTTTCATAAAAACATTAAATAGTTTCTGGCATGTAAACGATGTGGTAAAATAAATGGTCCGATGAGAGTACTATTAACAATTCCTGTCCATAGGTTAATTGAAAACCTGTCTTGAAAATTGGTTCAGCGAATAGCGTGTGGGTTTTCCACATCCCACAAGTGAGTATTTCGAAAATTGTTCAGCACATTAAGTGTAAACTGCGTCTCATCTGTGGTGAGGATATTAGCCATGAAATCGGTAATTAATTCGTGTTGTCGCAACAGTCGATCGCAGAAGTGAACACGGACAAAATGATCCTGCGGTTGTAAAGCCTGCGCGCATTGTACATGATACGGATACAGCTGTGCTTTCTTTAATGTTCGCCAAACTATTGGTTGGAATACCGGTACATTTCGTGCGATTGCTCGTGCAGACTTCTTCTACCATTTCCAATGTTTCTTTTTCGGTATCCAGGGTCTTCGGCGACCGCAACCTCGCGCTTCTGTTAGCTTTTCGGTTTCTCGAGCATGTTGCACTAGTGTTTTGAAGCTTCTCGTGGCAAGCGATATCCGCTTGCCCCGATTTGTTGAATTTCTCCATAGATTACTAATTCATCATTACCGTGCCCATACGGCATCTTGCACAACGAAAACAATTTACAAATACAACCACTGATGATAACTAATGTAAACTGTGCAGTATATGAAGAATAACCCATTATTTAAATTTATTGGGCATTCAGATTCTTAGATTCCTCTTGTATGGAGATTTTGAAAAACTTGTAGCATAAACTGTAGTGTACGAGTGTAAATTAACAATGAGGCGGTCCTCCAGCATTACAGTGAAAGCATTTCCATAAATTCCAAAAAACGTGCCGATCATTTTTTTATTTTGGTTTGTTTCTCGAACAACTCTTGTTCAAGCCGATTCATTTTCAAAAATCTAAAGTTCTGAATATCACTTTTTCGAGATTTTCGAGATAATAGCGGTATAGCCAAGCTTCATTCAGTGTAATGAAGTTGTATAACAGATGAGGCAATTCATTGGCAAAGCAGTCTATTGTAGATTTGTACGATCTCATACGGTTTTCTTTTTGAACTGGAGTCAAATTGTGGGGTATCCAACGAGAAAATGTATATTCAAATATTCGTGTTGAATGGTATTAATTGCCCTAGGAACTTGAAGCATATTATTCAAGGAAAATCGATTGCGATCAATATGACTTGTCACCAAATATGCGACTGATTCTCTTAAATAATTCTTGACGGCTTAAGTGACGTTTGAAATTGTAAAACATCACAGCACAATCATGCTCTTTGTCCAATGATTTGTTGTGTAAATAATTTTGAAACCGAAATGTACTGAAGTATATTTTTTTAAACTGTCATTGTCATTAAGATTATAAATAAGCAGACTAGAATATTAATGGAAGAGTCCCCGTCTAAAATATTCTTTTCGCTTGAGAGAATCTATTCTTCAAGTTCATCGGAAACGTCACGTTATGCGTTCTAAAAATTTATAGCTAATATTATTAAAAGTTAAAATTTATTGCCAAATTACCATGCGCAAATAAAAGGTTTATCTCAAAATTTTGTTATTACAAGTAGTTTTTGTTTTAATATTAAGAGTCTTCATTCTTAACCAGTCATTCGCAGCAGTCGTTCTCGACTTTATAGTATCCTTGGCATGTTTATTCCCCATCAAAAAGCAGTAGTCGCGGTACTGTAACGATTAATAAAATTCTTGAGATAATAATTTATTTTTGTGTTCCACTTGTTGATTGCTCGTATTATGTGATGATAGACTTAACATATTTCGGAAGAAAATCCAGAATGCTATGTGTGTATGTGTATATATAAATAAAAGTTATTGTTTTTGGTTGTCATCTCATGAGAAGTTTCGAAGTAAAAATATATAATGAAACGCGAACGTGCATCCGTTAGACCTCTTCCACTTGTTGAATGCCTATCATACATTAATCATATTTCGTTAAATACGAGTATTTACGAAAGAAAAGGAATACGTCGTAATTAAGAAGGGTATTAGGTTGGATTTAATTTTAAATTAACTGCTTTCGATATGAATTGTGGAATAATATATACAGGATATTCCACGAGAGCCGTTCGTTAGAAGTTTTCGTGGTTAGAAAAAACTTAGAATTCTGGGTTCCAGGGTTATTCAAGGTTCTCTTTCATTTTAAAATATCTTCAAGATCATACTACTTCCGGTTATATCGGAAGTCGCCATTAACTTCCTTATTTTAAATGGAACACCCGGTATATTATTTCATTTTTGGATTCCTGAGAAAATTTCATAGTGGGTTTTCATAGGTTTCCCTATACTTATTTTCAATTTTTTCTTAGATATCTTGATTTTTTTGAAAATTTTGACAGATGTAGCCCTGTTTTGAGCATTGCGCCCTTTAACCAATTTCGATTGGTGGAAAGCGGTTCTGGGGTAGACGGAAGCACATGAATGATACTTTAGAATGCCATATTGACAACTGATTTATCGCATACAGGGTATCCAAATTTAATGACCAATTACATCATTTTAAAAGTTGAAAAAGTTCGTTTTTTCAAATAGGACACCCTGTATTTTATTGGATAGTCGGTTGCAGAATTTGATTCTGCATCGATTTGCTATAACATTCCCTATACCTATTTCCAGTGGTTTTCTTGTTAATCCATATTTTTTTCAAAAGGTGATAAAACTCCAAAAGTTCTACCTAGTAAGCCTTGATTTTGACAGGAATTGAAACAATGTTGATTTAATGTCAAAGCAGTATCATCGTACAGATACGTGAGGTATCTACTTACAGTTCTAGGGATTTTGTTAACTTGCTTAAGTACAGTTTATAATGGAGAATATTGAAGAATATTCCAATAATGATTTATTAAATTTGTTTTACACGCACGGTGAATGTGGACGAATTGTTCGACGAACATGCAGACTATTTAATGAACGATATCCGGACCTACCAACAATGACTCCCGAAAAATTCGCAAGAATCGAAACTCGCTTTATAGCAACTGGAAACGTAAGGGCAACTCAAAATAACCTAAAGCCCGTAACTGATAATGAAGATAACGTGGTGAATGTGTTGGCGTTCTTTCAAGCTTATCCGCGGAGTTCAATTTCGACAGCAGCGCTGGATTTGGGTATTTCAAAAACATCAATCCACAGAATATTAAAAAAACATGGAATGCATCCTTTTTGTGAGATAACTGTTCAAGGAATACGTCTTAGTGATGAGGCAAGACGTGTCAACTTTTGCGAATTTATGATTTTGAAAATGACCGAAGATCCGAGATTTCTTCATCAGATTATGTGGACTGATGAATCGAAATTCAGCAGGCAAGGAATTACAAATCGCCGAAATACTCACTACTGGGCACAAGATAATCCACATGTTATTAGGGAACATAATCACCAAGACCGCTTTAGTTTCAATGTTTTTTGTTTAATTATGGACAACAGAGTGGCTTATCAAGTGTACGATGAAAATTTAAATGCGGCTAGATATCTGGAGATACTGAGGGGGTTTGTTAGTGATTTTCTAAATGCGATACCTCCACGTGATAGAGCAAACAGTTGGTATCAGCTTGATGGTGCTCCAGCACATTCAACTACAGCTCTACACCGGCAATTGTCAATGATGTTCGAGGATCGGTGAATTGGCCCGCGGGGACCTTGGAACTGGCCACCCAGATCACCCGATTTGACCCCCTTGGATTTTTACCTCTGGAGTCGTATAAAAGAACTAGTGTACTCTAGGCCGGTACAAACTAGAGAGGAATTATTGAACCGTGTTCACCATGCGTTTATTAATATAAGTCCAGACAAACTTCGGAGATCTGTTTCGCGAGGAGTATATGACAGAGTTATTCAGTGTTTGAACCAAAATGGAGGTCATATAGAACAATTATTGTAATTTTACATTCTCTTATTATTTTTTGTCATTATGTTCCAATTTTTTGTTTTTATTTTATATTTCGTTCTAAATGTCATGTACTAATGTCATGTTCTAATTAAAGTAAATTTTTTACCGTTTCATTGATGTTTATTTGGCTACGAAAGGCAAGCGATGTTTCGGTTTTTGCCAAAAAAACACATTAAAATAAAAAATATGGATTAACAAGAAAACCACTGGAAATAGGTATAGGGAATATTATAGCAAATCGATGCAGAATCAAATTCTGCATCCGACCATCCAATAAAAGGGTGTCCCATTTGAAAAAACGAACTTTTTCAACTTTTAAAATGATGTAATTGGTCATTAAATTTTGGATACCCTGTATGCGATAAATCAGTTGTCAATATGGCATTCGAAAGTATCATTCCTGTGCTTCCGTTTACCCCAGAAGCGCTTTCCACCAATCGAAATTGGTTAAAGGGCGCAATGCTCAAAACAGGGCTACATCTGTCAAAATTTTCAAAGAAATCATGATATCTAAGAAAAAATTGAAAAAAGTATAGGGAAACCTATGAAAGCCTACTATGAAATTTTCTCAGGAATCCAAAAATGAAATAATATACCGGGTGTTCCATTTAAAATAAGGAAGTTAATGGCGACTTCCGGTATAACCGGAAGCAGTATGATCTTGAAAATATTTTAAAATGAAAGAGAATCTTGAATAACCCTTGAACCCTAAATTTCAGAATTCTAAGTTTTTTCTAACCACGAAAACTTCTAACGAACGGGTCTCGTGGAATAGCCTGTATATGCCAAATGTCAGAAGATGTAAAAAATATGACATAATTTGTGTATAATCTATTGTGAAATTATAATTATTATAAAATTTTGGTTGAAAAAACAAGTAGCTGGGATTTTTTAAAGAAAAAAAGAGGGATAAAGAGATTATTAATAGGAACGAAAAAAGAACTGTTAAAAATTTAAGTTGTAGAAAAAATAACATAGATTTAAATAGTTATTTACGCACCAAGGGCGTTATGGGTTTTATATGGTCCACCGAGGGCAATATAATTGCCATAACGCCAGTGGTTCATACAAGATATTTTTCACGAAGAATTAATTTCTTAAGCGGAAAATTCAATTTACATTGGAAAAGTTCCGAGATTATCCGCATCACTACGCTTCTAACATGACTCCTTGAATCAACGAATTAACTTACTTTTATTTAAGTGACAGTTGTTGACACTTTGAAGTTTTCAAGTTGTCAATGTTTAGATACTCTTAATTTTAATAAAGAATGCTAAAGTTTTGTTTCGTTCTTTAGACTTTCTTAAAAATTCAAATTATTAGTTCTGTAAAATGTATATCCTTTCTTCTCGGGCCTTATTTATACTCACACAACATTAAAAACTGTGAATAAATTACCGGGCGATATGAGCCATATCGTCCGGTTATAACGCCCACAGGCGAGTTTAGTTTAGGCCGTGTTTATGGTAACCATATCCAAGGTGAAATGAACAAATAATACTTAAGTGAAAAATAAAAAATATATAATTGGGTCAATAACTTTTAAAAACTAAAACCAGATATTTCCCTTTAAATAAAGATTGATTGTAAACGTAATCAAAATATAAGAAGAAATATACTGATTTTCTAAAAAATCTGAACATCCAGGAAGAGTCGACCAATTGTATTGCAATTTTTTGTATTAGTCTCTGTTTTGTCTCTGACAAGAAATGATAACAATATGGACCACAAAATTTAGCAGGTGTATAATTTTTGATTTTGCTTTATACGTTCTTAAATTTGCGTTTCCTTCAGATTGAAGCAATATTTGGTAGCGTTTTGTTTTAAATTTATTAAGTTATTATGCCTAGGCATCGCTTACTGTTGGTATGCGGAAAGCCGGTTCTTCAACAAGACTAATTTCGGACCACATGGGACGCGGTGTGTCAATAGTGTTACAGTGTTGGTCCAAGTGGTGTGAAAAAGGAATCCATATCCATCGTCATGGATCCGGACGACGCCGGGCAACTACAGCACGGGAAGATCGTCATTTGAGAAATGCGGTTTATCAAGACAGAGTTTCTACAACCCGGTCGATTGGAAATGCTTGGTTGGGAGTCTTACAACAAAGACTCTTTATGGAAATGATATATCGCAGAATACGTGCTTTTGGGCTTCGCTCGTATAAACCATTTTTATGTCTCCCACTGACACCTCGACGTCGTGCTGCTCGGATTAAGTGGTGTAACGCCAGATCAAATTGGAATGGTGAATGGAATCGTGTTGTGTTCTCTGACGAGTCTGGATACTGTCTATGGGTTCGCGATGGTCGCAGAAGAGTAAGATGATTTCGTGGAGAACGCAGAAATTCAGAATTTGCTGTGGAACGGCATACGGCCCTTACACCGATGGTGATTGTATGGCGTGCGATAACATGCGGTAGCAGGTCACCTCTAGTTTTTATTTGCAGAAATTTCAATGCAAATGATTACATACGAAACGTACTGCAGTCTGTTGCACTCCCATACTTCTACGAAGATTAATTCAACCCCCTTTCCAACAAGACAATGCACGTCCTCATACAGCAATGGTTACTACAAGGTTTTTACAAGAAAATGACATGACCCTGCTACCATGGCCTTCTCATTCCCCTGACTTGTCACCAATCGAACATGCGTGGGATATGATTGGTACTCGACTGGATAATTCACCTCAACCACCAAATAACCTACTTGACCTTCGTCACCGAATTCAAAAAGCCTGGGATGACATTCCCCAGGATACCACAAATCATTTAATTTCAAGCATGCCTCGAAGAGTTATCGTATTCATATCTGCCAACTAACATGAGTTCCTGTCATTGTGGTTTATTGATATTAATTTAACGATAGTGAATATTTATGAGATATTAGATAATAATAGTCAACTAGATGTGGTATACGTTGAAGCTTTATGGTTGTTGTCTTAGCTGTAAGCAAATTTGAATTTGAATTAGCACTCTTACTCAATATAATAATAACTTTTAATTGATCAGATTGAACGCAAATTTTTCAAGTTTATTTTATTTAAACTATTTGGAACATAGTGATCTGGAATACTTCTTACAATAACTTGCTTTAATAAAACACTAGCTTCGGTACATAGAGCTCATTTTAATAATAATATTATTATATAATTGATTGAGGTCTCGCTAGGCACTTGGTGAAACATATTAAATGATAAAGGTAAAAGAAAATTCACACTTGGTTATTTGTTTCACTGCAATTTTATTTACAAAATATGCTTGGACAAATTTGTTTCGAACTTCACAGTTCATTCTCAACTGAACAAGAAAAGTTTACTTAAAATACGAATAGATAATTTGAGTAAGGTGGGAGTAAAACTGTGAAACATATACGTGAGTTATGTATTATGGGGGTTTTCCTAGTAATTAACGAGAAACAGCCTTAATAATAGGGGAGATTACGAACTCTGTTTGTTCATTTACTATATTTAATGATTTGTTTATTGCTTTAGATATTTCCATTATTTCTAAAAAGTCTAATCGTTTACTTTTATTTGCAGAGTGTAAAATTTCAAAATTATTTAATGATACCATGTGTTGTTCATTTATACAATGCTCGGATATACCTGAACATTTCCTGGAATATAAAATTGCTTTCCTATGTTCTTCTCTTCGTGTGCGAAAACATCTTCCAGTTTGACCTATGTAGAAAGCATCACAGTCTAAACAATTTAATTTATACACGCCACATTTATCTGCTTTTTGAATTATATCCTTATTATTTGTCCAAAGTTTACCTAAACTTAATTTATTTACTATTATAGTTTTTATGCCTAGATTAACTAATCTATTATTAATTTTATTCGTGGTCTTTCCTATGCAATTTATTAAACGATAATTACTTGGTTCTAATTGGGGGGCTGCATAAAAGAATTTATTAATCTGTTTATGTTTTTTCTTTGAAATTAATCTATTAATAATATCAGGACTGTACCCGTTGTTCACGGCTAGACATTACAAGACTGCAACTTCTTTATCAAAATTTGGTTTTGAAAGGGGAACGGATAGTAATCCATGTATGAAACTGTTGAAAGAGGAAAACTTAATGCTATCGGGTTGTTTGCTATCTGCAGATATGAGGGTGTCAGTGTATGTGTGTTTTCTGTAAATACTATAATCTAATTTGCCATTTAATTTTGTTAGTGTAAGGTCCAAAAAATTTAAACTGTTATCTAATTCTTTTTCTATTGTGAATTGTATTTTTTGATTGATTTCATTTAAACGATTGAAGAATAAATCTAATTGCCTGTCAGTACCGGTCCACACACATAACACATCATCCAATCGTTCTTCAATCGCTTAAATGAAATCAATCAAAAAATACAATTCACCATAGAAAAAGAATTAGATAACAGTTTAAATTTTTTGGACCTTACACTAACAAAATTAAATGGCAAATTAGATTTCACACACGAATAGAAGAACATAGGAAAGCAATTTTATATTCCAAGAAATGTTCAGGTATATCCGAGCATTGTATAAATGAACAACACATGGTATCATTAAATAATTTTGAAATTTTACACTCTGCAAATAAAAGTAAACGATTAGACTTTTTAGAAATAATGGAAATATCTAAAGCAATAAACAAATCATTAAATATAGTAAATGAACAAACAGAGTTCGTAATCTCCCCTATTATTAAGGCTGTTTCTCGTTAATTACTAGGAAAACCCCCATAATACATAACTCACGTATATGTTTCACAGTTTTACTCCCACCTTACTCAAATTATCTATTCGTATTTTAAGTAAACTTTTCTTGTTCAGTTGAGAATGAACTGTGAAGTTCGAAACAAATTTGTCCAAGCTTATTTTGTAAATAAAATTGCAGTGAAACAAATAACAAAGTGTGAATTTTCTTTTACCTTTATCAAATAATATTATTATTGTTATTATTAATAATAATAATAATCATATTTTTTAAATTGCACCCAATTGTCAAAATCAAAACGGGTTACAATAATAAAATTCTATGTCTTATAAATTCAGCGTTACAGTTCAGTCTTTAACATAATTGATAAATAACAAAGAAAAAGGAAAATTGATAAATAATCATTACTGAAGTCTATCACACTTAGTATTTCCATATTTACACATTTGGAATATGGGGCTCCTCGGTAAAATTCTTGTACGATGACGTCGTGTAAAATGTATCGACATGTCTTGCGGCTATTTACGGAACGCAGAAACCAATATTCGCCAAAAGTTGTATTCAGTCTACCTGGTTGTGAGGAAGTTTAAACATAAACATTGCAAAAGTTGTCTTCCTGAGTGTTTGCAGAGTTCAACTTATACTCGTGTCGTAGATTAGTATAACTTGCATTTCTCTCTGGATACGAACCATTTCTTCTATATGATAAGTAGTTTAAAAGTCGCCTCTGAATTTTCTCTAATTGAATTTGGTGAGAGACGTAAGGTGGATGCCATATTAACTAAGCGTATTCCAATTTACTGCGAACCAGTGCAACATAAATGCACTTATAGTTTCGAGATTAGTCAAAAGTTTGGAGTTACACATGACAAATCCAATAGTTTTCGAAGCCAATTTACATATACTAGGAACGTGTTCAGCAAAGCTAAAGGAACTATCGAATAGAACTCCTAAGTCTTTTATAGATTTATTTGACTCCAATACGTCATCGTTTATGTTGTAGTCATAAAATAACGCATGCTTTCGTTTCCAGTACCTAATAATACACAATTTTCTATATTATGTGATAATTTATTATCCAAACACCATTAGCGATAATTTTGAGATTATGTTGTATGTTCATTGCATCCCACAAGTTATTTATAGTTTTGTACATTGAGATCACCTGCATACATGGTTGCAGAATATGAAAATAATATGAAGATGTCATTAATAAAAGCTAAGAATAAAATAGAGGACCCAAATTGGTTCCTTGAGGTACTTCTGATGTTGGCACAAATTCGAACGATCAATATGTAATATTCTTCCCGAAAGATATGAGCCAATGAACGACATGGAACTTGTTGCTAAAACCAAGTTCATTCCAAGATGTTGTGGTCTATAGTATCAAAGGCTTTTGATATATCTGAATAAATGATATCCACTTGATCTAAATTGTCAATGCCAATGCATATATCATGAATCATTTTATGTATAAACTAATGAATAATATAATTCACTGTCAATAGATACTTTCTACTATTCCATTCAACATTTTATGCTGCTTGGTCCGTTTTTTCTTCACGTTTACCAACGCCTAGGACTAGTGAAATGATGAAATTACCTGGGCACTATATGATGTGTGACACGAAATTGATATATAGTGACATTTCTATTGGAGAAACAGTTGTCCATCTCCGTTGTATAGAACTTTTATTTACAATGTTATGTTGACAGTATACTAAAGAAGAAACAGTTACAAGTGGCCCTTAGTTTAGTATATCCTAAAGATAGTGCTAATTTTAAACAATTTGTCTCGTTAACTTACTTCGGTAAAATAAGCGAGCAAATTGGAAATATAATTTCAAAAAATAATAGTAATGTTAGTATAGCCTACAAACCATATGTAAAAACAAGTAATTTCATTTTTAACGCAAAACCTAAAACAGATATCAATAACAAATCAGGAGTGTATAAATTATATTGTAATGATTGTAAAAGTGTATATATAGGTCAGACTGGTCGAAGTTTTATTATACGGGAAAAAGAACACAGGAGGCCATATAAACTAAAGAAGACAGATTCAACATTCTCAAACCATCTTATTACAGAAAGGCATACATTTGGTCACCGTAAAATATTGCATTTGGCCGAGAAAGGTCGTAAATTAAATCTTTTAGAGGCCCTAGAGATTTTTAAAAGCCGGAAGAACACAATAGATATCGTTTTAAACGACCAGTTGGATCTTATATATACACCTCTTTTCCAATGTTGTATATAATAGTTAAGTATATAGTAGTAATTTTAAATAACATCAAACCACCCCCATATATTTTTGTGTCATTTATAAGTTCTATGTCGGCCTGTAACTTTTGCAGTTTGATAATGACATTGTATGTCGAAACCGCGGTCACGATTATATGTGAATAAAGTGGTAAAACAAAGTTATTGTTTTATTTTATTTTATTATTTTCACAATGTTTTCTAAATATTTATTGATTTATGATTGTTTGTTTTGTCCTGTTACAGGATATTCCGTATGAGCAAAATTATGTAGATAAGGGATGGCCATGTTTGGGAGGATCACTGTCTTTGATAGGTTCAGCTTGTTGTTGCCAATTAAATGTCAGTTTTTATTTGAATTATATTGGTTATGTTAGCTAAAAAAACTGACATTTAAATAATGTCTAATAAAACTTCAAATCGAAACTGACTTTTAATTCATGTCAAATAAAAATTCAAATCAAACCTGACATCAATAAAACATGTAGAACCAGCAACAGGCGGCACCTATAAAAGACAGTAATCCTACCAACAATGGCCATCCCTTATCTAAATAATTTTTTCACATATGATATAAATATATTATTATCATTATTCAACTTGATAACGAATCCTTTCTTCATATCATTAAATTTCGGCATAAAATTGTTTGGACTAGTCGAAAGCTACTCGTAATACTGTAATGAAGAGTATTGAATATCGCACAGCATCCAGTGCAGATAGACATAAAATATGAAAATGAAAAACTATATCTGAGGAACTAAATGAAATATTTTGGTATAAATGGAGGAAATATTGGAAAAGATATCAATTACAAAAAACTTCACGGAAGTACACTGAAATCTCCCTTGGGCTGACACCAACGGGACCGACTGAAAGTGTCCGTTCAAGAGGGGTGGCCGCCTCAAATAAATACGAAAAAAAAATCGTTTTTTTAATGAAACTTGCAATTAAAGAAATTGGGACATTTAAAAAGCAAATATATGCAAATGTTTTTAAAATAAACAAAAAAACTTAAAACTTAAGGAAAAAATAAGGATTTGTTACCGTACAAAATATGTGCATTAAAAATATAATCAAATATAGTACATAATACATAAAATGAAATGTCACTTCAATAACACAAAAATTCATATATTGTTTTCCGTCTCCTCTTTTTTTTTAAATGGCGTCCAGAAATCGTATTTCTAATTTGGAAAGAAGCTCCAAAGACTTTGTATCTCCGTGATCTTCGGCAAAACGTTTAAGCTGATTGGTTAGGGTAATAGCGTCACCATAATTTGGATAGCCACTGTTGGTACTAGATCCTCATCGTGATCAGAATCTTCGGAAAGTTCTTATATTTCAACTGGATTTTCAATTTCTAGTCCTGAATCTGGATCTTCAACATACAAATTTTCATCTAGGTTCAAAAAATTATTGAGGTTTTCATTATCAGTCAATTCCAACAAATTCTTATTTTTGAGGATATCTGCAAGAACTGTCGTGAGCAAAAAAAACGGGACACTGTTTCTGCGTGGGTTTAAATTGTGACTACTTAGGTGGCTATCTTCACTCATAATAGTAAGTCAGGAATTGTCAAAAATGTTTGGCTTATTGACATTTATTAAAAATTTTTAAAATAAATGTAAATAAAAATTACTAAAAACGATAGAGAAAGATTATTTATTAAATTAAAATAATTATTACATTAAAATAATTAGTATTTCGTCATTCCACCGTTATTATTAATTGCATCTAATCTTGTAGACATTGAAGCGACAATATTTTGTACAAAATTTATAGAAATTTGATGCCAAGCATTATGAACAATCTCCCAAAATTCTTCCTGGGTAGAAGCTCTATCTCATTAATCCCCATACATTTTCAATGGGATTTAGATAAGGACTGTAGGGCTGGATATCTCAAGTTTAAATTTCATTCTCTTGTAACCATTGTGTTACAAGATGAGACAGGAAATTGTGTTGTTCTTATAGCTTCCTTTAATGTTTTGAAAGGGTTGTACCTTATCTCACTAACTAATGTTTCGTCTTCCTGCGTATTCGAAATTTTATTACGTCCGGAAATTATTTTC
This sequence comes from Melolontha melolontha, assembly GCA_935421215.2. Taxonomy (NCBI): domain Eukaryota; kingdom Metazoa; phylum Arthropoda; class Insecta; order Coleoptera; family Scarabaeidae; genus Melolontha; species Melolontha melolontha. Next base: position 159,687,370 of record OW285237.1, on the reverse strand, counting down.
AAATTTAAATTATCCTCTTCCCTCCATTTTTGTATATATTCTTGGGACTTAACTTTTACCAATATTAAATTGAACTACACTTCTGAATGATTTCCAATTTTTCAAACTAGTATCAAGTCTGGCTTTATCAGTTTTCGAAAGATGAGGCATTTTCAATTTTGAATTATCAACTATTATATATAATTTGACGTAGAGTTTGAAAGTTAATCAAATGTTAAAATTACAACGCTAAAAAATAAAGGAAATTGACATAACGATTTTGACACTGTCCCGTTTTTTTTGCTCACGACAGTATGTTAAGTGGTAAGTCATCTTCTGGATCAGATGTAACAGGCTCAATTAACTGGTATTCACTTTACATATTTTCATGCTTAAATTCTGCTTTACGGAAGCAATTTTTAACTGTTTCCTTGGTTACTTGGTCCCAAGCGGTTTTTGCGAAGTAAACTTCATCCAATTGCGTAATTTTCTTAATTAACTTAAAAGCTGTACCAATAGTTTCAATGTTTACTAGCAGGTGTTTTAGTATTAGACTTCGCTAATAAGTTTTGTATTTTTTTTATAATTCCCTGGTCTAGTGGTTGACAAGTTGATACAATTAAGGGGCAGAAACAAGAATTTTATATTTTTTAATCGGCCGTCTTTTGGGCGAGATTCTGCATTTTCTGAAAATAACAAAATGTTTCTTTTTTCTTTTGCCATTTTCCAATCTAGATCTTGCAACCACTCTGTCATAATTTGCCCTCATCCAAGCTTTCTTATTGTATTTCCAAGTTACAGCCAGCTTATTAATATTTTTAAAAACTCTCTTTTTTGTCCGTTTAAGAGAACATTTTCTTGTGTCCGCGCCGTTCAAGAGAATGTCCGTCCAAGAGGGAGTTAACACAATGCAAATTATATAGAGACCAAAATATATAGAGTCGGTCGGTACCATGAGAAACTATCCGTCCAAGGAAGGTGTGTAAAAGGAGTATCCGCGAAGGGCAATTTCACTGTACAGGGTTATCGCTGAATAACGACAAAGTTATGCGAATCTCAGTAAATGTCTAACTAAAAGAAATTTATTGGTAATTCATCAAAAATTTCCAAATTTTTAGGGTCAAAATGTAGTTAAAGTAGGTCCATATCTTTGTTTATTCTATATTTACCAAAATATAACTGCAATTCAAGTTCATTAATCTGCAAAAGAAATCAATAAAATTCCTAGACGTAACGTATAAAAATAACTTTCCATTCATAAGAACAGTGAATGTTTGTTTAACAAAACATTTATGCACTATAGTCAGTCGCACATATTGTCTTTTTCTTTGGATATTTTTTTGTGGATATCAATAATAGTCTTTACGTCTAATATGTCGACAACCCTATTGACCGTATTTGTAATTAATGTGCGTAATTAAGGAGTCATTGCGAACGCACTTAGCCACAGCGAAAACTATGTCCATTTTAAATTTAAATCTCGGCCGTGGATGCCCGTATTGCCGTCCGTATATTAAATGCGACAAAGCCGAACTTGAATAAAGAAAAATCATTCTCTCGTTACTGTGTGAACATGGACCGCGATTTTCTGTACGAAGGCATTATTTACGTGTATCACTCCTTTTTTCTTTGTCGCTATACAAAACTAAGATTGTATACCGATAGGACCAGCTCTGAACGGGCCATAACGAGCAATAAGTGGCAACAGCGAATCCCCTCCACGCGCAGTAGCTTAAATTGCCATACATTGCAGTTATGAATTTAGTAAGACTTAAACCGCGCAAGGATATAGTCGTTTGCATATTCGTTCTGTATACGTAATTTGCCCATTTGTTTCAGACATAATAAGGTCGTTATATCTCCAAGTTATTACTATTATTGTATTCTTTGCTGCTACGGGAAAGTAATTTTAAGTAATAAAAAAACAATAACGTTTTCTAAAAGATAAAAGTAAAAAAATCAATAATTCTACAAAATAAATTTTAATTCTAAGAAAGTCACTAAATATAGGATTCGAAAATACCGCCCTCTCTCCCCAAACAATAGCCGAGCCTATTGTAAAACTCCCGCCCTATTTGTACCTTCTCTGCGGTTGTATACACTGACATGATAACTACCTTTACGTTTGCACAGCTAAATACGAATGACGGGCAATCTATTGCTCTCGATCATCGGACTTATGTATGCGCACGCGGAGTGGCATCGTACACACGTTGCCACATCGCATTACGTTCCATACGTATATTGTTGCGTATGGCCCGTAGCGGGCTGAACCAATCGGTATAGGTTCTTATAAAGAATGCGTTTTAAGCCAGATAGAATTTGAAATTTTAATCAATATGTTTTTTTAATCCAAAAAAGATCAATTCAGGGAATTAACATTGAAAGAATGGGCATATGACTAGCGCGCCTGTTCCTGACAAAGCGTATCCTAAAAGTCCAATTTTGGGTCACTTTTCGAGCACTGCTGGCCGTATGTCAACACTAATAATGTGGGCTTTCAAGGTGTCAATTTCGGCTGGTTTGTCAGCATAAACTAGTGACTTCGCGTAGTCTCATAGGTCTCATAGAGAGGTGTCAAATCGCACGTTCCTGGAGGCCGATTGACTGGTCTATTTCTCCGAAGTCAACTTATCGTCAAATGTTTCTTTTAATAAGTAGATGGTTGCGATCAATTACTCAGTTTAAAAACTTAAAAAATGCATAAAACCCCTTATCACAAATCATAATCGTATCCTAAATACGTATTTCGACAACTAGGTTGTCATCCTCAGTAGGCAAAACCACTAATTACGGTGTTGAACATGGGGCACAGTAAAGCTAACACAAGGAATCGTGAAACACTTTACAAGCCATCCACGTATATGCCAAGTTTAATGCCCTCCGTTTTCTACATCTTTTTTAAAATGAAAAGAGACAACAAAATGGTTCAAGACCGTTGTCTGAGATGGAAATATTATGTCTGTTTTTAAGGATATGAATACTTTCGTATATATTATATTTTTAATCAATTTTAACCCATCTTCCGTGATGTTATGATCAGCTTCGAATACAACACGGGCGACACTTGATTTTTCTAATCTATTGAATTTAATATGGTAAGTGGACGTAATTTTAGTTTTCTTAAACTTAGCGCCTTGCAAAATATTTCACGATTCTTTGAGTTAGCTTTACCGTGCTCCATGTTCAACAGTGCAATTAGTGGTTTTACACATTGAGGATGACAACTTAGTAAAACTTGTCTCAATACGTATTTATGATACGACTATTAATGATGGTAAGGGGCTTTAAACATTTTTAAAGTTTTTACTTAACCACAGTCTCCAAAGAAAGATTATTCAGTTTACTGCTTAAGAATATGAATAGAAAATATTCATATTTTCGGAAGGCTAAGTTAATTTCTATTATTTCTTATAGTATTTCTGGACTAATTTTGTCTTTATCAAATTGTTCATGTCTGTTCTCATTCTTTCTATTAATATTTCTCTGGTAATTGTCGTAACATTACTGACGGAATGAATACAGTGTACATGCATACGTGTGTACAGAATTGATAAATTTCAGGGAATCTTCGTTCTCTTCAAAGTCTTAGCTATAAATTTCAGAGACAATTTTCCAGAATATGAAAGACTTGAAAAATCCTTTTTTCAATTTTTGTTCTATCTCTTCATTTTCTTATATTTATCGTTCCGCCGTCGAGAAAAACTAGTACCTTGCCGGACGGTGTTCACATACTATCCCGGTTATGGATCGCATAAGATGAGGAAGACAAATAGCTAACAGCGTAGAAAGGTCAAAGTTCAGTAGAGAGTCGAGCGAGACCACCGTGTAAGCGTACTTTGTCATCTGCATTCTTTGGAAAGTGAGGAAGCGGTTTATGTTCATATATGTGTAGACTCTTTGAAATCTTTATGAGAACATTTTACAAGTAAGGTAGTTGTATCTTTGAAATCTGAAGCAACTTCTGACATAACTTTGCTTCCATGCTAAGCAATTCTGGTGGCACAAACAGGACAACATAATTTTATGTGATTTATTTGACTATGTTATCTTCCTTCACGTCAACAGGGAACTATAGCTCATGTTTTTCATGTAAGTAGGGATTGGCTCATGATATCGGATTTTAATATTTCGTGAGTTCAGGTACTATCAATACTTAATTCATTAAAATTATAAGTCACGAAAAGTTAATGTATAAATATTATGATAAAGTAAGATAAGTTCAGAAAGAATGAATTAGTAGTTGTATGTAAAAAAGGTCTAAGTTTTATGTAATACTTCACTAATTATGCAATTTTTAATAACCCTAATTTCATACAATCTTATGTGGACAATAAGCATCCTGTTTGCAGTGAATTACACTATACAACAAATTTATTTTTTAAGTTATTTAGTATGTACAGCTAGGACCATGGAATTCCAGACAAAAATAATTGGCTACTGTAAATATGCCTTTCATATAGAGTTTTATTGATATTAGACATTTATTAATGTTTCACAAATAAATAAAACACACATAAGATGTTTTAGATTTACACTTTATTAATAAAATAATGACAGCTGTTTCGCTAACACAGTAGCTTCTTCAAATTCAACTTGAGACTAAAGATACATACAATATACAGCGTTAAATCAGGTAGTTGACCCAAGTTAAAATTCTATGAACTATCACATTTATATTTTGCTTTTTGAAAACTATACCACGTCCTACTTGTGTGAGGTTTAAGTTTAATAATATAACATAAGCAACTAAGAAACAATATTTCAATGGGTGAACAGATTTAACAGTGGGGATGAATTCAAGTCTAATTTATTGTTTAGAAACATTTCTGAGTTTTTGAGTTTATTAATTTCTAAAGACTCTAAACAATTTAGTTTTCTACCTTTATTTTTTACATGTATGATATCGAATTGTAAATTAAATTCGTGTTCATTTTCTATTAAATGATTAAGTCAAGGAGCTTAATAATAGTATACACACAGAACACGAATTTAATTTACAATTCGATATCAAACATGTAGAAAATAAAGGTAGAAAACTAAATTGTTTAGAGTCTTTAGAAATTATATATATATATATATATATATATATATATATATATATATATATATTATCAATACCTTATTTACCGTTAGGTGTTAAGGTTAAATACAAAAATCAAACAATTCCTTACATTAAATCAATAAGTGCAGCCTATAAGAATCTATCATTATTATTTTATTCTAATTTCGTTCCGTATATCATCCTTGCCCATTCTTTCTTATTGATTGCCATTCTTTTCGCCTCTCTCCCTGACATTCCCTTGGCTCTCAATATGTCTTCCACTTGGCTGTCCCACGAATTCCTAGGTCTACCTCTTGGTCTTCTCTGATATCTTCTTGCTTGCCATACTTTTCTTATTGTTCTCTCCTCTCCCATTCTTGTCAAGTGTCCAAACTATCTTAATTGATTTCGTTGTATATCTTCCTTCAGCGTCCGTACTTTAAGTCTTTAGAAATTAAAAAACTCAAAAACTCAGAAACTCAAACGATAAATTAGACTTGAATTCATCCCCACTGTTAAATCTGTTCACTCATTGAAATATTGTTTCTTAGTTGCTTATGTTATATTATTAAACTTAAACCTCACACAAGTAGGACATGGTATAGTTTTCAAAAAGCAAAATATAAATGTAATAGTTCCTAGAATTTTAACTTGGGTCAACTACCTGATTTAACGCTGTATATTGTATGTATCTTTAGTCTTAAGTTGAATTTGAAGATGCTACTGTGTTAGCGAAACAGCTGTCATTATTTTATTAATAAAGTGTAAATCTAAAACATATTATGTGTGTTTTATTTATTTGCGATATGGATTTACATCAAGCAAAGGTCGAAACAATGAAAGTATTAATGTTTCATGGACATTTAAAAATATGCTTAGAGTGTTTCTTAATGAAGCGTAAAAATCAAGAGCAATAGCAAAACTGGGGGAAGTATGGTCTTTAAGAGCTGTTGCCGCGCACCTTTATGTGAGTAAGTGTTGTATCGAACATATACAAAAACGTTGGGAGCATTATCACACGGTTCAAAGAGCTCCAGGTTCTGGTGATCCACGTGTTACTAATGTAGGCGAAGACCTCGTTTTAATTAACCATATGAGAGAACATCATTTTCAGACAATTGTTGTAGCGAAATCCCTAACACAATTTTCTGCATCTAAGTGAACTGCTAGGAGAAGAATAAAGGAGCATGGATTAAGATGTAAAATTGCCGCCAAGAAGCCATTTTGGAGAGGCATAAATAAAGAGGCACGTTTAGAGTTCGCTAATTTCTATTTAAATCGTGATGAAGATTTTTAGATTATTGTCGTTTTCAGCGATGAGCTGGTTTTTAGCTTTAGTTATAATGGGAAATTACGTGTTTACAGACTGCCAATTTCTCGGCATCAAGAAAGCTATGTTCGGCAAGATCGATCGAGCGGCAGATTCTGGATAATTTCTGAAAGATTAGGGATCTGCCATCAAATTGAAGAACGATTAACGGGACTTATATATAGAAAGTTATTGGATAAATGTAATGCTACCTGCGGTCTTGGAAAGTTTTGCAGATGGTAACTTTACATTTTAACATGATAATTGCCCATGTCATATCGCCATAACCGTTAGGGAATGGTTAGCTACCAAAAATATTCTAGTTTTGCGGTGGCTTTCAAAGAGTCCAGACTTGAACCCAATTGAGAATGTTTGGGGATTTATCGTCAAAAAGCTGTATCGAAATAATTTTAGACCAATGAATAGAAATGAGCTCTGGCAAACTGTTCAAGGTGCTTGGCAAGATGCTACTGAAAATCATGACACAAGAAGCTTAATAGAAACAATAAGGAGAAGAATAAAGAAAAAACAATTGGTATTAGATCATATAATGGTGCTTTAATAAAATACTAATACAATTGTATACTTATTTAAACACTAAATCTCTTCAGTATCTTTACATATAATTTTTATTTAATTGTTTATGCAACAAGTGACAGTAAAATACCCTTTCACAATAGTAAATATTTTGAAAAAACTGCTATACTAGTTGTCTGGAATTTCATGTTCGCGACCGTACAATTCTATTTTGATTTGTAGATCAAATAATAATAATAATAAATTAATAACTGTTAATAACAGAACTATGAATAATAAATGTATGTTACTGTGGTGTGTAATGTATTTGAGGAATAAATAAGTACATAGTTGTCTTTTCTAATTTTTAAACCAAAATAGCGGTAATACACTTTATCTATTAAAGGTGTAACATTTCGCTTATGCTGGTAAACACTGAATTTTCCGCACACAAAATAATAGCTATTAGGATGCATACCACATTGTTGACATACACAGACTTTCGACTATCACAAATTGATTCAATTTGATTTAAAATAACCCGCAGCTAGCTTTTTATAGAGCCTCTTAGCTTAGAACTATGAATTCGTTAATTAATTGCTTGAATTGACATGAATTTGCAGACATGCCAAGATATGTTCAAACTTCTCGCATTTTTCTTAAATTTTGCATTTAAGTTGCTAAAATAAAATATAACCTTGAATATACTACGAAGATGATTTGAGGGTAGGCGAGACTTGCCTATTAGTATTTGTCTGTGAATAAAATGAGTAGGCCATGCTTTTAGAAGAAGCTATTTACATTTTTACTATTTTCTGATCTTTAGTTTGACAGATAGAGTTACTTAGTCAAAGTTGTAAAATCGATAAGTTCGCTATCGTGATGCAATTCAGTACTTGTTTTTAAGAAAATGAATACAACAGATTTTGGCGGATATACAGGGAATATTGGGCAACGATGTTCCTTAGAAGGCCATATCGCTGAGTTACTCGCTTTAAACGTGGCGATATAAGTCTCTAAGATAAAGCGTCACGGACCAACAAAACGTGATACTATTCCAGAAATGGTTGAAAAAGTTCATGTTGTTGGGTTACGTGACCGAAGAATTAAGGTAGAGGAGATTGCCGAGACTATGGGCATGTCGATATATTTTGCGTGTCTCAGCTCTCTGCCAGATAAATGCTACGTTTACTGAATGCAGATCATGAACATGAAAGACAGCGAATTTCCAACGACAGTTTGAAAGCTCTTTATCAACCCAGTATATCTTTTGCGTTGCCTTGTTATGGTTGATGAAACATGGTTCAATTAATGTGAGTATGAGAAAATCCAAACGGCAATGTCAGCAGTGCAGGCATTGTAACAGCCTCCGCCAAAGAAGGCCACAAGATTTCCTGCCGCTCTAAAGGTAATGAATACGATATTTTGAGATTCGAAGTGAAAGTTAATATTACTGTAAAATATTTGTCTTTCTGAGTGTTTTAAATAAAACTAATTGTAATTTAAATACACACTATATTAACAACAATACGCACTAAATAACAATTTTAAAACTAATAACTAATAATAAGAGCATTTATTTTACGATATGTAGTTATATATGAGTATTTATTTACATTTATATAATATCACACGACGGCGATTACTCGTTTAATGAATCGTCTCCCTCTATGTCGAGTTTTTGTATAGTGTATAGCTTATTCGAGGGCCTTCCAGAAGCTCTTTTCTAGGAGGTCCGGGAGACTTGATGACGTATTCGGCGCGTGATACTGCTCGCCTGACGTATCGTCGGATGATTCACATCACATTACATCAAAAAGGCTCGGAATGGTGAAAGGAGTTATATTCCATCTTGACAACGCACCATTGCACACCAGTCGCAATATTCGAAAAAAAACTAGATTATTTACGATTCAAGATTATACCCCAATCACTCTATTCACCAGATCTAGCTCCCATTATTCTCTCACTTATACCAAAGGTCAACGTATTTCTCGCCGAAAAGAAATTCAAAACAGACAAGGAAGCCTGCATATGTTAGCTGTTTTATGTTATCTAACAGCTAGCAGATATGTAGAGTAGCACTGCAATGAGTGTCCTCTCTAAAAAATAATCTGAACAAAGAAAATGCCGTGTCTGTACAGTTACGTATATTATACCTAAAGTGATTTGTTTTTTTTTTAATTTTAGTTGATAGTTCATTAGGACTAAATTGTTTCAAATGCTTTTGTTTATCAGAAGTATTCATTAAATTTCTAGGGTGGTATTTGAATTTGTACTTTAACTCAAGATCAAACATTAGAATCTATTGCTTCATTGAGGGAAGCATTCAGATTTTTTGCAATGTTTTGGCTGGGACACGCTTGTTTTGAAAACGTTCCATTGTTAGATTTACCAGTTGCACCTAATAATTGCAGACTATATGTACAGAGTGATTTTAGACACGTCATATAAAAATAATTAATACAAGTTGTTTTCCGTTTGCAAAGATGCGTGTTTTTCGTGTAATTTCTTGACAAAATGCCAGACTTGCTAAAGTGCCATTGCCTGAACGTAACACGTATTGACTTATTTTCATTAGCCTGGAATCTTTGCAATTTCGCCTATTTTGGTATTTTAAATTAATTGATTTTCAAATGTTTTGAAGCATTTTCCGGTTTGGAATGTGAAGCTACAACCGTGGTCTGTTGCTAGTTGACCTTGTTCTTGGTAAATATGCTGCAAAAGCAATTATAAACACGCTCTTGTATTTGCTAGGAAACCCCATGGGTATTCTAAAGTCGTAATGACGGTCGGGTATCCTTTTTAGCTACTGAAAATTTAATTCGTCTAAAGAGTAATATATCGTAGCTTATTGGTACTAGATTTCTAAATCTGTATGATGATTGATTTATCAAGTACCGTTTTTATATGAGAAATCTTTCATCAGAAAATATTCAGTTTTTGTGATAGCATTGTGGACCTATGAGTTCCTAAATTGTCCCCTCTATGAAATTTTATCTTTCGCAATAACAGAACAGTTGTTTTTTTGTGTAATTTATAGGTTCGAAGACGTTATTCAATAGAAAACTGAACGTTGAGTATTGTCTTGAAATACTTCGGAAGTAATATGACGTGACAACCTTTTTTATAGGATCATACCAATTGATGAAGCTTGAATTCATGTTATGAGATTGGAAAAAGATGGCCAAAATAGTATATGCGCAAAAACAAAAGATCAAAAGCTAAGGCAAATTACAATAATTTCAGCAACTGAAATTATAAGTAAATCCATTTTCAGAATTTCTAAGATATAAAATATGTCCAATGTGTTCGACGTTGTGTACTATACAGTACACGTAAAGAGTGCGAAGTTTGTTAAATACGTTTGTAAAAATAGGCTACTCATTCTTCTGGCGCAGATTATAATCTTTTCAGGAAATTCCTTTACAGTTGTCGGTGGGTTCTCTCTAAAAACAAATGATCTTAGCATTCAGGAGCTTTTCAGAAAATTCATCTACAGTTGTCGGTTAATTTTCTCTAAAAACGAATTATCTTAGACATCTCCAAACGTATGTGTTACAATGAACGAGATCGGGCAAATGAGCAGAATATGGAAACTCTGTGCCGCATTTTCTTTTGTGGAAGGTTTCTGGCATTAGAGAATCTTCTGCGGCCCGCAGGAATGTTGTTCTGAGAGTCTGTTTTTTATATTATAACTGATTCACAGTAATTGCATTTCTGCTTTTGTCGTTAATAAAATAATGACTCAGTACTTGTTACGCGCTCACTATGAAGTGGTTTCTTTACAATTATGCCTGGCCATTCTAATCTAAGAAAACGTTGTTCGCCGATTGATAAATCCATTGAGATGGACATTTCGGCAGAAAATCACACGTTGAAAAGGAACATTGGATCAATATAAACTATTGTTAAATATTGAAGTACAATACAAAACTCCCGCAGCTCGTATGCCGTATTCAAGCGATGTTTGGTCTGTATTTTAGGGCACTCTCTCTATTTTCTTGAACATTTCATGGCAGATGTTTGACAAAAATTTATTTTCACAAACATTCCTAAAAGACTCAAAAACCCCATACCACAATTAATAATCGTATCCTAAATACGCATTTCGACAACTAAGTTGTCATCATCAGTAGGTAAAATCACAGTAAAGCTAACCCATATAATAACGCAACAACTTTACACAGCGTCCACGGATACATTGACTTTAAAATAAAAATATACAGATTAAAAATTGCGACAACTTACCTCTCTTAAGAAAATGGCAACATGTGTTTATTCTCTATTCGCACGCCCTCAACCTTTCTACCTCTTTTCTAAGAATGAAAAAGGACAACTGTTTGGTATCGGACCGTTGTCCGAGTTAATCGTATTACGTTTGTTTTTAACGATATGAATGCTATCATATGCGTCGAAATCTCTGGGATTGTTGAGGGCTTTGACAAGTTTTAACACTTTAATCGACATATGTGATCTGTGTCTAATGAATGATTGGCCACGTTAGATTTTTCCGGTTTATTGAATTTAATATGTGATATGTGTTCTTTGAAGCGGGTTATTATTGATCGTTTTGCTTGGCCTATATATTTCAAACTACAACCATTGTAATTAATTTCGTATATACCTGATTTCAAATTCAAATTAACTTTATCTTTTGCATTACCTAGGAGACTTTTGATGGTGTTTTCGGACCGAAAGACAACTTGTTCCGATACCATACAGTTGTCTTTTTTCATTCTTAGAGAAGAGGTACAAAAGTTGAGGGCGTGGGACTAGATAATAAACACATGTTGTTGCCCTTTTCTTAAGAGAGGTAAGTTGTCGTAATTTTTATTCTGTATATTTTTATTTTAAAGTCAGTGTATACGTGGACGCCCTGTAAAGTTGTTGCGTTATTATATGTGTTAGCTTTACTGTGTCCCATGTGTGACACTTCGATTGGTGGTTTTATCTACTAATGATGACAACTTAGTTTTTGAAATGCGTATTTAGATACGATTATTAATTGCGGTAAGAGGTTTTATACCTTTTTAAGTTTTTACTTGACCAAAGTCTCCAAAGAAGGCTATTAGTAAAAGACTCCCTTGTAGAGATCGTAAGACCCGTTCAATGAACCTTTCTTGATTCGTAATAGTTGTCACGGTAATTAGATGATCAGCGCAGCCTTCACATTGTGTAGAATGTTTCTTGTGTCTAAACTTTTTCATGATTCTTAATAAATTCTTGTTATTTGGTGTTAGTTTCTGAAACTTTTTTTTAATCGATTGGCAACTACGAACAAAGCTGGACCCTTTCACTGCCCAGTGCTGGATGAGTGAAGATAATGTTAAACTCAAATACAATATTTTTTTTGTGTTTCATTTTAAATTTCTTAGAAATTATATTCGAATACAGATTATTGAGTGTCCATGACAATCATTGGTACATACATACATCCATCACGTGATGCGTTGATTTTTCATAGGATTCTAGGTTTCAGTGTCCTTAAAATAAGTAGCTTTTTTATGAAGACAGCGAGCGAATTGAAATATAATGCGCACTGTATGTAATAGTTATCAACCTTTATACAAGAGTAGTCAGTTGATTATCTTCGTTTCCTATTAATCGACTATTAAGTTTGGTTTGGCATCTTTTCGTGCAAGGCGCAGATAAAACGTAATAATTTGCGAAATAAACATTTCGTTTAACGCTTGGTAATTTCTTTCAAAGTAAATAGGTTAACGTGAAAATACTCGATTATTTATGTTTATAAAATAAAAATGAATTGTATTTTATAAAAAAAAGTTTTCGAGAAGTTTTAGTTTCTTGTTTAATATGTTGTGCGTGTTTTTCTACTTTAATCGCATTAGTTTTCTATATATTCGCCTTCTATTCAGTTTAGGATTCACGTCAGTGTACATACCCGAGATAGGACATTCTGTCAGCTTGTACGATAACCCCTTCATTCTCTCGGTGATTGTTAAAGATTTATGTTTACATGCTTCGTTGTCGAAACCTTTACATACATATACATGATTATTTTGATGGAGATATAGTTGCTTAACAGCGCCGATAATATATTTTAATAGATTTTAAGTCAGTGTATTATATAAATTGCATTGCATTGAAGACGAATTTTTTTTTCTATTCTAAAAATAGGTAAATAAATTACTTGCTTTATACTTGCTAAATAGCACGGTTACTTAATTAAATTGTTTCCTTTATTAATAAGTAAAAACGGCAGACTATGTGCCCCAGCAGTGGCGTTGCGTGGAGAGTTTAGCAGAATAACAGTGCGTTTACTTAAAAATAAATATATCGAATCCCTATACAAAACGTTAAAAAAAAACATAAATAACTTACCCAACATGTTTACATTGTTGCAAAAAAATGCGGATGTGCGCGATGAGAAAACTGCACCATATTATATGTTTCTGCATTAGTCTCGGAAAGGTTCGTATGTAGCGACGTATATATATGTTTATATACAGAGAAGGATTGTTCGACGTTGAGAGATGTTATATTTGCATAGTTAAAGCGCTCTTTGTATCTGTACAACGGATCTTCAGTATTGGTAAAAAGTTGCCCTAATTTTGTAAAATCTACATTTTTATCTAATACACTGTTAAATTTTTCACGGATACAATCACTTTTTTCATCTTCAAGGATATGCAGCACTAGTTTTACGTGGTCAATAATTGCTAATGAGTCCGATAAGGACAGCGCAGTGTTCTGTAAATTTTTTATTGCGTCCAGTATTGGAACGTAACTGTCGTAAATAATTTTTAAATTTTCTGCAACTTGAGGATTTTTAAATTGAACCTGGCTGAGCCGTATTGCAGCTGCTTCTTTGGCATCTAGTTGTAAAATCACTGATTTAATTTTTTCAAAATGTTTGTAATAATAAAATGCTGCTTCTAACCAAGTACCCCATCGTATAAGAATTGGTTGCGGCGGCTCGGGTATATCAGGACACAGCGAATGAAATAGCCGAATCCGTTTCGGAGATTTAAGAAAAACCGCTTTCGTTTGTCCTATCAGTTGATCCACATCAGGATAAGTTGTACGTATAGTGTTTGTTACAAGGTGTAAAGCGTGAAGCAAACATGTGACATGCAGCAGGTTTGGTTGAATCGTTTTGAGTAAGTTTGCCGTGGAACACATAACCTTGGCACCATCGGTAACTAACATTAACACTTGCTTCGGCAAAATCTCAAATTTGTGTAGTGTTTCTATTAATACATCATATATCGCTCTGGCAGTACACCCTTGCATTCGTTTACAGGTTAGTAAATAAGGAGGAGAAGGCCCTTGCGGAGTTAGCGTCCGTACTAGAATGGCTAGGATGGACTGTTTTTTAATATCTGTAGTTTCGTCTATTGTTAACCACAGGAATTTTTTTACCGTATTTTTCGTACAATTTACAATTCTCTCACGCACTGACGGTACGTAATTCCGTAGCGTACTTCTTGCTGGTAATTTCCACGTAGGATTGTATTTCTTCCAAAACTGACGAAACATTGGGTGTTCCACTTTCTGCATTGGTATATTGGTCGCAATTAACATCATTGTTAAATCACACACAAATTTATTATATGATCTGCGTCCACTATTATTCGATTTATGTTTGTCACTATTTATTTGTCTTTGGCACTGACTTGCTTTCCAAGTTAATAAAGTTGTTTCACAAACTAAACATTTCACTACGGTACCGTCATATATTAAATCGGGAAACCGATGTAAAAATTTCTTTACTACGTTAGCATGCAACCGAGTCGATGCATTGTTTCTACGCACTCCCGACATTTTCAACACGATTGTGTTAACAATGTATCGCTTACAACGTCTTAACGGCAATTGAATTGATCGTCGTACGCCTCTACTCGATCCCTCTACATCACGCTACTGTTCGGGCACATAGTCTGCCGTATTTATTAATAAGTACCAATTCCGAAGGTTTCTTTTTAACATAGTCTATTATGTGCAACTTGTACAATTTAAAAATATTTTTGTTGCAAAAAATAGATTGCATGTCGATGCGATAATTCACATCAAGCTTTGATACAAAATAATACAAATCTGTATAAAAACAAATTTGTATCTGTATATGCATGGACACACAGTACGTATTTACCAGCTTTTGTTCTTCTCGAATAGCGATGCTATTACTGATAAAGAAGAAAAATACGCATATTACTGTGAGTCCATTAACTCGTCGCCAGGTGGCGTAGTATAGCAAAAAATAGATTGCATGTCGATGCGATAATTCACATCAAGCTTTGATACAAAATAATACATTTTATTTTGTTTTGTATTTTGTATTTTGTATCAAAGCTTGATGTGAATTATCGCATCGACATGCAATATATTTTTTGCTATACTACGCCACCTGGCGACGAGTTAATGGACTCACAGTAATATGCGTATTTTTCTTCTTTATCAGTAATAGCATCGCTATTCGAGAAGAACACTTTGCACCGGCGTGGTCGGTTTTGTCCGTCAGATGGCAAGAGGTAATCTGTTGTCTTCGGATAGGACAAAACTTACTACATGACCGCAAGTGTACTACAGTCTTTTGCTTCGTAAATCTATCATTGACAAAGTGGTTACACAGAAACGCATGCGTCTGGTAGTTGAAGCAAAAGCTGGTAAATTCGTACTGTGTGTCCATGCATATACAGATACAAATTTGTTTTTATACAGATTTGTATTATTTTGTATATTATTGTTGATTTGCCTTAACAAATGTCCGAGTATATGTTTGCCTTTCCTTAACAATGTTATGTTATATAATTAAATAAATAAATAATGAATTCACTTTGCATTTCTATTTTGAGTTACAATAGAAATTTATCAAAATTAATCTCAACATTAGATGTAAATGGAAATTTTTTGCATTAGATTTTCCTGCGTCTAAAAAAACTCTTACAAGATAATACCAAAACATAACTGCAATTATAATAATGGAATATAGCTATTCTATTCGCATTTTTTTGGATGGGATATAAAATACTAACTTTTTAATTTAGAATAACGCACTAAAAAGACTTATTGAGCTATATTAATGGCATCAAAATTAATACTTCTAAAAGAAACTAATTATTGCTGGAATAGAATCATAGAATAAAATCGGGAATGAAATTGCCACTTCAGAAGCCTTTATTTCTTCAATTTGAGATTTTCTCTGTAATATAAAATTCTCGAAACTCTAATTAAAACGAGAGTAAGAGTGCTAGGCATTCTTACTCTAGTAATCGTTAACTTACAAAGAAAGTTGCCTAACCCGGAGACACCGATTTGAGTGAAACTTGTCTGCTAATATTCCTATAAGGACTACGCAAGAAACTTTTTTTGTTGGTGTGGTAAAAGCGTTCTAAGTGGTGAAAAACGACCTTGAAATTCGGTCCAATTTTTTGTTTTCTAAGTTAAATATTACGTATAATTACTTATACTATCTAATTGTAATTTTAAAGTATGTAAATATATAAAAGTATTTTTAATAACATAAAATATAATTAAAAATGGGGTGTGAAGAACACAATACAAGTTATATATTTGTGAATGTATCTCCTCTCCAGAGACGCAGATACGTATTTCACCTTTCTACAGGATCGTCGGTACGCCCCTGCTGGAGAAGAGATACATTCAACCAAACATAACTACCATTGCTATCAACCAAAAATTATTTAGACAGAGCGTGAAAGAATATTCAGCGCTGTCTACATAATAACTGCCGAACTAAGCAACATGTTTCTATAGACGGTAACAACCATATCTATAAAAAACTGTATTATCGTGTCTTCACTACTTGTCGGGCGAACCGAATGCGTATATAACAAAATAATTTGAAATATACATGAGTGGGTAAAAACCACACCAATTTGTATAATACAAAAGTATTTTTAATAATATAAAATATTATTAAAAATGGGGTGTGAAGAACACAATACAAGTTATATATTTGTGAATGTATCTCCTCTCCAGAGACGCAGATACGTATTTCACCTTTCTACAGGATCGTCGGTACGCCCCTGCTGGAGAAGAGATACATTCAACCAAACATAACTACATAACTATTGTGTTCTTCACACCCCATTTTTAATAATATTTTATATTATTAAAAATACTTTTGTATTATACAAATTGGTGTGGTTTTTACCCACTCATGTATATTTCAAATTATTTTGTTAAGTAAATATATATTGTGTAAGCCGTTACTTCGTGATAGTTAGTCACAGTGTTACACAAAAAAGCTATTACTGTGTTTTTTATCACTTTATTGTCACAGATAACGTTATTGCAGTTTCAACAGTAAAAACCTGTCATTCTCGAGAAATTAACAAAACGTAAGAGAAACATAGGAACAAATATAGAGGCATATATAAGCTACAACTAAAAATAACTTTAGCCTTAAGATATAATTAAGAGGTAATTAAGTGACTATAACAATTTTAAATATCTTTGAAAACATCCTTGAAAATATTTTTTACATTTGACATCATTTGATCTGATTATTTCTTGGATTCTTTCAATTATAATCCCTTGTCGCTCCAGTTATTGGTTAGTATTCATTATGAGTAGTAGCCGGAGCGAAAGCAAATTATGATTTAAAGAATTGTTTAAGAAATGTTTGAACTTTTTCTTACAGACTTCATCAACTCAACCAATTACGTTACAGAGTCTAAAGTCTAGAATGTAAATTGCAAAAAATTTCTTTTATTTAGAATTTCAACTTATTTCGTTCAAATTCGACTTCTTGTAAAGAGTATTTTGTTAAAATATTTTGCCAAATGGTATGAGAAGTATTATGAACAAAAAGGCGGAAAAACAAGATATGTAAGGCTTGGTTCTAATTATCATAATATACTAAATGAAATATTTAATTTTTTTCTAATATTTAGTTCAATGTTGCTATTGAAAGTCGTTGGGAATTATTTTTTTTACATAATTTTTGCGGGTTTGGTGATTACTTCTGGGATTGTGGGCGGAAATCGCGTCTTTGGAACTGCTTCCTTCTTGATCGACTTGGAAGCTGTTCCAAGGACGCAGTTCTAGCCCAGAAGCATCCCAGAAGCAATCATGAACAACGACTGCGGAAGCCTACAAGTCTTTTTGTGGGTTTGATTTCGAAAAGAAATTTATGAAGATGTGGTAAATATTTTCAGCTGACAAATTGTGTTTACATATTATCAGAGAGCGGACTCGAGCGATTGATGATTCATAGCCCATAGGCGTTTGCCTTGTAGTCGCAATAGGTTTGTTTCTGTAAGCGATCCGTGGGTTTAGAACAATTTGATACGTTTGGACAGTTAATATGTATCTATTAATGCACAATAGAGCGACTGTAATAAACGGTTTGGTAACCGGCAGCAACTACTGCTGAAACAAAAGTAATAATGACAAGCAAATTGCGTATCGAATTTTGAATAAAAATCATTTACAAAGAACAAAACTCAAAACTATGTATTTTCTGTGAAACATCGAAAGTGTAAAACAATATATGAACAACTAAAATTTGTTCAAAGTGTTTCTGTCTGAAATTAGTTCTTTTAATGGTTAAAACGTCTTTAAAAATAGAAAATGTCCGTTCCACATCACAACTGGTAATGGGTGCGTGATTGAAATATTGCAAAAGTGCACCATACTGCGAATGTATAGATTTTTAAATCGGCTCTGTGCATAATTGATATAATATATTCAAATCTGGATTTCTGCTAAATATGGCATCAACTTTTTGTCTCAGATTTGAGAAATATCTTTTCAAATGATGAAACTAAATTATCAACATTTGGAAAATGTATTTGCATACTCTGTATAGTGCATGTGCTGCACAGGTAACGTGTAGCATATTGGGATAAGATTGTTTTAATAACGTCCCTGTTTTTAACATATAAACCGCCGCATCAGTCAAAAATAATAGCATCTTGTCTTTATAGTTATTATCCGACGACAGAATATTATGAATACATTAATCAATTACTTCTGCAACTGCCATTTACGACTGGCAATATTTTAGGCAATTAAATATGGTTGGTAGGAAGTTGTCGGATGAAGAATACCAACAACTAACTACATTTAACACATATTGTCCCATTACATCCATTGTTTCGTCTGCACTTGCCCAAAAATAATGACCAGATAGGTTGGTTCGTATTTTTTCAATGGTTCTCAAATAACATTTTGGTAAGTGGTATTTACGTAAAGTAGATTCATCTGGTATATGACGATCAGTATATTTTGTAAGAAACCTCTTCAGGACTTGATTGTCAAGCTTTTTGAATGGGATATTGGCCGCCACGAAAGCTTCACACAGTTTTTCGTTAAAAGTGTCAGGTGCAGATGGTCATATTTTATCTAGATGAGTTTTCGTAGAAACATGTCTATCCATTTTACACTTTTTGGACGCCTTAAACTTAATGAACAGGCACTGCAATATATCTTGGTATCATTTTGAATAGAGCTGAGGATGTTTGCGGTACGGCAGGACCGTATGTAGTGCATCCCCACCAGCGTATAAACACGATGCAGCGAAACACTTTAGTTAGTCGTGAACTGGCAACGTGATCGTGTGTTGTCTTGAGCTCTATTTAATAAGTATGACGGACGTGCCCAAGCCAAGAAGGCGCCCATTGTATAACGACGTGAATAAATTTATCCGAGACTTTCCCGATTTGTATTATAATGGAGCAAAAGTGGTTTGTAAATTATGCGATAAACAGTTACTTTGCTGGGACAAATACGTCTGTAAAAGACATGTTGAAAGTGTACACCACAAAGACAAAAAAAATAATGTGCTGTCTAAAACGCAATTCATTTTCGATTTATTGACAATGCTACTCGCCTGCGATGTGCCAGTTCACCTGCTAGATAAAAAAGCCTTTCACGACTTTTGGAATAAATACAATTCCAACATAAAGCTACCGTCACGGAGAACGTTACTAACCTATTTACCAATTGTGCGTGAGGACATTGAAAACAGAATGAAAGCAGTAGTAAATGATAAACAGTTATGGGTATGTGTCGACGAAACGACAGATCGAAAAAAACATTCTATTGTGAATATTATAGTGCGTGTACTAGATCCTGTCAAATCAACATTTCCCATTTTATTAGCCAGCAAAAGATTGGAAAAGTGCACTAGCGAAGTAATTACGAAGGTAGTGCTCGATACGCTACAAAAATTTCAAGTTTCAACTAATCAACTCCTGATGTTTATGAGCGATGGTGCTGCGACAATGCGTTCTGTAGGCCGTTCTCTTAAAGCAGATTGTGAGAGACTTTTGCATGTGACATGTAAAGTTCATGCTTTACACCTTGTGGCACAAACTATTCGGCAATGTTATCCAGAGGTGGATGCATTAATAGCAACCACAAAAAAAGTGTTTCTAAAATCTCTCAAACGAATTCGAGAGTTTCACAGTCGGTGCCCTGGTATTCCCGAACCACCAGAGCCAAACCTTACACGTTGGGGAAGTTGGTTAAAGGCGGCATTTTATTATGCCAAGTATTTCCAACAAATAAAATCTGTGGTTCTACAATTCAATCCTGCCGAAGCTGTAGCCATTAAGGAAAGCCAGAGACTCTTTCAAAACCCTTCCCTTGATGCAGATTTACAAACTATTTATAACAATCATATAGGATTGTTTAACGCAATCGAGAAATTTCAAAATGCTGCATTATCGTTAGCGGAGTCACTGCAAATACTGGACGATGTACACGCCCAGCTATGCGCAGTAAATGACAACAAAAATGTCAATGTAATAGAAAAGTTCGAGAGTGTGATAAACAATGATTTTGATTTTACCAGATTAAAACAAATTAGTAATGGTGCAAGTGTAGATTCGGTTTCTATCTATAAAGATTATTTTAATTGTGCGTGTGTTACATCCGTAGATGTCGAGCGGTCTTTCTCAAAATATAAAAAAAATTATTCATCACGGCGTACATCGCTCACCGCTTCAAATATGGAAACGTATCTAATGCTACAAACTTACTGCAAGTCTTATCCACTTGGCGCTATGCTATAATAATCGTAAATAAGGTAAGTGTGTTATTTATATACAGTACACATAACTGACATACCTAAGTGATATAAATAGCGAATGAAAAGCAATAAAATCACGCATGCATCACCGATCGAAACAAGGTCATTATATTCGTGCGTTTAACTGAATACTATCCTGGCACACCGCAAACATCCCCAGCTCTAATTATGAATATGCAACCAATCTGTATGACCTCTAATCCATCCTATACGAGGATTCTCCATATCTAATGAAAATAAAGAGAAATACTAAGAACAGAAAGAAATGGACTAAGAAGAAGAAACGAAAACTACTCCAAAAATAATATTTATAAAAAATTATAGGATAAATATACAATATAACAATATAAAACGGATTTTTAAAAATACTAATTGTTGTAACCAAATAACACTGAAAGAAACGAAACCAGATACAATCCCTTATAGAAGAGAATAGAAAATATACTATATCAAGAACAATAAATACATATGTGTATATGCATGTATAATAGCATGTAAAGACGAGAATCCATTTTGGAAATTAGCGGATATAATTTTTTAAGCGATTATTTCAACGAAATAATATATTAATGTATATTCCGTCTTACACGCCACTGTTGAATTGAATTTATGAAGGAATAGATAAAATGTACTATTCATAACGACGGAAATAATACACACCTGCTCGAGGTATGCAATCGAGTAAGCAAATAGTGGGGCTGTAATAACATGCATACAATACCTGAGACCGCCACAACGTTTCATCGGGGTAATTGGTTATTCAACCGC
The DNA here is from genome assembly GCA_935421215.2 of Melolontha melolontha. Taxonomy (NCBI): domain Eukaryota; kingdom Metazoa; phylum Arthropoda; class Insecta; order Coleoptera; family Scarabaeidae; genus Melolontha; species Melolontha melolontha. The sequence goes on along the minus strand of OW285237.1, from coordinate 159,665,728 downwards.
TTCAGTCCGCTCTCTGCTTATTATCAACATCGAGAGCAAACTGGAGTGAAAGTATCTTATGCTGATACCTTGAATTGTTTTTACTTGTTGGTACTTGTGAAAAATGGCATCGTTTATTCCAATGGAAAATTCATCAAAAAAGCCGAAATCAATCATTACGGCTGTTAAGTGCGAGAACAATAATTTTCACTTGTTTTTGTTTATTTTTCTTAAATATATGTATAGTTTAGTTATTTAGAATTAAATAATGCTCACTTCAAATTAACACCCTGTATATCAAAATTTTAATTATCTTATTTAAATTGTAAACCTTAACCTGTATTCTAAGAAGCGACATCATTTACATTTACAAGTTTATTACCCTGTTTATTAGACTATTTTTACATTGCTCTATTATTTAATTCTTAAACGAATTTAACATCCACTTGTTAATCTCCCTAGCTATTCATAATTTCACGTTTCTTAAATTTAATTCAATAAATTTTATTAAGAAGAATATAATTTAATTTAAACTTTGTACTTGGGTTTAATATTAGGACTTAACTAACATAGTTTAAAGGTATATTGCCAGGTATTATTGCTAGCAGGTACCACCTACCAAAACCTTCAAAATTCCTACTAATTATGTCATCATCTGGCTATACAAGCGATACGGTTCGCATTATTAGTTATATAATATTTTGTGGGGGTAATGGCAAAATTTGCCTGTTTGTAGTATTTTTAAAAACAATAAGAAACCGAGTCTTATCTTAACAACGAGTAAGAAACATTCATTCGAACCACAACAACGTGATCATTTTGAATTTTGATTTTGAAATTCAAAATGATCACGTTTATAGGCTATTCAAGCACAAAAATTTGTAAATATTTAAGGAAGTTTGACATTAATACAGCGTATAGAACTAATAACAATTTATCCAAATTTATAAAAAACAATAAGGATTTAACAAACAACACTAAAAAGTCAGGGGTCTATCAGTTAACCTGCGGTAGTTGCCCTATGACTTATATCGGACAGACAGGCAAATCGTTTGAAATACGCGTCAAAGAACATTTTTCTTCATTTAGAAATAATAAAAGTGACTCTTCATATGCGTCTCATATCAATTCAACGAACCAAAATTTTAACAAAGAATTTAAAATATTACATGTAGAAAATAAGGACAAAAAACTTAATTTATTAGAGTCACTTGAAATTAATAAATTGAAGAAAATTGACAAGATCTTAAATGATCCATTAGAAACAAATAATTCACCCTTACTCAATCTATTTATTTGATATGCAGACAGTTACATATTGTATTTTGTATTTTTGTATTTTTCCATAGAATTCTTTAACTCCCTGTAATATAATGTAAACCTCTAGTTTTATTAGTTAAGAAAGTACATATTGTATAAACCGTGGCTAAAGTTTTGTGCATAGATATCCAGTAATAATGTGTAAAATGTGTTTTTGCTTGTTACCGTTTACTTGTGTTCAATATAAAAAAAATATTTTGTAAATAAGTTAGTTATATGTCTGACGAAGCCCAGGTTGGTGCGAAACGATTCGTTACAGTGATAATTAAAAAGTGAAATTCATAAAATTTGTTTTATTTTATCTTAATAGTTATAATGGAATTTCATCAAGTAAAGGCCGAAGCAATCATATATAGAGAAGATGTGATCACATAAAAGGAAAGAATAGAATTAGTGTGTGACAAATAAATATTTTCGATGTTTGTTTTTTCTTAGATGTCAACTTAATATAAATTATAAATATAGTCGATATACAGGATTAAAAAACTTGTCATTTTGTCAATAAATATTACTTAGTACCGTTCTACATGTTGTTTGTCTAATGCAACAAGAAAACCTTACGTGTACAGGTTTTCTTTCAATAATTTCCCCTTTTACAATTACTGCTTAAGTTTATACTGCGATTCGACTCCGATTTCTATTTATATTTCTGTTATAGCCGAAAAATCTTGCAGCAGTGCATATGTATTTTAACGGACATTTTCCTACAATATTTTTCAGCCCGGTATAAGAAATTTAGACAAAATCCTAACAAGCTTCTAACTTCCATTAGTTTTGGATCGTTTTGCAAAAAATATGTTGTAACAAAAATAGTATATACCCAGGTCTTTTGTAAGGGTAATGTAGTAATATAGACTTATCCTTCATGATGTATTTCTTCTAGTTTACTGTGCATATGACTTGATTCTGGATGGAAATTGATAAGATTTCGGTTTTTGCATAGATGAAACCATCTATGAACAAGTTGTTTATATGTCATGATATTTATTCCTTCATTTTTCATAAGGTTATGTTTCCTATGTAGTGATGACCATGCATTTTGATTTTGATGTTGATATTCAAAGTTTCAAAGTTTGCTGGAAGATCAGGAAGGGTATAATTTCCATCTGCTTTAATAACTATTGTGTAGTGTGGCTATTACTTTTCAAGTAAAGGTATTGTGTAGTTATTTGCTTATTGTGAAGTGTGTTGATGTTTGTCATACCCACTAGGCCTCTAGGTAGATACAAATGCCCTGTACATGCTTTTTTAGGTTATTTTCGTAGTTAGGTGTGTTTATTCTGCTACAATATGCTATTCAGTTTTGTCACACACAAAAATTGTCGGCCAGTGTAATTAAAGGAGTTGGAATGAAAATTTGTTGTGTTATATAGAGCTAGGAATTGTATTTACCCATTCCACTAGCCAATAAATTTTCATTTTTTTAATGTTTCTTTAGAAACTATGTACTATTTTCGTTTCTTTTATAGTTCTAACAATAGTAATAACAACGAATTTATTCTGGCACGTCAGGTTTTGGAAATATCGAAAAGTAAATCAAATAATATTAATTAGGTATGTACGTTATATGGAACTCTATGGTATTGTCTTGTTTAAAACGTTTTTCTTTTTACTGTTCTTCGACACTTTCTGATATCAATGTCTAACAATAATCAGCATGTTTCACCGTTCCAACGTTTTTCAATAACAGAAATGTCTTGATGAAACCTTTCGCTGTGTTCATCACTCACACCGTCGTTGTTCCGGGGACAGAAATTCCGATGCAAGTGCAAAAAATATATTTTTCGTCACACCTACTGCGTAAGTAAACAATTATGACACCTTTTTTTGAAACGTAAGTGACACTTTACATACCGTATTGGAAGTTGCTATGGTAGCGGGCTGTAATATTTATTACGACCCTAGGGAAATAATAGCAATATTAGAAAATTTATGACAAATTTATTTCAAACATGATTAATTAACATAACTAGGAAAAATAGAATCTTGTACAAAAACTTATGATTTTGTAATATTAAATGTAAACGAACAATTAGAACAATTAGCTATCTGAACAATAGAGTCTTCTTTCTTACTAGGCGAGTTTATATTTTCAATAATGCCAACATTATTAATGGTTGGGTTCCTAATGGAATCATCAACTTTCTTCTCATTTTTCTGTATCACAGTTGAGCAAACAGCCTCTGTAATATTTTGTTTATATAAAATTCGGTCAGCTATCTGTACTTTATTTATCATTGAATCGGAAACATAGCTTTCTGCCACGGTAGAAGATTTCCATCCGCCCTGTCTTTTCAGACCAAGAACATCAATTCCTGAATCGGCTAATAATGTTGCCGAGGTCCTTCGAAAGGAATGTTCGGTGTAGGTAGCGGGGTTCTCCAACGACAAGTATTTTGCTATTTGGCTAGGAATTTTTGCGAGAGTGTTTTTTCCTACAGGCTGATTTCGACATTTACCAAAACTGTACTTTAACAAAAATCTATCATTGGTGATATTTTCTAATCTCAGACCAATGTATTTTTTAATAATTAGCATAAAATTAATTGGATATTCTTCCTTCGCAATAATTGTAAAAGAACGTTTTAATCCATTTTTAGTATCCGGTATTTTAATTATTATTACATCATTTTTATTTTCCACATCTTGAATTTTCATTTTAACTAGTTCATCTTTCCTACAAGCCCCCGCAGTTCCCATAATCATAACAACCTGCAAAAAATTAGTATAGAATGAACACGAATTAAAAAGAATCATTCTGTAAACTTACCTTCATCAACAAATATGTATCGTCGGAAGCTTCAATAAGAAATTTATTCATTTCCTCTCTTGTAAAGATACTAGACTTTTTAGTCTTAAAACCATCATTTTTACGCTTCAAAAATCCTTTCAATTTAGGATATTTTGAAATATCTTCATTTTCGTTAATAAATATGGTAGTTTTTAACATGGAGTATTTACACCATAAACTGTTTGGTAATTTTAACTTCATAGATCTATCACGAAAATATGCCAGCATTACACTTTCTGAAATACTCTTCACATACCTCTGGTGACACCAATCTTTGAACATTTTATAGGTTTCATTGTATCTGTTTTTAGATTTCTCCGGCAAAATCTCAGTACAAGCTATAATAGCATCCATCTCTATTTGATTCATGTTTATAAATTTTATTTAGAAAGAAAAACTTTTGAAAATCTATTGCATATACTTTGACATTTATCAAAAATATAAATTTATATCGACACAAACATGGTTACCATAGATACGACAAATATTCCTGACTTGATGTTACTAATGTGTATACATAAAGTAAAAGTGGAAAATCATTCAAATTCGTCTATTTAAAGAAAACGTAGGTATGACGAAAAATCTCATATGCACCACGGTTCGTACAGTACACTTTCATGGTCTCGAATACATGCAAACCTCGACCCTACGGGTCTCGGTTTGCAATCGTATTCTCGACCATAAAACTGTACTTACGAACCTAGGTACATAAATAACTATTAAAGCTCATATTGCAGCCAAATTTATGGTAACTTTTAAGGAGTTCATTAACACGTGCTATGTAATTGTCGGATTTTCTGTTTCTTCACTCTAAACATCTATGAATATTTGTACTGGAAAGGCTTCCGAATGATGTATTGGACGAGAGAATTTTTTTTGGAAAACACGAATGTTTTCGTGCAGTAAAAGTAGCAATCGGCCGCAGTCCGTTTGTTCACCCTAAATCATAGGTCTTGCAAATGGCACAGGGCTTTTCTCACCGTTTGACCAGTCGATCAGAGTAACAGCACAGCGTGCGAAAATGCTGAGAGTTCATGACTTGTCTTGATATTCAATGGTTAGCCAAAATAGTTAAAATAAAGCTTTTACTCTTTTTGGACGCCTTGAACTTAATGAACAGGCACTGCAATATATCTTGGTATCATTATGAATATGCAACCAATCTCTATGATCTCTAATCCATCCTACCATGGTTACCCTACGAGGATTCTTAGCCAAAATAGTTAAAATATAGCTTTTCTATGTGTGAATTCTAGTGAATTCTTCACATATATAATCTAAATGGACACTGTTTGGATTATTTATGTACGTACGCGACATTATAAAATAAAAAGACGCTTAGCTATCAGAAACCGACCTACATTGAATCGAAAGAACCATGTGTAACTCTTTATAAGCCCACATAACCAGATATCTTCCAATTCTTAATTTGATTGGTTTCATAGCAAAAATGGGCGTGATTTAAGTGCTCTGACGTAGGAAACATGTAAGGACGTGTTCAGACATGTCCACCCAATGTTAGATACAACAATATTTTGCCTAGTATTTTTTTTATATACAAATTTTGTAATATTTAAAGCGTTTTTTTTTTAAAAACTATTTAAGAAAATATCTCAAAATCCTGACAAGATGGAGTAAATTTTAAATCAAATTCAGAATTAGCATGACAAAAGACTACATGTATTGGTGTATAAGAAAACTGACCTGTGTTGTTCAGTTTTATCAGCATGAGAAGAAGTTGGTGTTATAGTATACTATGATGCCATCTTGAATTGTTTAGTTGTTGGTAGTCGTTAAAAATAGCTTTGGTTTATTCCAATCATTTTCAATGAAAAATTCATCATCAAATTGAAATCAATAACTGCGGCAAATTTATTTAGAGGTGTATCTTCTTATTTTGATCAGGAAATCAGGCAGTAAAATTAGAAAATTCATTTTAAAACGTGTTTACGTTCCATTTATCCCAACTTCTTACTTATGAATCATCTATTTTCCTAAAATATTAGTTTTATTTTGACATACGGGGGATAAGTTTCAATTATTGAGAATAGAAAAATCTAGTTACCTATTAAAAACAAATTGTTGTTTATTAAATAGTGCATTATTTTATCTGTCAAATGCAGTTTAGTTTGTGCAATTCGGTTGAATAGTGTCTGAGAAATAACCTATAGAATAAGCTTCTGTTATCGAAAAAATGGAATTATCACAAGAGAACTTTTGGATAATGATTTACTATGATTTCAAGAAAGGCTTGAGCGCGTATGGGTGTGAGGAAAGTTTAAAATCGGCATTTGGGATCTCTCGCCATCATTGGCTACTGTTTATAGATGGTATAAAGAATTTGAACGAGGTTGTAACTCGCTTGTACACAGAAAAGGAGCCGTTTAGTATTTCCTTGATAGTAAACCTAAAGACAGCTGGCCGAACGCTTTTGAACTATTGAAGGAAAGAATGGTTAAATGTATTATTGTTGATGGCAATTACTTTGAACATATTTAAAATAAAAAATCTGAAAACTTGTATCAATCTTTATATTGTCAATAATTGTAGCTTGCCCCTCGTATTAGATAGTCATTATTCCAAATTACAGATTATAGTTTCGAAATTTCGAATATTGCTGCATATGTTTTTTTTTTAAATTTTATGTTTGTAAATATGTATTCAAAAGTTAATTTACATGTTGTACCAAGGAAAATATTTATCGTTATCTGTTGGTCTTGAAATCAAATAAAAAGTCTATTAAGGGAAGCAAAATTTCACGCACTTAAATAATATGTATATGCATACACTACTTGACACAAAATCTAAAATTATTTCTAGTATAAAGATGTTTGCTTATAAAGAAATACTTCTTTCGTAGAGGAATCGAAATTTTTGTCCGCTGCTTTTCGACCCTTCAACATATGTGCAGGGTAATCCCTGTTTGATAAACGTGATATCGTCGGTGACAGGGGGATAATTTCGCATTCAACGCCTTCGTCGATAGCGCCAGAACGACTTTTAGCATCTCGGCTGACGTTTCGTCCGCTCTCTCCGGTCCACTTCAGAGAAAATCGTACTAGGAAGATCCGTTCGCTTCTTCGATTTCAATTCTGGTTTGATATCGATGATTGCGAGATGCGGAGGTAGGAGCGAGGTGCGAAAGGAGATCTAAACAGCTGACAATCGGACTCGTACAAAACGCCTACTTGTTCATATGTATAGTGTGTGTTTACTTGCATGTGTGTGAGTGTTAACCGAAAAGAGGGCGAATGACCCACTTGTACGGACCTACTGGGGGTATTGCAGACTCTGACGCGCCCCTATAGGTGAGGCGTCGCGATGCCCGTATTGATTGTGACGCGCTCAGTCGGCGACGGCGTTTGTCGCCGCCAACTCCGCATTACTCGCTCTGCGATCGAACGAAACAGATCATAGAAGGCCGGGGGTGATCGTACATCGCTACTATTACTTGTATTTTTGGCGCGAAAACGCTCAGTTCGCGGTAGGAACTGTTATTCATAATAGAAAATATACGATTGCATATTTTCACATTTTAATTGTAATTAATGTAAAAGAGAATATATTGTGCCAAAAAAGGAAACAATTTTTTCTAAACGAATTATGCAGAAAACATTTAAGAAAGTAAATAAATCATAAAAAAGGACAAATAGTATATGTAAATAAATAAATAAAACGATTAAAAGTTTGTTTATATCAACTGTATAAAAGTATATATATATTTCTTTTTACATACAATTAATAAATTTAGTTTTTGTGAAAGAACCTATACTGGATATGAACTCACTAAAATTCTGAAGTGTGTTTTTTCGCACGTCAACTTTGGACAGTTTTTGTTGGGTATAATATCACTACTTTTGCAAGAGAGTAACATAATTAATTGAAAAGATGGATTGTTGTAATTACATGCCGTACAGGCCCCCTTATTACGGGACACCCTACTATGATAGTATGCCCTATCCAGCGGATTACTACGGCCATCCATATCAAGACTATTATGGAAATGCTTACTATGGGCAACCTTGGCAGTGCGGAACGTCGTTCACAGGTATATACTTACTATCATGGCATGATGAGCGGAGTTTATAAAATAGTAGTGCTACACAAAATTGCCCCCCAAAAAGTTTGTTTTATCCCTTCCCTCGATCTCTTATAATTCACTTTCTTCTGATCTGCGACTGTTTTTCTCTCTTTGAAACTGTGCCATTTAAATCTATGTATCTTTACGTTTAGTATTTGTTTGTGTACTTTTATCTAATTAATACAAATGTTTGTTTACATATTTCATTGATATTTAAATGTTCCCAAAGGTGTAATAATTTTAACAGATTTAATTAATAAGCGCGATATACACAACTCCAAAAGTTTTTAATGTTTGTTTTATGGTTTGATGTGGCAATATTTGATGAAAATCTGAAAATAATAATTCAAATATAAAAAATGAAATTAATTTATTAGATTTTTTGAAGAAGTATTTATATTTATAATAAAATTATAACCAAGAAATTTTATTTAAATTTATTTTTGAAATTGTTCTAAAAGCAAGTTTAGTTATTCATAAATTCAAATTTACTAAGTTATCATAAGATATTTTAATTTAAAATAATTAAGAAAAGGAAAATTTCTATTTTTTTGTATATTTAATATTTTTCCATTACCGTCCTTTGTGTTTATTGTTTTGAATCTTTTTTTTTTTGCATTCACGATCAGTTTTTATTTAAATAAATATTAATTAGTATTATGCTATTTTTGGTACTTTCTATTTCGATGTCTGTATTCTTTGTGTAAAAAACTTTTTGTTAAAGATAAAAACTTTTTTCAAGAGATAAAGTAAACCGAAGAAGTTATTGGTTTTCTTCTTCTCGCTGATCAGCCCTGAAAAAATTTAATCACAGTGACTAATCTTTTATTTAATGTACTTGGCATTCTCGACACTGAGGTACTCAACCCTTGGTTGTTATTAGTTGCATAGATAATTTGTTTGTTTATTAAATTGTTGTTGGACAGACTTTTTCTATGAGAAAATAAAAATTAATTATTATTATTTTAATAAAAATTCTCAAAAATTTGTGGTAAAGGAGATTGATTGTCCACCGGACAATAGTTGAAATGATCTAAGTTCTCGTAACGAATACAATTGTTTATTTGTTACATTTCATGGTTATGCTACATGTGTACAAAACTTTTGCGAAATCTTTTGCCTCCCATTAAATCATTTTTATTTAAGCTCAAGTTGCTGTCAATTAGTTTAAGTATGTGATGTTTTTGCTGAGACATATAGAATAATTGATATTATCTTAACAGTTTTCATGTGCCATAGCTTTCGTATTTCTATAGAGAAATCCATATATTCTTTGATCTGCGTGGTATATGTCTAGAGCTGAGGATTTTTGCGGTACGGCAGGACCGTATGTAGTGCATCCCCACATTTAACTATTTATCTAAATATTCTCTGAAATGATTTGCCGGATCTCATAAATTAATAGAGTGATATTTTAGTATGCACTAGATATTGTTATTATACAAAATCATAATAGCCATTTGTATTTATGGATCATAAATAATAATACGCATGTATTTGTATTTGGTTGTGAATTCAATTTAAACTTAAAACGAATCGTAATATTTTAACGACAAGCCGTCCTTACAATACATGCATTCGAGACAAAGTGTGCAACTCTACGAATAACTTCCATAATTGATCGAAAATGGACATTTTGGAGCTGAAGTAAAGCCCCTATTCTTAGAAAATTTTATTACTGTCGTTAAGAACTATTATTATAAACAACAAAGGCCTTTTATTAGTGTTGAAGTTTTAGTTTCATTGAATTTCCATGTGAATGAAGTTAGAAGTTATAACTTATAACTTCTAACTTCATTCACCTAGTTCAAGTAGGTAGTATATATAAAATATATGCAAAATATGTGCTGCCAGGCTTTGAAAGGCTGTGTGACAAGATTTTAATAAATCGAGGTTTCTTTTGTTTTCGTAGCTTTTATTGCATTTGGTTATAAAAATAATATAATAAATAGTAATAAACACAGCTTCTAATCTAGTAATATATTATCAGAATGTGTTTTTCTGGATTTTAGTTAAATTTACACCTTGTTTTAGAATATTGTGAATGAACACTTTACAATTGACTACTTACAACATGGAAATTCAATGAAACTAAAACTTCAACACTAATAAAAGGCCTTTGTTGTTTCTAATTAAAGACGGCAGACTATGTGCCCGAACACTAAGTAAACTAACTGCCTCGGTATACGTATTTATATCATCGTCTCTTTGTTCTTTTCTGCGTTTTTTTTTTTGCCAACGCCAATAAAAAATTCAAAACATTTTAATAAATACAATTTTATAAATACAATATTTTGAAAATATAAAGCATTTATTAATGCATACATATATATAACAATAACATCATGCGTTTGAAATTCGTTTACGTTAGACAACCTAAATAAACACACATATATGTATGGATGTTTTTATTGATTGTTAAATATAAAAAAAACGCAGAAAAGAACAAAGAGACGATCATATAAATACATATACCGAGGCAGTTAGTTTACTTAGTGTTCGGGCACATAGTCTGCCGTCTTTATTTATAATAATAGTTCTTAACGACAGTAATAAAATTTTCTAAGAATAGGGGCTTTACTTCAATTCCAAAATGTCCATTTTCGATCAATTATGGAAGTTATTCGTAGAGTTGCACACTTTGTCTCGAATGCATGTATTGTAAGGACGGCTTGTCGTTAAAATATTACGATTCGTTTTAAGTTTAAATTGGATTCACAACCAAATACAAATACATGCGTATTATTATTTATGATCCATAAATACAAATGGCTATTATGATTTTGTATAATAATAATATCCAGTGCATACTAAAATATCACTCTATTAATTTATGAGATCCGGCAAATCATTTCAGAGAATATTTAGATAAATAGTTAAATGTGGGGATGCACTACATACGGTCCTGCCGTACCGCAAAAATCCTCAGCTCTATATATGTCTTCTGTATATTCGAGATTGTTGGAATTTTTGCAATTTTTGCAATATTTAACAGGTATGTTTAAAATTTTTCTGTTTGAGGAGTACTGTGTCAGATTTGTTATGTGTTACATATTTATCTGCTATGATACTCACATCCCAATTGATTTTAACTACTTTTTTAAAGCCGTATTTTTAGTATAATTTGAGTTATTAATACATAGTTGAGCATATTGAATAGGCTGATACTTGTTGAAACTCCATTTTAAAGTAATAAAATAAACCAGAGCAGTTTCAAAGTTTTTATTGTTCACTACAATACTGTTTCGTCAAACTTTTGCTTCATCAGGTGATGATAAACTGTAGCCGAAACAGTATTGTAGTGAACAATAAAAAAGTTTGAAACTACTCTGGTTTATTTTATTACTTTATTAATACATGCGTGTTAATACATGAGCGTTAAGGCTTGATAAATTATTATTATTATTATGGCGTCGAGGTATCTCGCATTTCCTCACCCTGTAGCAGGGAAACATTTTACTCTACCCACATAGTAAGTAAAGTGTGGGTATAAGATCTGTGGGCCACGGCTGACGTTGCGGTGTAAATTTATATCATAGAACGCTATTTACTACGAGTTCTATGACACAACTTATTGTTTCCCTTTTCATGATTCTTGAGATTGTGGAAATCTACATAGTGTTGTTTAATTAGGTATTCGAATTTATTCTATTTAAATGTATTTACAGACTGTACTACATGTGTTGAGTATTATTGACTGCTGCATTAATTCATAGACTTTGGATGGTAATTTTAAAGATTTGAGGCCCTTAGAGAACTGATAGAGTGTGATTCCGCTAAAGGGTATTATACGAGGGACACCTTTTATATTTTTACAATGGACCACTAGATGGTGCTTTTACATATGTAATCACTATATTCTTAAAGTTTGACATTTGTCAATGAGAAATCCACGTTAGCTTAGCAATTCAGTCAGTAGTTTGCTGACACTGACAGTTTTAAGACAGTGAGTTTGTAAAATATAGGAGATTACTCGTGAAGATTTTCGTTGGATGATTTTTTACAATTATAAAAAAGGCCTAACTCCACAAGAATGCATTATATCGCTTCGGCCAACTTTTGGTAATGAAGCACTATCAGAGAAGACAGTTTACAATTGGTTTGCAGAATTTCGTCATGGTCGTGCCTCAGTGAGTGATGAATCACGTAAAGGTCGACCAAAAACTGTTGTGATTCCAAAAAACATCGATGCTGTGCGGAAAATGATAGAACGCGATCGACATGTGACTCGATTTTACATGAACATTTATTTGTAAAAACAGTATGTTCCAGATGGATTCCACATAACTTGACCGAAGCACACAAAGCAGCTCGTGGTAGTTGGTGTAAAAACGTAGGAACCGCAAAATCCGTATACAACATCGTCACAGGTGACGAAACATGCATATATGCTTATGAGCCGGAAATCAAGCAACAATCTACTGTATGGGTGCTCCAAGACGAACCGAACCCCACAAAAGTTGTTCGTGCAAGGAGCACTTCTAACAAATGATCGCTTGCTTCTTCGGCTATACAAGACACATCGCAACAATTCCTTCAGAGGATCGAAAAACTGCTAACGCGGAATGGTATACAGTAATTTCTTTGCAAAGAGTTATAGACGAAATCGGAAGAACAACCGAAAACGTCGCATTATTCTTCACCACGACAATGCGAGTTCCCATACAACACGTTTAACAGTTGACTATTTCAAGGAGAAAAGTGTTGAAATAATATCTCATTGTCCATATTCACCTGACTTGTCGCCGAATCATTTCTTTTTGTTCCCAACTGTGAAACAAAAAATGCGTGGACAGCGATTTTCAACACCTCAAGAAGCAGTCGAAGCCTTTGAAAACCTTGTTTCTGAGGTACAACCTTCAGAGTGGAAAAAATGTTTTGAGAACTGTTTCGTGTGTGACCATAAAGGCGAATATTTTGAAAAACAATAAAATAGTTTGTTCCCAAAAATTTTGTTTTCTTCCCAGATTTTGTAAAAATATAAAAGGTGACCTACGTATATACATACGTTTTCTGTTTCCAAATACGCTGAAGTTCTTCTTCAGATTGGTGTGAATTTTTCTATTTTGTTTGAGTGCTTGCTACTAATGTTATTATCTGCTGGTGCAGCTATTCTTGAAGTACAATATCTGGCCAATTTTACGAAATTAGTTTGTCTGTCTATATTTTGATATCACAATAGAACTTGTATCTCTGGTTTTCCAGAAATGTTGTAAGTGTATAAAATAGGGTGCAGATGTGTTATTGATGAGGTTCTATTTTTATACTATTGCTTGGTATAGTATCGTAACTGCTTTATTATCTCTACTAGTATATTCTGTTCCTGCAAGTGGTTCACATCCTGCAGTGTAATATGGTCTATGGTTTCAGGGTGGGAATTGTATCAACTGCAGCTATATTTCTGAATGTTTGTGTCTTTAGTGATGTATATCCTATAGTTTTCTGTACATATTACTTGATATTCTATTGCTGAGATGAAATCTTCGGTTGCTGGAAGAAGTTGTCCATTTTCTAGCCATTTGTAACTATAAGCATTACTTATATTTTCTCTCTCTATATGGAAGCAATGTTTGCCATTGTATTTTTATATATTTTGTTCTACATTGGTATGTATGTTGCAGAGTAAATATTAAAACTAATGGAATTATGTAGTTCTAGTTTTAGGGATAAATTTAAGAAATTGCTTTGATTGCCTTTTGTGTTGTCTAGTTTTACCTCTGAAGAGAGCTAGCTGAATGCGTATTTTAGTTAAATTGGAGTTCATTATTTTATCCTCTAAATGTGACGCAAAAATATCTGGTAGTAAAGGGCTCAGAGGAGGTCCATAGTCAAACCGCTATTTTGATTGTACGATTTATTGTTAAGCTGAATGGATAGGTGTTATTTTAGTGTTAAGGTTGTATCTGTATTTTCATTCGTATGAAGTTACTTCATAACTCGTGTTTAAATTTATTTCAAATATATGTCCTTGTTACATGACCTACTACTTGAAAAGATTGATAAAAATCTTATTTACGGTCGGGTAATTTACATAGCTCACAGACATAAAGGATATATTTTTAATATTATGCCGTTATTTTTAACTGTAGGTTAAAACCGACATCAATTACAATGTCTATAAGTTTGTTTTGTGTTAAAAATAACACGTTGTCCATAAAGCGCGCGGCGATATATGTATATATGTGTAATTAAACGCGATGTCGAGAGTAGCTTTGTGGTTAAAATACTAGTAATAATTATGCGGCATTCAGGAAAATGAAGCATATTTATAACAATTAACCGTATTAGTGCTTAATTTGATTATAGCCACTCTAGAGAAGGTAGTGTCTGGTATTTCTGTTGAACAAGGGAGTACATTAAAGAAATTATGAATGAAATAATGAATGTGTTGGATCGATTTTAAATCCGTGCGCTAGTTGACAAATAAATCCTTTTTTTTTGCAATCGTAGTGAAACGAATACTTTACTTAAATAATTTTCAACCTAGAAAGTATCATTTTACCAGACTAGTCCGCTGAATGTTTTTTAGCGGTCTAGACCTGTAAAAACAAGAAATTTAATTTGGACTTTAAGATTTATTTATAATATTCATTAAGCGTACAATTATGCGCTGTTATAAATGAAAAATTAGGTATTGTATTATTTTTAACATTAATTATATTAGACGCTTCTTCTAGATTAATCTAGATGAACGAGTTTGCCAGTTCCGGACATAGTAGTATTCTCCGCCTCGTCCTGTATTTTGCAGCAATTACACAGGTCTACAAAATTAAACTTTTTGACAGATGTTTTTATTTTGAAAACTGATTTTATATAATTTTGGTAGGCTGATTTCAAAAATTCTATGTATTTATTTATATCACGTAGGGGTTTTTTTTGCAAATATTAAATGAAAAAAAACGATATTTCTAAAAAAAATTATTTGTTTATTGAGTAAAAAGGTGGAATACAAGTTAAAAAAGTGGAAAAAAATACTTTACTCAGCCTTTTTTAAGAGAAATCTTTGTCTTTTTGCCAGAAAGCTGCGTTGTCCGTACATTCGGTTGTATGTTTTTAAGGGCATATCCCGTTTTAACATCCAGCAGTAGTCCGCCATCATCGTTATGCTCCATCTGCCTTGGTATCGCCGTTCCATTTCCTTAATGTCTTGGTGAAACCTCTCTCCCTGTTCTTCGCTAACTGCTCCAAGATTTTCAGGAAAATAGTTCAAGTGTGAAAACAGGAAATGCACTTTGAAACTCATATTACAACCTAGACGATGAAAGTGTTGTAACATATTTTGAACAATATTTTCGTAGTTTTCGTCCTTAGCGTTCCCAAGAAACTTATCAATTACTTCTTTAAATGAAACCCAGGCGTTTTTCTCGACATTGGTCATTGTGTTTTGAAAATCCTTGTCTTTGCATAATGTTCTTATCTGCGGCCCAACAAAAATACCTTCTTTTAACTTGGCATCGGATAAGGCTGGAAATGTCTCGCACAAATATTTAAAACACTGTCCATTTTTGTCTAGGGCTTTAACAAACTGCTTCATCAAGCCAAGTTTGATATGGAGAGGAGGCAGTAAAACTTTTTTTGGGTCAAACAAGCTATCTATTAATACATTTTTGCTACCAGGTGTAAGGCTTGTTCTAGAGGGCCATTCTATTTGAGTCCAATGTCTATCCCTTGCTCGATTATCCCACTCACAAATAAAACCTGGAAATTTTGTATAACCTCCTTGTTGTCCTAGTAGCATTCACAGCACTTTAAGGTCACTACAAAGCATCCACTGATGTTCTTGGTAGTTTATTTTCTTTAAAAGAAGTTCAAAATGTTCATACGTTTCCATTAAATGTACCGAATGGGCAACGGGAACCGAGGTCAGCTCGTTACCATTGTGCAATAAAACGCCTATTAAACTACGCTTACTTGAATCAATAAACAGGCGTCATTCTTCTTTTACATACGGCACATTTCCTAATTTTGAAATTAAGTAAGGAATAATTTTGCAATACACTCGCCGTCCGTCTTGAGTAAAAGATTGACATAACTCTTTTTCGCGATCCCGGTAAAAGCTTGATGTGACGCCAGGTGCCAGTAAATGTTTCTCACGAAGTCGGGAGGCTAACAATTCGGATGCATCCTTTGGAAGGTGCAAATTTCTAATTAAATCATTTAGTTCGCTCTGGTTAAACACTTCGGGCTCTCTGAAATCTGGTGTGAAATCTGAGTCATCTGGGTCGCAATTAGATTCCTCTGATTCTGACGATATGACGTTTTCTAGTGCTTTTGGGGCGGTAGGTATCGGTACATCTTGTCCACGAGGAACTGGTGGAATAGCAGAGTCAAGATTGGGATACACAATTTGTTTCTTATTTTTTTCTGTTGAATCCTTGAACATTACACGAACAAAAATAATAATCATCACTGTGATTTCTAGGCTCTCGCCATACCATAGGAACACCAAAGCTTAAACATTTCTTCCTACCTTTTTGCCAGTTTCTTAATGCTTCAACGCAAACGGAACAAACAGTATGAGGAGCCCAGGACTTGTCTTGGTCGCCAATTTTTACACCAAAATAAGCGTGGTATACATTTTTCACAAACGAAGTTATAGTTTGTCTCTGCTTTACTACGACATAACTACCACAGATATAACAAAAGTTATTCGAATTGTTCACACAATGTCTTCTTTCCATATTTATACGTTCTAGAACACTTAAAATTCGCAACTACGAAGACAACAAGCGCACGGACACAGTAGCATGACGACTAACACAACCAAACTGTGGCGGACATTCGACGCAAGCAATGTCCCGTATAAAGTGATGGCTCTGGCAAATGTAGATAGTTGACAATTTTGCTTGGTACACTTCCAAAAGTGCACATAAACAGGTTTCAACGTTGTATTGACGCTTCTGCGCCGACTCTGTTGCTTTGCTGAGAAATCTAATATTAACCAGTGTTGCCAAATCACATTTAATTTCATAAAAATCAATTCATTTAAAAATCATGCCTAACATGGAACAAACATATTCTTGTCATAGGTATGTATATTAATAAATTAACATTTTTAGGATATAGAGCGCTATAAAAAAAATTTACGTGATAGAGCAAAAATATGGCGTCTTTTTGGAATAAGGGCCCCCAAACATATACAAATTAGCAAACAGCTTTCAAACATCAAAATCACTGTAGGCCACTTCGAAAATTTCAATATTTTTTTTAAAATGAATGGCATTAAAAAATGCGTGTGTGTTTACACATGCGCGCAACTTTTAGTTTGATAAGTAATTTTTATAGTAAATTCTGTTTTCACCAACTTACTCTGAATGTTTGTATTTGTCTTGGCATTATCTGTTTTCATGTTAAAGTAAATTGTAGATGTCATTTTATCTGAGAATACAATCTGTGTGGCTTAATTTAATCTCATCGGTTTGTCTATTACTCAGAGATTTTTTTCTTTGTATTTTACCATATAGAAAACAGGTGGTTTGCTATATAAAACAACGAGAGATATTGCTAAAATTCGCGGTTACAAGTACTTCTTGAATTGCCAGTATTCCACAATTTTCATATTTGGAAAATTTGAGATTTTTAACCTATAATTCAGTTGACAGTTCGATTTAAAACTGAACAGTTTTCTCTCACCAGAATTTAACAAAGTATACTTGCGTCAAAAGTGGAAATTTTGTATCGTGATTTTCGAGTGGTGATTTT
The DNA here is from genome assembly GCA_935421215.2 of Melolontha melolontha. Classification (NCBI taxonomy): domain Eukaryota; kingdom Metazoa; phylum Arthropoda; class Insecta; order Coleoptera; family Scarabaeidae; genus Melolontha; species Melolontha melolontha. The sequence continues at coordinate 159,647,855 of OW285237.1, read as the reverse complement.
TTTACGATTATCGATACGGTTTGACATAAAAGCAATGTGTGGAGAAGCTTAGTTCGGTATTTCAGAATGAAGCACCATCCAAAACTATGGTTTTCAAATGGTTCTCAGAATTCAAGCGTGGAAGACCAACGTTTGGTGACGATCTTCGCGAGGGGCGTCCATGCAACTCTGTTGTTGCGAAAAATATCCATGTTGTGTGTGAAATGATTTTATCAGATCGACATGTGACATACAGTGAGATAGAGGCGTCCTTATGCATTGTGGCAAAACAAATATATACGATTTTGCACGATTATTTACATGTCAGGAAGCCTTCCAGTCGTTGGATCTCTCATAATTTAAAAGACGAGTAAAATGTTAAAAAAAATTGATTGTGGTCGTTTAAATTCTGTATATAACAATGTAACAGGTGACGAATCCTGGATATATTCATATGAACCTCAAACTAAACAGCAATCGACTGTATGGGTGTTTCAAAATGAACTTAAACCAACAAAAGTGAGGCGGTCACAAAGCGTTTCGAAAAGAATGATTGCTTGTTTCTTCGGAAAAAAACGGGTCATGGTGCAACTGTCGCATTAGAGAATAGGCGAACAGTTAATTAATGCTGACTGGTATACGTAAATTTGTTTGCCGGAAGTTATTGATAAAGTCAGAAAAAACAACATAAACCGACGAATCATTGGTAATCATGACAATGCAAGCCCTCACACAGCACGACAAACTGTGGAGTTTTTGACCAACAGCAACATCGAATTAATGACTCATTGCCCATATTCGCCCGATTAGCGCCCGATGACTTCTTCGTATTTCGAAACATCAAAAATAAAATGCGTGGAAAGCGAAAAACGACAGTTTGTCAATGTCGTGGAGATACTAGAAGGCATTACAAATTCTCCGTATCGAAGGCAATGCAATGGTATAAGCGAGGAATTGAAAATGTCTACAAGGGCAACAAACTATCTGAACTGTATTTTTATTTCTAATTGTTATTGCATTTTTTATTATATACAGAGTGTTTATAAAACCTACGGCAAAAATTCAAGGGGTTATTCTCTGGACTATTTTAAGAACATTTTGTCCTTTGATGATGTTTGAATAGCCGGTTCGTTTCGAAGATATCGAAAAGAACATAAGTTTAAACATGGATTTCATTTGAATACGTCTCGTGATTGACCATTCTGTATCTGTCGAATTTGTTGCAGTTAATTGAAGTTTTTGCTCTTTAACGTATGTTTCCTGTCATTAAAAGTTAAACTTTTGTTAGTGAAGTCATAGGACTTCATTATTGATTCTCGATATAGATCAGGAATCGCTATACGAACGCCGAGGTGCCTGACATGCATTTCATATATGAACTTGTTGATGGCAATTCATTACAAACCAGGCGCTAATATATGAACGATATCCTAACCGTAATGTTCCTGATAGAAAAAACTTTCCAAAGTATTCATCAACGTCTTCGTGAAAGAGGCACATTGAAACGAAGTGGAGGATCAGGAAGGCCAAGAACGGTGGATGTGGAAGAGAATGTAGTCAATATGATATGGGAAGATCCAGGTACTCCTACCCGAAAAATTGCAAATTTTGAATGTAATGGGGCTGTTTGGAGAATTGTTAGGGACTATTTGTTGTACCCACTCCACATATAACGCGTTCAGTAAATTCTTCCTGCTGATTTTCCTTCACGTATTGCTTTCTGTCAATGCCTCTTGCCACATTTATTCAAATCCCTCAATTACTTGCGCAGGTTCTTTTCACCGATGAAGCGAATTTCTCAAGAAATGCAATAAGAAGTTTTCACAAGAACCACGTATGGGTTGAAGAAAATCCACATGAGGTATTTGAAGATCGTTTTCAAAATCAGTTCTCATTGAACGTTTGAGTTGGAATTGTGGGTATCTGGCTAATTGGACCGGTATGTCTACTAGGAAGACTTACCGGTGAGGTATATCGCAACTTTTTGGAACAACCGCTACCTCAGTTTCTGGAAGATGTACCATTGGCAAGAAATGCTATATGGTTTATGAACGATGATGCACCAGTGCATTTTAATGTGGTTACACGTGAGTTTTTAACAGAAATATACGAAGATCGTTAGATTAGTCGATGTAGACCTCACTTATCGCCTGGTCGATTCCAGGATTTAAACCCCCTGAATTTTTTCGAATGGGGCAATCTATAATAATTAGCTTACAGTAGAAAATGTGGGAGATTTGTCAAATCTAATAATTGCTGGGTGTAACTCAATAACGACCCTGGTGTTGTTGAAATAATAATTAAGCAACAGTTTCCAAAACAGTTTCTTGGTACACTCGAATTGATGTTCTTCCCTAATCTCTCAAAATACGAATAAGAGAAATCCTTTGTAGGATACACCTCCACTAAAACCATTACTGAAGCATGCGGACTATACTGAACCAGGTGCGATCGTACGGGCTTCTGGATAACTTCAAGCATAATCCTACTGTTCTGTCAGTTAAATTTTTCCTGAATAGTAAAGATTCCCTTCTTCAAGAAAAATATTTTGCGATATCCCCTTTTGCCGTAATAACTTACCAACTTCACCGCTCTTTCGGTACTTATGACTTTCAAGGTTGGTGTTAAGATATGGCGCTTGCTCCTTCTGTAACCCTTAATGGCTAAATATTCGTGAGTGCTACGAGAGATTCTTCGGGGTGGCATGTCCGTTTCACAAGATTGTTTGTTTTCGAGCGATTCTTGCACGAACAGCTGAGGGTCATCAACATTTTCAATATCTCAAAGCGAGTAATGGTAGTAATAAAAAACGTTTGCTAAAATTAAGGAATGAAAGAAGAGCTAAAATTAGTCGCACAATCTTTCTCACCTTATACAGGGCGGCACAGGGGAACGGGAAATTTGGAAGTAGCCCTCGCAGAACTAAAAAAAAAAATATAACTTTTATTGTTAAAGAAACAAGTAAATTACATGCTATTAAGTGTTACAACAAAAAAATTTCAATTTTTAAAAACATGTCCATAAGATGATGGCCTATTGAACGTATGCATTCCTGGAAGCGAATGCTGAGATTGTGAATAGCACATGAATTCTATGGAAATTGCGGCCATCTTCTTTTCTAAACGTCGTTTTCAACTCACCGATTGTCGTTTGGCGAGTGATGTACACGTTGCTTTTGACGTGGCCCCACAAGGAAAAATCACACACAAACAAATCTGGTGACCTTCGGAGGCAATAAATATCGCCAAACTGTGAAATTCCGTGGTAACCAAAAGGTTGTCGGACGGCTGCAATTTACGTCCGGGCAGTATGGGCCGTAGTTCAAACTTATTGAAATGAAGGATTATGAAGATCTAGAAAGTTTTGAAGATGTTTAGCTACAAAAGCTTCGAGCATATCAACAAATTCGTTTGTACGTTACTGCGGTTGCATTTTCTCCGTCATCCTCAAAGAAGTAAGGGCCAATCACACCTCCCGTTGATACGGCACACCAAACTGTAACCGAGGCTGTGTAATGATCATTCGTGCAATTTACGAGGGTTGTTACCTGCACAATACCTGTAATTCTGCTTGTTTACATACCCGTTGATATAGAAATGAGCCTCATCAGACATGGCAAGGTTATCAATAAAACTGGGGTGGTCATTAATTTCTTCAATCATTTTCTCACAGAATTAGTGTCGCAGTTTCAGTTCCTGTACAACTTGAATTTGGTAAGGGTGAGACTTCAAATCACAGTGGAGTATTCGGCGCTCTTTGTTTGGTTTAGATCCGATGCTGTTGCGTGTTTCTTTGACGATCGTCGTGAATTTCTTGTAATTTAGGAAGTCCTTCAATGTTTCCAGGATTCGTTGAGTTCGTTTACCGGTGGTGTGTTTTTTAGAACCGAACACATCTCCTCGAAATTCTTAACCCATTGATGACGTAGGAAATGAAACGCAACCATTATGATTACGTCACTTAATAATTACTAAATTGCAGGTAGTTATTCCACTCCCATCTTTCTACCAGCTCCTGAGGACTGCCACAACTACTTTCAAAATTTCCTGTTTTCCTGTGCCACGCTGTACAATGCAATGATAGCGATTAGATTATGCTATTTCGACTACTCTATAATATAAATGGTGTTTATTGAGAGGCTACTAAACAAGCACTGGCTTATTATATATTCACGACAATGCATTTAAGATGTTAAAATTTTATAAGATCGTGTAGTATAGACAGTAATTAAACTTTTGGAATGCATATCAATAGACTTCCAAAAAATGATTTATTTTAAAGTTATTTAAATATTTATTATTATAGATATTTTAATTACAATTCCTATAATAATTATGTCCAGTACTAAATTACCAATGTTTAGACAGTCCATTTATTTAATTATTCGGTTAATAATATTTATTGAAGTGTAAAAATAAAACATCACAGAAGTTAAAATACTGTTGTGTTACATGCTAATGGCAAAATTACTCAGTTCGAAGTCGGCACATTAGAATTTCGTTTTAATTTATTAAACTTTGTAAATGTGTGTATTAAAAATTCCATATTGCATTTAATTAACGGAAAAGTTCAGAAAAAAAACTCGTGTTGGCATATGGAGTGCGAATATTTAATTTCCATCAGTGAAGCATGTATGCATGTGCTTACCATTAACAAACCAACAATGTCCCTATTCCGCGTTGGTATATCCGGTTTCATACACAGCGTGATTGATTAATTTACTTATCTTTTTTGACAATCGGTCTCCGAGAGTGTTGTAATGCTGTAATATTTTCTTTTATAATTTAGGTATTTCGGTATTACATTTGTGACGGCATTTTAACTAAGATTCATCAATCATTCACTCCCTTCAATAAACATATTATCTTTATTGCCTGGGGTATTAAATTTAATCTGGTTTGAATTGCAGCATATTATTCAATAATTATTCGCTTTAAATACTTAAGTATAAAGGATAAAGGAAAAATATCGTTTTGAGGAAGTATTTTGGGCTGACTAATTATGTAATAGAAATAAATACGTATTTAATAAATTAGATATTTTATTACAGAAGAATTTAGGTTTTTATAAGTTTCTATTGTATTTCTGTTCCAAAAGGCGATTAATCAATGGAAAATAAAACTAATTGAGGTGGCCATAGGACATATTTTACTGCGACGTTTTCAGATCTATTTTGATCCATCTGTGTCGTTACAGTACGTTTTCTTGACTTATTTCCATAATTGGATCTTCTAGGCGAAAGCCGTGTTGACGCTTGAGTTTTTTTTCTAAAGTTGCCTGATTCCTTTGCATATGACCTATAAAGCAGACCTTGACTATGGCTCTTTTAACTTGTATATAGTCGTCACTCTGTTTCCCAAGGACTTGCACTATAGCCTTGAAAATTATATATAGCTTAGGTGATCGGATCTGCCATTTGGGCATTAAATCAACTTTCTCTACGATGTTGACCTTCGCAGCCTTATATATCTACTTCGGTTGAAGAGCCTGGTTTCTTGTCTTTCTGCTTACATTTACTCATGAAAGTTGATTCCCTTGCAGCTTTAGATGTCCTTGCATTGTACTTTATCCATAGTGTCCCCATGAGTAGCAAGCACATCCGATTAAAACCGCGCTTGATCGTATAAAATTAAATACAAGGGCTGATTGATATATAAGGTCTCCAACAACGCCATTGTGTGAGAAGTGGCGATAGAAACAAGTTCTAACCTGCAAACTATAATTTCGAGTATCTCATCTTAGCATGCAAAGTTTCGTTTTGCTGTGTACGTACGGTTGTTAAGTAACAATGTCATTCATCATGACTTCGATTTCTGAGATGTGTACCAAGCAACGATCCCTGATAGAATTTTTAACGCTGGAAGGTTGCGCGCTCATCTAAATTTACAGGCGTTTATGGCAATGACTGTATGAATGTGAAGAATGTTCACCAGATTGGTCCCGCGACAATTAACGGGTGTCCTTGAAGAACAAAGATAAAACATTTGTCAAGCATTTCTTAATAAAGATCCACGCGAAGGAGATTATAGAAAATTGAAAGGATTATCATTATCGCAGAAAGTTATGCCCACCATTTTCTGAGATGCAAAAGGAGTCTCATGCCGAATATTAGCCGAACGATTAATTCAATTGCATATTGCAAAGCTTTACGATCACTAAAGAATCATATCTGTGTAGTAAGGCCGAAAAGCGCGAATTTTTTCCTAGCATCACGACAACGCCAGACCGCATTGTAGCAATGAAACGATGAAGACAGCGACGAGTCTAAAATTCACGGTTATTTCACCTTCCGTACAGTCCTTATTTGGCACCTTCGGATTCCTAGTTTAAATTCAATAGAGGTAGAGCTGATTTCAGAAAAATCGAATACACATTCGATGTCATGAACTTGACATTTTCTACTATTTTACGGGTGTGAATTGCTCTTTTTTGCATTGCCAATTTTTTCAGTAGGTTAGGTTTCAAGAAAAGGAAATATTACTACATACCACAAACACGTTTATTTTCATGGGAAATAGAAACAGAAAATATTCTTATAAACACAAATATGTAATAATTCTGCAACTACCCAGTATTTAATTAGAACAGCCTGAGCTTCCAGTACTTTGTTCAGTCTGCTTGGTATAGACGAAATGAGATTTTGCCAATAGTTTTCATCACGAATTAACTCTTCCTAGCAGACTTCAATTGTTGTCCAGAGGTCATAGGGGTTTTGAGGGCTGGAATTAAGTTGATAAATTTTCTTAACAAGGAAACCCCAGACGTTCTCTATAGCGTTTAAGTCAGGGCTGTATGATGGCTACGACAACATTTCTATACTATTGCTTGCGAACCATTCTCTAATAATACCTGGTGTGTGCACAGGGCTATTATATTGCTGATAGATACAATTGTTGGCATGTACATAATTTACCGATGTAATTATGCAAAATATTTAGATATTCTGAGATAAAGCGACCTTAAATGTGCCACAAAACACCTGGACCGTTGATGTTTATCCATTCCCAAATATTAACAGAAAAGTGACCAGTTCTATTCCGAGAACTTACGTATCTATCTTGATACCTACCATTTCTTGGCCGATAGACTCGTATGTGGCCAGAATTCAAAGACTGAAAAATTTTTTCGTCTGAAAAAACAACATTATTAAAAAAATTTGGTGGACGGTGTATATAATTTATACAGAAAATAATTCGAAACTGTTTCTGTTCTTCCGTCAAAGCTGCAACAGTTTCTTAACTCCCTATTTTTTATTCTGCGGCAAATTGTTGACAACGACCCAGGGAAGTTATTTAGAAATGCATGTTTTTTTAATTTTGGAGTTTTCGCCGTAATTGACTCACAATATTTTGGATTCGTAATCTATATAATTACATCGTTCCATTTTTCATACGTTGCCTTTTTTTTTCAAGGACACTTGTATACATTTATGTCTACGATAGTAAGTTCACGATGATCGCGGATTGAATGAATCATCTTTCCCTTTGAGTGTTTGTATCTTGTATCTGGTGGTTTTAGATGGTTCGCCTTCTAGAAGAGTCGGGTAGGTCACTGGCTGACGTAATCTCGCATGATGCACATCACAATATCCTTTGCTTTGATATTTTGTTAAAAAGAAAGTTACCTAACGTTTTTTTCATGTGCATAAATTTAAATGTCAATCTAGTATACCTTAAAGTTAAAGGAGGTACAATACAAAGGTATTTTTAATAATATAAAATATTATTAAAAATCTGGTGTGAAGAACACAAATGCAGGTTCACTATTCATATTTCCTGTGAACGTGTCCGAATATATCCTATCCCCAGAGACGTAGATACGTATTTCACCTTTCTACAGGCTCATCGGTATGCCCCTGCTGGAGAAAGGATATTCCCAGACACATTCACAGAAAAGAACCACATCGCCCTATCACCTTTGGAAGGGCGTCGTTACTTCACATTAATTATGTGGACGGTATGCGAGGTACTTCGGCTGTCTGACAACAGGCAGCGCCGAATTTACTTCTGCGCTCGGTCTGGATAATTACGGTGATAGGGCGATGTGGTTCTTTTCTGTGAATGTGTCTGGGAATATCATTTCTCCAGCAGGGGCGTACCGATGAGCCTGTAGAAAGGTGAAATACGTATCTACGTCTCTGGGGATAGGATATATTCGGACACGTTCACAGAAAATATTAATAGTGAACCTGCATTTGTGTTCTTCACACCAGATTTTTAATAATATTTTATATTATTAAAAATACCTTTGTATTATACAAAACTGGTGGGGTTTACCTACTCATGTATGTTTCAATTATTCTGATACATTACACATCCGGTTAAGCCGTAGTATGAGTGAAGGCACAAACAAAATGCAGTTTTCTAGAGAGATTATCTGTGCCAACCTTTGGAAGGGCGTCGTTACTTCACATTAATTATGTGGACGGTATGCGAGGTACTTCGGCTGTCTGACAACAGGCAGCGCCGAATTTACTTCTGCGCTCGGTCTGTATAATTACGGTGATAGGGCGATGTGGTTCTTTTCTGTGAATGTGTCTGGGAATATCCTTTCTCCAGCAGAGGCGTACCGATGAGCCTGTAGAAAGGTGAAATACGTATCTACGTCTCTGGGGATAGGATATATTCGGACACGTTCACAGAAAATATTAATAGTGAATCTGCATTTGTGTTCTTCACACCAGATTTTTAATAATATTTTATATTATTAAAAATACCTTTGTAATATACAAAACTGGTGGGGTTTACCTACTCATGTATGTTTCAATTATTCTGATACATTACACATGCGGTTAAGCCGTAGTATGAGTGAAGGCACAAACAAAATGCAGTTTTCTAGAGAGATTGGCTGTGCCAACCTTTGGAAGGGCGTCGTTACTTCACATTAATTATGTGGACGGTATGCGAGGTACTTCGGCTGTCTGACAACAGGCAGCGCCGAATTTACTTCTGCGCTCGGTCTGGATAATTACGGTGATAGGGCGATGTGGTTCTTTTCTGTGAATGTGTCTGGGAATATCCTTTCTTCAGCAGAGGCGTACCGATGAGCCTGTAGAAAGGTGAAATACGTATCTACGTCTCTGGGAATAGGATATATTCGGACACGTTCACAGAAAATATTAATAGTGAATCTGCATTTGTGTTCTTCACACCAGATTTTTAATAATATTTTATATTATTAAAAATACCTTTGTATTATACAAAACTGGTGGGGTTTACCCACTCATGTATGTTTCAATTATTCTGATACGTTAAAGGAGGTATTGAAAGGTCAACATTTTTCGTCATACACTGAACTTCGGGCTGCTTTTCTCAATCGACAGTAAACAAGAAAGTTTTTTCATGGACGGAATGAAGAACTAGATTCAGCGTTTGGAGAAATGTGATACACTAAAAGGTGATTATGGGGAAAAATAATTTTTTATATTTGCAGTACCATAAATTTACTTAATTTTGAGACTGGTTTCATTATTTTGTCTCTTCTTATTTCTATTTTATAGAGTTGAAGATGTTATATATCAATACACCCCTGTACAAGGTAGTTTAGCCTGATGCCTGCAGGATAACTTACTTTCTTATGACCACGCAATTATTGGCACTTTATTTCCTACCTTAGTTTGAGTTTAGCTCAAGTTCTTCTGGAGTGCTCATATACTAGATGTAAGCCACTGAGGAGACTATACCAGTGATGTATATTCCAAATTCAATGTAATGAATGCCTAATAAAAGATAATCAAACATATAGTGTTTTTAAAATCTCGATAACTTATATAAATAAATCTATACATTTTGTATGTAATAGCCCACCATTTGATTAATGTTCGACGAAAGATAACTAGTTATGCACCTAGGTTCCTTACGGACGAGCAACCTTGAAATGGCGTGTTATCCAGCAATATCATAGCCTTAGTTTCTCTAGCATAATCCATTGTCTTGCATTTATTTCTCTTAAAATATAAATAGTTTTACGTGTACAAAAAACTACTGGATCTTGTAAAAGATTTTGCGATCTACAATAAATTGTTTTAAAAATATCATTAGTAAAAATTCAAAATAGTATAGGTCCCAAATTGGAGTCTTGAAGAACATATGACGAGGGCTCAAACGTGTGTGATTACCATTGGCATTCTATAAACTGTTTTCTATCAAACGAGTATTCAAAGAATTTAATTAGTGTTGGTGGCGTTCAAATTCCTTATTTCATCGAAAAATTGTAGTATAGGAAGTTATTTGTTCACTAAAAACTGAATCTAAACTCTCTTTGCGCTCATAAGACTTAAACCTCTTTTAAAACCATAATAAATTATGATTTCGAGTTATAACGAACGTAACTCCAACAAAAAACGTTAAATGACAGATAATGAGTTGCTCGATTGTTTCTCACAGTCTACTAGATTTTCTTATTCTCAATAAATTCAACTTATCCCTCCTATCAATCTAATTCTACTGTATACTCAAATATTTGCTATATTCTTTAGATATTACAATACAATATGTGACTTCGACGACATAAACCATTAAAAATGACATTCGCCCCCATATATTAGCGGTTAATGGAAAAGTACTTAAACTATTAAAGCGCTTCTTGTAACTTAAGATTAATGAGCGTTAGAGTCTCATATCAATATCAATATAATAGCCTGTGCCTGTGAAAGTGTTAAATCTCATGATTATATTAAATATTCGCTTAAAAACAGCGGGATAATTTCATCGTTATTCAATTAAATTTAAAAACTTCCCCTTTAAGATGATATTTCAGCTTTTAAATTAAGAAGAGAAGCATGCAGTTGTTTAATTTAAAATTTTCTGAACGAGTAATTTAAATGTGGCTATTACTAATGCCGTTGCTTATCATCTTTGATTACTTCTTTCTGTATAAGTAATATATTTTTAGAACACAGAATTTTCTTTTCTGCAATGGGAAGGTATTTATTTATGTACACGAAACTGGCGACACTAGAAGAACTCTTAAATATTCCTCAAAAATGGACGGCAATTTCTATACTAATTGACTGGCAAGTCCAGTAGTTGGCAAGTTACTCATGCTCTCAGTATGCCACTGAAGTGTATTCAGAAATAACATTTATTTGTGTTTCTGTAAATTTTAGACGAATTATTTAAAATCATTGAAAATGGGAGTATTCTGATTTTTATGTCAAAAAGTATCTTCAAATCAAAGCAATGTTAACAAACATAAAAAAAACAGTTCATAATGTGACAAAATTTGAAAATTGAAAATACGAATATTATGTTACAAATTATCAAGTATCCCTCTCCAGAGAATTAAATGCTGCAATAAGAAATACACCCTTAAGAAGCCATTTCTAAAAATTTTTTCCATTTATTACCCTCACCACAAAAATTTTGTCGCTTGAATTTAAACGGCCCTGTATATGCGTATTAGCTCGAAAGCAAATATATATATATAAAGCGTTAACAGGCCTCTCAGGTCCATTGCTTGGTCATGCTATTCTATTTCTTCCTATCCCTTGCCAACAATCTCCAATTCTTGAGTCCCTTCCTTTCTACATCCTTCATAAGCGCCTCCCGCTATCTTCTCCTCAGGCTACTACGCCTTCTCTTTCCATCAGGTACCCTCCATCCTATATCTTTAATTAATCTCTTTTCCCCTGATCTTTGAAGATGGCCGAGCCACTGGAGTCGCCGCATTTTTATGAAATGTATTACGGGAGATTCTCCATACAAATTGTAAATTTCTTCGTTCGTTCGCCTCTCCCATCCTGCTTTCGTCCTCTTTCCTCCGAAAATCCTCCTAAGTATCCTTCTCTCCCCGACCTCCGACTTATACTGCACTTTCTTAGTCATTATCCACAATTCGCAGCCATATGTCAGCGTTGGTCTTAATACCGATTTATATAGTCCTATCTTAGCTCTTTTTGAGACCTCTTTTGTTTTAAGTATTCTGTTCAACCCTCCTGCACCTATTACTTTTTGCCAATCTTAAGTCTATCTCCATGACCTCGCTATATTTGTTGTCTATTAAAACTCTTAAATATATATATAATTCTCTACCTCTTCAAAGGTCAACACTTCTCCATATTTGTTCTGCACCTTGAACGTCTTTCTTAACGCACCCTTCAAACCGCCTTTAATCTCCATATATCCTCATTTCGTTCTATTTATCTGAAGGCCCATATTGCTTGCTGCTTGTATAAACAACTGCGTCTTGGACTGCAGCTCTTTCTTACTTCTTGTCATTAGTAGGATGTCATCTGCGTATGCAAGGCGCTGGTGGCTTCGATTGAAAAGCGTAGCCCTGCGGTTTATATCTGCGTCTCTTATAGCTTTCTCCAGGACTATATTAAATAAAACTGTCAAAAGCGGATCTCCTTGCCGTAGCCCTCTTCGTACTTGAAAGTCTGCTGATATTTCTCCATTTACTTTGACTGCGCATGTTGTTCTCTTCAACGTCATTCTAACAAGGTTTACCAGCTCCCTCGGGATTTTAAAATCTAGCGACACTTTGAACAGTTTCTCCCTATGCATTGTGTAGTATGCTGCTTCAAAATCTATAAAAAACATAGACAGAGAATTTCATGTAACTTGCAATATATGAATGTAGTAACCATAGATTCGAAAATACTATGCACTTGCACTGTCCCACATAAAATGCAATATGTAATAGTTATGATTAGAGCTGAGGATGTTTGCGGTATAACCATGGTTATATCATGTAACCATAGTAAATTACTATGGTTACATGATATAACCATGGTTATACCGCAAACATCCTCAGCTCTAGTTATGATCGATATGATATCTTTCATGGTTGTTTTGTCAAATTGTTGACAGTAAAGCCTATTTAATTCAATGTAGTGTTTTAGGACTAAAACTACATTTCCGATAAATATCGTTTATTGAATTGAATCCCGAAAGATACCATGTCACTAACTGAGTTCTCTCTTCCTTTGTGTATATCATTTAAGATTGATACTAAGCTAATATCGAAATAGAAATACTGCTACTTTTGACTTAACTAATGTCAAATTATATTGATATGTTGCATTTTACGTGGGACAATGTAAGAATGTATTACCTAGTTTCTATGGAAATAAAAAACCTATACATGTTTGTATATATATTGCATATTAAGTGAAATTCTCTGTATACTGGGATCTAGTATTCATAGCAACCTGTTAGAATTTGTTTCAGCATATATATCTGGTCTGTCGTTGATCTATTCCTCCTAAAACCTCCTTGATATTCTCCTATTAGATTTTCGATAAATACCTCTACTGTTCTCTTTATCAGCGATGCCATCATCTTATAAACCGTGTCTCGAAAGCAAATAGCAGTCGACAATGTTGGAGTTCTAAGTGGATCCAAATTCAACTAAAGTTGTTCGCACAAGAAGCACTTAGAAACAAATTGCCGAATGGTTTATTTTTTGAGAAAAATGTACACGTGTCTATAGTACCCACTAGAATGGTCACTTCTGAATGGTACGCAACCATTTGTTTACCAGAACTCTTTGGAGAAATAAGAAAAAACGGATCATCCTCCACCATGACAATACGAGCTCTTAGACATTCACACAAACAAAACTTATTTTACTCATTAAAGTATCGAATTGATGGGCCATCTGCTGTACAGCCCTGATTTGGTACCCAATGATTTTTTTGCTCTCGTACGTGAAGAAAAAACTTCATAGTCAACGATTTTCGACGCCAAATGTTTTAAAAATGAATGTTTTAGAGATACTTCAACCGGAATGGTCAAAATGCTTTGAGAATTGATTCGATCGTATGAAGAAGTGCATCGATATCACGGACGATATTTTGAAAATCAATAAAACCATTTTCATTGATAAATATTTGTTTCTGTTTGTTATTCCGGGTACAAAAATAGCAATCGTTGTGTGTATCACAATCTTTTTTCTCTGTTTCAGAGAGTATACCGGCTTCTTTACTATTATTACATATACGTTTTTCGTACGTGTAACTTTAAGGAAAACTGTAAATGCATTAGCGGCATAGTAGGTAACCCGTTATACACCAGTGAAGGATTTACCTATTGCTTAATTCTTAAATTAACTTGCCATAGAGAAGAAAAAACAATTTTTGTCAAATTTTAATATTTCCGAATGTTTATTCATACATGAATCTAAAATTAAATACATTTGATTGAAAAGTAGATAATTTATTTAAATAATGAATAAGTACAACAAGGATGAAAAGGTAGTAATGATAACGTGGTACCAGAAGAATAATAGTTTAAAGACGGTCAGAGACATGCTTTCCGTTAATTATCCTGATAGGCGTAAACCTTGTGCTAAAACAATTATAAATATTTTTAACAAATTTAAACAAGATGATCGTTTCCTAAATTCCCAGACAAAAAAAATAAAATCAATCACGTGTTAACAAAACAGATGAAGCTGAATATCCTGTGTTATGTAGAGGAACGGTCTGTAGGATCGCTTTTAGATGTAGCCAGGCATTTTGGAGTATCGTACAGTTCGGCGTAGGAAACACTGGAAGAATTCAAATATAAGCCATACAAGATATCAAACCATCAAGAGCTTTTCTAGGAAGATAAAACGAAGTACCACGAACCATTACTTAAGGAAAACGAAGAAATTTTAAATAAAATAATTCTTATTGATGAAGCTACATTTATCCTAAATGGTGACGCCTGTATCCTACATTTATCCATTGAAAAATACTAAATTTCCTTTCCATTAATCCATTAGGTATTGGTCTCGTACCCTCAAAAAGTTAATGCCTCAAAAAGTTAATTGGAATAAGAAGCGATATACTTATTGGCCCATTTTTTATTGACGGTAATCTCAATGCAGCAACATAAATTAATCTCTTGCAAGACCATATCATTCCATTAATCGATATGCTAAATTCTTTCAATGGAGACTGTGGTTAAATAATAATTTAAAAAGGTATATAACCCCTTACCACAATTATTAGTCGTATCCTAAATACGTATTTCGATAACTAAGTTGTCATCATCAGTAGGTAAAAACTACTAATTAAAAGTCACACATGGGGCACAGTAAAGTAACATAAACGCTTCCGCACAACTACTATACACTGCAACCTTATAAAGACTAAATTTACCATGCCATTCTCAAACTACGGGACAAAACACTTGCCTCTTAGAAAAGGTTTTAAACATGTGTTACATTATCGAACAAAGGAACGGCCGAAATTCTTCTCTAAAGAAGGCGCCTACTAAAAACGATTTTTAAAGCTACGGTGACCTACTATTAAACTAAATGAAACACCTTATAATATCACAAAACACTAGTATATTTAACTATATGAATATATTTCATGTGCATTGTACACATTAGTAGTTATTATTTAAACGTATTATTCGAGTACACAGGTAGTGACAAAATCTATATTGGGTAGGGGTGTAAAAATTTTCCATTCCAAATGGTTAAAAAGTCGTATATTGTGTATAGTAAAAGCCGTACTCTCATAGCAATTTCTGAGAAAGACAAAATTAAGAAGGGGCGTTACATGAAAAAACAAGACATCCGGCTGTGTTGTGTTATATTAAATGAGAATCAATTCACGTGAAAAGGGTCTATGAATAATTAGATATTGTAGGTGTATAATTTAAAAGTTAATTATAAATAGGTGACAATGTCCTAGTTAAGGAGTTAAGCAATTTAATATAATGTATAGAATTCACGGTAGGCTCTGGGTGTGTTAATTATAAATAGGTGACAATGTCCTAGTTAAGGAGTTAAGCAATTTAATATAATGTATAGAAGTCACGGTAGGCTCTGGGTGTGTTAAGGAGGTAATTTTTGCATATTAAATGAGAATCAATTCACGTGAAAAGGGTCTATGAATAATTGGATATTGTAGGTATATAATTTAAAATTTAAAATTTATAATTAACTTTTAAATTATATACCTACAATATCCAATTATTCATAGACCCTTTTCACGTGAATTGATTCTCATTTAATATGCAAAAATTACCTCCTTAACACACCCAGAGCCTACCGTGACTTCTATACATTATATTAAATTGCTTAACTCCTTAACTAGGACATTGTCACCTATTTATAATTAACACACCCAGAGCCTACCGTGAATTCTATACATTATATTAAATTGCTTAACTCCTTAACTAGGATATTGTCACCTATTTATAATTAACTTTTAAATTATACACCTACAATATCTAATTATTCATAGACCCTTTTCACGTGAATTGATTCTCATTTAATATAACACAACACAGCCGGATGTCTTGTTTTTTCATGTAACGCCCCTTCTTAATTTTGTCTTTCTCAGAAATTGCTATGAGAGTACGGCTTTTACAATACACAATATACGACTTTTTAACCATTTGGAATGGAAAATTTTTACACCCCTACCCAATATAGATTTTGTCACTACCTGTGTACTCGAATAATACGTTTAAATAATAACTACTAATGTGTACAATGCACATGAAATATATTCATATAGTTAAATATACTAGTGTTTTGTGATATTATAAGGTGTTTCATTTAGTTTAATAGTAGGTCACCGTAGCTTTAAAAATCGTTTTTAGTAGGCGCCTTCTTTAGAGAAGAATTTCTGCCGTTCCTTTGTTCGATAATGTAACACATGTTTAAAACCTTTTCTAAGAGGCAAGTGTTTTGTCCCGTAGTTTGAGAATGGCATGGTAAATTTAGTCTTTATAGGGTTGCAGTGTATAGTAGTTGTGCGGAAGCGTTTATGTTACTTTACTGTGCCCCATGTGTGACTTTTAATTAGTAGTTTTTACCTACTGATGATGACAACTTAGTTGTCGAAATACGTATTTAGGATACGACTAATAATTGTGGTAAGGGGTTATATACCTTTTTAAATTGATATGCTAAATGTTGATGAATAGAGCTGGGGATGTTTGCGGTGTGCCAGGATAGTATTCAGTTAAACGCACGAATATAATGACCTTGTTTCGATCGGTGATGCATGCGTGATTTTATTGCTTTACATGCATTCGCTATTTATATCACTTAGGTATGTCAGTTATGTGTACTGTATATAAATAACACACTTACCGTATTTACGATTATTATAGCATAGCGCCAAGTGGGTAAGACTTGCAGTAAGTTTGTAGCATTAGATACGTTTCCATATTTGTAGCGGTGAGCGATGTACGCCGTGATGAATAAATTTTTTTATATTTTGAGAAAGACCGCTCGACATCTACGGATGTAACACACGCACAATTAAAATAATCTTTATAGATAGACACCGAATCTACACTTGCACCATTACTAATTTGTTTTAATCTGGTAAAATCAAAATCATTGTTTATCACACTCTCGAACTTTTCTATTACATTAACATTTTTGTTGTCATTTACTGCGCATAGCTGGGCGTGTACATCGTCCAGTATTTGCAGTGACTCCGCTAACGATAATGCAGTATTTTGAAATTTCTCGATTGCGTTAAACAATCCTATATGATTGTTATAAATAGTTTGTAAATCTGCATCAAGGGAACGGTTTTGAAAGAGTCTCTGGCTTTCCTTAATGGCTACAGCTTCGGCAGGATTGAATTGTAGAACCACAGATTTTGTTTGTTGGAAATACTTGGCATAATAAAATGCCGCCTTTAACCAACTTCCCCAACGTGTAAGGTTTGGCTCTGGTGGTTCGGGAATACCAGGGCACCGACTGTGAAACTCTCGAATTCGTTTGGGAGATTTTAGAAACACTTTTTTTGTGGTTGCTATTAATGCATCCACCTCTGGATAACATTGCCGAATAGTTTGTGCCACAAGGTGTAAAGCATGAACTTTACATGTCACATGCAAAAGTCTCTCACAATCTGATTTAAGAGAACGGCCTACAGAACGCATTGTCGCAGCACCATCGCTCATAAACATCAGGAGTTGATTAGTTGAAACTTGAAATTTTTGTAGCGTATCGAGCACTACCTTCGTAATTACTTCGCTAGTGCACTTTTCCAATCTTTTGCTGGCTAATAAAATGGGAAATGTTGATTTGACAGGATCTAGTACACGCACTATAATATTCACAATAGAATGTTTTTTTTCGATCTGTCGTTTCGTCGACACATACCCATAACTGTTTATCATTTACTACTGCTTTCATTCTGTTTTCAATGTCCTCACGCACAATTGGTAAATAGGTGAGTAACGTTCTCCGTGACGGTAGCTTTATGTTGGAATTGTATTTATTCCAAAAGTCGTGAAAGGCTGTTTTATCTAGCAGGTGAACTGGCACATCGCAGACGAGTAGCATTGTCAATAAATCGAAAAAGAATTGCGTTTTAGACAGCACATTATTTTTTTTGTCTTTGTGGTGTACACTTTCAACATGTCTTTTACAGTCGTATTTGTCCCAGCAAAGTAACTGTTTATCGCATAATTTACAAACCACTTTTGCTCCATTGTAATACAAATCGGGAAAGTCTCGAATAAATTTCTTCACGTCGTTATACAATGGGCGCTTTCTTGGCTTGGGCACGTCCGTCATACTTATTAAATAGAGCTCAAGACAACACACGATCACGTTGCCAGTTCACGACTAACTAAAGTGTTTCGCTGCATCGTGTTTATACGCTGGTGGGGATGCACTACATACGGTCCTGCCGTACCGCAAACATCCTCAGCTCTATTGATGAACCTTGATTCTAAATGGATTGGGCTCCGCCACATTCTACTAACGCCGTCAGGAATTTTTTTAATAACGCATTTCAAAGACGGTGGATTAGCAGATTTGGCCCCATACCATGGCCCCCAATATCAGCCGATTTATCTCCAAATGATTACTTCCTTTGGGGTTACCTGAAAAGTAAAATTTATAATAACGTGCAAATAGATAACTGAAAGATGCATATAATGGAATATACCCAGAATTTATTCAGAATGCCGTCCGTTACCTTCAAAATCGCCTTGTTTATTGCCTTGAAAGACAAAGAGGACACTTCGAAAACTTGCTATGAAGTTAGACTTCACCTTTGTTAAGTTGTTTGGTTGTCTTAATTAATCGTTAGAATACAGCAATTTCTTCATTAAAACTTGAGATTTTGCACTTTCGTTTCTAAGAACATAACCTAATTCTTCGTGGCTTTATTTTGTTCTGTATTATCCACTGTTGCCAGTACAAGTATTATTGCCGAACCAGATTCTACTGTACTTTCGCGATAAATTTTAAAAGTTACGCAATAGATTTAAAATGTTTCATGATGCTGGAAAGTTTAATTTTTCAATACAGAATAGTTATTTTATTTGCATTAAAATAGATCTGTAGTAGCACTAGAAACACTAGTTTTGGTAGAAGAACATGGTTCTCACTCGTCGAAACGTAAATGTATGACTGATTGCCTACTGTGTTGCTAATGCATTGACAATTTTCATTTTAAAGTTACACATAGGAAAAATGTATATGTAATAATAAAGAAAGAACCCGGTGTAACAGCAACAAAGAGCGAAATGTAATTTTTTAATATTTACCGAATTCATTATGGTTTTGAATATATTAAGAATATTAAAAAAAAAATAATTACACAAACTATTCTATTTGACAAGCGCAAGATGTCATCTTTGAAAAATGCAGCGCCATCTCTTATCAACACAGATCTTTATTAATTGGGCCGTAGATATTTGTATTTAAAACAAAGTCATTATCGTTTTAGTAAATTTTATAAATAAATTAATGAGTAAATATAAACACTTTACGAGCATGAGGTCGGCCTCTACGCGGTTAATCCTATATATGTAAATCCCATCAAATATCCTTTGTTCAATATGCGTTTGTCCCGTATAAATCGTGTATAGTATGTGTATGTTTGTGCGTATACATTTTCGACCTTGCCTGTGGGAAATCGATTTTAGCATTTAATTAATTATCTTTATTAACAAAGTGCGAGTTCAATAAATGATGGCGAGATAAGGGATAACCTAGTTGAATGCAAAAGCCGTAACTCAGACAGGACGTCAGTTTTTTTTACCGTACCAATATCAATATAACTGTAGGCTTACGCGGAATATTTTTCGAACTTCTAACTTATTGTCATATATTGTTCCTATAATAGTGCTTTTGCGCAAATCACTAGTTGAAATTATAAAAGACAATAAAAGTATGTTTACTTACTTTTGAAAAGTTTTAATTGGAATATTAATATTCAAATAACTATAAAGGTAGGTTAGTTTTTGAATATTTATAGATAAGGCGGTTTTGAAGTTGCATGTGTTACTCCGTATTGAAAACATCTGTCCAATTTAAAGTAATTTTAGTTTCAGGACATTATTATATTTTTAATAGAAAATAAAGAAAATCATTCTTTTTTGAGAACCATATAGCTATAATTGCTTTTCTGTAACTGTAATTTGTTTCTTTAGAAAACTGCAATTTTTGTAAAAAATTCAGCGTATTTCAGTCAAATTTTGAAAAATTTATTTTCTTTCTTTTGTACTCAGATTAATTAAGATCTACACTACTATCTGTACAGGAAATTTAGTTGGCAAAACTAATATTAATTTAAAAATATGAATAATATCGCTTATTTGTTAATATTAAAAAAGTTGATATTTTGCTCTTTGAATAGGGAACAAACACAAAGCAAAAACTAAATTAAAAATATGACGCGAACAATTTGAAACATATTTGAATAGGTAAAACCTCACCATTCCTTAGATAAAACAAAAACATTTTTAATAATATTGGAATATTATTAAAAATCATATGCGAAAAACAGAATACAAGTTAATATTTTGGAGAAAATTCCTCTCCAGACCTTTGTCGTCTACATGACCAGTGTGAGACGGCGATGGTTGATTTGGTGTTCGTGATTTTGTCATTAGTCAATGAGCGGCGCTGAGTATTTTTCCATGCTGTTTTTTGTGACTTCTTTGTATATGACGAGGGTGTCTTTGGCCTTTCCCAGCATCATGCACTGAAGAGTCTATAGCAAGACGAAACACATGTCTGCATCTCTGGAAAGTAATTTTCACACAAATATTAACTTGTATTGTGTTCTTATTGCCCTATTTTTAATAATATTTCAATATTATTAAATAGTGTACTATAGACCAGGCAGAGAAAACGCTTATTATAGCCGAGCATACAGTTCATTGCCGAGTCGCTAGGCGAGGCAGTAGAATGTATGCAAGGCAATTAATATGATTTCGCTACCGTGTATTATACACTGTGTCAATAAAGTATGGACACAAGCCAGTAATAACGTTATTGTGCATTATTTAACAAAATGCAAAGATATATCGATTAATGTTTTTTATTAGCTATATTTAGATGCTACTATTTTGTTTTTTCCGTCGACCTTGAATAAGTTATGACGCCATTGATAATTTTTTTAAATGTCAGCCCCATTTTTTTTTTTGTGGATTTTGAAAGCTTTTACAATTCTTTATTCGATGATGTAAAAATTTTGGTATGTTACATTAGAAAATTTTTGAGTAATCATTTGCGTCCATAAAGTATGGACACTAGCCCGTAATAACGTTATTGTGCATTATTTGACAAAATGCAAAGATATGTCGATTAATGTTTTTTATTAGCTATATTTAGATGCTACCATTTTGTTTTTTTCCGTCGACCTTGAATAAGTTATGACGTCATTGATAATTTTTTTTAAATGTCAACCCCATTTCTTTTTATGGATTTTGAAAGCTTTTACAATTCTTTATTCGATGATTTAAACATAATGGTGTTAGTGTTACATTAGAAAAGTCTATGCGACACAACCGGAAAATTTGGACGTTTTACGACAACGCATCATCTACGAAACCAGACTAATCACTCCCGAAATATTACAGAATGTGCGAAATGGAATTTATCATCGCTTAGGATGTTGTCAACAAAATGAAGGAAAACATTTTGAGCATTTGTTATAAATTTGATACTGAAAATGTCAAAAATAAAACTTAGAATTACAACAAAGTTTACTCAAAAATTTTCTAATGTAACATACCAAAATTTATACAACATCGATTAAGAATTGTAAAAGCTTTCAAAATCCACAAAGAAAAAGTGGGGTTGATATTAAAAAAAAATATCAATGACGTCATAACTGATTCAAGGTCGACGGAAAAAATAAAATGATAGTATCTAAATATAGCTAATAAAAAACATTAATCGACATATCTTTGCATTTTGTCCAATAATGCACAATAACATTACTACGGGCTTGTGTCCATACTTTATGGACACAAATGATTACACAAAAATTTTCTAATGTAACATACCAAAATTTTTACATCATCGAATAAAGAATTGTAAAGGCTTTCAAAATTTACAAAAAAAAAAATAGGGTTGACATTTAAAAAAATTATCAATGACGTCATAACTTATTCAAGGTCGACGGAAAAAACAAAATGGTAGCATCTAAATATAGCTAACAAAAAACATTAATCGATATATCTTTGCATTTTGTCAAATAATGCACAATAACGTTATTACGGGCTTGTGTCCATACTTTATGGACACAGTGTATACTATTTTTTTCTCAAACGTTTAATTAGAATATTTCTTTGAGATTTTGTAAATTACTTTTAGGTCGGGCTCAAATGACAGATTACAGATTTAATTCTCTTTGTTATTGAAAATGTTGGCGTGTGACGTTTTGGCTTAGTTGCGCAAATATCTGTCAGAATGAATTTAAGATATATACTAGGGAGAATACATAGAGGGAAACACTCTTCCAGTGTTATTTAAATGTTTTTTTTTTCCAGCTTCGCCTTATAATAATAGCGACAAAACTGCCACCGGACAAAAATGACTCTTTCAATATAAGGTTGTGAATAGTATAATATCAAAATTATTATACCCTTGAAAAAAGTATTTTGTATATATATATGCAAAATATTTACCAAAACTTTCAGAAAACGAAATGTTCATCTAGTTATGCTGAATAAAAGTTGACTCTTGATCATCAGCGACAAATAAATATAATTTACTAAAGAAAACACCCGGTATATATTTTTTTTTAGTAAATGATTCATTATGTTTCACCAAGAGCCAACAGTGGATTCGATACATTATACAAATAAATATTATACGAGTTACGGACAGTTAAACCGATCTACTGTTTTAAAGTCTATTTTATAAACTTTAATCGAAAACCCGCTGGGGTTTTCCCCCTACGCATTCCCATTCTTTTTATAGATCTTATTTTTTTTTTACCTAAATTTTACAAAAATGGAGGGGAGTAAAAAAAATCATAACTTTGCATTTTTCATATATGTTATGGGCAATTATATGTATATATGTATATATATATATATATATATATATATATATATATATATATATATATATATATACATGTGTTGTAACTGGATTCCGGGTTTTCTCCCGCGTTTCCACTGTTTGGTCTTCGTAAAGGCCGGTGTACATTTGCCGTCCTCAGGTCTGCGATAACTGTCTGATTATGCTTCTGGTTACTCGTAAACTTTACACGTAACAGTTTATGAGTAACCAGAATCAGAAGCAGACAGTTATCGCAGTTCTGAAGGTGACAAATGTGATTTTGCCGTCGTCCAGAAACCAGCACCGGTCTTTACGAAGACCAAACAGTGGAAACGCGGAATCCAGTTACAACACACACATACTACTATCCGCGGAAACCTGAAAGAAAACATATATATATATATATATATATATATATATGTTTTCTTTCAGGTTTCATATATATATATATATATATATATATATATATATAGTAAATTCAATCAGTAGCCGATGTAAGGTCTGGCTTTACTCCAAAGTACATATATTTAAAACAACCCAACGGTTGTTTTAAATAAATGTACTTTGGAGTAAAGCCAGACCTTAAATCGACTACTGATTGAATTTACCATATCATACCAAGGTCACGAATTAATTATATATATATATATATATATATATATACAAGGTTATGTTTAAATTTTAGGAGTGTAAAGTAGACTTCATTTCAAATAACCAAAACGCAAAACTTGTATATCTATTTTTATTTGTTTCAAAGTTAAAGATCTATGAATGTGATTGATAGATCATGAAAAAAAATGTAAGCCTAAAGCCAATTCAAACTGATTTTATTTAAAGAAAGTTATACGATTCAATAACAGGCCTGTGATTGTTAACGTCGCATAATAAAATAAATAAACACGTGTCGTAGTGCATACAGTAATTTCTTGGAGATCTACAAAAAGAGTACTGGAAATTGATTTATGATAAAGAAGGTTATTAGATATTTTGTAAGTGCTGAACCATGAATATCATACAATAAACAAATGTTCAGATGACTGTTAACGTTGCATTATTTAATAAAGGATTACATTACGTCATACAACAGCTTATTAGTGAGTGGACACGTTTTCTTTATTCAAAATGCTTTACCGATTTTCTTCTCAAGAGTATGCGGACATGCATTTTGTGTATGGCTCCTGTAACGGCAGTGCACGTCAAGCAGTTATTGAATACCGATATCGGTTTCCCGATAGGCGCATTCCTCATTACAGAACGTTTCTGGAAGTACACAGACACAGATTTCGGGAATGCGGATTGCGCGATTATCTTTTCGATCGAGCAGTAAATTTGCCTGCAGGCTTAGAGGATGAAGCAGTAACTATTGCTACAAGAGATCCAACTCTCAGTGTATGTCGAATCGCTAGACAACTAGGAGTGCCACGAACGACAGTATGGCGAATTTTTAAACGTGAGGGCTTATATCCATATCACTATCGCAAGGGACACGGTTTGCTTGAGACAGACCACTATGGTCGTCTAGTTTATTCTACCTGGATATTAAGTCACGGCTTCATTTTAATTTCTGCAGAACAGTCCTCTGGACTGATGAATCTACGTTCACGAGAAGTGGTGTTACAAATCTGAGAAACCTGCACAGGTGGTCATCAGATCAATTTTCTATTAACGTTTGGGCGGCCCTAATCGATGACTTTTGATTGGTCCCGTCGTTCTTCCTGGAAGGTTAAATGCGGACAATTACCTTCAAATTTTATTGACGAACAGCCAGGTCTTTTAGAGGAAGTCCCACTAAATATTCGACGAGACATGTGGTTTCACATGGATGGGACACCACCACATTTCGGAATTGCTATCCGAAATTGGGTTAACGTCAATTATCCAAGATGGATTGGTCGAGGTGGTCCTGTTGCATGGCCACCCAGATCACCCGATCTTAATCCCCTTGACTTTTATTTATGAGAGTACATGAAAAATTTAGTCTACGAGCAAGTTTCGAAAATAAGAGAAGAGTTGTTGGATCGTATTCACCTGGCTGCCGAGCAAATCCGACAAAACAAGTATGAAATTCGGATAAGTACTTCTTCTGTTGGCTACGGGCACAGCCTGCATTCAACAAGGTGGTGGACATTTAGAAAATATTATTAATTGAACTTTTTTAAATAAAGTCAGTTTTTATTGACTTTAGGATTACATTTCTTTTCATGATCTGACAATCACATTCATAGATCTGTAACTTTGAAACAAATAAAAATGGATATACAGGTTTTGAGTTTTTGTTACTTGAAATGAATTCTACTTTACACTCCTAAAATTTGAACATAACGATACGGGGATACTTGTATATATATATATATATATATATATATATATATATATATATATATATATATATATATATAAGTAGACAAAGAGTCTTTGCCGTTACAACAAGTATGTAAAATAAAAATTGTTGGGGAATCCGGCAATAAAAACCTTTAGTTAGTCAATTAGAGTCCTTTATTTTTTACCTTATATTTCGCTCTGTAGATTTAGAGCTTCATCAGAGGTCAAAAAGCGAAACTATTTTTTTTGTGAGAGATATAACATTTTTAAAAAAAACAAAACCTATAGAGAAACAAGCAGTCCACGTAATACAAATAAAACTTTATATTAATTAAAAATTGTTACTTTAAAAGCTTATTGTTTTTACATATTAAAACCATTTAAAAAATTACTATTTTTTCAACAAACACATCTAAAAAGAAACACACACATAGTAAAGAACTACTTGTCTTGATTTAAATTACATTTTAACAATTAAAGTGTCGACAAGGTAGACTACCTTGTCGACACTTGAATTGTTAAAATGTAATTTAAATCAAGACAAGTAGTTCTTTACTATGTGTGTGTTTCTTTTTAGATGTGTTTGTTGAAAAAATAGTAATTTTTTAAATGGTTTTAATATGTAAAAACAATAAGCTTTTAAAGTAACAATTTTTAATTAATATAAAGTTTTATTTGTATTACGTGGACTGCTTGTTTCTCTATAGGTTTTGTTTTTTTTTTTTTTTTAAAAATGTTATATCTCACAAAAAAAATAGTTTCGCTTTTTGACCTCTGATGAAGCTCTAAATCTACAGAGCGAAATATAAGGTAAAAAAAAAAAAAATAAAGGACTCTAATTGACTAACTAAAGGTTTTTATTGCCGGATTCCCCAACAATTTTTATTTTATATATATATATATATATATAATCTAAATTCCTCCTATCTTTTAATGGTATGGGGTATAATGTCTAATTTATAACAAATTTCTTCCACCCATTCGTATCTCGAGCTATCACAGCGACTTCGTTCCAAGTTTTGCCTCTATTAGTTAGGATTCCAGCCATCATCTTATTCCACGTCTTTCTTGGTTTTTCTCTTTTTTTTTGGTCTTTCTTCATTCATTCGTTGCAGATATAATTGTCCCTCTTCTATCTATTTCAGTATCGATTAGGTCTCAAAGTCTCTTCTTATGTGTACACTTTTCATTCTGTCTTTCTTTGTCACTTCTCGAGCTCTTCTTAACTATCTCATTTCCATGGCTTGTATTTTACTCTTTTGTCGTTCCGTTAGGATCCATCATTCACAGCCAAAAGTCAGCATTCGTCTAAATATAGTTTTGAAGACCTTTAGTTTTGTCTGTTTCGATATTTCCTTTTTTGCTTATGAATTTAGTGTTCATTGCATAATATAACTTATGGGCTTTTTGTACTCTATCATTAATATATATTACCTGTGTGCCTGTCCGATTTATGAATACTCCTAGGTATTGGAAATGATCTACTTCTTTCTTTTCTTTCCATCTATTTCTATGTTCAGGTTTTCTCTATTTTTCTCCAATCATCATTACGTTCGTTTTAGTTTTATTTGTTCTCATTCCACTTTTCATCATTGCTATGTTCCAGTAATTTAAGTTTGTTTGCAAGTCCTTGTCGTTTTTGGCCAATATCACTTCGTCATTTGCAAATGCCCCCTAAGTTATATGTACTTTTTTCAATTGTAAATAACATATATCCAGCTTTTTTATTAGTGGTTTACATTTCTTAATTACCTCATTCATGAACACTATGAATAGTAAAGGATGAACTTCCTCCTTGTCTCAATCCTATATTAGAAGTGAATGTTTGCGATGTCATATTGGTTTTTATAATTGTATTTATGTTATTTTGGTATATCTTTTGTGTCAATCTTAAGATTTTTCCATTGATTCCTCTATGTGGTAATATTTTCCACAGTTTTTGTCTTGGTACAATGTCAAATGCTTTCTCATATAGTTTTATTTTATAAAACATGATTCAGATCATTTATTAGTGATCTATTATTTAAGAAACAATAAAACTGGACAAGAGGACAAGATTCTTGAGAATGATAATTGGAAACTAGAAAATCTCGTTTATTCGATTAAAACTTTATTCGATTAAACCTGATTCGATTAAAACTGAATAAATGATCCAGAAATTATTAGCGAAGAAATTCGAATTTTGAAAACGATGATAATGTACGAGTGATCGTTTTTATATTCGCGGACTAGGCATGAAAAAAAAAGTTTCGAACAACAATAAAAATTTATTTATTACCTTGCTTTGTAAACAAGTATTACATCGTTTTAATAACATCTCTAATCCATTATAAAAAAATTTCTTTGGTTTGTCTGCAAAATACATTTCAACGGCCGCTATAAGCATAAATTTTGTTGTCTTTAGAGTTCTTTTGACATTAGGAAACAAAAAATAGTCGCACAGAGCGAAATCTGTACTATAAGGTGGATGGTCTATTTTTGTGAAGCCACATAAGGCAACGGCAGCTTTTGCAAGTCTTGATTTATGGAGTGGTGCATTATCGTGAAGCAACAAGACACCTTCCCTCAGTTTTCTGTGCCTTTTCGCTTTAATAGAATCTCTTAGGCGATGTATTAATTTTGCGTAATACTCTC
This sequence comes from Melolontha melolontha, assembly GCA_935421215.2. Lineage (NCBI taxonomy): Eukaryota > Metazoa > Arthropoda > Insecta > Coleoptera > Scarabaeidae > Melolontha > Melolontha melolontha. The sequence goes on along the minus strand of OW285237.1, from coordinate 159,619,694 downwards.
CTGTTACCGTACTACCCTTGCGTAGATAATCGATTATTAGTATTCCCTGACAATCCCAAAAAATCGTTGCCATTATTTTTCCTGCGGAAGGGGTGACTTCTTGGGGGGCTAGAACACTAAATATGCCACTGCATTGATTCTTGTTTTGACTCAGGGTCAAAATGATGGCTCCAGGTCTCATCTGCGGTGACAAGTCGATTGATAATTAAACCTGGTTCGTCTCCACAAAGCGTCAAAAATTGTTCACACGTCTCCACTCGCACTCGTATTCGGAATGGCGAAAGCATTCGCGGAAACCACCTGGCACTAACTTTTGTCTTTCCAAGGTATTCGCATAGAATTCTGAAAACCGTGCTTTCTGAAACTCCTAATGAAGCTGTTAATTGTCGCTTCTTTAATCTGGCATTCTCCGGAACCAAAAAACTTGTTTTTTTCAATAACATCGGAGGTGATCACGGGGGATCCCCTGGACGGGGATCATCATCCAGTGATTCTCGACCATGTTTAAACAATTTTGATTATTCGAAAATAGTCGACTTTGAAGGACAATCATCCCCGTATACAGTTAACATTTCTTCACGAATAATTTTTGGAGCTTTTCCTTGTTTTGTCAAGAATTTTATAACTGCTCGATATTCAAGTTTGTGCATTTTGATACGTGACGACACAAACTGACAGATATTAGAACTAATACTGTTGCAATTGTTTTATAAATTGTCAAAGTCGTTACCAAGGCATGTATGATAATAAAATACTATAATGAAAAATTATATTAAAATTGAACAATGCTTAGTCCGGGAATATTAAAACTACCCCTCGTATATACAAATGCAGCTGAAAAATTTTCAGAAATATAGTAATTCACCCGCACTGTGCAACTGTCACATTCGTAAAATTTTACGTTACTAACTTATAATTTAGTTGATAGTTCGTACTTATGTGAACTAGTTTTGTTTACACACCATTTAAAAGAAAGTAATTTTATTTAACATTGCAATGTCTTTTATGAGTTCAAATACGGTTTAATGTCGAAAAAAAGCATGGATTAACTTTATTTGGCTTTTAGAAAAGAAATATCATCCAATTGCAGATTGTCGAATTTAAGCGTGAACAAACCGACTAGCAGGAACGAATTTCTTTAAGGCTGCCCATAGATTTCCGTTGTTGCCACTAATGTTGATACTGTGTGTGAAATGAATGAACGAAATCCGCATGTCACTTATTATGAAATTGAAGCAAAGATGCTGGGGATCGGGCAATTTGACAGAAGCTCAGAGACAAGGTCTTGTCAAATAGTGAAAATAAATAGAGCTGGTTCAAATTTGATCTACACATAATTACTGGTGATGAAATTTGAATTCATTCCTACGAACCTGAAAGTAGAGAAAAATGCATCCTTTGGTTCTTTCGAAGTGAGTCAAAACCTGCGTTCATTCAAATAGTGCTGCGCAACGAATGATCGGTTTTTCTTCGGCGTGAGACCTGTATCTTCAGAGAATTGAATCATGAACGCTGATTGGTGTACCACAATTTGTTTGTCGGAAGTAATCGATGAAATAAGAAGAAGCATTCCAAGTATTTCTCATCAAGACAGCACCAGCTCTCACTCAGCACGTTATACCGTTCGGCTTTTAGCCAGAAAAAAGTTGAATTAATGACTCATTGCCTGTATTCACCTGATTTATCACCTTGTGATTTCTATTTTTTATTTCAAAATATCAAAACTAATATGTATGGTGAGCGGTTTTCGTTGCTTGAAGCAGCGTTTGAAAGATACAGAGCATTGGTTTCCGTGGTTTCAGTTTCAGAGTGGAAAAAATTCCCCGCAAATTATAATGAGAACTGACATAAAGTATGTTTGCTAAAATCATTTATTGCTCCAATAAATAAAAATGCTATGACCCATGTTCAAAATGATTTTGTTTCGTCATATGAGTGATGAAGAACTTGGAATTTAAACTCCAATGAGAGCTGTCTGAAGTTGCACCAGGTGCATCAAAACTGGGACCAGTCTCGATCAATGAAAATGTTGATTCGGATCACGATGATCTCTGAAACTATCCGAAAGGGTTTTAATAAGTAATCCGACCACGATTAAGTACTTAAATATACTGTTTGGTGTATTGTTGTGAAGAATGAGAAATGTGTTTCATAAAATTACAAGAAGTCTCAAAAATTGTATAGAATAATGTATTAGACAAGAAATGCGTATTTAATGTCGTAGTTAAAGATCTTAAAGTAAGTACTTGGCAATAAGTTTCAAAAAAGAAACTTCAAAAATATGTTTACAGTAAGTTATAAGCTATCATTTCGAACAATGTTTTGTAATGTGGAGGAATGTTTAAATATAGTTATTCATTCATTGTATAAAAATTATGATGTTATCTTACGATTACCTAGTATTTATATTTATTGATATTTTATTGTTCCCTTTATGGAAAGATCATGCGGATTTATTTAACAAATTAAGTAAAAAAGAAAAGACAAGTAGTTACATCGCTCGATACACCTATGAATCTGACAGTATCTTGAATGATGTCGTTAATTGATTATCTTTATGTCTTTTTCAGACTACGTTTATAATCCAAAAGAAGCTAGAATCAGAAAGGCGATGCGCGAAGCGTCCCGCGAGAGGGCGCTAAGCGTACCGCCAATGTCGCCAAGGGCCGTCCGAAGACCTACGTCTACAGCCGCCACGATCACCGGACCGGCCGCATGGAATTTCCCAAACGAGGACCAATTAATGATGGTAAGCCAACGGATACTCTGATGAGTTATTTGCATATTTGTTCCGTTCTTGTTTCGTGGCATTTAAATTTGTCAAAGATGAATAATCTGAACATGTTTTAACATAGAAATAAAACATATTTTAGATTTTTTTGACAAGTTGTTATTAGAGTTATTTTTTTTAATCTAAATTATTATTTATAAATATAAAATTCTGTTTTTAATAAATAAATGTTTCTGTATATTCTGCCCCTCCACAAATTGCTATGCTGGTGACTCGGTAAATTTCTAATTTAAGTACATGGGTAAAATTTTGACGTACGCGTCATCTAACTACCCAGCATGTCTGCTGCTATTAAACATCAGATGTTTATAATTTTAGGCAGGGATCAATTTAAAATTTAAGTAGTGAATTAAAACCTACCATATAACTTTCTTATTCGCAGCTGATTTGGAGTGCAAATTTACTAAATCATCTTATATACGACATATGAGAAAAGCTGGTTTTCAGGGTTCTTCCGCATTGTTTTTCTTTATTTCGGAGACCTTTACCTTCTCGTAGTTTCAGTGCTCTTATTCTGGAGCGTGTGTTAATTGGACTGCGTTGCGCTGATGTGTGCGGTCCTTTTATATACGTTTTGTCGGTGGTGTGGACTGGGGCAGGCGTCGCTGTCTTGTTTGCTGTTCGCGACCAAAGTGTTTCGTGTTCATTCTGTATTTTCTCGCTTGTTGTTGCGGTTTCCTTTCTACCAAGCTGTTGGAAGGTGCTGTTCATCCTTCTATTTACTGACGCTATTCGGCCGCTTCTCTATTTCTATGACTTTTCTAACGATTCTTGTCTGCAAGTGCGCATTTCTAGCCAATCTTTTGGTGTTGCTAAAATCTATTTTGTGTCCTGTCGTTATGAAATATGGTGTTAATTGCTACCCGTTATTTGAACAGCTAATTTAAGCTCTTCCCTTCTCACGGTGACTGCTCTAGGTTCTGTCCCCCTTCCTTATTACAATAACATTCAGAAATGGTAGTTGATTTTTGACTTCTATTTTCGTGGTAAACTATCTATCGTCAAAGATAGGGACCTCTTCAGGGCTGTACGTAGATGTTCGTCGATTCGTAGTAGCTTGAAGAATGATTCTTTGACGAACATCTACGTAGAGTCCTGGAGAAGTCCCTTGTAACAGTGGACGAAACGTTGGAAATTACGTCTAACTTGATGCGTTTCCAACCCGGAAACCGAGGTATACATTTCGAAACTATTTGAATTACAAAAAGTTATTTAGCGTAAATGCAAGTTGAGCATGAATTATATTATTCACGAAATATTATGAAAATGGTGTTAAATTACGCTTATCGTTCGCGATAAATCTGGACTCAAATGAAAATAGAAATTGAGACCGATATAATGTATAACAGTCTCTCTAAAAATATTACACAAGAAGCAAGCAAATTTGCTTACGTCAGTAGGTTTTATAATTGCATTAGAAGTTATTGATCATAATATTATTTCTGAATAAGGAGTAAAGATTTTATATTAGTTTGAAGTATTATAGGATAGGCATTAAATGAACTACTTCGAATGAAGAAACATACTTAAAAAATGAAGATTATACCGCGCGTTTTAAATTAAACAATTTAAATATACCGTGCAATAGAAGTAAAGCATCATAGCTTAGTATTTATATTATTTGTTTGAAGATAATATTCACTAGTGCATTAGACGACGAAAATAAAGTGCACCCCATGAGTTAGGTATATTTGCAGTAAACAGAATTTTGAATTTTATTTTATATTGTATGAAGCAAAAACATCGAGAAAGTTATATCATTCAAACACGTGCATTGTCATGGAGTTTTATCAAAAATGTTAACAAGTAACAGAAGCAAAACCACCACATTCCATACAACATATGACCACCACGAGCATCAACTACAGCTTGATATCTACGTTGCATACTGTCTATCAGCGTGTTAAAGATGTTTTGCTCCAGATCATTCTATAACTGTGGTAAGATGCGTCTTAAGTCATCTAAAGTTTCTGGAGCAGGTTGGAACTGATCTAATCTTCTTTGAAGCATATCATATGCATGTCCAATACATTTCAGATAAGGAGATCGTGGAGGTAATTGTAAATGTGGAATGGCAAGCTTCTCAATGGCATCTATGGCTATAGTAGCGCGGTGAGATCTAGCATTATGGTCAAGGAAACGAGCTTTCACCGACAGCAATTTGAAAATTTGGTATAACTTTATTAATAATGTTGTTCCTGTATTGCAATCCGTTCATGTTTCCACGACAAAGGTAGAGGTCCGCCCGCCCATTAAAACATATGTCAGCCCAAGAGAGCCTCCTCGAAAAGGATGATTCTTGAACAAAGCGAAGATTTCTAGGAATTCCTAGTTGAGTCCACACGCGAACTCTTCGATTATATGAAAATCGGGCATATCGGTGAAATTCATCTGTGAAAAGTATAGTACACCATTGTTGATTCCAATTAACATGTTCCCTTGTCCATCGCTTATGTTCGCCAGCCAAAGAAATGCCTCTTAATGGACGCCTAAATACAATGTCAGCTTTGTATAGACGTCGCCTAATTGTTTCTCTAGAAACATGAACGTCGGTTGCTGCTTGAAACCTCTCTTGCAGTATTCAAGTTTTCTTGCAGATAATGTAATGTAACGATCTTGCATTGGTGTTGTTTGCCGAGGCCTACCCGTTCTCCGTCGTTCTGACACAGAACCAGTGTCAATAAAACGACCAAAAGTCCTGCTACAATAAGCTGCGCATCACCACTTCGCAGCAATCCTATAGCTCTGTTTGCTTCAGTAACGATTAATTTTCGTCTAGGCATACTTGAAAACCAACCTTAGAAAAACAGAAAAAATAAACTAAATTTGGGGTGCTCAAATGTGATCAACTTGATACTTAACAAAAGTGTCAACCCATAACTAGGTAACAGTATTTGTGTCATTTTACACTATATCCCTAGCTCATGTGGTGCAGTTTATTAGAAATACTATAAGGCTCGTTTAAAACTGTAAGATTAGATCAATTGAGGTGGCTGTGAAGCCTCTTCCAATGCGACCTTTCCAGATTTGTTGTGGTCTTCATGCCTCGTTATAGTAATTCTTCCAACCCTGCCCTTTTAATTAGGTTATAGCTATATAGTTCCACTTTAGGATATTGATCTCCAATTTGTAGGAACCGCGTTCTTGTCAAAACTTCACATTGGCATAGTACATAAATCGTGGTTACCTCTTCCTCTTAACAGAATCTACATACCGTTTCCTTTGTCAGTTATATATTTGTTGAGATTACATTGACCCGTTAATAAGCCTATTATCATCTTAATAGACTTTTGGTCCCTATTTAGTACGTCCGTTGGAAACTTCGACGTATATTCTCTAATAAAGAACAGTTTTGCCTGTCTTAGCCTGGGGAGGTTTCTCCAGATCTCGATTCAGTCCGCTTCTCCATGGCTATTTCAAGAATTATTTTTGCAGTGCTAAAAGAAGTCTCTGGTCCTATGAAGGGTGGCGCTACTTACCATCTGTTTAGTCTATCCACGATCGTCTTCATTGACTAAGGGCATACACAATAAATATAGGCTCCCTTTTAAATTGTGCGTTACGACTACCGATCTAGACTTTTTCCGAATATCTTCATTACGCCAAGATGCGTCTGCGCACGGTAGCAATTATTAAATACAATAACACGTACAATGTCGATAAAGAACCAGTGCCGGGTAATTGCCTTTTCGAATTCTTAGAAAAGTAGTAGAGAGCGGAATAACGAACTTAAATGTGTAATTTCTGAAGAGGTGTAAATAACCTAAATTTAGTTTCTTAAAAGTTAGTGTATACGTGGACGCCTTGTAAAGTGTTTCGCAATTCTTTGGGTTAACCTTACTGTGCCTCATTTTCAACACTGTGATTATTAATTTTACCACAACTTTTGTCTAAAGACGTATTTAGAATACGAGTATTAATTGTCGTAAGGGGTTTTATACCTTTCTTAGGAAACTACGTGGTCAACGATTTTCACCCCAGAAGAAGCGGTCGATGCTTTCGAAATTTATGTTTTGTAGATACCTCAGTCGGAATGGAAAATGCGTTGGAAATTGACTCAAACATATTCAAAGTGCATCAATCATCACGGGGAATATTTTGAAAAATAATTTTCAATGACAAATATTTGTTTTTGCATGTAATTCCGGATACATAAATAGCATCCTTCGTACGTTATATGTTTTTGTAATGTACGAAGTTGCTTTTGTTGAAATGTGGATATACTAGTGCAGAATACCATAAATGACATTGGTTTGCCGTAAATTAATTTTGTGGCAGGCTTCTGTAATACAGTATATGCAACTACGATCCTCTAGTACATTATTCAATAGTTTAATTACGTATAGAATCATTTTTTGTTCAGAAAAGCCAATGTTACTAAGATTTGACAAGGAAGATGCTTAAAAGTGATGCAGATAAGTAATAATTTTTTCAAGTTTTGCAATTATATGCGTCTACAATTTTGCAACAAAAATGTTACAAAACAAGAACCATGTAATGTGTTTTAAATTATATTATCCGTTAACTTTACACCTTTTAAGAAATTTTCAGTTTCTTGAAAAAATAATGTTCAGTATATATAGGGTTATTTTAAAAGTCTTGTTATAAGAAGTAACAATATATATGACATTATTTACAATAGACATAGGGAATGTAAACATGAAGGTGTAGAATAAGTTCAATTTAGTCTAGTTGCAGGCGATGCGAACTGAGAATATTATGAGGACATCCAGCCCAAATACGAGGGTCCCCTTTTATATTTTTACAAATTCTGGGAAGAAAACAAAATTTTCCAAAATATTCGCCTTTATGGTCTATACACTTTTGCATGCGTACGAACTTCTCAAAACATTGTTGCAATCTGAAGGTTGTATCTCAGAAACATGGTTTTCAAAGGCCTCGACTGCTTCTTGAGGTGTTAAAAATTGCTGTCCACGCATTTTTTGTTTCACAGTTGGGAACAAAAAGAAATCATTCGGCGACAAATCAGGTGAATATGGACAATGAGACATTATTTCAACACTTTTCTCCTTCAAATAGTCAACTGTTAGACGTGCTGTATGGGAACTCGCATTGTCGTGATGGAGAATAATGCGACGTTTTCGGTTGTTCTTCCTGATTTCGTCTATAACTTTTGGCAAACAAATTACTGTGTACTATTAAGCGTTAACAATTTTTCGATTCTCTAAAGGAATTGTTGCGATGTGTCCTGTACAGCCGAAGAAACAAGCCATCATTTTCTTGGAAATGCTCCTTGCACAAATAAATTTTATGGGGTTCGGTTCGTCTTGGAACACCCATACAGTAGATTTTTGCTTGGCTTTCGGGCTCATATGCATATATTCATGTTTTGTCACCTGTGACGATATTGTATACGGATTTTGCGATTCCTACGTCGAATTTTTTGCGCATCTCTTTACACCAATTGACACGAGCTGCTTTCTGTGCTTCGGTCAAGTTATGTGGAATCCATTTGGAACATATTTTTTTAACAAATAAACGTTCATGTAAAATCAAATGAATTGCAATCTGCTATATGCCAAGAGATGCCTCTACCTCACTGTAAGTCACATGTCGATCGTGTCCTATCATTTTCCGCACAGGATCGATGTTTTTTTGGAAGCACAACAGTTTTTGGTCGACCTTTACGTTATTCATCACTCGCAGAGGCACGCCCATGACGAAATTCTGCAAACCAATTGTAATCTGACTTCTCTGATGGTGCTTCATTACCAAAGTTGCCCGAAGCGATATAATACATTCTTGTGGAGTTAGGCCTTTTTTATAATCGTAAAAAATCATCCAATGAAAACCGTCACGAGTAATCTCCATTATTTTACACACTCACTGTCTTAAAACTGTTACTGTCAACAAACTACTCACTCAATTTCTAAGCTATCACGGATTTCTCATTGACAAATGTCAAACTTTTTCGATTGTAAAAATATAAAAGGTGTGCCTCGTAAGGTTGGAAGTATTCACATAAACCTCGCCAAAGACGAGTTTGTACCGTAAAAGGCTATTGTGATCAATTCTACTGAAATATCAGACCTATTTTCTATTCGTTTCTACCAATGAAATCCATAAAGCAAATCATTCAAAGCATGCTAATCGAATTGTTGTAATTTATTTAGTTTAAGCTTTAATAGATAAATACTTTAACAGAAATCAAAAACTTACACAACGACGTGCATGAAATAATCCATTATTAATTCTTAATTAAATTATAAAGTAATTAGTTGTGACAAAGGAAATATCAAGAGTTACATTAACACTTTGATATTTTATTGCTTAGAATATACTGTTTGAGTCTACGCGTTTGATTGAGCTCAGAAATTATATTTTGAGCAAGTCTGTTTGGATGAACATCAATTTTTTTAGCGTAACTCGTAGATAAACAGAACTTAAAGATCACGTGCAATGACTTTATTTGGAATGAACAAGGAAGCTCTAGAAGTACGGTATCCGCCAGAATAAACAGTACCGAAATCTAAGGTGCTATGGAGTTGCTTATGTAATATGCATTTGTTATTATTGACTTAATTGTCATTAGTTAACGTATGAATGTTACGCTGGAGTTGAATTTGAATTGAAAATGGTTTTAACAACAGCAGAAAAAGTGTTTTTGGTAGAACATTATTTTCGCTCATACGGAAATGGTCGCAATGATGGTCCAAGCTTACAACAGGTGGTAGTAAGATATCAACAACAGTTTAATAAAGCAGCCCCAAGTAAAAGTGTGATATTAGCTGTTGTTGAGAAATTTCATCGCACTGGTAGTGTATTGTGTCAACGTAAAGGTTCTTCAGTCGTCGACAAACAGTGTGTACCAACGAAAACACAGGACGTGTTTTTGATGAAGTTGTGCAGTCACCGCAAAGAAGCCTTGTAAGAACTGCATGTAAACTCAACATCAGTGTAACATCTACACGTCGCATGTTCAAATCAATTGGTGGTTATCCATACCGTATTCAAGTTGGACAACGACTAAACATTGCGGACAAACATGCAAGGAAATTTTACTGTGGTCGCATATTGACCATCATACCTTTTGTGAGAGATTTACAGAACTTTTGCCGTTCACGAAATTTACGGATGCGCACACAATGGTTTCAACAAGATGGTGCAACGAGCCATACAGCTGCGCGCACTCTCAACTTACTCCGTCAGCATTTTGATAATAGAATAATTTCCCGAAGAACAGACTTCGAATATCCTTCTCATTCACCGGATCTGACGCCACCTGATGCATACATTTGGGGCATGATGAAAGACAAAATATTTCGCTCAGAAAATCTGCCGGAGAATATTGCAGAACTACGAGAAATAATTCAAACATGTTTCAGGCAGTTACATCAACCACTTTTTATAAATATGTTCAGTGACTTACAAAATCGATATGAAGCTTGTTTGCGTCGTAATGGTGAACATTTTGAACATTTAAATTACAAAGTTTAAAAAATAAAATTTTTTAATTTCGGTACTGTTTATTCTGGCGGATACTGTATTTTCGACTGAACGTTTTTGATTTGATTTGACTTCCACATCACACTCGAAGAAGTGCTGAATATCATATGACTAAATAGGCTTTCGGAATTAGTTATATTCGTATGTAAGAAGCTTGTTGCTATTAGCATACAATTTAAACTTCCTTTCTATAAGTAGTGTATTTTGTGTAGTCTTAGACCTACTTGTTTCCTTTTAGTGGAGATATTCTTCCTAAAGGTTAGTATAGAATCGAATTATATTCCAAGATATTTAGCCAAACTTCGCTGCGGCATTTACTAATTGTTAATAGCCACAGGTGTCGGTAAATATGACATAAACTAACTTATTCTAGCTGCATTGATTCGACCGGTGTGGCTATTTATGAGATGTTAGTGTCACTCCATCATCAGTAAACGTGGTCGTATTGACATTATCGTTGGTAACAAAAAAAGAAAAAGTAGGCATAAGATGCGCCCTTGAGGGACAGCAACACTGATTGGATGTAGTGATATTTATTCGTCAGAATATCTTTTAGTAAAATATCTGCCTGAAATCGACGACTAAAAATTCATTTAGAGAAAACAATTTATCGGTTTTGAATGATGGATTGGCATATATATACCTTATATATATATACCTTGTAAAAAATAGGTATCTTCTATGTCTTCACTGATTTTGCTGGTAGCTTTATGAAATTGTTCAGTTAATCGAAAGTGAATGATGTTTCATGACGAGAATGTGAAAACGTGTACATAACTATTAATTCCTTCTATTTTCTTGGTATAGCTCAATCAATTATAAAAGGGCGCTTCGTAAAGTAAGTTTCGTTTCCGCCTAGTCAGTAAAGAAGTAGGGATATCGACCTGATCGCAGCGCTGCGGTGTAGTCTGGTTCAGTGTGAATCTGGCAGTGGTAATGAGAGAATCGTTCGGACATTCTTTCGTGCTATTTTGGTCGTTTAAAATTGTCGATTCACAATCACAGAACTGAGTGCCATTTTACCTCAAATGTCACAGTTTTGTACGAGGTTGTTACTGAATATTCACTCTTTCCCTCAAATTTCACTTTTCCTTCAAATTTCATGTATAGTTTTGTACGAAGTTGTTACTGAGCATTTAGTTTACTACAAATATTGTTCACGATGGAAGCCAAAACTTCTTACCGAAGACCATAAACCATAGAGAATGGAATGGAACCGGCACTAATCTTCTGACACATTACTATGTTGAAGGTGAGGATTTCCTTAGGCATATCGTAACAGCTGATGAGACTTGGGTTGCCTACGTCAACGTGGAGACGAGAAGACACACAGTGTTAGATAAAATACCGTCGAACTTTTTCTGTGGGAAAAGTCATGGTGGCCATCTTTTGGGACAAGAAAGGCGTCTTTCTTGTAGACTTTATGGAACGAGGAAGCTGCAGGACAATGTTGCAGCATGGTTAATTCACAGACGGTAAAGTTCTTATGAAGAGGGCATTAAAACGATGAATCATCGCTATGACAAATGTCTCAATCTTAATAGAAACTATGTAGAAAAATTGCTGAAAGTAGTAGCATTAAGTTGTATATAATAAAAACTTCTTCATGTATTCATATTTGTTTAATAACCAAACGGCGCTTACTTCACAAATCGCCCTCGTATACGAGAGTGGATTCATATATAAGGTGTCCAACAACGCCATTGTGTGAGTAGTGGAGATAGAAACAAGTTCTAACTTGCAAACGGTAATTTCGAGTATCTTATTTAGCATGCCAAGTTTCATTTCCTGTGTGCCGTCGTTGAGTATCAGTATCATTTATCACGAATTCGATTTCTGATATGTGTACTAAGCAACGATCCATGAGAATTTTGAACGTTGGAAAGTTGCCGAAGTACTCCACGATTAATTCAATAAGATACTGCAAAACTTTACGATCACTAAAGAATAATATGCGCAGAGTAAGGTCCGAAAGAACTAGTTTTTTCTTGCAACGCGACTAGTCAGACGTAATTGCAGCAACGAAACGATGAAGACAGTGACAATCCTGAAATTCACAGTTGTTTCGTAAACCTTGTATAGTCCTGATTTGGCATCTTGTTGATGGAGTTATTGAAGGTCAACATTTTTCATCAGCCACTGATGTTCGAGCGTCTGTTCGTAAATGGATCCAAAAGTACACAAGAAAGTTGTTTCATGGACGGAATGAAGAAATCGATTCAGCGAAATAGATTCAGAGAAATGTATTGCACTTAATAGTAATTATGTGGAAAAATAATTATACAGGGTTGCCGCTGAAGAGCGCCCAAGCTATGCGAAACCGAAGAATACGTATAAATGTCTAACTGAAAATCAAAAGAGAAGTTTCTTTGTAATTCATCAAAAATTTCCAAATTTTTAGGGCCGAGATGTAGTTAAAGTCGGTCTATATCTTTATTTATTCTATATTTATCGAAATATAGCTGTAATCAAGTTCATTGACCTGCAAAAAAAGTCGATAACACCTACTTTCAACAATAAGGTCCTAGTAATAGTAATAGTGATAGTGAATGTTATTGTTTTCTACTAAAACATTGTTTTTTCTTGCGGATATCAATAAATAAGCCTTTATGACCAATATGTCGACAAACCTATGCTGCATTAATTGAAACGTGATTAAAACTAAATGATTTAAGCGTTGGACTTCTTTTAAAAGTAAAATTATTATAATTATAATAAAACAAAAATCGTCGTAAAATAAAAAGCTTTATGTAGCGTGTCAGATGGGGATTAATTATTTGTATGGAATTACATATATATTTTTTTTGTCTTTAAGTTTGTGGTACTCACAAATACCGATAGAACAATATAATTAATAGGCAAAAAGAATTACTGATGAATAAGAGATATTTACCTGCAACAGGGTCGCACTCGAATAAAGAAAAATAATTTTCTCGTTACTACGTCAACATTGGACAGCGATTTTCTGTATGAAGGCATTGCTCACATATACCTTTCACCCCTTTGTTTTCTTGGTCACTATACACAATTAGCATTGTATACATTGGCACTACAATAAGTTTACTTCATTTTAAGAGTGGTTTCACTGTTTTGTTTTTTCTTATGTTCACGTTACGGAGTTGGGATCTTATATATCAATCTGCCCTCGTATCTTCATGCAAATTCTCTTGAGAAATATAAGAAGAAAACTAGCTCAATTTAAACAATTTCATCACGTAAGAATGTAGGAACCATATAATGGAATTAATCGTATTAGCATACAAAATAAGCTGCCAAATAAGTTTAAAACTATTAATAATTATATTATAAGTGAATGAGAAACTGAGATCGCTGAAGAAATTTTGAAACAACGGTTAACACCGTTTTTTATTATATATTAATATAGGTACCGTATGTGTTAAATATCATTAGGCATAGAGAATCAACGTACGAGTACATACAATGTATACGTACATGAAAAAGCCAGTCCAATGCCAGCGAAGTCCGCGACGACTGGCGATTGTCTCCGATACCGATTGACTGGAAATTTTGCATTTAGTCTAGCTGCGGCCGTTACAGTTTGAAAGCGTACAATAAAATTAATGTATAATGGCTCTTTATACACCCACTGAAACGCTTCAGTTAGTAAAATGGTTTTGTGCTGGCAAGTCTGCAATGGAGTGCATGAATTTGTCTGCGCTGACTTTTGTACCTTGCAGACAAACAATTTATAATATTATAAATAAATTTGAAACTTGTTTCTGTCTCAATAACTGTACGAAATGCAAACCAAGAGAGGTATCACCACAAAAAATTGAGGAAAGAGAACGGCGGGATGTATTAATTTGTAGTATTGTGGAAATTGATAACACGAGATCTACTAGAAGTGCTGCCGAGGAATTGTGTACAAGTAACACAACTATTTCACGTATTTGGAAACGTAATGGTTTAAAAAGTTTCAAATATTCGAAAACTCAAGAAATACTTCCCGAGGACAATTTCCGGAGAATGGAGTTTTGCCAAGACGTTATGGAAAAGATACATCGAGATGAAAATTTCGTTAAAAATATTCTCTTCGCCGATGAATCAACTTTTCCATTACACGGAAAGCACAATCCCTCTGTTCTTCGATATTGGGCTTCGGAAAATCAACACTGGCATTTTGCAAATCGCACTCAGTATCCTCAAAAACTAAACGTTTGAGCAGGTATTTTAGGTGACCATTTTATAGGCCCCTATTTTATTGATGGTATATTAAATGCCGACAGGTATCTCGAATTACTGAAAAATCAAATACGTCCCGCCATTCGAAACATTGGAATAAATCAGGAAATCGTTTGGTTTCAACATGATGGCTGTCCAGCACATAATGCAGTGAGGTTAAAGGAATTTCTAGGAAATACTTTTCCTGACCGTCTCATTACTGGAACAGGAAACATTAAATTGCCACCGCGATCTCCTGATTTATCTCCAAATGATTTCTTTTTGTGGGGATATCTAAATAATATTGTTTATACTCATGAAGCTGGTAGAGCAAAAAATCTAGTTGCCTTGAGAGAAAAAATAACTGAGGCTGCGAATTCATTAACTGCCGACATGTTAGCAAATGTAAGAGCTAATTTCTGCGACCGCTTAGGACAATGTCTTGCTGTGCAAGGAGGAATTTTTGAACCTCTTGAATAATTTATTATAATTTTTAGAATCCTTTTTTATTTATTTTATAACGATTATTCTTTAATTTTATTAGAATTACGCTTTTGTTTATGCGACGCACCGCAGCTTAAAAATTTCCTGCATCTACTGAAAGAAATAAGAAAAGCAAATCCCTTGCAATTCGTAAATGTTATTTTAGAACGCATTACAAGTACCTATGTAGATGGTCAAATGATTACTGCTAACTTGTATTTGCGAAACAATCGTAGACAATCGTTGCCGGCCGTCGCGGTCTTCGCCGGCATTGGATCGGCTTTTCCATATACATATACATCGTATGTACTCATACGTATTCCCTATGCCTAATGATATTTGACACATGCGGTATGTATCTTATTTGTCTTTGTACTCTGATTCTAAAACTAGTTTCAAAATTTTTATATCACGTAATTATACGGCAGATTAATCAAGTGTATGGAGGAAATTCTACGAGCGAAAGAATGCGTTAGAGCATTTAAAGATGGCCGTTTTAAACGTGCAAGATGAGGCATAAAGTGGGAGACCTCCGTCATTGACAATGACCTGATGCAGAAAGTTGATGAAGTTACAGGAAAAAGAACGCTTAATTTATTGAAAGTTGTGCCCTCATTGTATACCAAAACCCATTGGGTTCCAAAACTAATCACTTAGCTAGTGCTTTGACTTCCTCAAGAGGTACAGTGTTGAAGGGGATATTTTCTTAAAGCAATTTGTTACTGTTGCCGAAACATGCACGCTACGCCGGTATCAAAATAGGCGGTGTGCCTTTTTGTTTCGGGGTGACATAGTAAATGCTGAGACATAATTGGACGCGTTAAATAAACCGTGCTGTGCAATCCAAATAAAAAATACGTGGCATGCTAAGTATTGGGATCGTTTTGCTTTACAACAATGGCCATCCATATGTAGATTGTCTAACCAAAGATCTTATAGCGTCGAATGGCTGAGAACAACTTGATTGCCATAGTTCTGACGTGACGCTCGGTGACTTCTATTTGCTTCTGCAGTTACAAATGCACCTTGGCGGTCGGCGATATAATGACGATGTCAAAACGTCCACTGCAGTAGTTACAAAATCAGGATTTCTATGAAGACGGGATACAGAAGCAGGTCGTATGATAAGCGCTTTAATATAGGTGGATATTATGTTGAAAAGTAAATTAAGGTCAAGACTTTCATATAAAAATATCAACAGAATTTTCGGAATCACCAACCCAAAAACAATAAACGAAGTATAATATTTATATCAACATCACTGCGAATGCATATTTGTGCTGGTGCGAATGTTCAGTGTTGACATATCGTTCTGTCATATTTTGCGTCTGCTTGTTTACTCTTGGTTTGCAATACCGAATGCGTTTTCTAGCCAATGTAAGGGATTTGTTGTATCCACGATTGCAAACTGTGAAGCATAACGCGATAATGGACCGTTGCTACATTTATCAGTTGTGAGAGAAGTAAAATCGTATTTATATTTTATTATAATTTGGTATTACATATTGCCTTTATAACCTAAATAGTGCAAGTTTGACATAAGCGTTTACTACACTAACCTAAAATGTAAAGAAATCAATTTTGCCAATGGAATTTGCAAATGATTTCGCAACATTGTTTTGACATCATTGATGACGTGCACGTCTTCGAGTCGTGAACGGCGTATAATAATTTTCGATGTTTATATAATAATTTTATGCCACGTTCCAAAATTTTGTATTCACTTTTGAATTTCTTTGCTCTAAATCAGATCTCTAATCTAAATTATTTTAATGATAATGTCTACATATGCAACTTTTATAATTATAAATTTCGTTGCGCTGGAACATTTTGGAATGAATTTGTCTGGTTTAAAATATTTTGGACCGGTATATGCAGATATTTAAAATCATTGATTAAGCACATCGAAATTAAATTGTTTAGAAAATTAGACAATTAATGTTGAATGGCTCCCAAAAATCTGCCCGAGCAACAGTTAAAATAAACAGTTTCCGGACGTTCAATTCCAACGAGAATATTTAACAATAAAATTTCGACGTGAATTGCTAATTTATCGGAAGTGCGTTTTCAAACGGGTCTCTGTGCGTTCAGCGCCGCGTAGCGGTCGAGTTTTACTCGTGCGGGCGGCGTAGGCGGCGGTGCGACGGGCATGCGGGGACGAGGAACGACCTAATCGAATTACCCTTATTGGATAGTGACGGAATGCAACCGGCGCGGAGATCGATTAGTGGCGCGAAAAAAGTAAAGAGCCATCATCGCTAACGGCTGCTGTTGGATTCGAGCAATTCGAACTTCTGCTGCTTGCCGCGCGATACTATGGTTCTCAACGTTGTGTTGCACGCGCCGAATACATACAATAACACGGGTACTAGTAGTTATGCATGACAGCGGACTTATTGTTGTTGTACGGTTGCCAATCGATATGGCGGGTAGGAAGTCCTCGCAATTCTCTCAATCGAACAATTATCACAAAATCCATACTGCCGTACAGTAATGAATAATATGGATAAACGAAAAATGCAATGAATCGAAGATTCAAGAGTATTTTATACCTAAAACACGCGTATATACACCGTGCTTTAAAAAAAGTTTCCTATATTGTTTTGTTGTTGTAATAGGAAAAGTATATGTACAGTATGCTTCCAAAGTAATACTTGCCAATAACTTTTTTTTTTGTAATAAAAAAAACATGTACGAGTGAAAATCACATGAGTTCACCCCTTATATACAAGTACACTGCTCAAAATCGTACAGGGATATTTACATAATTAAAAGAAAAAAGATTATTATATATTGTTAACCAACTTTATTGACCAGATTTGTATATTTATAGTGTAATTCAACTAAAAAAGTCCAAAATTAAAAGTAAATCCAAAAAGTTCTAATAAACTTAAGGTTGCAAATACGAATTTTGTTAACAACGATATAATGTTAAATCTTAAAGATGTTTAAATTTGAAAAGCGATCCTAAACATATCATCAAAGGCAACTTCTAGTAATCAGTATGACCTCCACGATTGTATATTACTGCCCTAATACAGTTACGTATTGCTAAAATTAAATTGTCAATCTCTTCCTTTGGTATTGCTCTCAATTCTCTTTGAAGAACTCTAAATTGGTCTCGTAGATCATTAGTGTGATTATTTGAATTTGTAATCCGTTTTTGTAACTTATCCCACAGATTCTCTAACGGATTCATATCCGGAGGCTGAGCTGGCCACGCTAACAATGAAATGTGTTTCTGTTTTAGCACATTCATTACAATTCGAGCTACATATGGACGTGCATTATCTTGCATGAAATTGAAATTTTCTCCTACTGCTCCTGCATATGGCACAACGACAGATAAAATTACCTGTTCCACATAAACTTGAGCTGTCATATTACGTTCAATCAAAACGAGATCTGTTCTTCCACCAATACTTATGCCAACACATACTATGATTGTACCACCTCTGAAAGAAGGGACTTCTTGGACTGCATTCAAACGATTTACACGTCCTCGCTGCCTCCAAACTCGATTTCTTCTTGAATCATTGTACATGCCAAATCTAGAATCATCAGAGAACTTTACATATGACCATTGTTCGTTTGTCCAATTTCAATGATCCTGTGCCCATGAAAGACCTTCTCCGCGATTTCCTTTTGTTAGAGGTGGAGCTCTTAAGGGTCGTCTAGACCTTAAGTGTAGCTCATGTAACCTATTGGGGATAGTTTGGTCGCTAAGCGTACGCCATATGTTTGGTAAAACTGATTTTGTATCTGCCGAACAGTGCAGATTTGATTACGTCGGGCAATCATTTGGACGTAACAGTCTTGGGTGCCGTTGTAATCCGACCGTTACCACGATGTTGATTACGTACTTGAGCAGTAGCCCTATAGCGGTGTCATAAACGATTTATAACGCTTTGTGTAATTTGAAATTCAGCTTCAACTTCAGCTTGACGCCGCCAAGCTTGCAACATGCCAATAGCACGTAACATTTTTACGCGCGGTAAATAACGCCCTTCCATTGATAAAACTACTCAAATTATACACCAAACTTAATGTTTTTAAACTCTGCAGCAAGAAATAACGCTACAATGTAGTTAAACGGCAAGTGACAAATAACGCCGTTATGATGACTAATAAGTAGATGTTTCAAACAAAACACAATCGCTGCATTGTTAGCAAGATAATATGATAAAACCTTTGCGCATATTATTTTTGCTAAAATATTTATATACAATACGATATTCTGTTCCTACACCTTAATTTTAAAAATATCCCTGTACGATTTTGAGCAGTGTATTTTCACGTTCACGCGGGACAAGCGGTAAGGTAGGAATATAATACGTAGATAAATATAATATATTTTATTTTTACTTGAGAAATATAAGAACTGTACACAATTATTCGCAATAACAAGAAAACTAATGACTAGGAACCGGGCACGAGAGGCCGATGACTCTTCGCTCACGGGAGTACTATTGAAAATTTGTATTTTTAAAGAGTTTTTAATTTTATTTATATAATTGGAAAACAAACAGGTGCTGATATATAAAATACCAAATAAATTTTTATTTGTTCATTTTGTAGTTCAATTTGAGTAAATGGGTATTAATATTAACTAGAAATATTTTCTCAAGGTTCTCTTCTGTAAAATTAGTTCTCTTTGAATGAAGTACATTCTTGTAGATAGAAAACGTCCTTTCTATATCGCAACTGGTTATAGGTGCATACTGGAAATACTCTTTTATTTCAGCGTATTTAGCAGTTAGATTACACAATTGCCGCAATGTTATTAAATCTGGATTAATATTAAAAACTGCGTCCACATCCGAAGTCACTTGGAATGTTTTTCAAATTATTAATAGCCACATCTAATGTGGTTAATCCATCATTTAATTTGAGATTTTGATTTTCAAAATAAGTGATTAGTTTTGGCAAATTTCCAAAGTGTTCCTGAAGAAAGTAAAACTGATTTTTTAAATTTGGAATTTGTATTAGGTTCTTTCACTCAGAAATACTTCGAGTATCGTTATTTAAACATGTAACGAAATGTTGTAAACTATCGAAATTCTCTGCATAAAAAACTATTAGCTTCCAACCATGCTTCCCATCTAGTTATTACTGGAGAGGGAGGCAGTGATAAATACGGAAGTTTTCCCCTGTAAAGAGCTGCCCTAAATGGTGCTTCTCTGAAAACATTTTTAAAAACGGCTACAAGTCTGTCAACTTCCAGAAAGGTGTCTCTGATATATTCACAGATTCTGTGGAGAGCATGTGCTACACAAGTAATATGCAGCAAATTAGGATATGTTTCCTTTAATAGTCTGCCTGTTTTTTAACATATATGCAACACTGTCACTGACAAATAAAAGTATTTTTTCTTTGTACCTGTCGTCCGAATTAAGCATTTGGTGCATATTCTCGTAAATGGTTTTAGCTACTGTTTCCGCATCAACTGTATTTATAATTTTTGTTGCTATTACATATGCGTTATATGGAATAGTTGGATATAGTACACCAGCTACAACATTTACCACACAGCGTCCTAATATATCAACAGTTTCGTCGGCACCTATCCATAGGTACTGATTTGAAAGATGGCTTCTAATGCGTTCTACTGCTTTCATGTAGCACTTAGAAACTATTAGAAAATATTTGCATAAGGTGGATTCATCACAAGTATTTCGACTAGTATATTTTTGGGATTAATGTAATATTTACTGCCATTAAAGTTTGACAGAGCTCTTCGTTAAGTCGGATTCCAATGGGTCTAATTTCTGTGTATGTGTTTGCGATGCTAAGTGACGTTTTACGTTCAATTTCTTGGAATTTTTTAACTATATTTTACAGACTTTGCAATAAATTTTGGAATCACTGGCAATGGACATACAATCAGTATGACCCTTAATCCAACTCGCCATTGTTTCATTATGCCATTCTCGACGTTGTTCCATATTATATCTGAACAAGTAAGTAAGTTATTGAAACTAAACGAAATTCATTGGACACTTACGTCAAAATAATTGGGAGAAATAGATTCGATGAAGCGATATTAAACAGGATCTATTATAAAAATTACGCAGTACCTATGTAATTAACAGTTAAAACAATGAAGAAAAGAATCTAACTCACCGTATTTTATTTATCTAACGAAATATAAACTAATAAATAAAATAATTTTTAAAAACTCCTCGTTCTATCTACGCCCATGAAGAAAGGAATTTAACTCTAATATTGTAGTAATTGACACAATTCAATGACAAAAAAGAGATGTGAGGTTAACCGAATGAATATTGCTATTCAATAACTGCGTGTTGTATTTAGCGATGTTAGAGACTATTTACATAGTCCATCGTAATTTCGGCCCGATGCGTTCGGTCTCTACTAATGACAAGAAAGCATAAAAATATAAAATTTTCGAAATTTTCTGTAACTAGTATGCATTGATTTGTAAAGTTAGTTACCACTGTGTTACGTCACCTCTATTTTTCAAAACAACATTTATACGTCGAGGCATAGTCTCTACAAGACTCTGGCAGTCTTTTAAAGAAAAAGAGTCCCATTATTCTTGGAGACGATGTCACAATGACGAAATTGTTTTAGCCGGACAATTACTCAATTTTTTTTTCATTCGATGTCATAATGTCTCGATCGGGGAAAGATCGGAACTACTCGAGGGCCAACTTAGGACGGAAATGTCGTTTTCCGACGTCCAGGATTTCACACGTTTGGCTGTATGGCAAGCCGCACCATCTTGTTGGAAGATAAATTACCGGATAATTGTAGAGATTCGATTGATGGAAGAAGGCTCTCATCTAAAATGGCCACGTATTTTTCTGCGTTTATGGTGCCTTCAATAAAGTGAAGCCTACCAACGCCATTGCGGGACATATATCCCCACACCATAATTGAAACGGGAAACTTCACTTTTGCCGAAGACAGTCTTTGTTGTAAGCCTCGGTTTTCGTTCGAATTACCTTACTCCGCGAATCTCTCCACTCTCCTAAAGTCCAGTTTTTATGTGTTTGGCTCATAGTAACAGGTTTTTCTTGTGTTTTTGGGTGAGTAGGGGTCATTTTTTTGCCTTATAACAAGAAAAGTTAATTCATAAATTAACGTACAAAACCAAAATTACCTTATAAAAATTTAATCTGTTAAGCTCCGCATATAGAATATTTTAATTTATTTTTAAATCATAATATTCTTCTTTAAATATCTCGATTTTAAAATAATATTTAACTTAAGACATTTTTTATGTATATTCGTTTACACAGAGAAAGCATTTCTTTTGTTATATCCTGACCGATACCCTTGGTTTTCTACCGGACTCTGTGGAATTTCTAGATACATTTCATTTTAAATTGTTTTAATTGAATTATATACATCTTACATGTTACGTTTCATATCATTAGAAAGCTTATGTCACAAGGATTATTTTAATTATATTTATGCCATCGATAGAACAACTCTTCAGGTCCCGCTTCTTATTAATTATTATTCAAGATCGACCCCTCTCTTCGACAGGTCATAAAACAGACCGTTTTCAAAACCAGTGTTCTATCGAAAAACGATCAGTCCGAGATTCTCTCTGGAACCTTCGTGAGTTAAACAACTCCTCGTGCTGTTCAAGTACACAATGCAACTCACCACGCCGTCCGGCCTCTTTCGCTTCTAAGGTAATTTTGTATTGTATATTTTAAGCGAATCCATATTAATTTAACTAACTAATTTCTTATTCCTCCGGCCAAACATCGCTCTACATATACTTGACCAAGGTATAACTTCGAAGGCCACGTGACCATCATCGCCACACAAAGGTAACTCTGTATTGTTCGATACAGAGATTATTTTATATTAATCGTATTCAATAAACCCTTAATTTACTGCTCAATTTAACGTTCGTTTTCAGATATTTTGTGTTAATTTTTAATTACTTATTTACCGCTCCTCGTGTATACATTACGTTTGTTTTAATTACTTTTACATATAACAATTGCAATTTCTTTCTTATGTAAATATAAATACAAACTTTAAGGACAACGCTTATGTGTTTCATTTATTTAGTAAGTAAGTTATATATATATATATATATATATTTGAATTAACAATCATCACGCACGTCCTGGACCTTTGAAGAAACTTCACCAGCACCACTAATTATTTTATTTATCTTAGAATAATTTCATTATTATTAGCACGGCACATCCATTCCCAATATCCAGCACAAGCCGCCGTTTGTAATAAATCTAATTGTCTTTAGTGCCCTCGTAGAGCTTGATTTAGCATTCTGCCTGTCTGTCGCTTCACTCTATAGAACCGTTAAAGCACTGCAATTGGCACGACGGTTTTCTTTATAATGCGTCCCTAAATTCTTAATTCTGCAGCAGTCACTGCAGTTTTTCTACCAACACGTGCTTTTTCGGCTGTGGAAGCCGTAACGTTATGCAAACGTACAATGTCTCTATAACGTGACAATTCTAATTCTTTTGCAATCCGGTAGGCACTTTTGCCCTGATAGTGAATTTTTATCAAAACTTTCAGTAAATCTCGTGATAAAGCTTTCCCACGCACCATTTCGACTAAGACTGTCAACAGCGATGTTTACAAGAAACAAAACACCATCGGCAGAGGTAACGTGAACTCGCAACTTCATATAAAACTGTATGAATATTTGACGCCGAAGTTTGCGCTTCGACTTCATGCCGAGATTGACTAAAATTAGATATATTAAGCACAAATTATATTTTGGAAAACGATGTTTTTGTTTATTATTATAAAAGTTACTCAAGCTGATTCCATTTGAAATTAGGAATGAACATTATCATAATAGTCTTCTTGTGTTAAAATTTTTATTGCTCATGTCAATACGGGCGAACTCATATGATTTTGGGCTCGTATATACACACTATGCTTCAAAAGAAAGTGCTAAAGTTTTAAATACTGTTTGTTTTAACCTTGGTTGCATTCAAAGTCAATGTGAAATTTTTTAATTCCTCTTATACAGAGTTGCAAGGTTTAGATCTTTTCTATCAATTCAACAAATAAAAGTTTCAAATAAAAATGACACTTGTTATAATTGTTTCTCAAATATGATGACTTAATAAGACGGCACAAAGTATTTTTTTTAAAGCGAACGTACTACATGTATTAAAAACAAAAGTACCAGCATTTAAGATTTTGAAAAAGATAGTTGGAAAAATTGAAATAACTATGAAATTTTGTTAGTTGTCTTATGTTATAGAGGCTGTCCTTGAAATAAAGAGGCAACGTACGAAAAATGGCAAGATGCAATTATACAAGGTGTCCCGTATCGTTATGTTCAAATGTTAGGAGTGTAAAGTAGACTTCATTTCAAGTAACAAAAGCGCAAAACTTGTATATCCATCTTTATTTGTTTCAAAGTTACAGATCTATGAATGTGATTGTCAGATCATGAAAAAAAATGTAATCCTAAAGTCAATACAAACTGATTTTATTTAAAAAACAGTTTTACGATACAATAACAGACCTGTGATTGTTAACGTCGCATAATAAAATGTTATCCTAAACACGTGTCGTAGTGCATACAGTAATTTCTTGGAGATTTACAAATAAGAGTACAGGAAATTGATTTAAGATAAAGAAGGTTCTTAGATATTTCGTAAGTGCTGAACCGTGAATATCATACAATAAACAAATGTTCAGATGACTGTTAACATTGCATTTTTTTAATAAAGGATTACATTACGCTTCAGTTCGTACAACAGCTTATTAGTGAGTGGACACGTTTTCCTTATTAAAAATGCCTTACCGATTTTCTTCTCAAGAATATGCGGACATGTATTTTATGTATGGCTACTGTAACGGCAGTGCACGTCGAGCTGTTATTGAATACCGACATCGGTTTACCGATAGGCGCATTCCTCATTTCAGAACGTTTGTGGAAGTACACAGACAATTTTGGGAATGCGGACTGCGTGGTTATCTTTTCGACCGAGGAGTAAATTGGCCAGCAGACTTAGAGGAAGAAGCAGTAGCTATTGTTACAAGGGATCCAACTCTCAGTGTACGTCGAATCGCTAGACAACTAGGAGTGCCACGAATGACAGTTTGGCGAATTTTAAAACGTAAGGGCTTATATCTATATCACTATCGCAGGGGACACGGTTTGCTTGAGGCAGACCACTATGCTCGTCTAGTTTATTCTACCTGGATATTAAGTCATGGCTTCATTTTAATTTCTGCAGAACAGCCCTCTTGACAGATGAATCTACGTTTACCAGAAGTGGTGTTACAAATCTGAGAGACCTGCACAGGTGGTCATCAGAAAATCCCAAAACTATACACCCATATAAATTTCAACATGAATTTTCTATTAACGTTTGGGCGGCCCTAATCGATGACTTTTTGATTGGTCCTGTCGTTCTTCCTGGGAGGTTAAATGCGGACAATTACCTTCAATTCTTTTTTGACGAACAGCCAGGTCTTTTAGAGGATGTCCCACTAAATATTCGACGAGACATGTGGTTTCACATGGATGGGGCACCACCACATTTCGGACTTGCTGTCCGAAATTGGGTTAACGTCAATTATCTAAGATGGATTGGTCGAGGTGGTCCTGTTGCATGGCTACCTAGATCAACCGATCTTAATCCCCTTGACTTTTATTTATGAGGATACATGAAAAATTTAGTCTACGCGCAAGTTTCGAATACAAGAGAATATTTGTTGGATCGTATTCACCTGGCTGCCGAGCAAATCCGACTAAACAAGTATGAAATTCGGATAAGTACTTCTTCTGTTGGCGTACGGGCACAAGTCTGTATTCAACAAGGAGGTTGACATTTCGAAAATATTATTAATTGAACTTTTTTAAATAAAATGAGTTTTTATTGACTTTTGGATTACATTTTTTTTTCATGATCTGACAATCACATTCATAGATCTGTAACTTTGAAACAAATAAAAATGCATATACAAGTTTTGCGTTTTTGTTACTTGAAATGAAGTCTACTTTACACTCCTAAAATTTGAACATAACATACGGGACACTTGTCCCGTATATTCTATATGTATTCTATTGTACGAGCTGCGTACTCGGTTAAATTAAGAAAGTTGTATTGTTTTTTTCGCTGATTAAGATAATGAAAACAGAAAAACAATTGAACGTGTAGATTCCCAGTTATTTTCAAAAATGTATATTTTTCTAATGGAAAAGCCAGTATAATGTTATACCGATCGATGCACAATCACTTGCTTAACAAAAGTGTTTATTTTTTTCACAAAAGTTGAAAATAGCCGGTGATTCAAAAACAAAGTGTCTATACTTTAATAAAAGTACGGAGTTAAATACCTAAGAAGTCAAGGAGATTAACAAAGTAAAATGCTTAGGTACCCTATTAATGGCAGTTTTTCTGTACAAATGTGATAGAGTTTTTCAAAATACTTCCGATTGTATGTAAGAAAATAATAAACAGTTCCCTTAATAGCAACAATTTATAATTGGTTTTTTGAAAATGCCTTTCTCACATATGGAAAAATGTGACATGTTGGAAACATATTTGATGTATTAAAAAAATTACGAAGAAGCGGTTCAACGATATAGTGAATCATTTCCTGGGCCACAAGTGTCAACCATACTTTTTAAGACTTTATCGAGAATTTCGAAGCAACGAAAATATTTTTGACAAGAAAAGGACAAAAAAGACAAAAATCATTTCAGAAGAAACGGAAATTACCGTGTTGACGTATTTTGAAGTGCATCCTAGAAATTCCTTAGAATTCTTTTCCAAATATATAAAAAATTATGAAGAAACATAAATTTTCGCCGTATAATTTTCAACAAAAACAAAAGTTTTGTCTGTGGTTTATTCGTAAAAGAACTGAAGACCGAAACTTTTCCCGACAACTATTGTGGAGTGACGAGGCAAATTTTTGAAATAGCGTATGTATAATAGAGAGAATAATCATTATTGGAGTAGAGAAAATTCTCTATTAGTTCAACAGCGCAATCCACAGAGACGTTCTAGTATTAATGTTTGGTGTGGATTGATTGGATACACAATTGTAGGTACATATTTTTGTCACGGTACCTTAACAGGAGAAGGATACATATACATTCTAAGACCGTTACTAGAAGAATTTCTAAACAATGTCGATTTAGCAACTGTTTATTTCCAACAGGATGGGGCACCTGCCAGTAATTATCGAGCCGTTCCAACACTTTTACACTCTTTTTGGAAGTAGGTGGATAGCCAGACATGGCCCAGTTCGTTTACTTCCTCGTTCGCCTGACATAACACCTCTAGAATTTAATTTTTGGGGATATGTAAAAAATGAGGCATACAAAGTGAGATACAGCACCGAAAATGAACTATAAGACGCTATCCGCAATGTTATTAATTCTATAGGTGGGAGAGATGTTTCTAATGCAACACGAAATGTTTTAGAAAGAGCTTAAAAATGTGTCAAAGTAGAAGGCGATGTTTTTGAAAATTCAATTTTTTTATTATACTACAATTTTGCTATATAAATAAATTATGTTCATTAAAGTTTACTACATTTTGTTTTTGAATTACCTCTGTTATTTTCAACTTTTGTGAAAAAAGTCATATAAACGCTTTTGTTAAGCAATTTATTTAGAATCGATTGGTATATTATAGTGGCTGTTCCATTAGAAAATATGTATTTTTAAAAATATCTGAGAAACTACATGTTGAATTGTTTTTCTGTTTTCACTATCGTAATAAACGAAAAAAAAACCTTTCCGAACCAACTTTCCTAATTTGACGGACTATGTACCTCCTACAATAACGAAAATAGCAATGGTGAACATTTAATTTGAATCAGACTGTATATCGAAAATATTGTGAGTCAATTACGACATAGACCCAAAATTTAAAACCCCCTGAAAATAAAACTACGTGCCATCAATTTATCGGAATGTCTATTAGAAATAACTTTCCGAACCAACTTTCCTAATTTGACGGACTATGTACCTACAATAACGAAAATAGCAATGGAGAACATTTAATTTGAATCAGACTGTATATCGAAAATATTGTGTCAATTACGACACAGACCCAAAATTTAAAACCCACTGAAAATAAAACTACATGCCACCAATGTATCGGAATGTCTATTAGAAATACCTTCTACACATACTCTGCAATGTTTATATTTATAAAAACTGTAACATATTATTTAGACGGCTGTCGACGTTATAAAAACCCTTCAATGGAGCGGCTTTGTTTACTTAGAATTTACTAACTTCGATACGATTACGTACCAATACATCTGCTTCCGATTCATTTGTTGGCGAAAATTTTTAGAAACTGACCTAAACGACTTTCCTTTTCTTGTGTATTACGTGAATGGTTTTTTCTTATGGGAAGTTGCAAAATAAAATATTAATATGGATATAAAAAAGACCGCTATTGTAAACACATATTGCAATGTTTCTCTTTATAGAAACGCTAGAAAATAACATCGTGTATAAGTTTTGTTACGGTAAGGGTTCGATAATCTGGTACGAAAGTCAGCTGTTAAAAATGTATTCTGAATTTTTAAAGATGTTGTGTTAAAAGAACATGTAAGATGCGTGCTTTACAGGCTTTTGACGTCCTATTTGGTAATAATTTATCTTTAATCGAAGGCGTAAATGTAAATTGCATCGAACGTTCGAAATTTAAAGCGAGATGGACAATAACAAAACTATTATTTTTGTTATTGTCTGTCAACTTTAAGATGTCGTCTTTCATAATATAGTTCATCGCACAGTGGCCTGACAAAATTTTTTTAAATATCTTCGTAATTTTATTTCTCGCTTATAAGAGGGAATTTTTGGAAAATATTTTGGGTATATATTCTATATAATTATATCTCTCTATTTTTCATGAGTTGTTTTTTTATTTCAAGGACAGTCTCGGTATAGTCTCGGGCAAAGGCATCACCGGATTCTTTAAATTTTATTTGCCGTATAAATTTCGCCATATTGTAATTTACAATTCCCTTTTCAAGCAGAAAAGTATCCCTCAGAGCTCTACAGCGGGCTTTCTCTTATTTAGCATCTACTTTAACAGTTGATTTACTAAAATATTTAGTCAAATTCTCTTTATCCTAGCGATACATATTTGCTTTTATTGCATTCAATATATGAAACTATATCTAAAAAATTAATCGGAATCTATAAAAAGGACTGTTTTTTTTTGTAAAAGAAAAAAAAAGATAGATGAAATTTCAGGTTATTTTAATATCGTATTAAATCGTATTAATGTTTAGTTGATTAGTTTTGGAGTGATTGTATTAATTATTGACAAAAGAAAATGAAATGTCAAATAGAACTAACATGCATTTCCCACGTATCATTACATTCGAGTTCAATAGAGGTGCTATTGCATCGGAAGCCAATAGAACCATTTGTGGCGTTTACAGGGAAAATGTAATTGGGACGGTTACAGCACAAAAATTATTTCCTATATTTAAATAGGACCATTTTGGCATAAAATATTCTCAACGTTAAAGAAGACCATTGGACTGACATAAGACTGACGGATTACTTTAATTAATCCTGATCCACGTTTATCAATTCGGGAATTGGCCATCATAATGAATCGTAACCAATCGAGATATAAGTACATTATCATTTCGTGTGCAAAATTCAAAAACTGACAGTTTGATTGCCGTATGTTTCGATCGAAAATTATAAGAATCAGTAAGTCAATATTTGTGCCCTTTTGCTGGATGATAATCACTTAGCTCATCAACAGTATCGACCGTTTTTATCTCATATTGTTACTGATAACGAAAAGTGGTGTCTTCATGTTAATGTCAAGAATAGAAAAGAATGACTTTGTCTTAAGGAAAAGCTGCTGTTCATTGACGTAAATTGATGTTGTACATTTGGGGAAACAAAGTAGGCGTTGTCTACTATAAATTGCTTCCGAGGAATCATCACTACTTAAATTTACTGTCAACAACACCGCCCGCCCAAGGTCACAATTCAAGAAAAAACCGGGACGACATCATCCAGTTATTTTACAGTGCTATAACTCTTGCCCACTGTACAAAAGCGGCTAATCAAGAACTCTTCAAGTTATTTCACACCCGTCTTGTTCTCCACTTCGCTCTATCAGATTTCCAGGCCTTTAGCTTTCTATCAAGCAATCATCGAGGAATTTCCATCAACAACGATGTCGCGCTTGGCTTGACGACTTCTTCGCTATTTATTCAAATGTAGAACGGAAAAATTACCAGATCGTTAGAAAGCAATCGTAAATAATTGAGGTGAACTTATTCTTGATTAGTTCATGTATTTTCTTCCTTAAAAAAATAACAAATCTTGATTTAAATAAATAGGCTAGGAACTATGTGTATTACCACGTAAAATATAGCATATCGATGTTTAACTACCATCAGGTGTAAAATACAGTAATAAAAAAATGTTAAAAAACATATTGGAGCCATCCAGGGATTACACAGTTAAAAGCATACTAGCTGTGCCTTAGTTACTGAAGAAAATTGTGCTGGTGTGCGTCTCTTGGCCCTTACTTACCTTGAGAGGCTTTCTCATGACATTTGATGTACAACATTATGTTATGCTTAGCAGTAACGTAAGGCATTGACGTGCTTCTCCACGTACGATTACGATCATCCAAAGCTGCACGCTAATTTTTTTTTATAACTTTGCCTTTTAAGTGTAAGTGTAGTACTGTCATAATTTTAGATTTTATAAAAAATTCAACTTCAAAGATGAATGGACAATTACAGTTAGAACAAGGAGCTAGAGCAATAGCCAAATTAGAAGAACGACAGTTATTATGGAAAATTGCTGAATATTTAAACGTTAATAAGAGCTGCATTTTTAAAACTAAAAAAACTTCGGTGGAACAGCAGCAATTGAAGCGTCCTCCAAGACGAAATGTTAGAAAGGTATCTCTTCTTGCTCAGGATGAGATTCTTTCGAAACGGCAATAAGAGCCAAAGAGGAATCAAATTTTCCTGGTTCTGTGTTCACTGCTCGTCGTAGGGTGAGAGCGTTAGAACTGTAAAATTGTTCCGCAGCAAGAAAACCTTTTTTATCTAATGAAAACAAATAGATAGAATATGCAAATTTAATGTTAAATCAAAACGATAAATATTGGGAATCTGTTGTTTTTTCGGACGAAGAGATTTTTCAGTCTTGTAATAATGGTAGGTTACGAGTACATCGACCAAGATTTTCCGAAATGATATGGATAAGCGTAAGTGGTCCTGGTTCATGCTGCAGGATTAGCGGGAGATTTAACTCCCAAACAAATATTAGAGAACGAAATGCTGCCATGAGTTCGTCAAGTTTACCCTAATCATTTTATTTTTCAACAGGTTATTAATTATTCATTGCTAGAGAATGAAAACTTATGCCTTATTTTATAACTTACAGTATATTGTCGTGTACACACTGCACGTGTTATGCAAGAATACATTGCTGAAAAAGATATCTAGCACTTACCATGGATTTCAAAAAGTCCGGATTTGAATCCAATTGAAAACATTTGAGGGTATCTTGTTAAAAAAAATAGCTGTCAGGGGTCACCTGGCAGATGTGAAGCAAATGAATCGATTGTTATTTAAAGAAGGAAATATAAAATAAAGTAAAGAAATATTTTGAGTTTATAAAAAAATATATTTTTTTAATGACGTAATTCTACAGAATTTATAGGTCGTTTCGATAACTCAACAATTCTTGGATGGCCAGTCCTATACTTCCTTTCGTTATTAAAATCTTCCCCTGCCTTTAAATTAGAATATGCTTCTCGCTTATTATTAGTAACTCATCTGGTGACAACAAATATATTATTTAACATAGTTTTAAATTCATCTGAATTTATACGGATTCTGGACAATGCATCTGCAGCTACATTCTTTTACCCCTTCACATAGTTTACTTCAAAATCATATTTCTCTAAAACTAATCTAAATTTTGTAAGTCTTTCTTTATAGTAGGATAATTTTGTTTAGATCGTCACTATTACTGTTACTTTAACCATCAGTCATATTTAAAATTAATAAAACGTTGCAACGTATTCGGTTAGAAATACTTTGCTATACTCGAAAGGACGCTCTGATTGAAATAAAAACTTTAGACGCTGCCGTGTACACAAGTAAAGCGACTATAGCGCGCACCGATGGACACACACACACACGCACGTAGAAGCGGCGAACGTCTAGTGTATAGCTTGTAGGAATAGCGGAAGGAGGGGGCGTCAGCATACACACAGGTTAAAGCGTTCATCAAAATACACGCACAGACAGTATACGCGCTGCAGAGAGAGAGGAGCGCCAGCGGTATGGCGAAGAGAGGGGAGCGCTCACTGAGCAGTCGTCGTGTTCCCGTGATATCATTAAAGAGCCGAGTTTACCCCCGTGGCGTGTCATTAGTTGTTTCACATCAAAATTAATAATTGAAATTTCCGGCCAAGAAATGCAGAAGATTTGTGGGGATATATACAAGAGGCATGGCAAAATTTACAAAATAATTACGATGTGCCTTCTTTAATTTCGTCTATGAGACTTGGACTTGAAAGTGTAGTCGTAACAAATGGGGCGCCTATAAAGTATTCATAGGTTTCTAAAATTTTTGTGTTACTTTGTTAAATAATTACATCTTCTAGTTAATTAATGCATTATATATTTTTAAATGATGTGAAAAAAAGAAACGTCACTGACACTAGCCAGTTATAATGTATGAATAAAATTAAGAAATTGCTTTAGTAACGAAAAACCGTGCACCTTTGGATAGTGTCAGCCGTACACTAACGAGAACTAGGATTAGTTCGAAACACGTGTCTGTGCGTAGAAGCAATGAATGCGTAATAAGTATTCGTGGTGTATGTCCATGTGTAGCGTGTAGACATTTTGTATTACTGTATCAATATTCCTTGGAGTATGAAAATGAAAAGCGTAATAGCAACTTACTGCTGCTTGTTTTTAGTTTTTTTTTAATGGTACTTTGGTTTTATTTCACTAATGTATTTATTGTTTTACTGAAATGCTTTCGTACCTGTTCGCGCCAACAAAATTTGATATTTCTCTTTTGATTTATTTATTAATTTTTATTAACAAAAGCAAATGGTACCTTCCATATCATATATTAATGTTGAAACAAATTACTTATATTTTATTTTCAATTACATTTTTGCTCATTTTTTACACACCCACACTCAAGTTTGTTTATATTATTACGTTGCACTTGGGATCGAATATCAAATAACAATGTTAAGAGATAAAGAAAAGTAAAGTATAGCGCGGAAATTGCTCGAAAATTTCAATAGTCGTCAGGAATGGGTAGGCGCCCATTTAACTGTTTATACGACGGCGGTTTAACGGAAGAGTGATTTTTCAAATGTTGGCAACACTTTCGCTGTGGTGATTATGTTGTTGATTTCCGCCATGTTTCTGATATCTAACTGACATAATATCAAAGAAATTCGACAGAAATATTGTGATTTATACTCATTTAAAAAAAATTGTTTTCGTTGTGGTGTAAATATGGAGAAAAAAGAAAAAAAAGAAGAGTGTTGATAAAACATTTTCCTTACGTGGAAGAACAATTAAAGAAACCGAGGAATAGTTAAGTAAATATTATTGTGAGTCTGCTCCGTTCTACGAATGATTTCCAAGTGACTTTTTGCTTTCAAAAGTGGCCAGATGAGCAGAACATCTCGGGCCGTCATTTATTGTAACTGCTTTAGAAATGGTTAATAAAGTTCATGTCCTTGGAAGTACCAATCGTCGATTGAATGTATGTGAGATAACTAATAAAGTAAATGTTTTAACCGAACGGGTATATAATACTTTGCATGAATATTTAAATATTTAAATATGTAAAATCTATCCGCGAGTTTCCTTAATGCTGTTCAAAGGCGCGCTCGCATCCAAATATCAGGAGAATCTTCACACGTAATCTATGGAAATTCTTTCGTCGATATATCACAGTAGATGAAACGATGGATTTATTCCTCCCACGAAGGTACTCCCACAAAAGCAAAAACCGTTTTTTTTCGACCGATATAAATATATGTTTATTCTATTCTAATTCATCGAGTTGGACAGCAGTCCAGACACTTGAGCACAGTGTTCTTGTACTACTCCTAATAGATCAGTTAGTTCCACTCTGTTAGTTCTGTGTCCTCGATAAGAGACACTGTTCTCCTCAGGTGAAATTTTAGTACCCTCGTAAGATCCAATTGATCTCTTCCAAAATGTTACTGTCTGACTCCCACGGTTTCTCGCATGTGCATACCACGCGAAGGCTAGTTTCCTCCTGCTTTTCACAGCTCCTACACCAGGGCTCGCTAATCAATCCCATGCTGTATAGATGCTTCCTTAAAGGATATTGTGAATCCCACATTGTCCACAAGCCGGTAATAGTTTCAATTTTTTTTTATTACTACGAATTAAGTAGGCATCAGCTCCTCTACGTAGTGACCTTCCATTAGGCTCCATTTCTTTTCATATTCTCTTTTTAGCCTTAACCAGATTTCCGTTCTATCTAGCGAAATCATTGGCGATTCCACATACAAGTTCTGGTCCTATGAAATTCTTTTAGAATCTTTCTTGGCCTGTTCATCAGCTATCTCGTTCCCTTTAATCTCCTCATGTCCTGGCACCCAATTCAGTGAAGCAGTATTGTCTCATGTCAGACTATTGAGGACCTGTTTACAATGTT
This sequence comes from Melolontha melolontha, assembly GCA_935421215.2. Lineage (NCBI taxonomy): Eukaryota > Metazoa > Arthropoda > Insecta > Coleoptera > Scarabaeidae > Melolontha > Melolontha melolontha. The sequence continues at coordinate 159,585,093 of OW285237.1, read as the reverse complement.
TCACCTGTTTAGATCTGGTAGATGGTTTCTTAATAGCTTTAATAGCCACCTGAGTAATCAGTTACTATATTTTTTTTGTTTGTTCAGCCGCATTCCTGATTTTACTCAGCGCAGGCTGCGACCGCAAACAATTCAGCCTGGATTGTGATCCGTCCGTGAACCAGGTGCCAGTACCTCATTCGCTCGAGCGACTTTGCCTATTGCCTGGTCGGTGTAAACATGTTCAGCTTAGGTGTAAACGTAATCTTAGGTGTCATACTATCCGCCGGCATTTGTAATGCCGGCTGTCCCTGTATAGTTTCCGGATCTCTATGGTCCCCTACAATCTTTTTAAGACACTATAAAGCATTGGCCTAAGGATCGCAGCCATGGCCTCCACTTTTACAAATAGTTCCAGCTGAGGCAGACCCACGGTGGTCTTCATGGAGGAGGTTCTCGTGCTGTTCATGGCTTTTGGTCTGGTTCTACTGATTTGTATGGTCCGAAAGACCTTATCGCCCATCTGATTGGATGAGGCTTAAAAATCTCGTGTGATAAGTCCAAATTAATCCTAGTCACCTTCAAAGGGATGACAAGTTGATTGATAACACAGTCATCCATACGTACCGAATATGGAAAGTACACCCTCAGAATATACTTTAATAAAGTCTTTTCCACGGTACAGGTACACTTCTCGTTCCAGTTTTTGTATAGATCTAATTGCGCTGGTAAGATCTCTTTTGAGAATTCTGTTAATTCTCACCATGTCAGGGACACCTTCAATGTCTTCACAGAATGTTATCCAGGCCTTCCTCTTACTCTACTTGATTTTATCCTTATGTTTATTGAGGAGAGCCTTGTTGGCTTTCAACATACCTGTTTTGTTCGCCTTATTAAATAATATTGCACCAGGTCACCTTGCTATACGGCGATCACTAAGGGGACAGTTATTTTCATCCCAGGTAAAAATGTTCCATTAGAATTATGCAACGGCCAGTGTCAGCTCTTCAACAATCCCTATTCTGCAGGGATATTTCAGGTTCCAGGTGACAGGTCTTCCTTAGAAAAACCCCTCGGGTTTTCTTTTTTGGTTCTTTTATAATCCTTACATAATCTGGATTCCGTTATATCTATATATAATTCACAGTAAGTATACGCAAGATCAGAGAGCGATAACTCATCGGATGCATGTCAACCTCTTACAATATCTCGTATTCCCAACGTGCACAAAGTTGCATATATAAGTGATTCCCCGTCGATGTCTTAAATGCCAGTTTATTACCTTGATTCAAACAATCAAGTTCAGTACCACACAGATAGCTAAAGAGAGACGTAGTAATTATCTTAACTGCCCTAATCTCTATGATGAGCATTGGTGTCTGCGCCGATAATCACTTGCAGATTGGTCTTAATGGTATATCTGTACCAAGTACTACATCATGCACTGAACAAATTTTCACTACAAGAATATCCTTGCTACATACGATTAAGTCACCAAAGACAGCTTGGAAGAACACTCAACGCCGCTCATTGACTAATACCAATATAAGGAACGCCGAATCAATCATTGCCGTCCGCAAGACAAGTGTAAGACAAAGCAAGCGATTTTCATCGAATAGCCACAGCTGTATATGTTCATATAAAAAATGGGGAGGTTTTATCTACTCAAGTATGTTTTGTTATGTAGTTCGACTTAATCGTGGAGGCACGTTGATAAAGTTTCCATGGCTTACAGCTGTTACTGTCTAATGCAAATTACTTGCTTTGTCTTACACTTGCCATGTTGACGGCAATGGTCGATTTGTTGGGGGAGGCACGTGGAGGCACGTTGATAAAGTTTCCATGGCTTACAGCTGTTACTGTCTGATGGAAATTACTTGCTTTGTCTTACACTTGCCATGTTGACGGCATTGGTCGATTTGTTGGGGATATTGACATTAGTCAATGAGCGGAGCTGAGTGATCGTTCATGCTGTCTTTTGTAACTTGATTGTATGTAGACAAGGGAGTTTTTATAGTGAAATTTGTTTTTCCAAGCATCATGCACTGACGAATCTACAACAAGACGGAACACGTGTCTGTATGTCTGGGGAGCAATTTTCACTCGAATATTAACTTGTATTGTGTTCTCCAGACCAAATTTTTTAATAGGAATGGAATTGACCTTAGATATATTTTAATTTTTCAAATATTTTGGTAATAATTGCACTAAAATGTAATTAAAGTATCCAGAACAATAAAGTATATCAAAGGAAATTATGGACTGTTATATTAGTATTACACTAAAGGTGTACGCTCTGTATTTGTATAGGAGTTATATAAAACTAATGAAACTAATTTTGTGTAAATTATAATCCAACAATGTTTATCATCGTAATAACCTCGTTTCTTGAATCACATTTGTATAAATATAAGATACCTGGGTATTCATAGATTTGCTTTTTATTATTGTTTCTACACAAAAACAAATCTATATTTTAAAAAATTTTGTATGCAATATTTGTGGCTCCATAAGGTTTGTTATATATTTATTAGTAGTAAAATGCCTTATAACTGATGTAATCTTATATTTGCTATAAGAAGTGCGCACATAAAATACAATGTTAGAATGAAGTTCATTAATACTTTGTTGAAGGTTCTTTGTACATAGATTATTTCGGTATATGTCCTTCGAAAATCTCTTTTTGCTTAACTGAAGGCCGTCCGCCAGTCAACATCTTAAGTGAATGCAACGACGCAGTATCAAAATGTGAAGCCACGCGCTTTCCTTACGTGTACGTAAACGATTTAGTTTTGTTTCCGGTTTACCAGATCCTGCTACATACATAAGAGGAAAGATCGTTCGTTCCTTTCGTTCGTCCTCGTTTGAATTCGTCCGAAGTGATGATGCTTCACCATGGCAACGGGGAAACGGCGAACGTTAACGACGCGACGCCAGTTCTCGTCACCCGGGCAACCGTTGAGAGCGTCCTGGCGCCCGTTGCGTAACTCCGTCGATATGCGATCCGGCGAGCTGCGCACTCCCAACTGAAGATGCGGAGGTGTGTGTTGGAGTGCGAGCGCTTGCTGTGTCGGTGATATCCTGTGCGCGACATTTCCGCGCCGAACCCCAACATATAGGTTTTAGACGAAATAGTACAGGACCGGAGTTTAGGAATTTTGGCATTATTAGAATATGTTTATTCAAGATGTAGTGATTGTTATTCTATTTGGCATTTTGGAACAAAATCTTGAAAAGCATTTACATTATATGGAACATAATTTGATTTTACGTATCAGCCATCAAAAGAGATTTATCTAAATGGTAGCTACTTTATTGGTTTCGGGTGGTATATACCGCGAGAAAGTCAAAATTTAAATAACAGCTTTTAAAAGGATTGCTTCATCTTAGATACGAGTTGGAAATGATTTATAGGAAAACTATTTATGTAATTTAAAACACTATCTTTTTTGATATAACCAATTACTGACAACTTAAAGATTTAATCCTTGGATTGGATATAAAAACAACATTATAATAAACAATATAATTATATTATAAAACATATCAACCGAAAGCTTTCTCCAATTAAATATGGCGCCTTCTACGTTGTTTATATTTTAAATACTCGTACAAATAGAAAGAAGTTCTTTCTTGTCGAAATATCGATATAAATGGCACTAATTAATATTCTTCATATTCGTTTATTTTGGATATTTATTAATTCGGACATGTTTTTTCCGTTTTTATATATAGTTACATTTTCTTTTTGTTATTGTTGATACTAGCTGTTTTAAGAAGAACGATTACATATATGTTAATAACGTGTATAACGTATACATGGATATACACTATACATTCCAATTCGCATTAGGGATTTTTACGTACGAATATGTGTTTTGAACTTTCCCTTGTCCTCATCAGTACACAGCAGAAGAAGTGATTATGTTATCATGCTGGGCTCGCTTGTGCATGTTATTATTGTACGGCAACTGTCCATAAGAAATGTCCCGCGATATCTAACGGCCAAGGCGACGGTTTACACGTTTTAAGAAGGTTTCTTCTTTTCTTTGATATTGCATTCTATGGAATTTTTTTTCTAATATTTATTCAAATTTTCTATAAACTGATATATGTACAGTAACCATCTGATGTAATTTGAGGTATTGTTTGCGTATAGATAAAACAAATCGCAGACCAATAACAAGCTAAGCCCTACGTCTTGCCTCTCTCTGATCAAATGGTATATGTGGTTTTACTGAATGTGAGGACTTAGCTCGCTAGTGATCTGCAATTGGTATGCTGCAATACGCAGACAAGGTGTCTCATTACTCTATTGAACGACCCGGCTCGACAAGGCTCGTCTATAGTCTTTAGGATCGGAGAATTGAAAAAGGAACTGAAAATAGACTAGGGAGAGGTGGAGGAACTCCTCAAGTCAATGACCGGGGAATAATCGCCCAAGTTTACAACGGATTTACTAAATACAGACAGAAAGGCCTATTAACGAATAATATAGGTTTAACGGAAGAAACGGTATGTAGATTCTACCAAGAGGTAGAGGAGGTCGCGATTCATGCTCTATGCCAACGCAACAAGGTTTGACAAGTTCACTGTACTACTAATTGAAGGTCAATATCCTAAGGCGAAAGTTTATTTAAAAGAACCGCCTTGAAACTGCTTAGCTTAATTAATAGAGCAGAGTTAGAAAAAGTACTCTAACGAGACATAAGGACCACGAGAGATCTAGATAATTCGTATCAAATAAGCCCTAGAGCCAACTCAAGTAGGCTAATCTAATCTATCTGCCAGTTTCTTGTATAAATGATAGCAACAATTCTAGATTATGCCAAGAGGTAGAGAATTCATGAAACACGCTAATGCAAAGATTTGACCAATTGAAGATCAACCCTAAAGCTGGACTATATTTAGAAGAACCACTCTCGTGTATCGGTGTAATCTAATATAAGAAATAGAGAAATTAAAAATCGACTGCTCTAGTATAACACACTAGTTTCATTGGGTACTGGTAGTACTGAACATGAAATAAGCAATTGATTGGCATAACATACATCGATATCAGAAATTTCGAACTAGAAAGTCTCATAGAGGGTATTAGATTAAAACAATTTAAGTTTACTTTGGTAAGGGGCCCATTCTAAAATTACTAATTATTTTTGTAACGAAAATATTGCACCTAGCATCTTCATACATAATCTAGACTAATGAAGAAGGAAACATTCTAATGCCTAATTCGAAACAGTTGGAAAACCATGGACTATTCCACATGTTGTCAATGATGACTGGTCTGGACTTTTTTTGGCACATTCTCTGCCAAGCGTTTTACCACTGCGGCTTATGTTTATTTCTGTGAAGTTGGCTCATAAATGGTTTATAGGCACTAATTGCTACTGGAAAATTTCCGTTGCTGTTGTTCCAATATAGAGGTTTGCCAGCTATTGTGGAGCGATTGCGAAGTTTTAATTCTTTTTATAAAAAGCGATATTCAGCGTAAGTTCTTTACTTAAAGAATATATAATAAGTATTCATTGAAATAGGTGTATAATGAAATTCAAATATAAGTATTTTATGATATGTGCTATGGTACTCAAAAAAAAATAAAAAAGAAAACAACACATTACAGTCTTTATAAAGTTTTTATTGTTAAGTGATTATTTTCAAAAACCCTCAATTTTAGAAGATTAAGTTCCTGTCAAAATGAGTTTAGATTTATCATATCATGAGTCATTCTTGTCTGATAAACTGTGTTTACGTCAGATTAAAGATTTTAAAACTGTAGTTGCATTGCTAAATGTCTTATCATAATTTAAAAAAATTAAGTAATTTATAATTAATATTTCCAAAAATGGATAAATGCATTGCGAAGCCGATCCTGTCTGTTTTTGTCATTCATTGAATGAATCTCTTCAATGTTAGCTCGTCAATACGATTGCGGGCAATGGCACGTTGTGTACATTATGTAGGTATACGCTAGGTGCGGAGGCAAGCGAGGTTGACAAGACCGTTTGCATTGTGCGAAGGATCTCCGATCCTATATGATGCAATTTTACTCTGCCGCTACCGTTGTCCTCCCTCGCCGGAATCGCACTTCTCCCTTCGCCTCTTCTGTTCGGCGCCCCGTCGTGCTGCTGCTGTTGTTGCCGCTGGAAGGAAGCAGCCTCCACCTCCGCAGTCGACTCTCTGATCGATAGCCCACCGGGGTTTTTTCTTTCCTTATTTCTGCAGCCCCGCTTCACGCCTAGGAAACACTCGTCGACAACCGAAAACTGCTGAGACGAGATCTTTCGGACCGGCTCGTAGAAAAATTTCCGATATTGCAGGAATGCGGTCGAGAGATGCAATGGACCGGATAAATACCTGCCTACATCCTGTCAATACATGTAGAGGTTAATATTTAGCGTGATGAGAGGAAATATAGAACGCGAAGGGTATTATTCGGTAATATTACTTTTATTTTCTCCGACATTATCTTGTTTGAGCAAGTATATTTGATGAAAATACGAAATTGATTGAAATGATTTTATTTTACTTGTCATAAGCGTTTCCTTAAAAGTGATATTTTTTCATTCCACATGAATGAACTAGTCAATTATTTATTCTCACATTATTGCTACAACAAATGTAAATATATTACTATAAATATCATGAAACAGATACTAAACATGCGTTTGACTTGATAAATATTTTGAAGAGTAAATGAATCATACAATATGATATATTTCTAAGAATATACAGACTGTCCGGCAAAAAAAAATCATAATTTCGTTATTTATTGTCCGATTTTATTGAAACTAAAAGTAAATTTAATAGCATCCAAAATACTACAAAACAACAGTGTTTCATTTTTTTTTTCAGTTGGTTTAACTAATGTCAAATGATAGTCAAATTATTTATTTTAAAATGGCAACATAGGTATATATTTTTGGCTATAACTATTCGAATTGGATTTTTTTTTGAATTCAACGATGTATGACATGTCTATTTTTGATAAACGTTTATTGAGAAAAGACATTTATTAAAATCAACTTTGTTTTTAATAAATTTTCGAATGTATCCTGAAACATTGGGAATGTAAGTATTATAAGTAGGGATCGGACACCAGAGGTGGCATATCGACGGTATGCTTAACAGCGACAATGTTAAACAACGATATTATTCCCGCTGTTCATAACATTAATATCAATTTTGAAGACATTTGGTTCCACCAAAACGGTTGTCCGGCTCATAATGCGTGAATTGTGAAGGAGTTTTTAAGAAATACCTTTCATAATCGCGTTATAAGTAGAAATTGCACAATTGGCTGGCTTCCAAGATCGCCACCTATCACCCAACAACTGCTTCTTATGGGGATACATTAAACAAAAAATGTATAATGCCCCTCACGAAAAAGTACGTAATATAAATAAACTGCGTGTTAAAATATAAATGCTTTTCGTACAATAACGCCTGAAATGCTGGCTAACGTCCGGCAGGAATTTTTTACAGATTGGCGTATTGTCAAGAACAACAGGGTGCATTATTTGAACATCTGCTTTGAGTTTGTATTATATTTTATTACTTTAGTTGCTAGAACTTTAATGTATTTTATATCTGTAAGGAGCCACTGTAAAAAAAATTAAATAAATTATTTTTGAAATATACATTATGACTTTAATTGAACAATATTCCCGCCTATTAAAGGTTAACTGCCGACAAGCCAGTTACACCGTCGCGCACCGAGATACCTTCACATTCTCCACTACAAATCAAACATTTGGCATCGCTGCAAAGTATTTGTCTCTATTTTATACCGGGTGCTCACTCGCTCTTGCTATTTCGAAATCGGAGTTAAAATTTGTCGACTACGGTATATATTTTTTACTTTTCTGTGTAACTTCTAATTATGCATGCATTACTATTTAAATCTAGCAATAAATTACTTATTTTAGAATTTTGTATTGTCTAATAAATTCCGCTGCACTCTATATACAAGTATTGAATTTTTGACCTGGTCTTAATAGACTAACCAGATATATGCTCTGTAAATAAAATATAAGATATAATACGAAGGTATTTTTAATAATATAAAATATTATTAAAAATCTGGTGTGTAATAATATTTTATGACAACATAATTTGAAACATACTTGAGTGGGTAAAACCTCACTAAATTTGTATAATACAAAAGTATTTTTAATAATATAAAAAATATTATTAAAAATGAGGTGTGAAGAACACAATACAAGTTCATTTATGTATTTTTGAATGTATCTTCTCCAAAGATGTAGATACGTATTTCACACTTCTACATGTTCGTCGGTACGCCCCTGTTGGAGAAGAGACACATTCAAAACAACATAACTACATAACGACACGAGAATACAGTTTTTTATAGATACGGTGGTTACCGACTATAAAAAACACGTCTAGTTCGGCTGTTATTATGCAGACAGCGCTGAATATTCCTTCACGCTCTGTCTGAATAATTTCGGCTAGATAGTAACGTAGTTATGTTGTTTTGAATCTGTCTCTTCTCCAACAGGAGCGTACCGACGAACATGTAGAAATGTGAAATACGTATCTACGTCTTTGGAGAAGATACATTCAAAAATACATAAATGAACTTGTATTGTGTTCTTCACACCCCATTTTGAATAATATTTTTTATATTATTAAAAATACTTTTGTATAATATTTTATATTATTAAAAATATTATACAAAAGTATTTTTAATAATATAAAAAATATTATTAAAAATGGGGTGTGAAGAACACAATACAAGTTCATTTATGTATTTTTGAATGTATCTTCTCCAAAGACGTAGATACGTATTTCACATTTCTACATGTTCGTCGGTACGCCCCTGTTGGAGAAGAGACGCATTCAAAACAACATAACTACATAACGACACGAGAATACAGTTTTTTATAGATACGGTGGTTACCGACTATAAAAAACACGTCTAGTTCGGCTGTTATTATGCAGACAGCGCTGAATATTCCTTCACGCTCTGTCTGAATAATTTCGGGTAGATAGTAACGTAGTTATGTTGTTTTGAATCTGTCTCTTCTCCAACAGGAGCGTACCGACGAACATGTAGAAATGTGAAATACGTATCTACGTCTTTGGAGAAGATACATTCAAAAATACATAAATGAACTTGTATTGTGTTCTTCACACCCCATTTTTAATAATATTTTTTATATTATTAAAAATACTTTTGTATAATATTTTATATTATTAAAAATACCTTTGTATTATGCAAAACTGGTGGGGTTTATCTACTCATGTATGTTTCAATTATTCTGATATATAAGATATATGTCGGCATTCATGTTATTCAATATTTATAGAACTTATTATAGATATTCTGTGTAGGTGCCCTCCGGTCACGGCATGCGAGGAAGTGTTATTGGTCCTCCAATGTGTAGTTCATCCGGATTTCCTATTCAAGCGAACGGAAATGGTCCCTTTGCGATGCAATCGATGCATTACAATAAACATATGCATCCAATAACGCATTCCACAGGGACATACATGCAGGTAAATAAATTTGACGGTTTCGTTATGTTTTTGTATATTCTGGGAATTTTCGCGCAATGCAGGACTGGGCCAATATTCGATAAAAGGTTAATAAATTTTGTTTTATTTATAGAAAATTGAAACAAAAAGGTTCATGAAATGACTGAAATTCGTTTTAAAAGAAATATTTTTACAGAATAATCAAAATTAAATTGTTCCAAATTGAAATAAAAATACATAAAATGAATGATATAAGGGTAGGCTAAAAAGTAATGCACACATGCTTGTACAGGGCGAACAAAAATGAATAGCAAGATCGGGCAAAAAGTAAATTAAAGTACAATTCTTAAGCTTCAAAATCATATACTTGTTTTCCTACATAGTCACCTTTAAGGCTTAACGTGTAACAAGTATTTTCATTCCGTCACTGAAAAATTTTTCCGCCTTTTCTCGAATCCAGGATTTGACAGCTGCCTTCACCTCATCATCTGAGGTGTAATGATTAAGGTCTCTCTTGGGTAGAGGAAAACAATTAAAATTGCAAGGCGCAAGATCGGGGGAGTAAGGAGAGTGTGGAATCGGTACAAACTTCCGGGTTCGCAGCGCCTCTGGAGTTGCGCGCCAGGTGTGTGGAAGAGCGTTGTCATATTGCAAGATTATTCGAAGCTGCCTCTAACACGACTAACTAGACGTCGGAAGTGTTTTAGAGTCTGTATGTACCGAGAAGAGTTTATCGTTGCCCCTTGTTCCAGAAAATCGCTCACATAAACTCGGTGAGCATCCCAAAATACTGTCAAAAGAATTTTGTTTGTGGATGCTTGTGTTTTGAACTTTCTCACCTGAGGAGAAGACGGATTTCAATATTCAGCGCTCTGTTTTTTCTGTTCCAGATCGCCTCCTTCGTCGCGGTAGCGCTACAAATGTTGCTCGCAGCATTTCGATCGACGCTGTTTGTGAGAGGGCGTAGTACCCATCGCGCACAGATTTTACGGTATCCCAATTATTCAATAATGAAGCCGACACGATCATTGGGTATTCCAATATGGTTTGCGATACGCCTGAGTGATTCGCCGGTCATTTTGAATCAAATCGTCGATGAGTTTGTGATATTTATCGTCCGTGGCAGTGATTGGAAGTCCGCTGCGTGTTTTATCAACAATTTTGGCTTTTCTAGGCTCGCAGTCACGAAATTTTATTAACCATCGATTTACAGTAGACCTATTAATAGTATTTTCATCATAAACATCCTTTTAACGACGATGAATCTCACTAGGAGTCACTTTTTCAGTAGTCAAAAATTCGATAACGGAACGCTGTTTAACTAGCGTTGATGTAGCAGTAGAATATATCTCCATACTTCCACTTCTCAAAATATACTGAATGAATTCAACGATCTCAAACCTGCGCATGCGTATAGAGGGGAGGTGTCACTTCCACGGTCCACCCGGCGCGCTTCTGAAGCTTCATTTAGTTCGCGCTGTACAAGAATGTGTGTATTACTTTTCAGCCTGCCATCATATTTATTTTTAAGAGAAACAGTTTTGCAAAATATTCGAAATATAACGAAACAGCAAATGTGAAGCAATAAATAGCAACAGAAGTATGAAATACTTAATAGTCTTTTGTAGTGTGAAAGAAGGATGGATGGATGTTTATCATTACTATTATTCTTATGAAGTGCATTAATTGCTAGTTGATAATAATAAAATACGTTAAGAACAAATGATATCACTGCATTTTGTAACAAAGTACACGTCCTCGATTAACTAGCTAAACTGACGAAACTTAAGGCAAATTTTGGAGAAATTGTAGCAATGCAAGTATAGCCATTCCAAAGCATATTATTATATGTCTCATGTAATAACTTATTATTCACAAAAAAAGCGAATTTTAAAGCTAATTTTTAAGCGTTTGAAGTTTTGTAAGATGTGTGGTAGACTTTCCATTGAATGAAGAAGTTAAAACCGAAATATAATATAATTTGAAACATATTTGAGTAGGTAAAACCTCACCATATTTTGTAGTAAACAAAAACATTTTTAACAATATGAAAATATTGCTAAAAATCGGATGTGGGGAACACATTACAAGTTCACATTTGTGTGAAAATATCTTTCCAGACATGCAGACATGCGTTTCATTTTACTATAGAATCATCAGTACATGTTGCTGATTCGATACTTTCATCATAAATAACACCCTAACAGCATTACAAAGACACAGCGTAGAAGAACATTCAACTCCCTTCATTAACTAATGTCAAAACAACGATCTGACAACACTTCATGACAAGTGTAAGACTTGGCCATGGGTTTCCATACATTACAAAATATAGTGACGTTTTACCTACCTAAATAAATTTCAAATTGTTTTGTTATATACGCTATCCACTGTGTCCGGTGTAGAGTGAAGGCACGTTAATACAGTTTCCGTAGGTTGCGGCAGTGTCCGTCAGATGGAAACCCTAACAGCTAAAAATAGCTTTATTCTTGAACGATACGTGAAGAACATACGCGAATATTTTGCTAGTTAAGAAAGTTAGACAATTTAGAATTTTTTTGATCGGATAAATTTCTCTTTCTAACGAAATTATTTTGTCAATCTCAGTAATTTGGCGAGAAAAACTTACATGAAAAAATCGCGAAACCGAAGGTCGAGCGCTTTTGTCTAATGTAAGTTTTTCGAGCAAAATTACTCATTGGAAAATTTTTGAGTTAAAAAGAAATTTATCCGTTAAAGAAAAGCTCGAGTGTTTTTTGGCAAGATAAATTAACGATATGAATAAAACTCTTTAAATTGTCTCCATATTGACGATCTTGTATTTCTTGTGGATTGCGATATTGATTTTTATATATTTGTTGTATTTTCTCCAGTTGAAATTTCTTCAAACTATAAATTAAGTGATGCGGGGCTACTAGATATGTAATCCAATTTTAAGGAAGAAGCATTTTTATTGGTAATAAAAAGCTATGCAGGTTTTTATCGCTGTCAAAGTGACAAAAATGTCACCCGCAAATGGACATTTTTATATAGGAGTTAATTTATCATAAGTAAAAACACAAGAGCTTTTTTTTTATCGGATAAATTTCTGTTTGTAACGAAATTATTTTGCCAATCAGTAATTTGACGAGAAAAACTTACATGAAAAAATCGCGAGACCGAAAGGTCGAGCGATTTTTTCTAATGTAAGTTTTTCGAGCGAAATTACTGATTGGAAAAATATTGAGTTAAAAAGAAATTTATCCGATTGAAAGAAAAGCTCGAGTGTTTTTTGGCAAGATAAATTAACGACATGAATAAAACTTTTTAAATTGTCTCCACATTGACGATTTTGTATTTCTTGTGTATTGCGGTATTGATCTTTTGATATTTGTTGAAATTTCCCCAAACCGACTCGTACATTTTACGTTCAACGATACTTAATAGTTATTACCTGTCAGCTGCCAAAATAAATTAAGTGATGCAGGGCTACTAGATATGTAACAGGAAGAAGCATTTTTATCTGAGGAAGAAGCATTTTTATCGGTGATAAAAAGCTATGGACAAAAATGTCACCCGCAAATGGACATTTTTATATAGAGTTAATTTATCGGTAAAAATTGTCAAACTTATTCATGCCAACTGCACTTTAAAACTAATATTAGAAACACGTATGCCCAAATATAGCATCAACATAATAGAGATATTTTTGTACAGGGTTAGGCAAATGTATGAACCATTATTAATATTTGGACGTCTACAATGTTAATTCTGACAGTTGCAGTCAAGTACTGAATTTTAATTCCATCACTTACTAAATATCAGCTTTAATTAAATATCTCTGTCGTTGTTGAACAAAAGTGTCCAAATTTGATTATTCCTGAATTCCAAGAGCAGAGATCTATTGAAATTCGTAAAATACAGAGTTTTTCGCTTAAAATAAAAAAGTTAACGTCGTTTCCTGCTAAACCGGAAGTCTGATTCGGATATAAATATACTGATCGAATATTTAATTAATTGTGGAAAGTCTAATTAAAATCTAAGTAGCCATATCAAAGATATTCGAATGGATCCATACATTTACCTAACCCTGTATATTCATTTAAATAACCCTAATCTTGCAGTCTTTTGTAGCTTTTAGGTATAAGGTTAAATAAAAAAACTTGTGGAATACTGATATGCTAATTCAAATAAAAATTAAGAAATTAGCATTATAAAATTTTGCATCCTGATGTATTTATTTGTCCAACAGATACAAATCTAATAACAGGATAGTTACTTATAAATTACACTAAAACAAATACTAAAAGTTAATACTGTTTAAACTATACATCAAATATATATTATTTTCTTTTCAAACTTCTCAAGTCGTTTGAGAGGGATGACTAGTTGTTGAAACGCAAGAGGTTCATTTGCGAACCCAAATAATAGGCGGGATAATTACAACTACTCTAGAACTAAATAGTACCATCAATATAAATACATATTTAAGTAAGAAGTTCCTGAATATTATTGAAACACTTATCATAGAGAAAATATCTTGCTACCCCATAGATAGTAAGCGATTAAATATGTTCACACACGGATAATAAGGGGATTATTCATATGCTAATGCTCTGTGACTGACAAGGGAACGTTCTCAGCCCGACTATTTAAAAAAAAGTCGAGGATATGCTCAGAATTATTTTTTTGTGTCGAGAAATGGGAGAAACGAGAAAGGGGGCATCCAAAATTAGAACGATTTACGATTTTCAGCATGTAACTTGGTAATAAAATGCTAGTGTTACATGTGAAAGTATTTTGTTTTTGAGGTTCTATATTTAATATTGGATACTTATTTTGACAAGTAAGTTAATATCAACAGTAATAGTTGTATAGAATATGTCACTCAAAGCACTATCACACACTTTACACAGGCAAACTACATCACTATACTACCGTGACCGTCTTAAAGTGATCGACTTTTCAAAATCATTACAGGTTATCATTATCGAAGTAGAAATCGCTTAACTAGTTAGATGTCTTGTACTTATTGAGTTTCCCATATATTTTACGAAAAGTATAAGAAGGAGTGGTCCGAGAATTGAGCCTTGAAGGGTTTTTGGATGCACGTATTCGGCTGTCGTCAGTATCATATCCTCTTAATAAAGTAATCGGGTTTCTGTTATAAATCGGTAACAAACACAAATTAATGGCGAATATGTGAGGCGGGGGAAAAATTACCTGTTAATATCCTATTCGCAATTCTTTATTTCCAGTAAAGGACTTAATATACAGGATATTCTGACTCGACAATCCTAATACAGAAATGTTGTATTATCAGTCGGTAAAGCACACGGGACATTAATGTTGAATATGTACGACAAAAAAAATTTAAAATTATTTGAAATTTTCTGTCGAATTTTTTCAGTTTTTTACTGTCAAGTAAAATTATTCCACACTAAGTTGGTGTAATTAATGGTTTTATGCCAATATTTTGCTTTATTAAACATTTCTTTAACTCCGAATTGGTGGAGACTGTTGCCGGAAATCTGAAACAGATAGAAACAAGAAAAATTCATACCCACAATAAGTTAATAAATTTCTAAATAGTAGAACTATATGAAGAAAGAGAGTGATAATATTGGTGTTATCGCGCGATTTGGCGAAGAGTATATCTTCAAAGGTGGTACCGTAGTCAAAGACCCTACATTTAATACTATCTTCTTCTTCTTCAGATTGTTCTACTGAAGATGTCAACTTATTTGCCGAAATACATCTTTAGAAGTTTATTTACTTATTGTGGTTAGGGATTTTTCTTGTTCTATCTGATTTACATTTCTTTAACTGAAACTGTGCAAATTTGACCGAGAATAATGGATGTAATTTAAAAATAATTATTTGTCAAATTTTGACGTTTGTTAGTTTATCAGTACATTCGCTATTTTCACTTACATTACCTACCTCATTTTTGCGACGTCCAAAGCAATTTGTAATGTTCACTTTCAACGAATACGCTGATATGTAAATGGTATTTGGATTTTGTAATGGAAATATGCACATGGCAAAAGTCGAATATGCAATATGGTATCACATTTGTTCTCAGTCAACGTGGTGCAGGTTGACCAAAACGTCGTCGCGCGATCCGAGTTGAAGAAGGAATTTTGAGGATCCTAATTACAGCACTAGAGAAATAGTCCAGAAAATGAACCATTCAAGTAAAACAACAGTTCTTTCAGTGCTTACGAAAATCCTTTTAAGACCGTTTCATATAACAAAAATACAAGTATTATACGTAGATGTGAATTTGCACAGAACAATGTTTTGCAATACAATTTTTAAACAAAATTCAAGAATTTAGGGGGACGAGTGCATGTCCACAACAAATTGGGTCTTCGACAGTCACAATTTCTATTTTCGAGCGGATGAAAATTCCAGGGCTATTCGAGAATTTAGGCGCCAAAGAAAACTTTCTCTGAATGTTTGTCTAGGCATCTCAAATCTTCAAATAGTAGGACTGATCCCAATAGACTAAATGCAAAAGAATACATAAATGTGTTGGAGGAAGTTTGGGATAATGTTCCATTAAATGTAAGAGCTAGCGTGTATTATGTGCACAATAGTGCATCAACTCATATTACCAGAGCATGGTTGCACGAACGTTTTCCATATAGGTGGATCGAACGAAATGGACCAATATCATGGCTTGAAAGTTCACCAGATATGTATCTCCTTGATTTTTTTGTTCGGGTTTTTTCTAATGGAAAAAGTTTATGCCTTCGGCCAATGATCAGGAAGTAATAAATAGAATTAACGCCACAATACAATTAATTACCCCAGATATGTTGCAACGCGTCCTAAAATTAATTCCACAAAGGCTACAACTTTGTATTCAAACCAATGGCTACCAGTTTCAGGATTTACGTTAATTATCTTTATTATTGTTATTTTCATTAGATTTAAATAACATTTGTATTTTATCATATTATTCCTGCTTTATTGATGATTTTATACTATGTTGCCAAATCTACACTTCCGTTAAGCAATTCGTATGGTTTTACTATGGTTTTACATTTCTGTTTTAGGATTGTCGACTCAGAATTAATCATAGAATAGCCCTATGTGATGGTTTTCCGTGAATTTCTGACCAATCTGTGTATTGATAGACTTTTCTGTAAAATTATATTTTTTTCAAAATAAATAATATCTTATTTATCATAGAATAAATAAATTTACTGCAGGCGATGATATGATTCCCAGCTTTATTATTACGGATGTCTGTAATTCTCTCGCTCTTCCTTCGTAAAAGATTATCAATCTTGCTATTTCTAGCTCTATCTTTTCTGCAGCCTGGAGGCGTATCCTGTTCTTACGAACGGTGATAAGTTTAGTTTCTGCAATTGTGGAGCAATCAGGCAAAACCAGTTAAATCCATTATAAATAGTTTCGAGATAGGAATGAGAAACGTTTATTTATGAAACTCATATATTTAAACAAAAAATAACCCTTGTATTCTATAGAGCTTTGTCACTATACATCAAACTACAAACTTCAATAGTTTTTTCCACTCACACCAGGGTAATTAACAAATTTAAAATGCATTTATTGTGTTTTGCTTGATTTTTTTTTTGTTATTATTATTATTATTATTATCATTATTATTATTATTATTATTATTATTATTATAGAAACATGTTATATATTTTTTTAGTAAATCCATGTAAATTTATGTGTTAGGATTTAATACTTTTTTGGTACTTTAGCTTGCAATGTTCTCGTTCTCCTCGGATTTTCCGAAATTAATTTTTTAAAATACGATATTTTCTTAACCAATATTTACTTTATCTTATAGAGCACTCAGTATATACGAGGGGAGTATATATTATATATGTAGCTATCAAAGAAACGACTTAGAAAAAAATATTTTTCAACATAAAAACCATTAACAAAATAACGTTTCTTTAATAACGCTTTCCCTTCAAAAAAAATTCTTTTGGTAATTCCTCAAAATACAACCCCACAGCGTTTTATAAAAATCGAAATCGAAAAATTCGATAAAAATCGAGCCCTCTCCTGTATTTTTCGAAATTTGTAAGGAGATAACAGCCACAATGGGTGAGGTCGGGACTGTAGGGTGGATGTTGTAATTCCTCAAAGCCGAATTCATTGATTAGTGCTTGAACAATTCATGCGTTATGCACGTAGTTGTCGTGTGAGGCAGCGTTTTCTGAGCAAAATTGTGGGGTCTTTTTCGCGTACAGCTGCGTTCAAGTTCTTAATTGTGTCTTTGTAAACATTTCCCGTTATTGTAGTCCCTTTTGGCATATATTTAATTAAGAACATCCCCTCGCGTTCCAGAAAAGTGTAGGCATCATTTCTCCCGCAGAAAATTGCCTTCTTGGGGGGTGGCATTGCATGAACTCTTGTTTCGTGGGAGGGTCTCAATAGTATCCCAAGCTTCAACCACATTTACAAATTTATTTAAGAAGACTTCTTCTTGAGATAAAACAGTCAAATTCACTTCACAAATTTCTCGTCTACACAATTTTTGTTCGGGACCGAGCAGCCTGGGAATCCATTGTGACGACACTTTGCTCATTCTCAAATCTTCGTGCAGAATTTAAAAAACACTTGTTTCTGATATTTTCTAGCAATAACTGTAACATTTGCTCGGCGGTCAGTCAGCACCAAATGTTGATGATTTCTTCAGTTTGTGCTTCCAGAGGTCTTCCACACTTTGGCTCATCATCAATGGACTCTCTGCTCCATTTGAACTGTTTACACCAAAATTTGATTTGGACATTGGACGGGGCTATTTTATCCATACACTGCGACCATTTTGTCGTGAATATTCTCCCGGCTACTGCCCTCTTTCGATAAAAATTTCACGACGCTTCTGCATTCAAGTTTCAAGGCACACATTTTCTCTTCTTAAACGAATGTAAAAGTAACAAAGGTTAAGCTTTTCGAACCAAACTTGGAGATGACAGTATAAAATGTCACAGAAGCTTGACATAGAAATTTATCACGATAATATATTGTTTTCATAGCTTAGTAGATAACATAAAAAACTCCCCTCGTATCTAGATTGTCGTAATATTTTTAGTTAATGTGTACATTTGAATATTTCCTTTTCTTATCAAACCTTCCATTCTGCATTATTACTCTAATGGGTACTAATGCAGAATATATGTTCGACTTTTAATAATTAACAGAAAATGGCTTACAGTACGCTATGTAGTATTTTTTTGGTACAGATTTTAAGTCTTTGATAGTGCTAGAAAGGAAAGAAGTGAAAATAAAGGAGAAGATAAAGGAAATAAAAGACAAACAACTTCTCGAATTAAATTACGAATTTACAGTCTCAATTTGAAAATGCATGTCCATTGCCGTTACACTCTATCTTTTTGTGTGTCTTCTTGAGTTTCTTACGCACTTTTTTCGTTAACTTCCGGTCGCTTGTTCGGCTTAGCGGTGCGTGAATCGTTTTCCCTGTGCAGGTTCGTAACGCTGGGGCCTTTTCGAATTTCGGTGGAAGTCAGAACGAATGGATGAATGAGTGGCAAAGTCCGTCGATGCGAGAAAACTTTTACGCGTGGACGAAACCATAGAGTTGACTTTGGTGAGGGTCGGAACTAGGGGTAGGGGCGTGGGTGGATAGGGCGGTATGTAGGGGGAAAAATCAAATAAATTCAAGCGTGCAAACGGTTTACGTCTCGGTCGCTCCGGTTCGGATTTAAATGCAGGAATCGACCGATACCCAAAGAAAAATTTGTCTTCGATGAGGTTCTGGAAAGTACCTGGGGAAAATATTGATGAAATCGGTGATGAAATACAGTACATGTATATTTGTATATCGAGAAATTGAAATTAGCAGTTTTATTTGTTTTTACTGTGTCTATGCACTCATGCGAACAAACTTAATGAATTGAATTGATTCGGCTTTTACTTGATGAAGATCCATAATTTAAAATAGAAATAAAACTAATAGTTAAAATTGTCATTTTATCAATATTTGTTCGTAAAACGACAATTGTTTCGCCAGGACTTGCTAGAGCACGTTACATATTAACATCGGTATACATTAATACGAAAAGTTTAATATTATTTTACAATGTCTTTAAAATGTGAAAATTTATATAAACATTGTAGAAAAATGTGTGGCTCATCTGGACAGTCTGACAAGAAATGCACACATGCTTGTACAGCGCGAACAAAAACAAATAACAAGATCGGAAAAATGTACATTCAAGTACAATTCTTAAGCTTCAAAATCATATATTTATTTTTCTATATAGTCATCGTTAAGGCAAACACATTTTTTTAAACGTGTAACAAGTTTTTTCATTCCGTCACTGAAAAATTCTTCCGATTTTTCTCGAATCCAGGACTTGGCAGCTGCCTTTACCTTATTGTCAGAGGTGTAATGATTACCTCTAAGGTCTCTTTTGAGTAGAGGAAAAAAATAAAAATTGCAAGGCGCAAGATCGGGGGAGTAAGAGGGTGTGGAATTGGTTCAAATAGGTTTCGCAGAGCCTCTGCAGTTGCGCGTGAGGTGTGTGACGAGCGTTGTCATGTTGCAAGAGTATTGGTTCTAGGCTGCCTCTGAGACGACAGACTCGACGTTGAAGGTGTTTTACAGTCTGTATGTACCGAGATGAATTTACAGTTGTCCCTCGTTTCAGAAAATCGGAGTGAGCATCTCAAAATTAGGTCAAAAGATTTTTTTTGCTTGCGGATACTTGTATTATGAACTTTTTCGCTTCAGGAGAAGACGGATGTCGATATTCAGCTTTCTGTCTTTTCTCCTCCGGGTCGCAATGATGGACCCATAACTCGTCTCCCGTTACAATACTCAAAAGAAAGTCATCTCCTTCCTCACGGTAGCGCTGCAAAAGTTGCTCGCAGCATTCTAATCGTGCACATATTTTATGGCAACCCAATTGTTCAATAATGTAGCCGACACGTTCCTTTGATATTCTAATATGGTTTGCGATATGCTTTTGAGTGACTCACCAGTCATTTTGAATCAAATCGTCGACAAAATTGCAATGTTTATCGTCTGTGGCAGTGATCGGACGTCCGCTGCGTATTCTATCAACGATTTTCGCTTTCCCAGGCTCGCAATCACGAAATTTTATTACCCATCGATTTACAGTAAACTAAGTGACAGCAACGTCATGATGAACATTCCTTAAACGGCGAAGAATCTCACAAGGAGTCACTTTTTCAGTTGTCAAAAATTCAATAACAGCATGCTGTTTAACACGCGTTAACATAGCACTAGAACAGGGCACAACAGGGCACTGGAGCAATTCAACTACCTCAAACCCTGTGTATGCGTCTAGAGGTGGGATGTAACTTCCACATTCCACCTGGCAAACTTTTTAAGGTTATTTCGTTCGCGCTGTACAAACGTGTGTGCATTACTTTTCAGTCTAGCCTCGTACAATTGGGTACTAAACATGTTTACAAATAATTTTTTTTAATAAAGTAAATTTGTATTTCTATTATTGTCTAAATGTTTGCTTTAAATGAATAAATTTAACAAAGGTAATTACTTAATTGCAGCCCATTGAGTAAAATTCAATAAAAGTCATTTTTCTAATTTATTAATTTCTAATCTTTCCAGTAATTTTAATTTTGTGCTTTTATTTTCGAATGTAGGTTGAATGTGCGATTTACTTCTATTGGATGATTTGCAAAAGTGAACAACAATAAGTTTTTGAAATGATTTTCTTGTTTGACAGCATCCACACGTTGACTTATAGACTCCAGATGTCTTTTTATATGTTCTGTCTTTATTGTTTTGAATGCGTTTGGATAAATAATTATTTGTTTTGAAAGCCGTGTTTTATTATGTTTTTATAAATACATTTAAATATTTTCATTAGGTTTCCCGGTGTATGTTTGTAATCTAAATTTTGAATTTTGTTTGTCCTTTATTACAGGATATACCATAGACATAGTTTTTTGAATAGTTTATTTTTGTCAGCATCTTTTTAATTAGAGTATCTGTGTAGCCGTTATTGATTACTATTTGTTTGAGTAAAATTAGTTATTTTTTATAATTTTCTCTGGATAGTGGATAATTAATTAATTGATGTAAGAAGCTATTGAAACCTGCTAGTTTGTGTTGTATTGGATGTTTTGACGAATTATGTACAGTTATTATTTCTGTATGGGATTCTTTATGGTTAATGTCAAACTCTAATTTATTGTTTATTTTTTTAATAGTTAGATCAAAACGTGAATGCTGTTGTTTACTTCTTATTCCATAGTGAATTCAATATTCTTATGAATAAAATTGACGAATTCTTGTAGCAAGTTTTATCGTCTTTGTGTTCTGGTGAAACAAAATACGATGTAATTTACATATCTATGCAAAAAGAAAATATGATTTCTTGGGATTAATAAAAATGATGGATTCTAACTGGTTCATGAAAATTTCTGATAGTAATGTACTTAAGGGGTTACCCAGTATTAGCCCTTTACTACAAGTATATAATGAATTATTAAACTAGAAGTAACAAATAAAGGGAAGATTTCAACTATTAGTTTTACTACTATTTTAAACTTAATGAAATCTATCTGTAAATTTTAACCATACTTTGATTGAATTTTTAAATAATAATTTGGATATATAAAGTAGAGATCTATAATGAAAGACAAAAGCAATTAAATGAAAGATTTTGAGAGATTTTGTTACGTTTTATTAAAAATAAGTTCAAATATAGCAAGCGTCTATTAAGTTGGCGCGAGGAGGGGGTGCGCAGAAGCCGTTTTTAAAAACGTCCACTCCCACTACTCAAGTAATTGTCAGAATACATTTGTCATTGACGTTTGACGGAACATAATGTCTTTGCTAGGGGATCATAAAGTGATACACGCTCAGAGGTTAGAATTATCTGACATTTGATGTAAAACCAAATACAAATCTCCCCACTACTTTTAATCCTGCGCGAACTTACCCCTCCTCGCGCCAACTTAATTGGCGTTTGCTATACTTATTTTAATATTCACCAAAGAAATGTTTGATAAGGGAAAATAGAGACATTTTACTTGTGTGCATATGCACAGTCGACAAACGGTCGAGAAGTTACGATTTGCAAATATTTGTCTATGAATTTGTTATGGGATACAATCTAAATTAAGTTACTGTTTGTGTAAGTACAAATATGGCATCATCTCGTTGTTGTATAAACAATTTGGTCATATCGTGGCGAATCTTTGATAAATTTGAAGTGAAAGAGCAAAGCGAAGTAAATCGTTAATGCGTAATTTCAATTCTCGATCAAATTAGAATTTATTTTAAGAAAATGTATTTCAAAGATATGTTCATTTTACAAAATATTCTTGAGATAACAGTAAGTTTAAGAAAAGTACATGCACTTTGAAATTCTATTAACCATAAGATGCATAAACCGCGCTCGTAGTAATATTTGCTTGTTTACAATTTGTGTTAAATATTCTTAAATTAATCCAGCATTCTGTATGGTCTAAATAGGTATTCCTTCAACTATTTCTCAGGCCAAATAATTTTTATCTATTTTCTTAAATTACAAAATAATTTTTTTATTATCACTATCCTGCATTTACATAAACCGGCCCTGTGAGGCCCACAAGCAATTCTTTTGTATTAACACGTATCACCTTGATTGCTGGCCTGGGTTGTCAGACAATTTGCAGTAAATTAATCTACATATTTGCACAAGTTGGAACTTGCATTATTTATGGGATGCATAAAGACCCGTGCAACAGTCTTTGTCAGCAAGCTGAGTAGGAGACCAATAATGGGATCGAAAAAGTTTATACAAAGTGTAAAGTTTGGTGATTCAAAGTCTGGTCATGTTGCTGCAACTATTCTGGGGAATCGTCGAACTGTAAATATTGAATGATATACAACAATTTGCTTGCCCGAAGTTATTGATGAATGGCGAAAAAGTAACCCTAAACGTGCAATCGTCCTTCATCATAATAATGCTACTCCGCTCCGCTCGCGTAACAATTGATTATTTGCGAAGTAAAGGCATCGAATTAATGACTCATCTGGCTAATAGACTTGACTTCGCTCAAAGTGATGCTTTTACGTTTCCGACAATCAAAAGAATAATGTGGGGTCACCGTTTTTCCTTCCCAGAAGAGGCCATCATTGCATTTTTCCATTATACATTTTGAGTACGATAACTTCAGAATGGCATAAATGTTCCAATGAATAGTTAGAACGAATGCAAAGGTGCATACAGTTTGATGGTGAATATTTCGAAAAACAATAAAGCCGTTTATTTGAGTATTAAATATTTTCGTCATAACTTTTCCCAATTTACCGACTGTCCCTCGTAACTGAGTACTCTTACTTCCTTTTATCATATCTTCAACATTTTAGAGCTGAATTGAAAAGTCTGCATTCATTGCTCTTGAAAGTAACGACCTAGCAGAAGGATTACATAGCTTCAGCTGAGCAAGCAAATACTATAACAAGGAGAAAAGCAGAGATTGAGTATATTCGTTTAGGCAAATTAATGCATCTAGCGAAAGTTGTCAAAAACTTCTGGTGTAAAAATATGACAAACAACAACAAAGAAATAACATAATTTGTAGTACCAGATGTATTTAAATATGTCCCAAGGGGAAAGAAGCTGGGCCATGAGTTATTGGGGTGTACTATTATGTCTCAACTTAGTTGTTAGAGCGACTTAAGTTCGACTAAAGGAGAGAAAGAAATAATGTAAGGTAGACAAAGCTGTAGTGAGATGTTTTAAATGTGAACATTTGGATAATAAGATTAGCTAATGTATTAGCTTTTTCTAAGTACAAAAATGAAGAATCTATCAAGCAAGGAACTGCATGAATGCAATTTTATAAACTTAAAAAATTCTGAATGTTATCGATTATAGAATAGAGCGAGTCAAACGCCTTATTGTAGATGACGAAAAGGAGATTGAGAGACAAAAGAGCAATAGGCCAAAATGAATGAACTGAATCTATGCATAAACATAAACACAAATCCTAACTGAGGCTTCATTTTTTTCTTCTAATTTGGATATATTCAAAATTCCAGAATTGTACAAAATTATTCGAGAAATATTACGAGGGTGATTCGTAAAGTAAGTTCCGTTTCCGCTTTGTGAGCACAAGAGTGGCGATATCGGCGCGATCGCAGCATTGCGGTGTGGTCTGGTTCAGTGTGAGTTTGGCGGGGCTAGTGAGGGAATCGTTCGGAAGTTCTTTCGTGCTATCATGGTCGTTTAAAATGGCTAATGCAACTGAGAGTCCCGTCGTTTGTGAATTCGTGCTGTTATCCGATTTCTGTATGCAAAGAACATCAAGACTGCTGAGATTCATAGTGAAAGTCGTGTTCTGTTTATGATGAAAATGTCGTGAGTGACAGTATGGTTAGAAGATTGTGCCGTATCTTTCGGGAAGGACGAACTAATGTCCATGATGAAGAACGGAGTGGTAGACCAACTGTTGTGACGAACAAATTTGTGAGTAACGTCGAAGAAAAAAAATCGTGAAAATCGGCGATTCACAATCACAAAATTCGGTGCCTTCTTTCCTCATATTTCACGTACAGTTTTGTACGAGATTACTGAACATTTAGGTTATCTCAAACGTTGTTCATGATGGGTGCCAAAACTTCTTTCCAAAGATCATAAAACAAAAAGAATGGGATCGGTACTAACTTTTCTGACACGTTACGATGTTGAAGGTGAAGGTTTCCTCAGACATATCGTAACAGGTTATGAGACTTGGGTCGCCTATGTCAACGCTGAGATGAAAAGACAGACAATGTAGTTGGGTTGCTTTAACTCGTCTACGAGGAAATCTGTAAAGTGCCGTCAAAGTTTTTCTGCTAGAGAAGTCGTAGTCGCTGTCTTTTAGGACAAGAAACCCGTCCTTCTTGTAGCTTTTATTGGGCGAGGGACCACAATAAACATTGGACATCGCTTAATTCACAGGTGACAGTGTTCTATGAAGAGAGCATTAAAAAGCTGGTTCATCGCTATGACAAATGCCTCAATCTTAATGGCAACTATGTATAAAAATAGCTGAAGGTAGTAGCTTTAATTTGTATATAATCAAAACCTCTTCATGTATTAGTGTTTTTTTAATAACTAAACGCAACTTACTTTACGAATTGCCCTTGTATTTCGAGGCCCATTACAACGTAAAACAAAAAACCTGTTCCACTAAAACGCCCTATTGATAAGTCGTGTATTTATATATTTATTTAATGTTTCTAAACAGTAGACGCTACGCTTATTAAATCTAATAGATAATGCGGATCTGCTCTTTTTGGGTGGTAATTTGGTTACTTTCGATGTTCTTTATACGAGCAGTTTAATTCGTAAGACGTAGATCGTCGTTGTCGGTACGGCCAATTTGTCGCAGACAGTCGTCGTTTCGTTGTCGATCTTGTCTTTGCGAGAACGGGAGGCTCTAAAAGCCCAGAATGATTAAAACTTCGACTCAATTACGGGGACATAATCTAAATTAGGAGGCGTGCGCATGTAATAAAATGAGATTTCGTTTACTGGGCTTTATCCATCCCACTGTACGGTTTGCGAGGTAGGTTGCCAGGCCGTTCGGGGAAGACGCTAAAACTTAATTAAGGGTTTGTTTTTATGTGGAACCAATTCCTTTGATGAATTTGATCTTATTAGGAATATAGACAGGGTGTTCAATTTTATACATCTTCTTGTATATTATTAGCATATAATACTATCCCAGTGATTGCTTTTTATATTTCTGTTTGGTAAATGTAGGCATGACAATAGCGAATCAGATACTGTAGAATATTCAAAATAATTAGTTGTTTAAGATACCTCCACTCCTATTCTCTATATTGTTTTCGTTACAAATTTTCGACAGTCTTCTTCCTAAAAATTGTTACTATCGAAAACCCGTATTCTGTAACTCTCGAAGCGTACTGATGTACGAACTTAGGAAATCGTTCGTATCGACGTTCGTAGAATAACGAAAGCAAATAAGATATCGTTAGCAGCACCACTTAGTAAATATTTTTGTTGAGGTTTTTAAATAACAATAGTAAAATTCATATATCGAGGTGGAGAATCATTTATTATTTGATATAGAACAAGAAAGTTAAATAAATATAATTTTAAAACTTTGGTGTAACTATTTTTGTCCTTCAATGAGAAACTATTTCAAATTTTACAAATAAGACCTAAGAAATTTAATTGAAATTTTAATCTTGCAAATTTGAATTATAAGGCACATTTGCATATATCTAAACATACTTTCATTAATAAATATAATATAAGTAATCAAAATATATTCTTTTAATATTGAGAAAATCACATACTAAACCAATTATAATTTCGAAATTAATGTTTTTGCCAATATCGAAACATAAATTGCTTTTATTTATAAACAGTTACAAAAAAAGGAAATAAACAACACAAGCATTATTACAAATAGCGGGCTCGGCTATTTATAATAATAAAATTATTTGATAGATAATAAAATAATTACGGATGCTGGTGAAGTTCCTTCAAAGGTCCAGGGCGTGCGTGGTATTGGTCAATTAAAATAAATATACAACAACTTAATACATAAAATAAAACACAGCGGCGTCCTTAAATTTTGTATTTATATTTACATAATAAGAAATTGAAACTCGTATATTTAAAAGCAATTAAAACAAAGTAATATGTACACGTGGAGTGGTGGATAAGTAGATTATAATTAACACAAAAAATACTCTGAAACGAACGTTAAATGGGGTAGTAAATTAAGGGTTAATTAATATGTATATAAAATAACCTCTGTATCGAAGAATACAGAGCTTACCTTTTGATTTGCGGCGATGGTAGCCACGTGGTCTTCGAAAATATACCTTGGTCAAGTATATGCAGAGCGATGTTTTACCGGAGGAATAAGAAATTAGTTAAATTAATATGGATTCGCTTAAAAGAATAATATATATAGAACAATACAGAATTACCTTAGAAGCGAAAGAGGCTGGACAGCGTGGTGAGTTCCATTGTGTGCTTGAACAGCACGATGAGCGATGTGTGTTTTCTCACGAAAGGTTCGCAAGAGAAGAAGGAACTGTTAGTTTTCGTGTCGATAGGAAAGTCTAGAACGGTTGGTTTTTGATGTATCGAAGAGGGGGTCGATATCTCGAATAATAGTGAATTAAACGCGCGACCTGAAGACGTCGTCTTTCAATGTCATAATTATTCTTAAAATAACCCTTGTGACATAAGCTTCCTAACGATATCAAACACGACACATAAAAGAAGATGTAAATAATATTAAATTAAGAATTTAAAAATTGGAATGTACTAGAAGAAATTCGACCGTTACTGTTATCGGTTGACGGTCCAGGTAGAAAGAAGGGTCGTCGGCGGTTAAGAAGGTGACAAAAGAAATAGAAATACTTTCTCTTAGACACGAATATGTACAGTTGTACAAATGAATTAAAAAATGTCTTAGTTAAATATAATTAAATGATATATTTAAAGACGAAATATATGTATTAATTAAGTGAATTAAACTTCTATACGCTAGGCGTAACAGCATAAATTAAAGTTTTTCACTATGTGTTGAATCCATATTTCTTTTGCAATATCTTTAACTTACTATAATACTTCTTAATGTATGAATTCTCCAATTTTGAATTTGTTAATGAATTTATATTTGTACAGGGTTATCTATGATAAATTATTCAAGCTCTATCATCGTTATTATAGCATATATGTAAAATTTTTCAAATGAAAGTTGTGTGGCTGTAACTGAGTTTTCTTTACATGCCATCAAAAATACAGTGGCGTGCAGGTTTAATAGGTTACAAAAAATTATATTTTATATATATATTTTATATTATATAATATTTTTGTGACCTTGGTATGATGGTAAACTCAAACAGTCGGCGATTAAAGGTCTGGTTTATTACTTCAAAGTATATATATTTAAAATAACCCTACATGTTTCGGCAATCATGCCTTTATCAAGGATACAAAAAATATAAATGACAGAATATAAATGTCAAGTGACTTGACATTTATATTCTGTCATTTATATTTTTAACATTCTAAACTTTGTTCTGTAAGGTGCGTTCCTTTATTGGACAGTATGTCTTTAAATATAGAAAAACTTCGCTCAACATTAGAGTTAGTGAGTGGAGCATAGAAATAATAATCTTTAAATTTAATATATCTACCGATTTCCGTATTTTGAACATTACTACAAAAACCTTTCAGGACATTAAAATCAGGGCTAGGTGCGAATATTGCATCAATATTATTAAGCAAAACCAACTCTGTCTCTGCGCCTGTATGACTTATGAGAGGATAGTGTCTCTTCCGCAGTCTATTGATAAGTGGCACTTCCTTAATAAAATAGTCAAAATGGATGAAAATGTGCAAATATTTACCTGTTTTATACCAAATAACAAAAGTAAACGTGCAGCAAAAAGAGCACATACGGTATTATATCAATTTTTATAGAAAGATAAATAATATATTCAGTTTTAGTAGAAAAAAGCATTTAGGTGAAGTAAATGAAAACGAACATATAGATACACTGCTACATTTTGACATTTGTATTCCATTTAAAAAAATATTATATTTTGTATCTCAATAAATCTGCACGCCACTGTATTTTATCAATAGTAACGATGATAAAGCGTAGGCAATGTATAATGAATAACTCTGTATGCTTATCTACAGAAAAAATCAACATGTTTAAAGCTTATATTTGTTTCTTCTGGCATTCTTTATAATTTTCACACACCCTTTATTGCTTCGCCGTAAAATTAAATTATGATAAAGTATATGTAATATCTAATTTATTTTTCTATTTTTTCTGAAATGAAGTTATAAATATTCTGTCATTGTGTACTTACTATTTGGCTTTTGTGCATTTGGTATAAGTATTGAAGTAAAATTTCATTCATATTTTACGACCATTTCTTTCTAAGAAATCTCTCAACGGATATTTTAGCATTTCATTCATATACATATACCTTGAGTAGCCTATTTGTATTTTTTTGCGGCTATAAAGCAATTTAAAATACAGTTTAGAAACTATTTATTAACATAACCAACAAATAAATTAAACTGTTACTTGTTAATAAAATAAAATAAAACAATAACTTTGTTGTATATACCACTTTATTCACATATAATCGTGACCGCGGTTTCGACATACAATGTCATTATCAAACTGCAAAAGTTACAGGCCTATATAGAACTTATAAATGACACAAAAATATATGGGGGTGGTTTATGATGTTATTTAAAATTACTACTATATACTTAACTATTATATACAACATTGGAAAAGAGGTGTATATATAAGGTCCAACTGTTCGTTTAAAACGATATCTATTGTGTTGTGTCGGCTTTTAAAAATCTCTAGAGAACACAGGAGGTCATATACACTAAAGAAGACAGATTCAACATTCGCAAACCATCTTATTACAGAAAGACATACATTTGGTTACCGTAAAATATTGCATTTGGCCGAGAAAGGTCGTTTAATTAAATTAAATTAAATATTTTAGAGGCTCTAGAGATTTTTAAAAGCCGACACAACACAATAGATATCGTTTTAACCGAACAGTTGGACCTTATATATACACCTCTTCTCCAATGTTGTATATAATAGTTAAGTATATAGTAGTAATTTGAAATAACATCATAAACCACCCCCATATATTTTTGTGTCATTTATAAGTTCTATGTAGGCCTGTAACTTTTGCAGTTTGATAATGACATTGTATGTCGAAACCGCGGTCACGATTATATGTGAATAAAGTGGTATATATAACAAAGTTATTGTTTTATTTTATTTTATTTTCGAAATGAATTACCACAAAGTTACGGCTACCAGTATTAATTTTGTTACTTGTTAATTTGGCCAAGTTAAATACAATACATATTACATTATAATAACCGCCTGCATCTTATACTATCTGTAGTTTCTCAAGGATCGGTACTGAATCTTCTCTACACAAGCAATTTACCAACTAGATTGACAGTAATAACAGCGACATTTGCGGATGACACTGCCATACTCTTATCGTAGAGGGACCTGCAACTGCAACTAAATACTTACAAAACTGTTAATGAAATCCAGTGCTGGTTGAAAAAATGCCGTATGAAAACTAACGAGTCTAAATCCCTAGGTCAAATAGTTAGGCATGTATTGAACAGGAGACTCATGTGTTGGAAACATATCTTCACAAAGCGCAAACGATTAGGACTAAAGTTGAATCAACTTTAATGGATTATCGAAAGAAATTCTAAACTAAATTTTGAAAACAGACTGCTAATGTACAAACCCGTTCTGAAACAAATCTGGTCATACGGTGTCCAATTATGGGTTACAGCGCCCACAAATAATAGTGAAATATTTCAAAATAACGTATTACAGAGGATAATAGATGCTCCTTAGTATATTTCTAATTCTATCCTTCAACGGGAACTATTAATTCCCTCTGTGCAAGAAATAATTACTGAAAACAGTGTAAAATACTGTGGGCGAATATCAGTTCACCGAAATCTGCAAAGTCAAAGTTTGTTTTAGGAAAGAGAAACAGTGCAAAAATTAAACTGTCTGACCTAGTTACCAGGTTTACTTAGGATACAGACTACTAGAATACTACTAGACTACTAGACTACTAGAATTTGCTTTAGCGAATTAACGAACGTGATTAATATATGAGTGTCTTAATTGATTAACAATAGTTAAGCAGTACACTTATTGAAGTTTACTCCGTAAGTCCTCTTTTGTAGTAACAACAACATGTTAATTGTCAATGAATTCATATTGCCGCACTATTGGAGTTAAGAAAATAATAACAGCTCGCTATGAAAACATTAGGTTCTCCGGTAAACCAGGACAACTTTTACAGAATAAGTTACAGTCTCTGATTTAATCAGATTCTCTTTTAATGTGATGAATAATGGTGATATTTGTAAAATGTATAAAACCCCTTACCACATATTCTAAATACGTATTTCGCAGAGCAGAGTAAAGCTCACACAAAAGTTCTGAATCACTTTACAAGACGTCCACGAATACAGTGTATTAGTGAAGCCTAAAATCGATACGATTATTCAGAAATCGATTATTTTTTCAACTAAGACCGTGATTTTTAATCGATTCTTCGTGAAACCGATTATTTTGGAATCGATTTTTTTTGACCGAATCGATTAATTTCTTTTAGTCTTTCTTATAATGACAAGGTTTTAATATTAAGTGTTAAACAATTTTTCACAAAATTTAACGAGATATAAAATTTGCTTGAGTATACAAGGCAATCCAAATTAAGTGTTCACCATTGGTAACTTTGTTATTATTAAAGATACAAGATTGTTTAAATTAGCAAACTAGTAGTACTTTTAACGCTCTTTAAGATGGATGAATTAAAAAACACAAATGAGCAGCGCGTTTTCGAGTTTTCCCGAAAAATATGTTTTTTTCAAATGGAAACCCCTGTATATTATATCATTTTCTGTTAGAAATTCAATTTTTAAACAAAAAATTTTATAAGAACTTTTTTACTGGGATTAAAAACACTTGAGTTATAATGTATAAACAAAAACAGCTAAATAATTTTTATAAACTTTATTTTATACATAAACATATCATTAAAAGAAAATAAAAATCACTGATTTTTTCATAGAAGATGTTCAAAAATGTTGTTCAATACATTTTTGAACACGTTTCTGAACTTGTCGAACTGCTTTTAGTATGGTCCTACCATCTATTTGGTTTATCTTTTCACTAACTGCAATTTTTAGGGTGTTTACGTTTTCGTACCTTTGCTTATAAATCTCTGTCTTTAAATAATCCCATAAAAAAAAATCAAGCGGTGTTAAATCTGGCGATCGGGGAGGCCACTGAATAGGACCATTTGTTCCTATCCATGAATTGTTAAAAATAGTATTTAAAATTTGATGAGTACCTCTGTAGTTGTGAGCAGGTGCGCCATCCTGCTGAAAATGCAGATTCTGTCTACTTATGAGATCAATATCGTCTAAGAAATTATTCAAAATTTCAGTAAAAAATTCTATGTACCTTTCACCAGTTAGAGTGCCCTCATAAAAGAAAGGACCAACAATCCTTGAACCAATTAAACCGCACCAAACATTAAAACTGTAACGGACTTGCGGGCGTCTTGGATGTACTAAAAGAAGATTTTCCTTTGACCAGTAATGATGATTTTTTGTATTGTACATTCCAGAATTTGAGAAATTTGATTCATCGGTCCATAAAATATAACGAAAGTTGTTTACATTTTGGCGACAAAAGTTAAGATACCAGTGGCAAAAAACATTCTTCTCTCTGGATCCCCTGGCAAGAAATCTTGAACTGGTTTGTACTTATAAGGAATGAATTTGTGTTTCTTCAGAATCTTATGCACAGTACCGTGACTCAAATCAGATTCCTTGATAATACCTAGTATGGAATTCTCACGGTTGGCCTCAAAATATGCAAGAACTAGAATTTCCGTGGCCTCGCTTATTATAAAAGTCCTTCTTGTTCTTGTTTTGGCAAAAACACTCTCATTGCCTCTAAATTTTCGGTACAGTCTCAGAAAAAATTGCTCATTTGGTTGTGTTCGGAGTGAATATAATTCAGCGTAGTGTTCTTTTGCCCTCCTAGAAGATTTTCTGCACACTAAATAAGATTCTAACATATCACACTTTTCTGCATGGGTAAAAATCATTTTTTTGTCAAATTAATTAATAACTAGCAAAATGAAATTTATGAGTGAAAGACTAATAAAACTGTACTAATATTTGACGTTTACTAGAAAGAATTAACGTCGTTATCATAGAAACATAGAAATGCACTTGACTTAGCTGTTTTTGTTTATTCACTATAACTCAAGTATTTTTAATCCCAGTAAAAGATTTCTTATAAGATTTTTTGTTTAAAAATTGAATTTCTAACAGAAAATGATATAATATACAGGGGTTTCCATTTGAAAAAAACATATTTTTCGGGAAAACTCCAAAACGCGCTGCTCTTTTTTTTTTTAAATTCTTCCATCTTAAAGAGTTAAAAGTACTACTAGTTTGCTAATTTAAACAATCTTGTATCTTTAATAATAACAAAGTTACCAATGGTGAACACTTAATTTGGATTGCCCTGTATACTCAAGCATCATAATAACATCACTAATTTAAGAAAGCACCTTGAACGAAAATACACAGAATATACCAGTTCTCCCGATAAATTAAAAAAAAGGCTTCGTTCATTATTAAAGAATAAAATTCAGTTATCGAAGCAGATCTTTCATGTACTACCTCTTGCCTCAGTAGCTCTGAAGTCATTTTCGTTAAAAAAAATCGATTTTTCTGAATCGATATTATTTTTTGCCCGATATATCGATTCACAGAATCGTATGAATAAAGGTATTCGATTCTTTGAATTGATTTTCTGGCATCACTACAGTGTATACATGTATACGTAAAAGCAAGGTAAAAGGAGCTGTATACAGTAGATAAACAAAGTTGAAATCACAAAACAAATGTGCAATAACTGTTTATTCAAAATGAATTGCAATTGTTTCGCTACACAATACGATCATTAGATTAAAAAATTTACTCAAACTCTTTCCAAAAAAAAGATGGCCTAAAAAAATAAGTTCACGCTAAGACATCTGTATACAATTAAACGTAGATGAAAATGGAAATAAAGCAATTAGAACGCATTTCTCAGAAAACATCCTACATAAATATAAACTCTCATAATTATATTCCAAACACTAAATACAGCATTAAAAATTGCTGGAAATCCTAAAGTCTTAGAGACGATGTATTTTCAATATTGTCTTATTTTAAAATTTACTGATTGTATGTATAAAATGCAATTTATTAAACAATCACTATCCGACAGCTCGGTGCATATATTTGCATATTTTCTTTAGTAAGATAGTGAAACCCCACAGGAAAGGAAAAAATAGAAATGCCATTTATTGATCGCCATGTTTTCCCGCTAGGTATGCATAACAACTATTACAACTATCTCTTTTTTCTTGAATAATTCAATCAAAGATATTTGTGATGAATTCATCAGAAATAACGAATTATAATTATTTAAATTTTGAATCTAATGTATTTATTTAAAGTCAAATATATTAGAATTAAAGAAAAATTGATTGTTGAAGCCGTTAGTTCGTAACAGGTAATCATATTGATAAACAAAAAAAAACTGTAACTTATTTTTTATCACTTTATTATAACAGGTAACGTTCCTACAGTTTTGACATTAAAAACGTGTCATTCTCGAACCAAATTAACAATTCGTATGAGAAAGATAGGAACAATTGTACAGGTATATATAAGTTACATCCAAAAATAATCCTAGCCTTAAGATATAATTAAGAGATAATTGCGTATGGGGAATTTCCGAAGTATAGTGTTAAGAAAATAGATTAAGATAGTTGTGAATTAATAAGAATGCGAACTTGGTTTCGACCTATGCCCAAGCCAGAATTACTGTCAGTTTAACACTTAATAGTATACTTAAAATAGCAGCTTGACTATGGCATCTTCTCCGAACCCTTTACTAGCAGATATTTTTGTCACATTTAGAAGATAAAATAATGAACTCCAGCTTAGCTAAAATAGTTATTTACGATACAAGTGTTAAAAGTGCGATTTTATTTCACGAGTAAAAGTTTGCGACACGAGCGTTAGCGAGTGTCGCAATTTACGAGTGAAATAAAATAGCATTTTTAACACGTGTATCGTACAATATTTTTTCTACAAACACAATTTTTATTATAAAATATAATGAGACTCCACTGACCAAATTTGACAGCTCATGAATACGTTTTGACACAACTGGACGCAACCGTTAAATTACGTCAAATGAATTTGTCACAATTTGTACAAAAGATGAGTTCGTGTATTAATAAAGAAAATGAAGTAATACCGAGTGCAATAATTGAAGCCGCTGATAAAGCGACATTAGATTTGTTGCCCTCAAAATCTAGGCAACAATATGAAATTGCGTACAAAAGGTTTATGGAATGGTGCAGATGCAATAATGTGATAGGTAAATTTTGCGAAAATGTTCTACTAGCATATTTTAAAGAAAGGTCTAAAATTTGGGAATCTTCTACTCTTTGGTCACATTTTTCGATGATAAAACTTTTGCTAAATATAAAAGACAACCATGATATTAGTAAATATTATAAACTTATTGCATTTTTGAAACGGAAAGGAGAAGGTTACCTACCAAGAAAATCAAAAATATTGACAAGACAAGAAATTGATAGATTTATTTCTGAAGCATCAGATGAAAAATATATGCTGTTCAAAGTAGCTGTTGTTATGTGTATATTTGGCGCTTGTCGCCGGGAAGAGTTATGCCGTATGACTGTGGATGACATTGAAGATAGAGAAAATGTGTTAGTAGTTACTATACCAGATACTAAAACCAATACTCAAAGAATATTTACCGTTATTGGCTCATATATAAACTTGTATCGCAAATACAAAGCATTACGTCCATCTAATATAAAACATCGACGTTTATTTATTAAATACGCTAATAATAAATGCACAAGTCAAGCGGTTGGAATAAATTCGTTTGGCAAGATGCCTGCAATTATCGCAATGTTTTTGAAATTGCCGAATCCAGAATCTTATACGGGACATTGCTTCCGACGTTCATCTGCTACTTTGCTAGCAGATTCTGGTGCAAGCTTATGCTCAATTAAGCGACATGGAGGCTGGAAAAGTTCCACCGTTGCTGAAGGTTACCTAGAGGATTCTCTAGAAAATAAAAACAAAATTGCTCACTCCATCTTCCCAGATCTATCTAATAATTCTATTGCAAATGATAATTTAAATCACGATATTTTAGTTCCTATGAACTATTTGTCTACAAATAATAATTCTGCAAGTACAGCAACACATGGAATAAATATCTTCAATTGCACAAACTGTACATTTAATATTAATTATCCAAAGAAGATGTAATTTTCATTGTAATAAAAATTATTTGATATGTACGGAATTTTCTCTTATCATTTACTTTTAACACAAGTGTTAAAAGTGGCTTTTTTAACACGCTACGCTATAAAATCGCATTTTTAAGTGAAGTTAGCCGTGTCAAAATGTCAACTTTTAACGGGGTTTGTAGAAAAACACATTTATTTTTGGTATAGATATGTCGACGATGTGCTAGCTTTGAGACAACTCAATCATTTTCTAAATAATTTTATTAGTACACAATCCAAGATTACCTATACCTTAGAATCCGAAAAAGACAATCACATCAATTTCTTAGATTTTTCCCTAAAAGAGAACTACATAATTCAATTAGTTCTAATACTTACAAGGACCAACTATCACAGACACTACTATTTTCCACAAATTAGCACTGTAAAGATTTGCGCTGGAGTTCTCACTTATTTTGTGTCGGATAATATTTAACTATAATAATTCTTTATCGTATCCAACGTATAATGTATACCCTTAATTTTGATTTTATATTAGTGTTTGAACTTTTGCTCGATGATGTGTTGCAGTTCGAATGAATGTCTCTTGTTTGTTGTTAGGATGAGACTCTGGTTCTTGCTTTTTTTTAAAATACTACAAGTAGGCAAAATTCGTCATTACCCCCACAAAATATTACATATATGATTGTTTCGGCCTTTACTTAATGAAATTCCATTATAACTATTAAGATAAAATAAAACAAATTTTATGAATTTCACTTTTTAATTATCACTGTAACGAGTCGTTTCGCACCAACCTGGGCTTCGTCAGACATATAACTGACATATGTCTGACGAAGCCCAGGTTGGTGCGAAACGACTCGTTACAGTGATAATTAAAAAGTGAAATTCATAAAATTTGTTTTATTTTATCTTAATAGTTAAATATTACATAATTGATAATGCGAACCGTATCGATTGTGCGGCCAGATGATGAATTCATTGGAAGGAATTTTGAAGGTCTTGGTAGATGGTGTCTGCTAGTAATAATACCCGGTAGTATACTTTTAAACTATGCTAATTAAGTCCTAATCTTAAAACTAAGTATAATGTTTAGATTACATTCTATTCATCTGAATGCAATTTTATTGCAGTTCATTTGAGAAAAGTGAAATTATGAATAGATAAGGAGATGAAAAACTGGGCATTGAAAACGTTCTATAATTAAATAATAAATCAATGTAGAAATAGTCTAATAAAAAACTTGTACATGTAAAGGATATCGATTCTTAGAATAAAGGTAAAGGTTTACAATTTAAATAAGATAAGTAAAATGTCGGTATACAGGGTGTCAATTTGAAGCGAACATTATTTAATTCTAATTAACTAAACTATACATATATTTAAGAAAAATAAACAAAAATTGTTTTTGTCGCGCATAAGAATAGCGACGATAATCACGGCTTGAATGAATCACTCTTCCCCTTGACCATTTATATAGTCCTTAGATTTTCGAGATTCTTCTGTGTCTAGATTGTTCGGCAAAATCCTAGGACGTGCTGACAGGCATAGCTGGTGATGTCATAGCTTAGGACATCGACTGACGTAACGTAGCATGTCGCAGATCGCAATCAGTTTTAAATCCCAAACAAAATGATCTCATTTACTTTTCAAAAAGAAAAAGAAAATTGGAAGAATATAAAAAACCGGAAGTTTATAAATTGACTTGCTCATGGTATAATGGCTTTTACATAGGCCAAACCGGTCGTTCCGTTGACATTAGATATAAAGAACATTTACGATTATTTAAAAATAATATTCCGGATTCTAATTTCGCAAACCTTATTTTGGAAAGACGACATCTTTTTCCTGAGTTCATTAGCACACAGTCAGAA
Organism: Melolontha melolontha; assembly: GCA_935421215.2. NCBI lineage: Eukaryota > Metazoa > Arthropoda > Insecta > Coleoptera > Scarabaeidae > Melolontha > Melolontha melolontha. Next base: position 159,546,822 of record OW285237.1, on the reverse strand, counting down.
AAAAAGGTTTTAAATTGAATATATTAGGATTCGTAGAAATTTATAAGGTATTTTTAACGACTAGCTAGACATATTTAAAATTAATCTTTTCAATATTCTTATTAATCCACAACAACTTTAATGTATTTTCTTATTACTATACACCTCCGTAGTCACTTAATTACATCTTAATTTAGTTATTTTTGGTCGTAGTTTATATATACCTATATAATTGTTTCTATATTTCTCATACGTATTGCTATGAATAGAGAGTTCGTAGTTGACTGAACCACTATTCACCACAATACTGTACAACTTTAATGCTCAATCGGTTAATTTTCTTTTATGAGACAGCTTTCTTCTCCGGGTTTCCAATGGGAAAAACGTGGTACTTCTCTTCTACAAAAGTTAATGTGGGCGCCAGAATTAAAAGTTCAAACAAAGGGAAAGAGAAAGTCACAGTTTCCACATTACAGTTTATTATAAAAAAGAATAAAAAAATTTGAATCTTTATGAAGTATAAAAACTTGTGTATAACAATAACACATAGAGGTAAACTTAATTTGCTGGGGGTGACGGCTAAGCAAATTTAAACGTCCGCTTATGACTCGCGAAACAAAATGAATACAAATAAATTCCAAAGATATTTTTCTCTATCTCCCCAGAATAACAAACTCAAATATAAACAGAATAAAATCTGTCAAACCGATATAACTAAGACCTGCGCGATGCCACAAGTATAAAAACCAACCTTGAAAATAAAACGTTCTAGAATGTAACGTTAAAAAATTTACTATTAAAATATATATATAAATTCATAAAATGAATAAATAATACAATAAAATACATACAGTCAAGAAATAATATTATAAATGTAAAATAAAACTTACGTAGGTTTTTATTTTATGACCTTAAGAGCACGTGCAAGTAAGAGATTAAATTAAATCAAAATTACGAGTTTTCAAACTCGTATAAATTCGATAATGAAATAAGGCAATCGCAAAACACAATGAATTCAACAACAAAAACCGAATTTAATTGAAATAAAAGATAAAAAAGTTTTATCTCCCAATATACAACTCTCTTACTTCGATATCAAGACGTGTCTGTCGCTCGGAAACATGCAGCACGCATCCCTAACATAAAAGAAAATTACAGCTATCAAAAATATTGCCCAGCAAGTCCAAACGGCTTCCAGGAACTGCACTAATCAAAACCTAACAATTCAAAAATAAATCAAAATACAATTAATATGCATACAATATACAGAGTTATCATAAAATATAAATTTAATATTAAAATAATATTTTTTACTAAATGTTGCAGGGAAAAATCCACTGCAGTATGTTAATTTCATTTGAGAATGACATGCTTTTAATGTGAAAGCTGCAGTAACGTTATCTTTTATAATAAAGTAATGAAAAATAGAGTACTAATACTTTTTTCTATATCAACATTGTAATTAATTTTTTTAATATTAGTATATTAATTAATAAAATATTAATTGAAGAAATCTACATATAAGAAAACCTAAATAAACTGAAATTTAACAATTAATTAAACGTCTATGGAACAGTATAGTCTGTCTTATCTTTATATTCATCTCCGAAAGTTGGTTATAAAATAAGGAACTAATAAACAAAATATATAGCAAAATAAAGGAAATATATATATATAATCGGCCAAACATTCCTTTCGGAATAGGGCCGCTCCTAGAGTGGAGCTCTTGTATTCATTGTTTTGCGGTGAATAACTCCGCTTGGTTTCGATAGTTTCATAAATTGGTGGTTTTCGCTCTCCTCACGATCCTTCCCCATTCCTCCCTATTTCTAGCTATCTCGGTTAAGTTCCTTATCTTCAATTTTTTTGCATCTCCCATTACTTGGTCCTCCCACCTTGTTCTGGGTCGCCCCCTCGGTCTGTCCTCCACCGGTTTCCAGTCTTTTATTCTCCTGATTATCGTCTCCTCTGTTCTTCTTTCTATGTGTCCCCACCATCTTAGCCTTTGCATCTTAATATATTTCACCATATCCTCTCCTTCCATGATGTTTCTTATTTCGTGATTCCACCATATACGGTATTGTTCTTCTCCTTCCATTTTCTTCGGCCCCAGAATCTTCCTCAGGATTTTCCTCTCAAATATTTCTAGGTTTTCTTCGTCCTTGCTGGTAAGGCACATTGTTTCCGCCGCATATGTTACTACCGGCCTTATTGCTACTTTGTACATTTTTAGCTTGGTGTTTTTGCTTAAGTTTCTGTCATTTAGAAACCTCTGATAACGCCAATATGCTCTATTTCCAGCCTGTATGCGCGCTTTGATTTCGGTACTCCTATCATTTTTACTGTTTATGTTTACCCCCAGATATTTTATATTTTCCACTCTCTCAAATTGGTATTCACCTATTTGTATCACGTTTCTGTTTATCTTTCTTCTGGTAGTGATCATGTATATTGTTTTATCTTTGTTTATTTCTAGTCCTCTAATTTTCGCTTCTTCTGCTATATTCAATAGTGCTTCCTCTAGGCTTTGCCTGCTTCTTGCGACTATGGCTATGTCGTCTGCGTACCCAATGAGTTGTACCGAACTTTGTATAATACTTTTCTTGATTTCGGTTGCCCTGACCACTCCATCCAGTGCGATATTGAAGAGCGTTGTTGACAATGCGTCTTATTGTCTGACACCATTATCTATCTCTAACTCGTCTGTTACGCCTTCATTAGTTAGAACTCTTGCTCTGGATCCCTTCATCGTCATTTCAGTAAGTCTTATTAACTTTGAGGGTATTTCCATTTCTTTCATTTCTTTTAGTAATTTCGATCTGTTAATACTATCAAATGCTTGTTTGAAATCTATGTAAAGTGAATGAAGTTCTATATTATGTTCGTAACATTTTTCTATTGCTTGGGTCATGACATGTATTGCGTCTATCGTTGATCTGCCTTTTCTAAATCCTTGTTGGTAGTCTCCTAGTTTTTTCTCAGTGTACCTTTCTAGTCTCTGTTTGAGGATTGATGTTAATATTTTGTAGGTCGTATTCAAAAGCATAATTCCTCTGTAATTACTGCATTGCATGGGGTCACCTTTTTTGAATATAGGAATCAGTGTTCCACTTCTCCATTCCCTTGGCATGATCTCTTGCTTCCAAACTTCTCCAATTATGCAGTGAATTCTTTTAAGTAGTTCCTCTCCTCCATTTTTAATCAGTTCGTTATTTATTTCATCGGGTCCCGGTGTTTTGTTGTTTTTTAATAAATTTACACATTCCAAGAATTCTTCATAAGTAGGCTTTCCTTCTTCTGTGTCGTCCTCTTTTGTTTTTTCCTCTCCCTTTTCAATTCTTCCTTTTTCCTGGTAGAGCTCTGCAAAGTGTGCTATCCATTTTTTTTTCTCTATTTTAGCTTGTGTCCTTTTAGTTTTATCCTGTGATTTAATAAGTTCGAACAGTTTTCTACTATTTTTGCTGTTTTTCTCCATGTACTCCATGAATTCATTGATCCATTGTTCCTTTTTCTTCCTGCAGCACTTAGATGCTTCTACTCTTTTTGCCCTGTAGTTCTCCAGGTCTTGTGTTCTTCTATTCCTGATCCATTTATTCCTCGCATGGTTTTTCTCGTCTATCTTATGCTTGCATTCTTCATCGAACCACTCTCTGTAATTTCTTACTCCTCTTTGTCCTAGTACTTTTTCTGCACCGTGTATTAGAATCTGTTTAATGTTTCTCCATTCCATTTCTATGTTATCCTCCATACACCTTCCCAGTTCTTCCTTCATGCTTTGTGTATACTTTTGTTGTACCTTCGGGTTTTTTAATCTCTCTACGTTCCATTTTCTTAATTTTTTTTGTATTTTCGTATTCCTTATTATTTTCATCTTCATTGCAGCTATTATTAGGTAGTGATCTGAGTCGACATTAGCTCCTCTGTATGTGCGTACATCGTGCACCACTTTCATCCATTTTTGTGAAATCAACATGTGATCTACTTGATTACCTTTGTCACTTCCTGGTATGGCCCATGTTATTTTATGTTCCATTTTGTGTTTATATTTCGTGCTTACTATAAACGTGTTAGTGATAGACGCCAGGTTACACAACCTGTCTCCATTGTCATTTGTGTCGTTGTGTATTGTCTCTTTCCCAGCCACGGTTCTGTTGTAATCCTCTTTCCCTACCTTGGCGTTAAAGTCGCCTATTAGTATTAGTATGTCATTTTTGGGGATATTATCGCACACCTTTTCCAGCCTTTCATAAAATTCTGTTTTTTCATTTTCGTCAGTAACTTCAGTAGGTGCGTATACATTTAAGATACTAAGATTAGCTTGTTTATTTTCTATTTGTATATAAGCCAATCTGCCGTTTATTGCCCTGAATTCTATTACCCTGTCTCTCAATTTCTTACTAATGATAAATGCTACTCCATTTCTACCTTGCTTTCTTTCCCCAGAGTAATAAGTTGTGTATTGATTCTTGTCAATTTTGCCATCGTCTTTCCATCTTATTTCTTGTACTGCTAGAATTTCGACCTTATATCTAATCATTTCTCGAGCGATCTCTTCCATTTTCCCTGGTGCCAACATTGTTCTTACATTCCAGGATCCCAGCCTTATTGTATTCTTTTCCTTATTCTTCTCATCTGTTTTCCTCTTTAACCTTCTCCTCGATACAAGAGTGTTTGTGGTGTTCGTTTTATTTCCCACTCTTCCTTGATATTGCCCTACTCCTTCTATGGTCGCGGTCGTTTCTTCTTGGACAGCTGTTTCCAAATTGCCTTGCTCCTCCGTATTCTTATTCAGTTTCCAGGTCGTGTTCATTATATCCTTTCCTTTGCCAATTCTGTTTTTATTCGCTTCCTGCCTCTTATCCTTTTTCGTTTCCTGTTCGTTTACTTTATTTTCGTCCTCTTCTACTCGTATTAGTTTTTTGTCACAACTTTTTCTAGGTTTTCCTTGCTTTTGATCCATCTCCACTCTACTCCATCTACTGTAACCCTATTATATCCGATCTTTACCATTTTCCCTTTCTTTTTCCCTTCTCTGGCAAAGTCTCTGATCAGCTTATGCTTTTCTCTCTCCTTCTTTGTCAAATCGTTGTTAATAAAAATCTTTTCTGTCTCCAGGTCTCTTAGTTTCGATTTATTTTCCATTACCCTAGTCTTATCTTCCATATTTTCCAGCTCTAATAAACACGTTTCTGTTCCTATCCGGGTTGCTGCCTTGACCATCACGTCGACTTTTAGATATTTTTTTATCAGATTCTCCGTCACTCCTTTTAGTGCGGTTGGGTCCCTTGTATCCATACGTAGTCCACTCATCACAATATTATTTTTCCTTCTTTCCTTTTCCATCCATTCCATGGTATTTCTTACTTCCCTTAATTCATTTGTGGTGTCTGCAGTTTCTCTCTTTATTTTCTCATTTTCTTTTTTTAGATTTTCATTTTTTAGCTTTACTTTAGCTATTTCTTCCTTAAAGAGCACTTGCTCCGATCTTATCCGCTGCACATCTTCCTTTATTTGCTTCTGATCATTTTGTATTTCTTTCATCAAATTTAATATTAAGTCTAATTTATCTTCTTCCTTTTTTTGGTACAATTGGGCTTCTTGCTGTTTTTTTACTTTTTCCAAATGTGGTGTCGGTCTCCTTTACTGCTTTCCTTTTTTTTGTATCATCGGTAGAATAATCATCGCTGTCCATTTTCGTTTCTTTTATTTATTTGTTTCCGGGGCCACTCTATTGTAAGCACGGCCCTGTACTGTACACGTGAAAGAACGTGAAAGAAAAAACGTCCAGTCCGACAAAACAAGTATTTATCGCGTGTCTCTGAACTGCGAAAAGAAATCGACCCCGGTCAACCCGTCGAAGGTCGACTTCTTATCAATGTTTTGTTTGTTATTGTTTTATACTAAATTTCTAATCCTACCTTACGAGTATATAACTTATTATATCCAGTTTTCTTTCCTTTTTCTCATTCCCTAATCACTTTCTATTGTTTTTCACTGTTTCACTACTATTTAATTATTTTCTTCGGAGCGATTGTCACACGTGTACCACACTAAAGGAAATACTTACCCGGAATAACCGGAAGCGAGTGAGTAAGACAGGATAAGTGAAATTCCAAAATACGGAGAAAGTAAAAAAGTGCGAGTGGAGATGGTATTACTACTTAATACTGATGCTGATGAACAATGACAAGTCCTTTAGAAATGGGAGACGAAAATACAAGACAATTGAGAAAATTTCATATATGAAGAGAACGTTGATTCACTTTCACGTTGTGGATATATTACAAGGAACGTGGTGTATTAGGCGTACGCACGAATTTATATGCCAAAATAGAAAAATAAGTTAATTCTACTCGACATTTAAGAATACTTAAGAATGACTTAATACGTATGGTATATTCTTCCTATACAAAAAGGTTTAAGTATATCAATACGTTATTGCACGTATTACGCATTTGTTACAAATGAAACAGACACGCAATATACATATCTGTAACTGTACACATGGACAATACTCCTCGTATTTTCAGCATTTACTTCTGCTTAAGACACGTGTTTCTACCATCTATAGGCGTCGTCAGTCAAGCTAGTGAAGCAATGTAATACAAATGATACAAATCTTTTTAAGAACAGATTTGTATCTGTATATACATTTACGCTGAAATCGCCTACAAGATATAGCAAATTTCGTCCTATAAGGTGGCACTATTTAATCGTCAGATGTCACTTATTTTTTCGTTAGTTTCGTTTGATTTTCGTTAGTTAATCTGTTGCAGCCATAATTTCTTAATTTTTTAGATGTGCTTAATTTTGGCGTTAAAGAGTCGTGATGAATCAAGGTTTCATATCATCATTCTGCCCGAGGTCAATATTTCCATCCCTAAATGAACTAAAGTTTGTGCATAATTTGCCGTGAGTTATATAATTACTCTACAGTCTTATTTTATTGCATTTGGCGCCGTAAGTTCCATTTTGAATACTGTACCATCTTTAAAAATCGCATGGAGTTCTTTAGGTGCAATGTATCTAAAAGATCAAGAAATCAAAATCGTAACTACAACAAAGTAACTAGCGAATCGTTGATTGACGAAGGAGATAGTTGTTGAAACTTCATTATAACGATAAGAAATAAATACTAAACTTCTAGTTTAAAAAATTTTATTGTAAATCCACTACAATATTGTTTCGCCATATAATGGCTTCATCAGGTAGATAAAAAACTGAATATTTAAAATAAGTTTGAATATTTATGTACAAATAATTTAGAAAAAATGGTGGTGAAAATTTCTTTTTTACAATGTTAATTTTAGTAGAGGGGAGTTGTTTAAATCTAATTAATCATTTAAAGCTATTTACAATAAAATTTTTGAAACTAGAAGTTTAGTACCTATTTCTTATCGTTAACTAAAGAAGCTCAGCTATAAAATAAAGTTTTATCCACAACTTGACATTTTCTTGTCCACCACTCTTATTTGCTTACAGACTTAAACATATGAAGTATATTTGCTACTTTTCGGTTCCATCGGGGTATTTTGCAATGAACAAGTACACAACTTCTTTTGGGAGTACATTGCACTTTGACAAAGAAATTTCACTAGTTTTAAAGCTAGCTTAAATTTATGCGGATACATTGTTGGTGAATTTATGGTTTTGTAGATTTGAAATAAAGCTAATTACCACTGATTAATTAATTTCTGTCTAGCGAAAACAGTTGGAGAGAAAAATAAAGTTAATATTCGAAATCTCTGACTCACTTTGTATAATAAAACATAAAAACAAAAAACAAATTGCGGCTCAATGGGATTAAACATATAGTCCACAGCCAAATAAGGTAACCACTAGATTGCGCACAATTTTAAAATTTTCTAGTTCGGCAGCTCTCGAAAATTGCAGATAATGTAGATTGCTTTCACAAATTCGTTGTTTGGGTGAATTTTACCTTCCAAATTTGCATATATTTGCGTATGTTACCGTTAAAACACGAAATCAGTCATTTTATAGTTAGAACTAGTTTTATCATAGCCCCTCCGTAAATATCAGTTTTAATTATGCAATTTCTAGAATTTACTATTTATGTTAGCTAATTCTAGTTTTCAGCAAATGTTTTTTAGTTAGAAATAGTTTTGGCTTGTTATAACTAGAGCTAACTGAAACTGAAACAAAGGACCGTTCAACAGCTGTAAGAAAATAAAAAGTTTGTTATTTCGATAGTTATTGACAAAAGCTAGATGTATTTACGAGGAAATTTTTGTTCTTTGTTCGTAAACAAAACAGTAGACTAAAGTAAATAAAAAAGACAAAAGTAGACAATAGAAAAGAAAAAGTATATTATTAAAAAAATATATAAAGAGTTTTTTCTATTTGTTTCCGCAAAGAAAGCTATCGTGGCATTTCGAGTTGCACAGCGCTCCTTTCTTTTTGCAATAATACCTTCTGGAAATGCATGCTTTTTTTCACACACAACTTGCGAAGCCCTGAGGTGCCAACGCCGCATCCCTGGCTGCCGTCCTCAAAGACGTATTGGTTTCTGGAACTTCCCTCGGTTTTAGAAACATCTCCTGACAAACGTCGAATTCTGATCTACAAAGAAACAATTTTTTTTCGTAAACAGCTTGGTTGACTATAACAAAGACACTAACCTAAAAGATATAGCCTAGATAAAACTTACCTGCAATATGATTTATCGAGGTTTCCATCCTTCATTCCAATCTTGTGTATGTCATCATAACTTTTTTCTAACACAACTCCTATGACATTTCTGAAATCTGCTTTAGCTCTGTCCACGTCTGAAATGCGGACTATAACATTATCTCCCAGTTTCACTCAGGGATGGGTGGCATCAGAGATATGTTTCATTTTTTTGGCCTGTTTGGGCAAATTTTTGTGAGCTTCTTTCCTCGTTGACAAAATATGGATCGCACTAGTAGCAGCCTCATTTTTTCTCCAACTTCGCTGGTAGCTTCACCTTCATTCTGTTGCATGTTAATCTCCTCGATTACATTCTGAAGATCTTCCTCGACCTCTATGTTTTTGACGACGTCTGATAGTAAAACTGAACTACTGAGATCTACTCGCGGTTCAGTCCCAAAAATGGCTCTATAGGGCGATTGCCCGATACCTGTATGCAGTACCCGATTTTTCATGAATTGAACAAATTGGAGTCCGTTTGACCATTGTGCTGTGTTATCTTGCATTCACAAGGTGAGCATATTTGCGACATCCTGGTTAGCGCGCTCTACCGACCCCTGGCTTTGACTGTGCCTTGGTTTTCCATTAACTAGTTTTAACTCAGGCCAAAATGAAGTTAATTCCTTAATGATAGAGTTGACAAACTCTCTATATGGTCAGAGTGTAGGATGAAAGGTGCTCCGAATGTCAAAAATATGTTCATCGGTTGAAAAGCCACCTCTCCAGCTCTTTTGCTTTGTAGTGCTCGCAATAAAAAGAACTTTGTAAGATGATCCTGATAGACCATGATGAACATCAACCCAGCATCAGCTTGTGCCTGCATGTCTATTAGGTCCAGGCATCGACTACTTATTTTCTTGTGGAGAATGGGTTTCGAAATCAAACCTTTCCTCATCTTACTCTTCCTCCGTTGACATGTCTCACACATTGATAGGAAAATATTTATCATTTCAGTTGTCACATTAGCATATTTTTTCGAAATTTCATTTTACAGTCTATCTCCACCTCCATGTCCTACAGCAACATAGGCTGATTCAATGACATCGAAAATTTCCTCAGCAGGTAAGTAATATTTCACAGGTTCACTGCTGGATACGAGATTCTTTGTGTCACAAATCTCCAGTACGTTGAATCTTTTTAATCTTCTGTACTGCAAAAGCGTCTCCTTCACGGTACATTTTTATTCTTCAACTGCACTTAAAATTTTATTGTACAGATATCGGGTCATTACACTGTAGTGGCTCTTTTTTCATCGTCCAAAGAAATAATTTTCTCGAAGAAATTCTCCTTACGCATTTTGGAGTTAGGCCTATTCAGCTGACTTTGATCTACACTACTCATGATAGAAAGAAGTTACAAAATAAATCACACACGGGTGAACCATTGAAAGCAGTAAAGGTAAAATAAATTACTACCCTATACGTACGCGTCACTAGACTCTGTGCAAGTTTAAACATGCAAATCTAATTTTAACTGACTCATTTTAGTTAAAACTGGTTTTAACTAGTTCAAACTGTAAACTAAGTAATGCAGTCCGTAAATTCTAGTTTTCCCTACATGTACCAATTAATTCTAGTATTGCCTAGTTAAAACTGGTATTCACGAAGAGGCTATAATAAAACTAGTTTAACTAAACTAGACTAACTAGGAAATCCGAGTATTGACTGATTTCGGGTTTTAACGGTAACATACATCTCTTTACACACAAGCTTTTTCAATACGAAAAAAAAATGTTCAACGCTATTCACCATGGAGATTATGTAAATCATACTGCCCTCTGGGAATATCAATATCCCTGAAAAAAGATCCATTTCTGCACGTTTTTTGAAATATCTTGTAATTTTCAATAGTCGAGACAAATATAAGTGTATCTCGTCAAAAGGAATCTATTGGTACCATCCGCGACGTTCTAGATTTAAAATTGACAGACTCAGGATTGTCCAAGGCTTAGGGTCTTATGCCACTTATACCATTAGGGAGCTTCAGCCGAGCCCCAGTGCAGTTACCTGAAAAATCCTGATGGACGTCAGTTATAATGTATATATGAGAATTATTAAAAAAAACACAGCATCAAAAAAGCTTTATTGGTTGCTGAGAGTGAAGATGATAGAAATTTTTCATTATCCCAAGTATATTAGGGTACTCACTAACGTGTTCATCCTGATTTAGCATATTAAAGTTGTTAAGTTCGAAACATTTAATTTGAACAATTTTTGTAGATAACAAAATAATCGGGTAAAAAAATTCTAAATTGCATGTAGACTAGTAAATATTGTAGAGTAGAATTAAGTAGAATAAGTATTTTGTTATTTTTTATTTACTGTTTCTAACTTTCAGTATTCTAAAATATGATTATCTATTATATTTAGGCAAACACGATAGCGCAAATTCCACAACCACCAGACCTATGGCAGCCATACGAAGATACAATGAGAAGTACTCCAGGTATGTTCAAATTTCATGACAAAATATTAAAATTATATTGACCATATTCAATGTAGGACCTTACATTTTACCACCACAAGTGAGTTATTCTCAACCTCAGAATCTATCGTCATCGGCTATGCTGACTCAGATGGATAAAACGAAAATGGAGCAAGAGAGTTTTTCCCACGTGGAAGATTCACGGAGTTCGCACACAAACGAAAATGTACCACCTAATGGGGAAGTAGACAAAATTGCACTAAATGATCCCGTTTTCGAGAACAAAGTGGACAGTATACAACCTTTAATGGATAATGTTAACATGCATAATAATCCGACGGAACAATTTATGCCGGCTTACGGCGAGGGCAATGTGTCGAATGGTTTTGAGAAGAACGACTCAATGAAATTAAGAAAGGTAATTATCGTATTTCTTAAATACTTCGTTACATTAAGAACGTTGTTTAAATGCATATATTAATAAGTTAAAGTTCTGGAATTTTGTTCATACATGTCGGACACAAAGTTATATTTCTACGGGAATATGGAAAATATTTAGAATTATATTCTTCAGCAAATAGTTGAAATATTATGTCTTGTTTTACGCAGTGCAGTATGTTTGAGTGTTTTATTTCAAACAGGCATTGTTTCATTGAATAAACAAGACTGGTTTGTGTTTAAAATGTTTCGTTCATATTATGTCTCCAAACAATATTGTGTTTCAAATTTTTATGTGCGTATTTTCTGATCACTCAGAGTTGAAAGCTTTTTAATTTAGAGTTTAGAAGGTTATCACACAAAATGGAAACTACTTCAACGAAATTTAAATATAAAAAATATAGTAAATAGTAATTATTTTTGTTTTATTATACAAGGTCCGGCAAAATGTATTTAAACAACTACTAAAAAGTTTTTCACTTAAATAATAAAACGAATGAAAACATATTTTTATACTAGAAACATTGGAGTTTTTTTATGATTTAACCCGCAGCTGATATGGAGCAAAAGACACATTTAAAATTTACTACTGATGGGTCCTGAGGACCCATATAATAATTATGTATATTAAGTTGAAACAAAAAAAACATTAGCGTTTAATTTAATTATAAAACTTGTTTAATACATTGTTAGTGGTACAAAAATATAGATATTATTTTTCAAAACATTTTGGAACAGTTTCTTACAACATTCATTGCAAATGGATATTTTGCAAGCACTGCATTTAATAGCTATCTTTCGATCTTTGCTGGCACACCTCTTTCGTTTGCTTTTCGGCATAGGTTGAATAGGTACTTATAAAAGTAGAACTGGTATTTCCAAGACGTCTCCTGGCATATTGCGGATATTCAAAGGCACCTTATTATTGGACATTTGCAAACGTAAGTATTCTTCTATCAATTGAATTCCCAACTCTCTAAGAAAATCGAACCGTCAAATTATTTTATCTTCCAAAGCAAATTGATAGATAACGCAGGAATTAACACCTGCAATATTTAAAATAGCATGAAAGATTGCCATCGGCCATCTATTTGCACGCCTAGATGTTGAGAATAATGCACATTTTGCATCCAAAGTTTCCACACCTGATTTTGTGTCATTATGCATCATAATAATTCTGTCTTTTTTTGGTTGCTATTGTCAATTGATGAACTGTGATGCATACTGAATACTAATATGACCCTTTTTCCTTTTTGGGCACATAGGACACTATCGTGCTAGTAGAAGTAAATTAAAAAATCGACGACTGAACTGGTTGTTTTCTGTTTGGGAGAAACTCAGGTGGTATCTCTCTTTTATTTTTTTTATAGTTCCAACATAAGTGAGATTTTTCTTTCTCAATTCATCGAGGAGTTCTATGAAGGTGTACCAGTTATCCCCAGTGATGTTCCTCCTGGACTAGCATAGATTTTCGCATTCACCATGTAGTGAGACTTCGGGTCGGTCAAAATCTGTATTTTAGTGCCGTATTGGGCCGGCTTATTGGGAATGTACATACGAAATGCATATCTTCTCCGAAACGGAATTAGCATTTCGTCAATTGTTGTATAACACCCAGGAGAATAGCAAGATTTGGACCAGGAAGCAAACTCGTCAGATATATTTGAGATAACGGCATTAGTCTTTTAGAGTACTAATATCGTCAAACCGAATATAACTAAGTAAAAAGAAAATCGGGCAAGGCTCATCATACTCCAAAGGATAGGCTTTCCTGTACAATTAGTGGTCCACAGCAACCGAATATCTTCGTGACCGGATTTAAAAATGCCTTATAAACATAAAAGCCTTAGAAAGGATTTAATTTCAGCTAAATTTGTATTATCCACAAAGATAGGTCTGCGTTTTATTTTGGAACTAGGAAATCTTCGAAATTTTGCATATTTTTCTTTACAAAACGATTTTTTTTTATTTGTACAGTTCAACAATTGTTTATACATCTCGTTACAAAACAGCAAATTTCAGGCCCCAAGAGTGACCTTACGCTGGAGTTCGTCCCCGAAGCACTTGTGTTTTCGCCCATTTAGTATTGTAATTTCAATACCACGCGTTTCTAGCGACAGGGCCTCCCTTTCGCTCTTCGTCGGAACCAGAGAATTCCTGTTGACTTGATGATTCATGATCACTAAGTTGTTTATTATCTTCATCTTCGTTATCAGTTTGTTCCGCAATATACAAAATTTAATTCAATGTGTCAGTTCTCCCATGTAAGGAAGTTTCAGTTTCTTCACCATCTTTGTTTTCCATTGATTCACTGGTTCCATCATTTTCCAAAAATTCGTCAGACTTCAGTATTTGCTGTAGCTGTTGGTCTGATAAATATGTTGAGCAAGACATTTTTTTACTAAAACCTGTATATAAGTAACTACGTAAAGAAATGGGGAGCAGCACGACTTACCACACTTTTCATATGGTTAACAAATAAAACTGTCACATGTTTACTATTGATGGGTTCCGCGGACGCACTTAGATTTGTTATGTACCACTATAAATACCTTCAATATTAAGAGAGTATAGGAGCGCCCAAGCGACAATGGTCTGAACTAAAAATTTTACAGTGATTATAAAATTATCTCGGGTCCTCATGACCCTTCACTAGATGCGGGTTAAATATATGTTTCGTAAATGACTGCCATTGTTCTCAATACATTCTTATAATTGACTAGTAAAATTTTGCTTACCATTGATTTCATTTCTAATGTTTAATTTTAGATCTCTTAATTCACTCACAAACACTTTAAGTTTTAAATAACCCAAAAAAAAAATCCGGAGCTGACAGATCTGGGGATCTTGTTAGCCATGCTTATTCTAGCCGTATGACTTGTTGCCCCGTCATGCTGAAACCAGTAATGTCTTATTTATTGTTCAGTTTGAGGTCTGCAGCATTTCTTCGTTACCTTCATTGCAGGCAGTTCTTTGTCTTTCAATTGATCTTTTGTCTACAATAGATCCCAGTTGCTTCCATTTATTGCGCTAACATAAAATAATCTTACTTTGAGGACAACGACGAATATTAAATGACTTGGAAAACACCTTTTAACAGCGATTACTGAATTAAATTAAATGAATTTCCCAACACGAACGACTCGATGTTGTGTAGACCCACGCTCTATTTTGACCATTGTAAACAATTTAAAACTACTTTCATTCGAAATAACAAATTCGTTTTTGTGTTATTATTGAAATAAAATAGGTAATACATTTTGCCGGACCCTGTAAATATACAGCTTTTATTGCGGACAAACTGCAGTATTGCAACTGATTACTTGGGAAAATCATTACACCCTCGGTCCCAAAATAATAGAAATATCTTTAAAAAAAGGGCGAAATCTTGACAAAAGGAATTGTATTCAATAGAAATATTTTCACTTACTAGAAACATAATGAATTGCACCTTGAAAAAGATCATCAAATCGTTTCTTTATATGTTTTAACGCAATGATGTTGAGGTTGCTCGTCGTTAACCGTTCAATGTCTTCACTTGATTTAAAACGATTTTTTTATCAGCCAATGCAACTGACGCAGTAAAAGTAATCGCACGAATCAAATTGGATGAACACGAAAGATACACAAGGAAAAAAATTGCTTTTTGGTCGGTATATGGTATATGGTATATTGTGTAATAATCGCTTGGTTTCTAATATTCGAGGTGAACACAACCAACACGTCCTACTATATGCTTCAATACGCCAAGATAATAGTAAATTGTACTATTTGGAACCAACTATTAGTAGGTAACCCCCTTGGAATCGTAAAAACAACACAAGTAGCATTGTTTTGACTTTTTATTTCTATATTTTTTTGGATTTCTTGCATCTGGCGACATTTCTTCAACCCTTTGACGCCAATGGATTTCTGTGTCTTTACAATTCGAGACAATTTTTGATAATTCGGCAAATGTTGTTCAAGTCAACTTTGAATTTAGCTTTTGAAGATCAAGTTTTCCGTTTAGAGTGCGATGAATTATTGACTTTCGTATTCCACGTCACATATACATAAATCTCACTGAAGGTATTTACGAAACGTAAATCATCATGCAAATCTTCTCGGCCTTTCTTGAATTGTCGATTCCAAAAATCTGTTTGTTGCTAAGAGTTACCTTAATAAGCTATTTTAAGCATTTGGAGGGTTTCTGTAGCAATTATACCGGTTTTAGCAAATAACTTTATGTGAGTTCTCTCTATCATTTTTGGACCGAGATATAGAAATTACAGTCACTAAATGCGTCGTATTTTGGGTCTTACTCAAAAAATGTCTCCGCTAAAAGATGACGCCACATGTTCGTTGAAATAGAAACGTTTCAGATACTTTCTGGATAGGAGGTGTATATTAATTGTAGATATAACAAACAATAAAAGTACTTTTCTGTATGACTTTGTAAATTTCTTTGACAACAGCTTTATGTAAAAGTATTGGTTATAAAACTTTAATGTTTTTTTATATACACACACCGGCAAATTTAAAGAAACAGACATAAAATCTGTCTGTTCTTCTCTATAATATACATATCGCTAATATTTCACAGGTAATCTCCTAATACGAAGTTAGGTGGAGTAATTGAAATTTGTTTTACAAAGATTGAATTAGGTATGCGAAACCTGTTGTAGAAGAAAAAAACTAAAAGATGTCAGAACAAAATATGGTTTTAAAAAGGATTAACTTTATTATACATTTTGAACATAGTTAATCATTTCTTGTCATCATACCATAATTAAATCTCCACCAAAAGACACAGTAGTAGTAAAATTAAATATTGAATTTTGTTGTCCTTGGCGTCGCTACAATCTTTCCCTACATCATTTGAATTTACAAAGAAGCGGCTCTCGTTAGTGATCAAAATTTGACCCCACTGGTCACCAATCCAATTTCGATGTTCTCAACCATATTCTAATCGGGCTACACGATGACTTCGGTGGAGTTTTGGGGCACATGTGAATTGAAACCAACTTCTTTAAGTATTTTTCTTACTGTACGCTTACTTATGGTGGTTCCACGGACATCTTCCAGTGAAACTGCCGTTTGACGTCTGCTTCACAGTGTTTTTAACGTTATAAAATGATCATCTGCAACCGTTGTTGAGAATTTTCTGCCTTGCCTTCTTCTTCTCACATACTTCCTGATTCGCTTTCAATGATTTACATTACGATGGGTGGTTGATGCTATTTTACCGAACCATTGGGCAACTTTACAGTATGCTAAACCATGTTCGATTATTGCTATGGCCTTAGTCAATATCAATCGGTATTAAGTCACCCATTATTACCTGGTTTTTACAATACAAACAAACTGACGGCAACAAATCAAAGAAAAGCAAATTACAAACCGAACAAATTAAACTTATTACTCAGCTTAATTTTTAAGCGTTTCAAATATAAGGCACAATACGTTTGACGTTTTAACATTAAAAACGTGAATTGTTTACTGGAGCATTCAAAGCTATCTACATATAGGCTATAATATAATAAAAGTAAGAAATAAACAAATTTCCAATCTGTTTCTTTAAATTTGTCGGTGTGTGTATCTATAAAATATGCTTCTTTGTTTAATATGAATGATCGCTATGTTTGCAGTCCTGTACATCGGCATCTCGAAACAATTTCAAACCATCGAAAAAATCTCTACCCGATTTTAACGAGGCGTTCGGTTCTACAGAAAGAGGTAGATTTCAAAGACCGCCCAACAATAAAGGATACCTAGATTATTTCTTACAGGAAAACGACATTCACAAATTCATGGAATTTCAGTAATCTCAGTGTTCGTTTGTTATTTGTTGTAGATACGATGTTATAGTTTAAATTTAGATGGCTCGATAGGAGTAATGCAATGCAATTTGTCTGAATTTTTAAAGCGATTTAATTCAATTGTAGCGTTGTTAACAGAATAAAAAATAGCGACTAATTATTTATTATTGAAATAGTATTAAACTTTTTTTATTTGTAGAACAATTGTAAGATAGTGTATTAGAATATTTTTAATAGTCAAAACTTCAGAAAAATTACATTTTATTACTTTCAATCGAACCTCTCTTATATGATCAATTAAATTGTTCAATTTTAGTGTGATATAAAGAAGTATATTGTTTATATTAGTAATATTTAGTTATCTTAAAGAAAAATTCGATTTATTAAAAATACTGAAAGGAATAGGTATGGGAAAAGGATTCTTTGATGTGTGGATTTATTAGAAATTTGTATTTATTAGTTCTTAATTTGGTGTTTATTTCAGTCGATTAAGCCAAAATAAAAATTGTGCCTTCAGAAAGGACTGTTAAGAAAATGAAAATTGAAAATTTTCAGTTGGATTTTTTCGTTAGATCTCTCGTTGTTTCCGAACATTTACATATTATTTGGGACCAAAAAAAATCGAGAAAATTTCTAATTAACATTTTCTCATACTTTCGTTGGACAGGAAATTATATCTAGTCGAGTGCAAGTGAAAACAAATATAATTTATTGATTCTATATCTCGTAAATATTACCAAAAAAAATTTATATATATATAGCTTAGATAGTGTGATAACATGCAATGTGCGTAATTTGTTATTCATTTGTGATGTGTAGAATTCATTTTTGTATATATTATATACTTACATATACATCATATATACATATATGTCTATTGGTGTTTTAAACCGATATTTAATTGTGTATAAAATGGAAGAAATATTGAATTAACGGACTGTAAAAGTAGTCAATAATTTATTATGGATATTTGAAGAAAAATTACTAAAGTTTCTATTTATAATTTACAATTTTTAGAATATCTATTGTCAGTATTATATTAAATAATATTAAAACTATTACGCCACTATAATCTTCGAATTATATTAAGAGACAATATATAATATTTGCAGGCTTCTTTGTTTCTTCTAGTTTCTTGAGTTAGACACCAATAAGTTCAGACACTTGAGCTAAGTGCTCTATTTACTGCCCCCAAAATATTCCATTCTATTAGCGTGTCTTGTATTATCAAATTCATACCTAACTGATTTGGATCAAAATTAGGAGTAGCACATAATTTATTAAGAAACGTTTTACCATTCAAATCATTAACACCAGTTGGTTTCATTGGTGATGCAGTATCACTATTGTAATATCCATGTCCACTATATTTTTTTTTAGACCAATGCCAGAACAGCAAATAGAAACATGTTCAGAGGCAGCTCTACCTGTTAAAGTTGTACCATAATTAAATGCTCTTCGTAGATCTCGAGGAAGGACAGTAATATTAACTCCCAGAACTCTAACCGAATCATTTAATATTTTACATTCTATTTTTCTCAATATAAAAACCTAACATATCTGCGGGCAAGCAACTTAAGGGCGTACATAATTCTAATTTATCTCCTATATCTGCATTTACAATTGATTTTATTGTTGTTTTTTGAAAAGCGTAACGGTACATGTAGAAAATTCTCGCTTTCGTAAAATTTAATGTAACATCTTTCATACCAATTGAGTTTTGTAGCACTATTACTGATAACATTACTAATATCCCCACCATCACTAGTACTTGAGGTACCGGCGTTTAGCATACTAACATCTTCATCCATACTTTCATACTTTCATCGAAAAGAGAATTCAGGTCTTGTAGCGTTTCTTTAGAAGATATTTCACGTCTCAAAAATCGTGTCTTGATGTTACAGCTACGGATGGGCATCTAATCTGACTTCTCGTTCCACTATTCGGCGCTACTGGTTCAATTGGTAGTACTCCTGTTGTTTTACTACCTTAAGATCGCAACCAATCATATCATGTGAGGTGAGTCCTCTTTGACGAGCTAATTGAAGGTCGCCCTCTAATTGTCTTAGCCTATCGGCGTATAGCCTTTAACCTCCTGTTGTTTTACCATATTTATTTTTTGGGGCATCGGATATATTTATCAAAATTCTTCAAATAAATGCTTTCCACTAAGACCAAGAAATCCAATTAAAGAATGTGGATTATTATTTGATAAAAAAATCACCTAAAAAATCATTTGAAAAATGTTTATCACTACTATGTATATTATTCTTCTCATATTCTAAATCATGTAAATGTGCTAAGAAATCATCGAAGTCTATTGCATCACTCTAAGATAATTTATTACTCGGACCTAAATACTTGTGTCAAGGATAACGCATTGACATTTATGTAACTGAATTAATATATAAAATATTCTTATTACATACATAAACAGGTGATGCCACTACTGCTGTTGCCTTGAATATTAATTTGACATTTAAAAGTGGAAAAGGTTAAAAATAGAAAACCTTTGACTTTTACACCACAGCGACCGCGGCGACGGTGGGGTGGGTGGGGGGAGCGTGGAAAGAGGGGGAAGGGCGATCGATCGAATCGACGTCCGTTATGATTCATGATTCATGATTATGATTGTGTCCTTGATAAAAGTCATTATCTTCCTCAGGGGAAATTTGAGTAGGACAGGATGCAATAGATCTCTTCGGAAATGTTTCTGTTTGAGACCCTTCAGTTCCTCACAAGTCCATATTAGATGAAAGCTAGTTTTCTCCAGTTTTTCAAATTTCCTATACCAGGGCTCACTAATCAAGCCCATGCTGTACAGATGCTTCCTTAAAGGACAATGTCCGGTTATAAAACCGGTAATAATTTTAGTTTCTTTTTATTACTACAAATTAGGTTGCCTCAAAGCCTAACGTTCAGCTCGTCTAGTGGTGTCTTAGTATGAAGTCGACTTTCCGTTAGCGTCTATTTCTTTTTATGTTCTCTTTATAGTCACAACCAGATCTCCTTTCCAGCGGAATTCTTGGAGATTCCCCATACAGCTTCTGGTCCTATGAAATGCCTCTTAGAACTTTCCTTGGCTAGTTCGTCTCATTTCCTTTAATCTCCTCATGTCCCGAGACCCATATAGGTGACATAATATTGTCTTGTGCCAGTCTATTGAGGACGTGTTTACAATGCTTCACCAGCTTAGACCTGGCAGATGGATTCATAATGGCTTTAATATTTGTAGGCTTTATATGTATGCCGGTTAAAAGCAATATATTACCTTGTTCCAATTAGTTTTGTTATAAGACTATAAGACTAAGTACAATTTTGCAGAACAGTTGTTTTTAAAATTGCTTGGAATCAAGTTAAAATACAAAAGTAAGATGATAACAAAAAAATTTATATTTTTAAAATCTTACTAGAGATTCTTTTTTATAAAATATTGTTATTAAATTCCTTACATGTTATGAAAGCTAGATATATCAATTCGTTGACATTTATTTATGTTTTTGGATTTAGATCGACCGATTTATAACAATCAAAGTACGAGATATGTACAGTATTTATTTTTCCTAGCATAGTAGGCGATGAAATATATTTTCATAACAACGCAACATATTTATTATTTATCTGCCAAACGAAGTGCCAAAGCTGGTTTTTGCAGCTTTATAACTTAAGAAGTTATAAAGGAAGTATAAAAAGTAGACGTATCGCATATATTTAGAAAAATTGAGAAAAATGAACTTCATGCTGCTATTAAATATCTGCAAAAATAAAGTCTAATATCAAAACAAATTTATGAATATATGGTTAGACTACTTGGAGACGATGCTCCATAGTATCAAGTAATATAGAACTGGTCTAGAGAGTTTCGATGCGCTAGAACAACTTGTGAACATGCCAAAAGTGCTGGTTGTCCGCAAAACTGTTTGCACATAAGAAAACGTTGAACATGTACGTGACTCGATTAGAAGATCGCCGGCTAATTATTACACGTGTAGCAGAGATAACAGGTACTTCAAATGGTAGAATTAGAATTATAATCAACGACGACATTTTGAGATTTCATAAGGTCTCTCCACCATAGGTGCCCGAATATTTATGCTCGAACATAAGCGATAAACAGTCATCACCTCAGAAACAAATTTGGTGTTGTTTAAGAGTAAGTCACAAAGTTTTCTGTCCGGCTTTGCTACGGTTGATAAAACGTGAGTTCATCACTTCGATCCCGAGTCTAAACTCCAAAGTAAAGAATGACGACACAGAGGATCTCCACCACCTCACAAATTTAGGATTCAATTCTCAGCGGCTAAGATTACGGCTATAATTTTTGGGGATGCTGAGAGAATACTATTAATTGACTACCAGGAAAGTGACCTCACAATCTGCCCCGTGATTGTGAGTATTATGCAAACTTAGTAAATAAACTTCCTGACTGCATTAAAGAGAAAAGAAGAGGAATGTTGTCTCGTGGAATTCTCTTTCATCAGGATAATGCCTCGGTGCATATTATAACGAGCCATTGAAAAAATTAATAATTGGAGTAGACTGTGAAATTGGGTTGGTACTTTAGCCACTTCCACATAATGACACATTACTTGATGCTTGACAGTTTCATTTGGTTTCATTGTAAAAAAAGGTTATGGCATTGAAATGATACTACAACAAAAAAGAAAACAAATAATTTATTTAATATCGAAATCATAATCAAAATTTATATATAGCTACAGAAGTTGTTGAAAATGTTGTCCATTTACATCTAAACAAATTTAATTTTCTTAATAAGAGTTTTGAAAAATTTGACACAAACTAATAGTTTCAATGTCAAATAATAAATGTCATTATGTGGAAGTGGCTAAAGTACCAACACAATTTCACAGTCTACTCCAATTATGAATTTTTTCGATAGCTCGTTATATACTTTTTTATTGAAAGCAAGAAGACAAGGAGACGCTGGCTTCGAACTGATGACGCATCCACCGTATTCACCTGGCTTAGCACCCAGTGATTTATATTTATTTCCAAAGCTAGAAAGAAAGTATTTTAGAAACCAGTTTTGACAGTGACGATGATGTTATGAAGGCAGTTCGAGAATTCTTTTGTGACAAAAATCCGGATTTTTTAAAAAAAAATGTCTCTATGCTAAAACATAGGTGGAATAAGTCTCTTCAAGTGCATCCCTCGTACATCCCTCGTAATACTAATAATAATAATTTATTTATCCAACATAATGACACTTACTGGGTAATATTACCATATATTAACACAGAAAGAGGTACTATATAAACGTAAATTATTCATTTTAATGAAACACGCCATACATATTTGGATGTTGACTGGAGTTTTTAATCTTGATTTAGTGATGCAAATATTGGCGCATCTGCTTTTTACGAGAAATTATACTCCAAAGTTGATCGATCAGTTATCAAAGTAAAATCTTCCAAACATTTATTTCCTCCCTGGTACAATACTGACACAAAGAAGTTAATAAATCAGAAAGAATTTTGGATTTTGTCTAAATTAGATTGTAAAAGATGCAGCACCTTATTTATTAGTATAAGTCTTCAGGTTATTAGCATATAGCAAGCATCCATTTATATTCATAAAAACAATTTCATTTATATATATTTCCTATATAGTGTAATGGGCCTAAATTTGGACTCTCCAGAATTCCATTTAGATAATAATTATACAATTTACACCTATTATGATTACTCTCTACATAGGTGTAGAAATGGCAATTACAACCAAACCCTTCAAAATCATGTGCTTTTCATTTTTGTAATAAAGAAGCCAACAGTGAGCTGAATGTTGAATTTGGTGCTAGTTTGAATCGAATAGACTACATCCCTCAGCCTAAATATCTGGGCGTAGCGTTAGACCGGTCTCTGATATTCAGGTATCACTTCTGTAAAAATAGTTAAAAGGTGAAGACCCCAATAATATATTAACATAAACTTGGCTGCAGCTTATATGGAGCGAATGGGGAGACATTGCGAACAGTCGCCATTGCACTGGCTTAGTTTTCTGTTGAATAGTGTGCTGCTGTCTCGTATCAAAGTTTTCGCATCAAGGTAGTACATATAAAACTTAGCGATGCAATAGTCACCGGTACTCTTAAATTCATACCTATTCTCTGGCTACCGATTCATTCTAACATAACCCCGCTGGATATCAGACGCCTCGCTGCAGCACGGAATGAATGGGCTAAGATTACCAACAACGTTGATCTTCCTATACATGATGATTTAAGGAGCGTCCCAAGGACCCGGCTGAAATCTAGGAAACCGATTTGGCTAGATACGGAAGTTCAACATCATCAATGTGAGTGATTACTGGATAGCTCTCCTCGAACAACACCCTGAAGTGAGGGATAGAGATTTAATTTATAATCCTGCGGGAAGTAGCCTTCAACGTAGGCAATGGTATCAACTAAATAGGTGACGCACAGGACACGGAAGGTGCAACTCGATGCTGCATAAATGGAAACTAGCAGCAAAAGTGGAACAAGTTATGACACACATAGTGAAATCAAAATTATAAAGATACTTTATAAAATGGACTATAGAACACCAGCAGAAACAGTATATCAAGAAATTCAATAACTAAACTTATTACATTGAGCAATTTGTTACTACCGTATAAAATAAACAAGAACTAAATTAATATACATTTACAGAGAAATACAGAGATACAGACCACGCAGGATATCCCACATCAGAACGGTAAGATTTATCCTCCAAAAACACACACAACTACTAACTACAACAACAATAAACATATACAACAACCTGCCTAAAGTATTAGAAGATCTTCAATATACAAACTTTAGAGTAAAAATAAAAGAAATGTTAAAATCTGGTGAAATAATTTGACAAAAGGCACGGACTCTGCCGCCTACTTCTTATTTCATTTTAGTGAAAAATATGAGGCCCTCAACTCCAGTAGCCCGAGATGGTATCCCGTGGCGAAGAAGAGGGACGGATGCGGGGCATTGCATATGTATATAATATATGTTATGTGTATTGTATATATGTTGTGTCATAAGTGTACTGAAAATAAACGTATTATTATAAACGTAAACGACTACTACAGAAGAAGTGTCCCTGACGCCATCCACGAGCTGGGCAAGACAATCCTGCAGCACTGGAGTGGTTGATAAATGGGTATTACTCGTGCATAATTTTTGTTTTAATTAATGACTTTTAACATGAGTGTTTTTCTACATTCGTTGTTTTTCTATATACTGTAAAGTACTTGTCTTTCGGGTTCTTTGTAAATAATATATATAATATATATATTAATATATATATTATTAATATATTATATTATATATTAATATATAATATATTAATAATAAATATACACTAAAAACACTTAAGAACCGACAACAGTATTTATTTCCAACTATTTATATATCAGTAACAGAATAATTGAAACATACATGAGTGAGTAAAACTCCACCAGTTTTGTATAATATAAAACTGGTAGGGTTTTACTCACTCATGTATGTTTCAATTATTCTGTTACATTACACATGCGGTTATTCCGTAAGTATGAGTGAAGACACAAACAATATACAGTTTCTAGAGATAAGGCAGTGCCACCTCTGGAAACACTTCGTTAGTTCTGCATTAGCGAGTACTTCGGCCGTCTCACAATATGCAGCGCTGTATGTATTTCTACGCTCGGTCTTAATAATTTATGTGAGATAACGAAGTCGTTCTTTTTTTGTGAATGTGTTTAAAGATATCCTTTCTCCAGCAGGGGCGTACCGATGAATCTATAGAAAGATGAAATACGTATCTGCGTCTCTGGGGAGGGATATGTTCGGACACGTTCACGAAGAAATATTAATATTAAACTTGTATTTGTGTTTTTCACATCAGATTTTTAATAATATTTTATATTATTAAAAATACTTTTGTATTATATATCAGTATTTATTTATATAAAAATATTCGTCGCTCGTCGCTGGTTCTCTGTTTAGAATCTTTTCCGAGCGGTATATATAGGCCTCGAGATTTCCTTCTAGTGTTTTCGCGAGATATACTAGGACGTGTTGCCGCGTGGGACGGGCGGTGACGTCAATCACATCATAATACATTATTTTTTATATTATTTGTTCTCTCTTATAGTTTGTATCCTATTTTGAACTTACCTTGGATATATTTGTTAGTTCTTTCATGTATTTATATCCCTTCTCATACTAAATAAATTAATATACATAGGTCTATCCAAGAAGTAAGGTGTGAAGAACTGTAATAATATGTTGCTCTGTCAATGCAATTTTTAAAACGTTTTCTTTCAAGATAGTCGGCCTGTACGCCTTCCTTCCTTCTTCGTTGAAGCGCCGCTCGAACCAACCCATCATTATTGATCAGTTCGTTATGCATTTAACTTAGTTTGAAGAGATTTCTTCCGCTGCTACTACAGCCCTTTTTCCAAGATTATCTTAAGGCACAAATTGAATTTTTTCATCAAATATTATGAAAGTTAAGTATTCATAAGATTAAGTGTTATTGCATATTATTTTTGAAAACGATTTATGGTAGGCAATACTGTCATTTTTGTTAGAACATTGTTTAACAAGTATATACGACATAAATAAAAGCACATGAATCTTTTGATACAATCTAGTGGGCTGACTGGAAATATGGAGTCAAATATTTAAATGAATTTATGATTATATTAGCGGCATGTTTAAATAAATTATAATAAATTATTGTATTTTTATTTTTGGTTTTGTTGTTTATTGACAATGTTAAATTATTATTAACATTATTATTAATGTAAGTGTAAGAAAAAGAAACTTTAAGTTGTAGGAAATAAGAAAACTATCTACAAAGTAATAGACTGGCGTTTCGACTTGTTAGACTACATTATCAATGACTTAGCATTGTTTATTAAATCCTTCCAACCTATGTCTATTTTTTAAATTATTGACTACTTGAATAAAACGTGTTTATTATTAAGTCTGTTATTGTACAGTAATAAATATATATCTATACTATGCACTGGTAAATCTCCAACAGGGTTTTGTATTACATTTCGAAAAATTATTATGTTATAATTATAACATATACATACACAGATATGTTTATTACTTACCAATTTCTCGATATGCCGAAAGTATTTATAAAATTTCTGAGAAACTTTGATCTTGCCGCTAACCTTCGATTAATATTATATTTAAAATTCGTGTATAGGTTACATAAATATTATAAACCTCCTTAAATATTACCGTAAGGTTGTGCCTTAATAGTTATGTCAAAATTTTATCAATGAAGAAACAAAAAAAAATAATATAAAATAACCAAAAAAGAAGTACGCGTTTTATGAATTTAGAGCTTCCCTAAGATGTGTTTCGAATGTAAAACAACAACAAACAACAACAAAAAGAAAACGTTAAATTGCCCATCTTGTTCTATTGGGGATTTTGTATATACACGTATTTTAAAATGAGAGAATAATATGAAGTTGAACATAAAATAATGCTTCCCAGAAAAGAAAATTGATTAAAAAAATTATATATATATAAATATTATTATTACATAAATAGCGATATATTCTAAATCTTCCTTTAGTCTTTGCGTGAGCAGAAAAAAAGGTGAATGTGTATAAGCATGGGAATGATATTAAATTGGTCGTCTTAAATGTATAAGTTCTTGATGACGTATAGACCAAATTAACATCAATACGAATTAATCAAAATATTATTATAACATGAAATGAAAAATATCTTATTATAAATAGTTGTATGTGGTCCATAATTTATATATTATGTAATGTATGTCGGATGTTCTTTTACAATAACAATGAAAAACGATAAAAATAACTAAAAAAAAAAGTATTAAATTCCTAAGAAATGTCATCTACCTAATTCACTATATTAATATGTACAATATTGTAATTAGTAGTAATTTCCCTAACTATGCACTAGGGCCCATATAGTGGAGTGCTTCCTACTTTTGTAACTTTAAACGGGAGGACAATATGTAGATGAAACGAATTTCAGAAAGGTTTTCGTCTCCTCTTTGCCCTTTCACTTTTGTCTTAATCCATATCTTCGACTATTTCATATCAAGTGCAATTTTATTCATTTTCAAGCGAGATTTTCCCATTTCCATTCTCAACCCTTCTATTTTCTTCATTCAAGTCTTTTCTGATCAAACTTTTTCTTCCTTATATCCCTTCTTGCTGATTTTATTATAAATACGAGAGAGTTTCCAAAGTTCTGGGAATTTAGCTATAATTTTTTTATTTTGTCAATTTTCATGAATATTACAATGTAGTTTTTCAAAATAATCGCCATTTAATTGAATACATTTATCCCAACAATAAATTCATTTTCTTGAACCGTTCTCAAAGAATTTTTTGGCGTCTCCTCAATCCACCTATTTATGGTACGTTTTGCGTCAGTTAAATTCTCAAAACGAACGTAAAAGTTTTTTCAAATCTGAGAACAAATGAAAATCACTCGGTGCGATATTTGGTAAATACAGTGGATGCGGAAGCAATTCCCATCGTAAATCGTTTAAAACATCCTTCGTTTGTCTTGCGGTGTGCGGTCTTGCATTATCCTGTTGCAATGACGGACGTTATGCAACTTCCCAGGTCGTTTTCTGGTAAGTGCCTGCCGTAGTGGTCCGGATAACAAGTTCGAATAATATTTTGCGTAAATTATAGTACCTTTCGCCAGATTATCCATAAAAATAACCCATTCTCAATCCAAGAATACAACAAGCATTAGCTTTTCAACAGACGGAACTGCACTCACCTTAAGTGGAGGCCCTTCTTCGGGTTTACTATCAGGATTGAAATAAGGAATCCACGTTTCGTCAGTGGTTATTATCCGTTGCCAAAATTTATCACCGAAACGAGCTAATAACTCTTGAAGTTGACGACAAATGTCAGACCTATTGAATTTCTGTCCCTCTCCCAACAACCTTGGCAACCAGCAGGCTGAAACCTTGCTTACGCCCAAATAATCATGTAAGATCTCATGAACTTATTGTGTACCTATTCCTAGGCGTACACTAGTTTTCGAAACAGTAATTCGTCTGTCCTCTTTCAGTAGTTTCTCTACGGCAGTAATGTTCCTTGGATTGGCTTCTAATGATTTTTAAAACACCTTTAAAACAATCAATCCACCAATATATAGTACTTTTAGATTCTCCAGACTCCTTAAACACTCCTTGCAGACGTTTAGTAATTTCTGAAATTTTCACTCCCTCTTTCCACAAAAACAATATTATTGCTCTTTTAGATTTAGCCGCGTTTTCCATGGTTACACAAACATTGCTACGGAAATCCGTCTATATCGGTCAAACACCTAAATCACACTGAACGATATTGTACTGGATAGCTGCCCAACATGTCAAGACTTGTCTATCATCAATAAAATTGCCTATAAGTTCTGTGTAATTTAAGAGCACAATTCCCAGAACTTTGGAAACATCCTTCGTGGGTTTAAATGTATCTTAACTATATGTCTATATGTGTCTCTAGAGCTGATTTTCTTTATTTTGATAATTATACTTTCTTGATTTTTATTTCCGAATATGAAATTAGCTTTGCTATTAGTTTTTCTAGTAGATTTCACTTTTAACTTACCAACTTGAAAATCTGTTATACAGTGATCACTTAATTACAAATTTATGGTTTCAACTTATGATCTGTTTCATTTTGCGGAAAAATGAGTTCAAAGAATAATGTTTGAATATGTCTTTTTTTGTCTTTATTAGTTGTTACATTGCCTTGATATTTAAATGTTACTACCGTTACTTGTTCGTTAAATATTCTAGCTCTGCATTTGTTTGTTTTTATATCCATACCAGATTTTCTTACATTTGTTCAAATATTTAGAATTTTCTGCACCTGACTGTGTGAGTTTGGAATCACTGCTCTGGCATTTGCATAAATACCGAAAGTTTATAAAGACTTTATACCATGTGGTGGTTTTCAGATTTGGCTCTCTTGAGTTACAAATTATGCTGTTTATGGCTATAATAAATAATAAATAACAGTGGACTTAATCTATCTATTACTGTACGATCAAAGTCAAACTCTTTAGATTTCTTTCCAGTAAATTTTGTCATGTCTTTCACATTTTCAGTCTACTTTAGTTGGTTTACATTTTTTTAAAGGGCGAAGCAGAAGAAACGCATGTTTATCACTACTGAGTATCTTATTTATAAAAAAAAGTTTTACATTAAATAATAATATTCACTTTCTGGTTCGGAAAATAATGTCATTAAGATGACGTCCTTGTCAGACGCAAACGCGGAGTCTCTTCTCAAAGCTCTGCACGGTTTTCTGCAACATCTCATTCGACACAGCTTCAATTCCTTGACGAATGGAAATTTTCAGGTAATCGATTGTGCGGGGCATGTTGGCGTACTATCTTAATTTCAGGTAGCCCCACAAAAACAAGTCCCAGATCGAAAGATAGGGAGAGCGTGAGTGTCAAGAAACATCGTCGAAACGTGAAATGACATGTCCAGGAATCATTTCTCGAACCCTTTCCATGGATATTCTCGCCATGTGAGCTGTGGCACCATCCTGTTGCAATCACATTTCTCTCATGTTCACTCGCTGCTTTTCCAGTTCTGCACGTAGGAAGTTGTTTAATATTTCAATGTAGTGCGTTGATGTCAGAGTAACTGCGATTCACCTGTCTTCAAAGAAGTAAGGACCACCAACCCTATCTTAGAGACACTGCACCACACTGTTTCTTTTGATATGTGGGGAGGTTTTTGGTGTAGTTCACGTGGGTGCTCCGATGCCCAGTATAGATATTTCTGTACATTAACATAGCCATCAAGATGTAAATGGGCTTTGTCTCTCATTATTATTAAAACGTCTGCATCTACCGTAAGAATGGCGTCCATTATGCCACAAAATTCTTTCACTTAGCAGCTGGAAGATTATTGATTTTTATGAGTGAAATTTGTGATCATCACGTAAGGTGTGATTAAACGAACAACGTTATATATCTAGCACTATAGCCTGTCCCCTGGTGGATCGTTTTGGACTAGCAAGAACTGCCTTTCTCACTCTGTCTACGTTTTCTGGGGTTCTAACTGAGCGGGGAAGACCAGGTGGTTTTCCCTTCATTACAGATCCAGTACTACTGAACGCCTCAACCCATCGCCGTAAAGTGTTTCGATCTGAGACTGCGCCTCGACGATCGACATTAAAATTTCGACGGAAAAGACGTTGAATCGTGACCACAGAATCATTGTTTCTAAAAAAAACTGCTCGACAGCAAACAAGCGATGCTCTATATGCTCCAACGTTTCATAGTGACTAAAACTACGTTGTCTGAGCTGTCCGTCAGAGGTCACTTAAGGTAAATATCACCACCCCTCGCTGAGTACTAGCAGTTTAAAAAGAATGCGTCTCCTCTACTCCACCCTTTATTACCGCGATTGCGTTAAGCCTTTGTTTACCTCTTTCCTATTAATCTGACCAGAGGCTGATCTAATATCTATGTAAGTTACGAGGATGTATTGAAAAATTCTTAGCCTACTATGGAAGTAAACAAAATTTGAAAGTCAAAATATTTTATTATTCAACATACTCTCCTCCTAAATTAGTACACTTAATACAACGATCCTGCAACGCCTTTAGACCATTCAAAAATAAATTTTTATCTTGTTCTGCAAACCAGGCTTCCACAGCTTCTATCATCTTTTCTTTGGGAAAAAATGTACGACCTTTTAAACTTTTTTCAATTGAGGAAAGACATGATAGACGAATTGTTTGCGTGGCAACCTGCGATTTGTGTGCAGGGGCATTGTCCTGCAAAAACAAAACGCCTCTGGATAACTTTCCGTGTCTTCTCTCAATAATTTTTTCTTGTAGCGTGGTCGAACGTCGAATAATAATTCCCAGTTATTGTTCTACCCTTGTTCAGAAAATCAATCATGATTATTTCATGGCAATCCCAAAAAAAAACTGAAGCAAGAACTTTTCCAGCAGATTTTTGAACGCGAAACTTCTTAGGCCTTGGAGAACCAGAGTGTCTCCATTCCACCGATTGTTGCTTTGTTTCTGGGTCGTAGAAATTTACCCAAGTTTTATTCATAGTAATAATATGTCTTAAAATGTCTGCATCACTTTCAAACCGAGTACAGATTGAAAGCGATGCTTCCACCATTGCACGCTTCTAGTCAACATTCAGACATTTGGGGATCTATTTTGCAGAAATTTTTCTCATGTCAAAATCGAGTGAACTATATGATGGACGCGTTCAGATGAAATATTCAGTACCTCAGATATTCGTTTTAGCCCAATTCGACGGTCTGACAAAATCATGTCATGAACTGCATCAACATTTTCGGGGACGGACACAGAAACTGGCCTTTCCGATCGGTGTTCATCTTCAATGGAAAATTTACCCCTTTTGATGCTTGCAATCCAATTTTTCACGGTCGCATACGAAGGACATTGATCGTCAAGGCCCTTGGCGATCAATCAGATTTACGAAGATATGCTTAATAGCATATCTTCGTAAATCTGCTTACCTCTTAACCCCTTCAAGTACAGGTACTTGATGATGGCTCGATACTCCAATTTTTCGATTTTCGAAATTTCGATCGACATCCTTTTTTTCAAATTTTATTGCGCAACTTTTTGTTTGACATTTTGACGTGATACTTTACACTGATACTTCTAATATGTTATTTTTCGTTGCTATGGTATCGCAATATTTCTTTTATCAACGGAACCGGTCTAGGCTAACTAGATATCAATATCCCCTCGTATGTGTGGGGTTTCTTCTGTTTCTATCAAAGCAAATAATTTGGGTTTAATGTTTAGTATATTTCCATAGTGTTTGGATAAGTTATCGAATGCTTAGTTAGTTATTAACTTACATGGTTTAGTATTTATTTTCGCTTTATTTAATTAATGAAATATCTATTATGATTAGGCTGAAGTGAAATTAACATCTTCAGAAAGTAGTAAATAGCCTGATTGTCAGTATAATGAGGTTTGATTAGCTGTGGAAGCATCGCAAGTTATACATGGTTATATAAATCTTTTTTTATATTGAGCAACGTGTGTACTTTATGAAATAGTTTTTAAATCAATCCCATATTTATTTTCACTTTAACAATTGTTTATTGAGTTTTCGAAATAAGAATTATTTAAAGTGTATCAACATGTTAAGTGGAAATGAAGATTATTTTATATTTGATAAAAAGCGGAAGAGTCAGGCGTAGCACAAGCAATATCCACTATCTACGCCTATCTAACCAAACTTATTGCCTTAATTTTAATTTGCAAGAGTTTTATTTACTAATTACAGTATTTATCATATATCATTACTCATTATTTATACATACATTAATGCCTCCTTCCTATAGTTAAGTATCTTTTATATAATACTATAGCTATTAACAAAAGAACATTCGATATACAAGTGATCGTGATCTAGTTAGTTAATAGGAAAAAATGCAACACCAGAATATATTGTACAAATATATAACAGATTCCCATTATATATAATATATATTATATTGTATGTTGTATTTAGAATTATTTCCTAGGTACATACGCAAAATGAAACGTAGATGTGCATTTGCGAAAATGCTATTATCGACTAAGAAAAAAAAGAATATACAAAATAAATATACATATATATATATAAGTAAAACTTATCGTGTATAAGATGAGTTAAATCAAAATTAAGAAAAAAGTATCAAACATGACAATTCTTTAGAGAAATATATCATCCATATCAAGGTGATATCGTTTGGAAAATGGAAGTATAAATAAACTATTTAGCTGAATTATGAAAGTCTTTTATTTGTTCCTTCCGAAATCCAATACCCCTTTGTACTTTTTTAAAATATAAATAAAGAGTTTATGAAAAAGTGTTGACTTGCTAGAGATTGATAAAAGAAGATGTAATACCATTAACGCTTATATTAGTAGCTGAAATTTCGTTAAATTTCGTAAAAAGAAAGTAATGTTATCCTTTAACTGGCATCACATGATTCTGGTCCATTTATGGTGTCAGAGTGTCCATTCTGACACCCTAATTTCTTCGTTTACCTATTGTTCAAAAGGTAAAAATTATATCTTCATCTACACATTAGGACTTCTTTGGGAAGGTAAAGAAAAAAAAATACAAAGTTATAGATTCAATTTATCCATTTATTTGAAACTTTAAAAAAGCACATTGATTTAAAAAAAGTTTTTAGAAAAAAATTTTCCACGATCTTCAGTATAGGTTTCCTATTTCTCATGAAGCTAGTAATTATTCCCTGTGAACAAAAAGCACATAAATGGCACCAAAAAAAATTGCTGGTGATATAATACGTTACCCGATAGCACAATTTTTGCACATTATTTTTGTGTTACTGTGATTCTTGCAAATGTATCTCTTGCACTCAGTACACAGTAGACTCACTTTTGTTTGTGAGTAAGGAAATATGTAGCATCTTCCCCTTTTTCGCCACTTTTGTTCTTTTGGCTGCATATTTTACACGATTATTTCATCGATTCCAGTAAGCCTACTTATAATACTTTTCAGTTCTTTTGGAAGAGCTGTCTCTTGTAAACGATAGACCATATGCTTGTTAATTAATTGCTTACATACTGTTGTTAAAAGCTTTCGTCTTGCCATATTAACGTTTGGCCCAATAGCATTGTAGATGACGTTTTACGCCTGCAATGTCCATAATTCGGTACCATCCATACTATATCATTAAAAATGTTAGATAGTACTAAATCTAGTAACCTTTCCTGTTCATTAAAGATTTTGTTGTATTGAGTGAGACTGAGTGAGTTAATAAAGTCCATGAAAATTGATACTTTAGTGTCAATAAACAAAGGCGAAGAAAAGTAATCATGAAATTGAGGAAGATTAAAATTTCCCATATTCTAGGCAATTCAATAGTAGTTAAAATTCAGGTAATCTATGTCGGGAGGCATATAGAAAAATAAAACAAAAAAGGAGAAATTATCAAGACGGTATTTACAGATCAGAATATTAATTAGAGGAGTCATGGTTGTAATATAGGTGGTATCGATGACGTCATGAGAAATCGTGTCTGAGAGCACAATAAGAACACCACCTCTAGATCTACCGGTAGATTCAGCATTACGGTCGCAAAGTACAACTTTATATTTACCTTGAAAAAGTTCAGCATTATTAATCGAATCACACATCCAGTAAGGCACAGAATATCATAATACGGACTTACTTCCATTTGTACTACGAGAGTAGCACCGGTTATTTCTGCAAACTAATATTTCTATTGAATCAAAGAAATCAAACATGCTATGAAACAAATGTTTATTGTTTTCTATTTTGACAGTTCGAATTTAGTTTTGATAATTGCAAGCAAACAGTTATTTTGCAAGCTAATTTCAAACTGAGTGGTCTGAAGTAAAAATGCATTTAATGAGAGAAAATTTTAGAGCCATGATTTACTGTAATTTTAAAAGTTCTTTAACTCCAAAACAAAGTGTTTCAAGACTTCGTGCTGCAGTTGGTGCTCAAGCTCCTTCTCAGATGAGTGTTTACAATTGGTATAACGAATTTAAATTTCGAAGGGTTTCACTAATTGACGATTTTCGCGAAGGAAGGCCAATATCAATTGTTACTGAAACAAATGTAGAACGCCGTACGTAGAATGATTCAAGATGACAATCGAGTCACGTATAGGCTTATTAGGAGCACCTTGGGTATTGGCATGACTGCAATAAACAAGATTTTACATAATAATTTGGGTGTGAGGAAAGTCTGTTGTTGCATATCTCAAAATTTGACACAGGAATAAAAACAATACCGACTGGAATGATGTAAAAAAACGCTTAAGAAATTTTATGGAGATAGGTCTAAAGCAGTTTACAACATCATTACTGGTGGTAAAAGCTGGGTTTATGCATTTGAACCAGAATCAAAACGGCAGTCGGCTCAATGGGTGTTTCCATTAAAACTTAATCCAGTCAGTAAAAGAACCTCGAAGTGTTGGAAAGAAAATGGTAGGCAGTTTCTTCTCAAAGTCAGGATCTGTCATAACAGTTGTGTTTGAAAATAAACGTACGGTTACCGCAGAATGGTACACTCACGACAATGCTTCAAGTCATACTGCGCGTCAAACAAACAAATTTTTGAAAGCTTCCGGATTAAAATTACTAGATCATCCGCCATATAGTCCGGACCTGGCAGATTTCTTTCTATTTTCAAGACTAAAGGATTAAATGCGTGGTGTATGATTTGCAAGCCCAGAAGATGCAGTGGAGAGCTTCAAAAAACTAATATCTCTAGTAACTCAAGAGGAGTGGAATTTATGCTATGATAACTGGTTTTATCGATTGTCTAAATGCATTGAGTTTAAGGGCGAATATTTTGAAAAACAATAATAAAAATCATTTTTGATTAATTACAACATTTTGTTTTATTAGTTTGCAGAAATAATCGGTGCTACCCTCGTATTTTATGTATTAAATATTTAATTCCAATAGCAGTCTCACCACTGATTTTTCGCTTATCAAACTTCAATCGTACGTTTTTGTAAAGACCCATAGGCATGGGCGTTTTATCGGAGGAGATCCTAACCTTAGAGTAGCGCTGAGCTTAAGCAATCGGTTACTTTTCAGTGCTTTAAAAGTTAAATCCGCAGAGGGTAGTTGAATTTTTGCTGGACAAGGCTGGTTCTAATTAATATTTATTAAAAAGAACAGCATTGTTAGTAATTTACCTCAAACTTTTAAAATAAAAATAGTGTGACAAAGATTTTGAAGAAGAAGATTGTCTGGAGTTGTCGGTGTGAAGTTTAAAAGAATGACTGGAATATAAAATGTTACTATTAAAAATTTTGTAAATATGGGTACTAATCTTATAATTCAAGATTAATCTATAAATCTAGAAATATGGAAAATGCTGGTGACGAGGATAGCAATTATGAAGAAAACTGTATTGAAGTGATAAGATATACAGGGTCCGGCAACGAAGGGGGGACGGAAGATTACACGCGTGTTTGAAAGTTAGTCAAATATTTAGTCATTGGATATCCTTCCGTACCATCAAGCGCACGTTTTAAAATATTTTGTTTTATAAAGGGTGTTCCAGATGGAAATGCCAGACTAAAGTTGCATTTTTTTAAAAATGGAACACCCTGTATATTAATAGATAAAATGATCCGCGCTTGAAAGCTGGTTACATCGATATAATGTTGTATGGGTCTAAAGTTGATAGTTTCTGTGTAAATAATTATTTTACATGATAAATTGATACATTTCAGTAGGCTATTCTGCATAAGGAAAATCAAAAGATTCGAACCCAATAGAATAGAATATTTTCTACTAGTATGCACTTTCGTTGCTACGTGAAATAAATTCTGCAACTGCTCGCATTATACAGGGTGTTCACAATTTCGCAAAATCGAAGAAATCTCGTAATTTTTAAATGGAACACCCTGTATATTTTTAGCTCATTGAAAAGCCCCTTTACTACGCTTTCTATTGATACCTCATTTGATGCACCTAGGATGGATCATTTGCTAATTATTTCTTTTTATAATTGAATTAATAAAAAATGCTTGTATTTTTAGTAGCTAATTTGCGCTTTTAAACCTTCTGTAAGATCGGATATTCAACAAATTATCCATAAATGGTCTATAACAAGAAGAAACCCCATTAAGCACGAGAAACAGTTGATTTTCACTCAGCGGTGAAAGCAAACATTAAATTAATATAAATTAATATAGCATTTTCAATAGATTCACTGCTGATCAAATTATCTGGTGTCAGTTTTAAGCTTGTATACTTAATAACCAAGTTGTCAAAAATTTCGTTCCATCTTACACAGTATTTCGCTCAATCTTTAAAAGAAATTGCTATAATAAATAATTTTAGTATTCATGAAATGATGAATATGATATTTATTCTTGGGGAGTGTACAAGAAATTGTCTCCTAGCAAGTAGAGTATATGCAGAGAGATTTCCAAACCTTGAAAGAAAGCCAAGACCGGAAGCATTTGAAAGGTTATTAGAGAGATTTACAGAAACTGATAGTGTAACTTACAAGAAGAGAGAAATAAATAAGCCGGTAATCTATGAAAAAAGCGAATTGGCCGTATTATTAACAATACAGGAAAATCCACATATAAGTATAGACGGTATTTCAAAGGTAACAGCTATTGAAGATAGGAGCGTACGAAGAATTTTAAGAAGTCATAAGTATCATCCGTACCATATGGAATTAAATTAGGAATTGCAAGGCTCTAGTTTATGTGGAAATTCCTACAACAAGGGAAAATATGATGGAACGCATAAGAGAGGCATTTAGAAATGTTCGCCAAGAAACATTACAGCATGTTCAACAGAATTTCACCAGGCGGCTTCATTTATGTATTGAGAGACATGGAAGGACATTTGAAAGTTTTCTTTGATTTATTTGCATTTACTATTTACATTTACTTTATTTTTATTTACTGTGCTACTACTTTTGTTAATTAAATTTGATGTTGTGGTTAATAATTAGTATTAATTTAAAATAGTGCAAACTTTTAATATTACCCGTACTTGATTCTTTCCTACATGATTTCGATTTATGTTAAGCTAATTAGGTATGTATTGTTTCATATTAGGTATTCGTAAAATAGTTGGTTTTACAAAATTCTTTAAAATACAAATTAATTAGTGCAATTTTTTTATTAAACTAACACCAGATAACTTAATCGGCAGTGAATCTATTGAAAATGCTATATTACTTTATATTCATTTAATGTTTGCTTTCACCGCTGAGTGAAAAT
This sequence comes from Melolontha melolontha, assembly GCA_935421215.2. Classification (NCBI taxonomy): domain Eukaryota; kingdom Metazoa; phylum Arthropoda; class Insecta; order Coleoptera; family Scarabaeidae; genus Melolontha; species Melolontha melolontha. The sequence goes on along the minus strand of OW285237.1, from coordinate 159,508,727 downwards.
CAACTGTTTCTCGTACTTAATGGAGTTTCTTCTTGTTATAGACCATTTATGGATAATTTGTTGAATATCCGATCTTACAGAAGGTTTAAAAGCGCAAATTAGCTACTAAAAATACAAGCATTTTTCATTAATTCAACTCTAAAAAGACATAATTAGCAAATGATCCATCCTAGGTGCATCAAATGAGGTATCAATAGAAAGCGTTGTAAATGGGCTTTTCAATGAGCTAAAAATATACAGGGTGTTCCATTTAAAAATTACGAGATTTCTTCGATTCTGCGAAATTGTGAACACCCTGTATAACGCAAGCAGTTGCAGAATTTATTTCACGTAGCAGCGAAAGTGCATACTAGTAGAAAATATTCTATTCTATTGGTTTCGGATCTTTTGATTTTCCTTATGCAGAATAGCCTACTGAAATGTATCAATTTATCAAGTAAAATAATTATTTACACAGAAACTATCAACTTTAGACCCATACAACATTATATCGATGTAACCAGCTTTCAAGCGCGGATAATTTTATCTATTAATATACAGGTGTTCCATTTAAAAAAATGCAACTTTAGTCTGACATTTCCATCTGGAACAACCTGTATAAAACAAAATATTTTTAAAACGTGCGCTTAATGGTACGGAAGGATATCCGATGACTAAATATTTGACTAACTTTCAAATAGGCGTGTAATCTTCCGTCCCCGCTTCGTTGCCGGACCCTGTATAAAATAATTTAGTATAAATAATGGAGACGTGAAAACTTTTGGCTTACTGAAAAACTTTAAAATGAGATATGATACATATAATTTGCCTTATAAAAACACATCATGCTTCTCTGTTAGAATTGTTGGCACAATGGCCTTTGTTTATTAATTTATAGACTTTTATTTATGTATAACTTTCTTATTGTGCAAATAGGAAATATTTTTTCGTTACACATGTATTTATATAAATTATTCTATGTAATTAAATTATTATTTGTCTATCCTCTTAAGCGGACATCCCGCTTGTCCGAATAAAAGGGATGAACAGTGCCTGTTTTAGAGAGATTTCACTGTATATAGGATCCAGGGAATTTTGGTTTTACAAAGTCGAAAGTTAAGTTTTATTCTACGATTTTATTAATAGACATTAAAACATGAGAGATATAAACACAATCAATACGTTGTCATAGAATTTAGTTTCAAAAAATTTTAGAGGCAATCCCATAACAGCAATTTTGTGTCTGCTTCATTATTCTGGTACTCTCAACGAATTACAGTACTCCAGGACATTGTGTTATGATGCAGAACGAACCAAATCATAACCACAGAAGGTGATTTCCCAGTTTTCATTGTTTAATCATTTTTTTTTAACCAGAAATGAATTCAGAATAAATGTGGTCGTTTCTTCTTAATTTCATCATTGAAACTTGTCAGTAGATAACGCTCACCTGGTCTTGTCCTGACATACAGAGGATGTGCTGTTTTTATCTTATTATTTACTGAAAATTAAAAACAAAATTTTACAATAGACTATAAATTAAAAGGCTAATTTAATAGAGACAGTAAATATCTATCGACCTGCCATCTTCAGAGTAGAATACAAATGACTTAAATAATAAAATAGTTCCCAAACAAGAATACTGTTAGAAATCGCGTTAATCATAATCATTAATAACGAACTAAAGCATTGTGAACTAAAGAACTAAACGCATTGTTTAGGGTGGTGTATACTGCGAGCATACGTTATATACAGCGTTAGGTAAATGTATGTATCAAATATGGCTATTTAGTTTTTAATAAAGCTTTCCACAATTAATTAAATGCAATCGGGGATTCGATGGGTATATTTATATCCGAATCAGACTTCCGGTTTAGCCGGAAACTATAATAACTTTGTTATTTTAAACAAAACATCCTGTATATATTTACGAGTTTCAGTAGAGTTCTGTTATGGATATTCAGCAATACATAAAGTATGGGGCACCCTTTTGTTCAACAATGACAAAGATATTTATATAAAACTGATATTTTAAAATCATGTTTATGTTTAGTAAGCCTTGGAATTAAAATTCAGGACTTAAACTGTTAGAATTAACTTTGTAGACGTATAATATTAATAATGCTTCAATTAACTGAAAAAGAACGTAACGAAATTCTGATGATGACTGACTTTGGCGACCGCGCTAGAACTCATGAAGAAGTATGCGATTTATTTAACAATTTGAATCAAGATTCGGTATCCAATATCACGAACTGTTATATCACGAAATGTTAGAAGTTTACCAAAAAGCATGTTACGTGTTAAAAAAAAACGTACATTTTCTTATTTAAATTAATTTATTTGTGACATCGCGCAAATATTTTAACTTCCATCTCCTATTAATTTAACCGATTTTGGATCTCTTTGTTTCGGCAACCAGTTGTGTTTGCCAAAGATTCGTTAAGAACGTTATAGATGTCACCCTTAATTTTTAGCGCATGTCCGGTTTGCTAGCATTTATCTGGATTCGTTCGTTGATCATTGTCTGCGCAGGTTGTGCTTTATTTAAGTGCGAGAACGTTGTCTTTGCGGATATATTTAAATTTTAGCGTGTGCTTGTTAGAAAATTTTCCCTATTTCTGCGGTTTAAAGGGAGTTAAAACTTCGCGGGAAAAGCTTGGCAAGCGAACACGTTGTCCCACAGGACTGACTTTCTTTAAACGATCCACGGATGTTTCCCTGGGAGTGGAATTTTTTTTTTTTGAGAAAAACCGTGTGAAAACGGCCTATTTCCCATTCTATAGCAATTGTATTTGAGGCGTGGTCACCAAAAAAACCTAGAACGATTATCGACGTCTCCAAGATGGCGATCTAAAAGTGTAATGGATGGTTGAAGGATTTTGGCGGAAATCTGGATACAATATTTGAATAGTACTGTTTATCTCTTGAATCCCTTTGGAGGACATTTCCTATAAAGGTTGTAAATTAGACGTTAACAAGGAACAGTTAAAGTAGGTGTTAGATTTTCTTTTCTTGATTTTGTTTAAAATATAAATACTAGTCATAACCTCTTTTGGTTATGTATGCTAGTGAACATTTCATTTAAGTAAAGGCTCTTGAGAAAGCCGTTAATTAAATATTTTGTGCCTTCGATGCAATTTAAACGTTACATAAATGATAGGATCGTAAGATTCTGTTAGATTTATACCTTTCATTTAATTTAGAGCTTGGTTATTGTGAAGAGCAGTTTTATTGTTATAATTCAAAGTATTTTACAGATGATTCATTATTGTCAGCGAATAGTAATTCGCATATATTTTTTTTAATTTTCATGTAACTTACATAGCCGTTCAAGGCATTAATTAAAGTGTAATTAGTAGATAGGGTTGTTACCCCCCAAGTTACGATCTATTATCTTGAAATATTATTTAAACTGGTTGACTAAAGCTTCATTAGCAACCAGGTGATATTTGTATTGTCAATCTGTACGAGGCATTTGTCCTTCAGACGGGCCTACGTACTGGTTAAGTATCATTTTGGGATACGTTGTTGTTTTGATTTATTAAGAACGTTATAACCTTATTGTACAGAACCCAGAATTAAGTATACTTAGTTGCATTCTACTGAAACTTTTGTTCAGATACGTATTTAATTTAATTCATATTATGGTTATTTTAATTTCTTACCTGTTAATACAGGGTGTTAAACTTTCGTTTGAGATTGTTTATTGCAATTCATATTTTGTTTACTTTAATTTCTTACCTGTTAATACAGGGTGATATACTTGCAATTGATACTGTTTATTGTATTAATTGTTATGCGTCAGGGGCGTATCAGTTAAATTTTATTTATTTTGGTAGATTTAATTCTAGATTTTGGAATTACCAAAACTTCATTATTGTCTTAGTGGTAAATGATTAGTAGTTATATTTCATTAATTTTAGAAGTTCAAATCTTTGTTATGGCCTTAGTGCTAATTGTTTAGAAGATATATTTCATTAATTTCAGTAGTTCAAATCTTTATTATTGTCTTAGTGATAATTGTTGGCGTTATAATTTTGTGCTTTCGCCAACTTTTGTTCACGCTTAAAGTGCTCTTTACGTCGACTTAATTTTTGTCATTGTAATATTTGATTTTTCTTGAGCCTACTGTTTTTTTTTTGGTTTATATTAAACTTGTTATAGTTGATGTAATGTGTTTATTTGATACCTATCCCACAAGTGTGTGAGTTAGGCAAAGGTGTATTGAATCAGTAACAAGTAGTTTGGGGGTTAAACTAGTTTGCTTTCGAAACTACCAGCATCCCACCCGCTTCCGTGTTACGGGGGTATTCTGCAGGGTAAATACGGTGGCGCCTACATTCCACCTCGCGATCTTGGACCCGCGACGCACTCCGAATATCGATTGAGTTGGCCGGCAGAGTATTTCCTTTGAGACGTTCACCAACAGGTAGGTTCAAAGCAAAGGGGTGTGGCCCAGCAGAACATCTCGCTACTTCGTTTAACTACTTGTTTTGCAATTAGCTTTTGGTCGCGAAAAGTGTAGCAAGCAGACGACCAAAAGTCACAACAAATAAAGTTATATATTACTCAAGTTATTGCTGTAGTATTAGAAGAATTACCACAAACTTCTACTACATCCCTTGCACTAAGCTATGATATAAGTTGCCGATCAGTAGCCAGAATATTGAAGCACAAAAAATATCCACCCCCTCACAATGTTAGAAGATTTTACACGAAGCATGCCCAAATCGGTAGACTGGTCATAGAGGATTCATTCAGGAATGGCCTGCACGGTCTCCAGATTTAAATACCCTAGATTTTTTCCTTTGGGGTCAATTAAAAAATCTATGGTTTATACTGGACGACTGAATAAATTGGACAAGTTATGGCAAAGAATAATTGAGGAAGTGCAATTAATTCGTGAGGAATGGCAAATGTCATTCAAGAATTTGTTCACAGATTTGGATATTGTCAAGAAGTGAACGGTCATCATTTCGAAAACTTTCTTAATTGATATTGATTTTGTTTATATTATTTGTATTCATTTTTCTTGTACCCAATAAAATTTGCATTATCAGACTTAATTAAATATCTCTGTAGTTGTTGAACAAAAAGGTACCAAACCTTATTATTGCTGAACTCCCAGAGCGGAGCTCTATTAAAATTCGTAAAAATATACAGGGTATTGCATTCTAAATAAAAAAGTTAACATCGTTTCCGGCTAAACCGGAAGTCTGATTCACATATAAATATATTCGTTGGATTCTCGATTTTCATTTAGTTAATTGTAGAAAGTCTTATTAAAATCTAAATAGCAATATCAAAGATATTCGAATGAATTCATACATTTGCCTAACCTTGTATAGTATTCTTCTAATCATTATCTTTACAATATCTAAAAGTTTCCCAAATTCTTTTACAGATTGCTTATCACAATATCAGTGGACAAAATATAGTATCAACGTCAACACCAAGTCTATTTACAAGATCTCAAATTTCAAGGAACGAATATGATTATCATCGAGCATATATTAAAAATTATCTTCTCACAAATAATTGCCAAGGTTTTGAAATATTGTTAAATGAAGAGGGAGCATGCCAATCTTTCAACTATGCTACGTATAACAATCCACAAGATCACAATTGTGATTATAATACTGGAAGCATTGACATAGATGATATATTATTATTGGAGAATTGGACTTTAGCCGGTGAGGAATGTGATAATCAAGACAAGATTTTGAATTTGTCGATTTCAAAGAACATATAAACTAATTTTCCTACTAACTTTATTTATCGTGTTTATTGTTATTAGTTTTATACATACATCGTATAAATAAAATGTATTCTTTAGTTGATTAGCATGTTTTTGTTCTTCATATGAATTATTTGAATATTGTTTTATTATATCGGTTTATTAAATATATGTAAGCAGTCCAACAAATAAATAAAGCAGACTGAGTTCATAGTATAAAACTTAAACAAGAATTGAATAGTACATTTTAACTCAGTTTAACTCAAAGTACATTCGGCGCCTTAGAAATCGGGACACTCAAGTTGTTGTGTTGTAATTATAGCTGATAGTAAGCATTGATATACTTTGAGTTTTGTGTGACACAGACATATGCTTGACAGGTAATACAACAACGAATATAAAAATATGGATTCGATTAGTTTTATCCTAGAAGTGATCAGAAAAAACAAAGTAGACAAATGATAAATATTTTTACTCCAGGGCAAAAATGTTGATTATATAACACAAACAAGAAATGTTATTAATAGACAAATTTAAAAATAATTTAATATCTTGCTATTGCTCTATTTTTATCAATCGCTGTAATATAGAATATATTATATTTGCTACAATATTCAGATGTAGATTTTCACAATGATGTAAGATGTTATCACGAAGATCGTCATAAGTCCTCGGATGAAAATAATTTTTATTCATTTTCTTCACCAATAACCCCCAAATACTTTCAATAGGGTTTAGATCTGCACTCCTGGAGGGCCATTTTAAAACACTAATATCATTATTTGGTAACCAACTCCGGACAACATTGGCAGTATGATTGGAAAGCTATCATGTTGAAAAGTCTCGATACAATTGTTGTACCGACGGTAACATTATATTCTCCAAAATATCATTGTAAAGTGTTGCAGTTAATAGTTCCCCAATACCCAAACAAATTCCAAGAGCCACAGAAATGATCCACGCTCACATATTTACTCAAAAAAAAAACCGCTTTTTTTGTGTACTTCATGCACGTATCTCTCATCATAACATCTTAACACGTCCACTATGACACGACTGACGTCACTGAACACGACAGTATTCCAAAATGCAGCATCTCTTTCAATAAATTCGTTTGCAAATTTCAACCTCTGTTGCCTGTTTTGCTCTGTTGAGAACGGTTTGTTTGCAGCTGAATAATTTCTTAATTCACTAGCTTTTAATATTTTTTGTACAGTTCTAATTCTACCAGGAAAATTCACTGCCTCTACTGCACTACTTGCGAACTCGAGTGGATTGTTTCTTATACTAATTACAAGCGTTTCATCCTGCTCCGGCGTGGATATTTTTCCACTGCCTGTTCCTAATTGTGTACTTAATGTATGCTGCTCCATTTTTTAATATTCTATGTACAATACTTTTGCCTTCGTCGAACTCAATGGCTAATTGTCGTGTAGACCATCCATCTTGTCCCTGAAGTATTCTTGCCTTGGTTATTTTATTAGCGTGATGTGCCATGATATCTAAGAAATACTGACAATGTCTAACATACACTCGATACTAATTAGACCGAACCAACATAACAACAGCATACACGATAGAAAATACACCAAATTATGTTATACTACTTGTCCCGCTTTCTTGTGCGCCGACTGTACATTCCTACTAAATCGATATAACGTATGTTCCAAAGAGTCGAAGCTGGAGTCTTTTAGATGTCTTCAACATTGTCAAAGAGCATTCTTTTGAATGGTAACATAATCTAAAAGAAAATGATTGCAGGATCACAAAACTGGTGATTAGGGTGAGTGATTTTCGGGGAAGAAATTCCTATTCTCTAGTAAACTGGTGCATTCTCATGAAAGAGGAGCCAAATACTTGGTGTCGAGTACGAGGCGAGTCCTTTTTCACAGGCGTTCTAGAACAATTAAATAAAAATTTCTGGTCATAGTTTATTCCCCAGAGAAAAATTCGGCAAAATTTTGCAGCCAACATATTTCTCTTTGGTTATGATGATATCCATTTCGTACTTTAGCGTTTAAATGTGGGATCATAGCGAGGGCCCCAAGTTCTCCGCAACAATGAAATTCACCAAATTTTTATTCATACGAGCAGCTTTAAGCATGTTTCTCGTGTACTGGACACTGTCATATTTCTATTTTCAATCAACAAATTTGGTGCAAATCGAGAGGCGACCTCTTTTCTTGTGTGAATCTTATACTAAGATACGACAAACCATTTACACCAAACTTATCTACCAACAATCACACAACGACAAGATGCTCGTTACGCACTGACATTTGGCGCCCAGATTTTGCTTCATCTTCTAATTGTTTCCACACCACTTTTAACTCGTTTATACCAGCCGATATTTGTGAATGAAATAAATAATTATCCTCATACATTTGTTGAATCAATTGCACAGTTTTGGCCACCATTTTGTTGAATTTAAGCAATAATTTAGTGATCATTGTCCAATGCTACTAATGTCACGGCTATCTTCTACTACCAACACAAAATGGCGTTCTAGTTTCCGCCATGTGTAGCGTGCAGCGATGTGATATTGCCAAATTGTAGCTGATAATAACAATAAAAGCAGTCCCATTATTTAATTGTTGGACTATGTTTACATAACGTTTAATAATTAGACATAAAGAAACATATCATTATGACGCTAAATGGCGTTCCAGTACCCGTCATGCGTAGCGTGCAAGGATGTGAAATTGCCAGATTGTTGAGACGAAAGCTTTCCTTTTCCCAGAATAAAATCAATATCATTATTTAATTGTCACACTGTATATGTATAATATTTATTGATTAGAAATAACGAAACTGAGAAAGAGCGTAGCTAACATGGTCAAGATTTATTGGGTTTTTCAATACAAAAATTGAACATAGTGAAGTGGTTCAAATTTTCTGGTCCTGACCTACAGACATATGCTCGCAAACAAAGAACATACATTTGTTGGGCAACATTTCCCGCAAACAAAATACGTACATGGGGGTATTGATGTATAGTTAGCCTAGACCGGTTCCGTGGTTAAAAAAATATTGCGATACCATAGCAACGAAAAATAACATATTAGAAGTATCAGTGTAAAGTATCACGTCAAATTGTCAAACCAAAGTTACGCAAAAAAATTTGAAAAAAGTATGTCGATCGTAATTGTGAAAATGAAAAATTGGAGTATCAAGCCATCAACAAGTGCCTGTATTTGAAGGAGTTAAGAGATAAGCAGATTTACGAAGATATGCTTAGTCCTCTTGGCGTTCAATATCCTTCGTATGCGACCTTGAAAAATTGGATTGCAATCTTCAAAAAGGGTAAATTTTACATTGAAGTTGAACACCGTTCGGGAAGGCCAGTTTCTGTGTCCGTCCCTGAAAATGTTGATGCAGTTCATGACATAGGTTTGTCAGACCGTCGAATTAGGTTAAAACGAATATCTGAGGCACTGAATATTTCATATGAACGCGTCCATCATATAGTTCACGTCGTTTTGGACATGAGAATAATTTCTGAAAAATGGATCCCCAAATGTCTGAATGCAATTAATTAATCATTTTGCAACATTTGTGGCGTTGTGTTTGCACATAATTCAATAATCTTTTGTTGCAGTTCTTGCAAATTATGTACAGGAGTTCTGAAAATTCTATTTTTGCAGTAAGGGAACACAAAGTAGTCCATAATAGTCAAACCAGGTGACCTCGGAGGAAACTCAACTTGCGTATGCAAACTTATAAGCCGATCATAAAAAAACTCACGGAGAAAGGCTATAGCTTCTTGTGTCGTATGTGCTGTTGCACCGTCATGTTGGAAATAACAATTATGAAGTTCATCGTCCTGTATTTGTTGAACAAATTCAGTAAAAATATTATTTCTGTACCTCTCTCCATTTATGGTGAAATTGAAAAAAAATCGGCACAATTATCCGTCTACGAGAGACTGCCATTCAAACACCAATTTTTTGAGAATGTAGTGGAGATTGAGAATTTATGTATTCCGAAAGATGAAACCATGCCTCATCGGAAAAAAAAATGTTAAGTTTAGCAGGTCGTTATTCATTAAATTGTTGACGAACCATTAGTAGTACGCAAGACGTCTGGGGTGGTCTGTTGGCAAAAGAATTTGATATGATTGCATTTTCTCCTTTACAATGGTTAGGCATGTTCCATAAGAAACTCCAAAGAGAAACGCTTACTGTAATACCAAATTCCATTAACTAGCACACCTCTGTTCTAAAATACGCTTCAATCATGAAAGTTTTGTCTGCTGTGGTGTAAAACCGAATTGAAAAACTACAAGATGTCAACAAGACATAACTTAGAACAGACGTTTTACATTCCATGGCTAACCTTTACCAATATAATTTTTGATCTCGTGGTAGTGTCGGTGATCATTTCCATGCATTTAAAAGCCTCAGTTTCATTGGAATCATCTGCTTTTCTCCTTTTCTTAGTTGATAACGGAGAAATAAATTCCCTCGTTTTAGCTGGTAATATGAAAGACGGATTGTCGATGTCTTCGTTGTGTTGATCATGAAGAGGAGATGATACCATTGCAGTAGTTTCAGTGGCATTAGTGTCACCTTCAGTGATGTCCTCTTAGTTTTCTTCTGTAACATCAATAGATATGTCCTGTAAAGAAGAACCTGTAAATGGCTTTATTTTTCAGATACCGGTAAAAGAAAGGGAATGGATTAAAATTAGCGTTGAATTTAATAGTCGATGGAATTTCCCCCAGTGTTTTGGCACTATGAACGGAAAACGTGTTCAAATTGTTGCACCTGCATAAAGCGGAAGCCTTTATTTTTTAATTTAATTGCAAGAAGACACACAGTATTGTGATGTTCGCCATTGTGGACGCAAGTTATAATGTTCTGTATGCGGACGTTGGATGTCAAGGACGAATATCTGACGGAGGTGTTCTGAAATTTACTAGCTTTTATAAAAAACTAAGTGAAGAAAGACTTCATTTACTACCTAGTCTACCACTGCTTGAAAGAAACAAACAAGTGCTATTCATATTTTGCTGCCGATGATGGATTTGCTTTAATGAAAAATGTTATGAAACTATACCCTGGTTAACTAGTTGGTTCTAATAACCCCAAACGAATTTATAATTACAGACATTCAAAAGCAAGAAGAATAATTGAAAACGGTTCAGAGTTTTCCTTAAACCCATAGCATTAGTCCCGAACATACCAGAACTTGTTTAACACGTCTACGAAGAAATGTTGAATGAATAAATACTTATTTCCTTTCAGGAACTTTTGACAATGTAGGCTTTAAAAATAATTTAATGATCCTGGGTTAATGGAGACAAGATGTATTACGATAATCAATGCCTGAATTGGAAAATGTTGCAAGAAGATCAGCTACAGCGCCAGAAATAAGAGATGAATTTACAAAATATTACCTATCTACGCAAGGCTCGGTCCTTTGGCAAAACTTATAATCCTAGAGAAGTGCCTACCCATTGCACGAAATTGTGCCGATACAGATTGAATGGGTTCAAGTGTTTTTTCAAAGCTTATAGGGATACCGGTTTAGTACTTTGTAAAGACGAAAACAAAAAGTTGTAAAACATTAGGTAAATAAAATTCTTACCTCAGGTTCCTTTTCATTTCCATCTGTTGAACGATTACCTCTAGTTACAAATGAAACAGACATGCAATATACATATCTGTAACTGTACACATGGACAATACACCTCGTATTTTCAGCATTTACTTCTGCTTAAGACACGTGTTTCTGCCATCTATAGGCGTCGTCAGTCAAGCTAGTGAAGCAATGTAATACAAATGATACCAATCTTTTTAAAAAACAGATTTGTATCTGTATATACATTTACGTTGAAATCGCCTACAAGATATAGCAAATTTCGTCCTTTAAGGTGGCACTATTTAATAAATGACATCTGATGGACGAAAGAGACTATGCCGAAAAAGGCGACCTTTCGCTTGACTAGCTATGCTAGTACATAAGCGAAAAAATACGTATAGGTGTGGTCCATTAACACGAGCCAGATGGCGGTAAATATACAAAAAGGTTTAAATATATCAATACGTTATGCACGTATTATGCATTTGTTACAAATGAAACAGACATGCAATATACATATCTGTAACTGTACACAGCCTATAGATGGCAGAAACACGTGTCTTAAGCAGAAGTAAATGCTGAAAATACGAGGTGTATTGTCCATGTGTACAGTTACAGATATGTATATTGCATGTCCGTTTCATTTGTAACAAATGCGTAATACGTGCATAACGTATTGATATACTTAAACCTTTTTGTATGATTACCTCTAGACTCATACCTTTGCAGTAAAAATAAAAGTCTCTCGTAGCCAAACCAGTTCATTTGCTTGGGAGAGACTCCACTTCGTTGCCAGTTTATTAAGTTTTTATGCGCTCGGCGAAATTGAATTTTTACTACCATTATACTTTTTTGAAAGCATTTCATACGCATCTACCTTTTTATTCAGATTTTTTATAGTCCATACACTTTACTTCCCATAGGCATGGTATACTGCGAAAGTCTTCAATTAAAAAAAGGGTTTTTTCTTGGTTCCACATATTAAATCACCTTTTATTATTTGTACTCACTATTAATAATGGACGTGAGCTACACTTTTGCCACTTCGAGAAAAATGAATAAATATTTGCCCCGAACGTATTTAGACTTGTTTGTTTGAGAGTAAAGAAGCAAATGTTTTTTATCCTCGACGGAAAACAGAAAACATAGGTGCATTTTAAAAAATATTTTTAAAGGAATGTTTGCAAACATTTTTTAAACAACTTTGATACAGATGTCTAAATGTTTATGGGAGGGCAAATGTTTGTAGGTCTGGACTTGGCTTAAGAAGGCGAAATCTATTATGTAATTGCATTTCTTCCTTGTTTTTTAACAACATTCACATAGGAAAGCATTAAAAGGACAAAAACATATAATTTTTAGGGCTGGAAATATATTTTATATTGTGTAAGGTATGTCTCGTAACCGAATACAGTCATTTTGAAACTTACCAAGATAACCTAGGTTTTAACTGCGTGTAATATGTGTACATTTATATCGATGTGCTGTTTACATTTTCTTGCCACAATTTTGTTAGGTACTTTTCCTCAATATTTAAGGATAATCTCGGTGGATTATGACTTCCAGAGATTCGAAACTATGCACCTTATACCATAACGAAACTAAGTATTCTGCCACTACTCTTGATGTTTCTTATTTCATTTCTGGATTGTCAATAAATTCTATAACATATAATGGACTTAATTTAATGATGTCTCATATATAGTGTCGGTAAAGTGGGGTAAGTTTCAGTGCAGTGCGGAGAACAACGTGGAGGGGCCTAGTGGCCGTATCAAGGCGAGCATTCAGTAACGTTTACGTACTCGCATCATTTATGTTCGTGACTTTTGAGCATAGGCGATGCGGACACATGAATGTGTACACATAAAATAATGATAAAAATATAGTATATAACGTGCTGAAACACTTACTGTTTTAAAAAGCTTCCACGAAATCACAAACTGGGGGACATCTATTAAATATTTTAATCATTAAATATGTTTCGACACCTGTTTCAATGAAATGAGTACGGCGTGTGGAATAAATATTTTTCAATGATGAAAACGACCGTTCCACATTGAGTGATGTTATATTTGCAAATTTAAAGTAATCCTTGTGACAACTTAATGGATTTTTCGACGCACCTTCACAAATTTGTCTTAGTATGAGAAAATCTGAATCCTTGTCAATAACACTTTCAAATTTTCGTATTACATACTCATTTCTTTCGCCCTCCGCCGCACATAGGTGTAAGTGAGCATCATACACAATTTGAAGAGAATCCACAAACGGCATCGAATCATTTTATAATTTTTCAATTCCCTCCGCTAGTCCATAGTAGTTCTTGCGAATAGTTTCTAAATCACTTTTTACCTTACTATCTTAAAATATTTTCTGGCTTTTCTTGATAGCTTCGGCGTGTCTCGGATCGAATTGTAAAACTACCTTCTTTACAATATATGATTGTTTCGGCCTTTACTTGATGAAATTCCATTATAACTTTCTTCTTTACATCACCAAAATGTGCGCAGTAGTATAACGCAGTCTCTAACCATGTTTCTCAACGCGTAGTAATCGGTTGTGGTGGTTCAGGCACTTTGGGACACAGTTCGTGAAATTTTTTTGTACGTTTTGGGGACTTTAGAAACACTGCCTTCGTATAGTCTATTAAAGCATTTACTCGTGGATAACATTTAGGTGTCAATTGCCCCACAAGGTTTAACGCATGGATTTAACATGTTGCATGTTATATTAAAAGTTGGTTTGTTGAAACTTGAAATTTGTTCAATGCGCTCAACACCACTTTTAAAATTTCATAGCTAGTACATTTTGCAACCTTTTTCGAAGCAAGTAAGATAGAGGATGACGGTTCAAATTTTTCCATTTACCACATTTACCACAGAATTCTTTTGCCGATCGGTTGTTTCGTCCACACATAACCACAATCTTCTATCTTTCAATTCTACTTTAATTCTTCTTTCAACATAGTCACGAACAGATGACATAACGTTTCTTATCTTATAATATAGATTACATATAATAATAAACATCTACATCAAATGTTATTGTTTGCTGTATCGTTTGCCGCGGATTGCAGAACAGTATTTTATACTTTTTAGGTCGTTCACACTTCCACCTGCTGGTACACGTCAAATAGTCGTCACTCCTTACACATTTAATTCTATCGCCTTTGTATTCTAAATCCGGCATACTCGCTATTACGTTTTCTAGTTTCTTCGAAATACGCTGTTTCCGAAACGTACCTAAATGCGACATTTTCTAAGTATGTGTGTATTGACACTCACAATGGGCAGTGGAATAATACTGAACAAGTGTGCTTTGATACGGACGCTTGAGCTTCAGTTCCGCGCGCTTCTCCCCTCAACGTTGCTCTCGGCACTGCACTGGAAATTGCCCCTCCTTGTCGAGTCGACTAATATGTGTATAGATTGTCTGTGTATTATTTTTGTATATATAATAAAATAAATTAAAGAATATTAATGGGAGTCATTAATAAATAGTCTTCCAATGGGAACTTCGGGATTTCCTTTCTAAATGAAACCAACAGTTTTAGAAAAATAACATGATTGTTTATTTTAAGACATGGAAGTTATGATTTAAAAATAATATTCTGCAAATTCGAGGGGTCAGATTGCATGATCTTGAAGGCCAATGAATATCACCATTTCGAGAAATGACGCGGCCTGGAAAACGTGTTTGCAACAAATCTAAAGTTTTCCGCGCCGTATGGCACGTGCGCCATCTTGTTGAAAGAACATATCGTTGAACAGCAGATTATCCAATTGGGGCCATAAAAATATTTCAACATGTTATGGTAGCGTGCACCATTAACAGTTACCGTTTTACCATCATTTTCATAAAAAATGGTCCTATAACTCCTCCAGCCCAAAACTCCAGCCACTTCCCCAATTCCTACAAGTTTGTTTATTAACATAACCTCCGAAGTGGAAGTGAGCTTCGTCGGAAAAAAATAATTCGGCATTATTCGTGACTTCTTCTAAAATCAAATTAGCAAACGCATGGCGATGTCCGTGGTCTATAGGCTTTAACTCTTGTGTTAGTTGAATTTCATACGCGTGTAAGGTCAGATCTTTGGTCAAAATTCGATGCAAAGAGCTCTTTTCTTTATGGTTAGCTGTTGCGATCGACGAGAAACTAAGGTTTTGGAACTTTCGGCAACATGGTCACGTAGTCTAGCGATATTTTCATTAAATCGAGATCTACGTGGACCTATTGGCATCTTCAAATCAACAACGGATCCAGAAACCTCAAATTTTCGGATAAGATTGCAAATTCCGTTGTCACTAAGCTCAAATATTAAACGAAGTTTACGAACTGTTTCCGTGCAAAAACGCGAATTTTCGTTATAAGTTGGCAGAATTCTATCACGTTCTTCTGTCGTAGAACGATTCTTGATTAAATTTCCGAGTATGTGTAGGTTAAGTCGTTGAAAAATGGCGCTAAATTAAAATCCCAAAGTACTTATTGGGACATCTTTATTTTTTATTATTTATTATAATAGTTGACTCAAAGGAATGTAGATTCGTCAACACTGTTTTGTAACTATTTATCACGTGACTCGTCTGTTATCGTGATAGGCATATAGAGAAAACGATATATATAATTGTACGTCATACTAGATCTATGACGACACTTCCTATATATGTTGCCGGCAAGATGTCAATTAGAAGATTATAAGATGTCAACTATAAAAAAGTCAATAATGAAGCAATTAGTTGCTTCGACAATTTACAGAAACCTTTCGACATTATATCCAAATGACGCAACCAGATAATAAATACAACGTAGTTCTAAAAGGAACTCTTTTTAAACAATCAAAATAAACGGGAAAAATATGCACAAGACTAGGCTTATTTGACATATATGTTATCTTTCAACACCGCAAGTAACTATTACCGTGTTAAAAATATATGCAAGAAACATTTAGTATTGACATGGAAATTATATGTTTATTTGCCATGAATGTCTATATTATCATCAATTTATAATATTTTTTTTAAATTAATGAAATAAAAGCTTTCAAATATAGTTTAATAAACTAACTTTTTGAGTTTCTCTAATACAGTTATGACAACATGTAAACGTCACCAATGACGTACAATTAGACAGACTTAACGCGTTTCTTCTATATACTTTAATTACTCCAGGTGGAAAAGCTATTTGAGTTGAGTTGAAAATAAAACAATTATAAGTACTATTTTTATGTGTTTATTTTAAATTTTTATCTTCGTAAGTCCATACATACGCACAGATACGTAGGTTGTTATTAATACATACATACAGACATACAAGAAATTCTCTTAAATCTAAACGTGAAATTAAAAATCATCAATTTACTGGTTTTCTTAATCTTGTTTCTCTTTTTATGATGATAATAATAATAATACATAGTAACCTCAAAAAATGATCTAAGTTGTTAAATAATATCGTTGGCCAAAACGTATTAGTTTTAAGTATCTAAGTTCACGTACGCTTTTAAATTTAAATATGATTTAAATTCGTTTTCGTGTCATTTTTTGGCACTTCGCATAATTGAAAAATAAGGAAGAATATTAAACCACAACGATAAGATATAACGAAGATATTATGAGGCGTTGAATAAATACAATCGACCGTCGTATTCAGCTAACGATATTATTGAAGTGTTATTTATCAATGTACTTTAATTAATCTAGTATTTCTTTTAATAATTATTTTAGTGTATATTGTTTTGGCTTTCGTTTATGAATTGGTTGAAATCTGTTTACTAACGCTTAAAAATTTCAACGAAAAAAGGAAGTTACCTTCTTAATATTTTGAAATATTAACCTAACTTAGGCTATCGTTTCGATAAATTTATGTAATGTTGTTTACAATGGATATAACATTTTTTTTCATACATGTATGTTATGTATATAAAAAAATGAAACAATATCTTCGCATGCTACTAACAAGCGTTAGAAATTATAACAATATTCACTCAAAAATTTGTACGACACTCTTATTTTCTTCTGTTAAAAAATAAGTATCACCTATATTATATAATATATTAAACTAATTAAGACACTAAAAAGTACAAAACATAAAACGTTTAACACTCAACATATACAATAAATACATCCTCATTTAACAATTAAAGATAGTTATATTCAAGTTGTTTAATTTTTTTTTTCATTATTTATTTAAGCTAATTTTTAAAAAGTGTTCATACTTGAGCTCTTGGATTACACCAAGTCTTCTTTTTTTTTTGTTGTAACCTCAATAATAAGTTAAATCGTATATATTTTTAAATACAACACAATTTAAGTCCATTATTTAACAAAAGATTGTGCGATTTTATTCATTTGCTTTTTTTTTCTTTATTTGCTAATAGTTTTATATGTAATTTATCTAAAGTAGTTTTTGCACATAAATAATAAAATATATCAGCAGCATTTGTATGAAAGTACATCCAATAACGAAGGATGTTTTTGTATGTAAATGATAAGTTAACCGAATTTTCATTGAAAGTATTAGTTGCAAAGCGTTGGTTTTTTGGTTATATATAATATGTTACAATAATATGGTCTTTGAGATTCTTGCATTACTTTTAACATGTCATCTGTGAGGAATATTATGGAAGCATTTCCAAAGATGCTTTAAAATATTGGGAAGCTTGAGGATTATTAGTATAGATGGCATATTGATGCCAGATACATAGCCAGAGATATTTTTCCGTTATCGGGTTTGATATCGGCACCTAGCCGTGCGAATGAAAGGAACCTTGAATTGAAAATTAGTATGCGGTCGTGTCGTGTATATAATGCGGTAAATGTTTGTGCGCGTTTTATAATTTTTTTCTTATAATTTAAATTAAATTGCATGCGTATGCCGCTGGCATGTGTGTCGAATTTGTCATCTCTAATTATTAGAAAAGAGCATTATTTAATGGATTATTTTTAGAATTCATCAGTTTGATATAACTACTTTTTTTTATGAAAGTTTAATAATTAGAAATAGCTAACTTAGTAGTAGTGGTATATGTTGAGCACTTGTGAAATTATTACACTATTAAACTTAAATAAAACACCTTATATTTTCACAAAACAATAGTATATTTAACTCTATGTACATTTCATGTGCACTGCACACATCATCAGTAGTTACTATTTAAACGTATTATTTTCGAAAATAATACGTTTAAATAGTAACTACTGATGATGTGTGCAGTGCACATGAAATGTACATCTAGTTAAATATACTATTGTTTTGTGAAAATATAAGGTGTTTTATTTAAGTTTAATAGCTAACTTAATTTCTACGCCTCTTTTCAAAAACGTATTTTTGAAGATGGATAACTTTAGAAATAACGAACAAATCTCGAGTTTCAAATATTGATTGTAACCATTACAATATTGTTTTACATACAATGGCTTCATAAGGAGGATGAAAACTCCTTACTAGGTATGTCTAGCAAGTATGCGACTTCGTGCTGTAACTTGGTACCTAGGTGTGCTGTTGTCAATAGCAAGTATTTACCATGTAGGGACAACCTTTACGAGTAATTCCACCAGATGCCACGGTCGTGCTAGTGGTCAGTCGACAAGCATACATCGTTGAGAGAGCGTCAAATGCCGTACGAGTAGTATTCACGATGACTGAATGCAACAAACAAACAGTTTGTAATACATTTTTCGTGTTCGAAAACCTTGACTAATATTCGTCAAGTATATAGAATGAATCTCAAATTAACATGTGGTTTAAGCGATTTGAAAGTTCATCAGTTGAAACTGGCCCTCGTTCTGGTAGATCCACGATGGCAAGAAATCCAGAAAATCGTCGTTCGACTGTGCGGAAGCTAAAGGAAGATTTTGGAATCTCAAAAACTATAGTATCAAAAATTTTGAGTCTAGATTTAGAGATGAGTCGTGTGACTGATAGAAGACCAAAATAATTATCGAGTGAAAGTTTACCAAAACAATTTCAAAGCAATAAGAGACAATCCGGACGAGCCACGACCCAAGAAAATACACAAAAGCCGGAACAACATCAAGGCCATGCTCACAGTTTTCTTCAATAAGAAAGATGCTGTTCGTCATTAATACGCTCCAAAAGGTCAAACAGTGAACAAAGTGTATTACCAAGAAATTTTGAAACGATTATGTGACACAGGGAGAAGGAAATGGTCAGATTTGTAGAAAAGTGCAGACTGAGTGCTTCACCGCGACACCGTTCCTATCCCTTCATCGCAACTTATCCAGCAATTGTGAAAGACGGCATTGTATGTCAACCGCCCTAGAGTCCTGACTTAGCTATGTTAAGACAACTGAGTCTGTTCTTTTCACTTTTGTCTTTGTTGTTTAATGATTTTCTGTGTAGTATTTCTGTTAGTTATATCAAGTGAGCACAGGCGAGTTGTGGAGAGGTATTATCATTAATAAGACAGCGATAGTCATAAGACTTCCGAATATTAACGCAAGAAAGGAATATTAATATTGTTTTTCTGGTCGCTAGTGCGCATGCAAGTTAACTAACTTGCAGTGCTTATGTCACGCGAGATTTGCAAATGTCATTTACGTCAAGTATACCTAAATATGTCAGCATAAGTGTCAACATGTGTCAACATGTCAACATGTCAACATAAAGGATCTTATATAACATAATTATTAAGATTTTGTAGAAGCAGGTAACTATAATAAGAAATTTCAAAAGATAGCAAGATAAAATTAACAGCAATAAAAGTTTCGTACTAAATATCATAGTTGAATTCTAGAACTAATTAATAACTAAATGCTCAAATGGACCTCCTTCCTGCATTAAACAGTAACCAAACCGATTATACAAATTTTTAAAAACATTTTTTATCATTTGTGGAGTTACAATATTACTTAGGTGAATGATTCTCGCGCACAATTCTTGCCTATTTGATGAATTTATATCGCCGTATCTGTACATTGAATTACTAATAAATGGCCACAAAAAGAAGTCATTTGGCGATAAATCAGGTGATCGTGCCAGCCGTTCAATTGACCCTAAATTACCAATCCATCTTTCTCAAAAATTAGCATTTAATAAATTGGTAACCCTACGGACGTTATCGTCTTGCTGCAACCATATTTCGTTAGAATCAAATTCCTCCCGTAGAGCAGGAATAATATCATTTTCTAATAATCTTAGATATTTATTTTCACTCAAATTCCCATCAATAAAAAGGTCCAATTATCAGATTGTTAATAATACCAGCCCACGCATTTACCTTTTGTAGATATTGCGTTCGTGTTGGTACGTTAAAATGTAAATTTCTGCGAGACCAATATCGACAAATTGCACGATTATATCGCCCGTGAACATAAAATATTTTTTCGTCCGTAAGTAAATTTTTATTGAAAAATAGTTCATCAGTATGATATTTATTAATTATAATTTCACGAAATTCCATTCGGCGGTTATAATTACCGGGAAGTAGTTTTTCGGACTTTGAAATTTTGTAATAGTGGTATTTATTTTTATTTAAAATCTTTCGCACCATTGTAGCACTAATGTCCAGTTCACTAGCAGTTTGTCGTGAGGATTTAGTTGGATCGAATTCTATAGCAGCACATATTTGAATGTCTAGGGCATTCAAATTTTCAACAGAAGCTTATTTATTTTTATTATTTATCAAAGCAAATGTTTTATTAAAACGGTGTATTACGAATAGTACTTGCACTAGAAATATTTTTCTCTGAAAAATTTACTCCAAATAAATCCATGGTCACTTCTCTAGAATTATCGCCATAAAACTACTTAACTATAAATAGCTTTTCTTCGGGAGTATAATAACTCATTTTAAACTATATCTGAAATTATTTGAATAAACACACGAATTGGAATTAACGCATGTAATGCGTGGCGTATTGACAGTGTAAGGACAGTTACGAATTTCCTGACATTTGCATGAATGGTGACACCTCTCAATTACAGTCGACCACCTACTTTTAATTTGTCCATTCCCAGCACGATCGTGCGATTACGGTATATATCATATCATAAAGTGACGACAGTGGTGCGTTCTTTAAAGATTCACAATTAATTTATCATTATTGTATGATGTCCAAGAAAACGAATACACAGTTACAAGAACTTCACAAAGATAAACAGATATGATGCAGAACCTTTTCAAACTTCAAATTGAACACTTAACGAAAATTATTGCTTCCAGCAAGATGGCGATCGAAATTCTGTGGGAGCTTTTGCTGAACGATTAATTTTGTGACATGGCGATTTGCCATGACTAGCGAGATCTAACAACACTAGATTTACTAAGTTCTAAATTATGAACGATCCGAGCATGGAATCATATGGTATAAGAGGAGTGTCTGAGAAAAGGAACAAACTGGTGGAACGAAGAGATTAAAAATATATTAAATGAAAGGAAGAAGTGTGGAATCTTTTCACGCTTCTTTCTTTCTTCTAAACAAAACTGCTAGAAAGGTAGCAAAAAAAAAATTAAAATAGCTAAGGCTATGAAACAGGAAGAATTTGTATTTCAAATGGGAAAAGACAGCGCAGTCACTGTAATTATTTTATAATTTATTATGAAAAACTATTTAGAAGTAAAGAAGGAAAAGAAACGTGATGCAAATCAAAGACAAGGAATGAAATATACTTACAGAAACTACCTAAATAATGGCCAGATGGAAAACAAATATTTTCAGTATATATTCACAGATGCTGACATAGAAGATAGATCTACTTAAGTACTACATGAGTAATAAAGGGTATGTAGCACTGCCTAAAATAATACATGAGGCAAGAGAAACAAAGAAGATTCCAAACGATTAAAAAATTTCAGTAGTTGTACCAATTTCGAAATTGGTGACCCTAAAGATTGATCAAATTACCGAGAAATATCACTGATCAGATGTTCTTGTAAAGTGCATGAAGTAATTCTAGTAAAAAAAGATTACGGAAATTTATAGAAAAGAACTTACATGTAGCATACAGTGGATTTCGTCCAGGACGTAGCACAACAAGAATACATTTTTACAATAAGAAACATAACGGAAAAATTCTTAGCACGTAACAAAAAACATGTATGTGTTTCATCGATATGGGAGAAAGCATTAGACAAGGTACATATAAGAAATATGGAATGGAGTAGAAAAATGAATGAAATCGCTATATGAGAAAGCCGCACAATAAGAATAAACAAATGTAAGTTTAAAAAATTCTTGACAACGTAAGAAGTTCTAAGTTCTTTGCTATTTGTAATATTTATGGACGAAAACATAAAAAGAGTATAATAAAATGCCTGTCACTGGTATTTCGGGAATGCGTGTTTGCTAACGATATTGTCACAATGGCAAGAGAAAAACTTTCAATTTAAAGTAAACCTCAGGGTTAAAGTAATAGAAGAGAAAGCAATGAGTATTAATACTAACAAGACAAAAATCCTAATGACAGCTAATGTTATGACATGACAGAGTTTTGGACTTTTTATGTCTATTCAGAATATTATTGTCGGTGTCTTATGGGATAACCATTATTTAGAGATAAATCCTGTGTTTAGTTCAAGATCGGAACTATCTTTGTTCATTTACCAATGAACAAAGATAGTACCGATCTTGACTTGACCAACACTTACACACTTACCAGGATATGTTGATTATTTTTTGTTTTATAGGACGAAATGTGTGTGCAAGTATTGAAGTACCTCTATTTGTAAGTTTATAATATGCCGCAAAGTCATGTTTGTTAATTTTATGTTGATGGTTAAACACAAAAAACTTATTAGAAATGATAGAAATCCACAAATACGATAAGTTAGGTTTAGTCTTTTTACATAATCTAAATATAATAAATATATGAATGCATAGTCTGTCCAACAATATAACGATTTGACCTTTTAGGATTTAAAAGGATTATCGGAGACTATTTGCTACCTCGCGCCGCAGGTAGCGATAAAACTTGTAAACGAAGTAATAAACTGTATTAGGAGAAATTAGATTGATTTTTTTAAGTAGAGAATGTTTCCTTTAATATAATCCACCGTTTAGAATTTAAACTTTATTATTCTAAAGTAAACAATTCTAATTGAACAGATAATATATACATGTAACTGAATTAAGAACTATTGCAATGGTATTTTAAATATTAACATCCATTTCCTCAAGTAATTAATTTGTAAAGCTGTCCGGAATATCACACAGCAAGATTAGAGAAATTGTATTCGACATGCAGATACCATACAAAATTAATATTACCAAAGTGCACGCACGAATTAGGAATTTATAATTCATTTAAGATAGTGTTGAAATGAGCACGAATTAGGAATTTATAATTCATTTAAGATAGTGTTGAAATGAGTATTGAAAATTCCAGCGACAACTAATGCATGTATGTATGTCTATTTAATTATTACTTCCATATTATGGAAATAAACGCGAGACACCTTATTGTTAGTCCTAATAGAATAAAAATTAATACTTAATACTTCTCTAGTTTCTAAGCCAATATCATAATCACAGTTTGTATTTCTCTAAACTCTCACCGCAGTGTAACTAATTAAAGTATTTACATATTAGAAAGTTACTTTCCTGTTATTTGAAGTTAAATCGTTATATTTATGGACAGACTATATAACTGCTGACTTCTTCCACTCTAATTAATTAGCACACATATGGGGTGTAGAGCTAGTTCGCGTCCGTAGTAGAATACTACACGTGCACCCTGGATAACGCTAAATGAACTAGCACAAAAGGCAGACAGATAATCCAGAATCACCTTGATCTCCAGGCTACTAATAAACATATAGTACAACCTTACCAGGATCGGAGTTACTACGTAAAGCATGGTCAACCTTAAATAGAATCAAGTTCAAATAGTGAAAGGAGCTCGAACAACCGGTAGATGGGGTTTACTCACACGGGATGTGATTGCGGAGCTATGCGTCAAATCATACGCCATATTGTTGGGGATTATCTCCTGAGGCGATTTGGAGGAGAGTTTTGGAAATTATTGAATGCGATGGAAAATGCAATAGATATTAAATCCTTAGATATTTGTGAATAATTTATTCATGTTGTATTTTTAGTTTTGATATGTACCGATGTGCTGAGATGCCATACGCTAAATAAATAAATAAACACACATATGTTTCCAGTTTGTATTATTGAGAGAAGATAATGTATGTATGTAGCAGAGTAGAATTGTATGTAGTTTTCATGCACACGATGAAGTCATTATATGGCGAAACAATATTGTAGTGGTTAGGTACAATAAATATGCCAAACTACTTATCACTTATCACTACTTATTTCGTAAAGTTATAATGAAGTTTCAATAAGTATCTCCTTCGTCAATTAACGCTGGAAGAATATACTTTAACAGTAATTTCCTGGTTTCTGAGAATATAAACTATTGTGAACTATATAAAATTTCTTATGGATGAACGTTTTTAGATAACTGAATGTGTAAACGTTTGTTTAATAAATAAAATTACAGTACTCCGAAAATTGATATAACCTATTTTCGAATACATGTAAATGTAAATAAAATTTACTACTAATTTACTAATAAGAAATTTGTTTGATGAAAATAGGCTCTAAAACTTTATTTAAATTTAAATGTAAAAACTTTAAATCTTAAACAATCTAAAAATTAAAACAACTAAAATTTCACAGCTCTTACCGTTAGCATTTCTAGAAATACAGCATTTTTTATATTTTGCATGTGGCAATTTTAACTTTTGACGCTTTGAGGTCCAGTAGGAGGCGTTTTCGCTTTCATATATAAATTTCTTCTTAACTATAACGAGAAATTAGAATGACGCTAGGACGAAACCGCAATAGTTAATCTCTAGATTAACATAACTACTAAAATGCAATATTTGTTGCAAGAACCACTTGTTTAAACTATAGAGTTTTTTAATTATAAAATGAAATAATACAGAAAACATAATTACTGTAATAGCGTTTCACTAAAAACTTGCATACCATTTCCACTGACATTTGTGAGTTCTCAGTTTACTTTATTGTGAAAATTCTTTCTTTGGAGACTGTGGTTAAGTAAAAACTTAAAAAAGGTATATAACCCCTTACCACAATTAATAATCGTATCCTAAATACGTATTTCGACAACTAAGTTGTCATCATCAGTAGGTAAAACCACTAATTAAAAGTCGCACATGGAGCACAGTAAAGCTAGAAAACCGCTTACGCAACAACTACTTTACACCGCGTCCACGTATAGACTGATATAGTCGATACATGTAGTCTATACGTGGACGCGGTGTAAAGTAGTTGTTGCGTTAGCGGTTTTCTAGCTTTACTGTGCCCCATGTGCGACTTTTAATTAGTGGTTTTACCTACTGATGATGACAACTTAGTTGTCGAAATACGTATTTAGGATACGATTAATAATTGTGGTAAGGGGTTATATACCTTTTTTAAGTTTTTACTTTATTGTGTATTGCTTAGGTTAGTAGATTCATAGTAGAGCTGCCAGTAGCAATTTTCAATTCACATTAAACGAGCTTTACACCCCACGGTAGAAATGCACAGGATTAATAAGAAGACGATCAGCAAACAAATCATAATAGCAGTTAAGAGTTTGATTACTATGTTTATTAAATGTCCATATGTATTTAATGCTATTATTGTTTAATGTATAAAATGACTATTTAATTTTTTTTAATAAGAATTAAGAACGGAAATCTTTAATAGTCAAATGTATTTTACCATATGAAACAGGGCAAACTATTTCTGGTATAGAACGATTAGTGATTTATGTAGATAAAAGAAAATTCCTTTTATTGTAAATACCACTACAATATTGTTTCGCCATACAATGGCTTCTTCAGGTGGATGAAATACTAAGTATTTCATCCACCTGATGAAGCCATTGTATGGCATACAATAAAAGAATTTTTGAAACTAGAAGTTTAATTACTTATTTCTTAGCGTTATAATGAAGTTTCAACAAGTATCTCCTTCGTCAATTAACTATTTAAAAGAAAATTAAACAAGATTGGACATTTGCTAATAGGATGTTCGTAACTGGCTGTGAAACCGTTGCAACTAGATGTAGACGAATAAAAATAGGATTTTACGGTCGGCATCATCGATAATGCGATCTGCTTTCCGTCTAATAATCAACGTATCCCTGTCATGCCTGAAGTGGCTAGAAGTGTAAACAGGTAGCACTCCTAGAATTTTTTAATTCCAAAGAAGTTGGTTGGTATCGTTGCGAAATACAACTGATGGCAGAAAGATAGCAAAGGGTCACTAATGCAAATGCCAATTATATAGTTTAATCTAAGTTCAAATTTTTTGTGTAATAAAATTATTTTGGATTAAGAAAAAATATATTTCCGAACAACCTAATATTAGAATTAAAAATATTGAAGGCAATGACAAATATTTACACGATTTACGGTAATGAATTTAGTAATCGCAAATTAAAAAAAAAATATAGGGAATGCTGCTAGATTGATCACCTAAATTTCGTAAATCACTATACGGTTAACTATATGCAAAGGTATATTTAAAAAAATTGTTTTAATTGCTTGATAGTTTAATCATTGCATTTTTTACGAACTCACGGTAAAATATAAACATTTTAATAATCTTAACTTCTCATTTAATGACATACTTTAGGAAGACATACGAAGAACGATTACCCACAAAGCAGAAAACAAGATATAAGAGAAGAATAAAAACTGATGTTTATACACACGTGAAAGATAGAAAAACAGGACAACAGATGAGATATATTGACATACTTAGCAGAAAATAAAAGAAATGAGCAGAACTTTCATTGTTTCGACCTTTGCTTGATGTAAATCCCTATCACAAATAAATAAAACACACATAAGATGTTTTAGATTTACACTTTATTAATAAAATAATGACAGCTGTTTCGCTAACACAGTAGCTTCTTCAAATTCAACTTAAGACTAAAGATACATACAATATACAGCGTTAAATCAGGTAGTTGACCCAAGTTAAAATTCTAGGAACTATTACATTTATATTTTGCTTTTTAAAAACTATACCATGTCCTACTTGTGTGAGGTTTAAGTTTAATAATATAACATAAGGAACTAAGAAACAAAATTTCAATGAGTGAACACATTTAACAGTGGGGATGAATTCAAGTCTAATTTATCGTTTAGTAACATTTCTTTTTGAGTTTTTGAGTTTATTAATTTCTAAAGACTCGAAACAATTTAGAAATTAATAAACTCAAAAACTCAGAAATGTTACTAAACGATAAATTAGACTTGAATTCATCCCCACTGTTAAATCTGTTCACCCATTGAAATTTTGTTTCTTAGTTGCTTATGTTATATTATTAAACTTAAACCTCACACGAGTAGGACATGGTATAGTTTTCAAAAAGCAAAATATAAATGTAATAGTTCCTAGAATTTTAACTTGGGTCAACTACCTGATTTAACGCTGTATATTGTATGTATCTTTAGTCTTAAGTTGAATTTGAAGAAGCTACTGTGTTAGCGAAACAGCTGTCATTATTTTATTAATAAAGTGTAAATCTAAAACATCTTATGTGTGTTTTATTTATTTGTGAAATGAGCAGAAGTTAAATTTTAAAGGATAGAAGAGACATCAGGATAAAATATGAAGGCTTCATGATATTTTTATTGCAGGTTATTATAATTAATTTTATTGAAGTATACAGTTTTTTCTGTATTATCTACTAAAAATACAAAACTTCTCCGAATTTGGATAAATATGTAATATAAAGAATCTTTCAAATAAGAATGTAATGTTATCCATGGATGAAGTACTCGTTTAATCTCCTGTTTTTATGAATAATTATACGTATTTGCTAACATTTTTTTTTACAGATTGCCCGGATAAATTTTAATAATGTATCTGCTGATATATTTTATAATTTTTGAAAGGAAATTTATTACACAGAACAATAAATAATTATTAACGAAAACTTATGTATTTTGATTTCAAAATACACATACTCCTATTAATGTTATTATTCTAAGTACGGGTCAACTATATCTAAATCTTTATATGTCAATAATAATGTGACAATTCTATGGGTAAGTCAATTTCCCTACTGATTTCTCATTTTTTTTTATTGATTGCATACGTGTGTTTGTTATCAGTATTATATATTTCTGAGGGAATATCTTTGATAAAATCGCGAAATGGTCACAACAGAAAATATACAATATATGTATATATCGTAATATATAATAGTATATATATCATTTTATAATTTTTTATTTAAATGAGTAAAAATTGTACTTAGTTTCTCATAAAGTATAAAACTTTCTAATAATTATATTCAAATTTAATAATAAAATTTGATACTATATATAACTATATTTACTTCTCTTTTATATATTTTATATGTGCTCCTGTTACTTTTGCAATAAACTATAAAAAGATCTCTAAGATAAATATCAAAATTTACTCGTTTGCAATGTTATTTTGAAATGTTTTGCTAGCGTATCTGGAAGATTAGGTCATTTGATTTTTTTCAATTCCTTTTTTGTGATGCTTATAGGTAATACATATTAGAATAAGATAATAATTATAATTTTGTTCACATTGACGTGTTTCTATTTAACAAATTGCGAAAATAAAATTATTATTAAAATAATTTAAATATGCTTAGAACAAATTATAAAAACACTTGATAAGTTTCACTTTTTTATTTTATTGTTCTGACAATATTGTTACTACCATTCTCAAAAAAATCTTATTCATCAGGAACGATATTAAAATTTCGTAGACTTTCACTTGTAGTACGATCTTCTTGCGGATTTCGCCGTGCTGTCGTAATTTCATTCGACGTTTCGCTGTTCATATTGCCAGCTTCTACAGGATCTGGGATCAGATTTATTCTTTTCGATGTAGTTCTTTCTTATATATATCGCCTTGCTTTACTCGTTTCATTAGTCGTGACAAATCCTTATAGGCTCTTCCAGGTGTTGCTGGTCTATAGCCGTCTTCGGGGTTGAAGTTAGGATGTTTTTCTATTTCGATAGCTTCTCTAATAATTATATTCTACAACAGCGAATGGAAATCGAAGTACTGGCTACGATACGTCGATGACACATTTGTAATTTGGGCACATGGAAAAGAAAAGCTACAGGAATTCTTCGATCACATCAACCGACAACATACATTCTTAAAATTCACGATGGAAATAGAGGAAGAAGGGAGATTACCAATCGTGGATGAAATAGTACACCGCACGCAGTCTGGGAGACTGCAACATGGAGTATACAGGCAGAAAACCCACACCGATAGATATCTGCATCACCATCCTAAGCAGAAGAGAGCTCCTATCAAACGCTAATGCATAGAGCAGGGACGATCAGCGATACCGAACATTTGGAGGAAGAAAAGCGACACGTCGAGGAAGCACTGGAGAAGAACAATTACCGCAATAAAAAGATAAAAAGAGCTCTACGAAAGCCCAGAACGGTAACGTCACCAACGGAAACGGAATCAGCCAGAGAATTCGTCCGTTTACCTTATATCTCTGGAGTCATCAAGGAAATAGGAAGGATCCTAGCTAAGAAGAATGTAAAAGTATGTTTTAGTACTGCTAGCGCCATCCAACTATGAGTTAATATTCGCACGTGGGAAGCGCTACATCGGACAAACAGGAAGATCGATTGAACAAATAGTTAAGGAACATCAGAGCGACACCCGAAGAAAAAGAATTGGGCAATCAGCGGTTGTATAACACACGAGAACGTATACAGATCGGATTTTGCTAGAACAAAGAATTACCATCGAAGAATTATTAGAGAAGCTATCGAAATAGAAAAACTTCAACCGCGTGGACTGCTATAGATTCAGCTACATCTGGAAGAGTCAACTGCGAGAATCCGTCATGACCATTGGAATCAGAACAAGTCAACCAAGGCCATGTATAAGGAAGAATGACAATGAAGAGAATCAGTCTAATACTAGATCCTGAAGAAGCTGA
Organism: Melolontha melolontha; assembly: GCA_935421215.2. Taxonomy (NCBI): domain Eukaryota; kingdom Metazoa; phylum Arthropoda; class Insecta; order Coleoptera; family Scarabaeidae; genus Melolontha; species Melolontha melolontha. Next base: position 159,478,477 of record OW285237.1, on the reverse strand, counting down.
CAGTATGAAAAACGAATCCTCGAGTGAAATTTCAACAACACGGCGAAGATTGCAAGAAGATTGTGCTAAAAATAGAACACATTGTCAGAGGAATAAAATATAACAGTGAAACTTATAAGTTTTATTTTTAACATTTTTAGAAAGTAAATACAATGTTTCACCAAAAACCGACTGCCACATCTATTAATAAGAAAATTATATAGTAATTTTGACTACAGAAAGTAATTATGTCTCACTCTCCATATTTAATTTTCTGAAATTAAATTTTGACTCTAATTCGTGCTGATATTAGGTTGGTCTGAATTTGTCACTTATTTAAAATTAAATGATCTCATATATCACAGCAAGCCTTTACAGTTTTCCCCAAATTCTTTGATTAATTTTTAAAAAAATGTTAATTAAATAGTTTTGAAGTATTTAAGAAAGATTTGCTTTTTTAATTCTAAAAGAAAATCTCGGTATCATTATAGAATATGGGATTAAAAATTATTCGTCTTATTTTAATGACAAATTTTTACCCCTCAATTTTGGTATTCCAACGTTGCCTCTTCTTGTAACTTCGTTTTTAGCATACAATTCAAACCATGTTTATGCAGTTCAAATGTTTTAGAACTGGATAACTTAGCGTCATCTGGCATATGCCATAATCATTATTTAATAAATTATAAATAAAATAGAGTAATTTTAAAGTAAATATGAAATGTTCCCTCTAATATATAATTTGGCAATGATACATTCTTAATATTTTGTTTGAAAATTTTAATACATTCCTCAAAAAATATTTTCCATCTTCCGACGTGCGACAAAGTAATAAACCAAGGAACGAAGAACAAAAATTCAGTTATCTAAGTTTCTTGCCATTTATTATATATATTTTATGTCTACGTATTCCAATTTAAAGTCGGTTTTAGTTTGATTTACTTGGGTAAGAGCGTTATGACGATATCTGACTAATTATGCTGATGAGCAATATGTTTTAATTGTCTTTTGTAGTTTTCCCAAAGATTCGAACACATTTTTTTCTAAACACAAGTGGCTTCAGGTTTTGTTGTTCTTTACTGCAACATGTAAATCTATATACAATTACATGTGCGTATACATGTATGAGAAATTATTTTGAAGCTGTTTCAAAATGTTCTATATTTGTTTTTGGGTATTTCAAATATTTAATTAGTTAACATGTAAGTAAAAAATTTTAAACATTCGAATGGTGATTATAGGCTTCCGGGTTGACGAAGATTGCCTCTGTGATTCCGGGCTGAAATTGCGTCCTTGGTATTGTGGGCCAAGAAAAAAGCAGTACAATTATTCGAAATAGGTGTATATTTGCAAAAAAATCTAAACCAATCATATTCCATTTTATTATCTTCTGAGATCAAAATAGCATCACTAAATATTAGTTTTTACTGTCCCTTTTCATCGTTTTCATTAAAAAAATATATTATGCCGGATGTTCCAATAACAACTTCATTTTTTAAAATCCCGCCATTTGGTCTATGGTAAATGTAAAGCGGTCATCTCTCTCTATATAAAAAAATTCAGCCTGTGTATGGTTGCGCGACAAAAATCTACTCACGCCGGTGAAATCTATGGTGCACTTCGACACAAGTAGTGTGAAAATTTCTCAAATACTTTATTTAGTAGTACTTTCCTATTACAAGCTGGCGTTTGCTAATCAAATACTTTATTTACGCTAAGATATTGTTGTAAACGAAAATAACTTTGATTTAATGTTGAATGAATTGTCTTATATGAAAACTTAAAATAATGTGCATAGGTTAGATGTTATTTTTTTTTAAATAATGACATTATTGTCAAATTTGAAAGGCGAAAATATTAATGATATCGATATTTGAAAAACAATTAAACAAGTAGCTAGGTTTTTGAATGAAAAAAGGGAGAAATTATTATTGATTGTCGACGGACACGATATGAACAAAATCATTCTAAACAGAATCGCATGCGAAGCACTGATATACAAATCCATTGACGCCATGATGAACCGAAGTGAAATAGTGATTTTTTCAAAAGAATTCTCTAGATGTTCCCGTATTACCGTCACATATTCTGAATTTGAAAATTGAAGTGCCAATTATATTACTCCGAAACATCAGCCAGCCAAATTTATGCAAAGGCACACGATTAGTAGTTAAAAAATTCATGAACAATTGATGCCGCAATTCTGATTGGACCTCAGGTGATGTACTACTTCCACGAATACCACTCATTCCGACTGTCAATTTCAAACGACTTCAATTTTCAATACGCCTTGTGTTCGCTATGACTATCAATAAAGCCCAAGAGCAATCTTTGCAAGTGTGCAGTTTGAATTTAGAAAATGATAGCTTCTCTCACAGGCAGTTATATGTTGCATGCTCTAGAGTCGGTAAACCTTCTGACCTTTATGTTTTTGCAGAGCAACGCAAGGAAGGGTATTGAATTCTCGGTGAATCTATGTTCACTACAATACTTTTCTTTACTTTTCCCATTCATTTCATATCAGACTGAGCCACAGCGAAACGTGATGATAGGCTATTTTCTCGATCAACCTTTATTAATTATTAAAACGCATTATTAAAATGGAGAAAATTTAACGTAAATTACGTGTTCGTTTTGGTAGATATGATGGTTCTACTGTCAAGTGCATTCGCGATTTTGTGAAAAAGTTTGAACGCTCGTTTTTTTTTTTAAAGACAAAACTACTTGTGCGCCGTCGCCCTGGTCGTTCATAAGAAAACAGACGCTGTTAAGGAGAGTGTGTTACAGCACCCAAACACCACAATTAGCCATACCAATAACCCTTCATCGAATTTTGAATAAAGAACCTCACGTCAAGGTTTACAAGATTCAATAGACGCAAGAATTGAAGCCGAATGACTATGCTGCGCGAGGTTTGTTGAACAGATTCTGGAAATGAAACGAGGTGACATTGATTTTCATCACAAAATAATCTCTCCTATGAATCTCTTTTCTACTTGAGTTGCTACGCTAATAAACATTATTGCCGAATTTAGGGAGAAGAACAAACAATTGCCACTCATGAGCAACCGATGCATCCACGAAAAGTGGCAGTTTGGTGTGGATTTTCATCCTGAGATGTGATTGGCCCCTATTTATTAAAATAACGCTGGTGGGACAACGCTACATCAAGGAAATAGAGCCGATCTTATGCCGAAAACTCTGTGCGGTCCATTTGCCAGGTATTCTCTTTTGCATGTAATCCCAGATTTTGCACTTTAAAAATCTATAGAAATTTAAGAAACAATTTACCAAATAGAGTGTTTATTTTTTAAATAAAAAATGAAGTTGTTATTAGTATACCTTTTATTAATGTCATCTTTAGTTTCTATATGATCTCTATAATAATAGAATAAATGGGAAAATGTTAAATAGCAACTCTACAATAAAATCTACATGTTAGCCACAATTTACTAAGGTTGTGAAGCTTGTGAAGCTTTGTAAGGCTAGGATAAGGTTGAGTGAAAATTTGAGTATAATGAGTTCCATAGAATTATTATTAATTATTAATAGTGGTTTAATGGATATTGAAACATTTTTAATAGTAAGACGATCTTAAATAATATTGTCTTCATATTTTAATATACTTATAATATTTGTTTGCAAAAAATTAATGTTTATACCTATATTTTAAAGTAGGTTTGTTTGATTTACTTTTATATTTCTACCTATTAAACACTTCGAGATACGCTAGTAATACAATTGAGATTATTTCTGCAATAAATGTATTATAAATATTTGAAGTAATAATATCATATATGTATATCACTATTCGACATATAAAATTAACTCAAAAATTATTTTTATATTAAATATATTATTATATATATATAACTTAGATACATTAATTACAATAGAAAGAAAGGTTTCTTTAACAGGATGTGTTGTTAAAATAAAAAAAACGATAATGGTAATTTTATTAATTAATGGAATTTTAATAAATTTTTAAAATAATAATTATTCGCATATTACATTGTCTAGTAAGTATTGTCAAATATTTGTTAATATTGGGTACAAAAATTTATAAAAGGGTTAATACAAAACTATTTTGTTATATCATACATTCACTTAATATTTATTTTTGTCCAAATAGATCAAAAGATTGAGTAAATTAAATAAAGCTTCTCACAATATTTTAAGTGTAAGTCGTTTCTGCATAAGTAATATACGGTAATGAATTACTAAATTAATATATCTTCAAAAGCCATTGAAAATTAGTCAATCTTTGGCTAGTATTTTTTAATGAACTGACTTTAAGTTACAGAAGAATCAGTACACACTTTTGATTCATAGAGATTTTATGTGTTCTGCAATTAATATTGTAGTTTTTCGCAATTTGATCTGAAAACCAAAAAGTATTGAGGCCCTGCTGATTAAATTTTAAAAAAATAATTTAATTATAAATGAAAGGTTTTAGTGTTTTTCAGATAAGTTTAGAGACGACTAATTCAAATTCATTCTAATAAAGAAGTTAATCCTCAAATATGAATATTCTAAAAATTACTAACCATATTTTACAGTTATTCTGACATAGTTCGAAAGATTTAGTAGTTTGCAGAAAATATGATACTAGAATACATAGATACTGTCGATAGATATTATACAAGAAAAGATATAACAAGATCGGATGGAAAATTATGATTCAACAATAATGGGCAGGGTAATTTTTATAAATTAACTTGTTAGAGTCGACATTTGACTATTTTATAATTATGCAGTACCAAGAGTTAAATAATATCTCGTACAAAGGGCTTTAAGGATATCGATTTGATTAATAAAATTAAAGAGATTACATTTTTTGTATTATTTACTTAAAATACTTTGTCATCGTAGGTGTAATACATTGTATCTTTCTAGTAATGAAAGTTGGAATGAAAATAATTTTGCAAATGCAGAAGATTATTTACTAGCTTAATAAAGTTTATCTAAGAATGTTAAAGTAGTGGTTATGTCAAGCAAAGAAATAAACACAGATATAACAAAACCAGAAAGCCGAAAATGTAAACAATCGACTGTGGTATAAATAGCAGGTGAGTTCAAGAATATGAAATTGGTAGCATAATAAACGGCGACATATATGTACTGAGCGCTCAATAAAAACATTATAAGTAGTAAAAGAATATTGAAAGAAACGAAAACAACAGTATATAAAACAATCTAAACACCTATACTAACCTAGGGCACAGAAAACTGGGGTTTCAATGTGGGATAAGAATTTGGTTTACAGGCGACCGAAATGAAAGTTTAAGAGTCATCAGAAAATAACTTAGCATAACAACAGTAAAAAAGATAAGATTGAAGAATTTGAGCAAATAATTGCAATTACAGACTGCCGAAATAAAATATCTAAGGAGAATTAGAAGAGTAAACAAGAAAAAATGAAGGCGTCAAAAAAAAACTCAACATAAAGAATTAGGAAAAAAATATAGTAAACTGGACATCCAATACGGATGGCGAACGCAAGACAGGTGAAAATAGTATGCAAAGTGAAGAAGATTGTAAACATCATAGAGGAGAAGTAACAGGTAGAATAAATAACAGTGTGGTAGAAATCTTGAAAGACTGTGGCAAGCAGCGGATATTGGCGTATTAGCAAGGAATAGAAAATATACTACTCAACAAAATTAGCGGAACACACTTTGAACCCCTGTAATTTTTCTGTGAGTAGAAGACGAATTTTTTTCTTGTTTTTTATTATTGTCTGGAATGTTTTAGATTAGTTTTTTGACTTTTTAAACTTAAATTTCGTGTGTCAATTTATTTCTAAGATTAAAATGCCTTATTTAAGTTAAATTGAACTTGAAGATGGTCAATCTATGCGATATGTCGCCTATCAATTACAAGCCAGTCCGTCGATTATCTGCAGAGCATGACATATAAATACTCTAGGAGAACTGGATAAGGATGTAGAAGAAAAACTAATCGTCGAGATGACTGTTACATCATCAATGCTTACATTTGCCGTCGAACATCCACCGTTCGTGACTTACAAAACCTACTTCGAAATGCTATCGGTATAACAATCTCTGATCAAACGGTTAGAAGACTTAAAGAAGCAAATTTGACTTTTCAGTGGCCTGGCTACTCGCTTGATCAGGGATTACAAACGGATCCGTCTAAACCTTACTCGCGAACATGTGGAATGGTAACTTCGACGCTAGAGGCCTATACTTTTTAGTTATGAATACCGGTTTACTTTAACTCGTTGCTATGGTCGTGAACGAGTGTTCAGACATCCTGGAGAGAGATACACTACAGAGTGTATTTAGGAAGTGGATCGATTTGGAATCAGGATAGATGGTCGTTCCGACTTGGTTATTATTTGCCATTTGCCAACAATTTTGGTGATGATTTTATCTTCCAGCAAGATAGCTGCCGAATTCATACAGCAAATTTTATGACAAATTTTCTTCGAAAGCAAGAAATTCAAGTGATGGAGTGGCAGGCCATAAATCCAAACTTGAGTCCTATCGAATATGTTTGGGATTCACTTGATAGGAATATTAGAAGGCCCTGTTGCACCTCATACTCTTCAGGAGTGAGCCGAAATTTTTGTAGGAGAAAGGCAACATTTACCACAAGACATGTTAAGACGCTATATCTGCAGCATGGCCCGACGATGCCAAGCTGGAATTAATGCTAACGGAGGGCACACACGATATTACATCTGGATATTCGGGTCTAAACAAAATTTGTAGTAATTTTAAGTAATAAAATATATTTTTATTTTGGTAGTATTCTTAATTGTTTATTATTTTGCAAGAACATTGTTAAATTAGAGCATATTTATTATTAAAATCTTATTAACCCATATTGAAAATTTGATATTCCAAAGTGTGTAAATTGTGTGTCTCTTTTAATTTAAAAAAATGTTGCACTATTAAATTTGTGTTCCACTAATTTTGTTGAGCAGTGTATTTGCGTGGCGTTACAGGGAACGATAAATAACAAGAATATTTAAAGTTTATAATGATGGTTATGTATGATACAAAGAAATTACCCTATACCCTATATATTACCCTAAATTACCCTACAGTTTTCTGCAAATCCGATGTCATTATTTATAATTTAACGATGTTTTTCAGATGTTCGTAAAATCGTGTGTTGCATCACCTGTAACATTGGGAGAGTTTGTGTCATCGATGATATAGCAGCGTCACGTTATGGTTGTATTTACATGCTGAATAAAACCACCGTTGTAAATAATAAAGAGAAATTAAATGGCCGCCAGTTTATTCCTATTCTTTATTTTATTTAACATAATTTGAGTAAGGTAATATTAGTTCACTACTATTTCTATAATGAAAAAAGGACTCGTTGATAATAAATGTGAAACTAAAGTAAAAATTACAGATGTGTATTGCAATTACAAATGTGTTTATTGTTTGCAGTAGCAAACATTGTGATTTACACATATCTATAGCATTTGTTCAAGAGACGATAATATAATCTACAAATTTCGGATTATGGAAATATTGGAGAATTGGTAAACAGTATTCAATTCAAAAATTCTCTTTTCTATAAAAAAATTATTTTAGAATATATTCTATCTTGGGATATAACAAAATAGTTTTTCAATCTCGTTATAACATTCTATATATACATAATGTTAAAAACAAAAATTCTTCAGCCACAAGAACTATCTAAACAAAAATTGAGTAACAAGAAGCTGCAAAAAATACAAAAAAAAGTGTAGGTAGAAAAACAAAAATAGCGACGGAGTGTATCATAATGGAGTAATAGAGACAGAGTAACAAATATATGAGAATACGATCTGCAATGATTCAAAGCGGATTTTTCATCTTTCGTTAGATTCAATTTGTAAAATTAATAATGCAGATAGATAATATATGTTCGGGTTCTTTCGCATTTTCTTTCAGTGCAGGTAATATACTGAATGATTCATTTTTTTAATCGAGATCTTATTGAATAGCCTACTGCTGGTTGTAAGTATTATGGATCTCCAACCCGGAGCTGGTATCTATAAGCGACTTACGCGAGGCACTCAAGCCGGAGTCCCTGCCCTTGCGCGGGAGAGTGGTTGAGGAAGCCTCTAAACTACTGTCTCTTGGTTTCCACACAGGCGACCCTATAACAACAATTATATCAGCAGTCATTGCTCCTTTTAAAGAGGCCAGCTAATTTTCTTTTAATTTGATTTTAAAAAGGGAAATTAGTGTTGAATTAAGATTTATTTTTAGAAACGCGCATCATTTTACGCTACCGTCACTGGAAAAATACGTCGTAATTAAATTATATTTATTCGAACCAATTTCGTTGTATGTAATGGCGGTAAGTTAATGGAATTATAATTCATATCTATAAATTATTATATATATATATATATATATATATATATATATAATAATCTTAGGTTTGATAAATTACCCAAAATGAATGCTAGGAATTAAGAGCTTAGGTAAATCATGTTCTCTGTTCTTCTGATTCGTTTCTTTTTAATTTTAATAGGTTTCTATGTCACTCTTTATTATCAAGTAAATTTGATCCGAGTTTTATAGGAATTATAAATTAAGCGAATGTAATTATATAAAGTGGATCTAGGAAATTTGTGGTTTTAGTATTTTCAGAAATTTTGGTGTAAAATAATCGGACTTCTGCTTCATCTTGCCAGTGGTGGTATTCTAAATTAGAATTATGAAGTAAATCAAAATATCAATTTTTTTATATAAACACGGGGTATAAAAGGAAAGTTATAGAGGGTGTTACAAAATTCGCGGTTACAGACACATACTATGGATTGACGTTAATCATCAAAAATAATATTTTTTTTTGACTAAGATATTCTGAATTTTAGCAAATTTAAGAATGGAAGTTATTTTTATATTACAAAATTAAAAATGTATAACTTGAAAGACTTTATAACGAATTGTTCGAATTGTCTTCCGGCAATGAATAAACATGAGCGAGAAGGCTTTGCAATTACTACATAAAATAAATGAGGCGCGTAAATGACTAGTTTACATTTCCACAATTGTCATTAAAAGATACGCTGTTTGTATTTTGAATTTTAGAGTATGAATCATGGCTCAAAACTACCCAAATCGTATGCTGATGCTCTCGGTGCTTCAAATAATAACGCAGGTCAAGAAGCGCGATTGTATGTGATACGATTTTCTATGTATCGTTTACCAAATGCCAATCTCTTCAGAAGGCTAGAAGATAGAATCCTTTTCAGCGGATGCATTTCAATACAACCACACAGATATGATAGCCGATCTCGTTTACGTAATGAAGCAATCAACGATTTGATAACAAACGATCCTTCCACAAGTACTAGGTGCGTTGCGAATGCACTGAGAGAACAATCCAGTTCACGTAAGGCGTGCGCTAAGATGCAACCAACAGTATCTATATCATTTCACAAGAGTCCTGCATTTGGAAGATAATAACGGTTCACTTCGGCAAGCCTTCTGTAATATGGTATTTAAACATCGATCTGCACAAAATTCCATTCTGTGGGCAGATAAATGTTTGTTTGCTCAAGATGATATTTTCAATATTCATAATGAACATCACTGGAGTTATGAAAATCGACATTTAATTACGCCTAGAAATCGTAGCTTTGGTTTAAATATTTGGGGTGGTTTATTGTATCAACGACTGCTATGGTTATGTCAAAATTAATTTTTTTTATTAATATTTTTTTTTTAATTATTTTTAGTTTATTTATATTTTGCTGAGTCACCTAAATGGGGATAATTATTAGATTTTCTACAAAAGCTTCCAGAGTTTTTAGATGACCTGGGTTTAAATTTCCGATAAAATATGATTTTTATGCACGACAAGGCGTGTCCCCACTTTACACGAATTGTACGGGATTACCTGCACAATATTTTCCTTGGCCACCTCGATCACTAGATCCGACACCTTGAGTTTTCTGTTTGTAGGGTGTTTTGAAACCATTAGTTTACCATACACTTGTGGCCGATGTTAATAAATTAAAAACCGTGTACTTCAAGTGACAGAACAGGTAACACCGCAAATGTTACGCAGCACCGTTCAGGCAATAGTAAGGCGTGTTGAAGCATGTATAGCTGTCGCTGGAAGACAATTCGAACGAATGTTATAAAGTGTTTCGTGTTATACGTTTTTAATTGTGTAATATTATAAAAGTTTACATGTTTAACTTTTCATTTTTAAATTTGCTAATATTCAGAAGATATCAGTCAGACTAAAAAATGGTAAAGGAATATTTGTTTAAGTTTTTGATGATTAACATCATCCGATCGTCCGTGTTCGCTAATTTTGTAACACTCTGTACGTTTCACTTTCTCAATTAAGTGCTATGCTGATTTCGAGAAATGACTACTTTAATAGTGGAACGCCAAGGAACATGTGTGCATCTCCTCTATTTGGCATTGCCGCGCATACGTGTCTATCATTATTAGACAAAAAATATTTAAAATTTTTGTCGTCTGTGATGATATTTTACTGTTTATATACTATAGCTAAAATTGTTCGGAAGTCAAGGTTCGTCAGATATTGTGTACCATTTCAGTAAAATCTTTAGTATTTCACGATATTCGTCTAATAGTTTTGTGCACAATTATTACATTAACGGAAAAACCAAACCCATACATAAGTTTCGATTTCAATAATTTTAGCAGATGTTATGAAAATGTCATTAATTGTAATAACAATTCCGAAAACATAGACCCTTGTTGGCATTGTTTTTACTAATAATATTTTCAAACAAAGTTTATGTACCCTTTTTGGGGGTTGGATTAAATACTAAGTATATTTTGTGAAATTTTTAATATTTCCATATTCGATAACCGATTTACGAGGCGGTCCCCAAATGTTTCCAAAATTCAAATCACGCGCGTAAACGCACATAGTTTCAATCAAACGCCGCTACGTGGCGTTTTCTACACGCTTTATGAGACAGTATGCCAAGCGGCGTTGGTGAACAAGATTTTATTATTGTTCTGCTTATTTTGGTGATTTTCAATTGCTGTTTTGAGGGTCTAAGCTATCTGTCTCAATTTCTACTATAAATTATGCAATACTGTAGCAGAAACACATAAAATATTAGGAAAGCTTTGGGAGACTACGCTTTGAGTCGAAACCAAACTTACGATTGGTTCAAGCATTTCAAAAATTCCAGGCATCAGTCGATAATAGTAACTGCGAATGTAAACAGACTATCGAAGACATCTATGAAAATATAGCATTATCTTGTGACACGTATCCGTGGATTTTATCGAAAGAATTGAATACGAGAAGGACAGCAACAACCAGAACCAGATTTACTTTGTAAGGTCATCACATGTGACGAAAGTTGAGCTTATGGATATGATCTCGAAACCAGGGATTGTTACAATTGTCTCCACCTTCACCTCGGCCAAAGAAGGCCAGGCCTTGTCAAGTCAAAATCAACATCCAGTCCTTATTGATCTGTTTTTTCGATTTTGGTTGAATTATATTCAAAGCGTTCATACCTCCAGGTTAAACAATTAATACAGAATTCTGTCGTTGCTTCATAAAATGATTAAGGGTAGATATGAGAAGAAAACATCTAAAGAAGTTGCACAGGACCGACTGGGTTCATAGGCGGTCACGTATCGCTTTCATAATACAGCAGTTTTTAGCGAAGAACAACATGACTGTTGTTCCTCATTCAGCGTACTCGACTGACTTAGACTTTTGCGTGTTTTCCTCTTTCCAAACATGAGATTCAAGTTAAAATGGTCAAGATTTGATACAATAGAGCATATTAATGCTGAATCGTATACGATTCTAAACACACTAACAAAACTTTCTGTCAGGGGCATTGGGCTAGGGCTACTTTGTTGGTAATGGAGGTGAAAGGAATTCAGGTAATTCTGAATTCCGTAATTTTATTTACAGCTATATTTCGGATATTTTTTGGTACCACTTTGTACAATATGATAGTTTACATTTTATTTCTCGTCCACAGGCTAAAGATGATAGTATCGTCATATCTAAAGTGACAATAAATATACTACAGCAGATAAGAACAATGAATTATAGTAGTGTCTTTAATAGGATATTCTATAAACAGAGCGAAATTTATTTATACTAAAAAAGAAGACTAATCATAAAAAGAGATTACTTTTATTAAATTTATAAGTCGCTGTAAAAACGATGCCATCAGGTTTTATGCTTTGTATTTTTATAGGGAAATCTCCTATGTATTCGTTCTGTCTAAATTTGAACTGTGAAAATGTTTTCATCACGTAATTCAGTATTCGAAATATAATCTGGCCACAATGTTGGAAGAACACGAACTCATGATTTCTCGTTACAAAAACAAAATGAGTTAGTGAGATTCAATATACTAGTAAACTTAAAAAGAATTTAATGAATATTAGGAGCGATAAATTGTGGGACAATCAAGAAAATTATCGAATGCAAAGATCCTCAATGTTGAAGTTAGAAGCATAAAGTGTTCTAAATAAGGAGATAAACCTTGAAGCTATCCGAAGAATACTCAGGCATGTCGATTTAGAAGGAAACACATAAAAAATATATTCTCACGCGAGAGTAATTTTAACTTTTCTGTAATTTCTAGACAGGTGGATTTACGTTTGGAGGAAAAAATGCGGTAATAAAACGTCAACATGAGGTACGCATGTCATAGTATGGGAAGCTGCAGAAGTAAGTAGCCTTCATTTCATTAACGGTAATATGGATAGACTTATGCACTTAAAAATTCTTAAAGAACATTTAAAGTCACACGCCAGAAAGCTCGACATTGCAAATGCTGTTTTATAAGAGAACGATCTAAAACAATCTTCATTTCTGATCAAGTAATGGCCCCTGTATAATTATCTAATGCAATAAGATTCTCACCGTGCTGTTATCAGATATTAATATAATAGAAAATTTTTTGGTACAAACTAGAACTTAAACTGCCCACTTACCAGATGTTTAACTAAAATTACAAATTCTATATGAAGAGTTAAAATAATCGGTGATCATTAAAAACGACATCAATTTACCTGTGATTTTTTAATAGAATAAGATAGAGCCGATAAGAGAAGTCCTTGGTTCTTGTAATTGTACAATTGACATTTGTCAGAATAATTCCGTTATGACAAGCAAAGTACCCTGCTTTAGTTAATGCTAATCCAGCGTTGTTGGGCAATATTGTCGGAAATTTTCATTGCAGAGTTTTGAAATGCGCAGAAGCGAAAGTAATCTTTACTTAAATAAACTGAATAATGATATTTAACGGGTGTTCAGAAACATTCGAAGTCAAAGTAGTCCTTGAAAATATGAAGAGAGATAGATTGATTTTTGACAGACAGTTGACATTTAATAATTATTTCACATCAGATACTTAAGTAAAGATATACGATTTTTTGTTCAGAGCCCACTTGACTTCGAATGTTTCTGAACACCCGTTACATTGAGTTTTGAATGTTTTTCATTTTTATCGACCAAAATACCTCAAATTATTTTACAAATTTCATATGCTACTTGATGACGTTTCTAAATGAACACCCAATAGTATATTATAATTCAGGCAGAGAAAGCTCAAATTATAGCCGAGCATACATATTACTGCTGAATGCGAGGCAATTAATAAGCTTTCGCTGCCGTGTATTACATACTTTCGTTAAGCGTTTAATTAGGACATTTCTCTGAGATTTTGACATTTTTTTAATCGTTTTTAGGTTAGGTTCAAGTGACATTACACATTTTGAGAAGATTCTGATAGGATTAATGAATCTACTGTTTTGTGGGCTATCTCTGACGCCTGTGGAGGAGTACACGACAATTCTTCATGAGGTTGCGGCATTTTACTACGTCCACTATACACCAGTTGAAATGAATTCATGTTGACGTTTGATGTTTTAGGTTACTTGCGCAAATATCATTCTGAATGAATTTACGATACATATCAGGGAGATACATAGAGGGAGACCCTCTTCCCATTTTTTTAAATGTATTTTATCCGCCGTACAATAACACCGACAAAACTGCCGCCGGATAAAAATTAATTTTTTCAGTATAAGATTGTGAGATAGTACCATCGAAAATATTAGGTGCTTAAAAAATAGCTTTTTTTTGAATTTACAATATATTTTTTTTTAATTACAATATCTTGTTGCCAAGGTGGTAGGTTAAGTTTACTGCTTGCTAGGCCCAACTTGTCGATTAGTATTTACTTGCCGACGTCTACACGGCAAGTGAAACTAATTTAAAATTAATGTTTGTCAATAACGTGGTATAATATCTTGAAAACATGCAGCTCAGCTATTTAATTGTATAAGAAGATTCAAATGTCATATAGATAAGTGGATTTGACGTGAAATAAAAACGTTACTTTTGACTATGTCGTTTATTTGGTAGAAAATAAAATTATTTCAATATCGAATTCCCACCTCCCAGTACACAGTGAACCTGCCTGATGCTGGGCTGTCGACACTGAAGTCTAGATCTGGTCGGCTACTGTAGCAAAACAACTCCGAACAGAAAATTTTAACCCTAATGATAGATGGAGAGAGTATTGAAAAGCCTTGAAACCCGCTCAAGCGACACATATCACCGATTCTACCGTACTCTTACCAGGAATGGAACTGCTTCGCGACGAATGGAAGATACTCAACAGAATAAGAACGTCCCAAGGCATCTGTTGTGGCTCATTCTATAAATGAGAATTGATTGAGACACCGGCTTGAACATCGCCAAACTATTAACCATATTACAGCTGGGTGTCTCGTTATAATATAATGTGTTAGACTGGATCAATAGCCTTGATTGTAAAATTTAACTCTCTTCTGTGTAGATGTATATGTAAGTTTAAATTTCAATCCATGTAAGCCATATGCTAAATAAATAAATATTTCAATTGTGGTAAATATAATACGATCGTGCAAAGAACAGTATAAGCATCATGGTGTTAAGTGTTGCGTTGATCCCCGGCAAAATTGCTGTCGACTGTTAAGCATCCCCTACCCTTTTGATACTTAATATACTATATACTTCTGTTACATTACGTTGTAAGTGCAACGCTTTCCATTGGAAATTGAATATATACCTACTACAGAGTTCTTTTTATTAGAATTTATCATATTTTTCAGTGTATAACTCGAGGCAATGAATGCTTTAAAACTTTTCGTTTTAAAATTAAAATAAGGTACTGGTAATAATAAAGGAATGTAAATGTAGATTTGCTTAAAGATTAGAATATACGAAAGAAATTCTTTGGGCATAGGTACAAATTTAACATTAACGGAATCTCTTTTAAACACAATATTTATTATTTATTAATTTAAAAACTGCTGAAGAATTCATTGGCGACATAATACATGATAAAATTAATTCTGTACTACAATAAAATTCAGATTGTGTAATAAAACATTACAGGTGACACTTCCAATACTGAAATTTGAAAGTTTGTATTTAAGATGTAAGAAGTTAATACTAATATAGAAAGATATACCTCTAGATCTAAAAATATTCGAATTCATCAAAGAATGCAATTTACAACAAGCAATTAGATGTTATAATTGGTTCTATTTATATTGACGGCTATAGATAAATATTCGACTCTACTGTAGAGATATGCAACCGAATATTGCGCTATTGATTCGTAGATGGATAGAGGTGCTTTCCACTTGAACGACTAATACGTGTTAGTAAACTTTATAAAAGAAATCTTGCCATAAATTATACACAATTCAATTCGCATATTTTATTATTTCGACTAACGATAAGTTGTTAAAAAATGAAATTTCTACTTTTATAGGGAGCCGATCTACAAACTAAATTGTTTGAAACTATGATTCTAGATTACAAAAAATATTGAGTAAAACGAAGATAAATTTACCCAGGTTTCCAAACTGGAACCGTATATCTCAGACTGCTTACCTTTCTGCAGACATTTCGTCCACTTTTGTAACGTGCATCTTGAAAACTATTAATGCTGGGGATGTTGCTATACGGAATCTGAAAATCTGTAGATTCGATACAGGGTTACAGAAGAGCTGTTTATAGTCACTGAAGTGTTGTGTTTACGGTGGAATTGTTTCAAAACAATTCGGATTGTTAGGATTTTTTAGGATTTGCTTGGAGTCTCGTATTTTGTGGTTAGGTTGTGAATAGTATCTGGGTAGAATCAATCTGAATTAGATATGTTCAGATGGTTACACTCTTCCATCGCAAATTCCTGGTGTTTCATACTCGTGTGTAGGTTGGTGAAACAGGATATTCGATTGGCGCTTTTGTTACTGAATACGAATGTTAATAAAACGTTGCATGTATTCGGGTTCGCACGTCGAATTCAATTTGTGCTAAACGAGCTATTTGTTTTCTAACGTGCACGTTGTCACACGAATATAGAATCCGATAAATATCATAAATATCAACACCGTAGCCAATTAGACTGTAGGTAAATTCTGATTACAGATTCGGATTCTACGGGGCCCATTTCCCCCGAATATGATTTCGTTTGACGATCGGACTACCTTTAAAATGTTAACTTTGACACCCTGTATATTGAAAAAAAAAGCGCTCGAATAGAAAGTGACGTAAGGGAAGTCCCATTATTTAAGCCAAAAGAATATATGGTTAACGGATTGACCTACTTCTTTGTAACACCCTGTATATTATTTATGTCTATATTCAATATAATCATGAATAGCTTAAGTTTATTTTATCCAGAAAAGTCAAACTATTTCATGCTTATTTAGGTGAGCAGGTGAGATGGTGTTAAGAATATTTAAAAAATTTAAGAATTTGAAATTATTTTACCTATATTGCTGATATTCCGTGTTATTGTAATTTTATTGTAATTGAATTATTGTAAATTCGCTTTAAATTTATTTATTTAAGTTACAGTATTCTTCATTTGTTTTTTTTTTGTATAATATTCGCCATTTTTTGTTTATTTTTTAAACTGTTTATCCTGAAGTGAATTATGTTATTATTTTTTAAATTTTCTTTTGCAAAATAAAATTAATATTTACAACATATTTTTCCAGTGACGTGTATATGTATATTTACTTTTATTTATGCTAAGATGCTATTTAAAGGATTGTAATTTAAAAAGGGGTGATTTATATTTTGGCAAAATAAAAACGTGTACATGCCATGTTTTCAATAATCTTGTTCTAATGTTTTTGTTTTGGTTATCTATAACATTGACGGGATGTTAGGTTTATTTATTATTTAATTAATATGTTAAGTTCACTAAAAATTTGATCTTATAAATAAATTCTTTAAGTAAGTATATATTATATTCACTTGCCAAAGAAACATTCTTAATGAACGGAGAAGTTTAATCCTTAATGCAAATTTTTGGAAAATGCTTTAACAACAAAATATTGTAGATTTTCAGATAACTTCTAACAGGTTATGAACAGTTATAAACAGGTATAAAACAGGTCCGAACGAATAATGAACAAGTTCACTTGTTCAAATCTGTATTACGTTACTCAGTTGCGGCGTCACTGCTGAAATGACCTTGAATTGCAAAATAAAGCTTCATAAGATGTTTTGCTAAAAACCTCATTGCTAATCTATTTAAATGTAATACGTGTTCAAAAAGTCTTTACGTTTCAGGGGGCTATGGACTGTGAAATGCATGTCTATACATTCATACTAACGGGTGCTTATAAACACCCGATATCTCAGTTCCTTTAGATTATAAAGATACACCTTTACTTAATTCTAATCAATTAAATTCAACAAACGTCAAATAAATTTCGGTTACTTAATGTCAGTAATCGAAATATACATATTTTAAAGCCGGCATAATGTTTATGCTTCAACAAAATGCGTTTATGGTGAAAAATTATTTTCGAAGTGGAAGATTAGTGGAAATATTCTTCCATAATATGCATGCAACAATTTGAGGCAGCTGAAATGGACAGTTTTGAATTTTCGGGAAAGTGGATCCGTTGGTAGAACACGAAAAGGTAGAAGATCACGCATTCGCTCTGAAAATAATATAAATAGAGTAAGAAATGCAATTTGAGAGCGACCTACCTTATCTATTAGAAGGCTTTTCCAACAATTTAATTTAAGTATTTCAACAATGCACAACATTTTAAATAAATGATATAGGTATGCATCCATACAAGGTACAAATGTGCCTTGTTGATGATGATGAACTACGCACTGGCTATTTTCAATAGGATTCGACACGACCACATGTTGCGCAAGCTAACGTGAATTACTACGAGAATTTTTTGATGACAGATTGATAAGTAAAGATTGTTTTCCACCACGCTCATATGATCTTATGCCTTTCTATTACTTTGTGTTCCCTTATCTAAAAAATAAGGTTTTTGAGAACCCAGTGTACACTTTGGACGATCTCCAGAATAATATTATGCGCCTTTGCCAAGAAATTAACACCGATATGTTAGAAAATGTATTCAATAACACTAAGCGGAGGATAAATTTATGTATTGAACATAATGAACAACGTATTCAACAATATTTACAATTTAAAGGTCAGAATTGAGAATACGGGTACTGGAAGTGGCTGGATAAAAATCAATAGAACTTTTACAGGACGTAAAGGGAACTTATTTGAGTGCGAATTTATAGTGGGAAAGGAAATTGGAAGAAAAATAATATTAAAAAAAAATAAACTAACCTAGCATTTCGTCCATTTTCAATACACGAACAAACGCACAAATTAGGGCTAAGAGTATCTTTCGAATGCCCTAATCTATTAAATAAACATCACTCTTAAGTATTTTTGCTATATTAACATTCAATATGTTTAAATAACATTGTTAAAAAGTAATTAAAAAGTGTCTATTTTAATACGTCATTTTCATTTTCAAATTGACATAACTTTAACAGCACCAGTTTTAAGCTACCAACTTAAACGTTTACATTAAAATGTTCCTGACGCGATGTCTATCTATATAAATTTATTTTTTCCAATTGTCAAATTTAAAATGGCGTTTGTTATGGACGACATAACTTTGTTAAATTTACAATTGATCATCAAATAGAAATAAGATTTAGAACGAGGATGTATTTTTTCTTTACATTTGCTAATAAATTTGTGAGTGATAATATTAATTGATGTGTATGTGATTGATAAAGTTTAATATATGTATTAAAATTTATATGATTTTTACTTGAATACCCTCCTCTCAACTTTTCAGGTTATGTCATTGCCTACCTGGAATTTGGAAACTTTAATTAGTAGAACATTTTTTTAATGGCAATGTGAATGATATGTTAGACTCTTATTTTGATTTATGCAAGTTACAAAGATTCGCAAAGATTTTTTATATTAAACATTGTTATGTCTTCCATAACTAACGCCATTTTAAATATGACAATTGGAAAAAATAAATTGATATAGATAGACATCACGTCAATAACATTTTAATGTAAACGTTTAAGTTGGTAGCTTGTAACTGCTGTTGTTACAGTTATGTCAATTTGAACGAGAAAATGCCGTAGAAAAATAGCAATTTTTCACATCTTTTTAACAATATTATTTAAACAAATTGAAGGTTAATATAGCAAAAATACGAAAGAGTGATGTTTACTTAATAGATTAGGGAATTTGAAAGACACTATTAGCCGAAAATTGCCCTTTTTTTCCTGATTTGAAAAATGGACAAAATGCGAGGTTAGTAAATTGTTTTTATTTTTTTAAATATTATTTTCAATCAAATATCCCTTCCCACTATAAATTCACACTCGAATAAGTTCCCTTTAGCGTCCTGTAAAAGTTCTATTGATTTTTATCCATCCACTACTAGAACCCGTATTTCAAAAAATCTCCCAATTTAAATTTTAAATTAAATATTTGCCACTTCAATTTTAAATTAAACACTTAAGCAAAATTTTCACAGCAATTGACAAATAAATTTATGTCTTTCAAATCATGAAATTTTTAATTTTTAGTGTTGAATATTGAATAGAGATACGTTTTATAAAAATAAGTTTCTGGCGGACTATTGCGATGTTGGGTGTTTATAAACATCGCTTATATTTCCTTAAATATCGCAATTTGCAATTTGTTTGACATAAGTCAAATACAAGTTATTTTTTTAAATTATTTTTCAATAAAATGTTTATTCGTGAACAAAAGAAAAAAAACATATGTGTGATATTTTTGCAATGGTCAACGTAATGAAAATAGAAATTAATATTATTTTATGAATTATTGCAGAGAAGAATTACGATTAAGACATCCAAATTTCATCGTTGATAATACAAAATTTTCGCTGAAGTTTTAAGAATAGAAGTGTATCTTGAAGAAACAGTTTCTGTAAATTACAAACCGAAAAGGAAGAGCTCATCGCAGAAACGAAAATATTGCCGAATTAGTAAAAAATCGAACATAATGAGGCTTCACCTATTTCTGTTCGATGGTTATCTCAACAATTAAATTTAAGTATAGGCTCGACACATACTGTTCTTAAAAAAGCACATCCGAATGCTACTTTATAAATTGCAAATGTAAAAGTAGCTGGTTTCTTCCTACAGATTATGTAAAGAGAATAGCATATTGCCATTGGTTTAATAACAATACTAATGAAGTTTTGATTAAAATAGTTTTTATTGGTATAATATCGTTTCATCAAATGGATATATCAATTCTTAAAACATGATCTTATAGAGCACTGAGAATTCTTATTGTCTTCGTCTTACATCTTATAAAAATTGGCGTATGGACAGCTATGTCCTAAAGAAGAAGTATTGCTCAAAGATTTTTTGAGGGAAATATTAACGGAGAAAAGTAAAGCAACAACGCCTTTGAATCGTTTATAAACAAACTTCATGATGACGAACTTCTGTCTGTTTCCAACAAGATTCTGCTACAGCACATGTTGCACAAGCTACTCTGGAATATCTACAAGAATTTTCCGATAACTTACATATTTCCTCTAAAATCATGTCATTTGGCATCTTCAGATTATTTTGTGTTTACTTATTTCAAAAATTTAATCTTTAAAAGTCCAGAAGTCCAGTTAGCAGCAAGACGATTTTCG
The DNA here is from genome assembly GCA_935421215.2 of Melolontha melolontha. Classification (NCBI taxonomy): domain Eukaryota; kingdom Metazoa; phylum Arthropoda; class Insecta; order Coleoptera; family Scarabaeidae; genus Melolontha; species Melolontha melolontha. The sequence goes on along the minus strand of OW285237.1, from coordinate 159,457,493 downwards.
GAACAACATTAAAAGACAATGTTAGCGAGTTAGCGAAAATATGTTGTTTCACGTCTTCGAAAATTTGAAGTGTCGTGTTAATTTATATTTAAACGTTGATGGTAAACATTTTTCAACATTTGCTGTGAATAATTTTTTGCACAGTGATTAAAAACCCGGGGTTTTTCCTCAGGAGATCATATTGGAAGTACCACTTTCAGATTGCAAAGATCACTATGCAAAGAACTACGTTTTCCCCATGTTTCGAAAGTCCATTTTTCTCACTAATTTATATCAAGTTCGTGAAAAAGTATGACTTTATAAACTAATTGTACAAATCAGTTGATGGATTAATTGTTACGGGTCATCCAACCGTGACGCCTAGATGTCAGCACTGTGTAGTGTTTAGATGTGACATCTTTTCAAATGTCATAAGGCATTTTGTTTTAGTAAAAAGAGGTGCAATTTTAACCATGGCTCATTTTTTGTATAGTGATCCAAAGCCTCGGGGTTTTTACTCAGAAGATCATATTGAAAGTACCACTTTTTTTAACTCTGTTTAACGAGTTTGTTTAACAATCCTTACATATTTCAATTCTAAAAAATACTATAAAACTGAAATTACTGATAATTACATCGATGAACATGAATATTGATAGGACGGTTTTTCATTTCTAGTTAATGATAGCAACAACTCCTGAATGACAGCAAAATCGTGAAATATCAATGGCAGATTGCAGCATTTACATTGCAGCAACGCATTTACATTATTCGAACTTATGAAACTTATGAAAATGCGCGCTCTTTGATAAATATGTGATTTTTTAAAGATGTATAGGATTATAAACTGAAATAAAAAACGCAAGTGTTAGGGAAATGAGAATTTTTTTCATAAATCGGCAATCGTTATGACATTAACGATGGAAGATGATTTCGGGAATATGACCATCACGGGAGCGTTTCAGGTACGTCATCCTGGAGCATTAATTTTAGACTACCTTTTCGAGCATTTGAGGCCGTAAGTTACGGATGGCGCGCGCGATATTGGTTTCCAGCGCTGCAATAGTCGTGGGCTTGTTGCATAGACCAATGACTTCAAATAGCCCTGCAAAAAATATTCTAGAGGCGTCAAATCACATGATCTTTAAGGCCACTGTGCAGGTACATTTCTGAATATAATCTTATCGCCGAACACTTCCTTCATTAAATCGATGGTTTCGCCATGTGGCACCATCTTACTGAAGCTAAGGGTGTTCCAGACCATGGTCTTGCACTTCTGGTAATAAAAAATAATTGGATATGCCTGTATATCGGCCGGCATTCGATTATCTTCGTTTTTGAAGAAGCATGGCCCGATTATGCCATCGGATCACAAACTATACCAAACAGTGCATTTTTGGGGTGAATCGGTAGTTGTTGAGTCACCTGTGGATTACTGTCGCTCCAAATATGACAATTTTGCTTATTAATAAAGTGAGCCTCATCACTGAACTCAATTTGACCATATAACAGTGGATCGCCTTCCAACTGTTCAAGCGCCCAATTACTGAACTGACGTCGAAAACTATGGTCCGTTGGCTTCAATTTTTACTACCAATTTCATCTTGTAGGCATGTAAGCCAAGATGCAAGAATTGGGATCATCCCCAACACTGGCCTAAACGGAGACGATATTTTCTTCAATGAGCACTCTACTCATTTCTAGTTAATGATAGCAACAACTCCTGAATGACAGCAAAATCGTGAAATATCAATGGCAGATTGCAGCATTTACATTGCAGCAACGCATTTACATTATTCGAACTTATGAAACTTATGAAAATGCGCGCTCTTTGATAAATATGTGATTTTTTAAAGAGGTATAGGATTATAAACTGAAATAAAAAACGCAAGTGTTAGGGAAATGAGAATTTTTTTCATAAATCGGCAATCGTTATGACATTAACGATGGAAGATGATTTCGGGAATATGACCATCACGGGAGCGTTTCAGGTACGTCATCCTGGAGCATTAATTTTAGACTACCTTTTCGAGCATTTGAGGCCGTAAGTTACGGATGGCGCGCGCGATATTGGTTTCCAGCGCTGCAATAGTCGTGGGCTTGTTGCATAGACCAATGACTTCAAATAGCCCTGCAAAAAATATTCTAGAGGCGTCAAATTACATGATCTTTAAGGCCACTGTGCAGGTACATTTCTGAATATAATCTTATCGCCGAACACTTCCTTCAATAAATCGATGGTTTCGCCATGTGGCACCATCTTACTGAAGCTAAGGGTGTTCCAGACCATGGTCTTGCACTTCTGGTAATAAAAAATAATTGGATATGCCTGTATATCGGCCGGCATTCGATTATCTTCGTTTTTGAAGAAGCATGGCCCGATTATGCCATCGGATCACAAACTATACCAAACAGTGCATTTTTTGGGGTGAATCGGTAGTTGTTGAGTCACCTGTGGATTACTGTAGCTCCAAATATGAGAATTTTGCTTATTAATAATGTGAGCCTTATCACTGAACTCAATTTGACCATATAACAGTGGATCGCCTTCCAACTGTTCAAGCGCCCAATTACTGAACTGACGTCGAAAACCATGGTCCGTTGGCTTCAATTTTTACTACCAATTTCATCTAGTAGGCATGTAAGCCAAGATGCAAGAATAGGGATCATCCCCAACACTGGCATAAACGGAGACGATATTTTCTTCAGTGAGCACTCTACGCAATCCCGTTGGTGGATGAGAGTCCAAAGGAGTAAATTGAGTGCAAAATTTTTCAATTGTGTTGCAAGTAATCGTTTCAGTTAGCCGATGATGTATGCCGTAAATTCGGCTAAGCACTTTTTTTTTGAACACTGATTTTAGAAATAAATTTCCACAATTTGTAGATGCTTCTCGGCTGTAAGTGTTTACATTGTGAAATGTCAAACAATACTGAATAAAATGGCGGCATGACTTGTCAAATTAACTGTTTTAATGTCAGAATTTCTCCCTATTGAAAAAGAAAGGTATTAAAAAAACACATTATTATTGATTAACCTAAAAGTGGTAGACCAAAAACTGTGTGCACAAATGAAAACATTGCTGCTGTAAGTGAACGTGTTGAAATTGAACCCACAACATCAATTCCACGTCGTTCGCATGAATTGGGCATATCTTGTGAGCCTTTGTGGAGGATTTTGCATAAAGATTTGCATTTACGTGCCTATAAAATTTAACGAACTCAGGAATTAAAAGAAAGAGACCATATACAATGTCGTAATTTGGCTAGTTCGATTATTAAACAACGGACGATAGATCCATTGTTTTCAAGCAAAATTTTGTTCATTGACGAAATTCATTTCATAAAGGATGGATTCGTCAATAAGTAAAATCGTCGTATCTGGGGTGATGAAAATCTTCGTGTTATTCATGAAAAATCTCTACATCCACAAAGACTGTTTGACGTGCATTTTGCGTAAATGTTGTCATTGGACCATTCTTGTTTATGATGTTGGAAATGCTATTACACTGAATGCTGAGGGACACCAATCAATATTGAGCCGAGTGACTTTTTATGGCCACAACTGACTTATATTGATATGTCTGATATCTATTTGCAGCAAGACGGTGTTACATGTCATACAACTCGAAATAAAATTTCGTTTTTACGATCGAAATTTCCTGAATCCATAATTTCACGAAATGTATATTTCAATTGGAATTTAAGGTCATGTTTTCTAAAAATCATTAGATTTTGTTGTAGGGTTTTTTGAAAAATCGAATGTATCCTAACAAGTCACAAACAATTAATGATCTAAAGAACAACATTCAAGTTGCAATTCGTGAAATAACTCCAGAAAAAATAGTTTTCGTACATAGACATTTAAGTAATAAAGGCTACCCGTCTTTTCAACTATCCAAAACATGTGTTTGTTATTGTATAAAGAAATGTTATTTTCATAAGTTAGTTATATGTCCTCCTGTGTACGTGCAACGCTCGTAACTTTGTGAAGTAAAAAGTAGTGAAATTATTAAAATTGGTTTTATTTTATCCGATAATAGTTACAATGGAATTTCAAGTAAAGGCTGAACCAATCCTATAAAATGTCAATTTCCTGTTTGATGTTGAATGACGTTTTGAGATTATGTTGAGTATATTTAAGTACAGCCTTGCAGTCATGACTGCCTGGATGTAAGTACTTTTTGAACACCCGTTATAATAAGAAGTTATGTCAAAGCCAAAATAAGATTTCATAGTGGTTTAATACGGAAAATATTGGCGTTGATATAAAATAATTTTTGGTTCTATTTCACTTAGTTCATTTCATGACGTATTGATCAATTTTTTAAAAAAATAGGATGAAGTATATGAAACTGTTTGCTAAATATTTTCCAAATACTATTTTTTAAGACCTCTAACTAAAATTAAGTGTGTAACGGGGAGTAGAACTTAGATTAACCATTAATCACCCTGTGATATCAGGGTGAATAAAATAAAAATATTCTGAAATAGATCAGAGGATTAATTGAAGAAACAGTTTATCAATTACTTGGTTGGTCAATTTACTAATATATTTAAAATAAAATGGATATTTTGCACTACTAATAAATAATGTTGTGCTTAAACAGCGATTCTAAGAAAATAATCTAACTAGCGTACTGGATATATTAAAAAAAATAACAAACTTTCTGAATATATGCAGATAGACTTGTGCCGAGTATTACTTCATTTGTTATTAAAAGACTAGTTACGAAAGAATAAAAAAATGGAACATTAGAACAAGCGTTGAAAATATTTATATATTTATATTTATACAGGCGTGTACAAAAAATTTGGACGGGAAATTTATAAAATCAAAAAGGGCCATTTATAAATTCCCACTTACTAGAAAATAGCATAGGGTCGTTTCAATTTGAAAAAACGGAATTGTGTAGAATTCCAACAGACATTCTAAAGCGTTACTAGGGAAACTACTACTGTTCAATACTCTACAGCAAAGCATGGGTGCTACAGAAATAAAAAGGAAAACAAAAATCCATAAATATAGATTTAATTATAATATGTATATAATACCTTAGAGACGTAAAAATGTTATGATACAAAATTTATTTATGAGGTATTTCATTTTACGCCGATTTAAAATATGATTATTATCGTTCTAACAATTTAGAAAGAATAAATACCTTTTGTATCATCATACTTTGATAAAAATTTATATTAGATATTAAAAACTCTTTTTTTTAAGTAGGCCGTTACAGATTAAGTTAATTTCATTTGATTTGTTTTTAATATCTCAATATAAATGTATCCATAAACAACAAAGACAACACCGATCTGTGTCCATATATACAGTGTGAATCATGGAGGTATGTCGTAACTATAAATATTTCAAACAACAACAACAAATCAAGGCAACACAGGTGTGTAAAATAAAAAACAGTGAACGACAATTTTATTAAATTTTCCTGTGAATTTCAGTATTTCCAATGTGATAGAAGATTAAAAAAACAACAAGAATAATAAAATATGTTTTAAAAGTAAATCTTACCTTGTCTTTTTCTTTAATTTAAAGTAACAATGATATTCGAATTTCTCACATTTTAAGTTCAACGAAAATAGTCTAATATATACATATGATTTGAACGAATTTGGTGTGAGTAATATTTACACATTTATAGTCCTTCCCACAAAGCACAGTGGATGAACATCGTGATAAAAGGAGTATTAAATTTTATGAAAATCGGAATATGATTTGAATTTATTGTACCACGTATTACTTTGTAGAGTTATAGATTATGTACCATGCACACTTTTGAATATACATGCTTGGCATGAGAAGCCATTTTTGCATTACCATTGCCATTGGCAATAATATTAAGAACACTACTAGAATTATTATGACTGGTGAACGCTAGATTAACCTTGTACTATAAAGGCCGGTTATACAAAAGGCGTTCAACGCTGACAACTAGTTCATCGATAGTTCAACACATGAACTACGTTCAGGGTTGAACGTCTATTGTACAACCGGCCCTTAGAGTTAAATATTATTTAAAATCTTTTTATATATTTTCTTACATGTTAAAATTTATCGATATTTCAACGTTCTATATCTCAGAATGATATATACATATGTGTTAGTATGTGCAATTTATTGCTAATTAATATGTATACTTGTGAACACAATACGTACATTTATTTATACTTTATCCTATAAATACACGAAGTTTATATCAATAATTAATTATTTTATTTTAATGAACATTTATCTTTCGATTTTTTCTGTTTTTTATGCATTTAACTTTTAATTTTGCAGGAATTATTGTTTTCTTTGAGCATAATATGTTTCGAGTCACAGTTCTTTTTAATTCACAACATTTCTTATTTATTCTCTTTACTTCCTATCTTCGTAGGTAGCTAAATTTTATTTACTACAACCTCACAAGATTCTTAAAGTTGTCTAGGAGTGATATTTTTAATCTATATTTCACCAGCTTTTTTCTTTCATTCTGGGCATGTAATTATGAGTCCATTATATTTTTGCAATTAGCGTTCCTAAGAGACCTATTAAAGGACTCAAAATGAGTGCTTTTATAAATAATTAAAGCATGGAACATTTAGCGGATTCAATTTTAAATTGATAACATTACGTCTATAAGTCAGTAGTCATGGTGATAATTTAAGGTTATTATTAAACTGACAACTAATAAAAATTTTATTATTAAAATTGTATTTAAAATACAATAACAAACATTTTATTATGAAGAGAAACTAACGTTCTTTGGTTTTAGTTAATTTAAATCAACCATAGGCAACTAAATTAAAAAATTTGAATTTTATTCTTAACGCGGACATTACCAACTACTATAAAATTATTAATTTTTTCTCATTTTCTCTTAAGAAAATACATTAACAAAGCTAATTGCAAAGAATAGCATAAAAACACGTTTCACAAGACATTAAAACACTCATTTATTAAAAAAATGGTGGGTTTTTAAACTTGAATACGTGCTTTAAAACGCGTCTTATGAAACTTGTTTTTTAATATACTATCAAACAATCTTTTTCTTGGTACTGTCAATTTTAATAGACTTTCAGTTTAGTTAGCCTTCTGAAATTGCTAAATTTCTCGTTCAAACCTCTTGACAATTATCGACCGTCGTTAGAAAGAAATTCTGGGTAGAAATTAATCCATGACAAAAAATATAAATTTTGAAAGCGATTTATAATAGAAATAATGTTGTAATTGAGGATAGGCCTAGATAGAGTCTAGAGTAATGTTAGTTGAAGTTCTTGTTCTATTATTAGACTTCTGTTGTGTGTTCTACCTAGCTCAGTGTTTACATTCATTGTCTACTACTGCACCAATGTGGATAGTTTGTCCTTTTTCAACTATCTCGATGATACCAACAACTTGATTAGAGTCAATAGCGATGTACAAATTAGAATGTATATACAGTGTGTTGTCGGATAGGTGTCCCAATAGGAAAAACATTTTTATTGTAGATTTATGAAAAAAAAACGTTCTTTATTAAAGCTTTTGCTTGATCGAAAATTCGCAAATAACACTAGACTTTTAAAATAAATTTCATAGTAATGCGTAAAATAGTTGTATCGTCAATCAAGCAAAAACTTTAATAAGGAATGTTTTTTTTCATAAATCTACAATAAACATGTTTTTCCTATTGGGACACCTATCAGGCAACACACTGTATATACTACAGCTTTGTGTACAGTTTCATAAAATACTTTATTTTCCAATATAAATCATATAGTAAATATAGGACCACCACCGGACGAATTTCAAGTGCATTTTCTGTTAAGTGAAGACAATTCCTATGGCTTCAATATTTTCTTCTTCTTTTACTTAGTCTTCCAATGTTAGAATGTCATATTCTTCTATATTAATCAGTTTGACAAAATACTGCTCTTTTAATTGAATGGAACAATTCCTTGATTTTTTATATTTTCTACACCTTCATCTACTTTTTATAACATTATAATATATGTTCGTATACTGATTACCATTTAAACAAAATCATGTGTTTCTTCTGTTAAGTGCCACAATTCTGTTTTTTTTTTTTTTTTCCTCCTTTTAATACATTATTTTACTATGCTGATCATCACCTGGGCAAAATCAAGTGCTCCTTCCGTAAAGTGGAACAATTCTGCCTTTTTGTGTTTTATTCATTTTTTTCTTGTTGTCATTTGAAATAAATAAATTTTGAATATAAAATGTATTTTTTTTTTTTGCTGTAGAAAAAATAGTGTATGCAATTCGCATTTAGTGGCTATTAAGACACTCGTATTCTTTACAACACTCGCTCTCAGCTCGTGTCGTAACTCTCATACTCGTGTCTTAATACTCATCATTAAATGCTCATTGCATAATATACTAATTTCTACTCTCATACTTTAATTGTATTATTAGATATACGGGACCTGTGTTTTAATAATGTCCATTATGATAATAATTTTTCATTAAGATATAAGTTTACATCCAATAGGAATGCGACATCCCAACATTCGGTCAATATTCAATATGGCCATGACTATCTATCTGACAGATCTAAGAGTTAATTAAATTCGACAGTTCTCTGTAGCTTACTTGTAAGTTGTTAAATTTAAGTTTTTTTTTAAATATAAACGGTAAAATGAGCGATAGTGACAGTGAAATGGAAAATTTTACTCAATAGTCACGAACAATTTATTACCAGCGAAATCGGCAAAAACCATATTGAACATAGTTGTCATTTGAAATAAATGTAATTTTTTTTCGTTATTATAGCTGGTCGTAGAAAAAATAGTGTATGCACTTCGCATTTAATGGATATTAAAACACTCGTATTCTTTATGACACTCGCTTTCAGCTCGTGTGGTAACTCTCATACTCGTGTCTTAATAGCCATCATTAAATGCTTTTTGCATAATGTACTATTTTGCAATTAGCATTGCTAAGAGACCTATTAAAGCACTCAAAATGAATGCGTTAATAAATCATTAACGTATGGGACATTTAGCGGATTCAGTTTTAAGTTGGTCACACTACGTCAATAAGTCAGTAGTCATAGTGGTAATTTAAGGTTATGATTAAACTGACAATTATTAAACATTTTGTTATACGGTACTAATTACTGTCGTGAGCAAAAAATAGGGACAATGCGAAATCGTTATGTCAATTTCCTTTATTTTTTAGCGTTGTAATTTTCAAAATATTTGATTAATTTTCAAACTACGTCCAATTATCTATCATAGTTGCTAATTCAAAATTAAAATGCCGCGTCTTTCGAAAACTGATAAAGCCGGACTTGTTACTAGTTTGGAAAATTGGAAATCTTTAAGAACTCTATCGGTTCTATTTAATATTGGTAAAAGTTTAGCCGGAAGAATATATAAAAAATGGAGGGAAGAGGATAATTTAAATCGGAAAATAGGTTCCGAACGTAACAAAATTTCAAATCCGCAGGAAGACAAAACATTAGTTACTGAGATTGGGTACAACCCTTTCAAAACATTAAAGGAAGATATAAGAACAACACAATTTGCTGCCTCACCTTGTAACGCAATGGTTACAAGAGAATGAAATTTAAACTTGAGATTTCCCGCCCTACAGTCTAAATCCCATTGAAAATGTATGGGGATTAATGAGATAGAACTGCTGCACCCATGAAGAATTTTGGGGGATTGTTCGAAATGCTTGGTATCAAATTTCTATAAATGTTGTACAAAATATTGTGACTTCAATGTCTACAAGAGTAGATACAGTTATAAATAATAACGGTGGAATGACGAAATACTAATTATTTTAATTATATTCTTTCTTTATCGTTTGAAGTAATTTTTATTTATAAAAAATGTTTAATAAATGTAAATATAGCCACCAAGTAGTCACAATTTAAACCCACGCAGAAATAGTGTGGCGTTTATTTGCTCACGAGAGTATATTTACAATATACTAACAAATATTTTATTATGAAGAGTCAAATGTTAAATTAATTCTAGTCAACCATAGGCAACTAAGTCCAAAAATTTGAATTTTATTCTAAACATACGCGAACGTTAGTAACTGCCATAAAATTTCCTATCAAATTTCTCATTTTATCTAAAAAAAAATACATTAACAAAGCTAATTGCAAACAATAGCATATGAAACTTATTTTTTAATATACTATTTTCTACACTGGCTACCACTTGGAGCAAAAGCAAGTGCTTCTGCTGTTAAATGGGATAAGTCTCTGATCTTCTGTATTTCCAATTAAAGAGTTGTTATTTTTGAATATATAGCCGAGATAAGTTATTGATTTTTTGATAATATATCTCGATCGACTTTAGTTGCTTTTAGTTCTTTCTTAATTTCAAAATATTTTCCTTGTTCATGAAATTTTAAGTTAATTGTGTGTGTTGAGTAATATTTCAAATGTTTCTAATCGCTTTAACTTGGTCATATATATATATATATATAATCATATTCCCCTTTGTGGGAATTACAGATCATAAATACTTATTCGTAAACAAATTTATAAAATCGTCTTTTATCTTAGACTTGCCTGCTGCTATGTTTGTCTTTTATTTTCTAGAATTTTTCCTATCGCATGTTCCAATGTTTCTCTTGGTCGTCCTCGTCATCCCAAATCTTTTTCACTTGCCCATTACTTTTTATTCTCTGCAAATGTCCCCACCAGCTTAATTGTAGTTGTTCTATAAATTTTAACTTCTAAATCATCTTACTTGTTCGTTTATAAGTCTATCCATTTTTGACCTTTCTCAGATATATAACTTCTGTTGGTTGTATTTTTTGATATTGTGTCAGTACCCATGTGTCACATCCGTAGGTCATATTTTAAGTATGTCTTAATTTTGTGAAGTAGGTTTGACAGCATATAACATTAAGAATCTTTCAGCAAAACAATGGTTTTATTGTATAGAATCGTCTTGTTCAGTTTTATTCGTTTTTTGATTATGACTTCATTTCCAACGCTTTGTTAGCGCAGTTTAGGAGAAATAAATTAGAGTTTTGGCGCCGATTAATTACTGTAGATGAAACTTGGATACGCCGTTATACACTCAAAACAAAAATACAGTCAAAACAGTGGACTGCGAAGGGGGAATCGGCACCAAAAAAGCAAAAACTGTTTCTTCGGCTGGGAAAGTGATGGCGACTGTTTTTTGGGATAGTAATGGAGTTATCTGAATAGATCATCTTCAAACATGAAAAACCATTACAGGAGCATACTACGCATCATTACTTGACAAGCTGCTAGCTACATTTCCAGAAAAAAAAAATTTCACCAAGAAAATGCGCCGTCTTACACTTCAGCGGTTGCCATGGCGAAAATTCATGAATTAAGGTTTGAACTGCTTAACCACCGTCCTTACTCACCAGATCTAGCCCGAAGCGACCTATTTTTATTCCCTAATCTCAAAATTGCGCTTGGAGGACAGAGATTTTCGTCAAATGAAGAGGCCATCGCCTTCCTAAAAAATTATTTTGCAGAGAAAGACGTCGAGTAATATTTGGACGTGTTGAAGAGATGGGAGCATCGCTGGGAGAAGTGTGTAGATTTACAAAGAGACCATGTAGAAAAATAAAAATAAACTTTAGGAAAAAATGTCTTGTATCTTTGTTAAGTTTGAAAAATTTCAGACCACCTCGTATCTATAATTATAATTATTTATACTTTCGCTAGTAATGTTTGTAATGCAAAAAAGCCTTACTTTTCAACTTCAGTAAAAAACAATATTTTCTTTTTCTTGATTATCACATTTCTACTAAGCATTTGTCTTTTCCTTTATCTAATCCTTTCGTAAGATGCCTCCAATTATAGTAAATGAGTAGCGCTATATTTTACTTCTATCAGAAATAAGTAAACTTTTCTTTATTATAACGGGTGGGGCAAAAGTCCTTCTACCATTTTGATTGCGCGCCATCTTGGTTAGGTGACGTTTAGTTCAGTTTAGCTTTAACCATTGTGTTGTGTAGACGTCCAAATTTTATTATGGATAAATATACGCCACAAGAACGAGCAGAAATAGTGACAATATTTATTGAAAATAATCGTTCCATTATTGCCACTCAGCGGAAATTGCGTCAAAAATATCCTAATCGTCCAGTGCCTCACAAAACCACAATTTATCAGCAGACAGCAGACAGGCCTCGTTCTGGAAGACAACGGACGTCTCGTAACGCTGAAAATATGGCTCTGGTGCGCGATAGTGTTGCAGAGTCTCCAGAAACATCAATTCGGAGACGTGGTTGCCAGTTACACATGTCTGCACGCAGTTTAAGGCGAATTTTGAAAACTGAGTAGTCCATAAATTGCTACCGAGAGATCATGATCAACGAGTTGAGTACAGTAATGCAATCCTAAGGCTGTCTGATGAAATTGAAGATTTTTCGTCTAAATTGATAATGAGCGATGAAGCCCATTTTCTTCTCAGTGGCCACGTCAATAAACAGAACAGTCGGTTTTGGGGGATACAGAATCCTCAATTAATTCATGAAACGTCATTGCATCCACAAAAAACAACTGTATGGTGTGATATTCATGCTGGAAACTTTATTGGTCCCTATTTTTTTGAAACTGACGAAGGTTTTGGAGTTACTGTTACTGCTTAATGGTACCAAGACATGATTCGAAATTTTCTTGTGCCTGAAATGGAAGAGCAAGGACTAGAGGAAATGTGGTTTCAGCATGATGGGGCAACAGCACACACAGCTCGTTCAGCAATTCAATTATTGAATGACGTTTTTCCACGAAGACTAATTTCGCGAAATGGCGATTTAGCATGGCCAGCCAGATCTCCGGATTTAGCTGCACCTGACTTTTTCTTATGGGGTTTTTTAAAATCAAAAATTTATGTGAATAAGCTCCAAACGATTCAACATCTTAAAAAGAATATTCGTCAAGAAATTGAAGAAATTCAGCCTGAGATGTTGAAGGATGTCATGAAAAATGCCTTAAAGAGAGCCGAAAGTTGCATAGCGAATCGCGGTCACCATTTAACCGATATAATTTTCCAATCATAACGAAAAAAAAGTAAAGAGCAAATAAACTTTTTATGAAAGCCAAACTTACTTATCTTTTCTTTCAACAAAGTTATAGGCAATCAAAATGGTAGCGGGACTTTTGCCCCACCCGTTATTTACTTTTATATGTTTGATTGTTTTGTAATTAGGTGGTCCTGAATATGTTGCTAATTAAAAAAAAAAGAAAGTGCAAAATGAAAACGAATTCACTCTGTAAAAGTAGATATAGTTTAAAACCCGCAATAAAGAAAACAATAATTCCTAAAAATGTACGTGTCATTTATATATTCATAGTTGCTTAACAATTTTAATATATTTTAGCATTTTTAACTAAGTACGAAGTCAAAATTTGCTATCTATCAATATTCTATGAAAAGAATTAACATTTATTAGTATTTTTTAGATAAATTTGTTTAGTATTAACAATTAAATATATTCTGTTTTTAAAATTAACAAAAATCTTTAGTAATTAATGTAACAATAATATAACTTGGTTTTGTCCCGAAAATTTTGTTCATAATATTAATAATATAAAAAAAAGGACTCATACAAAGACTTTGAACGCATCATATATTATATATTTAAATTGCTAAGAAAAACTTTTACATCTCACCTACATTTAGAACACATATTAATATTCGAATATCATTGTTCTACATATTTTAAAATGAAATCAAATATAATCTTGTATTAACAAATTCCTTTTTTTAAAAGTAGATATGCGATTATTTCGATTGTGTTTGCACATTCCATTATGATTTAAGTTATGCTAACATTGAATTTCATCGCATTTGCATTTGATTTTTCGCTCCAATCTAAAGCTATTACTGCTACTTAAGGAGTGCTATCCTTTATCTGTTTTACCGCTCAGATAACACTCGACGCAAGTGGGATTTTCAATGCTGAGTGATCGGGATGGCTGTTTCAGCGAGGATTTTATCTTTTTGGGACTTTTCGATTCGGTTTCGGATTTGTTACCATCCATCCTCACTATACGTGTAGTTCCGTTCATCTCCATCGGGAATTTTCTAGTCATTTTTGGACTAATGCTGTTGTTTCTAGACACGTTAGGCGTCGTCTTGCGTGACCGATTGGGACTCGTCTTTCTTGACTGGTTCGGGCTTGTTTTTCTCGATTGAGCGGGACTAGGTTTTCTCGAATGGTTCGGACTCGAATCTTTTCTTGTCAGATTCGATTTGTTTGGGGACCGGGTCGGGGACGATTTCAGTATTTTACGCGTTTCATGCACTTCGGCTTTGATGATTGTTTTTATATTTTGCTTACCTAGTTCTTCTAGTTGGGTTGGGTGGTAGTTTTCCGGTGGATGAGAGGATTGTATCAGGCGGGCTTGGCTACCAGTACTACCAGCTGATAATGTTGAAGTTGTGCTGGAAGAAAACTTTCTATTGACATTGGTGTTGCAGGGAATACAATTCATGTATTTACCTTAAAGTCAGGTGATTTGGGGTTTTTCCTAAACCAGATTTTCCTTTGGGGACAACGTTACCGGTTTGCGAATCTTCTTCCCCTTCGGATTTTATTCCAGGATCACATTTTTCTTGTTCATTACGTTTAGGTGGATCTATAGATTAATTAAGATTATTCTCCTATATTTGTACTTGAGCATATGGTAATTTACTTAGTATAATCGAAAGAAATAGAAAGATGTTTTATAATAGACTATTTAGTATTAAGGGAGAAATTATATTGACTATTTCCCTTTTTTCAGAGTGCAGAATACATATAGAAGCGCCAATGCGCAAGATTGCTAATATATGTCAAGGTCATTATGGCCTATTATTCTTGAATAAATTCTAGGCGACAGTCAATATAATTTGTCACCCTACTTTGAATAAAAAAAATATTTAATCATTACTTTAAGCTGGCGAGTAGGGACCAGTATTCTGTATTTTTATTGTTACATACAGGTGGGCATTTTAAAAAAGCAAATATTCACGATTTGTATATTTTTCAGTGAAAACTAGCTTTTGAAAACTATGGCATCAGAAAAGAGTTTTGGCAAACCCGGCTTTTGCTCGTTCTTTTCTTGTATCAGAGAAACTTGTTATATCCCTTTCTGATTTAATTTATTGTCTTCGTAAAAATCTAATTGCATAGAAACCTAATTAATGATAGTTTCGTTATAGAAGTTAAAGACTATTATTGTTTGTTTATATCTGCAAATGATAAACTACAGTCTCCAGCATTTATCGAACGAACGCCACACAGCCGACATTGAATAGGGAGTAAATTAGAACTATACTAGATTGCAAACAAATTTTAATAGATTTAAGGTGACCGCGAGGAAATGGTTGGATTGATTTGAAGCAATGTAGTCATGCAAAAGAGCAAACTATTTTGACACCTGTGATATACATTTAAACCAGGGCCACAGGAGCCATGAACAGCAGGGGATCCGCCTCCATGGAGGACATTGTAGTTCTTCCTCCGCTGGAACTACTTGCGAAAGCACAATCCAGATATCACATGAAATCAGTATTATAAATGCCGGCGGACAGTATGATACCTGAGATTATTTTTACAGCTAATGAACATATCTATACCGACCAGAAAACAGACAAAGAGTCGCTGGAGCGATTGGAGCGCCGGCACCTGGTTCACGGATGGATTGTGGAACAAGTGCAAATATCTGTGGAATGTGCCTGAGAAGAAAGATATCACTGGGTCTGGGGAAGTTCTTTATAATGATATATCACATGACTTGATTTAAATAAGCGTTATGATAATAGGCAAAACGCCAGATAATTCTTGGCAATACGTACCCGGTAGGTATAGTAAATATTATAAATTGTCAAATAAATTAAACTTTAGAACGCAATTATAATTAGAACTAGACAGAAACAATAAAAAACCCAAACCATAATAAATTAACAAACTTCTAAATAGGTATTTCGGCAACTAAATTGCAATTTTGAATATAACAATCTGAAAGGAGAGATAGTGTTAAACGTAGTTTTTGGCTAAGGTACTATCTTTGAAGATATGCTCTTCACTAAATCGCCGGCGGAATGACACTCAGTGTTATCCCACTGGCGATTTGCCCACTGGCTATTTGCTCCTACTGGTGATATGGTGAAGAGCATATCTTCGAAGTTTGTACCTTAGCCAAAGATGCTACGCTTAACACCACCTTTCTTTTTCAGAGTGTTCTACTGAAGATGGCAACTTAGTTGTCGAAATACTTGTTAGAAGTTTATTACTTTACTTAGGTTAGATATTTTTCTTGTTTCTCTCTGTTTCAGATTTTAGGCCACAGTCTTCACCAATTCGAATAATTAGCAATGAAAAAAAGTAATTAAATTAAATGTAATTTTAAACAAATGTTCCAGAAGATAAATTAACTCTCAAGTATTTTCGACAAATTTCTCGGACTAGTAGTTTGCAAAGAACACAGTCGGGTGCTTTAGACAAACAAGGAACTTTCTTCTTGAAAATATTTGTGAAAATAGAAAGCTTGCCTTAAGAAATTTGTAGAAAGATTTTTTAGAAAAGCGATACGTATGAAAAAATAAATTTTAGAAAGCGATAAGAAAATGTAAATAATAAATGCGAAACGTAATAGTAGTACGAAGTTTTACAAGTCACACTTCTTCCAGATCATGCTATTCTGTCACCTGAAGTTTAGCAGATCAATCGTCATGTAAATTTCATTACTCAAAACGTTTTGGTTGTGCATTTTTGTTACAATTTAAATAAAATTTTATCGTAGCTCTTTGTTACATTGGAGGAAATCATGTCACGTAGATTCAAACAGGTGCGATTGCAACAGACGCATCTAACTAATATATTCAGTTATGGCTCTAATATTTTCATATCATTTGAAGAAGGGAGCTGCCGGCTTCTAGAGGTCATTTGGTAAAATATAGATCTGGGCGATTTTAGCGTTTAGACGATCTAGAAATTTTTTGAATGCTTTATGTACATTTAAAAAAAATTAATGTACTTTAGTTTACTCAAAATAGTTCAAAAGAACAAGGGGAAAGTTGCGAAACACTGTAAACAGTTTTATTTTATTTTTAGTATGATGTAAAACTGAGTCACAATGTAAAATATGTATTTGCAAATTTTATTTGGATTGTTAAATAGAACTCATTACTAATATTAATATTTGACTCGTTTTTAATTAAAAAAAACTAGGTAAATTCTAAATTTTAATTACTTTCGTAACATTTACCTGCCGTATCGCCAACAGTTTTACTCCTGGATCTAAAAGTCGTTGGAATATCGTCGTGCTCTTGGCTGATATTGTCGTAATCAATGTTACCGGCGGAATGTCTTTGAGACGTTTTCGATTTCTTCGTTTTCCCTAACGTATGCGATCCTTGAACTATTATTGGTTTAGGGGAAGGTCTTTCTAATGTTTGACTGTTTATGCCGTCGATCTTGTGACCCGTCACTAGTAGGATTCCGGGTCCGGAACCCGGTTTCGTCGATGGTATCGACATGTTCCGGACCGACTCTCTTATTATCTGTCGGATGGTCTTCAGGAAGGCGTTCCTAAAGTCGGCCGTACTGCAGGAAAGGGATACAATATGATTAAGCTATGAAATGCGAATCGTCTCAAAACGGAATACATTAAAACTGTAATTTATTACATCAAATTATAAAGTGAACGTCTATGATTTATTCAGAATATATTTCCATAATATTAGTACTAATAGAAAATAGTAGTTACATTAACATTAAAATTAAAGATATACGAAAAAACTTTATAAATGCGTAGTTTTTCCACTACCTGTTTGATAAAACGTAGACTTTTTCGGATCTCCTTTGCAATTGACTACGTAAATGAATCAATTCCCAAAGAAAATGCGAATCCATATCTTTAGCAGATGAAGCTCTAACTTGAACTTCAGTAACAGGTATTAAAACTTGGTATCTAATTATTTCCACTTCAGAAGCGCTGCCTTTACTCGAAACACCCTAAAAAAGAATTTCGATGGTATTATGTTAGTTCGTTAATAGTAGAGATTATAATAACGTATAAATACCATCAATTTTTTCTTCTGCCTTAATCTCTCCTTGCACAAAAATACCACAGCTGATTTGAAAACGAAGCACATGGCGTGAAGTTCAAGGCCTTTCTTAATCTTACCCAGAAAGTCCGATATGTTAAGCCATTCTACGCCTCCATAGTAGAGAAGATCCCCAGGACTTAAGTCGATAGGCTACGTATAAATAAAACATGAAAATGATTAAAAAGAGCTAAAATTCTCAAATAGTATTTTAAAAATATTTAAATAAAATATTTACTAAATCAAGGCTGTAGGATTTCATAGCAAACAGGAGTAGCTATTTATATATCCGAAACTAGCAACACTAGTATTTCTATGCGCCATATAAGATCCATCGTAACGTTTGATATTTTTGACGGTATACGTATCCAGAACGGTTTGTGATACGGACGCTTAGGGCCCCCGCAGACTACAGACTTTATATCGGCCGATAATTTAGTCGAGTTCTTAATCACATTACAACAATTCGGTATCGGCCGATAAATAAGTTTGATGGGCTACACGATTACCTTCAAACTAAATTGTCGGCCAACTATCGGCCGACTGCTTAATCAGCATGGCGTTCTTTCCATGCGCGTATACTTGGCGATTGTTTAGTCGGCCGATAGTCTCAATCTTCCCTGAATTTTGATGCAGACGGTCGTGCGTGTTTCATGATGGCGTTGCTTGCCGAAACGATTATCGTAAATTTGAAAGAAGAAATTGAGAAAAGACCTGCGCTTTATAAAAAAAAAAGCTTGAAAGAGTATGCTGACGCGAATCTTAAGAAAAAACTATGGGTGGAAGTCTGTGAAGCAGTTGTTCCCGATTGGAATAAGCTTAATTCAGAAGATAAACAAAACAAGAATAGATCGTATAAAACTTTCCTTACAGTAACACAGGTCTACAAAATTAAACTTTTTGACAGATGTTTTTATTTTGAAAACTGATTTTATATAATTTTGGTAGGCTGATTTCAAAAATTCTATGCATTTATTTGTATCACGTAAGATTTTTTGCAAATATTAAATGAAACAAAACGATATTTCTAAAAAAAAATTATTTGTTTATTGAGTAAAAAGGTGGAATACAAGTTAAAAAAGTGGAAAAAAATACTTTACTCAGACTTTTTTAAGTGAAATCTTTGTCTTTTTGACAGAAAGCTGCGTTGTCCGGACATTCGGTTGTATGTTTTTAAGGACATATCCCGTTTTAACATCCAGCAGTAGTCCGCCATCATCGTTATGCTCCATCTGCCTTAGTATCGCCGTTCCATTTCCTTAATGTCTTTGTGAAACCTCTCTCCCTGTTCTTCGCTAACTACTCCAAGATTTTCAGGAAAATAGTTCAAATGTGAAAACAGGAAATGCACTTTCAAACTCATATTACAACCTAGACGAAGAAAGTGTTGTAACATATTTTGAACAATATTTTCGTAGTTTTCGTCTTTAGAGTTCCCAAGAAACTTATCAATTACTTCTTTAAATGAAACCCAGGCGTTTTTCTCGACATTGGTCATTGTGTTTTGAAAATCCTTGTCTTTGCATAATGTTCTTATCTGCGGCCCAACAAAAATACCTTCTTTTAACTTGGCATCGGATAAGGCTGGAAATGTCTCGCACAAATATTTAAAACACTGTCCATTTTTGTCTAGGGCTTTAACAAACTGCTTCATCAAGCCAAGTTTGATATGGAGAGGAGGCAGTAAAACTTTTTTGGGGTCAACCAAGCTATCTCTTAATACATTTTTGCTACCAGGTGTAAGGCTTGTTCTAGAGGGCCATTCTATTTGAGTCCAATGTCTATCCCTTGCTCGACTATCCCACTTACAAATAAAGCATGGAAATTTTGTATAACCTCCTTGTTGTCCTAGTAGCATGCACAGCACTTTAAGGTCACCACAAAGCGTCCACTGATGTTCTTGGTAGTTTATTTTCTTTAAAAGAAGTTCAAAATTTTCTTTCATACGTTTCCATTAATTGTACCGAATGGGCAACGGGAACCGAGGCCAGCTCGTTACCATTGTGCAATAAAACGCCTTTTAAACTACGCTTACTTGAGTCAATAAACAGGCGCCATTCTTCTTTTACATACGGCACATTTCCTAATTTTGAAATTAAGTCAGGAATATTGTTGCAATACACTAGCGGTCCGTCTTGAGTAAAATATTGACATAACTCTTTTTCGCGATCCCGGTAAAAGCTTGACGTGACGCCAGGTGCCAGTAAATGTTTATCACGAAGTCGGGAGGCTAACAATTCGGATGCATTCTTTGGAAGGTGTAAATCTCTAATTAAATCATTTAGTTCGCTCTGGTTAAAGACTTCGGGCTCTCTGAAATCTGGTGTGAAATCTGAGTCATCTGGGTCGCAATTAGATTCCTCTGTTTCTGACGATATGACGTTTTCTAGTGCTTTTGGGGCGGTAGGTATCGGTACATCTGGTCCATGAGGAACTGATCGAATAGCAGAGTCAAGATTGGGATACACAATTTGTTTCTTATTTTTTCTGTTGAATCCTTGAACATTACACCAACAAAAATAACAATCATCTCTGTGATTTCTAGGCTCTCGCAATACCATAGGAACACCAAAGCTTAAACATTTCTTCCTACCTTTTTGCCAGTTTCTTAATGCTTCAACGCAAACGGAACAAACAGTATGAGGAGCCCAGAACTTGTCTTGGTCGCCAATTTTTACACCAAAATAAGCGTGGTATACATTTTTCACAAAGGAAGTTATAGTTTGCCTCTGCTTTACTACGACATAACTACCACAGATATAACAAAAGTTATTCGGATTGTTCACACAATGTCTTCTTTCCAAATTTATACGTTCTAGAACACTTAAAATACGCAACAACGAAGACAACAAGCGCGCGGACACAGTAGCACGACGACTAACACAACCAAACTGCACATAAGCAAGTTTCAACGTTGTATTGACGCTTCTGCCCCGACTCTGTTGCTTTGCTGAGAAATCTAATATTAACCAGTGTTGCCAAATCACATTTAATTTCATAAAAATCAATTCATTTAAAAATCATGCCTAACATGGAACAAACATATTCTTGTCATAGGTATGTATATTAATAAATTAACATTTTTAAGATATAGAGCGCTATAAAAAAAATTTACGTGATAGAGCAAAAATATGGCGCTTTTTGGAATAAGGGCCCCCAAACATATAGAAATTAGCAAACAGCTTCCAAACATCAAAATCACTGTAGACCTGTGTAATCTATCACTGTAGATAGGATGTACCCAATACTCTCGGTTTCTCTTCTTGATACTTCTTCTTCGTTGTATAAGAGCAATAATAATAGTTCTGGACATTTATTGATTATCAATTTGCATCGCTCTCCATACCAACCAGTAAATTGTTTGAGAGTAATCGGCTGTTGGCAGGTCTGCGCACTCACCACCAACCAGACTTTTTAGATGGCTCAATGTGCGCGCTAGCAGCCCAACCCGACTAAACTATCGGCCGATAAAAAGTCTCTAGTCTGCGGTGGCCCTTATAGTAATTTGAAAATTTCATCTCATTAAAAATATGGAATTAATTCGTGCAACTTCAGACTGACGTTCGACAAGGATTATCTTAGCAACGGTGCATCGATAAACTCACTTTGTCTTTTCGCGAAGGACTACCTAAAGTCACTGTATATTATTGGTGTGAATTCATCCGTGGGTGTCATTTGCTCAGGGACGGTCGGTCAAAAACTGTTAGATGCCGCGCGCTAACTGATAATGCAAGATCGTCATGTGACATGCCGTCAGATTTAGGCATCCGTGGTTATTAGTATGACGAACATATACGAGGGGGTATTGATATCTAGTTAGTCTAGTCCTTGAACAAAACCATATTCTTATAATGGCAGGAAATAATGACATTTTAAAAGTATCACTGTAAAATCTTAATTTAAGAAGTTGAAGTATTGCTGTGCAGTAAATTTTCAAAGAAAGCATGTCGAATGCAAATGTAAAAAAACGATAAATTGGAGCATTGAGGCATTATCAAAAATACTTATATTTGAAGAGATTAAGTGGTAAGGAAATTTATGAAGATATGCTTAACATTCATGGCGATCAATGCCCATCATATGCGACTGTCAAAAATTGAGTGACAGTGTAGGATCGAAACCCATAAAAGTTGTTCGCACAAGGAGCACTTCGAAAAAAAATGGTAGCCTGTTTTTTTGGGAAAAATAGACAAGTTATCGTAGTCCCCCTATAGGTTAATTTTGAATGTTACACAACCATTTCTTTGTGCCGAAGTCTTTGGAGAAATAAGAAAAAGCGAAACAAACAGTGAGCTCCCACATATCGGCTGGGTTATCTGGTGTAAGTGGTGATTTGACATCAAATGATTTCTTTTGTTCCCGTACGTGAATAATAAACTACGTGTTCAACGATTTTTGATGCCAGAAGGAGCGGTTGATGAGTTCAAAATGTATGTTTTGGAGATACCTCCATTGGAATGAAATGGTTGGCTAAAAAGTATGCAAAAGTGGTAAATAATGGTAAATATTTTGAAAAACAAAAAGCAATTTTCAATGATAAATATTTGTTTTTGTTTTTCATGTTTTATTACTAGAGTGGACCAATTCGGAGCGAAAGCAGAGGCGTGACTAACGAATTGGTTCCCGCATGCGAAACATTATTAATATCTAGAGATATACTATCACGAACGGTGCTGTTATTATGTTAGATACAAAAAAAAATGTAAGACGGTTTTTCTAGATTATGAAACGTTCTCGATGATACGTATAAAAAATAAAATCTAAAATGTATGTAATTAGATGATTAAAAAAAAACTTACCGTCCTATGCGTTTTCCGTGACTTGAAAATCTGGAGAAGCGCGATGAAATATTGTTAATATAAGGTGCGTCTCCAAAGTTATTTCTCGAAAACGCGTCCGCCGTGAAGAAAATATGTGCTTGTATAAAGAAAACGATCGCTCCACATCTAGTGATGTGATGTTTGCATAATTAAAATAATCTTTGAAACAACTTAACACATCTGCAGACGAACCTTCACAAATTTGTCTAAGTCTGGCAAAATCTAAATCTTTATCTAAAACACTTTCAAACTTACTTAAAATACACTCATTTCTTGCGTCTTCTATCGAACATAGCTGTGCGTGTGTATCTTTCACAACTAGCACTGATTCCTGTAACGATAGCGAAGAATTTTGTAGGTTTTCTAATGCTTGCACTATTCCGAAGTAATTGTTGTGAATAGTTTGTAAATCACTTTTAACCTGACTATTTTGAAATTTTTTCCTATTTTCTTCGATAGCGGCGCTATCTTTCGGATTTAATAATAAAACCACTTTTTTTACATCCTCAAAATATTTATGATAGTAAAATGCCGCTCGTAGCCATGTTCCCCATCGTGTCAGAATCGGCTGTGGTGGCTCAGGGGTATGGTGACACAATTCGTGAAATTTCCGAATACGTTTTGAAGATTTCAGGAATACTGCCTTTGTACTCGATATTAACGCATCTACATTTGGGTAACATTTACGGATCCGTTCTGCTACAAGATGTAGGGCATGGATTTTACTTGTAATATGTAAAAAGTTACCACACTGTTCCTTAAGAGACCGACCTACAGAAAGCATGGTTGCGGCACAATCTGTCACAAACATTAGGATTTGATCTCTGGAAATTTCGAATTTTTCCAATGTACTTAACACCACTTTTGAAACTACCCGCGCAGTACATTCTTCTATTTGTCTGCTAGCTAATAAAATTGAGGATGGCGATTGATTTGGTTCCATTTTACGCATCATAACATTAACTACAGATCTTTTTTTGCTATCAGTTGTTTCATCCACATCCAACCACACTTTTTTATTTTTCAGATCAGCCTTAATTTTATTTTCTAAATGTACACGAACAGATTTTAAATGACGTTCGTAAGTGGGTGCAGCTCGGTAATTCTACATTGCCATATTTTTAAAGAAATGAAATAAACGAATCATTGCGTAACAAAGTAAACGGCAAATTACACACAACCATCATTGTACACAAATCAAATAAGAACACTTCGTATTTTGTATCGGCACCAGTGTCTCTAACTTTATGTCTTGCGCTATGCACGTGGCGTTGCAAATTTGATTTTGTTAAATGGTTTATATATATATATATTGCACACTAAACATTTTACATTTACCCCATTGTAAGATAAACTAGGATGGTCCTCAATAAACCTATTGACTAACTTTGATGAAAGCGGTTTTTTTACTGTACGCTCCTTCAACATTATTAAATACATAGAATACACTTTCCTGCTGCTATTATACGTGTACACACGATGACCGTGAACAAGATACTAAGTAATCGTATGTGCGATGGGGTGCGCGGGAACCAATTCGTTAGTCACGCCTCTGCTTTCGCTCCGGATTGGTCCACTCTATTTATTACATGATATGTATGTAGTATAATGACGAATGGACACCATTTTACGAGGATTGTATTCAGAAACTACGTGGCCTAACAGATACATGGCGCGAATTCGCACGAATCTTATTTATCATTCTGTAGAATCATCCTTTAATAGGTTAAATATGACAGTACAGAGCGATCTGCCAATTAGTCTGTTCTTGAGAGTACGCACAAGAGAACGTCTCCTGTGATTTAGAAATAATGAAAAAAAACTGAGTTGAGAGCAGTGATAAAGTACTTTCATTTGAAAGGCTTAACAAAACTATATGCAGGAAACTGTAGCAGGAAAGATAGGATTTTCTCCTTTTTTTGCAAAATAATTTCGCAAAATACACTTCGCGAAACGTAGTAAGGAGCGGTTAGTGCTTGCACTCGTTGAAGGTGATATGCTGGTGTAAAGTCCTCCAAACTAGAGGAGCACTAATATTTACTGCAGCAGAGATCTTTCTAACACTAATATTTGGATATTCTTCAACCCTTCTTAAAACATCCACTTCTACTGCAGGAGTACAAACATATCGAGGTCTACCAGCATCGCAATAACTTGGTTTAAATAAACCAAACTCTGATAGACGTTGATGCACTTTTGTAAGAAAATTATCACTAGGCAAAATACGTTTAGTTTCAAAATAAGATATAGATAAATGAGAAGATGCAGTAAAAATTTATTTGTTTGTCTGTAAATGAATCAAATTAAAAAAAAAGAAATATTGAAAATGAATTATTCATTCGTCTCTTTCTTTAAATAATTCTAATGTATTTAAATAATCTAATCGGTTAATACAAATTTGTAAATAAGGATTAACATATTTCTAAGCTATTTTCTAGTTTTAATTTTCCTTGCTGCTTCCCTTCTATTTGCACGTTAACGTAAAACTCAAAATATATTTTCACGCTTTCGTTTCTTATACATTAACATGTCCATTCTACAGGGTTAGTTAAAAGTATGGAGACGGCGATTTATTGTCGTTAATATTCATTTTAGGGATTTATGTTCAATATAAAAGCTTGTTAGGATATTTTGATCTACATTTGAGAATATTTGAATTTTTTTTTCTTCAAATGTTTTTTAGTTACGCCTGTCCGCGCATTTTTTTTTAATGGGAACCAGTAAATTTTACTCTACCATTCGATAGAGTTTTTTTTTCTCTTTACAATAATATTTTTGTTTTTTTAAAATTCATTTTAATAACTTTTCTATAAGAAAAAGCCGGTTCATGTGTTTAACAGATGTTCGGTACATCGCAGATAGACAGAAGCGTAGCGATAAACAAACTTGAGCGACATAATTTTATCAGTGGTTATTGTGTACGTCAAATCTTTGACAGAAATAATTCATTTGTGCAATCTGTTGCTGTTAATATTAACAATGGCGAGTTTAAGTGAACATGAACGAATTGAAATACTTATGATGTTGGGTTATGGAGATAGACGCAGAAGTTTACAAGACGTTAGTAATTTATGTAATGATACGCACCCAAATAGAAATACAATTTCTAAATCCGTTGTTGGTAAAACTTTAAGACGCTTTGAACAAACGGGTAGCGTTAAAGATTTGCCAAGGAGTGGTAGACCTAGAACAGCAAAAAGCGATGATAACAAACTGGATATTTTATTGACTGTATCTGAATATCCCCATTTATCAACCAATCAATTAGCGGCCAATTTCGATATTTCACAGTCATCGATTGTGTCGTTTTTAAAAAGTGAAAAGTATAAACCTTATAAGTTACACCTTGTACACGAGTTAACGGAAGATGATTTTGATAGGAGATGACAATTTTCTGAAGAAATGTTAAATATTTGTAATAATAATGAAAATTTTGGCAACAATATTCTTTTCTCAGACGAAGCTACTTTTTGCCTTACCGGTGAAGTAAACAGACATAACTGCAGATACTGGTCATCGGAAAATCCCTCTTGGTTTTTGGAGCACCATACGCAGTACCCCCAAAAGGTTAATGTTTGGGTTGGCATTCTAGGCGGTCATATTACCGGTCCCTTTTTCATCAATGGTAATTTAACTTCGGCTCTGTATTTGCAGTTATTGCAAAATGAAATAACGCTCTATCGTCATGAAAACAATGAACACCTGCCCAATGACAGCATCTGGTTCCAGCAAGATGGCGCCCCACCACATTATGGTGTAAATGTTCGTCAATATCTGGACAACGTTTTTCCCCACAGATGGATTGGAAGACGAGGAACCATTGAATGGCCAGCCCGTTCGCCAGATTTAAGTCCTTTAGATTTTTTTCTTTGGGGATACGTAAAAAACAAAGTTTACAAAGAAAAGCCCGATAACGTCGAAGATTTACAAATCCGAATTACCAGAACGATACAAGAAATTCCCCGAGATTTTTTACAGAACTCTGTTCGGGGTTTTGTAAATCGATTGGGTTATTGTCAAATTACTAATGGACGACAATTTGAACACTTACTTTAATTTACTTTGTTATTAATTTGTTTAATTTTTCTTGTAAAAAAGTTATTAAAATGAATTTAAAAAAAACAAAAATATTATTGTAAAGAGAAAAAAAATCTCTATCGAATGGTAGAGTAAAATTTACTAGTTCCTACTTAAAAAAATGCGCGGACAGGCGTAACTAAAAAACAATTGAAGAAAAAAAAAATTCAAATATTCTCAAATGTAGATCAAAATATCCTAACAAACTTTTATATTGAACATAAATCCCTAAAATGAATATTAAGGACAATAAATCGCCGTCTCCATACTTTTAACTAACCCTGTATATGAATTCTTCAACGTCTATTTTTAGTAATAATTGAATAGGTATTATATTTCTTGGCTTTGCGTTGTAAAGAATTGTTGATAAGTAACTAGGATAAGTATAGTATAAGTCAAGAACGAACGTTGGCAAACACATTATAAAGTCCAGACAATTTTAATATAATAAAAGATAATTTTATCGTCTTTTATGGATATGAGGTCATATAGAAAGAAACTGCATATATAAAGCTATAAAATTTTACGATATACCATTCCTTACCTGTTTACAGGACTTCTGGTGCTGTCTAAATAGGTGATCGAAGATAGCACCGTACTCCTCGTGGATTCTCTGCATTTCGTTTATGTGCTCTGCCACCTTTTCCATGCCTTTTAGTGCTTCTGTAATACATAAAAAAGAACGACCGTTTCATATCGTTTAGCGACAATGCCCTCCACAAGTTTACCATTCAATTGCGTTAAAAACGCAGTCGTTTGTCGTTTCTTTTTGGGCAAGCTTAATGTGATATAAATTTCGCGGAATGTAAATGAAGTAAAAAATACGAAAAAGGTACATTTTATTATTAAGTCATAATACAAAGCAATGTGTTTAGCCAAAAAAGGCATAAACAATATTTTTTGTCTTTTATTTGTGATTAGTAATGTCTTTTTCCTGTTGCCGATCATGTAAATCAGTGTCGACTATAACATTCGGTTGTAGTTTCGTCTTGACAACGGAACTTAATATAGTATTAAGTTCCGTTGTTCCTAGGAAATTTCATAATAGTTATACAATTTCCTAGGATAATAATGAACAACTCATGATTCTGGTTCAAAAGTTTGTTTGGAGTAAAAATTAGGAATATCAAAACTGAACATTTTTATTATGAAATATATACAAAATTACGATATTCTATTCTGTCAATCTCCATTTCGAATTAATTTCAAGCGTTTTATGCACTTTTTAATAATCTTATCGATTTGTTTATAATGGCAACCATTTGTATGACATGGTAACACAGGTAACACGATTCACGAAAAGGGCTTCAAATCAAAATTAATTCTGACAAATAGCAAACCAAAACGATTTCTTAAAAATATATAAATTAATTTTTGACGCAGCAGGAAAACTATAATAAGTCAGATGAAATATATCGACTATTAACATTCTTGGCAGGCAATAAGTTTTGGCTTAGCCTCAGCTTGTATTTGCCTACCTCGAATGTTAATACGTCTTTACATTCGTTGTGATTTAAATAGCAATATACGTACGAAGTTTAATTTTATTTCAATCGTTGTCTTATGTATAATAATAGTACTGATATAATAATTATTACCATATGAGGAAAAATTGCTGAGACAAGGAATGGCTATGGTTGGGAGGATCACTGTCTTTGATAGGTTCAGCCTGTTGTTGATTCTACATGTTGGTTTTATTTGACATGAATTAAAATGTCAGTTTCGATTTTACGTTTTATTCGACATGATTTAAATGTCTGTCTCGATTTGAAGTTTTATTTGACATGAATTAAATGCGAGTTTCGATTTGAAGTTTTAGTTTTATTTGGCAAGCTGATCAGCTAACATAACCAATATAATTACAACTACTTCAAATCAAAACTGACACAATTTAATTGGCAACAACAACCTGAACCTATCAAAGATAGTAATCCTCCCAACCATGGCCATCTCTTATATAAATAATTTTTGCTCATATGGTATGTTACGCTTCGCATATATAAGAATATTTTAATTAATTTTAAATTATATTTCTCACAAATATATTTCGCATTTTAAAATATTAAATTTAGAGTTAGACATTTTCTGTATATTCGATTGCAATAGAAAGTCTTTCTTTTGTTATTGCACTAGTCGCGCTACCTTTCGAAATCTACCTGACGAGAGCGGTCAACTCAAGCATCTAACGTTCAATTACAATATTCTCACAAATACATTTCATTTAATCTAAGTTATTAATTTAATTACGTACATCTCTTCTAATAAATCGTGTAGCATATCATTTTAAAGCTTCTTTCATAAGGGATATTTTAATGATTTGTTTCATCGATATCACAACTTTTCAGCTCGCGTTTTTGATTAACTCATTATTCAAGAAATCGACAACTTCGATCCCTTTCCAGCTTATAGGGTAATAAAACAAACCTTTTTCCCAAACCAGTGTTTTATTCGACACAAATTCCTTCTTCTGTTCAGAACCTTCTTAAAATACGCATCTTACTTCACGTACTGTCCCAGCATGCAACACGCCGTCCGGCTGTCCTTCGCTTATACGGTAATCTGTATTGTTTGATATATATTATTTTTATTTAATTCACATTAATTTAATTAATTTAACTAATTAATTTCTTCGTCCTCCGACCAAACGTTGCTCTACATATTTGTCCAGGTACATAATGCGAACCTCGTGGACGATCATCCCCGCAACTCAAAGGTAACTCTGTATTGTTCAATATATATTATTCTTTTATTAATCACAATTAATTCATATTTAATTTACTGCCTAATTTAACGTTCTTTTCTAAGTCTATTTTTGTGTGTTATTTTTTAATTACTTATTTGCAGTTCCTTGTGTATATTACTTTTATTTAATTACTTTAAAATATATCAACGCTCAATTTCTTTCTTGTAACTAATAAATACGAATTTTAAGGACAAACTTGTTGTGTTTTATTTAGTTAGTAAGTTGTAATATATTTATGTTAGCACACCAACCAGCCTGTTTTTAATAGGTATTATATCCCATTTCCACATATTCTATAAAACATATTTCAGCAATGTACGTACAGATATAACCTTTACATAATTTATTTTGTTAATTGTAATTTTTTTAACTTACTGTAACCTCTAAAATATTTAATATATAAAGGAATTAGAAAATTCTATTCAGTATTTATTAATTATTTTTTCGATGTAGAGTAAACGAATGCATTATAATATCAAAGATTTCTAATTCTTGGAAAAAAGTGAATTCTCTTTGAAGTACAACTCTTGGTTTTCCTTCGTATATAACGGGTGGGGCAAAAGTCCCGCTACCATTTTGATTGCGCGCCATCTTGGTTATGTGACGTTTAGTTCAGTTTAGCTTTAACCATTGTGTTGTGTAGACGTCCAAATTTTATTACGGATAAATATACGCCACAAGAACGAGCAGAAATAGTGACAATATTTATTGAAAATAATCGTTCCAGTATTGCCACTCAGCGGAAATTGCGTCAAAAATATCCTAATCGTCCAGTGCCTCACAAAACCACAATTTATCGTTTACATGCGAATTTTCGACAGTACGGTACGACGGCAGACACGCCTCGTTCTGGAAGACAACGGACGTCTCGTAACGCTGAAAATGTGGCTCTGGTGCGCGATAGTGTTGCAGAGTCTCCAGAAACATCAATTCGGAGACGTGGTTCCCAGTTACACATGTCTGCACGCAGTTTAAGGCGAATTTTGAAAACTGATTTGAAAATGTTCCCGTATAAAATTCAATTAGTCCATAAATTTCTACCGAGAGATCATGATCAACGAGTTGAGTACAGTAATGCAATCCTAAGGCTGTCTGATGAAATTGAAGATTTTTCGTCTAAATAGATAATGAGCGATGAAGCCCATTTTCTTCTCAGTGGCCACGTCAATAAACAGAACAGTCGGTTTTGGGGGACACAGAATCCTCAATTAATTCATGAAACGTCATTGCATCCACAAAAAACAACTGTATGGTGTGGCATTCATGCTGGAAACATCATTGGTCCCTATTTTTTTGAAACTGAAGAAGGTGTTGGAGTTACTGTTACTGCTGAACGGTACCAAGACATGATTCGAAATTTTCTTGTGCCTGAAATGGAAGAGCAAAGACTAGAGGAAATGTGGTTTCAGCAGAATGGGGCCACAGCACACACAGCTCGTTCAATAATTCAATTATTGAATGACGTTTTTCCACGAAGACTAATTTCGCGAAATGGCGATTTAGCATGGCCAGCCAGATCTCCGGATTTAGCTGCACCTGACTTTTTCTTGTGGGGTTTTTTAAAATCAAAAGTTTATGTGAATAAGCCCCAAACGATTTAACGTCTTAAAGAGAATATTCGTCAAGAAATTGAAGAAATTCAGCCTGAGATGTTGCAGGATGTCAAGAAAAATGCCTTAAAAAGAGCCGAAAGTTGCATAGCGAATCGCGGTCACCATTTAGCCGATATAATTTTACAATCATAACGAAAAAAAATGTAAAGAGGAAATAAACTTTTTATGAAAACCAAACTTACTTGTCTTTTCTTTCAACAAAGTTATAGGCAATCAAAATGGTAGCGGGACTTTTGCCACACCTTGTATTTTCTGTACTATTAAGTTCTTTTCTGCATATTTAAGTAGAGAAAATAGTTCAAGTGCGAAGTTTTTAAATCACTTGTTTTTCTTAATCATTTTGCAGATTTTGTATAAGATTATATAATAATAATAATTCCCCATTTAAAGCCTATAGCTTATAACATGGTAGACTTGTTATGACTTGTGCAATACGATGCACTATGGTGGCAAAATGTGGTGAGCACTAAGCAACAACCGTCTCTTGTTATCTACAAGTTATTTCCGGGTATTCATTTTAATCAGCCAGAGTCGAACTGGGGCTGAAAAACACGCCATCGACGTTATTGGCTGTACCTGAGTTTGAACATGGTTTAGAGGATCTAATAATCTAATGTCTTATCTATTAAACTAAGCCGGTCTCTGCTATATAATAGTAATTCGCTTTAATAGGTTTTGATGATCCATAGAGCTGTATAGGGCAGCTTTATTTCAAGAAGTTTAGGGTATATTAGAGTAACAATATGATTAGCGCTGCACACTAAGAGTTACTAATTTTACGTCCAGGTACTCCATTTTATCAGTCGGAGTCAGAGTCGACAAAACCCTGTCGCTGTTGGATTGTAAGCAAGATCCAGCCCGCTTTATGAAATCTGTAATCGAAAGATCTACTGCCTACTAGACAAACATGGTCTCTTAACTAGAATAATGGAAAAATTGTTTTACAAGTTGTTTTTGGTTTCACTCAATATGCAGTTCTTCTCCATTGCTGGTTTATTGAACTTAATGACATGAATGAGTTATTTAAAGGAAATTTGACGTATATGAAAATGTATCAGAATAATTGAAACATACATGAGTGGGTAAAACCCCACCAGTTTTATATAATACAAAGGTATTTTTAATAATATAAAATATTATTACAAATCTGGTGTGAACCCAAATATTAATAGTGAACCTGTATTTGTGTTCACACCAGATTTGTAATATTATTTTATATTATTAAAAATACCTTTATATTATATGAAAATATATACATTATTGGAGAAAGAACGAGAAAGAACAAAATCCTCAATCCAGAATCGCATTACAAAGTCAGTAATTGCATAATAGTTTGAAAACATGTTCAACAAATTATTTTCTGCTCGGCTTTAATCGTGGGCAGAGTCGTTGTTAAATAAATAGTCGACGAATGGTATCCCATACAGTACACTATTAGTCGGTGATAAATCTGGTTTGGGCAACATAGATATATTTTTCATGGCAAAGCAATTTTGTTTTATAAGAACTACATTACCGAAATGGTGACCTTGGTATCCTATATAAGAACAGCACTGTTGGAATATTTTGAATGCGTATTAAATGTTCAGCTATTAATGTCATCCACCTTATTATACCAGGCTATTACTTAGCAAAATAAGTACTATTTTACTGTGAAACGGATACTAATGTGATATGATTTTATTTTTGGTTCCGATCCAAAAAGTGGCATCAGCTACCCTTAATGAAGAATTGGCAACTTTTTGTTTCTCATTCTTGTCCGAGAAGTATATTGTGGTAATACATTTCTCTACCGCCGAGCGTATTAAAAGTCAGTCGATCCTTTCGTGACTTTGTGAGTCATAATGGAAGCTCATCTTTCTATTCACGTCATACTATAAGGTGATATTGGCTTGACAACCTATACGAGTTGCAATATCCCGATATGATAATCAACACTTTCACATGCGACAACGCAACTACGGTCTTATTTTAGATTACCTCCCTTGAGGGTTTTGTTTTCTCCGCCTTGGCATCTCTTAGGAGCACTAACATACGCTGCTACGAGTATTGCATCGTCCATTGCAAATATTTTTAAATAAAAACAAAGTCATCAGTGAATATTCCCAATAGTCAGCGACTTTGTTAGCACGAAAGAAACGTAGGCAGACAGCAAAGGCGTTGACGAATAATTAATCAGTTTGATGGTAGTGGGATATTGAACGGTGACATGGAGATAAGTAGTAAGTAGGTTAACGATAATGTAAGAAGTAAGTTGTATTGATAATAAATATAGGTGAAATAAGGAAGTTATAAAAGAAATATGTGTTCTAAGTGACATCTCTCGCATATTCCCTAGCTTGCGTATTTATAGAGATATGTATAATTAAGTTAAGTAAACTAATTTAAGTCTACGCGACAATATTATGCTAATTGTTATGGAATAAATAGACTAAACATTTTTTCCAGAATTCTGCGTTGTAATTGGTGGAACGATCATTTGTTTCCTACGCATTTCATAATAATTTAATTTACCATTTCCTGTCGCCATTTTAGTGTTGCCATTTCTGGTGAACCTTTTGACAACTTCCTTCTGGCTTGCAATAATTGATAAAAACAATATTTTTTGACATTAACTTCACGACAAGTAATTAATTAGTTTAGACAACTCTAGTAGAATTGTATTTGTTTCACATGATTTGCTAAAAACTATTAACGAATTATTAAGTCTAAAAATAAATCTTTGATAAGTTTTCTCACAAAAAAGCAATTTTTTCTATAGTCAATATAGTTTATATAAAATATGTATTTTTTTGGGAATACAATTTTATATGAATAGTTTTTGTATAGAGGTTATTTTAGTTTTAAACAAGATGTGGATTTTATCTATTATTTTTTTGCAACTCAACTGTATTTAGTATTCAAATTATGTTTGAGAGTGAAAATTGATATTAGAAGAATTTTACATTAATTTTAATGTATAATTGATGGTAATGTATATATTTTGAATCGATGTAGCTTTTACTTCATGGAAATTCATACTGATAATGAAATAAAATTTAAAAAAACCATTTTATTTCATCAATGTGACGTATGTATGTTACTTGGATATATTACTTATTAATTGGTAGAAACTCACCGACTAAATGCTGGTGTTCGTCACAATTAGGGTCGGTCAGATTTCGTAATTGTTGTAGTAGAAGAGGATATTTGAGTATTCGCTGTATGGGTTTGATTAGGTACGATTCCAAAGTAGAGGAATGTTGCTGCCTCGGATTTCGAGCGGCCAGGAATTCCTGAAGTGCCTGATTGCCCTCATCTGTATTGAGGAACGTCCAAAAATATATATACAAAAAGAAAAAGAAAATACAAGAAAAAATGTTATTTTTTAAAAACCGATTGATTGAGAATTCCCTCTTATTCTTATATTATATTTTATACATAAATAATGTTAATATTCCAAACATTTTTAATTTCACATCAAAGTACGTATATGTACTGAACAAAAAAAAATCGTGTCACTACTAAAAAAATTAATACTTACTGGGATGAAGTACTTTTTGAGCTTTACTGTGACTTGCACAGAAGGAACTGTATAGCTTGAAATGATTGACATAGTATAGGAAAGCACTGCCAATTGAGAACAGAACATTCTGAAAATGAATAAGTTACAGATTACATACATGTTAATTATAATTTATTAATTTCGAAATAATTCTTTCAATAGTTTCAATTTTAGGAATTGAATTATGTTATAAATTATTATAAATTATTAAAATTACTTCGATTACTGACATAGAAAAAGAGAAGAGGAATTATGGTGCAATAGATTATTCAATATGAGTATATTCATATCATTACATATTCTATTTGAATCAGGATTAAAAAAACTAGTTCTGAAGATTCAAATACTTTTAATGAACTACATTTTACCAAACATTGGCTTCATCAGATGGTTGACAAATACATAGAATTGAGAGAGAGGTTTAGAATTTACACTGCGCTCAAGTGCCTGGACGTATTGGCGACCATCCCAAAAAATTAGAAGAAGATGTTACAAAGATAAATCGAATAAATCGAATTGTTTACGTCTAATCGTTCGTTTAATATCGAACTTAATTTTCTATATCTATTAACTTCCAGACTTTCCAGTAAAATAAGATTTTTGCCAGTATTCTCCATGTGCAAAATGAACTTTGTTTATTGAAATTGTGCTTATATTCTAGACAATGGTGGGCAAATATTGATTTTTTGCCATTGTAACTTCTCTGATGTTCCCTCGTCTATAGTTTAAATGTTCTGGCTTGATATAATATATTTTATTATATATATATATATATATATATATATATATATATATATATATATATAATATAACGAAATTATGACCGTAATATATTGAATAAAATAAATTAAAAGCGGGCAAGCGGTCTGTCAATTAAAAAACTCATTTATTAGTTATCCCTATATTTCGCAACAACTTTGTTGCTTCTTCCGGAGATACTACAAGATTAATGAGAAATAACATTAAATAAATAAGAGTATAAAGAAGTAGTAAAATACTTAAAGGTTTTAAAGGCTTATATCTATAGTTACTTTAAGTTTTAAATCTAATCAATTTTATTGTCCTTGTACGTCACTTTTATTATTTTTTTCAACTCTACATTTTGTAAGTATTTTACTACTGCTTTATACTCTTATTTATTTATTGTTATTTCTCATTAATCTTGTAGTATCTCCGGAAGAAGCAACAAAATTGTTGCGAAATATAGGGATAACTAATAAATGAGTTTTCTAATTGACAGACCGCTTGCCGGCTTTTAATTTTTGTTTTTCTATATGTATATATATATATATATATATATATATATATATAGATAATTATTTCTTGACCTTTGTATGTTATAGTAGATTCAATTAGTCGGCGACTTAAGGTCTACGTTACTTTAATATGTATATATTTAAAATAATATTACATGTTTAGACAAATAATGTCTTTTAAAAATTATTCGATTAAGATATATCGTGGACTAAGCTTTTTGGAATGTTCTTTTCTTCTATTCTTGCAGTAATTTTTTTCCTAATTAAATAGAAGCACGCGTTTACTAGGTCGTACGAATTGTAAAAATTTTTAAGTCGAAATACTTTCATTCATTTATCAATGACTATTTAAAACTAAATATCTAGCAATACCTGAAATGTTTCTACATATATTTCTCTGTTATAGACGGAAACAAGAACAAACCCTAACCACAATATATATCAATACATAGAAATAAGAGTAAATTAATGAATTCTGACAATAGACCAATTCCTCAGTTCAGTTTGTATGCTTTATTGTGACTATAGTATTATTTTTACGCTTCACGTTTTTCACGCTTCAGGGTTCTTATATAAGGGTTTGTTTCGATGTTAGGTTGTGTTATCTCACTGGCGATTTGGTGAAGAGCGTATCTTCAAAGGGTTTGCCTTAGCCAAACACGCTATGTTTCGCACAATTTTCATTTTCAGGTGTATTCTGCTGAAGATAGCAACTTAGTTGCCGAAATATGTATTTGGAATTTATTGATATGTACGAGGGCTGATCCTTTGCTCCTATTGTGACCTATTTCTAAATCAAAACAATGAATTATCTTCACGTCGCATTGTAACCTGCTATGTATAGATTAAGGCTAGAAGCTTACAAGTCTAAACCTGTTAAAGCGCGCCTATAGTAAACGCCAGAGGTCGAGAGAGTCACATATCAGTATCAGAATGGATCGGGTCGAGCAACGAGCGGTGATTAAATACTTACGTTTAAAAGAGATAGCCCCAAGACAAATTCATCAAGATTTGATGGATACATTAGGGGAATCTGCAGTATCATATGCCATAGTGAGAAGGTGGTGTCGTGAGTTTAAATGTGATAGACAGTCGTGTACAGACGAACATGCAGGTGGAGTACCCACAACCGTCACTACCCAAGAAACTGTTCAAAATGTCCATAATCTCGTTCTGAAAGGGCGATATGTGATTATTAGAGAAATAGTTGTAGGATATAATTACAGCCTAATTAAAAATAAGCACACAGAGATAAGTGCAGTCGTCTTTTAACGCGGTATAGACACGACAAAGAATTTTTTTTGCAAAATGAGTGACAATGGATCCTTCATTATGATGTAGAGCCAAAATACAGAGTAAGGAGTGGACACATCGAGGTTCATCACTGCCAAAAAAATTCAAGATGCATCCTTCAGCAGGGAAGGTCATGCTATCCATATTTTGGGATGTTGTAGGCGTAATTTTAGTAGATTTCCTGCAGAAAGGGACCACAATTGCAGGTGCTTATTATGCCAATTTAATGTCCAAATTACGTCCACTTAATAAAAGAGAAACGTCGGGGGAAGTCGCGCAAAGGTGTTCTCTTGCATCAGGATAACGCACTCAGTCACAGGTCCGCTATTGAAACAGCTACAATAACTCAAGAAGATTTCGAATTAGTTGAGCATCTGTCATATTCGCCAGATTTGGCGCCTAGCAATTACCGACTGTTTCCAAAACTTAAAGAACACTTGCGTGGAAAAGGATTTCCGTCAGATAATGTGATACGTGCGGTAAATCAGTGGTTTGCGGAAGTCGAACAATCTTTTTTTCGAGAAGCATTAGAAATGCTAGAACATCGATGAGAAAAAAGTCTGAATCGAAACTATGTTGAAAAATAAAAGTAAGATATTTGCCAATTTTTTATTGTGAGTGAGTCAGGAGTGGAGCAAAGGGATCCATCCTCGTATTATGGTTAGGATTTGTTCTTATTTCTGTCTGTTTCAGATTTCAAGCGACGGTCTCCACCACTTTCGGATATTTCTCTGTTAATGCATAAAGTCGAATTTACTAATACAATATTTTGTTCATCAAGATTTGGTGGATACATTAGGGAAATCGTATGACATAGTGAAAAGGTGGTGTCGTGAGTTTAAATGTGGTAGACAGACCATTAGTTTGTTGAATGGCTATATAGTCATATTGAATTAAATTTAGAACTTAAACCTTTCCACATTTCCTATTCAGATTGATTATATTTTTATACACATCTTTTTAACATATATCGCATGTTAAATTTAATAGAAAGGAAAAATCGAGTGTTGCCTGTGATGCGTTAGAAACCAATGATAACATTACGGCAGATTTTTGAAAACTGATTAAAAATATAAACAATTCCGGGAATTGTATTTATATAATTCAAACACAAATAACGTCTACAACTCCGATAAATGTCCAATTCTCTATACCCACTTGTACGATTTCTTAGAATAGATATAAGAAGAAGTCGTAAGAAAGAACAAATGTGTGTCATTTCGGAGGATACTTGTCTCATGTTAAACACAGTGATTATTATTTTTATCTATTGAGAAGAACAACTTAGTTGTCGAAATACTTAATTAGGATGCGAATATTGATGTGGTAAGGGGTTTTATACATTTCTTTAAATCTTTACTTGGTTACAGTCTCCAAAGAAAGACTTTTTATGCTACGAAAAGGAGTAATTCTTATTATAAAAAGTACAAACGAAATACTTTATTTTTAAAAACTTCAATTTTAATGTTTAAATCAATTTGTAAAATGTGAAACGCTTATTAGTTTAATTAATTGGAAACAGCAATAATAACGAAAATACAGAATTGATAGACTATGTGTAACGTAAAAAATATTTACGTATAAATTACTTTTAATAATTACAAAATTTAATAAATAGTTTCTGAAAATACCTATTGTAACTTCATTAATATTTGGTAAGTTTTTATTGAAAATATTGAAAGTAGTAAGAGATACATAGGAAGAAACTTACCTTGAATTGTCCTGGATATTCGAACTTGTGAAATTCGGGTTCTAGTTCAAGCGATTCTTCTAGATTTTGTAAAAATTGTCTTTGGAATGTGACTATTTCCTGAATGTTTCCGAACAACGCGTTTATTTCGGCATTCGATAGGAACGTTTCCTTCTTCAATGGCTCCAAATAGTTTTCAAGTAGGTTGTTCAAATGCTGTACAAGAAACAAAGGCTTAGAGATTAATTACTGCCAAACGTCTAAACAAAGACGAAGTTGTGCTTCTGTATATTTATATTTCAAATATGCGGACGATACTACTCCTTTCACTAAAGAGGAATTTATAATACATGTCAACCAAAAAGCGAATAAATTGATGTCAAGTAAGCATAAATGGTTTCGTAACAACTGACTTTGCTAAAGTTAGATATATTATACATTATTTATTATATTTAATCCATAATGGCGATACTAATCTGCTTGTTACAAAGCTAGTTAAAACGTTAAGAGAATATAAAATTTTGAAGCATTTGCTTTCGTTTAAGCCTGAAGTTTGAAATTTATTGTAAACTTGCTTTTAATATCAATTCCTATTACTGTGGAAACTATTATTCTTTAGAGATGCATTAAATACTGCAGTCAAATAACTGAGATAATATAAATGCAACAGCTGTATATTTATTTCATATGCATGTGTTAGCAAGAGATAAGTACTATATGTTCTCGACCTGACAGTATTATTCATGTGCAAACGTGTTCAAAAACCGTTTTTGGCTGAAATTATAACAACAGGTGAAACAATGTTCTCTAGTATGTTCTTCTATACAAAAAGAAGTCGATGAAATGGCGGAGTCCAGATGAACGCCATTGCATGAAGTCAAAATTAGTTCCTTCATCGACGAAGACTATGGTCTCAATATTTTAGGATTGTAAGTGCATTTTACTGAATAAAGTTAAAGATCATAATACAACTGTTAAAAGCGCTTGTTTGTTGCATAAATTTAAAGACAATATTCGTGAAAAATGTCGAGGAAATAGTGAAATGGTGTCCGATTAATGCATAAAAATACGTCTATTCATAGAATACTTGGTTTCCAAATGTTGATCAACTACCATGGCTGTTAATGACTATTATTTATTTTCCCATTGAAAAAAAAAGAACGTATCATGACGATATCGAGTTGCAAACAGCCGCAATGTAACATTTTAAGGAGGAAGCAACAGATTATTATTGCAATAGTCTGAAATTATTAATTTGCAATAAATGCATTGAAATTGGGGGAAATTGTACGAGTCCTAACAACATAAGGCTCGCACGATACAATTTTTGATAAATATTTATAATTTGTGTATGTTAATTCCTTATTGTGAGCAAAGAATTGGGTATACAACAATATTAAGAACAACGTTTGAAATAGAATGTATATTTTATTTCCAAGGAAACGAAAACAATCTAACCAAAGTAAAAATATGTATATATTATATGACAACTTAATGTTTGCACACTCACTAGTTATAAAATTTATTCACCTTTGGTCTTAACAACTGCCTTAATTCGATATGGTACGGTTTCCAGCAATTTTCTACAGTTATCTGGCGTAATTTTTTGCCATATTTCTGTTAGTTTTGTCTGCAAAGCATTTATTGTTTTTTGCGGATTACTCCTCATGTACTTTTTGATATGATGCCACAAAGTTTCAATAATATCTGAACTGCTCGAAGGCCATTACAGAACCCTTATGTTATGATCCGCAAATCAATGTTTAGTTGATTTTGCTGTGCGTCAGGATGCGCCATCCTGTTGAAATATGAAATTTCCGTCTGGATAGAGGTTTTCTACACTAGAAAGGAGGTCAAGATTTAAAATTTGTTGATACTTGGCAGCATTAACAGTCCCATCTATTATTTTCATTCTACCTACACCCTTTCTAGACATACATCCCCATATTAATACACTCTTCGACAGTTCATTTTAAACAGTCTTTACGAAAACCTTCCGCTCTATCCCGAATAATTCATTTTATACAATCACCATAGAGATTCTTTCAATGGAGACTGTGGTTAAAT
This sequence comes from Melolontha melolontha, assembly GCA_935421215.2. Lineage (NCBI taxonomy): Eukaryota > Metazoa > Arthropoda > Insecta > Coleoptera > Scarabaeidae > Melolontha > Melolontha melolontha. The sequence continues at coordinate 159,416,367 of OW285237.1, read as the reverse complement.
AAAAATTTAAAAAAAGGTATATAACCCCTTACCACAATTATTAGTCGTATCCTAAATACGTATTTCGACAACTAAGTTGTCATCATCAGTAGGTAAAAACTACTAATTAAAAGTCGCACATGGGGCACAGTTAAACAAGAGAAACGCTTCCGCAGTCTATACAGTCTTCCGCAGTCCGCAGTCTATACAGTCCGCAGCTATACAGTTCCGCAGTTCTATACAGTTCCGCAGTCCGCAGTCTATACAGGGTTGCAGTGTATAATAGTTGTGCGGAAGCGTTTCTCTTGTTTAACTGTGCCCCATGTGCGACTTTTAATTAGTAGTTTTTACCTACTGATGATGACAACTTAGTTGTCGAAATACGTATTTAGGATACGACTAATAATTGTGGTAAGGGGTTATATACCTTTTTTTAAATCACCATAGAGATGTAGAATTTGGATTCATCCCTGAGTACGACGTTCAACCAATTTTCTATTGTCCAGCACATCAGTTCGTCGTGTGACACGAGAAACAGGGATTTCAAAATCTACTGTTCACAGAACCTTGACGAAAAACAAGTATCACCCTTACAAACCAACAATTGTACAAGGTTTAAATGATAATGACAATCACCGACGATTACAGTTTAGCAGGTGGTACCTTCAAAAATGTGAATATGACGCTAATTTTCCTAGGATAATACTATGGACAAATGAAACACGATTTACCAATTGTGGAGTGTTCAATAGGAATAACTATCATCATTGGTCTACTGAAAATCCACATTTGGTAAATCAAAGAAGATTTCAAGTTCGATTTGGTTTTAATGTCTGGTGCGGTTTAATTGGTATGACATTTTGTTTACTTTTTTTTTGTTTTTTAAACTCTTTTTTTCGTTTTAGATAATCAGTTAATAGGTCCTTTCATCTTTGATTACAATTTAACTGGTAACAGATATTTGGAGCTACTAACAAACGAGATAATGCCTGCTTTGAGACAAATTATTAATCCCGAGAACATGCAAAACATCTGGTTCCAGCAAGATGGTTGCCCGGCCCATAACACTCGTAACGTGCAACATTTTTTGAGAGAAAACTTTAATGAGAGAGTGATTTCAAATAATGGACCCGTGCAATGGCCTACGAGATCACCCGACCTTACCCCGCTTGACTATTATTTATGGGGTACCACTAAAAACGAAGTATTTGATTTTGAACCGCCAGAAACTCGGGAAATTTTAGAACAAAGAGTACTAGATGTGCTACGATCAGTAAACGGAAACACGCTACGTAGAGTTTGTAACTCTACTCGAACAAGGTGTCAAAATTGTGTGGAACAGAATGGTCGTCATATTGAACAATTTCTTTAAGTGGATGTGAACTTTAAGTTCTGTATCTTTACTTTTTATTTCTATAATTTTTTTATCGTTTCGTTTGTTTACAGTATTACTTAGAATATCTTTTCACTTTCATTTGACATTGGTGTTTAATTTTTCAGCCTACTAATTTCATATTAAAGATTAATTTACGTTTTTATTAATATTTTCCTTATAAATAAAAATTTTTCAGGCATGTTATACATCGTTGAAAAGCACATTTTGAGGACTACCTAACAAACCCAAAATCAAATATGACCGCCATATGAAAAACAAAAGATAGTGGTAATAACTTAAAAACAAATGACAATCGGGGGTTTCTGTTTGTATCAAATAATTTGTTTTAAAAAAGTGTCTGAACAATGTAAAACTTTAAAAGAGGTCAGACTAAGCGTTATCGAGTTATTGAGGAATAACGAAATCGGCAAATTTTTGATTTTTCAAAATATTTTAAAAAATTAAAAAGTTAGGTCTAATTTGAAATGGGATTTGCCCCGAGTATTGAATTCTGCAAAGCATTCCCCATTTAACCGTTGTTCTATATCTTCTAATAACCGAGATACCAATGGTGAGCATCGAAATTGGGAAACATGGTATAACCTTTTTCATAGCTCGTTGCTTCTTAGTTATTGTAGGAATTTCCCCATCTTCCTAAATCCATAGACGACTCTCTTAGCAGGTAGCAAAGTCTAACATTGGAATATAAGTTTCGTCATCTGTCACTTATTTGGAAAAAAATTGTATCCACCATTATATAAGAAATTTCATGTCAAAATTTTTACACGCCCTGCTTTTTGGAAGTCAGAAAGGTGATGCGGCACAAAACGACTTACCACTTTTTTTAATGCAGGTGATCGTGTATGATTGTTTTAACAGCTAAGGATCCAATCTTGAGTTGATGCCCTATTACCGCGTAAGTGGCTTTATTGTCCTCTTCAATTATTTTTTTAACAGCAGCAATGTTTTGTCGGCCCTAGGAACAGCTCCTTTTCGATGCTGAACAGAATTCCTTATACAATCTCTATATTGCAGCTAAGGAAGGTGCTTGTTCACTAAAAACTAAATCTGAACACTCTTTGCATTCATAACCCCTTTTAAAATCATAATAAATTATGATGGCAAAGTGCTCTCTGGTTAATTTGATTTTTTCTTACATTTAAAAAATAAGAAACTGAGTTATAACGAACGTAACTTCAACAACAAAGCGTCAAAGAGTTGCTCTAAATGAATACTGTATGATTGTTTTCACAGTCTACTAGATCTTCTTATTCTTAATAAATTAGGCTTATCCCTCGTATGTTCCTAGTTTTGCCAATCTATTGCTTGACTTATTCTGTACACACAATGCACCATTTGAATTCACCACTAACATAGATCATCGGCGAACAAGACATTACTCATAGCCATATTATTAACATAAATTATGTACAGAAGAGGCCTCAGGACACTTCGAAGCGAATCATTTCAATCCACAATACATTGATCAGAGCATAATTTATCTATTTCAACATATTGTTTCCTATCACTAATATATCTGATAAACCAATTTGAAACACTACTTCTAATATAACATGCAAATAATCTACTGAAAAAAACGTCATGGTCAACCAAATTGAATACCTTCACAAGATCTTGAAATACCCTCAAGCATTCGTCCCCCGCATCGATTCTCTGGTTAACTAATCTTATAAATTCAACTATAGCGGGTGAAATCGCGATCTCCACTTGCGAAACACAAACTTATTATTATTCAGAATATCGTATTTATCAAAGAAATTAGTTAATATATTTGTCGTAGACTTTTTTGAAAACAACTTACCTCAGGGCGAGAACATATGACGCTTAGCTCGTAAGTAACGACGATGACAATAAAAGTTATTTTGAAAAATTAAGGTGTAACAATTTCCATTTAAATTAAAGTATGTTGGGGAAAGAAAGTGTTTAGCTTCTATGCTTTTATTGTCTAACAAAGGGAAAAAAGCGGTTATTACAGTAGAGGTTCGTAATATCCCAACTGCGTCGCAATTTCGGGCCCGAAATAATGTAGAAACGTGTTTTTCCTTTAACAAGGAGACAACTCCTTTCGTATAAAATAAACCGCTGTTGGAGTCATCGAATATAACGATCGACCTCCGTTTGAAAACACCCAAAAACGAGGGACAATTCAATTTCATCCAAATCGCATTTTTATTTTCACTTTCCTTTCTTTCAATACAGTAATGCGTGCGAACGTGTGTGTTTGTAAGTAGTCTCGTTTATTCGTGTTATTTTCCCCATTTAGAAGTCGAAATAGATAAAAAGAGAAAGGAAAGAAGGTCATGCGTGCGTAGGTATAAGATAGGAGGAAATTTGGGGATTTTTTTTTTACCTTGACGTAAGCCCGTTCAGTGTCGACCAGTTCCAATATAACTTTGCGTAATTTTTCCGCGTCGCTGAGTTGTCGGGAGGGCGTCAACAGCGCCTGCGACGTGTTGCTGATGACGCTTCCGGTGGGACTGGATTTTCTCGTTTCAACAGGTGATCGACAGAAGCCGGTCACTTGTTCGGCGGTCTTTAGCAGATTCTCGATCTCGAAGGAATTCGTCCGGGACGAGACCTTCATTGCGATCGTGGACGCCGTCAACGAATCTTGAGCGGTTATTGGATTTTCGGAATCTGTTGAATAACGGTCCTTTCCTTTGGGATGGACAGCGTTGCCGGAACAGAAATAGAAAAATCGAGCGTAAATTTTATTTTCAAGAAAGAAAAAAGGTTCAGAATTCTTCGGAAATAAATTGCAATTTATTACAGGGGCAGTAGAATCTATTTATGTATTGTAATTATTAATTTTCTTGTCAATATTTCAAATTTACCGAAATATAATTTTTTGAAGATTTTTTTTTATTGAAGATTTAAATGTAGGTGTAGGTTTCCGCGGCCGTTCTCTAGATGTAGATCTCGGTTTCAGGGTTGGAACCGCGACAAGTTAGGCGTAATTGCCAACGTTTCGTCCACTGTTTCAAGGGACATCTTCAGGGCTGTACGTAGATGTTCGTCGTTTCGCAGTAGATTTATAATTTTGTAATTTTTAATTGAAAATAAAGTATTTGTTTACATAATTTTTTTAAGTTTGTTATGATGTCACAGGGGAGGTCGTAGAAAAAGTATAGTGTTTAACTCGTCGAAATAATTTTTTTAAGATCGCGAACATTGTTCAATTGCTTAAAAGATGTTACTTTCGTCACTCGTTACACAATATACTATTCTCTACATAAATATACCGTAACAAAGGCATGTTAGAAAGACTACCCAAACCTTCTAACATGTGTTTCTTACGGTATATTTATCTAGAGAACTCTTATTTTCATAAGTTAGTTATACGTCTGACGAAACTCCTGTGTGAACGAAACGATCGTGAAGTAAAAATAATTTAGTTTCCAAAAAATATGCCCTGTTTATGGTTACGTCTCGGTAAATAATTTGTGCCTCTCAAATTTAAAAATACATAGGGTACTAATTACTACGCACAAACGAAATTTATTTCAAGAATTAAGTAGAAAGTAATACATGGGAACCATCAGACTTCTATTATCATTTTTAAATATGTAACTCGAATAGTCTCATGTGAGTAAGATATTTGATACCATTGAATCTATTGAAGATTATACGCCATTACAAAGGGATTTAGATAATATTGGTTTATAATGCAAAGAGATCCACATTTCTTTAAATATTACTAAGTGCAAGGTTACGACATATTCCAGAAAATATATTACTTTAACTTACAATTATAATATCGATGGCAAAGAACTTCATCGTTGTAAGATACATAAAGGTATGCACAAACTATTAATGCTTATCGTTGTTGTAGTTTTATATATTGGGTATATTTTTTAACTCGAAATTTTCAAATATCTCAAAAAATAAGTTCACGAAAAAAATCCAGATTTAAAATTTATTAATTAAATGACGGAAATACATTAGTGCTAATAATAAGTAATATTTTACTACAAATTCAAATTATATTGGAAAAAGTAGGTAGAATTTGCCTGAAACATTTTTTTTCAATTTCTCGTACTGAGAACCTATGCATACGATTCTGCAATACGTGTGCAATAAAAAATATGTTTTCTTTGGAAATAATAAAAATTAGTCTTCATTCCTTTTACAAATTTCGAATAACTAGCAAAATATCACCTGTAGAAATGTAAATTACTGGTGAATATATTATTTTTAGCGTAACCCAACAACAACGACTTGTACATAGTACCACCTTGGAGTGTTTGATTAACTTAGGTCTACTCGCCTCTCACGTATCGGGGTGCTTCATTTATGTAAGTCCCTTCGCCTCTCACTTATCAGAGTGCTAGATTTCCCCTCGCCTCATCATCTTTTAATAAAAGTAAGTGGTCAAAATGATGGCCTTCGACCTCAATGCACTTATTGATCAGTATTTCAAATGAGTGTAGACAACTGAGAAGTGTATCTTTTTGAATTTTGGCATAAACATTTCTGATTCGCCCAATCATATTTTCACGTGTTCTTGGTACTTGATTGTATACTTTGCATTTGAGATAACCAAATAAAAGAAAATCTGAGGAAGTAAGATCTGGTTATCTAGCAGGTCAATTTATTGAACCAGCTCTACCGCTCCAGCGACCATTCAAATTACGATCAAGTATTTCATGTGCTACCGCCGAATAGTGTGCTGGACAACCATCATGTCGAAACAACATGTTCTGTCGCACTTCTAAGCTAACGTCTTCAAGTAGTGCTGGCAGTTCATTTTCCAAAATGTCTCAGTACATTTCATCATTCAAGTGGCGTTCAATAATGTGGGGCCCGATGAGTTTGTTCCCAATTATTCCACACCAAGTCCAAGGGCGTTGGTGATCAACTTGGCAAAGCGAGTGTGGATTTTCAACACTCCAGTAATGTGTATTGCGTCGATTAACCGTTCTGTGGTTTATGAAAGGCGCCTTGTCGGAGACCAACACGTACCGAAACAACACGTCTTGTTGTAATTGTTCAAAGGCCCATTGACAAAAAGTTACCCGATTTTTGAAATCGATGCCATGGAAATCTTGATGTAAAGGCACATGATATGGCTGATATTTATGATGTTTTAAAATTTTCACAAGAGACATAGCTCGTGATTCTGGATTGTCCCACACCAGTGCTTACTGGTGTGGGACAATACAGAATCACGAGCTATTTCTCTTGTGCTAATAAGAGGATTAACAACCACTGCAGCTAATGCAGCGACTTCATCATTTTCTCCGGGATTGTTGCTCAACGGATCGTTTTTCCTCTTTTTCATATTTTTTCTATTACGTATACGTTTTTAAATATATGCATTTGAAATTCCACTGGACAGGGCAATTATAATCGCTTTAGCTATTTACATTTAAGCGATAAAAAGTTTTGGAAATTATGTAATTCCGCATATTTTTTCAACTTTTCATAAGTTCTTCTTTAGTATTAGTACTGTTTGTGGAGCGAATAAGGTTATATAAAGTTGAACTATCACTGCTGAACAAAGAACATTCCTTGTGTTTTAAGTGGTAAGTACAGAAACATTAATCATGTCTCGTAAATGTGCTTAAGATGCGGACAGTTTTTGTTATGTTTGTGGAGAGTTTACTGTTGAACACTAAAAGCGATGTTTTACGGCGTTAATAACTAGAGTTTATCACACGTACTTTGGATGCCAAATGTTAGTCAAGAAAGTAACGAAGAATTTTTTCAACTCTATCGTAGGCGGTTTTCAAAGCAGATAGTTTCAAAAACTACGTCGGCGAAACTACCTTACCCTGAAAAGGAATGTAATATGTCACTAAAGATGCATTATTTACATTCCCATTTGATTTTTTTCCTTGACAATTTGGGAGCTGTAAGTATAGGAGCATAAGGAAGATTTTCATCAAAGCCTTTCAACGTTAGAAAATCGACTAGGGATGATAGAATTTGAACAGGTTGAATGATTGTTGTTAATTCCTGGTTAGAGAAGACCCTAATACATTGTTCCGGGTTAATAAAAATGACGATTCTTTAGAAAAAATAAAAAATTGTTGATACGAGATTTTATAAAAAATCATGATTTTTTGATTATTTTAAATTACTAATACTTTATAAAAGCGTCTTATTCTATTTTCATAAAAAAGTACAGATGTAATATTGCTAAGAATCTGAAATTGGTAAAAAGTTGAAATGTTTTGTGGACCCTACCGCGAACGTGTTGAAACGTGTTGAAACTTGTAACTCACGCTAGACGGCTGGACCATATAAAAGTCGGATGCCGCGCCGCATTTATCACAGTAACTCTTTCGATTTGAACGTCTGAAGGAGTACATGTACGCGCGAAAATGACAAATAGAGGTAGAAGAAAGATAGTATTGAACAGTATTTTGTTAAGCAAACTATTGTTGGTAAATTTGGGTGTCGTGCTATCTGTAAAAAGTGCGGTAAAAATAATAAAGGGTAAAGGGTAAAGAGACTTAAAATCCATTGGGAAACTTGTAGAAATAAAAATTACTCAAATAATGGTGACGATGAAAGTGAAAATATAAATCAATCTCAACCGTAAAATTAAGGAAAAGAGGAAAAAGGAAAGGGAAAAGTTTGAGTGGCAGTAGTAGTTTTGATTTAGGTGCCTGTTGAAGTAGCAGTAGCGACGTTTTAATTTCATTTGTTGTTAGAACAAGTCAGTACAAGACAAAAGAATTAGACAAACAGATAGCTAGGGTTATATTTGCAAAAAAGTAGCTTCAGGTGAATTGAACATAAAGAAGTACGAAAAGCAATTGAAATGCTAAGGTCAGGGATATGTTCCACCTTCTAGGTTTCAGTTATCATCGGTTCTTTTAGATGAAATATTTAAAGAGAAATAAAAATATTGCAAATATCTAACAGGCAAGTCAGTATGTGTATGTCTCTTGATGAATGGTCAAATATTCATAATGAACCATTAATTTTTGTCGTTTTGACAGCAGAGGATGGAAACAGTTTCTTGTTCGAAAGTATAGATACATCAGGGCATACACATGCATCTGATTATCTTACAGAAATCACTGTAGATGTAATAAATAAGTGCGACACTCAATGTAATTGCAAAGTAAGAAGCTTTGTCACAGACAACGCGGATAAAATGAGTAGCATGAGAAAAAAATTATCAGAGCTCTTGAATCTAAAATTTCCAAGCACAACTTACAGATGTTCTGCCCATATACTGAATGAATTTGCTTTCCAAGGATTTAGAAATTAAACAAATAAAAGAACATGTACTTCAAGTTGTAAAATATTTTCGCAATACTCATTGGTACAAACAGGAAGGAGGCAAAAAATTAATACTATCTCACGACGTTCGATGGAATACACTTTCTGACTGTTTTGAAACATATTGCAGTGGTTTTTTCCCTGCAGAAAAAGGAAGAAAAGAAGAAAAATTATATTGAACATTATTTGAATAACATTGATGTAAAAATGTATTTTATTTTATTATGTGTATTTTATTTCAGACTGATAACGATAAAAATTTAAATTGTAAATAATAAATTTTTGTAATGTATAGTTTTGATCCATGTCTGTAGATCGTCCAGGCTTAGTTTGATGTTCAAAGTCGGCGCCAACCTGGAAGTCATATCTAGTACGGAGAGATATATATATTTTCTCTATCTTGATTTGTTATGTTAGGTGGGGATGACCTGGCGTTTCCTGGAAATTAGATTTTAGAGATTCAATAGTGCCTTCTGAGATAGGTCGTATTAATTTAATATTAAACAAGACTTAATTTTGTTTAATATATATATATATTGAATAATTCGTTTTGTTTGTTTGGTGCTTCGATTGTGTTTAAAATTCATTTGTCGTGGTTTTACAAGTCTTGTAAACTTGTAATAGATTTAATTTAAAACACCTATCTGAAGAAATAAATCTCTCGTGTTGTGTTTCGATACATTGATTAATGTAAGTACTATTTAATTATTATAATTTAAGTATTGAAAAGAGCTCTATAATTTAGAAATTTGTAATTTAGTAAAATTGTTTTTTATAATCAGAAAAATATCTAGAAAATTTGTCAGACTGTTTTTGTGGAGTTTAGTTTTTATTCATATAAATATTTATACGATTAGAAGGTGGGGAAATTTTTGTGTGGTGTCATGTTAAATGCACGCATGACTGTAAGATTTTTGATTTTGCGCGTAAGATAGACAAATTTCTATCTTGACGTTTGAGTTTGGGGTTAATGGTTTTGTTGACATCTGATAAATTTTGTTGTTATTTTTATTTCATATTTTTGTTCGAGAGTCACAGGGGGTTTTTCTCCGTGCGCGTGTCATTTATCGCAAGGACTATTTCCTCCTAGCTACTGTTAATTTTGCTTTAGCTCCCGTTACATCCTGTAAAGGGATCTTTTTTCTTTTTTTAAATTTTTTTTAATAAATGTAAATTAGCAAAGTGAGAACTTTTAATTAATGCTTGTTGTTTTTAATCTATTTTTACCCTGAATCCGTGAGGATTACCCCTGGAGAAGAGAGCTCAAGGAAGGCGACCCGACTGAAGATAGCTGGCAGAATAAGTTGCGGTGTGAATTTAAATTTAATAAGCAATTAAAAGAACAATCCACTGCAATATGTCAGTGAATGGTTGAAATTATTGGAAATTTGTGAGAGCATGAAGATGACATTGGTCCAGTGATTTTCAAAAAGGTTTCGAATATTCAAACCAGAAGAAGGAACGAAGACTTTTTAAAATTATTGAATTCAATATCTATGACACTTGACAAAATTCAGCAGAAACGTCCTGTTTATCTTATATCATTGAAGAATGGAAAAAGTTAGATGCAGTCGTTACGAGTTCTGCAGAAACTGGAAAAATCATAAAACAAAAGTTTATTAAAAGATATGAACAAGCCACAACACCTTTTCACTTTTTAGCTTATTTGCTGGATCCTACTAGAAATAAAAGTGAATACCTGTTGTTATATTAAGAGAAAAAATCAACTTTAGAAATAGGTTCCAAATATTATTCTGGTATTGGATTATTACCATTAGTCATTAAGTTGGAAGCTAAATCCGATCAGTTCCACGAAACAATGTTCTCGCAAGAAATATTACAAAATGTAAATGCAGTACAATTGTGGAGATCTTGAAAAAATGTTCCAGAAATTAATCAAGCATTGGATATCATTGTTCCGATTTTATGTGCAAACGCTTCTTCTGCACATGTCGAAAGTAATTTTTTTTTTCACCATATAGGCTTGTCCATTCAAAATTAAGAAATAGATTTGGTAATAAAAAAGCATCTAAATTTCTTTTTAATAATTATAATGCAACATAAGATTAAAAATAGTATTTTTTATACTTCCATTAAACTAGTTAATCTTCTGAAAGATATTTTAAATATTAGTTTGAGCGTGCATTTTTCAAAAATATCAAACACATACTTTTCTTAGGTTTAATTAGTTTTTCTTTGTATTTGACAATATTTTATGCATTGTGTTACTAAATAAATGTAAAATGAAATTTTTTATTTTTTCTGCTTCAAACAATTTTACAAATATAGTAAAAGCTATAAGAAACTATTACAAGGAAAGAAATCATGATTTTTTAAATGAAAATCATCTTGATTTAAATTCTGGTTCTATTCAAATGATTTAAATCATCTCAACCCTGACATTATTACACAACAAAACTATCAAAATGGAATTTTTTTAATGGGTTTTATGTACATCTTCTAATATAAAATGTATCTACTTACTCTAGCGTTTTATTTTGAAATGAAATCGTGTTTTTCTCTGGAGCTATATATGCAAGGCAAAATCCAAAAGCAGATTTGGATTCAGCATAAAAAAATGATTTGAGATTACTGATTTCTAACTAGAAACTAAAAAAAGTTTCGATTTGTTAATGAGTGCTATCTCCCGTTAGCAATTATTATTGATGTACATATAGGTCTAAAATTTAAAGTATTTGAAGGAGTTCGTGTTGGCCAAGTAGGGGCTCACAAATTGATCCAGAAGAAGAGTTTATAAAGTAGAACGAAATGGTTTGTGGTATCAAAGACTTCAGTAAAGCCGGTATAGACAACATCCAGCTGATTAAATCTATCTAAAGTCTCGGTAATTTCTTGAAAATGCAGATTGGTGACGCTCTATTCCCTAGATATAAATCAATGTTGAACAGGGCAGATAGGTGAGTTTCGTCTAAAAGAAGAGAACTTTATAGATAATCGATTCAAATACGTTAGCAAAGGTAAAATAATGGAGATTGGAATAGAATAAACTATATCTGTGTTATCTCCTTTTTTAAAAACGGAGCGTATTCGAAGACTCTGGACGTTTATAAAGACGAGCTTAATATTTTGCTCAAAGAATTCGTGAAGATGTGCGCACAACCCTTCACTAAGTAGCAAACTATTATTGCTAGTCATTTGTTTGCTTTTCATTTGTTTTATGATATAGCCTTAATTCGTCAAAATGTATCAGCAAACTATCAGAGATGTAAACCAATAATGAGAATTACTAGACTCTGTATCACCGAATATCTTTTGAGTGTTATAAAGGAATACCAGACATATTGCTTCGAACCCACACAAAATTTCAAAATCTGCGAGGATCGTGAACAATATCCAATTGTATGCTTTAAATATTGTTTCAGCGTTGATTGCTTAAGATATTTCAATTTTAACAAGTTGTTGAAACCTCGGTCGAATAGTTTAGCAAGAATGGTTTAAATTAAGGTCATCTTTAATAGTTTTGGTATACCAAGGCAGAAAAAGACCTTGTTTGAATTAATTCTATATGATGGATGGAGAATATATTTTTGTGAGCAAATTTCATCTTAAAGATGTGAAAGTGACATTTTTGGATAATAGTAATTATAAATAGTTAATTGACGAAGGAGATACTTGTTGAAACTTCATTATAACGCTAAGAAATAAGTAATTAAACTTCTAGTTTCAAAAATTCTTTTTTCTATTTTGCGTTCGAAATGAACTCATTATGAAACCCAAAACAGTATCGAAATGAGCTTCATTTCGATACACTTTTTTTCATTTTTCAATGTTGGCGTTGTTCTATTACAGAAATAAATATCATTGCTGTCATTTGATTTTAAGAATTTATGTACATTTGACAGATATGATATATGTCCGTATTTTACACAAACAACGTGTGTTGTATACAATTGACAACAACATATATATGTTTCTATGTCACTCATGTTTATATTTTTAAATGAAATATCAAGTAATGTTAACGAAAATTAATAAATAATATGTAATATAATATACTTTTTCTATTTTGCGTTCGAAATGAACTCATTATGAAACCCAAAACAATATCGACATGAGCTTCATTTCGATACACTTTTTTTCATTTTTCAATGTTGGCGTTGTTCGAATACAGAAATAAATATCATTGCTGTCATTTGATTTTAAGAATTTATGTGCATTTGACAGATATGATATATGTCCGTATTTTACACAAACAACGTATGTTGTATACAATTGACAACAACATATATATGTTTCTATGTCACTCATGTTTATATTTTTAAATTAAATATCAAGTAATGTTAACGAAAATTAATAAATAATATGTAATATAATATACTTCGCGGATAGCAAGATTTAAATTTGAAAATGTCAAGTATCAATGTGACCAACTGCATGCTTTATATAAAAATTAAACTCTGAACTTTCAAATTAAATAATTCCAATTTAAGCAATTTATTAATGTAAAATACGCAAAATAGAAAAAATAGTATAAAAAACTCGTTTCATAAGGCCTTTTGCCGCACTCGCTCTTTAGAAAACTCGCCGCTATCGCGGCTCGTTTTCTAAACTGATCTCGTGCGGCAAAATGGTGCCTTATGAAACTTGTTTTTTAATATACTATTGCGGATAGCAAGATTTAAATTTGAAAATGTCAAGTATCAATGTGACCAACTGCATGCTTTATATAAAAATTAAACTCTGAACTTTCAAATTAAATAATTCCAATTTAAGCAATTTATTAATGTAAAAAACGCAAAATAGAAAAAATAGTATAAAAAACTCGTTTCATAAGGCCTTTTGCCGCACTCGCTCTTTAGAAAACTCGCCGCTATCGCGGCTCGTTTTCTAAACTGATCTCGTGCGGCAAAATGGTGCCTTATGAAACTTGTTTTTTAATATACTATTGCGGATAGCAAGATTTAAATTTGAAAATGTCAAGTATCAATGTGACCAACTGCATGCTTTATATAAAAATTAAACTCTGAACTTTCAAATTAAATAATTCCAATTTAAGCAATTTATTAATGTAAGAAACGCAAAACAGAAAAAAATAGTATAAAAAACTCGTTTCATAAGGCCTTTTGCCGCACTCGCTCTTTAGAAAACTCGCCGCTAACGCGGCTCGTTTTCTAAACTGATCTCGTGCGGCAAAATGGTGCCTTATGAAACTTGTTTTTTAATATACTATTATTGTAGTGGTATTTACAATAAAAGAATTTTTGAAACTAGAAGTTTAATTACTTATTTCTTAGCGTTATAATAGTAATTATTATTGATTTGCTCCTTTGAGCTGGTTAAAATATATTACTTTATTAATTTATTAGTTTACTGGTTATCTGCTTTTTTGGTAAAATATATAATTTTTTAATTAAATGTCATTTTGTTGTAATTTTTATTCTTTCTTGAACTATTAGATGATGTAAGAATGGATTACCCCTTCGTGGCAAACCCTAGGCAACGTTGAGCTAGCTCAACTCCAAAAAATTTGCACACAGAAAGAAGCGATATAGTGCTAACCAAACAAGTACCTGTATCAGAATAATTGAAACATACATGAGTAGGTATACCCCACCAGTTTTGTATAATACAAAGGTATTTTTAATAATATAAAATATTATTAAAAATCTGGTGTGAAGAACACAAAAATATTAATAGTGAACCTGTATTTGTGTTCTTCACACCAGATTTTTAATAATATTTTATATTATTAAAAATACCTTTATATTATACAAAACTGATGGGGTTTACCTACTCACGTATGTTTCAATTATTCTGATACATTACACATGCGGTTAGTCCGTAGTATGAGTGAAGACACAAACAAAATGCAGTTTCTAGAGAGACGGCTGTGCCACCTTTGGAAGGGCGTCGTTACTTCACATTGGTTATGTGGACGGGGCGAGGTACTTCGGCTGTCTGACAACAGGCAGCGCCGCTGAATTTACTTCTACGCTTGGTCTGGATAATTTCTGTGATGTGGCGATGTGGTTCTTTTTTGTGAATGTGTCTGAAGATATCCTTTCTCCAGCAGGGGCGTACCGATGAGCCAGTAGAAAGGCGAAATACGTATCTACGTCTCTGGGGAGGGATATATTCGGACACGTTCACAAAAGTATTAATAGTGGACCTGTATTTGTGTTCTTCACACCAGATTTTTAATAATATTTTATATTATTAAAAATACCTTTGTATTAAAGAAGTACCTCATAAACTCGTTTTAATTTAATTAGCCGTTCTTTTAAATCGGGAATGTTGCCTATAGATGATTTTCCTTGATATTACCTTAGTTTTATTTAATTATTGATACCAGTTGCATTGTATACGCAACACACATATAATGGGTGTGTTTTTAGAGGTACAGACATTTAAAATAAACTAAAATACATTAAAATTATGGTAATAGCCACAAAATTTGGTTTATTGAAAAGATAATTTTATGCCATTATTATTTGAATATGATTTCGGGCATATTTGTGCCCCAGCTGGCTCGAATGAAACGCAATCTGGAAGTTCAATTTTGGACCACTTTTTCAAGGACAATAACTCTGCGAATGTGGGCTTCTAAGTGTCTCTGATTTATCGGCGCAGAGGACCAAAGACGACCAAAGGGGTGAGATCACACGATCGTAGAGCCCAATTCACAAGACCATTACGCGAAATTATGCACTCATCAAATGTTTCCTACAATAACCTGATTGGGTCGCGCGCTGTATGGTATGTTGTGCCTTCTTTTTGAAACCAAAGCTGTTCTAAATAACACCATTTAATTGAGGAACAAAAAAATCAGGAATCATGGACCTACAGCGCTCTCCATTGACTAACGTTCTCACCTCTAAAGAAATATGGGTCAACGATTCCACCAATCCACAAGGAAGAAACAAACGAGGACCTTTTGTGGATGTAGCGGTGCCTCAATATTGGCTTCTGGTTGTTCTATCCTCGAAATCCAGTAATTTTATCTATTGACGTAGCCGTTTAAATAAAAATTAGCATCATCGCTCATTTTTTAACATAATAAGATTTTGCTGTAAAAAAGATGGTCAAGCGAAATCCTATTTTCAGCTCATATGCCAAACGTACGACCCGCATGATGATCATGCGGCTGTAACTCTTGCACGAGCTGGATCTTGTAAGCTCGTAAACCAAGATCTTTTCGTAAAATCTTCCATAAACTGGATGCACAAAGCTCCAGTTGCTGTGCACTTCGGCGAATAGAATCATTTGGGTCTTTCACAACACAGCGCTCTACAGCAACAACAACTTCTTCTGTGCACACTGTACGACGTCTTTGCGGACACGTATTATCAATTAAAGTATGTATGGTGCGAAAACGTTTCATGGTTGCTCGAATAACTAGCTCTAAAGGACGATTATGTCGACCGTAAAATGAACGTAGCACACAGTAAGTTCGCGAATTAAACCACGATTTTCAAAATAAATTTGCACAATTTGCAAAAGTAGTTCTGCAAGAGTCTGTTCTTTTTGAAATGGCAAAGCGTGCTGAATAGAAATCAGTCCTTAATTGTCAAAATGGGTTTCACTAGAAACAGTTTTGCCAACTTAAAAATCAAACCTCTAAAAAAACACCCATTACAATACATATGAAGTGTAGCCAAGTGCAACTAACAAAAAATGTTATGTAATGTTAACCGCACCAAAGTTAATATTAATAGAAACAAATTTTTTATTACAATATGTACACATTTGACAAACTGACTGAATATTATGAATACTATTATTGAAATGTATATCTAAATTTCAATAATGTCATTAACACATTTTTTTCCGATATATGAACCAATAGATTATTGTTATCTAAATGTAATAAATTATAATTTTCTACTCTTTAATATCAATTTATACATTTCGTTGTGCAAAAAAATCAATATTATCATCTATATATTTTTTAGATTAATGAAATTAGTCAAACTTAGCTACGTAGCTTGAATTGTGGTAAATTACAAGTCTGTCGCGTACACTAATTATATTATTGAAATGCTGATTAGATAGAATTACCTGGCGCTGGCACGATCAGACCGGATATCATTTCTTCGCTGATTACAGGTGGTTCTGAAGGCGGAGGTGGGCAAACCAGACTCTCTATAATGTCATCGGTGGCGCGTAGGATGCCTGCCAGATCAGGTGGTTCTGTTCTCGACGACCTCATCATCATGCAGAGCGCCAACTCCTCTTGTAACACGCTCTCCAAGTACATCATGTCTAAATCGGACACGATGGCTCCATTTATCACCATAATTTCGTCACCTTTGATTATTCCTATAAGAAAATATAGCAACGATAAAAATCTCCACTCGCCACACTCTCTAAAACTGAACTCATGTCTTTTTATATAAACGAAATACAGAAAAAATAAAAATAATATTGTGATTATATCCTGTCTTATAAATATTAATTGTTACATATATATATATATATATATATATATATATATATATAAATACTAAATAAAATTTTTTTTTTGATTTTAGCGACCTTTAATGAAATCAAACAATTTTATTTAGTTATTAGTTCCTAGAAATGCATCAATTAACGAATAGAACAATTGGTGAGTTTAGTTATACAAACATTTTCATATAAAATATTAAAAACACAATTTCTTGTTCTGTTACAGTTTATATACATGTACAAACTTGACAAAGACTAATAATTAATAAAAGTAGAAACGTCGTTTTCATAAATAAAATTGTTTGATTTCATTAAAGGTCGCTAAAACGAAAAAAATATTTTTATTTAGTATGATTATAAACGAATAACTTCTCTTACTTTTTCAAAGAAAATATTTTACAATTATAATTCTTTGATAAAGGTTATACTTACCGAAACGTGTAGGGGCTTATTTTAAATATATACATATTGGTGTAAAACAGACCTTCAATCGCTGAATATATAAATCAACTATATTAATTATTGGCCGTATGGCCAATAAAATAAGAAACCTGAGATTCTTATTAATAGCGAATATATATATATATATATATATATATATATATATATATATATATATATTCATGACCTACGAACAATATAGTTGATTTATATATTCAGCGATTGAAGGTCTGTTTTACATCAATATGTATATATTTAAAATAAGCTCCTACACATTTCGGTAAGTATTACCTTTATCAAAGAATTATAATTGTAAAATTAAGAGAAGTTATTCGCTTTGCATTAATAATGATACAGAAGGGAACCCAAATTCGTATTAATAATCAGTATTTAGCTTTTAGGTTACAATGCTAAAAAGTCGTCAGCACTTATATAAATATTTTTGCAATTGGAAATCTTGTTAATCCGAAATGTATGGAGAATGAAAACATAAGCGAAAACATGAAGAGAATTTTAGGGTATCAGGAAAAATTAAACCTATTGCTCGATGCTGAAACGCTAGTTTTGATTCACGCGATAAAACAAATAAATCATTCTTGGATATACGGCTTCAAACTAATCTCTTTACATACACACCGACCAATACGAATTATGTTCTAGGTTTGTATTTTCGGCAGTAAACTAACTTCAGTTTACAACGGCTTCTTACTATACTATACTCACGTTGCTCCTCACTATACACGAAAGCGCATAATTAATGATCGCACATGATACACTTTCGACAACATTCTTGTAATCTTCAGCAAGTAACGTTACTATCAGTTTACAGCGGCATATCACTTAAATGATTTCTCATTAGATACTTTAAAAACATTAACTTCGCTTTTGATTATCAGAATGCGTATGTCTTTTCAAAATTACGTTGTCATTTTCAGCAGTGCCGCTATACTCAATTTACAACAGCTTCGTTGATAAAGATAACAGCGTTACTTTGCATAGATAAGGTTATTCCATATTTTTTTTGCGGAGTGTATATCTATCTCAATTTCTTATGTAAATAATAAATACAAACTTTAAGGACAATATCATATATTTATGTCAGCACACATTATACACGTCCTAGACCTTTGATGCGTCATCACACCAATTATTTCTAATAAATAATTCATTTATTGTTAGCATAACCCAACCAACCAACGTATAGTAATAGTGTCAAGCTGATAAAAGTTGTAGATTGTAGACCCCAGAGAAAGTCTAAAAAAATCTTATAAATGATACCAAAAAAAGGATAAAATATACTATTTTTGAGATCATTTTTAATATTTTTTTGAGACTTTTGTGGGAGACTAGAATCCACAGCTTATATCAGCGTGACACCTTTTTGCCTATCACTCTTCTTTGCTTAAAGACTTAAAAATATGAAATATGTTTACCACTGTCACATCGGGGCATTTTGCAATAAACTAGTCCACAGGAACTTTTTTTTGGAATACATTGATTGTATTTTGACAAAGAAATGTTACTAGTTTCAGAGCCTTCTTAAATTTATGCGTACACATAGTTGGGGAAGGGTAAATCCAAAAGCTATTCTTGGGTTTTAATTTATGGGTTTTGCAGGTGTCAAATAAATTGATCATTGCAACAGATTAATTTATTTTTATCTAACGAAAATTTAGTTGGACAGCAAAATAAAGCTAAAATTCCAAATCTCTAATTCACTTCACATAATAAAATATGAAAGCAAAAAAAATTAAAACAATTCGCGGCTCAATGGGCTCGAACTCGGATCATGTAGTCCACAGTTTGTAAATTTTTCTAGTGGTAGTTCCAGAAAATTGTTAGTAGTTAAGAAAGTCATCTGCAGCAAATAGTGTAGATTGCTTTCACAAATGTTCAGTTATTTATTTAAAATAGCCACGATTCTTCATTCGAGAACATTACCTTATATTTGCATATATCTGTTTACACACAAGCTTTCTAGATACGAAAAAAATACGTCTAACACTATCGACCATGGAGATTCTGAAAGTCATACCGCTATCGAACAATTCCCATTCCGCTAAAAAAGTATACCATGGAAAGTGCCCCACCCGAACCCCAGTGAATTTTCATGAAGAACGCTGACCGACGTCAGTCGTATAATGTATATGTGAGGATTATTTTAGAAATCACCTTATCAAAAAAACTTTATTGGTTGCTGAGATCCACGGTGTTAGAAACTTTTCGTTACACCATGTATATTAGGGAATGCACTAACGTGCTCACCCTGATTATAAATGTATTAATTTAAAATGGATTGCTAATTAATAATGACAATAATAGTAATAATAATGTTTATCTATTAGCCTAACAAATTAGAAAATATAATTACACGACAAAAATATCTAACAAAAGAACACATGTACGAGTATATTACATTTGATTAATATATCAAAAACATAAATACGTATATAATTATAAGTAAAGATAATACGCGAGTGAAATTAATACAATTATAGAGTAGTGAGAATAACGGTGAAAAGTGAATAATCGGTATTACTGCTGCACAATCTGCACATGGTATTATAATGAAAAAATGTTTGGTATGTAGACGAGTATGGCACAGTATTTGTTCTTACGGCAGCAATGTCAAATGTCAAAACCAAGATGTTAGTCTTCGAATAAGAAAATTAATTTTTCCAATAATCTGGGAACATCAATATCATTACTAAACAAATTTAAGCAATTAGATACTTGAGTTAAACTGAAGTGTATTTCTAATGACGAAACGTAAAATCTGTAGACCAGAGTTATTTATCTTTAAAACGTGATGAGAAAATGTCAATTTGCAATTCAGGTAACATCAAGATTCACCAAATTTTCGTAAGATAGCAAGGAAGAGGTATCTAAATGACAAACTTGTTGTTTAATTTCCTAGAAAGTAAGTGCTCAATATTTAGTGATGTTAGTTAGTTATATGAAGAAGTTATATGATTCTGAAGGAAGTCAGAATGCTCAACTCCAATCGTAATCTTCAATAGCTGGCTCTGAATTTCATTTCATAAGTCATTGTTGAAAATTAGGAATCGCAACGGCTCTAAGTTATTTCCTTGAGGGACACCTGATGTAGGTAAAAGAAGTTAGAATTATGACTGAAATAAGAGACGAAATCCTTTCTCTCTGCTTTCTCAGCCTCTCACCCTATAACTTCCAACTTATAAAGTAGTATTTATGTAATACTTAAATACATATATACACATACATAATCTTTATTTCCATATACCGGTTATACCAGTGTTGGATGACTAAATTTTATACATTATACACTCTACAGCATACTCTATACAATACTAATATACATTGTATATAATACAGATGTACTTATAAACCTACTATATTGACTCCAATATTTTTCTCTAAATTGGGGGCTCTAATTTACGTCTTCCATATATGTCCTTTTCCATCTCTTTCTGTCACCAGCTATCCGTATCGCCTGTGTCCATTCTAAGTTTCTCTTCCTTAAATTTTCGTTTATATGATTGTTCCATGTTTTTTGGGCCTCCCTCTTGCTCTCCTTCCTATAGAAATTTTTTTCGCCATTCTGCTCCGTTCCATTCTTATCAGATGCCCGAACCATCTCAATAGCGACTGCTCAATTGTTACGTTTAACGAAGTTACACGGCTTCTTCGTCTTATCTCGACGTTTCGTATTCTAACCAACCTTGTCACACCCTCTATTCTACGTAGTTACTTCATTTCAATTGCTTGTAGTCGGGCCTTCGTTCTGTCATTTATGGTCCAAGATTCGCAGCTATATGTTAAAGTTGGTACATATATAGTTTTATAAACCTGTAGCTTGGTATTTTTGAATATTTCCTTTTTATGAATCATTACTTTCCCCAACGCAAAATAAATCTTCTCCGCATTTCTCATTCTTTTGGGGATTTCCTTATCCATTTGTCCATTTGCCTGCATTACCGCACCCAGATAACTGAAGCTATCTACTTGTTCCACTCTTTTATTTTGTGTTACTATATTTAACTGTTCTTGATGTTGGGAGATTACCACCGCTTTGGATTTGTATACGTTTATATTTAAACCTCTCCTGTGCAAAGCATCGTCCCATAAGTTGATATTATAATTTAGGGCGGTTTCTGATGGTGCGAAAATTACTAGATCATCGGCATATGCAAGGGTTTTAATTACTATTTTCTGTAAGTTATAGTATCCCTCTTCCCACGGTCTCATAAGTGGGCGGCATTCCTTCATAATATCATCCAAAAAGAAGGGGGCTCAGGATGCTACCCTGTCGCCCTCATCTCTTACTTTAAAAGATCTCTGAGTTGTTGTTATTTTGTCTAATGATATTTAGAGTCTGTCTGTACAAACTTAATCCTTAAATAACTGACACTAAATTTCATTGCGTAAGTCATAGTTCAAAATTAGGGAACGCAACGGCGCTTAAATATCATGAGGGATACCCAATGTGGTTAAAAAGTAGATAGGATTATAACTGAAATAAGATACGTAATGTTTTCTCTCTGCTTTCTCAAGTAAAAGATATTATTGACGTAAGTGATGGAAAAAACTCTATAACTTTTAATTATTCAGCATTATACGTTGATAAACCCAATCAAATACCTTGGTAAGGACGATATAGATAACGTCCACTTGTGTATTCGCGTGTTAAGTATTTATATAAATAATTAAGTATTTATATGAATATTTGAAACTTTCGATATAGTATGTAATGGTATTAGGCCAATAGTAAGGGTATGACAGTCGAGGATCATAGTTTGAAAGCCGAGGCTGATAAATATTATCTGATACTGTTGCACGCTTATATCGGCCGTGTGTTGTTCACTATTTTTCGTCATACCCCAAAACTGGTTAATTAAAAAAAAATAATAATAATATAAATTCAAAAAAACTAATCAGGCAGTCTTAATTTATTTCTACAGTAACTGTTATAAAAAAAATAATAAAATTTCAATAGGTAGCGTTAAAGTGTTGTGGTTTGTAAAATTCCCGAAGATATTCGTGATGAAGCGAATGTTGAAAGTTTGAATACTGAAAGTATGCTGAAAGTATTTACTATATTTAAATTCGCTTTACCCCTTTGAGATTTTTTAAAAAAAATTAATATTAACGAAGTTAAAGAATTTTTTATTTCCACACTGTACATGTATATGTAACTATGTTTTTATCTTTCCGTTACACCTGTCTGTTATTTTGATTTATCCGTACCGGCTCCATGACTGTTATGTCATCGATAACTAGAGTGGACCAATCCGGAGCGAAAGCAGAGGCGTTACTAACGAGTTGGTTCCCGCGCGCCCCATCGCACATACGATTACTTAGTATGTTGTTCACGGTCATCGTGTGTACACGTATAATAGCAGCAGGAAAGTGTATTCTGTGTATTTAATAATTATGAAGGAGCGTACAGTAAAAAAACCGCTATCATCAAAGTTAGTCAATAGGTTTATTGAGAGTCACGCCTCTGCTTTCGCTCCGAATTGGTCCACTCTATCGATAACAGTCTAGGCCGTTATAATAATTAGAGCAGACCAATTTCCGTGCGCGCCATGAGCGCCGGTATGGGAGTGTAATTCGTAATATATTAGAATATCCGATAGAATAGGGTCGCAACATGAGCTTGTTACCGATATAAGTATAGAAGTAGAGACATTTATCCTATCAGAAATAATTAAATATACATTTGGTTTTCTGCTATTAAAGTAATATGCATAAACACACGAAAAATAAGAATAGTACATATTATATCATATCGGCGCACATGGCGCGCACGGAAATTGGTCTGCTCTAATAATAACAACCATGGAAATTATACAAGTATTAATAATAAATTATTTTTGATAAAATTTATTCATAGTTTTTTAGTCAATTTCAAATTAATAGAACACTATTTTGTATTGGAACAAGTATAAAACAAACCTTCAGTTTCTAATTTCATTTGTTTGTTTCAAGTTATAGCGTATTGGATATTTTTTTTTAATAATAATCTATATTTTTCTTTACTGATTTCGGTAATACCTTATATTCTGTTTTCAACGGTATAAAATTTTCAATATATTATATTTGAAAAAAATTGAGAAAAAGAGTTTCAAAGTTCGAATGTTGAAAATTTATTAATAAATGAATGGTTACTGTTATATAAAACAAATCGGTCAAATTTAGTATTTTTTTGTCAAAAAAACAGCTAAAAACAACAAAAAGCTAAATTCTCTAACTAGAAAAATATTCTCACAATAATATCAAACACTAAAAAGCACAGAAATAACAGGGTTAAAATTGTATTTATAGGGTAAACCACATAGTTATTGGACAGTTAAGAAAAATTTTCAAAATTAAGTACAGAAAAAGTACGTGTCTCAATTTTATTTTTAACGAAAAAATTCTTACATAAATCTGTCTGTTTTAAAATACAATATTAAACTTTTAAGTAACATGTTGGTAAGTCTCTGAAAAAAATATTGAAGATGCGCATGTAGAAAAGTATAGTTATTAGACAAAAATTTCCTTTATTGGACATTTTAACAATTATTGGACAAGTCATACCTCTATCAAATTAAATTTAAAAGCCTAATTTCTTCTGTTCCGATGGGAATAATTGGAATAGTTGATCGGTGTTAAGGTTATCTTCGCTGTTTTCCGCACCATTTTTTTGGTGATCATGGTCATCTTTTCCTTCACTATTACAACTGCTGTTTTCCTGTAAACTATGGCGGTCACTATCACTCTCACTGTCTATTCCAGGTTTAAAGCAAATATGACATAAATACAAGTCATCTGATTCCTCATCAGGAATATGAATTCGATTACTTTTTGGAACACAGCCTTTATGGTAGTTCTTCTGACACTCATCACAATTGAGAGACAATTTACCCTTTATTTGTTTTTGACATTACCCACAATGTACCAAACTTTTGCTACGTACGGACTTATTCTATTTTTATTACTATCTTCGCGCTGTCTCTTACGGTTTTCCTTTTCTTCTTCTAATTGTTGCTTTAAAGCACGTTTCTGTTCCATCTTTCCCTGATATTTTTTAGAAAGGGACTCTTTCGGTTTGCCACTTTCCTTTTCGACGCGGATGACGTGTATACACTAAATAATTACTGAAAGCGTTACGTTTGATGTTTGTTTCTAGGTTTAATATTTGGGAAGTTTCGAGTTTTATTTATTCATTATTTTCTCCACTGATTAATCAACTTCTTCATGCTCCAAACTACGTTGTTTGTACAGCTCTGCTTTCAGTGTTTATATAATCTTGATTGTGTATGAAAATTTATGATTGTCTGTTCTCATTATCTTTCGTTTCCGTATTTACTTCAAGGTCCTGCGTAAAAGTGCGTAAAAATGCAGTGTTATATCTTGAAGTATCCGTATTTTTTTAACAG
Source organism: Melolontha melolontha (assembly GCA_935421215.2). Lineage (NCBI taxonomy): Eukaryota > Metazoa > Arthropoda > Insecta > Coleoptera > Scarabaeidae > Melolontha > Melolontha melolontha. The sequence goes on along the minus strand of OW285237.1, from coordinate 159,391,503 downwards.
AACATTGATCTTCTTGTGGGGTATTCTTAAAATATGGCCACACACGGTAAAGATCCCAGAAATGTTCATCGTCATTATCCTCTACAATTGTATTTATACTCTCAAATTTTGACATTTTTTCAGATCTCGCAATTTTAGTAAAATCCGTATACGTCAAAGTGTGTTTATCAACAACCTTTTCAATTGCTTCTCCATTGTTATGACTTCCACCTTTAGACAAATGCCTGGAATAGTCCACCGCGTCGCTATTAAATGAATAAAGGCCATAAACTCTAAAGCTATTTATAAAATTTGATGGTTTATCTGCTTTGTCAAAGGCAGATTGCAGAATTGGGACAAAGCGTTGTGTGTCTAAAATTTCGCCCGGATTGTCTATATACCACAACTAAACCAAATTGATTTGATTGGTCTAAATACCGAGATGTCGGTAGGTTGCAAAATGCGAGTGGCATTTGGATACAACGCTATAATCTCTATTTGGAGGTGGTTACATAAGATACTCAGTTCTAAAGTTAAATGGGATTTGTATCCATCCACAAAAGGATTACTGGAAACTTATCATTGTTTTCGGTTAGGCGTGGATGAAAAACATTTAAAATGTATCCATAGAATCTAGCCATTATCACTGCGTCCTATACCCCACAAAAGCTTAACAGACACCTCTATTTTTTCTGGGATTCTTTTATAAGGATATACAATCATAGGACATGTCTAATTCAGCTATTGGACACATCATATATAGTTATTAGACAACCTGTCCAATAATTGTACGCTCTAAAGAAATTTAAAAATGAAGAAAAACGTATTTAGGAAACGAATATCTTGAAAAAAGATAGCGATATCGTGCAGCTTTGTTAAATTCAGATATTAGACACACGTCCAATAACTATAATGTCTATAATTTTTTACTTACAGTTATTGGATAGAACATAAGCTTAATTATTTTTAGCCTAAAACTAATCAAATGTGGTCTAAAGTACTATCTAAGACTTACCTTTTACGATGATTCACAATTTAATCAATTATTATTAAATGATTCTAGCTTTTTCACTCACTCGCCGCAGTAAACTTTCTTAATGAACTACTTAAGACCACGTGTGAAGAAATACTGGGCTTGTTTAAGAATGACGTATTTACAGGTTTATGTAAAAATTGTTAACTCTGAATGGATTTGCTGCAACTAGATACTAAAGAGCTCAAAATCAGGAAACTTGCTTTATTATAAATCTTATAGTCTCCAAAAGAAAGTGTCTTGTCCAATAACTGTCAGCGTCCAATAACTCTACGGTTTACCCCACTAAATGTTCAAAATGATGACGTACCATTTGACAATACCCACCAAAATTCATTTCTCACATTTTGAATAGTTTGAGGTGATATTAACTAAATCTCGCCCTGAATTCTCTGCCTCAGCTCTGCCTCAGCTCTGCTAAATTATTTGATCGATATTTGTATACTTTACTTTTTAAGTAGCCGCATAGAAAGAAGGCTAATGGCGCTAGATTAGGTGACTTAGCCGGTCATTCAATAGGACCACTTCTTCCTGTCCATCTTTCTGTAAAAACTTGATCCAAGTACTGGCGCATATTAATTGCGTAATTTGCGTAATGAGCCAGAACACCATCATGTTGTAAGCAAATCCTATTATTTGGCGCGTCAGGCTTGTTTGCATTGGGGAATAATGTAACTAATCCAGACATTAATTGCAACTGAAAAACCATTCAAATTGTTGTAAAAAAGTGTGGATTTAAAATATTGTCACCAATAATTCCTGCCCATACATTAACTTTTTGAGGAAACTGTGTACGAATTTCAAGCATTCAATGGGATTTCATCTTGCCCAATGAATTACAATTCTACTTATTGACCGTTCCAATTAAAATAAATGTTGGTTCATCGGGAAATAAAATACGCTGAGAAAATATTGGATCGCGAAGGCAAATTTCCATCATTTGGTCATAAAATGCTAGCCTACGATCAAAGCCATCTTTTGCCAACGTATGTACCATTACAGCTTATATGGATGAAATTTTCAAAAGTTTGAGTTGGCCAAAGCAATGCTTCTAATACTTGAATGTTGATTGTTTTCAGTTTCTAGTAATTATGTTGTCTATTTTCATCTAACATCACTGAACGTTCAATTTTTGGAAAATCCTTTACAATGCCACGTTCCCGAAATTTTCGTTCAATCTTACTGTTGATTGTCTCAAGGGCTTATCCGAGTACTCTTCTCTAAAAAATGCACATAGTACTTGATGTGTTCTAGTTCCGCTACCGTAACCAGTCATCATTAACACTTCGACTCTCTGTTTCTCGTTCAATTGTACCATTCTTATTAATCAAATAGTTTGCTAAACGTGAATTCTAATTTAGAAAAACAAATGACACTTGCTTTATTTATAAATTATTTAATGCTGACAGACGTAACTAATGTTTTTTTTTGTTCTCCGCAATAGTAACTATATTCATTTTCCCAATTTAATGAATTTTTAACATTCAAAGTTTGAAACTCTTTTTCTTAATTTTTTTTTTTAAAATAAAATATATGGATAATTTTATACCGTTGGAAACAAAATAAAAAGTATTGCTAATAAAGAAAAAGTAAATATCCTGAAAATATTTACTGTAGTTAAAATCGCTATACCTCTTTAAGTTTTTTTTAACGTAGGTTAATATTTATGTATGTATAGCATTCTAATTCTTTTTTTATTCGATTTTACAATTCTTCACGTACTAAGTTCAACAGATATTTGGGAATAAAGTAAGTATACCTCTTGTTCATCCAGCATAGTTTTTTTTTATTCTATTTTAGATCGAGATATGGAAACCGGAACATCATTTATTTAACATGAATACTCAAACATGTTATCGATTGCTCGATAATCCACTAGTGAGATGAAAAATGAGATTTCAATTGATTAGAGGACATGAGCTAGTGAAAATTATTCGCCAGCAACTAAGTTAAATATGAAAGTCGAGTGATCCTTCAGTAAAAAATATTTCGAATAATTGCATACTCAATTCCGTTCATCGCCAGTGTAAAGTGCACTGAAGTTCACAGCTTTGTAACTGGACATTTTCCATAACAGTAATATACATTGTGTGAGTATTATTCCATGAATTTCTGCCAATTTAAATAATGAAATCGTCGATTTTTTTTACAATGACGCAAAATTTCACTTTAGAAAATGTTTGTCTTTCTTACTAGTTGGTTCCGTGTATTTGTAGTTTATTAATCTGACGTATCGAACTGGATGATATTGCCAGCATAAAAATATGCAATCAGTACAAATATCTGGGTACAATTTTTTATAGAAGTAGTACAGATGATGAAAAGATAAAATCAAGAATAACCAACGCATGAAAGGCAATCGTAAAGTACAAGGTACATTCAAGTTTTAAGGCCTCCGATTTTTTTTCTCCAGACTGGAAAGAGATAGAAGCATGTGCATTGTTTTAAAATGAGCGTGCGCTCGTTGTCAAACCGTCACAGAGATGGCAGCTATGTACGGCAAATGGAATTGTAGCGGCAGCGTCGAGAATGAGAACTGTTTTAGATACTTAAAATGGCTACGTTTTCCTTACTTCAACAGCGTGCAATCATTCGTTTTCTGAATTTGCGTGGTGTGACACCAATTCAAATTCATCGACAGTTGAAGGAGACATGTGGTGATGGAATTATGGATGTGTCGAAAGTGCGTTCGTGGGTGCGACAGTTTAATGAAGGCAGAACATCGTGTGACAACAAACCGAAACAACTTCGGGCTCGCACAAGCCGGTCTGACGACATGATCGAGAAAGTGGAGAGACTTGTTTTGGGGGATCGCCGAATGACAGTTGAACAGATCGCCTCCAGTGTTAGCATTTCCGTGGGTTCTGTGCACACAATCCTGCATGACGACCGGAAAATGCGAAAAGTGTCCTCCAGGTGGATGCCACGAATGCTGACGGACGACCACAAGGCTGCTCGTGTGGCATGTTGCCAAGCAATGTTGACGCGCAACCAAGACATGAATGGGACCTTCTTTTCGTCGATTGTGACAATGGATCAGACGTGGATGCCATTTTTCAATCCAGAAACAAAGCGCCAGTCAGCTCAATGGAAGCACACAGATTCACCGCCACCAAAAAATTTTCGGGTAACCGCCAGTGCTGAAAAAATGATGGTGTCCATGTTCTGGGACAGTGAGGGCGTAATCCTTACCCATTGTGTTCCAAAGGGCACTACGGTGACAGGTGCATCCTACGAAAATGTTTTGAAGAACAAGTTCCTTCCTGCACTGCAACAAAAACGTCCGGGAAAGGCTGCGCGTGAGCTGTTTCACCAAGACAACGCACCCGCACATCGGGCTAACGTTACGCAACAGTTTCTTCGTGAAAACAACTTTGAAGTGATTTCTCATGCTCCCTACTCACCTGATCTGGCTCCTAGTGACTTTTGGCTGTTTCCAACAATGAAAGACACGCTCCGTGGCCGCACATTCACCAGCTGTGCTGCTATTGCTTCAGCGATTTTCCGGTGGTCGAAACAGACTCCTAAAGAAGCCTTAGCCGCGGTCATGGAATCATGGCGTCGACGTTGTGAAAAATGTGTACGTCTGCAGGGAGATTACGTCGAGAAGTAACACCAGTTTCATAGTTTTCGGGTGAGTAGTTAGTTAGAAAAAAAATCCGAGGCCTTAGAACTTGAATGCACCTCGTAGAACAAAGAAATGAATTCGCAGTGGGTACAATTTCGTCAGGTAGCCCTGAGTGGTGCAATTATAAATATAGTAAATAAAGTATGTAATTAGTTACAATTTTGATATGATTAATGTGTTGTTGATGTAAACTAACGCGAAAATGTAGTGTAGTTTCATTAGTTGTTTATTCAGTCAAACTATAATTATAGAACAATATTTACCCTAACATCTTTAAATTCTATACTTGTTGAAAAGGATATTTTTATGGGTGGTAAAACATTTTTATGGAAAGTATTGCGGAACATTGTGAATCATTATAAAGAGGACGATCCAAGAAGAGCGTTAGTGGAATTACCACATATTGCTCTAAAACGAGTAACTTATTTCTAAGTTGTTGTTTTATATATAATACCTGGTATCTTTCATTTTCTTTCAACATATATACTGATTTAGTATTCTATTTATTATTAAATACGTTGTTACGCTACGCATATAAAAATATTTTAATGTATTTTTAAATATATTCTTCTTTAAATATCTAATATTTTAACTTAAGACATTTTTCTATGTATTGGTGTCCAAAGAGAAAGCATCTCTTTTGTTATATCTTAACCGAGACCCTTAGTTTTCTACCTGACCCAACAACGTTACTGTGGAATTTCTTTCTATTTAGATTTAATTTTAAATTGTTTGAATTATTATACATCTTCTCTTATATATGGTGTTTTATATACTTAGAAAGCTTATGTCGCAAGCGTTATTTTAATAATATTTATGCCATCGATAGAACATATCTTCAGGTCCCGCTTCTTATTAGAATTCAAGATATCGACCCCTCTCTTCGACAGGTCATAAAACAGACCGTTTTCAAAACCAGTGTTCTTTCGATACAAAAACTATCAGTCCGCTCCTCTCGTTAGAATGCTCAAAAGTGCAACATCACCCGCCGTACTGGTCAAGTACCGGTGGCATGATCCACGTGCCCCTGCATCTCACCGCAATTAAAAGGTAATCCTGTATTGTTCTATATATATTATTTTTTTAAGCGAATCCATATTAATTAAACTAATTAATTTCTTGTTCCTCCGGCCAAACATCGCTCTGCATATCTGTCCAGGTATACGACGCACCACGTGGCCGCCCATCGCCGCAAATCAAAGGTAACTCTGTATTGTTCGATACAGAGATTATTTTATATTAATCGTATTCAATTAACCCTTAATTTACTGTTCAATTAAACGTTCGTTTCAGAGTATTTTTGTGTTAATTTTCAGTTACTTAATTACCGCTCCTCATGTACATATTACTTTGATTAATTACTTTTAAATATACCAATTTCAATTTCTTCCTATGTAAATACAAATACAAACTTTAAGGACAACGCTTTTGTGTTTTATTTAGTAAATAAGTTGTAGATTTATTAAAATTAACCAATACCACGCACGTCCTGGACCTTTGAAGGAACTTCACCAGCACCACTAATTATTTTATTATCTTAGAATAATTTCATTATTGTTTGCGCGGCACATCCACACCCCGATATCCAACACAAGCCGCAGTTTGTAATAACGTATAAAGTTTTCACCTGTTTTTATTGTTTGATTACTTTGTAAGAGAATTCTGATATTTATAAATTATAACCTAAATATTGCAAGTTTGACATAAGCGTTTAATACTCTAACTTAAAATGAAAATAAAATCGATTTTGGTAGTGGATTTTATAAATGATTTCGCAACTTTGTTTTGAAATCATTGATGAAATGCACGTCTTCGAATCGTGAACGGCGTATAACATAAAAACTCCCCTCCTACATAATCTGATGTCTTCATCACTTGCTGTTTATGCGAGGGATGTCTGTTATGTTTTGCATACTGGGACATAGAGGGCACCACTATTCGAATGTCAGTATTAAAAATTAACCTCCATCTTTAGTGTCAGCCTAAATCCAAAGTTTCAGTGCTATATGTGTAATGTTGTAGCTACAATGAACTTAATAAAAAAATTTGTTTATAATTTTCGAAGAAGTTCGGCGAGTTGGTTTCTGTTTTCGGTAAGGAAGCTCCAAATTAGTGAACAATTTTTCGTTGGTGTGAAGAATTCAAACGTGGACGGATTAGTCTTAGCGATGATCCAAGAGCAGGTGCACCATAAGCAGCAATCACTCAGGAAAAGTCGCTTCAAAGCGCTTCAACGTAGAAAACTCTAAAAACGTGTACCACATCGTGAGTGGTGAGGAATCTTGGATTTACTTATACGAAACAGAAAATAAACACCAGTCGTCTGTTTGGGTATTCCAAGATGACGAAAAGCCGACAAAAGTCATCTGTTCTCGAAGTGTCTCCAAAAAGATGGTCGCGACATTTGTCTCGAAAGCAGGTCATGTAACAACAATTTCTCTACACGATCAAAGAACTATTACTGCCGATTGGTATGTAACCATTTGTTTGCCGCAAGTCAGCACTGAACTCCGAGAAACCAAATAACAACAATGAATCATCCTCCACCCAGACAATCCGAGATCGTACACAGCTCGCAGGACAACTGAATTGTTAACGCAACAAAACATCAAATTGTTAGACATACCTCCGTACTAAGTCCAAACGATTTCTTCACCTTTACGAAAATCAAGGACGAACTGCGTGATCAAAGTTTCCAGTCCTCAGAAGGAGTAGTCTATGCCATCGAAAACGCAATTTTAACTGTACCAACAAACGAGTGGAATAAATGCTTCCAGAGTTGATTCAAACGCATGCAAAAGTGTCATTAATCTTCGTGGAGAATACCTCGAAAAACAATAAAGCCTTTAAAAGCTATATACTGTTTTATTCCAGCTCTATATGCAAAATATGAAAAGACTTGCATCAATTAGCTCTTTTATTTCATCTACATTAACGTGTTAATAAATGACAATGGTGACAGATTAATTCGTTCAGCTTTGTTCAAATCTTGTAGTGCCAAAATAAAAGTGGTGTATATGTTAGAATAAAAAAATTGCTATGAAGATGTGATTTATTTATTTTTGAAATGTTTAAATTTATTATTTTTTATTATTTATTTATTATATTATATATTTATTATTTATAATTTATAATTAAGTAATTTCAATTTAATGTTTTGTTAAAGTTTCCATAAATCCTCCTATGTAATAAATCAGATTTATTTAAGAATAATTTGATGAAACTTTAGTTAGCATTTTTATTGAAATCAAAGCTTGACTAAAGCAACATTGACTATAAATTCCAAAAAGTTGCAAATTAACAAATATGATTTATTCATATCTACAGGGAAAATTGTTCTTTTAAATTGTTTGTACAGAATATAATACTTTGTTGTTGAACTTTCCTTATTCTATTCAGGCGCCGTTGATAATTTTAGTTAATGGAGTATTAACTAAAATGATAAAGACAAACATAAGGGAATTAAAGTTTCCTCCTCAAATACTTTATTCAATGTATGTTCATGTATATTTTATTTATTTTAAACTAGTTCAACTTACTCCAAGTTGCAAACATACATGTAAATGTGCAATTACATTAAGGTGGAAATTTATTCCGAACATGAAAGCAGTAATTCAACAATAAACTATTTTAATGCCTTCAATGCTGTGCACGTACCGAGTGCATATGTTAATATTAACAAGGAAGATTATTATCGAAATGTGAGCTGTTGTATTGCTCGTATTTCTACTTCGTCGAATGGATTTTTTTTTATCCCAAGAAGAGACTTCTGCAGTTTATAATGCATGCAAACGTAAAGAGAATCGCGTATTAAAACTAAAAGCGATAAAAGGTCTCGAGAACTTGCGAGTAATAGCTGAAGTAAAGTTTCATCGGCTCCAACAAGTAGCGTAAATTAATGCAATGACATCGGATGTTTCGTCCTTGGGGGTGTTCAACAAAACAACGAAAGTAGGAACCACGTTCTGTTTGGGATTTTTTCAAAATTAGATGTAGGTATTATTATTGTACGAGGGATATTTCCAAAGTTCTGAGAATTTAGCTATAATGTTTTAATTTTGTCATTTTCATCAACATTACAATGTGGTTTTTCAGCATAATCGCCATTTATTGAATACATTTATCTTAACGACAAATTAATTTTTTGAAGCCGTCCTCAAAGAACTTTTTCAGTGTCTTCTTAATCCACCTATTTATGGCACGTTTTACGTCAGTTAAACTCTCAAAACCAACACCCCCCCGTAAAGGTTTTTTCAAATCTGGGAACACATGAGAATCAATCGGCAAGATCCGGTGAATAAGGTGAATGCGGGAGCAATTTCCATCGTAAATCGTTCAAAATATCGTTGGTTTTTCTTGTGGCATGCTATCTTGCATTACTCTCTTGCAATAATTGATGCTTATAACAGGCGCGGCTCGTGATGACGTATTTGGGAGTGCATGTACAATGATGCGAGTGCCTCGTGTGTTTTCGATGTTTTCTAAGAAAACGCTACCGTTCGTACACGAGAATACACGAAGCACTCGCATCATTGTACATGCACTCCCAAATACGTCATCACGAGCCGTGCCTGGCATATAACTTCCTAAGCTGCTTTCTGATAAGTGCCTGCCTCAGTGGTTCGGTTTGGTTAGTGGTTATTATTCATTGCCAAAATTCGCAACCGTAACGGTCTAACAGCTCTTGAAGGTGACAAGTGTAAGACGTATTGAGTTTTTGTTCCGGTCCCAACAGCCTTAGCATCCAGCGGGCTGAAACCTTGCTTACGCCCAAACATTCATGTAAGATCTAATGAACTTGTCGTATACCTTTTCCTAAGTGTACACTAATTTGAGAAATAGTCATTCGTCTGTCCTCCTTCAGTAGGTTCTCCACGACAGTAATGTTTATTTTATTTACCGACGTGCTCGGGCGACCACTGCGTGGATCGTCTTCTAATGAACGCTCGATCCACCGATATAGAGTACTTTTAGATTTTGCAGACTCACCAAACACTCCTTCCAGACGTTTAATAATTTCTAAAATTTTCACATCCTTTTTCCACAAAAAGAAAATTATTGCTCTTTGAGATTTAGGCGCGTTTTCCATGGTTACAGAAACAGTGCGTCTATATAGGTCGAACACCTGCATCAGGCTGAACGATATTGCACTGGATAGCTACAAAAACTTATCAAGACATATTTATCACCAATACTATCGCCTACAAGTTCTGCGTAATTTATTTAGAGCACAATTCCCAGAGCTTTGGAAACATTTCTCGTAATATAATACTTTTATATTGGTAATATTGGCACACTTTTGAAGAACTTCAGAGGATAATAAAGCGTATTTCAATGCCCGCACGCCTGTGCCTGCTTAGTCATTCAGTTTATATTGAAATGCTTTAGCAATTTTTTTTAAGAAATAAACTTGTACTAAATGATTAAAAGACAGAAAAGAAGCATCTTCTCTGATAGGGAGTTATAAAAAAATCATAAAAAATCGCTATCAATCAGCGAGAACATGTTGCTAATGCTAGTCTTGGACGTTCTCTTCAAAAGAAATTTTCACAAACCCTGTTATATGAATAGTAGGATGGTAATGTTGGCTTTTATTTAATAATAAAATGAATATTAGGCTTTCTTGAAATAAGTAGTTTTTTATAGTTTGATGCACCTGGCTCGTGGACCTCTTCTGCTTGTGTTGAGCTACCTACCAGGCGCGTTCCTTGGTGACGGACATGGGGACTGTCAGGTCACTCTTGGCGGACGACCACTGTTTTAAACGGCTTCCATGGAGTTATAGATTGCGTAAAATCGGTTAAATATTTGCAATATCAGACGTGTTTCCACAGTAATTTCCGCAAACCGAGTGCGTTGCGTGGAAAAAATGTGCTTATGTGCAGAAAACGCGCGACATACATCTACTGATGTAATATTTGCACAATTAAAATAATCTTTAAAACAACTAAATGGTTCTGTTGACGCGCCTTCACAAGTTTGTCTTAATGTGGCAACATCTGAATCTGTCTCTAAAACATTTTCAACCTTTCTAGGCACAAATATTTTTGTGACTCCACTAACGACAGCGAAGAATTTTTTAGTTTTTCTATTGTCTCCACTAGACCGACGTAATTGTTCTGAATAGTTTTTAAATCTGTTTTAACCTGACTATCTTGAAATTTTACTGGCTTTTTTTGATAGCTGCGGCTTCTTGTAGTGCTTTCAAAATGAACGAAATGATTTGTTTACTACTAACTTAAACGGTATATTATACAATTTGAAAGTTACACATAAATGCAACAAAAATGGCTCGCCACTTTTTTGCGATTACGCATTACACTATTTACTTGTCTATCGCAGTGTTTGTGACATTATAAAATTATTCTTTGTAACTGCAAACAAGTGAAGTGGGCTGAACAGTGTTCGGACGGTGGCTGACCAAATACAGGGTTCCCCTGCGCCGCAGGGTGGCGCAGGGGAACGGGGAATTTTCAACGTTACAGTTGTCAGCACTGTAGAGCCGGCAGTTGTTCGTAACGTCGCACAATTGTTGTGAACGCATTGCCATTTAGTAATCATGGATCGTTGGACTGGTGCGGAACGTGCAGTAGCTGTGAGAGCGTTTTATAAAAATGGTGATAGTGCGACTGCCGCGCAGAGAATATTTCGACAGCATTACCAGCTTGGACGTCATGGACGTGTCCCATCAGCGCATGCGATTACAACGTGGGTGCGTAATTTTGAAGAAACAGGATCTGCCTTGAAAAAGAAAGCTCCAGGTGGCATTCGAACGGTACGTACCCCAGAGAACATTGAAGCTGTTAGAGCTGCAATCGAGAGAAGTCCTCGCCGCTCCGTTCGACAGCATGCATCTACGCTAGGGATTAAGCGACGAAGCTTACAAAGAATACTGCACGAATTACATTTCCATCCCTATAAGTTGCAGATTGTGCAACAATTACATGAACGAGACCCAGCGTCACGTATGGAGTTTAGTAGGCAGATATTGGCTAAAATTAACGAGGACGCGAATTTCATTGGTAACATATGGATATCAGACGAAGCACATTTCCACCTAAACGGTATCGTAAACAAACAGAATTTTCGTTATTGGGCCCAGGACAATCCTTGTGAGTTACACCAGCGACCACTACATAGCGACAAGGTAACAATATGGTATGCTGTATCATGTCACGGTGTTATCGGCCCTTATTTTTTTACAAGTGAGAATGGTAGTGCAGCGACAGTAACATCCGCTCGATATGTTGAAATGCTTCAAACATTCTTTACACCGAGACTGTACGAGCTTAATCTTAACATCGAAAACATGTGGTTCCAGCAGGACGGAGCCACGTCACACACTGCTCGACATTCGATGGCAGCAGTTCGTCAATTGTTTGGAAGACGCATTATTTCACGTAACGGTGAGATTGAATGGCCTGCGAGATCCCCTGATCTTAGTGTGTGCGACTTCTTCCTGTGGGGGTATCTTAAAGGCAAGGTGTACCGTACACGTCCTGCAACAATCCATGAACTGAAGGAGAACATTCAACAAGAAATCACTGCCATTCCCCAAGATTTGCTACACCGCGCATTCCAGAGTTTTCATAACAGGCTGTTAGAGTGTGAACGCCGAATGGGAGGACATCTTTCCAATGTCATCTTAAAAAGTAACACACACTTTTGAACATTTTGATTGTAAAAATATAAATGGCATGCTGCATACATGCACTTTCGTTAATAAATTACTAGTTTTATGAATTTATTCGCGGACATGACGTTATTTCAAAATTTCCCGTTCCTCTGCGCCACCCTGTATATATACGCGTTAGGACGATCGAACGAACCTCTCTACATTTCACTATTTAACAACCTAGATGCATTGGCTCTTCACATCGCATTCTACGTTGCATTACTTTTGTTTACATTAATAAATTATATTTTTCGAAAATTCGTCATCAAAAGTTGACATTTTCGTTAAATTTTCAGTTGACAATGTTTTTTTCTCACCTAGCTGCGAAATACTTTTATGTTCTAGAATACCAAAGTCTTTTTAGTTTTAGAACGTGGAATAACTATCAAAATAATTTGTCTATTTTGTTTATTTTGCACTACATGTAAACTGAAAGTGGCGATTTTGCAATGAGTTAAATTTATTCCAGATCCAGTGTTGTGAGTTATCGTAGCTGGGTGTTCTGGATGTTCAATGAGGCTGCTGCTGTAATTGTTTAAATTTGCTGCCCATGTTGTATTTTTGGCAAGTTCCGTAGGCTCAGCTGAAGATGGAACAATTTATTTGCGATTGAAATGATTCTGTATAGAACCATCTATACACATAAGACCAGCTCTCAACGGGCCATACCCGGCAATAAGTGGCAACAGCGTATCCCCTCTACGCGCGGTAGCTTACATTACCATACATTGCAGAGTTATGAATCTAGTAAGACTTAAACCGCGCAAGGATATAGTCGTTTGCATATTCGTTCTGTATACGTAATTTGCACATTTGTTTCGGATATAATAAAGTCGTTATATCTCCAAGTTATTATTATTGTATTCTTAGCTGCTACGGAAAAGTAATTTTAAGTAATAAAAAAATAATAACGTTTTCTAAAAGATAAAAGTAAAAAAATCAATAATTCTGCAAAATAAATTTTAATTCTAAGAAAGTCACTAAATATAGGATTCGAAAATACCGCCCTCTCTCCCTAAACAATAGCCGAGCCTATTGTAAAACTCCCGCCTCACTCCCTCGAGATTTCTAGGGGCTATTGTCTAAATTCTAAACAGTTGAACTTGCAACTGTTGCAACCTTTACGTTTGCATAGCTAGATATGAATGACGGGCAATCTATTGCTCTCGATCATCGGACTTATGTATGCGCACGCGGAGTGGCATCGTACATACGTTGCCACATCGCATTACGTTCCATACGTATATTGTTGCGTATGTCCCGTAGCGAGTTGGACCTATCGGTATATGTACTCCGTTACGATACTAAAACGCCACCCCCCATGTCGTTTGATGGTGGTAATATCGGCCCTGCGTCAGCTAATAGAGAGGCGGAAGAACGTCTAAAGCAGTGCTCTGTATAATTTTCCGGATGAGACAAATTGAGATAAGTTAAACTATGTATTGAAAGCGGCACAAAGTGCTGTTTCATAATTAATCGCAAAAAAAATCGTCGAGACAGTACGAGATTGCCTACAACGGATTCAAAGGGTGACACAGTTCGAAGCGGTATTACTGGCATATTCCGAACATAAAATTAAACCTTAGACTTTATGGTCAGTATATTCTATGTTAAACCGTCTTAATTCAAACACGGTTCAAACGATTTTAAATATAAATTAAATTGTTGTGCATAACACAATTGTCTTATTTTATTGCATTTTTAGCAAAAATATTGTTTGTATCTCGAACGAGAAATGCTTTTGCGTTCTCAAATGGATATTTTGCCTCGTTAGAGCTCGGAAAAATAGCTTCCATTCTTGAACGCAAAAGCACAATTTATTTTGCGTTCTAGATACAAAAATAACTATTCTCAAAACTGCACTGTGAGCAAGTGTACAGAAAAATTACTAGTAAAGTTATATCAATTGTCGATGTTGTAGCATATACAAATTAATAATTTGTAGCTTACGTCATAACCGAAACATGTTTAAAAAAAATCCTAAGAGATAACGTAACATTAAATATGTATTTTCCGCGTCAGAACGAACGCAAATTTAGAATGTCTTGCGACGAGTGCAAAAAAGGAAAGAAGAAAACAAAAAATAAACGGAAAGATGGGAAACGGATAATAGTTCTTAGCATGAGCAACAATTTGCATAATACATACTTTCGTGCATTCAAAAACAAAAAGAATATAACGCTTATTCTGCGGGATAACTGAATATGGATAGAATTTATAAAATCTTATTGATTTTGTGTTTTAATGCGATCATTATTTAAGAACTTTTTGAATGTCAAAAATAAAGTAAATGAATATTTTTTCTTTTATACACGTTTATCCTCGAGGAGAGTTACATAATAAAGCGTGTTTAATTGACAAATGAGAAAAAATTCTAAGAATTTGTCATTTATTGAGATTGTTATTCTCAAAACCTCAGTGTTCATCATGTTTTGTTCAAGATTTATACTTTTACTCCATAGTGATACCTATTTTTTGCCTCTTAGAAATGGACATAATTGAAATGAGAATTTTTATAAAACATCTCGTAAAAAGAAAATGTTAATTGAAGAAATTCATCAGGATATTAGCAATGAGTTAAACGATTTCGTCGTCTCCTAATATCTCGGGATTTTATATTGAAAAGAGTTTTGATAAAATATAAAATGTAATAATTTTATGGCTCCCATTTCTGTATATATATTAACTACTGCTGAAACATATTTTACTTCTTTGCCTTACTCGTTTTCTGACGATAAATATATAGTAGTGATTTTTTATCAAGTTTCCTGATTTGGGAATGCAGATATGTTTTCGCACTTCCTCTTCGAATAATAATAAATCATTCTATATCTTTAATGAGCGATAAAAATGGACAAGAATAGTACCCACTCTAACTACAGACCAATCTCGATATTTTCTAACTATGCAAAGTTATATGAAGAGGTTAAGTATTACAAAATTTACAATAAGTTTGTTTTGGTTCGCAATTCTGAACGGTAATAGAACTGTGCAGAACTGATGCGAATATCTTTGTTAATTCCAGAATTGTTCTGAATTTGAGTGAACTTAAGAAAATCAAAACACGTTGAAACATTTCTTATTTAGATTATGTTTATCAGAACTTAGAGCAACTTAGAGACCAATCGTTTACCAACATTCAAAAATGTCAAACCAGATAAAGTGCAAGCTCGAACTATTCATTCTGAACCGACACTCGCTAAGGAGCAAGAACTGTTAGAACGTTTCTAGAATTAATCTGAGTTAATTCTTGCAACAACCAAAACACATAATCAAAAATTTAGAACTAGTTCATATGTAACCAAAGCACCAAACAGCGAGTACGATTCAGCAGTAGTTTTAGAACTGTTCAGAATTGTGAACCAACACAAACCTAATAGCTCTTTTATCTTACTTGACCTACATGGTTTTATATCTGGACGATCAACTGTCACTAATGTAACTGCAATATCTCACTATATCAGCGAGATCTTGTCCAGATATGGTCTTCACCAAATCGTGGGATAAGATAATTGTTATCCCACTGGCGATTTGGAGAAGAGCATATCTTCAAAGGTTGTACCTTAGCAAGGCGTTTAGCACTATTTTTCGTTTTCAGTCCGTTCTACTGAAGATGGCAATGTAGTTGCCGAAATACGTATTTGAAGTTTTATAGATATACCCCGTGCCATTGAAATAAAAAGCGACATATGAAAAATGAAAACATTTAATTACATAGAATTTATACCCATAATATTTTCTTAAAATTCCTTCTCATACGCGAGAAAAAAAAATGGCAAAGATATTTAAAAAAAAATTTGTAACACCTCTGTGTAATGGACTGTATTATAAAACTTTACCTATAATAACAAAAAAAATGGATGTGATATTGTCCATCTTAGTTTGAGGGTTGTTTAGTTATCGATCGGTACATACGTTAGATACAATTTAGATTTACGTCTTGGATTAAAGATAGATCGCTACCAAATAGAACGTTAAATGCTGGTGGAGCACATATCTTCGTACCCCTATGGGAGCGCATTCAACCCTTGGAAAGCCTACGTGGCTGCTTCGGAAGCGAATTCGACTCCACCGGAAAATTAGAGGTTCAACAGTGTACGCGAATCTACTCATTTATCTTTAATGGACCCGAATAAAGGGAAAACAAAATTGTTCGTGAGTACATAACGTATGGAATATAAGTTTTGAGAAACAGTTTCGACGAGGAATGCTATTACCAAAAATGGTCCAAAACCACTGGGCTAGAAAAGATGCTCGTTTGTTAGTTACTATGGTGACATGTTAGATTTGTCAGAAATAGTTTTGAAAAATGTCATACAAGATTGAAATATATAATTTTGTTGGACGAGTACCTAAACGCGAGATTCTTAACATTCTTCCAAACCAAAATATTGCACTGTCAACCATTTACCGCACATTTAAGGAATGTGAAGAAGGTATACCTTGCATGAATTTACCGAAAAGTGGACGACCTCCAGTTTTGGTCCCACATGAAGTAAACAGACTCATCCAATCTGCTCAAGACAGAGCTGAGACGTCTACGCTCATTTTAGGCCGTAGATTTGGAATTGCGCATGGGACTGTTGTCAGAATATTGACTAAAAATGGATTAGAATATCGTAAAAGAAGGAAGTGACCTAAGTACACCACAACCCAGCTAGAGAGAATCCCCATATGCTACCGAACATTAAGGCGTCAATATTTTATTGACAACAGAGTTATTGTATTAGACGATGAGAAATATTTCAGATTATACAATTCGGAAATAAAGGGTAACGATGGTTTTTACACGTCCAATATTATAAATTGTCCTGACAATGTAAAATTCAAACCGAAAGCGAAGTTTGCCGACAAGATTATGGTCTGGTGCGCTATTTCTCAAGCAGAAATTTCACGACCTTACGTTGTGAGAGTTAGAGGTGAAGCTGTGGAAATAAATATATATTTGCAAATGTCTATCTAAATTGATAAATTTCATTAATGCTCATCATCTAAATGATGATGTAATATTCTGGCCCGATCTGGCTTCATACCATTATGCTAGAATCACTCAGAACAGGTTAACTGAACATAACGTGAATTATGTAACTTAAGGAAGACAACGTACCCTAGGCGCACCCCATTGAGGAATTGTGAGCACTACTGAGCAGGAAAGTTTATGACAAGGGTTGGGAAGCCCAAAATGAAGCACTGTTACGGGCCAGAATATTCCAGAAAATCCGAGAAGTGAATATAAAGATCGTCCAAAGAGTGATGGGGAGAATTCTACCAAAATTACGCGCCATTGAGGACCATGGGCCCTTATCAGTTTTGTGAATTTAGTTTTTGTATGACGCAATAGTCTATAATAATTTCCCAATGTTTATGTTTTAATAAAATTTTTACTACTAATCGATTTTCACCTTTGATTTTTTTCTCAAAACTTATGTTTCATACGTTATTTGCCTGTTTTAGAATGCATTACTTTCTATTAGAAGTTGCTCAACTTGAACCAACATGGCGGATCTTTTGGCCTTATTTTTCTGTAGCCATTATTCAAGTTTCTACAATACACAAAGTTAAGGGATTTCTTTAAAACCTTAATGATAATAAAAAACAACTTTAACCATAACATTGTCAGAACTATGAGAAGCACATTCTCTAACATTTGTCCTCGTTTCGAAATTATGGTGAAATTAGTTTTCAATAACCATTCGAACGACCCACATATTCACACACAAAAAACACAAAAACCCTTTTCTTGCTTTGCCTCTTTTTGGGAGAATCTAACTAATACTGAACTCGTTCTGCCACCTGGTGCAACAATACATACTTGGTGTGTTTTCGGTTATTTTCATAAATCACTTATATTTGCAGTTTTAATACCTTTGAATATATAGTGTTTTGAAAATGAATGAATCTTTTATAGTAGCACTGTATATTAATTCTAAATTGTATATTTTGTCTGTAAGTATTGTTAGACAATAAATATTATAAAGTATTATTATTCTGAATATAGCCATATCTATTGCATTTTGAGTTAGATGTACAAGTACAGAATTGAGCTTGTTCTATCGCAAATATTAGAGAATCTTTGTTAACCAGGTTGACACATTATTAATGACAAATATTTGAACAAAGGAAGAGAGAGTTTCGTGTTTATCAAACCAATTTTGCATGATTCATTTAAACTCCTAATTTTATACATATTGCCCGAACTTGAGGGATTGAAATTTTGAAAACAACGAAATGATAGTAAAATACATTATAACAGTATTACAATTAGTGTTACAAAATAATATGAACCTGGTAGTATTTAGTGAATGTAGGAATACTTTCAT
This sequence comes from Melolontha melolontha, assembly GCA_935421215.2. Lineage (NCBI taxonomy): Eukaryota > Metazoa > Arthropoda > Insecta > Coleoptera > Scarabaeidae > Melolontha > Melolontha melolontha. Next base: position 159,372,868 of record OW285237.1, on the reverse strand, counting down.
CGTTGAATATACACACGTGCATATAAATACACCTACGCATGTGACTAAAAAGGAATGGAACATCTTTAAAGCAGACAGCCTGTCACATACTCACCGTTTTGCATCGCTACGCTTTTGTCCTCGACGCGGCTGACATAACAGCATAGTTCGTCCTGTCTATCTGCATTCTCCACGAGTTCCGCTTCCACGCTGAAGCCCCACATTTGTTCCAACGTATTCCTGGACAGCTCCACCTGATATAATATCTTCGCGCACACTTCCACTACTTCGTGGGTATGTAGCTGAAGAGAATGAAAAATAACGGTTATACAAAAAGAAAGTTGTAATATACTATGTCTACGTTTATTTATAGTACAGCTGTCAATTATATACACTGTGCGTCAAGTAAAATGTAATGTTCAATTATTTTCTGATGTATCTGAAAGAAAAAAAGAAATGACATGAAATATATTTCTTTTGTTATTCAAAAGAAAGCGAAATTGACATTAAAGAATAATGTAATAAGTAGAGCTGAGGATGTTTGCGGTACGGCAGGACCGTATGTAGTGCATCTCCACATTTAACTATTTATCTAAATATTCTCTGAAATGATTTGCCGGATCTCATAAATTAATAGAGTGATATTTTAGTATGCACTGGATATTGTTATTATACAAAATCATAATAGCCATTTGTATTTATGGATCATAAATAATAATACGCATGTATTTGTATTTGGTTGTGAATTCAATTTAAACTTAAAACGAATCGTAATATTTTAACGACAAGCCGTCCTTACAATACATGCATTCGAGACAAAGTGTGCAACTCCACGAATAACTTCCATAATTGATCGAAAATGGACATTTTGGAGCTGAAGTAAAGCCCCTATTCTTAGAAAATTTTATTACTGTCGTTAAGAACTATTATTATAAACAACAAAGGCCTTTTATTAGTGTTGAAGTTTTAGTTTCATTGAATTTCCATGTTGTAAGTAGTCAATTGTAAAGTGTTCATTCACAATATTCTAAAACAAGGTGTAAATTTAACTAAAATCCAGAAAAACACATTCTGATAATATATTACTAGATTAGAAGCTGTGTTTATTACTATTTATTATATTATTTTTATAACCAAATGCAATAAAAGCTACGAAAACAAAAGAAACCTCGATTTATTAAAATCTTGTCACACAGCCTTTCAAAGCCTGGCAGCACATATTTTGCATATATTTTATATATACTACCTACTTGAACTAGGTGAATGAAGTTAGAAGTTATAGCTTCTAACTTCTAACTTCATTATTATAACCTCGATTTATTAAAATCTTGTCACACAGCCTTTCAAAGCCTGGCAGCACATATTTTGCATATATTTTATATATACTACCTACTTGAACTAGGTGAATGAAGTTAGAAGTTATAACTTATAACTTCTAACTTCATTCACCTAGTTCAAGTAGGTAGTATATATAAAATATATGCAAAATATGTGCTGCCAGGCTTTGAAAGGCTGTGTGACAAGATTTTAATAAATCGAGGTTTCTTTTGTTTTCGTAGCTTTTATTGCATTTGGTTATAAAAATAATATAATAAATAGTAATAAACACAGCTTCTAATCTAGTAATATATTATCAGAATGTGTTTTTCTGGATTTTAGTTAAATTTACACCTTGTTTTAGAATATTGTGAATGAACACTTTACAATTGACTACTTACAACATGGAAATTCAATGAAACTAAAACTTCAACACTAATAAAAGGCCTTTGTTGTTTATAATAATAGTTCTTAACGACAGTAATAAAATTTTCTAAGAATAGGGGCTTTACTTCAGCTCCAAAATGTCCATTTTCGATCAATTATGGAAGTTATTCGTGAAGTTGCACACTTTGTCTCGAATGCATGTATTGTAAGGACGGCTTGTCGTTAAAATATTACGATTCGTTTTAAGTTTAAATTGAATTCACAACCAAATACAAATACATGCGTATTATTATTTATGATCCATAAATACAAATGGCTGTTATGATTTTGTATAATAACAATATCCAGTGCATACTAAAATATCACTCTATTAATTTATGAGATCCGGCAAATCATTTCAGAGAATATTTAGATAAATAGTTAAATGTGGGGATGCACTACATACGGTCCTGCCGTACCGCAAACATCCTCAGCTCTAGTAATAAGTTTATTTCTTTAGAACAAATTGTATTATTTACTTCGTATCAGTAGAGTAAGGTACTCTTGTATTCAAAAAAATCGCGTACACCATTTAAATCAAGTAAACATTATTTAATGGTTTTTTTATCGTTTAAAAACGGACTTTCTGTCATTTAGACAAAAGTTATTATAAAGTTTACGTGTTTTTTTTTAGATAATTTTATTTGAATATTACACTAATAACGAGTGATCATTAAAATTTTCGCTCAAGTAAGCCATGTACACAAAAAGTATGTCCTAACTTAAGTTATTAGAGGAGATCTGTCATTATAATTTCAAACGTCATGATTGTTAAAAAATAATTAATGCTGACTTTTATATTAAATATATTTATAATTTTTATACAAAGTAATAGAATATTATAAAAAATGTGTAAAATGTTGACCATTCTCCACCAAGCATAATCGTACTCTATTTCGTAGAGCATTGAAAACATTGATCAGTATTTGCGGTGAGTTATTGATATGTTCACATTTTTCTATGATTTTATGTCTTAACTCTTGTAGATTATTAATTGGTGTTTCATAAATAATATTCTTTATATATGGCCACACAAAAAAATCCATGACTGTTAAATCACACGATCGTGGTGGATATGGAATCGCTGTATTTCTACTTATTATCCTATCGCCATAAAATTGTTGCAAAAACTGAATATTTTCAAGTGTAACGTGAGATGTAGCCCCATCCTGTTGAAAATATCCAACCTGGAGTTCATCATTAGTCAATTGATTAGTAAAAACACTGAGAATTTCGCCTCTGCAAGGCTAAGCTTTCCAGTTACGTCCGGAAACAAAATTTTCCAAAAGGCGAACGTTACTTTTTCGAAACTTAAGATTGCTCTAGCGGCCAAATGGTTAAACTCACCTATATGTCCGATCGGATAAGAAATGGGACAGTTATGGCGGTTATTTACTTTTTTCTGATCGATTCCGAGATTAAAACTCCCGATCAACCAGATTTTCGCTTCCATTGTCTTACCATTTGGACTGTTACTGTTAAATGAATATATTTAACAAGAATATAATGAATAAAACAAAGTAGAAGACTCTTATTAGACAGGATATTACATGATGATTTTTGAAAAAATATATGATAATACAGAAGATGCAAGAGATGAAAACTGAAATTAAATTATACAGATACTATGGAAAAAAACGATTAATTTGGTACGACTATATGAGAAGAGTGTGGAAGTAGGCAGGAGTAATCACAACTATTATAAAGACAGAGAGACAAATATTATTTGCAGGAAGGATGGATCATAAATAGGTTATTATGCAGTGAAATGTTGCTACGGACAAAAAGAAATCTAGAAAGGATTTTGGACTATGCTTGACCAAATATTGATTGAGGAAGCAGACATAATAACTAGAGCAGATCAATTTCCGTGCGCGCCTTGTGCGCCGATGTGAGGATGATTGTATTGCATCAGAAATAATAATAAAATTCAGTATGTGTTTGGTACTTGCTTAGACTGCATGTAAGTGTAAGCATACGTAATAAAATAGGCACGTACAACGCTGCTATAATATGTACTATTCTTATTTTTGGTGTGTTTATGCATATTACTTTAATAGCAGAAAACCAAATGTATATTTAATTATTTCTGTAAGAATAAATGTCTCTACTTCTATACTTATATCGGTAACAAGCTCATGTTGGGTCCCTATTCTATCGCATATTCTAATATATTACGAATACACTCCCATACCGTGTTAGGTGTCCGTAACGTTCGACATTTTATTGTTTCGTATTATGATCAAATTAATTTATCTTGTTAATATATTTTGTATTATTTGCAACAAATCCACCTGTATAATTTTTGTATCTGCAATTTAAATTCATATTTTATTCTTTTTTAAGCTCTTTTTCTTTGTATGCATTTGACCTTAGTGTCTGCTGGTTTTTTTATTCCGTTGCTAAGAACGTACGAATCTGGCTTTTTACATTTGAAAAACATATCGCTATCGAACTTTGAGGAGAAACGTCCTTTACCTAACACTAAGTTCGATTGTTGTAGCCGTACTTTTTTACTGATTGTAATTTACGGTCCTGAATTGGGGATTTTAATCGATCAAACTGGTTTTCAATAATTCGCTTTATGCGATAACTCCCTGCGAGGATATAAAAGTGTTAGGTAAAGTTCTCCGCCTGTTATACGTTTCCAATCGACGCTTTAATTTTCTTTAAACGCCGTCAGATGCACTAATTGGTATGTAGAGCTATTTAATTTTCTTTTCCAATATTGCCGTTGTTATCCTTTTATGTAGATGGTGTGGCCGTTAGGCAGAAAAAAACAACAGTTATTAGACGACGGAAACATCTTACACCATTGTCGGAGTTTTACCGCCATCGACATTCTTCATTCTAGAGAAAAACAAAAGGCCGCTCTTCGTTGGAACTCCAGCTAAGATTTTATTGCATTCTTTTGTTCAATTTACCATTTAATATTAGTAAAAATTTCATAGATCTAGTGTTGTTAAAATTTAGTCTCGCGTCATACAATAACTCCGGTGTTTTGTGTTAACAAAAAAAAAACCCGGCTTAACTTTCGTTTTTTTTTTGTGTTCCCGTTCGTAGAACGATGTATCGAATGTCTACGTTCAATTTTCACGAGTTTGTTTTTTTATTCTAGTCGTTCGATTTAATTTTGGGTAATTTCAAATGTAACTTCGTTCTTTAACACATATTTGGGGAATTTCAGATTTATATTAATTACTAGTATCCGTACATTAACTTGTTAGTTGAGAATTTTCATATTTTTGTTAATTACGTCGAATACTTTGTTTCACCGTACTTGTTGAATTTTCACATCGTTGCTAATTATGTAGTTTACATTTGTTTCACGTTAATATTTTGAATTTTCATCATTTTTCTTTTGCTAAGTACTAAGAATAGTTTTATACGTAAATTATATATTTTACGAAAGCTTGTGTATACTTTTTTAAGACAAAGAACGGTCTAGCTAAAGATCGTATAATTTTAACATATTGTAGAATATATAACAGTTTGTAACCTAATCAGAAAGAATACGTATTGTTTTGTCTTTGGGCGTTAAGGCTTTCAGCCGCTCTGTAAATTTTAATTATTCCACACATTTAATTACATCACCTTGTCTAGGTGTATCTTTTCCTTAATTTGTGACCGGCCTTTAGCCGCATTTCTTTTGCTGTAGGAATTTATTTACTCATAATTTATATAGGGGTTATCCATTAAGTGAATTATTTTTATACAGGGGGTATTCAATCAGTGATATACGAGAGTTAGTGAAGTATTTTTTTTTATTTATATACAAAGGGGATTTATTTAAATAAATCATATTGTTCAGTTGACACGACAAATTTATTTTTCTCTTTTTCTCCCTTTCTTTCCCTCGTCTCTCGAACTTCGAGAGTGGAACGAGTCTCGGTCTTGGAACCGGCCCTCTGCCCACGCAACTTGCCTTTTTTTTTTGGATACCTTTCATCAAGTTTCCGGGTTTGCGACGTCCATCGGCATAAATTCGGTGGCGTCCTTTTCCACATTCATGAGTTTATTTCTTACCTCTGGGTCTCCCCACCCCCTGAGCGGAGGCAGCCTCAGAAGCCGGGCGGGGAGTTGGACGTTGGCAAGAATGGGCAGGAGCGGTTTTAGTCGATCGAGACTGGGTCTGCTCCGACAAGCGTTTTTTTTTTACATATAGTTTTTTTGTCACTACGACTTTTGATCGTAGCAACCGGCGCTCATGGCGCGCACGGAAATTGGTCTGCTCTAATAATAACACATGCAGTATAGTCCGTAAATTTTTACAAAATAAAATAAATTCTAATCGCTGATTAAATACCCCGATAAAGACTTCTATAATCTCGAGAATCATGGAAACGACAAATAAAAAACAATAAGAATAAATTATATTGTATAACTTATAGCAAACACCGTTCTATAATGTGCTATATTAGCCGCAATATCATACCCCCAGATATGTGGGTAGAGTAAAATGTTTCCCGGCAATAAGGTGATGAAGTGCGAGATAACTCGACGCTATGATGATAATAGTCTTTATTTATTCAACAGCGGTTGCTACTAAGAGGACAATAATGGAGCACATAATAATGGTGTAGATTAACAACATTTCATAAAAACGTGTAAAAAAACAAATTAAATGAATATTGATGAATTTTATACATATACAGAAAAAAAAAGAAAATAAATATAACCAACACAATAAAAATTTATGTGTATATAAAAATAGGCAAGAACTAATTTACAAATCACTGTAAATCTTATCCAAAGATTTATACATAATACAGATAGGTAACTTTAAAAGTGCATTTGTCTTCGCTCTGGAAAATGTAAATTCAGTGAATTCGCAAGTGTTAGAAATGGATACGTTGAAATCAATATAGGCTAATATCGTTGAGCAATCGATTTTATTTGATATAAGATTTTGTAAGAATTTAGCGCTATACATCTCACGATGACAGTTAAAGATTGCATACTATGCAAAAGGCTATTGTATTCCCTTCTTCGTTCAGGATAAGTACCAGCCACTCTGAAGGAAAGGTATTTCAGGAACATGTTTCGGATTCTGTCAACAGAAATTTTTTGATGGGTGCAATACGAAAACCATACTAAAAAGGCATACCCCAACTTGCATCGTTCTTAAGGCATAATATAAATTCTTAATTGCAACAATGTTGTTGAAGTTTCTACACTATTTACCAAGAAAATAGATGCAGAGGAATAACAGAACAGATAAGTGATGAGATTGAAGTGCGAAAATGGGAATTTAGATTAGGAAAATTCCACGCATTTAAGAAACGTGATTTGGTAACTGAAAGAGTTTAAAAAAAATTAAATAGGGTAATTCTAAACGGAAAACCATAGAAAATCGGCTAAATGCAAGGTTGGTGAATAGGTAAGGTTGCCTCGTAACTAATGGCCGTCGCCATATTGCGCGTCATTGGGCGTGCCATGCGTTTCCTGTCTAGTTGACTAGTTGTCAAATTACCGATCTAGATTGATGTTTGTAGTGTTCGTAGCGTTGCTTTCTAATTTCATACTGTTTTATGTGCTTATATAACATGAGAGCAAAATGAATTGAGGTAGTAGGTGGCTGCGGTTCGTAGATCCTATTTCGTGAATTATATTCACAATATTTTTCTGTCAAACATTTAATGACAGACTGTCAGTGTGAATTATTAATTCTTTCAATACAATTTAAAAAAAAAAAAAAACAGTGTAATCACATTCAGAATGTTTACTCAAGAACAAATGGTGTTCATTTTAGAATGTTACTTTCGTAACGGTCGACGTTTGCCAAGCGGCGAATGGTATTATTCAATAGAAATGTGCAAGGAAGAAATCCAACAACGTTTTCCTGAAGTTGTTTTAGTAAATAAGAACTTTTCTCGTGACCTATTGAGAATTATAAATAACTTTCGAACAACTGGGGTCTGTAAAAAGACAATGCAAAGGGGGAAGATCTTCTCGAGTTAGGACCCAAAATGTTGTTAATAATGCAAGAAACGCAATTAGAGAACAACCTACAACATCTGTCAGAAGACTGGCACAACAGTTGGATATAAGTTATGGAACCTGCCGCAGTATTCTTAAACGCGATATTGGTATGCATCCTTACAAGGTTCAATTGTATCAAGAACTATTGCCGCCAGATTACGTTCGAAGAGTTGCCTATTGTCGTTTCTTTAATGCAAATCTTAACGGCGACGATGTTTTGGATAAAACGTTTTTCACCGACGAAGCGTGGTTTCACCTGAACGGCTACATAAACGCTCAGAATATGCGTATGTGGGCAACAGACAATCCGCATTATTATAGGGAAACAACGTTGCATCCTGTAAAAATAGGGGTTTGGTGTGCCATGTCACGTAGAAGGCTTATTGGTCCGAGCTTTTTCGAAGGAACTATAAATGGTGAAAGATATCGCAATAATATACTGGAAACATTCATAAATCAATTGCATGATGACGAGTTACAGTTAGGTTTCTTTCAGCAAGATTCCGCACGACCACACACTGCCCTTGAAACAATAAATTATTTATGTGAATTTTTTGATGAAAGAATTATTAGTGTTGACCGTTTCCCGCCAAGATCGTGTGACTTAACTCCTCTGGATTACTTTTTATTTCCATACTTAAAAAACTCTATTTTTTAAAATCCAGTGCATACAATAGACGATTTACGGAACAATATCGTGCGACAGTGCGAGTTAGTAGACGGATTTATTTTACAAAAGGTTTTTGAAAACATGAAGCGGCGCGTAAATTTATGTTTGAATGCCGAGGGACAACAGGTTCAACAATTATTGTAAACTTTTCAATAAAATATAAAACATGACATTTGTATGACATTTTATAAATATTTTAAGTTGTAAATTAAATTTATATCAAGGAGACATTTAAGTGCTGTCAGTAAGATTTATTTACTTTATAATTCACCAAATACGATCAGCGAACAGCAGCCTCCTACTACCTCAATTCATTTTGCTCTCATGTTACAAACTATATTTGACTATTTACAAGTGAGAGCAAAACATTGAAAAAATTTTTAAAAAATTGTTAATTAAAATAATGTACTAACTCAATAAAGTTTTTTGTTTATAAAGATTGTAATTTTATTTTGGTTATTTATAAGAAAACTGCATTAAATAATATCTTGATATCCAGTTAGTATTTGCATTTGTGAACCCATTTTTTTAGACATACAAAACAATTTATTAACTCCGTAATGACAGTTTTTTGAAAGAACTGAGTTCTGACACTAGTATATTAAATATTAATATGTGACGATGTTTCACTGAGTCAACCACCTTCATTTCCTTTATAATTTATAAGCCCATTTTTTGGCAAAAATATTTACATTAAATACTTTTTACACTCATAACTAGCAGTCATTAGCCATTACTTAGCAATATTTTGAAATAAAGAACGACGTGCATTGCGTAAGTATATGTGATTAGATCATACATAAACCAATCGTTTTCTATATAGAAAACAGTTTCGATTTATACCTATTTAACTAATGATAAATTTAAAGTCAAAATCATTTTAATTTTAATGGGCACGCCGAGTGACGGTTTCCCGCGTAAGAATATTATTGGTCGAAAAGTTACAAGGCAAACCTTATACATTTAGTAACCTTGGGCTAAACGAAAGAAAAGTGTTGCAAATGCGCTACTTAAATTATAAATTTTCAATCAGATGTGTTACTATGGCCCTTTCAAAAGCTATTGTAGTCCATTCCTCGTTCAGGATAAGTGGCAGTCACTCTAAACGAGGGATTTCTCAGGAACCTCTTTTGGATTCTCTCAACAGAAATTTGCTGATAGGTGTAATAGGACAACCAACCACATTGCATAGTATTAAGTCAATATAAATTCTTAATTGCAGAACTGTTGTTGAAGTGTCTACACGATGTAACAAGAAAATAGGTCAAAGTTAGTCAAATTCCACGCTTCTAAGGAATCTAAGGAAGGATAACTAATAAAGTTTAGGAACAATTAAATCGGGGAATTCTCAACGAAAAAATATAAAAAATAGGCTAAATGAAAGAAAAGTGTTACAAATACACTACCTAAATTCTAAATTTTCGATCAGATATATTAAAATAGAGCGGTAATTCAGTTTTGCAATTCCTAATTTGCAAATTTTAATTTCCGAAATTATTTTCAGAAACTTATACTTATGCCATGTATATTTATATAAAAATTTTAATAAAAGCCTCAATTAAAATTTTATTGATTTTGTCGTTTTACTTCATTTTGTCAGGAACCAGACTACCACTTGACTAGCGGACTCACAGTTATCATCAATGCGAAAGAAAACCTGGGAAATAAAAACAAATTATACGAAAACTTTTCGTTAAACGATGAACACAGCAGCTGTCTGATGTGCTATTATTCGGCGTCCCCATTTAAATATTTTAATTGCTTAAAAAAGAGAAAATCATTGTAAAATTAAATTTTAATACATATAGATATATAAGTTTTAAATCCACCGAGAGATGGCATGAATAATTAATGTAATATTTCTTCGATTTGCATTTAGGAAAGTCAAAAGCGGAGTGCTGCTTGCTTTTATTATAAAGGGCGAATATGCGAATATTCCAAGGCGACATTGAAGATATCTCTCATTCTTTACGGAATGATATCGCTTTGTGTTTAAATTACGCCTGACCGGAGAATCATTTATCTAAAGATAGTATCTTCACTATAAAATATATCCTAAATCCATTTTGTTTGATTATAGAGATCTATATTCTAATATACGTTAAATATCTGTTTTCATTTAATGGAAATATCTTTTAACTCATTTTTCTATTTCATATTGCAAAAGGTTGATATCACTGGCCGACACGATTTTTATAACACAGTTCAACCCATACATTTCACAATGCTAATACCTTCCTAACAATAGAAAAAATATTCATAGAGCCCTAATACGTCCAATTTTCAACTGGCTCTTTAGACTCTTTTAGATTGGCAAGTTAGTAAATTTTATTAGGGGTCATTTAAAAGCGCTGCATTTTAAAACAGAAAGATAACATTAACCCTTAACCCCGGAGGTGCGATATGCAGAACATAAACTTGGTGGTGCCGTCTGGCAGACTACTATCGGTATTGGGTCATCAAACTCTAAACTTCTTCAATATATTTTATAACAGGTATTTCTAAATAATCTTTGAAGTATTGAGAATTACATTATTGAGTAATTATTTAAAACACTTAAACAGATTTACGATAACCATGCTATCTCTTTTGATGTATGCTTCAAATCGGCGGATTCAGGTTTTTGAATAAAAAATGGCACTGTTAGAATTTTAACGTATTTGCTACATAAAACATTGAAAAAGCTAATAAAAGTAATACATAGCAAAATCTTACAACTAAAATATTTCAGCACAAGGTAAAAGTTAGAGATATTCAGTGTAACTCACGCAGACGGGCATCGTACACTGTAGACATACAGGCTTCTTGCATTTAAAGCATGAATATTTTGTCATGCGGTTTTTCTTTCTTGGACATAAATGACAAAATTTTCTTTTTTCTAGAACATCTTGATTGTAATCTACCTGCACATGCTCGTCAGGAATTCCAAGAATTCGACGAATATTGTCCCTTATTTCCCGAGGTATATGCGTGTCGGCCGCTCGTCTTTTCATGTGTTCTTCAAAGTAGTTGGCTAACTGTTTTGCAAATGGTGATTTGTCTGGTATTTTTTGCTTGTCTCTATAGCTTTGGTGCAAAATATATGCGTTAACAATAGATATATTAATCATCCGGAAAAATATTGCCATAGGCCATCTACGCGTTCGACGACCTGTAGAGCATTTGGCGAATTTTTTCATCGAGAGAATTAACACCACCTTTAGTCTTATTGTGGAATTCAATTATCTCCGGTTTGTTACTTTCAGGATCATTGAAGATTTTTTTATGCATTGAAGAAATTAAAACGGTTGCTTTAGCTTTATGAGTCACACGAGAAACCATGGTCAAATTTTCCCTAAATTCATACATTTCTTTTTTTTTTGTTCGGTAAAAATTCACTGGGAATTTCCCTTTTATTTTTTCTTAATGTGCCAACGTATGTGAGTCCTTTTGAAAAAAGTAACTCAGCAAGCTCTACCGATGAGAACCAACTATCTGCCGTGATGTGTTTGTTTGGTAGTAAATAAAGGTTTAGCAAGACGTATTACGGATTGTCTTGGCTTAGCAAAGTTTTTCTCTTCAGCTAAGAGTCCAATACCATCAGTGTCTCGGACACTATATATATATATATATATATACAGGGTGTTCAGAAACTCTCCTGACAAACGAAGACCGGAGATTCCTCTGATAATTTTAAGACAATTAAACCCAAATTCACCTAGTCCGAAAATGCTTCCTAAGGGAGCTAGAGTTCTTTGAAGATGGCGCCTTGTATTTATTTTTTTTAAATTCCTCCAGAACGCTTCTATTTAGAAAAACAAAAACTGGTATGCTTATTTATCCTCCAGAGATGAATCGATTCCATCAACTGCGAATTTCTAGTACCGGTCATAGGCGTCCGTTTTGGGTAGGTCAACGGTTATTTTAAGGCATAACTTTTTTGTCTTTAACTTTTAAGCATTTGTGACACTAGATTATTAAATTTTCAGGTATTCCAGTACTAAAAGGTACTCTTACTTTAAGTCGGTAGGATACACCGTTTTCTAGAAAAATCGATTTGTAAATTTTTCGTTTTTTCTTCATTAAAGTTCAATTTACTATGTACCTACTTATTTTTAGCCACGAAGTTGGCTTGGACTATCAAGGCATGGATGAAAATTAATTTAATAAATTAAAAACAAATTATTTATTACAATGGAACGAAACTAACAAAAAAAGCACAAGTATCAAAGGTAGATTGTTACAAAAGTTGCTCGATGTGATGACCATTAGTCTCTATGCATAAGTTTACCCTTTTGCTTAGAGAACGCCGAATTCTTGCAAAAATTCCAAAGTTATTTCTAAATTCGTTGCAAGCATCTTGTATCCTTAGCCAGAGTTGTGCGCGATTTTGTATCGGAACGGAATAAACAAATGCTTTTATGTATCCCCAAACACAATAATCGCAAGGATTCAAATCCGGCGACCTTGTTGGCCAAGCAACTGGACCGCCTCTTCCAATCCAATGGTCTTCGTAGTTATTATCTAGAAAGTCTCGTACATTCCTGCTAAAGTGGGCCGGACAGTCGTCCTGTAGAAACCATAAGTTTTGCCGAATATTTAAACGCACCTCATCTAACAAATCAGGTAAAATATTTTGCTGGAAATGTAAGTAATCAGCACCATTTAAACGAGCAGGTAATTCCACAGGTCCAAGTAGATAATCGTCAACTACTCCTATCCAGACGTTTATGCTAAACCTATGCTGATGCTTAAATTCTTGAACAACGTGGGGATTGTCACCAACGTACGAATAATAATGTGCATTATGTACATTAAAAATTCCATTTTTTGAGAATGTAGCTTCGTCACCAAACAAAATGTTCCTGAAGAAATCTTCATCTTGATTTTTCTGATTTTGTAACCATCTAGCGAATTCTACGCGAGCAGGAAAATCTCCTTCTAGCAGTGCTTGCACCTTTGTAAAATGAAAAGGATATAAATTTTCTTTGTGTAAGATATTTCCTACGGAAGATTTTGAAATTGTGGGGTACATGGCAGATAGTCTTCGAACGCTAATTTCTGGATTTTCCTCAACTTCCATTAAAATAACATCTTCATGTTCTGCTGTTACATCATTATGTCTCCCTGTTTCATTATTTTTTGGGACCACTGAACCTGTTTCCCTTAATCGTTGATGAAGAGCTGTAAATGTTGAGTGAGTGGGATGCTGACGATTGGGAAATTTTTCAGCGTATCTACGTTGCGCCGCTCGAGCGTTACACCTCATTTCGCCATAAACTAAATGCATATCGGCATATTCCTCATTAGTATAAACCATTTTTTTTTTAAATTGAAATCGTGTTTGAATAACACAAAGTAAAAAATTAAAAGATAAACTTCGCGAACTGACAACAATTTGACAATGAAAAACGTAGGTTTTACTTCTGTTAGCAGTTCAGAGCTAACTATTGCAAAAAAAAAAAAATTGAACTTTAATGAAGAAAAAACGAAAAATTTACAAATCGATTTTTCTAGAAAACGGTGTATCCTACCGACTTAAAGTAAGAGTACCTTTTAGTACTGGAATACCCGAAAATTTAATAATCTAGTGTCACAAATGCTTAAAAGTTAAAGACAAAAAAGTTATGCCTTAATATAACCGTTGACCTACCCAAAACGGACGCCTATGACCGGTACTAGAAATTCGCAATTGATGGAATCGATTCATCTCTGGAGGATAAATAAGCATACCAGTTTTTGTTTTTCTAAATAGAAGCGTTCTGGAGGAATTTAAAAAAAAATAAATACAAGGCGCCATCTTCAAAGGACTCTAGCTCCCTTAGGAAGCATTTTCAGACTAGGTGAATTTGGGTTTAATTGTCTTAAAATTATCTGAGGAAACTCCGGTCTTCGTTTGTCAGGAGAGTTTCTGGACACCCTGTATATATATATATATATGTATTGTGGAATTCAACGTGTATGTTGATGGTGAATAGCACTATGTATTAATAATTTACTACACTTGTGTAGAATTAGGGTGGCGTTTTGAAGAAAAACACTGTTTTGGTTGTGTGACGTTTCGGTCTTGGATTTAGACCTTCCTCAGACCTTTTTTTTTTAAGTTTCGAATTTTCACTACCAAAAACGTAATTTTTAATTATTCTTCTGTAAACAGTAAATTATAATAATTTTAAAACTTTATCTCTCATTTTTCTAAAAAAAATAATAATAATAAAAGAATAAAACAAAAAAAAAAATATAAAATTGGCTTAGAATAATATACGGAAACATTTAACGTGCAGATTATCAATCAATTTATTCACAGCCTGTATATAAAATTAATCTATGACACTAGTAGATAGTATGAACAAACTGAAATATACAAAATATACAGACTGTTCCTTATTTATATGCGAATATTTAAGGGTGTGAATCTACATGAAAAATAAATTATAGTTTGCTTTATAAACTATAGTCCATGTTCCATTACGAAAATACAGAATGTTGAAAAATGGTAGGTCTATGGAAAAGATAATTCACATTCACACAGATTTTAATGACAGAGACTTACTAACAAATGTCAGATGTAAAAAGAAAGTGACATATTTCAGGGCAACTAGATTTATTGCGAAATTGTATTCGTCAATACTTCTTCTTCTTCTTACTTCACGTATTAGGCTTTGAGCCTGTTACGACCTTTATTTTTGGTCTGCCCATCTTTTCCGTGGGCGTCCTGTCGCTCTTCTTCCTTTCGCCTTATATTTCCATATTCTTTTGGGTATCCTATTATCTTCCATCCTTTCTACGTGTTCTCTCCATTTACGTCTGTATTCTCTTATCATCTCGTTCACATCTTTAACTCCAAGTTCTTGTCTTATTTCCGTGTTCCTCTTTATATCCATTCTTGTGTAGCCCGCTGCTCTTCTTAGGAACCTCATCTCCGATGTTTGGATTCTTCTTTCATTCGCTTTGGTAATGGTCCAGCTTTCACTCCCATATATACCACATGGGATTGCCATTGTTTTATAGAATTTTAACAGCGTGTCCTTCCTCACTTTATTTTTTAGTGTTCTTGCTATGGTGCCATTTATTCTGTTGAATTTTGTTAGTTTCGTGTGTATATCCGTGTCATCGTATAAATACGATATAGCGGATCCAAGGAAGTTAAATGTTTTTACTTGTTCTATTGGCTTATTATTAATTATTATTTTTGATCGCACTGTTTCGTTTCCGCTGAAGGCCATTACTTTAGTTTTTTCTGTTGATACCATTAGATTGTATTTCTCGGTTATTCTATTTAAGTCGTAGACAGCTCTTTGAAGTGTGTCCTCGTCACTGGCTATTAGAGCTTGATCGTCGGCGAAGAGTATGGTCATTAGGTATTTTTGTCTGTTTAGGTTATGTGTGTAGTGCTTAGTATTTGTCAGCCATTCCCGTAGCACGTTATCAATATATATATATTAAAAAGTATAGGTGACAGGATGCAACTCTGTCGTAGTCCTAAGTTGATGGTTGCCACTTCCGTTTCGCTATCGGTTATGGTAATCTTTGAGTCTTTGTACATACTCTTAATAACTTTAATCAAATTCGTCAATACTTACATTAATTTTGTCGGAAAATTCAACGATTTTTATTTTTAACTCAAAAATGGCGTATTACAGAAAAACAATTCAAATGTTCCAAATTGAGCGGGGAATTTAAAAATAATTGATTTTTGGAAAAAATTATAGGCATGCCATTTTTTCTTCAAAAATATAAAAGTATGTGCCCGTACGCACAGAACTGTTAAAGATAAAAAATTCAGAAAAATATGCACCTTTTAATTTAACTGAAATATCTCAAAAGCTTTCGAAACTATTAATTAATTTCCATTTTTTCCTAAAACTTCAATTGTCATATTTTCGTAACGGAACATTTTTGGACCATATATTATAAGCAAATTATCATTTATTTTTCGTGTAGATTCACACTTTTAAATATTCGCATATCCATAAGGAACAAACGGTATAGCCGTATATGTAGTCTTGGTTAGATAAATGCAGTAGAATTTTTTTAAATAATTTTTGATAATGCACGTTGCAATGTTAATCAGCTTTTTATTTAAAAAATTAATAAAAGTTAAATACACTTTTAGTAATTATTGATTTAGAAAGGGTCGAAAACTTCAAGAATAGATAAGAGAATAATGGAAGTATAAGTAGAAAACGAAGTACCTGGGCTTAATAGAATTTCCACTGAAGAATAAAATCATAACTTAGTTCAACACTAGCAAGAAAATCCTTTCTATTCTGTAAAAAAAGCTTTTGCAAACACCATTCTTTGTGATTCACGTAGAACTGCAAGCAAGAAGTTACAAGAAAGCGTATTACAGTAAAAAAAATTATCTAAGCGAAGAGATTTAATTACGTTAAATTATGTAAACAAACATTGGACCTCGGTTTTGAAAAAATATGAATAAGCATTTCAATCGACAAGTAATGGATCTGTTCGTGTATGCAGAATTGACAGTAGAAGATATGACGAGCTGAAATATACATAATTTAGATCGAAAAGGAAGATTCTGTATAAATATCTGTGACTGGATAATGTAACATGAATATGGAATATGTTATAAAATCAATGTGGAATTTATTCGCATAATTATATCCATTTTTCTAATGTTATTTTACCACCAGTCTAACTAGTTTTACTTATAACAAGGTTCATTTGAAAAGTCAATCTAGTAGCATGTGATTTACTGAGAACATTTTGAAGTATGTCGTAAATTAAAATTTACTACTTAACTTACGAAGTCGTATATTTTGACAGTTTCATACATACAAATAAATAACAAATAATAGGTATTTATTGAAAACTATAACAAATATTGAAAATGTTGTCCTTCAAGATCAATGCACTTTAAAATCCTCCGTTCAAAATTTCTGATGATATTCTGCAACATTACTGGATTGTTATTAATTTCCATGCATTTCTGTTCGATTCTCTGTAGCATACCATTCAAATTCAATATAGGTGTTCGAAATATGTTATTTTTTAGATAAGGCCACAAAAAGAAGTCGCAAGGTGTTAAATCGCATGAACGTGCAGGCCAGGCAATTTCAGTATTTCGATTAATTATACGCTCATCAAAAAATTCTCTTAAATAATCCAAAGATTCTGCAGTACAGTGACAAGGTTCTCGGTCTTGTTGGAAATATGCATTTTGAAGTTCATCATCATGCAACTGATTGACAAATGGTTGTAAAATTTCCGTACGGTACCTTTGAGTAGTTAACGTTCCCTGAAAAAATATTGGTCCAATGATTCGCCTTTGGCTTATCGCTGCCCAAACACCAATTTTCACCGGATGTAGCGATTCTTCATTAATTACATGTGGATTTTCACTACTCCAAATTCTTGTATTTTGTGAATTTAGGTATCCCGTTTTATAAAACCATTCTTCATCAGTAAAGATGACTCTTTGCGAAAGTCCTCCATTATTGTTCATATTTACAAACCAATTACAAAACTGTAGTAATTACAAAACGTGGGTAATATTTCTAACAATTCTTGTAGTGCTGTGACACAGTATGGACAAAGTTGCATATCTTTTTTTAATAACTTGTGAGTTGTACCAACAGAAAGGTTTATTTGTTGACTCAAATGTCGAACAGATGTTTGTGGTTCATTTTCCATTATTTCTTCAACACGATTGACAACTTGAGGTGTACGTTTCTTAACTGCTCCGCTGTCTGATTTTCTTAAGAGGCTACCAGTTTCAGAAAAAAGTTTTAAAGTTCTATTCAAAGTATTCTTAGATTGTATATAATCTATTACAAAATGTGGAAACTCAACTTGAAATTCTACCATGCAATGTTGAACTGAATAAACCCATAAACCATCAATTTTATTACCACTTCGAAAATAAGCCTGGACTAAAAAAAAATTATGTTCTAAAATGAAAGCCATTTTAAAGCTGAGAAGCAATTTATTTTAGCCAGAATCGACGATTATTTTATACATTAACTGATATTTGTGATTGACATTATCAAATGTCATTTGGATTTACGTTTACGGAACAACAAACACATACTAATGTATTTGCGTCTTATTCTATCAAAATTTCAAAGTAACCTAGATTGACTTTTCAAATGAACACACGTTACAGGTTGTCTTACGAAAAAACGCACCACGCTATAAGTCTGCCATTTATAATCCGATGTCAGAAATTAAAAAACCGCACAAGACAGTTGTATAAATACTACAAAAGAGTATAACCTTTAATTTTTTTAATGTGTCATTTTTGACAAGCGATAGTCTTTTTTTTAAAGAGCAACACATATTTTTTTTTATTCGTTTGGTAGAGATTTTTTTTCTGAATATAAATGGTGTGTCTTAACTTGATCTCATAAAATGTTTTTGATAAATAATTTTGCTTTTTTCTAACATTATCAAGTTTGCCTAGGAATCCAATGACAGTGCACAAAATAGTAATTGTCATTTAATAATTATTTGTCATCTTGTTGTCATTCATTGTTGTTTGCATTATTTCTTACAGTTTTGTTATTATTTTGTTATCATATGGTTATTTCATTATGAATAACAATGAATTAACTGATATGATCCAAGTGTTTTTCGAGTGTCACAACAATTTTGGTCAAGCAGTATGCATTTACGCAGCTCGCTTTTCCGATAGAGAAGCTCCTAACAATCAGAAATTTAGAAGAATTGAACGAAATTTAAGAAATCACGGTGCTTTTAAGAAACCTAAGAAAGAGGGACGACAATTTCGTGAAAGTATTGAGTTAGATGCCGTTCTTAGTGTTCAAGAAAATCCGAGAACTTCAACTCGGGAAATCGCACATAATATTGGCACGTCAAAGGACACTGTTCATAAAATCTTAAAAAAACACATATTAAAACCGTACATCCCACAAAAAATACAAGCGTTATATGAAAACGATCAAAATAGACGACACCAATTTTGTGTTAACTTTTTAAACATGTTAGGTCAGAATGGGCTGTTCTATAGAAATGTGATTTGATCCGATGAGAGTAAACTTTCAGCAATAATGGCGTTTTCAACAGACGTATTCACCGCTATTGGAGTCAACAAAATCCGAGAGCTAAACCAATCGACAACATAGATTCGCCGTAAATGTATGGTGTGGTATTTTTGGTGACCGATAGATTGGACCATTTTTCATTGATGGTACCCTAAATCAGGAAAAGAATCACCTACTACTAATTAAAAATTTGGACAATTTCTTGGATGAATTACCTCTTGCAGAATCAAATAGTGTTTTCTCCAGCAGGATGGCGCTACCCCACATAATGCCAGGATAAAGGTTGACTTGTTGAATGTTAAATTTGGCCAAAAATTGATAGGGACGTTACGGGCCAGTTCGGTGGCCTTCGCGATTACCTGATCTTACACCGCTCGATTTTTGGCTATGGAGTTATGTTCAAGACTGTGTCTATTTTTAAGAGAGAGAATTATTCATACTTGTCGAGAGATCCCTCCTGTTTTGATCTTGAATGCAACATATGGAGTAACTAGAAGTTGTCAGCTTTGTATTCATCAAGGCGGGAGGAATTTTGAGCAATATTTATAATAATTATCATTTGTTACGATGTTTTATTTTAGAAGCTAATAAAATTTTCCATTGCTTTTTATTCCAGGACACACTTAACTTTGTTTAAAAAAATAGAATTATTTTCGAAGAATATTTTCCAAGAAGTTGACGCACACCATTGTATTTAAACAAAATCTCTACCAAACAAATAAAAAAAAATATGTGTTGCTATTAATAAAAAAACGCTTGACAAAAATGACATTAAAAAAAATCAAAGATTATACTCTTTTGTAGTATTTACACACCTGTCTCGTGTGGTTTTTGAATTTCTGAAATCGGATTATAAATGGCAGACTTATAGCGTGGTACGTTTTTCGTAAGATGCCTGTATATACGAGGTTGGTATGAAATGTTATCGATTTTGCCCATAGATGGTAGCATTACTCGAAATTTTTTTTCCCGCCATGTTAATACAATTGCTAGTAGATCCCATGAAATTGCAAGCCATTCCAGCCTACAGTTGGGTGCAGGCAGTCCTTTGAATCAGTTGTCGGAAATAGAATAATTTAATTATCGTGTGGTGATAAAATTATTCCTTAAAGAGGGCTTAACGCTGATCGAAATTCAGTCGAGGATCATAAACTTATATGTTAACTATTCTCCTTTAATCCTCACCATGAAAAAATGGGAGGTCGTGTTTTAGCGTGGCCGTGAAAGCATCTAAGATGATCTACGTCCGAAAAGTGCAACCATACCGAAAATAATCAAAAACCTACATGATATGGTTTTGAAAGATTGGCGTACGAAGGTACGTTAAAAATTGTTTTCCGCCCTTCACTATGTTAAAAAAACATAACCTTTGTCATAATGACCTATGGGAATCAAATACATTACATCCCCGTGCTAAACAATGATAGAAAGATCAAAATTTCATTACATAGAGAACGAAAATCAATAACGACCGCTGCGGTGTATATTGTGTTGCATATTCGACACAATTACGAATACATTCATCGAGACCGCTTATATCCAATTTGACAGTGACAACATCAGTGACTGCCAAAAAATTAAAAAGTTGTGAATTCGTTTCTTTTCTTAATATTTACAATGAGTGAGAGTGAAAGCGAAAATAACCATTGTAATTATTTAATTTCGATACCTTTCTTTCTTTTTTTTTTAAAGTAAAAAATGATGAGGCGGGCGACAAAACAAGTAACTGTATCCTGTTCTGCTTAATAAAGCATTCTATATTTTCCAACTATTTAATTTCAGTAGGTACTTTTATGTTTTGCACTTATTTGCAATATTGAATTGTTATTGTCAGCAAGTCTAATAACGTTGTGGGTTTGATTTTCCAGGGTTTTCTCAACTTGTGGTCAGATTTTCATATTGTATTGTTCGAATTTTGTACATATTGAATTGCCTCCAGTGAGAAATTTAAGTGAGAATGATGCTGTGAAAATTGTTAGCTTGACTGAAGAGTGATATAATCAACATGAGGTTTCACGGAAGTTTGCTGTTCATCATACGACTATTGATCGATGTCTTCAGCGGTTTAAGTCGACAGGTTCACATACTAGAAGATCAAGATAAGGCCGACCAAGGTCCACAAACCAAATGGATGATCGTTATATACGCCTACAAGCATTAAGAAATCGATTCCTCATCGGAAATTAGGAAAAAAATAGATTTCAAGATATTCGAAATGTTGCGATTTCTTCCAAAACAGTAAGAAGATGGTTCAAGGAATATGAGTTGAGCGCAAGACACCCCGCGACAGGCCCTCTCTTAATCATACCCCACAAGCAGGCTAGGCTTGAGTTTGGTCGGGAACATGTGGATAGGGATTTAGATCATTGAAAGAGAGTGCTGTTTACTGATGAAGTCAAAATAAGCTTCAGATCTTCAGATGGACGCACTTTTATCTGGAGCAGACCAGGAGAAAGATACAGACAACCATGTATGGTTTCCCCAAGTGACTTTCCATGGGGATCAATAATGTTTTGGGATGGCATTTCTTTCGAGGTCCGTCAATTAGGGAGAGATTATCAATTAGCAAGACAAAGAGGTTTTACTGGTAATTGGCACGATTGGTTACGATCGCAAGGAAACAGAACTACGGGAGTTCCTCCAATTGAAGTACGGATCATATAGTGATCCGAGGAAGAGCATTAAACGCTCCGAGGTACATCCAGGAGATTCTGAAAGAACATGTCGCACCTTTTGCGCCTTACATAGACGACAATTTTTTGCTTATGGATGATAATGGAAAACCGGACTGAGCTCAGATCGTAAACCAATAACAGAACGAGGTTGGCATTCAACGTTTAGAACTGCCAGCGCGTAGTCCTGGCTTGAATATGATAGAACACGTTTGAGATCAGCTAAAACGATGCATTAGACGTCGAAATCTTGCTCCTGAAAATTAGGCTGAACTGGAAAACGCGGCTCTTGAAAAATGGCATAACATTTCCCAAGATTTCATCATAAATATTTTCCATATTCGATCTACAGGCGGCAATACACGATATTGAAACTGTTAAAAACTGTTTCATAATGTTTCTTGTCTTGTCTCTTGTTTATTTTTAATTTTTTTCATTCCTATGTTTTCACTGAGAATTTGAATAAAATATGAATTATTTTTTTTTGGTTCTCTTTTTTAATTAAAATTTTTTCGAAATCATTGAAAAACAATTCTTTGTATTCTCATTTCAATATATTAAACTAATTCTAAGATTGAAAAAATTAATTCACATTTATTAAGGCGTGCAATAATTTTGTCCACTAGTGTAGTTATACCGGGAGGCCGCCAAGGTATCCGAATACTTCGTATATGAATTCAATGACTACTTTTAAGCAAACATGATTCATAAATGATCACTTTTTCCAAATTCAAAACGGTTCTTGAAATATTGGATTTTGAAATCGGCAGGTCGTATGGATAGGTACAAAAGAAATTTTGATTGTCAGTTCGTTAATTGTCATCACTGACAGTTGGTTTTTTTAATTGCATCATTTGTGTTAAAATCATGAATGTAATTTATTTAAATGAAGAATTCGTGCACACGATTTTTGGATATGGATATTACAACGGTATTACCAGCGCCTCAATTACGGAATATCAACGACGATACCCAAACCGCTGTCTTCCAGACAAGTAAACGTTCAGTAGAACCTTCGCAACTCTTCGATTAATAGAAACAATGCTGCAGGAGTGCTTGAGTTTGTTGAAAATAATCCTGGTATTAGTACTTACTGGACAAACTAGGACAGCCTTTACCAACCTGTATAAGAACTTCTCCCTACGGATCTTCCCAAAGAGTTCGTCTTTGTGAATGGTGCTGCAATTATCTGGATACTCCTTCAAGAACCCATTTCTGTGACAAAGTTACATTTACAAGAAATGGAATTAACAATTTCCACAACGAACATCTGTGGGCAATCGAAAACCCTCGCGCTGTTCGAGAAACCCACTTCCAGAAAAGATTCTCCGTAAACATTTGGGCTGGAATAATAAATTAATAATGAAGTTATCGGACCACATATCTTCGACGCAAATTTGAACAGCGAAATTTACCTGGCTTTCATGCAGAATGATCTACCTCTACTACTTGAGGACATTTCTCTGCAAATCAGAAGGACGATGTTGATTTACATGCAGGTGCTCCGGGACATTATGGAAGAGGTGTTATTAATTTCCTCAATAAGCAGTACCAAATCGATGGATAAGCTTTAGTGGTCCCATTGCTTGGTGAATGCGATATCCACTCGAGTTTTTCATGTAGGGACATGTGAAGACACTTAACTATTCAACGGGACACCCTAATAATATGGACCAACTCATCCAGAACAATAATTTAAACAGCGTTTTATGAGGTGAAAAATAATAGGAAGAACTGCAACTGGGAACGAGAGCTTCGACGGAGGATCGAGTTATGTATATTGCACAATGCAGTGGTCACGTTGAGCATTTCTTAAAATAAACCACACTTTTTCCTAAGACCTCTAGTAATTTACTTCAGCTTCTAACCACGATATTTTATAAACCGTTAGGAATTCGGGAAAAGTGAATAGTATAATTTTTGCTTGAAATTAGTCATTTAATTCATATAAGAAGTATAGAAGTTTGCAAGAAGCAATGCTTTTTTATTTGGTAATTTGTGTTCTATCTGGATGTATTAGGAAAAACTCTAAATCATGTTTGAAATCACAACAACATATTTAGTCAATATTGCCTATTAAAATTCAAACGCCAGCAAACAAACTTAAGTTTATAAACTAGTGTTATTCTTGGTTAGTATTTTATTTCATCTACCTTTTAAGTTAAATCAAATACTCATATAACATTTCATGAATTTGTTACTAAGTCAATTTCAGTTGCGCGTGATCGTCATATTTATTATCAATACTAAGCTTCGTGCGGAAACTTATTCGACGACTAATCCCAATTTTCTCCAACCGCGTCTCTGTATACATATTGCAACTTACGTAGGTTTCTATGAGGTCGCTGCGGTGCGGGACGAAGTAGTTGTGGTCTTCCATGTCCCTTCTTTTCTTGACGCGCACGAAATGTTCGGTGGGATTGAGGTTCTTTCTGGAACAGGCGCTAGTTAGGAATTCCTCGACCGACATCGCGTCCCTAACGTAAACAGTTGCGGTCGCCGAATCGGGGAGGGAAACTTTGACTGTTTTCTCGGACTCCTCGCGGGAATTCATCTGGAAAAGGAAGAAAGGGAAAATTTCTGTTTGCCATCATTGACGTAATTACTGATTCAAATCATTAACCTGTAATTTAACTTTGTGAACAATACGTGAATTTCTTATTATTTTAGTTATTAAAGTTGATGTGTTTTTATTTAAACATGGAAAATGAGTTGCAAATAACCTAAGTGCAGTTGCGGCCCTTGGAAACTCGGACACTTAAATACGGAAACTTTTTAAGCAGTGTACTTTTTTTTTAAATATTATTCAAATCAATTATTGGCGTTGAATGCAAAATGTATTGAAAAAATAGTAAGTTAAAAAAAAAGATTAATAAAACTGCAGATAGCTCTACTTAAATTTCAAAAATATCATTTCAAAAATCGAAATACAAAACTTTACCTTAAAATTAGTATTTATAAAAAAAAATTAAAAAACTAGCTGCTAATAGAGGTTAATATTTTATTGAAGCACCATCGGAATCTATAACGCTTTTGAGGCGTCTTGGCGTTGACGATACCGTACTCAGCACACATTCGTTTTAACGGGATTTCGGGCCAGATTTTTAAAATGGTTTGAATCAATTCTTCCCGGTTTTGTAGCAAAACTTTGTAGTTGATTTTCTTGACCATGATTCCTCAAAAGTTCTCTATGGGATTTAGACCCGGGCTTCTCGCTGACCAAGGTAATATCTATACTCCATTAGCTTCTAAAAAATTTCTAATAGTATGAATTCTGTAGCCATCACGTTGAAAAATAAAATTGTTGCCGAAGACCGGAATTACTGACGGTAACATGTATTGTTCAAGAATATCTCTGTATACAACAGCTACAGTCTTTCTTCAACGAAAACATATATTCTCAATCCTCGTGCACTTATCCAACCATGAAACATTGACTAAAAATCGTCCAATGCGTTTGCATTTGCGATCGTATTGTTCTGTATACCTTTCGCTAATTGGTCTATATACTCGAATACGTGCACTGCTACAGGTCTGAAAAGTATTTTCGTCCGAAAAAAACAGTATATCTATATATATATATATATATATATATATATATATATATATATATATATATATATATACCGGGTGTATTATGACAAACCTTTGTGGCTGTAGCTTCCTTATATTTTATCTGATTTTAATGAATGATATGGCAAACTAGATCGTTTTTAAAGCACTGTAACCTGTTTTTTTAAAAAAAGATTTTTTGACATTTCGTTTTTGACAGACAGTAGTAAATTTTTTTTTTAATTGTACTA
Organism: Melolontha melolontha; assembly: GCA_935421215.2. Taxonomy (NCBI): domain Eukaryota; kingdom Metazoa; phylum Arthropoda; class Insecta; order Coleoptera; family Scarabaeidae; genus Melolontha; species Melolontha melolontha. The sequence goes on along the minus strand of OW285237.1, from coordinate 159,347,013 downwards.
CATATTTTTTTTTACTTATTCTAATAAACATTTATTTCCTGAATACACCTCCATTAAATTGAGTGACAAATTTATTATTATTAAAAAAAAACTACGAAATTTACAGAAATCAAGCTATCATATATTTTAATGAATCAAATGTTCGAAATTGGCCCCATTTTGTTCCAGACACATTTGACACCTTCTATTAACTCCAACTGCTGCGTTTAATATAAGATTTGGTGGTATTTCATGACATACTTGTACTATTGTTCTTACTAAATCATCTCTGGTATCAGGTGGAGTCAAATAGACATGATCTTGAATGTAAGACCACAGAAAGAAATCCAGTGGATTCAGATCTGGCGATCTAGCAGGCCATCGAATAGGTCCGTAAGTGCCCATCCATCTGACGCCAAAATAATTATTTAGAAAATCAGTATTCATTCGTGCATTATGGGGTGTGGCACCGTCCTGTTGGAACACCACCCTGTTTAACTCAGCAAGTGGCAACTCATCTAAATAATCGCCTAATTAATTGCGTAACAAATTATTATACTTTTCTTGGTTTAGATTACCCTCCACAAAAAAAGGCCCTACTACTCTATCGCCTAAAATGCCACACCATACATTTACACTGAACCGATTTTGAAAATTGTGTTGCATCACAACATGGTTATTTTCAGTGCTCCAATGGCGATGATTATTTCTGTTGAATACACCATTTTTCCCAAAAGTGCATTCATCTGACCACAACACACGACGATAAAAAATTGGATCTTCCCTTAGTTTATTCATGAAAACCGTGCAGAATTGAACCCTTCGTTGAGGGTCGTTTTCACCGAGAGCATGCACCTTCCGTGGTTTATAAGGAAAGAACTTGTGCTTCTTCAGAATGTACTGAACTGTAGAATGTGATACCTGCATGGAGTGAGCAATTTCTCGCGTAGACGTATTAGGGTTTTCTTCCACATAGAGCAAGACACTTAATTCTAAATTTTGATCTTGAATTGGACGTGCGTTTATTTTCGGTTTTTTGAATGATCCAAAATTTCGTACGAGCCTTCCAAACTTATCGGCACTTGGACGCAGTCTGTCAGGAAAACGATTTCCATAAAGTCGCAAAGCAGCTGCAGAATTTGTTCCGCATTCAAAATATGCTTGAATCGTATCCACACATTCGCCATTATCCATTTCAATAACAAAATTTAGAAATAAATCGTTGAAAATGTTATAATGAATGTGTGACTGACAGATGTCACAGCTCTCTTCGAAAATTTACAAACACTGTAAATAAACACTGTAAATGTTGTTGTTGACCCACCGCTCACTGATAACATTGGTTTGTAATCCTTTATGGGCTATATAGTATTGAATGTAAGTGATTTTAAATGGTACACACATTTGCTGGTAATAAAATGAAATAGAGTATTTAAAATGCATTTAAGAAATCTCTGTGTTCGGAAAAACCAGAATAAATCGAACTAAAAAAAACCTTCAATTTCTCGATTTTTTTTCATACAAGGATATCGTTGTTTACAGTTTCATATTCAGAAAAAGTAATATATTTGAATAAGAAAAAAGAAAAGTATAGTGCAATTTAAAAAAACACAGTTTGCAGATGTCTGTCAAAAACAAAGTGTAAAAAAAAATTCAAAGCGGATCACGTTGCAGTGTTTTTAAAACGATTTAGTTCGACATATAATTTATTACATTCGGATAAAAAATAAAAAAGGTACAGCACGAAAGGTTTTTCATAATACACCCGGTATATATATATATATATATATATATATATATATAACGTTTACAGGCCTCTCAGGCCCATTGCTTGGTCATGTTATTCCATTTCCTTATATCCCTTCCCAACAGTCTCCAATTCTTGAGTCCCTTCCTTTCTACATCCTCCATAACCGCCTCCCGCTACCTTCTCCTCGATCTACCCTGCCTTCTCTTTCCATTAGGTATCCTCCATCCTATATCTTTAATTAACCTCTGAACGTTCGTTCCCCTCTCCCATCCTGCTTCCGTCCTCTTTCCTCCGAAAATCCTCCTAAGTATCCTTCTCTCCCAGACCTTCAACTTATACTGCACTTTCTTAGTCATTATACACAATTCGCAGTCATATGTCAGCGTTGGTCTGAATACCGATTTATATAATCCTATCTTAGTTCTTTTTGAGACCTCTTCTGATTTAAGTATTCTGTTCAACCTTCCTCCACATCTATTACTTTTTGCCAGTCTTAAGTCTATCTTCATGGCCTTGCTACATTTGTTGTCTATTAAAACTCCTAAATATAAACAATTCTCTACCTCTTCAAAGGTCAATACTTCTCCATCCTTGTTTTGCACCTTGAACGTCTCTCTTAACGCGCCCTTCACCCTTAACCGCCTTTAATCTCCATATATCTGCATTTCGTTCTATTTATCTGAAGGCCCAAATTGCTTGCTGCATTTATAAACGACTGTGTCTTGGACTGCAGCTCTTTCTTACTTCTTGCCATTAGTAGAATGCGTATGCAAGACACTGGTGGCTTCGATTGAAAATCGTAACCCTGCGGTTTATATCTGCGTCTCTTATAGCTTTTTCCAGGACTATATTTAATAAAACGTCATTCTAACAAGGTTTACCAACTTCCCAGGGATTTTAAAATCTTCCAACACTTTGAACAGTTTCTCCCTATGTATTGAGTGGCACGCTGCTTCAAAATCTATAAGAATACATATATACTGGGATCTCATATTCATAGCAACCTGTTAGAATTTGTTTCAGCATATATATCTGGTCTGTCGTTGATCTATACCTGCTAAAACCTCCTTGATATTCTCCTATTAAATAATCCATAAATACATCTACTCTTCTCTTTATCAGCGGTGCCACCACCTTATAAGCTGTGTCTAATAAGGCAATACCTCTATAGGTACTGCATTCTATCACGTCACCTTTCTTATAAAGGAGCGATATCACTGCTTTGTTGCAGCCTTCTGGCATGGTTTCATTTTTTCAGATTTCCTTTATTAATTCGAATTTTAATGTTTCTCCCGCATATTTTTAATTTTCTGGTGTTCTTCCTCTTTTGGCTTCGGTACCTCTTTCTGATAATCCTTCTGCTGACACGTTATTTCTTCTTCTTGCTCATCCGTGCTTAGAAAATCTTGGAAATATTGTTTCCATCTCTCGCATATCTTTTCTTTGACTCTAATTAAGTTGCCTTCTTTGTCTTTGCAGAAACCCATCTGTTTTCTAGGTCCTGATCGTATATTTTTTGTGTTCTTGTAAAATCCTTTAATTGTTTCGACCTTTGCTTGATGTAAATCCATATCACTAATAAATAAAACACACATAAGATGTTTTAGATTTACACTTTATTAATAAAATAACGACAGCTGTTTCGCTAACACAGTAGCTTCTTCAAATTCAACTTAAGACTAAAGATACATACAAGATACAGCGTTAATCAGGTAGTTGACGCAAGTTAAAATTCTAGGAACTATTACATTTATATTTTGCTTTTTAAAAACTATACAATGTGCTACTTGTGTGAGGTTTAAGTATAAAAATATAGTATAAGCAACTAAGAAATAATATATCAATGGGTGAACAGATTTAACAGTGGGGATGAATTCAAGTCTAATTTATCGTTTAGTAACATTTCTGAGTTTTTAAGTTTATTAATTTCTAAAGATTCTAAACAGTTTAGTTTTCTACCTTTACTTTCTACATGTATGGTGTCGAATTATAAATTAAATTCGTGCTCATTCTCTATTAAATGATTAGAGTAGGTAGAGTCAGTTTTCTTATTGATATAAGAATGATAGTGGTCTTGGATTCGTTTTTTAAACGTTCTACCTGTCTGTCCAATATATGTTTTGGTACATGATCCGCATGATAACTTATAGACTCCTGATTTATTGTCTTTGGTAGTTTTTTCTTTATTATTTTTAATATATTTGGCTAGATTATTATTAGTTTTATAAGCAATATTAATGTTTTCTTTTTTAAGTAATTTTGATTGACTTAAATTATCAAAATTCCTTAAAAAAGAAAACATTAATATTGCTTATAAAACTAATAATAATCTAGCCAAATATATTAAAAATAATAAAGAAAAAACTACCAAAGACAATAAATCAGGAGTCTATAAGTTATCATGCGGATCATGTACCAAAACATATATTGGACAGACAGGTAGAACGTTTAAAAAACGAATCCAAGACCACTATCATTCTTATATCAATAAGAAAACTGACTCTACCTACTCTAATCATTTAATAGAGAATGAGCACGAATTTAATTTACAATTCGACACCATACATGTAGAAAGTAAAGGTAGAAAACTAAACTGTTTAGAATCTTTAGAAATTAATAAACTTAAAAACTCAGAAATGTTACTAAACGATAAATTAGACTTGAATTCATCCCCACTGTTAAATCTGTTCACCCATTGATATATTATTTCTTAGTTGCTTATACTATATTTTTATACTTAAACCTCACACAAGTAGCACATTGTATAGTTTTTAAAAAGCAAAATATAAATGTAATAGTTCCTAGAATTTTAACTTGGGTCAACTACCTGATTAACGCAGTATCTTGTATGTATCTTTAGTCTTAAGTTGAATTTGAAGAAGCTACTGTGTTAGCGAAACAGCTGTCGTTATTTTATTAATAAAGTGTAAATCTAAAACATCTTATGTGTGTTTTATTTATTAGTTCTTGTAAAATCTTTTTCCTTCTATACTTTCCTCCAATTCTGCCACTTCTTTTTCCATGAGGTTTCTTTCTGGATTATGCACATCTTTTTAGCATTCTTCCGTTGCAATTCATAGTTCCTTCGGACATCTTCCGTTTGAGTTTGCAATAATGTTTGCCAGAGACATTTTTTCTTATATATTTCGGCTTTACATTCCTCATCCATCCATTTGTTCTTTTTATAACGCTTTTTCTTTGCCAAATTATTCTTCGAAGCGTTTTTTACAGCCTTTTCTATTGATCATTTTCTGGTAATAGCCAGTATACTTTTAAGAAGAACCGAAAACAAATTAGTAAGAGGACTGTCAGCTATGATATGGAAGATCTCCAAAAGACGGAGGTAGCAAGAAACTACCAAGAAAATATTTCTCAGGTTTACGCACAGAAGAGAATGCAGAACGGGGATGGAATAGAAAAGCGATGGTTTCTACTCCATCCCCGTTCTGCATTCCCTTCTGTGCGTAAACCTGAGAAATATTTTCTTGGTAGTTTCTTGCTACCTCCATCTTTTGGAGATCTTCCATATCATAGCTGACAGTCCTCTTATTAATTTGTTTTCGGTTCTTCTTAAAAGTATATAGGCTATTAGCAGAAAATGATCTGAACCTGCTTCTGTCCCTCTATACGTTCGTACGTTGGTGATCATTTGTGCTTCTTCCTCCCCTAAAAAACAATGTTTTCCCAAAAGTTATTGTCATTGTTTACGAGTGCATATTGTTGCGCAAAACGTAGTCTTAGCGTTTTGCTTGCCTCGGTTAAAATAATCTTATTCACAGCAGCTCTATTTCATAGTTCACTTTCAATCATTTTAGTTTCAATCATCCTCCTGGAAAATTTGTGTTAGTTTTTCCTTGCACTGCAGTCGCAGAAAATTCACCAATTGCACATTTGCATTATGATTTGATATTTTTCGTCTCCCAGTGCCTTATTTCCTTCTGATGAACCCAGCTTTATCGAACTAATACGGTGTTTTTGTCTACATTTATTTCTTCTGATATGGTTATACTCATTTAGTCTCTCAATTTGGTTTTGATAATAGATTTTTGTAATTCTAATAATTGCAGCATTTTAAAAAATAATTTGACTATGGATTTGTCGAATATGATAATGTCATCAAAATTTTGACATTCACGGCAAAATCTAGTGTCTGAGATTTCAAGGGCCGCAACCGCACAATTGCTTTTTTAATGTTAGTGACGTGAAATTAAATTTAACAGAAACATTATCTGTTTAAAGTGGAAAAGCTTTTCTTTATGATAATAGACATCACGCGTATATAAACAGTAAAAATTGCAACTCGTAAAGCACTATATACCTATTGGTATAAGTGGAATATAAACTGTAGATTGTTCCACATAAAGCAATACATAAACACCCGTTTCGTATCTTAATGAGGTAAAATGGAAGCAACTTTATCCATTTCTGGCTTTCGCCCGAGAAAGCGTTTCGAAATAGGAAACGATTACTTTGCTCTATAGTAGAGTGAAGTGAATATATGTGAAATTACCAACATTTACGGGTTATAAAGCTAGGACTCTAAAGGCTACATAAAGCTGTTAAATAGAAACGATAACTTTATCGTTAATTCTATAACTTTTACTTTATTTTATTAACTAAAATCAAAGGAACCTCAAATATTCCATGCACTACAGACAATTTGCTTCTTCAGAAAAATTAAAAAATTATAAATGTCATCGAATTGTTTTTATTATTTGTTCTAATCAACATTTAAGTAGATACATTCTCAAGACAATTTCCTGAAAAGTAGCCACAGAAATAATCTTAGAACCGCACCTACCATACTAAATACGCAAAATATATTACAAAATAAAATAATGTAATAATTATTTAGTTACATTTTAAGTGTTATGCTGTAAAGTATAACACGTCCGATTGAAATCGATCGTATTTTACCAAAGTAAGACTGGCGAAATAGCAAAAAATAAAAGTTGTAATAATGCGAAGGCGGATTGACATATAAGGCCTTCCACAACGCCATTGTGTCAGTAATGGTAATAGAAATACGTTATAACTTATAAACGATAATTTCGAATATCTTGTCTTAGTATGCAGTTTGATTTTCATATGTACCGTCGTTGAGCAACTGTCATTTATACTTGAACTACATTAAAAATTTTAATATCATCAGAATAATTCAAGGCATTAGAAGGCAAGTAAATCATTTATAAACAGTCAGAACAATAAGGGTACTAGAGTGTGAAAGTTGCTAGGTTAGTTATAATAGTCTATGAAATTGAAGGTAAACATTTTTCATCAGAGACTGAAGTTCGAGCTGGTATTCGAAACTGGATCAACTGTAAACAAGAAAGGTTTTTCATGGACGGAATGAAGAAATGTATTCAGAGTTTGGAGAAATATGTTGCACTAAATGTCGATTACGTAGAAAAATAATTATATACATTGGTAATACGATAAATTTATACTCTGTTTCAAGTTATAGTGCGAACGCAAGCTGACGTGTAAATACTTTAATTAAGCATCCTGCGGCGAGGGTCTAGCGAAATACAAACAGTGATTATAATATAAGCATGGAAACCAGAGAAGCATTAAGTATAAACTTTTATAATAGGAACTTAATTTTGTCTACATATATTATTAATCGATTGACGAATAATATCGACTGGCCATATTGGAACTTGCCTTGGATCCTTTATCCCTTTTCCTTTTTATTGTATGAACATTTGACAATTTTGTATAAATATAAATATAAATTCGTTTCAAGTTATAGTGAGATGACATAAATAAAACCGTGGTAAACACAAATTTTAGATTCCTTGAATTTATCTAGGCCGGCTTAAGGGTAGTAAGAAAACAAAGTAATTAATGTAAATCTATATTTTTATTATTTGAATACTGTGTACTTACTCATATGTAATAGTTTAATAAAATTTTCATTGTAGTTTATTAAAAACAATTAAAGTGATCGGGCGTTATAAATTCAAAAGTATATGATGTTTAGACTTTGGGAAAATAGTAGTGGAGTTACTTTAAGAGAAGGTGTTCCAGTGGATGTGGATGCTGGCGACTGGAACGAAATGTAATAGAAAACAAAGACAGGATTTATCTATGAATAAAAAGCAAATTGTATTAAATATCTACAACCGTTTAATGGAAATAGATGAATTATTTATTTCAAAAACTCTCCTAAAAACTGCACAAACTACTAAAATAACGGAATCAAAATTGCGAATGTTGGTGTTTCTGAAAGTAAAAGAGATGTGATAGCGAACAATTTAAAAAAGTTACTTTGAGAGATGTCGATGTAGTTCGGCAGAAGATATACTAATTTTATGGAAAAAATGAAATGCCCACAGTTGATAATTTACATTAATGCTGTAAGTTGATAGGTTACGTTAATGTTGCATTAATAAGTCATGATATTTAATTTTCAAAGTCAACACTGTGGAAATTGTTAAAAGCAAACGAATTTAAATACAAGAAAATTGATGAAAGGCAGTGTATAATGGATAGTTCGAGAATCTGTAAGTAGTGGTACAATTACTTACTTGCTAGCGACAGATATAGACAACAAGAAAGAAGTATTTATTACCTCGACAAAACGTGGTATGATATGCATGATATTGTAAAAACGCGCTGGAGTGATAATTCAGATCAGTACCAGTTGATGTTCCTGCATCAAGAGGAAAGAGACTGATAATACTGCATTGCAGATGTACAAATAGTTGGGTTGAAGGAGCTGCGTTCTTGTCTGCAAAAAACATAAAAAATTGTTCCTTAGATTACCGCGAAGACATATCGGTATCGATATTTGAAAATTGATTTGAAAATATTTTAATACCAAAGTTAAGCACAAATAGCGTGATTATTTTTGATAATGCTCCATACCACTCTCGTTTACAAAAGAGAGCTAGCTGTCGAAGTATCTGTATGATCCCGAAAGAAAAACAATCGACGGTTTGGATCTTTGGAAATGAGTTGGGTCGAACAGAAGTTAGTTGAGAACAAAATCGAAAAAATAGATGGTCGCCATATTTTTTGGGATTATTATTTTGCATCAAGTTCTGCAAAGTGAAAGTTGTCCAAGAGGAAAGTTCATCTTGCGTCATGATAGACTCGAGCTGACACTGCTACTCGAACGATCGAATATTTGAATGGCTGAAACATTGAAATAGTTCCTTATAGTACAGATCAGGTACATAATAATTTCTTTTTGTTTTGACGGAGGCAGAGTAAGTTAAGTTAAGACGTATTTAAAAATGAAATAAACAATTTATCAAGGTAAGATTGCAGAAAATGTTTTGAAATTGGTTTCACAGACGAAAAAACGTTGGAATTAATAAATACTTTGAAAAATTATAAATGTCTTTTGTCAAAAAATTGTGTATTACATTACTAAGATAAACAAAAAGGAAATATTCCTCACATCTATTATTCAGGAAACAATTTTGTTACGAGGGCTGGTTGATTAATTCGCGCAATTGTACAGAAACAAAGGAATAATTTAAATAAACGAACTTTATTTTTCTACATAATATCCTCTTAATTCCATACATTTAGTCAATCTGTGTTTAAATTTCTTTATTCCGTCTCAAATGTGATTTCCTTCTAACTCTGCAAAATAATCGTCCACTGTTGAACTTAGCTCTTCATTTGTGCGGAACTTTTAGCCTTCGAGAAAATCTTTTAATTTAGGGAATAGATAAAAGTCAGATGACGCTAGATCTGGCGAATATGAGGGGTGTGGTACTAATGCGAACCTTAATTCTTCACTTTTTCTTGAAGCAACCGCACTGAAAGCCACGGGTACATCATCATTGTGAAAGAGCACCTTTTTCTTAGTCTAGTCATTCGCAGACGCTACCGCGGTAGCTGTCTCCAAACGATCTAGAAGATTTGCGTAATATTCGCAGTTTACGGTTTTGCCCTGAAGAGAGTTTACCAACAATATTCCTTTTGCATCGCAAAATATTGATGCCAGCATCTTTCCCGCCGATAAAACTGTCTTGGCCTTCTTCGGATTTGGTTCTTCACGTTCAGTCCACATCTTCGATAGTTGCTTAGATTCGTGTGTATAATAAGGAACAAATGCTTCGTCACAAGTAACAAATCTGTCGTGTAGTGTTTGAAAATTTCTAAATTATTCATCGATATTTGACAGCGAACACGTACTTGTTCCGCCGTCAGTAAACGCGGCACCCAGTACGAAAACTTTCTCATATCAAGTTCTTCTGCAAAATATAAAGCACTCCTTACCTTGAAATGCCCATTGCCTCTACTATTTCTAGTCGGTTACTTAGCAGCAAATCATAGGTTTTATCCACCCCTTCTGGACTTGTAGCTGTTTTCAGGCGTCCACCATGGGGATCATCTTCTAAGCCGCTCCTGCCACCCTTAATTAATTTCCCCATTTTTTTATGCTTGTATACGAAGAACAACTCCCACCCAATATATCTCGCATATCATCATGGCTTTCGGTAAAGGACATGCTTTTTTTAAAACATACTTAATCACTGCACGATTTTCAAAATTATCCATTTACACTTAATTAGTAGCAAGGTCAAATTAAAAAAATTGCCTACGGAACACGCTATGTCATAAATTTATCAAACGCTAACAGTAAACTGATAAGGCGTCGATTGTCAAAATGTGACACGCTATGTTATAAATTTATCAAACGCTAACAGTAAACTGACAATGCGTCGATTGTCAAAATGTGATGTCTATTTTTTTTATTTCACGCTAGGCGATCGTGCGAATAAGTCAACCCGCCCTCGTATTTTAGAATTTATTTCTCGTATAAACTATAGGCATTTAAAATAAGCAAAAAATTAAGGAAAGAAGACGGGGCATGTTAGCGAAAGGTGTGTTGTTTTTGCAGGATAATGCCACGGCACACAAATCGCCCATTACCATGAATACAATTCTGGATTTAGGGCTCGAATTACTGGGACACCGGCCCTAGCCCCCTCAGACTATTATCTATTCCCTCGATTGAAAAAAAGTTTAAAAGGACAACAATTTTTGTGTAACGACGAAGTAATAAAAGCTGTGAGGCTTTAAAGGGTTAAAAAGGCGTTGCAGGATCGCCATATTAAGTACATTAATATAAGAGGAGACTATGTTGAGTAAGGAAATATTACCCAACTTTAAATTGTTTCAATAGTAGGCTAAGAATATATCTCATTAATTGACGTTGTAGACACTTCTTGGTGAAACATTTTAGTAATTAATTCTTGATGTACTTGGTAGGAATAACACATTTGGCTATATTTCACAAATTTGATTATATTTCTCTAACGTATATGTCTCGGCTGTTATGCCATTCTCAAAGAGTTTTTTACAACTAACTTAATCTACGTAACAGTGTAACTAATTACCAAGTTTTGTGATGAGGTAGTGGTTAGATGATGTTTATAAAGGTGCCTATGATGGGGTTGTTTATAAATTCTAGTTGTGTATTAGTGACTATTACATTTTATTTCTGGACTTTTTTAATTTTTAGAATTTCTAATTAATCTAATCTTTTCTCTTTACACTTTTAACTTTTTATTGCATTGTGTACTAAGTTGCAGCTATTTATATCGAGCAAATGGTTTTGCTCAATATAGTGTACCGAGAAACCTGTATTTTTAATGATATATTTCACGTCTCTTACATGTTCTGATATATGTTTTTTAATAGATCTTCCACTTTGACCAATATATATCAATTGATAAATTATTGGAGTTTTGCGGCTTTCATATGAAATATTTACAAATATTATCAAATTAGTATGTATCAAATTGCTGTCTACAAATTACAAAGCAAATCATACGAAATTTTCGATTGCAAAATATTGTCTACGTTGGGACCCAAGTCTACGGTTTGCCGGACCGTTGCTTTACTACTTAAGCCACGATAGACCTTGGTTCAAGCTATTTAGAAATGCATTATAAAGTAACAGTGGTAATGATTCAGATATCAGTTATTGAAAGTAGATGTCGGGTTTGAAAGCAGAAGACAGTTTTGAAAGAAGATGTCAGTTTTGAAAGTAGATGTCAGTTATTGAAAGCAAATGTCAGTTATTGAAAGCAGATTTCTGTTTTGAAAGCAGATGTCAGTTTTGAGAGCAAATGTCAGTTTGAAAGCAGATGTCGGTTTGAAAGCAGATGTCAGTTATTGAAAGCAGATGTCAGTATTTGACATTTACTTACGAAACTGACATCTGCTTTCAAAACAGAAATCTGCTTTTAGTAACTGACATCTGCTTTCAAAACTGACTTCTGCTTTCAAACCCGACATCTACTTTCAATAACTGGCATCTGAATCATTAACACTGTCACTTTATAATGCATTTCTAAATAGCTTGAACCAAAGTCTATCGTGGCTTAAGTGGTAAAGCAACGGTCCGGCAAATCGTAGTCTTGGGTTCAAGTCCCAATGTAGACAAAATTTTTCAATTAAAAATTTCGTATGATTTGCTTTGTAATTTGTAGACAGCAATGTTTACATTCACATTTACTTCGCAATTACATACTAATTTGATAATATTTGTAAATATTTCATATAAAAGCCGAAAAACTCCAAAAATTTATCAATTGATATACATATTTAATGAACGGCTAAGAAATTATCTAAACATTTATATATATATATATATATATATATATATATATATAGCGTCACAAGTCTTGACATTTAATGGTATATACTCCAAGATTTTTCTAGTTTACCTATTTTATCTTTGTTGTTATTTAATATAGTACCTAATTTTGTCTTATTGTTACATATAATTTTAATGTCTAAGTGTTTAAATGTTTAATGCCAAGTGTGTTATTCGTACCAAGTACATCAAGAATTAAGAATATATCGATACCCCTCGTACTTTACCTTTAGTTCGCCACCGTTAAGTACTATAAATATCATAACAAAAATTAAACTCAGTAAAATTCGAATAAATATGTCTCTTTGCTTACTATGAAAGTGCGCGAACATATTGTTGAGATATGTTTTCGTTTTACATCTGAGCTGTAAAGTGGAAACGGATGTTATGATAAGTTATGATAATAGTAGTAATAAGTATGTTATATTAAATTAATTAAAGTAAATATGTAAAAGTTCTTGTACGTCTTGGAAATGGAAATTAATTTAGCCAAGTCGTTCTATCACACATAGTAGAATTAAGTAAACACGTGAGTATATCAACAGAAACTCACCCAATTATCGTTTTAGTTATTTTAATCTGCGAACAATATTTTACCAAAAACTTTTTCATTTTTTTTTTAGAAAGAGATAAAAGACACATTATAATTAGTATTTACCTGTAAGGAGCGCCTGCTAGAACCGCTATTTGATCGTGATAACATTGGTGGTCTTCTTTTGGTAGCTCCACGTCCCGCCAAAAGATTATTCAGAAGCGACGGACTTCTCGCGCAAATGAAAGCGTGGAATGAAGATACGGTAAATACCCCTAGTTTGTTTAGGGTATTTTTCGTTGCTCTGGATACGTGTGTCAGAAGAGACTGAAAAATAAATAAGAGGATATATGAGAAAAAATCGGCAGCTTTAAAGAAGAAATTATATGTAAATGTAATGTCGGGATCTTTGAAATTTATAGAGGATGTTATTTAGAGAGTAGCACGTAAATACTTTAGATATGGGAAAAAATGTTGTTTTAATAATTCATTCATTTTATTTCTAAAAAGATTTAAATTTCTAAATAAAAATATTACATTTGCTTTAGAACAGGATAAATATTTTATTAACATTTATTTGCAACTTTATGCTTGAAAAATCTAATTTTCGCAATTTATTACAAATCTCCAGAAAGTCAACTGTAATTACTTTATAAAATCGGCAGTATTTATTTATATGTGCCTGATTGAAAATGGTTTTGTAAATAATTATCACACGTTAGTTGATTTTTTGTGAATGCATAACAAATACAGTAGATTATACGAGGCACACGCTGGAATTATTGAAATACAACAATTATTGGAAAATTAATTTATTCATGTTCAAAGTACTCCCCACCAGCATCAATGCACTTTTGTAATCGATTTTTTAACCTAAGAGCCACACTGACTCCTCCAGAACCTTCCACAAATGAAAAGCTTCCAGCCAGTCAAAAAATTGACGTATTGCTTCGTCAATCTCGTTTACCGACTCGAAACGTCGACCACGTAAGCTCTTTTTCAGATGGAAAAACAACCAGAAGTCACACATTACCAAATCAGGCGAATAAGGTGGATGTTTGATAAGTTTCACATTATTTTTACGTAAAAAATCACGAATCAGTTGTGCAGTATGTGACGATGCATTGTCCTGGTGTAACAGCAATTTGCGAATATGGATTGACTGAAAAACAGTAGGTAAACATTTTGTGATGTATCAGTTAGCTGCAACTCTACGCTGTTCTTCAAGCTTAACTGCTTTTGTTAAACACGCACTTCGAAAGAAAACTGCGTACATTGCTCTTTTCATAGACCTCTGCCTTTTTGACATCGTTGTCATCGATGCGTCTTCATGAACCCATACACGACTCTCCTGACGAGTAGGAACATCATAAAATGATATGGACGTCATCACCTGTTACTATTTTGGAAATAATGCGTTGCCCCCCTTTATTTAAGAATACACGCTTTGCCTTTTGAAAGTCATTGAGTTGATGTGTAACAATTTTCTTCATATAAAGATGATCGTGCAAAATTGTATTAACTGTTGCGGATCTAATGCAAGGTGTCTAATTCGTTTTATAAGTGCATCGCGAATTTTCTTTGATTAAATATTTCACTTTTTCAACGTTTTCAGCAGTTACAGCAGAACATGACCTTCCCGGATGATTTTCATCGCCAAGCAAAATCCGACGTCCTTTAAATTTTCAAAATGAAACACAAGTTACTTTTGATGAGACTTAATTGCCAAATTCTAGTTGCAAACGTTCAACGGGCGGTTTTACGTTTAAACTAGCTTTGAAATCGTAGTAAATCATAGCGCGAACATGTTTCCGTGACAACTCCATACTTCAACTCACAATTGTGTGTACCACTTGTACTATGTGCCAGATGCCATTACAACTGGTTATCACAGACGACTAACTAAAGAGCGTAATTTATAAAAATGCAACGTTGCCATCTCTACATATTTTACTTCCTTAGCATTTCAATATTTCCAGCGCGCCCCTCGAAGTAAGAAAAAAAAATGTACTTGTATTTGAACTACTAACGTCCTGTTGATATTTTGTGTCGTGACACCTGGCCGCAAGGGCCCATTCACAACAGACAACAATGAGAGTGATTGGGATACCCATAATCAGCGCGATCGTTGCAAACAACCGTCACCACCCTACAGGTAGAAGAGCAATTATTTAAATCGTTATTGACACTGCAGGCCAGTATACAAGCAGATACACTATCCATCCGGCAACAGAAAAACACTTTTAGCTCACATGGGTTCAAATACTACCCCGTGAGTCCAGCTCGAACCTCCATCGGATACTCGACCTTAGCGATACTAGTCATAAATATCACTGGTGGACAGTAGGATAAACAAGCATATTTACCAATTTTGCTTGTGACTTGGTGGGACAAGCTCGGATTCATGGAATCGCTAGGTGATCACTTGTAGTTAAACAGTAGAACTAGTAATGACTGCGAGTGTTAGCATATGGCTAACATGACTTGAAAATATACACCTAAAAGTTAAATTTTAAATCAAGGCCTTGATCCAACCCAACGCAGAGTCAGTGGCTTCAAAGAAGTCAGTCATCTCACCTCCATATGCTGTAAGGGGGGCCCTCAGCTATAATATGGTGAATAGTCGCATTCGCAAGATGATGTCTCAGTCTCCATTTATAGAATGAGTCATGACTAGAGCTGAGGATGTTTGCGGTATAACCATGGTTATATCATGTAACCATAGTAATTTACTATGGTTACATGATATAACCATGGTTATACCGCAAACATCCTCAGCTCTAGTCATGACAAATTCCGTGGCACGTTCTTATTCTATTGAGTGTCTTCCATTCATGCGAGATAGCACCATTCCTAGTAAGGGTTCGGTAGGATCGATTATATGGGCCGCCTGAGTGGGTTTCAAGGCTTTCAATCTTCTGCTATAAGTTGTTCTACTAGCAGTAGTGGAGATCTAGAGTTCAGTCTCGACAGGTCGGCATCAGGCATGTCATTGTATACTGAAAGGTGGAGATTCAAAATTATTTGATTATTATTGTTGTCTTACCAGGCTTTCCTGTTTCCGAATGGTGAGAGGTGCAATATGGCTTAGAACTGGGAGCCAGTGTAGAGGTATACTTTCTAAACAACCGCTAATTATTCTCATGGTTTCATTGAGTTTGATGTCGATCTTCTTTGCGTGGCAGCTGTTTAGCCAGACTGAGCGCAGTATTCATCTGCCGAGTAAGCAAGGCTAAGATCTGACATTTTAGGGGTGGATGCGTTCGGACTCCAAATAGTACCGCAGAGCTTGTGGATTATGTTATTTCTAGTGTTTATTTTCGCTACATATTTTTTACATGAGAGTATTCGATCCATTGTTACTTCTAGATATTTTAGGTAAGGATTATAACGTAGCAAGTTGTTATTGAAGTACACTTGCGGCTCTAGATGTGCTTGTTTATCATTGAGGTGAAAGTACGGCAATTCCGTTTTATACATATTCAGGATTAGTAACCAGTCGGTGAAATATTTTCCCAGGATGGACAGGTCCTCTGAGAGTATATTATTAGTCTCGTCTATGGTTTTACTCCGACATCCAAGAGCCAAGTCATCGGCATATCCAAACTTTTTTGACTTTGTGTGTGCCTTGTTAGAAATTAACAGATTAAACACGACAGGTGCAAGTACCGATCCTTGAGCCAATTCATTATTGAGATTTCATTTTACTCTTGCTCACTTCTGCTATTACTTGAAAGGGCCTGTCGCTAAGCGTGTTGCTTAATAAAGATGCTGTTCAGCTGCATGGTACTACATTGAGAAATTTGTAGAGAAGGCCTTCTTTTTACACTGTATCATATGCCGCAGTCAGGTCAACATACGCCACAGTTGTCTTCAGCCGTTTTTGAAACCCTGCCTTAATGTGCGTTGTTAAGCTGATCACATGATCAGTACAGTTAGTGTTGGGTTTGAACCCAGCCTGTTCAATGGGAACATGCTTCAATATCAATGGGCTAAGTCGGTTTAATAGCAATTTTCCAGAAGCTTATAACATGAACTTAATAAAACTAACGCCCGAAAGCTTTCAGGAAGGTTCTTGGGTTTGTTCGGTTTCAAGTCTGCAATTATTTTGGATTTCTTGAAAATTATTTTACTGTTTTTCAAAAATATTCTCCTTGGTGATCGATGCACTTCTGCATTCGTTTGAACAATTTTTTACAGCATATATCTCCAAAACATGTTTTAAGGTGCAACCATGAGAATAATTAGCAGTTGTTTAAAAAGTATACCTCTACCCTGGCTCCCGGTTCTAAGCCATATTGACCTTAAATGCAAGAGCTGTACGGCGGATAACCCACACCACTGGCGTTTTGACGGGTCATATATTGAGTTGTTTGTGCCAATGTGTAAGATCTCGCACCGTTGTAATGAAGAATGATCCTGCGTCGTTGGTTGTTTCTTATTTCTCCAAAGACTTCTGACCAACATATGATTACCATTCATAATTGTTCCTCTACCAACTTTCGCGTTCCCGTATATCCTCTCGTTCTTCTCCCACCTTTGCTTTACCTTTCCCCAGGACCAATTTGCTGCACGGCTCTCCGCTCACGATGATGTGCCGC
This sequence comes from Melolontha melolontha, assembly GCA_935421215.2. NCBI lineage: Eukaryota > Metazoa > Arthropoda > Insecta > Coleoptera > Scarabaeidae > Melolontha > Melolontha melolontha. The sequence goes on along the minus strand of OW285237.1, from coordinate 159,329,524 downwards.
ATTGCAGATATATTTTACAATGATATTTTTTTAATGCCACTGTTACAAAGATTATACAACAAATAATATATTAATTCCCTATTATTGTTGATGTTTAGCTAGCGATAAGCATTTGATTGATAAGTGGAAATTACACGCTTCTTGCATCACACGACGTTATTATAGTTACGCTTTAATATGTTGCTACAAACAAAAAACACTGTCAAGAACGAAAATTCAAAAATATTTTACATTTTTTTAACCCCTCCAATCTCCATGACAAAATACGTCACTGGTTGTGTATAACTGGTTGCCTACTTGCCACTAAATCATTAACTATTCCTTTTCTATCATTTCACATAGGGAATGTATGTGTAATGATAAAAAAAGAACCTGGTATAGGATAATCCACGTCGAAAGTTGTAGTAGAAGACGAAATTTTCAAGTCACTGTTTACAACACAAATAGCATCCATCCATAAAAAAAAAAAACGTTCCGGGTACTTATAGCTTCAAAAATGTTAAACTTTATCATGTGTCAGATGGTGCCTAGCAACACTAGTGCTGCAATTTCTGGATACAAGATTAGCTACCCTCGTATAAATTGAATTCGTTCTACTGATTAATTTTTGGTTAGTTACTTTTTACCGAAATATAACATTCTAGTTTATATGCTTATGCTTTTATCGGAGGTGCTGTGAGAGGTGGCAGCGCTAGGCCTATCGGTCTAGAAGGAAAAGTTTCATGAATCTTTGACCCTAAAAAGCGGTGCGATCCACTTGTTACTTCTTTTGAATGACTTTGGAAATATTGGTGTTACCGTTTCCTACCAACGTTTGAAGATTTATTATTAAAAACCGATTGTAATTTACATAGGTATTATAGCGAATATAAAAAAAGTTCCTGTATAATTTTGTAACATTCTACTTACTAAATTGTTAATAACATAAGCGCAGTTATAAGAAAGTATAGTCCTATGTTTGATGTAAATTTAGGGAAAATCGAGCTTTAGTGCGATTATACTAAGGCCATATATTATAAACAATAAAATAAAGGTATAAAAAAGGTGCAAGTAGGAATTAAATTACGAGAAAGCGTTCTGAAGCACCCCGCCAGGGGCATTAGATAACCTAGTTACACCATTGACTCTTATTTCTACTACGCTTTTAATTACTTTCTCTATCAAACTGTGTTTTGGTCGCTTTTGCTGCTGCCATCAGGAGGAGAAATTGGTCTCAAGCATATTAGAATTTGTAAAATTCATAACTTTCGCATTGTTATCTAATTTATTTCTCAATTCAATATGTAAATGTTTTGTTAATAGATGAATTATTTTTACTATCGTTATTATGTTATTTATTTAAGTAGGCTTCTGTGACGTATTTCTGCTGATTATTTTTTTCAAAAAGTGTTCGGTCTAACCAATACAATGTTGGATTAACATTAAATATCTTTAAAAAAATTTTCCTTTAGTAATTTCTATTCAAGTTGTTATTGCGTGTATAGTATATATGTATACTATCCACGAGTAAAAACTAGGATTTTGAGTTATCAAACCAGAACATGTGCCAAATTGTCCACCGTCCAATATTTACCATGCTTTTTTGTATTTTTTTTGGAATAGTGATTTTGTGATATGATAACTACCCCATTGTCATGTTCCACCATTTCTAATCGGTGATGAATAAGATTTTCTTATACTGGTTCGATTCTAGTCGTATTCATGGTAAAGGTAATTGTAGATGTAACTAGTTCATGTTCCTTTTACAACTGATAATAATATTTGCCTGCTTATGTATCGTGATAACTAACTCCTTGAACAAGTCTTACAATCTCTAAACAGAAGTCTTCGTCGGACGTCGAATGTTTAAGAATATAAGGGTTTCTCGAATAAGATACAGATCGTACAACGTTTGAAAAATGCCGAGAAGCTTGCGAGAGTTGTGTGTGTTCAATTTTAGCACTGGTTTACGATAATCCAATCCTTATTTTGAATGTATGATCGTCTAACGAATGGATTTATTAACAGATGGATAAATCGTGTTCTTGGGTTGATGTAATTGTAGAGAAATCACTTCAGTTTGTATAATTTTGGTGTGGAGTCTCTGCTAATGGCATACATGGTACTTATTTTGTTGAAGACAAAAACGGAAACGCTATTACTACAAATCAGTTGCGATATAGAGAAAATGTTCTTGGATTTTAATAGAGAGATGTAATCGTTGAGAAATCCCTATCAGCATAGGTCTTATCTGCACATAGATACTAAATTGTCTTTATGTAACGCATTAGTATAGACTCCTTTTATGTATTGCTCCTCTCTGTATGGTCCATGGATAGATGTTAATGATCAAAAAAGGATTCAAACAGCACAGAATTCGTGTTCAGAGTTTGCGTACGGCATTAAGAAATATGAACATATTTCTAAAACTTTGTCTTCTTGTAAGTGGTTGAATATGAGAAATCGGGCTATACTACGGGCTGCCTGCATGTATCACGCATTTATTATAAACAGGGTTCCATCACACCTACATAATAAAATAACCTTCCGAACGAACGTGCATCACATTAACATTATGTCGCAGGGATTGATTACGCCACCATTACATAAAACATCACTATTCGAGCGCTCGTTTGCATTTAACATATATAAAATATTTAACGCTTTGTCTCGCAACCTGGTTTCTATATTTAAAAAACACTTGCGCCAATATTTATTCGACCATCAGCAACTAGGGGTTGTCCTTCTCTGAACGTGCGTTGCGCTAGCTTACATGATTTCTGTATTTTAATTTTTTTTCTTTTTCCGTCATCGCTGAATTTTAGATTTGAATTAAATTAGGCATGATACTATGTTGTAATTTTAATTGTATTACAAGGTTAAGTGGAGGAATGATTGTGGTGTTGTGCACCCAAAGCCAAACTTAACCTTGCGGTTTTTTTTTTCTATTTTCTTTCTGTTAGCTGTGAATTTGTTTTTTAAATTACCATTTAATTTCTTATCTTTGTTTTTGTTATGTGATAGAAGTAAAGGAAAAAAAACAAACTTTTTATTATTATTATCATTTCAGCTTGTAACATTTTGGTGTGGAGCGTCTGCTAACGGCATGCATGGTATTTATTTTCTCGAAGATAGAAACATAAACGTTATTACTATAAATCAGTTGCGGTATAGAGAAAAGGTTTTAACGCCCCGCATGTGAAATGCCACACACCAAGAAAATCTGTGAATGTGCTTCATAAAAATTTTATTAACCACGTAATTTCGCGTAGTACAGTTTCCATATCCTGTTTATTTATCCTTTTTGACTTTTCCTCCTACTGACGTTCAGGATATAACAACAGAATTCGTTTTTCGAGACAGTCTGCCGACAACGAAACTTCTTGAAGAGATTATAACTTGTGCCAAAGGGTTGCAGCAGTCTATTTTTACGAACTTTTTAACAAACATCGTACACGTTACGAGTACTGTATGGAACAAAACGGCGAGCACATCGATCATGTTTATATCTCAGAAATGCTGAAAATTCTCGTAATATTTCTCTCTTTGATTTATTTACTATCTGTTCCATGATATGAACAGTAAGTATAGTAATTATAATGTTATTCGTATCCTTCATACTTAATAGTTTAAATATGGTGCATCAACTGACATAAGCGGCATTTTAGATTTCCACCTCTCTAGGATTTAGTTATTAACAGTAGAAGTACGCCCCAGAATTGAATACCATATGCCAAAGACTACTTTGTACTGGGATCGGCAGGGAAGTATTACGTTTTTCAAAACAGTCTAACGCGGATGTTTATAAATAAATTGCACGTTTATTTTTTGAGAAGGGTGTGGGTATGGTGCCATATAAGTAGCACAAGGCAAACAAAAAAATGCTATTTAATTTTAAAAACCGACGTCATTCAAGTGGCGACCGCGTATATCCATTGTTGGAGGCGGTTGGAGAAGTTGTCCATATTACTTCCAAGCATAGGATGTAAAATTGCTCGAATTTCTCGAGTTATGTTCACAGAGTGCGTGCAACCACTCCATATCCAATCGAAATGAAATGAGGTGTCATGAAAAATGTTCTCTTATTCACATCCAAAGCAATTCAATGTTTTCTCAAGTCAAGCATCAAAAACATCCTTAACGATGTGAGTTGAACGTCACAGTGCGTACATTTTCTCTGGAAGGGCATATTCTAATTATGTCAAATCAAGCTATTTCGCACTATACAGTTACTCTATCACTATGTAAAGGTTTTTGAAAGAATTTACGTGGATTATTTTCCATTCAGTATCGGCAATTTTGTATGTTTAAGCATCCGATAAGTGAGAACGAGCCTCGACATTAGCTATCGTAATATTGTCATTTTCTAGGGTTTTCAATATCATACTAAAACGGCATCAACCACTGCATTTCTACCAGCAATGTTATACCAATCTCATAAATATCACATTTCCTCGCCGGACCCAGAATAATAGTAACTTATTTAAAAAAAAACATTTTTAATAATTTAATGTGCATTATGCGACGCACGGTTATGCACGTTATAGGACTTTCCCGAATGGTCTAGATACGGATTACTCCAGAAAACCGATGACTAAATAAACGCTCGATACATTCAATCAGTAATTGTCGTGAACGTAGTCATGAATATAAATATAAATATAAATATAAATATAAATATAAATATAAATATAAATATAAATATAAATATAAATATATTCTTCATCATGAATGAATTTCTTACAGGCTTTTCTGTCTCTTGAGAATGCCTTGGGTTCCTCCCAGATTTATTCTTATCTTTAAATATATTACCAAGTATTGTCATTCCAAGTTCTTCTGGGTCTTCCTCTTTTCTTTCTTGCCTGTGGTCTTGCCTCGTAGACTTCTTTGGTTGGTCTTGTATTTGGCATTCTTTGAACATGAACCAACTCAGACGTCTTCTTTCTATGAACGTGGATATGGGTTAGATATCTAATTCTTCTCAAACTTGTGTATTTCTCATTTTATCTTCTGGTTATTCCTCTGACTCTTTTTAGATATTTAATCTTAGTTGCTTGGATTTTACTCTTCTGTTTTTTCGAGAGTACCCAGAATTCGCACCAATACGTCAACACCGGTCTATATATCGTCTTGTAGACTTGTATTTTTGTTTTAGCTGAAATTTATGTTTTACTTACGAAGTTATTATATGCATTTAATGCATAATACAATATAATCGTTTTTTCAACTCTGGCGTTAATTTCTGCATCTTGTTTCCCTGTCTCATCTAAGATAACACCCAGTTATCGAAATTAATTGACTTGTTTTATTTTTATGTTATCTGTTGCGATATTCAGCGGTCGGTCACATATTGGCATTACTTTAGTTTTGTTTGGGTTTCTTTTCATATTATTTCTCTTTAGTATTTCGTTACAAATTTCGAGATTTTCTGTAATTATTACTATATCATCTGCAAAGTCCCCTAAGGTTATTTGTACTCTGTGTAGATCTTTGTGACCAATCTTTTGGTCTTTTTGGGTGTAGTTATCACATCATTCTCTAATGATATCATCCATAAGTACATTAAAGAGCATCGGACTTAATCCGCCTCCTTGTCTCAACCCCTCCTCCGTTTTGAATCCTTCAGATCTCTTATGTGACGTTACGTCAGACGGTGACCTAAGTGATGACGTCAACGGTTGTGCACGTTATAGGACTTTCCCGAATAGTCTAGATACGGATTACTCCAGAAAACCGATGACTAAATAAACGCTCGATACATTCAATCAGTAATTGTCGTGAACGTAGTCATGAATATAAATATAAATATAAATATAAATATAAATATAAATATAAATATAAATATAAATATAAATATAAATATAAATATAAATATAAATATAAATATAAATATAATTATAAATATAAATATAAATATAAATATTAATACTATTACTTAATTTTCGTTATAGTTAGTGTTACGTATTTATTTATTAATGTAGTTATTCTTAATTACAGTGTGTTGATATTAATCTGAAAATTTATCACAATAATATCGAAATATTACTAAAAATTTCGTGTGACGAATACAATGCAATTATATATTTCTGTGAAAATTACTATCCAAACATGCGGATACGTGTTTCGTCTTGCTATAGACACATCAGTAAATGATGCTGAGATTGCCAAAATTTACTACAATAATTCTTTTATTACATACAACTAAGTTACAAAAGACAGCATGGAATAACTTTTAGCGCTGCTTATTGACTAACGAACGCCAAATCAATCAAGACAAAGCTAATGGTTTCCACCGGACGCCCACCGCCGTAACCGACGGACAGTATGTTAGCGTATGTGTGGATAGCAATTTCTACACAAATGTGAATAATATTTTGATATTATTGAAAATTCTTTTGTTTTATACAAAAAATGATGAGGTTTTACCTATTAAAGTATGTATTAAAACATACATTGCTTTCGTTAGTAATTTATTTTACAGACTAACCTGTAGTATTTTTCCTAAGAGTCAATACGATTTACTCAGTATTTTTTCAGTTGTTGAGATAATTCAAAAAAATATGGCATTATATAGAGTATTTGTTTTTATATTTTGCTTAAGTAATTCTTTTTCTGATTAAATATGATTAAATTTTAAATATTAAAACGCAGATATAGTCAAATTTTTTATAATATACCTAGAAATCTATTTAGAATAATTACATTAGCCCAAATAAAGTTTAATCAATCTTAACAAAAGATTACGCACAACAAAAAATTCGTTATCCCTACTTCATCGTATTCACACAAAAAAAATCCGCAAAACGTTTTAATATTAATAATGGTGAAGGCGCCAACATTCATGTTATTTCTACATAATTTTTCGCAGAGGCAATTTTAGAGTGGTCTCTTTATTTCAGTATCGTAAATTTTGAAAGCTGAGGTTGACGCAAACATGAAAATACTTACTATACAAAAAAAAATAATTTCGTCTGAATGTGCAGAGATGAATATGTAACAAACAGCGCATCAGACTATCATTCAAGTTTTTATCGTTGCTTCGACCATGAATAGATCAAATAGTGGCCTACTTGCATTGAAAGCAACAAAAAATACGGTGTAATTAATAATAATGTTAACTAATTGGACTATAGTTTGTATTATTTAATCTGATTTTATATACGAGTGTTTGTATGCTTCAATTTTCGGTCACTCTTGCCGATAAATCAGCATCTTTTTCATTCGTCGAAGCTCAATAAAAAATAATCTCTAACTTTGTGCACATATACGAAATATTAGCACGAATAGGTAAGTTTTGTGTAGTTAATCGTATTTTTAGCTTTTAACTATGTTCGTTTGATATTGTAGATTTGTTTTTTGATTAATGGAAATTATCAACATTATTTTACGAACAACTATCTTTCCTAATACTTGTAAATGTGCATTAATGACAGAGCGGTGCTAATTGTACAATATATTGTTGAAGTTTGCGAAAGTTCATTCATTACTCTCGTCGCATCAACACTAGCTTAGATGTAATCGTTTAACGACGACGACCATCGCTTCGCAATGTAAAACAGATAATTCTCGTTAAAAATTTATCAAAAATAATGGAGATGCGAGAACAGATAATAGGTTGACCTTTGGTGTCTATAAGTTAATGCGTGAAGATTGTTATGAAGTATACATTGGTCAAACCGGAAGGACATTTGAAATAAGGATGCGGTAACATTAGACATGCTACAAGGACAAGAAAACGGAATCAACATCCGTCAAGAATTGTCTAGAATATAAGCACAATTTCAATACAAAGTTAAGAATTTTACATATAGAGAGGAAGGATAAAACTTGGCCTACTAAAAAGTATAGATATTAATAAATATAGAAAATTCAGTGGGGTACTAAACGATCATCTAGGCGTGAAAAACTCCCCTCTAATTAGACTTCCTTTGTAATTTGTAAACCTTCACTCTCTACCGACTATACAGGGTGTAACAGGACGAGCTTACGTTAGCCGTATCTCAGCAACTAAGCAAGTTCCATATTTGTAAATTTGCAGTTATTTAGGGCATGGGGCAAACTTTTAGGAAATGTTAGTATATATTTTCTATTTCCGGTTTTGCCGGAAGCACAATCAACTTCATCGTAGTACTTAGTGACGTATTTCTTCGGTATGCAGAAGAGTTGATGAATGATTATTGGAAGTTAGACAGCTACTAAGATGGGCTATTGAAAATTATTTTCATTTGTGTGCAAATACTATACAGGGTATTAGTATTTAATGACTTAATATGTTAAATTTCAAACACTAATTATTTCGTACTTTTAAATGGAACAGCCTGTATATTTTTATCGCAAACGGTAGAAAATTGAATTCTTCATCAAATGATATTACATTTCCCTATACCTAAAATGAATATTTAAGGAGCTATTCGCAAATTATGTGAATGTATTCCGAAACTTCGTGTGAGCGCTAAAGGTGGCTTTGAAAATTCGTCACAGTTTTAGCGTAATGTTTAATTTTCTAATGATAGTTCGATAGCGTGTTAATAAAGAAATAAAAAACAAATATATTTTTCGAGTAAAGAAGACACAGAATAGTAAAATTTATTTTCTAGAAATCTATGTTAAGAATGAATAAATAAGGTATTAAAAAGTAATAAATTATTTCAAATTTTGTTCAAAATTAGCCCCATTCAGTTCCAAACATTTATTAATTCGTTTTAGCACTTGATTGCTAGTGACCTTTTGTATTTGCGCTTCTGTTAATGAATTTAGTGCTCCTCGTATTATTTCTTTTGTTTCCTCTGCAGTTGTCACCGGAGTACTGTAAACTTTGTCCTTAACATAGCCCCATAGGAAAAAATCCATAGGGGTCAAGTCTGGTGAACGTGGAGGCCACAAGTATGGACCTGCGTTTGCAATAAACTTTCCGTCAAATAACCTCTCCAAGAATAAGTGTACATCTCTTGTGCTGTGAGCCGGTGCACCATCCATTTGATACCAAGCAGTATTTGATTCGATAATAGGCAGTGTATCAAGTTCTTCTTCCACAATATTGCACAATATATCTAAAAACCTTTCGCCATTTAAATTTTCGTTAAAAAAATGTAGACACAGTATGCGATTATCTTTTATTGCGCAAAAAACATTAAATTGCCAACTTTCCTGATATCCCCTTTCTCTCGTTACATGGGGATTTTCGGCTGCCCAAAAATGACTGTTATGTTTATTAAAGAGGCAATTTTTGGTAAGTTTAGCTTCGTCTGTCCAAATGATTTTCTTCGTAAAATATTCGTCGTCCTGACAAGCTATGGTGAAGAATTCACAAAAAATGACCCTATTTAAGAAATCCTGCGGATGTAAGTGCTGTACCTGCTGGTATGAAAATGGTCTCCATTTATGTCTTTTTAATACCCTTTGAATGGACATTGTTGAAATTTCCAAAGTTGTCGCTGCTTCTCGAAGAGATGTAGTGGGGTTGGTATAGAAATATCCCATAACACCAATTTCAACTACTTCGTCATCAATTATTTTTTTTTTTTAATTTTGGCCTAAACTGTCCATGTTCTAAACAATTTTTAACTAACTGTCGCACTACATCTTTAGATGGAATTGATCTGTCCGGACACCTTTGTCGAAATAAAGCACATGTTCGACTTAAAATTTTTCCGGACTCTCCATAAATTAACAATAAATTCAGGTAATCCTGATTTGTCAATCCTAAACGTGACATTTTCGTATACTAGATTAGGAACTGTGTGATATACTAGGAAGTTTATTAACACGCTATCGAACTGTCATTAGAAAATTAGACATTACGTTAAAACTGTGACGAATTATCAAAGCCACCTTTAGCGTTCACACGAAGTTTCTGAATACATTCACATAATTTGCGAATAGCTCCTTAAATATTCATTTTAGGTATAGGGAAATGTAATATCATTTGATGAAGAATTTAATTTTCTACCGTTTGCGACAAAAATATACAGGATGTTCTATTTAAAATTACGAAATAATTAGTGTTTGAAATTTAACATATTAAGTCGGTAAATACTAACACCCTGTATAGTATTTGCACACAAGTGAAAATAATTTTCAATAGCCCATCTTAGTAGCTGTCTGACTTCCAATAATCATTCATCAACTCTTCTGCATACCGAAGAAATACGTCACTAAGTACTACGATGCATTTGATAAAATTTACATAAAAAACAAGTTAGCTATAAAACGGTAATGTTTACACCAGTCGAAATAAATGATCTATACGCCAAATTTGTTGCTGAATTCAATTGTTTGAGAAACAATTGGGTAATCTATTTAAAAAAATGAAGTTGATTGTGCTTCCGGCGAACCGGAAATAGAAAATATGTACTAATATTTTCTAAAAGTTTGCCCCCATGCCCAAAATAACTCTGCAAATTTACAAATATGGAACTTGCTTAGTTGCTGAGATACGGCTAACGTAGTCTCGTCCTGTTACACCCTGTATATACTGGCCGCCATATGTTAATGAACACCCAGTAAAGATTGATATATTTTAATGAAATTTTCAGGAAAGACGAATTTTATTCGTATTAAGAAACGATGAAAATTTCAATAAGATACAGTTGTAACAATTAATAATAAAACTAATAATGCGTAGGTGATCCTCTACTTCTTACAAATTCAGCTACTCGATTAGGCATACTCGAAATAAGTGCATCTAAGGTAGTCTGTGGTATGCTATCCCAAACTTCTAAAATCTGTCGTCGGAGAATTTCTATATTGTTTGAGGGTGGCTGTAAATTATTCATCCTTCGTCCTACCATATCCCATACGTGTTCTATAGTGGATAAGTGGAAGCAGATCAATATTAGCATTATTCATATACTCCATAGTAACCCTTGCGGTATGTGGCCGCGCATTATCGTGTTGAGAAATGGGATTTACCAGATCTTGCAGATATGGGATTAAAACTGGTCTCAACATATTATTTATAAAACGATTCGCATCTAATGTTCCTTGAATAATTACTAAAGGAGATCTACTTCCATAGCAGATAGCGCCCCACACCAATACACCTTGAGTTAGAGCCGCATGTCGTTAATGAAAAAAACTGCAAATTTCTTCTTTGTTCAGGACGTCTTCTGACCATTCTGCGACCATCATAAGACCATAAACAAAGACGACTCGATTCCATTCCTCATTCCAATGCAACCTATCATTAGCCCATTCCAGCCGTGTAGTTCGATGACGTGGAGTTAGAGGTAAACAAAGAAATGGACGGTACGATCTAGGTCCAATAAATCGAATTCTTGGATACACAGATTGTATGGAGATCTGTTGATGAACTAAACCTCTCCATCTATCACCAACTTCTCTTGTTGACGAAAAATGGTCTCTAAGAGCCAAAAGTCGAAGAGCACGATCTTCACGACCGGTTGTGAGTCTTGGACGTCCAGGTCGTGGACGTCGTCGCTCCTCAGTATTTTCTCTCCATCTTCGCCAATACAGAGCAATTGTAGCAACACTGCAGACCACATGATTAACGACATCACGAATTGATAATCCGGCTTCTCGTAAGCCGACTATTCTACCACGTTCAAATTCCATTAATTGATAGGAGGCATTTCTTCCCACTATGATATAAATTAAGCTTGCACGTATGCTTTATAGTGACACTTAAGTAAACAACGCCAAATAAATTTCAAAAGAATTTAAAATAGAAACAAACAACTATTAAATACTAAATAAGATGAAGGGAGCTAAATAGGAATATGAAAGAAATTAAACAGGTATATTAATATATCGTAATTCCACGATTATTCTCAATCACCGATTCTAGGCGAGGCAGAATTTAAAGAAAAAATGGCCTGATAAAAGTGTGGATCTTCTTTGAGGGTATTCCAAGAATTGAATTTATTGTCTATTATTATTTATATGGTACCTTGATTATTCTTCCGTTGTATCCTATTGAAATTTTCATCGTTTCCTAATATGAGTAAAATACGTCTTTCCTGTAAATTTCATTAAAATATATCTACGTTTACTGGGCGTTCATTTACTTGTGGCGGTCAGTATAATTTAGAAGTAATCTGTAGTATGTATTTAACAAAAACATTTTTAATAATGTAAAATTATTGGTGTTCTCCACACTCGATTCTTAATAATATTTTTATATTGTTAAAAATGAACTACTCGAGAATGTTTCAAATTATTTTAGTATGTATTTGTTAATCTTCTAGTTTGGTGAAACAATTGTAGTGTATTAAAAATTATTTGAATTTTTAAAATTAGTTCTTCAATCTACAATAATATCGAGTTTCTATTCGTATTCTCTTAATCAATCAATTGTTGTTAAAGGCATGTTATTAATGGTGTTTTTTTAATTCTATGTAGTATGATATTGCTTAATAATTCTATTATCCACTAAGTGATAACTTAGTGAATAGTAGAATAGGAATTGTTTGCTTGCAACGTCGTGTGAATACAATACTAAGAAAGTAAATTGTTTTCCGAAAACATTTGAATAACAACTTCTATTCGAGGGTACACTGTATATACTAATACCTAGATTAAGTGTATTTACACTTTTCGAGTTAAACGCTCGTTTTTAATTTTGGCATATTAAATTCATATTTAAATTCAATATGATTAGTTACGAAAATCTAGTACATAAAGTAAGAGACGATAATCCACGGGTTTAAAATACAGCGCTAATTCTTCCCAATCCTTACAACAGCTTTCATCGAACTGATTTGGGCAGGAATCTATTCTTCTTCCAATTAGAAATTCCGAAATTAATTCGATAATTTTATTCATTAAACACCAATTACTAAATTATAGTTGATCATGAAAATCTCATTACTAAGCCCTGAATCGCATCAATAATGTGCTTAAGCGAGCTTTCGTATTGTACGTCGTAAAATGTAGATGTATTATGTAGTTAGAATAAATTGGATATATACTATTTGTAGATTAAATGCTGCAGGTCACGTATAGTGTACAATCCTTTATTTAGGTTTTTTATAAAGCATTTATCATTTTAAGAAAATAGTTCTTGATAATTACTGAAAACTATTTTCCAACTTGGTGATTCCTAAAAATACCTAGCGTTTTTTCGAAGCAGCGTTTGTTTTTCAGATACATTCTAATAGATTGTTGTTCAAATAAAAGGCAGAAACATGAAATAATGATACCTTTAGGCGCGAAATTTATAATTTCGTACCTAAAAGTAGAATCTAATTAGCTGGTTTGAGTCTCTAAGTCTTGTCCATTACCGCAAAATCTTTCCTAAGCTTTAGTCTTCCGAATTACTTGTCACCAGATTAAATGAAAAGAATCTAGCTCATCCAGATACTAATATCATATATTATCGTGTCAAAAATACGGATCTGGTGCCATTGTTTTCTCGGAAAAATAACCTGGCATTCTGTAACGATATAAGAAGACTATTAGAAGAAATAGGTTTGACAAACTATACACAAGACGAATGGTTTCTTTCTATTCACAAAACATGTGCTCTTTTAAATGAAATGTATTCTTTTAAACAACCGTAATAAATATATGGCTCAATACCGATTGCTCATTCTACCAGTATGAAAGAGGAATATGATAAAGTACCAGTGGTCTTGAAAAAAAGTATGAAGAACGTCAGTGGATGATTTGTGTCGATCTAAAAATGGTGAACTTCCCCTTGGACAGCAAAGTAGATATATAAAATATCTGTTGTTATTATGTCTTTTGTACAGCAGAGCTAACTACCAGCAGTGTGTCGACCTAAAAATGGTGAACTTCCCCTTGGACAGCAAAGTAGATATATAAAATATCTGTTGTTATTATGTCTTTTGTACAGCAGAGCTAAGTACCAGCACTTTGCTAATAAAAATTGGCTTTTAAGAAATGTTATGATTCAAGGAAAACAAAAGGTAATCATCGAACTTTCAGTTCCAAGAGAGGAAATCATATTTCCACCCATCAAATTGGGGCTTATGAAGCAGTTCGTTAAGGCATTAAATCAAGATGAACTTTGTTCTAAGTACTTGATATGTAAATTTTCTGGAAAATCTTGAATATTTGATCATTCCCAGATAAATCAGCTTATTAAGGATGATCTCCAATTCAACGCATCAATGAAAGAAATTTATTCTATGCTTGTTTATTCGCTTAAGTAGTACAAAATTTTCTCATAAGGTAGAGAATTGAACAGAATTAGTGTACAATATTCTTTCCAACTCTAATTTTCTCCATTGTAACCTAAATATAAAAGTTTACTACTTCCTCAACCATTTAGATCAGTTTCAAGAGAACCTAGATGATTTCGGGACCTTAAAACTATGTAAAATCGATATTAAGGAAGATGGGATAGTCGATAGTCGATGGCTGAATACTTTTGGAGTCTTCAGCGAGACTGTCTTGGTAAATTTCATGCTAGAAAGACTTTAAATCTTTAAAAAGTTTTTAGGCGATAAGTGAAGAATGTATATTTATCCACGAAATAAGCAACTTATTGTGTATTTTTTGTTTTTCTTTTAATGGCAGTAGAGCAAATAGTAGTACTAATAACGTGAAATGAATATAAATTGAAAAATAAGATGACTTCGTTTGGATTCAAGATAAAAAATAGTAATAAAAATAATAACAATAATAATAATTCTTGAGATTATAGATTTATAAACTCAAGAATTATGGAAATGGTAAGAAAACAACGATCATAATAAATCACATCATAGAACTTGTAGTAAATACCGTTCTATGATGTATATCAACATTACAGCATCAACCGTGTACCACCGAGCTCATACCCTCCGATATATGGGTAAAGTAAAATGTTTCCCGGCTACAGGTTGAGGAAGTGCGTGATAACTCGACCACAATAATAATAATAACAATAAAAACAATAATAATATATAATAGAAGAAAGTAATAATTTATTATCCCAAAAACCAGTTCTTGTACTTCTTCCATTTCGAACTCACGATGTTCAACCTACTTCCTCTTTACTATGCAATTTATTTTGCATTATTATCCAATTTACAGAATAGTAGTTATATAGAATTATTAGTGTGGTCGTTTTCTACATATACGTATTAAAAAAAAGTTTACGGTATAATAAATAACAAATAAAAAGTAAACGTCTGATACCAGATCCTGAAGAATCCAGTATGAACAAAGAAACGTCGAGTGAAATTAAGCGAAAGCCTACGGAATTTTAGAAAGAACATTAAAAAGGAAAAGAGAACAACATTTAATGAACGGATCTAGCTGCAGGTTGCTGCAATTACGCATTAGTAAGACGGCCAAAACATCGGCATGTAATAGAAGGGTAGAAGAACAAATGGAATTGTAGACCAGTTTCAAACGAAAAGTAGTATTTACCTCTTCCCTTCTATTAATGATAGAGTTAAAACAACGTATGCAGAGCAAATAATTTTATTTCCCCCCACGTGCAGAATAAAGTTTGTCATACTTGAAGCTCAGGTTATTAAGAAAACAGTTTTGTATCTTATCCAAAGCGATCTGTTGCTAGATGTAAATTATCACACAATCGCCCCCTTCTTTAGCTTGCTCGGCATATAAACATAGAATAAACAATTTGAAGTCGAAATATTGCTAAAGTCTCTACAAGTTAATATTAGGTAGCTCAAAGACTTGGAGGTTGGGTTGTAGACAGAAGAACAATTACCGGTAATTTGAGTCTCGAGGCCTTTATTTCAGATATACGACCAATCTCTATTTGGCATACCTTATACGGAAAGTGAAGTGGGTCGTCATCTCTGGAATATTTAAAAATGGCAGGTTTGTCAATACTTAGACAAATACTGTTTTCGTTATAACGTCCATAAACTAGCTTCAAGTTATTATTCTGCTTGTAGCAATCGGCAACATTAGTAATTTTTAGATCATCGGCGCAAACTAAAACTGGCAATCCAGTAAATATAAAAGACCGTTAGAAACTATCAAAAAGTAAAGGCTCCAAATTACAATCTCGGTGTATATCGGATATTGGATAGAAATGCTGACAGTAAAAACAATTAAAACAAACATAACATGAACTGGAACTGGAACTTAGATAGGAAGAAATCAAATAAGAGAGTAGAGACACTAAAGATATTCAATTTGTTAGAATTGAGTGATGGATGGAATTTAAAACTTTGATTAACCAGAAGACGATTATCTTATTTATAAATTGCGTAATTTATGCTAACTTAGTGGTGGTATGACGTCCGGGAACCAACTCATAAGTAAGGAGACAGCACGACATACAGCACATTCTATTTCTTGATGTATTAAAGATCCGAAAACTTTAGCAACAATTACTTAATATGTAATTGCAGATATTACAACGATCACCATTTTGATGTGCGAGTGCAATTCCTCTCAATATTCAAAAAATCAGAAAAGGAACTAGTAGAGATAATAATTTGAGATGAGTGCTAAGGGTTTACATAAAACATATAATGTTATGTCATGATGAATTGGTAATTTCGAAGAACAAAAATACCATATGATCATATATTTCTACCCTCTAGAAGGCAATGACATTTTTCCTTTTTAAACTTAAGTTGGTACCACAATTTAAGTTAACTTATTTTGCAGCGTGTGTGTGATATAGGTTATTTTATACTGATGACAGATTAGGTTTTGTCATTTTGACAAATAATTACATACAAACGTTTCAATTGAAAAAATAAAAAGTTTAATAATAAAAACGGCTACAATAAATGTTCAAAGTGAGCTCCTTCATTTTCTATGCATAGCGCAACTCTTCGTCTCATATTATTGAAGGCATTCCTTAAATTATGTGGTGTAATTTCCTCACAGACATTTCGGATAGCATTAGTAAGTTCTTCAATTGTATGTGGACGATTCGTAAATACTCTATTTTTTAGATGTGGATAAATGAAATAGTCCATAATTGTTAAATCCGGAGATCGTGGTGGAAAATCTACTATTCGATTATCAAAGAATTCATGCAATAATTCCATCGTTTCTCTTGTCTTATGGGCTGTTGCATTATCTTGCTGGAAATATCCCTCGCGGAGCTCATCATCATGTAATTGATTTACAAATGGTAGCAATAAATTATTACGATATCGTTCTGCATTTATCGTATTATTAAAGAATATTGGACCAATAATCCGTCTACGAGAAACAGCAAGCCAAACGCCTATTTTTTGTGAATGCAAGGGTGTTTCAAGAATTTCATGTGGATTTTCACTAGACCAGATGCGCATTGTTTGTTTATTTATATATCCTGATAAATGAAACCATGCTTCATCGGACCAGAAGGATTTGTCAAGAACGTCATCGTTATTAATCGTACCTAAGAACCACTGACAGTAATTAACTCTGGTTACATGATCGATTGGTAAAAGCTCTTGCACGCAATGAAATTTGTATGGAAATGTTTGTAAGTCTTTTTTAAGGATTCTCTGGCAGGTCCCATATGACAGTTGTGTTTGTTGTGAAAGCTTACGAATCGATTTCTTAGGTGATTGATTTATTCGTCCCTCAATATCTGCTATATTTTCAACTGTCCGCTTTAGTGGTCTACAAGCACCTGGTTTTCGAGACACAGACCCTGTTTCACGGAATTTAACCACTGACTTTTGAATTAATTGCCGCAAACTGTCATATGTTGTTGGAAAATTTGGAAATTCTGCCCGAAATTCTTCTATACAAGGCTGCAAGAAGTACGACCATTCTCCATTTTCTAATTTTACACCATTCCTAAAGTATGATTCGATCAGAAAAACTTTATGATTTATTGTAATCATTTTTAAGTGTCAATTAATAAATACATTAATGACAGATGAGTTTTATTTATCAGAACATACACATAATGACAGATGTATTTTATTTGTCACTACCAACACGATATTTTCAAGAAATAATTTCATGGCTTGCTAGAGGGTAAATATAAATGATCATATTGTATGTGATCGATATTTACATACAATTACTTACATTGACTTCAAATTTCATAAAGTGACATTTCTACCAACTTCTATAACTGAATGCGTAATATTATTTAATCGGAAATAACCTTCAAATTTCCATTTTTTATTTAAAGATCCCGCACGTCTTTAATATCTAATTTCTTGATTCAATCGCGAACACATTAAATACGCGTGAATTACCAAACACAATCAGCTTCCTTCCCTTTATTAATGACAAGCTGTATGCTCTGTCAGTTATGTCGGAACCTACTTTCACTCACAGTTTAATTTTCATTATTTCAATTTGATTTTATCACCTACAAATTGAATAAACACCCTTTTAATTGAAGGTGGTGTAATTTATTACTTCGGTTGCGTCAAATTATTTTCCAAGCGAATTTATATGCCCAAAAATTATAATTTCCGACGCAAGCTGATAACTCGCGTGTATTTAGTGAAATAGAAAATACAGTATCTCATAAAATTATTCGTGGTAAGTGTAACTTGTTTAAGATTTTGGTATGTGATCATAAATATTAGACACCTTACTATGAAATAGTTATTGAAATATTCTCAATGACATTTTCTTTGATTATTAATAATAATAATGAAGAATGCGGCAAAAGCAAAAGAAAATCTCTATATGGTATACGTAGGCTATGAAAGAGCTTTTGATAGTATACCTCACTCGTAGTTGTCGGCAATTCTTAAATTATATAGAATTGAGGAGCACGTTATCAATTTTCTTAGCTACGCCATGACTAAATGGAAGATAAGTTTGTTGTCAAAAACCTCCAGAAAGTATAGATGCAGGTAAGATTGGTATTAAAAGAGGCATATTTTAGGAAGACGCTTTAAGTCTACTGTGGTTTTGTTTAGCCTTGAAACCATAACAACTCTTTAAATTTTCAAAACAAGGGATATAATGTACAACAGCCTGTCGCACAAATTAGCCACGTTTTGTATGGATGATCTTAAGTTGTATGCTAGGAAAAGTAATCATCTTCACGATTTCCTAAACTGCGTTGGCCGTTACAGCATAGACATCCGAATGAAATTTGGATTGGACAAATCCAAAATAAGTTGCACAGAAAAGAGGAATTGGGTTGAACATCGTGGGTTCGAAGTGGGAGGAGAACAACGACTGGTTCTTGGGATAGAAAACAACCACTATTATAAACACTTTTGTTATCTGTAGGCTAAAGAAATAGGACACAATATTACAAAAGAATCAGCGAAATAATATTTTTCTAGGTTGCGATCGTTATTGAAAAGTAGATTGTCGGCAAGAAATATGTCCAAGGCTCACTTATTGGTTTGCGATAATTAGCTTGGCAAATACTGAACTTGAGGCAATTGATATCAAGACAAGGGTAGAAGTCAGAAAATATAGAATTCATCAACCATATAATGCAGTAGAAAGGTTCTATCTGTCAAGAAGACAAGAAGGTAGGGAAATACTCAGTGTTTATAGCAGGAATTATCGCAGGTATGTAATTTACTACAATACTTTCTGGAAAAATCGAAAAAAAGTAGATTGCATAATGCGATTACTCAAATGGGAAATTTTATCCATCCATAAGAATTTTACATGTATCCCAACAGGGAGAGAGATGGAAAAATAAATCTCTTCATATTAAATATCAGTTAATAATCGGCTCTGAAAATTTTGCCACCTTAGGGGACAGGCGTGGCTGAATACAGGTAACCTGTTTGCAGAAATAGAGGAATTTAGTCGCTATCCAGGATCAAGTCATTACAACGTGTTCCTATAGGAAGAAATTCTTAAGGAGAACTTATCCGACATTAATCGTCGTGCACGAGCGTATAAGAAAGAAACAATTGATCACTTGATGACAGGGATGCTCTGTACCTGCCCCGAAATAATAGCTTAATAAACACAACAGGGTTGCGAAAATAATACTGCTCAGAGAGAAGCATATGTTATATTCTAACAATGTGCCGTTTTATGAAAATGAATCGCCTTCAGTTTGCGAGGACGAAAACTCTCGATTATATTGTAACTGTTAAATAATAACAGATAAAACAGTTTCTGACAATATTTCTGATATAATACTGACATTGGAGAAGGATAAGATAACGTCATTGGCATTGCTATTTCGCCGGCAAATAATACTGCAAGGAACTATGCGTGAGGAAGTAAATAAATATTTGCCTGTCAGTGACAAAATCAAAAGTATGTGGGCGTACCACGGGCCAGTGTTCTTGGTTCTATATTTTACTCCTGTCTATTGGCGATATACCAGCGTTAGAAAAAATTACTATGGTCATATTCGCTGCCTACACTCCATTACCTTAATCAAGAAATATCAATAAGAAAAGTGCAGAATACTAGAAACGGAATATTCATTCATTATACAACAAGACACTTGAAAATACTCGATTATACGAGACGTATTTCCTGAAACACCACGAGATTAAGATCTATATAGCATGTCGTTGAATATAAGGAAGACTAGGATTGAATCGATAAATAACAATAAGGATTGAATTAAGAAACCTTCTTATAAAATTTAAAACTTATTTAGGACTGATGGCAATTTACATCTTACGTAGAAGCTTTTGCTAATGTATTCAGCATCTCAATTTTTAAAACGTCTTCATGAATATAAGCTGGAAATATGAAGTTTTTTTTTTCTAGAGTATTTAATGATTACTTTCATCTTGTTAAAAGGAAATATGTACATCTAATTTTTAACAGACATTTTTTAATGATATTTAAAACATGTGATACTGTTAAATTATTTTATTTTAGAAACTGTTGTATATAGTTGAATTCGATAAATTTCTTCTTTAAAGTATTTGTCTGCAATTCCATTAATGAGTTTTTCAGTAGCGAAAAGTAAACAAAAACCAACTGCAAAGCAATTGTCTGCAGAAAAAATATGTTAAACTACACAAATACACTCGTATTCAAACATTTTCGAATTCTCTAAATATCTCGTTGATGTTCAAACAAGTAGAACAAACACATCGCATCTAATAAGTTTACCAAATTGGAAACGTATTTTATAGTGCGGCGAGACAGAGACATAAAATAAACTTTACGGTGGAAAAGTTGAAAATTCCCTTTTAATAATCTACGTTCTGTCAGGGTAACGTCAACCGATCCTTTTTTCATTTTCATTTTGCTTTTCTCGGTCTCTCTCGGTTTTAATTTCGATTGTTCGCGTTTGTTGAAAAGTTTGCGCGATTATTGAATTTAATAATAGAGAATGCTCGAAAATACGTTTGCGACGAGTTATTTCATCAATTTTCTGAATGGCGATCATTTGCGAAAATAAAACACAGGTAATTTGGAAAAGTTTACAAATGGAATTACCGTAAAGACGAAACGCAAATAATAGGGATTCGACATATAGGAATCTGAAGAATTGCCATTGCAAATTTTCTCCCTGAAGATTCTAAAAATAAATTCAACGATAGTCTCCTATTAATAATAATTTAGTTCAAAATGTATATAAAAGTTTTATGAACATTTCAACAAATAGAGTGTAAAATTTATAATTTTCGTTTTTAACAAGCACATAGATTAACGTACTTAAGTAAAACTAACACAAAGGTATGATAATATATATATATACACTTGTGGGCAAAAAATTCCGGACACTAAAGTAAACGTCTGTTAACATAATTAAAATTCCTTTTTTTTTTGTTTTCTTCACAAGACATGAAATATTATCTACGAAATAAGGATTGGAAATTAAATAATATACAAAACTTTAATTTATCAAAACAGTCAAAAGAAAAAGAAAAATAATAAAGAACCCTAAAAATCCAACTCAACCCAAAAAACATGGTGTGCTCTTCATTCAGCCTTTATCTGTTGTGTTGAAAGATCATTTAAACCGTCAGTACTGACACTTATTGGTTGACAAAATGCAAGCCCGAGCATTAGTTTTGAACGAAGATGAACGCAGTATTCGATACATAGCTGCTGTTTTGAATATTTCAAGACGCAATAGTGCGACATCGTCAAACGGAGAATACATAAGAAGATCAAGATCAGGCGGACCTCGCATCAAAAACAGAAGACCATTTTATGGTGTTATCTACAATACGCGATAGTGATTTAACATCAACAATTGCGTCTCGCCAAGTCGAAGAGTTTACAGTACTGCAGTTTCCGCACGAATCGTTCTCCGAAGATTGAAGGAATATGGATTGATGTTAAGGAAACCCGCTGCTTGTCCACTTTTGCTCCCAGCTCACCGTGTTCAGTGACTACGATTTGGCCGTGAACATATACATTGGACAATGTATCAATAGAGCTCCGTATTGTTCACGGATGAACCTCGTTTTTTTGTCTGCGTTCACCAGATGGACGAGAACGTGCGTGGAGAAGGTCTGGTGAACGATTTTCAGCGTGTTGTATATCTCCAAGAATGGCTTTTTTGCGGGGTGGGTATAATGGTTTGGGCTGGCATTTCACTGTAAAAAAACTGAGTTTCTTCTTATTGAAGATGGTACCATGACGGCTGTCAGGTACATCAACGATTGTTTAGCTGACCACGTCATACCATTTGTTGCTTCATTCGTAGGTGATAACTTTATGCAAGATAACGCACGACTTCATACCGCACGGGTGGTTGAGCAATATTTGGTTGCGGTTAGTTTTCGCCGTTTTGTAATAGCCAGCTCAACGTCCGGACTTGCATCTTAACGAAAATCTCTGGGATTCATTAGGGCGACGTGTTCGGCACCGACAACCCATACCGGTAACCATCCGGTATCTTCGAATAGCTCTCCGTGAGCAATGGGAAAACATTACACAAGAAGAGGTAGCCAACTGCATTCAAAATTTATCGCGCCGTATTGCAGAAGTTATTAGAATTCGTTGAGGTAGAACACACTGTTAATCGTTTAAATTATGTGTAAACCTAGCCGATAAAATCAGTTTTGCACAATTGACTTTTTCCTATTGAATAAAATATTAAGTACCTTTTCTTTATTTCGCATTCTTACTTTGTAGATAGTGTTTTATGTCTTGTTAAAAAAAAGAAAAAGAAGCAGCACGTGGTGCCATTGCCTCCTTCAATCATTCCTCTCTAAGCAATGATTACTACCGACCCAATGGCTTCACGTGTTGCTGCTGCTGCTGGTTTGTAAAAAGGTGTCCTTTTTACACGACCAGCTGCCAATACGACTTCTATTCTCCCCGCATGACGTCACAGCGGCGATCTTATTTCTCCGGGCACCAAGTATATCAGTACATGTAATATTGTATTCGCGTCAGTATGCCGGTGTTACCATTTTACAAGTATCTCGGCCTTGGTAACAGTCTAGATAGTGATGTTCCGGTTGACGAGGACGATCGTATAGCCCAAAAACATGATTCAGCCTATAAAACAGCGTTGACAGCTGAAGATATTTCCAATGCATTTGAACAGGCTATAAGTAAATATTGGTACTATTTTAGTACCACATGAAATGTGTACTCCTTGTTAGGTAAATTCATTCAATTTCCCAATATTGCGTTCTTAACTTGATTTTGATAATGTATTCTAAGGTGCGACTGGTTTATCATTGATAAACCAAATAGAACAACGTGTTGGAATAATATACCCCGATATGTCCAGTCATAAACTTAAATGTAAACCTCTCTCTTTGAAAGATCGTACAGAGACAAGATCAGAGGAACAAGGAAGTAAACATCAAGGTGAACAAATCGTGCGATGTGACAGAATGCAAGAAATCATCCAACCTAGTACGTCGCGTGATGTAAGTGACATTGGTCAAGGTGAAAGTGGAACAATGGAAATTGATGATGCTCAAGGTGATGCTGCAGCGGATACAAAAAAATAGCCTACCGGAGGTATTACAGATCCTGCAAGTAATACAGCTACATTATATATGGATAAATCAATCTCCGGGTAAGGCTTTTTCAAGAAGAGTCGTTTAATGCCTACAGGGGGATTTGGATCAAGTAAATTCGCGAGAAGAGCAACTACTCAAACAACAGATTATTACGCGATAAATACATCGTTGGCATATATTCTGGTCGATATGGTTCCGTTTTATTTGTCACCTGTAGAATTTGCCAATTTACCTTTCGGTGCATACATTAAGGAAGTATATGTTGAAATTATTTCAAAAGGTGTACGTTGCTCTTTCGATACTGGAACGGCATTAACAAGTACGGCGAATTCTATGCTTGTTATTTATGGTAAATATTGCGTCGGATTGAATCACAAAGTGGGAATTAATTTGAAATTGAATCAAAGGGATGACAATTTGACAAAGTTTGTACCAATGTGCAGAACGCACACGTCGCAACATCGCTCTTTCCCGGTTGCTAGGATAATTAAAAATTTGTGACAAGTCTTACCTATCCCTGGAACGCACAGATTCATTTCGCTCTTATGGGAGCTTGTCAATGTACGCTATCCTGGACAGACATGACTAGAGTGGACCAATTCGGAGCGAAAGCAGAGGCGTATTTTGTATCGGCACCAATGTCTCTATCTTTATGTCTTGCGCTATGCACGTGGCGTTGCAAATTTTATTTTGTTAAATGGTTTATATATATTTCTAAATTTCTAAGTTCTGCTTTTCTAATTTACGGTCACAATCCTGGTAATATAAGGCCTTGTAATGTTTCCCAATATTTATCTAAAGCTGTACACGTCTCTTGTGGCTCATTAATTGATAGCGGAGTATAAGATGAAAACAGTTCAGATCTTGGTAATATAAATTATACTTGTTTTTTTTATATATATTTTTTTTTTAATTTGTTTTTTCCAAAAACACATCCAATTCATTCAAGTGCAAAAATTCTTCTCTCAAATTGTTTCAATAACTCACTATGGCAACCCAACAGCTTTTTCTCTTTTTAAGCTCATTGGTCGCTTTAGTTATACATAATTTTCCAAAATATTTGACATTTATTCTACAATTTTGATCCTTGATTAATATTATGAACTTATTGGTTTACAATTAAATTTTCCTTCACACATAACCTTTGACATTACCAAACATTAACAATAGTATACAAAATTAACTAAATTTACGTAGTTCTATAATTTTGGTAAATGTAAGAAAGTCATATACTTTTGAAATTTAATTATAGATTTGACACTCTAAATTAAGAAAACAATACAAATATAATAGACTTCCAACTTCTAAGAAATCCCAATAACAGAAATGTAACAAATTAGAACTAGTGTTTTCAATAAGTTTATTCACATTTTTATTATATTTACCTTCTCTCCCTCATAAAAAATAATTTGTGGAAAGAATTGTAATAAATTATTTTTGGATTAATTGTTATAGTTAATCCTCTGTTTACTTTATTTTGTTTATTTTTGTTTATTTTAAGAAAAATAAATTAAGATGAATCTTCTATTTTGTCTTATATTATGTATCAAAGTTTAAAAACATTTGTATTATTTTGTTATCATTTGAATCAGAACTATCTAGGTAATAAGTATTATTGTAATCAATTATATATATAAACCATTTAACAAAATCAAATTTGCAGCGCCACGTGCATAGCGCAAGACATAAAGATAGAGACACTGGTGCCAATACAAAATACGCCTCTGCTTTCGCTCCGAATTGGTTCACTCTAGACATGACTTTTCACTTCTATACTTCGTGTATATATAGTTGATATTTTGAACTTATTACGTATAGCTTATATTAATTTACAAAACATTAAACTTCAGTGCATGTAGAACAACAAGTCGTATCTATAGTAAAAACAAAAAATATAACGAAAAAATGTTAAAGGTATGGTTTTCAATTTTAAGCAATTTGCTGTAAAAGATCTCAAGAACCTGTTCGCCTTTGAAAAATTATTCTGATAAATATATCAGGTTGATGCGTAAATGTGTAATGTTTTTATTGAACTCAAAATTCGAAAACTATTTAATAAAAAATAATATATTTAAATAACTTTGAAGTAAGTCTAAATTTTTTTCTATAAAGCTCTCTCATCAAAGAAACAAGAAACGCAACTAACTAATACGTCAACCTACTATAAAATGTGCTGATCTTAATTTTTATTTTCGCGGAAACTGAGATGTAAAAAAAAATTTAAAACATGTGAAATTCTTGTGGTATTCTCCTAATAATTTTTCTTCGCTTTGGTATTTAACAATCAATTTCACCGTTAAATTAAATTGTTCAGTAGAAATTTGACGAATTTTTGCGAATAATTTACGAGAGCGTAGTTCATCCTCCTGGTAATTTTCAACGCCAACGTATTTAATTATTCAGCGTTACACGATACAGTTATTATTAAAGTAGGTGGGAAAAATCAACTAATAATTCACGTGTCTTTACCCCTTTCTAAGCCGGCGGTGTTTTGTAGGTGACGCGGGTTTCGGTCCGCGCCGACTATTTAGGGGCAAATGTTTTTGGGAATCCGCAGCGCGCAAGAATGAACAAGTTATTCGAACACGTAAAAGTTTAATTCGGAAGTTGGAAGCGGGGGTTTTTGTTGCGGTTGCATTTGAATTATTAGTTCGAGCGGTTTGAATTTAGAATTCATAAACGAACCGTTGGGATAATTAATGAGTGCTTTGTGATGAAAATTATATATATTATAATTTAATAGTTAATATTTCGGTACAAGTAGGTACGGATATTTTTCAAATTACTATGTTGACATCTTTTGTATTGATTATGTGAGGGAAAGACTTAAAACTTTTAGAAAATTAAACAGGGATTAGTTTAAAAGGATTAAATGTTTTTATTGCTTTTCAAAATAGTTTTTTTAGTATCTATAACTAGGAACCGGACACAAGAAGCCGAAATTACGATGGACCATATGAATAGTCTATAACATCGCTAAGTACAACACGCAGTTCTTGAATAGCACCATTCATTGGGTTAACCGCGCACAATTCCTTTCTTCATGCGCGAGTAGTTTTTATAATATATTTTTTCTACTCCTATTAAGTAATGCACTCATTGACATAGCAATTTATGAGAGATAATATTATTCATTATTCCCAATATTAATATTGAATAATACTCATTACTCAACACTTTAAATCCAATTACAGTTCTGAGTATTCATTACTCAACACTTTAGGACCAGTCACAGATCTGAATTTCTCATTATCCAACACTTCGATCATGTTACCGCGCGCTCTAAGAGTGTTGTGGAACCGTGTAACACCTGTCAAATTTATTAAAAATTGTTGTTCACGTCGTTTACGTTTGCAATTATTATTTTGCCATAATATGTATAATCATAAGTGAAAAGTATGAACTCTGACGGAGAAGCAGATGAAATTTGCACACCTCCTGAGATAGTAGAAGCAGGCTAGTACATTATTTGAATTTATTGACCGAAAAATCTAGAAAAAAATACGAGCAAGTCTATAAAGCTTTAATGGAATGGCGAATACAGAAAAATGTAAACTCTCTTTTTCGGAGAATGTTCTCATTGCGTATTTTGGAAAACTTTCGGATAAATACAAGTCGTCGTCATTATGGTCGACTTATTCTATGTTGAGAAGTACGCTCACGATTAATAATGACATAAACATAGAAACTTATTTCAAACTAAGAGCACTTTTGAAACGGAAATCGGAAGGGTATCAGGCAAAGAAAACCAGAACATTTACTGCAGATCAAGAAAAAAATTTATAAATGAAGCGCCCAACGATGTTTATCCAGCAACTAAGGTGGGAAATTTTAAATTTCTAATGTCAATTGTCGAGATATGCAACTCAATACACTTTTGTGCAGTTTTGTTTCATGATCCTCAGAATTTTGTAAATCATGTTAGCATACCATCATCTTCCTTCACTCATACAAATGACATTAATTTTAAAAAGAATTCCATTCCTCAATAAATTTAACAAATTGTTCAAATGTCACCATTAACTTTAATAATAATAAATGAAGTATGTAATGTTTGAATAAGTTGTTAATATTAGTGTTTTCATTTAATAAAGATATAACATAAAAATTGTTTTTGATAATTTTAGCGAAGAACTCTGTGAAACTTTAGTGGCGGCAAATATTTCATTAACCTAACAATCCCACCTTCAAAACATTTCTCCAATAACATATTTTTCGAAATGTTCCTGATGAATCCACCTTACGCAAATATTATGTTTATAAGTGCTACAGGAAAGCAGTTAGAATGCATTAGAAGCCATCTTTTAAATCAGTACCTATGGATAACTGCCAACGAAACTGTTGATACATTAGGACGCTGTGTGGTAAATATTGCAGCTGGTGTACTACATCCAACTATTCCATATAACGCCCTAGTAAGAGCAACAAAAGTTATAAATACAGTTGATGCCGAAACAATAGCTTTTACGAGAATATGCAACAAATGCTTCATTCGAACGACAAGCACAAAGAAAAAATACTTTTTTAATAATATAAAATATTATTAAAAATCTGGTGTGAAGAACACAAATACAGGTTCACTATTAATATTTTTGTGAACGTGTCCGAACATATCCCTCTCCAAAGACGTAGATACGTATTTCGCCTTTCTACAGGCTCATCGGTACGCCCCTTCTGGAGAAAGGATATCTTCAGACACTTTCACAAAAAGAACCACATCGCCACATCACACTAATTATCCAGACCGAGCGTAGAAGTAAATTCAGCGCTGCCCGATGTCAGACAGCCGAAGTACCTCGCCCCGTCCACAAAACCAATGTGAAGTAACGACGCCCTTCCAAAGGTGGCACAGCCATCTCTCTAGAAACTGCATTTTGTTTGTGTCTTCACTCATACTACGGACTAACCGCATGTGTAATGTATCAGAATAACTGAAATATACATGAGTAGGTAAACCACAGAAATACAGGTTCACTATTAATATTTTTGTGAACGTGTCCGAACATATCCCTCCCCAGACACGTAGATACGTATTTCGCCTTTCTACATGCTCATCGGTACGCCCCTGCTGGAGAAAGGATATCTTCTATGTGGACGGGGTGAGGTACTTCGGCTGTCTGACAACAGGCAATGCTGAATATACTTCTACGCTCGGTCTGGATAATTACTGTGATGTGGCGATGTGATTCTTTTTTGTGAAAGTGTTTGAAGATATCCTTTCTCCAGCGGGGGCGTACCGATGGGCCTGTAGAAAGGCGAAATACGTATCTACGTCTCTGGGGAGGGATATGTTCGGACACGTTCACAAAAATATTAATAGTGAACCTGTATTTGTGTTCTTCACACCAGATTTTTAATAATATTTTATATTATTAAAAATACCTTTGTATTATACAAAACTGGTGGGGTTTACCTACTCATGTATGTTTCAATTATTCTGAAAAAATACTTTTATTTGTCAGTGACAGTGCTGCATATATTTTAGAAACAGGCAGACTATTAAAGGAAACATATCCTAATATGCTGCATATTACTTATGTAGCACATGCTCTCCGCAGAACCTGTGAATATATCAGAGACACCTTCCTGAAAGTTGATAGACTTGTATCCGCTTTTAAAAAAGTGTTCAGAAAAGCATCATTCAGAGTAGCTTTTTGCAGGGAAAAGCTTCTATCTTTGTCACTGCCTCCCTCTCCAGTAATAACTAGATGGAGAACACGTTTGAAGCTATTAGTTTTTATGCAGAGAATTTTGATAGTTTACAAAATTTCGTTAGATGTTTAAATGACGATGTTGAAGGTATTTCTGAGTACAAATTTTTTAAATTTGGAATTTTAAAAACATTTATGCTTTCTTCAGGAACACTTTGGAAATTTACCGAAACTAATCACTTATTTTGAAAATCAAAATCTCAAATTAAATGATGGATTCACCAGATTAGATGTGGCTATTAATAATTTGAAAAATATTCCATGTGACTTCGGATGTAGCCTCCGCCAGGAGTTAGACGTAGTTTTTAACAGAAATCCAGATTCAATAAAATTGTGGCAATTGTGTATGGGGACTATGTCTAAAAATCTAACTGCTAACGCTGAAATAAAAAAAATATTTCCAGTATGCACCAAAACCAGTAGCGATGTAGAAAGGACGTTTTCTATCTACAAGAAAAAATTTATTCAAAGAGAACAAATTTTACAGAAGAGAAGCCAGTTAATATTAATACTCCTTCACTCAACTTGAACTATAAAATGAGCAAATAAAAATGTATTTCGTATTTTATAGATCACCACCCGTTTGTTTTCCAATTATATAAATAAAATTAAAAACTCTTTAAAAATACTAATTTTCAATAGTACGCCCATGGGCAATGAGTCATGGGCCTCTCGTGTCCGGTCCCTAGTAATATATTTTATATTGGCCAGACTGGAAGAACCTTTGCCAACGTGTGTCCGAGCATCAAAAAAGTTACATTTTATCATCATTGTGTAGAAAATAACCATAATTTCAATAATAACTTTAAAATACTTCATATTCAAGATAAAATTAAAATCTTGATCTGTTAGAATCGTTACAAATTTTTAAATATACAAAATTAAGGTTAGCTTTAAACGATTAAACTGAACTATGTAACTCCCCACTACTGTCATTAAACTTGTAATTTATTGGGTTAAGTATATGAGTATAATAATTTGTACTATTGTAAATTTACCATTAATCATGCTCCTGATGAAGCCGCAGGGCGGTGAAACAACGTTGTAGTGTAAATCTACAATAAAAGTTAGAAACTTTTAAGTCAGAGTGTTTCATTTATAATTTGTATTCATTTCACTGCCGTTATTCGCATCAGGCGGCTGTTCCTACAATATATCTTTGCATTCAGGACTAAGTGTGCAATTCTAAGCGTAACTCAAACACAAATGAAAAGAAAAAATGAAGTATTCACAAATGTAGACAAAAATTATATAAAAAACTTTTGTACTTAGCAGTATTTCTTAAAATGAATATTAACGACAATAAACCGCCTGTATATTATATCATCGATTCCCTTTTCTCTTTAATATTGAATTTATGAATATCGTTAAAAAGTGATTTTCGTGCTGGTGACAGTGGGAGGGCGTTAGGAATTTGTTTATGAGGAAATTTAATACGGCATTACAAGGACGAAACAGAACCGGGAAGTAAGTAAATGGGTTCATTGTCAGTACTGACCTTGGGATTAGGTAGTTCGCCGCTTTGCAAACTGGCCATGTAACACCGAAGCCTGAACTGTTCGCAATGCAGACGCTCTAAATTCTCCTCCCAATGAATAACTTGGCCGGCTATTTGCTGCTTCGCGTCCGACTCTCCCACCATGGACTGCTGCATTTCCGCCATATGCTTCATCTTGTAGTCCTGAAATATAAATGTATAAATCGTTTATTAAAAGCTTTTTTGGCAGATTGTTTAGTTTCTATGTTACTACACAGGTGCTTTAATATAAATAGGCAAACAGAGGTAATATATGTATCATATATAGGAAATGTTTCACAAAAATGTTGACTTACATATATTTGATTAAATTTAATTTAAAATTTAACACATCGACCATGCATAGAGTTACATACATAGTTACATATATTTTTGATAGCTATCGGCAATTACAAGCAATTCCTTCATTGTCTAAGGCAGTTATTCTCTACTTTCTTAGCTCCGCGACCCCTCACATAGTAAATGTAAATAAAATTAATATTTCGCGACCCCCTCCCCATCCAAAGATACAATAACAGTAAGCCTAAGCCTTACTATTACTAATTTAATTTTAACTATAATTATAAATGTAAACCATTATTTAATCCTTTCTGCGGGCGCGCTCCAATATTTTCAATGAGTGAGCGCGTGTCGTAAATTTTACGACACGCTGTTTTTTGCCGTATCAAGAACTTTTTGTTGGAGTGTTGCTCACATATTTGCGTAGACATTAAATGATGACTTTATGATAAAAACAAAATAACTTTGTATTGGAAAGTTACCTATACTATAGTTATAAACAATATTTTTTACAATACTATGCAAAAATGTATTTTTCAATTTATTAGTCATACTCTTCTGCAGCTGTCGCAGACGATTTCAGCTACAGAATGATTCTTGCAAGTGAAGGATTTGCAGCGGCTGCAATTTGTTGATGCTGAAGTTCTTTTTCTTTCCAATACGCATAAAGGACAAACACTCCGTTTTGCAACGCTTTCTACTGCTCCTCTCGGTTCTACAGGTTGACCATAGTTGGGGATTAGAAAACTGCTTACATCAGGCGGCAAGGTCTTGATTCGAGATCTAGAAATAAGGTGCTCCTTTATCAGACTAAGTGACATTTTTAAAAAAAAACTCTTTGGCATTGCGAAACTTTTGATGGAGATGCATATTTGAATAAAATTTTAGCTTTTACACCGCTAATGTTCATCAAGCTGTAGAATACAACTAAAGGCCATCTATATTGGTTATACGGTTTATGGACTAAGCAGCACACCTCTTGTCGAGGGTATCAACTCCGCCCTTTGTGGTATTATAATCTGAGATAATCTGAGGTTTGCATCTGTTGGGATCAATCTCATCGTCATCATGTAATGTGGATAAGAGAATTACGGCCTTATTTTTTCGAGGTACATAAGAAACGAGTGTTTTGTCTTTCTGAAATCCAAATACTGAAGATTTAGTTTTTCGTTTTTTTTTGTGGCTGGAATTGGGTATTTCAGTTTTATTCTTCTTCAGTGTACCCAGAAGCGTCATTTTTTTCGCAAGCAGTTCGTCAGCTAACGGTATGCTTGTATACCAATTGCCGACAGTCGAATTTCTGCCCGAGTTTTCTGTAGGAGCTACAAATCGCTACACAATGCTTGATGGAGTGTTTGAAAGAGCAAATGCTCTCTCCTGTTGCTTCACGCAATATATTTCGAATAGAAGAGAGTAGAAGTATAAGAACATTTGCCATCTCATAAAGTATAAATTTTAATGCCGTATTTTGCAGGTTTACTGGGAATGTATTGTATAAAACTATAACGCCCTCTAAAAGGATGCAACATTTTGTCAATTGTAGTATATTCTGTCAAGTTGAAGGACGACCTGCAATAGCGCACAAAATCGCCAAAAAAATATCGAATTGCTGCTAGCTTGTCAAATTTTGTTTCAGCTTTTGTTGTTTTGACGTCAAACCTCAACAACGAGTAATGCAGAGGAACCTTTTGTAGCTCATTATAGCCCTTGCAATTTCAATTCCAGTCCCGTCAGTTGCAAAGATTTCTTTTACATATGTGTGATGACACTTTTTTATTCCTAACAAATACAACAAACCCAAGTAAGCAAACAACTCTTATCTGCCAATGTTTTTACAATCGCGTTCTCTAGGATATTCGTGCTGAGTTTTCAGATGATCAATGTACATGTTGGTATACTTCAGTATACTGTTGATCATAGCAACGACTACAATCTTGAAAAAAGCATCTTTCTCATCAATAATACCTCGAACACATTGCGTAATTCCGGCAGGTTCCTTGCAAATATTGACTTGTTTTGTTCTTGAAGGATCACGGTTCTTGCTCTTCCTCCACTTTGTTGTTTTATTTTTTTATATGAAATATTATTCAGAAGCATATTTTTCCGGTTCTGAATCTTCCGACGAGTACACTTGCTCTGAATCACTGCCTTCGGAATCTTCAACAACTTCTTCTGAAAATTCACAGTCACTAGAAGGTGCAAAATTTTCATCAGCATCGTCGGGCTCATCAAAGAAATTTTCTGCTAGAGTTTCTAGTTCCTTTTGCGGTCTCTTCGTCATAATTATATTATCGAAGTTCTAGAACGAAAATAGAATGCAGTCGTACAATAAACTATGAAACACTTACTTACATGGGCACGCGGGTGTCGTAAAAATTACGACGACAGCAAATATTATATATTATATTAAGATTTAACAAGTCTACACACAACTGTTGTTGCTGACACTCAAGGACAAACTCATCTAAGAATATAAGCGAGCTCACATAGGTCAAATAAGGGGTAAGGGAGAGGTAAGCGATTTAGTATATTTGTCGTAAATTTTAGGACAGCACTCCCGCTGAAAGGTTAATATATTATAAAGTGTCCGGCAGAAAAAGTGCATGTATTTCCAAGAGGAATAAAAGATCAATGTTATAATACATCAAAAATTTTTATTTTGGATAATGTTTGTAGTATATTACAGTTTATTTATGAAAAATTATGTCTTCCAAATGGCGTCCCTTGTTTCCGATACAGCGAGTTAGGCGATTTCTGAGGTTTTGCAAAACGCGCGCTGCCATATGAGGCGGTATCTTTGCAATTTCCGCCCGTTTGCTGCTTTTAAGACATTGATGGATTGAGAACGGTTGGTGTACAATTTTCTTTCAGGTAGACCCAGAGAAAAAAATCACTTGGCATAAGATCGAGTGAGCATGCCAAGTCGCCGCGCTGTGAAATAATGCTTCCTAGGAACATCTGATCTAAAACTTGCATTGGCGCAGGTGATCTGAGCGGAGTAGCTCCATCTTGTTGAAACCATATCTCACCATTGAACTGCGGTAATTTTGATTGCACAAAGCTTTGTAAAATGTGGAGATAACGAGCGGATGTCACTGTAACAGCCGCTCCATTCCCTCATTCCAAATGCAGACACCATCGCTCATACTGTCACTTGCTGGCTGTGCATGGTTTTCATGAAGTTCATGAGGGTCTTCTCCTGCCCAATAACGTAATTTTGGTTATTCACAATACCGGAGAGGTGGAAATGAGATTCATCACTGCTCAATAAAATTGCACTTTTCGGCACGTATTGAAGAATGGCTAGGCACGCATGCATACGCTTTTGAAAGTCACCTTCGTGTATCACATAAATATGAGCCATCTTGCAAGGATGGAACATAAGGTCTAGATGTAATATTTGCCTCACACTGTACAATTGTACGGACAACTGTAAAATAGCCGCTCAACGGACGTCTTAATCTTTCAATATTTTGCGGTGTTCGAAAATTTCTTGGCCTGCCAGGAGGTTTTTCTTTTAATGTTGAACCTGTTGCCCCAAAGGCAACTACACAACGACTAAACGCATTACGATCTGGCACTGAATCCAATGGGCGAATATTGAAACGTAGCCTGAACGATCGTTGTGTTGAAATAACAGAACCCCGAAAATAAGTTTCAACGACGAATCCACGCTGTTCGCGTGACCAGCGCCAGCTGGCATACTGAAACCTTTTGAGTTAGCGTACCTCCAAAGCCCCAACACACTTTTTATCCGTACCAACGTAGGAGCAACAGCTATTCGAAGTCCATGCATCCTTTCTGCCGGACCCTTTATAATCACACTGCACTAATTCCATACATTAAGAAAATTCCGACAGTACAAAAAATGTAATAAGACAATTCCTATTATTTTATGTCGCTGCGTTTATAGCGACAGGTATGGACATGCATGGGCATGTATGACGTGTATATACACGAGCAATTTACAAGTTCCAACTTGATGTAATATAAAAGAGGCTTTTGCGATTGCACATCTGCAGTTCGAATGCGAAGCGAGCGTTCGGAGCTTTTACTTTAATATGCTGTCAACCGTGAAACTGAATTGTTTTTTTAATGTCTTTCGCGTAAGGGATAAGTTTGTGAGAAAACGAAGTGAGCCATCTACACCCAGTGAATCGATTGGTAAAAAGGCAAGGTTGTATAATGACTGTTTTTTAAATTATGGTTTTACCTCATTGAATAGAAAGCCACAGTGCGTTGTTTGCTTTCAAGTTCTCTCCAATGAAAGAATGAAACCATTAAAATTAGTTTGACACTTGGAACTAAACATCCGTCTCATAAAAACAAACCCTTGAAATTTTTCGAAAGAACATGACATACCTTGAGGAATAAAGAAAAATTCTATTCGTAAAGTGGTCAGTGTTTCAATAGGCGTGAAAGTAGAAAAAAAATTGAAAAAAATTTCGCTTGGCTTCTGGATGTTTGCGACCAGATAATTCAGTAAGTGAGTTCAAGTGAAATTTTTAGTATTCAATTTGATGAATCAACAGATGTAGCAAACATGTCTCAGATATTATGTTTTATAGGGTATGAACGTGATAGGGACACATCAATCATAGGAAATATGTTGTTTTGCTAAACAGTACCGGGTCATGCAGCAAGACAATATCGTTTTGATGTTTTTTATTAAGCTACTAGAAACTATACTAATATAGACTGGACAAAATATATTGCAGTATGTAGTAATGATGCAAAGGCGATAACAAGAAAGAATGGATTAATGAAAATATTAAAAGATCGTCTTATACCACTGCTTACTTCACAGGCATGCTCTTCTCGCAAAAAAATGTAGGAAAATCTTAATCAACTTCTGTGTGAAGCAGTAAAAATGGCTAATTTTATTAAAAAACGACCATTACAGAACAGGCTGTTTACTAAACTATGCAATGAAATGGTCGTAAATAAAAATCATCTAATTATTTTTGTCGCACCTTGTATATCTTTATTTTTATAAATACTGCATGATGTCGATACTAAGGAACGAATATTGTCGTAATGAAAAGAGATACACTCAAATGCAATAAAAATTCGATTTGAGAAGTTAAAAGAAATGTACGTACGTCTTTTTACTGTCGAAATTACTTCAACTTCGAATGTAGAGGTATATCAAAAGGTACAGAGCGAATCCTTACAGTATAAGTGTCTGAACGAGTTTATAAAGGTTAAAAGGATATCCTACAGGATACTCGGGCATGCTATATCAAGAATGATTCTTAAAGTAAACTAAGTTATTTGGCTGTAAAGAAAAGGCATCCACCATAAATGACGTTTGATTTTACTTCTCGTTTTCCAGTTCGCGTAATCTTTGATGTGCAATAAAAAAAAGCAAGAGAAGATCTCGTGGCGATATGGAAAACATTACCCACTTCAGAAATTTAATTCTCTAGTAAATGTTATAAAATTAATATTATCCGGCTAGTGCTCCCATATTATTTTCACATTTTCAATTAGAAAATAAGATTCTTTGTTACAATAACGCATTTCAAAAGATGTCTTAATGGTTTTATTATTTCGATATTATCTGAGTAAGAGATATACGAAATTAAAGTAAATATTTAAAATAAAATACAGAAATAAAAAACTCCAGAAATAAAAGAGATAATAGAAAGAAGAAAATTCAAAGCATGAGGTACTTTTGAAATAACGGAGTAATTTTCTGATTAATTAAACTTCAGGTTAAATGAACATATTTATTTCGAATGTTTTGGAACTAAATCAAATTTCGCAAGATCATTTTATTGTATTCGTGTTAATATTTTATTCAAATATCTTCTGCCACAAGACGTGGCTACTCCCAAAGGTGCTGTACAATTCGAACGGACTATACATTTAACAAAACAATTTGAAAGATAGTTCACCATATTTTGTATAAAACAAAAATATTTTTAATAATACAGAAATATCATAAAAACCGGGTGTTAAAAATACAATAGGTACAATATTTGTGTGAAAATATCTTTCCATGCGTGCATACGCCTGTTTCATCTTACTATAGAATGATGAGTACATGCTGCTAGAAAGATACTTTCACCGTAAATATAACCCTTACTACATTATTAAAGGCATTAAGACATAGCGTAGATGAATATCCACGACCGCTTATTGGCTAATGTTAGCATCACGCACGCCAAAATAACCATAGCTATCTTCATGATAAGTGTAAGCCTTGAGCAGGGGTTTCCATCTGATGGACGTAGCCGCAACCTGCGGAAACTCTATTAACGTGTATCAGACACAACTGGTAGCGTATATAACAAAATAATTTGAAATATGCTTGAGTAGGTTTTTATATTATTAAAAATGTTTTCGTTTTAGACAAAGTATGGTGAGGTTTTACCTGAGTGCACCTGGGATCGAAAACAAACGGTTATCAGTTATCAGTGCAAAAATTTATAACAACAATATTTTCATGTTCTAGAATGTTGCAAAAAATATTGGTAGATTGTTGGTATACAATGGCCAACAAATCAAGTTTTCGGGTTGGGAAAAATGAAAAATTGTGAGGTCAAATTTTCTGGTGAATAAGCTATAGTTTGATGTATAATTGTCAAAAGTGTGAATACGGACATTATCCTGAAGATAAAGCACATTCCTTCTTTAAGTGTTATCGTTATACCTTTATCTTTTTAAAGATAATCAACAAGATTCTTCTCATCGATTGCAGTTCAAAGAGAGTAGCCGTATACCTTTCCTACCAATTGTACGATCTTTGCCTTTTTCGGAACTTTTTCGGAACCACCTCAGTTCATTGTTTAGATTGCTGCTTTATTTCGAGCATGTAATGGTGGGTTACATCAATCGTTAGAATTTGGCGTCAAAGTCTTTCGGACTATGGGTTTGTATTCCTCAGTCAACAAATGATTGCACATAATTTTTTTATACTCAATTTACTATGCAAAATTCTCTACTATTTTGCACACTTTTATCTTACGGTTATGTAGCACACCATCATGTACTTTTTAAATATCATCTTAAGTATATACTTCCTTTGAGAATCCACTGCGTCTTTCATCAAATACATTAGCTCGACCACGTTTAAACTAGTTCCATTTCGCATACATTAATCATTCTTTAGACCCATTTCTAAATTATATTATTTGCAAATATATCGAATTTAATAATGTTAAAAAGAAATATACATTTTCCGTCATATTTGATACAATTCGCATTTCCAGGAGGACCTTTCTTTTTATCGCAGTGGTCATAAACCACGTCCCTATTCTGGAATTTTCGTTTATAATTTCTATTATATCGATTTAATTTAGTTATTAATTATTTTATTATATTGTTATTATATTATATTATTATTTTAATTAATTTCTTACAACTCCTATTTCAATTATTTCTTAATTAGTAATTATTTTTATTATTGAGCTATTTTTTTCTACATGTCAAAATTATATCGACTCCGAATTAAAATTGAAATAATTTTATAGCCACATTTAAATTACTATTGTAAACTTTATCTAAACCATACCATGTGAGGTAGCATTTAAAGTATTTTTCGTAAGAAATATTTTAATGATATTTATTTCATTGACATCACAACCCTTTAGCTCGCGTCTTTAATTAATTCTTGATTGTTTAGAGATCCTTATTGCAAATGCGATTGGTTATCCTTAAACTAGATCATGAAATGATCCTTTTCTACCGCGAGTTTTCTTTAGACAAACTCTCCTTAGTTTGCCACCTGTCATGAGGTAAATATCTCTCACTACAAGTGCTTGTTCAAGAATACACAGTGAAACGCTATTCGGCGTTTCCTTTGTTTTCTTCCAAATATTCAATCGCGACATCATTCAAAGATAATCTCTACATTGTTCGATATAGATATTATTTTAATTAAATTTAACAAAGAACTATTAATTTAGGAAGTAACTAATTTACTTTTCAACTTGTAAATACTTATTCATCGTCATCTGTATATACAGTTCAATTGTTACATGGCGATTTCCTGTGCCCTAAATACGGCAATTTTGCTAATTCACATAATCTCGAAGGTGAAAATGAGTTTTGTCGGAAAAGATTATTTTTTTGGTAAAAATGCTTATCTTCTTCCAACCGATTAACGGCCCAGCGAAGCAAAACGCTCAGCGAAGCAAAACGCAATAGATGATCAAGTGTCTTCAATTCTTGAACAAATTGGAAGTTTTTAGGGCTTCATACCGAGGTCTTTGTGCAAAATTTTTCGCAAAGTCCTATCGCTGATGTTCAATTCTTGTGAACGGCGGCGAGTGGAGGTGGTCGGATGTTGACGCACACTTTCAGCCACAGCAGCAATATTTTTCATCGAACGAGCTGGACGGCGATGCGGAACGTGTGTATTGTTTATTAACATCCCGGTCGAACGAACTTTCTTCACGAATTTCCTTACACCGTTCTCAGTTGGTGCTTCATTTCTACTGAATTGGGTCCGCAAGTTTTGGCATCTGACTCACTATTTTGAAAATAAGTTTTCAATATTTACCAACGATGATCAAGCGTATATCGACTCATTTCGTTCACCGGGAATATAATTCTATATTTCTATCAATTAATAGATGACAGTAGAACTATAAGCGGCGCAATATCCGCTAGTTCAAAAACCAACCACAAGATGCCGCACCTTTTATAAACACGGTTTTCAAAACAAATAATAAATTAATATAGCAGTGACTTCATCAGGTACTTGATGAGTACTTGATAAAGCTACTGTGCCGGCAAACAATTTTTTCTTAGATTTTAACTATTTATTTATATTTTAAATGATGGATCTTCATCAGGTGAAAGCTGAATCATTTCGATTAAATAATAATTTATCAAAACGCATTAAAAACAATAAAGATAGTACAGATATAAATAAGAAATCTGGAGTTTATAAGTTAAGTGTGGATGCGGTGGGTTCTATGTTGGTCAGACAGGAAGATCGTTTGAAACACGTATTGCCGAAGATAATTCTTCGCTTAGAAATAAAAAAACAAGATTCCACTTTTGCCAAGCATCTATTAGAAGAAAACCACACGTTCAATAAGAATTTACAAATTGTACATTTACGAAATAAGGACTCTAAATAAAATTTTCTGGAAGGTTTGGAAATTAATAAAAAACAATCACAATTGTACTTAACGATGAATTAGATTTAAATAACTCACCTTTATTAAACTTATTTATTTAAAGCAACCATTTAGACGATAACAGAAATGTACCTTTAACTTAATAAAAAAAATTTTTTGGAAGATATGTTTAGTACAAAGGTATTTTTAATAATATAAAATATTATTAAAAATCTGGTGTGAAGAACACCATTAATAAATGTGTGATATGGCAATGTGGTTCTTTTTTGTGAATGTGTCTGAAGATATCCTTTCTCCTTTTCTCTGTATATTGTTACCGGACTACCAATTGAGCACCCAGGACCAAACGGAGACCGATCAATTGAGCACTTTAGATTAACCAATTGTGCACTTTATTACAAATTTGTTAGTGAACCAATTAATAAGTTATGAGGTGCTGAATTAATGCAAACAGTTATCTTTCGGGCCCAAATAAAATTAAAAAAATTATTTATTAAAATTTATTAGCAATAATTACGTTATTACATTTTATTCTTATAATCACAAATGATATTTAATAAAACACATACATACATAGGTACTTAGTAAAAAAAAATAGTTTACATTAGATAAAAATATAGTAGTGATAAGTAATAATAATATTAATCAATTATAGTAAATAGTACTCTAGTTTGTATTTATGAGCAACTAACTTGATAAAATCATATTCTGACAATTCTGATTTAAAAAACTCTCCGTATCTATGGCTTATTAATACTTTGAATTTTAATATAAACTAAACACTGAAAGTCAACAAGAGTTTTAACAATGTTTTTGTTAATGATACCGTTATGCCCATTGTTAATGATACCGTTATGCCCATTTGTACCTTTACATTCTAAAGCTTAGCTTAACTAAAGGTGATTAAATAGAAGCTAATAATAATTTTAAATTTAAATAAAGGTGGTATTAGGTGTCGTCCAACACTAGAAAGTCCTGAATTCGCCTGTCTCAAAGGGTCGCTTTGAAAAGATACCTGATCTGCCTGGTGCCCAGTTCGCTGGTCTACATTTATTACATCGAGAGCTTGGTGCCCAATTGGCGCGCGCCGGTCCAAATGGGCCACATATTTTCACTGCAATATTTGTTACAAAATAATACAAATCTGTATAAAAACAAATTTGTATCTGTATATACATGGACACACAGTACGTATTTACCACCAGACGCATGCATTTCTGTGTAACCACTTTGTCAATGATGGGTTTACGAAGACAAACGCCTGTAGGTACACTTCGCGGTCATGTAGCAAATTTTGTCCTATCCGATGACATCAGATAACCTCATGCCATCTGACGGACAAAACCGACAACGCCGGTGCAAAGTGTTTCCTCTCGAATAGCTAAGCTATTACAGGAAAAGAAAAAAATACGCATATTACTCTGAGTCCATTAACTCGCGTCTGGTGGTTGAAGCAAACGCTGGTAAATACGTACTGTGTGTCCATATATGTTAATGGACTCACAGTAATATGCGTATTGTTTCTTTTCCTGTAATAGCTTAGCTATTCGAGAAGAAACACTTTGCACCGGCGTGGTCGGTTTTGTCCGTCAGATGGCATGAGGTTATCTGATGTCATCGGATAGGACAAAATTTGCTACATGACCGCGAAGTGTACCTACAGTCGTTTGTCTTCGTAAACCCATCATTGACAAAGTGGTTACACAGAATCGCATGATATATTAAATAATATTAACCTTGATCACTTTATATTTTTAATACATACTTATTTTAGTTTGTAACGTGCTCTAGTAAGTACCTGATGAAGCAACTGTACTTGTGAAACAATTGTCGTTTTACTAAATTATATTAATAAAGTGAAGATTTAAACGGTTAGTTTTACTTCTATTTCAAATAAAAAGCGCTTTTTCGATCGAAATGAATGCAAACTTTTACAGCTATATTTTGAAGATTATTAATTTAAAAAAAGCAAAATTAATGTAGGCCCACTAATTACTCGTATAATAATAGTAAATTCAATTTTTCTCGCATGTTACAGTGGAAATAAATATAAACATTTTCTTAATTAGTTGCACTTTTTATTTTGAATATGTATACAATAAATTCAGTAAAACACTGTAGATGCTTGGACGAATCTTAAATTTTTATAAGACGTCTCGCGGAGCAGGAAAAATGTAATATAATTTATCAACGAACATTTTTAAATGTTTGGTGTATACACGCTTAATTTAACCAAACAAGCGTCTATGTCCGGAGTCTAAACTTTATTTTCTCGCCGCGTTTCGTCTGCTTGAACGCTTTATGACAGGATCCATTTATTTTCTGTTTCGGTCGTTTTACTTTAAAATAA
Organism: Melolontha melolontha; assembly: GCA_935421215.2. Lineage (NCBI taxonomy): Eukaryota > Metazoa > Arthropoda > Insecta > Coleoptera > Scarabaeidae > Melolontha > Melolontha melolontha. Next base: position 159,286,832 of record OW285237.1, on the reverse strand, counting down.
TTACACTCTATTCCTATTTTGCACAGGATGTTCTCTTTTTTTTTCGCAGGACTACTTTATTAGCAACCTTTACCATCTTAGTTTTTTCTTCTCTTATATTTTTTGTTTTGTGTATTGTTTATATTATATTGTTTGTTTTTTAATAAAACATTACATAGAGATACAAATAACTAACTGCGTAATGTTGTACATGTATCGTATATTACAAAAATTATGGTCTTTTATTCGCGTTATGCAATATACAGGTTTAGGCATATGGATGGGGGTTCACTAATAATAAGGTTTGGCACACTTTTGTTCAACAACGACAAAGTTCTTTAATTCAAATTGATATTTTAAAATAACGTTTATGTATAGTAAACCATGGAATTAAAATTCAGTCCTTGACTTAAACGCTCAGAATTAACTTTTGTAGACGTGCAAATATTAATAATCGTTCAATTAACTGAAAAAGAACGTATTGAAATTCTGATGATGATTGATATTGGTGACCCCGTCAGAACGAAGAAGTATGCGATTTATTTAACAATTTGCATCAAGGTCGGCATCCAATATCACGAACTGTCGTTGGTAAACTTTGCGAATAACTTGACCAGAAACGTTAGAAATTTACCGAAAAGCGGACGACCAAAAGTCGCTCCTAATGAAGTTATTGCTCAAGATATTGCTATTACGTTAGAAGAATTAGCACAAACTTCTACTACATCTCTTACATTAAATCAGTAGCCAGAATATTGAAGGACGAAAGATATGATCCCTATAAACCACATTTAGTACAAGAATTATTGGTTGGGGATTATGATTGTAAAATTGAATTTTGCAAAAGAGTGAGATTTGCAAAAATCACCAATATTTTACATACAATTTACTGTTTTCCGAGGAGGCTACGTCTTGTTTGAATGGTACCGTTAATCGCCATTGTCGATATTGGTCAATAGATAATAATAGATGTTGTGTATGCGAGAAACACATACACAACATCCGCAGAAATTAAACGTTTGGGCTTGTATTTTCAGGAACCGTATAATTTGTCCTTTTCTCATACATCGTACACTAACTTTACAGGGATATTTAGTATCTTTTACTTGATCAGATTGTTCCTAATATTGAGGAGGATGAGGAATTACCTGTAAGTGTTTGGTTTTACAAAGATGAAGCATCCTCTCATTATGCCGTTAATGTTAGAAGTTTTTTAAACGAAAAATTTCCAAATCTGTCGATTGGTCGTAGAGGATTCTTTGAATAGCTCGTACGATCTCCAGATTCAAATCCCTTAGATAATTTAAAATTTGTGGTTTATACACGGCAGAGAATAGTTGGAGAAGTTCAAGTAATTTGTAATGAGGCTTTGGCAAATGTCATTCAAGAATTTGTTCACAGACTTACATATTGTCAAGGAGTGACCGGTCGTCATTTCGAAATCTGATATTGATTTTGTTTATATTTTTTGTGTTAATTTTTCTTGTTCTCAATAACATTTGCATTACCAGATTTAATTAGATATCTGTCGTTGTTAAACAAAAGAGTGCCAAACCTTATTATTGCTGAACTCCCAGAGCAGAGTTCTATTGAAATTCGTAAAAATATACAGGGTGTTTCATTTATAATGAAAAAGTCCTTTCTGGCTAAACCGGAAGTCTGATTTGGAAATAAATATGCTGTACGAATTCCTTATTTGCATTAACTTGAATGTGGAAAATATTATTAAAATCTAAGGAAGTTGCCGTATCAAAGATATTCGAATGGATATTTGATTAACCTTGTATATTCTTATAAAATCTTAATGTTGGAAAGAAATTAAATTTATTTTATTTTAAATGAACTGTTTTCATATGAATTGTAATAATTGTATATAACGGTCTGCCAAAGTATATTTGCTCATAAATGGTGAATATGGTTGATAGCGTTTCTATTACTGGTATGTAGATTTATACAGAATGTTCCGTAAATCGCTGGCACAAAAAAGGTATTTTTTATATCACAGGTAAATCGCAGTTGACGCTAAGCCGTACAATAAATAAGTATAAACTTCACCCATATCATATAGAACTACAGCAGGAATTATATCCTCATGACTATGAAAATCGAATTCGTTTTTTGTATGAATCAACGTTAAGTACTGTGTTAAAAACGATAAAAGTATTACGAGAACACACTTAATACTTAAAATCACGTATGAAGATAAATGTTTATGACTGGCGCACATTTCTAAATGGCAGCGACGATTCAGGAAAGAGATGTTGAAAGGAAGGACAATTGAAACGATTACTGAAAAAAATGTCGAAAAAGTGCGTGATTTTGTGAAAATTTTGAAAAACTTTTCAATGAGATTCATGAAAATGGAATTTGTAATATCCAAAACAATAATAATTCATCTTATATTAATTAAAAACTTGATCTTCGAAACCTAATTCCAAATTTGCTCCATATCTATTGACAAACGACCGAATTTGGAAGTGTAAGGACATCATCAGAGTAGCTCGAAGAGACGAAAACTTCGTGCTGTTTAAAATAACATTTTAAAATCAGAAAGTACTGAAAGACTGTCACCTGGTTAAGGAAATCCAAGGAGCGTTCGGACAAGTCAAAAATCAAAACCATGTCTATTGATTTTTACGATTTCAAGGTGCATGTATGGAAAGAATTAATTCGAAATGGTACAATAGTTAATGAGTACTATCTTAGTTTGTTGAAGCGTTTGGTAGGTTGTAGTTGTGTTGTTTATTCTGAACATCATGAATCAGACAGTTGACTATGTTTAAATTATAACGCACCTTTTTATCGTTCGCCAATTTCTTTTCTACCCAAAATTATTTGCCTTTTTCACCTATTTTTAATTTCCTAAGTCGCAGTCGGCGATGAAAGGGAACCATTTTATATAAGTCGAAAAGATTAAACGATGAATGAACGAAAATCTTAACACCGTTACAATCGGCGATTTAAAAAAGTAATTTCATACAGTTCTTAAACGTAAATATCGCCGTACTTCTGTCGAGGGAGAACATTTTGAAAAGTCTTTCTTCGGAGACTGTGGTTTAGTAAAAACTTAAAAAAGGTATATAACCCCTTACCACAATTATTAATCGTATCCTAAATACGTATTTCGACAACTAAGTTGTCATCATCAATAGGTAAAACCACTAAACAAGGTGTCCCACATGGGGCACAGTGAAGCTAGAACAACTGCTTACGCAACAACTTTACACGGCGTCCACGTATACATTAAACTTAAACATGCAAATATATCGAACGAAAGGATCTCAAAAAATTAGCTCTCTTAAGGAAACCGGCACCCACATCTGTTTATACTCCAATTTGAAACGTCCACGACCTTTTTATTTAGGGTTCTAAGAATGAAAAGAGACAGGTGAAGGGGATCGGTCCTTTATCTCTGTTCATAGAATATTGTTTGTTTTTAGCGATGAATACTTTCGTAGGCGTCAAGATCGCGGGGGTTATTAATGGCCTTGGCAAGTTTCAACCCTTTAATCGACACATTGTGCAGTGTACTTAAAGCATGGTTGACAACGTTAGATTTATCCGGTCTATTGTATTTAATATGTGATATGTGTTCTTTCTTTTAAACCGGGTTATTATTGGTCCGTTTGTTTGGCCTATATATTTCAAATTACAGTCATCGCAATTAATTTCGTATATACCTGATTTCGAATTAAAATTAACTTTATCTTTGGTATTCCCTAGGAGACTTTTGATAGTATTTTCGGACCGAAAGGCAACTTTGAGACCTCGTTCCTTCACAGCTTTATTTATGTTTTTCGTGATGGGGTGGTATGGTAAACACATGTACTTTTTCTCCTGGTTACTTTGAGATATCAAACTTGTGGATTCGCGGATTGTATTTTTTAGTTTTGTTTTTCTAATTAATTTATTGATTATTTCTATGTCAAATCCATTATATTTCGCGATATTTTTAATGACATCCAGTTCTATTTCATATATCTCTTTTGTTAACGGAAAATTTAGTAACCGATTGACTAAGAAATTAAAAGAAGCTGTCTTATGTTGAAAACTATGATTTGAATCAGCGATGATGAATCTATTAACATTGGTTTCTTTCCGGAAAATATCTATTTCTATTTTATGTTTATTCCTAATCAGTAAAGTGTCTAAAAATGGTATCTTGCCATTGTGTTCCTTTTCCACCGTAAATTTAATCGTCGGAAATTTCAAATTTAACTGATTAACGAACATGTCTAATTCGCATTTCCGTGTATGCCCCATGTGCGACACCTTGTTTAGTGGTTTTACGTACCGATGATGACAACTTAGTTGTCGAAATACGTATTTAGGATACGATTAATAATTGTAGTAAGGGGTTATATACCTTTTTTAAGGAGAATATTTTGAAAAAAGATTGTGAATTTTATGACAATTCCTTTTTCAAAGTTGTTAATAAGATGGAAATAAAATTCATAGTTTCTCTTTCGCTTTTGTTTCTTTTTGAATAAGTCAAAGGGAATATAAAAAGATTTTTTCGGGTTACAGGTAGTTCTTTTGTATTTATTTTGATTCTTTTAAAACGGAAACCTAAATTTTTCAATATAATACTAACACAATTTTCTTTAATCTAGATACAAATCTAACATTTCAGAAACCTTTCCAGTTATATAAAACTCGTTCATTTGGGCCTTTGTTACACAGAGAAAAGAAAAAAATATATAAAAAGAAAAAATAAACGTGTGTTATCATTATTGGAGGAACACAATTCCAGTACCCATTGTTTTTCTTTTTATTTCTTTCTTTCTTTTTCAATGTTGTCCTTTGCGTAGCTTTCCTTTTAACTGTTTATGGGAGTGTTTCCTGCGTTTTAAAATGGTTTGTTTTAGCAGCCGCCGCTACTGCTGTTTTACAAATATTCAGTTTCGCAAACATTAGTAAACAAATGGTAATTGACACCAATTCTTGTATTCGCAGCGAAAACATTTTTGAAATATTGTCTCGTTAGGCTTGGGTTGGTTTATTAATTGTACGTGTTATGTTCGCGAGAAAAAAGAATTGTTAGATGATTTAATAATTTTTCTCTTTTATCTCTGAAATGTTTTATAAAATCAATGCCACTATTACCAGCATGTCTAGTTCGCTGTTACTATTTTCATTTCTAATTGTAAATTTGACAGCAGTCAAGTGAGATAATACATCGAAATTAAAAAGCAAAATTACGAACGTGTTATAAGTACGAGAAACCGTTTTTCGGAATTGGGGAAAACGAGAGAAAATAAAAATATAAAATTATTTTTATTTTTCAATATATTCACCTGCAACCCTAATACCTTTTTCAGAATTTTCTATTTGCTTGTGCATGCCTTCATAAAAAGTGTTTTATCTTTGTTTAAAAATACGTTAAATCTGCGTCCTTTACTTCTTCATCCTTCATAAATTTCTTCAAAGGTAGTTCTTTTTTCGTTTTCGAGAACAGGTAAAAATCACTCGGTGCGAGATCTTTGTATCATTTGGTTATGACGTTTCGAATTTTCGTATTTTGATTTGGAACTTATGGTTTGATTTACCGATTTGTATCGTTCCGATTATGACATATCTTTTTGGGTTGGTTAGATGCTCAATAAATGCCCGGGATCGATGCCAACTGAACGACTTCCAGCGTTCTCGTCTAGGAGATGACAGGTTTTCCATTTTTTGTACTGGATGTGATTAAGACGACTTTTGTATATTTTTGGTTTGTCGGTTAGCCGTTTCAGGCCGGATAGACCATCCGAGACTTTAAACCCCCCGTTCTTTCTTTATCGATAAGGGAAGTTAAACGTTCCTTTTTTCTTGTTGGCCATGATTTTCTTTTTCGCATTTTTGTTTTTGTCTTCCACGTTTTACCTTAAGCTTAGTTTAAAGTTGCCGTTACCGTACTATGTTGGTACCAAGCTGGATGATATGTGGGAATTAACCTCGTTTGCATTGATGTTGTTTTCTTTTCCTATATCTTTCTCGTTTGCTTGCTTTTTCTTCCGGCATTTCTCGTAGACCCCGTAGTAGTTGGGTAAGGTTCTTTTCCATGGTACCCCTCTGCGGTGTTTTGGTGTTGAAGTTTTCTGGTATTGACGTGTTTCGACGGATTGGTTTCATTTGTGTAAGCTTGTGATCATTTGGCTTTGTCGTGGGTTGGTGCGTAGTATATGTCGGAGTTCTTTGGTCCAATCAGAAATTTCGCTTCCCAAGCAAAATTTCTTCGTTGCGTACATTATTTTGGCGGGTAGTGTATACCCGTAACGATTTCGCTATCTTATTGGACATGAATGGCATGCTTCGCAGCGATAATACGAGTTTGCGGGGAGTTCGGGCACTACCGTCGAGAACCTCGGCTAGACTGTTGTATTTTTGTTTGTTTGCCGGTGTATGATTATTTGTATAGAGTGAAGGTACAACGAAACAGATGGTTTATTGGCGTTGTTGTCTATGCCGCAGGTATTTTGTGCCCTCGAGCATCTGCAAGGTTCTTGTTTCGCGTTCCTGCTACCGGCTTCTACAGCTATTTGATGATGTGATTTGCTGTTCAAGTTTAAAATCATCGGAACTTTTAAATATATTGTAGGTGTGAATTAACCCACGTGGACCGGAAGTTTCATCGAGGACCGCGTATGAAGCGGAAACGACTTCATTTCCTATGGGTTATCTTCGAACTTTATCTACAACTCGAAAGATAGTGCTGTACTAATTACGCCTTTTCGACTGATTAATTATTTTTAAAAACTTGCATTTGCGTCATATATATATAAAAAAGAACAAATTTATCATTAATTTAACCCATTTTGCCTTGAAAAGTTAGTAATTTATTTGCTTGTATAATCGATTGGTATAGTTCACATTAATTTATCCTTTTTTTAGTCTTGAACTTTTAATAATTTCTTTCATCGGTTTTGAGCTTAGAATTGTTAATACCGATTTCTAATTATTATTGTGAATTTATGATTTGAGATGATGTATTTAGTTTATATAAAAATATGTCGTCTCAATTTGGTTAAGCATAATGTACGTGCCGAAGGGTGTATGTTCTTCTATGTATAATTGCGTATTTCTTTTTTTTTACTTGTAATTAGCGTCTTAGGGTATGTAGTAATAAGTTTTCATGCATAAGGCTTAATTTCGATTGTAAATGCGTACCTGATACCTCGCGTAATCGTATACCATTTCCCTCTTTTTTTGTTAACATGATAGTCTGGTGTTAAACTGGCCCGTACAAGAGTTTTGTTTCTTTTTGCATTTCGAATTTATATGTAGAAAGTGTTGATTTTTAACATTTATATATTTATTTAATCATTAGATACCTAAACTTAATTATATACAGTACTTCACCCATTCACATATGTTGAAACAATATATGTTTTCTTTGTTTTCTTTTCTATGGAAACGTGGAAAAATGGTTCTTTTTTTAAGTCGAACATTTTCTTTTAATTGATATCATCTCCTGTATTCAGACTAATTATTTGTAGTGGGTACGTTAGCGCGACTACGTCCTCCGCGTGACGTATAACCCTTAGGGCAAGCAGCAGTTAAAACGTGGTGGCGCCCTTTTTCAATTATAGTCAGTTTATAAACGTTCCGACAAGAAACGCACGACTATCTTCACTGAGATCTACGCCGTTGGCACTGGGTGGCTGTCTTGTGTAAATTTTAAGATCATCCCGCTCACGCAAGGTAAGTCCGAGGAGGATTGTCAGATTGCGCAAAATTTAATTAGTCAGTTTTCGTGGTTTTTTGTTGCTTGCACCTGATGTAGGTTACAAGTATAGGGTGGGTGATTCAAAATATCAGAGCCCACTTTAATGCAGGGCAAGAGTAGCACACCTTTCATCAATTTTCCCATTCTCTTTTCTTCAATTTCCTTTAACTGCTCCAGGACTGAAGCGTAGTATTCTCCAGTTACGGAAACGCCTTTATCTTTGTAATCTATTAACAGGATACCTTCTGATCCCAGAAAAGGGTCGCCAAGAGTTTTTCGACCTACAGTGACATCCTATACTTCTTGGGTGGTGGTGTGCCTTATTTATACTACTGCATGGAGTCTTGCTTGAACTCAGGTTCTTATGAATCCCAAGTTTCACTTCCAGTAACAATTTGACTCAATATACCATTCCCATCTTCATTACAGAGGTCCAAAGATGCACGGTAACATTCCATGCGCCGTTGTTTTTGCGGCGACGTAAGCATTCTCAGCACCCATCGCGCTGACCTTAGTCATGCCAAGATGATTATAAAGAATTTTAAAAATGGTCGTATCGGACACTCAAGTAATTCTTGCAGGTTGTATTTTTAGCAGAGCATCTCCCATTATTAATTTTTGGACTTTTCAAATAAGTTCTGGAGTGGTCACTTCGATAGGCCGCTCCGGCCGTGGATCGTCTTCAAGTGATTGCCCACCTTAATTTTTCCCGGTCAAGAAACCCCGTAAGCAGATGACATCTCTTTCAGTATGGTTTGAACAGACATTCCTTGCTTAGCAAGGAACTTTATAATGGTGCGATACTCGATTTTATTCATATTTCACACTTTCTTCCTGGTTGGCTTGCTTAGTCGACGATAGTTCAAATACTACTGAAGCCATTAAAATAAAACTTTATATTTAAACTAATAATGAGACGCGCTACGACACGCTACGACATGAAAGAGTTCTTCCGCTACCACTAACCCTCTCCTTTCCACGAACTTAGAAACGTTCATTTGTATGTTAATAATTGATGAACGTCCTATTGAGGTACATCTCGAAACTCCATTATATATTTATTAATAGAAGAAAAATATTGGGGTTTCAAAATTATATTGTAGCACTTACCAAATGTTAGGGTTTCAAAATTGTTTTGGAAACATTACATATGTTTAAACATACTATGGCTTTCTCGGATGGATAAAAATTAAATTTGCAGACTCTATAAATTTAAATTGTACCTTTCATCCACCTGAGGAAGCCGTAGTATGGCGAAATATATGTAATGTCTACAATATAATTCCGAAAACTTAACGTTTCTGTTTTATTTAGTGAATATGTATGTTGATTCAACGAATGTATGCAGAGTTTAATTTAATTTGCTGTTAATTACTAAATGAATAAATAACACACGTATATTTTCTATTTCAGTTTGGTTTTATTACGAGGGCTATTTTCTAAGTAGGAATTATTTTACTTTAACTAAAATGACTAAGTATCAATATTATTATTACTTTTTAAAATAACCTTCCTCTCGACTGAGGTGTTTTTGTATAAATGTTACAAGATTGATAATAGAAATGATCAATCGTTGCAGTAGTTCTTTGCCAGTTTTCCATTCCTTTCTGCCACCGAATGTATTTTGACCACATTATACTAGAGCAGATAGAAGATATAAATTATTTGATGACAATGGGAAAAAAATTTCTTACTCTGAGTAAGAAAAAAATAGTGTCTTTTATTGCTTTTATGTACTTATTGGATTAAATAGTTGTATTAGCAAAAAAGAAAACTGCTAAGAAAGAAAATAAGTACCTATAATGTTTTTATCAAATAACTAGAGATAAAAATCAGGGCAATTAAGCTATAGAGATTATACACAGTGGAAGCGAGTAAATTGAACGGTTTGGGAAGTGTCGATACCTCATCTATTTCAGTTTGTTCTCCTATCGTAGGCAGAGCGTTAATCAAAGTTGGCGATAAGAGTCTAACTTTATTCGTTGGGAAGTGTAATTTGAAATGCCATGCTACATAAACGCGAAAAAATTGAATTGGTAAATCTAATCCATAATGGAAATAGTTCTCAAAAAGTCAGTGATTTGTTTGTTGCAAAGTACTCTAACAGATCAATTCGATCTAAACCAACCATTTTTAATTTAATAAAAAAATGAAACAAAAGCGGATCGAAAATGTGAAAAAAAATATCCAACGACGAATTTTCATTAATATGTCCTTCTATAGAAAAAAAATACTTTCCCTTCGCTGACTGTTGGTACAGATTGTTCTGTATTAAAAACCTCCAAAAATAACGCTTACAATATTTACCTACAAGTTGTCGAAACATCAAGAATTGCTTTATGAGGATATGTACAGGAGAATGCAATTTTGTGAATTTATGATAGAAAAATTTTAGAATTATGATAACTTTGTAAAAAACATATTATTTACAGATGAGCTTGTCACGTTAGCAGTTAAATAATTTATTGTATTATTTGTTCTCGACAATTTTATTATTATTATTCTTATTAATAGTAAGTACGGTACGGAATATTGTGGCCAAAATTCTTGACTTTTAAAAAGTTTCACTTTTGGGATATATTGGGTTCTAGTATGGTTACTTTTTAAAATTATTTTCATATTATACAGGCTCAAAGTTGTGTTTTTTAAATAGAACATCCTGTATATTATTGCATTTTTGGATTCTCTGATCAAAATAAGCGTCTATTTTAATTGGGTTTATAATACCTAAACCTTAAGGTTTTTTTAAATAATTTGAATTTTGTCAAAATATAACCTAATTTTCATGTTTCAAATAATTAAGAAGTATTTAAGTTATATAAGCAAATAAGAATTTTAAGTGGCTATAACTTGATTAATGTAAATAGAACGCCATATTTTTTAATTTACCAGCAAATGCAGTTTTTGATTACCTATCGAATGGTATTTATATGTCAAGCTTTAGTTCGCGTTTTGACAGAATACGCCTAATAATCGTTTTTCGCACCATTTGGTGTTCTTTAAATAAAAATTCTAATGTATCTAGTTGCTTATTGTATTTAGAAATGTCAGATAATTTACAATTATTATTATTAACATAAAGAACAAGCAAGATATTAAGAACAGATGTTCGAAATGTCGACCGTTCATTTCCAAACATATTCTTTTTTGAAAACCACTGCTAACTCTGGACAACATTTGCGGGACCCGCTTTTGACACTGTAAGTCTTATGCGTATTTAAATATCGTGTGGTGTTATCGGAGGCGTGCTGTAGACAATTTCTTTTATTTATTCCCATAAAAGGAAATCTGGTGGAGTTAATTCTGGGATCTGAAATCCATTTCTTCCAATCCACCTGTTTTGAAAGTTGGCATTTAAAAATTGCTGAACCTCGCGATGATAATGAGACGGATCTCCATCCAATTGAAGCCATATGTTTGTTCTGATGTTTAAAGGGACCTTTTTAATAATACTGGAAGCGGATATAAAATAAATTCGAGAAATATCATATCATTCAAAGCTCCTTCAAAAAAATAGAGTTTAATTAAATATGGGCCCAGTATGCCACACCCTGCATTAATGGACCACCTATTCTGATTTCTCATGACTCTGTATTCATGCGGATACGAATCAGAACAGTAATGGAAGTTGTGTCTATTCACGACGCCATTGTTATGAAAATTACATTCACCACTAAATAGTACATTTTCAAAAAAATTTTCATTTTCTATCACCTCATCTAACACCCACATACAAAATTCAATTCCGTTGTCAAAATTATTTCCGCAAACTTCTTGACAAAGCCGGATTTTATAAGGATGAAATCTGTAGTTTTTAAGAATTTTTGAAATACTTGCTAGACTAATGATAATATTTTGGATATCTGATTTTGACTAATATTGGGATTTTTGATAATTGAACCAACTACAGTAAAAACGGTTTCTTCATCTTCAGTGACAAATTTCCTTGTAACGAGTTTTTTATAATTGACACTTCCACTTTCCTTAAATTGGTTTAATATCCTGTCAAAAATAGCTGGCTTAGGGAGATTTCTTTAGGGAAACGTTTGAGAAGCAATTTTGATGATATTATCAAAGCATAAAAATCGTATCAAACGCTCTTCTTTTGTGTAAATATTTATTTTGACCAAGCAATACAACAAAAAGATTCAAATAATAACGACCTAAACTTCCACAATTACAAAAAATAATACCACAATAGCAAAAACAGACTTTGTAGACTAAAATGTAAGACTAAGGGCCGGTCCTACAAAACACCTTAACCTACCATATATACGGTCAAATAACCCGGTCAGTGACAAATCGCAGATAAACCGTAGTTAAGTGTCCTACAGAGCCAACGTTCAAGTAAAAGTTGTGATAACATCTGGTATAATTTAGCGGACGTGCCGAGCAGCAGATAAACTGTGTTTAGAATAAATACTCGCTTCCGATTGGTTATCGAGATTCGCGCCCAAAATACGTATATATATATATATATATATATATATATATATATATATATACTATTATGTACAACATGTAACTGTTATTCTGTTCTTTTACATTTATTTGTGATTTGTTTGCGCTTGTGACGTGACGTTTTTGTGAATTATTGTAAGAATTACTTAAATTATAATGGAAATAGAATGTGATAAAAAGAGAATTCGTTCCTCAAATTTTTCGTTTGATGAGTTAAGCGAGCTAATTTTTATAATAGAAAAACATCAAAGTATTATTGGTAAGTTCAATGCCTCGTTCTATTGTTAAAAAACCTACAAATAATTGAGCTCTAGAATGTAAAGCTACTGACGCGACAATAAAAAATGATAAAGAGAAAGCATGGCAGAAGATAACAGATATCTTTAATTCAGGGTCAGGGTACTGGTGGTGGCCCATGTAGTAAAGTCTGTATGAGTAGCATTGGAGATAGGGTTTTAAATATAGTAGGTGTTGCAATAACTGGCACAAGTAATAAATTTGATAGTGACATGGAAAATGTTGTTTGAGGTTGTATTGAAACAAAACATGTACATACTCAAAATTATGAATTAATTTTGCAGATGCTATTGAACCAGATGCAGTTATCAACGCAAATTTGGACGGAAAATATTTTTGGCTGTAATTATTATATAATTTAATAACGAAGGAAAATAAAAAATATATGTTTCAGGTGCAATTGAAAATAATACAATAACAAATTCAAAGGATTCTAATGTTGAAGAGATTGACTGTAATTATATGAGAAACTGTTAACATAATATGAAAACTAATTTGTAGATACTACCGATAACACATTAATGGCAAGAGAATTTGGAACAGATATTGAGGAAAATTTTATTGTAAGGGAAAGTACCAATAAAAATATCCAAACTTCACACAGTTCGGTAAGAAACTTCTCATTTATATTATTTCTACTACTAATATCAAATGACTTAAGTGTAATGAACATTCCAAATGGTGCCAGTGGACCCCAAGTCAGTTAAGACAGCCAAAGAGTGTTGAACTCAATACTGTACAAAGCAAGCAGTTGAAAAAAAATCCACAGTAAACAGTAATGGTTATAATTATCTTTTATTATTCTATTGTAATAACTGTTATTTCAGCAAAAGACGATAGACTAACTAAAAGAAAAAAAGTAAGCAAAAAGGAGAGAGAGCAAAATGTTTATGAGAATCTGGCAAGAAGTAAGATTGAACTTGTGCAACTCCAGAAGGTACTTTTAAAAGAAGTATTGATACTCCAGAAAGAGAAACATGATCTGGAAATTCAGTTATTAAAAATAAAAATTGAAAAGGAAAAAGGAAATTGTATATGTAAGGAGTAAATAAATATTTGTGTCAACTTATTATTTTTTTATAATGGTATATGTCTAATAAACATAATTACATAAGATACAACAAATAGGATATACTTTTATATATTAGCAAAATGCATATTAATAACACTTAATCTTCTTCCGCCATTTTGGTTCATATAATTTTCTTGAACTTCAATATCAGGCTGTTCCGCATTGCCTATTTCTTCCTCGATCACCCACTCATCTCTTTCATCAATTGCAAGATTGTGCAACACAGTTGCTGCTACAATTACAACTTTTGACAATTCTGGCTTGAGCCTCATGCCGTAGGATAATATGGGAAATCTTCTCTTTAATACACCAAACAATCTTTCAATTGTATTCCTTGTTCTTATCTGGGCTTCATTGTACAGATTTTCAGGTCTTGTACGAGGATTTACCAGTGGAGTCATCAAATATTCTGTTACACCATAGCCGCTGTCACCTAACAAAACAGAGTTATTGTAACGTCGAGTTTCTATTAATCTTTTTATTGCTGACGCATTAAAAATGGTTTGATCGTGTGTTGATCCTGGCCATCTAGCTATAATATCACGAATTTTAAGATGAGCATCTCCTACTACTTGAACATTCCACGAGAAAAAACCTTTCCTGTTTCTATATAGCTCAGCATTATCACCACCTGGTGACTGAATTCTTATATGGGTACAATCAATAGCACCAAGAACATTCGGAAAGCGTGCTACATTATAAAATCGTAATTGTATTGCTTCCAATTCTTCAGCATTTCTGGGCATATAGATGTACTGTGGTCGTAATCCAGCAATTGCATTAGTTACAGATCTTACAATGCCACCAGCTGAAGTTTTACTAACTCCTAAAAAATCGGCTACAGCTATCAGCATTCTTCCTGTTGCATACAATCTTAATGTAAGCAACAATTTAATCTCGGCGCTAATTGCGGAATTCATATTATGTCTACATTCAATTTGAGGCCTTATTCATTCCAATATATATCTGCATGTATTTTTGTTCAAGCGAAATCGCTTTTTAAAATCGTCCTCCGATAATATGTCGAAATAATCAATCCTACAATAGAATTGCAGAAAAAAAACAAGTCAATCAACGGGAAACGTACAGACGGCGTTTCGTTCTGGTTGGAACTTTTCAATGCACGGCATTCCTCGAAGACGGACATTGCTTTTCATTTCTATACTTTCTGTATATATAGTTATATATTATAGTTATATAGTTTGTCGGATTGTAGTTATGAACGCATTACATAAGTCGACATTTACATGTAAGAATGAGATTTAATATTCATTAATTCTCACTTGCAGTAAGTTCCAAATGTTAACTATATATACAGAAAGTATAGAAATGAAAAGCAATGTCCGTCTTCGAGGAATGCCGTGCATTGAAAAGTTCCAACCAGAACGAAACGCGTCTGTACGTTTCCCGTTGATTGACTTGTTTTTTTCTGCAATTCTTAATTAACCTAATTACCAGGAAGTTCGTTGTCGCGAAAGGGTGTGTTCTGCATACTGGTACAAACTTAGTTTGTCGGATTGTAGTTATCAACGCATTACATAAGTCGACATTTACATGTAAGAATGAGATTTAATATTCATTAGTTCTCACTTGCAGTAAGTTCCAAATCCTACAATAAACAAATAATAAAAATAAAACCTTTACATTATTTACTCAAAACAACCTTTCTTTGAAACCTTTACGCCGTCGAAAATTATGTAAGCGATGTCTAATCTCTTCGTCACTATCGGATTCAAAAACATTTACGTTCATTGTTATTTCTTTTATAATAAAGTTTCGTTGAGAAAAGTAAACACAATCAGCTGTGCACAAATGTGTCACATTTTATTACCAACATAGGGAAATCGTGTGTATCTTTCAGTATAATAAACCTAAAGTTAAATATAAGTTGTAGAACGCGCGCAGGTATAAATGTTGGTATAAAATAAGGGATAAGTTAAAGTATGGATTAGTTAACCGAGATTTATCTTCAGACCTGTAGGACCGGCCCTAAATGTATTATTAGACATTTCTAAATACAATAGGCAACTAGATACATTAGAATTTATTTAAAAAATAGCAAATGGTGCGAAAAACTATTATTAGGCGTATTCTGTCAAAACGCGAAGAATTAAGGCTTGACATATATACCATTCGATAGGTAATTAAAAAGTGCATTTGCTGGTAAATTAAAAATATGGCGTTCTATTTAAATTAATCAAGTTACAGCCACTTAAATTTCTTATTTTATTTTAATTTTGGTTCATCCTGTAAAAGATATCCAAGTTTATTATAATTTGGATATAAAATATGATCTATTGTTACACTTCAGTGTAAATTTCGCTTACATAACTTAAATACTTCTTAATTATTTGAAACATTAGATTTTAACAAAATTCAAATTCTTTAAAAAACCTTAAGGTTTAGGTATTATAAACCTAATTAAAACAGACACTTATTTTAATCGAAGAATCTAAAAATGCAATAATATATAGGTGTTCCATTTAAAAAAACACAACTTTGATACCTTTCGGGCTTTTGGAACAACCTGTATAATATGAAAATAATTTTAGAAAGTAACCATAATAGACTCCCATATATGTCAAAAGTGAAACCTTCTAAAAGTCAAGTGTTCTGGCCTCAATATTCCGTGCCGTATAGCGTGAATAATCCTGTATAATGTATTTTATATTTACTAATTAAATTTCAGGAAGAATAATCGTAAGCAATATTTTTAAACCACAATAATTACATAACTGTGAGCACTCATTACTTCTTTGTTTCTTTATTTAAATATATAAGTAAAAAAAAAAAACATACATATTTGAACGAAATTCTATTATTTAACATTCCTTGAAGATTGCGAATTAGATTTCTTAAAATAAAAAAAATAGATATTTGGAATTTATTCGACAAAGACAAAAACGACCAGCTAACCTAACGGACGTAAATCTTGTACCATCCACCGTTTCGGTGTGTCGTGAAACGTTCCATACGAAGTGAATAATGAATGAGGAAAATTGTAGAAACTGCAGGTCGAAACGATTTTCGTCTATGTTTCCGTTGTTCAACCGCTATATCTGTTCGATACTGGGCCACGTCATCCATCCCATCGGCAATGGAAGACAAAAGAAGCCGCAAAAAGGGGGATCGACAGCCGCTAAGACCAAAGAAGGAATGAAGAAAGAACGGAAAAAAATGAGGAGAATTTAAAGCGTGTCTTTCCGATATTTGGATTAAGTCCAAAGCCACAAAACAACAGAAATGACGGCCGGATTTGGGGTAGGAAAAAAAGCGGTCGACTTTGCGGAGGATTTACGGGGATTCGATGAAATGGGGCAGAACTCACTGGCAACAACGCTTATATAAGCAGACACTTACTCCTTGGAACATTATTGCTATGGTTTCTTCGATTTTAGTTGAACCTTTTTATGTATCGTAAAGAGAAATATATTGTCACATGGAGATAAACATTTTTAAGTGAAAACTCTGAATTAATTTATCATCATTTTGAATAAATTTATTATCATTTTTTAGTAACATCAAAGACCGCAGGTGTAAATAATGCAAACAATAATTTTTATAGTACCTGGAATTTAAAATAAAACATTTTAACACGTAAATTATGAAAGTATTTTCTCTTTTTCGCACGAGATATTTTCATAAAAAAATGTAAATATACATAACTTTGGGCAATAAAATTATTTTCGGCAGACATTTGAAATGTATCTATTTAACGATTCAATAAAGTTCAATCGAGCATCTAAGAAACTGTCCAAGGTTAATTTCAAATTTCTAATATTATGCACCAGGTATTGATCAGATCGAATTAATTCAACGATTTGATATTACTTTGCTGGAGAACAGACGAATCGCTATTACTCTGTCATTTCTGTACAAACTTTTTCATAATGAAATCGATTATCCTTCACTCCTGAAACAATTAAATGATAACATTCCTTGAGTGTTGGGTCGTTATTATAGTGCATTTTCACGTGCACCTGCTTATCACTTACGAGAAAAGCGCGCATATGTTTTCGACCTGAAGTTTTGAAAATTTTATAATTGCATTTTTCAACATTATTTCCATGAATTTCAATGCATTTGTGACAACAATTAATTAATCTTATTAATGGATGTTGCAGTTCGTTGCAGAGCTGGAGTTTGGCATACAGCAGTTTGTAATCTTTTATATCGTGAAAGTTAATATTATTTATACAATATTTTGCAATCTTGTCTTTTTATTATTTTAAATTACGTCTTCTTTATGTTCTTTTGGGAGAAATATTTTATTTATATTTCTCCCAATCGCACAAAAAAGGCTTTAAGGTGCAAAGAAATTATCAAAAAAAGCGTTAACAACCTTGTATAATATATAAACGGTTGACGAATTTTAGGTCTATGCGTATGGGCCCGAAAGCAAACAGCGGTCGACGGTATTGGTGTTCCAAGATGAGCTAACTTCAACAAAAGAAGCACTTCGAACCAAATGGTCACCCGTTTTTCTTAAGAAAAATTGATATGTGGCTATAGTGTCACTAGAGGCTCGTATAAAGACTAATTCTGAATGGTACGCAACTATTTGTTGAAAGCAACTAGCGACATAGGATCATTCTTCACCATGACAATGCGAGCTCTCACACATCGGCACAAAGAACTCAATATTCAACTGATCAAAACATCGAAATCAATCGAACTCTCTCGAACATCGAAATCTCTATCCGGCGCGCAGCTCTGAGTGGCACTCAATAATTTCTTTTTGTTTCCGTACGTGAACAATTAACTACGCGGTCAACGATTTTGCATGACAGAGGAAGCGGTTGATGCGTTCAAAGTGCATGTTTTGGGTATACGTCAATCGGAATGGAAAAAGTGCTGCGAAAATTGGTTCAAATGTATGCTTATCGATCATAACGAAGAAAATTTTGAAAAACAATAAAACCATTTTCAATAAATATTTGCTTTTGTTTGGAAAATATAATAACAACCTACGCATTCTATACAGGAGTAAATGAAACCAAGAACGTTGCAAGGCAAAGCTGATGTCTTTATATTCTTCCGTAAAATTTCTGTAATATACCGCAATATAGCGCAATGGCGAATTATACATTTTGTGAACGAGATGACATGATTTTCGTGTATGGTCGTTCAAATGGTAATGGTTGAGAAGCTGCAAGGCTCTACCAGAAATCTCTGCCAAAGCGGCACCAATCCAAATCATAAAATGTTTGTTGCACTGTTCAAGTGACTTGCTGAAACCGGGACAGTATGGCGTAATAATCCACTTGCGGACAAAACAAGACCGAACACTCGTCGTACAGCTGATTTTGAAGAGGATGTCTTAGATCGTGTTACTGAAAATCCAGGTGTTACTAGCAGACAGTTAGCGGGAATGTTAAATGTAGATCATATGACTGTTTGGAGGATACTTTATCACCAACTTCTTCATCCTTATCATTTATTACGAGTGCAAGGTCTCTTTCCAACTGTTTACCCAGCGAGAAACTTTCTGTAGATGGTTTCTTCGGCAAACTGCTAATTAATCCACTGTTCATCAGGTCAGTATTATTTACCCATAAGACAACTTTCGGTAGAGATGGCGTCACAAATTTATATAATCAGCAAATGTGGGCAGATAAAAACCCACATGCTACACTTCAAGTTAGCTGTGATCTGTGAGCTAGTTTTGTTTAGTCCGTATGATTACCACCTCTGACGATCGATGTGTACAGATACTTTTTGAAAGATATTCTTGCAGACCTATTCGAAAATGTTCCTTTAGAAGTAAGAATTAACACGTGGTACATGCACGATGGAGCTCCTGGACATTTCGCTCGACCTGTTCGTGCTGTACACCTAGCCAAATAAATAGACAAGCAGATTAGGACCAGTTGCATGCCCTCCAAGATCTCCCGACCTCAATCCAATGGATTGAGGTTGGGGGATCTCGGGAAGAGTACCCATAGATAAAACTATGGGGAAACTTGAAAGCTTTAGTGTATGCGGTTCCAACTAAAAGGCAGAAATGCTACGTGAACGCATTTTTGCTACTTGTGAGTCAATGATGCGGCGTGTCCATTACTGTAGATAATACTTTCTACAATGAAATTATATGTTTTGTAATAAAAGAATGTAACTAACTTATTTTTCTTTCTATCTTATGAACAGTGCGTTTGCGGACGTATGTTTTTGTGGAGAGAGTTCGCTGGCACTGTCTGTGCCCTCATTTTAGTTACGTAATCTATAATTTAGCAGGCAGTGGTGACAACTTATACTTTTTTAAGTAGAACACATAAGTATCTTTTCACAGACGACATTAGCTTTTCAAGATGATTTCGAAAATATAAATTTTAATAAGTTTATTTGAAAAAGCTTTTTTTTTTCTTTTTTGACCGCCTCATTAATAAATCCTTATGCCAGTTTTGTATTTATTGGGACGTTTCGGTCATAATAATTCCTTTTCTTTAATTATTCATTTAAAAAATTAAAACAAAAGGTGTTATACTTCATATCGTTTCGTAGTTTATTTACTACATTTTTAAGTGTTACAAAATAATATTGTTTTTCTTAATTTACATAAAGTGCTATTATTATCAAAATATATAATTTTTTATCCCAAAATTGCAGACTATAATTTACAATTGCAAACAAAAGTAGCAATATCGGTTTGGGCTCCTTGGACATGCTAGAAAAACTGATTACTGGACAGAGGTTAACTTTAATTTTAGAGAATCGAAGAACCGAGAACTCTACTTGTCCTCAAACACGAAAAATAAATTAGAAAGATTCCGAACACTAGTCTCCAAAGTATCAATTTCATAGCGGAAAAAACTGCTTCCAGCGCATGCAGAAGTATATTTATGTATTGATGTCAAAGATGAATACATTGAAAAAAATAAAGTCGTTTATTAAATTTTATACATTTGCTTTACATTATTTCAAAAAATATTCCCTTTTACACCAATGGTGCAGTGAGAGATTGTATTTACCTTATATGTATATTATAATATATTGTACATTAGATATACATATACTATATGAGCGAGTGGCCTATAGTCACCCGATTTTACACGATATCAGTGATCTGATATATCACGCATCATACGAGGTGTCTCAAAAGAAATGAGAATGATATTTTAAAGTTTTTTATTGAAAGTATGCTCCTTGGGAATGCACACATCGTCTCCACAGTTTTTTCCATTCCTGGTAAAAATTTTCGAGGTATTGGTCCTTTGACTATTTAGAACCTATGTCATAACTCTTTGGATGTTTCCTATTGCTCCGTAATGATAACCTTTCAACTTCCCCTTAAGCGTTGGAAAAAGAAAAAAATTACACAATAGAGCTTGTCTGTACTGTAAGGTGCGAGTGGGAATACTGGAATATTTTTCTCTGACAAAAACTCTATAACCGAGAATGAGGTGTGACTGGGGGCATTATCGTGATGCAAGATCCAAGAACTGACCCTGTCGAGTAGCTCACGCAAAAACCTTTTTCGCTAGCGTTCAAAGATCCCGCGATAAAAGGTTTATTCACTGTCTGGCCCTGCGGTACGAATCCTTTGTGGACAATTTCACGACAATCAAAAAAGATGTTAAGCATGTAGTGACTTGGGATTTGCTCATGCGAGTTTTCTTCTGGCACAGTGATGATGGTGTGTGCCCCTCCGCGTTTTGTACCTTTTATTTCAGGATCGTTTGAAATATCTATGATTCGTCACCTGTTTTCACTTTGTGCATGAAAATGTGTTCGGTATTCAAGCGATCCAACAGTTCATGGCTAATAGATAGAACGCATCTTCGACACGCTTTCATAAGTTTCCGATTTAGACGGCCGTCCGGAACCATGTCCATCCTCAAAAATCTTCACTGCCCTCTTTGAGAGCCTTGTGCCACCTGAAAATTTGTGCTGAAGACAAAGCAGCATCTCCGTATTCTGCTTTTAACATTTAATGCCTCTGTATTTTTAATAATATAAAATATTATTAAAAATCTGGTGTGAAGAACACAAATACAGGTTCACTATTAATATTTTTTGTGAACGTGTCCGAACATATCCCTCCCCAGAGACGTAGATACGTATTTCGGCTTTCTACAGGCTCGTCGGTACGCCCCTGCTGGAGAAAGGATATTCTCAGACACATTCACAAAAAAGAACCACATCACCACATCACCGAAATTATCCAGACCGGGCGTAGAAGTAAATTCAGCGCTGCCTGTTGTCAGACAGCCGAAGTACCTCGCCCCGTCCACATACCCAATGTGAAGTAACGACACCCTTCCACCTTTGAAAGGGCGTCGTTAATAGTGAACCTGTATTTGTGTTCTTCACACCAGATCTTTAATAATATTTTATATTATTAAAAATACCTTTGTATTATACAAAACTGGTGGGGTTTACCTACTCATGTATGTTTCAATTATTCTGATTTAATGCGTCTATGAAGCAGTTCTTTCCAGTTTAGTTTTATTAGTGAACATTTAATGGCAATTACCGAAGATTTAAAAAGTAAAATGTATTCAGCCTTACAACCTGTGCACGCAACAATTGAGTCATTCTAGTAACCGGAGTTGAGGCATCACCACCGAAAAGCGGATTCATTCTCAACAACATTTCCAAAAACCAAATAACTTCTCAAGAAGCCAAAGAGAATTAAATAAAAATAATCTTAAAGAAAAATTAGTAACAATTCCGAATAATTTTATTACAGATGTTCAACAATCACCTAATTGAAAAACGTAATCGCCAGCAAATAGTCGTCCAACCAGTTATCAATCTAGTATGAAATATAGTGTTTAAATATTGTTACGCTATTGCAACATTATGGGCAGGGCATCCATATCACTGAAACCAAACTTAATTTATGGAAATACCTGATATGCTTCCCACACAAGATATGGTAGTACTTTGCAAAAGAAGTAAATATCTTATATCTTTTCATCAATTGAAAATGGTCCAATGATATGGTGTTCCAGAAGTCGTGTCCAAACATTAACATTTTGGGGATATTACGTTCGTGCGTCATTAATCATTCGTTTATTTTCCTTAAACCAGTACCACACAATAGCGGAATGATGGTGACCATTGAATTGGTCAGTAAATAATCTCTTTTTAGTAAGTTTTTGTCATTGTTGCAACGTCCTAAAACTGCTGCACTAAAATCACCTTCACTAAAAACCTTTCGTACTTGTCCTTTGGAAATATTACATTTGGTTTTATTATGTTTACGCTGTTGAGGATATAAGCAACCATGGCTTTCAAAATTATTAGTAATGTGATGCACTGTCGCAAATACTATGCTTTTTTCATATTCTATTTGAAATCAATGTATAATTAGTCGAATTGACTGATCGATATGATTACATGTAATAAAAAGTTGCTTTTGCTGAAGCGAAAAAATTTTCATAACTACGAGAGATATAAAATCAGTATCAACGGAAATAATAATAAATATGCCGAAAAGAGAAACAGGCACCCGTTAACAAAAGAAAATACTAGATAACTTCAAACAATGAATAGAAGTACAACAATATGTGACTACGACAGATGTATTTCACTCGACCGCCAATCTGAAGCTAACACTGGTCGCATTGAAGTTGCGCCTGTATTTATATTATCGACTACTATAGGTAACTATAATAGTTCAAAAGTAGAGGCATTGAGGTCACAACCTGGGAGAGATATAATAGTAGTATATGCACAATTTTACTTATAAGGGTATACTTTAAAAAGACCTTTCCTCCTTCAGAAGTGAGGCAAATTCATCTTTCTGTAGGAGTCATTCCGAAATTGTAAAACTGATGTAAAAGTTTGTCTTCACAAATAGAGTTGTTTGCCGTCTTGGATATAAGTAATAATGTCAACTTTATAGTTATGCCATAATTCACTCTTTTTCCATATATTTTTAAGTTCTAAACTGTTATTACTCTCTTTGGTATTCGCCAGAAGTAACTAAAATGTATGTATATACAAACAACCTAATTATACGGAAGCAAATTTCATTAAACATTAATATTAAATGAGTAAGCTATAAATTTGACATTGTTGTCGCTTTAGATTTTAATTGGATGTTTACAGGGATATATACGTTGGCACAGCATGAAACGCACTTCAAAATATGTTATTTTAATTACAGTTTCAGCACAATTAATCTTTATTATCACGAACACTAACGCGTGTATATTTGATGCTAAGTCAAACTAATGCAATGTAATGTATTATAGAAACTTGTCATAAATATTAAAATTGTGTTTATTGTGGTATTTCCGATTGCCATGTAAATTATCTAATGATTTAATACCATGAAATCTTTTTTGGGTCGAAATTATCTGGAGATGATCTCAACCCTATGATATTCATATAAAAATGGATAGTAATCTATCTTTTTCTTGTAATCCGTTCGTTGGAAATTTTTTATGTAAACACTTTTGAAAATTTGTGGCACGTAATCTTGATACTTGGTGTGTTAAAATAAAGTATTTACACTCATGAACCACTTTCAGTTATACCGGAAGCCATAGCTAACTTTGATATTTTAAATGGAATGTTATATTTTTAATGCTTTTTTAGATTCCTTGTAAAGTGCTATAAAACTTGTATTAAGGTTTCTTTTGTTAAAAATTACCCGTTCTTGAATTATTGTGATTTTTTTCAAATTTTTTATTGTTTCAATGCACTTTTTAATACCACATATCTAAGGTATATTTGAACTGAACTATGACATATTTCTACTGGAGACAGGGAAAGTTATAAAATTTTGATGTTTAAACACTTAATAAATTTCCTACAGGCTGTTCGAAATTATTTGATTATTTAAGTAATATTAAATTTTTTTTTTAATGGAACAGCCTATAGATGAGCACGCAATAGTAGGTAGATATACATTTTACATCGTATAGGTATAGGTATCCTTATGCTGATTTCTCAAAGTTTTAGAGTTATTAATGATTATTTTCTAAATTGAGTATTATCAAGAAAAATTGTAGAAGTAAGCCTTGAAAAGTAAATCTGATCTGTCAAAATTGTCACAAACTTTATTTCGTGTATAACTGGTTTTAAGTTATTCACAAATATGTAAGACCAATTAAATATTTATTCTAATAGAAATATTTTAAACTTATTCTACATTCATAATGAATCTCTTCAAATTATTGAAAGAACATGTCGACTTTTCAATGAAAGATACTGACATTTACCAGTAATGAATGAAACTAAATTCAAGCGAATAGAGTAAAATTTCATTCGTTTTGGTATTCAAGTTAAGAGGTGCCAAAACCGACTACGGACGAGAAAGGTAATGAAATCGTTGTTTAGGGATATCTTCATGCCCATCCAACCAGTTCTATACCAGCGGCGTCTGCAGATGTAGGAATTTCATGTACACCAATACATAGGATTTTAAGGAAAAACAAAATGCATGCTTATTCTTTCCAATCTTTTCAGACCTTTTGTCCAGGAGATCAAGATAGAAGAATTCAGTCTTGCAAGTTTTTTATTATAACACAAGAAGATCCCAATTTTTTATCTAAAATTATGTGGACAGATGAATAGCAATTTACCCGTGAGAGATTTTTAATAGAAGAAATTGTCATCATTGGGCAAAACAAATTCCACATGCCATTGGAGCAGCAAATTTTCAAAACTTTTTAGCTTCAAAGGTTTTTGCAATGATTATACATAACCGCGTTGAATACGAAATTTATAACGAGAATTTAACAAGCGTCAGATATCTACAATTGTAAAGGGAAGTAGTACGGTCATCTTTGAATAGATCCCCCGATTTGACTTCACATAATTTTTATTTATGGGGTAAAATAAAAAATTAGTTTTATGCGTCTCACGTGCAAAGCAGAGAACAACTTATAACTAGAGTAAAAGACGGTTTATGAAACTTGAACGCAGAGAAAGTAAGAAAAGCAACTACAACTGGAGATGCAGAAAAGCTGTTGGCAAGACCTGGGGACTAAAACCAAATGTGGTATACTGGTTGTACACAGCAGTAGTAAGACCAACGATTACCTATGGAGCAATTGTCTGGTGGAGAAGGACGGAGCCGACATCGTCGGTGGGCTTCCTCATGACTCTCCAGCGACAGGCTCTGTTGGGATTCACGGGACCTATGAATAGCACGGTAACCGCCTCCATTTAGGCCATCGTGGGTCTCTCTCCCTCCGCTGGAAATATTTGTAAAAGCGGAGGCCATGCTGCGAGCCTCAGGCTGAAGGCCAATGACGTACAGTGTCCTAATAAGGTTGTAGGGAGCCATACAGATACCACAGGAATTATACTGGAAGAGCTGATATTTCAAATGCCGGCGGACAGTATGCCACCTGAGATTATGTTTACAGCTATGCTGAACATATTTATACCGACCAGGGAATAGGCAGAAAGTCGCTCGATCGATTGTGGTGCAGGCACCTGGTACACTGATGGATCACAATGTAGTCAGGGGACAGGTGCTGGCATATACGGAATGTGCCCTAGAAAGAAGATATCAATATGTCTGGGGAAACATACTACGGGTTTCCAGGCCGAATTGTTTGCAATTGCAGCTTGCGCCGAGGAAATTCGGGAAACCAGCTGCGCTATCAAAAAAAAAAACAAAATGGCTGATAGTCAGACAGGCATCTACCAGGTCTAAACTGGTGAAATATTGTAAAGAGGTTCTCAATAAACTGGCGCAAGACAATACCTTCTTTGGCCAGTTCGTCGACTCTCGTTGCCTTTAATTCCTTCATTGCCTGGACATGAAGGAATTAAAGGCAAGGAGAGTCGACGAACTGGCCAAAGAAGGTATTAATGGGAACTTCATAGGACTAGAAACTGTATGTGGAATCGCTAAGGATTCCGCTAAAAGGGAGATCTGGTAATTGCTTGATAGAGAACATAAAAGAAATGAAGGCTAACGGAAGGTCAATTCCATACTAAAAAAACACTACTAAGGGAGCTGAACGCTAGGGTTTCGGCCAACTTAATTCGTAGTAACAAAAAAGAAATTAAAATTATTACCGGATTAATAACCGGACATTGTCCTTTAAGGAGGCATCTATACAGCATGAGCTTGGTTAGCGAGCCCTGGTATAGGAAATGTGAAATACAGGAGTACACTAGCCTGCGTGTCATATCTATTTATAAAGAACAGAAAGGTCTCAGACAGAAACATTTCGAAAAAGATATATTGGATTCTACGAGGATACTCAATCTGGAACTGAGAGATCTATTGGGGATAGTACAAAGAGCAGTGTGCTCAAGTGCCTGGACGTGCTGGCGTCCAACCCAAAACAGAAGAAGAAGAAGAAGATAACAATACTTTTGGCTGGAATATGCTATTCAAATGCAAATATATTCATCAAGGACTTCTGTTTTTGAAGTCAAAAAAATTTCTTATTTATCTACCTTTGTTTTTATCACCAAGGAAATTTTAATACCTAATTCATGTCAGTAGAACTACTTTTTTTATATCTCGTATATTTACATTTCAATAGCTTTACAAGTTAATGTCTAATTGTTCATATTAGTTTTCATTTTGGATTTAAATTTGAATTACATCTGCTTTCATTAATTATAATCAATGTTTCTTTTTAAATAAACTTTCTAATAGTTCTTTACTTCATTAACTATCCTTTAATATCACTTTAGATGTCATTGTAAACACTTAGATTGAAATTTTAGTAAATAATCTTTTGATTTACTTTAAAAAATTAATTACTACCAAATATATTAACTGTATAACTGTCTTAGTAAAATCAAATTAAAATTCTTTAACCCATCCTGTCTGATCTCTTTAGTGCTATATGTAATATCAAACTGAATAACTGAATATATAGTATATGTACTATTAACCACCTTAACATATCAATTTCAATTATTCCGATTATATATCTTTTAATGACCTATGTAGTACTTATCTATGTAATACGTATCTTGCTTCTGACATGTGAGTACATAAAGCTACGAAATTTCGTATGATTTGCTTTGTAATTTGTAGACAGCAATGTTTACACCCCCCCCCCCTACTTTGCAATTACATACATACTAACTTGATATTTGTAAATATTTCATATAAAAGCCGAAAAACTCCAATAATTTATCAATTGTTATATATATATATATATATATATATATATATATATATATAGTATTTTCGTGACCTTGGTATGATAAGGTAAACTTAATTAGTCGGCGATTAAAGGTCTGGTTATTACTTCAAAGTGTATATATTTCAAATAATCCTACATGTTTCGGCAATGATGCCTTTGTCATGGATATAAAAAATATAAATGCATTTATATTTTTTATATCCTCGACAAAGGCATCATTGCCGAAACATGTAGGATTATTTTAAATATATACACTTTGAAGTAATAACCAGACCTTTAATCGCCGACTAATTAAGTTTACCTTTATATATATATATATATATATATATATAAACAGGCTTCAATAATATATCTATTATAAGAATAGTTAAAGTACTTTTCAAGTGGTTTCCTTCTCCTTTAAACTTTTAAGAACATATTATATATGTTTATGAGATTAAAATACATTTTCTAAAATTTCTTTAATATTCGCTATTATAATTTCTGAAATTTTTCATTTTCATCAGCTTAATTATATTTTACATCATACTTTACTTAATAATTCTTTGAACTTCCTTACGTAACACGAAACCGGTATAGAAAAAGAAATCTGAGAAGGACAGCTGCAGTTACCTATACAAAGTATGAACATTTTACTCACCGTTTCAATGGCTTTTTCGAGCCGAAATATTTCCTCTTGGAGTAGATGAAGAGTTCCGGTTTTGCCTCTGTGCCGAGCGAATGCTGCAGCACATGCACTGTGAATGCTGTTCACCCAGTTCTCCAATTCAACCTGAAAATAATGGAAAAAAGGAAATTACGTACGAAGAAGTTATATTATGGAACTTTTTTACTACGAGTATGAGCACCTCTTTATATAATAGGGTGCACCGTCTATTCATTCGGTGTATATAGCGACAAAACGAAATAGGTTTGTAAATAGATATCTTTCACAAATGAGCATTTTATATATCCTAAAGAAAGTTCGTTAATAAATATTTTCTATTAATATTAAGGCATATATTTTTATATTTAAACGCATCAACAGCATATGAATTTAACGTTGACTTCATTCCCTCTATGCTCATTTGTTTCCACGTCAGCAGTTTAAATTATTTTTTTACAATTTTACAACCTGGTAACTAGAAATTGTGCATTTTAAAAAAATATAGTATGCTGGTAATTGTAAGTTTAGTAATTGCGTATTACGAGGACGTATTTCTATGTTATCTACCTAGCCATGACAAAAAGCACATAAAAGAACAAAAAAAAATTTATTTTTCTACATAACTCCTTTCAACACTAAAACACTTATTCCATCTTTTTTTCAGTTGCCCCATACCCTCAGAAAAAAATCGGTAACCCCGCAAAATATTCTTCAACAGCTTCTTTGAGTTCTTCATCAGAAGCAAAACGCTTTTCCCTGAGATGCTTTTTTAAATTTTTGAATAAGAAGAAGTCTGACGGAGCTAGGTCGGAGCTATAAGGTGGATGCGTTAACTCTATAAACCCATAGTCATTGATTATCTGCTGAACTTTGTTTGCCTTATGAACCCGACAACTGTCGTGCAGCAACAAGTTTTTTGTGGATAAGAATGCAGGCGTTTTTCCTCCAGAGCAAAATTTTAATTGTGTTTCCGTAGGCCTCTCCATTTATGGTAGACCCTCTCGGCATATATTCAATAAGCAAGACTCCTTCAGCATCCCAGAAAACAGTTGCCATCAGTTTTTTTCCAGAAAATTGTGTCTTGGCCTTTTTTGGTGGTGGAGAGCCCTTGTGAACCCACTGCATGGATTCTTGTTTAGTAGGAGGGTCCCAGTAATATACCCAAGTCTCATCCCCGGTGATAATTCGAGATCAAAATGTTTTGTCCCTCTCAAACTTGACCAAATTTTCTTGAGAAACTTCTTTTCTGTACAGTTTTTGTTCAGGTGTAGGCAATCTGGGTATCCACCGTGCAGACACCTTCTTCATACCCAAATCGTCATGCAAAATTTTGAGCACACTTGTTTCGGATATACAGACTTCATTGGCAATGACAGAGATCTTTACACGTCGATCTTTCAGTACCAAATTTTTGACTTTTCGCAGAATGTCTTCAGTTCGAGCTTCAACGGGTCGTCCGGACTTTGGGTCATCATTGATTGACTCTCGGCCCCATCGAAAGAGTTTAGACCAATATTTTACTTGGAAATAAGATAACATCTTCCCCATACACAGCAACCATTCTTTCATGAATTGCTTTTGGACCATTGCCTTCTTTTGTCAGGAACTATATTACGCTGCGATGTTCAACCTTAGTTTCATTCAATTTATCGAGAAATAGACCATCTCAAATCTCTATAAACAGCACAAACTAAACACAACTTAGCACATGTACTTCTAACAGTGACAGCAATTTTTCAATAATTTGTTTGACATCGTCACTCTTTTGTTTTATGGCTAGGTAGATAACAAAAAAATACCCCCTCGTAGCTTTGAACTGAATGTTATTTTTCTAATAATTAGGCACAAATACCATATCTTCGAGGATTAATATTGATTAACGATAAAATGATTTGCTGTTACAAAGCTTCAACTCTTGATAGCTCACTAAAGATTTTAAATTTATATCGAAGTGTTAAAATCGTCTAATTTTAGCCAATTCATAGCTGTACTAGTTGACTTTGTATATGAAATTGTAGTACATATATAAAAAGCACTACTTACAAAAATTTTTACAACGCCAGCAATGCCATTGTGTGAGCAGTGGGGATAGACACAATTTCTAACCTAGAAACAGTAACTTCGAGTATCTCGTCTTAGCATGCAAAGCTTCATTTTCTTGTGTACTGACGTTGAGTGACAGTATCATTTATCATGAGTTCGATTTCTGAGATGCGTATGAAGCAACGATCCACGATAGAATTTTTAACGCTGAAAGGTTGCGCTGGTATCTTGGGTTCATCACTATGACCTCACACCTCACTCACCTCACTATGACCTAAACAAGAGGACGTCCATAGAATATCATCGTCCTGATTTTCCATGTGTACGAATATTTAAAAGAGTTCCATCAGCACAGGCTTACCATTTTCTGGTATGCAAAGGCAATCATTCACACCGAATATCTGTTTATGAAATCAACTATTAATTTAATAAGTTCCTGAAAAATTCTATGATTACTAAAGAATCGTATCCGAAGAATTAGGTTAGAAAGAATGACTTTTCCCTTACACAACGACAACGCCTGACCGCATTGCAGCAAGAAAACGATGACGGCAGTAACGAATCTAAAAGTCGCAGTTGCTTCACACTCTCCGTACAATCCTGATTTAGTACCTGTAGATTTCTAGTTATTTCTATAGTTGAAGGATGTATTGTAAGGTCAACATTTTTCATCAGACACTGAAATTCGGGTTGCTGTTGGATAAACAGTAAACAAGAAAGAGTTTTTTCAAGAACGAATAGAAAAAATGTATTCAGCGTTTTGAAAAAAGTGCTCCTCAAAATGGTGATTATGTGAAAAAAGTAATTGTGTACATTCGTTGTGCAAAAAATCTTCTTCATTTCAGACTGGCTCCGTTATTTTGTCTTTTTTATTCTTATTCTGTAAAGGTGGAGACCTTATATGTCAATCCGTCCTTGTACGATGCTTCAAGTTCAAAATATGAACCTGTTGAAGCTTAAACTAGTAGTCGTTGGCTAGGTCTGTCTATGTTAGTTGCTTGCGAACTAACAGTGCATTATGATGGCATGATGGCATGCCATCTTTGCCAAAAACGCAAACTTTTTCCATATTAATGAATATTAATCAGTGTTTGGGAGAAATGGCTTTTATGTTAGAATGTGATTTACATCATACTACCGCATTAAGTGGTATAAGGAGTTCCAGAGAGGAAATTTCTGTTGAAAGATACTCTGAACTCGGAGCGTCCAACCTCGTCCGTTAGCAAGGAGAATATTGATGCTATCAGGAAGATGCTCGAGTTCGATAAGCATCGCGAGGTAGTGGCATGTGTTGATATTCATGCACTGACAATTCGTACCATCCTACATCAACATACTCGTGGGAGGAGAGTTTGATTTCTTTATGTACTCCATGCCTTAGCCGAAGCACAGATGCCACGAAGTATTTCATTGTACCACGAGATGCTTGAAAATGTTAAAAAGATATTGTTATGTCAACAGGATCTTGATAGATATCGAAATCAAAACCTGTCTTCATTAAGATGATGTGTCAACTAAAGCACAGAAAAAGTTTGAAAGTTTGAATATGGAGACTCGCTCGTATCTGTGTGGGAATATTGATCCGTTAATAAGAAAATGGTCTATGTTTTCTTTACGGTGAGAAACCGCAAAACGATATATAAAGGAATGTCTGCCAGACAATTGCTGAAGCAATTTGATACATTAGTTCTTGCTCGAGATCAGGTAACAGGTATGTTCACCACTTTTAAATTCATCCCTCAATCTGTACTGAATATTTATAAAGAACCGCACTATAGTTGGTTGAAAATGCACTATACAACCCTGTTTCCTCGAAAAACTAAATTTATTATACTGTATATATTTATATGCATTTTCAGGTGCGCCACTGAGACAAGTAAACTGTGATTTATTAGTGCTCCACTATTACACCCTAGATAACGGGAGATATTGAGTTTTAAATTTTTCACAAGTGTATAATAGCAAGTAGTAACTGTTGGTGTTGAGGTGCAGTGACTGTTTGGTCGAAATCTGTAAGTAAACCTGTGACATTTAGGTTAGAATAAATAAAATAAACGCCGAGAATTCGCATTGTCAGCTCCGAGGGGTGACCCGGCGGGTAGTGCGGAGCGGGGAATCTCGATAAAAAGCCCGATAAGGCGAGTATAAATAAATATCGATAGTGTGTTGAAAATTCCCAGTAGCGGCACGTGAAGATGGATGAAATTATGAAAGAAATTTTAAGTGAACTTAGAGATATGAGAAAGGAGCAAGGGAGTACCAGGAAATTATACTATTAGTGAAAAGGGAAAATGAAGAAATGAAGAGGCAAATAACTGAATTACAGAACAAAATAGAAAAAATAGAGAAGAATGAAAAGAAATATAATGTGATAATAAAGGGCTTACATATAAAGGAAAAAGGACCGGAACAGATCAATCGAGAGATTGGAAGTTATATAAATAAGTACTTAAACATTGAGAGTAAAATAACATCAGCCACTAAGATAAATAACGAAGTGTACAGAGTACAACTGGATAATACCCAAGAGAAAAAGAAAATACTGGAAAACAAAAATAAACTAAGAAGAATAAGAGAAGCTAGGATTTATATTGATGAGGATCTGACACAGAAGGAAATATACATACAGCGGCAGATTAGACAGAGAGCAAAAGAAGAAAGAACGAAAGGCAATAGAGCTATAGTAAAATATGGGAAGTTAATAATAAATAATATGGTATGGACATGGAATAATGAAGAAGGAATACTGGTCCGTAGAAACGCTATTAAGGATGAAAACACGAATACAAAAAACTGATAAAAGAACAAAAGGTGGATATTAGGAATATAGACCTGGCTATGGATAGGGATAATGATAAAGGTTCAAAGGTGCAAAATATACCAAACACGGGAATAAGGAAAGCAGAATGGAGGGTAGCTACCTGGAATGTTAGAGGGATAAATGGCAAAGAAATGGAGCTTATAGAAGAAAGCTTATGGAAGAAAGGAAACGGGCTCAGTCGGGAGTAGCATGTCTAATTCCAGAGGATAAAGTAGAGAAATTAAGAAGCTGGGAATGTATAAACGATAGAATATTAAGAGTAACAATGCAAATAAACAAAGAAAATATAGCTACACTAGTAATAATATACGCACCAGGAGAAGATGACAAGGCTGATGAAAAGAATCAATTCTGGACACAATTACAAGAAGTAATATATAATCACGAAGGTGTGCTGATTATGCTGGGAGATTATAATGCGAGAGTGGGAAATGAATACAAGAAGTGGCAGGAAGCAATAGGGAAGCATGGAGAGAATACAATAAATACAAATGGAAAGAGACTGCTTCAGTTTTGCATCGATAACGATTTAACTATAAATAATACATTTTTTGAGCACAAGTGGATTCATAAAATAACAAGAGAAGTACACACACGAAATGAACGCTCGATAATTGACTATATAATAACACCTAGACATTATAAGAGAACAGTTAAAGATGTAAGGGTCAAAAGAAGTTTTGAAGTAGGCAGTGACCATTACCTAGTAGAAGCTAGAATTAAAATGAATACGCAGATGAATAGGAAAGGTGAAGTTAAAAACAATGTTATAACAGAACGAATAAAAAGCTATGAGCTGCGAGACCCACAATTCAGGACCAAATATATAGAAGAAACCGCAGCGCAAATCCAAAAGTATAACAGGGAAGAACAAATGATTAATTTAGAGGATAAATGGAAAAGATTTAAGGAGACAATTTTTAAAGTGGCAAAACAAACATGTGGATATAGTAGAAGTATTAATACAAAGAAACAAACGAACTGGTGGAACGAAGTTATTAATAAAGAGGTCAGGGAAAAGAAAAAAATGTGGAAAAACTTTCTACAAAACAGAAATCGGCAAATATATGACCAGTACAAAATACAAAGAAATAAAGTTAAAGTAATGATCAAAGAGGCAAAGGCGAGATCTTGGGAAGAGTTTGGAAGGAAAATGCAAGAAAATAGTGTAGAAAACAAAAATCTATTCTATAGAACATTGAGAAATATGAGAAATCCAGGTAGAGTAAAGCTAAATCAAATAAAGGACCAACATGGAAATATTATAACAGATGAAGACAAAATTATTGAACGATGGCAAGAATATTTTACTGAGTTATTAAATAGCGAAAATACAGTAATAGAAAATAAAAAGGAAGAGGTATGTGAAAACATAAACGGAGTACAGGATACTGGAATACAACTGGACGAACTAGAGGAAGCGATAAGGAAACTTAAAACAGGTAAAGCACCAGGATGTGATCAATTAGATACAGAATTACTAAAATACCTTGGTCCAGATGGGAAGAGAGAACTGCTGGAAATACTAAATATTGCATGGAAAAGTAAAAGAATACCACAGGAATGGAATATAGCTACAATCTTACCTATATATAAAAAAGGAGATACAAGGGTCTGCGATAATTATAGAGGAATTTCTCTACTATGCTCGGGACTGAAAGTTTACGAGATAATCATAGAAAATAAACTTCGAAAGGCGATAGAACCAAAGCTAGCAGACGCACAAAGTGGATTCAGACCAGCACACAGCGTACAGGACCACAATTTTACTTTACAACAAATAACAGAAAAAGCACTAGTTAAAAATGAACAAATTTTTTAGCTTTTCTGGACATGAAAAAAGCATTTGATATGGTTGATAGAGAAGGAATTTGGCGGAGCTTAAAGAACAAGAATGTAGAAGAAGAACTTTTGAAGGTAGTACAAAGTTTATATGAACATACAATTAACCAAGTAAAAACAAGAAATAAAACCTCAAAAACTTTTGGAAACAATGATAGAGTGAGACAGGGGGGGGGGGGTACTGAGCTCATTGCTGTTTATAAGTGTGACGGATGAAGTCATAAAAGCCAGTTGGACAAAAGCAAGAAAGTATATTGCAGGGTATAGAAATATGCAAGCAGTAAGAGTAGAAGCATGTGTATTCGCGGACGATATAGTGCTTATAGCAGAAACAGAGAAAGACTTAGAGAAGAACATAACAATCTGGACAGAATAATTAAAAGCATACAATCTAAGAATAAACACTGAGAAAACTAAAGTGATGGCAGTAACAAATAATACAGCGAATATTAACATTAACATTGAAGGATATAGAATCTGACAAGTAGACGTTTTTAAGTATCTAGGGATAAACTTAAATAGTAAAGCAACCCAGGAAGATGAGATAAGCGCCAGAATAAATTCAGCAACCAGATTGTACTATGCCCTCTACAAAAACTTTTTGAATAAAAAAGAGATAACAATAAGAACAAAAATGACTGTGTATCAAGCAGTATACTTACCAGTCTTAACCTATGGAGCAGAAAATTGGATACTTGATGAAAGACAAACAAAACGATTACAAGCCAGTGAAATAAAGTATCTGAGGAAAACATTAGGCGTTAGAAGAACAGACAACAATAGAAATGATGACATTAGACGGATGCTGACAACAAAACCATTAAGAACTAAAGTAGAAGAAAAGAAACTGAAATGGTGGGGACACTTGATCAGAATGAATGAAACTAGACAGGTGAAGCGGGTATGGCAGGCAAGGAAAATTGGGAAAAATCGGAGAGGACGTCCCAGAAAAACGTGGAACAGCAGTATGGATGAACTTCTGAAAAAAGAGGAACAACATGGAACGAGGCGAAGGACCTAGCCAGAAACAAAAAAGAGTGGCGTGAATTTGTAGAACAAAATTAAGAGAACTTTACACCTCGACACCTTCGGGTATGAGAGGTCTTTGATTATGTATGTATGTATATATGTATATATGTTTGATATAAGTAAATTTAGCATAAAAGAACTAAAACATAACATTTCCAATTTTATAAATATTTAATGTGAATTTTCATGTTTGAACTACTATATAACATACTTTTATTAGCATATTCAAATTGTAAAACTTTCTTAGATAAGGCGGCCACCTTTAGGTATCTTTGCAAATTTATCTTTTTTACTTTATACATTAGACCACTCGTTTTATTACCTAGGGTCATAGAGAACAATGGGTTTAATATTTATATTAATTGCTTAGATTACGTCATCAATACTTAATTAGTAATGATATTTTATTATTTATTAGTTGAGATTAGATTTTAAGACCCTATTGTAAACCTTGAGTATTAGTGTCAGTAGGTATAATTTCTACGAAGTGAATAACACAGCAAATTCCGTATTATGACGTCAAACAAGACAATTTTCAACGAATACGCACATTTTAATAATGAAATAGCTAGGAGTGGTGGTATATGTTTACCTATTTGTCAAATATCACAGAATAGATCAGTATCAACTCAACAACAGTACAAGACACACAGTCTTAGTACGACAGTCTCTTCATAACATTCACATCAAACAGTATCATATTAACGACATATAACAGTAAAGAATTTAAAGTTTTAAGGTTACTTTAATAAATTATGTTTAAGTGTTTTTTGTTAAATAAGTAAAATACTCTTAAAACACATCTGAATTTCGTTTATCGCAAATCGACGCATATCGACAGATACCTAAATGCTCTTTCCCAGCATCATTCTGCACAAAAACGTGGTGTCATGAACTCCTTAGTCCAAAGAGTCCTTTATATATCTTAACCTAATTCCTTGCCAAAAGACACCAACACCTTAAGCAACAACAATTATTCCAAGGGCGATATACAACGCACCATAAACCAACACCTTAACCCTAGATAGTCCAGTTTCGTTCCTCAACACACTTTTGCAATTTCTAAAACCCATTTACCTTATATACAAAGCGGCACCGACCATATCACCAAAATCCTTATCAAACATAACATCAAAATAATCTCGAGCGTTATCTTGGTGAAACTAGATTTCTTTTGCCAAATGTGGATGGTTCTTGCAAGGTAGTCGACAAGAATTATTCCTCGGCTATCCCAGTCGCCATCACTTTCCCTGCAGAGAGAAACTTTTCCTTCTTCAAAGTTGGTTCTCCTACCGCAATCCACTGCATTGACTGCTGTTTAGTCTCGGGAATGATGGTGTGTCCAGGTTTCATCGACGATTATCGATCGCCATAAAAATTCCGCCGAATTTTTGACACTCGTCCCATATGTCCGTCTGTATGCGCTTTTGGTCGATCATCAACAAACGCGGCATCCATGGCGCGGATAATTTTCTCATATCTAAATCTTGACGTAAAATCTTGTGCGCTCGTTCAGATGATATCCTATAAGCCTTAGCTATATCCATAATAGTCAATCGACGATCTTGCATTATAGTTTGATGCACTAAATCGACCATTTCGTCAGTTGTAGCAGTTTTCGAATATCCGGAACGCTTCTCGTCTAAAATGCTCGTACAACCACGTTTGTACTCGGCCAACCAATATTTCATCGTTGTAGATGAAGGGGAGGCTTCACCGTATACAGAGTCTGACTCATCTCTTATTTTCTAAGTCTTTATCACTTTCAAATGAAGGAATTTTATCACTGCGCGATACTCAAATTTCTCTATTGTTGAACGACAATGTGAATTGACAACTTTAGAAGTGTACCATAAACAAACAAATTATTAGTATAACTTGCAATTTTGGCAATCTACATGATGCCATGAACTTTTCCCCGAAGAAAATTGAAAGAAACTATAAAAGACTATATATTTATCTACATTTTATTCCAGAGAGATAATTATAAAGATTTGATATTTTATGTAAAAATTTATTATAATGTGTATTTTGATCCACGACTGTAGGACGTTCGAGCCAGTGATGTTTGCAGTTCCCGTCACTTTAGAAGTTATAGTGGTAGTTGCTCTTTTGATTTTATGTTAGATATGCTGATATTTTCATTTCCGGAAGGAAGAAGAGTTAGAGATTAACTTGCAGTTGAACAGATAGGTCGAAGTTTCTTTTGTGTCACTGAATAAACTTCTTTTATTCAGTAATATTTTGGATAAATTCGGTTTGTGTTTTTTTGTGTGATGATTATGATGTGTTAAATTAATTCTCGAGTTATTACGAGTCTTTAAACTTGTAATTTTTAATTTATAAGACCTATCTGAAAAAAATCTCTCATTTTAGTGAAGTGATAATTACATTAATTAATGTATGTATATTTCTCTTAATATATTTATGTCTTTAGAAATAATTCAATTATATAGAAGAGCTCAGTAAATTCAGTAATTTTAGGTTTATAAAATTGTTGTAATCATATGAATATTAAGAAAATTGCCAGATTTTCTTTTGAAGTTTTTTTTTCAAGTAATATTCTAGAAGGATTAGAAATTGGAGGGAAACTTGTATTTGTTTCATGTTCAATGTACGCATGAATTAAATGTAGCTGCGTGCGCATTACAAATAATTTTCTGTTTTGACGTTTTAAAAATTGGGTTAGCGTAATTTAAAAGTCTGACAGTTGTTCTAAATATTTAATTTGAATCTTGCTCGCGGTCATTTTGGTGAGTTTTTTTCGCTTCTACTTTCATTTAGTATCAAAGTTTTTCTCACCAGCTGTTTCATTGTATATGTTTCAGTTCGACGTTATACTTTATAAAGTCGATTTTTTTTCTTTTTATTTTTTTTGGAGTAAAAGAATTTGCGGGGAAAAATTTTGTTTGTTTTCCTAATACCTTTTGTTTTTATTTTATTCCACGTACCCACGAGGGTAAACTCTGAAGATTGAAGAGCTCCAGGAAGGCGTATCAGACTGAGTATAGCAGGGCAAGCTACTGTGCATAGTGAATTAAAATTAAATAAGCAATCAACATCACAATTCACTGCAATATGTCAAGGCCATCTAACGGACCGTAAATTTTTTTTTTCTACAATTATTTTAGGTCGGTAAGGCCGGAAACATTTCAAAAATCCCCCGTACACATGGTTACCTGCATCTGATTTTTTCTGTTGTTTTTTACTATTCTGTTTCTTATATAGTCTTGTCTACTTTCCACTTATTTGTATAAATTCTATATTAAATTTGAATTTCTTCTGTTTTATTATTTTACATTATCTACTGTAAATGATCTAATGTTTATGCAACATTGGCTTCTAGACTTTATTGCAAGAATTGAACATCAGAAAGTTGAGAAATGTTAAAAGTACGTATTTAGATGGTTTTTTTTTTGTTAAATCGTGTTCGCATTCTTAATACACACGAAACGTAACTACATTCGAAGGAAGTTCCTACAACGTACGTTTCCTGGATTTTAATTAACATTCTCGTTTAACTTCGCGACTACTTTCAGTGATAGGAAAGGACAAGGAAGAGTTTCGCAGATAATGTCTAAAAGTTTTTCCCTTTATCCAATGACTGCCGCGAATAATTAGTTACTCTTGGTAGCAGCTTAATTAAACTGTTCCGCCTGTACGAAACCGACGATGTCAAGTTCTTTTCTCTCGTTCATGCATTTTAAATAAATCATGAGGATAATTAATTACTGAATATGAATACTTAATTTTGCATCAAATGATTTTATCACGACGCGATACCGGAAAAAGCGGAAACTTCGTTTGCTTGAAATATTGCACAAAATTTTTTTGGCATTATTAAGTCAAATGCAAATTTTAAGGAAATATGAAACATTCCATTATAAAGGAAAACCATAGCGAGGGAAATAAAAACGTAATAATATCGGCAAATAAACACAAAAAGCATCTTTATGCAAGCGTGGAACTTAAAGCATTGAGACTGAAACAATCAAGGGAATATAGGAATACATAAATGATTGATCCAAAATGTTCAGGTCGTGGTGTTTACTGCATTTGTTAAATTTAGAAATCATTCAGGGAAAATGAAAATCTCTCTTGTATGGTGAGCGCGTTACTAAAGTACAAAATGGGAAACATTGAGGCAAAAATATAAATTTTGAGGCGAGTATACATCGTCAATTGCAGAAACATAAACATTAAATTACTTTAACTGTTTCTGTAACCTCTGTTAAAACAGAACATTTCAATTTAAAAATAAATTAAATTTTGACGCAATTAACATTGTTATAACTAATTCAAAATCTTGATAGAACAACCTATTATTCGTCCTAACACTATACAGGGTGATAAAGAATTGGAGCGTTATTTTTAACTGAAAATAGTACACACAAAATAATGACAAATTAAAAAGAAATTGTAATAAAAGTTAGATATTCACACTTACGCGAGCAACACAGGAACACCTCCTAGAGCAAATGTTCGAAGATACCGCCTCCTGCTTGAATACAAACTTGTGCTCGCTGAATCCACGAGTTATAACAAGCTCGGATATCTTGCCTGCTTATTGTGTCTGCAGCATCTTGAAGACGTATGGTCAATAATTGAATGTTTTCAACAGCAGTTCAGTTCTTCAAAAATTGAATTTATTGGATTTGATAAGTCCATACAGCAATTGCGAAACCCTTATGTAATTCTTGAAGAGTTTGAATCCAAATTGAGATATGCTTTCTTTCGTCTTGATTCTAACAATTCAATATCCAATAAGCGGAGACGTTTCAAATTATTTTAAGTACTTTAATCGATATTTTGTTACGTATTCGTAGATACGTCCTCGTTTTGGTCGCGAATTAGCGTCTTCTTTTATTTTATTCCGTTATGTTTATTTTGAACCAAACTGTAGTACTTTTGCCTGCGTGTGTATATCTTCACATACAGTAATTACGTATTAGTTTTTCTTCGTGGTCTTCCTCCCCTCGCGATTCTCGAGTGGATCGCTATCGGTAGAGAGAAGGTCGATGGTTGTCTTCGCCATTGTTTCGTAGCGGCTTATTGAAGGGCTTTATTGCTTTAAGTAGTATTCTGTTTTTTTTTTGGCAGTCCTCTCATTTGAGCGAGGTTATTATTAAGTTGCTACAATTTTAATTGTACCTATATTAGCCGCCAGGGGATTTCGTTGTGACAATAACAGCCGACTGATTCCTTCTCAACGATATACTATATTGCGTCGTTAACCATCAGACATTATCCTGGTACGTAATTTTGTAATTCATTTATTAATTTTACTTTTCTTATTCATTCTTTTTTGTCCTCTGTTCCCGATAACAGGTGTTTTTTTTCCTACCGACGCTCACAGGAACGAAGCCGACGACGCTAAAGAACATCCACACTGATTGCCGGAAAGATACGGACACACAGCTAAGACTTTAAAAATATTTCTTTATTAATTTAACCTGTAATGTTTTGCAATTAGTTTTCTTGGTGAAATTTTTATATTCAAATTTTCTTTGTTAGTTATTTATCTTAGTTCTTACAGACATCATTTTCAATTTTATTTAGTTAATTTAATTGCCTTTCTAATTAGCAATTGAAATTGCTAGACTTTTTTTTGTTTGTTAAATTTATTTCGAAAGAGTTTTATTTAAATTACACATCTGTTCCTCACGACGACAAAAACTTTAGTGTTGCTTCTAAAATATCGAAAAAAATTTTTGCTGCGTTTTCTTCGGCGTAGAAAACGTGTGTATTATTTTGTGTGTATTAAACACGTCAGAATAAAACTGGTTTTCTAGATTTGTAAATCTGTGAATTATAATTTAACTATTGCATATTCCTCATTAGTTTTGATCATTTTAATTTTAAGCATATATTAATATTTTGTTCCTAATTATATCTAACCGTCAACTTTAATTTATTATATCTTCAGACCACAACTTTCCAAATTTGCACTAATTTATTTCTTATAAATATTTGTATGTAACAAAAAAATCTCAATATATACCGGGTCCGTTCAAAAGGTCATGTCTGTGGATAATTAACGTACTTAATTTGTCTTTTTTCTGTTAAGTAACTAGCAAGTTTGATTATTTTTTTTTATTATTTTAATTTTGTTTCGAAAATAAAGTCTGATTACACTTGGCTGAAATCCGCCTTTTTCTTTCTTTTTTTTACGTTTCGAACGGCCTGATTACGTCCCCTACCCGCTGCGTGGCTTGCCTACTTTTGGTTATCACAGTTTCCTTCCAGTTTCAATTTCCTTTGGAATTGTTCAATTGCCTTTTGCAGTCGAGCACTGTCAATCCAGCGCATTTGAGTCTAATTAAATAATATTTCAACATGTGACATGATGAAACGAAATATTTTCAACCAGTAGAGTAATTCCGGGCAATTCAAGTGTTTCAATAAACCACTTGCTTCACTAATATTAACTGAATCCATCCCATCTTCGGCAATAATTTTGTCCAAACACTCTTTGAAAGAATCCTGGTGTTCAAATAATGAGTTCACAGTTCGACTTTTGAAAATCCAGCGTGTAGGAGCAGCGCATAATAATCTACGTCTGACTATTTCATCAAGAATTACCATTCGTTTTGGCGATCGAGAAAAGAAGCTTGAAAATGACTGCAAATTTGTAAAGAAAATTTTACATGTTGCACTGTGCCGCTCGTTCAATAATTAAATTAAATTGGTGCTCGTATCAGTAAATATATTGTGCATGTGGAAATTTTCTTTTGATAATAACTTGGACACCATTTGTGTTCAGAAATTTTTCATGGAATAATAACAACCATTTGCTGATTATTAGCGGTGTCAACAGTTTCACC
Source organism: Melolontha melolontha (assembly GCA_935421215.2). Taxonomy (NCBI): domain Eukaryota; kingdom Metazoa; phylum Arthropoda; class Insecta; order Coleoptera; family Scarabaeidae; genus Melolontha; species Melolontha melolontha. The sequence goes on along the minus strand of OW285237.1, from coordinate 159,244,029 downwards.
GGCCTCCAAAATAATGAAATTTGCAGATTTAATTTCATTTAATATTTCCTGCTTGTAAATTTGCCACATTGCATCTAACAATTCGTTCTGAATAGTTTTTGAGGCGCCTTTAAACACTTGTGAAACTTTCATATGTATTGTAAGCACAGCGTCTAATTTAGCTGCAGAGTTGATTAAGCCTACATAAATACCTGGATTTTCCGACGTCATTGCCTCATCGTGGCCTCGTAACGCCATGTAATAACGCAATGCAGTTGTGTGTATGCAAACATTCTCAATGAGGTCACAGCCTCGTCCCCGTAAAGCAAGTGTAACGTGTGTTACAAATACGTCCTCGCTAACGCGAGTTGTTTGCAAACACCAACTACATGTCAGGGTTTGTATTACATTCCCTAAGTAGTCCGAGGATCTTATCTTATGTATATATACTGTAATGTAAGTAAGAAGTATCATTCAGAGATTCACATTTGCACATTCACATTCACACATTCAGTCTACATCCTAGTTAGTAAGAATGTATATAATTGTTATCCAGTTCTAAGTGTTATGTATTAAATTATATGTTACCCGAACTTTGTGTATCATTTATCGGGACAACGATATCTGCGTGAAGGCTCAACGATGTAGCCCTCAGGACCAGGCTAACATCACGTGGCGTCCTGCCACGAAGTGCACAAACGGAACTAATATCACATGGCGATTCTGCCTTAGGGCTTAAGGCCCCACTAATATCACATTCAAAAGCTCAGCAAAATTTTATACAAATAATTAACCGGCGCATAATATGATGATTTTTTTCCACATCTTCGTTTTACTTAATTTTATGTCGCAAATAAGCACTGTCTAAGTGTTCACGTATGTCCACTTTCCCTAGAACACATAAATCCAAGCATGGATTCATGTGAGACACGGAATTTTCGTGTTTCTTTGCTCTGTCTGCGATATGCTTTAAATTATTCAACCCTTGTTTATTCGACGCACTAGCCTCCTTCTTAAAAATTAAGCAGATAGAACAAAATAGTTTATTTTTTAGTGAACATCCGCAAATCCACTCATATTTTTCATATATATTTTTATTGAATACTCTATTATAAGTTAGAGTTTTACTTGTGGAAGTGTAGTTTATTTGAAGATCGGGAATAGGCCTTCCTTTCTTCTTAATTAAAAGTTTTTCCTCAAATGATAGCGGGTTTTTTAAAAGATCTTGCACACAATTAACTTCCATCATTAATAATAAACGTCTCTTTAAACCTTTGAAATCACACACATGCAGTACGCGCCGAAAACAATGAGATCACAATAAGATGTTAACTGGAGTCGGGCAATTTTGTTCCCCAAACCGACGGCACAAACGCACATCGCGAAGATAAGTGGAACAGGCTGATTCATGCTCGAAATAGTGCCCCGGAACATAGTTTTGAGCGTTGGCATAGTGTCTGTGGTGCGGAAGAAAACGTTGATACCATCGTTATAAAAACACATAAAAATAATAAAATATAATAATGCACTGAATTACATGCGAATTTATTTCTGGGTTTATCTTGGTGATTGGGTGGGCACGTGCCCTTATGCCCTTTAGTACCAGCCGCCACTGAAATTTGGATCTCTCATTAAAGATCTAATTTGATATTCATCAAATATCACGGCTTTAATTTTGTCGTAACTTAGTTATAGAAACTTTTCACATATTGATATGGATTTTTCCCCGCAAACATTTGTGAAAAATTTAATAATTTATATTGTACTAATATTTTTTATGCCAGTGTATAATTTTTGAAATTTATTATTTTTGTGTAAAAATCTGGTTATATTCTAAGCCTGCGCGCTTAACTACGTTTTAACCTTCAGACATTTATTGTTATCAGAGTTGTGAAGACGTGAATTTATAAGATATTTTTTTATCTTAGTTTGAGTAGCTTCGTGATTTTTATTAATTTGTTTTGGTGCTTTATTTCATTACGATTTATTTACGAGTGTGCTGTACTCGTAGTTTGATTTTTGTACGTTTCTTCTAACTCTGGTATCTCGTATAAAAAAGTTAAATTTTATTTACGTAAGTAAAAGAAATCATTCTTATTATCTTTATTATTATTTGCTTGTATGTAATTGATTTGTATTTTGCCATTGTGGTAATTTTGATATATATATTTTATCTTAGATATAGACAAAGAACGTATTTTAAAGTTTCTAAGTAAAATTTTTGTATAATGATAAAATTTTGCACGTTGGAGTCAAGGGCATATAGCTTTTTCATGTGGTTCACACATGCGTAGAGGTTAGTTCGGTCTGTCACATATAGTTTGTTTACGTTTTATATTGAGGGAGAAATTGAAACACTTCTTTGTGATTTATTAGATTTAACTTTGATCGGAGTCAATAAGGATTTTTTATTATATGGTCCGGCCAATTTCATATAATATTTTTGCCTTAAGAATATTGTTTATTGATGCAATATTGGTCTTTATATTTAATAAAGACAATTTTTTTTCTTTTTTTATTATTGTAATAAAATTTCATTTAAATTTTATTGTGACTTTCCTTTTACCTTTGTTTAAACTCTTGTACTGGCGCTATATAAATTTTGTAGAAGATAAAAACCACGTTTTCCAATTGGAAACCCGAAGAGGAAAGCAGTCCCATTTAAAGAAAGTAACCGACTGAGTATCTAAGCTGGACAGAGTTGGTGTGAATAGTGGTATATCCAACTACGAACCCACTATTCATAGCAATATGTACTGGAAGCAGTTGCTTTGGCAATCTAGAGCTTTAACATATTGCTTCATAAGACCCCAATTTGATGTGAAGGTGTGGAAAAATTACTTTTTCTCTGCCGACTAAAGGTTGACTTATAATATACTTTTCTTCAACACCTAGGGATGTTCTGGCAGGCCAATGTTTCTTACTCCAGTGCAGGTTTTTAGCTCGACTATCCCAGAGGCACAAAAGACACGGAAATTTTGTATATCCTCTTTGAAAGCTTAGTAAAAAGTTTACCATTTTGAGATCCTCACAGAAGACCCAGTTATGGTCTGTACATTTTAGTAACTTTATAACCTTCTTAACGTCGTCATATGTTTCCTTTAATTGAACAGAATATCTAATAGGAATTGAACCAAAAACATTACAGTTATGTAGTAGGACACACTTGAGGCTTTTGATGGAACTGTCGATAAACAAACGCCACTCACTTGAGTCATATTGTACAACGCCCATTTGAGTTAGTAAACCTGGCACATTGTTACAATAAACAAATTCACACTCTCCTTTAAAATATTGCACAAGATCACTTTCCCTGCTACGATAAAAAATTATCTTCGTACTTTGCTCGAGTAAGTTCTTTTCATTTAATCTTGAAGCTTGCACCGATGATTCCTTTGATCGGCCCAAATCCCTTACTAAATTATTCAATTCTGTTTGAGTAAAAGGTTGTGGCCCATCATTAGAAATTATATCTCCATAGTCACAAACTACATCTGAATCTTGCTCCTCATATGTGCAGCATACTCAAGTAAAGGAAGCTTTTCATAAACTGGCACGGATATTTCATCGGAATGAGGCATTGGTCGAATAGCGGTTTCGATATTAGGATATACAATTTTATTCTAATTGTTCTTATTATAACCGGAGGTCTGAACTAAACAAAAATAACTATCATCTACCTAATTTTTCGGTTCGTGCCATATTGGAACATTGGAACGCCAAAAGCTCATTTCTGGCGTTTTCCCTTGCTTCACTACCGCAAATTTTCCAAACATGGTTTACACATATTATGTGGAGCCTATGATTTGTCCTGATCAGCAAGTTTTATTTCAAAATAAGCCAAATAAATTTTATTAACGAAGGTAGTAATAGTTACCCTTTGACTGGGAACGGTGAAGCTGCCACAAATGTAGCAGAACGAATCGGCACTATTACACATCTTCGAATAGTAGACATGATGTAGTTTCTTCCCTAGCATGTAACTAACGTTTTATTATCACCCTTATTTACTTTGAAATAGTTCTAAGTGATCGATACTTTCTAATAAAATCTCATTAAACCCTAATATGTCCACTTAATGAACAGGATTAGCTTAATAGACTTGCATTTCTTTATAATTGTTTATTACTTAATTAGTTCATTAAATACTTAAAATATTATCAGGTACAAGTAGAGAACGGACACGCTTATCATCCAGTGCAGTACTGGTGAAAGGCTGTATTTCTAAAATATTTAATTTTATTTATATAATTGGAAAACGAACGGGTGGTGATCTATAAAATTACGAAATACATATTTATTTGTTGAAAAGTTAAATTTAAAAAGTTTTTAATTTTATTTCTGTAATTGGAACATTTTTATTTGTTCATTTTGTCGTTCAAGTTGAGTAAAGGAGTATTAATATTGACTAGCAATAGTTTCTCAAGGTTTTCTTCTGTCAACTTTGTTCTCTTTGAATTAAGTACATCCTTATAAATAGAAAACGTCCTTTCTACATCGCAACTGGTTATAGGTGCATACTGGAAATATTCTTTTATTTCTTCATATTTAGCCGTTAGATTTTGTGGAATTGTCTCCATACATAATTGCTGCAATGTAATTAAATCTGGATTTCTATTAAGAATTGCTTCAAACTTTTGCCGAAGGCCACATCCGAAGTCACTTGGAATACTTTTCAAATTATTAACAGCCACATCTAATGTGGTTAATCCGTCATTTAATTTGAGATTTCGATTTTCAAAATAAGAGTAAGTGATTAGTTTTGGCAATTTTCCAAAGTGTTCGTGAAGAAAGTACAACTGATTTTTTTAATTTGGGATTTGTGTGAGCTCCTTGCACTCACCAATACTTCTAGCATCCTCCTTTAGCAGTGTTACGAAATGTTTTAGACTATCGAAATTCTCAGCATAATAACTAGTAGCTTTCAGCCATGTTCCCCATCTAGTTATTACTGGAGTAGGAGGCAGTGACAGAGATGGAAATTTTTCCCTGAAAAGAGCTACTCTCAATGGTGCTTTTCTGAAAACTTTTTTAAAAGCTGATACAAGTCTATCAACTTCCGGAAAAGTGTCTCTGATATATTCACAGATTCTGTGGAGAGCATGTGCTACACAAGTAATATGCAGCATATTAGGATATGTTTTCTTCAATAGTCTGCCTGTTTTTAACATATACGCAGCACTATCACTGACAAATAAAAGTATTTTTTCTTTGTACGTGGCGTCCGAATGAAGCATTTTTTGCATATTCTCCTTAATGGTTTCAGCAACCGTTTCCGCATCAACTCTATTTAAAACACTTGTTGCTATTACTTATGCGTTATAGGGAATAGTTGGATGTAGTACACCAGCTACAACATTTACCACACAGCGTCCTAACATATCCACCGTTTCGTCGGCGCTTATCCATATGTATTGATTTAAAAGATGGCTTCTAATGCGTTCTACTGTTCTCGTATAGCACCTAGAAACATAATATTTGCGTAAAGTTAATTCATCAGGAACATTTCGACCAGTATATTTTTGAAGAAATATTTTTAAAGTGGGATTGCTAAGTTTATTTAATGGAATATTAGCCGCCATAAAAGTTTTACAGAGTTCAGATGTGTTTGCGATCCTAAGTGACGAATTTTTGACGATATTTTACGGATTTTGTAATAAATTTCGGAATCACTGACAATGGACATACAATCAGTATGACCGTCAATCCAACTCGCCATTGTTTTACAATGCCGTTCTCGACATTCTTCCATATCATGTCTGAAAAAGTAACTTAAACAATGCTCTAGATCTAAATAAATGAAAACTAAAAATGTGTTCGTAAGTTATTGAAACTGAACGAAATTCAATGCACACTTTCGTCGAAATAATTGGTAGAAATAGATTCAATCAAACGATATTAAACAGGATCTATCACAAAAGTTACGATGTAATTAACAGTTAAAACTATGAAAACAAGAAACTTACTCACAGCACTTTATTTATCTTACGAAATATAAACTAATAAATAAAATACATTATAAAAACCCCGCTTCTATCTACGCTCATGAAAACACTTTAAAAAACACTATATTCTCCGAATACAATAGCTGGCTTGTCTATTGTTATCGTGGCGAGACCAGGTGTCCGAGTAAGTCAAACAAATACTTCATTGAATTACGCCGGGATGTACTGTGCGACGTTATACACAATTTCAATTTCCGATTGCGTTTTATGGAAATTGCGTCCGTTCTCTAGGTACAGGTGTACATTCTGCTAATGAGATAAATGTATTTGGAATGTTTTTCAATTCTTTGAACAATTAAGAATTTGCGGCATGCACTTAACGATTTTCAAGAATTTTTTAATCGGCAAACAAGAAGTGCCGTAGAAATAAAACTTGACGTGATAGGTACAAATGGGATTTATATTTGGAATTAGCGTACCGATATTAATTAAAAACAAGTTTTAGATCACAATCAGCAGAAAAAAATTTAATTGTTGGCCAGTGTAAATTTTCCTTAAAAGTTAAGACGGGTAATGAAAAAAAACTATTTTCTTATAAATTATATGATGTGTTTGAAAAGAAATAACTTGAATTACAAAATGAATAAAATGGAAGTAAAATGTTCACGTATAATTAACAAGAATACGTATGGAGAATACCGCATAATGTATATACACATACACCCGCACAAAAAAGAATAACTTGACCTAGTTTCGTTGAAGAAGGAAAAATAAACAAGCTGAAAAATTGAACTAATTAAAGATGGCAAAATGAAGAACGCTCTCCTCTCGTACGACTTTAACGGCTCCACAGTCTGAACAATATACCTCATTAGGACTTAAACATAAATACTGCAAGTTTATGGCGCGCGTTCTCTTTCCTTTGGATGACTCTCAATCAAGATAATCATCCATTGTGCGAAATGTTTCCTCGTCGCTAATCCCACTCGCATGGCTTTCGCCGGCGTGCTTGCGTAAAATATCTTTCGACAGATAGTATTGTTGTATTGAAAGTAAACGATGATGACAACACGTACAATCGTTTGCATTTATCAATAAAAGTAATCTGAAATTGGAAGTAGATATACTAAGCATTAAATATAAACGTGTTCAAATAACGTTTGATCAAAAAGTCTTTGGATCGCGATAGCCATGAAGTGTAAAAACCATATATGAATTATTTACTTCTGTACTTCTTTACTTAGAAGTACACATAAGTCACAAATAAAATTTTAGTTTATGGTAATTAGTTGCATTTTATGTATATTTTATAACCGACTGATTTGAAAGTTGTCAAGTAAATGTCAAAACTAACTAAAATAAATAATTTCATAGATTAGCGACTCAAAGACATTTTGATCATATGTTTCCACGGCATTAGCGATCCAAAGATCTTTTGATCATATGCTAGATTCTCTAACTATTGTACACACTTTTGTGGAGAGTGTAGAAAACGAATGCAGATTCTAGCTAAATTATTTTAATTTTTCAGGGATTTACTTACGTAGTATAGAGTTTTTATTTTTATTTGTTAAGATATTAAGAAAAGCTTGTATAAAATCAATACAATTTTCATAAATTACTTACTATACGAGGTGTGGCTATAAAACAATGGGACAGATGCTATTGCAGACGATCTACGCATGCGCCAAACCCGTGTAGTGTGAACTTTTCTCTTTTAATTGTCGCCCAGCCCGTATCTGTAGAATAATAGTCTGGCCGTGACCTTCGTTTATATATGATCTATTTATTTTGTTTTCCGAAAAAGTTAATTAGAAATAACTGTTTCAGTTGAGCAACGATATGTCGTGAAACTACATATGAAAATGGGGCAGTAAGTCCCTGAAAATTTAGATAAGGACCACTCTATTCGGCAAAAAAACGTTTTACTTTTCAACCTAATATGGTTTCAGTTCGATACACTTCATCCAACGTGTCTCCAATTTTTTGATGCCCTCCAAATTATACGATTTCTCGAGGCCCTCAAATTAGGTTTGTTTCATCGATGACCTCTTCATTCGACCCAAATCTCTTACCGTCGAGGCACTTTTTCATATTTGGAAACAGGAAATGGTTGCAAAGAAGCAATTAGTAACCCATTTCATCCAATTTTGCCATTGCGACTGCGGACTTGTGCGCTGGTATATTGTCCTGGTGGAAAATAACTTTTTCGCTCGCCAAGTGCTGTCGCTTCAAATCGGCGTCGAATCGATCGACTCTACATAATATGCGCCGGTGATCGTCTTATCCTTATCAAGATAATTGATGTGAATGGCACCGCGTGCATCCCAAAAAACTGTCGCCATGACCTTGTTGGCCGACAGACCCACTTTGGCATTCTTTGACTTCGATTCACCACGAGAAGTCTACTGTCTCGACTGTTTCTTGGTCTCTGGTGTATTATGATCAATCCATGTTTCGTCCACGGTTACGAAACAGCGTAAAAACTCGTTCGGCTTGACATTTTACATCGCCAAACACTCCTTTGAGTTGTCAAACGATTGCGATTGTTGTCAATTGTGAACAAACGCGGCACCTATCTTGCGGACAGCTTTTTCTTATCCAAATATTAATGCAAAATTGAAATCACTGATCCACCCGATATCCCTGTAGCCTCTTTAAGTTCGTGCACCTTCACTCACCGATCGTCCAATATCATATAGTGGATTTTATCGACCACATGTCACATGTGTTGGTACAACCACACCGAAATTGAGTAAACCAGTGGCGGTGCTTCATGTTTCTTTCGCGCAAAAAATAATGTTTACTTTTTTCCATTTTTTACGAAAATGCTCGTAGATGTCTGTTTCAAATGGCTGTTATAACAAAACTGTTTGACAGATCAGTTTGAAAATTAAGGAATTAAGGTGCGTTCTTTAGAAAGATGTTTCTTGACAAGAACAATGCTGGATTTGAAGTGATAGCGCCATATGAACTTTCAGGTACTTTTTGACAGACTCTCGTATGGCAATGAATTTTGATCACGCTCGCACACGTGATTTGAGTGGTTTAAGCGTTTATAAGATGGGCGAGAAGACGCCCTTCCACACAAAAAAAAAAAAACGGATGAAAATATTAAAAAGATTGGTAATCTGATCAGATTTGATCGTGCGTCGGTTAATTATTCGTGTAATTGCTGAAACTGTAGGAATTGACAGAAAATGCGTAAGGCAAATTTTACATAAGAATTAAAACATGTAAAAAGTGTGTTCGAAAGTGATGTCGAAAATTCTGCTCACTGCATTGTCCGTCAAGACGTTTGTAGTCAAGTATAACATGCCAGTGTTGACCATCCTTGCAAGGTGCTAGGTCAGCCCTTATTAGCCGGACCTGGCACCATGTGACTTTTATCTGTTCCCAAAAGTCAAATCTGCTTTAAAGGTTTTCCATTAAAGCTATGAACGGAAAAGCGGAACGCATCATGACGACCTCACAGAAGTAGACTTCAAGCACTGTTTTATACAACGAAAAATTTGAATGGAGCGGTGTAGGGATAGAGGAGGGACGAATATTGCTGGGTATAATAATTAAATATCTATAAATTTAAAATAAAAAGTTTTACAGCACCAGTCGCGTTATTTTGTAGTAGCACTTCGTATATTATATTTCTCCCTGTCTTAATAATTATAGACCCTATCTGTCTTTCGTTTAATTGTACAGTTGCTGAATTGTGTTTTACAACACGAAACAATAATTTCGTGATAATCGTCAATACTATTGCACTCTTAATTTTTAATATACGGGGGCCATTCGTAAAGTAAGTTCCATTTGATTATTTAAAAAAACACCAATACATGAAAAGGTTTTTATTATATACAACTTAAAGATACTACTTCAAGCTATTTTTCTACATAGTTGCCATTAAGGTTGAGACATTTGTCATAGCGACGAACCAGCTTTTTAATGCCCTCTTCGTAGAACTCTGACCCCTGTGAATTAAGTCATGCTGTAACAAAGTTTCACAATAAACTTCAGTGTTTATTGTAGTCCCTCGTTCCATAAAGACAAAGGACGCGTTTCTTGTCACAGAAGACAGTGACCATTACTTTTCTCGCAAAAAAAGTTTGGCGGCACTAGGTTTCCTCGTAGGCGAGTTAGAGCGACCCTCCTGCATTGTCTTTTCGTCTTATCACCTGTTACAATATGCCTGAGGAAATCTTCACCTTCAACATTGTAGCGTGTCAGAGTGTCAGAGAAGTTAGTGCCATTATCTTTGTTTTATTGTTATCGGTAAGAAGTTTTAGCACCCATTGTGAACAAAATTTGTGGTAACCTAAATGTTCAGTAACAACCTCGTAGAAAACTGTACGTGAAATTTTAGGGAAAATGGCACTCAGCTCTGTAATTGTGAATCGCCGATTTTCACGAATTTTTTCTTCGACATTACCCACAAATCCGTTCGTCACAACAGTTAGTCTTCCACTCTGTTCTTCATCTTAGATATTAGTTTGTCCTTCTAGAAAGATATGCCACCATCCTTTAACTATACTGTCACTCATGACATTTATAAACAGCACAAAGCTCACGATGAATCTCAATAGCCTTCATGCGGTTTGTACGCAGAAATCGAATAACAGCACGCAGTCGCCGTGATTTTCAATTGCAACAGCCATTTTAAGAGACCAAATAGCACGAAAGAATGTCGGAACGATTCTCTCACTAGCACTTCCGGACTCACACTGAACCAGACTATACCGCAGCACTGCGATTGCGTCGATATCTCCACGCCTCTATTCACTAGGCGGAAACGGAACTCATTTTACGAATCATCCTCGCATTTGCAACTGGGTTCCGATCGAACTATCGTGAGAATTACAACAATGTTGTAAGTTCAATTATTTCTCGATACTCGAAATTACCGTTTGCAGACTGCAACTTGATTTTATTCCTCCCCTCTCGCATGTATTGTGTTATATTACCTAAAGAGAATATAATCTTAATTATCATTTATACCCATTAAATATCATAAATTGAATTAAGCCCAAGTCCCAACAAATACTATCACGTATTGGCTCAATAAATTGAGTCTTGGTGAAATTGAAAAATCACCAAGGATAAATACGCTGCTAAAATCTTTATATGACGACAATTAAATGTTCTTCTAATTTACGTAAACTAAATACCAACACTTTGAAAAACTAAGGAAGAAAGCACTTTTCTGACCAGTTTGAAAAATAAAGGAACAAAACATTAAATATCTAGGCGTTCGTCTAGACATAAGGTTAATTTTAAGACTACACATAATTCAAAAACTAAGGAAAGGCCGTGTCAAACTATCACAACTCTACGGTAAGGGGTCACCTAGAAAATTGAAAAACATTCAGGCATTATGAAAGAAAATATTAAGTACAACCGCCGCTCATTACTGATTGGAAGTTATACCATAAACTAGGACTGTTGACTGTGATGAAATATCTTAAAAGGCTTAAAAGAATTTGCTAGCAGACAAATCTCTTTTAGGGCGAAAAAACATCTACATTAGACTTCGCCAAAGGGCTTATTCTTGTAAAATTAATCAACTTTAAAAACGAAATTCATCTTACTATTACATAGGCATAAATTTGTTCATTAATTTCACAGATCTGCCTTATCTGAGTTCATTTATCACCTACAAACGTTAATAAAATTCAGGTATTACAAAACAAAATCCTAAGTATAATCGCGGTATATTACTAATCGCTAATGATACCAGAAATTGGAACTGCTGACAGTAATGTAGTAATGTAATATATTAAAAAGCTTACAATAAACTCGAACCAGAAACTAGAACAATGCCCCAGTACAGATAAATATAAAAACATGCACATTAGTATTCAGCTAAGATTTTAGCGACAGGGTTTACACTTGTAAAATTAATTTCATTAAATTTAAATGGAGCTTATCGTTTAGATAGGCCTATTGTGTGAAGCAATATTAAAACAGTCTAATTGAAATGGTTTGTATAGCAGTAAGAAGTTATTGAGCAGATATAATTCAATTAAGAAAAAAAGTCTTATTTCCACTACGAACAGATATAAAAAAATGGGTAGATTGGAAGAACAAATTATTAGGTGAATGTTTTTCTAAAAAATGACATCACATAAAGTCGTGCCTATAGGAAACGGAAACACTTCAGTAATTAAAAGTTTGAATTTAGGTAATACTTGGATGTGAACAATTTAATAAACTAACATACTGAGTAAGTATTTCAATAGTGGCAGTTAAATTAAATTAGTCAAGCAAAATTTAAAGTATGAAATTAAACGTGATTTAATTTAATCAGTTTTAAAATCGATGTAGATGCAAAAAGTTAGATATATAATTATGGTTCTATATTAATTTTGCCCAAGGAAGGAATCGATTCAAGTAGAAGCCGTAAAATCACGATAGGAATTTGTCCACTCTCTCTATTTTTCATGAAGCAATTTAAAACTACACAGCCCGAAGGCAGCTTCAAAGAGGTGTAATTAGAAAGAGGAGAAACAAGAGATAAAAAAGACAGGTACTGCAGTTTGGAAACTGCGGAGATGGTCTGTTTCTATCGCAGCGCATTCCAGTGTCGAGTTTGAAATAGGACTTTAGGAAAAGCTTTTTAACAGAGCTCGACTAGTTTGAAACATTTTGTTTCTTTGACCAGTGGAGCGTGCGTAGTTCCTTGCAACATCAATAGAAAAATTATATAATGTTGCAGGATTACAAAACGTTTACTTAACGAAAACGAAAATTTGTAAAGAGATTGAATTATTAATAGAGCGCATAATATTAATAAAGCATTTTCATGACTCGGAAAGTAACTAAAATGTATTTATTAAAAAATAAAATTGTTTCAATATATACATACAAAGATAAGCCATATATACAGTACGTAAACTTCTTATGGAATAAATTCAGTAATTTCAAAATTGTACATATTTCACGAGAGAAACAGGTAAAGTAATTATTTAAGTGGCGCTTGATATACAGCATCAGCCAGAAAAACAGTACCGGAAATAAAAATTATATTTTTTTTAATTTGCTTTTTTTAACTCCCTTTATTTGGAAATCTACATAAGAGTAATAACACAGGCCTGCATTTTTCAACTCTTTGAATGTTAATTTAAAAATTTTAACTGTTTTCTAGTAATTGGGTAGCGCTGATTTCAAATCTGCTTTTATTTTTTTTTTGTATCACGTAAGGTTATTTTTCAAACCAGTAAAATCAAAAAATATAGAAAAAACACGATTTATTTAATTTATAAGCTAGTTTTATATTATATTAAAAAAAATACAAAAATATACACAGAAACTATTAGAAATAGTTATTTATTCTTTATGCTCCTTAAAAAAACGTTTTCGTTTTTCAGAAAAGCTTCGTTTGGTTGTTTTTCTGTCATATTCAGCTAAAGGAAGATCTGAAGGTAGTTTCTGGGGCAAGCAAATTTTTTGTTTCAACCTAAACCCCAGTACTTCAGAAAGATCTTTTGAAAGTCCCAAATCTCTTCCTAAATCATTCAGTTCGGCTTGTGAAAATAGCTGAGGTTGGTTTTGACCTGAGGTTGATGGTTCAAAATCACTATCCATCTGTACGGAGCCGGAAGTTGAAGAGGTTTCAATATCTTCTTGTAGTACTTTGGGGGGTATAGGTATAGGTACATGATCACTGTGATGAACTGGTCTGATAGCTGATTTAATATTGTTTGGGTACAAAATATGTTTCAAAGTTTTTCTATTATGCCCCTTCATATCACAAAGACAAAAGTAGCAATCTTCGTGATGAATTTGCGGTTCTCTCCAAACCATCGGTATTCCAAAAGGAAGGCTTTTTCTATTCCCTTTGGTCCAATGTCTTAAACCTTCTTCACATACCTTACAAACAACGTGCGGTGCCCAATCTTTATCTTGATCTACTAATTTGATTTTGGAATAAGCATAGTATGTATTTTTCACAAATTCACCAACTGGTCTCTTAAACTTTTCAAGACGAAATTTCCACAAATATAACAGAAATCATCTGGTTTTTTTTTGCAACAGCGGCTAGACATATTTTTAAGCAATGTTTATTTATCAAATACCACGCACAACACTAAAGACAAATTAATTTTACTTGTTTACTGATCGACACTCAGAGCTATAATGAAGTAAATGACATTAAAATATACATTTTGTTTGGAGTGATAAACTTGAAATCCTTCTTCGCAGTACTAATAAAGTGAAAGCATAATAAATAGGATTTAGCAGGTAATAATTCCCGGAAATCTTGTCCAAAATTAATACATGTAATAAAAGATTTACATCAGGTAATGAGAGCCTATTTAACAAATTTCTTTAAAACCACAACAGAAAATCATTTTTGGGTTAATACCTAGAATTTGAAGTAGTACATTCATTTTAAAATGTATTAAAACGCCTATTAAAAGATTTTTTTTATATTTTTTTCTTTTTCTTTCGTGCAAAAAAAAATCTGTGGGTGGTAGAGACCAACTGTATTTTAATTAGTTATTGCTATATAAAAACTGAGCTTAACAAACAAAAATCACATCACAAATTTTATGCAGGCCTGTGTAATCTATTAGTTTGATACTATAGCAAAGTGACTTTAGTAGACTGTTTCCAATGAAACAATTTACATGCTACTAAAACTAAATACTTTTTGTCCAATTGGATAATATAACTATGTATTTATGATTGTAACACCATTATATAAGTTTAGTCCCTAGATCAGATGGTTTTGTCTAAATAGCCGTTTGGCTACGAAATATGAACCAATTATCTCAAGACAAGAAACCGCGCACCAAGAAGCACTGGAAGATCCAGATATTCCTAATGACATCATCTGGTTCCAATAAGATGAATTACCAGCTCATTATGCTCGTTCAGTTGGCAATTATATAGACGCAGTTTTTCCTAACAGATGGATAGAAATACGAGGTTTTCTGGAATGGCCAGCCAAATCTCTAGATTTAATTCCGATGAATTTCTTTCGATGGTATTATTTCAAAGATAAAGTTTATAAAACGAAGCCTAATAATTCACAGATAATTTAATAGAACGAATTAATACTAAAATGAGAGCAATAGCATAAATATTTTAGACAATGTTAGAAATTAGTTCCGTCATAGTTGTTTTGTTCAGCTCGTGGATGCTACCCGGGAATGGTTCTCTGAGGAAGCCGTTTACTAAGTGAACCCTAGTTTGTTCTGCATTTCCGCAGTCGTACTATCTGCCAGTTGCCCAGTTGTGATGGACGTCTTCGAATTTGAGCGCGTACAGATGAAAGCCATCGCAAAGAATTGGTTCAGGATGTGAACAGGTTTGGAAGAGGATCTGACATGGTGTAGGCTGGAATCTTATTTCATACTCGTACAGATCTTGTTCATATACCTGGGCGAATGAACGCTGCCCGATATATTGAAGACATACTGACGAATCATGTAATACCTGTTAGAACTCTTATAGGTCCTAGATTTCTGTTCCAGCATAATTATGTAAGACCACATGTAGCAGGTCAGACAAGACAATTCCTGGAGGAACATCAAATTCAAGTTATAGATTGGCCACCTCTTAGTCCAGATCTAGATCCGATCGAGCATTTGTGGCATGAACTTGATCGGAATCTCGGAGTCGACCTGTGGCTCACAAAACTCTTCAACAGCTTCTGGTGGCACTTCATACAGACTTGGTTGCCATACCCCAAGAGGACATCCAGAGGTTAATTGAAAGTATGCCACGAAGGTGTCGAGCAATCATTCAATCTCGTGGAGGACATACCCGTTACTAGATTCTCTTTAAAGCTTGATTTTCTTTAGTTATTTAAGTCTAATTTGTTAGTTCATTAAGAATTCTTTTAGTTTATTGTTTTGTTTCGCAGTGTTTGGTTGTTTATTGATTTGAAATGTTCAAATTGAACTCATTTTATGATAAATAAACAATAATATGACCAGCTTACGAGATTTCTTTGGTTTCATAGAACTATGCAACACATTATAACTATTATTCTTAGTGTTCCTCTAATTTATTGGAACAGTATTTACAATTTTGGGATTATACTGAATTTAACCCATAAGAAGTTTTCATGCTGTATAAAAATAAAGGAAAAATCACATGAAAAAGTTGAAATTGAGATCATTCAAAGACTGGAGGTATTTTTTATTATAAAATATAATAAATCAGTGAATCAGTTACTCAGGCGTCATAAAATTTGGGAGGGAATTTAATTTTAATATATTTGCTATCCTTGCAAGGATAACTATTGGAATAATTTTTCTCGAAAAATTTCAGTTCCTAATGAGATTCCAACTTCTCTCGTTAGCTTAACGAACGTTATAATCAATTGCGGCTATTAGGATGTACGATTTAATAATTCTCTTGGCATAATTCGATTCGAAATTTTTTATTTATCAAATATGAGTTGGAACCTTCCTTAAGGACAAAATTTGCCAAAAAATTAATTTAATAATTACATAGAAAATGGTCGATGCCTATCAGTATGCTTCAGCCGATTAACGAATACAAATATACTAGGAAGTGTTAATTTAACCATTATTGAAAACAGTATACATTCTCAGCGTCAATATTTTCTTTTTATTGAAAGAACGCGTTAAAACATCCAAAACTGTCCAATGATTACATGCAGAATTCAGCAGAATAGCAAAGTTCCGTTTGCCATTGGGTTGATGGATTTAAAACTGGTAAACTCTTTAGAAGATGATCCCCGCAATGAATGGCCAAATACTACAATAAACGATACTAAGATCGTCGTTGTAAAAAACACGTTGAACGAATGACGAATAACTTCGTGTAGTACTACATGCCAAGTTAATGATGTTCTACTACCATTTGGGAGTGAGCGAGATTTCAGCTTGTTGGATATCTTAGCTATTGGAACCAGAACAGAAACTGTATTGATTTATCGTTAACTTCGTGTGATTTGTCAAGTCGTGAACTAATAACGGCTGATTAAACTTGTATTTCTTACTTTCACACGGAAATTAAAAGTGGTTCAAAAATGTGACGCAAATTAGAGAAGTACCACCACTTAAATCAAATTACGTTCAGTCCTGTCTGTTGATAATTTAATGATAAATTAATTTTAAATATCATATTAGATATTAAATGTATACATTATTGATTATATTATAACATTTTAAATACTCAATGTATTATACATGCTTAAAAGAAACACTAGAAGCCTTTTCCACATATCATAAATAATTATAAGAATTAATAATAAAAATTAACGTATTTAAAACCGATGTTTTTTAAATTACGGTAAATTAAGTTATATGTAATGGATGATGTTCCATTACAATATATATACATATAAAGGCTTGCCGCTAAATAACGACAAAACTATGTGAATCTGATGAATACGTATAAATCAACAAACAAATTTATTTGTATTCAATTGGGCCAAACTGTAGTTAAAGTCAATCTATATCTTTATTTAATCTATATTTACTAAAATACAGCTGTTGTTACAACGTTGTTCTGCAAAAAAGTCGATAAAATTCCGGACGATGATAGCTTTTAAGAATAACTTCCTATTCATAAGAATAAGTGAATCTTTTTGTTTTCTTACCGAAACATACTCAACCGCACATATGACGACGTTTTTTTTGTGGATATCAATAATAGCCTTTACGTCGAATATGTCGACAAACCTATGCCGCACTTTCATTAATGTGATTAAACTTAAATAATTTGAACGTTAAACTTTTTTAAAAATACAATTATGTTTATAATAAGACAAATATCGTTAATCATTAGCTTTATGTAACGTGTCCATATTATATCCGATGCAATACCTGGTTTTTAATTATTTATGCGGAATTATTTATATATTTTTTTCCTTTAAATTTGCAGTGAACAAATACCGATAGAAGAAAACAATTTGTCTGTAAAGAGAATTACTGATGAATTAGAGGTGGAAGACCGTATTGCGGACCGTATATTTAACTGCGAGAAGGCTAGACTCGAATTAAGAAAAATCATTTTTACAACGTAAACATTGGGCCGCAATTTTTTGTATGAATGCACTTATGAATGCACTAGTCATAATGTATCTGTAACCCCTTTTTTATTTGTCGCTATACACAACGAAGATTGTATATGTACATGTATATATGAAACAGCTATTACATATACATGAAAGAAGTGTTTTTAAAGTTAAATACTTGATTATCTTATAAAATAAACTTTTATAAATAAACTATACTTTATTAATATGAAATATGTAAAATATTTACTGAAATAAAAATAAAAAAGCAATATTACTTTATTTCCACTTTATTGAGATAAAATCCCATTACAATTGTTTCGATATACAACGTCTTCCTCACATGAAATTGTGTATCAAGCTAAACCTAAAGGATGTTAACAAATTTAAACTTAATGAAAAAATGAAAAAAATAATTATACTCAGAAAGATGGTTCAATAATAGGCACTTTCTATTCAAGATGTAAACTTTATTACCCAAAGGGACCAAAGTTTACCGAGTACAAACATAAAACGGGAAGACCAAAACAAATGAAAAAGTCAGTTATAAAATAGGCCTAATAAAGGAGAGTTGCCGAAATCTACCTGATTTTTAAGTAAAAGGTTTGTGTTTCTATGTTTCAAAATTTACATTATTTTAGCAAATTCAATTTTTGCGATTTATTTTCATTATGCAAGATGCAAAAGTTATGATTAAAATTATGGGCTTCTTCTCTCAGATATATTGCATAATGTGAGTCATTCTTGTTATTACTATAGTTCATGTACTTTAATTCTTTTAGAAAATGATCTACCTGTCTGGCCTATATAAAATTTAGGGCATGAACTACATTCAAATTTGTAAACAGTTTGAAAACAGTAAATCGGGAGTTTACAAACTTGAATATAGTTCACGCCCTAAATTTTATATAGGTCAGACAGTTAGATCCTTTTCTAAAAGAATTAAGGAACATGAACGTAGCTGTATCAATATCAAGAATGACACATTATATTTGTATTATATATTTGAATCATAACTTTAGAATCTTACATACAGAAAATAAATCGCAAAAATTAAATTTACTGGAAATAATGGAAATTTTGAAACATAAAACACAAACCTTTTACTTAACAATCAGGTAGACTTTCAAAACTCTCCTTTATTAGGCCTATTTTGTAACTGATTTTCTTATTTATTTTGGTCTTCCCGTTTTATGTTTGTACTCGGTAAACTGTGGTTCCTTTGGGTAATAAAGTTTACATCTTGACTAGAAAGTGCCTATTATTAACCATCCTGAGTATAATAATTTTTTTAAATTTTTTCATTATAATATTTATTTAAGTTTTAATTTGTTAACATCCTTTAGGGATAGTTTGCAATACATCTCCTTCTGAGGAAGACATTGTATGTCGAAACAATTGTAATGGGATTTTATCTCAATGATGTGGAAATTAAGTGATATTGCTTTTTTTTTAATTTAATTAATTATGAACTTCCATCAAGTAAAGACTACTTCGATTCGAAATGTAAATTATTTTAAAAAATTGTCAAATATATATGTCAACAATTGTTATATAATGAAACAGATATGCAAAATACATATCCGTCACTGTAAACATGGACAAACACCTCGTATTTTTAGCATTTACTTCTATTCAATACATATGTTTCAGCCATCTAGGCCTCATCGGTTGAACTAGTGAAGCAATGTGTATACAGATTAATACAGATCTGTTAAACAACGGATCTGTATCTGTATCTACATTTACGCTAAAATCGTCTCCAAGCTATAACCAGTTTCGTTCTATCAGGCGACACCAATTTAATCAGTGACATCTGACGGAAGAAAGCGACTAGGCCAGAAAAGGCGATCCTCCGCTCGAATAGCAAGGCTATTACGAAAAAAAGCGGAAAAATACGTATATTGGTGCTGTCCATTAACACGCGCCAGATGGCGGTAAATATACAAAAAAGGGATATTTATCAATACGTTTTTGCCGTATTACGCAGTTGTTATATAATGAAACAGATATGCAAAATACATATCCGTCACTGTAAACATGGACAAACACCTCGTATTTTTAGCATTTACTTCTATTCAATACATATGTTTCAGCCATCTAGGCCTCATCGGTTGAACTAGTGAAGCAATGTGTATACAGATTAATACAGATCTGTTAAACAACGGATCTGTATCTGTATCTACATTTACGCTAAAATCGTCTCCTAGCTATAACCAGTTTCGTTCTATCAGGCGACACCAATTTAATCAGTGACATCTGACGGAAGAAAGCGACTAGGCCAGAAAAGGCGATCCTCCGCTCGAATAGCAAGGCTATTACGAAAAAAAGCGGAAAAATACGTATATTGGTGCTGTCCATTAACACGCGCCAGATGGCGGTAAATATACAAAAAAGGGATATTTATCAATACGTTTTTGCCGTATTACGCAGTTGTTATATAATGAAACAGATATGCAAAATACATATCCGTCACTGTAAACATGGACAAACACCTCGTATTTTTAGCATTTACTTCTATTCAATACATATGTTTCAGCCATCTAGGCCGAGCGGAAGATCGCCTTTTCTGGCCTAGTCGCTTTCTTCCGTCAGATGTCACTGATTAAATTGGTGTCGCCTGATAGAACGAAACTGGTTATAGCTTGGAGACGATTTTAGCGTAAATGTAGATAGAGATACAGATCCGTTGTTTAACAGATCTGTATTAATTTGTATACACATTGCTTCACTAGTTCAACCGATGAGGCCTAGATGGCTGAAACATATGTATTGAAGAATAGAAGTAAATGCTAAAAATACGAGGTGTTTGTCCATGTTTACAGTGACGGATATGTATTTTGCATATCTGTTTCATTATATAACAACTGCGTAATACGGCAAAAAATATTGATAAATATCCCTTTTTTGTATGTCAACAATTGTCAATCTTAAAAATATCTAAATAGTATGTAGTCTAAAAGGACATAAATTAGATTATAAATAAGTAGTTATAAGGATCTACAAAAAAGATCGTAAAAGTAAAAATAAGAAGAAGTTTTGTATCAAATAATACTGACATAATATTAAATGGTTTTGCAACAATTATACGTAAATAAATTGAAATCATTAAGAATTCTAAATAAGATACAAAGTAAATGTAATGGTAGGAAATTTGGATCGGCAAGGGACCATCAATTTACAATAAAATAAATACTCAATCATCAAAAAGAAGAAATTTAATATAAAGGATTTTATGTGAATAGGTTATCCAAGCAAGGACAAATAAATAATAACAAAATTTGAAGATTTATTTGTATTTTTATAGATATTAAGATTTAGATATTAATTAGAACATATAATTGAAAAGAAAAATTAGCATTTAATAGATTATTACAGTTTATTTAAAATGGTTCATTAGAAAAGTTAATATCTTAAATTTATTAAAGTTTATGATAATTAAAGTCAGAGAAATCAAGAATTTAATTTAATATATCTTGTTTACACAATTATATATATATATATATATATATATATATATATATATATATACAGATAATTACTTAGCTGTTCATTTAATATATTCTTTGATAAATAATTCACATTTACTTCCCAAAATAATATACTAATTTGAAAATATTTAAAATATTTAATATAAAAGCCGAAAGCTCCAAGAATTTATCAAATAATATATATATATATATATATATATATATATATATATATATACATATCATATATACATATAGTGATGGACAAATGTGCAGAACCATTTAAATATCTGTTAAATTAAAAAAATATTTCAATCAAATTTTAGGCACAAAAACTAGGGAGACGAGCCATCATTTGAAGTGTTCAAGAAAATCTAACGTATAAAGTTATACTTTTTTAATTATTTTTTTTTACATTTTCTGGTTCTCCTCGTTAACACGATTTCGACAAATAATAACACTTATGATCTAAAGTATTTTTTATTTATTAATTGGTAAGGAAAAGAAAAGAAACGTACAATAATCATACAAACAAAGTTAAACTTTAAATTATGAGATTTTCGCAATGGGCGCCACCGTCTTCCTGACAGTAAGCCAATTTGTTTGTAAATTCTCTTGTAACCCTTGCAATGAGGTCGGGTGAAATGCTTCGTATCTCTCTTCATTAATTTATTCAGACGAATCTTGCAAATTTCTAGGGTCGGGTAAGATATACTTTCAGTTTTAAATAACTCCACACGTAATCTAGTACATTGAGATCGGGAGAACATGTGGGCCCATTCAATTTCGTCTCTCCTTTCAATCCATTTGTGGGCAAAAGTTTGATATGATCTCGAACGATAACTGAATAGTGAGGGGATGCCCAATGCTGCTGAAACCAGATATTTTGTGGAAGTAGGCCATTTTTCTCCAATGCAGGAATTATCTGGTTATTTAAGTTCTAAATATCTTTAACCATTTAGAATTTCTTCTAAAAAAAAGGCTATTATTCTGTTTCCACAAATACCAGCCCAAACGTTAAGCTTTCTAGGATGTTGCGTATGTGTATTCAGTGGATTACTCTGTGTCCAATACTGACAGTTTTTCCTTATGAATAGAATCGTTCAAATGAAAGGTTGCCTTATCCAAAAATACTATATTATTTACATAATGTTCATCATTAATTCACAAAACTTTTGCCTTTTTCCTCCTACTGAATGACTACTAACGCCTTTGCGCCAGCTCATTTGTATATAAATGGGGATTTTCCTCTTCAGATATGGTACTATCTTTCGCTTTAATATCATTTGTAGCAGAATTTGTATGTTAATTTTTTGCAAATTGCGAACACCGCCATTTATATTATACCTTCATAAAGTTTTGGTAACAACAGAACGAGAAATTGGCTGGCGATTAGGATGTATTAATATTTGTATTTTTTCTCTTTCATTTAATTCGACAATTATTGGCAAATAACAATTATTTAATAATACTTTTAAATTCCATAAACTACTAAACTTTATGATAAAATTTGAAAATTGTAATATTTACGTTACCTTTTTATTCGACAAAAAAAAAATTTTTTAATCGCTACAACAAAAGAAGAAATAGAAGAATTTGTATTACTTTACATTTCGAATTGTAAAGCTTTTTATTTAAACGATCATACCTAAGTATCAAGAAATCCTTATGATTTTTAAAACACCGAGAGAAAAATTCTGATTTTCCTTTGCATGTAAATCTCAAGCTAAATACTTTAGACTCCAAGTATGTGTTTGTTGAAATGGTGTCATCGAGGAGGAACTTAAAATGTAAAAAAGGGCGTTCAATTAAAAAAAAATATATAACTTTTGTACGTTACATTTTTTCAATACTCTGAATATTTAAAAAAATAGTTGAAATTTGCTAATTTCCGTGTCTAATTTTTTTACGATATCTTTTTTAATACAACGGTTATTTGCATAGTTCCACACATTTGCCCATCACTATATATATATATATATATATATATATATATATATATATATATATAATTAACTAAATAAATAATATTACTTAGGCGTAGATTAACTTCTCTCATTATAAAGAAACGCTATCCCATAAAACTCGTTATTTTAAAAATTAAAAGCTTCACTAACCTGGCAGGGAGCTTGGAATAAATACGCGTCACCGAACGCCGTACTCAAACAGAAGATATAATCCCGTTTGGGATGTTCTGGAATTGGTTGCATGATGGCCCCATCCACTATGATCAGATGTTTGGGGGCCGCTTCCACCGAGCGACCCTCCCTCGAATCGCAAGGATAAAACAACAACGTCGTACCCTTGAGGCATACCCAATAGCCTTTCCATCCACGTTTCCTTGCCAACTCGATTTGATGTTTTTTCCTCAATAACCATTTTTTAACGCTTAAGAACCTGCAAAAGAAAATTACAGGATAATTGAAATATGTTACACAAAAAAAAACTATTATAAAAAAAAATATTTGGGGTGCATGCTATATTTCGGGGTTTCGTTATGTTTAAATGCATATTGAAAAACTTTAAACGATTAATCTCTTGTCTTCTATGTTGAACGAAAACCTTAAATTAATAATGCTTCAACTGGGATATTAAATCTGTTACGTGATCTTGTGCTAATCCAATTTCTCAGGACTTTCTAATTTCATTGTATTATAGCTTGATCGCTGTGTGTTTGGCGTAATAATTTTACGATTTACGAAACTTTATTGTGTGCTACGAGGATGACTTGGCACGAAGTGGGACTCGACTACTAACATGCTATTTAGGAAAAAGTTAGTATAAGATTCTCATTATCCCATCTTCTATGGCGACCGTTGAATTTTCTCTAATTTCCTACATTTTTGTAAATTACACCGGTATCAATAAAGTCTCTAAATGGAACACGAATAAATTGGCAATTTGTTGAGGAATTCAATATCAATTTTTTATAAACAGGTAAACATGTCTTCACTTTTTGGCACATGTAACCATTGCGTAACAATTCTTCTCCGTAAGCTACAATATGAAGCGGGTGCATTTTAAATGTGGTGATATGAACATCGAAAATTAAATGCGAACAGGATCATTAAGATGCAACACCGAAAATAATACTTAAATTAATAAGTATTCTTTTGAATAACCTACAAAATAGATATGCAGGTGATATCCAGCATCATGAGCAATAGATTTAAGGAGTACATCATATTTTACAATCAGAATTACGTTTGCCTCTATCAAAATATTAATTTTAAAATAATAACATTATATATTATGTGATAATAGAGTGAGTATAATAAATGCATAAATATTCGATATTTTTATATTATTATGTGAGTGGGACGTAATTTTAAATGGAAAATTCAAATGTAACTAAGTCTGATATCGAAGAAAAGTAAATTAGAAGTGCTGAGGAGAATAAAAAATTGTATAAACCTATTACAGAAATGAATATGAATGCGTAATACAACAAAACATAACAAATTAATTATTTGGTAGTGAAATGGTGGTTTGGTAAAATTTAAATTCAAGAAACAAATTTTTTTAAATTAAAATACAGGATCATCGAAGAAGGTGTCCAGGATTTTGAAGCGCAATAAAAATCTGAATATAAATCTTAAATTTAATTATTAGTCAGTGGGCGCATGCGCAAATGGCATCTTGCCGCGCGTCAGCATTTCAGTGCGGCTGGACCTGATCTGTCAGTTCAAAGCCATCATGACTACTGTGCAGCAGAAAGCGCAGTGTGTTTTGTGGTAGGCTGTGTGGAGTTCAAATCAGTTGTGTTAGTGCAGCGTCATTTTCGGCGAACTTGAACTGATTTAATCAGTTCAAGGAAACTGGAAGTGTTGATATGAAGAAATCTCCAGGAAGGCCACGCACATCGGGAGAGGATGTTGAGCGTGTAAGACAGTCATGTGTCCGAAGTCCCAAGAAGTTCATTACCCACGCAGTTTGGAACTTCGTATGGCCAAAACAACTATTTAGAATATTTTTCATAAGCTTCTTAAATTACATGCCTACAAAATTCAACTAAGACATAAAATAAAACCAGCAGATAAGCCTAGGCGAATTGACTTTGCCGTACAGATACTACGTAACATTGACGACGATGGAAACTTGTCTCTTAACATTTTATTCAGCGATGAGGCAATATTCCACATTAACCCTTTCATGTTTGTAGAAAACACGATTACAGGCATTATTTATTTGGGCATGTTAGAAATGTATATGTTTCTTCAAGTTGAAGAAATTGAAAGGGAAAAGGGCATTAATATTCATTAATATTCATTTTCGAGCAGGGTGGAGCTCCATGTCACTACAGCCTAATCGTCTAAGAAGTTCTCAACAACAGATTTCCTAACCGTTGGATTGGGAGGAATGGTCCTGTTTTGTGGCCACCTAGAAGTCCTTGTTGTCTCAAAGTCCTGTTGAAGGTGGTCCATAATAGAATATTCAGGAAATTGGATGTAGATATCAGCGATAGTCAGTTTGGATTCCGTAAGGGCCTGGGAACAAGGGAAACACTATTTGCACTAAATGTCCTATCACAAAGATGCCTAGACGTAAACCAGGACATATACGCCTGCTTTATAGATTACAATAAAGCATTTGATAAAGTTAGACATGATCAACTCATAGAAACATTGGTCAAGAGAAGGATAGACCACAGAGACATAAGATTAATCTCAAACCTATACTATGGCCAAAAAGCAGCAGTACGAATAGAAGACACGACATCAGAGGAAATAGAAATACGAAGAGGTGTTCGTCAGGGGTGTATACTTTCGCCAATCCTCTTTAATCTGTACTCGGAGGACATAGTAAATAGAGCACTTGATGATCGGGACATGGGCATTAAGATTAACGGCATGACAATAAATAATCTGAGGTACGCTGACGATACAGTTATTTTAGCTGGAACACACGAGGACCTACAGACGCTAATTAACAGAATGGTCACAGTAAGCGAAGAGTATGGACTAACGTTGAACATAAGCAAAACAAAATATATGCTGATAACAAAAACAACTAAAGATAATCGTAAGATATATGTGAAGAACCAGCCTATTGAGAGAGTAAGACAATACAAATACCTGGGCACGATCATTAATGAGAACACTGACAGCTCCCAAGAAATACGAGTCAGAATAGAACAGGCGAGAAGCACCTTTACAAGGATGAAAAGGCTTTTCTGCTGCCGAGATTTAAACCTTGACTTAAAAATACGACTGATGAGATGCTATGTGCTGTCTATACTATACTATGGGATGGAGGCCTGGACGCTGAAGGTAACCGACATGAGGAGACTGGAGGCATTTGAGATGTGGGTATACCGGAGAATATTGAAGATCTCATGGGTAGAGAGAAAACCCAACGTAGAAGTGATGAGACGTATACATAAGGAGAGAGAAGTGATTCCGACAATTAAGAGAAGAAAACTGCTGTACATGGGACATGTCATGAGGGGAGAAAAATATCAAATACTACAAATAATTATGCAGGGAAAAATCCCGGGCAAGAGATCTATAGGAAGGAGACGGAATTCATGGCTGAAGAACCTTAGGGACTGGTTTGGATGTAATAATAATGAACTGTTTAGAGCTGCGGTTTCAAAAGTAAGAATTGCTATGATAATTGCCAACCTTCGAAGCGGAGACGGCACCTAAAGAAGAAGAAGAAGTCCTTGATTTGAAGCCATTTGATTTTTTCTTTTAGGGCTACGTTAAGAACCTTGTTAATTCTGAAAAAATTCGTGACCTACAGCATCTGAGAGAAACAATCAACGTAGCAATTTCAACTGTGACTCCTGCTTTAGAACACCTGTCGGGAGGTAGATTATCGGCTAGATGTCTGTCGTGCGACGGGGGGAGCTCACATTAAAGCTTTCTGGATGTACGATTCTACCATTTATTTTAAGATTTTTATTTCGCTTCAAAATTACGGACACTTTTTTCAATGACCCTGTATTTTAAATCTACTAAAATGGACATAAATATTATTACAAAAATTCATAGCTTTGGAACTGATGAAGGCTTTGACGGCACCTTCAATCTTTTCTTCGTTAAAATATTTTTCCTTTTAAAACCTTCTCGAAATGTTTAAATAAATAATAATCTGTTTTCAATAAGTTTGTCGAATTTCGTAGTTTATATCATGCATGAGTGCTGTGGCAGTACCATTGCTTGACAACAGAGGGTGTTATCGACACAAAGTTTGTATATAATCGTTTAATAACAACGGCAACTGTCAAAGTTTCAGACATATTTATCAGTAGCGGTTTGCTTTGACGACTGTTAATAGTAAACGAGGTTATATTTGCTTGAAACCATGAAAAAAAGAGCAAGATTGGCCAGCGATTTGATTCTTTCCTATGGGTGGCAAAAAGTATGTGAAGATCTATGGCAAGTTAAATGCGGTATATAAGAATTATGAATCTTCGATAACTACCATTAGATATTGCCGCAATGAGCTAAAATTCATGGTATGTGAGAAAACCACCAGGTGAAGATCAGAAAGATATCCCAAACATTTCAAACGCATAAAAGAATTGAGAATAAAAAAGTTATCGACGAGATGGATGACACGTTTGCTAACGGCAAAGCAACCTCGAAACAATGTTAGGAAATCTTTAAGCGCAACTTCAGCGAGCTTTTATAGTATTATGTGACCGTTGATGAGAAATAATTCCATTTCTAAAGGCCATAACAGAAAATACAGTTTACACGACGGGTTTCTATCCGTGGGTGTCCACAAAAATGGCAAAAACGATTTCGTTGGCCGGAAATGTTATGACAACTGTATTATAGCATAATCTTCATTGGCTTTTTGATGAAAAGAAGAACAATCACCGTGAAGATACGTTGATTTGTTGGGCAAATTTGGCGCTGAATTATAGAAAAAACGATTCTGTGCTCTTCCTATGTGAAGACGCACAAGCTTACTCGTCTGCAACACTGATCGAGCTACTGCAACTCGTCTGCAATACTAATCGAGCTACGATACAAATTGCTGCCTCACTGCTTCTGTTTGTTTTCAAATTTGAAAAGTGACTTGGTGGTAATCAGTTTACCTTAAACGAGAGGGTCGTCTCCCAAACAGAAGCCTACTGTGTTGAGTTCGACTTCTCATATTTCTGAGAAAACTTTGGAAGTTTTAAAAAGTTCTTTCTCTTCATACAGGTATAATAGACCTCGTAAAGCTTACAAACTGTTAATTGCAATATGTGGAATCATGTATTATCGCTTAACAGCTGCTGTGTGTTGGTTATATTGGCAGTAGCTATTAGATACAATAGTTTAGTCGTTGGACAAAAATGAATAATAAATTATGCCACCATACTGTAAGTGAACTGAAGCCTTAAGAGAATATCTTGGAAATTCATGTTTATCTAACCATTGATGTTTTCTCCTATGATTGATGAAGAATTTCCATTTTCGTCATTTATCATAGGATAATAATGAAGAAACTACTTGATATAAATTATTACATTTAAACATGTTCATAAAAGTGGAGATAATTGAGAGTATAGAAAATATAAATGCTTTATAATTATTAAATTTGCCTATGGTAAGTTTTAAATAATACTTTCAGGATGAGTTTTATTTAATTCGGACAAACAAAACATCAATTAAGTCACATAGATAATATATTAACGACCATAAATAAAGAAACATCCAGTAAACGTTAAGGTATTTTAGTAAAATTTTCAGGAAAGTGGTACACTGCTTGTAATAACAAGCGACGAAGATTCCAACAAGATACATCGCTACGTTCGCTGCGAACTAAAAATATTTTTGTTTTTCTGCTAATATCATTTACTCATCAGGTCACTGTAAAGTATACTTTTGGCTTTATTTAGTCCTAATAGAGTTTAAAAGAATGCCCCCTATTCGATAAGTTGCGGATTTTAATCGGATTTTAAGTTTGAACGTAGCAGGATAATCGGCATACGAGAAGTCGGATTATCCACTCGTCGTCTAGGACATAGTGTTGCTAAAGTTGCTTTGCGTAGCCGAAGATAGGCATAAAATAATGACGAAAGCCGATACTAACAGCACGGACGTCAATGGTCATGAAGATCGTGCTCTTCTGCTTGTGGCTCTTAGCGACCATTGCTAGATTTAATTAAGCAACAAGTCTCCACTAGAGCTTAAATTATGCTGACCATTTATTTGTTACCAAATGTTTCATCTTACTATAAAATCATCAGTACGTACCACTGTAGAGATACTATTACAAAAACAACACTCTTGCCATATTACAGTATTTATTAAGACAGAGGGTAGAAGAACATTCAGTGCTGCTCATTGACTAATGTCAGCATCAGGAACGCCAAAGCAACTATCACGGTCTTCATAACAAGTGCAAAACTAAGCCAGGGGCTTCCATCTGACGAATACAAACGCAACTTGCAGAAGCTGTATTAAGGTGCCTCCACTCCTCATCGGACTAACTGCATGCGTATATAACAAAGTAATTTGAAACACTTGAGTAGGTAAAACCTCACCAAATTTTGCATAAAACAAAAACATTTTTAATAATATAAAATACATATTATTAAAAATTAGGTGTGGAGAACACAATACAAGTTCATATTTGTGTGAAAATATCTTTTCAGATACGCAGACACGTGTGTCATCTTACTACAGAATCGTCAGTACGTACCACTGGAGAGAAACATTCACTGTAGAGAGTCGAGCCACGCGCGTTTATTAAATTTTTTTTCATAGATCCCCTTTGAGAGTTTTCATGCATTAGCATTTTATCCTTAATATTATTACACCTATTACTTATTAAAGTATGTCGGAATATTTCATTTACACTCTATATATTATTTAGAATAACTGGTTACTGAAATATATCATATTACTAAGACAGAAAAAGCATGATGCAGAACCTAATTATAACAATTTATTTCTTAATATTCAGTTAAAACATCAAAGCTGTTTGATGACCTTCCAAGAAAAATAAAGAAAACATTGTAAACACAAAAGACGTAAAGAATTTACCTAATTAAATTTCCTAATTAACTTTTTCATTCAATTAGTTAGACTTAACTAGCTTTGCATAATCTTTACTTTATTCTTTAGTGTTTAATTAACAAGTTAAGCAGGAAGAATTGTTTTCTTTTTTTTTTGAATTTCATCTTGAAACTTTTGCATAATTCGACTACCATATTAAAATCTTACATACTCATTTCTAAGTGATTTTATTCATTCGTTCGCTCGTCGTAAAAGGGTCAAAATTTAAAAGTTTTCCCAACCGCATTTTGAAGAATTCCTCCGAGAAGTATTTAGCGTCTCGAGAAAGTTTTATTATCGTTAATTTTGTGGAAGTTTATGTTGTCCTTATTTTGAATATCTTTATACATAATTTGCGTGAAAAGGAGTATGATTAATTACATTTATCTTTATAATTTGATTATTTTTCATTAAATCGTTACGTTTATACCCGTTCTTTAACTTTATAGCGATATTGCTTTTTCATTTTTAACAAATAAAGTGATTTTTGTAAATTTAATATCAAACTACTGCAGTGTTATAATTACAAAATTGACCCACTTTCATCATAATGAACATCTAAGCTAAAAGTATAAAGGTTGTCACTTGTGAGGGTGTCCTAATCTGATTACAAGGGTAACATTTTCATATATGGATTTGAACCCACAGCTACTTATGTAAACGTTGGTCATTACTTTCCCATTTGAATCTTGTTTATTTATTATATATAATGCAAATTCTGTAATTTGAATAATTAATCGTCGTGAAATATATAAATTATAAATATAAATTACTGTAGAAGATAAAACGGTATTGACGAATATATTGATGGAATATATAAAGATGCGCAACACTATATGCTATAGCGTGTCTTACCCCAATGTACCTCAGCATACCCCTTGCCAAATGATAGTTTTTGCAATTTGTATTTTTTGTATTGTAATAGGGATTGCAGTACACGAAAGAAAGGTGAACCTGTGGTCTTATCTACGATCGACCTCTTTGCGCTCTTCCGTTTAGTTTACAAAATAAATAATAAAATTGTATTCGAAAATACTTATAAATAATAATAAAAACAACCATCCTTTCACGCTTTCATCCAGACTTAGGACTAGCAAGTTTATACAGTCAGGTCCTAAAGTAACCGATAAATTCATTTTCTACGTAATTATTAATACAAATGGAAAATCCTGAAACAGGTCAATTTTGATATATGAAACTACACTTTTTGAATAAAATTATCTATGTGCCCCTTCAACCCCCACGAAGTAATAACTACCCCTTTAAAAAATTTAAATGAAAAGGGCTAGCGTGTGTTACTGCGTTTAAAAGGGATTTTAATTCTCTATTCAGCAGTATATGCCTTTTTGATTTTTGGACGTCGATAATAGGAAAAATCAATGTTAAATTGTTTAAATTGTATAATTAATTATGTCGCAGAACGAAATAAATTTTAAAATATTTAACATTATTTACAATAACTAAAAATAGTTTAAATCATACGCTCAAACTGGAGTCCGTTCATTTCTTGACAAACAAATAGACGATGTTGGAATTCTTCCAAAACGTTTTGCATCATTTCAGCGCTGATTTGATTAATTTCATGAATTATTCGGTTTTTTAAATCATTAATGTTGATTGGTTTATTGGCGTAAATTTTTGATTTTAAATAACCCCACAAAAAATAATCCAGTGGAGTCATATCGGGAGAACGCGCTGGCCATTCAATTTCACCACGTCTACCGATCCACCGATGCGGAAAAACTTGATTAAGGTAAGCTCGTACTACTGCTGCATAATGTGGTGTAGCTCCATCTTGTTGAAACCATATGTTTCTATTAATTTCTGTGGGGTTAACAGTATCAGGAAAAAGTCTTCTTAATTCAGGTATTAAAAATGTTTGTAAAAACTCCAAGTAAATCGCCCCAGTTAATGTCCCCTCAAAAAGATATGGTCCAATAATTCTGTTATTTATTATGCCAGCCCAAACGTTCACTTTAATAGGATACTGAGTATGACCTCCCCTCATCCAGTGCGGATTTTGTTTACTCCAATACCGACAATTTTGCTTGTTGACTGTTCCATGTAGGGTAAACGTTGCCTCATCAGAAAAAAGAATGTTTTTGGGAAACATCGGATTCTGTTGACATCTATTTGTAACAATTTCACAAAATTGTAATCGACGATCAGGATCATCGTCATTTAATTCCTGCACCATTTGAATTGTATACGGATGGTATTTTTCTTTTTTCAAAACACGCAAGACAGACGATTTACTTACATCGCAATCACCGGCTACTTCTCTTGTAGGTTTATGTGGGTTTTCCTCAACATGTAATAATAATAAATCCAATTTTTTTTCGTCATTCAGTTTTGTTCTACCAGATTTTGAAAGATCTTTGACAGTTCCTAATTGACGGAATTTTTGTTCGACTCTACTCACCGTAGACTGGGAAATGTGACGGTCAGGATACTTATCATTAAATATTCTGCATACTTCAGAATGCGTTCGTGTTTTATCACCCACTCCAATTAATATTAATACGTCAATTCTTTGGGTCTCGGAAAGGCTCATTGTTGAACAATTTAAATTAACGCTTCGAAATCTCTAAAAAAACGTTTAATACCTAACAATTGTTAACGACGTCTAACGAACTAAAACAAATTTGAGAAGTAAATGTCTTAAAAAGAAACAAATTTTTTGACATAAAGGTAACTAATAGACTAGTCACTCGTGACAGGTATTTGGTTCTACGCCTACTTGTTTGTATGTCATAAAATTACTCTTTTCTTCATTATCGACGTCCAAAAATCAAAAAGGCATATACTCCTGAATAGAGAATTAAAATCCCTTTTAAACGCAGTAACACACGCTACCCCTTTTCATTTAAATTTTTTGAAGGGGTAGTTATTACTTCGAGGGGGTTGAAGGGGCACATAGATAATTTTATTCAAAAAGTGTAGTTTCATATATAAAAATTGACCTGTTTCAGGATTTTCCTTTTGTATTAATAATTACGTAGAAAATGAATTTATCCGTTACTTTAGAACCTCACTGTATATGATTAACTAGTATAAACTTTGATATGTTTAAAAGATATTTTTCTTCTACTAATATTTGTTGTCTATAAAAACCAGAGGATCTTGATTTAATAATCCAG
The DNA here is from genome assembly GCA_935421215.2 of Melolontha melolontha. Lineage (NCBI taxonomy): Eukaryota > Metazoa > Arthropoda > Insecta > Coleoptera > Scarabaeidae > Melolontha > Melolontha melolontha. The sequence continues at coordinate 159,210,501 of OW285237.1, read as the reverse complement.
TTAGTAGATATTTTATTCTCATTTTCTTTAAATGTTCCCAAAATAAAAGAATCGATTGTAATGTCCATTGAAAAGTAGATATAATTTCTCAAAAACTTTAATATTATTGAAGTTTGTACCGCTTTCTGGAAAACATCTGTAATGTGGGAATTACAATGCACATTCTCTCTCAAACTTTGAATTGTTCTTACATATGGTAACTTGAACTTCAAATTACGTAACATAAATTTATAAGCTTCGGGTGATTTATAATACAAAGAAAGAGCTAATTCGTTTTCTGATTTTAGCCACTTTCCTCTTGTCTTATAAAATAGCTGCATATTTATAAAAGCTTTTAGCAGTTTACTTTTATATATTAATAAATTGTGGAGTAGGTCTGCAATTGTTTTGCTTTTATGATGAACTGAACTCATTTGGGAACCAATAGTACTATGCGACACCTAGATGTCGGAACCAATTTTCGCTACGCTAAAGTACATAATCATTGCGCAACTTTATATATTTCTTCATTCAACGGTATAATGTAAAAAAATAGCAAAGCGTTCAATCTCACCAGCAATTTACACGTCCAGTTTTTGGAAACCCCGCCTAAATAATATTTTATGCTTATAACTTGTAACTAGGGATCGGCAGTTAAGGGTACATGATGTCAGTGCCAGGGACGGAGCGAGGATGTCACGAATCCCGATTCAACGTTTTTCACACACGAATCAAAATACGCATAGCAAAACAAGGACTTACCAAGTAAGAGTAAATACATCTTTTCCAAAAGGAATATTTTAGAGTTTATAAAACATATCACAGTTCAATTGATAGTAAATCACCAATAATTGTTCCATATGTTCATATGTTACTACTAGTAATTGTCTGTCACCGTATATCTATTTACACATTGAAAACGACCGTTCAACATCTGCCAATGAAATAGGGGCATATTTAAAGTAGATAAAGTTCTTTAGTCACAGCACATTTATCCCCGGTTCTGGAGTGCTTCTATGTCGGCGATATAAAAACCGCCATTTCCCTTCATCTCTGAATAGGACAAGGTGAAATATTTCTCATCGTCCATTATAATCAGTTTATTGACAAAATAGATGCGCTTTACCGCACGACAACACCTGGATATTCTTTCTAACTTGGCCGTGGTATATTTTAGTGCTTTCCTTCGTTTTCGAAACACCACGTTATTTCGGGAAATTTTTCGAAAAACTGTGGTCTTTGAAACGCCGAATCTTCGACCTATTTTTCGATGTGAAACTTCAACTCTATACTAAACGGCTTCAAGCATTCTTTGTCCCTTCACTAGGTTCAAAATTATTGGTCGACCACCTTTCGGTAAATTAACGCCCTTTTCACACTCTTTTATGGTTTGATAAATTTTTGATAAAAAATATCTTGTTCAACCATATCACGCTCGGGCATTCGCACAACTAGATTGTAAATTCCTTTACGAATATCTAGCTTATAAGATATTTTGCTGAACCAGATCACAAAAACTAAACTGTCATAATTAAAACAAGTTAATTGTGACATATAACTTCCAGCGACAACCAAATCTTCTTTTAACTTCATCTCTCAATAGGATAAGGTAAAATATTTCTCATCATCCATTACAATCAGTTTATTGACAAAATGGATGCGCCTTAGCGCACGACAACACCTGAGTATTCTTGCTAACTGCACCGTGGTATATTTTGGCGCTTTCCTTCGTTTTCGAAACGCCACGTTATTTTGGGAAGTTGTACGAAATCTTTGAAACGTCGAATCTTCGATCTATTTTTCGCTGTGAAACTCCAAACACTGTCCTAAACAGCTATAAGCATTCTTGGTTCCTTCACTTGACTCAAAATTCTTAGTCGACCACTTTTGGGCAAATTAACGCAGGTTATTCCCTCTTCACATTCCTTTATGGTTTGATAAATTGTTGATAAAGAAATATCTTGTTCACGATAAATAGTTAAAATATCACGCTTGGGCATTCGCCCAACTACATTTGTAAATTCCTTTACGAATATCTAGCTTATAAGAGATTTTGCTGAACCAGATCACAAAAACTAAACTGTCATAATTAAAACAAGTTAATTGCGACATATAACTTCCAGCGACAACTTAACCAAAGGTCACTGAGTACAACTATAAATCATCTAAAATTTTTTCGAAAACATTGGGACCATACCGGTTGACAGATAGTTACAGGTACTCTGAAATAATGTCCATGAATATTGGCTGAATTTATCTGAATAGTTGGGTCCATAATTACTTGTTGGATGTGTAAAATAGAAACAGGATCATTCGGATCCATTAGCTGTATTATGATTTTAACGTGGTAAAAATCCATATGATAAGAGGATTCTGCTTCTATTCATGTGTACCAGCGCGTTACCTATAACAGATTCTGGTGGCAGTGGAATATGTGGCAGTTTTTCACGAAATAAATTCTTGCTTGCAGGTGCCTTTACAAAAACTTTCTTGACAGAAGATAGCAATTTATCTGCATTCGGGCAGCATTTTCTGACTTCCTCTGATACTCGATGAATAGCATGCGTAAAACAAGTGATATGCGTTATACTACTGTCTGTTTGTTGTAAGAGTCGACCAACCACCGTCATATGTAGCTCCATTTGTTACAAATAATAACACGTTTACTTTATTTATATCGTGTTTTTCACCCCATCGCGATTCCAAATACGAAGTTACGTTACGTGATATAAATTCTACATTACTTGTTTCGATTCTCTTAGATGCAAGTAAATGTATAGACATTGCTGTGTCGCTGTCTATCACATATTTATGCAATATAAACTCAAGCAACTAATAAAACTGAAGAATAGATCAGCCCGAAACAAATTTATTTACGTTCACTCCTGGAATGTACCTTTGATTGCCGATTCCTAATTATAACCTATCTACAAACATTATTATTTTCCAGCAGAATAAAAGTACTCAAATGCTATATTTAAGGTGATGAAACTGTTTTAAAGAGAAATTGGAAAACATAAAATAGAAGCCTTTTTGAAGTTCTGTAAATTGAGTACATTAATTCGTTTAATATTTATAATACACTTAAGACGAAGCTAATTTAAAATTTATGTAATAAAACGGAACACCAAACATAACAAAAACAGAAATTAAATTGCTAATGCGACTTCTTTTGGTATTAGTTAAATAAAAAAAAGTAGTAATGGCTAACTACAAATAATTCAAACATAAATAATGACAAAACCTATATAATATTTTCCAAATTTTCGCAGCAAAATTATCCAATTTACGAGGCGAGATTTTTATGTAATTTGCCTAGACTCCAAAGAAAAGATACAAAAGAATGAAAAAATAATTTTTTTTCTACAAAACGTGTGATTCCTCAACATACCAAGTGGTGCTCAAGTTCCCGAAATGTAGCGATAAATAAAATTACATAAACCTTGGATTTTATTCACCTCAGTTACTTTGACAGTAATAATTTTCTTGGAAGTGCAAACACCGATACCAGAGATTTTGTCATGAAATAAATGCTTTCTTTAAGTCTTGGTTTTGTTCATATGTTCAGGACCGTCTGCGATTCAGATTCAATCTTTTCTCGAGTCGAATCAAAACTTCAGCCTTATCTTTGCAAGGAGGAAAAGGAAGAAAAGTCATAAGTATACTTGTTAAAAAACAATAGCATGTTGTTTTTCGCCAAAGGATGCTGTATCATATGGAGCGAACTTTACTGTTATCCTTCTCATGCTCAATTCTAATAAAATACCGTAAGATGTGCCATAAGATAATCCAACAATATTACAGATGTCTTGGATGGCCTGCCAGTAATCATTCATAACTGAATTCTGAAAATCAATATAATCCTGAAACGTTCGTCGTCATCAACTTATGTTGGACCATTATTGAAACTTTTAATCCGAAGGGTCATCCCAGTTTAACATAAAGGGTAGTCCACGAATACTTCCTTTAATATGTATGTTACTATGGCAGTTTTATCGAGTTTAAAACAGAACTTGATGCAGATACATTGTTTCCTCAAATCGGCATTGAGAAAACAAAAGCATAAGGAGAGATAACAGAGAAAAATGTTCATCAAGAAAGAACATTGCCACTTATTACGACGCGGCTTAGCATACTCACTCGCAAAGGGTGTAGACAACTTCAGGTAGCGGAATTTGATTGTAACTCCATTTACGTGAGCTATTCTAATTTCGGTAACTTTTAAGTACCACCTCGCATATGTTTCTGTGATAATAAGATTCCTTTAAGAAATTTTTTCGGTGACTCCTCACAGTAATCATTAGTAACTGTCTCTGCCCTCATAATTGAAATGAGTTTCTGGAAACTACATTTCTCGATAACTTGTCGAACATTTTGAGCCTTATGCAACTTGAAATTTTAGTACAGCAGTTTGGTATTTTCAGCAGTTTTGAGGTCTTTTGACGTGGATGGTAGCTTTATGATTTTTTGGTCTCTTCTCGATATTACAAGTAATTGTAGTGCTTTTTTATTCAACCAACAGAATCCACATTAAATTTCTCTACTGGGTTAACTTTTGTTTTGTTGGATGGTCCCAGTGATATATCCAAATTTCATCGCCAGTGCATTCCAACCTTGTTTTCACGCATCGAGATATTCCTGGTAAATTTTTCACCTGACTAGTTTCGGTTATGTCGTGAGGATCCTGAAAATACATCTTCAGACACTTTATTTATTTCTAAATCTTCATGTAAAATTTTCGAACTATTGTTTATGATATCTGAACTTCCGAAACTTTTATTTTACGATATGTTAATATTAAACTTTGAATTTTATTTATTGTTTCGTGTTCTTGTCTTGAGAGATCTACCAGATTTTCGATTATCTTCAATGGATTTGCGACCCTAACGAAATTGTTTCGACTAGAATTTTACTTGATAATGTGATGGAATATTCAAGCCATATATAATAATCATACATTCATGGATAATTTTTGATCCATTTCCCTATTAGTCAAGAATTTTATAACGCTTACGTGTTCAAGTTCTAAATCACTCATTTTGCACTATTGAAACCTCTACCAACATTACAAAAATCTTTCAATTTAACCAACAACTTGTCGGATTACGTATTACGTAGAAATTATTAGACGCTTAAAAATAATTGCGATTTGTCATTGTTTTCATGGCTAGGTACATTACATAAAAATATCCCCTCGTACATAGAATTTAATAAATATAAATATACCATTCAATCTAGTACTCTTTGATTTTGGGCAACAATTGACGAATTTGTTAGTTGGAGGTCTTGTATAGATCTGCTATGCAAGAAACCGAGTTGTTTTTGTTATCAGGTGCGTCATTAGAGACCTCGTTCGTGAACAGGTACTTCGTGCGGCTTATTATGGTAGCTGTTATGCTCACCTTAGATTCTGCATCGTTGTCTGGGTTGGCAGTGGTGATCTGTCAAGAAAAGAATATAAAATGTAATACGTACAGGCCGAATCTTTGACAGTCCTGTTGGGGTTATTTTAGGGGCAATGATTTCTTGAGAGCATGTTCTATTTATATTTATGAGGTTTTAATGTTCGTTTTTAAAAATAAGAAAGTATTTAATGAGAATACCTGGAAACATTGATAATATACCAGTCGCATTGATTGTTACTGCTAACCAAGACCTAGACTTACTCTGAGTAAGAGATGTCTTGCATATTTTGCTCATAAGTTAAAAATTAAAATATTCTGCATTTCGAATAAATGTTTTCAAGATAATTTGTAATCTAGGACTATACTTATCTATTACGCTGCTTTACAGTGTATCTGAGGTTTAAATAGAAGCATGCACTAGTATTTTATACATGTTTACTAGTTATTAAACCGAAGTTCATTTAAAGATTTTTCACAAGTTAGTAACAAAACGTTACCAAGATATGCTAAAATCTGTACATAACTATAGTTTCGGCCACGGTTTACAAGCTTTATACCCTTGCATTCGTAATTGTATTAAATATTTGTCCTAAAGTACAGCAGCTTGTACATGTTTAAACTTGTCTGAGTATAACTTGTCTATATATAAAATTAGGCATAATGAAGCAATTTTTAAAAGCACTAAATAAGGATATAAACTACTTTAAGTACCTTTGTAGTAAATTCCCCGGTTTGTCTGACACAAAACTTGAAGAGAGTATCTTCATTGGTCCCCAAATTAGAAAATTGGTTTTGGACAGTCACTTTAAAATCACTGTGACTGCCGTTGGATTGCTTTCGAAAGTGTAATGCAAAACTTTCTAGGAAATCATAAATCACAGGGTTATAAGAAAGTTGTTCAAAACATGCTACAAAACATTCGCGGTTTAGCTTACAAATATGAGCATGAAAATTTACTTTTGGATGCCTTTCTTGATTTTTTTCCCGAAAGCCTTGGACAAGTGAGGGAGGAACAAGGAGAGAGGTTCCATCAGGAGATAAAGGAAATGGAGTAGAGGTTCCAGTGAAGGTGGAATACAAACATGATGGCCGACTACTGTTGGTGTTTAAAAAGAAATATCCCTGCATAATCGAAAAACGACTAAACAGTATTTCAAACAAAGAGACAACGAACGGTCATTTTACTGAAAGTTTCAAAATTTCGATTAATACTAACAATTTAGTATTTATGTATTTTTTGATATATTAAAATGTAAAAGTGTCAATTTGACATTAATAAATACAATTCGTTCGTAAAAAACTATTTTATTTCGTAATTTGCGTTGTATCTGGATGTGTTAGGAAAAATCTAAATTATTTTTAAAATTACAACAATATCTTTAGTCAATATCACCAATTAAAATTCAAACTCCAGCGAACAAACAAATTGAATAAATTTAAAACATTATTGTTTTAAATTTAACCAATTTTAATATGGCTGTGTACGTCAGTTTGGTTAGCTCTACATTCTTATCTCCTGAAGAGGCAAGAAACTCGTGAAATATAGAGATAATAAATAAATGAGTTTTAATTGACAGATCGCTTGCCTGTTTTAATTTATTTTAACCAATATAGTACGGTCGATAATTTCTTTTATGTATATATACCTATATATATATATATATATATATATATATATATATATATATATACAACAATTGATAAATTATTGGAGTTTTTCGGCTTTTATATGAAATATTTACCAATATCAAATTAGAATGTATGTAATTGCAGAGTAAGTGTGGATGTAAGCATTGCTGTCTACAAATTACAAAGCAAATCATACGAAATTTTTAATTGAAAAATATTGTCTTTGTTGGGACTCGAATCCAGGTTTACAGTTTGCCGGACTGTCGCTTTTACCACTTGGCCACAATAGACCTAGTTTCAAGCTATTTAGAAATGCAATACATTCTAATTTGATATTGGTAAATATTTCATATAAAAGTCGAAAAACTCCAATAATTTATCAATTGTTATATTTAATAAACGGCTAAGAAATTATCTAAACACTATATATATATATATATATATATATACTTAGTGTTAAAAAGAATTAAAATTTATTTCTTATTTATTTTATTGGCCGTGTCATAATATTAAAATAATAGACATTTTCTTGGTTTAGCGACCTTTAATGAATTTCAGTTTTTTTCTACGACGTTTCGACTTTTTTTATATAATTAAGTCTTTTTCAAGTGATTAGAACTAAAAAAAATTATACAACGAAAGGTAAGAAATATATTTACAATTTGTATGAATGAATTAAAATTAAAATAATAATTAAAGTAAGGAAAATTAAAGGGTACAAAAAAAGTCGAAACGTCGTAGAAAAAAACTGAAATTCAATAAAGGTCGCTAAACCAAGAAAATGTCTATTATTTATATATATATATATATATATATATATATATATATATACACATACACATAAATCAAAAACATTTAATTAGTTATTTATAGACTCACAAACTACATAATCGACTTTGATAAAATTTTGTGTGTGTGTTCCTTATCCTCATGTGGACTTTTCCCCATAAATATTTTAAAAATATTTGACTTGCGTAGTTGGAGCAAGCCGTTTGTTCTGCTGTGGACGATTTTTAATACTGTATTTTTTTATGCGAAGCCTGCGTGCTTGCTGTATCCTGAGAGACAAGTGTAATGTGAGATAAGAAAGTCGTGTTTATAAAGAGATTATTCTTTATCTTTTTATTAAGTAACTTCGGGTTTATTTTTTGATTTAATTGTGGTTGGTGCTGTGTTAATTTCATTACCGCTATTTAACGAGTTTGTTTATCTCGTAATTGTTATATTTTACACTTTCTTACTCATGTGTCTTGAATATATTTTTTACGTAAGTAATATATTATTAAAAGATATCTTATTATATTTGAAAGAGTTAAATACTGTATTTTCTAATTGTATTATTATTATCGTATTGATTTAGTCTTAGTTATTTGATATAAATAACAAAGAAGGTTTTTAAAATTTCTAGTAAAAAAATTCTGTTATCTGTAAAATTTAGTACGTTGGTATATCAAGGGCATTTTTTGTTACATGTGGTTGCACATGCGTTAGAGTTTGTTTCGGTCTGTCAAATAGTTTGTTTATTTTGTTCTCTAGGGAGAAATTAAAAAGTTTCTTTGTAATTTATTATTTTTTAATTTTTATCGGCTGTCACAAAGGTTTTTGATCGCATGCATCTGTCATTTCCATGCATTATTTTTACCTTTATAATATTGTTTAATGAGGCAATATTAATCTTTATATTTTATAAAGATTTTTTTCTTTTTTTTTTTAATTTTTGTATTAAAATTTCATTTAAATTTTATTGTGTTTATTATTATTTAACCTTATTTCAAGAAGTTTACAAGTAACTTAAAGAAATATAATTATAACATTTCTCAATACTCTTTTACTGGCGCATTATAAATTTGTAGAAGAGAAAAAAAACGTTTTCCAATTGAAACCCTGAGAGGAAAGCAGTCCCATTTTGAAAGTAAACCGACTGAATATCCTAGCTGGATAGATTTGTCGTGAATGGTGGTAAATTAATTATCAAAACCACAGTTCATAGCAATATGTAGTATGTTCGCGAATTGGAAAACCATCTGCTCTGTTTGTTTATGCACCAGATGGAATAACGAAGAATATTGTGTATTCAAAGTTATTGAAGTGATAGATTGATTATAATAAAATATTACTGATTCATTGTTTAACTAGAGAATATATAAAATATGTATATCGGTCAATGGCAGTTAACAAACAAAAAGTTTTAATTTTTCTATAGAATGTGGTCGAGCTACGCCGGGCTACGGGCAGCTAGTACTATTATATATTTTTCATTTAGTGATTTTGTAGTTTATATAATAATTAATTACTAACCGATCGTGGGTAAAATAGTATACAAACCTCGGCGGAAAGATTCATTACCGTCTCGAGATTCTAATCTCTCGACGGTAATGAATCAATTTTCGCGTCGGTATATAATAAACAATTGTCCGCTTCCGAAAAAGCGAAAAACAACTTATCTCAATTGATAAGTTTATAACAGTTTTAAAAGAAGCTCACTTCACAAATCCGCACTGATGAGATCGCATAGCTAGAAACGCGTGTGTCTGCGGCTGAAGTGACCACTGTTTAAATACGTGATGTCCGTCCATTTGTACAGATACAGATATGTTTTGTTGATATCTGTATTAATTTTGACTTATTTGTTATTGTTGCTTTGATTTTTTTTGTGATTTTCCATAACGACTGGTTTTTATCTTCAGAACGGGATGGGTTTTTCAAAATTGGTTTCGGGATTGTATTTAGTGATCTGGTTGCCCTGTTTAGATTTTTTTGTCATTAGAAGCTCGGTTAATGTCATTTCTTCAACAAAAGCCCGGCATACATTTTAATTTTTCATTATTTACTTCATCTACGATATAATAAATTGAACACAGAATATCATTTTAACCAAATAAACGTGCCGTTTGGCCTTTTAATCAATTATTTAAAACGAATTTAATGTATCGCAACAATTGAGTTCTGGGGGCGGCATCCGACGTTGATCACTACCCATTGAATAGCTAATTACATTTACACGGTACAAGCCATTAACATACCCGACGAAACGCTTCCGAAAAACAAATTCGTTACACGGAATACCTTTTCATCATCATCATTGTGTCTGTATTTTGATGGACAAGTCGCTTTGTAAAATATATACATTAATCTAAATCGTTCCGTCGTCCGCCATCGCCATTATTACCGGTAGTAATTCGATTAATTTAAGCGCGAAGATTTCTATAGAGTCACATTTTATCTTAATTTATTGTTTGCATTGTCATCGTTAATGTACGCATTCACGTTAAGGCACATTATACTAGTCATTATGTATGTACCCACGCACTTGCAATTATGTAGATACTAATGTTACTAATGTACATGTGCAAAGTGTGTTTACTCAAATACTATGAACCGTTTTGTACAATCTCCGTAATGACTATGTAAGTAGTGAGTACATTCTGAGATAGCTGGTTGAAAGAAAGTTTTCAATGCCTTACGGTAGAGGTATGTGGCTGAATAATCGGCTGCTTCTGAACATTAAGATTAATTTGCCCACAGTGCAAACTGAGTGAGAAGGTCCTTCAAGCGTTAATAGCTTAAAATTATCTAACTGAAATACATATTGTTATGCTTTGCGTATACGGTGTGGTGATAATGTTTGCAATAACATTTATATAACCGTTCTATAATGTTTCTAAGAAAATCGCTCGGACAGGTCAATTTTTGTTTTTAAAATGCCGTCTTTTGGTGAATTTTTTTTAATGACATCATTGGTTTTTGCACAATGACATCATCATTCTTTTTAAATGGCAACCTTCACTTTATCTTTCTATTTTTGTTAGACCTTCTTACTAAAAGAATCTGTACTTTACATAACAATTTTTTTGATTAATAGACATGATGCAGTGGATTTTTCCCTGCAGAAGAAATTAAAGAAGATAGGAAAACTATTGTATATATTCGTAAAATTTTATTCCAGGGAAATGACTTTTAAAACTAAAAGTTTTTATAATAATTTATTGTAATAGGTATTTTGTCCATGTCTGTATATTGCACGAGCCTATTTAGATGTTCGAAGTCCGCGCCAAGTTGGAAGTCATAGTGATACAGATATATGTATATATTATTATTATGTTGACTTATATATTTTTATGTTAGGTAGGGATGCCTTGCCGTTTGCTGGTTCTTCATCTTGAGAGATTTCGTAGCTCTTTAACAGATAGGTGGTTTTCTCTTATTAATGTTGAACAGAACTTAATTTTGTTTAATATAGTTTGGATAACTTCGTTTGCTAATTTTTATAGTGTTTTGATGTCATTAAAATTCAATTACGGGTTATTACAAGTCTTTAAAACTTGTAATTTGAACAAATTGACCTATCTGGAATCTCTGATAATAGTTTTTGTGTAACGTGACGTATACAAAACTAAATGTATGTATTTTAATATTATATTTATATAGATATATTTGTAGTAATAATTCTATTGAAATTGAAGCTTCGTAAATTTATAAATTTAATTTGTAATATTTTCTGTAATCATTTGAAATATTAACAAAACGTATTAGTCTGTTTTTTTTATGATAGTTTTTGTTCATTTAAGTTATCGTAGTATATTAGGAAAGGGGGGGAAATTTATTTGTTACAAGCTTGACTTGCGCTTGTTTAATTTGAGTTGCGTGCGAAAAATAGTGAAAGTTCTATTTAGACGTTTGAATTTTTGAGGGAATAAAGTAATTTATGACAGCTAATAAAGTTTGTTTATATTTATTTATATTTTTGTTCGGAATTCAGTTTAGAGTTTTTTTCCTCTCTTGTACAGTCATATTTTACAAGAGTTTTTTCTCTATATTAAGACGAAATTTAGTCACAATTCTGCTTTATACTTGATAAAGTAGTTTTTTTTTTCTTTTGATATAAATTATATGTTTGTGGTGTTAATGTTAGTTTTATTTCTTGAGTTTAATTAGTATTATTTCTCTTTTATACCACGATATTCGTGAGAATAACCCTGACGATTAAGAAGCTCAAGGAAGGTGCCCATAAGTGAACATAAGTCAATAAGCAAAATTAAAACAACAATAAAAAAGCACAATTCACTGCAATATGTATTTACAAGTCAAAAATAATTTAATAAAAATCTTAATACAAATCAACTCAACTGGAAAATGTTTGACAGTTATCTAAATTGTAAAAAGGCAATCTAAATTTTGAAGTTAAGAACAACAAATGGTACATTTACCTGAACCGGAAAGAATACTTTAATAATGGTTGGATACGGTGATTGGCTAAAAACTCATGCGGAAGCTTGGGAGTTATTCAATCAAGCACATCCTGATAAACTTGCAGTAGCAAGATCTATAGTAGGTAAATTGGTAGCCAAATTTAGGGAAACTGGAAGTGCAGAAGATTTATCTCGAGAAAGTCGACTGAGAATATGCGATGAAACAAAATTAAAATTATTACTTGAAGTAGAGGAACATCATCATATTTCTACAAGGCAACTTGCCCTAGATAACAATGTGGATTACACTTTTGTTGTAAAATTATTTAAAAAAGAAAAGTATCATCCGTACAAAGTGCACCTAATTCATGAGTTAAACGAAGATAATCCAGGCGGCCGATTGCAATTTTGTGAAGAATTAATGTAACGATGTTATCAAACTCCCAAATTCTTTAAAAAAACATTATTTCTTCTGATGAAGTACATCACCGTACCTGTAGGTATTGGTCACGGGACGATTCTCACTGGATACAGGAATCACACATTCAACTTTAAGACAAATTAAATATATGGATGGGAATGATAGGACGGCGTTTTTTAAGACCTTACTTTTTTGAACAAAACCTGACTGCTGCCCAATATTTAAATTTTTTGCAATTTTATTTGGTCCCAGAAATAGCAGTTCTTTTTCCTAATAATGAAGATGGCGACATACTTCATCAGAATATTTGGCTTCAACAAGATCGTCTCCTCATTTTGGTATAGAGATCCGTCAATACCTTAATGCTACATTTACAGAAATATGGAAAAGGCGGCGCGGACCAATTGAGTCGCTACCTCGACCTGACGCCTTTAGATTTTTATCAATGGAATTACTTAAAATCAAAAGTTTATTTCAATAGATCTCAACAACTTGGAAGATTTACAAGAGAGAATTCGTGACGCAATACAACAAATTAGGCAAGATGTTATTATGAGCAGTATAGAAAGTGTTTACTGTCGTGTCGGTCAATGCCAAATGGTTGGAAGAGGGCACTTTGAACATTTGTGTTAAGCTTTGTTGATTAATTTGCTTAATATTTGTTGTATATTTGCGTTTTGATTTTTATTTTTACTAAATTATAACCAATGAAGTTTTAAAGTAAACGTGTCATTTATTCAAAAAAATGGTTACGTGAAATAACAATTCTTTTACATCACCGTTTAAACAATCATAAATACATAGTTATATATAACCAATTGGACAAAGAGTATTTAGTTTTAATAGCATGTAGATTGTTTCATTGGAAACAGCCTACTCAAGTCACTTTGTTGTAGTATGACTTATGTAGATTTCTAAATAAAGGGGGTTTAAAAACCCGTTTAAACAGTAAGAAGGTCTAACAAAAACAGAAAAAAAGTTAAAGTTGTCATTTAAGAAAATATGATGATGTCATTGTGCAAAAACCAATTGTCATTAAAAAAAATAATTCCCTAAAAGACGATATTTTAAAAACAAAATTTGACCTGTCCAAGCGACTTTCTTAAAAACATTATATGAATTTTGTTCCAATTCCACTGAGAAGTTTCTTTATTTAGTTTAACATATGACTATCATAAACTGAACTTTCTGTTTGTAATAAGCCCTACCTACAAAAGACACTTGCGAGTTATTTTCATTTTGAAGAATATCAATTTTAAAATTTACATTTTTTTCTTCCTTTTACTTCTTCTGCCCTAACGGGTCTGTAGTCGCTGTAGTTGAGTCCGTCCTTGTGCTCGTTTTCCATGATTGCTTTTGCATTTTTCTATGCAGAATTATATTCAATACCCTTCCCCATGTTTTGTCTCGCTTTCTCACCGCCTACTTCCACTTTCTTCTACCAAGTTCTTCTCGGTTTACCACTATTTGTATTTTACGCGCTCTTGTTTTTTTAATTATTCTGGTCCATCTTCCTTCTTGAATATTTTTACCGATTTCCTTGACAAATGACCTTATTTTATTTTGCCCCATCGGTTTTCTTAATGCGTTTGCTTTCAGGTAGTGACGGTGGTGATCATTTCTTATCTTATCCATAAAAGTTTTGTCATCTATCCATTTCAGATATCGTATCTCCATCACCTCAATTTTTCTTTTCTATTTTTTCATGTAGACCTATAATTCCAAGCTTCATATTGGTATAGGTCTTTCACGATAACAGACGAGACACGTGACAAATTTAAATTACAATAATACCTAATAATGGCAGTAATTATCTTTATTAAGTAAATATATTATGTTACCAGAACTGGACATGGTTGCCAGTTTGGATTCTGTTAAATATTCGAATAAGTTGTTTACGAGTTCATATTTATAAGTTCCTTTCTCATTTTATTTATAATTCGATATTATATATAAGATCAGTTGTTTTCACAACTAAATTATGCCTAGACCGTTAGGTAAACAAGCGAAAGAAATAATTCGTTCGCTGATAGGTTATTTCGAAATAGAACGCGATAATAATGGGCCATTACTCCCGCTTTCTGCTGTTCGACAGGTAATATTTTCTATTACTTATCATAAACATTTTAACACTATCATTTTTTTTTGTTACAGAGAGTAGCTAGTGCTTTAAATATTCATATTGCCACAATAAATAAAATATCATCTGCGTCAAAAATGGGGATTGAAGCATCTAGTCCAAAGCGAAAACGGGCTAAAAATAAGCCTGTCGTAAATGTTGATGATTTTCATCAATGTTCAATTAGAAACACAGTTTATGACATGTATAAGTAAGTTTAAAGTAATTTAGTACTTATATATATTTATAAAATAAATATTTAAATTCATTACAGAACAGCATATTACGATTTCATCTTTGAATAATACCCTCAAAGAAAAGGAACTTTTTTTCTGGTGGTAATACATCTTTATGGAAACTATTACATAGAATAGGTTTTCATTACAAGAAGAATGATCCAAAATGGGCATTAATGGAACTCCCACATATTGTATTAAAACGTGTTACGTTCTTACAACAATATGTTCGTATGAAACGTGAACAGTTACGTAAGTTTGTTTTCCTCGATGAAACCTGGGGTTTCAAGATGGAACCATTTGCAAATCTTGGCAAAATGAATCGATAAAAACAGTCAAAGCTACAAAAGTGGGTGGTAAAAGGTACAATCTATTACTAACAGAATAATATTGGTACGTAATGTGTATTGATCTTGTTATAGATACATTGTATTACATGCAGGTAATTCTAATGGATTTATTCCTGAGGCTGAATTAATATTTACAACAAATAGTCAGTATCTGGATTATCACGGTGACATGAACCGGGACAATTTCTTATATTGGTTTGAACATCAACTCCTTATGAATTTAGAAGAACCCTCCACTATTGTTTTAGATAATGCAAGTTATCATAATACTATTAAAAATAAAGCGCCAACATCATCTTCTAATAAAAATGATATTCAGACATGGCTGACCAATAATAATATTGGTTATGACAGAACTGCTTTAAAAATACAATTATTGGATTTAGTTGAATGGTTAGTACATATATATTTAACTATTTTATTCAATAATTTCATTTATATATTTACTTAAAGGTATAAACCACCAACTATATTTGAAGTTGACGAATTATCAGAGAAATATCGACATATAGTTCTTCGACTTCCCCCCTATCATTGTATATTTAACCCCATAGAACTTGTGTGGGGTATAATGAAAACATATTACAAAAATAATATAGGAAGATATGGTAGGAAAGAAGAAGAATGTGTAAGATTATGGAAAGAGGAATTAAACCGAGTAACCCCTGACATTTGGGTTAACAGCATTAACCATTGCGAAAAGGAAATTAAAAAATGGTGGGATAGGGAAGTGGGTTTTGAAAGGCAAGAGATATTACCCGTTATAATCAATAAAAGTAATTCTGATTCTGAAGACAGCGTAAATTCTGAATAAGACTAGTGTTTCATATCAATATTTTTTTTGTCATTTATATCATACTTTTATCACATTGTTACAAGCCCTTTAATCTCTAATATGTATATAGATTTTCTGTGTATTATCTTTGTATATGTACCTGTTTGAAATAAATAAATTAAGTAATTCTGATTCAGCAGACAGCATAAATGTTAAATTAAACCAGAATTCCATATTAACATTGTTTTCTTTTTATTTATATCATATGTTTATCACAATGTTACAAGCCCTTTAATCTCTAATATATATATAGATATTCAGTGTATTACTTTTGTATATGTACCTGGTCTAAAATAAATAAAGTAATTTTGATTCAGAAGACGGCGTAAATGTTGAATAAATCCAATATTTCATATTAACATTGTTTTCTTTTTATTTATATTATACGTTTAGCACAATGTTACAAGCCCTTTAATCTCTAATATGTATATAGATTTTTGTGTATTATTTATGTATATGTAGTCTAAAATAAATAAATTCACATATGTATAGATTATGATTTTGTTTGTATTTTTTTAGTATATTTAATCAACTTAATCAATTTAATAAAGAACATTAATAGGGGTTGTAAATATTTCAAAATGACATAAACCTAACCTTATAGATTATTTACTAACAACAGCTGACTCAAATCAATGTATATTTGTCAACCCTGTTTTGTAACTATTTATCACGTGGCTCGTCTGTTATCGTGAAAGACCTATATAGGAATAACTCAATTTCTAAAAATCTCAGTTCTTATTTGTTTCTAAATACAGGACTAAATAATCTTCCGCTTGACGCTGTTCTTACTTTTATTGCCTCATCTAGCCTTTCATCATGTATCATAGTCACTTACAGGTATCTAAATCTGTATATTTGCTGCTGTTCAGTACGATTTTTTTCGACTTCTAGTCTATGTTGCTAATCATTCGTTTCGCTTTATCTTTATTAATTTTCAAATATATGTAATTTATACTAACGCATTCGTTATACTAAGGCATTTGATTTAATTAATCACGAGGTTTTGCTTCACAACCTAGAACTTCTTGGTCTCGTTCCAGCTTCAATCAGTCTTCTTCGGTCTTATTTATTTTAAAGAAAATTCTACATGACATATAATAACTTCTGCCTCAATGATTTTGTTCTTCGTACTAGTACTCCTCAGGGATCAAATTTGGGCCCCTTGCTTATGCTTTGTTTATGAATAATGTCCTTGTCTAAGTGAAGTGTCCCGTTCTCGCTTATAGAGATGATATAAATGTCTTTTCTGAGATTTTCACAACTGATGATATCGTTAAACTTCGGAAGAATCTGGACATATTAGTTGCATGGTGTGACCATTTTAGACTTAAATCATGTATTGATAAATGGTGTGTGGTTACTTATTTTCGATTTGCAATGCATTGAAAATCCTTGTATTGTATTAAAAGTAATATCTTAACCAGTGAGACTGAAATAAAGAATATTGGTATCTTATTGACGCAAATCTTACTTTTAAATCGCATGCAATTAATATTTGTTCTGATATCAACAAAACTCTTGGATTTATTATGCGTGTGTCAAAATACTTAAAGATATCACTTTGTGTAAATCATTGTACCATGCTTATATACCATAACATTCCAGCTCGGAGCGTTTGAAGGGAAAATATCTGTAGGAACATCTTAAATAAATCGATTAAAAATACTATTGACTGTCCCTTCATATTGAAGCGAATATCGTTCCTGGGTCCCCGTATGAACTCCAGGTATGGCGCTACATACATAGTAAAGGTAGGTTTACACGAGACGTGAGCCACGAGCGTATTTCACGATCGCGTAAGTTGTGACTCACGAGCGTGGTTTCAAAAAGCGTCTCACGAATCGTGAAGGTGTTTACACGTTAACATGATTTTCGTTCATTCTGTTCATTTAGTTCTATTCTGTAAGATTGTAATTTAGTGTTCCATAGAACTTCTTCTTTTTCATAATAGTCTATAAAATGCATTGTTTGTTCGTCAATCATTTTCATAACGTTTTTATTTACACTCATGTTGTTGATATAATAATAAAATAATAAATGTATTATAATTAAATAACTTTCAATTGAGTAAAATAATTTAAGTTATTACAAGTATTTTTAGTCAAAATGTTATAAAAAGATATACATAATCAGACAAACAGTACACCACGATTGAGCTTTCACGACTGAAATATCTAACATGGTTTGATATTGCACGAGCCAGTCGTGACAGGTTCGTGGACGATAATACCACGATCGTGAAGTACGAATTGTCTGTTTACACAAACCGTGAGCCACGCTTTTAAAGACTACGATCGTGGCTCACGTCTCGTGTAAACCTACCTTAATGATGTTCCTTTCACGAAATCAAGTATCAGGATATGCACTCTTAACATATATTTTGTCCAACGTAGCAAATAGAATGCTGGATAATGTGTTTGCGTAGAAGATGGTTCGCCAGATAGACAGCAATACATATGTTATATTGTATTAGTCCTTTATGTATTAGAACGATAAGATGTTATTATAATATTGTATGAATCATTTATGTACGAAACAATAACCAGTTATTTCTATCATGTAGCGGGAACGTTGTGTAAATCTAAGATACACAACTCCTTTATTTGTCCAGCGATTATTATGAATCTCCGAATATTGTCTGTTAAGAAATAACAAACAATATCGATAAATAGACATTGTACCCTCTAAATGTTATATTAGTTTTAAGAAATAGAATATTAAGACATTCTTGTAAAGACCACTGCAACGAGTGCATTCACATAATCACATAAAATAAAACTATCTTCCAATTCAGTAGTATTATTTTAAAAAGTGCAGTATCAATTCACGGAGTCACCTCTCTTCTCACACTAATAAGAGTTACAAATCAAACCACCGTCTGAATACGTAACTTAATTCATATATCCATACCTTACTTTGTAATTGTTAATTAAATATATCTATACACCATGTCCAAAGTTATCGGTGCACTATTGCTATCTCCGTTATTTTTGGAGCTACAGTTTTGCTTAAATTAGCAAATTATTAGGATTTCTAACGCCGATTAATATGCAGTTCACTTGAGTTACGTATTTATGATAAATTTGGAATTTTGTTCCTTTTTTAAACGGAATACCGCGTATATTAGTATATATTTTGAAAGAGTGTAATATCTTGAACAAGAAATATCAAATACATAACTATTTTAACTAAAAAATAAACAAATTGGAAGCATTTAGAGCTTAAGAAATTTGTTAATATTTAATTCTACCGGTCATGAAAAATAATAACAAAATAAAAAAAAAAATTAATAAAATTCACGGTACAAAAAAAGCAACATACACAATAATCAAATAAGTGTCACTTTGTATTACCTATTCAACATTTTGCCCAACTTAATAAATGTTCAAAGACATTGCCTTGCTGTCCAATGCATTTTCCGACTCACACGATAACGCTTTGAGTAGCTTTTCTAATAGTTTAACTTGAAATATTATTTAGTGTTTGTCTAATACTAATTTCGAGTTCCATCACATTTTGATATCGCCGCTTGTGCACTTCATAGTCTAGAAAATCCTAAAGACGAAAATCTAGAGGTGTCAAGCCAGGAGAGCGTGCAGGCCAACGAATGGGTGCGCTGGTTCCTATACATTTTTGGTTAAACATTCCGTTTAACAAATTAAAAGTGTTAAAGTTATTATGAGGAGGTGTCTCATCCTGTCTAAAATAAATACGGAGACTATCAAGCACTGGCATATCATCTAAGAGACCATCCAGAATTTCTGTTAATAACCATACATAGCGGTCTCCAGGTGAAGTACCATGATAGAAAACTGGACCAACAATTCTGTTGCCCATTAATCTTGCATTTTTTCTACAAATCAGATATTCTTCTAGCATATCACACTTTTCTAAATGCGTAAACGACATTATTTTTAATAAATATTGAATAAATATTGAATATTGTATGTGATTATAACAATATGTGGCTGCAAAACTGCAAAAGGCAATTGAACAATTCCAACAGAAAATTATTCACATTAGAAATTTAAGAAATTCTACTGATAATGACAATCAAAAATGCAATAATGAGGAACCTGCAAAGAAAATACAAAAAACGACAGCTGGAAATAACAGACCTGTTATTGAAAAGGTAGTAACGGGTGTTCATTTGAAAAGTCAATCTAGTAGCATGTGATTTACTGAGAACATTTTGAAGTATGTCGTAAATTAAAATTTACTACTTAACCTACGATGTCGTATATTTTGACAGTTTCATACATACAAATAAATAGCAAATGTGATTGACATTATCAAATGTCATTTGGATTTACGTTTACGGAACAATAAACACATACTAATATATTTGCGTCTTATTCTATCAAAATTTCAAAGTAACCTAGATTGACTTTACAAATGAGCACACGTTATGTGACACTATTTTAAGCCAAGCTAGCGACCGATTTTATTTTAGGGATCACTTAAGTGCAGCAAAATTATTTGATTCTCAAAATTTTAAAAATTACGTCATTCATTTCTACAAAAAAATTTAATGAAACTGTGAAATCTTTTCCTATGTTGGATAGTGTAAAACTGAAAAATGAACTTTCAGTAATTTATGAGCGCGATGACATGTGTGACGTAGGTGGTGTTTTGCCACTTCTAGTGTTCATAACAAACAACAACCTAAAAAAGGTTTTGGAAACATACAAACTGTTGGAAATTATTTGTACAAGGCCCATGTCGACAGCAGAATGTGATCGATGTTTTTCCAGCCTCAAACGCATTAAAACTTTTCTAAGAAGCACAATGTCAGAAGATCGACTAAACGTGTTGGCGCCCCTATTAATAGAAAAGAAGTTCATCCAGTCTAACCCGGATTTTGACAACAAAGTCATGAAAAATATTAGAATGAATTTTATATACAAAAAATAGGTATGTTTTGTTTTGTGCCCACCCTCTTTCATATCTCATTAGCCGCCACTGTATATAATATACCTTGTTATTGAACTTAGCCTGTTGGGACTTTTTTTTCTTGTTAGTTTATAACGTCTAGTTTTTCCATCACTTAAGCCTTTTATTAAAAAAAAATAAAAGAAGCCTGTTATATAAGAAAATTTAAAACACCACAACTAAAATTAATTCCTATATCTTATTTCATGCGGAAAAAGAAATAATTATAAAATAAGGACTCCAGCCGGGAGCAAAAAAATCACTTAAATATTAGTCGGATTCGACTGATGTGATTCCGTTCTTTCTATCTCATAACCGCCACGAGGAGGCACTTTACATTATTAAATTAGGTTGGTACGTCGAAAATTTTTACCATGATGGTGTGGGCATTTGGAAAAAGATGAACGTGTAGAGCATTTTTCCATTAAATTTCAATTGGATATTCCAGACAGGTAAGAAGGTGAAAAAAAGGAACATATAAAAAATTAATATTTATAATCATTATACAACTTTTACGGTTATTTCGCTTAATACTACTCTTATAACATTACTTCATGAAATAATATAACAATTTATTTATTTTAAGGAGATACATATATTTTCTTTAAGGAATTTATCCAAATTCATATACTTATTTTGATTTTGGTATTAGAATTAATTATGAATTGAAAAATTCTGTTTCGTTATTATTATAATTTAAAAACTTTTTAGAATGTTAATATGTTACTAGATTTTATCTATTATATACCGAGTGAATTAACGATCTGACAAAGTACATTTCTATAGAATTTATACACAATATACATCTTTTTTAAATTGAAATGTATGTAACTCTATTTTTGATTATAACTTAAATTTGGAATATTTTTTATGAAGGATACTTAGAAAGAGAAAAAGTGACATTTCTATGTGCGTCATTTAAGGGCCAGTAATTCAAGAGTGCCATGGCATAAAATAAAATAACTTGGTATGACGTTTGCACAAGATATGCCAGGATAAGCTTTTGGAAATTATTCTAATGTATACTGGGTGTTCGTGAAGGTTCTATAAATTCAAGGAAATTTGCGCTAAAAAATCTCGCGTATTTTAAATGGAATGTCCTATATTTTTTTATATACAGTAATCCCTTAACATTCACGGGGGTTGCGTTCTAGAAAAACTTCGCGAATGTTGAGTCCATCTTACTGTGTAAATGGGGGGTTGCGTTCCAGAGTGGTAAATAAAGGTGCAGAACATATGTGATTTGTTTTACGGTCTAATAATAATATGTATATATGTTTTTTTTTTCATTACACAACGTTTTCAAGCTTATATTTTAATCTATATATATATATATATATATATATATATATATATATATACATATAATAACTTCGTGACCTTGGTATGATATGGTAAACCTAATCAGTAGGCGATTAAAGGTCTGTATATTACTTCAAAATATATG
This sequence comes from Melolontha melolontha, assembly GCA_935421215.2. Classification (NCBI taxonomy): domain Eukaryota; kingdom Metazoa; phylum Arthropoda; class Insecta; order Coleoptera; family Scarabaeidae; genus Melolontha; species Melolontha melolontha. The sequence continues at coordinate 159,187,956 of OW285237.1, read as the reverse complement.
TATTTAAAAAACTCTACATGTTTCGGTTGTATACGCCTTTTTCAAGAGAATACAAAATATGAATGACAGGATATAAAATTTTATATCCTGTCATTCATATTTTGTATTCTCTTGAAAAAGGCGTATACAGCCGAAACATGTAGAGTTTTTTAAATACATATATTTTGAAGTAATATACAGACCTTTAATCGCCTACTGATTAGGTTTACTATATATATACATATATATATATATATGTAATTACAGTTTAGTTAATTGTTGCTTGTTCTGAGCGGAAAATAACCAGTAATTTGGGATTGTTTAGTCGATTGCGATTGTAACTTTTCAAGTTCGACGTAAGGGGCCATCGCTGCCTCGATTTCTCTCTTAAACTTCAAATTTCTAACAAGAAACGGATCAGATTCAAGAGCTTTTTCAACAAGTTGTTATAATATTAAAATCTCTCTTAGGTGATTCGACGAGAACTTCTTGCCTGAGGTAAAAACATGTTAAAAAAAAAGATATAGCAATGAAATCATCATCATCCTACTCCTTTTTGTCTTCACCTTCTTCGAAGTCCTGTTGTTTGTCTTACATCATCTCCAGTAGCTCTTCATCGGTTAGCCCGTTTCCGTGAGATTCTATTAGGTCATGAATTTCTTCTTGTCCGATATCCTCAAATCTATCTCCCCCTATTTGATGGGTAAGTTCCATGATCTCTTTCTCTTGATTTGTTATAGTCGGAAGGTGGTTTTCTTTGACAACCACTTCCGACCAAAGATACTTCCAACATGCGCTGATAGAGTTTGTCTTCAACTCTCTCAGTGAGGCGTCGATATCTGCGATGCAATCCGCTATGTTAAATTTTTTCCAACTGGAAATCACTGTTTCTTTTTAATTAAGCTCAATCGAACCCAAAATTCGCTTGAAACATCGCCTGGTGTAATAGGCTTTAAAAGCTGAAATTATTGAATTAAAGACGTCGTATTTGGGGCAAAAAAAAACACATTAAGATTAGGATGAGCTCCTATTAGAGCAGAGAGATGTCCGGGTACATTTTGAGGCGCAAGATTGTTCTTTACCTCCGGAATAAAACAATCATTAAACCACTTCTGGAATAAAACACCGGTGACCCATGACTTTTTATTAGCTCGTCAAAAAAACGAGCAACTGATTTTTATTATTTCCTTTAAATTCTGGCGGATTTAGGAACCTATATATCGTTATTGGTTTTCTCTGAATATCACCTACATAAGAGAAGATATACTCGATCTTTTGCCACCTTGAAGCCTGGAGCCTAACCGTTCTGTTTTGGAAAGGAAAGTCCTATGCGAAAACAGTCCCCTCTCATCCGCATTAAACACCTGTTAGATATCATCCTTCCTGAATTATTTTTTTAAGTTCTCCGGGAAATTTATTTGCTACCTCATGATCAGCAGACGCCGATTCGCCGGTCGATTTTATATTATGCAAATTATGCCTTTTCTTTATATTTTCGAACAAACCTTTCCTGGCCTGGAAGTCAAACAATTAATCAGAATCTTTATTTATACGATCAAATATTCTTAGCTCTTATCTCAGCAGAACTGATTGGAACATGCTTCTGAGACATTTCCTCCCAATCAAACGCTTGAAGCATTTTTTGTCATTTCAAGAGATTTATTTCGCACTTGAGAAACAATTTTCGCGCTGGCAGGAGTACTAGCCGCGACACTCGCGAATAATCAAATCCAAAGGTCGCGAATGTGGAATTCGTCTGCATTTTATTATCGCGAATGATCAAAACTCGCGGATGTCAAAACCGCGAATCTTAAGAGATTACTGTAGTCATATTAAGTGCTGTAGCAGCACTTATGGAAGTAAGTATTATTAAGTATTCTCTATACCTATCGTCAATATTTTGGAAGATATTTAATTTTTTTAAATCTGTTTCTCTATACATTAAAAATTGTAGAAATCTTCAAAAAAAGTATAGTAGCTGTTGAAAACTATTTATGGAAAAATATTGAACTTCTGTCAAAATAATATAATAAAAATTGTCGTTGTATTTTTGTTTAATATGTCCTGGTGTTCTGAAGAATATTAATTTTAAGTGGAACAAAACACATACATCCGCGGCTTGTTTGTTTTGTTAGTTTATTATTATTATTATTACATTAGAAATTTATTCCTTTTAGCAGAACACACATTCTAATTTTTTTAATTCTAAAGTGTGCGGTGGTATTGGTAATCAAAAACATCAGCAGTTTAATGTGCAAATAATGAAAGCATTTGTGTATTTCAGTTTTTATTTATTTGGTCTTTACATATTGCAGATTGAAAATTTTAATACATTATGTAAATCTGGGCAAAAACTGAAGAAGTCTCTATTTTTTTAAAGAAGCTATCAAAAATTGGATTTACTGCTGAATAGACTGAAACCTCTGAAACTTTGTTCAAATCTGGTATCCAAGAAGGGGTAACTTCTTCTGGAATTCCTGGCTGGAACCACGTCTTTAGCATTGCTTTCTTCTTGGCCGTATGTTTGATGTGGTTACGCTACCCCATTAATAGACAAACAACCATCTTAACAGACTTTCTGCCTCTATTCAGTAGACTCGTTGTAAACTTGCGCAGGGAACTGTTTTGCCTGTCTTTGACCTGTGGAATTCCACCATTCACTATATCTATTTTAGGCAACTTTTTAATGACTGTCTTGATAATTGTGGTTACAATAGCACAAGAAGTTTCCGTTTCTATTAAGGTTATAGAAGAAAATTGTCGTGTGAAGTCGTCCGCCTTCTTATTAGACCTACAGCCTTCGTTCCTTGGGGCCAAGAAAAATGTCACTTTCCTGTGACTACTGAACTCGTTTAGGGTACACACGCAAAAGTATGGATTTAACTTGTGGTGAATTCAGTGCTTAATATTGCTTGAGTGTCGGTGCAATTCTTTCCATCCTATCTATTAATTTCTCCAACGCAATGATATAATGTGATAACTTCTGCTCTCTCTACTTAAGCTCACTTGGATCATTATCCCTTTTTGAGCGCCTCTATTCTGGCTCCAACATTTTATTTTGTTTTACAGTCGCATTGTACCAGATTCGAACATCACATCTGGTATAACTATTTTATATTTCTTATCAAAGTTGAGTTTCTGAACTATGGCATCACTAGGGATTCCTGTTGTGGGACCTGGTTTGAGTTCTTCTATCGACTTATGATGATCAGTGCCGTGGACTGATCTTGATCATTCATGTTAATGATAGCATGTTTGGAATATCCCCCGTAATAGAAAATATTTATTTGTACTAACTAAGATCGAGTTACGCTTATCTATTCACTGTTTTATTGTTAAACAAAATTATCTTAAAGTAACATTAAAGTAGGTTAACCCTTAACCACCGTAGTACAATTGTTGTCGCGTACTAGCCGTAGTGCGGTGACCGCGAACTTTTCCATTCCGAGAAAATTCCTACAATAATTTTTTCTACTTTTTTAAATTTTCAATAGATTAAATAGGACGCCAACAATAAGAAAAAAATATAAATGCACAGTTAAAAGATATTCTCATTTTATTATTCATCAAAATATGAATGTTTATACTTATTATTGGAGAATTTGTACTAATATAACAAAAATGCTTATCTCATGAAGCAAATAACTTTATTTAATTTAAATTCTTTTTAAATTTAATTTATTTAATTTAAATTCTTAAAGAAGAATAATATACTTATTTACATAAACCGGCAAAAAAAAATTTGCTGTAGTTAAAATCACGGGAGCTAAACATTTCACAAATTATGTTTACAATTTTGACAGTTTTGAAGCACATTCCAGGTAAGTCAAGTCGGTTTATGGCATGATATATACAAGTAAAAAGTCTTTCTTTTAATCTTCGAGGGACAGGTATAGCATGTCTTACGTTTTTCTAATTTTTCCTCCCTGTAGCTTCGGGAGTTTCCTAAGAAATACCTATAATTCTTCGTATGGTGGTACGCAATTCACATTTTAGATGAACGTTTCTTGATATTCTTTCAAGGTGAGGGCATACTAAACCATCTGCAAGCTGTTTCAAGAAATATGTCTTATATATCTTAGAACAATCCAAATGACTGATGCAGAACATGAGCATTTACACCACTCAAACAGACGGAAAAGAAGAACCATCGGCCATCTTTGTGTGCGGCGACTTGTTGAATGCTTAATAAACTTTTCATCAAACGCGTCGATACCGCCCTTGGTTAGATTGTAAAACGATATTATTTCTGTTTTGCCCGTCTCCTTATCAGTGGGCTTTGAATGGTGCATTGTAGAAATAAGTATAATGGCCTTGTTTTTGGCACATTAGATATTAGTGTCGTGTTTTGTGTAAAACCATATAAAGTTAATCTAACAGTTCGATTTCTATTTGGCAAAAAGGATTGGGGTATTTCTCTTTTATTTTTCTTTATCGTTCCCACATATGTTAGGCTTCGTTCTCTCAGTTTGTTCACTAATTCTACTGACGTAAACCAGTTGTCAGCAGTTACGTTGCGATTGGTTCTCTCAATTGGTTCAGTTAGTCTGAAAACATACTGCGTAGGCTTTGAGTATTTTTTCTCTTAAGCTGTAAGACCAATTCTATCAGAATCTTTTTCGCAATAAACGTAACCATTATAGAAGTAATGATTTCGTGTATCAGTTCGTATGCACATTATCTTCAGGCCATATTTGCAAGGCTTATTTAGCATATATATTTGTACTTGCATTTGCCTCTAGACACATTTCGCCGATACACATAGTTACGCCAGGAGAATATAAATTTTGTGATAAATTTATTAAAAATTTCTGAAATCGGTGCCAATCGGTGTCTTGATATCTCACGGCTCTATCCTCAGGATTATCGAAACGAAAAGCAATAAGCAAGGTTGAAAATCTATTTTTTCTCATTACACAGGGAAATATTTCGCGCCCAGTTCCATCAGTAGCAAAGATCCGTTAAATTGTTCATGATTCGAAATAAAAATGGCAATATAAAATAATAAGCCCCAAAAAAAGCGCGGCATGTCTAGCCGTATGTAGCATGTAGCTCGGGCATGTCTAAATCCTGAAGTTCAGGCCTTTATTCATTTTTATACTTGCCTCTTATACACTGTAACTTTATATTGGTCCAAAGCAGCACAACTTGCAGTAATGAATGAATGCGAAAATAACATGTTCCAACAAGTAACTGGATCAGCTTTGTTACCAAAATTTGCCGATGGGCGTATAACAGGAAGTTGCATTACAATATTATGTTTTTGTGTTCTGGTTCGAGATATCAAACTTTCTGATGACAATTTCTAACGACTTTTGCCATAGAAATGTATTGAGTTGTTAGCTGATGCTGTGCTACTTTCTTCACTTTCACTGTGCATCTCCTCGATACGTTCAGCCTCATCTTCACTATTTGTCTCTGCTTGTGAAGCTGAGTCATGATCACTTCGTAATAATCTTCATCGACTCTTTCGTCATCACTATTTTCGCCATCTGCTTCATTAAACGAATTTAGCAAAGTCTGGATCATGGTAACGAACCCTTTTTGATGAAATAGGAAAGTTGCTCATAGTGAAAGTCACACAAAATAAACGTAGACAAAATTAAAATAGTTACACTAATGCCGTAGTCCGGTCGCTGTGACCGCGTCGAAATTTTAATCTCACTCTTGTAAGAAATAAGTTCACCAATCAAGTTCAACGTTTACATGTAAAATTGACGATCGGGTGATTTGAAGGTACTGAGACGCACATTGCGCTATATTAAAGTGGGGACAATATCCAAGAAATTACAATTTCGCAGCGGTCTGTGTCACCGCACTACGATGGTTAAGGCTTAAATTCATAAATTTTAATCGTGGTCTGTTAGCACCTTATTTTTATTTCAATAATTTTAGAAAAAATATTTAAAATCTTTTGCTGTTATCATAGTAATACTAATGAAGAATCTACCATATTCACTGATATCGGCGGAAACACACTACCTTCGGTTTCAAATAATAAATTAAACCCCAATATTTCCTTGCAATATATAGTCTAATCGATGGAATAGGCACGCCGGATAGTATTTCAAGTGGTGTCCCCGGGGAGACGAAGCTTCGGTAGCAGTGATTTAAGCAGTCGTAAAGGAGGTGGTAACTAAATGGAAGAGTGCATTTGGCTCGCTCTCAAAACCGGTGTAATTAATTTGTCGAAGATGGAGCCCTGACATGAAAATCGCTCGAGCACTCGGTGTATCAGTACATTAAGTACTACTGGGACGAGAGAAAAAATCAAATAAAATTTAACGGATGTCCGTGCATCGTTGCAAATTTTTAAAACATCCGCAAAGATAGTGCTTGTATTTAAAAAGAAATAATGTAAAATTTATACTAAAAATGAAATCTGCGCGTGCACGAAGTTAGTTTTAAACTGTAATAATGATGAAGGGTCGGACTTTAGAGGTAAATACTACCTTTTGTGCTAAAAATAATTTACAAGGCCATCAAAAGCTTCAGTTAATATATTTTATCTTTTATATACGAGTTTAATTATGTGATAAAAAATAGATCACCTAGGATTTATATTTGCTTCTGACGCAGGAAAATATTTAGTACGCGGCTAGTATTTTTCCGGTAAGCAAATTACTGAAGAAATGCTTTTAATAAAAACTAATAATTAAGTTTATATAGTAAGTAGAGAATATTTAAATCAGGGAATTTCAGAAGGAGCAGGTATTATTATACTGGGTGTCCCAAACGAACAGAACAACACTTAAAAGACAGAATTAATAGTCACAAATATTCAAAAAACATAACATCCTGGAAAGAACATGACAATAAAAATAGTAACATCTTTAATTAGAAAGAATTTAAAATAGTCCAAACAGAGACAAAATTACAAACCAAGATCAACATTAGAACTAATCCATATTTAAAAAATAGGAAGAAATCGCCGTAAATGATCGTAATGAAATTGCAGGTTTATCAAAATTAATTTAAATTATTTTTTCTATATTATAAATAAAGATAATATTAATTTCAATGTTAACACTCAATTATTTTAAAACCACTCGTATGATGTTAAAAGTATAATATCACATTTAGGGGTAAACGAATTTTTTTTTTAAATAAACACATGTAGCACATAGTTTTTAAAGTTCAATTGACCTCCATAGTAGTATACATGGTAAAGTCAATATGTGTACAATTCAATATACATGTTATATCTACTAAAACAGTAGAAAATGTAAAAAAGATTGTAAAATTGTAAATACCATACAATTACCATATTTTTTATTACTCTTTTTTACACCTGTATATTCAAATCAAAATATTTTTTTAAAGACAATAAATGTCGAAACGTCAAAATAAGGATTTAATTTGATGAATAATTTATCAAAAAGCTTAATTTCAAGAAAAATCAACCTTCTATATTTAAGAGAACGGCTAAGAAAAAAATTGAAATATATATAGATATATATATATATATAAGGACGTGGGTTCGAGTCTCACATAAGGCCGAAATTTTTTCAATAAAAATTTCGAATAATTAGCGTTGTAATTGTAGATAGCTATATTTACAGTTCGCATTAATTCGCGAAATAACATTCTAATTTAAATATTTAATTTAAGCCGAAATTCCAAGATTTATCAAACGATATATTAAAAGAACGGCTAAGAAATAGATTTCTCTATATTTTATATATATACACACACACACATATATATATATATATATATATTGTAATAATACGGAGGATCCTCTAAGTAAAATGTAAAATAAATATACGAATAATGTGAGCGTTAAAACTAAAAAGTGAATGATGTAAGAAAAACTAAAAAGATTCGAATTTGAAAATGGGCGCCAAGTTTTAACGTACCTAGTTGATCCTACGCAATCTGTTAAATACCCCACTAGCTTTATTTTCTATCTCAGGTTTCAAAGTCGGTTGTTTGTATATCCCGTAGATGCAATGTAAATGGTATAGTAAATAACACCAACTCAACATTCAAACAAATCAAATAAAAGATCGAATCAAAATCAAAGTAATAAAATTTATTAGAATAAAAAAACAGATAACTGTAACAATTATTACGTGCGAATAAGAAATCTGTACATATGCTCGTATTATCTGGACTATACGGTAAAAAAATGGTATTAGGCAATTTTGCACATGTGTTTAATAACAATAGTTAAGGTTATGTATAATGCAACAGTGCAAATAGATATTAAAAGTTACTTAACAATAAACACACAAAGGTAAGTTACATATACAAGTTTTATAAAAGATTAAGAATGAATGAATAATTATATATATTTAAATAGATGTTTAGAAATGTTGAAATTCAAGTATTATATTTTGATGCAAACAATGTTTGATATTGTGATGTGATATAAATTTAATATTAACTTTTAAATGATGTTCTAGGTTTTATGGGAAATAATTCGAAAGAACCTGGTATTTCTCCTGTGTCTAGGCTTGGATGTATTCTCTGGGCTCGCAATTGTGGAATAGATCAGAGTTTGTCTGCTCCAATGGAAGTCCCTGTGTCGGAAGCGATTCAATGTTGTCGTTGTCGGTACGATGTAGTTCTAGTTCCAAAAAGATGCTTCGTTCGATATTTATTATATTCGACGTGATGCGGGTCCAATTCTTCTATCAAAAGTTCGGCCTGATTTCAAGGTATTAAATGTATATGGTTTTCGTAGGATTTTCTTGAATTTTAAATAGTAATTTTATTTAAACTTTTTGTGATAGCAAAAATGCGGCCTTTCGTTGTAACTTTTAGTATCAGACGCTTTCTTCGGCATTTGTTTTTCAAAGCCTCCGTTAAATGTCGGCAAAAGCCTCTAAGTTTATGCTTTATTTGCATCTAATATAATATGAACTTTCATAATATTATAATTTTAACATAATAGAAAAATTAATTAAAGAATTTACAAATGTTTATAATGTGGTTTTCAATGTTAGATTAGTTCAAATATGCATCGTAAAAATCGCATTCGCGGGGTTCGAGACAATTTTAAATTAGTGGGCGTGGTTAACTCGCTTCGATATAAATCTTGATGTGGATAAATTAAATACCTGTAATATGGCGCGTATGATTTGAATTTGAAATGGAAAAATATAAATATAAAGAGTAAGTTTAAAAATCAAAATAAGTTAGATATCAATTTTAAAGTGATCGTCGTATTAATTTATACACATCTCGAAACTAATTTCACAAATTACGTCCACTTAATTCAATATTTATACATGAGTTTATGATATGTAATAATCTGCATTTCTTTTTGTAGTGCTGGAATAAGTGTGCTGGTTGAACCATAACAATATATATATATATATATATATATATATATATATATATATATATTATACTGGTAGCATTTAAATAGCATTTTAAAAAAGTAACAAAGAACAAATTAGATGCACATGCAAGGAAGCAAAATCGCGGAATGCACAATATAAATATTTTTGTTTGAGAATTGCAATAATTATAGTATTTATTTAGTTAACCTTTTTAATTATTGCTGTTTGATATTTATATATAATAAGAAAAACAAGTACCAGTTTTGCAAGCAATCTTTTGTAATTATTTAGTTATTTATGTAAAGAAATGTCACACTGTATATTAAATTTGTAACCTGAATGTAGCTATAATGATGTTGTATGATATATGTTAAAAAATGCATCAACATGTACACGTATTTATCAGTAACACATATTATTTTCTATTTAAAATTTTCTCTAAAATAATTTATTTCGATATTAACTTTTCTATATTTTAATTTTCAATTTTATTAAAATCTATTTCAAATATTTAAAACCGTTTGAAATTATGTTCATAAGATCTACGAAAAGAAGATCGCGAGAAAAAGTTTTGTATTCAGGCGTTACACGACAATCGCCAGGGCAAGAAGTCACGTTCGTGGACCCTACGTAAAATAAATTTATATTTGTGCAGAAGTAATGGTTGTGTGAGAATTAAAGTAGTGTTAAAAGATAGATATAATCTATATACGAATTTTAAAAAGGTTCGGTGGGACAATATCTCGTTTAGCAGTCGAGATATTCCGACTTAAAGTAAAATATTCTACCGACGCCGAACAAAGATCCATAGAAACAAATATAATAGTGCATAAAATCGACTTATAAGAAAAAGTGCCGAGATAGCAACCAAATACCATTCCGACGATAAATTTTTTCAAAGAGATTTATCCCATTCAGTAAATTGGTCCGCTTGCAGTTTGACGGGATATAATTTACCATAACATACTAAGGTCAAGAAATAATTATCTTTATATATATATAAATCATCAGGAGAAGCTAGAAAATTGCAAAATACACTTTAGTCTTATACTAATATATTCAAAAAAGAAAACTTACAGTTAGAATTAAGCGTTGGCAGTGTTATTAATTAATTTATAGATAATTGTCACTAGGAACTCACAAATAAACATGAACTTTGCATAAACAACAACTAAAACTGTAAAATTTCAATCTAACCTTTTTCACCCACATGTCTGCATCATATGTATGTGTTCACATACCATGACATCGACTAATACGGGCACCTGATAATTTTAAATTTCAATTTATGAAAACGTTTCTGGTATTTAAGAAAAATCAAATCTATGCGAATAAAATCTATTTGGACCATCGTAGATTAAATTTTGAATGATACCATTCGATATGAACTTTACTAATGAAACTTGTGTAACTTTACGCGCGTTTCATTATAGTGTTCATATAGAACTAGTATCATTAATAACTATAATATGATGTCCAATCGTTTAAATTTTCCTTTTCTTGTAAAAAAAAACTAATATTACGATATGATTTATTTGTTAAAGAATTGTTACGCTTAGCGTATAGAAGTTTAATTCACTTATTTAAATACATATATTTCGTCTTTAAATATATCATTAAATTATATTTAACTAAGACATTTTTTTTTTCATTTGCACAAACTTTCATTTTCGTTACAAAGAGAAAGCATTTCTTTTGTCATCTTCTTGACCGAGACCCTTCTTTCTACCTGACTCTCAGAACCCTAACGTTAATGTCGAATTTCTTCTAGATAAATTCCATATTTTAAATTGTTTTAATTAAATATTATTTACATCTTCTTTTATGTGTCGTGTGTGATATCGTTAGGAAGCTTATGTCACAAGGGTTATTTTAAGAATAATTATGACATTGACAGACGACGTCTTCAGGTCGCGCTTTTAATTAACTATAATTCAAGTTATCGATCCCCCTCTTCGATAGATCATAAACTTGACCGTTTTCAAAACCAGTGTTCTTTTCGATACAAAATCTATCAGCTTCTTCTCGTTCGAACGTTCGAAAGTGCAACACCACCGCCGTACTGCTCAAGTACCGGTGGCATGACCACGTGCCCCTGCATCTCTTCCGCTTCTAAGGTAATTCTGTATTGTTCTATATATATTATTCTTTTAAGGGAATTCATATTAATTTGAACTAATTAATTTCTTGTCCCACCGGCCAACATCGCTCTGAATATACTTGACCAAGGTATATCTTCGAAGGCCACGTGACCATCGCCAACTCTAAGGTAACTCTGGATTGTTCTATACAGAGGTTATTTTATACATATTAATTAACCCTTAATTTACTACTCCATTTAACGTTCGTTTCAGAGTATTTTTTGTGTTAATTTTAATCTACTTATTCAGCGCTGCACGTGTATATATTACTTTCTTTTATTACTGCTTCACCTTTCTATTTCAGATATTTTTGTATTAATTTCTCAATTACTAATTTATCGCCCCTTGTGTATATATTACTAATTTAATGACTGTTACATACATCAATTTCTTTTATTTAAATATACGAATTTCGATTTATTATTATGTAAATATAAATACAAATTTTAAGGACGCCGCTGTGTTTTATTTAGTAACTAAGTTGTTGTATATTTATTTTAATTAACCAATACCAAGCACGTCCTGAACCTTTGATGAGACTTCACCAGCACCACAAATTATTGTATTACAAAATAACTAAAATATAATTTTATTATTTATCTTAGAATAATAACTTTATTATTATACCTAGCCAATGCCCATTTAGCAAACCCCTTATTTGTAATAGTATTACGTTTTACAAATACATGCTGTATCCATTTTTACGTATTTCATAAATATAAGATTTAGTTGTAAAAATCCTTGATTAATTTACATTTCCTGAAAGGTAGCATAAAATTTTATAGCAGTTGATCCTAATCCTCTCCGAAATTTTCAAAAAAAGACCCGCATATTTTGATATGAAGATTAAACCTCTCTCCGTTTTCCTTATACATAATAAATAAGTATATTATACGCCTTTTGTGTCAAGCTATGCTCTAAATTTTTACCAGTAAGGGATAAAAATCTGCAAGCGCAGACGCATTTACATCAACGAACAGGTAAATGTGTTTCTATTATGGGATATCCTTTTGAACCAAGTGAAGAATTTCCCATCTGACATGAGCGTAAAAGGGGGAAGTTAAATCCGGATGTATCTATATGGTTATATATTGGTATCTGTATGTATTCATTACTGCATATGCATATCTGTAGCTGTTCACTTAACAAGCTGGAAGACCTCCGCATGTGTACGTGTAGATCGAAATATCTATCCAGAAACTCTTTCACGGGAATATTCGTCCATGGGAATACGACATTTGCATTCACCCTACGAACCCGACGAAAATTCGCATTAATACCGCCTCGATGACGAGTTAACCGCCACCTGGTAACGTGTCTGGGATAAATTGAAATTCTAAATTGAGTGGAATATATAATACCACATCAAGACCTTATAGCCTATTGCAATAAAGATATTTACAAACATAAAAAAATATTTTTAATTTATAATTATTGCAATTACTGTATACGATACATCCTAATATATGTTTACTACATTAGCTGAAAGAAATTATTAACGCGAAAAAACAAATTAAGAACTGGATATCGACATAAGAAGAAACAATCTTATTCTATTGTTTTAAAATGACACACACAAACAGCTGAATAGCTAAACCATCATTCAAACAAATCGTGAATAAAATATAGTATACTTTTCCAATGCTACTGAATTCTCTAGATCCGGACTTTAAGTAAGGATGAGACAAATACCAGGTGCCCATAAATTCCAGTATTGTGAAAAAACACAATAAATTGTTTTTACAAGTGATACACTACCATCTCCTTCAATGTACTCTCTTTCCGCATGAATACACCAATCCCAGCTACTTGTCCATGACTGGAAGCAGTGCTGGAAGTTTTCTAGTGTTAACGTGTTCAACACTGCCTGCGATTCAATCAGAATCTCCTCAATCGTCCCAAAATGACGCCCTTTAACCTTCAGTTTCAATTTTACCACAGGAAGAAGTCACAAGGGTAAATGTCTTGGAAGTAGGGTGAGTGGGGTAGTAGGTACTACCATGGGTAGTACTACCACATGCCACAAAAAGTGACGTATGGGTTGGTGCATTGTCGTGCAATGTCGACAATGTTACAAATTTCATGGATTGTTCTCCCACGGTCTTGCAGAACAGCATCACGCGCTTTTTTCTCAGATTTCGTGAGGTGTTTTCCGTCGACGGACGATCGAAACACTCATTTTCATCATCAACCGACACACGTCCATTTTTAAAACGGTTATACCACTCATAAGTCTGCGTCTGGACTGAAGAATCCCCACCAAACGTTGGTTTAAGCATTTTCAGAGTTTCAGCTGCCATTTTAGTAAGTTTGAAGCAGAATTTGATCCACGTTCTTTGCTCTTTAACATCAGATATTATAGTGTCGCAGAATAATTCAAACAAAATTCAACAAATATAAACACAAAAACTGCTTGTCACCACCTAGAAAAGTACCGTTTGATAAAATTACTTAGTATAAATGTAGCTCACACCATCTAGTGCTATAGAGCTGTACTACCATGCCTTAGCACATCACATTCAAATTCCGATAAATTCTGGGTAGCACCTCGCGATAATCTTGCTTTCCATAAACAAAAAATATTGAGTAAATCATTAAACTATCAGTCCTTTTTAATTATATTTGTTTATTATTTACATACTTTGCCATTTCTGCATTTAATTATATTTAGAATGGTATGAGTGTTATAAACAATGTCCACTAAAATAGTAAAAAATTAAAGGCAACCTGCTTTATACAACAACAAAACTAACTGGAATGTGTAAAAAGTTAAGAAATTGGATGAAACAATATCACTAGGGTGGTCCCTAAAAACTGAACCTAGAAAATTAAAATTGTGACCCAAAACTTTAACTAAAGCCACACAAGAAGCCGTTTGGTTCGCCACACCTAATCACAATATAACAGAAGAAAATAAGTTAATGCCATATACCATCCAACTAAAAATAATTTGGAAAAGTAGCTAAGAAAACAACGGGATAACACTAGAACAGCAGAAAACAAATATAAATTTAACAGAGCAATAAAGTAAAGGAGCCTAAGAGTATGCTTCCAGAAATAAAAGATCAGGAATTCCGACATTAGTCAGAAACACGAAAGGAGTTCACAGACTACTGCCAATGGAAGGCTACTAAAACAATTAAGCAAATGGGCAAGGAGCGACAAGCAGAAAGCCGAAATATTTCCAAGATATCTTCAAGCAATATTTCAATCATTTCCACCTGAAATAATAACTCATGAAGAAAATAATATCAAAAAATATGACGTTTCATTAAAAATGAATAAAGGACTAGTATATAAAGCTATTTTAAAGTCAATCTGGACTTATGGAATTCAACTATGTGACACGGCGAACAAAATCAACATCCTCACAGTTGAACGATTCCAGAATAAGATTCTGCGTATGACTGTATGTTCCACACTACGTAAAATTAAGTAATTCAACGTGACATCTCAGTTGCTTTGGTGCGAATGAAGTGATCAAACTTGACGAGAGCCACTCGAATATACTGACCAATAATTTCAAAATGTGATCGTTCTTTCTTTAATTCAGCATTGAAATAGTCTAATAAATTAGCACGATACGGTCGTCTGGTCCCTCTTCCCTTTTCCAAACTTATAGTCCGATTGCAAAAATACTGTAGCCGTAATTGTTTAGGAAAATGGAATAACCTTTTCCTTCAATTTGCCAAACGAGATTCCATGATTCGACCGTTTTCTTTCGTTTCTGGTATGAAGTGATGGATTCATGATTGGTCCATAGTCTAGTTAGGCGAATGCCTATGCGTGATATTGTTGCCATTTATTGTGAACGGGATATTTCTTTATCAATAATTTATCAAGCCATAAAGCAATGTGAAGAGGGAATACCCGGCGGTAATTTGCCCAAAAGTGGTCGACCAAGAATTTTGAGCCAAATGAGGGAACAAAGAATGCTTAAAGACGTTTAATACAGAGTTGAAGTTTCAAAGCAAAAAATAGGTCTAAGATTCAGCGTTTCAAAGATCACTGTCTTTCGAACAATTTACAAAAATAACGTGCTATTTCGAAAACGAAGGAAAGCACCAAAATATACCACGACCCAGTTAGAAAGAATACCCAGGTGTTGTTGTGCACTAAGGCGTATCCACTTTGTCAATCAATTGATTGCAATGGATAATGGGAAATATTTCATCTTGTCTCATTCACAGATGAAGGGAAACGACACTTTTTATACCGACGACACAGAAAAGACACCAGACAATGTCAAATTCAAAGGTAAATCGAAATTTGAGGACAAAATTTTAGTGTGGTATGCCATTTTGTGGGTCGGATTTATCTCGCAGCCGTACATTGGTGGTGCTGGAGGGGAAGCTTTAACTGCACAACTTTACATTCAAAAATGCCTTTCTAAACTGATGGAAATAACTATATCACGTCTTGGCCTGGTCTAGCTTCATGCCATTACGTTAGAGTTACCTGAGACTGGTATAACGCAAACAACATAAACTTTGTTCTTAAATTATACAATCCTCACAATGTACCTCAAACTTGGCTAATAGAGGAATACATTTGTCAATATTGGCCAGAAATGTGTATAAAAATGGACGGGAAGCTGCAAATAAAGACCAATTATTATGTCAATTTTTTTTTAAAAAGACAAGAAATTGAATTCTGTTGTTGTCCAGAGAATGATGGGATAAGTTAAAACAAAGAACCGAGGACCCTCGGAGATAATGGCTCATTATCAATAATTCGAAGCATAAGTATTTATTATTATATTTATTGTTAATTGTCGTAATATATAGTTTATCAAGTAAACCAATTTTGAGAAAATTATCAACATCTAAAATTTTTCCGAAAACTTCGAGACCATACGTTAGGTGTAAGCGAAGAATATGTGCCCTCAGCGTCATTGGGACTCATATTATCAGAACTAAATGCAGCAAACCATGAATCTCAGTAAAATGTTTCTAACAATTTCTTTTTTAATGGTACCACCTAAAAATCATAGGAATTAATTTTTTCTATATTCAGAGTAAACCATCGTTTTCGGAACATGTAATGCAATAGCTATTCAATATATCTAGGCTTGATAATCAAAATCCTTTCTTTTAAAAAGTCACGATACCATCAAACGCACATGAGATTATATTACGTGGTAAAAGAAGTAAATAAAGATTGGAATTCTTTGTATTAAGTAATTTAAAATTCCAATATTTGCTTAATTTTAGACGAAAGTTAAATTTCTAAACTAAATAATAAGGTTTAGAAGTTGTATTCTGTGTTACAATTCCAAAACTTTCCTATTGATGAGTAAAGTAATTTACTAAGACAAATAAAGCTTTAAAATATTGAAAATGCGATTATAAACGCTGTCGTCGCTCTTAAGTATTTAAAATACATTTTAAACACAGTTGTTAGGCATGTTTGTAGGTTATAAATTAAGTGCGTGGTAGTTAAAACAGCACTAATACTTTTAATATAGTTACTGTAAAACCTTCAAATTAAATCCTAGTCTATCCCAAAAAATATATAAAAGGAATAAGTTAATATACTGGGTGTATGTTTTAAATTGAAACTTTCAAATATCTCGAAAAATAAGCAGTTCACGAAAAATAGGTGGGGCGAGGGTAACTTTGAAATCTTAAATAGTTCTTTTTGTCCCCTGAATAATAAACTACGTTGTCAACGATTTTTGACGCCAAAAGATGCGTTCAAAGTGCATGTTTTCGAGATACCTCAATCGGTATGGAAAACTGTTGTGAAAATTAGTTCGGGCGTATGTAAAAGTGCAGCATTCGTCACGGAGAATATTTTGAAAACAATGAAACCATTTTCAATGATAATATTTGTTTTCGTTCGTCATTCACGATATATAATAGTTGCAAACTTTTCAATAATTTCTATGAGGTTGAGCACACGATAACATTTAATAAGAGAAAATTATTATTATTATTTACATTAATTATTAATCCGTTTAATTAATATTAAGTAACTTAAAATTTATATACAGTGTGTACACGGATTACGAGGGTAAGGTGATAAATTCTCGACCTGACACAGAGAAGGCGTTCCAATAAGCGAAAATTGATGATTTCTGCCTGGGTGCACATGTCATTAATTCGTATGACAAGTTTCAATTTGTTCTGTCAAGTAGTTTATTTACACGAATTTTTGCAGTAGACGTCTTGCGTGTTTTTCGTTAAAATGGATAAACTTGAATATCGTACGGTCATAAAATTCTTCGTTTTGGATGACCATTAAAAAGTCGGCAGCTGATTTTAAACGTAGTCGCACGTCCCTCGAAAATGATCCACGTGAAGGACAGCCAAAAACAGCAACCACACCGAAAACCATCAAAAGGTGCAGGATATCGCGTTGGACGATAGGCGTGTGAAAGTGAGTGAAATAGCTGAGATCGTGTGGAAATCGGAAAAAGGGGTGCCAAACATCTTGCACGAAGAATTAGGGATGCGAAAGCTCTGCGCAAGGTGGTTGCCACATTTACTGATGCCGATCAAAAGCAAATGCGCAAACGATTTTTGCAGCAATGTTTGAACCGATTCAATAGGGATCCAACCGATTTTGTGTGGCGATTTATTACCATGGATGAGACATGGGTCCACCACTACAAGCTAGAAACGAAATACCTGTCGTAGCAGTGGGTGGAAGCCGGCGGTTCAACGCCAAAGAACGCATCTGTCGGAAAGGTCATGGCCAGTGTGTTTTTGGATGCGAAAGGGATCCTATCAACTGATTACCTTGAAAAGGCAGAACAATTACAGGCGAATATTAGTCCAACTTTCTTGACTAGCTGGATGCCAAAATTCTTGAGAAGAGGCCTGGCTTGAAGAAGAGAATCATGTTTCACCAGGACAACGCACCTGCTCACAAAAGTGCGTTGGCAATGAGAAAACTGCGGGATTTTGCGTATTATTTGCTCGGCCATCCCCCCTATTCTCCTGATTTGGCACCCTCAGGCTTCCATCTATTTCCAAACTTGAAGAAATTTGTTTCTGGGAAGCGCTTCGCGTCCAATGAAGAAGTTGAGAGGGCCGTAGATGGATATTTTCACAGACTTCCAGACTCTCACTTCCGGAAAGGAATACTGATGTTGGAGAAACGCAGTACCAAGTGTGTTGAAGTCAAGGGACATTATGTAGAAAAATAAAATCATTTTTTAACCGCAGATCTTTCATTGTCAGCCCGAGAATTTTTCACCTTACCCTCGTAGTGCACATGGGCAAAAACTATTTTATTCTTCATTTGACGAAAAAAGTAATTCTGTATGAAAGTTTGCCTTAAAACCATTTGAAGTCATATTGAATGCACTGATTACCTTATGTGTGCATATAATTGTTGAAAACGTGTTTGGTTAATTCAAAAAATTTAAGTTTTTATTATTTATTATTGTTGATAATCGCATTGCATTGAAATGCTGTCGATATTTAATAATTTTTCAGTTTTAAATTTAAGTGACATGATATTTGCAATCACGAACGAGCACGGATATGATTACATTGCAATAATTTATTTGATTAAGTGTTATTGAATTGGTGATATTTCATATCACTTTTCTATTGTCACGTCGTCATTCTTTTGAAGAAGTTCTTGGTAAAGTTGTTTATTGTTTTTAATTTGTTGTTCTATACCCTCATCCCACCAATCAGGTTTGTTAGTCATCTGCATTATTCCAATAGCCTCGTCTGCAGCTTCAAGAATACATGTTTTTTGTATGATCATATTCGTCTTCTATTGTTCGTTCGGCTTCAATTAATTTTTGCTCTAATTTCTTGGCATACAAATATTTTGTACTGTCATGTTCAAAGCTTTTTAAATTATACTTTGTAGTGTCTAACTTATTCTAAGTGAAGTTGTTGGTGTTAGTTGATAAATAAGATGCCACAAAGGGAATATATATTTTCGATTCCAGTAAGCTGTGATCAGATACACACTCCGCACACCTCTTCACCCTAACATCTTGTACCTTGATTCCGGAATGTTGTCGAACAATGAGATAATCGATAATTGACTTAAGTCCTCTTGTTCGTTGATACCAAGTATATTTATGTATATCTTTGTGCGTGTTAGTAATCATCAGGTCAAACTGGTCGAAGATATTTATTACTCTGTTACCGCTATCTTTAACTGTTTCTTCCTCATGTTTGCCTACTACGTTACTATTTCTTTGTCTTCCGACTCGACCATTTAGATCTTCTCCTATGATGATCTCATGACTACACGGGATTTGATCGATTATATTTCTAAGAATATCTCCAAACTGATCCTTGCCATGAACAAAAGCATCGTTGTTTGGCGCGTGTACACTGAGAATTGTTATAAATCTTCCTCTCATTTGGATCGTTATTTTAATTATACGTTCGTTCATTGGTTCCCATGATTTAATGTATCTTTTTAGTTTGTTATAAATTAGTATGGATACTCCAGCTTTTGCTCTTTCATGTTTAGCTACTCCCGTATATAAATGTACAAAATGTTGTTATATTTTCATAGTAAGTTCAATTCTACTAATATATTTCTAAATATTCTTTCTATTTTCTATTTTCTATTTTCTATTTTATTCGAATTTTTCCTGTTTCCTTGATGTAACTCAAGGCATCCCCATAAAAGTTTCTAATTCACGCCTTTAACAGTTTAATGGTAGAGCAATGGTCCGGCAAGCCAGAGGTCGTGGGTTCGGTTCCTACTAATGGGAATTTTTTTTTCTATGAAAAATTCGAATAAAATAGCGTCGTAAAGTGTAGAAAGAATATTTACAATTACATTACTTCGCGAAAATGCAATTAATTTGTACAACTGCCGTACTACGGGCAAGATATATTCATCTGTTTCCTTGATGTAACTCAAGGCATCCCCATAAAAGTTTCTAATTCACGCCTTTAGCAGCTTAGAGGTAGAGCAATGGTCCGGCAAGCCAGAGGTCGTAGGTTCGATTCCTTCTAAAGGGCGAATTTTTTTTTTCTATGAAAAATTCGAATAAAATAGCGTCGGAAAGTGTAGAAAGAATATTTACAATTACATTCCTTCGAGAGAATGCAATTAATTTGTCTACTAATATATGTAAGTTGGCAATCCTAATGAAAAATAGGTTGGTAACAAAGTGAAGCGTTGCAGTTGTTGTTGTAAATAAGTGTTGTATTAAAAAGTTCCCGTTGTAGGTGTCTGAATAATAAAACAGTGGAAAACATTAGGAGTTTTATTAACAACATATCAATACAAAATCATTGATGTTTTCGATTCCGCTTCCTTTTTTCTTTGTTTCTGAGAGGATTGCTATATCGATACGACGTTTGATAAATTCTAACATAATTTCCTTCTATTTATTTCTTATACTTTGTATGTTCCATATGCCTAAATTCATAGTCCATTTGCGTTGCTGTTTTCGTCTACTATTGTATTTGTCCGACATTCGAGGCTTATTGCTACTAATTAAGATAATATTTAAAATCAAAAATATTTTTCATAATGCACGAGTAAAAATATGATTAAAAATGAGGTATGGAGCATACAATACAAGTTCATATTTGTGTGAAAATATGAAAAGGTTTTACCTACTCAAGTATGTTTCAAATATAATCAATTGTATTTCTAAGAATGAACAGTAATTAATTCAGTAAAACTGATTTTATTAATGTGTAAAATGAAGGCCAAAACTTAACATAAATACATAATGTATCAAAACAGACTTCTTTTTCTTTAGAAAATAAACGACATCCCGCTTTATTTTCATATTCCGTATATTTTATTTGCCACATTCACGATGACAGTGGGTGACATTTGTATGAAATATGACGAAAAATTCGATTTGCTACTTCTATCACTTTCAAAAAACATTTCAAATTCCTATCGTTTCTAATCTATTATAAAGATCACGATCTGGAAAGTTAAAGTTTGGTTACCAAAACTTTTATTTCAATTATTCTTTCTACCGTCCGTAGGCAATTTTTTAAATGAAAGCTTTTTTGTGGGTTGATTCACAGTCTAACCAATTCATATTTATCACGAACCTTCCCTTCCTACGACCTATGATGTGTCTCTGCTGTACAATCATCCCGATAAGTAATGTCATTCGGAGAGGAAAAAGTTCCTTTTCTTGGGGCAACTAGGCAATTTAGTTGAATTCGTACAGAAAACGACGAAGAATAACCTACTCTGTATAATTCGAACATTCGTTTTTATTATGTTATTAACATTTTAGTTATTCATGAATATAAGATACATAAACAATTTGTGGATATAGAAAGACAATGATACTTAGGCTAATAATGGAAAGGAAAATAAAAATGGAAAAAATCAAAATCAATGTTCTTGTGATAAGTACATAAAGTGTACCTCTTTATCAATCTTTATTTATATTCTATAAAATGTAATAGGCATCGAAAAGAAAGTACTAATAGTTTAGGTTATAAGAAGTTTTAGATTTTATTTTTAACAGCTGAATAACACTGAGTAGCGCCTAAACTATGTGAATCTGAAGAATACGAATAAATTTATTTGTAATTCATCAAAAATTTTCAAATTATTGTTGCCAAAATGTAGTTAAAGTCGGTCCATATCCTTGTTTATCCTATATTTAAGAAAATATAGCTGATAATTCAAGTTCATGGACCTGTAACAATAAAATCGATATAATTTCCAGACGTCCTAGGCGATAACGTCTTATAATAAGTTCATTATTCATAAGACGCACATATGGTCTTTTTATTTTCATGTTTTTTTCTTTCTTTTTCTTTGATATCAATAAAAGCCTTTAGATTTAAATCTCTTTTAAAATAAAACTGTTATGTTTATAATAAAATAAAAATCGTCAATCGTTAGCTAGATAAAGCTATCGAAATTTAAAATTGAAAAAAATCGTAAAAACACTTCCTGAAATCGTATTTTCAAAGGAAAGCCTTTCTTTCCACGAGGGATGTCCTTTATGTTTTGCATACTGGGGCATAGAGGGCGTCACTAATCAAATGTCAGTACTAAAAATTAACCTTCGATTTAGTTAGCCTAAATCCAAAGTGTGTAGTTTTGTAGCTACAACGATCTGTAAAAGTTGACAAGTTAGTCGAAAAATGAAATTAAATTCTGAAAATTTTACAATTATCTCAACAAGAATGCCTCGCCAAGTTGGTTTCTGTTTTGAGTAATGAAACACCACATCAGTCAACAATTTCTCGTTGGTATGGAGAATTCAAACGTGGATGGATAGTTTTAATAATAATAATAATAATAGTCTTTATTATCCAACAGATACAAAAACCAACTTAAAGGACAACATAAAATTACAAAAACATATGTTGTAGTGCAAATTTATTTACACATTGGACAAAATGACAAACTAACTTATCTATTTAGTAAAAGGATCCTCACAATACTTTGGAAGAACTAGCGTTTTTCGCCATATGGACCATTGGGGCCTTAGCCATAACATTATTTCTAGCACGAGGAACTGAAAATGTAGCCGATGAACGGGTATCGTACTTCGGTGCAAGAAACTGTACTTCACCGAGTAATGACGGAGAATCAATTTTGTTTGTAACAACTTTGATTACAAAATTGGCACTAGAAGCATTCCTCCGTTCCGACAACGACTCCATGCCATATTCGCTTAAAAGGCTATTGTAGTCTACACCACGCGGTAGATATATTCCATTAGTCTTGAACGAAGCATATTTCAAGAACCTCCTTTGAATTTTCTCCAAACCCAGTTGCTGGTAAGTATGTATGTGATACCATATTCCAGTTTAGATCTGACCATAGTAAAATATATCGTTTTTAGTGTAAACACGTTAGAGAACCCTCCGCATGTTCTTATAAGGAAGCCTAAAGCTCGAGAAGCAGAATTGCGGATTGCTTCTATGTGCCCCGTAAATTTAAGCTGTGTACCAAATAAAACACTTAGATTTTTTACTTCTAGCTTCCTTGGAATAGGTGTATGTTCAGAATCGTAATCGTAAGAAATAAGTTGCTCGTTCCTGGAATAAGTGACAATGGCACATTTGCTAATACTTAATTTATACTTGTTTGCATGGCACCAGGCGGTAATAACACTGATATTCCTTTACATGTCTTACAGTAGGAGATGGTATCGATTTTGGAAAAAATGTTTAGATCATCAGCATACGCAAGAACTCAGCAGTCGATTGAGGTTAAAAGATCATTTAAATACATAATAAATAGTAGAGGCCTTAGATTGAACCCTTGCGGTACACCAGAAGACGCAGTGAATATCCTGAAATTATATCCATTGTAGCAAACGAAGGCTGATCTATTGTCCAAATAGGAATCAATTAGCTTTACGGTCTCAGGAGAAAAGCCAAGGGAGGATATTTTAGTGATAAGTATATTGTGGTCAATTGTACGGAACGCTTTAGCGAAATCTGTATATATCACATCTACCTGTTCTCTTTTGTCCAAGTATTGACTAATATACTGTATAATTTCAACCAAGTATCGATCTTCCCAGTTTGAAACCATGCTGGTATGGGGAAATGTAAGGTGATACACAAGCATATATTTTCAAGTATAGAAACTGTTCAAAAACTTTGGAGCAGGTAGATAAAATACTTATAAGTCGATCATTGTTCATAAAGCTCTTATTCCCATGTTTAAAAACGGTTAAATACCACTCAGTTTCCAAAAGTCCAGAAAAGTACAAGTATTGATGCTTAAATTAAAAATTGAAGCTAGAGGTTCACTCAGAATCCGTGCACAATCTCTAATGAAAAAGTTAGGAAGCTCATCGTGCCCGGAGGTGTAATCAGCCTTCACTTGCATTAAGAAACACGAAACCTCCTCAGTCGAAACTGCCGGAATATTAATGCTGTCAAATGAAAGAATATTTGCAGGAAAAGTATCAGGTATAGGCAGACGTGGTACAAATGTAGTGGAAGACATGTGTGCAAAAGCCTCAACAATTTCATCCGGATCAGTTAACATATCGTTCCTGAATTCAAGCGGCAGGAATCCGGGATTTGTCGCTCCTTTGCCTCACAAATCACCATGTGATGGATCATTCACTATATTTGTTCCGACGTCAGATATGTACTGGTTATAAGAACGACGGACTTCAGTTTTGACCAAGCTGCGCAACCTAACAAATTCTTGCTTATTGTTAGTCGAGCCCGTACGTTTCCATTTACGGTAGTAATATTCCTTCTATTTTATCATCCTTATTACCTCTCGATTATACCAAGTGGGAAACCTGCTAGAGGAAGAAGATGTTTCGGGCACATATCTGTCAACCACAGAAAAAAATCTCAGAATAGATACTTGCTGTCGCTACATTAACATTCGCATATGTTTTTACATGTGACCAATCAATACAAGCCATTTCATCATACAACTCTAGCAAATTAGCTTAAGGAAAATTATAATTTCTGATAAGATTACGAGGAAAATTTTTAATTTTTACAATATTGCCTATACATCAGCCAATTCGCAAACTCGGATGATGTCCATCTTCAGCCACAAGTGGCATATCATCATGTATAACGTTTATAGGACAATTAAGGTAGCTGAATACAAGGTCTAACAGTCTACCAATCTAATTTAGGATGTGATTGTATTGATGCAAATCTAACGTATTCATAATACCGCGATATCATAAAGTTTCTGGGTCAACGGTGGCCTTGGGTTGAAAAACGTCTGTCTTAATTTATATCATCGTTTTGAGAAAAATCTGATAAAATTTTCAGGTTAAGTGTCATGCTGACGTTAAAATTTGTCAATATATTAATCTTAATGTCAGTATGACACATAACCTGAAAATTTTATCAGATTTTTCTCAAAAGGATGATATAAATTAAGACAGACGTTTTCCACCCCATGGCCACCGTTGACCCAGAAACTTTATGATATCGCGGTATTTTGTAGAATAGCCGATTTAGGATCTATATCACAACTATTAAATTTAGTACAACTGAAATCACCGATAATTATTACGTCCTTATTTTAGCGACTCTCCAAGAGCAGGTGCACCAAAAACGGCATTTACTCAGGAAAACGTTGATGATGTGCTCAAGCTTATCAACGAAGATCGACATGTGACATATCGCGAACTTGGGGCATCATTGGGATTTCAAGAAGCTCAATTCAAGAAATTTTGCGTGAAGAATTGTGTGTAAAAAATTAGTTTATCGTTGGATACTGCATCTATTGACAGAAGAACAGAAAACAGCTAGGGTGAATTGGTGTCGAAAAGCTCTACACCGCTTCAACGCAGGAAGCCCCAAAAACGTGTACAACATCGTGAATGGTGATGAATCTTGGATTTATTCATACGAGCCAGAAAATAAGCACCAGTCATCTGTTTGGGTGTTCCAAGGTGAAGAAATGCCGACAAACGTCATCCGTTCTCGAAGTGTCTCCAATAAAATGGTCGCGACATTTGTCTTGAAAACATGTCATGTAGCAACACTTTCTTTGCAAAATCAAAGGCCAATTGGCACTGTTAGTGCCAATTGGTATACAATCCGTTTGTTTGTCGCAAGTGATCGCTGAGCTCCGAAAAACCAACCCATAACGACGAATCACCCTCCACCAAGACAATGCAAGTTCGCGTACAGCTCGCAAGTCAATTGAATTTTTAGCGCAACAAAACGTTGAATTGTTAGATCATCCTCCATACAGTCCCGACCTAAGTCCAAACGATTTCTTTACCTTTCCGAAAATCAAGGAAAATCAAGTGCGTGGTCAAAGGTCCCAGCCGTCAGAAGGAGCAGTCGATGGCTTCACAAAAAAAATTTTTACTGTATCAACAAACGAGTTGAATAACTACTTCCAGAGTTGGTTCGAGCGTATGCAAAATTGCATTAATCTTCGTGAAGAATACTTCGAAAAACTATAAAATCTTTAAAAGCTATCTATTGTTTTATTTCTGCGCTATATGCAAAATATAGAAGACAACCCTCGTATCGCACTGGTCACACAGACAACCTTTCGATAATCTACTTATCTGCGACCGAACGGTTAACTCAACTATTAAATGTTCGTTTAATTTCTATTACATCATTTGAATTTAGTTATTATTAATTACATAAGACTTCTATTCTAAGTATTTCTTAATTAGTAATTTAATTTATTATTGAGCTATTTGTCTGCATTTTGAAATTATACCGACTCCGTATTAGAGTTGACATAATATGAAATACAGTTTTAAAATTACGTGTAAAATGTGTATACTTACTCAAATACTAGTAGGGCTTTACTTGTACATGCGAATACACTTATTGCCTTACTGTGTATGCACACATTTCACCAATACGAACACATTGACGCATTGAAAATGGTTCACTTATCTCTTCTCTTGTAAATGTAGATGTATGCATTGTACCTCTTCAAAGTTCGATGTAAACATGGAATCGAGAAAGCTCGCCTTTTAACATTCCAAATTTTATTCGAAATTGGGGGAATAAATTCACCAGAGTCGGGAACGAGCGGTTGTGGACACGTATTCGAAGCGTCAACATGAACAAGAATTGATGATGAAAATTTAATTTCTTGATCTACCCGCCGAATGTTTCGCAAACGTGACCCGATAAATAAAAAATAAGTGCAATCTTGACGATACGAAGAAATATGCTGATTTAAGTTGATGAAGGAGAGCAATATAAACGAATTTCAATAATAAAAGCTATACGTTTGGATAAGAAAGAAACAAAAAAATTGAATTACTTCGACGAAATCACGATTGATTTTTTTTGTGGTTCGTTAAGTCTATGTAAACAGACAAGTTGCTTGAAAAAGCAAAATAATTTGTATCAATTTAAGAGAAAATATGTATGAACTATATAAAAGAAAAGAGTACAAATCGTAGTTAGAGTCTTTAGAAAGAATGACATGAATAATAGTATTGTGAACAATAGTATCAAAATTTTATCGACCATTTCCTGATTTCAGCGCAATGAAGTTTATACTTCCGATTGCTCGATTTAGTACACAAAACGAAAATTAAATCTTAAGATGCACATTTGTTAAATATCATTTAGCAATTATAACGCAAATACATATATTTTCACAATACAAAAATAAAATCTAAATAAATATGATTATATCCAGAAATCGAGGCGAGCAGTCCTTCTCCATGTCCAGGTATAGCAAATATACAGAGTTTTTCACGTAACCCGTTCGTTATAAGTTTTCTATGTTAACGCCTTAGCAAACTTTTGAAAAGTTGTGGCACGTAATCTTGATAATTGGTGTGTTAAAATAAAATATTGGCACTCATGAACCAATTTCGGTTATACCAGAAGTCGTAGCCAATTTTGATATTTTATGTAGAATGTCATATTTTTTATTGCTTTTTTAGATTCCTTTTAAAGTGCTGTAAACTTTATATTAAAGTTTCTTTTGATAAAAATTAATTTTTTAAATTATTTTGATTTTTGTGAATTTTTTTTGTTTCTTCAATGCACTTTTTAAAACGACATCTAAGGCATATTTCAACTAGGGATGCAAACGATACATCGATGTTTCCAAACATCGATGTATCATTCATAAACATCGATGTTTTAGTATCGATGTCGAAGCCCCAAAAACATCGATACATCGTTATCAATGAACGATGTTTTAACGTCGATGTTTGTTTATAATAGCGCCATCTGCATACTATTTGCATTAGCGAATCACATCACTATTACTGTTTGCAAATTTTTGCAAACGTCGAGCGGTTGTTCTCTGAGGCTGGAGCAACAATAACCCAAGAGAGAAACCGCTTATTGGGCACCACGGTATCAAAATTAATGTTTTTGAATTCCATTATTAAAAATCATACTTTCACAAATAAATTTAATTAATATTATCTATAAGCAAACGCCAAATAAGTTGGCGCGAGGAGGGGTAAGTTCGCGCAGGACTAAAAGTAGTGGGGAGATTTGTATTTGGTTTTACATCAAATGTCAGAAAATTCTAACCTCTAAGTGTGTGTCACTTTATGATCCCCTAGCAAAGACATTATGTTCCGTCAAACATAAATGACAAATGTATTCTGACAATTACTTGAGTAGTGGGTGTGAACTTTTTTAAAAGCGGCTTCTGCGCACCCCCTCCTCGCGCCAACTTAATTGGCGCTTGCTATATGTGTTTTAATTCTTATACTAAAAATTCAGCTTCTCAATAATTTTTCAAAAACATCGAAGAAACATCGATGTATCGTTAGTAAACGTCGATATTTTCGACATCGATGTTTTACTTTTGAAAAACATTGATGTTCTAACATCGATGTTTTTATGAGCGATGTTGCATCCCTAATTTCAACTGAACTATGTCATATTTCTACTGGAAACAGCGAAAGGTATAAGATTCTGAGTAATCTCTAGACATTTAATAAATCTCGAAATTTATTGATTATTTACGTAATCTTTAATTAAAGAAAAATCTTTTTTTTTAATGGAACACCTGTAGATGAGTTCGCCATAGTAAGTAGATGAACATTTTGCATCGTACAGGTATAGATTTCCCTATGACTATCTCTTATTATTTTTGGAGTTATATGATTATTTTTTAAATTGAGCATTATGAAGAAAATCGTTGTAGTAAGCCTTGAAAAGTAAATCTCAATCAAAATTGTCACAAAGTTTATTTCGTGCCTAACTGGCTTTAATTTGTTTACAAATATTCAAGACGAATTAAATATTTATACTAATAGAGGTATTTTGAACTTATTTTATATTCATGGTGAATCTCTTCAAATTATTGAAAGAACATGTCGACTTTTTAATGAATTACCAGCAATGAATAAAACTAAAGTTAAGCGAATAGAGTCAATTCGCTTTGGTAGTCAAGTCAAGAAGACACTTCCAAAACCGATTACGGGCGACGAGAGTTGAAATAGTTGTTTTGGGATATTTTCATGCGCATCCAACCTATTCTATCCCGGTGGCGTCTCTAGAAGTAGGAATTTCATGTACCAAGGATTTGAAAGAAAAATAAAATGCATTCTTAAACTTTCCAATTAGTTTAGGTTTTTTGTCAAGGAGATCAAGATAGAAGAAAATTTATTTTAACTAAAACACAAGAAGCTCCCAATTATTTATTTAAAATTTTAAGGGTTTTTAATAGAAGAAATTGTCCACATTGGGCGCAACAAAATCCACATGCCATTAGAGAAGCAAACTTTCAAGACACTTTTAGCTCTAATGGTTTTGCAATAATTATACATCCCCACGTTGAAAATGAAATTTATAACGAGCATTTAACAAGCGTGAGGTATCTACAACTGTTAGGGAAAGTAGTACTGCCATTTTTGAATAACCTATGTTGGTTTCAAATGGATCGAGCACCCGCTCACACTTCACACGAGATATATCGGGAATTAGTAAATATCTTTCAGGATAAGTGGATTGGTCGCAATGGACTTTGGTTCTGGCGACCTAGATCCCCCGTTCTGACTCTCCTTAATTTTTATTTGGGGTCAAATAAAAAACGAGGTTTATGCGTCTCCCTTGCAAAACAGAGAATAGCTGATAACTAGAGTAAGAGACGGATTTCGAAACAAGTAAGAGAAGCAACTACAACAGACTTAAGAAGAGTCATGCTTTGTTTAGATCGCAGATCATTTTGAACACTTGCGAATATCATTATTAACGCATTATGTGTCTTTAATATATCGATTTTATTAGTTTGATTCTTCACCAATATAAATACGAATGCCGCGGATAAACGTTACTCATTTGTTTCCCGAATTTCGAAAAGAAAAGTAAAGTAAAGTGAGGATATTCACATATACGTTCAACATTTAATTGCCCTGCATGATGACTTTAAAATCAGATTTGAAGATATTCTGACGATGGAAATACCACCATGGATCATAAATCCACCTGATGAAACGCAAGTGGAGAATGTGATATTACAAGAGGAGCTACTCGAGCTTAGCACTAATGAGGAACTGAAGGTGAAATTTAAAAGAGGGTATCAAACATTTTGGCTGCAGGCAGAAATACCCGAAAAATATCCTGGACTGTGGGGAATTGCGAGAAGCTTTTGATAGCGTTTCCCTCGTCATATCTTGTCGAGAAAAGTTTTAGCGTCGTTACAAACCTTTTAACAAAAAAAAGGAGCAGATTGAATATCACAGAACGGGGAGATTTGCGGTTATTCTTAACAAAACTGAAGCCAAAAATTGATAATTTGCTGTCAATCCATCAAGTACATCCCTCCCACTAAAATTATGACTATTTTGTGATTGTCATTGTAGAAGTTACGTTACGTTATTAATATTTAATTTTAATTATATTACGACTGTTATCATATTACAATGTAATATGATAACAATAATAATTAATAGTGTAATAATTACATATTTGAATAAATACAACACAAGGAAATATACTATTTTTCTTTTTATTTTTACCACTCCGAATGGGGAGTTTTCTAAATAAAATAAGTGAGAATTGATTGGTTTCTTGTGCTGTGAGTAGATGTCAAAGGAGTAAAGTTGGATGGAATCACTTTTTTGATTGGCTAACTTTACTTTTTTGACATCCACTCACAGCACAATCAATTAATTAATTAACCAATAACTCAGTCGCAACGCAAATTTCCATAGTTAGATCTAATCTTCACATTTTTTGTCGAGTTTTGGGAATATGGTAGAAATGTAGCTGCAGGGGGTCCACCGGAACCAGCAAAACTTTCAAAGTGGTCTATGAGAAAAAAAAGTTTGGGAGCCTCTTATCTAAATGGACATTAGTCACTCGGATAACTTAAGATACTTGCCTAACGGCTGATGTCTTAAACGTCATCTTCGTGACTAATGTCCATCTTTAGACGCTCGTTGAATAATATACTATTTATCCACAATCACATTATAATAGGAGTTTTATCCATACTTATGAAGCATATAAAGTGACTTATTATCCACTACTGAAATAATGAACGTACCAGGCTGCCACATTTCATTTAATGAATATGAATATTTTTTAATTAAATTTCGAGTAATTCCATTCCATTAATGTGGTGATTGTGGATAAAACGTTGCATTCAATGCGTGTTTTAAATGCATTTTATCTACTTAAGAAAATTAAACGCTCGAACTAGCGTTCTCGTGTTTAAACATTCTTGGGTGTATAAAAAGCTATCTAAAACAGTTATACAATAAATATCTACTGCTAGTTTACATTGTGCATTTATAATAGTATATTATTTCTTTAGAGTTTATTATTATTTAGGCCTATAAAGAGCATACGCATAAGATAATATTATTGCTAATAACAATATAATTAAAATAACAGTTTTACTGAATTTTATAATACATAAATAATATTTTCTGAGGTATAGTAACCTTCCAAATCAATTTAACAAAGAACAGCAAGAAATTACATATTACATGGAGTTTAGTCTCCGTGTTTTTTTAATTAATATTAACACACAATTCTAGTAAGAGTAAACTTAATACAAAGGTATTTTCAATAATATAAAATATTATTAAAAATCTGGTGTGAAGAACACAAATGCAGGTTCACTATTAATATTTTCTATGAACGTGTCCGAATATATCCTATTCCCAGAGACGTAGATACGTATTTCACCTTTCTACAGGCTTATCGGTACGCCCCTGCTGGAGAAAGGACATTCCCAGACACATTCACAGAAAAGAACCACATCGCCCAATCACCGTAATTATCCAGACCGAGCGCAGAAGTAAATTCGGCGCCGCCTGTTGTCAGACAGCCGAAGTACCTCGCATACCGTCCACATAATTAATGTGAAGTAACGACGCCCTTCCAAAGGTTGGCACAGCCAATCTCTCTAGAAAACTGCATTTTGTTTGTGCCTTCACTCATACTACGGCTTAACCGCATGTGTAATGTATCAGAATAATTGAAACATACATGAGTAGGTAAACCCCACCAGTTTTGTATAATACAAAGGTATTTTTAATAATATAAAATATTATTAAAAATCTGGTGTGAAGATACCTTTGTATTATACAAAACTGGTGGGGTTTACCTACTCGTGTATGTTTCAATTATTCTGATACAAAAGTAAACTTTATGAAACTTTCCACTAGAAAGTTGTTGATGAATTTTGAAAACCACGATATTAGGTTTCTGCAACGCAATGTACTTTTTATACACTTTAACTAAGTTAATTTATTTTAGGATACCGCTCCGTAATAAAAAAAAGAAATTTTCTGTTTAACAGTAGATATTAATTAAACCGTATGTACAATTTGAAAGACTCAAACTTCATTAAATTAACTTTCACTTTCCATCGTTCACTATTCAGGACATGTATGCAATGTAGTATTTTGCATTAGATAATTAGTTGTGAACTTTGAATTTTAATTTATTCTTTTTTTCTAACAAAGAAGAATCGATAAACGTAACGTGTTTATTTTCTAATCTAATAGAGAGTTATTAAGTAACTAAGTAGGTGACGTAAAGTTATTTACATGATTAAGCTGATTATTCATGCCGGGAATTCTTTATTACATCTCGTTTATTAACAGGTGCATATATTACATTAACTTAAGAGTTAATGTGGGAGGGTATTGTGGATCTCCCTCCGTTGGAATTATTTGTGAAAGCGGAGCCCATGGCTGCGATCACGAGGCTGAAGGTCAATGGCGTATAATGTTGTAATAAAGTTGTAGGGGGCCATACATATACCACAGGAACTATACTGGGAGATATTAAAAATGCCAGCAGACAGTATGGCACTTGAGATTCTGTTTACAGCTAGGCTGAGCATATCTATACCGACCCGAGAACAGGCAATAAGTCGCTCGCCCGATTCTGGTGCCAGTACCTGGTACACGGATGGATCGCAATTCAATTGGGGCACGGGTGCAGGTATATGCGGAATATGCCCTAGAACAGGTCCTCAATAGACTGGCGCGAAACAATACTGTCACTAATGTGGACACCAGGACTTGAGGGAATCAAAGGCAATAAGTTAGCCGACGAACTGCCCAAAGAAGGTACTAAAAGGAACTTAATAGGACCAGAACCTGTATTTGGAATCGCTAAGGATTCCTCTAGATGGGAGATCTTGTTGTGGCTAGAAAGAGAACATAAAAAAATGGAGACTAACGGAAGGTCAACTTCATACTAAAACACTACTAAGAGAGGTGGGCGCTAGGTTTTTAGCCAATTTGATTCGTAGTAACAAAAAAGAAACTAAAATTATTACCGGGTTAATTGATAACCGGACATTAAGGAAGCATCTGTACAGCATGGGCTTGGTTAGTCAGCCCTGGTGCAGGTAATGTGAAAAATATATATATTATGCATATGCATATATTATG
This sequence comes from Melolontha melolontha, assembly GCA_935421215.2. NCBI lineage: Eukaryota > Metazoa > Arthropoda > Insecta > Coleoptera > Scarabaeidae > Melolontha > Melolontha melolontha. The sequence goes on along the minus strand of OW285237.1, from coordinate 159,154,303 downwards.
CACTTGCAAGGAACTGAAGGGATTCAGACAGAAACACTTCGAAAGAGACCTATTGGATCTTACGACGTTACTCAAACTTGTCCTGAAGAGGATAGTGGTTTTTATCGATAAGATTAACAGAATAAAACTGAGAAATCTATTAGGGGGTGGTACAAAGAGCACTGTGCCCAAGTGCCTGAAGGTCCTAGCGCCCACCCCAAAAATTATAAAAAAAAGAAAAGTTAATGTAATATCTCCACATGAGAAAGTTACTATGTAGCGAAACAGCTGTTGTCGATTTTTAAATATTGTGTAAATCTAAAAAGTTTGTTTCATTTCAAGGTGAAAATCGATTTACATCAAGAAAAGACCGGGTCAATCCGAAAATTATGAAATGTAGACGAAATGAAACCCGATAGGTGTTCCAAAATGAGCAAATAGAACGTGTTACCTTCGTTGAACGTGGTCAACTTGTTACGTTGTTGTATGCTATTAATGCAACTGGATATTATGCCTTGTGGTGCACCGCCTGGAACAATTAGCGCTACTAATCCAAGTGGATAGTCTAACGTTAAGATTTTTTTAACTTTCTTGAAGGATTTTGTAGCTCATGCAAAACCGTCAATTGAAGAACGTCATATACTATCACATTAGATAACCATGAATCTCATGTTTTCGGCACGCTAAAAATATATTATAATCAGAGATTAGATGAATGGCATACCAATAATCCTAGAAAGACCTTCGGCATATATTCCGTTGCAAAAATTTTGGAAAAAATTTATACCAAAGCATTTAGCTTGAGCAATATATGCAACGACTTCAAGACTGCAGGAATTTTCTCACTAGATCGCAAAATTTTTTTCGAATCAGAATTTTAAAGTTCTTACGTTATAGATCGTACTGTACGAAATGATGAAATGCACCCAATTGATGCCCAATTTTGCAATTCCATCTATCTTAGCTGATTCATGTTAAAATAGGGTATCACCACTAACTCCAAATGCTCAACATCCTTCTGCTGGAATAATTTCACAAGAAGTAGTTCCGTTCCAAAGCGGCTCCAAGAAAGCGTAGCAATAGAGGAAGAAAGACTGGAGCAACACGCATATTAACTGACACACCTGAAAGAGAAGAAACTACCCGTAAAAAAGCAGAGAGTCGCAGCAAACAACTACATAAGAATTTCAAGTTTTTGAGCAAGAAAATTAATATGATCGGAATCAGAAAATGACATAATACACAGCGATGAAAGCGAATGTGATATGGAAAAGGAAGATACTTTCTTAGTAGATCCAGAAGAAAATAAAGAAATAGATATCTCAAACTTAAAAGGTGGGAGCATGTTTTAGTAAAATGCAGTGGAAAGAAAACCCGGGCATACAATGTTAGGCAAATTAGAGAAGATAATTACTTTTCTGATAGTTCTTTAGGCGTAAAGTATTTGAAAAGAATTTTTGAAAGAAGCAAATTTGTTCCGAGGAAATCCATGAAATTGACAAAGACGATATGTTTTTATCTAAGTCCAAGCAAATGAAAGGCTCTGCTCGAGTAGCTGACAATTTTATTTTTAACATTAATTTTGATAATTATAATGTTGAATGAAATTTAGATGTATATTTATTTATATAAATATTGTTTCAAGGTACACGAAGTTATGTCTCCAGGTACATTAACTTAATGTTCCTTGGAACACTTTTCGTATAAATTTAAAATGTTTGTAAAATTTTGATGATTTGACGGAAATTTATTTACAAAAATCTTAGATACATTATATGTGTATCTAGTATGTTACACCGAAGTACGTATTTGATTTTCGAATAAAGAATATTTATGACAATTAAAAAGAAAATAACTGAAAAGTGTTCCAAGATACAACAGTTTCCCCTACTACACTCACCGGCAAAATAATCGATCCACTCAAAAAATTGATGAAGTTTGTTCGTTAATAAGTTTGTTATTTTAAATTCGATTTGATTCATTTTTTTTGCGTATTGTAGGTAAATTTAAATGTAATCTATTACATCTTTGGAATTTTAAGAAAATTTGGCGTACATCATTTTATACAGGGTGACACAAAGTCTGTTTTTTTAAATCAACTTTAAAACCACATATGGATTGTCAAAGTTGCTCCACCTTGTATTTTCTTATTTTGTTAACAAGACACATCATTTCTTTACAATTTCTTTTTTTATTTATTACAATAGTTTAATTTTTGTAAAAGATACAAGGGTTTAAGAAAAATCTTACATTTTTACATTTTTCCTATGGTACTAACAATAAGTTTTCGAATTTATCGTTTTTGCATAGAGGGCTATTGAAATACTGTCAGTTGTGAAATCTAAAACTTGTCAATTACGTTTTTGAACGTGTTTCTTGTCGAATAGTAATTTAAAATATGGATCTTTCTGTAACCGACGCAGCGAGAGCTGTTGCTTTGATTCAGGATGGTAGGTCACAGTATTATGTGGCCAGAGTGTTGGGAGTTTCAAGATGTAAAGTTCAAAGAGCTGTTAAACGATTTAATGAATTTGGTGTATACACAAGAAGAAATCATTGTGGTTGAAAGAAATCTACTAGCTAGACCTGCAACTGGTCTAGAGTTATTGAGACACCATCGAGTTGAACGCCTTAGATTTGCTAGGGAACATGTAAATTGGGGTAACGAAGAATGGAGCAACATCCTATTCACGGGTGAGTCCAGATTTTGTCTTAGAACACCAGATGGACGTGAAAGAATTTACCGGAGAACTGGTTAACGTTTCTTTCAAAACCATTTTTTTTCCTAGAGTAAGTTATGGAGGCGGTTCGATAATGGTGTGGGGTGGCATAAATTTTGAAGCTCGGACGGACTTGGTTATAATTAACGGGGGAGCCATGACAGCCGATAGATACATAAGAGAAGTTTTAGAGCCACATATTGTTCCTTTTGCACCGTTCATCGGAGATTATTTCATGCTGATGCATGATAATGCCCGACCGCATGTTGCCAGAATAGTACGCGAGTATTTAGCCAAGGTTGAAATCTCAGTAGTAAATTGGCCTGCTCTAAGCTCAGACCTAAACCCAATTGAGCATGTTTGGGATGCACTTGGGAGGAAAATACGATCTCGTGTACCAACGCCTGCAAATTTACAGCAGCTTAGTGACGTTCTAACTGAAGAATGGAATCAAATCAACCAGGCTTACATTCAAAACTTAATTGAGAGCATGCCAAGACGAATTGCAGCTGTTATCCGTGCACGTGGAGGAAACACTTCGTATTAAGTCTTTTATGTTTTTCATTTTCTTTTCAATTCCTTTTCATTAAATTCGGTGTTAAGTTAAATTCGTAAACTTATTGTTAGTACCATAGGAAAAATGTAAAAATGTAAGATTTTTCTTAAACCCTTGTATCTTTTACAAAAATTAAGCTATTGTAATAAATAAAAAAAGAAATTGTAAAGAAATGATGTGTCTTGTTAACAAAATAAGAAAATACAAGGTGGAGCAACTTTGACAATCCATATGTGGTTTTAAAGTTGATTTAAAAAAACAGACTTTTGTGTCACCCTGTATAAAATGATGTACGCCAAATTTTCTTAAAATTCCAAAGATGTGATAGATTACATTTAAATTTACCTACAATATGCAAAAAAAATGAATCAAATCGAATTTAAAATAAACTTATTAACGAACAAACTTCATCAATTTTTTGAGTGGATCGATTATTTTGCCGGTGAATGTATTATTGGTCAATCACTGATTGATCATCGTAACTGCCCTTCGCCACGATGGTCGTTTTAGGACATGATACGTCTGAAATTGGAAACAGTCTATCAGCAGATATAGTCCAACAATCGAAAGCCCTCCGTCCAAGTTCACGTAGTGAATTACGTTCGGTGTTTTTCGCTATAATGCCCTGTCCAGGAAAAACATGTATACCATATTGTTCGATGCCTACATTATTTAAGCACACCTTGTACAACCTTATTATTTTCTTTCAGACTTTAAACTAATTATTTGTTGCCTGAATATATGTTTCCCATTTAGTAATTTCTAAAATATTCCAAAGCATTATAATTTATTTTATTTAATTATATTAAATAAAATTTTAAGATTTTAAATTAACCTCGGCATTTTTCCTTTATTACTATTTTCCTTTAACTTCTAGCTTCTACATGTCCTAGACATTTGACGTTCATAAATTAAATAATTATTTTCTTTTTATTGATGTGACGCTACAGTTAGCCAGAATCATTCGCGTTAAACGAATATATTTTTCACTCTTTCAATATACACTAGCACCCTTTAAAAATACGGCGTTACAATTTGGAGTAAATAATCAGCGATCATATAACGTTATTTTTAACAATTCGGTGCTAGAACGTGAGGTAACAAACCAGCTACTTACTAAGCATCATTTTATCCATATACTCAGTGTTAACACGAATACTTAATTTTCTCTACAGCGCTGCTTACAATATAGACTTAAATACTTATTTAAGATTTTTGCACTCATATTTAAAGAACGTATAAAGCAGTGTTACCAAAGTAACATTTTAATGACAGACGCCCTCTTACACCTACGCTACTGCGGAGGTTGTTCACTTAAATATCATAGAGGGGTTGTTATTTGGAAAGCAGGGTATTTAAAATTATAATATAAAAATATATATTTTAGAGACATAAAGAGAAATATTTTTGTCCTCCCAGATTTTATATTTAGGCTACCGTGCGTCAGTGAAAAAAAATGAAGTATTAAATGTTTTAAGAGTACAGATCGACCTACCGTTTGATGTTTAAAAAATAAGAAATTTGGTAAATCAACCAGTAAATCAACCAGTGCCTATTAAAAGTTTAACAGTCATACGGTGCATAAGACGTAGAACATAGAAATTCAAAACTAATAGAACTTTTAACGACGATATCTATGTTACATAAACATTTTTTTTTTCTATATTGTTTAACATTAGTCGTAAATGAGATTTTTTAATTCTATATATTGTTTTGTTGTAATTTCATTGCAGCATAGTCTATTAATGAATATTCCAGGGTTCGCCACTTGCTAATGTTAAAATAGCGCATCTATATTTCGCTGACGTAACTATTTAATTGAATTCCTTTTACGTTACTGAGCAATAACTTAAAATATTGGTTAGTCATGATTATAGGAAGCGCAATTCTTGATGTAATAAATGGGCGCGATAACTTTCTCGTTTTTGTGAAAAAAAGTGTTATAAAAACATAATCAGGATGAAAGACAGTGCATGAAGGTTCATATTATGATATCAAAAGTTAAAGTTATGCTGCTCGTTTTTTTCGATAGCTAAGACTTCATTATCTTGGAATCCTTTCACCAGATCTGGTCACGATCAGATGTTTATAGTTCCAAATATTATATAACCAATAATTCCTGTTAGCAATTGACCACATCTCGTACTCGCCAGGTCTAGTTCTCCCAGAACTTTTTTATTTCAGAATTTGAAATTTACAGTAAAAGGAGGCTCTTTTGACGATTTCGAATCCACATGAAGAAACATGAGAAACATTTTGGAAATAGTCTCGGAACAAAATTTAGCACAAGCGTCTCAGCATTTAAGAATTTGAATAAACTGCAAACTACCGATGCGATTTGTCACCCGGATTCCAATTTGCTTATCTTTCAATCGCGAGAGCATATGTATATAGGAAGAAAGAGAGAGAAAAACCCCTAAATTTTGCCAGAGATTTCAGTCAAATTCCTATGCATATCTTTAAATGATACTCAGTTATGATTACTGGATATATCGAAAATGTTTATTTGCTTCATCAGAATAAGCTTGAGTTGAAAAAAAGTCATGCGAGTAATAATTAAGGTCAGCTTTTAACATATTGTGAAAAGCTGACGATTGTTGAGGTAGTCGGATCAACCACAACCCCCACCCTAAATATCTGGGCGCCTCTATAAAACTAGTTAAAAGATGAAGACCCGCAATAAATATTTTGTAAACTTGTCAGTAATTGTAGCAAATGGGGAGACCTTGCGAACGGCAGCCATTGCACTGGTTTACTGTGGTGAAAACTATACTGTTGTCAGGTATCGAAGCTATCACACTAAGCTAGTAGATATTCAACTTCATGATTAGAAAACGGACGCAATTTCCATAAAACGCAATCGGCAATTGGAATTGTGTATAACGTCGCGCTCAGTACATCCCGGCGTAATTCAATGAAGTATTTGTTTGACTTACTCGGACACCTGGTCTCGCACGATAACAATGGACAACTCAGCTATTGTATTCCGAGAATATAGTGCTTTTTAAAGTGTTTCCATGAGCGTAGATAGAAGCGGGGTTTTTATCATGTATTTTATTTATTAGTTTATATTTCGTAAGATAAATAAAGTGCTGTGAGTAAGTTTCTTGTTTTCATAGTTTTAACTGTTAATTACATTGTAATTTTTGTGATAGATCCTGTTTAATATCGTTTGATTGAATCTATTTCTACCAATTATTTCGACGTAAGAGTGTGCATTGAATTTCGTTCAGTTTCAATAACTTACGCACACATTTTTAGTTTTCATTTATTTAGATCTAGAGCATTGTTTAAGTTACTTTTTCAGACATGATATGGAAGAATGTCGAGAACGGCATTGTAAAATAATGGCAAGTTGGATTGACGGTCATACTGATTGTATGTCCATTGTCAGTGATTCCGAAATTTATTACAAAATCCGTAAAATATCGTCAAAAGTTCGTCACTTAGGATCGCAAACACATCTGAACTCTGTAAAACTTTTATGGCGGCTAATATTCCATTAAATAAACTTAGCAATCCCAGTTTAAAAATATTTCTGAAAAAATATACTTGTCGAAATGTTCCTGATGAATCAACTTTACGCAAATATTATGTTTCTAGGTGCTAGACGAGAACAGTAGAACGCATTAGAAGCCATCGTTTAAATCAATACATTTGTATAAGCGCCGACGAAATGGTGGATATGTTAGGACGCTGTGTGGTAAATGTTGTAGCTGGTGTACTACATCCAACTATTCCCTATAACTCATATGTAAAGACGCCAGACTATGTGCCCCAGCAGTAGCGTTGCGTGTAGAGTTTAGCAGAATAACAGTGCGCTTACTTAAAAATAAATATATCGAATCCCTATACAAAACGTTAAGAAAAAACATAAATAACTTACCCAACATGTTTACATTGTTGCAAAAAAATGCGGATGTGCGCGATGAAAAAACTGCACAATAATATATGTTTCTGTATTAGTCTCGGAAAGGTTCGTACGTAGCGACATATATATATGTTTTGTTACGCATACTAATTCATTCTCCTGCTTCTTGCCTATAACAGATCAAGTTTACTCTATTTGATCTCTTTAAACCCTCGTAACTTTTACAAACTAATTATTTTCGATTAAAGATATTTTAATTGCTTAATTCTCTATTTTATCGAATAGTTTAGACCCTTCAAACTTCGATATTTTCAACCTATTTCATTCGTTCAATTTGTCTTGGAAGCCTATGTACAATAACAAAGCGGCCATCTTCTTGAAATTCCCTTTCTACTTGCTCGCAAGAGTTTCACTTCTATCTCGTTAATTGTCACACCGATTTTCAAACTATTAATGTAGGAATTTTTGCTTTGAATTATAGTTCATCTAGACGCATCTTCTTTTGTTTAATATTGTCTTATGTAAATATTACTTGTTCAATTAAATTCCTCCGCGTATTGCGCCATCTCCTTTTCGTTTGTCGATTCTCTCAACAGAAATCTCACTTACCGACTTTTATTATTTACAACTTCACTGGACATTTAATATATTAACATTTTGAGTTTGGATGGACACAAATTGCGATTTTAAATCGTTTTCGAGAATTTGAAAACTAGATTCCCTTCCTTATTATGCTACCGGCAACTTCAGTGACGTGTTTCCGGCATTTTGCTCTGTATCGTTACGGCGGCCATTGTGTCTTAAGTGTGTCTTTTACAGCGCTGTGGCGTGTTTGTGTCACTTGTGAAGTGAACAAATCTATTTCTGCGGTAAGGTTATTGTAATCCTCTTTATATTTTTACCATATCGTTCTTTGAACTTTCAGGATTCATTTAAACGATATATTTTTCGAAGATTTCTCTGTATTTCGGAGATTAATTTGGATATCTGTTGGTTGGCGTACGGCGTCTTACCTGAGACTTTATCCTGTGAATTGGGGCTTGATTTGCTGTCCGAATCACCTTGTCGCTGTTTTGGAACTTCCTTGTGTTGTCCACAACCTGTTATCTAGGGGGCACTTATATTTTACGAGACCCTTTTGGACTAGGGGAAGAAGACGCGGTTCGTCCTATTTGAACCCCAAGATGGCGTCGCAGCGATGAATGGTTCGTGATAAAGAGAGTGGATTTGCCTTAGAATTGAAATTGGAGGGAACGATTACTGTATATGTATCCAAGATAAAAGTAGGTGTTGTCTTTTAAAATTTTGCAGACCTTAAGATATATGAAGATCAAGTAATAACTCTTTAGTCTTTAGAAATTTCTAAATTTATAATAAAACCAAGCCGATTCTTACTTATTTAGACACACACTTTGTGTGAAAGTTTTGCCAATTTACTGAGATCATTTAGAAGGGATTTCTCCCTATTTCAAGTTAGTTTTACAGTAACATTCGAGTTTGAATTAATTATAAACCCGTTGATAGACTTAAATATCCCCGGGATCAAGAACTGAAACATATTATTAACTCCGGATGACCGACAGCTTCACTGACTGTCACCTGTTTTGATTTTGTGACATAATCGAGCCCAGATCCTTCAGATCGGACTCTTAATGACTGTATCGATTCCTATATAATCGAAGTTCTATTCTATAATTTTAATTTCTATATTTAGATAAAAACTGTTCAGAATCTAAATTACGTATACGAAATTGGTATTCTAGATATATACTTTTGTTAATTAATTTTCTTCAGACATTTATATATATTTAAGTTTTGCACACCTGTTATACAGGGGGTACTCCAAAAGTTCTAACTGGGTGTTTTGAATTTCCTATTCTGGAATTTTAGTTACCTTCTTTATTTTATTTGCAAACAAGGCGTATCTTTGTTTTCTTTTAATAAGGTAACCTTCCATATTTCTTGGAATTTAGCAAACCTAGTAACTTCGCGCTGACGTCTTTTGAGACTTCTTTTAAAATTTCGCTCGTAGATTCAATTTGTTGTTATCCCGGTGGGATAAATTTTGGATTAACCCCTCTCGCCTCACGATATATACAGGGGGAGACTCTGAATTTTCGGTCTCTGTTTAATTATCTTAAATTTCATCTGGCTTTCGCTTTTATTTATTGATTAAGGCTTCACCTTACTTTGGATGTAACTGATTTTATTTGACATTTAATTTAAAGTTAACTATTATCTTATGTACGATTTCAATCTGTCTGTGTCTAGCTTATATTTGTGAACTTTGTATCGGCAATTTTATACGTTATTTAACTTCCTGTGACTAGCAATAAATTTTGTAAGCTTTGTTGATTTTGACTTTTATCTCTACCCATCCCTCAAGATTTGAGTCTAGCAAAGTTTCTTATTGTTAACAACAAGTGATAAGGGACTGACCCTCTGGTGATCGTTGGAGCTACCAGGTCCCGCCTGCTTCCGTTATAGCTGTTTCTCTGCAGGTGGAACATAACGGTGGCGCCTGTATTACATCACGCGGCCTTGAACCCGCGAAACAAGAGAGAGTTAGCCGGCAGAGTCCTTCCTGGGGACATTGAACATCAGGTAGGTTCAGACAGAGAGGGTCAGCGTGCGATCGCTCCTTATCACTAGTCACTTTTATTACGCCGCGTTGGTGGCAGTTTATATACAGAGAAGGATTGTTCGACGTTGAGAGATGTTATATTGGCATAGTTAAAGCGCTCTTTGTTATCTGTACAACGGATCTTCAGTATTGGTAAAAAGTTGCCCTAATTTTGTAAAATCTACATTTTTATCTAATACACTGTTAAATTTTTCACGGACACAATCACTTTTTTCATCTTCAAGGATATGCAGCACTAGTGGTCAATAATTGCTAATGAGTCCGATAAGGACAGCGCAGTGTTATTGTTAATGTTTGTAACTTTAAATAATACACTTTTGTATATTTATTTATTGTTTATTATATAAACTATTTTACATTTTAATGTTTATAAACCACACCCAAACACAACTTAACAACAACTCTGCTTTTTGTCTTCTCCTCATTTTTTATTCTTCTTGGTTCCGTACTACCAACTTTGTATTCTTAATAATACCTACTTAATAATACATAATTAAAAGTAAACAAAAGTAACTAATATTTAACACGCCTCCTTACTTTTGAGTGACTTTTAATAAAAATCTAAATTTATAATGTTTTTGCTTACTCAAAGACTTTGTAAATATGTCAGCAATGTTATCCTGACTTTCAATTTTAACAATATCAATAGTCTTATTTAAGTAATTTTCATTTACATAATGGTAATGAGTTTCTATATGTTTTGAATTCTTTGATAAATTTCCATATTTAGATATAACTACTGCACCAGAATTGTCTTCAAACAAATTTATAGGCTTGTTGAATTTAATATTAAATGATTCTAAGATACCCTTCATAAAAATTACTTCTGTAACAGCTTCTGATAATGCTACATATTCCGCATGTGTACTTGACTTTGTTACAGAGTTCTGTTTGCGTGATCTCCAATAAACTGAGTTCCCAAATAATCTAATTACAAATCCTGATGTTGATCTTCTATCATTTATGTCGCCTGCCCAATCAGCATCAACGTAACAATCCATTATATTAATATTTTCATTTTTCAAATAAGTTAATTTATAATCTTTTGTTTTATATAAATATTTTAAAATTCTCAATGCATATTTGAAATGCTCCTGATTATAACTTGATTGGAATCTACTTAAATAATTTACACAAAATGATATATCAGGTCTGGTGCCTGTTGCAATATATAACAATTCTCCTATTAAATTTCTAAATTTAATATTATCTTCTACTATTTTACTTGTCATTAAATTTAAATTTATTTCCATAGGCGTATCATATAGTTTTGAATTTTTTATTTGATATTTTTGTGCTAAAGATTCAATGTAACTTTTCTGATCTAAAGTCATTTCTACATCATTATATTCAATGTTAATTCCTATATAACTTTTTACTTTGCCCAAATCTTTAATGTTAAATTTACTCGCTAATTTAATTTTAACTTGATCTATTTGTCTTTTATTTTTACTACATATTAATAAATCATCAACAAATAATAAAATATATATTGAATCATTACCTGAATTTTTAACATATAAACAGTAGTCGTAATTATTTCTTTTAAATCCTAATTGAGTAATATAATTATTAAAATGTTCATACCATGCACGTGGGCTTTCTTTTAGACCATACAAAGCCTTTTTTAATTTATACACTTGGTTAATTCCCTTTTCGTATCCTTCAGGTTGTTTAACGTATACTTCGGATTCTATCTTGCTGTTCAAAAACGCTGTTTCTACGTCCATTTGATCAATGTTTAAATTGTACCTACAACAATATGCTAATAATAGTTTTAACGTTTGCATTTTTGCCACTGGTGAATATGTATGTTCAATTAATTCTTGCTGTTGAAAACCTCTTACAACTAATCGAGCCTTGTAACTGTCATTGCTTTTCCGTTTGTACAACCATTTCACATCTAATATATTTTTATCTTCTGGTTGTTGTACCAAATCCCATGTGTAATTTTGTTGAATACTTCTTATTTCGTTATCCATTGCATTTTTCCAATTTATGGAATCTATACTTCTCATCGCCTCCTTAAATGTTTGCGGTACTGTCGCATTGCAATAATTTACATATATAATATAATCATCAAGTTTTGAAGGAAGTTTTCTTTGTCGTTGAGGCCTTTGTAAATCCACTTCCTCGTTAGTATCATCTAAACTTTCATCATCTTCATCTGGACCCTTTTCATATTGCTCATTGTTAACCAACTCAATGCATTTAACTTCTTCTTCAATAATTTCTACATGTCGTGCAATCTTTATTTTATCATTTACAAGTATACGATATCCCACATCTGTATACCCTAATAATATGCCTGCTTCAGCTTTTTTATCCCATTTTGATGCTCGTTTCTCCTCAGGTATACGAACGTAAACTTTGCTCCCGTACAGTCGTAAATTTTTTACACTAGGTTTTTCATTAAAAAATATCTCATAAGGAGTTTTCTGTTCAGTAGTGTTTGCTAATGTTCTGTTATGTAAATATGCAGCCGTTCTAACACATTCCGGCCAATATTTAATATCCACCTTTGCCTCAGCTCGTAAGCACCGAGCTATATTCATAATTGTTTGATTAAAACGTTCAGCTGTTCCATTTAGCTGATGCACGTATGGTGGGCACGGGTTTAGATATATTCCTTTTTCACGGATAAAGTTATAAATTTTTGAGTTCATATATTCTGTTCCATTATCACATCTTAATTCTTGTATATTTTTACCAGTTAAATTTTGAACAAGATTTACGTATTCTACCAGACAATCGTAAACTTGTGTTTTTGATTTCATGGTGTACACTTTTGCTAGTTTGCTATAATCATCTATAAATGATAGAAAGTACATTTCTCCCTGATTTCCTTTCGTTGTGTGTGGGCCATTTACATCTGTGTGAATTATTTGTAAAATGTCCTCTGCTCTCTTACGGTTATTTCCAAAAGGTAAATTTTTCATTTTATTTTCAATACACACCGCACATTTTAAATAATCACCCTCTAACTTTTCCGGAATTCCTTCTATTAGTTGTTTTGTACATAGAACATTTAAGTAATTAAAATTTACATGTCCTAACATTCGATGCCATTTTTCTTTTAATGTTAATTTATTTTCACTACATGTTGTATTTGCAAATGCTGATCTGTTATTATTGTCAATAAAACTTTTCATTTCATACAGATTTTCCTTTTTGATTGCTATGGCTATTAATTCACTGTTCATATTATAAATTTTTGAAATATTTCCATAAGAAATAATTTTATTATTGTTTGTAATTTTTGAATAACTTAATAAATTTGTTTTCATATCTTTTACATAAAATACATTATTCAAATTTATGACCACTTGTTTATTGTACACAGGAAATGAAGCTTTTATTTGACCAATTTTTGTCGCTAGCAATATGCGACCGTCTCCCACTTTTACATTCACTGGTGTTTTTAATGTCACAAAACTTTCAAAATAAATGTCATTGTTTATAATATGATCGGTACAACCACTGTCTAATAACCAGTTTATTTCATTTGGATTGACGATGCAAGTTTCACTTATTGTTGAAGTATTTGCTGTCACATAAAAGTTATTACATTCACTATTATTTCTACTTTCTGAATTTTGATGCCCACTGTAATTTCCATGTCCCCTATTTTGATAACCACGATAATTTCCACGTCCTGCATTTTGATAACCACTAAAATTTCCACGTCCTGCATTTTGATAACCACTAAAATTTCCACGTACATTTTGATAACCACTAAAATTTCCACGTCCTGCATTTTGATATCCACGATAGTTTCCATAATTTCCACGTCCTAAATTTTGATAATGACCACGGCCACCACGATTGAAATTATTATGTTGCCCTTGAAAACTTGTTTGATATTTTTGTTGACAGTTCCTTTGAATGTGACCTACTTTACCACATCCATAACAACCTTGATTCCGTTGTGATGTCGAACCCGCTGCAAATGCATTTGATTTTGTATTTTTCTCTTTATCTTCACCATTGTCACTTTTGTCATTCATAAATTTTAACTTGATTTTCGTTTTTAAATATTCTACATTTCTTTCTTCTTTGGGTAAAACATCAATTAAATCACCCAGGTGGCTAAATGATTTTGGGAGTGCTCTCAACATATAATTTAACTTTTCATCCTCGTTGATTTTTGATCCAGCCGCTTTCAATTCATTTGTTGCTTTTTCAAATTTGTTAAAAAAATTTTCGGGGTCATCTTCTTCCTTTAATTTGATATTTTCTAAATTGCTTCTACAGATCATTTGTAATGCTGTCGATTCTTTGTTGTAAATTTCATCCAATTTTTTAATAATTTCAAAGGCGGTTTCCTGTTCACTAATTAATTCTAATTGTTTATTTGAGATAGCGCTATATATGTAGTTCGTTGCTTTGATGTCCATTTGTTCCCATTCATTTGCATTCTCAGTTGCAGTCCTTTCTCTTTCAGTTACTATTTTACATTTTTTAAATTGCAAAAATTTTAATATTCGTAGCTTCCATTTTGTATAATCGGAACCATCAAAGATCGGTACTGTTACATCATCTATTTTTATATACGTCGCCATTTTTGTTATATTAAATTTTTGTTTTAACTTTTAACACTTTTATATATTTTTAATAACTACGCTCTGCTACCATGTTAATGTTTGTAACTTTAAATAATACACTTTTGTATATTTATTTATTGTTTATTATATAAACTATTTTACATTTTAATGTTTATAAACCACACCCAAACACAACTTAACAACAACTCTGCTTTTTGTCTTCTCCTCATTTTTTATTCTTCTTGGTTCCGTACTACCAACTTTGTATTCTTAATAATACCTACTTAATAATACATAATTAAAAGTAAACAAAAGTAACTAATATTTAACAGTTATGTAAATTTTTTATTGCGTCCAGTATTGGAACGTAACCGTCGTAAATAATTTTTAAATTTGCTGCAACTTGAGGATTGTTAAATTTAACCTGGCTGAGCTGTATTGCAGCTGCTTCTTTGGCATCTAGTTGTAAAATCACTGATTTAATTTTTTCAAAATGTTTATAAATTATAAACATTATAAATTATATAAATTATATAATTATAATTATATAAATTATATAAATTATAAACATTATAAATTATAAACACTAGAGATCAAATCATAAATTGCGTAAAAGCATTTTAAATTTGTTACAATCCATATTTATTATGATCTAATAGATCTTAATCTGTCTTCCACACTGTTCACTGTAAGTAATTTTCGTTAAGGAAAAAAGAAAGTAGCAAGTATATACAGCTTCCGTGTGATGATGCTCGAGAAAATTACACAAACCCCCATCTGCCTACACAATATGCAGATAGATACGCCGTCTAGTAAGCACTGACGGAACACTGTGCACAGACAAGTGCAAATATTTACTTCTACCCAGGATCGGTTGTTCGTAATACCATCTAGAAAGTTTTACCCAGTTCAAATGAATGTACGACGAGGCAGACCTTGTTCTCGACTTAATGGAAACATTACGGGTTTCGATCCGATGCAAAATAGAAAAGTATTCATCAAACAGAAGCAGAAAATTCTACCCTTTGAAAGTATTCAATTAAAGTATCGATGTTTTCAACAAAGCAACGTAACAATAATAATCGAAAAACACGTCTGTATGTTTAAACAATACATGGCAGAGGGGTAATTCAAGTATCAATAAGACCATATTCTAATAAGAACATAAGAAGTGCATAAGTTAGCAAAAGTGTACAGGGTTAGGCTAATGTTTGATTCCATTCGAATATCTGTCATATGGCTACTTGGATTTTATTAGACTTTCCACAATTAATTAAGTGCAAATTGGGGAATCAGACTTCCGGTTTAGACGGAACCATTGTTAACTTTTTTATTTTAAATGAAACGTCTTATATATTTTTACGAATTCCAGTAGAGCTCTACGCTGGAAGTTCAGCAATAATAAGGTTCGGTACCCTTTTGTTCAACAACGACAGAGATATTTAATTAAATTTAATAATGCAAATTTTAACATGCAAAAATTAACATAAAAAATATAAACAGAATCAATATCAGAAATGATGACCGTTCACTTCTTGTCAATATGCAAGTCTACGAACAAATTCTTGAGTGACATTGCCAAAGCCTCCTTACGAATTAATTGCACTACCTCAATTATTCTTTGCCGTAACTCGTCCAGATTATGCGGTCGTCTAGTATAAACCACAGTTTTTAAATTATCTCAAAGGAAAGAATCTAGGGGACTTAAAACCATGCGGGCCATTCAATGAATCCTCTACGACCAATACACCGATTTGGGAATGTTTCATTTAAAGAACTTATAACAATAAGGGCATACTGAGTCCATCTTATTAGAACCAAACACTTACAGGTAATTTCCCATCTTCCTCAATATTAGGCACAAGTAAAAGATCTAAACATCTCTATCCAGTTAGCGTACCATGAATGAAAAAAGAACTAATAATACAATTCCTGAAAATATCAGCCCGAGCGTTTAATTTTTTGCGGATGTTGTGTATGCGTTTCTAGCATCCAGTGAGGGTTATCTATTGACCAATGTCGACAATTCCGGCGATTAACGGTACCATTTAAACAGAAGGAAGCCTCGTCGGAACACAGGAAATTGTTTGTAACATATTGGTCATTTTTGCAAACCTCCATCATTCTTTCGCAAAATTCAATTCTACTATCATCATGCCAATCCTATAATTCTTGCACAAAATGTGATTTATACGAATGATATTTTTCGTTCTTCAATATTCTGGCTACTGATTGGCAACTTATAGTTTAGTGCGAAGGATGTAGTAGAAGTTTGTGGTAATTCTTCCATTGCTATAGCAATATTTTGGGTAATATTTTCATTAGTTGCGCCTTTTGGTCGCCCATTTTTCGGTAAATTTATAACATTTTCGGCAAAGTTATACCTTCTCAAAGTTTTACGAACCACAGTTCGTGATATTGGATCGCATTCTTCTTCATGAGTTCTGACGTGTTTACTAAAACCAATAATCATCATCAGAATTTCAATACGTTCTTTTTCAGGTAATTGAACCACTATTAATATTTGGACGTCTACAAAGTTAATTCTGAGAATTCGTGTCAAGTACTGAATTTTAATTCCATGGCTTACTAAACATAAATATGATTTTAAAATATTAGCTTTAATTAAATATCTTTGTCGTTGTTGAACAAAAGGGTGCCAAACCTTATTATTTCCAAACTTCCAGTGTAGAGCGGTATTGAAATTCGTAAAAATATACAGGCTGTTTCATTTAAAATAAAAAAGTTAACATTATTTCCTACTAAACCAAAAAAGTCTGATATCGAATCCTCGATTTCCATTAATTAATTGTGGAAGGTTATTAAAAAAAAAGAGATTAAAGTTAATGTAGATCTTGCGAAAAACTAGCTGGCGATACTATTTAGCGATAATAATAATAATAATATTTTGATTATAAAATTCTTTAAGGATTGCAAAGGGAAATTTGAAAGATCTCTAGAGTTTCTTTATTTTCTTTTTGTAGATTCTGTATAAAATAATATTAAATAGTTAATTGACGAAGGAGATACTTGTTGAAACTGCATTATACAGCTAAGAAATAAGTAATTAAACTTCTAGTTTCAAAAAATTCTTTTATTGTAGTGGTATTTACAATAAAAGAATTTTTTGAAACTAGAAGTTTAATTACTTATTTCTTAGCGTTAAAATAATATTACTTATTTTCCTTTTTCTTATTTTGGATGAATAGTTTGGCTCTCTAATTGAATGTGTGGAACGTGGAACGGTTGAATCTGAATATTCTAACATGCAGGCCGGGCCGGGGAGTTTGCCGGATTATTGAAAACACGGATAATCGAAGCATATCGTTATTTACATTTTAATGTTTTTTATTTGAACAAATACATACAGAAAAATCATTGAAAATTTATGGTTATAGTGAAAACATAAGAGCATTTGCTCGTAGTAATAGAAAAAGTGTTGTAGATATTAAATAGGTATCATGTAAATAAATAAAAAATTAAATTAAATTAACATACAACTTACTACGTGAATATACTTATACTTCGTAATTTGATTTTGCTATTGTGATTCGTATATTCTAGCCCTTATAAACTCTTTCATTTTTCTAAGCTGAAGAATATCAATACCATTAGGTTCAGGTTGCTCGTTATAATATTCGAATAGTACATTCACTGCATCTTTTGCTTCTTGATGACTTCTTTTGATAATACAGTCACCATTATCATCATTACTACACGCTACATCATTAGCACTCAATTTCTCCCATTGAGTGGCTAATTCTCGTATTCCATGGCGCTTTTTAAACCTATGCACGCGACCAGAAGACGCAGAAAAGTTTCTTTTCATTTTCGACTGTTTATGAAGCTTTTGTCTGTCAGAAATAGCTTTTGCATTGTCTGCTTTAGCTACAAAGTTTTTCTTCTCACAATATCACGTACGGTTTGCTTGCCTATATTATATTTTTTAGCCAGTTGTGCAACACCTGTCCCCTTTTCAAATTGTTGAAAAATATTGATTTTTTGTTCTATAATCAAAATATTGCTCTTACGCCTTTGACGCTGCATTTGGTCAACTATGCTATACACTACACATTTGTTTTCAGTTTGTAACGCGACTATTTCCCGAAAACAGTAGCGTGGCTGCTAGCAAGCCGCTGTTGCCAGCGGATAATCCACGCACGGTTGACCGATCATAAATTTATGGACGGATAATCCGCCGCCCGGATTAACTGCATGCGGTTAATCGGGGTTCCACTCTGGTTCATTTAAAACGAAAATAAGTTCCTAACATATTCTTCTGTCTGTTTTTGTCCAGGAGGTAGTACTTTATCGACAAAAAAATCAAAAGCGTGAACTAAAAGCCAAAATAACAAACATACATTTTTCAAAAAAAATTCTAGGTGGCTCGTTTTTTTTACACCTGAGTGTATAATAAACATATATTTATATGGCTCCTCTATTCTATTTGATGCAATTGGCATTTAGAACATGTTGCTATTTGTACATTTGTTTAAAGTTTTTACACAAATGACATGTTTTTCTACTTTTGCGATACTTATTACGTCGACATAAAACACACCGAAGATTTCAGTTGATCTTGTGTGTTGCTAATTTGTGTCTGTGGTGGGGGAACCAATTCGTACATGGCGTCCACAACGTTTGTGGAATCTTTTTCCATTTTCTAGTCTTCTAGCTACATGTGGTCTAATAAGAAAGAAGAGACATAAGCAATACTGATATTACTGGTTCACCTTGAAAAAGAACACGCGATATAATGTGTTTTCGTTAAATTGTGTTACCGGAATTCCACCTGGAACATGGATGCCGGAGGGGAGTACAGTTATACCTTATGCATAACTTAATTCAATTTTGGGAACACAGAGGCTGAAATTACGACGTAATGTGCATATAATATTGGTACAGATAACTCAGTTGGATTAGCCAAAGTTATAACCCAAATTCACAAAAACAAAGAAAAATAACTGTTTGGAGCACAGTTGTACCCGCCTCAGGTATGGGAAGGTTAATGGAGTTACGAATATCGGTAGCAATTTTTTAAATTGCAGCTATGTTTATTTTTCAAAAAGAAACAACTGTTTCTATATTGCAGATTCGACATGAATCCATTACACACCAGTAGAGTATCTCAGTCGATTCTAACACCTCCTCATTGACCTTGATAGCATGCATTATTGGCGATCAAGGTGAGGAGGTGTTAGAATCGGCTGAGGATGATCGACCTTGATTTCAAGGGCAATGAGGAGGTGTCAGAATCGGGTGATGGTCATTAGAAGGTCAACGTTTCGTGCAAGACAACGTCATGCCCAGGTTGTTTGAAGGTCAAGGTCACATCAAGTGCATTTGAAGGCCGAAGTCACAGAATGTCACGAACCCGATGAGGAGCTGTTAGAATCGACTGAGGATGAGCGATCTTCATTTCAAGGTCAATGAGGAGGTGTCAGAATCGGATGATGATAACCAAGGCCATTCGAAGGTCAACATCACATGTAGAGCTTTTGAAGGTCAACGTCGCGCTCAGGATGTTTGAAGGTCAAGATCACGCCAAGGGTGTTTGATGGTCAAAATCGCAGAAAGTCACGAACCCGCCAAGAGGTTTTGAAATTATTTAAGGGGGCGGAGGTTATGAGTAACTCAAGGTTGGAGTAAAGTTTAAGGTTAATCCAAAGTCAAAGACAAAATAATGATAAAATTTATAGGTTTGAGAGGTGGCGATAAAGATGAAAAAAATATCAGGGTGGGGACAATGTTAGAATATATAAAGTTTCCTTGTTTTAAATAAATGCCAGTATTAAGGAAAATGTTGAAGCGCAAGTATAGTGAGGCACATAGTTTTGACTGTTTATCGATAGCGGAAGAAAACGGATTCGAAAAAAAAGATAATAGTGTTGATAACAAATTTATATTCTCAAGTTGTTTTTAGATATTGGAGACATATATTTCAGTAACAGTTGAGCAGGTGCAGCCGAGGTGTCGTTTTCAGTGTATATTTGGAAAATAATAGGTTAGTATATTTGAATGGGAATATATGGAGCAAGTCTCTCTAATGAAAGTTATTATACTGTATTTCGTTGCATTTCACTGCTTATATTATATATAGTGAAATGGAACGGAACACCATATAATAAGTTTCAATAGTAGGACACGTGTTCCATTAGTGACGTCATCAAAAGTTTTCAGATGAAATCATGAGGTAGGAAAAACACTAGATTCCATTATACGAGTATATTACGAGTTGTGTGGTTGTAATCATTTTGACGGTGAATACTTCTATTCTAGAAAGAAAACTTCCAAGGAGTATGAAATAAATTGCGAGATTGACAGAAGAGGACTTAATTGTGTACATTTATAACTAGAGCTGAGGATGTTTGCGGTATAACCATGGTTATATCATGTAACCATAGTAAATTACTATGGTTACATGATATAACCATGGTTATACCGCAAACATCCTCAGCTCTATTTATAACTATCTAGAAACTATATGAGTGGCTTACTGCACCAAGTGTTGCAAAATTAGACCGCACGGCTTCCAATATTATTTGGTGCCCCACTTGTGCAATTTGAAAATCAGAGACGAGATAAAACTAAATCCCGCTTTGTTCTTCAAGTTATTCAATAAACCGCAGAAGACGAAATTGAAAAAAAAATGAGTAAACATCGTAATTATACCATGTACCTAGATCAAGAGGATAGACACTTGGTAATGGAATCTAGTGTTTTTTCTACCTCATGATTTCATCTGAAAACTTTTGATGACGTCACTAATGGAACACGTGTCCCACTATTGAAACTTATTATATGGTGTTCCGTTCCATTTCACTAATATATATATATAATGAACTTCATGTGTATGAGAATTAATAATTATTAAATCTCATTTTACATGCGATTGTCGCTATAATTTGTTGCATTTAATTCTACAATTCGGCAAATCACTTTTGCCCTAGATTGTAGACGCAACAAGCCGCGACATCAACTGTACAAGTTGTCAGTACAAATGAAAAATTTTGTGAAAAACTTATCTGCGCGGAATGTGCATATATCGATATTTCACTGTTTTTTACAGATCATCAGTGCACCTTATCCGAAGACAGACATGATATTCACTTCTATACTACGTGTATATATACGAACTGTAATGAACTTCATGTGTATGAGAATTAATAATTATTAAATCTCATTTTACATGCGATTGTCGCTATAATTTGTTGCATTTAATTCTACAATTCGGCAAATCACTTTTGCCCTAGATTGTAGACGCAACAAGCCGCGACATCAACTGTACAAGTTGTCAGTACAAATGAAAAATTTTGTGAAAAACTTATCTGCGCGGAATGTGCATATATCGATATTTCACTGTTTTTTACAGATCATCAGTGCACCTTATCCGAAGACAGACATGATATTCACTTCTATACTACGTGTATATATACGAACTGTAATGAACTTCATGTGTATGAGAATTAATAATTATTAAATCTCATTTTACATGCGATTGTCGCTATAATTTGTTGCATTTAATTCTACAATTCGGCAAATCACTTTTGCCCTAGATTGTAGACGCAACAAGCCGCGACATCAACTGTACAAGTTGTCAGTACAAATGAAAAATTTTGTGAAAAACTTATCTGCGCGGAATGTGCATATATCGATATTTCACTGTTTTTTACAGATCATCAGTGCACCTTATCCGAAGACAGACATGATATTCACTTCTATACTACGTGTATATATACGAACTGTAATGAACTTCATGTGGAACAGTGAAATATCGATATATGCACATTCTGCGCAGATAAGTTTTTCACAAAATTTTTCATTTGTACTGACAACTTGTACAGTTGATGTCGCGGCTTGTTGCGTCTACAATCTAGGGCAAAAGTGATTTGCCGAATTGTAGAATTAAATGCAACAAATTATAGCGACAATCGCATGTAAAATGAGATTTAATAATTATTAATTCTCATACACATGAAGTTCATTACAGTTCGTATATATACACGTAGTATAGAAGTGAATATCATGTCTGTCTTCGGATAAGGTGCACTGATGATCTGTAAAAAACAGTGAAATATCGATATATGCACATTCCGCGCAAATAAGTTTTTCACAAAATTTTTCATTTGTACTGACAACTTGTACAGTTGATGTCGCGGCTTGTTGCGTCTACAATCTAGGGCAAAAGTGATTTGCCGAATTGTAGAATTAAATGCAACAAATTATAGCGACAATCGCATGTAAAATGAGATTTAATAATTATTAATTCTCATACACATGAAGTTCATTACAGTTCGTATATATACACGTAGTATAGAAGTGAATATCATGTCTGTCTTCGGATAAGGTGCACTGATGATCTGTAAAAAACAGTGAAATATCGATATATGCACATTCCGCGCAGATAAGTTTTTCACAAAATTTTTCATATATATATATATATATATATATAAGGTAAACTTAATTAGTCGGCGATTAAAGGTCTGGTTATTACTTCAAAGTGTATATATTTAAAATAATCCTACATGTTTCGGCAATGATGCCTTTGTTAAGGATATAAAAAATATAAATTTTATATTTTTTATATCCTTGACAAAGGCATCATTGCCGAAACATGTAGGATTATTTTAAATATATACACTTTGAAGTAATAACCAGACCTTTAATCGCCGACTAATTAAGTTTACCTTATCATACCAAGGTCACGAAAATACTATATATATATATATATATATATATATATATAATATAAGCAGTGAAATGCAACGAAATACAGTATAATAAGTTTCATTAGAGAGACTTGTTCCATATATTCCCATTCAAATATATTAACCTATTATTTTCCAAATATACACTGAAAACGACACCTCGGCTACACCTGATCAACTGTTACTGAAATATATGTCTCCAATATCTCAAACCACTTGAGAATATAAATTTGTTATCAACACTATTATCTTTTTTTTCGAATCCGCTTTCTTCCGCTATCGATGAACAGTCAAAACTATGTGCCTCACTATACTTACGCTTCAACATTTTCCTTATTAAAACAAGCAAACTTTATATACTCTAACATTGTCCCCACCCTGATATTTTTTTCATCTTTATCGCCACCTCTCAAACCTATAAATTTTATCATTATTTTATCATTGACTTTGGATTAACCTTAAACTTTACTACAACCTTGAGTTACTCATAACCTCCGCCCCCTTAAATAATTTCAAAACCTCTTGGCGGGTTCGTGACGTTCTGCGATTTTGACCATCAAACACCCTTGGCGTAATCTTGACCTTCAAACATCCTGAGCGCGACGTTGACCTTCAAAAGCTCTACATGTGATGTTGACCTTCGAATGGCCTTGGTTACCATCATCCGATTCTGACACCTCCTCATTGACCTTGAAATGAAGATAGTTCATCCTCAGTCGATTCTAACACCTCCTCATCCGGTTCGTGACATTATGTGACTTCGACCTTCAAATACCCTTGATATGACCTTGACCTTCAAACAACCTGGGCGTGACGTTGCCTTGCACGAAACGTTGTCCTTCGAATGACCATCACCCGATTCTGACACCTCCTCATTGACCTTGAAATCATGGTCGATCATCCTCAGCCGATTCAAACACCTCGTCATTGACCTTGATCGCCAATAATGCATGCGATCAAGGTCAATGAGGAGGTGTTAGAATCGGCTGAGATACTCTACTCACACCATTGGTTACCGCATTCGACGTCGTCTTTTCTACTTGAAACTTTTCTTTATAATTTAAGTAATCATTACGAAGCGGATGCAATAACTTCCGTATATAGTGGAAATAAGGAAGCGAATGCGCTACTTAAGAGGGCCACTTGGCATGAAGATTCTATCACAAGCCAATAGTTTACAGGATAATATAGTTTTTCAATTTGAATAAATTTGAGACTACATTAAAAAGGACAGATTAACACAGATTCTTACAACGCGTTCCGTGCGTTGAGCGCGAAATATCAAATCGACTTCTAACTAAACAGGCACCAAATTTTAAAAAAATAGACATTTCAAATATAAGGCACTTAGTTAATTGTATGTTTATAAATTTCTTCAACTGGCAAGATAAGTACATAAGAAAATACATTTATCAAATTTTGAAAATACTTTTAATAAAATAATAAGTTTATTTACTTTATTCTCTTCTATACATTCAAAATATTTATGTTTCTGGTTCACTGTAGAGATATGTAGTATTTTTACGATAACAGATCAGTTATGTTATCAATGTGCGCTACATACCATTGACAAATCTATTGTTTACATTTTACAAATAATTGCTATTTGGTTTATAGGTTATAATTAGAGCTGAGGATTTTTGCGGTAAGGCAGGACCGTATGTAGTGCATCCCCCGGCGTATAATCAATACAAATGCAATTAAATTTGGTATTTGAAAAATGATTATATGTATTACCTTAGTATTAAAATAAACCATCCATTTTTTATTACTAATACATGAAAGAAGTTTCTGAATCGATAGTTTACAAATAGTTCTACGAATTTTGAAAAAAATGTATGGGTGTATATGCACCAGTATGCATATACTTGCCGGTAAGCGATTTCTATATGAAAGGATTACTGTAGTAAATAGCAATAAAGAAGATATGCATTATATTTCGTTTAGAGTACCTAATTGATTTTGTTGAATGTTTCTGGACAATCGTTCTTTATTCCTTATTATCCTGGCATATGTTCTATTCCTATAACGAAAGTATAAAAAGTATCG
This sequence comes from Melolontha melolontha, assembly GCA_935421215.2. Taxonomy (NCBI): domain Eukaryota; kingdom Metazoa; phylum Arthropoda; class Insecta; order Coleoptera; family Scarabaeidae; genus Melolontha; species Melolontha melolontha. Next base: position 159,129,232 of record OW285237.1, on the reverse strand, counting down.
TCTATTGTTCTGCAAACCAAATTTCTAAAAGAAAAGTATTGTGAAATGTATCAATTACTTCTTTGAGTGGATAAACACTACCTGCTTCTTATAATAAAATGTTTTCTAAACTTTAACAATAAACAAAGCGCTTAATTTTTGCATTTGCGACACTTTTGATTATACATTTGTATTTGTAACATCAGTCATCAGTAGAGCTGAGGATGTTTGCGGAACGGCAGGACCGTATGTAGTGCATCCCCACCAGAGTATAAACGCGATGCAGCGAAACACTTTAGTTAGTCGTGAACTGGCAACGTGATCGTGTGTTGTCTTGAGCTCTATTTAATAAGTATGACGGACGTGCCCAAGCCAAGAAAGCGCCCATTGTATAACGACGTGAAGAAATTTATCCGAGACTTTCCCGATTTGTATTATAATGGAGCAAAAGTGGTTTGTAAATTATGCGATAAACAGTTACTTTGCTGGGACAAATACGACTGTAAAAGACATGTTGAAAGTGTACACCACAAAGACAAAAAAAATAATGTGATGTCTAAAACGCAATTCATTTTCGATTTATTGACAATGCTACTTGTCTGCGATGTGCCAGTTCACCTGCTAGATAAAAAAGCCTTTCACGACTTTTGGAATAAATACAATTCCAACATAAAGCTACCGTCACGGAGAACGTTACTCACCTATTTACCAATTGTGCGTGAGGACATTGAAAACAGAATAAAAGCAGTAGTAAATGATAAACAGTTGTGGGTATGTGTCGACGAAACGACAGATCGAAAAAAACATTCTATTGTGAATATTATAGTGCGTGTACTAGATCCTGTCAAATCAACATTTCCCATTTTATTAGCCAGCAAAAGATTGGAAAAGTGCACTAGCGAAGTAATTACGAAGGTAGTGCTCGATACGCTACAAAAATTTCAAGTTTCAACTAATCAACTCCTGATGTTTATGAGCGATGGTGCTGCGACAATGCGTTCTGTAGGCCGTTCTCTTAAAGCAGATTGTGAGAGACTTTTGCATGTGACATGTAAAGTTCATGCTTTACACCTTGTGGCACAAACTATTCGGCAATGTTATCCAGAGGTGGATGCATTAATAGCAACCACAAAAAAAGTGTTTCTAAAATCTCCCAAACGAATTCGAGAGTTTCACATTCGGTGCCCTGGTATTCCCGAACCACCAGAGCCAATCCTTACACGTTGGGGAAGTTGGTTAAAGGCGGCATTTTATTATGCCAAGTATTTCCAACAAATAAAATCTGTGGTTCTACAATTCAATCCTGCCGAAGCTGTAGCCATTAAGGAAAGCCAGAGACTCTTTCAAAACCCTTCCCTTGATGCAGATTTACAAACTATTTATAACAATCATATAGGATTGTTTAACGCAATCGAGAAATTTCAAAATACTGCATTATCGTTAGCGGAGTCACTGCAAATACTGGACGATGTACACGCCCAGCTATGCGCAGTAAATGACAACAAAAATGTTAATGTAATAGAAAAATTCGAGAGTGTGATAAACAATGATTTTGATTTTACCAGATTAAAACAAATTAGTAATGGTGCAAGTGTAGATTCGGTTTCTATCTATAAAGATTATTTTAATTGTGCGTGTGTTACATCCGTAGATGTCGAGCGGTCTTTCTCAAAATATAAAAAAAATTATTCATCACGGCGTACATCGCTCACCGCTACAAATATGGAAACGTATCTAATGCTACAAACTTACTGCAAGTCTTATCCACTTGGCGCTATGCTATAATAATCGTAAATAAGGTAAGTGTGTTATTTATATACAGTACACATAACTGACATACCTAAGTGATATAAATAGCGAATGCATGTAAAGCAATAAAATCACGCATGCATCACCGATCGAAACAAGGTCATTATATTCGTGCGTTTAACTGAATACTATCCTGGCACACCGCAAACATCCCCAGCTCTACTTATGAGTTCACTTTCCTTTCCGCGTAAACTTCTAACGCTCCAAACTGCTAATTTTCATTCATTCTTTTTGTTTGAAGTATCGTTTCCTTGCTTTATCGTGTACTTCGTTTCTTTCGTATGTTTAATTTCGCCAACGTCCGTCATTGCCATGTCAACCTCATTCTTGGTTGGCATTCTAGTTTTTTGAGCCTTTCTGTCTTTCATTTGTATTAGCTTTTCGTTGCTTTTGTCCTATTTCCATTCTTCGTCTTCAATATATAATTTCCGAAATGCAATTTTAACCCTCTTGCCACTTTTCTTCTTTTGCCCTATTTCTAATTATTTTTGTATATCTCTGTCTTGTTTAGATAATTCGCCGTTGATAAAGGACCTTTTCTTCTCTCCTTTCCTTCAATTTGTATTTGTTCTGCATAACGTTTTGCTTATCTGTCGCATTTTCCATTTGTACTAGGCAAATTCTTTCCGCTAGTTTAATAACTACCTTGGTTTTGAGTTAATTGCAACTCTTTCTCTATAAACTCCTCCATTTTGTTTTTTATTTCCTCCTGATTGGTTGCAAAATGTAATGATAAATAGCATTTTATTAGAGTATCCCTTATTGACTTTATACTACTTATAAATGCTCCTTCTTTTGTTAAAATAAAAATGTTTTAACGAAATAATTTTACCAGAATGTATAAACATTAAGACAAATACTAATCAACACCGATTTTAACTAGCTGCTAATGAAAACACTACCTAACATTGTTTAGGCACTTGCGTGCGCAACGAAATATCTACAGGATATATTTATCAAGAACTTAAACCTCCAGACAAGTTTACCTTGTCTACAGTTATCTAGAAAATAGCTTTACCGTTAGATATCTTACGGTGAAGAAAACGGGCATTAATCACGGATGTTGCGTCAAACGGACAGAGGACAGGTGTGGGTGATGTTAAGATATTAATAATTAAGAGAAGAATGCAAACATGCAAACAGTTTGTAATTTGTAGGTGACACTATTGTCGTATTACGATTGTATATTACTAAATGATTAAAAGATTAAACTATTAAAAGTTTTACTTATAGATTGATAAAGCTCCCATTTTTGAAGTGTGGAAAAGAATTGACTATCGGTGGATTAAACGTAATATTTTTTGGCTAAAAGTTTGTGTTTTCTTACAAATGAAACAGACATGCAATATACATATCTGTAACTGTACACATGGACAATACACCTCGTATTTTCAGCATTTACTTCTGCTTAAGACACGTGTTTCTGCTATCTATAGGCGTCGTCAGTCCAGCTAGTGAAGCAATGTAATACAAATGATACAAATCTTTTTAAAAACAGATTTGTATCTGTATATACATTTACACAGAAATCGACTACAAGATATAGCAAATTTCTTCCTATAAGGTGGCACTATTTAATAAGTGACACCTGACGGACGAAAGAGACTATGTCGAAAAAGGAGACATTTGTAACAAATGCGTAATACGTGCATAACGTATTGATATACTTAAACCTTTTTGTATATTTACCGCCATCTGGCTCGTGTTAATGGACTACACCTATACGTATTTTTTCGCTTATGTACTAGCATAGCTAGTCAAGCGAAAGGTCGCCTTTTTCGGCATAGTCTCTTTCGTCCGTCAGGTGTCACTTATTAAATAGTGCCACCTTATAGGACGAAATTTGCTATATCTTGTAGGCGATTTCAGTGTAAATGTATATACAGATACAAATCTGTTTTTAAAAAGATTTGTATCATTTGTATTACATTGCTTTACTAGCTTGACTGACGACGCCTATAGATGGCAGAAACACATGTCTTAAGCAGAAGTAAGTGCTGAAAATACGAGGTGTATTGTCCATGTATACAGTTACAGATATGTATATTGCATGTCTGTTTCATTTGTAACAAATGCGTAATACGTGCATAACGTATTGATATACTTAAACCTTTTTGTATATTGTGTTTTCTTGTTTAAACTCATTAGTTAGTTACTAAATTCCCTCATAAAGAAGGAGTAGGAGTTCGACTATCAATATTTTATTAATATTTTTTGAAAAAAATTAATAAATTTGTATTGATAGAATGCTTGAATGGAAAACCCGAATATCTACATGTTTTCAAACTTTCAGTGATTCTAGTTAAGGACAAAGGTCTGTATATATCCCCAAGCATATACGAAAAGAAATAATTCCTATAATTTCTAAGACCTGGAGTTATATCATAAATATACTATTAATATATGTATTTATTAATCAAAATATGCTGTTATATTATAAACATACTGTATAGACGAGTACGCAGTACTTTTCCATGGTATATACTTGCTAGAATAAGATGATCATCCTAGAGTTGTTTTCACAGAGTCAACATAATACTGTGTCACACCACAGAGATAATAATATATTCTTTTTAAATATTAGATTATTTTCACATCAAGTTATAGTCATTTAAAGGATGAATCGAACGCTGTAAATACTTTGCGCATTTACACAAAGAATAGAAGAGATAAATAAACTGTGTTTTTTAAATTGTACTAAGTGTTTATTTAACTGGCGCAGTAGGATTGCAATAAGGCGAGCCAAAAAAAAAAATTTCAGAAGCTGTTGTTGATTCCACCCATTCAATTTGCAATCTGTACAAAAATCGGTCCCAAGGAAGTAAACATTTTTACGAAAACGTAAGTGTTAAACTTTCCTTTTAACTATTTGGAACTTAGTTAATAAGAGCCTGATTTGCAAGACGATGCAAACAATTTTTTATTGTTTGCAAAAACAGAAAATAGTATTTGATGAAGCTTATGTAAATTGTGATTTGTAAAACACAAATTAAGTTCGTATAGATATCAGTCAGGTCGTGAAATTAATATTTGTTCAGTTTGACATAAGTCGGAAAAGAACGAACGGGGAATAAGAAGTATTCTCAAATAAACAAACGAAACAAAGGAACAGGAAAAAATAGGTTAAGAAATTAGAATAAGTAAATTTTTAAAATTTAATGCTAAAAGTAATTATAAATAGCGCAACTACTTATACCAACTATAATAGCGGCAAAAGCAAATGCTGATTTTATTCAAAATTTTTCCAGAAATTGATTATATTTAGATAGTTTTATAGCGATATATGACAGATTTTATAATCAATATGGTAACACAGGTGAGGCGATTTAAGTCTCGGTTAATTTGTATCAAATATATTAATAAACTACTCAAAAATGAATAGGGAATTAGATCTTTTGTTCACAGATATAATTAATTCGATTAAATTTAACGTATTTTCTCATACTATAGATCAATTAGAAGGCCCACAGTCGTTTGTGGACATTTTATTTGGTAAATGTCTTTTCTGTGTGATAAAATATTGAATCTTGTATTTTAACCTTAAATTAATTTCGAATACAAATTTATAAAAATCGCATTTTTTGACAAGTATTATTCATTTTAAACGTCATTTCACATTTTCACGATGCCAAGACGTCATTTAAATAAAGAAACTTTTGATTTAATTGCGTTATTGCATCAGCGAGGGCAATCTGGAGCAGAAATTGCCGCAATTTTTAATGTGTCTCCAAGAGTTGTTAGTAGGGCTCTAACAAGATTCCAACAGGTAGGATCTGCAAGGAGAAGACCCGGTAGTGGATCTGAGAGGAAAACAAATCAGAGACAAGACCGCTACATACGAATTCAGACAAGGATGAATCCGTTTAGAAGTGCTGTATGGTTGCAAACACAGTTACGTGCCGCCACTGGAGTTAGAGTTTCGGATCAAACCATCAGAAACCGTCTGAGGGAAATGGATCTTCATAGCTGCAGGCCTGTGAGACGCCCAAAATTAGCTGATTCCAATAGAATGGCTAGAAGAACTTGGGTTAACCAACGACTAGCAGAAAATTTTCAATGGGAGCATGGTTTATACACCGATGAATCCAGATTCTGCTTATTTAGTGGTAATCGTAGAGTAAGGGTCTGGAGAACTCGAGGAGACCGTTATAGACGCGAGTTTACAAAAGCTGTGGTGCCTTTTGGCGGCGATAGTATCATGGTGTGGGCGGGCTTTACCACCAACGTCTCCCGACTTGAATCCAATTGAGCACATTTGGGACAGACTTCAAGAACAGCTCAACGGACATAATCCACCCCCAGTTAACGTGCAACACTTGCGGGAAATTTTACCGGTGTGTTGGAGAAGAGTGTCACAAGAACACATTAATAATTGCATTATGAGTATGCCCCGAAGATGTACAGCTGTAAGAGATGTCCGTGGCCATTATACACGATTTTAGAATTAATTGTTACAGAAAAATGTTTATTTTGGCTATTGTTAAAAATGTTGCTTATTTCATTTTTGATCATTTCTTAGTAATCTAATGATTTTTCTGAATAAATATACTTGAAAATTTTAAATTGTTGTGTACAATTATGTATTTACCCATACTATCTAAAAAATACAAAAAAGTAAAAATTCCTTATTTATTTTTGAGTAGTTTATATAAACTTAGACACAGTTTTAGATTTTGTTTTCCAACAATAGGCAAGCACTTACGCAAGAGTTTAAACATACGATAAAATATAAGCGAAAATATTCTTGATTTTATGAATAGAGTAAAATCACTAAAAACAGGATTAGGTACAAAAATCATATAAAGCTTGGCACGAGCGACATTAAAAATGGCGCATAGTAGGTTATTACCAAAAAATTAATGAAAAAACGATAGGTGATAGATATCTCTTGCTCAATATAAGCGACGTTTTATTTAGCTTCTTTATCGGAGACAAATGCATCTAAATTCGATTCAAAAAACCGCTTTTAGTGTAGAGAACGAACATTATGAAATGTAAGATTAGCAATGGATTTAAAAAAAAACGTACTCGCGACATTTAAACAAGTAATGGACAATGTTTTAAGAGATTTACAAAATAAAATATGTTTAGTATAAATGGATGACATTATTGTATTTTTGACATCCCTTCGGGAACATATAAATAATTTAAGAGTAGTGTTTAAAAGATTATGAGACGTAAAATTAAGTTCTTACGTAAAACAGTTGAATTTTCTATTACCTCGGAAGGTAGAAAGCTATGAGGGTGGTCTGAAATGTTTCCGACCTAACAAAGATACCAGACCTTTTTTCCTAAAATCTATACAATTCTCCCAGTGATGCTCCCATCTCCTCAGCCCATCCAAATAGTACTCGGCATCTTTTTCTGCAAAGTAAGTGTTTACGAAGGTGATGGTCTCCTCATTTGACGAGAATCTCTGTCCTCTGACCGCAATTTTGAGATTAGGGAACAAAACGAAGTTGCTCAGGGCCAGATCTGGTGAGTAAGGAGGGTGGTTAAGCAGTTGAAACCGTAATTCGTGGATTTTCGCCATGGCAACCGCTGAAGTGCGAAACGACGCATTGTCTTGGTGAAACAAATTTTTTCCTCTAAAAATGTGGCCGCTTTTCTGCAATTTCTGCTTTTAGCTTGTCAAGTAATAATGCGTAGTATGCTCCTGCAATGGTTTTTGCTGTTTGAAGATAATCTATTAAGATAATTCAATTACTATACCCAAGAAACCATCGCCATCACTTTCACAGCCGAAGAAACAGTTTTTGCTTGCTTGGAACCGATTCCCCATTCGCAGTCCACTGTTTTGACTGTATTTTTGTTTCGGGCGTATAATAGTGCATCCAAGTTTCATCTACAATAATTAATTGGCGCCAAAACTCTGATTTATTGCGCCTATACTGCGCCAACAGAGCATTGGAAATGTTCATTCAAACACGTTTTTGGTCTAAAGTTAGCAAGCGCGGCACCCAGCACGCGGACAGCTTTTTAATGCCTAAATCTTGATTCAATATGTGACAAACACGTTCTTTGGACATATTCATAACCTCTGCTATCTGTCTCACTTTAATTCGACGGTTGTCTAGTACCATTTGATCAACTTTAGCGATGTTATCGTCACTGGTTACAGTTTTCTTACGTCCCGAACGCCCATCGTCTCCCAAGTTGGAACGGCCACGTTTAAACTCAGCTGCCAAAAATTTCACCGTCGTAAATAATGGCGCAGAGTCCCCGTACACAAGGTCCAACTCATCTTTAATTTGCGTAGGCGTATTGCCTTTTAAAAGCAAATATTTAATGACGGCTCGATACTCGATTTTTTCCATTTTCACAAAAACGCTCAGATCGACTCACACAAACGATTGTCAAATAACAACTGCCCGCCCAAAATGGCTGAAATTTTGGTAAAAGGTGCGCAGCCGCATTTCCCAACTTCTTTTTACGAATGCTGCCATCTTCACGTTAAGGTCGGAAATATATCATACCGTCCTCCTAAATCCCCTGAATTTAAAACATTTTTTTAAATGTGAAAAAGTGTATTAACAAATGATCCGATTCTTTAATATCCTGATTTCAATAATCAGCCTTTTAAAGTCACAACAGACGCCTCTAACTTTGTGATCGGAACAATTTTATTACAAGGACCGATCGGCCAAGATTTACCAACAGCATATGCTTCACGTACACTGAACCCTGCCGAAATTGATTACAGTAAAATTGACAATGAATTATTTGCCGTAATATATGCAGTAAAAACATTTAGACCTTATTTGTTTGGCACTAAATTTAATATCACAAATGATCATAAACTTTTACAATTGAATTCAGAGGAATACAATTACAAAATTATTTATAAAAAAGGTAAACAAAATACAAATTCTGACGCTCGATCTCGAATAGAAATTAACCTTATTGAAGAAAATAACGGCATACTTTCGTTAATAAATAATATTGATCCTAATCATCCAATTCACAATAATATAAATGTCGAACAAGATATTGAAAATAAATTTAACAAACCAAAAATTAAAATTTGACAAAATATTCGATTTGATCCAGAAACAATTAATAACGATCAAATTTGAAATGAATCCGAAGACGAATGAAATAAATGCTTTCTACATTTTACGACGCTAATTATTAGAATTTTTTACCGAAAAAAATTCGCCCTAACAAATCCGAAGACGATTCACAACTTGCACATACATGTGTTATATTGTATTAGTCATTTATGTATTAGAACATAATATTGTATGAATCATTTAAGTACGAAACAATAAACAGTTATCTCTATCATGTAGCGGGAACGTTGTGTAAATCTAAGATACACAACTCCTCTATTTGTCCATCGATTATTATGAATCTCCGAATATTGTTTGTTAAGAAATAACAAACAATATCGATAACTAGACATTGTACCCTCGAAATGTTATATTAGTTTTAAGAAATAGAATATTAGGACATTCTTGTAAAGACCACTGTAACTAGTGCATTCACATAATCACTTAAAATAAAACTATCTTCCAATTCAGTAGTATTATTTGAAAAAGTGCAGTACCAATTTACGGAGTCACCCCTCCTCTCACACTAATAAAAGTTACAAATCAAACCACCGTCTGAATACGTAACTTAATTCATGTGTCGAAAATCCCGTGTTGACTATTTCATTCTTGGAAAAGCTCTAGGCATTTATAAAATTAAAATTATTTCATCTACTAGTAAATATCCTCAACATAGGTGTATAAGAGAAAAAATATTTAATAAAACAAGATTATTATGGCAGATACCTTTCAAGATTCGGTTATTCAATTAGTGAAAGAGTATGTATAACCAAAAACAACATATTGTTTATATTTTAGAAACGAACAATTAAAAACTATGTTTGCAAAAATTATGTTAGAATTTTTTCACAGCAATGCTATTAAATTGTTAATTTCTAATAAATTATTAGCAGATAAAGATGAAAAGAAACTTAAATTCAAATATTAATCATGAGACAAAAACAAAACACCGCGGAAGTAACGACCTTCTCGCTATTAGAAACCATTTGTATTGGCCGAACATAGGTCAATGTTACAATGTTACTAACGCATGTTAAATATGCCAAAAGGCAAAATACGAAAGACATCCGAATCCTATTACCAATCCTAAACCAACAGAAATAGGCACTCGGCCCCTTGGGCACTTATATATGGACACAAATTTCAATCACAAACATTTTTAACTACTGTAGATCGCTTTTATAATTACCGACAAGCGTATCCGCTTAATTCATTAATTGCAACTGAAGTTGCAACGAAATTTAAAAACAAAGTAATTCAAGACTTTTGTACCCCTCATAAAATTAAAATACATTACATAAAGATTTCATTCCCCTTTAAACCAAAGTTTACGGATATTAAAGAAAAAACGAAAGAACTGTCTTATAACAATAGTTAATGTGTAACGAGTAAAACATTATGTAAATGATCATGCGGACAATTTAAAGTTACTGTCTTCAGAAGTACATAAAAATTGAAAAGAGAAACAATGAAAAGCATTAGAAAAAGTTAATAAAAACAAAGTAGAAATTGAAATCGATGAAAGTTAGATACGAGTAAAAAACCGAATAAATCAGCGCTATTGTATAAAAAAATTAGAATATGGGAATAATTGAAGAAGATTATTTAAGTGATAGTAGCAATAACGCTACTTATACACTACTTATACGCTATAATAGTTAATTCAAGCCCCACACCCACCCTACAGTCCAGACATGGCTTCATGTGATCATTTTCTTTTTCCAACTTGAGAGGTTCCGATTACAACATTCAAAGAGTCACCACGCAGGTTGTGAACAGTCTAAAGCATAAATTAATATAATGGTTGCATTAGTTTTTCATTCAAAAGTTTCTCCATGTGGATCTATGTCAGAAACACACAAAAGCAAATTGCTTTCGAGTGATAAAAGATGATTCCTGTATTTAGCTTAAAAGCTAAATACAGGAATCATCTTTTATCACTAAATATAGGCCTAAATATAGGTTGCGCTAAAGCGCAACTATAGATAAAAAACCCTTTTCACAGAGACAAAAGATAAGAAATGTAGCGAAAGGGATTAATATTTTCAATCCTTTTGTTACTAAATTTCCATATTCATTTCGACGAGCAAACCAAAACGTATTTAAATCTTCAGATATAAATTGCAGTTGTAGCGTTTTGTCGGCAGATATTTCGATAAGCTGGTCGTGAATCTTAACTGGTAACTTAGCACCGGCAACAACATTTTCACTAAACGGATTCAGTACCCATGTCTTCGAGAAATCATTTTTATTTTTTTAGCTCACGCAAATGCATCTGCATGCTATCCAAACTGTGTTGAATAATCCAGCTGTCAAGCTTCTTAATGAAAGCATGAACTATGTCTGTCATTAATAAAATGTTTTTATCACGGCTTTCTAAATTCACACTCAAGTCGTTTAAATGCGAAAATACATCAGCTAAGTAAGCCAACAACAACAACATACACTCATTATTTTGTAAAAATAATGATAATGGCCTTTGCTTATACTGGAAAAATATTATTAACTCATCTCGCAATTCCAATACTCGGGTTATCACTTTCCCTCGCGATAACCATGTAACTTCTGTATGGAAAAAGAGAGATTTTTTATTTTAGTCCATTTCATCGCATAGTTTAGCAAACAGCATGTTCTGTAACGATCGGCTTTTAATAAAATTAACCATTTTTACAGTTTCACAAAGAATTTGATTGAGATTTTCCGACTTGTTTTTTGCGCCGTTAGTATAAAACGATTTTTAATATTTTCATTAATTCACTCTTCTTTCCTGTTATCGTCTTTGCACCAATCCATTTTGCATAAGAAATTTAAGAAAAACTATTCAGTTTCACGGTTGGCTGCATACTGAATAAAAGTACTAGATGCACGCTTCGCATTCGAAACTTGACTAAAGTTGTGGTATTGCAAGAGCCGCTATTATACTGGTGATAGCATGACTTGTTCAAACGCATCCATATGCATGTTCAAACATGCTCTCATAGCGAGTATGTACTATTATATTATCAACATACATACTGTATACGTCAGTATTTTTCTATATTAAGTACTTCCTAGAATAAGACGATCGTCCTGGAGCTGTTCTCACAGAGTCAGTATGATACTGTATCACGCACTGAGCTGACTTTATAGATAATGCATTCTTTTGTCATTCTGGATTAGATTATTTTCACGTCAAGAATAGATAAATCAAACATTCTAAATACTTTGTACTAATTCAAATAAAGAAACAGGTTTTTTTAACGAATTATGTTGTGTTTATTTACTCCTGGTATGAAATACTATTTACTACGATATTTATTTTGCAGGTATGATGTACGAAGTTCTCAAAAACCTATTTTTCGTAACCTACGCTATCGCAAAGGTAAATTAGTCTCGTTGAGAAAGTTAATAAACTAATTTTTTAATTTTAGGACTTTTTATCATGGATACCAGAGAAGAAATACGAATTTTTGCAGCCATTTAAGAAGCTTTTATTAACAATATTTGGGATCATGCTTTTAATAACAGTATTTTTTTTTATTTTGCCCTTCGCAATCTTTCACACATGTCTTCATATTACATTAAAATGGCTACATGGTGAATTATATGGTGAACTTTTGAATGGATGTGACATGCTTTTTGAGATCAAATCCCAAAGAGTTGTAATAAATGTAGTGATGATATTCTCATGTTCAGACAGTCCCCACGTCTTAATTCAGAAATTGACACAACGCGCTAATCAGTTGCACCAATCATGCTATAAATTTAGCAGTGCAATTCGAAACATACTTGGCTATCATTATTATTTGAAAAATCAAGTGAGCGTAGACAAAGTTATAAACATTACAAGATATGATAATAATAAATATATGACCAGAGAGAACCTACTTGATTATTTAGAAACAAAGTGTTCAACAATGACAAAAAATCAAATGTGGAAGGCTATATTTTTTTCTCAGCCTATACTCTGGAATACAAATAGAGAAGACAAACATATCGCTGTCGTATTAAGTTTCAGACATGTTCTGGGCGACTTTCCATCTATTCTCAGTTTTATCAAAAAGCATTTTCATTTAATTGAAGATATTAACATCCAAAACTTCAAACCGAATACGTATGAAGAAGATTTAAATTTAGATAATATAAGTATACTATGGAACCCATTAATTTCTTTACAGAATCAAATCCGTTTACCAGTACCTAACAGTTTAAATCCTCTGATATCAATGTATATCGAAGAAAAAATAGAATATATACCGAAAATTAAACAAATTAAACAGAAACTCAACGTTACTTTTGTTTAAGTATTTACAGCTGCAATATCAAAAAGTATTTATGAATTCGCTTTTCAAGTACGTATTTTTAAATATTTAAAATAGCACTAAAATAGTATATTAAAAAACAAGTTTCATAAGGCACCATTTTGCCGCACGAGATCAGTTTAGAAAACGAGCTGCGATAGTAGCGAGTTTTCTAAAGGGCGAGTGCGGCAAAAGGCCTTATGAAACGAGTTTTTTATACTATTTTTTCCATTTTGCGTATTTTACATTAATAAATTGCTTAAATTGGAATTATTTATTTATTTATTATTATTATTATTATTATTTAATTTGAACCTTCAGAGTTTAATTTTTATATAAAGCATGCAGTTGGTCACATTGATACTTGACATTTTCAAATTTAAATCTTGCTATCCGCGAAGTATATTATATTACATATTATTTATTAATTTTCGTTAACATTACTTGATATTTCATTTAAAAATATAAACATGAGTGACATAGAAACATATATATGTTGTTGTCAATTGTATACTACATACGTTGATTGTGTAAAATACGGAGATATATCATATCTGTCAAATGTACATAAATTCTTAAAATCAAATGACAGCGATGATATTTATTTCTGTATTCGAACAACGCCAACATTGAAAAATGAAAAAAAGCGTATCGAAATGAAGCTCATTTCGATACTGTTTTGGATTTCATAATGAGTTCATTTCGAACGCAAAAAAAGAAAAATTAATAACACAAATTATATTTATAGTATATTAAAAAACAAGTTTCATAAGGCACCATTTTGCCGCACGAGATCAGTTTAGAAAACGAGCCGCGATAGCGGCGAGTTTTCTAAAGAGCGAGTGCTATTTTATACTATTTTTTCTATTTTGCGTTTTTTACATTAATAAATTGCTTAAATTGGAACTATTTAATTTGAAAGTTCAGAGTTTAATTTTTATATAAAGCATGCAGTTGGTCACATTGATACTTGACATTTTCAAATTTAAATCTTGCTATCCGCGAAGTATATTATATTAAATATTATTTATTAATTTTCGTTAACATTACTTGATATTTCATTTAAAAATACAAACATGAGTGACATAGAAACATATACCGTACGAACGCCGGGGAGTGATTGATCTACCACAATGTAGTAAGACGAAGACGAATAGCGAGTTTATGTGGTTAGGGTTGAGAGAGTATATTCAATCGGGTTCTACTGTCTAACTGTACGGGCGTTCCCTTTCTTTATCCAACACATTCTACATACGATCTAAGAACGAATAAAATAATCTCTCTCTAACACATTGAATATTCCTATCAGTCGGTCATTGTGTTCAAGCAAGGCCAATATACTTGCAGTTGGCCAGTCATTACTTATATATCCATCGATCGCACGACGTTGGGCACACGGTATATGTTGTTGTCAATTGTATACAATATACGTTGTTTGTATAAAATACGGACATATATCATATCTGTCAAATGTACATAAATTCTTAAAATCAAATGACAGCAATGATATTTATTTCTGTATTCGAACAACGCCAACATTGAAAAATGAAAAAAAGTGTATCGAAATAGAGCTCATTTCGATACTGTTTTTGGTTTCATAATGAGTTCATTTCGAACGCAAAATAGAAAAAATTATTTATAATACTTAAATCTGATATTTATAATCTTAAATATTGTGGCTGATGTATGAATGTGTGAATGTATGTATGAATAATCCCGTTTATTGTTTCACCGCGCACGTGCCATATACTCACAAATTATTTATTCTCCGGCGACGGTTTTTAATGACATGTGGCACTCGAATATAAATAACATCTTTTTTAACAAATTTATACGTAAATAGACTAACATTAAAATTATACCATTTGAATAATTATTACATTATTGCTTCAGTTGATATGTCTTGTTGAGACTATTTTTCTTAATATGCAAGATAGTATAAGTAAGCAAAGTTTGCCACAGTTTGGCCCAACAAACTATTGAATAAATAACAAAAGTGGGCCCATGAGTTGCACGATCAAATGACGACATAACTCGGAAAATTTACAAAGTTACCGTCTATTGTACCTACTGCAATAATCAACGTTGCAAGGGTTTAACAATATTATTATAGAACATGGTAATTAAGTATTAGTTGTAAACCTAAGTATAAAGTTTAGAATACATTCAGTCGCTCTTATTGGAATTTATTGATGCATATTCTAGGAAACGTTAATTTATGAATAAATAGGCAGATTAAATACTGCGTATTTATTTTGTTCCCTAATAAAGCAAGGTAGAAATACAAATGAGCAAATGAATAAAGTAATAAAACTTTACAAATATAAAAGATGCAGCTTCTTAAAATAGGGGGAAACATTTGCAATTTAAGTATGGCTAAGTAATAAAATTCTACTACAAGGGTTTCAATTTGTAAGTGAACATTATGTTTAGATTCTATATCCCATATTTAGTAATATTTAATATATATGTACATATATATATATATATATATATATATATATATATATATATATATATATATAAAGATAATTAATTCGTGACCTTTGTATGGTATGGTAAATCCAATCTGTTGGCGATTTACCATCATAATATATGTTGCTGTTATATAATTATATATCTTAAGTTATTTAAATATCAGAAAGAAAAAATGAAACTTCGGTCACTGATTATAGGAACGAAAAGTCTTTAATTGGAGACTGTGTCTAAGGAAAAATTTTAAAAAGATGTACAATCGCTTACCACATTAATATTCGTATCCTAAATACTCTTTCGACAACTAAGTTGTCATCCGCAGTAGATAAAAATAATAATCACAGTGTTGAACATGAGGCATTGTAAAGCTAACACAAAAAACCGCGAAACATTTTAAGTACAAGACTCCCACGTATACAAATAATTTTATTAATGTTGCGAAAAATTAAAAATATTATCATACAATGGTTTTGACACAGAAATGTCAAAAAATCAGCCCGGAATTCAAAAGGCAGTCATGGGCAACTTCTGCGGAAGTCTACAGGCCAGATTAGTGCTAAAATGTTAATCGTATCCTGCTGCTACAACTAATGAACATTGTGAAGATCGCGTAAAACACTTTTTACATTAGCATGAGAAAAAGCTGTCAGACAGTTAACGGTCGCGGTTGCTAATAATCTATTCAAAAGTTAAAACATTGAACATTTCAAAGCATTGTTTTTAAGTTTTTCCAATATAATTCATTTGAATACATTTAATGAATACCATGCAAAATCTTATTAGTACAGAATGGCCACTCGTTTCCCGGTGTTTCTCAGATCGGCACATGGAGCAGGTTCCCGAAATAAAAACTACCTAAATCGGCACAAAGTTCGGACACGACGAAAGAGACTATGCCGAAAGTGGCAATGTTCCCTTGACCGGCTATGCCGGTACAGAAGGGAAAAAAATACGTATATATGTCACGATTTGTTTAAGCTTTACTTCACTAGCTTAACTGACGACGCCTAATAGTAAATGGTAGAAACACGTTTCTTAAGCAGAAGTAAATGCTGGAAAATACGAGGTGTATGTCCATGTGTACAGTTACAGACGTGTATATTGCATGTCTCTTTCATTTGTAACAAATGCGTAATACGTGCTTAACGTATTGATATACTTAAACTTTTTTTTGTATATTTGCTGCCATCTGGCATCGTGTTAATGGACTTACACCTATATACGTATTTTTTCCCCTTCTGTATGGGCATAGCCGGTCAAGGGAACATTGCCACTTTCGGCATAGTCTCTTTCGTCCGTCAGATGTCACTAGATTATATGGTGCCACCTAATAGGACAAAATTTGCTATACCTTATGAGGCGATTTGTTCACTAGCTTAACTGATGAAGCCTTAATAGTAAATGGCAGAAACACGTGTCTTAAGTAGAAGTAAATGCTGGAAAATACGAGGTGTATGTCCATGTGTACGGATACAGACGTGTATATTGCATGTCTGTTTCATTTGTAAATATCTAATATTATAATTACAAAATATTATGTCCTTTGTATATTTGCATATTACATATGATGATTGTGCAAAATTATACCAATTATAAAAAAATAAAATAAAAAATTATTCAATCATGCACGCCTTAAATTAATTTTAGAAAAGAATTGAATTGAAGGATATAACAATGGCAACAGTTGTTCGTCCAATGAGAGATGATTTACTAGAAATCGTTAATGGTACTTATAATTTTCAAAGTTTGACAAATAGAGGTGGAGCTTTAATATTCAGTAGTCCTTCCAATTTGAATGAAAATGATTTAAAAGTCATATTAATGGAATTGCCTTGTCGCAGCAAAAGTACCGAACGTACTATGGACGCTTACGTAAGAAGAGCATATGCATTACTGGATTCATAATTAACATATTTTGTTTCAGATGATATTCGCAATACTTAAATATTTACTAACATATTTGCCTGATATGTTGTCGAACCAGTTTTATTCAGTAATTTCGGATTATGTAATATCTGGTATTTCAAATGTAGTAGGCCTGCCCAAAAGTATATGCTGCGGCAATACAATAGAAGATATATTCTTCTATGCACCGAATTTCATGAATATAGGTATGATTTCTAGCATTAAATTCCAAAGCTCAATGGGAGTCTCAATATAAACTACTCAAAAATGAATTAGGAATTTTTACTTTTTTGTATTTTTTAGATAGTATGGGTAAATATTTGTAGTGTATTATATTAGATACATAATTGTACACAACAATTTAAAATTTTCAAGTATATTTATTCAGAAAAATCGTTAGATTACTAAGAAATGATCAAAAATGAAATAAGCAACTTTTTTAACAAAAGCTAAAATAAATATTTTTCTGTAACAATTAATTCTAAAATCGTGTATAATGGCCACGGACATCTCTCACAGCTGTACATCTTCGGAGCATACTCATAATGCAATTATTAATGTGTTCTTGTGACACTCTTCTCCAACACAGCGCTAAAATTTTCCGCAAGTGTTGCACGTTAACTGGGGGTGGATTATGTTCGTTGAGCTGTTCTTGAAGTCTGTCCCAAATGTGCTCAATTGGATCCAAGTCGGGAGACGTTGGTGGTAAAGGCTGAATAATGTCATCTCTGTATATGTGTCCATTGACTTGTTTTCAAAGAGATGGAGGTTCGTACGTCCATTCAAACTAATGCCCGCCCACACCATGATACCACCGCCGTCAAAAGGCACCACAGCTTTTGTAAACTCGCGTCTATAACGGTCTCCTCGAGTTCTCCAGACCCTTACTCTACGATTATCACTAAATAAGCAGAATCTGGATTCATCGGTGTATAAACCATGCTCCCATTGAAAATTTTATGCTAGTCGTTGGTTAACCCAAGTTCTTCTAGCCATTCTATTGGCATTAGTTAATTTTGGTCGTCTCACAGGCCTGCAGCTATGAAGATCCATTTCCCTCAGAAGGTTTCTGATGGTTTGATCCGAAACTCTAACTCCAGTGGCGGCACGTAACTGTGTTTGCAACCATACAGCTCTTCTAAACGGATTAATCCTTGTCTGAATTCGTATGTAGCGGTCTTGTCTCTGATTTGTTTTCCTCTCAGATCCACTACCGGGTCTTCTCCTTGCAGATCCTACCTGTTGGAATCTTGTTAGAATCCTACTAACAACACTTGGAGACACATTAAAAATTGCGCCAATTTCTGCTCCAGATTGCCCTCGCTGATGCAATAACGCAATTAAATCAAAAGTTTCTTTATTTAAATGACGTCTTGACATCGTGAAAATGTGAAATGACGTTTAAAATGAATAATACTTGTCAAAAAATTCGATTTTTATAATTTTGTATTCTAAATTAATTTAAGGTTAAAATACAAGATTCAATATTTTATCACACAGAAAAGACATTTACCAAATAAAATGTCCACAAACGACTGTGGGCCTTCTAATTTATTTATAGTTTGAGAAAATACGTTAAATTTAATCGAATTAATTAGATCTGTTAAAAAAAGATCTAATTCCCTATTCATTTTTGAGTAGTTTAGTTTGATTCAGAAACAGGAGCTTTTTAAATATCACCTTTAATTAAATGAAAGCAAACCAAACAAAACTTTGGAAATGCCTGTTTTTTAAATTAAGATTACTTAATTGCAGTTTTATAAAATTTGTAATCACTTCATTTTGCAACAATAATAATAATAATAATAATAATAATAATAATAATAATAATAAAACTTATTCACTCAACCTACCAACACATATTTACAGGGCAAAAAGGAATTAATCTAGGAAAACAAAAATTAATAATGAATACAGACCAGTATCACAAAAACAAGAAATAGACTATTTAAACTGATACAAATAAATGAATGCGCGAGCCAATACATGCAATAGAAAAAATTATAGAAACATAAGCTGTAGCACATAAGCGATAATTGAGCCATGTACGGAATATCCGACCGCGCTCCAAGTACGTGGACCGTATTCGATTCCTTAACAGCATCACTTCGGCACCGACAAATTAATTTGTTGTAGTAGCGGTAACAAATCAACATCATTCTTAGTTTCATCAGAAAATTATCATTAGCTTCACTTATTCTGAAGGAAGTCGTGTCTAGAACAAACACTTGTGATCAATGAAACGATATGGGTATAGTTAAAGCTTGTAATAAATATATCAAGGGCACCAAAAGAATAAAAGAAAATATACAATGGGAACAAATGCCATATGTACGACAAAGATTATTATTATTATTATTACTATTTTACAGGATTCTTGGCGATTCCAAAATGACGTATTTCTACATATCCCGAGCAATGTTTTTGCCTTCGTCACTGGAACTTCCATCCTTTTAAGATTTTCGAAAAAGTTTAATTCTCACTCTGCCCTGTACTTCATTGACCAGCGGCACGAATGTGACTGTAAATTCCGGATAGTTAGGTCTCATTTGTAAAACCAGGTCTCGATACTTCACATGTTTTTCCGTTTTTCTCCACGATGTTCCTTTCTGCCAGATATTCTGCCACGATCATGTATGTGCACCTACATAACATTCATATCTGGTCTGTTGGCTGTTGATTTTTGCTGTGTTGGAAAGAGAAATATCCTAAGAATTTTAATTTTGCTATTGGAAACGACATATAGTATATCTCATTCTACATACGGTAAGACCATTCCAGTATCTATACCATATTGATGAATCGGATAGAAATAGAAAACTTTCAAAGCCGTATTGTGCCTGATTATACAGGGTGCGGCTGGGAAACTTGCTGATTTGAATTGGACGCCAATGAGCGAAGCGTGGTCAGAAAGGGGTGGGGGAGGGTATCATTAGAAAGAGGGGGTTCTGAAGTTTTGTTACCCCACAAGCCAGTTGTCGTCATGCGTTGGACTAAGGAACAGCGTGCGTTCGCCGTCGAGACCTACTTTTCCAACGGTCATTCGGTGGTCGCCACCCAACGTGCCTTCCGAACTCGGTTCAATATTCATCCCGCGTGTCCCGTTCCTGGCCGGCAATCGATTGTTTCGTGGGTGGACACATTCAGGGAAAGTGGGAGTGTTGCAAAAAAAGGCCCAGGAGGTCAACGGACATCCAGAACTCCAGAACATGGAGTCGATTTTGCGCTCTCCCCGGCGTTCGGCGCGTAAACACGCTGCTGCTCTGGAGATTTCTGATCGCACAGTGAGACGAATTCTTCACAACGAACTCCAGTTTCATCCCTACAAACTTGCTGTGGTCCAACAGTTGAGTAAACGCGATTTTGCTTCTCGCCAAACTGCATGTGAAGCGCTCAGGAACTTGCCAGACGACGCTCTCGTGTTTTTTAGTGATGAGGCCCATTTTCACCTTTCCGGCTGTGTTAACAAACAAAACATGCGGTATTGGAGTGATGTCAATCCCCGCGAACTTCATGAGATGCCACTTCATTGTGAACGTGTTACAGTGTGGTGTGCATTTCTCGAGAGTTGCAATAATTGGGCCTCATTTTTTCGAGGAAGATGAACGTGCCGCTACAGAGAAATGATTGAGACATTTTTTCTTCCACAACTTGAAGAAATGGAACTTGGGGACGTATGGTTCCAGCAGGACGGAGCCACGGCGCACACAGCGAGAACTTCGATGGGGCTTTTGAGGGAACACTTCCACGAGCGCCTTATATCCTTGAGGGGTGACGTACCGTGGCCGCCGCGCTCCCCAGATTTGGCACCCAGCGATTTTTTTTTATGGGGAATCTTAAATCCATCGTTTACAACGACAAACCCCGGACCCTGCAACACCTGAAGGACAACATCCGCCAAGCCATCGCCAATATTCCCGTCGATATGCTCGAAAGAGTAGAGCGCAACTTCAAATCAAGGGTAGATCAGTGTATCACTAATAAGGGCCGCCATTTGCCCGATTTCATTTTTAAAACTACTTAAAACAAAAATTCAGAATGTGTACTATACGATACAAAAAGAATTAAATCGATATATGAAGTACTTTTTCTTTTATTGATTTTTCAAATCAGCAAGTTTCTCTGCCGCACCCTGTATAGAAAGTAGGTGCATGCTTAGATGCATCGTGCTTTCCTTATATATTTTGCAGAGTCTACAACTAACTTCCTGAAGTTGAATACTAGATACTTTCTTCATATAGAGAAATCTCGAGAAGTCTCCTAATGGTTTTCTTTTTTCTTTCTTTATATACCAACAGAACTGAGTGGGCTGTCTTAGCAGGTGGTCTTGCAAAGTGATTTAGTTTATTCCGCGCTTACCTTTTTGTTTTAGTTTATTAATATTAGTATTATTGTTGTTATTACAACTTAATTATACAATCTTGTCTGCATACTAACTTTCGGTGACCTCTATATACTAGAATATAGTGGATCGATGTTCAAATCGAATTATCTAAATGTTTGTTGACATAACGTACTAAAATTTTGCTTGATGTATTTCCGTAAATATTAATATTTATATTAGGTTGCTATGTAAGGCTGCACGCATTAGTTAAATTCGATCGAAACAAATATGCCCATTACAATTAAATTAAAATTTCTTTTTTGTAATACACATACCATTACAAAAAAGAGGAAACGAATTCTTCACTTCCAGTATTTATTATTATTTATATACGAAAGAATAATTTGGAATAATAATTGATGTGTGATAATTTTATGTTCCAGGGTTTGTTTCTTTTATAAATTCTTATTCTGGAAGGATACAATTTACAATAGTGTCCAAGGCTGGTTTTATTCATAAAAGAGAGGAGCTTCAACAAATTTTAGATAGCGTCTTTAGAAACATAGACAAATTATTCAAAGATATCTCTTATGAAAGCTCCAATTTATAATATTGTAATATTTGCAAAATATAATAAATAGAAAGTACTACCTTTTTTAAAGAATATTAAATTATAATTTAATATTTTTTGAAAAAGGCAGGAATTGTCGAAACATATAAGAGTTGAATTATTTTAAATATGTACATATTAAAGTAAGACATACTTTAAATCGCCGACTAACTAAATCTCCTATAATATCTATACAAAGGTCAAGAAATAATTATTTATTATATATATATATATATATATAAATATATATGTATATATATACATATATATATATATATATATATACATATATATATATATATATATATATATATATATATATGTATGTATGTATTACATTAGGAAGTGCAATACCTCCATAATTCTTTCAATTTACCAAGTCTTTTTTTTTCGATACTGAAATTATCAATTCTGTCATTTGTTCAATTATATTATCACGTCCGACATATTGTTTTTTAATTGTTTCATTGCTTTCTCACTTTCACTAATTCTTCTATATTTATCACCATCTTTATATAGTTCTTCGAATGATTTCTTCCAAGTTTATTTCTATAGTATTGACAATCGCCTTCTTCCTTTTTTCTCTAACCGTATTCTTATATTTTTCTATTCGTCTATTATTACTTTTATAGTCTTTCTCTATTTCATATATTTTTCTTTCTATCAATTGTTACTCCAAACTTTTACACAATTTCATACTTTCTCTCCTATTTTCTTTATACACATCCATATCCTTTACATTCTTTGCTTCAGCTACGAGCTCGTACATATTGCTTAATTTTTTTATTTTTGTTACTGTGAAGCATTCATAATCGGAGCAATGATTTTTACTGTGATATTTAATTTCTTTAAGGTTCATTCTATTTTTATCTATTTAAATCGGTGTATATTTATCTTATATTTGACTATTAATATTAACCCAGTATATAATCTTGAATCTTCACTAATACATGGTATATTTTGATGCCTATATATGTTCCAGGAATCATAAATATAATTTTATGGAAAGTGGAAGATCGTGTTTCAAAATTAAAGTTAATATTTATTTATTTAAGAGCTACGGTAAGACCTATTGACACCTAATGCGGAATACAAACCAACTATTATTATATATAGCAGTAATTGACCAAGATTACTAATCTGAGTAGAAGGAGAAAGAAACGAAAATATTTCAGATAAATTATAAATAAACTTTTAATACCATACAATTCGAAGGTGGAAAACGATTTCTCCGAGATTTACTAGACGTCATAAGCACAAATTACATTTTTTTATGAATTTTTAAAACACCATTCATATGCTTTGGTCACTAGAACAAATACAACAATAACAATAAACGTTAATATCAAAATAAGTTGAATCACTTCATAATTTACTCAAGCTTCGTCACATTTATACAATTCACTGGTTATAATACAACGTGTTTCGAGGACATTATTCCAAATTATAATCTAGTGTAATGCAAATTAATTAAGCACCGTTAACACGCGAAGCGTAGGTGCCTACGAACCTACAAGATAATCTCCTAAAGCGATACC
This sequence comes from Melolontha melolontha, assembly GCA_935421215.2. Lineage (NCBI taxonomy): Eukaryota > Metazoa > Arthropoda > Insecta > Coleoptera > Scarabaeidae > Melolontha > Melolontha melolontha. Next base: position 159,105,260 of record OW285237.1, on the reverse strand, counting down.
GCGACGCCAAGAACAACAACAACAATACATTTGTCAGGAAACAGCTGAGACTCGACTTGTTATTGCTGGATTCAGAAGGAGAATATCGGACGATTAAGCAGCATCTTCGATTTTGATGACGAGGGCAAACGCAGGAACTTGTTAATTGGAAAGGTATAACACAAATCGATTAATCCATTAGCATGTCGACCTAATTTACGCCGACTGAAATTCGTACACAGAGTACAAAACCCTAAATGTGAATCTAATCGGTATGCTATCGCCTCTAGTTATTAGTAATTTAATCGCTTGTAAAACAAGAAAGATAAACAGATAAATGGTTTGTTGTGACAGTTCAGAATTTGTAGGAAGGCCGAGCTTTTCTGAAGGGTAATATATTCATGTACAGTTTGTCAAGAAATCGATGTCTTCTCCTTAGTCACGAACAAATATCAATCTTACATTCTAAAATGAAGTCGTACATTCCCGCTTAAAATATATGCAAACGCTACTAATGTAAATAAAATCGCCTTTGCGTAATACCAAAAAAATTAAACAGGTAACTATTCATAAATTTTTGTGCATACGACTAGACTTAAACACTGATAAGTAGAGTGGACCAATTCGGAGCGAAAGCAGAGGCGTGACTTTCAAACTTACTTAAAATGATGACACGATGACCATGAACAACATACTAAGTAATCGTGAACCAATTCGTTAGTCACGCCTCTGTTTTCGTTCCGGATTGGTCCAATCTACTGATAAGTAACGATCGGCACTTAGGTAGACAAGAAACAGCGTCACAGCGTTGGCTTTACTGAAGCCAACGCTGTGACGCGTTAGAATTACATCTATGCGAATATACGTCTATAAATAACTTCACACTAGGATAGCTCTTCATTTATTTATGTACCACATACATATAGTACGCGAAACGCTGGTAAACGCTTTACTGATAAGTATTTATATATGAATAGTAGAATTCTCCCCATTAACATGCATGTAATTTTTGTAAAATATGTGCAATTTTAATCAATTTAATAACAATTATAAATTAGAAATTCACACATATTACAAATTCGATCTACTATGAAGAGATAGCATATTAATGCTAAGAGCACCAAGTGTGTAAATACAATAATACAAAAATGTTATACATGGATATATACAACGCGTATTTCAGAAACGGTTACTTCAACGTGCAGACTCGCTAAGGTATAATAACACGGCCGGCCTTCCTCTCTTCGTCGTCAGATATCTCAAGACATTTTCTCGACACTTGATTTGCAAGCTTGTGTTCTTATACTTAGGTGCAACGACTGGCAATAAGTGCTTCGCCACCAGTAATGGTAACCCTACCGATTTTTCGGTAGATCTACCGAATTTAGGTATAATCTACCGATCTACCGAAGTGCTATGGAATTCTACCGAAATATTTCAATTCTTAAATGGCTAATCTGCACAACAAATAAATAAATTAGAATAACCAATCTGACGGATGTTAGCTACCTATAAACAGATAGGCAGTTACTTTAGGTGTTACTATTTTTACTAATATTAGTATTTTTAACGAAAAACTGTTTCTCATTTTCCTTGTCTTACTCTAAGAAAGAATTTATTTACCTAAAACTGATAATAAAGAAAGAAAAATAAATAAAAAAGATAGATAGCAATTATTATTCATTAAAACCACTTCAATATAAGGGTATTCACCGATGGTTTTATAGGGAAACGTATATACCGTGTGCCCAACGTCGTGCGATCGATGGATATAGTATAAGTAATGACTGGCCAACTGCAAGTATATTGGCCTTGCTTGAACACAATGACCGACTGATAGGAATATTCAATGTGTTAGAGAGAGATTATTTGATTCGTACTTAGATCGTATGTAGAATGTGTTGGATAAAGAAAGGGAACGCCCGTACAGTTAGACAGTAGAACCCGATTGAATATACTCTCTCAACCCTAACCACATAAACTCGCTATTCGTCTTCGTCTTACTACATTGTGGTAGATCAATCACTCCCCGGCGTTCGTCCGGTATATACGTTTAACTTCCTAATCGATGTTATTTATTGAATTCACTTCAAAATAAGGGTATTCACCTAAATACATTTATTTAGGGAAATCACCAAGCAAACACTATATATACGTACAACTTCCTATTCCGTCATTTTATTTTAGTAGATTGAATGTAGAAATCTAGTCGTGCTTTCTTATTAATTAACTAACAAAAATGAGTGATAGTGATAGTAGCAATGAAGGTAGTAGCTCCGGCGTTATTAAAAAAAGGAAATACAACGAAACTTATAAAAAAGAGTGGGAAACGATAGATGTTTTAAAGGCTGGTTAAAAAAAGTGAAAATGGGTTCCAGTACGCAAAATGCAGTTCATGCGATAAAAATATAAATATAATTAGTGGAAAGGATGCTCTCATGAAGCATAATAATTCAGCTACCCATCAAACAAAACTAAAAGCGATTTCGAAACAACCCACAATAGAAGCGTTTGCAACTGCTGCTCCTATATTAGAGGAAGAAGTTAAAAAGAGTAGTTACTTTATTTAAACATAACTTTAGTTTTTATTTTTTTATGTACATGTTATAGGTGAAATACGTCTATCTGCTTTCATCGCCGAACATAATTTACCACTTACTACTATGGATCACTTGACCAAGGTCGTTGCCGCAGTATGCCATGATTAAAAAAATGCCCAAAGACTAGCTTGTGCAAGAAGGAAAACCTCTGCAATAGTTAAAAATGTACTGTGATACGAAAATATGCAAGTATTATGTGATCATCTCCGGACGAACAAATTTTCCCTTATTGTTGATGAGTCGACTGATACGAGCAATATTAAACATCTTTGTATATGCGTAAGAATAAATAACGGTTTCTTTTAAAGAATAATGCTTTGGAAAAATTTCAGTTTTTAGATCCAGTAGTTGTAAAATCAGGATCAATTCAATCTATTACCGACATAGCACTTATTTTCCCGGATTTTTTATACAATTGCGACCTTCAGACTTGAATGGCGTCTTTTAAGAAATACAAACGAAATTAACTCTTTTTCTGATAATGTAGAATTATTTTGGCAAAAAGTAGAAACGACGACATTCGGCGACGGAACACGTATATTTATTTGTCTTACAAAATTTGTTTTTAATTTACTTTGTTTGCCGCATTCTTCGGCCAATGTTGAAAGAATTTTTTCTACGGTCAATATAACACTATATTGGCTCTTAATTTCACAAATATTTGCATTGGAACAAAAGAATTCGTAGATAAATCTATGATAAAAGTGCAATCGTAACTTATCAATCTAAAACCACTATTCGTATGTTATGAAGTTTCAATATCGACCAGAATAGTTAGTTCTTTACTCCTAAATACATTAATCATTAAGGAAGTACATTTTTCTAGATTTTATTTTTGTTTACACGAAAAAGAATTATTTCATATGAGTAAATGCCAAAAAATTCTGAGTTGCTCTAATTTGTCAACAAATCTCAAAGAGGCCAGAAGAGTGAAACATTTAAGCTTAATACAAAAGTATTTTTAATAATATAAAAAATATTATTAAAAATGGGGTGTGAAGAACACAATACAAGTTCTTTTATGTATTTTTGAATGTATCTTCTCCAAAGACGTAGATACGTATTTCACATTTCTACATGATTGTCAATACGCCCCTGTTGGAGAAGACAGTCTTCTCCAACAGGGGCGTATTGACAATCATGTAGAAATGTGAAATACGTATCTACGTCTTTGGAGAAGATACATTCAAAAATACATAAAAGAACTTGTATTGTGTTCTTCACACCCCATTTTTAATAATATTTTTTATATTATTAAAAATACTTTTGTATTATACAAAATTGTTGGGTTGTACCCACTCAAGTATGTTTCAAATTATGTTGTTATTTAAGCTTAAAACATCATCTTTCTTTTCTTCTAAACTAATTATGAAAGGTGCGATAACATTTAAATCAAATCCCACTTTCCTATCCCACCATTTTTCAATCTTGGCTTAAGTGTGTGTCAGACTGTTAACCCACACTTCAGCAGGTACTTGACTTACTTAATTAATTCTGTTAGAAAAATATTACGTCCTTGCTGTGAATGTTGTTTAAGATTTATGTATGTTCCTTGTTGCGTTTCACACAAAACACAAATTATATTACTTTTTCTGGTAGTTTTCACTTATTGATGATGAATATCCCTAATATGCATATTCCTATAGGATATTCTATTAAAACCCTTTGGACACGTTGGGCAAGTAACGTTTACGGTACTTAAATACATTATAAGTATGATTGCACAAATATAAATCAGTTATTTTAATAGTTTCAACTTCTAGCACCTGTAATTAATGAGTTGTGCAACAAAAATCAAATTAATTTTTGCTCATCTAATTGTTACAATTTGAATGTGAATTTCTGTTTTTAAGGCGATTGCAGCGCTAATAACTTGGAACTATTCGCTGGAATGAAAGCGCTGAATTTAAATAATCTAAAAATATATAACTTAATTGTTTTCCCAATATAATCTGTGTGTACCCCTAAATTGGTTTTTGATCTCTTGATCAAGCAGTACACATTACAAAATCTAGCAGTTTTTTCTTTAAAAAGCATTTTCTAAAACTAACTTGTAATTCTACAGTGGCGCTATCTTGTGTTTTCTATGAACCATGTGCCCCTCTTAATGTTTTCCCTTTTGAGTATCAGCCCTTCCCATAAATTGATCCCCTATTTTCAGTCGATATAATTCACCCCGTAAGCGCAATTAATTTAAAATTTAATTATAAAATTTAAAGAAAGTAGCTCTGTATGTTATTAATGAAATGAAAGCATTTTCATTAAACGTCGTTCCCGTTAAATGAATATTTAAAAAAAAAGCCACATTGCACAAAGTTATAACTAAAAGTCTGTACATTTGTGGATCCTAGATCTAATTAACTTATAAATTGCATCCAGTAATTAGCTGTTGGATAATATCACGGTCGACGGTAAGTTTTGCAATAAAATTTTCCTCAATAGCATATCATAATAATATGTATATACAAATATGCTAATTTCTTGATCTAATAGAAAAGAAAGATTCAACTAGGCAGCAAAGTTTACTACGCTAACAAACTACTAGGAGATAAACAGTTGGGAATAGAGTTTAAGATAAGACTATACAGGTCGTTCTAAATTCAATCGACAAAATTTTTGTGGTGGTGGAGGGTAATAAATGGAAGAACTTTTTTAGTATCTTTTTGTTTTGGAAATGCCTTATTGGAAAGTTAAATGGTTTTAAAATACTTCATTTCTTAATCTATTATTATTTTTTTAATAAATGAATTGATTCGGCTTTTACTTGATGAAGATCCATAATTTAAAATAGAAATAAAACTACTGGTCAAATCTTCACTTTTTAATATTTAATCGTAACAGGACAATTGTTTCACCAGTACAGTGGCTTCCTCAGGTACTTACAGCTAAAGAGTACGTTACAAACTAAATTAAAAAAATATATAAAATCAACAAGGTTGGTATTATTTTACAACCTTTTTAAAGAAATCTATGAATTTATACAAGTATTGTCGGTAGCGAGAAAATGTGGTTTAACTGTTATATTATAGGGTACTAAACATGTTTACGCTTACAATTTGTTTTAATAAACTAAATGAACATTTCTGTTATCGTCTAAACAGATTTTAAGTGAATAAATTTAACAAAGGCGAGTTATTTAAATCTAATTGGTCATTAAGTATTTTTTTTTCAATTTACCATAAAATTTATTTGAATATTGTTTGTGTAAGTTAAATGTTAAATAAATTATTTTCACAGTTTATTGACACTGACAACTAAAATGCCTTATTACGACAAGTGATGGCACTTGCATTGTTGGTTGCATAACGTTCCTATGCATTGAAGCATTAATTTTAAAACTGAGCATACGTGTATTCATGTGTTATGTTCAGTGATATAAAAACTCACGGTATATATATAATGTAATAAGACCGAATGCCGTGGAGTATTAACGCACGTTCGGTGTCTAAAATGTAGTAACGCTAACTGCAATTAATAATAATGAATATAAAATTTCAAGAAGATAACTGTATTGCTAGCTCAAACATGATAATAAAGAATAAATTAAAATTAGTAGAGAACAACTTAATCTCAAAGGGTCTAAATGTGAGTTCCAGATACACAAACAAAAACACGTTAATATATAAAATAAAACGAAATAGTCTAAAGATAATAATAAATATATTTAAGCTAAATTCAGTAGTTTTACTAACAAGATACAAAATATAATTTTTAAGCACTAAATATCCAAAATAAAACAAATTTATGTCATAAAATGTATGAAACCTTCTAAATTACAAGATGCAATGGGTTGCCTACTCAAATTCTAGTAATATTGTTTTAGAAATATGGTCGAATTTAAAAACAAGTGTCAAGGCTTGAATTTATTTTACAAATAGTTCTTTATTTTGTTATTTTTAGTAAAAAAGTTTTCCAATTTTCCTTAGTTTTATGTCTTAGTAGGCTCATTTGTAACTAGTAAATACACAATAAACAATATTTTCAAAAAACGATGATTGTCACCTGGGTGCTTGTGTAAAAATATTTCACCTGGGTGGTTAAGGGTTAAGAAAAAGTATGATACCATAAGCTTCTGACGATTAAAGACTTTCGAAACAGAATTCAACGAGATAACTTTACTTGTTTCTGAATGCGATGTAAAGCATCATGAAAAAAATTCATGTGGCAAGTATTGTGCTCTATGTGCCTTGATCTAATTAATTTATCTGATTTAAGAGGGATATTAATAATAGATTGCACATTAAATAAAGATAAATATAATCAATTTCATTTGTTTTAAATTCTATTCTATAAATTTCTATGTCGCATACCAAAATTGCATTATTTCCTTTTGCATAGGATCACGTAAATCTAAATGATCATTCACAAGAAGATGAGATAAAAACATAAAAAATAAGAATATATATTTTGCAATCAAGACTATTTGCCCTTCATTCGAATCAGTTAAAGCACAATAATGCAAATCTACTTCTCAGTGAAATTACATAAATATTAGTTCTTCACTTTCCAGCTACTTAAAGGAAAGAAGATTAAATATTTAACTTTGAAAGTTATTTGCGGGAATACGACATTCTAAAAGAAAAATAAAAGAAAAACTGCACGGTGGAATATAATAAATAAGTAGGATTTTCAGTAACACAGAGTGGAAACTGGTTAATACTCAATCGTATTAAAACTAACTTTTGTACGAAATAAGTTTCACTAAGCAGGTGAACGGTAATTCTGGAATTTTTTTTTAATTACGTTCATGAACTCATAAATTTTACTTATTTTCAAAAGAATCCCAGCTTTTTTGCTTCTTTCGTGGTGAACTTCAAGCGAATTAGGAAACGGAGACGGCAGTTCACAGAAAGTTACCGGCTATCCTATCAGGAGTAAATCCCTCCTAAATTTAGAGATTCGAAACTTATCTGCATAACATTATCGGTTATTTAAACTGGATACTGCAGTAGCGCATTCTAAAATGTACGGACTTTCAAGGGGAGTAATAACAAAAGTAATTTTATTATTCCTGGGAGAGCGACGGATAACGAACTTGTAATTTACCCTCATGTAATTTTTATGAGTCGGAAACGAATATATTCAAATGCGTAGTAAATTAAAAATATAATAAATTCATTTATAGAGGAAAATACTGGTAGCATAAAATTCTACAGTAGTCATAAATCGCAGTAAAAATTTTGTGCTTCTTCGAAAATAATTCTTTAATAATAAGATTCATTGAAATCATTTATCACTTTATAAGTTTTTATCTACTATAAAATTATTTGAAAATAGCTATTCATTAATATAATACCGATTTACTCAAGAATATTTTTAAATTCAGGCCATTAATTTATTAATTCTCTTGAACTTAATTTATTACGAGAGCGGTTTGACTTTTTCGCGTCATCGCTTAGAGTAGGCCGTGAAATTCAAAAATCCACATCGCATTTTGGCAACCCATGCTTTTTCAGTTTACTGTTAGTATTTGATAAAAATGTGACAGAGCGTGTTTCGTAAGCAATTTTTTTTAAATTTTACCCCGCTGCTAATTAAGTGTAAATGGATAACTTTCGACATCGTGAAGTGATTAACATTTAAAGGAAGGCATGTCCTTTACTGAAATCCATTACGATATCCGAGATATATCGGGTGTGGGTTGTCCTTCGTATGCAACCGTCGGAAAATGGCAAAATGATTTTAAGCATGGCAGGACCAGCTTTAGATGAGCCCCACAATGAACGGCCGAAAACACTACAAGTCCATCAATTGTGAATGAAGTCCATGATTTGTTGCTAAACGACCGACGATTGGAAACGTTAGAAATGGCAGAGACAGTGAGCACTTCAAAGGAACATATGCTTTATATTTTGCACGAACAACTTGGTATGATAATGTTTATGGGTGCCGCTATATTTACGAGGGAACAAAGACGTGTTCGCTGTAAAATAAGCATGAATAATTTAGAAATTTTTAAACTCAGTACGACAGATTTTTTGGGGCGATTTGTTAATTCTGACGAAACATAGGTTTATTATTATACACCCGAATCTAAACAACTGTCGAAGATGGGGCCCAAACGTGGAGAACCAACTCCAAAGATGGTCAAAACATCGGCGGAAATCGTGATAGCATCGGTATTCTGGGATGCAAAAGGAATATTGTTGATAGACTATGTTAAAAAAGGCACGACCGTAAACGGCGAATATTACGCAAATCTTCTAGATCAAGGGACCCCAACCTTTTTGTACCTAATGGCACATTCTAGAATACCGGTCGGATGACGGGCATCATTTATTTACTCAAGGTGAATTTATAGTTGAGCATAGTTAATAATACATATACATAATGTATAAAGAAACATTTATTTACAAAAATATAATTTAACATATAAAAATTATTGTTAATATTCTAGTGCAAAATAAATAATTGCTAAATAATACATACAAAATCTACAAAGTATAAAAATTCAATGACTCAAAGTCAATACGCTTTTTGGCATTGCATTTCATTGGCTATTGGAGAATATGATGATATTCCTGCTCGTAAGTAATCGTCAAGGTGTTCATCTGTAAGTCGTGATTTGTACTTTGATTTTATGATATTCATTGTCGAAAACAACGATTCACACAAGTATGAGGAACCTAAAATCCATTTTATTTTACATGATGCTCTTTTCAAGAATGCAAATTTGTTTCTGTTGACTATATTCTAAAAATTCTCATCTAATACAAGAGCTTTTACGACAATGTCCTTCTGAAGATCCAAAATTTCTATCTCCAGTTCTTCTGTTACATTCGGTTACATTTATTTGGTAGTAAGTAAAAGGATTGACAAAAAATGGTGACCATTAGCTCGATGATATTAACTGTTGAAGGCGCTTTCAAACTAATCTTGAAGTAATTGAAGGTTGATAACAAATGTTGATAAGTAAATTTCACAGTCGCCTATCAATTTTTTCATACTTGTAAAATGCACAAGAGATTTCATCTTCAGATGTGAAAACCACAAAGCCAGTTTAGTTTTAAACGAGTTTGTAGACCATATCAATGTAGCTATATGTTTGTACTTTCCGCTCTTAGTGTCCCCTATTCCCCCCACCCCCCCCCCCCCCCCTATTCCCTGAATTCCCCTATTCCGTATTTAAATTATAGGTCCGTTTTATTTTATTTGATCCACTCATTCTAGTGTAAAAATAAGGAGGTCTTTAAAACAACCAAGGAGGAAACACAGTATACAAAAAATAGGAACTTATAATTATGAATAAATAATGACGTAGATACGTCGAATGAACGATTATTTCGCGGCACAAACCTTACTTCTATCTGGCTCTCACAAAATGAGCTCCAGACAAATGTCTCTGTTGTGACGATAACCATTGAAACGGACCTGTTCATTTCATTGTAGATACGGGAAATTAAGTTGGTGAAGATTTGGTGCGAGGGAAAAAGAGTACGGTCACCTTTCGCTTTGTGCTTTTACCAGTGTTGGACGCCGTTTTTGCTTTTGCGTAGTTAATAATTTAAAACGAGAAAACTGTTATATAGTATTTTATTGAAAACTGAAATATTTTTATCGTGGTCGCACAGTGACGGGCGCTATGGTGCTCGCGGACATATGATTGGGGATGCCTGATCTAAATTGTTTCAAAACAGAATATCGCTAAACAAGAATGACTAAGGAATCACTAAGAAGAAAGTGCTCTTTCACCATTATAACACACCTGTTCATTTCGTTATTGTTACTTCAAAAAAAAACGGAGAATTAAGGTTCGAATTAGTGTCGCATCACCTATATTCGCCAGACCTAGCACCATCTTTCATCTATTCCTTAAATTAAAAGATTTTCTCGGAGCTAAAAAATTCTACATAAATGAAGAGCTAATTTAACGGTGGACGAAAATATAATAAAAAATTTCAAAAAGCTTGAACACGGATGTACTAATGTATGGAATTAATAGGAGATTATGTAGGAAAATAAAGTTTGTTTGTTTAAATTATTCCTTTGTTTCTGTACGATCGCCCGAATTAATCAACCCGTCCTCGTAGTTTCAAAAAAAATATGTAGACGACATTGTTTGAGTTATACTCGTGGAATAACTAAAGATAAAAAATGTATAGTTCTAATTCGAATTCTCAAAATATTATTTAGCTTTCGCTCGAAAATGTTGATTGAAATGTTCTTTCCATTGGTGGTTTCTGCACTAATTTTTCATCAAAAGTGGACAAAATCGAAGACAAAATACTTCATTGAAACTGTTGTAATCGCAATGTATATTTATTTAAAATATGTCACCGCGAGCTATAAAATTATTTATTCCTGAAAATGCAACATGGAATATGAAATGATTTAAAGTAAAGCAGTCGAAAATACAATTCCTATATTCTGCCACATTGCCATTAGAATTTCGGCAAATTATATATGTCAAACCCTATATTCTCGCGGGGTATGCTGTGTTGAATCCTCGGTTGACACCTTTTATAAATGGATGGTCCCGTGAAGAACCTCTTTCTAACGGACGTTTCGACGAAATTTCACTCATCATTTTCTAAGTGTTCTTGTCATTGTTGCATCCTGTTCTTTTAAACACGCGCCGGAAGTAGCTTGTCGCCTATTGGTTGGGAAGGGAAACATATATGAATGCGACTGCGGGTCACTCGGTCACCCATTACAAGAGACAAGAGGCCAATCCCAGCGTAACTGCGTGCCAGTTGGTTGCTTACTTCCGGCAGCATTCTCCGGCTTGCATAACTCTACTAACGTTGTTTTCCATATTTGCGGAAGGTGTTGTGCATTGTCCGTTGCCTTCTTTAGCAGTATACTTTACTTATACTTAATATTTGTTTTGCAGTATTAAGTTTTCTGTGGATTACCAACTTCCATTTGTTGTTTCATTTCTACTGCTATTTAATTCTAGTCATAACCATTATTACTACTAATAGTATTTTCTCTCAAAAGTATTTCATACGCAGTAAAAGTATCTGAACGTTTATTTTGCAATCATATTTTCAATGTTCTTTAAATGTTAAATAGGCGAGAACATCTTTTCTCGAACAGTTTCACAATGTTTTAATATATCTAATTTATTTTTAGTATCTTTTCTTTTTGCTATAATTCTTCTCTTAACTTTTTTATTAAGTAATATTTTTTCTTTGTTCTAATTAAATGTGAAAATTCTTTCAATGGAGACTGTGGTTAAATAAAAATTTAAAAAAGGTATATAACCTCTTACCACAATTATTAGTCGTATCCTAAATACGTATTTCGACAACTAAGTTGTCATCATCAGTAGGTAAAAACTACTAATTAAAAGTCACACATGGGGCACAGTAAAGTAAGATAAACGCCTCCGCACAACTACTATACACTGCAACCCTGTAAAGACTAAATTTAACATGCCAATCTCAAAACTACGAGACAAACACTTGCCTCTTAAGGAAAAGGTTTAAACATGTGTTAAATTATCGAACAAGGAACGGCAGAATTCCTCTCTAAAGGAGGCGCCAACTAAAAACGATTTTTAAAAAACTACGATGACCTACTATTAAACTTAAATGAAACACCTTATATTTGCACAAAACACTAGTATATTTAACTATATGTATATTTCATGTGCATTGTACACATCAGTAGTTATTATTTAAACGTATTATTTCGAGTACATGTATAGTAACAAAATCTATATTGGGTAGGGATGTAAAAATTTTCCATTACAAATGGTTAAAAATTGTGGTCGTATATTGTAAAAGCCGAACTCTCTTGAAATTCTGAGAAAGACAAAATTAGGAAGGGGCGTTACATGTGAAAAGACAAGACATCCGACTGTGTTGTGTTATATTAAATAAGAATCAATTAACGTGAAAAGGGTCTATGAATTATTAGATATTGTAGGTATATAATTTAAAAGTTAATTATAAATAGGTGACATGTCATTGTTAAGGAGTTAAGCACTTTAATATGATGTATAGAATTCACGGTTGGCTCTAGGTGAAACATGATTAATAATTTACTAAACAAAACACCCGGTACATTTGTTCCACAAAACGCGAAACATTTTACCATTTCGTGAAACAAACACACCGAGTGCTTCATTCAGCAAACCATTGTTAAGGAGGTAATTTTTGCATTCTATCACGTGTATGGATTCCCACATGTCTATATTTCTGCTGTTACCCCCCCCCCCACTTATAAAAATGTGAATAGACAGCTGAACGGTATTGGAGATTTATCGCTATTCAAGGAGGTATGTTTATTTTTCGCGATAAATATACTTTCATAAGCATCAAGTTCGTGGGGTTTATTAATTCCTTTTATCAATTTCAAACCTGTAATCGGTACATTGTGCAGTGTGCTCAAAGCGTGATTTGCGACATTTGATTTATCCGGTCTATTGTATTTGATATGTGCTATGTGTTCTTTAAAACGTGTTATTATAGGTCGTTTAGTTTGGCCTATATATTTCAAATTACAATCCGCGCAACTAATTTCATATATCCCTGATTTCAAATTGGAATTAATTCTATCTTTAGTATTCCCTAGCAGACTTTTGATGGTGTTTTCGGACCGAAAGGCTACCTGGAGACCTCTTTCTTTCACAACTTTATTAATGTTTTTCGTGACAGGGTGGTATGGTAGACATATGTAGTTTTTCTCTTGGTTACTTTGGGATATCAAACTCGTGGATTCGCGGATTGTATTTTTTATTTTAGTTTTTCTAATTAATTTATTGATTATTTCTATGTCAAAGCCATTGTATGTCGCAATATTTTTAATGAAATCTAGTTCTGTTTCATATCTCTCTTTTGTTAACGGAAAATTTAGTAACCGATTGACTAAAAAGTTAAAGGAAGCTGTCTTATGTTGATAACTATGATTTGAATCCGCGGTGATGAATCTATTAAGGTTGGTTTCTTTCCGAAAAATATCGATTTCTATTTTATGTTTATTTCTGATCAGTAAAGTATCTAAAAATGGTATCTTGCCGTATTGTTCCTTTTCCACCGTAAATTTAATAGTCGGAAATTTCAAATTTAATTGATTAACAAACATGTCTAATTCGCATTTCCGTGTGTCAAAAATCGCGAGAATGTCATCTACATCTGTACAGTAAACGTAGTAAATTAGAATTAGAACTATATAATTTACATTTAAAATTAACTAAAAGCATGAACAATAATGAATTCGAAGATTGGTGTAACTTTTATAGGAAAATTACGGGAATTAAAGACTATAAATTGAAAAAGAAATGTTTAAAACTTAATAAGAAATTCAGAAAGTTATGTCCACCTAAAAAGGATACTAATAAAATTCCTATAAAAGAAACATTAGTGATCAATCAATCATCCGAGAATTTTAGTGATTTAGAAATAAATTTGTTAAATAAAGGGTTAAAATACTGTTTGCCAAGCCGTCAGATTCCTATGGAACAGGTGATTGCAAGCATCGAAACTTCGATTAAGTATTTTGAACAAGGGCCAAAAAACTTTATTCGAGAAGCTCGTAAAACCCAAATCGATAAGAATTTGCAGCAGCACAAACAGAAGTCGGTCAATAAAGAATGGAATATCATTAAAACTCTTAGATCGAAGGACTGCTTTTACCTAAAAGCAGATAAAGGTAACAAGTTAGTAATTATGGACAAAACCGACTATTTTCAAAGAGTAAAAAATTTAATTGCCGAAGGTCCGTATGTAGAAATGAAGAAAAATCCGTTACCTAAAATGATTAATGACACAAAAGACGCGATTAAGAAATGTCCAATTTTAATAACTTCTACCCAAAAGTATAAATTGAATGTTAGTAATCCTGTAGTACCAAGAATGTATTGTTTACCGAAGATACATAAACCAGGTAACTCGATCAGACCTATAGTTTCAGGTATTAACTCACCGACTTACTTGATTTCCAAATGGCTAGTGAATGAATTTAAAAATCTACCCGTTAAACCAGAAAACTTGTCAGTCAGCAATTCTTTAGAATTTGTTAAATTAATTAAAGATTGTGAACTGGAAACCGGGGAAATTTTAGTTTCATTCGACGTGACGTCGTTATTCCCCTCGGTACCTATTCCAGAGACTATGAAATATTTAGAAAGCTTGCTCCACAAGAATAACATTGAACCTTCAAAAATAAAAGAATACATGAGACTGACAACTCTTTGCATGGCGCATAATTGTTTCCAAGTAGGAGAAAAATTTTATGAACAGAAACAAGGCACAACAATGGGTAACTGCCTATCTCCTTTCATAGCCAATTTATTCATGAGTCAATTTGAAGTAGAATTCAAAAACAACGCTAAATATTTCCCTAGAGTCTGGATTAGGTATGTAGATGACATTCTCGCGATTTTTGACACACGGAAATGCGAATTAGACATGTTTGTTAATCAATTAAATTTGAAATTTCCGACTATTAAATTTACGGTGGAAAAGGAACAATACGGCAAGATACCATTTTTAGATACTTTACTGATCAGGAATAAACATAAAATAGAAATCGATATTTTCCGGAAAGAAACCAACCTAAATAGGTTCATCACCGCGGATTCAAATCATAGTTATCAACATAAGACAGCTTCCTTTAACTTTTTAGTCAATCGGTTACTAAATTTTCCGTTAACAAAAGAGAGATATGAAACAGAACTAGATTTCATTAAAAATATTGCGACATACAATGGCTTTGACATAGAAATAATCAATAAATTAATTAGAAAAACTAAAATAAAAAATACAATCCGCGAATCCACGAGTTTGATATCCCAAAGTAACCAAGAGAAAAAGTACATATGTCTACCATACCACCCTGTCTCGAAAAACATTAATAAAGTTGTGAAAGAAAGAGGTCTCCAGGTAGCCTTTCGGTCCGAAAACACCATCAAAAGTCTGCTAGGGAATACTAAAGATAGAATTAATTCCAATCGAAATCAGGGATATATGAAATTAGTTGCGCGGATTGTAATTTGAAATATATAGGCCAAACTAAACGACCTATAATAACACGTTTTAAAGAACACATAGCACATATCAAATACAATAGACCGGATAAATCAAATGTCGCAAATCACGCTTTGAGCACACTGCACAATGTACCGATTACAGGTTTGAAATTGATAAAAGGAATTAATAAACCCCACGAACTTGATGCTTATGAAAGTATATTTATCGCGAAAAATAAACATACCTCCTTGAATAGCGATAAATCTCCAATACCGTTCAGCTGTCTATTCACATTTTTATAAGTGGGTGGGGGGGGGGGGGGGGTAACAGCAGAAATATAGACATGTGGGAATCCATACACGTGATAGAATGCAAAAAATACCTCCTTAACAATGGTTTGCTGAATGAAGCACTCGGTGTGTTTGTTTCACGAAATGTAAAATGTTTCGCGTTTTGTGGAACAAATGTACCGGGTGTTTTGTTTAGTAAATTATTAATCATGTTTCACCTAGAGCCAACCGTGAATTCTATACATCATATTAAAGTGCTTAACTCCTTAACAATGACATGTCACATATTTATAATTAACTTTTAAATTATATACCTACAATATCTAATAATTCATAGACCCTTTTCACGTTAATTGATTCTAATTTTGTCTTTCTCAGAATTTCAAGAGAGTTCGGCTTTTACAATATACAACCACAATTTTTAACCATTTGTAATGGAAAATTTTTACACCCCTACCCAATATAGATTTTGTTACTATACATGTACTCGAAATAATACGTTTAAATAATAACTACTGATGTGTACAATGCACATGAAATATACATATAGTTAAATATACTAGTGTTTTGTGCAAATATAAGGTGTTTCATTTAAGTTTAATAGTAGGTCATCGTAGTTTTTTAAAAATCGTTTTTAGTTGGCGCCTCCTTTAGAGAGGAATTCTGCCGTTCCTTGTTCGATAATTTAACACATGTTTAAACCTTTTCCTTAAGAGGCAAGTGTTTGTCTCGTAGTTTTGAGATTGGCATGTTAAATTTAGTCTTTACATGGTTGCAGTGCATAGTAGTTGTGCGCAAGCGTTTATCTTACTTTACTGTGCCCCATGTGTGACTTTTAATTAGTAGTTTTTACCTACTGATGATGACAACTTAGTTGTCGAAATACGTATTTAGGATACGACTAATAATTGTGGTAAGGGGTTATATACCTTTTTTAAACTAATTAAATGTATTGGTATAATTACAGTAAAACCTCTAATTATGGACACCTCCGACAATCGGACACCTCTAAAAAATGGACATTTTTTGTGGTACGAAATTTTATAATGGGTTTTCTTAACAATAGTCACTCCTAATATTGGACCCTCCATAAATCGGACGCGGACACCCTTTATTTCACCGAAGCAATAAAACATCTGTAAATATATCTCTTAATTAAGGACAGACAAGACGGGCGGCGCCGAATAAAATTTTGCAATTATGTATGTATGTATGTACTTTTATTGCTGCACACGTGGAAGTATATCTACTCGGGTTTTTCCGATAATACAAAGGAACGGCGGTTTACCACTGGCCTACTCGTCAGGTGATAAGTGGAGTGATATTTTGAATCAGTTTGAACTAGCCTTTGATAGTGTCAACATGGATTCTAGTAAAAGAAAGCGGTTAACAATCCAAGATAAAATTGATATTATTGCGGTTAGTGAACAGCAAAGCTTAAGTGTCCGAAAGCTCGCGGAAAAGTTTGGTTTCGGAAAGTCGCAAATTAGTGATATAGTGAAAAACAAAAGTGAAATAAAAGAACTTTTCGAGAAAAATGGAAACCTAGCTCAAAAAAGGAAGTTTCCAAAAACTAGTGGTTTAGCAATCGACGGAGCAGTGTTCAACTGGTTCTGTAAGGTGCGAAACAAAAATATTCCCATGTCAGGACCCCTACTCAAAGAAAAGGCGCTGGAAGTAGCGCAAAGTTTACAACTCACCGAATTCAAAGCGTCTAATGGTTGGTTGGAGAAATTTTGTCAAAGACATAAAATATCATTTAAAAGTGTGTGTGGTGAATCTGCCTATGTAAACATGCAAAATGTAGACGATTGGAAAGTCAAGTTGCAATCAATATGCAAAGATTACTCTCCGAAAGATATTTTTAATGCTGATGAAACCGGTTTATTTTTCCGCGCCCTTCCGACAAAAACATTTGCGTTAAGATGTGATAAATGTGCCGGAGGAAAATCTGCAAAAGAACGACTAACTATATTGTTGTGTTCAAATATGGAGGGTGATAAGGAAAGGCCGTTAGTCATCGGTAAAAGTAAGAAACCTAGATGTTTTAAAGGAGCTCATGTGGATAAGTTGCCGATAGGATGGATATCTAACAAAAAAGCGTGGATGACTTTGGATATTATGTCAGCTTGGTTAAAGAACTTTGATAACAAGATGAAGAAAGAAAAAAGGCATGTAATTTTGTTTCTTGATAATGCCACTTCTCATCCGAAGATTTCATTGGAAAATGTAAAATTGGTTTTTCTGCCTCCAAATGCTACCTCGCATTGTCAACCTATGGACCAGGGTGTGATTCAAAACTTTAAGGTAATTTACCGGAGCATGCTTGTAAAAAGGCTTTTGGCGTTAATGGATACTGAAAATTCACTAGAAATGGTAGAAAAAAACATTACGGTAGTCACTGCATTAATATGGATATCAGCTGCTTGGAAAAAACTCTCGCCTGTGACCGTGAGAAACTGTTTTCAAAAATGCAGATTCAATCAAAGTGACAGTGATCTAAGTGCAGAGTGCGATATAGAAGATAATATACCATTAGCATTTTTATTTCCCAATTTTAACATCACTAATTTAGATTTAAGCACATACGCATTAATTGATAATGAGTTATTTACTGAAAATCCTAATGTTTCCATTATAGATTGTATCGATGAAATTACTGATATCAGTGATGAAATGGAAAATGAGATTGAAGAGGAATTTGTAACTAGTATATCAAATATTTCAGAAGCCCATCAAAAATTAAAAGATCTTGAGAACTATTTCTTAAGCACTAACAGTTCTAACATTGCTAACAATATTTCTCAAGCTCTTCTTGAATGTGAATCTGAGATATTTAAACATAAAATGAAAAAAGCAAGACAAACAACAATTAATGATTATTTCAAGTAAAATCTAGCATAAAATATGTATGTATGTATGTGTATTAAGTATTGTAAATTTTTTTCGACTTTCGTCTTATTATGTGTGATTAAATTGATATGAGAATGAATATTTTTTTTCGTTTTTTTTTCACCTCCACATTTTGGACACCTCCATATATTGGACATTTTATAAGGAGGTTATACTGTACATTCATTGACAGATTAGGTACGAATGATATTACCTACTATTCGCTGTAATATATTACATTGCTATGAAATGATCAAATTCTTTTCGATATCGACTACTTTTTTAAAATTATAATTCATTCTGTTCACCTCTACAAAGAGCACCTATGTTTTTAAAACTGTAAAATGACATACTAGTATCCACATGATCACAGTAGATATGTTTTAAATTTAAGTCATCTTGTATAAATACGATAATTACATTCGTATTACCTCTTATAAAATGTTTTTGCATTCTTGCATATATTTGTGATAAGTAGAGAACGGACACGCTTACCACCCAGTGCAGTACTGGCGAAAGGCTGTATTTCTAAAATATTTAATTTTATTTATATAATTGGAAAACATGATCTATAAAATTACGAAATACATATGTATTTGTTGAAAAGTTATATTTTTAAAGTTTTTAATTTTATTTCTATAATTGGAACATTTTTATTTGTTCATTTTGTCGTTCAAGTTGAGTAAAGGACTATTAATATTGACTAGCAATAGTTTCTCAAGGTTTTCTTCTGTCAATTTTGTTCTCTTTGAATAAAGTACATCCTTATAAATAGAAAACGTCCTTTCTACATCGCAACTGGTTATAGGTGCATACTGGAAATATTCTTTTATTTCTTCATATTTAGCCGTTAGATTTTGTGGAATTGTCTCCATACATAATTGCCGCAATGTAATTAAATCTGGATTTCTATTAAGAATTGCTTCAAACTTTTGCCGGAGGCCACATCCGAAGTCACTTGGAATACTTTTCAAATTATTAACAGCCAAATCTAATGTGGTTAATGCGTCATTTAATTTGAGATTTCGATTTTCAAAATAACTGATTAGTTTTGGTAATTTTCCAAAGTGTTCGTGAAGAAAGTACAACCGATTTTTTAAATTTGGGATTTGTGTGAGCTCCTTGCACTCACCAATACTTCTAGCATCCTCCTTTAGCAGTGTTACGAAATGTTTTAGACTATCGAAATTCTCAGCATAATAACTAGTAGCTTCCAGCCATGTTCCCCATCTAGTTATTACTGGAGTGGGAGGCAGTGACAGAGATGAAAATCTTTCCCTGAAAAGAGCTACTCTCAATGGTGCTTTTCTGAAAACATTTTTAAAAGCTGATACAAGTCTATCAACTTCCGGAAAAATGTCTTTGATATATTCACAGATTCTGTGGAGAGCATGTGCTACACAAGTAATATGCAGCATATTAGGATATGTTTTCTTCAATAGTCTGCCTGTTTTTAACATATACGCAGCACTATCACTGACAAATAAAAGTATTTTTTCTTTGTACGTGGCGTCCGAATGAAGCATTTTTTGCATATTCTCCTTAATGGTTTCAGCAACTGTTTCCGCATCAACTCTATTTATAACACTTGTATACTATAACACTTATAACACTTGTTGCTATTACATATGAGTTATAGGGAATAGTTGGATGTAGCACACCAGCTACAACATTTACCATACAGCGTCCTAACATATCCACCGTTTCGTCGGCGCTTATCCATATGTATTGATTTAAAAGATGGCTTCTAATGCGTTCTACAGTTCTCGTATAGCACCTAGAAACATAATATTTGCGTAAAGTTGATTCATCAGGAACATTTCGACCAGTATATTTTTGAAGAAATATTTTTAAAGTGGGATTGCTAAGTTTATTTAATGGAATATTAGCCGCCATAAAAGTTTTACAGAGTTCAGATGTGTTTGCGATCCTAAGTGACGAATTTTTGACGATATTTTACTGATTTTGTAATAAATTTCGGAATCACTGACAATGGACATACAATCAGTATGACCGTCAATCCAACTCGCCATTGTTTTACAATGCCGTTTTCGATATCCTTCCATATCATGTCTGAAAAAGTAACTTAAACAATGCTCTAGATCTAAATAAATGAAAACTAAAAATGTGTGCGTAAGTTATTGAAACTAAACGAAATTCAATCCACACTCTTACGTCGAAATAATTGATAGAAATAGATTCAATCAAACGATATTAAACAGGATCTATCACAAAAATTACGATGTAATTAACAGTTAAAACTATGAAAACAAGAAACTTACTCACAGCACTTTATTTATCTTACGAAATATAAACTAATAAATAAAATACATTATAAAAACCCCGCTTCTATCTACGCTCATGAAAACACTTTAAAAAACACTATATTCTCCGAATACAATAGCTTGTCAATTGTTATCGCGGCGAGACCAGGTGTCCAGAGTAAGTCAAACAAATACTTTATTGAATTACGCCGAGATGTACTGAGCGACGTTATACACAATTCCAATTGCCGATTGCGTTTTGTAGAAATTGCGTCCGTTCTCTAGTGATAAGTAGAAATTATCAATATTACTACAATACTAAAATACTCACACATTACATTTTGTTTATCACAGGATACATTAACCTTGACTTCATTAGAGGGCATTACACTTTATACTCAAATTCATTACTACAACATGAATTAAAAGATATTCGTTTTATCGGTTCCTATAGTTTTTTTTTAAATAAACATATTTAAATAAACATATCTATAATGACTTAAAATAAACGTATATACTTTCAAATGAACGTTCGATTAGTGTAGCCATCACATTAGTTTTACTATAATTTGGTGGTTTAACAATTGTACACCCCTGATTTAGACGGAAATAATAAACTATGTTTTTGATCATTCTTTTGATCCAGCGCATTCCAGTCCGAATATTCAACTTTTAGTGATACATTCTGTGGCTGGTATAACTCTCATGACAACAATGCAAATTATAGAAATATATATACACAGACCACCTATTGGTGTGATCATTTAGTAATTTATATTAAAAATGAAGTATTATTTAGGTAATGGACTTATAAATAATGCTATTGATTTTCTACCTTTCAAACTATACATATCTGGTTATAATTATTGCGGTACTGGTACAAAATTTCAAAAGAAATTACAACGCGGTAATTTGCCTGTAAGTTAAATGCAGCTTTTAAGGAATTAGCTATGAAGGCTATGAATCTGTTTCAAACATCCAATACATCTTCAGGAGTGAAAATTGCATTGCTAGGTATTGCGTGGAAAAGTGAAACTAGGTATATGTTATTCAAATAATAATTTTACGAAAAATAATTTAAAATTGAGTGAAAATATAAGAAGAACAGTTGATAACGTATATAAAAGTTTAATGAAATACAATTTGATACAGCAGACAAAAAAAAAGAAAAAAATAAATAAAATTTCAATTCCTAAATTCTAAATTAACAAAAAAAAATAGAGCACGAGTGTTGTAGGTTAAAAGTTAAAAGTAATTAACAAAAACATTAAGAATAAAATAAATTCAATTGAAGGAGATCATGATATGCGCATGGACGAAAGTTCAATTTTAGAAAGTTTACGTTTAAAAACTACACGTACTCTGAAATTTAAAATGGATGTAATAAATGTAGGTAACATATTTTTTGATTCTAAAAAACAAAAAAAAATTGAAGATTTTACATCACCAACAATAGTTGAAACTGAATCTAGAGCGCTAAATTTGAGTATAAAACGTAAAACACGATGGTGGCATAAGTAATTCTTTTACTAAAAGACATAAAAATTACAATTTATTAAACTAAATTAATATTTTTTTTGAGATATTAAAGTAGGTAGTATCTTCCGAGGGAGAAAAATAATGAAAGTGTGGGAAAAAAAGGAAAATGTTAAAAACAAAAGAAGAAAGAAATCTATCTGTTCGTCTAATAAACTTTGTTAAAGTAGCAAAGAGAAGTATTAATGAACAAATTCCGAAGACTATAAAAAGTGCTATTTTAATTGCAGAGATACCAACGAAAAAACATCGTTTGAATGTAAAAAATGTAAGAAACGAATAATACCTGTCCCTAAGAGTGGTGGTATATTATCGCTAATTTCTATATTTGCATGTTTAAGGGCATTAGATGCATTATAGTAGTGCTATTATGGAAGCAATTGCTATGAAGACCATTTAAAAAATAATTAGGATTACACTTACACTCCAATGAAGTCATACGTAACTATCCACAACAACGAGGTAAATTAAACTGTGCTTTCCTGATGAGCTTTACAAATGTAGATTTACAAATGTAGACATAATCAAATATATAAAAAATTTAAAGTACAACACTTTCGAGGAGTATTTATGAGACAGAAACTACCTCGAAAAATTCGCAAAATTACAGAAGCTGGCATAATAATAAATTCAGACAACTCACATTCTCCTGACACACATTAAGTGATGTATAAAAAATTTTAAAAACAATAGTTATTTACGATACAAGTGTTAAAAGTGCGATTTTATTTCACGAGTAAAAGTTTGCGACACGAGCGTTAGCGAGTGTCGCAATTTACGAGTGAAATAAAATAGCATTTTTAACATGTGTATCGTACAATATTTTTTCTACAAACACATTTTTTATTATAAAATATAAAGAAACTCCACTGACCAAATTTGACAGCTCATGAATACGTTTTGACACAACTGGACGCAGCCGTTAAATTACGTCAAATTAAGTCACAATTCATACAAAAGATGAGTTCGTATTTTAATAAAGAAAATGAAGTAATAGCGAGAATAATAATTCTGAAAGTACTGGAACACAGGAAATAAATATCTCGAATTACACAAACTGTACATTTAATATTAATTACACAAGTATACACGGTTTTGGATCTAAGCAACCAAAAGCTGTTTCTATGGTTATTTGGGGCGCTGAATCCGAATCTGCACTCCGTTTTTTGATTTTGGTTCTAGTTTTCGAGATATTAAATAAACACAATTTTTACAATTTTTGACAATTAATCTCTATTTTATTCATTAAAAAGTGTTAAATTAGAAATGAAGAGCAGTCGAACTGAGTCGCTTGTACTGTTTTGGATCTGTTTCACGCATTAAAGTCCAACAGTAGTCGCTCATTATGCCCTCGTCCCAAAATCCTTGGTATCGTTTTTCGATTTTCACCAAATCTTGGTGTAGTCGCTCTCCTTGCTCGTCGCTTGTATCACCCAAGTTTTCAGGAAAAAATTCGAGATGGGAATGCAGAAAATGTATTTTGAGAGACATTCGAGCTCCAATCTTGCAATAATTTTGCAACAAACTGTCGATTATCTGCTTGAAATCCGGGGATTTGCGGTTACCGAGAAAGTTGTGAACAACATCTTGAAATGATACCCATGCTGCTGCTTCATTGGGCGTTAAACATTTTGTAAAGTTTCTGTCGGCCATTAATTTTCGAATATCAGGTCCGACAAATATTCCCTCTTTGATTTTGGCGTACGACAACTTGGGAAATAACTTGGTCAAGTACTCAAAAGCCGGTCCTTCACGGTCAAGCGCTTTGACAAAGTTTTTGATAAGGCCAAGCTTTATGTGGAGAGGTGGCAAGAAAATGTTCTGTGGGTTCACAAGTGGTATAGAAGAGACGTTTTGTTTTCCTGGTTCATAATTAGTACGGCTTGGCCAATCTTTTTTCACATAATGTTGGTCAGTTGCACGGCTATCCCACAGGCACAAAAACAGCAAAATTTGGTAAAACCAGATTGCATCCCCATTAAGAGACCAATAACCTGTAGGAATAGTATATAAATCATTTATTCTTTAAAATTGAATTGAAATTTATTTTCAAACCTTCAAATCGCCACAAATTTTCCATTGATGCTCTTTATATTTAATCTTGGTAAAAATTTTACATATTGTATCGTAGCATTCCTTCGTTTGTACTGCATGAGCAATCGGAATTGATGGTTTTATATTTCCATTGTGTATCAGAGCAGCTTTCAGGCTGTATTTTGAACCATCTATGAACAAACGCCATTCATTTACATCGTATGGAGTATTCATCGCATCAAACAAACCGTTGATGTCATAGCAGAAACATATATTCTCCTCTTTTTTGAAAAACGGTAAAAGCGCCTCATTTCTGGTTCTATATATAGTGACTTTTGTTTGAGTGTCAAAATATTTCCACTCCTGCATCCGTGATGCCAGCAATTCTGATTTTTGTTTTGATAAATTCAAATCACGAACCAAATCATTGAGTTCACTTTGCGAAACTAAATGTTTTTCCTCCATGTTAAAATCGCTTCCACTGTTCGTCGGTGATGAACTACAAGTTTCCATGTAATTTGCACTCGTACCTGGACAAATTGGCAAAGGATCATTGCTCGCACGGGGAACTGGCTTAGACACTGATGATACTTCAGGATATTTATATTTTGATAGTTTTTTTGCATTTACACCGACGACATTCATCAAGCAAAAGTAACAATCATCTACATGATTTTTCGGCTCTCTCCATAATATTGGCAATGAAAATGGAAAACATACTTTTTACCGCGTGACCACTTGTATAATATTGTGCTACACGCGTTACAAAACAATTTCGGTACCCACGGCTTGTGAGTGTTTGATACAGAGAAACCAAAATAATAATTTCTGATCACATTAGTAATAACTAGAGCTGAGGATGTTTGCGGTATAACCATGGTTATATCATGTAACCATAGTAATTTACTATGGTTACATGATATAACCATGGTTATACCGCAAACATCCTCAGCTCTAGTAATAACTTTACCACTTTTTCTGATCATATAACATCCGCAAACATAACAAAAACACTTTGAATCAACTTTACAATTCTGTCTTTGCATTTTCACACGTTTTGGATTCAAAAAAAAACTTTAAAAATACAAATTAAATATTGTTTCTAGCGACGCCAACAGCTGACTGTCATTATGATAGCGCAATGCTGCCAACATGCGCGAACTCACAAAGTAGAACCAATTTTGAAAAACGAAACCCGGATTTGAATTCAGCACCTCAAATAACGTCAAGATTTGTTCTCATCTGCTCTGATCCAAAAGTTGACCGGAATTTGTAAACTTGTGTTATCGAAGAAATATGTAATTTTCAATAATTTTAATATATGCTGTCATTTTTGACAAACTGTCATGTCAATTTACTTTTAACACTAGTGTTAAAAGTACTACTTTTAACACGCTACGCTATAAAATCGCATTTTTAATTGAAGATAGCCGTGTCAAAATGTCAACTTTTAACGGTGTTTGTAGAAAAAATAACTTATTTTGGTTCTTACAATAATCTTAGACCGCCAAAGGAGATTCCAATCGTATGGAAATGTTATATCTACGATAAATATTAAATACTTAAGAAAAAATCTAATAATTGTGAACATCTTTGTATATAATTTCAATTAAATAAACTAAATAAATAAACAAAGTTGTGTTTTCAATTACGGGAATACGTAACAAATTTCGGTAGAAAAGTTTTCGCACAAATATGGCCGGACCGTCAAAACGTGTTCGTTTGGGTGATTTAGATTATTAGGAAATACTTCACAAGTGGTATGACGAAGTAGATAGTGATGCTAGTGACACTGACAATGTCCCCGAGGACAACTGCGAGAACTCTGATCATGGTGGTGTCAAATCCGAACAATCAGCGGACAGTAGTGATGAAAGTGAAGATGATGTGTCGCAAATAAATCGTATAAAATATTTTTATGCCAAAAATCGATTTAGATGGAGGGAAAACTCAAGTACGTCCATCATCTCGTACACGTCAACACAATATAGTTATCGAAGTACCTGTTCTGAAAACCAAATCTCAAAGAATCGACGCACAAGCAGATCCTTTATCAGTGTGGCAGATGTTATTTAGTGACGAAATTATAACATATATTATATACTGGACAAATCAAAGACTTACTAAGACAAGATCCGAGTTCACTAATCAAAACAGGACTTAACTAAAAGATATTGACATTATGTAGTTAAAAGCTTTTATCGAATGCCTCGTGTATACATCGATTTTCAATTCAAATCATGATAATCTAGAAATATTATTCGCAACTCATGGGACTGGGAGGGAAATATTTAGGGCTGTAATGAGTCGCGAAAGGTTTGGTGTCCTTTTGTCATCTCTACGGTTACTTGATAATCCCGAAGATCGTGATCGACGCAAAAATGAAAATCCTGCGGCCGCAGTATTAGAAATACTTGAAGAATTTATTCAAAATTGTCAAGACTGTTATGGAATTGGATTATATGTACGTATTGACGAAATGCTTGTTAGTATTCGGGGACGATGCCCATTTAAAGTTTAGATGCCTAACAAACCCGACAAATATGGAATAAAAATAATGTGTCTTACGGATGCCAGAACAAGTTGGTTGTACAATGCATATATACATATATATATATATATATATATATATATATATATATATATATTGTGGCAGAGACACTGATGGTATTGGACTTTTAGCTGAAGAGAAAAAGTTTTCTAAGTCAAAACAATCCGTAATACGTCTTGCTAAACCTTTATTTACTACCAAACGCAACATCACGGCAGGTAGTTGGTTCTCATCTGTAGAGCTTGCTGAGTTTCTTTTTTCAAACGGATTTACGTACGTTGGCACACTAAGAAAAAATAAAAGCGAAATTCCAAGTGAATTTTTACCGAACAGAAAGAAAGAAGTGGAAAGTTCTCTGTATTGATTTAGAGAAAATTTGACCATGGGTTCTCATTGACTCATAAAGCTAAAGCTACCGTTTTAATTTTTTCAATGCATAATAGAATCTTCAATGATCCTGAAAGTAACAAACCGGAGATAATTGAATTTTACAATAAGACTAAAGGTGGTGTTGATTCTTTCGATGAAAAATGCGCCAAAAGCGCTACAGGTTGTCGAACGCGTATATGACCTATGGCAATATTTTTTCCGGATGATTGATATATCTATTCTTAACGCATATATTTTGCACCAAAGCTATAGAGACAATCCAAAAATACCAGACAAATCACCATTTGCAAAACAGTTAGCCAAACAACTACTTGAAGAACACATGAAAAGACGAGCAGCCGACACACATATACATTGAGAATTAAGGGACAATATTCGTCGAATTCTTGGAATTCCTGACGAGCACGTGCAGGTAGATTACAATCAATATGTTCTAGAACAATGAAAATTGTATCATTTATGTCCAAGAAAAAAAAATGCACGACAAAATATCTATGCAAATGCAAGAAGCCTGTATGTCTACAGTGTACGATGTCCGTCTGCGTGAGTTGCACTGAATATCTCTAACTTTTTATCTTGTGCTGAAATATTTTAGTTTTAAGATTTTGCTATGTATTATTTTTTTAGCTTTTTCAATGTTTTATGTAACAAATACATTAAAATTCTAGCAGTGCCATTTTTTATTCAAAAACCTGATTCCCTCTGATTCAATAGAGGTTATCGTAAATCTGTTAAGTGTTTTAAATAATTACTCAATAATGTAATTCTCAATACTTCAAAGATTATCTAGAAATACCTGCTACAAAATATATTTAAGAACTTTAGAGTTTGATGACCCAATACCGATAGTAGTCTGCCAGACGGCACCTCCAAGTTTATGCTCTGCATATCGCACCTCCGGGGTTAAGGATTAAATTATATTTAAAATCATCTAGCATGTTGAATCAACTTCAGCACATCGATAACTGCAATTATGGTTTCAATTGGATAAGCAAAGGAACCACCACATAACTTCCTAGTTATGGGGCATTGCTTATGTAATAAATTCCCGAGAAAATGTATATCGAAGTTCAGTCCAGATCACAAGATATTGCATCTTTAGATATTATTTTATGTTGATTTGTAAAAGGACCATCAGAACTAATAAGGCACTATAAATAGAAGACTATGAATAATGTTTTCAATGTCACTTCGAATAGATTTCTGATTTGTTTTTTGTTTTTTTTATTGTACCGGCATCCCATTAGGCGTTTTCAATTATATTAACGTAAGCACAATTTCTCGTAATTCAAAACGCACAGTATATACGCTGACCTACGACAATACATATGTAAACAAAATGCACCAATTGGTATAGATCAGCGCTTTCTTATTTATATGTCACTTCAGCAAGTTCGGTAAACTAAATCTACGCCTAATTAAAATTCGTTATTCTAAATAAGAAAATAAGCAATTCATTCAGACATATACATATATATATATATATATATATATATATATTGAGGCATTGCAAGAAGGATTCTTTCTCTGAAAGAAACAAAGAATATGTAACCATAATATTTATACCATAATGTTTATATCTACTTTGTACTTAAATATCAAGAAGGGGAAAGATTGATTCAAAGAATAAATACGTTATTTTGACGACAAATTTACCTTGAAATAATTAACTTATTTTTCTAATTTTTTTTATTATAATGTTTATATTCATTTTTCTTTCAAATACATATTTAACGCGTGTTTATTCAAACAAATGTAACGTATTTATTTTCAAATGCATTTGAACGATGAAGCCCCGCCCACAATTTCAACGGTGCAATAACCCGAGAATAAACCGATATTGACGGAGTGTTTGTAAACACATAAAACATATGTTATTCAACTAAAATTATCTTATAAATCAAATTGTAATTTTTTCAACTGTTTTATACTGTAAAATTGTCTAATTTAATAATATTAACAAATTTAATGCAAGTAAAGAATGGGGCGATTTAGCGGAAAGTTATGCAATTAAAAACAAGTGAAAAAGCAAGCGTCGGTAATTAGTCGTCACAGTGAGAGGTCACGTTTTTTGTGCTCCGTAATAATTAAAATAATTTGGCGAAATTATTAAGTGAAAAAGATTTTTAATAATACAAAACGTTACACCTACCTACAAACTACCTGTGGACAAAATTTAACAGCTGCCGACCAAATAGTCCGAGAGTTACGAATTTTTAAAGTTTTACCCGCCATAAAAAAATCTCACCGTAGCTTGACCAACATCTTTGAACGATCGAGATCGGTCATTCGCTCTAGACGCAGTCGGACTTGGAGATTTCAACAAATTTCAAGTTATCCCGAGGGACCGTAGCAGAAATATTCTCCAGTTTCCCGTTGTGAAGACGTCTCCAGAACACAGGCGCAGGAAGCAACGGGGGTTATATCCGAAGATTCAGGTTTTTGCTAATTTTAACAAAATTTCCCGCGCCATTTTTACTTGCGCATGTACGTTTCTAGAACTTTACTTTGTTTATTCCATAACTAACTATTTACATTACTTTCACCGATATTTTACCACTGTAATTTTTATTCAACGTATTTAAATATTGGCATCTATTATTTGTATTTGTAAAACTTGATGCTATGTAATTTTTATAAACTATTTTGCTAAGACAACACATTATTGCACCTGTCTTACACCATATTGTTATACTGTACGAATACCAACCGTTGAGTGTGTCTCCCTTAATGTTACTTGTGTGTCACGAAATTATTAATATAAATTTCTCAAACTTTGCAAAATCTTTTATCCCTAATAAAGTTAATTGTCAATATTTTACTTTGGTTTTTTTTGTAATATACTTGAGATATTGTTCCGTTCCCAACTAAATAAAAACTACGTAAATAAAGTCAAAGTGGAAAGAAGTGAACCTACCTCAACCCTGAAGAAAACAAGAAGCTAGCCGAAGATAATAAAAAACAGATAAGTATATATGAGCCCGATTTGAATTTTACATGACTTTTTTTTTATGACATTCATTCATTTTATTTTACCGTACGTAGAAACATTTTTATATATATTAACGTCATTGACATATTACATTTGTCAGCCCAACTTTTGGGGCATTGAAACATTACATTTAGAGCCCAACGTTTTGGGGCAGTTATAACCATAATAAACATTTTTATTTATCAGACAAACGTAGAAATATTACATTTGGCGATCCCAACTTAGTGGGGCAATTTAGAAATATTACATTTATAAATTTAGAAAGATTACATTTGCCTGCACAACGTGGGGCAATTTAGAAATATTACATTTGGCACCCGAACGTTTTGGGGCGTACTTCCACTCCACACTTCAATAAACAGTCACTCTATTGCTAAAAATATTAAGAAGGAACACTTTCTCAAGTAACAAAGTTTCGTGGCACAACGAATCAATAAATAAATAATAAAAATAATAAAAAAAAATTAAAAACAAAAACAAGGAGAACCGTTGTATTCGCATTTACCATACTGTACTATTTGTCTATGTATTTGTTATTTTGTCTTTGTGGAACTTCAGAGAAAAAAAGCACGGTTTTGTATTTCAAGGGATTGCTGTTTTCGAGACCATCTGTAAGATATTTAAAGGTTGTTACAGGGAAATATTAAAGTGCAGATTCATATTTCTTTTATATACATATATTTTTGTTATTTGTCATTGCATTTACGTGTGTAAATTAAATCTAATAACATTACAAACAACAACATTTTACAACTAACATATTTACAATATAATTACATCTACCTGCACTAATACTAATATAATTTACAAACTAACTAAATATACTCTAAAATGGATACTAGACACAGAGCTAAGACCCCGAAAGACGCAGTGGAAGAAGACCGGAGTGAACAGGGGGACATTACAGTACCGCAACCGTCCGTTTCAGGAGAGGCCAGTGTTTCGCCTGATAGTAAATTCATGGACATGTTTAACATGTTAATGGCACAAATGCAAGAAATAAACAATTTAAATAAAGAATTAAATAACAAATTAGACACCAACAACCAAGAATTAAATACCAAATTAGATAACACTAACAACAAAATAGATACTAATAATCGCGAATTAAAACAAGATATAAATAATTCAAATAAAGATTTAAATACCAAATTAGATACTAATAATCAAGACATGAACACTGCCAATAAAGACCTTAATAACAAACTAGATACTAATAATCGCGAACTAAAGCAAGACCTAACGAATTTAAATAGCGAACTAAAACAAGATTTAAATAACTTAAATAACGAACTTACAACGAGATTAGAGGTTAACCTAATTAACATAAATGAAAGAATAGAATTAAACAACACCAACATAGAAAAGAAACTTAATACATTTAAGGGGGATATCGACGTACAAATTGCAGAAATCACCGCAACACAAAAGGCCATGGAACAGAATGAGTTGAAGTATCTCCTAAAACTAGATGAGACCGTTAAATCACAAAATTTACAGTGGGCACAACAACTAGAAACTTCAACCACTCAAATTTACGAAATAACCGAATCAAAAATTAATACTGCGAACAAAGAACTTCACAAAGACCTAAATCAAATAATACTCGAAAATAACTGTACATTGGATACAAAATTAACAACATATAATCAAATCAATGAGGAACAGACCCAACTATTAAGACGCGAACTTAATACACAAATTAATGAAAATAAAGAAATATATAACCAAGAAATACAGGCGGTGAACTTAAATCTAGATAATATGAAAACGGTACAAACCGAAAATTATAATGAAACGCAGCACAACTTACACCAGCTAGAAAATAAACTTAGAACTTACACAGTACCTATACATAACATAAATGCAGGTAATTCGATAATAAAAATCGAAAACTTACAACATTTCGACGGAGATATGACTAGAGTACACCCCATGGCGTATTTAAATGGGATACTACGGTATTTAGAGGATGTTATAGACGAGAAACACCGGATCGAAGTAGTGCGAGCAACATTGAGGAACAGCGCACAAGAATGGTTTCAAAGGATAGAGGAACATTGCCATACTTTAGATCAATTTGTTGCGTTATTTACGTAGAACTACTGGGACGAAAACCAGCAGAACAGGGCCAAAGTTCGCTTGTTAACAGGGAAATTTAGATTGGGACAAGTGACGAGGGAGATGTATGCATCTCGCGTATATAACCAGTGCAAGCACATCACCGACATGAGTGAATCAATGATCGCGCGCCTATTGTTGAACCATTTTATTTTCACGGATACTCAGGCGATTATCTGTCAGAAGGTCACTGACATGGACTCCCTAATCGAGATACTCCGAAGACTAGACGATTTCGCTGAAACCAACCAACAACAGCAGCCTAATAATCGGCCGAACAACACTAGGAACCCACAAGCACCGAACTACATTCCCAACCCCATACCACGTTTTAACAACTATTCGAACAATAACAACACAAATAATTATGCTCAAAACAATCGTTATCAACCAGCAACCTCTCGACCATACAACCCGAATAATAATCATAATAACAACTACAACAATCATCCTCACAATAATTATAACAATCAGAATCGACCTAATACACAACATACGTACAACCGACCTTATCCGAACAATTATCAGAATAACTCGTCAAATAATAACTATAACAACAACCGACCCGACAATAACGACGCTTATAACACGCAGCGCGCACAAACTCACCAATCGAGACGCGGAATAAATCATTACGCAAGCAGAGGATGAGGTCGAGGTAATAATGCTTACCGGCGACATCGATCGTTATCACCTGACAGAACGAACATAGAGGGGCTACAAAAAAAAACTCCAATTTTACAAGACGATCCGTATCTGAACCCAACACCCGGACCGTCAAACCAACAAAACTAAATAATGATAACGGCTATAACATGCTCTGGAAGTTACAAAATATAAAATTCTACCAATCACCGGAGGAATTCTTAAACATAGAAGACGCAGGGGACGCCGCAAATGAAGTACATTCTCTACCCATTATTATTTTACAATTCAGCAACATAAAATTAAATTGTTTAATCGACACCGGAGCCGAGATTACATTAGTTAGAGAAGATCTCGCAAAACAAATAAAGGGATACGAACAACACGTTGTTCAAACCAAGGGTACCGACATAGTTACTGCGAATGGAAGAAAGATGGGCACTGTCACAAAGCAACTCAATACCGAAATAAGAATAAACGAAATCAGTTATTTAATTCACTGTTACGTAATAGAGAAGTTACAATATGACTGTATATTGGGTATAGATAATATCAACAGGTTGAAAATGATATTGAATTTTGAAAAGGGTATTTTATCAATTGGAAAGAATAATTTAATATTTAATAAACATTTGTCCGTAGAGGAAGTGCAAGAATATAATACTTATAAGAAAGAAGTTTTAGCAGTTGTAATAAATAATTTATTAGAATATAATGTACCGTACTATAGGAGAGCTGAAGAAAGGTTTATTGATAGAGTTGGAAATGATAATATTATAAATAATGAATATATAGGAGTGAATAATAGGCCAGATTTGTTAGGAACGCGAGATAGTTACGAGGGCGAAGGAGAAGTAAAGATTAAGGAGGATTTACAGACAACTGACATTATAAATAATAAGAATGATATAACGAATATAATTGATAAACAGGAAATACCATATTCAAACATCGTACCGCAATTAATTAACATTTTAAACGAAAACATCACTTTAATTAATAACGATATTGTTTTCGCAAAAGGATATGAACATCCAATTAATATTGACAATGACTGCCCATTAATAAGTAAGAATTACCCTATTCCGTACCACTATCAACAGAAAGTTAGTTTAGAATTAGAGAGATTAGAACAATCCGGAATTATTGAGAGATCGAACACATATTTTATTAATCCCATTGTAATAGTTCAAAAGAAGGACCTATCGTTAAGAATATGCTTAGACGCGAGAGCTCTGAACAAAAGAATTAAGCCAGAATTCGAAATGCCGCAAAACATAGACATCTTATTAACTAAATGCGGAAGTAAACAAATTTATAGTAAATTAGACTTAAAGAATGCTTTTTGGTTAATAAACTTAGAACCAGAATCCAGAAAATACTGTGGTTTCTTAGTGAATGGAATCGTATATCAGTTTAGAGTATGTCCATTCGGTTTAAAGACATCACCAGCCGCTCTGATACGTTTTCTGCATCGTATACTAGACCGATATGATGAATTCGCTTTACATTACCTAGACGACATTATTATATTTTCCGAAACTGTGGTACAACACCTACAACATATTAACATTATTCTGAACACTTTAAAAACTCATGGAATGAAACTTAACTTAGCGAAATGTCAATTCTTTAGACATGAGATTAACTATCTAGGATATGTGATTAATCAGAACAACATTTTATTAGACCCGACACGGTTAGATATCATTCAGGAGTATGCGAGACCGAAGAATTTAAAAACGTTAAGAAGTTTTTTAGGAGTGTTAAACTATTATAGGAAATTTGTCTCAAACTATAGCGAGAAAACATTACCCTTGTTGGAACTAATCAAAAAGGGGAAGAAATGGAACTGGACGGCTGAATGCGAATTATGCTTCACCACTTTAAAAGAAAACTTTGTAGAAAATCTCCGTTTACATCACCCAGACTTTACTCTACCGTTTGTTGTGCGAACAGATGCTTCACACAAGACAATTGCAGCAGAGCTAGTACAAATGAAAGACGATCAAGAAATCCCTATTTATTTTATATCACGCACTTTGAAAACATGCGAGACTCGATACACGATTTCCGAGAAGGAAATGCTTGCTATCGTATTTGCGTTAACGGAACTCAGATATTATTTGATAGGAAAGTCATTCGTATTAGAAACGGATCACAAAGCTTTAGTCAACATCATGAGCTGCAAACTTAATAACAGTCGCATTTATCGTTGGACTTTGTTAATACAACAGTACGAGTTTATAATAAAATATAAACCTGGAAAAGAAATGGTAACGGCCGATGCAGTCACGAGACAGGAGGGGGACGTAAAGAGGCAGAATATTTGCATCAACTTAATAAATCTACAAAGGAGAGGCATTTTCTCAAGAACAAAAATCTTACAAATACAATCAAGCCCAGACTTCGATGAAATAAGACAACATTTAAGAACTGTAGGTGAATATAAAGGTATATCAATCAGGGACCGATTCATAGTAAAACAAATAGGAAGAACTACTGTATACGTCACAAACGAACAACACACCAGAGAAATAACAGAATATTTACACCGAACATACACCCACATAGGTGCACGAAAATGCTGGTTACTCTACAGAGAAGCTTTCTACTGTATAAATGACGAACGAATAATAAACAGCGGGGTAAAACAATGTCGACTCTGCGAAATAACCAAAGATAAAACTTTCACTAACACCAACATAAGCCACAATATAACTGCATATGATAGACTAGAGTTAATATCAATTGATTTTCTATCAAACCTTATTCCTAGCACTAAAGGTTATCGCCACATTTTGGTAATATGTGATATATTTTCTAAGTTCATCAAACTCATACCTACGCAGAAATGCGATACCAACACCGTTTTACAAGCTTTAGTGGACTACTTCGCACATTATGGAAAACCACAAACAATACTTTCGGACAACGCTACCTATTTCACTAACGATCGCTACAAGGAGTTCTTACATTCACATGACATCCACACCGTCTATACATCAATCCGCTACCCACAAGGAAATCCTACCGAGCGATATATACGCGAAACGATAAAATATTTACGTATATTACTGGACGAAAATCACAGAAAATGGGCCAGACTGTTACCACAGATAGAATTTACT
Source organism: Melolontha melolontha (assembly GCA_935421215.2). Taxonomy (NCBI): domain Eukaryota; kingdom Metazoa; phylum Arthropoda; class Insecta; order Coleoptera; family Scarabaeidae; genus Melolontha; species Melolontha melolontha. Next base: position 159,068,918 of record OW285237.1, on the reverse strand, counting down.
ATAAACAATACACCTAGCACAGTGCATAATCACTGTCCAATAACTTTATTCACTGGACAACCACCACAACGACCATGGACTGATTCTGAGCATATAAATTTACGTAACCGTTTACAAGAAGTCAGAGAAAGATTATCACTAAGAAAGCGAAAATGGGAGGAAAAGAGAAATACGGCAATTAAGAAGTATAAAACTTACAATGTAGGAGACCAAGTTATAGTTAAGAGATTAAGAGTAACAGATTTAAAACACAAAATAATGGGAAAGCTACTGAAAGCCTACCAAGGTCCCTATACGATTAAGAGAATCATTGGTAACAACACCTACGAACTTTTTGAACCCGAAACAAATTACATTAAAGGTAGATACCACATAACTATGTTGCAAGACTACCACACCTAAAAAAATAAAGTATTTTTTTATATAAATATACATAACAAGCCGAAATAACTTCCAGAACAAACCACCCAAGCATGTTATAGTCCGTAAAACAATAACAAGTACTATATTACTATATTATATAACCTATATTAATCACAAGTTTACATTTAGACTAGGCTAATTAAATTAATCATATTATTATTAAATAAAAAAAAAAAAAAAAATAAAGAAGAAAATAACTACTTAATATTAAAAAGGGGTTTTCAAACAAAAGAACCCGAACAACAGAATAAAACAATTAACTTTAACCATTTAAGGACAATTTCTAAATAGGGAATTATTAACTAGAATAATATAAATAACTACTTATAGAATTTGAAATATTTTTAACGTGAACACACACATTCATTAAATTTTCATCAGATCACTATACTGCATTTATATATTTCTGTCTTACTCCTAGATACGGTTGATTAAAAGCTCTCAATAAGTTTCTATCTTTTAATCAAGGGGGAAATTGAGGCATTGCAAGAAGGATTCTTTCTCTGAAAGAAACAAAGAATATATGTAACCATAATATTTATACCATAATGTTTATATCTACTTTGTACTTTAATATCAAGAAGGGGAAAGATTGATTCAAAGAATAAATACGTTATTTTGACGACAAATTTACCTTGAAATAATTAACTTATTTTTCTAATTTTTTTTATTATAATGTTTATATTCATTTTTCTTTCAAATACATATTTAACGCGTGTTTATTCAAACAAATGTAACGTATTTATTTTCAAATGCATTTGAACGATGAAGCCCCGCCCACAATTTCAACGGTGCAATAACCCGAGAATAAACCGATATTGACGGAGTGTTTGTAAACACATAAAACATATGTTATTCAACTAAAATTATCTTATAAATCAAATTGTAATTTTTTCAACTGTTTTATACTGTAAAATTGTCTAATTTAATAATATTAACAAATCTAATGCAAGTAAAGAATGGGGCGATTTAGCGGAAAGTTATGCAATTAAAAACAAGTGAAAAAGCAAGCGTCGGTAATTAGTCGTCACAGTGAGAGGTCACGTTTTTTGTGCTCCGTAATAATTAAAATAATTTGGCGAAATTATTAAGTGCAAGAGATTATTAATAATACAAAACGTTACACCTACCTACAAACTACCTGTGGACAAAATTTAACAGCTGCCGACAAATAGTCCGAGAGTTACGAATTTTTAAAGTTTTACCCGCCATAAAAAAATCTCACCGTAGCTTGACCAACATCATTGAACGATCGAGATCGGTCATTCGCTCTAGACGCAGTCGGACTTGGAGATTTCAACGAATTTCAAGTTATCCCGAGGGACCGTAGCAGAAATATTCTCCAGTTTCCCGTTGTGTAGACGTCTCCAGAACACAGGCGCAGGAAGAAACGGAGGTTATATCCGAAGATTCAGGTTTTTGCTAATTTTAACAAAATTTCCCGCGCCATTTTTACTTGCGCATGTACGTTTCTAGAACTTTACTTTGTTTATTCCATAACTAACTATTTACATTACTTTCACCGATATTTTACCACTGTAATCTTTAGTCAACTTATTTAAACATTGGCATCTACTATTTGTATTTTTAAAACTTGATGCTATGTAATTTTTATAAACTATTTTGCTAAGACAACACATTATTGCACCTGTCTTACACCATATTGTTATACTGTACGAATACCAACCGTTGAGTGTGTCTCCCTTAATGTTACTTGTGTGTCACGAAATTATTAATATAAATTTCTCAAACTTTGCAAAATCTTTTATCCCTAATAAAGTTAATTGTCAATATTTTACTTTGGTTTTTTTTTGTAATATACTTGAGATATTGTTCCGTTCCCAACTAAATAAAAACTACGTAAATAAAGTCAAAGTGGAAAGAAGTGAACCTACCTCAACCCTGAAGAGAAAACAAGAAGCTAGCCGAAGATAATAAAAAACAGATAAGTATATATGAGCCCGATTTGAATTTTACATGACTTTTTTTTATGACATTCATTCATTTTATTTCACCGTACGTAGAAACATTTTTATATATATTAACGTCATTGACATATTACATTTGTCAGCCCAACTTTTGGGGCATTGAAACATTACATTTAGAGCCCAACGTTTTGGGGCAGTTATAACCATAATAAACATTTTTATTTATCAACTATAAACGTAGAAATATTACATTTGGCGATCCCAACTTAGTGGGGCAATTTAGAAATATTACATTTATAAATTTAGAAAGATTACATTTGCCTGCACAACGTGGGGCAATTTAGAAATATTACAATATATATATATATATATATATATATATATATATATATATATATATATATATATATATATATAAATTATTCTTTTAATTTGTGTTTAGTGCATAATTATGTAAAAAAGAATGTACATTCTCGTTAATTATGTTTTTCACCTAATATTAAGGGTACCTACTAGGCCTTTACGTTACGAGAATCCATCGTAATAAGTAAGTATCACCAAATAAATAAAATTATTCGTATTTTTACTATTTATTTGTAACAATAAGAATGCCAGTATTAAAAGATATACCTAATTTCCTTCTAATTTAAGAGATTCTCCCTGTCAGTCAATCAATGTGAAGTATATACACTGACCTAAGTCAAGGCCGAAAATTAAAACAAAACTGTTAAATAAACAAAATGCATAAATAACATATATATTCAATTAATCAGGGTTTTCTTGATGCCTACAAGAACCGTAACAAAAACATTTACATCGAATTGAAATGTGTTATTCTAAATAAATAAGATATGCATGCATATACGAGTATTTTATTATTGTTTGTTTTCTACTACGAAAAATAATATTCAGTGATGGACAATCAATATTACTTTCCCAAGCTAAAATAGCTTAGGTGTTTTTAATAATTGTTATATATTACAAATTTAAAATTTAAAGAAAATAAATTATATTCCGCATATATAAGTAAAGTATTACATATATTGTAGTAGTTACTCTATTCGCAATTTTAATATATAATTTACATGATATACATTAATGAAAATATAGTTATATGGTTATATCTATAGAAAGAGCAAAGATGTTTTGACCATTAATTTGATCCCAATTGAAGTTTTCGAAATTAGTGTTTTCCTTACATGAAAATCAGCATTTGCGTACATATTTGATTTCTATTTCGTTAATTTAAAATTAGTTTTGTGTTTATAACAAAATTTATTAAGTAAATTATAATATTCTAAGATTACAAGTTTTTTCGCAAAAAATTATTAATACTTTATATCACATTTTAGTAATCGTAATTTTTGTATAACAAACTCATGATTCAAATGTCATAGCAAAACTTGTAGTAAACATCATTTTCTATATATTCTTTTGATAATCCTTAAATTAAAAATTAATGTAATTTATTGAATCAACGAGTATTTCTTTTATAAAATAATATATATAATATATACGAGGGAAAGTCATTAAATACGTCACAAACTGCTGTAGGAAAGCTGAAAATAGGAGTGAGTTGTTTCCCTATTTGTTAGTAGGTGTCACCACAATCCAGCTTCATAATTCTCAAGTGACAGTTAGTGTGCGCGAACACAGGCAGTGTTAAAATGGCGACCGTGCTCGAAGATTGTACTGTGGAAGAGCAACATGCTATTGTGCGTTTTTTCTGGGCAAAAGGACTTTCTGCAAAAGATATTCATAAGGAAATGTCTCCTGTTTACAGTGAAAAGTGTTTGTCGCGTAAAGCCGTATATAACTGGGTCGAGAAATTCTCTCAAGGACGCTCAAAAGTTGTTGACGATCAGCGAAGTGGCCGCCCCGTTCAGATTTCGACAGATGCAACACTTCGACGGGTGGAAGAGATGATTCGAACTGACAGGCGGGTAACAATAGACAGTATAGCAACTGCAATAGGGTGTTCTCATGGTTTAGCCTACGAACTGATGCACGATCGTTTGAATTTCCGAAAAGTTTGCGCACTGTGGGTACCTAGACAACTGACCGATTAACACAGAAGAATTCAAATGGGCTTGTCCTTGCAACACCTCTCTCAATACACAGTGGAAGGGGAGAACATGCTTAACAGGATTGTTACTGGTGATGAGTCATGGGTGCACCACTACCAACCCGAAACAAAGCGTGCTTCAATGCAATGAAAACATCCTTCTTCGCCGTCAACAAAGAAATTTAAGGTTGTGCCCTCAGCTGGTAAGGTTATGCTTACCGTGTTCTGGGATTCTCAGGGAGTGCTGCTAGCCCATTTCCAGAACAAAAAAGAGAACGTGACTGCTGAATCATACTGTAGAGTTTTGTTGTTGCTTCGGGATGCAATTCGACGAAAACGTCCAGGCCTACTGACGAGAGGAATATTGCTGCATCACGATAATGCCAGGCCCCATTCGGCCCACTTGACCCAGGCGAGAATTGCGCAATTAGGGTGGGAACTTCTTGAACATCCGGTTTACAGTCCCGACCTGGCCCTTATCGACTATCATCTGTTCGGTCCACTCAAAAAGCATCTTGGCGGCAACATTTCGAGGGTGACAACGATGTTCAACAAGAGGTACGCACGTGGTTCAGACGTCAGCCCAAACACTTTTATGCAGCAGGCATTGGGGCATTGATAAAGCGATGGGATAAGTGTATTAACGTAGATAGAGACTTTGTTGAAAAACAAAACTTGTTTTTGGCTAACTATTTCTCTAATTATTTTTATAATACCTTTTTGTCACCTAATTAATGACTTTCCCTCGTATATAATATATATAATATGTATAATATATATAATACATATAATATATATAATATATATAATATATATAATATATATAATATATATAATATATATAATATATATAATATATATAATATATAAATAATTAAATACGTAGTTTCTACATAAAATACTTTTAGTAAATATTCTGCTGTACGTGCATATATGTTAACACATCTACATTTATTTACTATTTAAGTAAACCAATTATCTGTTATAAAATAAACATATTTGTGACTCTAATTACATACTATATCACATAAATTTAATTCTTAGACGAATAAACGTGAGTAGTATTAATATTAAATAATGTAATTGTGTAACAAAATAAACGGCATTCTCCAGAATAATAAAATTGTTACCCAATTCGCTTTAATTAGTAATAATATTAAATTATCTATTTAAATTATTTAAAAAAAATGCGCGGTTGTTCTCAAACACACTATTCATTATAAGCACGTGGATCATACTTATTTATTGAAACAGAAAGAGACATGTATATAAATATATCACTATTACATATCAAATTACTTCAACTATTCCTAATCGGCGTTCTAGGACGAACGTTTGTTTAGAAAGTTTGGCTACATCGCTGGATCTCATTTTATGCTGCATCTTTCAACATATACATTCTAAGATCTCAACTTGTACACAATACATCAACGAACTCGACATGAGATTACTCCGCTATGCAGTAATATATGGTCGTTATCTAGTACTTGCTCCCATGGGCCTTTTTTTGTTTCACGTATACATAGTATTGTTAAACGTGTTTCCTTAAATTCACTTATGAGTTCACTTTCCTTTCCGCGTAAACTTCTAACGCTCCAAAATGCTAATTTTCATTCATTCTTCTTTTTTTTTTTTTTTTTTTTCATTAATTGACGTAGCAGACACTTCTTGGTGAAACATTTTGTAATTAACAAATTATTATAAAAACACACTTGGCTATTTCACAATTTTTTATTAGATCTGTGTCTAACATATGTTTCGGCTGTTATGCCATTGTCAAAGAGTATCTTAAAACTAACTTACAATACGTGTCCTTTTAACTTTTATACCTATTTTTTAGTGCTAGGGTGCTGGTTGGGACATATTTACAATCACGTCTATTATGGGGGTGTTAACAAATTCTAACTGTGTATTCGTAATTAGTCTATTTTGTTTTTGTGATTTTTTAATTTCTAGTATTTCTAATAAATCTAGTCTTCTACTTTTTATTACGTTATGTAACACGGTGTAGCTATTCATATCGGGCAAATGGTTTTGTTCGATACAGTGTGTCGAAAAACCTGTGTTTTTATTACTATACTTTATATCTCTTACGTGTTCGGATATGCGTTTTTTAATGGATCTTCCACTTTGCCCTATATATATAGCTTCACAGTCATTACATTTTATTGTGTATACTCCTGATTTTTCTATATTTTCTATTTTATCTTTGTTATTATTTAACATTGTACCTAATTTTGTTTTATTGCTACATATGATTTGAATATCTAATTTTCTTAATATTTTGTTTACTTTGTCTGTGATTTGGGGGATATATGTAATTGCGTGCCAAATGGGTTTATTTTCTTTTATTTCCGGATATAAGAATTTTTTCTGAATATTCTTTTGTTCTTTTCGATTTAATATTTTGTCTACTATGTTGGGATTGTATCCATTATTTTCTGCTATTTTTTTAATATATGTTATTTCTTCTTTAAAAGCCTCAGTATTCAATGGTATGTGAGTTGCTCTATGTATATAACTGTGGAATGTTGACATTTTTATTTTAGTATCTTGCTTCGCTTCCGCATGTATTATATTATCTGCAAATGTTGGTTTTCTGTAAATTTTATATGATAGATTGTTATTGTTTCTGTATATGGTAATATCTAAAAAATTTAATTTGTTATTTTCTTCTTTTTCTATCGTGAATTGTATTTTGGGGTTTAATGAGTTTAATAATTTCAAGAATTCTGTTAGTTGCCTGTCTGTACCTATCCAGATGCAAATTATATCATCGACATACCTGGCCCAGAAAGGTACAGACAGGCAACTAACAGAATTCTTGAAATTATTAAACTCATTAAACCCCAAAATACAATTCACAATAGAAAAAGAAGAAAATAACAAATTAAATTTTTTAGATATTACCAGAAACAATAACAATCTATCATATAAAATTTACAGAAAACCAACATTTGCAGATAATATAATACATGCGGAAGCGAAGCAAGATACTAAAATAAAAATGTCAACATTCCACAGTTATATACATAGAGCAACTCACATACCATTGAATACTGAGGCTTTTAAAGAAGAAATAATATATATTAAAAAAATAGCAGAAAATAATGGATACAATCCCAACATAGTAGACAAAATATTAAATCGAAAAGAACAAAAGAATATTCAGAAAAAATTCTTATATCCGGAAATAAAAGAAAATGAACCCATTTGGCACGCAATTACATATATCCCCCAAATCACAGACAAAGTAAACAAAATATTAAGAAAATTAGATATTCAAATCATATGTAGCAATAAAACAAAATTAGGTACAATGTTAAATAATAACAAAGATAAAATAGAAAATATAGAAAAATCAGGAGTATACACAATAAAATGTAATGACTGTGAAGCTATATATATAGGGCAAAGTGGAAGATCCATTAAAAAACGCATATCCGAACACGTAAGAGATATAAAGTATAGTAATAAAAACACAGGTTTTTCGACACACTGTATCGAACAAAACCATTTGCCCGATATGAATAGCTCCACCGTGTTACATAACGTAATAAAAAGTAGAAGACTAGATTTATTAGAAATACTAGAAATTAAAAAATCACAAAAACAAAATAGACTAATTACGAATACACAGTTAGAATTTGTTAACACCCCCATAATAGACGTGATTGTAAATATGTCCCAACCAGCACCCTAGCACTAAAAAATAGGTATAAAAGTTAAAAGGACACGTATTGTAAGTTAGTTTTAAGATACTCTTTGACAATGGCATAACAGCCGAAACATATGTTAGACACAGATCTAATAAAAAATTGTGAAATAGCCAAGTGTGTTTTTATAATAATTTGTTCATTCTTTTTGTTTGAAGTATCGTTTCCTTGCCTTATCGTGTACTTCGTTTCTTTCGTATGTTTAATTTCGCCAACGTCCGTCATTGCCATGTCAACCTCATTCTTGGTTGGCATTCTAGTTTTTTGAGCCTTTCTGTCTTTCATTTGTATTAGCTTTTCGTTGCTTTTGTCCTATTTCCATTCTTCGTCTTCAATATATAATTTCCGAAATGCAATTTTAACCCTCTTGCCACTTTTCTTCTTTTGCCCTATTTCTAATTATTTTTGTACCTTATTGTTGTCTTGTTTAGATAATTCGCCGTTTCTTCTCTCCTTTCCTTCAATTTGTATTTGTTCTGCATAACGTTTTGCTTATCTGTCGCATTTTTCATTTGTACTAGGCAAATGCTTTCCGCTAGTTTAATAACTACCTTGGTTTTGACTTAATTGCAACTCTTTCTCTATAAACTCCTCCATTTTGTTTTTTATTTCCTCCTGATTGGTTGCAAAATGTAATGATAAATAGCATTTTATTAGAGTATCCCTTATTGACTTTATACTACTTATAAATGCTCCTTCTTTTGTTAAAATAAAAAGGTTTTAACGAAATAATTTTACCAGAATGTATAAGACATTAAGACAAAAACTAATCAACACCGATTTTAACGAGCTGCTAATGAAAACACTACCTAACCTTGTTTAGGCACTTGCGTGTGCAACGAAATATCTACAGGATATATTTATCAAGAACTTAAACTTCCAGACAAGTTTACCTTGTCTACAGTTATCTAGAAAACAACTTTACCGTTAGATATCTTACGGTGAAGAAAACGGGCATTAATCACGGATGTTGCGTCAAACGGACATAGGACAGGTGTGGGTGATGTTAAGATATTAATAATTAAGAGAAGAATGCAAACAATTTGTAATTTGTAGGTGACACTATTGTCGTATTACGATTGCATATTACTAAATGAAGATTAAACTATTAAAAGTTTTATTTATAGATTGATAAAGCTCGCTTTTTTGAAGTGTGTAAAAGAATTGAATATCGGTGGATTAAAGGTAATAATTTTTTGGCTAAAAGTTTGTGTTTTCTTGTTTAAACTCATTAGTTAGTTACTAAATTCCCTCATAAAGAAGGAGTTCGATTATCAATATTTTATTAATATTTTTTAAAAAATTTAATAAATTGGTATTGATAGAATGCTTGAACGGAAAACCCGAATATCTACATGTTTTCAAACTTAACTTTCAGTGATTCTAGTTAAGGACAAGGGTCTGTATATATCCTCAAGCATATATGAAAAGAAATAATTCCTATAATTTCTATGGAGTTATATCATAAATATACTATTAATATATGTATTTATTAATCAAAATATGCTGTTATATTATAAACATACTGTATAGACGAGTACGCAGTACTTTTCCATTGTATATACTTGATAGAATAAGATGATCATCCTAGAGTTGTTTTCACAGGGTCAGCATAATACTGTATCACACTACAGAGATAATAATATATTCTTTTTAAATATTAGATTATTTTCACATCAAGTTATAGTCATTTAAAGGATGAATCGAACGCTGTAAATACTTTGCGCATTTACATAAAGAATAGAAGAGATAAATAAACTGTGTTTTTTAAATTGTACTAAGTGTTTATTTAACTGGCGCAGTAGGATTGCAATAAGGCGACCCAAAAAAAAAAATTTTCAAAAGCTGTTTTTGGTTCCAACCATTCAATTTGTAATCTGTACAAAAATCGGTCCCAAGGAAGTAAACATTTTTACGAAAACGTAAGTGTTAAACTTTCCTTTTAACTATTTGGAACTTAGTTAATAAGAGCCTGATTTGCAAGACGATGCAAACAATTTTTTATTGTTTGCAAAAACAGAAAATAGTATTTGATGAAGCTTATGTAAATTGTGATTTGTAAAACACAAATTAAGTTCGTATAGATATCAGTCAGGTCGTGAAATTAATATTTTTTCAGTTTGACATAAGTCGAAAAAGAACGAACGGGGAATAAGAAGTATTCTCAAATAAACAAACGAAACAAAGGAACAGGAAAAAATAGGTTAAGAAATTAGAATAAGTAAATTTTTAAAATTTAATGCTAAAAGTAATTATAAATAGCGCAACTACTTATACCAACTATAATAGCGGCAAAAGCAAATGCTGATTTTATTCAAAATTTTTCCAGAAATTGATTATATTTAGATAGTTTTATAGCGATATATGACAGATTTTATAATCAATATGGTAACACAGGTGAGGCGATTTAAGTCTCGGTTAATTTGTATCAAATATATTAATAAACTACTCAAAAATGAATAGGGAATTAGATCTTTTTTTAACAGATCTAATTAATTCGATTAAATTTAACGTATTTTCTCATACTATAGATCAATTCGAAAGCCCACAGTCGTTTGTGGACATTTTATTTGGTAAATGTCTTTTCTGTGTGATAAAATATTGAATCTTGTATTTTAACCTTAAATTAATTTCGAATACAAATTTATAAAAATCGCATTTTTTGACAAGTATTATTCATTTTAAACGTCATTTCACATTTTCACGATGCCAAGACGTCATTTAAATAAAGAAACTTTTGATTTAATTGCGTTATTGCATCAGCGAGGGCAATCTGGAGCAGAAATTGCGGCAATTTTTAATGTGTCTCCAAGTGTTGTTAGTAGGGCTCTAACAAGATTCCTACAGGTAGAATCTACAAGGAGAAGACCCGGTAGTGGATCTGAGAGGAAAACAAATCAGAGACAAGACCGCTACATACGAATTCAGACAAGGATGAATCCGTTTAGAAGTGCTGTATGGTTGCAAACACAGTTTCGTGCCGCCACTGGAGTTAGAGTTTCGAATCAAACCATCAGAAACCGTCTGAGGGAAATGGATCTTCATAGCTGCAGGCCTGTGAGACGCCCAAAATTAACTAATGCCAATAGAATGGCTAGAAGAACTTGGGTTAACCAACGCCTAACAGAAAATTTTCAATGGGAGCATGGCTTGTACACCGATGAATCCAGATTCTGCTTATTTAGTGACAATCGTAGAGTAATGGTCTGGAGAACTCGAGGAGACCGTTATAAACGCGAGTTTACAAAATCTGTGGTGCCTTTTGGCGGCGGTGGTATCATGGTGTGGGCGGGCATTAGTTTGAATGGACGTACGAACCTCCATCTCTTTGAAAACAATGTCAATGGACACATATACAGAGATGACATTATTCAGCAATATGTGGCCGACTTTCGTGAGGCTGTGGATGAAAACATGGTTTTTATTGATGATAATGCAAGACCTCATCGTGCACAAATTGTAATGCAAGCAATAAATGACCTCCATATTAACCATCTACCTTTACCACCAACGTCTCCCGACTTGAATCCAATTGCGCACATTTGGGACAGACTTCAAGAACAGCTCAACGAACATAATCCACCCCCAGTTAACGTGCAACACTTGCGGGAAATTTTATCGGTGTGTTGGAGAAGAGTGTCAGAAGAACACATTAATAATTGCATTATGAGTATGCCGAGATGTCCGAGATGTCCGTGGCCATTATACACGATTTTAGAATTGTTACAGAAAAATTTTTATTTTAGCTATTGTTAAAAATGTTGATTATTTCATTTTTGATCATTTCTTAGTAATCTAACGATTTTTCTGAATAAATATACTTGAAAATTTTAAATTGTTGTGTCCAATTATGTATCTAATATAATATACTACAAATATTTACCCATACTATCTAAAAAATACAAAAAAAGTAAAAATTCCTTATTTATTTTTGAGTAGTTTATATAAACTTAGACACAGTTTTAGATTTTGTTTTCCAACAATAGGCAAGCACTTACGCAAGAGTTTAAACATACGATAATATTTAAGCGAAAATATTCTTGATTTTATGAATAGAGTAAAATCACTAAAAACAAGATTAGGTACAAAAATAATATAAAGCTTGACACGAGCGACATTAAAAATAGCGCATAGTAGGTGATTACCAAAAAATTTTTATTTAGCTTCTTTATCAGAGACAAATGCATCTAAATTCGATTCAAAAAACCGCTTTTAGTGTACAGAACGAACATTATAAAATGTAAGATTAGCAATAGATTAAAAAAAAAACGTACTCGCGACATTTAAACAAGTAATGGCCAATGTTTTAAGAGATTTACAAAATAAAATATGTTTAGTATAAATGGATGACATTATTGTATTTTCGACATCTCTTCGGGAACATATAAATAATTTAAAACAAGTGTTTAAAAGATTATGAGACGTAAAATTAAGTTCTTACGTAAAACAGTTGCATTTTCTATTACCTCGGAAGGTAGAAAGCTATGAGGGTGGTCTGAAATGTTTCCGACCTAACAAAGATACCAGACCTTTTTTCCTAAAATTTAATTTTATTTTTCTACATAGTCTCCTTGTAAATCTACACAATTCTCCCAGTGATGCTCCCATCTCCTCAGCCAGTCCAAATAGTACTCGGCATCTTCTTCTGCAAAGTAAGTGTTTATGAAGGTGATGGTCTCCTCATTTGACGAGAATCTCTGTCCTCTGACCGCAATTTTGAGATTAGGGAACAAAAAAAAGTCGCTTAGGGCCAGATCTGGTGAGTAAGGAGGGTGGTTAAGCAGTTCAAACCGCAATTCGTGGATTTTCGCCATGGCAACCGCTGAAGTGCGAAACGACGCATTGTCTTGGTGAAACAAATTTTTTCCTCTACAAATGTGGCCGCTTCTCTGCAATTTCTGCTTTTAGCTTGTCAAGTAATAATGCGTAGTATGCTCCTGCAATGGTTTTTGCTGTTTGAAGATAATCGATTAAGATAATTCCATTACTATACCCAAGAAACCATCGCCATCACTTTCACAGCCGAAGAAACAGTTTTTGCTTGCTTTGGAACCGATTCCTCATTCGCAGTCCATTGTTTTGAATGTATTTTTGTTTCGGGCGTATAACGGTGCATCCAAGTTTCATCTACAATGATTAATTGGCGCCAAAACTCTGATTTATTGCGCCTATACTGCGCTAACAGAGCGCTGGAAATGTTCATTCAAACACGTTTTTGGTCTAAAGTTAGCTAGCGCGGCACCCAGCACGCGGACAGCTTTTTTATGCCTAAATCTTGATTCAATATGTGACAAACACGTTCTTTGGACATATTCATAACCTCTGCTATCTGTCTCACTTTAATTCGACGGTTGTCTAGTACCATTTGATCAACTTTAGCGATGTTATCGTCAGTGGTTACAGTTTTCTTACGTCCCGAACGCCCATCGTCTCCCAAGTTGGAACGGCCACGTTTGAACTCAGCTGCCCAAAATTTCACCGTCGTAAATAATGGCGCAGAGTCCCCGTACACAAGGTCCAACTCATCTTTAATTTGCGTAGGCGTATTGCCTTTTAAAAGCAAATATTTAATGACGGCTCGATACTCGATTTTTTCCATTTTCACAAAAACGCTCAGATCGACTCACACAAACGATTGTCAAATAACAACTGCGCGTCCAAAATGGCTGAAATTTTGGTAAAAGATGCGCAGCCGCATTTCCCAACTTTTTTTAACGAATGCTGCCATCTTCACGTTACGGTCGGAAATATATCATACCGTCCTCCTAAATCCCCTGAATTTAAAACATTTTTTTAAATGTGAAAAAATGTATTAACAAATGATCCGATTCCTTAATATCATGATTTCAATAAGCCTTTTAAAGTCACAACAGACGCCTCTAACTTTGTGATCGGAGCAATTTTATTATAAGGACCGATCGGCCAAGATTTACCAACAGCATATGCTTCACGTACACTGAACCCTGCCGAAATTGATTACAGTACAATTGACATTGAATTATTCGCCGTAATATATGCAGTATAAACCTTTAGACCTTATTTGTTTGGCACTAAATTTAATATAACAAATGATCATAAACTTTTATAATTGAATTCAGAGGAATACTATTACAAAATTATTTATAAAAAAGGTAAACAAAATACAAATTCTGACGCTCGATCTCGAATAGAAATTAACCTTATTGAAGAAAAAAACGGCATACTTTCGTTAATAAATAATATTGATCCTAATCATCCAATTCACAATAATATAAATGTCGAACAAGATATTGAAAATAAATTTAACAAACCAAAAATTAAAATTTGACAAAATATTCGATTTGATCCAGAAACAATTAATAACGATCAAATTTGAAATGAATCCGAAGACGAATGAAATAAATGTTTTCTACATTTTACGACGCTAATTATTAGATTTTTTTACCGAAAAAAATTCGCCCTAACAAATCCGAAGACGATTCACAACTTGCACATACATGTGTCGAAAATCCCGTGTTGACTATTTCATTATTGGAAAAGCTCTAGGCATTTATAAAATTCAAATTATTTCATCTACTAGTAAATATCCTTAACATAGGTGTATAAGAGAAAAAATATTTAATAAAACAAGATTATTATGGCAGATACCTTTCAAGATTCGGTTATTCAATTGAAAGAGTATGTGAAACCAAAAACAACATATTGTTTATATTTTAGAAACGAACAATTAAAAACTATGTTTGCAAAAATTATGTTAGAGCTTTTTCACAGCAATGCTATTAAATTGTTAATTTCTAATAAAATATTAACAGATAAAGATGAAAAGAAACTTAAATTCAAATATTAATCATGAGACAAAAACAAAACACCGCGGAAGTAACAAGAACCTTGTCGCTATTAGAAACCATTTGTATTGGCCAAACATAGGTCAACGTTACAATGTTACTAACTCATGTTAAATATGCCAAAAGGCAAAATACGAAAGACATCCGAATCCTATTACTTTTAAACCAACAGAAATAGGCACTCGGCCCCTTGGGCATTTATATATGGACACAAATTTCAATCACCAACATTTTTAACTACTGTAGATCGCTTTTATAATTTCCGACAAGCGTATCCGCTTAATTTATTAATTGCAACTTCGGAATTTAAAAACAAAGTAATTCAAGACTTTTGTACCCCTCATAAAATTGAAATACATTACATAAAGATTTCATTCCCCTTTAAACCAAAGTTTACGGATAACGAAAGAACTGTCTTTTAACAATAGTTAATGTGTAATGAGTAAAACATTATGTAAATGATCATGCGGACAATTTAAAGTTACTGTCTTCAGAAGTACATAAAAATTTAAAAGAGAAACAATGAAAAGCATTAGAAAAAGGTAATAAAAACAAAATAGAAATTGAAATCGATGAAAGTTAGATACGAGTAAAAAACCGAATAAATCAGCGCTATTGTATAAAAAAATTAGAATAGGGGAGTAATTGAAGAAGATTATTTAAGTGCTAGTAGCAATACCGCTACTTCACTACACTAGTATCCATCAAATAAAAGCAATAGTTAATTCAGTACCCCACACCCACCCTACAGTCCAGACATGGCTTCATGTGATCATTTTCTTTTTCCAACTTGAGAGGTTCCGATTACAACATTCAAAGAGTTACCACGCAGGTTGTGAACAGTCTAAAGCATAAATTAATATGATGGTTGCATTAGTTTTTCATTCAAAAGTTTCTACATATGTGGATCTACGTCAGAAACACACAAAAGCAAATTGCTTTCGAGTGATAAAAGATGATTCCTGTATTTAGCTTAAAAGCTAAATACAGGAATCATCTTTTATCACTAAATATAGGCCTAAATATAGGTTGCGCTAAAGCGCAACTATAGATAAAAAACCCTTTTCACAGAGACAAAAGATAAGAAATGTAGCGAAAGGGATTAATATTTTCAATCCTTCTGTTACTAAATTTCCATATTCATTTCGACGAGCAAACCAAAACGTATTTAAATCTTCAGATATAAATTGCAGTTGTAGCGTTTTGTGGGCAGATATTTCGATAAGCTGGTCGTGAATCTCAACTGGTAACTTAGCACCGGCAACAACATTTTCACTAAAAGGATTCAGTACCCATGTCTTCGAGAAATCACTTTATTTTTTTTAGCTCACGCAAATGCATCTGCATGCAATCCAAAATGTGCTGAATAATCTAGCTGTCAAGCTTCTTAATGAAAGCATGAACTATGTCTGTCATTAATAAAATGTTTTTATCACTGCTTTCTAAATTCACACTCAAGTCGTTTAAATGCGAAAATACATCAGCTAAGTAAGTCAACAACAACAACATACACTCATTATTTTGTAAAAACAATGATAATGGCATTTGCTTATACTGGAAAAAATATTATTAATTCATCTCGCAATTCCAATACTCGGGTTATCACTTTCCCTCGCGATAGCCATGTAACTTCTGTGTGGAAAAGGAGAGATTTTTTATTTTAGTCCATTTCATCGCATAGTTTAGCAAACAGCATGTTCTGTAACGATCGGCTTTTAATAAAATTAACCATTTTTACAGTTTCACAAAGAATTTGATTGAGATTTTCCGGCTTGTTTTTTGCGACAAGAGCATATCTGTGAAGAAGCAATGCGTCCATTCCGCCGTTAGTATAAAACGATTTTTAATATTTTCATTAATTTTGCATAAGAAATTTAAGAAAAACTATTCAGTTTCACGGTTGGCTGCAGACTGAATAAAAGTACCAGATGCACCCTTCGCCTTCGAAACTTGACTAAAGTTGTGGTATCGCAAGAGCCGCTATTATACTGGTGATAGCATGACTTGTTCAAACGCATCCATATGCATGTTCAAACATGCTCTCATAGCGAGTATGCACTATTATATTATCAACATACTGTATACGTCAGTATTTTTCTATAGTAAGTACTTCCTAGAATAAGACGATCGTCCTGGAGCTGTTCTCACAGAGTCAGTATGATACTGTATCACACACTGAGCTGACTTTATAGATAATGCTTTCTTTTGTCATTCTGCATTAGATTATTTTCACGTCAAGAATAGATAAATCAAATATTCTAAATACTTTGTACTAATTCAAATAAAGAAACTGTTTTTTTTAATGAATTATGTTGTGTTTATTTACTCCTGGTATGAAATACTATTTACTATGATATTTATTTTTCAGGTATGATGTACGAAGTTCTCAAAAACCTATTTTTCGTAACCTACGCTATCGCAAAGGTAAATTAGTCTCGCTGAGAAAGTTAATAAACTAATTTTTTAATTTTAGGACTTTTTATCATGGATACCAGAGAAGAAATACGAATTTTTGCAGCCATTTAAGAAGCTTTTATTAATAATATTTGGAATCATGCTTTTAATAACAATATTTTTTTTTATTTTGCCCTTCGCAATCTTTCACACATGTCTTCATATTACATTAAAATGGCTACATGGTGAATTATATGGTGAACTTTTGAATGGATGTGACTTGATTTTTGAGATAAAATCCCAAAGAGTTGTAATAAATGTAGTGATGATATTCTCATGTTCAGACAGCCCCCACGTCTTAATTCAGAAATTGACACAACGCGCTAATCAGTTGCACCAATCATGCTATAAATTTAGCAGTGCAATTCGAAACATACTTGGCTATCATTATTATTTGAAAAATCAAGTGAGCGTAGACAAAGTTATAAACATTACAAGATACGATAATAATAAATATATGACCAGAGAGAACCTACTTGATTATTTAGAAACAAAGTGTTCAACAATGACAAAAAATCAAATGTGGAAGGCTACATTTTTTTCTCAGCCTATACTCTGGAATACAAATAGAGAAGACAAACATATCGCTGTCGTATTAAGTTTCAGACATGTTCTGGGCGACTTTCCATCTATTCTCAGTTTTATCAAAAAGCATTTTCATTTAATTGAAGATATTAACATCCAAAACTTCAAACCGAATACGTATGAAGAAGATTTAAATTTAGATAATATAAGTATACTATGGAACCCATTAATTTCTTTACAGAATAAAATCCGTTTACCAGTACCTAACAGTTTAAATCCTCTGATATCAATGTATATCGAAGAAAAAATAGAATATATACCGAAAATTAAACAAATTAAAGAGAAACTCAACATTACTTTTGTAGAAGTATTTACAGCTGCAATATCAAAAAGCATTTATGAATTCGCTTTTCAAGTACGTATTTTTAAATATTTAATATAGCACTAAAATAGTATATTAAAAGACAAGTTTCATAAGGCACCATTTTGCCGCACGAGATCAGTTTAGAAAACGAGCCGCGATAGCATTTCGGATGTTAAAAAGGAAATGACAGAGTGTAATGTTGCATCATGAGTGAATTGCTTCACTACACGTTGCTCTACTTTGTTTTTAGATGTGTTTGTTATAATGTAAAGTATAATACTTTTTTAAAGAGTTTTTAAATTAATTATGACGTTTTGTTTGTGTCACGTGGGACAAATTTTTCGACCTATTAGTTTTTGGAATGTATAATTTTCTCATAACAAATAGTTCACTTTTTAACCCCCGAAGAAGCTCTAAACCTCAGAGCGAAATATAAGTAAAAAAATAAAGAACTCTCATTAATAATTAATGGTTTTTTATTGCCGGCTTCCCCGACACTCATTGTTTAACATATTGTTTTAACGGCAAAGACTCCTTGTCTACATATATATATATATATATATATGATAATTTTGATGTTCTCGCGGTTGTATGATGAAATTATGGTTTCTCGGGTTCTTGGCCGCGTGTGAGATGTGTCCTGAGAAGGATTGTTGTCTCGACGTTTCGACGGCATCGCACTCGTCATTTTCTAGAGTTGTTCTTTCACTTGACGCTGAAGAGTAACTGCCGATCGTGTCCTCGGGTGTCTGCTATTATGTTGCCGTCGTGCGTACACGGCTTCGCGTGATTGGTCCGGGTGTCTGTGATTCCTGTGTGGGGGCGTGTACCTGTCTCGATGTGTTGTGTTTCGCATGAGTCTTGATTTGCATTCCGGCTAGGAGTGGCTTCCAGGTGTACGGTAAACGTTGGCCGTCGTCGCGTTTGTTTAAACTTTTGGGTCTCTTTTCTATTTCAATCGCTTCTCTAGTAATTCTAGTAGATAGACTTTCGCTCTTCGCTAGGATCTTCGTATTCTCGAAGTCAATAGTGTGCCCCGTTAGGAGGCGGTGTTGTGCTAGAGATGATGTTGTTTGTTTCTTGAAGACTGCGTTTATGTGTTCCTCTTTTCTCACGCTTATTCGCCTGTTCGTCTGGCCTACATAGGATTGTTCGCATTCTGAGCACGGCACTTCGTAAACGCCTTGGTCTTCAAGTGGATTTTTATCTTTCTCGTTGACTATTTTATCGGCTATTTTTCCCTGTGCTGTAAAGATGGTGTCTATGTTGTGTTTTCTTAGTATTCTACCGATTTTGTCTGTGGTACCCTTTATATATGGTAGAAAGGCCTTTGATGTAAATTCCTCTTTTTCCCGTTTTTCTGCTCTATTGTGTCTGGCTTTGTCTATTGTTCTTTGTGAATACCCGTTATCAAGAAGAGCGTTTCTAATATTTCTTCTTTCTTCGTTTTTATGTTCATCGTCTGTTAGTCGTTCGGATCGTAGAACTAGGGTTTTCACTACTGAGTTCAATTGTGCCGGATGATGATGTGATTGTGCTTTTAAGTACCTATTTGTGTGTGTAGGTTTCCGGTAAACGGTGTGCGTATACAAGTAATTTTATTAATGTTGCGAAATATTAAAAATATTACCATACAATGGTTTTGACACAGAAATGTCACAAAATCAGCCCGGAATTCAAAAGGCAGTCATGGGCAACTTCTGCGGAAGTCTACAGGCCAGATTAGTGCTAAAATATTAATCGTATCCTGCTGCTACAACTAATGAACATTGTGAAGATCGCGTAAAACACTTTTTACATTAGCATGAGAAAAAGTTGTCAGACAGTTAACGGTCGCGGTTGCAAAAGTTAAAACATTGAACATTTCAAGGCAGTGTTTTTAAGTTTTTCCAATATAATTCATTTGAATACATTTAATGAATACCATGCAAAATCTTATTAGTACAGAATGGCCACTCGTTTCCCAGTGTTTCTCAGATCGGCACATGAAGCAGGTTCCCGAAATAAAAACTACCTAAATCGGCACAAAGTTCGGACACGACGAAAGAGACTATGCCGAAAGTGGCAATGTTCCCTTGACCGGCTATGCCGGTACAGAAGGGAAAAAAATACGTATATATGTCACGATTTGTTTAAGCTTTACTTCACTAACTTAACTGATGACGCCTAATAGTAAATGGTAGAAACACGTGCCTTAAGCAGAAGTAAATGCTGGAAAATGCGAGGTGTATGTCCATGTGTACAGTTACAGCCGTGTATATTGCATGTCTGTTTCATTTGTAACAAATGCGTAATACGTGCTTAACGTATTGATATACTTAAACTTTTTTTTGTATATTTGCTGCCATCTGGCATCGTGTTAATGGACTTACACCTATATACGTATTTTTTCCCCTTCTGTATCGGCATAGCCGGTCAAGGGAACATTGCCATTTTCGGCATAGTCTCTTTCGTCCGTCAGATGTCACTAGATGATATGGTGCCACCTGATAGGACAAAATTTGCTATACCTTATGAGGCGATTTGTTTAAGCTTTACTTCACTAGCTTAACTGATGATGCCTAATAGTAAATGGCAGAAACACGTGTCTTAAGTAGAAGTAAATGCTGGAAAATACGAGGTGTATGTCCATGTGTACAGTTACAGACGTGTATATTGCATGTCTGTTTCATTTGTAAATATCTAATATTATTATTACAAAATATTATGTCCTTTGTATATTTGCATATTATGATGATTGTGCAAAATTATACCAATTATTAAAAAATAAAATAAAAAATTATTCAATCATGCACGCCTTAAATTAATTTTAGAAAAGAATTGAATTGAAGGATATAACAATGGGAATAGTTGTTCGTCCAATGAGAGATGATTTACTAGAAATCGTTAATGGTACTTATAATTTCCAAAGTTTGACAAATAGAGGTGGAGCTTTAATATTCAGTAGTCATTCCGATTGGAATGAAAATGATTTAAAAGCCATATTAATGGAATTGCCTTGTCGCAGCAAAAGTACCGAACGTACTATGGACGCTTACGTAAGAAGAGCATATGTACTGGATTCATAATTAACATATTTTGTTTCAGATGACATTCGCAATACTTAAATATTTACTAACATATTTGCCTGATATGTTGTCGAACAAGTTTCATTCAGTAATTTCGGATTATATAATATCTGCTATTTCAAATGTAGTAGGCCTGCCCAAAAGTATATGCTGCGGGAATACTATAGAAGATATATTCTTCTATGCACCGAATGTAATGAATATAGGTATAATTTCTAGCATTAAATTCCAAAGCTCAATGGTAGTCTCAATATAGTTTAATTCAGAAACAGGAGCTTTTTAAATATCACCTAAAATTTAATTAAATGAAAGCAAACCAAACAAAACTTTGGAAATACCTGTTTCTTAAATTAAGATTACTTAATTGCAGTTTCATAAAATTTGTAATCACTTCATTTTGCAATAATAATAATAATAATAATAATAATAATAAAACTATTCACTCAACCTACCAACACATACGAGTATTTACAGGGCAAAAAGAATTAATCTAGGAAAACAAAAATTAATAATGAATACAGCACAGTATCACAAAAACAATAAATAGACTATTTAAATTGATACAAATAAATAAATGCGTGGGCTAATACATGCAATAAGAAAATTATAGAAACATAAGCTGTAGCACATATGCGATAATTGAGCCTTGTACGGAATATCCGACCGCGCTCCAAGTACCGACAAATTAATTTGTTGTAGTAGCGGTAACAAATCAACATCATTCTTAGTTTCATCAGAAAATTATCATTAGCTTCATTTATTCTGAAGGAAGTCGTGTCTAGAACAGACACTTGTGATCAATGAAACGATATGGGTATAGTTGAAGTTTCTAATAAATATATCTAGGGCACCAAAAGAATAAAAGAAAATATACAATGGGAACAAATGCCATATGTACGACAAAGATTATTATTATTATTACTATTTTACAGGATTCTTGGCGATTCCAAAATGACGTATTTCTACATATCCCGAGCAATGTTTTTGCCTTCGTCACTGGAACTTCAATCCTTTAAGATTTTCGAAAAAGTTTAACTCTTAACTTAAGTCTCACTCTGCCCTGTACTTCATTGACCAGCGGCACGAATGTGACTGTAAATTCCGGATAGTTAGGTCTCATTTGTAAAACCAGGTCTCGATACTTCACCAGTTTTTCCATTTTTCTCCACGATGTTCCTTTCTGCCAGATATTCTGCAACGATCATGTATGTGCACCTACATAACATTCATATCTGGTCTGTTGGCTGTTGATTTTTGCTGTGTTGGAAAGAGAAATATAATAACATTTTAATTTTGCTATTGGGAACGACATATAGTATATCTCATTCTACATACGGTAAGACCATTCCAGGATCTATACCATATTGATGAATCGGATAGAAATAGAAAACTTTCAAAGCCGTATTGTGCCAGCTTATATATAAAGTAGGTGCATGCTTAGATGCATCGTGCTTTCCTTATCTGTTTTGCAGAGTCTACAACTAACTTCCTGAAGTTGAATACTAGATACTTTCTTCATATAGAGAAATCTCGAGAAAACTCCATCCTGATACGCCACTGTATATCCTTATCTTTTAGAGTACAGCACAGGTCACGAAAGAAAGGAAAAGCTCAAGGTCTCCTAATGGTTTTCTTTTTCTTTCTTTATAGACCAATAGAACTGAGTGGCCGTCTTAGCAGGTGGTCTTGCAAAGTGATGTAGTTTATTCCGCGCTTACCTTTTTGTTTTAGTTTATTAATATTAGTATTATTGTTGTTATTACAACTTAATTACACAATCTTGTCTGCATACTAACTTTCGGTGTCCTCTATATACTAGAATATAGTGGATCGATGTTCTAAGCGAATTATCTAAATGTTTGTTGACATAACGTACTAAAATTTTGCTTGATGTATTTCCGTAAATATTAATATTTATATTAGGTTGCTATGTAAGGCTGCACGCATTAGCTAAATTCGATCGAAACAAATATGCCCATTACAATTAAATTAAAATTTCTTTTTTGTAATGCACATACCATTACAAAAAAGAGGAAACGAACTCTTCACTTCCAGTATTTATTATTATTTATATACGAAAGAATAATTTGGAATAATAATTGATGTGTGATAATTTTCTGTTCCAGGGTTTTTTTCTTTTATAAATTCTTATTCTGGAAGGATACAATTTACAATAGTGTCCAAGGCTGGTTTTATTCATAAAAGAGAGGAGCTTCAACAAATTTTAGATAGCGTCTTTAGAAACATCGACAAATTATTCAAATATATCTCTGATGAAAGCTCCAATTTATAATATTGTAATATTTGCAAAATATAATAAATAGAAAGTACTACCTTTTTTAAAGACTATTAAATTATAATTTAATATTTTTTGTAAAAGGCAGGAATTGTCGAAACATATAAGAGTTGAATTATTTTAAATATATACATATTAAAGTAAGACATACTTTAAATCGCCGACTTACTAAATCTCCTATAATATATATACAAAGGTCAAGAAATAATTATTTATTATATATATATATATATATATATATATATACAGTGTCCATAAAGTATGGACACAAGCCCGTAATAACGTTATTGTGCATTATTTGACAAAATGCAAAGATATATCGATTAATGTTTTTTATTAGCTATATTTAGATGCTACTATTTTGTTTTTTCCGTCGACCTTGAATAAGTTATGATGTCATTGATAATTTTTTTAAGTGTCAACCCCATTTTTTTTTTGTGGATTTTGAAATTTTTTACAATTCTTTATTCGATTATGTAAAAATTTTGGTATGTTACATTAGAAAATTTTTAAGTAATCATTTGCGTCCATGCAGTATGGACACTAGTCTGTAATAACGTTATTGTGCATTATTTGACAAAATGCAAAGATATGTCGATTAATGTTTTTTATTAGCTATATTTAGATGCTACCATTTTGTTTTTTTCCGTCGACGTTGAATAAGTTATGACGTCATTGATAATTTTTTTTAATGTCAACCCCATTTTTTTTTACGGATTTTGAAAGCTTTTACAATTCTTTATTCGATGATTTAAACATTTTGGTGTTAGTGTTACATTAGAAAAGTCTATGCGACACAACCGGAAAATTTGGACGTTTTACGACAACGCATCATCTACGAAACCAGACTAATCACTCCCGAAATATTATAGAATGTGCGAAATGAAATTTATCATCGCTTAGGATTTTGTCAACAAAATGAAGGAAAACATTTTGAGCATTTGTTATAAATTTGATACTGAAAATGTCAAAAGTAAAACTTAGAATTACAACACAGTTTACTCAAAAATTTTCTAATGTAACATACCAAAATTTTTACAACATCGATTAAGAATTGTAAAAGCTTTCAAAATCCACAAAAAAAAGTGGGGTTGACATTTAAAAAAAAATATGAATGACGTCATAACTTATTCAAGGTCGACGGAAAAAATAAAATGGTAGTATCTAAATATAGCTAATAAAAAACATTAATCGACATATCTTTGCATTTTGTCAAATAATGCACAATAACGTTACTACGGGCTTGTGTCCATACTTTATGGACACAAATGATTACTCAAAAATTTTCTAATGTAACATACCAAAATTTTTACATCATCGAATAAAGAATTGTAAAGGCTTTCAAAATCCACAAAAAAAATGGGGTTGACATTTAAAAAAATTATCAATGACGTCATAACTTATTCAAGGTCGACGGAAAAAACAATATGGTAGCATCTAAATATAGCTAACCAAAAACATTAATCTATATATCTTTGCATTTTGTCAAATAATGCACAATAACGTTCTTACGGGCTTGTGTCCATACTTTATGGACACAGTGTATATAAATATATATGTATATATATAAACATACATATATATATATATATATATATATATATATATATATATAAATATAATATTTTCGTGACCTTGGTATGATATGGTAAACTTAATAAGTCGGCGATTAAAGGTCTGGTTTATTACTCCAAAGTATATATATTTAAAACAACCCTACATGTTTCGGCAATGATGCCTTTGTCAAGGATATAAAAAATATAAATGACAGAATATAAATGTCAAATAATTTAGTTGCTATGGTTTAAATTATTCAAAGATACATTCCAATAATAATAATAAATCATGCCTTAGTATTCCAAAAAATAGATAGCAAGGTGTGAACATATGTGCTAGCAGCGAACAACACATATGTTCACACCTTGCTATCTGCTTTTGGAATACTAAGGCATGATTTATTATTATTCAATTGGAATGTATCTTTGAATAATTTTATCCATAGCAACTCAATTATTTGACATTTGTATACTGTCATTTATATTTTATATCCTTGATAAAGGCATCATTGCCGAAACATGTAGGGTTGTTTTAAATATATATACTTTGAAGTAATGCCAGACCTTTAATCGCCAACTGATTGAATTTACTAAATATATATATATACCGTGTGTCCCAATTTCGATGCTCACCATTGGTATCTCGGTTATTAGAAGATATAGAACAACGGTTAAATGGGGAATGTTTTGCAGAATTCAATACTCGCGGCAAATCTCATTTCAAATTTGATCTAACTTTTTAAATTTTTAAAATATTTTGAAAAATCAAAAATTTGCCGATTTCGTTATTCCTAGACACTTTTTTAAAACAAATTATTTGATACAAACAGAAACCCCCGATTGTCATTTGTTTTTAAGTTATTACCACTATCTTTTGTTTTCCATATGGCAGCCATATTGTATTTTGGGTTTGTTAGGTAGTCCTCAAAATGTGCTTTTCAACGATGTATAACATGCCTGAAAAATTTTTATTTATAAGGAAAATATTAATAAAAACGTAAATTAATCTTTAATATGAAATTAGTAGGCTGAAAAATTAAACACCAATGTCAAATGAAAGTGAAAAGATATTCTAAGTATAGCAAACGCCAATTAAGTTGGCGAGAGGAGGGGTAAGTTCGCGCAGGATTAAAAGTAGTGGGGAGATTTGTATTTGGTTTTACATCAAATGTCAGATAATTCTAACCTCTGAGCGTGTATCACTAGCAAAGACATTATGTTCCGTCAAACGTCAATGACAAATGTATTCTGACAATGAAACAAAACGATAACCTGTCAAAGTACAATTAGTGCTGCAGAGATAAGTTAATTAAAGCTACTTGCAGTTAGTGATAAGTAATTATTGTCAAGTATTAAGATTTATAAGTATTGATAGTGGCACATACATATTCAAACGAAGAAAAAGTTGATGTGTTGGAAGTGTATTTCAAAGCAAATAGAAACACTAAGAATGCGTGCACGAGTTATGCAGAGCGTTTTCCAGAAAGACAACAGCCACGCAGGACAATTTTTAGAAGACTAGTTAGCAAATTAAAAAACTTTGGAAGCTTCGAACAAAAACGAGCTAACTATGAAGTTAATGATGCTGATACACGTCTAAATAATATTTTGCAGAACGTTAGGAACAATCCCAGCACATCAGTTCGTCGTGTGACACGAGAAACAGGGATTTCAAAATCTATTGTTCACAGCACCTTGACGAAAAACAAGTATCACCCTTACAAACCAACAATTGTACAAGGTTTAAGTGATAATGACAATCTCCGACGATTACAGTTTAGCAGGTGGTACCTTCAAAAATGTGAATATGACGCTAATTTTCCTAGGAAAATACTATGGACAGATGAAACACGATTTACCAATTGTGGAGTGTTCAATAGGAATAACTATCATCATTGGTCTACTGAAAATCCACATTTGGTAAATCAAAGAAGATTTCAAGTTCGATTTGGTTTTAATGTGTGGTGCGGTTTAATTGGTATGACATTTTGTTTACATTTCTTTTGTTTTTTAAGCTCTTTTTTTCGTTTTAGATAATCAGTTAATAGGTCCTTTCATCTTTGATTACAATTTAACTGGTAACAGATATTTGGAGCTGCTAACAAACGAGATAATGCCTGCTTTGAGGCAAATTATTAATCCCGAGAACATGCAAAACATCTGGTTCCAGCAAGATGGTTGCCCGGCCCAGAACACTCGTAACGTGCAACATTTTTTGAGAGAAAACTTTAATGAGAGAGTGATTTCAAATAATGGACCCGTGCAATGGCCTGCGAAATCACCCGACCTTACCCCGCTTGACTTTTATTTATGGGGTACCACTAAAAACGAAGTATTTGATTTTGAACCGCCAGAAACTCGGGAAATTTTAGAACAAAGAGTACTAGATGTGCTACAATCAGTAAACGGAAACACGCTACGTAGAGTTTATAACTCTACTCGAACAAGGTGTCAAAATTGTGTGGAACAGAATGGTCGTCATATTGAACAATTTCTTTAAGTGAATGTGAACTTTAAGTTCTGTATCTTTACTTTTTATTTCTATAATTTTTTTATCGTTTCGTTTGTTTACAGTATTACTTAGAATATCTTTTCACTTTCATTTGACATTGGTGTATAATTTTTCAGCCTACTAATTTCATATTAAAGATTAATTTACGTTTTTATTAATATTTTCCTTATAAATAAAAAATTTTCAGGCATGTTATACATCGTTGAAAAGCACATTTTGAGGACTACCTAACAAACCCAAAATCCAATATGGCCGCCATATGAAAAACAAAAGATAGTGGTAATAACTTAAAAACAAATGACAATCGGGGGTTTCTGTTTGTATCAAATAATTTATTTAAAAAAAAGTGTCTCAACAATATAAAACTTTAAAAGAGGTCAGACTAAGCGTTATCGAGTTATTGAGGAATAACGAAATCGGCAAATTTTTGATTTTTCAAAATATTTTAAAAATTTAAAAAGTTAGGTAAAATTTGAAATGAGATTTGCTGCGAGTATTGAATTCTGCAAAACATTCCCCATTTAACCGTTGTTCTATATCTTCTAATAACCGAGATACCAATGGTGAGCATCGAAATTGGGACACACGGTATATTTTTTTATTGATTTTATTTATTGAATTCACTTCAAAATAAGAGTATTCACCTAAATATAGGGAAATCACCAAGCAAACACTATATATACGTACAACTTCCTATTCCCTCATTTTATTTTAGTAGATTGAATGTAGAAATCTAGTCGTACTTTCTTATTATATAACTAACAAAAATGAGTGATAGTGATAGTAGCAATGAAGGTAGTAGCTCCGGCGTTATTAAAAAAAGGAAATACAACCAAACTTATAAAAAAGAGTGGGAAACGATAGATGCTTTTAAAGGCTGGTTAAAAAAAAAAGTGAAAAGGGGTTCCAGTACGCAAAATGTAGTTCATGCGACAAAAATATAAATATAATTAGTGGAAAGGATGCTCTCATGAAGCATAATAATTCAGCTACTCATCAAACAAAACTAAACGCGATTTCGAAACAACCCACATTAGAAGCGTTTGCAACTGCTGCTCCTTCTATATTACACTTACTACTATGGATCACTTGACCAAGGTCGTTGCCGCAGTATGCCATGATTCAAAAATTGCCCAAAGACTAGCCTGTGCAAGAAGGAAAACCTCTGCAATAGTTAAAAATGTACTATGATACGAAAATATGCAAGTATTATGTGATCATCTCCGGACGAACAAATTTTCTCTTATTGTTGATGAGTCGACTGATACGAGCAATATTAAACATCTTTGTATATGCGTTAGAATAAATAACGGTTTCCTTTAAAGAATAATGCTTTGGAAAAATTTCAGTTTTTAGATCCAGTAGTTGTAAAATCAGGATCAATTCAATCTATTACCGACATAGCACTTATTTTCCCGGATTTTTTATACAATTCCGACCTTCAGACTTGAATGGCGTCTTTTAAGAAATACTAACGAAATTAACTCTTTTTCTGATAATGTAGAATTATTTTGGCAAAAAGTAGAAACGACGACATTCGGCGGCGGAACACGTATATTTATTTGTCTTACAAAATTTGTTTTTAATTTACTTTGTTTGCCGCATTCTTCGGCCAATGTTGAAAGAATTTTTTCTACGGTCAATAATTTAAAAAATAAACAGAGAAACAAGCTAGGTTTACAATTAACGGGTTATTTCTTGCTAAGCAATACATTGGAAATAAAAGTTGCTTTGATTTGCCAATTGAAAAAAAAAACTAACTTTGCGAATGGCTAAGTATACACTCTATAAAGATGGCGAAAACGAGTAATTTTTTGTAAAATGAGATTTTTTTAAAAAATTTGTTTTCAAATTTTATATTCTATTAAATGTATATGTACTTATATCAAATTTTATATTCTATTTAATGTATGTTACTTATATATTGTTGTAAATAATAAATAAAAGAAGATATTCCTAAAAAAGCTGTAAATTTTTTAATCTACCGATATTTTCTATAATCTACCGAATATTGCCGACCTTTCTACCGAACTAGTAAGAGTCAGGGTTACCATCACTGTTCGCCACGTACACTGACGAGATCTAAGAAGAGATCGAAACACGTGTCTGTACGTTGAACTAATCATTGCTGAAATATGCGTTGTGTATGTTCATGTATACATATACATATGTGTTTTTAACATTTTTGTATTATTATATTTACACACTCGATATAGTTCACATCGATACGCTATCTTTTCATAGTACGAAGAGAATTTCTTGATCTACGAAAGAAAAATCTATGAAAGAAACGAGTTAGAAAACAAACAAAAATTATTTTTCAACGTAAGAACCATTAGCACTAACACACTTATTCCAGCGTTTCTTTAATAACGCTATGTCTTGAAAAAAAATTATTTTAGTAATTCTGCAAAATACGACCCCACAGCGTTTTCCACGTCACCATTCGATAAAAAATCGACGGCCTCTCAAGTATCTTTTGAGTTTTGGAAAGAGATAATAGGCACAGGGGGCGAGTTTGATTCATTGATTACTGCATGAAGAATTTGTGTCTTATGCACCCTGCAGTTGTCGTGCAGAAGCAGAGTTTTCTGAGAAAAATAGTAGGGTCTTTTTTCGTGTATAGCGTTCAAGTTCTTAATTGTATTTTTGTAGACATTTCCCGTTGTTGTAGTCCCTTTTGACATATACTCAATTAAGAAAATCGTCTCCGTGTCCCAGGAAACTGTTGCCATCACTTTTCCCGCAATAAATTGCGTTTTTCCCATCTTGGGCGGTGGAGAACCCTTATGAATCCATTGCATTGACTATCGTTTCGTGGGAGGGTCCCATTTATTATTTAAACATTTTCAGTATAGTTAGGACGCTCCAGCTAGCCCGAAAAGAATCAACACAAACCACAGGTGTCCATCTTGCAATGGTATGGCGCTCCCACATGGTCAAATACAATACAACCTTAACCCCAAATAGCGTTCTAGTAATATTAAAATGTGCAATTGTAAATACAAGAGTAATTTGGCGCGAGCGACTTTTCAAAATTTAGCAGCACTTTCGCCATGGTGAGTATATTGCCAACTTTAACAATATTTTAGAAGCTTACAGACAATATTTGGGCAACATCTGTTATATAGATAAGTTATGATAATAAAAATAATGGTAATAATAATAATTTATTGTCCAACAGATAACAATGTCCAACTATGACACAAACAAATAAAAAAGAAAATTAAAAATGTACACAACACCATAACTGAAACCAAATCAACTTAACTAAGACTAATATATCATTTGAATTAAACTATTTGCTGTTTTTGTATTAATATGGAGGAAAAAAAATAGTTTGTTAATTAAACATTATTTTTACGCGAATAAACCATTAAAACGACACAGAAATTTATGATTAGAGGTCGGATTTTATGTAAAAAACATATTTTGTATTATTAGGAATATCACAACAATATAGTGGATATATCCATTCTATACTGAAATAATGTGATTAACGGTATAAAAAAATTACATATTTTGCATAAAATTAAGCTTTAGTTCATATTTTTAGTTTTAGTCATAAAATGAATATTCTTTTTTACATTTTCAACATAAAATCGCATATTTTTTATCCATTTATTAGTTTATAATATAGTCAATCAGTTGAGACGTAAAATCGTATAAAAAACCTTGATTAGATTTTTCTGATTCAGCTGAATAAATTATAAAATCCAAAAGTTTATTCGAAAAACGCGAGATTCTAGATCAGTTGACGGATATTAAAGCCCACTATAGTATTTTAAGTGGATTAATTAAAACATTAGAGACTGACCAAATATCTTTATTAGAGTCAATTTCTATTGTAGACATTGTGAAAATTTATTGAAAAATGTTCCAGGTCGAACTGGTAAAGTTATACTAGATAAATTTTACAAAGAATGATGGTTTTCAAAAGTTAACAGAAATATCAAAGATTTTGTCATTATCATTAAATACGACTGTTAAAGATAATAATTTATATTTAGACCCCGAACATCTGGCGTCATTAAAATATGCACCTATCACTTCAGTTGAAGTCGAAAGAACGTTTTCAAGATATAAAAATGTTTTAAGCTATTGAAGACAAAATTTAGACTACTTTTTGTTGTCTTACTACTCTTTCCTTGATTTCCAGTAAGCGAAATACATCAAAAATAAAATGCATGAAAATGCATACATGGTAAAAGTGAAGCATATATTTGACATGTTCTTGGGAAGAACGCGACATATTTATGAGCATATTTAAAGCATTTCTTGTGCATAAATAACCGAACTTTATTAATGATGAATTAGCTTCATCCCATGGGAGGATTAGCAAGTGGTTCAGTGATCATATGAGCTAGTAACTTCTCCAGAAATTATAAATAATGTCCATACCGTCGTGAAAAGATACTGCCGGATAAAATTGCATGATAGATAATACTGTATGCAACTGAACTGAACTGCAACTGAACTGATACACAATATTTTAAATCAACATTTAAATATGGAAAACTATAACAAAATACTTTGAAACATACTTGAGTAGGTAAAACCTCACCAATTTTGTATAATACAAAAGAATTTTTAATAATATAACATAGTACCAATAATTTCTACAGATATAATTGTTACTGTCTGACCGAAACACTTTGCTAGTTCTGCAGTTGTTATGTAGATAACGCTGAATATTATTTTACGCTCTGTCTTAATAATTTCTGTGAAATAACGAAGAAGTTTTTTTTGTGAATGTGTCTCTCCTTCAGCAGGGGCGTACAGTACCGGTGATTCTGTAGAAAGGTGAAATAAGTATCTACGTCTCTGGAGAAAATACGTTCACAAATATATGAAATTGTATTGTGTTCTTCGCACCCGATTTTAAATAATATTTTATATTATGAAAATCTATAGAAATGGATGACGCTTTGGTTTACTATTGGGGAGATGTGAACTTGTCTTTCAATTTCAAACAACTATATGATTAAATTAAAACGAAATTCAAGAGAATTTGTTTGTCGATATATCGCTGTACATGAAATCTGGATATATCACTATACTTCAGATAAAAACACAATGAAAACAATGGATTCCTTATGATAACTTTGCCTTCCTAGGAAAGCAAAAATTATTTTATTCCGCCAATAAGATTATGGCCACAATTTTTTTGGACTCTAAAGACACAATTTTTATTGACTATTTACAGAAAAGAAGTACGATAACTGCCGAATATTATGCCAATGTACTGATACGTTTAGATGCTGCGTTGAAAAAAAAACGACAGTATTTAATTAAAATAGAATTTAGTTCCATCATAATAGCGCCCCTTTCATTCATTAGCTATGGTAATCGCTAAATTTCTTGAATTTGGATACGAGCCTTTGCCTCATTCGCCAAATACATCAGATCTGGTTCGGAATTATTTTTTCTTGTTCCCAAACTTGAAAGTGATAGCCGCAGCGAATTCCTACCTTAATGAACTTTTGAAATTTGAAACATTAGTTTTTGGACAGCTTACAAAATTTGGAATGTCCCTGAGTTAGGTATATAGAGTTAGATGGAAATTATATTGAAAAATAAAGTATATTTTCTACCTCAAAATAAGTGTTTCATTTCAAGGTCACTTTCCCGTCAATTCACCCTCGTATAACACGTTGTCATACATTAAGACAAGTTACTTCTGCAACATGGATCGGATTGCTTTATGAAATTCATTAAAGATTGTATACTGTGGTAGGAAATTTCTCAAATTGCCGAGAAAGGATTAAGGATTATGAACCTTTTACCAAAAAGACTCATAAAAATTTCAAACTCAGTACACACATACACATATACACACCGTAAACGCATAGGCGGTTTAACATCCGGTTGAATATAGGATTAAAATTGCAATTTTCATGGTGTCGATGTTTCAGAGGGATGTTTAAAGCGCCGTCACTACCACCACCAGCGCGGCAATCTGATTTAATAAGGTTCAGGAGGTACCGACTGAAAGAGAAAATGCCCAGGTCCCCTGCGAGAAATGAAAATCTCTTCAGGCAGATGTCTCTACCGTGATTATCTCGTACAAAATACATTAGAGAGGGACGGATCTACACATTCGTATACCTTCGTATAAGTTTAGAAGCTAAAGCAAGAAGCTTTAGATGCTGATTTCTGCTATATCGAGTAGAATATTAGATACAGGTGGATACGGAGGGCGGAACAAAGGGAACAGGTAAAGATTTAATAGAGCTGTAAACCGTAAAACTTACAATGCTGGTTTATTAAATTATTAGCGGGTTCTATGGATCTGGGAAATTCTATAGACAAAGCTTGTGATTTGATGGTAGATAAGAGGTATAATATAAAGTTATAAATGATTTAGTAAACAACTTCTTGTGGTATTAATACAGTACGTGTTCTGTTAAGTACTAACGCTTCCGAATGTGATAAACAATAGACTTAAACAGAGACCGCATAATATTTTGAAGTTAAATTTAGAAACAAATTACAGGACATTAGTTAAATATAAACCCTATTTAAAAAGTAGAACAGAAATATATTGCGAATAAATTTTGCTTTCTTAGCATTTTCTGCAAATACAAAAAGTAGTTTAGTTGATAACGAAATTAAAATTAACAAATATATATTCAAGGGTATTTTTAATAATATAAAATATTATTACGGTCCGACAAACTGTGGACCGTGGATAAAATTTTTCAAATAAATTTCGTATGATTTGCATTGTAGTTTGTAGACAGCAATATTTACATTCACATTTACCTCGCAAAATAACATACTAAGTAATTTGAAAATATTTAAAATATTTAATATAAAAGCCGAAAACTCCCAGAATTCATCAAATGATATATACATATATATATGTATATATATATATACATATATATATATATATATATATATATATATATATGTATGTATATATATATATATATATATATATATATATATATATATTATAACTTAATAATAAGAGTATAAGGTAACGATCTGCAATTTACCTACATAAATATATATACATATATACAGAGCAAAACTTGATTCATTTGTGTTTTTGTTTTATGGAAAGTAAAAAGTAAACGTTTTTAAATTCATTGGCTGGAAGAAAAACAAATTTGCTGTATCGTCCTTTATGTATACGAAAATATATAATGAGACTGTAAGAAAACTTTACTGTTTGTGCTGTCCTATTTTCAAATGTACTTTATATTTTTAGAAACTCGTTTTATATATATATATATATATATATATATATATATATATATATATATATAGGTAAACTTAATAAGTCGGTGATTAAAGGTCTGGTTTATTACATCAAAGTATATATATTTAATAAACCCTACATGCTTCGGCAATGATGCCTTTGTCAAGGATATAAAAAATATAAATGTATAAATGTTTACGCGACCGGTCACTAAATACACGCACGAGCGCACCAACATACAAAACCCTACACTTACGCGCTCACACAAATACAAAACCACACACCCAGAGAGAGACCCAAGCTGCCAGCAGCAACCAACACAGAAATTCATACCCAGAAAGAGACACAAGCTGCTAGCAGCGAACAACACATACGTTCACACCTTGCTATCTATTTTTTGGAATACTAAGGCATGATTTATTATTATTATTGGAATGTATCTTTGAATAATTTAAACCATAGCAACTCAATTATTTGACATTTATATTCTGGAGGAGGAGTGAGCAAAAAATTGCGAGTAGCAATTGAAAGCCTGTATAGAGGAAATAGGAATTATGTTAGAACAGATAATATGGAGTCAGAGGAATTTGGGGTAGAAGAAGGGTTAAAACAAGGAGGTGTCCTCAGTCCCACATTATTTATAGTAATAATGGATGACATACTAAAAGAAATAAGCACTAAAACCAAGAAAGTAAATATTGGATATAGAAATCTAAGACCTGTAAAGCTGGGAGAATGCGCCTTTGCAGACGACATTATGATCTGTGCAGAAGGAGAAAAGCAGTTACAAGATAATTTGAAAATGTGGGAAGAAGAATTGAATAAGAGAAAAATGAAAATTAACACACAAAAGTCCAAAATAATGAGCATAGGAAAGCAACAAAGAATAAATGTAAGGATAGGAACAAAGAAATTGGAACAAGTGGAACCTTACAAATATTTAGGAATAATGATACAAAGTGATGGAAAAATGGATGAGGAAATAACAGAAA
Source organism: Melolontha melolontha (assembly GCA_935421215.2). Classification (NCBI taxonomy): domain Eukaryota; kingdom Metazoa; phylum Arthropoda; class Insecta; order Coleoptera; family Scarabaeidae; genus Melolontha; species Melolontha melolontha. The sequence continues at coordinate 159,032,985 of OW285237.1, read as the reverse complement.
GGGTAAATAATGCATCAAAAGTGTATCACACCCTGAGTAAAGCCTTCATAGGAAAGAAAGAAATTAGTCGGAAAACAAAAATTACAGTGTACCAAACTATATATAGACCAATACTCACCTATGGCAGCGAAAGTTGGGTCCTAAACAAAAGGGCAAGCAGAGTCCAATCCATGGAAATGAAGTATCTAAGACGAATTAAGGGAGTAACAAGAAAGGATAAAATAAGAAATGAGTTAATACGACAGGAATTAAATGTAAAATCAATCATTGAAACAATTGAACAAAATCAACTGAGATGGTTCGGACACCTAGTAAGAATGAACGAGAAAAGACCAACAAAGAACATTTGGCAAGCTAGAACAAACGGGAAAAGAGACAGAGGCAGGCCAAGGAAAACGTGGAATATGGCGATAGCAGAAATACTGAAGGGGAGAAACAAAGAATTTGGAGAAGCTATGAAGGAAGCCAGTGACCGGGAAAAGTGGAAGAAATTCATACATTAGAGAAAGTAAACCTTTACACCTGATGGTAGAAAAGGTCTTGATTATATATATATATATATATATATATATATATATATATATTCTGTCATTTATATTTTTTATATCCTTGACAAAGGCATCATTGCCGAAACATGTAGGGTTGTTTTAAATATATATACTTTGAAGTAATAAACCAGACCTTTAATCGCCGACTTATTAAGTTTACCATATCATACCAAGATCACGAAAACATTATATTTATATATATATATATATATATATAATTCTAATTTTAGTAGAGCTTTAATAAATTTAGAAATATGACTCGCAGAATTTATAACACTGTAAATAACTTCAAATAAAATGTTATTTTAAAAATATTATCCACATTTGATGCATGTAATTTTTCAATTGATAAAAAAATATTATTTATTGAACGGAATTCAGATCGCATCTTTTTGAAAGAAAAATTGAAGACGTAACAGAAAGGAAGCTCAGAAATTTCTCAATGTACTGAAAAACGTCGGAAATATATTTCTAACTTATTAAATCGCCTAGAACGAGGGCATCTGTTCTCTGGTGTGGTAAATAAAAAGTTATCCGATATAAATCGTGAAAATTATTATCTGAAAGCACCTAAAAAAAACTTTCTAGCGACTCACTTTAAATTTGAAGAATATTTCGTAAATATGCCAAAACATGTGGAAAGACTGAATAAAGGGCAAAAACCTTCTACATTACATTTTCGAGAAAGAGGTTAATCGTTGAAGTTCCCGACAAGTTTAAAAGATTTCTCCTTCGCGTCTGTTCCTTTTTTTACTACTGTTCTAAACCTCGTTAATTTATTTCATTGTGGCTAATTCCTATTGTTAATGCAGAGGCAAACATAATTCATTGCCGATATCGTTTACAATTAGGAGTAATAAAGAACGTTAAATAAGAAAAGAATATCGATTTATTTTTATTGCCACATTAGCAGTTTAAATTTGGATTAGATATCCCTGATAAATAAAACGATGGAAACTATGAAAAACAATCAACCCAAGTCCATTTTAATCGATATTTTATGATTAAAACAGATTTATGGATACATATTCGACAAATTTTAACTTGATTTTATATTTATGGAATAATTAATTGTTTTGTAATTAACAAAAACAAACAGTAGGAAAACGAGATTTAAAAAAAGTTTTGTAGTATCATTGCAATTTGATTACACAGTAATAAAAGTACTATCATTGCGATCCAATTGTGCTAAAATGGTGTAATTGATATTGATGAATTGATATAATATATAGCTTGATACAATTTCGCCATGCCACGTACATAAATATTTTAATTTATTATATAGCAAGAGAAATTATGTTTAATAAAATATAACATACTTGAGTAGATAAAATCTCACCATATTTTGTATGGAACAATAACATTCTTAATAATATACAAATATTACTAAAATCTGGTGTAGAGAACAAAATATAAGTTCATATTTGTGTGAAAATATATTTCCAAACATGCAGTCACCTGTTTCATCTTACAACAGAATCATCAGTACATGCTGCTGGAGATACTATCGCCATAAATAACACACTTACTTCATTACATAAGTTTTTAAAATGCAGCGAAGGAGAACATTCAGCGCTCCTCATTGTCTAATGTCAATATCACGATCGCTAAAAAAACCATCACTGGCATCGTAGCAAGTGTAAAACTTGGCCAAAGAGCCAGGGGCTATAGATATTATTACTAAATCTTTTATCAAACGAAATCGAATACGATACTAGCCTATAGTGGCTTCACCGTACCTGTTTCTAACCCTCGCAAATACACTACTTTCAGAGTACCCAGGGCGAAAACAAATGTACTTCTATGTATGTATGTTAAATAATATGTATGGTCACTTGTACGATAGTAACTTTGTGACCTGTAGGTTACTGATATTACTAACTATGATGCATTTTGTCTGGAATCATAAATAGACTATATTTTTAATTTGATTAATATTCAATGTTCACTTATAATTTGAAACCATTGTATAAACTGAAATTTGTTACAATATTTGAACTGTAAAAATATTTTCATATTTTAGGAAGCCGCGCCTCTTATATTTGTGAAGCTTTATTAGTCTTTTCATTAGATAGTTTGTACTCAACCTTGCTTTATTAATTAGTGAACGTTTTCAATACACGGTTTATAAATTACAAATCTTTTGTTAAATCCACGTTCACTGAACAGTCTATAATAAATTCCGTTATGAAAAGTGCAGAAATTATTAAGTTTCTACTTCGTTTTACAACCAATATGGAATTAATATAGGTTGTTAAACGTTTGCAAAGTTTATTATTTGCAATAGGCACAATTTACCAGGAATCGGTAACTTAAAACTTAAATTTTCCAAGTTATATTGACATCTAACTGTGCATCTGATGTGACCCACTTTTATTAAATATAGATGTTTGGGGTAGTAATAAATTTTGCCTACTTGTAGTGTTGGGGTTTAATGAATGCTGGTTCTTGTTTCATTTCAATAAAACACACTTAGTAACCTTTTAACTTTTTACTTAACTCAAGAGTAAATTTTGATATATATATATATACATTAATATACATTTGGCGTTACATGCTTGGTGGTGTCTTACACCCAACTCACCCTTACTTCTAGTCAAAAAAAGAACTATATACATTTTCTACCCCTACTTCTAGCGCGGTAAAATATTTAAATTTAAAATACATAATTCTTATAACATGTAGTAGTTTGAACATCTCCGTAAAGTCTTATCTTAGCATCAAGAGTTATACAGTACAAATCTCTTCCCTATAGTCACCTACAAACGTGTATTACGTATGTGTGCGTTCAAGAAGCGAGGAGTGGGGACGCACGAAGCGATGCATACATGCCATTAGTTACAGTTTACTTGTGAAGTTGGATGGTTTGCTCAACTTTTGCGAATAGTCCGTATTCACGATGGATATTTTTACCCTTGAACAAAAAAAATATGTCGTAAAACAGTATCATCTTGGTCGCTGCCTAAGAGAAATTGCACGGGTATTTCAAATTAACTTTCAACGTACCATTGCGTTTGAAACGATAAGACACATAATTAAAAATTTCGAAAAATATGGCTGTTTAAATCCGTTAAAACATACGAAGGTTTTATTTATTATGTATAGAAAATAGAAGTTATTATGATTTACCGCTTTACTTATTGTTATTGTTATAGGTATATCTGACATTGTTTTAAACGTTAAAAATATTTATCTTCTATTATATATATCTTCCAAAAAGTCCTCACTTAGTTGTGTTTATTATTACATAAAGTCCCTATTATTGACGGTAGTTCCACATTCATCGACGTTTATACTATGTATGTGCTTACTGCTTACATCCAAACTGATCTACAGTATACATACATACATACATGCTATGTGCGTCCCCACTCCTCGCGTCTCGAATGCACACATTCGTAATACACGTTTGTAGGTGACTACCTATAGGGAAGAGATTTGTACTGTATAGTATCATCTTAATATCAAGAGACATCAGTCTCATTATAACATTATTGTGATAAAATTTGTGAGGCTTACCTTAATAAAAATACGTTCAAGTGTTTTTGTTAAGTACCAAAAAAAAACACATCTAACTTTCAATGTAACTGTCATCAAACAACATAAGAAACGCTTATACGTAAATTACGCTCCGCGAAGGAGTCAATATAGAAAAAAAAAATTTTTTCATCAAAAGAATTTCACCAATCAGCCCGATGAATTTCGAAATTAAATACAAATTAGACGAACTCTAAACATGAAATTACTCTTTACCTACTTTTATTCTTTCTAGTTACATTTTCTTTAATATGAATTGATTGATACACATCTAATGCTTCATTTATCTTGCTAATTTAAATGAACCCCTATTAATTCCTGTTTAAACCTCGTTTAAATGGCGCGTTTTGTTTTTGCTATGTAAACTATAGCTTTGTTCAAAGAAGCGTTGGCAATCGGAAACTATCCGACGCAAGCGCATTAGAATTTATGCGTTCAAAGAAGCACAAAATTTGCAACTGTGACAAATAATTGGTTGTTCAAAGATAGCAATTACATGATTGGAAATCGGTTGGCAACAGTTAGAATAATTTCTGATTTTAATGCAAATTTTTAATCACACACATGCGCATGTAAATTATAAAAATACCGTGCAGTCGTTGCTGATTATTTTGGCGTATTTGGTTTGTTGTGGTTAGGTAAAGTATGTAGTTGGTAACTTATTATCAGTGAGTCCTTATATACCTACCTACTTATTAATTTTGTATTTTATATTAAAAAAATAACTGAAATGGAAGCTAAATAAAGTAACACAAAAATTGTAGTTGTACTTATTTGTATTTGTTTTGCAGAGATGGCAGAGTGTCTTACAATAAAGATTATCAATCAAGAGAAAAATATGACATGGTCACGAAATCATACTCTTCAACTGTTACGAGTTATACCAAACATATAGGGTTAACGTGGGTACCTTAAAAATTAGAAATTAAAAAAAAAAATGTGGGAAATCATAACAAGATTTCAAAAATTTAGAGATTAATTTGTCAACACTTGTGTGCACTTATTTTTCCAATTTCTCCTGCATGATGTTCGATAACAAAAACTGCTCAGATATATCCGTAGCTACAACTCGACTGATTCGAAAGTGTTCAAAATATTATTATATTATAAGAATCAAATTTTCATTTTTTGTTTTTTTCTGTTGTTGTAATACGTCTTTATCGCCAGAGCTGGTATCACTAAAGAAAGCAAATTCATTAGCGTCACTTGAGTCACTACTGTCAGTATCTGACATCTGCAATATAAATATACTCTTACATTCTTCTGTATAATATAATATAGAAATTCTTATCATTTGCCGAAGTTCGGTATATCCCAACAAACAATTTTCATTAACATTAATTGTCAAATATAAATATCTAAAGCGACACCTAGGGGTCAATTTGAAAGTAGGGCAAAGAATGTTCAAAGAAGAAAAAGAAGCAGTTTAATTTGCAATCAGTTGCAAACCAAGCATGCGCATTAATTTTCAAACTCAAACCATTGCAAATTCATTCTTTGAACAACGCTTGTATTATTACATTCCATTTTCTAAATCTACAGTCGTGTTTCTATTTTTATTATTTGGATTAAGGAAATGGTTTATAAAATATAGTCCTACGAGGAATGTCTGTTATGTTTTACGTACTGAAACATAGAGGGCGCCACAAATTTTATGTCAGTACTAAAATTAACCTCCGCTTTAGTTAGTCAAAATCCAAAGTTTCAGTGAGATACATGTAATGTAGTAGCTACAACAAAACTGTCACAGTTGACAAGTTAGTAGAAAAATGTAATTAAACCCTGAAAATTTTCGCGCAATAACTTTTTATAATTTTCGAAGACGATTATCTCAACAAGAATGCCTCGCCGAATTGGTTCTGGTTTCGATAATGAAGCCCCACATCAGTCAATAATTTCTCGCTGGTATGGAGAATTCAAAACGTGGATAGATTAGTCTTAGTGACGATGCACCAAAAATGGCAGTCACTCAGGAAAACGACGATGCTGTGCCCAAGCTCATCAACGAACATCGATATGTGATATATCGCGATAGTGAGGCATCATTGGAGATTTCATAAACCTCAATTCAAAAAATTTCGCATGAAGAATTGTGTGTAAAAAAATCAGTTTCCTATTGGATACCGCACCTGTTGACCGAAGAACAGAAAAGAGCTTGAACTGGTGTCAAAAAACTCTACAACACCGCTTCAAAGCAGGAAACTCTAAAAAAGTGCACAACATCGTGAGTGTTGATGAATCTTGGATTTATTCATTCGAGCTAGAAATTAAACGCCAGTTGTCTGTATGGATGTTCCAAGATGCAGAAACGCCAGTGTCTCCAAAAAAATGGTCGTGACAATTGTCTCGAAGGCAGGTCATGTAGCAACAATTTCTCTACAAGATCAAAGAGCTGTTACTGCCGATTGGTACACAACCATTTGCTTGCCGCAAGTCATCGCTGAGCTCCAAGATATCAACCCACAAGGACGAATCATCCTCCACCAAGACAATTCAAGTTTGCACACATCTCGCAAGACAATTGAATTTTTAACGCAACAATACGTCGAATTGTTAGACTGTCCTCCGTATAGTCCCGATCTAAGTCTCAACGATTTCTTTGCCTTTCCGAAAATCAAACGGACTGCGATCAAAGGTTGCAGTCGTCAGATGAAGAAGTCGATCCCTTTAGTGTATAAATCTTCGTGGAGAATACTTCGAAAAACAATAAAGTCTTTAAAAGCTATCTACTATATTGTTCCAGCTCTATATGCAAAATATAAAAGACAACCTTCGTACGATTAATATTAACCTTATTATCCAGTGAACGGGAGCGAGTACCCTTTGTGAAATATTTAAAATAAATTCTGTAAATATTTGGGAGGTAGGTTTATGAGATGAAACAAATATCTGGCAATACTCTTATCAGCAATGAATTGTATTTTCACTATTGTACACGGTTATGTATTGTGTATGGGTAGATATTTGAGGAATATTCATCTATCGAAAAATTGTACCTGGAAACAAGTTAAAAATAACCTACCGAGTCCGCCAGTTAAACGCGAAAGCAAAAAAGCACTTAACACATATCTGACTATTCTACGGTTCTGTGACGTTCCCTTTTTTCCTATCGTCGTCGGACGATGAAAGCGTACACTTTTAGAGAAAATCTTTTGAAATGCGATCCCCGGAAAAGCAGAACAGCGAGGCCATCAAACGCCAATATATGCACATACATGTATGTATCTATACATTTCCCTGTTATAGATAGGTGGAGTAGATAGCGAACGATTCGCATATTACATTCGCGTTCATGAAGGTAGATGGTATACATTCGTTATTTTGCATAGGTGCAACAGACAGCAAACGCTTAGTCTAAACATATACGAAAGTATGCGGTATGGGATAGCGACTTTCTATATTCAGTAACTGATGCTGCTTTCAAAGTAGTACTTGTCAATCTCCCATCACTAAATATGAACAGGAAATGTGTTCCACTAAAAAGTATGTATTTATGGTAAATGGAGGAACAGGGAATGTGTATTAATATGGATACATAAAAGCCTAATATGTATAACGAAGCGTTAATATGACTTATACATGTTTTCCAGTTCATGCATCTTGTACAAAAGAACTTACACTAGTTCTTATTTACCACATACAAAACCATTAATTTAATTGAAAATTTACTTATAACAAATAACTAAACCGGTCAACTTCTCTCGCGCGACAGGATAGGATTCGTTATACACAGTAGCAAGAAAAATATAATAAGAGAATACTATCGGCGATGGATTAATAATAGAAATATACAGAGCTAGACATATGTATGGAACCATTCGAATATCTATCATACGGCTACTTAAATTTTAATAAAATTTTCCACATTTAAGTTGACGCAAATAGGAAATTCGAAGAGCATATTTATTTTCAAATCAGACTTCCGGTTTAGCCAGAAATGATGTTAACTTTTCTATTTTAAATGAAATACCCTATACAGTTTTACGAATTTCAATAGAGCTTTCAGCATTAATAAGGTTTCCGGCTAAACCGAAAGTCTGTTTAGGATATAAATATATTCATCGCGTCCACGATTTGCATTTAATTAATTTGAAAAAGTCTTATTAAAATCTTAGTAGCCATATCAAAGATCTTCCAGGGAACCACACATTTGCCTAACCCTGTATATAAAACATTTACTTAACTTACAGCTGTTATTAAGTACAACAAATTGGGTAAGACAAGGGAGGAGCCTGCAGCATTACTTAGGTTTCCACATTTGTCTCTGGGAGTGATGTTTGCCTTGATGTGAAATTGTTCTTACATTATAGGAAAGTCCGTCCGACAACTACGAATATAATATATGCATATTTAATATAATCTTTTGAAATTATTTAACGGATCTGCAGATGTACCACCACAATTCCATCGATCTTTTGTAATATCAGAATCCTTTCTTAGGGCATTATCGAACTTTTCTATTATCCGAGGATTTTGCTTGGACTATATTGTATACCGTGTATTTACATTGTCCACTATTTGCTTCACTAACGTCAACCTAGTTTCCAAAATTTCAATTGTGTTAAGTAATTCTTTATAATTATTGCAAATAGTTCTTAAACCGTCCCAACCGAAGTATCTTGAAATTCTGTCAGACTTTCCTTAGCAACTGCAGTTTCTTCTGGATTGAACTGTAGAAACACAGATTTAATTTGTTGGAAATACAGAGAATAATAAAGAGCCGCCTTCTGTCCTCAACGTATTTGGGTGAAGTATATTGAAAAAGTCCACCATATCGTCTTGGACGATCGTCTAGTAAAAGTTCACAAGATAGCAGACATTGTAGGTATCTCAAATGACAATGTGCATAGAATTTTAACTGAAGAATTGGGAATAAAAAAATATTTGGCGCGTTGGGTGCTGCGGTTACTCCCACCGGAGCACCAACTGAATCGTTTGAGTGCTTCTTGCGTCTTTTTGGCATGTTTCCGCCGTAATCAGAAGAACTTTATACGCCGTTTCATTAGCATCAATGAAACATGTGTCCACCATTCCACTCCCGAAACCAAAGGCCAATTCAAATAATGAACAAAAAAAGGTTCTCCGCCATCACAGAAGGCAAAATTGGAGTTGTCACCTGGAATGGTTATGGCAACTCTTTTTTGGTGATTCTCATGGAATTAGCTCGGTCAACTGCTTAGAAAAAGGGAGAAAAATAAACGGGAAGTATTATGCCAATTTGTTGCTACAATTAAGAGACAAAATCAAAGAGAAACGGCCTCATTAGGCAATGAAGAAAGTGCTTTTCAATCTGGATAAACACACCTGCCTATAAGTCTGCGATTGCAATGACAAAAATTCATGAAGTGTGATTTGAATTAGTGCCTTATTCGACCTATTCCCCAGATTTGGCTCCCAGCAATTATCATCTCTTTCCAAACCGAAAATAATGGCTCCGTGGTAAGAAATTTTCGTTTAATTCTGAGGTAATCGCTGCTGTAAATAGCTGTTTCGAGGACTTGGATTCATCGACCTACAATGAAGGTATTACTAATTTGGAATATTGTTGGAATAAATGTGTTGAGCAAGCAGGATACTATAATGAGAAATAAAATATTTTTTGTCAAAAAAACTTTTTGTTTGTTGGCCCGCGTAGTTTCCGAACCACCCTCGTATGGTGAGGTTTATGTATACAGGCTTACATACGCTATCGGTTGTGCCCGATATAGAACGAAGGCACGTTAATACAGTTTCCGCAAGTTGCGGCTGTGTCTGTCAGATGGAACCCCTGGCTAAGTCTTACACTTGTTATGATGAGAGCGATGGTTGTTTTAACGTTCATGATGTTGACATTAGTGAATAAGTGGCCCTGAATGTTCTTCTAGGCGGTATCTTAATAACTTTTGCAATGTAATAAGGATGTTATTTTTTATGGAAGTATCTCTCCAGCAGCATGTACTGATAATTCTATAGTAATATATTTTCACACAAATATGAATTTGTATTGTGTTCTCCACACTCGATCATTTTTTATATCGTTTCCATAAATATTCTAGGTAGTCCTTGTATTACTTCCAAAATGAAGACTATGTTTAAAGAAACCTTGTCCTTAAATAACGATATCTAGTAAATCATGGCAACGCATTCCTATTTTCAGTGGAGAATTGAGTTCATCGTAAACCTTTTTATAATAAATTACAATAAAACGCTTAATGGGTTGCCGCGAAGAAAGATATTGTAAAATTATACGATACAGATTATAAATTTTGTTGTTAGTATCGGGAATATAAAAAGTATAGGAAATAATAATATTGCTTTAGGTATTTCCTATAACATAAACTATTATAGATAACCCAAAATCAACAAGTTACGGTACCGAGCTCGTATTTATATGAAGATTTTCACATAAGCTGACCATAAATTCCACTTGTGTTACTTAACGCATATTGCTATTTCGAATCCTACTACGGCTTGTTAAATATCTAGATTATGGAAGGGATATTGTGTACGACTAGGACCATAGATCATAAGGGAATATAGTCTGTATCGTACGCAGCAACCGCTATAATATAAAGTTAAACACAACGGAAAATTTATGAAGGTGTCCGTATTATAAATTTTACTGTACCCCCGCAAAGTTTCATTTTAGGAGTAATATGATATAAAATAATCTCGGATCTAACTTATTTTTCATTAGATTGCTTCAAAAAAAAAGGTGGGGAAAAGATTAAAAGTAAGATTGATGTTCTTATGGGCAAAGTATTTTCGTCGAAAATTTACGAGGTGTCCCATTATTGCAGGAGAAAATCATAGATTTGCTAAAGTTTAAAAATATACCGGGCTCTTCTTTTATCATTACACATAGGTATAATGCATTGATTTTTCTTCTTTTAGCTTTACACATAGGAATAAATGTATGGTGGCATACCAGTTATACACCAGTGACTTAATTAGACGTATTTTTCCAATTGTCAAATATTTCTGATTTTTCATTCATAGTAAAAACCTTAAATTAAACACATTTGATTGAAAAATACATCATTTATTTGAAACAGTTAATTATTCCAACAGGCGTATACCTTGTGCGGAGATAATTTTGCATATTTTTAACAAATTCAAGGAATAGTTAATTGACGAAGGAGATACTTGTTGAAACTTCATTATAACGCTAAGAAATAAGTAATCTGCATTTAAATGATAATGGGCAAATTCAAAATAAAACAAAAAATTCAGCTTATTATCCACCACAATCAGTTAATGAGAGCAAGTGAGCAATTGCAACCCCTGGAATTATGAAACAAAACAAACCAAGCGGCGACTAACTGTAAAAGTATTTATTTATTATGTATTCATACTTTCATAGTTATTGACGAGGAACGTGGCCGCTACCAACGTACATCACCAACCGTCGTCACAGATATACTGAGCAAAGCCCAACTCTTGCTCTGTTAAGGCATTAACATTACATTGATGGTGGGGAGAACTGTATTTTGCTGTACTTCAATGTCGTATAATACATAGCGTTGGAGCAACTGAACCAGACTGCCCTCGGGCGTTGTTACAATAATTCCTTGTCTTTTTTAGAGAACAACGCGTTTTCGTGTTAACGTATAATGAAAAAATCGCAGTAAAAAATCTTCAACGGCCGATGCCTCAATTATGTTTAGAAAATAAACAATCTGTTAAAGGTAAAGACGTTATAAGAAAATTCAAAATGAATATTTATCAGAAAAATGACTGGATTTGTGGGTGTGAAATTAAAAATACTTTGTTTTGTTTTCCGTGTCTTTTGTTTGGTGGTGAACCGTCTTGGTCAAAGAACGGAATAAGAGACTTAATTCATCTTAGTGCTAAAATTATTAAACATGAAAATTCCGAAGGGCATTTGAAAAATATATTTAGTCTAAGAATGTTAGGAAAAAATAACATTCAGAATGTTTTAGATTCATCATATAGAAAAGCAATTCAACAACACAATGAAAAGGTAACAAAAAATAGGCATGTGTTAAATTTAATAATAAATTGCATTAGATTTTGTGGCGCGTTTGAACTGGCACTTCGGGGTCATGATGAACAGCAAACGTCGAATAACAAGGGCATTTTTCGGTAATTGATCAATTTTACGGCAGAATTGGATAAATCGCTCAGAGATCACATCGAAGCAGCACCGGTTTTTAAGGGATTATCAAAAACGATACAGAATGAGCTGCTTGATGCAATGTTGAACGTGTATCATGAACAAGTTGCCAGTGAAATTAAAGCACACAACTTGATATCTTTGATAGCTGATGAAACCACAGTTGTGTCCAATCAGTTTCAGTTGGTGGTTGTTTTAAGATATATTGGGAACGCGAGACCGGTCGAAAGATTTTCGAAATTTCTTCTGCCTAGTGGACATGATGCTAATTCTTTATGTGCCTCCATCCTTAACGAAATTAGTTTGCTTGTTGATGACCCAGAAAAACTGATTGCACAGAGCTATGATGGGGCAGCAGTCAGGAGTGGTGCTATTAACGGCGTGCAAAGGCATGTCTAAGACCAGTATCTAAGGGCTAATTTTGTACATTGTTATGCACATCAGACAAATATAATTATGTCACATGCTACATCGAGCAGTAGTAATTGCAGAATTTTTTTGCCAATCTGACGGGATTATGTACATTTTTCTCCACTTCACCACAACGAGCTGCAAGATTGGAAGAATTCCTTCAGAGAAAAAGCTTACCTCGTTCTTAAAAAATAAGATGGAACTTCAATTATAGGACAGTGAATACAATATATGAGCACCGAGAAGAAATAATTGAAGCTCTAGAACAAATCGAGGGAGAAGCTAGTTTACAAACTACCATTCATCAAGCTAGTGCCAATTTGCGAATTTTAGAGGAGGAAAATTTTATCTATTGGTTAACCTTCTTTCATAAAATTATGCCACATGTGGACATATTGTTTAATCAATTACAAAATGTCAATACAGATGCATTAAAAATCAAGAATAATTTAGATAATTTTGAACGCGCTATTGGAAAAATTCGAACCGAAATCGCTGACACAGATAATCAGTTGGTTAAACAAAATGACCCAGAACTGACTCCTCGACCATCAAAGCGGCGAAGAGTAACTGATGGTAGCCAAAGAAGGAGGGAAACTATTGAAGTATGCGATATTATTTTGCTAGAAATCAAAACTAGATTTCGGTATACAGGGCACTTAATATTAGCAAACTTAATTTCTTTTAAACAGTTCTCCTCTTTCCAAAAAAAAATTTCCGGAAGATTGCCATAAAAAAAGCAGTAGAATTTTATCCATGCCTCAATAAAAGTAGACTACGAACTGAATTAATCGTTCTATATTCTAGAGAAGAATTTAGGCAAAATATAGAAGTCGGTGCTGTAGGTCTGCTAGGTCTTCTGCTGGATGGATTAAGCGACACCTTTAATGAAGTTGTTACGCTTTTAAAAATTGTAATTACAATCCCAATGACAACGTCCGAAGCGGAACGCCAGTTTTCACGGCTGAAGAGACTAAAAACTTTCCTGAGAAATACAATGAAAGAAGAGAGATTAAATGCCCTTACTATGTTATCTTGTGAAAAAGATTGTATAAATGATTTCCCAAACTTTAATGAAAAAGTGATAGAACTGTTCTGCAAGTCAAAGACTCGTAAAATGGACTTCGTTTATCGTCAGATGTAATTAAACTGTGTAGTGTAATATTTACTATTCCCTCAAAACAAACTCTACAATGAACAGTACCTGTCTGGAACAGTACGTCGGTGAAATTTATAAGGATTGGGTAAGCGTTTTTGTATTACACTTTTATTTTGAAATTATGCACTCCCTATGTGAACCACCCCGAGCCGCCACTGTCTTGGGATGAAAAAATAGTACCATTCAAAGGCAGAATCTCTACATATAGTCTCAAAAAAAATCATAAATGGGGTTATATATTGTGGATACTTTTATTACGACTTTGAATTGTTTACCGGGAAAGTTGATACAGCTGAAGGAGAGGCAAATTTTGGTTCTGCAAGCAATGTTGTTTACCGTATAATTCGAACAACTAGAGAAAAACAGATATATGAAATATATGAAACGGATAGATATGTATATCTGAAATAATAGCGCTGGATTTGTTCTCGAAATATTACTGGCACAGATTTACAAATTGATAATTATAATATAACATATACAAATCTTCATCTCATATATCGTGCGTTAAATTTTCATTATATTAATTTTTGTATTTTGTTATATATATAGAAAGACAAATTCTTTCGGTGCTCACTGGAATTAATTTAAAAACTTTTCTCTGAGTAATTAATATTTATCAATAATTATTTTTATTTTTAAACACTGGTTAAAAATTCATTAGTTTTCTGTTTCCTATCTACTTTCATGCAATAGCCATTCAGAAAGCCAAACTGTATTTTGTTTAAATCAAGGCTGTCGCTTGAGATTTATACGTTGTGCAAAACGAGGAAGAAAAGTGAAATGACAATCGGAGATTGATGACACATTGTATTTATTGTGTCAAGATTCTGAGCAAAGACTACGGGGTCAAATCTTTTAGCGGTATTCTATTTTTCTCTGCGAAGAAATATAAGAAAGATAAATGAATGTGGATATTTGATGTATTATGTATTGTTATAACTTCGTTAATAAATGTCATGTCGCCTAGCGTTTTGTTTGGATAGTTTCATTTTTCTTGAAAATAATTTGACAGTGGCAAGTAATATATGAATTTTAAATGAGCAAGTTTTATTAACATTAGCGTATTGTGTTCTAAACGAGAATAATAATGAAGAGCGATCTTGTCGCAAAATTCTATTGCTAGATTTGGGTATGTGTATATATAAATATATAACAAGTGTTCATTTGAAAAGTCAATCTAGTAGCATGTGATTTACTGAGAACATTTTAAAGTATGTCGTAAATTAAAATTTACTACTTAACCTACGAAGTCGTATATTTTGACAGTTTCATACATACAAATAAATAACAAATAATAGGTATTTATTGAAAACTATAACAAATGTTGAAAATGTTGTCCTTCAAGATCAATGCACTTTAAAATCCTCCGTTCAAAATTTCTGATGATATTCTGCAACATTACTGGATTGTTATTAATTTCCATGCATTTCTGTTCGATTCTCTGTAGCATATCATTCAAATTCAATATAGGTGTTCGAAATATGTTATTTTTTAGATAAGGCCACAAAAAGAAGTCGCAAGGTGTTAAATCGCATGAACGTGCAGGCCAGGCAATTTCAGTATTTCGACTAATTATACGCTCATCAAAAAATTCTCTTAAATAATCCAAATATTCTGCAGTACAGTGACAAGGTGCTCCGTCTTTTTGGAAATATGCATTTCGAAGTTCATCATCATGCAACTGATTGACAAATAGTTGTAAAATTTCCGTACGGTACCTTTGAGCATTTAATGTTCACTGAACAAATATTGGTCCAATGATTCGCCTTTGGCTTATCGCTGCCAAAACACCAATTTTCTCTGGATGTAGCGATTCTTCATTAATTATATGTGGATTTTCACTACTCCAAATTTTTGTATTTTGTGAATTTAGGTATCCCGTTTTATAAAACCATGCTTCATCAGTAAAGATGACTCTTTGCGAAAGTTCTCCATTATTGGTCATATTTACAAACCAATTACAAAACTGTAGCCTACGTGGGTAATCAATTTCTAATAATTCTTGTACTGCTGTGACACGATATGGATAAAGTTGCATATCTTTTTTTAATAACTTGTGAGTTGTACCAACAGAAAGGTTTATTTGTTGACTCAAATGTCGAACAAATGTTTGTGGTTCATTTTCCATTATTTCTTCAACACGATTGACAACTTGAGGTGTACGTTTCTTAACTGCTCCGCTGCCTGATTTTCTTAAGAGACTACCAGTTTCAGAAAAAAGTTTTAAAGTTCTATCCAAAGTATTCTTAAATTGTATATAATCTATTACAAAATGTGCATGCAATCTTGAACTGAATAAACCCATAAACCATCAATTTCATTACCACTTCGAAAATAAGCCTGGACTAAAAAAATTTTATATTCTAAAGTGAAAGCCATTTTAAAACTGAGAAGCAATTTATTTAAACCAGAATCGACGCACGATTATTTTATGCACTAACTGGTATTTGTGATTGACATTATCAAATGTCATTTGGATTTACGTTTACGGAACAACAACATACTAATACTAATATATTTGCGTCTTATTCTATCAAAATTTCAAAGTAATCTAGATTGACTTTTCAAATGAACACTTTATATATATATATATATATATATATATATATATATATAACGTGTGTTCATTTAAATAGTCAATCTAGGTTACTTTGAAATTTTGATAGAATAAGACGCATATATATTAGTTTGTGTTTGTTTTTCCGTAAACGTAAATTCTAATTCAAATGACATTTGATAATGTCAATCACATTTGTTATTTATTTGTATGTATGAAACCGTCAAAATATACGACTTCGTAGGTTAAGTAGTAAATTTTAATTTACGACATACTTCAAAATGTTCTCGGTAGATCACATGCTACTAGATTGACTTTTCAAATGAACACCCGTTATATATATATATATATATATATATATATATATATATATATATAATCGATGTGTATAAGAAACTAAATTTCTTAGTCCGATTGTACCCTGTATTCAAAGTCCTTTTTATGAATTATCAAAATATTTAACAACACTAACCAATGTCATAGGCGAAAATGAATATTATACAAAAAATTCTTTCGAGTTTAAAAAATACATTGATAAAATCAAAATAAATAAAAACGAAAAACTTGTTTCTTTGGATGTAGAATCAATGTACACAAATATATATTTAACACTTGCTAAAAAAAGTAATTTCAGAAAAATGGGAGTACATCACAAAATTCACAGATATACCTCTAATAGATTTCCTTGAAGCAATATAATTAACTATAACTTCCACATATTTTCAGTTTGATAAAAAATATTATAAACAAATAGAAGGTTTAGCAATGGGAGCACGAATATCGAGTGTGGTGGCCCAATTAGTCCTTAAGTACATTTAAGAAAATGTTATCAAATACCCGAATTTTAAACCAACATTTTCTAAAAGATATGTCGATGACTGTATAATTATGCTGGCAGAAAATGAAATAAACAACGTATAAAATAGTTTCAACAATTTTCACCCTAACTTAAAATTTACCATTGAAATAGACAACAACATACAAACGAAATGGTACACGAAACCTATTACATCTGGAAGATGCGTCAACTTTTTTTCAAATTAACCTCTATCCCATAAAAGAAATGTGGTAACAGCTTTGATAGATAGGGCTATAAACCTCACAAATCCAATTTTTAGACCAAGAATACTAAACAAAGTTAAAACTATTTCAACGAAAAACAATTATGCACCAAATTTTGTAAAAAACGTTATAGAACACAGACTTAACAAGATGTATAATAAAACTAAATGTCGTTTTTTTTTTCACAAATAAATTTGTTTTATTTCATTAAAGGTCGCTAAAACCAAAAAAATAATTATATATATATATATATATATATATATATATATATATATATATATATATATATATATATATAAGTGTTTTAAGTTTTGATAGCAGGTGTCAGTTATTGAAAGCACATGTCAGTTATTGAAAGCAGATATCTGTTCTGAAAACACATGTCTGTTATGAAAGCAAATGTCTGTTTTGAAAGCACATGTCAGTTATTGAAAGCAGATGTCAGTATTTTGAAAGCAGATGTCAATTTTGAAGGTTTGAAATTGCTAATTATTACTCCACAGCTATATGAGTGTTTTAGATAATTTCTTAGCCGTTCATTAAATATATTAAATGATAAATTCTTGGAGTTTCGTGGTTTTATACGATAAAACAGGTGGAAATGTTAGAACTACTATACGTACTTATGAAGAGCGGTTTCCGAACTGAAAATGTCCATCAAATTTAATTTTACAAACCGTGTACAGATTCAGAGATCGCGGTACATTGCATCCAAGTTAAGCCGTGGCCGTGAAAGACGATCTTCAGCAATGAAGAATTTGAACTATATGATGGACGCGTTCATATGAAATATTCAGTGCCTCAGATATTAGTTTTAGCCCAATTCGACGGTCTGACAAAATCATGTCATGAACTGCATCAACATTTTCGGGGTTCATCTTCAATGGAAAATTTACCCATTTTGAAGCTTGCAATCCAATTTTTCACGGTCACATACGAAGGGCATTGATCAACAAGGATATTAAGGATATTTTCGTAAATCTGCTCACCTTTTAACCCCTTCAAATACAGGTACTTGATGATGACTCGATACTCCAATTTTTATATTTTCACAATTTCGATGGACATCCTTTCTTTCAAATTTTCTTGCGCAACTTTGGTTTGACTTTTTGACGTGATACTTTACACTGACACTTGCAATGTTATTTTTCGTTACTATGGTATCGCAATATTTTTTTAAACCACGGAACCGGTGTAAGCTAACTATATATCAATATCCCCTCGTATTTCCTATTATGCCGTCGCTTCTTGATTTTAAAAGCCACAGTGATGACCATCGAAAACGAAATTTTATAAAACCGCATTAAAACCCACGTATTTCGAATAAATCCTGACCAGATAGTTCTATCTTTAGTACTATACCAGACATTCAAGTATAATATGTCGATCGAACAAACCGCTTACACAATTAAATCACTTGCCTTCGAAAATCCATTCACGGAACCGGCATACGCATTTAATTTAATGGAGTTATTTGTTTTGATGTCTTGGTTCTGACGCGACCAGCACTCTCCAAAAGGGAGGAATTTATTTAATCTCGTGGTATTAGGGGGAGAGATCTGCGATTGAAACGCAGAAAACACAAAAAAAGTATTTCTCAAAATCAGATAAGATAAATCCAAATATTCTAGAACAACCACTCTGAAATAGAGGATTTACATGAGTACAAAAGAGCATTTTTAATTACATATTATAGGTATAATTCAATTAATAAACTTAGGCATTAATAATATAAATACTCTGACAATAAAATGTAGGTGTACTGTTGCTTGTATATGTGCTTCGAATTCCTTATAATTGGCCATAAATCGGCTTCTCGTTTAATCGAATTAAATACAAAATAAATGACCAAAATCGAGACGAAGTGATTACCCGCCAAGGTAC
This sequence comes from Melolontha melolontha, assembly GCA_935421215.2. Lineage (NCBI taxonomy): Eukaryota > Metazoa > Arthropoda > Insecta > Coleoptera > Scarabaeidae > Melolontha > Melolontha melolontha. The sequence goes on along the minus strand of OW285237.1, from coordinate 159,013,708 downwards.
ATTTCTCAGTTAATTGCAAGTGATAAATCGTTACGTTCGATCTGGATCGTCTCTCCTCACTCAGAAGTAATTTACTTTCTTTGGTTAAGACCAAGGTATGGATGATTGCCTCTATCTGAAGCAATACGTCCTAATGTGGGTCTTACATTAAGATTTCGAACTTAATGACAGCATGATGAATTGTACAGATTTGAAACGGATTATGTCTATTGAATAACTGTTCCATAGTACTTTCGCTATGATCAAATTTTAATTTAAAAATAGCGAGAAGAAATGGTAACGTGATTAAGACGAAAATGTTATTTCAAAACCTCTTTATAATTATCATAACCACTTTCAAACACTTTATCTCAATTAATGTGCAGATGTTCTAATTAAGTAAATATTTCTTAAGATAAAATACATGGTGTACTAGATACTAAAGCAAAATAAATTGAAATGCTCTTGCTTTAGATATATACCTCGAATTAAATTGCAATGGTTTTGTTCACTCTTCTGAGAAATTCGAGCAGCGTTGCGTTACATAAAGGTCCCTTATCGATATTAATTAAGAGAGTATTTGTTTTATGTATAAAATACTTTTATATCTTTTATAGCGGGTGAATATTGTGAAATATGTGTCTTGTCTTTCCGCGTGCTTAAATAAAACTAACGGATATTTAAACACACACTCTATTAACAATAAGAACAGAATACACTAAATATCAACTTAAAACTAATAACTAATTTACCAAAAACAAATTAGCATATCGATGTGAGAGCCCGCATCAAGCTTTGCTACAAAATAATACAAATCTGTATAAAAACAAATCTGTATCTGTATAGATGGACACACGTATTTACCAGCGTTTGCTTCAACCACCAGACGCATGCGTTTCTGTCTAACGACTTTGTCAATGGAAGGTTTACGAAGACAAACGACTGTTGTACGCTTCTGGTCAAGTAGCAAATTTTGTTCTATCAGTTGACACCAGATAACCTCGTGACATCTGACGGATTAAACCGACTCCGCCGATGAAAGTGATTTCTTCTCGAATAGCTAAGCTATTACAGGAAAAGAAAAAATACGCATATTACTGTGAGTCCATTATCTCGTCGCCAGGTGGCGTAATATACCAAAAACAAATTAGCATATCATTGCGAGAACTAGAACCAAGCTTTGCTCAAAATAATACAAATCTGTATAAAAACAAATCTGTGGTAAAATTATAGCATATTCGATTTCTCGATCCTTCTATATCGACACTTTTCCAGACGGTGCCAGGCCATGTGACACCTGATGTATCGTCGGATGACTTATCACATTGCCGTCTTCTTAAAAATGAAGTTTCGTCCCGAAACATGTCATGCTTTGGTTCCCTCAAACGATGACGAAATCGACAGGTAGGCCTTTCTTATATTGCGACGTCATATCATGCACTTTTATTTGGTTTAATCTGATTTAGGACTCGACTAACCATTTGCTCCATGAACTCCTCACTTTCCTGTTTGTCGACAGCACAGACACGAGCATGGCTCCGAGAGGTTTGTTTTGCAGTCTCAAATTCAAGTGCGTGCGCCAAAGCATCGATCGAGGTCTTTGGTCGTGCCAACCTTAATGATTGCTCGTATCAATATCCCGGAGACAATCTATGAACGTCTGGACAGCTAGGTGTTCCATGAAATTATCTCTGGCGCCATCGGATATGCAAGTTGAACCAGACGAGCAACATCTGCCTCAAATTCCTGAAGATTTTCACCTTTCTTCTGTGATCGATTCTTCAGTTAGGTATGGTATACTTGCTCTTAATGCGCTTGTCCATATCTCATTTCCAACCGTTCAATGAGTTGAGAATAATCCTTGCGTTCCTCAGGAGGTAGTATCTGCAAAATATCACTAGCATCATCTATGATTAAAGCAGTAGCCTTTCGACAGATGACCATGCGTTTGCTTCTGCGGCTGCTTCGAAATGCGTCAGGTAAGTCGCTCATGACGTCTTTCCACCAAAAGTTGGTGGCTTAATTCTCGTTTTTGAGATAGCCACTGCATCGCATCTTCTTTTATTTGGATCGGTCGTGGCATAACTTCTTCGTGGACCTGCTTGAGATTAGAATGACTCATGGTCACAGGTAATTTCATTTGAGCCATTAGTTCTTCTCAAAGTCTAGAATGTTCTTCTAAAACTGTAGACTTTTCTTTTAGAAGTTTAGAGTTTTCCCCAATTTTCTACTCCATGACAATAAAAACTTCTTCTTTAAATGCTTCCGCGTTTTCAAGTAGTCGCTGTTCTAGATCTTTCTCCAATGCCCTCGAACTTTCTAAAATCTTCTGTTCCATTATTTCCAGTTTGTCCCATTTGTTCGAGACTTTTCTCGAAAGTTCTAAAATTTTCCAGTAGCTTCTTTTCCAGATTTTTCTCGAGGATTCTAGAGGTTTCCAGGCTCCTTTGTTCCATCTCTTCCATTTGGGTTTGCGAATCTATTAGACGTTGTTCCAAAGTTTGCAAATTGTCTATTAATCATTGTTCCAAACTTTTGACACTGTCAAGATTTTTCTGCTCCATTTGTTGCATTTGAGTTTACGAATTCTCTATCACTCGTTGCTCCATATTTTTTACACTGTCTAGGTTCTATTGTTCCATTTGTTCTATTTTGATTAACAATGAATCCACGCCAGCATCCCCACTTGAAACTTGGAAGAAATAATCCTCTAGATTCTCACCTTTTTTGGCTACCGCATCATGAAGTCGTTGCTGGAGGATTGCCTTTTTGCCGGTTGTATCCTCATCCCTATCCTCTAATTATCGTTTTAAATCAGTAACTTTTAATTCAACGAGTTTCACTCTATTCGCCATCACGATATTTAAAATAAACTTCTTTCCGCAATGTATATTTATTTAAACGAATATTTAATTAACACTTAATTGTCTACTTAGTCCGTTATTTATTAATTAACTTAATTAATTAACTTCACACCGACACCACTGTAAAATATGACTTTCCGGCTATATTAATAATAAGAAAAGAATACACTAAATATCAACTTAACACTAATAACTAATTATTACAATATTTATTTACACAATATTTATATTAATGTTTATTTGAATGAATTGAATAAATCCCTCTTGAGTGCTGTTTATATTTAAAGGAAAATTCTAGCATATTCGATTTCTCGATTCTTCTGTATCGACACCTTTCTAGGCGGTGCCAGGCCATGTGACACCAGAAGTATCGTCGGATGACTCATCACAATATAAATAATTCTGCTTTGTGTTGATTTGCTTGATTTTTAAATTTAAATTTTACAAAGCAAAAGGAAAGGTTCAGATTAATACAATAATCTGTTGTTTTTCTTCAAAATGGTTTTTAAAATTCGGGCAAAATACTTTTAGTGTGGCCTATTTACGAACTGAAAACGACTTATGATCAATTTATTGAAATGCACCTAAAAGAGCAAATGAAATATCGTTACTTTTCACAACCCAGTGTTAGAATAATGGATCGGTTTTTAAACACTGGTAATGTGTTTTGTCGGCAAAATTCTTTAACATTGTCCTAGAAGAAGCAGTGAAAAACGCAGAACTGGGAAAGATGATTACGCCAAGTTTAACTCAGGTCATGGGATATGCAGACAATTTGGCGTTGATAGCGATAGAGACAAACGAAGTCTGGGGAAATCACTACTACGACTAGTTAGAGAAGCTATTTCAGGGGGTTAAGAATTAAGTAGGAGAAAACGAAATACCTCATAGGTTCAAGGACAACTGACAGTATAACAAACTGAAAAATTGGCAAATATAATAATATCTTGGAGTAACAATAAGTGGCAAAAATGGCAGAACTGCAGAAATAAGCGAGAGAATAAAAGCAGAGAATAGACTGTACTGGAAATACCACAAACTGTTAAAAGCCTCAGCAAAGCCACAAAAATCAAAATCTATAAAGTAGCTATACGACCAGTAATTATATATGCGGTGGAAACCATGTGTCTCACAAACAAACACGAAGAAAAGCTGAGGGCATTGAAAAGAAGGCTCCTAAGGAAAATCCTAGGGCCAAAGAGAATGGAAGGGGCGATTAGGACACTCATGAACTTGGAAGTTGTACACTCAATGGACGTTGAAGACATAAATACATAATAAATTCAGCGGCTGCAAAGGAAACCACATGATTAAATAATAACAAAAATATCAAACTAGCGTCCCAGGGAAACCAGACCAAGATAAAGACCAAAAGCTAGGAGGCAGGATCAGATAATGGAAGACATGCGAATAGAAACCTGGAGGTAAAATGTTAAGGACAGGAAAAAGTGAAGAAAAACGATCAGCGGGACAAAAAGGCCGGAAAAGCTGTTGAAAGGAGTAAGCAAACGCGGACCGTTCCATATCCGATCAATAGGGTGTCTATGCACCAACATAGAGCGTCGGACTAAAGGTATAAAGGTAAATCACCTGATATTTTGGAAGATATGAATAAAATTGTTAAACAAAATCCTTATATTCCTCACGACTGATAGGTAAACTCAATTTAACAATTTCTCTTGTCTTTTTAGCTTTTCCTACATCCATTCTTAAACGTTCCTATGAATTTAGAATGTGAAAAAATTTATAAATTTGCAATTGTCCATCGTACTGATTTTTTAAAACCCAGTCTTGTCAGTGGTGTAATGATCATCTGTATAATAACAATGACTAATAAAATATTACTTTCTATTTCTCTGAATGGCTTCATATGTCTGGTTTTGTTAATTTGCAGAATTATAGAACTTGCTCGGCAAATAATCCACACGAATTAGTCGAAGAATCATTGCAACTAGTTAAAATTGGTGTTTTAGTGGTAACATTGCCATCCAAAGATAAAGACTTATTGAGCCAATATTCTTTCCAGAAACAATTAATTTCCAAAAATATAAAACTATTATCATATAGTCATTTATAAATCAGTTGGATCACATAGACTCAACTAATAATTATTTACAACAATATATTGTCTAACCACGCACTCCATATACAATTATGAATTATTTGAAGCAATTTTTTCCACATGGTTTTATAACCGTAGGTTTATGGGTAAGTAGATTAGGTTCGTGAATTTTTTTTATTCCCCTATTTAAAACAAAGAATATTTCGAAATCCCATAAACAATTTGCAAGAATTACAAGAACTGCAAATATGAAATTTATGTTGTTTACAATGGGCCAACATTTTGAACATTTTCATTGAATAATTTTATTTATATACAGGCTGTTCTTGAAATAAAGAGACAACGTACAATAAATGGAAAGATGTAATTATATAGAACATAAATATAAGATATTGTGAGTTAATTACGATGCGAACCGAAATTCAAAACACCTGAAAATTGTATTACGTGAAGCCTATGAATTCAAAATATGTTTACATACGTAACAGCTGAATGAGATGGACAATAACTACGCTTTTTGTTATTGGCGGTCAACTTTAAGATATTGTCTTTTATAACTAGAGACCTGACGCATCAGGCCGAAATTACGATGGACCATATAAATAGCCTATAAAATCGCTAAGTACAACACGCAGTTATTGAATAGCACTATTCATCCGATTATCCGCACATCTGGTTTTTCTCGTTGAATAGCGTGAAATTCTTTTCTTCATTGGCGTAGATAGAAGTGGTTAGTTTATCATTTACTTTATTTATTAGTTTATATTTCGTAAGATAAATAAAGTACTGTAAGTTAGTTTCTTTTTCTCATAGTTTTAATTCTTAATTACCATACTACGTTATTTTTTTTTAATATCGTTTCATCGAATCTACTTCTTCTAATTATTTTGACGTAAGTGTCGCAGTGAATTCCGTTAAGATTCAATAACTTACGCATACATTTTTAATTTTCATTTATTTAGATCTAGAACTTTGTTTAAGTTACTTTTTCAGATATGATAGGGAACTATGTCGAGAATGGCATCGCAAAAAAATTGCGAGTTAGATTAAGGGTCATACTGATTGTATGTCCATTGCCAGTGATTCCGAAATTTACTGCAAAGTCTGTAAAATATTGTTAAAGAATTCCAAGAAATCGCACGTAAAACGTCATTTAGCATTGCAAACACATACACAGGTGTTAGACCCGTTGGAATCTGACAATTTTAACGAAGAACTCTGTGAAACTATAATGGCGGCAAATATTCCATTAAATAAACTTAACAATCCCACCTTCAAAACACTTCTCCAAAAATATACTGGTTGAAATGTTCCTGATGAAACTACCTCACGCAAATATTATGTTTCTAAGTGCTACACGTAAGCAGTAGAACGCATTAGAAGTCGTCTTTCAAATCAGTACCTATGGATAAGTGCCGACGAAACTGTCGATGTATTAGGACATTATGTGGTAAATGTTGTAGCTGGTGTACTACATCCAACTATTCCATATAACGCATATGTAATAGCAACAAAAGTTCTAAATACAGTTGACGCGGAAACAGTAGCTAAAACCTTTTACGAGAGTATGCACCAAATGCTTCATTCGGACGACAGGTATAAAGAAAAAATACTTGTATTTGTCAGTGACAGTGCTGCATATATGTTAAAACCAGGCAGACTATAAAGGAAACAGGCTAATATGCTGCATATTACTTGTGTAGCACATGCTCTCCACAGAATCTGTGAGTATATCAGAGACACCTTTCTGGAAGTTGATAAACTTGTATCTGCTTTTAATAAAAGTTTTCAGAAAAGCACCATTGAGAGTAGCTCTTTACATGGAAAAACTTCCATCTTTGTCATTGCCTTCCTCTCCAGTAATAACTAGATGGGGAACATGGTTGAAAGCTACTAGTTTTTATGCGGAGAATTTCGATAGTTTACAAAGTTTCGTTACATGTTTAAATGACAATGCTCGATGTATTTCTGAGTGCAAGGAACTAATACCTATTCTAAATTAAAAGAATCAGTTGTACTTTCTTCAGAAACACTTTGGAAGTTTGCCAAAACTAATCACTTATTTCGAAAATCAAAATTAAATGATGGATTAAGCACATTAGATGTTGCTATTACTAATTTGAAAAATATTCCAAGTGACTTTAGGTGTGGCCTTCAATAAAAGTTAGACATAGTTTTTAATAGAAATCCAGATTTAATAACATTGCGGCAATTGCGCATGGGGACAATGCCTCAAATTCTAACTGCTAAATACGCTTAAATAAAAGAATATTTTCAGTATGCGTTCTACAACCTGTTGCGTTGTAGACGCTTTCTATCTACAAGAATGTATTTCATTCTAAGAGAACAAATTCTACAAAAGAGAACCTTGAGAAAGTATTGCTAGTTAATATTAATACTCAACTAGAACTACAAAATGAACAAATAAAAATGTATTTCTAATTTTATAGATCACCACCCGTTTGTTTTCCAATTATATAAATAAAATTAAAAACTTTTTATAAAACTCTATATAATTACATCTTTCCATATTTCATACGTTGTCTTTTTATTCCAAGGACACCCAGTATATTTGCATTGTTTGTAATATAGGTCCGTAAAATTTGTTTCAATTATCATTTTATATAAATCTCACTTCTTTCTCAATTAATATTGATTTACTAGTAATCCCAGCCAAATGTCATCCACATCTAACCCGAAAAGAAAAATATAAAACGAATGAATGATCAAACAAGTCAGTTTCTCAAGGTTGTCAAATCAAATATGTACTTGATTCATTTATAATCACTCGGTATAGTCGAATGTAACCTACGTTTATAACGTGCTTGATTAACCAAATATGTACACTTGAAACTACCTACATTGTATAGAGCCTTTAAGATATGAGGTAAGTATTAATTTATCAATTTATTGTACATAATGTATGGGATGTGCTCTTTTAAGCAAATATTGATCGTTTCGTTTGATCGACATATTTCGTAATGTAGTCTATACAAAATTTAGATTTTCCTTTAATTTTCAGTTTAGTATTTCTCAAAAGTTTTTTAAGTCAATTTCTGGAATAACAAGAGACTTGAAGATGTCCTTGGAACTCAAGCAGTAAATTGCATTTCAAGTCGTTTATAATTACTTCTTTGTGATCTGTGCGTACTACACGCAGCTGTGTTTTCGGGTGCGCATTTATTTCTCATGAATATGACTATTGTAACACTTCGAACATATTAAGAATTTTTTAATAACGTTTCTAATATATTGAATTTATTAAATTGTTGTCTTTTACAAATCTATCTTAAAACCGTTGCAAAAATTCGGAACAATCTTTGAGCGTCTTAAAAATATATTCAAAGATAAAGTTTTTTGGTACAAAGTGGCCAATATGTGCCTGACTGATTTAAATAGTGTGCTATTTTTGATACACGCATTTCTGTAGGTGACGCTACAGTAGTTGTTTGAAGCACATGTGTCGAATTCATTAAGTATTTTTCATTATATCAACCTCTAATTAATATTGGCGTCTTTTTGTAATGTTACTGGTTATTATCTAAATTGATAATAATGACTAATGTAACAGTTCTCATTTCCCTTAACATTAGTTCGTTATATTAATAATGTCCTAGGCTTCGAGGGATTCGAGAGTGCTGCCCAAACGATAACTTTATCGTTAAACTACTTAATTGCCGCAGTTATCCTAAATATTGAGATATAGATTAAAGTTGAATATTAAGTAATTGACTTTTCAATTACTGTTTTTGTCGGGCGCCAAGAGGGTTACCCCCCTCTAAGGTATAATTGTACTTTTATAATTGCCGGTTAGCTAAAAATAGCGGAGAGATATAGAAAAAGACTCTAAATAAAACGGGTAAGTCGAAATGCGACTTACGTCTTTCTCTCTCAAAGCGTGTTTGAAAACTAAGGTGAAAAAATAATGAATCCCTCTTTTTCTACTTAATAATTGTTTTGATCAATTTATTTTGTTTAATATGCTTTTCCAGTAAAGCCTAGATTACATGAATTGAAATAAAATAACAAATGATTACTGAATGTACTTATATTGATAAATAAAGCTGGTTAATTTACATATGATTAATTACAAATTTACTAAGGGTTATTCTGAAAAGTTTACTAAATTCTAATATACATATGGGGCGAGATACAGTAAATTTAACACAGATTTAAACTGTTTAGTCTGATCAGATTTATAAACAGTATTTATAAAGACTAACCTTTCATCGCAGCACTAATGGCCATTTCACTTTATCGTTGACTCGGTGCTTCCGGAGTGATGCATCTGTTCACTGTATTAACACTGTTTCTTCACGCTTCAGGGTGCCGGGTATTGCAGACAAGAGCCCTGATGTAATTAAGCGTGGGATTCACTTTTAACTAATGACTGCACTTTTATGCAAGTGATACTTTTACTACACTGTGTACTTATTGTACATAAGTACACAAAATGCGGTTAACCGATTCTTACGCTTGCTTATAGGGTCGCACGTTTGACTCGTTTTTACTGACTTGAGTGAAGTCCTTTTATTGCAGTATTCCCTCACTTTATTATCACGTTAAGGGTAGCACGTTTGACTCGTTTGACTCCCTTGAGCCAAATCCTTTTATTGCAGTATTCCCTCACTTTATTATCACGTTAAGGGTAGCACGTTTGACTCGTTTGACTCCCTTGAGCCAAGTACTTTTATTGCAGTATTCCCTCACTTTATTATCACGTTTGACTCGTTTGACTGCCTTTAGTCGAGTATTTCGTTTCGCTTTCCTTGATGCGTCCGAGCTTCGGTTTTCTCTTGGTGATTCCCCGGCTTTCTTATAAAGTTCTTGATCATACTCGTTTCGTAGATGATGCAATACAGTGATTCTAACGATTCGTATATGTGACACAGGATTATTTTAATAGAGTTTATGTATGGCTAACTGTACACACTTAATTATATAAAATGATGATTTAGCATAGAAGGAACTGATCGAAATACGTGTGTAATGTTATTGCGAAATGCAATAATATTTAATGGCGGGAAAAGCATTAAAATTTATACAATGTGACTTTTTTAGTTTAAATAAATTAATTTAATATTCTTTAAAATTTTACAAATGGATATAACTGCTTTGAAATAAGTTGGGCGTAATGTGCCCCATTACACTAACTAACCTTCGTCACGGGATATTTTTTGAAATTAATATTTATTCCTTAACAATAATCGAGTTCGTTCATGTAGTTAATCATGCTACCTAGTATTTTACCGTATCGCAGCCGGGATGCCTAATCCGTTTCACGAGAACATGCAAGTAGATTGTATCGTTCCATATTTATATTATTTACACAAATTTACTACTTTCTTTCAGTCAATAAATTATTAATTGTTTGTTACCTGTACGAGTATATATACATTTTTCATTTATTACTTTTAATCTATTTCAAATCTGTCATTTATTATATCTATTTATTAAAAAAAAGACAACCTCGCTGTGTTTTTTCTTCAATATTTTATTTCAACTTTCTACACGTTCTATAGACCTTTGAGAATTATCATAAGATAATTAATCATTTTCCTTACTGCTAGAACGCTATAGCTAGCCAGGATCTTTCCCACAACAAATTTATTCTAACAACCAACTACGACCCTTTTTAACAATTCGGCGCTACCGCGTGGGGTAAGCAAACAATATTAAAACAACAATTAACCAGTCCCTTGTTAGCACTATCCTGATCTCAGGAAAAGCCTAAGCAAAAGTTTATAATAACTAACTGTGAAAATTTAGAACTGCAGGATATACTTATATCACAATTACGTGGCTTAAAAGAATAGAAAAGAAAATGAGAACTGGAAGTTATTTATTGTAATCCGTTGTGATTTAAAGTTCGATAATTGCATACATGTCAAAATCGTGGTTACGTTAGGTGAATAAAGTCGTAAAAACAAAGTATTTTATTATTTTTTGAATCGCAAATGAATACCTATTTATTCATTTATCTTGTTAAAGTATGAGGGTCACCTTCTCTATTTTTACAAAATCTGGGAAGAATGCAAAATTTTTGGGAACAAACTATTTTATTGTTTTTCAAAATATTCGCCTTTACGGTCTATATACTTTTGCATACGTACGAACCAGTTCTCAAAACATTTTTTCCACTATCTGAGAAACATGGTTTTCCAAGGCTTCGACTGCTTCTTGAGGTGTTGAAAATTGCTGTCCACGCATTTTTTGTTTCACAGTTGGGAAGAAAAAGAAATCATTCGATGACAAGTCAAGTGAATATGGACAATGAGACATTATTGCAACACTTTTCTCGTTCAAATAGTCAACTGTATGGGAACTCGCATTGTCGTTATGAAGAATAATGCGACGTTTTCGGTTGTTCTTCCTGATTTCGTCTATAACTTTTGGCACACACATTACTGTATACCATTTCAGCGTTAACAGTTTTTCGATCCTCTAAAAGAATTGTTGCGATGTGTGCAGTACAACTGAAGGAACAAGCTATTATTTTCTTGGAAGTGCTCCTTGCACGAACAACTTTTGTGGGGTTCGGTTCGTCTTGGAACACCCATACAGATTGTTGCTTGGTTTCCGGCTCATAGGCATATATCCATGTTTCGTCACCTGTGACGGATTTTGCGGTTCCTACGTCGAATTTTTTGCGCGTCTCTTTACACCAATTGACAAGAGCTGCTTTCTGTGCTTCGGTCAAGTCGTGTGGAATCCATCTGGACACATGTCACATGTCAATCGTATCTTTTTCCGCACAGCATCGATGTTTTTTGGAATCACAACAGTTTTTGGTCGACCTACTGTCTTCTCTGATGGTGCTTCATTACAAAAGTTGACCATAGCGATATAATGCATTCTTGTGGAGTTAGGCTTTTTTAAATCGTAAAAAGTCATTCAACGAAAACCTTGACGAGTAATCTCCATTATTTTACAAACTAACTGTCTTAAAACTGTCACTGTCAACAAAGTACTGACTCTATCGCGGAGTCCTCATTTACAAATGTCAACTTTAAGAATATAACGGGTGTTCAGAAACATTCGAAGTCAAGTGGGCTCTGAACAAAAAATCGTATATCTTTACTTAAGTATCTGATTTGTAACAATTATTAAATGTCAACTGTTGTCTGTCAAAAATTGTCAGAATCTAATATCAAAGATACTAATTTGATAACCTATAAAATTGTATTAAGTAAATGTATCAATCTATCTCAGACATGACTTCATATTTTCAAGGACTACTTTGACTTCGAATGTTTCTGAACACCCGTTAGTTATTACATATGTCAAAAGCACCATCTACTGGTCGATTGTAAAAATATAAAAGGTGTCCTTCGTAAAAATAAATAATATATGTAAATTTTTAAATACTTTGTTTGTAATTATGTCTCATATGTGTCGAAAATTGTAATTTTATAGATTTTATTTAAAATATTAAAATTCTTGTAATAAATTGAGGAATTATTGTTCAACCTAAAATGTGCAAGTGACATTAACGGTACAATTAATGACTGTGTCACAAATTATTTTTCTAAGGTGGACTATCAACGAAAAAGACAGATATAACAGTCGTATCTAAGTTAAACTCATCTATGTAGAGAAATTGACTGAGTATATTTTAACCGTGGTTAATAAATCAAATTGACGAGATGAGAATATTTTTCAAGTATTTGTAGAAATTTGTTAAAAAGTAATGGGTATAATGAACAAAACAAACGTAAATATATAAAAAATATATGGTGGAAATTTATTTAAGAAATGGCAAAAATTTCAATGACGAATGAGTTTATTCTGTAAGAAACGTATATGATCGTATGTGATCAGTATATCTATTTTCTGTTTTTCGGCGGAAAAAAATAGGAAAAGAGAAAGTGTGGATTGCAAAAATACAGTGGAATACCAACGGTTACAGATAAGGTAACTTTTGAAGCGCTGAGGCAAGTAATTAATGAACGTTTACAGATATCTACGCATCACTTGCTGTAAGAAAATATCTCTAGTATAGCTTTGAACATGAACTACACTTGCACTATTACCGTCTACATACTTCCTGCAGACATTCCCCAAAAACAAAAATTTATTCAGCAATTTATTAATAATAATGAGACCATGGAAAAATTGGAAATGTTTATCGATTAATCCTGGTTCCACTTCTCTGGGTTCCTCAACTTTCAGAACGTGAGAATGTGGAGTTAGTTTAGGTAGCGGTTAGAAGAATTATTGAACCCATATATTTGGAGGGAACGGTAAATACTGAGCAACTAAATAAGATTATGGTCAGGAAGCTCATTTCCAGCAAGACGGAGTTCGGGCATTTGGTACCAATGTTAATATTACTTTTCTAAAATATTATCTAGTGATCACATCATTAGTTCAAATACTGGAGTGACCATTCCAATCCTGTGATTTAGTGTCATGTAATTTTTTCGTGGCCATACATAAAAAGCGCCATATTTATTACTAGAGCTGAGGATGTTTGCGGTATAACCATGGTTATATCATGTAACCATAGTAATTTACTATGGTTACATGATATAACCATGGTTATACCGCAAACATCCTCAGCTCTATTTATTACTCCTTTTGCTGATCTAGCCGTCCCTGGCTGAGTATTGTTGAAGCTTTCAGAATAGCATTAGTGAATCCTAGTGTGAGAGAATCTTATAAAAGAATGTTTCGTTCAAGTTATGTATGTGTAATTAATATTATAGCTTTAAAAATGTACTACGAGGGATATATAGTATTTACTGTCTCTAGCATAGTAGGCGTTGAAATATAATTTCTATAACAAGGCAACATGTTTTTTATTTATCTGCCAAATAAAGTGCCTAAGCTGGTTCTAGCAGCTTTCTAAGTCAAGAAGTAATATTAGGCCAAAGTTGACGTTTCGCATAGATTTATGAAACTGAAGAAAAATGAACTTCATGCTATATTCAATATTTGCACTAGAAATGTCTATCACCAAAACAAATTCATTAAGATATGGTTAGTGTACTTGGAGATGATCCTCCATCGTATAAAGTAGTAAAGAACAAGTCTACAGAGTTTCGGTGGGGTAGACCAACTTGCGGACATGCCAAAGATGCCGGTCGGCCGAAAACCGAAAAAAAATATAACAAAAAAGTACAAATGGATTTTACCATTTTATGAAATAGTAGAACGTTCTCGCATGACATCATACTTCTAATACCGAACGTAACCCACGTATTTGGGGCATTTCAATAACACGATAAAAACGTGGTATTTTACGAATAAGTGGTTTTATAAAATGGAGAAATTTATCTTAAAAAGCCGTAGTGGGAAATTCTTGTAGGTAATAAATATGTTACTATTTCTTTAATAATCCCAATAACTTTTGGACCGTACAATTATCTTACAGCATCACTACTGGAATTAAAGATTGAGAAAGGGAAGACATTATGCAACAAACATTTGGAATCTGGTAAAGCAAGACTATTTTCATATGAAGGTGGATCAGTTACTAGAGTAGCAAGTGTTTTACACCCTCGATTTAAAAGCGAAGGTTTTCGTAGTACTGAAAATGCTACCGGGGCTACTTCTTTTCTAGAATAAGAAATGTTTAATATTATGAAGAAAATAGATTCTGAAAATAAAGAATAAATGCCGGTAATCAAAACAAACATCAGTACACATTAAAAGTCACTTTCATTATTTGAATTTTTGCAAGAAAGAATAAGAGAAAGTAAAACCAATTACAGTTGATGTAATAATAACCAAAAGGCAATACCTCGACAGGCCAAATTCAAATCAGGACGTAGATCTTGTTTTATGAGAGATAAGTTTAAAAAAAAGAGGGTAATTGCATTTTTTATTTGGACATTCTTTTAGGTAACAGAAATGGAGCTGAAACCCATAAAACAATGTGCTAGGAAATACTTCCGTTTTCCAGCGAGTTCATCAGAAAGTGAGAGTGAATAGTACAGCTCGTTTAATAATAGAACAAAAGCATGCAAGTCTAAAACTGAAAAATGTTATTATGATAATATTCCTAAATAAAAATTTAAAAAATATTAATAAGTAACATAAGTATTTATTTTATTAAAATTACAACCAACTTCTTCCTATTAGCTAAAGAAATAACTCAATGGGTTTCATCTTACTATGCTTTCTAACTATTAAAGATATGCATGTTTAAGCATTTAAAGGGAAATTATTTAGATTGCCATACAGAATATACATGAAATTCTTTAAATCTATTACGGAACTGTTTGCTTCATCAGTAAAAATTATTTTATTTCAAATTTCTTCGTTTTCATTTAACAAATTTAACATTATATCACAAAAATCAGTTCGTTTTACTTTATCTTCCAGGAAAAGTTCTTGATGGTTTGGTATCTTGTATGGCTTATATTTGAATTCTTTCAGGGTTTTGAACACCGAACTGTACGATATTCCAAAACGCCTGGCTACATCTAAAAGTGATCCTAAATAACACAGGATATTCAGCTTCATGTGTTCTGTAAACACGTTATTGAGTTTATTTTTTTTTTTGTGGGAAATTTAGAAAAATGTTTTTTCAATTTGTTAAAAATATTTAAAATTGTCTTCGCACAAGGTATACGCCTGTTGGGATAATTAACCGTTTTAAATAAATTATATTTTTCAATAAAATGTATTTAATTTAAGATTTAAATATGAATGGAAAATCAGAAATATTTGACAATTAGAGAAATGTCACTGGTGTATAACTGGTTGCCTAGTATACCACCATACATTTATCGCTAATTGTAAAGCTAAAAGAAGAAAAATCAATGCATTATGCCTATGTGTAATGATAAAAGAGGAACCCGGTATATACGTTCTTTGTAATACAATATGATCATTTATATTTACCCTCTAGCAAGCCATGAAATTATTTCTTGAAAATATCGTGTTGGTAGTGACAAATAAAATACATCTATCATTATATTCATTATGTGTATGTTCTGATAAATAAATCTCATCTGTCATTAATGTATTTATTAATTGACACTTAAAAATGTTTACAATAAATCATAAAGTTTTTCTGATCGAATCATATTTTAGGAATGGTGTAAAATTAGAAAATGGAGAATGGTCGTACTCCTTGCAGCCTTGTATAGAAGAATTTCGGGCAGAATTTCCAAATTTTCCAACAACATATGACAGTTTGCGGCAATTAATTCAAAAGTCAGTGGTTAAATTCCGTGAAACAGGGTCTGTGTCTCGAAAACCAGGTGGTGGTAGACCACTAAAGCGGACAGTTGAAAATATAGCAGATGTTGAGGGACGAATAAATCAATCACCTAAGAAATCGATTCGTAAGCTTTCACAACAAACACAACTGTCATATGGGACCTGCCAGAGAATCCTTAAAAAAGACTTACAAAAATTTCCATACAAATTTCATTGCGTGCAAGAGCTTTTACCAATCGATCATGTAACCAGAGTTAATTACTGTCAGTGGTTCTTAGGTACGATTAATAACGATGACGTTCTTGACAAATCCTTCTGGTCCGATGAAGCATGGTTTCATTTATCAGGATATATAAATAAACAAACAATGCGCATCTGGTCTAGTGAAAATCCACATGAAATTCTTGAAACACCCTTGCATTCACAAGAAATAGGCGTTTGGCTTGCTGTTTCTCGTAGACGGATTATAGGTCCAATATTCTTTAATAATACGATAAATGCAGAACGATATCGTAATAATTTATTGCTACCATTTGTAAATCAATTACATGACGATGAGCTCCGCGAGGGATATTTCCAGCAAGATAATGCAACAGCCCATAAGACAAGAGAAACGATGGAATTATTGCATGAATTCTTTGATAATTGAATAGTAGACTTTCCACCACGATCTCCGGATTTAACAATTATGGACTATTTCATTTATCCACATCTAAAAAATAGAGTATTTACGAATCGTCCACATACAATTGAAGAACTTACTAATGCTATCCGAAATGTCTGTGGGGAAATTACACCACATAATTTAAGGAATGCCTTCAATAATATGAGACGAAGAGTTGCGCTATGCATAGAAAATGAAGGAGCTCACTTTGAACATTTATTGTAGCTGTTTTTACTATTAAACTTTTTATTTTTTCATCTGAAACATTTGTATGTAATTATTTGTCAAAATGACAAAACCTAATCTGTCATCAGTATAAAATAACCTATATCACACACACGCTGCAAAATAAGTTAACTTAAATTATGGTACCAACTTAAGTTTAAAAAAGAAAAATGTCATTGCCTTCAAGAGGGTAGAAATATATGATCATATGGTATTATCCACCCAAGAGCGTTCATGTCGTGTCTTTTATATGAGAATGTATGTTTCGCAGTCGTAGGTATTAATATTATTTTTGTTTTGTCGATGTCAATGCTTAATTCCATCATCTTATAGCACTCGCTTAAGTCCTTGCAAGCTTCTTTCATCCTAACCTCCGATTTGTCCACGATGTCGACGTGGTCTGCGTGTGTCGCTTTCTCAAAGGAATTATTTATAGATTTCTAGAATTTATTAGCGAGTTTTAGTGAAATTTCTCATTGTATAAGAATCTTCGAAACGCCACGAATAGGAAATTTGAAATAAAAGAAACGCTTTTTCGATAGATAAGTTTCAATTTTCTTTAAATTCAATGTCGTTACGAATTCATACGCATGTTAACATACATATACGTAAATTTTTTATTGGCTTGCTTCTTAATGCATGAAAACTCATAAGTAACTTTTTTCATATCTATCATAAGAGAAAAGTGTCTCCATTCCATTTTACTTTTAGAATTCGAACGTCGCGAATGTCAAATATTCGTTCCCTTATATGTAACCTTAATATCAGACATTTTTTACAGTTGAATCAATTTGATGTTTCTTCAATATGAAAGTACATTTCTCCGAAAAATGAAACGTCTTTGGATATGACCTTATATACTAAGCTGCTTCGATTTTTATACGCAACTCCCAAAGGTATTACCTAATAAATACGAAATGTTAGTTTTAAACAAGGGATTGATACGATATACTCCTATCGATTAGTTAAAATATATACTTGTATGTTACAAAAATAGACAACGTATAAAGACTAGCATACACCTCTTATCTTGAATGCACAGTTTGCCGACGCGAATTACACGAACCGTAACTAAAACACGTTACGATCTGATTCGTCGAACTAGCCGCCGGCTAAACTACTCGAGTCACTACTGGAACCAGAAAGCCGTACAAGTGCAGCTGTTTCAAGAACCTCCCCATATAGTCAATGGAGAAGTAGTTACGTCCTGAAGATGGCAGCATTATTATTCAGAACTATTATTTCAGTAGCGGTTATAATTAATAACTGCTTCACTCAGGGTTCATTCATTAGTGACTTAAAAGTAATTTCGGTTTTCAAATCGGGATCCAGACACCTTGTAATTAACTACAGACCTATTTCTTTGTTGAGCGTATTTTTCAAAATTATAGAAAAAATAGTAGCTAATAGATTGAGATAATTCCTAGAGCAAAATAATATTTTGAATGAAAGACAGCTTGGTTTTCGCAAAAGACGTTCAACTATATCCGCAGTAACAAAATTCTTTGATGATGTGTACAATAGGACGTACATGTCCTAGGAGTATTTATAGACTTGAGTAAAGCATTTTTGATTTAGTAAATCATAAAATTTTATTACAAAAATTAGCTAGATATGGTATCAGAGGTTTGGCCTTGGACTGGTTTCAGAGTTATTTGGAGGACCGTTCAAGCTATGTGGAAGTAAAGGAATGAAATCGAATGTAAGTGAAATAGGGAGAGGAGTAACCCAGGGTAGTATATTGGGACCGCTTCTTTACATAATTTATTTAAATGAGGTGCCAAGCAGTAAAATGGTGATGCACGCGGATGACACGTCGTTGCCAATAACATGTAATAAATATGAAATTGTAAGTCATCCAGTGGAAACCTCATTTGGTATCCTGAACGAGTATTTTCAAAACAATGCTTTCTACTTAAATAATACAAAAATAAAAATAGTCGAATTTACTGCAATTTAGTGATGCCTTTTTCAAATAATTTAAAATATAAATGACATTTATATTTTAAATTCTTTGAAAATGGCATCATATGCCGAAACATGTAATATTGTTTTAAATATATACATTATGAAGTAAAACCAGACCTTAAATCGCCAACTAATTGAATCTACTATATATATATATATATATATATATATATATATATATATATATATATATAAGATTAAATTAGTCGGCGAATTAAGGTCGAAACATGTAAGATTACTTTAAATATATACATATCAAAGTAAACCAGACCTTAAATGGCCGACTAATTTAATCTATTTAACATACAAAGGTCAAGAAATAATTATCTATATATATATATATATGGTAAATTAAATCAGTTGGCGATTAAAGGTCTGTTTTACTTCAAAGTACATATATTTAAAAAAACCCTACATGTTTCGGCAATGATGCCTTTATCAAGGATCAAATATGTACTTTGAAGTAAAACAGACCTTTAATCGCCAACTGATTTAATTTACCATATCATACCAAGGTCACGAAAATATTATATATATATATATATATATATATATATTAAATGAAAGAACCAAACTTTAATTACATATATAATAACAACATTTATGACAAATTTATAAATAGGCAACTAAATTACACTCGAAAATGATTCATTTGAAATACACATTCCCTATCTTAATAAACTTATATAGGTCAAGTTGATAATTAACGTTTTATGTCTATAAGTTAATTGCGGAAGTTCTAGTGAATATTAAAGCAAAATTTTGATATTGAAATGTAGCTGATGACTTATATTCAGATCAGAACTTGGTTAATTGGATTTATAACTAGATGTGGTAAAATGACCTTTTTAGTTATGTATTTAACAAGCGTATGAGATACATTCTTTTAACATACGGATTATAGGTGAACCAAATTGTATCGAAGGCCTGTCTGATATTAAGAAATGCTACTGAGTAGAAACTTTTATCTTCAAGGCCTTGTCTAATTTTAGATGTTATTCTATGGATTTGCTCGATAGTTCAATAATCTTGCCAAAAACCAAACTGGTGGTCAAGTATAAGATGTTTTAGAGCTGTATTCAATTTTTCTGGGAAGAGCTTTTCATACAGTTTTGGCATTATTGGAAGTAAGCATAGGGCTATCTGATTTTGCCTCTTTTTTCGGTTTTCCTGGTTTGATTGCATCATCTCCTACTATTTTGGAATGTTTCCAATCTTATTAATGCCAATGAATACACTTCCGATAAATTTAGTTGCAGTTCAGTAACCTTTTTGTTATTATATCATAAACCCCAGGTCTTTCTCGGATCTATTTTCTTATTTATTACTGATTTTACCTGAATATATGTGTATGTGTATCTAGTTTGACTGGAAATTGTAACTGTACTGCAATATACCAAAATTCCTGCAGTTCATTTTCTTCTTCTGGCATAATTTCCGATGCATAGAGCTCGAATACGGATAAGTGAATGGCATACTTTAGCTTTTTCTGTTATTTGTTGCATAGGGTTACTTAAGAACCAGCTTTTCAAAACTCTGTCTCAGGGTTGGGTGACTTTCGAAAACGAATTGTAAAAGCTTGATGAAATGTATTAGATTTAAGATAAAATATCCATATATTCGTTATATTAGTAGCAGTAGAGATATATTGTGTGGATTTTAATTAACCTTGTGCTTTATGTTTAAAATTCCGTACGCATATTAGCCTTTCCTAAGAAGAAAATATATTTTATAGTAGAGCTACCTACGTATGACATCTTCGTTTTCAAAGGGCAATAAAATACTCAACATCGATACTTTCCAATCTGCGTAACTGTTTATTGTCATCACAGTTAACATATAGATTGTTCCTCTCATATATTTCGTTTAGTGATTTCTTCTCTACGAAATAAACCGTAAGTTCGAAATTACCGCAATAAATGCAGTCAGTACGCTTCAACGAAGATATTTGTTTCGATTTTCGGGATAAGTATTTTCGCCGTAGGTATATACATATATAGTGCCTAGCGAGTTTACATATAGTCGGTATTTATTTTCGGAAGGCTCTTTGTTTAAGTTAAAATTTGTAGAGAGAGAGTAAGCGACTAAGACGAATTTATGGGAAAAAGCCTTCCTCTCTCAGTGTTCGTCCTTGCTCTTCAATATTATGAATTGTCATTTTTAGTAAGATAGCGGTTTATTGTGCCTGCATAAAACGAGAAGATAATGCCTAAACTCGGCTTTTGTCTCTGTTCGTTAATTAACTTCTTGATTAACATCAACAGAACTTGTGACATTGAATAATTAACATAAAATACTAAATTCATTTAACAAGAAAATGAGTAAGGTCGCGCACACTGGTAGACTATAAGATATGAAAATAAATCCAAATAGAAAGAGACTAACTGAATAAGTTAAGAAAGTATTTTTAAACTTCAATTAATTACAGAGTCGAGTAGTTGAATAATTTTAACTAATGAATAATAAAAGTTTTATTAAGAGAAAGTACAAGTTTAGCATTTAGCCGTAGTTAATATTACACGAAGAAATTAATACATTAATACATTAATTATTGATAATTATTAGTGTACTACATGACATGGAAATGGCAACACCAAGAAGGGCTGTGAATCTTTTGACAAAATTTGGCGGAAATGTATACTTTCCAAAAGTAATCATTGATAATAATTGATCATGGCATATCTGACACATCGTGCAGCTTTTTCTGACATTAATTTCAGGTGTATTTCTTGCGAGTCTTATTCAAATTTAACCGTTTTCTTTCTCATACTTTTGTTTAACGTGTTTTGTATGTTTGATAATACCTACAAGGCGGCAATGCGGAGATTACCTCCAGTTGAACGAATTCAACACAGGTTTAATTCTTAACTTGCGCAAAGGTGGTTTTTCGTAAAAGGAAATTGCAAATCACCTTAACAGTAATCAATCCACTATCGTGCTCTGTTATGAGCCATGGACTAGGGAGAGCCATGATGCGGACGAGCAAATTGTACCTGAAGAAGAATTAAAGAGGTGCAAACTGCCACCTTCGTCTAATGCCACTAACAGACCGATCCTCCAGTACTAGATCAATCTCTGATCTGTGGATAATTAGGTAATAAAGGTCGTCCTGTGACCTTTCAAACCGTGTATCACCAAATCAAAGGTTTGGGTTTGCAATCCAATCGATCGTATATTGCTTTACCACTACGACTCTACACCGACGAAGCAAGGTTTGGAGTGGTGTAGGTTGCGAACGCACTGAAACGTAGGGTGGCATAGGGTGATGTTCAATGATGAATGTAGATTTTGTAGAGGAATGCATGATGGCTATATAAGGATCAAACGAAGGCGTTGGGAACTTCGCGAATCTCGATATTAAATTTTCTGTTGAAAAACGTGTGTGTCGATACATTAAAGTTATGGTATCAAGTGCTATATGAGAGTAAGTCTCAGTTTGTGTTTATTCGAGGCACCATTAACGCCCAGCGTTATGTTAGTGAGGTGGTCAAACTTATACTCTTCCATATCTTCAGCAGCTTCAAGACGCACCTTCTCTGCAGGATAATGCCCGTCCCCACGTAGCGAGATCTTCTCTAAACCGGTTCGAAGAGATCCATATCAAAATTTTGCCATAGCCATCCAGATCTCCCGACCTATCGCCATTCGAATGCGTATGGGATATTATCGGAAGGAAACTGATGAACTTAGCGAATCTCCCACAAACACTAGAAGCTCTCCGCCATAAATTACAGGTTGCCTGACACGCCAAACACCAGGAGGACATCGACTACCTACTGGAATCAATGCCATGGAGACCGAAGAAGTGTGAAGCTAATACGGGCACCGGAACACGTTATTAATAAAAATTAAATTAAATTGTGCTAATCTTTTGTTCTTTTTCTTTGAAATAATAATCAATTATTACCTTTGAATAATACTCGAATTAGTACTGCCAATACCTTATTTTTTTATCTTAAACAAACATCTGTACTTTTGTCACGTCTACATAGTGTCCCTGTACTGCGATAACTTTATCACATGTTATTGCTAAGAAACATAGCGGAAGCCATTCCCGTTTCTCAAAATCGCCTCCACGATATAACAGTATCCAATACTCTTTGATGCCGCCGACCTTTAAAATCTTTTTTCTACTTGAAGATAGAAACACAAGTCACATAGTACACATTTAACATTTTAGCTATTAAAAAATTCTTGCACAATAGTGTGTGCGAGCCATTATCGTGGTGAAGGAAGCATCTTCCTTACTTTCTAATCCACTTTCCAATCAGTTCCAGTCGTTTTGCAACAGATAATTCAAAAACATCTGAAAATTCCCATGTACTTAAATGTTGACCTGTGCAAATAGATGTTATCGTCAATTAGCCTATGGATAGGAGAATCTAAACTGCCTCGCAGCTTCGCCGATTATCTTTAAACCAAAGGAAAGAAACAGATCTTGTCATAGACGATTGTCTAAAAGCTGTTTCGATTATGGAAACAGATTCCATGTCGAATTTTCCCAGGGAACAAGAAAATTTCAACGCATTTCTTTGCTCTTTAGAAGCGAGATGACGATATCACAACCTTTGAGGTCTGCTATCGGTAGTGCTTGCAGGCAGCAAGCGACCGGACAACACGCAATCGCGCTCGGATTGGTTCCTCGCCTTAACCAATAGGCGACCAGCTACCTGCGTAGAATATTTATAAAAAAAACAGATTAAGAAGGAGAGAACGCATTCATGCTGAAACGACGACAAGAAGAAGCCCTAGTAAATGACGGATGAGATTTCGTGAAAATGTCGATCAAGAAGAGGTTCTAGAAAATATGTTTTATTAAAAAAAAAATTCTAAAGAATATTAGCACTTTTCGTTTGCATTAACATAAATTTAGATGCCTAAAATAAGCTAATTATATGTACTAATCCCAGACGTAGCAGAGTATCTGGTCTAAGATTGTGATACATTAAAATTTGTTCTGGACAACAAGCAAGAATAATATTATGTTTGATATAATTTTGTACAAATAGTTGATATTGCAAATGCTGTTCCATTTAGTGAAGTCATTCCATGTTTACACAAAAACTCATCATAGTCATCATACAAAAAATTACGTTACACTTAGCGTAACTCCCCAGTAGTTTTAAGAGAAATTAATTTAAAAATCGACCTCAAATAGCTAATTCAAAAATTTATTTTGCAATAATTATATTATGTACAGACTGAAATTAAGAATTGGGGTAAAATTATTGCTAAATGTAATTCAAAAGTATTAGCCAAACCTCTTCTGAGACAACAGTGTTAAATTGAACTTTGTAATCAAAGGTATCAAGTTATTATACCTTTGATATACCATCATTATACCGAGGTTAATTTGACAATGCTCCAAAGAATTTAATAAATTCGAAGCACATCACGAAATCACCAACAATAAGGAAATAAGAAGTGTTTCTTGATCACTGTTTTCTTGTATCGACAGGCTTTTAATTATATCATATTTAGCTCTTATCCTCAATAACAGCAACTTTAGATATTAGCTAGGAGCTACTAATTTTACATAGAGGTCAAATTGTTATTGAATCGATTCTGCCTTTACTTGATGTAAATCCATATCAAATGATAAAAACACACACAATGTTGTATTAGATTTACACTTTATTTAATAATATTTAATAATATATAACAGCTGTTTCACCGTACAACGGTCAGAATACAACATTATAAAACAGATTGCAATCAATAATGGTTATGACCCGAAAATAATAGACAAAATAATATCCAAAAAACGAGAAACTAAAGCAATACAAGATATATATCCGATTACTAAAGATCATGACAAGAAATTTAAAATTATTACTTACCTAGGCAGACAAAATAAAATATTAGAAAAATTTTTAAGAAAACAATATTATAATAATAGAAAAAAATATTAGTAACTACATCAAAAACAATAAAAGTAAAACAGCACATCATAATAAGTCAGGTGTGTATAAACTAACTTGTGGCACATGTACTAAAACATATATTGGGCAAACAGGTAGAACGTTCAAAAAGCGCATATACGAACATTATTATTCGTTTAGAAATGGGAAAACAGATTCAGCATACTGCAACCATTTAATTGAAGAAAGCCATAGTTTTAATAATAATTTCAAGATCCTACATGAAGATAAGAAAAGTAAGAAACTCGATTTATTAGAAATTAATAAAAAAAAGTTTCAAATAAATTATCAAATGACAAAACAGAGCTTAATTCCTCCCCTCTGTTGAACTTATTTCCTATTTTTGATTGAAATGTTTTGTTAGTTATGTGTCACTTATAATATAATTTATGTTATCTATGTATCCCTTATACTAAAAGAGGCGGGTAAAAATATTTCGGTTTCCAATTTCTGAGAATACCATTAAGTCATAAAATAAAAAATATATACGTTTAAGTAAAATGTTTTACAGTACCACTTGTTATATCTGAAGAAACCGTTGTACGGTGAAACAGCTGTTATATATTATTAAATATTATTAAATAAAGTGTAAATCTAATACAACATTGTGTGTGTTCTTATCATTTCAAATTGTTATTTCTTTCATTTTATTTGTGAAAACGATAATAATACTGAAGTCTTTACTTTGCGATTAAGTTTGGCAGTTTAGAGTCTTTGCTTATTGGCAATTTACGTACAAAAATTTAAAAAACATAAAAATCAATTATTATACAACAGTCTATTGAAATACTATGAAATGTTAAGTACAAAAACAGCAAAACTTTAAGAAAAGGTCATTTGAAGTTTCGCCAACATGAACTAAGTACTCGAACAAAGGCATACTTGTTAACTAAGATGTTTCATGTCATAACACGAACCTATGAATTGCGGTAGTAGCGGCACTCATGTTTCTCTTAACCTTAATTGTATTAGGAAGTACGCTCAGTTGGGGATGAATGACGCCAAGGCAATAAATGCTACTGAGGGCGTGAAGTTACTTCCTTGCGTTCATATCCACACTAGATTTAATTAGTTTCAGTTTAACGTAAAGCGAATTTAATAAAATTAACGACAGGTTTTATATTGTATGTCGCGTTACAAACTATTATTGAAGAAGTATTAATAATAAACCACTTGAAAGCTTTAGTACTACGTCGTACGTATATTGTGATTTTACCGAAGCTACGAGAACAATTTACCTAATTTATTGCTGATGTAATGACTATGCGGAGAATTACAAGCTAGATTAAAAGAATAATACTTCTTATATTATAAAAAGATCGATTTACACGAATACAAAATAATTTGAAACATACTTGAGCAGATAAAACCTCACCAATTTTGTATAAAACAAAAGTCTTTCTAAAATGATAGAATATTATTAAAAATCGGGTGTGAAGAACACCACAATACAAGTTCATGTATTTGTAAATGTATCTCTGCAGAGACTTAGATACGTATTTCATCTTTCTACAGAATCATCGGTACGCCCCTGCTGGAGAGATACGAATTTGGTTCGCTCGATAAAGAGTGAAGGCACGATAAAACAGTTTCCATAGATAAGACTGTTTCGCCAGATCAAAACATTTTGCTAAGTTCTGCATTTATTATTGATACAGTGTTTAGTTCCTTCGGCGTTTTGTCAATGGTCTGCGCTGAATACGCTCTGTTTTAATAATTTTTGTGAGATAGCGAAATTGTTTTTGTAAATGTATCTCTCCAGGAGGAGCGTACCCAGGATTCTGTAAAAATACGTATCTACGTCTCTGGAGAGATACCTTTACAAATATATGAACTTGTATTGTACTCTTTACATCTGATTTTTAATAATATTTTATATTATTAAAAATACTTTTACTTTATAGGAATATTCTAATTAATAGTAGATATTCAAACAAGAGAAGAAACATTGTAAAAAAAATAAGGCAGCTTTCAACTTTTTTGTTTCTAAATGTGTTTTTGTATGTTGAATTCGAATTCGTTGTCGGTTTCCTAAGATTGGATCTACTTTTCGAGATTTCGCATGCTGGCAGCATTGCACTGTCATAAACAGTGATTGATGCTGACGTCAATAGAAAACGCATTCAACTGAACTGGAAACGATTTGTATTACAAATGATTAAAAATGACAAAACAGGCGTACAAAGTCGATTTTAAACAAATTTGTTACGGTTACAGATGTTATCTACATGGAAAAATGGCAAATTACACTAAAATATACTGCTACTGCACTACTTTGGCATTCGGACATTCCATCAGTGTTGAAACCATTTCTTCGTGCAAGAATAATGACTCATTGCTAGTTTGCTCAGTTATATATGTATAGTATAAGTGCCAATTACAAGAGAAGATCGATTTCATCAGCCTTGAGCAATGGTAGCGAACTCAAGATGAAAGAAAAACATTTGACCTCGCGAAGTGAACTGAGTGATTTGATCCGTGAATTGAACTTATCGAAACAATAGGCTGACTTGCCTGCGTCACGATTGCAGGGGTAGAAATGTCTCGACGATCAAATGAAGGAAGTAGATAACGTCCATTTCTGCGATGACATCGACACTTTATTCCCATCGATAAATACGCCAATGACCGAAGTGAACGGTGCTTGTTTGTCGATCGTTCTAAATACAACCTCAAAACTAAAGGCTTTAATACACAATGGAAATGAGAAACCATCCATTCCAATCGTCAATGCCGTCGAGGCAAAGGAAAGCCAACATTAAATACAATAAACATGAACACTAATGGAAAATGGGCAGGTATTTAAAAGTGCGTAACTATAAAATCACCAATTGTAATTAAATCTAAAATAATAATTGTTTTACCTATTAATTAAACAGGTGGTTTGTCACTTGACTAAGATGCAATATAGATGCACAAAACGTTGCTGCTTTCTGTGTCTCTGTGATAATGGTGCAACTGAGCATCTTTATGTGAATAAACATTGGCCAAATTGCAATTTTCAGCCCGGAAAAAGAAATATATCTGCTACACCACTTGTTGACTCAAAAAGTGTTTCACTACAACCTCTATACTTCAAAATTGGACTTATAAAGAACTTCGTCAAAGAGCTCGGCTCCGAAGCGCCGGCTTTCCAGTATTAAAGCACGCCCTTTCACAAAATTTGATACGTGAACATCAAAGAAAGTGTGTTTGTTGGATCTGATATTAAAAAGTTCATGGACGACCACAACTTTCCAAAAGTGTTTAAATACTTTCAAACACTTTTGCAGCACGAGGACATCTTTTGAAAGTATTATAAAAGCTTTCTGGGCAAACGAAAACCAAGAATGAGCAAAGAGAGCGCCTACACCAAGATTTCATTAGCATTGAGTGACGCTGCAAAGCATTTTGGGGATGAGAGTATAATGAGCCACTTCTGCTGGACTTCAGTTCGTGTAACACACCCTTCAACAATACAAATGCACTTCAACTTTTTTTAATATAAAATGTTCACAGACGATAAGAAATTTGTTATACCGATTATTACGAAAACTCAAGGCAATAAAGGAAACCGGCCTGCGAATTCGAATTCGGCGTCGAAAATTACTTTATAATAATAATAATAATAATAATAATAATATATTTTGTTTCATCAGGCAAAAAGCATAAAACATGTCAAATATAAAAAAATATGTCAAGTACATAAACAAATATAAAATAGTGTATAACAAATAAGTAAATAACAAATATACGATAGGAAATGACAAACATAACCAAAATTTAAATTATTTTTATATCTTCCCGAAAGAAACCGTCCACTAAATACAGTGCTTTTTGGAGTAAGTGTGTCTTTAGTATCTGCTTAAATATTTTATTAGGTTTGTCTTTTATGTTATTGGGAATGTAATTATAGATTTTTATGCACTGAAAGATTACACTTTTTTGCACTTTCGTCAGTTTCGTTTGTGAGTTAAGAAACACCTTTTGGTTGCTCTGGTTTAAAACAGCGTATACTTGTAGATCAACCACATTAAATAAAACCATTTTAGCTAACTAAGCAAGTAGTTATGTACATGATTTCCACTGCATGTTTTCAATACATTTTTTCTATTCCTTTTTTCTTCGCCGTTTATTTATGAAATAATATGTATGAAAATAATTCGCACCAATTGGTAAATATCATTTAAATTTTAAATAAATTATGAAAGAAAAGCATCGAACATCGAAATATTATTAAAAATCGGGTGTGGAGGACACAATACAAGTTAATATTACCGTGACAATTGCTTTCCACATATCCAGACACGTATTTCGTCCTACTATAGACTCTTCATTGCATGATGCTGGGAAAGACAAATTTCAGCACAAGAACTCCCTTGCTGCAAACAATTGTTACGCTTCGCATATATAAGTATATTTTAATTTATTTTTAAATTATATTTCTTCTTTAAATATCTTGTATTAAAATATATCATAACTTAAGACATTTTTCTGAATATTCGTGTGCAAAGAGAAAGTATTTCTTTTGTTATATCCCTAACCAGGTGACCCTCGAAATACACCTGCTTACAACCATAACGTTCACTGTGGAATTTCTATATACATTTCATTAAGATGTTTTAATTTAATTACGTACATCTCCTATGGTGTTTCATATCATTTGAAAGCTTATTTCACAAGGGATATTTCAATAATATTTATGCCATCGATAGAATACTCTTCAGGTCGCACTTCTTATTAATTATTATTCAAGATATCGACAATATATATCCCCACTTAACTTAGGTCATAAAAAACAGACTAGTGTTCTACCGACACAAACTATCATGTCTTCTCTTGAGAATCCTCGTAAGATAAACATCTTACCCGCCGTACAGATCAAGTACCGGCCATGATGCACGTGTCCCTGCATCTCAGCAAATAGAAGGTAATCTGTATTGTTCAATATATATTATTCTTTGATCTAATTCACACTAATTCAACTAATTTCTTGTTCCTCCGGCCAAACATCGCTCTACATATACTTGTCCAAGTATATCATCGCAGACCACGTGGCCGACCATCTTCGCAACTCAAAGGTAACTCTGTATTCGATACAGAGGTTATTTTTTAATTCACATTTAATTTACTGCCCAACGTTCGTTTCAGTACATTTTGTGTTAATTTTAAATGACTTATTTACCGCTCCTCGTGTATATATCACTTTTATTTAAGTACTTTTAAATATATCAACATTAAATTTCTTTCTTATGTAAATAATAAATACAAACTTTAAGGACAACGCTCCTGTGTTTTATTTGGTAAGTAAGATGTAATATATTTATTTAATTTAACCATTATCACACACGTCCTGGATCTTTGATGCAACTTCACCAGCACCACAATTATTTTATTATAAAATAATTTCATTATTATTAGCACAGCAGCCGAAACCAGAAACGTATAAAGCCGGTGTTTGTAATACAATCAAGTGACAAAAGACAGCATGGAGGAACACTCAGTGACGCTCATTGACTAATGTCAATATCATGAACGCCAAATTAAACATTGCCGTCTATATGACAAGTGTAGGACAAAGCAAGTGGTCTCAATTGGGTAGTTGCAGCTTCTTCGTATAAGACACATTTGTTTTATATAAAACATGGCGAGGTTTTACCCACTGAAGTCTGTTTCAAATTGTTTTTGTTAACTTATGAAAATCAAATTGTCAATTTGGAGTTGATACAAAATGTGGAGTGGATATTAACATTATTGAAACAGGCGAGATTCTTCAAGCATCATGGCGGAGCCGGAGTGCTTGAAATAAAGCAAGTGTTTTAATGATCAGTTATCCACGAATACTTTACACTATCTTTTTTATTGCATTTTAAAATCATGTTTTATTGGTTTTCAATACTACAAATAGAAATACGAACCAATAATGTAAAATTGTTGAATGTCATGCTCACATCAATATACCTTTGACTGCCTTGGAAATGAATAAACTAAAATATAATTTTTCTACAAACACCGTTAAAAGTTGACATTTTGACACGGCTAACTTTAATTAAAAATGCGATTTTATAGCGTAGCGGGTTAAAAGTATTACTTTTAACACTAATGTTAAAAGTAAATTGACATGACAGTTTGTCAAAAATGACAACATATATTAAAATGATTGAAAATTACATAACGAGTTATCATTAAAATTTTCGCTCAATTAAGCCATACACAAAAAGTATGTCCTAACTTAAGTTATTAGAGGAGATCTGTCATTATAATTTCAAACGTCATGATTGTTAAAAAATAATTTGAAATGCTGACTTTTATATTAAATATATTTATAATTTTTATACAAAGTTATAGAATATTATAAAAAATGTGTAAAATGTTCTCCATTCTCCACCAAGTATAATCGCACTATATTTCGTAGAGCATTGAAAATATTGATCAGTATTTGCGGTGAGTTATTGATGTGTTCACATTTTTCTATGATTGTATGTCTTAACTTTTGTAGATTATTAATTGGTGTTTCATAAATAATATTCTTTATATATAGCCACACAAAAAAATCCATGACTGTTAAATCACACGATCGTGGTGGATATGGAATCGCTGTATTTCTACTTATTATCCTATCGCCATAAAATTGTTGCAAAAACTGAATATTTTCAAGTGTAACGTGAGATGTAGCCCCATCCTGTTGAAAATATCCGACCTGGAGTTCATCATTAGTCAATTGATTAGTAAAAACACTGAGAATTTCATTACGATATTTCTCCGATGTTATCGTGCCCTCAAAGAATATTGGTCCTATTAATCGGTGACGACTCATACCTACACATACGCCAATTTTTTCTGGATGTAGAGGAACTTCTCTGTAGAAATGAGGATTTTCACTGGACCACATACGCATATTTTGCGAATTAACATAACCTTTCAAATAAAACCAAGCTTCATCGGTGAAGAAAGTATGATTTAAAATATTGTCTGTCATTGTTTGAATAAACCATTGGCAAAATTGTGTTCTTTTTTCATAATCCGTAGGTAATAGATTTTGTACAGAAGTTAATTTATATGGATACATGTGCAAGTCCTTTTTTAAAATTTTTTGACATGTTCCATACGAAAGCCCTACTTGTTGCGAAACTCTGCGAATAGATGTTTGAGGAGATTCGTTAATAATTTGTCTGACATTTTCTTCCTTTTTTCTTTAAAATACTGCCTGTTTGACGAAAAAGATTTACACAATGCATTAGCGTATCACGGAAAGTTTTATAGCTAGGAACAGTATTTGGATATCTCTCTTCAAACTCCGCAAGGCAATTTTCTATTGAATGCTGCCAAATACCATCAATTTTTTGAGATGTCAGGAAGTAACATTCTACCATAAACGCTTTATGCATATCATTAAAGGCCATTACTTTTTCTTTTGATGATACTTTAAAATATATATTTAACACTGACAGATGTTTGAAATAACATCTTAATGACTAAAGCTACGACATAATTTTTATATACACGGCCAGCTACGAGTGAAAATTTTAATGATCGCTCGTTATTTCTTGGATAATTAATATTAAATGTACAGTTTGTTTAATTCGAGATATTTATTTCCTGTGTTCAGTACTTTCAGAATTATTATTCTCGCTATTACTTCATTTTCTTTATTAAAATACGAACTCAACTTTTGTATGAATTGTGACTTAATTTGACGTATTTTTAAGGTTGCGTCCAGTTGTGTCAAAACGTATTCATGAGCTGTCAAATTTGGTCAGTGGATTTTCATTATATTTTATAATAAAAATTATGTTTGTAGAAAAAATATTGTACGATACACGTGTTAAAAATGCTATTTTAATTCACTCGTAAATTGCGACACTCGCTAACGCTCGTGTAGCAAACTTTTACTCGTGAAATAAAATCGCACTTTTAACACTTGTATCGTAAATAACTATTTTCTACAAACACCGTTAAAAGTTGACATTTTGACACGGCTAACTTTAATTAAAAATGCGATTTTATAGCGTAGCGGGTTAAAAGTATTACTTTTAACACTAGTGTTAAAAGTAAATTAACATGACAGTTTGTCAAAAATGACAACATATATTAAAATGATTGAAAATTACATATTTCTTGGATAATTAATATTAAATGTACAGTTTGTGTAATTCGAGATATTTATTTCCTGTGTTGCAGTACTTTCAGAATTATTATTCTCGCTATTACTTCATTTTCTTTATTAAAATACGAACTCATCTTTTGTATGAATTATGACTTAATTTGACGTATTTTTACGGTTGCGTCCAGTTGTGTCAAAACGTATTCATGAGCTGTCAAATTTGTTCAGTGGATTTTCATTATATTTTATAATAAAAATTGTGTTTGTAGAAAAAATATTGTACGATACACGTGTTAAAAATGCTATTTTATTTCACTCGTAAATTGCGACACTCGCTGACGCTCGTGTCGCTTTGAACACTTCTATCGTAAATAACTATTGTAAACAATATGTTATATCTCCTTCTATATATATATATAAAAACTATATATAAAAACGATGGTTTTATTTCAAAAAATACCAATTGTATAGCTTTTGACACATTTATTAGTAACTTTGTATTTATTGCTAAAAGGATGTTCTGTCATATCAATTAATAAAATGTTAACATTTATATTTGATTAATTTTAATTGAATCGGACGATACTTGCTGGAAATCCATTATATTATGTAAATGGGATTTAAGTAAAACACTTATACTAATTTCCAGTATATATTACACTTTATTATATATATTAATAAATAGATGACATGTTTCGCTACGATGTAGCTTCTTCGGATCTTATATTACTACTTAACACGCTCTTCACAAATGTATGGCTTTTTTCAAAACTATTTCAATGGGTTGCACTTGTCTACATTAGAATCGTCTCTTACCGATATATTAGTATAAGTGTTTTACTTAAATCCCATTTACATTTATATTTGACTTATTTCGAATAACATTAAAACACCTGCGTTTTTTTATTAATTGATTTAAACATGCACTGGCGTGTTTTAAACAAGCAAAATGATTTACCAATAAAAGAAATATTTGTTTGGTCTACGAACAGTGTTATAATATTAGATTTTCGTATTTAAGTCTATTAAATATATCATTTATTAATAAATTCAGTAATTTCAGAACGATTTCCTAAATAATAGCAAATTCATACCAACGCTGTCCCCCAATTTCTACTGCCGTACCACACTGGCTCCTTTTCAATCTAACCCATACTTAATTGAAAAATTAATTAGCTCTTCATTTATAGGGGTAAGAATGAATAAGGGAAAAGATACCTATGTGGATTGCTTTTGCTCGCAGAATTAATTAAGTTAGTATTAAGTCTTGCGATAAGTCGCCTCTAAATATAAACATGCCAAAGTGTTCTCTTCACTGAGTAAATATTTAACTTAACAGTATATGTACATAATGCCTGTAAAATTAAAATTTTAAGATTAACGCAACAAAGTTTGTATCGTATATTGAAACGGTAATTATTACTGTCGCTTAGAGAAAATTACGTAAAAATTAATACAAAAATGTAAAATTTATTACAAAAGTTAATAACTTATAGATTATACATGTGTATGGAGTATTAACGTTCTTGACTGTTGAAATAGTTGAAAACAATTCTGATTACAGCAGCTTTTAATGAAATTCTCGCAAAGTCCAATCAAAGCGTTTCGAAACTTTACTTACTTCATTATCAACGTACAATTTTAAAAAATAATTAGAAGTCGAGTTATAATTTCGTGTTAGATTTCTTAAAACCTGTACGGACTACATAATTATTTGTAAAAATAAGGCGGCAAACAGGTGAACAACAAGACGGTAAATACCTTGTACGTAGCTCTTATTTCACTGTAGGGATGCGTAAGTAATACTTAACGTTTTCTTTGGCATGGACCTTAGAGCGTTTACAATACTGCAGACAACTTTGTTTTGCTCTCACTGGACTATTTATATTCGAGTCAATAGCTGTACGCTATAGTTGAATACTATTGGTCCACAAGCTTCCATAGCAATTTATAAATTAATAACTTTTTTCCACTCCCCTTATAGTAAGCATACCATTAATACATCCTGGTGATTGGATTCTTATGTGGGTACAATCGATTGCACCCAAAACATTGGGAAATCGTGCTATATTATAAAATCGGACCATCTGTGCATCTATTTCTTCTGGTGTTTGGGGAAACTTAATGTATCTGCGATTTAATTCACACAAAGCAACAGTTACTATTTTCACTGATTCAC
Organism: Melolontha melolontha; assembly: GCA_935421215.2. Taxonomy (NCBI): domain Eukaryota; kingdom Metazoa; phylum Arthropoda; class Insecta; order Coleoptera; family Scarabaeidae; genus Melolontha; species Melolontha melolontha. The sequence continues at coordinate 158,978,591 of OW285237.1, read as the reverse complement.
ATGCAGAGGTTTTGCTAACTCCTACAAAATCAGCAGCCACTATCAACATCGAACCAGTAGCAAAAAATCTTAATGTTTACAAAAATTTTGTTGCCGGTGTCAATGCACTATTGCGGTTTGTTTCGGATTTTATTATTCCCTCAATTTGTTGAAGAATTCTCCGACAAGTATTTTTTGAAAGACGAAAACGATTTATAAAATCAATTTCGTCTATATCATCGAACAAGTTTATTCTGAAATGTAAAATTTAGATGCATTATAAAAATATATAACTTTAAAATATTTACCTTATTTTAAAAGTTTTTGGTCGTCGAATTACTGGAATATTGTCAATATCGTCTTCGTCCGAATCAAATAAAGGAATATCATTCAAATTCATTTTTAACCTTTAAAAACTGCAAACGTCCAAACACTTTGTTTTCTTGTCACAGATACTTATATTCCTCCAATCACAGCCCAGAATAAAGTTATACCGATGTTTAACTTGGCCCTGAACAGAGGGATAAGTTATACTGCTACTTATACCAGGGTTTATGCTATTCGGGGTTTATCTAGTGATTGTAGAACAGTTACTTGAAATTTATACTCGGTATTGCGTTATACTAGGTATATCTATGGATTGTAGAACCGGCCCTAAGGGATTCTTCTATATAACCCTCAACTACCCCAGTTGATCTCCAACCACCTGAAGTGTGCCTTAAACAGTGCCCCGCGTATTCTTCGGGGTTGCACAATTTCAGAAAAGTTCCACTTTTCTGGATGTACCTGTTATGGTGTGAACTCCCATTACACTTCTAAAGCATTTTCCGTTATGATATTTAAAAAAAAAACTCTTTTCTGGTACATTTTTTGATTTCAATGAAGCGTAACTTCGATATTTTCAGAAACGTTTCTCCGATGATTGCAAAAGATCAAATGTTCTTTGTTTTACTGACAGGAATTCTTATGAGAATTGAATTTCCCATATCTTCTAAGTTATCAGTAGTCATTTTTACCATTTAATCGCATCTGTATGACCGGGATACTCCAGTTAATAGAAATCTAAATAAATTATCCTATGTTAAAGCATATACTTATTAATTAAAATTGAACTGAATTTACTTTCATTCCCAAGAATACATCATCTGACGCTTCACATAAAAATCTCTCAAACTGTTCTCTGGTGAATATTCTCGACTTCTTAACACAATATCATCCATTGGTCTTTTTCAGGAAGGCCCGTAACTTCAAGTATTGACTTATATCTCCTCCTTGTTTAATAATTAATTCCGATTTGACCATTGAATAACAGGAACACAGAGTTGAGGATTTCCACTTCTTCTCTATTTGTAAATAGTTAAAATAGGCGAAAAGCGCCTTCCCTGAATATTTGCTAACATATTTTTCATCACATCATTGAATAAAATGCTGGAACGCAATAAAATATTTGTCAGCAGATTTTGAGAGCCCGAAGCACGATGCTGTTTCGATCATTTCGAGCGGCAGGTACTGTATTTCCAAAAATCACTAATTTAGGACCAAATTTTTCATTATTTGTTTGAACTTACTACCAATATCCCTAGACTACCTATTTCAACGTAAACTTAAAAATAATTTGAATGTTGACAGTGTCCACTTGACAGCTTTATGATGTATTACTATAGAAGCGGCCCGTACCTATTCACCGGTCAAAACGTCCAAACCTCCTTGCAAACCCGCTTATCTTCAATTAATTAAAATTGCATAATCAGATGATAGTTTATCACGATGTAAAGTGTTTGAGTGGCATAAGAAATTCAAAGGCGTTGTGCATCAGTAGGAAATGAACCTGCACGGATTGTTACAGAAATTAACGACTTAATCCAAAATCATCGTCGGATTGCCATATATCGAATTTCTAACATTGTTAATTTGTCTCACGGTTCCACTAAAAAAAAATATTTATGAAGATTAAGTGTACCGAAAGGTCGCGGCAAAATGGATTCCAAAAGTGATGATGATGACCGATGAACAAAAAGTCAATCGAGTGACAATTTGACGGCAGTGGAAAAGGCAACCGCAACATAATCCACAGTTTTAAACATGTGACGAGAGTTGATTTTATCATTACGACTCTGAATTAAAGTCTCAAAGTATGCGATGGTAGCACAAAGGCAGTCCAAGACCACAGAAGACGAAAACTGTGAAAAGCGCCGGTAAAGTGATTTACCTATTTATTTTTTTTTGATAAATAGAGCCTTTTTACGATTAAATTGTACCTAGAGAACATACAGTAACTGGAGAGTACTATTCTAATCTACTTCGAAGAATCTTAAAGGCTAAGTTAAGGAAAAACGGCCGCTTTATCAAGGGCATCACTTGGATTCTGCATGACAACAATGCTCCGACCAACAGATCAGGGATTTGTCAATAAACACTTGAAGAATTGGAGGTGGAAATTATGGTTCACCCCCACCCCTACTCACCTGACCTTGCTCCATGTGACTTCCATTTGTTTCTTGAAGTCAAAACAGAATTGAGAGGTCGAAAATTTGAGTCAAATTTAGACCTCAACAACGCGGGGATGGATATACTTCTGATGTAAAGTACTAATACTTTACATCACCGTTTAACCAGTAAGAAGGTTCAACAAAAATAGAAAAAGGTTAAGGTTGTCATTAAAAAAACGATGATGACGTCATTGTGCAAAAACCAATGATCTCACCCAAAAAAAATTCACAAGAAGACGGCATTTTAAAAACAAACATAGACCGGTATGAACGAATTTCTTAAAAACATTACAGAACTCTTTCATGAATTTTCTTCCAAACTTTGTCTCCACACTGTACACACATACAGGTATAGGTTCATTCATAGCATGGGTTTATTGTTTTATTCTATCTATGGGGATACTTACATGCAGAGTGTAGCTTCAGAAAATACTTAGTTTAGAATAATATTATTAATATTGGTGATACCGTAATGATAAAGTATTTATAAAATTAAATAATGTTAGATATTGTCTGTTCCTAGTGTTTTCACTATTGTCTAAAGTAAGACAACTGAAATCTCCACAAATAATAAGAATCTTATTACAACTTCTTAAAAATCTCCACATTTTTTACTGTAGTGCACGCTTTTTTGATGTTATTGCATTAATTTTCTATTTCATCACCTCGAATGTTCAAATTATGTTATATATTTTGACTAAATATTGTTGCAATGGAAAATGAAAACATATTTCAAAGTTAATTTAAGTCTATTCATAACAGAAGGATGTAGCGAAGTTAGTAGAACTCTCACGCAATGAAAAAAAATGTATAAAATTTTTAAATTCGAGGCTGGCGTAGTCCACAAGGAAGACGTACGTTTTATTTATTCACCATGGACACAACTGCTGCGTCCGGAAGATAAGATTTAAAATTTTCTCCGGGGATTCGGTCTTGGTATCTGAATCGAAATCGAAAGGCGGACGTTTTATTTGCACATTTTGTCATTTCATTACCTTCCTTCGTGCAACAACGACGAGGCGACAGTCAAAATATCATATTTGGGATATACGTATCTCGAGAAGGAGACAAAGTAAATACAGCAATGGAAACGTGAGCAAACAATTTAAGACCGTTTCTGCTCACGTAGAGCTATAATAACCCTAATAAATTACAAGTTCTATTGTAGTTATAGGAATTTGAGATTACATGAATGGCGTAAAGATAAAAATAACTTTCTGACTAAATAATGGTGCAGTAAAACTTTCAACAATTTGACTTTAAATTTAAATTATCTTTTTGTTTAAATGAAAAATTCATTGCAAATATATAATTACATCAACCGTATTTTTATTTAATTACAGTATAGATAGAGAATACAACTATATATATATATATATATATATATATATATATATATATATATATATATATAGGTATATATATATATATATATATATATATATATATATATATAAGTGTTTAGATAATTCCTTAGCTGTTGCTTTTATATTCAATATTTTAAATATTTTCATTAGTATGTTATTTTGCGAAGTAAATGTGAATGTAAACATTGCTGTCTACAAATTACAACGCAAATTATATGAAATTTTGTTTGAAAAATGTTCGTCCACGTTGTTAACCCAAGTCTACGGTTTGCCGGACCGTCGCTCTAACCAACTGAGCCACCAGGACCTTGCTATCAAGCTTATTGAAAAAGCCTTATAAGGCATCGATGTTAATATTCAGATGTCAGTTTGAAAGTTTGAAATTGCTAATTTTTCCTCCATAGCTATTAATATATAGAGATATATTAAATGAACGACTAAGGAATAAAAGCCGAAAACTCCAAGAATTTATCAAATGATATATTAAATGAACTGTTAAGAAATTTGTCTACATACATATATATATATATATATATATATATAACTTTTTTTTATTTTTTAGTTATTGACTGGCTGCTTAAGCAGGCCGCGATGATATAGGGTAATTAATTTCGCGGATCGGATTTGGTAGCCCTGTTTCAGTGATATATTGCTGTGTATCTTTCTAAAATAAGATAAAGTAATGAGTGATAAAGTTTAAAATGTACGATAATAAGAGTTTTTTTTACTTATATTAACAATGATTTCAAAAAACTGCAATTTTAACTGTAGAAATTAAATCATGTCAAAATTACATTGAGTTCAATTCTAGCAGGTCATATGAGCTTTATGCAATTTTTGAAACCCAACCGTGTCCGAGGTACACGAGATTGAAAATTATGAGGGTATGGGGTGTCATTTCTAGTCACGGAATTATTGGGCCTATCTGTTTCAACTATACAGTTAACAGTGCGCGCTACATGGACATGTTGCAGAACAATTTTCTTCCGCAACTTTATGCAACAGAGTTATCAATAGAGACAGAATGGTTCATTCAAGATGGAGCTCGTCCTCATACAGCAAACATTATTCTAGGTTTTCTACACGAACATTTCGGGCACTGTGTGATGTTCCATCAATATCCAGAATGTTTTCAAGGCGGTTCAATATGCCCGCCACACAGCCCAGATATTAATCCCTGTGATTATTTCTTGTGGGGATATTTGAACGAGACAGTCTACCGCAATAAACCACGTAATTTGATGCAACTGCAAGCGTTTTTTCAGGAAATCACAGAAGATTTGTATAATAGGGTGGTTGGAAACTTCACAGTTCGTCTCGGAGGGGTGGTACGTCTACAAGAAGGACATATTGAACATGTACTGCACGTTCTCTAGGCGTACACATTCTAATGATGTAATGTAAAAAAACATAATTGGCATGTTTTGTTTATTAAAAGTTACATAAACAATTTTCAATGTATAACGTTTCCTGCGCCACTCCGTAGTATGTTTTCACTAAAGTCTAATGAAACTGAATAAGTTTAGTCGAATTCTGCTTGTTAATAGTGTGAATAAGAGAATAAATTAAATGTCTTTACGAAATATATCACGAAAGACGAAATGAGTTATAGAATGAAGTATAAAGAAATAAGAAGTAAGAAAGAACATAGACACTTTTTATAAAAATCCGACGTAATAATAGAAATCAAAGGTGACATTTTAAGCGACTACTGAAAAACAGAATTCTGTGTGTCTGGTGAAAAAAGTCTACTACATTGTCTTAATATCTGACAAGGAAAAACAATGTCAAAGACTTGAGAAGTGTGGACATCGTAAATGAAGTCAAATTTGTTAATAACAGTGAACAGTAGCGATATATCAAGTCGGTTAGATCTCACTTAGGATGATAACGTCGTGAAGGTAGTTCACAGATTAATGAACAAGTTGACTGAAAACGTGGACTTCTATATTTCTTCATTTTAGTAATAAAAGTTTGAACAAAGCGAAATTTAACTATGAAATTAGCTTTTGCTTTAATCACATCAACTTTACACTAGTAGCCTTATCTCTGATCGTATTAAAGAATAAATTGGATTAAAGATACTATTGTGTCACTTAGAAAGAACAAAGGAAATTTATGAAAATTATTTGAATTTCCTGCGAAATAGGAAAGACTTTTTATTTCATATTTTTGGAAGAAACGTATTTGTTATAAAAGCTTTTGTTAGCATTAACACCCACAAAAATTATAGAAAAATTAACTCTCTCATTTATGACTTTAAATTTAGAATATATGCTTGTTTACTATCAAAAACTTGTTTTACAATTCACAGTTTTCATATTACCTGGCATTGTCGAAATGATTGACTGAATTTATTAATTGGTTGCATGGAATGATACTTTATGAAACTCCATAATTCAATAATTTAGAAACAGAAATAAGAAAAACACCCTAACCACAATATATAACAATAAATTCTATATACGTATTTCGGCAACTAAGTTGCCATCTTCAGTAGAATAACCTTAAAAACTGAAAAAAAGAGTGTTAAACGTAGCGTTTTTGGCTAAGGTAAACCTTAGAAGATATGCTCTTCACCAAATCGCCAGTGGGATAACACTAAATTCATAACAACGAAATCAACACTTATATACTACTTAAACCTAGCGTGAAGTTTAGGGAACCGTGAAGCGTGAATACATGAAGCGTAAAAATAATGCTATTGTCACAATAAGGTATACAAACTGGACTGAGGGATTGGTCCATTGTCAGAATTCATTAATTTATTCTTATTTCTATATACAAGGTGTGTATAAATTGGCGGACCCACTACACGCGGCGATGTTCTTCGTTAAATTCGGAGTCCAAAATCCTAATACGAAAATGTTGTACCATGCTCTATATCTTTGCACGAGGTTCCTAAAGTTCGGACTTTCAGTCTTGAAATAAGCATTATTACTCGATATTTGTTGACAGAAAGAGCTACAATTTAGAAGAAAGAAGAATTGTTGTTATTATCCTTTCGTTAAAGTTTTCTTTTTGATTTTAAAGTTTGTTTTTAATATTTGTTTATTAACTTATTTTGACGAAAAACACATCTGACAACGTTGTAAAACAATAACTAGACAGCCTAATGTTGTTCTAGTCAAATATATTACTGTCAAATTCATTCTGAAGACAAAGGAAGCCTGATACATCGTTTTAGGATTAGGACTTTTAACTCAAAATTTGACCAAGAATGTCGCCACGTGTAGTGGGTCCGCCAATTTATACACACCTTGTATATATAAATACTTTCATAACTATCTAATTCTCTATAATTATTAACAGTTTTAATCAACTTAAGGTTATGTGCCGGCACAGAATGACCTGTGTCCCAAATATGTCGGGCAACGCTAGATTTTTCGGGTCTGTAGAATCTAAAGTGGGAAATATGTTCCTTGTAACGAGTTGAAATTGAACGTCTAGTTTGGCCGATATATTTTTGGCTGCAATCGTTACAATTAATTTCATATATACCAGATTTATGTTCTACCTCAATTTTGTCCTTGGTGTTACCTAAAATTGATTTTAATGAGTTACATAATTTGAACGCTATTCGAAGAGAATGGTTTTTGAAGATAGCGTTCAGATTTCTAGAGGCTGAATGGTATGGTAAACAAACAAATTTCTCACCTAGGTCTTTTTGAGGTAGTAAGCTAGTGGTATCATAATACGTATATAGTATTTATTGTTATATATTGTGGTTAGGGTGTTTTTCTTATTTCTGTTTCAGATTACAACCCACAGTCTCCACCAATTTCGGATCAATAATTTAGTAAAAATTGTTTCAAATAATTTATTGTATGCTAATATACACTATAATATTGTTTCGCCAAACTTTGACTTCATCAGGTGATGATAATTGAATAATGTACAAAATTATGTACCGCCACATAATATGTTCCCTACAAATATGGAGGGTTATTACAATCAATTATTTGCAACAACTTTTATTAAATTATTGAATTTTAAGAAAATTTATTACTTAAGTGCTTGCTAGTAATTAATAACTTTATTGAATTAAAGCTATGCTTGTAGTTTGTGGCATTTAAAAGTGTTATTAAATAATTGTTGTTTATCATTGTTGAATTAAATGAAAGAGCAAGAATATAAATATTAATGATAATCGATTTTGGTGGTAGGACAAGAACTCATCAGAGAGTATGTAACCTTTTTAATACTATACATGCCAATCGGCAGCCAATTTTGCGTTTTCTTGTTACCAAAACTTTAAGAAGGTACAAAATAAATGGCGATTTCGCAAAGAATTTGTAGTATAAATTCTGCTACAAATGATATTATATCGCAAGATATTGCCGTATCTGTAGAGGAAAATCCCCATTTATCCACAAACGAGTTGGCGCGAGGGCATGATATTAGTCGTTGTTCTGTAGGAAGGATTCTTAAGAGAAAAAAATACAATGCTTATAAAATTCACTTCGTTCAAGAACTCTCTGATGATGATTTTGAAAGAAGGTACGATTTTTCTGAATCAATGATGAACATCTATAATCGTGATAACAATTTTGTAAATAATATAGTATTTTCGGATGAGGCAACTTTTCATAGACATAATTGTCGGTATTTGGCACAGAGTAATCCTCATAGATACAAAAGGCGCATATGCAACAACCTAGAAAGCTTAATGTTTCTTTATAGAAGAAACTGTAAATGGTCAAATATATTTTGAACTTTTAATTAACCAGATAATTCTTGAATTGGAGGAAAATGGCCAACTTCCGCAAAAATATCTTATTTAATTTAACAGATATACCCAGTGACATTAGAAGTGTTACACTCAAAAGGAATAATTTGTTCAACTTGATATTTTGGCATCAGAATGACTATATTTAAAGTATGCTATGATAAGAATGTCAACTGTTTATCTCTTATAATTTTTTGCAAAAAAAAAACATTATCTCTTAGTTTTTTTGTGAAGAAACCTGTTTATGAGAGCTGACTAGTACAGAAATGTTTAGTTATTGCGCGTCCGTCTACGAGTGTTAAGCGTAACAAAATGCCTAGAATTCGAAGGCGTCAAAATTATCACCGTGTTAGTGACTTTGACAGGGACAGAATTGTTGCCTATCGAGATGTTGGTTTGTCCTACCGCGAAATTGGGCGCCGTGTTAATTATACTGAAATGACGGTAATGCGTGTGTGGACAGAAGAAGGTAGAGGAACACGAAAAAGGCCAACTGGTCAACCGTGGCCTACCACAGAGCGTCAAGATAGGCGCTTCAGACAACTAGCTCTACGAGACTGTTTTTCTACTATGCGTCAAATCGCTGACCAATGGTTTGGAGAAGAAGGTAGACCTGTCACTATGCGTACACTATATCACCGCATTCAAGCCTTTGGACTTCTTTCATACCGTCCACGGGTAGTGCTTCCCTTGACTGCGGACCACTGTCGTCAACGTTTGAATTGGTGCAGAGAACGCCAGCATTGGGAGGCAACATGGCATAATGTCGTCTGTCGTCTTCAGTGGCGAATCGCGGTTCTGTCTAGGTATGTACGATGTACACAGGACTGTTGGAGTAAAGGTTTAGGGGCGATCACCACATCTCTTTATTCGAGACAGTATGACAGCTGCGCGTTATTTTGATGATGTCCTACAAACCACTTTACTACCTTATCTAGATGGGGGTCCACAAGTCCTTTTTCAACAAAACAACGCACGTCACCAAATTTCTCGTCGAACTATGGACGTTCTCCAAGAGGCAGGCGTTAATGTTTTGCCGTGGCCACCCCGTTCACCGTTTAAACCCCATTGAACATGTGTGGAATATCATGGGGAGGAGACTGTTCACTTTGCATCATCCTCCACAGACTTTGGCGCAGTTAATCCAAGAAACTCAAGTTGCTTGGAAAGAGGTACCACAAGCAGATATCGACCATCTCATTTTGTCGATGCCCAGACATGTACGGGGTCGCCAAACACATTATTATTTTTTTTCGAATTATGTGTTAATAAAATATTCCTGCAAATGTTATCGTTTCATTTTTGATATAAAACTATCACATTGCCAAAAAATCAAGTTGAACAAATTATTCCTTCTGGGTGTAACACTTCAAATGTCACTGTGTATATTTACATAATTCCACATATTTACCCATCACTGTATAATATGTACCAAATATTAATAATAAAATAAGACAAAAATTTATTACATACAATAAATTTTACAAATTTTGCATTATACAGACACAAATAAACACTAAAAATAAAAATATAAAACCGTTAATTCGTTTTGGCGAGCGATTTGTAGTAACCATTTCGAATGGCGGTTTAAAAGTATCAAGGGAACGTTTTGTGTACGACGTACACAAGGACGTGTAATTCTCGTGGCAGCTCGTACCCTTGGGACAATTTGAACAAGGCTTGCCAATTTCATACATGGCCTCAAAATCAACACTGCCTTTAGGATAGTAAGCGCAGACAACGTTAACTGTTTTGAATTTCCTTTGGTTTGAAGCGAAAGTTACCCGAGAACATCCAATATATTTTGTTTGGGCCCATAAAATCTGTGATAAAAGTAATGTTGGTTGGGAGTAGTTCACAGATTTAAAACTCTTTATACTATCCTTGTTGATAGAATCTACTAATTTGTAAAAGTTGTACAAAGAATATGTTAGTAATTTCTTCCCGGTACCTCTCAGTGCTCTTCTCTCTTTATCTTGCCAAACATGATGGGCAGTCTCTCCTTTTGTAGAATCTAAACAACCATATTGTTTTTTCTTGCACTGAGTCGCCCAACAACTCGCCAAAAATTCTAATTCTAAATCGTATAGAAGTACATGCATGTTCGAAGAAGGGTAGGGTAAAAACGGATCGGTACCTGAGGCGATATTGTTTCTTATAGCGTTGTGCATCATCAGGACCATGTTTCTGTCATTAGAAGACATTGGATAGTAATTATAAGGCAATTTACACTTAGGCCCAGGGTTCGAATGTTCGAATTTACAGCAAGCGTGTGTTATATTCCCGCACGACATACTACAATAAGGGTTTTTCATTAATTCACCATTAGAATTTTGAAATAAGACCAAAACTAACGAGAAATATACGAACATTATTAATTTTCTTTTAGAGCGTAGTTTAACCTAAATTTATTTATGAAAAAATATGTCACAAAACTGATTGACGTACACATGTCAAATATAAATATTAATTTTTCTATGCGAAAGATACTCGAAATTTGCGGCTTAACCGTTCGTCGGGTGCAATCGATCTGACAGGCACAGTGCAAATTATTTTGAAGTTTTTTGAAAATCGCGCCAAGCTAAAATGTTACCCCACTATGTATTCCATCACTTCAGTGCGCGTAGCAGGGCAGTCTATAATGTGACTTCCACACGCGCAGGTTATGACAGTAATTTAAAAAACGATCTGTCAGATCAATGTGCTCAAATCTGTTCCGATTTTGAATTTAAGAAAAATAATCATTTGCTAATTCCTTAGGTTTTGTTTTCCAATATTATTGGTGAATAAAACATCGTTTCTAGTTTCTTTAAATTTTTGATCGATTTATTTAATGTGACCTGTCAGACATATGCACCTTATAGTGTAATCTTCCACAAATTCTTTTAGGTCTAGTTCAATCAATGGCTGAAAATCGCCGATTATACAATCTTGAGGATCACAAAGATGCAGAACCATTACTTAGTATGCTAGATGATGAAGACCTAGATCAAGATGACTTTTCGCATTCAGAGAATGAATTAGAAAATGAAGAAGCATAGGTTAAAAATAGAATAGGCAACTCTGAATCTTAACAATCAGCAGAGTCTTCCAGCGAAGAAGATGTACAACAGGACTATTTTATCCGCAAAGATAAAGTCACTAAATGGGCAAAGAGGTTTAAGCCTTCTAAAATTCGCAGGCACACCATTGTTACCCAGATTGCTGAAGTTAAAGGGGTAGCTAGGCAAGCTAAATCACCTATTAATGCTTGGAACTCTTTTATAACGGATAATATGCTAGATTTACCCGTTACTTGGACTAACCAAAAAAGCATATCAATATCTCACTAATTCGAACGGGAAACAGATGCCAAAATATCTGATAAAATTGATATAAAAGCGTTTTTGTCACTTTTATACATCGCAGGTGTATTGCATGGTAACAGGTTAGAAGAAATATGGTCAACGGATGAACACGGCATGGAATTCTTCAGACTTATTATGTCGATAAGGAGATTCAAATTTCTAATGAAATGTTTGAGATTCGACGATCTAGAGACACGAGCAGAAAGGAAAGCGAGAGATAACGTTGCTCCAATCCGCAAACTTTTTACATTGTTTGTAGAAGATTGTTCCTCTACGCGCAATTATTCGCTTGGACACAACGTAACCATTGATGAGAAATTGGAAGCCTTCAGTGGTAGATGCGGTTTTAGGCAATATATTCTGTCGAAGCCAGCGAAGTACGGAATCAAGGTAGATACGCGTCATTTCTATAGCTACAATCTCGAAATTTAGGCCGGAAAACAGCTGGAAGGAGAATACAATATTGGTAATAAACATTCAGACATTGTGAAAAGATTTCTAACTCCAAATCATAATGTTGGAATGAATATCACCGCTGACAATTGGTTCACGGATGATGAATTCGTATCTAAAAGAAAAAAATTGTCTTTTGTCGGTATTATAAAAAAAAATAAAAGACACCTTCCTATTGAATTCATAGCCACAAAGAAAAGAGTAGTTTGTTTACTTTTTTCAAGCGACGTCACCATAGTTTCTTATGTTAGGAACCAGACACGAGAGGCCGATGATTCATCGAAATACTACATCGAAACTGGTTATAGGTGCATATTGGAAATATTGCCGCAATGTTATTAAATCTGGATTTCTATTAAAAACTGCGTCTAACTATTGCCGAAGGCCACATCGAAGTCACTTTGGAATATTTGTCAACTTATTAATAGCCACATCTAATGTGGTTAATCCATCATTTAATTTGAGATTTTGATTTTCAAAATAAGTGATTAGGTTTGGCAAATTTACAAAATGTTCCTGAAGAAAGTAAAACTGATTTTTAGAAATTGGAATTTGTATTAGTTTCTTGCACTTAGAAATACTTGGAGCATCGTCATTTAAACACGTAACGAAATTTTGTAAACTATCGAAATTCTCTGCATTAAAACTAGTAGCTTCCAACCATGTTCCCCATCTAGTTATTACTGGAGAGGGAGGAATTGACAAAGTTTTTTCCTGTAAAGAGCTACTCTCAATGGCAACGGGACTTTCTGAAAACTTTTTAAAAGCGAATACAAGTCTATTAACTTCCGGAAAGGTGTCTCTAATATAGTCACAGATTCTGTGGTGAGCATGTGCTACACAAATAATATGCAGCATATTAGGATATGCTTCCTTTAATAGTTTGCCTGTTTTTAACATATATGAAGTACCGTCACTGACAAATAAAAGTATGTTTTCTTTGTACCTGTCGTCCGAATTAAGCATTTGGTTCATATTCTTGTAAATAGTTTTAGCTACTGTTTTCGCATCAACTGTATTTATAACTTTTGCTGCTATTACATATGCGTTACATGGAATACTTGGATGTAGTACACCAGCTACAATATTTACCGCACAGCGTCCTCACAGTTAAAACAATGTAAAAAATAAACTAACTCACCGTACTTTATTTATCTTACGAAATATGAAGTAATAAATAAAATAAATTATAAAAACACCTATGCTTCTATCTACGCCCATAAAGAAAGGAATTTCACTAAAATATTGTCGTAATTGCGTCACAATTCAACGACAAAAAACAGATGTGCGGTTAATCGAATGAATAGTGCGACTCAAAAATTGCGTGTTGTACTTAGCGATGTTATAGACTATTTATACGGTCCATCATAATTTAGGCCCGATGCGTCCGGTATCTACTTATGTACCACGCAAAAACAAAAATATTACGCTTATTTCCAGTTTACATAACGATGAAGCAATATATGAAAGCACTGGAAATAAACGTAAGCCAGACTTAATAACTTTCTACAAGGAAACTAAATCGAGGATCGTTGTTGTTGACAAAATGTGTGTTTCATACAATATTGCGCGAAATACAAGACGATGGCCCATGGTTATATTCTTCTCATTACTAAATGTTGCCGGCATCAATTCTTAGGTTATTGTTGTCAAAAATGGAGGTGTAAACAGAAGCTTATTTACGAGAGAACTGGCGACAGAATTAGCATCAGAACAATTACAGAGAACAAGTTTGAAAAGAGCAAGTATTCCTAAGTCATTGCAGACAAGGTTGAACTCTCTAAACCCATAAATTATCTCGAATCAAGCAGATCTGTATGGTGGGAGAAATATCGATGCTCCACGCCAAAGAAAGGCGTGCGCCTCTTGCACAACAGAAAAAAGATGACTGACAAATTACTTCTGTAAAGTTAGTAATGAAGTGCTATGTCTGCAGCATGCTATATATTTGTGTCAATGGTGTTTAGAAAATAGTCAGTATGATGGTTCAGTTTAAAATTAGAGTCAAATCCAAAATGGCAAACATTAGTTCCTATATTTAGTTTAGGATTGATATAACCAAAATTATGTATTAGTTTTTTGTAAGTTTAGATGGTTTTTTGAATACAAGTTTCTTTTGTGTTATGTTTTTATTAAAATATAATATTATACTTTGCTTACTTATGCCATTATAACCAATTATATTACAATTGATCTGCGAGATACATTGCGCCCGATCTTGTTCTAAAAACCGGTGCGCCCGACGGGAGGGTTAAAAAAGTTTAATTAGAATGATTAATGTAAATACGGATGATAAAATCTTTTCAGCTTCACTTTATATCTCTCTCTTGAAGTTAAATTTGATTGAGTTAAATTTTAATGCATCTTACCTTTCGTCGTGCTTGTTTTGTTTTGCAACGAATATGAATAGTAATATCAGTTTTAGCAACCTAGCTTCCAATATTCTTTTTACCTGGACGTCGAAGTCATAAAATTTTATTACTATATTGAGCTGAACTATAAGTTTAAAAATTTAAAGAGAGAATAAAAAAAATAAGTATATAAAGATCAAGCTCCAATCAATAAGGAGAAGAGCTATAGATACAACAATAAGGAGGGGCTATTAATAACTGAAGTCAACAACATGTAACAAATTTAGGTTAAATTTGTACCACAACACTTAATTGCGATCACAGAAATTACCAGTAGCGTCATATGCGATAATCGCTTTTAATGTAATTATAAAAACTGCTTTTTAAAATCAAACCGTTAAATATTTATGTCTAGTACTTGTTAATTACAATTATTTAATGAAATAAATGTTTAAATCATTGCTATGACAAAAACATTCTTCATTAAATTAATTATAGAAAAATGTTATAAGCTCTCTTGCGTTTCAAAATCTCTAAAGAAAACTACTCCTTAATGAAAATCACGAGTTCGACCTCATATAATGAATCATTTTTTACGTGCCGCGCCATAATACATATCCGCACCGGATAAACTCAAGCAAGTAAACTATATTATTTCATAATTACTCTTACAACTTTATCAATTAATTATTTGTTACCTCTGTACATAGGTACCAGGTGTCCAAACGAAAACTTAATATTGAATTATTTCTAGTGTTTTTGAAGACAAAAATTTGAAATTTTGGGTGGTTGTGCAGGATATAGGGTGACAATGAACAGTATATTTGTTACCGCCCCATCGGATCACCTGCCGCTCCCAGCCACCTCCACTCCAACATTTTAAACGATATCCTGTATTTTTTTTGGGTTGATTTTGAAAGAACACAATTTTCTTGATATTCTTATGTGAAAAAACTAGTTACATACTTACATCATGAAATTTATGACATATTTAAAGTTAAAAGTTTCAGATATCAGACAATATTCTGGAAAATTAAAAGTTAGTCATGGAAATAGTTTATTTTAAATTAAAATTGTCAAAAATATGACATTTTTGTTTCATTAATATTAATACTTGTAATATTGTTCTTAAAGTTTCGGTTTTTTTACTGAAATGGTTTACACTCTGGAAGAGAGAACTGAAATTGTCATTTTATATGGAATTGCAAATAAAAATTATCTTCAAAGGGCGACGTTGTTTAATGAAAACCACCCAAATAGAAACGTGCCTGCGGTTTATGTGAGAACGCTAATACGAACATTTTTCCAAACTGGATCTGTAAATAATAAACAAACGGAATGCGAATAATTGTGGTGTACTAGATGAAACCGCGCAACTAGCAGTTCTTGGGCATATTAATTTAGATCCAAAGCTTTCGTTGAGAAAATTATTCGAAGTTTGGGAAGTGCCAAAATTAACCTTCCATAAGATATTAAAATTAAACAAAATGCACCCTTATAAAATTTAATCAAGAGTTGGGTGACGGTGATTTGTTAAATAATGAAAGATGTGATTCGGCAAAATAGAAATGTTTTGCGAAGTATTTGCTTCAGTGATGCAAGTTGCTTTTATTTAAATGGTCTTGTGAATAGATACAACTATCGATATTGGAGCAACGTAAATTTCCACATTTGCCAAGGTCACACACAATATCCTAAAAAATAATGTTTTTGCAGGAATTGTTAATAACCAAGTGATTGACACAATATTCTTCCAGGAAAATTTATCCAGACCTAAGTACCTTCAGTTTTTAGAAGAGCTAATACATCTTCATATCATACAGTGTCTAGAAGAAAGCTTGAATGAAATAGACAAGGAGCAATTATACTTCCAACAAGGTCGATTTGAACCACATTACAGTTTAGAAGTTAGGAATTATCTAGATAATATTTTTCCAGGACGTCAGGGCTCTATTGAATGGCCAGTTCGTTCCCCCGATTTGACTATCCTAGATTTCCTTTTATAGGGACATTTGAAGTCTGTTGTTTATAAAACACCTACACAATCAATAGCTGATTTACATAATAGAATAATAGAGTAATGTCGAAATTTAACGCCACAAGTGTTCGAAAATGGTAGAAATGCTTTTGAAAATAGACTTTATTATTGTTTAAATGTAAACCGTGAACAATATGAGCATTTAATTTAACTGAAATGTTGTGAATAAATCTTGTTTTAAGTATTTCCATGACTAACTTATGAGTTTTTTGGAGTTAATAATTTCTGATAGAGTAAAATTACTTTCGGATGTGACTGAAGATGCGCGAGCGATGACATTACAAAAATACTGAACACCTTAAAAACATTGAGCAGTCGCAGCAGTCGGCAGCGGGAGCAATGTACGTACAAGACCACTACGAAACACACAGATCAAATGCCTGGTATCGACTGACAAATAATCGATAAACGTTTGTGGCTCGTATAGTACACGGATTTATACTACTAGCTGTTTCTCTCATTTATGAGGTGGCTCTCTTTCTAATTACTAAAATGTGTTTCTGCGCCAGTCTCATCCGAAAGTAATTTTACTCTATCTGAAACATTTGACTTTAAATATCTCATAACTTTTATGATGTAAGTAACTAATATTTTCACATAGAAATATCAAGAAAATTGTGTTCTTTCAAAATCAACCAAAAAGAATACAGGATCTTAAAATCTTGAAGTGGAGGTGGCTGGCGGTGGCGGTTGAACCGATGGCGCGGTATAAAATATACTGTTCACTGTCCCCCAATACCCTTAACAACCACCCAAAATTTCAAGTTTTTGTCTTCAAAAACACCAGAAATAATTCAATATTAAATTTTCGTGTAAATATTTAGGATAACAATTGTAAATTCTTACGTTAAAAATGAAAATAAACAAACCGGTTGCCATTGAAGTAGAAATAAAAATGCATGTCTAAACGACAATATACGCAGATTATAGGATCAAAGGTAGGCCGAAACAAACAAGGAGGAAGCATAGGAAATCAAAAAAAAAAAAAAAAACACAAGAGAATCTCGAAAACACGGTGAAATCTTTGTAAGTTGAGACATAAAGATAGAAAAATTCGTATAATTCAAATAAGTAAAATATACTATACTCTCTATATGTTTCGTTATACTCGTATATGTATATATATTTTTTATTTTTCATGTTTTAACTTTTACATATACATGTTTTTAAAGGTTTTAAAGGCTTATATCTATAGTTACTTTAATGTTTTAAATCTAATCAATTTTATTGTCCGTATACGTCACTTTTATTATTTTTTTGAACTCTACATTTTGTAAGTATTTTACTACTGCTTTATACACTTACTTATTTAATGTTATTTTCATTAATCTTGTAGTATCACCGAAAGAAGCAACAAAGTTGTTGCGAAATATAGAGATAATTAATAAATGAGTTTTTAATTGACAGACCGCTTGCTCGCTTGTACACCGATTTTCATGTGGCCGGTTAGAAGTACCGCCCTCGAGATGCGCATGAAATTCATAGGTAGGGGAACCTCTAGTTTTACTTAATCCTAAGCCTTTCTACCGTTAAGTGTAGCTAGCAAAGAGTTTGCATTTCACTTTTCCGAATACTGTCTCTATCTAACACTGACCCTTACTTGACGCACGTACAAATTCTCCCACCGGCCACATGAAAATCGGTGTACTGTATATATATATATATATATATATATATATATATATATATATATATATATATATATATATGGTAAATTAAATCAGTTGGCGATTAAAGGTCTGTTTTACTTCAAAGTACATATATTTAAAAAAACCCTACATGTTTCGGCAATGATGCCTTTATCAAGGACAAAAAAATATAAATTTAGATTTATATTTTTTATGTCCTTGATAAAGGCATCATTGCCGAAACATGTAGGGTTTTTTAAATATATGTACTTTGAAGTAAAACAGACCTTTAATCGCCAACTGATTTAATTTACCATATCATACCAAGGTCACGAAAATATTATATATATATACATATATATATAATATTTTGTACGTCAATTTTATTATTTTTTAACTCTACATTTTTTACCCCAGAAGAAGCGACAAAGTGTTGCGAAATATAGGGTAATTTAATAAAGGAGTTTTTTAATTGACCGCTTACCCGAATTTTAATTAATTTTTGATTATATATATATATAATAGTCTATATATATATATATATATATATATATATATATATATATATATATATGGTAAACCTAATCAGTAGGCGATTAAAGGTCTGTATATTACTTCAAAATATATGTATTTAAAAAACTCTACATGTTTCGGCTGTATACGCCTTTTTCAAGAGAATACAAAATATGAATGACAGGATATAAATGTCGTATATATATTTATATATATATATATATATATATATATATATATATATATAGATAATTATTTCGTGACCTTTGTATATTATGGTAGATTGAATTAGTTGGCGATTTAAGGTCTGGTTTTACTTAAAAATATATATATTTAAAACAATCTTACATGTTTCGGGATATCATGCCTTTTTCAAAGAATTAAGTAAGAATGTTTAATTTAATTTTAAATTGTATTTTTTCACAAATATATTTCCAATTCAAAATATTAACTTATAACAACTTAGCCATTTTCTGTGTATATTCGTTTGCAAAGAGAAAGTCATTCTTTCGTTATCGTACTACGACGGACCTTTCGAAATCTACCTGACTGAGGACGGTCTGTTCGTATCTAACGTTCGGTTACAAATATTCGCACAAATGCATTTCATTTAAATTATTTAATTTAATTATGTACATCTTCTCTTATATATCGTATCGCATATCATTTTAAAGCTCTCTTCACAAGGAATACTTTAATGATATTTCTTTCATCGATATCATGCCTTTTCAGATCGCGCTTTGGTTAATTCCTAATTCAAGACATCGATAACTTCGATCCCTCTCTCCAAATGGGCAATAAAACCTACCCGTTTCTCTTCTACAAAAATTCCTTCATCTGTTTGATACGTGCTGTTCCAGCACTCAAGCGTCGTTCGACCTTACATTACACATGCCCGATGGTGGAATCCCCGCAACTCAAAGATAAGTCTGTGTTGTTCAAATATATATATTATGCATCAATTAACTTCCTTTACAGCGCATAATTTTTGTATGTTAACTTTTAATTACTTAGTCAACGTTCCTTGTATATATTACTTTTATTTAATTACTTTAGAATATATCAACGCTCAATTTCTTTCATGTAAATACAAACTTTAAGGACAACGTTGTTGTGTTTTATCTAATTAGTAAGTTGTAATATATTTATGTCAGTACATTGCACATGTCCTGGACCTTTGATGCATCACCAGCACCGATTATTTATTTTAAATAATTTCATTTTATTGTTAGCACGCCACAACCCCACCAATCAGCGTATTAGTAATAATATATATATATATATATATATATATATATATATATATATATAGTGTGTGAGGAGATATACGTGCTGTCCTATAGGAACTAGACTACGTAAGCAGACGTCGAATAACTCAATTTAGAAACAAAGTAACGAGTGATCATTAAAATTTTCGTTCAAGTAAGCCATGTACACAAAAAGTATGTCCTAACTTAAGTTATTAGAGGAGATCTGTCATTATAATTTCAAACGTCATGATTGTTAAAAAATAATTTGAAATGCTGACTTTTATATTAAATATATTTATAATTTTTATACAAAGTAATAGAATATTATAAAAAATGTGTAAAATGTTGACCATTCTCCACCAAGCATAATCGCACTCTATTTCGTAGAGCATTGAAAACATTGATCAGTATTTGCGGTGAGTTATTAATGTGTTCACATTTTTCTATGATTTTATGTCTTAACTCTTGTAGATTATTAATTGGTGTTTCATAAATAATATTCTTTATTTATGGCCACACAAAAAAATCCATGACTGTTAAATCACACGATCGTGGTGGATATGGAATCGCTGTATTTCTACTTACTATCCTATCGCCATAAAATTGTTGCAAAAACTGAATATTTTCAAGTGTAACGTGAGATATAGCCCCATCTTGTTGAAAATATCCGACCTGGAGTTCATCATTAGTCAATTGATTAGTAAAAACACTGAGAATTTCGTTACGATATTTCTCCGATGTTATCGTTCGCTCAAAGAATATTGGTCTTATTAATCGGTGACGACTCATACCTACCCATACGTCTATTTTTTCTGGATGTAGAGGAACTTCTCTGTAGAAATGAGGATTTTCACTGGACCACATACGCAAATTTTGCGAATTAACATAACCTTTCAAATCAAACCAAGCTTCATCGGTGAAAAAAGTATGATTTAAAATATTGTCTGTCATTGTTTGAATAAACCATTGGCAAAATTGTATTCTTTTTTCATAATCCGTAGGTAATAGATTTTGTACAGAAGTTAATTTATATGGATACATGTGCAAGTCCTTTTTTAAAATTTTTTGACATGTTCCATACGAAAACCCTACTTGTTGCGAAACTCTGCGAATAGATGTTTGAGGAGATTCGTTAATAATTTGTCTGACATTTTCAATTACGCCGCGACTTCTCTTGAGAGGAGGACCGCTTCCTTTTTTCCTTAAAATACTGCCTGTTTGACGAAAAAGATTTACACAATGCATTAGCGTATCACGGAAAGTTTTATAGCTAGGAACAGTATTTGGATATCTCTCTTCAAACTCCGCAAGGAAATTTTCTATTGAATGCTGCCAAATACCATCAATTTTTTGAGATGTCAGGAAGTAACATTCTACCATAAACGCTTTATGCATATCATTAAAGGCCATTATTTTTTCTTTTGATGAAACTTTAAAATATATATTTGACACTGACAGATGTTTGAAATAAAATCTTAATGACTAAAGCTACGACATAATTTTTATATACACGGCCAGCTACGAGTGAAAATTTTAATGATCGCTCGTTATTAGTAGAAGCGAGATATTTCATATTTAAAAGAGTCAGATAGACACCTTGACTACTAACTTATCGTTCGGAGGAAAAACACCCCCTTAGTTAAGTGAAGCACTTGAGCGAAATTTGTGAAAGATTCTATAGAATCTAAAACTACGATTTAAAAAATATGTGTGTTTTTAATAAACAATTTACATAAAACTTTCTGACACTAGTTAAGCTTTATTTTAAGATTAGATATTTTAAGTTGCAAATAAATGACAAAGAGAAAATAAAAGAATTTTAACAATTTGCATCTTGTTGTATTATTTCTTTACATTGGAGGCTAGGCCTAGTTAAGTAGAACCCGAAATTTGTAGCCCTGAGATATACAAACAATATACAGAGTGTAAAGAATGTATACTTGAGTAACTATTCACACAGATTTATTTCATTTACATACACAAGCGAAGCTCACAGCAAAATGTTATTCTAAGAAATTAGTGAAATATAGCCAAATGCGTTATTCTCAATATGTAATCAATTTTAGATTAACAAAAATATATTTGTGGAGAAAATATTTATTTCTTATGCAAAAATCTGTTGTGATTCATCATTTCATAAAATATACTTTTTCCCAAACTTTATTTTCAATTAATTCGAACAAATATTAATTAATAGATGTCATTATGTCGACCAGAAATGTAATACGTTGTCCCTTAGCGACCAAAACAAAAAATAACATTGTTCTAGTGGCAGAAATATGCGTCATAACTCACGAAAGAAAACAATAAAAGAACACCGTGGGATCATTTATATAAATACGAGTGCATTAATTTTCCACGGACGCGTTATTTTTTGTTTTCCGCCAGAAATATTGAATGAAATGAGATTGGGGGACGAATTCGAATTGGACCGTCGACACACACACAAAAAAGAAAGCTCGAAGAAAAGAATAATCTCGTTCGATGGAGCCTAGTTCTCCGAATACGATACCCCATCTTAAATATGTTCTGGCAATTTTAAAAATGACAGGGTAATATTTCTTTTCTAATACTGAACATTACCAATGCAATATGATACAAACATAATAGCTTAAGATGTGTTCTTTGGAAACGTATAGATGCTTTTGCGTTAGATGGAAAGTAACCGTTGAATTTCCCTATGTGATATAGTACCTACTCTATGTAATTTTAGACACATTACTTAATATTATCTTTAAAATTGAGAAAAGAAATTGAATTCTATTTTGAAATATTTTATTGTTAAATTTCTACGAAGGCAAATAATGTCAGCCAGTATTTAGTAACACTGGCCGACAAAAAAATTCTTTTTAACGTAAAGCTGAATAGCATATGGTAGTAAAATCAACCTATCCAAATATGAAAATGGCCAAGAAAACGTTGTAACACCTAAGGTTTTCTTGTTACTTTAGACAAACCACATATAGAACGGTACCATGCAATATGCATTGAAAAAATTACTTAACAAGTTTTTTAACCCTGTATATCGACTATATTTATAATTTATATAGGTTGACATCTAAGAAAAAAGCAAACATCCAAAATATTTGTAAATATGCTTTCTACACTTTACGACGCTATTTTATTCGAATTTTTCATTGAAAAAAAAAATTTGGCCTGAAGTAGGATCGAACCCACGATTTCTAGCTTGCCGCTACCACTAAGCTGTTAAAGGTGTGAATTAGAAACTTGTATGGGGATGCCATGAGTTACATCAAAGGAAACAGATGAATATACTTGCCCGTAGTACGGAAGTTGTACAAATTTATTGCATTTTCGCGAAGTAATGTAATTGTAAATATGCTTTCTACACTTTACGACTCTATTTTATTCGAATTTTTCATTGGAAAAAAAATTCGCCCTTAAGTAGGAATCGAACCCACGACCTCTGGCTTGCCGGACCATTGCCCTACCACTAAGCTGTTAAAGGCGTGAATTAAAAACTTTTATGGGGATGCCTTGAGTTACATCAAAGGAAACAGATGAATATACTTGCCCGTAGTATGGCAGTTGTACAAATTTATTGCATTTTCGGGAAGTAATGTAATTGTAAATATGCTTTCTACACTTTACGATGCTATTTTATTCGAATTTTTCATTCCTACTTAAGGACGAATTTTGTTCAATGAAAAATTCGAATAAAATAGCGTCGTAAAATGTAGAAAGCATATTTACAATTACATTACTTCGCGAAGATGCAATAAATTTGTATCAAAAATATTTATTTGCGACACACTAATTTTACTTTTATGGAGGGTCACATCTTCTCTCTTTAAAAACCAACGGTAATCACCCATCATGGCTGGATCCCATCAGTTCTCTTAATTCAATTCTCATTGTTATTAATCGAATCAATTCTAGGTGTCTTCGTGTTCCTCCTAATCTTTCTTATATTCTCGAAGTGATGCCCACATACATCTTGATCCAAAAGCATTTTCATACCAAATACAGTCGTTTTCAATTTTTCTTTACAAGCTTATTCGCTTATCTTACTTTATTATTATGTATACAGGCTGATCGGCCCTCACCATGGGGATCTCTCTTATTATTGAAGATAGAGTATAGGTTTAAATTTGGCAAAGTTGTTAAATTTCGTGTTTATTATAAATCCGTAAAGAAAATAGACCTTAAAAAAACGCGAAAACCCCATTTTCTTCTTTTACCTGTAGCACCGACATTTGGCCTTGTAGAGAAAAAATAAAAACACATCCTTGTGGCCATTTCTAAATCTCTATCCAGTGGTGTACTCTAAATTTATATACAACGTTTCGTTTCTTTCTGGCCATCATCAACTATCTAATTTCTTATAGGCGCCATATTGGATTTAGACATCTTCAGAAAGAGTATTTTTTTCTGATTTCAACCATGTACCACATGCTGACTATAGCTTTGACATTAGGTTTTATTTGAAAGAATAAATTATAAGATTAAATAAGGTAGCCATGGAATTTAAATTTGTCAAACATTTCATTTATATAAAAATAAGTAAATGAAAAAACAGTTCCAAACAAGACCTCTTAGAGCTGTCTACAGTTCCAAGTACGATCTCTTCGAGTTAACTACAGTTCTAGGTTAGGTCTCATTGGTCTAAAGAGGAGCAAATATTATTTTAGTCTTTAGTATTAAGACCAGATACTGTGTTTGTACTAAGTTAAGGGAACTCCAAGACTAAATTTGTAAATATATTAGTGTTATTCAAAAATTATTGCTATATTTCAACTCATACTTCGGTCGATACATACAGAACTTCCTTCAAACCAGGAGAATGAAACACTCCTTATATACCCATATATCTAGATATCTATCAATTCTTAATTTGATTGGTTCCAGAGCAAGAATGGGCATGGTTTAAGTACTCTGACGTAGAAAACATGCAACAACATGTTCAGACATGTTCACTCAATGTTCAATTTACAACAATATTTTTACTAGTATCTTTGTTACATAAAAGCGTTTTTTGAATAAACTATTTAATAAAATATCTCAAAATTCTGACATAATGGAGCGAATTTTAAATAAAATTCAGATTCAGCATGACAAAAGACAAAAACTGCACGTATTGGTGTATAAGAAAACCACACTGTGCTGACCAGTGTTATCAGTCAGAAGCTTTCAAGCTGTTAAAGCATGTATGTCTTCCAGCAAAGTCTATTTTTAAACGGAATGAAGAATAATAGACTTTCAGAAAAGGTAGAATAACCTCATTAGAAATAACTAGTTCAATTGTCAAAAAAATATTCAATTTCTTGTCTGATATACTTATTTGAAGCAATCGTAATATTACTTTAATACTGCTTAGAACTTTATTACTATAGTGTAGGGTATAGTATAGAATCATACGTCGTGCAGTATGTCGTGTGTTGTGTGGTATGTCGCGCATAGATACATTTATTACTGGGCCGACTTGTTTTTTATTAGTTACCTGAGCTCTATTGCTTAAATATGTGACGCACAACGATACGGCAATTCTCTTAGAGCAAGTAGATGTGTAGACACACATCTACTTGTTCTAAGAGAATCGAAACGATTAATGCAGGTAACGCAATTTCGTGTTTGAAATCGCTATGACGTGGAAACCACGATATAAAAAAGGAAAAGCATTATTATTTGTTGGATTTAACAGATGGAGTTGCGTAAGTGAAGGTGACTGGTTGCCTCTTACGCTCTGACACGTATCATATACTTCGTACATACTCTCCTTCATTGAATATCAAAAAAAGTCAGAAATTGTACCTTAATCCGGATAAATTGATATCTTCTGTCAAGAAAGTTTGTCAAGGCACCTGCACACAAGAATTTATTTCGTAAGAAACTGCCACATATGCCACTACCACCAGAACTTGTTATAACGCCCTGGGGGACATGATAAATAGCATCATATTTTCACATGCATTTTGCCGACGTTAAAAGGATAATACAGCTAGTGGATCCGAATGATGCTTTTTCTATTTTAAACACTCAACAGGTATTTGTGTAGATTTAGCCATGTATTCGAGAATACCTGTAGCCAGCCGCCATAGACGTTACTCCGACTAATCCACAATATTCTATAACTAACGCCGTGAATATTGTATATGATCTTCGCCAATTCTTTTCCCAATACTTAGAGCTACTGCTGATAGTGTAAAAGAAAAATTGTAGCAGTTCTAAATAACAATCCAGGATTTCGTACTGTACGCCGAATTGTACACTTGTTTGATGATGAAGAAGTTGATTATTCTGAAACGGGGATAAATGTGCCGTCACTAAAAAACTTTATGTACTTTAAATATGCCCCTATTTCATTTGTTAACATCTCAACTCTAGATATGAATGGTAAACAGTCAAAATGTGTGTTATATGTTCTATAAACCCTGAAATATTCCTTCTGGAGAAGATGCATTTACGCTTACTTGGTAAGTACTTGTTTCTCTTGTTGATTCGAGTGATAAAAATGTTAAATTGGAATTCATGACATCCTCGCTGCGTCCCAGGTATTTACGTTAGGTAACCCTGAGTGTCAATCCCTGATGATGACGGTATATAATCCAGTTAATAACGATTAAATTGTTGAATTGATTCGGCTTTTACTTGATGAAGATCCATAATTTAAAATATAAATAAAATGAATGATTAAAATCTAGATTCCACTTTTGCTAATCATCTATTCGAAGAAAAACATACTTTCAATAAGGATTTTCAAATTCTACATATAGAAAATTAAGGCAATAAATTAAATTTACGGGAAAGTTTAGAAATTAATAAATTAAATCGATCACAAAATTTACTTAACGATCAATTAGATTTAAATAACTCATCTTTATTAAATTTATTCATTTAAAAACTGTTTAGACGATAATATAAATGTACGTTTAGTTTATTAAAACAAATTTTATCCGTAAACATGTTGAGTGCCCTATAGTATTATAATAGTTAGGGCCATCTGTTCGGCCACATTTTCTCACTACCTATAATGTTTGCGTAAATTCTTAGATTTTTAAAAAAGTAAAATAATACTAACCTTGTTCATTTTATATTTTTAATTTAGCTTGTAACGTGCTCTTTAGCTTTAATTACCTGATGAAGCCACTGTGCTGGCGAAACTATTGTCGGTTTACGATTACGTATTAAAAAGTGAAGATTTTAACCATTAGTTCTATTTCAATTTTAGATTAAATTATTACACTGGATTTTATATATATTTTTTGTCAAGTAATAAACTAGAATAAATACAAATATAGAACCTAATAACTCTAACAACGCACAAATAACAAAAACAATTCGAAACACATAGAAGTGGGTAAAATTTCATCATTTGTATAAAACAAATCGCGATGTTGGTATTAGTTAATGAGCGGCACTGACTTTTTTCCCATGCTGTCTTTTATGACTTAACTGTATAAGGAAATTATTGTGTTGAATTTCGTTTATCTCCACATCATGCACTGACGAGTCTATAGCAAGACGAAACACGTGTCTGCATGTCTGGATAGCAATTTTCCCACAAATATGAAATTTTGTTCTCCATACCCGATTTTTTATAACATTTTGATATTACAAAAAAAATGTTTACTTTTTGAAAGTTTTACTCACTGTTGCTGAGATCTCTACATTGCAATTCCTTCTGTATAGGAATAATGTAGCAAAGCACCAAAAACATTCTTTGAACTCTAAATACAAGATTACTGCATATTTAGCATTCAAATTACATCTCGTATATTGTATGATTAAAAGATATTTAAATATCGATTACAAAACGTGCCTCTTTATTTACTTAATTCATTAATAGCATTAGGTACTTCCTTTCAAACGAGGGTTAAACAAAGCCATGAAATTTCGGATAGTTTGTTATACAAAAAAATACATGAAGCTCTTTCTTTGTTTCGATTTCGCTAAAAGCAGCAGTATAAATGAAAGCAGGACATCCTCTCTCCGAAATTAATCAAACTCGAAGTCGTTCCTTTGTTTTAATCCGGTGTGGTGTAATAATGAAGGCAATTATAACGCCGAAAACAATATCACGGAAATGGTGGATAAATAATAGGCCGAGAGGAATTGGAAAGTTTAATACTTGTTATAGTATTTTTTGCCGTACCATTCCTTTCGCAACAATAAAAAGCTGAAGAAAGAATTCATACCGTAGTACTTTCAATTAATTTCAAATTGAAACAAAAAATAAGGATATTGTGAGTTGTAGGTTTAAAACGAGGGTACGAAATTAATTAGAACGGATTTTGTTCAGAGTAAAAGTAAAAATCAGTTTTATTTCTGTATCATTGGATGTATTTCAAATGTTACAATAGCGGCTGACAATTTAAAAGAAAAAATGAAAATTGAAAACTAATTCAAGTGCTAATTCATCTGCTTTTCATTAAACAAAAATTTGGCAATATAACTAAAGGTTCGTCAAAATCAGATTCCCTTGCAAATATATCGTGAAAGCTTAAAAACATCTAAATATATTTTCTTCACCACAATAACATAAGTTGATTCAGATGAAGGAAGCCTCGTTCTTTATACTAACGTTAGATCAGTCATCATCTGCAGGCATGCTATTAAGATACTGGACGATATTTACTCATTGGCTGTTCAATAGTTTTTAAGAAAATTCTTCTAGAATTCAATTTTGATAATAGAATTTTATGTTGAATATAATGCGTTATTAGTTTCACTAACTCCTATGTCGACACCTCAACGATTCTTCAGAGACCCGATAAGACAATTACTACGAGGGATGTCTTTTTGGCGTTGCATTATAGCCATAAAGTCGAACAGTGACGAAACAAATTTGCATGATGACCCTGGCAAGCAAAAAATGTTGTTTCGCCGTAGGAGGAAGTATCCCGGACGCATATGCAACTTTATCAAGACGGCAATATCAATAATGATGTGTAGTTCAGCCACTGGAGTACTATTGTCACCTTACGTTATCTACAAGATAGAAAAAATGTAGCAGAATGGATATAATTGGGTCCAAAAGCCCAGCCCTGTTCCAACGACAGGTGTTGTAGTTCAGGCTTTCGTTACAATAAGAACCACCATGGGTGAATGGACGCTCAATATTTCACAGATTGCCTTGAGTCGACTTTCTTAGCACACGCAAAGCGTTTGCCAGGTCGCAAAGTGCTGTTTGATCTCTCTTCCTATTTTACGGATAGTATTTTAAAACAATGCCAAGAACATGATATTGCTTTCGTATGTTTTCCAAAAAATTACACCCAACCACTTTATGTTGGATTTTTTCGTTCATTTAAAATGGCTTGGAAGTCAGTATTATTGAATTGGAAGAAAATTCATTCACAACAGGCTACTATTGACAAAAAAGATCCCCACTTATTGGGTTCCACTCTTCTTGAAATGAATCTATCTTGAAATGAATAACAAATCGGATAATGCTGTAAAAAAGATTTGAAAGCTTCGTTTCAAGCGACAGGAATTGTGCTTAGTGATCCCGAATTAGTCTTGCAAAAGATACCAACTGAATATATTAGCAAAGATATTGATACTGTGAGCAACATTCTTGTAAATTAGTTAGAACAGCAATGTTTTACAGCAGGACCATCGAGGAAGAATATTAAAAACAAAAACTATCTGTAGAACCTGGCAAAAGCATAACAGCAAGTATTGATGCTAGTGATTCAGATATATATATATGAGACATTAACCAATGACAACTTCGACGACGATCCTCTGGAAGATGAGAATGATGACGTGCGAGCAGGGAAAGAATATTTCCAACCAGAAGACAAAGAAGTTGCGGCTGGTAAATTTGTATTGGTTAAGGTTTACGGTGGATCAAGAAAAAAAAAATCTATTTCTACACAGCTGTTGTACAGGAGGTGACACTGGAGGAAAAATGAAAACAGGAAATTGAATTATTGGGCATGCAGTCTTTAGACAAATCCAAGAAAGTATTAGCAGTTCAAGACGGTGACGAATTCGTGATGTGTTAGCAATTTAACCAAATCCATCAACAAAACAAATTGATGGTATTGATAATTACTTCATCGAAAAAGTTATTGACGTTTTTGAAATGAAGTAAATTTTAATTCTGTTTGCAATTCCGTTTACTTTTGAAACATTGAAGAAAAAAAAAGGTTTTGTTTTTTTGTTGGCATACATGTATTTATTTTTATAGTTTAATAAAGGATTTCTATTAATTAATTTGTCTTAATTTGGAGCAAAATGTTCATTTATGCCAAAAAAAATCTCGTGATCAATCGCACCCACACTGAACAATTTCATCCCAAACAGTAAAAATGCTATAAATTCAAAACTACTTGTGGTTGAGATTGATCATCTATGCGTCTGATTGCAGCCTATGTAATACAATCTCACGTCAAATTGGGTATGGGATTGTTCACAACTTTATTTCTCTATATTTTTTATATTTCAAAATTGAAAGTCGTGATATTTTACAATTTCATTCCTATACACAATCCTAGTATACCTATATATAGATATAGGCGTATATAGGCGATATAGAAGCGGCTACTATAAAACAAGTTAAATTTTCGTATATCGTCACTTGGGGTGTAATTGTTCAAAAATAAATTTGTTTTTCATATTTTGTTCAGGTTGTTAGGAGAAATTTATTTTTGAACAATTACACCCCAAGTGACGATATACGAAAATTTAATTTGTTTTATAGTAGCCGCTTTATTCAAAATGCGAACACAACTATTACCAAGAAGTGTATAAGGTACCCACGCAAACATTATTTGCCTTTGTAATTTACTGTATAATTCACGTTTCGTCATTAGATAATTTAAAATTATATCCTTTTCCTGTGTAAGTAAATGGACACATTAGCGAAATTGTCCTGTAATAAGTGTTCTGCATTATCTTTTATAGTACGCGTCTCCCACAGAGAATGATTTCGAAAAACGTTACGAGAAAACACACGATAGTGGAGGAAAAGTACGCAACGTAGTGATGATAAATTCTCACTAACGTGTGTCGAACAACATTAAATTAGGCCGGGACGAGCCAGAAATGTCTGCATCGGGGGCGGTATCTCCCTGCGAGCGTCTAAAATAGCACGGACTCCGACGCCGTCTGAAATTCAACACCGTACGGGGGCAATATAAATGAATCCCGATAAGGCGGAAACACGAATGTTTACTACCCCCTGGGTAATACATACTCGTACAGTAGTAAGATGTTGATCGTATACCGAAATACGATCGAATATATTGGGGAAACATGATTTCCAAAAGTTCGATAGGATGTCAATCCACTATTTTTGGGGATAATATCACGTATTGTTAGGTATGTAAAATTATGAAGTTTATATATACTTGGTAGCGAAAAAGTATGGCAGCAAGGTATTTTTTTTTAAACGAACGAACTTAAAATTATAAAATTGTGTGGTGGTATTCTGCATTTTTTAGAGTACATATCAATTTTCCGTGATGTCATTGTTTAGCGTACTGCCGCCATCTTAATTTTTTTTAAATAGCAACCTAGGTTGAGAGATATATCACAAAAAGCTTATTTTTTTCTCTTTTCAAAAATACTGATAATGTACCACATTACTAAGGAAATGCCACAAAATTGAAGTTGTATTAATCTATTCTTATTTTGCATTATTATTAGTTCACCCCCAGCAGATGGTTAATTTAAAACAAAAAACAGTAGTAGGCACTGAAAAAATGCCAAGAACATATGCACAAAGTGTCAGAGTGGATTTATTCTTAATAGTATTTGACAGCTACAGTGTTTAAAAGTAAATTAAGAATAATGGCAAACTTGTCGGAAAAAACGAATTCAGATACTAAAGTTAATTGGATGTGGTGATAGAAAACATACCTATGAAGAACTTAGACACACTTTTAACGATTTAAATCCTCAACACCCTGCTATAAGTAGATCTACAGTTTCGAGAATAATAAATAAATTTAAAGAAACTGGTTGTGTACAGGATCCGTCCAAGGTCTGGCAGACTAAAAACTGCATCTAATGAAAATAAGACTTTAGATGTCCTACTAGACGTTTAAGAAAATCCTAAAGCATCTACATATGGACTGTCAGGAAATCATGATATTAGTAGGAAGCCTGTACAAAACATTTTGCATAAAACTAAGTTCCACCCATATAAAATTCAAAGTGATGACGCAACATTCTGCTTGAACGATAATGTCAACAGGCATAACTGCTGGTATTGGTCAGCTTCTAATCCGCACTGGATAGGGGAGACTCATACTCAAAGTCCACAAAAAGTTAATGGGTGTTCTGGTTTGGCGAGAAACCATTTGATATGTCCTCTTCTTATTGTAGGCACTCTTACCGGTAAATTATCTTGCTCTTCTCCAGCATCAAATTATACCAGAAATAAACAATTTATTTCCAAATCTAAGCGTATATTGTCAACAGGATGGCGCACCTGCGCTCTATCACAGAGATGTGAGGCAATATTTGGACAACATTTTCCCCCAGAGATGGATTGGTCGAAGAGGTGTGATTGAGTGGCCGACAAGATCACCCATCTTGACTCCACTTGATTTTTTTCTGTGGGGCTACTTAAAGGACCACGTTTATGTTAATAGACCATCTAACTTAAATGATTTAAAAGGTCGCATACGTGTGGAAATGCAGGCCATTTCCCTAGAAATGATCAACAATTCTATTCCATGTAGCTTCCATGTCACATTTAATTATTGCCAAGAAACAAATGGCCAATACTTCGAGCACTAGTTGTAGTGAAGAAACTGTTAATTAGTTAATTGTTTTAGTTTGTAAATTAATGTATGTGTCTTCGACAATTTTCTTTCATATTTCCTTAATAATGTGGTACGTTATTAGTATTTTTGAAAACTGGAATAAATAAGCTTTTCTGTGATATATTACTCAACCTATTTTGCTATTAGAAAATTGAAGATGGCGACGATACGCTAAACGCTGACGTCGCATAAATTTGATATATTCTTTAGAAATTGCAGAATACAATCTCATTTATCATCCGACAATTTCATAATTACAAGTTCATTTGATAAAAAAAAATAACTTGTTGCCAGACTTTTTCGTTACCCGGTATATATATATATATATATATATATATATATATATATATAAATATATAAAATATATAAATGGTTAATTGGCTTTTGGAATTCGGCTTGATTACTCTTCATGAATTAAAAATACTCATATTAATGTTTCGACTTTTTATTGTCTTCGTCAGAATAAATTGTTGATAAACGAAGTGTTTTCTCTAAATAATTTAAACTAATAATACATTAATAATTATGTTAAATGTTATCTATACATTGTTTTCATCAACTTTATATTTTACAACTTTTAAACTATTTTACTTAAATATACTGTGACATATTGATTATTACGCTAAGAAATAAGTAATTAAACTTCTAGTTTCAAAAATTCTTTTATTGTAAATACACTACAATATTGTTTCGCCATACAATGGCTTCATCAGGT
The DNA here is from genome assembly GCA_935421215.2 of Melolontha melolontha. Lineage (NCBI taxonomy): Eukaryota > Metazoa > Arthropoda > Insecta > Coleoptera > Scarabaeidae > Melolontha > Melolontha melolontha. The sequence continues at coordinate 158,944,992 of OW285237.1, read as the reverse complement.
GGATGAATACTGATATTTACAATAAAAGAATTTTTGAAACTAGAAGTTTAATTACTTATTTCTTAGCGTTATAATGAAGTTTCAACAAAGTATCTCCTTCGTCATTTAAATATTGATTATTCTACATATAGAAGTAAACCTAAATTTACTCGACATACAGCATCTGTTTTATTCTAAAAATTTTTGGGATTATCCCTGCCAGTATAATTTGATACTTTATTTTCGTACGGGTGATTTTAAATAATTAAGTGTTAACATTGAATTAAACTTTGCTTTATTAATAATACATATTATGTATTATAGGAAAATATAATTTTGACAGATTTACAATCTTGTGACGGTCGTTTACGGCGTTTTCTACTTATTATATATTCTACTTAAATGTGAATTAGTTCTAATATTGACCTTGCTTTGTAATTTTTTCCGTTTGTAGTACTTTAACTTCTTCGTAATTGAATATGTGACCATTTTGGTTTTCGTGTTTTTTTAAAACTGTGATGCGTTTTGCATATTTGCGACCATTGATTCTGTCTTTTAAATGTTGTTCTGTTTGACCTATATAAACGCGATTCAATTATAAAGAAGTTAAAGGGAAAAATACTCAAAATTTCATCGTCAGGCTACCTTGCGAAACTCTGTTAGTAGTTTCATTTAGAGTAAAACGCCCATTTAGCGAAGATGTAAACATAGACAATATTTTTCAATTAAAAAATTTCGTATGATTTGCTTTGTAATTTGTAGACAGCAATGTTTACATCCCCCCTTACTTTGCAATTATATTCATACTAACTTGATATTTGTAAATATTTCATATAAAAGCCGAAAAACTCCAATAATTTATCAATTGTTATATTTAATAAACGGCTAAGAAATTATCTAATATATATATATATTTAGTGTTTAATAAGAATTTTCTTTTTCTTTTTTATTTTATTGGCCGTGTCTTAATATTAAAAATAATAGATTTTTTATTGGTTTTAGCGACCTTTTATTGAATTTCGATGTTTTTACGACGTTTCGACCTTTATTAATTCAGTCTTTTTCAAGTAAAGTTGTTGTTCGTTTTGGTTTTACAAGGGTACGCATTCTGTGTGACACATGTGTTTTTTTTTTTAATATTAACATCCGAGACCCTATTTTCTTAAGGAAACGACCGTGCTTGTGTGGATATTGTAAGTGGACTGCCAGTCCACTTACAATATCCAACGTCGAAACGTCGTAAAAACATCGAAATTCAATAAAAGGTCGCTAAAACCAATAAAAAATCTATTATTTTTAATATATATAATTGAAACGAAATTATCGACCGTGATATATTATAAAAAATTAATTTAAATTCGGGTAAGCGGTCAATTAAGAAAAAAAACCTCCTTTATTAAATAACCCTTATATTTCGCAACAGACTTTGTCGCTTCTTCTGGGGTAAAAAATGTAGAGTTGAAGAAAATATAAAATTGACGTACAAAATATAAAAATGATAATAATATAATAATATAATAATCATTTTTATATTTTGTACGTCAATTATATATTTTCTTCAACTCTACATTTTTTACCCCAGAAGAAGCGACAAAGTCTGTTGCGAAATATAAGGGTTATTTAATAAAGGAGTTTTTTTTTTCTTAATTGACCGCTTACCCGAATTTAAATTAATTTTTTTATATATATATATATATATATATATATATATATATATATATATATATAAAACAACTGATAAATTATTGAAGTTTTTCGGCTTTTATATGAAATATTTACAAATATCAAATTAGAATGTATGTAATTGTATTGTATGTATATATATATATATATATAGATAATTATTTCTGTGCCTTTGTATGTTATAATAGATTAAATCGCCGACTAATTTAATCTACTATATATATATATATCCAAAATGTTACATGTACATGAAGTAACATACATAACGTCGTTTTCAGATTGCTTTGTCTAGGTTTAATGATGACTTATTTTTATATAATTTCGCGATTCTTCTATTGCGTACATTGGCCTACGCATAAATTTATTTGTATTAGTTTAAGAACAGTTAGTTTATTGTTTCACTTTCATTTATTTTTTGTAATACAGTGCCGTGTTAATTATTAATTTTTGTTATTTTCTATAATTTTTTTCCCCGCAATTGGATTTAAATGGATTGTTAGGCAGACTATTATTAATATTCTTATTATTATTATTATTATTATTATTATTATTATTATTATTATTATAGAGATTAAAACCATTAAAATGTATAAAGCATTGCGATTATTAAATTGTTAAATATAATTACATTAACACAATACCATGCTAATTATTAGGAACCGGACACGGGAGGCCCAGGAAAACAAACTATAAAATACGAAATACATTTTTATTTGTTCATTTTGTAGTTCAAGTTGAGTAAAGGAGTATTAATATTAACTAGCAATACTTTCTCAAGGTTCTCTTCTGTAAAATTTGTTCTCTTTGAATGAAATACCTCCCTGTAGATAGTTTTTTCTACATCGCGACTGATTATAGGTGCATACTGGAAATATTCTTTTATTTCATCATATTTAGCAGTTAGATTTTGAGGCGTTATCCCCATACACAATTGCCGCAATGTTATTAAATCTGGATTTCTATTAAAAATTGCGTCTAACTTTTGCTGAAGACCACATTCGAAGTCACTTGGAATATTTTTAAATTAAATTGAATTATTAATAGCCACATTTAATGTGGTTAATTCATCATTTAATTTGAGTTTTTGATTTTCAAAATTGGTTATTAGTTTTGGTAAATTTCCAAAGTGTTCCTGAAGAAAGTACAACTGATTTTTTAAATTTGGAATTTGTATTAGTTCCTTGCACTCAGAAATACTTTTTAAAGATGTCATGAAATTTTGTAAACTATTAAAATTCTCTGCATAAAAACTAGTAGCTTCCAACCATGTTCCCCATCTAGATATTACTGGAGAGGGTGGCAGTGACAGAGATGGAAGTTTTTCCCTGTAAGGAGCTTCTCTCAATGGTGTTTTTTGAAAGCTTTTTTAAAAGCGGATACAAGTCTATCAACTTCGCAAGGTGTCTCTGATGTATTCACAGATTCTGTGGAGAGCATGTGCTACACAAGTAATATGCAGCATATTGCGATATGTTTCCTTTAATAGCCTGCCTGTTTTTTAACATATATGCAGCACTGTCACTGACAAATAAAAGTATTTTTTCTTTGTACTTGTCGTCCAAATGAAGTATTTGGTGCATATTCTCGCAAATGGTTTCATTTACTGTTTCCGCATCAACTGTAGCTTTTCTTGCTATTACATATGCGTTATATGGAATAGTTGGATGTAGTACACCAGCTACAATATTTACCACACAGGGTCCTAGTATATCGACAGTTTCGTCAGCACTTATCCATAGGTACTGATTTGAAAGATTGCTTCTAATGCATTCTACTGCTTTCGTGTAACACACATAATATTTAAAGTGAATACATCAAGAACATTTCGACCAGTATTTTTTTGGAAAAATGTTTTCAAGGTGGGATTGTTAAGTATATTTAATGGAATAGCCGCCGTTAAAGTTTCACAGAGTTCTTTATTAAAATTGTCAGATTCCAAAGGGTCTAATATTTGTGTATGTGTATGTGATGCTAAGTGAGGTTTTACGTTCGATTTCTTGGAATTTTACAGACATTGCAATAAATTTTGGAATCACTGGCAATTGACATACAATCAATATGACTCTTAATCCATCTCGCCATTTTTTCGCGATACCATTCTCGACGTTGTTCATATCATATCTGAAAAAGTAACTTAAACGATGTTCTATATCTAAATAAATTAAAATTGAAAATGTATGCGTAAGTTATTGAAACTTAACGGAATTCACTGCGACACTTACGTCAAAATAATCGGAAGAAGTAGATTCGACGAAACAATATTAAACAGGATCTATTACAAAAATTACGTAGTATGATAATTAATAGTTAAAACAATGAAAAACGAAACTAACTTACCGCACTTTATTTATCTTACTTTATTAATAAACAAATAAATAAAATAAATTATGAAAACAGTTCACGCTTCTATTTACGCCCATGAAGAAAGGAATTTAAGTGTAATATTGAACTAGTTGCGTCACAATTCAACGACAAAAAAACAGATGTGCGGTTAGCCGAATGAATCGTGCTATTCAATAACTGCGTGTTGTACTTAGCGGTGTTATAGAGTATTTATATGGTCCATCGTAATTTCGGCCTGATGGGTCCAGTCTCTATTAATTATGAATATTATAACATAAAAAAAGCCCCTCAAAGGACAAGATTATGTGAGTGGTACAAGTATTTCTGTCTCTAGAAATTTCTATAAAAATGAGTGAATTACTAAATAAAGATCACTATACAATTGTACTACTTTATCATGTATTTTATATTAAATTATCCAAAAGTCTCTCTGAAGATAGGATAATGGTATGAGTTTGAAATATTGACAGTAACTTTTTTTATAGAAACTTACACAAAAATAACAATAATTGAATTATTAAATGGAAACCACTTCACAGTTATACTCGTCTGTCCGCATTTTAAATTAAATTGCAAAAAACCTCTCCATTTTATAATTTATTTAATTGAAATGTTATTTGTGTCAGTTTGAAAAGAAAGTCTCTTCAAATCTTTCTCCACACGATCAAATTAAATAAATTATAATATTGGAAATAAGAAAGAACCAGCGAAGTCTCATTGTCGGACGTGAAAAAAATTCACTCCTTTCAAATATTGAATTCATGCAAATTCGATAAAACCTTTAAATCGAGTCGTATTTGCTGAAGAGTGAGAGACGTCGATTTAATTTATCCCGCACACAAATCTGAAATATCAAATTAAATCCGCGTATAATCGATTTCGATTTGCCTGAAACTTTTCAACACAATTCGCTCCTAGCTTTGATCTTTGTAACGGTGAAGATTCTTTATATATCGGTGAAGTAGCACGCTTAAATTCCAACAAACGAACTAATTTGTTTTCAGAAGATTTCTTCAAATTCAAATTTGTTACGAGTAGTTTTAAAGAAGAAGAAACTGTGTTTGTATATATTAAATAAATCCAATTGAATGCTGATAAAAGATAAAAATAAACGCATGTCCTATATACACGAAATAATTGAGAGATAGCAAGCTGAATAGGTATTACTATTAATATAAAATAAAACAAATTTTATGAATTTCACTTTTTAATTATCACTGTAACGAGTCGTTTCGCCCCAACCTGGGCTTCGTCAGACATATAACTAACTTATTTACAAAATATTTTTTATATTAAACACAAGTAAACAGTAACAAGCAAAAAAACATGTTTTATTTTAAAAAATAGTCAGAGGGATGGGTGCTTTTTATTACGGGATGTCTATACAAAACTTTCGCTACGGTTTATAAAAAAATGTACTGTTCTTAAGTAATAAAACTAAAGGTTTACATTATATTACAGGGATAAAGAATTCTATGGAAAAATACAAAAATACTATACACTATGTAACTGTCTGCAAATCAAATAAATAGATTAAGTAAGTATTTTGTAAATAAGTTAGTTATATGTCTGACGAAGCCCAGGTTGGTGCGAAACGACTCGTTACAGTGATAATTAAAAAGTGAAATTCATAAAATTTGTTTTATTTTATATTAATAGTTATAATGGAATTTCATCAAGTAAAGGCCGAAACAATCATATATGAATAGGTATTATTAGAATATGTGGATGTACAGTGTGTTGAGAAGTTAATATCTCTCCTACAGATAGCTAAATATCAAGCACCTCTTCTAAGGCGTGGCCGAACGTTTTAGCTTTCAAATACATAAAACTAGTACTAATGTTAAGAGAATTGTAATCGCCTTTGTGTAATACAAAAAGATTGACTAGACTAAAACTCTCAAACATTTTTATTTCTATCATTGTGTATGATTAATTGAATTACGTTTTAAAAGGTTGCATATAAAAGATGTTTTACTTTGAATTTTCATTTAGAATGTCTAATATGAAACAAAAATTCTGCCTCTATCTTTTTCACAATAAACCAGATCAAATTTTTGATATGCGTTTTAGTTTCTTATAAATTTATACCGGGTGTTTCCAATTAACTTTGCCAACCTCTAAGGCCGTATTCTACTCATCATAGTTGTGATGGTTTTTCACTATTGCTAATAATTTCGCAAATTATTGAATATAACGTTGTTATTTCAGTACTTATAACATTTTATTATTTTAATGTTTGCTCGAATAAACTTCATCCATGATCATAGCAATCAGTGCCTTGAGATTCGAAGGATGGTTCACCGCCTGAAATCTCGTCCACAAAAAGACAAAAGACAAAGACAAACATTGTCATGTCAATATTGACATTAAGTTTCATACACACATGTCATATTGAAGTGTAACACTTTTAAGTTTCTCATAATGTATAAATACACAAATGCAGAAATGACAGATATTCATTTTACTTACGGGCGTGCGAACGGAAATTCCTAAGAAGCTATCCGGCTGTATCGTAAAATATATCCAGCCCGACATTGTCCAGTTAAAGGTACATTTGCGGCTATTTGTCGTCGTCTTGGAGAGACAAGATTCTTCGCGATGGTTTTTTTCGACTGTGGGTCTAACCGAGCCGTTTGTAATGCTGCTATAGAAAAAGATATTCTTGAGATAGCTGATGCTGACCCAAGTACAAGTACTGAACGAATTGCTGTTGATGTTGGCATTTCATCGAAAACTGTTTGGAATGTTCTTCATGAACAGTTATTGTACCCGTTTCATGTATAGACAGTGCAAGCTCTTTTTGATAACGATTTTCTTCCACGTTTTCCATTTTGTCGTTGGTTTTCAAAACAATGCAATGACCCTAATTTTCATGTTCTTTCTTTCATTTTCATGTTTCGTGTTCTTTTTACCGATGAGTGCAGACATGTAATAATGAATACTCGTAATAATCATCGATGGCTGGACATGAATCCGCATGAAATAGCGTATACTGGACATCAACAAAAATTTTTCTACAACGTTTGGGCCGGCATAGTTGACAACTATCTATGGGGACCAGTGATTTTACCACCGAGACTTAATGAGCAGCATTATATACAATTTTTAAAAGAAGAGTTAGAAGCATTGCTGGATGAAGTTCCAGTGCAAATACGCCAAAATTTATGTTCATGCAAGGGCTCCTGCACATTTTAGCGTTGCTGTACGAGACTTCTTGAATAGGTAGGTATACTAATCATTTGATTGGAAGGGCAGGACCGATTGCATGGCGACCACGTTCACCTGATTGCAATCCATGTGATTTTTTCTTATGGGGCCTTTTAAAAAGTATCGTATAGCAAACACCAATTGCAAATGCGCAAGTTCTCCGACAACGTATCGAGTATGTTTTTCAATCAATTAACGACATTCCTGGAATTTTCCACCGTGTAAGAAAGTCGATAATAAGACGCTGTGAGAGCTGTGTAATTGCCCAAAGTGGGCGCTTCGAGAAATCGTTAAAATAATAAAATGTTATAAGTACTACAATAATAAAATTATATTCCATAATATGCGAAATTATTAACAATAGTGAAAAATCATCACAACTATTTAATAGAGAGTTTTCCATAAATTTTGTATATGAACTATTATGATTATTTTGGTGAGTAGAATACGCCCATAGAATTTGGCAAAGTTAATCGGAAACATCCTGTATAGTATAATGAATTAAAAACTTTTACGATTTTTAAGAAATAATGTATAAAAGACATGATATTATGGTACATATATTTTACTAGTAGTCTATATTTTAATTTACTTATACGTAATAACCCGGACACTATTTATTATATTGTTTATTATATGAACTTCACTTAAGATGCAATATACAAACATGTATAGATTTTCTATTTTCATAGAAACTAGGTAATACATTCTTACATTGTCCCACGTAAAATGCAACATATCAATATAATTTGACATTAGTTAAGTCAAAAGTAGCAGTATTTCTATTTCGATATTAGCTTAGTATCAATCTTAAATGATATACACAAAGGAAGAGAGAACTCAGTTAGTGACATGGTATCTTTCGGGATTCACTTTGCAAAAGAACGGGTGACGTGTTTCACGGATATGTAGTTTTAATCCTAAAACACTACATTGAATTAAATAGGCTTTACTGTCAATAATTTGACAAAACAACCATGAAAGATATATCATATCGATCATAACTATTACATATTGCATTTTATGTGGGACAGTGCAAGTGCATAGTATTTTCGTATCTATGGTTAATACATTCATATATTGCAAGTTACATGAAATTCTCTGTATGTATGTACTCATTGCAATATATAACAAGTGTTCATTTGAAAAGTCAATCTAGCAGCATGTGATTTACTGAGAACATTTTGAAGTATGTCGTAAATTAAAATTTAATACTTAACTTACGAGGTCGTATATTTTGACAGTTTCATACATACAAATAAATAACAAATAATAGGTATTTATTGAAAACTATAACAAATGTTGAAAATGTTGTCCTTCAAGATTAATGCACTTTAAAATCCTCCGTTCACAATTTCTGATGATATTCTGCAACATTACTGGATTGTTATTAATTTCCATGCATTTCTGTTCGATTCTTTGTAGCATATCATTCAAATTCAATATAGGTGTTCGAAATATGTTATTTTTTAGATAAGGCCACAAAAAGAAGTCGCAATGTGTTAAATCGCATGAACGTGCAGGCCAGGCAATTTCAGTATTTCGATTAATTATACGCTCATCAAAAAATTCTCTTAAATAATCCTGCAGTATTCTATTCTGCAGTACAGTGACAAGGTGCTCCGTCTTGTTGGAAATATGCATTTTGAAGTTCAGCATCATGCAACTGATTGACAAATGGTTGTAAAATTCCCGTACGGTACCTATGAGCAGTTAACGTTCCCTGAAAAATATTGGTTCAATGATTCGCCTCTGGCTTATCGCTGCCCAAACACCAATTTTCTCTGGATGTAGCGATTCTTCATTAATTACATGTGGATTTTCATTACTCCAAATTCTTGTATTTTGTGAATTTAGGTATCCCGTTTTATAAAACCATGCTTCATCAGGAAAGATGACTCTTTGCGAAAGTTCTCCATTATTGTTCATATTTACAAACCAATTACAAAACTGTAGTCTACGTGGGTAATCAATTTCTAACAATTCTTGTACTGCTGTGACCCGGTATGGATAAAGTTGCATATTTTTTTTTAATTACTTGTGAGTTGTACCAACAGAAAGGTTTATTTGTTGACTTAAATGTCGAACAGATGTTTGTGGTTCATTTTCCATTATTTCTTCAACACGATTGACAACTTGAGGTGTACGTTTCTTAACTGCTCCGCTGCCTGATTTTCTTAAGAGACTACCAGTTTCAGAAAAAAGTTTTAAAGTTCTATCCAAAGTATTCTTAAATTGTATATAATCTATTACAAAATGTGGAAACTCAACTTGAAATTCTACCATGCAATCTTGAACTGAATAAACCCATAAACCATCAATTTTATTACCACTTCGAAAATAAGCCTGGACTAAAAAAATTTTATGTTCTAAAGTGAAAGCCATTTTAAAACTGAGAAGCAATTTATTTAAACCAGAATCGACTCACGATTATTTTATGCACTAACTGATATTTGTGATTGATATTATCAAATGTCATTTGGATTTACGTTTACGGAATAACAAACACATACTAATATATATGCGTCTTATTCTATCAAAAGGGGCTTCCATATATGTGGCATGCGCTGACCGTCGTCGCGTTTATTAAGACTGGTCTTTTACCTATAGTTCAAACATGGTATTCATAGACGCTCTGATCTTCGACTGGGATTCTATCTTTCGCGTTAACTATTATATTTGCTATTAGTTGATATAGTTAACGCCAAAGATAGAATCCCACTCGAAGATCAGGGTGTCTATGAAAGACCATGTTTGTACTGAGAACAATCCTATGTGGGCCAGACAAACAGGCTAGAAAAAGATGCTACTGTACCCGGCTCATCAATCCGTCTTTAAACACAAATATACACAGATTAAAGAACTCAATTGGTAAAATAGCAGGAAGAATAAGTTGCAATTTATTTAATTTATATAATTAAAAATTAACATTTCTCTACAAATATAAAACTACACAGTTGATTAAGAATATTCCGAAGGTTTTTCCTTTTTTTTTTGTCGATGAAATGATTCTAAAAAGGAAAATACACTACCGTTGTCTTCTTTGTGTAAATTTACTCCTTCAAAAAGAAAAAACAAGAAAATTGATAAATATAATCAAAACCATGTCAGAACGATATCCTCTTAAAAGAAATCGCGTCGACACGGGGACGCCTTCCATCCGATCGCCTCTAATCATTAGCCTTGCCGTCACACGTCAATTTAATGACTTACGGGCTACGTAAACCGTTCGCCCGCTAATGCACACATCCTGACGGCTGGTTACTACATGGAACATCGCGCTAGTCAGCACTGTCAGCAGATACTCGTCGTCGTCGCGATAATAATGGCTCGCTTGGAATCACACAGAATCCGTGTTCAAAATAAGGGGCGGGCTGTCGAAGTTTCTGGTTACAGGCGCATCGTTCTCGAATCGTTTAATCACGCCGAACGTGCTACCGACACCGTCAGCCAGTTCAGCTGCCGCCAAAGATAAAATTAATAGCGCGACGCGCTCGGTCTAAAAGGCGACCATACATTTTGGTGGGTAATACGCGCGTATATGTGGTAAAAACGAATCGGAACGGACGCTTAATGAGTGTAAAGTGAACCTCTAATTGATCGAAAATATCTTTGTTCAGTATTCTTGAAATTATTACCCTTTTTTTGATTCAAGTAAAAGAAATGCGAGATTTATTAAATCCGAATTCAGATATTTCAGTTAATATATATACAGGGTGTTACAAAATTCGCGGATATAGATTATGGGATGACGTTAAACATAAATAACTGAATTAATGTTCCTTTACCATTTTTTAATTTAACTGATATATTCTGAATTTTTGCCATTTCAAAAACGAAAAGTGGAACATGTAAACTTTCTTAATATTACACAATTAGAAACGTAAGGAAATTTATCTGTATATATAATGTTATCTAATACATATATTGTTATATAATTTTGTATTGTATAATAATTGTTAACTAATAGATACGAGTTCGCTATATACCATAAACTAACACATACAGACACCACAATACACGCTAATTCATTTCATTCTATAACACAAAAATTATCAGCAAACCAATCAATATTGTATAAATTAATTAACGTACCTATGAGTAAAAGTAATTTCGACCTCTAACTAAACAGGATATACACAATATCATTAAACAGTGGTTGCTCTATAAATATTATGAATAACATCGTGAATACTCAACAAAAATCTAAAACGCTTTTTTTAGTTTACCCAAAATTAAAAAAGCAATATAACTAATTCCTACAATTCAATCCCTTACTTCAGAAAAATTTCGGAAAAAATTGGTACTTTCATTAAAAAACTTAATAACGAACAATATCATTTAAAACAGACAATACTATACCAAACATTATTAAAAACAACAAAGATAAAATAGACAAAGAATCAAACTCTGGTGTACATAAGTTAACATCTGAAGATTGGAATAAGGTATACATAGGACAAACGGGGAGGACGTTCAAAATTAGGATGAAAGAACACGAGAGAAGTTATAAAGAGAAGAAAACAGATTCAACTTTGGCAAATCATTATTTGTCAAAATTTGACGATTAAAAATACATGTATTAAATTTCCTTTGAATGCAGTTTTCCACTAGTAAATTTATTGAAATTTGAATGTTAAGAGTCGTTAACTTCCAAGGTGGAGGTAGTGTACCTCCCCATTTAGATTAGAATGTAACTTCTCAAACTAGTTGTGGTCAAGTAAGTACCAGTTAATAAACAGAGAAAGCATTTGAATAAAGAACATTGTCTTTCTAGTAATTATTTAGTATACAAATTTTTAGTAATAGCCAGGTGTATAACAATTTTCACTTCACTTTACGATGATTTCATAATAATAATTAATCTTTAATTAAATAATATAAAATCTCGTCAAATTGCATCAAATATTTAATACAACAAAATCTTAATAACATAAGTAATTTCGGCGACGAATAATTACAAAATTTATTAGAAAGTGTACCAGATGTGAGGCGTATGATGAGTTTTTTATGCATAATGAAATATCCGACCATTTTTTCCCCAACGTAAAGCTTTTTCCTTAATAGCGGCCAATCTAAATGATAAATTATAAAAGTTGTTGTTATGTCTTCATTATTTCGTTGGGATATTTTACGAATAATGAAGAAAACAGCTCTTTTGCTTTTAAAATAAATGAGAAATAGTAGCGATTTTTTAAAATAAAGAACTTCCTCATTATGTTTTCTTTATACCGGGTGTCCTTGAAATAAAGACACAACGAATGGAAAGACATAATTTCGTATATAGAAAATCAAAATATTTTTCAAAAATTCCCACTTATAAGAGAGAAAGAATGATAAAGATATTTAAAAAAAATTTGTCACACCACTGCGTGACCGACTATAGATATAATAAAGAATATAATAATAAATGTTGGCTTTGTAATATGGTCCTAAAATTTAAGTTTATAAAGTGTCGCCCAACTGAAAGAAAGTTAATGGGGTATAAAATAAAGAAATTGAAAAATAGAAAAATTCAAATACAATAAAGTTAATATTTTATTGTAGCACCATTAGCATTTATGACTATTTTGAGTCTCCTCGTTATTGACAGAACTGTACGTTGTACATAGTCCACAGATATTTGCCCACATGTATCCGAGATACTTTGAATCAATTCTTGATACTTTCGAGGAATGATCTTATTATTCATTTCTTTTGCCGTGATATCCCAAATGTTTTCCATGGGTGGAGGTCTGGGCTTCTCGATGGCCAGTCTAATGTGGTTACTTCATTAGCTTGCAAAAAAATCTCTTATTAGATGAGCTGTATGAATTGGGCAATTATCCTGTTGGAATACAAATTTCTTTCCATAAACGGGTAAAACTGAAGGTAACAGTGTTTGCTCTAGAATATCTCTATAAACTAAAGATGCCAATCGTTCTTTCACTATAACACGTATTCCCGTTCCACGGGAACTCACCCACCCCCAAACATTCACAGAAAAACGTCCACTGCCCATAATTTTATGAACATATTGTTCAGAAAATCGTTGACTAACTGGTCTATAAACATGAACATGTTTCTTCATCTGAAAAGACTACATTTTCCAAAATACTGACATATGTTGAAAGACGAAACGCAGTCTTTCCTCTTTATTTGCTTTTGATGAAAATATCTTATTGGCCGCACTTCGATTTCGTAGTTCACTATCTTTCATACTTCTGGTTCTTATGGACACGGGAAAATTGGTTTTCACTTTTGCTCTTATTGCGATACTAAAAAGGTGCTTCCTTAGAAAATTAACTAAATTCGCTTTCATCAGGGGTTGATATGCTCGGCCGCTCTGAAACAGTTTACAACATTGGAAGATCATCTCGTAAGATTAGCAAAATGCCTACGTTGTTGGTTTCTTCTAATAATTCCAGTTTCCTCAATTTTTCGTTTTGCCAAAAGTATCGTGTTTTTATCAACGTTTATTTCATTTGCGATATGCCTAATGCTAATGCCGTCCTCTAGCCTAGTTCTAATTATCGACTTTTGCACTTCGTTTAATTAAGGCATTTTAAAAATTGTATACCCTTCTGACAATAAACTGACACTGACCTAACCATACCGGATAAAAGTCAAATTTACATATTACGAAATTCTATCAGTTTTTTGAGTATGTGTCAAAAATCAGTACCTGAATTTGCAGGGGCCGCAACTGCTTGTTCGATACGATTTACATTTACGTTTTCAACTAAAGATAGATTGTTACCAAATAGGAAATTAAATAACTGTAGAGCACACATATTCCTACATATTCTTTCAATACATCGTCTTTAAAAATTCACGCGTAAGTATAAATTTTTAACAACTGACTTTCGTACCCTTATCGAACCCTTACTTATACAAAACTTATACACAATATTATACTCTAGAGTTTTTATAAACATGAACATTGCAGCGTATAAATTCAATATTCTGTCAGTTCTAAAAATCCACAGATTATTTTTAGTATGATTTATAAAATGGGTTTGTAAATTAATGTAACACACATCTTAATTTTTAATAATTCATTTGAATGTATAAACAGTTGATTTTATACGAGGTTACTACCCTTAGCATACAATATTGTTATAGTTTCATAACATCGACAGCTGCTACGTATGTAAACATACGCTGTAACGTATGCGTGTGTGTGTGTAACTACTAAATAGAGGTATTTGTTATTTATACACATTTTGAATATTTTGAATTCATTGGCGGAACATGATACAATTTCCAGGGAGTTTTTAACTTTGGTGTTCGCTTCACAATATTTTGGATTTATATTCTATATAATTATATCCTTCCATTTTTAATGCGTTGTCTTCCTATTTCAAGGACAACCTGCATACACGTTCCTTTTCAGGAAAGACTTTCAACTAAATAATTAGAACTGAAAAACATTTTCGAATTTATTATTATTTATTGCACTCATCCTCTAGATTAATGAATGGTGTTTTTGATAAAATGTATATTCTTTACTTCGTATTTTCATCATGATAGTTCATTTATTCTAATCACTTATTATTATTATTATAATCACGGTATTTTTTATTCGACATTCGCGTCTAGTTTATTTCCAGTATTCTTTTATAGGACCACAAACCGAAAGCCTCTAGCAATTTTCTTTCATTTCAAACTCCCGTTCATATTTCGCACGTACGTAATACTACGGTCATGAAAAGGCTTTGATGAATTTTTTTAAAGCAAAATCGGATTTAATATTAATAATATTTCTTCTTCAAATATACTTTATTTGCTTGTTGAAGTTGAGATTCTAACGTTTTTACTATTGCAGTTTCCAAATAATAGTTTCCTTTTATATACGAGGACCTTTCAACAAAGTCTACGATAAGTTATTAAGCTCCAGTGCGACAAAACGCCAGTAAGCAGAAAATTTTAACCAACTTTCATTCTGCTAAATGATAATTGTCACAAATGATTTATAGCAAACGCCAATTAACTTGGCGCGAGGAGGGGGTGCGCAGAAGCCGTTTTTAAAAACGTCCACCCCCCACTACTCAAGTAATTGTCAGAATACATTTGTCATTGACGTTTGACAGAACATAATGCTTTGCTAGGGGATCATAAAGTGATACACGTTCAGAGGTTAGAATTATCTGACATTTGATGTAAAACCAAATACAAATCTCCCCACTACTTCTAATCCTGCGCGAACTTACCCCTCCTCGCGCCAACTTAATTGGCGTTTGCTGTACTTGAATTTAAAAAAATTCGAAAGTTATGAAATTATTATAACGCCGCTAAAAATCGTAATGAATGAAATAAAAAAGCGATCAAATTTTGTGTTTGTCTGATAAAATCTTCAATGTGGATTTTATCACTTTTTCCACGTTTGGGACGATTCTTGGGGAATTGTTTTTGGCAAGATCTGATTATTTTTTTTGGCATAAATCGTTTAAAGGTGTCTGTGAGATGCAAAGCGGTCCAAGTGTTCCAATTAGTGCGCTAACTGGGAAATCCACCAATATTGGAGCAATAGTCATTCACGCGAATCGACGCTTAACTATCTCGCAACTCTACGAGATAGTTAAAAAAATCTGCCTCTAAAGCTATAATCATAAAATCTTTTCATTGCAAGGAAATGGTGTATGCACCATGAAATTACGGTAGACGTTAAATATTATAAAAAAATTTGTATCAGTTGATGAAGGACTGCATCCCCAGAAAACGACCTGTGCTGATTGGAAAGTGGAAGCTTCACTACATTCATTTCTACCTATATAATTGTTGTGCCTAAATTTTTGAATAATAAAAAAGCCGCCATCCATATAGTAATATTATCCTTACTGTACGATACCACTAAATAAATTCTGAATATCTCCCGGTAAAGCACGCCAACAATCATCCTAAAGTGTTTACAAGTTATTCTTTGTAGCTACACGATAATTAAATAAACTATTTGTGTGAATTTTTATTTTAAAATATCTCTTATACTTTGACAAGTTCTAGTTAAATATACGAATTAGAAAGCTCTAAAAAATCGAAAAATTTTCAACAAGTTTAGATAAAGTTTAATGCAAACGTCGATATTTCATTTTCTAAAAAATCGACAACAATCCAAATGCTGCTAAACTGGTGTCGTCTTTCATGTGAAAAAGATAAATAAAGATATAGTAGTACATACTTGGAATAGATGCTTTCTTAGCATGTTTTAGTAAAAAACATGTTTCGCAATAGTATAGCAGTAAGGGCTGCACACACTGTCGCAGATATTTATGTAATTTCTGTCATTTTAAAGACACCATTAAATATTATTTACCTTTTTTACACTTATGTATAGCTACTTGCAATTTTTATTTGTACTCTCAAGCAGAAAACGGCTTAAAAGACGGTGGTTTCAAACAGAATTGTACATTGCTAAGGATTTAAAGAAGCTATCAAAGTATGCCGTCAGTTGTCTTTGAAGAAAGGCGCCACTGTTGGGATAAAGTTATTGCATTACATAGAGACTGTTAAAGCTCTATAGAAGACATCACACAAAATACAGACTGTATTGGTTTTCGGAGGAAAGTATTATTTTTTATAATTGTTTTGCTTTAAATTTATAGTATATGTATAAGATAATGCGCGCGTACTGGCAGCCAGAAATTTTTGTCGTCGTGTACATATTGTACGACAAGAGATTCCTTCACGGTTTTGCCGGGCAGTCGCATAGCACTACATCAATAGGTATATAGTTGACAGTAGCAAATACAGTTACAATACAGTTAGCAAGTTTTGCTAACTGCAAAACTTTAAGTAAACAAATATATAAATTCTAATTATCATGTTAATGCGCCCAAGGAAAGCACTCAAGTTTTAACTATATTTTATTAAAACAAAAATATTAAGAGTATGGTTGCATACTATATTACTAGAAGGTTCTTCATTGTTGTATTAGGAATTTGCAAGAAACAAAAGTTTGTTTTCCAATATGTATATATTATAATTATGTATATATGTAAATACAATGTTTATACATTATACTAGCAAATAGACGGGCAACGTGTGCTGAACAGTTAAGACTTTATCTTATCAGATTAGCTGACTATGACAGGTTACTTTGCAAATATAACTTCAGTTGCCTGATACAGAATAAAGTTAAAGTATGATGTAAACTTTTAATGAAATTAATTAACTATTCTATTCAATCGCTTGTTTTCTTGAAATAATTTAATTTCGTAATGCCAAAATACAATACTAAGCACATTAGCACATTCTTAGTGCATCATGAAAATTTTTTTTAATTTTTATTTGTAATCAATTAAATTAAGAGGTATTTAACATTAATTAATTAATATTTAGAACTAACGTATATATTTTAAAAACTAAGTTAACGTAGGTAAAAAGAAGTACACAGTATTCGTAAATGTACAGTGCTATTCTGAATAAGTGCCAGAGAATTTAATTTTAAACTAAACATGTTGATTAGTATTTAATAAAAACAAATTTATCTAAAAAGACCGCTGTGTAACTCTATTTCAAATTTTAAATGATTTAATAGAACCGTTTTGGGACCGCACGGAATATTCAGTTGTTGTATCGAAAGTTCGATGAACCTTACTAAATCGTAAATATTGCATATTGATAACATACTTCATTCATTGTAAACAAACCTATTGTAAACAAATACGCTTGCATATCTGCAAGCCACATGGAATATACGGACGGCACATATCGGGTGAGTCAGGTCGAACGTACTAAAAATTTATGTGTTTAAATTAATTTTTTTCACACTTTTTAAAATTAAAAATAACACAATTGGCATATATTTTAGTAGTTTAGTCTAATAATTAAAGTAATGACACTTATTCAGAAGAACCCTGTATAAAAAAAAAAGAAAAAGCACTTTGAAACACACTACAGCGTCGTAATAATAACTATTTAAAATTTAAATGCAACACTTTATTCCATCTACTGATGATGGCAGCTTACTAGTTGGTATGTACACTCTGCGACAACGGATTAGCCTCACAACAAAAATATAATTTACAGAATTATTACAAGTATAGTTGCTATATATAACAAAGAAGGCTTAGATAACATGTGCATATATCTGTATTTGTCAGTTTTGTCGCAGTATACAAGTTTTACTGTTACATGACTGTTACAAACGACTAAGCAACGAATTAGCCTCACCAGTAAAAACTTTATTTTGAAATAAATTGTGTTAAAAACAATAATAAATAGTCAAGTTACATTCATTTTGGAAGTCAGTGAAATACGATGGGACGCGGTAGGTTCAGTGCGGAAGTAATAGGTAGAATTAATGCATTGCACGAAGAAGATCACTCCAATCCAAAAATTGCTGGTAGAATCAAAAGAAGTTCGCAAGTTGTAAATAATTTTGTAGAAATATGGAAAACTATGGAAAAAATTACAGAGGCCGCATTCAAATTGCAACTACCGAGAGGAAAAGAAGAAATAATCTACGCGAAGCTTCTAATTCCTGTTGTACTGCCAAAAAAATCAAGCAAGCCATGCAATCTGTGGCGAGTTTGAAGACTGTGTAAAGAATAATTAAGAAGTGTGCTCATCTAAAGCAGCGTAAATTATAGAAAAAGCCGGATTTAATGCAAATAAATAAAGGAAATAGATGAAACTTTGGGAGAAACCACATGGGCTGGATTGGCCGTTATTTCCACGGATGAAAAACGATTCCGTTTGGATGGTAACGACGGATATTTGTATTATTTTCATGACTTGCGAAAAGAAGAAAAGTTTGCAGCTCGATATCATAACAGGCAAGCCGGGGTGATGGTATGGGGTGCTATTTCTTATAACGGTGTGGTGCATCGAGAAATTGTAAATGGAATTCAAAATGACCGAACGTACAGAGACCTATTAATAAGAATAAAGCCCAACATAAACAGTTCCATGGGAGATTTACCATGGATTTTTCAACATGATCACGTTGCGATTCACGCTGCACGAATTATTAGTATGTGGTTTGAACACCAAAATATAGTCCTAGAGTGGCCTAGTATATTACCCGATTTAAATATTATTGAAAATGTCTGGGGATAGCTTACGAAGCGATTATATGGTGATGGTCAACAGTATCATAACACTGTGCAACTAAGCAATGCTTGGAACGTCATGCCCCAAGAATATTTAAATACGTTAATGAATTCATTACCAAATCGAGTGCTTGAGGTTTTTCGCAAGGGGGAAGTCACATTCATTATTAAAATTGTTACGTTAATTCGTTAGTTCTACAGCTTTCAATTTTGTAGTACTATTTGCATATACACGACCTGTGTCGTCCTTTGTTTCGTGTGAGGCTATTCAGATGTCGCGGCAGCTACGTCAACTTTTTCAATTGAAGTGCGATTAATGTTAAAAATTGTATTTAATACTTTAATTTAAAAATTTAAAAAAGGTATATAACCCCTTAGCACAATTATTAGTCGTATCCTAAATACGTATTTCGACAACTAAGTCGTCATCATCAGTAGGTAAAAACTACTAATTGAAAGTCGCACATGGGGCACAGTAAAGCAAGAGAAACGCTTCCGCACAACTACTATACACTGCATCCCCGTATAGACTAAATTTAACATGCCAATCTAAACTACGAGACAAACACTTACCTACTTAAGGAAAAGGTCTAAACATGTGTTAAATTGTCGAACAAAGGAACGGCAGACGTTCATCTCTAAGGGGGGCGGCACTAACTTCGATTATTAAAAACTACGATGACCCACTATTAAACTTAAATAAAACACCTTATATTTTCACAAAACAATAGTATATTTAACTATATGTATATTTCATGTGCACTGCACACATCAGTAGTTATTATTTAAACGTATTATTTCGAGTACATGTATAGTAAAAATATCTATTTTGGGTAGGGGTGTAAAAATTTTTCAATTACAAATGGTTAAAAAGTATGGTCGTATATTGTAAAAACTGAACTCTATTGAAATTCTAAGAAGGACAAAATTGGGAAGGACTGTTACATATGAAAAAACAAGACATCTGACTGTGTTGAGTTATATTAAATAACAATCAAGTAACGTGAAAAGGATCTATGAATTATTATATATTGTTGGTATTGCCACCAACGCGGCGTAAAATTAATAGTGTGGCGAGTGATAAGGAGAGATCGCTCGCTGATCCTCTCTGGTCTGAACCTACCTGTTGATGTTATGTCCCCAGGAAGGTCTCTGCCGGCTAACTCTCTTGTTTCGGAGAACGTCGCGGATTCAAGGCCGCGAGATGGAATATGGACGCCACCGTTATTATCCACCTGCAGAGATAACGGTATAACGGGAGCAGGCGGGACCTGGTAGCTCCAACTTACACCAGAGGGTCAGCCCCCTATCACTCGTGGTTAAGCAAGAAACTTTGTTAAACTCAAAAGCTAATGGGAAGGGAAGAGAACGAAACACAATCAACAATACTACAAATTTATTGTATACACATAGCAATAGATTAAACAATATAATAAAACGGCAGTGCCAACACTACCAATAATTTTGCCAGACACAGTCGCTTTCTCAAGACACAAAACGTTTTAAAAATAAAGGGGTGAAGCCCTGTTCAATAATACATTATGAAAGCAAAAAAGTTATGAGTAAATTGGATACAGTCCGAAAACTAAAATTCTCCCCCCCGTATAAGTATATCGAGAGGCGAGAGGGGTTAACCCTAAATTATCCCTCCAGGTTAATGATATTATGATTCTACAAAAACGGGATAGAAGGATATCCCAAAAGACGTTATCGCGAAAGATTCTAGAAATACTAAATCTCAAGATATACGGCAGGTTACCTTTAAACAAAATCCAAGGTTAAGCCTTGTTTGCAAATATAGAAATAGTAAATAAAAATACCGAACGTGAAAATCAAATCACCCAGAAAGTAACTTTTGGAGTACCCCCTGTATAACAGGTGTGCAAAATTCAGATATATTTAAATGTTTGAAGAATTTAATTAACAAAAGTAAACATCTAGAATACCAATTCCGTATACGTAATTTGAATTCTGTACAGTATATATCAAACATGTATAGTAAAATTTACAGATAGATCTATGATTATAAGGTATCGTAACAAACAATAAAAGTACCGATCTGAAGGATTTGGCCTCGATTACGACACTAAATTTTAAGCAGGTGACCAACAGTGAAGCTGTCGGTCTTCTGGAACTAATATTAGGTTTCTGTACCAAATCCGGGGATAATTGAGATCATCAACGGGTTTATTATTTAAATAGACTCGATTGTCACAGTAAGACAAACTTGTTATTGGGAAAAGTTCCCTTCTAAATGCTCTGAATAAACTGAATAAATCTATCACTCAAAGTGAGTGTCTTAAAAAGAGAATAACAGCTTGATTTGTATTTTAAATTTAGAAAATTACTAAACGTTATACGTTACTTGTTTGAACTAATAAAATAGGACAGCAAGAAATTAAAGGCAACACCTACTTTATCTGGGTTTCACTTTCAGTAAACATCCCTTCCAAATATTATTATAGATCACAATTGCAAAACAATACATTAATTTTCCCAGCAGTCCTCACAACGACGCCATTTTGGGAAACCAAGATGGATGATCCGCGTCCTTCCTCCTATTCCAAAAGGGTCTCGCAAAAATTATGTGCCCCAAAATTCTCAGGATGCGGACGGCTTAAGGGAGCTCCAGAACTGCGTCGGAATAATTCGAACAGCCAAAATTATGCCCCAAAACACACAGGTTATAAATTCCGGAGGGACGCCTATCGCCTCACAAAAGAAATCCAATAAATACTCCGAAATACAGAGAATTCCACGTTAATATAAACGTTAAAAGAATCCTGTAAGTTCAAAATGGGATATAGTAATAATATTAAGAGGATTTCCATACCTTTTACCGCAAAGATCAGGTTTCTAAACCAATCGTGCCACAATCACGACACAGCGCTTAAGGGAGATTAAGTCTTAATGGCGGCCGTAACGTTTTTGATGAAGATGCCGGATACACGTCATCGTAATTTTGGAAGTTCAAGAAGAAAGGGAATTTAGTTTTCGAAATCTCGAGAATGATTTCAAATCGCATAATGTGTCGAATTAAAACTAAAACGTAAAACAATTTAATGTCCAGAAACGAATATTTCATTTAGGAGTCGGCAAGTGAGATTCCTGTCGCAGAAGGCGAACATCGAAAAGGAGATGGCGCAATAAGCGGTGAAATTATAATTAAATTAGCAATAATTTAAAAGGGCAAAATTAACAAAAGAAGATGCGTTTAGATGATCTATAATTCGTAACAAAAATTCCTACATAATCATTTGACATTCGGTAAGGCATTAAGCGAGTTATCAGTGTAAATCTTGCGATCATTTCGGAAAAGGGTATTTAAAAGATGGCCGCATGCTTAAAACATAGGCTTTCAGAATGAATTGAATGAATGTAAAGGGTTGACAATATTGTAGTTGAAGGGTTTTAACTGTTCGATATAAAAAGTTTAAAGCAAATTAAATAACATAGTAGAAATTTATTTAGAAGATAAAGCTACGAGGGTTTTAAGAGTAATAATAGAGAAAACTTGCACCAAAATAAAGGTCGTATGCAGGAAAGTGCATTTGTATGCGTAACAAATTCCCCCCTTTCACAGCAGAAATTTACTTGTAAATTTCTCCAAAAGTAGAAGATAAGTCTCCTAAAGAAAACCAGAAAAGTGAAAACGTGAGCCCTGATTAAAATAAACAGCTGAACAAAAGTTCGGCAGTGCGGTGTCCATAAACGACGGTATCTAGCAGTACATTTGAAAAGAATCGACGAAACGCAAATAAATCTAAATACTGAAACTATAGTGACCTAAAGTCACAAACGCTAAACGCAAGAATCTGATGTAACAATACAGAGAATTGCGGTAAAATCAAATACAAACATATACTGAGTTATACAACGACACTAGTCGAAAACAAATGGTAGCACTAAAGAGTGACCTAAGAACATGAATCTGAAATACACTTCAAACCAAACTATCTAAAACAGATAGAAGCAAAACGAGACGCAGAAGGCGAAATCGACACAAGGTCAAGCAAAAACTATCTTTCACTAGATAGGAGCGAAACTAAACGAAAAGGCGAAAATGACACAACGTCAGGCAAAACTATCTTAAATAGATAGGTGCAAAATAATACGCAGAAAGCGAAATTGACACAAAGTCGACTAACTATCCAAAACAAGAAAGAAGAAGAGCAAAACGCAGAAGGCGATAATGACACAAGGTCAAACAAAACTATCTTAAATAGATAGGAGCAAAATAATACGCAGAAGGCGAAATTGACACAAAGTCAACTACCTATCCAAAACAAGAAAGAAGAAAAGTAAAACGCAGAAGGCGGTAATGACACAAGGTCAAACAAAACTATCGACGCACAGATTGTTCGACGGCAGAAACTCATTAGTACATCAATAACCAAACCAACACACCATGTCAACAGTTAGCTCGGCCTAAACCACCACAAAGGCCCTTCGACATTCGGTCGGTACGGGGATTACAAATAACGAGAACATAAAACAACAAAACAAACAGTACTGAACGGTCGTCACCCCAGCATCAGAATGTGCAACAGCCGATATCATGCCGAGTGTTCAAGCGCCACGAAGAGAACAAGAAAGGGGAAGGAAAAGCTGCATATAGCACCGAAAAAAGCACAGACTAGGAGGGGATCATTACTCCTAGCGGCGAAAGAAGATAGAAAGCTGCGCTATGAACACAAGTCACGAAAATCGTCGCGGCACAACCCAAAACTAGGGAACAACTTCCGACATCTCTAAAGAGACTAACTACCGTGAAGCAGTAGCAGCTCAAAAAAAAAGGATAAATAAAAAAGGTTTATTACTAATGTTAAGGATGCAAATGGATAGGGAAAAATAGGTAAGAATCTAAAAGGTAGGATATGAGTAACTGTGACACTGTGTACTTACGAGTTCCAACAATCTTACAAACGTTACGCCATGCGATAGAAACAACAACAAAAAGAATCTTATTCTGGCCAAACAAAATAAGAGATTACGTTACAACAAATGTTTAAAGTGCAGCGGCGGCCTACCACCACACTGATACGGTTGAGGACCATTAAACAGAAAAAAGTAAACAAACATAGACACGTCCATGACCGATAAAAGAAAAATCGCGATTACAAACGAGGGGTGTCGGTCTCAGCCCTATAAGAAGCTAACGGGAATGGACGACGGAATTTATTGACGTCCATCCCGCTTCTTAAAGCGAAAGAGTCAAAATCGGTAAATATAAAGAACATCAAGATGTATCCAAAAGTCCACATACTATTATCTTAAAGAATCATTCTCAAAGGACAAGGAGAAAACGGTAAACAGCAAATATGCAGGTAAAATAACAACCCATATGCCAAATATTATCCTAAAGTGAAGATTTCTATAAGAAAATTAAACAATAGTCAAAATCGGTATAAAAAAAAAATATTGGAATATATAAAATCCAAAAGTCAATATCAAACGTCCAGTACGTATAAGAGTTTACAAAACCCTCACTCGAGGAAAACCTACACGGTACAATAAAACTCTATACGTCAAGAACAATTCAAGCTGGTAAGTTCTGTGTATAAGTGTGATCTCCAAATCCTCTAAATAGAGATGCAACAACAGCAAAAGATCAGCACTCTCAACAGTTCTAAACCTTATAACGTCCATACTCATATTATTTAGTATAACAATCTACAAGATTGTTTACTGAGTCAACTCGAAAGCATAAGCTATCATAGAATTTAAAAGACACCATATCAAACCAAAAATTGTCAGAATCAAGAATCGAGAAATGTATCAACAACCAAACGCAGTCCGATCCAAACTTGATATAACAAACTTATCTCAAAATAAGTACAACCAAGATCTAGCACAACATCTAGAAACAAAACATACCAAAATAAAAGGATCTGCGATACGTAAACTTGTCAACACGAATAATCGAACCTGAACAGACATAAGAATGTCACGATAATTAAGTCAAGTCCAAAACGGTATACAGTACGATAGATTATTGAGAACTAACTTCATCCTGAATTATACGTCATGTTACAGTTGGTAAAAACAAACAGACAGAGACTCCTTTTTGGTCGCCTTTTACGCCAGGGCGGATTACACCCGACTGAGTATTCTTCAAGCCCCCAGACAGGCCCGAGATGTATTCAAGATAGAATGAACTAACTGACAAGGACTCCTTTTTGGTCGCCTTTTACGCCAGGGCGGATTACACCCGACTGAGTATTCGTCAAGCCCCCAGACAGGCCGGAACATATTCATGATAGAGTGAACAACAAACAGGGACTCCTTTTTGGTCGCCTTTTACGCCAGGGCGGATTACACCCGACTGAGTATTCGTCTAGCCCCCAGTCAGGCCAGAAACATATTCAAGATAGAAAGAACAAACGCACGACTCCTTTTTGGTCGCCTTTATGGGCCAATAATATGTCTGAGATATGCGTCCTAAGGTTTTCGAGATATTCAGATGTCCAACAGTGGATGGTTTATGATATGCTTTTAATAAATCGGAACGACGATCTTTAGGGACCAACTCCCTCCAAGAATCGCTTACGGTACCAAAACTACCACGCCAAGGGCGTACAAACTTAAAAAGCTTACCATCAAAAATCTGAAATGCTGAATATCTTTCTGGAGATTCCCTAACATGATGTAAGAGTCGATTATACCATTTGTCAGAAGTATTGGACATGACCTTCATTGAACAAAATTGAGCTTGAGCGTGAATCGGCTCACGGAATTCGCTTTTTCGATGAGTATTGGAAGTAGGATACGAACACGATCTCCACGACGTTTCCTTCTGTCGTTCCCTAGAAAAATTAGAAGATTGACAACGAGGGCAAGAGTTTACGGTATGTCCACGAGCACCACATCTAAAACAATAACGGGATTGACGAGGATTCGGACAATCTCTAACCATATGACCTGGAACATGACAATTCCAACATTTCGGACTATTGCTGGATACAGGTACAGATATCGTCGCAACACCAGATGATGTGTGTGTGTACGCCATATCAGGCTCTTGCAAAGAAGTTTTATTGCGAGGTGGAAGTGCATAAGCTTCTATAGAGATCTTACATGCTTCTAGTTTCCTGCATAATTCTAAAAGCTGGTCTACGGATTTAATTTCTGTAAGCCCTAATTGACTCTGATAGAACGGAGCAATGTTTTGCAACAGAACGTCCAACCTAAGTCCCTCGGCAACTGGCACAGTCAAACGCCCAAACATACCATTCATTACCGCCACGTACATGCCTATCGTCTCATTCGGCCCTTGAGTTCGCCTCTTTATTTCCTGAAACAATTTGTCGTTATAGTTGGGAGGTTGAAATTGAAGACGAAGTTCTCGTACAAAATCGACCCAAGTCGTTACCTTATGGCGAGTGGAACGCCACCAAACCAAAGCCTTTCCTGAAAACAACTCTGTAGCGGATCTTATTAACTGTTCCTTAGCGAGATTGTTTGCTATGCATTTGTCTTCAATGGTTTCGAGAAATGCACTCAAAGATTGTCGCGAATTCTCTCCATCGAACTTGGAGAAGTTCCACCTTGACACCGGAACAACCTTACACGACGGAGATGACGCAGAGACAGCTGCCGAACTCACCGCATGTGACGCAGTCGCACGAACAGGTGACAGAATCGGTTCTCCCACAGATTCTTCAGAATCAGAAATTTCACTATCAGAAACAGTAGGACCTTGTGCTACACTAGTGGACGCGAACACAAACGACATGTCAGCAGGAACGGTACCTGCCAAAGCTGACTTCCTAGCCTTCCGCGCCTTAGACTTAAGAGATGTCTGAAGGGTTACCAACTCAACAAGAATACCTGCTACTTCCTCCTCAGCTTCGGGTGTCACTGGCTTTGCCCGCCTAATTCGTGAAAAAGCATGAATGATTTTTGTGTTAATTTTCCGATACCTTAAGCTAGTTTCTATTTCGACAAATTGATCTAAAAGATCATTGATCTCGGCGATCTTCCTCTTGACTTCGCGAGTGTCCTCTTCGATAGTGTAAGGATTAGCCGGTTTAGCCATCGGAATACCCCCACTCTCTAACTGCAACAAACTCCTAAGAGTCGCACGCATCGTCTTGACAGGAACATTCTCGTTTGCTCCACGAACCCTTAGTTCGTAAACTAACTCATCTCGCTCTAACCTGTTGATTTCAATCTTACCTTCCATCACAACAAATGTTCAGACACACAAAGCGAAAATCTATTCACAAAAATATCGAAACCTCAAAATTCTAAACGAATACAATAAATCTAGAACAACCCTTCACCACAGCGTGATCTGTCCAAATGTCCCTAAAGGAAAAGAAAATAGCTGAAAATTAAAAAAAAAGGTAAACCGAAGATGGTCAAAATCGAAAGAAACGTGAAACGATCGGAAATTCGTCAGACCAAAACCACAAATGGTCCTTACACAACCCTAAGCTGATTATAAATCTCAATAAACAAAAGCCCCTCCCACAAGCGTGAGCAAGCAAAGTTTCTATAGATTTAAAAAAAGAAAAATGGCCTCCACACAGGGCGCCAAAAACTTGCCACCAACGCGCGTAAAATTAATAGTGTGGCGAGTGATAAGGAGAGATCGCTCGCTGATCCTCTCTGGTCTGAACCTACCTGTTGATGTTATGTCCCCAGGAAGGTCTCTGCCGGCTAACTCTCTTGTTTCGGAGAACGTCGCGGATTCAAGGCCGCGAGATGGAATATGGACGCCACCGTTATTATCCACCTGCAGAGATAACGCTATAACGGGAGCAGGCGGGACCTGGTAGCTCCAACTTACACCAGAGGGTCAGCCCCCTATCACTCGTGGTTAAGCAAGAAACTTTGTTAAACTCAAAAGCTAATGGGAAGGGAAGAGAACGAAACACAATCAACAATACTACAAATTTATTGTATACACATAGCAATAGATTAAACAATATAATAAAACGGCAGTGCCAACACTACCAATAATTTTGCCAGACACAGTCGCTTTCTCAAGACACAAAACGTTTTAAAAATAAAGGGGTGAAGCCCTGTTCAATAATACATTATGAAAGCAAAAAAGTTATGAGTAAATTGGATACAGTCCGAAAACTAAAATTCTCCCCCCCGTATAAGTATATCGAGAGGCGAGAGGGGTTAACCCTAAATTATCCCTCCAGGTTAATGATATTATGATTCTACAAAAACGGGATAGAAGGATATCCCAAAAGACGTTATCGCGAAAGATTCTAGAAATACTAAATCTCAAGATATACGGCAGGTTACCTTTAAACAAAATCCAAGGTTAAGCCTTGTTTGCAAATATAGAAATAGTAAATAAAAATACCGAACGTGAAAATCAAATCACCCAGAAAGTAACTTTTGGAGTACCCCCTGTATAACAGGTGTGCAAAATTCAGATATATTTAAATGTTTGAAGAATTTAATTAACAAAAGTAAACATCTAGAATACCAATTCCGTATACGTAATTTGAATTCTGTACAGTATATATCAAACATGTATAGTAAAATTTACAGATAGATCTATGATTATAAGGTATCGTAACAAACAATAAAAGTACCGATCTGAAGGATTTGGCCTCGATTACGACACTAAATTTTAAGCAGGTGACCAACAGTGAAGCTGTCGGTCTTCTGGAACTAATATTAGGTTTCTGTACCAAATCCGGGGATAATTGAGATCATCAACGGGTTTATTATTTAAATAGACTCGATTGTCACAGTAAGACAAACTTGTTATTGGGAAAAGTTCCCTTCTAAATGCTCTGAATAAACTGAATAAATCTATCACTCAAAGTGAGTGTCTTAAAAAGAGAATAACAGCTTGATTTGTATTTTAAATTTAGAAAATTACTAAACGTTATACGTTACTTGTTTGAACTAATAAAATAGGACAGCAAGAAATTAAAGGCAACACCTACTTTATCTGGGTTTCACTTTCAGTAAACATCCCTTCCAAATATTATTATAGATCACAATTGCAAAACAATACATTAATTTTCCCAGCAGTCCTCACAACGACGCCATTTTGGGAAACCAAGATGGATGATCCGCGTCCTTCCTCCTATTCCAAAAGGGTCTAGCAAAAATTATGTGCCCCAAAATTCTCAGGATGCGGACGGCTTAAGGGAGCTCCAGAACTGCGTCGGAATAATTCGAACAGCCAAAATTATGCCCCAAAACACACAGGTTATAAATTCCGGAGGGACGCCTATCGCCTCACAAAAGAAATCCAATAAATACTCCGAAATACAGAGAATTCCACGTTAATATAAACGTTAAAAGAATCCTGTAAGTTCAAAATGGGATATAGTAATAATATTAAGAGGATTTCCATACCTTTTACCGCAAAGATCAGGTTTCTAAACCAATCGTGCCACAATCACGACACAGCGCTTAAGGGAGATTAAGTCTTAATGGCGGCCGTAACGTTTTTGATGAAGATGCCGGATACACGTCATCGTAATTTTGGAAGTTCAAGAAGAAAGGGAATTTAGTTTTCGAAATCTCGAGAATGATTTCAAATCGCATAATGTGTCGAATTAAAACTAAAACGTAAAACAATTTAATGTCCAGAAACGAATATTTCATTTAGGAGTCGGCAAGTGAGATTCCTGTCGCAGAAGGCGAACATCGAAAAGGAGATGGCGCAATAAGCGGTGAAATTATAATTAAATTAGCAATAATTTAAAAGGGCAAAATTAACAAAAGAAGATGCGTTTAGATGATCTATAATTCGTAACAAAAATTCCTACATAATCATTTGACATTCGGTAAGGCATTAAGCGAGTTATCAGTGTAAATCTTGCGATCATTTCGGAAAAGGGTATTTAAAAGATGGCCGCATGCTTAAAACATAGGCTTTCAGAATGAATTGAATGAATGTAAAGGGTTGACAATATTGTAGTTGAAGGGTTTTAACTGTTCGATATAAAAAGTTTAAAGCAAATTAAATAACATAGTAGAAATTTATTTAGAAGATAAAGCTACGAGGGTTTTAAGAGTAATAATAGAGAAAACTTGCACCAAAATAAAGGTCGTATGCAGGAAAGTGCATTTGTATGCGTAACAGTATATAATTTAAAAGTTAATTATAAATAGGTGACATGTCATTGTTAAGGAGGTAATTTTTGTACAATTACATGTCACCTATTTATAATTAACTTTTAAATTATATACCAACAATATCTAATAATTCATAGATCCTTTTCACGTTACTTGATTGTTATTTAATATAACTCAACACAGTTAGATGTCTTGTTTTTTCATATGTAACGGTCCTTCCCAATTTTGTCCTTCTTAGAATTTCAATAGAGTTTAGTTTTTACAATATAGATATTTTTACTATACATGTACTCGAAATAATACGTTTAAATAATAACTACTGATGTGTGCAGTGCACATGAAATATACATATAGTTAAATATACTATTGTTTTGTGAAAATATAAGGTGTTTTATTTAAGTTTAATAGTGGGTCATCGTAGTTTTTAATAATCGAAGTTAGTGCCGCCCCCCTTAGAGATGAATGTCTGCCGTTCCTTTGTTCGACAATTTAACACATGTTTAGACCTTTTCCTTAAGTAGGCAAGTGTTTGTCTCGTAGTTTAGATTGGCATGTTAAATTTAGTAGTAAATAGTAGTTGTGCGGAAGCGTTTCTCTTGCTTTACTGTGCCCCATGTGCGACTTTTAATTAGTAGTTTTTACCTACTGATGATGACAACTTAGTTGTCGAAAACGTATTTAGGATACGACTAATAATTGTGGTAAGGGGTTATATACCTTTTTTAAATTTTTATTTAACCACAGTCTCCATTGAAAGAATTTTTACTTTAATTTAACTAAAGGTTCGAGCAATATAATGATAAAAATACTATAGTTGCCTTTATTTCTAAAATAATTGTGTAAATTGTATCTTTTTTTGTGAGGCTGATCAGTTGACGCGGATGTATATGTAATCTTAAATTAGATAGCGAAATTTTGAATTTATTTTTTAAGCGTTTGTTTTTTAGGAAAACGAATATCCCTTCTCTTGTTTCGCTGTCGTTCATACAGATATTCTCTTAATTACTAAATTATTCATTTCGGAAAATAGTGTTTTATTTAGTTTTCTTGTCTAATATAGCAATTATAATTTAACCATGTTTACTACTAACAGGTTAGTATTTGAAAACCTAAGAAAAATGTGAACACTATATCAAATAATAAGCAAACGAAATTAGGAACGTGAAGTCATCCATTAAAACTATATATATAAATATATAAAAAATAAGGATCTTCATGACTTACCCGGCTTTTCTAACGGCTCCGGTGCAGTTAAACGAAGCAGCCGCTGTGCCAGTCTGCTTAGCTTTGTAAGGCGAGTTCATCACGCTTTCCCCGTCATCTTCGTCTGACACCGCCGTCGTTAGGGACATGCGATCATCATCCGATATCTGTAACGAAAAAGAGGAGAAACTGAGAAAAAAATGTTAATTTCGAGACCGAGGTCCCTTGAGACTGTCCGCGATGCGGTTTTATCGAAAAAGACATAAAATCTGATATTGTTCCAAGAGCGGCTTTCTCTCGTTACGAGTCACGCCCCCGTTCACCCCTAGAATACCCGATCGTCACATAAACGAAGCATCCATGGTTAATGGGCGGCACACTTTGCCAGCTCGTTAATTGTTTGCATTATCAACTTCGACCTAAATATGTTCATTTATAAGTATACAGATCTGTGTATTATTGCATTAAATACACGTACGCATACATCACCTTCCAAAAAGTTAAAACGACACGATCCTTATCTGCTAAGGCAAATAACTAAATTCATTATACAGGCTTATTCAGATTCGATGCTTAATATTGGGATCTCGTAAACCGTAAGAGAAACGAAGCAGTTAAATTCAGGCAAAGTTGCGAAAATTAATGGAGATTAATATGTCGTAAATAAATTTGCATGATCATTTATCGTTTTTGATATTTCTGGGGAAACCCAAATTTTCACATTTTCTTCTTTCTTCAATAACTTGGTTGTTATGCAACTAATTGAAAAACCAAAAACACTTCTTTATAGTAACTTTTCCTGTTGCATTAAGGGGTGCTCACTATTTTTCGGTACAACGTTTCTTCACTTTACAACCGTCATCAAATTCGTATAGTATTTATTAATAGAGGGTTTTGATAACATTTTCCTATATCTGCTAGATATAATTTATGTAAATCGAACATCGTACTATAAACCCACAAGTTTAGACACTAATGCGAATAATGTGTAAATTCCAGTTATCCATATCCGCAGAAAGCATGCTTGGCAGAATTATCTTCATTAAATTGAAACTTATGCAGTTACGTCATCTATTAAAAAATGAAGAACTAATATGTCCTAACCGAGGTGAATATCTAAAATTCCAAACTTCATTATCCTACGATAAAAAGTAAAAATTTAAACTGTATACCCGTGAGATATATTCTGTTGACCATCTTATTGTTATGCGTAATTGGCTTAAAAGATTTTTTTGTAAAGTTAACAATAAAATACATGATATATGCCCAAAAACAGATACCGACTGCTTTGACATAAGAATAGTAAATCCGAAATTAACTACTTTTCCGTGATAAAAAGTAAAATGTTGAATAAATTATAACGAAGTAAATATTTTTCAGTTATTATATACCCTAGAAGAGGGGTGGCCAAACTTTTTTGATCATCGACCCCTATATAATTTTTCGAAATCTCCATCCACCCCCATAAAAGTAATTTTCAGTTAATTAAACTAAAACTATCTATTAGGTACTGCGTTTGTACATTTGTTTTATGATTTTAAACATTTATTAAAGTTATTTTACATTGTGTAACTATTGTTACAATATTGTAGTAGTATTGAAGTAGTATTACTTCTTAATCAATGGGATGGGTATGCCTGGTGTTTCTTTCGCTATATTGGGTTCGAAATTGGTCAATTTTAATCTTAAATCCCCTCGAAATTCCGCATTTAATTTATTTGTGTACTTAATTAAGATTGAATTTACGTGACTGAAACCGGCTTTAACCATGTACGAGCTTGGAAACGCCAGCATAAATGATTGAGCTATTTCGTAAATTTTTACATATTTTTGCATTATAATTATATTTGTCCAAAATTTGCTTATTGTTAAATTAATTGAATTGATTCGGCATTTATTTGATGAAGATCCATAATTTAAAATAGAAATAAAACTACGATTCTAATCTTCATTGTCGGTAGTGAGAAAATGTGGCACATCTGGTCGAGGATGGCACCGAGTTCGTTCCCAAATCCGCAGGTAACAAAATGATATAGACCGAATTCGTTCCGGGGTCTTAGCCGAATTCGTTCCCAAAGTTGTAGGTGTATACATTAGAGGATTAAAAGATAAGGACGAAGGCGTTTTTAAAAATACTCAAACCATAGCAAACAAGTATGTATTCAAATACAATATACAAAAATATTTACAATTATACATATTATAACAAATATATACACACGTGCAATCTCGTGGTTATTGTCGGTTATTTTAAATCTGTATGAAATAGACTGCACAATTGAAACCTATTAATTTTTCCATTTATAAAATCTTTAATTTTCGTATCTACAAACTCCGTTCTTTTTATTAGTGAATGATCATGCACTGGTTTCACAACGTCGCTACTTTTTTGTTTTATATACGAATCAATTTGAACATTTTTTAATACACTAAGAAATTGGTAAATGTTAGGATGTGGTGTGTAGAAGCATGAGTTGTATTTAGCGTGAAAAGATTCGCACGCATTTGTGGTTTTTTGTGTCGACGACGACATTTCTGCCCAAATTTGTGGTAGAAAAGTAGCATCCTCAGAAATATATGTATCAACTAAATAGTCTAAAAATGATATTACACTTGCGTTGTCTGGTCGCAACGACATGAAATTTTCAATAATATATATATACATAGCATTTACTCTATCTTATAGTTTTATTATAAATGTGTTACACTTAAAATACCTCATTATCTCTTAATCCTCTTAATGAATACACCGGCAACTTTGGGAACGAATTCGGCTAAGACTCCGGAACGAATTCGGTCTATATCATTTTATTACCTGCGGATTTGGGAACGAACTCGGCTCCGCCGCTGGTCGACCCTAACTGTTATATTATAGGGTACTAAGCATGTTTACACATAAAATTTGTTTAATAAACTACATATACATTGATATTATCGTCTAAACAGATTTTAAGTAAATAAATTTAATAAAGGCGAGTTATTTAAATCTAATTGGTCATTTAATAAAATTTGTGAGTGTTTTAAGTTATTGATTTCGAACTTTCCAGTAAATTTAATTTGTTGCCTTTATTTTCTAAATGCAGAATTCGAAAATCTTTATTGAAAGTGTGGTTTTCTTCTAATAGATGATTCGCAAAAGTGGAATCTTGTTTTTTATTTCTAAACGAAGAACAATGCTCGGCAATGCGTTTTTCAAACGATCTTCCTGTTTGACCGACATATATTGACATATATTGACATATATTTTACCGCATCCACACATTAACTTATAGACTCCAGACTTCTTATTTTTGTCTGTTTTATCTTTATTGTTTTTAATATGTTTGGATAAATTATTATTAGTTTTGACGGTTAACGGCTACACAGATACTTTAATTGAAAATATGCTGACAAAAAAACTTTTCAAAAAGCAATCTCTATGGTATATCCTACAATAAAGGATAAGGAAAATTCAAAATTTAGATTACAAACGTACATTGGAACACCTAGTAAGCACATTTCAAGTTATTTAAAAAAACTTAATATTAACACGGTTTTCAAAACTAATAATAATTTATCCAAACACATTAAAAATAATAAAGATAAAACAGACAAAAATATGAAATCTGGAGTCTATAAGTTAATGCATTTCCGAGCATTGTTCTTCGTTTAAAAATAAAAAACAAGATTCCACTTTTGCGAATCATCTATTAGAAGAAAATCACACTTTCGATAAAGATTTTCAAATTCTGCATTTAGAAAATAAAGGCAACAAATTAAATTTACTGGAAAGTTTAGAAATCAATAAATTAAAACACTCACAAATTTTATTAAATGACCAATTAGATTTAAATAACTTGCCTTTATTACATTTATTTACTTAAAATCTGTTTAGACGATAATACAAATGTATATATAAATTTTATGCGTAAACATGTTTAGTACCCTATAATATACAGTTAGGGCCGACCAGATGTGCTACATTTTCTCACTACCGACAATACTTATGTAAATTCATAGATTTCTTTAAAAACATTGTAAAATAATACCATCCTTTTTGATTTTATATATATATATATACATATATATATATATTTAATTTAGTTTGTAACGTACTCTTTAGATGTAAGCACCTGAGGAAGGCACTGTGCTGTCGAAACAATTGTCGTGTTACGATTAAAGATTAAAAGTGAAGATTAGAACCGTAGTTTTATTTCTATTTTATTGTTAAATTCTTAAGAAGCGTCTTTGCTTCAAGATCCGATAATAATTCAGCAAGCTCATCTTGCAGGTTGATGTCCACGTTTTCAATTTGAGCGGAAAATGGGGCAATAATCCATTCAGGGATGTCAATGTTTTCCAAATCAACAAAGCACAGTTTAAACTCGTCGCTTAATTTTTGAAGATGACTTGTTTATATTTCCAGGTCTTCTTCTTTTATTTTTAATTGTCGCAGATTTGAAAATTACTGATAATTTTTACGTAACAATAAAGATCTAAATAAGTTTAATTTTACTTGGAAGCCTAACAGTATTGTCCGAGCTTGGATAATTGTTACATCTTTTCCTTGCAGCCTAACGTCATTAAATTCCTTGCAGCTTTGTTTGAGCGTCATTAAATTCCGTCGGTGTGCAGAAGTAATTGGTTAAATACCTCGTCGTTTTCCTCACAAAGTTTGGAAAATAATCTTGATTTAATAGTAAAGCTTTATGTAACTCTGGACTCAGATATTTTACTACTAAGTTGTTTCTAAGCAACATACAATGAATAGTACGTATACCGGGCACTTTTTCCTTGAGAAATGTAGCAAAACCTAACGCTCTACCATAGCAGGTGCGCCATCTGTGGCTACTGCTATTATATTTTCAAGCGGAATATCATATTTATTTAAATATTCTTGTAAACATCCAACAATTGTCACTCTTTTTCCATCAGTTTCAAGATATTTAGCAAATAAAAATTCAACAATGACTTGTCCTTTCATTTTACTGAAATATCGAACGTACACCATAAGAATAGTAGAAACACCAAAAACAGATTCATCAAGTTGAATAGAGAACTTGCAATTTTTTAGCTCCGAAACTACAGTATTTTCTATTTCTTCTGTACGCCGTTTTACAGAATTTGCAATTAATGGCAAGGACTTTAAAACATTACCGGAGTCTTTTTTCATTACATCCTCAATGACGTCTTTAATTGCAGGTATAACAATTTCTTCAGCGAGTGTGTGTAGTTTTCCCTTCTTTGCTATATTAAGCGAAATCTTGTACGAAGCTATTAATCCTCCTTCAGTTTCAACTTCAAGTAGACTGCTTCATGGAACTTTTTATAGTTGGTCGACATGTGACTTTTGAAAAATTTTTTTGAAAAATTCAAGTTCTTCATTTTTTTTATCTGAGTGAACCCTTTCAAGATGACCTTTCATTTTCGACGATTTCATGTAGTCATTTCCAAAAGTTTTTTCGCATAGAAGACACAGGAATCGTTTCATCGTTTCATGTGTCGGTGAACAAATAAATCCAAATTTCAAAAAATGCAATGAATAATACCAACATTTCTTTTTGGAAACTGAACCTGCCATTTTTTAATTAGGGTTCTGTAAATAAGTTGAAAATAAGTTGGTATACTATACTAATCCATACTATTAATGCTTTACCTTCTTTTCTACATGTATTGATAATTAAAATTGATATCTAAACTAAATGAACAGTTTTATAGAAGCTAAACTATATCCAATACTATAAAAGTAGTAACAAACTGCATATGATATTTGCGTTTGTAACATCAACGCTCATGACATTTGGACAGGCGCACATATGCATATGACTCATAAGCCAGAAGTGCAGAGTTCGCGCCGCTGCGCGCTGGTACTTATACAGTAGTACCCCCATATCCGCGGGGGTTTGGTTCTGTGGTCTTCCGCGGATACTGAAAACCGCGGATACTGAAAACCGCGAATAGTAGCAAACGCTTTATTTTCGAGTACAATATGAAATATGAAGCAAAGTTAAAATAATGAAACAAGAAAAAATAAGTTATATAATATTTATTTAAAATAAATAAACAATAAATAAATAAATATTCTTGTGCTGTGGAACAAATAGAATTTAAGTTTAATAAATATATAAGTTCATACATATGTACATATAGTACATATTTACATACACAACAAGAAAATATACAACAAGAAAAACATTATCATCGTGAGCTACATATTCATTCATCTTCCTCCAAGTCCAAGTTAGCAGTCGATTGTTTACTTAGATCCGAAGCAAACGATGTTGATGGCTGTGCATTATCGATAGTTTTGTCGACTTTTTCAAAGAACATTGTTATTGGTAGTTGTCGTTCTTGTCTTTTCATTTCAATAAACAAATCCTCCAAAGGTTTCAAGGCTTCTGTTATAGTGCGAGTAATTTTTATACTGCGTTCCATTATTGGATCATATTCTACTATCTGTTCTTTTAATGTTTGAGCAGTTCGAAATATCGCTGAAAATTTTTCAAGCGTCCATGCTGGCGGTTCTTGTTGACCCTCATCCTCATCGTCACTCGCTTCTGGAGAAGATTTCACAAGGTCTTCCAATTCCTCGTTGGCGAATACTTGATCCTCTTCGTTTATGTAATCACTGAGTTCCTCTTGGGTTATATCGTTAAATCCTTCTCCATCTATTTTCTGCGCTATGTTAAATATCGTTATTAGATGTGAATTAATATCATGTGTGTCTTCAGAACTAAGAACGTTGTCATTCCACAGATTTTTCCAACATGCTATTATCGTTTCTGACTTTAATTCCTCCATCGCTCCTTTGATAAATAGAATTGCGTTAGCAATTGTAAATGACTTCCAGCATTCCATGAGCCCGATATCAGAGCATTCGTTAGCCATTGTATACAGCATTTCGAAAACCTGTCGAATATATATGGCTTTAAATCATCTAATGACACCTTGATCAAGGGGCTGAAGCAATGAGGTCGTGTTAGGTAGTAAAAAAAGCACTTCAACATTTTTATCTTCGGTGCCTAGTGACACAGGATGCCCAGGAGCATTGTCTAGTATCAGCAGCACTTTAAATGGTAATTCTTCCTTTTCCAAATATCTTTTCACTGGCGCAATAAAGCATTGATGAAACCATTGTGTAAATAGAACAGCCGTAACCCACGCCTTTCGATTTGATTGCCAAAACACAGGCAGGCAAGCTTTATCTTGGTATTTAAGAGCACGTGGATTCTGTGATCGGTAAACAAGTCCGGGTTTAATCATATGACCAGCTGCATTTGTACAAAATATCAAGGTAAGTCTATCCTTAATTGCTTTAAAGCCTGGTGCACTCTTTGCAGTCTTATGAATATAAGTCCGTTGAGGCATTTTTTTCCACATAAGACCACTCTCATCGCAGTTAAAAACTTGCTTTGGATGATAATTCTTTTCTGCAATAATTTGTTTAAATTTTTCTGGATACAGGGCAGCAGCTACATGATCAGCCGACGCAGATTCCCCTGTCATTTTTATATTTTTTAGATTAAACCGAGTTTTAAATCTATGCAGCCACCCCCTACTTGCTGTGAATGATTTTCCTTCCTCTTCAGTATAATCTTGGGGTTAAGTAACACTTTATTACGTATTGTGGTTGCAACTTTTGCAGTTTGAGGTGCACTAGAAAAACTACCTCGAATCTTATCTTTGTTTTTTAACACTTCTCGCATCGAAGATTCGTTTTTATTGTATATTTTAACAACAGTTGCAATAGTTTTTTTTTCTATTTCAATCATATTAATGATTTTTATTTTTTCACTAATAGTGAGCATTTCACGTTTTCTTTTTGGTTTAGAAGCCATTTTAAAATGATTTTCAAATTTACTTGCTTTATTTAAAAACTATTGCAAGCACTGTCTTGTCCGACAATTCGAATAGTACTAAACTCATAGTTAACAGGAGCGTTTATATGTACAAGTAAAAGCGAGTGGCACCTAAAGCACGTTCCAACTTGTTTATCATAAGAGAGCGCCTAATTCAGGGGATGACTCATATATACGACGATATATCGACAAATGCTCCTATAACTTTTATATTTATTGATATAACGCGTTTTCTGCTCATCATAGGTAAATCGCGGATGACTGAAACCGCGGATACGGAGTCAGCGGATAACGGGGTACTACTGTATACTTGTTTAAATATGCGTTTATTAATTTATTTTCTATAAAAAAACTGATATTAAGTCAATTATAAAAACATTCACAAATTTTACATACGCAGTTAGGTATTTGTGATTTGAGTATTAAGAATTGTTTTTCCTTCGACCCCCAATCGACCCCCTGGCTCAGATCGACCCCTACCTTTGTTAAATAGACCCCTGGAGGTCTATATAAACCACTTTGGCGACCTCTGCCCTAGATAAATTTTCTTTGTCTTTTTTATATTTAGTTGTTTGTATTTGTAAAACTAATGTTTAAAAATACTAGTATAGTGCATTTTTAACGCAATAATTAAATTTAATAAGTCAAGAAATAAAGTAATAATTAAAGAATTACAGAACAATATTGTAAGGTTGTCTGGTATTATTCTAAATTTGCTATCTCCAGCTCACACCATTCCTACAATTTAGTGGCGTAGAATTACAAGAGTCTTCTGCTTTTTCAGCGATATTAGTCAAGTGATATTAAGAAAAGTTGTACCCTATCATCCCAAACAAGTAATAGAGTGATGGTGTCAAATCTAGGCTGTATGAAGGATAAAGTAATTTCGAATTCTTACTTCACAAAAATTTAAGCTCTTCCAAGCTCTTCTGATACATTTTAATGAAAAGCCTCTTGAAGCTTGAAAAAAATTTTGAAGGCAAATTTATTAATTTCTGATTTTTAGTGCTATTATTGTAAAACCTAAAGTGATATTCGAAGTTTATACATGTATATAAGGGCGCCATCAGTCGTACTGAATTATTAATAATGGTGTAGCATTGTCAAAATTTCTAATTTGTGCTGATCGCTTTTAATTTGTAAATCAAGAAGATATAACAATTTAAGTATGATTAGATACTGTAATATGTACATAAAATGGGTAGTTCGATGAAATATACAAAATATTTCAATTTTTATTTCTTTATCCATACCAAAGACTACTATGAAGAGTAAAGCAAAAATTTCGACCTACCTCAATTATAATTCAAAAATATTACATTTCAAATTATGCAATCACATCGTGCTACTGTTCAGTCCACTTTTTAAATAAAAACAGAATTGGTATACATGTGAAACGGCTTTTAATGTCAAAAGATATCAAAAAACAATGCAAATTGTGGATACAGAAAGAAATAAAAATGGTATATTCAAAAAAAAAAACTTAAAGTTACTGTTAAAATAATCCATATGACGCTTAGAAATAAGTAATTAAACTTTTAGTTTCAAAAAATTCTATTTATTATAAATATCACTACAATATTGTTTCGCCATACAATGGCTTCATCAGGTGGATGAATACCATTGTATGGCGAAACAATATTGTAGTGATATTTATAATAAATAGAATTTTTTGAAACTAAAAGTTTAATTACTTATTTCTTAGCGTTATAATGCAGTTTCAACAAGTATCTCCTTCGTCAATTAACTATTTAATCCATATGAGATGTCCGATAATTTTCGATACAATAGACAGGTAAATTCGAGAAGAAGTACTACAAAGAAGTCATGAACAACATAAGACCCACAT
This sequence comes from Melolontha melolontha, assembly GCA_935421215.2. Classification (NCBI taxonomy): domain Eukaryota; kingdom Metazoa; phylum Arthropoda; class Insecta; order Coleoptera; family Scarabaeidae; genus Melolontha; species Melolontha melolontha. The sequence goes on along the minus strand of OW285237.1, from coordinate 158,903,791 downwards.
AAAGAAAGATTTAAAGAACTTCTAAGTTATCTTTGTAAGTTAACAACATTGTAACTAATAAAATCATCTTCCATCCACATTTAGTGAACCTTATTTACAATAAATTTCACAGAATTTTAAACGAAATTATTAGAAAAAGGCTTAAAATCAAACCCTGATATTAATAATATGAATGACATTAACAACCTAGCAGTAGATTTAGAATTAGTTCGGAAACCAAGGAAACCTTGGAAAAAGAACAAATACAGAAAATAAAAGAAACAGAATATATGAAATTAAAAAACAATACCAATAGTAAATATGAAAACCAAGTAACAAAAATTATAAGAAAGAAATTAAATAATAACAATCTTGTTATTACAAAAGCAGGCAAAGGTAATACAGTCACTATCATAGAAAGAACTAAATAATAATGATTAAAAAAAACTAAAAAATAATTACCAAATGAAAATAGAAAGCCTTATAAACCATAATAATACTAGTCTAACGGCCGGTATTATCAATGTATTTAAAAGGACATATATGTTAAATGGCATTTGAAAGAAACGCAAATGTATTAAACATGTTTAAAGGAAAATTTAACTCTAAATTCGCATTTAAACCTAAATGTCCAAATTTGACCCTCAAGTATTAAAAGGAGAATTAATGCATGCGTATTTCTGTATATGCATGTTTGTATTTACTTCTGTAACTTAGATCATTTCTGTGTAGGTATAGTAAGCGCCAGATAAATTGGCGAGCGGAGGAGTAAGTTCGCGCAGGATTAGTATTAGGGAGATTTGTATTTAGTTTTGCATCAATTTGCAAGATACCATAGGTGCTGTAAACTATACATCTATCACTTAATAAATTAATAATTTATTAGAGTAAAATATATATCAGAATAATTGAAACATACATGAGTAGGTAAACCCCACCAGTTTTGTATAATACAAAGGTATTTTTAATAATATAAAATATTATTAAAAATCTGGTGTGAAGAACACAAATACAGGTTCACTATTAATATTAAGCGCTGAATTTACTTCTACGCCCGGTCTGGATAATTTCTGTGATGTGGCGATGTGGTTCTTTTTTGTGAGTGTGTCTGGAAATATTCTTTCTCCAGCAGGGGCGTACCGATGAGCCTGTAGAAAGGCGAAATACGTATCTACGTCTCTGGGGAGAGATATGTTCAGACACGTTCACAAAAATATTAATGTATTTGTGTTATTCACACCAGATTTTTAATAAAATTTTATATTATTAAAAATACCTTTGTATTATAAAATATATAACTTGGACGTTTATAAAAAAACTCCTCTCGTCATCTTATTTGGCGCTTGCTATATTTACATATATTGTAGGCTATATATTTTATGTTCAATATTAATTTCTCTGCGTATAAATTTTCAAAATTTATTGCGATTTTTCTAAGAGAATTTCATAGTTGTATGAATTTTTTATTTCTTGTAAATGTTTCTAATATATTAATGCAACTGTTAAATATTGTTTGCTTTTTGAATACAGCATACAGAACTGTATACATCAATTAAAAAACATTTTACAACTAAAACAATTCTAAGGAAACATATAACATATTAAAGATCTGTACATTTCATAATACAGAACCCCTAAAAGGGGTTTTACACGGTCAAAGAAATTTATGAATTTATTCACGAAGAAGTTCATGAATTTATTGAAAATGCATGCTTGTATTACATAATCAAATTTTTGATTAAAGTTAACCAGAAAATAGTGACTTTTTCTTACTACCAACCTGTTTGTGTTTGTACTTATAAGTTGAGTAGGTTACGTCAAACGTATGTTGATTTTTGTACAGTGAAAATAATGACTAATTATTATAAGCCTTTACTATTTTCACTTGATCTATTTTCTCTTTTATAACGATAACCACTAATACCTACATAACCACTAATTCTCACGATAACCTCTACGATAACACAACTATTACATTACAGCCAAAGTTGGCAATAATTTTAAAACCAATATGTAACCATAATTCCCAAAAAAATTTACGAAATATTAGACCTGGTTCGAATTCGTGAATTTCTTCACGAATTTATTGTCGTCAAGAAATTCACGACAATTTTGTGTATTACACGTTTCAATAAATTCAAGGGCAGAAAATTCATGAATTTATTTGACCGTGTAAAGACGTATTAATTTAAGGGATACTTAATTTAAATGTCTTTTAACTAAAACTACTTTTAATGTCAGTCAATAATACCGGCCGTAAGAATAAAACCCTAAAGGCCAGTATTATAAACAGCCAATAAATCTCTGAATAACAATTTGCCAATAAATTTATTCAACGGATAAATTTAAATGTGGTATTATAAAAAATGGGAGCAAGTAAAATAAGTATTTGTAGAATAACTTAATAGCTACTACCTATTTTGTAGTTTAGCATTGCCATAAACGATGGAGCCACTGAATAATATGAAAAAATACAACAAATCCTAATTATTTACTATTTATTTTTGTTTATATTTGTATTAGTATCAAACACATACAAAATATAAAATTTTAAAAATAAGGTTATGCTTATTTGAACAAAGTAGTGCAAACAGCTGTTCACATTTAACCAATGAATAACATTTAATAACACGATCTTCCAGCGTGTAAATTAATTGGTAGATTTACTTGCTTGGTTTCCTTATTCGCTATTTATAATATCCAATCTAAAGAGTAAATTAAATTTACTTTCTGCAGATTTTTGTCATGAATCCTAGTACACCAAGGCTCTATGCTGATCTAAATTAAATAAAAATTACACCCCGAGGAAACCGATAGTATCATATGCAAATGCCCTCTCATACATATTTTGTAAATATCAAAGTCAAACATTACCAGAAAAAAATCAATTTTAAATAAAAATAACCTATAAAAATTACCATAGAATTAATTAATAAACGAAACTGATAATGTCAGAAACCGAATTATGTGTATGTACACTACATTATAAAAAAAATTGAAAACCAAAAACTTGAAAACAATAGTCTAAATATTACCTAACTTTTTGACAAAAATCGTAATATAACGTGCTGCTCAACTGTAATTTAACGTTCTATTTCTATAGCCTTAAAAAATTAACTCTCATACATATTTACACTCACATTAAAGCAACAAAAATATTCCAGTATACTAGGACACCATAAAATCAACAACGCTACGCCACAAACTAATTTCAGAGACCTTTATTTTTATCCTTGTGCGTGCATTCTTTTACTCTTTATCTACTTTCGGAGCAGCAAGAATACGAAAACCGCGAGAAGGGGAACCTTTATGGCTACATTATTTAAATTAAATTTCTACATTTTCTTCGGGGCGATTTTCTTTTTTAAAATACCGAGGCTCAACTAACAAATACGTCGAATTATTCCAACGACATCACGTAAAAATTATATTAATTAGAACGACCATAAGAAGTGATACTATCGATAAATCACTCTATTTTACTAGGAAGACTTTTACAGAATAAAATGTGGGTAGATCAGTAACATATTATTCAAAGATCTTGCGTAATTTAAAATATGATGTTTCTATTATGTTCTTAATAAAAACATATAAAATATATTCATTTTGGAAATTGTCAGTTATTTATATTTTAATGGTATATTACGTAGGCAAACTAGCAATAATCTTCTACACAACTAACTAATACGTTGCTGACATCTGTAAATTTATATACGGATGTATATACAGGGCATCAATTAAAAACCAAATCATATCAATAACTATACCGGGTTTTTCCTATGTCATTACACTCATTACACATAGGTACAATACATTGACTTTTTTCATTTAACCTTACACATAGGCATAAATGTATGGTGGTGGCATAGTAGGCAACTATAACACACTAGTAACATTTTTCAAATTGTCAAATATTTCTATTCTTCATTCATACTTAAATCTTAAACTAAATACATTTGATTGAAAAATACATAATTTATTTAAAACAGTTAATTATCCCAACAGCAGCATACCTTCTGCTAAGACAATTTTAAATATTTTTAACAAATTCAAAGAAGATGGATAGTATTACTTTAAAGTTGAAATATATCTAAGATAGTAAAATTAGTGTATCAAAAAAAGTAGAAAATAACAAGTGTTTATTTGAAAAGTCAATCCATATGATTTACTGAGAACATTTTGAAGTATGTCGTAAATTAAAATTTACTACTTACCCTACGAAGTCGTATATTTTGACAGTTTTATACATACAAATAAATATCAAATAATAGGTATTTATTGAAAACTATAACAAATGTTGAAAATGTTGTCCTTCAAGATCAATGCACTTTAAAATCCCCGTTCAAAATTTCTGATGATATTCTGCAACATTACTGGATTGTTATTAATTTCTATGCATTTCTGTTCGATTCTCTGTAGCATATCAGTTAAATTCAATATAGGTGTTCGAAATATGTTATTTTTTAGATAAGGCCACAAAAAGAAGTCGCAAGGTGTTAAATCGCATGAACGTGTAGGCCAGCAATTTCAGTATTTCGACTAATTATACGCTCATCAAAAAATTCTCTTAAATAATTCAAAGATTCTGCAGTACAGTGGTGCTCCGTCTTGTTGGAAATATGCATTTTGAAGTTCATCATCATGCAACTGATTGACAAATGGTTGTAAAATTTCCGTACGGTACCTTTGAGCAGTTAACGTTCCCTGAAAAAATATTGGTCCAATGATTCGCCTTTGGCTTATCGCTGCCCAAACACCAATTTTCTCTGGATGTAGCGATTCTTCATTAATTACATGTGGATTTTCACTACTCCAAAAACTTGTATATTGTGAATTTAGATATCCCGTTTTATAAAACCATGCTTCATCAGTAAAGACGACCCTTTGCGAAAGTTCTCCATTATTGTTCATATTTACAAACCAATTACATAACTGTAGTCTACGTGGGTAATCAATTTCTAACAATTCTTGCACTGCTGTGCCACGGTATGGATAAAGTTGCATATATTTTTTTAATAAATTGTGAGTTGTACGAACAGAAAGGTTTATTTGTTGACTCAAATGTCGAACAGATGTTTGTGGTTCATTTTCCATTATTTCTTCAACACGATTAACAACTTGAGGTGTACGTTTCTTAACTGCTCCGCTGCCTGATTTTCTTAAGAGACTACCAGTTTCAGAAAAAAGTTTTAAAGTTCTATCCAAAGTATTCTTAAATTGTATATAACCTATTACAAAATGTTGAAACTCAACTTGAAATTCTACCATGCAATCTTGAACTGAATAAACCCATAAACCATCAATTTTATTACCACTTCGAAAATAAGCCTGGACTAAAAAAATTTTATGTTCTAAAGTGAAAGCCATTTTAAAACTGAGAAGCAATTTATTTAAACCAGAATCGACGCACGATTATTTTGTGCACTAACTGATATTTGTGATTGACATTATCAAATGTCATTTGGATTTACGTTTACGGAACAACAAACACATACTAATATATTTGCGTCTTATTCTATCAAAATTTCTAAGTAAGCTAGATTGACTTTTCAAATGATCACTTGTTATAACAAAAAAGTATAAATAGATTTTACCATTTTATGAACTCCTCATATTACTTCTAATGAATTACTAAACGTAACTCACATATTGGGGGAATTTCAGTAACACGATAGAAACAACTCGTGGTATTTTACGAATAAGTAGTTTTATAAAATGGAGAAATTTATATTAAAAAGCAGTAGTGGGAAATAAATATGTTACTATTTCCTTAATAATTCCTGACAGTATCACTACTGGAATTGAGGAAGGGGAGACACAATGAACAAACTTTTGGAATCTGTTAAAGCAAGGCTATTTTCATATGAAGGAGGATCAGTTACTAGAGCAGCTACAGTTTTACACCCTCGATTTAAAAGAGAAGGTTTTCGTAGTACTGAAAATCCTACCGGGGCTACTTCTTTTCTAGATGTTTAATATTATGAAGAAAATAGAACCTGAAAATAAAGAACAAATGTCTGTAATCCAAACAGATATTAGTCCACATCAAAAGTCGCTTTCATTATTTGGATTATTGCAAGAAAGAATCAGAGAAAGCAAAATCAATTACAGCTGATGCAATAATAACTAAAAGGCAATACCTCGAAAGGCCAAATTCAAGTCAGGACTTAGATCCTCTTTTATTTTGGAAGGTAAGTTTAAAAAGAAGGGTAACTGCATTTTTCATTTAGATTTTCTTTTAGGTAAGAGGAATGGAGCTGAAACCCATAAAACAATGTGCTAGGAAATACTTTCGTATTCCAGCGAGTTCAGCAGAAAGTGAGAGTGTCTAGTATAGCTCGAAAAATGTTAATATAATAATGTGCCTAAATAAAAATATTAATAAGTAACCTAAGTATTTATTTCATTAAAATTACATCCAACCTTTTCCTATTAGCTAAAGAAATAACTAAAATCTAACTATTAATGATATGCATGTTTAATACAAAGGTATTTTTAATAATATAAATATCATTAAAAATCTGTTGTGAAGAACATTAGAAAGAACATTTAATAATATTTATATTATTAAAAATACCTTTGTATTATACAAAACTGGTGGGGTTCTACCCACTCATGTATGTTTCAATTATTCTGATATATGCATGTTTAAGCGTTTAAAGGGAAATTATTTAGATTGTAATACAGAAAATACATGAAACTCTTTAAATCTGTTACGGAACTGTTCATTTAGCAAATTAAACATTATATCACAAAAATCATTACATTTGAATTCTTTCAGGGTTTTGAACACCGAACTGTACGATACTCCAAAATGCCTAGCTACATCTAAAAGTGATCCTACAGACCGTTTTTCTACAAAACACAGGATATTCAGCTTCATGTGTTCTGTTAATACGTGATTGGTTTTGTTCTTTTGTGGGAATTTAGAAAACAACCATTTTCTTTGACTTTGTTAAAAATATTTAAAATTGTTTTCGTATAAGCTACATTTTTTACTGATAAAAAGAAAAACAAAAACTCGGTATATGTAGATTAATAAATAACTTTAGTTTATTTGCCTTTGTTATTAAATACAAAAATTAAAAATTAAATAAATGGTGTAATTTCAAGAGATCACAGCTCCAAACTATTGAAAATATGTAAATACGCTCATTTAGTCAATAAGTCACAGATAGTCACTAGATGCAAACAAACCGGGTTATACATGTAAATCTCCATATACCAAACGTGAAAATATCTTTTTCTATTTTGCGTCCATAATGAACTCATTATGTATCGAATTAAGGTATCGATGCCAAGGTAGCGATTCCAAGGTATCGGTTCCAAGGTATCGATTCCAAGGTATCGATTCCAAAGCATCGATACCTATCGATACCTTACCGATTCCGGTACTCAGAATCGATACCGTGCATAGACCCGATACATCGGTAAGTATCGATACCTCGATTGGTATCGGTACCCGATACCGAAAACGTCGGTATCGCCCAGCCCTACCACCCACTATACTTATACCCTAAGCAATGTAATAAAAATTTTAAATTAATGTGAATCCAAAGAATTATGATAATTATATAATCAAGTAATTTAAAACATACATGTTTCAAATTACTTTGTTATTCGATATTCGACATTAGGTTTGTCCGATAAGGAGTGGAGACACGTCCTAAAAGCAGCTTCCACAAGTTGTTGTTGTATCTGTCGGATGGAAGTACCTGGCTTATTCTTGCACTTGTTATTGAGACGGTGATAGTTGTTTTGGCGTTCGTGATCGAGCAGCGCTGAATGTGCTTCTACGATCTCTGCCTTAATAAATTATATAATATAGGAAGGTTGTTGAATTGTGAAAGTATATCTCCAGTATATAAAGTATATAAGTATCCAGTATATAAAGTATATCTCCAGTTCATATATTTTGTTCTCCACATCCGATTTTTAATAGCATTTTATTTTATTAAAAATGTTTTCGTTTAAATAATTATATTCATGAAAATAGGTCTTGAATGAGCTATAGTATTTTTTGCAATTAGCGTGGCTAACAGCCCTATTAAAGCACTCAAAATGAACGATTTAATAAATCATTAAAGCATAAAACTTTTAGCGGATTCAGTTTTAAGTTGGTCACACTACGTCTATAAGTCAATAGTCATAGTAATAATTTAAGGTTATGGTTAAACTGACAATTAATATACATTTTATTATACGGTAATTATATTTACAATACAATAATAAATATTTTATTATGAAGAGTAAAATGTCAAGTTAAATTAAGTCAACCAAATGCAACTAAATTCAAAAATTTTAATTTTGTTCTGAACATACGAGGACGTTATCAACTGCCTTAACGTTTCCCTAAATTATCTAATTTCTCACTTTCTCTTAAAAAAATAAATTAACAAAACTAATTGCTAAAAAAATTGCATAAAAACCCGTTTCAGCACTTGCTTTTTAAACTTGAATTCGTGCTTTAAAACGTGTCTTATGAAACTTATTTTTTAATATACTATAAGATTATTGTGGATTATTGAGATTAAATATAAAATAAAGACATATTGAAATATATAGACTGTATTTTAAACGGGAACATTCTATTCTAAATAAAAGAAGAAGGAGTCCCAAAGTGTTTAATAAAATTTTTAGTCTCAGTTCGAAACTAGAAATTTATTTTTCAGTTGTATGAAAACTATACTTTCACGAAAATTGAGAAATTAATTTAGACAAATAATTTTAACTTACTTTAAGTTCCTTCCCAATAATTAAGAAAGAAAATGGAACATTCCATTAAAAAGATTGAGTTATCAGGCAACAATATTTAATTCCTGAATATATAAAACAATAACATTATCAATTTCATAGACAAATTCAAACAGAAATAAATTTCATGCAATTATTCGTTTGCATGAATAATTACAGAAACAAATCAGTAAAATATCCAGAATTTAATTTTGGACAAAAATAAATGCTCCAAAAAGTTATTATTGTTATATTCAATCTCTAGCCATTACAAATCGAATTTATTCGTTTTTTTCTGAGTTTTCACATAGATATGTAAATATAGAATGTTTATTAACTAAAATTCAAAACACGACTTCAATATATTCATGGTCAGTATTTGCATATAAATGTGAAATATTTGGGATTTTTTATTCTCTTTGATATGCAATTGCATGATGAATGTAAATAGAACGTGCTCTATTACTTCAAAGCAGATATGACGAAATATATACATAATTTTTGTAATTCGAATGTTTGTTTTTTTACTGTCGCATTGCAAAGCATGTTTTTCATATTCTGAAAATTATATTTTGGGATTATTTTTAAAGATTACCTACTAAAAAACCCCCAATTAAGTCACTTTTTGTTTTGTTAAGTTATCTGGAAAGGCGCATATTACATAGGTGGTTGTAATAGGTACAACAGACTTCTCAGTGGGCACTCATAACTAGTACTTGCAAATTATTATAAGCTACTTGCGTTTTATTTAAAACTAACTAGTTACTAATTCAACTAATACAATTTTGACATTTGTCATTTTTTGACTAGCAATGTAATTTTTCCTTAAAATTTTTTTTTACTTAATAAACAATACTACTAAATAATATACACATTGCAAGAAAATATTTTTATTGTTGAAGCATATATCCGATCTTCACAATTTCTTAACGGAGAATAGCAATATTCCTACGTGGAATGTAAGCGACAGTTTTACTTGCAGTTTCTTAATAGAGTTATGGATAATACCGCTTTACATCATCACATTCGTCTAGTCGTGGAGAAGTTTCGGGCTGCAGGATCTGTGTTAAAAGGCAAAAGTTCTGGTAGACCACGTACACAGCAAAATATTGTTGAACACGCAGAAAACCATGTTAGAGAAAACCCACATGCATCAGATCATCGTTTATCAGTTCAAACAAACATATCTTCCAGTACCGTCCATAGAATTTTAAAGCGTCGTTTACAAATGTAGCCACACAACGTATCGATTGTTTAATATATCTTACCTAGCTCTGTTGAACAATCATGCTAGTGGGCTTAATTATTGAAACTTCTTTCAAGAAAAATTAAATATTGAGGAAATTTTTCATCTAAGTTTTTTTACAGATGAAGTATGGTTTCAATTAAACGGGTTTGTAAATAAACAAAATTACAGGACATGGTCTATAAACAATCCAAACAATCACATCGAAGTTCCTCTACATCCTGTTAAAGTTGGAGTATGGTTAGTTGTAACTCGTTGTAGAAAAATAGGGCCAATATTTTTCACAATAACATTAACAGCCAACGATACCAAGAACAGTTATTAACACCATTTTTAACTCAAGTACAACGAGACGAATTCAAGAAAAATGGGGCTACAGCACATACAACTTGTGAAAAGTTAGCGGTTTCAGAAGTTTACTTCCCTCATCAAGTTACCAGCAGAGGTATTTGGCCAGCCAACGTGACCATATCTTACTGTTTTATATTTTTCTGTTTTCGGATTGCTAAAAAATGAAGTATATAAAACAAGAATAAATAACCTAAATGACTTGATGAATACAATTACAATTAAATGTAATGAAATAACACCATATGTATTGCAGAATTTTTGACAACCAACATGAAACGTCGTATTGCATTATGGATTCAATAGAATGGTGACCATTTTGAACACTCGTTATAAATTATAATAATTAAAATTTCTACAAATTAGTTATTTACCTTGATTATTTGATTAATATTCCATCTTTAAAGCTTTCTTATTAAATAAATTAATAATCTAATTGTACTTGTTATTAATTTAATCACCATATCTCTGGATGATAAATTTTGACAGTGACCGGTAGTGACCTTCATACCATTTAATCTATCCACATTTCAAGAATGCAAAACATCATAATATATAGGAGAAATTCATGGGCAACCAGAAGTAATTCTTTTTGAAACACGTTTTATATATAACACCGTGTAGTATCTGAGAAATTATTGCTCGTATCAAAACCAGAATTCTGAACAAATTATTATAACACTTTGTCATATGATTCCGTCTAATATTTTTAATTTATTTATATTGTGATACATCTTCTGTTCGGTTCGTTTGTAACGGTAATTAAAAATCTATATTAATAAAAAGTACACTAAACAACACTTTAAATATAACTATTATAAACAATACTTACGTATATTAATTTATATACATATTTATTACTAAAATATTTATTTGACAGCGATTACTAGTTGAATGAGTCATCCTTTCCCTCGATGGCTTACATAGTCCTTGCTTACTTGAAAATAATCTGAGTCTCCTGGGTTTCTTCGGTCTTCTAGAGCAACGGTTCGCAACCAGCAGCCCGCGGGTCGTATGTGGTCCGGACTCCGCCTTGATACGGCCTGCAAGCACATCTTGGATATTCCATATAAAAATGTCAAAACTACTGAACTGTCTTTCATTAGCTGCACATCAAACAATTTTTAGATTTGAGGAAAGAAATTTGTAACTTCATGGAGATGAAAGGAAAGCTATAGACGCGCTTTCTACCCACCACTGGATTGTATATCTTGGTTTTTTGACTGATTTGACTGCCGAACTAAATCTACTCAACACACTCTTACAGAGAAAAAAAAAATTATATGCAATATGTATTCAGGTGTGAAGTCATTTGAGATGAAACTAAAACTGTTTATCAAGCATACGGATGTGGAAGTAGCAGGGATGAATTTTGAATGGCAGAATACTAAAATTTAAAATGTGTTAATACAACTCCAAACTGAGTTTGAACATCGGTTCGCTGACATCAAAAGAAAATTATCCGTAAAATGAAGTTTTTCAGATAATGTATCAAGAAATTTGCAAATAAATTTGATTGATCTGCAAAGTAATACCACACTTAAAACGCCTTTTTATAACACAACGAACTTGGATTTCTACGGAAGTTTGCCTTCTGAAAATTACAGGGAATTGAAAAAGTTTGCTCAAATCGCAATTACCATAAAAATAACAGTGTTCGCGGTTAACTGATGCACATTTGGACGCAATACTGCGGCGTCTCCACGTCTAAAATGCAAGCAGACACAATTTCCGTTCTGAAGAAAGTAATCTGGGTACTCCATCGTGGCGACACGTTATCCATTCCTAAATCATCTTGAAAAAATTTTAATACTGTGGCTTCTATGTGCTAAGACCTGTTCCACGACTTTCTTGATGTTTCTGAAATTCCTTAGACCAAAATTTGACTATAAAGTATGAAGACGGATCTTCTTTATACACGTTAGTCATCCCCCATATTTTTGTCCTTCTTTCCTTAAGAATTTTATCACGCTTCTATGTTCTAACTGAATTTCACTAATTTTTGGTTAAATAAAGCTTTTGTAAAAACAGTAAAACCCTCTGGATTTGGACTAGATTTGCCGTTGTCACTTAATTTTTTCATTGCTAGATAGATAATATAAACATTTCCCCTCGTATGTAAAACTTTACCTAAAGCTGTTTCACGAAAGAAACAGAACAGTGCGACCGAGTTCTTTGATAAATGTCTTGTACAATATAATATTGTTATCTCCATTGTCAAGTTTTGTATAAAGGGGAACTTTTCGTATAAATTATGTGGAGAATGTGGTCGAAACACAAACATCCCACAAATAACACCGAAGGTCGTATATAAACTCATTCTTAGGTGGTAGTAACAAAAACACACCACCTTAAATACGCACGATAACCACTACAGTTTACACACATCGGGAAATGAGATAGACGGAAACACAAGGGAAGTTTAAAACATCAGAGCGTAAGCAGTGTTATTGCAGTCTGAAAAGTGCCTCGGTTTCGGTTTATTTGGCGTTAAATCCGCCAAGGCCGGATATTGTTTGACCGAAATTTCAGCAGTAACTGACGCAAAGTCTAAAGCTGGATTAAAGTTTCAACTTTAGGTGGAGCGACAACAATGAAATTGTAATGCTATATATTTGTTTCAAATTCGAGTTGATGGTAAAAGTTCGAACTTTTTTCTGTCTTTTTCTATTCTTTCATTAAAAATCGTATCATTTTAATCGCAAAAAAATTAATTGGAAATAAATAAGCAATGTGTTGTCATAAATATTTCACAAAAAAAGTGGAAACAATCAATGCAGCTTTTTTAAAAGTTAACAGGTTTAGAGAAATCAGAGCGTATTATTATAATCCATTTTTAGTTCTCGAAACTTAAAACTTAAACTTAAACTTAAAAAGGCAAAGATATCGTTCACGTACAAACAAGCATGGATTTCTTTATGATGAGATAAGATAAAATACTGGGATAAAATTTCAGTTCTGGTTCGATTAATAAAACACTCGATAATTAGGAATTAACTACACCGTGTCCGGAAAGAATGGAGTATAGCGAACTAAACTGAAACAACAGATTTTATGAAATAAAATGTTTGATGTCTTACATAAGAACATTTTTGAGAAATAATTAATTAAATGTTCGTTACTGCATCCACAATATAAATATTTAAACAATCCGAAAGTTCAATTGGATTTAAACAACATTGTCATTTTATTAATAAATAAAACACACATAAGATGTTTTAGATTTACACTTTATTAATAAAATAATGACAGCTGTTTCGCTAACACAGTAGCTTCTTCAAATTCAACTTAAGACTAAAGATACATACAAGATACAGCGTTAATCAGGTAGTTGACCCAAGTTAAAATTCTAGGAACTATTACATTTATATTTTGCTTTTTGAAAACTATACCATGTCCTACTTGTGTGAGGTTTAAGTATAAAAATATAGTATAAGCAACTAAGAAACAATATTTCAATGAGTGAACAGATTTAACAGTGGGGATGAATTTAAGTCTAATTTATCGTTTAGTAACATTTCTGAGTTTTTAAGTCTATTAATTTCTAAAGATTCTAAACAGTTTAGTTTTCTACCTTTATTGTCTACATGTATGGTGTCGAATTGTAAATTAAATTCGTGCTCATTCTCTATTAAATGATTAGAGTAGGTTGAGTCAGTTTTCTTATTGATATAAGAATGATAGTGGTCTTTGATTCGTTTTTTAAATGTTCTACCTGTCTGTCCAATATATGTTTTGGTACATGATCCGCATGATAACTTATAGACTCCTGATTTATTGTCTTTGGTAGTTTTTTCTTTATTATTTTTAATATATTTGGCTAGATTATTATTAGTTTTATAAGCAATATTAATGTTTTCATTTTTAAGGAATTTTGATAATTTAAGTTGCTGTTGACCTATGTAAGTAAATGATTTAAAGTGCTTGTCTGGCTCCACTTTAATGATCGGGTACACCTCCCTTAATAATTTATTGACTGATTTTTTAACAATTAATTTATCTATTAGATTTGGGTCATATCCGTTGTTGTGAGCGATTTGTTTTATAATATTAAGTTCTTTATTATAGTCTTCATTGGACATCGGGATGTTAATAAGTCTATGTGTCATGCTGTGAAAAGCCGCTACCTTGTGTTGGACCGGGTGGTTAGATTTATTATGTATCGTGGTATCTGTATGAGCCACTTTGTGGTAAATAGAAAAATGGACCCTATTGTTTACACGTTTTAAAGTGAGATCCAGAAAGTTTATACTATTATTTAAGCTCCTTTTCTATCGTAAACGTGATATTAGGATCAATGAAATTGATAAATTCATAAAGAGTGTTCAACTGCCTATCTGTACCTGAACACTCTTTATGAATGTATCAATTCCATTGATCCTAATATCACGTTTACGATAGAAAAGGAGCTTAAGAATAGTATAAACTTTCTGGATCTCACATTAAAACATGTAAACAATAGGGTCCATTTTTCTATTTACCACAAAGTGGCTTTTAATAATAAATCTAACAACCCGGTCCAACACAAGGTAGCGGCTTTTCACAGCATGACACATAGACTTATTAACATCCCGATGTCCAATGAAGACTATAATAAAGAACTTAATATTATAAAACAAATCGCTCACAACAACGGATTTGACCCAAATCTAATAGATATATTAATTGTTAAAAAATCAGTCAATAAATTATTAAGGGAGGTGTACCCGATCATTAAAGTGGAGCCAGACAAGCAGTTTAAATCATTTACTTACATAGATCAACAGCAACTTAAATTATCAAAATTCCTTAAAAAAGAAAACATTAATATTGCTTATAAAACTAATAATAATCTAGCCAAATATATTAAAAATAATAAAGAAAAAACTACCAAAGACAATAAATCAGTAGTCTATAAGTTATCATGCGGATCATGTACCAAAACATATATTGGACAGACAGGTAGAACGTTTAAAAAATGAATCCAAGACCACTATCATTCTTATATCAATAAGAAAACTGACTCAACCTACTCTAATCATTTAATAGAGAATGAGCACGAATTTAATTTACAATTCGACACCATACATGTAGAAAATAAAGGTAGAAAACTAAACTGTTTAGAATCTTTAGAAATTAATAGACTTAAAAACTCAGAAATGTTACTAAACGATAAATTAGACTTAAATTCATCCCCACTGTTAAATCTGTTCACTTATTGAAATATTGTTTCTTAGTTGCTTATACTATATTTTTAAACTTAAACCTCACACAAGTAGGACATGGTATACTTTTCAAAAAGCAAAATATAAATGTAATAGTTCCTAGAATTTTAACTTGGGTCAACTACCTGATTAACGCTGTATCATGTATGTATCTTTAGTCTTAAGTTGAATTTGAAGAAGCTACTGTGTTAGCGAAACAGCTGTCATTATTTTATTAATAAAGTGTAAATCTAAAACATCTTATGTGTGTTTTATTTATTAGTGATATGGATTTACATCAAGCAAAGGTCGAAACAATTAAAGAATTGTCATTTTATCATAGTAGAGACTATCGTTGCTAAGGAAATGCTGTCAAACTTGAAAAGTCAAAACGCAGGACGTTTTGAAATTCCTGAAGAAATTGTAAAAAGAAAACGGAAAAAGTAACACGAAATTTGTTACTGAAGAAATCGAGAGACGCCTATGACAGAGAATATGACAAATTACTATACGGAATGGCAGAAAACTTGTTAGAACATATTAATGAAACTGTGTTGCTTGGATATTTCGGCGATCTCATTGAAATATTTTCTCCGAATTCCTTATGGTCCAAATATTCAATGGTAAACAAGACTTTAATGGTAAATAAGAATACTAACATCGCTAATTACCATACGTTAAGATAATATTTGAAGCAGGGGTCAAAAAGATACCAGCCAAAAAAGTCCAAAGTTTTGTATAGAGAAGATGTTCTAAAATTTATTCAAAAGGATACCAGCCAAGAAAGTCCAAAGTTTTGTATAGAGAAGATGTTCCAAAATTTATTCAAAAGGCATCGAATGAAACTTTTTTAATAAACCCAGTTGCATTAATATTTGGTGTATTGGTATTTAGTGGATGTCGACGGCAAGAATTGCGAACATGCTAGTTACTCACGTAGAAAATAGAAAATCAGTTTCCGTGGTAAACGTACCAGAGACAAAAACCGATAAAAATCGCGTTTTTGGCATTGTTGACGAAGACCAAATGAACAGTTTGAAGCTGATAATAGACTACATGTCTGCAGCCATTTGTTGTTCAGAAAAAGGCCTTTTTCCGACCTATAGGCAAGGTTGCTGTATTGTACAGCCAGTTCCGTTCATCATTGCGAAATATACGGGTTTGAGCGATCCTGATTAGGGATGCAATCGATACATCGATGTTTCCAAACATCGATGTATCATTCATAAACATCGATGTTTTAGTATCGATGTCGAAATCATCAACTGTTCAATAAATTCATTCAGAATGTTTCTATACCTCTCAGCATTGATTGTGAAATTAAAAAAAATAGGGCCAACAACTCTGCGGCGAGAAACTGCTAGCCAAACGCCAAGTTTCGCATTATGGAGAAACGATTCAATAAAAATATGAGGATTTTGACTACTCCACATTCGAGTATTTTGGGAATTGACAAACACCGAAAGATGAAACCATGCTTCATCAGAGAAAAATGGCAAATTTAGCAGGTCATCGTCTTCTATTAAGCTATTTGCAAACCGCTGGCAGTACGCACGACGTCTAGGGTAGTCTACCGGCAAAATAGCCTGATGCATCTTATACGGATGCATGTGTAAGTTTTTCTTTACAATTTTCTGACATGTTCCATAAGAAAGTCCAATCTCTTGAGAAAGGCGTTTCAAAGGTTTTGTGGGTTCATTTACCATACGTTGACGAACATCATTTATAACTTGTTCCGAACGAACAGTTGGTCTACCAGTACGTGATTTATGACCCACAGAACCAGTCTCACGAAACACACCAACACAATTGGAAAGGCAATTATAAAAATCTTTGGGAATTACAGCTAACTCTGGAAAGTGCTCTCTAAAATCATCCAAACATGCACGTTGACTGTACACCCAAATTCCATCAATCCACTCCGAAAATAGGCTTCAATCATGTACGCTTTTTGCACTATATTGTAAACCATATTTGAATTTACTCGAATGTGCTATGTTTCAAACTCGACGTTCAAACTTGCTTTCAGCAATTCTAACACATTAATGGATGACAGATAATGTCACTGTCAAAATAATTTACAAAAAGTTATAGTTCCTAACTTAAGTTCAGACATACAATTTATATTACAAAGCCATCTTCGTCCTAGAAACTTTATGATATCACGGTATAACTGAAATAAGAATAGCATTGGTAAAAGGAATAACAAGTAAAGGGAATGAAAAATAATAGGAAACAGGAATATAGAAGTTGCTATGGAAAGAAGTTAAAAATAAAATTAAAAAATAAAGGATCACAATAAAAGAAGATAAAATATTTAGGAGAATACAACACTATTGTATTTATTCAAAGTAAGATTGAAGAAAATAACATACAGGATATAAATTTGTATAAAGAAGTGGAACAAGACTATGATATTTGAAAGGTGACGTTTTTAAAGTAATTTCAACAAAGTGTCAAGAGCCAAGTGAAAGGAACATTATTAAAACAGCAGATTACATAGTTTATAAGAAATTATGACAAATATATTTAACAAATATTTCATAAAGAACATATAAATGATAATAATAATATTTAATATTCTTTTAAATAGAATTAGGAATTCTTTTATTGCATTAATTTAAGGAATACAATTTTAAACAATAAAATAATTTTGCACCCTAAGCATATTAGTTATTATTGTTGTATCCAAAGTGGTGCAACTTACACCTATTTTTATAACATTTTCACCAATCCAAAGTGTAGGGTTTGTAATAATAGTTATTAATATTATATCGTGTGTTTTATTAAACGAACCGAATAGAAGAATTGTCACAGTATCAATATGCATACTATAAAATTAGTACCGGAAATATTATATTCTAGTATTTAAAAACTATTTTAAATATAAATGATCATGTACCTCTTTGACATTTAAAATATAATTCTTAAATGATTTATTACACGTGGTGTGATAATCTAAATTAATCAAAACCACTATGTCGAAAATGTTTAAATAATACGTGTCCATGGTTGATTAATAACAGCCCTAATATCTTGATGTAATATAATCTGACGTGTGATTTTAATACAAATCCATCAGGATTCGAAATTAGGAAAAATAGATGTACTTGCAAAGGATAATATATTCATTGGGATAACGCTCCGCTTTTCAAAATTGTTTCAGCGCAATGAAAATACGTCAACACAAAGGGCTATTATGAGATACAAAAGTTCCATTAATTCACGCTACCGAACTAGCGCGACCAGCAAACCACCGTGGTTACTACCAACAAGTTGCCAATGTAATCTAAAGGCCGGAAACCATTGTGGTACATAATCAGGACATCACAATATCGTGGACATTGCAATCACGCAGAAATAGATATTGCTATGTTATAGACACGTATGTACGTACATATGAGTGAAATGTGTTTCTGCATTTTGTCTGTAAACTCCAGATATAATGCTGAATGTTCCAGAAATATATCTGTGTGAAATTACAACGATTTGGTTTGAATGTAACGGCAAGAGTGTTTACCCTTGCATAAAGTAAGAATTATGTTGTGCGTTAAATTAAATTGGACATCAAGTTTGACCCGGAATTAAAATCGTAGGTTATGACTATATTCTAATTGTACAATCATCCAAACTTATATAAAGTTTAATACTAAAATGAAATTTGACATTTAAGTAAAGTACATGCTATAAAACTAAAACCAAGGTAAATAGTTAAAGGAATTTCATCATAACGGAAGGTAAGTATACTAGAGATAGATTTTCATGAGATTTATTAAAATTATAATAAAGATAATTAGGAAAAAATATAACTTTATATTCTTATGTAATGTCCTTGGCCAATTCATTAAAAACACCAACAAATTTTTGTGTATTTAAAATGTTGATATCGCATTTAATGAAGCAAGCAAACTAATAACTGAATGACAAAGTTGATAAAGCCAACGCCTTCTAAGCATAGGATGACAATAGAATATATTAAAAAGCTTAAGCAGTTTTTACGAGAAACGACATCCGTTCCATATTGCCCCTGAACTAAAACGAAGACTTTCAGAATTTTGTCGATGGATTTCGACTGCAGATGAATACCCACTTTCACAAGAACAAGTAGTAGCGGGTCAACATCTCGATTAAAAAACGTGGAGAAGTCTGAACGGTATCCAAACAGAGGTGGCTGGCCCCAGTAAAATCCAACCTGATAAAGTAAGGCATGAAAGTCGCTGAAGTGCGTATGTAGAGAAATACAGAAATTGGAACACCTGTTAACCAGTCGAAACTGCGCCTGCACAAGCACCCAAGAGGACTTATGATTTACTAATGAGAACGCTATTGACGTGGCCTGGCATTGGGTTCAAGATGTTTTGGAGCATTTACTACGAAATCCTAAAGTAAGTATGTCTAAAATTTTGAAGAGAACACAGGAGGCGTCTAAATATATAGAGTCCGTCTAGAAAGTATCCGGAAAACAAGAAGCACAGTTATAATTTTACGGTATATATTTTTATTAATTGAATAATAAAATCACAACAAATAATTCATCTCATTTACTAATACAACCTCCATTTAACTCTAAACACTTAACTAAACATTGAGGTACTGCTGAAACTATATATAATATATATATATATATATATATATATATATATATATAAACTATATATAATATAAATTTATATTTATATTTTTTATATCCTTGACAAAGGCATCATTGCCGAAACATGTAGGGTTGTTTTAAATATATATACTTTGAAGTAATAAACCAGACCTTTAATCGCCGACTTATTAAGTTTACTATATATATATATATATATATATATATATATATATATATATATATATATATATAACAATTGATAAATTATTGGAGTTTTTCGGCTTTTATATGAAATATTTACAAGTATCAAATTAGAATGTATGTAATTGCAGAGTAAGTGGGGATGTAAACATTGCTGTCTACAAATTACAAAGCAAATCATACGAAATTTTTAATTGAAAAATATGGTCTACGTTGGGACACGAACCAAAGTCTACAGTTTGCCGGACTGTATATATATATATATATATTGTTACGCTCCGCATATGCGAATATTTTAATTTATTTTTAAATAATATATTTCGTCTTTAAATATCTCGATTTAAAATATTTAACTTAAGACATTTTTCTTGTATGTATTCGTGTCCAAAGAGAAAGCATTTCTTTTGTTACATCCTTAACCGACAAACCCTTCGTTTTCTACCTGACCGTCACAACTCCAACGTTACTGTGGAATTTCTATGTTCATTTCATTTTATATTGTTTTAATTAATTATAGGCATCTTCTTTCATATGTGGTGTTTCATATCATTGGAAAGCTTATCTCACAAGCTATAATTTAATAATATTTATGCCATCGATAGAACACCTCTTCAGGTCGCGCTTCTTAATTAATTATTATTCAAGATATGGACCCTCTCTTCGACTTATGTCATAAAACAGACCTTTTCCAAACCAGTGTTCTATCGACACAAAACTATCAGCTTCTTCTCGTTAGAACTCTCGTAAGATCCACATCTTACCCGCGGTGCTGTTCAAGTGCTGGCCACGATGCACGTGCCCCTGCATCTCAGCGCAATAAAAGGTAATTGTGTATTGTTTAATATATATTATTCTTTTAAGCGAATCCATATTAATTCACATTGATTTAAACTAATTAATTTCTTATTCCTCCGGCCAAACATCGCTCTACATATACTTGACCAGGTATATCTTCGAATGCCACGTGACCATCTCCGCCAATCAAAGGTAACTCTGTATTGATCGATACAGAGATTATTTTATATTAATCGTAATTAATTAACATTTAATTTACTACTCAAGTTAACGTTCGTTTTCAGTGTATTTTGTGTTAATTTTCAATTACTTATTTACCGCTCCTCGTGTATATATTACTTTGTTTAATTACTTTTAAATATATCAATTTCAAGTTCTTTCTTATGTAAATTAAATACAAACTTTAAGGACAACGCTCCTGTGTTTTATTTAGTAAGTAAGTTGTTGTATATTTATTTAAATTAACCAATATCACGCACGTCCTGGCACTTTGATGAAACTTCACCAGCACCACTAATTATTTTATTATCAAATAATTTCATTATTATTAGCACGGCACATCTACATCCTGATATCCAGCAAAGCCGCCGTTTGTAATAATATATATATATATATATATATATATATATATATATATATATATATATGTATATATTTATACATTGTTTTCGACCAAATATAATTATATATATATATATATATATATATATATATATATAATTGAAAAGAAATTATCGACCGTGATAAATTATCAAAAATTAATAAAAATTCGGGTAAGCGGTCAATTAAAGAACTCCTTTATTAAATTACCCTATATTTCGCGACAGACTTTGCCGCTTCTTCTGGGGTAAAAAATGTAGAGTTAAAAAATAATAAAATTGATTTTATTATTTTTTAACTCTACATTTTTTACCCCAGAAGAAGCGACAAAGTCTGTCGCGAAATATAGGGTAATTTAATAAAGGAGTTCTTTAATTGACCGCTTACCCGAATTTTTATTAATTTTTGATATATATATATATATATACATATATATATATATATATATATATATATATATATATATATATATATATAATTATATTGTATCGAAAACAATGTTTTCGGAAGTTCTTGAGCTTATTTCAGTGTATTTTAAACAAAGTTCTTGGAATTGCAGTCGATTTTTTAAGAAAAAACAAGATTCTATTCAATACGTTTCGACTCAATAAATTCAGCCTTATTCATTTGATTTTATTAGATTACATCCAAATGAATTTAGAAATATGAAAGTTTAAACGAGATTTCCATAGAATGGAAATTATGTTTATTTTAGGACGCCATGAATTCCTTCTTTTTTAAACCTAAGTTGACGGTTTAAATGACGTGACTCGGTTGACAGATAGTGTGTTATACAAACGTTTCAATTGGAAAAAGGTTTAATAATAAAAAGAGTAATCGTCCATCAATGTATAACGCTACTTTTAGCCTATTTTTTTTTTGATAATTTTGTCCGAAATTTTTTCATACATGGCGAAAGGAGCATGACCATTCTCTATTTTCTAGTTTCGAAGGCAGCTTTCGATAATTGAAACTTCGTGACTTATTGTAAACATTTTGAAAGTATTGATAAACTAACACAATACACACATTGAATTTTAAGAAGTATTTTTGGACAGGGGAGGGGGTGGGAGGAGAAAGATAAAAAATTATGGTATAGAGAAATAAACTAGAAAGTATGTAATGAACTTGTTCAAAGAACACGAAGTCGCCAAGGTAGTCAATAAGTATATGTAGAGGAACGAGGGGCAGAACCGCTAAGAAAAGCTAAGGTAAAACGATGGCATATTGCTCAATGATTTTTATTTATAAGCGACATTTTGGCAACTGAATGCCACAAGCATTACTTACAGAATAAATATACGAAATTATGGAAAAAATTGGTCTGTACTAAAAAGAAGTATAAATTCGTACACGAGCAAAACTTGAACGAAAGTGTAATTAAATTTGTTTGCGTCTCTGTGAAATAAACTACCATGTTTAAGGTTCTTACAGAAAAAGAACTAGCCAGTGAAGTGCATATACTTTTCTCAAGAATAGAAAATAAAAGTATATATCACTGTATATTGTGCCGACGACTACTTGGAAGAAGAAGAAATCCCCCTACCCTGTTCTCTATTTTAAAACGACATTTCGATAAGTTATTTACGACAAGTTGAAATATATCATTTTCGCGCAATATCTATATATACATAACATGAATAATAAAAGAGCTAGTTATTCATATTTTATTTGATAAATGCGATAATTTATCGTAATACGCATTATTAAACAGAGCGTTTTGGATTCCATTTAAAGACGGTCATTTACGTTGTGATTAAAAAGAGGCGTTTTGGTATTGATATGCACCTTTTAAGCAAGAGTAACTGCTATTTTAAAGTAAGTAGCATTTTGTTTATTATTTATATACCTCTTAACTGAAGTCAAGTACCATTTCTTTCATTTTATAATATTTTATAAATAGTTTGTTACGTCATCTCACATACTTTATTTTTATCAATATATAATAGTCCGGGAGGCAGAGGCACAAAATTTGCACTTATTCCTACAAAGCTAGTTCTCTCTGAATTAGTTGTTTCGATATGGTAAACAAAGAAAATGCAAGTCTGCCACCTCAATGTGGTCGCCTTCATTAAGAACATTTGAGTGAACATGTTAAAAATTTATGTGTAAATGACTTATACCTACAAGGCTGAAACTTTGTAGGATGCTTGTCGATAAGCCAGAACATGGAATGATTACAGTCTGCCACCGTGGCAGCGTCGCAATCGACGCTCTACCACCCACGCAAGGTGTAAAGAAACTGTCAAAAATTACATTATTCCTACAAAGCTAATTCTTGTTTCTAGTATTATTTAGGTAATAAGATAATAGAAAAAATAAGTCTGCCGCTTGTATAACGTCGCAAAGCTTTGACAGACGTAATAGAAAGTACGATCAACGTAGCCTGCGCGCTAGTAAGCTTCAAGTCGCGCTGAATTATTGTTATCTATCTAATTCTATGAAAATTTACAGGTCTGTCATATATTACAAATTCAGTAGCAGCTCGACAGCGATGGTGTAAGGGCCATAGTATTCGCACAAAAATAATTAGCCACGTAATAAATGAAACTGGTTTAATAACAAAACAGGATGTAACAGCTGATTTACATGTCAACCGGATAAAAAAAAGTACATTACAGGTTCAAAATTTTATGCACATGATGAAAGAATGTATCAACCCGTTTGACATCATGCTAGACGAAGATTTGTTACTTAATATATCTAATGGACAACCAGCAGATGATAACGTTGCCGAATTTTTGATCAATGTCGAGAAAAATGGCGAAACTTTGAGAGATAAATTCATAGAAGAGTGCTCACTTGATGAAGATAGATTTGATCGGAGCTTAAAGATGAACAAAATCTATAATTTTTCATCTCTTCAGGTTAAGAAAAAAGATAAATTATCTGGAAAATTAGTTGAAGTCCGTTTACAGCGCAATATTAACTTATTTGCTTGATCGGACAATGGTCATTTTTTCCGATACACATAACTGTGACAATATTATTATTATTGTTATATACGAGGGTATATCAAAATATAACGAGACTGGTACTAAAACTTCTTTCACAACTAGAATTTTATAACACAAAGAATAGAACATGAAACCCCCATCTCTACTGTACTTAGCCTCAAGTAGGCTTTAATTTAACTTTTGACGTTTATTACAAATTAATTACTGCATTGTCAGTGTTTGACGTACCCATCGAAAAAATGAGAGTAGAGCAAAGATATGCGACAAAATTTTGTTTTCGGTTGGGTAAATCTCCAACTGAAACTTTTGAATTGATTAAAACTGCATACCCAGATGATAGTTTATCACGATGTAGAGTGTTTAAGTGGTATAATAAATGCAAAGACCGTTGTGAATCGGTGGAAGATGAACCTCGACGCGTGCGACCACTAACTGCACGGATTTATTTAAAAATTGCAGAAATTATCAACTTGATCCAAAATTATCGTGGGAGTGGCATATATCGAATTTCTGGTATTGTTAGTTTGTCTTATGGTTTCAGTCAAAAAATTATTCATGAAGATTTAGGGTACCGAAAAGTCGCGGCAAAATGGATTCCAAAAGAACAAAATACCAATCGAGTGACAATTTGTCGGCAGTGGAAACGGCAAGTGCAACATAATCCACAATTTTTAAACATTGCGGTTACATGCGATGAGGATTGGGTTTATCATTACGACCCTGAATTAAATTCCAAGCAGACCAAGATCGCAGAAGGCGAAAATTGTGAAAAGTGATCGATTTATTTTATTTTATAAATGGAGCCTTATTTATGATCACATTGTAACTAGAGAACATACAGTAACTGGAGAGTAATATTCTAATGGGCTTCGAGAAACCGTAAAGGTAAAATTAAAGAAAAAACGGCCGCTTTATCAAGACATTGGTTGGATCCTGCATCACGACATGTTCCGGCTCACACAGCAGCGATTTGTCAACGAACATTTGGAGAATTGGGGTTGAAAATTATGGCTCAGTCATTCTACTCACCTGAGTATGCTCCATGTGACATCCATTTATTTCCTGAAGTCAAAAAGGAATTGAGAAGTCAAAAATTTGAGTCGAATTTAGACCTCAATAGAGCTCGGTGATGGGTATAATAAATAGAGTCTAAAAAAATGGTTTCTCAGATGTTCATGACAAGTAGACAAAACTATGGAACAAGTGTATTACACAGAATGAAGAATACTTTAAAGCAGCGGTTCTCAACCTGTGGTACATGTACCACTGGTGGTACATTAAAGAACACCAGGTGGTACGCAAAATATAACGAAATATAAGGTCCCTTCCATTTCCTACGACTTATTCGGACAACTTCTAGTTATGTCTCTCAAAAAAAAATTGGATATCGATAAGATTTTAACTTATCCACTGACGCCAATTCCATTTTCTTTGTGTCATCTTGATGGAAGTATTTGCAAAACGCAAAAAAGTGTCCTCATGAACTTATTGGAAAAACAAATCGAGAACGATGAACCTTCAAAACCAAATGTACAAATTTACGATGGGTTTTTTCACTTACACTTGATGAAAGAAATACCAGCTACGTATGATGGTATCGCTGTAAAATTGCTTCGAACATTTCTAAGGAGTGACGCACAATTTGTTATCGTGGTATTTGACACGTATACATCACCTTCAATCAAGGATCAGGAGCACGAGTTTCGTGGAACGAAAAGAGGAAGAAAAATTGAGATTCGCGGTCCATGAATGCGCCCTTCCGATTTTGGAGCTGAGCTACGTAATATTACTTTCAAAGAAGATCTTATTCAATTTTTAATAGTCAATTGGGAAAGCCCGCAAATGGCACCCTACTTTGGAAATAAAATTTTGTATCTCAATTACAAAAAGTGCTACAAATATGAGGTAATAGACGGCCGTATTATAAAAAGCGTCGAATCACGTCTTTCGACGAATCATGAGGAAGCTGATACGGGTATGATTTTCCACGTATGTAACTTCAATGATATACAACCACCCTACACTATGAACATCAGATGTTCAGATACTGATGTTCTTGTGATTATGTTGAGCAACATGGAATTTGTACCAGAACAAGTGGACGTATGGATGGAAGTTGGAACTGGAAAGTCTCAACGAATTATTCATTTGAATAAATTATATAATAAATTAGGAGAAAACTTATGTCGTTCACTACCTGCTTTCCATGCGCTGACAGGCTGCGACTACAATCCAGCTTTCTTTCGAAAAGGAAAGAAACGACCTTTCGAAATATTGAGAAATTCAGAAAAATTCATGGAGGCCTTCATTTCATTAAAGGAATACCCGAATTGCGATGAATCTGTACTCGAGGTTGTTGAGGATTTTGTGTGTTCCATGTACGGGTATAAAAAACTAAAGAAAATCAATGAAGTCAGAACAGCTATGTTTTTAAAAGCATACGGAAGCACTACAGATGATCTGTTCAAACAAAAAATAAAAAGCTTTGATGCATCTGCTCTACCACCTTGCTCATCAGAGTTGCTAGAGCATATTCGTAGAGCAGCATATATATCGAAAATTTGGTGTAATGCTCACTTACCAGAAGTCACAGAATTATCACCGCTTGACTGTGGCTGGAGAATTGACGAGAATAATAAATATTTATTTCTGTGGTTCTCTGGAGATCCATTGCCTCAGTCAATAGATTATGTGACGGTTATCCAAGAAAATGTTGAAGCATCAGGTACATATACTATTTAAATTTCAATTCATTCGCATTTTCACAATGAAAAATATTTTATTTAATAATTTTTTATCATTCCAGAACTCGAGGATTTAAATGAAGAAAACGACTATATTTTTTATGATGAAAATGAGGATGAAAGAAGCGATTATGACAGGGAAGATGATGGAAAATATGATTCAAATGATGAAGAGAGTTGAGAAAAATGTTTGAGTTGTTCAATAAAGAAAAATCAAAACAAATCTAGAATAATGTTCTTAAAATTCTTTTATTTACCTGATCTATTTATTATCTATGTGACAAACAGTTTTTCTGTACCTTTGTTAAAGTGAAAAATTATAATAATAACATATTTAAAAAATAAATTTAAGTTCTATAATAAAGATGAATCAATATCTATATATGAATAAATTGATTTCATGATAATTGTAGTAGTAAATATTATATGAATATAAAAAGAATTATAACGAAAGAATTACGAAAATAATATATTTTGTTGCTACTCATGATTCAATTCTCAATATAGTATAAATATTACAAGATCAGCATTGCAAAGCTGTAAAAGTTTATAACGATTATTTTCGCGCGCTGCCGTGAGCACTACAACTATAGCCACGCCTGCCGATGACTTAGCCACCTATATTTGACGGCAGACTACGTTTATTCAAAAATAATAATGTTAAGCTGCTTGTGGAAAAAAAAGCAGCTTTGTAGATTCATAATTGTTTAAGTATTTAACAATAATTCAGCGCGACTTGAAGCTTACTAGCGCGCCGGCTACGCTACGTTGATCGTACTTTCTATTACGTCTGTCAAAGCTTTGCGACGTTATACAAGCGGCAGACTTATTTTTTCTATTATCTTATTGCCTAAATAATACTAGAAACAAAAATTAGCTTTGTAGGAATAATGTAATTTTTGACAGTTTCTTTACACCTTGCGTGGGTGGTAGAGCGTCGATTGCGACGCTGCCACGGTGGCAGACTGTAATCATTCCATGTTCTGGCTTATCGACAAGCATCCTACAAAGTTTCAGCCTTGTAGGTATAAGTCATTTACACATAAATTTTTAACATGTTCACTCAAATGTTCTTAATGAAGGCGACCACATTGAGGTGGCAGACTTGCATTTTCTTTATTTACCATATCGAAACAACTAATTCAGAGAGAACTAGCTTTGTAGGAATAAGTGCAAATTTTGTGCCTCTGCCTCCCGGACTATAAAGTTGAATTATCTTTTATGACGTCAAACAAAATTTCAAATTAAATTTTCAATATATTTTATTCAAATCAAACGATAACAAAGAGTACCGTAACAATATGCATCTGTATATTTAAAATATTAAATTTCGATATCGAGATGAACTTCATAACATGTAAAACACAAACACGATAGACTAACAATAATGTTACAAACAGTTTGCAGCTTAAAGCTAAATTAGTAAATAATTACATGTTAAATAGTTTCTATTTACAAACAGAAACTATTCGACTATTATATGAAGTGTACTTCTTAGAAATGCATCAACTCCCTTTGTGTTTCGAGTGAACTTAAATAAATAGTCAACATATCTTTGTCAAAGGCTTGTATGTTACGTTGTGAATTCCGTAATAGAATAGAAGTTATTTTCTTTACTAATTTTATTAATTTATCTTCATAATGAAATCAATTATATAACATTTTATAAGTCTTTTTGGTAAAGTTTATTGTTAACAAAAAGACATTTCAACCTAATGATTATCTATTTTCGGACGAAATTGTAATGATACTTTGCCATCCTACTGATTCAACAAAATTGGCAGATCTGAAACCGTTAGCAGTAAATAAGCCCATCAGCCTTGTCACAGCAATGGCAAAATGCAAATCAGAATTAAAAAAATTAATTTTTCAGCTTTGAAATGAAGAATCGAAAGTACAGATTGGATACGTAATCTTATGGGAATTTAATTAAAGGGAAAAAGCTATGAATACATCTTAAAAACTATATAGTGTTTATGATGAAGTCATAACTGACAAGCAAGTTATTAGTTTTGAAAACCGTGTTAATATTAAGTTTTTTTAAATAACTTGAAATATGCTTATTAGGTATCCCAATGTACGTTTGTAATCTAAATTTTGAATTTCCCTATCCTTTATAGCAGGATATACTATAGAGATTGCTTTTTTGAAAAGTTTTTTGTCAGCATATTTTCAATTAAAGTATCTGTGTAGCCGTTAACCGTCAAAACTAATAATAATTTATCCAAACATGTTAAAAACAATAAAGATAAAACAGACAAAAAGAAGAAGTCTGGAGTCTATAAGTTAATGTGTGGATGCGGTAAAATATATGTCGGTCAAACAGGAAGATCGATTGAAAAACGCATTGCCGAGCATTGTTCTCCGTTTAGAATTAAAAAATAGATTCCACTTTTGCGAATCATCTATTAGAAGAAAACCACACTTTCAATAAAGATTTTCAAATTCTGCAATTAGAAAATAAAGGCAACAAATTAAATTTACTGGAAAGTTTCGAAATCAATAACTTAAAACACTCACAAATTTTATTAAATGACCAATTAGATTTAAATAACTAGCCTTTATTAAATTTATTTACTTAAAATCTGTTTAGACGATAATATCAATGTATATGTAGTTTATTAAACAAATTTTATGTGTAAACATGCTTAGTACCCTATAATATAACAGTTAGGGTCGCCCAGATGTGCCACATTTTCTCACTACCGACAATACTTGTGTAAATTCATAGATTTCTTTAAAAACATTGTAAAATAATACCAACCTTCTTGATTTTATATATATATTTTTTAATTTAGTTTGTAACGTACCCTTTAGATGTAAGCACCTGAGGAAGCCACTGTATTGGCGAAACAGTTGTCGTTTTACGATTAAAGATTAAAAGTGAAGATTAGAACCATAGTTTTATTTCTATTTTAAATTATGGATCTTCATCAAGTAAATGCCGAATCAATTCAATTAAAAATAAAGTGCTTTACTTTAGAAGTAAAATAACATAAAAAGGCACTATGCATTCTATTTAAAAAAAAATTGAGTTTTTTCCATCTGAAATTTGTGACGCTTTCCCTTTCCTAAACACTCTGTATCGAAAAAATTAGTTTTAGCAATTCGTAAATGTTACCGCAAGTATAAACTACTCACATACCAAAAATTTCGTTTCTGAGGTCAAACATAAGTAAGACATGTTAAAATGTTATATATTTCAAAAACTATTTAGGTTAGGTATAGACAATGGTATATGAAAAGCATGTCGATTTTATAGCAGACCCTAAAAATGGAATAAAATCTAGGGTGTTTCGTTTGAAAAAATTAAGTTAGTTTCAATGCTGCTTTCCTGAGATAATATGTATAAACTAAAGTATTTTTAGACTATGCCCCTTTAATAATTAAACAACATTTGTCTGAAAAGTTTTTTTGTACCCTCAAACGGTATCTTGATATCGACCTACACCGCACTACTGGGACAGCCCCGGTATAAACGAATAATTTATTTCAAAACAGAACACTCCTAAACAACCTTTCTTAAACCAATAACTAGGTATGCTTCAGGTACATGAAAGTTTACAAAACTATTTCCTAAATTTTTGTAACTGAATCAGAAACAGATAATTAACATTTTTCGTAAGCTTCATTAGAAAGAATTATAATAATAAAACTAATTACAATCACCAGCACAATCATTATTAATCATCCCCTCATGACAAACAAAGGTTTTCTGTGTTGTTTAATTTATAGGCTATGGCTAAGGGTTAAAATTGGATTTTTCCACTTTTAATTAGTAATTCGCTAATGGCTATATTCTTTTTCTTCTTTTTTCAGAAAAAAAACTGTCGTCCAGTTAAATTTTATTTTTACCGTATTTAGACAATTATCCATCACTTCCAAAATTAAAGCAACAATCAGGTAAACGGAATAAATACAAAATACGATAACGGTTACACAAAATCATTAGTAAAATTTTATTATCAATTTTGTTTTCATTGCGCGTGTTCCTACTTTGTTTCCCTCATTGTTCTATATCTGGGTTAGCTCGTTTTATTTATACGCATACTCGTTTGTGTAAGATAAATGCCTATATTCTAAAATTAATTCCGAACGTGATATCAATATAGCTTGTGTAATAATTTGTGTTTAGTGTATTGTGCGTAACAGTAGCTGCAGAACACAAGCGTCATTTGTGTATAAACCGGCCTATGGGAATTGCCAACGTATTTTATGCGGTCACCTGTGAATGAAACGAAATAAATTTCAATTTGGCAGTTAATTAGGATTCTACTGATTCAACCATTTATTTCGTTATGGTCAATGCATAAAAACATAATATATTTTTCAGTTTGACATATTTAAAATTTACTTCGAAGAAACGAAATAAATTCGAGACCCTGTCTACTTGAATGAAATTGGACAACTAAAAAGACTAATAAATTCGTTTTATTATTGTTTAATATGAATCTGAACTCGAGAGTAGTTTCAGCAAGTGATTTCATTATTATATTTGTTTAGATTTCACTGAACAAAGTATATATTTAACCATTAATATTAATCTTCTTACTTTTGTATAATTCTACGAGGGATGTTTCCAAAGTTCTGGGAATTTAACTCTAATTATTTTATTTTGTCAATCTTCATCAACATTACAATGTAGTTTTTCAACATAATCGCCATTTAATTGAATACATTTATCCCAATGATAAATTAATTTTTTTAAGCCGCCCTCAAAGAACTTTTTCTTCTCAAACCTAGTTATGGCAAGCATCCAAATAATCTCCTCAATTCGCCTATTTATGGCACGTTTTAAGTCAGTTAAACACTTAAAACGACTAGCCCGTAAAGGTTTTTTCAAATCTGGGAACAGATGAAAATCACTCGGTGCGAGATCCGGTGAATAAGGTGGATGCGGAAGTAATTCCCATCGTAAATCGTACAAAACATCCTTCGTTTTTCTTGCGGCGTGCGGTCTTGCATTATCGGATAGTAAGTTCGAATAATATTCTGCGTTAATTGTGTACGTTTTGCCAGATAATCCATAAAAATAATCCCTTTGCAATCTCAGAATACAGTAAGCATTACTTTTCCAATAGATGGAATTGCACGCGCCTTAAGTGGAGGCCCTTCTTCGGGTTTACGCCATTCTTTCGATCTCACAATTTAAATAAGGATTCCACGTTTCGTCAGTGGTTATTATCCGTTGCCAAAATTCATCACCGTAACGGGCTAGAAGCTCTTGAAGTTGACGACAAGTGTCAGACCTATTGAGTTTCTGTTCCGGTTCCAACAGCCTTGTCACCCAGCGTGCTGAAACCTTGCTTACGCCCAAATCAATCATGTAAGATCTCGTCGAACTTGTCGAAGCGTACGCTAATTTTAGAAATAGTCATTCATCTGTCTTCTTTCGGTAGGTTCTCCATTGCAGTAATGTTTCTTTTATTTACCGACGTGCTCGGGCGAGGGCGACCACTGTGTGGATCGTCTTGTAATTTTAAAACGATCGATCCACCGATACGTAATACATTTAGATTCTGCAGGCTCACCAAACACTCGTTGCAGACGTCTAATAATTGGTTGGGGCCGAGTTGGTTCCCGCGACCGTGTATTAATACCCCATTTCAAAATATCAGGGTCGAATTCGTTCCCCCAATAGGGTCGAATTGGCTCGCGTGCAGGAAATAAGACTTCTTGGAATTAGTCCTAATAAATATTCTCACTTACATCATCTGTAGAATAGCTCATATTTGCAACTGTAGATTAATTTTCAATAAGGGAAAAGTGTCAATACAAAAAGTTCAATAAAAATACTCGTTTATTACGCAAGCACCTGTTTATTAATCATACTATTTACATGTTGCACATAGGCTAAAGAATTTTAAAAAAATGTTTATTAAACAAGTATTAATGAGTATTAATTTTAAATTAATACGCAATTGCCTTAACAAAGCCTCTATTTTGTTATTTACAAATTCCTGTCTGTTTAGTATCCTTTTATCGTAAATTTTGACTACAGCAGATACACTTCTTTGTTTTATATAGGAATCAATCCGAAAATTAAGTAGGATTCTTAAATAAATGTGTATATTTGTATGAGGGCTATAAAACTAGTATTAAACTTAGAATAAAATGCTACGCATGGATTGGTTGTCCGCAGTAATGAACCAGTGTGTTCTGCCCACAAATAAGACGGAAAAAGAGAATCTTCAAGAATGTAGTTGTCTAGACAAGAATGATAGATAATGAAAGTAACACAAGGTTTTCGTAAATAATAAGTAATTACCCATTTTCATTCTGATTGGTTGAAAGCGCCATCGCTTAACAGTAGTTTCTTAGAATTGATTCCGTTAGGTTTAACAAAAATTGTGGGGTAACAGCATACAATTTTACTTAATGTCATTTAATGTATAGGTGTACTTCATGTTATTTCCATGTATTTAGCTGGGATAAGGTAATGGAATTTTAATTTTGCGATGAATATAATAAGTTTGTGAATATTAATTAGGTAGTTTACTGGGAACCAACTCGACCATCGGTTCGGAACTAATTCAGCCATCATTAAGTCGGCCTAAGGTAATTAGGAACTAATTCGATTCTTCCCTAATAATTTCTGAAGTTTTCACACTCTCTTTCTACAGAAAGAAAATTATTGCTCTTTGAGATTTAGCCGCGTCTTCCATGGTTACATAAACAGTGCTACGAAAATGCACTTATATTGATCGAACGCCTGAATCAGACTGAACCTGCACGGTAATATTTCAAAATTCTTTCAATTCCTCAGACTTTGGCATTACTGGTGCTTCTGGGGCTGCTAGCATCAAGATGTTAGGCCTGACCATAGATCGTAGGTTGAAGTGGGCCGAACATATAGATTTCAACGTTAAGCAATTTTCCAAGACCTTGTTTGCTCTAAGGACATTATCAGGTTTCTGTGGCGTTGAAATCTTGCAGGCAGTTTACTTCGCATGCTTCCAGTCACTTCTCAGGAGTAGCATTGCCCACTGGGGCCGCTCTGGAGACATGCAGAGAATATTTATAATTCAAAGATGTGCTATCAGAATGCTGGCTAATTTATCCGCACGTGACCTGTAGGGTGGGGTTTTAAGACACTTGGCTTCTTGACGATAACGCTCTATATATTTATGAAGTGTTGTGATTTGCTTTTAAACCTAAAGACTTGCTTTCATAAACTGAACATGATTATAACACCAAGCATAAGCAACATACGTTATTTACAGACCAGCATTCAACCTCTGCCTCCTTTTCAACGGATGTAGGTTATTTAATGAATAACCAGCATCTCTACAAAATATAAATTCAATAGAAATTTTCCAAAAAAAATGAAGAAAGTGTTGGTCTCTAGTGTACCGTATAATAATTACAACTACTTCCACGCGCTCTGAGGTCTGTTAGTTTTTTCTTTTATTGCTGAATCTCTGCAATTTTTTAAATTTTTCTCTATACCGTATGGAAATGTGGTGGAAGAACGGCGGAGAGGTAAACGATACCTCTACAGTACACCATGCGCCAGGCGTGTCTGTGTTCACATACGAGTATATACGCAATACGTATGTATATACCACACCTACTTGTGACCTATCAATAGGCGAATCTGTGTTGAAATACGAGTACATAGGCAATACGTATGTGTAATACTACACCTACTTATCCAATCAAATACTACACTATACATTTAATAAACATTTTGGAAAAGTTAAGTTGACGGGGACGCGTCTGGGGGGACGATGGTATATAGTTTTGATGTATACATAGGTTTACTTGTTTGTATTTTGTATTTGTTGGTATCTGCCATATATATGAGACGTCGTCTATGTCTCATTCTGTACTTATGACTAATAAACTATTACTATTATTATTATTATTCAATCAAAGAAGTGAAAACCCAGCCCCCAAATCTATATACAATATTTAACAAAAGAAAATTGATAAATTGATAAATATTAATCTAAATATGTAGTACAGACCGATTGGCTTTTACTGTAAAATTTCGAAAAAGACAGACTTTTTAATACATGCCAGTGGATTTTTTATCAAAAATGCGAAATATATAAGGATTAATGACAAGAAGAAAGTGGTAAAGTCAGCTGTGACATGTTTCTTGTAACACAAAATGTTATTTTGACGATCGCTGTTTACGAAGTGTAAATTCAGTTAAATTGTTGTAGAAACATAATTAGTTGGATTTCGATAAAACAAATTGAAATTCTAAGAAATATATTATACATGTATAACCAAAATAAGCATATTTCTTGACTACAGTTAGCAAAACTACATCTACTACAAACGAGTATAACTGTGTGCGCAAATTGAATACCTATATCAAAATTCCACGTAACAAAGATTTAAACAATGAAGTATTACAATACCATAATAGTATATTAAAGTACAAGTTGCATAAGACATGATTTTAGTGCACGCGTTCAAGTTTAGAAAACGAGCCGCAAGGCGAGTTACATTGATAATTCCACCATGAAAAAAGTTGATGTTGCTCGAATACTGTCTAGTGCACCTAATACATCCACTAAAATTATTCAGAATCTATCGACTTCTGATGCAATAGGCAGTGATGTGTCAATCAATGTGAATCAACAGGAATTCAAACAAAACATAGTGTGTTCCCAGAATCTGCCTGGAATCTCCATTAATGCACATGAATCTTCTAGTGTTACAGTAAACGTTTATAACAGTTGCACTATTCAAAATGGGAAGTAAATATCAATAGTAGCATTAGATCTTCCAACTCTGTTTAACAATTTATATTGTTAATTAGTATAAATAAAATGTTAGCAAGTGTTTTTTATTCTTTGTACCTATACAAGTTTTACTACACATGCTTGTTATACACATTTATATTTGACATTTACATATGATTTAGTTCCATTTCTTTTTTTGTGACCAACCTCTAAAAACAAAATTTTGCGTGCGTAAAAGTAATACTTTATGCAACCCAAACGGGTCTCGAAAAGTACACTTTATAGCACCGAACTAGAAAAATATCTATAGCTAGTTCCAACTCCAGCGTTTAGCAAAAGATCGATTTTGTAAAATGCGTACACCTAAATTGTATACAAATTTCTTGACGAAAACTAATTGTTGTGTGCACAAAATGTAGGTGTAGGCACAGAGAACATAATAGTTGTATTGAATCTATTGTAGAAATATATACTATAATTGTAGTTCAGTAAACAAAAATGAGTATTAAATTCAATTAGGGTAATAGTACTAAAATAGTATATTAAAAAACGAGTTTCATAAGGCACCATTTTGCCGCAAGAGATCAGTTTAGAAAACGAGCCGCTTGCGGCGAGTTTTCTAAAGAGCGAGTGCGGCAAAAGGCCTTATGAAACGAGTTTTTTATACTATTTTTTCTATTTTGCGTTATTTACATTAATAAATTGCTTAAATTGGAATGATTTAATTTGAAAGTTCAGAGTTTAATTTTTATATAAAGCATGCAGTTGGTCACATTGATACTTGACATTTTCAAATTTAAATCTTGCTATCCGCGAAGTATATTATATTACATATTATTTATTAATTTTCGTTAACATTACTTGATATTTCATTTAAAAATATAAACATGAGTGGCATAGAAACATATATATGTTGTTGTCAATTGTATACAACATACGTTGTTTGTGTAAAATACGAACATATATCATATCTGTCAAATGTACATAAATTCTTAAAATCATATGACAGCAATGATATTTATTTCTGTATTCGAACAACGCCAACATTGAAAAATGAAAAAAAGTGTATCGAAATTCGATACTGTTTTTGGTTTCATAATGAGTTCATTTCGAACGCAAAATAGAAAAACTATTTTTTTGTAGTTTGGTATTGTAGTATATTTTACAAAGGTTTGATATGTAAATAAAACAATGCTTTCGAAGTTAACATGTTGCGGTAATACCCAATACAATTAGCAGTCAAATAATTTCAAATAAATAAATGTGAATATTTAACTACCCCAAAGGTAATATAAACCATTATTTGTGGTATGAAGAACAATATGCATTAGATGATTGTCGAAGGAAATTACTAAAATCTCAATAATTAGTACTGTTTATTATCAGTACCTAATACATTGGTGTAATAATAAAATTATTCATTTTTTATTATTATACATTTATACATAGTACTATTTTGTACCCACACGATTCCTACACAGATGAGTAAATCAGAAGCGAAATACTCATATGTGTAATAATCTAATAATGTTAGACAATTGCAAATTTCGTCTTTCTCCGGAATGCCTACTGACCATTTTATGATCATCATGAATCCATAAACAAAATCGAAATTCATCATTGAAGACGACTCGATTCCACATTCCTCATTTTAGTGCATCATTGGTTACACCTCTCTAGCCGTGCAATTTTATAGCATGGAGTTAAAGGTAAACGATCAAATGGTCGATTCGGTATTTGTTGACTAATTAATTCTCCAAATCTATCATCAATTTTCCTTGTTGACGAGAAACGGTTCCATTCACACAGATATTCACAATCAGAGGCATATCCGGAACCTCTGGGTCGTAATTCTCATTACTTTCTGCTCATCTTCGCCAACAGAGTAATTCTAGCGACACTGCTTTCTCGGCAATCAGCTACATCATGAACGGATAATTATTCTGCCACGTTCAAATTCAATTAATTAATAAAAATTCGCCCGTTGTCGAATAGAGTATCTTAAATGTGACTCTTAAATAAATAATGTCAACGAAAAACCTAAAATATGTTTAGTTCATTGTCAATGCTACTTGCTCAAATTTTCATAGCTTGCTAGTACGAACAAATTACATCTTTCCTGAAAATTTCAGTAAAATACATCTACGTTCTGGGTGTTCATTTTACTTACGGCGGTCAGTATAAAATTAGGTGTTTGACTTAGGTAGGCAACCAAATGTGCATCAACAAAAAATCTCTAAAATAAATACATTCAATTACCTAATTAATTAATGAATAGCAATTAATTAATTATCAAAAACTACTTTAATTAATTGTTAGATGTATAGTGAGAAAATGCAGTAAGAGAAAACAACACAAATACTATTACTGCATTCTCCATTTGTTACATAACATATATTAGACTATTAGACATTTAAATTTGTTGAACGCGTTATCTAATATC
The DNA here is from genome assembly GCA_935421215.2 of Melolontha melolontha. Taxonomy (NCBI): domain Eukaryota; kingdom Metazoa; phylum Arthropoda; class Insecta; order Coleoptera; family Scarabaeidae; genus Melolontha; species Melolontha melolontha. The sequence continues at coordinate 158,865,272 of OW285237.1, read as the reverse complement.
ATTGAAGTCATGTGGCTGAATTTCACAATTACAAATTAGTAGTTGTAGAATTATGGAAACGATACCCAATCCTAGACTATCCGCCTAGCAAACTTAATTTTAATTGTGCCTTTGTAAATGAAAGAACCACCAATTAAAACATAAAAAAAAATATAAGGTTATCATACTATTTCTCTTTCCATCATAACATATCTTATCTTATTAATGATTCAACACACTTTTTAATAACAATAACCGTTTTAAATTAAGACGATATTTGATTTCTAAATTCAGGTATTAAACAATAGGATTATGTGGTACGTTTATGTTCGTAATTGTCAGTGATAAAGTATATGAAGTATGTACCACATATCATATATGTAAAGTTATGTACTTTGAAACGATCAGCTGCTTCAGAAAGATGTACTTCGAGTTAAATGTCCTTGAAATATAACAAACTATGAAATACGTTATTTAATAAAATGTGTTGTCATGGTTAGAAGTAGTATTTTATCTTTTAGAATAGTATTCGAAATGTTATTAAATTTTACGTAGTTTAAACACATAATTGATATAACAAACTTAGTACCTATATAAGGTTAAAATTGTCCGATTGGACTCAATAAATAATCGTTAATAAAGATGAAAATAGAAGAAATTCGAATACCTGCGCCATGGGGTCACATTGCAGGTATATTTTGTTTTTTTTTGTGTGAAAACTTACATTTTTACATTGTGCTTACGAGTGACTATTTTAAGGTTAGGTTTCAATTCTTTCTCATTTTTTATGTTTATTTTTGCTTGTGCATATTACTTTACTATGTGTGGTACATATAAACGGAATATTATTGATACTTATGCAAGTAATGGATACTAGTATTTAATTAAATAATGATATTTTCATATATTACATATTTGTTTACTTAAGCTATCTGTAACTACAATGGATTATAAAAATTTTTAATACAAAAGCTAAATGCGATTACGGGATTTAAATATGCTGTTTTCTTTGCTTACCAACGTATCCACATTGTTAATGCAATAATAGAATATTCAGATTAGTTTTAAATATATGCTCCAATTATAAACAGGTAGACAGGTTAATTCTAGTAGACAGTTTCTGACAGCTTGTCAGTCAAATTTCTTTTACGAGGTAAATTTGTATTATTTCGACGAATTTTTCTATATTAAACAATACAAAAATATTTTTGTATTTTATTAAATATACCGAAAGTTTGGATAAGCAACTATTAAAGTCTGCATGGAAAATCTTTTACGCGAATACAACTAAACTAAAAGTATTCATATTATTTCGTGAGTAATTTTATCCAAATATTATTTAATTTTTCAATTTGATTCGTAATATTTGTATTTCACATTTTATCGAACATATTTCTTCCTTATAGTGAAAATGGGAAAATCAGATCTTTTGATAATTTTGATGAGTAAATCTACTGGTACCATGCACTGTCGCAAGGCACTCCCTATGTTTTGTGTTTTCAACACCAAGGACTAATTAATATATTGTGTAGGACTCCATTAGTGCATTCGTCAAGAAACGCAAATGATTTATTTAAGGATGTTTTTATATTTTTACGGAATTAATTGATATATTTATTTATGTATTGTTGTATTGTCATATAGTCAAAATTTTGTTGTCCTATTTGGATTAGTCTGTTGGGCAGAATAAATCATTATAATCTAATCTTGCTTGGGTTTATCAGGTCATAGTATCTCTAAAACAGCGTAGGTATGGATAGATGCCTAGGATTCACAATATTGGGGTTTTTGCCAGTGTACATAAATGCGTTAAGCAAATAATGTGTTTTTTGGTCACAAAGGCACATAATCTTAAGACGATACCGTTGTGGCTTACTTTTTATGTAATCATGGAAACTACATTTTCCTCTAAATCCCAACATCGCATCTACTGTCATATATCTATAACAATAGTAGTTAGTTTTACAGTTATTGGTAAAACTGTCGAAAACCTCTGATATTGCAGCTAGCTCGTCACCTAGCTTTTATTGCTTCCCTCGAATCGGGATCGTCGTATCGCATAGCTGAAAGTAGGATAAAAATCGCTTCAAACTCATTGTCATTCTGAAGATGTTTTGACCTGTGCCATCTTCATGCGCTGACTTGAAAATTGTAATTAGATACAATAAACCAAATAATGCCTTCATTTCGATTTTATCTGTGTGATTTCCAAAGGTAACAGTGTCTTCATACTTGTGAGATTCTTCCGTTATTTTTCGTTTAGTGTGTTCTACGGTGAAATCAATCATTTACTCCGTCATTAAAAGAGGGACCATGCTTCATAAGAAGTTGGTGGGTTTGTTGCAGCAGATCCAAACTCACAGTCATCTTGAAGATGTTTCTTCCTGTACCATCAGTAGCTCACAAACTAATTGCATCTTCATGTGCTAACATGAAAATTGCAGTTAGATACAATAAACCAAATAATGCCTTCATTTCGATTTGTCTGTGTGATTTACAAAGGTAACAGTGTCTTTGTACTTGTGAGATTTGTCCGTTATTTTTCGGTTAATGTGTTCTACGATGATATCAATAATTTCCTCCGCCATTAAAAGATGAACCGTGTTCGTAAGAAATTGTTTTTTTTTTTTACAGCAGATCTGTTCAACCAAGGAAGGTGTAAAACGATGTTTTCAGCCTTTGTTCTCGAACTTGACTTTAGGGGTACTTTAGACCACTTATATCCGTTTGCCTCGTAAAAGTACAGCCTTTGGTTGGGAGATGACGTTTCACCGGTTTCACTTCCCGATTCGGTATCTGACTCAGAATGTTCACGTATCGATTCTGCATCACTCAAGTTACAGTCACTTTCTTGAACTATATTCTCTACAGGTCCCTCCGCGTCCTAAAAAACACAGTGGCCAACACTTTTTCCGAAGAAAATTGCGTTTTTGCCTTCTTGGGCGAGGGAGGGGTCTTATGAACCCACTGCATGGACTCTTGTTTCGTGAAAAGGTCCCGGTGGTGTACCCAAGCTTCATCCCTAGTTACGATTCTATTTAAGAAGCCATCATTTTGAAATAAAACAGTCAAATTCTCTCGCAAATTTGTCGTCTTATTTTTGTTCGGGACCGAGTAGCCTGGGAATCCATTGTGCTGACACTTTGTTCATTCCCAAATCTCGGTGTAGACATTAAAAACACCATTTCTGATATTCCTATTTCTCTAGCAATAACTGAAACTTTTACTCGGCGGTCAGCCAACACGAAATCTTCAACTTTGTTGACGATTTCTTCAGTTCGTTCTTCCAAAGGTCTTCCACACTTTGGGTCATCAAAAATGGATTCTTTGTCGCATTTGAACTGTTTACACTAAAATTTGACTTGGAAATACGACGACTATTTTCTCTCTCATTAATATTCTTCAGGCTACTGCCTTCTTTTGATGAAAATTTCATGGTGCTTCTGTGTTCAAGTTTCAAATCACTCATTATTCTTCTTTAAACGAATGTAAAAGTAACAAATGTTCAACGATTCGAACCAAACTTGGAGATAACACTATAAAATGTCACACAAGTTTGACGTAAAAAAATTGTCACGATAGCATATTGTTTTCATAGCCAGGTAGATGACATAAAAAGCTCCCCTCGTATTTTTGAGAACAATAATACGTTACACATTTCAACATGTATTTCATTATATACCGGTAAACCATTTGTTATTTCTAATTCATCATACTAAAATTTAATCACAAATAGATGCTACAGATGATACAGATTACAAAACCCGAATTACAAAAAAATTAAAGCTAAGATATCTTCTACAATTTTATCAATTTGTTTAATTGGATTAACGTTGCCCCGAAAGTTAGGCAAAAAATGCATTAGCACTTTGTTGGTGAACGTCTGTGCAAACAGCTCTACCTAGCGAATATGAAATAAATTCGCTAATAAGTAGATTATAGCAGTTTACATGAAGCTTGAAAGTAGGTTGATTGTATGGTATTATTTAATTATAAACCTACTTTTATTTACGATTCCGTACAATAATTTTTACTTTCAGTCGCTTATTGAATAGAATAGCGGAAGAACAAAATGCATTCAGTTACCAATCATTCCTTGCTCATATAAAGTTGCCAGTTCAGTATTAATTCGGAGAATAAAAATGTATTTTTCTATTTTGCGTTCGAAATGAACTCATTATGAAACCCAAAACAGTATCGAAATGAGCTTCATTTCGATACGTTTTTTTTCATTTTTCAATGTTGGCGTTGTTCGAATACAGAAATAAATATCATCGCTGTCATTTGATTTTAAGAATTTATGTACATTTGACAGATATGATATATGTCCGTATTTTACACAAACAACGTATGTTGTATACAATTGACAACAACATATATATGTTTCTATGTCACTCATGTTTATATTTTTAAATGAAATATCAAGTAATATTAATGAAAATTAATAAATAATATGTAATATAATATACTTCGCGGATAGCAAGATTTAAATTTGAAAATGTCAAGTATCAATGTGACCAACTTCATGCTTTATATAAAAATTAAACTCTGAACTTTCAAATTAAATAATTCCGATTTAAGCAATTTATTAATGTAAAAAACGCAAAATAGAAAAAATAGTATAAAAAACTCGTTTCATAAGGCCTTTTGCCGCACTCGCTCTTTAGAAAACTCGCCGCTATCGCGGCTCGTTTTCTAAACTGGTCTCGTGCGGCAAAATGGCGCCTTATGAAACTTGTTTTTTAATATACTATTTTATTAATGCGAAATTTCTTGAACAATATATATCAATTGTTCATACGTGAATTATTTATTTTATAAATGTAATAGAACTGTCCCATTTAACAAGTTAAATACCGATGCGCTTTATAGAATTTTGTATTAGCTAAAATAAAAACTCTAAGAAATAAGTAATTAAACTTCTAGTTTCAAAAATTCTTTTATTGTAAATACCACTACAATATTGTTTCGCCATACAATGGCTTCATCAGGTGGATGAAATACTGAATATGTACAATACAAGTTTGAATATTTATGTGAAAATTATTGGAATAAAAGAATTTTTGAAACTAGAAGTTTAATTACTTATTTCTTAGCGTTATAATGAAGTTTCAACAATTATCTCCTTCGTCAATTAACTATTTAAAATAAAAACTATTAATTTATGTAAAATAAATTTATGAAAAGTATTAATATATTTATCTTCAAACGTATTGATTGTTTAAATTAAAAACCTTTGCAGTATTCGGAAATGTACACTAAAGCTCCAAAAGTAAGGTTTTAAAAAAATCAAGAGACTTAGGTTTACAAGTTTAATTTTATTTAGCCTTTCACCTAGTTTCCTTCTCTCTCAATGCATGTTTCACAACGAAGGTTTAATGACGAGAAGCTATTATAACTATCCTTTTTCTGAATCGTCTTGTTTTGTTCGTTTGAATCTCTGGCACATCTTAAAACAATTGCCTTTTAGAGATATTTCAATTTTAGGAAGTAAAAGGGGTAGATCTGTTTAATGCAATGGGTGGTCAATCACTGAGATCGAACGCTTGACCAGGAACTATGAGTATAGTACGAGGGTAGCACCGATTATTTCTGCAAACCAATATTTCTATAGAATCAAAAGAATCAAGTATGCTATAAAACAAATGTTTATTATTTTCTATTTTGACAGTTCGAATTTAGTTTTGATAACTACAAGTAATCAGTTATTTTGCAAGCTAATTTCAAACCGAGTGGTCTGCAGTAAAAATGCATTTAACGAGAGAAAATTTTAGAGCCATGATTTACTATGATTTTAAAAGTTCTTTAACATCGAAAGAAAGTGTTTCAAGACTTCGTGCTGCATTTGGTGATCAAGCTCCTCCTCAGAGGAGTGTTTACAACTAGTATAATGAATTTAAATTTCAAAGGGTTTCACTTAGTGACGATTTTCGCGAAGGAAGGCCAATCTCAGCCGTTACTGAAGCAAATGTAGATGCCGTACGACGAATGATTCAAGACGACAGCCGAGTCACGTATAGGATTATTAGGAGCACCTTGGGTATTGGCCTGACTGCAATAAACAAGATTTTACGTAATAATTTGGGTTGAGAAAAGTCTGTTGTCGTTGGATACCTCATAATTTGACACAGGAATAAAAACAATATCGAGGGAATGGTAAAAATGGTAAAAAAATGCTTAAGAAATATTATGGAGGTAGGTCCAAAGCATTTTGCAACATCATTACTGGTAATGAAAGCTGGATATATGGATTTGAACCGGAATCAAAACGGCAGTCGGCTTAATGGGTGTTTCCAACAGAACTTAATCCAGTCAAAGTGAAAAATCTCGAAGTGTTGATAAGAAAATGGTAGCCAGTTTCTTCGCAAAATCAGGACCTATCACAACAATTGTGCTTGAAAATAAACGTACGGTAACCGCAGAATGGTACACGGCGGTATGTCTGCCAGATGTTGTTCAAAATGCTCGTTTACAACGCCCTAGATCGGTCCTTCATCACGACAATGCTTCAAGTCACATTGCGCATCAAACAAACGAATTTTTGAAAGCTTCCGGATTAAAATTACTAGATCATTCGCCATAAAGTCCGGACCTGGCACCTTCACATTTCTTTGTATTTCCAAGACTAAAGGATAAAATGCGTGCTACACGATCTGAAAGCCCAGAAGATGCAGTGGAGAGCTTCAAAACCCTTATATCTGAAGTGACACAAGAAGAGTGGAATTTATGCTGTGATAACTGGTTTTATCGAATGTATAAATGCATTGAGTTTAAGGGCGAATATTTTGAAAAACAATAATAAAAATAATTTTTGACTACAACATTTTGTTTTATTAGTTTGCAGAAATAATCGGTGCTACCCTCGTATTAACAGGACGATCAATTACCAGAAGTGCTCAAATGTTTTTTTATGTGCGCCAAAACCGTCAAATAAATTGGTGAATTAACTGCTTAGCCAAGAGGTACAAATTTATGCTGAATAAATCTTGAAACATTAAAAAACCGATCAGCATTGTCTTCCCTTTTGATCTCTGACGAACCTTCCTTAATCTTAGTTCATTAAGGGCCACCCTCGCAAACGACTGCATTTTTGATTAGGGATCGTAATCAAATTATGGATTAAGTACCGTGTTTCATCGCCTGAAATGATTTTCTATTTAAAATTTGGATCATTGTCGACAATTTCAATAAAATTACTACAATAATTCACATGCACTTCCATCTGTTCAGGAGTGACAAAATGCGGAACAAAGCGTGAATTATTTTGTCTTCATGAATGATGGTAGAAAAGCGTCTACACCGACATTTAATTGTTCAGCTATCTTGCGAAGGTTTAGTCAAGGATTCTTGGTGTGTAAAGAACGCATTGCTTCTGTTGTTTTGTCTTTTCGAACCGTAAACGGACGACCATTTCTAGCGTCCCCGTCCAACCTTGTTGAAACGCTTAAGATAATTGAATGTCACGCGTGATGGTACATCCTCTCCGTACACCGTTTTCATCATATCGTACGTTTACTTTGCACTTTTACTAAGTTTTAAACAAAACTTGATGCACGCCCGTTATTTCATCCTGAAATTGGCACGTTATTACGAACACGCTACATACTAAATATTTAACAGATTCTAACGAAACTAGCACGTGTTTCATATAAAAGTTTGTACAAACTTATTTGTATTACTAGCCGTGAATGGCGTCATTTGTCTCTTCAGGAAAAAATCAGTCTGCGAACTTTTCAGGCATACTGTGTATACTTGATAATACGAGATATCCTATCATGGGTAACTTTTTCATTATCGAAATTAGAAAGTTCGACAAATTAACGAAGTAGTTTGAAATAATCCGTCTGATCGGCGATTGTAATTTGCAGCGGCCGTCGAAATTATTTTAATCCGGATACGAAACTTGCAGCGGAGTTTCGCAAGTAAGCTGAAAGGGACAATGTAATTTGTAGCGGAGGAACACACGGGGCGACTATTTCTCTTTTAAATTTGGAAACAAAAATATTAACTCCACTTGTTTATCAATATGGCGGAAAATGAAAGGAATCTTTAAAAGAGTTTTCTTTAGGAATTTTATTAATGTAAATTTACGAATATACAATACAGTACGTAACTTGGGATACAAAACACAATACCTTTTTTTTCAATAGGGAGAAACTCTGATATGACAGTTAATTTAACAAGTCATATCGCCATTTTATTCAGTTTTGTGTGACATTTCATAATGTAAAGACTTACACCCGAACAGCGTTTACAAATTATGGAAATTTATTTCTAAAATCAGTGTTCAGTAAAAAATGTTCACAGAGCGTTTCGCCCAATTTACGGTATACATCATCGAACAACTGAGACAATTATTCGCAACACAATCTCGCACTCAATGGACTCTCATCCACGAACGAGATTGCGTAGAGTGCGCACTGAAGAAAATATCGTGGCCGTTGAGGCCAGTGTTGAGGATGATTCAAATTCATCGATTCGTTATCGGCGCAAGAACTTGGCCTGTACTCATCGACTTTGTGGAAGATTTTGCGCAAGGATCTTGACTTACATACCTACAAGATGAAATTGGTGCAAGAATTGAAGCCAAACTACCGATTCATCTCGAAAAATGCACTGTTTGGTGTGGTTTGTGTGCCAGACGCACAATCAGGCCATACTTCTTCAAAAACGAAGAAAATCGAACTGGCACCGTCAATGGCAGCTGGCATAGAATCACGTTCAACGATTTTCTGTTCGCAAAAGTGCGTGAACATGGTCTGGAAGACTTTTGGTTTCAGCAAAACGATGCTACATGCCATATTGCCCACGAAACAATCGATTTATTGAAGGAAGTGTTCGGTAATAAGATTATATCAAGAAATGAATCTGTACACTGGTCTCCAAGATCATGTGATTTGACGCCTTTTGATTATTTTCTGTGGGGCTATTTGAAGTCATTGGTCTACGGGAACAAGCCAACAACTATTGTAGCTTTAGAAACTAACATCGAGCGCACCATTCGTAACATAGGGACTCAAATATGTACTCGAAAAGTAGTTGAAAATTGGTGCTCCAGGATAACGTACCTTAGACGCCCCCGTAGCGGCCATATGCCCGAAATCATTTTCCATTACTAAAGGCATGCAACTATCTACAGCTTAAAAAATTTCTTATTTCCCCAACACCATTGTTTTTTATTTCAATTTATAATCCTACACCTCTTAGAAAATACATTTTACATTATCAAATCAAAAGATTGTAAACCTAAAGAAATATATTATAAACTGAAAAAAATTATTTGACGAACGGTCTAATAGAAATTTTTACAAACTATGAAAGTTTTATACGAGGGAAACACCAAAAAATCTAGAATGGCCATGTTTCTACAAAAAAAAAAGAAATTTGTTTTTATTTGACAGCTACTCTTAACGTTTCGCTAGGTGTATATGTACGTAATACGAAAGCGAGTTGATTTATTTTTGCAATCGCCTAGAGTAGGGCGTGAAATAAAAAAAAATATACATAACATTTTGACAACCGATGCCTTGTCAGTTTACTGCTGTTTGATGAATTTGTGACAAAGCGTGTTTCGTAAGCAATTTTTTTAATTTTACCCTGCCACTAATTAAGTGTAAATAGATAATTCTGAACAGTTATTAAGTATCTTTTAAAGAAAGGCAAGTCCTTTATCTAAATACAAGGTGGGGCAAAAGTCCCGCTACCATTTTGATTGCCTATAACTTTGTTGAAAGAAAAGATAAGTAAGTTTGGTTTTCATAAAAAGTTTATTTGCTCTTTACATTTTTTTTCGTTATGATTGGAAAATTATATCGGCTAAATGGTGACCGCGATTCGCTATGCAACTTTCGGCTCTTTTTAAGGCATTTTTCATGACATCCTGCAACATCTCAGGCTGAATTTCTTCAATTTCTTGACGAATATTCTCTTTAAGATGTTGAATCGTTTGGGGCTTATTCACATAAACTTTTAATTTTAAAAAACCCCATAAGAAAAAGTCAGGTGCAGCTAAATCCGGGGATCTGGCTGGCCATGCTAAAACGCAATTTCGCGATATTAGTCTTCGTGGAAAAACGTCATTCAATAATTGAATTGTTGAACGAGCTGTGTGTGCTGTGGCCCCATCCTGCTGAAACCACATTTCCTCTAGTCCTTGCTCTTCCATTTCAGGCACAAGAAAATTTCGAATCATGTCTTGGTACCGTTCAGCAGTAACAGTAACTCCAACACCTTCGTCAGTTTCAAAAAAATAGGGACCATTGATGTTTCCAGCATGAATACCACACCATACAGTTGTTTTTTGTGGATGCAATGACGTTTCATGAATTAATTGAGGATTCTGTGTCCCCCAAAACCGACTGTTCTGTTTATTGACGTGGCCACTGAGAAGAAAATGGGCTTCATCGCTCATTATCAATTTAGACGAAAAATCTTCAATTTAATCAGACAGCCTTAGGATTGCATTACTGTACTCAACTCGTTGATCATGATCTCTCGGTAGCAATTTATGGACTAATTGAATTTTCTACGGGAACATTTTCAAATCAGTTTTCAAAATTCGCCTTAAACTGCGTGCAGACATGTGTAACTGGGAACCACGTCTCCAAATTGATGTTTCTGGAGACTCTGCAACACTATCGCGCACCAGAGCCACATTTTCAGCGTTACGAGACGTCCGTTGTCTTCCGGAACGACGCCTGTCTGCTGTCGTACCGTACTGTCGAAAATTCGCATGTAAACGATAAATTGTGGTTTTGTGAGGCACTGGGCGATTAGGATATTTTTGACGCAATTTCCGCTGAGTGGCAATAATGGAACGATTATTTTCAATAAATATTGTCACTATTTCTGCTCGTTCTTGTGGCGTATATTTATCCATAATAAAATTTGGACGTCTACACAACACAATGGTTAAAGCTAAACACTGAACTAAACGTCACGTAACCAAGATGGCGCGCAATCAAAATGGTAGCGGGACTTTTTCCCCACCTGTTACCTGACGTTATGTGAGATAAACTGGGTGAGGGTTGTCCTTTGGATACAACCGTCAGAGAATGGGTAAATGAATTGAACCGTGGCAGCAGCAGCTTAGAAGATGATCGTCACAGTGGATGGCCGAAAACAGATACAAGTCTAGAAATAATGGGTATAATTCATAATATGTTGCTAAGTGACTGACGATTGAAAGCGTTAGAAATAGCAGAGGCAGTCGGCATTTCAAAGGAAAAGGTGCTTTATATTTTCCACAAAGAACTTAATGAGAAAGCTTTCGGCAAGATAGGTGCTGTGTTTACTGGCGACGGAACAAAGATGTGTTCAAAGGAGTCATTTATACCCGAATTTCTGCCGAAGGGAGCAACGATTACTAAGATACTGCAACACTTTATAATCTCTATGTGTCGAATAAGGCCGGAAAAAACGATTTTTTTCTTGAACCACAACAACGCTAGACCTCATTGCAGCAACGAAACGTTGAAGACAGCGACGAACTCGAAATTTACGATTGTTTCGAACCTTGGGTACAGTCCTGTTTTGACACCTTAAAATTTCTGGTTGTTCCCAAAGTTGAAGGAGGTATTGAAAGGTCAACATTTTTCATCAGACACTGAAGTTAGAACTGCTGTTCACAATTGGATGCACTAAATGGTGATTATTTGAAAAAATATTAATGTGCTTCTTGTATTCAAAAAAATAGCGTACATCATTTGAATCAAGTACACATTTTTTATTAGTATTTTTATCGTTTAAAAAAGGACTTTGTCATTTGGACAAAAGTTATTATGAAGGTTATGTGTTTTTTTTAGATAATTTTATTCGAATATTACATTAATATTTAGTTACGTTCGCATTTAAAATTTTTTTCATCCTAGAAAACAACTCGTTCATAAAATTCGAAGGGTCGATAAATGTAATTGAGACAAAAAATTATTCGCGCTTGTTTTTGTGTAGCTATCAAAATTGGTTTCTTTGTGCTAGCTGAATTTGTAAGCTCCAACCCTTTAATTCTACGTGATATCGTTGACTGGGATCCAAGAAAAACAGTATGAAAAGCCACCAGAACTCCGCTTTCAAAAGGATTTTGTCTTAAACGATTTAGTAGTTCTTCAACTTGATTAGGAGTAGAAATTCGTTTTCGACAAGAGCCTATTTTCCTTCGGGTAGAATGTTCCTGTTCCCATCTTTTAATTCTTAAAATTGTGCTCTTATTGTAATAGAAACGAAGTGCAACATCTCTAATTGACCAATCTTCTTCAACTTTTGCTGTAATAAAATACTTTTCTTGTTCGGAAACTTTTGGTATTTACATTTTTGATTAACTTAATTGTTACGGTATGACGTTAATAAACGTCAGAAAAATTCAAAATTGAACGGGAAAAAAATAGATCTACGCGATTTTTGTTAATACAGGCATACATTGGCAATACAACAAATTTACATAATTTTGAAACTAATTTCAGTATTTTGTCTTTTCTTATTCTTATTTTATGGAGTTGGTGACGTTAAATATCAATCCGCCCTCGTATAATGGACGAAAACGTTAAATCGTAATTATAAACATAATGTATTTATGTTACACAAGTAATTAAGAATGCAAACACACAATACCACATCGGTAGGCTGACGGTATCGATGTAATATTAGCGAGTGGTGACGTTTTAGCACGACACATTTAAGAATAAATAGGTATTTCATAAATCTACGAATCACGAATTTTACGACCACATAAATTTCAACCATACAGCATTTGTTTCTGACGACTTGATTAGGAAAATAAAGTTTTATCAATAATACATCAAACAATTGAATTTTGACAGAAATTTTCAAGATAAAATAAAGTTGACTTATGAAACGCATTTTTTCAATTATGAAATTTTTAATAACCCAACATTTCCTACAGTGTATAACATATATGTTTCGTCCTTTTATTGTGTCAATACCTGTCTTACCATATTTCTATTTTACATTTATTTATATTACCAAAATATTTCACGCCTCTCTTCTAAAACGCATTAGTTTTTACACTATTGTTTGTGAAATGTCGTATATTTCCATTCTTGATCTTCGGGCACGCAAAAAAATCGTTGTTAGTTAGATCGGAACTATACGGAGGATGATCTAATAATTTTATATTTTGCTGCTCCAAAAACTCAATTGCCTTTCGAGCTGTGTGCGAACTCGCATTTTCATGATGCAGGATGTTTCACCGTTGTGGGTTTGTTTCTCGGAGCAAGACGATTATTTCTGGCAAGCAAACGGTTGTGTACATTCTTCGATCTAGTAAAGGAATTATAGCTGCATGACCTGATTTTCAAACAAACGTTGCGGCAATCTTTTTCGCCCCACTTCGCGAACAGATAACTTTTGTCGGATTCTCTCCATCTTGAAACACCCAAACAGCGGACTGACGTTTATTTTCTGGTTCATAAAAATAAATCCATGATTCGTCGCCACTCATGAGGCTATAGACGTTTGCTGAGTTTCAGTTATTGAATCGGTCCAAAGTTTTTCGGCACCAATTAACGCAAGTCGACTATTGCTCTTCGTACGAAAGATTGAAATTAATTTTGACAGCTTACGTTTATTACTGGCGTCCTCTATGAGGCTATATGCAACACTAAAATCACATGCCTCTTAATACGCAGTTATTATAGTCCAGACAGTTTAGTAACTTTAGGATTCTGAAGTCGTTATATTTCGCATTTATTATGAGCTGTTTTGGAATATTGTCCCACTAGTCACCATATTACGTCTGTCTTCAATTAAGAATTGAAAAGGCTCAACGGTTTTTTAAATATATCTCGTTTAAAGCTGACGGCCATTGTCCTGTTAGAGGTATCGACTATAGTTCATGAAGGGATTGGAAACCATAACGTTCTACGTAGTTTCCAATCCCTTCATAAACGGAGACAAAGACATCAATACATATTTTTGTGATATCTATGGTGTGTCTCAGAATAAGAAGGAGTGACTCAAATATCCCGCCAAAACTCCGTCCACCCAGCTTAAAATTTGACTTATGGTGCGTGCGTTACTACACCTGAGAGTGTAGTTGTTTGTTGTAATGTCTTTCATTTTTATTACCTACTTAAGATAACCTATTTCTGACAAACTCAGATAGTTTGACAAATAATAAATGTTGGCTTTGTAACATGGTCTTTATATTGAAGTTTATAAAATATTACCTAACTGAAAGAATGTCAGTGGCGTATAAAATAAAAAATTTGAGAAATTGAAAAAATTCAAATACAAATAACGTTTTTGCAACAATATATGCGTTTTTAAAATGAAAAATAATTCCAGTTTGTTTTTCTTAATGAAATCTGGATTTTTCAAGATGGAAGTTCTCAAAAACCATGGTAAGATGAGATTATTGAATCTGTAAAAGCAAAACGAGTAGGTGGCAAAAGGTATTCATTATTTAAAAAGTATTGGCACGGGCAATATATCATTTACTTTTATCGTGTTTTTATCAACATTTATTTTATTTGGGATGTGCCTAATGATCATGCCGTATTCTAGCCTAGTTCTAATTATCGACTTTTGCAGTTCGTTTAATTGAGGCATTTTAAAAATTGTGTACGCTTCTGACTTACAATAAAGTGACACTAACATAACCGTACCGGATAAAAGTCAAATTTACAAATCACGAATTTTTTTAATTTTACAGAATGTGTCAAAAGTCGGTGTCTGACTTTGTAGAGGTCGCAACTATTATATAATTATGTTACATGTTCATAAAAAATATTGCTAATTTAAAGTAAAACAAAACCGACGTTTAGAATTTATTGCAAAACTACCTCAAAAATACAACATATGATTATAAAATTATCAAAATAAAATGAAGTAGAAACAATAGTAAAAAGTAAAGCATATGCAATATTAGTCTGTTTCACTCATGCTGGATTCTAACGATTCACTTTCACTGTCACTGTTTCCAACATGAATAATAAATGGTTCCAAGATATCGTCCATTAATCCATCTAGGTTCTACATTCTACTTTCTATTTTAATTACATGGTCAATACAATTTTTCCATTTGTTCGCTGTAACATTTGTAAGTCCTATCATTAAAAGTTCTTGCACATGTGATATTTTGAACGTTTTATTTTTTGAAGCAACTTGAATTGCAGCTTTTCTCCAGGAAGAAGTTGCCTTTTCAGCTCTACGTGAACGATATGTTGCATTGTCCATCTCTATTACAACATTATCTGGTTACTTTGGCAATATCTTTCCAAACCAATCTTCAAAAACAGTGCTATTCGTTTCATTGTAATAGTCAGCCGAAATAAAAGTTACATATAATAATAATATCTACAGTTTTTCACTTACTGAAATTAATAATTTTTAAGAATCTGTTTAAGGTAGTTCACTCAGGTTTGATTTAGATACAGCGGTAGATAACGATAACAATGACAGAAAAATACAAGAAAACTTCGACAAGTTACATTTGTATAAAACATAACCTATCAACCGGTCGATATTTCTAGATTATTATCGATATTGAACTTAGCTGCAGAAAAGCCAATGAAATTCTTGAAAAATAAGTAGCTTTTGGCGAAATATTTGAATTACTCATTCAAAAAGAAACTAAGTTTTGAATGTATGTGAAATAAAATATTTTTTTTTGTATTACTTTAAGTACAAATTTATAATTAAGTATATTCATTATAAATTATTTATTATTGCACTTTAATGGGTATTGACTATTTGGTAATAAATATTATTATTATTTTAATTTAATTGAAGTAAAAAGATGCTTTTGTAATAATTAATTCACCTTTAATGTGCACCTTTTTATATTATTTATTCAACAGTCCTTCTAGTTTGAGTTCCCAGGCGAAAATTTGGCAATGTCACAATAAATTAAAAAAGGAACAGACACAAGCAATGTCTAAATAAAAGAATTCATTCAAGACTTTTTCTGTCTTTTCTCAAAATATTGGAATTAAAGAAAGTGTTAATTATTCAGTTTCAAATATCTTTCACTTCTTCATTGTTTAACAAATACAAATTATATTTTATACCTTTAATAAATTTATATATTTTTTGATTACAGCAAAATTATGGGGAGATAAGAAGAATGAAGCAATAATTATGATACACGGAGTTCTAGACAATGCCGGAGCTTTTGATAATATAATACCATACTTGCCCGATAATTTCTATTACATATGCATCGATTTGCCCGGACATGGAAAATCTGACAGTTTTCACTTATCCTTATTCATACACACAATAGATTACATAATACCAATTAAAATTGTAGCCGATTATTTCAAAAGGGAAAAATATATATTCTTAGGACACAGTTTAGGTGGTCAACTCGCTATGTTCTACGCACAAATCTTTGAAGAGAGAGTATCCAAAATTATATTATTTGATGCTCTGTATATATATCCATTCCTTCCAGATACATTTTTAGATGCTGTTGATAATAGTTTAGATAGACTATTCAAAACTATTGAGCAAAGCACGCAACCAAAGCTAACGTATACTTATGAAGAAGCGATTCAGAAGTTGATAGACGGGCGAGATCACGGTCAAATGACAAGAGTCGCTGCAGAACCATTAGCTAAGCGTATGTTTGAAAGAGTTGGAGATGATAAATATGTTATGAACATCGACTATAGATTAAAAAATAGACTTTATCCCAGTGCCACTTTGGAGTACATTGTGGAACTTCATCTAGTAAAACCTGTACGGCGACCAGTTTTAGCTTTATTATCTACTCACAGAAATTTGAAAGAATTATTTGAACCTTTATACTCACATTTTGTCAAAATGGGTTACGAAATGCACACATACCATGGGCATCATGACATGCATAATACTAATCCGGAAGTTATTGCACCTTTTGTTATAAATTTTCTCTTAAAAGACAAAAATAAGTTGTAACTTGATTACGGAGATAATATATGTGGTATAAAGGGTACAGTTTTATTTACGAATGTATTTTAAAGTAGAAGAAAGAATCAGCTAATTTTACAAGATTTGCTAACTGAATGATTGAATCCATCGTCCACTCGTACTTACTATAGTTCAAATAGTACAAATACAATAATAATAGAAAATTATATCAATCTTGTATATAATCATTTACTTTTAAATAAAATTTATTTTATTTTTAATGAGTTCAAATGTGAAACACTATGAAAAGATTTTTATTGGCGCAAGTGAGATGCAACCAGATGTCAAAAATTAGAATTACATTCTTGTGCCAAAAACAAATTATTAGCTCCAATACAAATGTAGGACGTAAACATTAAAATAAAATTTTGTGTACGCTTTATTCTATATACGAAGATGATTTAACAGAAAGTGAAACTCGCCTATCATTGTTTGTTTATGCAAAAAGGGTGTTATTTTCGAGTAAGCCATGCGTTTACAAGAGGCTGTTTCAATATTACAAAACAGTTGCTTAAAGAAGACATGTTAAGTGAAAGTCGTAAAATGGATAAAATTTCTACTCGCGGTGGAATTCGGTACTTATTTTTGAAGATGAACACAATTGAGATTTTGGCGAATGTGCTGCAAGATTGGGGTAACAATGCTCCTTAGAAGGCTACGATTTGTCGGCGAGTTGCTAGCGTTGAACATGGCGACATGAGTCTGGCCGTCCTGGACCATCAAAACAAATTACCATTCTAGAAAAATTCATGATGTTGTGTTACATGACCGACGAGTAAAAGTGGAGAAGATTGCCAAGACTGTGGGCATGTCTACTGAACGTGTACACTAGAAGTTAGGCATGTACAAGTTCTCTGCCAGGTGGGTGCCGTGTTTGCTGAAATGTGAAATGTGAAAGGACACGAATTTTCAACGACCATTTAATGCTCTTTAACATCAATCCAGTACATTTTTTGCGTCTCTATGTTAAGGTCGATAAAATCTGGTTCCATTGCAGAATCTCTGCAGTGAAGGCATCGTGGCAGTTCTCTGCCAAACAAGGCCAAGACGTTTTCTTCGGTTGGAGAGGTAATGGTCACAAAATTTTGAGCTTCTAAGGAGATACTTCTTATCGATTATGTCGCAAAGGGCTTAACTATCAACGGGACTCATTATGCTGCCTTTCTAGTCAAAGTGAAAGTTGTCATTATCGAAAAGAGACTCGCCATTTTGTACGACATATTTTGAAAAAAATTCTGTGTCAGAATCGAAACTGGAATCTCAGCAGAGAAGGCGTCATGGAATTTCTCCGCCAAACAAAGCCAAGACGTTTGCTTCGGTTAGAGAGTTAATGGCCACGACATTTGGGGATTTTAAGAAGAAACTACTTATCGATCATGTCGCAAAGGGCGAAACTATCAACGGGACATATTATGCTGCTCTTCTAGATAAGGTGAAAGTTGTTGTTATCGAAAAAAGCCACGCAATGACTTGAAACAGAAGTATTATTCTATCATGACAATGTATCGTCACACACTACTCGCATTGTTCTGGAAAAACTGAATCAATTAGGATTTCAGGTTGTGTTTCAAGCATTCTATTCACCAGATGTATCTTCTTCGGGCTACCACTTCTTCCAAAACCTCAAACTGTTTCTCACCGGAAGGAAATTCAAGACATACCAGGAAGTTATTGGAAGTAGAGCAGCTTTTGAACGACTGATTATTATGAAACGCTGATGATAATAAAACGTATTTAATGGTACTCAACAGTGTTAGAAAAATAGTTACCCTAATTCAAGTGTTTTATTTTTTGTACTTTACGCATTTTGTACGATACATTTTGAAAAAAGATTCTGGGCTGTATTGGCCAAATGCACCAAAAACTAGCATGGCTACATTAATTAAGCACTAGAATTTAATAACTCAAATTGCTACAGAAATAAAAGGTATTAACAGTGATGGGCAAATATTAATTTATAACTTATGTTCAGAAATAATAATTTTTGTGTATAATTTAGTATATATTGATTTAATTTTTGTGTTATATTCTCTGTTATGAACTAATAATATATTCAAATGACACCTCCTGAAGCTGTAGGTAACATATAGGATTATTCAAAAGTAAGTTAGATTTTGAAACTTGTACTTTCCTTATAAAGCAAAGTATATACAAATTAAAAACAGGTTTTTATTGGTAAAATAATGGAGTTTATTACAAACCAATTCACTTCAGCACAAATTTGGAATATGTCCGCCATCTTGTTCTTCATAAAGAAGCAGCCTTTCTTCTATACTGTGGACAACATCGTGGAGTAAATTAATTGCAATAGCTGCCACTTGTTGTAAAATTGATTTTTTGAGCTGCTGGATAGTCGTAGGATGACTTAAAAAAAACTTTTGTTTAAGATAGCCCCATAGCCAATGATCTGTCAGATTAATATCTGCAGAACGCGCTGGCCAAGGATATAGAAAGTTTCTGCTTGTAATACGATTGTGAACATGAAGATCAATATGGTAATTGTGCAACCTTGGGATTACATAATTTCACAGCATGATAAAATATTGTTCTCCAGTAGTAACTGTAACGGTTTTTAATTGCGTATTTTGTTTTTCCTCAAAAAAGTATGGTTCTAAAACGAATCGGGACATAAACCCAATCCACACGGTTACTTTCAACTCATGAATCCCTTGCTGAATTACAGTATGCGGATAATTTTCCGACCAAATCCTACAATTGTGCTCATTAACACCCCCACTCAGTTGAAAATGCGCCTCGTCGGTCCATAAAATCTTATCCAGTCACTGTGGGGTTTGTTGAATTTGTGCTAATACACGAAGAGCAAAACTATACCTAACTGTTTTATCCGTTTCTTTAAGTTCAAATAAAACTTGCATTTCATACGAATTCGTTTTTAGATGTCTTCCGAAGATGGAAGATGTTTTGCAACTTCATTAGCACTACATATTCCGTAGCTATTATTTCCGGCTATTTTTTCAGTCTCACGTAAAGCTTCAGCAGAAGTAATATCATTCGCTACTTTAGGTTTTCCAAATTTTGCTTTATCAGTAGCGCTACCAGTTTCTTCAAATTTAGGGATTAGCTTGCGATAAGCCTGTAAACTGTACGGCCCGGCCCGTTCCTCAATATTGTTTCTTCTGAATTTTCTTATATCCGCTTTCTTGCACATTCATAGTACCACTGAACAAGACTTATACGATTTTGCAACGTCAAAACCATTTTTCACAGGTTTAATGTCTGTCAAATTCAATAAGAAAAGCTAACGTTTCTATTTTTATCAACAAACTTGTTGCCATGGTAACGGAAATAAAAATATGAACGACTAGTAAACCCCACTACTTTATGAACGCAAATATGCTTTTATTTTTTGTATACTTTACTATTTAACAAAACGACGCCAATTTCAAAATGTATCTTACTTTTGAATAACCCTGTATATTGATACGTATGTGTATAATCACATTCTTCATGAATTATTGAATGTCTGATTCTTAAATTAAGTATGTGTTTGTTCTATCAATTAATAATTTTCAGACCCTTCGCTGTATCTTTTTGGTTAGAATTTCGGAATAGTGTTATCATTTGTATTTATAATTCAATTCAATTCTTGCTAACAAGACCTTGCAGAACTGCTGCAGATGTTGCACCAACCGCATATATGGTATTGTACTGCATCCCTCGTCTTTCTCCTATTTATTTCACGTAAATACTATACAGAAACGTGCATTTGATGTACATATTCTGGGACTAGTTCCGTGAAATCTGAACACATATGTACTTTGTATGAATAATGTAGAGACCGTATTTACAATGAACAGTTGTATATATTGTGTAGTTTTGTGTTCTATTAATTTTCAGCATACTGAATTCTAGGATATTTATTTTAAAGGTTATAGTACTTATAATTACATTCCTTAGTGTATGCCGATTTTCCGCAAATTTCTCTAGTCTAAGTACAGATATTTTGAAATTCGCATGTTAAAATTGAAATTCCTTTGTTAAAATTAATTTAATCGCTTCATAGTGAAAATATTCTTTTCTAAAATAACGTCTTATAAGCTCTGGATTATTAATGTTGATATTCAAAGATTTATGAATAAGCTTAAAAAATTTACTATAAAAAAATAACTATCTGACCTGAAAATTTTCGTAAATGTTGTTAACGTTAAAGACAATTAGAACATAGAAAACAAATTATATATAGATAGAGTGAAAATAGAGTATTAAAACACAAGTTTCATAAGGCACCATTTTGCCGCACGCGTTCAGTTTAGAAAATTGAAATTATTTAATTTTAATTTTCTAATTTATTTAATTTGAAAGTTCAGAGTTTTATTTTTATATAAAGTATGCAGTTGGTCACATTGATACTTGACATTTTCAAATTTAAATCTTGCTGTCCGCGAAATATATTAATATAATTATATTACATATTATTTATTAATTTTCGATAACATTACTTGATATTTATAAAAATATAAACATGAGTAATATAGAAACTAATATATCTTGTTGTTAATTGTACACAATATACGTTGTTTGTGTAGCCTACGTACATATATCATATTTGTCAAATGTACTTAAATTCTTAAAATCAAATGACAGCAATGATATTTATTTCTGTGTTCGAACAACGCCAACATTGAAAAATGAAAAAAGCGTATCAAAATGAAGCTCATTTCGATACTGTTTTAGGTTTCACAATGAATTCTTTACTAACGCAAAATAGAAAATAGTATATTAAAAACGAGTTTCATAAGGCACCATTTTGCCGCACGAGATCAGTTTAGAAAACGAGCCGCTTGCGGCGAGTTTTCTAAAGAGGGAGTACGGCAAAAGGCCTTATGAAACGAGTTTTTTATACTATTTTTTCTATTTTGCGTTTTTACATTAATAAATTGCTTAAATTGGAATTATTTAATTTGAAAGTTCAGAGTTTAATTTTTATATAAAGCATGCAGTTGGTCACATTGATACTTGACATTTTCAAATTTAAATCTTGCTATCCGCGAAGTATATTATATTACATATTATTTACTAATTTTCGTTAACATTACTTGATACTTCATTTAAAAATATAAACATGAGGGACATAGCAACATATATATGTTGTTGTCAATTGTATACAAAATACGTTGTTTGTGTAAAATACGGACATATATCATATATGTCAAATGTACATAAATTCTTAAAATCATATGACAGCAATGCTATTTATTTATGTATTCGAATAACGCCAACATTGAAAAATGAAAAAAAGCGTATCGAAATGGAGCTCATTTCGATACTGTTTTGGGTTTCATAATGAGTTCATTTCGAACGCAAAATAGAAAAAAATATGTTTCTATTTTGCGTTCGAAATGAACTCATTATGACTCCCAAAACATCGAGGACACAAAACTAACCGAGTGGGGATAGTACAAAGAGCAGTGTGCTCTAGTGCCTGGACGTTCTGGCGTCCAACCCAAAACAGAAGAAGAAGAAGAAGGCACCCAAAACAGTATCGAAATGAGCTTCATTTCGATACGTTTTTTTCCATTTTTCAATGTTGGCGTTGTTCGAACACAGAAGTAAATATCATTGCTGTCATTTGATTTTAAGAATTTAAGTACATTTGGCAGATATGATATGTGTACGCACTCTACACAAACAACCTATATTGTATACAATCGACAAGATATGCTAGTATCTATGTCACTCATGTTTATATTTTTGAATAAAATATCAAGTAATGTTAACGAAAATTAATAAATAATATGTTATATAATATACTTCGCGGATAGCAACATTTAAATTTGAAAATGTCAAGTATCAAAGTGACCAACTGCATGCTTTATATAAAAATAAAACTCTCAACTTTAAAATTAAATAATTCCGATTTATGAATGTAAAAAATGCAAAATAGAAAAAATAGTATAAAAACTCGTTTCATAAGGACTTTTGCTGTACTCGCTCTTTAGAAAACTCGTGTTCTAAACTGATCTCGTGCTGCAAAATTGTGCCTTATGAAACTTGTTTTTTAATATACTATTTCTTAATATTGGCACACGCTCATTTGTACAAGGTGGGGCAAAAGTAATATCATAATGTGGATTGGCTGCCATTTTGTTAGAAGTGAAAAAAATGAGCTTTTCATGGAAAATTCACTTGAAGGTGTAAAATTGATGACATTAAGTTGAAAAAATTATATCGGTCAAATGACCACCTACTGAGGAGATGCACATTTGTGCTCGTTTTACAGCATTTTGAATTGTTGCTTGCAAAACATCTGGCTTCAAATTGGTGATTTTTTTCTTCAGTGTTGGCTTTTAAGACTTGAAAGGTTTGTGATTTGTTGTGGTAAACGCGAAATTTCAAAAAGTCCCAAAGGAAGAAGTCTGGCGCTCTCAGATCTGACGATCTGACCGGACAGTTCAATTCACCAAAACGGGGGATCACGCGGGCGGGAAATTTGTGTTTCAAAATCTGCGTCGTTGCCCAAGCTGTGTGAACGGTTACTCCAACCTGCTGGAACCAATAATGCCCGATACCCAATTCAACAACTTGCGGCAAAATAACTCGTTTAACATCTGTCTGTAGCGCTCACCTGTTACAGTTACGGTGAAGCCGTCGGCATCCTCAAAAAAAATAAGCGCCAATCACTTTTTCATTGTAAATGCTGCACCAAACAGTCACCTTGAGGGGATGCAATGGCTCTTCGTGCATTTCATGTGGATTCTCCGTGCCCCAGAAATGCAAATTTTGTTTATTCACATAACCACTTAAGTGGAAATTGGCTTCGTCTCTCATTATGATTTTGGATTCGAAATCATCCTCTTCTTGCACCAGGTTTAACAGAGCATGGGAGTAAATTTACCTCATTTGACAGTCAACAGGCAGCAATTGGTGAACGGTTTGTACTTTGTAAGAGAAGATCTTTAGGTCTTTCACTAAAATTCGACGCAACGAACGTCTGCTGATGCCAAATTGTGTGAATCGTCTCGTCGATGTTTGTGGACACTCTCGAACGTCCTCGGCCACAGCAGCGATATTCTCGGTCGAACGAGCAATACGGAGCCTGATACTTCTTGCGACATCTCTTGTGGACCCGGTTTGCACGAGACACATGGTATAGGACGACCAGGAAAGCCACCACGAAATTCACGCTACGATAAAACAACAGACTGGAAATTGGTCAAATAAGCAGTAACAATAATTCCGCGTTCTTCAGCTGTGTATCGCTGGTTATTAACTAATTTTCGATCTGTCTACAACATAAATGTTAAAGCACAATGACATTTGACGGCATTTGCCAAAATTATGCTACATTCACATTGTGATATTAATTTTGCCCCACCCGTAACAGTGATGGGCAAAATTGTGAAACCATGTAAATATCAACCAAGTTAATAAAGATATTATACACTATGTATATTTAAAAAAATACTTCAGATGATGTATAAAACAAAGCTATCGTTATAAAACTTTAGATACAGAAATTTGAAATAAAGAGCCATCTTTTTAAATATACATAATGTTAAAAAAATGTAACGTACGAAAGTTATACTTTTTTTAATTGAACGTCCTGTATTTTTTACATTTAAATTTACTTTACTTTAAATTTTTGATATTTACATTACAATGTATTAATATGTATATTACAGTGTAACAATAGTACATATTACCAAGATACATTTATAAAGCGATCGCATAAGTAAGGAGAAAACAGCGAGATTATGGGTGTTTTAAAATAGTTTTTTCTCTGAATACTTTTATCCCAGCTACTTTTAAAAACTTCTCAAAATAGCTGCCTGTGACAGAAACCAAATTGATGTCTAATATAGTATTCTCTTCATGATTAGTTTCTGGAACCCACGTTTAGAGAACTGCTATTTATACCGAAGTTTCTTCCTCTATTGCGTGGGATATTTTAAGAATGACTGCTATCCCTACTGAAGTTTCTACATACAAACTATAGCATTAAACTTTTCCTAACTGGCGGAATATCTCGATGTCTAATTGACGGAATTTAAGCCATTGTTGCAATATTGGATTTATGCTAGATTTAAATAGTAATAACATTTATTTCCCTCAGATAACTCTATTTACAGGAAATTTAAATTAAACGACTGTAAGCGCAGAAAATATTAACAATAATAACATTAACATTAGATATATTATGTAATATAATGATAAAAATTAACAATACAGTAAGACACAAGTAAAGTAAAATAAAGGAAAACAATAAAATGGTATAAACAAATGAACTGAAATAATAAATATATTTTTAGAAAAATACCAATAGGCATAATTAATTATGGCATGGTATGGTAGTGAAATAGGGGAACTTACTAAAACATTAGCTCTACGAAAACTAATATAATAAGTAAATGTTGTGTAGAACTTATTCTAGGCACTCTAAAATTGTGTTTCCCTAGAGGTTGTAACCAATCAATTCTATTATTTACTAGAGAAGTAATAAACTTAATAAAATTCTTCTTCTTGTTTGCAGTGATGCTGCATTTAATTTTTCTAGCAGCAAATGATGGCTGTAACTCCTTTCAGGATAATAACTCTGAATTAAAAAGAATAAAAATTAAAAATTGGTCTATAAATTAATTCTATTATATTACTTGATATGGAAATATAAATCTGATTATTAATGAAAAGTTTTGGGTCAAACAGAATACTACATATCTTTAATTGACGCGGAAATTTTGAAAATGCACCGGGAAATTTGATAATAATCGGTAATAGGATATTTTTTCTTGTATATGTAACAGTATATTTCAAAATAATCATATTCAGTCTGTTGATAGTACACTAATCAGTAATGCGTTTGATGTTGGTTTCCTAGTACAACATCATAAGCGTATTATGGATTATTAATTAGCATTACCTAATGCAAGATAATGTGAAAATTATCCCTAATATAATTGTATCTGACCTTTAGCATAATAATATAGTAATTAGCTATGTAATTATAACTAACTACAAAGGTGATGAAGCAATGAATATAAAAACTCCTAGAGATTATTACGAGTGGATGCAAATTATAGTATAATAACAAAAATTGCCAAATACTTATACATATATTCATTCCCACTGACGCTTTTTCTCCCATATTGGAATAAGTTAATGTCTGCTCAGAATCCATGTAGGATTCATTTTACAAAATTTTTAATTTAATGTTTTAATTTGCAGGATTATTTTATGTACTTCAACTATCCATTATAGTTGAAGTACATAAAATAATCCTATAAAATAATAAGCTATAAAGGCTGACATAAACGTTACATAACTTGGAATGCAAATTTGCTTAGCCATACAAGCGGAAGTAATTAGTTGCTGTACTAAGGTACCTACCTAAATTTAAATATCAGAATTAATAAAAAATAGAATTTCCTATTTGCCTGAGTAAGTAGAAAGAACTAGCAAAGTAGGCACCTCCCCCTTACATTTTGTAACAGACCTTAAACACTGGCATATATTAATTATATCCCGTGTTTCGAGGGATTCGAGGTTGCTGTTAACAATTGATAACTTTGGTGCTGAAATAACTAAATGCCGCAGTTACCCTAAATATTGAGATATAGATTAAAAAGTTGAAAAATAAGTAATTGATTTATTCAATTACTGCTTAGTTGGGCGCCAAGAAGATTTACCCCTTCTAAGGTATATAATTTAATTTATTTAATTGCCGGTAAGCTGAAATGGGACTTACGTCTTTCTTTCTCAAAGCGTGTATGAAAACGTAGGTCAAATGAAATGAATCCCTCTTTTTCATTTATTATTTGTTTCAATCAATTCCTTTTGATTAATATGCTCTTTCAATGAAGTTTATATTACATGATTTGAATAAAACAAAATGATTATAAAATATACTTATATATTGACAAATGAGCTTTTAATTTACATGTAATTTACTACAAAATTCTTTATGGTTATTCTGAAATGTTGCTTAGATTCTATACATACATA
Source organism: Melolontha melolontha (assembly GCA_935421215.2). NCBI lineage: Eukaryota > Metazoa > Arthropoda > Insecta > Coleoptera > Scarabaeidae > Melolontha > Melolontha melolontha. The sequence continues at coordinate 158,838,425 of OW285237.1, read as the reverse complement.
TAAGGCGAGATACGGTAACTTTTACTTATAATTGAACTGTTTAGTCTGATCAGATTAAAAAACAGTATTAATAATGACTAACCTTAATATCGTTATACTAATGGCCGTATCACTTTATAGTCTAATCGCTTCCTCTAGAGGTGATGCACTTGTTCACTGAATTAGAACTCTTTCTTCGCGCCTCAAGGTGCCCGGGATTCCAGACAAAAGCCTTGATGTAGTAAGCGTGGGAATTCACGCTTTAAACAAATAACTTCACTTTTAGGCAAGAAATACCTCTTGCTACTATATGTACTTTTCTTATTTAAGTACAATGGATGGCGGTAAACCCTCTCTTACTGTTACTTTAAGGGACCGCACGTTTGACCTGGTTGACTACCTTGAGCCAAGTTCATTGCGGTAAACCCTCTCTTACTCCTACTTTTAGGGTCCGCACGTTTGACCGGCTTCGCGACTTGGAAGCAAGTATCTCGTTTCGTTCTCCTTGATCCGTTCTAACTTCTCTTTTCTCTCGGTGAATCCCCAGCTTCCTTGTGAAGTTCTCGATTGTTCTGGTTACGCGTCCTGGACACCCTGGGACTGTTAACACAAACGAGAATCATGGACTTCTCCATTTAGTGTTACAGTCCCAAAAGCGTAGTCTACGACGAACATCGTTGACACTCGTTTTCTTGGGTTTAAACGGCCTGGTGTCCTCATACAGAAACCACTGCATAGTGCGTGGGTTACGATTTGGTGCACCGTATCCGGACAAGGAATATTGGGCTCTTATTTCGTCCAAGATGATGCACAGAACCCACTAACAGTAAATCAGGAACGCTACAGAGACATTCTTAGTGCCTCATTTGTGCGGAATTTGCACACTTTGCCGGGCAAAAAACTTGCCACTGCGACGACAGTGGATACAGAAAGATGGAGCTAGAGGCCACACGGCGAGGAAGTTACTTACTCTTCTGCAACAACACTTTGGAGATCGCATAATTTCCCGGGGAACGGAATTCCCGTTCTCTGTACACTCCCCCGCGGATGCCTACATATGGTGGATAGATGTCTGAAAGAATACGTTTTGGGATCAGATGACCCATGGAAATGTGGCCGAATTACGGGAGAAGATCACAGTCATTTTTTGTGTCCTTGCAACAGTCTGTGTTCAACAACAATGTGTAAGATGTGAGGGTGCACATTTTGAACACATGCTGTACCAACGCATTTAGATGTGTTTTCGTCGTTAATTATTACATGTTATAATTACATATAGATTTTGTGAATACGTTTGTAATTTTAGTTACGTTTGTTTTACCGCATACTATATAAATAACTGATTTGCATTTTGGGACTATGAAACAATTTAAAATTCAGTTTTATAACTATTTATTAACATATCCTATAAATTGTGTACAAATTAAACTTATTATCTGCCGCTTCTAGTCTAGTGTATCCGACTTAGCTGCAATAAATATTGCTTTATAATAACAGCCCGTTGTAAAAACATTAGGCTCTGCAGTAAACAACTACCGCATTTTTACGACCTCGATACAGAATACTGTTCTAGACGAAATTCGTTCAAAGGTCTCCATTGAAATCATGCGTAACGAACTTCGTTATTCTAACGAATGATGTTACGGAATAGGGGTGATAGTAGATTATTAGAGTTGGCCTTGCGAACACTCGCTGAGTATCGTGTGATTTGAAAAAGTGGAAACTGTGTAGAACATATTATAGTCAAGGAACTGTCAGTCAGCTATCGTTCTTCTGGTTACACATCTATCTAGGAAACGTTGGGTTGGACAGACCGATTTAGGACTAACATTGATTACGTGCAATATAGTGCTTAATTGATTAGATAATTATTTATTTTACTCTTTCTAGAATAACTACTCGAACTGAAAATTACCACAGTACGCGATAAAATTGACAAGAGTATTAAAATCAGAACAGAAAAAAAGCTGGTTATGTGTGTGCGAGTCGACAGATCGCAAAAAAAATTCTTTAGTTAATGTCATGGTAGGGACAATCGAATCTCTGAAAACATCACTTTCAATTTTATTAGCTAGCAAAATACTAGAAAAATGTACTGCCGAACTAATTGCAAAGGAGGTGCTAAATACAATGAAGAAACTTAAAATTTCACACAGACATGTTTTTCGTGGGCCGATCTCTTGAACAATATTGTGATAACTTGTAACATATGACATGTAAAATCCACGCATTACATCTTGTGTCAGAATCGATTAGTTATCCAGAGGTAGCCGTCTTAAAAGCGCATACAAATGTAGTTTTTCTCAAATCCTTAAAACGTATTCGACAATTTCACAGAGGATGTCTCGACATCACTGAACCTTCACAGCCTCCACACTTGAGACAAAACTATAGTCCAGAAATTTTTAGAAGTTAGTCGACGTGCTTCGAAGCGAGAAAAAAAACAGTTGCATTGGTTAGAAAGTAAAGGATACATTTTAGGAACACACTTGGTGTAGTACTCGTCAATTATCTTATGAAAGGGAGAACCATTGCAGGAGAGTATTCTACAGCAGCACTGGACAAGTTTGATACTCAAATCATCTTCACAACAATGCACAAGCTCATTAGTAATTAACTGCACAAGTAAGAATGTTTAAATTACTTTACTTACGTATTTCTCAATTTCAAAAAATAGCTGGTTGAAAGTTGATTTACTCAAATAATTAAGTAGTATCTGAAACTATTGCAAATTTTGTTGTAAAATTATTATTTTTATATTGAAAATAAGTAAAAGGGCGTTAATAATCAAAATTTAAGTAGTATCGCCTATACGTATAAATTGAAATTACACGTACGCCGTATGTTTAATATAAATAATATAAATAGTTAAAAATTAAGGTGTGTGTTACATTCAATCACAAATCTATTTTAAAAATCATACTAAAATTTCATGTATATTACGAGAATGTTTTCTTTTTGTTAGAAGTAAGAAATATAAAATATGAATATCGGATTCAAAATGCCCCTATTGTATTTAAAGGCGGCAATGTTTATATATATAACGGTAATAATTTGCGTTGTCAAGAATCTTGGTAGCATAAAACTTTTCGTGTATGATAATGTAACGTAAAACAAAAATAAAAATTTGTAATAGGAATTTGCTTCTTATTTATGTATTATCTAATTCTCCAAATTTTATTTCTATTTTTAATAATATACTATTGGAAACAAAAAGAATATTAAGCACATCATGTAGTTCTCTATTCAAGAACAACTAGAGCGAAAAAATAGCTTTTCAGTGCATGAACATAATTCATATCAAGAAAGTTGGACAAGTATCATCTTCAACTGGAGAACCAATCATAACTTCGTAAGTACTCATAGACATACATGTATAGTGTTACGGGAGACAATGAAATTTTTCACTGAAATACGATATATAATTCGACCGAGAAAACATTGTGCTGAAGTTTCGGTAGCTATTCATTAGTAAACCAACTTACAGCGATATTTTACGAAAGTTTAATTTTAAATTGCAGAGAAGAAAAGGTCGACAGGTTTAACAAAGGGAAACTTTTTATTGATTTATGAAATTCAGATAGTTTTTATTGTTTTAATGTGTTCATACATTATGCTAGTATGTTCAATTAAACTTAATTTATATAGTAGATTAATTAAAAGCGTCAATATATAGTAGTTTTCTCATTTATTTATGTGTTTTGCTTTTGTAAATAACATTTTAATTTTTTTTAAGTTTGAAATGTTTTTAGTACTGGTGATAAAGGAAAATGGAATCCTATGATGAAATTTAAAATGAAAAGAGAGTTATTAAAGAACAGAAAAGAGGAAACTAATAAAACATTCAATACCTATAATGTGTGAACATAAGAACGTCTAAAAAAATAAATCTCTTTATTCGATAAAATATCGTTTTGTACAATTTAAAAAGATATATTTTTGGCGAAACATGGATTCATTATTATAAATCTGAATCTAAACAGTCGAGGTGGTGGACCGAACGTGGAGAACCAACTTCAAGGCAGGCCAAGATAGTTTTATCGGCGGGAAGGGTGCTGGCTTCGGTATTTTGGGGTGCAAAAGGAATATTGTTGATAGACTATCTTCGATGGGACAAGACCGTAAATGACGAATATTATGCAAATCTTCTACGTCGATTGAAGACAACTGTCGAGTGATAAGCGCCCAGGAATGACTAAGAAGAAAGTGCTTCACCATGATAGTGCACCTGTGCATTCCAGTACGGATGTTGCAAAAAATTGAAGAATTAAGGTTCGAATTAGTACCACACCACTATATTCACCAGACCTAGCACCATCTGACTGCAATCTATTCCCTGAATTAAAAGATTTTCTCGGAGCCAAAAAGCTCTGCACAAATGGAGAGCTAACTTCAACAGTGGGCGATTACTATTTAATACAAATTTTCACCAAGAACCTACTGCTACATCTATTGTTTAATCATTATTGCCATCTATTTAATCTAGTTGAGCTTCATATTTTATATTTTATGACACTGATAATTTACCTTTTATATTTAAGCAATCTATTGTTTCGTAAATAGTTCATGTGCTTATTCTTCTTATTCGTATTAATAGTTAGTAAGTCAACAGAGTGTGTCACAGACATCAGAATAAATATTAGAAATCCTAGACCTACTATAATATTAAAATGCACTATAAGCTTCCGTTTGAACTCTTTAATAAAACGAGGTGATACGCCAGTGACCACCCGTAACAAACATTATATGTCCCAGATTTGAACAACATTTACTTGAGGCACATTAAAACAACAGTTTGAGAACCACTAGAATTAAGTTGTAAATAGAATTTGTATATATACTGTAATTTTGTTAAATAAATAACAGAACGTCGCTATTGATTAAAAGAACATTTTAACTTTATTTATGTACTCATTTGTTTTTCATTAATATATTTTGTCAAGCATATAGTTTTCTTGATTCAATTTCTAATGTTAAGTAGTTTTATTCTTTTGTTTTGACCATACATTGCATTTGCAAAATAAAATCAAGGCGAATCTTGTAAAATGTCGTAACCTAGCAAACACATTCGTGAAAATCGGCGATTCACAATCACAGAACTCAGCATTTTTCCCTCAAATTTCACGTACAATTTTGTACCAGGTACCACAAATCTTGTTGACGATGGGTGCCAAAACTTTTCTGACACGTTACTATCTTGAAGATGAGGACTTCCTCAGGTATATCGTAACAAGTGATGGAATTTTGGCCGCCTATGTCAACGCTAAGACGAGAAGGTAGTCAATAGAGTGAGGTTGCTCTAACTCGGTTACGGTGAGACCTTTATAAACTTCCGTCAAGCTTTTTCTGCGAGAAAAGTCATGATCACTGTCTTTTGGGACAAGAAGGGTTTGAGTGCGATGAAGAGATGCAGAGCAGTGTTACAGAATGGCTTAATTCACAGGCGGCAGAGTTCTATGAAGAGGGCATTGAAAAGCTTTTTTATTGCCATGACAAATGTATCAATCTTAAAAACATTTTCAACGAAGCCGATCGTCTGTTATAGATATTCACGCTTGTAAATGTCGTGGCGAAATATCTAAAGCCTGTACTCTTTCCAATACTTCAATTTCGAACTCTTTAGATTTCAAGAGATCTTGCAAGCTATATCTTCCATATCGGTCCATAATTGATTGTCAAGCGGATTTAGGTATGAGCTATTCAGAGTCAATTTTTGATCACAATAAATTTTGGTCAGTTATTTTACAAAAATTATTGTATGGTTTTGGCTCTTTTGAGTAGGATTGCATTTTCTCGAAATACTTATTTCCGATTTTTAAATACATCCTGTTGATAAATTTTAGCTATGGTTTTAACTTTTCACTCTGTTAGGATGATAATCAGTGTAATTATTGTATTAACGAAACACTGCAAACTTAAAAAATAAATTAATAATATGGGCTTGAGTCAAGAAACCGTTTATAGATTCTATCGACCAGAAGAGAAAACCGGCATTTACGCATTATGCCAAACAACAACGCAGTTCTTACAAATAGGAGATCAATATCCTGAAGAAAAACTAAATTCACAGGAATCGCTCTAGAAGGTGCTAGACTTAATTAAAGAGTAGGGCTAGAATCTACTTCGACTAATCGAATCAAACCTTTTAGTATTATGCTTCGATAAATACCTATGTCATAAAATTACCGCTAATGTAAGAATGCGGACACATTGGACTTTCGGAACTATATTATAAGCTTCCTAGGAAGTCCTAGTATAAATTTTATTATTTAGATTAGGTATTAAATTTTTCTTTGATTGTGCATATTTTCTCTTCAGTAAAAAGAATATTGTAAAATATTTGTCTTTCTGGGTTGTTTTAAATTAAACTAACGGTAATTTAAACTCATACTATATTAACAACAAAACGCAGTAATCAACAATTTAAAAACTAATATCTAATAATAAGAATATTTATTTTTCAACAAGTATTTATTTACATTCATGTAATATCACACGACGGCGATTACTCGTTCGATCATAATCCCCTCCGAGTGGTTCTTATATAGTGTACAGCCCATTCGAGGGTTTTCCAGAAGCTTTTTCAAGATTTTTCCCGGCGCTTCCCGTACGTCTCTCGAATGCGTAAGCGGGTGACGTAATTTCATTACAATATTTTTGCACTAGTTATTCGCGAGCCACGAGAAGAAATTTCTTTTTGCGGTTCTAGTTTTCTACATTTTGTATCATCCAACAATCTAACGCCAATTACAGGGGACTTTGGCAGGCCATGAATTATTATTATGCCCGCAATCGTAGATCGACTTAAGATACATAACTTCTCGCACAGAAATTTCGAATTCGATCCAGGACCTCCGACACGATAAGGCAGTGATTTACTATTGCGCTGTCAATCGGCAATAAAATAGTTGAAAGATGTAAATAAGCGCTTTTACAGTATAGATCTGAATTTGTGTTCCTTAGACATAACTTTCCGCTTTGTGAGTGGATTTCGCCTAATCTGCTCTTATATAGCTATTATTGTTTCTGATTCCGAATTTTAAGCGGAATTCCAACCCCATAGTATTATTTTTATAGTAGATACATCTTTCATCGCTTTGGTGCACAATAAATAAACATTTTTGAAGTTTTGATTGTTTCTAATGATTGCATTTTTTAAGTTGGAATAGCAACTGCGATATAGCTTTTGTTAATGTTCCACTTTATATTAACTGTTAGAGCGAACAGGTTGCCATTAAATAAACGAAATTTAAAATGCTTCGTTATCGTTCTATTTCTGTTTATTAGATCCGTTCAAATACTTAAAGCATAATTTGTGTTACACATAAAGGGAATAAACTAGTAATTGTGGTCAAAGTCGACTATTTTCAAAGAGTTAAAATTTCATTGCACAATGTAACTTATATATAAATGTTACTACAACAAATTATTATAATACACATGACACAGCAGCGAATGAACTTACTTAAAACCTTTTCAAAAGTCAGACAATTGAAGAAATTTATTAGGTTTAATATCGATAGCAAACTTAGCGAACGATAAATAACTTGAGCGATAGTCAAAATTCTTAGGATTCCATTGTAAATATGGACTTTTCGATATCAATTTTCTTTATATCTATATATATTATCGTCCTGTATTTATCTTGGAATCTAAATAAAATATCTTGAGTATTTCCAATACTCAGAATATCTCTGATAATAATCGCTTATCTTTAATGACCTTTAATATTTTACGTAATATTCATATTCATATCATAACAATAGTAGTTGTAACATAGCTTACGCTTTCACGCTACGTATTTAAAAATTTATTATTTATTATTGAAAACTACTTTTGGAGAAATATTGTGTTATTTTAATGTGTCGAAGCATTGTTTCGGGTGTCTTATCTATCCTGTGTATGTGCTTGCGCCCGCTAAAGGCCGATTGTCTGAAACTGAACCAACTTTCAGCAGTCTCTCTGCTTCTATTCTAAGGTTGTCGTTGCTGTTGTCAGTATCATTCGAAAAACAACAGCAGCAACTAAAAAAAATATATTGGACGTACAAATTTTTTCAAGCTATATTTAATTTAATAAATGCAAATAGAGAGAATTATTTTAAAATTTATATTACAGACGAAGCTACAACTTTAGACGAAACAGTAAATTCACTAGGTTATAGATAAATTTTCCTTATATTTCTGGAGGTCAGCTAAATTTAACTTAATCTATTAAGTTCATAGGGATCCAATAAAATATCGGCGATTTATAAATGCATTCATACCCAGCCTAGAATCAAAGTATATTGACTCATTCATAATTGACTTTCGAATTTCCATTCTTATTTAATATATTCTGTAATTCAAGAAAACATTATGCAGAGAATTTCGATAATTTACAAAATTTCGTAACATGTTTAAATAACGATTCTCGAAGTAGCGCAAGAAACTAATACAAATTCCAAATTAAAAAAAAATCAGTTGTACTTTCTTCAGGAACACTTTGGAAATTTGCCAATCAATTATTTTGAAAATCAGAACCTCAAATTTAATGATGGATAACCATATTAGACGTGGCTATTAATAATTTGAAAAATATTTTAAGCGACTTCGGATGTGGCCTTCGACAAAAGTTAGACGCAGTTCTTAATAGAAATGCAGATTTAATAACATTGCGGCAATTGTATATGGGAACATGCCTCAAAATCTATCTGCTAGATACGCTTAAATAAAAGAATATTTCCAGTATGCACCTATAACCAGTTGCGATGTAGAAAGGACGTTTTCTATCCACAGGTATGTATTTCATTCAAAGAGAACTAATTTTACAGAAAGGAACCTTGAGAAAGTATTGCTAGTTAATATTAATACTCCTTCACTTAACTTGAATTACAAAATGAACAAATAAAAATGTTGAATTTCATTAATTGACGTAGCAGACACTTCTTGGTGAAACATTTTGTAATTAACAAATTATTATAAAAACACACTTGGCTATTTCACAATTTTTTATTAGATCTATGTCTAACACATGTTTCGGCTGTTATGCCATTGTCAAAGAGTATCTTAAAACCGTTTTAAGATACTCTTTGACAATGGCATAACAGCCGAAACATATGTTAGACATAGATCTAATAAAAAATTGTGAAATAGCCAAGTGTGTTTTTATAATAATTTGTTAAATAAAAATGTATTTCGTATTTTATAGATCACCACCTGTTCGTTTTCCAATTATATAAATAAAATTAAAAACTCTTTCAAAATACAAAATTTCAATCGTACCCCCGTGGGCGATGAGTCTCGACCTTTCGTGTCTGGTCCCTAATAATAAAGTTTAGTTCGTTATTTTAAGGTTATTAGAGTTTACTTCATTGTTTTAAAATTATTTTTGTGTTTTGCTTAGAAGAATAATAAAAATTAGTTCAGTTTACCAGGTGTTTATTTCTCGTTTTGCAGAAAGAGCGTATGTCACTTTTTTTTGCGGCCAAAAACTTTTTTTGAAAGACATTTATTATAAAATAATGTGATAAAATAACAGTTAGAGTTATATAATAAAATAACTTAAATTTATTGTAATCAATCTGGTACTTTCTAAAAGAAATAAAATTTTTTTGACTTGTGTCCTTTCTGTATAACTCGATACATTTATGAATATTGAACTAGGAAGCAGCCGTAAAGAAAACAAGAAAACAAAGGTACGAGGGCGAATTGGAGTATAACCTCATTGTGCGAGTAGTGAGGATAGAAACAAGTTCTAACCTTCAAATGGTCATTTTGAATATCTCGTCTTAGCATGCAAAGTTTCATTTTCCTGTGTACTACATGAATTAAATCAATCAACATTCTGATTCACCACGTGTATGAAAATTCGATAGTGTTCCATTAGTGCTGAAAGTCATATTCACCATTTTCTGATTTATAAAGGGAGTAATTCAAACCGAATATTTGCCGAAGAGATCAACGATTAATTCATTAAGATAACAAGTGTTCATTTGAAAAGTCAATCTAGTAGCATGTGATTTACTGAGAACATTTTGAAGTATGTCGTAAATTAAAATTTACTACTTAACCTACGAAGTCGTATATTTTGACAGTTTCATACATACAAATAAATAACAAATGTGATTGACATTATCAAATGTCATTTGGATTTACGTTTACGGAACAACAAACACATACTAATATATTTGCGTCTCATTCTATCAAAATTTCAAAGTAACCTAGATTAACTTTTCAAATGAACACACGTTACTACAAATCTATACGATCACTGGAGAATCATATCCGTAGAGTAAGGTCGGAAAGAACTTTTTTTTTCCACCACGACAACGTCAGAGCGCATTCCAGCAGCGAATCAATGAAGAGAGTGACAAGCCCGAAATTCACGGTTGTTTCGCACCTTTCGATCAGTCCTGATTTAGCACTTTCAGATTTCTTATTGTTCCCAAAGTTGAAGAAAATATTGATTGGTCAACATTTTTCATCAGGCACTGAAGTTTGGGCTGCTCAATTAAGTTAACAGTAAACGAGAAAGTTTTTTCATGGACGGATGAAGAAATGGATTCAGGGTTTGGAGAAATGTGTTGCACTAAGTAGTGATTATGTGGAAAAATATTATGTACATCGATAGTACGATAAATGTATTGCATTTTGGGACTGTTATCATTATTTTTTTGTTTTCTTATTCTTATTTTATAGTTAGAGATTTTATACATCAATCCGCCCTCGTAAATACAAAAAAAGTGTATCTTCTTTTCTAGCAGCACGGTGTATGAAAGAGTATACTGCTACATATATATTATATCAAGTGATTCCACGGGAACTATAAAAATTGAATTTTTTTAGCTAACACCATTGGATATAAAACATCCATTTGATATTTACATATAAATACGAGTATGTCGGAAAAACTTGATGTTATACGGCTCCCGTCATATCTACCAAACTTGTTATTGTATATGCATGTTGTTTCTGTTTGATGGACTGCTTAGAGAGCGTGAAAATTTTAAAACGTCCGAGCTATACAAGAAAACATTCCATCCACAGCGCTCAAGTACACCTGTGGGCATTACATAAGTGGCAAAAAAATTATTTTCCTTAGTCGCTGGAAAAAAAATCGACGCTGTATTCGTTATCGTTTGTGTGAGTTTAAGATCTTATGCTTTGACAGATTCCGGATATAATTTAGTCAATTAACTAAATGGAAATTGGAAGAAAAGAAAACGACTTGAATGGGAATCAAGAAAATTAATCACTCGTTGCCATTTAAGTGAGAAAAAGACAAGGGAAAAATATGAATAGAGGGAGCGAAAGCCTTGTACACATTAATAATTTTCTTATTGTGTGTTAGCCGGGAGCCATAACAATTCCATAATTACTTTTATTCTGTTGCGGCAAAATTTTATTGTAAGCGAAAACGTCGCAAATTAAAAATGAATGACTTGCACATTTTATTGTAACTCCAGTATTATATTTACATCATAAATTTTCTTTACAGAAATGCTAAGACAATTTTTGTTACCAGTAATTATATTCCTTGAAATATTTTATTTTTACATTGATTTTTTTAGTGTACTAGGGTGGTTAAGTTAAGTAAAAATAATAACTTTGAAGTCATAAACTTTTTATATCCATATAAGCAAACAAGAAACAAACAAGAGGGCAACATAATTATATTTCTTGAGGTATTTTATTTTTAAATTGATTTTTTTAGTATACTAGGGTAGTTAACTTAAGTAAAAATAATAACACTAACTGAAGTCATAAATTTTTTATAATCCGTATAAGTAAGGGAGAAATAAGCAAGAGGGCAATATAATAATACACGTGGTGTGTATTAAAATAAAAAAATCAAGAGAAATGATTGAAAATATAAAACTTCAGAACAGGACAAATAAACATAAATGATAAAAATGCTTTATTCGCAAAAATTGCTACAAGTTAAAATCGCCGTTAGGGATGATGTATCAATGTTATGGTTCATGCTGGCTCGTGGACCAAACTGTTTGCGATGAATCCGGTTTCTGAAGGTAATTTTTCAACGTCAGTTACAAGAATCACGACCCCTATGTTACAGGTTGTAAGACTGTATACACATTACTTTTAAATCTTCGGTGACTGTTTGTTAAATAATAAATGTACTTTCATATAAATATACTTATTTACACTACATACATTTATTTTGTATCTACGACAGATACTAACATAAAACTGATACTGTGACTGGTGTCTCTTGTTAAAATAAGGTTATTATCTTGAGGTTTAAAGTAAGACTGTGTGTCTTCTCTGCTTGTTGAGTTTATACTGTTTGATTTTATACTAATCTATTCTGTACTGTTTTACAAGTAGGTAAAAATATACCACTACCCTTACACTATTACATTTTAAAATCCTATTGGTTGAATAGTGTATTGTTTGACGTTATATCGGGGAATTTTTGTGTGTTCATTTCGTGGAAATTGTGCCTACAAGCAACAAAACCCAAGGTTTACGATAATGTCTTAAAAATCTAATCTTAGCTAATAAATAATAAAATATCATTACTAATTAAGCATTAGTATGTGCCATAAACCTAAGTATGTAGTCCCGGATTGTCCATTGTTAGAGTAATAAAATTTATTATACACATCTAAGAAAGAAGATTTTAACAATGAATATCCAAATTAAAGCCTTTGATCACTAATAATCCTAGACAATAAAACAAGCGATCTGATGTATAAAGCAGTAAATACATTTGGAAAAAGATGCCGATTATTAATAACCCTAGGTAATAAATAGACTTGCAAATGTAAGAGATACCGCTTTCTTGAATATAAAGACCGTTTTTAAAAAGTATGTTATACAGTGGTTTAAACTTGAAAATGAACGTTAAATATTTATAAAATTGTAAATTTTATATGAATTTGAATTCTATATCCTAGATCCACTTGTATTTAACAATAAAAAATGTTTGAAATTAAAATATTACGAAACGATACTAAATATATACTCAACAATCTCCTTTGTTTAGAACTACAGTTCGTATTACAAGTGCATGTGGACGATTGCTTCTAAGGAGCCGATAAACATAAATAACAGTAACGTGTTATCTTCTCGCTATTCCACGCCTATATGAGCCGACTCAGAATGTCGTTCTTTAGTCATAACTGCCGTATTTAATAAATACTTTAAAGCACTTTGACTATAGATTCATCAAAAATGAATTAGAAAATCGAAGTCTAATTTTATGCGCGGACAGAGGAGAATTCCACAAAATTAGAACACACTCTAAATATTCTAGAAACTAGGAAATTATTTACAAAACTGAGATAGAAAGTACAGTACATATTGTGATGGTGTGTCATACAACAACGTTAGCCGCTGACTTAAGCGATGACGTCTCCGACTGTACACATCATGAGATTTCCATGAGAATAGTCCAAACACAGAAGAATCTAGAGAAGCCGATGACTATATAAACACTTAAGCAAAGGATGATTCAATCAAGTGTGTATGTAAATGAATATAAATACTTACTTATCTTTTTTTCTTTTTTCGACAAGATAGGAAAGCATAAATGCAGGACATTGGAATATAACTAGTTATAAGAAGGCCGAAAACTAAGAAGCAACGAGTGGAAAACTCTGTATATATATTTATGTACTAAATGTATGAAGATACTACTTCTATGTTTACAGCTGCTCCCTCGAATAATATTTTGCAGCTTCTCTATGCAGATGGCTTCTTTAATGATTCTTGGCGTGTACCACTTTTGCAACTAGCTATTGTAATTCATTTTCTTCGTGTGTTATTCTAATGTTCCTTTAATCTTTGTGAGTAGTCTTTGCTATTTATCCAACGTAACTCTTTTTGTATTCGCAAATTACTTTATACTCTTTTACTTTTATTCGGAGCAATTTGGTCTTGTTCCAGAGAAATTATGTGATGTTGTATTGTACCAAATTTTTATGTTATACCACATATATACACGCACACAAATATATATACAGGGTCCGGCAACGAAGCGGGGACGGAAGATTACACGCGTATTTGAAAGTTAGTCAAATATTTAGTCATCGAATATCCTTCCGTACCATCAAGCGCACGTTTTAAAAATATTTTCTTTTATACAGGCTGTTCCAGATGGAAATGCCAGACTAAAGTTGCATTTTTTTTAATGGAACACCGTGTATATTAATAGATAAAATGATCCGCGCTTGAAAGCTGGTTACATCGATATAATGTTATATGGGTCTAAAGTTGATAGTTTCTGTGTAAATAATTATTTTACTTGATAAATTGATACATTTCAGTAGGCTATTCTGCACAAGGAAAATCAAAAGATCCGAAACCAATAGAATAGAATATTTTCTACTAGTATGCACTTTCGTTGCCACGTGAAATAAATTCTGCAACTGCTCGCGTTATACAGGGTGTTCACAATTTCGCAAAATCGAAGAAATCTCGTAATTTTTAAATGGAACACCCTGTATATTTTTTGCTAATTGAAAAGCCCTTTTACTACGCTTTCTATTGATACCTCATTTGATACCTAGGATGGATCATTTGCTAATTATTTCTTTTTAGAGTTGAATTAATGAAAAATGCTTGTATTTTAAGTAGCTAATTTGCGCTTTTAAACCTTCTGTAAGATCGGATATTCAACAAATTATCCATAAATGGTCTATAACAAGAAGAAACCCCATTAAGTACGAGAAACAGTTGATTTTCACTTAGCGGTGAAGGCAAACATTAAATTAATATAAAGTAATATAGCATTTTCAATAGATTCACTGCTGATCAAGTTATCTGGTGTCAGTTTTAAGCTTGTATACTTTATAACCAAGTTTTCAAAAATTTCGTTCCATCTTACACAGTATTTCGTTCAATCTTTAAAAGAAATTGCTATAATGACTAATTTTAGTATTCAAGAAATGGTGAATATGATATTTATTCTTGGGGAGTGTACAAGAAATTGTCTCCTAGCAAGTAGAGTATATGCAGAGAGATTTCCAAACCTTGAAAGAAAGCCAAGACCGGAAGCATTTGAAAGGTTATTAGAGAGATTTGCAGAAACTGATAGTGTAACCTACAAAATGAGAGAAATAAATAAGCCGGTAATCAATGATGGAACGCATAAGAGAGGCATTTAGAAATGTTCGCCAAGAAACATTACAGCATGTTCAACAGAATTTCACCAGGCGGCTTCATTTATGTATTGAGAGACATGGATGGACATTTAAAAGTTTTCTTTGATTTATTTGCATTTACTATTTACATTTACTTTATTTTTATTTACTGTGCTACTACCTTTGTTAATTAAATTTGATGTTGTGGTTAATAATTAGTATTTATTTAAAATAGTGCAAACTTTTAATACTACTCGTACTTGATTATTTCCTACATGATTTCGATTTATGTTAAGCTAATTAGGTATGTATTTTTTCATATTAGGTATTCGTAAAATAGTTGGTTTTACAAAATTCTTTAAAATACAAATTAATTAGTGCAAATTTTTTATTAAACTAACACCAGATAACTTAATCGGCAGTGAATCTATTGAAAATGCTATATTACTATTTGCTTTCACCGCTGAGTGAAAATCAACTGTTTCTCGTACTTAATGGGGTTTCTTCTTGTTATAGACCATTTATGGATAATTTGTTGAATATCCGATATTACAGAAGGTTTAAAAGCGTAAACTAGCTACTAAAAATACAAGCATTTTTCATTAATTCAACTCTAAAAAGAAATAATTAGCAAATGATCCATCCTAGGTGCATCAAATGAGGTATCAATAGAAAGCGTAGTAAAAGGGCTTTTCAATGAGCTAAAAATATACATGGTGTTCCATTTAAAAATTACGAGATTTCTTCGATTTTGCGAAATTGTGAACACCCTGTATAACGCGAGCAGTTGCAGAATTTATTTCAGGTAGCAAAGAAAGTGCATACTAGTAGAAAATATTCTATTCTATTGGTTTCGGATCTTTTGATTTTCCTTATGCAGAATAGCCTACTGAAATGTATCAATTTATCAAGTAAAATCATTATTTACACAAAAACTATCAATTTTAGACCCATACAACATTATATCGATGTAACCATCTTTCAAGCGCGGATCATTTTATCTATTAATAGACAGGGCGTTCCATCTAAAAAAATGCAACTTTAGTCTGGCATTTCCATCTGGAACACCCTGTGTAAAACAAAATATTTTTAAAACGTGCGCTTGATGGTACGGAAGGATATCCGATGACTAAATATTTGACTAACTTTCAAATACGCGTGTAATCTTCCGTCCCCGCTTCGTTGCCGGACCCTGTATATATATATATATATATATATATATGTATATATATATATATATATATATATATATATGTGTGTATGTATATAAAAAGTTATACCAAATAGATTTGGTATAACTAAGTCAATACCACATACATTCTAGGGATGCCTTTTATATTTCGAGAATAGAGAACGGAAACTAATTAAAATTAATCATCGTACATCGGATTTATTGTTCTTCAAAATATTCTCAATTAAAATCAATACACCTTTGCATGCGCTTGAAACAATTTTCGAAGCACTTTTTCCACTCCGATTAAGGTACCTCCAAAACATGCATTTTGAAAGCATCAACTGCTTCTTCAGGCATCGAGAAACGTTGACCTTGTAATTAATTTTTTATTTGCATTTGCGGGAATAGAAAGTAGTCATTTGCTGCCAAATTAAGGCTGTACTGCGGATTACCCCTCAATTCCACTTTTTCAGTTGTTGTTCTCTTGTTTGAGCCAATGTGTGAGAGCTCGCATTATCATGGTGCCTGCTACCATTCAGAATTGACCGTACGACGTTACACTAACGGTACAGTTGCCACATTTCCGGTTTTTCCGAAGAAATAAACGTCCATTTGCTTCGAATTGCTTCGTGCGCAAGCAACTTTTGTTGGATTTGACTCATCTTGAAAGACCCGTACAGTTGACTGCTGTTTACTTTCGGGCCCATATGCGTAGATCTCTGTTAGATGTCGTAGACCTGTTTTGAAACGCCCCGGTCGTATTTTTTCAGCATTTCCTTCGACCAATCGAAACGAGCCTTTTTTGAGCGATTGTCAAATTATGTGGGATTCAACGTGAACAAATTTTCTATGGCCAAATGAAATGTTTATGTAAAATGAAATGTATGCTGGCCCCATTAATGCCAAAGGATACCGCTATCTCATAATAAGTCGCATAACGATCTTGCAATATCATTTCACGCACAGCAGCAACGTTTTTCGGAACAACAATCGATTTTGGACGACCTTCGGGAAATTCGTCAGTGAGCGAAGCACGCCCATAATTGAATTCAGTGTAACACCGACATAAGCTGGTTTTTTATGGCGATTCATAGTCAAAAGTTGAATTAAGTTTATCGGTACACTTGTTGTGATACTCCACGTTGAAAGTTGTAAAAAATAATAGCACGGAAATGTTTACGATTGAATTCCATATCAATTTTTTATATCACTGTAAACAACACAGTTAGCAGCTGTACGTCAAAATGTTGAGTAAGTATTCTATCAAAAATGTCGAACTTAACGATATAGATACCGGTTGTTAGATGCCAGCACTTGAATCGCCTATTCCCGAAATACAGGTGGCCCAAAATGACCGAAGGGGTTTTAATTCCTTATAACTATTTCATTATAATTTTTTTTGTTTTGTTTACAGTATTTTTTAAAGAAGACTTGGGGAATTTAAAATGGAACAGTACACGATTGAACAACGTGCCAAAATCGTTGAACTTTATTTCTCAAATCAACGATCCATTGTTTTGACTCAGCGTACATATCGTCGTTATTTTAATGTGCGGGTTGGACCCTCAGAGTCAACAATAAACCGTCTGGTTGCAAATTTTCGAGAACAAGGGGCAGTAAGGAGTGCCGGCAGACGACGAACGGTGCACACGGATGACAATATGGAACGGGTACAGGAGAGTATTCGGGAAGATGGAGAAACATTAACCAGGAGACGTTCGACACAACTTGGCCTCTCAAGAGGGTCGCTGCAGAGAATTTTTGCATACAATAAGAATGTTTTCATACAAAATTCAGCTTATCCAACAATTAAAACCGACAGATTACCAGCAACGACTTGATTATGCAATTTATTTTCGTCAAAAAGCAGAAGAAAATCATGATTTTATTCATAATTTAATTATGAGCGACGAAGCCCATTTCCAATTAAATGGGTTCGTTAATAGGCAAAACTGCAGGATATTAGCTACGGAAAATCCAAGAGTAGTTCAACAGCGAGAATTACACCCACTTAAGTGTACCGTTCGGTGCGGTGTTTCGTCGGAAAGGATAATTGGCCCAATTTTTTTTGAAAATGAACACGGTGTCGCCGTTTCCATCACTGGTGTTAGATATCGGACAATGTTGGAAAATTTTTTAAGGCCAGCCGTGGAAAACTATCCGCGAGTATGGTTCCAACAGGATGGAGCCACAGCGCACACTGCGAGGGACACAATGGCTCTTTTACGCGACATCTTTGGTGAACGAATTATTTTTCATTTTAGGGTTATTTGAAAGGAAAAGTCTATATTAATAAGCTTCGAACCATACAGCAATTAAAAAAAAATATACGCGACGAAATCAACAACATAACACCTGAAGTTTTGCGAAAGGTTATGGAAAATGTTTTGGAAAGAGCACTTGCTAGATATAATTTTTCATAATTAAATTAAAAATATTCTCCATTAATATACTGCATTTAAAATAAAGAAAATTTAATAATTATGTCTTAAATAAGAAGTTATAATGAACTCAAACCCCTTCGGTCATTTTGGGCCACTCTGTACAAAAGGATAAGAGTACAAATTAATTTACGAGTGCAGGAACAGCTAGGTTGGATAAACAGAGGAGACTACTTAACAAAGGATAAAGGAACATTAATGTAACACACGAACAAAAAAGCTATCGGTAGTTGAAGAAATTAAGCTCACGTATATATAAACATACAGAAAAAACGAAAGCAAAGATACTTAGTTTCGATATATGAACAGAGAAGTGTAGATCATTACAATCACCACACGGCGAAATAAAAAAAAATTCTATTAGTAGTGACGTCCGTCTCAAAAGCCTACGATATTACAAAAAGTTGGTTAGGATTCTTCGTCGAATAATATATGTAATATAAATGATCATGTCAGAATTAAAGATTGCTTTTATGAAACACACCATCACCAAGCAATTAAAAGTTCATAACAAACACAAAGAGAATGAGAACTAATAATCACGAGATCGAACATTCTACATTACGAGAGAGAAAACCATAAAGCATCTATCCGGGTTCGCAGAATCAAACAAGAAAACTAATAAAACATACCCATGTGTGTCAGCAAAACACATGCCATCATTTTAATGTTAAGCATCATTTATCATCTTTGTTTTTCCTTTCCATCAAAATATCGACGATATCCTAAACAGCTCAAGATAAATGGACAAGCTGTTGAAAGTAAACATATTTCACAAATCACATTTACTAAGCTTTAATAATTAGTTCACGCGTAATTACAAAAATAATAAAGCAAAAACTATTAGATTGCAAAATACGCTAGAAAAACTTTAGTTTAATTTTTATGTAAATGTATTGAGCTTACACGTTAGTATATTTATTTCTTTTCATTTCTTTATTTATTGCCCAACAGAATTATAATTCCATTTACAGAACATAATCAAAACAAAATTGTAAATCATACTCATAACAACAAGTACTATTAGAAACAAAAAAAAGTATTATAAAGACTAACTTCCTAAATATAAAAAATATAAAGAAGCCTAAAACAATACACAATATTCAAGCTAATAATATACATGAATATAAACAAAAGCCTGGACAAGTGACAATAAATTGATATTGATTGAAACCCAATAAAAACAAAAAAAAACAAGAACATCCAGGAATTAATTCAGTCAAGATACACGAATATATATCGCAATAGACATCGTTTGAAGGTCAACAAACCGCAGAAATATATATAAATTTCAGAAGAAATATGATTGAAGTTGCTGCTCATAACATAGATAGGAGACCTAACCAACAAATTGGTTCGAGGAAAAGGAAGATAGAAAGTACGGGAAGGATGTATGAAGAATAGTGGGGCAAGAAAATTAAAGTAGGATAATAGCGTTGCGTTGTGAAGAAGCCTATGAAGGAAGTTGAGACTGGCTACAAAACCTCGAATGGAGAGAGAAGGCATGTTGAAGTGAGAAAGGAGTTGAGTGTGATCAAAGCCCCTGTCGAGATAGACGCCATCCACCTTGAACCACATGTATGTCAAAAATCGCCGCTGAACCTGCTCAGGTAGACGTTTTTGTGTTTTATTCCAAACGTGATCTCACTAATGAGTTAAATAAGGAAGTCAATACGCTCACGTTAGAAAATTCGCCACAGCTGCGAATAATAAATCCAAGAATTTGTGTGGCCTGCTTAGACACTTTGCTGATATGTTCATTGAAAGTCAATTTCATATCGAAGGTAACGCCGTAGTCTTTAATTGATTCAACACGGGATATACTTATAACCCAAGTTGGTAATTAAAGTGCATAAGATTAAGTCTTTTAGTGAAAGATAAAATCTTGCACTTAACGGGTTTCAAAGGTAAGTTATTATTTTTGCCCCAAGTTTGTATGTTAAGCAGATTGGCCTGAAGACAAAGCCAGTTCCACGAGTCGGAGATTCGAGAAAACAACTTCAAGTCATCGGAAAAGAAAATGTTATTAGACTCGAGCTGGTCTGAGAGATCGTTAATTAAGGTAATAAAAAGCAGTGGACCTATGTTAGAGCCTTGCGGAACTCCCGAAGAGGCAATGTAAGGTGTTGATAAATATCCGTTGTAGAATACACGTTGGGGCCTATTATGTAGGTACGAAGTTGAAAAGTCAACCAGCGGTTTACTAAATTCAAAACTCGCCAATTTAACTGGCAAGATAGCGTGATCCACTCGATCAAATGCCTTGGCAAAGTCAGTAAATACGACACCAACCTGTGACCCGCAATCCACCGCGTCAGGAACATATTAAGAAAATACCGCAAGGCTACAGACAGTAGATCGCATGAAGCCATGTTGATTCGGTGATATTACAATCTTAATAAGAGGGTATACCTTTCGGTATAGTGCAATTTCAAAGATTTTCGCGAAGTTCGATATGATGACAATAGGACGATAGTTGGTAATGTCCGACGTATCACTAGCTTTTAATGCAGGAACAATTTTAGTACTCTTCCAAATAGCGGTATTTGTAATAAATACTTTAAAATTTTCACTGCATTTCATATTTAAATTTGATTTGTATTCTACAAATTTTTAAAAGAAATGTAAAATATCGTCTTTAATAAAACTTAGTTATACGTACATATTACTCGATTTCTCTTTTATATGCAAACAAGTCCTGCAGATAACTAATTCGTAATGTATGTACTCTGTATACGACGTTAAGCATCAAAATTGTAATCAGTTCTTTAGCTTTTCGTCTTATTTTCGCGCAATGGATACCCTGACTGGTGCTACGGCACGTGAGTTATAACTCTTTCTTGCCTTTCTAAAGGGAAAGGCCAGATTAATGGCACCAGCTTGAGACAAAGGAAGATTGAAAAATAAACGGGAAACAAAACATTTTTCTCATGAGTAGTAGTGATGATGCGACGAGAGTGAGATATAAATGGGCGCTGTATTGCACTTTTTCAAGATAAAAATAAAATATTTCGTGGTCAGTTCTATGACGTTTTATTATATTTTCTAAACTTTTGATGTGCTTATTTTGTAAACAATATCAGCGATTTGAAATATAATAATAATAATATTCTTTAATGCTTAAGAGAAATAGTATTCCAATTACAGGAAAAAATATGATTAAATAATACATAGATTAACTAAATATAATTACTAGAGCAGACCAATTTCCGTGAGCGCCATGTGGGCCGATGTGAGGATGATTGTATTGCATCAGAACTAATAAAAAGCATTCAGTATGTGTTTTGTACTTGCTTAGATTGCATGTAAGTGTAAGCATACGTAATAAAATGTCGTCGACACATAAATCGAGAAAACGACCGTTGTCAGACGAAGTGAGTAAGTTTATTATGGATTTCCCGGACTTAATATACGATGGCTCAAAAATTAAATGTTTAGTGTGCAATACATATCTAATGTGTTGGTCAAAAACACATTGTAAAGAACAAGTAAGCTTAGTTTTCGTGTGTTTATGCATATTACTTTAATAGCAGAAAACCAAATGTATATTTAATTATTTCTGATAGAATAAATGTCTCTACTTCTATACTTATATCGGTAACAAGCTCATGTTGCGTCCCTATTCTATGGCATATTGTATTACGAATTACACTCCCACACCGGCGCTCATGGCGCGCACGGAAATTGCTCTGCTCTAATAATTACATATAATTGTATGTGAAAATTAATAGAAATAAGAAATATAATTCAAATAAAAAACAAAAAACGAATAACAATTCTTAAAATATATAGAATGATCAAAAGTAAAAGTAAATTTAAAGAAACAATGGATCAGTGTAATATGTGTGTAGGTTGTGTACGACATGCTATGACGGAGTTTTAAGTAACCCATTCGTCCTGGTGATGGGCATGATGAAAATGCTTGACGAGCGAGTTAACTGCCTTGGAACCAAAAAGAGATGGACAATTTATTCTGTGTTTCAATAAATGTATCAGAAACCTGACACCAAATTCTTCTCTTCCATCATTAAAAGAATTAAAAAAATGGCGTTCCGGAAGAGAAGTATATTCGAAGTCTCTTTTCGGATATGATTCCTCACTCCTAAACTACGGATACTTAAAAAATCGTCTTTGAACATTCTCCACAGTCAATTGGTAATGCAAGTAATGAGGGTACGTTATCAGAGAGGCGTATTCCAATTTACTTCTTACATTAGTATAATACAATAAAATTTTAAAGCAAATGGATTATGAAAATACCTACAAGATCTTATAACCTAAAAAGATTTAAGCGCACTGGTTCGCATATTATGAATATGATTATTAAATCGTAATAATGAATCAGATAAGACACCTAGGTCTCTAACTTCATCCATTCTGAGGATTGAAACATGGTTGAGACCATATAGGAATAGAACTGAGGTGGCAATACGAACATGCGAGACACACAGATTTGTCAATATTCAAGGCGATACCATTATGTCTACACCACTGATTAGCAAAATAGAGATTATGTAATGGTTCCCGTAATAGTTACTGATACCCTTCTTGAAAACTGGAATGGCTTTACTAATCTTCCACACATCAGGAAACAAGGATATCTTAATTATTAAATTAAAAATAACAACTGAGGGTCCACATAGTATTCCCGCACAATCCTTCACAAAAAAAACCGTGTATACCATCATGTCCCGAAGTAAAGCTAGATCTCAAATTCCTCATTCGCTTGAATGTTTCCCCTGAAGGAAATGCTTGAATAGGTAAACATATCGAGTGGTTGTGAACAGAGGTGATATTCGCGAAATGAGGTAATACTGAAATATGATTGAGAAAAAATTAGCAAAAGCATCTACTATTTCCTGAGGACTTGAAACATCATCATCATTTATCCTCATAGAACCAGATATTCCTGTTGCCATAAATTTTCAAAAAGTTCTCGGATCTCTTACGCTTTTGGTCTCCACACTCGATTGATAAGTTTTATATGGACTCAATACTTCACGTTTTGTATTGGAACGTAATCTGATAAATATTATAGGTATTCGTATAGACATATTGTTGACGTCATACATCACTTGACACGTTTATATTTAAAGCACTTTTAGGTTTCGGTGCCCTTTGATTAAGCACATACCGTATATTATTGGATGGGAAATGTAGTGTTTGTTTATAGAGAGTTAGTAAATAACTTCAATTAAATTCACTTATTGTTGAGGAACGTAATTTTGCTATGGTCCTCAGCATAAGGCTATATATTTTATCTTAAAATTATAAATTGCGAAGGTGGTGCTTAATTCGAAATAGAGAATCAAGCAATAAAACGCAGTTCATTTGTAACAATATCAATGAAGAATGAATGAAAAATAGGAACTACTGGTAATGCAACTAGGTCAGTAGAGTATGTACAAAAAATTATGCAAAATATTGTAAAGTGTTGAAAAGAGTGGAAAAAGTGGTCGGTTATTCTCTCAGTTGATAAAGACACATTCGCTAATTTATATAGTTCAGATAAATCAGATTCTATAAGAAATAAAATAAGTAATCTATTTTGTTGGACATTGTAGACAAGGTACGTAAAAATCAGAAGAAATACTTATGCCCTTGCTAAAACTGGTTTGTTAGTTTAATTTTTCTTGGAATTAAAACATAAATTTAAATTTATTTTATATAGTGCTAATACTAAATTAAACTAAACTATTAAACTTTTCTTTTTTAAATTAATTCGAAGATTTTTCGCAAAAGGATTAATGAGTTCAGAAACCTTGTTCGCTTCTTATTATCAGAAAGATCAGAGAAGACCTATAACATCACGTCAGGCCAATGAATGTACTTTTCAAAGGCGGAATACTTGTTTAATGCGAGAGAAACTTTTGAAAATAAAATAGAACATTTTCATCGGCGAATCCTTTCACCCTGAGAAGAAAAGTGAAGAGGCGTCTTCGGTCAATATTTTTTTGCCTTTGTTCGTTCTAAAGGACATGGTAGCTCTAGAAGAATACTTAACTTAAGGGTTTTGTTTCTTACTGGTACTTTCAAGAGATCACTTTGTTGGAGTGCTCGAACACTTTTGACATATATTAAAAAGCGATCTTATTGTTCTCTATACGAATTTTTAGAAGCTAACAAGTAGTATAAAGTAATGCTTATTATTGCATTGCAATGAGATGATTAATATATTTATGTAATGTATGTTAAGTCTGTAGGTTATGAATTTTTTATGTAATTCTCTTATTAAAATAAGTCATTTCGAAATGATTTAACATATATATCACCGACTAATTGAATATACTATATATATATGTATATATATATATATATATATATATATATATATATATATATATATATATATATATAATTTCACTCTTAATAAAAACATAATTTTGGTCAAAGTATTAAATAAAACGATTTATTGCTACGTAACGTTTCGAAACAGTATTTGTTTCTTCATCAGGCCTAAGAAAATATTTACAGATTAGCCATACAAAGTAGAATATAAAAATGTACTAAATTAACAAATTCTTAAGCGATCTTATAGAATGAAAATATCAATTTGAAATCATATTTTAGTTGTATTTTCATTTGACAAAAATAAAACTATTGCGAAAAGTGCGAAACATATTATAAGAATTAAAAAAAATAAAGTTTAAAATATAATGGTTCAAATGTAACTGCATTTTAGACAAGTTAGAACGAAAACGCATACCTCCCAAGAAAGACTTGTGAAGCGATAAGGAATACAAGAACCAGATGTGGCAATATACGATATATATATATGGAAGGATAATAGTTTTTTTGGGGGGGAATCCAGCAAAATTAAACTCTATTACTTAAGTCAGTTCTTTATTTTTTCATTCCAATATTTCGCACCTCTTCGTCAACCTTTTAAAAACAAATATACATAAATGTTAAAATATAAAACTAAACTTATAAAACACACAGCAAAAAACTGATGTCATACAAAATCGAAACCAATAACAACTATAAATCAAATGATACAAGGACTGGTTAATAAACTTGGCAGGTCAATTAACCGCCAACACCGAGTATATTGCAATAGATTATACTTACACACGTCGTATATCATATATTTGTTTTTAAAAGGTTGAAGATAAACCAACATCGTATTAATTTAATGTTTTAAATTTGATTAATTTTAACATGTTTAGTGTCGTTCTTTGCTAAATTTTAACTCTCAATTGTAAGTATTTTGTTATTGTCATATTGTTTAATATATTGTGGTTTTATTAAATATGTAGACACTCCTGAGGAAGTAACAAATTCGTTATGAAATATAGAGTGAAATAAAGGAGTTTTTTTTACTTGACAGACCGCTCACCCGTTAATTAATTTTTACTTATACAGTACGGTATATATATATATATATATATATATATATATATATATATATATAGTTTAATAATAAATTAAAAACGGGCAAGTGGTCTGTCAATTAAAATAATCTCATGTATTTCTTTATCTCTATATTTCACAAGAAATTTGTTGCTTCTTCAGCAGATACTACAAGATTAATGAACAAGATATTAAATAAATTAGTATATAAAGGAATAGCAAATCACTCACAGAATGTATAGTTTAAAAAATGATAGTGACGTACACAGACATATTAAAATTGATTAAATTTAAAACATTAAGGTAACTATAGATACAAGGTGTCACATCAACCCTTAAAAAACATGTATATGTAAAAGTTAGTTGACCACCTATTTTTTTTTTGTTAATTGGTCCTGGTATTGTTAAATTTATTGTTTTGTTTCTGGTTTTGATATTCTTGTGACTGTATGTTTCGTTTTATATTTTTTATATTTTAACTTTTACATATATATGTTTTTTACAGGTTGATGTGCACTCCTTGTATCTATAGGTACATTAATGTTTTAAATTTAATCAATTTTAATATGTCTGTGTACTTTTTTTAACTCTACATTCTGTGAGTATTTTGCTATTGCTTTATACACTAATTTATTTAATGTATTGTTCATTAACCTTGTAGTATCTCCTGAAGAAGCAACAAACTCGTCCTGAAATATAGAAATAAAGAAATAAATGAGTTTTAATTGACAGACCGCTTGCCCGTTTTTAATTTATTATTAACCAATATAATACGGTCGATACTTTTAAGTTATATATATATATATATATATATATACAGGCTGATTCAAATTAAGTGCGCACTATTGCTATCTCTGTTATTATTGATTCTAGAAAGTAGGTTAAATTAGCAAAGTATTAGTGTTTTTAACATTGATTAGCATGCAGTTCATGAAAAAAAAAATTGAATAACGCATTTTCGAGAAATTTTGAAATTTATCATTTTTTTAAATGGAACAGCCTGTATATTTTTTAAAATCCTGAATGCTAATATTCTTTGTAATATAAAAGTTTCAATACACTATTGTTCTAAAACGAATAATAAAGTATTTACGGTGGAATTTAGTTGATGACAAAGATACTCTTTCATTCTGGAAAATCAGTAGTAGGCTTCTTTCACTTTAAACAGAACAAATAGTATGCCCTTTGTAAATGTCAATAACGTACTGAATATAAATCTTTCGCACGTTTAGTTATTAAAAATTTTGTTTTTATTTTGTGTTGTGTTCATTAGTTCTCTATTTATTTTTCTAAACATTTTGGTTTTACTTTCGTTGCTTAGTGTTTGACAATATTTCACTATGGTATTTCCTCATTTGGAGAAATGCGATATGATGGAAGCATACATTTTATGTCGTAAAAATTCAATAAGGACTAGCGAATATTATGCTGAACACTATCCTTTATGACATCAGCCAGATCGACGTTACTTTCGAAAACTTTACAATCAGTTTGATTGCTTATTTAGAAAGAAAAGAACAAAGAAAAATATCGTCGTCAACGAAGAAGTAGAAATTACAGTGTTAGCATATTTTGAAGCCCATCGCGAATTTTCCATTAGGGATGCTACTAAGGAATTGGCATTAAGTTATTCATCAGTTCAAAGAATTTTGAAAAAGCATAAGTATATCCCCTTTAAGTTCAGAATCTCTCAAACATTACAGCGAGGAGATTCCGCCAGGAGATTAGCTTTCTGTCATTGGTTTGTTAGTTTTTGTGATGAAAATTTGAATGGAGCACAGTGTATTTTATGGAGTGACGAAAAAATTTTTCAAATAGAGGCATGTTTAATAAGAAAAATAGTCTCTACTGGTCTCAAGAAAATTTATTAATAGTTCGTTCACATGCTGCACAAGTTCGATTTAGTTTTAACGTTTGGTGCGGATTAATTGGTTTGGTAGTCGTTGGGTCCACTGTTCTACAATGGTAAGTTGACAGGAAACAGATATCTGGAATTTATTCGTAACGTTCTAGAGGATTTTCTTGATAACGCCAATTACCTGATGCGCCAAAATTTATACTTTCAGCAGGACGGTGCTCCTGCACACAACTATCACCTAGTGCAAACCTACCTCGACACCATCTTTGCCGAAAAGTGGATTGGTACAAATGGTCCAATTCAATGGCCAGCACGCTTCCCTGACCTCTCACCTTTAGACTTTTTTCTTTGGGGATACTTAAAAAATAAGGTGTATAAAACGCGAAACGACAACGTGCGCGAATTGCAAGACAAGGTCAGAGAAGCTTTTCGCCAATTAGATAGAAAGGCAATCTTAAGAGCCACCCAGATTGTACTGAAGCGGGCACGAAAATGTATTGAGCAGGAAGGTGACACCTTTTAGCAGTATTTATAAATTATACATGTACTTTCTTCTTTTTAATTTAATTTTGTAAGCTGTAATATGTTAAAATAAACATTAGACACAAAATATGTATCTGTTTTGTCAAAAGTTAGCGGAGCAATGACAACATTTAGAAGGAAATAGAAACTGCTATAACTACTTTATTATTCGTTTTAGGACAACAGTGTATTGAAACTTTTATATTAAAAAGAACATTAGCATTCAGAATTTTGAAAAATATACATGCGGTTCCATTTAAAAAAATTATAAATTTCTAAATTTCTCGAAAATGCGTTATTCAATTCTTTTTTCATGAACTTTCATAAAGGATAGTGTTCAGCATAATATTCGCTAGTCCTTATTGAATTTTTACGACATAAAATGTATGCTTCCATCATATCGCATTTCTCCAAATGAGGAAATACCATAGTGAAATATTGTCAAACACTAAGCAACGAAAGTAAAACCAAAATGTTTAGAAAAATAAATAGAGAACTAATGAACACAACACAAAATAAAAACAAAATTTTTAATAACTAAACGTGCGAAAGATTTATATTCAGTACGTTATTGACATTTACAAAGGGCATACTATTTGTTCTGTTTAAAGTGAAAGAAGCCTACTACTGATTTTCCAGAATGAAAGAGTATCTTTGTCATCAACTAAATTCCACCGTAAATACTTTATTATTCGTTTTAGAACAATAGTGTATTGAAACTTTTATATTACAAAGAATATTAGCATTCAGGATTTTAAAAAATATACAGGCTGTTCCATTTAAAAAAATGATAAATTTCAAAATTTCTCGAAAATGCGTTATTCAATTTTTTTTTTCATGAACTGCATGCTAATCAATGTTAAAAACACTAATACTTTGCTAATTTAACCTACTTTCTAGAATCAATAATAACAGAGATAGCAATAGTGCGCACTTAATTTGAATCAGCCTGTATATATAATTCACACTGGCTGATTTTATTTTCCACCACGAGAGAATGCCAAATTGTTACAAGTAGACGCTAGTGGATTGTGTTGATTTTGTGTCCTGGACTAGCTATAGCGAGTTAACAATAATGAAAATGATTTAAAATAGTGTGGTAATAAAGATAATGAAGGAGGTGTAGTATGCTGCAAAAATATATTTAATAAAAAACAAAAGAACGTTGTTGTTAAAGTTTTATTTGCTCCGTATTGAATACTGTGATTACTAATTTTACCTACTGAGGATGACAACTTATTGTCGAAATGCGTATTTAGGATACGATTATTAAGTTTTTTCGTATATACCTGTATAATCGGTCTTCCTTTCCATTTATTCTTAGTTTTTTTTAACTAATTTTATTTATATTTAAATAAATGATGAATTTCTAAATTTCATTCCGAGAACATTTGATCAAAGTATATATATATATATATATATATATATATATATATAACGCAGTCTGCGTTATATCACATCTGTACCGGAAATTAAATCTTTTATTCAATGTCTATCAGATTTTAATACT
Organism: Melolontha melolontha; assembly: GCA_935421215.2. Lineage (NCBI taxonomy): Eukaryota > Metazoa > Arthropoda > Insecta > Coleoptera > Scarabaeidae > Melolontha > Melolontha melolontha. The sequence continues at coordinate 158,808,500 of OW285237.1, read as the reverse complement.
ATGCTATGCATTTACGCTGTTTTTCATAAATCTTTAGTGCGATATTCCTTAAATGTATTATTGATTGTACACGAGTCAATATAATGTGAGAAATAATTTATCTGGCTCACATTTTAATTCATGAATAAGTCCTTATTTCTATATTTAGTAACCGTGATGTTAATCAGGACTGAATAGAATGGATTATCGTGAGATTGGTGGATTTGCCGTGATATATGTATAAATTTTATATAGTGTTGGTCTAAATACGAGTTCTCTTAAATTCTGATCGGTCTAAAATAAACACTTATTAGCTGTACGGATTATCTTACCTTCTGTATAAAATACTCAGTAATTTCTGTTGCTGCCATATTCCTTTTTTTATTAAAATATGCACATTAAACACGGGTACTACTATATTTGTTTTAATTATATAATGTTATCCTTAGAAGAGGATATTTCTCTTTAATGTGGAGGATAGCGTGAATTATCTTCATTCCTAAATCTGGTAAATGTCCTCAGGATCTTAATTTCATAAACTAATTAGTCTTTTACCAGTAATATCTAAAGCCTTAGAAAAGCTACTACAGACTAGACTATAACCAATCTTAGCTAGGTACAAACAAATATCAAGTCCCTATCTTGGATTTAAACCTTAACATGACGCCATTGAATAAATTTATCATGTTACCAAACAAATACATCTAGAGCACTTGAAAACAAAAAATACTGCTCTGTTCCGATGTAAAAAGGTTTGGCATACCTATATTCTTGTAGAAACTTAGAAAAGTGCTTGAGACAAGTTTCGATATACCTACGTATAACCGACTGCAATCCAAGAACAATAACGAACATTTCAGAATAGCCTGACCATTTACCTTAGGTATAAATGAAAGGTTTCCATACTTCATCAGAAAGGTCGATTAAGGGATCTTGTGATGATAATACGACGACATGACCTTAGAATATACCCTTCCCACATTCAACACAGTTCAACATTGACAAAAGGTCGAATATGTGCAATGAGAAAAACTGGTAAAATTTAGAAGTCTGGATATCCGACCAGACTCAATATTTAACCATAAAAGCCATTACTGGTTCTGCTAACAGATAGAATTTAATTTTTAATTGAAAATTCAAAAAATTCGTAAACTCGAATGTGTTTTTCTCAAGCCGAATATTATATTGCTCCTTTTTTTGATACTCCAACAATGAATTCCAAATTCAATAAAAGATATCATTTAGTAGTATTTTTTAAATTTTATAGATTTATTACGAAAATAAATAAAAAATGAATCTAATAAAATAAAATAAAACAATCGCTTTGTTTTACCACTTTATTCACATATAATTGTGACCGCGGTTTCGACATACAATGTCATTATCAAACTGCATTGCAAACTGGGCAGTTTGATAATGACATTGTATGTCGAAACCGCGGTCACAATTATATGTGAATAAAGTGGTAAAACAAAGTGATTGTTTTATTTTATTTTATTATTTTCAAAATGAATTACCACAAAGTTACGACTACCAGTATTAATTTTCTTAAAAAAAGAATCCTTTAATTTTCTTATTTTGAGATCCTGTGACATTTAATTGCGGCGAATAATGAAAGAGAAAATGCTAAATGTTTAGAATGGTAAATGGATACGATAATGTTTATTATCAAAACAGTTTCGCCGGAATGTTAAGAGCAATTTTTAATCATTTGTTTTGGTTATCATCAAGAATCTGTAACAAATGCCGATTTAACTTGATAGTAACAAATATTGTTAAATTTTAGAACCAATAATGTTTTCCAGAAAACACTCTAATAGTAAAATTGGAATCTAAAGTGACACTATCTGTTACGTTGATTTCTTTTGAACGCATAATTACAACCTATAATTACAAGTAAACTACACATAAACTTTCTTTGGTAGAAGGAATGGACAAGAATAGATTTGCCTCACATAAATATTTCTTATGAAGACGAACGAATTGATGTTTCTATATTACTTACCATAGTTAAACTATCTAATTCTCATAAAACTAGCCTAAAAATTTAAATTTATTATGAACGTCGATAGACTAATCAGTTTGATTTTTATGGTGAAGAAGATAATTTTATTAAAAGAGACAAACAAAAAATTAAAAGGCACCTTCATTGATGTATACAATTGATTCCAAAGAACCCAACACATTACTATGTATCGTACAGCTTGTTAAATATATCGGTAAAGTTTACATCCTATATAAGTATGTTGAAACTTTGATGTTTCCAAGACATTCTACGAGATCTATCATCAAAATTTACTACAGAACTGTTACCAACTGCATTGAAGATTGAACAGTCACTATTTTTGGCAAACTTGGAAGAAGAATAGGTCAAATATATGCTACTTAGAAAGTTGACATCCTCGAAAATATGGTGTTATGAGTATTTTATATTGAATATATGGATATTATTTTAAACACACCATTAACTCTCTATTAACACGCCATGGGATCAATAGATTTTTTGGATTTTAATAGATTATTTAGATTTGTGCAATATTCTTCACGTCAGTAGATCAGAAAAATAAGCTCAACTCCGTTTATAAGGTCGAGAGTAATCCATGATCTTGCGCCGATGGACTAGCCTGTCGTTCGAATGACTGATAAGCAATATCATTAGTTAAAAGTTAAGCTGTAATTAATTTAGAATCGGGTTTATTGGAAATGACAACCATCGCTGCGATACAAACTTCTCCATTACAAAAGAGTTTTATAAAGAGTTCGTTAAAAACAACTTTAAGTTGATTGAAGAACCACTGGAAAGCTCTTTCTTCTGATTTGTGATAATAGAAAGGATTGATTTAATTATTAATTAATCCCCTATGAGGGAAGTAACTCATAAGCATAGTAGAAATAGTTTAATATTCCCTAAACTTTATCGGTCGCTAAGGAAATTAACAATAAAAAAATTAAATAAAAAAAGGCCTAGCCATTGACTAGGAAACCACTTTTATCGGCAAGTCTCTTTTGTCCATCAGATATCATAAGATTATCTCTTGTTACCCGACATGATAAAGTTGTTATTACTTAGCGAAAGCGAATCTTTAGATGCCAGTTCGCAAACCCGTACTGATGACTTGGCTCTGATTGTAGTAATCACTGGCTAAATACGTGGTGTATGTCTTTGTGTATATATATATATATATATATATATATATATATATATATATATATATATATATAAGGTAAACTTAATAAGTCGGCGATTAAAGGTCTGGTTCATTACTTCAAAGTATATATATTTGAAACAACCCTACATGTTTCGGCAATGATGCCTTTGTCAAGGGAATACAAAATATAGTTTTACTTGACAAGCTAATTAGCTAACATAACCAACATAATTACAACTACTTTAAATCAAAACTGACATTTAATTGGCAACAACAAGCTGAACCTATCACAGTGATCCTTCCAACCATGATCATCCCTGATCTAAATAATTTTTACGAACATTCGCGTCGTTGTAAAGCAAACAATTATTTGTTATTTATATTTTGTATTCCCTTGACAAAGGCATCATTGCCGAAACATGTAGGGTTGTTTTAAATATATATACTTTCAAGTAATGAACTAGACCTTTAATCGCCGACTTATTAAGTTTACCTTATCATACCAAGGTCACGAAAATATTATATATATATATATATATATATATATATATATATATATATATATATATATATGGTAAATTCAATCAGTTGGCGATTTAAGGTCTGGCTTTACTTTAAAGTATATATGTATATTTAAAACAACCCTACATGTTTCGGCAATGATGCCTTTATCAAGGATATAAAATATAAAGGCATCATTGCCGAAACATGTAGGGTTGTTTTAAATATATATACTTTAAAGTAAAGCCAGACCTTTAATCGCTAACTGATTGAATTTACCATATCATACCAAGGTCACGAAATAATTATATATATATATATAATATATATATGTTTGTGCATATTTGTATTACTTAAATAAAAAAATATTTTTAGAGCATATTACTTAATCTAATGCTTCCGATATGTATACGAAGATTGTTCAGAAACTACGTGAATATTTTTACCACTCTGTAGAATCATCCTTTAGTAGATTAAATACAGTACGGAGAGATCTGTCAATTAGTCTGTTTTTGACAGTACGCCAAAGCGTATGATTTTGTAATAATGTAAAAAACTGAGTTGAGAGCAGTGATAAAGTACTTTCATTTGAAAGGCTTAACACCGACCGAAAATCCGCTCCTTCGTTTTCATTTGTTTAAAACTAGGTTGCCGAATTTAAGCATGCTCGTATGAGAACAAATGATTAACTCTGTAGTAGACCTTCAAAAACTGTTACTGTTCCGGATATGATTGAAAAGCCGGCTCTATCGCCTTGGAAGACCGTCGAGTAAAAGTACGCGAGATAGCAGAGTTTGTAGGTATGTCAAATGACAGTGTGCATAGTGTTTTAATTGAAGAATTGCAAATGATAAAATATTCGGCACGTTTGGTGCCACTGGAGCGAAAACTGAATCGTTTGAGCGTTTCCCGAAAACTTTTGACACGTTTTCGCCGCAATCAGAAGGACTTTGGACGCCGTTTCATTACCGTCGATGAATTCCGGGTACACCATCACACTCCCGAAACCAAAAAAAACACAGTCCAAATAATGGACAAAAAAAGTTCTCCGCCACAAAAGAAGGAAAACACGGTTTTGTCAGCAGAAAAGGTTATGGCTACTGTTTTTTTGGGAGTCTCATGGAATTATTTTGATTGACTATTTAGAAAAGGGGAAAACAATAAATGAGGAGTATCATGCCAATTTGTTGCAACAATTAAACGACAAAATCAAAGGGAAACGGCCTCATTTGATAAAGAAGAAAGTATTATTCCATCAGGATTACGCATCTGCCCACAAGTCTGCGATTGCAATTGCAAACATTCAGGAATTGAGATATTAATTAATTTGGCTCCTAGCATTATCATCTCTTTCCAAACCTGAAAAAAATATCTCGGCGGTAAGAGATTTTCGTCTAATTCCGAGATAATCGCTGCTGTAAATAGCTATTCCGACGCCTTTGATTCATCGACCTACAATGATAGCATTACTAATTTGGATTATCGTTGGAATAAGTGTGTTAAGCGAGCAGGATTCTATATTGAAAAATGAAATGCTTTTTGTTTCCGAACTACCCTCGCACATTAAAAATATGATGTTTAATTGCTTCTGTTTCGACAATTTAATATTTAATATCGGCAGCACTGCAACTTTAATTTCAGTAAAATAATATTTACGTGAATTTCAATTTCAACGAATTCTTGTTATGTTGGTCTGCATGCGGTTAATTGTTAATTATGTAACTCGGCATTAGTGTATTATAATAAATTATTCCATAGCAAGCTTATCCAACGTTGGCCTAGTTGCATCGATACGTATTTGCTTTAATTTTTAGTATTTAAATTGTTAAACATAGTTTGAAGGACTATAATTTCATCAAATTCGACACATTCATAGTTTTGTTTTATTTATTAATTTAGTTCTTGTTTGGCTGAAACTTTATCGTTAGCTGTAAATTGCACGATTTATGTGCGGGAAATTTCCAGGGTAAACAGATTTAAATTCTATGTAAATCGGTGACCCATATATAGGATATAAAACTATCATGAATATTTTTGTCCTAATAAGATGGACTTCCTTTTACGAGTGATACTGTTTTAAATTTTAACTATTCCAAGTACTTGGAAAGTGTACTTCTACGTTATTGTGTGTAAATGTAGATATCCAGAGAATAACATGCAGGATGCAGCTTTTGACATGACACATAAATACAACGGTGGATGCAGTGAGAAATTCAGCAGCCGGTAGACAGTTAATTGAAAATCCAATTACAACACTGACATTTACGGTTATCCAAATAATCGTATGTAAAAATTGAACCTTCCCTATTCCCGAATTTTAGTTCGCCTCTCTGGAATTAAACGTAAATTTAATAATATTTCAATTACATAATTCAAACACAAATTTCGACCTACGTCGATGTCAAAGAAATCTCGAAGTAGTTTAAAACATCATCTATCACCCAACGTAACCTGTTGGTCGCGACTCCAAGAGGGGTCGTGGTGATATTAAAGGTGAAATACCCTAAACAATAAAGAAAAATCATTTTATTAGAAAAAAATTATTTATTATAAAATTTTACTATACTTTAATAAGTACACATGTAACGAAAAGAAATTAATGTGATGGTTGCATTTGTTTTTCATTTAAAAGTTTCTCCATACGTGGATCTAAGTTAGAAACACAGAAAAGCAACTTATTTTCGAGTAATAAGAGACGCTTTCCTGTATTTAGTTTTTAGCGCAACCATAGTCGAGGAACCCTTTTTACAGAGATAAGATGAGGCGAAAGCGATTAGTATTTTCAATGCTTCTGTGACTAAAACTCCATATTCATTTCGACGAGCAAGCTAAAACGTATTTAAATATTCAGATGTAAATTGCAGTTGTAGCGTTTTGCCGGCAGGCATTTCGATGAGCTGGTCGTGAATCTCAACTAGTAACTTTGCTGCGGCAACAATGTTTTCACTAAACGGGTTCAGTACCCATTGTAGTAACCAAATCGAGTCGTGTATTGAACTACTTATCTTAGTCAAGGTACGACCCCGGTCTTGTTTCTATTGTATATAAAACACGACCTCGGTACGTCCTAAAGCCTCGATATGTTATACTCTTTCACCACGCTGTTAATATTATACTAAGGCCACTAGTCTGAATGAGGGCACTCTGCAGTATATAACAAGATCCATCAGATCTCAAGGGACAGTTAGGTATACAGCAAGATATGCAGTAAGACACAGTAAGTCATAGAGAGTGTAATATAGAAACCTCCTTAAGACTAGTGTCTATTTTGTTAATGTACATACTGTTATTTGTTAATTCGTTATAATGTGTTAACTAATTATATGATGTTATCCAAACGTTGCCAGTCTATTATTTAATATATCGGCGAACCTGCGTACAACGCAGCGATGTGCCCCTTCAGGACCGGGTCACATCATATGGCGATCTTGCACACGTTAGACATCACGTCTGACATCACATGGCGATCCTGCCAGCCACTTAAGGCTGAATAAACTAAGTGGAAGATCGGAACGAACCACCCGGAAACATGGCAAACCAATAAGATAGAATGAAAACCAGGCGACGGAAAAAAGCAAGCGGCTTCCGTCAGCTCACAGGTCACCCCAGCCACTCTCTGACTTCATCAGAAGATTCCAGGTATTTTTTTTAGTAAAGACAATTATAGTGTGTAAAAGTGATTGAAGAATGCATAGACTCTTTATATATGTGTATATTTCAATAATTTAAAATGTTTCTTTGTATTGTAAGAAATAATATTAGTTTGCATAAAATATGTAACAATTTCTGCTTACGCCAACGAAATGTAAAGAGCGTAGCACCATTACCTTTTTTTAAAGGTCAAGTTTATTTAAAGTTAATACAATGTATGTAATTATAAAACTAGCACATTCATAAAGTTTCGCAAACGAAAAAGAATTCCGATTAATATACGAGGAGCATGATTTAATTATTATTTACATAGAATTCCAAAATTTTTGTTGCAAACGCCTTATCACTAATAGAAGTTGATTCCAATGATGTAAAGGTTAGTAGCGGGACGACTGATAGCATCCTTATCACGTCAAGGGTCCAATCGACTGCAGAGACCTATCGATCGTACCATTACGAAACCGAAAACAGCTACAGATTCCACCAACTATCTTAGGGTTATGGAACTGTTGAAAAGGAAACCAGCCGAATCAAAAGAATTTCAAGTGACGAAAAAGGCAAAACTTCAATTCGCTCCAGAGTCGTAATGAAGCAAACATGCACTTCAAGGAAATGGTCCTATACGACGAAAACGCTCTCACAATTTTTTTAAAAAGGGAATGCAGTTTCAACAAAATTGTGTATTGTTAACTGCTCTCCAGAATTTCTGCATTGAAGATAAGGGGAATGAGTTATAAGGGAACCAGCAGGACATGCGCCCTTAACTATCCTCAAAATTGCTTCACAGAACATGACACACACGAAATATGTGTTGTCCAGGATAATCCACGAATCAGTGATTTCCTAAAATAATTTTGCCATAGAGCAAAAGAAAGAGAGAGAGTCGAATTATTTTAAAATAAATATGATTAAATGGGAGCGCAAAGAATTGAAGACAAACAATCAAGCACAAAGAATTGAAGACAAACAGTCAAGCAAACATGAAGAATTCAAGACAAAGAATCGAATGCGAAAAATTAAGAAAAGACAAGAATTGCAAGCTACGAAATAAGTCAACTATTCCAAATTACTACCACATGTTATGGAGATAAAATTTAAGCAAACAAACTTGAGACAGTGTACAAAGTACCATTTACCATTTAAAGTTTTTCTTTTACGATCCACTACTTACTTTTTACTATTTAGCATTTAAAATTTACTATTTACCATTTACAAATTTAAAATTTACATTTTACGTTTTACTATTTACTTTTACTATTTAGAATTTAAAATTTACTATTTACATTTATCATGTACTATTTGTAATAATTTTAAGTTACAACTATAATAATTTTAAGTAATTCTTATAAAACTCTTCTTTAAAACAACGAATAATTTCAGAAAGATGTCAAATATTTAGATAATAAGTAGATATATCCCATTAATGTAAATTATATCTGCACTAAGTACATAAGAAAATATAATTAGATATAGAGTTATTTAGCAAAAGAAAAGCAAAAACGGGTTACAACCCCCTTTTCTTTTCTTTCTCGCCGGGTGGAAGGTGTAGTAACCAAATCGAGTCATGTATTGAACTATTTATCTTAGTCAAGGTACGACCCCGGTCTTGTTTCTATTGTATATAAAACACGACCTCGGTACGTCCTACAGCCTCGATATGTGTTATACTCTTTCACCACGTTGTTGATATTATACTAAGGCCACTAGTCTGAATGAGGGCACTCTGCAGTATATAACAAGATCCATCAGATCTCAAGGGACAGTTAGATATACAGCAAGATATGCAGTAAGACACAGTAAGTCATAGAGAGTGTAATATAGAAACCTCCTTAAGACTAGTGTCTATTTTGTTAATGTACATACTGTTATTTGTTAATTCGTTATAATGTGTTAACTAATTATATGATGTTATCCAAACGTTGCCAGTCTATTATTTAATATATCGGCGAACCTGCGTACAACGCAGCGATGTGCCCCTTCAGGACCGGGTCACATCACATGGCGATCCTGCACACGTTAGACATCACGTCTGACATCACAGAAATACATCACATATCACATCACAACACATCACAAACACATCACAGAAATACATCACATATTTCTCTTCGAGAAATAATTTGTATCTTCCGGGAAATACTCCGTGAACTGAGTTTTTAACTCACGCAATTGCATCTTCATGTGATCCAAACGGTGGTGAATAATAGTATCTTGTTCATTAAAATTTTTCTCAATATAATCCGAAGCGAGTGAGTAATCCAGAAATCACGCTTCTTATTGAAAGCATGTACTTTGTTTGACATTAATGAAGTATTTTTAACACGTCCTTGTAATCACACTCCAGTCATTTAAATGCGAAAATACATCAGCTAAGTAAGCCAACAACAACATGCACTCATTGTTATGTAAAAATGAAGAGAATAGTGATTGTTTATCCAGGAAAAATATGATTACTTATCTCGCAATTCCAATACCCGGATTAACACTTTCCATCGGGATAACCATCTAACCTCTGTATGGAAAGAATACGTTTTGTATTTTCGCATTTAAATGACTTGAGTGTGATTACAAGGTCGTGATAAAAATATTTCATTATTTTTATCATGTCCTTGTAATCACACTCAAGTCATTTAAATGCGAAAATACATCAACTAAGTAAGCTAACAACAACATACACTCATTGTTCTGTAAAAATGAAGAGAATAGTGTTTGTTTATCCAGGAAAAATATGACTACTTATCTTGCAATTCCAATACCTGGATTAACACTTTCCATCGGGATAACCATCTAACCTCTGTATGGAAAGAAAACGTTCTTTATTTTCGCCCATTTCATAGCATAGTTTAGCAAACAGCCTGTTCTGTAACGATCGGTTTTTAATAAAATTAACCATTTTTATAGCTTCACAAAGAATTTTATTGCGATATTCCGATATGTTTTTTGCGACAAGAGCATCTCTGTGAACGAAGCAGTGCGTCGATTCCGTTCTTGGCATAAGACGATCTTTTAATAATTTCATTAACTGAATGTTTTTTCCTGTTATCGCTTTTGCACCATCACTACATACTGCAATACATTTTGTCGAATCTGTGTTAGTATTCTTTCTAATAGCTTCATAGAAATCATCAAAACGGCATTGTTGTGTTGCATGATCCGGTATTGTTTTGCAAAACAACATATTTTCTTTGACTGATGTGTCCCTATCACATTTATACCTCTAAAAACATAAGAACAGAGACTTGTTTGCTACAACTGTCGATTAATCAAATTGAATACTTAGAAATTCACTTGAACTCTCTTGCTGAATTATCTGATCGCGAACATCGGCAGCTATGTCACAGATACAAACCGGACGCATCAGGCCTAAATTATGATGGAGTATATAAATAGTTTATAACATCGCTAAGTACAACTCGCAGTTATTAAATGCCACTATTCACTCGGTTAACCGCACATCTTTTTTTTGTTGTTCAATTGTGCTGCAATTATTATCAATATTACAGTGAAATTCCTTTCTTCATGGGCGTAGATAGAAGCGTGAGGAGTTTTTAAAATTTATTTTATTTATTAGTTTATATTTCGTAAGATAAATAAAGTATGGTGAGTTAGTTACCTTTTTTCATTATTTTAACAGTTAATGAAACAATAGCGAGTTGGATTAAGGGTCATACTGCTTGTATGTCCATTGCCAGTGATTCCGAAATCTATTGCAAAGTCTGTAAAATATCGTTCAAAAATTCCAAGAAATCGCTCATAAAGCGTCAATTAGCATCACAAACACATATGCAGAAATTACACCCGTTGGAATCTGACAATTTTAACGAAGAACTCTGTGAAACTTTAATGGCGGCAAATATTCCAAAAAGGTTTTTAAGTATATCTATACGTTTATGCACGTATAACGCTTTTGTTACAATTGAAACAGACATGTAATATACATATCTGTAACTGTACACATGGACAATACACGTGTTTCTGCCATTACTATTAGGCGTCATCAGTTAAGCTAGTGAAGCAATGTAATACAAATGATACAAATTTTTATGAATAGATTTGTATAGCAAACGCCAATTAAGTTGGCGCGAGGAGGGGTAAGTTCGCGCAGGATTAGAAGTAGTGGGGAGATTTATATTTGGTTTTACGTCAAATGTCAGATAATTCTAACCTCTAAGCGTGTATCACTTTATGATCCCCTAGCAAAGACATTATGTTCCGTCAAACGTCAATGACAAATGTATTCTGACAATTAGTTGAGTAGTGGGGGTGGACGTTTTTAAAAACGGCTTCTGCGCATCCCCTCCTCGCGCCAACTTAATTGGCGATTGCTATATATGTATATAACATTAAGCCGGAATCGCCTACAAGATAAAGCAAATTTCATCCTGTAAGGTGGCACTTATTTAATAAGTGACATCTGACGGACGAAAGAGACTTTGCCGAAAAAGGCGACCTTTTCGTTCGACCAGCTATGCTGATACGAAGAACGAAAAAAATACGGGTAGTCCATTAACAACGAGCCAGATGGCAGTAAATATACTTAAAACCTTTTTGTATATTTACTGCCATCTGGCTCGTTGTTAATGGACTACCCGTATTTTTTTTCGTTCTTCGTATCAGCATAGCTGGTCGAACGAAAAGGTCGCCTTTTTCGGCAAAGTCTCTTTCGTCCGTTAGATGTCACTTATTAAATAAGTGCCACCTTACAGGATGAAATTTGCTTTATCTTGTAGTCGATTTCGGCTTAATGTTATATACAGATACAAATCTATTCATAAAGATTTGTATCATTTGTATTACATTGGTTCACTGGCTTAACTGATGACGCCTAATAGTAATGGCAGAAACACGTGTCTTAAGCAGAAGTAAATGCTGAAAATACGAGGTGTATTGTCCATGTGTACAGTTACAGATATGTATATTATACATGTCTGTTTCAATTGTAACAAAAGCGTTATACGTGCATAAACGTATAGATATACTTAAAACCTTTTTGTATATTTACTGCCATCTGGCTCGTTGTTAATGTACTACCCGTATTTTTTTCGTTCTTCGTATCAGCATAGCTGGTCGAACGAAAAGGTCGCCTTTTTCGGCAAAGTCTCTTTCTTCCGTCAGATGTCACTACCCACCACCATAAGTGAAATATTACACCTTTAATAGAAAAGTTATATTTCACTATGTCGACTTAACCACTGAAAAAGTCATAGGCTCGCAGCATTTACTGCGCACGCTGTGCTGTTACTATGAGGGACTGGTAAAAGGGTAAGAAAATCGCTGTGCCACTAGCAAGACCTATGTTTGGCGTGAACAAGCGGACCATCGACTGATTGCTCCTTTTACTCCACGGAAAATTTCGGGTTTTCCAACAAAAATAAGAAAAATTTTAGTTATGCTAGTCTGCCCTGTGCTACTCGTCTATTTCATTCGGAAATTTTGCCAACACCCGTAGGTGGTTCAATTGAAGAATATGATGTTACAGTGGAACCGTGAAATGCTTGCTGATTACACAGGTCTAGAAAATTAAACTTTTTGACAGATGTTTTTATTTTGAAAACTGATTTTATATAATTTTGGTAGGCTGATTTCAAAATTCTATGCATTTATTTGTATCACGTAAGGTTTTTTTGCAAATATTAAATGAAAAAAAACGATATTTCTAAAAAAATTTATTTGTTTATTGAGTAAAAAGGTGGAATACAAGTTAAAAAAGTGAAAAAAAATATTTTACTCAGTCTTTTTTAAGTGAAATCTTTGTCTTTTTGCCAGAAAGCTGCATTGTCCGGACATTCGGTTGTATGTTTTTAAGGGCATATCCCGTTTTAACATCCAGCAGTAGTCCGCCATCATCATTATGCTCCATCTGCCTTGAATTCGCCGTTCCATTTCCTTAATGTCTTGGTGAAACCTCTCTCCCTGTTCTTCGCTAACTGCTCCAAGATTTTCAGGAAAATAGTTCAAGTGTGAAAACAGGAAACGCACTTTCAAACTCATATTACAACCTAGACGATGAAAGTGTTGTAACATATTTTGAACAATATTTTCGTAGTTTTCGTCCTTAGAGTTCCCAAGAAACTTATCACATAACTGGTCCATGAGGAACTGGTCAAATAGCAGAGTCAAGATTGGGATACACACTTTGTTTCTTATTTTTTCTGTTGAATCCTTGAACATTACACGAACAAAAATAACAATCATCACTGTGATTTCTAGGCTCTCGCCATACCATAGGAACACCAAAGCTTAAACATTTCTTCCTACCTTTTTGCCAGTTTCTTAATGCTTCAACGCAAACGGAAACGAAACAGTATGAGGAGCCCAGGACTTGTCTTGGTCGCCAATTTTTACACCAAAATAAGCGTGGTATACATTTTTCACAAACGAAGTTATAGTTTGCCTCTGCTTTACTACGACATAACTACCGCAGATATAACAAAAGTTATTCGGATTGTTCACACAATATCTTCTTTCCATATTTATACGTTCTAGAACACTTAAAATACGCAACAACGTAGACAACAAGCGCGCGGACACAGTAGCACGACGACTAACACAACCAAACTGCACATAAGCAGGTTTCAACGTTGTATTGACGCTTCTGCGCCGACTCTGTTGCTTTGCTGAGAAATCTAATATTAACCAGTGTTGCCAAATCACATTTAATTTCATAAAAATCAATTCATTTAAAAATCATGTCTAACATGGAACAAACATATTCTTGTCATAGGTATGTATATTAATAAATTAACATTTTTAAGATATAGAGCGCTATAAAAAAAATTTACGTGATAGAGCAAAATATGGCGTTTTTTGGAATAAGGGCCCCCAAACATATACAAATTACCAAACAGCTTTCAAACATCAAAATCACTGTAGACCTGTGTTATTGTTGAACATTAATATCGGAAAGTGCCGGGAGCAGTATAAAAGAAAAGTAAATAGAAAAACATTTTAAACAGGACGATACCCAACATCTCCTGTAATATACACACCTAATTAATATTATTTCATTTACTTTTCAATATTTGTTTTCCTAAACCTGACGTGCCAGAATAAATTTGTTGTTACTACTATTGTTAGAACTATAAAAGAAAGGAAAATTGTACATATTTTCTAAAGAAAAATAGAAAATATGAAAATTTGTTGACCAGTGTATCGACACTCGATATTTCATTATGTTTAATTATTTCGAATTTCTAAATAAATTACTGATTCGAAACATAAAATTATGAAAGTTAATATAAAAAATCAGTACCTTGCATTCATCTTCGCTTCTCTTCTATTTATATTGTGATATTGTGTGTAGAAAATCAATAGTAATATTAAATGAACTTTGGATGAACGGAGATATACTAATAATACAATACTTTGAGTGAGAATTTGAATTTATTTAGGTTGCGATTTTAACTCTTCGTTTGAAATGTAATAGTCATGCACATTGTAGTTTTCTAAATAAATAACTATAATTTGACAGGAACTTCTAGATAAGTTTATTATGTTTTATTCTCAGAAATGAACGCGACATGGAAAACGTGTCAAAAACAAACATCCGTAAATAAATAGAACCGAGACGCTGAATTTGATACATTGAATCTTTAGTCTGCACAACGCCCTAAAGAAATTGCCTTTTATCATTTAGATTTATTGGTTTTTGTAATATGTGAACTTTTTCAAGTCTTTTCGGGAAAACTGTTGTAGAATTGTTTTGAAATTTATATTGCAATATAAAAAATGTTAGATGTAGTTGATGTTGCTGAATATAAATAAAAAAGATATGAAAAACGTGAGTTACAGTGCGTTTTCCAGTAAATAGAATGTTGGATAATCTTCGGTAATACAATCAAATAATTTTCCTCTTCATAGCACATAATTTGCGAAATACATGTGTATGTACAATAATAAATTACACTAGATAACACACTTTTTTTGTCAGATTATATTAGACGATTCTGATGCATTATAACAACTTTGTTCCAAAAGTGCACATAAAAAACATTATTATTATAACTATAAATACTAATATTTTATTATAGTTGTTACACATTTGGATAAGCTAATTAATAAGCATCACATTGCAACGTTAAAAGTATTACAAATTACAAAAGATACGTGCAACTTATACATAATTACTACAATAAGTAGGCTGTATTGAAACAAAGAGACAACATATGAAATATGGGAAGATCTAATTATATAGAATATAAATCCAAAATATTTTCCCAAAATTCCCTCTCATAAGCGAGAAAAAACATGACAAAAATATTTAAAAAATATTCGTCACGCTACTGTGCGACCCACTATATCATAAAGAGTATCGAAGACAATTTTAAAGGTGAGCGACAACAACAAAAAGAGCGGTTTTGTTATTGTCCGTCGGTTTTAAGTATCATCTCCGATTCAGTCAGTTGTCGATCGTTACATCTGTACATGTGTACGTTCGATATGATTTACCCTTACGTCTTCGATTGAAGATAGATTGTTACCAAATTGGACGTGAAACGGCCCATTACGATAATATTATCTTCTAGAGTTTTCGTAAACATAAGCATTGCAACGTGTGTTTAGGTGTAAATTCAATAGCTATATTTTTTATAAACATTTGGAATTCATATTAGCATTTCATATTTGTTACTTTTCATAACAAAAAAAGACCGACATAATACACGTGAAATGAAGGTGATTTAGGACAAAAAACAGTGAAATGGCGCGTAGATCACACATTGATTTTTAATAATTCATTTGAATATATAAATAGCTGATTTTATTCATTAGTATATTGAGGTTCGATAAAGGTATTTATTATTTATTATACACATTCTATTCATAGGCGGCACATAATGCAATTTTCAGGGGTTTTTTAATTTTGAATTTGGCGTTGTAATTGACTCACAATACGAGGGATGTCTTTTATGTTTTGCATACTGGAGCATAGAGGACGCCACTAATAAAATGTCAGTACTAAAAATTAACCTCCATCTTTACTTAGCTTAAAATCAAAGTTTCAGTGAGATACGTGTAGTGTTGTAGCTAGAACGAACTGTCAAAATTAAGTTAGTCGAAAAATGGATTTAAACCGTGAAAATTTTAACGCAATAATTTTATATAGTTTTGGAAGACAATTATCTCAACAAGAATCGAGTTGGTTTCTGTTTTCGATAATGAAGCACCACATCAGTCAACCATTTCTTGTTTAAGAAACTTAAAAATGTATATAACCCCTTACCACAATTACTAATCGTATCCTAAATACGTATTTCGACAACTAAGTTGTTATCATCAGTAGGTAAAACCGCTAATCAAAGTGTCGCACATGGGGCACAGTAAATCTAGCACATTTTATCACAGAACAACTTTACACGGCGTCCACGTATACACTGTTGTTTCTTGTTGTTTGGAAAATTCAAGCGCGAACGGATTAGCGGTACAAACGATCTAAGAACAGGTGCACCAAAAATGACAGTTACTCAGGAAAACGTCGATGCTGTGCATAAGCTCCTCAACGAAGATCGACTTGAAATTGAGGCATCGTTGGGGATTTCAATAGACATTAATTCAAAAAATTTTGCATGAAGAATTGTATATAAAAACAATTAGTTTCACGTTTGATATCTCATCTGTTGACTGAAGAACAGAAAACAGCTATGGCGAATTCGTGTCAAGAATCTCTATACCGCTTCAAGGCAGGAAACTCTAAAACGTGTACAACATCGTGAGTGGTTATGAATCTGGGATTTACTCATACGAGCCAGAAAATAAACGCCAGTCATCTGTTTGAGTGTTCCAAGGTGAAGAAACCCCGACAAAAGTCATCCGTTCTCGAAGTGTCTCTAAGAAGATGGTCGCGACATTTGTCTCGAAAGCAGGTCATGTAGCAACAATTTCTCTACAAGATCAAAGTACTGTTACTGCCTATTGGTATACAACAATTTGTTTGCAGCAAGTCATCGCTGAGCTCCAAGAAACCAACCCACAACGACGAATCATCCACCACCAAAACAATGCAACTTCGCACACAGCTCGAATGACAATTGAATTTTTAGCGCAACAAAACGTCGAATTGTTAGACCATCTTCCGTACAGTTCCGACCTATGTCCGAACGATTTTTTTACGTTCCCGAAAATCAAGGAGGGATTGCGCGGTCAAAGGTTCGACACGTTAGAAGGAGCAGTCGATGCCTTCAAAAACGCAATTTTTATTATACCGACAAACGAGTGGAATAACTGCTTCCAGAGTTGGTTCGAGCGCATGCAAAAGTGCATGTATCTTCGTGGAGAATATCTCGAAAAAAATAAAGTCTTTAAAAGCTATCTACTATTTTATTCCAGCTCTATATGCAAAATATAAAAGACAACCCTCGTATTACGTATATACTCGTATATATAATTACATCTTTCCATTTTTAATACGTTGTCTCTTTCCTTCAAGGACAGCCTGTATAACCAATAATTAATATGAATTCCTTTAAAAATCTCACTGAATTTCTTTTGAAGTTGTAACCACATTTCTTTCGTTCTAACTTACTTAGAACCAAAGCAAAGTTCACAAAACAGATCCTAATGGTTTCGATGCTGGTAAACATATTTCTTGAACACGTTGACCAAAACCAAGGTGAGCTTTTAACAATACACCAAAATTTTCAACTGCAGTGTTAGTAGCAAGAGGTTTATCATAGCTCAAATAAGTTGTTAGAGCATAATTAACTATGCGCATATAAGTTATAGCACAAAATAAAGAAAAATTTAACATTAAATAATTTGCATACGCCATTTTATGAGAACGCCAATATTATTTACTAAATTCTCGCTATCGATGCTATCGTAGTTAGCACAGAAGAATTTTACTATATCAGCATACACAAGAACCTGACACGAAAAGAACGAAGAGCAAAAGTATGAAACTGGAGACCTGTGGGACACCTGATGGAGATACGTACTTATTGGATGAGAATCCGTTATGGAATATGTAATTCATTCTATTGATTTCATATGATTCATAAAAGAATGACAACGGTCAAACAAATTTGATATATTTTGTAAGATGCCTTGATACACTCGAAATGTCATTGTAAATTACATCGACCTGGGCGTTATTAACAAGTATCTGACTAACAAATTATGTCAGTGGAGCGATCAGACAAAAATCGCTACTGTCAAAAACACACAAGAGATTTATTGTGAGCTGAAATGCAAAATACATAGTGTAGAAGAAATATTTTTGCAACTTTGTGAGAATCGCAATCGGTTGAGAGTTATTCAACTCTGGGATATTGCCTTTCTTAAAGATAGGAGCAATTCTACCCTGTTTCCAGAAAGTTGGAATTATAGTAGACTTTATAGATAAGTTGATATTGGTGGGTAGTGGTTTGGCCAAAACGAATCTTGTATCTGTAACCAGAAAACTTGATACAAAATTGTCATCAGCAGTTAATCTGTGACCAACGGCTGCCATAAGTTTGCTAAGTTCTTCTTCAATGACAAAAGGTTAAAGTTAGACTAGATATTACTCGAGTAGAAGCCGAGCTGTCAGTATAAGCAAAGGTATTACGCAAATACTGTCCAAACGGATTAGAACCATTGCAAGATAATGCGGTATTTATTGCAACTTCCCAAAAATGTTGTTGGCACGTATGAAATTAAAAACCTCTCAAGGATTATTTTGAATAGAAGTTTCAACATTAAATATATAAGAACCATCTTTGCTTTCGAGTCCTTTTAAATTTCACTATTAACGCCAGATTGCACGATTTTTTTCCATTTATTCCTATAATATTCGTTAGCTTTATAATTTCATGAGAAAACCTTATATACAAAGGAACACATTTGCTGGTAGAGTATTGTGAAACTTTATAGTATGATATATTTGTTCTGTTATAATGCTCTGTTAAAGCAGTTGTCTAGTGTTGTCGATCAATCACAAAGCCAAGTGAACCAAATACATACCTATTACTAATTAGGGTTGGCCATAGTTTTATTATAATTTTTGTATTATACCTAATTCACAAATGACGTGGAGAACTGTTTTTAGAAATATTGTTTTTTGTGGTTTTTCCTGTTTTTCTTATTATATCTATCTCGACGCAATAAAACCATATCAATAACACTTTCTAATCAAGATTTATGTTAGGGAGAGACGCACATCTCCGTTTGTATATAATATTTGATACGTGTTCAACGGCGCCAATAACATCGCGACCAATTAAGCCCTGCATCACGTTCAGCCTGACATTCATTGAAATGAGGGTTTCGGAATTCAATGTTAGTTTACGTGCGAGCATCTGTCGTTACCTTCGCATCGCTCCCTGCAACGCCATCTGTGCAATTTGTTCGCGACCACATCATCATGTGCTTCACACTATCAATTCGATAATTATCAGGCGCACGTACGCATGTGAAATGGTTTTGTGCTCGTGTCAATGCGTATGAGAATTTCTTTTGACAGAATGTGGGAATTAATAACTAAATTGTCTCTGCGTGCGATTAAATTTTGACGTTTTTGTAAATTGATAAATCAATCGAAAGAATAAATAACGGAATGTATTGGAAATTAGAACGCGTCAAATTTATATTTCCAATGGAAATGATTTGAGAATCAAATTTACGCTGTTCAAAGTACTGTTATGTCAGAGTATCAAATACTATAAAAAATTATTTTACAGCTAGTTTTAAAATTTTGCACTGTGAGGTGAGAACAAAATAGTTTTTCGCATATTTAGTCTATAAATAATCCATCCTATTCGAATCTAAAAGTTGTTCGATCAAAAATTAGGCGACCCCAAAGGCATTTCGCGGACAAGTTACAAAAAAGGTAAATTCTGCAACTACATTTTTAACTAAGGTAAATTATTAATCTGGCTTGTAAGCTCATTAGGGCAATTTATCGCAAACCTACATCTTGCACAAAAAATATAGCGTCATAAACTCCTTAGTCCAAAGAGTCTTCTCTATATCTGAACCCAATTGCTTGCTCAAAGAAATTAAACATTTCACTAATAAGAGGGATGTCTTTTGTTTTGAATACCGGGACATAGAAGGCGCTACTAATCAAATATCAGTACTAAAAATTAACGTCTTTAGTTAACCTAAAGCCAAAGTTTCAGTGCGATAAGTGTAGTGTTGTAGCTACAACGAACTGTCAAAATCGACAAGTCGAAAAATTGAATCAAACCGTGAAAATTTTTGCGCGATAATTTTTCGAAGACAATTATCTCAACAAGAATGCCTTGCCAAGTTGGTTTCTGTTTTCGGTAATGAAGCACCAAATCAGTCAACAATTTCTCGCGGATATGGAGATTTCAAACGTGGATGCATTAGTCTTGACGACGATCCAAAAGCAGGGCACCAAAAACGGCAGTCACCCAGGAAAAGTCGATGCTGTGCACAAGCTCATCAACGAAGGTTAACGTATATATATCGCGTAATTGGGACATCAATTGAGATTTCAAAGGCCTCATTTCAGAAAATTTCGTCATACGAGCCAGGAAATAAACGCCAGTCATCTGTTTGGATGTTCCAAGGTGAAGGAAAGCCAACAAAATTCATCCGTTCTCAAAGTGTCTTCAAAAAGATGGTCATGACATTTGTCTATAAAGCAGGTCATGTAGCAACAATTTCTCTACAAGATCAAAGAATTGTTACTGCTGAGTGGTATACAACTATTTGTTAGCCGCAAGTCATCGTTGAGCTCCGAGAAACCAATCTGCAAGGACGAATCATTCTCCACCAAGACAATGCAAGTTTGCACATAGCTCGCAAGACAATTGAATTTTTAACGCAACAAAACATCGAATTGCCAGACCATCCTCCATGCAGTCCCTATCTAATTCCCAACGATTTTTTACCTTTCCGAAAATCAGGGATGGACTGCATGGTCAAAGGTTCCAGTCGTCAGAAGGAGCAGTCGATGCTTCCAAGAACGCAATTTTGATTGTACTAACAACAAACCATATATCAATACCTTAACACTAGACCGTCCTGTTCCGTTTCTCAATACACTTCTGCCATTTCTAAAACCAGCAAAATTCGTATCAAACATGATACCAAAACCATTTTCAAACCCCACACCACATTATCTGTCCCTTTTTTTGTTAAGGATCACAATAATCTAGAAACCCTGGTTCGCGAGTATTGCGGAACACAGGTGTTGTACTAAGACGCTTCGCCCAACCGAGTCTCCGCTAACTGAATAAATTTCAATCTGTCCAGATCCTATCCTACAACCCTTATTACTTTAATAGTAAAATATCTGAATCCATAGCATATCTTCTACACAACAGTCTGTCACAAACTTCTTTTTGAAATCGTGGCTCTACAGTGACTCGGAACAACCCTTATGTAACCTCATTTCAATTTAACAAACTTTCAGTTGCAGTGCAGTGACAGTAGCAGTAGCCCTGAAGATGTCTCTTGCAACAGTGGACGAAGCGCCGTCAAGAAGACGCGGTCCCAGCCTGGTTATCCAAGAAGCAATCACAGTAAAATTCTTGTTCAGAAAATAGAATATTCATTGAAAGCCAAAGCGGACACTTGCTTCCAAAAACTGACAGCTTTTCTTGCTAACTTTGCTTTTTCGAGAAAATCATTTTTAATCATCTTAAATATTACATCGTCATTCGTTGCGACCATGACCTCCACTTTTGCCCCGAAACCCTTTCCGTCAAATAAACGACAACTACGACAACTCCACTAATGAAAATACCCCTACGAAAATAGAGTCAACTAAATCTTCAGCTTCGTTGAAAACTAGCTCCGCTAACCTTTTTTTTCAAATTTGCGCTAAAAAAGGAAAATTGCTTGGAGCTCAGAACTAGTGAATATGGTAGTTCAGGCAGCAATCCTTATGCTAATTCGACAAAGTTAGCGGTTGCTGTAATGGATGAATGAAAGAGCGCCTTATTATGAGAGAAGAAAACTTGCTTTCTGAATAAATGCGGCGGTGTTTTCTTCATTTTAGTAGCCAAGCGTATCAGTACATCAGCATAATATTAGCTAGTCATTGTACTTTCAATTTATAAATAGTTAAACAAATTACGCCTTTGGACTCCCAAAAATGCTCTGGCCATAATCTTATTGGCCGAGAAACGTTTATCAAATGAAATTAATTGCTTTGATTAACCTTTGCACGCGTTGGTTATGATACGGATGAAGCAAATTAGTTTCCAAAATTAGATGCACAGTACATATTTACTTCCTGTGCTAGGGTTGTTGTACTTGTGTCGGGGCCCGCTTTCACCACTTTTAAAATACCTTCTTCTGCTTGTTGCACTCTGAAGGCCACGACTTTAGAAACGTGGAATTACTTATTCTGCATCCCAAAGTCGATACACGGCTCTCACAATAGTCGAATAAAGACCTCGAAATGGAAAGCGTTCTACGTAAAAATTTTTTGCCTCCTGTTTGGCCATAAATTAAAATTATATCAGTGTATTCGATATTTGTATAGGATGCCATTGCGAACGCACCTAGCCACAACGAAGACTGTATCCATACTAAATCTAAATCCCAGTTGTAGATCTCGGTTTCCGGGTTGGAACCGCGTCGAGTTAGGCGTAATTGCCAACGTTTCGTCCACTGTTTCAAGGGACATCTTCAGGGCTGTTCGTAGATGTTCGTCGTTTCGCAGTAGCTTGAAGAATGCTATGACAGAGACCAGTACAATTTATATAGGGGGGACCGGGTCAGATGGTGGCCTGCTATTGTCTGGGGACAATGAGCCAATGGCATGCGTCGTATGGGCGTGGTGATTCTTATTTGAGTGCAGTAGAGTTTGCCACGTCGGATGTAACGTATAGCCATCGTCTCTATTGAGATTGCGGGGATGTTTGTAAATTTCAATAGATTCACGGATTTTCCTAGGGAAATAATACGATTCACGGCACAGAAGCTTGACATCTTTGAATAGAATTTGATGGCCGGAGTTTAGTTTGTGTTCTGCCAGCGCTGAACCGGCTATATGTAACAGTCTAGTACAACGTTCATGTTCGGACACACGCACGCTGACTGGCCGCTTAGTTTCGCCAATGTACACACTGCCACACGAACACGGAATGCGATACACTCCTTGTGCTTGGAGAGGAGATATTTTGTCTTTGACAGAGGGTAAGAGGTCCGAAACTTTAGAATGGGATCTGAAGACAGTTTTGATTTTATTTCGATGTAGAACCTATCCTATATGATCGGTGATACCTTGAATATACGGTAAGAAGGCGGTGCTGATTTTAGGATCGGGTTCACTTCGAGGTTTGGGGTTACGATGTCTCACTATAGTGCGGTGTATGTCGTGGGCATTATAATTATTCTGGAGTAGGGTGTTAGAAACATGCTTAAGTTCGGAGGGTAGTGCCCTAGGTTCTGAGATAGAAAACCCGCGATGTACAAGAGTATTGATGACCGCTTGTTTGTGTGCCGGGTGATGATGGGAAAACCCATTCAGATATCGGTCCGTATGAGTCGGTTTCCTGTAAACCGTGTGGCCCAGTTTGTCATTGATATTGCGGGTCACTAAGACGTCTAAAAACGGGAGACTTCCGTCTGATTCCACCTCCATGGTAAAGCGAATGTCACGGTGCTGGGAGTTTAGAAAAAGTAAGAATTCATCTAAAGACTGCCGCCCATGCGGCCAGATGACGAACGTAACGTATCGTCTACATATCTAAACCAACATTTAGGTTTTAAAGGAAAGGAGCTTAAGACCTGTTGTTCGAACGCTTCCATAAAAATATTAGCGACAACCGGGGATAAGGGGAACCCATAGCGGCTCCCGACACTTGTTCATAGAACTTGTTTCGAAATTGGAAGTGAGTGGAAGTGATGCACACATTTACGAGTTCGGATATATCATTCGGTTTGCCGTGGGCGGCTATAATGTCGGAGATGATAGACACTGTGTCCGGGATCGGGACCTTCGTCAAAAGAGATTCAACGTCAAAACTAACTAGTAAATCACTAGTGTCTAAGGAAAAATCCTGTAAACGAGTTACAAAATGTTGAGAATTTTTAATCGCAGAGTTACTGTCACCTGTGTATTGTTTGAGCGTGTTAGATAAAGATTTGGCTAATTTGTAGGTGGGGCTGTCGATAGCGCTGACAATGGGGCGAAGAGGCAAGTTGAGTTTGTGAATTTTAGTATTAGTATTTAGTAGTAGAATTTTAGTTTGTGTAAATCCCAGTGTTGTTTGTAGCGGTGGATATACGTATTGCCGCTCGTATATTAACTGTGACAGTGCTCGACTCGAATAAAGCAAAATAATTTTCTCGGTATTACTAAAACATTGGACCGCGATTTATTTTTTATAATGACATTACTCATACGCATCTTTCGACCCTTCTTTATTTGTCGCTATACACGACTAAGACTGTATATTTTCCTAATCAAATCTAAGAATTTAAAGACCAGATCAATAAAAAGCCGTGTGGATTATCATCAAAATTACAAAATTTTCCTAGACTCCTTGCTCAAACTCCAGACTGGGTCTGTTTGACACTGCTGACGTATGCCGATGCTAAATAAGTACCAAAAAGAAAATCGCAACAGCCAATACAAAATTTTTAGCATTCGTTTTACGGCAGAAGTCGCATTATTAAAGTAACACGACTCAAATTAATATCTCTCTCATTTGGTTGAAAATAGGACGATGGTGTTATAGTCTACACCATAGAGTAGAGTTTATAAGTAAATTTTGTAAAAGCATTGTTTACGTTTTGCAACTTTTACGGAAAAGTGCGACGAGAAGTCTTCAACAATCGTTGAAACGGGGATCAAATGGTCTTACTGAATTAATTAATTACTGAATCGACTTTAAGACGTATTTTATAGTGAGTGATGAAGTTCATTTATATTTATATCGATTCACAAATACTCACAATGAATGAGTTGTTTCACTTATATTAATACTTTTTTAATCCCATTAAATTATATCAGTTACAAATACATATATCGAATTTAAAATATAAAAAAATTCGTGAAGCCACTTTGTGGAATCGTATTTTCAATAGAAAGCCTTTCTTTTGTATCACAATGGTCACACAAACAACCCTTCGATAATCTGCTTACCTGCGACCGAACTGTCAACTCAAGTATTCAATGTTCGTTTCCAATTTCTATATATCATTTTAATTTACTTATTATTAATTATATGCGACTTCTATTCTAAGTATTTCGTAGTTAGTAATTTTATTTATTATTAAGCTACTTTTTTCTACATGCCGAAATTATACCGACTCCCTATTAAAATTGACATAATTAACATATTAATAGCCAATTTAAATCACTATTGTAAACTTTATTTAAACAATATTATGTAAGGTATCATTTTAAAGTATGTTTCGAAAAGATTATTTTAATATATAAATTTCATTGAATGAAGGAATTACTCATCTTTCGCCCCTTTTCTTATACGGGACTGTACAAAAGTGAGGGTGTGTAATCTAGTAATTCATGGCGCACAAATTCAATGCCCTAACACACGGGAGAACGATGTTATAAATGTTAGCTAAATGATTATGAAGAGGGATCAGATATATTTGCACGAGTATTTGTCAACATTTTTAAAATTTTATGGTTGTACAATATAATACCAAACTTTTCTTTTAGATGTCAATACATGATTATTGTACGACCAAGGAATAACGGGCTCGCCTCTAGTACTATACGCGGTTCTAGAAGTAAATGAGAAAAATACTGCGTGTTAATTTCTTAGAAATAACAAATAAAAGTTTACAGTTTTAGATTGCTAGAACACAATAGCATGTAAATCGATTAAAATTTAATTTATGAAACAACTTCTATATAAATACTTTTGAATCAGTTTATTTGTAATGAACTGATAATGTAAATAACAATTAAATTGTGAATGCTAGAGGCATTGATAATAATTTAACAAAAATTTCAATTCATTTTGTCTGTTTTGACATCGACATATTTATAGAATGTATTTTACTATACGTAGTTCAATAATATCAACGATTAAATCATTTAGTTTTACCCGTATATATTTCCTTTCATAAATGTATGTAAATAACAATTATAGACAAATTTCAATTTAAATAAAATAAATAGGGACATCTAAAATTAATTTAAATTAAAATTACTGTTTGAAGCATTCGCGAGAGGATTGAAATTTCAATTTACTCGCTACGAATTTATTTCAATCAAGGCCATGGCTCATAAATGAAAACCAGGGCTATTATTTTACAGTCATTTAGTAAATATTAACACGAATTTGAATTTATACAATCATAATTTTGAACTTAGATAATGATTATAATATACATTTCACCGACAAATAAATTCACATCATCACAAAAATCGATAAAGTTATGATGTCATGCAATATCGTTTGTGAAAAATCCGTTAACAATTTATATGTGCATAACTGGTTGCATACCCCAAGCTACTGTGTACACCAAAACCAAAGACACAGAAAACTAAGACATTAAAGTACAAAAATGTCAGAAATCTAATAATAAGTTAATTTTTAGCATCCCTAAGGTATAAAATATTCACAATATGGTTGCCGTTACTTTTTATCCATTATTCTTAACGTGTACGATGTGAGTGCTATTACATCCTTTAAACACAAGTTTAAACGGATTCTTTTTGGACATGAATAAGCGGGATATCGATACTTTGTTCTGTGGAAAACTACACGCTTTCTAAAATTCCCACGCACATTAAGGGATTCTCTCGTTTTGTAACATGACGCCCACTCCTATTGAAACCATTTTGTATCGAGTATAAGGTTGTTAACGCGTCAGATTCTTCTGAGACCACTGAGGAATGATATTGGAGTCTGTTCTCTACATTGAAACTGATTCACAGTACCAGCGTTTCTGTTTTCGTCTTCAACAAAATAAGGACCCAGTGTGTCGCTCCTCTGTGATTACGTCTAGCCTTTCAAATCCTAGAAAACGGATTTCTATCGGTCGATAAACCCATTCGAATGGATATAGCATTTGTTAAAAAATCATACCTTCGATAGGAACATCATATGATCACTGTAAACTATTGCTAAAAGCATAGAAGCACAATATATAACTCTCGCAATCCTCTCGACATTATTCAAATATTGTTTAATCTGTATTTATGTTGGAGAAATGTTTTCTTGAACATTCTTCTGATAAATTAATAATACATTTTTTTGTTCATTTTGCTATATATTTTGTCTCCAAACCACTGCGAACTATTGGGAGGCTTCACCCTATGCCTAAGCTCTTTTCACCCCATTCCTCACAAATTAGCAACATACCAATCTATAGTATACAGACAAGTAAGTATAGCTATGAACAATATAAATGAACAACTTGAATATAGAATTAAATAGAATATATACAAGATTGCACTTAATAATGAATATACAGTAATTTTTAACACAAAAACAGAAATTGCAAACTTTATCTTCAATTTATCCGATCAATATATGTAATTCAATCACATATATAAGACCATCTGTCGAGATCGGAAAAGCTAACGATGAATTTATTGCATTTAAAACAAACAATTCTCTGTAAAAACACATTAGGAATGACAAAGATAAAATAGAAAGAAAGGTGAACTCAGGGATCTACAAGTTAACATGCTGTTTCACTTCGAGTATATAATACGAATATTTTAATTAATTTGAAATTATATTTCTTCACAAATATATCTCGATTTAAGACGCAGTCGTTTATACAAGCAGCCAGCAATATTGGCCTTCAGATAAATAGAATGAAATGCAGATATATGGAGATTAAAGGCGGTCTGAAGGGTGTGTTATGTGTTAAGAGAGACGTTCAAGGTGCAGAATAATGATGGAGAAGTGTTGTATGTATTTAGGAGTTTTTAATAGACAACAAATGTAGCGAGGTCACAAAGATAGACTGAAAACTGGCAAAAAGTAATAGATTTGTGGGAGGGTTGAACAGAATACTTTAATCAAAAGATGTCTCAAAAAGAACTAAGATAGGATTATATAAATCGGTATTGAGACCAACGCTGACATACGGTTGCGAATTGTGGATAATGACTAAGAAAGTTCAGTATAAACTGGAGGTCTGAGAGAAAAGGATACTTAGAAGGTTTTTCGGAGCAAAGAAGACGGAAGCAGGATAGGATAGGCGAACGAACGAAGAAATTTACAATTTGTTTGGAAAATCTACCGTAATATATTTCATAAAAATGCGGCGACTTCAATGGCTCGGCCATCTTCAAAGATTAGAGGAAGGGAGGTTAATTAAAGATATAGGATGGAGGGCACCTGATGGAAAGAGAAAGCGGGGTAGACCGAGGAGAAGATGGCAAAAAAGAACTAAGATAGGATTACATAAATCGGTATTGAGACCAACGCTGACATATGGCCGCGAATTGTGGATAATGACCAAGAAAGTTCAGTATAAACTGGAGGTCTGGGAAAGAAGGATACTTAGAAGGATTTTCGGAGCAAAGAGGACGGAAGCAAGATGGGAGAGGCAAACGAACGAAGAAATTTACAATTTGTTTGGAAAATCTACCTTAATACATTTCATAAAAATGTGGCGTCTTCAGTGGCTCGGCCATCTTCAAAGATTAGAGGAAGGGAGGTTAATTAAAGATATAGGATGGAAAGGACCTGATGGAAAGAGAAAGCGGGGTAGACCGAGGAGAAGATGGCAGGATGCGGTTATGGAGGATGTAGAAAGGAAGGGACTCAAGAATTGGAGATTGTTGGCAAAGGATAGGAAGAAATGGAATAATATGACCAAGCAATAGGCCTGAGAGGCTTGTAAACGCTTTATATATATATATACATATATATATATATATATATATATATCTTAAAATATGAATTCATACATAGCCATTTTCTGTATACATTCGTTGACGAGAGACAGCCTTTCTTTTGTTATCATTCTGGTCAGTTGATCCTTTCAAGAAATCTGCCTGATTGAACGATCAACTCAAGTATCTATGTTCTGTTCAAACTCTTACAAATACATTTCATTTTAACTTAGTTATTTAATTAATTACGCGCAACTCTTCTTCATAATTATATCATGTCGCATATCATTTTAAAGTTTTCTCTCTCTTTAATGATATTTATGTCATCGCTATCGCAACTCTTAGCTCGCGCTTTTGATTAGCTCTTAATTCAAGACATCGACAACTTCGATTTACCCTCTCTCGAAAAAAAGGCTATAAAAACCTTTTTTTCTAGATGTGTGTTATACTAAACTTATCCTGCTTCTTAGTCCACTTGCCATTCTTTAAACATCGTCTTCGTCGTGCTGTTCAAGTACCTACTCGCTACGAAGTACGTGCTCACGTTTCTAAGGTAACTTTGTATTGTTCGATGTAGAGATTATTTTATTTTAGTTGCATTCACATTAATTTAACTAATTCATTTTCTTCGTCCTCGTGCCAAACATCGCTCTCCATACTTGTCCAAGTACCTGCCGCGAACCACGTGGCCGAGCAACACACGCTTCCACAGGTAACACTGTATTGTTCGATGCACATGTTATTTTATGTTAATCACATTTAATTCCCGTTTAATTTATGACATAATTTGTATTCCTTTTCAGGGTATTGTTTGTGTGTTAATTTTTAATTACTTATTTGTCGCTCCTTGTATATATTGCTACTTTTATTTAATCAATTCTATACATTTTAAATTTCTCAATTTCTTATGTAAATATTAAATAAAAGCTTTAAGGACAACGTTGTTGTGTTTTATTTAGTTAATAATTTGTAATATATTCACGTTAGCACAGATTACACGCGTCCCGAACCTTTGATGCAACAATTTTACCACCAATTATTTATTTTAAATCATTTTCTTTATTGTTAGTACGCCGCCGCCACAGCCGAACCAGAGCGTGTCTAATAACAATGTGAATGCAAAAAGGTCTATATTTGTCAAACAGGATGTATATAATTTATACATTTTTACATAATTTATACTGTTTATAAAATATTATTAAAAATGGGGGTTTTATTCACACCCCATTTTTAATAATATTTTATATTATTAAAAATACTTTTATATTATACAAATTGGTGTGGTTTTTACCCACTCATGTATGTTTCAAATTATTTTGTTATATACGCATTCGGTTCGCCCGACAAGTAGTGAAGACACGATAATACAGTTTTTTATAGATATGGTTGTTACCGTCTATAGAAACACGTTGCTTAGTTCGGCAGTTATTATGTAGACAGCGCTGAATATTCTTTCACGCTCTTTCTTAATAATTTCTGGTTGATAGCAAGGTAGTTATGTTTGGTTGAATGTATCTCTTCTCCAGCAGGGGCGTACCGACGATCCTGCAGAAAGGTGAAATACGTATTTGCGTCTCAGGAGAGGAGATACATTCACAAATATATAACTTGTATTGTGTTCTTCACACCCCATTTTTAATAATATTTTATATTATTAAAAATACTTTTGTATTATACAAATTGGTGTGGTTTTTACCCACTCATGTATCGTTCAAATTATTTTGTTATATACGCATTCGGTTCGCCCGACAAGTAGTGAAAACACGATAATACAGTTTTTTATAGATATGGTTGTTACCGTCTATAGAAACACGTTGCTTAGTTCGGCAGTTATTATGTAGACAGCCCTGAATATTCTTTCACGCTCTTTCTTAATAATTTCTGGTTGATAGCAAGGTAGTTATGTTTGGTTGAATGTATCTCTTCTCCAGCAGGGGCGTACCGACGATCCTGCAGAAAGATGAAATACGTATCTGCGTCTCTGGAGAGGAGATACATTCACAAATACACGTTTGGCCCGTTTTTACCTTAAATGCGAGCTACAAGTCCATGTATATAAACGAACGTAGTTGCCAAGTTAAATACACAAGTGCGCAAGTACTGTTCGAGAAAAGTAGTGGGAACCCTTAAAGACAGGTCGATACGATCATTTCGATCATAAGAGACCAATATTGTCCATGTTGGTGGTTATCATCAGCACAATCGAGCACGTAATCTTGGAATCTTGGGGAACTACAACAAAAAATTGTTGATTGTGCAAATACGATAACCCCGGAAATGTTTTCGAATGTACGAAATAATTTTTATCATAGACTTGCGTACTGTCAGGAGCAAAGAGGTGGATTATTCGAACACTTGATTAATTGAGAAGTTTTAATTTGGTTTTTCAAGAATTCCGTTTATTTTAGAAGTATATTTTAATTTCCATTATTTAGAATTATTCTTTTAGTTTATCGTACTCTTCCTGTTTCCCCAGAAATTATATTTATTGAATTTTTTCATTTTGTTTTCCAAGAATTTTCTTTATTTTTTTATCTATTTTATTTTAAAATTTATTGCCTTTAGAAGAGCATTTTTTTTTCTCTTACTTCAATACGTCTACTTTGGTAATGTTATACATTTACTATTTTTTACAGCTTGTATTTAATGACTATTTACCTAAAAGATTCTCAAATTATGTTTTTTTCGCTCGTTGTTAACAATATTGTACATGTGCATAGCTGTATAGTATATCACTATTACGGAATACATTCATATTCATTTGTCAATTCTCCAACAAAAGTACTGGTAAAATTAAAGTACGTTGTCTATCACATCTGCTTCGGCAAAACACTAATCTAGAAGAACATTTTTATTTCTCTAAAGGTCTACTTGTCGGCTCTCGTATGTATATTTGTTAGATAGGTACGGTTTGGCAACTTCTCACGCCTTATGTATGGGAAGCCGCATGCAAGATGATTGTAGACCGAACCTGTATATAACTTGTATTGTGTTCTTCACACCCCATTTTTAATAATATTTTATATTATTAAAAATACTTTTGTATTATACAAATTGGTGTGGTTTTTACCCACTCATGTATGTTTCAAATTATTTTGTTACTTTATTAAGTTTTAGAAATTAACAAATATAGTAAAATGGGTCTGGCACTAAATTAACAAACATAATTAAATTACTCCCCTCTACTGGCCTTCTAAATTTAAATAGCACCTAATCTTTTCAACAGGTTTCTACACATTTTGTTTCTAATTCTTTATTTTTTTGTATTTTATTACTGTATTAATATATCCGTTCCTTTAACGTCTATTAAATTTTTTGAATGCTAGTTTGTTTTACTTACGTATTTCTTTTGTATTAAAAGTATTCAATTCTAGAGTATGCAATACTATTTATTTGTCTATCCACAATATTAATTGATCCTACCATGAGTCTAACAAAAATATACTACATATTTTAAGGAGTATTATTTAATTTTTTTCGAATTTTTACAAATTATATTTGAAACAATATTATTTTCAGTAGAAACAAAACATCTCCTGCAATTTATATTAAATGAAAAGCTAATTAAAGAGTTACAATTTTTTAAAAGTCTTTAAACATAAAAATTAATAAATCTTTCAAAAGAACATCCATTAAGAAATGTTTCTTTCACGCAATATTTAGAAGAATCTTTAAAATCTCTTAATTACAAAATTTATAATCGATGGCCAGGGAAGAGAGTTTAAATGCTATCTTTAATTCGTTCCTCTTTAATTTATTTCTGATATCTCGTTTCGTTATTTCTTTTCGTGCAAACGATGAGACTTCATTTCGCATTCTATTTATAAGTACCTAAATTCAGGTTTAAATAGCTGGCTTATGTGTAATGTATTGTGCGTTAAACTCGGTGATATATTTTTTTTAATCTCGTCCTTAAAGTAAATGTATGCACACGTGATTTTCCATAATATTCTCTTGTATTTTACCAACCGAAAATCCCGTGCGGTGGTAATTTCTCAAATAATAGGATTATGCGCAGCTTTGTTCAATATTTAAGTTTGGAAATCTTCCTGGGGTGGACGGAAATTACTCGTTTTTATCCGAAGTAAACTAAACGTGCAGGGTCCGCCAACAGACCTATATGTTTTTAAAATGGATAGTAGTCCGTTGGAGGAGTGCGAAAGATGTGATTGGATTCGGGAAGGTTAACAGTTTCGGTTGCGTTGATGATTTGGACCTTGCTTTATGTACGTTTGCCGTAAAACGATATTACCAAAGTGGCTGGTATATTTACAGAAAAATATTTATTTCATGGTGTATTACTTTTATGAGGATGTACAACAAAGCTTATATTTTCCGCGTATAAATAAAATGAAATGAAATATTAATTCTAAATTATGTAAAAAAAATAAATGTAACTTTTATGAAAAGAAAATAAATTAACTCTTCTCCGATAATAATAAAAAATAAATATTCTGCATGTTAAACGTGTATGTGTGTCCACCACTCTGCTTCTCCCTCCACTGTTTTTAAAGCTGGCATCGTTGGATATAACAAGCATACACTATATACGCCAACAGAAATTAAAATTTGTCGATTGCGGTATATATACATACATATATATATATAGTAGATTCAATTAGTCGGTGATTTAAGGTCTAGTCTAAGTTACTTTAATATGTATATATTTAAAATAATTTTAGATGTTTCGGCACATAACGCCTTTGTCAAAGAAATTTAAAATATAAATGACAGTATATTAATACCCTACATCTGCAATTGTCATGGATAAAATTAAAATATTCAAAAATACATTCAAGTTTAATAATAATAATTCATGCCTCAGCACTCTTAACAGCTAGATGTCAATTACGAGGGAAGTCAAGCCATGAGTTATTATTATGTCTGCGCCCGTTGAGCGACTTAAGATGTTAAGCTGTCGGCATTCGCCTTGAACGAGAAGGAAAACCACGAAAACCTACTAGGACAGATTTAAAACGGACACATCATTTATTCAAATTTATTAAACAGATAATAAATGGTCAATTTTAATATTTGTAATGTCGGGTATAGAACCAGGGAATGTATTTTAGTTCCAATAACATAATGTCTATAAATTGATTTTTGTAGACAGACCTTTTTTCTTATCACGCCATTTTTTACAACCGGATAAGGACTCAATGTAAAAATCAAGAGAGAAGTGTTTTGTCACTTGCATATTATAAAGACATGTGGGTGAAAAAGGTCAAGTTAAAATTTTGCAGTTTTCGTTGTTTGTTTAAGTTTATAATGCCGATGTGTTATTTGTGAGTTGTTAGTGACAATTATGTGTGAATTATTTAATAAGACCGCCAACGCCTAACTCTAGCTGTAAGTTTTCTTTTGTGAATATGTTAGTGGAAGAGTAAAGTGTATTTTGCAATGTTATAGCTACTCCTGAAGAAGTAAAAAAATATTGACGAAATATTGAGTTTAGAACAATTGAGTTTTAATTAAAATAGACCGATAACCCAAAT
Organism: Melolontha melolontha; assembly: GCA_935421215.2. Lineage (NCBI taxonomy): Eukaryota > Metazoa > Arthropoda > Insecta > Coleoptera > Scarabaeidae > Melolontha > Melolontha melolontha. The sequence continues at coordinate 158,773,995 of OW285237.1, read as the reverse complement.
AGTTGAGAATTTATATTAGTGCGGTCAAGAAATTTTCTAAAATTATATATATACATATATATGTCTATGCAATTATTTATTTTTATGGTGACAATTTTCAATTTATTCGTGCTGTTGCTTTTGGATGAATTGAAACAGGTAAGTATTCGATAACATATAACTTTATTAATATACACGGAAAATAAATATAATTGTATTCAAAAAATGTGGGTGCTCCGTTTTATATAAAGGCACATGTACTACACAACCTAACACAAGTCTTGAGCTTCGATACATTTTGATTCAAACATTATATAACTGTTTGCTACAATACCCTAATTTGACTCTTTCTGTCTTTATTTATATTTTTAGAAACGCAACAATACTATGTCTGTGGCAACTATGTACACTGAAAAGTTCGATAACAGGATATTTATTTCACCGCGCTCAAGATATTCTCAAACTTCTAACAACTATTAATTCTATTGCAAAGGTAGGTATCTCAGAACTTTAATTGACATTAATTATTTTAATTAGATTTTATATATTTATTACGTTTACTCTTTAATGCTAGTTCTAAATATCTTTTTGACAATTTACATAAAAATAATTAAACAATTCTACCTGACAGATATTATAAGTTCGAGTTCGAGTTTTAGATATTATAAGTTTATCCAATTCTTTTCTCTATTTTACAGATAATGCTGTGTTTTGATTAGTTCTTGCCTGCTTCGTCGTGTTTGGTTATGTTCAAAAAGGATACTGACTTAAACACTTGCCACTCGACGGAAAATATGGTAGGCTATTATTTTCAACGATTAACACGCACACTTGTATCTGCCGCTTGTACTAGACCTTAACGGAGAATTATCTAATTGAGAATTAAAGTTAATCCTGTCATTAACGGCCCTTTAAATTTTTGAGTTTCATAATAGGTGAATACCAGTTTGTTAGCTAACGCAGCAGTTAAAGAAATTAAAGTTATGTTGACAGGCCTGAATTCATTTGCCCTAACTTTTTAACATGATTTAAGTTACCTGCTTGTTGTTTTCTTGTTTATATTTCTTTCAGCTGTTTTGAAAATTAACCTAACTGATACATATTTAAAAAGTAAATTATTTTCCCTGCAAATAAAGGATAAATAAAACTTAATAAATCCTGCGAAGCAAGTTCGTTCGTGCAATTTTAACAAGGAAGGTGAATTATTGTCGTTAGATTTAAATATAAATCCTTGCGATGCAAATTTGATAGAAATTATTTTACGAAAAATTGATCATATTAGGAAATTAAGAAAAGTTAGACATGTGTAACATTTATTACAGTGCTTTACACTCTGTAAATAAATGAAGAGGATAAAAATGTACCCTAAATTTTAATTTGTTATAAAGTAGTATCTACATTTATTGTTTTTTAAGTTTTTGAAAAATGAGTATTATTCTTATAAATATATGTATATTTTTAGATATGATTTGAAATTATTCTCTTTCAACGAGATATTGTGCTCATGATTGTCTTAGAATATTAAACAAAAAGTAGTATGAATTATTTTTTTTATGTTTTATTTATTTATTATCGAAAACCTTTTAAAAATGCATGTTTTTTAAACAAATAAAATTAGTGTTGTTAAACTCTAAACACGCAGTAATAGACTCAAAAAATTACACATGAAAAAGCGAACAAAATAGAGGTTTAACTTAAACAAGACATTAAATCTTAATTGTTCATTTTCGTGTCTTTAGTACTAACGGAGAATTAAAAGATAATTACGGATTATCAAACTGATATTGTTATTTTAATTCAGAATTATAGTTAATCCTCCCATTAATTCCATTATGAAACCGGGCCTAAGTATTTTTCTTACCCGCTTCGGTGTAGATTGTATTCTAAGTGCAGTTCTTTTTAATTTGGCGCATTTAAGGCTCTACGCTATACCCGGCAATCCCACACTGAAATGAGTGTATTTTTCCGGCCTTTTTTTGGCTTCAAATTAAAAGTTGAAAGACCGCTCGATGTATGTATGACCATGTATCAATAAAAACTAGGTAGGTATTTACGTTTTTTTCAAAATTTTTGTACGGTTTGACTTTTATCGATAAAAAACAGAAAATCTATCCGGACAAATTTAGAGATAACCAGGCCAGCTAATGGAGTTATGAAATGTTTGTGTTGTAGGTATTTATAATATCAAGGTAGCTATACAGCCCGTTTTTGTCTAGATGTAAAAGTTGTTTAGTTATCAATAAAAATAAAAGTAAAAAACAGGCATCCGATACTCAACGTCCCTGAAAATATGCAGCCCACATTACAGCACACGGTAAAATAGAGTAGGTACCAAGACGTCATGTTGAGAGGGTCTAGTCATTTATATGTGAACAAACTAATTTGCAGCTAATAAATTACTGCATTTACATAAGTAAATAGTTTGTATTTAAAAAAAAATAGAATAAAAAAAATTAGAGATCTTTTTTCATAATACTTCTTATAGATTGATCTCTATGATACCTCGCGTCAATTATTTCTGGAAGCATTGCATTCATATGTAATTTTTCGGGCACTAAAGTAGACCCTTAACTCATGTAATTTGACGGTTTCTTACCGTATTATTTAAATTTCGTTTTATTTTGTATTTATCACTTGTGGCTATCTAAAATTTACTCTTTGATTCGCACTAACTCTTGTTTTCACTTCAGCAATGCCTTTAAGATGATCGCCTTAAAATAAACCGCTTTTATTTAATATTTCAAATTCGCTAAATGGAAAGTATGTGCGTTCTCCATTTACGAGTCGAAACGAATCTTTTTCAACACGGACTCGTACTCTGATGTTCTTTTATTTTTCTATTCTGTACGAAGTTAGTTTGTAAAATATTTACCTGACTGAAGTTGTTTGTTTAACATTTTGATTGTTGAAATAATAATGAATTTTAAATAACTGAAATTAATGTAAATACCTTGCTTTGTAATAATACTAGTATAGATGCGTTTTTGTATTATTCTTTTGACATTTCTATAATTTATTCCACACTCTATGAATGCGATTCTGGAATTCTGGAGATTCTGGCGAAAGGCTGTATTTCTAAAATATTTAATTTTATTTATATAATTGGAAAACGAACGGGTGGTGATCTATAAAATTACGAAATACATATGTATTTGTTGAAAAGTTGTATTTTTAAAGTTTCTAATTTTATTTCTATAATTGGAACATTTTTATTTGTTCATTTTGTCGTTCAAGTTGAGTAAAGGAGTATTAATATTGACTAGCAATAGTTTCTCGAGGTTTTCTTCTGTCAATTTTGTTCTCTTTGAATTAAGTACATCCTTATAAATAGAAAACGTCCTTTCTACATCGCAACTGGTTATAGGTGCATACTGGAAATATTCTTTTATTTCTTCATATTTAGCCGTTAGATTTTGTGGAATTGTCTCCATACATAATTGCTGCAATGTAATTAAATCTGGATTTCTATTAAGAATTGCTTCAAACTTTTGCCGAATGCCACATCCGAAGTCACTTGGAATACTTTTCAAATTATTAACAGCCACATCTAATGTGGTTAATCCGTCATTTAATTTGATATTTCGATTTTCAAAATAAATGATTAGTTTTGGCAATTTTCCAAAGTGTTCGTGAAGAAAGTACAACTGATTTTTTAAATTTGGGATTTGTGTGAGCTCCTTGCACTCACCAATACTTCTAGCATCCTCCTTTAGCAGTGTTACGAAATGTTTTATAGACTAACGAAATTCTCAGCATAATAACTAGTAGCTTCCAGCCATGTTCCCCATCTAGTTATTACTGGAGTGGGAGGCAGTGACATAGATGGAAATTTTTCCCTGAAAAGAGCTACTCTCAATGGTGCTTTTCTGAACACTTTTTTAAAAGCTGATACAAGTCTATCAACTTCCGGGACAGTGTCTCTGATATATTCACAGATTCTGTGGAGAGCATGTGCCACACAAGTAATATGCAGCATATTAGGATATGTTTTCTTCAATAGTCTGCCTGTTTTTAACACATACGCAGCACTATCACTGACAAATAAAAGTATTTTTTCTTTGTACGTGGCGTCCGAATGAAGTATTTTTTGCATATTCTCCTTAATGGTTTCAGCAACTGTTTCCGCATCAACTCTATTTATAACACTTGTTGCTATTACATATGAGTTATAGGGAATATTTGGATGTAGTACACCAGCTACGACATTTATCACACAGCGTCCTAACATATCCACCGTTTCGTCGGCGCTTATCTATTTATATTGATTTAAAAGATGGCTTCTAATGCGTTCTACTGTTCTCGTATAGCACCTAGAAACTTAATATTTCAGGAACATTTCGACCATTATATTTTTGAAGAAATATTTTTAAAGTGGGATTGCTAAGTTTATGTAATGGAATATTAGCCGCCATAAAAATTTTACAGAGTTCAGATGTGTTTGCGATCCTAAGTGACGAATTTTTGACGATATTTTACGGATTTTGTAATAAATTTCGGAATCACTGACAATGGTCATACAATCAGTATGACCGTCAATCCAACTCGCCATTGTTTTACAATGCCGTTCTCAACATTCTTCCATATCATGTCTGAAAAAGTAACTTAAACAATGCTCTAGATCTAAATAAATGACAACTAAAAATGTGTGCGTAAGTTATTGAAACTGAACGAAATTCAATGCACACTCTTACGTCGAAATAATTGGTAGAAATAGATTCAATCCAACGATATTAAACAGAATCTATCACAAAAATTACGATGTAATTAACAGATAAAACTATGAAAACAAGAAACTTACTCACAGCACTTTATTTATCTTACGAAATATAAAATAATAAATAAAATACATTATAAAAACCCCGCTTCTATCTACGCTCATGAAAACACTTTAAAAAGCACTATATTCTCGGAATACAATAGCTGGCTTGTCCATTGTTATCGCGGCGAGAACAGGTGTCCGAGTAAGTCAAACAAATACTTCATTGAATTACGCCGGAATGTACTGAGCGACATTATACACAATTCCAATTGCCGATTGCGTTTTATGGAAATTGCGTCCGTTCTCTACTTATCAACAAATAAATATTCATTTTCTATGTTCTATTTTCTTTTTGTCTACATACCTTTGCTTGATTTCATAGTTAATTTGATAAATAAAATATAAAATTCAACATTGACATTTTATTATATTTGCTTCACGTTTCATATTAAATTCTACTGTGATGCGCGATCATCATGACATTTGTGCTTATTTTTGCTTTATTTTTCAGGAAACCCTAAGTTATATTTTAATAACTTTATTCATATTTAGCCCCAAGAAATCCCATTATAATATATATATATATATATATATATATATATATATATATATATATATATATATATATATAAAGAAATAGGACATCTAATACATTTAAGGAAACTGATTGCGGTTTCATCAAAACTCACAGGGTATTCATGAAATTGACGTTGAAATAGATCACTTTTGCTAACCATGTTCAGAAGTTAGGAAATCGGAGTGAACTCAGGAAGTTCTGTAAGTTCGAAAACTACAAATTTTAGCCAATCAAGAGCGTTAAATGTGTTTATATTGCGTGTTCTTAAGAAAAAGGCGGACTCCTTACACCAAAAAGTTTTCGATTAAGTTCGTGGTTAACTACATTCAATATTTTAAGTCGATGAATTAAACTCTAAATAGTAAATATCGAAATAACTCCTTTCGAAGGAAATTATAAATTTCGTTGTATATTAGAGCGCATATATATTATATACGAGGGCATTTAGAATGAAGGCAACTACTGATTTGAAATCTCTTATTCAAAAAGGGTATTGGAGTGGTCTTATTTAAATTATCATATATTTAGCATAAAAATAATTTATTGCAATATAATTTTTATTGTAGAATTTTCGAAATTTTATGTACCTTTTTTTTATCTGTTTCGTCATGTTTTCACTGACTATTTTGATTTATATGAAACATGTATCGAAATAATTGTTGTTATGTTACTATTATCTCGTACAATACTTCGCGATATTACATTTTTTCGTACGACACCTGTACGCCACCTAAATAAGTTTGTATAGTTGGTTATTTAAACTCTTAAAAGAAAGGAAATATTATGCAAAAATAGAATGAAATTATATAAGTCGGAAGTGCCGTTTTGAAGAAAATTATACAATTACATGAAGATTTTAAAATCAGCTTGGAAAATAAAATTAGCAAGAATTTCTACATATTGAAAACAAAGGAAACGAAAAACTTAAAAAACTTTATTATGTTACATGACACAAAACTCATAAAGCAAAATAGACTTTTATCATCGATAATTAATTAAAAATTCGGTACTCAAAGATGAAGAAGAAAGCACGTTCTGTATACAAAACATAAACTACAGTAACGGTACATATATTAAATTTATTCGACCTTTATTTACTTCATAAAAATTCATGTTTATGACTATTAGTAGGAACACACAAATTTAGTTAATTTAATCTCAGTTACATGTATACCCAAAAAATAAAACGAATACTACCGTTAGATATAGAGTAGTTACTAGAGAAGCCAAATGCTAGTGTGTGACATAGGCGTGCGCGTTATAGTGTGTACATAAAATAAATTATAACCTGTAAATTTATAAAATATGGTGTAACACTTACCATTTTAAACGTCTTTCATGAAGTCACAAAGTAGATAACATCGGCTAAATATGTGCAATATTAGGTGTGTTTCCATAGTTGTTTCCGCAAATCGAGTGCGAAGTGGGGAAAAATGTGTTTATATGCAGAAAACGAGCGTTCTAAATCTAAGGACATTATATTTGCATAATCAAAATAATATTTGAAACCACTTAGCACCTATGTGGTTAAGTGATTCTATTATACTCATTACTCATTACATTAATAACATAATTTTTTAGGATCTGTTGTTTGGTTCACAGTTTCTTATTTTTTAAGTGGGATTTAATCCTATGTTTAGTATGTTCACGGACGGATTATAGAAAATTTTGTAAAGTTGTTCGATTCGGTGACGGATATTTCTCTTATTTATTCCAGAATGAACAAAATGATTCATTGGATAATGAAGTAAACGATAGATTTCACAAAATTATTGTTCGATTTGGCGCCAGATTTTTTTTTATATAGGCTTAGTACTCTCCTCGCTTAGTTAGAATTGGGTTTTCGTCCAACCCACTACAAACATATAAAACTGTACATTTAATTTTTGCGCCACTATAAATTAAATCAGGACATCCACTTATTAATTTATTTGCTTAGTAGAATAATGGTCGTTTTCTCGATACACCTGACTATGACATTATTATTATACGAAGGATACGTTGAGTTTATTGAGAATAAGAAAATCTAGTAAACTGTGAAAACAATCATACAGTATTTATGTAGAGCAATTCTTTATCTGTAATTTAACGTTTTGTTTTTGAAATTACGTTCGTTATAACTCAGCTACTTATTTTTTAAAAATATCATCACCCTTCTGACCTAAAATGTAGCGCGTGTACGAATTTACCATGAAACTTTAAATTTCTTAAATAATGGCAGGCAACAATTTCTTTTGCAAAATAGTGGCAGGCGACGAAACTCATATTCCCTTTTCGACCTTCGTACCCACCAAGAGAGCCGTATATGAATTCACGAAGATGAAGAAACTGCTACGATAAATAAGATGCAGCGAGCTACGAAAAAGGTTATGTATGCGGTATTCTTCGGAAGTACGGGCTTAGTAAATGCAATTAAGCTATATGGACAAGAGATAGTTACAGCTAAGTAGTATATTGAAAGTGTTTGCCCGAAGTGTTCGGTAGAGTTCCAGAAAAGGGAATTATGCTCCAACATGATAATGTATCATTTCATTCGGCAGTTTTAACACTCCAGTTTTTGTCCGGAAAAAAAATAAAAGTAATAGAACATCTGCCGTACACAACTGATTTAGCAATGAATGACTTTTAGCTATTTTCGGGGCTTAAACGCAATTTGCGAAGTAGAAGGTTTTCGTCTGAGGAAGAGGTTGATACCGCAGTTCACGCTTATTTTGAAGGTGTTCCGAAAGAAGGTTGGTTAGGAGCTTTTAAACAGTGGAAAGAAAGAATGGTCAAGTGTATCGTTGGTGAACTGAATTACTTTGAACACATTTAAAATAAAATCCTGGAAAATATTAACCGTGTTTTTATTCTCAATAATTTCAGCTCGAATATAACAGCCTGTTGCAAAACAAATACGCGTCGCTCTCAATATATATAGTAATATCAATTATCCCAGATGAAATTGTGGAAACTGCAAATCAGGGGGGGGGGGAGAAGGCTGCGCGTTGACCGGGTATGCCAATGGAGCGCACCTCGTCGAAGTTGGCATCTCTAGTAATTACTTACATTGCATCTCCGAGTTTTGAATTATCAATTTTTGTTTTAAACTAAATATCCAAATTACATTTATTACCAACTAGCTAACACTCAAAATATATTAAAAAATAATAAGGACGAAATCCATAAGTCAGGAATGCATTTGTTTGACAAATAAAAAGTTGTAGTAGTTGCCCGGATATCAAGCTGGTGAAGATCTCAATTTATTTTTCGTTACCTCAAATTAGAATAGCTGAGAGCTTAATACGCTGTTCTCCAACAGTGTCTTGCTATGAAATTGTAATCTATCAGCCTCCATTTCTATTTATGTTGTTTTTCCAATTATGGCTACATCTCTCTTCTGTCTATCAGCAATTTTTTGGTGTAGCCAGTTTTCCTATTTTTTTGGGCACAGCCTGGAAAACAGTTAAATGTTCGCCAGACCCAGTAAAATCTTTTCTTTTTCTCATACTTTTCTCATCGATGTGCAACTTATTTGAAATTATTTTCTTAATATGTCAATTACTGTTTTTATAAGTAGACAATCTTTCTTAATTCTATAGTAACAAATCTATCAAGTAACAGCTCTAAGTTTGTTTTCTATTATATCAAATATATACCTAACAATCGATTTTATTTAAATATGAAGCTATGGTTAGATACATATTTTTTATACTAAAATTAGTACATATCCTAATAAATAAAACAGGTAAACTTGCGGCAAAATTACTCATTGTCTCATTCCCTAAGTTCTTGCACGTCCTTTTGCAATCTTGTCCCAACAGCAATATATTCATTAAAAACATAAATTTTACACTTTGACATTTTGTCGTTGATTTAATTTTAATGAAAGGAAATGAAAACGACGCGTAGTAAAGTTTCTGAATTAATTATGGACTTTATTGCATGAAACTTTATAATTTTTAGCACAATATAATATTAGTTAGGTACTACATATGTTCAAGTGAACTGGTAGTTTTCAGACCCTGTAACACAACGGCAAAGGATATTAAAATTTGACATGAATTAATATAGTTATTAGGAATTTGCTATTATAATAGAATACGTACTTATATTTAATAAATTTCAACGTACAAGTGTAATAATAATTATAATTTCCATGTACGCAATAACAATTGAAAATGAGTGATATAAGGCACAGTTACATATTAAATTTTCATTTAGAGCAGCCTGTGATTTCAATATAAATTTGGGACCACACAGTAATAAGGTTTTTCAAAAGTCAAATTTTGATAACTCTCATAGTTATGTCAATTTATTAAAAAGTTGTTTTATAAATTAAATTATTTATTATCATGTTAGAAATACAACAACACAAAGTTTTTATTGTTGAAAGTTATTTTAGAATAAATGAACAGTGGATTTATGCAATTAATCAATGTATACTGGATTTTCCACAACGGTTCCCTAAATTTGCAATCACGTATAAACAATTGGGTAGTCAAATTCATGGTTGTGTTGACAGATTTCGTGAAACGAGGACACTATTTCGTAAATCCTGCAGCGGAACACCTAAAAAAAGAACTGCTGATTGCATTGAAAATGTTCAATATCAAATGGAAAACTCACCAAAGAAGTCCATTGCGAAGCTGTCGCAAGAAGTTCAGCTATCAGTTGGGACATGCCCGACTATTCTTGAAAAAGCTTTAAAATTACATCCATATTAAATTCAAGCTGTTCAGGAACTAGGTCCGTTGAATAATGATGATGTTGTTAATAAATGTTTATTTACTAACGAGGTCTGGTTTCATCCTTCGGAGTATTTAAAAAACAAAATATGAGAATATGGTCGACAGAAAATTCTCATGAATTTGTGGAAACACCATTACTCACGCATACAATTGGTGTTTGGCTGGCGGTGTCAAGAGATCAATATTTTTTTATGGAGCAATAAATACTGAAAGATACCGATATGACTTATTAAATCCCTTTATTAATCAGTTACATGACGATGAAATTACAGAAGAATAATTTCCAGAAAGACAATGCTCCGTCACATACGGCTCACCAAACACTTGCTCGTTTGCTAGACCTCTTTGATAATCGAATAGTGAATTTTCCTCCAAGGTCTCCAGATCTCACAATTCTAACTTACTTAATTTCTTTTCCGCACATGGAGAACACAATTTTTATAACGCCATAACATGCAATTGAAGAACTTTGAAATAGTATTAGAGAAGTTTGTGATACTATAATCCTTCATTTGTCAAACGCATTTGAAAACATGAAACGCAGATAATTTCGAGAATCTTCTTTAATGTGGTATTTTTACAATAAACGCATTTCTGTATATAAATGTCTTTTATTTAAAACATTTCGCAAGAAACAAGATTAACTTGTAACACAACTAAATTGTAATCTGTAACCAGATAGCAGTTGCCAAAATTTTACTTTTGAAAGACCTTACTGTTCCACAGTGATCCCAAATTTATATTGAAATCATAGGCTACTACTCTAATTGACAATATAATTGAAGGTATGGCAGGATGTGTGTTTGACGATAACGTGTCTTTTCGATAGAGGGGGCTAAAATCATCAAAGTTAATACGTATTTGACACTTTATAACTAACGGGCGTTCAGAAACATTCGAAGTCAAAGTAGTCCTTGAAAATATAAAAGTCATGTCTGAGATAGATTGATTTTTGACAGACAACAGTTGACATTTAATAATTATTACAAATCAGATACTTAAGTAAAGATATACGATTTTTTGTTCAGAGCCCACTTGACTTCGAATGTTTCTGAACACCCGTTATAACAAAGTTACATACAGAATTTAAAGTAGATATATCAAATAGTTGTTTCAGACGCTTCGAAGACAAATAAAATCGTAGTTTATTGTGAAAATTGAAAAAAGGCAATTTGGTGTGTTGAAAAAAACACTACTTTTTAGGTACTTATGGTGTGAGAAAATCAGCTTGTATTGTCGACGTTTTTGCCACGACTTTTTTTCTTGACAAAATCTGCAGATTCTGCCCTGTCCGATTTAGCATCCAATCTAACGCCTCTATGTTTACTAACTACTTCACCGGCTGAGGTTATCCATGCCATTTTTCGGTCAAAAAACATGTTAATTACTGGCGGAGATGATATTCCTTGTTTTTTTCATGAAGAATTGTGTCTATATTTTCAAATGATAAAAACACACAATGTTGTATTAGATTTACACTTTATTTTGTTTGTTGTGTATTTAAATAAAGTGTAAATCTAATACAACATTGTGTGTTTTTATCATTTGATATGGATTTACATCAAGTAAAGGCAGAATCGATTCAAGTCTATATTTTCGCTGATTCTTTATGCTAGATTTTTAATTTGGCTATCCGAACGTCTGTTTCCTGACTCTTGAAAAATTGCTAGAATTTCGCCAACTTTTAAGAACGGTGATAGTTCCGATATTCGGAATTGTGACCTGTTGCCATTATCTCGACTTTCGCGAAAGTTTTTGAAATGTTGATTTATAATTACATATCTTATAGCACTAGACCATATCATTCTAGTGCACATCATGGGTTCAAGTCAGGAAGGCATAATACCACTAATTAAATACTCATATCTCAGGAAACTTATACGGGCTAGTCCCGTACATTTGATATAATTGATCACCGCATTTTATTTGGCAATTTAGGCTCATTTGGCATTGATAAATCGTTGCAGAGATTATTTCAATCTTATCTTTCCAATAGAATGAATTATGTTTGTTACAAGCCAAAACAAATAGTAAGCCCATTGAAATTGTCAATAACATACTGCATATCTGACTTGTACAAAAAATGCAAGAAATGCGCTTCCTTACTATCAAAACACATACGTGAATAGTCGATCACCAAATCATTTTTATTTTCTAAGATTGTATAGAAAATTTCCAAGCAACGAAGAAACATTTAAGATACGAAGAAGAAAAAAGGAATTTCTAATAGACGAAGAAACGGAAGTAAATGTGTTAGCTTATTTTGAAACCAATCCAGAAAAATCCATTCGAAGTTGTATCATAGAATTAGATTTGAGAAGGAGTACAGTGTACGGTATTTTAATAAAGCATAAGTTGTTCTGTTCCACTTAGGGGCTCAAACATTAGCCTACTTTTTTTATCATCATAATCGACTACCTTTCTAAATCTATCAACTGTATTGACCTATGCTGATTATATTAAAATTTACAATAGGATGTTGTTGGGAGATGTTAATTTGTTGCAAACAAGTGCTGACAAAATGTATGACTAGTGTTTTCGCAATAATTTAAAATTAAATACAGATGAGTATTTTCTGGTATCTTATTCTAGAAAGAATACTGGAATTGTGTGGCGCTACGCTAATAATGTTGAGATTTCTCGTCAGTTTTCGTCTAAAGACTTGTTAAATCTCTTTTCTTTGCTCACGCTACTTCGAAGCTCGAATATGCATCCATTCCCTGATATCTCTTCTACTGTGCTCATATTAATCTCTTAGTGCGAAACCAGCGTAAATTTTTGAAATACTTTTCTTTTAAATGTCATGAACGTTATCTCAAGCGTGGAATTAATTAAGGCAAGTTACTTGAGGGACATGGCGTCGTTTCACTCTTAGAAAAGAGAACGACCAGTAGCGATCTATTTATGCGGAATGTCGTTATTGGTATGGTATATTCTCTATGTGCCACGCTTGAAATCAAGATCAACTCAATTGATTCATATACCCACAGCAAGGACGAACATATATATATATATATATATATATATATATATATATATATATTTATATATATATATAAAGGCACTTGTTGTACATTTGGCACAGAATTTTAATAATCTGGGGAATTGACTTGCGTCGATTCTCATAAGTTTTTCCCATTTCTTTTTTAATGATTCAATGCTTGAAAGGCACAACATGCAATCTTTCAGCACGCATGGTGCGCTGTTTGTTTGGAAGATTCTTCATGGGGTTATTTACTGTGCACCATTGTTATCGCAATCCTCCAGATTTGTCCTACTCTTATCAATCTGACTCCCGGAACTAACGTGTTATTTAACTCGCCTCTTTACAGAATGAGCCGATCTGCTAATAGCACTTACGACGACTTGTTCGTTTAAGTGTTGGCTTTTGTGTTACTTATTGCTATAGATACTTTTTGCTTGTATTTTTTCGTTTTATTACTTAATTTGGATATTTTTGCTTGAGTTTAATTTTATATTATGTATCAATTTTAATTTTAGTTACTTATGTTTTTTGTAATTTGTTTTGTGAATTGTGTACGTGCATACATTTACATTTGTATTATACCCTGTAAATGGTCTCTGTTGCGTAATAAATGATATTATTATTATTATTATTAATGTATGATTTTATATGTATTTTGATGTGAGTCATGCGATGACCGCAATAGATAACCAGACTCCAGACTCGTACGACAGAGAACTTTCCCGAACAGAAAATTTTAGAGAACCGATACACTATAAATGGTATGCTAGTTTTATTTACAAAGAACCCAGAAGGCAAATATTTTCAGTATATAGGTATATGTCGTGCATTCTGTTTTTTTGCGCTGTCCTAGATATAATATATTGGTCATTTAATAAATTATTATTATCTCTACTGGACGTGTATTCAATATCTTGCATGGATATATGGGAATGAAAAGCAATCGGCAAGATATATGCAAGAGTTTTCGTTTCTTCGGATGACAATTTCAAAGCAGTGTTTGAATATGTACAAGCGTTATATAACTGTGAATGAAACATAGATCCATAACTTTACGCCGGAAACGAAAGAAAAGTCAAAAGGGAAGAACGATTACATAACAGCATTATGGTAATCTATTGGCGAAGAAAAAGTGTTGTTTCACTGCGATAATGCACCAGCTTATTCGTCTGGAAATGTAACCGTTAACTGGTCAAATTACTTCGGATTGCTCTCGCATCTCCCACATTTTCCCAATCTGCCCCCTATGATATATTTTTTGTTTCAGAATCTGAAGAAATGGCTCACTGTACATAAATTTACATGGAAGGAGGAGGTCGTAGCTGAAGCAGAAGCGTATTTTGTAGAGCTTCAAAGATCCTACTTTTTTCCAGACGTAAAAAAGTTAGAGTAGTGTTGGTTAAAGTGGATAGAGTTGGAAGGCGATTACCTATTATAGAGTAGTGTCAATTTGGGAAGACACTGACGCAGAAACCAATTTGGAACTTATAAAGAAAAGTGTACCCCAAACGAGAGAGAAAGACATAGTTCTTGCATGTATAGACAGGCCGAATAACATTGACTGTAATATTCTCCAGTTGTCTTCTAGCGTCCGTAAGGTGTCGATCGTGTTCTTTGAGTTAATTTTATTACAAAATCAGTTGTTTGAGTTTATTTTATTACAAAATCAGTTGTTTGAGTTTATTTTATTACAAAATCAGCTGTTTTCACAACTATTTGGAATAGAAGGCCTTTATATCTGTAGGTATTACATTATTTTTCATGAATTTTTAATAGGATTTGTTGAAACATGTACTTTATTTGTTATAGATTATTATGTCTAGTTTACCGTCCACATCTGGATGTCGTGATCCAGCAGATGTTGAAATACCAGTGAAAAAAAGACAAATAATAGCAGAACAATCACGGGAAATCCTTTATATCGTGTACAATTTTATCAAAAAGAGAAATATGAATGGTAAATTATGTTATCTTTGTATTTATGTCATTAGTAACTAAGGGTATTTATGTATAATTATGTAGTAATAAAAGACGACGGGTAAACAACAAATTATTTTTACTCCGAATGAATATTCATAAATTTACAAATATAATGAATAAAATCTTGGTAAAAGAAGAAAAACTGTGATATATGTAAATGTTTAAATTATAATGAAAATAAATAATTGAACCAGAAATTGTTGGTTGTATCTCTGTTAAAAATCCCACTTGAAAATAAATAAAATAATAACGCTTTATTATTCATTCAGACAATAGAATGTGTTTATGAAATTATGTTTCATGGCAAACGAACATAATAAATGAAATATTTTGTATCCGCTGCACACGAAATAAAAATACAAAACGTTTTACGTAAAATTCGAATTTTAAATTGCGCGCTAATTTAGACCCCCCAGCCCGACCTATGTTTTTGAGGGCGTTAATACTCAGGTTGCGCGATTCGCTCGCGCAGATTGGTGTCTTCCCAAAGCGATTTTACTCTATCAATATTAGTTTTTCATTTTTTAAGTTTGGTTTCCCTCAAATATCCTTTGTACAATCCAAATGTAATTAACGCGAGTAAGGACATAGCCATTTAATGACTCTCTTACTTCAAAATGGCCCCGCTATAAAATGTAAATTGTTTCTTAATACCAGTAAATTCTTTTCCTGACTGTTTTGCTAATAACAAGTACTCGTACGTAAAAATAGAAATAGTTACTATAATGGTTATAGAAATTTCATACAGTACTTCAACAAGATTTATTTACCTGAAAGATTCTACTAGTTTTGCTGTAAGTACTAAACATTGTTATTGTGGAAAAGAATTCGCTAACTTCGTGTAATTTCCCGAATCGCTAACTTTTGACAGCGGACCATTCCTACCACCCTTTTACGTACACGGCTGTGTCTGGTTGTGCTAATTTCAAAACTTTCCAAGGAACGTTCTTTTTAATGCGGTCGACAGCAGACGCCCGAAGCGGTTAGGCGACGAATATATACGGTTAATTTGATACGCAGGACAAGAAAGAGAACTTGCTTGATGAACAATTATGAGGCAGAAGTGCTAAATGGATATTTTCAGAGATTTCTTCTCCGGAAAATTGAAATTGATACTTATCATTGCACTTGTGTTATAAAATGAAATACCAATTAGGAACGAGTTGAAAGTCGTGTTATTATTTTCGCAAACTTAATTTAAATGTTCATTTCTGAAGTAAATCGACCATTTTAACTAGACGATTCAAATGGAAATCGTAAAGTGGAAATTTTAATTGTTTGATGACAGAAGGGGAAACTATGGAAAATATTGTCTTTATATTAACGCCAATATTAATACTTTTTTACAAAACACGGGGCAGTAGTCCAAAATACAGGGTCTTCCTTATCTATTTACATACAGAAATAACAATTAAATGTGAATAATAAAGCATAACTTCAAGTTTCATTTACAAATGTTCATTAAGGCTTCTCCTGGTAACACGGTATATATCTAATCTGTAAGTGAATTCGCCCAAAATTTTACGTATCATATCACGGTTAATGGTTGCAACTGCTTCTGTTATCCGAACTCGTATTTCATTTAGACTTGCAGGAAAAGGTGAAACATACATAAACTATGTCTTTAGTGTAGCCTCACATATAGAAATCCAATGGCGTTAGATCAGGGAACCTCGGCGGCCAGGCTAACATTCCATAGCGTCCAATCCAAATTACGGTGAGATTGAGGTAAGATTTTGAAAAATAAATCGTCTGTTCACGTCTTCTTGCAATTGTGATTTGATATAATTTTCCAACATGACAATATAAATAACCCCAGTTACATATTTCTTGATCAAAAAAATTGAACCGTACCCGTGAGTAGAACTGCACAAAGGACATTTAGCATGTTCGTTATTATGGCGGTTTATTTTTACACTACATAGAATGTTGCTTCATCACAAAAGAAAAACATATGATCAAGAAAATTGTCATCGTCATCAATTCTGTCAAACATTTCAACACAAAATTCAAGTCGCCTTTCATTATTAGTATCACTTAAAGCTTACAGCAACTATATTCTGTATGTTACAAATGAAACAGATATGTATTACACATAAGTCAATTATCGCCTCCTTTAGGTTAATATCTTGATTTTGCACGTAAGTAATCGTATCTGTAAGACACTGGAAATTAGCTTTAATAAAGTTTAGCTGGTTTTGTAAATTTAAATTTGTATCAGGTGTTTACAATTAGAAATGCTTTGCGTATCATCATCTTGAAGATGAAACACAATGTTTTTTAATTCATCCAAGTATTGTGAATAGAAAAATGCTGCTACTAGCCATGTTCCCCACCTAGTTAATACAGGGACTAAAGGGGGTAAAGGTAAATTTGGAAGTATTTCTCTATACCGTGTGTCCCAATTTCGATGCTCACCATTGGTATCTCGGTTATTAGAAGATATAGAACAACGGTTAAATGGGGAATGTTTTGCAGAATTCAATACTCGCGGCAAATCTCATTTCAAATTTGACCTAACTTTTTAAATTTTTAAAATATTTTGAAAAATCAAAAATTTGCCGATTTCGTTATTCCTCAATAACTCGATAACGCTTAGTCTGACCTCTTTTAAAGTTTTACATTGTTCAGACACTTTTTTAAAACAAATTATTACATACAAACAGAAACCCCCGATTGTCATTTGTTTTTAAGTTATTACCACTACCTTTTGTTTTTCAGAAGGGCGAAGATATGGCGGCCATATTGGATTTTGGGTTTGTTAGGTAGTCCTCAAAATGTGCTTTTCAACGATGTATAACATGCCTGAAAAATTTTTATTTATAAGGAAAATATTAATAAAAACGTAAATTAATCTTTAATATGAAATTAGTAGGCTGAAAAATTAAACACCAATGTCAAATGAAAGTGAAAAGATATTCTAAGTAATACTGTAAACAAACGAAACGATAAAAAAATTATAGAAATAAAAAGTAAAGATACAGAACTTAAAGTTCACATTCACTTAAAGAAATTGTTCAATATGACGACCATTCTGTTCCACACAATTTTGACACCTTGTTCGAGTAGAGTTACAAACTCTACGTAGCGTGTTTCCGTTTACTGATCGTAGCACATCTAGTACTCGTTGTTCTAAAATTTCCCGAGTTTCTGTCGGTTCAAAATCAAATACTTCGTTTTTAGTGGTACCCCATAAATAAAAGTCAAGCGGGGTAAGGTCGAGTGATCTCGCAGGCCATTGCACGGGTCCATTATTTGAAATCACTCTCTCATTAAAGTTTTCTCTCAAAAAATGTTGCACGTTACGAGTGTTATGGGCCGGGCAACCATCTTGCTGGAACCAGATGTTTTGCATGTTCTCGGGATTAATAATTTGCCTCAAAGCAGGCATTATCTCGTTTGTTAGTAGCTCCAAATATCTGTTACCAGTTAAATTGTAATCAAAGATGAAAGGACCTATTAACTGATTATCTAAAACGAAAAAAAGAGTTTAAAAAACAAAAAAAATGTAAACAAAATGTCATACCAATTAAACCGCACCAGACATTAAAACCAAATCGAACTTGAAATCTTCTTTGATTTACCAAATGTGGATTTTCAGTAGACCAATGATGATAGTTATTCCTATTGAACACTCCACAATTGGTAAATCGTGTTTCATCTGTCCATAGTATTTTCCTAGGAAAATTAGCGTCATATTCACATTTTTGAAGGTACCACCTGCTAAACTGTAATCGTCGGAGATTGTCATTATCACTTAAACCTTGTACAATTGTTGGTTTGTAAGGGTGATACTTGTTTTTCGTCAAGGTTCTGTGAACAGTAGATTTTGAAATCCCTGTTTCTCGTGTCACACGACGAACTGATGTGCTGGGATTGTTCCTAACGTTCTGCAAAATATTATTTAGACGTGTATCAGCATCATTAACTTCATAGTTAGCTCGTTTTTGTTCGAAGCTTCCAAAGTTTTTTAATTTGCTAACTAGTCTTCTAAAAATTGTCCTGTGTGGCTGTTGTCTTTCTGGAAAACGCTCTGCATAACTCGTGCACCCATTTTTAGTGTTTGTATTTGCTTTGAAATACACTTCCAACATATCAACTTTTTCTTCGTTTGAATATGTATGTGCCATTATCAATACTTATAAATCTTAATACTTGACAATAATTACTTATCACTTACTACAAGTAGTTTTAATTAACTTCTTATCACTGCAGCACTAATTGTACTTTGACAGGTTATCGTTTTGTTTCATTGTCAGAATACATTTGTCATTGACGTTTGACGGAACATAATGTCTTTGCTAGTGATACACGCTCAGAGGTTAGAATTATCTGACATTTGATGTAAAACCAAATACAAATCTCCCCACTACTTTTAACCCTGCGCGAACTTACCCCTCCTCGCGCCAACTTAATTGGCGTTTGCTATACTTAGAATATCTTTCACTTTCATTTGACATTGGTGTTTAATTTTTCAGCCAACTAATTTCATATTAAAGATTAATTTACGTTTTTATTAATATTTTCCTTATACATAAAAATTTTTCAGGCATGTTATACATCGTTGAAAAGCACATTTTGAGGACTACCTAACAAACCCAAAATCCAATATGGCCGCCATATGGAAAACAAAAGATAGTGGTAATAACTTAAAAACAAATGACAATCGGGGGTTTCTGTTTGTATCAAATAATTTGTTTTAAAAAAGTGTCTGAACAATGTAAAACTTTAAAAGAGGTCAGACTAAGCGTTATCGAGTTATTGAGGAATAACGAAATCGGCAAATTTTTGATTTTTCAAAATATTTTAAAAATTTAAAAAGTTAGATCAAATTTGAAATGAGATTTGCCGCGAGTATTGAATTCTGCAAAACATTCCCCATTTAACCGTTGTTCTATATCTTCTAATAACCGAGATACCAGTGGTGAGCATCGAAATTGGGACACACGGTATAATGCCACTCGTGAAGATGCTTTGAAATATATCTTTTTAAATGATGAAACTAACTTATCAACATTTGGAAAATGACCCCTGATGTACTCACATACTCTGGTATATCTGGTATCTGGTTAATCAAATGAAGGATCAACACCAGTGAAAACAACTCAAAAGATTTTATAGTATACAAAATAGAGTCTAATATGGTATTTGTCAATCCATTAGAGATAGATATACATATTTGTTTATATATAATAAACAATGCAGCTGTCAACTAAGTTCAGAATTCTAGGCTAGATGTGTTTGAAGTTGCAATAGGAGAACACGTCAAGCGGAAGATAAGAAAGGATAGTAAATTAAGTAGTAAAAGAAGAACGGTGGGACCTATAAATCTGAAATATGGTAGCGTGATGATAAAGAAGACATAGAGTTGGACAGAATAAATAGAAAGAAAACAGATTTCATACAGTTTTAAAAAAAGTTTCAAAATAAGAACGTATTTGAAATATTAAACACTGTTAGAAAGAAATATTAAGAAAACGTAAATCAATATAAGTATGAAAGTTTTTAAATGTAGGATATAACTTAGCAGAGAAAATTTGTACATTTGAAAAAAGATTGACGTCACAGGTCATATATATATATATATATATATATATATATAAGTGTTTTAGATAATTTCTTAGTCGTTTATTAAAATTATTTATATATATATATATATATATATATAAATATATATAGAAAATTTACAAAGAAGAGGGGACTTTTATGAAAATCGTCTTAAAGCGGTGGTCAGAAATAAAATTTGTATTGTAAATTATATTGAGTTTAATCCATCATTAAAATTTTTATATTTTTAATTTAAAGAGAATTATTATTTTACTTTGTTTCATATAATAACGAATTCGACAGGTTAGTAATGTATTAAAGGCATTCAAGACTTTGAAGTTCATTAAAATAAATTTATAAGATTATTTGTTTTACATTGATATTTATTTGATCGTGTAAATTTCAATTTCTGTTTTAAAACAGAAGATATAACACAGATACCTTTTAAATTGTAAGTAAAATAAGGTCTCACGAACATTTAAGGATATCTGGGTTTTTGAACTCGCAATTAAAACTTTCATTAAATATTTGAAATATTGAATAAAACAAATTGTGTGATATTAAGTATCTCATGTGGTAGGGTAAACTATCGTCACATGAATATGAAATAACACATTGCTTTCGAAATATTATTACTTTATAAAGCTAAAAATCCATAAACTTTGCAATTCATCAATTTTAAATAAAAACACTGTTACATACTTAAGTATTTTGTAGAGTATAAGACCCACTGGTTTAAAGTGATATACAGAGTTGTATTTTGGAAGATTTATTAAAATCAAACAAAGATCTTCAAAGTCATATTTTTAGATATATTGATATGCGTATATTTTTATTAGATATAAAGATTTACATACCATATTATTTATTATGAAAGAAAATGATATTTATCACATTGAAAATTAATATATATTTTTGCAAATCCTGAATAATAAATGTACTAAATTTAACATGCTATCGTATTATTTCTCTCCTTATTACATTGGATGCTAGGTCTGGTTGCAAGGAACCCCTTTTGTAAAACAAAAAACCCTGAGAACAATTTTAAGTGTCTAAACTATGAATATATGTATATGATGATTCATGTTTAATAATTGGTGGTCATTTCAAAAATCAAAGTACACAGCAATATGTTATCAAGATGGGTTTTCGAAGAAACATGTCTCTGCAAATTACACTTCTGTGTACGCCTTAAGCTGTGTGTCCACTACCAAGTTTTCTTGCGGAAGTTGCTTCCAGAAGTGACTTCCAGAAGTTTTTGTCGTGTAAACACGTATTAGAAGTCGACTTCCAGAAGTCACGGCTTGCAGAAGTTATTTGCAGCAATTATGTGGAAACACGTGTTTGTTGCTTGCTGGAAGTAACTTGAACGACTTGCTGTGAACTGCAAGTGTTTTGAAGACTTGCAGAAGAAGTCGGGTATACGTCGGGTAAACGGTTTGTGGTATTCTCTTCTGTTTTCAGTTTTGTTTTGTGTTTTCTTTGAGTTCTTTTCCAAATTTATAAAAATGGACAAAAATAAATTCGTTTGGAGTAGTGAAAAAACACATTTGGTAATTGAAAAACAAGAAAGTTATCCTGAATTATGGGACACGTCCTCAAAAGACTATAAGAGTAAAATTAAAAAACAAAACGCTTAATGAAACGTAATGAACTTAATGAAACTTAATGAACAGGCACTGCAATATATATCGGTGTATTTATGAATACGCAACCAATCTGTATGGTCTCTAATCCATCTTACCGTGGTTGCCCTACGAGAATTCTCCATAGTTAATGAAAATAAAGAGAAATACTAAGAACAGAAAGAAATATACTAAAAAAGGAAATGAAAACTACTCCAAAAATAAGGTAGTTAACTAAAACTTAATATTTATAAAAAATTATAGGATAAATATACAATATAATATGAAACGGGTTTTTTAAAATACTAAACGTTGTAACCAAATAACACTGAAAGAAACGAAGCCAGAAACAATTCCTTGTAGAAGAGAATAGAAAATATACTATCTCAAGAACAATAAATACATATATGTATATGTATGTATAACAGCATGTAAACACGAGAATACACTTCGGAAATTAGTGGATATAATTTGTTAGGCGATTATTTCAAAGTAGTCTAACTAAATAATATATAAATGTATATTCCGTCTTACACGCCACTGAAAAATAGAATTTATGAATAAATAGACACAATGTACTATTCATAACGAAGGAAATTACAGCACCTGCTCGAGGAATGTAATCGAGCGAGCAAATAGTGGAGCTGCTATAACATGCGTACTATACCTGAGACCGCCAGAACGTTTTATCTGGGCAATTGGTAAATCACTCGCTTCAGTCCGCTCTCTGTTGATTATTAGGGCGAGATCGAGACAATAGATATCGTTAAAATATGAAAGAAATAAGATAGAACTGGGGATACTGCTTCGTGGAATACTTCTAGAGATAATTACTTCATCCAATATTAATACAATTGGTAGGTATTTAAACACACTGATTGCTATCTGTTAGATAAGCGTCGAACTAGCGCAGAACAGTGCTTTGAACATGAATATGTTCTGTTGATTTTATGAAATCGTTTTGTTTATTTTTAAATAAATGCAAAAACGTAGTTATGTTTTTTAAAGCATAGTAAATTTATTGCAAAATTATTTAAATAGAATCCTCTAATTAATCTGTGTACAAATATATTTTTTTAGTAAAATAGTAAGTACAATGAATAATAAAATTAAAGAACCCCTACCACAATAGAATTTAGTGATTCTAAATACTTATTTCTACAACCACGTTGTCATCTTCAGTAGAAAAAACAGTGTAACACTTGAACGCACAAAAACACTCACAGAAGGATTTTTCTGAACGTCTTCTAGTTTAACACGAAAATCTTCAATCTTAAATGCTACAAAGATTACCTACATTTTGGTAAACCCCACCTATTCATGCAAGAGCATTAACCCATTATTTGTAAATTCTATAGAAAAACCGTTTAGAATAGTATATTAAAAAACAAGTTTCATAAGGCATCATTTTGCCGCACGAGATCAGTTTAGAAAACGAGCCGCGATAGCGGCGAGTTTTCTAAAGAGCGAGTGCGGCAAAAGGCCTTATGAAACGAGTTTTTTATACTATTTTTTCTATTTTGCGTTTTTTACATTAATAAATTGCTTAAATTGGGATTATTTAATTTGAAAGTTCAGAGTTTAATTTTTATATAAAGCATGCAGTTGGTCACATTGATACTTGACATTTTCAAATTTAAATCTTGCTATCCGCGAAGTATATTATATTACATATTATTTACTAATTTTCGTTAACATTACTTGATACTTCATTTAAAAATATAAACATGAGTGACATAGAAACATATATATGTTGTTGTCAATTGTATACAACATACGTTGTTTGTGTAAAATACGGACATATATCATATCTGTCAAATGTACATAAATTCTTAAAATCAAATGACAGCAATGATTTTTATTTCTGCATTCGAACAACGCCAACATTGAAAAATGAAAAAAAGCGTATCGAAATGAAGCTCATTTCGATACTGTTTTGGGTTTCATAATGAGTTCATTTCGAACGCAAAATAGAAAAATATTATAAAAGCCGTAATTTAACATACATTAAGAATCCAATTATGAAACTAATCCTTAAATTATGTTGAAATATAAATTTAGAAATTAATGTTGAGTCAGAATATTTTAATGGCAAATATTGTAATGAATTTAAAAATAAATTCCATGAATTCGAATATTTTTTAATGGTTTTCCTATTTTTCTTGCTTTAATAACATCTAACTGTCAATTAACTCAAATAAAGAAGAACCTGGTATAGGACCCAAATCTGCGTTAATTACGTTATTCCTATTTTTAAAGATAAAAATGTTCTCAAAACTATCTAATTCGCGGGGGCGTGTGACATTTTTTATTAATCTCAGGCAGTCAGATGTTACGTTGTGATCTGATACAAGAATATGTCGGGCAACACTTGATTTTTCCGGTCTATTGAATCTAATATGCGAAACATGTTCTTTATAACGAGTTAGAATCGAATGTTTTGTTTGGCCGACATATTTTTTATCACAATCCTTACAATTTATAGATTCCAGATTTGTTGTTTATCTCAACTTTGTCTTTCGCTTTGCCTAAGAGAGATTTTAGGGAGTTATTCGACCGAAATGCTACTTGAACATTATACTGTTTAAAGGTTTTACTAAATTTTTCGTAGTTTCGTGAAACGGTAAACTAATAAATTTTTTGCTCGAATCAATTTGAGGTAGCAAACATGTGGAATCCTGAATTGTTTTTCTTACTTTATGTTTTCTAACTAGCTTGTTTATTATTTCTGAATCGAAACCGTTTTAACTCGCGATTTTCTTAATTAAAGTTAATTCCTTTTCATATCTATCCTTTGTCAAGGGCATGCTTAACAAACGATTGATAAGAAAATTGAAAGAGGCACTCTTGTGCTGAAAAGTATGGTTTGAATCTGCGGTTATAAATCTGTTGACGTTGGTTTCTTTTCGGTAAATATCAAACTCTAAGTTTTTGTCATTCCTAATTACTAAGGTATCTAAAAATGGCAAACCTCCGTTGTTTTCCTTTTCAACCGTGAATTGAATACTAGGAAATTTTGAATTTAATTCTGTTACAAAATAATCTAAGTCGCAAAAATTGCAAACACATCGTCTACATACCTGACCCATATGTTTGGAAAATATTTGGCTGACTTTTTAAACTCAATCTCAAAGTGACTCATAAATAAATTCGCGATAAATGGAGATAAACAATTACCCATGGCTGTACCCTGTTGCTGTTCAAAGAACTTGCCTTCGAATTGGAAGCAATTTTGGGCCATACAAAATTAGATAGTTTTGAGAGCATTTCTATCTTTAAAAATAGGAATAACGTAATTAACGCAGATTTGGGTCCTATACCAGGTTCTTCTTTATTCGAGTTAATTGACAGTTAGATGTTATTAAAGCAAGAAAAATAGGAAAACCATTAAAAAATATTCGAATTCATGGAATTTATTTTTAAATTTGTTTCATTACAATATTTGCCATTAAAATATTCTGACTCAACATTAATTTCCAAATTTATATTTCAACATAATTTAAGGATAGTTTCATAATTGGATTCTTAATGTATGTTAAATTACGGCTTTTATAATATTTCTAAACGGTTTTTCTATAGAATTTACAAATAATGGGTTAATGCTCTTGCATGAATAGGAGGGGTTTACCAAAATGTAGGTAATTTTTGTAGCATTTAAGATTGAAGATTTTAGTGTTAAACTAGAAGACGTTCAGCAAAATCCTTCTGTGAGTGTTTTTGTGCGTTCAAGTGTTACACTGTTTTTTCTACAAGATGACAACGTGGTTGTAGAAATACGTATTTAGAATCATTAAATTCTATTGTGGTAAGGGTTTTTTAATTTTATTATTCACTTATAAGCCACAGTCTCCGATTTGTTAGTAAGTACAATGAAAACTGACTTATCTTGAATTCAATCTGTTTTTATTACTTTATGTATAATATGCCCCGTATACATTTTTATTCAACTTGTGAAAGTTCCTTCTTAATAAAAAATAAACGAATACGCAAGACGCGAAAAGTATGCTGCCGAGGCTAAAATTTGGCTTATATTATGGAATTGGAAAAAATATTAATTCGCAAACAGTGTTTTTATGTCATCAATCTGAACAAAGAAAACGGAAGAAAAGATATGTATCTTTGAGATCTGCAATTAATGAAGATCTGGTAGGCATCGATTGAGAGTGCTTTTTTTATCAACAGGGATTTTTTCTGCCTCCTACACCAGTTTCTAGTATATTCAGAGATAGGGCAACTGGGAAGTCCACAATAAGGCGAGAGGGTCGGAAAAAGTCATTCCAACGCTAGCGTTCGATTAAAGTTAGCAAGGGACTTTAAAACTTGTTAGGACACACCGTACGACGATATTGTTTGTCAGTCGAAGCTGCTAAATTGAAACTTCGGATATTCATTTTAAGTGAGCGGTGAAAAATATAAGAGTATTGATTCCTTATACATTTACGTAGAGTTATTTTGTTTTTGTTCTTTTGCAAGTAAATTTCAAGTTGATTTCGTTGATTATTTTGGTTCAGTAGACAAGTTAAATGTCGTGCTATTTTTCTAATACATTGTCATTGAATGAAGGGAAATTTGTATATGGGCTGATTCATTTTCGGCCCTCACCATGGGGATCTCTCTTATTATTGGAGAGAGAGTATAGGTTTAAATTTGGCAAAGTTGTTAAATTTTGTGTTGGTTATAAATCCGTAAAGAAAATAGACCTGTGACAAATGACCTTCGTTATTCAAAAAAAAACGTGAAAACCTCATTTTCTTCTTTTACCTGTAGCACCGACATTTGGCCTTTACGACGTTTCGTTTCTTTCTGGCCATCATCAACTATCTAATTTCTTATAGGCGCCATATTGGATTTAGATATCTTCAGAAAGAGTTTTTTTTTTTTATTTCAACCATGTACGATATGATGACTATAGCTTTTGACATTAGGTTTTATTTGAAAGAATAAATTATAAGATTAAATAAGGTAGCCTTTGGAATTTCAATCTGTCAAACATTTCATTTATTGTTCATTAATAATACAAAAATATCATACACTAACGAAGAGAAACGAGATATGATAAGTATTTTTTAATCTTCGAAACGAAATTCAACAGTAGCGAATACAAGATAACAAAAACATTAATAAAAATACATGGAAAAGTAAACAATAAACAATTACAGTAAATGTTCAATTATCTGGCCATCTTCGGTAATTCACAATTGGGCACGCCTTCTGGCATTTTGTACTGCCCTTTGTATAGTTCCTCTAGGAACTGCATCGAAGGTATTCTGAAGTCTGTCTCGTAATTCTTCAATGTTTGGTGGCGCATCTACTTTATAAATATTATTTTTAACATATCCCCATAAAAAAAAATCTAGCGGACTTAAATCAGGTGATCTCGCAGGCCATTCAACAACTCCCCTATTTCCAATCCAACGGTTTGCAAACTCTTGATTTAAGAAATTTCTAACAACAGGTGCATTGTGTGCTGGTGCGCCATCTTGTTGCCATCATAAATATTGTAATTGATTTAATGGGATATTGTCGTCAAGATAGTCAGATACGTATGTACGTAAAATCTTTAAATATCTTTCTCCATTTAAATGTTCTTCATACATAACTGGTCCTAAGAGGCGATTTGCCAAAATACCCATTCAAACGTTTATTCCAAAACGATGTTGTGGTCTTCTAGCCCTGTTTTGTCGGGGATTTTGTACTGCCCAATAGTGCTCCGTATTTCTGTTGAACATTCCAGAATTTGTAAATTTTGTTTCATCTGACCAGATGATTTGGCTTAAAAAATTTTCGTCGTTTTCTATCCTTCCCATTAACCAATTACAATATTCTAGCCTTCTCAAATTATCTCCAGGCAGTAAAGAGTGACTAACATGGATCCTGTATGGTTTAAACCTACTTTTATGTAAAGTTCTCCAAACTCTGGACTGGCACAAATTTAATTCTGACGCTACTTCGCGTTTAGAAATTGATGGATTATTATTTATCTATAAAAATACAAGATTAACATGAAATTTGAAAACACGCTTTTAATTTACCATTTGTAAAATATCTTGTCGATTTTCATTTAAATTCCTGTTGTCTTGACCATTATGCGGGTTAGTAAACGATCCATTCTCGACCAAATTTCTGTCGAGATCTAGAAAAATGGTACGATGAGGCTGTTGTCGTTCTGGATATAATTGTAGATACCTTGTACTCGCTACTGTTGAATTTCGGTTCGAAGAATAAAAAATACTTATCATATCTCATTTCTCTTCGTTAGTGTATGATATTTTTGTATTATTAATGAACAATAAATAAAATGTTGAAATTTCATGGCTACCTTATTTAATCTTATAATTTATTCTTTCAAATAAAACCTAATGTCAACTATAGTCAGCATGTGGTACATGGTTGAAATCAGAAAAAAAACTCTTTCTGAAGATGTCTAAATCCAATATGGCGCCTATAAGAAATTAGATAGTTGATGATGGCCAGAAAGAAACGAAACGTCGTATAAAAATGTAGAGTACACCACTGGATAGAGGTTTAGAAATGGACACAAGGATGTGTTTTTATTTTTTCTCTACAAGGCCAAATGTCGGTGCTACATGTAAAAGAAGAAAATGGGGTTTTCGCTTTTTTTTTAAATAACGAAGGTCATTTGTCACAGGTCTATTTTCTTTACGGATTTATAACTAACACAAAATTTAACAACTTTGCCAAATTTAAACCTATACTCTATCTCCAATAATAAGCGAGATCCCCATGGTGAGGGCCGAAAATGAATCAGCCTGTATAGAGTAGACTGCAACGATAAGTTAAAAGCAATATTAGGAACATGTTCCTTACTTTTCGTGGTGTATAAAAGAATTTAATATTTTCTAAAGAAGCGAATAAATCACTTGAAATACACAAAATATTAATTGTCTTTAGTGAAACATTCTCGACCGTCAACTTTTTTAATTAATGCAATAAATACACTTTTCGTGTAACAAACTTTCTGAATTTCGTGTTTATTTAGATATAATTTTGAATGTTTCGCTCTAATATCTGTTCTCATTTCCTTCGTTTTAGGCACATTTATCTAATTATGTATAAATATAATGCTCCTCATTCTAGTTCTGAGAATGTCTCTCTTATTCTTTATACCCTCTAACGTAAGAGAGGTATCATTTGCGTATTGAAGATCTATAAATTTATTATTAAGAATATAGTTCCATGATATTTAATTTCTCTATTCAATTGTTTGGGTAATAACGTAGACGAGACAGATAAAGAGTAATGGTCGCATTATGGATACTTATTTAACAACTTTTTCTATTTTTATATCGGTAGACATAATCTTCATGACGGATTCAACAAGCTGCTTCTACATGCATTGTTCTCACCAACTGTATTATTGGTGGTATTCTAATATTTTACACACCATTGCGTGTTTTATACTATCGAAAGCTTTGTTGAAAACGAAACAAAGTTTTCTTTTTTTTACAATTGTTTCTTATACTATGTCGAAATATAGCAATCGGGAAAATGCTCCATTTTTATCTAGTAAAATCTTCTTGATATTGCCCCAGTTCTCTTTCAATATGTTGATAGATTATTTGGTGTACTATGTATATTAGTACTAATTATCTTATAATATTCCAAGGATTCCACATTATGTGTACTTATAAATATTGCCTTCGCAAGGCAATATATTTGAAAGCAAGGTGGTCAAATAGATGAAGTAAAATCAAGTATATTTAGGAAATAAAAGTGAAGAACATGTTTTTTAACAGAACCAAGCTTTCACAAATCTGTATATGTACAAAAACAAGCGAAACATTATCACTTGTTTTTATAATAGGTGGTTATATAGCCTGTAACATTTAATAAGAACGATGTATAAAAAAAATTCTTAATAAATATTATTTTTATGAAAATTTCACCCGTTTTGAAATTTCATACTCTAAATAAAATTAATATAAGAAAATACAATATTAGTTATGTATAGTGACCGAAAAAAAGGTGTGAAAATTATATATAAATAATGCCTTCTGCCTTCATATAAAAATCGCAGTCCAACGTTCATTTGGTAACGAGAAACTGATTTTTCTTTATTTGAATCCAGCCCTGTCACGCGCTGCCATGTCTAATTTCATCAGTAATCGGTTTTATCGGTATTTCTCAGTACCATCACAAATTTAAAGACAAAAAATTTTGATTGGACACGCTACATAAAGTTTTTTGCTTTATAACGATTTTTGTTTTATTATAAACATAATAATGTTACTATTAAAAGAAGTCTAACGTTCAATCAATTTAGTTTTAATCATATTTTAATTAATTCGGCGTAAGTTTGTCGATATATTCGACGTATAGGCGTAAAATTCATATCCACAAAAAGAAACATCGTCATATCTGCGATCTACTATGTTTTGGTAGAAAAAAACAACATTCACTATCTATAAATTTCGAAATTGTTAAAAGTGCAACGTGTTTCAAAAAGAACTTCATCTCAGTAGGAACTGAGTAACTAGTACTTGCAAATTATTATAAGCCACTTTTAGCCTTTCATTTATAACTAACTATTTATCTAATGTAATTTTGACATTTGTCATTTTGTGAATAGCCATAATTTTTTCTTAAAAATATATTTTTTTACTTGATAAACAATACTACTAAATGTGCACTTTGCAGAAAATATTTTTATTGTTGAAGCGTATTTCCGAAGTGCACAATTTCTTAACGGAGAATGGCAATATTCCTACGCGGAATGTAAGCGACAGTTTCACATGCAGTTTCCTAATAGAGTTGTGGATAATACCGCTTTACATCATCACATTCGTCTAGTCGTGGAGAAGTTTCGGGCTGCAGGATCTGTGTTAAAAGGCAAAAGTTCTTGTAGACAACGTACACAACAAAATATTGTTGAACACGCAGAAAACATTGTCAGAGAAAACCCACATGCATCAGTTCATCGTTTACCAGTTCAAACGAACGTATTTTCTAGTATTGTCCATAGAAAACTGTCGTAGAAAACTAGGACCAAAATTTTTTACAGCAACATTAATAGGCAACGATACCTAGAACAGTTATTGACACCATTTTTAACTCAAGTGCAACGAGATGAATTCAATGTGGGATACTTCCAGCAAGATGGGGCTACTGCACATACAACTCCTGCAAAATTTAGTACTATTAGAATATTACTTCCATCGCCTATTTATAGGCAGAAGTGTTTGGCCAGCAACGTTACCAGATCTTATTCCGTTAGATTTTTCTATTTTCGGATTGCTATGTATGTAAGGAAAGAATGAATAACTTAAATGACTTGATGAATACAATTATAATTAAATGAAATAAAATAACACCAAATGTATTGCAGAATATTTTGAGCAACATGAAACGTCGTATTGTGTAATGCCTTCAACGGAATGGTGACCATTTTCATCACTTGTTATAAATTATAATCATTAAAATTTCTACAGATTAGTTACCTTGGTTGTTCGATTAATATCCCATCTTTAAGGTTTTCTTATTAAATAAATTTATAATCTAATTGTACTTGTTATTAATTTCATCACCATATCTCTCGATGATAAATTTTGACTGTGACAGGTAGATAACCTTCATATCCGCATTTCAAGAATGCAGAACATCATAATTTATATGAGAAATTCATGGACAACTAGATGTAATTCTTTTTCAAACACGTTGTATTATGCAGAAATTTATACATTTTTTTTACAGGCCAATGAACTTGAATTTCGATAAATATTTCGACAAATTTCTGTATTTCGATAAATCTAAAATAAATAAAAATATGGACCGACTTTAACTAATTAAATTTTGTGTTGTATTCAGTGCCAACAAGTTTTTAGATAGCAAAAGGCTTTCAAAGGGGGTCGCGAAAATATTTAAAATGAACGTTGGTCCAGACCAAGTTGGTCGTCCACATAGAAAACCGATGAAAGCGTGTCAAAGATGCGTTCAGTGTTAGCACGAGACAGACGGTAAACAGTCAGAATGATACACATGAGGTAAATATGAGTAAAGATACTGTTCATAATAATAATAATAATAATAATATATCCTTTATTTCAACACAAATTTTCTTTCAAATTACATATATGAAAATAACAAAACAGAGAGAAAGAAGAGCCCAAAAAAAGTGCCGAAACCTTAAGGCGTTGTTCAGATCCACGGAAAAGAATTTCCGCCGCCTGCTCTTCCACCAAAACCTTAATGCCCGCGATCACTAACAAAAAAAAAGTTTGCCTAGTCTAACTTAAAAATAATATTCTGCTAATTCTACATAATAATAATAAAATAATAATAAAAATACATAAAAAAATTAAAAATAAATAAAACAAACAGTATGCAAATACAGCAATATGCAATAAACAATAAAGCCTGTACATCCAGTCACGATCCATAAGAGCAGAACAGACGCAAAGGAACAAAATAAAAAAAGCATCAATATATACACATATACATACACACACACACATACGTATGTATACATATAGATTCATACATAAACGCACATACTAGCCGAAAACCATTACTGACGCTCAAAAAGAAGGTACATACTTGATTTGTTTCCTGAATGCCTTTGTCTCCAAGGATTTGTAACACGCCGGAATGGAGTTGTATAGTAGATAAATGTTATGCGTAAAGGATCTTTCAAAAAGCGCCAATCTGTGTTTGGGGGGTCTAATCAAGTTGGTGTTACGGAGATTTATATTGTGTACATCAGACTGGAAACGTATATTTTCAGTTAAGTACGATGGCGTTTTCAAAGTTATAATTTTATGGTATAGACACAAGGCTTGAAGCCTTCTCCTGTTGGCCATATTCAACCATTGCAACTCAAGAAGTTTATGCGAAATATGTTCAAATTTGCGTATAAGAAAATTTATAACGCATACACTCGTTCTGAACCTTCTGTACGCGAGCTCGATCAGTACTATCCAAGCAAGGGCCGTAGATTGTGGACGCAAAATTAAACAGCGACAAGACAAGACTCTCGCATAACATGGTTTTAGTACGGATGTTAAAAGTTGATCGATAAGGATACAATGTTTTGAGATTGGCATAGGCTGACTGAATAATTTTTGAAAGATGTTTCTTGTATCGGAAGGTGTTATCAATGATTAAACCTAGGTTTTTTGCCGAATCAACCAACGACACTTCTGCATTATTAATCTTGATCATGATTTGTTCTTTGATGTTCTGAATTAAGGCAGGGTTACCAAACAAGACGGCATGGTCTTTTCCGGGTTGATCTTTGGTGCATGATTCTGCGAAAATGATTGCATGCGTTCTAAGTCGTGATTAATCTTATCAATAGCAACTCGAACATCGTTTTTTGTGAAACCAACGTAGAGCCGGGTATCATCAGCATACATTTGCACCTGGCAGTGTTTGACACATTTGTGTAAGTGGCTGGTATAAATGGAGAAAAATAAACGGCCAAGGATTGATCCCTGTGGAACACCACTTGTCACAGGCAATGGTGATGATACGTCGCCACGCAACGTTACGCACTGATATCTTTCGGAGAGGTACGAAAGTACCAGACCCAAGGCACCACTGCTGAACCCGAGATGATAAAGAATAGCCAATAAAATGTCATGGTTAACAGTATCAAACGCCTTACTGTAATCTAGCATAACAAATAGAGACATAGCGTTATAATCTCTAGATCTGAAAATGTCATCTGTGACCTTCAAAAGTGCAGTAGTACAACTATGATTAATTCGGAAACCGAATTGACACTGAAGGAGCAAATCAAAAGCTTGCAGAAGTTCAGTGATTTGTGTATTTAGTATTTTTTCCAAGACTTTGCTTAGAACAGGCAATAAACTAATAGGTCGAAGGTCACCGATGTTAGTAGCGTTCACATTCTTGGGTATAGGGATTACAAGTGATTTTTTCCACGTTACCGGAAAAACGCTTTCTGTTATGCAACAATTTATTAAATGGGTTATGTATGGAAGCGCATACGGTATGAGCAATCTCAGCATGTGAATGCCAATGCCATCACTACCGACAGCAGTACTCTTAATACTTAAGATAAATCGAAACACGACATTCTCGTCGACAGGGTGAAATACGAAAGTATTTTTTAGGTCCGGAGAAGTATTATTAATGTAATTATTAATACATTCCAGAATATTTCCAGAAACGAGAGGTTTGTTGTTAATAAATCCAGCGTTAATCAAGTGTGGACTTGAAAATTCATATGAAATCTCATTTTTCTTTTTCCTTCCAATACTTAACTGATAAAGTTCGCCCCAAAGAGATTTGCTGTTCCATTATAAGACAAATGTTGAAAATAAGCTGTCTTTTCATTTCTAATCGCCAAAGTAGTATAATTTCGGAGTTGTTTGTAATAAATCCAGTGAGACTCCAGTTTGGTTCTCCTAAATTTACTCTTAGCATCGTTGCGGGAAGTTTAATATTTTCAGTTATCCAAGGTTTATGAGGTTTCGTAATTTTTACCGTTTTCAGGGGAGCATGAGCGTTGAATATATTATGAGTTACACGATTGAAGAAATCCAGTTTGTCATTTAGAGTTATAAAAAAACATGTGATTGAAGGGAATAATGGTTAAATCTTTCATGAAGAGATCGTAATTAAAGCTCGAGTAATCTCTGAAAGTTTGAAATTTCGGTGTGTTAACAATCTCAGGTTTAGAAAACCTACAGTAGGGGATGTCGTGGTCTGATAAGTCGCATGAAATTACACCACTTTCGACCAAGTCCGGCTCATCAGAGATAATAATTAAATCAAGCAAGGTAGCAGTGGTGAGAGTTACTCCAGTAGGTTCCATTATTATTTGTTTCATGTCTAAGGTATCAAACATATGTGAAACTCGCTGCCTCAAAGGTAAATTTTCATTTAGAAAATTGACATTAAAGTTACCCAAGCAATAGACCGACTCAGCATTGAGCCTGCTTGTAAGCAACCAATCCTCCAATTCGTCAATGAAAATTGATGAACAGAAATTAGGGGGTCGATAAACACACCAAATTATCGAGTGTACATTATAGATGCAGCACGATAACCATATTTGTTCAATGTGTGAGTCGTCCGAATTGATAATATTACAGCGAATATTTTGTCGAACGTAAATACCCATCCCGCCGCCAATGCGATTCTCGCGGTAGTGTCTGTAAAAATTTTAATTGTGTATTTTAAGAGTGTCATCAGGAATCCTTGGAGACAGCCATGTTTCGGTTAAGCATAAAACATCAATAGAATTCCCAGCCAATACATCGATCACACTATCAATTTTATGATTTAATATTAAGATGAGCAAAAGTAAGGCCCGCGAAAGACATGCTCTCAACCATCAATGACCAAACATACAGGCATACTACATCTATATAATTTAGAAATATTAAAATACCAAGATATCCATTCTACACATTGTATAATAATATTACAATACTGAATGATCTATACAACAACAAAAAGCATTAGTTCTGTGTACCAAATTAACAAGAAAAGAAAGAAAGAAAATGAAAAAGTAAGTCTATCTATAAGAAAATAGAAAAACAAAAAGCAATAAGAAAAAATAATAAAATAAGTAAACAAGCTATGCAAATTTATTGCAAAAGGTCGGCTCACTCGATATCTACGGGCGCCGGGTGCTCCAGAGTTTTTCTATATCTTCCACAGATTTAATTAAGTATGTTTTATTACTACACTTACAGTAAATTTTCCCGTCGTTTGTCCAGGAGCTATTAGCGGGAGATCGGCTTTGCAGTTCTTTACAAATAGCCATGTTCATCGAATTTCGACAGAGGAACTAGGCATGACAAAAATTTGTACCAAGCTGGTGTCCAAGAACTTGTCTGATGAACAAAAATAAAATCAACTATCCATTAGCCGAGAACTCTTTTGGATAACTTGACAACCGAAACTAACTTCATATAGAGAGTGATAACAGGTTACGAATAATGGGTATTTTAATACGATTCTGAAGCAAAAGGACAAAGCGCGGAGTGGCACACACCATCAGCACCCCGGCCGAAGAAAACTCGTATGTGCAAATCCTGTATCAAGTCCATGCTATTTTTTTAATTTTCGTGGAATTAACCACAAAGAATTCGAAACGCAAGGCCAGAGAGTGAATAACATCTTTTGTCACGGAGTCCTCAAATGTTTGCGGAAAATACTTTTTCGTAAAGAGGTGACCTGACACTACTCTTGGATTTTACATCACGATAATACCTCCTGTCACAGATTATTATCGGTTAGAGAATTTTTGTTAGAGAAGAACATCTTAGTTCCCCGCACCCACCCCACAGGCCAGACCTAGCTTGATTTCTCTAGCGTTTAAGCAGAAGTCGAAACCATTACGGAGCAAATGACAATATCCAAAGAGTCACGACGCAGTTTCTAAGCAACCTAATGAAGCAAAACTTCCAGAACTGTTACCAGATGGCAAAACCGCTGGAGGCGTGGTGTGTATTCCCAAGGAACATACTTTGACGAGAACAACAATGTTAAGTTGTCGATATATTCAATAAAAAATTTTGAAATAGATTAGTCTCATTACTTCTGAGACATACCTCGTACGTGATATAAAACTTGAATCAAAATAAAATCAAATTTGAATTAAATACAGAACACCATTACATAATTGTATCAATTTAGAAGCAAGCCTTGATCCTCGTCAATAAGTCATTAGAAAGAAAGAGAATAACAATTGGCTTAAATGTTATTTTTGTGGAACTCTAAAGTTAAAAAATAATTGAATGACTTCCTATATTTTATATGTTGTATATATACATTTAGTTCATAAATACAATATCCGAAGTTAATATCCAAATACCTAACGTGATGCTTTTAACAGCTATCCCTAAATGTAAACCAAAAAGAAACATAGCGAGAGGTTAGGAATATTACATTGCACTTTGCAAATTTCTCTGGGGATTAGCATGCCTGCTTCAGCATATGTATGTATACTATGGTTACACAAATGACTTAAAGAGCACATTACGGGCGCGACAGATGTATTATATTGGACCATGTATAAACCTAACGGTTTAAAGTTAAACAGTTAAACAAAAACGACACGGAATGGAATATAATATTCCATTATTAAATTGTTTAAGAAACACTTTCAAATAAAATTTGATTTCAAAATGTATGGTATATTCTTTATCGAATATTTAGTAATATGTAATAGTAAGTCGTTCCTAAATATTATATTCATAGTAGTCATCAACAATTATAAATTTACAAACTACTTAAAGTCTGTTGAATTTTTTATGTTTTCTAATTATTTATATCAACGGACGTGCCCCAATTCACGTAAGTAAAATAACAATATTTGGAAAAGATCAGGATAGGATTTTATTTAGTTGGTAAACTTGGGTTCTTTGAAATTTTTTATTATTAGTAAATGGTATGATAAAATGAGTAGCGATTCTTAGAACTAAGGCAATTACACCTCCTAACTTATTAGGGATTGATCGTAAAATTACATAAGCAAATAGAAAGTAGCATTCTGGTTGAATATAGACAGGAGTTACTAGGGAATTAGCTGGTGTAAAGTTTTCTGGGTCCCCTAATAGGTAGGGTCTGGCTAAAACTAATTATGTTAATAGAAATATTATAATAACTATTCTTAACACATTCTTAACATTACTAGTAAGCGGAATTTTTGGAGAATAAATACTCCCCCTACTTCTCACTTTTCGAAACCACCTACAGTACTGGAGAGGTACAGGAGAGGTGTCATGATATCTGTTTTAATTTCCTAATCGTATAACAATTGTGTTATACGATCGAAAAGAAGATATTTCATCGTATTTTATCCTATAATCCGAACTTAGTTATTTATATTATAAAATTTTATTAGTTTCGTTCTGTTATATTCTGCTTAGATTCATTTTTATTTTATTTTCCAGTGTATAATTATAGTTTTTCCATAAATAATTTTCTACCAGAATAATTTTAGTTTCCAGTTTTTCCAGTTTTATTTGAATTCCTTTAAATCATCTTCAAAATTGAATCCAACTAGTCTGCATACGTGAATTACCGAATTTGGGGCTAATGTTTTTCTAATTGAAAATAATCGTGTTCATTGTAACATTTGCATACATAACACGCTACTCCAAGAAAACATTTAGACGGAATATAATATTATTAGCGATAATGATCGTCTACTGGATCTGGTGTTATCACATTTTTAGCATCACATCGTCCGCGTTACTATAGTTACGCTTTAATATCTTGCTACTAACAATAGTTATTTGCGCACCAAAGGCGTTATAGGTATTATATGTCGACCGAGAGCAATATAATTGCCATAACGTCAGTGGTTCATACAAGATTTTATTTTTCACGAAGAATTAATTTCTTAAGCGGAAAATTTAAATTACATTTTAAAAGTTCCGAGATTTCTGTCAACTGTCATGTCGTTGACACATGCGCGTCATTACGTATCTAGCAATGACTCCGTGAATCAACGATTTAACCTTGATTTTATTTTAAATGTTAGTTGTTGACACTTTGAAGTTTTCAAGTTGTCAATGTTTAGATACTCTTAATTTTAATAAGGAATGCTAAAGTTTTGCTTCATTTTTTAGACTTTCTTAAAAATTCAAATTATTAGTTCTGTAAAACGTATATCCTTTCTTCTCAGGCCCTATTTATACTCACACAACATTAAAAACTGTGAATAAATTAACGATATGAGCCATATCGCCCGGTTATAACGCCCACGGGCGATATGACCGTGTTTATGGTAACCGTATCCACAAATATTACTTAAGTGAAAAATAAATAGTTATTTATGCACCAAGGGCGTTATGGGTATTATATTGCTACGAGGTCGACGTTAATTCAGCCCGAGGGCCTCTGGTCTGAGGGATGGATGCCGACCGAGGGCAGTGAAAAATAAAAAAATTACCGATCTCGGGACGCCTGGCAGATGAAACATCGAAATCGATTGTTATTTAAAGAAGGGAATATAAAGTAAAGTAAAGAAATATTTAGATTGTCACTATAACTGTTACTTTCACTATCGTAGATATGTAAAATCAATAAAAAGTTGCAACGTATTAGGTTGAAAATACTTTGTTATGCTCGAAAGGATGAACCCATACACTAACATATTATCAATGTAAGCCAGGCTTATCAAATTCGACATGTCTTATTTGACCTGTCAAATTTGACTTAAGTTTTACAGGTATTAGCAATGTATGTATAACCTATGAAGTCTATAAGTGACAGTATGAATATATTTGGTCCGTTTACGCAAATAGAAAACTCTGATTTGATGCTTATAAGAGTTATACGGGCTTTATATGTCGCGCAGTGTACATAAGTAAAGCGATTAAAGCACGCACCGATGAACACACACACACACGCAAAAACGGCGAAAGCTTAGTATATAGCTTGACGGCATAGCGGAGAGAGGGACGACAGCATACACACAGGTTATAAAGTTCACCGATAAACACGCAGTATACGCGCCGCAGGGAGAAGGGAGCACCAGCTCTATAGCGAAGAGAGTGGAGCGCTGATTGAGCGGTCATCGCGTGATGTCATTCAAGAGCCGAGTTTATACCCGTGGCGCGCCTTTAGATGTTTCACATAAAAAAACAGTCACTACATTTTGTAAAAATAAATAAATATATCACGTTTCAAATCATTTTCTTTACAAAATATCGAAAAATCCATAAAAAATAAAAAGCCAAGGAATACTGTGAGATCGAAAAGTTATATGTAGCGTCAGTTCATAGAATTTCGTGATTCATACAAATACATATTATCAGAAGATCGATCAAAAGAAAAACTGAAACATCTTGGAAGATGGGCGTACAACATACGAAAAAAGGATACGACGGAATACCATGAAAGTGTCGTGAAACTTATATGGAATGTTAGTGTAAAATTATTACAAAGGAAATATTTTAATGACTGCAAACTTTCTATAAATCCCTTTAAGGCGGACATTTTTGGGAAGGCTCGACTTGCGAAAGACACAAAACGCAAAGAACTCCAACGTCTACTAGAGAAACGGAAAGTAAGTGCTGCAGCTTTAACTGTAAACATAAACTGGGACCATTGCCTTTAATTAAGATGAAGACACCTCGGAAGGATTTCAAAAAAGATATTACCAAATAGCGGCTACTAAATTAGCGTGGCAGGGAAATGAATCATTGTCTTGTCAGCAGAAAAGACAATGCTAGCAAGATTATTTTAATGAAGAAACTAACATCTACCATTCTTATACAGCTTATTTACTTTTAAAACGGTGTTCTTCAAAACGGCCGAAGGAGGAAATAGAAGTTTGAAAAGCAAATGGTTCACTTCCAATAAAAAAAATCAAGATTTGTGTCCCATCATATTGTTCGAAAGAAATGTTATCGAAAAGAGCCGAAAACATAACAACCAAAAGACGGTGGACACCAAACAAAAACTAGATTAATTCTATATGGTATAAAAACACACCAATTGGAATAAATTAAATCTGACTCATCTAGGGTCAGAAAAAATTGGATTCGATACAAAAAGGAAGCAGATCTAATTATTCAAATAGAACATCAACTGCTAGCAATTTGTCAAATGGTAGTGGAAATTTACAAATTTACTTGCAACTACTAGTTCTCTGGAGCCATACAAGAAATTAAATGAAGGACATCATGTAAAGATAATTTCCTCCTTAAGGAAAAGCACCGCGATCACATCAATGCCTTCAACATTCAAATTATTGAGTATCTCATGGACAAATACGGCTATTTCAACTGAAAAAAATGATTATAGTAATTGTATATTAAATTTTTAAAATAAATAGTTCCTTAGTTTTTCAATATCTTATTTGTTGTATAATTAAATGAATAGAACTCTTGGAAATCGTTATTAATGATATTCACGTGGTTTAAATACTCAACAAGTTATCAAATAATTTCATTCGTCTTATCGGACTCGCAAAATTCAGTTTTGATAAAATGTTT
The DNA here is from genome assembly GCA_935421215.2 of Melolontha melolontha. NCBI lineage: Eukaryota > Metazoa > Arthropoda > Insecta > Coleoptera > Scarabaeidae > Melolontha > Melolontha melolontha. Next base: position 158,732,868 of record OW285237.1, on the reverse strand, counting down.
CGTATCAACATATTTAATTATGAATAATCACGATTCTACTCGTTGTATTATATGATAATACATTTCCTACTAATTTTCCCACAAATGAACAGTGGTATCGACTTCAGGAAAGATGATTTTCGCCAACTTATAATACATTAAATAATACGTGTTGGTTGGTCTTTTTGCTCTCGCTTGATAATGTTAATTGTGCATGTAGTCAATTTTATGTTTTATACCCTATATTTGAAAGCTATGTACCAAATAATAAAACTCGCAAATCAGATATTCCTGTATGGTTTAACAGCAGGATTATCAAGAATATTGTGATGTGAGTCATACAATGACGTTATCAGCGGTGCAACGTCAACACGGCCTAGCAACGTCTAGAAAAACGTCGATGCAGATGGATCGAAAAAATAGAACATGTGAGAGTTTTCCCTTGGATATAAACAGCACTCAAGAAGGATTGAATTTATTCAACGAGTAATTGCCGTCGTGTTGATATTGTGATATAAATGTGAAACAAGTATTGAAATAAATACTGTTATTATTAGTTTTTAGTTATTAAGTGCAATATAGTGTATTTTGTTTTATTATTAATATAGTGTTTTAAGTTACTGTTAGTTTTATTTAAAAAAAACCCAGAAAGACAAATATTTCACAGACGAAGGACAAGTAATTTACAATATTAACTTAAAGATTCGTTATTTTAAACGTTTTAAAAAAATTAGGTAACTTATTATAAAATTTAGTAAGGAGAACACAATACAAGTTAATATTCTTTTGAAAATATCTTTCCAGACATGTAGGCACATATTTCATTTTATTATAGAATCATCAGTACATGTTGCTAGAAATATACTTTTACCATCAATAACACCTTTAGTACATTACAAAAGTCATCCAGAAAAAGCGTAAAACAACATCCAGCGTCGTTGGAGCGAGCATGTGATTAGAATGGAAGAAACAGGCTGGTCAGGAGAGAGCTAGAAGAGAGGAGAATGGACAGAAGAAGTAGCGGAAGATCTGGAGAATCATGGATAGAAAGGAGAGAACAATTAGGAAGAGATAGAGGGAAACTACAGAAGAAGCGAAATCTTTGGCCAGAGATCGGAAGAGTTGGAACAAATAGATAGATGTAAAATAAATAAGAAGATCCATTCCTTGCGGGCATAAGGATCATCGAAGAAAGAATGAAAGAATATTTAAACAAGGAAGAATAAAATGAATACATACACGTTTATCAATAACAAACATTTGTGTGCTTTACTTACTTGTGATACCAAGAAAAATACAAGGAATTTAATTTTCGATATTAAAAACGTTCAGAATAAAACATAAATTTAAATCACAACATCCTATTATTTTGACATTTTAATTATAGACTTGTTTGTTTACTTTTAAAACTTTAAATTAAACAACGCGATCTTAAATATAATTAATTGCCTGTGTAGAATTTTACTAGTTTTTAATTGTCTGTCTCTGCTGAAATACTTATCAATACAAATGAAGAAAAGTTTTATTAAATTGACTTTTTTCTTGGTCTAATCAATAAATACTTCTCTTCACAAGTACTAATTAATTTCTGCACTTTATAAATTCTAATATTTAAAACAAAAAATTCAGGGTGCATAAATTATTTGAAATGAAAATTATGATGAGTTTGGCATGATCGATATGGATTATTTAATCAATTTTATTTATATTATTATTTTTATCAATGCCATTTTAGGCGTCCTAGATCATAGAAACTAATGTCCGTGGACAATTTGAAACTATTTTCAGCTATTAACTCTATACATCATGAAATAATATTAGTAAGATATCTGAGTGATGTAGTATGAATGAACTAATTTTCAATATTTTAAAATGCACAGTTGTAATACAAAAGTATTTTTAATAATATAAAATATTACAAAAAAAATCTGGTGTGAAGAACACAATACAAATTCAATATTAATATATTCTCTTATATACGCTCGCGGTTGATCCGTAATAAGTAGTGAAGACACGATAATTCAGTTTCCAGAGATACGGCAGTGCCATCTAATGGAAACACTTTGTTAGTTCTGCAGTTGTTATGTAGACAGAGCTTGTTTCTTCGGCTGTTTGCTAATATGCAGCGCTGAATGTACTTCTACGCTCGGTTAATAATTTCTGAGAGATAGCGCATGGACGTACTGAGGAATCTTTAGAAAGATGAAATACGTATCTGCGTCTCTGGAGAAGGATACGTTAACAAAATATATTAACAATGAACTTGTATTTCGTTCTCAACACCAAATTTTTAATATTTTATTTTCTTAAAAATACTTTTGTGTTATGCAAAGTGACTATGTTTCAAATTATTCTGTTATGCACAGTTATTATGAGGTGCGGCAATAAAATAACAGACATATGCTGCTACAGACGAACTACGCATACGCCAAAGTTGTACGACTGATAACTGCGTGGCGTGAACCCTTCTCTTTCGGTTGCCGCCCCTCTCGAGTTTGCAGACAATAGTCTGGCTGCGACCTTCGTTTGTATAAGATCAATTTTTTTTGCATGAAACTTGGAAAAACCGCCACTAGTGTCAAGTCGGAGACTTGTCTTTTATTAAAAGAAGTATATGGCAATAATCACATGTGCGGGTATTTGAGTGGATCAAGCGTTTCGAAGATGACCGAGAAAATGTTGAGGATGACGCATGTCCATTCTTCCACATCAAAAATGGATAAAAATATTGAAGAAATCGGTAATCTGATCCGATTTGACCGTGGATTAACTATTGCGTTAACTGGGCGATTGCTGTAGAAATGCTGTAGAAATTGACAAAGAATAGGCAAATTTTACACAATTTATAAGAAAAGTCATGAGTTTTTCATCAGGACAACACATCAGTGCACAAGTCATTATCTGTGAAGAGATTTCTCGCCAACCATAACATCCCAGTGTTAGATCATCCACCTTATTCGCCTGACCTGGCACCATATTACTTTTATCTGTTTCCCAAAATCAAAAACTGCATTAAAAGGGACAATTAAGACAATTGAAGCTGTGACAGAAAATCGCCACGCGTTATGAACGAGCTCACAGAAGAAGATTTCCAGCACTGTTTTGTACCATGGAAAATTAGAATGGAGCGATGTAGGAATAGAGGAGGGGTGTATACTCAAGGGGATAATAATTAAATATGTGTAAATTTAAAATAATAAGTTTTACAGCATCAGTCTCGTTATTTTATAGCCCCGTAAGCATAGAAAAAAAAATCAACTCGTTCTTACTGTAAAGGTTTCTGGTCTTTGAGATAGCCACACCTTCTTCTTTTATTTCTATTAGGCACAGCATAACATCTGCATTGACCTGCTTAAGATCAGAATGACTTATGGTCACAGATAATTTCATCCGAGCCGTTATTTCTTCTAAAAGTCTAGAACGTTCTTCTAGAAGTTTAGACTTTTCCCGAATTTTCTCCTTCACAGCAATAAAAACTTCCACTTTTAGTGCTTCAGCGTTTTCTTTTAGTCGCTGTTCTAGAACTTTCACCATTTGTTCCAGACTTGTTTCGAAGCTTCTAGAATTTTCCAGTAATTTCTTTTCTAGATTTTTCTCCAGAATTCTGATGGTTTCCATGTTTCTTTATTCCATCTGTTCCATTTGGGCTTGCTCTATTATTTGCTGTTCCAAAGCTTTTACATTGTTCAGATTCTTTTGCTCCATTTATTGCATTTGAGTTTGCGAATTCTCTATTAGTCGTTGTTCCATACTTTTTGCACTATACAGATTCCTCTGCTCCATTTGTATTTATGAATCTATTCGCTGTTCCATTTCTATTAACAGTGAATTTACGCCAGCATTTTCACCTGGATCTTAGAAGAAGTAATTCTCTGGATCTTAGCCTTTTTTTGTAAATATATCTCAAAGTCGTTGTAGTATTGCCTTTTTACCGAATATATCTTCATACCTCGCCTCTAATTCTCGTTTCAAGTCAGCCGCTTTTAATTCAGTGAATTTTACTTTATTTGCCATGGCGATATTTAAAATAAACGTCTTTCGAAACTGTACATTTATTTAAGTGAATATTTAATTAACACTCAACTGTCCACTTAGTCCGTTATTTGTTAAATAACTTCACACCGACATCACTGTAAAATATTTATCTCTCTCAGTTTTTTTAAATAAATCTGACGGCATTTTAAACACACGCTATATTAACAAGAAAACGCACTAAATAAGTATTTAAAAACTAATAACTAGCAATAAGAGCATTTATTTCACAATATATATTTATATATGAGTATTTACATTTATATAATATCACACGATGGCGATTACTCTTTGAATGAATCCTCTCCCTCCATTTCAAGTTCTTATATAGTTAAAGCTTATTCGAGGGCCAGAAGCTCTTTTCTAGGAGGTACGGGAGACTTGATAACGTATTCGGCGCGTGATACCGCTCGCCTGACGTGTCGGATGACTGACATCAAATTACTATCGAATTTCCGGATGCATGGAATTTGTAGAGATTTTCAGAAAAACGACACATTGTTTATTTTATTTATTAGATTGACACTTGAATATGCCATACTTACATGGTCTTCTACCTATAATTCTCAAGTTAATCAGATAAAGTTTGGAAAATTCCTGTTCTTTCTCACGCAGGACTATTATCGAGAAGGAGTCATTATTTGTTACTAGAAAAATCCACTACAACAACTTTGTACGTTAGGAAAATAATCATTTTATTAAAATTTCTAGTTTTATTAGCAAATAATGTTTACAAGTCTAATTGTCTACAAGTTACAGACAATTTAAATTTTGAAGAGCTTCGAATAAATCAACATCAACCTATATATGTACTCTCATAGAAGAAACGTTTTAGTTAAATCTTCAATTTCAATACTGTGTTCCTAGGTTAATCAGATCTTTCATATATATGATAATTACTCTGATTCCCAAAGTAATATAATCAACAAGCATATTGGATTTTTTCTGAAAATATATATAGCTACGACCTTAAACATCTTTTAAAGGGCGTAAGACCTTCGCAAAATTATGTGACAGTTATCCAGTGGTTTTCCTATTGTCCCGATCTGAGCCTGCTCGAGAATTTGTGGAAAGTTGTTAAAGCGAAAATAGCAAAAAGCTATGTAAAAAATATAAATAATGATAAATGAGCCAAATCATCTTTAAATTCGAAAATCACTTGCTTGTTACTGACCGCTGAAGATTTCACAATGTGAGTTAATAATACGCTAGCAACTTATGCCTTACATCTGAAAATACTAAAAAGTTTGAATTTCCGCTGTTTAGTTAAAATAATTTAAGGAAATTTGAGATAAAACCGATTTTAAATTTATTTATTCACAACTGATTTACAAATCGTACGCATATTAGTATTTAGTGGGCCCCTTTAGCTTTAATAACTGCTGCACATCTTTTTGGCACCGATTCCACTAACGTCTGATAAGTCTACGCTGGCATGTCCTTCTATACTTGTTCGATTTTTTTTGTAAAATAAATCATTTATGTTTTTTATGTAGTTTTTGCCGTTTTCGTTTTCACGACTTGCCATAAGTTTGCATTAAGTTTGGGCTCGTACTCATGTTGAAACTGCAATATAACAAGAACTTCCGAGAAATTCCGAGAATGTCTATATACTGAGAACCAATATATGGAACCAATCCCTGGCCATGAAAAGCAGACCCATAGTATAATATTTCCAGCTGTGCTTTGTTGCTGTTCTGGTGTATTTTGGATTAAATGTTTGTCGTTTCGGACACCAACTATAATTTTTCTATTTTAATTTCATTGGACCACAGGATATTTTTCCTATGATCTACGATCCAGTGGACGTGAACTTTGGAACACCATCATTTGATTTGGTTTTGATACCATAAGCTTTTACTTAGCTGATCGTCCTCTTTCGTTATGCACCTCCTGCTTATTGTTCTTACAGATATTTTTAAGGTACCAACATCAGAAGCATAATGAATTTCAACTGCCGTAGTGTAAGGGATTAGCTTCGTTAGTTATTTCGATATAGTGATCTATCAGCGATCTTATTTTTGCTGTTAGCGTAGCTCCGAGTGTATCTTCTAGTATCCTTTTTAAGTTATAAAAATACTTAATTGTATTATTTACCATCTTTTTCAACTGTGTATGGTGCTAGTAATTTGATTTTTTTGAGAATTTGTGCTTAAAATACAAGTGTATTGTAATTTTCTTATAGATGCATTGCTACTTTAATAGTTTACTTCAATTCAACAGTCTTGCTTAATATAAAATGTAATAAAACTCAAATGGATATACTTTTCTGTATAACTCTTCAATTGCAACTAAATAATTTTTACTTTATTTTCTTGTTTACTACGCGTATCCAGTGCAGTGGTTTTATCTTTACTTTTTACGAGAAATTTTCTTGAGAACGTCTGGGATTAGATGTTCACAAGATTGGTACAAACAATAAAAACATCTCAAAAATATTTGTTACTCAATTTTCCAGAAGAAATAACTAAAAACTATTTTTTAAGTTACATGGGAGGGGAAGGGGTATGTTAATTATACCGATAGGAGCAGCTCGGAACGGGCCATAGTCAACAATGAGTGGCAACAGCTACGCGCCGCAGCTTCAAATGCAGTTAAGAATTTAGTAAGACTTAAACCGCGCAAGGATATAGTCGTTTGCATATTCGTTCTGCATACGTAATTTGCCCATTTGTTTCATACACAATAAGGTCCAGTTTATTATTATTAATGTATTCTTAGCTGCTACGGAAAAGTAATTTTAAGTAATAAAAAAAACAATAACGTTTTCTAAAAGATAAAACGCATTATTACTGGAATTGAAACCATACAACAGACCAGAGTATCTACTTTGTATAACTGTAATTACATATTCACTGTTATGACAGTTTTATAAACATCGTATAAAAAATGTATATTTGCCTTAAAAAAATAAACAATTTATTTACATCAAATACATTTCCAGACAATTTTAAACTTTTAAGGGACAGTTCTACAATACACTTTAACCCATCAATTATATCGTCGAATAACCCGAATAAGGATAAAGTTTAGTTAAAACTTCTACAGTGCCTAATTTAATAAAATTTGGAATATATTGCAGTATAACTTAACACTACCATAATAGATAAGTTGAGTTTTGCACAAAGGTTGGTATAAATATTTGAAATCGCAGTACAACATAATACAAACTTATTTGTTGTGAAATGTCTTTTTTGGTTCGAAATTATTTGTTGACTGCTAGAAAATTAGAACTTGTACGATTACAGAGAGAAATTTTGAAAAAGGAACATGACATGGAGCAAGAAAAATAAAGTTTAGCAATTGAACTTTCAAAAATTAAATTAGAGCAAACAAAGTATTGTACTTGCACTAAGTTATAGATTTATTATAAGAAACATATAATATATACAAACAATCGTTATTTTATTTATTGTCTTCACCAAATTATATGAATTTGTTGTGTATATTAAAAATTTAAAGTTAACAGAAGATTAGAACCAAAACAAATAAGGCAGTCGAATGTATCTCGCAAAAACTTGCTACAAAAAGATGAAAACACATTCAAATGTATTTAATTGAACATACATTTTTATATGCATTCGACCAGCGGACTTATGTTGCGCCGCGGAGTGGCTTCGTACACACGTTGCCACATCGCATTACGTTCCATACGTACGAATTATTGCCTATGGCCCGTAGCGGGCTGGACCTATCGGTATATCAGTTGCTTAAAATGTCATTCGTAAGAAATGTTTGTTTATTCATTTTATCTTAATAAATTATAAATTTCTACAGCATATTATAATAATACGAGGGCGATTCGTTAAGTATCTTGCATTTCCGCCTAATGAGTAGAGAAGTGGGAATATAGACGTAATCGTTGCACTGCGGTGTGGTCTGGCAGTGCTAGTGAGATACTCGTTCGGAGATTCTTTCGTTCGATTTCACTCGTTTGAAATGGTTGCAGCAATTAAAAATTCTGCCGACTGTGAATTGCGTGCTGTTATCCGATTTTTGCATCCAAGAAAGTCGAAGGCTGCTGTGATTTATGGTGAACTTTGTTCTGTTTATGGTGAAAATGTCATAAGTGACAGTATGGCTAGAAGATGGTACCCTATTTTTCGAGAAGGATGAACTAATGTCCATGGTGAAGAACGGAGTGGAAGGCCAACTGTTGTGACGAACGAACTTGTGTATAATGTCGAAACAAAAATTCGTGAAAATCGGCGATTCACAATCACGGAACTGAGTGCCTTTTTCCCTCAAATTTCACGTACAGTTTTATACGAGGTTGTTACTGAACATAGGTTACCACAAATTTTTTCACAATGGGTGCCAATACTTCTTACCCAAGACCATAAAACAAAGGGAATGGGATCGGTACCAACTTTCTGACACGTTACAATGTTAAAGGTGCAGATTTCTTAAGTCATATCGTACCAGGTGATGAGACTTCGATCGCCTATGCCAACGTTGAGACAAAAAATACAGTCATTGTAGTGGGGTCGCTCTAACTCGCCTACGAGAAAATCTTCAAAGTGCCGTTGAAGTTTTTCTGCGAGAAAAGTCATAGTCACTGTCTTTTAAGACAAAATAAACACTGAAAACAGTGTGACAGCATGGTTTAATGCACAGGCAGCAGAGTTCTATTAAAAGGACATTAAAAAGACTGGTTCATGGCTATGAGAAATGTTTCAATCTTAATGGAAACTATGTATAAAAATAGCTGAATGTAAGGAGAATTAAGTTTTATATAATATTTTCATGTACTAGTGTTTTTTCAGTAATCAACCGGAACTTACTTTACGAATAGGCCTCGTATTTTGCAATACCGTTAATTTATTATTTTCTCTTGTTTGAAAAGTTGTGCTAATACTGACTACATTTCCTATAACTGGGACTACTCGTACAATAAATAAATCACAACCGAATAATAAAAAAAATATTAAATACGTGATCGTTAATTTTAGAGACGAGGATTTTTCAATACAAACGTCCAAAATGAATTTTCTATTTTTTATTTTGAAACACTAGATAAATCGCATTAGATTCTATTTAACGTATACATACCAAAATAGCAATTTGATACCGCAATACCAAATTGAGAATCCATTAACATATTCACGTAAACGGGATTAGATTAGAATCAATCTAGGAGCAAACGAAACTCAAAATTAGCAAATGTAATTTGAAACGCTGTTAGTATTCGCGTTTTCCTCGGAACAAAGTCATGAAATTGATGATTTAATTGGTATCTAATTATAAATTATTGTGCAAATAATGAATTAAAGGATCAAATTACGTAACTCTACCATGAATTCATATAACAGAATTATTCGATCGGATTCGTTATTTCGTAGGCGCCATCGCAATCGAGCCGTTCCAATAAAATTATACTCGATGTAGGTGTATAAGTGCATTAGTTGGATGATTATGTACGAAAATCGATAAATGTTTTGGTGACCATTATTCTGGATGAGAGAGCAAGCTCATTATGTTTTAAAAATGCGCATTGGAATCTCTAAAAAGAGAGAAATAAATTTTAATGATTCTATAATTCCCATGAATTTTTTTTAAAGGAATTTATTTTACCAATGTATACAGAAGTATGTACGAGGATATACCAAAATGTACTATAACTTCTTTCACAACTAGAATTTTATAACACAAAGAATAGAACATAAAACTCCGATCTCATGTACTTGTCCTCAAGTAGACTTTGATTTAACTTTTGACGTTTATTACAAATTAAATACTGAATTGTCAGTGTTTGACGTACTCATCGAAAAATTTAAAGTGGAGCAAATACATGCGATAAAATTTCATGTTCGGTTGTGTAAAACTCCAACTGAAACTTTTGAAATGATTAAAACTGCATACCCAGATGATAGTTTATCACGATGTAGAGTGTTCGAGTGGCATACGAAGTTTAAGGACGGTTGTGAATCAATGGAAGATGAACCTTGACGCAGGCAACTACCAACTGCATGGATTGATTCAAAAATTGTAGAAATTAACGACTTTATCCAAAATGATCGTCGGATTGGCATATATTTAATTTCTGACATTGTTAATATGTCGTATGTTTCCACTCAAAAAATTTTTCAAGAAGGTTTAGCCTACCGAAAGGTCGCGGCAAAAGTGATGACCGGTGAACAAAAAGCCAATCGACAATTTGAGTGACAATTTGTCGGCAGTGTAAAAGGCAACTGCAACATAATTCACTGTTCTTAAACAATATGATTACATGCGCCAGAGTTGGTTTTATCATTACGAGCTTGAATTAAAGTCTCAAGGTATGCAATGGAAGCACAAAGGCAGTCCAAGCCCACGGAAGACGAAAACTGCAAAAAACTGTGATGCACTTAATTTTTTTTGATAAACGGGGCGTTATTTATGATGACATTGTACCTAGAGAACATACAGTAATTGGGGAGTACTATTCTAATGTACTTCGAGGAACTCTAGAGGCAAAATTAAAGAAAAAACGGCCGCTTTATCAAGTCATCGGTTGGATCCTGCATCGATACAATACTACGACCAACAGATCAGCGATTTGTCAACGAACACTTGAAGAATTGGGGGTGAAAATTATGGTTGACCCTCCTTACCACCATTATGGTCCATTTGACTTCCATTTATTTCCTGAGGTCAAAAAAGAATTGAGAGGTTGAAAATTTGAGTCGAATTTAGAGCTCAACAATGCGGTGATGGGTATACTAAATACACACTCAAAAAGTGGTTTCTCAGATGTTTATGACAAGTGGACAAAACGATGGGACAAATATATTGCATAGAATGGAGAGTACTTTGTAGAATAGTTGAAGTTTTCTAAGTAAATGTTTCATTTTTGTATACAGGACCAGTCTCGTTATTTTCTGATGTTTCCTCGTATATGCACAAAAAAATCTATATTTTTTCCCAGAAACTTAAATTTCTCTCAATAAAAATTTATTTTTGTCTTTATTAATATATTTATTTTCTGGCATTTGCAGAATAAAGGCGAAACAGACAGGAACAAAAAGTCCTTAATCACAAAATAAATGAATAAACTCTAAACACCTATTTCGGTAAATTCACAAAATCACCAGTGTTATCTCTTATTATCACTTGCGATTTGGTGGAAAGCGTACTTTCTAAGGTTGTACCTTAACCAAAGACGTTTATCACAATTTTGATTTTTCAAATTGTTCTACTGAAGATGGCAACTTAGCTGCCGAAATACGTATTTAGAGATTATTGATTTATATTGCGGTTAGGGATTTTTTGTTTCTATCTGTTTCAGATTTCAAGCTACAGTTTCCAAAAATTCGGATCAGAATAAAGACGCTAAAACAACAATATGTTCTTATCATTCTTTTATAATGAACACTTGGATATTACGAACCTATTGTACTTCCGTGATGGTGCTTCCTTATAGTCGAGCTCGGTTGTAATATAAAAGAACCTTGTAAATAAGCCACGCATCACTCGTTATGTTATTTCTTATTTTCTTCAGACATGATAAAGATGTTCGTTATTTTTTTATCAATATCGTCCAAGAGCTCGAAAGTGGTAAAAAAAATTGACTTATATATATTTTGCTTGTTAGGGCGTTCAGGAAGCCCATTTGCCAACCGTAAAGTAATTATGTTGTACTTAATAAATACGAGGGTAGTTTATTATATTTACATACAGTGTGTATAAGCCAAATGGAATAAATTCATTATTTCGGTTACTGTACATATTTATAAAAAATCCCGAATCATGTATAAATTAACATTCTTCAACGTGAAAATGCGATCCCTACCTTCAACCCCCTTCGAATGACAGGTACAACCCCCATTTTTTTAAATGGGAAGTATAGGCTTGTGATATATCGTTGTAAAGGTCTCTTTATTCTCTATTCAAAAATGTTATAATTTTCATGTTTGTTGCAACAATTAAGATAGAATAAAATGAAATCATGTTGTTATCGAAATTCGCTACAATATACTCAAAAAATAAAATTTAATGCAAAATGTAAAGAAAAATTTAAAACGCCAGAAAAAAATTTGAATGTCAATGAAGTAGATGCTCATTTGCGTTTATAAAGATTTAATACCTACATCAAAGGCATCATTGCATTACTTACTTCCCGTTTAGGTCTTCATAATAAGAAAGTGAGTAAAAACCATACCAATGTGCTTTTTAGATGGTATCCGTGGCAACATTAGTTTGTTTAAAACGCCTTAGTAAATTGTTTTGTATTTAAAAGTTGTCATTTAAATTGACAGTTTGATCATTTTAGTTTGAATTTCGTAAAATACAATTCTGGGAAATGGTTAGATTAACGGAAATGCATAAAATAACAGTCATACAAATGATTGGTTACGGAGATAGAACCCGAACACAACAAGAAGTAACCCGCCTATTTCATGAGAAATTTCCTGATTTACCGCCTATAGCTCAAGGAACAATAAGTAAGATAGAGAAGCAGTTTCGAGAGTTTGGTCATGTAAGGCAGATAAAAAAACCAGCTGCCAATGCACTGAGTGATGAAATCAAAGTAGATGTGATGCTTGAGTTTATGGAAAACCCACATACATCGAGTAGACATGCATCCACTACATTAAATGTTAGCCATACATCGATAGTAAACATATTAAAAGAAAATAAAATGCATCCCTATAAAATGATATCTACTCAGGAGCTTATGGAAGACGATTTTGATAGAAGAACTTATTTTTGTGAGCGAATGATGGACATGCTGGATAACAATATTATCAATTTAGAAGACGTTATGTTTTCTGATGAGTGCACTTTTTCTCTTAGCGGTCATGCTAATCGGCAAAATTGCCGCTACTGGTCTACGGAAAATCCTCACTGGATGAGGGAAGAACACACACAATCCCCAGTAAAAGTTAATGTTTGGGCAGGTATTGTTGGAAACCATATCATTGGTCCCTTTTTAATTGAGGGCAATTTGAATGGCGATCGTTATTTGGCACTACTTCAAAATGATGTCATTCCAACCTTGGCAAATTTATATCCTGATCCAGGAAACCCTCAAGTTCCAATGAATACGATATGGTTTCAGCAGGATGGAGCACCACCACATTACCAACGCAATGTCCGGCAGTACCTCGATGCAATATTTCCCAATCGGTGGATAGGAAGGCGAGGATCCATAGAATGGCCAGCGCGATCACCTGATCTGACCTTACTTGATTTTTTTTATGGGGATATTTGAAGAGCATTGTGTACAAAACTAAACCTTTGGATTTAAATGACTTAAGAGAACGAATAACGCTTGCGATTAGGTCGATCACGCCTGATATGTTAAATAGTGTTAGAAGACAGTTTTATTTAAGATTAGGATGTTGCCAAGACGTTCATGGTGAACATTTTGAACATCTACTTCATTGACATTCATATTTTTTTTTGGCGTTTTAAATTTTTCTTTACATTTTGCATTAAATTTTATTTTTTGAGTATATTGTAGCGAATTTCGATAACAACATGACTTTATTTTATTCTATCTTAATTGTTGCAACAAACATGAAAATTATAACATTTTTGAATAGAGAATAAAGAGACCTTTACAACGACATATCACAAGCCTATACTTCCCATTTAAAAAAATGGGGGTTGTACCTGTCATTCGAAGGGGGTTGAAGGTAGGGATCGCATTTTCACGTTGAAGAATGTTAATTTATATATTAAATATGACATGTTTCGGGATTTTTTATAAATATGTACAGTAACCGAAATAATGAATTTATTCCATTTGGCTTATACACTCTGTATAGAGGTGGAACAAAACAGCAGATAGCTTTTAAAGACTAGTTTTTAGACGTATTCTCCACACTTTTGCACGTGTTCGAACCAACTCCGGAAGCAGTTATCACTCGTTTGTTGGTACAGTCAAAATTGCGTTTTTTAAAGCCAACTGCACCTTCCGACGACTGGACCCTATGACCACGAAGTTCGTCCTTGATTTTCGAAAAGCCATAGAATTCGTTGGGACTTAGGTTGGTACTGTACTGAGGATGGTCTAACAATTCGACGTTTTGCTAAAAATTCAATTGTCTTGCGAACTGTGTGCGAACTTCTATTGTCCTGGTAGAGGATAATTCGTCGTTGTGGGTTGGTTTCTCGGACCTCAGCGATGACTTGCGGCAAACAAATGGTTGTATACCAATCGGCAGTAACAGTTGTTTGATCTTGTAGAGAAATTGTTGCTACATGACCTGGAGATCCAGAGCGGATGACTTTTGTCGCCTTTTATTCACCTTGGAACACCTAAACATACGACTGGCGTTTATTTTCTGGGTCGTATGAGTAATTCTAAGATTCATCACCACTCACGATCTTGTACACGTTTTTAGTGTTTCCTGCGTTGAAGCGGTATATAGTTTTATGACACCAATTTTCCCTAACTGTTTTCTGTTCTTCGGTCAACAGATGCGGTATCCAACGAGAAACTAATTTTTTTACGCACAATTCCTCAAGCAAAATTTTTAGTAATGATGTCTTTGAAATCCCCAATGATGCCTAAATTTCGCGATATGTCACATGTTGATCATCGTTGATGAACATCATCGATGTTTTTCTGAGTGACTGCCGTTTTTGGTGCACCTGCTCTTGGATCGTCGCTAAGACTAATCCGTCCACGTTTCAATTCTCCATACCAACGAGAAATTGTTGACTGTTGTGGTGCTTAATTATCACAAACAAAAACCAACTCGGCGAGGCATTCTTGTTGAGATAGTTGTCTTTGAAAATTATTTCGCGAAAATTTTCATGGGCTAATTCCATTTTTCCACTAACTTGTCAACTTTGACAGTTTATTGTAGCTATAACAGTACACGTATAGCATTGAAACTTTGGATTTAGGCTAATTAAAGATGGCGGTTAATTTTTAGTACTGACATTTTATTAGTGTCGCCCTCAGTGTCCCGATATGCAAAATGTAAGAGACATCCCTCGTATATGTATCGATTAGGTTTACTTCAACTATATAAATTTGACTTGTAGAATACCAGGAAGCAATTGAAAGAAACAATTTTAACATAATTTATATTATCTTTCATAAATTTAATTAAAAATATCCAATGGATATAATGAAGTTCCAACATCTACTCCTATGACGATTATTAATTAATTAAAAATATATGGTAACAACTTTCAATACCCGGAAATTATGATTGTTGAAACAGACGGACAAGAAGTTGTATTGACTAACAGTATAGAAAATAAAAAACCTACATCGTGCATCGAATAATTTTGCAAATAAAAGCAAAATACGAAACAGACAAACATATAGTCGTACAAAACAATATACGAATCTATCCTTAGATACGTATGTGGAGTCTAAGCGAGAAGAAAGCAAGATTGGAGCGACGGAAATGAATTTTTTTAGGAGAATCAAAGGCGTAGCTACAAACGCCAGAATTAGAAATGAACAAATAGGACACGACCTCGGAATTGACACTATTGAAAAATTTGTAGAACAAAAGCAGCTCTCCACCATCCAGGAGACGTCTACATAGGACGAGTAACGCGCTAAAAGGATCTAGTAAACCAAAACATCGGGAGAAAGGAAGAAAGGGAGAATTAGAAAGACATGGGATAACACACTTGAGATTTATTTACACCGTTACACCCTAGGCGGAAAAAGCGACTTGTTTAAATATTGATTAAATATATATTAAAATATATTGAATTTTATTAATTGACGTAGCAGACACTTCTTGGTGAAACATTTTGTAATTAACAAATTATTATAAAAACACACTTGGCTATTTCACAATTTTTTATTAGATCTATTTCTAACATATGTTTCGGCTGTTATGCCATTGTCAAAGAGTATCTTAAAACTAACTTACAATACGTGTCCTTTTAACTTTTATACCTATTTTTTAGTGCTAGGGTGCTGGTTGGGACATATTTACAATCACGTCTATTATGGGGGTGTTAATAAATTCTAACTGTGTATTCGTAATTATTCTATTTTGTTTTTGTGATTTTTTAATTGCTAGTATTTCTAATAAATCTAGTCTTCTACTTTTTATTACGTTATGTAACACGGTGGAGCTACTAATGTCGGGCAAATGGCTTTGTTCGATACAGTGTGACGAAAAACCTGTGTTTTTATTACTATACTTTACGTCTCTTACGTGTTCGGATATGCGTTTTTTAATGGATCTTCCACTTTGCCCTATATAATAGCAGAAAATAATGGATACAATCCCAACATAGTAGACAAAATATTAAATCGAAAAGAACAAAAGAATATTCAGAAAAAATTCTTATATCCGGAAATAAAAGAAAATAAACCCATTTGGCACGCAATTACATATATCCCCCAAATCACAGACAAAGTAAACAAAATATTAAGAAAATTAGATATTCAAATCATATGTAGCAATAAAACAAAATTAGGTACAATGTTAAATAATAACAAAGATAAAATAGAAAATATAGAAAAATCAGGAGTATACACAATAAAATGTAATGACTGTGAAGCTATATATATAGGGCAAAGTGGAAGATATTAAAAAACGCATATCCGAACACGTAAGAGACGTAAAGTATAGTAATAAAAACAGGTTTTTCGACACACTGTATCGAACAAAGCCATTTGCCCGACATTAATAGCTCCACCGTGTTACATAACGTAATAAAAAGTAGAAGACTAGATTTATTAGAAATACTATAAATTAAAAAATCACAAAAACAAAATAAAATAATTACGAATACACAGTTAGAATTTATTAACACCCCCATAATAGACGTGATTGTAAATATGTCCCAACCAGCACCCTAGCACTAAAAAATAGGTATAAAAGTTAAACGGACACGTATTGTAAGTTAGTTTTAAGACACTCTTTGACAATGGCATAACAGACGAAACATATGTTAGACATAGATCTAATAAAAAATAGTGAAATAGCCAAGTGTGTTTTTATAATAATTTGTTAAAATATATTGAATGATGTACGCTTAGAGTTTTCGACATAATTTTCGGAATAACCAACACAAAAAGTATAGTATTTATATATCTCCAAATGCATATTTATTCTGGTGCGAATGTTCCAAACGTGGCGGAGTAAGTAGTAAAATATGAAAGCACGCAAACTTTGCTTTTGAGTGATCTATATTCTTACAGCATCCAAATCAAAAAACGATTTAAATTTTTAAAAATAATTCCAAGGATGTACTTTTTTAGCAATAGCTCATAAAAAAAGAAACATATTGGTTTCTCAACAGCTTTGTAGCTTTTCAAAAATTTTAGATAGACAATGATAGACAAAAATGTCATCATTATCAAGAATGATTCGAT
Organism: Melolontha melolontha; assembly: GCA_935421215.2. Lineage (NCBI taxonomy): Eukaryota > Metazoa > Arthropoda > Insecta > Coleoptera > Scarabaeidae > Melolontha > Melolontha melolontha. Next base: position 158,715,569 of record OW285237.1, on the reverse strand, counting down.
TAAGTTATTATCAAAAATAGGTATGGAATATATTCCAGCACCCTACAATTCCACAAACTTTCATCAAAATCTGAGCGTGTGTTTAGATTTTTCTTATGATCGCTCTCTTACCTTTTCCGCTCAGAATCAGCGGCCAAACATATTTTTTAGTGTCATTTTTTAATTACCTTAAATTTAAATATTCATTTTATATCGTGATCACAGAAGCGACTGTTTAACAAGCTCACGAATTTTTCCTTCAAATACTTACCTTCCCAAAAAGGATCTACTATTAATTTACGGTTTTCTTTCATACTCGACTTTATTCTTGGGAATTTCAAATATTACTATACTTGCTACTAAGATTTCGGCTGGAACCGCGTCCATGTGATTGGTTCCGTCTTGGTCGAATGTTGCAAGTTTCAAGTGCTGGGGAGGGAACAGTGGTTCCATTTCGAAATTTCAGAAGCAATCATGGACAATGACTGCGACAGCCACAGGCCAGATTACTACGCTGAATATGGCATCCCTGCATGATTATTTTTACTTGGATATTGAAGAATTTTTTGTATTATTTATTAGTAATATAAACTCCACTAATAAATATTTGTACTTTTCTTATTTTACGAGGGCGGGTTGATATATAAGTTTTCCAACTCTATAAAATAAGAGTAAGAAACGACAGGATAATGAAGCCAGTCTTAGAATTAAGTAAATTTATTATACTATACCACTAATGTACCGTCAAATGAGGCTACTTTGATTAATTTTAAAATTCAAACGCTTGTATCTCAGCAAGGTTAAATGTAAAAAATATGAACGAAAATTTATAGTGAGGACTAACAATATTGATTAGAACGGCACGATAGAAAATTAACAAATACTTGTCAATTCCGAGAAGAAAAATAAAATTTGGCTTATCGACTTTATATTCTGAATGGGGTTGCTTTGACAATCCTCACTTTTTTAACTGAATATAAAAGTGTCCTCCTACGGGATGCCAAAACAGAATAAATGCCCTACTCATTACTTTTAAAATTACCTAGAATGTTTCAAAGTTCAGTAGCGTGATTTTGATTAAACGGGTTTGATAACATTTAGAAAAATTGCTCCTTTTGGTACGGTTGTTACCATCGGTTTGGATTTTTTCCATTCTTTAATAGTCTTGCGCCATGCGGATTTCATTGTTGGGCGAAGGAAACCAACGTCTAGAGGTTGTGAGATGTGTATGGAATTGCACAAGGCAAACGAAACTTATCTTGTAAGATTCACATTTTTCTAATACATCTACATCAAGTGAGACGATAAGTTATCGCCAATCAGTACCTTTCGTCCGTCGAGCCTATTAGCATGAGGTAAGGAACATGTCATAAACCAATCTCTGAAGGTAAGTGCATTTATCCATCCACTTATTGTACTGTTGTACCTGCTACCACAACTGCAGCATGACTCGGTACAGCATGGATAACCAACAGTGCCCCTTTCCTCCCATATATTGTACAGATGCAAATTGTAAATGAAGTAAGGCGGCAATTAAATCCCATAAATCATGATAGTGATGCAACTTTTGGAGTAATTCATAACTTTTCCGGAATATTTTACACCCCGCAGGTAAACACATTTTTTCTTCCCAGGATCATTTGATAGATTAGACTAGATAGATCATAGTTAAATATGTGTGACGATGGTATTCCCTTTGAAGGTTGTCAAAATATGAGTTTAATGAATCCCGAGCCACTGCAGCTTTTGCTTTTTTAATGCTTGTTGCAATTCTCTGGCAAAACTCATTTTTGTGGCGTTTTAGAACGCTGAGTACCCAATCGATTCCGAATAAATTATTTGAGAACTTCCTTACTGGTTTCCCTTGTTGGTCTAAATATGATTTCGCAAACAGTGGAAAATCATAATCAGCACAAGTGGCCGGTGATCTTGAAATGGCTACTTCTTCCGAATGTATAAATACTGTTTGTCCATCCGGAGTAGAACCATGCATGACCTTATATTTGTTGTATAAGGTGCCAAAACGAATTATATAGTTTAAAGCTGCTCCGTTTCTGCTCAATTTCCCATCTGTGATTTTTTCCAGGGCTTCTTCTAAAGTCTCCTGCGTATAATTTTTATACTCTCGCGCACCCACAGACTTCTTGTAACGTCGCATCATATTGTACTAAAGCTGCAAAAAATAAAACATGAGTCGTTTTGATAATATTATCAAAATGACTCATGTTTTAGTATTTCCTACATACTATCTACCTAAGTAGACCTCGGGGTGCTGTTGACAATTATAAATGTCGCCCCGTATCCTTACTAAAAGTAGCCCCATTGGGTAATTTTCGAGATAGATACCACAATGGCCGTCATCGGTAGAAAACAATACTACGATTATATCCCAAGAAATCATACTATTACACTAGTTTAGTAAAAGTAAATAGAATTAATACCCACTCTTGCACCAAGGAAGTTTTGTAACATATAATTATATGGACACTTGCAGCTAAACTAAGGAAAATATGTTTTTCACCGAAACAAATTCATGTCTAGAGGAAAGATTGTCGATATATCAGAGTTGCCATTCCAAAAACAAAAATTAGCTCAGAAATTTTCGAGATTTTATTACAAAACCATTTATAAAAAGCTATCGTCAAGGTCACCCCGTCTTTTGAAAGTCGCTCCATTTGACGGTATATAGTTATTTTTACACGTAATCACCATTTAGTGCAACACATTGCTCCAAATGCTAAATCCATTTATTCGGTCCGTTGATGAAAAAACTTTCCTCTTTACTATTGATCCAGGAACGACCAGAAATCCGAAGGTGTCAAAACAGAAATGTACGGAGGGTAAGAAACAACCGTGAATTTCAGGCACGTCCGTCCTCATCGTTTCGTTACTGCAATGCGGTCTAGTTTTGTCGGGCTGCAAGATACAATTCGTTAGTGATCGTAAAATTTACATCTCAGAAAACGGTGAGCATGATTTTCTGCAATTATGGAATTCTTTTAAATCTTCGCACACCTGAAGATGACGTGAGGATGACAATCTTCGATTGACTGATACTTGTTTTCGGAGTCATAATGATGAACCCAAGATTTGTCACCGGTTCATGAGAAAATCATCTCCTTCACGTCTATACTGGTTAAGCAGATCTTAACAAAGGGCAAGACATTCATTAATTGTTACAGGACCCATTTGGCGCAATTTTTTTTTATAATGCATCTTCTGTACGATGTACCGGACTCTTTCTTGACTAATAGCTAATTACCGGGAAATTTGTTTTTACGTAACTCGACCATTTCCTTGAATCAGTGCATTCCCTTGTCTTTCATTCTTCTTATAAGTCACTGCTATTAGTCGACCTGATCGTTTTTTTAAACACCTTCAGTTTGCCTCCATAACAGAGTTCTGTACATCGACCCACTGGCGAACATTCTTCACATCCCTACAGTCGTTGCCATAAACAGCTTTCAAACGAGAGTAAACACACAATTCATAACCTTGCAGCGTTAACACAGATCTAACACGGATCGTTATTTGGTACGCATCTCAAAAATCGAACTCATGATAAATGACATTGTTAATCAGCGGCGCAACACATGAAAATGAAACTTTGCGACGAGATTTTCGAAATTACCGTTTGCAGGCTAGAATTTGTTTCTATTCTCACTACTAACAGAATGGGGTATTTGATACCCTATTTATCAATCCGCCCTCGTATCTTGGTGTCCGGACACGTATTTGAGTCACAGTACGTTAGTCAACAAAATATTGATTTTCGTTCCTAGTTCCTTCGTATGATATCGTAGTCAAAGAATTTCGTCTGTTTTCCTTTATCTGAACAGGAAATGACATTATACACCTTCCTTGATAGAACAAGACAAACAAATTGAAAAAAAAATACTACGCAAAATATTATAATACAGGAACATGTTTTCAATCATGTTATGTTGTACTTCACATGAAATATTAATAAAACTGTGAACGAATAAAACTATGAAAATATATTTATTTCATCCTTTGTAACATTCTCCTATATACATGTTTAAAATTACATATTTTTAAACTCAGTAGCTTTTAAAATTCCAAATAATTCAGTTGCAGAAATAATCCAGAGTATATTATGAAAGTAGGTTGCGTATCGGTGAAAATTTTTCAGCTTTTCCACTAAGGAAACGCTGTTATTTCAATCAATTAGTCCACGTTGAAGAACAAGTAATTCTCAATACATATCAAATCTTAATGCTCAAGGAAATAACGATAGTAAACAATACTTTGCTAGATTTTTAGGTTATGTGCTCACGCATTTTATTCGAAAGTTTTGCAAGGAGCACTGTTGTTAAAGGAAGATTGTCGAATCTGACAGCTAACTACCAGTTGCAATTTTTTAGTCACAAACCCGAAAATGCTGCGATCATGAGCAATGCCAGTTACCACTCTTGTAAAGCTGAACTACATCATCCACTAAAAAGACTATGCAGTTTTGGTTGCAATGGTTGAAACAGAAGCCGTTTCAGTTTAGAATCTATTTTAGATTAGATTACTTGAGGTGTGCACCGAGCGTATTCCACTGCAACCCCTTTAGGCTTATTGTCGTCTTTATGCCTCGTTAAGTACTTTCTTTAGCACTGCTTGTTTAGCTAAGCTTGGAGCTTCGAGGGCTGTTTTTTATATAGTTTCACATTAGAATATTGATCTTCCATTTTTAAGAAAGGTTTTCTTGTCAAGCCTTCGCTTTCGCATAGTACATGAAACGCGGTTTGCTCTTCCTCTTGGCAGAATCTAGATACAGTTTCTGTGTTAACGCCCATGTTATTCTTTCTAGGAAGGTCAAATTAACAGCTAAGAAAAATCATTCGTCCATTATAAATTTAAATTTTCATCCACGAAAGGTTATGCTATGCATTTTATTGGATTATGAAGAAGTTGTAAACCATAAACTATTCGTACCCAACCAAATGATAATGTTAAACAGGTATTGCTCCCAATTGGATAATTCAAACCTAGCAATTATAAAAAATCGTCCGGAATTGGCTAGTTGCATAGAGAAAGTTTTTAATTACAATAGTACTAGACCTCGTATTGTAATTTATAGTGTAATAATTGTCATGCATCAAATCACTTTACTTGTCTGACCTCGCATTCTTTGGCTTCTTAATTTGACAAATGCAAAATTCCCATAATAATATTAGCATCTCTACTTCAAAACTCCCTAAGAACCCTTTATTGTTAGATAGAATTTTTACAGTAAAACATCGGCCTGTTGGAAGTCTTTTATTTTCTGAATGTAATATTATATATTTTATATATTATAATACATAATATGCATATTTATATTATATAATATTTGAAGAAACAAGTTTAACAATACTATGTATAAGCGAAACAAAAAAGAAAGGCCAATGGGAGCAAGTACTAGATAATGACCACATATTACTGCATAGCGGAGTAAATTCGTGTAATAGAGGAGTGGCTGGACTAGGTGTAATAATACATGGAAATTTAAGAAGCAACATAAGTAAACTGGAAAGCTATATCGGAGCGCATATTAGTAGTGAAACTTAAAGACAGTAAACAGAAGGTAATGACAATATTAGCAGTGTATGGTCCTAATGACAATGACAAAGTAGGAGAAAAAGATAAATTCTGGGAGGAGCTGACATTTGTAATGGATGAAGCCAAAGGAATATTGTTTATCGCTGGGGATTTCAATGGCAGAATAGGAAAAAAAAACGACGGTTATAAGGCAGTTATGGGAGAACATGGAGAGGAAATTAGAAATGATAATGGAAAAAAAATTTGGACTTGTGTTTAAACCATGATCTCGTAATAACTAATTCATTCTATAAACACAAGGATATTCCAAATATACGCGTGTGCAACACAATAGAGGGGAAAAATCTATAATTGACTATGTGCTGGTAGAAAGGGAAAACAGAAGAACTGTCTTAGATGTAAAAGTTAGGAGAGGGGCGGAGATACATAGTGATCATTATTTTGTAGTAGCTAGAATCAGAGAACTAGAAAATAAACATGACAATGGAATTAAAATAAAGAAAATAGAATTCACATCAATAAAGACATATAAATTAAAGGAACAAGAAATATCCAGAAGATATGAACAATTAGTTAGAAAAAATATTGAAGGGAAGTTAGAGATAACAAATCTGGACAATTTATAAGAAAAATGGAATATGTTCGAACATATAGTTGTAGAACCTGCCTGTGATATATGCGGAGTATACAAAATATGGAAGCACAAGGAAGCAGAGTGCTTGGTGGACGAATGACATAAAAGAGGAAATCAAAAATAAAAAGAAGTTGTGGAGAAAGTACTTAGCAAATAAGAAAACAGAACAATACATAATGTACCAAAGACAACGGAAACGGGTAAAAGAATTAGTGTTAAAAGCAAAAGCAAATAAATGGAAAGAATTTGTTGTAGAATGGAGAGAGATAGCACTGGTAATCAGAAACTATTCTATAAAGTTTTGAAATCGGGCAGAAGAGCAAAATCAATAGATGATGGAAACATATATAATAAACAGCAAGAACTAATCACTGATGAAAAAGAGGCAATGAACAGATGGAAGGAATACTTTGAGGAGCTACTCTGCAGCAAAGAACACAAAAATGTGGAGACTGTTATAGAAAGTGGAAATATAGCAGATGAGGATTCAGAATTTACTCTAGAAGAATTAACTGATATAATAAAAAAATTGAAAAATGGAAAAGCTCCTGGAAATGACAAAATAGTGGCAGAAATGATTAAGAACATTGGTGAAGTAGGAACAAAGATACTTCTGGACATCATTAATATTGCGTAGAAATACGAAAATATACCAGAAGATTGGGAAGTGGCACTAATAACACCGATATACAAAAAGGGAAATTATAGAGATTCTAATAACTACAGAGCTATAACATTACTAAGCGCAGTGGTTAAAATATATGAGCAGTTAATTAAAAATAGGCTAAGACCATTAATCGAACCATCACTATCGGAATCGCAAAGTGGATTCAAACCCGGAAGGAGCACGCAACATCATATATTTACACTAAAATAAATAGTTAATAAAAGATTGCAACAAGGGAAAAAGGCATATTTCGCATTTATTGATTTAGAAAAAGCCTTTGATAGAGTACCAAGATATGAAATATGGAAAGCTCTTGAAAAAAGGGTCAACAAAAAAATAATACGGAATATCCAACGGTTATATCAGAACAACGTAAATGATATAATAAGGCGGAACATGAGATCCGAGGGATTTGTATTTCAAGATGGGTTAAAGCAGGGCGGAGGATTAAGTCCCGTACTGTTTAGTTTACTGTATTTATGGACGATGTAATAAGAAAATGTTCAATGCAGAAGAAAAAAATTCAAATTGGGTACAGAAATCTAGAGAGGATACAAGTAGCTGAGGCAGCATTCGCAGATGACATAGTACTAATAGCTGAAAATGGAAATAACCTGCAAGAAAGTATAGATATATGGAACGAAACACTTAAGAAAAAAGGAATGAGTATAAATAAAAATAACACAAAAGTAATGACCACAGGTGAAGAACAACTAAATATCCAAATTGAAGGAATAACTATTCAACAAGTAAATGAGTTTCATTATTTAGATGTCCTGATAGAAAGCACTGGGAAAAATGAGTCAGAAATTAATGAAAGAATTGAAAAGGTAATTGTATTACACAATGAATAAGAACTTCATTATGAAAAAAGAAATATCACGACACACCAAGATAAAAGTATTCAAAGCAGTCTACAGAGCAGTTCTGACATACGGATGTGAATCATGGGTACTTACGTAATAATAGACAAAAAAGCAAAATCCAGGCTGCAGAAATGAGATATCTTAGGAGAGTGGGAGGCGTAACTAGGAAGGATAAAATGAGAAATACACAAATACGAGAGGAACTGGAGATACAATCGATAATGGACTTTATTGAACAGCGGCAACTACATTGGTGGGAACAGCTAAAACGAATGGGGGGACACTAGACCAGTAAAGCTAATATATGAAGTCAAAGTCCAGTATAAAATGAAAAGAGGAAGATCGCGACAAGTATGGGAGGATGTCATTGCAAATAGCATCCAGAAGAGGGGGAAAGAGCTGGAAAGAAGCAAAATCACTGGCCAGTAACCGAAGATTATGGAGAAATTTTGTGCATAATTTAGATTAGACTGTACTTACCCGACACCCTTTAGGGTAAAAGTGTTTTATATATATATATTTACATATATATATATATATATATATATATATATATATATATATATAATATTATAATGTACTAGATTCGTATTTGAATTTGAGGTTAATCGTTTTCAATAATTATTTACTGATCCATTAAAAAGATTTGGACGTGGTAAAAAATGCTATCATATCCTGTGCTAAGAGTCAATTTTCCGAAAATTATTTTCATTTGTGGATGATAAAATTAAATACAAATATACAAGAGATTAAAATTAAATTTAGATCCAAAAAATGCAAATAAATACTAAATGTCTGCGCCTTATTATTAGCCACAAATTTAGCCTAAAACCATTTACAACCGTTGCTTTGCTAAAAGAGAGAATTTAGTGAACACCCAGCAATGCTCATAATAAATTAACACAAACATTATATTGTTTTATTTAATATTTTTTATGAAAACTAGCTGTTCGATTATTTGTTTGTTGTATTTATTCAATTCGTTTTCCCGATTTTTATTAAGAGTAACTTGAAAGCGAAAATAAAAATCAAGTAGGACCATAAGCATACAATTATAGTTCCAATCAGGTACATTGTACTCATATATAGTACACATCTTAGATGAAGTGGTTTGAGTTTATTCAAGAGCAGATTTACATGTCAATTAATAAAAAGGTATTTTTAATAATATAAAATATTATTAAAAATCTGGTGTGAAGAACACAAATGCAGGTTCACTATTAATATTTTCTGTGAACGTGTCCGAATATATCCTATTCCCAGAGACGTAGATACGTATTTCACCTTTCTACAGGCTCATCGGTACGCCCCTGCTGGAGAAAGGATATTCCCAGACACATTCACAGAAAAGAACCACATCGCCCTATCACCGTAATTATTCAGACCGAGCGCAGAAGTAAATTCGGCGCTGCCTGTTGTCAGACGATTTTATATTATTAAAAATACCTTTGTATTATACAAAACTGGTGGGGTTTACCTACTCATGTATGTTTCAATTATTCTACTCAATTAATAAAGCTAATAACGACAAAAAAATAATTCTTTTCTTTTATTTGTTAGAAATTCCGTTTTTATATTAATATGTGTTACATATAATAGTATATAATACACATTACCTTTCTAAGAAACAGTTCATTGCAACCTTCGGGATCTGGCTTTCCTTTCCAGTGTATATGCCTATACCTTAAGTTGCCCAAAAATCTTGTTCCAACCAATTTCGACACATCCGTTACCAATCTTCTGATATCCAACCTTTTAATTTTAGCGCAATGCTTCTTGTATCTCTTTTTTTCCAAGCCCTTTTCATCGGTTTCACTCACTTCACCCTGTGAAGTCAATCCTTCTTCCGCGACCCAAGCACTTAATACACTTTCGATGAAGCTAAACAGTTGCTGGACGTTTGGCTCCATTTTATGATAAGATACGTGCGAAGTCAAATTCGCATTTGTGCACACTTGTAACAGTAAATTATCTCCAAAATGAACAGTTTTATGTCTACGACGCCTGGATAAGAGTGAACTTTTATCGGGACTGCTTGCATTACAAACATTATGTCTGTTGCATTTCTGAGCGCAACTGGCGTTAGATTCCACCATTGTATTAATAACTTTAAATCGTAATAATTTATATGATTTGTCGATGCATCACATTCAAAGGATTTTGATTAGAGTTTCAATTAATTTTTCAACGAGAATATTTGTAATTACGAACACAAAATCGAATATACCATTAGTAAATGTCAACACTAATTACGAAGAATTTTTTGCTTTTTCCAGGATGATTATTCTTGATATTAAAATTCATTCACGCTCTTATTTTCTTTTTCCTTCTTTTAATTAGAGATCGTAACGTCGTCTTTTAATTAGAAAGGCACTGGTTTGTGTTTCAAATTCACTCACATATATAAACAGGAAATATTTTAAATAGAAATATTCTTTTATTATAGAACTTTTATTAATTCTTTAAACTTTATCAACACACAACAACAATAAAGCCGATATATAGATAAGGCAATATAAATAAAATCTCTTTTTTATCTATTTTAAAAGTTTTTGCAATTATCACAGCGAGTTGACGATAGAGATTGCGAACGTTTTAATATTATTATAATTTATTTCGATTCGAATTTGCCAACGAAATCAACAACTGTTCGTATTATTTACAGGATGAAATTCCTTAAATGTACATACTACTAAACTTTGTGTAGGTATTTATTCAATGAATTTAGATAGATGTTTGAAAGGTGTACGTAAAAATAACAGAGAAGAAAACGATTACATTTTGTTTGAGCACTAGAAAGCTGAAATGAGAATAGAAGATTATATATTTTCCAGCTTTACAGCTTGAAAATATTTTAATAAAACAGAATATCTCTTCTGCAAAATATAGATATATATTTCCAAATATTAATATGAAATATTTAGCATTTTTACGATAACCATTAAACTATGATAAATGATTTTTCCTTTTCTCATCGCCTAATTTAAATAAACTGCCATGCTATAGATCGAATATAACAATCTATAGTATATTATTTCGTATTTTCGAATATCTCAACCAGTGCTTTAATATTTTCTTGAAATAACCGAAAATCTAGTACAGAAGAGATGTCTTAAATTTATTAATAAATTGTGCTTCATTAAACACAAATTTGTGAACTATGTCATTGGCATATATGTACGAGGGTGACCTGAATTTTATTTTTTTCTGGTCGATACAAATTAACGAGCGATCAAATAAATCCGAAGTTGAAGAAGTAGGTTGTGCATGAGAAAACTTATTTTCTAACTTAAGCATTTCTACTATCCACATATATGCATATAGGAAAACTCACGAAGCAATCCACTTTCGTCATTGAAATCCATGACGTAATAGTTGTAGTACTTTTATATGATATTACCATTCTCATAACAAGGAAAATAATAATCTTATATTATCAGGTGCGCCTCGTGATGAGGTATTGTAAGGGCACGTACAACGATGCGAGTGCCTCGCGCTACAGTTAGTACACGAGAATACACGAAGCACTCGCATCATTGTACGTGCCCCAACAATACGTCATCACGAGTCGCGCCTGAAATCTGAAATATATTATATGTATATACCAGTAATTGTAGGATTCTTTCGACGAATAATAATAATTAAAAATTATAATTTTGGCGTAATTTCAATTAGTTTTATTAAGGATATTAACATTAGATGGTCATAATGAAAAAACATTTACATTATACTGTGGAATTCGAATTATTTGACAGCAAGTTGACGGTTGTTATTGTTGTGTTTTCGTTATCTTTGTTACTCCTATTTTATTACAGTAGTATTTTCTGTACCAGTTCTTTTTAGAACTAGCGGCGCCTAAGCCGTTCAGCAGTCAGTCAAAGGAGCCAATTAGCTCTTTGATTTTATACTTTAACCGTGAACGGGACAATGGTGGACCACTATTACCGTTGACAAGTGTGCGTGAGGTATGTACATTTTGTTGTATTTGCATGAAGTAACGTTATTGTCATTTTAAAGAGTTGCAGAAGTATTAAATATATGCGTTGAATCTGTCACTAATATTTCAAAAACAATGATACAAAAGAGCCTCTTCAAAGCCCTAAAAAAATGTTACAGGAAAAAACCTGTACGTGATGTCACTCCAGAAATAAAAGCAACAATACGTGATACTAACGGGTGTTCATTTGAAAAGTCAATCTAGTAGCATTTGATTTACTGAGAACATTTTGAACTATATCGTAAATTAAAATTTACTACTTAACCTACGAAGTTGTATATTTTGACAGTTTCATACATACAAATAAATGACAAATGTGATTGCCATTATCAAATGTCATTTGGATTTACTTTTACGGAACAACAAACACGTACTAATATATCTGCGTCTTTTCTATCAAAATTTCAAAGTTACCTAGATTGACTTTTCAAATGAACACACGTTATATATGATCTATATAGAAACAGTAAGTTACTAACACCTTAAAGTGATTAATATAATGATATCAATGTAATTTTAGAGCAACACTTTACAAGAGCATCTGTTGTGGATGCTGAGGTGATTTGTTTTATAAGAATAATTGTCTTTTTTTATTATTTTGAATTTAATAACTAAGACAACAACAATAAGTGTTCACACATTAGTATTAGATATGCAATGCAATTCTTCTCAATTTCTTGGCGTTAGTTGACGTTCTCTTTTGTTTGTACGCAGGGTAGCCATGCGCAGCAGTCATTCAGGTGCCGAATGCTTCGACAGCATCGTTATTGTCAGTACTAAGGGAGCGTCATATCTTTGAGGGTTCTGTTGATTCTCTTGTTAGAGTACTAGCAGATATTGGTTTTGAATATGTATTTAATATAAATTAGTATTTTCTTCAAATATTAGTAATACCGATTGCCATGGAGAAATGGATAGGGTTAATTTTATGAAACGGTTTGAAGAGCAACTGCTTTTGGAAACTAGAAGAACCATATATGATTATGATGGATAATGCCAGTTATCATAGTGTTCTGTATGATAAATGTGCCAATAACTCTTGGAACAAAGGTCAAATAAGAGAGAGGCTAAATAGTCATAAGATACATATATGCACTTAGAAATGTATATTTTAGTAATTCATATCATTTTTATGGTTTAGTAATAAGCCAGAAAAAAAATATATCACTGACATGTTAGCAGAAAGATATGGACATACAGTTCTACGACTGCCACCATATCACTGTATATTCAACCCAATAGAACAACTCTGGGGAATAACGAAAGCATATTACGGTAAGAACATTGGAGAAGAGGAGTTTCGAAACAAAGAACGCGACACAAGGCCTCAGAAAAAAATCACACTTGAAACTTGGGCAAATACTGTTCAACACATTAATAGCGAAATAAAAAAATGGAGGATCGAGAAATGCTGCGTAATAGAGAAGAAGTAATACAATTTATTATAAATTTTAATCAAAATTCCGAATCTGAAGATAGTACTAATAGTGATCTAGAATTTATTTAAATTCTGCCATAATGTAAAAAAAAAAAAAAGAAAATTTGTTTATATTTACCATGTAATTAAATTGTAATCGAAAACTAAACTTTCTTAAAAGCATGGTCTTACCTTACAGGGAAATATACCATAAGTAAAATTAAACAGCAAAAATTGCATGTGTATAACTTGAAATGGGAAAGACATGTTATTATACCTACAGAAAAATAGTTCGAAGTAAAATCTCTAAGCAAAATAAATAATTTATCGATAATTATAGTTAGTTGTAAGTTTAAGTAATCTGTGTACCTAATCGCTGTTTTAAGTTTTCAATATTAAGCAATAATTTAATAATAAAAGTACTAAGTTTGATTTTTATTTTTATAATTCGTGAACTCGTGAAATATTGAACTTAAAAATGTAGTTTTATTTACTTATAGTCACCAAATACATTAGTTTATTACGAGAATGTACTTAATTTGCCTTTAGAAAATTTTGTAAATTTTGACATAAATATAACCTGTAAATTTTATAAGTTTTCATGAGTCTTTGAATTTTGAGTCGTGGTCGAAGATTGCCTTCATTTCCACTCCGTTGTTAAGTATCTCCCAGGGTTGTGATGTGTTTGTGTCTGATTAATATCGTGCGTTGTTGTGTTTGTTTTTGTTGTCACGTGTTTTGTTTGTGCAGTCTGTGCGTCAGTCGCGTTTTTTTTTTTTTTTTTTTGCGTTTCAGTTGTGTGTTTAATGTGTTTTGTTGTATAGTGTTATTATTGTCTGTGTCTGTGTAACGAAGTGTTGTATTTGTTCGTTTGTTGCGTTAGTCGAGTGTAGTGTTATTAGCATATTGCCTAAGGCAAGTGCTAATTCGTCTACTGTGTTATGTGTTGTTTTGTCTTGTCTTTGAGTCCAGGGATTATTTGTTGGGGGTGGTGCTGGTATGTATTTAGGTTTGGGTGCGGTTTTGTTTGCTGGGTTGTTAGGATTGTTAGGACAGTTGATGAATGTGGATAGGTGAGGACCACCGCAGTTTGCACACTTTGGTGGGGTTGTTTTGGTCTTTGTACATAAGTGTGTCGAGTGTTCGTCGCCGCATTTCATACATTTGTAGTTGATGTGACAGTTTCTTTGATGATGTCCGAATGTCTGGCATTTGTGGCATTGTATAATGTCAGTCCGTTTATTTAAAGGTTCTATTTTAATTGCAAGTCCGCAGCAGTCACGTAAGTTGAAAATTGATTTGAAGTCTCTCGTCAGTTCTATTAATGCCAGTGGTGCAGGTATGCCGTGTTTTCCGTTCATTCGTCTAATTTTTAAAGTCGGGTATCCTTGGTCTGTCAAGTCGTTTGTAATGTCAGTGTCTGTTATAAAGGTGGGAATGCCACGCATCACCACCTTCAGTGTCTTTTCACTTCTTAATTGGAATGTATAATATTGTATTTGTTCGTTGTCGAGTGTGTGTTTAAGTGTACGGTAGTCATTGTCAGTTGTCGGTTCGATGTGTATGCCTTGTTTCACTAGTTTGTTTTCGACGGTGTTAATATTGTTTGTTTTCAGTATGTGTCGTATGTGTGCCCATTTGTCTTTTTCAGTGATGATTATTGGTGCGGTTTTGTGTGTTTTATGTGTATTTGTTTTTGTGTTAAGTGTAGTGTGTGTCTTATCACTTACCCTGGGAGTGCTGTTGTACGAAGTTGACGGTTGTGGAGTGATTTCAGTTTCCTCTTCCATTTTTTCCTCGGTGATTGTTTTTTCGAGGACACTGTATGCGTTTTTTGTTTCGATAGGTGTATTTGCGTGGTCTGTTTTTTGTTTTTTTGCCGTTTTCTTCGCCATTATAAAAACGTTTTGGAGTTGGACGTTGGTTTTGTGATCTGAGTTGTTGTCGGGCGGGTTTGCCGGGCTTGTATCTTCTTCTTCTTCATTTTCTTCGGGCGATACTAATAGTTCTATTTCACACGTTGGCTGGACGGGGTCGATGATGAATATCTGCGGTTGCTTTTGCAGAAGGTTTTGGATATCTTCTTCGTCGGTTGTTTGGCTAATTATAATTTCTGCGTCTTGTCGTTGCTGCGGCGTACATCTTCTTTTGAAGTTATTCTTCAGAGTTATATTCGTTACGGTTTTGGTGATATATCTTCCGGCCATTTCTTCCGGGTTCGTATTTAAGCTGTATATAGCTGTAGGTGCTCTCAACTGCGATGTAGTAAGACTGAATATCGCAGTGAGAATGTGAAATTTTTTTTTATAAGTCGACACAAGGCTCAAATATATGTACTACAACTATTACGTCATGGATTTTAATGACGAAAGTGGATTTTACCATATGAGCCTTGTGTCGACTGATAAAATTTACGATCAGATTTATAGGTTATATTTATGTTTACGTTAACAAAATTTAGACATAAATATAATCTATGAACATGATACTGTTAAATACATAATTCGAATTCGACAGTATCATCTAAATAGTTTTTCATGATGACATGACATCTAATGTTAATAAAATTGGTTCAAATGATGCCAAAATTATAACTTTAATTAATATTATTCATCGAAATAATTCTACAATTACTGTTATAACGTGTGTTTATTTGAAAAGTCAATCTAGGTTACTTTGAAATTTTGATAGAATAAGACGCATATATATTAGTATGTGTTTGTTTTTCCGTAAACGTAAATCTAAATGACATTTGATAATGTCAATCACATTTGTTATTTATTTGTATGTATGAAACTGTTAAAATATCCGACTTCGTAGGTTAAGTAGTAAATTTTAATTTACGACATACTTCAAAATGTTCTCAGTAAATCACATGCCACTAGATTGACTTTTCAAATGAACACCCGTTATACAAATAACATATTTCAGATTAAACAAATTATAAATTTATACATATTCGTCAATGTTAACACTTGACATTTGGTTGTCAACGCTGACATTTCACTTAACTTTAAACGTATTTCAGCGATTGTCAAATTAATTTTGAAATGGTTTTCACAAAAAATCATAGAATTTTTATGGTCAAATCATATTTGCGAAATGGACCGAAAATTGACAGTCAGCGGCAGTACCCGTTAACGATTGTTTGGTGGAATTTCAACTGAAATTTCCAGTTCTGCTTTTCAATTTCAACACACTCTTCCGTGCAGTTCTCTCTGTAGAGAGACATGTAGTGTGGTGCCTAAACATGGAAGTGGTCGACCAAAAACGTACACGAGAAGTACTTGATAAAGTAAGAGAACTAACAGATGAAACCCCAGGAACTTCAATTCAGGTACTGTCACAACAAGCTAATCGTTCATTTGGTACTTGCCAGAAAATACTAAAGAAGGATCTACCTTTATTTCCTTATCGTCTCACTTGCTATAAAGAAACCTATCCTGTTGATTGTCCCCGAAGATTTTTGTCAATGGTTATTAAATAATTTCGACGGTAGTCTTCTAGACAAAAGTTTCTTTTCAGATAAAGGTTTCATGGTTTCATTTTAATTGGTATGTTAAGTCGCAGAATATGAGAATGTGGAGTGCTGAAAAAAACAAAAATTTTTATGTCGAGACTGCTGCTTATCTTCAGAAAATTGATGTTTGGTGTGCCATAAGTAGGAGAAGAATTATTGGTCCAATTTTTTTAATGGAATCATAAATGCACAAAGATATCATCAAGAAATTTTGATTCCGTTTTAGACTATACGTAAGTGCAAACAAATTATACAGAGAATTTCACTTAAGATGCAATATACAAACATGTATAGGTTTTTTATTTCCATAGAAACTAGGTAATACATTCTTACATTGTCCCACGTAAAATGCAACATATCAATATAATTTGACATTAGATAAGTCAAAAGTAGCAGTATTTCTATTTCGATATTAGCTTAGTATGAATCTTAAATAATATACACAAAGGAAGAGAGAACTCAGTTAGTGACATGGTATCTTTCGGGATTCAATTCAATAAACGATATTTATCGGAAATGTAGTTTTAATCCTAAAACACTAAATTGAATTAAATAGGCTTTACTGTCAATAATTTTACAAAACAACCATGACAGATATCATATCGATCATAACTATTACATATTACATTTTATGTGGGACAGTGCAAGTGCATAGTATTTTCGTATCTATGGTTACTACATTCATATATTGCAAGTTACATGAAATTCTCTGTATATTTATATATCATTAGTAAATCCTGTCGTTAATGTCAATAATAAACATTATTAAAATAACCTTATCAGTAGTTTAAACTCTAATATACATAA
Source organism: Melolontha melolontha (assembly GCA_935421215.2). Classification (NCBI taxonomy): domain Eukaryota; kingdom Metazoa; phylum Arthropoda; class Insecta; order Coleoptera; family Scarabaeidae; genus Melolontha; species Melolontha melolontha. Next base: position 158,698,132 of record OW285237.1, on the reverse strand, counting down.
CCTAAATTACAATTAACTTTGTAAATAAATAAGTTTCCCTTTTTTCAATTGCCAATTGATGATATATATTCAGCATAAGCCCATCTTATTTGCAATTAATTATATATTTTACGTAAACAATTTATTTTAAAATTAACTTGCCTTTTTTTCAAATAATATTTCTGCAAAAAAATACATTCTTTTCTTTTAAAATACACTATTATTGAACCAATAAACAAGCTTGTATTATTTAAATTTTTCTAACTGTAAACGTTTAGATATAGTTACTTCATATTTCTTTATTTTTTCATACGAATGTATTTCAATAAATTTGGAATTAAATATATTATTTTTACCGATATGCATATGATACTGTCGAAAATTACTCATGGTAATTTTGTTTTTGGCGCAACTTCTAAATTAAACTATAATTTAGAAGTTCAAACTGCTGTAACTTCTTTGAATCAATTACATTACCTACTCCATTACTATTCGCACTTTTTTGTTGTTATTATTTAGGCTATTTTCAGTCAATCATTACAAGGGAATAAATATTAAATTTACTATTTCTAGTTTAAATTCTTAATTAAGAACAAATGTATAAATTAAAACAATATTTTTTATATTTAACTGATCAACAACTTTCCCAATTGTGTTAAATCAGTAGGTAAAATCGAGGTAAAAACGAAAATATAGGCGACAAGTGTCATAAGAAACGACAAATAATACTTTTTAAGTTAATTTCATAAATAGATACTATTTTTATGTTTGCTTTATATTTTCGTGGTGTAAAGTTATTATTGGTCTTTAGTAAAAGACTTTTAATGAGCAAACTTTGAATGTTTTATACATACTCGTATTTTAATAAACAATTTTGTAAGTGTAAATAAAAATTTAATTTATGACTTTCTTTGAAATTGTATTTCAAAATTATAACTCTTAAAAACGTCGAGAATATCAAATTTATCGTAGGGAGAGTCTGTTAAATCAGCTGGGTTCCTACACGAGCCGACGCCAAAACAAAAAAGGATAAGCGGTAAGTATATGTGATAAATGCAAATTTCTTATTGTTAGGAATTAATAAAATTACTTTAAGAATAAAAAGTACACCGATAATATGACGCTGATGTCATAAAAGAGAATACGATACAGCAAAAAATTGCAACGCTTTGTAAGCGACTAGGATTAAGGATTAGAAATAAAGTAAGAAAACTTGTTATATCGAAGATTCATGTAGACACGCCAACTAAAAGCAATTTTAAATTTATATCAAATCTTTACAAACTTTTTAATAGAGATAATAACTCACCGAAACATATTGCACACGTTTACTCAAAATTGATACTTTTCCAAAGTATTTATTAGCAAAGATTTCACTCCTCAATAAAATTTATTTCGTGCCATTTGTAGAAAGTGGCACGAGAAAAGGAATTAATTACTTTATATTGTGTTATAAACACTTATTGGAGTTCTGATAGACGATTATTCCGCACAAGCTTCCATAATTGTAAACAATTATGGATATTATATGAGTACTTATATGCCATTAGCCTTATTGTGTTTGCCTTTTTGTAGGAATTTCAAGCATGTGAATTAGTACCTTAATATATTTTTTTTCCTTATTTATTACAGTAATCTATATAAAATATAGTAATATAGTAGTTCATATTAATAATTTAACATCTCTTCAACCTAAATAATGAATTTAATTTTTTATTATAATTATTAAAAATTATTGTTGTTTTGAATAAATATCTACACATAAGTATATAGAAGTAAATTCCACATTCTATCTAAATCTTTATAATAGTGTACCGTAAAAAATATCTATCATGTTCTACAATTCGAATCCCTCTGATCGAGGTAACAAACGGTACGAAAGACGTCAACGTTCAACATACACATCGAACGCTAAAGGGGTTAAAGGCGACGCGACACGACGCAACGTGCACAACGAGAGAACGACACCGCATGCAAGTCGGTCCGGTCGTTACGTGCTGTTCACGCGACGGCCCATGACGTCAGACTGAAAGTTGTTGCGACGATCAACTGAATCCAAAATACGTTGCCGCGTCTTTGCCGAAAAAGCAGCGCCCTCTAGTCGGCGCGATGCGGAACTGAAAATGGATCAATGAAAACGCATGTCGGGATTTTCACGATGCGGTTTTATATATCGGACGAGTGGTTCGGAACATGACCAGGACAGGATTTTGTTGTTTATTACGTGACATACAACCAGAATAACTTCATGTATAGATGACTATATTTTCAGATCTTTCGAAACTGCGCCAAATTGCATGTAAATTCATATTTCCTTAAAGGAAAAGTTTAAAATATAATAAATAATTAATATTCTATAAGCATTTGTAGACAAAATAATATTACTATAGGAAGAGTATCTAACAAAAAGATACAATATCAACAGTAATATTGCAAAACCATGCTAAAAAAAAAGCCAATAATTTTTTTCAGTCTCAGCATTAATTAACGTGTAAAAGAAAGTGCATTGTTGAATACAAGAATTGCCACAAAGCGTTTGCTTATACATTACAGTGAGATGTAAGGATATCGCTCAGGTAAAATTAAGATTTCTTTATTTCACTTCGCTGCGTTTTGAACTTTTCCAATATACAGTGTTATTCTAAATAAGTGTTAGAGAATTTCATTTTAGATTGACACGTTAATTAATATTGAATAAAAATTTGATCTAAGAAGTCCGCTCTGTAATTTTATTTTGAATTTTAATTATTTAATTATACCGTTTTGGAACCACACGAAGTAGCCAGCTGTTGTATCGAGAATGAGATGAACCCTACTAACATCGTTGATATTGCTCGTTCTTGATTTGGCAATAAATCATTCTTTCTCTTCATCAACAAAGCTTTGTTTGTTCATTTATCGAAATGTGCAGGTGTCTCCTCTATTCGGTTACTCTCAGACAAACTAGTATACGAGGATTAGTTTTAAATAATAAGTTTTTATTATTTCTATTAGGACGTTAATACTTATTAGGTTTCTTTGATGTGTTATTATATTAATTTACATTTAGTTTCTATAACTAAAAATATGGCGAATTAGTTTCATTGAACAAATTGATATCTTGAAAGTTTACTTGATTTTACTTTATCCAGCCCGATAAATTCCTGCCGAACATACCTTTGTGAGATTTGTAAATCGTTTAAGGGATCATGGACAATTAAAACCTTGCGTACTTTACCGAGACCGACAAAGATCTGGTCGTATTTTACAGGTAATACTGGACATTTTGAATGCCGTTCTATCCAACGAAAATCCATCCACCTGTATCACACGACTTGAATATCAGTTTTGTGTATCGCAAACAACAGCGCGAAGGATACTACGTAAACACACCTTACGAGCTTATTAAGTTACAAAACTGCAAGCACTAGAAGTTGGTAATCCAGCCAATGGTTTACAGTTTGTTGGTGGTTACGACAGAAAAATATCGAGAATAATTTCATTAGTACAATCTTATGGATAGATTAAGCAACTTTTACTTAAAGCGCACTCCTTTTCATTTATTTATGCTGGGAAACTAAAACTGCTTTTGTCATTGCTTTGTCCAGGTTTGTTCAGAACTTACTTATGTATAAATCCATTCATTGTAAATAAAATAAACAGTATACCAAGAAATCTGCATGACTGCAAGCGACGCAAAATCTACCGATAATAAATATACGGTACTCTATTATTTTTTATATAGACCATTAAAGATGTCTCAACATTTAGATCTATTGATGAAAGCCAGGATCGTGCCCAAAATAGAAGGTGGTTGGTCAATAAGAAGAGTGGCAACGTTTTTAATTTAAATAAAAATATAAAAAAGCGGTGGATGCAGGACGGGTCTTTAGCAAGGAAAATCGGTTCTGGACATCCTAGAAGCAGAATTGACACTGATGATGCGGCTTTGATAAATTACATAAGAATGAATCCTTTTACTACAGCGAGGAAAGCAGTTACAGAAATGTATCGGCATAATCATGTGACTTCGAATAGCCCTATAACCAGAAATCTAAAGGTGTCAAATCGCAAGAACGGGGCGGTCAATCCTGGTCACCAAACCAGGAAATGACACGACCAGGAGCAAACTCGTGCAAGCTAGTGAATGTTTCACGGTCGGTATGATATGTGGACCCGTCCTGCTGAAACCACAGCAGCAATATCTTCCAATTGTGGCACAAAAAACTGGGTTATCATATCACGATCACGTCGTTATTCACCGTCACTGCATTACCTTCCGCATCTTCAAAGGAATACGGTCCAATTATTCCTCCAGACCCCAATGCACGCCAAACAGTAACATGGTTCGGATGCATTGCTTTCTGATGAATAATTCGTGGATTTTCTGACCCCAAATGTGTCAGTTTTGCCGACTTACGAAGCCATCGAGGTGGAAATGGGCTTCATCACTGAAAATGATTTTGTCCGCAAAATCGGCATTCACGTCTGTTTGCTTAAGTGTGCAATTGGTGAACTCTCTTCGCTGTGCATGGTCTGTTCGCAGAAATTGTTCAGTCAATTGGACTTTGTAGAGGTGGCGATGCAAATCTTGAGTCAGAATTCGCTGAAGAGTGGCTGTTGTAGTGGACTCTGGACTTTCGGCAACACTCTCGCGAACTGCCGTGATGTTTTGTTCTGAAGGACCTCTACGAACTCGTGTCGTGTGTTTAACATCACTAATTGCACCAGTCCTTTCAAATTATTTTACGATTATTCTTTTCACTGTAGCTGAATATCTTTCGACCGAATATTGGACGCACTTAACGAATGGTGGCAATCAAACTTTCATCATTTTGATAATATCTGACAATCAGTACACGTTGTTCTATCGTATAATGCTCCATGTCTACTAACTCCCATCTGTCAGTTTTCGATCTGTGTAATAATCATATCACATAATCACGTGTCATTATGACTATCAAACATGGCGGGCGATTCAAATCTTGCACTCTTATTGAAACACCCATTATAATTACAAGTCAACTAAATTGAAATTCAAAAGTGATACATATTGCTGACATGAAGGAAAAAAAAGTACATTCTGTGTGCTTATAAATGGAAAACAAAAACACTTCACATAATAAGCAAGTGTAGAGGAGCACTTTCTCAACCATCTGCTGTTGGATTGTATAATAATAATACCACACAACTGATCCATATTCAAGCTTAGAGGGCACATATAAGTAATATAATGTTGTTAATGTTCTGGGGTCATCAAAATCCTTGGAGATACGTTTAATAAAGGTAAGTATCTTAACAGCTGATGAGGTAACGTTGATCAGATGTTGTGAAAAGTTCAGTTGATTATCAAACGTGATACCCAAATCCAACAGTACTGAAACACGCAACAGGTTCACCATGGATGAAATATGTAGCCATCAAGGTATTATGTTTCTTCGTGTAAGATACAGAACTGCATTTGCTAATATTACGATTGAACTTGTTTTTCATGCACCATTCAACTATAACGTTTAGTGCTTTCTGCAGTGATGTCTAAAGGAAGGCGATAGATCACGTCGCATGACATTTTGAAGAGAATTCTTAGAAATCTTGAATGAAGATCAAGATGTGTTGCGTTGTTTGTTAATGACGGATGAAGCTCACTTTTATTTAAGCGGTTTCGTAAATAAACAGAACTGGCAGTACTGGTCATTGGAAAATCCTCAACAGTTACATAGAAAACCTCTACATGACCAGAAAATAACAGTATGGTGTGGAGTATCAATTTTTGGAATCGTTAGACCATACTTTTTCAAGGAAAATGATCAAGCAGTCACCGTTAACTCCCATTGTTATATAAATACACATATTACAGAATTGTTTGGTAGGAGAACTACGAAAATTGAGGCAAGACAACGTATAGTTCCAGCAGGATGATGCGACAGCCCATACAGCGAGACAGATTCTTCTTATTTTAAGGGAAATGTTTCCTAATAAAGTTATATAAAAAAATGGCAACATAAATTGGTCGCCAAAATCTCCGGATTTATCGGCTCTCGATTTCTTATTATGGGGCTTTTTAAGGGATAGAGTATATAAGAACCGACCACAAACTATTCAGGCATTGAAAGAAAAGATTTTTCAAGAATGTCAGGTTATTAATGCTAAACTCCAGCTCAGAGTTATGTAAAATTTTCAAAATAGGTTAAGGTTTTGTTTAGAACCCTTAAGGGTGGTATTTAAAAGATATTATTTTCAAAAAGTAAAATTGCACATATTAAAGTTGTAATAACCATATCGCTAGTTGGTTTAATTTCGTAATTTTTCAACAATTTTGCAGTTTTATTAAAATATGTCATAGCAGTTGCCAAACTCTGTATAATAATAATACTTTTTCTTTATGTGAATAAAGTACAGCTATTTCAAGCAACAAATATACTTCACATAAGACGAGGATAGTATTTTATTTCTTATTACATAATTAGATATTTCGATCTCTCAAAAATTTTTCCTATGCCTTTTCCCTTATGGAGTAGGGGCGGTTGTGAGTGGTGTCGATTCTTTGAAATGATAAGAGATATCATTTATCACATGCTCTTCTAAAGCTTTTAAGCCAAACTCGTCGACAAAACGTTTTATCTCATTGAAAATTATATATTTACGAGGAATTTGTAATAAAAAGGTATTCAAATATACTGTTGTTTAAAATGTTTTTCTTGGAAAATACATAAAAACGAACCATCTAATATCACGTACCCGTGGACTCGGGGGCTTGATATTTTTTCCAGAATAAAGGGCATCGATTTTGGCGTATTTATAAAAGAGTACGTGCCTATATTTGTTAATATATTTTCTTGTAATAAAAACAAAAATAGATCGAATTTGAAGGTTACGCTTCACTCCCTAAGATTCTTTCACTGCACCAACCGAAACCAGCTTCTAACATAACTTCTAAAAGGCTACTTATCTATCAAGTTTCATTCAAATCGGTCTCCGCGTTAAGCAACTTTATTTGTTAGTATATCAAAGTGAGGACGTTCGTGCGTAGCCTGATATAGGTGGAATAAGGAAAAGTTTCTATTATCCTGAATGTCATCAATCAATAAAGCTTTTTTGATGTGATAATTTAGAGATTTTTTTAATTTTTAAATTTTTTATATTATTTTTCCTGAAAATGCACTGGGACTCGGCTGGCGCACCTTATATGGCATAAGCGGTATTAGATCACAGGTTTTGGAACCTTCTACGTCAGTCAATTTTGAAGCAAGAGCGTCGCGGTTGGTACCAATCGAATCTTTTCGGCGAGGTGCATTTAACTATGGATAATTACAAACCCGTAATAAATATGTTTTAGGAAAGTGCAGAAATGGAACTTTGCGTCCTGACTTTTTTCAGGGAAATGAAAATTGGTCGACGGCGGTATGATTTTCCGAATCTGTGTGTAAAGGGATAACGCATGTGTCAAATATCATTAGGCATAGGGAATACGTATGAGTACATACGATGTATATGTATATGGAAAAGCAGATCCAATGCCGGCGAAGACCGCGAGGGCCGGCAACGATTGTCTCCGATTGTTTCGCAAATGTAAGTTAGCAGTAATCATTTGACCATCGACATAGGTACTTGTAATGTGTTCTAAAATAACATTTACGAATTGCAAGGGATTTGCTTTTCTTATTTCTTTCAGTAGATGCAGGAAATTTTTAAGCTGCGGTGCGTCGCATAAACAAAAGCGTAATTCTAATAAAATTAAAGAATAATCCTAATAAAATAAATAAAAAAGGATTCTAAAAATTATAATAAATTATACATGAGGTTCAAAAATTCCTCCTTGCACAGCAAGACATTGTCCTAGGCGGTCGTAGAAATTAGCTCTTACATTTACTAACATGTCGGCAGTTAATGAATTCGCAGCCTCAGTTATTTTTTCTCTCAAGGCACCTAGATTTTCTGCTCTACCAGCTTCATGAATATAAACAATATTTTTTAGATATCCCCACAAAAAGAAATCATTTGGAGATAGATTAGGAGATCGCGGGGGCCATTTAATGTTTCCTGTTCCAGTAATAAGACGGTCAGGAAAAGTATTTCCTAGAAATTCCTTTACCCTCACAGCATTATATGCTGGACAGCCATCATGTTGAAACCAAACGATTTCCCGATTTATTCCAATGTTTTGAATGGCGGGAAGTATTTGATTTTTCAGTAATTCGAGATACTTGTCGGCATTTAATATACCATCAATAAAATAGGGGCCTATAGAATGGTCACCTAAAATACCTGCCCAAACGTTTAGTTTTTGAGGATACTGAGTGATTTGCAAATGCCGGTGTTGATTTTGCGAAGCCCAATATCGAAAAACAGAGGGATTGTGCTTTCCGTGTAATGGAAAAGTTGATTCATCGGTGAAGAGAATATTTTTAATGAAATTTTCATATCGATGTATCTTTTCCATAACGTCTTGACAAAACTCCATTCTCGGGAAATTGTCCTCGGGAAATATTTCTTGAGTTTTCGAATATTTGAAAAATTTTAAACGATTACGTTTCCAAATACGTGAAATAGTTGTGTTACTTGTAGCCAATTCCTCGGCAGCACTTCTAGTAGATCTCGTGTTATCAATTTCCACAATACTACAAATTAATACATCCCGCTGTTCTCTTTCCTCAATTTTTTGTGGTGATACCTCTCTTGGTTTGCATTTCGTACAGTTATTGAGACAGAAACAAGTTTTAAATTTATTTATAATATTATAAATTGTTTGTCTGCAAGGTACAGAACGGTCTGCAAAAGACAGCGCAAACAAATTCATGCACTCCATTGCAGACTTGCCAGCATAAAACCATTTTACTAACTGAAGCTTTTCAGTGGGTGTATAAAGAGCCAGTATACATTAATTTTATTGTACGCTTTCAAACTGTAACGGCCGCAGCTAGACTGAATGCAAAATTTCCAGTCAATCGGTATCGGAGACAATCGTCAGTCGTCGCGGTCTTCGCTGGCATTGGACTGGCTTTCTCATGTACGTATAAATTGTATGTACTCATACGCTGATTCTCTCTGCCTAATGATATTTGACACACACGGTATATGCAAATGTAGACAAAATTGAAAAGACTGAATGAAAAATCCCGGCTATTTCAAATAAATTGCTGAAAATTTCTAAAAGCAAACAACATTATCTGCTGCAGATAGTTTTTTCCCTTTTTAAGAATATTTATTAGAAACTGAGCTATTAAAAATTTCCGGGAACACCGCTAGCAAAATTATGAAATTGTACGCGGTCTAGTGGTCGTCACGTTTGGCTGTGGACTACATGAATCCGAGTACTAGCCCATTCAGCCGCAATATTTTTTTATATTTTGTTTCGTACTTTATTATCTAAAATGAGGCAAAGATTTCAAATTTTAACTTTATTTTGTAATAGTTAGTAGTGTTAGTTAGCATGTAATTAATTTGGTCAAGCAGTTTATCTCGCAAAGTCTAAGCGGCTTGATTCACTCAATCCTAATTCAAAGCCATTTGTATTAGTGTTTATTTTCTTTATATGTAATTTCAATAGGATTTTAAACTTCAAGTGACTTGAACGCATCGCAATAAACACAGTCCATCATAATAGACGCGTAAGTTTAGCAAACACTTTACGGAAGATGACATATATGACAATGACAATCTGGTTATGTTGTGTTTAATATCGGTTAGTGAGTATCATAATTTGGAAGGTAAAGTTCGCCCGAAAGAAACCTGGCTATTTTAAATAAATGGCTGAAAATTTGTGAAAGAAATCTACATTCTGCGCTGCAGGTGACACTTATTTCCGTTTTTTGTTTTCATGTTTTATTATGTAAAGTGAGTCAGAAATTTTAATTTTATTCTGTTCTCCAACTAAGTCTTCGGTAGATAAAAATTAATAAATTAGTTGTAATTATGAATTTATTTTAAACCTTCAAAACCTATAAATTAAACCCAGGAATAACTTTTTCACCCTTCCTCAACCATGTGTGTGCATGAAACAGCTTTCAAACTAGTAACATTTCTCTGTCAATGTGGAGGGCCTTTCCAAAGAAAGTTGTGGGCTAGTTTATTGCAGAATGCCCCGATGGTGTATATATACCTCATGTGTTTGAGGTTTCATGCAAATAAGAGTGCTAGATAAGAAGGTGCCAAGCTGTTAAAAGTTGTGGATTCCAAACCCAAATATAATCTTTTAAATGATGCAAAAACGTATATTTCACAGCTGAGCTTCGGTAGTTAATGTGATGCAGCCATAATTGATCAATGTTTTAGATACCTAGAATTTAATAGATCTTTGTATCTTGCAATAAAATGTGTATTTCATCTTTTTTTGGCATAATTTTTGCGACTCTTTCTGGGATCTGGAATCCACAACATTTATCAGCTTGACACATTATTGTCCATAACTTTTATTTGCTTAAATACTCAATTACAAGGTAAATCCATAAAGTAAGTTCCGTTTGTATTTTTTGCCATGGCGGCGCTGCGATGGCAGTTCCGTGCATGAACGGCAGTTGCTCTGAGTCAAGGAGAAGGAGATCCTGTTTTGAAATCGCTGTTTGTTATGTCCGCGTTGTAATGATTGTTTGAATGACGGCGTTAATTGAAAATTCCGCCTCTTGTGAAATTAGATCTGCAATTAGTTTTATAAATGCGGAAAACATTAAACCAGTCTACATTCATCGACGAACCTGCGAGGTTTATGGAGAAAACGTAATGCGTGATTAAGGAAAAGTTTACAATTTATGCTCTTTCTATCAACTTTCCGCAAATTTCAAGATCTCTTCCTCATGAAGTTGTTCCTGTAAAATTGGGTTTACGAAAACTTTGTGCTCGTTGGGTGCCAAAAACACTTACACAGCAACACAAAAATCAACGTCTGAGCAGTGCACTTGACATTTTGACACGTTACGATAATGGTGGTGATGATGACTTTGTGAAACAGAGAGTGACCAGGGATGAGACTTTTGCTTATAACACCTCTGAAACTAAACGACAATCGAAGGAGTGGAGGCACACTTCCTCGCCGGCAAGTACTGAAGCCAAGCCAAGCTTGATACATCGAAAAATGAGCTCAAATAACATGTTACCACATGGTTGGCAACACAGGCGGTAACCTTTTATGAAGAAGGCAAACAAAAACTTGTGCCACGCTATGTCGAATGCTTACAAAATAGTGGGAACTATGTTGAAAAATAGTTTAAGGTTTAGATTGTTTTGCAATAAATAGTTTTTCCGAATCTCTATTTGCGTTCTTATCATTACCAAACGGAACTTACTTTCTGGACTTACTTCGTACATGAAGTAAATTTACCTTTTTCAGTTCAATCGGCGCATTTTACAATAAACTAGTTTATGTCGTTATTTAAGAATTTGAAAAGAGCGTTCAACAAAATTTACAGAACATTAAAAAACAGGAAAGTTTATATAAAAAAACTACAAATATGTATTTTAAGTCCACTGCAACTTTTACTGATCCTGGACGAGACAACAAAGGAACCAGAAACAGAAGTTAAACAATACTGAAGAATGGTTAAAATAATAAAATCAGAAATTTATAACGCTGGTGATATAGTTCTAATGCCAAAATGTATAGATTACATAATCTCCAAATAAACACCTGTGAAGCTATCGACAAGTCTTAAGAAAGAAAGATAAAAATTAATAGGAAGAAGACAACAGCGATAGAATTGGGTAAATAAATTAAACACTTCTTTATAAAGCTAAGAAGAAAAAGTTTATATCAACATATTAAGCATCTAATGTAAAATAGTGGATTATCGAATCATGAAATTAACGAAAGAACAGTAACAGTTGGAAGGATATTTAATAGCATTAAACATCTTTTTAGGACAAAGTCCGAGAACTAGTCCTAAGAAGATCGAAACAGACAAATGTACTGATATTCTTAAATAGTTAATTGACGAAGGAGATACTTGTTGAAACTTCATTATAACGCTAAGAAATAAGTAATTAAACTTCTAGTTTCAAAAATTCTTTTATTGTAAATACCATAGAGTATTTCATCCACCTGATGAAGCCATTGTATGGTGAAACAATATTGTAGTGTATTTACAATAAAAGAATTTTTGAAACTAGAAGTTTAATTACTTATTTCTTAGCGCTACTGATATTCTATAAAAATATGACACCTGAACTAATCTATGCATAAGAGGGGTAGACGATGACAGAAGAATAGAGAAGAAAGACCAAGCCGGGCAAGAGAGAATAAGATGGAAAGAAATACGGATTTGGACATTAACTTGCCCATTAATATCTGACGCCTAAAATAACATAAACCTTTAAGTATTAAGAACGACGAATTTTTTTAATCGCTTCCAATAATTTTGTATTTTAAATATAATTCGAAAATTAACGAAATCGACCTGTATTTGGTCTACATACAGCAATCGTCGAAACAGGTATATTCTGCAGAATAAGAAGATAAAAGAATATCTGCTTCAATTTAAATTCAAAATTTACGTTTTTAATACTTAAAGTTAGAAATATATGGAAAAATATGTAAGAAGTTTTTAATTCTAAAGAAAAATTAAGTAGTTTTAAACTTCCCTTTTTCAAACTCATATTCAACTCATATAGAACGGACTTGCAGTATCTAATCAGTCAAGGACACAAAAAGGATTTTTCGTTGAACAAAGTTCCTACATTTTCAATTTGATTTTAGAATTGCATCTACACACTCGCATGCAAAAGTTCGTAAAGTTCAATAAATTCGTTGCATAAGTTTTCTGTAAAATTAAACTTGAATAATCAATTTTGATTACAAGATAATGTTACTTCAATTCACGGTTTAAGAAATGACTGAAGCCCTATGTGTAACTGTAGAGGTTCATCGTTATTATAATTACTATTATTCTATTATTATTAAGAAAAGATAGTTTAGCTTTCAATGGAAGAATTCCCAACTCTATACCGTATTATAAGTATCAGTATTTCATCCACCTGATGAAGCCATTGTATGGCGAAACAATATTGTAGTGGTATTTACAATAAAAGAATTTTTGAAACTAGAAGTTTAATTACTTATTTCTTACCGTATTATATGTGTTAAAACGTCAATTCATCTATTTTTCACATTTGTATATTTCATTATTTTGTGCCTCGTTATTTAATTTATGTTGTGTATATTTCATTAGCCGTTTTAAGGCGCTTATGAATATTCTGGGCAGTTGGTCTGATTCCCAGTAACAGTTTACAGGTCATGCGAATTATAACAATAGCCCGGTAAATATAATTTCTTAAATCATATCATTTCTAAAAGCAAAGAGCAAGCCTAATTGCATTTGCTAAGTAACCATGCCATTTAGGTAATTAGTTTTATGACGGTCAAGACCAATTCGTGAATTATTTTAAGTATAAGCCTTCCCGAAGGGATTTAACGGTATACAACAAGGTTATCGTAAAAGGTATTAGATCGGGTTCCTGTAGATGAATTGTATGCCAGTAATTGTACACTGGTTTACCATACCTTAAATGTTGGGAAAGTTTATATTACTTCGCTATACGTCATGAGTCTAAAAAACCTTTTGTAATTTCTACCACTCGTATAAGCAGTGGGGATGTGAGTAAGATTTTACTTCAGGACATCAGTCCCGGAGAGAGTACAGTTTACCTTCGATAGCTTCTCCTAATGAGGAGTTCCTATAGCTCTTACTAGCGAGTAATACAAAACTTAAGACATCAACATAACAGTTTCTTATATAAGTCAATAAACAAAGTACTAGTGTACAACCTATCATATTATAGTAAAAGTATATATGTATAAATAAACATATTATACCATATTGCATTTTATTATTTTACTTACAAACCAACGAGTGAACGAAAAAAGTGTATACGGTCTTACACCCGTGCACAAGTGTATTCTCCGATAACGACAGCTTGAAGAATACAACAAAGGTTCCTTCAAACTAGGAGGAGTCAACAATATGTAAATTAACAATTCATAAGCACAAACGAAATATAGGGCAATGCTATATTACAGCGGGAGTATAAAAGAGTCGTTGGGTTTCAAATACATATATTTCACAAACTATTACAGATATAATATTCAACGATACATAAAAATAAACACAACATATTCCAATTTATTTTGGCATACAATTACAAATATTCAATATGAGCCCCTCCAATCGCACGGCATATGTTTAGTCGGTAGTCCTGTTCAATCTACACACGCTGTAACGTATCCCCAGTGATGCTCCTTGCCGATCTCGGAGCTCAGCGGGAGAAGCTGGTAGTGTTGATACGTAACCAGATCTTTAATTTGTCCCCATAGAAAAAATCGCACACCGTTAGATCGGAAGATCTTGGAGGCCAGCTGAACAAAACCAAATCTTCTTCAACGCATCGCCCTATCCAGCGCTGAGGAACTTCTTCAGTAAGATAGCGACGTACGTGGTTATACCAATGAGGTGGCGCCCCATCTTGCTGAAAGATGAAATTGTTGCTATCCTCGTTCAATTGCGAAAAACAACCACAACTGCAACATATCCAGGTATTTTCCGCCAGTCACAGTATTTTCCTGGAAGAAAAAGAGGCCGTACACTTTTGTTTTCGAAACTGCACAGAACACGTAAACTTTCGGTGAAATTCTTTCATATTCGACGGTTACACAAATTATGTCGCCTTAGTTTTCCGTTGAGACGAAATGTGGCCTCATCGCTAAACACCAGATGGGTTGCAAATTGATCGTGCGTCTCCATGACTTGTTGCATCGTATTACAAAACTTAACGTAACTTACGTTACTAATACATAGATAGATTTCGTAAATACTCCCTTCATAGACGCTATTGTAAATTTCATTTAGCCACTCTCCCACCTACAAGAGCATTAGGTATGCAAGTCTTACACTTATATATATTAAGTTAGATTCAATATATCTCTTTGACAATAGTATAACAGACGAACAATATGTTAGAATTATTCTAATTAAATTGAAATTTAAAGTGAAATATAGTCAAGTATTTTATTCTCTATATTTACTTAAATCAATTACAAAATGTTTCACCAAGAAGCACCTGCAACATCAATCAATGATACATGCTATTTACTCATTCTTTTTGCTGATTATATCACAGCAACAAATCAGAACATATCATTCCAAGAATTTAGAACAAATGTTAATAATACGACAAGTAATATTGGAAATTGGTTTCTAGCAAACAAATGTGGTATGAAAATAGCAAAATAACAACACAGTTACTCCCATACGATCGCTTGAGCGAAGTATATCATCCAAATATTAGATCCTATACTGATGGGAGAATCATATTGACACCTTGTGTAGAAAGTTCTCATCTGCAATTTACTTATTTAGGTCCTCAAGTTTTAAATTATCATCTCATTATCTGAGACAGGGAGACTAGTTTATTCAATTATGGATTATTCAATTGGGGTCTCTCTTCGTATATGTATAAAGTTCTTAAAACACAACGCAGGTACAATGCAGTAAAATTTTTGAATATACTACCTGTTATAATTAGAACTTGACCCAAAACTTGATTTTAAAAATTTTATAAGAAAATTTTATTTGAAAAGCTTTGTATGGTGTGGATGAATTTTTAGTTAATAATTTCAGAATCTCTTTTATTGGAGACTGTGACTAAATAAAAAACCTTAAAAAAGATATAACACTGCTTCCCACATTAATATTCGTATCCCTAAATAGGTACGTATTTCGACAATTAAGTTACTATCCTTAGTAGAAAAAATAGCAATGTTGACCATAGGGCATAGCAAAGTTAACATAAAAAATCGCACACGCTATACACACAGTATAGCGTGTTAGCTTTATAATGTCCCTTGTTCAACAATGTTATTTTTATCATTAATTTATGTTGCAGACACTTCTTGGTGAAACATTTTAGTAATTGACGTTATTAAATATTGAGAATAAAACTTGGTTATAGACAATGCTACAATAACTTGGTGTTTGGTGCATATTGTTAAATATATATCCGTAGCGATATCGCTGTGTTATGAGCCTGCGTGACTTAGCGGAACTTATAGAAATTGGGTGTGGTTGTCTTCGATCACTTTTCGTCTAGTCCATCGGTCAATGTAGGCGATCTTTTGTTTGGTATGTCGTTGTGGAATTGGATATGGAGAAAATATTTCATTGAAACAGGTGGCTTATACGACGAACATACCGAGTTTATTGTACCGCAATTTTATGTTTGGGTAGACGATATTGATTAGGCCGAAGTTGTATTGCCCTTCAAACAACTGTTTTTTTTTGTCACGAGATTTATATCTAATTGACTGCTGAGATTCGCTATATGAGTTGTTAAATCAACCGAAGTGGAGAACTTTTTGGAAATCGCTTCAAAGACCACGTGTTCCGGAAATCACTTCGAGAACCGCGTGTATCGGAAACGCCTCCATTGCAGCAGGCGATCGTCGTGCAATAAAAAAAAAGCAAGCTGTAAGGTAGTTTTGATCTTAATTACACCGTTACAAAAACTTGAAACGTGCGTTAAGAAAATTCAGCTACATATCATCAAGTCATTTTGTCTTTGGTCTTATACCTCCAATAAACTCTTCGATTGTGTGCTATATTAAGATACTTCGCATTAAATTATATATACTTTGTCTTAGACATTAAATAATTTCGTTGTTGTAATTACAGTAGTCACGTTCGCAGTAACGTTAATACTTTTCGACTAATAGTTTCGTTAAATAATTTAAAAATAGATTTAGTATTGTTTTTACCATTTTGTAAGAAAAAAAATTAATGCAGTTAATATTTACGAAAAAGCAACTTAGTTTAATCAGAAATTTGTTAATTCAAGTTATATAAGAATTTGCGTGCTTAGGAATGCATTTTATTTGTTCTTTTTGTTACTTTATTTTAATAGCGGCATAGAATATGAAGCTTACTGAACTTACAGCTGTCGAAAGACGTATTTAGGGTATGAACTTTTATGTGGTAAGGGTTCTTATACCTTTTCTTTTAAATATATATATATATATATATATATATATATATATATATATACAGATATTGACATAATTTTTGACATAAGTAAACAGCATTAATTAAGATTGGATGAAAGAACAAGACACAAACTCGTTAAATGTTTTAATTCTTGGATAAAGAAAGACGAAAATAAAAGTAAATTGCGAGCTCTAATTAATAACACATTAAGAATTATTTAATATATTTTTTCTGAAAAAACACTTGGTATAATTTATAACCTACACGTGTATTTTTTTAGTGATAAATCCAACCCTCAGTTGGAGGATTTTCATATCATCCCTTCATATACAGTATTTCCTCGACCATATTGTAGTATTTTGTCCTGTACACTGTTGAAATTGACATTATCGTTCACTGACAGATTCGTTGCGCGTTATGACCGATTAAAAACGTGCTCTCCGATTATATATTCATGTTCGGGGGAGGAATCGATTGTCGGTCCTTTTTTAAGCTGTTCGTGCATAAAAAAGCTTGTATATTGTCAGTTTATTGAATTTTATCCACATTTACATATGCCTTGGATATTATTCGAAGTTCAAACATTGGTACGGTTTATTTTCGGGCCAGATGTTAGTGGATGCTTCTACAGCTTAACATCTAGAAAGACTGATATTTATTTATTTTGTCATGGTTTGTGGGTTAATACTTTAACTATAATTTTTTAACTGTATATATACAGGATGTCCAGAAACTCTCCTGACAAACGAAGACCGGAGATTCCTCTGATAATTTTAAGACAATTAAACCCAAATTCATCTAGTCCGAAAATGCTTCCTAAGGGAGCTAGAGTTCTTTGAAGATGGCGCCTTGTATTTATTTTTTTTAAATTCCTCCAGAACGCTTCTATTTATAAAAACAAAAACTGGTATGCTTATTTATCCTCCAGAGATGAATCGATTCCATCAATTACGAATTTCTAGTACCGGTCATAGGCGTCCGTTTTGGGTAGGTTAACGGTTATTTTAAGGCATAACTTCTTTGTCTTTAACTTTTAAGCATTTGTGACACTAGATTATTAAATTTTCAGGTATTCCAGTACTAAAATGTACTCTTACTTTAAGTCGGTAGGATACACCGTTTTTTAGAAAAATCGATTTGTAAATTTTTCGTTTTTTCTTCATTAAAGTTCAATTTTTTATTTTTTGCAATAGTTAGCTCTGAACTGCCAACAGAAGTAAAACCTACGTTTTTCATTGTCAAATTGTTGTCAGTTCGCGAAGTTTATCTTTTCAATTTTTACTTTGTGTTATTCAAACACATCGATTTCAATTTAAAAAAAAATGGTTTTTACTAATGAGGAATACGCCGATATGCATTTAGTTTATGGCGAAATGAGGTGTAACGCCTTAAAATAACCGTTGACCTACCCAAAACGGACGCCTATGACCAGTACTAGAAATTCGCAATTGATGGAATCGATTCATCTCTGGAGGATAAATAAGCATACCAGTTTTTGTTTTTCTAAATAGAAGCGTTCTGGAGGAATTTAAAAAAAAATAAATACAAGGCGCCATCTTCAAAGAACTCTAGCTCCCTTAGGAAGCATTTTCGGACTAGATGAATTTGGGTTTAATTGTCTTAAAATTATCTGAGGAAACTCCGGTCTTCGTTTGTCAGGAGAGTTTCTGGACAGCCTGTATATATATATATATATATATATATATATATATATATATATATATATATATAAGTGTTTAGATAATTTCTTAGCCGTTTATTAAATATAACAATTGATAAATTATTGGAGTTTTTCAGCTTTTATATGAAATATTTACAAATATCAAATTAGAATGTATGTAATTGCAGAGTAAGTGAGGATGTAAACATTGCTGTCTACAAATTACAAAGCAAATCATACGAAATTTTTTTTTATTTGAAAAATATGGTCTACGTTGGGACTCGAACCCAAGTCTACAGCTTGCCGGGCTGTCGCTTTTACCACTAACCCACAATAGACCCAGGTTCAAGCTATTTAGAAATGCATTATAAAGTAACAGTGTTAATGAATCAGATGTCAGTTATTGAATGTAGATGTCAAGTTGAAAGCAAAAGTCAGTTTTGAAAGCTCATGTCAGTTTTGATAGCAGATGTCAGTTAGTGAAAGCAAATGTCAGTTAATGAAAGCAGATGTCTGATTTGAAAGCAGGTGTCAGTTATGAAAGCAAACGTCAGATTAGAAAGCAGATGCCTATTTTGAAAGTAGATGTGAGTTATTGAAAGGATGTCAGTATTTTGAGAGCAGATGTCAGATTTGAATGTTGGAAATGCTAATTATTACTCCATAGCTATATCAGTGTTTAGATAATTTCTCAGCCGTTTATTAAATATAACAATTGATAAATTATAATTAATTATTAAATAATAAATGACAGAATACAAAAAAATAATTTTTTTTTTGTATTCTGTCATTTATATTTTATATCCTTGATAAAGGCATCATTGCCGAAACATGTAGGGTTGTTTTAAATATATATACTTTGAAGTAAACCAGACCTTTAATCGCCGACTGACTGAATTTACTATATATATATATACATATATATATATATACATATATATATATATATATATATATATATATATATATATATATATATATATATATTGTTGCAGTTCTAGTTCTACCATAACTCTACACAAGAGAAATAGTAATTAAAACAAAATATTTTATTCATTTAATACAATTTAAGATAATTTGTACCATTATTGTAATTAACCCCTGTATAGTTATCATGTAATAATTCAAATTAGTTACATCAATACCTAAATGTCATTTTCAGTTTTCTAAATTCTTAAAATAATTTATAAATCTTATTTCAATCGTCATTCAGATTAGATTAATTTTAAAGACATATTTTTATAACTAATTCGTATAATTTTTACTCACGTAAACATTTTATGATTTAACTTTACCGCACGTGATGCAAGAGTATATTATTAAGTTATGTCAATTTCCAAAGTAATTAACATCAAATTTTGAAAGGTAGGTTTATAAAGAGCAAATTAAGTAATTTTAAAATAATTAGAACACAAAATATTAATTAATACAAATGAATTAAGAAAGATACTAGCATAAACAATGTTATATTAGGCATGAAAATATAGTGCTATGGAACAACAAAAACAATTAGAATTTGGCTGTCCTCTTTGCTAAAAGCGTTATAGTTCATATATATATGTACGAGAACTCCAGGTTTTCGGGTTTATTTCGCATTGTAGAGGTTATTTGGTTTGGAGAGCCACCGTTAACTTTTCGACGTTTCAGAATTCTCGTTTGTATCTTCTTCTAGAACGTGTACGTTGAGATGTTTGCGGCCTTCTATATGCTCGTCTTGCTGGAGTGAAGGAGTAGAACGGGCGCCGCCGTCTTGTTTGCTGTTCACGCCCAGGGCGTTTTGTGTTCAGTGTGTATATTCTCGGTCGAACTTGTCGCAAAGATAGTTATGCTGAACCTACTATGTTCAACACATCAGCGCAACGTAGTTCGATTAACATACGCTCCCGATGAAGATAACAGTGAGAGCATTGAAACGTCCAGAATTTACGGGTAGAAACCCGTAAACTCAGATTTCTCATAACTTCTCCGCGAGAATATTCGCCGAATAAATATATTTGCACTCATTAAGTATTAGATTATAATTTTTAACTTACAAAAATGAAACAAATGTATATTCTTAAGAGTTAAACTTAAAAATACATTTACGAGTTTTAACAATATAACAGATAGCAAGTGCATTATATTGATGAAAATATCCTGCCACATGAGGTATACTTTGAAGGCGTCAACAGGAACATAAGTTAGGTAAATCCAAAATTTAAAATGTGTTTTTTCAAAAAATTGTAAGAATCGACTAAATCGCTTGTATAGGAAATTTTTAATCTATTACTTAAAAATGTAAAATACCCTATTCAGCAATTTTAATGTGATAGAATAGCCAGGCTAGCCCATATGCATATGCATATGAATACAAATTTCGTCAGATAGAAATAGAAGTCGGAACAAATATCCTGTTACTCCTTGACTTTTAGAACTGTATGCTAGAATGTTACATTGTCCTCAAGAACTTAAATAAAGCAAACTTCTAGAATATAAACTTCTGCATCTTAAGGATTCTAATACGTAACGTGCCTTCAAAAACTTTTCTCATTATAGTAGTCTGTTTTTTTAGTAATTAAGTAATCAAAGACTGGTGCACATCCGAAGCTTTAGAAAACTTCAAATTCTCAGAGTCGTCAATCATAAATTCAAATTATAAATACTTATATTTTTTTAATTATTTTATTATAATGTTAGAGTTACAACATAAAATATTGATTATTCAAAGTTACTATAGAACTGGCCAAAAATTAGAAAATGGAGATTAAGTTTATTCCACTAATGTCCTTAAGGGATTTCTGACAACAGTATCCTAATCTGCCAGTAACTTGCGCACAATTGTAAAAACATATTCAAGCTTGTGCTATTAGATAAAACAGGGGCAATAACTCGTAAACCTGAAGGTGGAGCACCTAGAAAACGACATCGAATGGACAACTCACTCAAAAAATCAATCGCAAAACTATCACAAGTTTATTTATCTGTGGGAACTTGTCACACTATTTTAAAAGAGGACTTAAAGTTGTTGCCATATAAAATTCAAGCAGTTTCGTAACTCAAACAGGTAGATTTTGTTACGAGAACACAGTATTGTCTATGGTTTTTGAATAACATAAATGACAATTATGTCGATAATGACATTATCGACAAGTGAGAATTTGGTCTGCAGAAAAGCCTCATGAATTTGCGGAAACAAAGCTACATCCACAAAAAGTAGGCGTCTGTCTAGGAGTTTCAAGAAAACGAATTATTGAGCCTATATTTTTTAATCAAACCGTAACCGCCGAAAGATATCGAAATTAATTATTAAAGCCGTTTATTAATGAACTTTTTCTACGCCAATGTCTGTAAACGTCAAAAATCGCACTGTCAACATTCCTTGTAAATGACATTTAACAATAACATGCACGTAATGAGATCTCATAACATACACGTGCGTTTTGAGAAGAAAACTTAAACTTCTTGGTTTAATCAAATTGCAATCAAATTTTTATCTACGTAAAACTTTATTTGGTCTATTTACACAAATTTAGTCAATTGAAAAACATAAAAACTTTTAGCATTAGCGAGATATATTTTGGATTAAAAGAGTGATGCCTCTAAATGTAGGCAGCACATCATGCAATTTCTTTAAAAATAGGACACGTTTTCTTAAGTAACATGCTATGGAAATAAATTTCATGTCATTTATATTGTCAATTTCTTTAACAAAATATTATTGTATCCGAACATTTTTTCAACTTTATCTACGAATATGTCTGATAGTAGTGAAAGTTATGAAATTATGAGCACTCCACCGGATATTTTAGAAAAAGCTCAAGCTGCCACAGATAATTTGTTACCGCTAAAATCCAAAGAAAGGTACGAAATTACCTATAAAAAAATTAATGGATTGGCGACGCAAGCATAACGTTAAATCCTTTTCGGAGAATGTTTTACTTGCGTATTTTGAAGAATTATCAAAAACTATGAAGCCATCTTCTCTATGGGCCATTTATTCGATGCTAAGAACTACACTAAACATTAATAATAACATTAACATAGCAGATTATCCAAAACTAATCGCCCTATTGGAAACGGAAATCGGATGGATTTAGAAGTAAAAAGTCGAAAATTCTTTCTACAGAACAAATTAATAAGTTTCTGAAAGATGCCCCAGACGATAAACATTTGCTGTCAAAGGTAAAGAATTAAAATGTTGTATAGTTATCATCACATAAAAATGAGTTTTTGTTTTTTTGTTTTCAGGTTATCCTCATTATTGGATTAAGCGGGGCTTGCCGTAAACAAGAAGCAAAGCAAGAAGAAATATAAAAATGGAACACATTCAGGACACGGGAAGATCCTTGATAATTGATATTGCAGATTCTAAAATCAAAACAAGACGTTCATTTGTAGTACCAGAAACGTTTTATATCACATGTCAAAAATACATGAATTTGCGTCCTGCTGAAATGGAACTTCCTTTATTTGTTAATTACAGAAATGGAAAATGCATGAAACAGGTTGTGGGGATAAACACAATCGGTAGTACACCACGTAAAATTGCTGAATATCTTGAACTGCCGGAATCAAAGCAATATACTGGTCATTGTTTTAGGAGATCATCAGCCACTATGTTCGTTGATGCAGGAGGTGATATGCTATCATTAAAGCGACTTGGTGGCTGGCAATCTTCTACAGTGGCGGAGGGCTATGTGAATCAATCTCTTAAAAATAAAAATGACAACGCATTACAAATATCGGAGGCGATTACCAATTATCAATCTTCGTCTTCTGATGTACCGTGCAGTACTACAATTATAAATAACCGTTCATCACCATTAAGAAATAAGTCACAATCGATTTACAATAATTGTTCAATTGTTATTAACAACTATTGTAATAAAGTTTAAATAATTGCGATGTCTTTTATTTAATAGAAGAAAATGAGTGGGCGTAGAAAAAGTATAGTACGTTACACGAGTTGTAAGCCCATTACGCACTCGTGAAATTTACGCACTCGCCGCTGCCCGGCTTCGTGCGTAAACTTTTTCATTTCGTGCGTAATGGGTTACTTACAACTTTTGTTACGTAATATACTATTATGATGACGAACTTACGGAAGAATATTTCCAGGAAGATAATGAATCAGCGTACCAATCAAGAGAAACAATAGCTGTTTTGCAAGAATTTTTCAATACAAGAATGATTAATTTTCCTCCAATATCTCCAGATTTGACAATTTTACACTTTTTTATTTTTCCATATTTAAAGAATACCATTTCCATGACTAGACATCTCAAAGAGAGTTCAACTTTATTTTCAAAATAATAGTTAACATTGCCAACATCTGCTTTAGAATTATTTTCTTTTAATTTTTTCTATTGTATTAAATATTTTTCAAAAACTAAATTACTAACTATTACACACATTTACATGACATTACCAAACTATTAAAATTATACGTTTGTGACAAAATACGTGACTGTCACCAACAATTAAAAAAAATGTGGCCGTCTCTAATGAGGAAAGTTTTTTAAGGCACGTTATTAATACGTGTATATAAACATACTTTAATAAACTGTTTAACATATAAAAAGCGTTTAAATAAGCTTTGCCTCTAGTAGGCCATTCCTTTAAAAACGTATGATTATTAATCATTTAAATTTGCATTAGTTGTCAATTAGACAGATGCATAGTTGACAAAAATTGCTTTGTAATTTAAAATTGATTTAACATGGTTTTTACTATACAACACAAATCATTCATTCTAGAATCTTATTTTCGAAACGGACGTAAGATTGACGGACAATGGCAGTATTCTCTTCAAGATTGTTTAGAAGAATTTAGAAATGAGTTCCCTAACGTCATCTTTGATTATGACAGTTTTCGGCACACAGTGACACATTCCGTTATGGTTTTCAGAGAAACAGGGAGTGTTAAACAGAAAGAAGGCGCAGGTCGGGCGAAAAAGCGTACAGAAGAGCTAGTTAATAATGTAAGAGAAATTATAAATAATGCACCAAGAACTTCCGTACGAGCATTATCACAACAAGTGGGGGTGTCAATTGGCACATGTCATACAATTTTGAAAAAGGACTTACATTTATTTCCATATCACATGACCTGTTATCAAGATATCAAGGAAATCGACTATCCCAGAAGAATAACGTTTAGTCAGTGGTTCTTAAATAATTTTGATAATGACCTTCTTGACAAAACCTTTTTTTCTGATGAGTCATGGTTTTATCTGAATGGATATGTGAACTCACAAAATATGAGGATGTGGACTAATGAGAAACCACATAATTTTTTTGTTAAAACCGCACTTCATCCGCAGAAAATTGGTGTATGGTGTGCGATTAGTCGAAGGAGAATTATTGGCCCTATTTTTTTTTAACGGAACCTTAACAGGAGAAAGGTATCGACAAGAAATTATTATGCCATTTATCAAACAGCTTGACGACGAAGTAATAACACAGGGTTACTTTCAACAAGACGGAGCTAGAGCACACACAGCAGGTGAAACAATTAATATTCTGCAGCAATTTTTTCAAAATCGGTTGATAAGTTTAAACACTGAACATGAATTTCCACCAAGATCTTGTGACATTACCCCATGTGATTTCTTTTTATGGCCATTCTTAAAGAACTCAATTTATCAAGTACAGATACCTGATCTTGCAGGCCTTCAAATCAGAATTGCTGAAAGAATTAATGGAATTGACAATGCGATACTACAAAACACTTTTTCCTCCATTAGAAGAAGATGTGAGAAATGTTTCGAACAAGGTGGTGGACACTTGGAACAATTTTTATAAAATTTTGCTTGTTTGTTGGAAATAAACATATTTCATTCACTTAAAAATGTTCGTTTTACTATTTTGACATTTGTCATTTCAATCAAATATCTCATCTCATAACCAACAAAATTCCTATTAAAATTAGTAAAAAGCTAAGACATAATCATAATTTCCAAGGGCTACTTTGAGGTAAAATTTATTTGAATTCTTTGTACTTTAGAATGCGTATTTATTGACGTATTTGAATTGAAAAACTAATACGATCATATTTAGTGAAAAACTTCCATTAGCTTTATAAATTTATAATTAATAACTTTAAACAATTAAACATTCAAGTTTAAAGCGGACTAATTAAAAATAGATCGCATCCAGTATATCGATTGAAACAATTGTCAATGACATTTGGACATAAAGATCATGATAATTTTATAACAGGCTCAATTAAATAGTCATCTAAAAATAACATCGCAACGAAACAAATCCATAAAAATTGATAGGGACATCAATGTCAGGAACATACAATAACTTCACACACGAGCGGATAGGTTTTTCAATAATAAAAACGTACTTGTGGTACATAAAAAATGCCGGGCTTGAATTTTAATTGAAAATTATTGCCCATGGTCTAATAGTCGTACTACTGGATTGACGAAAATGAATACTTTTTTATTTTAATTGTTATATATTTCCACGCGATAGCTACACTTGAATTAAAAAACGTACATTTAGTCACTCTTGTACATAGAAGTAGTAAATATTTAACCTATATTTTATTTATAGCAAGCGAATACATCTTGCAAAATTGAATACCCAAAAATATTTTAGCTTTGAATATTTAAAAAACCTTTTAGTGAGCAGATTTATATTTAACTTCTTTTGGTAGTTCAATGCTCTTCTTTATTAATAATTAATAATGTTAATAATTACTATACCTTTATTACCATTGGCTATTATTGGAGCTACTTTCCGCATATTTCACTACTCATTAATTACACAGGCCTGCATAAAATTTGTGATGACGTGATTTTTGTTTGTTAAGCTCCGTTTTTATATAGCAATAACTAATTAAAATACAGTTGGTCTCTACCACCCACAGATTTTTTTTTTGCACAAAAGAAAAAGAAAAAAATATAAAAAAAATCTTATAATAGGCATTTTAATACATTTTAAAATGAATGTACTACTTCAAATTCTAGGTATTAACCCAAAAATGATTTTCTGTTGTGGTTTTAAAGAAATTTGTTAAATAGGCTCTCATTACCTGACGTAAATCTTTTATTACATGCATTAATTTTGGACAAGGTTTCCGGGAATTTTTACCTGGTAAATCCTATTTATTATGCTTTCACTTTATTAGTACTGCGAAGAAGGATTTCAAGTTTATCACTCCAAACAAAATGTATATTTTAATGTCATTTACTTCATTATAGCTCTGAGTGTCGATCAGTAAACAAGTAAAATTAATTTGTCTTTAGTGTTGTGCGTGGTATTTGATAAATAAACCTTGCTTAAAAATATGTCTAGCTGGTGTTGCAAAAACAAACCAGATGATTTCTGTTACATTTGTGGATATTTCGTCTTGAAAAAGTTTAAGAGACTAATTGGTGAATTTGTGAAAAATGCATATTATGCTTATTTCAAAATCAAATTAGGAGATCAAGATAAAGATTGGGCACCGCACGTTGTTTGTAAGGTATGTGAAGAAGGTTTAAGACATTGGACCAAAGGGAATAGAAAAAGTCTTCCTTTTGGAATACCGATGGTTTGAAGAGAACCGCAAAATCATCACGAAGATTGCTACTTTTATCTTTGTGATATTAAGGGGCATAATAGAAAAACTTTGAAACATATTTTGTACCCAAACAATATTAAATCAGCTATCAGACCAGTTCCTCACAGTGATCATGTACCTATACCTATACCCCCCCAAAGTACTAGAAGAAGATATTGAAAGCAAGCATATATAGCATATATCAAGCATATATATCTATCCTGCTTGATATGGATGGAAACATTGGTAGAATTATACATGTATATTAAATATATATATATATATATATATATATATATATATATATATGTATTCTTTTTTTTCATGGATCTACTGTAACGTTGTTCTTTTGGTTTTTTTATGGATCTACTGTAACGTTGTTCTTTTGGCTTGCTTTTTTTTCGGTTTGAGATGTGTTCGTGGTTGTTTTTATCATGTATGCTGGCTCAGCACCTGCCGCACATTGCTCGTTGACTTTAGTATGACAATTTTTTGAAGTTGTTTATATGTCATAGGATGTATATTTAGGGTCTTTAGAGCCTCATGTAACTTCAGCGGTATTTCTCCTGTAGCACCGATGATGATGGGTACTACAATCACTTTGTTTTGACACCACACTTCTTTAACCTCTTGGGCAAGTGGTAAATATTTGTCGATCTTGTCTATGTACTTCGCCTGGATATTCGCTGGCGCTGGCACAGAGATGTCTATGAGGTACGTAATGCTATTGTTAAGGTCTCGTAACGTGATGTCTGGTCTGTTATGCTGGACAGTTCTATCAGTTTGTTTGTTCGGTTCCAGTAAATCATGGCTTCAGGCAACTCCACTACATTTTTCGGCTCGTACTGGTAATATGGCGTTATTCCAGTGGTTCCATCATACAGTTTGCATATTGCTTGGTGGATCACTTTCGCAACATTGTTGTGGCGTCTGGTGTATTGTTTTGGGGCTAAAATGGAGCATCCGCTGAGTATATGTTCTATGGTTTCCGGTTTCTCGCCACATAATCTGCATAACGTCGATGCGATGTTTTCTTTTAGTATGTGTTTTTTTGTAGGTGCGAGTTGCTATTACTTGATCTTGTATAGCCATCATGAACCCCTCTGTTTCGACAAATAAGATGGTGCTACATAGCCATTGTAGTGTCGCCTCTCTATCGATGTATGCATTGTATGCAGCGTGTATGTACCTGCCGTGTAGTTCTTTGTTTCTCCACGCGTCAATTTTTTCGTTCTCGTGTTCAATTTTTTCTTTAATATTGTTATGCGTGTCCTTTAAGTTGAGTGGAGTGAAACGGTCATCATTGTTGCACACAACTCTGTGGATGTTTGATGTCTGTGCCTTTACTGTGAAGAATTCTCTGAGGTCATGTATCTGCTCAGAGTAGATGTTTTTAATATCAATTAATTATTATTATTATTATTATTATTGTTATTATTATTATTATTATTATTATTATTATTATTATTATTATTATTATTATTATTATTATTAATGATAAAATCTTTGATATATCTGTTAACTTTTAAAAATCATTATTCTTTAACACTATAAAATTTATCTAGTATAACTTTACCACTTCGACCTGGAATATTTTTCAATAAATTTTCACAATGTTCTACAATAGAAATTGACTATAATAAAAATATTTGGTCATTCTATAATTTCTTAATTAATCCACTTAAAAAACTATAATGGGCTTTAATATACGTCAGCTGATCTAGATTCTCACGTTTTTCGAATAAATTTTTGGATTTTATAATTGATTCAGCTGAATCAAAAAATCTAATACAATGTTTTCTATATGATTAAAATTATTCACGTGGAATATAGCTGCGTCCTACCAAGTTCCCCATCAAGTAATTACCGGTTGAGGAGGTAGAGGAACATTCGGCAATTTTTTCTTTATAATTTATATACTTTGTTTACTTCTTTATAATTTATATAATTTATATACTCGCAGAGGTGCTTTCCTAAATATTTTTTACGTTCGAATTTAAAGAATTAATTAAAGGAAACTGACCTCTAATTTCCTCGCAAACTCTATTTATTCCATGCGCTAGACAAGTCACGCAGATTAAATTTTTGTACAAAATTTTTAAATTTGACCCTACTCTAGTCATATACGCTGCCGCATTTGTGACGAAAAGGAGAATTTTGTCGGTCGGCCGAATATCTGGAGCAAAAAAGTCATGAAACTTTCACTAACAAAGCGAACAATTTCTACGCTATTGGATTTCTCTAACTCTTTCGTGTTGATTAAAAAAGATTTTGGCAAAATATTTTGGTTAAGAACACCAACTAATAAATTTGCAATATGCCACCACGAACGTCGTTCGTTTTATCAAAAATATGCAATTTTATGTTGAAAATGTACAAAATATTCACTTCATATATGCAAACTAAAAATAGGAACTAAAGGTTAATTTTATGCAAAATATGTATTTTTTTTATACCGTTAATCTCATTATTTCAGTGTAGAATGGATATTATAAAAGTATTTTTAATAATATATAAAATATTATTAAAAATGGGGTGTGAAGAACACAATACAAGTTATATATTTGTGAATTTATCTCCTTTCCAGAGACGCAGATACGTATTTATATAACTTGTATTGTGTTCTTCACACCCCATTTTTAATAATATTTTATATTATTAAAAATACTTTTGTATTATACAAATTGGTGTGGTTTTTACCCACTGATGTATGTTTCAAATTATTTTGTTATATACGCATTCGGTTCGCCCGACAAGTAGTGAAGACACGATAATACAGTTTTTTATAGATATGGTTGTTACCGTCTATAGAAACACGTTGCTTAGTTCGGCAGTTATTATGTAGACAGCGCTGAGTATTCTTTCACGCTCTGTCTTAATAATTTCTGGTTGATAGCAAGGTAGTTATGTTTGGTTAAATGTATCTCTTCTCCAGCAGGGGCGTACCGACGATCCTGTAGAAAGGTGAAATACGTATCTGCGTCTCTGGAGAGGAGATACATTCACAAATATATAACTTGTATTGTGTTCTTCACACCCCATTTTTAATCATATTTTATATTATTAAAAATACTTTTGTATTATACAAATTGGTATGGTTTTTACACATTCATGTATGTTTCAAATTATTTTGTTATATACGCATTCGGTTCGCCCGACAAGTAATGAAGACACGATAATACAGTTTTTTATAGATATGGTTGTTACCGTCTATAGAAACACGTTGCTTAGTTCGGCAGTTATTATGTAGACAGCGCTGAATATTCTTTCACGCTCTGTCTTAATAATTTCTGGTTGATAGCAAGGTAGTTATGTTTGGTTGAATGTATCTCTTCTCCAGCAGGGGCGTACCGACGATCCTGTAGAAAGGTGAAATACGTATCTGCGTCTCTGGAGAGGAGATACATTCACAAATATATAACTTGTATTGTGTTCTTCACACCCCATTTTTAATAATATTTTATATTATTAAAAATACTTTTGTATTATACAAATTGGTGTGGTTTTTACCCACTCATGTATGTTTCAAATTATTTTGTTATATACGCATTCGGTTCGCCCGACAAGTAGTGAAGACACGATAATACAGTTTTTTATAGATATGGTTGTTACCGTCTATAGAAACACGTTGCTTAGTTCGGCAGTTATTATGTGGACAGCGCTGAATATTCTTTCACGCTCTGTCTTAATAATTTCTGGTTGATAGCAAGGTAGTTATGTTTGGTTGAATGTATCTCTTCTCCAGCAGGGGCGTACCGACGATCCTGTAGAAAGGTGAAATACGTATCTGCGTCTCTGGAGAGGAGATACATTCACAAATATATAACTTGTATTGTGTTCTTCACACCCCATTTTTAATAATATTTTATATTATTAAAAATACTTTTGTATTATACAAATTGGTGTGGTTTTTACCCACTCATGTATGTTTCAAATTATTTTGTTAGAATGGATATACTCACAATATTGGGGTGGTATTTCTAATAATAACAAATATGTTTTCTGCACAAAATCCGAACTCTAGTAATAAATATACCTACTTCAAAAAATATCGCTGATTTTGTTCAAATAATGATAATATGTGAAATATGTTTTTGAATAGAGGTAGCACAGTAAAGTAGTTGGCGTTAGTTAAGTGAATACAAAAGTTAGTATTCAGAGAGTATGAGAAATTTAATTGTTGTTCAACCATTAAGTTTGTGAAATTAAAAACAAAAATTTAAGTGGCCATGATAAAAAAATTAATAAGCCCATTGTTTTCCATTTTCTCGGTTTATTCCTCGTATTTATGAAGATAACATTAATAAGTCTTCTACATAATTTAATATTTTGAATAATTTTTTTCCATGTTAACATCTAAAACTGTATATTAAAAAATTTAATTTAAGAACTTCGCAACTGTCATACTATACGTATATCTATAAAGCATTCCTTTATTAATTTTAATGAGAATCCGCTTATTTTTAATATCATTAGATTCATGGAAACGTATAAATCCATAGTAAATTGTCTGTCTTTATTACATCGTCAGATTTATCACAGTATGCTCAGATGATTTCTTCACGAGAGTAAATAAAATAGAAAATGGAGAAAACGAAACAAGAGAAGGAGGTTACGAAACAAATATCATAGGATATAATTGGAGAACACTTCATATGAGAGCGGTACTATTCTAGGCTGCTAACCTCTTATAAGTTTTTCATTTCTTCCCTCTTATCCGATTCTCCAATGGGAGGAAAAAACGATGCGTGTGGAAATTTATAAATGAGATTGTGAAATCTAATGAAAATTTTACTGCCTATTGCTTTCCTTTTTATAGGAGCAATTAATATTATGCGATAGGGGTGGTCGGTTTTATTTTTACCCATTCATTTTATGCGCGTTTTCTACATTAGTTAGCCGGTGATTGATTATTCTACGAACAATTTGTTTCAGCATTCCCGTTTTTTTTAAATATAATATGCCCAATATATCGTTTTAACATGGTTTTTATCGATGAACTGAACAAAAAGAAATATCGGTAAAAAGAAGAAGTAATAATTTTAGAACACGGTCGCAATATATTTTTCTAAAGTGTCATTAATTTTCCGCTTTGGTTTTATCAATTCGACGCAATACATGCCTTATATTACTTGAAATCACTTGAGATCACTTCAGGGAAATGTAAGGACATTGATAACTGCTCTAAAATAAAATTCTTCTTTAGAAATCAAGAAAGAAATTCTGATTTGGATTATTGGATTTTTATTAAGTTAAAAAGTAAACGCAATAGGAGTTTATAATAGCTAAAACTGGGAATTATATGCACACGGAAACTGTATTATATGCGCATATATGTTTCCAAAATTCAATGAAAATATGCAAAAGTATGTAAAATCAAAATATTAAATAATGTCAATAAATTTAGAGACATGTACCACAAATATGTGCTATATCAATATTTTATTCGGAATTTTACAAAATACATGTAAATAGTAATAAGAAATAGTAAGCTAAACAATGCAACTCTTTGTATTTATATTTGCCTTAGTATAGTATTGTAAACATTTACAATTAGATACTTTTCTAAATTCTCAACTAAAAATGGTCTGCGATCCGTCAATAACAGCTGAAAAGCTTAGCTCAACGTCAACTGATGTAATTGGCGCATACTCATATTTGCAGATAACACAGCCCTGAGATGGTAAAATTGTCTGGATTTTATACAGTGATTTCAATAGATTTTTTGGTGCTGAAAATGGGAAAATTATTTAAAGAATTCCATCACGTAAGGTTTTTTTACAATCTGGGGTTTTTTGACCTATCTGCATGTATTAGTCTTTTTGAAAAGGACAATTTTGTTAAACCGTTGTTTAAATAAACTATTATAATTTTTTTAATTATGATGATGCAAGAAGTTGATATTCTGAATAAACATACACTAGATTTATGATAAAGAAGTTACAAATAGAAATAATTGAGCATGTCGCAAGACATGACTCATCATCTTCCTGTTACTGCATGTCTACCTCCCCACCTCCACTACAAACATATTGTTATTCTAGACAAAACAGTTAGTTCGTTCAATATCTTCTTTACAACGGTGGTGTGAATTTGTGTAATTAGTTGACATTTGTGATTAGTTGCTGAGTTAATTTAATTTTTATTTTACGAGTTTTTTGAAATTAAATTCCAATGGCATCAAGAGGCTGTGTCAATGTACGCAACTCCTTCTGCTATATTTGTGGAAAGTTTACAGTAAAAAAACAACAAAGAAACATTACAGATTTTGTAAAAAAAGTATATTTTGCATATTTTGGTGTGAAATTAGGAGACCAAGACAAACCTTGGGCTCCTCATAAGGTTTGTTCAGTGTGTGTTGAAGAGCTTCGCCAGTGGTCACAAGGAAAAAGGTCGCTTTGGAGTGCCTATGGTTTGGAGAGAACCGATCAATCATAGCGATGATTGTTATTTTTGTTCGCGTGTAGTACACGGATTCAATTTAAAAAACAAAAAGGACATCGTTTACCCAAACCTTCGATCCGCAGCACGTCCTATACCTCATGGACCAGAAGTACCTGTTCCTTGACTACCAGATACATTAGATGATGTATCTGATGACGAAATGGTTTCACGTCATTGCGCAAGTGAACTGGATGAGGGAAGTGATTACTATGATACTGGAAGTGATGAGCCAAAACTGTTTGACCAATCTGAATTAAATGATTTGGTGAGGGACTTAAACCTTCCTAAGGACTCAGCTGAGCTTTTAGGGTCAAGGTTGAAAGAAAAAAATAGCACAACATTTTACTGGTTTAGGAACGTAGAAAAAGAGCTTGCTCGATATTATTCCGAAGAAGATGCACTAGTTTTCTGTAATGATGCACCCGGGCTCATGGAACAATTCCACGTAGAATATAATGTTTCTGAATGGAGACTCTTTATTGACTCTTCAAAAAGGAGCCTTAAGGTCGTTCTTCTACACAATGGAAGTAAATATGCTTCTGTACCAGTGGGACATTCAGTTCATTTAAAAGAGTGTTATGAAAATCTTAAGCTACTTTTAATTAATTAAATTCGTTACAAGGATCAAGGCTGGACAATTTGTGGTGATCTGAAAGTTCTTTGTTTGTTACTTGGACAACAAAGCGGTTATACTAAATATCCTTGTTTTTTGTGTGAGTGGGATAGTCGTGATAGAAAGCAGCACTATTGTAAAAAGATGTGGCCACCAAGACAAACCTTACAACCTGGAATGAAAAACATTGAAAGAAAAAGTTTAGTAGACCTGAGCAAAGTTTTGCTTTCTCCATTACATATAAAACTGGGATTAATGAAACAATTTGTGAAGACATTAAAAAAAGATGGAGAGTGCTTCAAGTATCTTTGCAGCCAGTTTCCTCGCTTGTCAGAAGCAAAGATAAAGGAGGGTGTTTTTGTTAGGGCCGGATATAAGAAAGCTTAAGAAAGATGAAAATTTTGAATCTAAAATGGAGGAAGCAAAAAAAAAACAAGCATGGATAGCCTTTAAAAATGTGGTTACAAACTTTCTTGGCAACAAAAAACATGAAGATTATAAAAATATTGTGAAAAATATGTTAGAAAAATTTAAAACCTTAGGCTGTAACATGAGTTTGAAGGCGCATTTTCTAGATTCGCATCTCGACTACTTCCCTGAAAATCTTGGTGCAGTAAGTGAGGAGCAGGGGGAAAGGTTCCACCAAGACCTAAAAAGATGGAGAGAAGATACCAAGGAAGATGGAATATAAGCATGATAGCTGATTATTGTTGGATGTTAAAAAGGTGTGGTCCACTACGAGATTACAGAAGAAAAAGCACAAAAAGGAGTATGAAACAAAGAAAAAGATATTATAAGGACTTGTAAAGACATAAATAGTATTTTACTGTTTCTTTTCATTAGATTTAATGATATTTGTAAGTAATTTTGTTTTTTATATACTTTGTAAATAAATTCAAAATGTAACTAAAAATTATTTTTAATTTTTAAAAAATATAATTTGAAGCCTTTTTGTGAAAAATCCTTGCGTGATGGAGAAAAATAGAGTTCATATTTGGATTCAGCGCCCAAAAACACATAAGAATCAGCTATCAAATTTAAAACAATTTTTAGAAAGTTAAAAAATGCAGGCCTATGTAATTGATGGACTGATCTCAATAGTTTCATCCTAGTTTCCCTGCAACACACCGGATATTCTACTAAGCTGATTAAAGCCCTCATTTTTCTCTGATTTTGTGTTAATGCAATTTTGAACCGCTCTCCTATAGCACCTCTCACATTATAAATTTTATTCTTGAAACTTTGAATCAATTCTCTCGATTCACCGAGTTCAACACCTTGAGTTTAAAGTTTTCGTAGTGTTTCACTAACAAAAACATAGTTTGCTTTGATAAAAGCTAACTCTTGGCGCATTTCCGGTTTGTTTAGTACATCTTTGCAATCTGCAATTGCTATCAAGTCGTTTTGCATAAAATACAGCGGCATCAAGCCAAGTCAAACAATAGATTAATATACTTTTTTCTTGTAGTTGAGCGACTAGGAACTGACAGTTTCGTATACTTCTCCAAATAAAATTTTGAACGTTGAATTATTCAACTTTGAAGGTGGAACGTTTACACTTAAGAAGACGTTACACAAATCATAATAGAAACTATTTTGTTCTATATTTTTACTTGTTGATGTAAACGATTGATTCAGAGTTGCTTGTGGTCCACTTTTAAATCTTGCGATACTTCGTTTATGCAAATCAGCTCCTACATGCTGCGTTAATTGAAATTTTTTGGCGCATTAAATCTACTATAATTAATTTCAGGTATTAGAATATGAAACGTGTAAACGTAAACAAATATAAACTTACAATTTTACTGTAATACTTACAAAACACTCTGCCATTATCTACACAAAATTCAGGATAATCTTTTATCCATATCGACGCATATGAATATGATTTCAACGTATCAGAAATAACGTAAAATTACGTGTACATATACTTTCGAGAACTAACTAAACGCAGCTGGCGATATGACTGGCTTGTAGGTTAACCTCATTGCTCGTAGATTCACTGAAACCCCGACTTGATAAACACACATCTGGGAATTCCCGTTTTCGATAAATTATGAATAAAAAGTTTTTTATATTTTTTGCGGTGCACTTTTGAAATAAATTATAAAATAGAATAAATATGCAATTTTGTATGAAGCATGCTCAAAGAAGTATTTATATGCGAGAAATGCAAAACAAAAGTAGTCGCAAATGCTTTCTTTTTATGTGATCCGTATAGATCTGCAAGAATTTTGGTGAACATATCATAAATAAAAAATAAGAGTTTTCATATAATCCAGCTTTAATAATAACATAAATCGAAAACTTAAGTTGGGTTAGTTTTAATTGGGGCTGGCGAATTTGCGCCAACAGCCAATGGCAGCGGTATAGAAGTTTGCACATAAAATAACAAAGAGATTATAAATTACAAAAATATTCTCAAATACCGTATTAAGTATTTTAGGAGAAAAGTGGATAACATCTGTTAAATATTTCAATCATTAGATATATTTCCACAGTTCTTTCAGTCAAGCTAGAACAAGTTTAAAATAAGTACTGCACTATTTTAAGCGTTTTATTGCTCGATGTTTGTATAGTTTTAAAGTTATTATTTTATTTACTTTTAAGGTAGTAGTTACGTTTGTGTTTTAAGGTTAGTTGTGTCTAGTCGACCCAGAGAAATGGAGAATATTGAATAGGTGGGTGCTTGTATTTTCTAGTTCTAGCAAGAATGAGAATATATAATAAACGAAACTCAGAGAGCTACCATTCCAAGAGAAATTATGAACAGGGCCATGGAAGCTGTTTTAGTACAAAATATTTCTATAAGAAAATCTGCAAGAGAATATGATATTCCAATAAGCACCCTCTGCAAATATTGCAACAAAATTAAAGTAAAAATTTCTTTGCATAATCGAAATGTTTCAGAATTAGTAAGAAACAGTCAAGTTGGCTTCACGGAAACTCGATAGGTATTGTTGAACAAGTATTTCGTTCTTAGATATCTATTTTAAATTTTAGGTCTTTTCTAACGATCAGGAAATATTGTCATGCAATTATTTAAAAAAAAGCTGCAGATATTTACTACGGACTATCACCGATAGAAGTGAGAAAGTTTGTCTATCAATATGGCGTTGCAAATAATGTAACAATTACAGAGATTTGGAACGCCAGGAAAAAGGCTGGGGCGGACTGGTTTACAAGTGTTTAGAAACGACACCAGTCTCTATCTATTAGATTATTAGATCTTTAATTGTTAATTAGTTATAAAAAGAAAAAATTTTGAGTCTGCAGAGATTTGGAACGTTGATGAAACTGGGGTTACAACGGTTCGGAAGCCTAACAAAATGGTGTTTTAAACAGGTTGGAGGAATTACCTCAACTGAAAGGGGTACCTAAGTAACCGTAGCAGTTGCTGTTTCAGCCAGTGGCAACTCAGTGACCCCATTTTTTATATTTCCGAGGGTTAATTTTCGTGATCATTTCCTACAAGATGCTCCTATTGGCAGTTCAGGAGACTCCAATCCATCGGGATGGATGAATGAGCTTGGCTTTATTGAATTTGCAATATATTTTGTCAAGTATTCACGATCATCGAAAGAAAGGCCGGTACTACTTCTTCTTGATAATCACGATTCCCACTTATCTATCGAAGCCATAGATTACTTTAAGGATAATGAAGTTATTTTATTATCGTTTCCATCTCACTGCAGCCATAGCTGCAGCCTCTGGATCGGAGCGTTTATGGTCCGTTTAAGAAACATATCAATACAGCTGCCGATGGATGGATTACAAATAATCTCCGAAAGACCATGACAATTTATTCCATTCCAAGCATTGTAAACACTGCTTTGCCTTTGACTTGTACCCCAACAAATATTAAACCAGGATTAGCAACCACTGGAATATGCCCTTTTAACAGGGACATTTTTACTGAACATGCTTTTATGCCCTCATATTCAATGGATCTACCCTCCCCTGCTGAAGAAAATTGTCTAGAAAATGCTACTTGTGCTGAGCCTGATTAACCACAAGATTTACAGCATTTAGACCACTATGTTTCAGAAAATGACCTTTTGGAGGCAGGTCCTTCGACTGCGTTAGACAATGTGGAAAACAGTCCATCAGCAGAAAATAATAGAACACATGTTAATCCAGAAGATGTTTGTCCATTTCCTAAAGCTGAAAAAAGAGTAGGAACAGAGACAAGAAAAGGAGAGAAGAGAAGGACTACCGCGGTTTTAACAGGTAGGTACTCCAATTAAAGAGGCTTTGGAGGAAGAAAAAGGAAAAATTAAGGAAAGAAAAAAAACAGAAAAGGCGCAAAAACTACAATTAACAAGGAAGCTGTAAAGCGGGAAAAAAGAAATATTATTGCAGATGATGACAATAAATCCACTGACTCAGAAGTTTTTCTCTCGTATGTCTTGAAAATTATACAAATAGTCGCAGAAAAGAAAAGTGGGTTCAATCTACCCGTTGTAAACAATGGGCCCGTGAAGCGTGCACAGATAGAAATACTACATTTTATATTTATGAGAATTGTTACGCCGATGATGAAGATTAGATTTTTATTCAAAATGCTGCATGTTTTTAAAAGTTAGCATTAGCTTTATTATATATGATGAACGAAAATTTGTAATTACAAGCGATGTTTCTTTCTTAAATAAACAACTAATTAACAATTTCTACAACTTTTCTATTTTCCAAAAAGCAGGCCTAGTCTTATGCAAATATATTTTTTTATCTAGGTGTAGGTTTTCGCGGTCGTTCTCTAGATGTGGATCTCGGTTTCCGAGTTGGAACCGCGTCGAGTTAGGCGTAATTGCCAACGTTTCTTCCACTGTTTCAAGGGACATCTTCAGGGCTGTATTGGCTTTAATTGGAGTACGTAGATGTTCGCCGTTTCGCAGTAGCTTGAAGAATGCTATGACAGAGACCAGAGAACTTATATAGGGGGGACCGGGTCAGATGGTGGCCTGCTATTGGCTGGGGACAATGAGCCAATGGCATGCATCGTGTGGGCGTGGTAATTCTTAGTAGAGTTCAGTAGAGTTTGCAACGTTGGATGTAACGTATAGCCATCGTCTCTATTGAGATTGCGGGGATGTTTGTAAATTTCAATAGATTCACGAATTTTCCTAGGGAAATAATGCGATTCACGGGACAGAAGCTTGACATCTTTGAATAGAATTTGATGACCGGAGTTGAGTTTGTGTTCTGCCAGCGCTGAACCGGCTATATGTAACAGTCTAGTACAACGTTCATGTTCGGACACACGCACGCCGACTGGCCGCTTAGTTTCGCCAATGTATACACTGCCGCACGAACACGGAATGCGATACACTCCTTGTGCTTGGAGCGGAGATATTTTGTATTTAACCGAGGGTAAGAGGTCTGAAACTTTAGAATGGGGCCTGAGAATGGGCCATAGCATTCTTCAAGCTACTGCGAAACGGCGAATATCTACGTACAGCCCTGAAGATGTCCCTTGAAAAAGTGGACGAAACGTTGGCAATTACGCCTAACTCGACGCGGTTCAAACCCGGAAACCGAGATCTACATATTTTTTTATCGTTCATATCTTTACTATTTTTAATTGAAAATCATTCCAATCCTATCTAATCTATAGACAAATGTATTGAAAGAATGAAAATAAATTGTTACAGGAAAAAAATACAATAACTTAATCTCGATCAAAAATCAAATATTTTCTAAAAAGCTGGCCTACTAGCCCAGGTAGGTCTCCCCTACCTGAAAATAATTAGATTACTTCTCTTCTATGACAAGGAAAAATAGAACGCTCTACATCTTTTGCCCAGTGTAATTATTTGACTTGATACTGTATATTTTCTTATATTTGATTAACTAATAAATTATTATTACCTTTATTTAAAGTAACTTCTTCATAGATCATGCACAAATTCAAAAAATTAGACGTAGAAA
The DNA here is from genome assembly GCA_935421215.2 of Melolontha melolontha. NCBI lineage: Eukaryota > Metazoa > Arthropoda > Insecta > Coleoptera > Scarabaeidae > Melolontha > Melolontha melolontha. The sequence goes on along the minus strand of OW285237.1, from coordinate 158,658,033 downwards.
TGTATTTGGAAAGCAGCTTTTTGTGATGTAAACCAAATTAAGGAAAAAATACTGTACGGTATCTACTGAAGCCATAAATTGTTAAAATGGACGCGAATTCCCATTATGGAGATAATAAGTAACTTTGTATTCCCAACATTAAATCAATGTGATGTATTGGACGGTATTGCAAAACTCGCAGATATTTTTGTGACATCAAATAACACATAGACGCACCTTACCATTGCAGTTTCGTTGTTGTATCTCTTGCCATCTGCATATACATTTAATGGGAGAGAAAGAGAGAGGAGTATAAAAACGACAATTTAAATTCCACGAAAAATAGGAAGAGAACGAAACGGAAATATGAAACTAAGTTATATAAGTCTGTGGTGCAAATAAATTTATTGGCGATGCTACTCTTCAGGCAATAAATTTTATTTGTTTATGCCCGAGGATGAGAAACAAAAAAGCTTTCTTTGTGGATATCTTGCATAACAATGTAATATACAGGTTTTGGCATCTTGGCCTGATGTTCTTCTTTCATAAATTTTGAATGTAAGAAAAAGTTTTTTTTAATAGACTGTACCAAAAACATACTTAACCCTCAAGTATTAACGTGTTTTCAAGAAACGCTTACATCGTGGTGGTTTTATTTTTGATTGTTTTAAAGCAATAATTTATCTTAAAGCCGGAGTAAATAAAAGTTTAATTTTATTTAAAACTAAACAAAAAAAAATAAAGATTTCATGAAAGTGTTCAGAAAGTGTATACGAGGGATAATCTGAATTTATTGACAATAAGGAAATCTAGTAGAAAGTGCAAAACAATCATACAGTGTTTATTTAGAGCAACTCTTTATTAGTCATTTGACGTTTTGTTGTTGTTACGTTCGTTAAAACTCGGCTACTAATTTTTTAAAAGTAAAAGAAAATGGAATTAACCAGAGAGCACTTAAAAGAGGTGTGATAACCCAATTAAGCAATGCAGTGTACCGTTTATCTAAGTCAAGGCGCGGGCTCGTGTTTAATGCATGTTATATCCAAACATGACCTCGCTCGACATAACTTACATACACAAGCATTCGCAAGGTACGTCACACACTTTCAACACTCTTGTTTATTTAGAGTAAGGACATATAGTCGAAAAGGAGATCACTCTAACGATATATAAGACATCCCATCCGGAGTCTTATCAGAGTCAGTAGAGAGACAGTCGAGAGACAGTCTTAGTACAGAGTAACTATACTCAGACGGTACGAATGAGTTAGAGTCTCTTTTCGACTATCGTCTACATTGTTAATTATGTAATTACCATCTTGTTAAATAGTTATAAGTGTTGGTTTATTAAACTATGTTAAACCTAACATACTTGTGCATTATTTAACGCTACAACGATATCTGCGTGAAGACTCACACCGATGTGGCCCTCAGGGCCGGGCTCACATCACAGAGGTTTAAGCGCTTATGAGTGCAAAAAGAGTTTGGATTCAGTTTTTAATGAACAAACACCCTTCCTTGGCTACAATTTATTGGTGGTATAAATAATTTTAACGCGATAACAATTCTGTTCAGCATCAAAAACGACCTCCTACGACTATTACCGAAAAAACATTGCTGCTATTAAAAAAATAATTGAAGAAGACAATAAAGTCACTTATGTGGTAATAGAGCATCAACTCAAGAGTGGATCCTCAGCTGTTAAAACAATCATATACGATCACCAGCATTTAAAAAAAGCGGTAAGTCGTTTTGTGCAGCAACTTCTAAAACGCAGAGCGTGTAAGAATTTGCAGTGAAACTTTGAATTTCTTAAATAATGGCGGGCACTAAATTTTTTCCGAAATAGTGACAGGCGACGAAACTTATATTCCATTTTTCGACCTTCCTACCCGCCAAGAGAGTCATGTATGGATTCACGAAGAAGAGGAAACTCCTAAAATGACTAAGAAGCGGCGAGTTATTAAGAAGGTTATGTATGCAGTATCCTTCAGAAGTACGGGCTTAGTAAATACAATTAAGCTAGACGGATAAAAGATGGTTATAGCTAATTTGTACACTAAAAAATGTTTGCCTGAAGTGTTCAGTAGAGTTCTAAACAAGGGAATTATGCTCCACCATGATAATGCATCGTCCCATACGGCAGCTTTAACTCTCCAGTTTTTGGCTGGAAGAAATATGAAAGTAATAGAACATCCGCCATATTCACCTGATTTATCAATGTGTGACTTTTGGCTATTTTTTGTGTTTAAACACAATTTGCGGGGTTGAAGGTTTTTGTCTGAAGCAGAGTGATACCGTAGTTCACGTTTACTTTGAAAGTATTTCGAAAGAAGGTTGGTTGGGAGTTTTTAAACAGGGAACAGAAGGAACGGTCAAGTGTATCATTGCTGAAGGGAATTACTTCAAACATATTTAAAATAAAATCCTAGAAAGTATTAACCGTGTTTCTTATTCTCAATCATTTCAGTTTGTCCCTCGTATAAACGAGAAAAATTTGATAAATCTAAAAATCATGTTTCCCAAATATAGTTTTTTGTTCTTGGATTCCCCAAACCCTGCTCTTAATGTCTGTAAAAAATTTTTTAATTAGTATTACACATAAAGATTCTGAAAGACATGTTTTTCATAATTTTCTGAAGATGGTATTTTTCAATGTAATAAATGTTTCCTAATGCTTTTTACAGATGTTTGGATCACACTGATAACACGTGGTCTTTATCTTACTGCCTTTTCTTCAGTCACACATATATCTTTTGTAGGTTCTCGTAGGTCCAGAATATCGACCTTGTGTTAATGGGTCAATTCCAATGACAGTTCTTTTGTATGTATCTTGTTTTAATATGGTCGTTAATAAGTTCCTTTTCTAGACTAACAGGTAATTCTATTCGAGCAATTTTGAATGATTCTTCTGACATGGCTGGTAAAAGTATGTAGCTGTTTACATGTGAAATATCTAATAGTGCACCAAATATAACCATCGGCCATCCTATGGTTCTTCTTTGGCATGAATAATTTAGGCAAAATATCTCGATCGCTTTATATAAAGTACGAACATAAGGGAAATATATATGTACTAATTCTCTAGTTAAAAATATCCCCGATATTCAGTGTAAATAAGTATATCCTAGACGCATCAGAGTATCAGAGGCCGTGATTCACCCGAGTAGGTAAAATACGTAAATGCTGTATTGAATAGTGAATCCCGAGCAAATAATATTACGCTTCTTTTAAAAAGTCTGACGCAACTACTATCGTGTATTAAGACGCACTAATGGCCTGTTTTCTCAAAAGCGGTTAAAAATGGATTAAATTGGACAGTATCATGTTAAACAGAAATGTAAGAATACCTAAAACTAAATAATTGTAAAAAATTTAGTTTACAATGCAAAAACTGTTGTCTGGCTTGCCAAAACACCCCGTCATAATAATTGAGGGTTGTCATTCCATTTCGAATTAATACGATTAAAAATTTTACATATTTAATGAGAATTATCCATTTATTAATTAATTAAGAATTCTAATTTGTTGAATTATTCAGATATAGTAAAGAAAAACGGTAAGGGTTACATGCGATGGAAATCATAGTAAGGTATTGGGTACATGTAGAATAGCAAGATATAAGAGGAGATAATAACGCGGATCTTATTATACGCCAACTTGTGTCTTTTTTATTTCAGTCGATGCAAGCAAATGACTTGACTCGACTTTTTTCAATTCCGTGAACAGTGAAATACTCTTAATAGAACAAAAACGTTTCTAATAATATAAAAATATTATTAAAAATAGGGTATGGAGAACAAAATACAAGATCATATATGTGTTCACGTGTTTTATCTAACAATATGAAACAAACATGTAAATAATTTATATATCTGTAACTATGCACATGGACAATACACCTCGTATTTTCAGCATTTACTTCTGCTTAATACATATGTTTCTGCCATCTAGGCGTCCTCAGTTAAGCTAGTGAAGCAATGTATACAAATTAATACAAACCTGTTATAAACAACTGGTTTGTATCTGTATTTAAATTTACTGAAATAGCCCGCATAGATCAAGCAAGTTCCGTCCTATAAGAAGACAACTATTTAATAATTGACATCTTACGGGCGAAAGAGACTTTGTCTGGAGGGCTACCTATTAAATAGTTGTCTTCTTATAGGACGGAACTTGCTTGATCTATGCGGGCTATTTCAGTAAATTTAAATACAGATACAAACCAGTTGTTTATAACAGGTTTGTATTAATTTGTATACATTGCTTCACTAGCTTAACTGAGGACGCCTAGATGGCAGAAACATATGTATTAAGCAGAAGTAAATGCTGAAAATACGAGGTGTATTGTCCATGTGCATAGTTACAGATATGTAAATTATTTACATGTTTGTTTCATATTGTACAAACGCTTTATACGTGCCTAACGTATTGTCATACTTAAACAAAACCTTTTTGTATGTTTTATCTAACTATAGAATTATCAGTACATGCTGATGGAAAGATACTTTCGCCATAAATAACATCCTTACTACATTACAAAAATCATCCACACGAAGGGTACAAAAATCATCCACACGAAGGGCAGTAAAATATTCAGCGCCGCTTATTGACTAATGTCAACATAAACTAGGCCAAAACAACTATTCCTGTCGTCATGAAAGTGTAAGACTAAGCCAGGTGTTTTCCTCTGACAGACACAGCCGTAACCTGCGGAAACTCCACTTCAGAGTAGAGGCTCCTTAATACAATTTATACAGGATGCGTATGTGTCCGTCTAATGGAAACCCCTGGCTCAGTCTTAGACTTCCCATGCAGACAGCGATGGTTGTTTTGATATTGACATTAGTCAATGAGCGGCGCTGAATGTTTTTCTACGCTTTGCGTGGTCGACTGTTGCAATATACTAAGGGAAAGGTATTTTCATAAAAATATGAACTCGTATTATATCTCCACATTCGATTTTTAATAATCTTTTATATTATTAAAAATGCTTTTGTTTTATACAAATTATGGTTAGGCTTTACCTACTCAAGTTGAATCTAGAAAAATCTTGTGTGAAGTAGCAGTCATTATTATACGAGGGTGAATCAAATTTAAACCGGCCTTTATTGTTATACTGTTATATTGTTATACTAACTGAGCGGAGCTGACAATCGAGCAGGGCTTTTATAGCCAGGAAAATATGGAGGATATTGACGCGGTTCCGCGTACCTGCCGGCAGTTAGGCTCGCCAGTACACAGTTATGTCTAATCAAGAGGTTGCGCAACGCAATATTATCAAGTTTCTGACGAACGAGGGTACCAAGTCCAACGAAATTTTGACTAGAATGACTAGGCAGTTTGGTTACGCAACTTTCTCACGGACTCAGGTGTAAACTGGGTTAAAAAATTCAAGATGGCCGTGAAATTGTAGAAAATGAGAGGCACAAAAAGCGTTCCAGGACAGTAATGACTGACGACAACATTTGAGCGACTTGTGACCTCATTGAAGGTAATCGGCACCTTACGATTGATGAAATTGCTAGCGAGTTCAAATAAGTCACGGTACAGCATATTCAATTATTACCGAGCATCTGGGTTTCCACAAAATTTGTTCAAGATATGTTCCAAGGCTTTTGACAAATGATCAAAAATATATCTGAAGGGTACCAAGTCCAGGGAAATTTTAACTAGAATGACTAGACAGTTTGGTGACGCAACTTTGTCACGGACTCAGGTGTAAACTGGGTTAAAAAATTCAAGTATGGCCGTGAAATTGTAGAAAATGAGAGGCACAAAAAGCGTTCCAGGACAGTAATGACTGACGACAACATTTGAGCGATTTGTGACCTCATTGAAGGTAATCGGCACCTTACGATTGATGAAATTAGCTAGCTGCTAAAGACTCTTGAATCGATTTCAACGAGAAACAAACAATTTTCTGCTTAGACTAGTGACACGTGATGAAACATAGGTTTATCACTATACACTCGATTCCAAAACAATGAGTCTTGAGTGGCGAAGGAGTGGAGAACCTCGCCCTGTGAAATAAAAAACACGTTTATCACCAGGGAAAGTTCTTGTAATTGTCTTGTGCGATTGGTTAGGTGTTTTGCTAATTGATTTCTTACATGATCGTCGGACTGTGAACACTACCTATTACTGCCAGCTTGCGAAGAGGGCAAAGTCGCCTGCAGAAGCAAAAGCCGCAACCAACCAATAAGAATGTGATTTTGCTCCATGACGACGAAAGACATTACACGGCCGCACTGACTCGAGCTAAAATGAAACCAATCCACTGAGAAATTCTAGAACATCCTCTCTATAGCCCAGATCTATTCCCATGCGACTTACATTTGTTTGCGCCACTTAAGGAAGTACTAGGGGGATATCATTTTCAGAGCGATCAAGAAGTAGAGGAGTTTGTGCTCAATTATCTGTTGACACGATTTCGCACTTTTTATTACGAGATCTACAAGCTGCTAAAACTCTGAGAAAAATATGTAAACGTTGAAGGAGATTAAACCTAGGTGTAAGTTTCCGCGGTCGCTTTCTAAATGTAGATTTCGGTTTCCGGGTTGGAACCGAGATTTACTTTGAACAAGACTATGTGGGAAAACAGTAAACTTGTTTTGTAATTTTATTTTGACCTAATAAATTATTAAGGTTTAAATTTGATTGACCCTCGTAAATTGAAAAAAAAATTTATGCAGTATTAAAATAATTTATTATCTATATTAACTATAATATTTTGTTAATTTTTTCGTTTAATAAATTACCAGTTATTTTTCCATTCCCAAAAAGTTCATAAAAAGGCACGCATAAATTTAAAATACATCAGACAATTTACGATAAAAAGGTTAATCTGAAAAATATTATATTCAATTTGCTTGATGACATAAACACGAGATAAGAAGTGGAATAAATATACTTTTTGTATAAATGGAAATGAACAAAATGAGGAGCTAGAGTCAGCTTAAAACCAAAAAGGAAGATAAAATGTCTGTTATTATACTGCTACATTATTTTGCACGTGGTTTTAACTTTTTAGAGATTACAAATCAAGATTTGTTGATTTTTGACATTCGACTTTAAAGTTACAGCTGTGTCTATAAACGATTTAGATTGAAAATCCTAAAACGCGCGAACTCGCAATCGATGGTACAGTCCAATATTAATTTTTTAAAGAACTAAACACTTCAAAATTTTGGGTAATATGAAACAAATTTTGGGAATAATGCTCCTTTCAAAAGTTTAAAGTTGTGACTAGGTTGCGCAATTTAAACATGGAGATATGAGAGTATTGAAGACCATGTGCTACTCGGACCGTCAAAAACTATAACAACTTCGTAAATAACAAAGTTAATGATATTAATTTGAACAACCGAGGAATAGATATCAAGACGATAGCTAACCTTGTGGACATATCGACTGCACACACATCTCTTTCTACACGTATAGTTCGGCATCTCAAATCTGTGAGCAAGATATCGCCAATCTTAAATTGTGATATAATGAAATAAAATGAATACGAAAATAATGAGAATAATAACACGAGAACCGATCAATCAATGTCGATGCGCTATTGTCGTCTGTCTAAAGTTTTACTTAAAAATAACAGTAATTACGTATTATCAATCACTAGCATATGCAACCAATATTACGATAGTCACGTGGGGTTTACTTCTAAATGAAGACTCTGCACGTATATTCTTCCAATATAGTATATTTAAATGTAAATACGTGTATAGAATGTGTTTATTGGCATTCAGTAATAACGGGGTATACGAATTACTAAAATTCAAAGAAATACTAAATACGAAGTTATAATTTTCAAAATGTTAGGCACTAACAGTACGAGCTCCTAAAGGAATGATAAAATTATATGCTGCGCTGATGACGTGATGAAATGAACAGGACTTACGACTTCTTCATACATTCTTTCTGAAAGGCGGAAGGCTAAACATGCAAATATCTACAGCAAAAACAAAATTGCCGGTTATTGCCCAAGAAACAATAAGGTGCAAACTCGTGGTGGAAGACAATGCAATGGAACAGGTGGTAACAATCAATTGCCTGGGAGTGGAAGTTAAGTTTTCTTAAGTCAAGATAGAATGCTCAGAGATGTCATTTGGTGAAATAAATTAATGAGTAAGCAATCCAAAGTCAGAATATATAAACCATGTGTCATACCGATAATAACGTATGCTATTGGAACACGAACTGATAATAGAAGGACAAAAAATATATTACGAAGAGCCGAGATAAAAATACTGAGGAACATATCGGGGCACACACAAGGACATTGATTCCGAAACTATAACATAAGAGATGAATGTGAAGTGTTAAACGTTGTTAAACGTTGTTGTAGGTGGCAAGGATGAAGATTTTGAAACGAGCATATCAGCAGTGCGGAACTGTCATCTTCCATTGTAGCAAAAATCGTTCGAGACAGATTTCCTGGCACACGAGACTTTTGGGCAAACCTCCTAAACGCTGGAAGAATTCATGGGGATCAATATCAAGCAAAATCTAAGTTAAAATATACACCTCTAAGGTCTAAATTAAGAGGAAGAAGAAGAAGAAGAAAAATAAAAATAAAATATTATGTTATATGTTTATTCCACAACAGATCGTCAGATAGAAACGAAAACAAGAACATAAGGGATGAATGTGAAGTGTTGAGCGTTGTAAAATTGGGGCTGAAAGCCCCAATCATAAGCGAGCACATCTGCAGTATAGAATTGCCATTTTCCATAGTAGCAAAAAGCGCTCGAGACGGAATGCCTAGAACACGAGACTTTTGGGCAATCCTCCTGAACGCTGGAGGGACTTGTGTGGATCAACAGAAAGGGAAGCTCCGCAAAACTGTCACCATTTGGGTAGTGGATTTTCACAATTCCTATGCATTGTGCGTCCGTGTAATTCTCCATGATTAAACCTCAATATTCACACATGACAGCTGTTAAACAACAACGCTATACATTCGACACAAAAAAAATGACCCGGCTTTTATGCGATATCTTATATAATACGTTTTTAATGACTGTTATTTAGTAATAACATGGAATTGGAACTAATTACTAACATTTAAAAAAAGAACTAAATACTTATAATTTTCGTATTATTGAACACTAATGAATTTCTACACGAAAGATAATGTGAGATGAAACATTGGACGCCATGATGTATCAGGATGATTTGGTAGGAAGTGAGACGACTACCGACTACCAGCACCATCTTTTGGAAAAACTTATAATTTTTGGGGTTTATTAATTTCTAACAATTGATTTCAAAGTTACAGCTGTATAAGTAAAATGTCCAAATACAAAATTTTAAAATGCGTAAACTCATAGTTTATAATAAAGTCCAATATTTATTTTTTAAGAATTAAATTGGTATTACTACTAAAGATATTGTTTTGAACGAGCGAAGAATTGAATGAAGGAGATGGTTAATATCAAGAGAATGCCGGCCTACATCACATATTACACGTAGAATTGGACATGTCAAAACTATCAGCAAGGTAGGTACCGTAAATCATGAATCGTTTCCAAAAACATGAGAAAATGAGAACATCGTGCAATCATTTGAAGCTGTTTGACCAAAATCAAACTGATTTGTTACGGCTAATATTGTTGGTTTCACAACTCTCTTCCTGAATCCCAACAGTAGACACATCATGGGAAGCCTCCTTCAAATGAAGGCAAGACGTTTACAACATCGGATAAAGTAATTGCTACTCTATATTGTGATTCGAACGGAATATTTTTTTAGATAGATGGGAAAACAAATAAATAGATAAAGAGACAGATAGATAGATTATATAGCATAATTTTTGTAGACTCGCTTGCAAAGAATCAAACAGTAAACGTTTATTCTAAACAAATTTAAAAAGAAGAATTCTGAAAAACCATCAGGAATATCCAAAAAAGTCCTTTTTCGTCATAATAATGCGCCTTCTCTCATTCGTTATTCACAAAAAATATAATTAATTTACATTTCGAGTTGTGCCTCGCCCAGTCTATGTACCAGATCTAGTTTCAAGTAACTTTTAAACTTATTTCCCAAACTCGAACTCTTCCTTGCTAAATATAAATTGGTAGGATGTAGAACTTATTGGAGTAACGGAGCAGTATTTAGAGGATCTTGAGAAAGATCTGCAAAAATGGCGTAATCGCACTTCAGCATCGTTGATCTAAATACGTTTAAGTTGAAGGTCAATATGCCCAAACCTATTTCTTTCATTTCGAGTTTCATTTGTCCTTGTAAACAAATAACTCACAATAATAATAATGCACTGCGTAGTACGAATATTTACAATTAATTTAAGTGTAACATTAGCAAGAACCGCTGAAGATAACAAGTTAGTTCTAGAAATGTATTTATAATTTACGAAATACTATGATGGAAAGAGAGAAAAGTCAGACAAACATATAATTTAAAGAAACTTGGTGAGGAGCGAGTGGCAAGGGAGTTAGAAGATGAAATAAGATCAAGTCTACTAAGAGGTAGCGTAGAAGGTCAAACAATTGGACAAGAATGGAGTAAAATCCAGGCTGCAATGACAAATGCTGCAAACACCTGTTTGGGAAAGGCGGAATATAAAAGAACAGTGGAATGGTATGATATGGAATGTAGAGAGTCGATAATGGAGAGAAATAAAGCAAAACTGGAAAGAGATCGAAACAGAACAGTGGAGAAAATTAGAAATTACGAAGAAAAAAGGAAAACCGTGAAGCGAATATGCAGACAGAAAAAAAGGATGATGTTGGAGAAACAGTTAAAAGGAATAGAGGAACACTTTGTAAACAGGGAGATCAGAAATTTCTACCAAGAAATCAAAAGAACAAGGCAGAATAAGGACACAAAAATGATTTACTGTAAAGATGAAGATGGACTACTGTTAGGAGATCCGAAGGACATATTAGGTAGACGGGCGCAGTATTTTCAACAACTACTAAATGTAGAGGTAGAGATGGAGGAACAAACAACAACACCAACAGAACAACACCAACAAGAATGTAACAAGCAGGAATAAATAGAAGAACCAACAGAACAGGAGCTAAACGAAATAATTAAGGGACTCAAGAATAACAAAAGTGCAAGTGAGAGTGGTATACCAGCAGAAATCCTAAAACAAGGAGGAGCGGAACTAGGTGAATGCTTGCATCACTTAGTACTAAGGATTTGGAGAGAAGAAAAAATTCCGGAGCAATGGAGTAGGGCAGTCATATGCCCGATCTTCAAGAAGGGGACAAAACACTGTGTCAAAATTATAGGGGAATAGCTTTACTGGAAGTCGCTTACAAAGTTGTGGCAAAAATCATACGAAACAGATTAAATATATATGCTAATGAGATAATAGGGGAATATCAAGGGGGTTCAGGGCTGGTAGATCAACAACAGACCAAATATTCACGTTAAAGATGCTGCAAAATAACAGTTATGAGCAAAATATAGGATTGCACATGCTTTTCATGGATTTTAAACAGGCTTACGACTCAATTTCTAGAAAAAAAATGTCTGAAACTTTAGCAGAATTACAAATACCGTACAAACTAATAATGTTAATAAGAATGACACTCTCGGATTCGAGAAGTAAAATTTTAGTGGATGGAAGGTTCTTGGAACAAATTACAACCAGAGGAGGACTAAGACAAGGAGACCCGCTTTCGACTGACCTATTTAATCTGGTGCTGGAAGGAATCATGAGGGAAAGCAACATTCAAACAAACGGCGTAATTTTCCACAACAAAGTACAAGTTATTGCATATGCAGATGATGTAACCATATTATCGAGGTCAAAGAGGAAACTAGAGAAAGTATTTGGACAATTTGTGGAAGAAGCAAGAAAACGGATTACAGGTGAACGAGGAGAAGACAAAGTATATAGAAATGAGAGCGGAAGTGACAGAAGAAAATAGATATACCAAATTCAAATCAGGTAGAAACGAATATAAATTCGAAAAGGTGAAACAGATAGAGTAGTTGGGTGTAACACTAACCAGTAAAGGGCAAGAACAAAAAGAAATTGAAAAACGCATGGTGAGAGGAAATAGAGCAGTTGGCGCGTTAACACGATATTAAGAGGAAAACACGTATCCAGAACTTCTAAAATACGAATATACGAGACACTAATCCGGCCAGCTGTTCTATACGCAAGCGAAACATGGACCATGACAAAACAACAAGAAGAAAGTCTGAAAATCTGGGAAAGGAGAGTGCTTAGAAAAATTTTTGGAGGAGTTAAGAAGGAGGATGGCAGGTGGCGACGAAGAACAAACACAGAGTTAGAAGAAATGTATAGAAAACCAAATATAACTCAATTAATTCGATCACGAAGAGCTAGTTGGTTGGGACATATCTCTCGGATGCCGGAACAAAGAATTGTGAAGAAAGTGTTGCACGGAGGAGAGGGTGGTAAACGAAGAAGAGGTCGGCCAAGCAAAAAGTGGTTACAGGAAGTGCTAAAGGATATAGAGGAAGAAGGAATTGATGACTGGAGAAAAAGAGTGAGGGACCGAAAGAAATGGAAGAAAGTAGTAGAAGAAATAAAAGCCAAGGGCCTCGAAGGCCTGTAGAGCTATTATATATATATGATGGAAACGCATTAACGATGATTTAAATATTTATTTTTGTTTGTTCTTTCCATTCGTTGGGTGAAGTAATGAGAATATACCACATCAAAAATTAATTTATTTTCTTTCGTAAACTTAATATAACATCGTGCAATATATGAATCAATAGTAATTAATAAAGTTCTAATCATGCAAGTTCTCTTTCTAGAATAAACAAACTGAATTAACAAAAAAATCTATAATAAAAGAACTTACTCAAGTAATCCACTGTGTAAAAATAGTTTAGTTCTTTATTATTTACTAAACTAGCAAGTGATTTTCCGAGTATCTAATTGGAACAGATGTAGAACGCACTCGATGCGTACACGATCTAGAACTCAACTTATTCCTTCCTGAATTAGAAAAGGTTACAGTTCGCTCGGGGGTGCCGCGATAGCCTGTAATTACATCCGCTTCGATGAATGTAAACCCAACTCGCGCGTCATTACAGCCATCTAATGGACAGGCTAGACCTTAATACCATTTAGGACTGTTCCCGACCAATTTTACCTAATAGCACTGGCTTACGCGTCCATCACTTCGGAATTAACTTCAAACTAGTGACGTAAGAACGCGTGTAGGTACATATGTACGATAAAAACTATTTTTAAAATTACGGTTGACCTTTCAGATATTCATGTGGGAAATATTATAAATAATACATATTGATGACAAAGTTATGAACGCACTAGAAGGGTGAAATTCAAATCATTTAATAGACAAAAAAGGATCGCAAATTCACGGAGCTGTTTGAAGTATTGGGCCTGTATCCATTTTTTGTAATAAATCAAGGCCAGCGTGCTACTAACTAATCAGATTTACGTTTTCTTAATAGAAATCTACGCCTAGGTTTTTACGCCTTTTTTAGGTGCAAGCGTAAAATAATATACTTCAAGTATATACATCGAATGTACCTCGAAAGTACCACCGAATTTGGGCCCATTATCATTTACAATATACACAAACCATCTTAATGTCATCAAATGTCCTGCATTCGGGCTTTGTAAGAAAATGCTAGCGCTTTGTTTCAGTGGTATCGAAATAATACCTTCAAAAGCATCAATAAATGTCAGTTGGTTACCTATAATCACAAAGTAAAATTATTTTCTCTTTCAACTGATAAAACGTTTTATCTAAGGTTGACGTGTTTAACCCATTACTAGCCATAATTCGATTGGTGCAAATTTTCAATTTTCTTCATCCAATACCAACTAAATGCTTACAAATTAAGATATTGTGATGGTTTTTTTCGAAAAAATATTAACACTTACAAAAATATAGTACGTCCCATTTTTGGGACATTGGCTGGAAATGAGGAATTTAAGAAACAGTAGAGCTCATAATAAATAATACAGAAAGTTTAATAGATTGAAAACAATAATAGGGTAATATTGCAGTAATATTGAAAATAATACATTTATTTTGTATGTAATGGAGCAAAACATCTATCTTGTAGAGGTACATCGCATTTGCCACAAAGTCTCATTGTTTTTTACTACAGAAGGCGCACCTGCGTTGTGTCGTAATTATTGGCGTTATCAAATGACTTTTACCGTCAAATCTTACGTCACAGCTCACTCTTCCACCTAGCAATTTAGATGTTTGTGGCCCCGTCCGAGATAAGATTTGTAATTACCCGAACACCCAACGGTCCTTCCACGTTTTCGCTTTTGCCACAATATGTCTCAAAATTGTATAAATAACCATTCGAACTACACAAGCACCAGAGTTTATAGCCAAATTCTATTGGCTTTCCGCGCATATACATTTTTGCGGAATGTCGCCCGTAATACCGCACCATCATTTCACCTATAGATATTTGGGATTGAAACAAACCGAATTTCAAAAAGTTTTGCTTGAGCATCTCAAAATACGGTCGTAGTTTGTACATTTTATCCTCTTTATCTAAAAGCGTGTTATTAGCTAAATGAATATATTTCTTTATTTCTTTGAATCGTCTTCTCGGCAGTGCGTTATATACTAAAGGTACACCAGCATCAGGAGATTGTTGCCAATACATGTCCTCCTGATGTAACTTGTGATAGCCACTGAACAATAGAACGCCAATGAAAACTCGCAACTCTTCAGCCGTGAGTGAAAAGTCTTGATCGTTTTTTTGCCGGGCGTACAATATGCTTTGCTGTACTATGTAATCTATTACATATTCGGTAAAAAATTGCTCAAAAATATCCACAACAGTTTTTCCATGTAACAGTGATGTGACATTTTCGAAATCATTTTCCGATGCACTGTTTGCGTCAGCGTATTTTATTTCATCTACCCAGTGCGGTGTTTTTGCTGTTTTTCCAAAGTTTGAGTTATTTTTCTTATCAAATTCAGATGCTCTTTTTTCTTTCGTTTTAGATACTCTACGCTTTTTCACGGCAAGTGGTTCATCATCGCTGCTGAATTCAGATTCGTCGCGGATATTAGGTATCAATAGCTCTAGAGTACCTGTAACATCTTGTACTTCTTCTCCTTGTAGATTATTTTCGTCGAAATTCTCCATATCAGTCACTTCATCTGGCTGTGGTGGAATGATTGCGATTTGAATATCTTCGCCATCAACGTCGTTATTATTCATGTCTTCCCAAAACGCTGGATCCTGTAAAATTTCCTCAACTTCTGTTGTAGTTAGACATTTCGCAACGTTGTACTTTGCAGAGTTCATACTTGTTTTATTTTGATAATTTTATGAATATCCTTCACGCGTATTTTACTATGTCTCTGGAGACCTACACAAACCTGTTGATACTGATATCAACCAATGTCCTAATATTGGGACGCTAACATAAACAACATATACACTATAAATACCAGAAAATATAACATCAAATTTCAGTTGAATCACATACTGTAACTCGAGAAGACTATTGATCAAGAGCAATTATATTGTTTTGATTGCATTTACAGTTGTTATGTACTTGTATTTCTTCCGATGCACGTGAGCTTGAAAGCGTAAAACTTCTAACCACTTTCTAACCTTATTTGTTGTATTTTATCGCCATTTGGAGATAGAAGTCGATTACGCGTATAAGACCCAAACCACAGCCCAAATTACAATACAGATTTCTATTGTTTTAGTATTGTTACGTTGATTCAAAGTCACGTCCCATAAATGGGGCAATGGCTAGTATTGGGTTAAAGATCTTGGTGTAGCTTTCTATCGGCGTCTGAGTTTTAGGATTACGTTGAATATGCTCCTACAATAACTTTTAATCTCTTGGGGGATTTATAGTACACTGTTCCAAACAGTAGCTTAACAACTCTAAGGTCCATTTGCGTTTGTTACGAGCTGTTTGGAATACTGTTTCACTATTTGGTCACCCATTTAGGTCCGTCATTAATTACGAATGAAAAAGATTCAACGACGAGACAAAGACATCAAACAATATTTTTGTGAAAACGGGCAAACGGGATTATTAACTGTAGCGATTTACTATGTACTGGTCTTTCATGTTGCCAGCCGTCCATCTAGGTGTATTTCAACGTTTGTATTACTGACACCGAGTACCAATTTGTTTAAATTGAGGCTGTTATCTATGTACGAGGTGCTATCCAGAAATTCACGGAATCTGAATGTAGCGCGCGAAGGAATGATAGTACAGCTCCATAGCACTAAATTGTGTGAGCTACGTCTATACTAAGTCAGTATGTCAAACGCTACTTTGCTAGGTGGTGACAAACAGTTTCTCTGTTTATATTTGTTGACTTGTGTTTGAATTATTCGGCGACACTGCGGCGGCAATGTCTGATGTGAAAGAGCAAAGAACATGTATAAAATTCTGCTTCAAACTTGGTAAAACGCCAGCGGAAACGGATAAAATGCTTAAACAAGCGATTGGTAAGGATGCTTTAGATGCAAACATATGAGTGCTACAACCGTTTTAAAAATGGAGATGTGTCGGTGGATGATGTTGACTGTTCTGGTCATCCATCGATGGAAAACGCCCTGTAAAATGTGACAAGAGTGCATAATGACAGAAGGTGAACAATTGCGATGTTCTTCGGCGACTAAGAGAAAACATTCGACGCAAGCGACCTGCCAATTGGCGCGACAATTCGTGGATCAGTGCACCAATTCATACGTGACTTGCTGTGCGTCAGTTTCTAACATCAACGAAGATGTCAGTACTACACCACCCAGATTTTGCCCCTTGAGACTTCTACCTGTTTTGTATGCCGATGCTGAAGCTCAAAGGGCGCCATTTTGAGACGATTAAGGAGATACAGATCGAATCGCAGACAGTCTTGAACATGCTACCACGCGCAAACTTCCAACTCTGCTTTGAAAGTGATGGTAGTAAGTAAGTTGTAAGAACAATTTATTGTGTATTTTTTCGCATTCGGGAATGTTCTGAGTAGCATCTCGTACATCTAATGAAACGTAATAATTTGTATCTAAGCTTAACTAGAAAAAGCAGTCATAATTAAAAATTTTTAATTAAAAAATTAATATTTAAACGAATATTGAATAAAATAATAATAGAAAACTAGTACCGGGTAACTCTTTTCCGAAAAGATTTCATGTTTAAGTAATATACAAGCTATATTAGCATAAAGAAGAAATATAATGTATTGGATTATTATAATAATGTATTATTAAATGGATTTGTGAAGAATTCCCAGAATTCTAATATGTAAAAGGAACATAAAGGATAAATAACGTTTTAAAATAAATAAAGTAAACATAAGGTAGTTATGTGAATAAATGAAAATCAACATGAAACAATAAATTATAAAAAGTAACAAATAGTAGAACAAATAAAAATTAAAGACGACGAATAAATAAGGGCAATGTTTTAATTAGTTACCCAAGACAGAACTTTTAAAAAGGAGGTCTTGAAAGAACTAAAACAAGCTTTTATAGATTTAAGTTTTTTGTGAAATCTTAAAAAGAATAATTGTTGTAATAATGTTTGTATAAGATAAATAATATCAATTTATAACAGAATAATTTGAAACATACTTGAGTAGGCAAAGGCCTCACCAATTTTGTATAATACAAAAGTATTTTTAATACGTAACGTAGATGTACATTCAGTGCTGCATATTAACAAAGAGCCGAAACAACTAGCTCCGTCTACATAACAACTGTAGAACTGCCAAAGTCTTTCCATCAGATGGCACCGCCGTATCTATGAAAACTGTATTACGAGTATCGCGTCTTCAATACTCTTTACGGATCAACCGCGTGTATATATAACAGAATAATTTGAAGCATACTTGAGTAGCCAAAAGCTTCGTCAATTTCTATAACACAAAAGTATTTTTAATGATATAAAATATTATTAAGAATTTTGTCCTTCATACCAGATTTTTAATAATATTGTATATGATTAAATATACTTTTGTAATAATAGTTTAATTTCTTAAACAGATTATATCGCTAAACTCCGCCGCGCCCGGTATAATACAAAATTTGTTTGAAGATAGTAAGAATTATAGGAAGATAATACTAGTTGTTCTATTTATTCTTCTATTATATACATATATATATATATATATATATATAGAAATAGATTGATAAGATGCTGAAGCCTGATGGGACTATTGTAAGATATAAGTGATATTTATAGTACATAAGTAATTTACAATGATCTGTGCACCAACGGAAAGGCACCTCCAAAAAGATATAAAGATATGGCAAGAAGAACTAATGAAAAAGAACTTGAGAGTTAACATAAACAAAACAAAAGTGATGATGATAGGTAATGAAAATAAGAAAATCAATATAGAATTGAACGAAGAAAAGATAGAGCAAGTAGACGAGTTTAAGTACTTAGGAACAGTGCTGGAGAGGGACGGTAATATGGACAATGAAGTAAAAGAGAGAATAAGTAGCGCGTCGAAAATATATCATAGTCTAAGCAAACCTTTAATAAGGAAAAGGGAAATAAGTGAGAAAACCAAAGTAACAGTGTATAAAATCATTTTTAGGCCTACGTTAATTTACGGAAGTGAGAGCTGGGTATTGAACCAATCCCAAAAAAGTAAAATACAAGCAATAGATATGAAATATCTAAGAGCAGTCAAAGGTATAACAAGGAGGGACAGGATAAGCAACCAATTGGTTAGAGAAGAATTGAATATTGAACCAGTTCTCAACATGATCAAGAAAAACCAATTAAAGTGGTTTGGCCACCTTAACCACATGGCTGGGAATAGGCAGGTAAAACGGGTATGGGAAGCAAGAGTTCAGAATGGAAGAGGAAGGGGAAAACCAAGAAAGACGTGGAATGCAGAGCTTGCAACAATTCTCAAGGAAAGAAATAAGCCCTGGACAGAAGCTGTGGTAATGACGAAAAGCAAGAAAGAATGGACAAAGTTTGTGCACCTAAGTTATTTGTAAAATTTTGTATAGTATACTCCTTACACCTTAGGGTAAAAAGGTTACTGATTATATATATATATATATATATATATATATATATATATATATATATATATATATATATATATATATATATATATAAGTAATTTACAATAATGATTATATTGCACGAAAGTGATGGCATGTGTAATAAGTTGCTATAAGCACCACGATGGGTCGCCAAAATGAAAAGATGCTGTGGCTAGAAGCTAATATAAGAGATATTTAATGTAAATAAAGTATACTAATATAGATATAGGAATCCCGCCAAAGCCTGTCCCAAGCCAGGTTGAAAAAGGGAGAGGGGGAGGAGTAACAACCTCGTAAAAAAAACCAGGGTTCACCTGGTCCGGGTGATAGCACCCTGTGAGGGCCCCTTGTCAGGGTTACGACCGTAACTCAAGGTGTCAAGCGATCCGTGCCGAGGAGTGGATGGCCATACGATAGTTGGTCTTGAACGGAGCCTATGGAGCACCAGGCGCCACTCCGTAGTATTTAGCCTTGCCGTCGTAATGCGGGGCTCTGCGGCGGTCGACAGGTAGTTCCCTAGCTACTCGTGGGATGAAATATGGAAAATGAACAAAACTTAAAGTATAAAGAAAAAGAAAAAAAAAGACAAAAAAAAGTAGGGGAAATGGAGGAGATGGAAGACGAAGTTTTCCGTAGGAGAGAGTCGCTGCAGAGAACTCCACCAGGAGTTCAAAGACCAGAACTGAGCGAGGACGTAGTGCCAGCAGAAGAGAGGACGGAACAAATATGTAGAAATAGAGCAAACTCATGCCCAAGCGTAGTCGTAGAGAAAGGAGAGAGAACGGAAGAAAATAAGACCATAAAGAGAACACGCGAAGAAGGGGATGCTGAAAACAGAATGCAACACTTAAGGAGGGAAGTAGAAAGAATGACTCGAACGATAGGCGAATTGGCATGCATTACGGAATCGAGCAGTAAGACAAAAACAGAAATTAAAGTGCTTGTACAGAGACTTAAAAGACAAGTAACAGATGTTAAAAAGGAATGGAAGGCATTGGATGAAGAAGAACTAAGAACCAAGAGAACAACAGAGAAAAAAGAAATGAAGACTGTTGCAGTGCAGGTGGTAGTGCAGGATATCGAAGACGAATACGAGGAAAAAAGGAAAAGAACTGCCAGTAAGATACAATCAACGATAGAAAGAAATGGAGATTTCGATAGTCTCGCAGAAATCTTGGATGAGAAATGGCCGCAAGAAACTTATAAGGTCACAGAAATAGATGCAACAAGCCAAGCAACTTTAGTCGGACGCCAGTGGGACTATGCAATCCTAATAGATCCCAGTAGGACGGGGACTAACAAGGTCGTGGAAAATCTAAAGCTGAAGTATAACGGTTTAGAGAAGGTAATGAGCAGTAAGGGGGAGCAAGTCGACTTCCTCGTCCAGACTGCAAGAACAAAAACCAGGATGAACGAGTCTGAAGAGATCAGCAGTGCTGTTTATGTCATTCCTATGCAAATAGATCTGGCAGGCGTGAATGACATGGAGATTGTATACAACCGAATGAGGGAACTTATGGAGACTTCTAAGGTGCATCCCACTGGAATCATTAATTTGGTAATTGGGGATGGTCTAAAGGTTGGATATGTCAGGAAAATCTGCGAACAGGTCTTTGCGAAGGAGAATATCAAAATAAAATTAATGGTACAAGGAATAAGATCAGATCCACAAAAACAAAAAATGAAAAAGGAAGAGAGCATAGTGACGGTTAAGGCAGGCGACAAGAGCTATGTCGACGTAGTCAAGAAACTTAGAGAAGAAGTGGATATAAGAAGTATAGGCGTTAGAATTGGGAAAATCCGTAAAACTGGAAAAGGGGACCTCCAACTTGTAGTAGAGGGTGGACAAAAAATGGCGGCTATATTAGAAAAAGAAATAAAAAGCAAAATGGAAAACATCAATGTGGCGACTAAAGCAGTAGGAACAACAACGCTATATATAATGGGTATGGACTCCGTTACAGGAGAAGAAGAAGTGACGCAGGCAATTTCAAGGGAGACAAATCTGAGAGAGTCAGATATAAGGGTAATAGCAATCAGGAAAGGAAAATACGAAGAACAGACAGCAATTATCGAAGTTCCAAAAAGTCAAGGAATGGCCCTGATCAAACACAGAAAAGTGAGAATTGGATGGGTGGAATGTGGAGTCAGGGAAAGGATATACATTGTGAGGTGCTTCAAATGCTTGGAACATGGACATAAAAGCCACGAATGTACAGCAGGGATTGACCGCAGTGGAGAATGTTTTAGGTGTGGGCAGATGGGCCATAGGAGCAAGGAGTGTAAGAATACTCTTCGTTGCATGAAGTGCGGAGTAGAGGGCCATAGGGCAGACCAAATCAGGTGCCCGTATTTTAAAGAAATGGTTGAGAGGAAAAGGAAGGAGAGGAAAAGGAAGGAGAGGATAGCTCTGATAAATAAAAGAGCCCGGGGAGACAAGAAAGAGAAATGAGTCTAAGAATTCTACAAACGAATTTAGGAAGGGGGAGAGCAGCCCACGATTTGGCCTTTGCCACAGCCAGACGCGAGAAGGTGGATGTCCTCACGGTTGGGGAACCAAACAAGAAAATTGTCGAGGGAAAAGAGTGGGTGAAAGACTCTAAGATGGACGTGGCAGCGACATTTGTTAATAGAAAGGTGACGGTAACAAGTGTGAGGGTGGGGAATGGATACGTATGTGTTGATCTTGGAAAGTGGGATTTATACTGTTGTTATATATCGCCAAACTTAGATATAGAGGAATACATGGAAATAGTCGACGGAATAGCAAATAGTGTAGGAAGCAGGAAGAGGGAAGCAGTTATTGCTGGAGATGTAAATGCAAAGTCTCGCATGTGGAAATCTCCCATTACCGATAAAAGGGGTGAGTACTGGGCAGAGTGGCTGGCGGCTTTGGACATGGTAGTTCATAATACGGGAGGATTGCCAACGTTTGTGAGAGGGACCTCAGAGTCCTTTATTGACGTGACGTTCTCCACACAGGGGGTGGCAAAACGAATTACAAAATGGAGAGTAATGGAGGATGAAACCCTAACAGAGCACCAATATATCTGTTATGAGGTAAAAATGGATAAAGCACCAGAGCGAGCTGTCGTAAAGACGAAAATTATGACAAAATGGGACAGCTTTACAGCTAGCGTACAACTTAGACTTGCTAACATGACGAATGAGGAAAGAAGCTCGTACAAATTATGCACAGAAATAATAAGAGAGGCATATTTGAATAGTAGCAGTAAGGGTCCAAGAGGAAAGAGGGGTATACCATATTGGTGGAATGAGACTATTGCCGAGAAAAGAAAGGAATGCAACGCGCTTAGGAGGCAGTACACAAGATGGGCGAAACGCACCAAACAAGGAGAAGGCCAGGAGGCTTCGGATAAATACAAGATAGCGAGAAAAGAACTGCGAAAACTAATAAGAAACTCCAAATACAACATTGGAAAAACCTATGCGAAGACTTGAATAGGGACATATGGGGAGACGGCTATAGAATAGCAGTCACAGGAATAAACAATTTAACACCTTGTCAGATTCCAGATAAAGAAAGGAAGGAGATACTGGGAGAGCTCTTCCCTTACCCCAGGAGTGAGGCACAAGAACATAGAAGGAGAATAGGTATAGCCCCAACTCTCACTGAGGCAGAACTGAAAGTAGCTGTCGAAAGCATGAAAACAGGCAAAGCCCCTGGGCTAGATGCAATACCTCCTGAGGCAATCAAGGAAGCGGTAAAATCGAACGGGGAGTGGATCTTGGAGGTGCTAAATAAGCTCTTGAAGGCACAAAGATTTCCAAGAGAATGGAAAAACGCCAAAGTTATCCTTATACCGAAGGAGAGTAGGTCAGGGAAAAGAAACTCCTATAGAACAATCTGTTTGTTGAATACATTCAGCAAACTGTACGAAGCCCTGATAAGACAAAGGTTGGAGGAAGAAATAGAAAAGAAGGGGGGACTGGCCAAACACCAATATGGATTTAGAAAAGGGAAGTCGACGCTTCTGGCAATGGAACAGATTAAGAAGATATCAGAAAACCTGGGAACAAAATGGAACGTACTGATAAAGTTAGATGTACGAAACGCGTTCAACACAGCCAGTTGGGATTTAATCCTTCGAAAATTAGAAAGGAAAGGAATATCAAGTTATCTTCTCAATGTTATATCAGATTATTTCACCGAAAGATACATTCAAGTGACCAAACGAGAAAAAATGGAAGTAAAGGCGGGCGTACCGCAGGGCTCGGTCCTCGGCCCTACACTATGGAATATCCTCTATGACGATGTGTTCGGCATAGAATTGCTGGGACAAGCTAAAACTATAGGTTTCGCGGACGATCTGGCGTTGATAGTCTCTGCGGACAGCAAAAACGACCTCAGAAGTTTCACAAATGAGAACTTACGGCGAATAAAGAAATGGATGGGAGAAAACCAACTAGATCTAGCACCGGAAAAAACGGAGGCCCTTATCATAACACGGAAAAGAAAAAGGGATGGGTTGACCTTCAACATAGGCGACACACACATTGAGCCAAAGAAAAGTGTTAAGTACCTGGGGGTGTATTTTGACAATACAGGCAGTTTTAGAGAACACTTGGTTAGGGTAACCGGGAAAGCCGAAGAAAGAGTGGGACGATTAATTCGAATAATGCCCAACATCGGAGGACCAAATATCTATAAAAGAAAGCTACTAGCTGGAGTAGTACACTCCATAGTCCTCTACGGAGCACCGATATGGGGGGAGGCATTGAGGATTCGAAGAAATTGTCTCCTAATGGAGAAGTTACAGAGGCGAGTACTAATTAGAGTGGGAATGGCATATAAAACAGTGTCCACAGTGGCCCTGCAAGTTATTACGGGAATTCCGCCCATAGACCTGTTGGTGAAGGAAAGGGTGCATATGTACGAAAGGGAAAGCAAAGAACCACTTAGGGAGGTAAAAGATCGGACGCTGGACAGCTGGCAGGAGAGATGGAACGAAAACACGCTTAAAGGACAATGGACTAAAACGTTGATACAAGACATAGGAGCGTGGGTCAAATGCGAACACAAGGAAGTCGACTTCTACCTTACACAGGCGCTAACAGGGCACGGGGTCTTTAGGGCGTATCTGAACAGAATGCAACTAATATCCGACGACAAGTGCATATACTGCGGCGATATCGACACGGCAGAACATACGATTTTTATGTGCAATCGATGGAATGCGATAAGAGAGGGAACTGAAGCGAGCATGGGACTGGAAATAGCGACAAGCAATATCGTTGACAAAATGATAGAATCCAGAGAAAACTGGCAGAGGCTGCACCACATGATTAAGACGATAATGAAAACAAAGGAGGAAGAAGAGAGAAGAAGACAGCGCAGCTAGATGTGAGATATGAGGGTGCTCGATATGCTTTCATGATGCGAAAATCTACAATGGTGGTTCCATGAAAGCAAAGAGAGAGTAAAGACAGGTGGTTTTTAGTGGGTATACTAGACTAGGAGTCCCACACTACCATGCAATGATGAACAGGCATGGTGTTCATAAAGAATTTTCCACCTATTAAAAAAAAAAATAAAAAAATAAAAAAAATATAGATATAGGGCGCCTTTGTAAAATTTAATATGTAATTTTAAATATATCTCTTAGTCAGTCAGCTGATTTAGCAGCAATATGCAGTGCTATACCCAGATGTCGCTGAGAGCAAAAGATTAATAAAGATTATTTAAATATTCTTATCTCAGAATACAGTCGGTAGAGACACGTATAGCTGTAAAAACTATTAAAAATATTAATGAATAAAAAACACCACCTTTATATTTAATATTCTCAATTATTTATTAAATTAAAGAAATCTGTATACATATAGGCAACTTCTTTGATTCTTTCTGCGGATTTATGTGTTATATCTCCATGCTTAAATAATGTTTATACTAACGATTGTACGGTTATGAAAATTAATCAATTACAAAGAAATCTAATATAAATTGAATTAAATGTGCAACATATTAAAGTTTATTTATATGAGGTTTAACTAGATATTATCTTTATCTAAACTATTTTTAACCGATTTCTATCTCTGAGTTCAAATCAAGATTTTTAGTGATTCGTAAATGTAATTATATAGAATAAGGATCATTGATTTTAATACAACTAAGGACCTGTGATTTTAGGTGTTACTGCCGGACAGGAGGATGGTGGCGTCAGCCTTAGATTCGATGTACAGCCAGTTAGGATAAAAGGTTAGGATATTTCCAACTTGGTGAAATAGGAGAAGGTTCTTCTATGTTTGGAACTGTATTTATTATTTATGGCATGAGTTTACAGGTACGTTCGATAACTAGGGTGGACGTCCCCTTATGATGCTTTGCTGGATATCTCGTAGAAAAATACTTTTCGATAGATAAATATGTGTCTAAACGATGATTATATTGTTTAGGCACTTTTATGAATAGCAATTATATTGATAATATTGTTTTAAACTGAATTTTGATGAAAAATTAGCGGACAAGTAAAATTCCGATGTGAACGGTATAAAATTTTGAGAATAGACGAAACCTTATTTTCGGCTAATTATCTTGATTTTTACCTTGAAATAAATTATTATTTCAATTGAATTTAGATAGAAAAATCATTTAACTGGGTTTCTAAAATAATTTTAAGAATCTACAAGTTTTAATGCATGTACCTTGTCTATATGTAAGAATTTGAATGTTAATAAATTAAAAATCTTTTTTTCTTTGCGTTAATATTTAATGAATTTAATAAATGATGAAAAATGAAAAGTAAATTTTAATTTAAATATAATTATGTGTAAGGTATCAGAAATTGTCGGGATGTTAATTTATTAACAGTTTGACAATAGTCTTCACATGTTGCGTCCATATAAAGTTGTACTAATAATATACCTTTACCTTTACTGATTTCCACCTTTCTCATTCCCAGGCAACATTGGTGTGCACGTAATTAGAGCTACATCAATATATATGTATATATATAGTAGATAGGCATCAATTGCCGAAACATGTAAGATTGTTTTAAATATATGTATTTTTAAGTAAAACAAGACCTTAAATCGCTAATTAAATCTACCATAACATACAAAGGTCGCGAAATAATTATGTTTATATATATATATATATATATATATATATATATATATATAACATTTGATAAATTATTGGAGGTTTTCGGCTTTTATATGAAATATTTACAAATATCAAGTTACTAAAATACATATACATGTATAACATACATACTAACTTGATATTTGTAAATATTTCATATAAAAGCCGAAAACCTACAATAATTTATCAAATGTTATATTTAATGAACGGCTAAGAAATTATCTAATCACTCATATAGCTTTGGAGTAATAATTAACATTTTCAAACATTCAAATCTGACATCTGCTCTCTAAACACTGACATCTACTTTCAATAACTCACATCTAATTTCAAAATAGGCATCTGCTTTCTAATCTGACGTTTGCTTTCATAACTGACACCTGCTTTCAAAACAGACATCTGCTTTCAGTAACTGACATTTGCTTTCACTAACTGACATCTGCTATCAAGACTAACATGAGCTTTCAAAAAACTGACTTCTGCCTTCAACTTGACATCTACATTCAATAACTGACATCTGATTCATCAACACTGTTACTTTATAATGCATTTCTGAATAACTTGAACCTGGGTCTATTGTGGTCTAGTGGTAATGACGACAGCCCGGCAAGCTGTAGACTTGGGTTCGAGTCCCAACATTGACATTTTTTCAATTAAAAATCTCGTATGATTTGCTTTGTAATTTGTAGACAGCGATGTTTACATCCCCCTTTATTTTGCAATTACATACATACTAACTTGATATTTGTAAATATTTCATATAAAAGCCGAAAACCTCCAATAATTTATCAAATGTTATATTTAATGAACGGCTAAGAAATGAGCTAATTACTTATATATATATATATATATATATATATATATATATATATATATAGTACTTTCTGCTAACGAAATAATAATAGAAAATGAAAACACAGCATAGATTTTTTTATAGTATATTTCGCTTCGTCGAAAAGAATGATATAACAGGCAGCTTTCAACTAGTTATGTCATTTATTTTCTAGCCTACTTAATGCGGATTATTTACTGACCCAACTGTTGGAAAACTATGCTATATTTCCTGACTTCCATGTATTCTTCCCTAATGAAACTTTTAATTAAAAACCAAAGTGTAGCTAATAATAGAGAGGCTTTCATTTTTAATTTAAACCTTTTAGCTTGTACAGGAAATGCTTGCATTTAAACGCTGTTATACAATTTGATCGTTATGTTTGATGTATTTGTGCTAACGAGAAATATTCAAATTTTGCACACATAAACATTTCTATTCTATTCATTCTTAATATTAGATCTGCTTTTTAGTATATGTAATCTAATTATCATTACAAGAAAATTAAAAAAAAATAGATGTTAGATGTATGTCTCTGGCGTTTCAGGTAAGAAAATTAACAGTTTTTTATATGACTGGGAAAGAGATGTAAGTAACAATTGTATACAATAGTTTAGGCACAAAATCTACTGAATTAAAGCTTCAAGAGCAATTGCTCTACAACGAAAACACATTCCGATACTCTAAGTAACATACTGACCAAATTTCTATTTTGCCATCATCAATTATATATTATAATTTAAATGATTACGTGTAGAAGCAATTGAGATTATTTTCTAATTTCCCAATTGAAGTGATTAATCTTTATATTTTTCAAAAACGACTGAAAAATTCAGAGAAAATTATTTATTATTAATTTTCTTTGGTAATATAGAATTGTAATGTAATTTGAATAAGCTTAACATACAGGGTTAGGCAAATGTCGGATCCCTTCGAATATCTCTGACATGGCTACTTAGATTTGAATAACAGTTTCCACAATTAATTAAATGTAAATCGGGGATTTGACAAGTATATTTATATCCGAATCAGACTTCAAGTTTAGCTGGAAACAACTTTATCTTTTTTATTTTAAAGGAAATGTTTTCTTTTTTAAGGAATTTTGATAACTTAAGTTGCTGTTGACCTATGTAAGTATATAAATTATCAAAATTCCTTAAAAAAGAAAACATTAATATTGCTTATAAAACTAATAATAATCTAGCCAAATATATTAAAAATAATAAAGAAAAAACTACCAAAGACAATAAATCAGGAGTCTATAAGTTATCATGCGGATCATGTACCAAAACATATATTGGACAGACAGGTAGAACGTTTAAAAAACGAATACAAGAACACTATCATTCTTATATCAATAAGAAAACTGACTCAACCTACTCTAATCATTTAATAGAGAATGAGCACGAATTTAATTTACAATTCGACACCATACATGTAGAAAATAAAGGTAGAAAACTAAATTGTTTAGAATCTTTAGAAATTAATAAACTTAAAAACTCAGAAATGTTACTAAACGATAAATTAGACTTGAATTCATCCCCACTGTTAAATCTGTTCACCCATTGAAATATTGTTTCTTAGTTGCTTATACTATATTTTTATACTTAAACCTCACACAAGTAGGACATGGTATAGTTTTCAAAAAGCAAAATATAAATGTAATAGTTCCTAGAATTTTAACTTGGGACAACTACCTGATTAACGCTGTATCTTGTATGTATCTTTAGTCTTAAGTTGAATTTGAAGAAGCTACTGTGTTAGCGAAACAGCTGTCATTATTTTATTAATAAAGTGTAAATCTAAAACATCTTATGTGTGTTTTATTTATTTGTGATATGGATTTACATCAAGCAAAGGTCGAAACAATTAAAGAATTGATTCTTTAAAATGTTAGATATGACTAACATAATCTTAGGTTCGTAAATTCTTTTATATCAATTTGAAATTTCTCATCTATGAAATAAAAATATATGATTTTTAAATGTTTAAAAAAATTATTATAATTATCCTCTTTCTTAAGTATCTATAAAGTTATAAAATAAGTATGGAATGTCTTTTGTTTCAATATTTTATAAATGTAACATATATTTTCTTAAAATTATAAAAATTTTAACACACTTCAAATCTCCTGTCACAGTCTGTCATTTAACAGTTCTGTCATTTAATATATCTCCAATATTTCTACATGGATCACAACTTTTCCGCTTTTTGTCGGATATTGTATGGTTTATTCCATGAATGTTTTGAAAGCGAGGATTCACAGACTACACAAGTTGTGCGGTCGCACCGTAGGAGTGTGTTTGTTACTTGTTCTCTTTGCTTAAACTTAATAACGCGTGTTTATTTGAAAACCCAATCTAGTAGCATGTGATTTACTGAGAACATTTTGAAGTATGTCGTAAATTAAAATTTACTACTTAACCTACGAAGTCGTATATTTTGACAGTTTCATACATACAAATAAATAACAAATAATAGGTATTTATTGAAAACTATAACAAATGTTGAAAATGTTGTCCTTCTAGATCAATGCACTTTAAAATAAGTCCACAAAAAGAAGTTGCAAGGTGTTAAATCGCATGAACGTGCAGGCCAGGCAATTTCAGTATTTCGACTAATTATACGCTCATCAAAAAATTCTCTTAATTAATCCAAAGATTCTGCAGTACAGTGACAAGGTGCTCCGTCTTGTTGGAAATATGCATTTTGAAGTTCATCATCATGCAACTGATTGACAAATGGTTGTAAAATTTCCGTACGGTACCTTTGAGCAGTTAACGTTCCCTGAAAAAATATTGGTCCAATGATTTGCTTTTGGCTTATCGCTGCCCAAACGCCAACTTTCTCTGGATGTAACGATTCTTCATTAATTACATGTGGATTTTCACTACTCCAAATTCTTGTATTTTGTGAATTTAGGTATCCCGTTTTATAAAACCATGCTTCATCAGTAAAGATGACTCTTTGCGAAAGTTCTCCATTATTGTTCATATTTACAAACCAATTACAAAACTGTAGTCTACGTGGGTAATCAATTTCTAACAATTCTTGTACTGCTGTGACACGGTATGGGTAAAGTTGCATATCTTTTTTTAATAACTTGTGAGTTGTACCACCAACAGAAAGGTTTATTTGTTGACTCAAATGTCGAACGGATGTTTGTGGTTCATTTTCCATTATTTAATATATAATGACACGATTGACAACTTGAGGTGTACGTTTCTCAATTGCTCCGCTGCCTGATTTTCTTAAGAGACTACCAGTTTCAGAAAAAAGTTTTAAAGTTCTATCCACAGTATTCTTAAATTGTATATAATCTATTGCAAAATGTGGAAACTCAACTTGAAATTCTACCATGTAATCGTGAACTGAATAAACCCATAAACCATCAATTTTATTACCACTTCGAAAATAAGCCTGGACTAAACAAATTTTATGTTCTAAAGTGAAAGCCATTTTAAAACTGAGAAGCAATTTATTTAAACCAGAATCGACGCACGATTATTTTATGGACTAACTGATATTTGTGATTGACATTATCAAATGTCGTTTGAATTTACGTTTACGGAACAACAAACGCATACTAATATATATGCATCTTATTCTATCAAAATTTCAAAGTAACCTAGATTGACTTTTCAAATGAACACACGTTATAAGTAAATAGAAGTTAAAAATAAAGTTATTGAATCACTGACATTGTTAGCAATACGTACTTTTCCCAACTGGTCATAGAGAAGTGTGAAAGTAAAGATGCCGAAAGCAGCGTCTGAAAAATTGACTTTATTGCGAAAATGTGTTCAAGATAAAAAGAATTTGCAGGACATCGACAACAACCACATTTTTTGCGGGCTGTGCGACAAACGAGTAAGTACCAATGTATATATAACTACGCATGTATCTTTTAGAAATCTTTCTTACACCAAAAAAACAAACTGCTTACAATTTTATGCTTATTTAGCTATTTATTTTTTATAGTTAAATCGTTTTCAAGTTATTAAATTATTGTATTGTTATCCTTATCTGTTTTTTAAACTAACGAATTATTTATTTTTTAGATAAAATGTGACAAGAAATTCCAAGTAGATCAACACTTAGGAACCGAAAGCCATCAATTCAAAAAACGTGGACTAAATCACATTATACAAAAATAATTAACTGGTCAACATCGAAACAACAGCGAATAAGAAATTTAGTCAGCGGGCATATGTAATCTTTTTATTAGGTGTAATATTCCGTTTCCTATTCTAGACAAGACATTACTCCAAGATTTCTTAACGAAACACTACTCTAAAGAAAATGTAAATGTGCCTTCATAATCTACCTTGAGAAACAAATATGTGATGCGTAACCTTGAAGACGTGATAGAAGCCTTTCAAAATGAAATTAAAAATAAAAATCTACGGTTTTCTATCTACGAAACTACAGATGTTCAGGGAAGGTATATTGCCAACTTTACCACTGAAGCTTAGAACGAGGATAGCCAAGACAAAGGATATTTGATTGGTGTAATGGTTTTAGAAGAAACGAATAATTTAAACATCGCTACATTACTTAATGATACGTTAACTGGTTTCTTTGTTACCGTAAAAATTATCAGTAAAAAAGGATTACTAATGGTAACTGATGCTGTTTCGGATATGGTGAAAGCAACAGAAAATAAAAAAAAAATTTCTCTAATTTAATACATTGCACGAGTTTGGCATATGGATTAAATAGAGTATGCGAAACTGTTAAATCAGAATTTCCTTTAGTTAATAGTTTGGTAAGTAACATAAAGAAAATTTTTGTTAAAGCTTTACTTCGAGTTCAAGTATATAAAAAAAATATATTTCGAATTGCCACTATCCCCCAGAACCAGTTGTTATTCGGTGGGGAACGTGGTTAAACGCCGTAAATCTTCTTGCCGAAATTTAGGAAGAAATGAAGAATATTATTTGGCATTTTGATCCAGATTGATCGGCAGCAATTACCAAATGCATTAGTTTATTTGAAAACTCTTTAATTACTAGTCAATTGTATTTTATTAAAAGTAATTGTTTGTGTATTACTACCGCAGTCATAAACTAGAAGGCAGAGGATTTTCATTGGACGGAAGTATTTCTCTAGTAAATTCTATAAAAAGTCGTCTCGAAACGTCGGTACGGATATTTGTAAAAAACTTAATTCGGTGTTCTACAAAAATCTAGGACTTAAAAAGCTCATGGAAATTAATGATATCTTGCAAGGAAATGTTGAAGAAAGTATCAATTTAAATCCAAATATAATATGCAAATTGAAGTATGCTCCAATAACTTCCTGTGAAGTTGAATAGCAATTTTACAGTTACAATTTAATTTTAAGTGAACGACAACATATTTTTACAATGGACAATCCAAAAAAGCATTTGATTACTTACTGTTATTATTCAAGTAATAATTAGTAAATTATGATTAGAAAAATTATAATGTTGTTTTAAATTTAAATATACATATTATTAATAAAAAAGTACCATATTTCCTGTATACCATTTTATACCTAAAATAAACAATTTTATAAACAAAACAGATGTTTTATAACTTTATATAACCTTAAATACTCTATGTAACTTGAACATGAATATGTACTTTTTCTTATTATATTAGAGGTTGTTATTATTAATATAATAATTATGTTATTACCTATAAAGTTTAGTACAATAATTTCATCTCTCAAAGCATAAACGCACAAAGGCACAAAAATTATAATGTTGTTTAAAATTTAAATATACATATTGTTAATAAAAAAGTACCACATTTTCTGTATACCATTTTATGCATATGTGTATGCATTGTCTTTAACTTTTTTAGTGCATATTTTCCAAGCTCTAGTAATTATTAATTATGAAAAACTGAGATTGTATGCTTCTATAACAAAAGCAGTTGCTGCATATGATAATCTTGCTAATAGTCTTTTAATGTACTATTAGAGTATATTTTCAATCAATTCGATGTGTGTTTATGTGTTTATTTATATAAGTAAAGATATAGATTAAACTTAACTTTCTTGAGATAGTTTCGAAGTGATTTCATTGAATAAATCTAAAAGTAGATATGTCGCTTGAAGACAGAAAACGTGTAAATAAATTTAAGAAGTATCTGCTTTATTTTCAAACAAAGAGACAACAGATGTTTCCAGCAAGGTTTGCTATTCTATCGATCTACTTTACTTAGAATAAATCAAAAATTTAGATTTATTATTTTTTAAAATTAGATTAAGCCTCGGAGAAGGTAGATCCTTAGATGATTCTCTGTATACTAATACCACTAAAGACAAAGCTTCATGTGAACTTACCAATATCTCTACATTCGTTTAGTAATGCGCAAACTCTCTTCATCAAAAAAACAAAATATATGACCGCATTTCCATCTCTACCCTCGATACACTCTATATACCCCGTTAGCTTAGTACGTTCCCTACCTCCTTTTTCGAGTTGTACTCTTCAATGAAAGCATCGAAGTCTTAAGAAACACCACGATTACACACGATAAATCAACAGGTAGAACAGTGATTATAAATTGCGTTCTTATTAATGTTACGTCGTATTCTGTGCCATTTCATTGTTAATCCTCATGATTATCGTAACATACGGAATTCGGAAGGGATTAATCGATAAACCTTTCTGTGTGCCTAGAGTGCAGGTCCCTAGATGTTTTGAACACATTGCAGTGATTGCAAAATGCAAATATAACGGTCATTCTATGCAAGATCCTCGTCAAGAACGCACATATTTCTGCACAGTTGTACGCGCACTACACGACAGTGAACTTCCCGGGTGGGGAGTTGCGCAAACTCCGGCAACCCGGAAACGTATACGGGACAAGGCCGGGCAGAACTAAAGCTGCGATTTCTTTGCCTTGAATCAATTTGGGGTGCCGAAAACTCGTTTACACGGAGTCGAATATACATACATATATACGTATATTGGAAGAAGGAATAGGTCAAAAGGAAGGCGATATTTCGGATCGGGTAGATACTATGCCGCTTCAAGGTTGTCCGTTTAATTATATGAAGAGGTAGGCTGTACATCGCTTTAGAATATGTTGATTAATGTTTTTATAAACTTAATATTATGGTTATTTTAAAATCGGATACAATACAATTATAATAGGATACTCAGAGTAGTTAGAAAAAATTGCGGTTTATTACTTTTTAATTAAAGTAATCCAAGAAAGGCCGAAATGTATTTGCGAATTTAATTCTTAATTATTTATTTTCTTACACCTTCAATATATTAACATTTTAGTACAATGAATAAACACAGGCTTGCTTGCAATGGTTTTCCCCTTTAAGATCTGAGTAGCGCTCCCGATAATTTTTAATGGGCTCATTAAGAGCAAATTAATTAAACAAAGCTATCACGACAGAATATATTTTTATATAGTATCTTAGGTTTTGCTTAAAATTGCTCCGAGAGTTCATTTCGAAGGGGGATAAAACTTTTTTAATCGAGTTCCAATTGTTCATGCATTTAGTGACTCTATTAGGGTAATAGATCAAATTCCGATTCGTAGTTTGTTAAATACTACATAATTAGTATAACGTACCTTCAAAAACTTTCCTCATTAGAGACGGTCATGCTCATTCAAAATGATATCTAACAACACAAAGGCTGCTGATTTTAGGGGCGGCCAAAAGCCTTAAAAATTATTATAACATTAAATTATTAGTAGTTAACAGAATATAAGAAGTATAGTATATAAACAAACAAGTACAATTTATGAAATGTATAATAATGCATATTGCTTTTGTTTCTTTCTAAACGAGACAAATTGAAAAATTAGATTAGAAAATTTAAAACGGGGAAATTTTTAGTGCACCCAGTATGAGCATCGATATAACAAATTTCATGTTTATTTTATAGAGTTTCTCGATATTTTCTGTAATAGGTTCAAAAACGCAACAAAACATATAGTATTACTGAAAAGCCACGTCCATCAACGGAACGTACAGACGCGTTTCGCTTTTATTGGAGCTTATCAATGTACGGCAACTTCTTTACTTTTCCGAGCAGTACTTCGACGGCCCGACCCCCGCCCCAACGAGGCAAGGCGCAGACCAGCGAAGCGCACCCTGCACGGGGTTGCTCATCGCCAACCGAGGGAACACTCTTAGTGGCTACCTCTGTCGACGACAGTCACACTTTGTGCCATCTTAACGATTTCCGGAAATCGTAAAGTAAGTACAGTAAGTAGAAAAATCGAAAAGTAAAGAAGTTGCCGGGAAAGGGTTGGCGGCCCTACGCAACGGCTGGTTATCCGATCTCTCTAAGTTTACGCGACCGGTCACTAAACACACGCACGAGCGCACTAACATACAAAACCCTACACTTACGCGGTCACACAAATACAAAATCACACACCCAGAGAGAGACGCAAGCTGCCAGCAGCAACAAACAAACAGGTTCATACCCAGAAAGAGACACAAGCTGCTGGCAGCGAACAACACATATGTTCACACCTTGCTATCTATTTTTTGGAATACTAAGGCATGACTTATTATTATTATTGGAATGTATCTTTGAATAATTTAAACCATAGCAACTCAATTATTTGACATTTATATTCTGTCATTTATATTTTTTAATCCCTTGACAAAGGCATCATTGCCGAAACACGTAGGGTTGTTTTAAATATATATACTTTGAAGTAATGAACCAGACCTTTAATCGCCGACTTATTAAGTTTACCCTATATATATATATATATATATATATATATATATATATATATACATACATATAACGAGCCATAGAAAAAATTCATAATTAGAGTAGACTGTGAAATTGGGTTGATTCTTTAACCACTTCCACATAATGACATTTATTATGTGACATTGGAACTATAAGTTGTGTCAAATTTTTCAAAACTCTTATTAAGAAAATTGTTTGTGTTTAGATGTAAATGGACAACATTTTCAACAACTTCTGTAGCTATATATAAATTTTGATTATGATTTCGATATTAAATAAATTATTTGTTTTCTTTTTTGTTGTAGTATCATTTCAATGCCATAACCTTTTTTTACAATGAAACTGTCAAGCATCAAGTAATGTGTCATTATGTGGAAGTGGTTAAAGTACCAACTCAATTTCACAGTCTACTCCCGTTATGAATTTTTTCGATGGCTCTTTATTTATATATATGTTTATACATGATAAACAATGCAGTTGTCAACTAGATTTGAAATTTGAGGTTATACTCGAAATTGCGGTATATGATGACACGTCGGACGGAAGACAGAGAAGGATAGTCAATTAGTAAGAGAAGAAAAATGCGGGCCGTGAACGTAGGACATTTTAGCGTGAAAGCTAAATAAGGCATAGAGCTGGACATAAGAGAAAGATAGAATAAGTAAAAATTCTTCTTCACAGATTCTTATACCGTTTTGAAAAACATTAAAAATCGAAATCAGAACAAGTTTTAAAATATAAAACACTAATTAAAGAAAACACCAAGAAACTTAAATGAATGTAAGAACAAGAGTTTTTAAATATAAAACACTATTTAAAGAAAACACCAAGAAACTTAAATGAATGTAAGAACAAGAGTTCTTAAATATAGAATATAATTTATAAGAGAGAACTTTTACATTTGAAAAAGAATTGACGTCACCTGACATATATATAGGAAATTATTTCAAAAAGGAGAGACTTGCTTGAAATCCATTGAAAGAAGTGGTTACATACGAGTATTTCAGTATAATGTATTAAAGGTATTCAAAACTTTGAAGTTCATAAATTAAAATTTCAAAATTACTTATTTTATATGGATATTTAATTGATAGTGAATTAATTCTAATATCTGTTTTATAACAGAAGAAATAACACAGACGTCTTTTTAGAGTAAGGTCTCACGTGCATTTAAAGACATCTGGATTTCGGACTCGTAATTATGTGTGTCCATGTATATACAGTAGCCGCTCGATTATGTGAACTAATTAAAACCTTACCTGTTCACAGAATCGAAATGTTCACTCAATCGAATGTGCAGTTTAAAACGTTTATTTATATGTATATGTATTCAGTTACATCAAAAAGAATTAACAAATGAAAAATATACATGTTCTACATAGATACGTACATGCATACATGAATATGTAATGATTTAAAGAAGTCAGTTTTGTTTGTTAAAAAAACTGGTTAAATTTGTTTGAACCTTTTTTTCTTTTAAACATCTTTGAACTGCGATTTCTTTTATTCTTCGCAAAGTTAGATCTTCAGAATTTAGAATGTTTTGTTCTGCCCAAGAAATCACTATATTAAGTCCTTGTAAAGCTTCCTGAGTGGGGATGGTAGTTGGCATTGGCTCATCATCTATTGTTTCTTCCGCACTTTAAATTTCAATTACATCCTCTTCAAGATCTTCTATGACATCCGTATTCCAGTTTTCTATGTCTTTACGGATGTATGTTATGTTTCCGTTCACTTTCTGTAGTAATGCTACAGTTTCTTGAAATGTCACTGTCTCGACGCTGTTCTTGTATTTTTCTTGTAGAATAGCCAATGGAACATCTTCTTCTGAATCAGAGTCGCTATTGAAAGAATCTGATAAAATACTTTTCCAACACTTAGCAATTATTTCTTCTTTCACATTCATCCATGCTAATGCCAGATGTGTAACAGCATCTTTTAGACTCAAGTTTTTAATGACAGCTGAAATATCATTGCTATCAGAAGCAACTATTGTGGATAAAAGGCTTTTCTATAAAACAATTTTGTTAACCTAATTACATTCGGGTCCATGGGCTGTATAAGAGCTGTTACATTCGGAGGCATGTATACATTAAGAATTTTTCCATCATCGGAAACCAAGTTTTCTGCTGGTGGATGACTTGGAGCGTTATCCAAAAGTAGAAGAGCTTTTTGTGGTAATCCCTTTTGTTTCAAAAATCTTCGAACCTGCGGGACAAATGAATGATGAAACCAATTTTCAAATACCCCCGACGTCATCCACGCATTTTTCGTACTTGTGTATTGCACTGGAAGTGAAAAGTTCTTAAAGCATCTTGGGGGCATCAGGGGCCGAGCTTTCTTCAGACGTAACCAAAGTCCTTTCTGGGAGTAATTTCCAAAATAAACCTGTCTCGTCGGCATTGTATAATTGGTCATGTGTTAATTGTAGCTCCTCTATTTTCTTTCGAAGATAATTCTTGAATGGACCTACATGCTCCGGAGCAGCTGATAACTTTTCTCCCGAAATTTTTAAATGTCTTATTCCAAATCTTCGTTTAAATCTTTGGCTCCATCCGTCACTAGCATTAAAATTGATAGCTTTTGCTTTTGTTTTTAAAAGTTCAATCGAAACCGGTACATTTTTAAGTCTTTGTGTACAAAACCATGAATATATTTTTTTTTCCATTCGTGGCATCTTACAGGATTTTAAAGTTTTTCTTTTCCGTATTTCACTGCGCCTTGATGTGACTTTTAAAATGTCCCGTTTTTTATTTTTGATTGCACATACTGTGGATTTGGCAATCCCGTACTTTTTAGATAAATACGTTACACTGCTTCCACTGTCCAGACTTTTTAAAATTTCACATTTTTCGAGCAAACTTAACACTTTTCGCTTCATTTTTATTGTAAACACAAAAATGTTCTAGCACAGTACACCTACAACATCAACAGAACTCAGAATTACAACTAAAATAAAATACATACATACATCTGTCCGCTGTTCTTGTAAGTTACGCCGGCGAGTCAGCAAAATAATTCATACGCCGGGAATTTACCCAGTTCACTGAATCGAATGTGTTATTGTTCACTCTATGGAGCTTTACTAATAAAATTTTAGTTGTTCATATAAACGAGCTGTTTACTGAATAGAGTGGTCACTCTTCCGAGCGGCTACTGTATGTACAGATACAAATTTGTTTTTATACAAATTTGTATTATTTTGTAATCTTCATTAAATAATTAATATTTCAAATAGAAAAAATTGTGTAATATGAATTATCTCATGTGGTAGGGTATATTTTCGTCACATGAATAAGAAATAATAGATTTCTTTTAAAATATTACCATTTTGAAAAACTATAAAATCCATAAGCTTTGGATATATTTACTGATGTCTATATTTTTCTTCATTCAAATGGCACGCCTCAGCATGGAATAATGTGTTCACAAAGAAGACTGATTTTTTATTTCGGTTTTACCACTAAAGTACACTAACAAAATTTTCTCCTTTATATTAACTACTTTTTTGTCACTGCACAAATCTTCAAATTTCTTATATCCTTTTTCATATTTATCTCGCGATTTCGCAGGAATTAAAGTTTGAAATGCAGCATTTGCTGCCATTTCAATATCAAATGTATTTTCCTCATCAGAACTCATGATTCATGATTGTTAACAACGTTAATTTGTAAATAATTATTTATTTGACACTGACAACACCGTTAATGACAGGACGTGAACTGTGGTTAAATATGGTCACAGCTTACTGTTTATGCAGCATTAGTTAATTTAGTACGAATATTTTTGAACTAAAATAGAAGTTAATGATAGTAGATAAAGTTTTGTACAATATTCGTATGGTAAATTCATATTACGACCCTCGATGTTTTATCAAACTTGGCTGACACCTCGTTTGACAACTTTAACATTTTGTGTCGTAATAAGAATATTTAGAATACTTATATCCCAAATAACTATTAATGAACTGTGAATATATCGAAAGATCTCAGGGTAGAAAATAACTGGTCAAGAAATTCGGCAAAAATCTTTTTTGTGGAAATAATAACCACTTGAAAGTTCAAATTTTATACATTAAACTGGATATAAAACAGTTTGTGAAGGCTTTAAATTAAAAAGGAGAAGGTTTCAAATATCTGCATAAAATATTTCTACATGCTAAACTGAAATCAGAAATATAAGAAAATTAATGAAGAATAAAAAATTCCATGAAAAACTCAGGCAAATTGAGTTAGAAGCATTGGAATATTTTAAGGAGTGGGGGATTTCTTACGGAACAATAAAAACCTTAGAAGAAATATTGGCGAATATAATTGCAAATTTGGGCGTAATGAGCTGAGCATTAAACTTCGTTTCCTGAATTCGCACATTGGCTAATATCCGGAAAATTTAGAAAACGTTAGCCAAGCGCAAGATGAAAGATATCAGCAAGATTCGGAGATATGGAGAAGAGGTATCAGGGAAAGTGGAATACAAACATGTTGGCGGACTACTGTTGGCTGCTGAGGCGAGATTAGTCAAACCGAAAATTTAAGAGAAAATTTCAAAATAGAAGCTTCGGAGAAAAAAGGACAAGATTTCACAAAGATAAGTGACGTGTTTACGCAATAAACAAGGAATCGTTAATAAAATTTCAATAGTTTTTAATACGTTCGCTACCAGCGTCACAAATGTGTGACGCATGGGTTTTATCCATATAACGACGTCACAAATATGTGACGCTTGTCAAATGAAATTTAAACGTATGTTTTAGTTTTGTGGTCTAAAATGAGAGCTTATTCACGTCGGCACGATCTATAGAATTGCCTGCCACATGCACGTGCCATGTGGTCTCGGTATTGGAGCCATAGCTAACGTATTAGGTTATGTTTAGTATTCTTTTTATAGTGTTTTGACAAGAAATATAATAATGTTCTGTGTTTTTATACCAACTGAGAAAATAGGTACAATGTAATCAACATTGACGTCTGCGGAACTAGGCGTGCTTGATACACAAGTTTTGATTTGGTAAATAACTTGTGCTACTTTTAAAAATATTGAGAATAAAATAAAAATTATTCTATAGGATTGTTTCAGCCTTTACTTGATGAAATTCCATTATAAATGTTATCGGGATAAAATCAAACAAATTTTAACCAATTTCACTACCTTTTATTTCAGAAAGTTAAGATCGTTTCACTCACACAGGAGCTTCGTCAGACATAAAAGTAACTTATGAACTTAACATTTCTTTACATAAATATACCGAACAAACACATATTTTGAATAGTTGAAAGGATGGGTTGTTTTTATTACTTAAATGTCTATGAACGAAAACTTTACAAAGATATTGAACTACGGTATATACAATACATTTTATAAAGTGATAAAACTAAGGGTCTAGATTATTTTAGAGAGAGGTAGAGCAGCACATTGTAAAAAATACAATATACGACAGTCTTAATATCAAACAAATAAATTAAGTAACGGTAAATTATTAATTTCTAATTGAACATTGAAGATCTTATCAGTTTTCTTTGATTTATTAATTTCAAGTTACTCTAATAAATTAAACTTTTTGCTCTAATTTTCTATGTGTAGTATTTTAAATTCTTTGCTAAAGTTGTTTGTTAAATTAATATGAGACGCGTATGAAGAGACACTTTTATTATTTCTAAAAAAAAGAAAAATCTTCTTTGATGCGTATTTCAAATGATCTGCCTGTCTATCCGATATATGTCATGGGGCAACTACCGCAAGTTCACTCATAGACTCCTGACTTTTTATTGTTATTTGTTAAATCCTTGTTGTCTTTTATAAATTTTGATAAATCGTTGTTAGTTCTATACGCTGTATTAATGTCTGATTTTATTAAATATTTACTAATTTTCGTGCTTGAAGAGCCCATAAACGTAATAATTTTTCGGTGATATTATGATTTAATATTGAGTATACTTGTGATATGGCTTTTGTAAAGAGTTTTTTAGTTAAAATGTTATCCATTATGTTACTTTTATATTCATTGTAATTTACGAACTCACGTGCATGCCTTGCTGGAACATCGCTCTAAAAGCAATGGTCCGCCATGCACGTGGGCTATAAAAATTACGAATAAATTAGCGTCATAATATGTAGAAAGTATATTTCGTTTACATTACTTCGCAAAAAATTCAACAAATTTGCACAAAGGCCTAGTATTGGCAAGATATATCTCATCTGTTCCCTTGATGTAACTCAAGGTATGCCCACAAAGACTCGAAATCATTACCTTGGATAGCTTAGTGGTTAGAGCGATGATTCGGCAAGCCATGCATGTGGGTTCGAATCCTACTTAAGGGCTAATTTTTTTCTATAAAAAATTCGAACAAATTAACGTCGTAATATGTAGAAAGAATATTTACATTTACATTACTTAGCGAAAAATGCAACAAATTGTATATCCATTGTTGATTGCTATTTGTTTAATTAAATTGAACTCTTTTTCGAAATCTTTTTGGTTCAACGGAGTATTGATGAATCTATGTATAAGGCTGTGATAAGTCACTAATTTGTGTCGTATCGGATGACAAGAAGTGTTATGAATAGCTATATTTGTAGTTGACGGTTTGTGGTAAATTGGAAAGCGACATTTGTTATTAATTCGAGTAATTGATAAATAAAGAAAGTTGCCCCATGACGTATATGGGACAGACAGGCAGATCGTTTGAAATACGCATAAAAGAATATTTTTCTTGTTTTAGAAATAATAAAAGTAACAGTTCATACGCGTCATATTATTTCAACAAACTATAACTTTAACAAAGAATTTAAAATACTACACATAGAAAATAAGGGCAAAACGCTTAATTTATTAGACTCACTTGAAATTAATAAATTAAAGAAAACTGGTAAGATCCTAAAAGATCAATTAGAAATTAATAATTCACCGTTAATTAATTTATTTATTTGATATTTAGACTGTCATATATTTTATTTTTCCATAACGATGCTCTACCTCTCTTTAACATAATATAGACACTTACTTTTATCACTTTATGAACAGTATTGTATAAACCGTAGTTCAATATTTTTGTGAAAGTTTTTGTTGGTAGACATTTAAGTAATAAAAACTACCCACTCCTTCAACTATTCAAAACATGTGTTTGTTACGGCACATTTATGTGAAGATATGTCCATATGTTAGTTACATGTCTGATGAAGCTGCTGTGGAGCGAAACGACTGTTACTGTGTAAAGTAAAAATTAGTGATATTCATTAAAATTTGTTTTACTTTATCCCGATAAAAGTTAATTATGTATCAAATATGCTAGACATATTAATTTTATGTTTGAAAATAGAAATAATTAATTTTTATTAGTATTCTAAATACATTATTATACTTTAAAAAGGTATATAACCCCTTACCACAATTATTAATCGTATCCTAAATACGTATTTCGTATTTTATTGTCCTTGTACGTCACTTTTATTATTTTTTTTGAACTCCACATTTTTATCTTCGCAAGAAGCAACAAAGTTGTTGCGAAATATAGGGATAATTAATAAATGAGTTTTTAATTGACAGACCGCTTGCCCGCTTTTAATTTATTTTATTATATATATATATATATATATATATATATATATATATATATATATAAAGCCATCATTATAAACCTACATTCACAAAAATAACGCAGGAATATATTGTTTCAGAATCATAGGAAGTGGTAAAATAAGTTATCCTCTTTTTCGAAGCAAAAACGAGAGAGTTCCGTATTAAATGGCTAATCTCGACAAATTACCATATTTTTGTCAAATCCCCTTTTATACGGATCTACTTTTTTCGTAATTTTTATTTCTTTTGTTACCGGAAACATTATTTTTCATAAACATCATCGCAGATTTTTTCACGCCCTAACAGTATAATGGATGACTTTACATTCCTTTTTTTTATTTATTTATTTTTAAACGATGATCTCTGTTAGCGCAAAATGCCATGTTCCTTAAATTCGTCGCTTTCTGTAGGCGTTTAGAAATGCGGAAAGTCAGTACAATGGCCTAATTTACCCGCGAGAAACACGTTCGCGAGATTACCAGACAAAAACCTATACAATGAATGTTAAATAACTCGAGAAAAAATATTGTAACGTGTCAGGAATGCTAATAATGAAAAAAGGCGATGGATGTCAGCATAAATTTTTATATTGTAAATTGTGGCAATATATTTATGTTCCTTATCACGTTTCTTTATAATTTTTAAAGTTTAAAGGCAATAGTAAATTAAAATCAGTTTACTAGCTAGTAAACTAATGAAAGCAGCGTATTATTGTAGAAATATTAGATGTATAAAAAATAAAAAGGAAAAGTAAAAATTTCTGAAAAAAAACAAAAGATAGTATAAGAAATTTTGTATAAAAATTACGAAAAGAAAAAGTAAGAAATTTAAGACCTATGAATCTATAGCACACTATAGACGCCAAAATAAATTTTTTAAATTAATGAGTAGAATAAAATATATATTGGTGTCCTTGAAATAAAAAGACTACGTGTGAAAAATGGAAAGATATACTTATATGGAATATACATGTACAATATTTTTCCCTCTCATAAGCGAGAAGAAAAATAACAAAGATATTTAAAAAAATTTTGTTACGCCACTGTGCGACCGACTATATTATAAAAAGTTCAGAGTCGATATCTTAAAGTCGACTTTCAATACCAAAAAGAATACTTTCGTTATTGTCGATCTCGGTTTAAGTATCGTCTGTTCGATATGTTTTACATTTACCCTTTCGATTAAAGAGAGATTCTTACCAAATAGGACGTTAAATGCCCGTAAAGCACACATTTTACATACATGTTTTCATGTTCTTTTAATACATCGTCTTTAAAAATTCACAAGGAAGTATAAATTTTTAACAGCTGACTTATCGAGTTCTTACTAAAGTGTGTTTTTTAAGAGGTGTAGGATTACAAATTGAAATAAAAAACGCAAGTGTTAGGGAAATGAGACTTTTTTAAAATCCGTAAGATAGTTT
Organism: Melolontha melolontha; assembly: GCA_935421215.2. Taxonomy (NCBI): domain Eukaryota; kingdom Metazoa; phylum Arthropoda; class Insecta; order Coleoptera; family Scarabaeidae; genus Melolontha; species Melolontha melolontha. The sequence goes on along the minus strand of OW285237.1, from coordinate 158,613,401 downwards.
TATGACATTAATGATGAAAGATGATTTTAAGCATATGGCCATCATGAAAGCATCTGACGAACGTCATCCTGAAGCATAAATTTTAGACTACTTTTTCGAGTGTTTGAGGCCGTATTTTACGAATGGTGCTCTCGCTGTTGGCTTCCAAGGCTGCAATAGTTGTTGGCTTGTTTACGTAGGCCAATGACTATAGAAAATATTATAGAGGCGTCAAATCACATGATCTTGAAGACCAGTGTGCAGGTCCATTTCTGGAGATAATCTTATCGTCGAACACTTCCTTCAATAAATCGATGGTTTCGCCATGCGGTATCGTCCTGCTGAAACAAAAGGTCTCCTGAGAATAAAAAATCATTAGACATGCCTCTGTACCGGCCGGCATTGTCGGTGACAGCTCGATTATCTTCGTTTTTGAAGAAGCTTGGCTCGATTATGCAATCAGGCCACAAACGGCATCAATAAGTGCATTTTTCGGAGTGTATCGGTAGTTGATGAGTCATCTGTGGATTAGTGTATCTCCAAATGCGACAATTTTGCTTATTCACCAAGTTACTGAGCCTCATCATTGAACTCAATTTGACCATAAAACAGTGGATCGACTTGTTCAAGCGCCAAATTACTGAACTGACGTTGAAAACGATGGTCGGTTGGCTTCAATTCTTGCACCTATTTAATCTTGTAGGCATGTAAGCCAAGATCCTTGTGCAAAATCTTCGACGAAGTCGATGGGCACAGACCAAGTTCTTGCACACGATAAAGAATCGATGAATTTAGATCATCCTCGACACTGGCCTAAACGGCGACAATATTTTCTTCAGTGCGCACTCTACGCAATCTCGTTGCTGGATGGGAGTCCAAAAGAGTAAGATGAGTTCAAAATTTTTCAATTGTGTTGCGAATCGTCATCTTAGCTGGCCGATTATATATGCTGTAAATTTGGCAAAGCACTTTGTGAAAATTTTAACTGAACAGTGATTTAAAAATAAAATTCCACAATTTGTAAACGCTGCTCGACTGTAAGTTTTTGCATAATGAAATGTCAAACAATACTGAATAAAATGGCGGTATGTTAAATTAACTGTTACTATAATGGCAGAGTTTCTCCCTATTGAAAAAGAAAAGTATTAAAAAAACACACACTATTATTCAATGTTATCTACTAGAGTTTTTATAAACACAATCATTGAAGTGTGTGTATTCAATAGCAGCATTCTAAATATATATTAATATTTTATATTTGGTACTTCCCACAACAAAAAAACATTCACGTAATACACAAGAAGGGGATTTAGGTCAGTTCCAAAAGTTTTCGTCCACAAATTATTAACAGTAGATATATCCGTACGTAATTGTATTAATGTTATTGAACCCTAAGTAAACAAAGTTGCTCCATTGAAGGGTTTTTATAACGTCGACAGCCGTCTAAATAATGTTATTTGTTACAGTTTTTATAACATAAATTTTGCAGCATATGTGTAATTTAAAGGGAGCATTTCTGATAGACAGCCCGATACGTAGGCGGCATATTTTTTTTTTAGGGTTCGCGTCCTAATTGACTCGCGTTATTTTTTATTTATGTTCTATATCTTTCCATTTTTTATACTTTTTCTCTTTATTTCAAGAACACCATGCCATCGACAGCGCAATAAGTGAAAGTGACTGACTTATTGTGCCAGAGGTTCCGGAATCGAATCCATTGATTGCTGTTCGAGAAAGTTTTCACGTCTTCCTTTCGGTCTAAGGCGAATGCATACAGCAAAACTGTTACGTCTCCCTATGGGCGAGGGGCTAATAATAAAGCATAGCATGCCAATTCCCGCTCTAATTGACGTTAAGCTCTTGGTGGATGCTAAAACATTAATGATGACAGCTAATGAAGTAAATAATATGAAAGAAAATGAGCCATTCTCAATTAAATACTATCTAGATAAAGTTAATGGAGAATTTTGTCCCTTCTTCATAACTCCGAAATAACAGACAAAATATTACATACCGGGTGTATTATGAAAAACCTTTGGGGCTGTAGCTTCCTTATATTTTATCTGATTTTAATGAATGATATGTCAAACTAAATCGTTTTTAAAGCATTGTAACCTGCTTTTTCCAAAAAAAATTTTTTGACATTTCGTTTTTGACAGACAGTAGTAATTTTTTTTTTTAAATTGTACTACATATTTTTTTTTACTTATTCTAATAAACATTTATTTCCTGAAGACACCTCCATTAAATTGAGTGACAAATTTTTTATTATTAAAAAAAACTACGAAATTTACAGAAATCAATCTATCATATATTTTAATGAATCAAATGTTCGAAATTGGCCCCATTTTGTTCCAGACACATTTGACACCTTCTATTAACTCCAACTGCTGCGTTTAATATAAGATTTGGTGGTATTTCATGACATACTTGTACTATCCTTCTTACTAAATCATCTCTGGCATCAGGTGGAGTCAAATAGACATGATCTTGAATGTAATACCACAGAAAGAAATCCAGTGGATTCAGATCTGGCGATCTAGCAGGCCATCGAATAGGTCCGTGAGTGCCCATCCATCTGACGCCAAAATAATTATTTAGAAAATCAGTATTCATTCGTGCATTATGGGGTGTGGCACCGTCCTGTTGGAACACCACCTTGTTTAACTCAGCAAGTGGCAATTCATCTAAATAATCGCCTAATTCATTGCGTAACAAATTATTATACTTTTCTTGGTTTAGATTACCCTCCACAAAAAAAGGCCCTACTACCTCTATCGCCTAAAATGCCACACCGTACATTTACACTGAGCCGATTTTGAAAATTGTGTTGCATCACAACATGGTTATTTTCAGTGCTCCAATGGCGATGATTATTTCTGTTGAATACACCATTTTTCCCAAAAGTGCATTCATCTGACCATAGCACACGACGATAAAAAATTGGATCTTCCCTTAGTTTATTCATGAAAACCGTGCAGAATTGAACCCTTCGTTGAGGGTCGTTTTCACCGAGAGCATGCACCTTCCGTGGTTTATAAGGAAAGAACTTGTGCTTCTTCAGAATGTACTGAACTGTAGAATGTGATACCTGCATGTAGTGAGCAATTTCTCGCGTAGACGTATTAGGGTTTTCTTCCACATAGAGCAAGACACTTAATTCTAAATTTTGATCTTGAATTACACGTGCGTTTATTTTCGGTTTTTTGAATGATCCAAAATTTCGTAAATTTCTCACGAGCCTTCCAAACTTATCGGCACTTGGACGCAGTCTGTCAGGAAAACGATTTCCATAAAGTCGCAAAGCAGCTGCAGAATTTGTTCCGCATTCAAAATATGCTTGAATCGCATCCACACATTCGCCATTATCCATTTCAATAACAAAAATTTAGAAATAAATCGTTGAAAATGTTATAATGAATGTGTGACTGACAGATGTCACAGCTCTTTTCGAAAATTTGGAATGCACTTTTATCGTTCAATATGACTGCTTGATTTTTAAATTTTTAAAATAAACACTGTAAATATTGTTGTTGACCCACCGCTCACTGATTGATAACATAGGTTTGTAATCCTTTATGTGTTATATAGTATTGAATGTAAGTGATTTTAAAAGGTACACACATTTGCTGGTAATAAAATGAAATAGAGTATTTAAAATGCATTTAAGAAATCTCTGTGTTCGGAAAAACCAGAATAAATAGAACTAAAAAAAAAACCTTCAATTTCTCGATTTTCTTTCATACAAGGATATCGTTGTTTACAGTTTCATATTCAGAAAAAGTAATATATTTGAATAAGGAAAAAAAAGTATAGTGCAATTTAAAAAACACAGTTTGCAGCTGTCTGTCAAAAACAAAGTGTAAAAAAAAATTCAAAGCGGATCACGTTACAGTGTTTTTAAAACGATTTAGGTCGACGTATAATTTATTACATTCGGGTAAAAAATAAAAAAGTTACAGCACGAAAGGTTTTTCATAATACATCCGGTATATACCTAGACGACAATAACTCTTGAAAATAATTACAAATGACAAGTGTTATAATTCCATCTAAAAGATTTATATTTGTATTCTTTGTCGTTTTTTTTGTACTTGTAAAATGTGCTTAAGGAAAGTAAGAGTAAAAAAAGCATAATATTTAGTAGCGATTTACAGAATTTGCTGTGTACGACAATGAAAATTTTTGCTTCAAACAAATTCGTGAACTCAAATATTAAGTTGCTATTAAAGCAAAAGTTAATTTAGCGTAATAGGGATTAAACAGAGGACATAATATAGTCCAATAGTAATAGACGTACTTAATGCATTCATGAGCCAAATATTACATAAAGCAAAAATACATATCAAAAGATTATGAAAAATTGAGGAAACGGTATTGTCGTACAGGTGAAGTACAGTAACCTAAAGCAGATTTGTCTATGTCGACGTAATACTAACGTCTCAACAAGTTTTATGAATAGTATTATGCACGAGGAGATCAGTAGAGTTGAGTACACCGTTTCCAGTTGAAAATAAAGTAAAGCAAATTACTTCGCTTTGAAGTAATTAATTTTTTTATGGAAATTATTTGGAGAGTACAAATTCTCGAGTGTCGTGCCACGCGTTGGTTTGGTACTTAAAAGTATTTCGACACTACGCCATTTGTCTTCACCGAAAGCTTACATTTAAACTGTGTGCTATCGAAACGTCGAGATTAAAGAGTTCTTTTAAGAGGCAAACGGATTCGTGTTACAACACCCGAAACACTATACAACTGAGAGAAAATAGAAGGACAGATATACCGATAGGTCCAACTCGCAACGGGCCATAGGCATCAATATACGTATGGAACGTAATGCGATGTGGTAACGTGTGTACGATGCCTATATTGAGTGACTTTCTTAAAATTTAAATTTATTTTGCAGAATTATTGATTTTTTTACTTTTATCTTTTAGAAAACGTTATTGTTTTTTTATTACTTAAAATTACTTTATATGAAAAATAGTATACCATAAAAGTGTAAACAAAGACAGTATACATTGAAACGAATATTCATTCAATTGTATTGTCATGAAATTGAATTTGTCAATCGTTGTTAAATTTGTTAGAATGAATAGATATTTATATTTATCGGAAAATACTAATACTTAAAGCAAACAAATAAGGTGTAGTGTTTTGTTATAGGAATGTCCGAATGTATAATATCCATTTCTTCCTGCATATTGATTATGCAGCTGATGCTTAAGTTAATTTCTTGCGATTTTTTTCGTCTTCCAAAGATAAGAATCAAGTTAGAGGGGTAATTATTTGACACGATAAAGAAGATTGAAACTGAATCGCAAACGGTGCTGGAAACAAGACTCTCATTAAGTATTCTTTTCGCGGAGAGAAGATGTTGAAGTTATAGTCGCATTCTCATTAAGACTACTTTGAAGGTAACGGAGACGATTGAAAGCACCACCTCGTACATAGGTTCTCCGAATTTCCTAAATTCTTCCAATATAGTTCTATTTTAGTGTGAGCATCTTTAGTGGAAAATAGAGAAGTTCATTCGAGTAATATCCCACCGGCGACTTGTTCTAGCGCGTATATATATTTTGTGAATCGCTGTCCGAACATCGTTCAGTACACTTCGCTGGTTTACAGTGACAAATACTAATTTTATAATATCACAAATAACCAAAAAGGGACCGTTTTACGATGTAGCTTATAGATTGATAAAGAGATTTTCAGTTTTAATGTACAATAGCAGTAGAATAAAGTGTAAAGTGTGTGATACACCGCTAATGTGTTCTAGGAAATTTCACTGTAAAAGACAGGTAAATAGTGTGCATAATGGCAAAAAAGTGGCAAGACATTTTTGTTTATGTGTAACTTTGATATTGTGTAATGTACCGTTTAAGTTAGCAGACAACAAATCATTTCGTTGGAAACATTACGGTAAAGGAACGTTACCTAGCCGAAAAAGATTACTAAATTTTTTTCCATCCCTCCGTGAACGTATTGAACAATCATATGTTCACTACGTTCACGGAGTAACTAAATCCGAACTGAAAAATAAGAAACTGTGGTTATCTGCGAATGAAACAACAGATTGTAAAAAAGTTCGATTAGTAATGTTATGGCATGTACAATGGAAACACATCAATCGCTACCTTTACCTTAATTTTACCAGCTTGCAGAATAGTAAAACATTGTACTGCCGAAATAATTTCAGAGTTATTGTTAAATACATTGAAAAAGCTTGATCTTTCAACAAACCAAGTGTTTGTGAGTGATGGTGCCGCAAATATGCTGTCTATACGCGGGTCTCTAAAAAAGATTGCTCTAACTTGATACAAGATGTTATTCAGATCGAAGATGCATTAATTGCAAGTCAAATTCCTAAAACGTGTTCGCCAATTTTACAAACTGTGCCCCGATATTTCTGAACCACTGCAGCTGATTCTTACACGTTGGGGAACATGGGCACAGGCAGCGTTTTACTATCATAAATATTTTGATAATATGGTTTTTATGGTTTCGATTCAAAGAAGCTGCAGCTATCAACGAAAGCTAATCAAAATTTCAAGATAGATTAAAGTAGATTTAAAAAATATTCAGAACGACTACGTTGGACTAGTGTAGGTAATACAAAAATTAAAAAATCCTTCGGTGTCGTTAGTGGAATCTCTGCAAATAGTGCAAAATATTCACGTACAGCTATGCGCAGTAGAAGACGCAAAAGGTATTTGTGTTCTAGAAAGGTTTGAAAGTGTTTTACAGAAAGATTCAGATTTTGCCACATTAAAGCAAACTTGTGAAGATGCACCAGAATCGTTAAGTTGATCTAAAGATTATTTTAATTACCCAAATATACTATCAGTAGATGTAGAACGCTCATTTTCTGCACATAAGCACAAATATTTTTCTCTGCAACGCATTCAGTTTGCGAAAATTACTGTAGGAACACATCTGATATTGCAAATATTTAACCGATTTCACCCAATTTGTGACGTTTAAAAGAGTAAGTTTTTTAACTATTTTTGTATAAATTTATACCTTATTATTTATTTAGATAGGTTTACCTGATCTTTTTTAAAAGTAATAATTTATTACTTTAAAAAAGCGAAGTGCGCTCAACGTTGTCCTGCGCCGACTTACAATATATATATATATATATATATATATATATATATATATATATATATATATAAATATAATAACTTCGTGACTTTGGTATGATATGGTAAACCTAATCAGTAGGCGATTAAAGGTCTGTATATTACTTCAAAATATATGTATTTAAAAAACTCTACATGTTTCGGCTGTATACGCCTTTATCAAGAGAATACAAAATATGAATGATTCATATTTTGTATTCTCTTGATAAAGGCGTATACAGCCGAAACATGTAGAGTTTTTTAAATACATATATTTTGAAGTAATATACAGACCTTTAATCGCCTACTGATTAGGTTTACTATATATATATATATATATATATATATATATATATATATATATATATAAATATACGCGCGAGGACGTACTCTACTCGAATTGACCTTTTTTATTGGAAAAGACATTTTAAGTATAATTCTCGAATAATAATAATTGTTGTTTCTCAAGAACACCCTAATGCAAACCAAAATTATACCTACGAAATTGTTACATATATTTTAAAATTATTTATTTTGTCGTGAAGTTATTTGAATCCTGTACAAACTATTTACATTGCAGCAACATTCGGAACTTATACAATATCTTACAAATATTCATAATAGCGTAGGTTATTAAACTATATAAATGCAAATATTGCTTTTGATAAATTGCTTTTCCATTTAGTTAGAAGAGAGTGACTTCCATGAATATTCAAACGAGATCAAACCTTGCTTTTTCGTCGCTCAGAAAATCCACTTGTGTACGATAACGACATCTAAATTGGTAAAACACGTTTTATACTTGAAAACGAGAAAACAGCGAACTATTTCTCGCAATCGATGCCGCAAAATTAGATCCCACCACATTATCCCATATTTCACCGGTTTTAAAATTAAAGTTAGAGTTGGGGGAGGCCGCACCGCTTTTCCTCCCCAGCTATTTCCTCTCATACATGCATCATGAATCGGAATCGATTCGAAGTGAAATATGTACTTTCCGTTGCTTGAGGCAATCGGAGCTTAATTTAGGGAAAATATTTCACATTACTTACTTTACTGGTATCTTAACATGAACCCTGCATTATTTTAGAAGAACTTTTCATTATTCTAAAATAAGTTCAGGATGCTACTATGTGCAGAATAAAAGGAAAATTTCGATAATATAATATTAGTTGAAATGAGGAAGTTTGTATAACCCAGTTTCTTGCTTTCTTACGTTTATTATTAATTTAACTTCAATATTTATTTAATTCTCCAAGTAATATTTAACTTTATTATAGTTGGCTGTGCAATAGCATTTATTGAACCATTATATATATATATATATATATATATATATATATATATATATATAGTATAATGTTGTGAGGCAAATTACTTCAAACAATATATTTGAATTTTGTTAATTTAAAACTAAATCAAATTTTGAAAAATCAAAAAATTATAATTAAATATTTAATTAAGAATAAATATAATCAAAAGAAAATCAAATGAAATATAAATACAATATTTTGAATAGTTTTAATATATAATTTTAAATATGTAATTAATTGTAAGTATGAAATTAATTCTGAAGGAAATTGTAATTAATATAAATTTGAATATTAATTCAAATTATAAATATCCGCATCATTTCCGTTGATTCTAAACAAATCAATGAGATATTGTGGAGCAGATTTCAAGGGGACGTTATTTGTTTTTTTATCGGCGTCTTTTCCGGAGAGTGGTTGAAGATCTGGCATACGACTAACGCCATAATCCGTGATAGAATAGCATTTTTCTTAGTCCGAAATTTCTAATATTAAAGATTTAAATTATTACAAAGACTTAAATGTATTCAAAATACATATATCGAAAATTAGCTTACAGTTTATCCAATTATTTGAAAGTAATTTGAACGACGTATATCAAGTTTTTAATTAATAATCATCAAATCATCATTTCCAAATTAAAAATTTTAATGGCGGATCTGAGTGAAAAGTGAAGAAAAACCACTTTAACTGAGGAAATAATCACATTTTGTACCTGAATTATCATGTCCTTGAATACCCGACCTTCTACATTCATTCTTGGACCTGATTTTAGAAAAAAACGAGGAATTTTTCCAGTTTATGGACATTTTAGCAGATAGACACGAAGAACCTTCCTTTTATCCGTATTCTGATTTAAAAGGTACCTTAAACTACAATCATCGAAGAAAAATCATTTGTTAATTATTTTAGAATACACCGATATGTTTAGACAAATAATCGTAACTGTATGATTCAGTAAACTAGTCAGAGAACGTCATCCTATAATTCAATTGTGTTGTTCTATATGTTAATTAGAAGTTTACAGTTCATTCAAGTATTGACAGTATACTAGTATTATATTTTGTACTGTCATATTTTATAGATCACGTTGTCATGGTTTTTATATAATAATTTAAAATTACATTACGATTCTTTTCTATAGAAATTCATGTTTCATAAATTGTTAACTGTTTAAAATTTGTCGTTAAAATTTCGAAAACAAATACGATAACGGCCTTCCACACAACATAAGGAACATATAAACAGAAGTTTATCAAAATGGATTATGTAGTTTGTGAGTCTATAGAGAAAATGTCATCATTTACAGTAAATTTACTTTAAAAATATATTTTTAAAGCTAATTCTAATAATATTTATTTGTGTATATTTTTTTATGGTTTAACTGTACCGCACATGATGCGAGAGTGTACATATTATTAGGTTATGCGAGCTTGGAAAGTAATTAATAATAAATTTAATAAATAAATAAATTTAAAATAAATTTCATAATAAATGGAACTTTATAAAAAGCAAATTAAGTAATTTTAAAATAATTAGAAGACAAAATATTAATTAATACTAATCAATCAAGAAACATACCAGAATAAATAATATTATATTAGATATGTGAATATAAGGCCATCGAACGACAAGAACAATTAGCAGTTGGCGTCCTCTTTGCTAAAAGCGTTAGAAGGTATAATTTTTCTTCTCCATTTTAAACATTTATAACAGAAGAAATAAAAGTCCTACTAACCGAAAATCAGTGTTAAAACGACTTAATAAAATAAAGCAACATTTTGAAATACATTTGTACCTCCTGGATTTCCAGATATTTCCAATTTACATGTCCTGTTTTCAACGTAGCATCCTGAGCCAGTAATTCTGTTCTTTTCATAAGAAACGCGGTATACGCAAAATTCTACCTATGCAGCTGTTACTACCAATAAATTTGAACCTAAGTTACAAAGGTATGACACTCATAAAGCAAATCAAACGATGGCCATTTCATATCGAACTGAACTATAAATTAAAATATGAACATTATTTAGCTAATTTCGAGGCTTCAGCAGATTCTAATTATTAAAATTTGTCTATTTTCTCATTTGAAAACATTACTAAACACTGCGTAAACATGGAACTATCAACTAAATACTATAATCAGAAATGTAACGTAATATAGGCAATTTTACTATCTTATGCTGAACTAGTGGCCTATATCTTGAAATTGTACGATATTGTATTTAAAGTTCTGTCATTTTTTAATATATTAATTTAATATTTAACACTTCGATTTTACTTTTAAAATTATAATAAAACCTAGCGCTAGAACAGAATTTACAAACTCTAGCATAAATAATATTCACTTTCGCAATATAGAAGGCTACAATACAGCTGTATGATACAAATAAAACTAAAGAAACCCGATTATTTAGAAATATTAAAAATAGAAATATAAATTTCTAATAGTGAAAATCTAATAAACACACAAAAAGAATTTTTAAGCACCCCTATAATAGGCACCTTTATATAATGTTCAAAATAACCCATTCACACAAATACGTATGTATAATACTTATACATAGAGAACGGGCGCAATTTCCATAAAACGCAATCGGCAATTGGAATTGTGTATAACGTCGCTCAGTACATCCCGGCTAATTCAATGAAGTATTTGTTTGACTTACTCGGACACATGGTCTCGCCGCGATAACAATGGACAAGCCAGCTATTGTATTCGGAGAATATAGCGTTTTTAAAGTGTTTTCATGAGCGTAGATAGAAGCGGGGTTTTTATCATGTATTTTATTTATAAGTTTATATTTCGTAAGATAAATAAAGTGCTGTGAGTAAGTTTCTTGTTTTCATAATTTTAACTGTTAATTACATCGTAATTTTTGTGATAGATCCTGTTTAATATTGTTTGATTGAATCTATTTCTACCAATTATTTCGACGTAAGAGTGTGCATTGAATTTCGTTCAGTTTCAATAACTTACGCACACATTTTTAGTTTTCATATATTTAGATCTAGAGCATTGTTTAAGTTACTTTTTCAGACATGATATGGAAGAATGTCGAGAACGGCATTGTAAAACAATGGCGAGTTGGATTGACGGTCATACTGATTGTATGTCCATTGTCAGTGATTCCGAAATTTATTACAAAATCCGTAAAATATCGTAAAAAATTCGTCACTTAGGATCGCAAACACACCTCAACTCTGTAAAACTTTTATGGCGGCTAATATTCCATTAAATAAACTTAGCAATCCCACTTTCAAAATATTTCTGAAAAAATATACTGGTCGAAATGTTCCTGATGAATCAACTTTACGCAAATATTATGTTTCTATGTGCTATACGAGAACAGTAGAACGCATTAGAAGCCATCTTTTAAATCAATACATATGGATAAGCGCCTACGAAACGGTGGATATGTTAGGACGCTGTGTGGTAAATGTTGTAGCTGGTGTACTACATCCAACTATTCCCTATAACTCATATGCAATAGCAACAAGTGTTATAAATAGAGTTGATGCGGAAACAGTTGCTGAAACCATTAAGGAGAATATGCAAAAAATGCTTCATTCGGACGCCACGTACAAAGAAAAAATACTTTTATTTGTCAGTGATAGTGCTGCGTATATGTTAAAAACAGGCAGACTATTGAAGAAAACATATCCTAATATGCTGCATATTACTTGTGTAGCACATGCTCTCCACAGAATCTGTGAATATATCAGAGACACTCTTTTCAGGGAAAAATTTCCATCTCTGTCACTGCCTCCCACTCCAGTAATAACTAGATGGGGAACATGGCTGGAAGCTATTAGTTATTATGCTGAGAATTTCGATAGTCTAAAACATTTCGTAACACTGCTAAAGGAGGATGCTAGAAGTATTGGTGAGTGCAAGGAGCTCACACAAATCCCAAATTTAAAAAATCAGTTGTACTTTCTTCACGAACACTTTGGAAAATTGCCAAAACTAATCACTTATTTTGAAAATCGAAATTAAATGACGGATTAACCACATTAGATGTGGCTGTTAATAATTTGAAAAGTATTCCAAGTGACTTCGGATTTGGCCTTCGGCAAAAGTTTGAAGCAATTCTTAATAGAAATCCAGATTTAATTACATTGCAGCAATTATGTATGGAGACAATTCCACAAAATCTAACGGCTAAATATGAAGAAATAAAAGAATATTTCCAGTATGCACCTATAACCAGTTGCGATGTAGAAAGGACGTTTTCTATTTATAAGGATGTACTTAATTCAAAGAGAACAAAATTGACAGAAGAAAACCTTGAGAAACTATTGCTAGTCAATATTAATACTCCTTTACTCAACTTGATCGACAAAATGAACAAATAAAAATGTTCCAATTATAGAAATAAAATTAAAAACTTTAAAAATACAACTTTTCAACAAATACATATGTATTTCGTAATTTTATAGATCACCACCCGTTCGTTTTCCAATTATATAAATAAAATTAAATATATTTTAGAAATACAGCACTGGGTGGTTCCGTTCTCTACTGAGTATACATTACATAGTAAGTTGTGGCCTCTCGCTTAGTTGAATAAAATCTTTCTTTGATAGTGGTAGAAATACCGAATCGACATTGTTAGAAAAACAAAATAAATCAGAAAACTTATCAAGTATTTTTATAAAATAAATTTGATTACATCAATACGTTAAGCACGCATTACGTATTTGTTACAAATGAAACAGATATGCATTACACACATCTGTATCTGTACACATGGACATACACCTTATATTTTCCAACATTTACTTCTGCCAAAGACACGTGTTTCTGTCACAACAATAGACTTCGTCAATTTGGCTAGTGAAGTAAAGTTTGATGGGAAGCCTGATACGTATAACAAATTTTGTCCTACCATGTGACACCAAATAATCTGGTGACATCTGACGTGTACAGATATAGATGTTTATAATGCATATCTGTTTCATTTGTAACAAATGCGTAATGCGTGCTTAACGTATTGATGTAGGGGAGAGTGGTACATACTGGGACATGGTGCATAGTGGGATATGGACTCTATGCTCCATCTATTGAAAAATAGCTACGCTAATCAACATCAGTAGTAAAGAGTAATCTATTTTCAACTTTCTAAACCAACATTCTCTTTATTACCGACAGCGTTTCTCGGGTAAAAGTAATGGCGACCATCAGCAAAGAGTAAAGTTACAACTGAATGTTGATAATATTTGAGTGAATTTGTGTATAACATTGGATGTAAGTTTGTTTAATAATTTTAAGCCGCTTTGTAGACATTATTTAAGGTATATATACATTAACAAAGTGTTTTAATAAATATTTCTGGTTTAAAAATAAAAGAAGTTAGTAATATACTAGTGGTGCATATTGGGACTTGTTTTGATGGTATATAGTTGGACAGTCCCAGTATGAACCACGTACAGATTTACTTTAGTAAGAGGTTTATTCTTTGCAGATGCCGAAGGTTAATTGAAGAGATCTGAGAAAAAAAATGGAAATAAGTAAAAAATTGCATCAAAACTATGAAAATAATATGAAAACAGCAGTGCAAGAAGTTGTTGCTGGGGAAATGACGGTAAGAAATGCGGCAAATACTTTGAATGTAAGCAAGTCAGCTCTTCAACGTTCAGTTGCAAAATATCGAGCTACTGACGAAGAAGATCGGCAACAGTTGTCTTTTGAAAGAAAACATGGCTTTCGTCAAATATTCACTGACGAAGAGGAAAAGATGCTGGCTGACTACCTTATTACTGCATGCAATATGTGCTACGGGTTGACGGTGAAAGTTACCTGCCAATTTGCATACAAATTTGCTGTCGCTAATAATAAAGTAATTCCTCAGAGTTGGCATGATCGTAAAGAAGCCGGTATCGAATGGATGAGATTGTTTCGTCAGAGGCAATCACAGCTTTGTCTTCGTACGCCTGAAGCTACGAGTTTAAGCAGAGCTACAAGCAGAGCTACAAGCTTCAATAGACATAATGTCAATCTGTTTTTTGAGAATCTTAAGAATGTGATAGCAAAACATGGATTCACTAAAAGTCAAATTTATAATTGCGACGAAACTGGAGTGACGACAGTCCATAAACCTCCCAAAATCGTCGCTCCTGTAGGACAAAAACAAGTGGGAAAAATTACAAGCTCTGAACGAGGTATCTTAGTGACCATGTGCATTGCTACATGTGCAAACGGACAATATATTTCTCAGTTCTTTGTGTTCCCATGAAAAAACTTCAAGCCACACATGATACATGGTGCACCACCTGGATCTCAAGGGTCTGCTTTTCCTAGTGGTTGGATGACAGCCAATAATTTTTTAAAATTTGCAAAGCACCTTGTACAGATCACAAGAAGTAGTGTGGACAATAAAATTCTTTTAATTCTGGACAATCACGAGAGTCATTGTGATTTTAATGTTAATAATTACTTTAAAGAAAATGGAGTGGTTTTATTGACGCTACCCCCTCACTGTAGCCACAAGCTACAGCCTCTTGATGTGGGGTGCTATGCTCCTTTCAAATCTTTTTATAACAGAGCAATGGATGATTGGCTATTAAATAACCCAGGTGTGCCACTTACAATATAGAATATTGCTACACTAGTAGGGAAAGCAGTACCTCAAGCTCTTGTACCAACTACAATTATCAACAGTTTTAAAAATACTGGTATTTCTCTCTGTAATTCTGAAGTCTTCACAGATGTTGATTTTTTGAGCTCATCTGTTACGGATAAGCCATGTACAGATAAAGAAGATTCTTCTGAAGTACCAAGTTCAGACAAAGATAATAATGAAGGACATTTTTTGAACAGTGATCCTTCCTTAACTTTAAAAAGCACAACACTAGATATTGAGTCTACTCCAAGTACTTCAATAGCACAACCTAATACAAAGAAATTTTGTACACCAGAAGATGTAAGGCCACATGTGAAAGCTAAAGCAAGGATTAGAACAAGAAAAGGAAAAGCAAAGAAACAATCTATGGTCTTGACTGAATCTCCATATCTACTTGAACTTAAGAAGAAAATGCAAGAGAAGAAAGAAATGTTGAAAGCTAAGGAGGAAAGGAAAAATAGAGCTCGTAGTGTTAAAAGAAAAGTAATTTCTAGCGACTTTTCAAGTGACAGTGATGTTGAGGAAGAGTTAGAAGATAACGACTCCCTGGATGAACTTTCTGATGATGACTTAGAGGACAATGACAACAGTTCAGTGTTGGAAATAAACGATTTTATTTTGGTGACATATTCTCTTAAAAGGAGCGTAAGACATTATGTAGGGCAAATCGATAAAATAACCGATGATAGATATTTTGCTAATTTTATGAAAAAGACATTAAACGCGACATTTATCTTTCCAGATAGGACAGATAATGATATCATAGACTATAATGACATCGTCAGTAAATTTCCTAAACCTACCCTAATTGGAGGTACAAAGAGAGCAGTTAAGCAGCTCAGATTTAAATTTGATTTTACACATTACAATGTGCAGTAATATTCCCTTTTGTTGCTTTAAATACTTAAATGCATTTTTTTTATATTTAGAATGAATTTTCCTTTTGTTTGAAATAAAAATTTTCATCAATGTGTCAACACTTTTTTATTAAAAAAATGTCCCTTTATATACCACACTCATATTTTCCTGTGTCCCAGTATAAACCAGGGAGTGGTCCATGCAGGGACGGTGGTCTATAAAGGGACATATTTTTTTTTCTACTTTGTTTTTTAACATTTGGGACACTGATTTTTCGTGTCAATAATATATATCACATTCTTCCCACAGAAAAAAAAACGATTCCCTAATACCAAAAGTATGCTTCTAAATTACATTTAAAAAAAATCGTCCCAGTATACACCACCCTCCCCTACTCAAATTTCGTTGGTATATTTGCTACCATCTGGCATAGCGTTAATGGACTTACACCTGTATACCTATTGTTTTTCAATTTTGTAACGGACGAGAGTAAATCGCTACTTTCGACGTAGTCTCTTTTGTGCGTCAGATATCACCAGATCATCGGGTGCGACCTGATAGAAAAAAATTTGCTATACCTATGAAGCGTTCCATCAAACTTTACTTCTTTAGCCAAACTGACGAAGTCAATTGTTATGACAGAAACACGTGTCTTTGACAGAAGTAAATGTTAGAAAATACAAGGTGTATGTCCATGTCTTGCAGATACAGATGTGTGTAATGCATATCTGTTTCATTTGTAAGAATTTTTATAATTTATATTAAGTATATTTTAAACAATATTACAAGAAACGGTAAAAAAAGGAGCTTTAATTATTTTGTTTTTGTATATTATTTTGCAGCAAAATACAGAAATAAGTCATTAATTCTTCAGAGCTAGCTACGAGAAAATTTTTTTGAACATTATACAATAATATTACAAGTTAATTTAGAAATTCATCATTGAAGGTGTTTAAAGAACAATGTTACCTAATAAACCACGAGTTTTATAACGTGCAAGACTTTTTCAAAAATCAGTTTGAAGTAGGTACATACTCATCAATTTATTTTAATATGTATAAATGTCTCAGTATCAAAACTGATGCAAAATTTAAATTTATATTTGTAGATACATATAGGTTCTTTTGTGACGTATTCTATGTGAAAACATGATGGAAGGTTCGTTATTACGAGGAACACGTTGGAATTATTGAAATACTGAGAAAATATAATATGTAGAGGTGGCAGCGTTGCATTTTTATAAATTTTGGTCTTTAATTAGTCGCCTGTGATAACCAGTTGAATCACGTCTGCCACATAGTATACGACGTATACACAATTGTAAATGGAAGTGTGGACTTATCACGGGAACATTTTCGTGCTATGATTTACTACGATTTCAAAGTTTATTTAAACGAAAATCAGTGCGTTGAATATTTGCAACTTGGATTTGGCAATGAAGCCCCATCCACAGTAACTGTGTTTCGAATTTAAAAGAGGTAAAAAGTAAAAGTAAAAAGTTAATCGAAGAAGATTCGCGATGCACTTATGAAACGATTGAGACAACACTTGGCATTGGCCTCGGAATAGTTCATACAATTTTACACAATGACATCCAAAAGGCAGAGCGTATAAGGATCGCTCGGGAAGCGTTACAAATCTTAAATAAAGGGGGGTATCTCATTACTTCCAAAACAGCGACAGGTGATGAAACATACATACCATTTTATGATGTTCCCACTCGCCAGAGTCGTGTATGGGTCCATGAAGACGCGCCAACTCCAGCGATGTCAAAAGCAGAGGTCTATGAAGAAAGAAATGTACGCAGTTTTGTTTCGAAGTACATGTTTAGTAAAAGCAATTAAGCTTGAAGAACAATGTACAGTTACAGCTAACTGGTAAATCACAAAATGTTTGCCTGCTGTTTTTCAATCAATCAATATTTGCGAGTTAATGTTACACCAGTACAATGCATCGTCACACTGCACAACTGACCCATGATTTTTTACATAAAAATAAGGAGTGAGCCACAAAAAAAGTTTCCAGAGTATGCCATGAATTAAATCAGTTATGTCTTAGATTGGCTAAACGATCTAACCTACATTTCGTACTATTAGTAATAGGTTAAATAGTAACTGTTAATTTGACTTATGATTATTTACAAATGACACTTCGTCAATTCTCTAAGCTCAGACTTGACTTATATGTTTATCTCAGTTGTTCGCGGCCTACCTTTAATACAAATTTTGTGGCTCGCTTGATAATATAAAACTTGGAAATGTGTGACTTCTGGTTGTTCTTCTACCTGAAAAAGAGTTTACGTGATCGACGTTTCGAGTCGGTAAACGATATTGACGAAACAATTCATCAATTTTTTGATAATATTCTCAAAGATGACTGGCTGGAAGCTTTTCATTTGCGGAAGGTTCGATTACAAAAGTGCATTAATTCTGATGGGGAGTACTTTGAACATGAATAAATTCATTTACCAATACGACTTGCAGGTTTCTTGTATTTCAATAATAAACAGCGTGCCCCGCATATTGCCATTATTATGATTATTATTATTATTATTGAAATCAGCAATAAATCGCTCAAATAAATATTTGGCTATGAGAAATATTGACAGGAAATATTTCATAAGCCGCTTGTAAACGATGTTGACGTAAATGGAGATCATTTTTAAGAATGTCTTTAGTAAAAAGTCTGTCATTGGAGACTCTGACTAAGTAAAAAATTAGAAAAGATATAACACCCGTTATCACATTAATTCGTATTTTGACAATTGAGTTGTCATCTTCAGTAGGAGCAAAAACCGTGTTTAGACGTGTTTCTGAATCTATGCGTGTTAGCTTTACTTTGTTCTATATTTAACACTGTTATTTCTTCCTACTGATGATGACAACTTAGCTCTTGAAACTCGTACTTCGGATACGAATATTAATGCGGTAAGGGGCTTTATATTTTTCTTTAAATATGTAGGAATACCGTAACGTACACAGATCTAGTTTTTGCTGAAAGTGTGGCACATAAATCTGTGAAGGTTTCATTGCTTGCGTCTTTGCTTAATAGTTATTTTATTTCTAACTGTTGGTCTACCACCGGATTTTCTGGTATTCGGACTTCCCGTTTCGCTAAATAAATACACAAAACGGAGAATAGGTGCATTTAAATCATTTTTATCTAATTTTGACACATAAAGTGACACTTTTCAAAACTGTATGACGTTAGGAAACGGTTTACTTTTCGTAACTAGTTACGAAAAGTAAAATATTTCATAACTAGTGTTGAAAAGTTCATTTCATCACTAGTTACGAAATATTTTGAAAAAATCATTTCATCTCAAGTTAATAAAGGGGAACGTTAAATGACACAAACTGGTTAAATTTTTATTTTATGCATTATAAACATTTATGACACAATGTGAACAATTGGTGAGGTTAATTCCTGCACACGTAGAATTCATGGTACTCTGATGTTATGATGCAAAACGGAATGTGCATTTGAGCTTGATTCACCAAGAATATCATTGGCAATCCTTTTCTTATTTTCTATAGAATTCTCTACATAGCCCTCAGCTACTGTATTGGACTTCCAGCCTCCATGTCGTTTAACCTTAAAAATATCCGCACCAGAATCTGCCAAAAAGGTAGCCGATGACCTTCTGAAGCAGTGTCCGGTAAATAAGAAGGGATTTGGTAGTTTCAAAAACTGAGCAATTCTTTTCGGTAGATTACCGATTGTATTAATGCCAACTGGCTGTGCCCCGCATTTACCATTATTATATTTGACGAAAAACCTATCGTAATTAACGTTTTGTGGACGCAAAGAAATATATTTTCTAATCAAGATCAAGAAAATTTTGCCCTTCAATATTTCTTTCTGTGATCACAAACTTGCGCGTTACTTTTGTCTTTGTGTTAGGGATTTTTATTACAAAATGAGAAAACTCGTCTAAAATATCCCCCACACGTAGAAAAGTTAGCTCACTTTTTCGACAAGCACCAGCTATTCCAACGATCAATGCGACCTTTGTCATTAAATATGTTTTATCCTCAGCTTCTGTCATAAACCGAGAGACGTTTTCCTTTGACAAAATATTAGACTTTTTTGCATGGTATCCCTCTGACTGCCTCTTTAGAAATGCATGTAAACTGGCATATTTTGCAATATCAATATTCTTTTTCAAAGACAATTCACTTCGTAACATGGTATAAAGAGTCCAGAGTGTTGAAGCTTTTTGATTCTTTCTTCCCTCGAAATAGGCTAATAAAACCTTCTCATTAACACATTTAATTTTTTTGTCTTTAAGCCACTTCCCAAATTTTTCATAAGCCAAATCGTACTGGGCTTTCGACTTTTGTGGAATCACAGTCGATAATGCACTTTGTGCAGCCTCTTCTATATCGCTTGGTAGTCCACCTGAATCTGAATCCGACATTTTTACTCGTACAATGCACCGAAATATTTAGCTAATAAAAGTAAATACTTATACTTAAATTAACAAACACCTGTCAAGTCAAATGAATTATTATCAATAGCATGAAAACTGTCACTAATTATTTAATACGACTTATGACATTTAATGTCAGATCAACTGGAAAATTATAAATCTATGTTTTGGTCAAAATTAGATAAAATCTTGTATGAAACACGTTATGAAATGCTATTTTGTGTAACTCATGTCATTTTGCAGGATCTCGCTCGCTACGCTCGCTCGTCCTGCAAACATTCCATTTCGTTACACAAAATAACCCATTTCATAACTGGTTACATAAATAGCTATTGTTGTTCATTAAATACGAAACCTATTATTTACTGAGAATTTCCACAAATACTTAGCAAATATTCTCAACTTGTCAATTTAATTTATAAATGTCAGTTAAAATATTCTATCAATCCTTACTTATATGAGTTTAATTCTTTAGCGCCATATTTGTTTTTTTTTCGTTTAGTCTATGCTGAAAAAAAATTATTACTCAGTTATTGTATTCAGTATTATTGAGGTATCGATAGTAAAGTCAATTCCTTTTCCTTAATATTTATCATTTTGGTCCAACTCTTTTCTAACATTAATTCTTCAAGTGATAACGTAAATATCAACGGATAGATCTGTTATTTAAAAGTCCAAGATGTATGTACATACGTACAATGTATCGATAACGTTGAATCTATTCTCGCTGTTCCACTCGAAATGTATATAAAAGAATACATGATTTTGCTTTTATCAGTATTGAGAGGATGATGGAATAGATTTACACGAATACGCACTTCGTGTAATAATGCCATTTCAAATTGCAATTAAGACTAGCACTTGATCAACAGATATGTATGGGTGACGGAATTCAACTCTCTGTTGCTTTATTTCTTTTTTTCATATACAAAACTAAATATGGAGTGTAAAAATATAGTAAACAAATTATTCAATTACTAATACTCTAATTAGCCTGTTTTGATAATATTTTTGTGTATTGTTAATTGACGAAGGAGATACTTGTTGAAACTTCATTATAACGCTAAGAAATAAATAAGTAATTAAACTTCTAGTTTCAAAAATTATTTTATTGTAAATACCACTACAATATTGTTTCGCCATACAATGGCTTCATCAGGTGAATGAAATACTGAATATGTACAATACAAGTTTGAATATTTATGTGAAAATTATTGGGGAATGGTGATGGAAAAATTTTTACAATCTTAAATTTAGTAGAGGGGAGTTGTTTAAATCTAGTTGGTCATTTAAAGCTAATTCTAAACTATTGTATCTATTAATTTCTAAGTTTTCTAACAGGTTAAGTTTTTTACTTTTTTCTTGAATTTCTTGAAAAAAAAAATTACACATTCAAGAAATAAGTAAAAAAACTTAACCAGTTAGAAAACTTAGAAATTAATAGATACAATAGTTTAGGATTAGCTTTAAATGGCCAACTAGATTTAAACAACTCCCCTCTACTAAATTTAAGATTGTAAAAATTTTTCCACCACCATTCCCCAATAATTTTCACATAAATATTCAAACTTGTATTGTACATATTCAGTATTTCATCCACCTGATGAAGCCATTGTTTGACGAAACAATATTGTAGTGGTATTTACAATAAAAGAATTTTTGAAACTAGAAGTTTAATTACTTATTTCTTAGCGTTATTTTTGTGTATGTTTTCTTCTTTCTTCTTTTTCTAATTCTTCCCATTTTATTGGAAGTTGTCCCTCCATCGTCTTTTGGTATTGCCTATGATTCCTTATTTCCTTGTCTTCTAACATTTACATCATCGTCAACATCACTGTTCCTTGTATTTATGTGTTCTTTTTTCACTTGTTTAGGGATAAATGTGTGGGGGCATAGTAGGCAACCAGTTATACACCAGTGATGTATTTCGACGTATTTTTCCAATTGTTAAATATGTCTAGTTTATCATTCTTACTTAAAAGTTAAATTAAATACGAGGGGTCGTTTTTATAATCCCGGACTAGGCATGACAAAAAATGTTTCGAACAGCAATAAAAATTTATTTTTTAATATAGGCGCCTTGGTTTTGTATACAAGTATTACATCGTTCAAATAACACCTATAATACATTATAAGAAAATTCCTTTGGTGTGATTGCAAAATACATTTCAACGGCCGCTATAAGTTCGTCATCATCCATAAATTTTGTTCCCCTTAGTGTTCTTTTGACATTAGGAAACAAAAAACAGCCACACGGAGCGAGATCTTAACTATAAGGTGGATGGTCTATTTCTGTGAAGCCACATTCGGTAACAACAGCTTTTGCAAGTCTTGATTTGTGGACTGGTGCATTATTGTGAAGCATCAGGACACCTTGCGTCAGTTTTCCGTACCTTTTCGCTTTAATAGAATCTCTTAGGCGATGTATTAATCTCGCGTAATACTCTCCTGTTACCGTACTACCCTTGCGTAGATAATCAATCATTAGTATTCCCTGACAATCCAAAAAAATCGTTGCCACTGTTTTTCCTGCGGAAGGGGTGACTTTAAAATTCTTGAAGGGGCTAGAACCCTTAATATGCCACTGCATTGATTCTTGTTTCGACTCAGAGTCAAAATGATGGACCCAGGTCTCATCTGTGGTGACAAGTCGATTGATAATTAAACCTGATTCGTCTCCACAAAGCGCCAAAAATTGTTCACACGTGTCCATCCGCACACGCATTCGGAATGGCGAAGGTATACGCGGAACCCATCTGGCATTAACTTTTGTCATTCCAAGGTATTCGTGTAGAATTCTGAAAACTGTCCTGTCTGAAACTCCTAATGAAGCTGCTAATTGTCGCTTCTTTAATCTGGCATCCTTCAGTACCAAACACTTGGTTTTTTCAATAACATCACGCCAATAGACCGACCTGGACGGGGATCATCATCCAGTGATTCTCGGCCATGTTTAAACAATTTCGACCATTCGCAAATAGTCGACTTTGAAGGACAATCATCCCCGTATACAGCCAATATTTCTTCATGAATAATTTTTGGAGTTTTCCTTGTTTTGTCAAGAATTTTATAACTGCTCGATATTCAAGTTTGTGCATTTTGTTACGTGACAACACAAACTGACAGATATTAGAACTAATACTGCTGCATTTGTTCTGTAAATTATCAAAGTCGTTACCAAGGCATGTATTCGCACTATAATGAAAAATTATATTAAAATTGAACAATGTCTAGTCCGGGAATATAAAAACGACCCCTCGTACATTTGATTGCAAAAAAAACATTATTTAAAACAGTTAATTATCTCAACAGGCGTATACCTCGTGCGAAAACAATTTTAAATATTTTAAACAAATTCAAAGAAAATGGATAGTTTCTCTTTAAGGTTGAAATATATCTAAGATAGTAAAATTAGTGTATCAAAAAAGGTAGAAAATAGAACAAAAAGTACAAATAGATTTTACCATTTTAAGAAATAACACCCCCTTAACAAAAAAATCTGAATTAGATTGGTTCCTGGTAAGGTAATGTGTTTCTATGTTTAGAATCATTCAGGATTCTGGAAGGTGGGTGTAAAACTGTAAAACTTCAGAACTATGAAGCACTGTAAGAATAGTTGAATTAAGGTTTGAGAAAGATATTGTATTTTATTTTTTGTATTGAATAAAATACAATGCCCAATCGAAATGAGTGTTTAGTGTTAGCCTTAAACTACAAACGAAGACCTTCTCCGCACCTTCTGCATACCTTGTGAGGAGCTCAGGCTTTGTCTTAATCCCCAAGTTTCAACTTGAACTAAGCAAAGTACACTTGCATCACGAAGTCACTTATGTTTCTTTGTTGACTTTTAATAATGCATTCATCATTTCAATAGAAAATGCAGACTGAATGTGGCTTATTCATCAACCAAGATCCTGAATTTATTTATCATGTTTAAACATGAGAATACGCATGTTAACACTCATTCCTAATTCCCTAGCCAACATGTATGAACATGTTCAACCCAGCCACCAAGACTCCGCACTTTTCACTAGACGAAAGTTTCACTTTAAATGAAACTAGTTTTGCAGGAAAACCTGATGAGATGGAATTTTTCGAGTATTTTCGATTTTAGTGAGTAAAAATCTACAAGAAAAGTATCAAAATCCTGTGCAGTTTTTTGGTTGTAGACCTGTATAATTAGCTAGCCTGAAAACTAATGCTAATACTAAGAATACTAATTATTCAGAATTAGTCAGAATAATTAGTATATAGCTGTTATAAGTAAACGAAAAGGATCGGTGCATAATTTACTAGTGTTTGTTCCCATAAGAATGAAGTCTATGCTGGAGAAGATGTTAGTGATAAAGAAAACATCATTCGATCGTGTACTGTACTTAGAGACTTTGATATTTAAAGCTAAGAGTAGATTACGAACACCAGTTTTGTTGACCGTTAGATGCACCATAGAATTAGCACCAGTAGTTTCTCTGGGTGTAAAGAGAGAGAGTGTTCTAAATGTTAGATATTTTAAAGATTTTCTTTTAACTTTCTCTATTAATAAGATCTGACAAACGTAACAACTGTACCAAATTACCGGTGCATTTTCAGACTTTGGACGCACCAATGTGTGAAAAGTGTCTTCAGTGT
The DNA here is from genome assembly GCA_935421215.2 of Melolontha melolontha. Lineage (NCBI taxonomy): Eukaryota > Metazoa > Arthropoda > Insecta > Coleoptera > Scarabaeidae > Melolontha > Melolontha melolontha. The sequence goes on along the minus strand of OW285237.1, from coordinate 158,588,443 downwards.
CTCAATATTCGAAAACTCGCAAAGAATCTTATAACGAAGCTAAGGAGCACGAAGCAGAATTGTAATGTAACACGGATATGCTGAGAAAACTACAAACGATTATCCAACAAACGTTAAGGTGTTCTATTTCAGTTTATCTGGAAATGAAGGTATACAGGATATATGAAAATATTAACGGATTATTGTTAATAGTAAGTTACAACGGCACATTTATTCATATTACGCTTTATTTTGTACTTGTGACATCAATCGTTAACCGAACCTAAATTCCACTCCAGAGTTCCCACAGTCAAATATAGATGAAATTGTCGCAAATAGTTTTAAATCGTTGGTATAACCAAAGACACGGCAACCGAAAAAATTAAAAAGATCGTTTATATATACATGACGGGTGTTGCATTTAAAAACGTCATCAATTTACCTGTTATTTTTGATAGAATTAGATAGAGCCGTTAAGAGAAGTCGTAACTTCGTCCTTGTAATTGTACACTTGCCATTAATCAGAATAATTCTGTTTTGACAAGCAATGTAACCTGCTTATATTAATGCTAATCTAGCGTTGTTGGACAATTCGTCGGTAATTTCCATCGCAAAGTGTTGAAATGCATTGAAGCCGGTCAACATTTTCAGCAATTAATGTAATTTTTAGTTAAATAAACAGAATAATTGTTGCATAAACTGTTTCTTCGCCCACCGCTCACGAGGTTCAACTTCCGTATAAGCTGCGTTATTTATTTTGGTTGATGGTAATTGTATTGAAATTTGGGCGTGTTTTCTGAGTATTTTGTTTATTTAACAAAAAACACTTAAACCTAATTTATTAAGATAAATCTGGCAAATTTAACAATTAATGTAAACTTAAAATTTTAACTTCTTTACAATTATATGAGACTGTATGTCTCTTGTTGTTAATATCATACTGTTTTATGTGAATGCTCTGAAGAGAACGTTCTGTACTGTTAAGAGTTGATACTGTTGAGTCTCTTGTTGCAAGTATGAGACTCTGATTGATTCTGTTTTACAAATAGGTAAAAATATACCACTACCCCTAACTATTACATAATTAAAAAGTGCGTATTCGTTGAACATTGTCCTGTTTGATGTGATAACGGGGAATTGTTCTGTGTTATTTTTGTGGAAATTGTACTTATGGCAACAATAACCAAGGTTTACAATAGGATCTTAAATCTAGTCTTACTAATAAATAAATAATAAATATCATTACTAATTTAACATTAGTTGGTGTATAAACCTAAGTATGTAGTTCCGGTTAATTCCATTGTTCAGTAATGGAACCCTATTATACATATTTAGTTAACAATGGGCGGTCAGATTAAATATCGTCTCTTGAATGCGTTCAGTAATGACTATAGGCAATAAAAAAAGCGGTCTAAATTATAAAGAATGTAATAAATATATTTGCAAATGTTAAGGATTCTTAGAAGCTAAAGAACGGTTTACCATTTGAATATGCTTATAAAATTGGAATGTTATACTTTAATTATTTTGTGCTAAATTTACTATATCTAATATGCACGCAATATAATGAATTTCGTTTTATGATGAAACAATGATATTTACATTGAGTTTTGAATGTTTCTCATTTTAATCGATAAAAGGTAGAAAACATATCTCAAATTATTTTACAAATTTCATATGCTACTTGATGATGATTTTAAATGAACGCCCGATACATTGAACAAAAGCAAATTTAGGTTCGAATCCTGTGGAACGTCTGCATATATCATAGTAAAACCCATCATAGTAAACATAACCGGAACAATTTTCTAGATACGAGGCACTTAAGTTAACGGTATATGAAACCACATTAAAACCAGACAAACTCAACTTGCATAATAGTAAACAATTATCTGTAGTGTGAAAAGCCTTCGCGAAATCGGTGTATAATACATCAATTTGTACATGTGAATAAATACATGAACTAATAAATTGGGTACTTTCGACCAGATTAGTTAACAGTTCGTAACACGCACCCTTACTGTTGCGTTGAGATCTAGTGCTATATAGATAGATATGTATAGTACTGACATACACCCGCAATTTAGAATATTTTATTAATTATCTCATCACATTTCATTAATTATCATCTATCGTAGCAGAAGAAAACCCATTGATTCTAGTCCACACAATGTTACCCAGTTCGTTATAGTTGCAATTAATTTAGTGCCAACGAGATTAAAATCTGTAGTGTCGAGATCGAGCAAGGGATTATACGTAGGTAGTTTAGTGCCCAGATCATGCCTGGCTAGTTTGTCATACCTTTACATTACCCCAAATTTACAAGATCCGTTTTCTCACTTTTATGCAATAAATTTTTTTCAGTATTATTGGATGTATTGTATGGTCACTTAAAACAACGAGTTTAATATCTAGGTTAATAACGATAAAAAATAAGTACTAAACTTCTAGTCCCAAAAATTTTATTGTAAATTTACTACAATATTGTTTCGCCATATGGCTTCATCAGGTGGATGAAAAACTGAATATTTAAAATACAAGTTTGAATATTTCTGTACAAAATTACTCAGAAATAATGGTGGTGGAATTTTATTTTACAATCCTAAATTTAGTAGAGGGGAGTTGTTTAAATCTAATTGGTCATTTAAAACTAATCCTAAATTATTATATCTATTCAATTCTAAGTTTTCTAACAAGTTAAGTTTTCTACTTTTATCATTAAAATGTAAAATTTTGAAATTTTTATTAAATCTATGATCGGTTTCTAAATAATGATTTGCGAAAGTTGAATCTGTTTTCTTTTATTTATGACTTCTCTAGTGTCTTTCATCCTAATTTTGAACGTCCTCTATTGACTTATAGACACCAGAGTTTGATTCTTTGTCTATTTTATCTTTGTTGTTTTTAATAGTATTGTCTGTTTTAAATGAAATATGCTCGTTATTAAGCTTTTTAATGAAAGTACCAATTTTTTTTCGAAATTGTTCCTAATTAAGTAATTGAATTATAAGAATTACTTATATTGTTTTTTAATTTTGGGTAAACTAAAGAAAGAGAGAGATTTTTCTTGACTATTCAGGATGTTATTAATAATATTTATGAAGTAACCATTGTTTAATGCTATTGTATATATCCTGTTTAGTTCGAGGTCGAAACTAGTTTTACTCATACCTACGTTAATTAATCTATACACTATTGATTGATATGCTGATCATTTTTGTGTTATAGGATGACATAAATTAGTGTGTATTGTGGTGTCTGCATCTGTTGGTTTATAATATATATAGCGAACTCGTGTTTATTATTTTTTTGTGTAATGGTTAAGTCTAGAAAATTTATGCTTTTATTTTTTCTGTTTCTATTGTAAATGTTATTTTGGGGTGAATAGTTTTGATATAATTATGTAAAGTTTTAATTGTCTATCTGAACCAATGAAGCAAATTAATATGTCGTCAACATACCTTAGACCAATAGACATAATTACTGAGCAAAGGATGTGTACTTACAATTTTAATTTCTAGATTGTTCACGAAAATTTCGGCTAATAAGGTACTTAGTGGGTTACCCATTGCTAGACCTTCTGGTTGTTTATAAAATTTCTTTTTAAATTGAAAATAATTTCGGTCTTTGTGGCAATGTTCGTATAATTACGTTCTAGTTGTAAAGTTATTAAATCTATTATCTCCGGGGGTGGGATACTAGTGAACAGATTCGAGACATTAAAATAAATACCAAGCAAATATAGACTATTTGCTTGGTATTTCCAAGTTTGAAATGTTGTTATTTAATTTATGGGAATTCTTAACGGAGAACTTAGACTCGAATTTAGTGTATGTAAGAATTAAATCAATTCAGATCAAGTGTTTGGACACATTACTACAAGGTGCTTTTAAATACGTATACTAGTCTTACATGTGTATTGTCTTTATGCAATTTAATTAAACAATATAATACAAAGGTATTTTTAATAATATAAAATATTATTAAAAATCTGGTGTGAAGAACACAAATGCAGGTTCACTATTAATATTTTCTGTGAACGTGTCCGAGCAGGGGCGTACCGATGAGCCTGTAGAAAGGTGAAATACCTATCTACGTCTCTGGGTATAGGTTATATTCGGACACGTTCACAGAAAATATTAATAGTGAACCTGCATTTGTGTTCTTCACACCAGATTTTTAATAATATTTTATATTATTAAAAATACCTTTGTATTATACAAAACTGGTGGGGTTTACCTACTCATGTATGTTTCAATTATTCTGATACATTACACATGCGGTTAAGCCGTAGTATGAGTGAAGACACAAACAAAATGCAGTTTTCTAGAGAGATTGGCTGTGCCAACCTTTGGAAGGGCGTCGTTACTTCACATTGATTATGTGGACGGTGTGCGGGGTACTTCGGCTGTCTGACAACAGGCAGCGCTGAATTTACTTCCGCGCTCGGTCTGGATAATTACGGTGATAGGGCGATGTGATTCTTTTCTGTCAATGTGTCTGGGAATATCCTTTCTCCAGCAGGGGCGTACCGATGAGCCTGTAGAAAGGTGAAATACGTATCTGCGTCTCTGGGGATAGGATATATTCGGACACGTTCACAGAAAATATTAATAGTGAACCTGCATTTGTGTTCTTCACACCAGATTTTTAATAATATTTTATATTATTAGAAATACCTTTGTATTATACAAAACTGGTGGGGTTTACCTACTCATGTATGTTTCAATTATTCTGATAAACCATATAATTTGGAAGGTGGGGATTCATTATGCACGATCTAGGTTAATATTGTAAGTCGTTACTTTGTGATATTCCATAATGAAATATATAAAATACGTGTGTTATTTAGTTTAATATCTAGATCTAATCCTTGCATTATTTCAAAATAACTGCATTCATTTATTGCACCTACAGGAAATGAGAACCATTGAGTATTAAATCTTACTTTACATGTAAATATCACCTAATGTGTTGCGTTAATTTCGACAATTCGACAAACTAAGTTTGTACCAGTTTCCAGAACTCTACATGTCGCGACGTCACCTTCCTGGTTGTTAGAATAATGACAAATTCGTAGAAAGTCACATCTATCCCGGAACGTGTGGATGCATTTCGCTCTTCTTGGAGCTCGTTTCATTTGCAGAAAGTTCAATATATTAATATATATACGTGAAGTATAGAAGTGGAAGTCATGTCTGCCTCCAGGATACCGTGTGCTTGACGAACGCCAATAAGAGCAAAATACATCCGCACGTTCCGGGATAGATGGGACTTTTCACATATTTTTTTTTATTCATTTAGCTAATTTTGTCAAATATATTAAGCTTTAACAAAAGACAAGAGAACAATGAAAGGATTCTAACAGACAGAGTAACCTAGGACCATATCACTTGTCGTCACCTGAGATAAATCTTCAATCTCACTAATTGAAGTCTACCTGACATTACTCTACCACTGCATCTGACCTCGTGTTGAAGGACTGGAAAAATACGCAACGTTCCCTGCGAAACATGCACGTTTGCACAATTATCAGAGTAAAGCAGTGCACAGTTATACGCGGTAGAAGCGGTGGTGGTAGAAGCGGTGGCGTTAGAAGCGGTGGCGGTAGAAGCGTTGGCGGTGGCGGTAGAAGCGGTGACGGTGGGGGTAGTAGCGGTAGCGTTCGCCGAACGAATTTACGCGGTGGCGGTGGCGCATTTGTGATTACACATGTCAATTTCATTTCATTTGTTTGCATGTTATATTTTATTGAAATGAATTTGGAAGAACAAATTTCGATCCTAGCAATTCTAAATGACGGCGAAGAACAAGAAATGCGTGTTAAAAACGAGTAGGTACTTAATTTTGATATTTGTAATATTAAATTGCTATTTATTTGTTTTGAAAGACGAAAAAGGAGACGCGTCTGGGTACATAAAATCAAGCAAAAACGAAAACAAGAAGGATAACTCAAGGTGAATATTTTGTTCGTTTTCTTTTTTCTGGCACCAGTACTACATTTTGTTTCAAGTCATTCATTACTCTTTGCTATTAGTGCTGGATCAGTTGATTTCTAAGTAGGTATCGGATGATGCTCGGAGGTGTTTTCTCCATTATTGGTGCGTTTCTCATGGTCACTCAGCTGTAAAGGACCAAGTAGCGTATTCGACAGAGATATATTAAGAGTGTGTCTGTGCAAAACCGATAAATGGCCGAAATGTTTTCAGCTATGCCCATGGCCAAGCCTTGTAGCGACGACTATATTTCCTTTTCTGTTGGTATGGGTTTTTCTGACCTTAAATGCTTCGAGTAATTATCTCTCAAATTTTTCCATATGCGAAAAATCTATTTCCAATTTTAATGATATCTGGCAATTTCCTAATTTTCATGGAAGAATAGATGGAAAACATGTAACTATTAAATGTCCACCAAAAACTGGATCACTATACTACTGCTACCTGAACAAATTTTCAATAGCTTTAATGGCTATTGTGGATCCGAAATATAAATTCACTGGAATATACGGAAAAAATAGTGATGGAGGAATATTTGAAACATCAAATATGAGTAAAAAATTTGCAAATGGAACAATAAATACGTCAAGAGATAAATATTTTACAATTTTATTATTATCCAGAAATATACTTCAATAAAATTGTTTTGAAGATACTACTTACCGTCCTTTCCTTCAATACTTAGACTATCCGCAATTTCATGCAATTTTTTGTTCTTAATACGAAACTTTTTCTATTGCGGATGCGGCATATAATATAGAACAGGAATTTTTCTTACATTTTCTATCAGCTTTTCAATAAAGTTATTTTCTTCTCAGCCATTGTATGTACGTTTATGAGCAGTAAGAGCGGTGAAATACAATTAGTGGGATCTTATCCCACCGCTAGCTAGAAGCAGTACCGCTCGTACCGCCAGGCATGTAGCGACATATCCGTAAGGCCGTATTTAACTTTGATTTAACAGACCGAGTCTGACCGCCGCGGCCACTTCTTATACCGCCACCGCTTTAAGGTGTAAGAGATCATCATTTCTCGAAAACCCAACGAAATATTCTTCGAATATACCCCAACTTTCCCTCACAATTTTAATGCACAGATAATTGTCACTAATTCTATTGAGATAACCTGATACAATTTGTTATACTGAGACCTTTTCGGAATTATTGAGGTTTCCTCATGTTCTTGAATTATCTTCTTTTATTTTTTAGTTGGATTTAATATTATGCAAAACGGTAAATCTATGTAACGTTGCTTTGGCAGATTTTCAAATGAACTCGGTGACGCGATAATGCCATCCCTCTTGTCTCAACTTGTATCCTTTCCGGCCAATAATGAACGCCAATATTGATTTTTAACTATTATATTTGCAGAAAGACACTTGTTCTTCTACTATTGCGTCACCATAGGCAACCATACCCTTAAAGAATAATTCAATAGATTATTAGATATAAATTATATGGACTGTTACTTTACAGTTGCGAAAATAAAAATTATATTTACTTTTTTAAATTTAAATGTTCACCATTACTACGCAAGCAAGCTTCATATCGATTTTGTAAGTAACTAAACATATTTGTAGAAAGTGGTTGAATGTAACTGCCGGAAAAATGTTTGTATTCTTTCTCGTCGTTCTGCGATATTCTCCTGCGAATTTTCTGAGCGAAATATTTTATCTTTCATCATACCCCAAATGTATGCATCAGGTGGCGTCAGATCCGGAGACTGAGAAGGATATTCGTCTGTTCTCCGGGAAATTATCATCAAAATGCTGACGGAGTAAATTTATGGTGCGCGTAGCTGTATGGCTCGTTGAATCATCTTGTTGAAACCATTGTGCGCGCACCAATAGATTTCGTGTACGGCAAAAGTTCTGTAGATCTCTCACAAAAGATACATTAATGTTCTTTCTGTAACTGTCTTGGTTGACAGTAAGTGGCTTCTGATTATCGCCTTCAACGAAATATGGACCAATTATCCCATGACCAGAAACCGCAAACCAAATGGTAAATCGGATACATTGGAGTGGTTTCTCTACAACAACATAAGGACGTTCAAATCCAACAAATTGAGTCTAGTGGAGTTGTTTGTCGATTAATATAGTCGTTAAGATTACCGTGACTCTCGTCTGAAAACCATAGGTTTTTCAAGAATTTGGGATCCTCGTAAATTAAGCTCAATATCCAACCATAGTAAATTTCCCTTGCACGTTTGCCCGCAGCGTTTTGTCGTTGTCTAACTTGGATAACCACCACTTTTTTTGAACAGCCGACGTGTAGATGTTTCACTGACGTTGAGTTTACATGCAGTTCTTACAAGGCTTCTTTGCGGTGAATACACAACTTGGTCAAAAACAAGTTCTGCGTTTTCGTTGGTGCACACTGTTTTTCGACCCGAAAATCCTTTACGCTGACATAATACATTATCAGTGCGACGAAATTTCAACAACAACAACTAATATCACACATACTTTTACTGGAGGTTACTTTACTAAACTGTTGTCGATATCTTACTGACACATGCTTGGCCCTTCATTGCGACCATTTCCGGATGAGCGAAAATAATGCCCTGCCAAGAACACTTTTTCTGCCGTCGTTAGAACCATTTTTAATTCAAATTTAACCGCAGCGTAACATTGACATGTCAACTAATGACAATTAAGTCAATAATGACAAGTGCATATTACGTAAGCAACTCTATTGCACCCTAAGTTACGGTATTGTTTATTCTGGCGGATACCGTATTTTAAGTTATAATTAATTAACTGCTAGGAGGTCTTTATATTTCACCGAAAAAAATTAACTCCTTTTCGTAGTATTAAAAACGAAAAAATTCAATATAATGATGTAGTCCGTCAATTTCAGCGCAATAAAAGAAAAATAATGGCTTTCAGAATGTTTTTCATTGATGAATCGCTTGTCAGAAACACCTGAATGATGTCCGTGTACGCTATACGCACACAAAAAGAAACTTTTTTCTGAAACAATGATCTTGTGCTCAAGAAATTAATTGACGCCTTTCAATATTCAAAAATCCTTTTAAAAACTTTTTCCATTCTCATCGCATATCCTTATTTGTCTTGTTAATTTTGCTATTTCTGTCTTCGTTCGTATATGCTGCGAACTTATAAAAATTCATTTCAATAAATTCTTATCCTTCGCTTCCAAAGCTAAAAGAAATGTCTTAAATCTTTTATCGCAAATCGATAATGATTTTTCCTTCAAGTAAAGTGATTTAAAGTCCTCTCGCTGCTAAAATTAATATATATCATTGTTTAGTTTAGTTAGTAATTAGCTTTTTCTATAAAGGTTTTTTTGTCGAAGACTTTATTCAAAATATTTTAGTTGAATATATGAACTTATTAGTGTTTATGGTCGTGTGTATACGAGGGGAACACTGAAAAGCTCTAGAATGGCCACGTTTCTAAAAAAAATGAAATTTACTTTTATTTGACACCTACCTTTTAATGTTTTGCGAGTTGATTGCCATGTAGTTTGTTCGATTTGCTTTAGTTGTTTGTAGTAGTTTGTTAATTATCATAATTCGCAGATTTCGCGTTCTTCCGAAAATGAATTTGACTTGAGAACATTTCCGAACTATGATATTTTACATTTTAAATGTTCATTAACGCCTAAACAATGTGAAGATCGGTTTAGAAGTGCATTTGGGGAAGAACAATTAAGACAATTTATAACTGGTACAACGAATTCAAAACATTTTGTTACCGCTGTTCGAGCAATACTTGAGGATGATCGACGGACATCATGTGAATTTATTCCCGCGATATTGGGCATTGGTATGAATCAAATTCAAAACATTTTACATGAACAGCTAGACGCGAGAAAACGTTATTGTCCTTGGATTTACACCATGACAACACATTGTCTCATAAAGAAAAACTAACAACTGAGTATTTGGATGCCTTAAACGTCAGCACCATGGAACCTCCATCATGTCGCCCTGACCTAGCACCTAGTGATTTCTTCGCACTTTTACGTCATCAGATGAAGCAGTGGAACATTAAAAAGCCTGGCTTCTTCAGTGTCTCAGAAACAGTGGTATCCATTGCTTTAGGAACTGGTTTTATCGATTGCAAAAATGTATTGATGTTTAAGGGCATATTTTGGAAAGATTGGTTTTCAGACGCAAAATTGCATTGACCATGGAGAAGAATGCTTTGAAAAATTATACACAACTAGCTAAACTCGGCCACGCTGCGCTGTGGCTCAGTCTGATACGAAATGAATGGGAATGTAATAAAATTATTGCAGCGGACATAGATTCATAGAGGAAACGCATCATTCCCTGCTTTGCGTTGCTGCGACTATGTGGAATGAAACGAAACCAAGAAAAAAGATGTTTTTCACAAAAAAATATTTTTCTTGTAAAGTCGGTGGATTTACTACATCTTTTGTTTGTCCGTTTTCTGCATAAACATAAAGGTCAGACGGTTTACTGACTCTGGAGTATGCGACGTATAACTGCCCATGAGAAAAGCAATCGCTTTCTAAATTCAAACCGCATATTTGCAAGGACTGCCCTTACGATTATTGATAGTCATAACGAACGCAAGGAGTATTGGAAATTGAAGTCGTTTGAAATCGATGGGAATGAGCGTTATTTGTGGGAGTAATATGTCTTCACCTTTATGAGTTCCAATTAGAATTGTTGCTTCAATTAAATTGTTCATCAATTTTTTAACTACAAATCGTGTGCTTTGTACTTTGTCCATTTTCCGATTTGAACGGGGTTACTTGAGGTATTGTATTGAATATCTGGTTCGTATGAAAAAGCAATTCGGTGATATGAAGCTCGACCATTCAGATATTGCAACTGCATACGTCTTCGCTGTTGATCTAATTGTTCTTGACGTTGTTGAGACGATTGTGCTGCTCTTCTTCTTCTCGGTTCAACTTGTAAGACTTTCTTCCCGTTGATTTGCCTATTCTTCTGCTCGCCTTTGAGAAGTTCTAACACTTACCAGGTTAATTTGCATCTAAACGTTTTGCTCATTGCAGTTTGATCCCCTTTGACATTCTATGATTGCGTGTTGAGAACGGCAGCCTATGTTTTAAGATCATAAACCCAGCTACTTGTTTACTTATTTTTTGAATATATATATCATAAATATTTGCGATTTTCAAATTTGTCATTTTTTTCTTAAAATAACTTCTTCGTGACATTTACATCTAACCTGTGCACATTATTTTAAGTTTTCATATAAGACACAATTCTTTCAAGATTAAATCAAAGTTATTTTCCTTTTTATCATTAAGATTTCAAAACAATATGTTAACGTAAATAGAGTATGTGATCAGCAAACGTCAACTTGTAATATAAAAGTACTATCAAATCAAGCATTTGATAAATTTTTGTGCTACTTATATCTACTTATTTCATCGGTGCTGGAAGACATTTGTCACGCCGTGTTAAAAAAAAATATAACTATAAAAAACACACGCGTATTCGAATGTAACGTTGTGTCAAAATTTCGAGGCAATCGACCGACTGCTTCTTGAGTTTCGCGAGCGCAGATACACGCAGGCTGAATTTTTATATACGGGGTTGGGCAGAAGTAACGCATCAGTCGAATAATTCCGTAAATATAAACTTTAGAACAAAATGTTGTCAACAAAAGTTTTTTTGTATTGGCTTCAATCATTTGCGTTTTTTTTCATGATGATTACATATGACAGCAAAAAAAAAATTTGTTTTTAAATAGAAATAATATTTTCTTTTAGAAAATTCGGAATCTTTATTAATTTCTGAATATGAATATGTACTTTTTTCATGGGGTTAGATAATAAAAATATTGAGAAAAAAATAAAATTTAATAAACGTACATTTGGACTAGTGCAGTGTTTTGTAGATTGCTTTGGAATTTATAGATTTTTTGACTGTCATTGAATTATTGACGTTTCACAATAAAATTATTTCCAACGTAAAACTTGATTTTTTAATACGTGTTTGGTGTGAAAATGGTCAAATTAACTACTAAAGAAGGAATAGAAATTCTTATGATGGTCGGATATGGTGACAGGCAACGTTTACATCACGAAGTTTGCACTTTATTCAATAATGTTTATTTGGATCGAGATCCTATAGCTCAATCAACAGTTTCGAGATTGGTTACTAAATTTAGAGAAGCGGGCGATGTTAGAGATATACCTAATGCTGGCCGACCAAAAGAAATCACTAATGAAGACCGATCTCTTCATGTTTTACTTGCTGTAACGGAAAATCCCACTACGTCAACCACTCAACTAGGATTAGAAAATGATATGAGTAGCAGATATATTAGACGAATATTAAAAGCGAACAAATACAAACCCTATAAGATACACTTACTGCACGAACTTAACGAAGATGACCCGGACAGAAGATTACAGTTTTGTGAAACAATAATGAAATTGTCCAATAACGATCGAAATTTTTTAAACAACATCGTATTTTCTGACGAAGCTACATTTTGTCTAAATGGATTTGTAAATAGGCATAACTGCCGTTATTGGGTGACTGAGAATCCACATTGGATGCGAGAAAATCATACACAGCATCGCCACAAACTTAATGTGTGGGCTAGCATTGTTGGGCAACGAATCATAGGTCCATACTTCATGGAACACAACCTAAATGGTGATGGTTACTTACATTTATTGCGTAACCATATTGTACCAGATCTGTTGATTTTATTTCCTAACGACAATCAACCAAGCATGTCAAACCGTAATCTATGGTTTCAACAAGATGGAACACCACCACATTACGCTGTTAATGTTCGACAGTATTTAAACACAATTTTTCCCGGTCGTTGGATTGGACGTCGGGGTTTTATTGATTGGCCCGCTAGGTCTCCCGATTTAAATCCATTGGATTTCTTTCTTTGCGGACACTTGAAGTCGCAAGTATACAAGGAGAAACCTAGAAACCTAGAGGATTTGAGAGCAAAAATTACTCGTGAGATACAAGCCACACCACCTAATAGTTTACAAAATACACTTACAATTTGTCATTTTTTGGAACGTTTAGGACACTGTCAAGTCGTCAAGTCGTGATTCATTCAAGCCGCATTGTGAACTATCTTAGACATAAATGTATATAAATGAATATCAATAATGTATTTAATGTACTTTTTATTAATAAAGTTATTCTCAATTACCATGTGTTTGATTAAATCGAACCCAACAGAAGTATTATCACAGTGTTTTCAGGTGTGGGCTTCTTATTCTTCTTCTTCCTCTAGATTTGGGTTGGACGCCAGCACGTCCAGACACTTTAGCACAGTGCTCTTTGTACCACCCCCATTAGAGCTCTCAGTTCCACTCTGTTAGTCTTGTGTCCTCGATAAAAGCCGCTATCGGTCTTAAGGGAAGTTTGAGTATCCTCGTAGGGTCTAATAGATCTCTTCCGAAATGTTTCACAAGTGCGTATTACATAAAGGCTAGTTTCCTCATGTTTTTCACGTCTCCTACACTAGGGGTCGCTAGGTGTGGGGTTAATAAATAACGGACAAATGAATATTGAACATTCGTTTAAATAAATTTGCAGTGCGGAAAGATATTTTTTTAAAATATCGCGATGGTAACTAAACTAAAACTAAAACCGATCTAAAAGTAACAGACCTGGAACGTGAATTGGAATTGGAAGAGACGAAGATACATCTGTTAAGAAGGCAACGCTCCAGCATCGACCTGAAGATATGTTTATCAGAGAAGCCGAGGATCCGGAGAACTTCTTCCAAGTTCCAGATAGGGACGCTTATCTTAATTCGCTGTTAACCCAATTGAAACGAATGGAGTGAAAGAATCTGAACAGTGCGAAAACTATGGAACAACGACTAATAGAGAACTCACAAATTCAAATGAAACAAATGGTACAAACAAACCTGGAAACTTCTGGAATTTTAGAGAAAACTTTGGAACAGGCACTAATAGATGCACAAACGCAAACAAAAGCTCACGGTACTTAAGAATAACTATCGTCATCGCTTAGGTCACCAATTGAGGTAATGACACCTTTTCATTAACAAGACTATGGATGAAAGGTAAAAAGATAAATCTCTTCGAACATTCAGAGAGTCAATTATATGGCGTTCGAACAAAAGCTCATAGTCGATACCGCGTTTCTAGATAAACACCATTCGTTCTGTATTATAAATATTTCAGAAACTTACTAACCCTTTTAATAATGTAATTATGCAGGGCATAACACAGATACCAAATAGTACTGCCATATTCCTATTTGCTTCTTACGAACACATTAAATAATGCTGCTAATGCAAGGGGATCAGTAAAATTATCTTCCCGATTATTCTTTATTTCAAGTTCTATGAATTTATTTTCGTCATTTGCAATTTATCTTTTTCTAATACAAAAGTATTTTTAATAATATAAAAAAATATTATTAAAAATGGGGTGTGAAGAACACAATACAGGTTCATTTATGTATTTTTGAATGTGTCTTCTCCAAAGACGTAGATACGTATTTCACATTTCTACATGTTCGTCGGTACGCCCCTGTTGGAGAAGATACACATTCAAAACACCCCTCTTCACCCCTTCTTCACACCCCATTTTTAATAATATTTTTTTATATTATTAAAAATACTTTTGTATTATACAAATTTAGTGAGGTTTTACCCACTCAAGTATGTTTCAAATTATGTTGTCATATACACATTCGGCTCACGCCGACAAGTAGTGAAGACACGAGAATACAGTTTTTTATAAATACGGTGGTTACCGACTATAAAAAACACGTCTAGTTCGGCTGTTATTATGCAGACAGCGCTGAATATTCCTTCACGCTCTGTCTGAATAATTTCGGCTAGATAGTAACGTAGTTATGTTGTTTTGAATGTGTCTCTTCTCCAACAGGGGCGTACCGACGAACATGTAGAAATGTGAAATACGTATCTACGTCTTTGGAGAAGATACATTCAAAAATACATAAACGAACATGTATTGTGTTCTTCACACCCCATTTTTAATAATATTTTTTTATATTATTAAAAATACTTTTGTATTATACAAATTTAGTGAGGTTTTACCCACTCAAGTATGTTTCAAATTATGTTGTTATCTTTTTCTTTTAATTTCTAGCTTAAACTAGATGTGTTGACGCTTGTAATGCTCAAAAATTCTTCAACATTAATTATACTGTTCACAAATCTAGATGCTCATCTGTTCATCGATTTCTGTCTTCGCTTCCACAGCCGGTTCCTTCATTTTACTTTTATTTTTACGTTTTCCAATATTCCTAAAAGATCAAAAATACGGGTAGTAGTTGCTAATGCACTTTGGCAGTCCTCTTAAATGGTTATTATGTATTTTTTAATTTGTATGTATATGGAACTAATACATATTCATATTTTTTGTTTTAATACGTAATAAATGAGTCTTTAATTTTGATTCCATTCGGAAAGATTCCTAATTCTTCACTAATTCCTAATTCTTCACTATATTTCACTTGCATGCAAACGTAAATCTGTACAGAAGCATCCAGTAAGCAAAAGCAAACGTTGTTACCGTCTGCTAAAGTGATACGGAAATGCAATGTTGTCGTAAGTAATCCGTTACCTCTCTCGCTATACCAAAAGGCAAAATGCAAATAAAGAGACACCCCAGCGCAAACTGAATAATTTGTCTGATGAAATTAGGGTTTGCGTCCGTCGTCTCCGCAACGTAACACCGCAGCCGTTTGAAACACGAGTCTAATTTACAACGAAAGGCCCTTGTCCCTGTCCTATATCCCACCCATCACGATCCTTCACTTCACCTAATTCGATATTGTATCTACCAGTAGATACAAATAGGTACCTGCTTTATAGTCGAGCGATATTAACGCTGACAGACTACTATAGTACAATACTGAAATTAAACAAGAGCACGGCTATAAATCAAGACATCCACTTGTCAACAAGTGGTGCAACTACTGCTTAATCATTATTTATTGGTGATAATATTGATACATAACCGCTCTATATGTCGGTTGTCGGTCCGACTATTTCAACTAGATAATTTATCAACGATGAAAGGCTAAGCGAATTCAATAGTAACGTTGAAAACTCAAACTTTATAGCGATTATCTACTCAAACAAAACGAAATATCTTCAAGTGTATTTCGTTTATAAACTGGATGAAGGGTAAACGGCTAAAAGGGACCGCAATTACACTATATTCATTTGAGGCAAGTTTTGTTTGAATCACCATGATTAACATAGAACCGTTACAAGTTAGAAGCGCAAATTGTTCTTTACTGGAAAACTAATTGCGCATGTTTAGAAAGATTTCTACTCTGAGTAACAGGAAATTCTAAAATATATATGCTTATAGAAACCTAATTTTAAAGTAATATTATTTGTCGTTGTTTCATAATTTTTAAAGCTTTCTTTTTCATAAGTTCTGTACAAAAATGGATAATCTATTTTTGCAATTCTGTAACTAGATATTTTATTTTTCTTTTGCTTAAAATCATTTTCATTTTGTACCTCTATTGGTTCATCAAATTGTACTCCGCTAATTTAAGTAAATATATTTAAAAATGAATTATTGTTACACACGAATATGTCAAGAAATTATTTAATCCCATTTTAAATTGTATTATTCAGAAATAAATTAAATTTTAAAATATTACAAAAAAAGGTTTAAGTATATCAATACGTTAAGCACGTATTACGCATTTGTTACGTAATATTATGTGCATGTAAGCAAGGTAAAACTACTATGTAGACATCTAAAGAAATATGCGGTGTCTATGTTTAAGTAGATATAATTTGTCGACGAGTGCGTAATTAATTTGGCAAATTTTCTTTCAAGGACCCGTCATTGGAGAATAAATTCAGAACAAAGCGCCAGATGTCACGAGATATCTCTTGTCACCTGACAGGATAAGCTTGCGATTACTTGTGGAAGCGAAGCATAAGACGTCACTTCGAAAAGCCGCACTGATGATATCAATGAAGATCGAAACGCATGAGTCTGCTGTTAATAATAATAATAATAATAATAATAATAATAATACGTTTATTGTTGTTAAGACACTTACATGTGTATACAACTCGTCACATAAAAAAAATTAAATTAAAGTTAATTATAAAACATATTAGTATAATACTAGGGTATAACTCTACTTAAAAAGAAAAGAAACAGATAGAAGCAAATTCATAATGAAAAAGATTCATCAAAATACATAACAATACAATAAAAATCAATCAAAAAAGCATAGAGAATCAGCATAAAAAGATTTTTTGAAATAAAAAGATTTTCGTCTCTACGTAATAAATTGTGGCAGGCACAGCGCTCCCAAACAGTACAGACGGAAACAAATTACAACAAGAACTCGTCGACTGAATAGTACATTTGCTGAAGCAGAAACGCTTTAAACTTAGCTCTAAAGGAGTTGTATCTCCTAATCTCTTTAATATGTTTGGGAATACGATTGTAAATTTTAATGCCAATGTTATTAACACCTAGGCTGGTTACATGTAGCGTACATTTGGGATAATGCATCTGATTTTTTGATCGGGTATCGTAGTCATGAATTTCTGAGTTTCTTTGAAATGACTCGACATTCCTGTAAAGATGACAACCAGCTTCCAAGATATACAAGCAAGGCAAAGGTAATATGTTAAGCCTCCGGAATATAGGTCTACATGAATCGGTATAACGGGCTCCAACGATGTTTCTCACGACTGCCCTCTGAGACAAGAACACTCGGCGCGCACCCGACGATAGACCCCACAATAGAACACCATATTGAAGTCGCGACTGGATCTCCGAGTAATACAGTGACATCAAAGCCGACGTCGAAACTTGCGATCTTAAACAACGGAACGCATAAGATTTGCTGGAAATTTTGTTAGAAAGGCCATCGCAGTGATCCGTCCACAGCAGCGTATCTTGAAGAGTAACTCCAAGAAATCTAATGGCATGGCTCTCCGTTAAATTGTGGTCGTTGATATGCAGGTCCAGCAAACCAACGTTTCTTTGGCGGGTGTGAAACAACATGTATTTGGTCTTTTCCAGGCTTAATGTGAGCTTATTTTCCTCGAACCACTGACAGAGGATTTTCAATATATTATTTGACAGAAATCCAACATCGCTGCTAGTGCTCGGTGTGATTAGCAACGATATGTCATCAGCATACAGTGTCACGCAAACATCCGACAGAAATAGCACGATGTCGTTAATAAAAATGCTGAATAACACAGGACCCAGCACGGAGCCCTGAGGCACGCCGCCGCTCATAGGCACGCAATGAGACCTCACTGGCTGGATCTGACCATTGGAGTTCCTGAATCGTATAGTCACAAATTGTAATCTACCGCGCAGATACGATGAAAACCATTGTGCAGCAACACCCCTGATACCATAAGACTGCAACTTGCTCATTAGTTTTTGGTGGTGAACACAGTCGAAAGCTTTCTGTAAATCGCAAAAAATGCCGACTGGTGATTGCCGATGCTCTATATGCTCGAGCACATGACCATAAAACTCTACTAATGCTGTAGATGTAGATTTGCCCGCTCTAAAACCGTGCTGATACTTTGTAACGATTCCATGCTTGTTTAAGGAGTTGAGTCTATCTAGCATGCAATATTCAAGAATTTTTGAAATAACAGATGTTAAAGCCACCGGCCTATAATTAGACATATCAGAGACATCACCCCTCTTGTGTATAGGAATAACAGAGGCAGTCTTAAACACGTCAGGAAATATCCCCTCTTTCAACGAGACGTTAACCAAGTATGTTAAAATGTGTAGGAGATGTATTTTGAATTCTTTAATAACACCAGCCAAAATATCATCAGGACCCTTTGAATTCTTGTTCTTTAGTTTTCCAACAATGGCAGACACTTCATCTGATGTAAAAGCAAAAAGGAACATTGTATGTGGATTGGTAGGTATTTTGTTGGACATGTCTCTGTCCGGAATTCGAGACATCAATAATGATGGTGATGACTGAAAGAAGTTGTTAAAGGTTTCCGCAATCATTTGAGGATTCTGAAGTACTGTGTCGTTTACCACTAATTTGATATTTTCGTGAGGTTTTGTGGATTTTGTAGCATGGTTGATTATATTCCACATTGCTTTAGCCCTGTTGCGGAATTATTAATACAATCACTGTTATAATTAATTCTGGAGCTGTTAACCAATTGCTTATGTCGCAATTTAGCCTCGGTATACCTGTTTTTAAGTTGCGGAAAAGATCTTTGCAGAATAAACAAATCATGAAGTAATGTGCTAGACGTCCTGATATTTTGATCCATCCAGGGTGCAGCCCTACGTCCAGTGACCTCCAAGATACGACAGGGAAATGCGTTTTCGTAGTGGTACCCTAGAATATTACAAAAGGCCGAGAACTTATCGTTCACATTGATTGCATTATATACGTCGGCCCAATCTTCGTTGATTAGAAAATAGTCGAAATTTTCCTTATTTTGTCTCGAAAATATTCGTTTCTCCAGATAAACAGGACTACCTTTATTCGTTACGTATTTTTGTTGTATCCTCAAATTTATGAAGCGGTGATCAGAAATGTAAGTGTCAATGACCGTTGCGCATAAGTCCCCTACAATATTTGAAAAGACATTATCGATTAGGGTGCGTGAATGACTAGTAACCCTAGTGTATTCATTTGTGGTCATAAAAAGACCAAATGTCGCCATGAGATTAATAAATGTTTGCTGTTCATTGGATACAGTTTTCAAGTCAATATTGAAATCTCCGCATATGAAGAATATTTGATCCTGCATGAAAAGTTCGTCCAGGAGACCCGATAATAAATGAAAAAAAGAATTAACATTAGATTGTGGTTGCCTGTATAAATTAATGATAGTGAATTTCCTAGAATGAATCAAACATTGAGCACCGCAAACTTCGAAATTATCTTCAGATTTGTATGTGTCAATTCTTATCTCCTTCGCTGCCAACCCCGCCCCAGCAAAGATACAGCTTCCGCCCCCCAACCGCGATGCTCTACCAAAATGGCTAACCAAAAAATAATTTTCTAAATGAACGCTGTCCCAACGAGCCGTACTTAACCAAGTTTCCGTAAGACAAACAAAATATGGATTGTGTTCTGAAAGCAGGACTTCAAGATCATTAATTTTATTATTTAGACTCTGTATATTTAATAATAACAGAAAATCGGCGTAATTCGGCCCTTCAACAGTATTTTTCGGTAATTGCTATTCTGTATCATAAGAAGTGATTGACTTTGCTTTTTCGATTAACTTGCCGTAGCAAGCACATGCATTACTAAAGACGCTATGATTTATAGCATAATCTGTTTTAAATTTATTGTTACTCTCTATACAATTAATACACTTAAAGTCTATTGCTTTACAGTCTTTAGATAAATGATCTTCAGAGCAATTAGGACATTTCAGTGGAAATGTGCAGTTCCTAGCAAAATGACCGTACTTACAGCAGTTAAAGCAGCGAACAATATGGAATGACTCACGAACATTACACTTTTTCCATCCCACATACAAGGACCGCCTGTTCATAATTTCACAGAATGTGATAGGGTCCACTTCCACTACAACACTCGAAGCAGCCCTTTTAACAGAAGTTCGCACAACTTTCAAAACCGCAGGTGCTTTCAATTTATTCTGAAGAACTAATTTATCACAAAATTGTTCGTTTACAACTATATCATCGGTATTCACATCATAGATCACTATTTTCGGATTTAATCGACGCGGAACAGTGGCACTAAAGTCGTTTCCCATTTTGTCAGTAATACTCGATTTTAATTTGTTCAAATTATTTGAGTCGTTACAACTAATCACAATACTGCCGTCATTGCGTGAGACAACTTTATCGATATTGATAGACAAGTTGACCGGGTCGATATGCTCTTTCACCTGCCTGCACCTTAACTCGGCGGATTGTTTACAGTTGACAGGTTTTACTATCAAAACATTTTTTTGCGACGTTGTTTTTACTACATCACTGTAAGTATATGTCGTCCGTTGATGTGTGAGGTCTTCAGATGTAGTAGTTGTTTTGTGACGTTCTAGATATTCGATTTTTTCCCTTTGGAGTTTATTTACATTCTCTAATTCAGTAATAAGTTTATTTAACAAAACTATTTGAGATTTCAACATATCATTTTCTCTTCTTACATCGCATTTGTCATCCTTGTCGTCCAGTACAATTGTAACTTCTTCGGTACTTGGTTCTAACGGATTTGAAGTTTCAACGCACGACCTACACTCCCAGAATTTTCTCTCAATAACATTTCCTGCTTTAACCGCAGCATCCAGACACTTAGCGTGTATACAGTTTACACCACACCGAATACATTTTTGCCCTTTTCGGAGAATATATTCACAAAAATCACACAATTTATCCGTATTCTCCTTCGCCGAACCGGCACCATCGTCCGACTCGCCCGCCATCTTGGCAATATCTTAATAATCTTAATAATCTTAATAATCTTAATAATCTTAATAATCTTAATAATCTTAATAATCTTAATAATCTTAATAATCTTAATAATCTTAATAATCTTAATAATCTTAATAATCTTAATAATCTTAATAATCTTAATAATCTTAATAATCTTAATAATCTTAATAATCTTAATAATACTAATAATAATAATTGGCTTGTCCAGCAGTAACAGAGACTAATTACTAGAGCTGAGGATGTTTGCGGTATAACCATGGTTATATCATGTAACCATAGTAAATTACTATGGTTATATGATATAACCATGGTTATACCGCAAACATCCTCAGCTCTACTAATTACAGAACAAAATTATAAGTTAAATACATACACAGATAAAATAGAAAATGAAACACGTCACATAAATTGACTAATCGAGTCAACAAATAACAAGCCATCGAAAAAATTCATAATTGGAGTAGACTGTGAAATTGGGTTGGTTCTTTAACCACTTCCACATAATGACATTTATTATTTGACATTGAAACTATAAGTTTGTGTCAAATTTTTCAAAACTCTTATTGAGAAAATTGTGTTTAGATGTAAATGGACAACATTTTCAACAACTTCTGTAGCTATATGTAAATTGTGATTATGATTTCGATATTAAATTAATTATTTGTTTTCTTTTTTGTTGTAGTATCATTTCAATGCCATAACCTTGTTTTACAATGAAACTAAATGAAACTGTCAAGCATCAAGTAATGTGTCATTATGTGGAAGTGGTTAAAGTATCAACCCAATTTCACAGTCTACTCCAATTATGAATTTTTTCGATGGCTCGTTATATCATTATAATGCAAATTAGCAGTTGACACATTGACGTTGTTAGTGGTAGTTATGCAGCATGTTTGTTCTTGAAAATGGGATGAAAAAAGTAAATGCATAACGGGAACATAATCTAGGAACCATGAAATTAAGGGAAGATTGTTGGATAGTTAGATAGGATGTTATTGAAGTGACCACTGATTAAATACGTTGTGTATGTCCATATGTACAAAGACATATATTTTTTATACAAATTTGTTTTATTTGTATAAGCTTGATGTGTTTACACATTAATATGGTATTTTTTGGTCTAATTACTTTGTATTCAATATTTTCCTAAATGTTCGTTCAAATAAAACTGTTTACTATGAAATAGACCTCCTGAATTCGGCTGACAACTTACGATCGAAATCTTATTTTATTATGCGTGTAAATAAGTCCATAATTTTGAATTGTAAAGCTTTTTGATCAACTATAAATTGATCAAGATTTGCTGAATTATTTTACAATTCGCTGTATACAATACCATCCTCGTAATTAGAATTTTTAATGGACATAAATAATTGGCAATTACTTAACACTAAGGAGAATTAATTACTTTTTATAAAATATTTACCATTAAAACAATAAAATAAAGTGTTTAAATTATGAAATTGTAGTGTTCAGGTGATTTTAATAACTAAATCCTATTTGAATAATCCAGTGGTCTTAGGCAGGTCGCATTGCATCATACCAACTGCCATCTCCTGCAGCAACAACGACAGAACAAAGTCAATTTCAATTTCTTCCTATTTCGCCTTGGTTTCTGTATAGGGTACATCGTGTGAATTTTGCGATAGGACAGCCATGTGAAAACGAAAAGTCCGAAAATCCAGGTCAATCGTTCGGCGATATTCCAGTACGCTCGGTTATATTAACGAACGTCAGTGTAGAATGATCAATTCAACGTGTTCAATTGGTAGCATTTGAAAAAAAACCAAAATCGTTCGTAATTTCGCGAATATCGAAACCGCAGAACCGTAATGGGTAATCAAAAGTCGTTATTACATATTTCGTTGGAAATTATACAAAAATTAGATTACTGCATCGGGAAATCAAGTAAAATTGTCCGAATTCATTAATTTCAAGTTCCAAAACCTAGGAGAAATTAATTTAGGAGAAATATAGCGAATTTGGAAGAACATATGCTGATAGGAAAAAGATATAGAAGGATTGAAGTAAGTTTGAGGGATTAATTAAGCCACGAGTGCATAAACATATATATCGTGTTTATATACAATGCATTCGGAAAGTAGCGGATAAATTCAATAAAAATTAAGAGGGAACTTCTTCAAAAAAACTCTCGGACCCGTCGATATTTATTTGTAGTTTATAGTTTTCTTACGTGAAACAGAAATATAGAGGATGTCTCCAAAAACCGGCATGACGTAATTTTTTTTTCTTAATGCAAACACTCATTTTTTATTACAGAATTAGAAAGGAATGATTTTTTTACATACGACATGGTAAATTTGGATGATGTTTACATAACGATATTTTGAAGTAATATTATCGTAAAAATTAAAAATGAAAACATAATCATCTAAATTAAATGTTAGAATTGAGCATCGTTAACAATCAGACAATAGCAAAGTAGTATATACTATCGAAACTTCAAATTAAATGTTGTTTTAAATATTTCATTTGACGTTTCGACGATCGCGACGAGATTAATCAGTATTAAGTGGGGATTAGTATAATACCTAATATTGTACTTAGTCAATTTAATGATAAATTAAAAGAAGTAGGTGGATCAAATGTTGAAAATAGGTTAGTTATCATTTTCAATTAATTAGTTTAGTTGATTTTTTAGTTTGGTAAGTTTTTGTTGGGATTTATACACAAGTATAAAAAAATATTCCCCATATCTAGAAAATAAAAATAATCTAACCTATTAATATTATTATAACTAATAAAACAAATACGATACTATATATACTATCTTTTTCAAAAACTGTAAGATTTATTTTAATATTAAAAAAGGTAAGGTATCATATTATAATAAATCTACTTACATTAAATTTTTTTGGTGTTAAGATATTGCGACGTATTTGCTATGCATTTCTAAATAAAACTAAGCTTTTTTTTAGCAGGTAGACTGTTTTCGGCCGTGTGTTTTTTATTTTTACTGACAGATTGTTTATATAATTTATTGGAATCTTATATGGGGAAATAAACAAAATCTTAACACTATATAACATAAAAGTAGGTCACAAAAATTCCAATAATTTCAACAATCTACACTCAAAATTGAAAGACCAAATACCCACATTAAAGAAAACACCCGTTATTTATGAAATTTCAAGCAATGGCTGCGAAGGCGTATACATCGGCCAAACAGCACAATATCTACAAGAACGTTAAAATCGACACAAATTTTCAAACAATAGTAGAGACCTTAGAAAAACATATCAAACAAACAAAACACACTTTCGATTTCGATAAAACCGCAATAATTACATCTGAAAAAGAAACAACAAAACATGAAATATACTAGAAAGCATCCACATACAAAAAAAACAAATTCAATTAATGACCGATTTAAATAACTTGTCAGCAATATACCTACCCATTATATAAACGTATAATAACAATATAAACATAACAAAAATAAAATTAAAAAACATTCGTCCGAGAACAGTTAAACCAACCACCTCCCCGTCAAAGTGTTGACAATGCTAACATTCTTTTCACCCGTTAAAATAAACACATTACCGAAAACAGTTTACCTGCTAGAAAAAGTATAGTTTTATTTAGAAATGCATAGCAAATACGTCGCAATATATTAACACCAATAAAATTTAATGTAAGTAGATTTATTATATCATCTCTTCCTTTTTTAATATTAAAATAAATTTTACAGTTTTTGAAAAAGATACTATAGTATCGAAACGTCAAATTAAATATTGTTTTAATTACCCGGCCGCTACTCCCAGAAAATTTTATTTTCGTATTACAATTACGGCGAAGAAAATAAGAAATTCCTATATACGAGGTGCATTCAAGTTCTAAGGCCTCCGATTTTTTTTCTCCAGACTGGAAAGAGATAGAAGCATGTGCATTGTTTTAAAATGAGCGTGCGTTCGTTGTCAATACGTCACAGAGATGGCAGCACTGTACGGCAGATGGAATTGTAGCGGCAGCGTCGAGAATGAGAACTGTTTTAGATACTTAAAATGGCTACGTTTTCCGTACTTGAACAGCGTGCAATCATTCGTTTTCTGAATTTGCGTGGTGTGACACCAATTTAAATTCATCGACAGTTGAAGGAGACATGTGGTGATGGAGTTATGGATGTGTCGTAAGTGCATTCGTGGGTGCGACAGTTTAATGAGAGCAGAACATCGTGTGACAACAAACGGAAACAACCTCGGGCTCGCACAAGCCGGTCTGACGACATGATCGAGATTGTGGAGAGACTTGCTTTGGGGGATCGCCGAATGACAGTTGAACAGATCGCCTCCAATGTTAGCATTTCCGTGGGTTCTGTGCACACAATCCTGCATGACGACCTGAAAATACGAAAAGTGTCCTCCAGGTGGGTGGCACGAATGCTGACGGACGACCACAAGGCTGCTCGTGTGGCATGTTGCCAAGCAATGTTGACGCGCAACCAAGGCATGAATGGAAGTTTCTTTTCGTCGATTGTGAAAATGGATGAGACGTGGATGCCATCTTTAAATCCAGAAACAAAGCGCCAGTCAACTCAATGGAAGCACACAGATTCACCGCCACAAAAAAAATTCGGGTAACCGCCAGTGCTGAAAAAATGATGGTGTCCATGTCCATGTTCTGGGACAGTGAGGGCGTAATCCTTACCCATTGCGTTCCAAAGGGCACTACGGTGACAGGTGCATCCTACGAAAATATTTTGAAGAACAAGTTCCTTCCTGCACTGCAACAAAAACGTCCGGGAAAGGCTGCGCGTGTGCAGTTTCACCAAGACAACGCACCCGCACATCGGGTTAACGTTACGCAACAGTTTCTTCGTGAAAACAACTTTGAAGTGATTTCTCATACTCCCTACTCACCTGACCTGGCTCCTAGTGACTTTTGGCTGTTTCCAACAATGAAAGACACTGTCTGTGGCCGCACATTCACCAGCCGTGCTGCTATTGCTTCAGCGATTTTCCAGTGGTCGAAACAGACTCCTAAATAAGCCTTCGCCGCAGCCATGGAATCATGGCGTCGACGTTGTGAAAAATGAGTACGTCTGCAGGGAGATTACGTCGAGAAGTAACACCAGTTTCATAGTATTCGGCTGAGTAGTTAGTAGAAAAAAGATCGGAGGCCTTAGAACTTGAATGCACCTCGTACATCGTGTCCAAAGTTATCGGCGCACTATTGCTATCTCCGTTATTTTTGGAACTACGGTTTTAGTAAATTAGCAAATTATTAGTATTTTTACCGCTGATTAGTATGCAGTTCATGAAAAAGCAATTGAATTACGTATTTCTGAGAAATTTGGAATTTTGTTTTTTTTTAATGGAACACCCCGTATATTTGTACATATTTTGAAAAAGCATAATATCTTGAACAAAAAATATTAAATACATAACTATCTTTAACTAAACCATAAGCAAATGGAAAGCGTTTAAAGCTTGAGACATTTGTTAACATTTAATTCTATGTCGGTCATGGAAAATAAATGTCATTTTGTATTACCTATTCAACATTTTGCCTAACTTAATAAATGTTCATAAACATTACCTTGCTGTTCAATGCATTTTTCTTTCGGTTCCCACGATAACGCTTTGAGTAGTTTTTCTAATAGTTCGACTAGAAATATTATTTGGCGTTTGTCTAATACTAGTTTCGAGTTCCATCACATTTCGATATTGCTGTTTGTATACCTCATCCTTTAAAAACCCCCAAATATGAAAATCTAGAGGTGTCAAGTCAGGAGAACGTGCAGGCCAATGAATGGGCGCGTTGGTTGCTATCCATTTTTGATTAAACATTCCGTTTAAAAAATTAGAAGTGGCAACGTAATTATGAGGAGGTGCCCTATCCTGTTGAAAATAAATACGGAGCCTATCAATATCATCTAAGAGACCATCCAGAATTTCAGTCAATAACCATACATAGCGGTTTCCAGTTAAAGTACCATGATAGAAAACTGGACCAACAATTCTGTTGCCCATTCATTTAAACTAAACCGGTGCTGGAGATTGCGTGGATCAACTCTGAGAATTTTCTCTGCTCCAGTAGTGCTGATTTTTCTTATTGCACATACCTACATACTAGAAAAGTTAGATTCGTTAGACCATGGAATGTAATTTAAATTATCTGGACGTTCATTATAAAAATTTCTCAATCAATTACAGAAAACTAATCGTTTGTTTGCATCGCTTGGAAGTAAAGTCTGAACTTAGTGGTGTTTGTATGGACGCAACTTATGCTTTATTAAAATACCGGGATGTACTCTTTTTCAAATCTAATTCTTCGGTACAACTTCGAATAGATTTTTCTGGATTTGTTTCAAAATTAGCACCAGTTTCTTCGTTTATTAGCAAATCCTTTTCCTTTATATACAATCTTAGAAAATAAAACTGATTTTGTGATTGACGATTCACATACCGTAGTCGACAAATTTTAATTTCTGTTAGCGTATATATTGTATGCTTGTTATATCCAACGATGCGTGCTTTCAAACAGTGTAGGGAGAAGCAGAATGGTAAACACACGTACACATTTAACATGCCCTATTCCCTAACAAACACTTGTCGGGTTTATACTTATTTCTATACGTGCCTATATTAATAGTCGATTTCAACATGCAAGTTTTTACAACTCAAGAAAAGACACAACTCATAAAATGATATTACGCCGGTAGACACCTCAATGTACCTGTACATACCCGATATCCACAAAAATTAAATATGTGGGCGGGTATTTTAAATAATTCAATTGTCGGTTCTTTCTGTAGGGACATATCAAACAAAAAGTTTACAGTAATATGCTCGGTAATGTCCGCCAATAATTTTATTATAGGTTGGCATACTGCCATGAACAATGTGGTGGATTATTTGAACCTTTAATGTAAAATATTTTTTTTTTATTATTATCGGAGAAGAGTTAATTTATTTTCTTTTCATATGAGTTACATTTATTTTTTTTTACATAATTTAGAATGAATATTTCAATTCGTTTTATTTAGATGCGGAAAATATAAGCTTTGTTGTACATCCTCATAAAAGTAATACACCATGAAATAAATATTTTTCTGTAAATATTCGTGGCGAATTTTATACGTATTTCTAAGATGCGTTCTACAACCCTCTAAAGCAATAGATTTACTGACTAGCTATCTGACTGAACCTTATCGTACCCCACTTAATATACTTGCATACATTCATTGGCAACATCGCTGTATGTCTTTCTTTACTTTTCTCCGTCACGCTGTTTCCCTCTTCTAATTTCGTACCAGAAATTAAAATTTGTCGATTACGGTATGTGTTGTGACAGTAACGAAGTACATTCTTGCATTTTTTCTACAAATCAGATATGCCTCTAACATATCACACTTTTCTAAATGCGTAAATGGCATTATTTTTAATAAGCTTGGAAGAATAAATGATTATAACAAATTATTAGATTTTGAAAATTCTTAGCAATAAATAAATTGTTTAATAAAAAAGAGTTATAGAACACAACACAAATTCAAATAACCAAGCAATTTAAATAATTTATCCTGCGAAAGAGAATCAGGCAACAGTACGCTATTGACAATTTCAATGGGCTTACTATTTGTTTTGGCTTGCAGTGAAAGAAGCCTACTAAACTAAAATTCAACACAACTACTTTATTATTCGTTTAAGGACAATAGTGTATTGAAGCTTTTATATCACAAATAAAGTTATCTTTCAAAATATGTACAAATATATGGGTTGTTCTTAAAAAAAAAAATTGCAAATTTTTCAGATATACGTAACTCAATTCTTTTTTCATGAATTGCTTATTAATTAGCCTTAAAAATACTTATAATTTACTAATTTAACTAAAACCGCAGCTGGAAAATTAACGGAGATAGCAATACTGCACCGATAACTGTGGACATGATGTATGTAGTATTAGAAGGAATTTCTTATTTTCTTCGCCGTAATTGTAATACGAGAAAAAATTAATATTTTTTAGGAGTATCAGCCGGGTAATTAAAACAATATTTAATTGACGTTTGACGATACTATAGTATCTTTTTCAAAAACTGTAAAATTTATTTACAGTTTAAGTTAACAAATTTCTCAAGATTTAAACGCTTTCCAATTATTTATATTTTATTAAAGGTAGTTATGTATTTAATATTTTTTGTTCAAGATATTATGCTCTTTCAAAATATGTACAAATATACGGGCATTAAAAAAAAAAAAATTCCAAATTTCTCAGAAATACGTAATTCAATTGTTTTTTCATGAACTGCATACTAATCAGCGATAAAAATACTAATAATTTGCTAATTTAACTAAAACCGTAGCTCCAAAAATATCGGAGATAGCAATAGTGCACCGATAACTTTGGACACAGTGTAGACTGATTCAAATTAAGTGCGCACCATTGCTATCTCTGTTATTATTGATTCTAGAAAGTAGGTTAAATTAGCAAAGTATGTATTAGTGTTTTTAACATTGATTAACATGCAGTTGAATAACGCATTTTCGAGAAATTTTGAAATTCATAATTTTTTTAAATGGAACAGCCTGTATATTTTTTAAAATTCTGAATGCTAATGTTCTTTGTAATATAAAAGTTTCAATACACTATTGTCCTAAAAGAATAATAAAGTACTAGTTATTGCAGTTTCTTTTTCCTGCTAAATGTTGTCATTGCTCCGCTAACTTTTGACAAAACAGATACATATTTTGTGTTTAATGTTTATTTTAACAAATTACAGCTTACAAAATTAAATTAAAAAAAAGAAAGTACATATATAATTTATAAATACTGCTCAAAGGTGTCACCTTTCTGCTCAATACATTTTCGTGTCCACTTCAGTACACTCTGGGTGGCTCTTAAGATTGTTCTTCTATCTAATTGGCGGAAAACTTCTCCGACCTTGTCTTGCAATTCGCGCACGTTGTCGTATCGCGTTTTGTACACCTCATTTTTTAAGTATCCCCAAAGAAAAAAGCCTAAAGGTGAGAGGTCAGGGGAGCGTCCTGGCCATTGAATTGGACCATTTGTACCAATCCACTTTTCGGCAATGATGATGTCGAGGGTAGGTTTGCACTAGGTGATAGTTGTGTGCAGGAGCACCGTCCTGCTGAAAGTATAAATTTTGGCGCATCAGGTAATTGACGTTATCAAGGAAATCCTCTAGAACGTTACGAATAAATTCCAGATATCTGTTTCCTGTCAACGTAACATTGTAGAACAGTGGACCAACGACTACCGAACCAATTAATCTGCACCAAACGTTAAAACTAAATCGAACTTGTGCAGCATGTGGACGAACTATTAATAAATTTTCCTGAGATCAGTAGTGACTATTTTTCTTATTAAACATGTCTCTATTTGATAAATTTGTTTCGTCACTCCATAAAATACACTGTGCTCCATTCAAATTTTCATCACAAAAACTAACAAACCAATGACAGAAAGCTAATCTCCTCGCTGTAATGTTTGAGAGATTCTGAACTTAAAGGGGATATACTTATGCCTTTTCAAAATTCTTTGAACTGATGAATAACTTAATGCCAATTCCTTAGTAGCATCCCTAATGGAAAATTCGCGATGGGCTTCAAAATATGCTAACACTGTAATTTCTACTTCTTCATTGACGACGATATTTTTCTTTCTTTTCTTTTTAAATAAGCAATCATGCAGTCTAAACTGATTGTAATGTTTTCGAAAGTAACGTCGATATGGCTGTTGTCGTAAAGGATAGTGTTCAGCATAATTTCAATTTTTCAATTCAATTTTCAATTTTTTTTTCATGAACTGAATCCTAAACTATGTTAAAAACACTAATACTTTGCAATTTCACCTACTTTCTAGAATCAATAATAACAGAGATAGCAATAGTGCGCACTTAATTTGAATCAGCCTGTATATATATATATAGTAAATTCTATTTGTTGGCGATTTAAGGTCTGGCTTTACTTTAAAATATATATATTTAAAGCAACCCTACATGTTTCGGCAAATGATGCCTTTATCAAGGAATATAAAATATAAATGACAGTATATTAATGTCATACATTTGAGTTGCTATTCAAATGTATGACATTAATATACTGTCATTTATATTTTATATTCCTTGATAAAGACATCATTTGCCGAAACATGTAGGGTTGTTTTAAATACATATATTTTAAAGTAAAACCAGACCTTAATTCGCCAACAAATTGAATTTACATGTAACATACAAAGGTCACGAAATAATTATCTGTATATATACATATATATATACCTTGCCCGAACTAGACATAAAAATGTATTATTTTGTACTTATGCATCACATTCATTTCCATATTTGAATTTTACGTAAATCGTTTAGCAACGGAAAATTAAATTTCCGAAGACACCAGATGCACATTCATTGTAGGTCAATTGATTTGCTAGATAATTTCCGAACGTTCCCTATAAATATCTTTTAATTTTCATTTGTTTCATGTACATGTCGTAAACTTCATATTATAGCGTCATTAGAGCAATCTTCCCTCATATTTCGCAAGAAAGTTTATAATTTAGCGTGACGTTGATTAGTTCTTGTAATTGCATAAGTTATCTGTATGTATGAGAGTGTGTGCATGTGCATTACATGTTACGTAGAGATTTGACATATCCTAGAATATGGTTATCAACATCATATTTCATTCCTCTGTTGCGTTTCCGAGTTTTTTGTCAATCTTATTTGTTGCCTGTGAAACTATACAATAGTAACTATAGAGATGGTTATTGAGGTGTAGTAACAAACAAGTTACTGTAGTTTCCTAAAGTGGTCACTTGTACAATTTAGTTGTGGTAAAACACTATATTAAAGCTGTGGTGAAAACTATATTATGCCGTAGGAATTGTTAGTTTGTGGTGTACAAAGAAGTACAAATGTATAATAGTATATTATACTATAAGGGAGAGAAATGCGTTATTTTGGCAGAGGTGCAATTTGAAGCCCGAGGGCTACAATGCACCGAGGACAAAATAGCATCTCTCCCGAATGGTATATACTATTTTTTCCACGGTCTCATTAACTTAAAAACACATATTTTGTCATTATGAAGTAAGTAGCACCAGAATTATTGTATTCGGATTTGAGCATTTATTTAGTAGTCGTTGAGTTATTGTCATAACTACAAAATAAAAAACAAACAAAAAGAATTGTCAAATTAAGGTGCTAGTTTGGTTTAGTTTAAAGTTTGTTTAGTGCACAATGACTAATTGTGAGTCGGAAGAGATTGTGGAGGCTGCATATATTGCAATAAGCAATTTGCTGCCTACGAAGTCAAGATCTTTATACGATATAGCCTACAATCGGTTCAAAAAGTGGTGCGCCGAGAAAAATGTTCAAGTATACAGCGAGAATGTCTTGTTGGCATACTTCAGTGAAAATGCAAAGAATTACAAGCCTTCCACATTATGGGCGCAATATTCTATGGTTAAGTCATGCATGATAATTTACGACAACATAGATATAAGCAAATTCCCCAAGCTGATCGCATTTTTGAAAAGAACCGGTGACGGATATCAAGCGAAAAAATCGAAAATATTGAGAAAGGGTGAAATGGACCGTTTTCTATCAATTGCAGATGACAAAGAATTCTTAATGATTAAGGTAAGATTACTTTTGTTGTTAGGTATTTCAATTATTAAGTATTTTGATTTTTTATAGGTTGGATTAATTCTGGGGATTGCCGGAGCTTGTCGAACTGATGAACTAGTCAATTTAACTGTAGATGATATTGAGGATGTAGGCTCTTCCTTGATTGTAAAAATTCCAAACACTAAGACAAAGATTCCAAGAACCTTTGTGGTTACCGATGTGGAAAATATGCTTGAGTTGTTTCGAAAATACCTGTCCCTTCGTCCTCCCCACGTCAAGCATAAGCGCCTTTTTTTGTACTACAAAGCAGGAAAATGTAGTTCGCAGCCAGTTGGCAAGAATACCATGGGAAAAATTCCGAGTGTAGTAGCTTCGTATTTAAAATTACCTGATGCTGCATGTTATACTGGTCACTGCTTACGAAGATCTTCAGCGACATTACTGGCAGATGCTGGTGTGGATATCACGACAATAAAGCGTCATGCTGGTTGGAAATCAACGACAGTCGCTGAGGGTTATGTCGAGAACTCCATTGAAAATAAGACCAAAATTGTTAATCAGGTTTTAGTAGGTACCACTACTAGGGCAATCACAAAAACTGTAAATGTAAGCGAAAGTAATATTCCTTCTAATATTAATTTTGAAAATTGTACAAATGTAACATTTAATTTATATGTCAATAAATAATTTAAATGTTATCTTTTTTTTGCATGAATCATAAACGTTCTCCATAATGTAAACTCCCTTGGGAGCATTATACTCCCTTGGGAATAATCGACTACTTCTGTTTTAATTTTGAT
Source organism: Melolontha melolontha (assembly GCA_935421215.2). Classification (NCBI taxonomy): domain Eukaryota; kingdom Metazoa; phylum Arthropoda; class Insecta; order Coleoptera; family Scarabaeidae; genus Melolontha; species Melolontha melolontha. The sequence goes on along the minus strand of OW285237.1, from coordinate 158,554,644 downwards.
GTCATAGAAACTGATTTCTACTCCCGACCGTGGAAAAATTTATTTATACAAAAGATTATTTATATTATATTTATATATATATATATATATATATATATATAATATTTTCGTGACCTTGGTATGATATGGTAAATTCAATCAATTTATATTTTATATCCTTGATAAAGGCATCATTGCCGAAACATGTAGGGTTGTTTTAAATATATATACTTTAAAGTAAAGCCAGACCTTAAATCGCCAACTGATTGAATTTACTATGTATATATATGCATTCCATGTTAATAAGAATCTAAGGTTTCTTACTTGTGTTATTGGCCGTATAAGAGCCGCTTTAATTGAAAAGAAAAATGCAAACCGCAGTGAGCCAATTGCAATAGAAAAAGTGTAGGTAGATACAGCAGACGATAACACATGGAGTAACTTTGATAATGAGATTTCGGAAATAAAAACAACATTAAACCCTACTGCAGAAACAATTATTGAAATTGATAAATATGTTCAAGAATCCTTATTAACTAGGAATCAAAATCCTCTTAAATAGTGGGAAGACAGGAAAAATGTTTATATAAATTTATATACCTTTACGAAAAAATAATATTTTTAAATTATAATCATAACTTGTATTAATGTAATTTTTGTACACCAGTGCTATAAGTTTATATTTGTTGTAAGATTCACATGAAAACATGTCAGTGTACAAGTAAATATAAAATATATATACATACTCATGCAACTCTTAAATAAATAAATAAAACATACAGGCAATCACTCCGATACAATAAAGCTAGATCGAAATGAATGTGTTACTTGTCGGACTTTACAACTCCGATCGGCATTTAACATCGAGGTTGTTATAATCGTTCCAAGGAACGAATCCTCTGGACTCGTTCCATCTGCAGAATGGAACGAGAAGGAACGAGTCCACAAAAGGAACGATTTCGCCCATCTCTACTGACTATGCCCTTAATGTTAAAAAACGAAACATTTCCAAATCAGTGGATTCGTCGTAGAGGATTCATTAAATGGCACGCACGGTCTCCAGATTTAAATCCTCTAAATTATTTCCTTTGGGGTCATTTAAAATCTGTGGTTTATACTAGACGACCGCATAATCTGGACAAGTTACGGCAGAGAATAATTGAGGAAGTGCAGTTAATTCGTAAGGAAACTTTGGCAAATGTCATTCAAGAATTTGTTCACAGTCTTGCACATTTTCAAGAAGCGAATGGTCATCATTTCTAAAACTTTCTTAACTGATTTTTATTTTGTTTATATATTTTGTGTTCATTTTTCTTGTTCTCATTAAAATTTACATTATTAAATTTAATTAAATAACTCTATCGTTATTGAACAAAAAGGTGCCAACCTTATTATTGCTAACTCCCAGAACAAAGCCCTAAAAATATACGTGATATTTCATTTAAAATAAAAAAGTTAACATCATTTCTGACTAAACCGGAAGCCTGATACGGATATAGATACACTCATCTACTCCCCATTTGCATTTAATTAATTGTGAAAAGTCTTATTAAAATCTAAGTAGTCATGTCAAAAATATTCGAATGTATACATACCTTTGCCTAACCTGTTTGGGAATATATGTACACAAAAGTAGGCCAAATGGACACAAAACGTAAATATGAATAATCATTATGAGTATATAAATGAAAACATATATATCGGTATTTGAAAAAGTCATTGAAAGTATCATATTACTTTTTAATCAACTTGTTCCTGTGTTGAATATTAAATTTATATGCATGTATTATGCATACACCATCCAGTAAATAATTCGGTAGCGTCAGCAAATTTAGTAAAAATTTTTAGTATGCAGTTTTCATCAAAAAATAATTTTTAGTTGTATGCGCAAAAAAGAAATAATTCCTCAGCAACAGAGCAATTACATTTTACGTGCATGAGCGTTTATTATATATTTGAAATATGATCAAAACGTTAATGTACTACTGTTTATATTTGTAATATCAATGAATTAATAATAACGAGATAACAATATGTATGTATTTGATAGTTAATCCATTAGAATATCTGACACATTGTACATTATAGGTAATTACCTTCGTATCAACACGGTAATTTATATTCACAATCAAATGAATGATTAATCTTAGAAACTGTGTATTCGTATCTTTTGTCTGTTCCATATTCGATATTTTTATTATAATATAAAATGGAAGAAATCGCCTTTTTTATTTAAATTATTAAAAAGTAGAAGTTCCACTTGTAATAAATAAACTTTGAAACGTTGCGTAGTGTTTCTTATTTTATTTTTTTGATTAAAATTAATGAAGAATTATAAAAAAAAATAATTGTTATAATCGAAGGACCCGAATAAACACAAAATTAGAATAGCGTTGGTAGATGTTTCATTATTCAACTAATAACCCTACTTTACCTTCTGAATTCCATTTTCTTCTTCTTATTCTTCTTCTGTTTTGGGTTGGACGTCAGAACGTCCGGGCGCTTAAGCACACTGCTCTTTGTACTATCCCCAATAGATCTCTCAATTCTACTTTGTTGGTCTTGTGTCCTCGATAAAAGCCACTATCCTCCTCAGGCGAAGTTCGAGTATACTCGAAGGATCTAATAAATCTCTCCCGAAATATTTCTGTCTGAGTTCCTTCAGTTCCTCACACGTGCATATTACATGAAGGCCAGTTCATCGTGTTTTTCATATCTCCTACACCAGGGCTCGCTAACCAAGCCCATGCTGAACAGATGCTTCCTTAAAGGATAATGTCCGGTTATTAAGCCGGTAATTATTTTAATTTCTTTTTTATTACCATGAATTAGGTTGGCTGAAAACTTTCCGTCCAGCTCTCTTAGTAGTGTTTTGGTATGGAGTTGATCTTCCGTTAACCTCCATTTATTTTTGTTCTTTTTCCAGCCATAACCAGATCTTCCTTTTAGCGGAATCCTTAGCGATTCCACATACAGGTTCTGGTCCCATGAAGTTCCTATTAGTACCTTCTTTGGCCAGTTCGTCGGCTATCGCATTGTCTTTAATTCCTTCATGTCCTGCCACCAATATCAGCGACACAGTACTGTCTTGTGCCAGTTTATTGAGGACCTATTTACAATATTTCACCAGCTTAGACCTGGTAGATGGATTCATAATAGCTTTAATGGCTGCCTGACTATCAGTCATTATGTTGATATTTTTGTTTGCGCAGCCGGCTTCCCGAATTTCCTAAGACTTTTCACATATATTCACCTATTGCTTCCGATCGATTTGTTGGTCAACTTACAGCAGACGATGGACGGGCAGCATGCGGCAAGTTGGACACGCGTTGACGACCACTCCGGAAGGATTTACATGACTCAAAGACTGTCCTGAGTGAAAAGCAATCTTTTCCAAACTGCTTAGAAGGTCTCTGATCAATATCAGTCTCTTTTTCATTGAAAGGAAATTTCATAATTACGAGGGTTGTTTCCAAAGTTTTGAGAATTTAGCTATAATTTTTTTTTGTATTTTAAATTTTCATCAATATTACAATGTAGCTTGTCAACGAAATCGCCATTCAATTGAATACATTTATCCCAATGATAAATTGATTTTTTGAAGTCATTCTCAAAGAACTTTTTTGGTGTCTCCTCAATGCATCTATTTATGGCACGTTTTACGTCAGTTAAACCCTCAAAACGAACACCCCGTAAAGTTTTTTTCAAATCTGAGATGAAAAGATGAAAATCACTCTGTGCGAGATCCAGTGAATAAGGTGGATGCGGAAGCAATTCCCATCGTAAATCGTTCAAAACGTCCTTCGTTTTTCATGCGGTGTGCGGTCTTGCATTATCCTCTTGCAATAACGGACGCTTATGCAACTTCCCAGGTTGTTTCTGACAAGTGCCTGCCGCAGTGTTGTCCGGGTAATAAGTTCTAATAATATTCTGCGTTAATTGTAGTACCTTTCGCCAGATAATCCATCAAAATAATCCCTTCGCAATCCCAGAATACAGCAAGCATTACCATTCCAACAGATGGAACTGCACGCGCCTTAATTGGAGGCCCTTCTTCGGGCTTACGCCATTCTTTAGATTGATTTTTGGTATCAGAAATTAAATTAAATTAAATAAGGAATCCATGTTTCGTCAGAGGTTTTTATCCGTTGCCAAAATTCATCACCGTAACGGGCTAACAGCTTTTGAAGTTGACGACAAGTGTCAGACCTATTGAGCTTCTGCTCCGGTTCCAACAGCCTTGGCACCCAGCGGGCTGAAATCTTGCTTGCGCACAAAGAATCATGTAAGATCTCATAAACTCTCATGAATAGTCATTCGTTTGTCCTCTTTCAGTAAGTTCTCCACGGTAGTAACGTTTCTTTCATTTACCGAAGTGCTCGGGCAACCACTGCGTGGGTCGTCTTCTACTGATGTTCTATCACTTCAAAACGATCTATACACCGATATACAGTACTTTTAGATTCTGCAAACTCGCCAAACACTTCTTGTAGACTTTTAAGTTTTCACACCCTCTTTCCACAACAAGAAAATTATTGCTCTTTGAGATTTAGCCGTGGTTTTCATGGTTACACAAACAGTGATACGAAAATGCGTCTTTATCGGCCGAACACCTGAATCAGACTGAACGACGTTGCACTGGATAGCTGCATACACATGTCAAGACTTACCTATCACAAATGGATTTGCCTATCAGTTCTGCGTGTAATAATTAGAGCACAATTCCCGGAACTTTGGAAACATCCCTCGTATATGTAGTGCAACAGAATTTGACATAATGTTGCACAACATTGTTAATACAACAGACAGTATTGATACAATCAAGTTGTGTTTGTTCATAGCGTTAGCTAACATGACTGCTTCGACGAATTTAAAACCTCTTTGCTGTACCTCTTCAATTGTTCACAAAAACTTAAAATTTAGGTAAAATTTGAATTGCCCACGCATTATGTATTATACATTTTCAATATTTCAAGCTTTCGAAACCTTAATCCAAATTTGCAGGGAACACAGAGCGAAGTACACTTATTGAGATACTTAGCACCAAGGGTGTTCACCACCCTGTGTGCTAAATATCGCAATATGGTACTTTTCACCACCCTGGGTCCTAAATATATACCGATATTATTGTTTACCTATTTGGCAACGGTTATTAATATATTTTATGATATTTATCAACACTTATCGCTATTTAAAATGGGATAATTTAAATTAAAAATTTAACAGCATCAGTTTAGTTATTTTTATAGCCACACCTCGTGTATGTGTATAGTTGCTTTATCTATGAAGTTTCAGAAGAAAACAATAAACTCTTAGGTCAATGACGCCACGATGTTTTAAACTTAAACTGATAAAATTGTTACTTGATATTCTTTTTTTATATTCTCTTTTTTAAATTCATTACAAATCAAAAACCAAAGAAAACGATTACTTTTTTCTCAAATATCAACGAACAACTGCTAAAAATATATCATTTAAAATATTGAATATGTTTAATATGATGTTGAAGTCGAAAGAAGTATTATCAGGAAACAAATGCGGGTAGAAAAATGAAAAACGATTAAACATTTAAGCATTCAACGTCAATTTACGTACATATTAACGTGCGTGTATAATATCAACGTTGAGCATATTAAAAAACTTTAGCAAAATCCCACTTTATCCAACCTCACACACAGAAGTGTGAGATCTTTGTCTATTTTACTTGAATCGCTTAGACAGGAAGACAAGTATACACTGTATAAATCACATGCCTTATTCACATTTCTTTAATTTTGAAAAGGATATATAGATTCTGAAATGTATGCATGCAGGTAGAATTTATTTACAAACATCGAGAAGGTTTTATTAATTTGTTATTTGCAATTTGTTTTAATTCTGGTTAGTTTACTTTTAATCTTATCCCATAATTAATTTGGAAACGAACGCGTTTTCTATAGGTAAGATAGGGCCTAATTTCAACCGCATTAAAGTCTAGACTAGAAATAAAAATATAACTATATCATTAGGTTATTATAATAAAGTCATAATATTTTCTTGAGATTTATTTAAAGAACTTCAATCTAGAGTAGACGGGAAGAGGCAATACACATCTTATGTAGATTTATTTAAAAGAAAACATTGCGAAACGAAACCGAATTTTAGTCGTAATATTAGCACTTTTAAGAAATCAATTTACTAAATCAATCGTTAACATATGACGATTAATATTTCGTATTGCTATTAAGTTGTGTAGACTATTATACTTTAAATTATAACAATACTGAATGATCGACTGTACTAAAACATTCATATATTTATGCACTAATTTCTAAAAATTATTGTTAGCGTTAGTAAATGTATATGAAAGAACAATAAAATTACAGATAATGCTTGTGAACATAATAATTTTAAGCGAATGAATTACAGTTTAATTTAACAATTACTGATTTTACCAAAACTTTATTATTCTTTAATTCTTAATATAATAAAAAAGTGAGAAATTACAAGAAGAACTTGATAAAATCATACGGAATCGTGTTTGTTTTGTTTGTTAATGCAATAATCAAAAAGCGGTACATCTGGAAGAAGTTAAAATTTGTAATTTGTAAAATGAAGTTACCTCAGTTCTGCATTTACCGATAAAAGTCTGCTGCAATTCTTGTTTTGTTTTTTAGATTGCAAACGTACAACTTAGCTTGGTTTTTAACTCGATAAACGCTTTAATATCTACAACGTCGTTTTGACACGATAAAATTCAAATGAACTTCCGTCAAATGGAATCTCTCAGAAGGAAAAGGAAAATTACTTACCTCCGATGAAGTAAGATAGCAGAGACGTGAATCCGCACTTTCAATTGAAGCTTGTTGAACTATGCCGTATCTAGAAGATTCCCTGTCACTCATGTAATCCGATTTTAGACTGTCTTGACGATCGAACATATTCCTGGAGAACGAAAAAACTGTTATAATGTATCTAAGACGTATTTGAGATAACATGTACAATGTTTGTTTGTGTGCGGAAATTATCTGTATATCACGATTGCATTAATTAATTTCTAATTAATTTACTTTATTGCCAAAGATATTTTTTTTAATTTCACATTTTTTAACAAAAAACGAAAACCGAAACATCATTATAATATAAAATATTAACATGATCGATTTGAGTATTATAATTTTAAACTTCCTTGATCTGTCATTGGCATACAGAAAACAAGACCAGTAGGAGTAAATCGCAAACAACGAACTCTAACTAAGGTCTAGAATAAGAAATTGCACAATATATTAAGTAAAAATAAACATCAAGAAAATAGAGGCGATAACCTATGGAAAATAAAGGAAAAAATGGACATATTAGTAAAAATCTAGGATATGTTCAACTAATTTAAATGTATAGGAGTAAATGTAGAAAACACCATAATGAATGAGAAAAAACTATACAAATTTAAAGTCATATATTATCAGAAGTAACGTCACAAGAGAGTGAGAATAAATTGAAAATAATTCGACGGATTTTCAAAAACTTGTTTCCAGGAAATAGACACGACAGCCTGTAGGGCTCAAGTGCCTATTTCTGAATGGCAACAAGTTTGAAATAGAAGCTGAAGAATTATTTTCTAATTAATTCGTACTCTCGAGTGGTATTCGAAAGATTATTTTTCAATGTTGTAGCGCGACGCATTTAATAATTACATCCTTAGTACCATAGCGCTCCGCTAGTACGCTCTTGGGAGCGCCACGGTAGGCCCCTCCATTCCTACCCTCTCTCTTACAGGTACAACGACAACGGCCGAGGACCACCCTCTCTCCAACCATCGACCCGATTCCCGATCGGGACGGCCATAAGAGGAGGATCCGGACTCTCCAAACCGGATTCTCGCTGCAATCTCTGTTATAGCAGCATCGTAGTTGAGAGCACAGACGACGATACATCGTCAAGCGATGCCGGAAGCAATGGCCGGACAAGCGAGAACAAAAACCAACCTGATGATAAACCCCGAATACGTGGACAAATGTTCACCCAAGACACTTGAAGATTTAAAAAATATAATCAACCAACTCACCGACGAAGAAGATATCCAGGATGCATTACAAAAATCAGGGCATATATTAATGGTTAACCCAGAAGAACCGACGATTCAAATTGAGTTAAAAAGCAACCCCACAGAAAAACAAGAAGAAGAAAAGCCTCCCGTAAAATCGAAGAAGAGCCAACCGGAACCGAAAATCGAAAACGACGCATTCAGACACCCGAAAAAAACATCAAAAAGACAGAAAACCGACCACACAACGCCACCAATCGAAACAAAAAATTCCTACAACGCCCTCGAAAACAAAACCGAGGAAAAAATGGAAGAAGAAGTAACCGAATTCACCCCACAACCGTCAACATCAAACAGCACACCCAGGGTAAGTGACAAAACAAACACAACACAAAACACAAACACCGAAACACGCAAATTACACAAAATCGCACCAATCATAATAGCAGACAAAGACAAATGGGCACATATACGACAAATACTTAAGACACACAACATTAACACCGTACAAAACAAACTTGTGAAACCTGGCATTCACATCGAACCGAAAACTGACGAAGACTACCGCACACTTAAACACATACTCAACACAGAACACATTCAATTTTACACGTTTCAATTACGAAGCGAAAAAACACTAAAGGTAGTTATGCGAGGCATTCCTACCTTTATCACTGACACAGATATTACAAACGACTTGACTGCACAAAGCTACCCGACATTAAAAATCAAACGAATGAACGGTAAACACGACATACCTGCACCACTTGTTTTAATCGAACTGACGAGACACTATAAATCAATTTATAACATACACGACTGCTGCGGACTCACAATTAAAATCGAACCATTAAACAGACGGACAGACATAAAGCAATGCCACAAATGTCAAACTTTCGGACATCAACAAAGACACTGTAATGTACACTATAAATGTATGAAATGCGGAGACGAACACTCAACACACCTATGTAGAAAACCCAAAATAACGCCACCAAAGTGTGCAAACTGCGGTGGTCCTCACCTATCTACTTTCCTTAACTGTCCCAATAACCCTGTAAACAAAACCACACCCAAACCAAATTACATACCAGCACCACCCCCCCACAACTAACCCCTGGACACAAAAACAAAATAACACAACACCTAACACAATTGACGAATTAGCACTTGCCTTAGGCAATATGCTAATAACATTACACTCTACAAACGCAACAACACAACAGATACAATACTTTGTAACGCAAACACAGAAAATAATTACTCTTTACAATAACAAACAGTAAACACACACATGTCTGAAACGCAAAAGACCGATGACCAATGACTTAAACGCAAAAAAGCGACAAACACACAGACTGAACACACGCAACACAGGACCGCACAAAAACACACGATTATTTATTAATCAGACACAAACACGTCACAACCCTGGGATATACGAAACAGTGGAGTGGAAATGGAGGCAACTTCGACCACAAGACAAAATTCAAAGGACTCATATAAAATCTCCAAACGGCAGTCAGAACCTTCGACTTGACTCGCCTGGAAGCATCCACCCTTGGAACTCCAGCAGCAGGATAGTCAGAGGTTACCGCCGCGACCACCCGTGGTACAGTGGCTTACCGCAGCAAGGTTTCCGAGACAGTTAAAATAACTATATATGTATATATATATATATATATATATATTTGTATATATATATTTCGTTGTGTCAATTACATTATCTATAAATATATATAAACGATTAAGTTCTAGTTAGTGTTCTATTGTGTGTTTGTGTTTGTCAAAATCTACGCTCACCGCTGAGATCGGCCCTCCTTCATCCAAACACCACTACCACCCCTACCACCCCCCTACAATGTTTAGAAATGTTTTAGAAATAGAAGTTTAATTACTTATTAAACTTCTAGTTTCAAAAATTCTTTTATTATAAATCACTACAATATTGTTTCGCCATACAATGGCTTCATCAGGTATTCATCCACCTGATGAAGCCATTGTAGTGGCTCTTAATCCTTGAGCTATTAAGGGACTGAAGTTTGAATCGTCAGGAAAATCCTTAAATTGCATTAAGGATAGATATTATATTGCGCCCGTAGCTGGCAAATTTTGTGCAATCAATTACATTTTCGCAAAGTGACGTGAATTAAATAAATGCTTTCTACATATACGAAACTAGTTATTTGAATTTTTTACTGAAGAAAAATTCGCCCTTACGCAGGAATCGAACATACGTCCTTTGGTTTGCCGGAACACGCTCTTAACCCTTAAGCTATTAAGGGACTGAAGTTCGAACCTTCAGGAAAAGCCTTAAATTGCATTAAGAACAAATATTATATTGTGTCCGTAGTTGGCAAATTTTTAGAAAATCAATTGCATTTTCGCGAAGTGATGTGAATGAAATAAATGCTTTCTACATCTACGACGCTAACTATTCGAATATTTTACTGAAAAAAATTCGCCCTTTTGCAGGATTGGAACCTACGTCCTTTGGTTTGCCAATTATGGGTACAATATAATATCTGTTCTTAAGGCAATTTCAGGCTTTTCATGACGATTCGAACTTCAGTCCCTTAATTGCTCAAGGGTTAAGAGCGGGGTTCGGCAGACCAAAGGTCTTAGTTAAATACACTATCTCTATGATATATCCTGTAATAAAGGACAACCAAAATTCAAAATTTAGATTACAAATATACACTGGCAAAAATGGGAAACCCACTAAGCCCCTTATTAGCGGAAATTTTCATGAATAATTTAGAAACTATAATTAGTACACATCCCTGGTTTGGTAATGGTGTATATTGGTTTAGGTATGTTGATGACATAATAATGTGCTTTAACGGTTCAGATAGACAATTAAAAACTTTACATAATTATATCAACACTATTCACCCCAAAATAAATTTTACTATAGAAACAGGAATAAATAAAAGCCTTAATTTTCTAGATTTAACCATATCACACAAAACTAATAAACACGAGTTCGCTATATACCATAAACCAACACATACAGATACAACAATACACGCTAATTCTTTTCATCCTATAACACACAAATTATCAGCATACCAATCAATGGTATATAGAATAATTCATGTACCTATGAGTAAAAGTAATTTCGACCTTGAACTAAATAGAATATACACAATAGCATTAAACAATGGTTACTCTATAAATATTGTCAATAACATCCTAAATAGCCAACAAAAATCTAAAACCCTTTCCTTAGTTTATCCAAAATTAAAATACAAGATAATTAATTCCTATAATTCAATCACTTACTTAGGAAAAATTTCGGAAAAAAATTGGTACTTTCATTAAAAAACTTAATAACGAACATATATCATTTAAAACAGACAATACTATACAGAACATTATTAAAAACAACAAAGATAAAATAGACAAAGAATCAAACTCTGGTGTATATAAGTTAACATGCGAAGATTGTAATAAGGTATACATAGGACAAACGGGGAGGACATTCAAAATTAGGATGAAAGAACACGACAGAAGCCATAAAGAAAAGAAAACAGATTCAACTTTCGCAAGTCATCGTATAGATATCAATCATAGATTTAATATGGATTTCAAAATTTTACACATTCAAGAAAAAAGTAAAAAACTTAACCTGTTAGAAAACTTAGAAATTAATAGATACAATAGTTTAGGATTGGCTTTAAATGACCAACTTGATTTAAACAACTCCCCTCTACTAAATTTAGGATTGTAAAAATTTTTCCACCACCATTTCCCCAATAATTTTCACATAAATATTCAAACTTGTATTGTACATATTCAGTATTTCATCCACCTGATGAAGCCATTGTATGGCGAAACAATATTGTAGTGGTATTTACAATAAAAGAATTTTTGAAACTAGAAGTTTAATTACTTATTTCTTAGCGTTATAATTAATTTACACCCTAGAAAATCGTGATATTAAATGCGATCAGCTGTTTGCTCCACTGTGCTTCAAATAAACAACCTTATTTTTAAAAGTTTTATTTTGCATGTTTCATAACTTGAATTATGGTAATGTCAGATTTATCGGTTTCATCAGTATCTTCGGTATCATCAGTTTCAGGGGTATCTAAATTATCAGACGATGAAAACCAACCGTATGAGTGTCGTCAACATCTACGTCGTTACCGTCTGCCAAGGGTGTTTCGCGAAAGGACCGATCCATTCGAAATGTATTCAAATAATGAATTTAAAGCAAGATTTCGTTTAACAAAACATACATTTTAATACATCTTAAATGTTATTGAAAATAATATGAAACTTTATAGTTTCTGGAACGTTCCCTTTTGTATCTTCAGACATTTTATAATTACAATAAAATATAATATATGAAATAGCAAAATTAACCTAATATCACAGACAAGTGCCAAACCACGGAGGGAACTTAAACACAACCTACAATTCCAAACAAAAAAAAATCATAAAGAATTAGGTTTTTAAATTTTTTCATTTTATTCAATGGTTCCATCATTTATCGAAACGCTAAACTAGAAAATACATATCTATTCTGAGTTATTCTTCAAATACTTATTTCACATGCATTTTTTATAATACCAGATTTCCCAATTTAATGGTTCAATAAATTCTCCAATTTATTCGTTCAATAAATTTATTCAAGTTGTTATTCAGAGATTTGTTCCCTGTTTATAATACCGACCCTAAGAGCTGTAGATTTTATTTCAATAATAATAATAATAAGTTATAGGTAATTTTCGATTTTAGTTTTGACAGTTCAGTAGCTATTGAAAACTGTATAAACTTTCTAAGCAATCCATTATTTAAAAAATCAGTTGGGAAAAAATAATAATCCCTCTGTTCCAAATTATGATATATGTATATTTCTTAAACGTGTTTTGATTATTGAAATTTGAAGATGTTTATATGTTCTAATCATTATATGTGTGTAAGAATCACTTATTAATTATAATTTTATGATCGTCTGCTCTGAAATATAATTGTCAATATTTCATCTTGTCAATTGTAATAACCAAGAGGAGCAGACAGTCAAAATTAAATCCGTTCCGACGAAAACATGGAAAGTATAATTGAAGGGAATTGTGATTCGTGTATAGGAGACCAAAAAAGTAAACAATTGATTTATAACCAGCGCAATTTACAATTCTTACTACAACGTAAAGTCGGAAACAAATTGAGCCGCGGCGCTATTAACGAAGCTGTCTCCAAATATGACGTTACGCGATTAACAGTGTCGCGAATTTGGCACAGTATCAAATAACAATATAATAGAAGAATTCTTTGTACAGATGTCTCAGCAAAAAAAAAAAAAGGAAAATGTGGTCGAAAACGCATAAATTACTCCGAAAATTTGTGTAACATCGCGATATCCCTTTTAATCGTCGCAATTCAATCCGCAATTTATCGTTTGCAGTTGCAATTTCAAAACTAACCCTTTTCCGCATATTTAAAGAAGGCAAACAGCTAAAGCTGATATCTTCAACAATGAAAACAATGTTAACAGAACAAAACAAACTAGCACAACTAACATTTTGCTTATCGATGGTTAAGGAAAATGGATTTTTTAATGACATGCCTATGCGCATATAGATGAAAAATGGTTTTACTCGATTCAAATTAAACGATCTTACTATGTCCTACTTGATGAACATGTGATGAACAGTAATATTGTAAAAGTAAGTGCTTTATAACAAATAACAAAAGTGATGTTCCATGGCTGCAGTAGCTCGACCGACGTATGAATCCGCTAAAAAGCAGTATTTTGACGGAAAGGTAGGACATTAGCCATTAGTTTATCAAGAACCTGCCAAACGAAACAGTAAGAATCGACAAAGAGGAACATTAGTGACCAAACTAAACTCATCGAATCTATCAACGCTGTCGAATTTAAGAAAATGATCGTTGAAAATATTTTGCCAGCTCTTAGATCTAAGTTTCTAGTTGCGCATAAAGTAAAACCCATCTATATTCAACAAGACGATGCAAAATCGCATTCTTCTGATAATGATGATGGTCTGCTTACTGAAGGATCAAAAGAGGAATGGAACATTCAATTCAAATTGCAGCCATCAAATAGTCCAGATTAAAATGTTTTAGATCTTGGCTTTTTTAATTAAATTCGATCGTTCCAGCACCAAGAATCGACAAAAACAGTAGCCGAATTAATCCAATGTGTGCAAAATGCTTTCAATGCATTAAGTACGAAGAAATTAGATGTCTTTTTGACACTTCAAAATTGTATGAGAGCAACTATGATAGCTTCTGGTGACAACAATTACAAAATTGAACATATGAACAAGGAAAAGCTTCCCCGTGAGGGACGGGACGTTTACCTGTGTCGATAAGGTGTAGTGACGAGATTTTTGATACAGTTTGCAATCTATAATGTTTAAATTTAGTTATAGTTGTGTTTAAATAATTTATGAACGAAAAATATACTTATTTCTTTTTCTGTATAACATAATTTGGAACAAAATTATAAAGGTAAATGTCTACCATAATTTGATACAGAGGGAGTACAAGAAAAGGTAAAATAATAAATACCGTCTGGAAACGTAGTAAGTTAACGACACGTCTCCGCCGTTAACTTACCACGTTTCCAAACGGCATATGTGTGTACACAATTCTAATGTCAATGCAATGCCGCAAATGTCTGCGTTAACTAATCTTGCTCAACTTTGTGCAACTATTGTAGCAATAATTAAGATTTTGTTTCTCTAAACTCTTAGAAAAAATCGAGCAAATAAAATCAGATAAATTATTTGATGAGAGATTGATTAAATATCTTAATCAGTTCTCTAAGCTAATTATTCTTCAACCACTTGAAAATCTGTTGGGTATTGGCTATTGCTCAGGAAGACCAATTGCCTCTTCCAAATAACGGAAATTCATCTAAAGCAATAGTTGCGAAGAATATTTTACGGAATCCTGACTTTGGTACAATAAACCGTTTTATTTTTCTACATATTTAGATTGGTGATCTTCCAACTTCTGTATGCCTTCCAAAAAATAGAATCTTTAGCTTTTAAAAATAGATCTGCGTTTCAGCGATAACTCAGTTTAATGCGAATCTCTGCACACGGAGTCATTTTTTCAGGTTCAGAAATAAAAAAAATATAGCTGGCCAGATCAGCTAAATGTTGGGGCGAGATAGTAATTCGCAATGTAATTCGTCTAATTTATCAGTTACAATTGTAAACCAATTAGTTAATGCATTATTATGGTGAAACAATACTTTTTCCTTCGATAAATGTAACCGTTTTTCTTTAATATATTTTTTCAAAATGTTTTCTTTATAAATGTTAGACATAGATAATACAGTGTTCGGAAACAGGATTGAACGGTTTTTAATAGGCCACTGTTAAGAAACAAAGAATATATTTGAACTTATTACATATTGCTATAGATTTTTCCTTGGACAAGAAAGGAAAAATGATTGAACGATATTAAAATTTTTATATAGTACATTTATTAAAATTATCTATTTCAATTTTTATGTTTATTTATTTCAGACGGGGATCGTTATAAATATATTTTATTTTATAAGTGATAAAGGTTATTATGTTTGAAATTTTGATCCATCCTCGTATATTTAGGTTGATCAGAGGATTGAAGTTGCCGCTTTCCCGGATATTGTATTATTATAAAAATGTGTATTGTCTGTATATATTTTTGATTTTATAGTTGGTAGGGATATCCAGGCGGATGTTAAAAAATTTCATTTTTGTTAGAGATATCTTGACGTTTGAAGTGATCGGATTATTAAAGGATAAAATACTCAATTTTATTCTTTGTTTTATAAAATCGGGTTGTATTTTGTTTATGCATTTGTGTGAGGTGCATGTAAATCTTAATTCGATTTTTGCGAGTGTTATGGTGATTATAAAATGTTCTTATAAATAAGATATCTCTCACGCAGTTTTTATTAATGGTGCATAGATCTATGTAAGTTCGATAAAAATATTTTATTTATATATTTTATATTGCGATTATTATCATTATTATAATTTCATGTATTTCTTGTAATAATTTATATATTTGAAGGTAGTATATGGGTATTAGAGAAAATTGTCATGTTTTTTGTAAGGGGAGTTTTTTCTTAAAAATAATATTCTAGAACGTTTTGAATTCAAGGTTGGAGTTTTCTTTATTGTGGGTTGACCTTGTTGTGTTATTTTTGCGCACGACTAAAATTCAATTTTCGCGGGTTGTGAAAACTTGGTTGTTTTTGACATTTGATTGTAGGGGTTAAAGTAGAGGTCAAACTTGACAAATTTCACTAGTATTTATTAGTTTTAATTTTGTTCGAGTGTCACAAGGGGTTTTTCTCTGTGTGCGAGTCATTATTCACAAAGAGTGTTTCCCCATTGCTACTGTTAATGATGCTTTAGCACCCTATACACTCGGTAGAGGGATTTTTTTTTATTTTTTTTAATAAAATTTTCCAAATCAACTAATTAAGATCTTTCATTGACATTCTTTGTTTTATTTTCAAATTAAAAAACTTGGACCTTTTCCGCAAGGAACGATTCATGAGATGGGAGTTCGTGGATTTTACTAGACTGAATAGCCGGCAAGATAAGCTGTAGTGTGAATTAAAATTAATAAGCAATTTCAAAGCAAATTCCACTGCAATATGTAGAAGACTATATATTACAGCCTGGAATTGTAACCCCTCTTTGAGCTCGTAAGACTCATTTTGTGGTTAGTCACTCCATTTTCCGTTGGTCTATAGGTGAGTTCTTGCCTCTTCACTATTTTTCGCCATTCCTCCCTATTTAACATTAGTACTTTCCCTACTACGATCCCCAGGTCTTTGATATCATTCACTACTTGGTTCTCCCACCTAATTTTTGGTCTCAACGTTGACCCTTCTTCTCTTCTGTTGACATGCCCATACCTCCTTATTTTCAATGACTTAATCACTCTTACCATGTTTTCTCTCTCCAATAACGCCTCTATCTCATGATTCATATAACTATGTTCATTCTATAATGAGCGTCTTCTTTCTTTGGACCATAGATTCTTCCGTTTATTTTTCTTTCAAATGTTCTTAGAGCTTTTTCATCTTTCTGTGTTAATCCCATTGTTTCTCCAGCATATGTCACTAGCGCTTTAATGGCAGTTTTATATATTCTTATTTTTCTGGTAATGCTTATTTTCTTATTTTTCATATATTTCTTGTATCTATAATATGCTCTGTTCCCTGCTTGAATTCGATGTTTTGCTTCGTCTGTTTTCTGATTCTTACTACTTACCATGGATCCTAGGTACTTAAATGTATTCGCTTTCTCAAAATTATAATTTTCAATCGCCAGTTCCTTGCTTTCCTGAATGTTTTCTTGTGTCGCGATTCCTATATACTTGGTTTATCTCAGGACTTCTTATTACCACCGGCTTCTTCTATACATTGCTGAAATATGTTTCTGAAATTGACCATAAAGTGTCTTAGTAAACCTTCGTTTATCAAATTTACTTCCTCACGAATTCTTTTTTTGGAGTTTCAGAAGTGTTTTAGGACGTGTAAAGTACACTTTGCCCTTGGAGTTCCACAGACACAAATGTTTCCAAAATCTAAACGTACCGAAGTGATTGATTGTAACGGTGTAGAAATTTTCTTCAAAAAAGTATGGCCTGATCACATCAAAGCCGCACACTCCACACCACACCATTACCTTTTGGTCATGAAGTGAGTTCATACATTTCTCTTGGGTTGTGTTCCACCCAATAGCGAAAGTTCTGCTTATTAACGCACCCACTCAGATGGAAGTGAGCTTTGTAAGACATGATCAGTTTGTCAAATACACAGTATTTCTACAGTAACCTTCAAAACCATTCAATTCTGTTGCCGGCCCAGTACAATAAAACTCACCGCTGCTCAAATGAATCCGTCCTATTGCTCTTGTAACCGCTATCATTAAGACTACTATCTTGTCGAAGAGACGGTAGCGAGTCCCAGGGTGAACGCTTATGACCCTGGGGCACGCTTTGCATCGAACCATAATTGGAACTACCCGAACGCCAACCGTCAGAATGACGAAACCATTGAGCTCTGCTTGATTCGCCAATGCATGATGCGCATCTCGAGCTGAAACTAAAACAAAATTTCAAAAAATAGTAACGTCAGCATTATGACAACTTCAGACATATTTTTCATATCCACTTTACAAAATATTTTATTAATTTGTGTGATAGCACAGTTAGTTTATTTATTTCATGCCACAGTCTCCACCTATTTGGAAATTATTTGTGTTTTCCTAAAATTATTATTATGTTGTACTGAAAAGATGATTTTTCCTATATGTCTTTTTCCAGTTTTGTTTTATATTTACTATTTTAACTTATTTCGTGAGTATTGTTCTGAGAAATAAAAGATTATTAACAAGAAACAGTATACACTATTTAGATGTTTATGGAAAATTTCTCCTTTATAATTATGAGCAAGTGTCCAAAAACATTTTAATTTCATTTGGGATAAATATGTCTTACAGATGATACAAGATGCGGCTCCTTGTGTAAATGTTTACAAAGAGAACGATATTTGGATACGAGCTCTAAATAAACTCGGGATTTGATAAAAAAACTGGAGCAAGGTGGGTAGCGAAATTTCTTACGACTATTCAACGCTTATACTATACCAAATGCATTATACCTTTATTCTTAACCCACAACTGGTATTGTTGGGTCAAATTAGACCCAGAGCATTCTCAAACGGCTGTATTTAGGTGCGTAAACGCAATTACCTCCCACTTCGCCAGGTATTCCTTAGTCGTGATATATCCTTCCTTACATAGTACAAGTACTTCAGTTATTGTTTATAGTCGGACCAGTATACAAGTGATGGGTCAAATATGACCCAACAATACCAGTTGTGTTTAACTATTTCACAAGTGCCGCTCCTCGAAAATGCCCCGATATCTAACTGATCCCAATAAATAAATTCTAAACAATTTATCTGATGATAATGACCCGTATAGAATATAATTCAAGAAAGTGACAGTGACTTGAGTAATTCAAAATCGATACGTAAGCATTCTGTGTCACATACCGAATCGGGGCATGATGATGAAGGTGATACGTCATCCGCCAACCAAGGACAGTACTTTTATGGGAAAAACGGGTACAAGTGGTCGTCTAGAGTCCTACCACACCTTCAAGTTCGAGAACAAGAGCTGAAAACATTATTTTACACCTTCCATGGTTCAGTGGATCTGCTGCAACAAACCCACAAATTTCTGCTTACGAAGCGTGGCCCCTTTTGATGATGGTGGAAGTTATTGATCATCATAGAATACACTAACAGAAATAAAACGGACGAATCTCACAAGTATGGAGACACTGTTACCTTTGCAAATCACAGAGATAAAATGGAGATGAAGGCAGTATTTGGTGTATTGTATCTAATGGCAATTTTCAGGTCAGCACATGAAGATGTAAATAGATTGTGGGCTTCTGATGGTATAGGGCGAAACATATTCAGGATGACAAAGAGTTTGAAGCGATTTCTTTTCCTACTTTCAGCTATACGATTCGACGATCCCGATACGAGGGAAGCAAGAAAAACTGACAGTAACATGCTAGCTGGATTATCAAAGGTTTGTAACATTTATGTCAACAACTGTAAAACTGACTACAATTGTTATAGACATGTGACAGTATATGAGATGTTGGTGGGATTTAGAGGAAAATGTAGTTTTCGTGTTTATATAAAAAGTAATGGTCTTAAGACTATTAGTGCCTTTTGACTGAAAAACACATTATTTACTTAAAAATTGCAAAAATCCGAATATTGTGAATCCTAGATATCCAAGCCATATATAAGCTCTCAGTTTTCGATCCGGACACATAAATAGCAAGAAGCAATCACAACGTGCCGAAGACAATTGGTTTACCTCTTTAGAACTTCTACACGAGCTAGCAAACAACAAACTAACATATATGGGCACAATTCACAATAATAAGAGGGAGGGAGACAACTGGTTTACCTCTTTAGAACTTCTACACGAGCTAGGAAGCAATTTTTTGTTTCCTAACATATGTGGACACAATTCAAATGAATAAGAGGGAAAT
Organism: Melolontha melolontha; assembly: GCA_935421215.2. Taxonomy (NCBI): domain Eukaryota; kingdom Metazoa; phylum Arthropoda; class Insecta; order Coleoptera; family Scarabaeidae; genus Melolontha; species Melolontha melolontha. Next base: position 158,534,573 of record OW285237.1, on the reverse strand, counting down.
TCTTTCGAAGTTCTTAGCTAATTGAGACAACAGAAGTATATTCATCAATATTTGCTTTTACACGACATAACACTACAGTCCCTTATGTTCTGTCCAAAAATAGAAGCGTGCTCCTAGTTTCATCTTTATATCATGACTTCTTTACATCGTGCATATGTGACTAGAGACCGGACGCATCGGGCCGAAATTACGATGGACCATATAAATAGTATGTAACATTGCTAAGTACAATACGCAGTTATTGAATAGCACTCATTCCATTAACCACACATCTATTTTTTGTCATTGAATTGTGACGCAATTACTTCAATATTACATTTAATGTTACAAGGGCGTAGATAGCGTGAGGAGTTTTTAAAAATTATTTTATTTATTAGCTTATATTTTGTAAGATAAATAAAGTACGGTGAGCTTCCCTTTTTATTGTTTCAACTGTTAATTACAGGTACTTCGTAATTTTTGTAATAGATTCTGTTTAATATCGTTTCATCGAATCTACTTCTCTCTTATTTTGATGGAAGTGTCCATCTTTTTATTTAGATCTAGAACATAGTTTAAGTTACTTTTTCAGATATGATATGGAACGTCGAGAATGGCATTGAGAAACAATGACCAGTTGGATTTAGGGTCAGACCGATTGAATGTCCATTGTCAGTGATTCCGAAATTTATTGCAAAGTCTGTAAAATATCTTTAAAACATTCCAAGAGATCGCACGTAAAACGTCACTTAGCATTGCAAACACATACACAGAAATTGGACCCGTTGTAATCTGACAATTTTAACGAATAGCTCTGGCTTTAATGGCGACAAATATTCCATTTAATCAACTTAACAAAACATTTCTCCAAAAATATACTGGTTGAAATGTTCCTGGTGAGTCCACCTTACGCAAATATTATGTTCCTAAGTACTACACAAAAGCAGTAGAACGCATTAGAAGCCATCTTTCAAATCAGTACCTATGGATAAGTGCCGCCGAAATAGTCCATATATTAGGACGCTGTGTATATGTAACAGCAACAAAAGTTATAAATACAGTTGAAGCAGAAACAGTAGCTAAAACCATTTACGAGAATAAGCACCAAATGCTTCATTCGTTAATATGCTGCATATTGCTTGTGTAGCACATGCTCTCCACAGAATCTGCGAATTTATCAGACACCTTTCCGGTGTTGATAGACTTGTATCCGCTTTTGAAAAAGTTTTCAGAAAATCACCATTGTGAGTAGCCCTTTACAGGGAAAAACTTCCATCTTTGTCACTGCCTCCCTCTCCAGTAATAACTAGATGGGGAACATAGCTGGAAGCTGCTAGTTTTGATGCAGAGAATTTCTCTAGTTTACAAAATTTCGTTACATGTTTAAATGATGATAGTCACTTATTTTGAAAATCAAAATCTCAAATTAAATGTGGTTAATCAACCACATTAGATGTGACTATTAATAATTTGAAAAATATTCCAAGTGACTTCGGATGTGGCGTTCGGCAAAAGTTAGATGCAATTTTTAATAGAAATCCAGATTTAATAACGTTGCGGCAATTGTGTATGGGGACAATACCTTAAATCTAACTGCTAAATACGCTGAAATAAAAGAATATTTCCAGTATGCACCTGTAACCAGTTGCTATATATAAAGGACGTTTTGTGTATTTCATTCAAAGAGAACAAATTTTACAGAAGAGGACCTTGATAAAGTATTGCTAATTAATATTAATACTCCTTTAGTCAACTACAAAACAAACAAATAAAAATGCAACTCGTGTTTTATAGATCACCACCCGTTTGTTTCCAATTATATAAATAAAACTAAAAACTTTAAAAATAAAAATTTTCAAAAGTAAGCCCGTAGGCCATGAGTCATGGACCTCTCGTGCCCTGTCCCTAATCATGGCCAATCAACAAATGAAGATGAAAGCAAAAACCGGTAATCTTAACTTCTAAAACTCAACAAAAGGTGGTGTCGATTTCCTAGACCAGAACTGTGCTGTTTCCGTATAATCGCAGAACTAGACGATGGACACTATATTATTTGCTATATTTTATGCATATTGAATATAGCAGTCAATAGTATAGTCGCATTTTGTTGAACTTTGCTGTTAGAGGTTTGAATGTGAATAGAAGATCTTTCATAAAATGTCTGAGCATGTCCTTAATTGATGTACAAATGAGGCGACGATACAATAATAACATCTACCAATCGAATTGAGATTTTATTAAAATCAAGGGATTCCTGAAAATCAGTGAAGATCCCCCGACAAGAAGAGATGAGCACGATCCTCCCCCCAAAACGGCGACGATGCAAAGACTGCCCAAGCACTGGATCGAGAACACTCCACTTTTTGCACTAAATGTAACAAAATAATTTGTAAACAACATTCAAATCAAAACATTTTGTGTAATAAATGTAAAGATACCCAATAAGTCGTTTTGCAGTTACGAAAAATTGGTGGCCTAAAGCCATTGTTAGTTTTTAGTTCATCGTTGATTGAAGAAATATATAAAGATGCGCACCGCTATATGCTACAGCGTGTCTTGCGCCAATGTACCTCCGCACACCTCTTGCCATCTAATTTTGCCCCTGTTTCGTGGCGCCGCCAAGCGATAGTTTTTGAAACAATTGCATTTATTTGGATAACACGATAATACGAGAGAGAAACGGTATTTTTCAATGCGACCCTAACAGCAATAAATGATTTGTATTATAATAGGCATTGCAATTGCACACGAAAGAAAAGTGAACCTGTGGTCTTATCTGCGATCGACCAATTTACGCTCTTCAGTTTTATTTAGAAAATAAATAATAAAATTGTATTCAAAAATACTTATAAATAATAATAAAAACAATCTTCCTTTCACACTTTCATCCAGACATAGGACTAGCAAACTTTATATATGATTAACCTAGTGAAAACTTTGGTACGTTTAAAAGATGCTTTTCTGTTTTCTAATATTTGTTATCTATATAGTCCAGAGAATTCTGATTTAATAATTCGGTTAGTAGATATTTTATTCCCATTTTCTTTAAATGTTCCCAAAATAAAAGAATTGATTGTAATGTCCACTGAAAGCCATGTATGCAATTATTTCGTCTGCTACTACCTTCAAAAACTTCAATATTATTGAAATTTGTACCGCTTTCTGCAATGCGGGCATTACAGCGCACGTTTTCTCTCTTTCAGTTATGCACATTGCTTTTAATGAAATTTCCTGTATTAAATTATTAATTAAGCCTGTTCTTAAATTCAATAGTTTTAACAAACTTTGAATGATGCTTACTGATGATAATGTGAATTTTAGATTACGTAACATAAATTTATAAGCTCCGGGTGATTTATAATACAAAGAAAGAGCTAATTTTTTTCTGATTTTTGTCCCTTTCATCTTGTTTTATGAAATAGCTGCATATGTATTTATAAACATTTTTAGCGGTTTACTTTTATCGTTGTTTGAATATACTAGTTAGTCAATGTAATGGAAATAAAATTTGACCAATTTTCGCCCCATAATGATTATTTACAATATAAAGGAAGCCGATTTCTTGCAGAAATCTATCAAATTAGTTAAAATAATTATTAAAATTAAATTTAACCTGATATAACATTAATATTAGTGTTTAGGTAATTTCAAATGACATTTTCTAATTTAATTATCTAATTAAATATTTTTTTAAATTTTAGACGAGAAATACATTGATGCCAAATTTCAAATTGTGTCGTAAAATATAACGGACAAGCGTCTCACTTTCATACTTCCCATACTTGCATGTAACAGTCGTCCTTTCACAGGGAGAACAAATATGTAAATTATAGGTATATATGTATATAATATATATATATATATATATATATATATATATATTGTTATAGCGCTGATGATCTGAGAATAATAATAATATTAATTGATGTAAATAAGATACTGATTTAAATACTACTGAAGCCTCCACGTTCTGGTGACTATTGACAAATAGCTAAAGAGCTATGTATAATAATAATTGAGTAATAATAAGTGATATTATTAATTGTATAGTACGGGAATCGTACTATTGGTTGGGCGCCTTGGTTTGTTTTAAACCTATTACGTTATATCACCAGCCCTTCTCATGTAATGTCTCAGGCTACGGCTAGATGTCGGAGAACAAGTATTATATTTTACAAAAATTGACTATCTTAGGATCCTCGTCAGTTGATTTATCCCTCCGTGTATGGTAGAAAATTGTTTAATATTATTACTAAATTATCTCTAGCTAAGCAATGATAAATAAAAGAGAACGTTTAAAGAATTAAGTGTAAATATTTATTGAAATAAGATATCTATAAACAATGAATAAATAACGTGCCTAACGACAAAATATGGAATTAATATAGAGTGCACGTGTGAATTAAAAGGTTATGTTTTAATAGCAATGTTATTATCAAGTATATGGTAACATAAATAAATAAATAAACAAATTCAGGTGAGTACTACAGTTCTTAATTATAAAAGTCTTTTCGCAAATTCCGAGTAAGTTAGCAATGTAATTTAAAAGTAAAATCAAAAGTTTGTTTGTAATTTAGTAAAGTTTTGTTTTGTTAAAAAATTAGTTTTCTAGACTTTTTCGAAATAAATTGATTTAATTGAACCTGTTTCTCGTAGAATGTGGCAGATATCTTGAATAAAAACGTCGTTGGTCAGGAAAGTCGAAGTACGGATCAAATACGGTGTTTTCGATACTGCGATGCCGGTGTTGGCGTTGGTCGACAGCGTTGGTATTGCTCGGGCCGGTGTTCTAACAAAAGATGCTTTGCTCGATCACTTGCCGATCTTCGATATGATCGCCTCCAAATCTGGTTCTATGGTAGCTCCAAGTTTAAATACTTCGTTTCTGCGTAATTTTAGGATTCTATTGCAGGTATTTTAGGTTTTATTAAATTTTAACTTTGGAGTAGCACTTTTGCCTGGCAATCGTTATGAAATTTTACTACTGACGCTCGATAGCAATTATTTCTTTCAAAGCCTAGTAAAAATTATGTAAATAGCCTCGAATTTTACTTTAATTACATTTGATAACGGTTTAAATATAAATGCAATATTAATTCTAACATGGAAACATAATTAATATAATAATTTACAGTTACTTGTTATGGGTTTTTCAATGTAGGGTTATGTTATATTCGCGGGTTTTAAAAATTCAAAAAAGTGGGCGTGTCTACTTAGTATCGATACAAAATTTGAATGTACATAAATTAGCTATCTGTTAATTTCGCTCTAATGACTTTAATTATGAAAATGATAATAAAAATATAAAAAGTAAATATTGAAATAAATATAAATTAATTTGAAATATACAAAGTTATCGTAATATTAATTTATTTACATTTCGATACTAATTTTCGCCAATTTAGCCAATCTATTGTGTGTTATTTTTATGTTAGTTCCTATCTTTCCCTTTGCAGTTAGCTGGAATAATGGTGCAATTTGTCCCATAACAATATATATATATATATATGTATATATATATATATATATAATATTTTCGTGGCCTTGGTATGATATGGTAAATTCAATCAGTTGGCGATTAAAGGCCTGGCTTTACTTCAAAGTATATATATTTAAAGAAGCCTACATGTTTCGGCAATGATGCCTTTATCAAGCATATAAAATATAAATGACAGTATACAAATGTCAAATAATTGAGTTGCTATGGATAAAATTATTCAAAGATACATTCCAATTGAATAATAATAAATCATGCCTTAGTATTCCAAAAACAGATAGCAAGGTGTGAACATATGTGTTGTCCGCTGCTAGCAGCTTGTGTCTCTTTCTGGATATGAACTTGTGTGTTGGTTGCTGCTGGCAGCTTGCGTCTCTCTCTGGGTGCGTGATTTTGTGTTTGTGTGAGCGCGTAAGTGTAGGGTTTTGTATGTTGGCGCGCTCGTGCGTGTGTTTAGTGACCGGTCGCATAAATTTAGAGAGATCGGATAAACAGCCGTTGCGCAGGGCCGCCAACCCTTTCCCGGCAACTTCTTTACTTTTCCGTGCAGTACTTCGACGGCCCGACTAGTGGTGTGTGCAATGCACACACCACTAGGACCGGTCCTGGGCGGCAACCTGGCTGGCTGCCGTTAACAGCACACACGTTCGACGTGTATGCAGTGCCCCCGCATTGGCGGAAAACGTTAAGATGGCACAAAGTGTGACCGTCGTCAACCGAAGTAGCCGCTAAGAGTGTTCCCTCGGTTGGCGATGAGCAACCCGTGCAGGGTGCGCTTCGCTGGTCTGCGCCTTGCCTCAATGGGGCGGGGGTCGAGCCGTCGAAGCACTGCACGGAAAAGTAAAGAAGTTGCCGGGAAAGGGTTGGCGGCCCTGCGCAACGGCTGGTTATCCGAACTCTCTAAATTTATGCGACCGGTCACTAAACACACGCACGAGCGCGCCAACATACAAAACCCTACACTTACGCGCTCACACAAACACAAAACCACACACCCAGAGAGAGACGCAAGCTGCCAGCAGCAACCAACACACAAGTTCATACCCAGAAAGAGACACAAGCTGCTAGCAGCGGACAACACATATGTTCACACCTTGCTATCCGTTTTTGGAATACTAAGGCATGATTTATTATTATTCAATTGGAATGTATCTTTGAATAACTTTATCCATAGCAACTCAATTATTTGACATTTGTATACTGTCATTTATATTTTATACCCTTGATAAAGGCATCATTGCCGAAACATGTAGGGTTCTTTAAATATATATACATTGAAGTAAAGCCAGACCTTTAATCGCCAACTGATTGAATTTACCATATATATATGTATCTGCTGACGTTTTTAAATAATTATATTCTAAAGGTAGATGTTATTTATATTTATAAAAATATAAGTTTTTTAAATACAGCTGTATACATGTATGAATGCAAAACTATTTTGTTAGTTATTTCAGAGACCGGACACATCAGGCTGAAATGGACGTCATTACGACGGACGATATAAATAGTCTACATCTGTAAATACATCACGCAGTTGTTGAATAGCACTATTCATTCGGTTAACTGCACATCTATTTTTTGTGTGCGGTTAACCGAATGAATAATGCTATTCAATAACTGCGTGATGTACTTACAGATGTAGACTATTTATATCGTGTGTCGTAATGACGTCATTTCAGCACGATGTGTCCGGTCTCTAGAACTTATTATACTTGACAAAAATATCGATGTCGGAAAAAAGATTAGGTATAAGAATATTGTTATAGCTGATTTGTCGAGATCTTTTAAAATTATATATGATTATAATGTGATACACTTTTATCTGATTTTGTTTGAGCTTTCTATAAATTGTTTTAAATGGGAATTCTTAAACATGTTTCTCTAAAGATTGTCACCCCAAATCCATCCATTACCTATTCCAGATTTGTCTCTTAAGGTAGACAAAAATAATAAGCCATGGAATAATTCATAATTTAAAAGTTTCAATAGCAAATACATTGTATATTTCAATAAATCCCAAGACAGTTGTTAAAACTTATTCTATTCTATTTTTAATAAAAAAAAATTAACGCTTGCTTACATGTAGGTATGTGTGTGGCACTTCCTTTGTGTAAAATGTTTATTGATTTTGTAAAATAGTAAGTTTCGTATGTCTTTTTGTTTGAGGCATTTTGTAACTACTTGAAATAAATTTACACTTTTTATATATTTGCGTCCTTATTGGTAAGTCTAGAATAAACTTCTATGATCTTCACAGGTATTGTTCGTATTAAACCAATCAGGTGTTTGCATTAGGTTTTTTTAATATCTTTTTTTTTCGTACGAAAATATTTTGCTTCCAAAATATTTTATGCTATAGCGTGAAAAATATTTTAACAATAATTTTGTGAATATCCAGTCCACAATTAAAATATGAGCAGTTGTGCCCAGACATATTTAACAAAAATGTTTCAATTTTATCACTCTAAATTTACAAACACTTAATTTAATTAGCATAATTCATATCTGTACTTAATACAAGCTCAAAATGTGCACTTAATATTAATATTCAAAAACACAGTCCCATTGTTTATTTCAGAAGCACAACTATTATAAAGAAAAATAATACAAGATATACGAAATTGAAAATAAGAATGTTATACAAGTCTGTATTTTCTTAAAAAAATCAATTCATCAATTTCTATGTAATTTAGAACCTTAGAGGTGCTTAATGGATGTACTACAGAACTTTCTAACATTTATACACGTCATATAAATATTCTTTAGCAGAATGATATTTCTTTCATAAGGCATTTGGTGTAAATATTTACAAGGAATTCGTATTAGTTTTTTATATAAATACAGCATACATGTTTTTAAAATATTTAATACAAAAGATTCCAGAGATGCTCACGCTATTGCGTTAGAGTTTCTTTTCATTACTAATATCGATTGTACAAAGTAAGGTATTAAAATGCACTTTAATTTAGACGGTATATATTTTTCTTTCAAGAAAGTCCTAGAATGACCTCTCATGAATGAACAAACACTCTACTTTGACCAGAAAGATTGTGTAAAAAAACATTCAATACTGACGCCTTGTGTATTTGCGAAAGCGGACTTATGTGGTGAAACATAATATTCGTCAGACACACACAGACATATATATATATATATATATATATATATATATATATATATATATTTATATATATATAATAGTTTACATCTGGCAATGTTGGAATTACCAGTCTTACCTATTTATTCAAATCTTACAACATCCATCTAGAGTGTAATAGATTAACTATTGTTTTTTTAAAATCGATTTGAAGTGGGCCTCATGAGAGAGTACCCATCTAGCGGTCTAGCCCAATTTTCGGTATTTTTCCCATAAGATTGACTAACTTGTATATTCAAACAACGCTTTTATATATTAATAGATTGTGGAGTAGTGGGCTAACAGAAAACGATTTCTTCTTTTTGATCTATAGGTCTGCGATTGTTTTACTTTTACCCGACAGGGTGCGGTAAACTGAAATCATCTCGAAACCAACAGTACGTTACGACGCCTACCACCAATTTTGACTACGCTAAAGTGCATAATCATTGCGCATCTTTATATATTCTTTCAATCAACGAGTTCATGGTTCCTTCGGTGTTTATTTTTGCATAAATGTGTACTTTATACCCTCTTTTACTAGCTTTTAAGGTTTAGTTTACTTCTGAAGTATTAGTTATTTTGATTATTGCCAAAGAGAATGCGACCATTTTTTTTACATTCTTTTCAATTGATAGTTTTATATTTGAGTTATAATTGATGTTTGCAACTTCATTGTTATTTTTAATGTTTTTTTTTATTTTTATCTATACAAATCATTCTTTCCATTTAAGTAAATAAATAAATTCCGCCCCCCTTGAAATGGCGCTGGGTCATTTCTAAGCCGACGATACTAGTTGAATGATGCGGAAATCACCTTACCAGTTGGGGGTTAACTTAATAATCGAATAAAGGAGAACGAAGAAATTTTGTAATCGCTCGTTACTGGCGATTAAACCAAAATCTCTTATCCAAATGGAATGCCTCAGTTGAAAAAAAAATAACGACAACGGTTTTATGGGATCGTAAATGAATACTTATGATTAATTTTATGTAAAGAAACATTACAGCAAAAACTGGAGCATGTTCAAGGATATACTAGTTAGGCCGGGCTTAATCAACAATGTTTCAATGACCTACTGTTACCTTTTTCTAGATATGTATTTTGTTATGTATAAACGTCCTGAAAAATTACCTCGAATTATGATCACTCAAATATCCTCTATCTCGCTCTCTTTCTTTCTCCCTTTCTCTCATTAATTCGTTTCTATCACTGTAGTATCCGTCTCTATCACGATCTCTACCACTACTCAGTCTGTGTGATAATGGAAGTGTAGAAGATTTATTAGTGGAAGCACTTGAAGCTGGTCCTGAAATAGTAAAACATTATTGAAAGAATAACAAAACAAGCAGTTAAAAAAGCTTACTTCTCCGAGTCGGATAAGGACTGCGTTGTGTAGACCCTGGAAGGCTCTCGGCAAATTCTAAAAGGGCTGTTATCGTTAGTGTATTGATTTATTAAAAATTATTTTAACGGTGTTTACCTAAATTTTCCATGCTTTGCGTTAATAAAGCTTCGAATGTATGGAGACTATAGCTTTCGGCATCCATACCTTTGGCTAATGTGTTTCTAAGATGCATTTCATACTCCAACAGTAGTCTACTTGTAGGTGAACCAGGTGTTGGTGTAATGTTAGAATTCTGTAACAAAAATTGAATTAAATTACAATAATTTTACTTTATTTTAAATCAAATATTTTGTTTTGTAAGACGTATGTATGTAACTAAAAACATGATATTTATGAGCAGAATTTCATTGAATTCCCCCTATAATAAACATATAAAGTTAGACGAGTCATCACATAGTAAATTAAAGATACATATCTAGCTTAGAAATCTGATTGATAGTTCGTTTGATTTAAATCGGTTCTTTTTGGCCGTCCATTAATTATGTTACTGTTTGGATGGCTTTGCAATTGATTCTTGTATTTAATACCATTTTTTATGACATTTTTCACGACTGAGAAAGTCTTTATGTAGAACATTATTCGGCAAGTTTCACGGAGCGTTGGTTACAGACCGCAGCATTTTGATTAGATATTCTTTGTTTATACAAATCATCATGCTATGAATATGTTCAGCTTCACTTTCGCATAACAATCAAATCGAAATACTAATTTTATAATTTCCTCGAAAATATACCTATCTTTAAAATCATAATCTTCGTCTCCAGCATCTCTTTCTTAGTAAAGCATTTCTTTAATTAATGATGTGAATAAAATATAGATTAAAAATTAGATACGAATTTAAAGAAAGTTTGTTTTGAAAATTTTTATAATTTACTAGTGCCATAATCAGTGTGTATAATTACTTATAGCTGGATACGATTAATAACATCAGTGTTCTATTTTCTAATTTACTTAAAATTAGGTCTTCTTCATAGATTGGAAATCAAGAAAAATCTGGACAGATGGTCCAGTGAGTGGTCTATTTTTGTTAGTAGCGATTTAAATTTGTTTAAGATCTTTAAGGTATTACTAACTCATATAAGCATTAGATTTGTCAATGGCCGAACAGTGCAAGTGGTAAGAGCATCGAACAAAGGACGTGAGAGCCCTATTGGTCGAGGGTTCGAATATCGAGACCAGTGTGTGAAAGGTTTGTTTTATCGGGATCGGTATCTCAATTGATTACCCTCGAATGTTGACAAAGTGGAAGTTTAATCATTTCTCTCCTTTCACTACAAAAGGGTGTACTAACAGAGTCATTGAATACTTTACAAACACCATATATACTCTAACCGGTCTTGGGTTTTTGACAAGCTTCCGGTTTAAGACATTGAGCAGTTATTATACACCACAAAAAAAATGTATGCGGACTGTAAAGAGAGCTTTCTTTAAAATTACGCTTATTTCTGCTACTACTACTTTTAAGTCTTTAAATTTAAGTCGAGCAAAACACTCATTGTTCCAATAGATCTATCCATTTCACTCTCCCCTTCAGGGTAAATTTGAGGACCCTACTAGGATCCAATAGGTGTTTACCGAAATGGTTTTTGTTTGAGTCCCATCGGTTCATCACATACATATATTACATGAACGTTAATTTCCTCTTGTTGTTTACATCCCCATAAGGGGGGAGGGCGGGGGGGGGGGGGGTCGGTAACCAAACCCATGCTGTATAGATGTTTCCTTAACGTTCAGTTATCAAGGCAGTAAAAATTTGAATTTATTTTTTGTCCCTTCTAATTAGGTTGGATGCAAACTTAGCATCCACCTCCACTAATAGCATCTTAGTATGATATTGACCTTTCACTAGCCTATAGTTCGTCTATGTTCTCTTTCTAGGCATGATCAGATCTACTTTCTGGTGGAATCTTTAGCGATTCCACATCCAGGTTCTGATTCAGTTCGTCGACCATTTCATTGCCTTTAATCTCCTCAGATCCTGACACCTATATCAGTGGCACAATTTTGTCTTATGCTTGTAACTATCAAGGAGTTACCTAGAGCGAAATCAAATATTTTGTTTTGTAAGACATATGTATGTAACTAAAAACATATTAGAAAGAATAATTGACAATTCAAATACATCTACAAAATTTTTATTTTTCGGAAAACTCAAAGTAGTTCTTTAGGTAAAGGTCTCTCAGCAAGAAATATATGTAACTAAAAACATATTAGAAAGAATAATTGACAATTCAAATACATTTACAAAATTTTTATTTTTCGGAAAACTCAAAGTAGTTCTTTAGGTAAAGGTCTCTCAGCAAGAAATATATGTAACTAAAAACATATTAGAAAGAATAATCGACAATTCAAATACAACTACAAAATTTTTATTTTTCGGAAAACTAAATGTAGTTCTTTAAGTAAAGGTCTCTCAGCAAGAAATATATGCATAGACTTATCATAATTTCTAAGACATAAATCAAAGCTTTCTTCAAAATCACATAAAATAATTACGGTTTTTAATTATAATCATTTATTGAAATCAAGTAAGAATAAAGCTAACATTTAAAGTGATGCCCTACCTATCAAATCATGCTCTATTTATATTCTGTAAATTTCTATGTAGAATCCTATATGCTCCACACTTTCGTTCACAATTGAGAGTCACGTGGATTTAAATTTGCACTACATCAGCGCCAATTTTCGACCACAATAAACTCAATTACGTTGCAATATTTAAATGTTCCGGAGAACCCTACAGTTGTTATGTTTTGAAATGATACACCTTGCCTTGGAACTACTTAATTACAACTAGATTGATTAGATTAGATCTTCCTGGATCTATTATGGTCCTAATAACTCATTAGAGTACCTACTTATTTTTTAATTAAACTTTTAACTTTGGGAGCGGTTCTTCTGAATATAATTCCGCTTCAGGATATTGAGCTACCACTTGTAAGAACCACATATTTTTAGACCTTCACGTTAGAAAAATATCTACATGAATCACGGTTTTTCACTTTTCCAGTTGGTAGAATCTGCATACGGTTTCATTTGCCAAGCCTATATTATTCAGATATTTATTGAGCTTATAATGCTCCGTTAATAGTTCCACTATCATCTTAATAGACTTTCTTTTCTATTCAGTAGTTCCATTGTAAGCTTTAGTATATGTTCTCACGGAACTGCTTTACCCGTCTCTCACCTGTGGAGTTCTGAATCTTATTTTCCGCTCACTATGTCATGATTGTTTTAATATTCGTTTTTACGTTCGTTCGCGTTCACATTAGCCTTACAACCTTACAACGGTTCTTATGAAAATTTAGCTCGTTTAGGAAACTCACACCAAACCATAAAAGTTTAGATAACTTGTAGCGAATGCAGTGACATTAACATTTCTTGGCTATCAAAAAATGGCCACTGCTCTATTTGTTATAACCATAGTTAACTCCTAGTATAAATACTACAATTTTGCTTATTGAATCGTTCTTCATTCATTTTGAAATTTTTTCTTCTCCCAAAAAGTATTTTTGTCACTGTTATTTGTGTGCAACTGTAACAGTCTCTTAGACCTTTCGCTAATAATTTCCTTAAGGTTCTCAATAAGAATGATTTGCAAGAGATGATAATCACCATATATAGATCGTCTCTATTGACAGACGGAAGTCTTTAAACACGACTTTCTTTAACTGTTACCTGAACAATTATTTCACGCGCACTGCCACTCTACTGCTTCTTGTAGTAAATAACTGAACATTGAATTGAATACTAAACCGCAAGCTAGGGCTATGTTTTACATCCGCCTATTGGCGGATCTTGTACAGGATGTTATTTAACAACGTTTTAAAACCTTAAGGGCATGCGTGGCGTTACCACGGACATGAACACTTGTAATGTAGTATCCTCATTTCATTCAAAGCCCAATTGTTAAACAATGATAAAACACTGAAACGAAAATGTGGGATTATCTTCGCCGTGAGACCAATAAGATAGACAGAGACAACAGGCTGTCATCCGCCCGCTATGACACCCCTGTACTACGATAGTCGAATAATTAAATTTTACATCTTACTTTGGTTTATTTTCGTATTTTCGTAATTAATTTTTTTTCTATCTAGTATATAATTGATCTTTTCATAACACAAAGAACTATTTTTAATACATTTTCAGTAAGTATTCTTTTCAATAAGTTATTTACCGGTTATAGATTAAGAATTTACATTTATTATATATATATATATTTATTATATTCTTCTTGAAAGTTATATATTGAATTGTTTGTTATTGTTTTGAAATTAATTAAAAATTTCAAGTTTTTTTTTTTAGTAAAATACACTAGAAAAATTTTAGTTTACTGCTTACGTACAAAAGGTGTTGCATTAGACATAGTTGCTCAAGATCAAACTCAGACATAGAAAATAAACATTTATTGAAAGTAAATAAAAGCAGATGAAATTATCAAAATTTTACGCAGCATCTAAATATAAGCCAAAATAAAATAATGATAAACACTGTAGTGGTAAAACATGAGTAAGGCTTATCATTTCTTTTTCTTAACGAATGAATATCATAGGTTGTGCTAATTTTTGCAATATGCAGGCTGAATTTTAATTAGTGCCAATTAGTGCATCTTAAAATATTATTTGAAGGAGATTTGATCATTTTAAATTTGCCATGGTTCTTCTATATTAAATAAGCTTTTATAGTAAATAAATACATTTTATGTGTTCTATATTCAGACTGGCACGATTTGTTGTTGAATATTTTGGTTTTTTGAATAAACACATAACCTACATGTCATGAGATGAATGACTGACATCACGGAAAATTTTTTCATAATGATATTGTCCTTGACGTTTTATTAAAATTCATTTGAATAAATATAGCCAATTTTAGCTAATGAATAAAAAATGTTATAAAATTTAGAATATTTAGGATATAAACATATTCTTAAAGCAGTGTACTTTTAAATACAGTTCTATTTTATAGTAATGAATTTGAGCCAGAAGTGCTGTTTTGGTTCATATGGATGTAAATTAATGGTGTAAGTCAAATGGATCGAATGGATTGATTCTATCTTCTTCTTCTTTTTGTGTCCTCTCCGTCATCGGAGGTTAGCGATCACATCAGCAAAGGTCTCTCGATTTGCAGCAGCTCTAATGAGTTGTTCAAAGTTTAATCCGGTCGAGTTCCTAATATTCCGCATCCACGATAGTTTCTTTCTGTCAAGCCCACGTTTACCCTCTATCTTTCCTTCAATTATGAGCTGCAGTAGGTAATATTTTTCATTTCTCAAAACGTGACCAAGGTAAGCCGTCTTTCGCATCTTTACTATGTGGAGCAGTTCTCGATCTTTGTGTGCCCCTTTTAAAGTTTCCTCATTAGTTGTATGTGATGTCCATGGAATTCTTAGAATTCTTCGGTATGTCCACATTTCAAATGCTTCTATACGGTTCATACTGACAGTTTTCAAGGTCCATGTTTCCACTCCGTATAATAGCGTTGACCAGACGTAACACTTTGTAAACCGTACGCGTAAATTTACATTTAGCTGCTTATCGCACAGTATGTTTTTGAGTTTGAAGAAGTTTTGCCTTGCTTGTTCAATTCTGGACCTTATTTCGATGGCATGGTCCAGTCTTGAGTCAATCCAGCAGCCCAGGTACTTAAAGCGATCAACCCTGGTCAATATTTACCCGTCAACCCGTAGAGGTATGGGTACGTTTGAATTACGAGAAATTAATATTACTTTCGTTTTGCTGATGTTTATGGCCATATTAAAATCTTTGCATGTCATATTTAATCTGTTGATTATGTTCTGTAATCCTATATCGGTATCCGCAATCAACACAGTATCGTCTGCATAACGGATAGTCGATATATTGACACCGTTTATTTTTTATTCCGTCGTTACAACCCCTAAGCGCCTTCGCAAACAGATACTCTGAGTATATATTAAATAGCGTGAGGGACAACACGCACCCCTGTCTCACTCCTCTACAAATGTCAATGTTTCTTGAAGACAAGTTAGTCTCGACTCTTATTCTTGCGGACTGGTGCCATTGATTCTATAATAGTCCGCAAATCACCTATTTACGGGATAATAACGATTTCATTAGAACTGCAGAATAAATTTTCTTCGGATATCTTACAAATGTCATGGATTGTTCTTCTTTGGACTTGCAGGATAGCATGACGCACTTATGTTACATTTTTAGAGTGTTTTCCGTCGATGGACAACCGGAACGCTCATCATTATCAACCGACACACGTCCATTTTTAAAAGAGTTACACCACTCATAAGTTTGCGTCTGGCCTGAAGCATTCTCACCTAATGCTTGTTTAAGCATTTTCAGAATTTCCGCTGCCATTTTACCAACTTTGAAGCATACTTTGATGCAGTTTCTTTGGTCTTTCACATTGTAGACACGAGACATTGTAGTGTCGCAGAATAACTCAAACGCAATTCAAGAAATATAAGCACAAAAACTATTCGCCACCACCTAGTACAGTTTAACAGACTGACTTAGTATAGACGCAGCTCATTCCGTCAAGCGCTATAGAGCTGTACTATCATCCCTTCGCGCCCGCATTCAAATTCCGGGAATTTTTAGGTAGCATCTCGTATTTGCTATATTTGTTGCTATATCATAAATATAATCTTGATTTGTCTAATGTAATTCATACTTTGAAATAACTAACTAAAAGCAACAAAAATCGAAGTCATCCCAAATTAATCTTACATTAGTTTCTAGACTGTAAACTGTATTTATATTTGAGGAAACATTTAAACATCTCGTTAACTGTAGAATTTAATAAGCTTCGCCAATAATGTTAGAAAGATACAAATAGCGCCAAGAAACCTTATATTAGCAGCAATATATTAATGACTTGAAAACGAACCGTTTAATACCATGGACATTTAAAAAAGTAAACAAGAAACTTATTTTCTTCGAAACGTGCCTTTTTAATTACATTCGTACTAATTTGTATTCATAACATATTGCGAAGCTCTTTTTGAAATTTTGCAATAATTGTCACTTTCACTTAATTAAAGTATAAGTGAAAATGGTTCTCCTGCCTTGCATATTAAATACTACACTGGTACAAAATGAACTTAAAAATACAGTAAGTTGATGTATTTAAAAACATTACTAATTAAATGTATTATATTATTTACACGTACATAGTATATACATATTTAAAATGAAAATATCTAGTTTCTACGAAGGTTGTTCCAGCATAAATCAAAGGTGAAATGGGATAAGATCGTAGACGGAGCAAGAGCGAAACTTGCCTATATTTAACATAATTCAAACAAAATTGTTATTTTTAATTTATAGAAACCTAGAATAAAGTAATATGAAACCAACGTCGCAGATGGGGTTCCATTTTTCTATCTACTTCCCCTATTTAGGCAATTAGTAAGTGAACAACTCATATGAGGTGCACACTTCACATTGTGGTTACCGCCAAAGTGGTTTTTAATGAAATATTTTGTTGTGTGCGATTATTTTTGGTAAGTGTAAAAGAACATTTGTTATATAAACAAATTCAATTGATTCTTTTAAACATATTGAGAAAAGCACTACTCCGGTCTTGCCTCGAAAATATTGATACACGGGGCAAGTGCGGACTACTCAGCAGGGTAAGACCGCACTAGTCCGCACATGCTTCATTTCTTATTCTGTAATTCTTCATTGATGTTATTCTGTAATTTTTAATAGCCGCCATGATTCTAAACTATATTAGAATCGGGGTGATTATACAAAACAGTCCTTTGATGAGGCATTAGATCTGATTAGTGCAAGAGCTACAAATACCTACCGCGCTAACAAAAAATACAAAATAACGCTAACTACAATTACCGACCGCTTGAAAGGAAAACGTTGTGTGAAATCAAAATCACTTGGGAGAACCACTGCTATTTCAATCGAAACCGAAAAACGTCTTGCTAAAGGTCTTTTGACAATGGAAAAGTGCGGTTTTGGATTGTCCAGGCGTGAGGTACTGGGGCTGATTGGTCAGTTTGTAAATACCAACAAACTCAAAACCCCGTTTAAAGACGGTGACCCTGGCGAAGATTGGTTTCTTGGCTTTAAAAAGAGAAAGAATTTATCAATAAAGAAACAATAAAGTGTTGAGATTGCTCGTAAAAAATGCTGCAATCCTTTTGTAATTGACGAGTATTTTACGTTACTGGAAGCTATGATACAGGATCTCGGATTGGAAAACAATCCGTCAAGAATTTGGAACCTGGATAAATCTAGTTTCTGTACAGATCCGTCAACAAAAGTAGTTGGCCGTAAAAACTTGCCATGTACTCGCACAGTTACTGCTCCTGGAAGAGAGAACATTACGGTTCTAATGTCAGCTTCTGCTTCGGGAAAAAAAGTTACACAATTGATTATTTTTAAAGGAAAAGATATCTGTGATCGGTGGTATGCGCCAGAAAATGCTGGATATCCTGAAACAACCTATGCGGCAACTACCAATGGATGGATGGAGACAACGGTATTCGAAAATTATTTTCAAAAAAGTTTTTTGAGAGCTATTGGGCCCGACCGCCCGGCTTTATTAATATATGATGGTCATGCCACTGATATAAGTATCAGATTGATAGAAATTGCTACCGAAGCAAATGTAACAATACTTAAACAATCTCATATATCAGTAATGCGCTGCAACCTTTAGACATAACTGTCTTCAAATCGTTAAAAACTTCGTGTAAAGCTTCCAAAGGGAGAATTTTCGAAAATAATTGGGGAAATTTGGAAAGATTTAAATGAGGATATCATCAAGAATGCAAAAAAGCTGGAATTTGTCCATTTTCTAGGAATGTCGTTCCGGACTCCATGTTCAGCGCTATTCTCCGAAACAGTGGAAGGAGCTATACGGAAAAGAAAAAAAGTTCATACTGAAATGGATGAGAACCAGGACCCAAATATTTTGTTAATTGAATAAGCAGTTTTGTATTCACCAATACTGTTCGATTATGCTCCCGAAGAAATAATGGACGTCGCGGATATTGTGGAAAAGGTGTTAATCGAAGAAGCACGAACCTGTTGTAATATTACCACAAAATTCAACAAGCACATCCCCGTTTGTTGAAAAGCACAAGATAGTCATATTCGAAGATCTTCTTTTAGAGACACTAAAAACAAACTTTTTGATAAGTGTTCGAAATAAGAAAAGAAAAGTTGCAAAAGGCGCTGAAGTAATTACATCCGAAGAAGCGAAGTAAAAGCTGATTCAAGGAAATCAAGTTAAAGGAAAATTCATAGATCAAGCACCAAAATCACTTCTTCCGAAGAAGAGAATAATTTATGCTCAATCTGCAAGTGTGATTTCCGGTGCTACATTAACAAAAAAGAATGGATACAATGCATAAGTTGTATGGAATTGTATGGCATATGTAATAAAGGTTCAAAGAAGCGCCAATATGAATGTGAAAGATGTATTGATAACGATTAAGATGTAAAATCAATTTCAAAAATTCATATTTTAATGTTATACCAACTTTTTAATAAAAAAATGTAGTTTTTTTAAATATATTTATCTTTCTTTTCGCTGTCTTTTATTTGACTAAACTTTAAAAAAAATCTACTTATCTTTAAAAATGTGTAACTCTTAAACTAATGGACATATTTTAATGCGAAAAAAAGCATTTTGTAGCTTGCTTGCTGAACAATTCTGATCTTGCCACATAGCATAAGGAATACGGCTATACACATTTTAAATGTGCATTTACCGTTTTGCCCCGTTTTCGGGGCAAGTGCGAAGCAGTTGACATTTTTGACAATTTTCTATAAAAATAAAAATATTCAAATGAAATTGGCGTTTATATCAATGTTAATTAAAGAGTAAAACTGAGTTATTTATTAATATCTATGAATGTTAAATAATTATAGAACGAATTAAAGATATTTTGATTGAAAATCAAACTTACGAAAAACTGGTCCGCAGTTACCCTACTCCACCTTATTTGCTGTAAATTATTGAGCAACAAAATTAAATCTGCATTTATACATAATTATCGAATAGCGACAAAGCTTTTCAATAACTGTTTCTACAAGATAGTACAGCTCCCGAGGCAATTAGTTTTAACAAAATGTTGGAACTCCTATTGTGCTTTGTAATTCTTTATCGCATCTTTAAATTGTTATTTCTTGCTGTAAAGCTAAATTTCTGAAATTCTTAACGAAAACAGTATTGAAGGCATCGTGGAACTTTGCAACGAGAAATTTCTTTGTTCAGTTAACATGTACACTATGATCGTAAATATACAATAACGAAATAAATATTAATCTGTTATCGGTTAAGGTAGAAAACACTGTCTGTGAATTAGATGCTCGCAACCGAAGAAAAAATATATTATATGTGAAGCATGTAATCGCTCATAAGAGTTTGGCAGAAATAATGGACCTAGCATTAAATGGGTTGGATCTCAATTTGAGCAGATGTTTCAAAAAGTCTAAACCATCAAACAGTGTTATTTTGTACGTATTAACAAATTCAAAACTACAGGCAATGTTAATATGGAACGAAAAGGCTCGTCAGGAAGCAAGAAGAGCGTTCGAGTAAACGAAAATCATAAACGAGTAATGCTGCAAATCTTACAATCACTGAGAAGAAGCATACAATGAACTGCTTTAAAATTGGATATAAAAAGAGAATCTGTGCGTTTAATGGTCAAGGATATAGGTTATTTCTTCTACAAAGTTCAAAAGCACCTTAAACTGAACCAAACTCATAAAACACAATGTTTAGTTTACTGTGCTCGGATCCTGGCTTACATTTATGAAGATAATGAGTTCTTGACTAATGTCTGGGTTTCAGATGAGTCCCATGTTTTGCTTTCTGGTCATATTAACAGGCAGTTTTAGAAGAATTGAGTTTAGTCCTTCTTAGTAACTCATTGAAACACTACCATATGGTGTGCAGTTTCTGGAAATGGGATTATCCACTATTATTTCAAAACTAATCATAAAGAGCGAACTGCCACCGTCAACAGTGAAAGATATCAGCAGAAAGTTCTGATACCTTTTATAGAGGTCCTCAGATGATTCTGTTGATCAAGAAATCTGTTGTTGCATTGACAGTGGTTTTAGCAAGACGCTGCGGAATTACACCACTGGTCAATCGTTGAGAATGATTAGGGATCATTTTGGTGACAGAGTCCGGTATGACCGGATTGCGGCGGTGGTTCGTTTTCCCTAATAATCACGACCGGATTGCGGCCAGCACCAAAATTTTACCCCGTGGTACATACGACCGGACTGCGGCTAATTACGGATAATCACCACTACGGCTAAGCACCGTAATCTTCTTATCTTTTACTAAGTATTTCTGCAATTTGCACTAATTTGTACTAACTTAAATAAATCTATTCATAACAGAAAGTATAGACAGAGGTTGGCTTATTTAGAAGAAACAACAAATTGCTACAAAGAAAAGAAAATTTCGAGGATGTGCTTTGTGCAAAGAGCATCCTACCATTTTGCTAATAATTAGATTTAAATAGACTTTTATATCGTATAATTTCAGTTTATGTCGTTGGTCTCTGTATTCTGTATGTAATTATTGCATTAAAATATTAAATTAATTTGTTATACAAAGTTTGTGTTTTATTTAATATCCAATAGGTACCTGGGTCAGTATCGCCGCAGTCCGGTCGCTACCTTTTTAAAACCCTTTTGAGTCCCTTATTATAGAATTGACCTTCGCATAGCCCGGACCTTAGTCACCCCGATGCATGCACTTGGGGCATGATGAAAACAGTAATTTTTCAAAACAATCCACCCACTAGAATTTCGGAATTAAGAAGGGCAATTATTCGTTTCTTCCGAACTTTACAACAAGCTACATTTAAAAACGTGGTACAAAATCTTCAACACCGCCTTGAGTTGTGCGTCCAACAGAATAGTGGGCATATACAGCATATCATTCGCCATTATAATAGATATTAACTTCGTCAATTTTGTTAAATTAAGTTAGCAAAAAATATTTTTTTCAGTATATATCTGGTTATTACTGGTCATACTGTAGTGGTATAAAAAAGATTACTTTTCCAAACTTATTCAACGGAAATCACATAGGTTAACTTTCACTTTCTAAAATACTTGTTTAATATTATAACTTTTAATTTATTTCATTGAGTTTCAAACATTCATTCAGAACATAAATATTGAAAAGAAATTGTATTCTCGTCGATATTCTGCTTGACTACATTAATCAATTACATTGATATACCGTCTTATAGCACGTTTCATAACTATTCTATTAATGATATTGTCTTTAACACTGTTGGACGTTCTGCTAATTATATTATGCTTTTAATTACTTCTTAATTTTGATGTGCCTTTTCCAAACTGTTATTGGTTAGTCCCTAATTGATTCTAGTAACCATCCTTCATCCCAGCGATTCCTTTAAAAGATATAATCTTTTAGAAATATAAAGTTTATATTACCAGTTCTCAGTACGCATAGTGCATTCGTGACATTATTTTCAACAATTCCTTGTAAACCTATTTCAGCAATTTTATTACTTTCTTCTTATTATTCATTATTTCATATACAGGGTGTCCAGAAACTCTCCTGACAAACGAAGACCGGAGTTTCCTCAGATAATTTTAAGACAATTAAACCCAAATTCACCTAGTCCGAAAATGCTTCCTAGGGGAGCTAGAGTTCTTTGAAGATGGCGCCTTGTATTTATTTTTTTTTAAATTCCTCCAGAACGCTTCTATTTAGAAAAACAAAAACTGGTATGCTTATTTATCCTCCAGAGATGAATCGATTCCATCAATTACGAATTTCTAGTACCGGTCATAGGCGTCCGTTTTGGGTAGGTCAACGGTTATTTTAAGGCATAACTTTTTTGTGTTTAACTTTTAAGCATTTGTGACACTAGATTATTAAATTTTCAGGTATTCCAGTACTAAAATGTACTCTTACTTTAAGTCGGTAGGATACACCGCTTTCTAGAAAAATCGATTTGTAAATTTTTCGTTTTTTCTTCATTAGAGTTCAATTTTTTATTTTTCGCAATAGTTAGCTCTGAACTGCCAACAGAAGTAAAACCTACGTTTTTCATTGTCAAATTGTTGTCAGTTCGCGAAGTTTATCTTTTCAGTTTTTACTTTGTGTTATTCAAACACAACGATTTCAATTTAAAAAAAAATGTTTTTTACTAATGAGGAATACGCCGATATGCATTTAGTTTATGGCGAAATGAGGTGTAACGCTCGAGCGGCGCAACGTAGATACGCTGAAAAATTTCCCAATCGTCAGCATCCCACTCACTCAACACATACAGCTCTTCATCAACGATTAAGAGAAACAGGTTCAGTGGTCCCAAAAAATAATGAAACAGGGAGACATAATGATGTAACAGCAGAACATGAAGATGTTATTTCAATGGAAGTTGAGGAAAATCCAGAAATTAGCGTTCGAAGACTATCTGCCATGTACACCACAATTTCAAAATCTTCCGTAGGAAATATCTTACACAAAGAAAATTTATATCCTTTTCATTTTACAAAGGTGCAAGCACTACTAGAAGGAGATTTTCCTGCTCCCGTAGAATTCGCTAGATGGTTACAAAATCAGAAAAATTAAGATGAAGATTTCTTCAGGAACATTTTGTTTGGTGACGAAGCTACATTCTCAAAAAATGGAATTTTTAATGCACATAATGCACATTATTATTCGTACGTTGGTGACAATCCCCACGTTGTTCAAGAATTTAAGCATCAGCATAGGTTTAGCATAAACGTCTGGATAGGAGTAGTTGACTATTATCTACTTTGACCTGTGGAATTACCTGCTCGTTTAAATGGTGCTGATTACTTACATTTCCTGCAAAATATTTTACCTGATTTGTTAGATGAGGTGCGTTTAAATATTCGGCAAAACTTATGGTTTCTACAGGACGGCTGTCCGGCCCACTTTAGCAGGAATGTACGACACTTTCTAGATAATAACTACGAAGACCATTGTATTGGAAGAGGCGGTCCAGTTGCTTGGCCAGCAAGGTCGCCGGATTTGAATCCTTGCGATTATTGTGTTTGGGGATACATAAAAGCATTTGTTTATTCCTTTCCGATACAAAATCGCGCACAACTCTGGCTAAGGATACAAGATGCTTGCAACGAATTTAGGAATAACTTTGGAATTTTTGCAAGAATTCGGCGTTCTCTAAGCAAAAGGGTAAACTTATGCATAGAGACTAATGGTCATCACATCGAGCAACTTTTGTAACAATCTAGCTTTGATACTTGTTCTTTTTTTGTTAGTTTCGTTCCATTGTAATAAATAATTTGTTTAATTTATTAAATTAATTTTCATCCATGCCTTGATAGTCCAAGCCAACTTCGTCGCTAAATATAAGTAGGTACATAATAAATTGAACTTTAATGAAGAAAAAACGAAAAATTTACAAATAGATTTTTCTAGAAAACAGTGTATCCTACTGACTTAAAGTAAGAGTACATTTTAGTACTGGAATACCTGAAAATTTAATAATCTAGTGTCACAAATGCTTAAAAGTTAAAGACAAAAAAGTTATGCCTTAAAATAACCGTTGACCTACCCAAAACGGACGCCTATGACCGGTACTAGAAATTCGCAATTCATGGAATCGATTCATCTGTGGAGGATAAATAAGCATACCAGTTTTTGTTTTTCTAAATAGAAGCGTTCTGGAGGAATTTAAAAAAAAATAAATTCAAGGCGCCATCTTCAAAGAACTCTAGCTCCCTTAGGAAGCATTTTCGGACTAGGTGAATTTGGGTTTAATTGTCTTAAAATTATCAGAGGAATCTCCGGTCTTCGTTTGTCAGGAGAGTTTCTGGACACCCTGTATATTCATAACTCTATTTTTCTTCATTTATTAATTTTTATGTATACGTTCTAAACTACATATAAGGGTAAATTTTTTGGTTCATTTTATTTTATTTCACTTCTACTTCTTCTACTTCTACTTCTACTTCCACTTCTTTGGATTGGACAACATTAAGACCAGACACTTGAGGAAAATGCTGATTGGACCACTCCAAATAGGTCTCTCAGTTCCATTCTGTTGGTCTTGTATCCTCGATAAAAAGTTTTCAAATACGCACGGAAAAAAAAGAAGAAAATATGAGAAAATATTTTTTTAAGACGGTCTGCATGTATAGTGTAAGTGTGTGTGTGTGTGTCCTTCTACGTAAGTTTTATGCTATCGACTGTTATTTAAACGAAAAATGCATTTACCGCTGAAACTTAAATGTTACGTATTTGTACCTATCAATGATGAGTCCGGCTAATATTGTATCATTTTAT
Source organism: Melolontha melolontha (assembly GCA_935421215.2). Taxonomy (NCBI): domain Eukaryota; kingdom Metazoa; phylum Arthropoda; class Insecta; order Coleoptera; family Scarabaeidae; genus Melolontha; species Melolontha melolontha. The sequence goes on along the minus strand of OW285237.1, from coordinate 158,509,243 downwards.
TATTATTTTTTTGGTGTTGTCTCCCTACATCAATATGGCTTACAATAATAATAAATTAGTAGACAGGGTGTTGATGTGTGTTTAATGCAAACAGAATGTTGCAATAGCTCGGCGACAACATGTTAATAGACAATTGCCAGCGAGACCTACCTTTGGACAATTACTTCACCGATTAACAGATACTGCAAGAGGAAAAGCTATTTAATTTAATATTTTGTAATCGGATATCTGAAGAAGTAGGTGAGAAAGTATTTTTTATCATTTATGAATGTGTTTACATAAAGCGAAAATTCATCGACCATTAAACCAAATCGTTGTTTTTGCACATCTGCTAGCGTGTAGATAGAAACAATTTTAGAATGACCAGTCTGATAATAAAAATCAAACGAGGGCATATTCATTTACTACGTTGTTTTTTGGTAAAGGTCACTGGACTTTGTGTTTGAACTAACTAAACAGCGACTTCTTCTGCTTTGTCACTAACCTACCTCAACACAATGTGTACTGTCTAACATAAAAACGTTGGTTTTTCTCAAAAATTTACACAATTAAAATCTTTTTTTTGCGGATAATGAAACGCTTGACGTACATATACATACTGTTTATATTATATCAACGAATGAACAAACAACCTGTATGTAGAGACCTTTATCAGTTTTACAATTTGCTACGTCGTTTTGTTGTTTTTTCTTTATCGTCCTGCGATGCGTTAGCAAACATAGACTATAACATGAACCGTCTTCTGTTGTATTGACAATAGTGACGAAACCTATCCTGCGAATATTATTCGAAAGCATTGGTATAATTCGTTAAAATTAGAAATACATATGCCCACTGCTAATGTTAAGTTGACGTACAATTATTCGTCTACCATTCAGATTAATAATCTTAAGAAATAATCTTTTTTGGAATTCTGCTCGTTAAGATAAATACAATTTTAGCTATAAACTTTTGCAAACTACTTTTAATAGTTATACCTGGTGATGTATGTGCCTCTGCCTTCCATGGTAATGCGAAGATTCTGGATCCGAATTTCCATTGCTTGAACTAGGTGTCGTTGCATAACATTGATTATCGAATAAGACATTGTCTGAAGGCGGTGATAAATCTCCACAACCTTTTTCTAATTCTAAATATAGACCTCCTTTGCCAGGATATCTAGCACCAAGTTCGTGTGAAGATCTAGATTAGAAAAAAATTAAAATATTAGAACTAAATCAGGCAAATCAAATGCGCGTAATTTAAATATACTAAATATTAACTGCTTTATATACCAAAAATTTTCTCATGTTCTTTTTCACCAACTCGATAACAAAAATTAAATTAGTTTTCAGAGCTATTTTTATTTGATTTTCTTTGGATTGTTTTTCGAAATATCTTTTACATCTTCCTTATTAAACTAAATAATTCGTTTGACCCCCTATATGGTCAGAATGATTTTTATACTCTCAACCAATATAAGTTAGAATGAAAAATGAATTTTTATTGAACTGTAATTCCATCCGTTGAGTTCCATGAGTTATACTTGTGTTTTATCTTGTTAGAATTAAAGAAAACATCAAAAATCTGTATAGTTTAAAAAATTTTTCTTTTATCAAGTATCTTGGAACTAAAATAAAGAAGTCATATAGATCTAAACAAAAATCACGCCAATGTGTAAAGACAAATATTTGTTGAGAATAGAATTGGATAAATAAAAACTGGAAATAATTCATTTAGATCACAATGTAATTGCAGAATTTACAACATTGCAAAAATTATAATTGACTATAAGGAATTGATGTTACATAAATGAAGGTTTGAAATGTTTAAATAATAAAGTAGTCTTTTTTTATCAAAAATAATACACAATTCACATAACGTAATTGTAATAATAGTATCATTAAAAGTACATGTTACTGTATTTTATTAATTAATTTACCTAGATCCTGAGAATCTTGAATTCTGTGCCATTGCAGATCTAGGATGTGGATGCCCTGATTCTGGTTCTGAATGCCTTCCGCCATTTCCATGTCTATGATAATGGGTATTATAGATATTATACCTCCTCCTTCCCATCTCTGGAGATGTAACAGGACTCTCAACACTCGGCATGGGTTTTAACATTCGCTTTAGAGTATTACTGTCCAAACTAATACCATTCTCCCTATTCATGTCTTCCGTGCTTTTAGACTTGCTTCTTCTAGAGCCAATTGCATTATTCATCATATTGTGATGATGTACTGCTCTTAATTCAGCATCTCTGACCATATCTATGTCTGAGTAATCAACTGATTTTGTATTAGTCAAAACGTGATGTTCTCTTAGCGATGGTGGCCTTGTTGAAGTAGAAGATGTTTTCGTGTTAGACTGAAGAGTTCCCCCTGCTTGTGTTCCTTCGGACTTAGATGATTCTGTAGTTTGGGTTTGAGATTGAGTTTCCGTTTGACTAACCTGTTGGTAAAAATAGTTACATGTAATTTAGAATATACAGCGCAATCGATCTTTAATAAGCGAATTTCAAGTAGGATAATAGAAAAGTAAGTACCTTCTCAGAGTGAAATCGTTTATTGCATATTTTCTAAACACTTATTTTTTGGAATGAGAAATCTTTTTAAACTGACCTGTGAGCCAACATTGTTCTGAGTACCAACGGAAGCAGTTACTGTTTTTGGTCCTGTCGCTGTATTCGATGTCATGGTACTTGTTTCTTGTGACTGCTGTTGAATAGCTCGATCTCTAGTTTGTCTCACTTGACTTCCTTCTCGTTGTGTTCCTTTTGTATCTATACAGATAAGATATTGTAAAATATTTGTACTATTGACGCCAGGAGATTCTGGAAGCACATATTTTGAAGGAAGTATAATTTAACTTCTTTTACATTTTACATAATTTTTAGGAGTAATTTTTGGTTCCAAATGGGAAGAGAAGTATACTCGAAAAAGTACAAAATTATTTGAAGAAACGTAGTGTGTAAAAGTAAATAGAAATGCTGAATGGAAAGCCTTTCCCGTTTCAAGAAGTTTAGAAGTTAATAATATAGTTATAAATTAGTATTCTATGGTGGATTATGAAAAATTCATGAAAAGTCATATCTATCCCGGAACGTAATAAATAAAACAAGCAACGAAACGTTACATAAAACCAGTGATTTAAACTGTTTATTATACCTGAAATTGAAATATTTTCAATGACTTCGAAATAAGTGAACACGTCTGTTTCGTGATAAAACGAAATATTTTATATTGTATATACCGCGATATCATAAAGTTTCTGGGTCCAAGATGGCATTGAAATAGAAAATATATGTCTGAACTTTATCCATATTATCATACTGGTAACTTAACCTTAATTTTTGAAAATTATTTTGATAGTGTCATCGTGACATCAATAAATATGTCATTTGATTTAATAAAGATACAATAAAACAACAAGCTCAGCTTGTATTCAAAATTTTATTAATAAAAAAAGGCAAAATTAAAGCAAATGTTGAAATTGTTGTCCATTATTTTCAATTCCCAATGTGACACGCCTTTTCATGCTGTTAAAGGCATTTTGCAGCATTGCGGGCGATATTAATGCACATTCGTCAATAATTCTTTGTTGCATATCTTGCAAATTAGCAACAGGAGTTTTAAATATTCTATTCTTTAGGTGAGGAAACACGGAAAAGTCCATAATTGTCAAACAAGGTGATCGTGGTGGAAACTCAACTTCCGTATGTAAACTTATGATCCGATCGTCAAAAAACTCACGAAGAAAAGCAATATTTTCTCGTGTTGTGTGTGCCGTTGCACCATCTTGTTGAAAGTATCCATATTGCAATTCATCATCATGCAACTGTTCAATAAATTCATTCAGAATGTTTGTGAATGTTTGTGAAATTAAAAAAAAATAGGGCCAACAACTCTGCGGCGAGAAACTGCTAGCCAAACACCAAGTTTCGCATTATGGAGAAACGATTCAATAAAAATATGAGGATTTTCACTACTCCACATTCGAGTATTTTGGGAATTGACATACCCCGAGAGATGAAACCATGCTTCATCAGAGAAAAATGACAAATTTAGCAGGTCATCATCTTCTATTAAGTTATTTGCAAACCACTGGCAGTACCCACGACGTCTAGGGTAGTCTACCGGCAAAATAGCCTGATGTGATCGCATCTTATGCGGATGCATTTGTAAGTTTTTCTTTACAATTTTCTGACATGTTCCATAAGAAAGTCCAATCTCTTGAGAAAGGCGTTTCAAAGGTTTTGTGGGTTCATTTACCATACGTTGACGAACATCATTTATAACTTGTTCCGAACGAACAGTTGGTCTACCAGTACGTGATTTATGACCCACAGAACCAGTCTCACGAAACACACCAACACAATTGGAAAGGCAATTATAAAAATCTTTGGGAATTACAGCTAACTTTGGAAAGTGCTCTCTAATATCATCCAAACATGCACGTTGACTGTACACTCAAATTCCATCAATTCGCACTCCACTCCGAAAATAGGCTTCAATCATGTACGCTTTTTGCACTATTTTGTAAACCATATTTGAATTTACTCGAATGTGCTATGTTTCAAACTCGACGTTCAAACTTGCTTTCAGCAATTCTAACACATTAATGGATGACAGATAATGTCACTGTCAAAATAATTTACAAAACAGAGTTATAGTTCCTAACTTAAGTTCAGACATACAATTTATATTACAAAGCCATCTTCGTCCTAGAAACTTTATGATATCACGGTATTTATTATGTATATCATGTATATATCACCATTAGATATTAGTAAATTTAGTATAACAGAATTAAAGAATAACATTTCAAACTTTATAAATATTCAACGTCCATTTTCAAGGGTAAACCACTATATACAACGTATTTTTATTAACATATTCAAAATTGTAATATTTTCCTTAGATTCAAAGAAGAATTTACATTTACTAATCTCTATTACCTGCTTTATACATTTAGACCGTTTCTTTATTGCCTAGTGTAATTAGTGAACAATTTAAATAGACCTTTCAATACCTGCTATTATTAATTATATTAATGAACATAATAGGCTCAAGATATGCAAATATGCATGTATCATAAAAATCTATTATATATGAAACGATCAGATAGAAATACAATTAAGAAGATTTATGACATCCTATTTAATACGTAATTAGGAATTCTATTTTATTATATTTACTTATCAGTAAGACCTTTAAGAGTATCGGAAACATTGGGTACTGTTTGCATATATAATAGATACAATTTCTAAAAAGTAATAATGTAGGTATAGCAAACGCCAATTAAGTTGGCGCGAGGAGGGGTAAGTTCGCGCAGGATCAGAAGTAGTGGGGAGATTTGTATTTGGTTTTACATCAAATGTCAGATAATTCTAACCTCTCAGCGTGTATCACTTTATGATCCCCTAGCAAAGATATTATGTTCCGTCAAACGTCAATGACAAATGTATTCTGACAATTACATGAGTAGTGGGGGAGGACGTTTTTAAAAACGGCTTCTGCGCACCCCCTCCTCGCGCCAACTTAATTGGTGTTTGCTATACATTCCACAACAATTATGTAAAACCTACACATACATTTTAGTTATGTTAGGGTAGGGGTAGTGATATATTTTATATATATACTTGCAACACAGCAGTCATAGAACAACTTACGACGAAATATCGTCAAGCGAAGCCGGAAGAAATGGCCGGGCGAATTATTACGATAACGAACTTAAAACTAAATCCCAACGTCGTTGAACTCTGGCCACCTGAATTACTTCAACAAACACAGGCGATAATCGATGAAACTCACAGCGAAAGTGGCGTTCAAGAACTACTACGGGCTTCACCGAGTTTATTTGTTATAAACCCAGATCAACCGAAGATACAAGTAGAAATAACAGATCCCGAACCGACTAAAAAAGAAAAACACCACAGAAAACAGAACATGAATCATCCGGAAAAGAAAATCGAAGACTTCATCTACCCTAAATTTACAAAGAAGCTGAAAACAGACGAAACAACTACACCGATCGAAACAAAAAACACCTACAGTGCTCTTGAAACCAAACCCGAGGAAAAGATGGAACAAGAAGAAACTGAATTCACTCCACAACCGTCAACTTCAGGTAGCACACCCAGGGTAAGTGACAAAACAAACACTACACAAAACACAAACACCGAAACACGCAAAACACACAAAATTGTACCAATCATAATAACAGACAAAGACAAATGGGCACATAGACGACAAATACTTAAGACACACTTCATTAACACCGTACAAAACAAGCTTGTGAAACCTGGTATACACATCGAACCTAAAACTGACGAAGACTACCGTACACTTAAACACATACTCAACACAGAACACATACAATTTTACACGTTTCAATTACGAAGCGAAAAAACACTAAAGGTAGTTATGCGAGGCATTCCTACATTTATCACAGACAGTACAAACAAATTGACAGACCAAGGCTACCCGACATTAAAAATCAAACGAATGAACGGTAAACACGGCATACCTGCACCACTTGTTTTAATCGAACTGACGAGACATTATAAATCAATTTATAACATACACGACTGGTGCGGACTCACAATTAAAATCGAACCATTAAACAGACGGACAGACATAATGCAATGCCACAAATGTCAGACATTCGGACATCAACAAAGACACTGTAACGTACACTAAAAATGTATGAAATGCGGAGACGAACACTCAACACACCTATGTACAAAACCCAAAACAACACCACCAAAGTGTGCAAACTGCGGTGGTCCTCACTTATCTACTTTCCTTAACTGTCCTAACAACCCAAATAACCCTGTAAACAAAACCACACCCAAACCCAATTACATACCAGCACCACCCCCAAGAACTAACCCCTGGACACAAAAACAAAATAACACAACACCTAACACAATTGACGAATTAGCACTTGCCTTAGGCAATATGCTAATAACATTACACTCTACAAACGCAACAACACAACAGATACAATACTTTGTAACACAAACACAGAAAATAATTACTCTTTACAACAACAAACAGTAAACACACACATGACTGAAACGCAAAAGACCGATGACCAGTGACTTAAACGCAAACACACAGACTAAACACACGCAACACAGGACCGCACAAAAACACACAAAAACACACGATTATTTATTAATCAGACAGAAACACGTCACAACCCTGGGAGATGCGAAACAGTGGAGTGGAAATGGGAGGCAACTTCGACCACAAAACAAAATCAAAGGACTCATATACAGTCATAGATATAGAACATAATCATTCATACAGAACAGAACACAACATACATTCATACAATACATACAACAATCATTCAGTAAAGAATTAATTTTAAGTTTACATAAGTGCTACATTGTGAGAATTATCTTATGAAATTAGGTTTAAGTGTTTTTTTGTAAAATAAATGAAACATTCAGAAAATACACCAATTTTCAATATAACTACCACCAACCAAAATAAATAACTAGCTTATACGGAAGTTACGCCCGTGACCGGTGGATCAAATACAAAACGTATACATGTTCCTTCGAGAATCGAGTACAACGCAGCATTCGGTACTTTGAGCCATATATAACGGTCCTTCAAACCAGGAGGCACAAACAATAACTAAACGTTCGTTACTAGCACGTATTAATGCGAAATAACTGAAATTGTGCATAGAAAGCCTATGGTACGCTCAGTGTGTACATCCCCATTCGCCATCGACCGACACACAGGTTGAAAAGGGGATTCCCCAAGTCGTCGTGACGAATTCAACTAGGGCATATCTTAGGGGTAGTACTTATATTAGAAATACTTTGAAAAAATTATGCAAAGGCTTATTTTTTGGTTGGGTTTTATTTTCGGGGAATCACTATATTAATTCTAAAATATGAATTCGTAAAAATAGTAATCTTATATGGAACAAAAATATAGTGTATTACAAAAAAAAACAATCACTGGAGATGTGGAAATGTGAAATATAAAAACATTCCTTGCAGAGCAAAAGAAGAAAGATCTGAAAAATATAATAAAAGATGAGCTCATTGGATATTACGGTCTGGATAGGAATATATAGAGAATCCGAAAGAAAATTACAAAGTTATTTGTAGAGATACGATCGGGAAAAACAGAAGAATAAACTATGAAGTTTAAAGTGACCCTCTTAGTATAAAGCAATAAGTTTAGAGAGTGATTGGTAACCACCTTTATCAAACTCAATATATTGACTAATTGATATAAAACAAACGGAGAAGTTTAATTTACAGCAGCAAAATAAATAAATAAAAACTATATTTCAGACAAAAAATATAAAACTCTCTCTAAAGTAATTAACAAAAAGTACAAATCGAAATCTTTTTTAATATTTTGTAGATTATACTCAGCTATTAACCATATTTGAAAGCAGCATCAATCAGAATATTCTTAATTTTCTAGAGAACGCTGGACTTAAAAAACATAAAAAAATTTAGTCCTATATTATATGGAACTATCAGAGGTCATTTTATTTCGCCAAAGCTACAAGTAGCCAATACTATAAAAAAGTTTTACACCATCTCCCGTACATTGACGCAAGCACAAACTGTGTTCTGCATTCTTTTATACACATATACATCCACTTTTACATTCTCTTCCTTATCATCGAGAAAAATAGATAGTATAGTGTAAAAAAGACTTACAGATTGACATCATTTACTGTTCCTAGGCTATTACAGGAAAACAATTTGGAGGTATATGTATATTTGACAAATTTCGATAGGGATTAAAAATTACTATGCACAAATTACATATCTTTCCTAGTTAATATATTTTTATTTTACTTATTTAGATACACTAATAACTAGATTTTATTTTATTAACGGATGTCCCAACAGGTGCCCCAACAGGAACTTAAATTTCACATTATTTTCAAATAAGGTAACTTAGCAACCTAATATTTGGTATATGTCATCTATAAACTTGTAAAAGTCATCATGCAACGTTTCACGACTGAAGAACGTATCCAAATTGTTCAAATTTATTATGAAAATGGTCGTTCCATTACGAACACAATTCGTCGACTACGCGTTGTTTTTCATCAGAATCATATTCCCAGCAATACGGCAATTAGAAATTTAATGGCAAAATTTGAGCGAACTGGTTCTGTTCACGATGTAAAGACACCACTACGTCCTCGTAACGTTCGGTCAGTTGAAAATATCGCTATGGTGAATGAAAGTGTTACCGAAAGTCCAAAAACTTCAATTCGTCATCGGTCACAGCAATTGGCCATCTCAAGATCATCTCTGCAACGAATTTTAACAAAAGACCTTCGGCTACACGCATACAAAATCCAGTTAACACAAGAATTGAAGCCCAGGAACCATCGCCACCGCCGTATCTTTGCCAATTGGATTTTGGAGCAAACTGATTTTGATGACGAATTCTGTAAGCGAATCATATTCAGTGACGAAGCCCATTTTCACATAGGGGGTTACGTAAATAAACAAAACTGCCGCATTTGGGGGCGTGAAAATCCTCGAGAGATTATTGAAAAACCCATGCACCCACTACGTGTCACTGTATGGTGCGGTTTCTCGGCCAATGGTGTTCTTGGACCTTACTTTTTTGAAAATGAGAATGGAGAAGCAGAAACTGTAAATGGGGAGCGGTATCGACAGATGTTGAATAACTTTCTATGGCCTCGTTTGGAAGATATGGACCTCATGGCCACTTGTCACACTGCCAGGGAAGCTCTAAATTTACTGCAGGAGAAAGTCCCTCGCCGTGTGATTTCTCGTAATGGTGACGTGGATTGGCCTGGAAGATCCTGCGACATAACACCGCTGGACTTTTTCCTTTGGGGTTTCCTTAAGGATCAAGTCTACACAAATAATCCACAGACAATTGATGAATTAAAAAATAACATTCGTGCGGCTATTGGCGAGATTAACTTGCATATGTGTGATAAAGTCGTTGAAAATTTTAAAAAAAGAATCGCTGTGTGCAATAGAAGTCACGGTGGACATTTATCCGATATCTTGTTCCACATATAATTTTAGGGTTTCTATTTTATGTTTACGTTAATAAATCGTTGAATTTCTAAATACTACGCATGTTATTTGGAATTTAAATCTCCAAGTTCCTGTTGGGACACCTTATATATACAATATTGAAATAATGCGATTAACGGTATAAAAAAAATTACATATTTTGCATAAAATTAGCCTTTAGTTCCTATTTTTAGTTTGTATGCATAAAGTGAATATTTTTTACATTTTCAACATAAAATTGCATATTTTTGATGAAACGACCAATGTTCGTGGGTTGTTATATTGCAAATTTATTAGTTGATCTTCTTAACCAAAATATTTTGCCAAAATTTTGCCAAAAATCTCTTTTAATCAGTTCGAAAGAATTAGAGAAATCCATTAGTGTAGAAATTGTTCGCTTTGTTAATGAAAGTTTAATGAATGTTTTTGCTTCAGATATTCTGCCGACTCACAAAATTCTTCTTTTCGTCACAGATCCGGCAGCGCATAGCATAGCAGGGGTAAATATAAAATTTTTTAACAAAAATTTAATCCACGTTACTTGTCTAGTGCATGGAATAAATAGAGTTTGCGAGGAAATTAGTGGTTAATTTCCTTTAGTTAATTCTTCAACTTCAAACGTAAAAAAATATTTAAGACGACACCTCCACGAGACTATAAAGTACGAGTCTACGAGTATATAAGGAAAAATTTCGGAATGTTCCTATAACTCCTGAACCGGTAGTTATCCGATGAGGAACGTGGTTAGACGCAGACATATTCCACGCGAATAACTATAATTATATAAAAAAAACATTGTATTAAATTTTTCTGATTTAGCTGATTATAAAATCCAAAAGTTTATTTGAAAAACGAGAGATTCTTGATCGGTCGACGTATATTAAAGCCAATTATAGTTTTTCAAGTGGATTAATAAAAAAATTAGAGACTGACCAAATATCTTTATTAGATTCAATTTCTATTGTAGAACAAGTGAAAATTTATTGAAAAATATTCCAGGTCGAACTGTTGCTGTAATTCAGAATCCTTCAGATGTAATTCAGATTAACGGGTTTAGTTCAGAAAGCGTCAAGTGTAAATAATATTAGTAAGTTTGATTTCAGAATGTGTCAATTGTAATTGAGACTAATAAATTTAAATTCAGAAAGTGTGAATTGAAATTAAGAAATTATCAATTGTAATTCAGAGTAGGATTATTTTTGTTTATAAACACACAAGTTATAACAAAACAAAAACATAAACATAATTATAATAATTAGATTGTTACATATAGGTATGTGTATATATGTACATAGAAAGTTATTGACCAACAGCCATATCTTCCAATGTCAAAGCAACAGCATGAAATGTAGTAAGTGCTGAACGGCACGAGCACAATCTGCTCCAACTATCGTTGTTTAGGCTTGGTCATTAGTTTGTTCCAGATATAATAATCTTTGTTCCCCAACAGAAGGAGAATTTACGTTTGGAATTTGAAGTGTTGATTTAACATTTGCCTTTACTTTTTACTTACTACGACAAACACCACAAGTGTCTTTAAAATTCATTATTTGCACCAAACCTAAGGTATACGCATTGAAATATAACGCAAACAGTTCATAACTGCGCGACACATCAAACCCATACAACTCTTATGAACATGAAATCAGAGTTTTTCAGTTGTGTGAACGAGACAAATATATTCATACTGTCACTTATAGGCTTTATAGGTTATACACGACATACATTACTACATGTAATACCTATAACTTAAGTCAAATTTGACAATTTAAATAAGAACTGTCAAATTTGATAAGACTGGCTTATATTGTTATATTGATAATATGTTAGTGTACGGGTTTTATATGTCTGGCAGTGTACTAACTATGTAAATAAAGAAATTCTGACGTTCTTAATTTTATAAGCCTACTTGGAAACATACTTTAGCATACATCTGTATTACAGTTATTATGTTCTGAATTACAATTGATTTATTCTGGAATTAAAAGTATAAATTGATACATTCTGAAATTAAATTTACTAATCTGATTTACAGCTGACGCCTTCTAAAACTAAACTATCTAAACTGAATTACATGTGACGGATTACGATTTCAATTTTAGGGTTTCTTAATTACGGCTGGAAATGGTGTAGATAATTTTTTTAGTGTTACAATAAAGAATGATGGTTTTCAAAAGTTAATAGAAATATCAAAGACTTTATCATTACCATAAAGTTCGACTGTTAAAGATAACACAGGTCTGCATAAAATTTGTGATGACGTGATTTTTGTTTGTTAAGCTCAGTTTTTATATAGTAATAACTAGAGCTGAGGATGTTTGCGGTATAACCATGGTTATATCATGTAACCATAGTAAATTACTATGGTTACATGATATAACCATGGTTATACCGCAAACATCCTCAGCTCTAGTAATAACTAATTAAAAAACAGTTGGTCTCTACCACCCACAGATTTTTTTTTTGCACAAAAGAAAAAGAAAAAAATATAAAAAAAATCTTATAATAGGCGTTTTAATACATTTTAAAATTAATGTACTACTTCAAATTCTAGGTATTAACCCAAAAATGATGTTCTGTTGTGGTTTTAAAGAAATTTGTTAAATAGGCTCTCATTACCTGATGTAAATATTTTATTACATGTATTAATATTGGACAAGATTTCCTGGAATTTTTACCTGCTAAATCCTATGTATTATGCTTTCACTTTATTAGTACTGCGAAGAAAGATTCCAAGTTTATCACTCCAAACAAAATGTATATTTTAATGTCATTTACTTCATTATAGCTCTGAGTGTCGATCAGTAAACAAGTAAAATTAATTTGTCTTTAGTGGTGTGCGTGGTATTTGATAAATAAACATTGCTTAAAAATATGTCTAGCCGGTGTTGCAAAAACAAACCAGATGATTTCTGTTATATTTGTGGATATTTCGTCTTGAAAAAGTTTAAGAGACCAATTGGTGAATTTGTGAAAAATGCATATTATGCTTATTTGAAAATCAAATTAGGAGATCAAGATAAAGATTGGGCCGCACGTTGTTTGTAAGGTATGTGAAGAAGGTTTAAGACATTGGACCAAAGGGAATAGAAAAAGCCTTCCTTTTGGAATACCGATGGTTTGGAGAGAACCGCAAAATCATCATGAAGATTGCTACTTTTGTCTTTGTGATATTAAGGGGCATAATAGCAAAACTTTGAAACATATTTTGTACCCAAACAATATTAAATCAGCTATCAGACCAGTTCCTCACAGTGATCATGTACCTATACCTATACCCCCCAAAGTACTACAAGAAGATATTGAAACCTCTTCAACTTGCGGCTCCGTACAGATGGATAGTGATTTTGAACCATCAACCTCAGGTCAAAACCAACCTCAGCTATTTTCACAAGTCGAACTGAATGATTGTAAGAGATTTTGGACTTTCAAAAGATCTTTCTGAAGTACTGGGGTCTAGGTTGAATCAAAAAAATTTGCTTGCCCCATAAACTACCTTCAGATCTTCCTTTAGCAGAATATGACAGAAAAACAACCAAACGAAGCTTTTCTGAAAAACGAAAACGTTTTTTTAAGAAGCATAAAGAATAAATAACTATTTCTAATAGTTTCTACGTGCATATTTTTGTATTTTTTTTAATATAATATAAAACTAGGTTATAAATGAAATAAATCGTGTTTTTTTCTGTATTTTTGGATTTTACTGGTTTGAAAAATAACCTTACGTGATACAAAAAAAATAAAAGCAGATTTGAAATCAGCGCTACCCAATTACTAGAAAACAGTTAAAATTTTTAAATCAACATTCACAGAGTTGAAAAATGCAGGCCTGTGTAATTTACGTGTAATTTACATCTGGCGTCATTAAAATATGCACCTACCACTTCAGTTATAGTCGAAAGAACGTTTTAAACATATAAGAATATTCTAAGCGATAGAAGACAAAAATCTAAAAAAGCACTTAACTATTAATTGGTACAATAATAAGTTAAGGAGATCTCATTGTGAATGTGAATAGTTATTAATAATATCTATTCATATAATTCTATGGATGTTACTTAACAATATAATAACTTATAATGTATATAGCTATTAACTGTAATCTTTTACCATATTATTATGTAACGTTCTTATCATATATTATGTAATAATAATTATTTTTTTATATATAAATGTAATTTAGACAACTTTTTGTTGTTTTACTTCTCTTTCCTTGATTTCCAGTAAGCGAAATACATAAAAAATAAAGTGCATAAAAATGCAAAAATGGTAAAAATGAAGCATATATATATAACATATTTTTGAGAAGGACGTAACATATTTATGCGCATATTTAAAGCATTTCTTGTAGATAAGAAACCGAACATTACTAATAACATTGAAAAGAATGTTTCAGCAAATATATAATATATATAATAAAGGTATCATAAAATTGGCCGGAATAGAGTTAATTAAAAATTCCTTTAAGGAACTCTATTTACATCTTACTATGTAGTGAGAGGGCGCCTTGTTGAATATGCAATGCTATCGTGTTTACACAATATTACGTGCTAAGGTAACTTTGTGGGTTCTAAGGGAAATCCGTAGGAAGTAATAAAAACTCAATTAATACCTTGTGTGGTGTTAGTTTGTGTAGAACCGACATTATCGTAAAGACTTGTTGATGAAGTGGCGGCCGTGACTTTATCAGTTCTTGCTTCGGTATCTGTTGCTCTAGTTTGCGCTCTTGGTAGTGTTGATGAACCTATTGAGATATAAAACGAAATTACTTAGTGCTTCTAAAACGAACTCGTCGGAGATACTTTATTATCACTTGAAGATAATCTTATAGGCAACTTTAATTTATCATACTGCAAGTGTTTGTGATAGTTTTATATTAAGAGCTTTTATTAGAAATGGGTTATTATTTGTACATTTTTTAAGCCACGTAATTGGCTGTAACCATTCAAAGATAAACAAATTTTATTAAATAACTTAATAACAATGTAAAGAAAAGATTGAGGCGGTTGCTTACTCCTTATTAAAAGTTACATCTGTAGAAATTTTAGCTGATTATTAGTTGGTTCCGCTAACCTGCCAGTAATGGGTATGTTAATTATGAATTAACTAAATGTAGGTGTAGGTTTCCGCGGTCGTTCTCTAGATGTAGATCTCGGTTTCCGGGTTGGAACCGCGTCGAGTTAGGTGTAATTGCCAACGTTTCGTCCACTGTTTCAATGGACATCTTCAGGGCTGTACGTAATGTTCGTCGTTTCGCAGTAGCTTGAAGAATGCTATGACAGAGACCGGTACAACTTATCTAGGGGGACCAGGTCAGATGGTGGCCTGCTACTGGCTGGGGACAATGAGCCAATGGCATGCGTCGTATGGGCGTGGTGATTCTTAGTAGAGTTCAGTAAGGTTTGCCACGTCTGCCATTCTCACTGCGCCTTCTGCTCGAGCAGTATCACAGCTGAGAGAACATACGACGAAATATCGTCAAGCGAAGCCGGAAGAAATGGCCGGGCGAATTATCACATTAACAAAATTAATAGTGAATCCCAATATGATTGAACTCTGGCCACCTGAATTAGTTCAACAAACGCAATCAATAATTGATGAAACACAAAGCGAAAGTGGCATACAACAACTACTACAGACATCACCAAGTTTCTTCGTAGTAGACCCGGTTCAACCGAAAATACAAGTAGAAATAACAGATCCCGAACCGACCAAAAAAGAAAAACACCACAGAAAACAGAACATCATACATCCGGAAAAGAAAATCGAAGACTTCATCTACCCTAAATTTACAGAAGAATCAACTACACCGATCGAAACAAAAAACTCCTACAGTGGCCTCGAAACCAAACCCGAGGAAAAGATGGAACAAGAAGAAGCTGAATTCACTCCACAACCGTCAACTTCAGGCAGCACACCCAGGGTAAGTGACAAAACAAACACCACACAAAACACAAACACCGAAACACGCAAAACACACAAAATCGCACCAATCATAATAACAGACAAAGACAAATGGGCATATATACGACAAATACTTAAAACACATAACATTAACACAGTACAAAACAAACTTGTGAAACCTGGCATTCACATCGAACCGAAAACCGACGAAGACTACCGAAAACTTTAACACATACTCGACAATGAACAAATACAATTTTACACTTTTCAACTGAGAAGTGAAAAGACACTAAAGGTAGTTATGCGTGGCATTCCTACCTTTATCACAGACACTGACATCATCGACGACCTGACTGACCAAGGATACCCGACAATAAAAATAAAACGCATGAACGGAAAACACGGAATATCAGCACCACTTGTACTAAAGAACTGACGAGACAATACAAATCAATTTACAACATACACGACTGCTGCGGACTCACAATTAAAATCGAACCACTAAACAAACGGACAGACATAATACAATGCCACAAATGTCAGACATTTGGACACCACCAAACAAACTGTAACATACACTACAAATGCATGAAATGCGGAGACGAACACTCAACACACCTATGTACAAAACCCAAAACAACCCCACCAAAGTGTGCAAACTGCGGTGGTCCTCACTTATCCACTTTCCTTAACTGTCCTAACAATCCAAACAACCCTGTAAACAAAACCACACCCAAACCTGAATACATACCAGCACTACCACCAACAACAAACCCATGGACACAAAAACAAAGAAACACAACACCTAACACAACTGACGAACTAGCACTTGCCTTAGGCAATATGCTAATAACATTACACTCCACAAACGCAACAACAGAACAGATACAACACTTCGTAACGCAAACACAGAAAATAATCACACTCTACAACAACAAACATTAAACACACACATGACTGAAACGCAAAAAACCGATGACCAGTGACTTAAACGCAAAAAGCGACAAACACACGGACTACACATACGCAACATAGGACCGCACAAAAACACACAATACACGATTATTTATTAATCAGACACAAACACGTCACAACCCTGGGAAATACGAAACAAAGGAGTGTAAATGGAGGCAACTCCGACCACAACAAAATTCAAGTCTCATATAAAAGCCACGTCTGATGTAACGTATAGCCATCGTCTCTATTGAGATTGCGGGGATGTTTGTAAATTTCAATAGATTCACGGATTTTCCTAGGGGAATAATGCGATTCACGGGACAGAAGCTTGACATCTTTGAATAGAATTTGATGACCGGAGTTGAGTTTGTGTTCTGCCAGCGCTGAACCGGCTATATGTAACAGTCTAGTACAACGTTTATGTTCAGACACACGCACGCCGACTGGCCGCTTAGTTTCGCCAATGTACACACTGCCACACGAACACGGAATGCGACATACTCCTTGTGCTTGGAGCGGAGATATTTTGTCTTTAACCGAGGGTAAAAGGTCCGAAACTTTAGAATGGGGTCTGAAGACAGTTTTGATTTTATTTCTATGTGGAACCTTTCCTATATGATCGATGATACCTTGAATATACGGTAAGAAGGCGGTGCTGATGTTAGGATCGGGTTCACTTCGAGGTTTGGGGTTACGATGTCTCACTGTAGTACGGTGTATGTCGTGAGCGTTATAATTATTCTGGAATAGGGTGTTAGAAACATGCTTAAGTTCGGAGGGTAGTGCCCTAGATTCTGAGATAGAAAACGCACGATGTACAAGAGTATTGATGACCGCTTGTTTGTGTGCCGGGTGATGATGGGAAAACCCGTTCAGATATCGGTCCGTATGAGTCGGTTCCTGTAAACCGTGTGGCCCAGTTTGCCATTGATATTGCGGGTCACTAAGACGTCTAAAAACGGGAGACTTCCGTCTGATTCCACCTCCATGGTAAAGCAAATGTCACGTCATGGTGCTGGGAGTTTAGAAAAAGTAAGAATTCATCTAAAGACTGGCCCTTGCGGCCAGATGACGAACGTATCGTCTACATATCTAAACCAACATTTAGGTTTTAAATGAAAGGAGCTTAAGACCTGTTGATCGAACGCTTCCATAAAAATGTTAGCGACAACCTGGGATAAGGGGGAACCCATAGCGGCTCCCGACACTTGTTCATAGAACTTGTTTCGAAATTGGAAGCACATGGAAGTGAGGCACACATTTACGAGTTCGGATATATCATTCGGTTTGCCGTGGGCGGCTATAATGTCGGAGATGATAGACACTGTGTCCGGGATCGGGACCTTCGTGAAAAGAGACTCAACGTCAAAACTAACTAGTAAATCACTAGTGTCTAAGGAAAAATCCTGTAAACGAGTTACAAAATTTGTAACTCGTTTACAGGATTTTTTCTTTGTTTTGTATATTTTAAGGAATTCTCAAATTTTAAATAAATATCAAGTGTCCATAATATTGCATGGCAATGTATATTACTAATCTTTTTGTCCATCCGATACATGTTATTATATAGGAAGGGAGCGCTGTCTGAGCAGTCGTCGCGTGATGACATTCAAGAAACGAGTTTATTCCCGAGTTTTACTTCCTATAGATCTTGTTCAAAAACGCCTTTAATTCCCTTACAAACTAATGCTATTCATTTATCCCCTTTTCTAACTGAAGATTAAAAACTTTGACATTAATTATTTCAACGCATTGAATGCTAATTTGAGGAAATGTCCCTTTACGCTATGGACCGATACTAATATTGTCTTCTAATGTATCATTCCTTCTACATATCCGAAAGTAACCATTGTTTGGTGAAGGAACATTCTATTTCCCTACTAGAAGAGCAAACTAGTACAGAGTACAATAAATGAAGAAATAAATGTATTAATCAAGGAGAAGTGTCGAATAAATGCACCAGGGTGCAGAAAGATTCATCACAAATTTACACAAGAATCTGCATGCAAAACAAATAGTTCAAACCTTAATGTATGAATCCATTCAAATATCTTTGATATGGCTACCTAGATTTTAAAAGACTTTCCAAAATTAGTTAAATGCAAATCGGTGATTCTATTAGTATATTTATATCCGAATTAGACTTCCGGTTTATCCGGAAACGATGTTAACTTTCCTATTTTAAATGAAACACCCTATATGTTTTTTACAAATTTCAATAGAGCTCTGCTCTGGGGATTCACCAATAATACGTTCCAAAAAATCAAGAATGGTATGTGTTGCAGTTTATTTCCTTTGTTTTAAAAGTTAAGCGTGGATAAAGTAACACCAACCTGAATTTAAATTTTACATTTAAATTTAGTACGATATATTCTTTGACAACGGTTGCGCTCTCTGTATGGTTTGTGTTGACCTTCGACAAGGCCGCTCTTGGTGCGCCTTACGAACACTTCTGTACGTACGACCAGTGTGTAAGATTGTTATATCTTGGCGTGTGTTCCGATAATCGAAATATGATTCACGCCTGCCTTAAATATGTTGGAAATTAACGCATTTGTGGATTCGACTAGGGCGCAGTGACGAAATTTAAAAAGAAAGCTCATTACCGTATTGAGTGATTGGATATCTTTTGTTTTGAGGCAAATAGACGTGTGTAGGCTTCGAGCGTTTCTTTTGTACTGTCCATTTACTGGGAATTTATAATATATCGCATTCGAGGAGAAAAATCAGATAAACAAGCAATCAACATAGCCAGAAAGTCAAGGCCATCTCGTTCTTGCCTGAACACCTGTGTCTTCGTTTTTTTACCATGTCATCTATGTCGTCTTACAGCCATTGAGGTATATTGTGCTAGACCTTTTTTAATGCAGTGAACTCGAAAACCCTCCAAGATATTTTATTTGCTATAATTACGATTTCGAATTTCAAATGCTAATTAAAATTGCATATTAACATATTAAATTCGTATATTTATTTCGTAATCCCTTAAATTTTATTATATAAAATTAATTCACGAACGTTTTTATCGTTATAAAGGTTGATCCTTAAATAGTTTTGCAGTCGATTAATAATTAAATTTAGTTGATTTCACGTAATAATAATTTTAAATTTTGAATTGATGATTATTTAGTTGATTTCACACAATCAATTCGATCTCTTATTTTTTTTTGCAGCAACTTTGTGAGATATTAGAGTTTTATATATATATATATATATATATATATATATATATATATATATATATATTACAATGTTTTTTTTCTAGCATTACGTGATATTAGCGTGGGATCAGAGCACGGTAAATTGTAACCTCTATTAAATTTTATTACTATATTTCTTGTAAAATACTGTATGAGTAATACCAAATTTAAGGTTCAACAACAGATCTGCGGTTGAACTGCAAATTTTGATCCTAGGTTAAGGCATATTAAAATTGATTAAATAACTAATTGTCACAATTTTGATATCTTTTTCAGATTAATTTAATTTATCTTATTTTCGTGTTTTAAGTTGATTCAGTATAAACTCATGTAAATTTTTGTATTATGTTCAATAATTTAATGACATAATATACCGGGTGTTCATATCCCAGTGTAAATTTTTCATAACTTAACTTTCATTTTATTAATTGCGGCGTGTGAGGCATTTGGTGATTATTTGTTAACTACTTGTTAATTACTTGTTTTTTGTTCTTATTAACTATTTTCCGATTTCTTATTTTGTATTTAGGCACTCTTCCTCGTCGTTTTGGTACATTTTTAGTAGTCTGAATAGGCATGCGCCTACGAACATGCAAACGCTTTTCTTAGTTTTCAGTCTCGAGCCTCAGTACGTAAAACTAAGTGGTGCCACTTATCATCTGTTTTAGTCAATCCACATCCACACCACACGATAAATAGAGGCTCCCTTAAATTGTGCGTTACGGCTACCGATTTACCGACCATCTTCATTACATCAGAACTACGCCTGTGCGGGGAAGGTAGCAAATGCATAGTCGACAATTTAAATCGCCGGAAGAAGCAGTAGATGCCTCGAAATGGCAATTTTGACTGTCCCAATTGAAGACTGGAATAACAATTGGTTTGAACCAATGCAGAAGTGTATAAATTTTTGTGGAAAATATTTTGAAAAGCAATAAAGTACTTTGAGTCGATCCACTGTTTGATTTTACGACTATATGCAACACTAAAAAGACATCTCTCGTAGATAGTCTTAGACTGATATTATTGTTGATACGTGAATTTCTTATTCTCCGACAATCGTATTTGGTAAAACTTAGTTTATCTAAAAATATCTAAATGTATTTTACAGTACCTCTATATCTAGGATCCTGCGCTCTTAATCTGGCATATTGTTCGGCCGTCATGCAAGTGCATTGAGGTTCGCGTGCTCTGCTCGGCGAAGCAGGTGTACTCAACGGCTTCCTCTTCGTTTTGAATTTTTGCTTGTTCGGAGGATCCAATTTTAAGGAATACGAGGAAGACGCCTTCCTTGAGAATTTAAATGAGGGTGACTGCAACATATCACACTACGATTAATAAGTATCATTATCACTATCTACTTGCCTTATAGTCTAAATGTGAGGATAGATTAGATGGGTGATAGTTTCTGGGAATTGTGGGAATTTAAACTATTCTATAAATTTAAATATAGCATGTTTTAACTTCGGACAACCTGGACGGTTGACGCCGTGACACGTTGCAGCTACATTCTTAGACAAAGGTGATTTTGTCATGTGTAGAAATTGATGCAACGAATTAAAGCGGCAATGGCATGTATGTGAGAATTCAATGATTATGAGTTCTCATTAGCATTACGTTTAACATATATATATATATATATATATATATATATATATATATATATATATATATAAATGAATTAATACAATTTGGAAGACTGAGATAGGCAGGATATATAATAAGAGTAAATACGAGACATGTTACACTAATGAATCTAATGAAAAAATTACAGAATAAGCTAATACGAATGATATAAGAAATAATGAAAGAGAATAACAATGCAATCAGGAAACGTACAGTACTAGACTACATACTGTAAATTGAAAAAGGCATTTGAAGAGGAAAATCAATAGAAACCGAAACCAGGAAAAATAAAAATTCGTTGCTAGCGTCAGAGTCATCTGGTAAATAATTAATTTACTAACCAAATAAAAACCAATTTTTCTACCGTACATCATTTTTATGATTTTTTTCCTGTTTCTCTTACATTATAACCACTAAAATGTAAAAATTTCCAGAGAGAAAACATATTGGAAGATATAAGTTAGTTTCTTATGGAAAATCTAGACATTTATCATACAAATTTACTTTTTCCTTTTTCGTGGCTTTTGCAAATTAGCATGGTCTAAAAGAAGTTCAAATATTGTTAGGTCTTTTAATTACAACTACCAAAACAATGCTTTTAGTTCTGGAAAAATATTCATAATGTATTTACTTTTCAATCCCCTAACAAACACTATGAAAGGTGCAGGATTATTACTGAAAGTTGAAATAATTGAAATTCAAATAAACGAACTTTTTTGAATCAGATTATGCTAAATTTTCGTTGCTCATTAGGCGAGCGCATGTTTATCAACATTTTCAAAAAGTTTAAAATATTTGTATATATGCGCTTCTAGCAAAAGGTGTCTTTTAGTTTAATTATTTTATACGTTAATTGGACGGTAGAATTTTTTTAGATTTTCGTGCTCAACTACACGCAAGATACATTATGCCATATAATTCTCGTCTTTTGTGTAACGATTGCATTTTCTCGAGCTGTTCGTTCCCATAATCATGTTGCGACATAAATTTTTACTCCCTACAATAATTAGTAACCCTATAGTGTGCCGAAACACGCAGCATCCGTTGTCGCATCGTAATTAATTTGGTAGTTGCGCTACTGACAACGGAGGCAATCAATTATCTGAGCTGCCAGTGGAACTTCCGGGGACCAAACCCTCTTTCAGAACAGTAGTATCCAGAGAAAATTTTGCAATTTGTCCTTTATTACCCCTTCCGGATTTCTTTTGACGGATATGATTATTTTAAAAGTACTTAATAAAAATAATTTGCAAAAAAGAAATTAACAAATATGAAGCAAATTAATTTTGTAAATTTATAAATGCAATGTAACCAATGTTTAGAACTCTTACGGAAAGAAGTAAAATTATTTTCAAATTATTTTAAAACATGATAACAACATAGTTGAAATATTACTTATTTTATACTCTTTTTCTTTAAGTTGTATGCATATCAATCTACTTTTCAATAAATACATAACACAAGAATTACATACCGAAGGTAAGATCTAGTTTTATCACACAAACTTCAGTATGGCATTGAATGCCATTGAAAGCTTCTCGAAAAATTTAAGACGTTTAACCTCAGTCTAATACTGTTACACCAATGGTCTCCCACCCGTAAAATCACGAAAGCTTCTATATGCAGATGACTTGGCTTTATTCACCTAAACCAAGAATTTAGGAAATTACAACTTGCTGAAGATCTGCAAGCTTTAGTTGAATATTATAAGAAATGGCGTTTACAGCTAGATTCTTCAAAATCCGTATCATATGCCTTTCATTTGTGTAACAAAGAAATCAACAAAGAGCTAAATGTAGAATTTGGTGGTGGTTGGATCAACCATAAACCGCACGTTAAATATCTGGGCGTAATATTAGAGACCGTTTTTTGACATTCAGGCAACACTTCTATAGAAGTAGTCAAAAGGTATATATTATATAAACTTGCCAGCAATTCATGGGGGCGAATGGGGGACCTTGCGAACGGCAGCCCTTGCTCGGGCTTACCCTTTTGCTGAATACTGTGCTGCTATCTAGTATCAAAAGACTCAAGCCAAGCTAATCAATGTACAACTTAACGATACAATGAGGATCTTCACCGATACTGTTAGGTCCACGCCTAGTCACTGGTTAGCATTGTCCTGCCGTATATCAGACGCCTTGCTGCAGAACAGAATGAATAGGCTAGGTGTATCAACAACATTGATCATCCTATATACGATGATTTGGAGAGCGTCTCCAGGACCTGAATGAAATCTAGGAGACCGGTTTGGCTGGAACGGAGGTTTAGCAACCAATCAATGTGAGTAAATACTGGATAGCCCTCTTTGAATAACACTTTGAATCGAGGAATCGAGATTTAATGTCTAACCCTTCAGAACCTCTGCCGAGCGAAACCCTCCTACCTAGGAAGTGATTTCAATTAAAGATGTTCCGCACAAGTCACTGAAAGTGCAACTCAAAAATGCATAAATGGAAAATAGCACATACTAGCCTCTGCGACTGTGGAAATGTGGAACAAACAACAACATACTACGACTGCTGCAGAAGAATTTTTCCTGGTGGAATCCACGAGCCGAGCAATGCAAATTCTGCAGCATGGACTGGTTGAAAAATTTAGGTATTATTGTATAAATTATTTTTATGAACTCCTTTTTATATATAAATTATTATTTACAGCTGTTGCTCTCTTACTTGCTTCAGAGGTGTAACTATGTTTTCTCTTCTCACTGAATTTTGTGATTCCAACAAATTATATAGTTACGAGTCTATAGCAAGGCGTGTCTGTATATCTGGATAGCAATTTTTGTCAACACTTGAAGTGGATAATGAAATAATTTCTAAAATTTTAATATTCAAATGATGCTATAGATGTACAGTTTGCATTGTATGTTTATTATGACACTATGATATCAAGCTTCCAAACACAACAATAAGAAAAGTAACTAAGACAATAAAATTTCTCAAATTTACCAAACCGAAAGAATAAAATCAATAGCCACATAACTGTTCTGTCGACTGTTGAAAAGTAATTTTAGTATCTTGTTGGGCTACCTCTGCCTCGCCTTAATGCCCTTACTCTAGTAGACATACTTCTTATTAAATTATCGATGAAGGGCTGAGGTATATTACGCTAAATACGACGCAAAGCAGTGGCTGGTTGTTCCAATGTCAGGGACGCCTGAGCGAATAGATTGATTTGTCTTGACATTTCTCCCCAGACGCACTCGATGCAGCCATGGCTGGTGAACAGGCTGGTAAATCCATTCTCTCAATACCATGGAGTTCTATCCTTTCATTTACAATACTAGCATGGTGAGGGCAAGCATTGTCATCAATTAGAACGAATCTTTCACCAGTTGCACCAGCAAATGGCACAATTATTGGCTCTACAACCATATCGCGATACCTTACGGACTTCATTAATGCATTTATTAATACCAATAAATCAGTGTGCCCACCCAAACATATTCCACCACAGACACAAACAGATCCTCCGCCGAAAGAAGTCATTGGGACCATAAAATTTTCATTGTGTCGCTGTCCTCTTTCTGTCCATACAAACATTCGCCCATCAGTAGTATAAGGTCGAAATCGATATATCAGAAACAACTCCAGCGTACCAGATTCCAGTCACTGTGTTCAATCACCAAATGATTTCTGCGTGCACGCTGCTCTCTAGCCAGCCTGAATGTTTAGGACGTCTACTTGCCCTTAAATTACGTGCAGGCAACCTTCTTCTAATCGTTTGTTCAGAAATAACACGTCAAGTAACATGGAAAACGCCGTTAATCCTTGAAGCCGTGTAAGTCGGGCTGCTTCTTGCTAAACGGTCTTCAGCAGAAGTTGTACGCCATTCTCGCCCTCCACCAATGTGTGTATGCTGCGGACCTATTCTATGCACGACTTATGACACTTTGTGAAACATTTAATCGTTCGGCGACTTCTTGCTGTGATAAGCCTGCATTTACCCAATGTACTCATTGATCGAGTTATACGGTTTCTAACCGTCTTAGAGTCATTGTAGTATTGCCCTCAGGCGATGTTTCCCTACCATCTATTGCAATGAAACTAGCACGAGAACGTATATTTGTTCCAGACAATCGCTTATTGATACTGCTGTCGCTAAGCATTATAGCAATTTTAATATGTTCAAGAACATTTGCAGTAAAATTATTTTCACATGTATAGTAAGCGCCAAATAAGATGGCGAGCGGTGGGAGTAAGTGCGCGCAGCATTAGAAGTAGTGGAGAGATTTGCATTTGGTTTTACATAAAATTGCAAGATACCATATGCGGCGTAAATTACACACATATCACTTAATAAATTAATAATTTATTAGAGTAAAATATATACAAACTTTGTTTTTTAACAGTATAGATTTATTGTGAAATCAATTAGACGTTACAGAAACAGTTAAACACATTGCTATGGATTTTTAATTAAAAATTATTTAATTTAAAAATGTACATTTATTTGTGATAGCACTGTATATTGAAAATGATTATAATTTAACTAGTGACAAAAACTTGTTATCCGGGGTCGTTTGGATGTAGAGACCGAGGTGAAAGGGAGACGAATACTAGCTTTGAAACGAGAAGGTTGCTTTCTTCGATATATATATTATGTATATGGTTAATTAGTTCGGGTTGATTTATTGAAAGTGTTAATAGTTAATGTTATATTGATATTAAAGTCCCGATATTTAAAGAGATAAATTCTCGTTGTTTTGATAATTAAAATTGATTAAGCACCTTCATCGTAAAAGTTTCCATTATAATTGTAAGTAGAATTAAAATTTTATGACGTCATAATAAAAATTATAATAATTATATTTCCATTGTATTAATCTTCTTGTAGTTAAGAGATTTAATTATTAGGCATATAGATAATACAGTTTAGTATTAACAATTTTTTGTTTAAAATTATAAATGAAAAGTTTGTTCGAGTGGTATCAGGGTTTTTTGTGCTTGGTTATTGCACTTGCGTAGTTTTGTTCGCGTATCAGTATCTGAATATACAGTGTGGTTCTCTGGGGAGAAGTTAATATTAAACTTGATTATTTTTAGAGAAGTTTTGTTCGGAGTCATTAAAGAGGATGTTTTCCATTCATTTAGCTCTCAATTTTCAATGAATGTTTTTACCTCAAGTATCTTTGTTAGACGATACAGGATATTTATACTTTGTAAAGATATATTTTTTATTTTTTGTATTTAAAATAATATATTTTTATTTCACTTTTTAATCTGCGTTTGTCTTATTTACTCACTCCAATTTTGTTAAATATTTTATATCTATGTAAAAGATTAAATTTAAAAGATATTTAAAGAGAAATTAGTTTGGAATCAATTTATATAAAATAAGTAAATGAATTTTTGTGAACATTTCACTCGCGCTCAACATATATTTTAGACACGTCTTTCCTAAGTGGAACCCGAGAAGTTAGAGGTCTCAGATTTGAAAATTCACCGGCTGAGAAAACCTAGTTGGGAAAACTAGTTGTGGATGGTGGTGTAACAAATCTTCAACCCACTATTCATAGCAATATGTATAATGATATATATGCATATACATGCATTACCAAGCGAAATGATTTTACGTTTTCCACAAAAAAAATATGGGAAAATGACGTACACAGAAATTTGTGTTTTATGTTTATTTAATATGTTTAATTATGTTGCCATCCGAAAGATTAATCAAAATAATTTATTAGAAGGCGTAAAATAATATGTGACAATAAAATAAAGGTCGTATTTTTTATTAGGTATTTCTTAAGAGAAATGTAATACTTTAGTATTTTGTTGCATTGCCATTACTTTTTATAACCAAATTAATCCTTCTAGGCATAGATCTAATTATAGTTTCACAATAATGAACAGATCAATTTTGCCATTCATTTATGCCATGAATCAATTCTTGTCTGTCTAAAATTATTACAACGCACAAATTTTCAAATGGATTAAGATTCGGGCTTTTGGCATACTTAAAACTAAAAACTAAAACCAATAGTAACATTTGACAACCGTTTGACATGAATGAAACTGACATAAGCTGACAATTAATAAATAGCAAACGATAAAATATTAGATTTCCCATTTTTTTGGTGTTAACAGTAATAATAAAATTGTAATGTATAAACAGATTTTTAAGAATATTTTTAAAGCGGTATAAATTTACAGAAGAAGCAATTTGATGTTGTAATTAATTAAACAATTTACATATGAAATGAGATTTAAATGAACAAACAGATAGTTAAGAATATCGCAAAACACAAATCCATTTGCTTGCATACGCATAAAGAATATTTAATTTATATATGCTTTATTCCTCTATTACAATAGATTAAACAAATTAATCTTCTTCGGAACTGAAGTTGTTGTCATCACTGTCACTCTCATTATATACATTAATAATTAAATTTTCTGTCGTTTCATCAACTAATATTTCTGATTCTAAATATTTATTTCACTTAATAGCAATGATGTACTTTTATATTTATAAAAATAATTGTAAACATTAAAAACTATTTCTCGCGTTTGAGCTTGTATCACTTTATGATCCCCTAGCAAAGACATTATGTTCTGTCACTGACATATATGAAATATATATATATATATATATATATATATATACATAGTTGAAATATATTCTGACAATTACTTGAGTAAGTGGGCATGCACGTTTTAAAAACGACTACTGCGCACCCCATCCGCTCGCCATCTTATTTGGCGCTTACTATACATGAATTTTGTTCTCCATACTCGATTTTTAATAATATTTCGATATTATTAAAACAATTTTTAAATGAGATTAAATTAAAATTAGTTTTCTATTAGTAATAAAGATTTATTCTATTTTGTTACTTCTATGTTCCCTAGGTTAAGTGTTAAGTTTCCAAAAACTAAGCCTCGTTTAAGATTTCTAGTCGAAGGTACGAACCTTATTTAAATTGATATCTTTACTTTGTTGTTATCATGTTTAAAATGAAAAAAAATATCATTATTATTTGTTTGCAAATGAAGTACCCATTCATCAGCAAACAGATCCTTTACCATCGCCCCTCTTCCCGCATGTATGTTTATTCCCTCTAGTTTTAAAATGTGAAATAAATACTCGAGAACAGAGGTGGCCATCCCAATATTAAAAAAATATAATTTTGGCTCATCTATTGAAATACAGAAGATTACATATATTATAAATAGTATTTCTTGTATTGAAGTACTTTATTAACCTACTAAATTATTACCAAATATGAATACACTTGTATTATCTACTAACTACACTCAATAAAATTTATCCCAATTATAACCTAGTAGAAATTATTTTTTTACTAATAAAATATAAATTTTCATTTTTGGATAATATATTTATTATCTCCTATTAAACTAAATTAATTAATACAACGAAAACCTAATTTTCATGCAATTGCAAAAGAATAATTGGTGCACTTCTATGTTCTATGAGCAATTGAGGTTGCAACAATTCGTCCAAGAAATACTTACGCAGCACTCTCTAAACTGCTTAGCGTCTATGGGTGATGTGAAATTTAAGCCCCAGGTGTCATTCGTCATAGGGTCTTTCCAATAAACGAAACATTCAGAAGCTTGGCCTATTCGCGTACCTAAGAACGAATACGATGATCACATGGTTTTTGATAAAATTTCGTAAAAAAGATTTTGATGTAATTTTTATATGTCGGCATTAAATTCAAGTAAATTTTGAACAAATTAAAAATCAAACGCAAATATGTAATGTCGTACCGGGCTGGACCAATCGCACGTCCAGAATTTTATCTACTTGTGAATTATAGGCCGTGATATGGAACACGCATTCTGGTGAGTCCTGGATGCAAGTGATGTTGACTGGTACCAGATCCTCACTGATTTGTTGCCATTTTACGGTGCCAGCCCCGCTTGCCGAAACGTGAAACACCTCCGCCCATAATCTGCAAGATTATAATTCAGTTTTAGAAAATTAATAAATTTTAGATTATTCAATTAACATATTCAATAAATCCCTCAAGAATACATGGACATTGTTTAAAATGTCAGATATATAATGGTGGGGCAATTTATTAATTTAAAGTATCGTTTAACATTGACGCTGACAATGCTTGGCTAAACGCGTTTGGTAATTAAAGTTTAAGGGCCACTCAAATTGACTGGGACATTTAGAATAAATATAAAAATCACGACAAAACATTACTATATGAGGGAGCATGTGACTGATATTCTGCGCTAATACTGAAGACCACAAACTTCTTATACTGTTGAGCTTTACGAACTTAGGTAGTCATCTTATCTTCACGAAAGAATTGTTACAAAAATGCATGATTTCATAATGGCAGACAGACGAATAAATTATAGGTATCTCAAGTAAACGAATGCGATTGTTCAATATCGATAAACACATGAAAGAAATAAGCATTAGGTAATATATAAGTATTATTCTTTTGCGGCTGAATCTCTTTAGCAAGCCATGATATTGTAATGACTCATCCGCTGACGCGAGATGCGTCATCCCTCTGGATGTTTTCGCGAGGCCTACGTGAAGGCTCTAGAAGGAGTATTCACCGATATAAAAGCCGCGTCGAAGAAGGGATGAACATTCATTGAATCCTACAGTCTCGCGAAGTACACATAAATATAGTTACATAAATATAGAATACATAAATGTACTTATTGTTGTTAATAGTTAGTTTTATATTGTTATACGTTTTAAATATTAATATAGTGTGTGTGTCTAAAGTTATTGTTAGTTTTATTTAAGAACCCGAAAAGACAAACGTTACAGTGGTATTCAGGTGTGGACTAATTAATAAATAATAAACTAAGTAGACAATTAAGTGTTAATTAAGTATTCGTTTAAATAAATATACAGTGCGGAAAGACGTTATTTCAAATATCGTGATGGCTAATAGAATGAAACTCACGGAATTGAAAGTGTCCGAGTTAAAACGAGAATTAGAAGAGAGGGATGAGGATACAACTGGCAAAAAGTCGATCCTCCAGCAACGGCTTCGCAATGTGTTGATCCAAGAAGGCGAGGATCCAGAGAATTATGTCTTTCAAGTTCCAGGCGGAGATGCTGACGTGAATTTGCTGTTAATTCAAATGAAGCAAATGGAACAGAATAATCTGGATAGTGCGAAAAACATGGAACAACGATTAATAGAGAATGCGCAAATTCAAATGCAACAAATGGAGCAGAAGAACCTGGAAACTTCTGGAAACTTAGCGAAAACTCTAGAACAAAGACTAATAGATAATTCGCAAACCTTGGAACAGCGTCTAATAGATTCACAAACTCAAATGCAACAAATGGAGCAGAAGAACCTGGAAACTTCTGGAAACTTAGCGAAAACTCTAGAACAAATGGAACAGAGGAATCTGGATAGTGCGAAAAATATGGAACAACGAATAATAGATGCACAAACTAAAATGGAGCAGAAAAGCCTGGAAACTTCTGGAAATTTAGCAAAAACTCTAGAACAAATGGAACAGAAGAATCTGGATAGTGCGAAAAAATGGAACAGCGTCTAATAGATTCGCAAGTACAAATGCAACAAATGGAACAAAGAAACCTAGAAACCGCTAGAATTCTCGAGAAAAATCTGGAAAAGAAATTACTAGAAAATTCTAGAAACTTCGAAAAAAGTCTGGAACAAGTGGAGAAAGTTCTAGAACAGCGATTAGCGGAAAAATCAGAAGCGTTAAAAGAAGAGGTTTTCATAGCTGTAGAAGAGAAAATTGGAGAACATTCTAGACTTTTAGAGGCAATAATGATTGAGATGAAATTACCCGCTACCACGAGTCATTCTGATTCCAGGCAGGTCAACAAAGAAGTCATACCGCGGCCCATCGAAATAAAAGAAGAACTTGTGGCTATTTCAAGGACCAGAATCAAGCCACCAACCTTTGATGGAAAGACGTCATGGGCAACTTACCTGACGCAATTCGAAGCGGCCGCAGAAGCAAACGCATGGTCTTCTGCCGAGAAGGCGACTGCTTTAGTCATAGCATTGAGGGGTGATGCTAGTGATATTTTGCAGACATTGCCTCCTGAGGAACGTAAAGATTATTCTCAACTCATTAAACGCTTGGAGATGAGATATGGCCATGCGCATTTGGAGCAAGTATACCATACCCAACTGAAACATTGATCACAGAAGAAAGGCGAGAATCTTCAGGAATTTGAGGCAGATATTGCTCGTCTAGTTCGACTTGCATATCCAATGGCGCCAGATAATTTCATGGAACACCTAGCTGTCCAGACGTTCATACATGGTCTCCGGGATATTGATACGCAGCAAGCATTAAGGTTGGCAAGACCGAAAACCTTGATCGATGCTTTGGCGCACGCGCTTGAGTTTGAGACTGCAAAACAAGTCTCTCGGAACCATGCTCGTGTCTGCACTGTTGACAAGCAGGAAAATGAGGAGTTCATGGAGCAGGTGGTTAGTCAAGTCCTAAATCAGATCAAATCAAATAAAAGTGCGCGGCCATGCGGGAATTGTAGAAGAAACGGTCATATCCAGAATAAATGTGATAAAAGGACCAAGTAAGAATCCGCTGAGAATTCGAAAGTCCCAAGGACTGCCCAAATCGCTTCCTTGCAAAATCAAACCAATGGCCTGTATGTGGATGCTATTATGGAAAGAAGAACCTATGCTTGCTTGCTAGATACCGGATCGACGAAAACCATTGTACGACCCGATTTAATATCCAGGAATAAAGAATTACTTTCTAGCAAATGGAGACTAAGGACAGCTACTGGAGAAGCAGCTTCTGTGGAAGGTGAAGTAGATGTCAATTTTGTTATAGGACCAACATCAATCCGACATCGTGTTCTCGTAGCCGACATAGAAGAACAGATAATCTTGGGATTAGACATCATGAACACCTACGGCTTCCAGTTAAACATGAAAGAAGGCACTTTAAAAATAAATAATGAGGAATTGTTTCTTCATGGGAAAAATTGTGGGAGTGTACAAGTAATTACAGCAGAGAATGTTGTTCTGGATGCAAGAAGTGAGACATTTTTGACGGCGTGTACGGAAAGTGATTATTTGGACGGAAATGTTGCAATGTTGGAACCAAAGGCTGATGATGACGAGGTGGGTCGAGGAATAGTAGTTGCCAAAATGCTGGTTAAGACTCAGAAGACTGTACCGATAAGGGTAATGAATGTGAACCATTACCCTGTTTCATTGAAGAAGGGTACTATTTTGGGGTGGTGTTCACCAGTGTCGGCCGTCGTTCATCATATAGAGGCGAAGGAGAATGGATTCGTGCAGGTTTCTGAGAAATTGTCCAAGATAATCGACTCCGCCTGTCAAGGATTGAGCAAGAAGGAACAAAGTCAAGTTAAGGACCTAATCAAACATTATGAAGACGTCTTTGAAACTGAAACTGGTACGAAAGGCAGAACAAATATTGTAATGCACAAAATAAATACCGGCGATGCAAGTCCAATTCGACAAGGACCAAGAAGGTTACCACTGGCAAAACGTGAGGAAGCCAAGCAAATTATACAAGATATGGAAGGCCAAGGAGTAATTGAACCATCGAATAGTCCATGGACTTCACCAGTGGTCCTTGTCAGG
Organism: Melolontha melolontha; assembly: GCA_935421215.2. NCBI lineage: Eukaryota > Metazoa > Arthropoda > Insecta > Coleoptera > Scarabaeidae > Melolontha > Melolontha melolontha. Next base: position 158,475,930 of record OW285237.1, on the reverse strand, counting down.
AAGAAGGATGGATCTACCAGATTCTGTGTGGACTATCGTCGTTTAAATAGTGTGACCAAAAAGGACAGCTATCCTCTCCCAAGAATAGACGATACGCTAGACACCTTGGCAGGAGCAAAATGGTTCTCCACTCTCGACTTAAAGAGCGGTTATTGGCAAGTGGGAATGGATCCCAATGACAAAGAGAAGACTGCCTTCAGTTTAGGTACAGGTCTCTGGCAATTTACAGTCATGCCATTTGGATTGTGTAACGCCCCAGCTACTTTTGAGCGACTCATGGACACTGTACTGAGGGGATTGTCTTGGAATACCTGCCTGGTATATCTCGATGATGTGATTGTGGTAGGGAAGACCTTTGAAAATCACATGAAAAATTTGGAAGTAGTATTCCAGAGGTTTCGAGATGCCAACCTGAGATTGAGTCCAAAGAAGTGTCACCTTTTCCGCAAGGAGGTAAATTACCTTGGACATGTGGTTTCCGGAAAAGGAATTGCTGTGGATCCAGAAAAAGTAAAAGCTGTGGAAAAATGGCCGGTACCCAAAGACAAACATCAGCTAAGAAGCTTTTTGGGATTATGCACATATTATCGACGCTACGTTCCTGGATTCTCCAACATTGCAAAACCACTTACTCGCCTAACAGAAAATCGAGCATTCATTTGGAACAACGAATGCCAAGCGGCCTTTGAGTTGTTAAAAGGTACGTTGATCAGTGCACCCGTTTTGAACTATCCGCTGCCATCTGGGAGGTTTGTTTTGGATACGGATGCCAGTAACGTCGGGATTGGTGGCGTGCTCTCTCAAATCCAAGATGGCCAAGAAAAGGTCATTGGATACTTCAGCAAGACCCTGTCCAAACCAGAGAGGAACTACTGCGTAACCAGGAGAGAACTATTGGCAGTAGTTAAGACCATTGAGCACTTTTACAAGTACCTGTATGGGCAGAAGTTCCTGATCCGCACTGATCATGCCGCCTTAAAGTGGCTCTTGCAATTTAAGAATCCAGAGGGTCAAGTAGCTAGATGGATTGAGAGGCTACAGGAGTACGACTTTGTCATTGAACACAGAGCAGGCCTCAAACATCAAAATGCAGATGCCCTTTCCAGAAGGCCCTGTCCAGAAGACTGTCGACATTGCAACAGAATCGAAGACAAATCGGCCAACGCTCATCGAACCACCGTTGTTGATGACCAATGGCAACCTGACAATTTGCGCGCGGATCAAGAAGCTGATCCGGATCTTGCAGTCCTCAGGGCTTGGAAAATAAATGGGCAAAGACCGACCTGGCAAGAAATTGCTCCCCATTCACGAGAATTGAAGTCATACTGGGCACAATGGGATTCTTTAACCATAGAAGACGATCTCCTGAGACGTGAAGTCGAAAATCACGATGGAAGCGAGCGGAAGATGCAAATGGTGGTTCCCAAGAAAAGAATACCAGAGGTATTGCGAGAACTCCATAATGGTGCTTCTGGGGGACATTTTGGAGTCCATAAAACACTGGAGAAGGTGCGCCAGAGATTTTACTGGGTGAATTGTTCACGAGATGTGAAAGAATGGTGCCGAAAGTGTGCTAATTGCGCCGGAAGCAATGGTCCCCAGAGGCGTCGACGTGCACCCATGCGCCAATACAATGTAGGAAGCCCATTTGAAAGGATCGCCATAGATGCCGCCGGCCCTTTTCCAGAAAGCGACAAAGGAAATAAATACATAATAGTGGTCATGGATTACTTTACCAAATGGGTTGAAGCATATGCTCTACCAAATCAAGAAGCTGGAACTGTAGCAGACGTGATTATGAAGGAGTTAGTCAGCCGTTTTGGTGTACCCTTGGAACTCCATTCCGATCAAGGGCGGAATTTTGAGTCCAGTCTATTCGAAAAGATGTGTGGGCTTTTGGGCATACGGAAGACGAGAACAACTCCCTTGCATCCACAATCAGATGGGATGGTAGAGCGAATGAACAAGACCATGATCAGACACTTATCCAAAGTGGTCTCCGAACACCAGAGAGATTGGGACGAACATTTACCATTATTTCTAATGGCGTATCGAGCCTCCGTTCAAGAGACAACAGGCCAATCACCAGCCAACGTGCTATTCGGGAGGGAACTCCGATTGCCCTGTGATTTAAAGTTTGGGAGCAAGCCTGGTGATGATCTTGCCGGAGAAGATTATGTCAGCACGCTCAGACGACGACTAGATAATATCCATGAACAAGTCAGACATAATATCCAAGATGCTAGTGACAGAATGAAAGAGAGCTATGACATCAACGCCGAGAAGAGTGGTTACCATGAAGGCGATCGGGTTTGGTTGTATAATCCACAACGTCGACGGGGCCTATCTCCAAAACTTCAAAAGAATTGGGAGGGGCCATACGAGGTGTTGAAGCGGATCAACGATGTAATATACCGCATCAGGCGAACACCTCACACTAAGCCAAGAGTCGTACATTTTAATCGATTAGCCCCATACTCTGGAGACAATGACGAAACCGTTGACTTGCGCCGATTGGATAGCCAATACCATGAACTAACCTTCGAAGACTTTATGCAAGAGTATTCTGGTTCGAGAAAAGCTCGATTTGGGGTAACCATCGAGAAACAGCAGGATTTGTTCACGGTGCCGCCAGACTACGCGCTTGCTCATTGCGTAGCCCGAGATCTACGAATGGCCAAAGGAATTGCCTGGGAATTTAAAGAGAGATTTGGCAGAATCGAAAGGCTAAGGCAGCAGGGACCAGCAATTGGGAAGAGTCTCCAAATAATAAATGAAGGACAGCCCATATTTTATTTGGTAACGAAAGAACTGTCGACCCTAAAGCCAACCTATCGAGCCTTATGGGAGGCCCTGACCCACTTACGCGAACAAATGTTACAGCAAGACATTCTGAAATTAGCAGTTCCAAAATTGGGTTGTGGATTGGACCGCCTGGACTGGAGAATTGTAAGGAGCATGTTGGAAGTAATCTTCCGACATACTGGTATGGAAATTCTGGTATGCAGTTACCAGCTTGAATATTCCTGTCCATCCAGGCAAGATAAGACCGTGGACTTTTATTTCGATATGACGTCGCAATGTAACAAAGGCCCTACCTGTCGATTTCGTCATCGTTTGAGGAGACCAAAGCATGACATGTTTCGGGACTAAACTTCATTTTTAAGAAGGGGGCAATGTAATGACTCATCCGCTGACGCGAGATGCGTCATCCCTCTGGATGTTTTCGCGAGGCCTACGTGAAGGCTCTAGAAGGAGTATTCACCGATATAAAAGCCGCGTCGAAGAAGGGATGAACATTCATTGAATCCTACAGTCTCGCGAAGTACACATAAATATAGTTACATAAATATAGAATACATAAATGTACTTATTGTTGTTAATAGTTAGTTTTATATTGTTATACGTTTTAAATATTAATATAGTGTGTGTGTCTAAAGTTATTGTTAGTTTTATTTAAGAACCCGAAAAGACAAACGTTACAATATTTTACTGCAAATTTTGTTTCACATTTTGAGGTAGTTATTTACAAGTGTCTACAAAGGTTCATGATTGATAATCCGGAATTGGACGAATTAACACAGTCGATACAGCGCTATTGATGCCGCTATTTCAGCGCCAGAACGATTAATCGCCGACCGAATCAGCGCCGAATTGAGTTTTGAATCACCGTTCTCTCATTAGATTACCTACTTATGGGTAAAATCGGCATATTCACAATTAAAGATATAATACTAATAAAATAAAAATAGAGTTGCATACATATAATAATTATTATTATAATTAACAATAAATATACAAATATAAAAGTATTTTTAATAATAGAAAATATTATTAAAAATGGGGTGTAAAGAACACAATACCAGTTATATATTTGTGAATGTATCTCGCAGATACGTATTTCACCTTTCTACAGGATCGTCGGTACGCCGGAACGCCGGAACGCCGGTACGGTATTGTGTTCTTCACACCCCATTTTTAATATTTTTTTATATTATTAAAAATACTTTTGTATTATACAAATTGGTGTGGTTTTACCCACTCATGTATGTTTCAAATTATTTTGTTATATACGCATTCGGTTCGCCCGACAAGTAGTGAAGACACGATAATACAGTTTTTATAGATATGGTTGTTACCGTCTATAGAAACACGTTGCTTAGTTCGGCAGTTATTATGTAGACAGCGCTGAATATTCTTTCACGCTCTGTCTTAATAATTTCTGTTTGATAGCAAGGTAGTTATGTTTGGTTGAATGTATCTCTTCTCCAGCAGGGGCGTACCGGCGATCCTGTAGAAAGGTGGAATACGTATCTGCGTCTCTGGAGAGGAGATACATTCACAAATATATAACTGGAATTGTGTTCTTCACACCCCATTTTTAATAATATTTTATATTATTAAAAATACTTTTGTATTATACAAATTGGTGTGGTTTTACCCACTCATGTATGTTTCAAATTATTTTGTTATACTAATATACACACAATAAACCATATCTTATGACAATTAACTCGTCATATGATAATTGTGGACAAGTCCTTGTAAATACTCCACTACGTTTCTGTTGTATTCCGAAACAATTCTAAATATACGTTCATCTTTATCCCTATATATTGTTAGTTTAGTTTGCGGCTGATTTCCGGCAACTAGTTGTTCTGTATCACGTCCTTTTTGAACTTTGAGCAGGCCATCTACGAGGGCCACCTTTTATATTTTTACAAAATCTGGGAAGAAAACAAAACTGGTCTATAACACTTTTTCATGCGTACGAACCAGTTCTCAAAACATTTTTTCCCCTCTAAAGGTTGTATCTCAGAAACATGGTTTTCAAAGACTGCTTCTTGTTTCACAGTTGGGAACAAAAAGAAATCATTCGGCGACAAGTCAGGTGAATATGGACAAGGAAATATTATTTTAACACTTTTCTCCTTCAAATAGTTAACTGTTATACGTGCTGTAAGGGAACTCGCATTGTCGTGATGAAGAATAATGCGACGTTTTCGGTTGTTCTTCCGGATTTTGTCTATAACTTTTGGCAAACAAATTACTGTATATCGTTCAGCGTTAACAGTTTTTCGATCCTCTAAAGCATTGATTCCCAAAGTGGTCCGGTGGAATCCCAGGGATCCACGGGAGACTCGACGGGGGTCTACGTTGGCGTGACAAAAAAATGGGGGTTCACAATTCGTAAGCGGGGGTCCACGAAAATTTATCTTGTTTCGATAGTGAAGAACTAAAATGTTGGCTTGAGTTTACCTATCAATGTAGGCAGATAATATTTTAAGAAGCTCAGCGACTGTTACTTGTAAAAACTTGCATATTCCATATTCAGTACAACGTGTCGAGACTTGCAAAGCGCTGCCGCTGCTGCCGTCCGCAATGCTTGTTCAGACGTGCAAAGGGACGAAGTACGACTTGTGGTGTGTGTGCTTGCAATCTTGCATGAACTTGTTTGATTCTTGACTAATATAAATACGAATGCCACGGATGAACGTACTCATTTGTTTCCCGAATTTCGAAAAGAAAAGTAAAGTAAAGTGAATCGATGTTAGTGTTTGCCACTGTCGGAAAAATAAGTATGTACTTACCTGCCTATTTGTTATACATACTTTTATTTTATTTATTATTTATCTATTTATTTTACAATTAATTGTACACGTAAGTAAACAAAAAATTGACAAATTACAAAAAAATACGTACAAAAGGTGAGGCTTATTCCTAAAAGAAATCTCTTCCAACCCACCTGCGATAGGAGATATATTTATGTTGTAATAAGTATATTTGTAATGTTTGCGTGTAGTAGATATATATATATATATATATATATATATATATATATATATATTATCGATACCTTATTTACCGTTAGGTGTTAAGGTTAAGGTTAAGGTGCAGTAGATACGTATTAAAAATTAAATACTGAACAGAGCCATTATTAGATACTTCCATAAAAGAACAGAAAGCTGAGAAAGGTTGAATTTCTTGTTCCTAATTTATTAGTAATTTTTTTTATTACCCGACTGTGTGGTGGTTCACTAATAATTAAATATATTTTCATAAATTGTAATTTATATACTACATACTCGTAACGTGCATCAAAGTAATAAATAAATAATTAAAATCGCGAAGTTTTGATATCAAAAAATTATTTACAAGTATTTTCTATCGAATTTACAGAAATATATCAAAATATAATTAATGAAAAAATGTTTTACATTACATTAAAATCGGTTCAGCCGTTTTCATAAAACTCAATTATTGATCTTAGCGATTTATTGCTTTTAATAATTAGAATCAGTTTGCCGCCGGTACTTTGTTTATTTCATTGCAATAATCAATTAATCCTGTTAAAATAGACATATCCTGTTAAGAAAGACTGCCTTAAGATTACTACAACAAAGTTTTTTTTTATTTACAGGTAGGTAACTGATACGAAACATGACTGAATCTAAGAAGAAATGTCGACAGTACAGTGTTGATTATTTAAAATTTGGTTTTCTTCCATCAAAGGCAGACAAGCGAATGCCCATATGCCTTTTATGCAACAAAGTTTTGAGCAATGACTTTATGAAACAATCGAAGCTCGAAGATCATCCAAGAAGGTGTCATCCTGATAAAATATGTAAAGATTTGAAATATTTTCAAGCATTGAACGAAAAATATGAAAAGAGACCCACCGAATGCGTGCACAGAATGTTCGCTTCAACATCGGAAAGTAACGATGATGGCTTGTGGGCATCTTACAATATCTCATTACTTATAGCGAAATCTGAAAAATCGCTCACCATTGGAGAACAGTTAATTTTACCCGCTCTTAAAGAGGTTTTAAAAACTGTTCTGCACAAATCTCCATTTGACATACTCAAAAGAATTCCTGTGAGTAACAACACTGTACGAAGACGTATTGACGAAATGAGCTCTGATATTGAAAGTTTCTTGTGTAATTATCTGCAAACAACTCATTTTTTTATTCAACTGGACGAGTCAACTTTACCTGGTAATGAAGCATTATTATTGGCATATGTTCGATTTGTTATGGACGAAGAAATTCATGAAGAGCTACTATTCGCGAAAACTTTGGAGACGGACACTAAAGGTGAATCAATATTTAATGTCCTGAGTGATTTTTTTAAGGAAATATCGATTCCATTCACAAACGTTTTTTCGGTGGCAACAGATGGAGCTCCTGCCATGGCCGGGCGATGTTGTGGGTTTATAAGCCATCTTAAAAGAATTATACCAGAGGTAACTGCAATTCACTGTGTCATCCACCGACAACACCTAGTAGCGAAAAATTTGAGTGCTAAATTGCACCAATCGCTTCAATTTGTGATTAATGCAGTTAACAAAATAAGAAGCAATGAATTGAATACGCGTTTATTTGCACAATTGTGCAACGAAAATGATGAAGACTTCCAACGATTGCTCTTACACACTGAAGCACGCTGGTTGTCGAAAGGTGCATGTTTAACAAGATTTTTCTCACTTTTTGAATCACTTTTAGAGTTTCTGGAAAGTAAAGATCCAGATTTAAAAGAAAACCTGATCAATTTCAAAGCAGACATCGCGTATTTGACAGATTTGTTCAAAAAATTTAATTACATTAACTTACAATTACAAAGGGACAGCCTCAATTTAATAAAAACAAAGGGTGTAATTTCAGCTTTTCTTGGAAAATTGAAATTTATGAAGCAAAATTTTAGTCGGCGCGAATTTTCCCAGTTTTCAAAGTTGTCACGGGTAGAATGCCTTGATGAGGATATTCACACATACGTTCAACATTTAATTGCCCTGCATGATGACTTTAAAATCAGATTTGAAGATATTCTGACGATGGAAATACCACGATGGATCATAAATCCACTTGATGAAACGGAAGTGGAGTGGATTTAAGTTAATTAAAACTTGGAACCTTCAAAGTTCCCAATAAAGTCAATTCTTAATGTAATATTACAAGAGGAGCTACTCGAGCTTAGCACTAATGAGGAACTGAAGGTGAAATTTAAAATAGGCTATCAAACATTTTGGCTACAGGCAGAAATACCCGAAAAATATCCTGGACTGTGGGGAATTGCGAGAAAGCTTTTGATAGCGTTTCCCTCGTCATATCTTGTCGAGAAAAGTTTTAGTGTCGTTACAAACCTTTTAACGAAAAAAAGGAGCAGATTGAATATCACAGAACGTGGAGATTTGCGGTTATTCCTAACAAAACTGAAGCCAAATATTGATAATTTGCTGTCAATCCATCAAGTACATCCCTCCCACTAAAATTATGACTATTTTGTGATTGTCATTGTAGAAGTTACGTTACGTTATTAATATTTAATTTTAATTATATTACGACTGTTATCATATTACAATATAATATGATAACAATAATAATTAATAGTGTAATAATTACATATTAGAATAAATACAACACAAGGAAATATACTATTTTTCTTTTTATTTTTGCCACTCCGAATGGGAAGTTTTCTAAATAAAATATGTGAGAATTTATTGGTTTCTTGTGCTGTGAGTAGATGTCAAAGGAGTACAGTTGGATGGAATCATTTTTTTGATTGGCTAACTTTACTTTTTGATATCCACTCACAGCACAATCAATTAATTAATTAACCAATAACTCAGCCGCAACGCAAATTTCCATAGTTAGATCTAATCTTCACATTTTTTGTCGAGTTTTGGGAATATGGTAGAAATGTAGCTGCAGGGGGTCTACCGGAACCAGCAAAACTTTCAAAGTGGTCTATGAGAAAAAAAAGTTTGGGAGCCTCTGCTCTAAAGGAATTGTTGCGATATGTCTTGTACAGCCGAAGAAACAAGCGATCATTTTCTTGGAAGTGCTCCTTGCACGAAAACTTTTGTGGGGTTCGGTTCGTCTTGGAACACCCATACAGTAGATTGTTGCTTGGTTTCCGGCTCATACTCATATATCCATGTTTCGCCACCTGTGACGATGTTATATACGTATTTTGCGGTTCCGACGTCGAATTTTTTCCGCATCTCTTTACACCAATTGACACGAGCTGCTTTCTGTGTTTCGGTCAAGTTATGAGGAATCCATCTGGAACATATTTTTTTTTACACATAAATGTTCATGTAAAATCGAATGAATTGCAGACTGCGATATGCCAAGAGATGCCTCTACCTCACTGTAAGTCAATGTCGATCGTGTTTTATCATGTTTGGCACAACATGGATATTTTTTGGAAACACATCAGTTTTTGGTCGACCTTTACGTACTCACTGAGGCACGAGCAAAACGAAATTCTGCAAACCAATTGTAAACTGTCTTCTCTGATGGTGCTTCAGCACCAAAAGTTGACCGAAGCGATATAATGCATTCTTGTGGAGTTAGGCCTTTTTTTATAATCGTAACAAATCATCCAACGAAAACCTTCACGAGTAATCTCCATTATTTTACAAACTCACTGCCTTAAAACTGTCACTGTCAGCAAACTATTGGCTCAATTTATAAACTATCGCGGATTTCTCATTGACAAATGTCAAACTTTAAGAATATAGTGATTACATATGTCAAAAGCACCATCTAGTGGTTGATTGTAAAAATATAAAATTTAAAAAAATATAAAAGTTGTCCATCGTATAACTTACCATATTTTCCTTTGTACAGAAGGTGTAGCACCGAACTGCACCCAACTACACTTTACGCCAGATTTCATTCCTTCGTACAGAATCAACACTTTATTGCTAGACTTTTACTTTTCCTTTGCACGGTGTAAAGTAAATCAATGCTGCATCGTGCAGTTTATCTGCACCTGGGTGATAGCTGGAGTGAATTACATTGAACTGTCAATTATTAATTTTCAATAGATTTGTTTGCTTTTGTTGACCTGTTTTGTGAGTATTTTTTTAAATTTCTTGTGATTTCTTGTATACCTATTTAAAATAAAATGGATGCAGAAAAGTTAATATCAATATTGGAAACGATATAGATCAGTTGAACAATTTTTATCTTGTCTGCATTCATTTTTTTAATTTTTTCATTTTAAACTAAAATTGTATGATTTTTTTTCACATATGTATTACTAAGAAGTAATAATCAAATTTGTATTGTTTATTAATTATCAGGATAAAATTACAAGCTATGTTTGGAATAATTATAAAATCTTCTGTTTTATAATTATTCCAAACATAGCTTATAATTTTATCCTGATAATGTTTCCTTGTTATGCCTGCCATCAATATGATTTTGTTAAATAAAATAATAATAAATAAATAACTCTTTTCTTTTATAAAATAAATATAAAATACATATAAAATAAAAATCTAAATAAGAAATAAACAAGTATACTCTCTACCTATATAAAAAAAAATTAATAACGTAAAACAAATATTGTAGTATTTACCACATCTTTTTGGTTGCGTCAGGTTATGTTATGTTATGGATTTTATGAAGGTTATGCAAAGCATTCTCATTAGTGACATCTACACTAAAATCTATTCCTTTGTATTTCCGGTTTGTTGCAGCACTTTATAACACCTGTCTAGAGAGTGTAGTGCAGTGTAGTGCAAACTGCACCGAGCTGCGCTGCCCTGAAAACCAAAGGACCTACTGTTGGATGATCGGTTCATTTCTAGTTCTGATTGCGATCAGCGATGGGCAGCTTCTTAATAATTATTATTACGATTATTCCTATTTATTGTTAGATTATATACATAACTATCTTCAAATTAATTTAGCAATGAGACGAAGTTCTCCGGGTAACTCTTCACTGAGTTCATCAATGTAATGTCCAAATCCACAATTCTTACAAAAACTAAGGCGATAATCATTTTTGCTTTCAAAGAAAACTCTGTATCATTACTGTAACCATTTATAAAGCCCAACTGAGCAATATGTTTCCGCATGTTCTGTTCTATATGGAAGAAACAGCCTTTGCACCAATGGCAGCCTGTTCAAAATCACAATGTACAAAGTATCACGAATATCACAGTGCTGAATCGTACTGGCGCTGAAACCGCAGCGTTGAGTAGGCGGCGCTGAATCGGCGGCGCTGAATCGGCGGCACTGAATCGGCGGCGCTGAATCCTACTAGATCCAGAATAATCATTCTCCCAGAAAATCATGGAATTGAACAAAGAGCATACCTATCTGTGATATTTGATTACAAATTATGTTCAATGGCATATTTCATGTTCCTAAATCAAAAAACCTGGTTACCAAAAAGAATATTGTTCTTGTTAGCATAATAATTGGCGAGGGCCGTTATGTTACTATAAGCAGTATCGGAGCAATACTAGAGATTGGTGTGAGGGCATGGAAGACCATCGTATACAAAAAGTTGAAGGTTAGCAAGCTTTTTTCTTATTAGACTCTCCTAGAAATAGAGTCTAGTTCAAAATAAAGCCGTGAATAGCTTTGGCAATGCGTCGTTTCATATAGTGAAAGAAGAAAAGCAACAATCGACAGTTTGAATCTTTGAAAAGGAGTCGGCTATAACAAAATTTGTTTTAGAAAAATTCTTTTTTTAGGATTAATGAACATATTTCCATTGCGCCGCTGGACGACCGTCTTACTGTTAACAGAATTGTGCATTACAATTTGTTTGCCTCTAGCTCTCCAAAGTGTTCGCGAAAATCGTCCAAGAGCAAGAATCACGTTACATCAATGGCATTAGTAATAAAGTTCACACTACTCCCCAAATGATTAAATATTTAGATTCCCAAAACATTATAATACAGGGTATAGTTCAGACCTAATGATTTTATTTGTTACAACGTGTAAGTGGCAAGTTACGGGGTTTACATTTCAAACCGATCGAAGACGTAATTAAAAATTAAATGAACAACCTAACAATATTGAAGAAAATGCCTTAAAAATTGGTTTCTACGGATGAAAGAATGTATTGAAAAGTATCTTTAAAATGTATATCTTTCCAATAACAAATTAAAATATATTACATCTCTCTGTATAATAAAGATAGACATGCCTCACTACCAGAAGTACTCCCTATAAGAAAACCGCGAGAAGCTAGAATAAAGGTTGTGACAATTTAATTCGCGAGAACGCACATTTAAAAAATATACAAAAGGAACATTAGAAGCTATTACCGCGTCCAAACAGCTCCCTTTCTGCAAATGTAGGCTGTCCGACGAGGAAGTTCGAGAACTTTATAGAGTGTATCGGTCATAAATAAGAAAAAAACTTCTAATTAACACGCGTTTAATTATGAACCGTTTTAGACTAATGGATGGTCAAAATTGCGCAACATACTGTGATATTTTCGCATATTAATTACTAAAAATCTGCGATATTCTTAGTTTCTAAAGTAACATCCACTTAAATTACATTTTTGAAAATTTAAATCTTTAAATTCAAACTAATAATTAACAGAAGCAACATTAAAAACGAATTAAATTGTAATACAAATATTATCAAATCTTAAAGCAGAAGTCTCACAATTTACTGTTCAGCATGTCCACCACGAACGGCCACCCATAGTTCAGCCCTTCTTCGTAACTCTGCGTGCCAATCTATCATTTCCCATCCTTTCTCGTACGCCATAAAAGGCTTGCTCGATTCTAAGCAGTAGTTTTTGTCTGGTATCAGGCTTTCGTCATCCTTACGCAATAGTTTTTACATGGTACCATACGAAAAAGTCCATAGGGTTCAAATCGAGTGAACCAGCCCGTCATGCACGTCCTATTCGTCGATTAGGAAACGTTACATTAAAAAAATCTGTGACGACTCGTCCGTGATGCACAGAGGCTCCATCCCGTTTATACCACATTTACTAACGTACATTCAAAGAGACGTCTTCAAGCAGTAACGAAAACTGGTTTCGCAAAAATCTCTGCACATTACACTGAAGATATTCTGGTCAAACGAAACATTTCGAATACATTCATAGAAAAACTGTGCTGAAAATGGTTCTCCGAAATTGCAAGTGGGTCTACTATATCCGATACATGTTCGTTTTGCAATGATGCAAATTAGTCTCTCTGTGGTAAAAGTTGTTTCGTCATTGAACCGTGTAAGGGTAATCAAATCTTCATTATTCAAAGTTCAATTGCAAAGATTTGTTTAAGGCCATAGTCATTGGATTACAAAGTTCTGGACTGACTGAAGATGGTACGGGTACAAGCCATTTTCATGTACCGTATTGTGTCTGTGAAAGATTTTGACTGCCCTGTTACTGCTGCGAGTCTTCCGAGATTTATTCGTTGATCCTGACTTATTTTCCGTATGACATCTTCAGTATTATCTCTTGGAGGTACTTCAATTTCGGTCTTTGGTCTGGGGAAAGATTCTCTTTCTCCAGGCGTGTGAAAACAGTTTTGAATAGGTTTGTCACAAGGAGCTCTTCGATTCGGATAACGCATTGCGTACACTCTTGCAGCTCTAACTGCGGGTAACGCATTGCGTACATTCTTGCAGCTCTAGGAACGCTACTCATATCCGCATACTCTTTATTTGTAATTGAAATGGTATTTTCAGAAATGTGAAGACGGGAACAAATTTCGATGATTACGACAATCTGAGTTTTGTCGCAGAGAGCTCTTCAATTCTGAAAACAGGTAATATATTTCATCAAAAAGGAAACGCACTTTTTTTCTTATTTTTGTCCAAGGAACCACTATACGATGGTCTCGACTTCCTTATCGGACGTCCTGTGTACACTTGAGAGTTGTGCAGCTAGATAATATTTCGTTGAAAATCAATTATATTATTAAGCAAATTGTGGCACTTTCATAGCATTTTTCAATTTTAGAAATAGTCAGAAATCACAGGGACTAAGTCAAGTGGAGAGGCGGATGGATCATCGCATTTTTGGGCCAAGATGTTTCTCCCAATGAGCTCCTATTTCGGTGAAATCTATCTCATACCAAATTATTACTAAGTTTAAATTAGTTTAATTGTCTCTTGATTAATCTGCAATTCTTCAACTCTCAATCAAATATTTAGTCACATGTCGAACTATATTGTACTTTGCACTATCCTAATGCTAGCGTCCATCATTGTCGTTTTTGGCTACTCGCTTCTGGTGTCTTTCATTACATATTCCCTCGTATATTTGAATCTTTTGTGCTACTCGAACATATTCGACCTACCCTAGAAATTTTGACCATATGTCCCCTGTCATAGTTGAACATTTTATATAATTGGCAGTTTTCGTGTAAAATTTACGTACTTATTAGTTTGAAGATTTTAAAACACAAACACTTGTAATTTCGATAGCATTACGCAACCGCTAATTCGATTGATGTAGGAATTAAACTGACACATTTCGCATACGATATTCGAAAATAAATTAAACGTTTTTAGATGCAAATTCACTTCGTTTATTATATTCATGAAGGTATTATTTCCACAGTCTTTATATTGATTTTATTAATTTTCTCCTGTCCCTACTTACATACTTACACATATTCAGAATTACTATATTTAAACGAAATTGGTGACGCCATCTGTTGAAGGGAGTTTGACTTACAAAGTATCAAAATTCCTTAATAATGTGTACAAATTTGATGACGCTTTGTTCATTAGAAGTCAAATCATCGATAAGGTTAACGTATGCTTCTTTAGCAGATGGTACGATATTGTGTCCCTACGTGGCTTAATATGCAGAACATTTATGCAGCACTTGAAGCTGAAGTGGACCCCAAAACGCCCGGTAGAATCGATCAAGAAGCGATCGGTTCGATGGTGCTTGATTTGAATATTGGTTTAGGACAATCGCCCGGAACTACTTTCGTTCAAAATCATGTAAAAAATTGTTGGTTGGTATAAATTAATCATCACATTTTCCTAAGACTGTTATTGATGAATATGATCAAGAGCATATTAAGTTCATTTGTTTACTCAACGCAAAGCATGTAATGCAGTTGTTAGACGTTACATCTTATGCATCGTTAATGATATTTGCTAGAGGTATTAACAACTTGGAAGAAAGATGAAGGTCTTAGATTTACTGCACTGCCAAAAGATGAGATTCCAGATTTGTTGCTTAAATTGCGAAACAAATTGGATGAAGATAATAGAGGAAGTAATATTAACATCCCAGTGTGTTACAAATGACACAAACATGCAATATACACGTCTGTAACTGTACACCTTTTTTTGTATATTTGCTGCCATCTGGCATTGTGTTAATGGACTTACACCTATATACGTATTTTCTTCTCTTCTGTACCGGCACAGCCGGTCAAGGGAAGGGTTGCCACTTTCGGCATAGTCTCTTTCGTCCGTCAGATGCCACTAGATTATATGGTGCCACCTGATAGGACAAAATTTATGAGGCGATTTAAGCATTACTTACTTCACTAGCTTAACTGATGACGCCTAATAGTAGATGGCACAAAACACGTGTCTTAAGCAGAAGTAAATGCTGGAAAATACGAGGTGTATTGTCCATGTGTACAGTTACAGACGTGTATGTTGCATGTTTGTTTCATTTGTAACAAATGCGTAATACGTGCTTAACGTATTTATATACTTAAACATTTTTTTTGTATATCCCAGTGTGTATAGAAACTGATTTATTTCGTATAGAACCAAACAAGTCAAAAGAAGGCATGATCAGAACTATAAAAAATATTGACAATATTAGGAATTATGTTTCTTGAACAGTTGTAGATATTTTCACAGAAATTAAAGGAAAGTTACTGCTGCCAAAATTATTAAAAGAAGTAACCGACTTCAAATAGAACCTGGAAAAAGTATAAAAAGCACTGATTTTGAAACGGTATTGACAATTGAAGTCGAAACAGCAAGAAATCAGAAAAAATTGAATGTGCAAGTGACAGCGACACATCTAAGGTAGATGATATATCAATTTCAAGGTCTAATTTAGAAACTGAATCGCAGAAGTAGAAAACGAAATTTATTTAAATGCAGAAGGCAGCTTTCATAGTGAAGATATAGCAAAAGGCGACTGCGTTTTAGTTTAATATGCAAAAAATGGGGATGGAGAAATGTTATTTGGGCCAATCGATTAATATCACAGGTCTACAAAATTAAACTTTTTGACAGATGTTTTTATTTTGAAAACTGATTTTATATAATTTTGGTAGGCTGATTTCAAAAATTCTATGCATTTATTTGTATCACGTAAGATTTTTTTGCAAATATTAAATGAAAAAAAACGATATTTCTAAAAAAAAGTATTTGTTTATTGAGTAAAAAGGTGGAATACAAGTTAAAAAAGTGGGAAAAAATACTTTGCTCAGTCTTTTTTAAGTGAAATCTTTGTCTTTTTGCCAGAAAGCTGCGTTGTCCGGACATTCGGTTGTATGTTTTTAAGGGCATATCCCGTTTTAACATCCAGCAGTAGTCCGCCATCATCGTTATGCTCCATCTGCCTTGGTATCGCCGTTCCATTTCCTTAATGTCTTGGTGAAACCTCTCTCCCTGTTCTTCGCTAACTGCTCCAAGATTTTCAGGAAAATAGTTCAAGTGTGAAAACAGGAAATGCACTTTCAAACTCATATTACAACCTAGACGATGAAAGTGTTGTAACATATTTTGAACAATATTTTCGTAGTTTTCGTCCTTAGAGTTCCCAAGAAACTTATCAATGACTTCTTTAAATGAAACCCCGGCGTTTTTCTCAACATTGGTCATTGTGTTTTGAAAATCCTTGTCTTTGCATAATGTTCTTATCTATGGCCCAACAAAAATACCTTCTTTTAACTTGGCATCGGATAAGGCTGGAAATGTCTCCCACAAATATTTAAAACACTGTCCATTTTTGTCTAGGGCTTTAACAAACTGCTTCATCAAGCCAAGTTTGATATGGAGAGGAGGCAGTAAAACTTTCTTGGGGTCAACCAAGCTATCTCTTAATATATTTTTGCTACCAGGTGTACGGCTTGTTCTAGAGGGCCATTCTATTTGAGTCCAATGTTTATCCCTTGCTCGACTATCCCACTCACAAATAAAGCATGGAAATTTTGTATAACCTCCATGCTGTCCTAGTAGCATGCACAGTACTTTAAGGTCGCCACAAAGCATCCACTGATGTTCTTGGTAGTTTATTTTCTTTAAATGAAGTTCAAAATTTTCATACGTTTCCAGTAAATGTACCGAATGGGCAACGGGAACCGAGGCCAGCTCGTTACAATTTTGCAATAAAACGCTTTTTAAACTACGCTTACTTGAGTCAATAAACAGGCGCCATTCTTCTTTTGCATACGGCACATTTCCTAATTTTGAAATTAAGTCAGGAATATTGTTGCAATACACTAGCGGTCCGTCTTGAGTAAAATATTGACATAACTCTTTTTCGCGATCCCAGTAAAAGCTTGATGTGGCGCCAGATGCCAGTAAATGTTTCTCACGAAGTCGGGAGGCTAACAATTCGGATGCATCCTTTGGAAGGTGTAAATCTCTAATTAAATCATTCAGTTCGCTCTGGTTAAACACTTCGGGCTCTCTGAAATCTGTTGTGAAATCTGAGTCATCTGGGTCGCAATTAGATTCCTCTGATCCTGACGATATGACGTTTCAACGCAAACGGAACAAACAGTATGAGGAGCCCAGGACTTGTCTTGGTCGCCAATTTTTACACCAAAATAAGCGTGGTATACATTTTTCACAAACGAAGTTATAGTTTGCTTCTGCTTTACTACGATATAACTACCACAGATATAACAAAAGTTATTCGGATTGTTCAGACAATGTCTTCTTTCCATATTTATACGTTCTAGAACACTTAAAATACGCAACAACGAAGACAACAAGCGCGCGGACACAGTAGCACGACGACTAACACAACCAAACTGCACGTAAGCAGGTTTCAACGATGTATTGACGCTTCTGCGCCGACTCTGTTGCTTTGCTGAGAAATCTAATATTAACCAGGGTTGCCAAATCCCATTTAATTTCATAAAAATCAATTCATTTAAAAATCATGCCTAACATGGAACAAACATATTCTTGTCATAGGTATGTATATTAATAAATTAACATTTTTAAGATATAGAGCGCTATAAAAAAAATTTACGTAATAGAGCAAAAATATGGTGTTTTTTGGAATAAGGGCCCCCAAACATATACAAATTAGCAAACAGCTTTCAAACATCAAAATCACTGTAGACCTGTGTATTATTTAGAGAATGTAAAAGATATAATTTTATGAAGACAATTATATAAAAAGTTAAATTTCTGTGTGTAAAAAATGATGAGGTCACCATCTCATAGGTAACAAGTAAACTACCTAACTCTTCTAAGACAAGATCAAAGCATCTTCGCCACTATAAATTTCCTTTTAGAGAGTTTCAATATATGATTTCATCGAAATACTTCAATCTTTTGTCATTCTCCTTGTTTGAAGAATCATGTTCATGTTGTTTTGAAATAAATCTTTCTGGCAATCAAAACATTTATTTTTTATCATATTTCACCCAAATATAATCATCATGTGTATGATAATTGAGTTCCTTTCGGATTTACATTGACTTGCCAAAGAAACCATAAAGGGGATATTTGCTTTATTAAATAAGAAAATAAAATAAAGTTAGCGAGCACATATTACATAACGTCATATGGTAATGACTAGTAAACACACTACGCAACAGTGCTACCCCGTGACCTTTGCCTTGGGCAAATGTAAGCCAATGTGTGGGAAAAGCTAGGGATTTAATCCCAAGAAGACCAAGAAAATTAAGCTAAAAGGAGTTAGTAAATATATAAATTTAATACAAAAACTACCATATCTAACTGTCACAGCGGCACGGGAAAAACTCCTAACGTTGTACTGGAGGTGACGCTAGATTTACCACCTATAGATATCCAAATATAAGAAGCAGGTTCAAATACCTATAAAGCCCCGTCCACGGCAGTGATCTTCATAAGTTATGAGAAGACCTCAAGGCGATCCAATTCCAGGAAAACCAAATGATGCCATATTTCAGAAATTGAGTTATTGAGAATTGATAATACACGGTGGGGCACGGCAATCGGATGTTTTTGAAATAACAATAAAATCATCAGTTTTTGCTTTAAAAGAAATTTATTGGTAGGATTACATACGCAAGAATTTAGCATTTCATAATGTGCGGAAAATTACTTCAGGCATGTGATGTCCATTTTCGTTTACGCAATGTTGTAGTCGTTCACGAAAATTGACTTCCACTCTTTCCAGCAGGTTTCTAGGATTTAGATTAACTTATTGACGTATCGCTTCCTTCAGTTCTTGTAACGTACGAGGTCTACCCTCGTAAACAGGAGACTTGAGGAACCCCCATAGAAAGAAATCACATGTGGACAAGTCGGGAGACCGAGGAGGCCATAAAACATCACCAAATCTCGAAATGAGATGATTAGGAAACAGAGTACGAAGAACAGCAATACACGCTCTGGCGGTGTGTGCCGTGGCTCCATCTTGCTGAAACCATAATTGTAGAGGATCCAAACCTCTTCTTTGCAATTCAGGGATAAAATAGGTGTTCACCATATTAATGTAACGCGCCAATGTTACAGTAACGGTAACATCGTTTTGTTCAAAAAATAGGGACCGATAACGCCAAACCTCCAAACTGCGCATCAAACGGTTGTAACCTTAGGACTGTGCAGCCGTTTTTGATGCAGCTCTTGAGGATTTTCGGCAGCCCAATACCGACAATTTTGTCTATTGACAGCCCCATTAAGGTGGAAATGGGCTTCATCACTCATTACCACCAACATGTTTTCGTTCTGCTCATAAAGTGTAAGCATTTGTTGGGCAAAATTCACTCGTTGCTGGTAATCCCTTTCATTCAATTCCTGCACAACCGCTATTTTGTATGGATGCAAATGTAATTCACCATGTAAAATTCTTCTTACAGTACGATTACTGATTCGCAGTCCGGCCGAATGAGCCCGAGCAGAGCTGCGTGGGCTTCCCAGTATCGCTTGTCGAACCCTTTCAACGTTCTCTGGAGTGCGCACTGTACGTTGGGATCCGAGCGGTTTTATTTTGAGTATTGAGCCTCGTGTTCGAAGATTATGAACCCAACGTAGGATTGTGTTACGCGTGGAGACAGAGTCATTTCGATTAATATTGAATCTCCGACGAAATTCACGTTGAACCGTAGTCACTGACTCACCACTTCTAACGAAAGAATCATATGCAAATATGCGCCGTTCTAGCGTCCACGGCTCCATGACAGTAACTGACAGTAAAATACTTTGAGTCAGGGAAGGTATCCTCACCTGTCAAATGCCCTTTCCTTTTCTAATGGTCGAATATTATGCATTCTAAAAACATCCGGTTCCTGTGCCCCACCTTGTATAATATGAAATAGTCATACCAGATAGAAAGATGTGAAAAAAGGTCTACCCGCCCAGGTGGAATCTACCTACAACACTGATGGAACTAAAACAGAGACAGAATATATAGACTCAAAGAAAAGAAGATAATCCTAGTGAACCTAAGTAGATACGCTACGGTATTTTAAGCGAAAGTGGCCGCACTATGTCATTGCGTTGGAAATATTAATGGGCATGATGACACGAATCGCAAGCAATATTAAAGGCACAGAATTCTGTCGAAGTTAAATCTAGACTTGTATCCCTTAAACCAGCTCAGTGGTCACAATAAAGTGCCATTAGCCTAGATCCCAGGCCATAGGGCTAATAAGAAAGCGGTTGAATTGGGTGGTCAGGAATCGTTTACAGCCTTCATAGAACCGAAGTCTTCCGTTGGCATTGCAAAACAATGATTAAAGCAGCCATGAAAAAGTGGACTAAAAATAGATATAGGGAAAAGTGGAAGAACTTACCAGGCCAAAGACAGGCAAAACAGTTCCTTAGAGAGCATTCGCCTAAGTTTACAACGGACCTAGATAGATGTAGTCGGCTTATTAACGGATCATTCTAAGCTCAACAAGCAGTCGAATAATATGGTTTAACAGAAGAAAGGACATGTAGATATTCCAAGAGCAGAGAAAGCCGCGTTTCATATACTATGACAAAGCAAGATTTGACAAGAACGCGATTCTTACAATATCGTATAGTCGAACTATATTTAAAAGAACCGCTCTCGAAGCTGCCAAGCTTAATTAAAAGAGCAGTGCTAGAGGAAATACTCTAACGAGGTGCGAGGTCAACAGCAGATATGAAAAAGTCACAGGGAATACGCCTTACGGTCACCTCAATTAATCTAATTTAATCTATTCTACTACGTCTTGCATATTTTTCTTAATTATTGTGCCGCTGTTAAGGAAAGATGTGAAAAATATTTAACCAAATATCCCTCTCTACTTTAGTAAAAAGATATAAAGAGAAAGAATTTTATTTAAACACTGAATATACAGATTTCACCCTTTTAAACACCATTACTATTTGTATACTTTAATAATTTGTTTCCTTGAATATTACTCCGCTTTCCGGAAAGAGTTTTGCCAGATTATTGTTTTTATAGCGAGCGCATAAATTCAAAATCAATGTTACAAACTTTTAAATAATATTTTCATAACATAATTCTCTCACGTTTGTAGTTTTCCAGAAGAAGAGCTGTTTTCATTCAGTTGAAAACAGCGCTTCATTAATTTTTCGCTAAGGCGAAAAGCCTCATATTTTCTATATTTCCCTTTTAAATGAACTGTTTACATAAGCAAATAATATATTTCGATTTCTAATTATCTGTTCGATTTAAAAGTGATTCAATCGTTATGGCATTAATATATTTTATTTCTGAAGTAAGCACGACCTTGTGTGTGATAGCACTTAAAGAAGTAAAGAAAAACGAAAACACATTTTTATTGTTATGAAATACGACAACAATATAGAAATTAGTTTTTCTTTTGTGTTTTTATATTTGTTAGAAATAAATGATTCTAATATTGTTGTTATTACTATCAATCTTCACGTAATTATCTCTTTCAGATTTCTTGTTAAAATATATGAATTTGTAAATGATAAAAGTTTTACAAAAGATACAAATAAAAATATTTCCAAAATCTAATATGTTTAAAAAAGAATTTCTGATTTCGCGCAATTTATTAGTGCTAAGAATCTCTAGGAATGCGTATATAACCGAATCCAGGCAATCGATATAGCATCTCCATGGTGGACACATACCGTAAGAGATGTCCGTCCCTTCTTCTGGACGTCTGCCACGGCGAATCTTCGTAACGGTACGCCTTTCTTATGAGCGGGGCGCAGGAGCAACTGAGCTTGTTGCCCATGGCTGCAGGGCACTGGCACTGACCCCTCTGTCACCACATGTCCGAACCGACTTCGGGACCGCGGGAATTCCACTGTCCTCTCACGCCACGGTTCAGAGACTGGGACCGCTGGTGCACGGACTTGTGCTTGTGCTGCTGGAAACATACAACACATATATACACGTGTGGTACTATGTATACTAGCATATATTATAAAGAGAACTGAGTTTGTAAGTTCCGTAAACGCCAAGAAACAAGATGTATACATCTGCACAGACTTAAATCTAAAAATACGTTTAATAATAAAAATTAAGAATGTAAAAAGAAAATGCATTCATCATTCCACAAAACTAACAGAAAGTAGGCCAAAAATATAACACCCCTTCCATTGTTCAACACTATCACCAGTATTTGGTAATTATAAGATTCTCTGTCATTCAAACCTATGAGTCACAAATATTATCTGTTCTACGTTATGTCTTGATAACTTCTGTAACATAGCAAGGGTGTTGTTTTTGTGAAAGTATCTCTCCAATGGTACGTACTGATGATTCTGAAGTAAGATCTTCGTATCTAGAGAGATACTTTCATACATATATGAACTAGTATTGTATATATAGTATACTATATAGTGAACTATATATATATATATATATATATATATATATATATTGTATATATGAACTAGTATATATGAACTAGGGTGAACTAGTATTGTATATATAGTATATATGAACTAGTATTGTAATATATAATAATATTTTATATTATTAAAAACGTTTTGTTTATACACACATTATCTGCTATCTGCAGAAGAATTAATATTATTACTACCATCCGTTAAACAAAACTGCCTCTAGCTAGCCTTGATTTCGCTGTGAAGTCAAACGGTATGTCTGAACTTAATTCAACAAATCGGTCATCTATTATGTTATTGTATTTAGCTCTCATTTGTGTGTTTAGTTTCTGTTATCCTGTTTTACTTCGTTTATTTACCAGGAATATTAATTGAAAGTTGAAGAAATATGTTCTTCTTAAAACAATTGATAATATTGGTCGCTGACAATGCCATTTTGTCAAGAACCCAAAAGTTTTATTACCGAATCGTAGTTTTCAAATGGTCACAGAGTTGATGAGATTTGGTGTTATTCAGTTGATGAATGTTTAGCTGAATTTCGAATTGCATGTCCAGAAGTTCCTGCCGAATACGGTCAGTTCCGCGAAACTCTAAATCATTGTGTGACATTATTTCGTGAGACAGGGAGTGTTAAACAAAGAGCGAAGTGGGCCACCTAAAAAATATACAACTAATAATTGATATTGAACCGCAAACCTCAGTACGTTCCTTAGCACAAATTGGAACTTGTCATGCAGCTGTGGAAAAGATCTGCATCTACGCCCATATAAAATAACATGCGTTCAAAAACTTCTACCAAATAATCTACCTCAAAAGCTAAGTTATTGTGAATGGTTCATTAATACTTTGGACAATGATTATCGAGAACTACTTTCTCAGATTAATTGTGGTTTCATGTTTCCGAATATATAGATTCAAAAAATATGGTTATGTGGTCTGATAAAAATCCTCACCAGTACACGTCAATAAAATTTAATTGAAAGCGTTCAAATTGTAATCTCAATTCAAATAATAAAATTCCACAAAAACTTAAAACTAAACTTAAATTTTAGTTTAGATACCTGATTTTTTCCTACTTTATTACAGGTATAAATAAAAGTGACAGCTACTTGACAATAGTAAAATTTTGTAATTAAGTTAAGACACTCGAAAATTTCATGGCCTTAAAATTGGCCATGAAATTTTCGAGTTTCTTTTTTGAACGCACGAAATTATACTTGTCATTTCAAAAAATAAAGGAAGAAGCTTTGTAAATTGTCTTTATATCCAATTTTTATTAATAAATTGCAATGTCAGGTTTACTTTGAATTATTCGAGTTGTTATTTAAATTACTTTCATTATTTGACGGATTTGTCTAATCCCACGTGTTGGCAGTTTTTTACTGTCGTCATCAGGGTGTACCTTAGGTTTGTGTTGCTACATATTAAACTTATTTCAATCAATTTGTCTCGCAATCATATATGACAATTAAAAGCAAAGCGCTGCAGTTGTCAACAGTGTCGTCAAAGCTTTGCGAAGTGAAAGAGTTCCTCCGGTGCGTGGTGTTAGTTTATTGAATGCAGAAAACGTAAGTCTAAGCGAAATTCGTCGCAGGAATACTAAAGTGTGCAGTACGGAAACAATGTAGGAGTCATCTGTCAGGCGCTAGGTTCGAAAGTTGAAAGAGGTAAGAGATAATGTGCACGATGAAGAGCACCGATCTTGACCCCAGTGACATTCACTTGTTCACCAAACTCAAGGATTTCTTGTCAGAAAAATATTTCCAAAGTGATGGACTTAAAAAAAGGTGTACGTACCGTATTGGCTGGATAATTTGGCGGTAGAGGTTTACTAGGAAGGCATAAACAAACTGGTTTCAAGGTACGACAAACGTCTTAACAACAGCAGCAACTACATATAAAAATGAGTAAATGTATTACTTTCATTTAATAAAATCATTACTTACTTCCCTTCATTTTTCTTTTAATTATATGTAAACGGGTACTACTTTCTGGGCTTCCCCCGTATTAATAATCTCACACACTTGACCATTATGCAACACAGTTAGTAGTAGCTTCTCAAGGATACCCTGATAACGACATAAATGCCTCAAAGCATGGAAATAGTCCAAATAACTACTATGTACAAAGTAAAAGGATGAAGTCATCGTTTTACTTTGAACATCTCTGATCAATAAACCGTATAAGAAAGTTTGTAGACTCTTCAAATTTTGAGATTAAGAGAATTGTTATTTATAAATAAATCCTTCATCAGCCAAAAAAAAAAAAATCATTCAATCAATTATTTTTCGTCTTGTTTCAATTAAACGCGTATTACTTTCCGTCAACGTTCCACATTTGCACATCGCAGTCCAAATCCTAACATCTTTTGGAAAACTTCGTTGACTCGATGTAGAATGCTGAGACAATATACTTCGACATATTTACTGGAAGCCGGCGTTAGAGGTGCGTTGAGGATGAAGACTTTCAGTAACAGTTATTTTTTATTTTTTATTTATTGTAGTTATTATTGTTATTATTTTGCATGCACTTGCAATTTGTTTATTCTTGTCCTGTAATTGGGTTTGAAATGTTGAGCAATAAACAATATTATTATTTTGAATCGAAGTAGCCTTTACTTGATGGAAATTCATAATTACAATATTCTGAATAAACAAACTTACGAGAAAACTATTAAGTTAATATATCCTTCAGACAGTCGTGATATGAATTATAAATATCTTACTTATACTGGTAATCTTACGCAAAAAATTTAAAATTCTTAACGAGAAATAATTATAACATAGCTTTTAAAATCCAACAACTCTTTAGGTTCAATTATTAAAAACAATAAACGAAAAATAGATAAAAACAATAAATCGGGAGTTTACAAAGTTGAATGTAGTTCATTCCCTAAATTTTATATAGGCAAGATAGGCAGATCCTTTTCTAAAAGAATCAAAGAACATGAACGAAGTTATATTAATAACAAGAATGACTAACATTATGAAATACATCTGAGAGAAGGATTCCATAATTTTAACTATGACTTTATAATTTTACACTCAGAAAATAAATCGCAAAAATTAAATTTACTTGAAGTAATGGGAATTTTGAAATACTAAAATACAGACCCTTCACTCAATAAACATATAGATTTCGGCAATTCTCCTTTATTATTTTACAACTGATTCCTTTATTTATTTTTATTTTCCTGTTTTTATGTTTGTACTCGGTAAACTTTGGTCCCTTTGTGTAACAAAGTTTACATCTTAAATATAAAGTGCCTATTATTGAACCATCCTTCTGAGTATAATTATTTTTTTCAGTATAATAATTCATTTAAGTTTAAATTTGTCAACATCCTTTAGGTTTATTCTGCAATACAACTTCATCCGAGGAAGACACTGCGTGTCGAAACAATTTGTAATGGGATTTTACCTCAATAAAGTGGAAATTAAGTAATATTGATATTATTTTATTATATTTAAGTTTATAAGAAGAATTACATTACTATTTTGGATTCAATTCATAAATGCAATAAATTTCTTGCTAACTGTTTAAGAATATTAGGAGGTGTGTGAGTAGTGGAGATAGGAACAAGTTCTAATCTATAAACGACAATTTTGGGTATATCGTAAGTTCCATTTTCCTGTGTACCATCGTTGAGTAACAGCATCATTTAACACGAGTTCGATTTCTGACATCCGTACCAAGCAACGATCCGTGATAGAATTCTTAACGCAGGAAGGTTGCGGGTTCATCGAAATTTACAGGTGTTTGAAAGCTGTTTATGACAATGATTGGATGGATATTATGAATGTTCGCCAGTGGGTTCGACCTGCAAAACTCTATTATAGAAGCGAAACGAATGTGTTTGAAGAGAAGCGATCAAGTCACCCGTATCATACGGAATATCTACCGAAGGGACCAACGACTAATTTAATAAATACTGCAAAACTTTACGAACACACAAGAGTCGTATTCGTATGGCCGGAATGAACAACTTCTTGCTTGAATCAAGACAACACCAGACCGCATTGTAGCAGCGAAACGATGAAAACAGTAACGAGTCTGAAATTCACGGCTGTTTCGCACTCTCCGTACAGTCCCGATTTGGAACCGTCAGATTTCTGGTTGTTCTCAAAGTTGAAGGAGGTATTAAAAGATCAACATTTTTCATCAGACAATGAGTTTGGGCAGCTGTTCTTTTCGTGGACGGAATGAAGAAATGGATTCAGCATTTGGGGAAATGTGTTGCACTAAAGAGTGATTATGTGGTAAAATAATTATCTATATTGGTAGTATAATAAATTTAGTTAATTTTAAGACTGGTTTCATTATTTTGTCTTTTCTGATTTCTGTTTTATAGAGTTGCAGACCTTATACATCAATCCGCCCTGATAGATATTAATATCCTATTAGTAAAACATATTACTCTGGGCAAAAAGTAATGAGACTGATTACTATTACTATTTTATTCATCCAAATTTATTGTTTCCTTCAAAGTAATCCCATCTGACTCGAATACACTTATTCCAACGTTTCTTCCAGTCTTCGAAACATTTATTATACCCAGCTTCCGATATAGCCTCCAAAGTGGCCAGCCAATTCTCTTGGATGACTTCTATTAACTCAAAACGATGTCCACGAAGTAGCAATTTCAATGAAGAAAGTCACACGGAGCGATATCTGGCGAATACAATGTTTACGGGACGGCATTCACTTGATTTTTGATGAAAAACTAACGAATAATAATGGCAGTATGTGATGGTGTATTATCATGATGCAAAAACCATAATTGTTCCGCCATAATTGTGGTCGTTTTTTTTACGAATTGACTCAGGTAAACGACGCAAAAGGCCTAAATAGTATTCTTTGTATAATGTTGGCTAGTTGGAAGGCACTCTTTGTGGATAACGCCACGGTAGTCAAAGAAAACAGTCAACATGACCTTTATTTTTGACTTGCTTTGATGTGCTTTTTTTTTGTTTTGGTTCATCTGCAGCACGATATTCACTCGATTGTTAAGCTGTTTCTGAATCATAAGCATAGATCCAAGTCTCATCGCTAGCAATTATGCATTTCGGATCAACGTCAGTCATGGAAAGCATCTCTCCAGCCACTTCAGCACGACATTGTTTTTCAAACAAATTCAATGATTTTGGAACAAGACGAGAAGACACACGAGACAAACTGAAATCGTCCTATAAATTTTTTTCTATTGATGCTTTTGATATACCAGCAATGCCTACAACGTCTCCTTAAGTCAATCGATGATTGGAAAGAACAAGCTACTTGATATGGTTGATGTTTTCACCAGTAGTTGATGTTAATGGCCGTCCTGAAGGAGATTCGTCTTCGACTATCTCACGACCAGCACCAAATAATGTATGCCACATAAAAACTTGTGGACCTTGATAAACACTGATCACTTTATAACATTTTTAATGTGTTCCTACAATAAATTTCGTTTTTTTGCACAAAATTTAATGTTAATTCTTTGTTCAATAGATTTATCCATATTAAAAAATCACCCCAATAAATTTTTCACAATTACAAAAGATGATGTAATTTGTAAACTAACAAAGCAAATGTCAGGAGATTTCTGTTAGCTGTTTACAAAAGACATACTAACCTACCAAATGAATACACATATCGATATTCATAGCGCACGTATTTTTAAAAAATTCTATCTCATTACTTTTTATCCACAGTAGTATCTTCTCCAAAAAAAAAAAATAGTAAAGACCGTTATTTAATAATAAATCCTTAAAATAATTTACTTAGAAAATTTATTGCATTGATACTTCGACTCACTAATCAGCATTCTAAAATTAACAAAAAGTTTATTCCAAACAGGACCAATAACTTTTTATTTGTAGATTTTAGTTAGAACACCATATTCTTAGAATAGATTGGAATTAACGCTTTGAATTATGGAAATGCCGTTTATTAATATATACAAATATTTAAGACATGTTTAGCGATGTTAAATACCGACACTGGTAAGATTGCGATCAAATGTTAAGTTTCCTCTCTTACGTAAAGATGCAATGACAGTTAAAAACATATTTGCTCAGCTTCTCACTAAGATTTAATACATTGTACATTATGTGTACACCCATAAAGACAGTTATTTCAATATTATATGTATACGCCTGCTTGGGATCAGATTATACACATTCTAGAATACAAGAGAAAGCGAAATCATAAAACCATATGACGTTCATACGCACACGCATATACATTCATATGTAAATGCAATAAATGCATTATGTTTGAGTTAAGTTCCTAGAAAGCTACAATTAATAGACAATATTTTAATAATATTTACAATGTGTGTTTTGAAACAATAAAGTGCTGTGATCTTATATATCGCGCCAAGATCACATTATGAATTTTCCAGCTAAATTACCGTTACTAATAAATGCAAGAGTATTATTAAACCATCGTACAATTAATTAGAGTTTATTTGTATTAGCTACTGTTGACAACAACATAGTTACTGAAACGTGCATTGAGAATATTAAACGTAAAAATACTTGAGCCAATTATACAGAGTATTCGTAAAGTAGCGAATAAATTCAATAAAAATTAAAAGCGAAGTTTTTCAAAAAGAACATTCTGACCCGTCGATTTTTTTTTAGTTTAAAGTTTTCTCAGGTGAAATTGACATATACAGGGTGTCTCAAAAAACCGGTATGACGTCATATTTTTTTTTAAATATAAGCACCCATTTTTTATTACAGAATTAGAAATATTTTTTTACAAACGACAAGGTAATTTTGGATGATGTTTACATGAGGAAATTTTGAAGTAATACAGGGCGGCCCAAAATGACCGAAGGGGTTTGAGTTCATTATAACTTCTTATTTAAGACATAATTATTTTTTTTTTTTTACTTTAAATACAGTATATTAATGGAGAATATTTTTAATTTAATTATGAAAAATTATATCTCGCAAGTGGTGGCCATTTTCTGCTTCGCATATTCGTGCTCTTTCCAAAACATTTTCCATAACCTTTCGCAAAACTTCAGGTGTTATGTTGTTGATTTCGTCGCGTATATTATTTTTTAATTGCTGTATGGTTCGAGGTTTATTAATATAGACTTTTCCTTTCAAATAACCCCAAAAGAAACAGTCTGAAGCGGGTAAATCCGGTGAACGCGGAGGCCAATTAAAATCGCTTGTACGGGAAATAATTCGTTCACCAAAGATGTTGCGTAAAAGAGCCATTGTGTCCCTCGCAGTGTGCGCTCTGGCTCCATCCTGTTGGAACCATACTTGCGGATGGTTTTCCACGGCTGGCCTTAAAAAATTTTCCAACATTGTCCGATATCTAACACCAGTGATGGAAACGGCGACACCGTGTTCATTTTCAAAAAAATATGGGCCAATTATCCTTTCCGACGAAACACCGCACCAAACGGTACACTTAAGTGGGTGTAATTTTCGCTGTTGAACTACTCTTTGATTTTCCGTAGCCCATATCCTGCAGTTTTGCCTATTAACGAACCCATTTAATTGGAAATGGGCTTCGTCGCTCATAATTAAATTATGAATCAAATCATGATTTTCTTCAGCTTTGGACGAAAATAAATTGCATAATCAAGTCGTTGCTGGTAATCTGTCGGTTTCAATTGTTGGATAAGCTGAATTTTGTATGGAAACATTCTTATTGTATGCAAAATTCTCTGCAGCGACCCTCTTGAGAGGCCAAGATGTGTCGAACGTCTCCTGGTTGATGTTTCTCCATCTTCCCGAATACTCTCCTGTACCCGTTCAATATTGTCATCCGCGTGCACCGTTCGTCGTCTGCCGGCAGCAGGAAGGTTCCTTACTGCACCTTTTTCTCGAAAATTTGCAATCAGACGGTTTATTGTTGACTCTGACCAACCCGCACATTAAAATAACGACGATATGCACGCTGAGTCAAAACAATGGATCGTTGATTTGAGAAATAAAGTTCAACGATTTTGGCACGTTGTTCAATTGTGTACTGTTCCATTTTAAATTCCCCAAGTCTTCTTTACAAAATACTGAAAACAAAAAAAAAAATTATAATAAAAATTTATAAGGAATTAAAACCCCTTCGGTCATTTTGGGCCACCCTGTATTATCGTAAAATATTAAAAATGAAAACATAATCATCTAAATTAAATGTTCGAATTGATCACCGTTAACAATCAGAGAATATCCAAGGTGATTAAGAAATTATTTTTGAACGTTGTTAATGACATCTGTTATAATGTTTATAATTTCTTGACGTATTCGTGCTTTTAAATCTTATAAATTCACTGGTCGAGTAACGTATACTTTACTTTTTAAGTATTCTCACAAAAAATAATCGAGAAGAGATAAATCTGGGTGGCCACTTTATTGTCCTTCTCCAATTATTTGAAAGAACTTGATCCAAATAAGCGCGAGCAGGTAAAGCGTAGTGTGGCGGCGCTCCATCATCCAAAATTACCTTGTCGTATGCAAAAAAAATCTGCCATTTCTAATTCTTTAATAAAAAATTAGTGTTTACATTAAAAAAGAAGATGACGTCAAATGAGTTTTTGGACATCCCCTGTATATTTCAGTTTCACGTAAGAAAACTCTAAACTAAAAATGAAAATCTACGGATCCGATCCTCTTTTAATTTTTATTGAATTTATCCGCTACTTTACGAATGCACTGTGTATTCAGGCTCCTTATATGTTACTAGTTTACATTGACAAACGTTTCTCTTACCAAACACAAGTATTTATGATCAGAAGATCTGAAATAAAATACACTTTTAGAAAATATATGCTTACTAACGCCTTAATATTTACGTGCAACTCAAGATATACGTAAAATTAACTCTAAAAATAGAAGACAAGCGTCATGGTGGATTTTGTGTCAAAGTTATTTGGTTCAGTTAAAGGAATGGGGTTAAATCTATCGAGATTGGCGAACCACAATAGATCTGAAAAGGTCGTAGTGAAATAAGTTTCTGTGACTATTACGACAACTTGCTCAAACTTTTATTATTTAGAATATATGGTATTTCTCTTATCTGATTCTCTAGTCATTGCTTCGATTATGCAACCAAATATGCTTTACCTCATAACGTATAACATTATAGTTCTGTGAACTATTGGCAGGATTACACACTGCCTTAAACAGCCGTGGTCAAGGCTGACTTCACCAATCAGGCAAAGGAGCCATACAACTCCGTCAAAGGAATTGAAACATCAAGAAGGCTGTTCTATCGAAGCTGCAATTAAAGAATAAGGCAAGGCTACAAAATATATAAACCCTGATAGGTAAATATACAAAAAGGTTTAAGTATATCAATACGTTATGCACGTATTACGCATTTGTTACAAATGAAACAGACATGCAATATACATATCTGTAGCTGTACACATGGACAATACACCTCGTATTTTCAGCATTTACTTCTGCTTAAGACACGTGTTTCTGCATCTATAGGCGTCATCAGTCAAGCTAGTGAAGCAATGTAATACAAATTATACAAATCTTTTTAAGAACAGATTTGTATCTGTATATACATTTACTCTGAAATCGCCTACAAGATATAGCAAATTTCGTCCTATACGTGCATAACGTATTGATATACTTAAACGTTTTTGTATATTTACCGCCATCTGGCTCGTGTTAATGGACTACACCTATACGTATTTTTTCGCTTATGTACCAGCATAGCTGGTCAAGCGAAAGGTCGCCTTTTTCGGCATAGTCTCTTTCGTCTGTCAGATGTCACTTATTAAATAGTGCCACCTTATAGGACGAAATTTGCTATATCTTGTAGGCGATTTCAGCGTAAATGTATATACAGATACAAATCTGTTCTTAAAAAGATTTGTATCATTTGTATTACATTGCTTCATTAGCTTGACTGATGACGCCTATAGATGGCAGAAACACGTGTCTTAAGCAGAAGTAAATGCTGAAAATACGAGGTGTATTGTCCATGTGTACAGTTACAGATATGTATATTGCATGTCTGTTTCATTTGTAACCTGATAGGTAAGTCAAGTCAGAGAGACAATACTGAACCAGTCTGTGAGAGTCAACACCGTAAAAGAAATGTATTTAATGTCTGACAAGGAGATCGTGTCAGCTAAGCTATCTGTAAATTCTAAAGCCAGAGTGCATGAGTTGGTGAAATATGGTCAGAACGGCTTAAAGGCTAAAAGAGCCCTAGTCGCAGCTGATTTCAGAAATCGTATGATAAGAAGCCAGATAACTCCAGAAAAAGCCCAAGCGTCAAGAAGACTTTTCTCTCGAAGTAAAGAAATAAGTTCAATAAATAATTACATACATGTAGTGGAATGTGGTAATAATTAGAAATACAAAATACATAACAGGAAATAATAAGAGAAAATAAATTCAAAAAAGAAAGAATCGAGGTAATATTTCAGAGAGATCCAGGTACAAACATTGCCATGCATAAACCGGGCCTATCAGGCTTAGAGTAATATTTGATTGCTTATAATTTGTATTAAATATTTTTAAATTAATCTAGCGTTCTGGTAAAGTCTAAACAGGTGTTCATTCGACTGTTTCTCAGGCCAAATAATTTTTATTTATTTTTTTAAATTAGAAAATAATTTTCGATCATCGCTATCCTGCATTTACATAAACCCTGCAG
Organism: Melolontha melolontha; assembly: GCA_935421215.2. Lineage (NCBI taxonomy): Eukaryota > Metazoa > Arthropoda > Insecta > Coleoptera > Scarabaeidae > Melolontha > Melolontha melolontha. Next base: position 158,442,548 of record OW285237.1, on the reverse strand, counting down.
GACCCACAAGCGATTTTTTTGCATTAACACGTCTGGTCTTGTTATTGCTGGCGTGTGTTGTCAATTTGAAGTAAACGAATCAGCATGCTTGTATAAATTGGAACCTGGATTATTACAGGATGTATAAATACCCGTGCAGCATACTTTGTCATTCAGTTGAACCGCAAGCTGCATTAAGTGAAGTTGTAATACAAAAGCAATAATGGCATCGAAAAAGTGTGCACAAAGTGTAAAGTATTGTGATCCGAAGTTCTAGGTAACGTTGCATTGGGCAAATGAATGCGATGACCCTCTGGAGAATGTGATGCTTTAGAAGTAGAAAATAATGGCATAATGATGACAAATAGTGATGAGTTCCCAGAATAGAGTAGCGATGGTGATAACACTAATACAGAAAATATTGGTGATAGTGGTAATCCAAACACGAATATTATATTTGCAAGTGTTTATATTTCTCCAATATGTGGAAAATAGAACCACCAGCTAAAAATAAAATTCAAGTTATTTGTGACGGAAGCTATGCAGAAAATTGTGCAGTGTAACAACTTAGAAGCAAGCCGTGTTTGCAATGGGAAATCAAAAACGAGGTCTGATGTAACTGTTGATGAACTTTATATGCATTTTATGGATTACTTCAAAGTCCACTAAACAATCGTTGACGGAGTACTGTCACTGGCCGTCAAATTTCCGTGAATTTCGCAAATATGGCTTAGCCATAAAAATTTTATAAGTTTTTGGGAAAATCTTTTCAAAATTAAATAACTATATCAAAAAATTAATTTAATTTTACAATCGCTGAAATACGTTTAAAGTTATGTGAAATGTCAGCGTTAACAACCAAATGTCAAATGTTAACATTGACAAATATGTATGCATATATGAAGGCATGTATCTAACATGGCTTCAAAAAGTTTGCTCATTAGAGATGGTCATGCTCATTCAAACAGGTTACAACAGGTTACGTACTCCGAATTTATTTGATCGCCCATAAAAGTAAATTTTCAATGAAATTAACGTCATTTCGTCATTGGAAAAGCTGGGAAATTAATTTTTAACTTCAATTTTGCATTATGAAGTATTGAAATATTGTTGATTTTAATAATTAATTCGTGTGAATTTTTTTCAAGTTTGTATATTTAATAATGATAACTAGAGCAGACCAATTTCCGTGCGCGCCATGAGCGCCGGTATGGGAGTGTAATTCGTAATATATTAGAATATGCGATAGAATAGGGACGCAACATGAGCTTGTTACACATATAAGTATAGAAGTAGAGACGTTCATTCTATCAGAAATAACTAAATATACATTTGGTTTTCTGCTATTAAAGTAATATGCATAAACACACGAAAAATAAGAATAATACATATTACAGCAGCGTTGTATGTATAAATAAAATGGAAAATGTATGAAATCAGTGATTGTGTGCACGACAAACACATACTGAATGCTTTTTATTAGTTCTGATGCAATTCAATCATCCTCACATCGGCGCAAATGACGCGCACGGGAATTGGTCTGCTCTAATGATAACAATAAGTATTTTAGATATTTTCACAGAAGCTACGGTAACAAAAAGCATTTGGTCTGATGGATTAGTTCTGTTTATGTTATTTAATCAATGAGTATAATGTAGGTGATAGTTGATATAATCATAATAGCTTATTACGTCGATCTGCAACTACCATATAAAAATTTAGTTTTATGCAACAGTTTCCAACCAAATTATAACTAATCAAAGAAAATCAACGAAATATGATTACCTCCAAGGGATACGACAAAACATTGGTGTGACAATTATAAATTATAATGTTGGGAGATCAGTACTATGTCATGAATGTGAAAGAACACCTGAATAATTTTTTTAAGGTTGAACATAATATCTTTACCCTTTTTTCTTTACACATTTAAACAGATGATTTGTTTGCTTCGAAAAATTTTAAAGGAAACAAATCCTTTAAATGTAGATTAAAAAAAATAATTTTAAAGTTTCAAATATTTTTTAGTAAATATGTATTTATTAAGCACCTGATAAAGCTAATGTTTGATGAAACAATTGCAGTGTATTAAAAATTATTTGAAAGTTTTAAACTATTATTTTGGTAACAGAATAATTTGAAACATACATGAGTGGGTAAAAACCCCACCAGTTTTGTATAATACAAAAGTATTTTTAATAATATAAAATATCATTAAAAATCTGGTGTGAAGGAAGGACACAAATACAAGTTCAATATTAATATTTTTGTAAACGTATTCCTCTCCAGAGACGCAGATACGTATTTCATCTTTCTAGAGATTCCTCAGTATGCCCCTGCTGGAGAAGGATACCCTCACAAAAAGGACGATTTCGCTACCTCACAGAAATTATTAAGACCGCGCGTAGAAGTACATTCAGCGCAGCATATTAGCAACCGACCGAAGCACTCGCTCTGTCTGCATAACAAACGCAGAACTTACGCAGTGTTTCCAAAGATGGCACTGCCGTATCTCTATAAACTGGGTTTTTCGTGCCTTCACGATTCCTTACGGGATAACCGCATGCGTAATGTAATAATTTGAAACATACATGAGTGGGTAAAAACCTCACCAGTTTTGTATTGTGACCAAGTCGTAATTGTGACTGCGGGACCAAATGCGGTCGTTTTGCTTCAAATCGACTTTCGAATCGGTCCAATAGCTCTGCATAATATGCACTGGTGATCGTTTTACCCTTTTCAAGGTAATCGATGTGAATGACACCGCGCTCATCCCAAAAAACTGTTGGCCGACAGACCCAACTTGGCTTTCTTTCACCATGAGAACTCCACTGTCTCGACTGTTCCTTGGTCTCTGGTGTGTTGTGATGAATCCATGTTTCGCCCACGGTTCACAAACATTCGATCGAATTGCGATTGAACATCGCCTAATACTTTGTGTTTGTTGTCAATTATGAGCAAATGCTACACCCATCTTGCGGATAGATTTTTCATATCCAAATATTTATGCAAAATTGAAATTCCTGATTCATGTGATATCCCTGTAGCCTCTGCAAGTTCGCGCACCTCCATTCGCCGATCGTCCAATATTATACAGTAGATTTTATCGACCATTTCTGGTGTGATGACCTGAATTGGGTGATCAGAACGTTCGCCGTCCCTTGTGTTGGTACGACCACACCAAAATTGAGTAAATTAGTGGTGGATGGTTCCAATCGATGGTGAAGAATCCTCCTCATAATAATTTGCAAGCTTTTTTTTTGGTTTGCGTGATTGTTTTTTCACGCAAAAATAGTGTTTAATGAGCACAAGAAATTCACTTTTTTCCATTTTTACGAAAATGCTCGTAGACGTCTGTTTCAAATGGCTGCCAGAACAAAACTATTTGAGATATCATTCTGAAAATTAGTGTGCGTTCTTTACAAAGATGCTTCTTGACAAGCACAATGTTGGATTTGAAGTGGCAATGCCATCTACTCTAATCTCCATATCTCATCTTCAATTTTTTTACATGTTTGATATAATTTTCCCAATTTTCAGCTGTTATGTTATTATATGCATTTACTATTAGAGTTGACTTATCTTTTACTTTAAATGTAGTGTTATTCATCTTAATATGATTCTTTGTTTATGCCCAAGCCATCTTTACTGAATTTAGCTCAGAATGATAGAGTGTTAAACGTAGAACATCCTAGTGAGCTTTTTTTGCCAAAACATCAATTGCATGTATCATATTTATGTCGAACTTGTGTTACACAAAATAACAAATCTCTGTTGTATGTCGCATTATCTAGAACAATAACGGCATTTTCTGAACTGTTTGGTAATAACTGCTCAATAAACCATTTTCCATCGATTTCATTATAAGCATCAGCAGTATTTTCTTTTACACAGAAATGTAAATTCTGCCCCAACGAGAAATCTATTTTCATTACCAGCACGTACTAAAGCAAGACAAGGACCTAGACCAGATGGAGATTTTATTACGGAAGTCAGTCCCCACCTAAATGCATCTCGAGAACTTTTAATAGTAGTATAATGCCAAGTTTTATTTGCAAAGTACCCTACATTAACCCATGATTCATCTACGTAGATAAAACAGTTATCTAAAATTATTACTATAATAGATATAACGTGTGTTCATTTGAAAAGTCAATCTAGGTTACTTTGAAATTTTGATAGAATGAGACGCAAATATATTAGTATGTGTTTGTTGTTCTGTAAACGTAAATCCAAATGACATTTGATAATGTCAATCACAAATATCAGTTAGTGCATAAAATAATCGTGCGTCGATTCTGGTTTAAATAAATTGCTTCTCAGTTTTAAAATGGCTTTCATTTTAGAACATAAATTTTTTTAGTCCAGGCTTATTTTCGAAGTGGTAATAAAATTGATGGTTTATGGGTTTATTCAGTTCAAGATTGCATGGTAGAATTTCAAGTTGAGTTTCCACATTTTGTAATAGGTTATATACAATTTAAGAATACTTTGAATAGAATCTTAAAATTTTTTTCTGAAACTGGTAGTCTCTAAAGAAAATCAGGCAGCGGAGCAGTTAAGAAACGTACACCTCAAGTTGTCAATTGTGTTGAAGAAATAATGGAAAATGAACCATAAACATCTGTTCGACATTTGAGTCAACAAATAAACCTTTCTGTTGGTACAACTCACAAGTTATTAAAAAAGATATGCAACTTTATCCATACCGTGTCACAGCAGTGCAAGAATTGTTAGAAATTGATTACCCACGTAGACTACAGTTTTGTAATTGGTTTGTAAATATGAACAATAATGGAGAACTTTCGCAAAGAGTCATCTTTACTTATGAAGCATGGTTTTATAAAATGGGATACCTAAATTCACAAAATACAAGAATTTGGAGTAGTGAAAATCCACATGTAATTAATGAAGAATCGCTACATCCAGAGAAAATTGGTGTTTGGGCAGTGATAAGCTAAAGGCGAATCATTGGACCAATATTTTTTCAGGGAACGTTAAATGCTCAAAGGTACCGTACGGAAATTTTACAACCATTTGTCAATCAGTTGCATGATGATGAACTTCAAAATGCATATTTCCAACAAGACGGAGCACCTTGTCACTGTACTGCAGAATCTTTGGATTATTTAAGAGAATTTTTTGATGAGCGTATAATTAGTCGAAATACTGAAATTGTCTGGCCTGCACGTTCATGCGATTTAACACCTTGCGCCTTTTTTTGTGGCCTTATCTAAAAAATAACATATTTCGAACACCTATATTGAATTTGGATGATATGCTTCAGAGAATCGAACGGAAATGCATGGAAATTAAATATTTACCTCCTCATCTCATAATATGATCCCGTTTAATAAAAATACTTTTTCGTTTTACTTTTTGAAATTCGAAACCAATGCCTTTCAAAAGCCTATATAATGTAAATCGTGTTAAATTAGATAGATCATTGTAAACGTTGATGGCAGCAAGAAGAATTCCAATACAAATACTAAATAAATAATAATAACAACGGGAAAGTAACAGCAATATTTGACCGATGAGAAATAAATTAAATTATGACCATGTCAATGTCATTAACTGTCAAATGAAAAATCACTAACAAAAATATGGATACATTTGACAATAGTTAGAGAGATAGAAAGAGTAAGCAATATTGTAATTGTTTAAAAAGAAAAGGAGATGTATATATCACCATAGGAATGTACACTGCATCGTGAACGTGAAACGATCTATCTTTAATTTGTCTTTCGGTACTTAGAAGTGAAACTCAATAAATGTTTTTAATTTACCTAAATTAATTATTTAAACAATGTTTCACCAAGAACCGACTGCTACATCCATTAACATGATACTTATTGCTATATATGTAGTTTGTTCTAAAACATCTATTAATCTCTTATTTAATATTATAAAATACAACACAATAATATTTTCTCGCAGAATACAGCGCTGCTAAATTAAATTAAATTTCTCTTAATCAATCAAGCGTATATAGCACTACCAGAGCTTGTCAACAAGCTCACGATAATTCAATTTGTTCTGAACATCGTAAGGTAAAATATTCCCAAATGTACGCTCGCGAGAACCCGGCTTTCGCGAAAAATGCATTTCATTTCTCTCAGTATTTTAAATATAAACATAAAAGTGACTATTTTAGATACAGAGATGAATGATCTGGAGCAAATGAATTATTCGCATTTCAGTTTGTAAATAAAGTCGGGTATCCTTCTTTATTGTCAATCCACAAATTACACTACTTGTATGTATGGAAGGCTATTATATTTTCCTTAGTGCCTCTATTACGTCTATTTATGTAATGTGGTAATTACTTCAATGTACGTTTTTACTCTTTTAAGAATATTAAAGTTAGCTTATAACTACTACCTCTGCTTATAAACAAACAATTTTTATAATTGCCACATGGCTGAACGCTAATAATACGTTAGCAGGACATCTAGATATGTACTTATATTATACGAGGGTAAGTTGATTAATTCGCGCAATCGTAGAAACAAAGGAATAATTTAAATAAACAAACTTTATTTTTTTTTAGATAATCTCCTCTTAATCCGGTAGGTACATTCGGTCCACCTGTGTTCAAGTTTCTTTATTCTGTCTCGAAAGTGATTTTCTTCTAACCCTGCAAAATAATCGTCTGCTGTCGAGGTTAGCTCTTCATTTGTTAAGAATTTTTACCTCTGAAAAAATCTTTTAATTTAGGAAAGAAATGAAATTCAGATGCTGCTAAGTCTGACGAATATGTAGGGTGCGGTACTAAACCAAGCCTTAATTCTTGTAATTTTTTGCAGCAATCGTACTGGAATGCGCAAGTGTATTATCATGGTGAAAGAGCACTCCCTTCTTAATCATTCCTAGACGCTTTTCAGAGACAGCCGTCTTCAAACATTTAGAAGATTTGCGTAATATTCGCCGTTTACGGTCTTGCCCTTTTGAAGATAGTCTATCAACAATATTCCTTTTCCATCAAAAATACCGATGCCATCACCTCTCCAATAAAACTGTTTTAGCCTTCTGTGGAGTTGTTTCTCCGCGTTTGGTTCACATCTTGAGTCCTGTAGTTCTTTTGGTTTCCATTTTATAATTATTTTTGAGACTCACTTTTTATCGCTTCTCTTCGCGTTTCCAAATTGTGATAAACTTGTCTGTCGGGTTCTTTTAAATAAAACTAGCGGTAATTAAAAACACTATATTAATAATAAATATACGCTAAAAATATTTAAGAACTAATAGCAGTATTTATTTCACAATATTTATATATCAGTATTAATTCACATTTATATAAGGAGTCATCGTTCTCTTGATCTTTTCTATAGTCCACCACCCGATCTAGAATCTTTCGTCTTCTAATTTGTTCTAGGTCGCGCCGACGTGCACGGCGAGGACGTCATCACATTACTCACATCACAATATCATATAAACCTTGCAAACTTTCATTATTTTCGCTATCCATTGTCCTTTGGCTTTGCTTAAATTTCTGTATTTGCATGTATCTATATTCTTATCCTATTTTCCTGGGCCCATAAACTTTCTTCGTAAGTTTCTTTTTGGAACTTATCCTTATTAGTAAAAGACATTGTGTTTGCTACAAAGGGCACAACAGATAATTTGGCTTCTCTATATATTTGCATTTTTATATTTGTAATGATCTTGTTTCTAGTTCCTGCGTTAATTATAATTTCTAAATAATTTTCCACGTTTTGAATCTTAAATTTCCTCAATACAACGTCCTTATTTATTTTAGACATATATCTCCTTACTTTCACGCCCTTAGTTATGCTAATATTTATTTCGAAACGCGTATTTCTGTTTCAATGCTTTCTTTGTGCTATTCCTGTCTCTTACTATTAGCGCTAAATAATAAGCAAATACGATCATTTGGGTTAATTTTTTTATTACCCTTCCTTTATTCCACTCTTTTTGTTACCCCTTCTAATTATATATCAAATAGTATAGCAGACAGATCATCATTTTGCTTCACTCTTTTTGTTATACTCAAGCTTATTCCAAATTCATTTATGACTATTCCTGTTCGCCGTGTACGTCAGCACGACCGAGAACAAATTAGAAGACGAAAAATTCTAGATCGGGTGGTGGACTACAAAAAAGATCAAGAGAACGATGACTCTTTATATAAATGTGAAATAAATACTGATATATAAATATTGTGTCCCCAATTTCGATGTTGCTCTCTTAGCATTTTTCTATTGTTTGATTGAAGATAAATTGCGTTCATGGTCAATTTGTCTTTCATAAAACTTTGCTTATGTTTCTGTGTTTGTGTATTTTTTGACGTTAGTATCTTCTAGCTTACCTTCGACAGTAAAATTTCCCAGTAATTTTTGCAATTTTTAGCTTCGCCTTTCTTATATGTTGGAACGATTAATCCGGTTCTGCACTCACTGGTATGTTTCTTTCTTCCATATCTAAGCTTCTAGTTCTCCTCTTCGAGCATTCGCTATTTTTACGCATATGGCATCAGATCCAGTGGCTTTCTGTTTTTTTTTAATTATAAATCGCTCATCTGCATTATTTTCTGTAGAAGTTGCTTATGTTCCACGATTCTTACTTTCTTTACGCTTTTGTCGTCTACTTTTTCGCGGTTATATCCCACTAGGTTTTGAAAGTCTTTTTCCATTTTTCGTTGTCCTAAGCTAAGACCATTCTGCTATATTTGTCTTTACAAGTCTGTTTTATTTTTATTATCCCTTTCTGCCTCACACTTTATTTTATCAATTCACACCAACCTCTTCTGATTTATTAGCTTTGAGTCTCTTTCCATTTTCCCTATACCATTCGTAGTTCTCTTTGTTTCTATCGGGTTATCAGCCATTTTGGCTTGTTATCTGTCCTGTGATACTATAAGCTCTCTCCATCGTAACAGTCAATAGTTTTCTTGGTTCTTTTTCTGCATACTGAGCTTCCTGTCGCCTTAATTACACTATTTTTCATTTCTTTTCCATAGTGCCTTAATATCATCTTTCTCATATCATTCCCGTAGTTACTTTTTAACATTAACTCTATATTTTATCTTACTTCCATCTTCATCTGACCACACTCATGGACAAAAATTCCGAACACCGAAGTAAATGTCTGTTAGTAAAAGAAAAACTTATTTTTTCCATTTTTTTTAGCAAGACATGAAACATTAACTACAAAGTAAGAATGAGAAATATAAAAGGTACTTAACATTTCGTTCAATAAGAAAATGCCATGAAACTGTAAATTGTGCAAAATTATTGTTTTACATCTACGTTTTCACGCAATTTAAGGGATTAAATCTCCACGAACTCTAATGACTGCTGCCATATGGTGTGGTAAACTTTGAATGCAGTTGGTGACATCTTCTTTTATAATGTTTGCCCATTTCTCACGAAGAGCTAATTTCAAGGTCCCGAATGATTACCGGTATGGGTTGTCGGTGCCGAACACATCGCCCTAATGAATCCCAGAGATTTTCGATAGGATTCAAGTCCAGGGCTTGGATCTGTCCGGCGTTCTTGCGCCCTATCGGGCATTAGAGTAAAGTTCTCACCTACCTATGGAGCAAGTGGTACGGCGAGATCAATTAAACACTCGTTGATATACCTAACAACCGTCATGGTACCATTTTCAATGAGAACAAGCTCAGTTTTCGCGCACAGTGAAATGCCATCCCAAACATTATACCGCCTCCCCCAAATACCATTCTTGGAGATATGCAACACGCTGAAAATTGTTCGCCGGACTTTCTCCACACACGTTCTCGTCCATCTTGTGAACACAGACAAAAACAAAACTCATTCTGTGAACAATACGGAGCTCTATTGATCCATTGGCCAATGTCTGTGTTCACGGGCAAATCGTAGTCGGTGAACACGATAAGCTGGGAACAAAACTGGACATCAACCCATATTCCTTCAATCTTGGGCGAACGGTTCGTGTAAAAACTTCAATACCGTAAACGTCTTCGACTTGGCAAGACACAATTGCTGATGATATACCACAACCGCGTATTGTAGATAACACCATGAAACGGTCTTCTTGCCGAGTTGTGATGCGAGGTCGGCCTGATCCTGGCTTTCTTGTGTATTCCTCAGTTTGACGATGCCGCTGTATTGCGTTTTGGACGGTACTCTTGGGAATATTCAAGACAGCAGCGATGTATCGAATCATTTTCTGCTTGTATTTTGCCAACCAATAAGTGTCAGTACTGACAGTTCAAAAGAGCACGCCAATATTTTTCGGGTTGAGTTGAATTTTGTTTCACATTATTTTTGTTTTTCTTTTGGCTGTTTTGATCAATTATATGTTTTGTATCTCTTCTGTAATTTCTAATTCTTATTTCATAGATAATATTTCATTTCTTGAAAAAAAAACAAAATAAAGGAATTTTAATTATGATAACTCACAGACATTTACTTCAGTGTGCGGAATTTTTTGTCCACGAGCGTATTTTCTTCTTTTTGCTCTCTTTTATTGTCAATCCATAAATTAAAGAACCACTTATACAATACAATAACGCTAAAGACAACTGGAACCACTGAAAACAGAAAATACTACACAATTTGTGTGTGCCGTTCTATGGGTGGAAGTGACTTAAGTCAGTGCAATATGTCACTGTTGTAATATGTCAGTTTTGAGTTTTGCAAAGTATTATTTATTAATTTATTGATATAAAATGGCACAATATACCTTTATTAGAAAAAAAAACAGATTATAAAGTTGTATCACATAACTAATTCAATAAGAAATATAGTTCCTTTATTTAAAGAGACATACAATCTACGCGCCAGTATAGAAGAACCACATCGACCACATCGAGCAGAACCATAGCAGAGCAATTCGGTGTTACTGCAAAAATAGTTCGACATGTTTTAAATAAAGATAAATATTGATCTTATAAATTAAAAAAAGCAAATGAATTACTTCCGGATGACGAACAGCACAGAATATAATTTTGCGATCAAATATTTTTTTTACTGATAAAAGTACTTTTACACCGTGCACGGTAAGCACTGTCCATCAAGAGCGCAATATTGTTCCAACAAAATCGTCGTTTATAGTATGCTGCATTATGCTGGGTTACTTGGAGATAATATTATTGGACCCCTTTTTATACATGGGAATTTAAATGAATTATATATATTATACCTGCCATTGATGAATTGCCCGACATTAATTTTGATAAAATATGGTTCCAACAAGATGGATGCCCTGCCCATAACACCAGAAATGTACGAAATTACTTAAATGATATCATTCCTGGACGTATGCTAAGTAATTGGAGTGGAATACATTGGCCACCTAGGTCCGTGGACTTAGTGCCAAACGATTTCTTTTTGTGGGAGCATACAAAATCAGAAATCAATGGTTTCCAACAATATAGAGCCAGAAATTTAGCACAACTAAGGGAAAAGATAGTAAAAGCACATCATGAGATTATACCCGAAATTTTATTAAATGTTCAACAGTGTTTCTATGATAGATTAGGTAATTAATTATTTAGCTGAAAGAGATGGTCTGTTTGAAAATTTGTTGAAATAAGTAATGAACTTATATCTTTATTGCCTATTTATTGTTGAGGAATTTTTTAATTTTATTTTTTCCGTTGGAAGAAACTATTTTTGTTGTTTTAGACCTTTCTTTATTTATCTATTTACCGTTTACAAGATCAACTTGTTGAATAAACGCATACAAAAAATAAAAGTGTATTTAACTTACTTAAAACAGTATAGTTTGACACACTGCGGTGACAAATATCTGATATACCGTATGTGGGGCATAGAGAATCAACGTATGAGTATAAACGTATACAATGTATACGTACATGAGAAAGCCAGTCCAATGCCAGCGAAGACCGCGACGACTAACGATTGTCTCCGATACCGATTGACTGGAAATTTTGCATTCAGTCTAGCTGCGGCCGTTACAGTTTGAAAGCATACAATAAAATTAATGTATAATGGCTCTTTATACACCCACTGAAAAGCTTCAGTTAGTAAAATGGTCTTATGCTGGCAAGTCTGCAAGGGAGTGCATGAATTTGTTTGCGCTTACTTTTACAGACCGTTCTGTGCCTTGCAGACAAACAATTTATAATATTATAAATAAATTTGAAACTTGTTTCTGTCTCAATAACTGTACGAAATGCAAACCAACAGAGGTATCACCACAAAAAAATTTAGGAAAGAGAACGGCGGGATGTATTAATTTGTAGTATTGTGGAAATTGGTAACACGAGATCTACTAGAATTGCTGCCGAGAAATTGGGTACAAGTAACACAACTATTTCACGTATTTGGAAACGTAATGGTTTAAAATGTTTGAAATATTCGAAAACTCAAGAAATATTTCCCGAGGACAATTTCCGGAGAATGGAGTTTTGTCAAGACGTTATGGAAAAGATACATCGGGTTGAAAATTTCGTTAAAAATATTCTCTTCACCGATGAATCAACTTTTCCGTTACACGGAAAACACAATCCCTCTGTTCTTCGATATTGGGCTTCGGAAAATCAACACCGGCATTTTGAAAATCGCACTCAGTATCCTCAAAAACTAAACGTTTGGGCAGGTATTTTAGGTGACCATTCTATAGGCCCCTATTTTATTGATGGTATATTAAATGCCGACAAGTATCTCGAATTACTGAAAAATCAAATACTTCCCGCCATTCAAAACATTGGAATAAATCAGGAAATCGTTTGGTTTCAACATGATTGCTGTCCAGCACATAATGCAGTGAGGGTAAAGGAATTTCTAGGAAATACTTTTCCTGACCGTCTTATTACTGGAACAGGAAACATTAAATTGCTCCCGCGATCTCCTAATCTATCTCCAAATGATTTCTTTTTGTGGGGATATCTAAAAAATATTGTATATACTCATGAAGCTGGTAGAGCAGAAAATCTAGTTGCCTTGAGAGAAAAAGTAACTGAGGCTGCGAATTCATTAACTGCCGACATGTTAGTAAATGTAAGAGCTAATTTCTACGACCGCCTAGGACAATGTCTTGCTGTGAAAGGAGGAATTTTTGAACCTCTTGCATAATTTATTATAATTTTTGGAATCCTTTTTTATTTATTTTATTAGGATTATTCTTTAATTTTATTAGAATTACGCTTTTGTTTATGCGACGCACCGCAGCTTAAAAATTTCCTGCATCTACTGAAAGAAATAAGAAAAGCAAATCCCTTGCAATTCGTAAATGTTATTTTAGAACGCATTACAAGTACCTATGTCGACGGTCAAATGATTACTGCTAACTTACATTTGCGAAACAATCGGAGACAATCGTTGCCGGCCGTCGCGGTCTTCGCCGGCATTGGATCTGCTTTTCCATATACATATACATCGTATGTACACATACGTATTCTCTATGCCTAATGATATTTGAAACATGCGGTATGCTATATGTAGTCTGGCACACCCAATTTGTTGTGCGGTATTTTCAGTTTCCAGTTGTCTTTACCCTTACGGTATAATGATTACAAGTTCAATTATAGAGTTTTATAATATATCAAGGTTCACTTAGTCATTTAAATTGGAGGAAGAAACTGTATTATCGGAAGTCTGAATAGCGTCAGATAATCGCCGTATTTTTCTTCACTCATCGCTCAAGTTCCCAGTAGTATTTGTTTCGCTTGCATCAGAGGCCTTTCAGTCGTTTCTACTTACTCTTTGTGCTATTATTATTATTTCTACTCATAATTTTGATGGTCAGCAGAAAACATTTAGAATCTTATAAGTACTTGATTAGTTTTTAATGCGTGCCCCTACTACAAAGACATATTCTTTCTTGGACATTTAGCAATGCCAATTTAGTCATTTACGATGACGAGTTACAGATTATTCAATACTATCAAGATCAATTCATTATAACAAAAATATTCAGGTTACAGATTTCTTATAATTATAAAAATATAGCGAGCCATATTATATAGAAAGTGTATTGCTAAATTATCGTAAATATATCGATGGTAGAATATCACATTTTAACAAAATTCAATATTAGTCTTTGCTTTGTCAATGAAAGATAAAATACAACACGCATGTGTGGAATCACGCCCATATTTCTCCATGAAACTAATTCATGAACGGTTCTTATCTCCGACATTACGTGAATATTTAATACTTGGCTAGAAATGATAAAAATATGAAGCTAAATTCTAGTAATAAAAATACGCCCTCTATATATTTACCCCATCAAATATAATAAGTCCTTTATAAACACTTCATATCCTCAAAAAGTGGCTCAAAGAATTTGAAAAATTCTTATTTTTTTGCATTATTACTGTATTTCAATATATTCTTTAATATTTTTATGTTTTTATTGGGAAAATTGCAGACATTAGGTCACGAATTAGATCAGTGGCCTAAGAAAGGATTGTCTAGAAATAGATAATTATGTCAATGAGTTAGTCGGCCTAGAAGCATGTGGATCTTTGTGTACATCTGTGCGTATTTGTGTTTTTGCATTTAGTGCCCTCTCCGTCAAAATGCTAACGTTTCTCTCCAATATTCGTGCGTGACAATCTCTTTCTCGAGCTAACTACGAAATTTTCCGAGACGATACGAAAATCGCACGAATACAGAGTGGCACGTATGTGTTCAAACACATTCACAGCATCCATGGCCGTCTGGATTTGTTGGGAGGGGCACGACATCGATCTGTAGAGAATCCCTGGCGGATGACGTCATACCGCCACACCGTCTAAACACTGAATTCACCGCCACCGACGTCGTCGCCACCACCGGCGAAATGTGCTTCTTCTATACGCCGCCTATATGCTCATACATTGGTGATATCGAACACATGGGAAAGAGCCGTTGAGTTTGTATAGACGAGAAAATGGAAATGGGTTTTCCCCTCTTTTCAATAATTTACGTTTTATGTCGGCTCGCTTATGTGGCACTTTCATTATGAAAACATTCACCTGCGGTAATGGACATGGCACACCCTAGTATATAAAAAACAAATAACATGATACGAATATAACCAATGGTAAAATTTTGTGATGTTTCCAAGCTAATTTCAGTTCCACGATAACTTCGTTTCAGTCTACAAAAATATGTAGGCTAAAGTGAAATTAGTAATAATCAGCATAAAGAAGGCGATAAACCTGAACTTAAGTCGGACTTAAATTCCAAAGCAACATATTTCTATTATTTCTTGGGTGTGTTATTAATATTTGTCCATTGTCTGTTACTACAAAATATCAAAAATATAGTGACAGAGTCGAATTTCCTCCAACTAGCCTCTTTAGTTCCATATTTGATAACAGGTTTACAGTTTTTACATTTTTAGAGAAGTTTCCAATGAAAATTGGTTATAGATAAGACCCAGATACACTGCTGTGTTTGCAAACAATATCTTATTTATACTAGTTGATTATGTGATTTTCATAATCAACGCTTTCTTGTTTTAATCCAAGGAAGTTAGAGTCGAACGAATTTTAAATATGGCTTGATTAGGATATTAAAACCTAGTAAATCTAATGACAATAAGAATAAGTTATTTGTTCGGATCAGAAGATGAACATTACAATTTCTCAATATTAAGATCGTTGATTTTACTAAAATCAGACATTCCATACATTTTATTGAAACAACCAATATTCCTACAAATGTGGAATCGCTTATTCTTTAACAATAATAATATTAATATGTCTTTATTTGTCCAATAGATATACCAGTTACAGTACAATATATAAAAATATGAAGTATAGAATTTTTCAAATTATAAGGAACGCCTAATGATTTAATTGTGGTCTGTTTACACGGTTAGGAACTAGACGGTTTGCCGTGTACTAAATAAATGAACCGTGACGGAAAGTATTAGAGGCTATAACTTAAATACAGAGATATGTAATTTGTTTAGAAATATATTAATGTGAATTATATTATTGCCTGTTTAATTCCTCTAGTTAAATATCTTCACTCTGAATACGTTGTGAATAAAATTGCAAATATGTTTTTCTTTTTGTAATATTGTGTAAGTTGTACCGACAAAGAAGTTTGTTGACTTATAGGTCGAACAGATGTGTTTGGTTCATTTTCCATGATTTTTTTTGACATGACTGACAACTTTTGATATATGTTTTTTAACTGTCCCATTTCCTGATTTTCTTACAAGACTATCAGTTTCAGAAAGCAATTTAACAACTTTCTCCAGAGTTTTCTAAAATGCAGATAATCTTCTGCAAAATTTGGAAACTCATCTTATTGAATAAACCCATAATATATCAATTATATTACCATTTCGAAAATAAGCTCGTATTAAATAATTTTTTTTTATGTTCTAAGTGGCAGCCAATTTAAAACTCTGAAAAAAAAAAAATTTAAGAAGAAAAATTGCGTAGACCTGACAACTATGACTAATGTTAGTCAAATATCACTTGAGTCTATATGAAAAAGGTAACGTGCCTCCCGCCCTTCAGCTACATTTTTTTAACAAAATTCTCCGAGCAAACTTTATGAACTTTTCAATTGAACATATGATAGTAATAATATCATACTCAAATTGTTCATGTTTTAAGAAACACTAGATAAAAAGAATTAGCAAAATCTGTATAATAAAAACCTGAACAATTCAAATATGTTTACTAATATTCCTAAAATATACAACGTAACTCTCACAGGGGTAAAACAAGGGGTAAATATTGACTAGTATATTTACGGATTGTATATACTTCTCCCTATTTTTCACTCGAACTAAAAATACCTTCAATTGTGGACTGTAATATGAAAATAATGCCAAAACATGTAATTCTGAAGCAATATAAGTATTTATATGAACTGTATGAACTGAAAAATTATTATTAAATATTTATATAAATAAATACGCTCATTCTTATTTATACTTAATTAGACTGCCTTTCTTGTTTTAAATCTTTTCTTATTTATTAATTTGGCTTTATTATCAACTTTGTGTGTATAAATAAAAAACATTGTTTTCTGTATTTCATATCGTCATAAAATTACTGATATAATCGCAAGAAAAGTTTAGCATAAAGGCTTATTCCATCAACTGGACATGTTCTTGAGAACATTCTAAACTAAAATATTAAATTATTCATTTAATTTTCATGAAAAATTTAGAAATTAAAATAAGTAAACGTCCCTTTTTTAATAATTGTGTATATCGGTTTAAGTATGTTGAGGACATATTAATTTGCTTGAATAGTTCAGGTAGACAATTAAAAACTTTCAACACTATTCATCCCAAAATAAATTTTACAATAGAAACAGAAATAAATAAAAGCATTAATTTTCTAAACTTATCCACACACAAAACTAATAAGCACGAGTTCGCTATATACCATAAACACATACAGACACCACAATACATACACACTAATTCAATTCATCCTATAACACTTATTTCTTATCGTTACTAAAATATCATTGAACAGAAAGATATTTTGAATTAAGCAGGAAGAGGCTTATTCCCAAATAAATTAATTAAAATCGGTGGTGCAGCAAGGTAGTGTACTAGGTCCAATACTCTATCTGTTGTATATTGGTGATATTCCTCTCTTTGAGCATGAAACAACGGCAGCATTTGCTGATAATACCGCAGCTAGTAATGAAAAAAACATGAAGGGGCGCCCTAGAAACTTCAAGCCTCCATTTATAAAATTAGTAACTAGCTTAGAACTTGGTGTATCAAGTTAACTAAAGTAAGTCTGTGCATATAAGCTTCACACATATCAGAATTAATAATACTCAGGTCCTACATGCTGATTCAGTTAAAAATATATGGGCATGAAACTTGAGGCAAGGCTACGCAAGTCCATGTGAAAAAGAAAAACGAAAGAGCTTGGTTTTAAATATCAGAAATGTACTGATTGCTTACGAGAAACTCGTAAGTAAGTTATCTATATATAATAAGCTGTTTCTTTACAAACAAATATTGTAACCTGTCTGAATATACGGCATTCAACTTTCGGAATATGCTAGTAAATGCGAAACACAAATTATTCACGAGTTTCAAAACAATGTACTTAGAAACATTATTGATGCACTTCGGGACATCCGTAACAGTGACCTCCAGGGCAATCTTGGAATGGAACACAGCTGAACAGATTATTTTGAAATTCGCTAGAACCCGTGAACAACCATGTGAACATGAAGGCGATTCAGCTCTTTGAATAACACTGACATCAAAAGAAAACTCAAAGAGAGAAAACTGTTTGAGTTAGTTCAGTGACCATTTTAATAAAAGGATTGTGCGATAGTATACACATTACACTGAGTGTAATTATATTGTCAGACACTAGTGTACACATTAATTCTGAGGTAATTACATTGCCAGATGTACTAGTGAGTAAGACCTTAGTTTGAAACATGTAGTATATTTAGGTTAACAAAATTACTCATTGGTCTTCAGACAAGGTAGTACTATTAAAGATACCCTCTAGGGTTCTCTTATTTAAAAAAAATAACGCTTCTTAAGTGTTACTCCAAGTACCATACCCATAAATATAATATTTTCACTTTACATTCATTAAATACAGTATTTTAAACTTGTACTTTTTCATTGAAAGTTTTGATCTAATTTTTCTTGCTACCAATAATCTAAACTGAATTTGTGGTTGGCACGAGGTGAAACATTATTAATAAACAGTAAAAAATAAACACTTGGTATAATTTCACAAAAACTTTATTGTAACTCGACAATATTATTTGAGACTTTCGTCCATTATAAGATTACTTGCAAAAAGTTGATAATTTCGTTAGGCATACACAATTAACGAAATTAAAAGTGGATCCAACTGCAAAATTTCAAGATGCAATAATTCAATATTTAAAAGATTCAGAAACCTTCTACAAGATATCTAAGATTATAAAGGTTGCCTAAATTATGTAATGAAAACATTTCTATTAAGCCGATAGTTTCATATATAGATGTTCCTTCTTATAATCCAAATAATCATAAGTTGTGAAACTAAATATTCAGTTAAAAATTCTATAGAATGTAAACATAAGAATAAAAGTTTGATATTACCCATATCAGCTAAGTTAATATCATTTGATGTAAGTGGATTGCTTACTTCCATTTCTGTATACATTTTGAAAGAAATAATTCTTAGAAAAATAAATGAAGGAGAATTTTTTTATGTTGAATGTTTACTATGCGATTTGTTACTACGAGGGTGAGTCAAATTTAAACCGAACTATTGTTTTCATATCAAGCTAACTGAGTGAAGCTGTCAATCGAGCCGGATTCTTGTAGCCGGGAAAAGAGAGAAGGGATTGACGTAGTTCCGCGCACCTGTCATGTTTGAGTAAGAAATTACACCGGCGGTTACGCAACGAATTAATATCGAGTTTCGGACGAACGAGGCTACCAAGCCCAGCACAATTCTGGCTAGACTGACTACACAGTTTAGTGACACAACTTTATCACTTACTCAATTTTATGTTTGAGTTAAAAAATTCGAGGATGGCCGTAAAACTGTAGAAAATGAAAGGCACAATAAGCGTCCCAGGACAGCTGTGACTGACTACAACATTTGAGCGATTTGTTACCTTATCGAAGGTTATCAGCACCTTACGTTTAACCAAATTGTTAGTGAAGTATAAATAATTCACAGTACTGCGTATTTCATTATTACTGAGCATCTGGGTTTCAGCAAAATTTGTTCAAGATGGGTTCCAAGGCTTTTGACAAACGATCAAAAACAAATCCGAAGGGACTTGCCAAAGACTTCTAAATTGATTTTAACGAGACACAAACAATTTTCTGCAGGGAATAGTGACATGTGATGAAATATTGGTTCGCCACTATGCACCCGAATCCAAAATAGTGAGTTAGGATTGGCTAAGGAGTGGCGAACCTGTGAAAGCAAAACCTCGTTTCTCAATTGGAAAAGTTCTTGTAACTATCGTTTTCGATTGGAAAGGTGTTTTGCGAAGGAAGTACTAGAGAGGAGTTTGTGCGCAATTAGCTGTTCACACTGTTTCATACTTTTTATGAAGACGGGATCCACGAGCCCACCAAACGTTGTGTAAGCGTCGAAGGAGACTATGTAGAAAAACAATAAACTTGTTTTGTAATTTTATTTTAACCTAATAAATTATTAAAAACAAAAGTTCGGTTTGACGACCCTCTTAAACAATAACAGTAAGCGGATTTTCTGTTTGTCAAAGTGACATGAAGAGATTCTGTCTGATGACAAACATGTTCTAACACACGTTACCTAATTGAATTTCAAGTCTTGCGGTAACTTTCGTTTAAAACTTCTAGTTACATGACTACTGTCTAATAATATTACTAAGCATTAGCATTTCGATATATTTCTAAACGTGTGACATACTTTTTCACATCACTAACGCTCGCTGTGTGTTGACACTTGAAGATCTCTGTTTATATTTTATCTGCGACGAACCATGAAGTACACACGTAGTATTTTGGCCAAAGATCTCGTAATAATTAATATGTTAGATTGCAATGCTATTCTTCATAGTTGTAGACCATATGTCCATACGGGTTTGAAAATTGTGGTATATACTAGGAGCTTACTTCTAATTGAAACTTACAGCTGACGCCCAAATAGCCAGAAGTACGTTTGATAAGAATTTTGCTGATACTAAAACCATTGCTAACACAGTACTTATGATCATCTTCATCAAACTTTTTTCCTTTTTCTTGGTATATTATATACACCACCAGTAGTCAGAAATTTTTTAACCAGTCTAGATTGGACCAATACCTACTGTCTTTGGAAACTTTACACTAAATTGTCTAATAACCGCTAGAATTGACAATTCACCTACACCATAAGACTAAATTAGGTAGATTCGTTCTGGTAGAATAAGCATGGCATTTGCGTTATTTTGCAATGATATTTACAAAACTGTAGATCAATTTTAGAGCACAGAAAGCACTACATCAATTTTGAATTAACTATTTTTGACAGGTGCCAGAACGTTATTTTATCTTTATCTTCTTTATACCCAAAGCACGCTATGCATTTTGAAAAAGTAAAATATCACAAACATTTCCAAGATGTACTTGATCTTATTAAAATTTTGCACACCTGCATAATTATCAATCTGAACAACTATTCTTAATGATATTTTGTCGTATCTCCTACAGAAAAAGCACTTTATTACAGTGAAAAAAATTACTTTTTTTGTACAGTTTCATGGCATGCTCGATTTTTTTTAAACTAAAATTAAGGCACAAATTATTTAGGGCTGAACCCTACAAGATAAAATTTCAATTCAAGAATTTTCAGAATTTTTTAACTATTCATACTTCGATCCGGAGACACACTGTGTATACAGGCTGATTCATTTTCGGCCCTCACCATGGGGATCTCGCTTATTATTGGAGATAGAGTATAGGTTTAAATTTGCCAAAGTTGTTAAATTTTGTGTTTGTTACAAATCCGTAAAGAAAATAGACCTGTGACAAATGACCTTCGTTTTTTAAAAAAAAACGCGAAAACCCCATTTTCTTCTTTTACCTGTAGCACCGACATTTGGCCTTGTAGAGAAAATATAAAAACACATCCTTTTGGCCATTTCTAAACCGCCATCCAGTGGTGTACTCTACATTTTTATACGACGTTTCGTTTCTTTCTGGCCATCATCAACTATCTAATTTCTTATAGGCGCCATATTGGATTTAGACATCTTCAGAAAGAGTTTCTTTTTCTGATTTCAACCATGTATCACATGCTGACTATAGTTTTTGACATTAGGTTTTATTTGAAAGAATAAATTATGAGATTAAATAAGGTAGCCTTTCGAATTTCAATCTTTCAAACATTTCATTTATTGTTCATTAATAATACAAAAATGTCATACACTAACGAAGAGAAACGAGATATGATAAGTATAGCGAGTACAAGATATCTACAATTATATCCAGAACGACAACAGCCTCATCGTGCCATTTTTCTAGATCTCGACAGAAATTTGGTCGAGAATGGATCGTTTACTAAGCCGCGTAATGGTCAAGACAACAGGAATTTAAATGAAAATCGACAAGATATTTTACAAATGGTAAATTAAAAGCGTGTTTTCAAATTTCATGTTAATCTTGTATTTTTATAGATAAATAATAATCCATCAATTTCTACACGCGAAGTAGAGTCAGAATTAAATTTGTGCCAGTCCAGAGTTTGGAGAACTTTACATAAAAGTAGGTTTAAACCATACAGGATCCATGTTAGTCACTCTTTACTGCCTGGAGATAATTTGAGAAGGCTAGAATCCTGTAATTGGTTAATGGGAAGGATAGAAAAAGACGAAAATTTTTTAAGCAAAATCATCTGGTCAGATGAAACAAAATTTACAAATTCTGGAGTGTTCAACAGAAATACGAAGCACTATTGGGCAGTGCAAAATCCCCGACAAAACAGGGCTAGAAAACCACAACATCGTTTTGGAATAAACGTTTGGATGGGTATTTTGGCAAATCGTCTCTTAGGACCAGTTATGTATGAAGAACATTTAAATGGAGAAAGATATTTAAGCATTTTACGTACATACGTATTTGACTATCTTGACGACAATATCCCATTAAATAAATTACAATATTTATGGTGGCAACAAGATGGCGCACCAGCACACAATGCAGCTGTTGCTAGAAATTTCTTAAATCAAGAGTTTGCAAACCGTTGGATTGGAAATAGGGGAGTTGTTGAATGGTCTGCGAGATCACCTGATTTAAGTCCGCTAGATTTTTTTTATGGGGATATGTGAAAAATAATATTTATAAAGTAGATGCGCCACAAAACATTGAAGAATTACGAGACAGACTTCAGAATGCCTTCGATGCAGTTCCTAGAAGAACTATACAAAGGGCAGTACAAAATGCCAGAATAATAATTGCCCAATAATTGTGCATTACCGAAGATGGCCAAATAATTGAACATTTACTGTAATTGTTTATTGTTTACTTTTCTATGTATTTTTATTAATGTTTTTGGTATCTTGTACTCGCTACTGTTGAATTTCGTTTCGAAGAATAAAAAATACTTATCATATCTCGTTTCTCTTCGTTAGTGTATGACATTTTTGTATTATTAATGAACAATAAATGAAATGTTTGACAGATTGAAATTCCAAAGGCTACCTTATTTAATCTTATAATTTATTCTTTCAAATAAAACCTAATATCAAAAACTTTAGTCAGCATATGGTACATGGTTGAAATCAGAAAAGAAAACTCTTTCTGAAGATGTCTAAATCCGATATGGCGCCTATAAGAAATTAGATCGTTGATGATGGCCAGAAAGAAACGAAACGTCGTATAAAAATTTAGAGTACACCATTCGATAGAGGTTTAGAAATGGCAACAAGGATGTGTTTTTATTTTCCTCTACAAGGCCAAATGTCGGTGCTACAGGTAAAAGAATAAAATGGGGTTTTCGCGTTTTTTTTTTTAAATAACGAAGGCCATTTGTCACAGGTCTATTTTCTTTACGGATTTATAACAAACACAAAATTTAACAACTTTGCCAAATTTAAACCTATACTCTATCTCCAATAATAAGAGAGATCCCCATGGTGAGGGCCGAAAATGAATCAGCCTGTATACAGTAAAACTAGTATTTAATTCTGTATTTTCTTCATTTAATTGAAAATTCACTCCTCGTATTTGTAGATTGCGGTTGGTTTCAATTAGTATTTGCAATTATATCGTGTGCGCAGTTTTTTTTTTTTTATGTAAACACTAAATTTTTATTATTTCCAAGTATTCTTAGATCTCGGAAGCTCAAGACACCGTCTGTTTAATTCTTTAAGCTGCATTTAATACTATTAAACAAACTATGTATTTAAATGTTCATGAAAATTTGATAATAGTTTATCAGAATCTGAAATAGTTTACCAAAACAGTATTATAGTATACAACTGTATAATGCAATTCTTGGATTAAAATATTTCCCAGTTCATAGGAGCACAGTATTCGACGATTGAACAACTACGCAAGGTGGTTGATGTAAATAGATCTTTTGAAAAGAAAAGTAATTGCGTGGCGGTGTTTGATGTCGTTAGAAACTTTTTTATATACTTAAAAGAGATCTACCTAAGACTCTGTTTACATTCTTAAAAACCCCACACCTCACGGAAGAAACATATTTTAGTTCCGTTTGAAAAAAACCTGTACAGTACTATAGCCAATAACATCAGGGGTCCCACCGGGTAGCATATTTATCCTAATTATATATAATATAGCTGATATACCCACAAATCACGATGTGACTACAACAACATTTGCAGACGATACAGGAATATTAGCTGCTCATAATGATTTCATCCATGCAGTTTCAAATCTACAGAGATGATTAAATCAAACTGAAATATGGGCAAGAACTTGACATATCCAGTTGAATGAACAAAAATCAATTCATATCATATTCACAAAATGTAGTGAATTGCCAGCTATCATATTCATTAGCAAAGAAATTCCTATACCTCAATCGGCAAGATATTTAGGCATGTACTTGGATAGAGGTTTAACATGGAAAAGTTATATAAGGAGCAAAAACCATTTGTTACGTGTCCGTAACGCGCAACGTTTTATTACTTTAATTCGTATTATAATTAATTACATCTTCAATATATTTCGTTCCATTTTTAAACGAACCTACCTATATAGATATCGTTATTCGCTATTTAAATATATATTCAATTTCTTTCAAGTTTTCTTTTTCCTTTTTCCCTTGACCTTCAGTGCTCGCTTTGTTTTTTTCGTTGTTAAGAAAAGTACGACTCGCTCTTGAGACTGGGTTGTTCGCTATCATCTTTGAACGAAGTTACGTTCTTTTTACCTAACACGGATATCGATCGATGTAAGCCGTATTGTGATCCTTGTGATTACGGCCCCGTAGGGATATTTATCTATCAAACCTATTCAAAAATTATTCGCTACATGTGATATCTCCCTGGGAGGATTTCAAGTGTTAGGAAGAATTAAACTGGTAACTCGTTAAACAATCATTGTTTTATTTAATCGCCATCGAACGTATAACTCGGTATGTATGGGCCTTTTCTGTAATAACTTTCTTTTGCTTACTTTCGTTGTATTCCTTTATCTAGATGGTGTATCCGACGGGCTAAACAAAAATAAAAAAAACCACGTACATCACCTGTTCCTCTAGTGACGATTTTCTTTCCTGAAGGGAAAAGGATCGCCGAACGCAGTTGGACCCATCAGATAAGCTTGTTACACTAATTCTATTTGTTAATTATTAATTATCATTCGTAAATTTCCCATTTGGTTACATTTAAAAATTATAGTCATTATTCATTAGTGAAATAGTCCCAGGTGTTTTCTAACGAAAAATCTGTGTCGCCTGACCTTACTTTTGTAGATCACTTTTTTATACCTTGCGTTCGCCTCACGAACTTTTTTTTTGTTGTTTCAATTTTAACCTTGCGTTTAAACATAAAATTTATTTCAACACTTTAAGTGTTGGTATTTCAAAGTTTTGCTAATTTGAATTGATTAGAATACTTTTTTTTTTCACTTGAATTGTTTGTATTATATATTTTGCCAAGTAATTAGATTAGTTTGTTTTTTTTTCCACTTTAATTGTGTGGATTTCATATTTTTACCATTTAATGTGAATACTTTCATTATACGCAAATTACATATTTTGCGTAACCTTATTTGTATAATAAAAAAACGTTCTAGCTAAAGACCGTTTTATTACCACGAATTCTGGAACTTGTAATCTATTGTGAACCAATAAGAAAGAATACGTTTTTTTTTTTTAGGGCGTACTAAATTTGAAATTAGACAACATCGTTCTTAATTTAAAATTCTTACTTGCTTTTGATTGGCCTTCAGCCCATAAATAAGCTTCTATTTAAAATTGAATTGTTTTTTGGTGACTTTAGCTATACACGGTGTGTTTAATAAATAGGTTGTTTGGTTGAAATAACGTATTTTCATTTTCTTTCCCTCGTCTCTCGATCCTCGAGAGTGGAACGAGTCTCGGTCATGGAGCCGGCCTTCTGCCCCACGCGACCTGCCTTTTTTATTTCTTATTAGATTTTCTTTTTTCATCAAGTTTCCGAATTTGCGACGTCCAGCGGCAGAAATTCGGTGGCGCCCTTATCCACCTTTTCTTTGTCGTAGATATCTAGCCTACCTCTGGGTCTCCCCACCCCTGGGCTGAGGCAGCCTCAGAAGCCGGGTGGGCCGTTGGACGTTTGGCAAGAACAGGCAGGGGCAGTTTTAGTTGGCCGAGACTGAGTCTGCTCCGGGGAGCCATTTTCTGTTTTTTTTTTATTATTTCGGGCTCGACGCCTAGTAATCGTAGCACATTAGAACCGAAACCGTCTAGAAAACCCTGTTATTTACAAAATTTAATGCCCTTCTCCCAGTGTATACATCAACAAGACAAAGCATTTCGTAAGCCGCTCTTGTTGCTGCCACTAGGACGCTACGTGCAACAGGGTTTGCATTTGCTGGACACAAAATTCGATTTCTATCTCCCCGCATTCTATCCCGCAACACTTATTACTTTAACCGAAAAAATACGTAAAACAATAGAAATCTTAGAGCATCCTAATAATATTCACCGTGTCGGATATCCTCTACACAGTATCTGGCAAACCATTTTATCTCAAAAATTCAACCCGGAACAGCTCCTTTGTAATCCCATCCCAAACTAACTAGATATAGCCAGATATAGGGATTAGAATTAGAGAATACCATAGAAATATAATAAAAAAATGTTAGGAGTACAGGTTTTTTCACCATTATATAGAGAGTAATCGTTGGCTTAAATACCAAAGTTTTAAGTTATGGATACAATGGATACAATGAAGTCACTAATTTGAATACTTTGCCACAATTAGATGTACTATTTCAATTGTATTTGTAAGATTGGAGCGTATTTGTTTGGCTTTAGAAGCGTTTTACTCTTGAAAATTAACTAAACCAAAACTTAACCAAAAGAGATCATGAAACGAAAAATAAATTCAATCAGGATAAGTTCTCAAAGTGACCAAAAGGCTCGATTTGTAATATGTAACCATTTCAGGAGTAGTTGTAGCAAAGGTTTCCTGAACGCGACACCTGAGTTGTTCTTCTGTAGCAATGATATACCTGTATACACACCGTCATTCTGACAGTAATACTATAAGCTTAGCAACCGATTTTACTCACATTAACAACTGGAGTACATTTTCTGGAATTTGTGGATCTTAAATAGCTCACAGCTCTGTTATGCAAGCAATTAATTTTTCTCCGATTGCATTTTTTGGGAACTAAAGTGTCGTCGGCATTTGTCAGTTTTCTCTGTTGCGCGAGTTCTGGGACAACCTGTATACGGATATTTAGCATGCGTTATTAATTTGCTTGAGACTCTTTCTAGATATATGGAAAGTTTATGTGTTAATGTATTATCCAAAGTTTTAATAATAAAGGTATATAATGAAATAAGAAAATCGAAGGTTGGTTTTTTTGGTATTATAAAATATATATGTTACCAGTAAAGGTTTACAATTATTTTCACACTGCTGGTCATGCAACTTTAAATACAATTAACTGTGTTCAGAATTTAGTTGATATTCGCGTAAATAATCTACGGTTATGATAAATATGATTTCCAAGTTTTCAAATGCAGTTAAATATGCTTAGATAAATGAAAATGTAATCAATTTATTCCTTGTAGTGGTTGAAGTAAATTAAATCACTTATTTATT
Source organism: Melolontha melolontha (assembly GCA_935421215.2). NCBI lineage: Eukaryota > Metazoa > Arthropoda > Insecta > Coleoptera > Scarabaeidae > Melolontha > Melolontha melolontha. Next base: position 158,414,892 of record OW285237.1, on the reverse strand, counting down.
TTGATTAAATTGCAATTTTCAATATTTTTATTATAAAATGAGGTACCCTTTAAATTAAACCTTGTAGGTAAATGCACGTTTACAAGGTCCATTGAATTAGGATCTGGTGGAGCAGGTCGTAAAAGAATTGGTAGTAGAAGTTCTCGGTTTTGATAGTTGGGCGCCAATTCCCGTCTTTAGGTGCGAACAGGTATCTTCGGGGTTCTATTCTATCACTTTTATCATCAGACGTGTAAGAAAACGATTTAAACTTTTTAAATATTAGTAATTATTAGATTTGTTGAAATATTAATTAATTTAGACCAGCACTATAAGATGTCAACCACCTATTTTCTTTCTTATACCAGGACTTCTTCAATAATTTTAATATTATTTTAAATTCAGCTTAATTACGCTTCTTTGATTGATAATTTTTAAGTAATCTTAGTGCTTCCGATTGTCTTAAAATTATTAATACTAATTTTGACATGCATAAACCTGGTTTTACAATGCTATAAATCTATAATTCTAGATAACGTAATACATAACCTAATTCATCTCTCTAGTTTGAAGTACAGATACTTCATAAATATGTCAACAGAATATTTAAATATTTTATTAGTTATATTAAATTATATAGTTGCACTTAATTAAAATAAATTAATGACAGAAATAGAATAAATAAATCATAATATGAATTTATAAAAGCTTTTCTGTAAATAATAATCGAATATAACTAATTTTATTTTAATTATTATTTCTACAGGGATGGGCCAAAAGTATAGGTTAACATAAAATTCCAATTTAAGATCTTTAAAGTAAATATTACAAAGTTAATCCCTGTCGATGTTTACTTAGATGAATAAAAATATTATGAAAGGAGTAGACTAATAACTATACACGAGAGATGTCCTTTATGTTTCGCATACTGGGACATAGAGGACGCCACTAATCAAATCTTAGTCAGTCTTAAAAATTATCCCCCATTTTTAGTTCGCCTAAATCCACAGTTTCAATGCGATAAGTGTAGTGTTGTAGATACAACGAACTGTCAAAGTTGACAAGTTAGTCTAAAAATGGAATTAATCCGTGAAAATTTTCGCGCAATAATTTTATATAATTTTCGAAGACAATTATCTCAACAAGAATGTCTCGCCGAGTTGGTTTCTGTTTTCGGTAATGCAGCACCACATCAGTCAACAATTTCTCGTTGGTATGGAGAACTCAAAAATCCCAGCGACGATCCCAGAGCCGGTGCACCAAAAACGGCAGTCACTCAGGAAAACGTCGATGCTGTGCGCAAGCTCATCAACGAAGATCAACGTGTGGGATATCGTGAAACCGTGACATCATTGGGAATTACAAAGACATCAATTAAAAAAATTTTGTATGAATATTTGTGTGTAAAAAAATTAGCTTCCCGTTGGATACCACATCTTTTGACCGAAGAACAGAAAACAGCTGAGGTGCATTGGTGTCAAAAAGCACTATACCGTCTCAGTGGTGATGAATCTTGAATTTACTCATACGAACCAATAAATAAACGCCAGTCATCTGTTTGTGTGTTCCAAAGTGAAGAAAAGCCGACAAAACTCCTCCGTTCTCGAACTGTCTCCAAAAAGATGGTCGCCACATTTGTCACGGCAGGTCACGTAGCAACGATTTCTCTACAAGATCAAAGAACTGTCACTGTCGATTGGTGTATAACCATTGGTTGCCGCAAACCATCGCTGAACTCTGAGAAACCAACCCACAACGAAGAACCATCCTGCATTAAGACAATGCAAATAAGCAAGACAATTGAATTTTTAACGCAACAAAGCGTCGAATTATTAGACCATTCTCCGTACAGTCTCGATCTAAGTCCCTACAATTTCTTTAACTTTCCAAAAATCGAGGACGGACTGAGTGGTCAAAGGTTCCAGTCATCAGAACGAGCAGTCAATGGCATCAAAAACGCAATTTTGACTGTACCAATATACGATTGGAATTACTGCTTCCAGAATTGGCTCGAGGGCTTTAATCTTCGCGGAGAATACTTCAAAAACAACAACAAAGTCTTCAAAAGTTATCTACTCTTTTATTCCAGATCTATATGCAAAATATAATACACAACCCTTGTGGGAATGTGAAAAGTGATACATATTATAATGTGATAAAAGAAAAATAAACAAGTAATTGGGTATTTAGAAAAAAAGAGGAGAATATTTATTATGATTGTTAGCAACGTGAAATATTTGATTCATAATTTTATAAATTGAGTAAAGAATTATAAATTCATTATTTTAAGATATTTAAAGTATTAAATGAGGAAAAAGGTAAAATATAATAGTTAGTAATACTTTATATTGCTATAAAAATTTTTCAAAATATATTGATAGGAAAAAAATTTTTAAAATGGAAATACGAAGTTTTTGGTATAAGAATACGATATTTATACAGTGAATAGTTAAAGAAACTATATGAGTCAGTAAGAGCAATATTATAAAGATACAATTTTAGGACAAGAAATTAAATATTAAAGAAGAAATAATAATTTTATTATCAAAATACAATTTAAGGACAAGAATATTGGAGAACAAAAGGCATTTATTATATTTAAAAGTGAAGGAAGACAAAATTATAGAATAGCTGACACATTTTTAACATAAAGGTGATCAGCACAAGATTTGTTTTGAAACAGGTTTAAAAAAGAAATGTGTTATATGTATTTATTATTTAATATAAAACATATATTTAAAAGAAGTTTAGATTGTTTTTATCATTTTACGTTAAAAGAACCTCGACCCGGAGTTAGTTTAGTTATTAATTCAACTATTTTTTACATTTTTATGGCACCATCAACGCAAGGAATTTTTAATTGTTAAAAAAATTAGAGTAGTTCTTAAAGGACTACGTCCGTAAACGGATATGAAAGATTTAAAAACGTGTAGTAACAAATACCTGAAACATAAAACTTAATCAAACGGAAAAACTCCAGCCGATCTTGTGTATAGACATACAATCGAAAGAAAATAAGATAAAACTGCTTATAAATAATGTTGTATAATTCTAGACACCTCACAAAAAAAAAAGTGTAATTCCTTAATGCAGCACATGCCATTCAAAGAATTTTTACAATAAAATACCTCCCTGTGTAAGATGCTCAGGAGACCACATCATTAGCGAATGCACAAGAAAAATAAGAGATAATGAAGTGGTGTGTGTTAACTGTCGAAATAGTCATCTTACTAGTTACCTTGAACCTAACTAAGGCAATACAATAAAATATACTCCTTACACAACAAATTCAACCTGGTGTTACCTAAGCATAAATTTTACCATTATCAAAATTAATAAATGGTAATATATCTTTTCAGGAAAAAAATGTCTTTGGAAATAAATACTTATTGAGCTTTTAAATCCAGCAGACTGCAAAAGAAACTATTTCCAAAAACAAACGTTAAGTATTTAGAAACTAAATTACTTACATCAAAAGATATCCGACTGAACTCTAAGGAATATTTCTATTGCATAAGTACTAATACGAGGATTGTTCAGAAACTACGTGGCCTAACACAGAGATGGCATGAATTCGCAGGAATCTTCTTTACCATTCTGTAGAACTCTTCCTCCATAGGTTAAATATGATAGTATAAAGCGAGCTTTCAATTAGTTTGTTTTTGACAGTATGGCAAAGTGAACGTCTCGTGTGATTTTGTATTAATGGAAAAAACTGAATTGAGAGCGGCGATGAAAGTACTTTCATTTGAAAGGCTTAACACCAACCGAAATCAAGGCAGAGCTGTATTCAACGCCATTAGATTCCGCTCCTTCGTTTTGGATTGTTAAAAACTGGGTTGCCGAATTTAAGCGTGTCCGTATGAGCACAAATGACGAATCTCGTAGTGGAAGTTCAAAGCTTGTTACTGTTCCTGAATGATCTAAAAAGTCCACAGTATCATCTTGGATAGCCGTTGAGTAAAAGTGCGCGAGACAGCAGGCATTGCAGATATCTCAAATAACAGTGTAAACAGAATTTTAACTGAAGAATTGGAAATGAAAAAATATTCGGCGCGTTAGGTACCGAGGTTACTCACACCGGAGCAAAAACTGAATCGTTTGAGTGTTTCTCGCGAACTTTTGGCACGTTTGCGCAATCAGAAGGATTCTGTACGCTGTTTTATTACCATCGATGAAACCTAAGTCCACTATTCACTTCCGAAGCAAAAAAATAATCCAAACAATGGACAAAAAAAGGTTCTCCTCCACCAGAGAAGGCAAAAACGGTTTTGTCAGCAGAAAAGGTTATTGCAACTGTTTTTTGTTCTCATGGAATTATCTTGGTCGACTACTTAGAAAAGGAGAAAACAATAAATGGGGAATATTATGCCAGTCTTTTTCAACAATTAAGTGACAAAATTAAAGAGAAACGGCCTCATTTGGCAAAGAAGAAAGTGCTTTTCCATCAGGATATCGCACTTGCCTACAAGTCTTTGATTGTAATAGCAAATATTCAAGAATTGGGACTTGAATTAGTACTTCATTCGCCCTATTCGCCATATTTGGCTCCCAGCGATTATCATCTCTTTCCAAACCTGGAAAAATGACTGAGCGGTGAGAGATTTTCGTCCCATTCTGAGCCAATCGCTGCTGTAAATAGCTATTTCGAGGACTTGGATTCATCGACCTACAATGAAGGGATTACTAATTCCAATATCGTTAGAATAAGTGTGTTGAGCGAGCGGGAGACTATAATTGAAAATAAAATGTTTTTGTAAAAAAACTTGATTTTTTTCTCTGTTAGGCCACGTAGTTTCTCAACGACCCTCGTATATGGCGAAATTTTAAAATAATTACCGGAAAACTTACATTTAACATAGTATTCGTTGACATACCATTAAAATGTTGCGAGATTTACAATTAGGTCCAACGAATTAGATTAAAATCATTCATATATACTTCTAATAATCCCAAAAGTGTTTGAATGTCATAACAAAGCTAAGGAATTGATTCAAAACATTTACTTCGGTCTCTGAGAGAAACATTTTATTGAAGATCAAACACATAGAGTCACTTATGTAATTAAAGAACCATATAAAAGGAAGAAAGTACGTACAAACCAAGAGGAAAGAACTTCTAAACATTCGTAATTTCCAAATACGTAAAAAAGCTGTTATCATTTTAAGTTTGTGCAATGCTTTAAAGAGAAAATAAGTAATTAAATACAAATAGTATCTACGTTATAAATGAAAAAATGTAATTGTTTGTAAGCATATTCGATGCTAAACATTTTAGTAAAAAGTACTTTATAATAAATTTAGTTCAATGTCTCTCCATAATTTAATAAATTAATGCAATACGAGGGCAGCTATTTATGTTACCTGAACTGACATATACATCATAAAGTTTGACATTTTTGGCAGTGTACGTACTCAGAACGTTTTGTCATACGGACGCTATTTGTGTTGTTTACAGTGACTTGAATTTGTATGTGTATTATTTCGACAACGGTGCATCGGTCAACTCATTTCGACTTTTGGCGATGAAGAACCATCTAAAGACATTGTACATCACTGGTATAATGAATTTAATTGTGACCGTCGGTCGCTCACGGACGAATTTAAACAAGGTTGTACAAAATCGATTGTTGTGGCAGACAACATCGATGCTGTGCGCGACAGAATGCAAGATCATCATTTAACATACTGTAAGATTGAGGCATTCCTGGACATTAGTATGACAAACATGAAGATGATATTGCATCAATGTTTACCCATTTAAAGGATTTTTTTGGTGTTGGATCTCGCATAATTTAAAAAGCTTGTTTTAATTAATGTAAAGAAATGTAAAAAAAATGGAGTCATGCTACGTTAAAAGCCGTGTATAACTTCCACAAAGGTGATTACTAAAGACGGCAGACTATGTGCCCACACTGTCAAATTTAATAATAATATCAATAATATGTTTATATACTGAGAAGGATTGTTCGACGTTGAGAGATGTTATATTTGCATAGTTAAAGTGCTCTTTGTATCTGTACAATGGATCTTCAGTATTGGTAAAAAGTTGCCCTAATTTTGTAAAATCTACATTTTTATCTAATACACCTTATGTGTATTATTAAATTTAACAGTGTGGGGCACATAGTCTGCCGTCTTTAGTGATTACTCTTGGATCTATGCATATGAGCCCGAAAGCAAACAGCAGCCGACGGTGTAGGTGTTCCAAGATGAACCAAACCCAAAAAAAAATGTTAGAACAAAAAGCACTTCGAAACAAATGGTCGCCTATTTATTTTGTGGCTAAAATTCCATCAGCGGATCGTAGATCGTAGAATGGTCAACACACACAACCATCAACACAACTATTTGTTTGACAGAGTTTTTGGAGAAATAAGGAAAGTCAACCATCGACGAAGGATCATTCTTTACCATGATAATGCGAGCCTTCATACAGCGACATAAACTTAATAAATTAATACAATTCGTAAAGTAAGTTCCGTTTGGTTATTAAAAAAAACACCAATTTATGGAAAACATTTTATTATATGCAACTTTCAGCTATTTTTCTATATAGTTGCCATTACGATTTAACTAGAATTAAGATAAGAGACCATGACATAGCGATGACCCAACTTTAATGCCCTCTTCATAGAACTGCCGCCTGTGAATTAAGCCATGCCGTACCACTACAGTGTTTATCGTGGTCCTTCGTTCCGTAAAGTCTACAAAAGCGGCACCTTTCTTGTCCCAAAAGAGAGAGACCATCAATTTTCTAGTAGGAAAAGTTTGACGGCACTTTACAGGTTTCCTCGTAGACAAGCTAGAGCAACCTCACTGCACTGACTGTTTCTTCCTCTCAACGTTGACATAATAAGCGACCCAAGTCTCATCACGAGTTACGATATGCCTGAGGAAATCTTCAACTTCAACATCGTAACTTGTCAGAAAAGTTAGTGCCGCTCCCATTCTTTTTGTTTTATAGTCTTCAGTGAGAAATTTGTCGTAATTTATATGTTCAGTAACAGATTCGTTCGTCACAACAGTTGATCTTCCACCCTGTTCTTCATCGTGGACATTAGTTTATCCTCCTCCAAAGATACGCCACAATCTTCTTACCACACTCAGAACATTTTTACTATAAATAGAACAAATTTCACGATGAATCTCCACAGCCACCATGTTCTTTACATACAGAAATCTAATAACACCACGCAATTCACAGTCGGCGGGATTTTCAATTGCAGCCATTTTAAGCGACCAAAATAGCACGAGAGGATGTCCGAACGATTCCCTCACTACTACTGCCAGACTGACACTGGACCAGACTACACCGCAGCGCTGCGATCACCCGAATATCCTCACTCCTCCGCTCACTAGGCGGAAACGGAAATTACTTTACGAATCGCCCTCGTATTTGACTGGTCAAAATATGGAATTGATGGATCATCTACCGTACAGTTCTAATTTGGTATTTATTGATTACTTTTTATTCCCGTACGTACAGAACAAACTAACCCAGAAGAAGCGGTTGATGCTTTCAATTCATGCTTTGGAGATACCTCAATTGATATTGAAAAAGCGCTGTAAAAATTTGCAAAAGTGCATCGATCATCATATTATTTAAATATTTTGAAAAATAATGAAGCTGTTTTCAATGATAAATATTTGTTATATATTGTTATAAATAGCAACCCACATATACACGCTTAAGAATCTTAATTTATTATTATTAGTGTCATTAGAAATTTAATCGCTAAATAATTTATTTGGAGAGGATGAGGGCAATTCATAAAATAAATCCCGCTTCCGCCTAGTGAGCAGAGGAGTGGGGATATCGACGCGATTACAGCGCCAAGGTGTAGTCTGGTTCAGTGTGAGCCTGGCGGTGCTAGTTAAAGAATCGTTCGGACATTCATTCGTGCTACTTTGGTCGTTTAAAATGCGACTGCAATTGAAAGTCGCCGACAGTCAATTGCTTTCTGTTATTCGATTTCTCTGTGCTAAGAATACTAAGGCGGCGGAGATTCAACGTGAACTTTGTTCTGCTTATGGTAAAAATTGTCGAACTATTGTCCACGATGATGCACGGAGTGAAAAACCTACTATTGTGACGAACGAACTTGTAGAAAATGTTGAAGAAAATATTCGCGAAATCGGCGATTCACAATCACAGAACTGAGTGCCTTTTTCCCTCAAACTTCACGTACAGTTTTGTACGAGGTTGTTACAGAACATTTAGATTCCAAAAAATTTTGTTTACGATGGGTGCCAAAGACACATTACACGTTACGTTGTTGATGGTGAAGATTTCCTCAAGCATATCGTAGCCGGTGATGAGAGTTGGGTCGTCTATGTCAACGTTAATACGGAAAGAGAGTCAATACATTGGAGTCACTCCAACTCCAACTTACGAGGAATCCTTTAAAGTGCCGTGAAACTTTGTCTGCAAGCAAAGTCATGGTCACTGTCTTTTGCGACAAGAAAGGCAGTCCCTCTTGTAGACTTTATGGAAGAAGGCACCGCAATAAACACTGAAGTCTACTGTGAAACTTTGAAGAAGCTCAGAAGAGCTATTCAGAACAAACGACGTGAATTATTAAGTTCGGACGTCGTTTCTCTTCATGACAATGCCCCCTGGCATATCGCTGCCCACTGCGTACTGGACAATTTTAAGTGGTAAGTTCTTGAGCATCCTACCTACAGCCTTGATTTGGATCCTGGCAACTACTATCTCTTCCCTAACACGAAAAATAACTTGGAAGCCAACGGTTTGAGAACGATCAACGCCCCCCGGCATTCCGTTATTGGACAGTTTTAAGTGGTAAGTACTTGAGCATCCTACCTACAGCCTTGATTTGGCTCCTGGCGAATACCATCTCTTCTCTAACACGAAAAAATAACTTGGAAGCCAACGGTTTGAGAACGATGAAGAAGTTAATACAGAGGCGGCAGAGTTCTATGAAGAGAGCATTAAAAAGCTGATTTAGCGCAATGACGAATGACTCAATCTTAACGGCTACTGTGTAGAAAATAATCCCAAAGTAGTTTAAGTTGTATACGATAAAAACCTCTTCATGTTTTGGTGTTCTTGATAATTGCCAAACGGAACTTACTTTATGAATCGTCCTCGTATTTGCCGTGCGAATTCAATTTATTTAATTGTACGTAGCTTTTATTTACATCGTCTATTCTATCTTTAATAGTGGCTTACTATAGCAGAAATATTTTATACTTTAAGTGTCTTGTAATGTCTAAAATATATAAATAAGTAAATCAATTAATTAAGTAACTTAAACTTAGAATACAGTTCAAATTAATAAAACATTATTTAAGTATTGTTTTTTCATACTGAGAAATGTACAACCATTTCCTTGACATCAAAACGCTAACGCTCAGTCTAAACACATGTTTCACGTGTTAATTCGTGAAACATTCTGCCAAAATCCACGATAGACTCATAAAATGAATACAATTTTAGTTTTTGTGTGAATATAGTATGATTATGTGTATCATTTAAACTTGGGTCGTCGCCCTCTTTTCTATTTATAAATTTATGCAACACTTATATATGCGTGTGTATTTTTTGTACTTGTGTGACGAACTACACAATACATTCCAGACTTTATTTTGATGTTTTACTATACATACATGCATGGCATTGTAGTCATAAACATAGTTTACATAATTTTCTCTCCTTGATCTTTCTCTTTCTTTTTTCCTCTTGATGAGTTCCAGGAAAAGAAGATTTTCTACACAAAATTTTTACGTTTTATATATTACAATTGTCATTGCAATATTATCTTCTGTCCTCTTTTGTTTGTAGTATTTTTTACTATTAAGCCTGTATATTTCATATGCAAGTCATTTTTTTCTCTATAATGCGCAATATTGTACGATATTTGTGACAAATAGGGATCGGCGTTCCAGGTGGAGGCTTAAATAAATTTGTAGCGGGTGGACCTATTGTTTAGTTTTATTAGTTACTTGAGTTCTATTTATACAACAACATGGCAATGTCCACAGATTTACTTGCATCTAAGAGAATCGAAACAACTAATGCAGAATTTATATTACGTAACGTAACTTTGTGTTTCAAATCGCTATGGGGTGAAAAGTACGATATAAATCAAGAAAAACTGTTACTATTTGCAATAAATGGAGTCGACATACAGTAAAACAGGCATATAGTAGTATGACGATATCATATGTTTCGCAAATGCTCTTCATCGAGTATTAGAGAAAGTCAGAAAATGGTACCTGAATGCAAATAAATTGATTTCTTCTGACAAGCAAGTTTTTGTGAAAGCACCTGCACGTAAGAATTTATTTTGTGAAAAACTGCCACGTGTGCTGCTACCACCAAAACCTGTTATAACGCCCTAAGGCACATGGATAGAAGCAGCCTCCTATTATCACATGCATTTTGACGACGTTAAAAGTATAATACAGCTTCTCGATCTGAATGATGCTGTTTCTATTTTACCCCTTCAACAAATATTTATGGACCCAACTATTCAGGTAGATTTAGCCAATATTCATGGACATTATATCTACAGAATACCTGTAATCATCCGCCATCTAGAGGTTACTCCAACCAACCCACAATATTTCATAAATTAACACCTTGAATATTGTATGTGATCTTTCCCAATTACCAGCTGCTGCTGATAATGTAATAAGAAAGTTCGAAGCTATTCCAAATAACAATTCAGAATTTCGTATTTGACGCCAAATTGTTTGATGGTAAACTAGTAGATTTCTCCTAACCGGGGTTAAATGTCACTAAAGAACTTTATGAACTTTAAACATGGCCTTATTTCATCGGTAAATGTTTAACGGTCGTTCCTAATGTATAAATGGATTTACACACGAACATATGGAACAATTATTGGTGATTTGCTGTCATTTAAACTTTGGATGTAAACGGTGAACAGTCAGGATGTGTGATATGTTTAATAAACCCCTCAATATTCAGTCTAGAAAAGATGTATTTACTCTTATATAGGTATGTACTTGTTTCTCTAAACGTATTTTGATTCAAAAACGTTAAATTAGGATTCATGACGCCCTCGCTCCTTTCATGGCACTGGCGTCATGTACCCCTGACTGCCGATTCCTAGCGATAAAACAGGAATTTGAAAAATGTATATCAATTAGTTTTTTCACTGAGTGAGATAAATGCCTCTTAATACCATCTTAATCATTTTTTTTTCTTTTAAATCAGAGCTTATTTATTTGGCAGAAAAGGATACGATAAATACCGTAATATTTAATCTAACAAATTTTGTCCCTCACTAAGAGTTCCATAAGCTGCAATCATGGCCCAGTTTTGTTTCTAGTATTTTTTAATGAATTTACTAGTGTCATTGAATGCAAAAATCTGTAATTTGCTGATAATTCAAAGATATTCTGTAAGATTTACTCTCAAGAGGACTATTACTGATTGCAGGATGTATCAGCAGTTGAGGTATGGTGTAGAAGCAACCATTTATCGTTGTTTATTTCTAAATATAGACCTATGTTCTACACCAAGAATAAGAACGTAACACATTCCAACTAGTTTATGGACAATACCGACCTTGGTTGTTGTCTGACCGTCAAAGATTTTGGATTTACATTTGATCACAAGTTAACGTTCGTTGAACATATTAATTCCATGGTCGCAAGCCCATAGTCTCGTAAGACTGGCTTTATATGCAGAAACGGTCGAGTTTGACACGACAGTAATATCAAAACTTGAATATGCTTCTCTAATTTGGCTTCCGATATATCAGATCGACAGTATTGGATGTGTCCAACGACGTTTTCTTAAGTATATGATGTATTCGTGTGACGGAGTATATCTGGATCAAGATTGCGACTATTCACTAGTGTTATCAAGGCTTGGAATGTTATTATTATATAAAAAAAAGAATTATTTTAACTATAAATTTTTTATTTGATTTATTGTACTTAGTACTTAGTACTTAAAGCCGAATAAGGTTTGTCATAAAAAGCAAGATACAAGATAAGTACTAGCGAAATACGCGTTGTAATCCAATATGCATTCAAAGTTCGAAATAACTGTGACAATCCCAATCCCTAACATGAACAACAGTTTTGTGCGGGGTTACTTTTGTAAACAAAATTGCTCGGTGTGAGCAGTGATGGCCAATGACATTCTAATGACTTTAATGGGAGAAGAATTTGGATAGAACCTCCAGACAAATTAAATGCAAACCATATTAAAATACCACAGCTTTAGCATGAGCTAGAAGAACCCAAAATTTATGAAAATGGACAAAAACGTACCCCAGAAACTTCCTCAGAGAAATAAAGAGGATCGATCAAATGTGTATTCTTAAAATTTAACAAGAAACAATCATTAATTAATTCGATAATCATAAGAGAATAATAAACACAAAACATCATCTTCATCATCTCTTCACCAATATAAAACTCTACTGGCAGTTTGGCGAAGTATATATTAATGATACAATATATCTCTATTGTTAATATATTCAACGAATACACTATAAATTCAAAATAGTGTGTACAGCTAACATAAAAATGCAGGCGCGTATTCACAATAATTCAATAACCCATGGACAGCAATCATCGATTTATGAAATTCGACATTATGTTCACCAGAGCTATCTTGAAGCAAACACTCGTGTTTGGCCATCTAAACACCTTATAAAAGGATTTCATTATGAAGAATAGGCAAAACGGCCGCGGCTAAATTCATATTTTTTGTAATGGTATTTATGAAAATCCGTTGAAGAAGTTGGTAATACTTTTAATCTATAATAATTAATTTCTTAGAAACTGAATAGATTTAAAATTTACTTATTAAACCTTACATTTTGTATGCAGTAACATAAAATTACAATACATAAAAATAACTTAGTGCAATAAAATATATTTGTATAAAAAAAGTGAATACTTTTAACAGAATGGAGTTAGCGATCCTGCATGTATGAGAATATAATCAAATGCTTTGAGTTCACTAAAAGTTCAAGTATAATTCAGTTTCTTCTTTCCATTGAAGGTGACAAAATAACGTAATCACATTACCTTTTTTGTGTATTCGTAAATACTTCAAAGCTGCGATTTGCAATTTGTAGGGCGCATCCCTTTCTACCACAGTGATTCTCAGTGTTAGCGACCATGCTGTCCTTAGATTGAAAATCATTTTTCAAAAGTATTACTTGTCTTTTTTTCAAATCTGAGTAAAGTTTATTGTATATATATATATATATTACATTATATATTATATACATATATTGTAAAGAATTTCTCTTTGGGTTCTTTTAATAAAACTAATGGTAATTAAACATTACACTAAAAGCACTAATAACAATGGTAACAGAATTTATTTAACGTTTATAACTATGTTCTAACACTATGGTCGTTGCTTGAATAATCCTCTTTTCCTCTGTCGAACGATATTTATAGTACATCAGTTTTCTCGAATTTTTCTATTCGGGAAAGTTCTCGGACGTACACGTCTGGTGATATCATTCATTACGGTTATCACGTAACTCAAATCACAACATTATGTTCCAAACTATATCAAATTAAATTCTTGATTTATCCCACGTTGTAAGTCAAAAATTTTGTTTAAATAATTCCCAGGATTTATGAATTCTTAAAAAAAAAATTATTTTCAAACAAAGTATACTTTATACGAGGTAGTACCCAAAAGTTCCCAGAATGTAACGATAAATAAAATTGCAGAATGCCTGCGTCCATTACCTTCAATATAGTGCTCTTCTTAGTCTAAACACCGATCCCAGCGTCACTATCACTAACGAAATGCATTCTGAAAGTCTTGTTTTGTTCATGTGCTTAGCACCTTCAGCGATACACCTTCAATCTACTTTACCATGTTAAATCTTTGCCCCTTCAGCTTCATTTTCCATCATTGGAAAGAAAAAAAGTCTCAATGAGTCAAGTCTGGTGAGCACGCTGAATGAGTAACAATAGCTATGCTGTTTTTCGTCAAAAACTACTGCTGTATTGGGAAAACGGTATGTAGTCTCATGTTCTCACAGCGTAAAATTCAGTCATACCTGTACAAATCTTTCGATAAAATCCGCTGACGCACTGTAAAATAATCCCATAAAGTTAAAGATGTCTTGCATGGTGTGCCTACGATCATTCACAACTGTATTCCGAACAACAACGATTTGTTCTGTTGATAGTCGTCCGGAACGTCATCAACCATCACAGTCATCGGCCATTTTTGAAATTTAAACCAGTCGGAAGTTTGTGTTTGACCCAGAGCACGGTCCCCAAAATGGGTTCTTTAACATTGTGCGTGTTTCTACGGCAGCCTTACAGAGTTTAAAACAGATACGCTGTTCACTTAAATCGAGAATTGTAAAATCGCAAGCACAAGCTGACAAAATAATGAAGAATTGTTCATCTACAAAGAACGTTTCTACTTGCAATGACGTCGCTTGGCATACTAACTCACAACTATTGATTGCAACTATATCCGCTTCCGCGCATGGTTCAAATTTTGGAAACTTTTGGGATCCCACCTCGTATATCTACATTTATTTCCAGTAAACTAATTTATTTTTCCTTACCTTTTTTTCATTTTCAAATTAAATAACCTAATACTAAATATCTTTGATATATTGCCGCCATCTGGCGAAGAAATAATGGAGTACACCAATACACGTATTTTTTATTCTTTACGTATAGGTCCAGACTGTCGAGAAGAAATCGCTATTATCGGCGTTGTCTCTTTTGTCCGGCAGATGTCACGAGTTTATCTTGTGCCATCTAATGCTATTTATTCAGAAGGGCAAGCTATTAAACGTTACTTCATTAGCCAGACTGATGACGTCGTAAGACAGAAACACATGTCTTTGGCTAAAGTGATCGTTGGTAAAATACGAGGTGTATTTCCATGTGTACAGATAAGAATGCGTATGTATATATGTATCATTTCTAATAAGTACTTAATGCGTATACTAAATTTTTTTGGTATAAATTATGTTTACTTGGAGCGTAGAATTAATCATTGGAGAAATTCGATCCAGTAGCATACATAAATGGAATTTATAAAGTAGTGCACACTTTATTACCAGTCGGTTACAAAATTCATGCATGCGAAACATACTCAATAAGTAGCCAACAGAATAATTAAACGAATCCAAACGATTCTTTAAAGCAAATAAACTATTAATACGCGACTTTAGATGCGCTGCTTTCTTCAATTGCAAAAGAAAAACCTTGCGAGTCAAGTTCCACTAACCGACAGATACTCCACAATCCCGTAAATTTTTCATCTTAAATATGCATAATTAAACTTATTTTGGAGTTTGTTAAATTTAATTTACAGTCTGCAGCTGGTTTTCTCAACCAATTTTCGCATACTCGATTATCCTCTTACTTTTTTCAAAATATATTTCATCATACATTTGCATATTTATGTTGCAATAGCTCTTCCTTCGAAATTAAAAAAAAATAATTTGCTTTTATTTTACTAGCTCACCCGGCGAACTTCATTGATCATCAGTTTTTTTTATCACCAAACACGTTCCATTGCATAGTTTTGGTTGGTTTAGATTTCGAAGCATGATGACTACCGAACCAACCTTCAGTAGTTGTAAATTGTGCGATGGTCAGCCAGGCACATCCAAGGAGTTTAAAGATTCAGTTGGATAGCTGGTGGCTTCGTCGTCGTTTGTTACACAGTCAATAGATTTGAATGAATGCAGAGTACCAACGATTTGATTCAGAATTACTAAGTTTAAGTCATCCACATCTTTGTTCTAAGCCATCAAAATTGCTCGCTACTTTGTTGATGAGCTCGTCTTTCGATGAGACGAAATTGCAAAAATTCGGAGGAAATGAAATCAATCCGCTCGATTCGTCGACAGGAACAAGGCCATTACCGATAGCTAGCAATTGCTTGGAGAAATCTTCAGCAGATGGATCGTTCAGCAATGCAACTCTCATGTTTGCTGCCAGCTGAAGTTTCTTCACATAGCGTTACAAATTCGATGATTTGAGGCAAGCGTTTATTTATTTATCTTGGAATGACTGGCAGTGTTTGGCGGAAATCGCCAGACACTAAAATCGTTGCCCCTCCAAAACATCTCGAGACATTGTTCAGACCTTTCAATATTCGGTCAAGTGCTGCCAATGCGCGTTTGTGCGCCATTGTGAATTCGTCCCAGATGATGATTTAAGATGCTACTAAAACTTTGGCCATTGCGGAGTGTTTTGAAATGTTACAGGTCGGGTGTTCAGTACTTTGAAGGTTTAACATCAATTTGAATGCTAAATGAGCCATACGGCATCCTTTTAACAATGTGACCGCTATTCCAGAAGAAGAAACTGCTACCGCAATGTCAGATCTCGCACGAACAATGCTCAAAATCAATGACATGAGGAATGTCTTCCTAGTTCCACCGGGAGCATCCTGGAAAAATAAGCCACCATTTCATCATCAATTGCCTTCATTAATGTATCATACACTTCCTTCTGCTGTGAATACTCGCACAATAAGATTTATTAGTACCACTTGCACAAAACAAACAAATCGACCGGTAACCATTATATGCTTTTGTCAAAACAAATCACAGACAAAATGAAACAAAAAAAAATGTACACTTTTATGTCACTGATTTACAATGGATATCAATTAAAATACAAACAAACTCTAAGCGTGCGTGATGTAAGCTGTCAATTGCAGAAGATGACGGAGTTTCTAACCTAATTTATTTAAAACTTAATTTTCTTTATATTTTTTTTTTCTTGAATTTTTCCAATATTTTAATAGTTATTCTGTTATTCGAGGCGGAGACGAACCCAACAAATCATTAAAATCGATCCGGCCATTCTTGAGTTATAAATGCTGTAACTAACCCGACTTTGTTTTATGTATTAAGACTTATTTATAAATTGTTGTCCAGTCCAATATTTTGTTATAAGGCAATGAATGTAATTAAGGTAAATTGACAAAATATACAGTTAACAACAACCAAATTTACAGTTAAGGGTATAACCACTTCTTCATTATTATTCAGGTAATTCGACCTTTTTTAAATTTGATTTTGAAAAGGCTTTTTAAATACTTAAATTGAAAAGAAGTGTCGTCCGATCTGAATAACGAGAATTCGTGGATACAGGCTCTAGAAATGGGAAAACTTCAGAGATTCTCATCAAAAACAGAACTTTGGTGACTCAGCGTGATAGCTCATGATTAATATTAGTATTTTCTTATGAAGAATTGGGATATTCTGGAATTTTTATACGAAGATAACAAGTGTTCATTTGAAAAGTCAATCTAGTAGGATGTGATTTACTGAGAAATTTTGAAGTATGTCGTAAATTAAAATTTACTACTTAACCTACGAAGTCGTATATTTTGACAGTTTCATACATACAAATAAATAACAAATAATTGGTATTTATTGAAAACTATAACAAATGTTGAAAATGTTGAAAATATTAGAAAGGAATTTCTTATTTTTTTGGCCGTTATTATAATATGAGATGAAAGTAATGTTTTTTGGGAGTAGCGGCCGGGTAATTAAAACAATATTTAATTTGACGTTTCGGTGCTATACATAGTACCTTCCCCAAAAGCTAAAGTTTATTTAAATAATGTTTTAATTACCCGGCCGCTACTCCCAAAAAACATGACTTTTATCGCATATATATATATATATATATATATATATATATACATATGAAGATAATTATTTCTTGACCTTTGTACAATATAGTTAATAGTTATATATTTAAAATAAGCTCCTACATGTTTCGGTAAGTGTTACCTTTATCAAAGAATTATAAATGACAGATATTAATGTCAAAGTTATATAAGTGATGTAGTCATGGTGTAGTAATAAATAACTCATAACTTACCATTCTCTTTATAATTGATATCAAACTTTAGTTATGTCATGAATTATTATTAATTGAATTGAATGTATTTATGAATTTGTATCTCTCACCATGACTACATCACTATATTATCACAATATATTTTGTCCACAATAATTTTGTTGTTAATAATGTTTCTGTTATAGTATTTATTACTAGAATGATTATTATTAAAGTGAAAATATTAAAAAAGTTAGGTGGATGCACTGATGAGTCCAAAGTATTACGAAACGCATGTCTCCATCTCTGGATGATCATTTTCACACAAATATATACGGGCATTCCGTTCTCCACATTAATTTTTATAATAATATTATTGATTACTATTAAAATATGTTCTTGTTTTTTAAAAAAATTGTTTCATCTTTGAACAAAGTTACTAAGAATCACTTTGAATTTGGAATTTCTAATAAACGAAAAACGTCAGCTTTCACAAGCTATGCAGTTAACAGAATCAGAGATGGTCTAACAGAATAGGAAACTAGAATAAACGCCTCACTGAAGCGTTATGCTGTAGGTACAGCGATATTTAATGAATTATTAAACGTAAGATTGAACATATCTCAAAAACAGAATAACGGTATGTTTACGCATGTTTTGACGCTTAATAAAAGTAAAATAATTTCTGAAATAATATTATTTATCTTCCAAACACTCTGTATAACTATATTCTTGCAGAAATGTATACATAAATTGTTTTTGATTATGAGAGAATATTCCAGACATTCTGAATGACACCACGACGAATTCAAAAGTACGCCGGCACGAGTACAAGTGGGATGAATATCACCCACATTTTCGTTTTAATACACTTCGATGCGATCAATATGATCAACAGTCGCCTAAAATCGCAAATAGTAAAGGTAAATTTCGTGTCTCATTAAAAACGTGCGGAGAAAAGGAGATTGATGCTTTAACTATATTGATGATAGTCAGTTATTGATTACGTACCATGCCTAACGTCTTGAAATGTGTATTCGTATATTTCAACCGGCATTCCGCAACTTGTGCAATTACGGCGAAAATGATTGTTTCGTGGATTATAACAAATACTCCGACATAATTGTACATTTAAAACTCTCTGTATGCAAATTATGTTCGAGTTAATGAGAGTGTTAGTGGCGTTAATTATTACGGAAACTCAATTTAATATTAAATTTTCACTTTCGCATACGTTAGTGCATTGTATACGTTTTAAATAGCATCAGACATATATGTGTGTGTGTATAAAAATGTATATCTATATAGTAAATGTATTAAAAATGTTAATGCTGTTTATCTCACCTCTAGATTAGTCCAATTTTGTGCATTATGTTTGGCAGCTTCAACACTACCTTTAGCACCCATTTTAACCTCCCGTCACACTGTTTAAACGTAAGCAAATAAAGTAACAAAATTTGTCAACTTGTAGTCGTTAAAATTGCCCGAGATCAATATATTGGCACATCATTTGAACTGTATTTTAAAATATTCTTTGTACATAAAGAAATAACGGGTGTATAATTAACGATAGTGGAAGTAATCTAGTCGAATTCAGCCTCAACAATGGTTACCGGTGATTTTTTTTAATTCTATCCCGGCGTTTAATTATTTGGCACTCGTTTGGCACACAATATTCACAACGTAATTATTTTTTTAACGCGCGGATCGTAAACGAAAAGAAGCCCCGTTTTGCTGTCTAACACAACTCACTATGATCCTGTGACTTTTTCAGATAAAAATTATTCGCTTGAGCCTCGAGGTAAACGAGTACGGGTCAGACTGAAATTTAAAAGCTCTACGCTAGGCGTCGCCAGCGTCGACGGCGGCGCAAGCGCTCGCTTTTTTCCCCCGTCGAAGGAGTCGCATTTAGAACTAAAGTAAATAAAGAGTAATAGTAATTGAGTTCCTTTTCTAGCAGTTTTCTTTTCGTTAAAACTTTTTTAAATCGTCCCTGGTTTTCGGACGACAAAAACGAAGCGATTTAATTAAAGTTTCAACAGCTTTCGAATTAATTTTCGTATCTGTGCGCGACGAATTGGGCGTTCAATATATTAGAATAACGGTGACGGTAAAACTTTTGTTCCTTATACAGGGCGTTTCAGGAGTACTTCAAGAGTATATTCAGAAGATCAAAATAAGTAAAACTAACCAATATATTTAAGTCCGATTTTTAACCATTATAGAAATAAATAATAATTTAATATTTCAAATAGATCATTTATTAAAAATAAATAATAATATATCGGAGGTTATTTTCGAAAATACCACCATCAAATTCAATGCATTTTTTTAATCATTTATTAATTGCCCGAGTTGCATGTTTAATTGATCGGCGATTATTTCTTATGGTAGCTCCAGAATTAAAAATACGATCCAGTAGTGCCTCTCTCGTATCCACTTTTGTTGCATAAACTAAAGATTTTATCCAGCCCCACAAACAATAATCTAAAGGGTAAAGATCTGGTGACCTCGGTGGCCAATTTTGTGGTCCACCTCTACCGATCCAACGATTGGGAAAATTAAGGTTCAAGAAATTTCTAACATCTATACTAAAATGTGGAGGGGCTCCGTCGTATTGAAATTACATTTAATGCTAAATTATCCATCATTTCCGGCAAGTTAACTTCCAAAAAATTCAAATATAGTTCGCCAGTAAGGCGACCATAGAATACAAATGGACCAAATAATTGACGGTCCAACATACCACCATACGTTGATACTAAAACGATTTTGAAAGTTTGGCTCAACTGTGACATGTGGATTTTCGTCTGACCATCGGTGTTCATTATGGTAATAATTTACTTCATCGCAAGTGAATTGAGCTTTATCACTACATAAAATGTATTTGTATAAATTGCGATTTTGCAGTATCCAATTACAAAATTGCAACCTTGCAGCATGATCACCTCTGTGAAGGCTTTGAACAGGTTGAATATGAAGAGAATGCAAACCATTCTCTTTCAGCAATCACCAAGTGGCCGTGTTTTAGTTTGAAATTGAGTTGCAAGACGCCTCGTACTTATATCAGGATTCTCTTCCACTATATCGAGAATATTTGTTTCAAGTTCCACATCTAAGCCGCGATCCGTTTCAGAAACAATCTTTGCTCTTGGAAACATTCCTGTTTCTCCAGCAATTGCAAATATATTTTGAAACACTTTTCTGTTTGGAATTCATCGAGCCAGAAAGCGACGTCAATATTCATCCACTGCATTAGTTGCGTTACCATTACAATAACCATAAAGGAAAACCAGGTCGGCATACTCTTTATAAATAAATGTATGTGGCATTGTTTGCTTCTAATCATCTAATAAAGATGTATTATGTCAATTATGTTTAAATGACTAAGAGAACGTCAAACTAAATTGTCAAACGGTAACAAATAATATTATTTCAATGCTACTATGATTAAAAAATAGAAAGCAAATTGTTTCTATAATGGTTAAAAATCGGACTTAAATATATTGGTTTATTTTACTTATTTTGGCCTTCTGAATATACTCTTGAAGTACATCCTTTTCCTCCTGAAACATCCTGTATATATTCAATGTTATTTTTCGCACTGAAATTGATTTAGATATGTTTTTCTGCAAAAATAATACTGGCATATTGTACCGATTAAATTATTTGCAGTTGCAATATAATTTAGGATTTGTTCTAAAAAGAAATGAACAGTTAAAATTAATTAAATTATTTACTTAGTTTGTATACAAGAAAAAACTAACGAATATGTCCCAGATAACTACAAAATAGGATACAAACCATAAGACGGAAGAAATTATAATGCATATACATTCACACATGTTAAGTCATTAAAATAAAAAATATTATGAAAATTTATACACTAATATCCAAATTTTTCCAACAGTTCAATGCTGCAGAAAATGTCTTGTTTAGCTCATGAATGTTACTATGGAAACTCCTTCTGTGGGGACGTTTACTGTGTGGGCCATAGTTTGCTCCACATTTCCGCAGTCACAAAAGCTAGTAAAGGGTCTACCAATACGCACATGAGATCTTTCAAAGTAGATTTGCTTCATTTTGTAAATATGATTGACATCTGTGAGTGTGCATTTTAGGTAGTAAAGTTTACCATTTAATCCTGATGAAATATACGCCACAACAACGTTTGGAAATTGTTAAAATTTATTACAAATATTCGGAATCAGTTCGAGCTACGTACAGCGAATCACGTCATATTTTTTGGCAATCATAATCGGCCTAGCGAACAAGCGATTCGTGTAATTATGAATCGCTTCGAAACAAACTTAACTTTGCTCGACCAAAAGCCACGCGTTCGTGTAAGAATCGCCTGTAGCAATGAAAATATCGCTGCTCTGGAAGCCAGTGTAGACGAAAACTCGAATTTGTCGGTATTACATCGCTCTCGGGGATTGAGGCTTTCTGCAATGACAACGTGGAGTATTTAATGGAAGAATTTAAGTCTACAATCTCCCAAAATTGTTCTCACACAAGAATTGAAGCCGGCTGAGCATCACATCCGTCTTGTGTTCTCAGATTGGGTATTGGAGCAGCTGGAAAATGTTGCCGATTTCGGAAAGAAAATCATGTTTAGTGACGGGCTCATTTTTGGAAGGATGGGTTCGTTAATAAGCAAAATAGAGTTCTCAGGCAACCGGAAACCCACAAGTAATTGAAGATAAATGTCTTCATTGACAGAAAGTGACTTGGTGCGGCTTGTGATCTCCTAGTATTATTGGAACATATTTATTTCAAATTGAGGATGAAAATGCTGTTACAGTAAATGGAGAGAGGTATCGAGCAATGATAAGAAACTTTTTGTGCCGGAATTGGAACAACAAGATGTGAAGGAGTTTCAACAGGATGGTGCCACATCCCACACTGCAAATGAAACAATCGCCTTATTGGAAGAAAAGTTCGGTGGTTCAATCATCTCACGAAAGGGACCTTTAAATTTGCCAGCTCGTTCGTGTGATTTAACACCTATGGATCTTTTCCTATTGGGTTATGTGAAATTATGGGTTTATTCCAACACACCTCAAACGATTGACGACTTGGAAACAAACATCGAACGAGAAATTCTTCAAATTCAGCCGGATTTATAGGAAAAAGTAATTGAAAATTGGATTCAGCAATTATGTGCCTGCACACGAGGAAGGGGTAAACATTTACCTGATGTCCCATTTCGAACATAAATGGCACGCTCTAAGCTTATAATATATAGAAAAATTAGCATCGTATCTTACACATTATTAAGTTTTTTATTAAAAAATAAAGTTCTCAAGTCCCAATTGGTAGACCCTTTATCCGCTAGTTCACATTTATGAAACATGGATTTGCACCTTCTGTGGCCTACGCAGAACCTAATTAGTTGAGACCATTACCTACGTGGAAGGGTTACGATCGGCAGAGGTTCCGAAAGATTAGATATTAAATCTTTATTCCTCAGTTGAGGATGTTGTTCGAGGAGGACTCTCTAGTAATCACCCACATTGATGGGCTTCGAAGTTGTACGGTTAATGGTCGGTTAATGGACGCAGAGGCTGAGAAGGTCAGAACATATACAAAGGGGACCGCATGATGAAGTTTTGAGTTATAAGAAAAATAACAAACTTGTGCCCCGCGGAATCCAGATCAAGAGGAAGACCAAAAGCTAGATGGCAGGACCAGATAATGGAAGACATGTGAAGGATGGGAATAGAAAAATGGAAGGAAAAAGTTAAGGACAAGAAAGAATGCAGAGACCAGCAAGGCAGAAACGTACCAAATGCTATAGAAACGAGTAAGCAAACAATGACCGATCCACCGCGAGAACCGGCTCAATAGAGCCTGTGGAAATTGGCGGTCTATGCTCCAACATGTAGCGTCGTACCTATATATACAGGGTTTATCACGCAACCCGTTCGTTAGAAGTTTTCTATGTTAACGCTTTAGGACACTTTTGAAAATTTGTGGCACGAAATCTTGATTCTTGTTGTGTTAAAATAAAATATTTACACTCATCAACCACTTTTGGTTATACAAGAAGTGATAGCCAACTTTGATATTTTAAATGGAATTTGGTATTTTTTATTGCTTCTTTAGATACCTTGTAAAGTGCTATAACACTTTATATTAAGGTTTCTTTTTGTAAAAAATTAACCGTTTTTGAATTATTTCGATTTTTGTGAAATTTTTTTTTATTTAATGCACTTTTTAAAACCACTACATCATATTTCTACTGGAGACAGAGAAAGGTATAAGATTCTGATTAATGTCTAACCATTTAATAAATCTCTTAGAGGGTGTTCGAAATTTATTGATTATTTAAGTAATCTTTAATTAACGAAATATTCTTTTTTTTAATGGAACATCCTGCAGATGACCACGCCATAGTAAGTAGATAAACATTTTGCATCGTACAGATTTCCCTATGCCTATCTCTCATAGTTTTAGAGTTATTAATGATTATTTTCTAAATTGAGCATTATAAGTAGTAAGCTTTGGAAAAAGAAATTCTAAATAATTGTGGAATTATACCAATTGTATATAGATTCATCAAACTTTTTGGGAAAAGATTAGAAATGAAAATAAATTGCAAAACTGACAATAGATTTTGTCATCTGAGATAACAAAAATAACCCTACCTTTACAAGCAAAAGAGTGAATAAACATATGAAAGACAAATAAAGCGTTAATAATATTTACAAATGTTCAAAACGATCACTTCCAATTAGAACTAAAATGATCATATTTTTATTGAAAAATTAATGGAATTACAAATAAATGTTTTGTCTGTAACTAAAACTTTATTCGTCTACTTTTTCGGAGAGCAAAATCTTTTATTGCCCTAGCATTACGTACCTCTTGCTCAATAGACAAGATAGCCAGATTGGTTAGCCTTAAGCACTTATTGTTGATCTTAAACCATTTTTGATCAACTTCGATTTTGAAAAGTTTCTCTCATAGTGGCATTGCTTATAGCAATTGTGAGCAATATTTGGGGCATTATTATAATATTGGGTAACTTTCGTATCCAGCAAAATCTGTCTCCTAGATTCCAGTCGGGTCTCGGGAACGCTCTCCAAATCATCATGTACAGGAAGATCAGTGTTGTTGGTAATCTTAGCGCATTCATTCTGTGCTGAGTCGTCTGATATTCGGCGGGGCAATGTTGGAAAAGATCGGTACCCAGAGAGTAAGTGCGCCTCTAAAAGTACCGGTGATGATCCTCATTGCATCGTTAAGTCGTACATCTATTAGCTTGGTGTGCAAACTTCGATACCTGACAGCGGCACCGTATTCAGCAGAAAAGTAAGCCAGTGCAGGGCTCCGTTCACAAGGTCATACCATTCAGTTGCCATGAATTTCTGGCAAATTTATATAATATATTGTTGCGGATCTACAAGTTTTGACTGGTTTTATTGAGATGTTGCCTGAATCTCAGATATTTAGGGTGAGGGTTGCGGTCGATCCAGCCACCATCAAATTAAACGTTCAGCTGTTGACTTCTTCGTTACGCAAATGAAAAGCACATGATTTGTTAAAATTAATTTTGCACCTATTCACAAAGGAGAGTGCCTAAGCCATGGGCGAGTAAAATTAATTCATCTGCCGTCTCAAACTAACATATCAAAGAAATGCGCATATATTTCATTATCGTCACGTTAATCTGTTTAATTTTCGGAAACGCACTATGCTCCTTTAGAAGCATATAGTAGCTATAGTAGAAAGGTTAGTGAAATTTAGACTTGGAGAATTGGATGACTTAACTAATAAACCAAGATGCGGTCGTTCTGATAAATTTAATAACACATCCATGAATATCTGATGATATAGCTGAAAAACTAAATTGTGAAACATCAGCAACTTCTCAGCTTATCTACAAAATTCGGATACATTCCGAAATTGAATGTGTGGTTACTTCACGTGTTAAATAAAAAGAATAAATTATCCTGTAATTATTGTTGATACTTTTTTTAGATCACCCAATGCAATGAGGTATGAGAATGGTCAACTCCAATGAAAGCTGATTTTAAAGTGTGGTTAATAATGTGGTAGGATTCGGGTTAATAATTTATATTTACCGACCTGGTAAAATGAGGGTAATTGCTCTTTCTATGTACACAATGAACATCATTACCGACTGTAAAACATATGGTAATGGGCAATCAATGTTAGGTAGTCAGTATAGTGACCAAATATTGCAACAGTGTCCACGCATGCATTTGCTGAATAAATAAATATTATTAAATATTCATAAACAGGGATCGGCAGTCAAAGGTACATGACGTCTGTGCCAGAGACGGAGCGAGGACGTTATAAATCACGATTTAACATTTTTTACACGGGAATCAAAATAAGTATAGAGAGACAAGTACTTACAATACATCTTCTACAGAAGGAATATTGCAGGGTTTATAAAACACATTACGCATCCTGACTGTTCACCGTTTATATACAGAGTTCAAATGATAGTAAATCAGCAATAATGGTTCCATATGCTCTTGTGTTAATATTTGTCTGTCACCGTAAATCCATTTATACATTGAAAACTGTTCAACATCTACTGATAGAGTAGGGACATATTTAAAATACATAAAGTTTTCAAGTGACGGCACAATTATCCCCGCCTCGGAAAAATCTATTTCCTTACCATCAAACAAAGTAACAATTCGGCTTACAGTACGAAATCCTGGATTGTTATTTAAAACTGGTTTCAATTTTCTTTTTATATTATCAGCAGCTCCAGGCAATTAGGAAAGGAACCGCTAAAGACCTTATACAATATTAATGAATCTAGTTATAGAATATTGTGGGTTGGTCGGAGTAGCCTCTAGATGGCGGTTGCTTACAGGTATTCTGTAATAATATCCACGAATATTGGCTAAATCTACCTGAATAGATGGGTTTATAAAAACTTGTTAACTTGTTGAGCGTGTAAAAAATCATCATTCGGATTTAGTAGCTGTATTATACTTTTAACATCGTCAAAATGTATGGGATAATAGGATGCTGTTTCTATCCATGTGGCCCAGCACCTTGTAACAGGTTCTGGTGGTAGTGGGCGATAGTTTCTCACGAAATATATTCTTGTGTGTAGGTGTCTTCACAAAAAATTTCTTGCCAGAAAATTTTCTGACTTCCTCTAATACTGGTTGAAGAACATGTGCGAAACATGTGATATGCGTCATACTACTGTATGCTTGTTGTAAGGGCTGGCCAGCCACCTTCATATATTCAGCTCCATCTGGTACAAATTATAATCATTTTTCTTTATTTCGTATCGTACTTTCCACCCCATAGCGACTTAATAGACGAATGCTGAATTAGGTGATATAAATTCTGCATTATTTCTTTCAATTCTTTTAGATGCAAGTAGATGTGTAAATATTTCTGTGTCCTTGTCCATCACATATTTACAAATAAGAACTCAAGTAACTACTAAAACTAAACAATAGATCGGCCTGCTACAAATTCATTAAGTCCGCTCCTGAAATGTATCTCTAACTGCCGATCTCCAGTCACAAATAATCATACCAATTTGAGTATATAGTTAAATTTAATACCAAATATTATTAAGCTACATTTAAATAACGTGTAACTTAAAGAAGAATTATAAACTTACTTCAGATATCCTTCTACGAGGGTGTTTTGACGGGAGTGATTTTCAATGGAATACTTATTTTAGGCTAAGAAATATATTTATTGTTCGACATAATTCCCATCCAATTCATTGCGCTTAGCCCAGCGACTTTCCATTTTTTGAAGGCGTCTTTTGGAACTTCGTCCAAATAAGTAATCGCCTCATCATTCATCCCGAATCTCTTTCCACTAACCCATTTTTTCAAGTTTCGGAACAAGAAAACTTCACATATTTGGTAAATGCGGCAGCAATTCGTATTCTAATTCGATAAATTTAATGGTTTTCATAGCGAATAAATAATGTAATTCTTTATTTAAACGCTAAAAACTCTTTAAATACTAATTCATGCACTTTCGTTCGCCTGTCGGTCAAAACGATATCGTAGACTTTGTCAATGTTTTCTGGCGTTAGAGCAGGTTTTGGATTCCGAATATGTGGTATGTGTTGGATGTTTGTTCTGCCTCGCTTGAATTTATTGACCCAAAATCTCACGGTCTCGTAGGAAGGGCATGAGTCACCTAATGTAGGACAATCCTTTTATGAATTTCCAACGCGTTTTCCCCTTTCAGAAAAAAGAATTGCATCCCGAATTTCAATTCTATCCATTTTTCATTTTCACTTGAAACGCTTGTGTTCAAGTAATCATAAAAATGACTTGTAATTATAGATATTTCCTCAATAAGAAAGAAGTTTCTTATCTACACATGCAGATGTCACTACCTTAGTATCCAAGATATGTTAATTGTCGAATCACCCTCGTATACGCAGAAATACCATACCAGACCAGTATACCGTATGAGCAAGCATCCTATAGTCACCTATAGTAGTTGGTAATATTTAAAAACACAGCCAGTACTGTCGAGTGAAACGTATCTATCGTATAGTCATATCTTGTCGTAATTCTATTTGTTGTTTTGCAGTTGAATCTTGAATTACCTTTTGTTAACGGTTGCTTGTTTCCCTTTTCCCGCTCATACTGATTTTATATCTAGCTGTGGAAATTTCTTAGCTTCAAAAAAACTATCGAAACGTGTCAATATACTTGTATAATGTTGACCAGTTATTGTACTTCTCTTCTGTAAATTAGCAATAAAGATTACGCATTTGAAATCTCAAAGAAATTGGCATAGTCTTATTAGCCGAAAAAGCGGATTTTCCTTCTTCAGAGCACGTTCTTAAGGAAATCCATTGTTTTGGCTGTGTTTTTGTCTCTGGAATATAGTGATGTACTTAAGTTTCATCTACGGTGACTTATTGACGAAAAGGTTCTCTTGGATTTCCTTTGAATTTACAGTCGATTGAAATTGTAATATATGGTTGCATTTGCTCAACAGTAAGCAAAGGCGGAATCCCTCCAGTGGTTTACTTTTTGTTATTTAAATGATAGTGCAAAATATTGTGTATCCATTCAGTTGAGATGATTATGGCATTATCTGTCTCACACACTATTTAGCGGTTGCTCTCTTGTTGTTCTTGGACTTTAATTATCATTTGTCTTTGCAAAAAGAATAATGTTTAATTAACCCACGAAATTCTTTTTTCTACATATTAACACAAAAGCAACAAATATTTTAGTTTAAACGATTGTAAAAACTAATCTATCTGACAGACTTGGGCAAAAACTTGACAACACACATCTAAATGATGTCTGTATTATCTCAATCTTTACAAAAGATAAAGTTAATGTAGAAGAAAAAATATTTATTATGGAGCCAAATACCAAATATAAATTTGTTCTTTTCAAACAATTATTCGCGAGTGCTATATTCACGTGTCCTTAAAATAAAAATACATCGTATGAAAAATGGAAATCATGCGAACCCCAAAATTAAAAACTTCATAAAAATTATATAATGTTCCGCCTATGAATTCAAAATATTCAGAATGCAAATATGTATCTCTATTGATTGTCGATGTTATAAAAACTATAACAGCCTTTATGCTAAGGTTACAAAACGTTACCTCGTACAAAACCAGCTTTTTATACATTCAAGGAAATAATTAAAAATTAAGATATATGTTACATTCATTTACAAACCCATTTTAAAGATCATACTAGAATTTCATAGGAGATATATATTTTTTTTTGTTAGAAGTAAGAAATATGAAATATTAAAATCGGATTCAGAATTCCGCTATTGTATTTAAAGGCGGCAATGTTCATAAACCTCACAACGTCGTGTCTAAGTTTTATTATGGTAAAGTTTCAATAACCTGGTACGAAAATCAAGAATTTTTAAAGATTGTATATTAAAAGAAAATGCAAGATGTGTGCTTTACAGGAACTTAAGTTACAACCTATTATCTTTAATCTAAAAAATGTATGGAACATACGTAACGATCTACAACAGAACGATACTTAATGCGCGATGGGCAATAACAAATAACAAAACTATATAGTGGGTCAGCTTTAAGATATCATCTCCGATAGTATTTATGATATATATTCAGTCACACAGTGGCGTAAGAAAATTTCTTTAAGTATCTTAGTCATTATTTTCTCGGTTATGAGAGGGAATTTTTGTCAAATATTTTATATACAGGGTCCGGCAACGAAGCGGGGACGGAAGATTACACGCGTATTTGAAAGTTAGTCAAATATTTAATCATCGGATATCCTTCCGTACCATCAACCGCACGTTTAAAAAATATTTTGTTTTATACAGGGTGTTCCATATGGAAATGCCAGACTAAAGTTGCATTTTTTTAAACGTAACATCCTGTATATTAATAGAATGATCCGCGCTTGAAAGCTGGTTACATCGATATAATGTTGTATGGGTCTAAAGTTGATAGTTTCTGTGTAAATAATTATTTTACTTGATAAATTGATACATTTCAGTAGGCTATTCTGCATATGGAAAATCAAAAGATCCGATACCAATAGAATAGAATATTTTTCACTAGTATGCACTTTCGTTGCTACGTGAAATAAATTCTGCAACTGCTCGCGTTATACAGGCTGTTCACAATTTCGCAAAATCGAAGAAAACTCGTAATTTTTAAATAGAACAGCCTGTATATTTTTAGCTCATTGAAAAGCCCTTTTACTACGCTTTCTATTGAAACCTCATTTGATGCACCTAGGATGGATCATTTGCTAATTATTTCTTTTTAGTGTTGAATTAATGAAAAATGCTTGTATTTTTAGTAGCAAATTTGCGCTTTTAAACCTTCTGTAAGATCGGAGATTTAACAAATTATCCATAAATGGTCTATAACAAGAAGAAACCCCATTAAGTACGAGAAACAGTTGATTTTCACTCAGCGGCGAAAGCAAACATTAAATTAATATAAAGTAATACAGCATTTTCAATAGATTCACTGCTGATCAAGTCATCTGGTGTCAGTTTTAAGCTTGATACTTAATAACCAAGTTGTCAAAAATTTCGTTCCATCGTACACAGTATTTCGTTCAATTTTTAAAAGAAATTGCTTTAAAGACTAATTTTAGTATTCAAGAAATGGTGAATATGATATTTATTCTTGGGGAGTGTACAAGAAATTGTCTCCTAGCAAATAGAGTATATGCAGAGAGATTTCCAAACCTTGAAAGAAAGCCAAGACCGGAAGCATTTGAAAGGTTATTAGAGAGATTTACAGAAACTGGTAGTGTAACCTACAAGAAGAGAGAAATAAATAAGCCGGTAATCAATGAAAAAAGCGAATTGGCCGTATTATTAACAATACTGGAAAATCCACATATAAGTATAGACGGTATTTCAAAGGTAGCAGCTATTGAAGATAGGAGCGTACGAAGAATTTTAAGAAGTCATAAGTATCATCCGTACCATATGGAATTAAATCAGGAATTGGATGGTGATGATTTCATTAAAAGAACAGACTTTTGTGGTTGGTTGTTAAATAAAATGCGAGAAATGCCAAATATTTTAACAAAGATTTTGTTTAGCCATGAGGCTACTTTCAAAAGTAATGGGGCGGTAAATAAACATAACATGCATTATTATGCAACAGAAAACCCGCATTGGATACGTCATGTAGGCAATCAGAATAGATGGTCTCTTAACGTCTGGGGAGGTATACTTGGTCCATATATCATTGGGCCCTACTTTTTCGGTGGAACCGTTACAGGCGATACGTATTTGGCATTTTTGCAGAACGAACTGCCTAATTTACTTGAGCATGTGGATGCTGACACCCGAAAAATTTTCTGGTTGCAACACGATGGTGCACCTGCTCATTACAGCCTTAACGTTAGGGAGTTTCTAGGGCCATGGAAGGAAGACAAATGGATAGGACGAGGTGGTCCAATCGCTTGGCCACCACGAAGTCCAGACCTTACTGTCTTGGACTTCTACTTTTGGGGATATGTCAAGGCTCTAGTTTATGTGGAAGTTCCTACAGCAAGGAAAAATATGATGGAAAGCATAAGAGAGGCATTTAGAAATGTTCACCAAGAAACATTACAGCATGTTCAACAGAATTTCACCGGCTTCATTTATGTATTGAGAGACATGGAAGGACATTTGAAAGTTTTCTATGATTTATTTGCATTTACTATTTACATTTACTTTATTTTTATTCACGGTACTACTACTTTTGTTAATTAAATTTGATGTTGTGGTTAATAATTAGTATTTATTTAAAATAGTGCAAACTTTTAATACTACTCGTACTTGATTCTTTCCTACATGATTGCGATTTATGTTAAGCTAATTAGGTATGTATTGTTTCATATTAGGTATTCGTAAAATAGTTGGTTTTACAAAATTCTTTAAAATACAAATTAACTAGTGCAAATTTTTTATTAAACTAACACCAGATACCTTAATCGGCAGTGAATCTATTGAAAATGCTATATTACTTTATATTAATTTAATGTTTGCTTTCACCGCTGAGCGAAAATCAACTGTTTCTCGTACTTAATGGGGTTTCTTCTTGTTATAGACCATTTATAGATAATTTGTTGAATATCCGATCTTACAGAAGGTTTAAAAGCGCAAATTAGCTACTAAAAATACAAGCATTTTTCATTAAATCAATTCTAAAAAGAAATAATTAGCTAATGATCCATCCTAGGTGCATCAAATGAGGTATCAATAGAAAGCGTTGTAAAAGGGCTTTTCAATGAGCTGAAAATATACTTGCTGTTCCATTTAAAAATTGCGAGATTTCTTCGATTTTGCAAAATTGTGAACAGCCTGTATAACGTGAGCAGTTGCAGAATTTATTTCATGTAGCAACGAAAGTGCGTACTAGTAGAGAATATTCTATTCTATTGGTTTCGGATCTTTTGGTTTTCCTTATCCAGAATAGCCTACTGAAATGTATCAATTTATCAAGTAAAATAATTATTTACACAGAAACTATCAACTTTAGACCCATACAACATTATATCGATGTATCACTTTATCTATTAATATACACGGTGTTCTATTTAAAAAAATGCAACTTTAGTCTGGGATTTCCATCTGGAACATCCTGTATAAAACAAAATATTTTCCGATGACTAAATATTTGACTAACTTTCAAATACGCGTGTAATCTTCCGTCCCCGATACGTTGCCGGACCCTGTATATATTCTATATGGTTTAATCTTTCCATTTTTAATACATTGTCTTTTTATTTTTAGGATACCCGATGTATGCAATCTGAAAATTATTAATGAAGACGCTACAGTCGATGAAGTCAAAAATGGGATAAAATATTTAATGAAAGTTATGGAAATAAAACTTAAAATGTCAAAAGAAATTACACATAGTATTTTTATAGACAAATTGGTATATTAATTAACAAACGAATTCAAATTATTCAGAATTCATCATTGCAAACACATCAATCGATCTTGAACCGCAACAACAGAATGTTAAACGGCGTTCACCAGAAGGCAATCAGGTGAAAAGTCATTTGCAGATGTCGGATAATAATTTACTTTTACCATTCGAGAAAATTACTTCCAAATAATCCAATAATCATTGAATCTTATGTTTGTTTTATACCAGGTGTCCCATAACATGACTGCCACAGCTTAAGGACGTGTTATTTAAGTAATTTCTAATTAAAAATGTCTAATGGACATATGCTTAAAACCGTTTCGTAACTGAGTTACAAGCATTTAAAGTTTAGATAATCCTACTAATGCAGGTACTTTATACCGCTGAAATAAATCTAATTGAAAATCATTTAAATTAGCATTTTACATGTAATCCGAGCTTTAGTGATAAATAATAATATAGGTAACATTTTATCAAAACATAATTTGAATATCAGTTTCGAATCTCAAACAAAATTATCTCATTTACTTTTTAATAACAGATATAAACTTAAGAAATATAAGAAATCCGAAATTTATGTTTACTTGTCCAGAATGTAACGGCTTTGACATAAATCAAACTGGTTGCTCTATTGAAATTAGATAAAAATTAGATATACATACATATATGAAAAATTAATAAACCGGATCCAATTTTCGCGAACCATATTTTAGAAAGAAGACATATTTTTCCTGATTTGAATAATACCTTAATTCTAGACAATGAGAAAAAGGGTTTCAAGCTGAATATCTTAGAATCCATAGAAATTTATAATGTTATTCTTAATGACCAGATAGGCCTATTTAAAACTAATTTTTTCAATAGTCTTCTTAATCCCCAAAATCTTAATATATTTTACATGTCATACACCTCTTCACTTCGAAAATTCTCAGTAGTCACTTAATTACCTCGTACGAGTATTTATAGTCTTAAGATATAAAAGAATTATTTGTTATTGTATCTTAACTCCTATATATCTGCTCCTTAGTTTCTTATAAGTAGTATTAATTTCATTTGAGAGGATAAATTCCAAAAGACCTGATATATATTCCTCCTTCCAAGTAGGAGTACTGATACATCGCCGATTTAAAAGATCAAAGCAACTGGCCAGTGCGAACATACATCAACCATTTTTTTATGGAGAACCAAAATCCCGAACAAAGTTGTCAAGCGACGTCGGTTCCTATTTCAGCATATAAATATCTTAAAATATTTTGTGTTATATCCAATATTTACTATCGGTCTTGTTTATTCGGTAGCTGAATACTAATCTCCAATCTGACTAAACAGCTACCACGCAAGGATGATCGACATCAAACTCAATGAGACCATGACAATAATTAGCTGTTGTCTAAAAATTACGCCTTTACCCTGGCTCCCCGTTCTAAGCCATATTGCACATCCCACCACCAAGAAACAGGAAAACCTGGTTGGAGAATATAATAAAATAATATCGAATCTCCACCTCCCAGAAGACAGTGACCTGTCTGATCTAAAGCCGGCCTGTCGAGAATGAAGTCTAGATCTCCTCCACTACTACTAGAAAATTTGAACCCAAATAATATTGGGAGAGGATTGGAGAGAATATTGGGAACCATTAAAATCTGCTCAAGCGGCCTATATCACCGATCCCACCGTACCCTTACCAGGAATGGAGCTGCCTTGTCGCTAATGGAAGACACTCAATAGGACAAGAACGACCTATGGCATTTGTCGTGACTCATTTTATAAATGGGGTACTGACTGAAACGCCGACTAGCGAATGCAGACTATTCACTATATTACAGCTGTGTGCCCCTTTGCGGCATATGGAGATAGGATGAGTGACTTCTTTGAAAACTCTGACTCCGTGCTTGATGGGATCAATGTCCTTAATTTTAAAATTTAACTCTGTTCTGTGTAAATTTCAATTCATGTATGCCATACGCTAAATAAATAATAATATTTTTAAGCATTTATAATTCTGAGACTATTAATCTTACTGGACATTAGTTGGATTTTAGATAATTGTTTGTTTTAAATTATAAATTAATTGCTAGTTATTGGTGGCCAATATATAAACATAGAGGTGTTTGTATGTTTGTAAAAATTTATATTTGCAGCACTATTGAATCTCTATAAAATTGTAGCGAAGACCAAAATTTTGAAATTTGAGGACTTTGCATGATATCAATTTAATTATTTTAATATTATGGAGGCTTAGTGATTTTAATCTAAACGTCAATAAATTAGAAAAGGTATTGTCCGCTATTTACAAACTAGATGTTCAAATATTAATAGTTGGTGATTCTAATATTGATTTTTTAAGTCATAATATCGATAGTGTTAATTTATCAAATCTATTACTAGCATTTAATCTGTGAAGGCAAATTCATAAACCAATACGCACATTCAAAAACATCTCTGTACGCAGTGATAATTGTTTTACTAATGTTTTGGATAATTTACTCATTGCTAAGGTAATAAACTGTACATTCTCCGACCATCAAGCATTAATAATTAAGTTTAAACATTACAAGAACTTAAATTATCAACTTATCGCCTAGTCACTGAAACGGTATTACTGAATTTTACGAATTGTATAAATAGCTTTAATTGAACTTCCATATTCCTTCCGAACGCAGATGAAAATATGTTCAGAGTATTCTTTGAACAATTTAATGGGCATTATGTAAACAATATTCCGTTAAGGCTCATGAAGCGTAACAATACATTAGTGAACTTAAATGGAATGACGAAAACCTAAAGAATATAAACGAAACGCGTTATATATTAGATAACATGAAAATTCGCAAAAAGAAAAGAATCATACGAAATATTTAAAAAGATACAAAGAGGAGGGTACAATTTACATTTTAACACTGTAAGGAAAAGCTACGACAAAAACAGAAATTATTTAATTTATTAACCGTATTTTTCTTTGTTTAATTGTTCATTTTTTTACTTTATAATATATGTACTTATGTACTTGTATCTATTTTGGAAATAATCGTTATCATTATTATTATTAATGTCATCTTCGAAATTATAGTACAATTCTTTAATTACTTTATACTCTACTAATAGTGATAATCCAAAAGTAGTAAGTATCCAAAATATAAGGATTTTAGAAGAATTGTAGCCAAGCGATTTTGCATCTTCCTTATATATATATATGTAAGTACTAATAATCTACGTTAAAACATTAAATTACCAAGATATTAGGTTCACGTCAACCTTTTAAAAGCAAATGCGCATGAATGACATAACATCACATTCATGTATATTTGTTTTTAAAAGGTTGACGTGAAACCAATATCTGGCTAATTTAATGTTTTAATGTATACGATTAGTTTTAACATGTTTAGTGGTGTTTTTGCTAAATTTTAATCCCGTAATTGAACTCCTGAAGAAGTAACGAATGGTTATGAAAGTTCTTAGAAAGTCCATTTCCACAGTTTTTATCGCCTTTCTATCTTTTTTGTACTTTGCCAACATTTTGAGCCATAATTGGCTCAACAATAACTCTGTATATCATTATTTTAGTTGTTAGCTTCATATTATTTGACCATAATAGGAAGTTTAGCATACGAATACATTACTTGGCTTGCTGTATTCAATCTTCTATAGCCTTTCTAACGTTCCTTCCTCCAACAAAACGCTTCCCAAATACTTATATTCAGTATATTTCCCTACTTCCCTGATTTCTGGATATACTTCTTGCCTTTTCCCTAACTTCAAATACTCAGTTTTTTCATATTCACATATAATCTACATTTCTTATGTTCCTCCTGGAGTTTTCTGAACATGTAGTCAGTATTGTCTTCATCACAAGTTATAGTTACTTGATCGTCAGCAAATAAAAGGGTTTCATAACTTAATAAATTAACTGATAACACTTATGCCGATGCAACAATTATATTATATTTTTATTGTTTTAATTTCGTTTTTATTTGTTATCATTGAATGAAAAGATTCATTTGTGAAAAGACATATCTGTAAGGCATTAAGGTAACTGTTTCATGTCTCTATTATTACAGGATGCTAAGGCATAGATTATTATTATTCGTACTAACACGAAAAAGGATAGTTTAATAACATCTACAGTGCCGTTTCATAATAATGAAAATAATAATGGATTTGGCCTACAAAAAAACATCATCACATGCAATTTTTGATGAATGAGGCTATATTTGGGCTGCCTATTACAAATATTATCACAGTTTCTTTCTAGTACGCAACGCTTCTCGTATCAGGCCGTGTATAGAGTCGGAAAAAATGTTTTTTTCCAACGCCAATGATCTATGAGAACATTATAAAAGATTTCATAAAGTTCCGCAAGAATAAGTGAAGATTGAATTGAATCGGCCGATACTTGCTGGAAATCCATAATATGTAAATGGGATTTAAGTAAAACACTTATGACAACATAATTTGAAACATAATATAAACATATGTTTCAAATTATGTTGTCATATACACATTCGGCTCACGCCGACAAGTAATGAAGACACGAGAATACAGTTTTTTATAGATACGGTGGTTACCGACTATAAAAAACACGTAGCTAGTTCGGCGGTTATTATATAGACAGCGCTGAATATTCCTTCACGCTCTGTCTGAATAATTTCGGCCAGATAGTAACGTAGTTATGTTTGTTTTGAATGTGTCTCTTCTCCAACAGAGGCGTACCGACGAACATGTAGAAATGTGAAATACGTATCTACGTCTTTGGAGAAGATACATTCAAAAATACATAAATGAACTTGTATTGTGTTCTTCACACCCCATTTTTAATAATATTTTTTTATATTATTAAAAATACTTTTGTATTATAAAACACTTATACTAATTTCCAGTATATATTACACTTTATTATATGTATTAATAAATTGACGACATGTTTCGCTACGATGTAGCTTCTTCAGATCTTATATTACTACTGAACACGCTTTTCACAAATGTATGGCTTTTTTCTAAACTATTTCAATGGGTTGCACTTGTCTACATTAGAATCGTCTCTTACCGATATATCGTCTAAAGTTATTGTTATCTTAATATTTGATGAAGCCAGTTTAAAAGTGGGGAATTATTAAGGTCTAATTGGTCATTTAACAATATATCTGCGTATTTAAGTTTATTTATTTCTAAGGATTCCAGTAAATTTAACTTTAATCCTTTTTGTTGTGTCTGTAAAATTTCGAAATCTTTATTGAAACTATGATTATTTTCCAACAAATGAAGTGCATAATTGGAATCTGTCTTTTTGTTAATAAAACTTTTAAAATGTTCCTGTATTCTTTTCTCAAAGCTCCTACCAGTTTGGCCTATGTATGTTTTAGGGCACTGTTTACATGTTAGTTTGTATACTCCGGATTTATTACTTTTGCTTGTCTTGGATTTATTATTTTTTCTGAATTTCCCTAAAGAATTATTAGTTTTATAAGCTACATTTATATCTGATTTTCGTAAAATTTTTCCTATTTTTTCACTTATTTTTTCAATAAAAGATAAACCATGCAATTATAAATTAGTAACATACATAGGACCGATAAGTGAAAAAATAGGAAAAATTTTACGAAAAACAGATATAAATGTAGCTTATAAAACTAATAATTCTTTAGGGAAATTCATAAAAAATAATAAATCCAAGACAAGCAAAAGTAATAAATCCGGAGTATACAAACTAACATGTAAAGAGTGCCCTAGAACATACATAGGCCAAACTGGTAGGAGCTTTGAGAAAAGAATACAGGAACATTTTAAAAGTTTTATTAACAAAAAGACAGATTCCAATTATGCACTTCATTTGTTGGAAAATAATTATAGTTTCAATAAAGATTTCGAAATTTTACAGTCACAACAAAAAGGATTAAAGTTAAATTTAATGGAATCCTTAGAAATAAATAAACTTAAATATGCAGATATATTGTTAAATGACCAATTAGACCTTAATAATTCCCCACTTTTAAACTGGTTTCATCAAGTATTAAGATAACAATAACTTTAGACGATATATCGATAAGAGACGATTCTAATGTAGACAAGTGCAACCCATTGAAATAGTTTAGAAAAAAGCCATACATTTGTGAAAAGCGTGATCAGTAGTAATATAAGATCTGAAGAAGCTACATCGT
The DNA here is from genome assembly GCA_935421215.2 of Melolontha melolontha. Classification (NCBI taxonomy): domain Eukaryota; kingdom Metazoa; phylum Arthropoda; class Insecta; order Coleoptera; family Scarabaeidae; genus Melolontha; species Melolontha melolontha. The sequence continues at coordinate 158,375,557 of OW285237.1, read as the reverse complement.
AGCGAAACATGTCGTCAATTTATTTATGCATATAATAAAGTGTAATATATACTGGAAATTAGTATAAGTGTTTTACTTAAATCCCATTTACATAAGTGAAGATGTTTATTCCTTCATATTGCGCAAGTATTGCATCACCTCCTGTGGTCACGACATAAATCCCTGCTAGCGGAATCCACACAGAGACACAATCAAAGTAATTTCATAAAGTTATAAAGACAATGCTTTGAAATTTGTTACAGTATTGACAAATTTTTTGGTGATTTTAAAGAAAAAAGGGTTCAATTTCTCTTTGATTTCGTTCTATTCGTCAACAATAAACCCGCAGCAGTAATATAGATTGAAAATGTGTTGCCTACTTCTAGAATATTCTACTAACAGGTGTGTATGTTCCAATAATTGTTTGCCGAAGAGGATACATGTTGAAGTTGCTCCTGGATAGAGCATTTAATGGTCCTGCGCTCATAGTAGTTTTATTATATTACCATATTATTAGCATGTAGATCTGCTTGGGTTTATAAATTCTTCTGTTAAGTTATTTCACAAATTTGAGAATCTTGTAGACTTTTCCCTGAAATATGGAGGCTTATTGTCCCAGAAGGAAGCTACGAACTATGTTCAATCTTTTTCAATATCAAATTTCAATATCATAACACTAAGAAATAAGTAATTAAACTTCTAGTTTCAAAAATTCTTTTATTGTAAATACCACTACAATATTGTTTCGCCATACAATGGCTTCATCAGGTTGATGAAATACTGAATATATACAATACAAGTTTGAATATTTATGTGAAAATTATTGTCGAAATGGTGGTGGAAAAATTTTTACAATCTTAAATTTAGTAGAGGGGAGTTGTTTAAATATAGTTGGTCATTTAAAGCAAATCCTAAACTAGGATCCTATTAGGATTAGCTTTAAATGACCAACTAGATTTAAACAACTCCCCTCTACTAAATTTAAGATTGTAAAAATTTTTCCACCACCATTTCCCCAATAATTTTCACATAAATATTCAAACTTGTATTGTTTATATTCAGTATTTCATCCACCTGATGAAGCCATTGTATGGCGAAACAATATTGTAGTGGTATTTACAATAAAAGAATTTTTGAAACTAGAAGTTTAATTACTTATTTCTTAGCGTTATAATGAAGTTTCAATAAGTATCTCCTTCGTCAATTAACTATTTTCAATATCATCTTTGGTCTTAGACTCGCCTGTATATCAAGTCTATCCGTATTGTATCAGACTGAAGTATTCCTGATCGTATATTCTGTTTCCTGTGAATATATTTATTTTAATCAACTTAAATAAGTTTGGTAAAAAAAGACCACGAATATACGAAGCTGACTAACGATACATACAAAAGAAAAGTTGATTATGAGGGTTAGCACGGTAGTGCGTTATCCTAATATGAGCGACAAGCTGAAATTATTGAGAATAAAAAACATGGTTAATATTTTCTGGGATTTTATTTTAAATATGCTCAAACTAATTCCCTTCAGCAATGACACACTTGACCATTCTTTTTTTCCACTGTTTAAAAAGCTCCCAACCAATCTTCTTTCGGAATACGTTCAAAACAAGCGTGAACTGCGGTATCAATCTCTCCTTCAGACGAAAACCTTTTGCGTCTAAGCCCGGAAAATAGCCAAAAGTTACACATTGCTAAATCAGGTGAGTATGACGGATGTTCTATTAGGTACTTAGTTAAAAACTGGAGAGATAAAACTGCTGTATTATCATGGTGAATATAATCCCTTGTCTGAAACTCTACTGAAAACTTCAGCCAAACATTTTTCAGTGTACCAATTAACTGTAACTATCTTTTTTCCATCTAGCTTTATTGCATTCACTAAGCCTGTACTTCTGAGAAATACTGCATACATATCCTTTTCCATAGCTCGCAGCTTCTTAGTCATTGTATGAGTTTCCTCATCTTCGTGAATCCCTTGGCGGGTCGAAGAAAGGTTGAAAGGTCGAGAAAGGGAATATAAGTTTCGTCACCTGTCACTATTTTGGAAAAAAAATTGGCGGCCGCCATTATTTATTAAATTTAAAGTTTCATGGCAAATTCTTACACCCTCTGCTTTTTGGAAGTCAGAAAGCTGATACGGCACAAAACGACTTACCACTTTTTTTAAGTGCAAGTGATCGTGTATGAATTTTTTAACAATCTTGAGTTGATGATCTCTTACCGCATAGGTGGATCTATTGTCCTCTTCAGTTATTTTTTTAACAGCAGCAACATTTTTGTCGGTAACAACCGTAGGAGGATGCCCTGCTCCTTTTTAATGCTAAACAGAATTCCTTTCACGTTCAAATTCCGTATACCATCGGTGAATTGTAAGCAAGGATGGTGCTTGTTCACTAAAAACTAAATCTAAACTCTCTTTGTGCTCATAAGCGCTCAAACCTCTTTTAAAATCATAATAAATTATGATTCGAAAGTGCTCTCTGGTTAACTCAATTTTCTATTACTTTTGAAAAATAAGTAGCTGAGTTATAACTAGAGAACGGATGCAATTTCCATAAAACGCAATCAGCAATTGGAATTGTGTATAACGTCGCACAGTACATGCCGGCGCAATTCAATGAAGTATTTGTTTGACTTACTCGGACACCTGGTCTCGCACGATAACAATAGACAACTAAGCTATTGTATTCCGAGAATATAGTGTTTTTTAAAGTGTTTTCATGAGCGTAGATAGAAGCGGGGTTCTTATAATGTATTTTATTTATTAGTTTATATTTCGTAAGATAAATAAAGTGCTGTGAGTAAGTTTCTTGTTTTCATAGTATTAACTGTTAATTACATCGTAATTTTTGTGATAGATCCTGTTTAATATCGTTTGATTGAATCTATTTCTACCAATTATTTCGACGTAAGTGTGCATTGAATTTCGTTCAGTTTCAAGAACTTACGCACACATTTTTAGTTTTCATTTATTTAGATCTAGAGCATTGTTTAAGTTACTTTTTCAGACATGATATGGAAGAATGTCGACAACGGCATTGTAAAACAATGGCGAGTTGGATTGACGGTCATACTGATTGTATGTCCATTGTCAGTGATTCCGAAATTTATTACAAAATTCGTAAAATATCGTCAAAAATTCGTCACTTAGGAACGCAAACACATCTGAACTCTGTAAAACTTTTATGGCGGCTAATATTCATTAAATAAACTTCCCACTCTATCCCACTCTAAAAATATTTCTTCAAAAATATACTGGTCGAAATGTTCCTAATGAATCAACTTCACGCAAATATTATGTTTCTAGGTGCTATACGAGAACAGTAGAACGCATTAGAAGCCATCTTTTAAATCAATACATATGGATAAGCGCCGACGAAACGGTGGATATGTTAGGACGCTGTGTGGTAAATGTTGTAGCTGGTGTACTACATCCAACTATTCCCTATAACTCATATGTAATAGCAACAAGTGTTATAAATAGAGTTGATGCGGAAACAGTTGCTGAAACCATTAAGGAGAATATGCAAAAAATGCTTCATTCGGACGCCACGTACAAAGAAAAAATACTTTTATTTGTCAGTGATAGTGCTGCGTATATGTTAAAAACAGGCAGACAATTGAAGAAAACATATCCTAATATGCTGCATATTACATGTGTAGCGCATGCTCTCCACAGAATCTGTGAATATATCAGAGACACTTTTCCGGAAGTTGATAGACTTGTATCAGCTTTTAAAAAAGTTTTCAGAAAAGCACCATTGAGAGTAGCTCTTTTCAGGGAAAAATTTCCATATCTGTCACTGCCTCCCACTCCAGTAATAACTAGATGGGGAACATGGCTGGAAGCTTCTAGTTATTATGCTGACAATTTCGATAGTCTAAAACATTTCGTAACACTGCTAAAGGAGGATGCTAGAAGTATTGGTGAGTGCAAGGAGCTCACACAAATCCCAAATTTAAAAAATCGGTTGTACTTTCTTCACGAACACTTTGGAAAATTGCCAAAACTAATCACTTATTTTGAAAATCGAAATCTCAAATTAATTGACGGATTAACCACATTAGATGTGGCTGTTAATAATTTGAAAAGTATTCCAAGTGACTTCGGATGTGGCCTTCGGCAAAAGTTTGAAGCAATTCTTAATAGAAATCCAGATTTAATTACATTGCAGCAATTATGTATGGAGACAATTCCACAAAATCTAATGGCTAAATATGAAGAAATAAAAGAATATTTCCAGTATGCACCTATAACCAGTTGCGATATAGAAAGGACGTTTTCTATTTATAAGGATGTACTTAATTCAAAGAGAACAAAATTGACAGAAGAAAACCTTGAGAAACTATTGCAAGTCAATATTAATACTCCTTTACTCAACTTGAACGACAAAATGAACAAATAAAAATGTTCCAATTATAGAAATAAAATTAAAAACTTGAAAAATACAACTTTTCAACAAATACATATGTATTTCGTAATTTTATAGATCACCACCTGTTTGTTTTCCAATTATATAAATAAAATTAATTAATAAATATGTATTTCGTAATTTTAGATAGTTAGATCACCACCCGTATGTTTTCCAATTATATCAATAAAATTAAATATTTTAGAAATACAGCCTTTCGCCAGTACTGCACTGGGCTTTGCGTCACATAGAAGCGCTCTCGTAGAAATCGCAACTAGACCTGCATTAACCGATTCTAAACCCAAACGTGGTAAGCGTGTCCGTTCTCTAGTTATAACGAACGTAACTTCGACAACAAAACATCAAATGACAGGTAAAACGTTGCTCTAAATAAACACTATATCCTTGTTTTTCACAGTCTACTAGATTTTCTTATTCTCAATCAATTCAGATTATCCCTCGTATACTTGTCATTACGAAAAGTTTGTATTATCCCGGATCTCTGCAACCAATAAAGCTTTTTTGATGCGCTTTTTTTTAATAACCTTCATATATACATTTATAACTGACATATGTCAACGTTTTTCACAAAAATGTACTGAGCTCCGCTAGTGCACCTTCCATGGAATAAATGATATAAGCCCCAAGTTTGAAACTTCCTAAGTCAGTCAATTTTGTAGCTAGAGCTTTTCGGGTCATAGCAATCGATTCCTTTTGGCAAGATACACTTAGATAAGTCTTCACTATGGACAATTACAAACCCGTAGAAAATATGTTTCAGAAAAAGCGCCGAAATAGATCTATGCCTCCCGAATTTATTCAGGGAAATGGATATTGCTCGACGGCGATATGATTTTCAGAATCTACATGGTCGATAACGTTGGGCATGTTTTCCTTGTTTTTAAAAAGCATTAGTATACAGAAATATATGTAAATATATGCGAATTTGGAAGTTCACCCGAATAAAGAATCTTGGCTATTTTAAATAAATGCCTGAAAATGTATGCAATCAATGAAAGCCATCTGCATTATGTGCTGCAGATGATAATTTTTTTTTATAAATTTATATTAAAAGCTGAGCTATTAACAATTTTCGGAAAGACGGCTAGAGAAATTTTCAAACTCTACGGAGTCTAGTGGTTATCATGTCCGAGTTCCTGCAATTGTTTTATATTTTTTGTTTTAATGTTTTATTATGTAAAGTGAGTCAGAGATGTCGAATTTAAACTTTATTTTGTAATAGTTAGTAATAGAGTTAGTATCATGTAATTAATTTGGTCAAGCCGTTTATCTCGCAAAGTCTAAGCGACTTGACTCACTAAATCCTATTTTACAAGTCGATTGAAATTAATATTTAAAACCGCTTGAGCTAGTGTTTATTTATTTTTTATATATATTTCAATCGAATTTTAAGCTTGAAGAGACTTGAACACATCGAAATAAACACAGTCCATTGTAATAAAATTGGTAAGCTTATTTAGCAAATAGTTTACCAGATGACATATGAAAATAACAAATATTATATTTATGCTTATATTGTGTTTAATATCGGTTTGTTTGTACCCTAATTTGGAAAGTAAGGTTCACCCAGGAAGAACCCTGGCTATTTTAAATAAGCGACTTATAATTTGTGAAAGCAATCTAGCAATCATTGTGTGCTGCAGATGACACTTTTTCCCGTTTTAAAAATTTTTATTGAATACTAAAAGAATTTCAAATTGTGCGTGGTCTAGTGGTTATCAAATTTGGCTGTGGACTACATAATCCGAGTTCAAACCCATTGAGCCGCATTTTTTTGTTTGTTTTCATGTCTTATTACGTAAAGTGAGTCAAAGATTTAAAATTTTAACTTTATTTTGCTGTCCAACTAAGTTTTCGTTAGATACAAATTAATTAATCGGTTGTAATTATCAATTTATTTGAAACCTGCAAAACCCATAAATTTGGCTATTGTTGAGCTGCTCTTTATCAATTACGATCAAATGTGGCTGAATTTCTAAATGGTCAATGCACCACAGGCAAATGTAAACTAGATAAAAGTAATTATCAACTTTCTTAAGTTTCCAATGTTGTGCTGCTATTTTGCTCTTTAAATAAAATTTATACACGACCGATTTTTACTTTAGTTTCTCATAGCAATTACACCGAAAATGTAAACGTTTCTCTGAGCATTACATATTCCATTATTAACGTGTCACTATTTCAAAAAATTTAAAACTCAACAGTATGGTGTCATAGGGTCCCATTTTTATTTGTCTAGAAAAAATTTGCAGTAATGATGAGTGTTGCAGAGTTAGGAGTGTTGCAGAGTTAATTTCATATTTGTGAAAGGGGAAACAAGAGCTTCGAGGTAGTTAATTCAACTAAAAAATTACAGTAAAGCTTTCCTAGAAAAGTAAAAAATGATGATCAAATGGTTATCTGTGTTGTGAATAACTTTTGGATTTATTCTTCTCGCCAACCATGTATCTGCACGAATTTGAAACTAGTAACATTTCCTTGTCAAAGTATTTTTTAAAAAACGTTGACTAGTTTATTGCGAAATGCCCCGATTGGATAGAAAAGAGGTAAATATAGTTCAAGTATTTGAGTTTTTAAACAAATAAGCAAGAAGGTGGCAAGCTGATAAAATTCGTGGATTCCAGACCCCAAAGAAGTCCCAAAAAATCTTATAACTAATGCCAAAAACCTTAATTTCACAGCTGAGCTGAGCATACTCGTTAGTAATAATAATAATAATAATTTAACTTTATTGAGCAACTGCTATTACGTACATGCACAATAAATTTCGAAAATTAAATCATGAAAGTTAGAATAATAAGAGAAGACTTAAACTAAAAGTTTTCTATAATACAAAAGTATTTTTAATAATATAAAAAATATTATTAAAAATGGGGTGTGAAGAACACAATACAAGTTCTGTATTGACAATCATGTAGAAATGTGAAATACGTATCTACGTCTTTGGAGAAGATACATTCAAAAATACATAAAAGAACTTGTATTGTGTTCTTCACACCCCATTTTTAATAATATTTTTTATATTATTAAAAATACTTTTGTATTATACAAAATTGTAGGGTTGTACCCACTCAAGTATGTTTCAAATTATGTTGTTATATACATTCGGTTCACGCCGAACAAGTAGTGAAGACACGAGAATACAGTTTTCTATAGATAAGGTTGTTACCGACTATAGAAAACACGTTTGCTTCGGCTCTTGTTATGCAGACAGCGGTGAATATTCCTTCACGCTCTGTCTGAATAATTTCAGCTAGATAGTAACGTAGTTATGTTTGTTTGGATGTGTCTTCTCCAACAGGGGCGTATTGACAATCATGTAGAAATGTGAAATACGTATCTACGTCTTTGGAGAAGATACATTCAAAAATACATAAAAGAACTTGTATTGTGTTCTTCACACCCCATTTTTAATAATATTTTTTATATTATTAAAAATACTTTTGTATTATACAAAATTGTAGGGTTGTACCCACTCAAGTATGTTTCAAATTATGTTGTTATATACATTCGGTTCACGCCGAACAAGTAGTGAAGACACGAGAATACAGTTTTCTATAGATAAGGTTGTTACCGACTATAGAAAACACGTTTGCTTCGGCTCTTGTTATGCAGACAGCGGTGAATATTCCTTCACGCTCTGTCTGAATAATTTCAGCTAGATAGTAACGTAGTTATGTTTGTTTGGATGTGTCTTCTCCAACAGGGGCGTATTGACAATCATGTAGAAATGTGAAATACGTATCTACGTCTTTGGAGAAGATACATTCAAAAATACATAAAAGAACTTGTATTGTGTTCTTCACACCCCATTTTTAATAATATTTTTTATATTATTAAAAATACTTTTGTATTATACAAAATTGTAGGGTTGTACCCACTCAAGTATGTTTCAAATTATGTTGCTAAAAGTTTTCCCTAACAAATTCAATTACAAGGGTCTTAAATCTATTCAAACTACCACTGGATTTCATGTGCGTAGGTATACTATTAAACAGTTTCAGTCCGTTCACAAACACATTCTTGGTTGTTTGCACCCTATTATAGTTTTCAATATAATAATCGTTGGTATTTCTGGTTCCGTAGGAGGCATTATTCCAATTTTAATTTTATAGATGAAAACGATTGTCTTATATACTATGTATTGTTTTACACTTAATAAACTTAAAGTTCCTAGCATTAGGTTAATTGGGGCATATCTGTTAGATTTTAATACTATTCGCAAAACCTTATTCTGTAGTTTTTGGAGTTGCTGCATCTCATTCCCATTTATACTAAATAAAATTGCAGAGCAAAAATCAAAATGTGGTGCTATTAAGGATTTAAACAACAACAGTCGGGCATACAGTGACAAATTATGACTAAATCTATTTAAGAAAAATATCTTCTTGGAAATTTTATTAGATAGGTATTGAACGTGAGTTTTGAAATCTAAAATAAGTATTCAATATTACCCCAAAATATTTCATATTCTCAACTCTGTCTATTTTCTTGGAGTTCATAGACAAATCTATATCATTAAAATGCAATTTAGAAATCTTATATTTAGTACCAATTATCATGAACTTAGTTTTACTGAAATTCAGTGCCATATTATTCTCACATACCCATTTATACAATTTATTTAAGTGGACAGTCAAGCTATCCACCATCTCCCTAATATCATCACCAACTATATAGATCATGGTGTCGTCAGCAAACATACATATTTCGCAATTATCAACCGCTTTGACTATATCATTAATGTACAGAATGAACAATAGTGGACCTAACACTGTTCCCTGGGGCACTCCGTATTTTGTAATAATCTTATCAGACATCTCATTTTTATATTTGACTACTTGATATCTATTACTTAGGTACGATTCAAACCATCCTAATGCTCCCAGATATTCCCATTTTATTTAATTTACGCAACAACAAGGCTCTGTCAACAGTCTCAAAAGCCCTCTTGAAGTCTGAGAATACAGTCAAAATAAACTTGCCTTTATCAATTACTTTCGCCCACGCATCGCAAACACTCAGCCCAACCGTTTCACACGAATGATATTTTCTGAACCCCGACTGATTCGACTCAATTAGAGAATTTTTTTCACAATATTCCATTAATTGGACTTTTACACATGTTTCCAACACTTTTTCATATGGAGCTACTAAGTTAATAGGTCTAAATTCCTCATGCCAACACGTTCTGTTAACCTTAGGTACTGGCGTCACATATGTCGTTTTCCAATCTTCAGGAAATTTACCAGTTCGAAGTGACGTATTTATAACATCGAGAAACCTGTCAGCAACTACTTCACAGGAATCTCCTAAAACGTTTGTTGATATTCCGTCACCTATCTCTCCAGTACACTTCATAGATTCTAATATAGATTTTAAAGACGCCATCGATACAGCAGTAAAGCAATTCATTTGTACAGGGGCATTAATATTATCGAGTATCTTTGGATAATCCATCGACCTAGGTATATCTCTCACAATATTTTCAATACTGTTAACGAAAAAGTTATTAAATTTATGAGCAATCTCCTTCGCGATAGCCGTAGCTCCGTCAAAGAATTTTATTTCACTGTCAACATTTTTACTTTTATTCGGTAGTAATTCTTTTAAGTTTTTCCACAATTTACGACTATTATATCTATTTTCATCTATAATCTTAATATAATATTCACCCTTTTCCTTTTTTATAAGCTGTGTCACTTTGTTACGCGCTATTTTGTAATTTTCCCAGTCGCAGTCTTGGTCAGTAAACACAACCCGCCTATAGTTCAAGTCTCTTAACTACATCATTTCTATTATAACGCTATTCATCCATTTCTTCTTCAAATAAATTTTCCTCAGTATGAGTTCCTCTATAGGACACATTTTCTCCATTATGTCACCTATGCTGCTAATGAAAGCATCCGCTATGACATCAACATTTACCACCGAATAGCTCCAGTTAATACCAAGTAAGCTATCTTGTAAACTTTCCTTCCTATAATTTCTCATTTTTCTTTTCTTTATTACAGTCTTTTCTAAGTGGGCTTCTTCTAAACAAAATGCAGTTTCTAGAGAGATGGCTGTGTCACCTTTGGAAGGGCGTCGTTGGTTCGCATTGGTTATGTGGACAGGGCGAGGTACTTCGACTGTCTGACAAAAGGCAGCGCTGAATTTATTTCTACGCTCGGTCTGGATAATTTCTGTGATATGGCGATGTGGTTCTTTTTTTGTGAATGTGTCTGAAGATATCCTTTCTCCAGCAGGGGCGTAGCGATAAGCCTGTAGAAAGGCGAAATACGTATCTACGTCTCTGGGGAGGGATATGTTCGGACACGTTCACAAAAAATATTAATAGTGAACCTGTATTTGTGTTCTTTACACCAGATTTTTAATAAAATTTTATATTATTAAAAATACCTTTGTATTATACAAAACTGGTGGGGTTTACCTACTCATGTATGTTTCAAATGTTCTGATAAATTAAGTTTAAGTTAATATTAAGTGCAAGATTTATCTTATGGAATTAGATTTGTGTTTTTTTTATAAAGTAAATAAAACATTCAGAAAACACACCAATTTTCAATATAACTACCACCAACCAAAAGAAATAACCAGCTTATACGGAAGTTACACCCCGTGAGCGGTGGTCAAATACAAAACATATACATGGTCCCTCGAGAATCGAGTACAACGCAGCATTCGGTGCTTTGAGCCATATGACGGTCCTTCAAACCAGGAGGCACAAACAATATAAAAATTAATATATATATATATATATATATATATATATATATATATATATATATATATATATATATATATATATATATATATATATATATATAGAGTAGATTTAAATACTTGGGGATTTAAGGTCTGGTTTTACTTAAAAATGCATATGTTTAAAACAATCTTACATGTTCCGGCAAGTGATGCCTTTTTCAATGAATTTAAAATATATATATATATATATATATATATATATATATATATATATATATATAGACTTGTATGTATTATCGACCGTATTATAACAGTGAATAATTTATTAAATCGAGTAAGCGATCTGTCAAATAAACTCTTATTTATTATATTTATGAACCTCTGTATTTCATAGCTATTGGTTACTTCTTCAGGAGAAGAAAAACAAGAGTTAAAAATTAGCAGTGAACGTGACTAAACATGTTAAAATCGAATATTTTACATTAAATTGACTAGCTCTTGGTTTCACGACAACCTGTTAAAAACATATATACATATACTATGTATATGTATTTTTAAAAGGTTGACGTGAAACCAAGACCAAGTAAATTTAATGTAAAATATTCAATTTTAACATATTTAGTTACGGTCACTGCTAATTTTTAACTCTGTTTTTCTTCTCCCGAAGAAGTAACCAGTGGTTATGAAATATAGAGGTTGATATAAATAAGTTTTTATTTGACAGACCGCTTACCCGATTTAAATAATTACTCACTATATATATATATATATATATATAGTAAATTCAATCAGTCGGCGATTAAAGGTCTGGTTTACTTCAAAGTATATATATTTAAAACAACCCTACATGTTCCGGCAATGATGCCTTTATCAAGGATATCCTTGATAAAGGCATCATTGCCGGAACATGTAGGGTTGTTTTAAATATATATACTTTGAAGTAAACCAGACCTTTAATCGCCGACTGATTGAATTTACCATATCATACCAAGGTCACGAAAATATTATATATATATATATATATATATATATATATATATATATAGATAGATAATTTCTTAGCCGTTCATTTAATATATCACTTGATCAATTCTTGGAGTTTTCGGCTTTTATATTAAATATTTTAAATATTTTCAAATGATATATTAAGTGAACGGCTACGAAATTATGTATAATTATTAATAGCTAAAGAAATAAAAATTAGCAATTTCAAACTTCCAAATTGACATCTAAATATTAACATGCCTTATAAGGCGGTTCCAATAAACTTGAAACCAACGTCTATCGTGGCTCAGTTGGCTAGAGCGACGGTCCAGCAAACCGTAGACTTGGGTTCAAATCCCAGCATGGACGTAAATTTTTCAAATAAATCTTCGTATGATTTGCGTCGTAATTTATATACCTACAGCAATGTTTACATTCACATTTACTTTGCAAAACAACAGACTAATTTGGAAATATTTAATATAAAGGCAGAAAACTCCAAGAATTATACATATATATATATATATATATATATATATATATATATATATAAATCTAAAATTTGCGAAAGACATATCCGCCCGGTATGTGCAAATATCGATATTTCACTGTTTTTACAGATCATCAGTACACATTATTCAGAGACAAACATGACTTTCACTTCTATACTACCTGTATATATACGAACTATAATGAACTTCATATGTATGAGAATTAATAATTATTAAATCTCATTTTACATGCGATTGTCGCTATAATTTGTTGCATTAAATTCTACAATCCGGCAAATCACTTTTGCCCTAGATTGTAGACGCAACAAGGCGCGACATCAATTGTACAAGTTGTCAGTACAAATGAAAAATGAAGAATTTGTGAAAGACATATCCGTGAAAGAAAACCAATTTAATACAGTTCAAAATTTTAGTATATATTTCGCGTTTTAATTTTAAGACACACTTATTTCGTGACTCATTTAATATGATCGCACAAAGCTAAATCAAATCTCGTGTAAATATTGAAAGTCGTTATTTTTAAAGTACTTTGGGATATTATTAGAATTTGAAAAAGTCACGTTAATTAAATATACCGTCTATTTCTTCTCTAACTAATACATTGCGGTTTCTTAATGACAAAAAATATTAAAGTTTCAAATGATGCTAATTATATATATATTGAATATTTACTAAATCTATCGAAAATAGAACAAAAAGGAATAGCATAAATCACTAAATAATAGTCTTATGTCAATAAAAACTATAAAATATCTATTTCTACCATTTATTACCTTCTAAAACAAAAACAGCAGGATTTTCCACTTCGTGAAGATATACACTTGCAAATTTGGCGTCCGTTTTAATAATTTATAATACTATTGAGTCATCTCAAATAAGGTGCAGCAATATCTATTATACAATCAATAAAGTTAATTTTTACCTTTCCTGTTATGGAAAATTCCCTATACTTTATTGCGTATGTTGATATAGCAGCACTAAGTGTTAATACACACATACACAAATATATTCACTTAGATCTGATATTTTGAACGTATAAAGAAAGACTTTTTAATTCTGGAATTATTTCGTAAATATTATTTTAACTCGATATTGTAAAATGTAAATGCTTCCACATAAAGCACTGAAGTGTGAACTTGGGTGCATAATTAAAACCCGAAATTATTGTTCTTCAATTATTCCAGAATAATAGAAATCACAATAACTTGTTAATACATGAGGGTGATTTCGCGGAAGAATTGTTTTTAAATTAAATATTTTACCTCCCAAATTATACGGTTTAATTAAACTACATAAAGACAATACACCTATACGACCAGTAGTATCGTATGTAAAAGCACCTTGTAGAAATGTGACCAAACACTTAATAGATTTAATTCTTACACACACTAAATTCAAATCTAAGTTCTCCGTTAAAAATTCCCAGGCATTAATTAACAACATTTCAAACTTGCAATTACCAAACAAATGTACACTCATTTCTTTTGATGTCTCGAATTTGTTCACTAGTATCCCACCCCAGGAGGTAATAGATTTAATTACTTTACAACTAGAATGTAGAAACACGAACATTGTCACAAAGACCTAAATTTTACAGCTCTTAGAAACGTGCCTGGAACAAAATTATTTTCAATTTAAAAAGAAATTTTATAAACAAACAGAGGGTCTAGCAATGGGAAACCCACTAAACCCCTTATTAGCGGAAATTTTCATGAATAATTTAGAAACTATAATTAGTACACATCCCTTGTTTGGTAATTGTGTATATTGGTTTAGGTATGTTGATGACATATTAATTTGCTTTAACGGTTCAGATAGACAATTAAAAACTTTACATAATTATATCAACACTATTCACCCCAAAATAAATTTTACTACAGAAACGGAAATAAATAAAAGCATTAATTTTCTAGATTTAACCATATCACACAAAACTAATAAACACGAGTTCGCTATATACCATAAACCAAACAAATACAGATACCACAATACACGCTAATTCTTTTCATCCTATAACACACAAATTATCAGCATACCAGTCAATGGTATATAGATTAATTCATGTACCTATGAGTAAAAGTAATTTCGACCTTGAACTAAATAGAATATACACAATAGCATTAAACAATGGTTACTCTATAAATATGGTCAATAACATCCTAAATAGCCAACAAAAATCTAAAACCCTTTCCTTAGTTTATCCAAAATTAAAATACAAGATAATTAATTCCTATAATTCAATCACTTATTTAGGAAAAATTTCGGAAAAAAATTGGTACTTTCATTAAAGAACTCTTAATAACGAACATATATCATTTAAAATAGACAACACTATACAGAACATGATTAAAAGCAACAAAGATAAAATAGACAAAGAATCAAACTCTGGTGTATATAAGTTAATATGCGAAGATTGTAATAAGGTATACATAGGGCAAACGGGGAGGACATTCAAAATTAGGATGAAAGAACATGAGAAAAGCTATAAAAAAATAAAACAGATTCAACTTTCGCAAGTCATTGTATAGATATCAATCATAGATTTAATGTAGATTTCAAAATTTTACACATTCAAGAAAAAAGTAAAAAACTTAGAAATTAATAGATACAATAGTTTAGAATTAGCTTTAAATGACCAACAAGATTTAAACAACTCCCCTTTACTAAATTTAAGATTGTAAAAATTTTTCCACCACCATTTCCTCAATAATTTTCACATAAATATTCAAACTTGTATTGTACATATTCAGTATTTCATCCACCTGATGAAGCCATTGTATGGCGAAACAATATTGTAGTGGTATTTACAATAAAAGAATTTTTGAAACTAGAAGTTTAATTACGTATTTCTTAGCGTTATAATGAAGTTTCAACAAGTATCTCCTTCGTCAATTAACTATTTAAATATTTTAAGGTAAAAAATGTATTTTATTTTTCAAGATAATTTCCTTTCAACTTTTTTTAAGCCGTCCAAAAAATCGTTTGTTCGGAATCTTTTTCCAACAAGTCATTTTTCATATTTGGGAACAAAAAAAATCACTCGAAATCAGATCTGTTAAATATGGTGGATCATGCAGCAATTCTTATCCTAATTTTACAACTTTGGAGGTTACCATAGCGAATGAATAAGAGGACGCGTTTACCCTGATGAAACAAGACTTGTTCGAAATAAATGCGGTCGCTTTGTTTTTCAGTTCGGCATTGACGCGTGTTAGTAAATTAGCGTAATATTGTTTTTTATTGAGTCCATCTATGTTTCATAATCTACTCAGGTTGATATTAAATGAAAATTGTGATCTAGAAATCTATAGCAAACAAATAAAATAAAGCAAAATCAATCTACTATTATATAAGTTAATCAACTGTGTGAGTTTACTATATCTAAAGACATTACACATTTTAAACAGTATGTTTGTGCACTATTATCCAAAACGTTCAATTCCAAAGGATTTGGATGTACGTCAACGAGTATAAAATATTTGATGCTCACGTGTTTTACTTCCACGGCACTGTCCGTATGTGAGGATCATGATATAGCGTGGCATTCGTTACCAACCAAGGTGCGTTTGTAAATTTATCTCAATACTTTAGATTGAAACTATTGAAGTATTTCTAAATTAAAGACACTCGTAGTTTCCCACAGTTGAACGCCATAGCTCCACACTGGCTTGAAAATCACTTTGTACACAATACATTTATTTTCCAGAGATAATATAGATTCCTGCCCAATGAGTCACTGCAGTTTGGAGAACGTCAGTGCTTTCTCTTCGAAAAGATATGCTTAGTCCACGTTAGCCGTCTAAGTGGATTCCGAGATATTTGGTACTTTCGTTCTGGAATATCTGAACACTGTTTAATGAAACTGGAGGGCAAGTATATCGACGTAATATATATATTACATCCATGATTCATTTCATTGATTTTCATTTTGAACTTTCTTTGCCACTTCTGAAGGTTATTTAGTTATCGAGATAATCTTATACCGCTATAGGATCACTACTTGTCACTAATAATAACATTATCAATATACAAATTATTTCTGCAAATCAATAAAACAAAATGTTGTAATCAAAAATTATTTTTATTGTTTTTCAAAATGTTCGCAGTTAAACTCAATGTATTTAGACATTCGATCAAACCAGTTATCATAGCATAAATTCCACTCTTCTTGAGTCACTTCAGATATAAGGTTTTTGAAGCTCTCCACTGCACCTTCTGGGCTTGCAAATCGTACATCACGCATTTTATCCTTTAGTCTTGAAAATAGAAAGAAATCTGAAGGTGCCAGGTCCGGACTATATAACGATGTACTAGATCATCATTTTAATTCCGAAGCTTTCAAAAATACGTTTGTTTGACTTGAAGCATTGTTGTTATGAAGGACAATCACCAATCTAGGGCGTTGTAAACGAGTCTTTTGAACAACATCTGGCAGACATACTGTCCTGTACCATTCTGCGGTAACCGTACGTTGATTTTCAAACGAACTCTTGTGATAGGTCCTGATTTTGAGAATAAACTGGCTACCATATTCTTTCCAACACTTCGAGATTTTTTCACTTTGACTGGATTAAATTCTGTTGGAGACACCCATTGGCCGACTGCCGTTTTGATTCCAGTTCAAATGCATATATCCAGCTTTGATCACCAGTATTGATGTTGTAAACTGCTTCAGACCTACCTCTATCATATTTCTTAAGCGTTTTTGTTCCAGTGTTAAATTATGAGGTATCAACGACAACAAACTTTTCTCACATCCAAATTATTATGTAAAATCTTGTTTGTTGCACTCATGCCAATACCCAAGGTGCTCCTAATAATCTTGTACGTGACTCGATTGTTGTCTTGAATCATTCTTCGTATGGCGTCTACATTTGTTTCGGTAACGGCTGAGATTGCCCTTCCTTCGCGAAAATCTTCACTAAGTGAAACTCCCTTGAAATTTAAATTCATTGTACCAGTTGTAGACAGCCCTCTGATCACCAAATACAGCACGAAGTCTTGAAACTCTTGTTTTGGAGTTAAAGAACTTTTAAAGAAAACTAAAATTTTCTCTCGTTAAATGCATTTTTACTGCAGACCCCTCGGTTTGAAATTAGTTTGCAAAATAACTGTTTGCTTGCAGTTATCAAAACAAAATTCGAACTGTCAAAATAGAAAACAACAAACATTTGTTTCATAGCATGTTCGATTTCTTTGATTCAATAGAAATATTAGTTTGCAGAAATAATCGGTGCTACCCTCGTATAAATTTGATAAAGTATAGGACCAATAATACTGCCTTAGGGTACTTCAGCTTGTGTTCACTTCAATATTGTCAGTTCATTCTAGTACGTGACCAGAAAATATCTATCAGTAATATAGATTAGCGTAATATTGACCAGTTATTGCAGTTTCCTTCTGTAAATAGTCAATAAATTATAGGGTTTTGGAAAATCACAATCAGCGTCATAATCTTGTTCATCATAATAACGGTTCCTGCCTTCTTCGAAACATGTTCATTGGTAGAAATTCATTCTTTTGATTATGATCTTGTCTCTGGACTATAGTGATGCATCCAGGTTTTTGGAGATGTCTTCATTTCTGCGGACGTATAGCGTCTTCTCTACACCTCTGACCACTTCGAAATCAGTGAACCTCTTATAAATTATTCCATGAGAAGGAACAGATTCGCCCTAATATTTATGTATCTCTTCTTCAGTTTCTTTAATGACTTTTTAGCATATTGCAATAACTTTATGTGATCAATTTGAGCAAAATTTAGACAGTAGGCTTCAAAACATGGCTGAAGTCAGCAATATAGTCATCATGGTGCAAGTGTTACCAACTTCTGAAAAGTCCCGTGTAGGTAATAGAATGCAATGACATTTCTTTTCAAAAATTTTGAATAGTTTGCCCACATATTATACAATCAAAAAATGTGTTCACTTTTGTAGTTCTCTTTTATTTTTTTATTTACTAAAAATATTTGGATTTTATTATTACTACTATTGAAACCTAAAAAGAACCAATTTTATAAACCTATATTCGGATCTACTCCAAGATTATATTGGACTTGATAAGCGTCGCTCCTTTTTATGACAAACTTTATTTTATGTTTGACCATTCTCTCCCCATGCAAAAATCTTCTTCAAATAAAACTTACCATCCATGGTTTGCTAAGAACATCAAGAAAACATTCTGTTGAAGTGTCACTACAATAAAAAGTGGAATGCTTCTAGTAATTATTACCACAAAACAGAATTTCAAAGAGTTCAAAGAACTGTTAATGCATAAGTTTTGAAAAATTATACGAGAGATGTTTCCAAAGTTCTGGGAATTTGGCTTAATTGTTTTTATTTTCTGAAGTTACATCAATATTACAATGTAGTTTTTCAACATAATCGCCATTTAATTGAATACATTTATCTCCTACGATAAATTAATTTTTTTAAGCCGTCCTCGAGGAACTTTTTCGGTGTCTCCCCAATCCACCTATTTATGGCATGTTTTACATCAGCTACTCTCAAAACGAACAAAGGTTTTCTCAAATTTTAGAACAGATGAAAATCACTTGGTGCGAGATACGGTGAATACGGTGCGGAAGCAATTCTCATCGGAAATCGTTCAAAACAGCCTTCGTTTATCTTGCGGTGTGCGGTCTTGCATTATCCTGATGCAATAACGGACGCTTATGCAACTTCCGAGGCCGTTTTCTGATAAGTGCCTGCCGCAGTGGTCTGAATAATAAGTTCGAATAATATTCTGCGTTAATTGTAGCACCTTTCGCCAGATAATCCATAAAAATAATCCCCCCGCAATCCCAGAATACAACAGATGGAACTGCACGCGCGTAAGCCCTTCTTCGGGTTTACACCATTCTTTGGAACGACTTTTGGTCTCAGAATTGAAATAAGGAATCCACGTTTCGTCAATTATTATGATCCGCTGCTAAAATTCTTCATCGTAACAGGTTAATAGCTCTCGAAGTTGACGACTAGTGTCAGACCTATTGAGTTTCTGTTCCGGTCCCAACAGCCTTGGCACTCCGCGGTCTGAAACCAAGCTTACGCCTCAAAAAATTATATATAAGATCTCATAGACTTCGTCGTGTACCTATTCCTAAGCGTACACTAATTTGAGAAATAGTCATTCGTCTGTCCTCTCAGTAGGTTACCCACGGCAGATAATGTTTCTTTCATTTACCGACATGCTCGGGCAACCACTGCGTGGATAGTTTCCTAATGATGTTCCGCCACTTTTAAAACGATCGATCCACCTATTTACAATACTTTTAGATTCTGCAGACTCACCAAACACTCCTCGTAGACGTTTAATAATTTTTGAAATTTCCACACCCTCTTTCCACAAAAAGAAAATTATTGCTCTTTGAGATTTAGCCGCGTCTTCCATGATTACACAATCAATGCTACGAAAATGCGTCTATATCGGTCGGACATCTGAATCAGACTGAACGATATTGCACTGGATAGATACATAAAGATGTCAAGACTTGTTTATTACCAATGGCA
This sequence comes from Melolontha melolontha, assembly GCA_935421215.2. Classification (NCBI taxonomy): domain Eukaryota; kingdom Metazoa; phylum Arthropoda; class Insecta; order Coleoptera; family Scarabaeidae; genus Melolontha; species Melolontha melolontha. Next base: position 158,355,428 of record OW285237.1, on the reverse strand, counting down.
TTGCCTATAAATTCTGCGTAATTTAATTAGTGCACAATTCCCAGAACTTTGGAAACATCCCTCGTGCATGCGACGTACGACATACAAAAAAAAGAATTAAGATCCGTCCCAATTTTGGATGTTGTTAATTCAAACCAGAATAACCCAGATTTCTTCGTAATGTACATTGTAATAATCAAGAATTATAAGACCAACAAGCAAGCTTTCGCTTCTAAGCAAAAATTTATTTTCCAAAAAATTCCGTTACTGCGTCACTTGAGTACCATACTATAAGTATTTATACACTTATCGTGGTTTCTTGAATTACAGAAGATGATTGAGGCCATTAGGAAAGTGAAAAGCAAACATGCCGCTGAAACTATTGGAATACATATCTGATTAAGAACTATACTAATACAGGCCAGGCAAATCGCCTGTTCAAACTCTTCAGTTTACCTATCCAAACATTTTCATATCACAGCCTTGAAAAATCAATAGAATTAGTCCTGAATTTAAAACGAATGTTAACACTAACATTTCTAATTTTAGTCTTATAAGTATTATTTCTGTTTTTGAGAAAATCTTTGAATCCGTCCTTCACCCAGTCCTCTTGTGCATGTGTTCCCCTTCATTTCTTCCTCACAGCATGGATTTGTAAAATACTACTCCACTCTAACAAGCTTGAGGAATAACACAATATACGAGTACGAGATGCTAACCAGAAATTTCTGGAATGTTGAAAAACACAATCAATTGTTCTTACAACTTATTCACTACAATCCCCTTCAAGGTACCCTCTTTCTACATGAATACACTAATCTCAGCGACTTGTCCATGACTTGAAGGAGTGCTGGAAGTCTTCGCGTATTAACGTGTTCAACTCCCTGCCTGCAATTCGGTCTGGATCTCCTCAATTGTTTCAAAAGGAAACCACTTGAGCTTCATCTTCAGCTTCGGAAATAGGAAGAAGAGACAAGGGAAAATACCTGAAGAGCAGGGAAGGTGGGGTAGTACTGCCGTCTTCGTTTAGGCTAAAAACTAATGCAGAAGAAGTGACGCGGTGTAGGATTCACGAATCGTTAGGCCGCTTGCGTCGAACGCTTCTCTTAGTCGCCAAAGAATATCGCAACAAAATCATTCATTAACTGTTACACCTGATGCGTGAAATTTTTTGTGCACGATGCAATCAGCATCAAAGAAGGAAGTCAACATCGACTTAACGTTGCTTCGAACTCACCGTGCTTTCTTCGATGGCAGCTGCTTCGGTGCGGGAACATACTTGTACAACAATGATTCATCGCCAGTAATGATTCTATTACTGAAGTTGGCATCCCTTTCGGCACTTTCTTTCAGCTCTATGTGCACATGAATACGGTGCCGTTTTTGTTCAATGAGTAATGCGGAGTAATCTTGGCGAAAACTTCGCAACAATACACCGCATGTTCGTCGGACAGAATACTGACAAACGCAGTACGACAGGTCGACAATTTTACAAATGTTTATGGATTGTTCACCTTTGGTCTTGCAGGATAGCATCACGAAGTTTTGACACATTTGGTGGTGTGTTTTTCCTCGATAGACGATGGGAATGCTCATCATCATCAACCAATACCCGTCCATTTTTAAAACGGTTGTACTAGTCATAAGTTCTCACTGCCGTTTTGTCAAATTTGTAGCAGAATGTGGTACAGGTTCTTTGCTCTTTCACGTCAGACATTACAAATACCACAGAATAACTCAAACACAACAAATATAAACGGGAAAACAATTTGTCACCACCTAGCAAAGTACCGTTTGACAGGATGACGTAGTATAGTTAAATAATCTTACCCAAATAACAATTTAAGAAGCAAATTTCAATGATAGGAAGCGCTAATACCACATATACCAATGATACCAACTGAAATGCCAGTCAAATTCAAACGACTGTAATTTTCAATTAAACTGCCTTTTGTTACCAATAAACAAATTACACAGTCAATCATTGCAAGTACGTGGATACGTGGGTAATTTGGAGAATACATGTTTCTCTCATGGACAATTATTCGTTGCATACTCCCGTGTACAAAAACCAAGGGATTTGTTTGTATACAGGGTGTCCGACGAAGTAAGTTCGAGGTATTTGTATAGTTATTCTTTAGTCAAAAATAAGAAATAAACTTCTTATATACATGGGCCAAATATCTGGGGAAACATACGAAACAGGCCGAATTGTTTGCAGTCGCAGCCTGCGCCGAGGAAATTCAAGAAGCCGGCTGCGCAATAAAAAAAATCAATATGATGACTGATAGTCAGGCAGCTACTAAAGCCATTATGAATCCATCTACCAGGTCTAAAATGGTGAAATATTTCAAACAGGTCCTCAATAAACTGGCACGAGACAATACTGTGTCGCCGATATGGGTGCCAGGACATGAGGGATTTAAAGGCAATGAGATAGCCGACGAGCTGACCAAAGAAGGTGTATGAACGTGTATGTGGAATCGCTAAGGATTCCGCTAAAACAAAGATCTGGTTATGGCTAGAAAGAGAACATAAAAAGAAATGGAGGTTGACGGAAGGCCAACTCCATACTAAAACAATACTAAGAGAGCTGGACGGAAGGTTTTCAGCCAACCTAATTCGTAGCAACAAAAAAGAAATTAAAATAATTACCGGCTTTATAACCGGACATTGTCCTTTAAGGAAACGGCTGTAGAGCATGGGCTTGGTTAGCGAGCCCTGGTGTAGGAGATATTAAAAACAGGAGGAAACTAGCCTTTATGTAATATGCAGGTGTGGGAAACTGAAGGGACTCAGACAGAAACATTTCGGAAGAGATCTATTTGATCCTACGAGTGTACTCAAATTTCTCTTGAGGAAGATACTGACTTTTATCGCGGACACAAGACTAACAGAGTGGAACTGAGAGATCTATTGGGGATAGTACAAAGAGCAGTGTGCTCAAGTGCCTTGATGTGTTGGCGTCCAACCTAAAACAGAAGAAGAAGAAGAAGATGGGTCAAATTCTCAACTGTTATAGAAATAAATAGGCCTTGTCGAAGTTGCGCTATATAAGTATGATATTTTTTCAGTTTACTTTCAGAAAATCTGCGAAATTCTTAGCGCTCCTAAAGTAATTTACAATTAAAACACGTTTCCAAAAATATTTATTTTAAAATTGAAGATTCACAACTGCTCGACCTGCACTATGAACTGTTAAACATGGTTCCGCCCTTCTTCTTAACTCCCCCTACCATTCTCAATCATTCCCCGTACGTCATCAAAGGCTTGTTCGATCCTTACCAGTAGTTCAGCAGTCCATAGGGTTAAAATCGAGCGAACGAGCTGGCCAGTGCACGGGACCGTTCCGTCTTATCCATCGATTTGGAAAAGTTACATTCAACAAATGGAACCACATTTGCGAACGCGAGCGACGAGGACGACGCCCCGCGCATCATGAACAAATTGTCACTCTCTGAATGTCTCTCTGAATGTACGTCCGTACATTCAGAGAGACGTTTAAAGCAGTAACGGAAGCTGATCTTGTAGTAAATCTCTATAGATGGCGCTTTTAAAAGTTTCAAGGCTCGAAGACATTCGGCCGAAGCAGAACGTTACCAATCAGTCCTCCCCAAACATTCACCGAAAAACGGTGCTGAAAATGGTTCTCTAAAATTGCATGTGAGGTTTCGGATTCCCAGACATGTTTATTGTGGAAATTCAGAGAAAAGTGTAATCTTTATTTTCTAAAATTCCAGGTCAAATGATATTCCTAGGGGCATAATAATTAGGGTTCAAGTTCTGGACTTACTGAAGATGGTACAGGTTCATGTAACGTAGTGTATGTTGTTGGCTTTGACTGTCTTATTACTGTTGCATTAATTTGTTAAAATGAATGATGATATTGGTGTAGAGCCAGAATAAATTATAAAAGTGGCTAATAATGCATTTTCTAATTTAATCCTTCCCGAGTCGAAACACATTTACGAGGTCACTTATAGAAAGTTTATGGACAGTTTATGGACGATGAATATATGCAAGAAACGATATAGCATATATGTTATTTACAGATAAACAATCAACAAGCTCAAGTTCAGTTATTCCTGATGGGTCCTGTCAAATGAATACAAATACTTCCGATAAATGTATAAATACAATTGCAGCTAATTACGCAAATTACTCTATTATAGTTAATGTACAATTGCGGCATTAAAAAACGCATACACTTGAAATTTTTCTGTCTAATTGTGATTTTTTTTTTCAAAAGCCAACCGTATTTTATTTTGCAATTTAATGGCTATACATATATTATGGTCATTATATGAACTTTCATTTGACGTATTAAAAACGTCGAAACTGACATAGACTGATCTACATTATTAAAATATTGCAAAATGTAGCCTAAAGAGTTGTACGCGTTTTTAATGCTTCAATTGTACATCGAAAATAATAAAAAATGGTTTGGTAACGTTTATTTTAAAAATTCGTAGAAAAAATAGTATATGCTACGCGTGGCTGATAAAATTTAAACGTCTCGAGTTACCAGTCTAAACGTTGACATTTTATTTCAACCACTTGTCCCATAATATACTTGCCTTCAAATAAAATAGTGACAATTTCAATGACAGTTTATAACCTATTTGCAAAATCTACATTTACAAAGCACAAAATATTTCCAAAACTATATATAGTTTGATTTTTGAAGTGTACGCAATTTTTCTGAACTCGTGTGTACCTTTCCTTGAAGTGCAATAGATTATAGGCTAGCGATTTATTTGAAATTGGGACAAAGCAATTTTGTTAAAAATGAAACAGACATGCCATATACACATCTGTAACTGTACACATGGACAATACACCTCGTATCTTCCAGCATTTATTTCTGCCATCTACTATAAGGCGTCATCAATTAAGCTAGTGAAGTAAGTAAAGCTTAAATCGCCTCATAAGGTATACCAAAGTTTGTCCTATCAGGTGGCACCATATAATCAAGTGACATCTGACGGACGAAAGAGACTATGCTGAAAGTGGCAACCCTTCCCTTGACCGGCTGTGCCCGTACAGAAGAGAAGAGAATACGTATATAGGTGTAACTCCATTAACACAATGCCAGATGGCAGCAAATATACAAGAAAAGGTTTAAGTATATCAATACGTTAAGCACGTATTACGCATTTGTTACAAATGAAACAGACATGCAATATACACGTCTGTAACTGTACACATGGACAATACACCTCGTATTTTTCAGCATTTACTTCTGCTTAAGACACGTGTTTCTGCCATCTACTATTAGGCGTCATCAGTTAAGCTAGTGAAGTAAGTAAAGCTTAAATCGCCTCATAAGGTATAGCAAAAATTTTGTCCTATCAGGTGGCATCATATAATCTAGTGACATCTGACAGACGAAAGAGCATCGTGTTAATGGACTTACACCTATATACGTATTTTCTTCTCTTCTGTACCGGCATAGCCAGTCAAGGGAAGGGTTGCCACTTTCGGCATAGTCTCTTTCGTCCATCAGATGTCACTAGATTATATGGTGCCACCTGATAGGACAAAATTTGCTATACCTTATGAGGCGATTTAAGTTTTACTTACTTCACTAGCTTAACTGATGACGCCTAATAGTAGATGGCAGAAACACGTATCTTAAGCAGAAGTAAATGCTGGAAAATACGAGGTGTATTGTCCATGTGTACAGTTACAGACGTGTATGTTGCATGTCTGTTTCATTTGTAACAAATGCGTAATACTTGCTTAACGTATTGATATACTTAAACTTTTTTTTGACAATATTGTTAATTAAAATTTTTTTATTCTAAATTAACGGAATAGTTTTCCAGGCAAAGATGAATTAAAATCCTTGCACTATATGCTATGCTTGAGTATGAGAAAAGATGCGATTTGGAAGGCATTCTTTAATAGGCTTACAAATAACGTTTTCCGTGTATCTTTTGCTTGAGATACTGTGCTTGAAACAATAATAAATAATATACTTTTAAGCTTTATTAATCAAGTTGGTACGTATCTATTTTAATATTTTGATTTTTTTTTCTAGCCCCTGAGTTAATGTTTCACGTTTCACAAATTTTCTAAATCTTTCTGACGATAATATTTTAAGTCTCGAGAAATTTCAAAAAGCCAGCTGTAGACAACTTTCCGTTTAGCACCGTACAAAAGATTTAAATTGCAGAGTTTTGAAATAACGAGCTTTGAAAGCTGTAAAATACTTTTCTAAAACGCATATTAAAAGAACAATAGTGTATCAAAATAAATGATATGCAAAATGCACATCCCTTCTGCAATTCATGAAATTGAATGATCTATATCTAGTCAAATTACAATAATTGTTTTTTACTACACAACGCAACGAAATTGTCGGTAGTGTATATGTGCTCATGTTTCTATGTGTAAGTGTATAAAGTGGGCACGAGTTCAATTCCCGGGCAAGCGGGCGTGGCTGTGTGCTTTCCCGAACCCTGAGCAGCATTTGGAAGCATTTCGACGCGGCGACATCCCTGTTGCAGTCATGAAATTGAATGTTTTGTTTTCGATCCCGCTTTTAATGGTCGACAGATAATGTAATAAAGTTGATGCGAAACCGGCGCATATTGTACGAAATCCTACTCAGAAATATTCGCATCATATCAATCTGTTACGGTCCCATTACGCCCTATACATAGATTATACGAATAGTGTACCTATAGGTGTGTTACACTCTCATGAAGTAATCGATAATTTCATTTATGTAGGTATAACTCACCAGTGTCGTAGCTAAATATTCCCAAGGAAGGAAATATTTTTTAGTAATAATTTAGTATCACTCGTGCTAATAATTATAAGAATTTTTGTAAAACTTTTTAACAAAGATTTGTGTAAAATGTCGGTTTGGACTACTTAGGTAAACTAACACACGATAAGATTAATTTATACACATTTCGCGAGTAATATTGACGTCATTGAAAGTAATCATACAAATTCTATTATAAACTAAATGTCAAATTAATGATATCGTATGATTCTAAAATTATATTTCGCGACGTAAATCAACTCATACGTGTGTAATTCTATTAATGCAATATTCCAGTTAATATATTACATAACATGAAAATTACAACACCAAGAAGGGGTGAATTTTTTGTCCAAACTTTGCAGAAAACTACAATTATTCAAAGGTAATAATTGACTATACTTTTTTGCCATCGACCAAGTCATCGACCGGTCATGGCATATTTGACTTCTTGCAGTTTTTTAGAAAAACGAAAAAGTAAATTTAGTTTTCTTATGTTGCATTGAAAAGTTACCAAAGTGCAATGTTGTCCTATCATTCCTGTCAATTAATCCTGTCAATAGTTAGTTTACTTTTGACACCTGTCAAACTTGCCCTATTTCTGATTAATTTATTTCATACTTTTACAGTTTGAGCTACATTTTCTAATAATTTATTTTGAGAACTTTTGTTATTGTTTTTAGTTTGGTGATATTTATATAATATGTCAAAAGCTTTTTGCAAATGAAGCAAGATGCTAATTGCTTCTCTAATTATTATTTTACACAAGAACTAAATAAAAAAAGGTCCATTGTTATCCATATATGCTATAAATGAGGTAATTAAATCTATTTTGTTATGTTTCCAAATTACTAATTTCATTTTAAATATTCTAGCGTGTTGCTCAAGCTCTTTCTGTTAGTGTTGCAATTGTAAGTAAAATCAATACAGCTGTTAAATCTGAGGGAAAGGTTTCTGGTCTTAAGAAAGTTAATTCAAGAGAGAAACCTGTAATTGAAATCTCGAGAACAATAAGAATTTGACATTCGTGATACGATTTATGCAATGTATCAGAATAAAAAGCAGGTTACTTTAAGTTCCATTCTCCAAATATTAAAACATAAGAATATCTATACTGGTAGCTGATTTTCTCTTCGCATGATTTTACAAAGAATTGGTTTTCGCTGGAGGAAAGACAATTCAAGAATAGGACTTACGGAATTACCTAATGATGTTTTTTAGGAGATTTACATTTTGGGTATCCTATGTAAAATATATGAGATCAGATAGCTGGCAGCTTATATGTTTAGATGAAACATTGATATTCAAAATGGAACAGTACCTAGATATGGCAAGATAGCACTAAACATAGTGTTCGTAATATAAAAGGACTCACGTTAATTCTACAACATGCAGGTTGCAAAATTGTTTTCATTTCAGAAGTTCCGAAAATATTTAATTCTGAAACAAAAGATGAATATTATCACGGGGAAATGAATGGAAATAGTTTTTTTTTGTCATGGTTTCAAACAAAGTTATATTAAGTCTAAAAGAACCTTCTCTAATCCTAATGGGCAATGCAAGTTATCACTCGTCTTTGGAATATAAGTTAGCAAATAATTCTTGTACCTAGTAACAGTACCTAGATATGGCAAGATAGCACTAAACATAGTGTTCGTAATATAAAAGGACTCACGTTAATTCTACAACATGCAGGTTGCAAAATTGTTTTCATTTCAGAAGTTCCGAAAATATTTAATTCTGAAACAAAAGATGAATATTATCACGGGGAAATGAATGGAAATAGTTTTTTTTTGTCATGGTTTCAAACAAAGTTATATTAAGTCTAAAAGAACCTTCTCTAATCCTAATGGGCAATGCAAGTTATCACTCGTCTTTGGAATATAAGTTAGCAAATAATTCTTGTAATAAGTGACAAATCAAAGAGTGGTTAACGAAACAAAATATTCCTTTTGAAGAAGATAATTATATGAAGGAGTTGTTAAAATTGGTGGGTTTAAATAGACCACCTAAGACATACAAAGCTGATACTATTCCAGAAGAATCTGGTCATATGGTATTGCGGGTGCCATCTTACCAATATATTTTCGACCCGATAGAAAATATTTGGGGCATAACAAAAACTTATTATAACAAACATATAGGAAGAGAAGGATTACACCTGAAATAGACCACACTGAAAGGTTTATACAACAGTACTGGGAAAGAGAAGTAGGTTTCGATCTAGACGACATTCTAGAACTAATAATTTCTTTAGAATAGGACAATAGCGAAGGCGAATGTTATGCTATACATATTGAATAACTGTTTTAGTTACTGTACGTTAATTATATCATATATTTCATAATTATGCTGACATTATTTTTTTTTTGAAATGATATGTATAATTTTGTATATTATATACCTACCTAAATAAAATGTCTATTACTAGAAATACAGCACCCAACACTGTTCGTGTATTTGATAAATGGCTTGGATCATTCTGATTATAAGAATTTTAAATAACTGATATATAGGCAACACAATTAACACATACGTTAAAGAGAAAAGAAGCGGCAACGTTGTCTAATGTGACATAATATTAAAATAATGACGTGCATCAACTCCTTAATCTCAAGCCCTTCCTACTCCCCAGATCTTGGCCCTTCTTTTCTTCCTGTTTCCGAAGTTAAAACTGAAGCTCTAAAGGGATGCCGTTTTGAGACCATTGAAGAGATCCAGTCCGAATCGCAGATAGTTTGAACACAATACGCGAAAACTTCCAGCTCTGCTTCCAGTCGTGGACAAGTCGCTGAGATCGATGTATTCATAAAGAAGAGGAGTACTTAGAAGGGGATGATAGTGAATTAGTTGTAAGAATGTATTGTGTATTTTTTCACATTCCGGGAATTTATGGGCAGCACCTCGTACAGCTAAGCAACGAAAAAGTTCTAAATTATAAGGTTCAAGATTCTTTTAAAAAGCCATAAAGCAACGTTTTAAAAAAGGGTTTTAAAGAAAGTTGTTATGTAACCTCAGGCTAGCAAATGTAAACCCCTTTCAGACAGCAGTAGGTCTTTGAGGTTAACAGTAATTGGTTTTATGCCTACTGTAGCAGGTATATAGAAGGTATTATTTCCAAATAAGTTCTTGTGTTTAAATAAAAATATTAAAGTTTCAAAAATATAAATACGGAATACACGCAAACTTTTGCCACTATTGCCACCCCAAAAGATAATACCGAATTTTAAGTGCTAACATACACCCAAATACGTTACGAGTTATACCTCATTGCTAACTATCTCGCGAAGTACGCGAGCATAAAAATAGAAAGAACTCATCTTTCTGATATGATTACTCCACTTGAGATACTCATGGATGGACAGACCCAGAGGAGTGACAGAATTTTGCGCAGAGTAATCGTAGTTATTAAACGAATAAGCACCAGCATCATCAACTTCTTTAGTTTTAAATCAAACTACATTTGTTTTATTATGATAAATGCTTAGGTTGTTAATATTTAGCCACTGTTCAAGACTTTAGATGTATCTAGAACCAACATCGACGATCATTTAAAGTGTATCACCGCTAACCATAAAAAAATATATTCACTGTTAAGGAATTATTTTCATTTGAAGAACCTTGCGCAGCACATATATCATTAAAGAAAATCACAAACAAAAGTGGTCCTAAAGCGCTGCCTTGCGCACACCGCAATTTGTATAAGTTTCCTTTGAATATGCACAAGTACCGTTAGAGGCGATCTTCACTCTTGCTGCCTCCAGGACAAGTAATATTAAAACCACTCTAAATATGTGCCTTCAACCTCGTAAAGTTTGAGTTTACAAATTAATTTAGAATGATCTATACTGTCAAATGCCTTCGACAGATCAAGAAATACGCCCCAAGTTATACATTTAGTGTTAAAGGCGATAGTAATCAAATCTAGAACATTAAATAATACTGTTTCAATATTTTCGCCCCTAAGAAAATAATTAATATTTATAAGATTATATTTTATAAAAAAATTATGCAAATGAGCATAAGCTACTTTTTCAGATACTTTCGGAAAACCTGTTAACAAATTTATAGATATATAATCATTTAAATCATTTGCATTTTTTTTATACAAGGGAATAACAATCTCACGTTTCACGAAAGCTGGGAATAGTTTGCATTTCAGAGAAAAATTTATAATATGGCAAAGATATGCTACATAACATTCAGAACATTTTTTAGACTAAATGGGAATATTATCAACTCCAGAAGACCTGGAATTCTTCATATTATATTTAGTACATATGAGGGATGTCTTTTTAGTGTTGTATATGATATAAAATCAAACAGTGGATCGACTCAAAGTACTTTATTGCTTTTCAAAATATTTTTCCCAAAAATTGATACACTTCTGCATTGGTTCAAACCAATTGTTAAAGCAGTTAATCCAGTCTTCAATTGGGACAGTCAAAATTGCCGTTTTAAGACATCTACTGCTTCTTCCGGCAACTGAAATCGTCGATTGCGCATTCCATTTTTGATGTTCGGGGATATTAACAAATCGTTGAGACTTAGGTCTGGACTATACGGAGGATGTTCTAATAATTCGCTATTTTGCTGCTTAAAAAACTCAATTGTCATTCGAGCTGTATGCGGACACGAAGATAATTCGCCGTTGTGGGTTGGTTTCTCGGAGCACGGCATTTATTTTTGGCATTTTTGGTTATGTACCAATCCGCATTAAATATTCTTCGATCTTGCAAAAGAATAGTAACTACATGACCTGATTTTGAGACAAAAGTTGCGACCATCTTTTTCGACACATTTCGCTAATAGATAACTTATCTTCATCTTGAAGCACCCAAACAGGTGACTGATGTTTATTTTCGGGTTCATAGGAATAAATCTATAATTCATCGTCAATCACGTTGCTATAAACGTTTTCTAAATTTCCGGTATTGAACCGGCTCAAAGTTTTTCGACACCAATTAACTACTGCTCTTCGGTTAAAATATGCAGAATCCAACGGGAATCTAACTTTCTCACACCCAGTTCACCATGCAGGATCGATCGCATTGAGGTCTTTGAAATACCCATGGGTGTCTAAATTTCACGATATGTCACATGTCTATTTTCCTTTATCAGGCTACTACAGCATCGATGTTTTTCTGTGTGACTGCTGCTCTTGTCGGACCTGTCCTGGGATCGTTGGTGATACTGGTGCGTAAACGTTTAAATTCACAGTACCAACGTGAAATAGAAACCGACAAGGCAATGTTGTTAAGTTAATCCTCTCAGAAATTCGCTATAACTAAATCGGTTGCTGTATCCTGATCAAACTTTAGATTGAGGTTAACGAAGGATTGAGATTAATTTTGACATCTAACGTGTTATTACTAGCGCCCTCTATGAGGCTACATGCATCACTAAAAAGACATACCTCATACTAAATTTTTGCTACAGATGGCTTCAATAGAGACAAGAAAATAATATTTTCAATATTTTTCTTTGTGCTTTTCTATAAATTTTGTTTTCGAGTTAACTAATACGAATTTTAAGTTTTGAAATGAATCAAAGCAAAGAGCTCCATAATTAAACATTATTAATATTCGGACAATTTATATACTATAACCCTTACAGAGTTATTACAGTAACATAAAAAGAATTGAAATTAATTTAATGAAAATGTAATAGGAGAAATTATAGTGAATCCGATATGTATGACCTAGAAACACAGGATTAAACTTTAAATGTCTAGCTGCATGATATTAATTCTTAAAATGTATTCCATTTACGGTAAAATAATTTATTGTACTTTCGTAACATACTTTACATTTCAGTTGTATTTATTATGTATGAGCGAATACACAAACAGGTTTGGTACGTCTCAATCAATCTTGACTTCAATTACAGAATCAACTAAGTATTAGTTTAATTGGTATAAATTGAGCAATAACCATAAATAATATCAACATAAAGCACTATTAGTCAAGGTGATTTTTCTTGTTCGACATATAATGAAAAAAGTAAAATTATTATAGCAAAGGAAGAAAAAACAGGATGTATTCTTGTAATATTACATAACCACAATTTAGATTATGTACATATCATATACTCGTTGTATATGTATATACATATCTTGAAACCTACAATATTTATTATTCGATTATTATCTATAAAAAAAAAATCTCTCTTAATTAAGACGTCAAAAGGTATATTAAGTAACATCTAGTACTAAACATAATGGCTTTTTTAAGACTTATGATTGTAATTATCAAACATTTCTTTATCGCCTTTTGGTTGTTTAACTTCGTATTTAGGTCGACCTCTACTATGTACTTTATTGGAATTAAACATAATTCCAGAGTTGTTAAGTTATTTATTATACAATTTATTTAAATGAAAGTAATATCTTGCGACAGAGAAATAACAATATCTTCAGGTCAAACTTCATAACCGAGTCGTAAACTATTTGAGAATTATCTATAATATTGGACACTAAATATCGAAACATAAGGCCAAATTGATAATTATTTAGACATAAAGAACAGAAGCCTTCCCTTATCACGAGATATGGACCGTTAATAGAAGATTAATGTTAACTGACTTGATTCGGCTTTTACTTGATGTAGATACATAATTTAAAATAGAAATAAAACTACTGTTAAAATCTTCACTTTTTAATACTTAATCGTAACACGATAATTATTTCACCAGCGCGTGGCTTCATCAGGTACTTACAGCTAAAGAGTACGTCACAAACTAAATTAAAAAATATAAAATCAACAAGGTTAGTATTATTTTACAACGTTTTTAAAGAAATCTATGAATTTACACAAATATTGTAGGTAGTGAGAAAGTGGCTCATCTGGTCGTCCCTAACTGTTATATTACAGGGTACTAAACATGTTTACGCATAAAATTTGTTTTAATAAACTAAATATACATTTCTATTATTGTCTAAACAGATTTTATGTGAATAAATTTAACAAGGGCAAGTTATTTAAATCTAATTGGTCGTTAAGTAAAATTTGTGATTGTTTTAATTTATTGATTTCTAAACTTGCCAGTAAATTAAATTTATTGCTTTTATTTTCTAAATGCAGAATTTGAAAATATTTTTTAATGTGTGGTTTTCTTCTAATAGATGATTCGCAAAAGTGGAATCTTGTTTTTTATTTCTAAACGAAGAACAATTCTTTTCAAACGATCTTCCTGTTTGACCAGCATATATTTTACCGCATCCACATATTAACTATAACTAGGACATACCACTTTGTGGACTCAGATAAGTATGTCTTACTTAACAAAGATATAAAGGTTGCTATTAACGAAAAAGATAAAAGAAGTTTAATAATTATGAACCCTCAACATCCTAAATTATACTCATTGATTAAATTACATAAACAAAGCTATCCCATCAGACCAGTTGTTTCCTATGTTACTGCATCTTCTGTTAAGATATCTAAAATAGGTATTTATATTATTATTAAATGTACTAACTTTAATCCATAGCTCAGCATAAAAAAATTCATACGAATTAATTCATAAAATCAAATATATTTCAATATCTCAGAATGCAAAATTGCTACCTTTTGACGTTAAAAACTTATATCCGAGTGTCCCTCCAGCCGAAATCATTAATTAATTGAAAATTTACTTACAGCTAAGATCACTAACCTGGTACTTAAAGTTGAAATTTCAAATTTGTTAAATATAGTTCCGAAACAAAATTATTCCAGTTTAATAATTTAATATACACTTGTAGTGAAGGACTAATTATGGGTAACTCCTTACGTCCATTACTATCAGCAGTTTTCATGAACCATTTAGAATTCATCATTTTTAATAATCCCCTAAGACAGCATATTTTCTTTTGGCATAGATATGTAAACGACGTTGTACTTTGTTTCACCGGAACACAAAGACCTGGAATTCGTCAAATCTATTGATAAAAATATTGAATTTACCATGGAACAAAAAGTAAACAATAGTATTAATTTCTTGGATCTATCTATTAAAAAAATTAACAGTAAATTAGAGTTTGATATTTACCATAAAGAATCTCATACTGACATAACTATACATAATTTTTCAACACATCCTATACAACACAACTTAGCGAGTTTTCATAGATTTTTACATTGATTAATTATCCACTATCCAAAGAAAATTATGAAAAAGAACTAAATTTAGTCAAACAAATAGCTATCAATAACGGCTAAACAGATACTTCAACTGAAAATAAGCTGACAAAAAAACTTTTCAAAAAAGCAATCTCGGGAGTATATGCTGCAATAAAGGATAAGTAAAATTCAAAATTTAGATTCCATAAACATTTAACCCTGCTGTTAGATTAAGCCCATTTGGTCCAATATTTTGCTTGTTAGCTTTATAACTTTTAAACGGTATTATATATTGCTTTGAGATTTCAGCTCACGTGTTCTCTTATTAACATAATTTTATATCCATAATTTCAAGTGTCTGACATTAAGCCGGATTGAAAAAAATGAAAATTTACTTATCTTGAATTGGGGACCATTTGGTCCAGTTTATATTTTTCTTTGATTGAAATCAAAACACAAAGCTTTTTCTACAATAAATTTGATATTATTGATGGTTTTTTTCAGTACATGCTGAACAAAATATTTTTCTATTGGTTTTGCAAATAAACTTGCCACAAATGTAGCTTTGATGTCTGATATACTCTCTCAAGAAGTCTTTATCAACATCGGTCCATCTGTCACTAAACTTAATCGCTAATTGCTAACGTAATTGCTAATATTTTTGATAATGATTCTTTCTACTGGAGGCGGAAAAAAACACAAAAATGCTGACATCATATCACTGCATCTAGATACTGCAAATCTAGTTGGTCCTGGTTGTGCCGAAATAATATTCTCAGCAGCAGTTCTAATGGGTTGAGGTAATGGAGTGGCACTCCATACCATTTTGTTTTTAGCAATATACAAGGGATTCATATAGCTAATTGCAGCCACGTCTTGCTCACTTTCTGTTTCACACGTTTCGCTATTTTCTGAATTACAGTCAATACTCGAATCTGAAGTATCTGGGTCACTTTCTGAATTGAGCACTTCACGAATATTATCTTCGTTCAAGTAACGTTATTTTGCCATTTCGTTATGCAGTATGAAAAAACCGTGTGGATATTTAGAAAGCAAAACACAAACTGAACAAAGCAGTGTAAATTGGCATGTGTTTTCATAGCAAAATGCGAAAAGGGGAATCCCACAACTAAATTTGTACTTATCAGTTGTATTGTGATTATGATTGAGGATGCCACATGGCACGATACACAATAATATTAATCAAATATATTAACAAGGTATTCAATCAAATTACATAATTATATTGGATTAAATTTTTACTTTTACTGAAACATGTAGTAGCGACCAAATCTAGGATTCGTATATTTTTTTAATCTAAAAGCAGAATTAAAAAAACTTAATATAAATACAGTTTTCAAAACTAATAATAATTTATCAAAACATATTAAAAACAATAAAGATAAAACAAATAAAAATAAGAAATCTGGAGCCTATAAGTTAATATGTGGATGCAGTATGTTGGTCAAACAGGAAGATGGTTTGAAAAGAGCATTGCCGAACATTCTTCGTTTAGAAATAAAAAAACAAGATTTCACTTTTGCGAATCATTTATTAGAAGAAAACCACACTTTCAATAAAGATTTTCAAATTCTGCATTTAGAAAATAAATACAATAAATTGAATTTACTGGAAAGTTTAAAAATCAATAAATTATAACAATCACAAATTTTACTTAATGACCAATTGAGTTTAAATAACTCGCGTTTGTTAAATTTATTCATTTAAAATCTGTTTAGAACGATAATAGAAATGTACATTTAGTTTATTAAAACAAATTTTATGCGTAAACATGTTTAGTACTCTAGAATATAATAGTTAGGGCCGACCAGATGAGCTACATGTTCTTACTATCTACAATATTTGTGTAAATTCATAGATTTCTTTAAAAACGTTCTGAAATAATACTAACTTTGTTGATTTTATATTTTTTAGTTTAGTTTGTAACGTACTCTTTAGCTGTAAGTACCTGATGAAGCCACTGTGCTGGCGAAACAATTGTCGTGTTACGATTAAGTATTAAAAAGTGAAAATTTTAACTGTAGCTTTATTTCTATTTTAGACTAATGCTAACGAAACATAAATAATGTTGAACATAAACATTTTTAATAATATCGAAATATTATCAAAAATCGGGTCTGGAAAACACATTAGTGGAAGCACGCTAATACAATTTCCGTCGATTATAGCTGTGACTGTCCGATGGAAATCCCTTGCTTTGTCTTACACTTGTCATAATAATAATAATAATAATAATAATAATAATAATAATAATAATAAATTAGTCACCTTTGGTACATGGATGATCTCAAATTGTATGCTAGGAAAAATAATCATCTTCGCGATCTCCTAAACTGTGTTGGCTGTTATAGTAGAGATATCCAAATGAAATTTGGATTGGAAACATGCAAAATAAGTTGCATAGAAAAGGGACAATGGGTTGAACAGCGTGGGTTCGAAGTGGAAGGCGGACAAGGACTAGTTATTGGAATGGAGAGCAACGACTATTATAAGTATCTTGGTTATTTGCAGGCTATAGGAATAGAACACAATATTGCAAAATAATCAGCGAAAGATCAGTATTTTTCTAGGCTGCGATCGTTGTTGAAAACCAGATTGTCGGCAAGAAATATGTCCAAGGCAATAAACAGCTTTGCAACTTCCGTACTTACTTATGGATTTGGAATAATTAACTGGACTGATACTGAACTTGAAGCAATAGACATCAAGACAAGAGTAGAAGCCAGAAAATTTAGAATTCATCACCCACGTAGTGCTATCGAAAGGTTCCACTTACCCAGAAGAGAAGGAGGTAGAGGAATACCGAGTGTTTATTGCAGGCATTATACACAGGTAAATAATTTACGAGACTACTTTCTGAAAAAGTCGAAAGAAAGTAGATTGCATAATGCGATTGCTCAAATGGACAATTTTACGCCACTCAAACTGGCTAACGATGAATTCAATCCATCCACGAGAACCTTAAGTATACCCCAACAGAAAGAGAGATGGAAAAATAAATCTTTGCATGGCAAGTATCCATTAACAATTGGATCTGAAAATTTTGACACCTCAGCGTCGAATGAATGGCTGTATACAGGTAACCTGTTTGCAGAAACAAAGGGATTCATAGCCGCCATCCAAGATCAACTAATTCCAACGCGATCCTATAGGAAAAAAATTCTTAAGGAGAATTTATCTGACATTAAATGTCGTTTATGCGCAGATAAGGAAGTAACAATTGATCATTTGATGGCAGGATGCTCTGTACTTGCCCCCAAACAATATCTCGAGAGGCACAACAGGGTTGCAAAAATATTACACCAGCTGCTCACACAGAAGCACTTGTCGTATTCTGAAAATGTCCCGTATTATGAATATGAAGCACATTCAGTTTGCGAGGACGAAAATTCTCGATTATATTGGAATCGCCAAATAATCACAGATGAAACAATTTCCAACAATATTCCAGATATAATACTGACACTGAAGAAGGACAAGGTAATGTACATCATTGACATTGCTGTTCCGTTGGCCAAAAACACTGCAAGGAACTATAGTGAGAAGGTAAATAAATATTTACCTCTCAGCGACGAAATCAAGAGTATGTGGAAGATGGACAAGGTCCTAATAGTCCCAATTGTGATTAGCGCAACTGGAGAAATTCCACAGAAATTACACAAGTCCATAAATACTTTGGATCTCTACCAAAAACTTTATTTAAAAATGCAAAAAAGTGTCTTGTTAGACACGGCTGCAATAATACGTCGCGTGCTAAACTGATGTTGCAGCGCGCCAACGCGGGCAACGTGGCCGGGAGGCGAAATGACGGACCGGTTGGGGTGCTGATGTGGTCCTCTACTGGGTGGTAGCCTAGCATATACGCTACCAAACTCTAGGGGGGTCTGCCCGATGGGCGGACAGGTGCCGTTCCGCCTTTCCAGCAGGGGAGAGAGGAACCAAGCTACGCGGCGCAAAACACGGCGCCACGCATTGCACACACCACTAGGACCGGTCCTGGGCGGCAAACTGGCTAGGCTGCCGTTAACAGCACACACACGTTCGACGTTTGTGCAGTGCCACCGCAATGGCGGAAAACGTTAAGATGGCACAAAGTGTGACCGTCGTCGACCGAAGTAGCCGCTAAGAGTGTTCCCTCGGTTGGCGATGAGCAACCCCGTGCAGGGTGCGCTTCGCTGGTCTGCGCCTTGCCTCGATGGGGCGGGGGTCGGGCCGTCGAAGTACTGCACGGAAAAGTAAAGAAGTTGCCGGGAAAAGGTTGGCGGCCCTGCGCAACGGCTGGCTCTCCGATCTCTCAAAATTAACGCGACCGGTCACTAAACACACGCACGAGCGCACCAACATACAACACCCTACACTCGCGCGCTCGCACAAACACAAAACCACACACCCAGAGAGAGACGCGAGCTGCCAGCAGCAACCAACACACAAGTTGATACCCAGAAAGAGACACAAGCTGCTAGCAGCGGACAACACATATGTTCACACCTTGAAAGTACTGGTAAGTATCTACTATAATCAATATTCATATAAAATAAATGAATGATAGATAACTATGCCATCCATCTTGTTCGAATGAACTGATGGGGATAATGGCAACCAAGAACGAATGGTTCCTGTGAGTGGAAGAGATAATAATAATAATAATAAACCCGCACAGGGTAGCCTAGAGATAGGTTACTGGGGACTAGCGACCCCACGGGTTCCTGAGCTAACCGTTGGGTTGGGTTAGCAGCCCCAATGAGGTACACTTGCTCCAAACACTTGATGAAAAGGATACTGTGGTGGGTCGGAGGAGCAGGATCCAGGTAGGATTAACCAGCAAAGACCGAAACAGCAAATTGGAAATGAAACACAAACATGGCATGCTTCAGTAGAAACAAAGAACGCAGGCGAGGATGTTGTTGAGATACCTTCATCTGAACCCACTTCGTCAACATAACAGCTAGAGCGCCAGACCCTATGGGCCGTGAAAATGAACCCCCCCCTACATGGTGGGAGGTGTTATTATTTGCTTAATAAGAATGAAGCATGCCATATGGAGGAGAGCTGCATAGTTAGGTTACGGAAAAATACCTGGAAATAAGAAATAATAAACAACAATAATAATAATATTATGATAGTTATGCCAGCCATCTTGTTCTCACGAACCGATGGGTTAACACACTGGCAACCAAGGACAAATTGAATGTTCTTGTGAATGGAGGAAATAATAATAATAATAATAATAATAATAGTAATAATAATAATAATAACGGGTGGGGTGCTGAAGTGGTCCTCTTCTGGGTTGTAGCCTAACATATGCGCTACCAAACTCTAGGGGGTCTGCCCGATGGGCGGACAGGTGCCATTACGGCTTTCCAGCAGGGGAGAGAGGAACCAAGCTACGCGGCGCAAAACACGGCGCCGCGCAATGCACACACCACTAGGACCAGTCCTGGGCGGCAACCTGGCTAGGCTACCGTTAACAGCACACACACGTTCGACGTGTGTGCAGTGCCCCCGCAATGGCGGAAAACGTTAAGATGGCACAAAGTGTGACCGTCGTCGACCGAAGTAGCCGCTAAGAGTGTTCCCTCGGTTGGCGATGAGCAACCCCGTGCAGGGTGCGCTTCGCTGGTCTGCGCCTTGCCTCGATGGGGCGGGGGTCGGGCCGTCGAAGTACTGCACGGAAAAGTAAAGAAGTTGCCGGGAAAGGGTTGGCGGCCTGCGCAACGGCTGGTTCTCCGATCTCTCAAAATTAACGCGACCGGTCACTAAACACACGCACGAGCGCGCCAACATACAACACCCTATACTTGCGCGCTCGCACAAACACAAACCACACACCCAGAGAGAGACGCAAGCTGCCAGCAGCAACCAACACACAAGTTCATACCAATAAAGAGACACAAGCTGCTAGCAGCGGACAACACATATGTTCACACCTTGAAAGTATCTACTGGTAAGTATCTACTATAATCAATATTCATATAAAATAAATGAATGATAGATAACTATGCCATCCATCTTGTTCGAATGAACCGATGGGGTAAGATAATGGCAACCAAGAACGAATGGTTCTTGTGAGTGGAAGAGATAATAATAATAACTTATTTCCTGATAATTACATAGAATGTCACTATGAAAAAGAAAATTATTCATATATTAATGAATATAACTTAAATACTATTATTTATATTAAATGGTTTTTACATATTACAAGTAAAGAAATCTTATATTTTATATAAAGCTATATGTATTAGATCCTGTTTTATTTGTATTTTAAATTTGTTTGATGGTAATTCCTTGGTTTTTTGTTGTAAATGATTATAAAATTTTATGGCTTGGTATTTAGCAGATTGTTGAATTAAAGTTAACCTGTGATATGAAATTTGGAAAGATGACTTGTTCCTAGTTGTGTAGCAATGGCTATCAAATTGTGATTCAAACCTGTTTGTTTGTTTGTTTGCTTTAGCAAAAACCAAACAGTTGTATATAAATAGAGATGGAATAGTTAATATTTTCAGTCTTATGAAGTGTAATTTGCTATGTTCTCTACTGGATGCACTAATCATTGCTCTTACACATTCTTTTTGGATTTTGAAAATCCCCTCTGTATGCCCTGTGCTGCTTCAGAGTATAATACTGCTATTGATGAGTGTTCTTATGTTTGTTATTTCTACGGTTCTTCATATTTTATAAACAGTTGTACATAGTTTTTCAATAGATAGCTTACATGTGCATTCCAATTTAAGCACAAGTCAATGAAGACACCCAGCATTTTGACATTGTTATATATATATTCACAGTGTGTTGCTGATGCTTTGCAACTTCATTCTTGTACTGTTTCTGCTATATCGAAAGATATCCAAAAACAAGAAAGACCCTTGAGCAGTCACGAAAAAACACGGGCTCATAAAAAACCAGTCAGTAATACTTTGATTTTACTACTTTGATGAAATGGCTATTCGGAATACAATATATGATATGTGTCGAAATAGTAAGTTTAATTTTTTTTATCTCATTAGATCATAATCACATTATATGTATATCTTTTAGAACAACATGTTACGCTTAACACTTTGAATGACGGCCTTCAGGAGAGAAGCATATATAATGGTGGTAGAACATCGCTATCAAAAATTTTACATAACATTGGTTTCCTTTGGAAAAAAGATGATCCTCGCAGAGCACTAATGGAACAATAACATGTTATTCTTGGTCGAGTAGATTTTCTTGTGGATTACATTAAAAATAAAAATGCAAATTATTTGTGGGCGCCTGTATTTATAGATGAAACATGAATTTTCCAAAATGGTACTTCGATTACCTCCATATCGTTGTACCTTCAATGCAATTGAAAATGTATGGGCAATTGTAAAAAAATATTACAATGATAATACAGGGAATATTTAACACCAGAAATGTGGAACAACAGTATTAACCATGCTGAAAACATTATAGCAGGCTGGTGGAAAGGGGAGGTTGTGATCGATGAAAATGAAATGGCAGAATTTATTATTTATTGTGGTACAAGTGATAATGATGGTTCTGATTAATTTTAAGTGAAGACCTCAAAAATAACTTAATTTTAAGAATGTTTAGTATTGACCGAATGCTTTATTTATCGACTGATTTTCCAACTGCTCTAAATATTCAAGTAAATGATAATTCAAAGGTATTTTTAATAATATAAAATATTATTAAAAATCTGGTGTGAACACAAATGCAGGTTCACTATTAATATACTTCTGCGCTCGGTCTGGATAATTACGGTGATAGGGCTAGGTGTTTTTTTTCTGTGAATGTGTCTGGAAATATCCTTTCTCCAGCAGGGGCGTACCGATGAGCTTGTAGAAAAGCGAAATACGTATCTACGTCTCTGGGGATAGGATATATTCGGACACGTTCACAGAAAATATTAATAGTGAACCTGCATTTGTGTTCTTCACACCAGATTTTTAATAATATTTTATATTATTAAAAATACCTTTGTATTATACAAGACTGGTGGGGTTTACCTACTCATGTATGTTTCAGTTATTCTGATACATTACACATGCGGTTAAGCCGTAGTATGAGTGAAGGCACAAACAAAATGCAGTTTTCTAGAGAGTTGGCTGTGCTAATCTTTGGAAGGGCGCCGTTACTTCACATTAATTATGTGGACGGTATGCGAGGTACTTCGGCTGTCTGACAACAGGTAGCGCCGAATTTACTTCTGCGCTCGGTCTGGATAATTACGGTGATAGGGCGAGGTGGTTTTTTTCTGTGAATGTGTCTGGAAATATCCTTTCTCCAGCAGGGGCGTACCGATGAGCTTGTAGAAAAGCGAAATACGTATCTACGTCTCTGGGGATAGGATATATTCGGACACGTTCACAGAAAATATTAATAGTGAACCTGCATTTGTGTTCACACCAGATTTTTAATAATATTTTATATTATTAAAAATACCTTTGTATTATACAAAACTGGTGGGGTTTACCTACTCATGTATGTTTCAATTATTCTGATAAATTATAATTGTTTTGTTTTATTTTTACAATTTACATGTTAGATTACTTTTAGTATAAAATTTATATTTTTAGTATAAAATTTCATTATGGATTCAAAGATAAAGTCTTTGATGGATGTAGAAATTGCTATATTGCCACACACTGCTACAATCTCGCAGACATGCAAAGAAGAAATTTATGCACTAGTCGGACTCTTTATTTGTTCAGCGGCAATGAAGAATATTCATCTGGATGCAAAGAAAATGTTTGACAACAAACACTCAGGCATTGTTTATAGAACCACTGAACTTTGAACAGTTTAATTTCCAGCTGAACTCATTGAGATTTGATGAAAGGCAAACTAGAAAGGAAAGGCTGAAAGGAAAAGTAAAGATTCGTTTGCACCTATTCGTATTATTTGAGATAAATTTATAAGAAATTGTAATGATTCATATATTCCAACTGCATATTTTACAATCGTTGAGCAATTACTTGTATTTCGTGGAAGATGTAGCTTACGCATGTATATCCAATCAAAACCTGCAAAATATGGGTTGAAAATTGTGATGCTGTGTGACTGAAGTACTAAATACATGGTTGAAGGTAGCCCCTATCCTGTGAATGGCGCAAATTGCTACATAAAGGAATTGACGAAAACAATTCATGGAAGCAAAAGTCTTATATAATTATAGTCTTTATAAAAATTGTAGAAAGCCACCCTCTTGAATCGATTTTATGCTCAAATTGACGGATAAACTTATCAAATCATAGCTGAACATACGAAAAGATGTACCACTATTGCCTCGTCCCATTGGCCTGGATGTCAATGAAATATTGAAAATTATAATACTTGTTAATGTCAATGAACAACATGTCATTTTTGCCCAAGTCGTCTTTGTCGAATGACAACCAACTATTGCGTTTGGTGTCATAAACCAATCTGCAGAGAACACTGCGCCAATATTTGTAAAAAAGTTATGCATGATGATATGCATTATCATGATGTTTTTATTGTCTTGCTTTAAATAAAGGTATTAATTTGGATACCCAGTTAATTTTACTTTCCTTATTGTCTCATAACAGTTATTATTTCAAAAGTCACCAAATTTACGAATGTTTAGTAATTACGTTATAGTTAAATAAGTTTAGTGTTCTAGGGATAAAGCTATTGGTTTTATTACTGTGTTTGTGTATGTATACATAATGAGTTTCGTATGTTTGCAATAGAATTAGTGTATTGATATTACAAAATATTTTCTAACTGTTGTAAAAGATACTCTGTAGTTAAATCTTGAAATAAATAGTTCCTTTATAAACTTTTTTACTTAATTTATTGAATTATGTTCATACAATCTTATCCACTTTAATTATATGCAGTAAACCATTCAAGCAAAGTAATGCGATCTCTCGCCTATTAAATTTATTTTGTGTTCCATTAATTACAAATTGTTTCATGTGCAGAAAGATATGGGTGGCAATATTAACTATTTTGTATTTGATATATTATATACGTTAATACTGGTAGCCGTAACTTTGTGGTAATTCATTTTGAAAATAATAAAATAAAATAAAACAATAACTTTGTTATACCACTTTATTCACATGTAGTAGTGACCGCGGTTTCGACATACAATGTCATTATCAAACTGCAAAAGTTACAGGCCTACATAGATCTTATAAATGACACAAAAATATATGGGGGTGGTTTATGATGTTATTTAAAATTACTACTATATACTTAACTATTATATACAACATTGGAAAAGAGGTATATATATAAGATCCAACTGGTCGTTAAGAACAATATCCATTGTGTTGTTGCCGCTTTTAAAAATTTCTAGTGACTCTAAAAGATTTAATTTACGACCTTTCTCGGCCAAATGCAATATTTTATGATGACCAAATGTATGCCTTTCTGTAATAAGATGGTTTGCGAATGTTGAATCTGTCTTCTTTAGTTTATATGACCTCATGTGTTCTTTTACCCTTATAATAAAACTTCGACCAGTCTGACCTACATGTATATACACTTTTACAATCATTACAATATAATTTGTACACTCCTGATTTATTATTGATATCTGTTTTAGGTTTTGTGTTAAAAATGAAATTACTTGTTTTTACATATGGTTTGTAAACTATACTAACATTAGTATTATTTTTTGAAATTATATTTCCAATTTGCTTGCTTATTTTACCGAAGTAAGTTAACGAGACAAATTGTTTCAAATTAGCACTATCTTTAGGATATACTAAACTAAGGGCCACTTGTAACTGTTTTTTCTTTAGTATACTGTCAATTACGCTACTTTTATAACTATTGTTTACCGCTATTTGTTTTATAGTATTGATTTCACGAACAAAAGATTCATTAGACAAAGGAATATTTAATGCTCTATGTATCATAGAATTAAAAAATGAATGTTTGTGTGTCTTAGGGTGTAGTGAATCTTTGGGAATAATGCAATCAGTGAAAGTAGGTTTACGATACCTATATATCAAATTTTAAGCTCTGATCTAATTTGTTTAATTTTAAATCCAGGAAGTTAATACTGTTATTCTCTTCTATTTCTACTGTAAAATTGATATTAGAATGGATTGAATTTATGTAGTTCAGAAATGTTTGTAGTTGTCTATGAGTACCCTTAAAGCAAGCTAGGATGTCGTCTACATACCGATACCAAAATTTAATATGATTTTACCTAGTTGTGATGAAAGAATTTTTTTTTTCTGTAATATGCTTCATCAAAATTTCAGCTAATAGAGGACTTAGAGGTGAGCCCATTGCCAGACCTTCTGTTTGTTTGTAGAATTTGTTGTTAAATGTAAAGTAACTTTGGTTGGTGACTAACTCCGTTAGAGATATGATTTCGTGTATAACAACCGGGTTTGTATTTTTCTATTAACCTTAAGCATTCCTTATGTGGTATTTTTGAAAACATGTTGGAAACATCAAATGATACCAGGATTTCTGTCTTTTGTATATTACAATCTGTTAATCTACTTTCACTGATCGCATTATTCCCAAAGATTCACTACACCCTAAGACACACAAACATTCATTTTTTAATTCTATGATACATAGAGCATTAAATATTCCTTTGTCTAATGAATCTTTTGTTCGTGAAATCAATACTATAAAACAAATAGCGGTAAACAACAGTTATAAAAGTAGCGTAATTGACAGTATACTAAAGAAAAAACAGTTACAAGTGGCCCTTAGTTTAGTATATCCTAAAGATAGTGCTAATTTGAAACAATTTGTCTCGTTAACTTACTTCGGTAAAATAAGAGAGCAAATTGGAAATATAATTTCAAGAAATAATAGTAATGTTAGTATAGCTTACAAACCATATGTAACCAAGTAATTTCATTTTTAACGCAAACCCTAAAACAGATATCAATAATAAATCAGGAGTGTACAAATTATATTGTAATGATTGTAAAAGTGTATATACATATAGGTCAGACTGGTCGAAGTTATATTATACGGGTAAAAGAACACATGAGGTCATATAAACTAAAGAAGACAGATTCTACATTTGCAAACCATCTTATTACAGAAAGGCATACATTTGGTCATCATAAAATATTGCATTTGGCCGAGAAAGGTCGTAAATTAAATTTTTTAGAGTCACTAGAAATTTTTAAAAGCGGCAACAACACAATAGATATTGTTCTTAACGACCAGTTGGATCTTATATATACACCTCTTTTCCAATGTTGTATATAATAGTTAAGTATATAGTAGTAATTTTAAATATCATAAACCCCATATATTTTTGTGTCATTTATAAGATCTATGTAGGCCTGTACCTTTTGCACTTTGATAATGACATTGTATGTCGAAACCGCGGTCACTATTACATGTGAATAAAGTGGTATAACAAAGTTATTGTTTTATTTTATTTTATTATTTTCAAAATGAATTACCACAAAGTTACGGCTACCAGTATTAACGTATATAATATATCAAATACAAAATAGTTAATATTGCCACCCATATCTTTCTGCACATGAAACAATTTGTTTATTTTATTTTATTATTGTATACGTAGTTATAAATTACTTGAATAACTTCTTAATTTCATTAATAGCTCTTCATTACTACGCGATCACCATGGATCAATACAAAAACATAACCTATGTATCACTTAAGTGACATCAGACATAACCTATTATGTAATTGTCAGTTATCCGGAAACAATGTGGAGGGGAAGTGACGTTTAAAAAAAGGGAACTTACAATGAACAGAGTATAGCAATTAACCTTGCAATTTCCTAAAGCCGTGTATCATTTTGACATAACTGTAATTTAAGAAATTCATATTAGTAAAGTTACGACAGGCTTTTTGATGGTACTTAAAAATCATGGCTTCCCAGAGACAGGTTTTTTTTGAACGCACGATACTAATATAGAACAACGAGCTTTATAACTTTTTCATATGTTCTTAATTTGGGTCTTCTGCATATTGCTCTAGATTTTAGGGTTTTAAGGAGAGTGCCTGTCTACACTTTTGTTTCCTCTTAATATCTAATGATATAATTTAGTTCTTTATTCCATGTCAAAGTTGCACCGAGATAGCATAAAGTTAAGACGTTTTCAAAGATATCTAGACCATTTGTTGCGTCCATGGTTAGGTGTTCATCCGATGATGTAACAGTAATGACTAGAACTAACCGGGAACTTATAAGCGTGTTTAGACGATTAGAATTAGCTGCAGGTGAACTGGGGTTAAAAGTTAATTATGCAGTCGCTAACCTGGAACAAGTAAGAACCAGAACTAACCAGGAACTTGTAAGCATGTTTAGAGTACTAAAACAGGCTGCAAAAGAAATGGAGTTAAAGGATAATTATACAGCTGAAATAAATGTAAATGCAGTATCAGAGAACATTCTAACAACAGATAATACTGGTGCCCAATACCATGCCAGTTACCAAAAGGAGGAAGAGGAGAAAGTATGGTGTGGAAGTTACTTAGTAATCCCTATCTAAGAAAGGGTAAAATTCCTCTACTCGTCAAAAAGTTATGATATCCGTATTTTGAGATTGCCACTATGGATTTCAAAGAAAAACCATGAACCACCAATTTAATGCATCTTTATTGTATATTCTACTGGACTATATTCACAAGAAAATTCCATTAAAATTCACCAAAGGCGTTCGGCTATTCTTACCCCTGCTGTTGCCCAAGCAACAATTTAATCAAATCAGTTTTTATTCACCGTGATTTCTTCCTATTTGGTAATCTGCAAAATAGCTTCGAGGTTCCAGTACGACAAAATAAAGGTAGCTATAATTACCATTTTGAAAGAAGGAATACTGACTACTTTTATAGACATATACAGTTGTTCATTAAGCTATATCGTATCCGAATGAAAGTGAATTTATTATTATAATTTTTTCCAATTTTATTTTATAATTTAATTACTACGCACATAAATTTGTTTTTCACATTTTTATTTAATAAATCTTTTCTTGAAAAGTTGTCGCATTATAATTGACCTAGATACATACTTCAATTTTATTTACTAAAACATCGGAATCTAAATATGATCGAACTAAATACCCTTACCTACTTCAGCAGCTAAAAAACATCTAATATTACTTACCTTCCGATTTCATGCAAAATTAAAACCCATCCAGTGGTCTTGTTATGCCTGTTCATACAAGCTCTAAAGTATTCTTTATCTATTTAATCAAACAGCATAACACAGCAGTATTTGATATGCACTAAAATATATCTGCTAAATTACTAGCAACTAAGAAAAATATTACAAGTATTGTATATTTAAGGTATATGTGTTTACTTAGTAATTTAAATTTTTTATTTAGATTAATCGAGAAAGTAAAAATTATTTAAGTGTTGGATTTTATAAAGTGATTTGGTTAATGTGATTGAGTTTTAAATATTTTTTTTATATAACTGATGATGCTTTGGTAAGTTAGCAGTGAAATTGAGCAGATGATAGGATATATATACAGTGTGAATATATTGAAATCTAGTACTCTAAAATAAAATTACAATATATATATATATATATATATATATATATATACAACTATTTGGGTTATCGGTCTGTTTTAAAGATATTAAAACAGACTAATAACCCAAATAGTTGTGAATTTATATTAGTACGGTCAAGAAATTTTCTAAAATTATATATATATACAAAGATAATTATTTCATGACCTTTATATCTACTATAGTACATTTAGATAGTCGGTGATTTACCATCATGAATATATACAATTTTATTGTTATATAAATATCTACCATAAGTTATTTAAATATCTGCATGGCTTATCATGCTGGCAGTCCCGAGTTTAGATTCGGGACTAAGCTGTCCGCGTAGGCTTCCCGTTCTGGACGAATGCCGACAGCTGAACATCTTAAGTCGCTCCACGGGCGCAGACATAATAATAATAATAACTCACGACTTGCCAATATTCCCTGTTGTGGCGTCAAGCTGTTGGAGAATGCAAAGGCATGAATTATGAATATTAAACTTTAATGTATTTATAAATAATGTAATTTATTACCCATAACAACGTCACATATATATAAATATGACATTAATATACTGTCATTTATAATTTAAAATTCTTTGACGAAGGCAGTAATTGCCGAAACATGTAAGAGATTATTTTAGATATATATATATATATATATATATATATATATATATATTAAAGGAAAACAGACCTTAAATCGCCGACTATCTAAATTTGCTATATATATAATTTTGTTAGTCTACCATATTGTTAGTTTGTCCTCTATTTTAAATGCCAGAATAAGAAAAAATTTTTAAAACTTAAATGCAATTTAATAATTCTGTTTTTATAAGAAATAGTCGTATCAAATATATTCCTGAAAATAATATAATATATAATAACAATCATGAAAAGAAATTATTCTTTTAATTCGCATGAAAATGTTTTTTTTTTAATTTGAAATAATAATAGATTAGAGGAAGCTTCATTCAGAATTACATTCACATATAAAGTTAAGAAAAATACCGACACAAATTCATTTTTAAGCCATTACTTCTGACATAAAACTTATCTGGTAATAGCTACATATTCAAAGTTATTTTAATTATATTTTTAATAACTTAAAAAACCTCTACCACAATTAATATTCGTATCCTAAGTACGATTTTCACAACGAAGTTGTCATTCTCAGTGGGTAAAAATCAATAATCGCAGTGTTAAACATGAGGCTCAGTAAAGCTAACACGATGAATCGCTTTTACAAGGCGTCCACGTATACATTGATTAATAGTATATACGTGGACGCCTTGTGAAGTGTTTCATGATTCTTGAAGATGACAACTTAGGTGTCGAAATACGTATTTATGATACGAGTATTAATTGTGGTACAGGGTTTTATAACTTTTTATAAGCTTTTACTTAACCAATTTGTGAAAAGTCTCTAGAGGTTTTTCGCATTTTTAATATATAATTCCGTCAAAATTATCTCAATTAGAATCATTTTGAAATAGAAATCTGTCTACGGTTTAAACGAATTACTCTAAATATAGAGCCGAAACTATTTTAAAAATACAATCTGTAATGAGTAGAGTGCGGAACAGACGCTATCTTCTAATGAATCATGCAGGCATAGAGGCAGAAGCGGTTTCACTTAATAATAAGATTTTAATGTCCTGAAAAAATGTTCAAAATACGGAAATCGGTAGACATATTAAATTTAAAGATTATTATTTCTATGCGCCACTCACTAGCTCTGATGTTGAGCGAAGTTTTTCTATATTTAAAGACATACTGACCAGTAAAAGAACGCACTTTACAGAACAAAGTTTAGAATATATTATAATAATTAATGAGAATAAAAAATGTTTACTGTGGTGTGACTTTAATTATAGGTGATATAATTAATTTCATGTTAATACTTTTACGATATTTTGATTTTTTTTACGGTATAAAGTAAATGCATTTTGTATATATATATCTTGAATTAATTTCAATTCAAGTTAATTTAAATATTTAACTTCAATATTTTATTTATTTTCCTAAAAATAAATTTCCGCATATACATTTCATTGGCTTTATTACGAGTCTGGCGAAATATATTTCACACTCCGTCTGCTTGCATTGAAAGACATACAAATAGACAACTTTTACCAATACCATCGCGCTATAACATTCATATATACTGTTAAGTTGATCGATTGTACTTTGTCGGCACCGATGAATCACAGCCGATACGGGATAGTGCCGGTTCCGCAATCTAGTAATAAGATATTTAGTATTGCTAATTGGTTAATATTACATAATATATAAGGACTCATCTACTGACACACTACCATAATTAAAATAATGAAGCGAACATTATAAAAATTAAGCCACGCATATACTATTCTGACTTTTTATTTAAGTTCCATAAATATACTTCACATATTTGTATTTATTACTAACGTAACATCACATGATCGTGACTCAGTCAACGCAATGTCCTCCACGTATAAATTGTAATTCAACACTATAAATATATAAATTATATTGACGAAAATCCTGAAATTACATACCATTAAGGCTCGTAAACAAAACATAAACATATGTATATTTATTAGGGCTACCTAATGATGTAGGTGGGACTAAATATGTTTACACAATGTAACATTACCAAAGTGATGTGCAGAAATAAAGTGCGCCATTATCGTAAAGAAATAATAGTCTGATAGAAATAAGTCTAGGCTGTATGCAAGATGGTAACACGTACCAGTCAGTTACAAAGGGTTCTTTAGGCGGCATTCGGCTTGTGGTTATCCTGTTGGATAGATACGCGACTTATGTTGATCAATACAGAATCTCTTTCTCGTAAAATTGTGTACAGGTTATCTAATTTTTCACAGTGTAGTTCAGCGTTTATTGCCCTACCATCAAATATGAGGTCAAAATGAATAATATCCCCGTAATTTTACTAAACCCAGAATTGTATTTATCTCAAAGATACAGCTTTTAACAACAGTTTCTGCAGACTTGCTGGGAATCCATAACTGATTTAGTCTGATAGAATTATGAATATAGATCCACTTTACTTATCATATTACAATTCTATGGAAGAAACTTTCATCTTGGAGGTGCCCAACCAGTTAATTACAGATGCACATATGCTGCTGTGCCTGTTCTGCCGTTAAAACGTGGGGTACTTCTCCAAATCATAGGTTTACTCCTACTTTCGAAGATGAAGACGTAGAATCCATCATAACGGTCCAATCTCTTATAATAATTACCGCGACTGATAGTTGAAGTTACCTCAAAACTTTAACGAAGAACTTCCTACTCTAAGTTGAGGATCTATCTGAACGGGGTTGCTTCTGAAGGCCAGTTTGCCAATTTGTGAACTTAATGTACCAGTTTTACGATGTACGATTCGAGATAACATTCGAAACTTTTACCTTACGCAATATACGAGTAATTCTCCCCAACTTGCATTTAATGGCGCAGTACTGTCAAAGTCGGTATACTTGTGTTGGTCATTTTTTATTTACGAAAATATAAATGAGCAAACTTCAAATGAAATCTAGTTAGCAATTACACATCACACAGCACTGCTTAGATGCATGGCACATAAAATATTAGAATTTCTATGAGAAATTTATCGATATCAAGGCCTACAATACAGGAACAAAAACAATTTCCACCACCCTAACATTTTCGTTTCGTTTTACAAACACAATCATCTTTAAAACTTCTAATCTCTAATAAGCCTGTACTGAAGAGTTTAAATTTATAAATGATGAATTTGGTCAGCGTAAAATTGAAATGCACAAATTTCTAATTGTATAAATTCGGAAGATTAATCTGAATTATTTGCACGCTATTTAATTTTTATTTTATATGAATATAACTACTTTTGAAGAAGGTAATATATTAATTATCGAAACGACACAGCAATAATTCAAATATATCATCCTAGCGACAGCAAAATCATTAAGTCTCAAGATCTGATTGACTTTTATTTATTTGTACAATAGTTCAACAAATAAAATTTTTGCATAAACTTACGATTCAACCAACTTGAGTTGATAATAACTTATATATAAAGTGTTAACTGTAACTTAAATAAAAATATTTATCTTCCATCCTTAGAACATTTCAGTTGTTTAGAGTGGTACCGTTAAAGAAGATGTTATGTAAAATACTCCACGAGACCCGTGGAAACGAGAAAACTTTTTGAAATTTCACACTTCACCAAGGGAGATACATATTCATGTACATATTATTATTTCACATAAGATAAAACTTATTATAATGGAAAAGTTTCATTCCAACAAAATTTGCTTCTAAACAAGAGATAATTATGTAATTAAAAGAATAACTATAGTTTTCTTAAAATTAATTAATTCATACATGACATAAGTATCATATTTTCTTATATACATATATCGTTTTGACAATTTAATTTCAATTTACATGTAAAACAAATATAAAATCAGAATGATTAACCGAAAGCTGAAGCTTTAAATACTGATCTATACACTTAGTTAAAAAAAGTGATAAAAAATTAGGTTACTCAGTATATTTTAACAATCAAAGCAGCAAATACGAGGGTTGTCTGATATATTTTGCATGTAGAGCTGGAAAAGAAGATAGCTTTTAAAGACTTAATTGTTTTTCGACGTATTCTCCACGAAGATTTATGCACTTTTGCATCCGCTCGAACAAACTCTGGAGGCAGTTATTCTACTCGTTTATTGGTCAGTCAAAATTACGTTTTTGAAGGCATCCACTGCTCCTTTTGATGACTGGAACCTTTGACCACGCAGTCTGTCCTTGATTTTCGGAGAGGTAAAGAAATCGTTGTTAGGCCGGAACTGTACGGAAGATGCTCTAACAATTCGACGTTTTGTTGCGATAAAAATTCTATTGTCTTGCGAGCTGTGTGCGAGCTTTGTGCGAGCTTGCATTGTCTTGGTGGAGGATGATTCGTCGTTGTGGGTTGGTTTCTCGGAGCTCAGCGATGACTTGCGGCCAACAAATAGTTGTATACCAATCGGTAGTAACAATTCTTTGATCTTGTTGAGAAATCGTTACTACATAACCTTCTTTAGAGACAAATGTCGCGACCAACTTTTTGGAAACACATCGAAAGACTTTTGTCGGCTTTTCTTCACCTTGAAACACCCAAACAGATAACTGAGATTCATCACCACTCACGATGTTGTACACGTTTTTAGAATTTCCTGCGTTGAAGCGGTATAGAGTTTTTTGACACCAATTCACCCTAGCTGTTATCTGTTCTTCGGTCAACAGGCGCGGATCCTACGGCAAACTAAGTTTTTTACCCACAATTCTTCAAGCAACATTTTTTGAATTGAGGTCTATGAAGTCCTCAATGAGTTCTCAATTTCTAAATATATCACATGCCGATCTTCGTTGATGAACTTGCTCAAATCATCGACGTTTTCCTAAGTAACTTGAGTTCTCCATACCAACGAGAAATTGCTGACTGATGTGGTGCTTCATTACCGAAAACAGAAACCAACTCGGAGAGGCATTCTTGTTGAGATAATTGTCTTCGAAAATTATAAAAAATTATTGCAGGAAAATTTTCACAGTTTAATTCCATTTTTAGAATAACTTGTCAACTTTGACAGTTCGTTGTAGCTGCAACACTACACGTATCACACTGAAATTGTGGATTTAGGCTAACTAAAGATGGAAGTTAATTTTTAGTACTGAAATTTGATTAGTGGCGCCCTCTATGTCTCAATATGCCAAACATAGAAGGCATTTAATGTTCCGATTGATTTGAAACAAATTCTAAAAACAACTACCACAATAAGATATTAACTTATTCTAGAAGAAAAATATCAGAAGAGTCAATAAGCCACATCAGAAAGAATAAGTTATTACATAAAAATGTTACCCTTGATTCATTACAATTTAATATGGACTATATATTGATAAACACGTTCAATTCTACGTACTAATATTGAGTAAAATACTTTTGGAATTAATGCCAAAGCATTTCATTAAAATTTATTAAACTGAATGTTAAAGTCCTTAAACAAATTGTACTTCGTTAAGCCTTAGATTAGTTTAATTGGACGAATTTTTGCCAAATACTCTATTCCAGGAAATACATGCATGTTAGAAAGTATAGTAAATGATACAAAATACACCTAACAAAATCAATATCATTCCTTTATTCTATACATACTATGTAGCAAAAAAAAAAGGACTCACCAAGTAAAAGTACATATTTTAAACCAGATTTTGCGAAAATGTTTACTGTGTTGAGAAATAAATTACTAACTTTTCATAAAAAACTCATACTCTTCATATAGAAAACATAATCAGATTCCCGCTTCAGGTAACTGAATACATTCTGCTAGTCACCTGAGCATGTTTCTAATACTAATAAGATGATCTATGGACTTCTGTGAACGCTTATTTCAAGCAACTGGTAGGACACCATGTTGATGTTAAAAGTTCATTGGAGGACTAGGAAACATATCAACCCGTCGACCTATCATATCCCAAACAGGTTCTATAGACGATAGGTCTGGTGATCACGCCGCGGAATTTAGAATATTGATTTTGGTCTCTTGCGCGGATTATAGTCTAACAGCTGCAACACGAGGACAGTTATTGTCTTGCCCTCGTGTTGTAGCTGCTATATTGTTATTCCTGCAAATGTGACCTGAGCGATCGCCAGATCTATCACCTATAGAAAGTGTCTGAAATATAGTTTAAAGGACTGGCATGATTCCTGACCTTCCAATGAACTTACAAGAGCTACCTGGTGGAATTTAATATTACTTATCTCTTAGATATAAAGTAAAAGAAATAATTCTGTAACTTCGCAAATGTATCTTTGCACATTTAAATGGTCTCAAAGGAATACTAAATGAGTTCTACTCCCTATGTTAATTCCATCACAAACTATCAATCCTCTAGTAAATGCTGTCTTACATTTATTCATTTGGAAAAACGATATAGATTCGCTCTTCATCTCAATTTGGATGTATATTACACCATTCTAATCTGAGAGCACGTTACCAATTAGTGGCAACCAGTTCTTGGACGATATGAAATCAACCCAAATAAACGAGTACGGCAATATATG
Organism: Melolontha melolontha; assembly: GCA_935421215.2. Taxonomy (NCBI): domain Eukaryota; kingdom Metazoa; phylum Arthropoda; class Insecta; order Coleoptera; family Scarabaeidae; genus Melolontha; species Melolontha melolontha. The sequence goes on along the minus strand of OW285237.1, from coordinate 158,318,972 downwards.
GAACATATTGTTATTTTATGGTCTATCTCTGCCTCTCTCAGACGAATCTAGTTTTCGTTTTGGGCCCATGATTGTCGTAGTCAAAGATAAGAAAACAGGCTTTGAATTTTTTCGTAGAGTCTGAGACTGCACTTACTAGGAGATTGATTGTTTATGATGGAATTTAGAGTAGGAAGTCTCCTTTAGTATTTCCTCGCGGCTATTTAAATGCTCAATAGTACATTTACGAAGTTCTGAAACCATTCGCTTTGCCATGGATTCAAGGGCTAAATAATACCATACCCCATCAAGGCAATTCCCGTCCTTGTGTTATAGCTGTTATATTACGATTCCTGCACTAAGCCAACATAAACATAGGCCTGGGCGATCGCCAGATCAATAAATTATTTGAAAACGTCTGGAATATTATAGGTCAAAGGCTTGGTATGATTCCTAACCCTCCAATGAACTTACAAGATCTACACAATGCCCTACGAATTTCTTAGAATGAGCTTCTATAGCCCATCAAGGCAATTTCCGTCCTTATGTTATAGCTGTTATATTACGATTCCTGCACTAAGCCAACATCAATATAGGCCTGGGCGATCGTCAGATCAATAAATTATTTGAAAACGTCTGGAATATTATAGGTCAAAGGCTTGGTATGATTCCTAACCCTCCAATGAACTTACAAGATCTACACAATGCCCTACGAATTTCTTAGAATGAGCTTCCATAGCAATCCATAGATCATCTTATTAAAAGCATTCCCAGGCGAATAGCGGAATGCATTAATTTATTATTCTCTGGACAGGAAACATTTAAACAGAATTCGATTCGAAGATATATAAGATTTTGAAATTTATGCTTTTCGGGCATTGAAAACAATGCCAACAAATTAGCATAAATTCATTAAAAAATCATTAAACGGATGATAATTAATTAATACAGCAAGGAGTCGATATTTTATACTATCGTTCTACAATAGAAATGGAAAAATCTTTTACAACTTCACACAAGACTTGCATGAAAAGAGAAGGCGACGAGATTTAAAAATTCACATTACTACTAATTCACTTACTACTAATTCACGTTACTTAAGAGTGACTCTAAATAAATTGAAATTACATTTAATTTACATTTTATCGTGCATGCATAGCTCACTACCTTTTCGAAAGCATTTTATTCCATTGTTTCGTATTACACTACGTATAAACTTCATATGGGTCACGACAATTAATATTAGTTTGTTTAATTAAATGATAAAAACACACACAATGTTGTATTAGATTTACACTTTATTTAATAATATTTAATAATATATAACAGCTGTTTCACCGTACAACGGTTTCTTCAGATATAACAATCGGTACTGTAAAACATTTTACTTAAACGTATATATTTTTTTCTTAATTTGTTATACAGGCACAGATAGACAACTTAATAAACTTGAAGAATTTATCAACTCAATACATAACAACATTAAGTTCACAATAGAGAAAGAACAGAATAATAGCATTAACTTTTTAGATTTAACGATTAAGCGAAGCAATAACCTACTAAAATTCTCGATATACCATAAAGAATCGCACACAGACATAACAATACATAATAAATCAATGCACCCAATTCAACATAAATTAGCAGCATTCTATAGTATGATTCATAGACTATTAAATATACCCATGTCAATAGAAGAAGATATATATACGATTACTAAAGATCATGACAAGAAATTTAAAATTATTACTTACCTAGACAGACAAAATAAAATATTAGAAACATTTTTAAGAAAACAAAATATAAAAATTGCATATAAAACCAACAACCATATAGTAACTACATCAAAAACAATAAAAGTAAAACAGCGCATCATAATAAGTCAGGTGTGTATAAACTAACTTGTAGCACATGTACTAAAACATATATTGGGCAAACAGGTAGAACGTTCAAAAAGCGCATATACGAACATTATTATTCGTTTAGAAATGGGAAAACAGATTCAGCATACTCCAACCATTTAATTGAATAAAGCCATAGTTTTAATAATAATTTCAAGATCCTACATGAAGATAAGAAAAGTAAGAAACTCGATTTATTAGAAGCAATGGAAATTAATAAACAAAAATTTTCAAATAAATTATTAAATGACAAAACAGAGCTTAATTCCTCCCCTCTGTTGAACTTATTTCCTATTTTTGATTGAAATGTTTTGTTAGTTATGTGTCACTTATAATTAGAGAACGGACATTCTTACCACATGACTAAGTTCTCCCAATACAATAGCCGTTGTCCATTGTTAACGCTGGCGAAATCAGGTGGCCGAGAAAATCAAACACAAATACTTCATTGTATTACGCCGGGATGTACTCGGCGATGTTTATAAACATTTCCAATTGCCGATTGCGTTTAATAGAATATATCCTCCGAATACAATAGGTGTGTTGTCCATTGTAATCGCTGTCGACCAGATGGCCAGATGGTCTAACAAATACTTCATTGAATTACGCCGAGTCATGTGGTAAGAATGTCCGTTTTCTACTTATATAATTTATAATATAATTTATGTTATATATGTATCCCTTATACTAAAAGAGGCGGGTAAAAATATTTCGGTTTCCAATTTCTGGGAATACCATTATGTCATAAAATTAAAAAAAATATATACGTTTAAGCAAAATGTTTTACAGTACCGCTTGTTATATCTGAAGAAACCGTTGTACGGTGAAACAGCTGTTATATATTATTAAATATTATTAAATAAAGTGTAAATCTAATACAACATTGTGTGTGTTTTTATCATTTGATATGGATTTACATCAAGTAAAGGCAGAATCGATTCAATTATTTAATTAACTATTTTACATACAACTATTTTTTTATATATAACGTATAACGTATTTGCATTAAATTAAGGTCCTGTTGAAGTATAAAGTTAATCATTTATCTAAATATAAATGTGGAGTAACACGGGGGCGTAGCCAATACCTATAATAATACGAGTCTTCAAATATTGATGAGCAAATCGTATTTGCTAATTTCAATTCTTTTTGAATCAAAAGTAAATTAATATAATTCAATGACACACAAAAGTTGATAATGTTGCTAATGCAAATTAAATTTTATGATTATAAATGGGTTTGCCTCGAATACAACTTGTTGAACGTGTAATGTGAATGTGGTTTATAAATAAATTTATGCTTTAGGTAAATAAATATTTAAAAAAATTCAGAAACAGTTACTTAATAATAGCTAATAAATTTTATACAAGACATAATTTCAATAATTCACACTGTATACTGATGTAGTGGGACTAACAGCACAAAAAAATATGATAGACAATATACTGTCATAAAGATAGTTTATTAAATACATAAACATACAATAATTAAAAAAACAAATGCTAATATCGCATAAAATAATAAGATCTCCAGTCCAAGAAACATAACAAAGCAAAAAATCTACAACAAACAGCTCTTTCTTGCTTGCTCTGCTTTTAATGGATACTCAACGTCTATGTGGGTATATACGCATAGATATTTTTTGGTTGCTTGATACAAGTTGGCTAATTTGTAGATGATGCCTGTATATTCATAGTGTTTCTATGTATTATGTATGTAAATATACAATTCACTCAAAAATAATATCACAAGCCATGAGAAAACGCAGCCTACTATTCTAAAACAAAACGAAAAAAAACACGAAATCTTTTTTTTAAACTAAAAAAAATAATGTGTTATTTATGTGTTTATATATGTATAAATGTCTTAATAGAAAAATGTAACATAACTTCAACAGATACAATTCAAATAAATATAATTAAGATGGATACCTTATCCGTGTACACAAAATTATGTCGTGAATTTTATTAATTGTGCAAACAATAACCGAACTGCAATTATATCACAGCACACTAGTGTCTTATTATAGAAACACATGTTTTATTTGATTGTTTGATTCTGATTTTTGTTGTTGTCATTTGGTTTGTTTTTAGTTAGAACGGTGTAGCACTGCCGTTGACAAGTTCAATTAGCTCGTTTTAATTTTCTCCGTAATTGTACGTGGTTGTAAAAGCAGAGTTTTATTAATAATATATAACATTGTACGGGCGTGTTTAGTCTATAGTTCACGACGTACCCGGCAGGATACGATGGTGGCGCTGAGACACGCCCTCTCCTGTGGGATTTTTGGGGACGCGTCAAGAACGACGAACGTCGGACTATTTCGACCGAAACATTTTCGAGTTTCTTCGGGCGTCGGATACTTTATATATTTTTTTCTCGTTTATACATATACACATACATACATGTACATAGATCGTATATTTATTCAATTTACTTTTACTATGTAAGGTTTTTATTTTATGAATTCTGTAGCGTTTCCTCCGAGAGACTTATGACATTCACAAACTCATAAAATTTCTCGAATATTTAATTATATAAAGTTAGGTTTATATAGTTAAAAGTATAATAAAACATTTAATGACAGGGCGTTTAAATATTCGTTTTTTAATACTACAGAAAACACATCTTTAGTTTTATGTAATTGTATAAAAGTCAACTTAGGTAAATTAAAAAAAAACTTAATTAAAAAATGCTTGTTCTCTTTCACATGTTAATTAAATTTTAACTCTGACAATTGTTTCCGTCTATTCGACCATTCTCAAAGAGTTAGCTCAACTAAATTAATTACCATATAATGATCACGATGATTTTATAGACACTGTCTATTATGGGTGTATTTAAGTAATCAATTCGAGTGATAATACTTCGAGCATCGTCATTTAAACATGTAACGAAATTTTGTAAACTATTGAAATTCTCTGCATAAAATCTAGTAGCTTCCAGGAATGTTCCTCATCTAGTTATTACTGGAGAAGGAGATAGTGACAAAGAAGGAAGTTTTTCCCTGTAAAGAGCTACTCTCAATGGTGTTTTTCTGAAAACTTTTTTAAAAGCGGATACAAGTCTATCAACTTCCGGAAATCTGTCTCTGAGGAAACATATCCTAATATGCTGCATATCACTTGTGTAGCACATGCTCCCCACAGAATCTGTGAATATATCAGAAACACCTTTAAATGGATTTATATTTTAAATTTCTTTGAAAAAGGCACTATGTGTCGAAACATATAAGATTGTTTTAAATCTATGTATATATATATATTGATATAATACGGCGAATGCGGTGGAGAATTGCCCCACGTTCGGACGTCAAAAATGATATAATGTGAAGGGGCTGAGCAGAGAAAAGCCTCACGTTCTGATGACAAAAATGCAATAATATTAAATATAAGAAATAAATATATTTATTAAGCCTGAAAACTACTCAATCTCAAGGGTCTCGAAGCAAGTTCTCGATACACAGACAGACATCTACTAATACATGAAATAAAACAGAAAAGTCAAAATCTATGTAAAGAAATATATTTAAATAATGTAATATTGATTATCACAAGATATTATATATTGAGCTAACATTCGTTTAATAATATGAAATGGTTTGCCTATACATATTCTAGAAAACTTGTCCGTATGTCAAGTTCTAAATTGACTAAGTTTAAAAATTTCCAAATATAATTACCAAATCTGACATTTAAAAAAAACAAAGTAAAATGACGTTTGAGATGACGTGAGTAAATGTTATATAGATAAGTGACTTCGAGTAATGTTATATCTTTAACAAATTTATATATTACAATTACACTTAAATACCTGATAAATACGTTAAATTTTGTAATTCACAATTTCATTATATTCTTTGGATGAAGTTCTCAGGAAAGTTTCCAATTATAACCTCAAGATTGGCTGTCAATTGCTTAATTCAAACTACTGGATACTATCCTAGTCACTGCGATGCTTATGATACAATTTTGCTGAATCTCCCACGAGGTTATGTTCAGTCTAAGTTCCTGAAGAGATGTTCTTATACCAAAATAATTCAAAGGAAATATGATTTCTTCTTTAAGAGCGTTCCTTTCATATAAATCTATTCTTCAGTAATCACATGTATATCTATGTTCTCCTTATATGGATAATACATCCAGAGTACTTATTATATCACTTCTTTATTTACAAAAAACGTCCATAAACATATTATATACGGTATATAATCGGAATAATGATCAAACTAAATTTTTGAAATGCAGATAAAAATCTTTTCATATCCGTCAGAAAAATAATATCAATAATAATGTTTTTCGTCGTCAAGACTATACTATATAGAAGTATATATCAGATATTCTAACAAATTTATACAAAGGTTTCTAAAATAATATAAAAGATAATATTATAAGAAAGTCCACCCACGTAATCTCAATTACAAATCTTGTAACTGAAGTTCACATAAGTCAAACAAATAACAAAATTTACAGATATTTGCTCAAAAGAAAGATAGAACATACTTGGTTTTTAAAAATTCAAAATCCTCGCGAAAATAAGTTGAAGTAAATTTACTAATAAGCAAAACATAACCATAAATTAAATATAACATACACTATTATATGGTATCATGATTTCAAAACCAATTATGAACCCATATCAAAATTACAAAATTCTTGCTATAAAGCAATACTTCACAAATCTGAACATTCAAGATATAACATTCTTGAAACCGATATCTTATTAAAAAAGAATTAATTAATTAAGAAAATTGACTCACAACAATATATATATATATATATATATATATATATATATATATATATATATATATATATATATTGTAATGATGCAAGGCATACACATTGAGCTGCATCTGAAATGGGAAAAATAAGATATACAAAGTAAGAAAAGGGTAATAAAAGGTTATGTAAGTGATATTATTAAGTATTAGTAGTGTCGAAGTGCATACGAATTTTAATAACGATAACATTATTTTCTTAAATTTCTATATTTATATTTCTTTCATTAAATTCTTTTTTATTATTTCTAATTCAAATTTCAAATATTAGCGCGAAAAACACATATTCAAATTCATATGCATCTTTAATTTATATCGACGCTAGTAAGCCATGCCTACAAATTGACATCTCGCAAATGTAAATATTTATCGTGCGCAGTACTCAATTTGTAACATTAAGTTTTACATTAACCTAACTTGTTAATTTATTAAATAATTTTTAAAATCTGTAAGAATAGTAAAATTAGTCAAATTCCATCTATTTAAATATGTTGATAAGGTAAAACATCGAGACTTTTTGGCATCATTAGATAGCTAAGTTTGGTAAAACAGACAAGCGCTATCGGCATCATCTTTTGAAATTTATAAAATAGTAGACGCATTTTTTTGACCGATCCTTAGAAATTTTTATATATCATTAATTAAAATCGCTAATTTAGTAAAAAGTAATTAAAAGTATCCTGCCTTTAAATAAACCCGATCGACGAGAGAAATTCTTCAAGAAATTTCGATTTTTAACGTATTTACGTACAACCAGGCGTCATAGATGTAATTTCACCATAATCGCAAGAAATCAAAAAGAAATATTGTCAAGAAACAGTCACAGAACATCTACGGAATTGATTATCGTTCATCTACATCGATACCTGTAATCCAACAGCTAGATAAGAACGCAGGGAGAAATTAGGCATCAGAGACCAAGACCGAAGAAAATCTTCGAAAGCGTCATTAGAAACAGCCACCCACGCCGCCAACAATTCGAACAGCAATCGGACTTTTTCGATCGCCGAGAATCATCCCATTTGATGCGTACGTTCTACAAAATAAACATCAGGATTATTATAATCACAGGTTACAGATAAAACGTATTTATTTTTCAAAATTTTTAATTCTTTAAACTTATAAACCAATAAAATTCTCGATTTTGTTTACCTAACCTAAACGTCCTATACTTGTATTAAAATTTAATAAACAACCAATTTAAACGTAGAAATAGTAATTAAAAGGTACTCACCATTATCGTTAAAAGATTATTTATATTGTTATCCACATTTTTATAAGTTAAAACACACATAACCACCTTATTTTCTTCAGTAACACCTTGTTGTCTTTCTTATATGTAGTTTCGTTAATTTCACCCTTTGCAATACATGTTATTTTATTACAGTTTTCTTTTATAGCAATAAACATAATATTTTTATTATCATATCAATCTTTTATTTGTCTATATTTACTTGTAGGAGTTTTTCTTTAAGCCTTAACATTAATAGTTTACTTTTATGGAAGCAACTACTTATTACTAACGAAGAGCCTGAGATTTCACATTTAATTAAGCTTTTTAATTTAGTTTCATGCGATCCGACTAGTTGGCAATTTAGAACACAGATAGAGCAGTTTGAGGAGTTATATAAAGGCGCCCATCTTTTTAATTTTAAAATTTATATTTGTGAACTCTTTCATTATATTTATTATCTCCTCCTCAGCTATTCATCGTTTGCCAGCCCAACGAGAGGCTAAGTTATATATCAATATATATATATATATATATACATAACAAGTGTTCATTTGAAAAGTCAATCTAGGTTACTTTGAAATTTTGATAGAATAAGACGCAAATATATTAGTATGTGTTTGTTGTTCCGTAAACGTAAATCCAAATAACATTTGATAATGTCAATGACAAATATCAGTTAGTGCATGAAATAATGGTGCGTCGATTCTGGTTTAAATAAAGAAATTTTGAACGGAGGATTTTAAAGTGCATTGATCTTGAAGGACAACATTTTCAACATTTGTTATAGTTTTCAATAAATACCTATTATTTGTTATTTATTTGTATGTATGAAACTGTCAAAATATACGACTTCGTAGGTTAAGTAGTAAATTTTAATTTACGACATACTTCAAAATGTTCTCAGTAAATCACATGCTACTAGATTGACTTTTCAAATGAACACTTGTTATATATATCCGCCTCCTTGGTATTGAATGGAATAAATTCTTTACTTAAATGTGTCGCACCAAAATTTTTCGCACTGTCATTTATTGTACGATATACCCAGCTGTCCTTCACCTGAAGACCGTGTGATCAAAAATGGTTAAGATAGCAATTCGGAAATAGATATTTTTAGTTTACTAAGTTTATCGCTGGTCGACCCCCAAAAATTTTCAAACATGTTATTGTTATCAGAAGTGTATAGTAGTTTTGTGAGATTTTTAGTATCCTGTATTTTCTGCATTATTGTCAACGTAGTGCTAAATAACACTACTATCCAGCAGGTCCGCTTCACAGTGTTGCATTCTACATGGTCTGTTATCTTGTTGTGGAGCCAGTTATTGAACAATTGATTATTTCGACTCCAGTTTTCGAAAAAAACAACACATATTTTTTGGATTAACTGACAAATTGCCACTGTTGAACTGGAGACAAAGTGGTACACTCCAGTTTATTTACCTGGCTATTTGAATGCCCAATACATTGAAGTAGATCATTTACCGAATAGTCCGGACTTAGATTCTAATCCCTTTTTGTTTCCACTAAAAAATGACAAATAAACTAACCCGTAAATGTTCGGAGACCACCTTTCTGAAATTTGGATACAAAAATGCATTAACTGTCAAGGGAATACTTTAAAAAATTGTAAATAATGTGTTTTTCCAAAAATTATCTATTACCATTTTTATTTATACCAATCGGTATTTTCCTATAGGTTTTACTTTAAGAATTTCCTTTTATTCAAATGCTGTGAAAGTTTGTAACACTTGTAACTAGCAGTTGTTTTAATAATGTAATTATCTTTTTATTCGGCGCCATTCCTCAATTGTCTTATTGATTTTTAAACGATCATAATATAAGTCTTAGTATCATATTCTCGGTGAGACTCGCTTTAAATTCTAATGTCGAATATATTTCCCACCTTCACAGACATATAGAAATAGTATTATATAATCTGTAAGGAGAATGACTGCCATCCCTTTGAGACAAGATAGAATGTATAAAAACAATTTAAAAATCTTAAGAAAATGTATGGAAAAAATCAGTAATTTTTACGTAAAAAAATGTGTAAATGCAGAAACAAAATGCAAAAAAATTCTTTTAGCAATTTGCTATATAATTAACCGTTTCCGTGAAAAAGAGTTCCTATATCATCGTCCCACGTTTTGACAGCATCACCGAATCTGACCTACCTTACTTAAATCTTTATTGGGGGTTTGTTTATTTATTCTTAATACGTTGACAGCACAATAATATTCGTATGAATAGAATGATTCAGTGTACAATATTTACGATTCATAGGAACAGTCGATTGTTACACATTTTGTCTATTTATATTTGTTTTTTCAGTTTGTTCTCGTTTAAAACGTTTACGTGTCACTTTTATCATTAAAAAAACAGTTACTTCGTTTGTCTAATGTGTTAAAGTTTACGTTATTATGCTACTTGGCTTACTTATTTATTGTTAGTTTCTAAATAAGACCAGGTACTATCTACGGTAATACCATGGCATGTTATTAATTAGCGGTGAAGAGCATAGAAATTTATGTTTAGCACGGCGATAATATTAGGGGCGCTATTCGAATAGAAGCCCGTCAAATCGACGTACTTTTGTAGCTATTTCTCAGTGTATATTAGATACGAGAAGATTTTATGCTGTTTTGGTTGCCGAGGAGGAAATCTTAAACATTGTACACCAAAGTCCAACGTCTAGTACACGCAGCATGGCGCATGAAGTTGGTGTTTTACATTGGACAGTTTACGAAACCTAGCGACAGCAATTGATTTACCCGTACCATGTACAACGAGTACAAATCCTCACCAAACCAAACACACACCTTTTCTTCACTTCGCGTTGAAAATGCTAGGTACAGGTTCATCGTAGATGAAACTTTTACAATGAAAATAATAATAATATATACCATTCAAAAAGCTGCAAACAAAATTAACTTGTTCTATCTGTATTTTGACAAATTTCTTGTACGAATATTTTAAATATTTAGGTATTACTTAGGTCTTATCCTATCTGTGATATTTCCGCTAAATCGAATTTAAGATCCATATCTCTTTAGAGATACCTAGGAAAATGCCTATGAATAACAGTTTGTTTAGTTTCACTATTTCATTGTGTTTTTCCAGTTTTGTATTCATAACTATAAATATTAAATTCAATTTTCCGAATGCATTTGTCATCACCAAATTTCTCATATGTTTACATTTGTATGTATGTACATATATCATTTGTGCAGTTCGCGAAAAATACACTAGAACTTAAAGGCTACAGTTTGATTCCCGTGGGATCAGTAAAACTGGAAAGCATACGCCTGAACACCGACCACGAAGGGTTACACGAGAAACTCGGTAATATTTATAAAAAATAAATTGAAAAATCCAATGACAAAAATTTATTGCCTCCTATGGGATCCTGTATTTTTGTGTGTTGTACAGAAGTGTTTTCATAAAATTTTCTCGCTTTCTATTGTTTAGTTTAAAGCGTCCTAATTAACGTTGATGTATTTCATAAAATAATAACGAAATTTAAAGCGGTATAATTAAGTACAAAAATATTTTCTGAAATTGAAAATTTACCTCACTTATAAACTCCCTTTTTCGCTAAGAAATTCATTGTTATTACATTATAAAAAGCTAAATTAAATATTTTCAAATTTAATAAGAGATGGAATTAGTTTGTTGCTGAACCTATAGTGCACATCTTTTATTGTCGAAGGTATTCCATGATTTAATAGGAAGTAAGACTCGAGTACTAGCACCATTTGGAAAAACTTAACAATATACCTATAACAAAATATATTATATACATATAAAATATTATTAAAAATCAGGTATGAGGAACACAAGTTCATATATTGGTGAAAGTATCTCTCCAGAGACATAGACACGTGTTTCGTCTTACTGGAAAATCATCGGTACGCCCACTGGAGAGACACGTTCACAAAACAGCAACCTCGCTATATCACAGAAGCTATTAAGACAGAGCGTAGAAGAACATTCAGCACTTCTTATTGACGAACGCCAAAACAACTATCACTGTCTCAATAACAAGTGCAGAACTAAGCCAGGTGCTTCCATCTGACGGTACAATCACGAATTTCAGAAGCTGCATTAACGTATCTTCACTCTTTATCAGACAAACCGAATGTGTATATAACAAGATAATTTGGAACATACCTGAGTAAGTGAAACCTCACTAATTTTGTATAAAACAAAAATCTTTTTATACAAAAATATTGTGTTTATGTATAACAATACGTTATGCACGTATAAAGCATTTGTTACAATATGAAACAGACATGTAAATAATTTACATATCTGTAACTGTACACATGGACCATACACCTCGTATTTTCAGCATTTACTTCTGCTTAAGACATATGTTTCTGCCATCTAGGCGTCTTCAGTCAAGCTAGTGAAGCAATGTATACACATTGATACAAATCTCTTAAACAATAGATCTGTATCTGTATCTACATTACGCTAAAATCGTATCCAAGCCATAGCAAGTTACCTCCTATCAGATGGCACTAATTTAATAAGTGACATCTGACGGACGAAAGAGACTATGCCAGAAAAGGCTCGAATAGCTAGGCTATTACAAAAACATGTCTGTTTCATATTGTAACAAATGCTTTATACGTGCATAACGTATTGTTATACATAAACACAACCTTTTTGTATATTTACCGCCATCTGGCGCGTGTTAATGGACTGCACCAATATACGTATTTTTCCGTTTTTTGTAATAGCCTAGCTGAAAATAGTTTGAAAATGATATTCTTTAAATATGGCAAAATAAAATAGTCTAAAATTGTCAAATCTGGAGATCTTGGAGGAAAATTAATTAGTCTGTTATCGAAAAATTCTTGCAAAAATGCTATTGCTTCTCGAGGTTTATGCGATGGTGCATTTTGGTGCAGGAAATATCCTTCCGTAAGTTTGTCATCATGAAGTTCATTAATAAACAGCTCTAATAATTTATTTCGATATCTTTCAGCAGTTATGGTTTGATTAAAAAATATAGACCCTATTTGTCTTCTTGAAACGCCTATTTTTGGTGGTGGATGTAGAGTAGTTTCCATAAATTCCATAAATCCATAAATTTTTATATTTTGTTTGTTTAAATATTCTGAAAAATGGAACCAAGTCTCATCCGAAAAGAAGCATTTGTCAAGAAAGTCATTATTATTTATGTTATTCAAAAACTAGAGACAATACTGTGTTCTCGTAACAAAATTTACCTATTTAAGTTCCGAAACTGCTTGAATTTTATGTGTCTTTTTTTAAAATAGTATGACATGTTCCGACTGACGAATGAACTTGTTGTAATAGTTTTGTGATAGATTTTTTCGGTGAGTTGTTCATTCGACGTCGAAAATCCTCTATTCAATTTGCTGTTCGTTTTCTAGGTGCTTCACCGCCAGGTTTACGAGTTATTGCCCCTATTTCACCAAATTTAATAACACAAGGTTGAATATGTTTTTGCAGGTGTGCGTAAGTAACTGGCAGAATAGGATAATGTTACCGGAAGTCCTGTAAGCACTGATTAATGGAATAAACCTAATCTCCATTTTCTAATTTTTGCCAAGTTGTACAGTAACTTTGAATAATAAATATTTTATGTTGTAACTCTAACATTATCATAAAATAATTTAAAAAATATGTGTTTATAATTTGAATTTATGTATGACAACTGTTAGAATTTGAAGTTTTCTAAAGCTTCGCATGTGCACCAAGCTTTGATTACTTAATCACTTAAAAAACAGCCTAGTATAATGAGGAAAGATTTTGAAGGCACGTTATGTATCGTTTTCTTTCTTATTTTTTAATAGTTTTATGAATTCAAAGTATTAGATTTAATTTTGTTACTTTCATTATATCTAGATATTTCATTTATCTTTATTGTTTTCACTCATACGTATCTACTTTTTCCAGCATTAACCCGTCTATTATAATTTCGTATTTTCATTTATAACGAGTGATCATTAAAATTCTCACTCGTAGCAGGCCGTGTATATAAAAAGTATGTCGTATCTTAAGTCAGTAAGATGTTAATTCAAAAGTCTATCAATGTCAATTATATATCATATAGTTTGATCAAAAAGAAAAATAATGGTTTTTAACGATATGGATAATGGTAGAATGTTACTTCCTCGCATCTCAAAAAATTGTATAAATTAAAATCCAACGTTTTAATTTATTTTATGACGATCATGACGTTTGAAAGCATATTAACTGATGTCTAGAAACTTAAGTTACGACATGGTTTTTGTATACATGGCTTACTTGAGTGAAAATTTTAATTATCACTCGTTATGTTAAGTTGCGTTTTTAATAATTTTGTAAATATCTCGACACTCAACACTAGAGTGTACCGATTCGGAGCGAAAGCAGAGGCGTGACTAACGAATTGGTTCCCGCATGCGAAACATTATTAATATCTAGAGATATACCATCACAAAAAAAATGTAAGACGGTTTTTCTAGATTATAAAACGTTCTCGATGATACGTATAAAAAATTAAATCTAAAATGTATGTAATTAGACTATTAAAAAAAAACTTTTTATTAAATTATGATTATTTCTGTAATCATCAAAAGAGAAATTAAAAAAAAGTTATAATACACTTTTTTCTTATATAAATAAATTATTCAAATTTATTGTTAATATCTAAATTTATGTTACTTTTTTAATGAAAAAATAATTAAATAAGAAACGTTTTTCACTCTATTTATTCGTATATGTTACAACCAATTAAACAAAAATTAAATCCTTTAATTCATTAATTCTCTTCCCGTTTGAAGCTGATAATTTATGAGCTTCAAAAAAGTTTTTTTTAATAATCTAATTACATACATTTTAGATTTTATTTTTTATACGTATAATCGAGAACGTTTCATAATCTAGAAAAACCGTCTTACATTTTTTTTTGTATCTAACATAATAACAGCACCGTTCGTGATAGTATATCTCTAGATATTAATAATGTTTCGCATGCTGGAACCAATTCGTTAGTCACGCCTCTGCTTTCGCTCCGAATTGGTCCACTCTACTCAACATTTCTCGAATTATATTCAGAGATTATTTTCAGTTTTAACTACTATTATTATATCATCTATTTAACTAATTTTTTTAATTTTGCAATATGCACTTTCCAAAGTCCTACCCAATAAGGCTTTAACTTTTTCTTGTACATTACTTTATGACTTTATTCCATTAAAAATAATTAAGCTCAAAATGAATACTATTCTGATAAAATGAATACTTATTTTAGTCTTCTTTTTCTAATGCATATAAACTCACATACTTTCTCTCTTTATTCTTCTACAATCTACTGAGGTATTGCGTATTTTGGTTTCGTTAATGGCATCGAATTTTAAATTCGCCAGCTGTACCGCCCTCATTTTTTTTATAAAAATAAGTGTTATATGTGAACGTACCAATTCTAATTCTTTTTAAAATATAGAAACATAACTCCTTGTAACACACTCTTGTGTTTTTTTCTAGAATTACTTGCTATATCCTCTACCGTATATTGTGATCTACGCCGTGTTCTTTACGTCTATCCAGAAATTCGAAGATACTTTCCCTACAATTCTAATTAGCTAAAGTTGTGAAAAATTACTGGAGCTTCTTACCATCTTATGCTTCATATGAAGATATAATAAAATTGCTAGGGTTAAAAATAATTTCAAAAGTTGTTGCAAAACTTTTCAGCAGACGTGTATAATTTATCTATTTATATGTTAATATTATCGAATAAATTTTATTCCAAGGTTAAACATTCTGTTAGTAAAAATTAGCACTTGATCTAAACAATGAAATAAAAATTTTAAAACTCTTAAACGACAACGTAGTGATAATTATCGCCTATTGTGTACGGATCTTATAGATTTATTATATAAAATTTATACTCCTATTCAAGGATATCATTATATTCTTGATATGAGAAAAAAGCCATCTCTTGTATATAAAATTCAATAACGAGCATGAATAATTATTAAAAGTGTTATTTGAACTTATACATAGATCTTATAAGTTCTGACTAGTTAATAAACGTTTATTAGATATTAATAAACGTTTATTAGATAATCGTGAGTTATAAATAAATGAAAATTAATAAAATCTTAAATGGAGACATAAAAATACCAAACTGAAATACAAGGTGACATATACTTTTATACAAATATGCCGTATGAAAATAAAGAAACAAATAAATTCCTTAACCTGGTTAATATTTATTTTTTGGAAAAAATAATATCAGAGGGGTATAGCGATTTTAACTATAGTAAATATAGGGTTTTCCATTAAGGGCGCTCGAACATTAAATTTAAATAAAACAAGTTGTGTATGTGATATTATTATTATATGTTTTTACTTGAAAGGGTATTGGATTACATTATGTATAGAATATAATGTCGTTCACATAGCCGCCGGCATCGCTGGACGGCACGAATCCAAGAGGTGCATTTATCAATGACTCGATATTATTGATGGCATTGGTTATGTTGACCTTTAATGCATCAATCGTCTGCAGCTTATTCGCATAGACCCGTAATTTAACGTAGCCCTACAATAAAAAGTCTAATGGCATAAATCACATGATCTCGGTGGCCCGTTGACGTCACCGGAACGAGATACAACATGCCGTCTAATTTGTTGGGCAGAAGATCCATTGTTATACGTGCTGTGTGGCTAGTAAGGCCGTCTTGTTAGAACCACATGTCGTTAAGATTTATATCTTCTAATTTAGGCCACAAAAAATTGGATATCATCGACCTGTACCTCTAGCCATTGACAGTTATGGCGGCGCCAGCTTCATTTTTGAAGAAGTGCGGGCTAATGACTCCGCCATTTCAAAACTGACACCAAACAGTGACTTTTTCTGGATGCATTTGCAACTGATAGATGTGGATTGTTGGACATGTGGATAGATGTGGATTGTTATATCCCCAAATGCGACAAGTTTGCTTATTGACATAGTCATTCTTCCAAAAATAGGCCTCGTCGCTTGATATGATTTTCCGTCTGAAATCGGGGTTCATTTCCAACTGCTCTAGAGCCCCGTCGGCGAATGCTAGACGCCGCCTATGATCGTTAGCCTTCAGCTCCTAGATCAATTGAATTTTATACTTGTGCAGACCAAAGTCTTGACGTAAAATTCGCCAAGTTGAGGTCTGCGAAAGGCCAAGTTCTTGAGCGCAACGTCGAAATGACAACCTCGTGTTATCCGGCATACTCTCGTTCACTCCAGCAATGTTTTCTGCAAACCTCGCTCTTCGACGACGTACGGATATTGTTTGATTATTTACTGAAACAGTTGCTTCGAATATGTCACCATACGACGAATAGTTGACTCAACAGGACGATTTTGTGCACCGTAAAAATGGCATAGCGCACGGAACGGTAGCTTGAATTGAGCACTCACTTTGATAGTAAATTTTAATGATTTTCACGCATTGCTCAACACTGTATCTTTCCAAGGTGATTTGCCGAAGATTAGCTACTATAAGCTCTAAATTTTGCAGCTGCATTTTCACCAACATGGCCGTGTACACTGTCAAAGTTCGAGCGCCCCGTTGGAAAACGCGTATTTTCAGCATAGGTATGTTCAGTTTCTAATGTCATTTGGTTTTCATGTTAGGACGTCATCGATATTTTTTTTATACAACAGTAACTAACGAGCGATCAAGATAATTATCATTCATGAATCTGAAATCGTATGTCGTTACTTGAACTGAACTTACATTACAAACGTCAAGTATTGTTATTCCATTGACATTTTACTTGACGTTTGTAATGTAAGTGCAGTTCAAGTAACAACATACGATTTCGGATTCATTAATGATAATTATCTTGATCGCTCGTTAGTTATTGTTTTGTAAAACAAAAAACATTAGTGACGTGTGTCAGAATTAAATAATTTATAAATGGCACAATAAAGCAAGTGTCATTGGCTTTTTCTAAATTAGAATTCACATTTAACAAATAATTTTTTTAATAAGAATGGTACAATAGAGCAAGAAACAAATAAATTAAATGTTAATGATGATTGGTTACTGACAGAATTAGAAAACATCAAGAAGTATGGATGAACACATAAATCAATCAACAGTTAGGGAGATTAAAAATAAACTTCGGAAACATGGCGTTGTAAATAATCCTTTTAAAACTTCGACTTCCGGCGCTGTTAAATAAAGATGTACAACTTAATGTAATACTATAAACTTAAAACAATCCACATGCAAGTATTAGAAGCATTGCTTTGGACTACAATATAAACCACACGTTAGTTCTCAAACTTTTGGAAGTAAAAAATTTCATCTACATAAGCTGCAATTGGTCCACGATCTGACAGAATATACTTTGATCTTTAATCAGAAATTCTGTGATCAAATGATCGAAATTTTCCTTCACAATTCAAAGTTCTCCCAGCATATTTTATTTTCCGATGAAGGAACATTTTGTTTAAATGGAACAGTCAATAAGCAGAATTATAGATATTGTCTTGTCCAAAATCCCCATTGGATGCATGAAATTCACACACAGTATCATCAAAAAGTTAATTTATGGACAGGAATTATTGGTCACAATATTTTAGGTCCAGTCTTTTTGGCAAATAATTTGAATTTAGAAAACTACCTGAAATTTTTACAGTTACAATTGACCTACATCAGCTGAATTATTCCTCCATGAAAACAACTCTGACCTGCCAAAGTATAGCATTTGGTTACAACATAATAGTGCTTCAACTCATTAGGCAATTCATGTACGACAGTACTTGGATCAAGTTTTTCCCCAGGATGATGGATAGGCAAAAGAGATCCGATTAAATTGTTGGCTAGGTTACTTGATTCAACTCCATTAGATGTCTTTCTATGAGGCTGCTTCAAAAGTAAATTCTACAAAAATCGACCAAATAATTTAAAATATCTCAGGCCAAGAACTCGAATTCATGAGATTAACTTAATATCACCTCAAACTATTCAATAGATGAGGAATGAATTTTATAATTGTCTTGGGTATTGTCAAATAGTACAAAGTCGTCATATTGAACATTTAGTGTAAATACAATTTAAACACTGCCATTTCTGTGCCTTTTAGTGTTTGATGTTATTGTTAAAGTATTTTTCTAGTTAAGGAATTTAGTTTTTAGAATATAGTTTTCAGTTAGTTTTTGACAAAATAATTACAGAATTTGACCGTTTTATTTTATGCAACAATTTATTGATAAATTTTTAACATTCGAACTTTGAAATTCTACTATCGAAATCAATAAAGAAAAATATAGATGACCATTTAAAAAATATATCGATGACGTCATAACATGAAAAAAAAATGATTTTAAAAGCTGAAGATATTCTGAAAATATTTACTTTAGTTAAAATCGCTATACCCTTTTGAGATTTTTTCCAAAAAATTAATATGAACGAAGTTAACGAATTTATTTGTTACTTTATTTCCACACTGTATAATATTTAATTTTTCGTTGCAAAACATATTAGTTTTAATACTTTTCTATTTTTAATCGCCGGCCGATTAACAATGAATAATTATTTCAAAATTCGTCCCGGCAGAAGATGCGAACACACTATTCGAAAATTGAACCATTACGAGATAGATTGGTTCATCTTCTGGAAAATCTATCTAACATGAAGTCAATCTTTTACGTTGAGTGCCTTATAAATACGAACCCCGTCGTACATAAATATCATATCTTAACGGTAAGATTTTACCAAAACTGCGTAACAACTATAGATAAATAGAAGCTGTTTATCAGACTCAATAATTCTAAAATATTACAGAAGAATTTACTATAGCGTTTCAAGGCTTGTTTCACAAATAACTAATTTTCTTGTTCATTATGAACGTTGAAATAGTCGAAGTTTCATTGTTTATACTTCCAACTTATACAGGATTTGCTATTCTACTCCTGTTTTTGACTGCTGTTCTTTTATACAAGGTGGCGCAGAGCCAAATGACATTCTTAAAATAGTCATATTATATACGAAAACGGAAAAAATAAGAAAAACATTCTTTAAATACGACCAAGTATGCCATTTATTTACCATAGATTGCAAGGATATTTTTTGAAAACTGCAACAGGCAGATGGCATCCGTTTGTATCAATGCATTGTTGCAAACGTTTCCTTAAGTTGTCGTACACGCGCCTCCGTAGGTCTTCATCTTCGTCATCAATGACTTGTTGAGTTCTAGAATACTGGTGATACGCCTTTGGAGTACACGGTGTTTCAGGAACCCCCACAGGAAAAATTCTGGTACATTGACGACGGGCGACCGAATTGGCCAAGTGATTCTCGAAGCGAGATATAACAGTTCTGAATATTCGACGAACTACAGCCATACTGTTTCGGGCGGTGTGGGCTGCTGCTCCATCCTGCTGGAAATATAGGCTTGTAAGGTCAATACCAAGCTATCGTAACATGGACTTAACAAAGCCTTTTAACATAGTCACATAGCATTTTGGATCAACGGCCACTGTTTGGTCATTGTAATTTTCAAAAAAATACGGGCCTGCAGTTCTGAAAGCACTGACTCCACACCAAACCGTCACATTAGAAGAGTGCAAGGGTATTTTATGAAGTTCCTTAGGGTTCGCTGATGACAAGTATCGCCAATAACATGAAAATTTGCTTCGTCAGTCAAATTATTCAGAATGTCTGGGTTTTCCAGTAACAGCCCACTCATGATAGTGCAGAAAGCAAGTCTTGCTTCCTTGTCTCTTTCATTAATTTGTTTCATAATTTGTAATTTGTAGGGGTGAAATTTTATCTCTTTTAGCATTCGAAAGAAACTTCTCCTACTGATATCTAAAATGCGAGATTTTTAGCGCGCCTAACGGCGAGGACTTTGTTCGAAAGCTTCCCTCATTGTCTGCAGGTTCTCTGGTATCCGTACTGTTCGTGAAGCTCCATCTTTCACGTCTAACACACTACCAGTTTCTTCAAATTTCTTCATCCAAACCAATATGGCATTGCGCGACGGCGCGTGACCAATATTGAACTGTCATCGGTAAACATTAAAAACATTAAAAATTAGTTTTGTAATAACTACGAACGCGGGTTACATAGTATTGCACGTTCCAACGCTCCATTGCGAGTGAAAATATGAAATGGCGTCCTCCCCTCTGCCATTCCCCTTCCACCCAACCACGATAAGCCATAGCGGCGGCGCACTATTTTCCTTTGAAATGTATACGTTGACCCCGCGCCACCCTATATGTACTAATATTTTACTGGTTCGTAAAGTTATCACTATATCGATAAATATAGCTTCTCCATGTGTGTGGATTTTTTGCCGTGAAGCTACCTCAACATTGCCCAGGATATACCACGAGGAATTAATCCACACGTAACACCCACAAATAGAATTAAAACAGTCTAAAGAAAGAAAAAACTATAACAAAATTGTCACATTAACGTTTAGCTATAAAATTAAAGTTTTTCACCAAAAAGCAAACGAAAAAAAACATATATAATTGTTTCAGCCTTTACTTGATGAAATTCCATTATAACTATTATCAGGATAAAATAAAACAAATTTTAATGAATTTCACTATTTAATTGACACTGCAACGATCGTTTCGCTCCAACCTGAGCTTCATCAGACATATAACTAACTCATTTACAAATTTTTTAACACAAGTATACGGTAACAAACACATGTTTTATTTTAAATAGTTGAAGGAATGGGTACTTTTTATTACTAAAATGTCTATTCACAAAACCTTCACTACGGTTTATACAATACTGTTCTTAAGTAATAAAACTAGGGGCTTACATTATATTACAGGGAGGTAAATAAATTCTATGGAAAAATACAATATGTGACTGTCTGAATATCAAATAAATAAATTAAGTAAGGGTGAATTATTTGTTTCTAATTGATCATTTATGATCTTGTTGGTTTTCTTTAATTTATTAATTTCAAGTGACTCTAATAAATTAAGTTTTTTGCCCTTATTTTCTACGTGTAATATTTTAAATTCTTTGTTAAAATTGTGGTTCGTTGAATTAATATGAGACGCATATGAAGAGTCACTTTTATTATTTCTAAATGAAGAAAAATGTTTGAAATACGCATCAAAGAACATTTTTCTTCATTTAGAAATAATAAAAGTGACTCTTCATATGCGTCTCATATTAATTCAACGAACCACAATTTTAACAAAGAATTTAAAATATTACACGTAGAAAATAAGGGCAAAAAACTTAATTTATTAGAGTCACTTGAAATTAATAAATTAAAGAAAACCGACAAGATCATAAATGATCAATTAGAAACAAATAATTCACCCTTACTTAATTTTTTTATTTGATATTCAGACAGTCACATATTGTATTTTTCCATAGAATTTCTTTACCTCCCTGTAATATAATGTAAATCCCTAGTTTGATTACTTAAGAACAGTATAAAGAAGAACAGTATTGTATAAACCGTAGTGAAAGTTTTGTGAATAGACATTTTAGTAATAAAAAGTACCCATTCCTTCAACTATTTAAAATAAAACATGTGTTTGTTACCGTATACTTGTGTTAAAAAATTTGTAAATAAGTTAGTTATATGTCTGATGAAGCTCAGGTTGGAGCGAAACGATCGTTGCAGTGTCAATTAAATAGTGAAATTCATTAAAATTTGTTTTATTTTATCCTAATAATAGTTTAAAAAACATAACCAAAACTAATAAATTAATAAATAAAATAAACTAATGTACCTATCTTAACCAAATCAAAACGATAAATGAAGAAAAAAAATCACTGCAATAAGAATAGGTATAATCTAAAAATGTCACTCCGACAGCTGTCTCTAAAATGGAATTTTCTCACCAGCACTCGGTGAAAAACCAAATACACACTTAGGTTCAACGAATTCATTTCTGTCGCTTCCATGGAGGACATTGAAATGATATTGTGTTCTATCAATAACACTAGTTTGCAAATTTAAGTTTGTTCGCTGAAGTTTGAATTTTAATAAGTGTTATTGACTAAATATGTTGTGATTTCAAACATGATTTAGAGTTTTTCGTATCGCATCCAGATACAACACAAATTGCGAAATAAAAACGCTTTTTTTTACGAGCGTATATAACTGGAGTATATTTAATAATGACAAATTAACACCTTCACATTTTAGTATATCAAAAAATACATAAATACTAAATAGTATTGACGAAAGTCTGCAACTACAATTAATAACCGTAGTTACTTTGTTTGAAAAACCGTTTAATCTTTTATGCACCGGCGCAAGGATGTCTCTTTTAAACACCAAAGTAGTCGCCCATCATATTTCTAATCCACCTTTCCTGGTCTCCCTGCTCCATTTCTTTTATGGCTTAGTTGAACCTCTCTCCTTGTTCTTAGCTCATTTGTCCAAGATTTTCGGGAAAAAAATCAAGATGGACTTGCAAAAAGTGAACTGGTATTTTCAGGAACCGTATTATTGGTCCTCTTTTCATTCATGGTACACCAAATGGATAGATAAATTTAGATCTTTTACGTGATCAGGTTGTTACTAATATTGAGAAAGATGGGGAAGTGCCCCTTAATTAAGTGTTTGGTACCAACATGATGGAACACCCCCACTATGCCCTTAATGTTAGAAGTTCTGTCAATGAAACACTCCTAAATCGGTGGATTGGTCGTAGAGGATTCATTGAATAGCCGCTTACACGATGTCCAGATTTAAATCACCTAGATTTTTCTCTTTTGGGATCATTTAAAATATGACGGCCCCATAATCTGGACGAGTTACAGCAGAGAATAATAGAGGAAATGCAATTAATTCGTGAGGAGGCTTTGGCATATGTTGTTCAAGAATTTGTCCACAGAGTTGCATATTGTCAAGAAGTGAACGGTCATCATTTCGACAACTTTCTTAACTGATATTGATTTTGTTTATATTTTTTGTGTTCACTTTTCTTGTTCTCAATAGAATTTGCATTATTAAATTTCATTAAATATCTCTGTCGTTGTTGAACAAAAGAGTACCAAACCTTATCATTGCTGAACTTCCACAGCAGAGCTCTATTGAAATTCCTAAAAGTATACAGGGTGTTTCAATTAAAATAAAAAGTTAACATAATTTCCAGCTACACCAGAAGTCTGATTCGGATATAAGTATACTCGTCGAATCTCCGATTTGCATTTAATTAATTGTGGAAAGTCTTATTAAAATTTAAGCAGCCATATCAAAGATATTCGAATGGATCCATACATTTACCTAAGCCTGTATATAGAGATAGAGATAAATGGGGGCAAAAATATGTTATCTGGCTTCACTAAACTTTTATTTACAATAAAACAACCACATATGTCAGGACCGTTTAAACACTTTCTGCTTGCCATACTAAAACACAATATGACTCACGATAGTGTTTGCACGAGTACTCTGACTACACCACTTATGATTGAATGAACTCCACAAACAAGTCAGCTTAGGCTCGAAGAAGTTTAAGCATACACAAGCTGGTAAATGTGGAACAAATTTTTAATAGGATTTCGAATACAAGGGCTTAAAACTTGTAAATAGTGGCTGTCACAATAGTTATGTACAGAGTTGAGCATTGCTTGGTAATTACCAAGCAATGCTACAAAGTATTATAATACTTTGTAACTAGATTGTGAAAAATCTTTACGTGCTGGAAACAAACACACTTCGGTTTAATAATTAGTAGGGGCGGACACAAGAGCCCGAAATTACGATGGACGGTATAAATAGTCTATAACATCGCTAAGTACAACACGCAGTTATTGAATAGCACTCTTCATTCGCTTAACCGCACATCTGTTTTTTGTCATTGAATTGTAACGCTATTATTTCAATTTTACAGTTAAATTTCATTCTTCATGGACGTAGATAGAAGCGAGGGGAGATTTTATAATTTATTTTATTTATTAGCTTATATTTCGTAAGATAAATAAAGTGCGGTGAGTTAGTTTCTTTTTTTTCATTAATTTTTGTAATAGATCCTGTTTAATATCGTTTCATCCAATCTACTTCTCCCAATTATTTTGACGTAAGTGTTCAGTGAATTTCGTTAAGTTTCATTTGTTTAGATCTAGAACATTGTTTAAGTTACTTTTTCAGATATGATATGGTATCGTGAAACAATAGCGAGTTGGATTAATGGTCAAATTAATTTTATGTCCATTGCCAGTGATTTCAAAATTTATTGCAGTCTGTAAAATTTCGTTAAAAAATTCCAAGAAATCACAAGTAAAACGTCACTTAGCATCGCAAACACATACACCGAAATTAGATCCGTTGGAATCCGCAAATTTTAATGTGAAAGTCGCAAGTATAAGTCCTGTACACAAAAAAGGAGATAACTCTGATGCTAATAATTACAGGCCCATATCAATCCTACCCAACTTTGCAAAGGTGTATGAGGCTATACTATATGACCATATTTACTCTAACATCAAATCATTCCTGTCGCACAAATCAACATGGTTTTATGTCTAAAAGGTCTACCACTTCAAACCTACTTCTCCCAATTATTTTGACGTAAGTGTCCAGTGAAGTTCGTTAAGTTTCATTTGTTTAGATCTAGAACATTGTTTAAGTTACTTTTTCAGATATTATATGATATCGTGGAACAATAACGAGTTGGATTAAAGTTCCAATTAATTTTATGTCCATTGCCAGTGATTCCAAAATTTATTGCAAAGTCTGTAAAATTTCGTTAAAAAATTCCAAGAAATCACACGTAAAACATCACTTAGCAACACATACACAGAAATTAGATCCGTTGGAATCCGAAAATTTTAATGTGAAACTTAAATAACGGCAAATATTCCATAAATAAATTTAGCAATCCCACCTTCAAAACATTTCCCCAAAAATATACTAGTCGAAATATTCTTGATGAATCCACCTTAAGCAAATATTATGTTTCTAAGAGCTACAAGAAAGCAGTAGAACCCATTAGAAGCCACCTTTCAAATCAGTACCTATGAATAAGTGCCGATGATAGTGTAGATATATTAGGACGCTGTATGGTAAATGCTGTAGCTGGTGTACTATATCCAACTATTCCATATAATGCATATGTAATAGCAACAAAATTATAAATAAAGTTGATGCGGAAACAGTAGCTAAAACCATTTACGAAAATATGCACCAAATGCTTCAATCGAACGATAGGTACAAAGAAAAAATAATTTTATTTGTCAGTGACAGTGCTGCTTATATGTTAAAAACAGGCAGACTATTAAAGAAAGCATATCGTAATATGCTGCATCTTACTTGTAGCACATGCTCTCCGCAGAATCTGTGAATACATCAGAGACAACTTTCCGAAAATTAGATAGACTTGTATCTGCTTTTAAAAAAGTTTTCAGAAAAGCACCATTGAGAGTAGCTCTTTGCAGGGAAAAACTTCCATCTTTGTCACTGCCTCGCTCTCCAGTAATAATTAGATAGGGAACATGGTTGGAAGCTACTAATTTTTATGCAGAGAATTTCGATAGTTTTCAAAATTTCATTACATGTATAAATGACGATGCTCGAAGTATTTCTGAGTGCAAGGAAGTAATACAAATTCCAAATTTAAAAAATCAGTTGTACTTTTTCAGGAACACTTTGGAAATTTGCCGAAACTAATAATTTATATTGAAAATCAAAATCTCAAATTAAATGATGGATTAACCACAATTCGATGTGACTATTAATATCAGAATAATTGAAACATACATGAGTAGGTAAACCCCACCAGTTTTGTATAATACAAAGGTATTTTTAATAATATAAAATATTATTAAAAATCTGGTGTGAAGAACACAAATACAGGTTCACTATTAATATTTTCCGTAGTATGAGTGAAGGCACAAACAAAATGCAGTTTCTAGAGGGATGGCTGTGCCACCCTTGGAAGGGCGTCGTTACTTCACATTGGTTATGTGGACGGGGCGAGGTACTTCGGCTATCTGACAACAGGCAGCGCTGAATTTACTTCTACGCTCGGTCTGGATAATTTCTGTGATGTGGCAATGTGGTTCTTTTTTGTGAATGCTTCTGAAGATATTATTTCTCCAGCAGGGGCGTACCGATGAATCTGTAGAAATGCGAAATACGTATCTACGTTTCTGGGGAGGGATATGTTCGGACACATTCACAAAAATATTAATAGCGAACCTGTATTTGTGTTCTCCACACCAGATTTTTAATAATATTTTATATTATTAAAAATACCTTAGACTATTAATAATTTGTGAAAAATATTTTCACCGAGTAACTTCGGATTGCCGAAGACCACAAAAGTAAGAAGCAGTTTTTAATAGAAATCCAGATTTAATAACATTGCGGCAATTGTGTATGGGGACAATGCCTCAAAATCTATCTGCTAAATACGCTGAAATAAAAGAATATTTCCAGTATGCACCTATAACCAGTTGCTGTGTAGAAAGGATGTTTTCTATCTACAAGGATGTATTTCATTTAAAGAAAACAAATTTTACAGAAGAGAACTTTGAGAAAGTATTGCTAGTTAATATTAATTACTCGTTTACTCAACTTGAACTACAAAATTAACAAATAAAAATGTATTTCATATTTTATAGATCACCACCCGTTTGTTTTCCAATTATATAAATAAAATTTAAACTCTTAAGTTTCAATAGTCCCCGTGGGCGATGAGTCATCGGCCTCTCGTGTCCGGTCCCTATTAATTAGTAAACATGTATAAAACACTGGCTCGTACTTCTATTTAAATCGCAGATACACTGTAATATTATTAACTGTTTAACTAAAAATGTTTATAAATTTCTCAAGATATCTATATTTAATTTAAAAGGTAGTATATCGTTCTTAATGAAAACCTCTTTACTTACTTTTCATCTATTGAAATATTTGGTGCAGAATTCACACTGTTTTTTTTTTCAAATCTACCAGATCTGTATTGTATTTTTCATAATTATTACGTTCTAATCACTTTGGTTCGATCTTTAAATCATAATAATTGCGTTGCTCCTCCCTATCATTTTGACCTCTTTATTACAGTTATAATGTTGTAATTGCAATGTAGTTCAATTGTAATTAGGTTATATCCTAATAAATAAGTATTTAGTAAATTTACCTAAGTGAAACAGTTCAAAGCAAGGCCGCATTTGATATCATTAAAAAAGCGTATAATTACTAAAGACTTCCCGATCAACGTATACATAAATTAATTTTCGCATTGTAGTTATGTAAAATACAGCACGATGTATTTTTTAAGCTTATTAACGTGTTTTTTTTTAATACAATTTCATTTTAGACAAATTACATTTTAAAACGTTCGTTGGTAAGTACACTTATATACTAATGGAAATTTCGATTACATCATTCGGACTTTACCTTGACTTTAGCGATTTAACATTTTCTGCCTGCCTATTGGCGTATACAACAATAACAAAAGCAACAGCTAATAGTTGTTTACTAAATCACGTTGTTCACTTTCATTTGCACATATCAGTAGATCAATTAAATTTCTTGTTACTTTCAATTGCGGAGGCTAAATTAACATATAATTTCCTCGAAATCGAAAGATTGTTACTGGCCTAACACAAACGGTAAATAACACGTTTGAGAATAAAGCCTAGGCAAAATAAATTACTGACAACATAATTAGACTTATTTCTAACTAAATAATCAATTTATTCTTTTGTAAACCCGCAAGATGATTTAAATGAAACTTAATACAGTCTATTATTTTACCTTGCAAACAAAACAGGTAATAAATTAGCAAATATTTTCATAGAAGAACGTTATTTTCATTATTACGGAAATAGTTTTTTGTGTACTTTGTTCCCATTTGACTTCTTGTTAATGTTAGGTAATATAAATTTATATATGTCGTTATAAAATCGCTTTATCAATCTGGAAACGCAGATATTTTTCTAAGAATTAATACTTAAAATCCATTATAAATGTACATATATATATATAAGGAGGACGTTTTATATACCGCCTGATTCTGAGCAAACGCAACGGCCTGAATGTACGAATATTTCTCCCGCTCCGAATAAAAATCCCCTGAATGCGGTAAGCCAACTCCTCGCGCCAACTTAATTGGCGCTTGCTATATGTATGACATCGATGTTAAGCCAATCACAAAACAGTCTGTTGCTAAACCCCCTCCTCGCGCCAACTTAATTGGCGCTTGCTATATGTATGACATAGATGTTGACGCGCCTACAGCATTCAGGGGAATTGTATTCGAAGCGGGAGAAATATTCATACATTCGGATCGTTGCGTTTACTCAGAATTAGGCGGTATACATATATACCATGTGGCCGCGTGCGTCTGCACTATAGGGAAACCTGTAGTGTAAGCAAAACACACAGAGGTGTCCGTGTGTTAGAACGGTAAAGAAGTAGACGCAATGTTCCAATGGATTACAAGAGAGTCTAGTATTTCGCATATCCCTATGATGCAGTCGTATTTGTCCAATAAATTCACATTTAGACGGTGTAGCCGCGCAAGCGCGTTAGCTGTCGCTCCCGCATATGGGTGTTAGTTGCAATGTTTATATCGTCAAGGGAACTACTCGCTCACAATATTTAATAAACCGCGTTGTTGGTGTACGTAACGGTCATTTAAAAAATGGAGTATTATACACCGGAGCAAAAACTCTTTATGATTAAACAATTTTACGGTGGTAATTCCGCGGAAGTAACTCGAGCTTTATTTGCAGCTAATTACCCTGAAAGTCAAATTCCCAATGCAAGCACCATTCGTAGGACAGTTAATCGATTCGAAACTACATTTTCTTTGGTAACTAATAAAAATAAAGTTGTTCCGGATAAGAATGTAAGTGATATAAAAATTCGAGTATGTGCTTTAGTCGAAGTAAATCCCACTATGTCGTCTCGACAAATTGCCCGCGAATCAGGTATCTGTAAAACAACGGCTCAAAAGATTTTACGTACTAATAAATATCGTTCATTTAAGAAGTAAATATTTTATTTTTAAGTATTTTATTATTGTTAAGTTTTTAGAGTGTAATACTACTATAATACTAAATATTATTTTCGTTAAGAAGTTTTTTTATGTTAAAGTCTAGTAGTTCTGTTTGTTTTTTTGTTGTTTATGAAGCTGTGATGAGTTACTTCACTAAGATGTTATCTGTGATTATCTGATGCTTCAAACAACTGCAAATATTTACTTCTATCGGGAACACAATACCTCCTACACTGCTTTTCACTTGATTTGCCTACGAATACATTTATACGTATAACTTATAATACGCCCGCTGTCGGTGTGGCAATTCAAGTTGGCACGCCCATTATAGTCGACCAGTAGTTACTAATACATGCATCGCGCTATCGATGGCGGCCACACTGTATATATATATATATATATAAATATAATATTTTCGTGACCTTGGTATGATAAGGTAAACTTAATAAGTCGGCGATTAAATGTCTGGTTTATTACTTCAAAGTATATATATTTAAAACAACCTATTTTTATATCCTTGACAAAGGCATCATTGCCGAAACATGTAGGGTTGTTTTAAATATATATACTTTGAAGTAATAAACCAGACCTTTAATCGCCGACTTATTAAGTCTACCTTATATATATATATATATATATATATATATATATATATATTCTTAGAAGCAAACTATGAATAAAGGCCTATTATTTTCAATCCGATTTTGTAAACAAAAACAAAATTATTTTATGTTTTACAACACAATGGTCAAATACATATTGACCATACAATTCTAATTAAGACTTTCGTTATAACTACCATTTATAATAACTGCATTTATACATACTAATTGGTAATGTTAAAATAATCCAATATTAATGCAGCAGAAAAGCAGAACTCGAGTTCAAAATCAACCAAGCAAAATATATGAAACTGAGAAATAGGGTCAGAAGCAAAATTCAAGATATTTTAAATTACATGAGTGATATAAAACTAAAATAAGATTAGAGACTGCGATAGCATTTATGTATCTGGAGGTTCTAATATGAAATTGAGGTCATAACGAAGAATAAGTATACCTAACAATCTTCAAAAGTAATAGCTGACGAATTGTAGAGCCAAAGAAAGTAAACTAAAGCAATATTATAAAATCTATATAAAACTAAAGATTATCTTCACCTGAACATGTGGAATACGAATAATAAATAATCAATAAAATTTAGCAAAGATTAGTTTCGATGAAAAAAAATTAAAGATTTTAAAGGAAATCAAACAGACCTAGAATAGCATAATAGAAAAAAATGCAAAACTCTATCACTTTGTAGAATCAACAACAAGTACAATTAAAAAGACGAAAAACTACAATGTTAGAACATCTGAAAAGACTAGGTGACAAAAGAGAAATAAAAATAAAACCGTCAAATGGAAAGAGAAAAGGAGACCGTGACAAAATAGGAGAAGAATGTTAACGTAGTTCTAGGAGAACAACAAATTTAGAGCTCGAGGGAAGAGCCAAAAATGGAAAAAGTGAACGGAACTAACAAAGAAATGATTTATAGTATACAATAGGTGGAAAAAATTACGGAACTGCAGAAATAAGCGAGAGAATCAAAGTTGGAAACAGAGTGTACTGGAGATGCCACAAACTATTAGAAAATAAAAGCCTCAGCAAAGCAACAAAAATCCAAATAATATAAAGTAGCGATACCACCAGTAATTACATATTGCTATGAATAGTGGTTTTGATTTTGGTAACACCACTATTCACAACCAATCTGTCCAGCGTAGATATTCAGTCGGTTTATTTTCAAGATGAGACTGCTTTTCCCTCAGGGTTCCAATCGGAAAACGTGGTTTTTCTCTTCTACAAATTTATAATGCGCCAGTAAAAGAGTATTGACAAATGTTATACTTATATTTCACTTTAAGTTACTTGTAATCTTTTATATAAAGTTAAATAATAGTCACAATATAAAATTTAAATGAAACTTTAATACACAAATAAAAAAAATTAAAAAGAAAATCTTTATGAAGTATAAAGACTAATATTGCGTCATTAAACAATATTATTAAGGTAAAAATATCGTATGGAAGTGACCGCACATACGATAAAAAACTTCCTTAGTAACAGCCGATCAAAAAGTAAAACTAATAAATTACAAAGATGCTTTTTAATTTCTCCCACAAGAAACAAAATAAACAAACAGATGTGACAGCCCGAAACAAACTCTAACGCATGTGCAAACACATGAAAAAAATATGCCCTTGATATTCCAAGCGTACAAAATTTTAAAGTTACAGAAATGTTTTTTATACTAGAAATTTTAAAAAGCCTTCTTTGTCATTTATATCAAATATCCACGATTATAATATATATCAAAACGATAATAAAAATACAATAGAATAATACAGTATTTAACTCTTTTAAATAATTAGAAATCTTTTAAATAATATATATATATATATATATATATATATATATATATATATATATATATATTACTTACATAAAGACTATATTCATATAAACTCGAGACACGTGTACGTAAGAAAGTGTTAAAAATAATAAACTTACGAGATTCAACAAACTCGTAAATAAAACGGTAATGATATACTCAAGCACAATACCACAATTAACTCAAAAACAAAAACCGAAATTACTAAAACAAAGATAACGATTTACCTTTCAATAAGCACGACTTCCTTACTACACTCTATACTTGTGTCTGCGGATACAGCAACGCAAAACGGCTTGCTTCAACTGCGCAAGTCAAAAATATATATAAGTTCAAAATAAATGTGCATTCATAAATAATAAAAGTTTTCAAAATATTTGCGGGGAAAAATCTATAGCAATATGTAACAGAAACAAACAAAGACCGAGAAAGGCTTAGAGTATTAGAAAGGATGATCCTAAGAAAAATCCTGAGACCAAAGAGGATATGAAGGCAGGTTGGCACACTCGTGAACTTCGAAGTTGGAAGCTTGATGGACGGCGAAGACATAGTAAGTTACATAAAAACCCAGAAGATGGGATGGTTAGGACACAAATAAAGGAGATCACATGATGAAATCATAAGAAAAATAACAAACTGGCGGCTTGCGGAAACCAGACCAAGGACAGGAAATAATGGAGAAAAACGATCGGCAACTCAAAAACGAACGGAAAACTGTGAAAAGGAGTAGGTAAGCAAGCATGGACCTATCCACCGCGAGAACCGGATCAATAGACTTTTTGAACATAGGGGATCTATGCACCCAGATGGTGCGTCCTACATATATATATATATATATATTAAAAATAATAGATTTTTATTGGTTTTAGCGACCTTTTATTGAATTTAGATGTTTGTTTACGACGTTTCGACTTATATCAATTCAGTCTTTTTCAAGCATCTGGAAACAAGAATCATTACAATGAACATGAGAACTGTGTTTGTTTTGTGTGATATAACAATTAAATTAACAATTTTAAATTTAAAATTATATTAAGAAATGAATTACGAATTAGGTTAGTGTTTTACGTTGAAAATAAAATAACATTAAATTAAAATAGCTTAGAATGGTAGGGGGACATTTATGTGATTAATGTCTGTGTGAATTAATTGGAGACTTAACAATTATTAACAATTTTAAGTTTAAAATTAGATTAAAAAATGATTACAAATTGAGTTAACATTTAACGTTGAAAATTACATAAAATTAAAATAAAAATAGCTAAAATGAACAGGTAGGGAGACATTAAGGTGATTAACAAACTGTATGACTGATTGGAAAGTTGAATTACACTACAATAAGTAAAGAGAACAAAGAAAAGACAAATAAAACTCACATTTGTTGTTTGTTTTTGTTTTACACGGGTACGCATTCATGTGACACATGTGTTTGGACATCCGGGACCAATTTTCTTAGAACGAACGTGCTTGCGCGGATTTTGTAAGTGAACTATACTTTAGTTTTCGGGGGTTTAATTTCTGTTTTTTTGAATGAGCATGGTGGTCAGGACTGTATTTAGGGGTATAAGTTAACGTTGTTATTTCTAATGGGAGCTATTTTTTTCCCGTTTTTGTCTTGTGAGTGCAGGGGGGTTTTTTTGATTTTTCTATTATTTTATGAGAGGGTAATAGAGTTTTGAAAGCCCATCGATTTCGTTTCTGTCGTTGATTGTTTTGCTATTTTTGAAAATGTGTATCATTTCTAAGACCTCTCTAGCTTTTGTGTTCTTTTTTGTGTTATTACTTTGGTGTTTTCAAAATCAAAATTATGTTTTAGTGTCAATTGGTGTTTTTTTAAAGCAGTTTGATTTTTTGCGTATTTGTGACCTTTCAATCTTTCTTGTAGTAACTGTTTTGTTTGGCCTATGTATATTTTGTCACAGTCTTTGCAGGGTATGTTGTATATTGTGTGTGGTTGTTTTAGTGTAGGTGTTGAGTCTTTAAGTTTGGTGTGTAGGAATTTTAGGTTTTTACCGCTTTGGTGTGCTATTTTAAAATTAAATGGTTTGAATATATTGTCTAATTTTTCGGATAATCCAGTTATATAGGGTGTGGGGATATATGTGAATTCATTGGTTTTTTTTGTTATTGTTTTGGTTGTTTGTTTTGTTATAAATTTTATTGAGTCTAAGTTTTATAATTATTTGTATGAATTGTGGTGGATAGTTGTTTTCTGACAAAATTGTTTTAACTTTATTTAGTACTGTTGGTCTGAAAATTGGGTTTGTGAGATTTAAGGCTCTGTCTACTAACGCTGTTACTACATTTTTTTTGTGGGCTAGGGGTTGGTTAGAAAAAAAGTTTACATATCTGCCGGAAGCGGTTGGTTTAGTGTACCATTTTGTTTGTATGTTGTTTTTTGTTCTTGCCAGTGTTAGGTCTAGGTAGTTTATGGAGTTGTTTTTTTCTATTTCAATGGTAAACTTTAAATTTGGGTGGAAATTGTTGAAACTATTTTGTATATTGTTTATTTCATTTTCTGGTAGTAACATTATGCAATCATCGACATATCTTTTGAAAAAGGTTGGTTTTGTTTTCAGGGATTTTATAACATTTTCTTCGATGTGCTCTAGTACTAATTGGGCTACTACGCTGGATATAGGTGCTCCCATTGCTAGTCCTTCAATTTGTTTGAAAAATTTGTTGTCGAATTGAAAATATGTGGAAGTTAAAGTTAGTTCTATTGCTTCTAGGAAATCTATTAGTGGTAAGTCTGTGAAATTTTTGATGGA
Organism: Melolontha melolontha; assembly: GCA_935421215.2. Lineage (NCBI taxonomy): Eukaryota > Metazoa > Arthropoda > Insecta > Coleoptera > Scarabaeidae > Melolontha > Melolontha melolontha. Next base: position 158,283,913 of record OW285237.1, on the reverse strand, counting down.
GTCCCATTTTTCTGTGATTACTTTTTTGGCCATATATATATATATATTGATAAGATGCTAGCTGTGGTGTGATTGTGTTTTAATAGTTAACTTATATTGAGCGCCAGTGATTAAATTAATCACAATTATTAAACTGCGTCCTCTGTACACATAAAAAGGCACTAACTGCAGTCGAAGAGCAAGATAATTAAGTAAATAAAATAATTACTCCCTTCAGGGTTCTAAGTCGGTCTTGAACTATCTCCTTTTTGGTAATTTGGTATAAATAAAATGCTAAACTCATCAATTAAACGTTAACAAATAATACGACAGTATGAAATGATTAAAAAAAAATATATTGAGCTAAAAAATAGAAATATGTAACAAACATATGATATGAACTAGTGTTTATAGTAAAAATAATGAACTTAACCTACGTGAATCTAATATGTTGTATTGAATAATATATTTGTGGACAAAACTACGTTACCTAACAAATAAATATATTGCTTATATGAATCTGGTGAGTACCACTGACTTATTTTACATGGTAAACTATACTTATAGCAATAAATCTTAGTAAAAACGATGTTTAAATATTAAAAATCGAAGTTAAAGCAAGTTAGATTCTCTTATTCTGAATTGGCTTATTATAATGTGATTTTAATACGTATTGATAGAATAAGTTGGACGTCAAGAACCTGTGTTTCACTGGATATACGGCGTTGGATCTGGCTGGGCTCGTAGCTATGTATTTCCAAGTCCGGTGTTCTAAAACTTGGTCTCGGGTTGCCTCTGATAGTTCTCCCAATTGACCCACGCTTCACCGCTGGAACACTGGTGATGATGCTATGGACGATTGTCGGTGTATCTTCGATGATAGCAGACTCGCTTATACGTCAGCAGGTTGGCCGTTTAATTATGCTTCTATTTTGTGCACTTTGGATGTTGTATTTAAAGATTTGTTAAAATAATTGAAATTAAAACTTGGACATTACGTAAAAAAATACAGCCATCGGTTGTAAAATTCAATATCTCTCCGCGTCCCTCGTTATTCTTTTATTCTCACCGCCTATTTTAATGTATACAAATAGCCTCGAAATTTAATTATCCCAACATCGCTTTGTGTTTATATTTTAATTGATATTACATTCTTAACTTAATCATAACATTTTATTAATAATTTTCAAATACGGTTTGTCTTCGGGTGAATGCAGGTTATGTTGTTGTTATGAATTTCTAGATGTATTCATTTGTGTTCAATCTAAATTTTAAAAGAGGGCGTGTCTAATCGGTATCAATACAATACTTCAATGTAAATAAATTAGATACCGTTATTTACGCGCGAATAATTTGAATTATGAAATTTGAATTAGAAATATAATAATAAGTTATAAAAGTAAAAATAAATTGATTTGTATTACTGTTTTCGTTGTATTAATTTATTTACATGTTGATACTAATTTTACAAGCAAAATTCGTCAATTTCACCCTAATTAGTTATTAGTAATTAGTATTAGTAATTAGTTATAAGTATTGTTCCATCTGTTCCTCTAATTCAGAAGCTGATTTATGGGTGCTACATGAACCATAACAATATATATATATATATATATATATATATATATATATATATATGTTAAAAGACATGTCATCTGTAAAATACCATGTCGCGATTGCTAACTACATAGGCCAAACTAACTCCAAAACAGACAAAACTGCTTTATTTACGCACAAACTACAACGCGATCACCATTTCTATTTTAGAAACACACAATTAAAAAAAGAGTACACCAAATATACAACACTGCAGACACCAATAAAAATTTGAACAATGACACAACATACATCATACATCACGATTCCATATGTTCCACAACTATCAGAAAAAATTAAATACACTTTCAAAAAATATGATATAGCTACAACATATAAATTTAGTAGTACTAATAAACATTTATTTTCAAAACTTAAACCTAAAATAGAAAAAAATCGAGAAACACATATCATATATAAATTATCATGTCGCGATTGCGATAGTTACTACATAGGCCAAACGAAACAATATTTATACAAAAGAATTCAAGCCCAAAAATACTCTAAAGCAGACAAAACTGCTTTATCTACACACAAACTACAACGCGATCACCATTTCGATTTTGAAAACACACAGATAATTGATAAAGAACAACACATAATGAAAAGAGAAATTAAAGAAATGATTAGTATTAAACAGGAAAAAAATTCAATTAACAACAGAAATGATATAAATAATTTAAGCAGTATATACTATAACTTAATTGTGTAACGATCTGCAATTTACCATCATAATATTTTTTTTTGTTATATAATTATATATCTTAAGTTATTTAAATATCAATTACATTTAAATATCAATTACATTTAAATATCATATACATTTGCTTATCATGCTGACTGTTCCGTGTTTTGATTCCTGTCTTGTTGTCCGAGTAGGTTTTCGTGGTTTTCCTTCTCGTTTAAGGCGAATGCCGACAACTTTGCATCTTAAGACGCTCCACGGGCGCATACATAATAATAACTCATGTCTTGCTTTTCCCTGTTTTTGTTGTCTATCTGTTTTTTGGAATACTAAGGCATTTATTATTATAATTCAATTGGAATGTATCTATGAATAATTTTATCCATCGCAACTCAATTATATGACATTTGTATACTGTCATTTATATTTTATATCCTTGATAAAGGCATCATGGCCGAAACATGTAGGGTTGTTTTAAATATATATACTTTAAAGTAAAGCCAGACCTTAAATCGCCAACTGATTGAATTTACTATATATATATATATATATATATATATATATATATATATATATATATATATATAAATATATTATACATACCTTCTGAATTGATAGAAAATATCAATTTGTTTTTTGTTGTTGTTATGTTATCGTGGTATTCCCTAAATCCGTACAAAAGTTTTGAACTGGTGGTTTTCAGATGTAGCAAATTATCATAATTTTAATATACAGCATTCATTTTAAAATAGTAAAAAAGTTCCTTTTTAAATTGAATAAATTAATACAGGTACGGTCAATTAATAACATTATATACATATTTGAATAAATTTATTTTAAATTACTGAGTATTAAGATAATATAATTAATAATTCTGTAGCATTTAATAGATGTCATCTATTAAATGCTAGGATAAATCCAAGAATTTTACAATTCCTGCATTTTATATTCCAGGAATATTCTTAATATGTTTTTAACCTCAATAATTCCATGTATTATATAATATATTAATCTATACTTGTACACACGCGTTATTATTATTAAGAATATGATAAGTGCTGACTTACTTTCTCAAAATATAATAACGGGGACTTTTTCTAAATGTCAGATTCGTAAAAATTAACGAATCAACATTGAAATTAAATAAAAATTCCCTTGAAGAATTATAAATTAAAGAATAATTGCTATAGTAAATAAACAATTTGCATATTTAATATAGACAACTAGATAACTCATCCAATATTGTACTTAACAAGTAAAGTCTAACTAGTTTTACGGCGTTGTAACCAATATCTGAACAATGAATTAAATCTTTCAAATTTTTTAAATATTTTATATTTCATAATAAAGATATATTTATTTAAATTGCAACAAAGAAAGAAACCAAAATAATGATTTAAACATATGTTCAGATTATGAGTTTTCTAATAATAATAATAATAATAATAATAATAATGATAAAAAGTTGAAACGATATAAAATCTGTGATACCCGACGGCAGCAAAATAGACTATTTACTAGAAATCAAAAATTATTCCATCGTAGTTCGAATGATTGAAATTCTGAAAAACAGATTCATTTACCAACAAGGACAAAATATCATATTATTGGTCTATAATTTGAATTACACCGGCGCAACATAGAAATACAAAATGACTGATGAAAGAAAGAAAGTAAGTAACGTCAGAACAATGATAAACTGGCGGATTTATTAAGAGCATGCGAAAAGTTCAATTCAAAAAACATTGAATTGGAAAGCGCCTGGGCCAGATAAAATACAAAATTTCTGGCTAAAAATATTTACTTCAACGCACTTACAACTTGCAAAGTGCTTCCAGTCATTGCTAGAACAGCCAGAATTTGTGACGGAGGGAGCCACCTTCTTAACTCCTAAATCGAGTGCATTTACGAAAGATCCCTCTAAGTACAAACCAATACCTCACTCGTGGTGGTCGGAAATTCTTAAACTATATAGGATTGAGAAGCATGTTATCAATTTTCTTAGCTACACCATGGCTAAAGTAGAAAACAAATATGTTGTGAAAAATCCGTACAGAAAGTATAGATGCAGGTAAGATCATTATTAAAAGAGGCATATTTCAGGAAACGCTTTGAGTCCACTGTTATTTTGTTTAGCTTTAAAACCACTAACAACTTTACTAAATTCTCAAAATAAGGGATATAATTTACAACACCCTGTTACACAAATTAGCTACGTTTGGTACATTGATGATCTTAAGTTGTATACTAAGAAAAGAATCATCTTCACGATCTCCTAAAGTTGCATGGAAAAGGGGCAATAACATCGTGGGTGCGAAGTGGAAGGGGGACAAGTACTAGTTCTTGCGATTAAAAACAACCACTTTTATAAATACCTTGACTATTTGCAGGCTAGAGAAATATAACACAATTTTGCAAAGAAATCAGCGAGAGATCAATACGTCTCTCGACTGCGATCGTTATTGAAAACCAGAACGTTGGCAAGAAATATGTCCAAGGCAATCAACAGCTTTGCAACACTTGCTCACTTATGCGTTTGGAATAATTGGCTTGACAGTTACTGAACTTGAAGCAATCAATATGAAGACAAGAGTAGAAGCCAGAAGATAAAGAATTCATCACCCACATAGTGCAGTAGAAAGGTTCCAGCTGCCAAGAAGAGAAGGCGGTAGGAAAATATCTAGTGTTTATTCCAGAGTGTTTATGCGCAGGTAAGTAATTTACGACAATACTTCCTGGAAAAGTTGAAAGAAAGTAGATTATATCATGCGATTACTCAAATAGACAATTTTCCGCCCCACAAACTAATTAACGCACAATTCAATCCATCCACAAGAATTTTAAATGTATTCCAACATAGAGAGAGAAAATTCTTTCTTTGGAGACTGTGGTTAAGTAAAAACTTAAAAGGGTATATAACCCCTTACCACAATTATTAATCGTATCCTAAATACGTATTTCGACAACTAAGTTGTCATCATTAGTAGGTAAAAACCACTAATTAAAAAGTCGCACATGGGGCACAGTAAAGCTAGCGAACCGCTTACGCAAACAACTACTTTACACCGCGTCCACGTATAGACTAAATTTAAACATTCGTATCGAAACTACGAAACGGTCGCAAAATCACTTACCTCTAAGGAAAAAAAGGTCTACACATATGTTTAGTCTCCGAGTTGAAATATGTCGAATGAAAGGACGGCAAACATTCCTATCTTAAGGGAAACGGCACTATAAACATGTCCTAATAACTTCAATTTTAAAACGACGATGACACACTTATGGTAATAAAAATGAAAAGAGACAGCTGAAATTCCTTTGACCAACTTCAACCCTGTAATCGATACGTTGTGCAGTGTGGTCAAAGCGTGGTTGGCGACATTTGATTTATCCGGTCTATTGTATTTAATATGTGATATGTGTTCTTTAAAATGGGTTATTATTGGTCGTTTAGTTTGGCCTATATATTTCAAATTACAATCCTCACAACTAATTTCGTATATACCTGATTTCGAATTGAAATTAACTCTATCTTTAGTATTCCCTAGGAGACTTTTGATAGTGTTTTCGGACCGAAAGGCTACCTGGAGACCTCTTTCTTTCACAACTTTATTAATGTTTTTCGTGACGGGGTGGTATGGTAAACACATGTACTTTTTCTCCTGGTTACTTTGAGATATGAAACTTGTGGATTCGCGGATTGTATTTTTTATTTTTGTTTTTCTAATTAATTTATTGATTATTTCTATGTCAAAGCCATTGTATGTCGCAATATTTTTAATGAAATCCAGTTCTATTTCATATCTCTCTTTTGTTAACGGAAAATTTAGTAACCGATTGACTAAGAAATTACAGGAAGCTGTCTTATGTTGATAACTATGATTTGAATCCGCGGTGATGAATCTATTAACGTTTCTTTCCGGAAAATATCGATTTCTATTTTATGTTTATTTCTAATGAGTAAAGTATCTAAAAATGGTATCTTGCCATTGTGTTCCTTTTCCACTGTAAATTTAATCGCCGGAAATTTCAAATTTAATTGATTAACAAACATGTCTAATTCGCATTTCCGTGTATCAAAAATCGCGGGAATGTCATCTACATACCTAATCCAGACTCTCGGGAAATATTTAGCGTTATTTTTAAATTCTACTTCAAATTGACTCATGAATAAATTGGCTATGAAAGGAGATAGGCAGTTACCCATTGTTGTGCCTTGTTTCTGTTCTTAAAATTTTTCTCCTACTTGGAAACAATTTTGCGCCATGCACAGAGTTGTCAATCTCATGTATTCTTTTATTTTTGAAGGTTCAAAGTTATTCTTGTGGAGCAAGCTTTCTAAATATTTCATAGTCTCTGGAATAGGTACCGAGGGGAATAAAGACGTTACATCGAATGAAACTAAAATTTCCCCGGTTTCCAGTTCACAATCTTTAATTAATTTAACAAATTCTAAGGAATTACTGACTGACAAATTTTCTGGTTTAACGGGTAGATTTTTAAATTCATTCACTAACCATTTGGAAATCAAGTAAGTCGGTGAGTTGATACCTGAAACTATAGGTCTCATCGAGTTACCTGGTTTATGTATCTTCGGTAAACAATACATTCTTGGTACTACAGGATTACTAACATTCAATTTATACTTTTGGGTAAAAGTTATTAAAATTTGACATTTCTTAATCGCGTCTTTTGAGTCACTAATCATTTTAGGTAACGGATTTCTCTTGATTTCTACATACGGCCCTTCGGCAATTAATTTTTTGACTCTTTGAAAACAGTCGGTTTTGTCCATAATTACTAACTTGTTCCCTTTATCTGCTTTTAGGTAAAAGCAGAGAGAGATTGAAAAATAAATCTTTTCATGGTAAATATCCGTTAAAAATTGAATATGAAAATTCTATCACCTTAGCATCGTAGACGTAGTAACTTGTAAGTAACTTGTTTGCAGAAACAGAGAGATTTATAGCCACCAACTAGGATCAAGTCAATCCAACGCGGTCCTATAGGAAAAAAAATTCTTAAGGAGAATTTATCTAACATTAAACATCGCGTATGCGTGGATAAGGAAAAACAATTAATAATTTGATGGCAAGATGCACTTGCCCCTAAACAATATCTTGAGAGACACAACAAGGTTGCGAAAATAATAAAACAGCTACTCAGACAGAAGCACTTGCCATATTCTGAAAATGTGCCATATTATTAATATGAATTACCTTCAGTTTGCGAATAATGAGGACGAAAACTCCTGATTATATTGGAACCGTCAAATAATAACAGACAAACCAGTTTCTAACAATATTCCTAATATAATACTCACATCAAGGAAGGACGAAGTAACGTATATCATTGATATTGCTGTTACGCTAGCAAATAATACTGCGAGGAACTGCAGTGAGAAGATAAATAAATATTTACCTCTCAGTGATGAAATAAAAATTATGTGGAAGATGAACCAGGTCGTAATAGCTCCAATTAGGATTGACACAACCGGAGAAATTCCACATAAATTACATAAGTCCATAAATATTTTGGATCTCCATCAGAAACTTTTTCTTAAAATGCAGATAAGTGTTTTGTTAGACACGGCTGCAATAATACACCGCGTGCTAAACTGATGTTTGTGTATATATATATATACATTTGTTTGTGTGTATATGGATATGTGCAAACATGTGCTAGTGTATGTATACATATATATGTATACACGGGGGGGGGGGGGGATGTTAACATGAATATAATAATATATGGAACTTTTAATACAATAGAATGATAATTGTGCCAAACACCTTGTTTAAATGAACCGATGGCTTAACATACTGGCAACCAAGAACAAATTGAAAGTTCTGGAAAGAACTAATTAACTAATTTTAAAATTACCTGAAAAGAAAAATAAATCAAAAACAAATTTCAGGTGTATGTCTATCAGCGTTATGACACATTAGTCATATTAGTGATACGAGGGATATTTTTTAAACAATAAACAAAATACTGAAAATATCATTAAAATATATTTATTTTCACATTCTACATACTCGTACTTTCATCTACTTTCCTACACAATTTCTATTTTTGTTTAAACATTTGTCATACAGTTCTACAAGCTTTTGAATTTCGATGGCAAAAAAATCTGCCACCTGTGAAGAAGTCCACTCCATTACTGCAGTTTTCACTTATTCGTCGTCGTCAAACCGTTGACCGCCAAGAAACTCTTCTAAAACAAGTGAAAATCACTGGGTGCAAAGTCTGGACCGTAAGCTGGATGTTCCAGTTGTTCCCATTCAAAATACCTGATTAGATCTTCTGTTTGTGTATAAACAGATGGCCTTGCACTGTTATGGAGCAAGATCGATCACACCGGAAGGCAGTAGGCCACGCCGCTTGTTTTGAACGGTACTCCGAAAATCTCTTAATGTCCCTCAATACGCATAAGAATATTGTTGTGCCTCTCGGCATAAAATCTACTAACAAGAGCCCTTTCCTGTCACAAAATACAGTTGTCATAATCTTTTGTGCTGAAAGTGTCTATTTGGTTTTCATTCTGGTTGGCGACGATGTATGTCACCATTCAATTGACTGTTGCTTGGATTCAGGAGTCATGTGAGACACTTAAACCTCATCGATGTGGTCCAAAAATTTATCTCCTTCCTGATCATATCGAGTCAAAAACGATAAAGCACACCCCAATCTTTTTGTTTCATGATCGTCAGAAAGCAGCCTTGGTACCCACCGACAACGCAATTACCGATATTTCAGCTTCTCCGAAATAATGGTTACAAAACTTACTTTCAAACCTGTGGAAAATCAATTAATAACTTTGAAATCATGAATCGTCATTTCTCTCGAATTTCGTTGTCCACTTCAAGAACCAAATCTTCAGTTATCGGACAAGGTCGGTCAAGACGTGGCCCATTATGCAAATTAACCCATCCGTCAATGAACATTCCCACACACTTTCGAACTTTACTGTCATCGATAGCATTATCACCGTAAACTTAAAAAATCTGACCTGCTTTCAACTTTCTTGCACTCAAGAATCGAATTACAGCTCGTGTCTCAGTCAGCGGGCGACTCACTTTTCTTAAACATTATCAACTTCTACAGCTCGGCACACAGACAAACGTTACCGCTACAAATAGCGTCTAAACGCGCGCAAACCATGTTGGGGCAGATGCGCGCTGTGGCGATCGCGCGTCATTCTCACTCTCATTCACAAGCGGACTTTGTTATGTATCAGGGTCCATAGAAATTTCGCACAATGTACATTTATTTTATTTATTCAAACGTAACGGCAGATTGTGTCGCAAAAGTAATTCATCCGACTAGTACCGATAAGTGTAAAAACTTTATTTATGAAATAAGTACTTAAAAGTTTTCTGTGAACCCCGATCTAGCAAAATGCAGTGAGAAGCATAACTGAGATATCTCGTAATTTCAGCATATTTCAGCTTGCTCCTGACATAGGCAAATGGAGAGACTTCTGAAGATTAGGATCTCTATCACTAAGTATTTAGAAACCCGCATTAGAAAATTCAGCATGAACATGAGAAGTTACACAGTCAATCCAGTCTGGCAATAAATTCCAAATTCCCGCAACGTAGATTCCTCATGTTCACAAGCGATTGCATTCCATGAGCAACTCGGTCTGGCTGACTCCAATGGATGGCTTTAACTATAACCCTAATCAAGAAAATGTTGTACAAATTTCTGGCTCAACTACGACGTATGGAACTCAAGTTAATAGCGAATATTGTTTGTCAACTGTTGATGGAGAACCGCTTCAATATATTGGATATGTCACTAAACCATAACTTTGTCCGATGCCAGGTATAACCTCAAAGATCGATGTAATTTCTCAGGTTCTAGCTAGATTCTAGTCGATGTAAATGAGTACTTTGAAGTAAAACTCCAAGGCATCACTTCTCAACCTTAAGTGACGATATTAAAAGGAGGTCACGAAATATCCTAAACAATAATGAAAAATTATTTTATGAACAAAAATCATTTATTATAAACATTTTACTTACAATACGTACACATGTAAAAAAAGGTATTTTTCCACGGTCGGGAGTAGAAATCAGTTTCTATGACATCAAAATTAAAACAGAAGTAGTCGATTATTCCCAAGGGAGTATAATGCTCCCAAGGGAGTTTACATTATGGAGAACGTTTGTGATTCATGCAAAAAAAAGATAACATTGAAATTATTTATTGGCATTTAAATTAAATGTTACATTTGTACAATTTTCAAAATTAATATTAGAAAGAATATTACTATCGCTTACATTTACAGTTTTTGTGATTGCCCTAGTAGTGGTACCTACTAAAACCTGATTAGCAATTTTGGTCTTATTTTCAATGGAGTTCTCGACATAACCCTCAGCGACTGTCGTTGATTTCCAACCAGCATGACGCATTATTGTCGTGATATCCACACCAGCATCTGCCAGTAATGTCGCTGAAGATCTTCGTAAGCAGTGACCAGTATAACATGCAGCATCAGGTAATTTTAAATACGAAGTAAACGGTCGATTTCACCCTTTCTCAATATTTTCGATTTTTTCGCTTGATATCCGTCACCGGTTCTTTTCAAAAATGCGATCAGCTTGGGGAATTTGCTTATGTCTATGTTGTCGTAAATTATCAAGCATGACTTAACCATAGAATATTGCGCCCATAATGTGGAAGACTTGTAATTCTTTGCATTTTCACTGAAGTATGCCAACAAAACATTCTCGCTGTATACTTGAACATTTTTCTCGGCGCACCACTTTTTGAACCGATTGTAGGCTATATCGTATAAAGATCTTGACTTCGTAGGCAGCAAATTGCTTATTGCAATATATGCAGCCTCCACAATCTCTTCCGACTCACAATTATTTATTGTGCACTAAACAAACTTTAAACTAAACCAAACTAGCACCTTAATTTGACAATTCTTTTTGTTTGTTTATTTTGTAGTTATGACAATAGCTCAACGACTACTAAATAAATGCTCAAATCCGAATACAATAATTCTGGTGCTACTTACTTCATAATGACAAAATATGTGTTTTTAATTTAATGAGATCGTGGAAAAAATAGTATATACCATTCGGGAGAGATGCTATTTTGTCCTCGGTGCATTGTTGCTCTCTGCACCTCTGCCAAAATAACGCATTTCTCTCCCTTATAGTATAATATACTATTTTGCGATGATTAAATTTGTTTTTAATTTAGGAGTTTCTCCATACGTTAGGATCTACGTTAGAAACAGGCAAAACAAATTATTTTCTAGCGATAAGAACGATTACTGTATTTTGTTTTTAGCGCGACTATAGACGGAAAACCCTTTTCACAGAGATAAGACGTGACGAAAGGAATTAATATTTTCAATTGTTATGTGACTAAACTTCCATATTCATTTCGACGCGGAAACCAAAATATATTTAAATCTTCAGATGTAAATTGAAGTTGTAGCGTTTTATCGGCGGCAGACATTTCGATGAGATGATTCTGAATCTCAACTGATAACTAAGGAGCCGCAACAACGTTTTCACTAAACTCATTCATGACTCATCTTCGAGAAATCATTTCTATCTTCCGGGAAATACTCCGTCAGCTGAGTTTTTAGCTCACGAAAATGCATCTTCGTGCAATCCAAACAGTGGTGAATAAATCCAAATTTTTGCTTTGAAGGCGAATAATCCAGATATCAAGATTCCTAATGAAAGCATGAACTTTGCCTGTCATTAATAAAATGTTTTTATCACGACCTTGTAAATTCGCACTCAAGTTGTTTAAATGCGAAAATACTAAGTAAATCTAAGTAAGCCAATAACAACATACACTCATTATTCTTAAAAAACAATGAGAATGCCGCATTTTATCCTAGATAAATATTATTAATTCATCTTGCAATTCGAATACCCGGGCTAACACTTTTCCTCGCTATAACCATCTAACTTCTGTATGGAGAAGAAGAGATTTTTTATTTTCGTTCATTTCATCGCATAGTTTCGCAAACAGCATCTTCTGTAACGATCGGCTTTTAATAAAATTTACCATTTCTATGGCTTCACAAAGAATTTGATTGAGACTTTTCGGCATGTTTTTTGCGACAAGAGCATGTCTGTGAAAGAAACACTGTTCTTTCCTGTTATCGCCTTTGTACCATTACTATCTACTACAATACATGGTCGCGAATATTAATTTTATTTAATTGATTTGAATCGCCTTTTACTTGATGAAGATCCATAATTTGAAATAGACATAAAGCTAATGGTTAAAATCTTCACTTTTTTAATACGTAATCCTGAATCTACAATTGTTTCGCCAGCACAGTGGCTTCGTCAGGTACTTATGTAAGTACCTGACGAAGAAGAAGAGCAGAAAATCAAAATTAAACCCGTTCCGACAAAGATATCTACAGTGTAATTGAAAAAAAATAGGGGTTCGTATATAAGAGACCGAAAAAGTAAGCAATTGACTTGTAACCAGTGCAATGAAATGATAAAAACAATATGATAGAAGAAATCTTTGTGTTTATGTCTCAGCAAAAAAAAGGGCGGAAATGTGGTCGAAAACGCAAAAACTACTCCGACAATTTGAGTAAGATCTGGGATATCCCTTTTAATCGTCGCGGTATAATCCGCAGTTTATCGTTTGCAACTGCAATTGCTAAACAGCTAAAGCGGATATCTTCAACAATGAAACCAATGTTAACAGAACAAAACAACCTTGCTCGACTAGTATTTAGCTTATCGATAGTTAAGGAAAATGAAATTTTTTATGACATGTATGGCTACCTACATATAGACGAAAAATTGTTTTACTTGACTCAATTTAAACGATCTCATTATGTTCTGCTTGATGAGCAAGAGCCAGAGATATATTGTAAAAGTAAGCGCTTTATTACAAAAGTGATGTTCATAGCTGCTGTAGCTCGACCTAGGTATGATTCTGTTAAGAAGCAGTATTTTAACGGAAAGATAGGACTTTGGCCATTTACCAAGAACCTGCCAACCGAAACAGTAAGAATCACAAAGAAGACCATTAGTGATCAAACTCAAAGAATCTATCAACCCCGTCTAAAATATTTTCAACCATCATTTTCTTACATGATAGTTGAAAATATTTTGCAAGCTCTTAAATCTAAGTTTCCAGTTGCACATAAAGGAAAACCCATCTACATTCAACAAGGCAATGCCAAACCGCATTCTTCTGATAATGATAACGGTCTACTTACTGAAGGATCAAAAGAAGGATACACCATTCAATTCAAATCGCAGCCACCAAATAGTCCAAATTTAATTGTTTTAGATCTTGGCTTTTTTAATTCAATTCAATCGCTCCAGCACCAAGAGTCACCAAAAATAGTAGACGAATTAATCCAATGTGTACCAAATGCTTTCTTCAATGTATTAAGTAGGGAGAAATTAAATAATGTAATTTTGACACTTCAAAATTGAATGAGGGCCATTATGATCGCTTCTGGTGGCAACAATTACAAATTGAACATATGAACAAAGAAAAGCTTCGCCGTGAGGGACGTTTACCTGTGTCGAAAAGGTGTAGTGACGAGGTACTTGCTACAGTCCGTAATTTAGTTATTTAAATCAAAATTTATTTTAATAATGTTTAAATTAAGTTGAAGTTGTGTTTAAATAAAATTTATTGAAGAAAAATGTACTTATTTCTTTTTTTGTAAATTTTTTCTAGATCTCGAACCTTCTCTTCTTCTTACACTTCCTTCATGTTCTCATCATATTATGTGTTTTACTTCCTTTCGTTAGTATCAATGCTCTGCCTTTTTATATTCATCGTCATATTTATTTTATTTAGGTAATTTTAAAGAATATCCTGGTTATGTTAGAGATATACTTTTCATTCATTTAGAACAATCATATCATCTGCGAATATCAGTTCTGCGATTTTTCTCTCGTCCATCTTTCAGTACACAAATTTTACTTCTTTTATTGCACAGTCAATCTTTGCCGAGAATAGCAAGTCCTTTGGTTGGTCTTTTCTCAGTGCTTCTTCACTGGCCTGGGTTTGTAAATACATAAATACAAATATAGACACACAGCGATAAATTGTGGACCTTCTTACATAACGTCAGATAAGAATTACGCTGAGCAATTTACTGTTGACACGGCCTCACACTTTTTATGAAGACTGGATCCACAAGCTCTCCAATCGCCGGGGAAAAATGTGGCAACGTTAAAGGAGACTATGGAGAAAAACAATAAACATAATTTTATTTTGACCTAATAAATTATTAAAAACAAAGTCCAGTTTAAATTTGACTGACCCTCGTAACTAAAATAATGGAGTAACAAGATTTACTTTTTTGTTGTGTATTTCTTTAGTTTGTTGAGCTATCTCAGTAAGGTTTAATAAACATTATTTTTCTTCCACTGCTTTTCAATTATATTAAATAAAAACGTCATAGGTCATCGCTTTCTTTGCCTTTTATATGGGTCGATTTATGAGATTAGCAAATTCTTCAGAAAAAAGTTTCCTTATAGGAATATCCCAGTTTCTTTCAAGTAGCATAAATAAGTAATCCACAAATATTCGATATCAAATCAACTTATACCTAGGATAAAAAATCTAGTTCTACCTCAGATCTGTAGCTGAACATTATAATGGAATTACATACAGTATATTACCTAAGCATTAGTACAATGGTATCAAGAAAAGTTATGAATTTAACAAAAATTACAATTTATTTAAGTCTCTAGAAAGCCTATGGTTTGCGTGTTAATTATCGCTTCAGCACCAAGAGTCCCCAAAAATAGTAGACGAATTAATCCAATGTGTACAAAATGCTTTCTTCAATGTATTAAGTAAGGAGAAATTAAATAATGTAATTTTGACACTTCAAAATTGAATGAGGTCCATTATGATCGCTTCTGGTGGCAACAATTACAAATTGAACATATGAACAAAGAAAAGCTTCGCCGTGAGGGACGTTTACCTATGTCGAAAAGGTGTAGTGACGAGGTACTTGCTACAGTCCGTAATTTAGTTATTTAAATCAAAATTTATTTTAATATTGTTTAAATTAAGTTGAAGCTGTGTTTAAATAAAATTTATTGAAGAAAAATGTACTTATTTCTTTTTTTGTATACCATAATTTAGGACAGAGGGAGTATTACATATTTACTAACATTTTATAGATTTTCTTATAATCTTCAAAACAGCTTTTTTTATATAGAATTATAACGAGAAATATTTTTTTAGACAAAAACAAAACCTGAATATATCAAAAATATAACACGTCTATGACAAAAAAGCAATTCAAATCAACGACATTTCTACGTTACTATATCAATGCCTCAAATTAAAATACACCTTTGATATGCCGCTTGTAGAAAACAATATTTTTTACGACCATCGTTTTGAATCTCATAGTATTCTCTCACCAATAACCAAGCGATAAACCAAATCCACACGTTCTCAAGACCAGAACTTACTGGTCATCAAAGTATTATTCATAAAAAATACCACGATAGCGTACAATTAGTGATTAAGTAACAAGAAAACAGAGCAAATTTGCAAATGTCATAGTTCAGCGCACTATTATTTTTATTATTATTATTATATAAACTGTATATCTTCATATTGTAATACAAATTTAAACCTTGAACGAACACAAAAAGCAATCTTTCAATCTCATTTTATTTCGCATTTTCCATACAAAAAAACATGACCTCTCCTTGACATTATACCTGAATTTTTATAAATAAATAAAAATCTCTGAGCAAAACAAATTATATCATCTAATATTCTGAATTGTTCTAAACTATATACTAATAAAAACTTTAAGTAATTTAAAAAACATAATGAATATGTTAAAACGATCACATTTATATTTAAGAACTTCCTAATATGAAAATAAACATAGTTGGATATTCCACATTCGCGGATGCATTCGATAATTAGGAGATAATTGAAATACGAGAATTTTGTAAAATATATTCCCTTTATTTAATATTCAAAATATAAACATCGAAATTTCCGTGTTGGTAATAATATAAGAATTCTCTCAAACTAACATTTAATTTAATTGTCGTTACGATTCATTATTGTGTATAATTCGATATAATTATAGAATTACATAAAAAAAAATCCTGCAAATTATTGCATTAATTTGAATCAATCTATCATAAAAAGCGAATATGATGGTGGAACATGATGGGCTTCCCAGTTTTCTTATTAGAGAGTGTGCTCCGCTTCTTTGCGGACCTTGTGTTATTTATGTTTTCAATCTCATTATTAAAACTCCCTTTTTCCCAAACTGTTAGAAGATCACTAGAGGTACACCAGTTATAAAAAAAAGTCTATCATTCACACACTTTTAACTACAGACCCATGCAATTTTGCGAAACTTCCAGAGCACTTAATATACCGGCAAATTTCATTATTAATAAAATCTTTACTTGATGTGCAATAGCATAAGTTTGTATCTGACACATTTACTATTAATAATTCGGCTGTGAGTGGCCAATTCATTGTTCAATCGTTCACAAATTGAAGAGTGGAAGTACCAAAGGCACTAAGTGCCATATTCATAATTCAGAGATAATTAAGAGAACAACTTTAGAAAGCAAAATTTTTTTATTTTTTCCATTATAAACATTTTAAAACGATTCCTAGCATCTAGAAATAGTAACTGGTAGAACACAAACTTAATGTTTCTATCAAAAAAATTAAATATTAAAGTTTGTTTAGAACTAAAACTGAAAGAGCATAAGTGCCAAACTATGATTCCTACAAAGGTAATAAGCAAAAACCAAAATTTTGTCTTAAGTACCTCACAACCTAAAGGTTATAAGTACTAATTAAAGGTGAGTTGAGCTGCTGCTTGGCCCCAAGCTTTCATCGTCTAATTTAATAAGTTCTCTATAGAATATTTTGTGTTCAGGATTCTCCAGGTAAGGAATCATGGACGATAGAGATTTTTTTTTTATTAGCGTTAATTTTATTCTCAGGTGGTAAAGGTTTTATTTCTGCTGATCTTAGATCTTCCGTGGTTTTTCCATTCTTCAATACATTAATTTTTTTCCAGTAGTAGCAAATGTTTTTTTGGTGTGACACCGGAATTTAAAAGTTTGAGGAAGGTAGATGCTACCTCATTGCCTCCACGTCCACTAACACCTTCATGCCACATACACATAAAAGCATGGTTAGAGTCCGACAAATGTATTCCCAGGTTGTAACAAGATAGTTGATACAGATAAAACATATCTGAATGTGTCAACGTAGGAACAAATAAAACTTGTTGGAGATCAAACGAAATGCAGCATTTGTCACTACCAGGAAATTGTGAATTTGCGGTTTGGTTCTTCATATATTCCAGACTTTGTTGTACTTTTTGGTGGTGAAGGTTGAGTTGTTATTTCGCACTGCAGCCAGCACTAGAAGTTTGCTTTGCCTCACAATTTAAGCTATCGCAGGTATGACATGTATCGACTCTAGGACGATGAAAGCTTAGATTCGGGAAATCCTTCTTAAACACACCTCTATAAAACTTATAACTTACAGAAGATTCTTTGTTTTTCGCCAAAAATGCTTTATAAAGTCAATGAATATTTAAATCAGGACTGAGATATTGCTTTTCTGATTTTGCACGTGAATAGTGTGAAACATCTCTAGGGATGAAGTTTATATGTTGATGGATCAGTTGGCGGTCGTTTTCCGTGAACTTGCTTGGCTTATTGTTAGAACGCCTATCAGTAAATGTGGTATCTCCCATTTTTTTCTTATTTATTAAACCAACCAAACGCTTCTGAGTACAATCAAAAACATTCATAAATGTCTTTCTGCATACATGCACAAAATGTCCATCTTGATCTGGAAGTGTGTAGGATATGGAAATTTGCCTTTTGCTATCTGCGGCAGTTTCATAATTTCCATGGCGACGTCTTTTTATTCTCACTAAATTTATTAGGCCCATCAGATACGTCCCTTGCGTTTTGTAGTTTTCAGCATAAAATCTCTCAAATAGTTGAAGCTTTCGTTGGTACGTTATTTTTTTGCAGTCAAAATAACACTTACACGACTCCTGAAAGAGATACGCAAATATTTAGGTGCAGGTCAATAAAATGTTTTTATTTATGTTTATCACTCACCGTCCGTTTAACTTTACAGCAAACCTAAATACGCCGCCCGTTCAACGGACGAGGAGTCACTATCTATTTGCATAATAATCTTAAACTACAGCCATAACCTAAAATTTCTTACCTCTTGATTAGGTGGATTTTTCGGACGAATTTCTCTCTTCTTCCTATTAACATATGCCTTCCCAGCATTCTTTTTCATTCTATGCTGTCCTATAAACCTTCCTTTAGTCTTTTCTTGCACAACTTCCATGTTTACACTGCAATTTCTTGTCCAATAAAAGTTTAAAAGCAAAGAAGCACGCTTACACATTCAACCCGACTTTGGAACTTATACCCTTTCAAAATAAAAACTTCCAGGACATAGTGCTGAGCGCCATTTAGTTTTACTTTACTAAAGCTTAGAAATAAAATTACACTTATAACCCTTGCTCGTACATTGGCGATGGGACTTACAACCTTTTTAAGTAAATATCTACAAAACTCAGATTTTGGCACTTAGTGCCTTTGGTACTTCCACTCTTCAATTGATGTAAACTATATATACTTTACCAAAATCTTTCATTCAAGTTATCACTCTGTGTTATTGAGAAAGTTGAATATTTTTGGCTAGGCTTCTTCAGCTGATGTAATCTAATTTAACGAAAGGATACAACTATATGTGGTTACAATTGCAATCATTCCAAATAGTTTGGGCCTTCTTTCGATGTGCTACAGGGATCTAATTTGGCTCTGCTGTGATTTAATATCTACCTTTATCATTTAATATCTACATTAATAATTTCCTCTATTGCAGAGTTTTCGATTACATTGATGATTTAAAAATATTTTCTGAGATTGTCAATTTCAGTGACTGCGAAGCCCTTCAACGCAATATTATACTTATAAACAATTGGTTTTCAACCAATAATATCAAGTTGAGCTTAGATAAATACTGTGTGGTAACTCATAATAAAACACTGAAGCTTAACTAACTATTAGCTATTAATCCAGTATTTAAAAAGGATGAAATGGCTCATGTTGATAACTATAGACCCATATAAATATTGTCGAATTTTCTAAAGTAATTGGAAGTGTTATTAATTTCTGTCTGTACCATGACACAAAATTCTACATTTCAACATGGCTTCATGCGAGGTAGATCAACAAAGACAAATCTTGTGATTATTTGCCAGTTTATTAGTTAGGAGCTTGATAGTCGTGTACAAGTTGACGTCATATATACGGATTTTATTTGTGCCTTTGATGTAATTGACCATGGAATTTTAGTTATTAAGTTGTCTGCGTTTAGGTTAAGCCCTTCAATATTACTTCTTCTACAGTCTTACTTAAGTAGTTGATTTCATTGTTTTTTTGATAGCGGCTATAAATCTTTTGAGTTTTCCTCTATCTGGAGTTCCACAAGGTACACCTTTATGTCCTCTTTTATTTATCTTGTTTTTAAATTATCCGTTATCATCTTGGCTTGTACAGTACTTGCCTATGTAGATGAAAAATATCTTCATCCACCATAACTTGAGATGATGCATTTACAAAGGATTTGAACATTTTCTCCCAATGGTGCTCTTCTTGAAAGTTGAGATTCGGTATCGACAAATGCTGGTACGTTTCTTACATAAAAAAAGTTAATTTTATTAACTCGTCATTTTGTAAATGATACAATTCTTAATAAAGTTGATAACACTAAGCTTTGTTTTACGTACATGCAAATTCTTCACTTCTATGTCTTCGTTGAAAACTGTGTATTATACATTTGTCCTTAAGACATTAGAGTATGCTTTTCCTGTTTGATCACTTTATTATATTATATTCAGTTGTCCATTGAAAAGATATAACGTCGTTTTTTAAATTATATATCATTTAAAATTAATAGTATCTATCCACAGCGGATTATGAACTACAATTTGCTACTTTGCTACTAAGGTGTTCAATCTCAAGGCCACCACCGGGATACCCAGGGGGTGAGATTTCGATGGAAGATTGTTCGTGGTACCATTGATTGCCATCATTTACTTTCCTCTATCAACTTGCATGGTCCTCGTATATCCTCTCATTCTTCGTATACCTTTGCTTTACCTTTCCCTCAGAACCAATTTGCAGCATGACTCTCCGCTTACGACGATATGCCGAATTGCAGATATATTTTATGATAACATTTTCTTCAATGCTGTAGCATAAAAGAACATTTTCTTTGTTGCTTTTTTTTAATTAAATATTGCCAAAGCTTTGCGATACTGAAAAATACGCATAAATGTCTAAAAAATTTCCAAATTTTTTGGGCTAAAATATAATTAAAGTCGGTTCATTTCCTTGTTTGTTCTATATTTACATAAATACAGCTGATAATTCAAGTTCATACATCTGCAAAGAAAACAATGGAATTCCAAGAGTTGGAATTGTTATACGTTATGAATAGTGATACGGTGAATAGTGAATAATTTGTTCACCATACGATTTACACAATATAGCAAACCGTACGTATGGTTCTTTTATTCTGATACTTTTTTTGTGAATATTAATAATTTGTACGCCGAATATGTCAACAATAATGGTTAAATAGAAGGAACTTCCGTGTATATCGTGGTAACTTTCGTAGTAGTGAATATTATGACTATTCAAAATTCCACCTCTGGTAAACGTAGATTTGTTGCTAAAGAGAATTAGTAATGCAAGATCTGGCTGATGAACTTCTCTGCGTTGAAACCACTCACAAAAGGTAACTCGGCGAGGAAAATATAATTCCGTTAAGTTGGATACGATACGGTTCAAGTAAATTAGTTTTAAGCATTTGATGCACCGTAGTTTTAGACACATTTACTTCTCGTGCTAGGGTTGCCGTATTTAGCCGGGATTCGTTTCCATCATATTTCAAACAACCTCTTCTTCTTGGTGCACTATGCATAGTCTTGAAGGTCCACGACCTTCGAAACTTGGATTTACTGATCCTGTATCGCGAAGTCTATAGACGGCTCTCACAATTGTCTTAGGGGCAGACGTCGATTTGGAAAACGTTCTGCGTTCAAATTTTTTACCGCAAAACTATTTTGTCTTATTTCGCCATAAATTAAAATCGGCTCAGTATATTCGATATTCGTATAGAATACCATTGCGAACGCACTTAACCACAAGACTATATCCATACTGAATGTAAATTTCGGGGTTGGTTGTAGCGGCGATTCCTGTATTGCCGCCCGTATATTAACTGTGACGAGGCCGGACTCGAATAAGGAAAAATAATTTTCCCGTTACTACGTGAACATTGGACAGCGATTTTTTGTATGAAGGCATTACTCATATACATCTTTCATCTCTTTTTTCTCTTTGTCGCTATACACAATTAGGTTTGTATACTAGGGTAGATCAAATTGTATGAACATTTTTTTCATACAAGTGAAGTGCATTTTCGTGAAGTAATTTGAATGTAAATATTGCTTCCTAAATTTTGCACCGCTAATTATTCGAATATTTTAATTGAAGAAAATTCGCCCTTAAACGGGGATCGAACCCACGTCAATGGTTTGCCAGAACATTGCTCTGCCACTGAGCTATTAAGGACTGTGGTTCCGACTACATCGGAAAGCCTTAAGTTACATTAAAGAAACAGATGTTAATATTTTGCCTGTAGTCAGCACTTGTTGTAAACTAAGTGCATTTTCGCGAAGTAATGTAGAAAGCAATAATCTATAGATACTTCTGAGTAAAATTGCTGTGGAAATCTAGCTCTAAGTTGAATTTGGAGCCTCCGAAATTTTTAAAATACATATTTTCCCTAACAAACGTATATTATTTTAATAAAATCGTCATAAGGTCCTATAGAATTATAGTAGATTGCTCAGTACAAGCTTGTTGGAAATGTATTTATTTATAGTCACTGTTAATATATACGTTTTTTCTAATTATGGGGTATTAATACTAAAGAAAACTCTTTACTAATAAATTATCGTTTATCTATGATTCTTATTTATGAAAACAATTTTTTCCCGTACACCTAGGGATGCAAACGATACATCGATGTTTCCAAACATCGATGTATCATTCATAAACATCGATGTTTTAGTATCGATGTCGAAGCCCCAAAAACATCGATACATCGTTAATCAATGAACGATGTTTTAACGTCGATGTTTGTTTATAATAGCGCCATCTGCATACTATTTGCGGAAGCGAATCACATCACTATTACTGTTTGCAAATTTTTGCAAACGTCTCGTTCACGGGATATGCACTAGATGCCCAGTTTTAAGATGCTACATTTTAGAGATGCGACTGCTAAAGCTAAAGTCTTCAGTTATATAAACAATTACGTAACCAGTATGCAAGCAACGATTGCCAGAACTGAGTCTTCTGACAGTTCTGACGAATCTGAAAAGGACGATAACATGGAACCTGACATATGGAGTTACCACACACAATTATCACATAAAATCATAAAAAACAGAACTAGCGACAATGACAAAACAAAAGTTGATTCAGAATTTCATATGTTTCTATCATCACCGGTCACTCCTATCAAAGGAGATCCTATAGAAATATGGCATGACATGCGTACAATGTTTCCATTCATATTCAAAATCGCTATGAAGTATTTTCCAATCGTGGCAAAATCGGTGCCCAGTGAGCGGTTGTTCTCTGAGGCTGGGGCAACAAGAATCCAAGAGAGAAACCGCTTATTGGGCACTAGGGTATCAAAATTAATGTTTTTGAATTCCATTATTAAAAACCATACTTTCACAAATAAATTTAATTAATATTATCTATGTGTTTTAATTCTTACACTAAAAATTCAGCTTCCCAATAATTTTTCAAAAACATCGAAGAAACATCGATGTATCGTTAGTAAACGTCGATATTTTCGACATCGATGTTTTACTTTTGAAAAACATCGATGTTCTAACATCGATGTTTTTATGAGCGATGTTGCATCCCTACGTACACCTCATTAAAGTGTATACAATTTACAGGAACTTTTGTTACGATCGAATTTTTCGTTTTCGAAACCGTTATGGTAGAAAAAACGACCTGAAGAAATCATTATTTTCAAGGATTAAACAAAATAACACATTTTTTAAATTTTTAAGCTTATTTGAAAATATCGAATCTTCTTATCGACTTAATATGTGTAATTTTAACGATTTTTTAAATAGAAAGTTTTCGGTTCCGTTATTATTTTTTAAAATCTTTTTTACTTTCTATTCGAGGTACTTTTTTACGACTTTCCATAATGACAAGCTCACCACAATCATCTCTGAAATTTATGTCTTCCAAAAGAGCTGTTGCTAAACATGAAGCCACACCCGCACTATCTGAAACTCCAATTCTATCACTCATTATAGCAAAATCAAAGCGTCGTATTTTTTTAGTATAATGTTCTCGTTTCATTGGAGATTCTGTAAGTTCTTCATTTTCAACTATATCCACCTGTGATCGATGTGAAATGTATGTTGGATCATCACTACCTATTGGAATTCTTGATATTATTGTGGATACTCTTCTAAAACGTCTGCCATATATTCAGATATTGTCAATTTCTACCATTATCTTGGTCCATCATGAATACTTTTAGATGTTATGGAATCAAACAACACGGGCATTTTGTTGTTTTCAACTTACAATTGCATTTACCAATAAGAAATAATTCATTTGTTTAATCTACGAATGCTCCAAGTTCTTTAGTTTTGTTTCTATTTTTATTTTTTGTGGTATTTATAAGCAAAACCGTTAATTTACGGTTGTTGTATTAATAATCCACTATTCAATTTACAATTTACTCCAGATATCTATCGATTTGTCCGCTACATGAGGGGGCTTCCAAGTTAACGATCACTCAAGAAGAAATAATATTTTAAGATATCACTATTAGTCGGCAAATTAAGATAATTTAAATAGCTTGATAAACTAAATCAAAAACATCATGATAAGGCATATGTAGCAATCTAGATTCAGAGCTTGCTGATGTTCTTCGTTCCATTTGTGAAAATACTTTGGACGATGTAGATAGCTCCTCAATATAAATAATAATTTTAAAATTTCAAATTGATGTTTTCCTGTTTTTTTTTTGTGGCGCTCAAGAATGAAAAAATGTGTTTTTTTTTTTTTAAATAATAGAGAATTTACTCTTATTTATATTTATTAATTAACAATCCATTTTATGCAATTTTTTTTTAGTATTAATAACTGATATCCACAATAAAATTTAAAAAACTTAGATATTAATAATGGTTCTGAACGGTGGCACAAATACCTTTCCAGCAAGCTTTTTCTGAGCAATATACTATAATTCTATCGGATTTTATTTAAAATAAGATAAATTTAATAAGGAATAAAGAACGACTTACAACTATGGTCCCTTCGGCAATTTTACTCAAAATCATCTATAGATTACTTTTTTTGCTGTAAGGTCTATCGAAATTAAATTGGCCCATATTGTATATGTATATGTATTTTTTTTTACATTTTAATTTTATTTTAAGTAATAATTATCTTTTATTTAATATTTTTTATATGTACGTTCTTAATTTTAAGGCCATGAAAAATGCTATTTAGGGTTTCTTTGTATAACTTGAAAGTGTATGGAATTCACTTTATGTAATATATATGATTTTCAATAGATTCAGACGATGATGTCATCCTAACGGTGGCCACCTATAATACATAGATTCTAGGACGTGCATTTGTTGGTATTTCCGTAGAATAAGCCAGAAAATAAATATAAGCCCATAATTTAAAGGCAATGGTACCAAGAAATTAAAAAAATAAATGAAATAAAAAAATAATAAATTATCAAGGAAGTTTTCCGCCGAAAATTACAGCTAGCCAAGAGCCAAGCATTGACAGCATCTTGACAGTTATACGTTCCTATATAACTGTCAAGACTGTTCACTCCAATGATAATTTTTGGATCTAAAAGCTGGACTTTAATCTAGAAGTACAAGACCAAATCCCAGGAGATTAAATACTTCAAGGTGATCCTAGACATATAAAGATTAGATAGAATCAACAACACAGTGCGAGAAGTGAAGAGAAGATTTCAGCTGAAATAGTACTGACATTTCCTAAAAAATAACAAGAACGGAATTTTAAGAATTTGCAAAGCCAAATTCAAAGAAATAGATTAAAGGCAGCGGCATGAAAACTTAAAGCGATAGCATCCAACAGACGAGAGGTACATTAACAACGCAAAGCCCATATTGGCAATCTAGATTATAGACCAATGTAATGTGTATGTAATGTAAATATTATTGCTCATGCTAAGGTAATATTTACTGTAAACACATTTATATGAAATTTTAATTGCATTTAAAAATTTAATATTGCATGTCCTTGATGCTTTTTCAAATTCTCACCATACTCATGTGTTTTATCGTTTTTTTTTTTTTTGAAAATGCTATTTATGATAGTTATGCAAGAATATATTTAATTCATTAATATAATGTTGAAATAAGATAAAATATTAATTGCTTCTCACTTAATGATTTTTTATATATATATATATATATATATATATATATATATATATATATATATATATATATATATATATATATATATAATATAATATAATATAATACCGACAAATGAAAATAAACTTCTCATAAAAGCATTATTGATCATTTTTACGATATTACCCCTTATTTAAATTTAAAAAAATTATTTATATGTTTTCCTAAAGATATAAAAGAAGATTTTTTGTTTGACATATAGTACAGTGTTTCTCTGTTGGTAAAAGAAGTTGCAAATAGCTAGTATGGGGATATTAACGACGCTAATGTTAGTGATATTTGCGGAAGCCGTAATATCTAGAAGCATTCAGTTCAATAATATACCAAAGAATTACAACGATTCACTAAATTTGGATCATGACAAGGTTTGTTATTTCGTTAATTTTGGAACACGTATTATAAACATATATATATATATATATATATATATATATATATATATATATGTATATATATATATATATATATATGTATATATATATATAGTAGATTAATTAGGCGGCGATTTAAGGTCTGTTTTACTTTAATATCTATAAATGTATTTAAAATAATCTTACATGTTCCGGCAATTACTGCCTTTCCCAAAGAATGACAGTACATTAATGTTATATTTATATATGTGAAGGTGTTATAGATAAAATTAAATTATTCAAAAATACATTTAAGTTTAATAATAATAATAATAATTCATGCCTTAGCATTCCCCATTATTTTTAAACTTAAATGTATTTTTGAATAATTTATTTTTATCCATGACTTCTCATATATAAATATGACATTAATATACTGTCACGTATAATTTAAAATTCTTTGAAAAAGGCAGTAATTTCCGAAACATATAAAATTCGTTGAAATATATACGTATTTAAGTAAAACAGACTTTAAATCGCGGACTAATTAAATCTACTATGATATATAAAGGTCAAGAAATAATTATCTATATACATATACATATATATATATATATATATATATATATATATATATATATATATATATATTGATTAATAATTTCTTGGGATTGCGTTCATGTGATTAGTAAAACAAAGTTTTCAAATCCAATACGTTTCAACTGAATTGATTTAGCTTTATTCATTTAGTTTACTATAATTAATTCTTACTGAAATTTACATATAGGAAGTCAAAAATAGTAACACCTTCAAGGAAACATCCTTGTAAGAATTTATAAAAGAACTGATAGTTAAGTTAAAACTAAAGTTATTCTTTAGAAACAAAAATAATTTTAATCATATTGTATTTCCATTAAGCATATGTTACTAAAGCTACATGGTGAATACTAATTCTAAAATGAAAAAAATTAAAAAAGTTAAAAATTAATTATATATATATATATATATATATATATATATATATATATACATATATTAGTCTACATACTTAATTAACAAACGTAATAACAATTTACAGAAATCGTGGTTTTTAAATTACTTAAAATGGATGATATTGGAAACTATATACTATAATAAAAGATTGAAATATATATATATATATATATATATATGTATATGTACATATATATATATGTATATTAATGTCGACATTAATATACTGTCATTTGTATTTTGTATTCCTTGAGAAAGGCATCATTAGCCGAAACATGTACATGTAGGATTGTTTTAAATACGAGTATAGCTTTTGAAGTAAAACCTGACCTTAAATCGCCTACAATTTGAATTTACCATATATATATATATATATATATATATATATATATATATATATATATATATATATATTCAATATAATTCGTATATATATATATATATACGAATTATATTGAATTTAATTGGAGTGAGAAATGAGAATTATTCAAATCTCATCTCACATGCAATTGTCGCTAAATTTGTGCAGTTGATTCTACAATCTGACAAGATTGTAGAATCTATTGTAGAAAGATTGTGGTTTTTTTCATACAATTTTCATTATCCGCAAGTGTGGATGACTAACGTCGCAACGTGTTTGCGTCTACATTCTTCGGCAGGAGTAATCTTGTCAGATTGTAGAATCAACTGCACAAATTTAGCGACAATTGCATGTGAGATGAGATTTGAATAATTCTCATTTCTCACTCCAATTAAATTCAATATAATTCGTATATATACACGAAAGTATACAAATAAAAATCATGTCTTGTCTGAATATCGTGTACTGATGAGCTGTAACGACAGCGAAATATCGATATCTGCACGTTTCTGGACGGATGTGGTTTTTTTCATATATATATATATATATATATATATATATATTCTAATACTTTTCCCAACCCCCTGACTTTATTTTCATTATTTTATCGCCCAGGTTTGGTTCCTTAGCTTATTAAACCGGAAAAATAATTTTTAAAATTTTCTAGAAAATTTAATTGTGTCCATTATCTTAACAAATCCAAGGAGCATTGCACACCTGTTCGAAATAACATAATGGTTGACATTCATAATTACGTACGCAATATTACGACATTATTGTATCTGACTTGTGTACATGTAACAAGTTAGATAAATATATATTTTTTCTCACAAACAAAATTTCTATAAAATGCTATTTTATTGTGTTGTAATATATTAATATTCCGACTCCCAATCTAGGAGACAGTAGAACCATTCAATTCAGATTATGTGTCCGAATATTAATATATCACAACACAATAAAAGCATTCAATTTAAAAGTTGCATTTTACCGAAATTTTCTTTGTTAGAAAAAATATATATTTATTTAAATTGTTACATGTACAACAAGTAATATACGAGGATATGTCAAACTATAACAAGACTGGCGCTTTAACTTCTTTCACAACTAGAAATTTATAACACGAAGAATAAAACGTGAAACCCCTATCTCCATCAAGTAGGCTTTGATTTAACTTTTGACGTTCATTACAAATCAATTACTGAATTGTCAGTGTTAGACGTACCCATCGAAAAAATGAGAGTGGAGCAAATATATGCGATAATATTTTGTTCGATTGGGTAAAACCCCAACTGAAACTTTTGAAATGATTAAAATTACATACCCTGTTGATAGTTTATCACGAGGTAGAGCGTTTGAGTGATATAAGAAGTTCAAAGACAGTTGTGAATCAGTGGAAAATAAACCTCAACGCGGGCGACTACCGACTGCACGGATTGATTCAAAAATAGCAGAAATTAACGACTTTATCCAAAATGATCGTGTGATTGGCATATATAGAATTTCTGACATTGGTAATTTGTCTTATGGTTCTACTAAAAAATGATTCATGAAGATTTGGGGTACCAAAAGGTCGCGACAAAATAGATTCCAAAAGTGATGTGCAATGAACAAAAAGCCAATCGAGTGACAATTTGTCAGCAGTGGAAAAGGCAACTACAACATAATCCATAGTTCTTAAACAATGTGATTACATGTGACGAGAGTTGGTTTTATCATTACGACCCTGAATTAGAGTTTCAAAGTATGCAAAGGAAGCACAAGGGCAGTCGAAGACCTCAGAAGTCAAAAACTGTGTAAAGCGCCGGTAAAGTGATGCACTTAATTTTTTTTATAAATGAGGCGTTCTTTATGATCATATTATACCTAGAGAACATACTAATGTACTTCGAGGAACCCTAAAGACAAAATTAAAGGAACAACGGCCGCTTTACCAAGACATCTGTTGGACCCTGCATCACAGCAATAATTCGGCCCACAAATCAGCGATTTGTCAAATGATCTCTTGAAGAATTTGGGATAGAAATTATGGTTTACCCTCCCTACTCACCTGACCTTGCTCCATGTGACTTCCGTTTGTTTCCTGAAATAAAAAAGAATCTAGAGGTTGAAAATATGAGTCAAATTTACAGTTCAACAACGCGGCGATGAGTATACTAAATGAATGGTTTCTCAGATGTTTATGACAAGTGGATAAAATGATGGGACAAGGGTATTGCACAGAATGGGGAGTACTTTGCAGGACAATTGAAGTTTTCTAAATAAATGTTTCATTTTTACACTACAGCACCAGTCTCGTTATTTTCTGATATTTCCTCGTATACAATGTTGATTTCGCATTGCTCTGTCCAGCTTTAGTTATAATACCTGGGACTATGGTTGGATGGTTGTACTTATGTTTCCGCATTAAATATAAGTAATGCTTTTGCTGTCCACTTTAATTAAGACTGTATGTCACCCCAGGATTGTGCATTTATTGCACTAATAAACTTTGATTTGTCAACATTTCATTTAGATGATGTCCTTGATACTGTAAGTTGTTTGGCACTCACCGTGTTCCCTCATTTCTCATCAAAGGCTCTAGACATGTTTCCCAAAATCCGCTTCTACGCATTTTTAATTTAATGATATACAAAGAACTGATCCTAATTTTAGGAAGACTGCCCACTTTACTCCAGTGTTTAAAAAACTGAATAGGAATGATATTACTAATTATCGATCTCTTTTTATTATATCTAACATCTCCAAGATTTTTGAATTCATGTTATTCAAACGTATTTATGGACACGGTTCAGGATACTTTTTAACTGCTCAACATTGATTAATTAAGGGTAAATACACTGATACCGGTTTGTGCTCATTTGTTAATTATGTGTCAGAATGTCATGATGTTCATGTTCAGGTACATTAAACCTATATGGAATTTTCTAAAGCTTTTGATCAAGTTCAACATCCTATTATACTTAAAAATTTTGGTATAGCAGATAACCTTATTGATTTACTGCATTCATATTTGACAAGAATAGTTATGTTGAAGTGACTTAAAATCCTTTGCCTACCATTCTGTCAGCTTAATAAGCATAAGTGCAAAAATATTTGTTACTTCATTTATAAGTCCTAACTAAATTTTAATACAACTTAACTCGAATTCTAGGCACTAGAGAAATTTCCAATATTATCTAGAATTCGTCGCTGTGTAGTAGGAGGTATTTTAGGCGGAAAACCTAATTTTAAAGGTGGATTAATAAAAGGCTTATTAGGAGTAGAAGAAGTTAAAGGAAGTACGGGCGGTGGAGGTGGCATTATCGGTGCAGGAAAAGGAAGCGGCTTTGGAAGTATGTGATTTCAAACTTTTATGTTTTAACAGTCTCCAAATATTAATTTTTTAGAGAAGGTTCTGAGTGTTAATTAATCGCTGATTAATATGAGGAACGAACTGGAATAATATACTCAGTGAAAAATAAATCCCTAAATCAAGGCTATTGCATTATACGAGTATATAACAAGTTTATTAAATTCATTTCTCTTGTAATTGTGAAAATAAAGTATCAAAAATATTAAGATTTTTATTAAACAAATCATTTGATATTCCTTTTTCCTCTACTTTTAAAACTGCTTATGAAATTTATTTATTTACTCATTTGTAATAACAGAAAATAAATTCCAAGTAGTACAATCTATACAAATAATATAAATCAATAGGCAATTGTGAGAATGATAATAAAATAAAATAAAATTCTATAGGAAAAAACATGTGTTACTCACTAAAGATATAAATGAATTAGATGTGGTATTAAATAAGAAGCACAGAAGCACTAACAGCCATCTTAATTTTTAATTATACACGTGAATGTACAAGGAGCTGATTTTGTACGACGTTATTGACCTTAATATACGAGAGCGTCTGATGGTTGAGGTAACTAACACAGAGATGGCGCGATAATCTATGTATGCGTGCCATCTGTCAAATCTATCATATGCTAGAAGGCAGTTGTAAAAGCTTGAGCCAAAAACGTTGTGTCCGTTGTCTCTTACAATTGTTTAAAATAAACGTATTACGTCGTTTTGTAAATATGGACAAAAGAGAACTTCGTGCTGTGATTAAACACTTCCATATCGCCGAGAAAAAAAAAAACAGAGAAATTAAAGAAAAGTTGGATAATGTTCATGGCGAAACTGCGCCATCATTTAAGACAGCTTGTGTCTGGGTGAATGAATTTAAACACGGCCGTTGAAGCACCGAAGATGAACCAAGAACAGGACGTCGAAAGAGGCTACCACTGACGAAATGATAACCAAAGTTCATGATCTTGTTTTAAATGAACGTCGATAAAAGGTACGTGAGATAACAGACGCTATAGGTATATCTAAAGAACGTGTTGATCATAGCTCTCAGCACGGTGGCTGCCGCGTCTGCTAAGTGTTGACCAGAAACGAATGCGCGTAACAACTTCTGAGTACTGTTTGATCGTTTTTAAGCATAATCCCTCCGAATTTTTAGGCTGATATATTATCGTTGACGTAACGTGGATACACCACTATACCCCCGAAACATAAAGTTCAATCCAAACAATGGGTAGAAGCCGGTTGCAGTGCGCCGAAGAAAGCAAAAGTGGTTCCATCAGCTAAGAAGGTTATGGTCACTTTATTTTGGGATGCTCGTGATGTTGTCTTTATAGTTTATCTGCAAAAGTGCAAAACAATTACAGGCGGATACTACGCGTTGTTATTGGACCAGCTGAGTGAAAAATTTAAGGAAAAATGACCGCATTTGGTACGAAAGAAATTTTTGTTTCATCGTAACAACACACAGTCTCATGCATCGAACATTGTAGCGACAAAATTATTTGAATTGAGATTCGAAATACTTCGTGATGCACCTTACAGACCACATTTTGCTCCATCAGACTTTTTTCTTGTATGTAACGATTTTATTTTTCTCGTATGTAACGACTTGAACATCGTTAGAATAAGTACATCGAATTAGAAGGAGACTATGTCGAAAAATAAATATAAAAAACTGGAATAAAGTATCTTCTTTTGTACTACTTGCCTTAGTTTTCAGACAACACCAGTACAACAATGTTATAGTTTTTATAACATCGACAGCTGTTACGTATGTAAACATACGCTGCCGCATGTGTGTGTGTGTGTGTTCGGGCGCGCGCGCGCGCGTGTGTATGTGTGTGTGTAACTTCAATAGAGGTATTTATCATTTACATACGTTTCCATTTTTCATACGTTTCTCTTTATTTCAAGAACAAGCTATATATATATATATATATATATATATACCGATCCCATTTTTAAATAAATCAATTAAACTTTTCAAAAATTGATTAAATTCTTGATTCGTGTAACTCAAATTTTGCTGGTTTTAATTTTTAATTTTAAAATTCGTACGAAATTAACAGTATATGTACACTCATGTGAAAAAGTATTGCATATTTTAAATAATTTATTAGCCTTTCCTTATTTCTTCATTCTCTGTTAAGAAAACATAATATCTACGACTTATTTATTTCATTTTATGTAACAACAGAAACTAAAGTTGATAAACAAGTGTTTTTATTAGAAATTAATAAACCTAGACAAGTTCTCTAAGTAAATGCAAGAGTTTGTTATTAGCTGGCTCTTTTTTTAAGTTGGATTTAACATCACGTATTGTCTCCTCTAGCATCTAATACAACTTGCATACGCCTTTCGATTGCAAAAATCAAATTTCTTAGATACTCTTGTGGAATTTGTTGCCATTCTTCCTCAGATGCTTTTCGTAGGTCTTGTAGAGTTCTTGGAGGCGGAGTTCGTTTTTTAATTTTTCTCATTAAATAGTAACATACGTGCTCTATTGGATTACATCCGGACTCTTTGCAGGCCAGATCACACTCTCAACATGAGTAAGGTACTGTTGTACAACATTAGCAATGTGTGGGCGTGCGTTATCATGAATCAATCTGAACCTATCAAACCCAATAAAGCCGGCGTATGGGTAAACATAGTCTCGCAGGATATGTTCCAAGTACCAAACGCCTGTCATTCTTTGAGTGACCTCCACAAGCTCAGTACGTCCTTCTGAACTTATACCTGCCCAATACATCACTGAGCCTCCTCTAAAAGCAATATTTTTCACCAAAGTTCATGATGCAAAACGTTTATTTCTTCGCCTGTATACTAAGTTCCGCCCATCTGGATGATACAATTGAATCCGTGTTTCGTCACAAAAGAGCACGTTACTCCATTGCTCGGCAGCCTACGGTAAATATTGTCAAGCCAAGTTTCGTCTTTCTGTCATGTACAGTGGAAGCAATTCTGGAACTTTTGCAGGTCGTCTTGCTTTTGAACCATATTCCTTTAGCCTTCTCGATACTATATTCATTCCAGTAGCTTCCGCAAGATGCCCATTAAGGTCAGATGCCGTTGCAGTACGATTCCTTAGAGCCATAATCTGTAGTAAACGATTTTGTCTTGCACTTGTGCATCTCGGTCGGCCTTGTACGGGACGTCTACTGAATCTGCCGATTTCCCTATATCATTTTAGAATAAGGCAAAGAGAGTGGATTGGTACTTATGCAAGTGTTCCGATATTTCCATTTGCTTCAGACTCACTTCAGAAAAGGCAATAACCTGAGAAACTATCGGCTCGCTGTAATTAGGCGTATGTTTCATTTCAGTGACAGTACTAAGTAGATGCAGTCTGAGTACATCCGAGAGAGCAATAACCTAAGATTATCTCCCAAGCAACGCAATGAACAAAATGTTACAATATCAACTTTTTTTTGTAACTGGGGATCCGGTTGTTTATCTGTAATTTCCTTTTTTTACCGTTTTAATTATTCGAAAAAGTACATATTGTATTGTATACGGTATATGTTGTGACAAAAAATAGTCATAAATAAACAAAACTTTTCACGTAGCACCAAATATTACAAATATGCAGTTGAAGTCCAAATGGATAACACCGATTCTAAAGTTTCTGCGAGTTCAGAAGATAAAGATTCGATTTCACCTTGCGTTATAAGACGTAGTCCAATCTATGTCGGTATAATTAGTGGAATTCTAAATATATATTCGCCTATCTTAACGTACCATTTTTTTTGTGCAGGTAAAGATAACCAAACACTCCATTATAATAAAAACAGCCGAAAAATACCTCTTCAAAATCTTGTAACTATACGTCCTGGTGTAAAAGGCCACGCGAAAACGGCCGTACTCCCTCTGAATATTTGAGTTTATTTTTCTCTGACGAAATAATTGCCAAAATTGTAAGGTGTACAAACAAATATATCGCGAAAATTCGTCACAATCTACCCCGACTGAGAGATGCTACAAATACCAATTTTGACGAAATAAAAGGTCTCTTTGGTCTACTATACACTTATATATGTGAGTTTACCTGCTACAATTTACTTCAAGTAAGTCTAGCTGTGTTTTAAATCAAATAGTTTAATATATTTACTTTATGCGAACAAATACACACAAATTTCACAAATTAGAAATGAAATATGATTAAAATAATTGATTAGTTACTGAAATGAAAAAGTAGGCATTAAATACATTTATTAAAATACTTGTGATCGACAAATTATAACGGAAAAATAAAACAATATTGACTTTAAAATAAGCATAAGCTTCGTATTTCTTAATATATGAGTGTAGTGAATAAATTATCTGCTATGACATGAATTATTAACATAATAATAATTATCAAATAAATTGTGTCCGGCGACATAAGATATTAGTAATATATGTCAATAGAAGATGAACAGATATCCTGTTATTATATAGTTCGTGCCATGAGTCAATAGTTAATTAGCGCATAAATCTAACTGTTTCCAACACAATAATATTTCTAAATGCATTTACAATGGTTTCGGAAAAAAGGAACTATATTTTTATTAGACATTTATTTCAAAGTTAAACAGATAAGGAAACTTAAATAACATTTAATAAGTATTACAACATGTATATACAACAATCATTAACGTAGCATTTGACTACGGATTCTATGATATATAAATGTTCGTCAGCAGTGTATTTTATAAGTTAGCTGATAGCGTAAGGTGGTAACTCACTGGCGTATTGCGCCAGAAGTCATGGGATGGAATCCGAGGCCTGTTTTGCGAAAAGCTTTTCTTAGTTTTCTTTCTCGTTTAAGGTGAATGCCGACAGCTAAATATCTTAAATCGCTCCAGGAACGCGGGCGTAATGATAACTCATAATCTGCCAATGTATACTGTAATGAGCGTAAAGCTGTTACGATGATGCTAAGGCATATATTATTATTATTATTGAACGCTGGAACTGTCAAGTGGTAAGAGCATGAACAACTGGAGTACTGTTAATCGAAGTTTCGAATTCCAAGACCGGTGTATAAGAAGTTGGTTCTTTCGGCATCAGTATCCTCTTCAGTTACCCTTAAATGTTGAGGAAATGAAAGTCAAATGAACATTTCTACCCTCTTAAAGCTAGGAGGTTTAGTTATAATGCAATGGAACACTTTACATAGAGTGAATATGGTGTATTCACTCTAAGCTGTCCTAAGGTCTTGACAAGCTTAATGCTTAAGACATTGGGCCGCAACGCATACATACACCACAAAAAAATCTTGCTTAATTTATAACTACAGTCAAAGGTTCGAAGATATTATTATAAGTTACAAATTATACAACAACGCTTTTCGATTTAGTAAAGGATTTAGATGATAAAACTGTCTTCAAATAAACACGATAGTAATTATATGTGCAAATATATGCTTTAGATTAAAAGAAACTGAAGTTCTCGTTTTCACCATATGTTAAATGAAGTAATTTACACGAGTATAATAATATAATACCAGAAATTGTAACATAGCAAAGAGAGTACTTATCGAAATTTATATTTTAATTCCAAATAAATTCTGCGATATAAAGATAGTATGGTGATTTGTTGATAAGAAACGGTCTCTAGGCACTACAGACCGAAGAGCATGATCTACACGGCCTGGCCGTAAACATGATCGTTCCTCATTATATTCTGTTCATCTGCATCAGCACAGCAATTACACCGTCCCTAAGTCCTTCGCGATCAACAGCATCACGAGCGGATAATCCGGTTTCTCGTAGGCCTAAAGATACAAAAACTAAATAAACTTATAAGTACGAGAGTAGTTCGGAAACTACGTGGCCTAACAAAGAAACTGCAAGTTTTTGTGCCAAAAATCATTGTGTTTTTCAATATAGTCTTCTGCTCAACGCACTTATTCCAACGACTACGGGCTTCATCATTTGTGCTCGGTCGATCATGCTTAAATTCGGCAACCCAATTTTTAACCATTGAAACGAAAAAGCGGATTCTAATAGTATTTAATCCAGCTCTGCTTTGATATCCGTTTGAGTTAAGCCTTTTAAATGAAAATACTTTATCACTGCTCTCAACTCAGTTTTTTTTTTTAATTATTACAAAATCACACGAGACGTTCACTTTAGCGTACTGTCAAGTAACAAACTAATTGACAGATCGCTCTGTACTGTCATATTTAACCTATTAAAGAATGGTAAAGAAGATTCCTGCGAATTCGCGCCATTTCTGTGTTAGGCCACGTAGTTTCCGAACAATCCTCGTATAAGAGATGTGATGATTAAATAATGAGACTGCTCCGAAAAATATTCTTTATTGAGAAACTATTCCAAATAGTTGTTAATTCCCTTCAACATACTCCCCTTGCCTATCTATACACCCCTGCATGTAGTCCTCACGCCACGTTAGGGTATTCCCTCTTGACAGAATCAAGATATCGTTTCTTCGGTCAAGCCCATATTATTCATATGTTTGTTGAGCTTACAATGCCCCGTTAATAGGCCTACTATGATATTAACAGACTTTCTATCTATATTCAGTAGGTCCTTTGTAAACTTAGGCGAATGTTCTCTGGACTGTTTTGCCCGTCTTTGACCTGGGAAATTCTTCCACCTTTTCCCAAATCTCCATTCAGAACACTTTTTCAAGGCTATTTTAATAATTGTTTTACAATGCCAAATGAAAGCTT
Organism: Melolontha melolontha; assembly: GCA_935421215.2. NCBI lineage: Eukaryota > Metazoa > Arthropoda > Insecta > Coleoptera > Scarabaeidae > Melolontha > Melolontha melolontha. The sequence goes on along the minus strand of OW285237.1, from coordinate 158,246,317 downwards.
TGATCCCATGAAGGCTGTAGACGAGCCCTATCAGGACAATTCGTCCGCCTTTTCATTAAGCCTATGACCTTCGTGCCCTGGAAACCAGGCTAATGTCACTTTCATGTGATTACTGAGCTCGTTGGCGGACCACACAATCCCATACAAGCTAATATTTAACTTGTACAGAATCCAGTGCCTTTAGCATTGCTTAGCTGTCGAAGAAGATGGCCACGATGCGATTTATTCCATGCGCTCTCTTAATTTCCCCAATGCAGTGATGCAATGCGATCACTTTCACTTGAAATACCGTAGTATCTCTACTTAAGCTCACTTGGATCAATATCCCTTTTTTAAAGTACATAAATTCCGGCTCCACACCTTCTTCTGTGTTTGAGCCGTCAATGTGCCAGACAGATTCTGCTTGGACGGGTGGGTCTTTTTTTCACTCGTCCCTAATCTGGAACGAATTTTTTATATTTCTTATCGAAGCTGAATTTTTGAAACATGATACCTCAGTTTCCCTGTGATTGGATCTGCCTTAAGTTCTGCTATCTACTTATGACGGTCAGTGCCCTAGACTCAGCTTATAGGTGCTTGGCCTTGCATTAATCTGTAAGCTACTAACTTTGTTTCTCCTAGTATATATGGATATCTAGAGGTAGTAGAGTTAATACCACCTCCAGCGAAGCTGTAGGAGTTGTTTTTAGAGCACCTGTGACACTTAGACATGCTAGTCTTTTGGCCACCTTGCGACTGTTCCATAGCTTATCATGGGTCTAATTACCCTTCTTTATAGCCATAAGAATCATAATAATAATAATCTTTATTGCCCAACAGATAATTCCATTTTTAGGACAAATACATAAAAAAAGAAAAAAAAAATAGGAGAAAGAAATAGATGTGTTCTAAATTATATAAAAATACAAAATATAAATGTATGAAATAAAATAAATAAGTACACTAAAACAAAAACTTAATCTAAACACATCCTGTGAAAATGTCACTATACCTAAGTAATATCCATACATGAAATTAACTGGAGCTCTTAGTAGCGCGTTACGTCTAGCTCTTGCTGGTTAAAAAGTAAAATCAGATCTTGACGTCATTTGAGGCATGTGAAAAGCTATACAGTTTAATATTTCGGGCGAGTCAATCGTCCATCAATTAACTTACACATAAATCACGCAGCATTAACCCCTCGACGATGTTCTAGAGATTTGAAGTTATGCCTGTCTAGAAGGTGGTTGGAGTCAGTATTTCTTTCGGGATGTCTGCCATCACATCTGAAGGAAAAGTATTTCAGAAATCTCCTCTGAATCCGTTCAAGTGAGGAGTCATGCGTCGAGTAGTAAGAAGACCATATTATCGAATCATATCCCAATCAACTCAAGACAAAAGTCTGGTACAATAATTTCAGAACAGTTAGATCCTGAAACTGACTGGTAGACCTCATAATAAAGCCCAACATCCTAGAAGCAGGCGAGATGATATCCAAAAGGTGCAAGTTAAAGGATATACCCGAGTCGAAGCCATAGAGTCATTTTGGAACTATGGCGCCAGTCTTTTACACACATTCGCCTATGTCTATCTAAGGCAGTGGTTGCTTTAGTGGTGTTCTTTTGCGACGTCAAGGTACCACTTAAGCCTTTGTTCAAAACATTCTGGAGATATTTCAATCGGATTGAAAAAATGCTGTGAAAATTGGTTTAAACGTATGAAAACAGCGATCGATGCGGAATATCATGGAAAATATTTTTAAAAACAATAAAATAATATTCAATGATAAATATTTGTTTTTGTTTATTGTTACGGATACATAAATAGTAACATTGTATAAGAAGAATTATCAAAACGTAATCTACACTATATGTCTGGATCTAGATTAACTTCATTATTTTTAAAATATTTCAATGAAAGACAATACTTCCACTAGTATCCTCATAATTAAAATGGTACAATTGTTTCTAGTACTAGTAGATTATTATATCCTACACATTATGTAAATCTTGCGCTAGAAATTAGTTTTCAATGTCAAATAAAAAAAATGGAAAAAAATATTTTATCGTTACAATCCTAATTTACTATTTCTGCAAAATATTCATACTATATACATTCTTAGAAAAAAGACGTCAGTATACATGTAAACTTATGCTTGTCTTTTTTCAAACTAAGTGTTAATGAAAAACATACCACAACCTTCGTGTCTACTACACCGGTATATACTTACATATACACATATATATGTATGTACACATATACTTAAAGTTAACTACATTTGTCATATTCAGTATTGTTATTATATATTCGCAAATTCGTAATCGTGATAGTAAATTTTTTCATCTTAATTTTTTATTACATAATTATATACGTGTAAATAAATATATATGTATATACCCGACTTAAATTAAACAAACGTATTATTAAATGACTGCATCCAGCCGCCTATAAAAGACAATAGGTAAGATTAGAGAAGCATCAGTTGCAAAGATGGGTTCACCACCGACGATAGCGGTGGTCCTCCTTATAGCAACTTTTGTATCCGTAGAAGTCCGATCGGACGATATACCAAAAAACCCCGGTGTTGTATATTTAATTGACGTATTTTCACCTAGAGATCATACTGGAGACATATCAAACGCTATACCGGAAAGTGATCAGAAGAAAAGACCTAGTTTAATATTAATTAACCCTCTACCTGAAACGGACGACCTGCCAGATGGAATTTACTACAGACCAGCTGGTGGAAAGGCGTTAAATAATCCAGAGGTTTATATATTTTTTATTTATATTATGCTTTTTATACTTTATTCCTAACACTCTCAACAATCGTTTAAGGCAAAAATTATTTACTATTCTATTTTAATATTGGTGTTGGAGATTAAATTTAGAACATAAGATTATTTTGATATAAATATTTGCAATTTTTTTAAAATTTATAACATGAAATGAAAGTATTAGAAATATATATCGTCTAAAAGAAATTATTTATTGCCTAATTTACTTAGCTAAATACGTCGGTCTGTTTTCAAATTTTCCTAAATATCTAATTCATTCACTATAGTGATAACGTTGATTTATCAAGCTAAAGTCCTTATATTAAATGATGACATTGAAAAAGGTTTCAAAATAAAATATTTATGACTATTCCATACCCTTTTGTTTAAGAAATTTCATTGATAATCGAAGAATAAGAACACTTACTTTTAATATTTTGATATATAAGACCTACTTAATATACGACTAATATACATTTTGTATTTCATTAGATTTCAAATTATTTAATGTCACAACAAATTTTAGAAATATGTAATTTTAATAACAATACCTTTAAGGAATACATATCTATTGAACTATCTATTATAACTAGAGCTGAGGATGTTTGCGGTATAACCATGGTTATATCATGTAACCATAGTAATTTACTATGGTTACATGATATAACCATGGTTATACCGCAAACATCCTCAGCTCTAATTATAACTTATTATAAGTTATCTACAATAATTTAATTTTTGTTCATTTTTATACAAATGTATAAAAATTGAGTATGTATTATTTAATGTTAATATAATTTACATTTCAGGAATTGAAATTCACTCCAACTTTATCTAGATCTCGCCGTTCTTATAAGGATGGTGGAGGCGGTGGTGGATTTGGAGGTGGAGGAGGCGGCGGAGGGGGAGGAGGTTTTGGCGGTGGGTATGGCGGCGGATTTGGAGGCGGTGGTGGATTTGGAGCAGGCGGAGGAAAGGGAGGTGGATACGGAGGAGGCGGCGGCCTCGGCGGGGGCAGTGGCTTAGGTGGAGGCCTTGGCGGAGGCGGTGGCTTAGGCGGTGGCTTAGGCGGAGGCCTCGGAGGAGGCGATGGAAAGGGAGGCGGACATGGTGGGGGAGGCGGACCAGGTGGTGGATTTGGAGGTGGTCCAGGCGGTGGAGGTGGACATGGTGGCGGAAATGGAGGAGGTGGTGGCGGCGCGCAAGGAGGGGGCGGCGGCAAAGGTGGCGGATTCGGCGGAGGTCCTGGAGGTGGAGGTGGCCCAGGTGGTGGATATGGAGGTGGCCCAGGAGGTGGAGGTGGTCTTGGCGGTGGTAATGGACACGGAGGGGGTGGTGGAAACGGAGGTGGATTTGGAGGAGGACCCGGTGGAGGTGGTGGCTTAGGAGGTGGCGGCGCTGGTGGACACGGAGGTGGGGGAGCTGGTGCATACGGAGGAGGCAACGCAGGAGGACAAGGTGGCGGCGGTTCCGGAGGTTTTGGCGGTGGAGGTGCTGGTGGTCATGGAGGTGGGTCAGGTGGTGGCGGTTCTGATGGATTCGCAACTGGCAGTGTTACTGTTGATAAAGGTGGTTCTGGAGGATTCGGTAACGGTGGTTCTGGTGGATTAGGTGGCGGTGGAGGGGCAGGATCAGGAGGATTTGGGGGTTCTGGAGGATTTGGAGGGGGCGGCGCTGGTGGTCATGGCGGCGGTCTTGGTGGTGGAAATGGTGGTGGAGGAGGCCTTGGAAGCGGCGGAGGTCTTGGAGGTGGAGGAGCCGGCGGCCACGGAGCAGGTGGCGGTGGCGGTTTAGGCGGCGGAAATGGAGGTGGTGGTGCTGGTGGTTTTGGAGGAGGAGGCGCCGGCGGCTACGGAGGAGGTGGAGCTGGTGGTTTAGGCGGCGGAAATGGAGGTGGTGGTGCTGGCAGCTTTGGAGGAGGCGGCGCCGGTAGCCACGGAGGAGGAGGGGCTGGTGGTTTAGGCGGCGGAAATGGAGGTGGCGGTGCTGGCGGCTATGGAGGAGGAGGCGCCGGTGGCCACGGAGGTGGTCTCGGCGGAGGCAGTGGCCTTGGTGGTGGTGGAGGAAGTGGCCTTGGCGGTGGAGGAGGCAGCGGTCTTGGCGGTGGTGGAGGTCTTGGAGGAGGAGGAGGCCATGGAGGAGGTGGCGCTGGTGGTTATGGAGGTGGTCTTGGCGGTGGTGGCGCTGGTGGCCATGGTGGTGCTGGCAGTTATGGTGGCGGTGGTACTGGTAGTAGCGCAAATAGTGCAGCTTTTGCATCAAGTTCCGCTTCGAGTTCCGCACATGCAGCGAGCAGCAGCAAAGCTGGCAGCTACTCAAAATCGTATGTTTTACATTTACTAATATTTTAAATATTTAGCATAATCTGAATAATGAGTCTTCAATATATTTTTTTTTGTTACAGTGGGAAATAGTGACGCTACCCCAAATCCAGTTAAGAAAAAGTAAATCATGTGATTCTTATTCATTAACACGTAAAGACTTATTATATAATTTCGTAACGAATGTAATTATAATTTTTAAGACAATAAAAAACATTATAATAATACAGTTTTATTAATTTGTCTTCGAAGTATGGAAACAGTAATAACAAATTTATAAATGTATGTGCACATAACTCAGATATAGTCAGAAGTGTGCTTATCGAATATTCAAATATAGAACATGTAAAATATTTTCTAAGAGATCGCTAAAGACCTGTTTTCATTAATACAGTACAGGTGGTACAGATAATAACAATTTTATTTAGATAACTAGAATGTATTTTAAAGATACCTAAACGGAACTTTTCAATTTTAATAGTTACAAAATATGACTATTTGCTTAATATTCAAATTATTTACTATTGAGGGCTCTATTATAATGAATCATAAATTATTATGTTCACCTATCTCAATTTCTAGTAAGTTTCAACTTAGAAAATGGCGTTTACCAAACCCCTATTGAATATTATGTGCTTGAGAATATGGACAATAAACAATTTGAGAATAGTTGTTAGATAATGCTATTTAATTCTTTCAGTGGATTTAAGACAAAATGCAATGTTAAATAAATTAATAATTAAAGTAGTCAATCATCCTGGTAATCGTGTATAAATTTAAAACGCAAATTTTTGAAAACGTTTCCTTAATTTTGCTTTCATAAAACTAAAGAAATTAACATTAATGTCAAACGACTTTAATTCCTTTTATACAAAGAAGAAAAGTTCTGATCCAAGATTTTGTAAGAAGCGTTATGCTTGTAATTATATCCACTTAAACATTGATTGCAACTGTTTAAATCAGCAGAAAATCGATTCGACATTAAGACATTGGCAATATTACTGCCTTGTAAAATATTTCAAGGTGTTCGTCTAAGCGATGCTTCTTAAAATAATGCACTAAATCTTCAAGTTAATTTTTTAACATTAGTTCCAACTATGCATAATTACTGTCATTCAGAACGTCAAACAAAACGATATTGGAACGACCAATTTTCCCAATGAACAAACTTTATGGATAGGACAGTTTCACACACAAGGAAACTGCCCAAGTCGAAAATATTAATTTTAAATAGAGATAGTCACCTGTAAATAATTTTTGCTGATGTAAGCCGCTGATTTCCGTTTCTGCTCCTAAGCCCTTCGAGGTGGTAGAAATCATTTTCAAAGAATTCAATAAAATTATTATTTAATCTTTTATTCAGCACTATTGGAAAAAATATGTATCAAGACATTAAACTTTAAGAAACCTACAAAACCATAATAGTACACAAAAGAGGTTAAATAAAAGAATCGGTGCTAAATATTCTCACTTTGTAGCCACCCTTTTTCAATCTATGGTATATTTATATTTAGATGCATATAGTATGCACAGTAACGACTCGAAAATGGTCATCAACTAGATATAACTTGAAAACAAGTTTCCTAGGTTAACATAATATAATATAACTTATTTATAATATCTTGTCTTTAGCTTTGCTTTTCCACTTAGCTGTATTTCTCTTAAGTTCTACTCAACTTCTTTTTTAGCATTTTCTAGTTTTCCATCTCTTATTAATTGCCTTTCCCAGTGCAATCTGCTTTACAGTTCGTTTATCTTTCATCTTTTTTGTGTGACCAAACCACTGCTCATTGTACTGTTGCTACAATATCTTACCCTTTGTACAGGTTAGATATTTTCTTAGGTTTTATTTTAAGACGAGCTTCGGTCCTAACCAACTTACGTAATCTTCCAATACTATTAAATATTTATTGTCTTCCAGTCTTCCAGATCTCTGAGAAAGAGTCCGGGATTATTCTCGAATGCGTATAGGCCTATATAAGTCCTCGAAGATGGAGGGAAAGAATCAGACGACCAGCAACCAGCAACGAGTATTGTGATATAAATAAATACTGATATATAAATAAATACTGTGAAATAAATATTGAAATAAATACTGTTATTATTAGTTAATAGTTTTAAGTGTTATTTAGTGTGTTCTTTTATTAATATAGTGTGTTTTAATTACCGTTAGTTCTGTTTAAACGAACCCCGAAAGACAAGTATTTTACATTATAAATTATGCCTAAAAGGGATACAATATACTTTTTTGGCATCATTTATAAGATGTTTTGGGAGTTTCTTTGGGATCTGAAATCTACAACTTTTACCAGCTTGATACCTTCTTGTCCATCACTCTTATTTGCTTAAAGACTTAAACACATGAAATACGTGTTCTTTTTCTATCCATTAGGATATTTTGGAATAAACTAGTCCACAACCTTTTTCTGGAATACATTACACTTTGGCAAAGAAATGCTACTAGTTTCAAAGCTATCCTAAAGCAGATTTCAGATAAATTAATAATTACAATTGATTAATTAATTGTTATCTAAGGAAAACCTATTTGTAGAGCAAAAATAAAATTTAAAATCTAAATCTCTCACTCCCTTAACATAATAAAACATGAAAAGTAAAAATTTAAAAATTTGCGGCTCAATAAGCTTGAATTTAGATCACTTAATCCACAACCAAAACTAATAACTGCTAGACCGCGCACAATTTGAAAATTCTTATGGTGAACGTTCCCAAATATTATTAATGCTTCTACTAAAAATTTATAAAAATGAAAAAATATATTCTGCAGCACATAATGTAGATTGCTTTCACAAATTTTCAGCCTATTATTTAAAATAGCCAGGGTGCTTCCTTTGGGGTGAACTTTACCTTCCAAATTTTCATATATTTGCTTATATCTTCTTTTTCAGGGAAATATCCATTTCAGGGCAAAGGTCCATTTCTGCATGTTTCGTCTTAAAAACGAAATTAATTTGTATTATATATTAAATATAAGTATTATTCATTTTGTATATATTCAATATAAGGAATCGTAGAATAAGGTATTTGAACCTAATGGTCAGGTACAAAATTGAAACATTTGTATAACTATATTTTATTGTCGTATTAAAATGCAAACGTTTCCCGAATTAAAGATGCGGCATCGTTCATATTTATCAACCTTTATTCAATTCAGTACTTATTTTATTGCTGGTCCCTTTAGACATTTTTTAATTTACCTTGTTTTATGAATGAACGTGCCATGTTCACAATTTGGAACATTAAAATGCTTTATCAAACGCAAGTTCACTAAATTTTGTATCATAAAATAGAATGAAGAATGCAAGCATCATAAACTGGGCATTTTAGTTATAGCTAATATAGAATTAAAAACTATCTGCAACGTTTGCTATTTTAGTAGGCACAGTTTACAATCAAAGCGGTTCTTGGGAACTTTGCCGACCTTTGTTCGTCATCTGTCCGCATTCTGATGCGGCCCATTTTGTTAATTGTTCGAGAGTTTACTGAAGTTAAAGGTAAATTTTGCTTACAATTTTTAACAGTCTCAACAGATCAGCGTGCGCGACAACAGTCGCAAGTGTCAACACAACAGTGTTCAAGACAAGACTCTCAACATAACAGCGTTCTAAACAACAGTCATAAGAACAATGCCGAAGTCTACATTTAATATTAAGAGACATCAGTCTTATTTTTATCAACAAGAAAACAGTCTTACTTTATCATCAAATGAACAAATTCTTATGTATCAAATAGTATAAATTTTGTAAATAAAGGTGTTATATTGGAGTGCGATGTTTTCATTAAAAACTGTCTTTCATTAAAAACGACGAGTAAATAATTAGTGCGTATACGTCCTAAAAACCCGTGCGCGGTGAAACAATACACAGGAGGTAACAGTGCACGTTGCCCCACCACTGCACTTTTCTTGAAACATCCTTTCTGCAGGTTTGTAATTATCCATAGTTAAGACATACTTAAGTGTATCTCGCCGAAATGAATCGATTGGTACCACGCTCGACGCTCTAGCTTCAAAATTGACTGATTTAGGTGATTCAAAAGCTTGGGGTCCTATACCACTTATACCAGGTGTGTCCTAGGGACGTGTCCCTAGGAAAAACGTGGAAAACGCTAACAGACATCACTTATAATATATACGAGGATTACTTTAAGAACACCGCATTAAAAAAGTTTTATTTGTTGCTGTGATCCTAAATGATATAAACTTTTCGTTATGCCAAATATATTAGGGTTCACACTAACGAGTTCACATGATTTTACAAATTCACTTTAAGATCAAGAACCACATATCTAAATAAATAAATTAGTGTAGGGAAGGTTTTAATAATCAGATAAAATTTTAAAAGAGTTTGTTATTTATATTTCCTTTATAGATAATTTACTACTATTTACAAATTTTTGATAACCAACTGCAAATTAATATCTAGAAATAATGCTACTATAAAGATAAGGTAAGATACAATAGTTAATTTCTAATGAATGTACAATAGTTGTTCTCTTTCGGTTCTACCACTCTAGCAGGCCATATAATTTTGCTTCAAATTTTGTTTAACATTATAATCTGGTTATTTAGAAATTTAATGAGAATGACCGTTGAAAGTCGACAAGAAATCATGAAATTGAACAGTGATCACTATCGAGCTATCAGTTTTTATAATTTTAAACGTAGCTTAAAACCTAAATTATGTTTCGAGCAAATCAATTGGGCTTTTGGTGACAAATCATCATCCTTCGCTACTCGCGTAAAGTAGCAACAAAATGAGTTTCAACATGGTCTTTTTTTCTTAAATAACACGTTTCAACTTTCTAAGGCAAAAACGTTACCGAAAAGAATATTGGTCCTGATCGTGATCATAATATGATTAAAAAGGAGTCACATCTTTCTATCAGGAATATTCGAGCAAACCTAAATATTGCCGTGAAGGCAACTGACATCATTTGCCACATATATTTGTAGGTACGTAAGCTTTATCCCCGTCGGATTCCCCAAAATTTGCCTCCGGTTTAAAAGATCGTGTAAGATGTTACAGACCTACACTAGACCGTTTTTCCAATGGATAAATTCATTAGGTGTACAACATCATTACAGATTATGACACCTGGGTATACTGCTATGAGCACGAAAAAAGTAATAACCAGTAGTTTGAAGTTTTGGAAATTACTTCAACAAAAATTGTTCGAGAAAAGAGAAGAAGCAAAAATATGGTCCCTCTTTTTTGGACAAGTTTGGGGTTAATGAACATATTTCTACTGTAGAGTTGGATAACTGCCGCACTGTTAATGCGGAATTCTAATTTTTCCTCTAATTTTTCCATGTATTCTGCGAAAATCGTCCAAGAGAAGACATCACCTTGCAACACGATAACGCCCGGGTTCACACTGCTATTCATACGATTGAATATTGCCCAAAACATTGAAATAATATATTCGTCGTATAATCCAGGTCAAGTGATAATTTGTTTTTATTCCACGTGTAAAGCATAAATTAACGGGGTTTACGTTTTACATCAGTCGACGAAACAGGCCGACGCGCTTGAAAATTAAAGAAATAATTTAGGACAGAAGGATTTGAGAAACCATTTTAAATGCATTGACTATGGAAAATCCAATATATAAATATGAATGCGTTCGTTACGTATACGCTCCTATACTGTTCGTCCTATTGCGATGAAACTTCGGTAAATTGTTGTTTTCATGGCGGCGATGATTTCTTCCAAAGTATAACTGTAAAAAAAAATTCCTTCTTTGAGTCAACGAAGTCAATCGCTTTGCGTTAAATATGTTTCGACGTTGTCACGAAGTCACAGAAAGACCTGTTATCAATTTAATAAATACGCTTCGATGTTGTCGCGGAGAAACCATTGTCACGAAGTGACATAACGGGTTGTCAATTTAATAAATTCGCTTTTACGTTGTGACGAAAAGACAGAACAAGGTGCTGCATAATTTTATACTTATCGAAAAGGCTAAGCTGACTACAAGCCTGCGGTACAAATTCTGAGGCATCTCAAACAGATTTCAGTTCGGTAGGGTTCGGGGTAGAAGATTAGTGTAATACTCGTGACATGATTATTCATCGACGGAATAATACGAATCAACGGGCTGCTGAAATACAACGATACTACGATGTCTTAGTGTATCCAATATTTTTTCGGGAAGTGCAGGTACCATTCGATGTAATTCAAACGAATCCAACTACGGGCAAGTATCTATATTCATATACAACAATGAATTATTGCACATACCGTTCGTTGCTTTTTCAATGACGATAAACAAGGCTCTAGCTCAACCGCATGAAATGTGGGGTTTGAACTGGAAAACCCATGCTTTTCATATGGACAATTATATGTTGCCTGCTCACGAGTGAGACAACCCACAAAATTATTCATTTTTGTTCAAGACGGAATAACTACACTTTTAGTGTAGTGTATCCCAAAAAGGTTCAATAAAAGAATGAAAAATTAAAATACAACGGAGTTAGGGGAAATCCGATAACATGGCAGGTCTCGATTATCGATATGTAGCAAGATATTGAATTTCATGGGGGCTGCCTCGAGCAGCAACCTCCACATGGGACCTGAGGAATTATAAACGTGACAATTTCTCTGAATTTCTCATTATTTCCATATCTTTGATTCGAAAATAGCTGTTGAATAAAATTCGTAAAAAAATCAATAAATAGTATATTATAGACCAGGCACAGAATGCCCATATTATAGCCGAGCATACAGTTCACTGCCTAGGCGTTAGCCGAGGCAGTAGAATGTGTGCGAGGCAATTAATAAGCTCTTGCTGCCATGTATTACATACTATATTTTTTCAAACGTCTAATTACGATTTTTTTTGAGATATGGAATATCATTTTTAGGTCAGCTTCAAGTGACAGACGACACATTTAATTCTCTTTATTAATGGTAATGTTTGACGTTTTAGGTTAGTTGCCCAAATATCTGTCTGACATACATATCAGCAAGATATATAGAGGGAGACACTCTTCCCATGTTATTTCAATGTATTTTTCCAGCTCCACCGTACAATAATAATGACAAAACTGCCGCCGGACAGAAATGAACTCTTTCAATATAGTATCGAAATTATTATACGCTTGAAGAAATACCATTTTTATTGATTGAATAAATTTACTTCTGTAAATAGTATTTAAAATCAAATACTATTTACAGAATCAGACAAAAAAATGTCTTTACTTGAGTGGCATAGCAAGCATGCCTGGTTTTTGCTAGTTATAAACAAATGCATTTTATCAAACACTTGTGTATTATTTTACTACAATCAATAGAAATACAAGAGCGTTCGTATAATATCGTAAGATTATAATGTATATTTTGATACATATATAGAATAACACATAACTATTTGCACATCCAGTAAAATATTTAATATTATTATATATTATATATATTATATTAAATTTTCTTACATGTTTATTTATTGTAGCTTCTTATTTATATAAATTTACTTGAGTCGGTAAATAGAATTTCAAACCACAATCTAAAGTCATTGATAACATATTTCATCGTGAATTCCATTTTTTTTTATTGCATTCACCTTTGCTATAAACGCTTTTCTCCGCTGTGTACGTCTATTGTAGCCTTGTTCTTATCAATCATAATTCTTCCTTTCGAAATTAGTTTACGAATTGTATTTGAAACTTATATGACTAAGTTAACTTACATTTAGCGTGAATTCATTCCACGCTTTTCACCTTACAGCTAGCTTCTTAATAATATTTTTGTCGACTACGAATTGTATTTATGAGAATTACTTGATGCTTGACTTGACAATGAGATTAGGGCTAACATCTAGATCTCTTGCTATAGCTCACACTGATGAATAATAGTCAAGCATTACTACCGCTCAGGTTTTCTTTTTTGTCGCCAGTGCGGTAAAATAAAGGTAAAAAAAAGTTGAAATTTTTAAAGTCCCTCGTGAGGAAATTCCTCAACAAAAAAAAAAATTAGGATTCTATTTCTATTGGCTTAAATAACTTTTCGAAAAATTTAGAACAGCATCAGTGATCATTAGAATACTATGGTATATAATACTTAAATTCCTTGTCCAAATAAACTAACTATTTAATTTCACATATTATCTCCTAAATAATTAACCACATGGTATTATTTTGAGTTATTTGAGGAAAGTACCGCTCTTAGGTGTCATTTCGATTGAACAGTGTGTTTGCAACGCTTTTTAAAATTTCTCTAGCCATCAGCGAGTTTGACAGAGGTCAGATTGTTGAATGCAAGAGATAATATAAAAATTATCGCCAAGGTAAATAACGTTGTTGTCGAACATGGTTTCAGAAAAACTGAACATTGTTAAAAAAACACGCTCTCTACTTTTCTCTACTTTTCGACATAGTCTCCAAACACATTCAAGCATTTGTCATATCTTTTTGAAATACCTTCTGCATAAAAATCTGCCACCTGCGAACGTAGCCAAACTGTCACGGCGTTTTGAAGCTCTTCGTCATTGGCCACCGCTTCATGTATGAGAACAGGTGGAAATCAACGGGTGCCAAGTCCCGGCTATAGGGGGAGGGGGTGATCAAAAACATCCCATTTAAACTTGGCCAAAAGTTCATTTATTCTTTGAGTTGTGAGGGCGAGCATTGTCGTGAACAAACACAGCACCAGATGTCAGCAGACCACTACGCTAGTTTTGGATAGCGCCACGTAGTCTTTTCAAAGTTTCACAATACACTGCAGAAGTGATTGTCGTACCACGCTTCATGAAATCAACGAGCAAGATGCCCTTAGCCTCCCAAAACACCGTAACCATAAATTTCCTCGTAGAGAAAGTTTGACGGGCTTTCTTTGGCTTTGGAGAAACTGAATGACCCCATTGCATTGATTGCTGTTTTGTATCAGCATTCACATAGCCTACCCAAGTCTCATCGATTCTGTTAAAAAGATCTTCTCCTTCAATGTCACAACGAGAAAGAAAGTCTATGGCAGAACTTTGATTTTGTGGTCGTCGGTAAGTAGTTTTGGTATTCAACGAGCACAAAACTTGTGATAACCTAGTTTTTCTGTCACTTGTGTCGAAGACTCCTAGAAATTTCAGGAAAATTATCGGAAAGTTCCGAGATTGTGAAGCAACGGTCTACACGAATTTTTTCATTCACTCTGTTCAGTAAGTCGTCACTGACAAGAGATGGCCTACCGCTCCTGGCTTCATCGTGAACGTTAGTTCTTCTTTTTTAAAAAACGTACCCATTGACGGGCTACACCTTCACTCATAATATTTGGACCATATACCGCACAAATTCACGATGAATTTCAGCTGCTGAGTAATTTTTCGCACAAAGAAATCTTATCACACTACGCACTTCACTTTTGGCGGGATTTTCTATTGCGGCACACACGTTTACAGGTTCGAATTCAAGAACGCGCGACCGTACGATACTCCCCCTTGCACAGTTAGAAGCGTACTGAATCACAGCGCACGCTGATGTTAGAATGGTGGCGCTACCCCCACTACTTATCGCGCTTCACATAAACGGAGATTACTTTGTGGACTACCCTCGTATATTACAACTTATTAACTAAATAAAACACAACAACGTTGTCCTTAAGGTTTTTATTTAATATTTATATTAGAAATTGAGCGATTTAAAATGCGTTTAAATTATTAAGTAAAAATAGCAATATATACAAGAAGCGGAAAATAAATAATTGAAAATTAACATACAAAAATTACGAGTTGGAAAGAAAGTTAATTAATTAAATTAATGTGAACGAGAGTAAATTAAAATAATCTCTACAGAACAGCACAGAGTTACCTTGAAAACATGTCGCGGCCGGACATGTCGTGGAAATAAAGAACGCCGGATGGCGTGTTGTATGCTGGAACAGCACGTAGTGTAAGATTTTTTCTTATGAAAGTTTGAAACAGAAGAAAGGAGTGTATGTAAAAGAGAACACTGGTTGTCGAAAAAAGTTCTTGGTTTTATGGCCTAAGGTCGAGAGAGGGATGAAGCTGACGATGTCTTGAATTAGGAACTAATCAAAAGCGCGAGCTAAAAAGTTATGATATCGATGAAATAAATATCAGTAAAATATCCCTTATGAAGAAACTGATAAAATAATATGCGACATATCATAATTATAAAGAAGAGTACGTAATTAAATTAATAACTTAAATTTAAAAGCGAAATGTAAAATATTTGTAAATGAAGATTGACCACGTATTTATACCAGAAAAATATATGCAAATGATTACCAATGTAGGACTATATAGAGGGACAAAAACAGGTTCAAATCATTTTTCAGTTACAGTCAGAGTAAAATATTTGAGGAAATATCGAGAACATATTTCCGAGGTTTACGCGCGAGAGGGACCACAGTACGGAAGTGAGTCCGAAGCGCGATGGTAAACAATGGAAAACGCTTTAAAAGAATTAATGAAACTACAAGACACAATTTGATAAAGAACAAAAATTACAAATGCATGGACGATGTATGTAAAACAGAAATGTATAAAAAAAAATCATAAAAAACTGTTACAAATTCAAAAGGAAGATGACATAAAGAACTATGAACTGCAATGCAAAAAAGTTAAAATCATTTGTAGAACACGGAAGAAGAACATATGGAAAAAGAAGTGGCAAAATTAGAACAAAAATATAATGGAAAAGAAATTAAAAATTCTTATAAGGCCGTTAAAAATATAAGATCAAGATATGGGAAGCACATAGGTTTCTGCAAAGATAAAGAAAGTTAATTAATTGGAGACACAGAAAAGATATGCGAGAGATGGAAGCAATATTTTCAAGGTTTACTAAACAAAATCCGGCTCGAAGAACCTTCAATATTGATTAAAGAACAGAACATGCATTAATGATTTACTTAACAAAAATTACAGTATGTATTAAAATTATATTTACAAATTAGTTTTAGTGGTTCTCAAAATGTTATTTTAATATACCTTAAGTAAATATAGTTGAAATCTAGGGCATACAATATTTGTTGCGGGTGGTCATTGGTATATCACCTCCTTTTATTAGAGTTCAAACGGAAACTCTATCAGGCACTTTTACGCTATAGTAGGTCTAGGATTTCATAATATTTAAGCTGATGTCTGTGATACACTCTGTTTGACTTACTAACTATGAATACGAATAAACAGAATACGCAAATGAACTATTATTTAGGCGACTAGTAACTGACCTAGATATGCGAACTATTTATGGAACAATTGATTGCTTAAATATAAAATGTATGTATATAAAATATGAAGCTCAACTAGATTAAATAGATTGAAATGTTGTTTAATCTGTGATTAAATACAGGAGACCAAGAAAAATAAATTACGTTCCAACAGAAGAAAGATCGTAAAGAGGTGGCAGAGCTGAAATAACAAGACCTTGAAGAGATTCTGCAAGCCATAAAAATAACAAGAGTCAAGGAGAAAATGGAATAACGCCCGAAAATCTGAAATATTGGGAAGAAAGCTTAAAACTAAACATCCCTTAATTTGTTAAAGAAATCTGGAAAAACGGAATGCAATTATATCGCCTCTTTATAAAGAAGGAGGCGCAATAGAATGTAGTAGCTACAAACGTATTGCTTTATTAAATATAGAATATGAAGTACTAGGTTCGTTAATAAAAAGAAGATTAAAAGGGGAGAATATTAAGGCGATTTTCGGATAAATGGATCAACGTCAGACCAGATATGCGTTGAAGAAAGTTTTGATAAGTTGCTATGAATACAGATTCCGATATATATATGTTCTTTATAGATTTTAAAGCAGTATGCGACTTAGTAAATAGAAAAAAAACTAGAAATTGGTAAACCTCGTTAAAATGACGTTTAAGAGAACAATATGCGTAATAGAAGTAAATCAAGAAACGTCTGGAGAAGACAGTAAAAGTAGCAAATATAAACACCAGAGCAATTCTCTTCAACCGAAGGCACCAGTGCCTTACATACATAGATGACATCTTGTTAATTGCAAGAAATTAGAAAGAGCCACAGGCCATGACGTAGTCGTTGATTCAGGCAGCAAGTACGTGGGATGCTTCAAAAGTTCTGGGAACTGTGCTCTAATTAAATTACGCAGAACTTATAAGCAATGCTATTGGCGATAGACAAGTCTTGACATGTTTATGCAGCTATCCAGTGCAATATCGTTCAGTCTGATTTAGGTGTTCGACCGATATAGACGCATTTTCGTAACACTATTTGTGTAACCATGGAAGACACGGCTAAATCTCAAAAAGCAATAATTTTCTTTTTGTGGAAAGAGGGTATGAAAACTTCATAAATTATTAAACGTCTGCAAGTAGTGTTTGGTGAGTCTTCAGAACCTAAAAATACTATATATCGGTGGATCGATCATTTTAAAAGTTGTGGAACATCATTAGAAGACGATCCACGCAGTGGTTGCCCGAGCACGTCGGTAAATGAAAAAAACGTTACTGTCGTGGAGAACCTACTGAAAGAGGACACTTCTCAAATTAATGTACGCCTAAAAATAGGTACACGACAAGTTCATGAAATCTTACATGAGTTCCAGCTCTCTCGATGCCAAGGCTGTTGGGACCGGAACAGAAACTCAAGAGATCTGACACTTGTCGTGAACTTCAAGATCTGTTAGCCCATTACGGTGATGAATTTTGTCAACGGATAGTAACCACTGACGAAACGTGGATTCCTTATTTCAATCCTGAGATCAAAAGTCAATTCGAAGTATGAAGTAAACCCGAAGAAGGGCCTCCAATTAAGTCGCGTACAGTTCTGCCTGTTGGAAAGGTAATGCTTAATGTATTCTGGGATTGCGATTGGATTATTTTTATGGATTATCTGGCAAAAGGTACTACAATTAACGCAGAATATTATCAGAACTTAGTATCCGGACCACTGCGCCAGGCACTTTTCAGAAAACGGTATGGGAAGTTGCATAAGCGCCCGTTGTTGCAACAGGATAATTCAAGATCGCACGCCGCAAAAAAAACAAAGAATGTTTTAAACAATTTACGATGGGAATTGCTTCCACGTCCACTTTATTCACCGGATCTCGCACCGAATGATTTACATCTGTTCCCAGATTTGAAAAAACCTTTACGGGGTGTTCGTTTGAGAGTTTAACCGACCTAAAACGTGCCATAAATAGGTGGATTGGGGAGACACCGAAAAAGTTGTTTTAACCAAATAAAAAAATTATAGCTAAATGTCCAGAACTTTGGAAACATCCCTTGTAGTATGGACCTTCAGATAGATGAAAAAATGTAGATATATGAAAATTAAAAGTAGTATGAAGACTGTGTTAAAAGAAACACTCAGAATACAAACCAATGGTGGTGAGGTTTTAACCATTGAAGAGGTAATCGACTGCATGTAAATAAATAACAAATGTAATTAGACCCCAGAAATAGATTCAAGACTGGCAAAGGCTAATACATGTGCAGGAGGGTCAAATAATATATTTAAATGGAAAAAAGTATCAAAGAATACTAAAAAATGAAATTGTATCAGTATTGAAACCAACTCTGACATATGGCTGCGAATTATGGGTAATGAATGAAAAAGTACAAGAAACACTCTGGGAGAGAAGGACACTAAGGAGAATATTCGGTGAAAAGAGGACGGAGGAAGGATGGGAGAGACAAACGAATTTTGTATGCAGAAGCTACCATAACACAATTTATTAAAATGCGCCGAGTCCAGTAACTCGATCATCTTGAGCGATTAGAAGACGACATACTGATTAAGAATATAGGATGTAAAGAGCCAGAATGGAAGAGAATGAGGCGTAGACCAAGGTGAAAATGGAGAGATGCTGTTATGGAGGATGTGAAAGGGAAAGAACTCAGGAATTGGAGAGTCTTGGTAACGGAATGGAAAAGATTCTGCAATCTCCCACCATACCCTCACGATGCTTCAAAATCCAATTTTTCAATCAAGTAATGGCCAGTCATATATAAGAGTAACATACGGCACCAAGATTTTCGGATCTTATTATTAATTTCTTATTTGAATATTCAAAATATCGCTAAATCTATTAACAACTTATATGAATTAGTGACATTCAAGTTTAATTACATTCATTCTAAAATAGAAATAGAATCTATTGAAACCAAAAAAAGGGTAAAGTAATTGGTATTACTACCAATAATATTTTGTCCCTCCGGTAATAATTTCTATTGCGTAATATTTATTTTAATGCAAATTTAAACATTTTCGTTCAAGAACACCTTCTAGCGTGACTAATGTGATGCTAGAACATAATCATTTATGTTTCAAATTTTATTTATTTCATGCTTATTGGATGCTTTAAAAAAATTCCTTTACATAATAATTAAAATTAACTAGTCATTAATAAATATATACACTGTGGATATGGACTAAATTATTTTTAGCGTTATTTTAGACGATTATGAAAAATACTCGCACTGGAAAATTTATAAACTTAAATTTGTCTTTCAAATTACAATTTTATAATAACACTAAATAACAACTAACAATACATAATAGTATTTATATTAATTTATGGTTACGATATTAAATTCACAACGATTACTGCTTCAATGAGTTATCCTTCTCTTGACTGCTTATATACTCCTGAAGTGGTTCTAGAATGTTCGCTTTCGAGAGGAATCGGGAGTCCGACGACGTGCACAGCCGGTTATATCATCGCTTAGGTCACGAGCTAACGAAACGCACAATATTGTATGACGGCGACTTGCAAAAATCATATTTTTAGGTGTGCATAAATGAAATAATACAAGATTGTTAAATCTGGGGATGGTGTTGGAAAATCTACTATTACTTCCCTTATCTTATATTAATAATAGTCTCTTGCTTTATCTTCTTGGAAATATCGCTCACACGAAGTCATTATCTTGTAATTGATTTAAAAATGGCTGTAATAAATTATTTCCATAACTTTACAATATTTACAATATCATTATTTTTTGGGAACGCAAAGGCGTTTCATTGGAAAAGAAAGATTTGTCAAGAACATTATTCATCTCATTCAGAAACCTAAGTGTCGTTTCATGATCAGTGGGTTAGACCTACACGCAACGAAATTTGTATGAACATTTATGCAAATCTTTTTTAAGAGAGCCTTATTGGCGACTAAGTTATTCATTGCTCAACATTGGCGATCCTATCAGTTATCCATTTTGCTGGTCTGCCACCACCTTATTTTAGTTTTAGAGACCTTATTTTACGGAATTTCTCAACTGCTTGCAGAATGATTTACCTCACATTGATATACGTTATTGAAGAATTTGGAATTCCACTAAAAATTTTTCCATATATGGCGGCAAAGAGTTTTCCATTTTCTGGTTTTTCACCATTTCAAATGTAGCTTTCGATAATGAAAACTTTACGATTTACTGTAAAAATTAATTGTAAAGCATTAATAAACATAATATTACACAATGCAATTTTATTTATTAATATTTTCGAAGAAATAATTTTTTGGCCTTGTAGGCTATAAAATATTATAATGGTGTGTTATATTTACATATTTATAAATATATTACATTTCAGCTGTTTACTCCTTCAAAAAGAAATTATCTTTTAGAAAAAGTGTATATTAGTCAAAACAATAAATGATGCTGCAGAACTATTATTCAATTATAGTTTTAAATGTAAGAATTTCATTTTAATAATATCCACTATTCTAAAATTTTTCTAAACGTTGCTTTTGTGGAAACCAAATTGGAACATGTGTTTTGAATTGCATTTGTGTGTTTACGCAGTAAAATTTTTCATTTATTTAGAAGGTAGAAGTTATCCAGAGCATGATATGGATTATGGAATACTGTTGAATAAGTTTGACTTGATAGCATTTAAATAGAGACGGAGATCTTATGGTAATATTGAAGATTCGCTGCCGTTGGTGTGGTAAAACCGATAGTATATCATGTTCTCGTTTGGTTTTCTACAAACAGTATGTTGGATCTATTGGGGGTATATGGCGATCCGTTAGTATTTTACGATCCAAGTATATATTTCCTTCTGCAGTTTAAAAGATATTTTGTGGGGCGAACTTACAGTAAGTATTTAGTATATTCTGTTGGGGCTAATTCACTACATCCACTGATAATGTGATTAATACTTTCCATTTTCTATCCTCACCAACTACATTTATCATTTTATGATCATGGCATTGTGTAATACATGCTTCTTGTAGCTCCTTGTAGCTATTAATTGATTATGAATCACCGTAATAGTTCCTTCCGTTTCACAAAACATATTCCCTACTTTAAACGAAACTGCTGTATTGATGTGTTGTCTTTTATCTTTGTTATGTATTTTCCATGCAGCTCTTTACTCATCCAGGACTCTGAAATATGTATGATGGATTGGATTTGTGTAGCTGGTTCGTAGGTTTCTTCAGCTAATTTTAGGGGTGTATGCTTCTTATTTAATATTGGCACTGCTGCGTACAAGTTATTTTCTTTGGCTTTTATTGAAAAAGAAACTCTCAGAGGTCACTTATCTGTAGGTAATAGAGATTGTAAATGTTAATTATTCCTCGCCCACCTATGGCTCTCAGCAAATGAAACTCCGACTTAGTGAGTGCAGTTCGGTTGAGGTCCACTGCAATATTCCAAAACTATAGGTGATCACTGATATGGCATAAGTGTTAATTGCAGTAACTTTGTTCTTCTCAGTTAGTTTCGTGTTCATGATCGCCTTTAGTATTTTTCTTGATTTCTTCCTTAGTGTAGTCCTTACTCTGTTTTGGTCTATACTTCTCGCCTGTTCAACACCCAAATATCTATATGTTACTTCTTTTTGCATTCCTTGGATTGCATTTGTAGCGAGAAGTGTTTTTATTTGACAGTCTGTGGTCTTCAGTGATTTTACTTTTTCTATAGTATAAACAGGACACTTATTCAGCCCAAATTTTATGTATATATGGTTGCTAAATTATTGCATTATTGCAAATTTATTGCATTTTCGAGAAGTAATGTGAATGTAAATATGCTTTCTACACTTTACGATGCTAATTATTCGAATTCTTTTAATAGAAAAAAAATTCGCCCTTAAGCAGGATTCGAACCCACGTCCATGGCTTGCCGGTCCATTGCTTTAACCACTTAGCTATTAACGACTTTGATTTCGAATCATTGTGGAAAGGCCTAAGCCGCATTAAGGAAACAAATGTATATTTCGCCTGTAGTCGGCAGTTGTTGCAAATTTATAGCATTTTCGCGAAGTAATGTGAATATAAATCTGCTTTCTACATTTTACGAGAAAAAAATTCGCCCTGAAGCAGGATTCGAGCCCACAACGATTCGAAATCAAAGTCAGTAATAGCTTAGTGGTTAAAGCTATGGTCCGGCAAGTCATGGACGTGATTTCGAATCCTGCTCCAGGGCGAATTTTTTTTCAGTTAAAAAAATTTGAATTATATCGTAAAATGTAGAAAGCATATTTACATTATGATATTCTCTTCAAAGTTATTTATAGTGGTTTCGTCTAAGGTTGTTCCACAATATTTTCAATAGGAGCAATTTCAAGATTTTATTTTGGGGTTGTATTTGGGCAATGATATATAATAGTAATAATAATAATAATATATTATTACTATTAATATTAAAAATAAATTTACCATGCACTGCTTCCAGGACTTCCCCTCGATATATGTTAATATTTCATGCAAATAAGTGTACACTGACACATTTACGACTTATTAACATTTGCAAATTATGAAAATTTCAAGTAGAATATTACGTAAAAGAATTACCGCTTCTAAATATATTGTTTTCGCATATTCATTACCACTTAAAACGTCCTAACGAACTACTCAAATTACATACACATGCAAATACACAGAGATGGCGTAAGATTTAAAAATATTAGATTTTATAATTCTTTTGTAAAAGATATCAATCAATGTTGGTTGAGATAATTTAATTAACTTATCGATAAATCCTAAAATAAAACCTAAATTATATATTTATAGTCTTTATAATAGGATTATTTATTGTTGTAAATTCACCGGAAAAAAATACCTCGAACCTGTTCTGGAAATTAACATTTATTAATACCCAAATAATGAGTTATGTAACCTCGAAGAAGTTAACAAAAAATAGCCCGTCACAATAGACTGAGAGTCATCAATTTTAGATCTACATAATACCTGAAAGTATGTACTTACATATATCTCATTAACAGTTTTTTTTTTGCTTCTTCAATATATCGGGGATATTCTTAATCCAGTGGTTAAATTAATCTTAAAAAAATAAACGTGCATTGATACATTTGTACTTGACTCCTATAGCAAAAAAACGATACACATTCGCCTATAAAAGACCAACCTGCAAAACACAAAGGCAGTTACACCAAATCATCCGTTCAAGATGAAGTTCTTAGGCTGTTTTATTGTCGTAGCGGCACTAATATGTGTTGCCTGGGGTAGTGGTGGCTACGGTGGTCTTGGCGGAGGCGGTGGTGGTGGCGGCGGAGGTGGAGGTGGATTTGGCGGTAAAGGCAGTGGCGGTTATGGAGGCGGACCAGGTGGTGGCTATGGAGGTGGACCAGGCGGTGGGTACGGAGGCGGTAATCAAGGAGGTGGAGGGCATGGTGGCGGCGGTCTTGGTGGCGGAGGTCTTGGTGGTGGCGGCCTTGGTGGTGGCGGAGGCGGTGGAAAAGCTGGAGCCTGGAGTAAGTCCTCTAGTTCAGCTGGCGCATACGGTTCTGGATAGTAAGTATTTCTTAACTATTTTATCTATCTAAAGTAAAATTATATTATTCTTTATTTTCAATTTTTAGTAATTGAATTATTTTGGATTGAACATAAATATAATAAAATTTTTGAAGCATTTATTTAGGAATATGAAAATAATACGTCAATTGCAGTGCTAAAGCCTAAATTTAAAATTTAAATGAATTAAAAAACGCGTTTTGAAAGCACTTGATAAGGTGAAAGGGACATCATAGATATTTTAAGCAAAATAATAATATCTCCAACAACCTATTCAAGAAAATTCACAACATTGAAATCTCGATGAATATATTTAATTATTTCGTCAGTTATTTTGAGCAAATTAAAATCTAATATAACCCACAAATAAATTTATTCTAACATACTTTCATTAAGAGCAACTATTATTTCATAAGGAAGAAAGATTCAATATGTACTTTCTTGCCATTAAAGAGTTTATTCATGACTGTAATTGAAGTTTTTTCTTTCATAAAAATTATTTTTTTTTTGGTGCAAGATTCGTTTTAGAATTAATATTAACCGAAAGTATATTGCAAATATAATGTAAATAAAATTATAAATTTTAGGATGTAAAACTTCTTTAAATTTAGTATTAATTAAACATTTTTCTTTCAGCGGAAAATAACGGATACTGCAAAGGACTTCCAACGGAACAGTGATACAATATAGAAACTTTGTATGTAATTCTAAATAATAATATATTTTTAGTATATCGACTTTTGTTTTTCAATTAATATATTCCCTACATTAAGCATTTTTATAAAGTTAAAAAAATTGATTATATTTAGTTTTGTTCCATACAATTTAATGATTACAATAAATTCTTTAATATAACAAAATAATATGTTTATTTCTGGTGGTAACATTATGTGGACACAAATGAAATCTCAGATTTGACGAGTAAAATCGAAAACTAAAAGTTTAATGGATCGCCGCATAGGTATACCAAATTTTGCCCTATCGGATGTCACTAGATTATCTGGTGCACCTGATAGATCAAAATTTGCTATAGCTATGAGGCGATCCATCAAACTTTACTTCACTAGCTAAACTGACGAAGTCTATTGAGACAGAAACACGTGTCTTTAGCTGAAGTAAACGTTTGAAAATACGAAGTGTATGTACAGATGTGTGTAATTCATGTCTGTTTCATTTGTAACAAATGTGTAATACGTACTTAACGTATTAATGTACTCAAATTTCTTTGGTAAATTTTTTATTAGTTAAAATAATTTCCATATGCTTGAATATATTTCAGTCAATGACTATCAAAAATATAAGCACTATTTCTTAAACCATCTGAATCTCTGATACTAATAAATTTATTAAGTCTAACAGATCTTGCATCATAATTAGAGAACGGACGCAATTTCCATAAAACGCAATCGGCAATTGGAATTGTGTATAACGTCGCTCAGTACATCCCGGCATAATTCAATGAAGTATTTGTTTGACTTACTCGGACACCTGGTCTCGCCGCGATAACAATGGACAAGCCAGCTATTGTGTTCCGAGAATATTAGTGCTTTTTAAAGTGTTTTCATGAGCGTAGATAGAAAAGGGGGTTTTTATAATGTATTTTATTTATTAGTTTATATTTCGTAAGATAAATAAAGTGCTGTGAGTAAGTTTCTTATTTTCATAGTTTTAACTGTTAATTACATCGTAATTTTTGTGATAGATCCTGTTTAATATCGTTTGATTGAATCTATTTTACCAATTATTTCGACGTAAGAGTGTGCATTGAATTTCGTTCAGTTTCAATAACTTACGCACACATTTTTAGTTTTCATTTATTTAGATCTAGACTCTAGAGCATTGTTTAAGTTACTTTTTCAGACATGATATGGAAGAATGTCGAGAACGGCATTGTAAAACAATGGCGAGTTGGATTGACGGTCATACTGATTGTATGTCCATTGTCAGTGATTCCGAAATTTATTACAAAATCCGTAAAATATCGTCAAAAATTCGTCACTTAGGATCGCAAACACATCTGAACTCTGTAAAACTTTTATGGCGGCTAATAATCCATTAAATAAACTTAGCAATCCCACTTTAAAAATATTTATGAAAAAATATACTGGTCGAAATGTTCCTGATGAATCAACTTTACGCAAATATTATGTTTCTAGGTGCTATACGAGAACAGTAGAATGCATTAGAAGCCATCTTTTAAATCAATACATATGGATAAGCGCCGACGAAACGGTGGATATGTTAGGACGCTGTGTGGTAAATGTTGTAACTGGTGTACTACATCCAACTATTCCCTATAACTCATATGTAATAGCAACAAGTGTTATAAATAGAGTTGATGCGGAAACAATTGCTGAAACCATTAAGGAGAATATGCAAAAAATGCTTCATTCGGACGCCACGTACAAAGAAAAAATTATTTTATTTGTCAGTGATAGTGCTGCGTATATGTTAAAAACAGGCAGACTATTGAAGAAAACATATCCTAATATGCTGCATATTACTTGTGTAGCACATGCTCTCCACAGAATCTGTGAATATATCAGAGATACTTTTCCGGAAGTTGATAGACTTGTATCAGCTTTTAAAAAAGTTTTCAGAAAAGCACCATTGAGAGTAGCTCTTTTCAGGGAAAAATTTCCATCTCTGTCACTGCCTCCCACTCCAGTAATAACTAGATGGGGAACATGGCTGGAAGCTACTAGTTATTATGCTGAGAATTTCGATAGTCTAAAACATTTCGTAACACTGCTAAAGGAGGATGCTAGAAGTATTGGTGAGTGCAAGGAGCTCACACAAATCCCAAATTTAAAAAATCAGTTGTACTTTCTTCACGAACACTTTGGAAAATTGCCAAAACTAATCACTTATTTTGAAAATCGAAATCTCAAATTAAATTACGGATTAACCACATTAGATGTGGCTGTTAATAATTTGAAAAGTATTCCAAGTGACTTCGGATGTGGCCTTCAGCAAAAGCTTGAAGCAATTCTCAATAGAAATCCAGATTTAATTACATTGCAGCAATTATGTATGGAGACAATTCCACAAAATCTAACGGCTAAATATGAAGAAATAAAAGAATATTTCCAGTATGCACCTATAACCAGTTGCGATGTAGAAAGGACATTTTCTATTTATAAGGATGTACTTAATTCAAAGAGAACAAAATTGACAGAAGAAAACCTTGAGAAACTATTGCTACTCAATATTATTACTCCTTTACTCAACTTGAATGACAAAATGAACAATTATAGAAATAAAATTAATAACTTTAAAAATACAACTTTTCAACAAATACATATGTATTTCGTAATTTTATAGATCATCACCCGTTTGTTTTCCAATTATATAAATAAAATTAATTAATAAATATGTATTTTGTAATTTTAGATAGATAGATCACCACCCGTATGTTTTCCAATTATATAAATAAAATTAAAAACTTTATAAATACAACTTTTCAACAAATAAATATGTATTTCGTAATTTTATAGATCACCACCCGTTTGTTTTCCAATTATATAAATAAAATTAAAAACTTTATAAATACAACTTTTCAACAAATAAATATGTATTTTGTAATTTTATAGATCACCACCCGTTCGTTTTCCAATAATATAAATAAAATTAAATATTTTAGAAATTCAGCCTTTCGCCAGTACTGCACTGGGTGGTAAGCGTGTCCGTTTTCTAATCATAATGTAGCAGAAAGGAGCCTTGCCTATTTATGAATGCTGAGGTTTATTGAAAATATTGGCAGTACCCTCTCATGTCATTACTATTTATACAAGAAGGAATAATTAATATAAGAAATAATTGTGCCTTGTGTATTATCGAATAATAAGTATTTTCTGTGGATATATTGGAGACTTTAAAACATTATATTTAAATTATGTCTGATCGCGCCATCTATTTTGGAATAACATAAGTAGGGTTATCTATCAGGCAGTTATTTACAATTTTAAATGTCAATTTATCTTCTAACTTATTGTTTATCATTAAGGATATTTAAATACCTTCAATTTGTTTAAATTTTCTTTTAACTAGAAATTCAAACCAACAATTCAAATTGGCCACGCCTTTTGCTTTTCGGCGGCAATTTTTCCAGGTAGTCATCGTGTTAAAATAAGGGAAGGTGGTTTCGTAGGTAACGAAAAAAAAGAAGTATGAAAATGAATTAATCAACAACCAAAAATGGTGAAGCGTAGCTTTTTATTAAAAAAGCGATATCAAGATTTAAAAGGCGATTTCGAAGTTTAAAATCGTTTTTAGAAGCTGAAAAATTAAGTATATTATCATTTAAAAATTTATATAACGTTGGAGTTATAAATTTACCTTTGATTACTAAGTGCATTTACAAGCAATTGATAACCCACATCAGACAAGTATCGAGCCAGTATCCTGTTACAATAATCCTTCTAATCCTTAATTTAATTTTATTATATATAAGCCATCCAGTTAACTGTGCTGAACATCCTATTACCTGCCACATAATCGGAAGATCTATACCTGTATCCAGTTCCGAATACCTTCCGATGGTTCCTAAACCCAAAGCCAGGGTACTTTCTGTACGAGTTTTTCAGTGCTCATAGTTAAGGTAGAATTTACCCTATAAATAAAGAATATTTTTTGTATTATTATTATTGATCGTAGATAGTATAGCTTCACTAAATATAATATCACCTATTAGAATATTTAAATGTAGTATTACTGAGCTAGTATTTTTCATAAACATATTGATTGATAATTAAGACATGACTTACCTTAATTTGCCCTGAGATTAAGATATTATTAATATAGAGAACAGATTCCATTTGAGGTTAAAACATATCAATTTGCATTGATTATTATTTTAAATTCTTCCAATCCACCTAAAGGGAATTATTTATATTGACAAATTGTTTGGAAGCATATATATAATATCTACTTACCTCTGTTCGTGTTTTAACTTTATTTACAAACTGAATAAGCTTATTTTCCATCATCATTCTTACCCGTTTTAAAGAACACATATCACATATCAAATACAATAGACCGGATAAATCAAATGTCGCAAATCACGCTTTGAGCACACTGCACAATGTACCGGTTACAGGTTTGAAGTTGATCAAAGGAATTAATAAACCCCACGAACATGATGCTTATGAAAGTATATTTATCGCGAAAAATAAACATACCTCCTTGAATAGCGATAAATCTCCAATACCGTTCAGCTGTCTATTCACATTTTTATTACCATAAGTGGGTGGGGGGGTAACAGCAGAAATTTAGACACGTGGGAAGCCATACACATGAAAAAATACAAAAATTACCTCCTTAACAATGGTTTACTGAATGAAGTACTTGGTGTGTTTGTTTCACAAAATGTAAAATGTTTCGCGTTTTGTGGAACAAATGTAGCGGGTGTTTTGTTTAGTAAATTATTAATCATGTTTCACCTAGAGCCAACCGTGAATTCTATACATTATATTAAAAGTGCTTAACACCTTAACAATGACATGTCACCTATTTAGTAGACGGCAGTACGCCTTTATCATGAGAATATTTTGTATTCTCTTGATAAAGGCGTACTGCCGAAACATGTAGAGTTTTGTTAAATACATATATTTTGAAGTAATATACAGACCTTTAATCGCCTACTGATTAGGTTTACCATATATATATATATATATATATATATATATATATATATATATATATATATATATATATATATATATATTTAGTAAACCTAATCAGTAGGCGATTAAAGGTCTGTATATTACTTCAAAATATATGTATTTAAAAAACTCTACATGTTTCGGCTGTGTACGCCTTTATCAAGAGAATACAAAATATGAATCATTCATATTTTGTATTCTCTTGATAAAGGCGTACACAGCCGAAACATGTAGAGTTTTTTAAATACATATATTTTGAAGTAATATACAGACCTTTAATCGCCTACTGATTAGGTTTACCATATCATACCAAGGTCACGAAGTTATTATATTTATATATATATATCTATATATATATATATATATATATATATATATATATATATTAATTGATAAATTATTGGGGTTTTTCGGCTTTTATATGAAATATTTACCAATATCGCTCCGGATTGGTCCACTCTACTGATGACACAGTACACAAATAATTTCTCGCACCAGGTGAAACAGTTAGTGGACGATTTTATTGCAATGTTATTAGGCGATTAAGCGAAAACATTCGACGCAAACGGCCTACCAAGCGGCGTAACAATTCGTGGATCTACACCACGACAATGCAGCATCCCATACGTCACTTGTCGACGGCAGTACTACCCCACCCGCCCTACTCCCCAAATCTTGCCCGTGAGTTCTTCCCGTTTCCGGAGTTCAGACTCAAACCCAAGGGGGGCAGCTTTGAGACAATTGAGGAGATCCAGACCGAATCGCAGGCAGTGTTGAAAACACTAACACGCGAAGACTTCCAGCACAGCTTCCAGTCATGGACAAGTCACTGGTATCAGTGTATTCGTACAGATGGAGAGTATTTTAAAGGGGATGGCAGCGAATAAGTTGTAAGATCAATTTATTATATTTTTTTGCACCTTCCGGGAATTTCTGAGTAAATAAAAGCAAGAAAATAGCTTAAGAATTAATTTCTAGAAAGGCACAAATGTGTTGGCTATAATAGACAAATTACAAATGAAACACGCATGCAAATATATACGTCTGTAAC
This sequence comes from Melolontha melolontha, assembly GCA_935421215.2. Taxonomy (NCBI): domain Eukaryota; kingdom Metazoa; phylum Arthropoda; class Insecta; order Coleoptera; family Scarabaeidae; genus Melolontha; species Melolontha melolontha. Next base: position 158,215,818 of record OW285237.1, on the reverse strand, counting down.
TGGACACATGAACATACACCTCCTATTTTCCGACATTTACTTCTGCATAAGACACGTGTTTCTATCATTTACTGTCAGACTTCATCAGTTAGGCTATATCTGCTTCATTTGTAACAAATGCGTAATACGTGCTTAACGTATTGATGTACTTAAACCTTTTTGGTGTAATAGATAATATTTACAAAAGTACCAAACTAGTAGAATAAAAGAAAATCCCTCAAATTTATTTTATTTTTATGTATTAATTTTAGGTAGAATTAAGAGAACATCCCTCGGGCTTCTATTTCGATCAATGAAAACAGAAATTTAGAGAAAAGCCATTTCTTCTGTGTACTGGCAAGAGAAATATATTAAATATTGTTTTTTTATTTAAAATAAGTAATAATTTTACGTTGACATTTTTCCAATCGCAAATAAACAAATAATTCGTTATGGCATCTTTCAATAAGTGGCCTCGAACATAAAAACTCCAATAACTACTCAATACACAAATATTTTGCTTGATTGAATTTAGTACTGGCGGTAAATCAGAGCTGACCACATGAAAGAAATATAAGTTGACGTCCACGTAAAAGCGAAAACGTGTAACTACATCTACTGAGCTTGACAAATCCATACGGGATTCATAAAGAAGATAGCAGAAAAGGAAGAGAAGTAAAACTAATGAATTCGTTTCGACTAGTGTGCGTTATCTTAATATGGGCAGTTACTTCTTTGTATGCAAATGTCATATTCACAACGGAACCGGGAAAAATCGATTACCGGAATCTGGTTGAAGAAATACAAGTTTCCAATATGTCAGTGTTTGATCATATTAAATGAAGATCATAAAAAAATTTATTCGCATGTCTTAGATGTATTTAATAATTATGTTACTTAATTTGCGCATAAAATAAAACAATTAATTTTTCTTTCATGTTTATTAGTGGACAGTTCCCTCTTTAGAATATATAAATAAAACGTTCAGGTATGTAAGGAAATTATCTAGATGCACAAATGTCATAACAGATAATATAAAAAAGCAATTATGTAGATTTTGTTCGTAAAAGTGCATTCACGAATACTGCAACATCCGCGTTGCCTTGAAATTATGTTAGAAGGGATTATATAATAAGTTATTTAAACAATACACTGACAAATAATATTGGTAAAATTTAAATATTGGTATTCTATTGTAAGGAATACTACAGCAGGGGGCCGAATTCACTTACGTTCTAATGGTATTTAGGACTTAGCGATTGCATTTATGATTAATTAATTGAATAAAGAAAACTAATTTAGTATTTAATTTAGTCATAAATTCTATTTTTCATCACTAATTGAAATGTTTATTCTTTTCTCTAACAACATAGTATTTATCTAATATTCAAAGCACACATAAACAATAAGACAAGTTTATGTAATTCCTTTTTTATTTACTATACTACAGATATAATTATAAATTGATCACCATTTCAAGATATAATGTTTTTAGGAACAGTAATATAGATCACTATTAAATTTGAAATGTAAGTAATACATATCTTTGCAAATGATATGTTGTATAAAGTCCTTAAAATAAAGATACAGAGATAAAACCAATAGTAATCGAGAAAGTAAAGTTGTGACCATCTCTAAAATAACCTAGCCTATTGTAATCTTGTTTTTTTTCATAAATTAAATACTTACTTAGCATTGAGTTGTACTAAATAATATTTTATATATTGTATAGTACCTACTTCAAATTCAAGAAGTACATCTTCAAAAAAATAGAGGATTGTTCAAATATTGTAAATAGTGATTGCAATACCGGACCAAAAGTTATCTAATAGTAGCAACTACCAATCATAAATATGTACAAAATAATACAAATCTGTATAAAAACAAATTTGTATCTGTATATGCATGGACACACAGTACGTATTTACCAGCTTTTGCTTCAACTACCAGACGCATGCGTTTCTGTGTAACCACTTTGTCAATGATAGATTTACGAAGACAAAAGACTGTAGGTAGACTTTCGGTCATGTAGCAAGTTTTGTACTATCCGAAGACATCAGATACCCTCATGCCATCTGACGGACAAAACCGACCACGCCGGTGCAAAGTGTTTCTTCTCGAATAGCAAAGCTATTACTGGAAAAGAAGAAAAAATACGCATACTACTGTGAGTCCATTAACTCGTCGCCAGGTGGCGTAGTATAGCAAAAAACAATAATGTTATAAACATTATCAGCGGTGTATATTAAGTTTTATAGTAAGTAAACAGCAACAATTAACACAACCTTTTTACGTGTTACGAGGTGTTATGTTTTCACAGATATAATCCCATGCCGTTCACCGTAGATCAGGATAAGTTTATAATAATGACCCATTTTCATAGTGTGTAATAGCAAGCTGGAAAGTGTATGGACACGCTCTAATCCTGCCTAAATTTATATACAACTAGACATCCCGAGAAAGAAATTATTTATGATATATTTGTCAAGCATAAAAATAGGCTTGCAAAACGATTTATTGAAAGAGACAGCGAATATATTAAAACGAAAATGAGAGAATACAACTGCACAACTATTATTTTAAATGAAGATACTTTGACAGATATACGTAATAGAATTGAAGCTAGTTCAAATAAATCATTAAGAAAATTAAATGCATAGACAGCTAGGCATCTTTCTCTAACAAAACATGCAAATATTTGTTACAGGTGTGTCCTAATGTAATGCTCGTATAGGACTTTAAAAAATCTTGCATTTAAACCATATAAAATATCGGTCCACCAACAATTAATTGCATGCTCCTGATTTTGGTGATCGAAGAAAATACTACAAACGGTTTAGCAATATATTTGACAAGAATAAGATATTAGATAAAAGTTTCTTCTCGGATGAGCCTTGGTTCCAGTATCCTTATCTCGATATGTCAATATCCAAAATTATTGCATATAGTTATCCGAGGATCCTCATGTGTTCACAGAAACAAGTTTGCATCCTGTAAAGGTTTGAGTTTGGGTTACTATGTCACGCAGATGCATTATGGGACCAGTATGCTTTTATGACGCAATTAACGCACTAGATATAGGGACCACATCATTGATAATCTAGACCAGTGTTTTTCAACCTGTAGGTCGCGACCCCCTGGGGGGTCGCGAAGCCTCTGTAGGGGAGTCGCGAGAGGTCGAGAGAACTCAGTAAAAAATCAATAAATTTTAAAAAGGTAGATATATTAAAAAAGTTAACAAAATGATACTCGTTATGTTATTTATACAAACACATTAACAAAAAATAAAATCTTCGAGTACTCGTTCATTTTAATGTGAAGGTTGCGCTTGAGTTTGTTCAATCAATTTCTCCCATCGTGGATCCGTTTTTGCAACTTTAAGTATTAAATCGTTTTCCAAATTTAAGCGATTTCTTAGTTTACTTTTTATTTGGGCCATTGATGAAAATGCCAACTCGCACAAGTACGAGGTAGAAAATGGAATCAAACACTTCAAAGCCTCGGTTGTTAATTCCGGGTATTCTGTTTTTCTTTTTAACCAAACGGTATCCAAATTTTCAGACTTGAATTCCAAGTGTAACATCCCATCGGCAGATAATTCCAGCAGATTCTCTTTGAGCTTAGTTGATAAATTTGCCTCTTTTATAGCTGCATTTAAAAACGGATTTAAGATCCATCTTTGCCCAGTGTTATCCGATATCTCTTGTACTGAGAAGTAATGACACAATTCTTTCTTCAAATTATCTAACACCATTTTCATACCAGATATATATGAGTTGATGTTTATCTCGCTTCCGACTTCTTCAATGAAAGACTGTGTCGACGAAAATGAATCAAAGTTGTTTTGATTTATAGATGATGGCCACAATTCAATTTTTTTTATAAAGCCATGGAGTTTGTCTTTTGCTGTAATGCCATTTTCATCCCGCTCTTGAAGACTTTTATTCAAGTTATTTAAATGCTCAAATAAGTCAGAAAGAAAATCCAATTTCAAAAGGAATTCCGGGTCAGAAATGAATTCAGAGTAATGTGACTTGGCTTGTTGTAAATATACTAATAGTTCAGCGCGAAGTTCCATAACTCTGGTCAGTACTTTGCCTTTTGATAACCATCTAACTTCTGTATGGTAAGCAAATTGCGGTGTAGTGCCCCCATATCTTCACAAATGATTAGAAACAATCGAGTCTGCAACGCTTTTCCTTTAATAGAATTTACAATGTTAATAATAATATTTAGAACTTTACTGTATTCTTATGACAAAGTTTTGGCTGCAAGAGCTTGGCGATTGAGAAAGCAATGCATCCAACAAGCGTTTGGCATCTGTTCTTATAGTCTAGCAATAAATCCACTCTTCGCACCAGTCATGGCTTTTGCTCCGTCACTACAAATAGCAATGCATTTTTGTTCCCAATCGATATTCATATCTTGCGTAGCTTCAAGGAACGTGTCATGCAAGCACTGACCTGCAATATTTTTGGGTAGTGCCTTGCAAAATAGTATTTCTTCCATTAATATTTCATTGGATTCAAAACGCACAAAAGCTACAAACTGCGCACAACCCGCAATATCCGTTGATTCATTAAATTGCAAGGACACAAAAGAACTTTTCATAATTTTTTCTATGACTTGATCACGAACGTCAGTCGCCATATTGCTTATCCTGCGTTGAATGGTATTGTCAGAGAGAGGTATACTTTTGAGCTTTTCGACCTCTTGCTTGCCAAACATAATCTCTGCTATATCTAAAGCCGCTGGTAAAATCAAATTTTCGGCAATACTGTGAGGTTTTCCTGCTTTAGCCACACGAAAAGCTACTCGATAACTAGCGAGCAACGTTTTCTCATTTAGGTTGGACATTTGTCTTATAGCAGTTTTTTTATGTTCAAGAGCTTTTAATTTTCGCTCAAAAAATTCCACGGGTTTATTTTTTTTCATTAGGAAGTTTTCTGTTTAGGTGGCGTACCAACTTCGATGGCTTCATGCTTTCTCTTGACAAAGTTTCAAAGCAAATTACGAACTGCCGTTTATTCTCAATCACAGTAAACCCAAATTTCAAATAATTGTCGTCATGAAGACGTTTTTTCTTTATTCCACTACTGCCGCTAGACTTAGACGTTGATGGTTCTGACGATCTTTTCAGGAATTTATCCATTTTCAATTATAACAAACAACTCAAATAAATACGTAAAACAAGTGATTCGCGCTCTTCAAACAACTAAACGCAGACGACAGGACCACTTGCTTCGCGGTCTTGCACTCAACTGCCGTGGCCGCGGTCGACCACCCTATTTATAGGCCAACGCATTCTAGCGAGAATCATCTCGAAGCGTAACGACACGTCTCGAAACTTGTGGACCTTCAGCGCGGGCCGTGCAGCGCGCGGGAGACTACCAGCGCCATCCGTTGGTAACACTCGGAACCTGTACTAGTTCCGAGTGTTACCAACAGATGGCGCTGGGAGTCTCGGCCCTAACAATATGTTTGTATTTTGTTTGTTAGTTATCAATTGGCCACGTATTCGATTTAAAATTATATGTTTTACGTACTTAATTGTATATTTATATCCGAATCCTAATAACGCAAACGCCTAAAATTTTTGTGTGGATTAAATATTTTTAACATACATGAAAAAAAAGGGTCGGGGGTCGGGAAATATTTTTTGATACTAGGGGGGTCGTGTCATGAAAAGGGTTGAAAAACACTGATCTAGACGATGAATAACTGCATGATGGTTACTTCCAACAAGATGATTGCACCCAAGAGACAACATATGATAATTTGAATTATTTAAGAGAATTTTTTGATTAAAGATTCATTAGCAGAGGACGTTGGCCAGCAAATTCTCCAGATTTTACACCGCTATTTCTTTTTGTTCGGATACTTAAGAAGCAAAGACTTTAGTAACATACTATGTATATACTTTATAGGAATTGGAGCAGTTAATAATAAAAGCAATACACAATGTAAGTGTAAACATATTACTAACTGTTTTAACAATATAAGGAGACGAATGGAGGCTGATGTTGGTCATTTTGAACACTTGCTATAGTACTATTTAATGTTTATTTTAAATAGTATTTGTAAAATGTTTTTAAGTAATTTTGTGCTGCAGTAAATGTTACAGAAGTATGAAATCTTTTTTTTTTCTTCTTACATACAACATTCAGTTATTCGTTTATAAGAGCTGCCAAATTATGTATACCTATTTTAGTTTTTTTTTTTAAACCTCTTTTGATTTAAGTATTTTATTTAACTCTCCTGTACGTGTATAACTCTTTGGCAGTCTTAAGTCTATCTCTGTGGCCTCGCTACATTTGTTGTCTCTCAAAACTACTAAATACATACATTTTTCAGCCTCTTCAAAGGTCAAGACCTATCCACCATTGTTCTGTAATTTGGATATTTCTTTTAACGCACTCTTTAGACCGCCTTTAATTTCCATATATTTGCATTTCGTTCTATTTATCTGCAGCGTATATTGCTTTCTGAATTTATACACAAGTGCGTTGTGCACTGTAGCTCTTTTTTATTTCCTGCTATTAAATCGGTATTGAAATCAACTCTGGCATACGGCAGCAAATTGTGGATAATGACCAAGAAAGTACTGGATAAACTTGAAGTCTGGGAGAGGAAGATACTTAGGAGGATTTTGGGCCAAAAAGGGCGGAGGAAGGATGGAAGAGGCAATCGGATAAAGAAATTTACAATTTGTATGCAGAAGCTCCCGGAACACATTTCATAAAAATGCGCCGACTCCTGTGACTCGGCCATCTTCAAAGGCTATAAGAAAAGAGTTTAATTAAAGATGTAGAATGGAAGGTACCTGAAGGAAAGAAAAGGAGGGGTAGACCGAGGAAGAAATGGAGGGATGCTGTGACGACGAAGAAAGGAAAGGACTTAGGAATTGGAAATTGTTGGCAAGGAGTAGGGAGAAATGGAGTAACATGACTAAGCAATGCGCCAAATAAATGCCTGTAAGGGCTTTCTATACACGAACATACGACAAATTCATACCAACTACTTAATCTTGCCAATTAAATTTTTTCTTCTCCCTATGGACACATGAGATTGCTCACTCAGTATATTGTAAAAAATGCAACTAATTTAAAGCGTGACAATTAAATTTTCACATATCAAAACAACCTGGATACTAAATTCCATTTAATAATAAACTGTTTTCTTCTTCTTTAACAGATATGCAAATTGAGTGTTTTTGCTGCATTAAATTGAATTGCTTTTGTGTTGATTATATATAATTTTTAAATACTGCTGAATTGACATTATTTTCAATACAATTTAGTGAATTAGTTAAATAATACGTCTACGTAACCACTATTCTTTTTGTTATTCAATAGTATAATAACTGTAAGATGTCAAATAAATTTAGGAATAGAATAAAACAGCAAACAAAAATAAGCAAACAGCTATGTCTTCCTTAATAAAGATTTTTATTTTCTATAAAACTAAAACATTTTTAATAATATACAAATATTTTTAAAAATCGGGCGTGGAGAACACAAACAAGTTCATATTTATATGAAAATATCTTTCCATATTTGCAGATACGTGTTTCATCTTACTACAGAATCATCAGTACATACTGCTGGAAAGGTACTTCCACCATAAATAATACCCTCGCCAAATTACAGAAGTCATCAAGGCAACGCACAGAAGAATATTCAGGGCCGCTCATTGACTAATATCAACATCACGAACGCCAATACAACCATCGCTGCCTTCATAACACGTGTCTTAGCCTGTGACGGACATAGCCGCAACCTGTGGAAACTGTATTAACGTGCCTCCTCTCTAGATCGAACACAACCAATAGCGTATATAACAAAATAATTTCAACACACATGATAGTAATTTTATTGTGTTCTGAGTGTTCTTCTGTACGTTGTCTTGATGATTTTTGTAATGTGATAAGGGTGCTATTTGCGGTGAAACTATCTCTCCGGCAGCATGTACTGGTAACACCCTCGCCACATTACAAAAGTCATTAAGGCAACGCACAGAAGAATATTCAAGGCCGCTCATTGACTAATATCAACATCACGAACGCGAAAACAACCATCGCTGCCTTCATGACGCGTGCTTTAGCCAGGGGTTTCCATATGACGGACATAGCCGCAACCTGTGGAAACGGTATTAACGTGCCTCCTATCTAGATCGAACACAACCAATAGTGTATATTAGGGCTGGGCGAAGTATCGATACATCGTCCAATACCCGATACTATAACTGGTATCGGGTACCCGATACCTCATATAACGAAGGTATCGATTCCAAAGCATCGATTCCAAGGTATCGATTCCAGGGTATCGATTCCAAGGTATCGATTCCAAGGTATCGATTCCAAAGCATCGATACCCATCGATACCTTACCGATTCCAGTACTCGCTAAGTATCGAGGTAGCGATGTATCGGGTAGCGAGGTATCGATTCCAAAGCATCGATACCTATCGATACTTTAGCGATTCCAGTACTCGCTAAGTATCGATGTATCGGGTAGCGATGTATCGGGTAGCCATGTATCGGGTAGCTTACCTTTGTGCATTTTTTTAAATGAGTATGCGTACATCATAGGTATATAAGTTGTTGTTTTATGCAAAATGACAATTTAGAATTTTCTTATTTTTCATGCAAGGATTAAAAAAGAACTACATACATAAGTCTGCAGCTAGTATAATTATAATTTTACCTTTCGGAGGCAATATTTCAACGTCAGTAACTTCACTATCACTGTCTCTTTTGTCTTTCTTTTCAATAATATTAAAATATGTAAAAGGATGAACACATTTTATATGCTTTAGCATATTTGTAGTATTACCAGTATACTTATATTCTTTTTTACATACATTACAACTCACGCCCTGGTCGTTAATTTTATCAAAGTATTTCCAAACTACACTATTTTTTTTCGACATTTTGGTACGTACGTATCCACTTATTACACGAAGTTATAAGAACAAAGTGATGAAGCTTAAAATGATATGAAATATAAGTGCTTATATTAAACTTTAGACGACGAATAAAGGTAGGAATTATAATAAATCAAAACTAGGGAACAGCAAAAATTTGTTGACACAATTTGTATAAAGCAGTGTTGAGAGAAATATAGGTGATATTCATATTCATATAAATATAAAACACTTTCCTGTTCTATAGAATGCACAATACACGAGTGTAAATTGGAACTAAAATAAACAAAATATAATATAAATATGTAGTATTAATATTAATTAATATAATAAGGTAAAAAAAGTTGTGTCAAGAATTCTTATCAAGCTATTGTAGGTATAAAACGTGCTTGGTTTATTTCTATTTTGAAATGAATATTTTAGGCTTTTTGTATAATTTTGTAATAGCACGCATATTTGCCTAAATTATTTTATCTTTCTGCGTTTTTTAAATGTATATAAAAATAAGTTTTTAAGTAAAGAATTTTTAAGTATGTATCCATAATATATATTTTAAAGGCGTTGGTTATTATGCGTAGCAAATTCCATATTATGACATAACTAGAGCTGAGGATGTTTGCGGTATAACCATGGTTATATCATGTAACCATAGTAAATTACTATGGTTATATGATATAACCATGGTTATACCGCAAACATCCTCAGCTCTAGACATAACTTTATTATTACTTATTAACTTAATTATTAACTTAATTATTAACTTAATTATTAACTTAATTATTACAAACAAAAAAAACAAAATATCACAATATTGCAAATTTCATACCGTAGTTATGGTAGAATCGGTAAATTAATTTTACATCTCTTGAAACCGATATCAAACAATCGACACCTAGAAAACGGGTTATGAATACTGATTCCTAGGTATCGAATCAAGGTATCGATTCCAAGGTATCGATTCAAGGTATCGATTCCAAGGTATCGATTCCAAGGTATCGATTCCAAGGTATCGATTCCAAGGTATCGATTCCAAGGTATCGATTCCAAAGTATCGATTCCAAGGTATCGATTCCAAAGCATCGATACCTATCGATACTTTACCGATTCCAGTACTCGCTAAGTATCGATGTATCGGGTAGCGAGGTATCGATTCCAAAGCATCGATACCTATCGATACTTTACCGATTCCAATACTCGCTAAGTATCGATGTATCGGGTAGCGATGTATCGGGTAGCGAGGTATCGGGTGGCGAGGTATCGATTCCAAAGCGTCGATACCTATCGATACTTTAGCGATTCCAGTACTCCCTAAGTATCGATGTATCGGGTAGCGATGTATCGGGTAGCCATGTATCGGGTAGCTTACCTTTGTGAATTTTTTTAAATGTACATAAAGGATGCTATAACTTTTTAAGTATGTATGCATTATATATTTTAAAAGAATGTTATTATTATGCGCATCAAATATCCTTATTATGACATATCTATAATTATTAAAAAACAAAATTTCACAATATTGAAAATTTCATACCGTAGTTATGGTAGAATCGATAAATTAATTTGATATCTCTTGAAACCGATATCAAACAATCGACACCTAGAAAACGGGTTATGAATATTGATTTCTAGGTATCGAATTAAGGTATCGATTCCAAAGTATCGATTCCAAGGTATCGATTCCAAGGTATCGATTCCAAGGTATCGATTCCAAGGTATCGATACTTTACCGATTCCAGTACTCAGAATCGATACCGTGCACAGACCCGATACATCGCTAAGTATCGATACCTCGATTGGTATCGGTACCCGATACCGAAAACGCCGGTATCGCCCAGCCCTAGTGTATATAACAAAATAATTTGAACAAACATGATATTAGTAATTTTAGTGTATTCTGAGTGTTCTTCTGTACGCTGTCTTGGTGACTTTTGTAATGTGATGAGGGTGCTATTTGTGGTGAAACTATCTTTCCGGCACCATGTACTGATAATTCTATAGTAAGATGAAGCACCTGTCTCTATGTCTGGAATAACATTTTCACACAAATATGAACTTGTACTGTGGGACTTTTAATAATATTTTTTTATCATTATAAATGTTTTTGTTACACAGAAAAAACGCGCTTACTGCGAATATACAAAATTATGAAATTGGCGCTTTACTATAGGAGAAGTAAGTGGGGTGCGATTAATCAATTTGACACACTTCAAAAAAACACACCTGACATAAGTGATAAGTGAATGTGACAGCCGACCTATCTTGCGACCAACCAACTTACATCCCTACTATATTCCCCTATTATTTTTTATATTCCTACCTCGCGCGTTTTTACTGTATACAAAATACGGCGAAGTTTTACCTACTCAGATTCGTTGTTGCAGAAATATCAAGAATTTCAGAACACATTTCATTCGGTTAATCGCACATGTGACGCAATTACTTCAATATTACAGTTAAATTCCATTCTTCGTGAGCGTAGATAGAAGCGTGACGAGTTTTTATAATTTATTTTATTTATTTGTTTATATTTCGTAGTCTCTTTCATTCATTGTTTTAACTGTTAATTACATACTTCGTAATTTTTGTAATAGATCCTATTTAATATCGTTTCATCAAAATAATCAAAATAATTGGGAGAAGTATCCCAATTATTTTCACGTAAGTGTCCAGTGAATTTTGTAAAGTTTCAATAACTTACGCATACATTTTTAAATTTCATTTATTTAGATCTACAACATCGTTTAAGTTACTTTTTCAGATATGATATGGAACAACGTCGAGAATGGCATCGTGGCACAATGGTGAGTTGGATTAAGGGTCAAACTGATTGTATGTCCATTGCCAATGATTCCGAAATTTATTGCAAAGTCTGTAAAATATCGTTAAAAAATCGCACATAAAACGTCACTTAGCATCGCAAACACATACACAGAAATTAGACCCGTTTGATTATGACAATTTTAATGAACAACTCTGTGAAACTTTAATGGCGACAAATATTTCATTACATAAACATAACAATCCCACCTTCAAAACATTTCTCCAAAAATATACTGGTCGAAAAATTCCTGATGAATCCACTTTAGGCAAATATTATGTGTCTAAATGCTACACGAAAGCAATAGTACGCATTAGAAGCCATCTTTCAAATCAGTACCTATGGATAAGTGCCGACGAAACTGTCGATATATTAGGACGCTCTGTAGTAAATGTTGTAGCTAGTGCACTACATCCAACTATTCCATATATCGCATAAGTAATAGCAACAAAAGTTATAAATACAGTTCATGCGGAAACAGTAGCTAAAACCATTTACGGGAATATGCACCAAATGCTTCTTAATTCGGACGACAGGACCTTAAAAATACTTTTATTTGTCAGTGACAGTGCTGCATATATGTTAAAAACAAGCAGACTGTTAAAGGAAACATATCCTAATATCCTGCTTATTTCCCTTTCCCTTTTATTAACACCTTCCGGAAGTTGATAGACTTGTATCCGCTTTTAAATAAGTTTTTAATAGAAATCCAGATATAATAACATTGCGGCAGTTGTGTATAGAGACAATGCCTCAAAATCTAACTGCTAAATACGCTGAAATAAAAGAATAGTTACAGCAGAAAGGTTACAGGTGCATACTGGAAACAGTATGCACCTGTAACCAGTTTCGATGTAGAATGACGTTTTCAATCTACAAGAACGTATTTCATTCAAAAAGAAAAAATTTTACAGAAGAGAACCTTGAGAGAGTATTGCTGGTTAATAATTAAATGATGGATTAACCACATTAGATGTGGCTATTAATAATTTGAGAAATATTCCGAGTGCCTTCGTCAAGAGTTAGACACAGTTTTTAATGGAGATTCAGATTTAATAACATAGCGGCAATTGTGTTTGGGGACAATGCCTCAAAATCTGAATGCTAAACACGCTGAAATAAAAGAATATTTCCAGTATGCACTTATAACCATTTGCGATGTAGATTCTATTAACGATGATGTATTTCATTTAAGGAGAACAAATTTTACAGAAAAGAACCTTGAGAAGGTAATGCTAGTTAATATTAATACTCCTTTACTCAACTTGAACTACAAAATGAACAAATAAAAATGTATTTCATATTTTATAGATCACTACCCGTTTATTTTCCAATTATACAAATAAAATTAAAAAGTCTTTAAATATGCAAATTTTCAATAGTACGCCCGTGGGCGATAAGTGATCGGCCTCTCGTGTCCGGTCCTTGTATATAAGTGTCAAGCAATAGTCAGAATATAATTTAGTACAAAATATTGGTACACTTTTCTATAATCATAAGTAGTTTTAAAATTATGGATTTACCGCGATATTAATTATGTTACTTATGCTATTTTCTGTGCCTTCTCTTTCATTTTTTTAGGGTTACTGGTGCCCTACAACAATATGTATAAATATATGGGAGAATACAGTACATAAAAAGAACAAAATATTTAGATTAATTTTCGAAGTTTAATATTATCATAATAATAGGAGATTTTACCATTGAATTTAGATTGCAGAATTATATGCAAATTATTTATTATTGAGTTGTTATTTTGAATAAATTATCATCGAACATGATGTATTAGCTGTTGCATAAAATTACTCTTGTGCAAGCATTTTCATTAACAGATATTTCAAAATTAACATAATTACAGCATACCCATAAATAATACCTAGTAATACAAAAATTATCTGATTGTTTCTAAAATAACGTTTATACAAGAATAATGCATGTAATTGTCAGTACACTTGAAAATTATTAAAATAGAAATTATTCTAATTCTTGATACCACTTTAATGTACTACTAGGAAAACTAGGGGATATTCTTATATGCATCTCGTACTTCTACTCTCCGTCTCATATAGTTATCTAATCATTGATTTGAATCCAATTGTTTGAGAAAAGTTTCAATACAAAACAATTCATCAAGTAATAATTATCGCAATCATTCTACATATATATAAATAGTTCTTGCAATTCACATTATCAGTCAAAAAGCAACGATGCGAAGACTCCTGAGTTACTTGTTCGCTTTGATCTTTCTCTTCGTCTCTACCGAGGCAGAATTTTCAACTATTGATGGTGGTGATACTGTCAAAAAGACCAACCAATATGGTATAGTATACTTTCTAGATTTTGAAAACAACCAACGCAAACCAACTAACATTATCGAAGATGATGGAGCAAGGGATTTCGAAAAACTTCCGGATAATGGCCTCCTAATAGTACGTCTTCTGCCCAAATCTATGTTAAAAGGAACAATTCTCGGCAATGTACAGGACGACGATATAACTAAAGGGCGCACGAAACGATCACCAGGTGAATGTTCTAAATGTGGTGGCAGCGGCAGTAGTAGCCCTGGAGGAGGTCATAGTGGTGGTGGCGGAAGCGGTGGTGGACACGGAGGTGGCGGCGGATTTGGGGGCGGGCAAAGTGGAGGTGGAGGACAAGGCGGCGGTCAAAATGGAGGTGGAGGACAAGGCGGCGGTCCAGGTGTAGGAGGAGGACATGGTGGCGGACAAGGAGGTGGAAGTGGTGGTGGAGGTGGAGGAGGAAAAGTAGGTGCCTGGAGTAGCAGTTCTTCAGGAGCATACAGTAAAGGATCGTAAGTAATATTACTTTCGCATGAAAGCTTACAATTATTTTCCAATATAATATTTAAAAACATAAATCAAAGTTTACAATTACATTTATTTAAAAGTGTAGAACTGCATTATAACTTATAATTCTAAAATAAGTTTGTGCAGGAATTTATTTTCTATTTCATAAATTTTATGCTAATAGCTTCATCATTTTTTTATAAGTGAATTAAATAAATACGCATAATTAATCAATTTCACCAAAATAGAGTCTCTAAGACTTAATACTATTAATTTTTCATTTATTAGTAGCGTAATTGTAAAAAAATTTCTTTGGCCAGAGGCCAATTTTTTGTAAAAAGTCCGTATTCAAAATTTAAATATTTAAGATCGTTCTAAAAATACGACTTCATAAAGATCTGTGTTACCACTACTTTAACGTTACTCTGTACCAGTAAGATTTTTAACCATTATTTTAAGATTTTTCAGAGAAATAATTTTGTATCGAAATACGTAACGATATAGTAATACTATAATTATTACAATAATAACTATTTCTTTAAAGTAGAGAGTAATAAAAACTATAACGACATAAGAGGTCTGATAATTTAATTCCCGGATTGGTACAAAATACAGGAACACAATTGAAGTAATACAAAAAATGTTGAATATTTATTCAAAGGAATTTCCATTCACACTAATATACATATTGCAACGTCCTAAATGTTTTTTAAAATAGTCTAGAAATACATCCCAGGAAATGTTGTTCAATTCGGTGGTTACAATTTTCTGAATATCTTCTACATCTTGAAATCGTTTCCCTTTGAGGATAGTTTTCACTGTAGAAAAGAGGAAAAAATCGGCCGGTACCAGGTCCGGTGAATAGGGTGGATGATTAATCTCCTTTCGCAAGAAATGCCCTTACAATTAATGAAAAATGTGACGGTGTATTGTCATGCAACAAGAACTAACTACCCTTTTCTCGATATTGTTATCGCACTGGAAAAATGCACTTCAGCAATATCTTAATCCCTTTAAGGTAGTATGCACCAGTAACTGGTTGATCTTCCGGTAAGAATGCTTTATGAATTACACCCTGACTACTTCAAATGTTTTTGATTCTGGATTTCTGCAAACGAAACTTTTTGGGTCTTGGTTATGTTTTTCCAACACACTACATGCTCTGGTGCTTTGTGTCAGAATCATACTGAAATACCCATGATTCATCACCAGTGACAATGCAATTAAGAAAATTTGCATCTTCATGACAATTCTGAACAAAAACTTCGCAAGATGCAACTCTTCTCTGTTTTTGCTCATCCTTAAGATTATGTGGCAGGTACTTTGCACAAATCATTCTCTTTCCAAAATCTTCATGCAGTATTTATAGAATTGTTACCTTATTCACGTTTAACTCTTTCGCCATCATTCAAAGGGTCATTCGTTGATCCCAAGCCACAAGTTCACGCACTTTTGCGATCGTATCTGCATGTCATCAGACCGACGGGCGTCCAGTTCTAGCGTCATCTTGTACCCTCTCACGGCCATCTTTAAATTGCTTGAACCACTCAAACATAGTAGTACGACTTAAGGTACTATGTTCGTATACAGATTTCAACATTCCGTAAGTTTCTGATGCAGTTTTACCTAATTTAATATTTACTTTTTGCCCCATTACGACTGACATTACCATGATGTGAGCACTAGCGTCCTACTCAGAAACTAAGAGCTATTGTTATCTTTACTTAACCGGCATCTATTGGTGAAACTGTGAAATATTAAATGCTGTTTTATTTTTGGTTCTATTTCGTGTGACTCCACTACAGTAGCGTCTATCCGAGAATTAAATTTTCTACATCTCATATGTGATAACCATAATATACAAGCACACAAACACACACACATTAAACTATGTACTTTGTTAGCACTATCTCCTCCTGTTAGGATTACCTCCTCATTCGACCCGAATCTCTTTCCACCAAATCGTTTTAACAGATTGGAAGAAAATGTAAAGGTCTGACTAAATAAACTGGATAAACTAGGAAGTAGTTCGTTCAAAATACAGCTCAAGACTTTTTGTATTGAAACGGTCGAAGTGTGGCCACATCTTGAAGAGAAAGCACTCGTTTCTTCTTTAAATGGAGCCTTTTACGTTATATTGTACCATACAATTAATCTAAAAACAATGCACAGTAATCCCAAAAGGCAATAGCCATAACCTTTCTAGACGAGTGTAAGGTCTTTGCCTTCTTCGGAGCTTGTACCAGCCTTAGTCCATTACTTAGATTGTTGCTTCATTTTGGGTAGAACGGTGTATCCAGGATTCATCAAACATTATTATTTGATATGAAAAATCCTTCGAATCATATCTTAACTTTGCTAGATTGAGGGCTAAATTACATCCTCGTTCGCGTTTGTGGTGCACAGTCGACAAATACGGCACCCATCTTGCACTAAATTTTTTCATGCTCAATTTACTATACAAAATCGAAACCACTGATTCAGATGAGTGATGCGGAGTCTCTTCTATTTCGCGCACGTTTATTTGACGGTGATCTAGCACCATATCACGTGCTTTTTTAGTCATATCTGGAATATACACGGCTTTTAAGCGCTCACTGCATTGTTCATCAAATATGCTGGTCCGTTCACGAACCACCATATACTCAATTGTGCATGGTTTTATTGTTTCAATCGATGGAGATTGATTCTCGTATATATATTATTATACAGAGTAGTACAAATACTACAAAAAAATATATTATAGATTTTTATTTAAAAGTAGTAAATATAGAATATTATGAATAACAACATAACGTGTGTTCATTTGAAAAGTCAATCTAGGTTACTTTGAAATTTTGATAGAATAAGACGCATATATATTAGTATGTGTTTGTTGTTCCGTAAACATAAATGGCATTTGATAATGTCAATCACATTTGCTATTTATTTGTATGTATGAAACTGTCAAAATATACGACTTCGTAGGTTAAGTAGTAAATTTTAATTTACGACATACTTCAAAATGTTCTCAGTAAATCACATGCTACTAGATTGACTTTTCAAATGAACACCCGTTAATGAACATTCAATAGTTCACAAGAGGTGTTGAAAGTGTTCACCCATGAACTTCGATACACAAATTAGCACGTCTCAACATGTTTTGAAAAACTTTTGCCAGTTCATTTGGTGTGATGTCAGCAACTGTATTGCGAATGTTAATTTCAACTCTTCAATTGCATGCGGATTGTTACTATACACTTTACCCTTTAAGGAACCCCGCAAATAAAAATCTCAGGTAGACAGATCGGTCGATCTGGGCGGCCATAAACCTGCTGAAACTGTACGTTCTTCTCCGAAAATTCCATGGACGTATGACATTGAAATTCGTAAAGTATGTGCCGTGGCACCATCTTGCTGTAAAAACGCATACTCTCGTTCTTCCTCCGTCAGCTGCGCTACGAATGGTTTCAAAGATTTGGTTACATACACTTCAGAGGTCATTGTGTTATTAAAGAAAGTTTGGCCTGAGTCGGGCTCAAACTGCACACCAAACGCCTATTTTCGCATTATGCAAAGGCATCTCAAAGCATTCCTTGGGATTTTTCGTTGACCAATAACAAGTATTTTGAGAGTTCACGTACCCGCTAAGATGGAACCATGCTTCATATGTGATAAAGTATAGATTCAGATCCAGATAAACATCATCGACATAAGAGTAACCATTCGCAATAATGTTGTCGTTTTGCATAGTCCGTAAGTTTTAATGTTGGCATCACTCTTATTTTGTACGCTCGCACATGCAACTGCTTCAACATGTTGTGGCATGAAGTTCGCTTAATATTTAGTTGGGAGGATAGACGTCTAGTTGATTTCCGTGGACTTCTTAGTATAGTCTCTTGAACACGTTGAATATTTTCGGGTGAACAAACCGCCTTTACACGGTTACGTTTGGCGTTAGCGACTGAACCTGTAGCTCTAAATTTAGTAATCATTTTCTGCACAAGACTTTTAGAAGGAGCAAACGTTTGTAAATATTTTATCGTGAACCTTTCATTTAATGTTACAAACTATTTACATTCCAAATAATTTTCAACAATAAACACTCTATGTTCGATTAAAAACGGCATTATGGAGAACCCTATTCACAACCACCATTAACAACTGACAAAGCAACACTGGCAAACACAATATGACAGTTAACATGGAATCACCGCTGGACATCACGTGACGCCCATCGAGCGCTCGATTCAAATATGACGTATAGTATGACTCCGGACCTCTTTTATCTTGGCCACACTGTACAATAATTGTTAATGCTTCCTAATCCGCTTTCACCATTTAAAGAAGACATTTCAAATTATTAGATGATGAAATTGCGTATTTATTTACCCAACTTCTCTTATTGTATTTTACAGATTTTTTTTTTATAAATAAAAGTGTATGTTAAAGTGATATAAAATAGCATTAAGACCATGTACATTTTCACCAGTAGATTCTCTGAATGTGCAGACATCAATTATTTTCAGACACCATCAAATATACAATTTTCTTAAACTAGATACGTCAAATGAACATAACTTATAAGCTCTAATTTTTTTTAAAAAATCGAAAAATTGTTTCAATCAATTTATAAATTACAATACGCTTCGCCAACCTGGCCATCCATTAAATAATTTTAAATTTTCTTCTCTTTCAGCAAAGGCTAAATAAGTGAGGGACTTACCGAAGTGGACAATTTTAATAAATCACATTTAGTAAAGTTTACAGTTTAAAAATAAAGCATTTAAATTATCCATTATCGTTTTTATTACTCATCAAAATATACAATTAAAATCCCTCGATTAGAATATTTTAAAATTCGCAAATTGGCAATATTTGTCATGTTTATATATATATATATATATATATATATATATATATATATATATAAGTAGACAAAGAGTCTTTGCCGTTAAAACAAGTATGTAAAATAAAAATTGTTGGGGAATCCGGCAATAAAAACCTTTAGTTAGTCAATTAGAGTCCTTTATTTTTTACCTTATATTTCGCTCTGTAGATTTAGAGCTTCATCAGAGGTCACTCTAATCAAAAGAAAATACAACATTAGCTAATTTAGTCTACTAATTATAAGATTAATACTTACAAAAGCGAAACTATTTTTTGTGAGAGATATAACATTTTTAAAAAAACAAAACCTATAGAGAAACAAGCAGTCCACGTAATACAAATAAAACTTTATATTAATTAAAAATTGTTACTTTAAAAGCTTATTGTTTTTACATATTAAAACCATTTAAAAAAAAATTATTATTTTTTCAACAAACACATCTAAAAAGAAACACACACATAGTAAAGAACTACTTGTCTTGATGTAAATTACATTTTAACAATTCAAGTGTCGACAAGGTAGTGTATTAAATTTTCGAAACCAATGTCATACTCGTATATGCAAAACCTATGATAAAAGTACAGTAGGTAAAAAACAAGCAATGTCAAGGTTAACGATATATATACAGATGTTCAAAAGTTGCGTGCTTAATTTCAATAATGTGCAGGCTACAAACAGGTTAAACTTAATTAAAAAGAAATTGCAAAATTAAAATTATAATCATATGAAAAAATTGTGGAAGGACAAATGTGTTAAATGACATCAATAGAGTTAATATTCTGTGTATTTAGATGACTTGAGTTTTTGATATGAGAAAAAGTCAGTAAAAAGGCATATATTGCGCTTAAATTATTTGTGTCAGATCTGAAATTCATAGCGTGAGGATTATTATTGATCTCAACCATCTCCAAAAACTCCCTACATTTTAAACTATTAACTCTCTGGAGGATTTTAACATTCTCAAAATTTGGGTTGTGGTTGTATTTGATCATATGTGAGGACAAAGCACATCTGCTCTTCCCAGTTCGAACGTCGCTCTTATGTGTGGTAAGTCTGGTTTTTAACCAAGTTGAGGTATGACCTATATAAACTTTGTTGCATTCATTGCAAGGAATGCTATATACAACGTTCGACTGGAAAGGCAAAGGTGTCAAGTCCTTAGTTTTACTAAAATGAGTACGTAACGGATTGTAGTTATAAAAACCCAATTTTATATCGTCTGTGGCGAGGACCCTAGAGAGCCGCTCCGACACCCCCACAATGTAAGGAAATCTGTAATATTTCACAATTTTTGGCTGGTCTTTGTTGGTAAGGTCCGCGCTCTGACCGTAAGTAGCTGGAGTGGAAAAAATGAGTCTGCTAATCAAACCCCGAGGGTAACCGTTGTTTGCAAACATTCCATCCAACAATCGAAGGTTTCGCTGTCTGAAGGAGGGGTGGCTTATCCTAGTCACTCTCCGTTTCATGCCCAGAATGAGGTTTATTTTTTGGCTTTTTGAATGATTGGAGTGGTAGTTTAATAATCTATTAGAATTACTAGGCTTTCTATACCAGTCTATTAATATTCTGTTGCTATCCCTAATGACTTTGGTGTCTAGGAAAGGTACACCACCCCCACACTCGCGTTCAAGGGTAAATTGTATGTCAGGATGGAAGGAGTTGAATATTCCCAAAACGTTGTCTATTTCAGATTTCGGCAAAGCGCAAATCAAATCATCAACATATTTATGTATGAAGGCGAATGTAAATGGTAAAACTTTGAGTATATTATCTAAACAGAAATCCATCACTAGGTTGGCAAGGATCGGGCTGAGCGGTGAGCCCATAGGTAAACCTGAAGTCTGCGTATAAGATTTATTATTAAAACTGAAATAGCTATTGGTAAAAATAAATCTCAATAATGAAAAGAAAGAATCATAAGATAGATTTGTCACATCTGATATCTTATGCCAATGGGTGTTTAGTACATGTAAGACTAAACTAGTTGGTATACTGGTAAATAAAGATACAACGTCTAAAGATATTATATGGAAGTCATCTTTAGACGTTGTATCTTTATTTACCAGTATACCAACTAGTTTAGTCTTACATGTACTAAACACCCATTGGCATAAGATATCAGATGTGACAAATCTATCTTATGATTCTTTCTTTTCATTATTGAGATTTATTTTTACCAATAGCTATTTC
This sequence comes from Melolontha melolontha, assembly GCA_935421215.2. Taxonomy (NCBI): domain Eukaryota; kingdom Metazoa; phylum Arthropoda; class Insecta; order Coleoptera; family Scarabaeidae; genus Melolontha; species Melolontha melolontha. The sequence continues at coordinate 158,194,233 of OW285237.1, read as the reverse complement.
AGTTTTAATAATAAATCTTATACGCAGACTTCAGGTTTACCTATGGGCTCACCGCTCAGCCCGATCCTTGCCAACCTAGTGATGGATTTCTGTTTAGATAATATACTCAAAGTTTTACCATTTACATTCGCCTTCATACATAAATATGTTGATGATTTGATTTGCGCTTTGCCGAAATCTGAAATAGACAACGTTTTGGGAATATTCAACTCCTTCCATCCTGACATACAATTTACCCTTGAACGCGAGTGTGGGGGTGGTGTACCTTTCCTAGACACCAAAGTCATTAGGGATAGCAACAGAATATTAATAGACTGGTATAGAAAGCCTAGTAATTCTAATAGATTATTAAACTACCACTCCAATCATTCAAAAAGCCAAAAAATAAACCTCATTCTGGGCATGAAACGGAGAGTGACTAGGATAAGCCACCCCTCCTTCAGACAGCGAAACCTTCGATTGTTGGATGGAATGTTTGCAAACAACGGTTACCCTCGGGGTTTGATTAGCAGACTCATTTTTTCCACTCCAGCTACTTACGGTCAGAGCGCGGACCTTACCAACAAAAACCAGCCAAAAATTGTGAAATATTACAGATTTCCTTACATTGTGGGGGTGTCGGAGCGGCTCTCTAGGGTCCTCGCCACAGACGATATAAAATTGGGTTTTTATAACTACAATCCGTTACGTACTCATTTTAGTAAAACTAAGGACTTGACACCTTTGCCTTTCCAGTCGAACGTTGTATATAGCATTCCTTGCAATGAATGCAACAAAGTTTATATAGGTCATACCTCAACTTGGTTAAAAACCAGACTTACCACACATAAGAGCGACGTTCGAACTGGGAAGAGCAGATGTGCTTTGTCCTCACATATGATCAAATACAACCACAACCCAAATTTTGAGAATGTTAAAATCCTCCAGAGAGTTAATAGTTTAAAATGTAGGGAGTTTTTGGAGATGGTTGAGATCAATAATAATCCTCACGCTATGAATTTCAGATCTGACACAAATAATTTAAGCGCAATATATGCCTTTTTACTGACTTTTTCTCATATCAAAAACTCAAGTCATCTAAATACACAGAATATTAACTCTATTGATGTCATTTAACACATTTGTCCTTCCACAATTTTTTCATATGATTATAATTTTAATTTTGCAATTTCTTTTTAATTAAGTTTAACCTGTTTGTAGCCTGCACATTATTGAAATTAAGCACGCAACTTTTGAACATCTGTATATATATCGTTAACCTTGACATTGCTTGTTTTTTACCTACTGTACTTTTATCATAGGTTTTGCATATACGACTATGACATTGGTTTCGAAAATTTAATACACTACCTTGTCGACACTTGAATTGTTAAAATGTAATTTACATCAAGACAAGTAGTTCTTTACTATGTGTGTGTTTCTTTTTAGATGTGTTTGTTGAAAAAATAATAATTTTTTTTTTAAATGGTTTTAATATGTAAAAACAATAAGCTTTTAAAGTAACAATTTTTAATTAATATAAAGTTTTATTTGTATTACGTGGACTGCTTGTTTCTCTATAGGTTTTGTTTTTTTAAAAATGTTATATCTCTCACAAAAAATAGTTTCGCTTTTGTAAGTATTAATCTTATAATTAGTAGACTAAATTAGCTAATGTTGTATTTTCTTTTGATTAAAGTGACCTCTGATGAAGCTCTAAATCTACAGAGCGAAATATAAGGTAAAAAATAAAGGACTCTAATTGACTAACTAAAGGTTTCTATTGCCGGATTCCCCAACAATTTTTATTTTATATATATATATATATATATATATATATATATCATTTGAGTTTGGAGTTTTCGGCTTTTATATTAAATATTTTCAAATTAGTATATTATTTTGCGAGGTAAATGTGAATGTAGACATTGCTGTCTACAAATTACAACGCAAATCATACGAAATTTATTTGAAAAATTTTGTTCACGTTGGGACTTTAACCCAAGTCTACGGTTTACCGGACCGTCGCTTAACCAACTAACCTACTATACGGTAAGAAATTGTGTTTGGTTGGTACGGTAAAAAAGAACATTTTAATCAGCGACAAGCGACCTTGAAATTCTTTCCATTTTCTTAAATTGCTCCATAATTGTTTCAAGAAAAAATTTTGATTAATATGTCTTTTGTCCTCTGCTATATAAATGATATTGTGATGTGAATCATCCGAAGACACATCAGGCTATGACGGCACCGCCCGCGCGACGCGCCAACACGTCCTAGTATATCTTTCGAAAACTCTAGAAGGACATCTTCAGGACTATACAAGGTTTTTCACGTAACTCGTTCGTTAGAAGTTTTCTGTGCTAACGCCTTAGGACACTTTTGAAAATTTGTGGCACGTAATCTGGATACTTGATGTATTAAAACAAAATATTTACACTCATGAACCACTTCTTCTTCTCTGTTTTGGGTTGGACACCACCACGTCCAGGCACTTGAGCACACTGCTCTTTGTACTATCCCCAATAGATCTCTCAATTCCACTATGTTAGTCTTGTGTCCTCGATAAAAGCCACTATCCTCCTCAGGGGAAGTTTGAGTACACTATATTATAAATAGTATAATAAAATATTTACACTCATGAACCACTTTCGGTTATACCGGAAGTCATAGCCAACTTTGATATTTTAAATGGAATGTTATACAACATAATTTGAAACATACTTGAGTGGGTAAAACCTCACTAAATTTGTATAATACAAAAGTATTTTTAATAATATAAAAAATATTATTAAAAATGGGGTGTGAAGAACACAATACAAGTTCATTTATGTATTTTTGAATGTATCTTCTTCAAAGACGTAGATACGTATTTCACATTTCTACATGTTCGTCGGTACGCCCCTGTTGGAGAAGAGACACATTCAAAACAAACATAACTACGTTAATATCTAGCCGAAATTATTCAGACAGAGCGTGAAGGAGTATTCAGCGCTGTCTGCATAATAATGTTATACTTTTTATTACTTTTTTAGATTCCTTGTAAAGTACTATAACACTTTATGTTAAGGTTTCTTTTGCATAAAATTAACCGTTTTTGACTTATTTTGATTTTTGTGCAATTTTTGTTTTTTTAATGTACTTTTTAAAACCACATATCTCAGGCGTATTTGATCTAAACTACGTAATATTTCTACTGGATGAAGCGAAAGGTATAATCTGAGTAACGTCTAAACATTTAATAAATCTCTTACAGGGCGTTCGAAATTTATAGATTATTTAAGTAATCTTAAATTGAAGAAAATCGATTTTTTTTAATAGAACAGCCTGAAGATGAGCACGCCATAGTAAGTAGATCAACATTTTGCATATGTATATAGGTTTCCCCATGTTATAAACTTCAAAACTGAGAAAATATTTTATATCATATGAGATAACAAAAATAACCACACATTAACAAGAAAAAAAGTGAATAAAATCAATATATTTGCTTTAATAATTATATTCGCTAATGTTCAAAATGATCTGCGATCTAAACAAAGCATGACTCTTCTTAAGTCTGTTGTAGGTGCTTTTCTTACTTGCTCAGTGTTCTAGTTTCTTACTCTAGTTATAAGCTATTCTCTGTTTCGCACGGGAGATGCATAAATCATTTTTTATTTGACTCCATAAATAAAAATCAAGGAGAGTCAGATCGGGGGATCTAGATGGCCAGAATCAAGGTCCATTGCGACCAATCCACTTATCCTCGAAGATAATGGTTAATTCCCGATATACCTCATGTGAACAATGATCGGGTGCTCGATCTATTTGAAACCAACATAGGCTATTCAAAAATGGCAGTACTACTTTCCTTAACAATTGTAGATACCTAACGCTTGTTAAATTCTAGTTATAAATTTTATTTTCAACGTTGATATGTATAATTATTGCAAAAACATTAGAGTTAAAGTGTCTTGAAAATTTTCTTCTCTAATGACATGTGGATTTTGTTGTGCCCAATGATAACAATTTCTTCTATTAAATATCCTTAAAATTTTACATAAAAAATTGGATCTTCTTGTATTTTAGTTAAAATAAACTCGCAAAATTGAATTCTTCTATCTTGATCTCCTGGACAAATAGCCTTAACTGATTTGAAAGAATAAGGATGCATTTTGTTTTTCTTTAAAATCCTTTGATGTACATTCCTACATCTGTAGACGTCACAGGTATAGAACTGGTTGGATGCGCATGAAAATATCCCAAAACTACGAATTTTGACAGATCAGATTTATTTTTCAAGGCTTACTACAACGAATTTTCTTGATAATGCTCAATTTGGAATATAATCATTACTCACTCTAAAACTATGAGAGATAGACATAAGGAAACCTGTATGATGCAAAATATTTATCTACTTAGTATGGCGTGCTCATCTACCGGCTGCTCCATTTAAAAAGATCTATTTTTATTTAATTAAAGATTACTTAAATAATAAATAAATTTCAAACACCCTGTAAGCGATTTATTAAATGTTTAGACATTACTCTGAATATTATACATTTCGCTGTATCCAATAGAAATATGGCGTAGTACAGATCAAATACGCCTGAGATATGTGTTTTCACAAAAATCAAAATAATTTACGGTCAAAATATATCAAAAAAATATCAAAATAAAAGACGGTTAATTTTTTGCAAAATAAACCTTAATATAAAGTGTTATAATACTTTACAAGGAATCCAAAAAAGCTATATAACATTCCATTTAAAATATCAAAGTGGGCTATGATTTCCGGTATAACCGAAATTGGTTCATGGGTGTAAATATTTTATTTTAACACATCAAGTATCAAGATGCCACAAATATTAAAAAGTGTCCTAAGGCATTAACATAGAAAACTTCTAATGAACGGGGTACGTGAAAAATCCTCGGAAGAGATTGAAGAGAGACAACTAGCAACAGGCAACAAGTATTGTTATATAAATAAGCACTGATATATAAATATTGTGAAATAAATACTGTTATTGATTCTTAAGTGATTTTTTTTCTGTATATTTCTTATTAATATAGTGTTTTTTTAATTACCGTTAGTTTTATTTACAATTACATTTTACAATATAGTTAAGATCTATGCGAAATCGTTTTCTCCACGAAAAAACCTCTCAAACGAGAGTATATTTGAGCACGTTTTAAACATAAACTCCCATAGCTCTTCCTTTATTCTCACAACTAGATTTTGTGTAACCGTAATAAAGAAAACGTTTCTATAATTAATGTGAATGTCGCCATTTCAAAATTGTATTTGAGAGTATTCGATTAAGTAAACTAGAGGTTGTAGTTAAGCTTACTTTGAAAAGAAAGCAAATAAAAATAGAGTCAAATAAATAAAAATTAAAGTTGCTGAATGCAAACTCATTAAATCACATACACTTCACTTAAATATTTCAAATTAAATAAATAAGTAAGACAAATATTAAAAGTGTAATGTGTACAGATTCGGAATGTGTATGCATATATGTACCATTTATAACAAGTGCTTAATGCGACTTACGCATTGATATTCTAAATTTCTTTGGTATTAAAAATGTACATATTCTTTGCCATGTATTCTAGTACTCAGTAATGTAAAACTACTAAACTTTAATAAATGACTAACTCATAAAAATTGAAAAATATTCAATTTAATTCTGTAGCTTTGACACAAACTCTAATATAAAAACATTTTACCATTACATTTATTTTGTTTTGCATTACATTTACCACAAGTTATTTTTAGATTATTTATTATTTTGTTTATTTTTACTAATTAATCGTTGAACATCATGTATTTATTATTAGAATTACACTGATACAAACATTTTCATTAACAGGTAATTCAAAATTAGCATAATTACAGCATGCCCATAAGTAATTCCTAATAATACTAAAATTACGTAATCATTTCTGAAATAACACCAAGACATACAGATAACAATTCGTATAATAGTTGGTACATTTTAACATCATTAAAGAGGGAATTATTCTAATTCTTAATACCGTTTGTATGTATTAGCTAGTGAATTAAGCATATTGTCACATGGATTTCATATTCTTTCATTATTTTATTCAATTTCATAATTATTTTTCATCCCAATTATTCGATGATTTTTTTTAAATACAAAACAATTAATTGATTGGGATTTGTCGTAATCATTTTGCGTATATATAAACAGTTGTTTATGTTTACACGAACAGTTAAAAATCAACTATGCAAAGACTCTCAAGACGTTTCCTAATTGTAATTTTTTATGCCTTGATAGAGGCAGAATTTGCTACCACAGATGGTGGTGATGCAATTAATAAAGCCAGTCAATACAGCACGAAATATTTCCTTAATTTCGAAAATAATCAACGCAAACAGATTGACATTATTAAGAACGACGAAGCTAGAGATTTTAAAAAACTTCCAGAAAATAGTTTACTAATAATACGTATTTTACCGAAGTCGATGTTAAAAGGAACAAATTCCGAAGAAAAACAAGACAGTGATATAACCAAAAATAATTCGAAGCCACATCCATATGAATGTTATAATTGTAGTGTTAACAACCTCGGAGAAAGTTATGGTGGCGTTGGACTAGTTAAGGACGATGAAGGAGGTCCTAGTAATGGACATGGACATGGAGGAGGTGGTAATGGTCTAGAAGGTGTAAAAGTAAATGCTTGGAGTTATAGCTCTTCGAGTACTTATAGCGAAGCATAGTAAGTAATATTATCTTTTCGACTAAGGGCCGGTATTATAAACAATAAAAATCTGCAGATTTTATTTAATAAGCAAGTAAATTTAATTTATTGTGTAGTTTGGGTATTATAAATAGCGAATAAGGAAACTAAGCAAGTAAATCTACCAATTAATTTACACCCTAGAAAATCGTGGTATTAAATGTTATTCATTGGTTAAATGCGATCAGCTGTTTGCTCCACTGTGCTGCAAATAAACATAACCATATTTTTAAAAGTTTATATTTTGTGTGTTTGATAACTTGAATTATGACAATGTCAGCTTTATCGGTTTCATCAGGTTCAGGTATATCTGAATTATCGGACGATGAAAACCAACCGTATGAATGATGTCAAAGTCTACGACGTTACCATCTGCCAAAGGTGTTTCGCGAAAGGACCAATCTGTTCGAAATGTATTAAAATGATGAACTTAAACAAGATTTTGTTTAACAAAACAGACATTTCAATATGTTTTCAATATCAAACTTAAACATAAACTACTAGTCTACAAATACATACCTATAAACAAAAGAAATAATAAAGAATTGTATTTTTTCATTTTCTTTAGTTGTTCTATTGTTTATCGAAACGCTAAACTACAAAATACATAGCTTTTCAGAGTCATTCTATAAATACTTATTTTACTTGCATCCATTTTTTATAATAACAGATTTCAATTTATTCGTCAAGTTGTTATTCAGAGATTTATTCGCTGTTTATAATACCGGCCCTAATAGTAGGTACTTTACAGTAACACACATTCTTCTTAAAAATAGGTAAAGGGGTTTTAGGTTATATATGTTAGGGAAAATGAAAACTACGGTTATTAGAAACATATTATTAACTGAATAATTAAAATATTATATTTTTAAATATTTAGGAAAAATTATTTAAATTTAATTTAAATCGGGTCTTCTATATTTCTTTAATTGTTTCGACCTTTGCTTGATGTAAATCCATATCACAAATAAATAAAACACACATAAGATGTTTTAGATTTACACTTTATTAATAAAATAATAACAGCTGTTTCGCTAACACAGTAGCTTCTTCAAATTCAACTTAAGACTAAATATACATACAAGATACAGCGTTAATCAGGTAGTTGACCCAAGTTAAAATTCTAGGAACTATTACATTTATATTTTGCTTTTTAAAAAATATACCATGTCCTACTTGTGTGAGGTTTAAGTATAAAAATATAGTATAAGCAACTAAGAAACAATATTTCAATGGATGAACAGATTTAACAGTGGGGATGAATTCAAGTCTAATTTATCGTTTAGTAACATTTCTGAGTTTTTAAGTTTATTAATTTCTAAAGACTCTAAACAATTTAGTTTTCTACCTTTATTTTCTACATGTATGATATCGAATTGTAAATTAAATTCGTGCTCATTCTCTATTAAATGATTAGAGTAGGTTGAGTCAGTTTTGTTATTGATATAAGAATGATAGTGGTCTTGGATTCGTTTTTTAAACGTTCTACCTGTCTGTCCAATATATGTTTTGGTACATGATCCGCATGATAACTTATAGACTCCTGATTGATTGTCTTTGGTAGTTTTTTCTTTATTATTTTTAATATATTTGGCTAGATTATTATTAGTTTTATAAGCAATATTAATGTTTTCTTTTATAAGGAATTTTGATAATTTAAATTGCTGTTGACCTATGTAAGTAAATGATTTAAACTGCTTGTCTGGCTCCACTTTAATGATCGGGTACACCTCCCTTAATAATTTATTGACAGATTTTCTTAAAATTAATTTATCTATTAGATTAGGGTCATATCCGTTGTTGTGAGCGATTTGTTTTATAATATTATATTCTTTATTATAGTCTTCATTGGACATCGGGATGTTAATAAGTCTATGTGTCATGCTGTGAAAAGCCGCTACCTTGTGTTGGACCGGGTGGTTAGATTTATTATGTATCGTGGTATCTGTATGAGCCACTTTGTGGTAAATAGAAAAATGGACCCTATTGTTTACACGTTTTAAAGTGAGATCCAGATAGGTATACTATTATTAAGCTCCTTTTCTATCTTTAGTCTTAAGTTGAATTTGAAGAAGCTACTGTGTTAGCGAAACAGCTGACATTATTTTATTAATAAAGTGTAAATCTAAAACATCTTATGTGTGTTTTATTTATTTGTCTTCTATATTTCTTTATATATTTTTTCGTAACTACTGTCGTAACTGTCAGAAAAGAATCCGTTATACTGACAAAAAAAGAACCAATCTAATTGTCTTTCAATTTTGTTTGAAACGGCATCACTGCACCACACCTGCAAAATATCATTTTCTATCCGGTCTCTTCTATTTTTTTCCCACTATAGCTCTGAGAAACCCCATTTCACAAGCCTGAAATTTACTTCCGTTCCTTGTCGTTTAAAGCCCACGTTTCGCAAACATAAATTAATACCGGCACATATGCGCTGTTGTATATTCTTATCTTCATATCCCTACTGATTTCCTTTTTCCGAATAAAATCTCCACTCAAAGCGTAGTGAACTTTGTTAGCACTTGATATTCTACTGTCTATTTCCGGTCTTAGTTCTCCTCGCGCATTCAGAATCGATCCCAAATATATAAAATTATCAGTTTTCTATATTTTATTGTTATTGATACTAAAATTAACTATTTTCTCAGTTCCTTATATATTCGAAATGCTATTTTCTCTTTATTAAAGTCAGTGGATATTCTTTAAAGCCTTTATTGCATGTTTTGATGTTATCCTGCAAGTCCTTATCCGCAAATCCGCTAACATCACGAGGTTGTCAGTATATATCATTTCTATCATTAAAACTAGATTTATAACTATTACCCTGACTTTTTTGCAGTTCCTTTTATAATTCCTAGCGGTTTCGTCCATCATTGTTGCAAATGGAAGGGGGCTCAGAACCTCACCGTATTTTACACCAATTGTAATGACAAACACCGTAGATACTTGGTTGTTTGTTCTTGTTACATTTCGCGTATTATTGAAACAAGGAGCAATTCTTGCATTCTTAGAATTGGAAAAAGCGTTCGATAGCATACCAAGAGATAAGGTTTGGATGAGAAAATACAAAGATTTATGAGATTCATAGAAACTACGTGATATAAAAAAAATAAATCAGAAGAATTTAGAACGAAGAGCGGGCTAAGACAAGGAGGTTGATTAAGCCCGGTTCTGTTTACAACATACATGGATAATATACTAAAGATTTGCACAGGAAGAAGCAAAAAGATGTTCGTCGGATACAGGAACTTAACAAAATATAAAGCTATCCAACGGGGCATTTGCTGATTATGTGGTCCTGGTGACAGGCTGTATAGGGAAACTACAAGAAAATCTAAACATATGGAATTAGGAGTTAAAAAAAAGAATATGCAGGTTAACAAAAGCAAGCCAAAAGTCATGACGATAGGAGATCAAGACATAAATATGGAATTGGAGGGAGAAGAAACAGAACAGGTGGCCCAGAACAGCTCTTTGGGAGTTATTATAAACAAAACGGGGAAACAAGATATAGGAAATAGATACAAGAATAGAAAAGACAACTAAATTTTTCTAAGTAATTAATGACAAATTCTTGAAGAGGAGAGAAATTACAAGGCAGACAAAAATAAAGGTATTTAAAGCAGTATACAGACCAGTATTAAAATCGTGAGTATTAAGAGAAAAAATGAAGAGCAAACTACAAGCTACATAAATGAAGTACCACAGGAGAGTGAAAGAGGTAACAAGAAGAGAAGAATAAGAAATGCACAAATTAGAGAAGAACAGCAGGTAAAGTCAATACTGGGATTTATAGAGCAAAGGCAACTGAGCTGGTGGGGACATCTGCAAAGAATGAAAGAAGACAGACCCGGTTGCCAGGTTTGAGAAGTGGAGATACAAACAGAGAAAAAGAAAAGAAGACCTTCACAGACATGGAACGATACGGTCAGGGACATATTAGAAAAGAGGGGAAAAACGTGGAACCAAGCAAAAGTAATGGAAAACATGGAAGAGATTTATAAAGGAATAATGATAAAATTTTGGATGCACTCGACACCGATTCGGTAAAAGGGTTTAGGATTATACAGGCTGATTCATTTTCGGCCCTCACCATGGGGATCTCTCTTATTATTGGAGATAGAGTATAGGTTTAAATTTGGCAAAGTTGTTAAATTTTGTGTCTGTTATAAATCCGTAAAGAAAATAGACCTGTGACAAGTGACCTTCGTTATTTAAAAAAAAAACGCGAAAACTCCATTTTCTTCTTTTACCTGTAGCACCGACATTTGGCCTTGTAGAGAAAAAATAAAAACACATCCTTGTGGCCATTTCTAAACCTCTATCCAGTGGTGTACTCTAAATTTTTATATGACGTTTCGTTTCTTTCTGACCATCATCAACTATCTAATTTCTTATAGGCGCCATATTGGATTTAGACATCTTCAGAAAGAGTTTTTTTTTCTGATTTCAATCATGTACCACATGCTGACTATAGTTTTTGACATTAGGTTTTATTTGAAAGAATAAATTATAAGATTAATTAAGGTAGCCATGGAATTTCAATCTGTCAAACATTTCATTTATTGTTTATTAATAATACAAAAATGTCATACACTAACGAAGAGAAACGAGATATGATAAGTATTTTTTATTCTTCGAGACGAAATTCAACAGTAGCGAGTGCAAGATAACAAAAACATTAATAAAAATACATAGAAAAGTAAAAAATAAACAATTACAGTTCCTAGAAGGACTATACAAAGGGCAGTTCAAAATGCCAGAAGGCGTGCCCAATTGTGCATTACCGAAGATGGCCAGATAATTGAACATTTCAATTATCTGGCCATCTTCGGTAATGCACAATTGGGCACGCCTTCTGGCATTTTGTACTGCCCTTTGTATAGTCCTTCTAGGAACTGCATCGAAGGCATTCTGAAGTCTGTCTCGTAATTCTTCAATGTTTTGTGGCGCATCTACTTTATAAATATTATTTTTAATATATCCCCATAAAAAAAAATCTAGCGGACTTAAATCAGGTGATCTCGCAGGCCATTCAACAACTCCCCTATTTCCAATCCAACGGTTTGCAAACTCTTGATTTAAGAAATTTCTAACAACAGCTGCATTGTGTGCTGGTGCGCCATCTTGTTGCCACTATAAATATTGTAATTGATTTAATGGGATATTGCCGTCAAGATAGTCAGATACGTATGTACGTAAAATGTTTAAATATCTTTCTCCATTTAAATGTTCTTCATACATAACTGGTCCTAAGAGACGATTTGCCAAAATACCCATCCAAAAGTTTATTCCAAAACGATGTTGTGGTCTTCTAGCCCTGTTTTGTCGGGGATTTTGTACTGCCCAATAGTGCTCCGTATTTCTGTTGAACATTCCAGAATTTGTAAATTTTGTTTCATCTGACCAGATGATTTTGCTTAAAAAATTTTCGTCCTTTTCTATCCTTCCCATTAACCAATTACAATATTCTAGCCTTCTCAAATTATCTCCAGGCAGTAATGAGTGGCTAACATGGATCCTGTATGGTTTAAACCGACTTTTATGTAAAGTTCTCCAAACTCTGGACTGGCACAAATTTAATTCTGACGCTACTTCGCGTGTAGAAATTGATGGATTATTATTTATCTATAAAAATACAAGATTAACATGAAATTTGAAAACACGCTTTTAATTTACCATTTGTAAAATATCTTGTCGATTTTCATTTAAATTCCTATTGTCTTGACCATTACGCGGCTTAGTAAACGATCCATTCTCGACCAAATTTCTGTCGAGATCTAGAAAAATGGTACGATGAGGCTGTTGCCGTTCTGGATATAATTCTATATATCTTGTACTCGCTACTGTTGAATTTCGGTTCGAAGAATAAAAAATACTTATCATATCTCGTTTCTCTTCGTTAGTGTATGACATTTTTGTATTATTAATGAACAATAAAGGAAATGTTTGACTGATTGAAATTCCATGGCTACCTTATTTAATCTTATAATTTATTCTTTCAAATAAAACCTAATGTCAAAAACTTTAGTCAGCATGTGGTACATGGTTGAAATCAGAAAAGAAAACTCTTTCTGATGATGTCTAAATCCAATATGGCGCATATAAGAAATTAGATAGTTGATGATGGCCAGAAAGAAACGAAACGTCGTATGAAAATTTAGAGTACACCGCTGGATAGAGGTTTAGAAATGGCCACAAGGATGTGTTCTTATTTTTTCTCTACAAGTCCAAATGTCGGTGCTACAGGTAAAAGAAGAAAATGGGGTTTTCGCGTGTTTTTTTAAATAACGAAGGTCATTTGTCACAGGTCTATTTTCTTTACGGATTTATAACAAACACAAAATTTAACAACTTAGCAAATTTAAACCTATACTCTATCTCCAATAATAAGCGAGATCCCCATGGTGAGGGCCGAAAATGAATCAGCCTGTATATACCGGGGCCTTCGTTTATCATTACACATAGGTATAATTATAGGGATAAATGTATGGTGGCATAGTGGGCAACCAGTTATACACCAGTGACGTATTTGGACGTATTTTTCCAATTGTCAAATATCTCATTCATACTTAAATCTTAAATTAAATACATTTTATTGAAAAATAGATAGTTTATTTAAAACAGTTATTTATTCCAACAGGTATATACCTTGTGCAAAGACAATTTTAAATAAAATAATTTTTACAGATGAAGCAAACAGTTTCGTAATAGATTTAAAAAGTTTCATGTACATTCTGTATGGCAATCTAAATAATTTCCCCTTGAATGCTTAAACATATATATATCTTTAATAGTTAGAAAGCATAGTAAGATGAAACCCATTGAGTTATTTCTTTAGCTAATAGGAAAAGTTTTGGTGTAATTTTAATAAAATAATTACTTAGATACCTATATAATTAATGGAAACAGATGTAATTCAAATTTAAATTTAAAATGAAGCCAAATATGACAAAACAAACATTTAGACATTAACTTGTAAAGCTATTGAAATGTAAATATACGAGATACATTAAAGAGTAGTTCTAATTACATTAAAAATTTCTTTGGTGATAAAAAAAAGGAAAAAAATAAATAAGAAATTTTTTTAATTTCAAAAAGAAGAGTTCTTGATGAATATTGGTATTAGTTAAATGCACACTATAATTGTAATATGGAATACTACAAACTATAGTTACTGTAGTGACAGCTATCCAAGTATAATAAAAAATACAACGCTATAACATTATTGTGAGGTATTAAAACGCGGTTGTGGTAAAACAGTATTGTAGTACCACCACATACTGGTTAAATAGATACTATACCACGTAGAAATTGTTAGAGTTTGTAACGTATAAAATAATACTATATACAATCATTTTTCTGTCTTTCTTTATATGTATCTGTCTTTTACCTTTCGACGTCAATGAGGCTGAAGACACCGAACCGTATTGTCAATTTCTTTTACTGATCACCCATCCAGTAATTGACTCTGGTAAGCTCGGTTTGATTATGCCAATTGCAATGCCGTTACCTTAAGTGCACTGCCATACTGTCGGTACTGTATTGTTCATTGCGTAAAAATTTATTGCTGAAAATCAGGCCACTGCAATACAGTTATATCGCCCCTGACTTTCCTATCGATGTAGGAATTTTTAGAGTTGGTGACGTATAAAATTGTACTATGTATAAAAATATATATAATCAATAATTTTATATACTGCAACATGATAACTTAGAATTTTTTTTTTGTATACAAAGCAAGCGTTTGTAAAATCTACCACAAAACCAAACAACGAAGCAATCGCTTGTAGTATTTTAAATCTATTTGGATTTAGTACTCATTTTTGTTTACTGAACTGCAGTTGTAGTGTATATTTCATATAAATGTTTTGTTTTTTATGCTGTATCTCGTATTTCATACATAAATGATACGGTGTACTTGATCACACACGAAACTGAAGATGTTTTGGTGGCTTGTAAATTTTAATTTCTCAAGGACGCTAATTGTCGCACCATTTTTTTTTTCAAATTTTGGTAACATATTCGGTCCAATGTTGTGGATTTTAAACTAAAAATTCCTTCATAATTTTGCAAGTAATATATCAGTTCTAACGAATTGGTTTGATAATATTTATTTAAACTTGAAACAAATATTGTGATCCAAGAAAAAATCTGTTTTGTCGTATATGGTTCTATACTAATTTGAAAAATTAAATAAAAATCATATAAAATGCAATGAACATAAGATTTTTTGATAAATCGAAACTACTACTACCACATAAAGATTCCAAAATTGAGAACCCACAAAGTAATTTAGTAATTTATTCCGAACTGGTTAACAGATTCGGAGCGATTTAACAACAAGCAACATTCCAGACGTTTGGTTTAAATTTAATTCTAAAAATATAGAGGTGAATACAATAAATATTTATTAGGATCGCATACGTGCATGTGCTCTTATAAAATGTTTCTCACAGATTTAACGAAATTACCATACAAAAATAATCAAATACTAGTTTCCCTTTAGCATTTTAGATATTAAAAATATCCCGAAAACACTTCTTATGCAAATCGATAAAACTACAACCCTTATATATATAACTTATAACTGGTTGCCTACTATGCCACCATACATTTATCCCTATGTATAAAGCTAAAAGAAGAAAAATCAATGCATTATACCTATGTGTAATGATAAAAAAAGAACCCGGTATATATTCATTTCGCGTGACCTTATAATAGGAACTTCTAACGCTTTGAATAAATTTATCGTCTATTGTCTGTACTTAGTGAGTACTTTCCAGATTTTTTTCTCTTTAAAGAATGTCAAATCCTTTTTCTAAATCGACGAAACACAGATCCAGACTGTCACAATATAATCGATGTAAAGTCCTGGTCTACGATAATTCAGCTAAAAATTATTGTGAAGCCAGTTTACGTTTTATTATTTCCACCTCAAATGTTTAGAACTTTTACCGAGATATACAGAATTAGGTCATTGAAGACAAGCATGTAATATGAAATTAAATGTGTACATTATATATATATATATATATATATATATATATATATATATATATATGTATATACAAGGTGTGTATAAATTGGCGGACCCACTACACGTGGCGACATTCTTGGTCAAATTTTGAGTTACATGTCCTAATCCTAAAACGATGTATCAGGCTTCCTTTGTCTTCAGAATGAATTTGAAAGAAACATACATTTGGCAACATTGAACACGCATGTGCTAGTTATAATCTTCGGAACATTTTTACACGTCGTCATGTGAACCTTACATTTTAAATTTAAAAAAGAAACAAACGAAATAAAATTGGTTTCTTAGATTACATATTTATTACGAAAATATTACAAAGTTTTAAAAATTTTTGATAATATTGACTAATTTTTGTACATCTTCTTGATAGAAATCAATCTAATTATTACCTACATAATTGTTCGAATTGAAATCCATCAGTTTGTAGACATAGCTGCAATCTTTGTGGTATCGTTTGTACTATTCGCTGATTAAAACTATACAAATAAATACGAAAACTAAACAAAATTATACAAACAAACACGAAAAATAAGCAAGTCGAATGAAATAGGTAGATTACATAAGTGTCAAAATTTTACAGTAGTAATGTATTTGACTAGAACAACATTAGGCTGCCTACTTATTGTTTTACAACGTTGTCAGATGTGTTTTTCGTCAAAATAAGTTAATAAACAAATATTAAAAACAAACTTTAAAATCAAAAAGAAAACTTTAACGAAAGGATAATAACGACAATTCTTCTTTCTTCTAAATTGTAGCTCTTTCTGTCAACAAATATCGAGTAATAATGCTTATTTCAAGACTGAAAGTCCGAACTTTAGGAACCTCGTGCAAAGATATGGCGCATGGTACAACATTTTCGTATTAGGATTTTGGACTCCGAATTTAACGAAGAACATCGCCGTGTGTAGTGGGTCCGCCAATTTATACACACCTTGCATATATCATTTGAGTTTATTAGTACTAATAAACCTTTTTTTTCCAGTCGAAAATAATGTATATTGACAAGATATCAATGGAATAACAAGAAACTACACAATTGTATATAATTTATAATATAATAGTCTACTTTGAGTCTTTAACTGAGAATATTATTTTAAGAGTTTTCTAATAAAAGTAAAACCAAGCATATTGATTATACAATTTATTACAATAAATTCTTTAATATAAGAAAATGATATATTTCTCTCTGGTCACGCTCCTATCCTACCTTCGTTTTACTATTTCTCAGAACTAATTTCCTACACCATACTGATGCACCGTACTGATGCATTTTATGAGGACATTGTTTTTATTCGGTCAATAAACTGCAATAAATTATTTTGTTGCTTTAATCCTGATTTTTCGCGAGAGATGTGCATTCATCTACCTTCATATTAGTAAGATCATTCGCTACCCTTCTATTAATTTTTGAGAAAATATAACTATGAAAATTTGGAAAGTAAGTAAAATTATTTTAAGCTTCCTCATTCAATCCCAGCTTTCCTGCTTTTAGTTTTGAAACTTCAGATCTTATTTTGGAAACAAAAAAATATTACTATTATCAGGATAAAATAAAACAAATTTTAATGAATTTCACTTTTTAATTTACACCGTAACGATCGTTTCGCTTCAACCAGAGCTTCATCAGACAGATAACTAACTTATGTAATTTTTTTTTATACACAATTGTACCGTAGCAAACACATGTTTTGTTTTGAATAGTTGAAGGAATGTGTACTGTTTTGAGAGTCTGAGGGTCTACCCTCAGTTTTATCACTTAAGAACAGTATTGTTTAAACCATGTGTGTATTGTGTGTAAAAAAAAAAAATTGTACATAAGTTAGTTATATGTCTGATGAAGCTCAAGTTGGGGCGAAACGATCGTTACGGTGTAAATTAAAAAGTGAAATTCATTAAAATTTGTTTTATTTTATCCTGATAATAGATATAATGGAATTTCATCAAGTAAAGGCTGAAACAATCCTCTATACAAATATTAAATAGAAGTGAATTAAAATCGAAAAACAAAATAAATTGTCAATTATAATTTCAAGATTAATTGTCTTTGAAAACATCCAACATATACAACGTGTCCACTTAAGTATGAGACAAATGGGAAATATTTTTATTTTTGATTTCACAGAAAACTTTATAGAAAAGAAAAGTTCGTGCATCCTAAGAAACTTGATATTTTGTATTCAGGGTTGCGTTGTATTACTTGGTTAGAGGAAAAATTAAAAAACATTGAAGTTGCCGTAAGAGTACACTACACTTATTTTTAAAGATATCAAAAATATTCATTTAAAAATGTTGTTTCAAATTTCAAAATATGCTCAAATACGAATTGTTATTTAAAATTTCGAAAAAATAAAAATTAAATTATCGAGCAATAATAATAGCAAATACGCAATAGTTTTTAACATCCATCTATGTGACAGTAGTTCTATGGTTGTCATTTGTATTGTCACTTTAGTAATAAATTTTATGTGATTGTCAGATCCGCTGTCACTTTAATAATTAAGTAATTTTAAGACAATTCATTAAGTTATTACCTACCAACTATGGCTGAACGGTTAACTATGCAAGAGCGAGCTGAATTAATTCTTATTTGAGGAGATAACTACAAAACATGTAGAGACGCAGCTGATATTTTTAATGAAAGACATCCCAACAAATTTATTAGTTTCCAAAGCGTCTCAAGAATTTTAAATCAGTTTAAAGCAACTGGTAGTTTAGAAATGCGTTACAAAAAAAGTAGGGAAAAGCAAGTGAGACATTTCGAAAATTCTTTACGTGTTATGCAAAGTGTAATTGAAAATCCCAAAATTTCTGTCAGAAAAATTGCAAGCAATTTGGATATTAAAAAATCATCAGTAAGAAACATTTTGGTTAACAATAGATATCACCCCTATAAGCCAAGATATATTCAAACTTTGCAGGAACGGGACTACAACAATAGATTTGAATTTTCTTTGGATATTCAAGGTACATTAGAAACGCAGAAAACGTTTTTCAAAAGCATTTTGTTTACTGATGAAGCAACCTTTACTACTAATGGTGTTGTGTGTGCACAAAATTGTCGTTGGTGGTCATCTGACAACCCACATTTTAGAATTCCCTGCAAGAATCAATATTCGCAAAAGGTAAACGTTTGGTGTGGAATTTTAAACAGAAATATTTTTGGTCCGAATTTTTTTCAATCGTCATTAAATTCACAACGATATTTGGAATTTCTACAAACATACCTCGATAACGAATTAGACGAATTGCCACTAAATATTATAAGAACCCTTTGGTTTATGCATGATGGAGCACCTGCACATAGTGCACGAATAGTTGTAGACTATTTAAATGAAAAATTTGGAGAAAGATGGATGGGACGAAATGGACCTTTTCCATGGCCAGCGCGCTCGCCCGACTTAAACCCCATGGATTACTTTATCTGGGGGTGGCTAAAGAATAAAGTATATTCAGAAAGGCCGTTTCAGAATTTAGAAGAATTGAAAAACAAAATAGGAGATGCGGTACTGTTCTTAAGAAATAATCCTGTTACAACATGCATGCGAGGATTTCAACAGGCGTACAAACATATGCATTCAACGAGAGGGGCATCATTTTGAATAGCTTTTTTTTGTTTGTATTTCTGAATTTGTTGTTTTTGTTAATTTCATATTTATTTTGTAATATAAAAATGTATTTTCATAAAGTTATATGCAAATGATTTTTGTTTCATTCTATTGCTTTTCAGCGATAAAAAATTGATATCGAATGTAAATGATTTCACGTGCAATTACATAAAATTTATTATTAAAGTAACAATACAAATGACAACCATAGAACTACTGTCACATAGATGGATGTTAAAAACTATTGCGTATTTGCTATTATTATTGCTCGATAATTTAATTTTTATTTTTTCGAAATTTTAAATAAATATTCGTATTTGAGCATATTTTGAAATTTGAAACAACATTTTTAAATGAATATTTTTGATATCTTTAAAAATAAGTGCAGCGTACTCTTACGGCAACTTCAATGTTTTTTAATTTTTCCTCTAACCAAGTAATACAACGCAACCCTGAATACAAAATATCAAGTTTCTTAGGATGCACGAACTTTTCTTTTCTATAAAGTTTTCTGTAAAAATAAAAATATTTCCCATTTGTCTCATACTTAAGTGGACACGTTGTATATGTATATACAGTGCATTCGTAAAGTAGCGTATGAAACATTCAGAATATGCACTTAAATATATCCTAAAAATCAAATTTAAAAAAATTAATACTAATTTTTTTATATTAAGACATTTTTATTTTTTCGTAAGAAACAAACAATTTTTTTAGATTGATAATTATTGAAATTATAGAAACAAATTATAATTACATTTAACTACAACTTGATGTAGCAAATTTTCAAAAATAAATTTGCCACTATTTTCGGCTTGAATATTTTTGTACTGTGAAAAATTCTCTCAAATTCATATTTTATAATGTCACTGGCATTTAAATGTTAATTTTTTTCATTAAGGGTTGCTTTATTTCGCAACAACTCACTGATAGTCTTCAGTTGTTGACACCTCGTAATTTTTTTAAATTTATTAGTGAAACAATTTTTCTAACTTTGCTAAACGTTTTAACTACTATATTTTCTACTATTTCAATGCTGTCTTGTAAAGATAATCCTTTAGTTTCTAGAGTAAAGGTTGCAATCGGAATGCACGCCAGTTTAGCTCGAATAAAAATTAAATCTTGTCGAGCATTTGTTTTTCTGAAAACACGAATTCATCACCAATTTTCTTCAAAATTTTAAAATGTTCAAAATATACAGCAGCATCGATCCAAGTTCCACATCTTGTAATGACTGGCGCGGGTGGAAGTGCAACATCACCTGTAATTTCCCGTAACCTCTAGATATTATTACAAATAAGGGGTTACCAAAGGGGTAATAATAAAGTTAAATTATTCTAGGATAAATAATAAAATTATATTTTAGTTATTTTGTAATACAATAATTTGTGGTGCTGGTGAAGTCTCGTCAAAGGTCCAGGACGTGCGTGGTATTGGTTAATTAAAATAAATATACAACAACTTAATACATAAAATAAAACACAGCGGCGTCCTTAAATTGGTATATTTATATTTACATAATAAGGATTTGAAATTCGTATATTTAAATGCAATTAAAACAAAGTAATATGTATACGAGGAACGGCAATTAAGTAACTAAAATTAACACATAAAAATACTCTGAAACGAACGTTAAATGGGGTAGTAAATTAAGGGTTAATTAATTACGATGAATATAAAAGAATCTCTGTATAGAACAATACAGTTACCTTTATGTGGCGATGATGGTCACGTGGCCTTCGAAGATATACCTTGGTCAAGTATATGCAGAGCGATGTTTTACCGGAGGAATAAGAAATTAATTAGTTTAAATTAATTTGAACTCGCTCAAAAGAATAATATATACAGAACAATACAGAATTACCTTAGAAGCGGAAGAGATGCACGTGGCCATGCCACCGGTACGTGGGCAGTACGGCGGTGGTGTTGCACTTTTGAACGTTCGAACGAGAAGAAGGTGATAGATTTTGTATCGAAAAGAACACTGGTTTTGAAAACGGTCTAGTTTATCATCTATCGAAGAGGGGGTCGATTTATAGTTAATTAAAAGCGCGACCTGAAGACGTCGTCTGTCAATGTCATAATTATTATTAGAGTAACCCTTGTGACATAAGCTTCCTAACGATATCAAACACGACACATAATAGAAGATGTAAATAATATTAATTAAGAATTTAAAAATGGAATGTTCTAGAAGAAATTCGATATTCTAAATTCTACATTACGGTTATCGGTTGACGGTCCAGGTAGACGGAAGGGTCTCGTCGGTCAGTTCAAGATATATAACAAAAGAAAATACTTTCTCTTTGGAAACGAATATACAGAAGAAATGTCTTAAGTTTAATATAGAGATATTCAAAGAAGAAATATTATTTAAAATTACATAAAAATATTTCACATGCTAAGCGTAACAATATGAGTTGGTTCTTAATAAAAATCTTTTTCACGGACGATATCAGCATATTAACGTCTGGATAAAGAATCAGCTACTTGGTGTAAAGCATGCGCTACACACACACATGTAATATGTCTGGGTACAAAATCTGTAATCCACGCATTGCTTTGCACATATATGGTGGTGCATCGCTACAAACTAATAGTACTTTTTCGTATAAAATCCCAGACGAATACAATAAACTTAGAGAATCGTTGAAACAAACAGCGACTGTTGAATAATTCACTTTGTCCAGCTCTTTTGAAGTCAGCAGATATGATTTACCTTTTTCTTCATTAACTCTTGATATGCTAAATACAAAATTTGCTGTATGCTTTGTTCTACGTCAGTTGCTTCATATAACGACACCCAAATAGAATGATCCTTTACTTTTTCTCTTAATTTGTTCAGTGTTGTTCAACATTATTTTTTCTTAACGTCGATTCATCTGGAATATTTTCTTTTGTATACTTCTCCAT
Organism: Melolontha melolontha; assembly: GCA_935421215.2. NCBI lineage: Eukaryota > Metazoa > Arthropoda > Insecta > Coleoptera > Scarabaeidae > Melolontha > Melolontha melolontha. The sequence goes on along the minus strand of OW285237.1, from coordinate 158,171,943 downwards.
AAAGTTGCGAAGAACTTCATTCTTTAATTTAACAAACGGAATATCTGCGCCAACAAAAGCTGTACAAAGTTATTCACCAAATACCCTGCGTTTAAGTCGATGCCAGAGAAGTTAGAAATTAATATTTTTTGGGAGTAGCGGCCGGATAATTAAAATAACATTTAATTTGACGTTTCGGTGCTATATATAGTACATTTTTCAAGAATATGAGATTATTGTGGTACTAACATATTGTGATTATTTGTAACACATTTCTAAGTAAGACTGACAGTCTTACTTAGCAGCTAAATCCATTGTGTGGGTTCATTTTTATACTCGATTGAAGCAACAAATTTTGGTTTATTTAGAAAAATAGGCAAAAATAAGTTTCGTGCGGTAATTAAACACTTTTATTTAAAAGGTTCAACACCGAAAGAAATTAAAGTCCAGTTGATTGAAGTTGATGGCACATCTGCTTCTATGTTTGCGACTGTTTACAATTGGGTAAATATGTTTAAACGTGGCCGTACATCCACAAAAGACAAACATCGTTCGGGACGTCCAGTGGAAATGACTTCCTCCGAAATGATTGACAAATTTCACGATATGGTTTTGAGTGATCGACGAATCAAAGTGCACGAAAAGTTGAGGGCACAGGCATATCACAAGGTACAGTGTTTTCAATTTTACTCGAAAAATGGGGTTTGAAAAAATCTCGGAAAGATGGATGCTGCATTTGCTCAGTAGAGAATAAATGCAATCGTGTGATCGAATCGGAGAGAAGCACTTTTCCGTAGCAATCTTGATGAGTTTCTACGTCGCTACATAACTGTGGACGAAACATGGATACACTTCTATACTCCAGAGACATAGCAACAGTCGAAACAGTGAGTCAAAGGCGGCGAAATCGACCAACAAGGTGATGGCCTATGTATTTTGGGATACACAGGGAATCATCTGGATTGATTACTTAGACAATGGATATGCGATAAGTGAAGAGTATTATGCAACATTATTGCACCAGCTGAGCGAAGAAATCAAGGAGAAACATCCTCATTTGGCAAAGAAACAAATTCTTCCCCACCAAGACAATGCGCGGGTGCACACTTGGGTAGTTTCGATGGTGAAAATCATCGAATTACAGTTCAAATTATTACAATATCCTCCATATTCGCCAGAATTAGCCCCCACTGACTTTTTTTTATTCCCAAACTTGAAAAAATGGCTAGGTGACAAATGATTCACGTCGAACGAGGTCATTTCCCAAACAGATGCCTATTTTGAGAACCTTCCCAATTCCAACTTTTTGGATGACTTAAACAAGTTGGAGAAATGCTGAGAAATGTGTATACTGCTAAAAGAAGACTATATTGAAAAATTAAAAAAAAATTCCAAAATAATTTGTTTTTCTATCTTTTTCTAAGGAATTATTGAAACACCCTCGTATGCACATATTGGTGCTCCATTTTCGTAGTCTCTTACTAGTGAGAAGTATAGGTCGGGATTTTGACAACGTTTCCGGATCCGGAGTAATGACCGCACCTTGCCGAATATTGATTCTTCTGCACAAATATACCACATACTGCACTAAGTACTGGAACAACTCTGCAACTTTAAGATACGATTCTCCAACCATAGAGTTTTGCAGGATAATAAACTACCTTCTTGTAATAACTCATATATTAAAGTTAGGAAACTGTTTGATTTCAGGATTACTTGCATGTTTGAATACTTGAACATATAAATTTCAATATCTATCAGAAAGTAACAAATCTACGTTGTACTTAAATATACTTACTACTACGTACTTAATATATACACATATAATCTCATGTAAATGCGTCTTCTACAGTTTCCTTTATATCATTTTTCTCTATTCTAATAGCCAGTAACAAAACTTTCCTCATCCTTTCATTGTATACAAATGCTTTTGTTCGAGCAGGGAATACGAGGTGTGGCTACAAAATAAGAAGACTGATGCTGTAAAACTTTCTATTTTAATTTATACATATTGCTGCGTATTTCACTTCGATGTAAATTAAATGGGTGAAATAGTACATGAATAGTAATGAAACGTATTTGAAACGGGCTGTATTATAAATGCACCCAGTATAATCATTATCGATAGGATAAATTCTGTGCCATTATCTAAACAGACTTTTACTTATACTCTTACGATAAACTCAATATAGAGAAGTAGGCATAGAACGTAATTAAATAAATTGTGTCTAAAATGCATCTGTATGTTACGTATCGACTGCTATATCAAATGTAATATTAATTGGTTATTTTATTAGTTATGTTACGATTTAAAAATATCTGTGGCTTAAATTTAGAAAAATACATGCTTACGTACCAAAATTAAGTAAAGGGATATTAAAATTATTTCTGGCAGTAAAGAAAGCTAATATTCAATGTGTGGTTAACAAGTTTTTCTTTAAAATAAATATCCAACCGTTGTAATAGTTCAGGTATAGCGCGATTGATTTTAAATTGTTAATTTAGACGAAAACAAGCCATATAGATGAAAACAAGCTATATACCTAACAACGGTTCAATGTTTGGTGGCATAAATAATGTAACCTGAAAAAAATAAACGCTTAGGTATAGCATTTGCAAATACTGTTTAAGATGTATTCTGATAACATTCAAATGCACTAACGTTCAAATATCAAGCATTGTGTCTAACGTTTATAAAATCAGAAAGCAGGTACAATAAGTCATCGAACAATGGAACAATAATATTGATAAACTTCGTAAAGACATTACAAAGTTTAAATAATTCTTCATGTGGTATACGATATCTATAAAGGAGATGTATATTTGTTATCAACAATATTTACTAACTACGATGACAGTTGTAGTTGTATTTGGAAGTTAGAAAATTTGAAAATATACTGTTAGGTAAAAACAGATGTGGAAGATGTTCAAAATGTGTCAGGGTGAAAACGTTGACCTACTTTTAGATATGGAACTTATAGTTTTTAAAATGTTTTAGACGCACGAAGAAGATAGTGGAAATTGTAAACGGGACAAGGAAATGAGAAACACGATGTAAAATACAAATTTTTATTTAAAACTTACGAGGCTCGCCAGCTAATGAAATATCCGTATTATAATACTTCGCTGTTAATCAAATTTAATTAGATATAGGATGTTATAAACATTCAAAAATTGATATAAGAACGCAAGTTTTTAGAATGTAGGTGTACAAATTAGAAAGAGCAGTATAGAAGATTTTTCTACAGATTTTCTATAGGCTCGGTCTACAGAAGGGCAATACTGTAATATCAAACACACTGTATCACGAAGAATTCGATAATTTGTATAACGGACAAAAGTCTGAATAAAACACGTCATACAATTAATTTTGAAGTTCATTAATTTAAAATTGAAATTTCAAGCCTATATGGATAATTAATTTGTAATAAATTTATTACAATTTCTCTTTGCGACAGAGTAACAACGCAGCGTGTCTTGGTAAACACGTAGAAACTTTGTCTCACAAATGATCGTTGCTAAGAGACCTATTAAAGCACTCAAACTGAGTGCTTTAATAAATCTTTAAGACATGGAACATTTAACGGATTCAGTTTTAAGTTGATCACATTACGTTTATAAGTCAGTAATCATAATGATAATTTTAGGTTATAATTAAACTGACAATTAATATACATTTTATTATTCGGTAATTATATTTACAATACAATAACAAATATTTTATTATGAATAGTCAAATGTCAATGTAAATATGCTTTCTACATATTACAACTCTAACTTATTCGAATTTAATTGGCTTTAATAGCTTAGTGGTCTAGAGCGATGGTCCGGCAAGCTATGCACGTGGGTTCGAATCCCACTTAAGGGCACATTTTTTTCTATAAAAAAAATTGAATAAATTAGCGTCCTAATATCTAGAAAGCATATTACATTTACATTACTTCGCGAAAAATGCAACAAGTCAAATGTCGATTTAATTCAAGTCTACCATAGGCAACTAAATTCAAATATTTTAATTTTATTTTAAACATAAGCAGCCGTCACTAACTACCATAAAATTTCCCTAAATTTTCAAATTTCTCATTTTCTCTTAAAAAAAATACATTATCAAAGCAAATTGCAAAATATAGCATAAAAAACACGTTTCATAAGACATTAAAGCACTCATTCATTAAGACTTGAATTCGTGCTTTAAAACGTGTCTTATGAAACCTGTTTTTTTAATATTCTATTAGTATGTATATGTATACTTATCGAAAATATATTTTCAATGTAGTAGTAGTATAATATACTTCCTTCAACTATTTATAAAATAAATGACAACATTTTTGATATGTTCAGTATTGTTCTCATTCATTTTTTAAACTTTATAATACTAAAAAAATTTAACAATTTACATTACCATAATTTTCCTAACTTTTAATTTTTTTTTAATTGAATAGCAATTTTTATTTCTTGCTGTTTAAACTTGTGACATCTTTCTTCGCATAGTCCAACTAATATTTTATCACCATCGTAGCTTCCTATAAGTAAGACTATATCTATTTCAACAATTTAACAGTATAAGTATTTAACAGTTGAACTTTACGATATTCCATGACATAACGACAGAACTAAAATAAAATATGTATGACATTACAAAGCTGTGTTTTATTTTAGTTTTACCAAACATATTAGACTCTTGTTAGAAACAGACATGTAATATACATATCTGTAACTGTACACGTAGAAAAAGAATAGAATTCGGAAACTCCTTGAAGAGAGACGTGAGATAGACAACAGCGCCGTCTTGCGATTCTGCTAGCGTAACAAATAGAAATCTATAGTTGCATTCTTTCTAGGTTCGTAGATTTACTGTGACCACGAAATTTCAAATACTAGTTGTAGCGAATTATGTACTAAATTATAAGTAAACATGAAATGTATTATAAAATAGCTAATTAACTTCTTTTTTATTTAGTAATCAATAGGATATCTTTTAAATAATTTGCAATTTATAATACATTCCAGGTTTACTTATAATTTAGTACATAATTCGCCAAAATATTTTATAATAAAAAACGTAGTAATAATTTGCTTCTGAATAAATTCATTTATATCAGAATATAATATGTCCTTGGACTGAAATGTATGAGTAAAGAATAATAAAATACTATAATATATTATAAAAACATTTATTAGATACATTTGCACAAAATATTTGTATTATGCCAATTGTCATCTAAATACATCGACAAAAAAGTTTTTGGTATGAATCAATGTCAAATACAAAACAAATGAATATTACACATACATGCTATGTGAAAAGAAGTATTTATATGATTTGGTACAAAGTATATAATATATATTGTATATAAATATGCAACACAAAAAAGAAAAAAATATACACAGATTTACAAATAAATGAAAAAATATTATAACAAAAGAAAGGAAAACAATACAAAGGTTTAAAATGGATGTCGCACATTGCAACACCTGTAAGATAGGCCAAAAAAAAGTGAAAACTTGCAATACAGTCGGTATTGTCAAATTTATAAAATATTCTTTGCAAAAGTTTGTAAATCGTAATTTATTAATAATACGTTTCTTTCTTTTCATAGCCCCTAACGTTAACATAGTTAAAATCCTATTAAATTGTGAGTTATAGCTAACATTTAAATAATTGATGTACTTGGTAGGAATAACACACTTGGCTATATTTCATAAATTTTTATTATATTCTCTTAGATATATGTTTCGGCTGTTATACCTTTCTCAAAACTAACTTAATCTACGTAACAATGTAACTAATATACCTAGTTTTAGTGATGAGGTGGTGGTTAGGTGATGTTTACAATGGTGTCTACGATGGGGGTGTTTATAAATTCAAGCTGTGTATTAGTGACTATTACATTTTACTTTTGGGCTTTTTTAATTTTAATTTCACTTTAATAGTCACTAATACACAGTTAGAATTTATAAACACCCCCATCATAGACACCATTGTAAATATCATCTAACCACTACCTCATCACTAAAACTACGTACATATATGTTACATTGTTACATAGATTAACTAAGTTCTAAGAAACTCTTTGAGAATGGCATAATAGCTGAAACATATATATTAGAGAATATAATAAAAATTTGTGAAATATAGCCAAGTGCGTTATTCCTACCAAATACATCAATAATTACTAAAATGTTTCACTAAGAAGTATCTGCAACATCAATTGAATAACATTTAAAGAAAATAGTCCTAGAAGAAGAAATTTTTTACTTTGTCCTTTGGCAAAACTTTCGATATGCTAATCGCAACACAGGATCACAATTTTGTTGTGGATAAAAACGCGAATCCCCTTTAATAATTTTGTTTATACGACTTACCCAAGAAAATATGGATAATTTCTAATTTCGGTAACCATAAAATACTTAACATTTTCGTGAGTTTCAGAAATGATTGTATGAAACTGTATATTGTTGACAACTGTATCTACAATTGTTTTACTAATGTTACTGCATAAACAATATTTGGACAATGAGGTGTGGATTATTTTGTCGATTTCCTTAAAAATTCGTACAAATTCCGTTGTAGGCAACAATAAACACTTAGCGGAATATCTTTTCGCTTGGATTAACAAATGATGGTTTTCATTCTCTGTTGTTAGTTTTAGCATGCACATCTCACATGATTTAATCTTTTTCAACTGTTTTAGCTGAACTTGTGTATTTTGAGATAGTTGATCATAATCTAAAAAATAGGAAAACATACTATTTAGAAGAATGTCAAGCTGCGAGTAATATATTTTGGTCATTGATGTCATTTTAAATTTTAGGAAATTGTCACAATGTAGATTTTGCCCCTGATTGATTATATTGATTGTCAATGAAATGGCAATATAGATTTGCAGTTTGCCAAAGTCTCGTTTTTTGAATTATTTTCTATATGGTTTCAATATCCTATTTTAATAAGGTAAAGATTATTTCCTTAATACAAACTGGACTCTCTCAAGCTATGGTAGCATCTCGTCTAGGACTTGCAAAAAGTTTCGTAAATTTTATTAACTTAAGACATATTAAATTCTAGGTTATTACCATTACGGCCGTTCCACAATACAGCAACTTACATATTGTCAAAAAATTACAATGAAGGCCAAAATTTGTTGCTCGCAGGTGTTCATGAAATGGCTTGCAAATGTACGCTTAATGTTCATTTAAAAAAAAATCGCTTCCAAATCTCTGGCTTTAATTTGCGTTGATTCCACTTTTTCTTCAATAACAAGAACTGTTTAATGATATTTCTATTGACAATAATGAATTATAGAATTTAAAAATTTTTATCGCTTGATCTTTTACTGGAATCTGATGTCTAGAAACAATTTTTTATTTTTATTAACAGATTTATTTGCATTATAGTTTTGATAAATTACCTGGTACATTTTCGATCATAACATCCTTTCACAGAACATGGTCGAATATATCCACCACTCATTCTAAACGCAAAAGAAAGCTTTTAATACATAATTCAATTATTTGTATAATTCGGTTCTTACCTTACTACTGAATATAATCCCCGGGATATTAGAAAAAAAATTGTCCTCTCTAACACACTATATTACACTACTATAAAACAACTCACAGACACAAGATTTATGAAACTCCAAATTACATATACAAAATAACAATACAACAGCTCACAACACAATACGAATATCAAATATATATGGTGTTGCATATCTATTTGAAAAGGGAGTAGGTAGGGGTTTTTCATAGAGGAGGCTGGCAAGGGAGTTCGATATGGGCGAATGGGATTTTGTAGGGTTACGCTTAAAATATATATTGTAGGAATATGGAAAAATAAAGAACCGTTAAATGTATTGTGACTATTCCTACCCGTAAATATTACACTACATACACAACATATGGCGAAATACCAACAAACAAGAAAAGCGGAAGTGCTGTCACCTATCGCGTTCAAATACTACAAACGCTAAATTACGCTAGCAGAATCGTCAGATGGCGCTGCAATCAGTGATTTTTTCGGTCCATTTAACTTCCCTGCTTTGATTGTGCACATGGACAATACACAGGATGATACAGGATGAAATTTGCTTTATCTTGTAGGCGATTTCGGCTTAATGTTATATACCGATACAAATCTATTCATAAAGATTTGTATCATTTGTATTACATTGCTTCACTAGTTTAACTGATGAGATCAAAAATGGCTGATTAAGTTGGTGTACCTGAATAAGTGGTATTGAACCAGTACAACTTCACACTTATTTTTGATAATTCAGTGGCGTTGCATTTGAACGGGAAATTGCATTTATTATATATATATTTTTTTTTAATTCAGTAAGGTCAGTAATTGATCTTCTTATTAAAAGCCTCACTGACTATTACAAATAACGACATAACTAAATAAAATTAAGACTTTTAGAAACTATCTTTATTGTATACACACGTTTAAATCAATACATTTTTCTAGAATACCTATGAACAAAACAGCTCAAAACATACATATTATGCCATGATAAGTCAAAAATTGTAGGTACATATTACAGTACTTTGTAAATTTAAGTGTTACAGCAAAAGTTCGAAGTGTTGTCCATTATTATCCAGGCAAGTTTGTACTCTTCTCTTTAAGTTCTCAAAAACATTGTGTCGAGTTTCATCATTAATATTATTAATTTCATGTTCAATTGCTGCTTGCAGTTCTTGAATATTATGTAACCTATTATGATATATTTTAATTTTTAAATGTCCAAACAAAAAAAAATCTAAAGGAGTAAGATCTGGTGAACGGGCTGGCCATAATCCTCTACTTATTAATCTTTCAGGAAAGACTTGCTGTAGATATCGCAGTGTAACACCTGCTGTATGCGCTGTAGCCCCGTCTTGTTGGAAATTTCCATGTAATCTCTCATCGTCTTCTAATTGATTTATAAAGGGATTTAGAATTTGTTCCCTGTATTGTTCTGCATTAATAGTTTGGTGGAATATGATGGGACCAATAATACGCCTGCGAGACATTGCTACCCACACACCGATTTTCAGGGGATGTAAACTTGTTTCCACAAAAGCATGAGGTTTTTCAGTGGACCATGTGCGATAATTTTGTGAGTTCACATATCCAGACAAGTGAAACCAAGCTTCATCTGTGAAAAACGTCTTATCCAATACTTCATTATTGTTTATGGTATTGAGAAACCACTGACAGTATTGCATTCGTGCATGAAAATCATGAGGAAGCAATTCTTGAGTCACAGTCATTTTATAAGGATGCATGTGTAATTGTTTTCGTACAACTGTATGACAGCTTCCATATGATAATCCTACAAACAGTAAACATTTTTATTTAAAGCAAAAAATATTCTTTGTGTAACAAATAACGAGATTTATTTGGACTTTGTAACATTCGTTGACGCACGTCTTCACCAATTTCGGGAGTTAAGATTTTAGGTCTGCCAGATGATTTACGCTGACGTTTATGTAGATAGTAGTAAGAATTCAAGTACAAATATAATCTCTCACAAAATACTAACACGCCAATGACAAGAGGACACAACGAAATTTGACAGTAATTTGAGATAATTGTAAACTTCTAAAATTAAAAATTCCCATTTCCGAATTGCCAACTTAATCAGCCATTTTTTATCTCACTGTATGTATATTATATGTCTGTTTCAATTGTAACAAAAGCGTTATACGTGCATAAACGTATAGATATCCTTAAAACCTTTTTGTATATTACACTCGTTCCTTAATTACAATTAATTCCCAATGTTGGTTCCACAAAAAAACAGATTTCATTTTCTTTGACTAACAAATCAAAAAAAAGTATTTAGGCATAATTTTTAACGACTAATAAGTATGAATACATGAATACTAACATCTAATTTTTTTATACCCAACTTTATTAACAATTACTTATTATTTTAAAACAAGTATTGCTGCGCCATCTGCTAGATATACTTATAAGTTAATATATTAGAATTCTTTAATTAAGCAATTTTTCAAAATCAATTCTCTCTAGAATTAGAATTATTTACAGGGACAATCGAGACGCCCAAGAATATTGGAAAATTTGTCGGAATTTATTTGAATCTAATATCCTTATTTTACATATATACTAATGTATATATTTTTAATTTCTATAAATTGTATTTCTTTATAACATAATGAAAAGCCAACTCAGATGTCGCTGTAGTAAAAATAATAACGCCTGCGTCAACATTTGAAATTAATCATTTTGTTGTTTGTTTTTGATGTGGTTTTTGTTTGGTTATTGGTAATATGGAGTAATATAAATAATTTATCGGTTATACATGTTATATTGTGTGTTGTATATTTTAGTGAGTAAGATAGTTTTGCTTTGTTCAGTGTTAATTATAATTTGATTGTCGAACATTAAAATGTCACCATCATTTTTCTCATTTATAGATGTAAAGTCCGTGAAGTTCAGAAAATGCAATAATGAATTATTATTAAATGTAATATTTCCAGATCTAAAAAATTGCAGGAGGCGATAGGAATTAAATATTCTGGGGATTTTCTCCGAAATCATAGAATATGCAGCAGATATTTTATATATAGCTGAGGATTATGTGGATCATCTAAATTATTAGGCTCTGCTTGGATGCTGTCTCTTCATTTTTTCTTGCCATACATTGCAATCTTGCCTTGAAACCAAACTTCATGTAACTAAACTTGTGCTGATGATAGTTATATTATTCATTTTATTAATTTATACTTTATTTCTGAGTATTCTATGTAATATGCTCATTATGACATAACAAACTTATTTAATGATAATTTAGATTACATATTTATGAAATATCTAATATTGTGCTGTTTTAGTTGCTGTTGGTATAACAGAACCCATTCCAAGAATTGCATACTTATTGCCATCTTCTTCAATGTTTTAAGGGGTAAGAAGATAGCAAAAAAAAATTGAAATCCTCACGAAGCAAATTTAATCAAAATTGTTTCACAAAACATCGATCATATTAGAAAATTAAGAAAAGTTGGACATGTGTAACATTTATGATAGAGCTTTACACTCTGTAGATAAAAGACGAGTATAAAAAATTTGCCTGAAATTTTAATTTGTTGTGAAGTAGTATCTAACTTGAGTTTTTGGAAAGCAGAGTATTATTTTAATAAATACATGCTTTTGGTTCAGACTTAAAATTTTACTGTTTCAACAATAATTATATTTTTATGTTTTATTTATTTGATACCAAGAACCTTTTAAAAATGCATGTTTTTTTACAGCAATTATTCCTTTCTCACCCTGGATTAGTCGATTTATAAACTCGGGGGTTTTTATATTTTTTAATTTTATCTTTGTTATTGAAAATTTTGTCAAACTGATACTAAAATTATGTTTTGATAAAATCTTACCTATGTTATCACAAATAGGTCCAAAGTATGTATGTTAAAGATATTAACTGAGATTCATTCTCTAAGTTAATCTTAGGAAATGTACTATTGTATTCTTATGTTTTAATAACTTATTGATAAAATTTACTGTGAAATGAGTATTAATTGCAATTGCTTTGATCCATTATCAAAATTTTTATATTTTTCTTAGTACTGTACACCCCTGTAGTTATTATTTCAGAAATTCTCCATTGTCACTTAATTATATCTCAAGGCTAGAATTATTTTTGGTTTTTACTTATCTTCTAGTTTTGGGTTGGATTCATGCATCTCCAGGCACTTGACCACAGTGCTCTTTGTACCATCCTCATCCCCAATAGATCTCTCAATTCCACTGTGTTAGTCTTGTGTCCTCGATAAAAGCCACTATCCTCAGGAGAAGTTAGAGTACCCTCATATCTCTTGCAAAATGTTTCTTACTGAGTCCTTTCAGTTCCTCACAAGTGCTTATCACATGAAGGCTAGTTTCTTCCTGTTTTTCACATCTACACCAGGGCTCATTAATCAAGCCCATGCTGTACAGATGTGTCCTTAAAGAACAATGTCCGGTTATTAACTTGGTAATAATTTAATTTCGTTTTTTGTTACTAAAAATTAGCTCCCTTAGTAGTGTTTTAGTATGGAGTTAACCTTCCGTTATCCTCCATCTCTTTTTACGTTCTCTTTCTAGCCATAACCAGATCTCCCTTGGCGGAATCCTGAACGGTTTCACATACAGGTTCTGGCCCTATGAAGTTCCTTTTAGTGCCTTCCCTGGCCAGTTCGTCGGCTGACTCATTGCCTTTAATTCCCTCATGTCCTAGCATTCAGATTTGTTGCTTATGTTCGTATACCTGTATAATTGTTCTTTTAGTCTCATTCGTGTTGTTAATTCCGTTTGAAAATGTTTTTAATGTCAACACTGCAATAACATCTGTTATAATAAAATGACAAAAAGCAAAGTAATAGCTTTTTCGTGTATCAAGCATATATAATTCTGTTTAAGGTGAAGAAATAAGAAGCCACTACTAAACTTAAAAAATAAACAGATAGATTAAATTTACATAAATTTGAAAATCGCAGTTTACTTTATGTGGTAGTAATAATAACTTTGTGTAAGAACTAATTTATCTAAATGTATTTTCAGCAATTATGAATTCCAGCTAGTATTCAAAATATGTACCATTATAATTATCATATGAACTAATATTTATTTTCGTGCGCTGGGTTTTTTCACTTCTTTTTGAATTACGGATTGTAAGGCCATGGGAATTATTATTTTTTAATATATTAAAAACACTTATATACTTCTATTCTTTGATTGTTTCGACCTTTGCTTGATGTAAATCCATATCACAAATAAATAAAACACACATAAGATGTTTTAGATTTACACTTTATTAATAAAATAATGAGCTGTTTCGCTAACACAGTAGCTTCTTCAAATTCAATTTAAGACTAAAGATATATACAATATACAGCGTTAAATCAGGTAGTTGACCCAAGTTAAAATTCTAGGAACTATTACATTTAAATTTTGCTTTTTGAAAACTATACCATGTCCTACTTGTGTGAGGTTTAAGTTTAATTATATAACATAAGCAACTAAGAAACAATATTTCAGTGGGTGAACAGATTCAACAGGGGATGAATTCAAGTCTAATTTATCGTTTAGTAACATTTTTGAGTTTATTAATTTCTAAAGACTCTAAACAATGTAGAAAATAAAGGTAGAAAGTCTTTAGAAATTAATAAACTCAGAAATGTTACTATTAACTAATTAATCTAAACTCTAATTAAACTTAAACCTCACACAAGTAGGACATGGTATAGTTTTCAAAAAATAAATGTAATAGTTCCTAGAATTTTAACTTGGGTCAACTATCTGATTTAACGCTGTATATTGTATGTATCTTTAGTCTTAAGTTGAATTTGAAGAAGCTACTGTGTTAGCGAAACAGCTGTCATTATTTTATTAATAAAGTGTAAATCTAAAACATCTTATGTGTGTTTTATTTATTTGTTATATACTTCTTGGTTATTTTATTTACATAAATGATCTTATATATACAGAAAATGTGTATGTGAGAGATGCTTTCTCGTTGAAAGTGAATGCAGAACTACTATTCTTACAAAAGAAATGTTTTAGGCTCACTCGGCGATTTCAAAGAGACCACAATAGGATGAACAGCAGTCAAATTAAAAGTAATAAAAATGATGAAACATATTACTTGCCAAACCGGATTTAGTTAACAATTAATCTATAAACATAGACAATAAGATACCAATACAACTAAGATACAGCAATAAATGTACAGCTAATTTTGCTTGTAATAGCATACGGAAATTCCAAGTACTTTACAATTATAACGTGATATTTACCTAATTTTAAATTATATTCACAAATATATTCTCAAATTTAAAATATTAATTCATTTAGCCATTTTGTGTACGTATTTTTTCAGGAGAAGCTTTTCTTTTGTAATTGTACTAACCGACCGACCCTTCGACATCTACGTGATTTAACGGTCAATTTACATTCAACGTTCTTTTCGAATTTCTACATTACCTACAATATATTTCGTTTTAAATTTAATTACGTATACTTCATAAATATGTAATGTCGCATATCATTTTTAAGCGTTTTTCGCAAGGAGTATTTTGATGATATTTATTTTATCTACATCGGAACTTCTTAGGTCGCGTCTTCGATTAGTTCTTAATTTAAGACATAGATAACTTCGATTTACCCTCTCTTACTCTGAATTATAAAACCCTCTTCGACCATGAGTGTTCTCTTCGACACAAACTCGTCCTGTCCTGTCGTTCCATCTCAGCTGCCATGCCGTAACCATCGTTTCTTCGTAACAGCTAACTTTTCGTACTGTTCAAGTGCTTGCCATGAACCACTTGTCTACGTTCCAAAGGTAACTATTGTTCGATGCAGAGATTATTTTATTTTACTTGCATTCACATTAATTTACTTAGTTAATTTCTTTCCAAAGTAATTTTTAGTTACTTGTTCATCATACTAGTATATATTACTTTTATTTACATTTAAATCGCTCAATTTCTAATGTAAATATTAAATAAAAACTTTAAGGACAATATTGTTGTGTTTTATTTAGTTAACAAGTTGTAATATATTTATTTCAGCATTATTGCACGTCATGAACTTTTGATGCATCATCACCATCATAATTATTTAAACATTTACAGTATTGTTAGGATACTCTAGCTAGCCCGGAAAGAACCAACATGAGCCACAAGCGTCCATCTTGTAATAGTTGGGCGCTCCCACGTGGTCCAATACACCTAAATAGCGTTCTCGTAACAATTCAAAATATTAATTAAATGCATTTACAAACAATAGACCACGCAAGCGTGACGTCAAATCGCCATTTTCTGTACGGTAGGTCAGGGTCTACGTTCCAAACAAATTTAAAGCGCCATTTGAAACGTATAGTCACTCTTGGTAAAACGATTTTTAATTAATCTTCCTATATTAATATCATTTGTTACTTGGTAAGTATGTAAGCAAAATATCAATATACATATTATAGTTATTAAAAACAAAATATTTGGCAATGGTGTTTTTTATTTGAAAAAAATATTAGCAATGACTGCAAAAAAGCTTTTTCCACCTCGATAATTCTGCCTTTTCTGTAGGAAAAGTAAAAATAGTGCATCCCTTTTTTTCACTTAATGCTTGCAAGTAGGAACAAAACACATCACCATTATGTATATCTATCTAACCTCACTTTTGTACTTTAGTTACTCAAGTATAACCGTGCTATAAAACAATTAATATTATTAATATCAGTTTTAAACAACGTCGTTCATACCTACATGCAATAACAATTAAAGTTAACTTAAAAATAACAACTTTTCACTTCAAATTTGCAACGCGTTCCAAATACAATACGAAATACCCTATGAAAAAAATTTAAATTGCCGTTTGTTTGGAACGCGATCCCTGACCTTCCGCAAAAATGACGACAGCACTTGCGTGGTCTATTTACTTAGTTAATTTCTTTCCAAAGTAATTTTTAGTTACTTGTTCATCATACTAGTATATATTACTTTTATTTACATTTAAATCGCTCAATTTCTAATGTAAATATTAAATAAAAACTTTAAGGACAATATTGTTGTGTTTTATTTAGTTAACAAGTTGTAATATATTTATTTCAGCATTATTGCACGTCATGAACTTTTGATGCATCATCACCATCATAATTATTTAAACATTTACAGTATTGTTAGGATGCTCTAGCTAGCCCGGAAAGAACCAACATGAGCCACAAGCGTCCATCTTGTAATAGTTGGGCGCTCCCACGTGGTCCAATACACCTAAATAGCGTTCTCGTAACAATTCAAAATATTAATTAAATGCATTTACAAACAATTTACTTAGTTAATTTCTTTCCAAAGTAATTTTTAGTTACTTGTTCATCATACTAGTATATATTACTTTTATTTACATTTAAATCGCTCAATTTCTCATGTAAATATTAAATAAAAACTTTAAGGACAGTATTGTTGTGTTTTATTTAGTTAACAAGTTGTAATATATTTATTTCAGCATTATTGCACGTCATGAACTTTTGATGCATCATCACCATCATAATTATATAATCATTTACAGTATTGTTAGGATGCTCAAGCTAGCCCGGAAAGAACCAACATGAGCCACAAGCGTCCATCTTGTAATAGTTGGGCGCTCCCACGTGGTCCAATACACCTAAATAGCGTTCTCGTAACAATTCAAAATATTAATTAATTGCATTTAGAAAAAGAGATAATGAATAAATTTTTTACAATTAGAAGTAATCATTTTCTCTTAGGTTTTTTCAAAATATTAAATATATTTCTAATTCTAAACGAATGAATAATTTATTGCGGCAATGATAAAATAAAGATAAACTAAATGTAATAAATATAAATAAAATGTACCTATATATTTATAATCCGAACAAATATTTATCGGAAATATTCACTATATCACCAAAGAATGAAAATGTAGACGATATTTTTTTTATTTAGTAGGTATGTACATACAATCAAGTATTCAACACAAAGTAAAGACATTTGTTAAACTACAAACTTGGAGTACTTTCGTAATAAAAATAAACAGTATGAATACAGATTATTTAACGAATTTTTCAACAGCTTTAATTTTCAAAATTAAAAATAATTTCCACCACAATCTATGCACTTGTTCATTCTTCGAAACTAGTCAAACACAACTCTGTCAAAAAAGTACATTAGTATTCGCTGCACGAGCATACTCGAAGTGACAAATACTTACCTATTTATAAATGAAACCGTTAGATTCGTACAAATGTTTACTTTTGTACTGAAAACGAAATTAGAAGGTGAGCGGTGGTGATGCGCGGTAGTCATTTTCAAAAGCGGGCACGCCCACTTACTGAAGTAAAACCAAGTGCAAAGCTTCCCACTATTTGTAATGCTGCGTGGACTTACTCCCACCGCTCGCCATCTAATTTGGCATTTACAGTACATACCGTATACTATATGTATTTATTTATACGTATACAGGCTCTCACATAACCCGTTCGTTAGGAGATTTTCTAGGTTAACGCCTTAGGACACTTGAAAATTTATGGCACGTAATCTTGAGTCTTGGTGTGTTAAAATACAATATTTACACTTATGAACCATTTTCGGTTATACCGGAAATTTTAAGTGGATTGTTATATTTTTTTATTTTTTTTTTTAGATTCCTTGTAAAGTGCTATACCACTTTATATAATAGTTTCTTTCATAAAAAAATATCCGTTTTTAAATTATTTTGATTTTTGGGAAATTTTTTATTTTTTTAATGTCCTTTTTAAAACCACATATCTAAGGCGTATTTGAACTAAACATATTTCCACTGGAGATACCGAAAGGTATAAGATTCTGAGTAATGTCAACATTTAATAAATATCTTACGGGGTGTTCGAAATTAACTGATTACACAGGTCTACAGTGATTTTGATGTTTGAAAGCTGTTTGCTAATTTGTATATGTTTGGAGCCCTTATTCCAAAAAACAACATATTTTTGCTCTATCACGTAAGTTTTTTTTATAGCGCTCTATATCTTAAAAATGTTAATTTATTAATATACATACCTATGACAAGAATATGTTTGTTCCATGTTAGACATGATTTTTAAATGAATTGATTTTTATGAAATAAAATGTGATTTGGCAACACTGGTTAATATTAGATTTCTCAGCAAAGCAACAGAGTCGGCGCAGAAGCGTCAATACAACGTTGAAACCTGCTTATGTGCAGTTTGGTTGTGTTAGTCGTCGTGCTACTGTGTCCGCGCGCTTGTTGTCTTCGTTGTTGCGTATTTTAAGTGTTCTAGAACGCATAAATATGGAAAGAAGACATTGTGTGAACAATCCGAATAACTTTTGTTATATCTGTGGTAGTTACGTCGTAGTAAAGCAGAGGCAAACTATAACTTCGTTTGTGAAAAATGTATACAACGCTTATTTTGGTGTAAAAATTGGCGACCAAGACAAGTCCTGGGCTCCTCTTACTGTTTGTTCCGTTTGCGTTGAAGCATTAAGAAACTGGCAAAAAAGTAGGAAGAAATGTTTAAGCTTTGGTGTTCCTATGGTATGGCGAGAGCCTAGAAATCACAGTGATGATTGTTATTTTTGTTCGTGTAATGTTCAAGGATTCAACAGAAAAAATAAGAAACAAATTGTGTATCCCAATCTTGACTCTGCTATTCGACCAGTTCCTCATGGACCAGATGTACCGATACCTACCGCCCCAAAAGCACTAGAAAACGTCGTATCGTCAAAATCAGAGGAATCTAATTGCGACCCAGATGACTCAGATTTCACACCAGACTTCAGAGAGCCCGAAGTGTTTAACCAGAGCGAACTAAATGATTTAATTAGAGATTTGCACCTTCCAAAGGATGCATCCGAATTGTTAGCCTCCCGACTTCGTGAGAAACATTTACTGGCACCTGGCGTCACATCAAGCTTTTACCGGGATCGCGAAAAAGAGTTATGTCAATATTTTACTCAAGACGGACCGCTAGTGTATTGCAACAATATTCCTGACTTAATTTCAAAATTAGGAAATGTGCCGTATGTAAAAGAAGAATGGCGCCTGTTTATTGACTCAAGTAAGCGTAGTTTAAAAAGCGTTTTATTGCACAATGGTAACGAGCTGGCCTCGGTTCCCGTTGCCCATTCGGTACATTTAATGGAAACGTATGAAAATTTTGAACTTCTTTTAAAGAAAATAAACTACCAAGAACATCAGTGGATGCTTTGTGGTGACCTTAAAGTGCTGTGCATGCTACTAGGACAACAAGGATGTTATACAAAATTTCCATGCTTTATTTGTGGGTGGGGTAGTCGAGCAAGGGATAGACATTGGACTCAAATAGAATGGCCCTCTAGAACAAGCCTTACACTTGGTAGCAAAAAGGTATTAAAAGATAGCTTGGTTGACCCCAAAAAAGTTTTACTGCCTCCTCTCCATATCAAACTTGGCTTGATGAAGCAGTTTGTTAAAGCCCTAGACAAAAATGGACAGTGTTTTAAATATTTGTGCGAGACATTTCCAGCCTTATCCGATGCCAAGTTAAAAGAAGGTATTTTTGTTGGGCCGCAGATAAGAACATTGTGCAAAGACAAGGATTTTCAAAACACACTGACCAATGTCGAGAAAAACGCCTGGGTTTCATTTAAAGAAGTAATTGATAAGTTTCTTAGGAACTCTAAGGACGAAAACTACGAAAATATTGTTCAAAATATGTTACAACACTTTCATCGTCTAGGTTGTAATATGAGTTTGAAAGTGCATATCCTGTTTTCACACTTGAACTATTTTCCTGAAAATCTTGGAGCAGTTAGCGAAGAACAGGGAGAGAGGTTTCACCAAGACATTAAGGAAATGGAACGGCGATACCAAGGCAGATGGAGCATAACGATGATGGCCGACTACTGCTGGATGTTAAAACGGGATATGCCCTTAAAAACAAACAACCGAATGTCCGGACAACGCAGCTTTCTGGCAAAAAGACAAATATTTCACTTAAAAAAGACTGAGTAAAGTATTTTATTCCACTTTTTTAACTTGTATTCCACCTTTTTACTCAATAAACAAATAATTTTTTTTAGAAATATCGTTTTTTTTCATTTAATATTTGCAAAAAAACCTTACGTGATACAAATAAATGCATAGAATTTTTGAAATCAGCCTACCAAAATAATATAAAATCAGTTTTCAAAATAAAACATCTGTCAAAAAGTTTAATTTTGCAGACCTGTGTTATTTATTAGATTAAGGATTTTTTATAGTTTCAAATTTCTAAATATGGAATTAAAAACAAATAAAAGTATATGTGGAAGTAATGGGGTGGCCGGCCATGAGTCCAGACTTGAATCCTATCGAACATGTTTGGGATTCACTTGATAGAAATATTAGAGGGCGCCCTTGTTGCACCTCATACTCTTCAGAAGTTAGCCGAAGTTAGAATGGCAAAATTTATCTCATCGATATTAAGCTGTAATTAATGCTAACGGAGGCCACACACGATATTAAATCTGGATATTCGACTCTAAACATAATTTTTAATCATTTTAAGTAATAAAATACATTTTGATTTTGGTAGTATTCTTAATTGTTTATTATTGTACAAGAAAATTGTTAAATTAGAGCATATTTGTTATTAAAATCTGGTTAACTAACTGGTTGATAATTTGATATTTTAAAGTTGATAATTATGTCTCTCTTTTAATTAAAAAATATTACAGTATTAAATTTGCGTTCCGCTAATTTTGTTGAGCAGTGTACTTCCAAAACTATAGTGCTTGATTTTTGAAGTGTACGCGATTTTTCTGAACTCGAGTGTACTTACGTATGAATAGAACAGACGTAAGCAAAACAATATTTCCTTTCTGTCATTTGCATTTATAACGGGGCTTTGATTTATTTTATTACAGACAATACAATGAATGACGTATGTTAGTATTTAACACAATTTATATGTAATTTTTTAATTCTACTAGTAGCTAATATTCTACTAATTCTAGACATATTTAAATTCAAGTACATGCAAATTCGTGTACATTCCAATTCAAGTATTCTTAAAAACTATGTATATTTATCTCACACGTACTTTTAAATTCTACGTACTCCTAAATGATCATTCAATTAATTTAATTCACATTTCTATTCATAATTTCATTTTTCATTCGTGTAGCAATTCACTGATTCGCTGTTCGTTTCATATTTCCATGTAAATTTAAATGTGTACCTACGTAAGATGATTTTTTTTGTTTCATATTAACGCTTTATACATTATTTACCACTAAATGTCAAATCCATGACCCCCATAATACATAGCAAATTACTGTAAAAATTATTGATCAAACACCTACTTACATACAGGTATTTCTGGCAAACGAATTAAAAAAATTCTCGGAAAAACTATCAACAATTTTACTAAAAATGAAGTATATTATAACGTTTTGATGGAACGTAGAAACATAATTTTACAAGAAATAACATACACATTGTGACCAATTTCAACTGCCCACAATTGGTTGAATTAAAATCCCTAAATTAGACCATTTTAATATTATTAGATTGGTGGCACTTACTTTTTGAAATATTGGGATGCTAGTAAGTAGGGCTGGGCGAAGTATCGATACATCGTCCAATACCCGATACCATAACTGGTATCGATTCTCCGATACCTCAGATAACGAAGGTATCGATTCTAAGGTATCGATTCCAAAGTATTGATTCCAAAGTATCGATACTTTACCGATTCCAGTACGCGCTAAGTATCGATGTATCGGGTAGTGATATATCGAGTAGTAATGTATCGGGTAGCCATGTATCGGGTAGCTTACCTTTGTGCATTTTTTTAAATGTACATAAAGAAGGCAATAACTTTTTAAGTACAGAATTTTTAAGTATGTATGCATTATATATATTATATATTTAAAAGGATGTTATTATTGTGCGTAGCAAATATCCTTATTATGACATAACTATAATTAGGCGTTTGAAACCGATATCAAACAATCGACACCTAGAAAACGGGTTATGAATACTGATTCCTAGGTATCGAATCAAGATATCGATTCCAAGGTATCGATTCCAAGGTACCGATTCCAAAGCATCGATACTTTACCGATTCCAGTACTCAGAATCGATACCGTGCACAGACCCGATACATCGCTATCGGGTATCGATACCTCAATTGGTATCGGTACCCGATACCGAAAACGTCGGTATCGTCCAGCCCTACTAGTAAGTAGCTCAAGTGCGACTTTTGAACAACTCCTTCTTCTTCATTTTTTTTATCATTTGCATCAATAACTGTACCATTATTATATCAGCGTCACTCAAAAATTCCTTTTCAAGACTTTCGTCAGCAGTCACCCATTCGTTCATATCTTGTGCACTAAGACCACCACTTTCAAGAAGTTTCTGTAAATCAATTAGTAAATGGAATGTCATCAGGTTCAAGTGCCTCTATAGTATTCTGCACATCTGTAGGATTATCTACCTTATTTTTTAGATAACTTCCAAGAGCTGTCTGCAAAATTTAGCAAACGTAGTGTTAGAAATTTTTTAATAGGCCTTAGCCAATATGTAGATATATCACATTTTTAATCTACATACTCTTCAAGGCAGTGATTAGTCCTGTGTCTTTACCATTCAACTTTGAGAGGATTTCAGAAAGGAGTTTAAATCATCCAAACACATTTGCAAAATTAGATAAAATTACTTCTCATCTGTAGTTTTTCACACTAGCATTGTCGCCCTTTTTATGTATATTGACCCACAGTTCCGAAGAACAATACTAGGAATATGATCGTGTCCAGATGTAAAATAATTCTAAACTTTTTGAATTTTTTAAAAATTGAATGCAAAGTTGATATGCACATCTGAAATAATAGAACTATTATGCTTTGGCAGGAATACATCGTAGAAAGTAGAAGCAAATGAATCAACAATGGACTGGGAGCTATCGAATTCACTATTGCTACCACAAACTCCTCCGGGAATTCTTGAACAATCACGCCTAGAATTTACAATACATTCCAGAATGATCTAGGAACATTCGTCAGTGTATGCTAAATATTTCCAGTATAAGTTTGATACGCTAAAGAACTTCAATCTTTAAGGGCCTTACATAAGCGTTAAAATTGAACTTTAAAATAATTGTTTCCATTTAATTTCTATTTTACATAGTAATTACGTTTTAATCTGAAGAGCTTCTTAGTATTAGGAGAAAGCGTTGACTTGAACCTATGATACACAAGGAACCTACAAATCTATAAAGGAGTAAATTTTGTCGTAAACAAAACAATAGTTGCAGTGCTATCCAAGAAACGACAATTAACAACAAGTCGTGCAAAGTAACGCCTGCAAAAGTTTCTTATTCTGAATTTATAGCGTTTCTTATTATTTGACGACAATATAACAGCTGCTAGTGTAGAATAAAAGTGCAAATATACGCAATGAAGGATCTTACTTCTGTTCTTCATTTGGTTAGAAAAATCCAAAATGCTGTTTACACAATTAATAAATAATATTCCTAGAAATAGCTATATACCTAAATAAACATTTTTTTTATAGAAAAATTAATTAAAGCTTATTATTTCACAAAATGTGATAAGCATTCATACTGCGAGGGTAGTTCAGAAACTACCTGCCCTAACAAAGAAAACGCAAATTTTTTGACAAAAAACATTTTATTTTTCATATAGTCTCCTGCTCGCTCAACACACTTATTCCAACGATATTCCAAATTAGTAAAGCCTTCATTGTAGGTCGATGAATTACAGCAGCGATTACGCGAAAATCTCTTACTGCCGAGCCATTTCTTCAGGTTTGGAAAGAGATGATAATCGCTGGGAGCCAAATCTGGAGAATAGGGCGAATGAGGCACTAATTCAGATCCCAATTCACGAATTTTTGCCATTGCAATCGCAGACTCGTAGACAGGTGCGCTATCTTGATGCAAAAGTACTTCTTCTTTGCCAAATGAGGTCGTTTCTCTTTGATTTTGTTGCAAAAAAATGGCATAATACAATACAATTTATTGCTTTCCCCTTTTCTAAGTAGTTGACCAAGGTAATTCCATAAGAATCCCAAAAAACAGTTGCCATAACCTTTCCTGCGGACAAAACCGTGTTTGCCTTTTTTGGTGGCGGAGAACCTTTTTTGGCCATTGTTTGGATTGTTCTTTGGTTTCAGGTGTGTAATGGTTGACCTAGGTTTCATCAACGGTAATTAAAAGTACAAAGTCCTTCTGATTGCGGTGAAAACGTGCCAAAAGGTCGTGAGAAACACTCAAACGTTTCAGTTTTTGCTCCGGTGTAAGTAACCGTGCCGAATATTTTTTCGTTTCCAATTCTTCATTTAAAATTCTGTGCACACTATCATTTGAGATACCTACAATGTCTGCTATCTCGCGCACTTTTAACGGTCATCCAAGACGATACAGTGGACTTTTTCAATCATATCCGGAACAATAACAGTTTTTGGGGGTCTACTACGGGTTAATCATTTGTACTCATACGACCACGCTTAAATCCGGCAACCCAGTTTTTAACCATTGAAAACGAAGAAGCGGATTCTAATAGTGTTGAATCCAGCTCTGCTTTGATTTCGGTTGGTGTTAAGCCTTTCAAATGAAAGTACTTTATCACTGCTCTCAACTCAGTTTTTTCCATTATTACGAAACCACAATAATATATTAAAAAACAAGTTTCATAAGGCATCATTTTGCTGCACGAGATCAGTTTAGAAAACGAGCCGCGATAGCGGCGAGTTTTCTAAAGAGCGAGTGCGGCGAAAGGCCTTATGAAACGAGTTTTTTATACTATCTTTTCTATTTTGCATATTTTACATTAATAAATTGGAATTGTTGAGTTTGAAAGTTCAGAATTTTATTTTTATATAAAGCATGCAGTTGGTCACATTGATACTTGACATTTCCAAATTTGAATCTTGCTATCCGCGAAATATATTATATTACATATTATTTATTAATTTTCGTTAACATTATTTGATATTTTATTTAAAAATATAAACATGAGTGACATAGAAACTAATATATCTTGTTGTCAATTGTATACAATATACGAGCCCCGTCCCGTTTCAATTGGCACACCCACTAAAATTTTAAATTTTACTCAAAACATGTTTGAGAAACGGTTACTATCATTTTTTTAACTGAAAAATAAAAGGATAATGCTCTGAAACGTTGGACAATATATGTTAAATATGTACTTCAAATAAAATATATTAGATAAAAACAAAATTCACCAGTTAACCATTTGTGTCTGATTTGTTCATGTATTCTTAACTCATAAAAATTGGTAAAAATCGAGGTAGCTATGAAAGATATGTTAAAACTTCCATTAATTCATCGTTAGGTTATATTGTGGGCAGTAAATATTATTATTATATGCTGTAGTTATTGTAATTAAATAAACAATGGCAAGAGGTAAAGCAATTGACGAAGAAATTAGGTCAATAATTGTAAAACTATCGAATGAAGGGAATTCATATTCTGAAATTGGAAAATTATTGGATATATCAAGGTAGTGTTAGAAATGTAATAAAATTTTACAAGAAAAACAGTTCAGTGACCCCAAAACTCCGTAATACAAAGAAAAGCAAACTCACTGATAACAACAGAAGAGCTTTGAAACGAATAATAAAACAAAATAGGCGTGCTAATTATGGCCAGTTGAGTGTACTATGGAGTGATGCTGTAGGAAGACGTGTATCAAGATCCACATGTCACAGAGAAGCTAAGAAACTTGGATTTGGGTCGTACAAGGTGACACTTTTGAAATACTAATTTTGTTTTGTTAAATATCTTTTTCTCTAGGCCAAAGAAAAACCTTTATTGACCTCAACACAAAAGAAAAATAGATTGAAATGGGCCAGAGACCATAGTAATTGGGACTTGAAACAGTGGAACAAAATACATTGGAGTGATGAGTCTCGATTTGAAGTCTGTATAGGTGACAGTCGGAGTCGAATCCTCCGTGAAAGACATGAGACATTTCATCCAGATTGTCTGAAACGAAAAGTAAAATTTCCGGCATCCGTTATGGTGTGGGGGTCGATGTCAGCAAAAGGTGTCGGGCGGTTATATTTTATAGATGGTATTGTCAATACCGATAAATATTTAACCATTCTTAAGGAATGTTTGTTATCCACGATGGAAGAAACTTTGAATTCGGGGAATGATTTTATATTCCAGCAGGACGGGGCTGCGTGTCATACGTCAAAAACAGCATTAAAATGGTTTAAGGACAATAATATTCCATTGTTAAAATGGGTCTCAATCAGCCCTGACCTGTCGCCCATAGAGACTCTATGGCATCAAATGAAAAAGGCCTTGCGCGCAGCTCCTGCAAGATCAGTGGCAGAATTGAAAACCAGGCTTCGAGAAATATGGCATGGATTCACGGCACAAGATTGCCAAGAACTTGTAAATACAATGCCCAGGAGAATCCATGCCGTTATCAAAGCTAAAGGCGATGTAACGCAATGGTAAAGTTTCGTTAATGTTTGTCAAAGGTTGTTCGTCTGAAGTTTATTTATATATAATTATTATTATTATTGATTTTTTTTTTCGAAATAAGTTGTAAACTAGTTTGTAATTGTTGGCAAAAAGGCTTGATGAGAAATAAAAAACTTTTTCCGTCGACCGTGTATTTACATCCGTTATTAACGTTTTTGATGGTTTCCATGGTAACCAAGGAAATCAACAAAATCAAACAACGTCAAACTAAAGCACTACGCACTAAAGCATACGGGACATTGTTTCCGGCGTTCTTCTGTTTCCGGCGTTCTTCTGCCTCGATACTTTCAGACAGCAGTGCAGATTTTTCAGCTATTAAACGACTTGGTGGTTGGAAATCCACTGCTGTTGCAGAAGGATATATTGAGAATTCGTTACAAAATAAAGTTAATACAGCTAAAAAAATTCTTTGTGAAAGTACAACCCAGGCTTGTCATACCACTCCATCTACCGACGCTGAAATAAATTCTGTGACAAATATCCAAAGTAGTGAGGTAAACTTACATTCACAAAACCATACAAATTCTAATGCGTGTCCAATTACTTTTAATAATTGTAATATTTCGACTATGAACATATATAATTATAATAATGATCATTAATAAATAAAAAAAAAGTTGTAAACTGTTTTTCTCCACTTTAGAAAAATATACGGTCGACGGAAAAGTATTGTAACTAACTCTTAGATTAAAATGCGATTAATGATCTCGAACATTAACGCGCTCGCTGCGCTCACGCGTTAAAATATCTCGATCATCATAACTATTAATATATTTATGAACAGGATTT
This sequence comes from Melolontha melolontha, assembly GCA_935421215.2. Lineage (NCBI taxonomy): Eukaryota > Metazoa > Arthropoda > Insecta > Coleoptera > Scarabaeidae > Melolontha > Melolontha melolontha. The sequence continues at coordinate 158,145,160 of OW285237.1, read as the reverse complement.
CTTCTTCTAAAATTAACAAATTTATTATAAAAACACACTTGGCTATTTCACAATTTTTTATTAGATTATTTCTAACATATGTTTCGGCTGTTATGCCATTGTCAAAGAGTATCTTAAAACTAACTTACAATACGTGCCCTTTTAACTTTTATACCTATTTTTTAGTGCTGGAGTTATGGTCAAGACCATTTACAATCGTGTCTATTATGGGGGTGTTAACAAATTCTAACTGTGTATTTGTAATTATTGTATTTTGTTTTTGCGCTTTTTTAATTTCTAGTATTTCTAATAAATCTAGTCTTCTACTTTTTATTACGTTATGTAACACGGTGGAGCTATTAATGTCGGCAAAGGGCTCCACCGTGTTACATAACATAATTACATAATAAAAAGTAGAAGACTAGATTTATTAGAAATACTAGAAATTAAAAAAGCGCAAAAACAAAATACAATAATTACAAATACACAGTTAGAATTTGTTAACACCCCCATAATAGACACGATTGTAAATGGTCTTGACCATAACCCAGCACTAAAAAATATGTATAAAAGTTAAAAGGGCACGTATTGTAAGTTAGTTTTAAGATACTCTTTGACAATGGCATAACAGCCGAAACATATGTTAGAAATAATCTAATAAAAAATTGTGAAATAGCCAAGTGTGTTTTTATAATAAATTTGTTAATTACAAAATGTTTCACCAAGAAGTGTCTGCTACGCCAATTAATGAAATTCTTCTAAAATGTTACTTAATAAAAATTTTAGAGGTGTGCCAATTGAAACGGGACGGGGCTCGTACGTTGTTTGTGTAGAGTTCGTACATATATCATATCTGTCAAATGTACCTAAATTCTTAAAATCAAATGACAGCAATGATATTTATTTCTATGTTCGAACAATGCCAACACTGAAAAATGAAAAAAAGCGTATCGAAATGAAGCTCATTTCGATACTGTTTTGGGTGTCATAATGAGTTAATTTCGAACGCAAAATAGAAAAAATACATTTGGCATAATGTCAAAAACAGACTAATTGACAGATCGCTCTGTACTGTCATATTTAACCTGTTAAAGGATGATTCTACAGAATGGTAAAAAAGATTCCTGCGAATTCGCGCCATCTCCGTGTTAGTCCACGTAGTTTCCGAACAATCGTCGTAAACTAATATTACCCTCTCACTTTACTGTGGAAGGTAGTCTCACTCTTTTCCTCACTTTTACTACGACTCGAATAAAAGAACAATAGCAATGTATTGGATTAATATGATGTTGATTCCTTTCCAATCCAATTACCTTCAGCTGTTTAGGAAAAATAATTGACAATTTTCTCGCTAATAACAGATTTGACATGACCATTAAACGAAAATCCTGGCAAATGAATTGAACGGTTAGATTGTTTAAAAGTTTAAATGTTTAATAATTGTAAATTAATATGAATTTATATCTTTTGAATATTGCTAAATTGAAAATTGTGGAGAGGATATAAGTAGGTACATACACAAAGTGTAATCAAAATAATAAAAAAATTCATTACCATATCAAATATTGTCTTTAAGTTTGCCTATTATATAAACATATTAGAAGTAAGTTACACGTTCATTCAATATTGAAAATAAAGTAAATAAAGGTGCCCCTTCAATATGTATGTATATATTGAAGATGATGCGACATAGATATATGTTAGCTTAGTGATTGTATCCGTCAGTCGTCATATAAAAGACAATGTGCAAAAATAAATGAGGATCAGTTTGAAAACATGGGTTTACCATTCAAGATTGCAGTGATCTTCCTGCTTACAAATTTTGTTTCTACACAAATTCTAGTGAAAAATACACCGAGTGAAGACGACATTATACTTTCCTCTAGAGATTATGAAGGAGATACAGCACGATTTGTATTAAATAATTATCAAAGAAGAGGACCTGGTGTACTACTAATTGGTTCCCAATCTGAAACGGATCTACAGTATGGAAATCACTTCCACACAGCTAATAACAACGTCTTAGATAAAACTAAGGTTGGTGATTCTTATTTAAGCTTTTTTTTATCTGCAATTAGTGTTTGATAATAGTATCTAGCTTGTATAGAAGACTTTGTTGCTACTATTATTTTTTCGCATATTTCTGTTGATCCCTCTCCTCTGTTTAAAACAATAACTCCTAAGTATTTATATCTTTATACTTCCTAGAATTTACAGTCTATGCTTTTTAATTTCTCGCTCTTTCTAGTTCTCCCAATGCTCATAATTTTGGTCTTATTTTAATTTGTTAGTGAACCTATTTTTCTTCGTTCTACCGCTACCTACAGGAAGCGAGGTATAGATATTAAATGACATTTATAGCATATGCTTGAACCGAAAATGTGTACAAAAAATTCGATGTTATTGAAATTCTTCAAACGCTTCCTTTACATCTCAATTTTCTTTTACCCATTACTGTGCTTCCCTTAATGTTTTCCTCTCTTCCTAATCACACTGAAATTTTGTTTCGTTAGTAAATTAAAGCGGGTTTACCTGGGAATTCATTCATTAATAATCATGAAAATTCAATTTTCTCTTTTGCAAATTGGTTTAATTAACGGTAATCACAATCACCTTCCATATTATGACATACATATGTTTTACACGTTATGACTACAGTTTACTAGTCTTTTGAGCGAGTATGGTATTGTCATTGTCGGAGCGCAGGAATGTTTCTAGTTGTCAACTATTTAATCAAAATTGTTACAAACAGAATGAATTCCCGAACATTACTTGGCGAAGTACCATTTCTTGTACCACATGTTCGTCTGCTACATTTTCCGTTTCTCGTGCGAGGACTAATGTTTTGGCTAAAGCTCCAAATGGTCCACATGGCGAAATGGGGGGGGGGGCAAGACGTTAGTAAACTGGTTCATATATTTTCCGGGGGATCAGATTTACTTGGTTGTATAGTCATTTGGTACATAGGGCTTCTCATCATCATATTCGTGCTACATTTTAGTTTGGAAAATCTGGCGGCGCCCCTCGGAACATTGATGTTAATCTGTCCTAACGGAATAATCAGGTTTTGCCATACTATCCCTGAAGGGATAAACGCATTCTTTTTAAACTTCAAAATTTTAAGAACAGTCTCTGAATCATTTCAATATGCAATTTCTGGCTTAATTATATCGGGCTCCAAACCATAGATGCCTATTCAAGTCTACAAACGCAAGCGCATAAAATATATGTTTTATTACATTCGTGTCATTAAAATGTTTAGAATTTCTCAGAATGAAATAAACAGTTCTAGCTATAGCTTGCGTCATAGCGTCTATGTGACTTACAAAGGTTAAACAATTACGCCTAACTCTTTAATACTGCGAGAACTCTGTAAATGGTCTCGGTTCACATTGTAAATGAAAATGTATGTGCTCTTACAACGAGAATAGCATACAACAGACAACCAAAATTTATTTTAACTAGACATTTTATTAAAAAATACAAAACAAAAAATTTAATTTAATAATTAAATCTCAATAATTGGACAGAAATAATAATTTCTCTGCGTTTCGCGGAAGAAGTCTATTTCTTCTGTCTTCGTAAATAATACCCGCCTCGCTGAACATTCTTTCACTGGGTATGCTGCTAGGAGGCGCTGCTAGGTATTGTCTAGCCAATTTTGATAGTGTTGGATAAATATTTGCATTTTTTGCCCACCAAACCAACGGATTTTCGGTACGAGGAATGTTTGGATGTTTAAGAAAATTTAAAAGTTGAATTATCTGTTGAATTTCCCACAGTATAGGATTCTTCTTCAATGGATTTATTTTTAAATAAAATTTCATCTGTGCAAGCCCACACATCTTCATTTTTATCATGATAATTTTTTCCATGTTCTGCAGGTTCTCTTTGTTTATTGTCATTGTTTTTATCAATACTTATCCGAGAAATACTTTTAATTTCTTCTATAATCCAATTTTTAGCAATAACTTGTTTATCGGGTTTTAAAAATTTTAGTTTGTAACGGGGATCTAATACCGTAGCTATTACATACAACTTATTTTTTTCCACATTTTCAAATCGAGCCTTTCAAAATTTTAACATTTCTTTTTTCATGGTTACTGTTTCTTCATCGTGTAGTTTTTTTTACAGAGAACGCGCTCTAAGGCAACTACATTTCGGATTACCATCGAAATAAAAGCTTCCTCTGAACTGGCTGCAACTGTAACGATGTAAAATTGTTCCAATAAAATAGCTATATTTTCAATTAACTTCAAATTTGGCTGCATTCAAGTTTGATATATCAGATGAATATAGTGCGATGGCATCTTTTTGTTCTACTATCCTCTTGAGCATATGATTCGTCGAATTCCATCTCGTGACGCTGCTAGGTATTGCTGCTAGGTCTTGTACTAATTTGTGTTGTAGAAGCGATAATTTGGTTTGTATTTCTTTCAACTTAGTACTAGCTGATGAACATGGGTTCCAAAGTTCCAAATGTTAACTATATATACAGAAAGTATAGAAATGAAAAGCAATGTCCGTCTTCGAGGAATGCCGTGCATTGAAAAGTTCCAACCAGAACGAAACGCCGTCTGTACGTTTCCCGTTGATTGACTTGTTTTTTTCAGCAATTCTTAATTAACCTAATATACTTCTCATTAAATATACTTTTCTGTGCTGGTTTCGCGAAATTTTCACTCACGGGCAAACAATGCCCGTGATGGTAAGTGCAAAAGAAAAAATTACGAAAATACAAAGCTATATTTTGTTATAATCAAAAATGATTAGTAAAAATATTACTTTCTGTAAATTAAGCCATAATGGAATTTGGTCTTCATTTATCTGGCATGTATTGAGTATTTTTATAATTATTTCTTACTGGTTTGACCTATATTTCTACGGTTCTATTGGTAAGCCTTTAGATCCTATTACATTTCCGTACTTTCTTCTAGTTGTTTCAGCTTCTTCTCTTGATATATTCTAATGTTTTTGCTCCTTGCACTCCGGTCCGTTCTCTACCAGCAACTGTCTTTTGCCTTTTTAAGTTCCTTTGTCAGCAACATGATTTATTCAATTTAATTGCGTGTTGTATCACGGCATAAGGTGATGCTAACATTAGGCAACCATCAGTAATTTTTTACTTCCAAATTACCTCCTCATTCGTAAGACTTTAATATCTAATGTTTATACTTAAAAAAAAACAGTTTATTGATTACTCTAACGCTTGCTATTTAGCTAATATAACCATCAAATATCGATGTAAATTAACTTTTATTAATTTCAGGAATTAAATGTTCTACCAGCTTCATTTAGAATTCGTCGTTGTAGTACAAGTGAAGGCAGAGGTGCTGGTGAAGCTAAAGCATTAGCTGGAGTAGCTACCGGAGCTGGCGGCAGCCTCAATTTTGTCGGTGGGATAATAGGGTATTTATTTGGATTAAGAAATGTTCAAGCAGGTGCCGGAATAGGTGCTGGTTTAGGTGCTGAAGGAGGAGGAAGAGCAGAAGGCGGGAGTGCTATTTGCACGTGATTTGAAATATATATAACGGATTGATCTCTGAAAATTAAATTTGTTATAACAGATACCATTTATCATGAATTTAGTGTTCAGAAAACTGATTATTGAAAGAAAATAAAATCTCTAAATCATATTTTATTGTAATTAAATGTCGAACCATTTATTTCGTACTTTACAGATTTTATAGAACTTTCACAGGGATATATCTTTGTCAAAGGAGATTATTAGACTCGAAGCTATTAGTATTATTTGTTGACAGTACTTAATACGATACTATAGTAACAGGATTATTTTTTAATTATTATACATAGTTCTATTTTATTAATCACTAATTCTAACGATTCCTACGCCGCATAATATCTTTCTTTGCCATTATTTGGTAAAGTTGATTTTACAACAACTTTATTGTACTGTTTCTCCATAAGTGCATCGTTCAAACAACCATATTAAGAAATAATAATGTATTCTTTATTGCACCTCGATAACTATCACTATAGTAATTATCGTTTGTAGTATCACATATAGCAATTGTACCATGATATCATAAAGTTTCTAGGACGAAGATGGCTTTGTAATATAAATTGTATGTCTGAACTTAAGTTAGGAACTATAACTCTGTTTTGTAAATTATTTTGACAGTGACATTATCTGTCATCCATTAATGTGTTAGAATTGCTGAAAGCAAGTTTGAACGTCGAGTTTGAAACATAGCACATTCGAGTAAATTCAAATATGGTTTACAATATAGTGCAAAAAGCGTACATGATTGAAGCCTATTTTCGGAGTGGAGTGCGAATTGATGGAATTTGGGTGTACAGTCAACGTGCATGTTTGGATGATTTTAGAGAGCACTTTCCAGAGTTAGCTGTAATTCCCAAAGATTTTTATAATTGCCTTTCCAATTGTGTTGGTGTGTTTCGTGAGACTGGTTCTGTGGGTCATAAATCACGTACTGGTATACCAACTGTTCGTTCGGAACAAGTTATAAATGATGTTCGTCAACGTATGGTAAATGAACCCACAAAACCTTTGAAACGCCTTTCTCAAGAGATTGGACTTTCTTATGGAACATGTCAGAAAATTGTAAAGAAAAACTTACACATGCATCCGTATAAGATGCAATCACATCAGGCTATTTTGCCGATAGACTACCCTAGACGTCGTGCGTACTGCCAGTGGTTTGCAAATAACTTAATAGAAGATGATGACCTGCTAAATTTTTCATTTTTCTCTGATGAAGCATGGTTTCATCTTTCGGGGTATGTCAATTCCCAAAATACTCGAATGTGGAGTAGTGAAAATCCTCATATTTTTATTGAATCGTTTCTCCATAATGCGAAACTTGGTGTTTGGCTAGCAGTTTCTCGCCGCAGAGTTGTTGGCCCTATTTTTTTTAATTTCACAATTAATGCTGAGAGGTATAGAAACATTCTGAATGAATTTATTGAACAGTTGCATGATGATGAATTGCAATATGGATACTTTCAACAAGATGGTGCAACGGCACACACAACACGAGAAAATATTGCTTTTCTTCGTGAGTTTTTTGACGATCGGATCATAAGTTTACATACGGAAGTTGAGTTTCCACCACGATCACCTTGTTTGACAATTATGGACTTTTTCGTGTTTCCTCACCTAAAGAATAGAATATTTAAAACTCCTGTTGCTAATTTGCAAGATATGCAACAAAGAATTATTGACGAATGTGCATTAATAACGCCCGCAATGCTGCAAAATGCCTTTAACAGCATGAAAAGGCGTGTCACATTGGGAATTGAAAATAACGGACAACAATTTCAACATTTGCTTTAATTTTGCCTTTTTTTATTAATAAAATTTTGAATACAAGCTGAGCTTGTTGTTTTATTGTATCTTTATTAAATCAAATGACATATTTATTGATGTCACGATGACACTATCAAAATAATTTTAAAAAATTAAGGTTAAGTTACCAGTATGATAATATGGATAAAGTTCAGACATATATTTTCTATTTCAATGCCATCTTGGACCCAGAAACTTTATGATATCGCGGTAGTAACTTACATTACATATTTTTCTCAGCACATCCCAAATTTTCCCCCTTTTTAATTTCCGAATTTAATCAGAATCTTGAACGCATCTCTATTGTATCATATACGCTTATCTTATGCATAAAAATTACTTTAATGATAATATTATACCACTGTTATCGAGTCCTTTCCTATTCCTGATTATTAAGAATTTATATCTTATTTATGAACTGGCATTCATTGTCCAAACTTATACACAAGAATAATATAAAATAAAACAAATTTATATTAAGAACTACTTATATTACGTTTATTATAAATTACTCAACTGTCACATAATATTTAGTTACATACGTGTTATTTGAACTGTCGTTACTCTTCCCTGAGTTATAAAATAAAAATCAGTCTATATAAAAGAAAATATAAAATACATGAGTTACTCAATACTGTTTGTGCCTTATGGTTAACTATTAATATATTGGTTTAGTGATTGATGGTATGTCACTAAAGCAAGGAATATAGGTACAATTAGTCGTAAAAGAAATGTCATACTGTTTTAGAAATTATTTATACATTTTCTATTGTCACGCAACACGTATATCTATAACCACATACATATATGATAAATTAGATGCAGCTAAAGAACTAAATCTTCTTTCTACAAATTTATATTACATTTCTGATACGAAAAATTATAGGTAATCGCACGTAATAAAAATCAGATATCAGTGGCGGCTTCTGGTCAAATTTACATTTAGGTAAAACGTGTTGTTTATTAATAATAAATAGAGCTGGCATTGCAAACGTTTCTTAAAATATTGTTTTAATATGGAAAAATCTATTTCTTTCGTTAACACATTATCTAATTTAGCAATAGCAATAATATTTCTTGCGTCACTAAATCCATGTAGCTGTCTTTATACAGTATTCACTATTTTCATCGACTCTACTAATTAAAACGAAGAATTTCGTGATTTTTTAAGTGCTCCAACTAGTCCATTGTAATTGTTATAAATAATTTGTAAATCTTAAGCTTCAAATTAGGCATCTTTTAATTTCGTTTGACTTTTCTTAATGGCAGTTGCTTCCTTAGGATCAAATTTTAAACCTACAGACATATTTTTTTGGAAATGCTGGAAATAATAAAATGCTTTAGCCATGTACTTCAGACTTAAGTTCAAGGATGTCGGAACATTGTGAAATTCGGGAATACATTTGAGATATAGGAAACACTGCTTTTATATACGCTATTAAACAGTCTACATCTGTATAACACCTTCGAATAGTTTCTGCCACAAGATGTTATGCATGGATTTTACATGTCACATGTAAGAAGTTGCCACAATGTTCTTGAAATGACCGGTCCACGGAAAGGCATGTTTTCGGCACCATTAGTTATAAACATTAAGAGTTATTTTTTTAAATTTCAAATTTCTTCATTGTATTTAGCATCTCCTTTGCAGTTACTTCGAAAGTACATTTTTTTAGTTTTTTACTAGCTGACAGAATTGAGACTGTCGGTTCAAAGGTTTCGTAGTCCGTACCATCCCATTAAGAATATAATGTTGACGATAAGTCGGCGAGTCTATACGTAAGCAGACTTCTACTTTTTCGCTGCACGCACTACTGATCGAACGTTTGCAGGGCCAACAATGGATATGAAAATTAATTTTCATAAAATAAAGACCGAATCAATCCAAAAGGTGTTGTTAATTATTAAAAATGAAATGTTTCAATATATATTAATTATTAATTAAAAATTTTAATTAAACATATTTAAATTTGATATTACTTCGCTCTTTAGCATCTGAAAAATTACATTTAGTTTAATTTTTAATCTCAAATCATTTATATCCGGAAACTGAGTTTTGACCAATTGTACGAAAAATAATTTTTATATTTTTGAAACAGGCCACTATAAAAAAAAAATTGCGGTTATTATATGACCATTTATTAGGCATTAGGCATCATATATTTACGAAGCCATCCGACGTTTAGAATCGTTATCTTTTTTCTTTGCCTTTTAGAACTGACAAAGGAAGACGGAGACACTATCGAAGATATTTCGTTTCGAACAAGTTTACCTAATTTTTGATCAATATAACATTAAGATTGCATTTTCGGAGTTGGTTAAAAAGAATTTCACAATGAGGCATTATCGAATGAAAAAGTTTAACCACAATAAAAAGTTTTCATTTTGCAAAAATTATTTTACTCCAAACGTCCGATTGGTAACACTGGAATCTTCTTCACTATTGGTAATTTTCTGTAATTTCAGTTTGATATACAAAGACTATTTCAACACAACATTTGTATAATGTCAATATATGAGTACAACTGCAGGTAAACGGATTTTAATATATTTATCAAAAGTTGCTGCACGTTTTGGAGGTTGGCTAAAAAATTTTGACATCTTTATCCAGTCGTTGCCCTTTGTACTATCGAATTTAATTTCTAGGCAAAAGAGAGTATAAAATCTGCAGCAGGTTAGTATTCCTTACAGCTTTGTTTTCACAGCTTCCAATCGCCTGTTCATGGTGTATGAACCATCATATGTTTGCTCAATTGGTTATCCCGCGGTTATATTTATGTCTAAAGTTTCTACTTCGTTAAAAATTACGTTCGTTTATTACCTAGCTATGGAGCCTTGAAGAATTATAAACTTTAAAATCTGTCATATACACTGCATCACAAAATATAACTTATCAAAATATCCATTTGAATCTTATCTGAACTGTCGGCACTTTCATGAACTAACTTAATTTCCTGTTTTCGTTTGTTCTTAAGCAATCTCTAACATTGAATCAAGTGACCGGTCTGTACAATTTTCGAGCTATTCTTAAAGACTGTAGTATTCTTCAAATATTGAATACAAAACCCTCAAAATACTTCTGGACTTTTAGACGATTCCATTTCGTCATGCATGTATCGATTTTTGACACATTTTCATTAAACCCTCTCGTACTGTCATATTGTGATCGAGTATCAGTACCATCAATTACAGGATAATTTATTGAGCTTTTCATATGGTCTGCCGGTAAGGAATCAAGTAGTTTAAGTCTTTAACAACGTTTTTAGACATGAGTGAATCATATAATAAGCATGCAAAACAAATCATTCTTAGATTTACGGAAATTAAGATTTACATGTTTATTTTTGGTCTTAACTAGCCTATTTAATTTGAAGATCTGGCAGGCCGCGACCACTTGCTTTGAACTCCCAACAGATTTACAATATTCAATTCGTTAACAGTTTTTATTAATTCTTTGAACCATCTACATTATTAGAAGTACTAGAAAGAGAACCAAAATATACTATTAAAACACACTAAAACTTCCACTAGCGTAATTACAAACTTTCGCATATATACTTTACAATTGCAACGTAATAAAAAAACGAACAGAAACGATACTAACTGGACTGTTACTTTACAACAGTTTTCATACCACATGCCCTATCTTCGACCTAATTCGCCAATCGATGTAAATTAGCGAGGTCACTGAAGGACACCAGCTCAGTGACAGACATTTCAAATAGTTGACTGTAATAAATTATTTTGGTTGCCAAGCTTCATGTTATTTCAGAAATAATTTTTAGATTATTGACCAAATGACACAAATGAGAAGCCGCCACTATCAGGTACATGACACTGAGTTGAAATTTCTTTTACTTAATTTATCGGCATAGAATACTATTACATAAAATATCATAGGAACCTTATACTATTTATGTTTCATAAATCTAGTCCGGTAAAGTAGTTAATATGGCGCAATTATATTAGAGAACAAAGATATACTTACAATGAGAACAATGTCGTATAAAAATATCTTTATTTCTAATATTTTACTAAATGTAAATTATTGTTTTACATATTAACTTCTTTAGCGAATACATGGATGGAGGTAGAACGGTTTTGCATTATTTTCTTACAAAATTACAAATTATGAATAACTAAAACTTAAATCTAATAAAATAAATGTTGTTATGTACGTGAATGCCATTTGTCTTTTTAAGTACTTAATTTAAGAAATGTCACCATTTAAATTCGAAAACTAAAATTTTGAGCTATTTTATTGACGATAATAAAATAATTTAGTAGTCAATATGTAAATGTTAACTATAACTCTACAAAAAATTGTCTTACTGATAAAAATAATAAAAAACGATCCTTTATGAACTAAAAAATTGCTAAATGCATTGGATTTCTGGATATGATATAGTTAATGAACCAGAAAGTGAAGAAAGATGAAGTGTTTAAAAATCTTTTGTACACGCTGGTATCCTTTCTGAAATAATAAACATAAAATAAAATAATTTCTTTATTTTTTGTTCAAAAGGAATGGAACTTTCTGTAAAATGTACTGGGAGAATTTACTTCTGATGGATCATAGTTTGTATTTAACTATGCATAAAGCAATGGCAAAATACATAAACGGTGAAATTGTTACCAAATGTAATGTAATAGACAAATAGTTATGTTATTATTGTTATGATGTATACATGAGCTACAGTATATATTTTCCTAACAAGCAAAGAGACAAAAGAGAACATTAATTTACGTCAATAGATTGACAGATGATAGTACTTTCCTGGTATAGGAAAAATTCGAGAAGAAGGTCTTTGAATGTATATATGTTGTATGGCCAACAAGAGTCGACACGTTCCTGTGTACCTTCTGAGGTAAAACATCTAATAATATTTAAAAATATACAACTACAGGAAAAAGGTCTTGGATTAAATTCATATATAAACTTTGCATTTGTATTGGCCAGTAAACACGGTGGTAAAATTTGACTAGTTATAGTTAACACTTTAGAGATATCAGATAAAAACAATAGTATAATGATGTTTTATTAACATCAAGTGTATAAATACGAAAATACAGATATGTAAAAATATATCTGTATACGTACACTCTGATATCAATTCGCGTTGGAGATTTCTACGTACGGACACGTGTTTCGGACTTTGCCTTGTCCTCATAAACGTACAACGAAAGAAGTGATATGCTATGCTAGCTCACTGCTGTATGTCATGCTCATGGACATTTATCGTACAAATATGGCATACAGCAGCGCGCCAGGAGAACATAATCACTAATTCCATCGTACGCTGATGAGGTCAAGAAAAAGTTAGAAAGTCCGAAGTGCGAAATGGTATCCATGTGAACATATACAGATATGTGTTTACATGCAGTGTTATACTGAATATGTGTCAGTGAATTTAATTTTATATTAAACATGTTAATTAATATTATTAATATAAACAGTCCGCTGTATAATTTTATTTTTAATTTTAAATTATTTAATAAAACCGTTTTGGGACCGGACGAAATACTCAGCTGTTGTGCAGTGTACAGTGAACCTTACTAAATCGTAGATATCGCATTTTCATAACTTACTTATGAATGGATTTATGTATAAATCCATACATTGTAAACAAACCGTATATAAACATACACGTCTGCATATCTGCAAGCGACACCGTACGGTATATTTAAACGTTTCTGAATGACTGTTTATATGTTATCAAAAAACTCAAAATTATAGTGTTGGAATTATTAATTTTTATTACAAATTTCTTTATGTAGTTCCACGCCAATACGATAGAAAAACGACACCACGTATTGCTCCTCTAAAATAAATTAGGAAATTTACAGAAAACAATTAAATAAAACCCACCGAAAATGATCAATATTGTCATAGTTATTTTTGACATAAAATAAAATCCAAACACAAAGAAAACAATTTTAAACAAATAAATAAATTTCAAATAAATACATTATTAAGTTCACATACAAATAATGTAAATTTAGATGTTTATCATTTTTCTATATACAAGCTATTTAGATACAATTCATATTTCCGTATGATGTTATGTAGAAAAAAATTCTAGGAAATTATTAAAATATTGATAGGAGATATGTAAATTCAAGATAATTAATTTGAATTACCATGCCAGGATCTTTAAAGGTTAAAAGCTATTCAAAAACGTCAATCTTTAGGCAACGATGATCTAAAAATGTGCTTAAATCTTAAAAAAGGCAATAATTTTAATAAAATTTTATGGATTACTTAGGCTATTGAAAGAACAAAAATACTAATAAATTATATTTTTTATGTATTATAGAACATATTATGTAGGATTTAAGATAACAGAAAATATCAGTGATCAAGTAATACTTACAACATAAATCAGACAAACTGTGTCTAATAAAAATTAAATGCCTCAGTAGGACGATAATGATATCTATGCTCCAAACGAATCGAAGAAGAAAAAGTGAAATTAAAGAACAAGAAGAACTAGAAGCAACAGCATATAAAGTTTCCAAAGATGACGTTGCAATAGTCTCAAGAGATGCTAATACAAAAGCTGGAAGAGAGGATGTATATGAAACGGTAGCAGGAGGGGAAAGCAAACATGAATTCACTAATGATAATGGACATAAACTGATAGCGCTGGCTATAGAAAAAAGAATGAAAGCAATGAGTACGCAGTTTAAAACAAAAGATATCCATAAAAGAACGTAAAAAATATCGGGGAGAAGAGAAACAAATCAGATTGACCATGTATTGAATGGAGAAGAAATGATTACCAACGTTCGAACATATAAAGAGGCAGAAGCAGGTTTAGATATTTTTTTAGTTACAGTCAGAGTAAAGTATACTTCTAAAAGGAACCGGAAGCAAATTAATAAAAGAAATAACAGTTCCAAGAGTTCCAAAAGACGGAAATAGCAAGGGAGTATCAAGAAAATATTTGCGAGGTTTTATGCGGAAAGAAATGGGGCAGAAAACCAATGGGAAACAATTCAGAAGACTATAAAAGGTGACACAAGCAACAATTTAACAAAGAAAAAGCGTTACAAAAAGAACAAATGGATGGATGTTGAATATAAAACAGAAATTTACAAGAAAATGGTTCTGGTAGAAATTATTCCAAACTCAAACGGAAGATGACAGGAAGAACTATGAACTACAACGGAAGAAAGTTAAAAATATGTATAGAATACGGAGAATGAACTTTGTGGAACAAGAAGTAGCAGAATTAGAGCGAAAATTTGAGTTCAAGACCTAGAAAACACAAGGATAAAGAAGGTAACTTGATTAGAGGCAAGGAAAAGATATGCAAGAAATAGATATAATATTTTAAAGATTTCCTAAACACAAGAGATCAAGAAGAACAAATATGGAAACAACAGAAGGAAGATCGTGAAAAGGTAGCAGAGCTAAAACAAGAACTTCAAGAGAATCCGAGAGAAAATGGAAAGACGCCCGAAAATCTAAAATATGGGGAAACTAAAGATCCTTAAGTTGGTTAAAGAAATCTGTAGTTATATCGCCTCTTTGTAGTAGTTGCAGAGGTATTGCCCTATTAGACACAGCGTAACAAGTAGTAGCTTCGTTAATAAAAAGAAGGTTAGATGTATTTGCAGAGGAACTAATCAGAGAATACCAATGCGATTTCCGGAAAAATAGGTCAATGTCAGACTACGTTGAAGCCAGTCTTGATAAACTGCTATGAATATGAGATTCCGGTATATATGTTCTTATAGATTTTAAAGTAGCATACAGCTCAATACGAAAAAAACTATTTCAAATATTGAAAAACTGCAAAATCCTGGAGAAGTTGATAAACCTCGTTAAAATGACGTAGAGGCGTCAGCAGAATTTCAAGTGTGAAGAGGTCTATGGCCTGTTGACAGTTTTATTTAATATAGTTCTGGAGAATGCAATAACGTAACGTTTTTCAACCGAAGTCACCACAGTTTTACAGACGCAGATAACAACCTGTTAATGGCAAGAGATAAGAAAGAGCTACAGTCCATGACGCAGTCCTTTATTCAAGTAGCAACTAGTATAGATCTTGAGATAAACGTTTGAAAGATTCGGCACCAATATTAACTACTCAAAAAAGGTACATAACCCCTTACCACAATTACTAATCGTAGCCTAAATACGTATTTCGACAACTAAGTTGTCAACATCAGTAGGTAAGGATCGGCTACGTAGATGATTTTTGATACACGGAAATGCGAATTAGACATGTTCGTTAATCAGTTAAATTTGAAATTTCCGGCTATTAAATTCGCAGTGGAAAAGGAAAACAATGATAGAATAGTATTTAGTAATTAGAAATAAAATAAAATATAAATCGATATTTTCCGAAAAGAAACCAATGTCAATAGATTCATCATGGGGGATTCAAATCATAGTTTCAACATAAGACAGCTTCTTTTAATTTCTTAGTCAACCGGTTACTAAATTTTTCCGTTAACAAAAGAGAGGTATGAAATAGAACTAGATTTCATTATAATAAATTAATTAGAAAAACGAAATTAAAAAAGACAATCCCCGAATCCACAAGTTTGATATCTCAATGTAACCAAAATACCATCAAAAATATCTTAGGGAATATCAAAGATAAAGTTAATTTGAATTTGAAATCAGGTATATACGAAATTAATTGCGATGATTGTAATTTGAAATATATAGGCCAAACGAAACGATCAATAATAACCTGGTTTAAAGAATACATATCACATATTAAATACAATAGACCGGAAAAATCTAACTTGGCCAATCATTCCTTAAATACAGAACACAATATGTCGATTAAAGAGTTAAAACTTGTCAAAGCCATCAATAATCCCCGAGATCTTGACGGATATGAACGTACAGCTCACCGATTTTGATGTGGCCGGTGGGAGAATTGGTACGTGCGTCAAGTAAGGTCAGTGTTAGATAGAGACAGTATTCGGAAAAATTAAATGCAATCTCTTTGTGCGAGTCGTACATTGGGACGTAGTAAAGGATAATAAGGGATGCCAGAGATTCCCCTACCTATGAATTTCGTGCGCATCTCGAGGGCGGTACTTCTAACCGTCCACATCAAAATCGGTGAGCTGTATTCATATCGTCAAAAACAAACGGAATGCGATTAACGTAGACAGCGGTCCGATTGCATATAGTTGTCTCTTTTCATTCTTAGAAAAGAGGTAGAAAGGTTGAAGGCGTACGAAGAGAGAATAAACACATGTGGTTACCGTTTTCTTAAGTGAGGTAAGTTGTCGTAATTTTAGTCGATATATTTTTATTTTAAAGTCAGTGTATACATGGACGCCGTGTAAAGTTGTTAACGTTATTATATGTGTTAGCTTTATTGTGCCCCATGTGCGACACTTTGATTAGTGGTATTGCCTACTGATGATGACAACTTAGTTGTCGAAATACGTATTTAGGATACGATTAGTAACTGTGGTAACGGGTTATATACCTTTTTTGAGTTTTTACTTAACCACAGTCTCCAAGGAAAGACTTCCAATATTAACTATTTATATTCTGTTGTTCAAAATAATATCTTACTACTTAGAACTTTTTAGCAACGTGGGATTATGCGGGACGTTCTTGAAATAAAAGTACATATTAAAAAAAACTACGGGAATTTTACTAAGCGTGGATCCAAAATATGTGTGTAAAGATCGTAGAAAAATAGTAAAGAAACATTAGGAACTTCGACCCAGCTCTGGTCGATCTGCGATCCGAAGAATATTATCACCAAAATCTTGCTTTTGCAATACTATTTAGTAGATATCAAATTATTTCTTCAAAACAATAATTTTTTAAGAATCTTGAATTTATTATATTTATGATTTTATATAAATAATTTTGAATGTGTATAAAAAAAGGTTTATTAAGTATATCAATACGTTAAGCACGTATTACGCATTTGTTACAAATGAAACAGACATGTAAAATACACATCTGTAACTGTAAACATGGACAACACACCTCGTATTTTTCAGCTTTTTACTTCTGCTTAAGACATATGTTTCTTATGGCATCGTGTTAATGGACTTACACCTACATGCGTATTTTCTTCCCTTCTGTACCGGCTTAGCCGGTCAAGGGAAGGGTTGCTATTTTCGACATAGTCTCCTTCGTCCGTCAGATGTCACTATATTATATGGTGCTACCTGATAGGACGAAATTTGCTATACCCTATAGGCGATTTAAGCTTTTAAATTACTTCACTAGCTTAACTGACGACGCTTAATAGTATTAGCAGAAACATATGTTTTAAGCAGAAGTAAAAAGCTGGAAAATACGAGGTGTGTTGTCCATGTTTACAGTTACAGATGTGTATTTTACATTTCTGTTTCATTTGTATTGAATTTGTATCTTAAATGGCTTGTATGTATATACAGGGTGTCGTACTACTCATTTTTGTACCGTTTCTTAAAAACTATATGGCATACAATCTTTACAAAGTACCAGAAACAATAAATAGGAAAAATATTTCTTATAGTTACCATTTCATGAGAAATAATAGTATTTAATTAATTACAGTTTGTTATAAAAAAGTAATAAATCAAACACACTTTTTTTAAATTTGTGTAAGGGCATTCTAGTTAAAAACCGATTATTAATTATCGAGTGTTTAGGGTACTATTAATAGTGCTAGTTTTTAGAATTCCCTTTTTATAAATCATTTTCTCTTTTCGAAATGGTAAAAAATGGTAACTTAGTTTTAAAAATAGAATAGAATACTTAAAATAAGTTCTAAACCCTACCGTCTTTAATTACCTGAACACACAACTATTTCTAAAACACTAAAAACAGCGACTTTTCCAAAAATAATTTTAAGATAATTTTTTCAATCTTATTATTACATATGTAAAGTTTTCCACTGGAATCGTTGCCCCATTTTTAAAGGATACGTGGAAAGAAATCAGTGTGACGCCTTCCAAGAATTTACTTCTTGTTTTATATTTAGGAAGGATCCACGCTAATTTTTAAAATCCTTTTCACAGCACGATATGTAAATTCGATAAATTTTACATGCATTTTTATTATAAAATTGGCGATATTCTATGGATCTTATTGCATTGCACAAAATTTTCAAAAATCTTTTGCTCATGAAAAATATATTCTTAAAGAACTAGATATATTTTGTTAATAAATTAACACCCAAATAAAAAAAAAATCAAATCTTAGAATAAGAAATATCTATAGGAGTATTATGTATGTTACAAAAATGAACAAAAACATTAATTTAATGTATAATATTTATACATAGAGAGTCGCCTAGATGATCTTTATATCGTAAGTGGGGATTATACACGTAAAAACGAAATTTGAAATCTCTACAAACAAATTTAAAATATTTTCCCAAGTCAAATTTATCTAGAATATGGATAAATGATATTCAGTCTTCTAGAAATATTCTAGATAAATTCGTGTCAAAAAAAAATTTAAAAAAAAATAAAATTATGAAAAATAATTTCACACAATACAAACTAAACAAAAAAAAATTATGTACGTCCTGTCATCTGTTAATGGAATACTTAATGAACACATGATCCGACTGAAAAATATAAATCGTTTTGAACTATTCTATTTGCGTTTTGGTCGCAGTTTCAGTAATAGTTTCAGTAGCCTCTGTCGAACTCTTTTCGTTTTGTGTATCCGCTTTTTTATGTTGGTCACTGCGCAAAGGACAATCTGCTATTAAATGATCTTCGCTTTTGCAATTATGACATCTTTTCGGTTGAGGCCCCAAGGTACATTTTGCTGCGATGTGATTGGCAAATTCGCCGCAATTGTAGCATCTGAAACACAAAGATTAAAATTCCTTGAGTTTTAATGTCTCTTACAACACGCGCTTTTATTTGGTACAAAGTTTATATTAGTTATTAAAATAAGTGATTTCAATAAAAGTTTTTAATGTGTTTATACAAGAGAATAGAGGAATGGTTGAAATGTCTAAAGTAGTGATTTTCAACTCTAGGTGTCGCCCCTTCACCTAGCGAATTATTTAACTGGCAGAAGCATAGAATAAGAAGTTTGCGCTTCGAGATAGAAAAAATAAGCAGTAAATTAAAATATTGAACTTTGTCAAGGGTTGACATTTTGAAGATTATTCTTGGCGTCAAATTCAAATATACCGGGATTTTCTTTTGTCATTACACATAGGTATAATGCATTGACTTATTTTCATTTACCTTTACATATAGGCATAAAAGGTATGGTGGTGACATAGTAGGCAACCAGTTATACACCAGTAGTAACATTTTTCAAATTGTCAAATATTTCTGTATATTTCATTCATACTTAAATCTTAAATTAAATATATTTTATCGAAAAATACATAACTTATTTGAAATAGATTATTATCCCATCAGGCGTATACCTTGTGCGATGACAATTTTAAACATTTTTAACAAATTCAAAGTAGATGGTTAGTATTTTTTTAAGGTTCAAATATATCTAAAGGCCGTTTGACACGGCATAAATTTTGTTATAAAATTTACAATAAAAAATATTATAAAATACTCTTCAAAGTTGTAAAATAAAATTGTAAGAAAAAAATAAAACTGTTTGACACGATTTGAAAAATTTATTACAAAATTTTTGGGTAAGCATGCGCATTTTATGTTTTCGATAATATTATCTGTTTGATGTTTTGGTGCCAACTTCCCACGTAATACTTACCTAGCCCAACCTCGTCACGCCGCCGGCATCGTCCGTACGTGCAGTTTTACTGTGCACTCTTTATTCTTTATTTTATAATTTATAGAACCAATCCTATAAATTTTCTAATAATATTTTATATAAAATTTTACGGTAAAGATGTATTTTAGGTATCTTAGTTAGGCAAAATATATACACGAATTCTATGACCAATTATATCAAAGAATTGTTTTCGTAACCATGGAAACATCATTCAAAATTAAACTTACTTAATACGTTTGAACTGAAAATTCAGTTATATATCGTTGTTGTATACCGCTGTTTAATACAAATTACAAAATATATAATTTTTAAATAGATAGTTGAATTTAATTGCCACGATTTTTAATATTTTGTTGAATATTGTCTTCTTTATAAGGAAATTATTTACTTCAAATAATCTAACATATGACTGGTAATCGCGTTTCATTGGTTACAAATTCGTGTATAATATTTTCCCTAACTAAGGTACCCTTAAGCATCTTTACCTGGGGGGTATAATGTTAAATGGGAAGTATTGAGATAGTGTTTTAATGTTAGAATATGGCTTCAAGATGGCACTAGATACTGAAATATGCCGGTAAATTACCTGTCTTGACAATAACTGGGCGTTTCTTTTAGTTTTATTTTATACGCCAAGCGGTTAGGAGCGAAGCACTAGTAACTTGAAGTTTCTAGATATAGTGACTAAATTTTATATTTTTAGAATTATGCAACGTGACATGGTGTTACATGGCAAATTGTATACAAGAAGGGTCTATACATCACGCATTTCCAAAAGCAACTTCATACAGGTTTCACCAGTTAATTAATGCCCCAAAAATGTTTATTTAAAATAGACGATATTCACTTACTATTTGTAGAAAGTATTTTATGGCACAATATTTAACAAGGAAGAACTAATATCAAAGGCCATATCAACACTTTATTTCTCAGGTAGGTAATTCTTTGCAACATATTTAACTGATCTATTAATATATGCTGTTTTTTGTAATTTAGAATCAGTTGACGTATCTGCTGCCTATAAACCAACAAATCTGATATTCATGATGTTCCAACTACATCAAAATATGCCATAGAAGATATTTAGAAGGAAGCAGTTATTTTTTCTATACTAATATAGTTGTAACAGTAGTATGAGAAATCCCTTGCTCCAATATTAATTAAGAAGGAAAGTATTATATTAACAGGTAAAGATATTTTTTATGACCAGGTATTTTTTTCATTATTATTTTTGTATATATATATTTTTAACCCTATAGAATTAATTTGGGGAGTTGCAAAAAGAGATTATTCTAGTAATATATGTAAATATGGTAGAACTAATGAAGGCTGTAAAAGGTTGTGGCAAGAAGCACTAAGTTAAGTAATTGCTGAAGCTTGTTTTGTTGATAAATTTGAGCAACTCAGAACTTCTTGACATTTGTTCATGAAATAATCCTTTTGTGTATAAACAAGAATAAAAATAAAATCGAGAGAAAACTATACTTCATCAATGTATTTAGGCGTAAAGAACTAACAATTCTAGTTGATATTGAAAATTCATAACATACGAATAGTGGTTTTGGATTTATAAGTTATGATTGCACTTTTTATCATAGAAATATCTATTAATTCTTTTGTTCAAGTGAATATATTTGTGAAATTAAGAGCCAATATAATGTTTTGATTTTAATATATACAGTAATGTCCGGTTATAGCGAACTCCAAGGGACCGGCAAAAAAGGTTCGTTATAAGCGAAGTTCATTATAAGTGATGATTTTGAAAAAACCACTATTTTGAGTGAGTCAATTTTTATTCTTTTTTCATATAACAAAATACATTACAAACATTACATGTCTGAAACAACTTGAAAATATTAATTATGTACTAAAAAAACGTATTTATTTTAGTTTGATTTTTTTTGGCAAGATTAATCTCTCTGATGTGCACTTCCACTTCGCTTAGCTTATTAAGAATATGTTGCGGAGTATTCCGCGTTTGAAGAAAATGACGAACGACTTCAATATTTTGGATTGCATTTGAAGTGGTTGGAACTAGTGGTACTTCGTTATTTTTGGTTTCTTCCTCTTCGTTCTCATCGTCAGTCTGATTAGCTGCAGAAGACACAGAAGCTACAATGGCATCATCATCCAAAAATTCCACATTTACAAGGTTGTCATCAACGTGAACGTATTCATTAAAATCATATTCATCAAGAGTGAGTTCATCTTGAACATCGTTAACACTTTCTTCTTGATTTTTTGTTAGCCATTCGACTAATGGTAGATTGTCATCTGAGTCAAATTCATCCTCACGCCTGATAAATCCGCCGTGTCGAAAACAATTAGCGATTGTCTGCTTTGACACTTTTTGCCATGCCATATGGATGAAGTTAATTGCATCCAAGAGACTCACAGTGAAGTTAGTTTGATCATTATCAATAGAATTTATAGTTTTCGAGAGTAGGAATCGTCGGTAATTGCTTTTTAAGCTATGGATAACACCTGGTCCATGGGCTGCAATTTCGAACTTGTATTCGCAGGCATAAACACCAACTTAATGCACTCCAAATTTTTTACATCCGGATGAGCCGGGCAATTGTCCACTAGTAATAAGATTTTTCGTTTCTTACGACGTAATTCATCATCCCATTCTCGTAGTTCGTTTGTAAACATTTCGGAGGTCATCCAAGCTCTTCTGTTACATTTATAATTGACTGGTAATCGTACCACATTTTTGAAACATCTGGGGTTTTTGGCCTTTCCGATCACCAATAATTTTCTTTTCTCTGTCCCCAATAAATTTGCTACAACCAAGACGGTAATTCTTTCTTTAGATAACTTTCCACCTGTACAGGTCTCCCCTTTGAATCTTAATGTCTTGTCTGGTGTGAGCTTATAAAACAAACCCGTTTCATCGCCGTTAAAAATGTCCTCATCTCCAAAGTTTTCTCTAATTATTGGCCACTTATTTTCCAACCAGTCATTCACAACATCCATATTAACTGAGGCTGCCTCTCGCAACAATTTTCTGCTGCTGATGTTGTGTCTTCGTTGAAACCTTTCGATCCAACTTCTACTAAATTTTAATTCAGGATCTTCCAACAATTTACTCCCAAGATCTTCAGCTTTAGATTGCAACACGGCACCGCTGATAGTTACATTTTTACTTCTTTGCTGAGAAAACCATTTCAAAAGTCCTTGATCAACTTCGTGCTTAGTAGGTTTTTTGATTTTTTTCACATTTGAGTTTCGTACTGGTTCGAAACTCTTCAATATGGTTTGCCTTCGCTTCCAAATTGTAGCAACCTACAATGAAGTTTTTGTTTAATACATGCATTATCCTGAATTTAGTTTTTTATTACCGTTAATTTACTTAGTCCCATTTCAGTACAAATTTCGCTTTGTTTGACACCTCGTTGCAATCGTTTCACAATATCATGTTTACTTTTCAACGTAGAAGATTTACGTTTTTTCTTCGCAACTGCGTCACTCATGGTCTTAAAATCACGTTTGAGAATCAGCGTAAGCACAGATTGATGACTCGACGTCGACTGCTTGCACAAACTGCTAGAATCGACTACTGCATTTTTGGCGAGATACTCGGGGAAGTCCCTTGTTTTCTAATTATAAGTTCGTTATAACCGAAAACTTTTTACTTACAAAATGGAAAATAAGGTCCGTTATATCCGAAAGTTTGCTATAAGCGGGATCGTTATATGCGAAAAAAAATAACACGTTTCTTATGGAACCTTGGTTCGTACTTTTCAAACTGGTTCGTTATAACCGAAAGTTTGCTATAACCGGGTTCGTAATAACTGGACATTACTGTATTACACAATATTTATAGGCTTTAGACGCACTTTACTAGTTTCGAATGCAGCACCAATTATTAGTTGTGCCTAAGAGAAACTCATGAGTGTAATGTGATAATAACTAAAAAATATAAAACCTTTATATTCTATTGTTAAATTTAATGTGCGTAAATGTTCTTACATTATATCATGATTATTAATATTGACTGTAATAAACTATTTCCATTCCTTCTGGTTTTTTATTCTGAAATATTGATATATTTAATAATTTTGCAAAATGAAAGTGCTAATAAAATTGCCTTTATTAATTAACATGAACTGTATTTTTCTAAATATAGAGTGATATATATATGTAATATTAACATTCTAAACAGTTTACGGTATAACCTAAATACCATCTGTAAAGAAGAATTTTTTTTTTAAAGTTTTTAATGTACTATAACCTAACAACCAAATGACAATTATTTGCAAGTTGTAAACAAAAGATTGTCAACGTTGTGTGACGCATATTGATGACGTGCTGATCTCTATCGTAAAAATACTATAGATGGTACCTAATGAACCAAATCCAATAATCTTATTCCCTGCTTTCGACACATTCCAGAAGTTGAGAATCATTGGTTTAAAGCATAATTTAAAAAACAAAGTAAATATTACCTAAAATTGTAATAGAATTTTGAAAAATAAAAAGGTTGCACTAATAAATATAAATTTGGAAATATTGTAATCAACAAATAAAGCTATGGAAGTCAAAAATAACATAACAAAAATAGAATTTAAAAATACTTTTACTATGATATTAACGTTAGAAGCCCATCAAATATAATTTCTAAGAAGTAATTTTATTTGATTAGATTTTATCCATAAATCTAAATTGTTAATGTCGCCACCTATTAGTGAAATGCCTAACGAGGTAGTATACAAAACGGTGCGTGAAAGTTGCGTATATTGACTTCAAGATGGTAGCATATGTAGAATTTGTTAGAAAAATAAAATGCTAGTTATTTTACATTGAATGCAGGTAAAATAAAGTTAATTTCAGACTTCTTGTATAAAAAATAAAGTTAATTGACATAACTTTTTACTGCATAATTCCCTATGAATATATGCATATTTGTATGGGTATATTATCAACTTACAAACATGCTTGAAATACCAGGCGGTGTGATCATTAACGGATGCACCAACTCGCTCTTGCGCATCAAAGAGTGACCTTATTAAGATTTTATAGTAAAGACTGTGGATACCACAATGCCGGTACGCATGCCAATTAGCATAATACGTTCAGTAACGACAAGATATTCCCATGCTTCTACCGACAATGGATAAAATATGATAATTTACCATAATTTTATATAAAGTTTGTTAACTACGTACCTAATTTTTCTGAAACGCTTCTTTGATACGGGTCTTCTGTGAGAACCTCTGCAGTCAGTGTTCTGCGGTCCGGTCACCTTAGTAGCTTCCAGTCCTTTATCCGATATTTGGCACTCAAATTCTACTTCCTCTTCGTCGCCCAAAGAACGAAATCCAATCATTTGAATAACACTCTAAAATAGATGTTCGTCTATAATATTCGTAATAAATTTAATTATTAATTAGTTTCAGTAGTAAATACGTTTTCCATAATTATTTTAAATTGTTTAATAATTACTTTTGACCATTTTTGACCATTCAAAGAACATTTCAATACATTATTTTATTTTGAAATCGATGAAATTACAATATAAAATGTTATTGAACTGAAAATGGAAAGACCAAAAGACCTTTTATAGAAATTTTAAAATTTACTTTAAATTATTTGTTAGACAATTGCTTAAATATGAATTTGTATTTTTTATGATACATAGGTATGTTGATTACAACGTATTTAATTAATAAACAATACACACATAGTTAAAGAACAAATTTACGTAGTATACAGATATCAGTTCTTTAAAATATAAAATAAATATATAAAAATATAAAGGATAAGAATATACCGGCATGTGTCAAATATCATTAGGCATAGGGAATACGTATGAGTACATACGATGTAACAAGTGTTCATTTGAAAAGTCAATCTAGTAGCATGTGGTTTACTGAGAACATTTTGAAGTATGTCGTAAATTAAAATTTACTACTTAACCTACGAAGTCGTATATTTTGACAGTTTCATACATACAAATAAATAACAAATAATAGGTATTTATTGAAAACTATAACAAATGTTGAAAATGTTGTCCTTCAAGATCAGACCACTATAAAATCCTCCGTTCAAAATTTCTGATGATATTCTGCAACATTACTGGATTGTGATTAATTTCCATGCATTTCTGTTCGATTCTCTGTAGCATATCATTCAAATTCAATATAGGTGTTCGAAATATGTTATTTTTTAGATAAGGCCACAAAAAGAAGTCGCAAGGTACTAAATCGCAACACCAATTTTCTCTGGATGTAGCGATTCTTCATTAATTACATGTGGATTTTCACTACTCCAAATTCTTGTATTTTGTGAACTCGTTTTATAAAACCATGCTTCATCAGTAAAGATGACTCCTTGCGAAAGTTCTCCATTATTGTTCATATTTACAAACCAATTACAAAACTGTAGTCTACGTGGGTAATCAATTTCTAACAATTCTTGTACTGCTGTGACACGGTATGGATAAAGTTGCATATCTTTTTTTAATAACTTGTGAGTTGTACCAACAGAAAGGTTTATTTGTTGACTCAAATGTCGAACAGATGTTTGTGGTTCATTTTCCATTATTTCTTCAACACGATTGACAACTTGAGGGGTACGTTTATTAACTTCTCCGCTGTCTGATTTTCTTAAGAGACTACCAGTTTCAGAAAAAAGTTTTAAAGTTCTATCCAAAGTATTCTTAAATTGTATATAATCTATTACAAAATGTGGAAACTCAACTTGAAATTCTACAATCTTGAACTGAATAAACCCATAAACCATCAATTTTATTACCACTTCGAGAATAAGCCTGGACTAAAAAAATTTTATATTCTAAAGTGAAAGCCATTTTAAAACTGAGAAGCAATTTATTTAAACCAGAATCGACGCACGATTATTTTATGCACTAACTGATATTTGTGATTGACATTATCAAATGTCATTTGGATTTACGTTTACGGAACAACAAACACATATTAATATATTTGCGTCTTATTCTATCAAAATTTCAAAGTTATTCTGACGGTTGATATTAGAATGGATTTAATTTATGTAGTTCAACTACAAACAACTACAAACATTTCTGAACTACATAAAATCAATCCATTCTAATATCAATTTTACAGTAGAAATAGAAGAGAATAACAGTATTAACTTCCTGGATTTAAAATTAAACAAATTAGATCAGAGCTCAAAATTTGATATATATCGTAAACCTACTTTCACTGATTGCATTATTCCCAAAGATTCACTACACCCTAAGACACACAAACATTCATTTTTTAATTCTATGATACATATAGCATTAAATATTCCTTTGTCTAATGAATCTTTTGTTCGTGGAATCAATACTATAAAACAAATAGCGATAAACAATAGTTATAAAAGTAGCGTAATTGACAGTATACTAAAGAAAAAACAGTTACAAGTGGCCCTTAGTTTAGTATATCCTAAAGATAGTGCTAATTTGAAACAATTTGTCTCGTTAACTTACTTCGGTAAAATAAGCGAGCAAATTGGAAATATAATTTCAAAAAATAATAGTAATGTTAGTATAGCTTACAAACCATATGTAATAACAAGTAATTTCATGTTTAACGCAAAACCTAAAACAGATATCAATAATCAATCAGGAGTGTACAAATTATATTGTAATGATTGTAAAAGTGTATATATAGGTCAGACTGGTCGAAGTTTTATTATACGGGTAAAAGAACACATGAGCTCATATAAACTAAAGAAGACAGATTCAACATTCGCAAACCATCTTATTACAGAAAGCCATACATTTGGTCATCATAAAATATTGCATTTGGCCGAGAAAGGTCGTAAATTAAATCTTTTAGAGTCTCTTGAAATTTTTAAAAGCGGCAACAACACAATAGATATTGTTCTTAACGACCAGTTGGATGTTATATATACACCTCTTTTCCAATGTTGTATATAATAGTTAAGTATATAGTAGTAATTTTAAATAACATCATAAACCACCCCCATATATTTTTGTGTCATTTATATGTAACTTTTGCAGTTTGATAATGACATTGTATGTCGAAACCGCGGTCACTATTACATGTAAATAAAGTGGTATAACAAAGTTATTGTTTTATTTTATTTTATTATTTTCAAAATGAATTACTACAAAGTTACGGCTACCAGTATTAATTTTCATAATACTATTCTATTTTATAGTTTATTTAAATTTGTATAATTCTAATAATTTTTCATTAATGACATTTTTTCATTTTCCAATTTATTATTCCTAAGAGAATGACATACTATCTATTTATATTAGTAGTTATATTAATTCTCTTTCTTTTTACATTTATTTCACTTTAAATTACACAATTTTGTTCTAATATTTATTATTTTCTTTACACTTTATGCTAATGTACCTTCGTTTATATTTTAATTAATCAATATCATAATATATATATATATATATATATATATATATATAAATAATAAAATCACTAGTTTGAGCTACCAAGAACCACTCCATGGGGAATAATTTTTTTTACGTTAACAGAGGGGTCAATGAAAAGGTCATCCGCACAAGCAATAGGCATAATGGGCAGGTACTTAACGGGATAGGCACTGCGATTATATTGGGTAACCCCTAGTTTTTTCCCGTTTTTTAACAACCAAACAGGTATACACATATTTTGTGACACAACGCGTAACAAGTATATACCGTGATTATTTTCTATTGTGTGCGTTCAGTCCTAAATACAAAACATCCAACTTGTCGTATTTTTGGCATGTATTTTTGTGTGTTCATTTTCTTTCTATTTCTGAGTCAGAATATGTTACATTTACTTTATCATTTACATATTTAATTTACACGCTATTACGCTTGTATTGTAGGAAAGAAATCTGGACTGGACACACCACAATAAAAAAAATACCATTACAATAAGAAATATTTTTGAATAAAATGAATATGTGTCAAGTATATCGTCAAAATATTCGATTTTTCAACGTTCATAAAGCTCAAGGGGGTTAACAACCTTTAAAATTTAATGCACGAGTGTCCAGAACTACTGGCTAATTAGTGTCAGAATTATATGTTTTACCAATTTTTGAATACATTTAAGGATATTTTTAGAAACTTTTGGAACTATATTCTGTAAACATTTCAGCTGACACGCATATATTTTACATTACAATTAAATTTATCAAAATTAATGTTTGAATTAAAGAAATTGTTCTTGTTTTTGGTTGGTTCCATGTTCTTTTGTAAATGTTCATAAATTACTTGATTTACATAACAAACAGTTAGTCCACAATAATGTAGCAAGCCCAGTGATTATTAAAAGAAAATTTGTATATCTCAAAAAATTCATTGTGTTAAAGCCCTATCTTATTTAGAATCATTTGAAATAATTTCATTGTTGACCACATATTGAAGATTAATAAGTAATATAAGTATTATTTGGATCAATAACTTTTCAAGCTGCTTATTCTACCATAAAGCACCAGAGAACTTACAGAATATATACATATTTTTTAATTTACCCGTTGTACAATATAGTTGTCCAAAATTTAATAAACGAACATCCAAAACTAATTTTACGACCTCTGAACAATTTTCGCATTTAACAATGCTTCTAAACACTTTCTGGTGTCTTATTTGATAGACATTGCAATCAGATTAATCAAAATTGAAGAGTGGAAATTAGAAAGGGCGTAGGTGCCAAAAACAAAATTCAGAAATAATCGCGAAAAACAAAACGGGCAATGTTCAAAATTAAGTGTAGACATAGAAAAGTTTTTGATAAACGTTTATTAAATATATGCAAGTAGTACAAAACTTAAAACATACTTATTAGCAAAAATTATTATCAAAATAACGTTCTATAACCAATATAAACAAAAACAGAAGTGCAAAATTTGGAAAGGGCGTAAGTGTCATCGACATTTTTTAGTAAAAAATTGTTAATTTCAGGCGTTTTCTAGATTTTCTGAAACATTTTCGTGAATGTGAAGTAGCTCTTTATAGAAACGTTGGTGTGCCGGATTCTTAAGGTAGGGAATCATGCTTCGAAGAGAAACCTTTTTATTTTCAGACACTTTACTTTCTGGCGGCAGCTTGATTATGTTAGCCCGTCTAAGGTCAGCTAAAGTTTTATTTTTCTTTAAAACATTGACTTTCACTCCTTCCTCAATATCAGAGAAAGTGGTCTTCATTTTAATAAATGGAAGATTAGCCTCTTTAATGGTTATCACTGAAGCTTTACTTATATTTAACTTTGTGGTGTTAATATATGCATCCGCAGTTTTTTTTAGGTTCCAAAAGCCAGAAATTGTCATGTCAACAATATTGAATGGAGGAGAGTACCTTGCTGATTTAACTATTGCGTGTAGGTCCGAGGGAACATATGCTTTAGCTACCTTCTTACGCTTTTCTATCAAAGCAAAGTCCCTATCGCAGGGCATGAAACTATGGCCGCTGATAAGAAATTTCTGCTCGATAGTCTCAAAAACACCATTGGCTACTAAAAACATCAAGGTAAATAATAAAATTCTATTCTTGTTCTGGCCCCCGCTATTATCACACCATATTACTAAATGGTTCTTAAAAATCAGTCCTTGATTAGCAAGATGGAGGAGGCATGACGCAATTTCGTTAGCTCCGCGACACGCTACCCCCTCGTGCCACATACACATGTAGGATTCATTCGTATCGCCAATATGAACACCTAAGTTGTAACACGATAGCTGTGAGAGGTAAAACATATCGCTGTGGGTCAGTGATGGAACGAACATGACCTGTTGTAGGTCCATGGATACACAACACTTGATGCTTTCGGGTTCTTGAGACTCAATCATATCTTCTTTTAGCACTTCTCTTGCTCTCTCGGCCTTGCGGTGATGAGTCCAGCTGAGTTTTAGCAGATTGACTTGACTCAATGTTGGCCTTGATTTGACAGTCAAGTTTATCACATGTGCTGCACGTATCAACACGTGGTCTGTGAAAACACAGATTGGGAAAATTCTTTATGAAAACAGACCTGTAAAATTTATAGGTGAATATTGAATCAGGGTGCAATTGCAGAAATGCTTTAAACAGTCTGTGAATATTTAAATCGGGGCTAATGTACTCCTTTTCCGATTTAGATCTTGAATAATGGCCAACTTCCCTTGGGATCCTGTTAATATGAGCCTTGACTAACGACCGGTCAAATTCAGAATATTTTGGCGCAGCATGTCTGGTTTATCATGATAACAGGCTTCACCCATTTTTTCTTTTCTCAATAAGTACGCGAATTCTTTTATTATTAACAGCGAAGGTGTCTTGGAAAAGTTTTTTACATACACGAACAAATTTTCCTGTACCATCAGGAACGGAATAAGCTATAGTGGCCTGACGTCGACTGCTTTGCGGATCCCCATATGAACCGTGCCGCCTTCTTTGCACAGCACAAATACTAATTAAACCCATTAGAAACGTCCCTTGTGTTTTAGCATCTTGACAATAAAACTTTTCCCAAAGGGAACGTCGCCTTTCGTATGTAACATCTTTACATCCCAGCTTGCATTTACATGATACCTACATATAACATATTTTCAAGATTAGAACCAGAAAGGGAAACATTATGTTTGTATACCTAACCTGCTCTTTGGGAATGGTTTTTTCAGGTACCATTTTGTTTTTATACGTTTTGTACGACTTTCCATTCCATTTTAAATGCTTCTGTTCAGTATGATATGAGCCACTACCTTTACCTTTTCTTATTCTTTGATATCTTTATTCTTTGATATCCTTCCATTTTAATATACAGACACACAAAACACATAACTAACACCTGCCGATTTTAAAACAAACTGGCAATATTCTGTGATGGACTTAGGACCTATCAAATGAAAACGCTTGCTCACATACGCCAAGCGACATCTATTACTACCTCCTGACAATTTAATTTTAACTTTGCCACTGACGGCTTTTCACAGGACATAAAGTATGATATTTAGAACCTTTCTATGTTGTTAACTGAATTTCGTTAAAAATGGCATTTAGGCCCTTTCTAATTTCCACTCTACAATTACACTCGCGTTTGAAATATTGAAATTATTTTCATTATTTTGTTCTTTCGTTGATTTGATGTCCTTTTTTAAATATGAAGAATTACTTCATTAATACCGCAAAATATAAACTTAAAATTAATCTCAAAATTAAGAAAGTTATTATATTCATAATATAATTTCATTGTTAAAATCACACTTTTTAAATGTTAATATTATTTTAATTAATAATTTTCCCTTTTCATTATTCTATTATAAAACACTGTAAAATTTACAAAATAAATATCCTTTTTTAATTACCCCCATGTAGCAAAATTGCTAGATAGTTGGCTTAAAAATTGGGAGACGTTTAAACAATCTGTAAATTATATTTAACGATACATTTAAACACATTTTGACATTTTTATCTTTTAAGCATTTAAACTCATGAATGCGTGTGTTTGTACATTAATTGAAACGAAATTTATCAAAATTTAACTCGTGGTTGAAGTAAACTAATTGTTTTAATGACTTTGTTTTTTCTGGTTTTAGTTTTTTTTAGGGGAATGTTTAGCAAATACTTGCTGGATGCTATGAAATACTATTTGAGAACAATAAAGATAAAACAGTGACAGAGATTTAAGAATATTATAAAAATTATTATTACAATTGAATTGATTCGTCTTTTACTTGAAGATCCATAATTTAAAAAATAAATAAAACTAATAGTAAAATCCACAATTTATTAATATTTGTTTCGAAAACGGCAATTGTTTCGCCAACACACTGGCTTCGTCAGTGTGTTGGCGAACTTTCCAGTAAATTTAATTTAGTGCCTTTATTTTCTAAAGGATAATTTGAAAATAATTACTGAAAGTGTGGTTTTCTTCTAATAGATAATAGGCAAAAGTAGAATCTTGTTTTTTATTTTTAAACGAAGAAGAATATGTTTTTCAAACGATCTTCGTGTTTGACCAACATATCCACACGTTAACTTATAAACAGAGAGCGGATTGAAGCGATTGAATGACCAATTGCCCCGATAAAACGTTGTGTCGGTCTCACGTATAGTATGCATGTTATAACAGCCCCACTATTTGCTTGCTCGATTGCATTCTTTGAGCAGGCGTTGTTATTTCCATCGTTATTGTGTCTATTCATTCATAAATTTTATTTTAAAGCATTTGAAGCATAATTAGAAGCATAATGAACAATTCTACGCCTAGCAAAAGAATCCGTTCGAATTTTTCTAAAGAAGATCAACTTATTTTATTTGAGGAAATCAGTAAATTTAAGAAAATTATAGAAAATAAAAGATTATATAAAATTTTGTGTAATGAAAAGGTAAATTTATGTTAGCATTGTGTTTTCTATAAAAACTTCCTCCAGGAGTGGCAAAGAAAGTGGAAAGTAAAAACCAATTAACTAAAATCAATGAATGTAACATATACATTACGTCGAGATACTTGTCCTCCTGTTTCATTAAATAGTGTTCAGAAGCGCCAAATATCTCGGAATTCATTTGGATAGACGGCTAACGTGGACTAAGCACATCTTCTCGAAGAGAAAGCAGCTAGGGCTGACATTCTCTGAATTAAAGTGACTCGTTGGCCAGCGATCTTCACTATCTCTGGAAAACAAACTTATTGTGTACAAGGTGATTTTGAAGCCAGTGTGGGCCTATGGCGTTCAACTGTGGGGAACCGCGAGTGTCTCTAATATGGAAATTCTCCAATGGTTTCAATCCAAAGTACTGAGAACAATTACAAATACACCCTGGTTTGTATCAAATGCCACGCTACATCATGATCTTCACATGCGGCCAGTGCGTGAGGAAGCAAAACACGCAAGTATTAAGTATCTCACACGCCTTGAAGCACATCAAAATCCTTTGGCATTGTAACATTTTGGATAATAGTGCACAAACATACCGTCTAAAACGTGTAACGCCTTTAGATGTAGTGAACACATACAGCTAATTGACTTATATTTATAGTAGCGAATTATCGCTTATTACCTTGCTGTAACTTTCATTTAATACCAACCTTGGGTAGATCATGAAATTTACATGGAGTTATTAAAAAAAAAAAAATTAGAAAGTTTTTCAGTAATATGGATTATTCAGTGCGACAACGTGTGTTTTCGTTTTTCGTGTTTGGTTCAGTAGAAGAAGTTCGACGTGTATTTCGACGGCAGTTTGGTGATAATAATAGGGGTAATACGCCAACACGTAAAACAGTTATGGCATGGGTTCGTTAATGGCATGAAAATGGTTCTGTGCAGAACATTAAAAAACCTGGACATCGAAGAACGGTTCGTACGCTTGCAAATATTGAACGAGTGAGAGCTGCTTTCACGAGAAGTCCTACTAGATCTGGTAATCGGCAATCACCTGCTCTACGAATATTCAAGGAAAGTCTTTACAGAATCCTTCACAACGATTTAAAATACCAAATGGCACAGCACCTTAGCCATCGTGATAAGGAAGCGAGGTTAACATTTTGTCAAGAATTTTTAAATCGGCATCGAGAATCAATACACAATTTGTTAATGACCGACGAAGCAAATTTTCATTTGGATGGCGCTGTTAACAAACAGAATTTTAGATATTGGGGAGCTGTAAATCCTCGCGAATTGTTTGCAAAGAATCTCCAAAGGTCATTGTTTGGTGTGGTTAGGGTCATTTGGTATCATTGGTCCTTACTTTTTTCCGGATGAAAATAACCGTTCTGTAACGATCAATTCCGAGCGTTACATAAACATGTTACAAACGTTTTTCTTCCCAGAACTGATTAGACAGAGATTACTAAATGATGCTCTGTTATTTCAACAAGATGGAGCAGCAGCTCACACAGCCAGAAACTCCATGAGGATTCTGCGAGAATTTTTTAACGGCCGTATAATTTCGCGATTTGTAAATTTGTCTTGGCCATCTAGGTCCCCCGACTTAACGGTACCCGATTTTTTGCTATTCTACTGGGGTATTTGAAGACAAATGTCTATGCAAATCGTCCTGCTACAACTGAGGAACTAAAAAACCGCATTCGAGAAGAAATCACAGGAATATATAGAGATTAGCTTCGGCGGGTGATGCATAATTTTGCATTCGGAATTGAAATTGTATTGAAGTTGACGGAGGGCATTTAGAAGACATGATTTTAAATGTTGAAGAAAAGTTTAAGTTAATTATAAATTCAAGAGAATTACTTGCACATTAGTGTATTAAAAGATTATTTTACTCTATTTAGAAGGATTTTATTCGAAATATAAAATGGGTAGTCTAATATGGAGAAGCCTGCATAATTTATATATCTATATTTATTTACTAACATTTGGGGTTACAAATTTTCAACAATTGCAGACCGTGTGTTATTTGTAGGTTAAACGGTCACTTAAATCAGGTAAATGGCAATTTTTCTTTTAAAAGTCGATTTAAAACAAGCTTTTAAGCTAAATGGTAATTACGAGACGAAATATTTCACTAAAAGCCCTTAAAAAAAATAAAAGGTCGTTCGTAGTATATTAAAAAAAAACTATTTCATAATAAATGAGTGCTTTAATGTCTTATGAAACGTGTTCTTTATGATATTTATTGCAATTAGCTTTGTTAATGTATTTTTTTTAAAGAGAAAAGAGAAATTTAATAATTTTGGGGAAATTTTATGGCAGTTGGTTACGTCCGCGAATGTTAAGAATAAAATTCAAATTTTTGAATTTAGTTGCCTATGGTTGACTTGAATTAACTTGACATGACTCTTCATAATAAAATATTTGTTATTGCATTGTAAATATAATGTTATGTATATATCAATCTAAAAGTCAATCTAGGTTACTTTGAAATTTTGATAGAATAAGACGCAAATATATTAGTATGTGTTTGTTGTTCCGTAAACGTAAATCCAAATCACATTTGATAATGTCAGTCACAAATATCAGTTAGTGCATAAAATAATCGTGCGTCGATTCTGGTTTAAATAAATTGCTTCTCAGTTTTAAAATGGCTTTCACTTTGGAACATAAATTTTTTTTAGTCCAGGCTTATTTTCGAAGTGTTAATAAAATTGATGGTTTATGGGTTTATTCAGTTCAAGATTGCATGGTAGAATTTCAAGTTGAGTTTCCACATTTTGTAATAGATTATATACAACTTAAGAATACTTTGGATGGAACTTTAAAACTTTTTTCTGAAACTGGTAGTCTCTTAAGAAAATCAGGCAGCGGCGAAGTTAAGAAACGTACACCTCAAGTTGTCAATCGTGTTGAAGAAATAATGGAAAATGAACCACAAACATCTGTTCGACATTTGAGTCAACAAATAAACCTTTCTGTTGGTACAATTCACAAGTTATTAAAAAAAGATATGCAACTTTATCCATACCGTGTCACAGCAGTACAAGAATTGTTAGAAATTGATTACCCACGTAGACTACAGTTTTGTAATTGGTTTGTAAATATGAACAATAATGGAGAACTTTCGCAAAGAGTCATATTTACTGATGAAGCATGGTTTTATAAAACGGGATACCTAAATTCACGAAATACAAGAATTTCATATCTAAAAAATAACATATTTCGAACACCTATATTGAATTTGAATGATATGCTACAGAGAATCGAACAGAAATGCATGGAAATTAATAACAATCCAGTAATGTTGCAGAATATCATCAGAAATTTTGAACGGAGGATTTTAAAGTGCATTGATCTTGAAGGACAACATTTTCAACATGTTATAGTTTTCAATAAATACCTATTATTTGTTATTTATTTGTATGTATGAAACTGTCAAAATATACGACTTCGTAGGTTAAGTAGTAAATTTAACTTTACGACATACTTCAAAATGTTCTCAGTTAATCACATGCTACTAGATTGACTTTTCAAATGAACACTTGTTATGTACAATAAAATGTTAATTAATTGCCAGTTTAATCATAACCTTAAATTATCACCATGACTACTGACTTATAGGCGTAGTGTGACCAACTTAAAACTGAATCCGCTAAATGTTCTATGCTTTAATTATTTATTAATGCAGTTATGCATCAATAGGTCTCTTAGCAACGCTAATTGCAAAATAGTATATTAAAAAACGAGTTTCATAAGGCACCATTTTGCCGCACGAGATCAGTTTAGAAAACGAGCCGCTTGCGGCGAGTTTTCTGAACGGCTAAAGGCCTTATAAAACGAGTTTTTTATACTATTTTTTCTATTTTGCGTTTTTTACATTAATAAATTGCTTAAATTGGAATTATTTAATTTGAAAGTTCAGAGTTTAATTTTTATGTAAAGCATGCAGTTGGTCACATTGATACTTGACATTTTCAAATTTAAATCTTACTATCCGCGAAGTATATTATATTACATATTATTTATTAATTTTCGTTAACATTACTTGATATTTCATTTAAAAATATAAACATGAGTGACATAGAAACATATATATGTTGTTGACAATTGTATACAATATACGTTGTTTGTATAAAATACGGATATATATCATATCTGTCAAATGTACATAAATTCTTAAAATCAAATGACAGCAATGATATTTATTTCTGTATTCGAACAACGCCAAATTGAAAAATGAAAAAAAGTGTATCGAAATAGAGCTCATTTCGATACTGTTTTTGGTTTCATAATGAGTTCATTTCGAACGCAAAATAGAAAATAGTATATTAAAGTACAAGTTGCATAAGACATGATTTTTGCGCACGAGTTTAAGGTTTAGAAAACGAGCCGTAGGCGAGTTTTCTAATGAACGAGTGCGCAAAAAGGTCTTATGAAACGTGTATTTTATACTATTTTTTCTATTTCGGACATTAAAAGTTCAAAAAGACTTAAAATAAGAGGCATGTTTTGTACGAAAATTGTAGAAATTTTCTTTTTTTGAAGTTGGTAGAATTGATGTTTAACTAGAGCATTTTAAATATTTGAAAATCGGCGGTGTTATATGTCATTTTAAGGTTAAAATTTAGATTGATTTATGCAATGACCAACCTCTAAAAACAAAAGTGCGAAAAAGTAATACTTTATGCAACCCAAGCGGGTGTCGAAAAGTGCACTTTATAGCACCGAAATAGAAAAAATATATTATGAAACCGGCCACTAGCTTTATTTCTATTTTATTATGTATTACAAAAGAATAAATTAATTCTCAATATTTCTTAAGTTTTGGTTCTCATTACTACAATTATAAATGATAATGAATTTGAAATATCCCGAATTAACCATTTATACACTACCATAATGAAAGAATTAAGCAACTGATTTTTAATGTGCTCAACTTGTTACATTTTAGAGAAATACGAAATTGTAAAAGTAAATCGAGATCTAAATCTCTTTTTGTGTGGAAAACATTCTCTGAAATGCGCAATTTTACAGATGCAGTTTGTTCTATTACAGGTAATGATTTGGAACATTCCTTCTTACCTGATGAACGAACACGTCTTGACCGCCGTCATCGGGTGTTATAAAACCCCATCCCTTGGCAACATTGAACCATTTACATTTACCTCTTCGTAAACCGAAACTAGCCTCTGAGCAACCCTGACTTGCACTTCCTCCCTCGGAACCTAAAATGAAACAAACTTCACGTTTTTCAATTGAATTTTTATTAATTTTATTTTGTTGATCACTATCGCTACATTAATTTATATGACTATTTTTATCTAACAACCTTTCCTATGTATATATTCAAAATTTGTGTGAGTAGCGATAATAATTCAAATTTTGAAAAATTATAAGATCGAATACGATGGAATTTATATTTTCAATTTAATTAACATATTTTAATAATATATTTTCTATATAACGCTTTGTGCGTTTATATAATAATAATTATTACCTGATAGGCCAAGGCCTTATTACAGGATAATGGTCACAAATTAACTGTATGTACAATGTAGAAAGTAAAAAGAAAAAATCATTGAAAAAGAAAGTATTTTAATAAATCATAATGATCATAGAAAACAAAAAGAAAAGTAATATTATTATTAACGATATATGGATAACGATGTTTATTTCCTATCTCCGAGTGGCTGTAAACGTGTGTTACATTGTATCTCGCAAATGGATCCAATTATATTTAAGTATGCTTGAATAATTTAAATTTAAAGGTTAAAAATACAAAGTATAGAAAAAGGGTCAACTAGTTGGAATTTTACTTCGAACCGTTTATCAAAGAATAGCATATCAATGTGCAAACACATTAATCGTATACAAATTAATACAAATATGTTAAAACATATCTGTATCTGTAGATATGAACATACATCACACCACGTATTTAACCAATGGTCACTTCAACCACAGCTACATGCGTTTCGGTACAAATGATCTCATCAGTGCGGGTTCTCGAATCGACGTCTTATAGATCGCTCCCGCAAGTAAGCACAATCTTATCCCGTCAGGTGACAAAAGTTAATGGGCTATACAATTATACAAGTTTTTTTCTCTCTTGCAATGACGTAACCATTCGATAGAAAACGCTTATAAAGAGCTACCATAAATAATAGAAAAAAAAAAAAAGAAATTTCAAGCAGAAAGTATTTATATATCATTAAATAATAAATCCTATTAAGACAAATTTGAACACAACTTGTAAAAAGCAATTAATAAAATCTTTCGTAGCTGAAAGGAAGTGGTTTGTTTCTCTTTCCAAGTTCAGACGCCCAATAAATCATTTAACACATTTTTATATCTTAAAGTTGATCCTAATGACGTGATTATTGCCTTGGATATGTGCGATTATAGAAATAGAAAAGCTTTTCCACAAATTCATATATAGATAATATCAATTTTACTCCCGTTGTTAATCGGTGTTTTTATATCCCTTAATACACTTCAGGAATACCTTTATAATAGACGGTTCTGAAAAGAGAATTTGCCATTAATTTAAAAATGACAAAATTTTATATTTATAAGGGTTGTGTTAGCAATACCTTCAAAGAAATTAATTGCTATACATATATATGATATACATATATATTGTACTATTCCTGCAGCCCCACGATTGGGATACGAAATGTACTAACGCTAAAGCCCCACGATTGGGATAAGTCAAATGAAGTAATGCTGATGGCGGTTGATATAAAAATGTAAGAGATAATTAATGTTATGAGATACAATAAATATATTGCATTGACGTGGTGGCTCCAAGTGTACAGATATTGCTTATTGATCACACGTTGGTCCATCTAAATGATCAGATGTTTTGTGTATAATAAAATATAGAGATGATTAGCGTTATAAAAGTATAACAGTAATATTTGGGCGCCTTTGTAAAATCTAATATATATTTCTAAAAGTATCACTTAGTCCAATCAGCTAATTTAGTAGCAGTATACAATACTATACATAGATGTCGCCGAGAGCATAAGATTAATAAAGATTATTTAAATATTCTTATCTCAGGATACAGTCGGAAGAGACATTCAGATATAGTTCTAAAAATGACACAAAAATTATTAAAAATATTAATTTCATTAAGAATGAATAAAAAAGCACCACTTTTATAGTTTATATACCAAACAATTTATTAAATTAAAGAAATCTGTACACATATAGTTAACTTCTTTGACACTTTCTATTGATAAATGAGTTATACCGCCTCATTCTGAGCAAACGCAACGATCCGAATGTATGAATATTTCTCCCGCTCCGAATAAAAATCCCCTGAACGCTTTTAGCCAGTCACAAAACAGTCTGTCGCGCAACCATTTGACAATTAATGTCACAAATGAGTGTCACCACTGTCACCCTATACGGAGTCTCTTAAGCGTTTGAATAGTGATCATGCCGCGTTATACACTAGAAGAGAAAGCCGAAATGATGAAATGGTATCACGCTGATAATTCTTATCAAAGAGTGTGTTA
The DNA here is from genome assembly GCA_935421215.2 of Melolontha melolontha. Taxonomy (NCBI): domain Eukaryota; kingdom Metazoa; phylum Arthropoda; class Insecta; order Coleoptera; family Scarabaeidae; genus Melolontha; species Melolontha melolontha. Next base: position 158,104,302 of record OW285237.1, on the reverse strand, counting down.
CTTATTTGCCGGAAGGTATGCTGACAGGCCCATCCCGAACAAAGCTACAATTTGTAGACTTAAAAAGAAAATAGACATTACTGGTTCTGTACAAAATTTAAAACCATTATTCCCAAATCGCAGAGTTCCTAATGATACGTCCATTTTAGTATGCGCTGCAATAGAACTAAATTGAAATTTGACACTTAGCGATATTTCCAATGATTTAGGCATATGCTGCTCTTCCGTTAACCGCATACTAAAATTAAATGGTTTTCGTAATTATAAATATTCCAAACATCATCAATTATTTTACGGCGATGAGTTTAAACGGATGAATTTCCGTTATTATATAATTAATTTCTCATTATGAACAATTTATTTTATTATTTGTAAGAGTAAATTTTTCTTTACATTACTAGAATTTAATTTAGTTTTTATTAGTTCTGAAGTTTATTTAGTATACTATGAATAGTTTTTGTGACCTTTATTATTAAAATTTAATTTATTAAATCTCTTGATGCCTTATTTGCAATTTTCTTGATCGCTTATTAATAATATCATTACGCTTTGTGTAACCATCGTCAGTATAACGTATTGCAATTTACTCATTACCATAACACAGGACTAAACAATTTATAGTCCTTTAATAGTAATTTGGTAATCAGATAATTTTTCTTACGCGGCTCCATAATATGTAAGTATGAATGACATATGACATCGATGTTGACGCGCCTACAGCATTCAGGGGAATTGTATTCAGAGCGGGAGAAATATACATACATTCGGATCGTTGCGTTTGCTCGGAATGAGGCGGTGTATGATTAAATAATGTTTATACTAACGATTATATGGTTATGAAAATATATTAATTACAAAGAAATCTAACATAAATTGATTAAAATGTGCAACATCTACAGGTAAGTGTAATTATGTGAATTTTAAATAGATATTATCATTGACTAAAGTATCTTTAAACGATTTCTATCTCTTAGTTAAAATTAAGATTTTTAGTATTTTGTAAATGTAATTATATAGAATAAGGATAATAGAATTTAATATTACTAAGGACCTGTAGTTTTAGGGCTTCGGCAAGGCGTACGGTGGCGTCGGCCTTAGACTCAATGTACAGCCAGGAAGGACAAAGGTTAAGGTTTTTCCAACATGGTGAAGTAGGATGATATTCTTCTATGTTTGGAACGGTATTTTATTAAGCACTTTGGATGAATTCTCAGATACGTTTTAGCTTTATTTCGTCGTGAATATTCGATCACAGAGGTGCGCGTTCCCATATGTTGCTTTGTTGAATATCTCGTAGAAAAATTAGTTTTGACAGATAAATATATGTTTAAACGATGATTATGATGTTTATGCAATTTTATGACTAGCAATTATATTGATAATATTGTTTTAAACTGAATTTTGATGAAAAATTAACGGACAAGTATAATTCTGATGTGTATGGTATAGAAACTTCTAGAATCGACGCCAGTTGTCCTTTGTTTATTTCAAAGCCTTATTTTAAGCAAATTATCTTTATTTTTCTCTTGAAATAAATTATTATTTAAGTTGAATTTTGAATGTAAAAATCGTTTAACTAGATTGATAAAATTATTTCAAGAATTTACAAGTATTAATGCATGTGCCTTTTACAGTAGGTTATGTGTGCTGCGTGTATTACATACTGATATATTCGCGCGCTTTCCAGTTTTAAATAATGGGCGTGTCTAAACTAATGTCGATACAAATTTTAATGTAAAGAAATTAAATATATTTTTATCCTCCTGTTAAGGAATTTAATGAGTTTAATAAATGATTAAAGATAAAAGTAAATTTTAAATTAAATATAATTGTCGGAAAATTAATTTATTAACAGCTTGACATTAGTTTTTACATGTTGCGTCCATATACAGTTTTGTTAATCATATGCCTTTTGCCTTTACTGATTTCTACCTTTCTTATTCCCAGGCAACATTGGTGCACATCAATATATATATATAGACTATTAAGTATTATCGACCGTACTGTATAAGTAAAAATTCATTAACGGGTGAGCGGTCTGTCAAGTAAAAATAAAACTCCTTTATTCCACTCTATATTTCATAACGCATTGGTTACTTCATCAGGAGTGTCTACATGTTTAACAAAACCACAATATATCAAACAATATAACAATAACTAAATACTTACAATTGAGAGTTAAAATTTAGCAAACAATGGCACTAAACATGTTAAAATTCATCAAATTTAAAACATCAAATCAATATGCTGTTAGTTTATCGTCAACCTTTTAAAAACAAATATATGTACATAAATGTTAAAATATAAAACTAAACCTACAAAACACACACCAAAAAACTGATGTCATAAAAAATCGAAACCAACAACAACTACAAATCAAATGATACAAGGACTGGTTAATAAAACTTGGCAGGTAAAATTAACCGCCAACACCGAGTATATTGCAATAGATTATACTTATTCCATAAGTATCCGACTTATAATTTACGCTATTAGTGTCTCCGTTGATATGCACCATTTCTAAAAAGCATATTTCTTTGTAATTATTTTCAGCGTCCACAATTCTGACATCGCCGAAATTAAATGTATCGCCGAGATCAAGTGCATGATCCACCAGAGCACAAGATCTCTTACCAATACGGACATCACTTTTATGTTGTGTGATACGCTGTTTTAGCCATTGTGACGTTTGGCCTATGTACACGCCACGACAATCCGAACATGGTATCTTGTAGATGACATTACTATTTAAAAACAAAGGTGTTACATCTTTGACTTACTATACAATTTTTTCACAGTAAATGTGTTGTATTTAGCTATTTTAACGTTCCTAAATTGTTTGAAGTGTGATATAATTAAGTGAGTAAGACCACCAATATACGGAATTCTTTTGTAGATCACACTATCCGCAGGGACTTTACTCACTGCCAAAAATTCATGAACCTAATATACCAGTCCGACCAATCATTAGTTCTATCAACTCGATAACATACAACCTTTCCAAGTACCTCAGCAAAATTTTAACTAACGCTTTTGAGACAGACAATACATCCAATGTAAAAGACACGTTTTCATTTGTCAATCAGATGCAGGGTGTCACACTTCTCGATAATTATGTGCTGATTTCGTTGGATGTCATATCACTGTTTACAAACATACCATTACAACTAATAACAGATGTCATAGCGAGTAAGTGGCACTTAATCGATCAATACACGGACTCATCGAAATCAAATTTTTTGTTACTAATTACTTTTATTTTCAATAATACATATTTTTCGTTCAACGAAAAATTCTACAGTCAGATATTTGGAACACCTATGGGATCGCCCATTAGTCCCATTTTAGCCCAAATAGTTATGGATCAGTTGTTGGAGAGTGTGATGGTTAAGTTACCATTTCAAATACCGTTTTTGTACAAGTATGTTGATAACATTGTTTGCTCTGTACCACATGATAAGATAGATGTGACGCTACAAATATTCAACAGCTATAGCAAAAATTTACAATTTACTGTGGAAAAAGAAGATAATAACAGTGTACCCTTCTTGGACGTTTCAGTGATTCGGGATGAGAACAACTCGATCATTTTAAATTGGTACAGGAAGACAACTTCATCTGGTCGGTTCATCAATTACTATTCCCATCATCCTCTCAATCAAAAATATAACACCGTCATAGCTATGAAAAATAGAGTAGCACACATAAGTCACACTACCTTCTTAAAAGATAATCTTAGAGAACGTTTTAGCATCTTCGTTAACAATGGTTATCCTAGGCATATACTGAATAAATTGATATACAGCTCCAACTTTTACGACGGCCCTACTGAAGACGTCCCTGCGGATAGTGTGATCTACAAAAAAATTCCGTATATTGGTGGTCTTACTCACTTAATTATATCACACTTCAAACAATTTAGGAACATTGAAATAGCTAAATACAACACATTTACTGTGAAAAAATTGTATAGTAAGTCAAAGATGTAACACCTTTGTTTTTAAATAGTAATGTCATCTACAGGATACCATGTTCGGATTGTCGTGGCGTGTACATAGGCCAAACGTCACAATGGCTAAAACAGCGTATCACACAACACAAAAGTGATGTCCGTATTGGTAAGAGATCTTGTGCTCTGGTGGATTATGCACTTGATCTCGGCGATACATTTAATTTCGGCGATGTCAGAATTGTGGACGCTGAAAATAATTACAAAGAAATATGCTTTTTAGAAATGGTGCATATCAACGGAGACACTAATAGCGTAAATTATAAGTCGGATACTTATGGAATAAGTTGTTATTGCAACATACTCGGTGTTGGCCGTTAATTTTACCTGCCAAGTTTTATTAACCAGTCCTTGTATCATTTGATTTGTAGTTGTTGTTGGTTTCGATTTTTTATGACATCAGTTTTCTGGTGTGTGTTTTGTAAGTTTAGTTTTATATTTGTTTTTAAAAGGTTGACGATAAACTAACAGCATATTGATTTGATGTTTTAAATTTGATGAATTTTAACATGTTTAGTGCCGTTGTTTGCCAAATTTTAACTCTCAATTGAAAGTATTTAGTGATTGTTATATTGTTTAATATATTGTAGTTTTGTTAAACATGTAGACACTCCTGATGATGTAACAAATCCGTTATGAAATATAGAGTGGAATAAAGGAGTTTTATTTTTACTTGACAGATCGCTCACCCGTTAATGAATTTTTACTTATATATATATATATTTTATATTTTGTATTCTCTTGACAAAGGCATCATTGCCGAAACATGTAGAGTTATTTTAAATATATAGACTTTGAAGTAATGAACCAGACCTTTAATCGCCGACTTATTAAGTTTACCTTATCATACCAAGGTCATGAAGATATTATATATATATAGGTAAAATTCTTTTGAGTGTACAGTGCTGAATCAAATTTACTCTAATATGTAAGTAAATAAAACGATTTATTGCTACGTAACGTTTCGAAACTATATTTGTTTCTTCGTCAGACACGATAAATTAATAACAAATTAGCCATATACAATACAATATTCAAATGTACTTACACTAGCAATTAAAAATTCATAAGCGATTTTATAATAGAAAGAAGGAAGATATCATGTAAAATTCATATCTAGTTATATTTTAGATATGACAAAAACTTATTGTGGAGATTATAGAATATGTTAACAAAGAAGGTTAAAACAATAATAAAAATTGTTTGAAGCGCACTTTGACTAGGACGACTTCAAACCATTATATTTATGTTATTGTTTTGAATTTTCTTGTTAACATGTTTAATAACTCTTCACACTTCGCTGTCTCGTAGCTCTACTGAAACACTTTTTGTCACTAATCTTCATTATGACAATAGGTAGTTAGATTTTTTATGAAGTCTCATTTCCATGTGTCTTTAAGTTTACCGATTTTCCAAATTTTTATAATTACTTATCATGCGAAATTGCCACTTTCGACTCTTTACTGTTTCGACTTCTTTAGTTCTTGTGACCAAAAATATTATACGTACTTTATAAATGTCGACCCCATATCACTTATATTCAACACTCGCCACGTTTGTATTGAATAATGCGTTACAGTCACATACAGGTACTGTTTCAGATGTTAATTCACCGAGACGTGTTCTTGGGTATTTGACGTTTGTTGGAATTAAATAATTTGATTTGAACTTCTCGGCCCACAACATATTGCTATGGATTTTTTTCTAAAAATAATATTTAAAAAATAATTTAAAATAAATGTACATTATTTTTGGATATATGTGTATATCCCATATGTTTTAAATTTCATCTGTGAGATAAAAAATTAGTTTTATTCGAGGCCAATGTGTTCTTGAGACCTAATATAATTCTAGGAGACGAAGATTTGTTGTATTACGAGAAAGTTGTGCTTTTGAGATATATAATATATATATATTTTATTTAGCTCGGTTTGTTTTGATAGTGTTCATTTGTTTTTGGTATTTTATATTTAATTCCCGATATTTCTACGAGATCGTTATTCTCGTAATTTTGATATAGTATTTGATTAAACAACTTTTTCTCGTAAACGTGTGTCCAGTAAATTTTTTATGTAAGTAAAATTATATTCATAAGACGTCTTAGTTCAAAAAGCTTTTAAAAGTGTATTTCAATTGTATTAAAATAATTAGTTAAAGAGTCTTAATTATTAGAAATAAATAATAAAGATTATTATTAACATTTCTTTGTAATAATTATAAATTGAAAAGTTTGTTCGACGGGATTCAAGGTTATTTTTTTGTACATGATAGTTGCGCATGTGTAAATTTTGAACTTGTTTTAGATTTTGATTATACAGTGTGGTTCTCTGGGGAGAAATTAAAAATAAACTTTATTATTTTAGATAAGTTTGATCGGAGTAATTAAGAGGCAGTTTTTTCATTCACTTAGCTGTAAATATTACAGTGAATATATTTTACCTAATGTATTATTGTAAAATACAAAATCTTTATACTTTATAAAGATAGATTTTTTTTTCTTTTTTTGATTTTTTGTATTAAAGATTCGGTTTGATATTATTCTGTGTTTAATTTTGTGTTCTGGGCATTACTGCTCATTAATTAAAAATTAGTAACTCATAAAATATAAATAAGTAAAAAAATTGTGAACTTTTTACTGGCGCTTAAATAACTTTGTAGAAACAGTCACGACTTTCCGATTGGAACCCGAGAAGTTAGAAGTCTCATATTTTGAAAATTCACCGGCTGAGTAACCTAGTTGAGTAAATTAGTTGTGGATGGTGGCGCATTAAATCTACAAACCACTATTCATAGCAATATGTTTTTAATCATTTCCTCTGTCTTGGTGATATTTAACATATTTGAATCCTTTTCCTTTGCTGACTCGTCTGAGAAGTTGTTTTCTAACAATTACACATCCTCGTAACACAAATTTCTTTAAAGAATGCTTTGCAACGTACGAATATTTTCATAGTTCCTTCTGAACCTCGTGACAGCTGTACATACCTTTTTCTAATTGCAGAAGAGTGTTAAAAAATGTATAATCTGTTTTAAGTTATAGTGCGAATAACAAACTTCCACAGTTGCTTGAACACGACGGTTGGTATGCAATAAAAGTAATCGATACGGGCCCGTATTATCAATATAATAAAAGGATACCAGTATTATAATATGGATGTATATTTATACAAAATGTTTCTTACACCTTAATGTAGAATACAGGAATACATTTTGCACGCTAATTTATTCTTTAAATCTCTATGTCCTTTTAGAAACACCAATATTCACTATTTTTCTAATAGTCGATTCCGGTATTTTAGTAAGTAATTCATTTATTTCCATTCAATCATCGACAATTTGCTTTGCATCCATAGACAAATGTTGTCTTTGTTTTTTATTACACATTTCATCCCCGTCCACATTCATATGTACTGGAATACCTTCTCTTAAAGCAAGTACAGTATTATTTTACCAAGGTCCATTATACACTTTTGAATTTATAATGCCCGATTACCTTAGTTGTTCAAAATAAGCTGAATTGAAAACTTTATTTAACCGTAAGATATAAGTATACAGTATTAAAATATTCAAATTATAAATTTATATTAATTATCTTATTTTAATTTTTTTAATTAGATCCTTAATGGTTTCATTTACGACATCGCACTATAACTTGAAATGAAGTATACTTAGCTTTTCGGAAACTTTTACGGTCATTCAATTTTTGGCTTGTTCAACACCATACAACGGCTGAACGGCGCAAATGGTCGAGGGTTCGAATCTCGTGGCGGGTGTTTGAGAGGTGGGTTTTCTCGGAATCGGTATACTCTTAAATTACCTTTAAATGTTGCGGAAGTGAAAGCCAAATCAACATTTCTACTCTCTTACGGCGAAGAGAGCTATGTAGGAAAGCAATACTTTACTTACTATAAACACTCTAAGCGCTTCTGGGGCTTTGACTAAGCTTTCAGCTTAGGACAAATCGTCTTTATGTAAAGTAATCACTCTGTTTCTGTTCGTTAGTAATATCTTCGAAATTTTGGTTAATGAAAGAACTCTTCCGAAATTTATAAACAGGCACAAATCCTTTTTATAAGTTAAACTCCTGGAGATCGCAAATAACAATGAGCTACAAACATAAGAAGCAGTTCTAATAAGAAGCATTACCCTACCGTAAAACTTTCGAGAACGACCCTCTCCGCGGGGTTTTGTGCTTGAACTTAATGTAATTGAAATTCAAAAGATTTACTGGTTTCCTTATTAGGGAAATTTTGGTTTTGAATATGCATTAAAATATTCTAAAATTATCATAAGAATCCCATGTATTAATCGAATTTGTTGCATTTACCCGCGTTTTTTAGCATAGCACTGGATATAAATATGTACAGAGAAGCCAGTAATTAGAGAACAGTAATAATATATATATATATATATATATATATTCTTGGAGTTTTTCGGCTTTTATATTTCATATAAAAGTCAAAAAACTCCAAGAATTTATCAATTCATATATTTAATGAACGGCTAAGAAATTATCTAAACACTTATATAAATATTAGAAAGAATTTCTTATTTTCTTGGCCATAATTATAATGCTAGATAAAAGCAACGTTATTGGGAGTAGCGGCCGGGTAATTAAAACAATATTTAATTTAACGTTTCGGTGCATAGCACATTTTTCAAAAGCTAAAATATATTTAAATGTTACAATGGTAAAAGATGATATAATAAATATAATAATATATTTAATAAATCTCTCTCTCTCTCTCTCTATATATATATATATATATATACAGTATGTCCACGGATCGAGCTTCAAAGAGGGAAAACTTCTTTATTTTGCATTTTACAAGAAAAATGTATTATTGATAAAAGTTTTTGCCTGTCCCGAAACGACCAAGTCAGCTTTAACCTTTTCAAATTTTCTTTAAGTTTAAGATAAAAATCGAAAAATTGGTCGTTTTATTTGAAAATTTTTTAAAGTCCCAGAAATTTAGTTGCGTTGTCATGGTAATTACCGATATTTATTTATCTAATTAACTATCACATAGAAAAATCAACCATAATCGTTGAAAATGTTGTCAAAAGACCAACGAATTTACCTAATTCAATGCTAAGGCAAAGGTAATAAAGCGATCCGTCGAGTTGTCTAAGAATTTAATCAAAAGTTCCCGGATATTTACATCTCAAATAGAGGTACACGAGCATTGGTAAAAAAATTCCTATCCACTGGTTCTATACTGGATGTAAAGAAAAGCAAAATAGCACGCGATGGAGACGACGCCGCCACTCTTCTTGTAATGGATTCAGTACGGAACTATCCAAAACTTTCTTTGGGGCGCAGATCAGTCCATCTGGGAATTAGTAAATCGCTCATTCAAAAAATTTTGAAACAAAGGAAGTTCCATCCCTACAAGCCCATTTTTAATCATGCATTAGAACCCGGAGATCCTGCGAAACGTTTGTATTTTTGTCTGTGGATCGGCGCTCAAATCATGGGTAATCAATACTTTTACAGAAATCTTATTTTTGCTGATGAGGCCACGTTTTCTACTAATGGTACTGTTGCATCTCAACATGTGAGATATTGGAGCGATTACAATCCGAATTTTTTCGCATCCCACACAATCGACGATATTCGGCAAAAGTTAATGTGTGGTGTGCAATTTCTTACCATGGTATCATTGGACCATATTTTTTGATAATACTGTCAATCAGCATACGTACTTGGATATGCTGCAAAATTTTGTTCATGAACGTTTGGACGATCTACCGATTAATTACCTCGCAAGGTGTTATTTCCAACAAGATGGTTGTCCGCCTCATTATGCTAGGATTGTTGTCGAATGGTTAAATCAGCAATTTGGACAGAATTGGATAGGTCGAAATGGTCCCGTGTTATGGCCACCAAGGAGCCCTGATTTAACAATGGCTGATTTCTATCTTTGGGGTCGTTTGAAGCAAATAGTTTATGCAAATAATATTCCTCCGAACGTAGAAGATTTAAAGGAGAGGATTAGAGACGCTGTGACGTCTTTAACTCTCGAAGAAATTTGAAGAAGTTATAGGGAATTGCGCCGACGGCTAGAATTGTGCGTTGAAAAGGGCGGTGAATGGATTGAGTAAAATAGTTATTAGTTATATCATTTTTGTTTTTGAGTTTATGAAATTAAAATCTACTGACTTGGCCGTTTCGGGACATGCAAAAACTTTTATTAAGAATACATTTTTGTTGTAAAATGCAAAATAAAGAAGTTTTCCCTCTTTGAACCTCGATCCGTGGACATACTGTATATATAAATATTAAAAATTAATTGAACGGGTGAGCGGTCTGTCAAATAAAAAAAACTTATTTATAACACTCTATATTTCATAACGATTTGTTATTTCTTCAGGAGTTCAATTAAGAGTTAAAATCTAGCACTTGAGCTATTAAGGGCTGTAGTTTCAAAGACATCGGGAAACCCTAAGTTATATTAAGGAAGCAGATGTTAATATTTTTGCCTGTAGTCGGCACTTGTTGCAAATTAATTGCATTTTCGCGAAGTAAGTCTTCTTAAATTAAATTAAATTTTAAAGATAATATTTACTTATAAATAAAATGAATAATTTCTAAGTGACCATATGAAAGGCAAAAGTAATTAATCCTTAATCTCGTAAAATGTATTAGATTTTTTAAAAAAGTTTTATTTAAAACTATTACTAGATATGCCGTAAATATTTTTGATTTTATTTCATAAAGTAATGTGGCAAAGAAAAAATTATTGAGTTGGTCCGACAGCTGCAAACTTTTTGTACAAAGTCATCAGAAGTTTCAAATATTTATTTCACACAGTAGTATTGGATGTAATATTTAACCAATAATTGTCTTCGTATAGTCACCAATTAAGCGTTTTCTAGGGAATTTATTGAGCAATTAGCAAGAAGATTCCGATTTTAACACATTGAGCGCCACGTCAGTAATTTATATTGACACTATAAACACTTATATCTATTTGATGTTATTTTCCTTATTTAGATCCTTGCCTGTATATGTAACTGAAGTTGTAGTCAAGTTTATATTACGATGTGACAGTTGCGTCTTAGTAAATTACTAGTAAGTACGCCTCTTTTACTGGATAGGTATCAAAGAAATTATTGAACCTCTTATACATAAAAATAGAAATGTCACTGGCATTTTTTTCATTAAAGGTAGTTTTATTTCGCAACACCTCACTGATGTTCTTCAGTTGTTGATAGCCCGTATTTTTTGACAGCACTGCGTTTAATTTATTAATGAAACAATTTCTCTGGAGTTTAACTAAACGTTTAACTACTATATTTTTTACGGGCGGATGTAAACTGGGCACCAAGCAATGGATTTACCTTCCCTGCAAAAAGAATTGCTTAATCCTACAGGTAATCTAGGTACCAGTACCGTTCGGGTAATGTTCGCTTTAAAGCTTAAAGCAAGAAATTAGACGTTAATAAATTAAGGAATTTCCTAATGACCAAATAGATTATTTCAAATGAATTTTTATTTGTACATCTATTGTGGGCGGGCCTCTATTGTATTATGCTATAATATATTCTATTCTATATATTCTATATTCTATATATAAGGAAACATTTCTATCTTGTTTGCGGCGTTTGCTTAAAGTAAGAAATTAGATCCGCTTCTCAGTCTTGAGTTTTGTTGCACACTGATAAGAATTATGGAGGTCTCTTTCGTGGACAGTAACAACGGAAAATGTTTGCTAGTGGTTAACAAGTACACCTTTTCAAAACAGAAAGTGTTGAAGACTGGCGAAGTGTTTTGGCGTTGCACAAAAGACTCCTTAAATTGTCCCCCAAAAGTGTTTACGCTTGGTGCAGAAAATTTAGTGAGCAGAAGCCAGCTAGAACATAATCATGAACAGAATCAGAGTAAATTAAACCGAAAAGTGATTTCAAATGCGTGTAAACGTAAAGCCGTTGATGATATTTCCGAAAAACCAGCGAAAATTATTCGTCATGAACTAGGAACAGGGAACATGAACATGAACTAGGAACAGGAACTGCCGGAAACAATTACGATATTTCACTTATATCAGAAGAAATTTGTACAATGCAAGGAGAAAATTTCTTCCTGGGCCGTTACCACAAAATAAGACAGAAGTCCATGATATAGTGGAAGCTGCTAATGTTAAAACAAGCAAGGATGAAAGTTTAGTTTTTATAAACTGTCCAGTGAGCAATATCATAGTGTTTTCTTGTGAAACGAATGTTAGAAGTTTATGTGGAATGCGTAAAGTGTACATGGACGGTACATTTTCGTACTGTACAAAATATTTTTTACAATTATTTACAATCCACGGACTTAATAATGGACATTATATTCCATTGATGTTTTGATTGTTCCCTGATAAACGCAGTGAAACGTATGCAACATTATTTGAAATGCTAACAAAAGAAATCTTTCGACGTCACTCTACAATATTACGACCAGCTGAAGTTTTTGTAGATTTTGAGAAAAGCATTCACGCAGCGGTTCGCGCTATATGGCCATCAACACAAATCTGTGGTTGTCGTTTCCATTTGCACCAATCGTGGTTCAGGAAAATCCAAAGTTTGGGTTTAACAGCAGAATTTAGGAACACAGATTCCGAAGTAGGAAAATGGCTGCGATATACATGTGGATTAACGTATTTGAATCCTGACGAAGTAGGCGATTGTTTCGCCTTAGATTTGTTTGCCGAAAAACCTGCTCGTGCACAGGCTGACGAATACGCCGATTATTTATTGGAGACATACATAGAAGACGATGCTCCTTTTCCTCCACATATGTGGGCTACTGCAACTCCATCGATCACTAACACCACAAACGCATGCGAAGCGTTTCATTCCAAACTAAATGAGTCATTTTATTCAACACATCCATCTATTTATATTTTTATCGAAAAGCTGAAGGAATTTCAAATAGACACTTATGTTAAAATTCAAAGTGTACACCCACCAGCAAGAGTTAAAGACACACGCGCAAAACAAAAATTAAGAACTTTAAATGAACTGCGTGAACAACTAAATAATGGAACAATATCACGATTACACTTTGTGAAGTGTATATCATTTTATTCATCAGTTTGACTTCAAATACACTATTTTTTTATTATAGTTTTTATATAATTAAGTATTTGCTTTTATTATTGTTTTCATATGAGTACATATTTTTTATTTTCTATCTTTTTGCTGTACTTCAACTTGAAATACACTATTTCTATATTATTGTTTTTGTTTGCTTTATACGGTGCCCAGTTTACATAGACCCTCTGCGAGTACATTTTTAGCTAGTGCCCGAATTACCAACAAGATTAAAATTGCAGGTAGGTTAGTGCCCAATTTACATCCAGCCTTTTTTACAATGTCAATGCTGTGTTGTAAAGATAATCCTTTAATTTCTAGCATAGAAATTACAATCGAAATGTACGCCAGATTAGCTCGAATAAAAATGAGATCTTCTAGAACTTTCGTTTTTCTCAGAACATTATGTGCTTCTACAATGGACTACGCTTCTTCAGAGTCGAATTCATCAACAATTTTCTTCAGAATTTCATAATGTTCAGCGTAATATACAGGAGCGCAGAAACCTAATTTTTTTTTAACATCGATTCATTTGGAGTATTTCTTGTTGAATTCTTTTCCATAAAGTGGCCAAAAACTTCATTCTTTTATTTAGCTAACCGAATGTCAGCGCAAGTAAAATCCATACAAAGTTCTTCACCGAATACCCTGCGTTTAAGTCCATGCCGGAGTAAATTAGAAATTAGCACTTGTCCTTCGTTATTTTCCCTTTTGCGATTGTTATTGCTTGCATGTTTTCCGGTTTGAAGATACTGAGTGACTCGAAACTTTTTTGTGGCCGTATTACATTCCTTCACAAATTTATTTAAAATTGAACTTGCGCACTTTTTTTTCTTTTAGGATCTTGATGGATGTTAATACTATTGTAACAAGTACGCAACTAATATAGATTGCTGGAATGTAAAAGGACCTGGTAAAATTAAGGAAATCCCCGCTATATTTAATTCGCGCTGCTCGATTACCTTGGTAATCCCCAGTAATCCTCTTAATATTTCCAAATATTGTGATTTCAAAACACTAACTATTGTGTTGGTTGATTATAGTAAATCCAGCTTTAATTTTCTATTCACTTCACCTAGCTATTCAATGGTTTAGCAGATTATTTAATTGTCTGCTATAAAATGTTAGTTAGGCAGTTAATGCCTTTGTGCTAAAAAGTTTTAAGAAATACTAACCGGTAGACATACAAACAACAAACAATCCCAAAAGTGTAATTATACTAATAAGAATTAAATATTAATGTGAAGTCATAGACTGTTTTAAAATAATAGTTTGCTGAAAAAAAAGGTCAAATATGCATTTATAATGAAAAGAGTTCAAAATATGCAATTATACATAACAACAACTAAAATATGCATTTGCACTTATGCAAATTCATAATTATCCGAAGCCTCGATCAATGAAAAGTCTGTTAAAAATCATTGACGTTGGCCTAGAAATTAAACTAGATTTACAAGGGTCAAATTGTTATTTATATACAATATTGCCAGAAATTTTTCACCCGATATCCCCGTCAAGACTTAAAAAAATCCCAATTTTTCCCTAGGCGACAAAAAAAATATACAAATTTCTTTTTATTTGTGTAAAAAGACTCATGAGTAAGTAAAATTTATTTTGAATGAAGCGAATAACTCCAACTTTTAGTCCTACACTTGAATTCACTTTTTACTGGAAAGGACGAAGTAGGGGGCACGGGGAAAGTTGACTTTCTTGGTTTCGAAGTGTTAAAATTAACGAAATCATATATATATATATATATATATATATATATATATATATATATACAGTGAGGTTCAAACTTAGATTAAGCTATGTGAACCGGTCTTAATTTTGACAGGTTTAGTGACAGCACCGAAATGTATGGCATTTTAGAAACTAGACTTCAGTAGAATTTTCACCATGTCTCAGTACACACTAACCGAGCGTTCTGATATCGTAGAATTATACATTGAAAATCAGAAGTAAATTATTTTGACTCAACGTAAATTTCGTGTAAAATTTCCTGGAAAAAAAGCACCTAATCCGAATACAATTCGAGCATTATAGTCAAAATTCAAGTCCAGTGGTGTGCTAAGTAATGTGTTGCGTGGCACTATACAGCGCAGAGCACGGTCGAACACAAACATCGCCATCGCACAGGATCTTTTAGCTGTGAGCCGAAATGTGTCGACTTCGCGCCATGCTCAGACATTGGGCATCAGTAAATCGTCAATGCGACGCATCTTACGGTATTATTTAAAGTTGTTCCCGTACAAAATACAAATGGTGCACGAACTGAAGCCGGGAGACTACCCCAGACGATTGGAATACGCTAAAACGATGCGAAATTTGGAGAGAAGTGAAGATGATTTTTGGAACAAAATCATCATGAGCGACGAAGCACATTTTGACTTGAATGGCAACGTAAACAAACAGAATTGTCGTATTTGGGGCGACACAAATCCAGAACAATATCGTGAGCAGCCTCTCCATGACAAACGAGTGACAGTTTGGTGCGGAGTGTATTCGGATTGCATCATTGGGCCGTTCTTTTTCGAAGATGACGATGGCGAAGCAATTTCGGTGAATGGTGCCCGTTATCGGGCTATGGTGAACGATTTGTTGCGTCCAGAGATCGAGAACAACGGCCTGGAAGACAACTGGTTCCAGCAGGATGGTGCTACAGCTCATACATCTCGTCTAACCATCGAATTGTTGAACGAAATGTTCCCAGGCCGTTTAGTGTCAAAAAATGGTGATTTCTTCTGGCCGCCGCGATCACCTGACCTGACGCCACTGGACTTTTTTTGTGGGGATATTTGAAGGGAAAGGTGTATGCTGACCAGCCAAAGATTCTCGAAGCGCTCAAACGTAATATTCGACGAGAAATCGTTGCCATATTGACCGCAACATTGAAAAAAGTCATGGAAAGTTCCAAAAAACGAGCCCAACTTTGCATCAAAGAAAAAGGCAAATATTTGCGCGATATCATATTCCACTGATGATGTAAACAAATTGTATTGAGCCCAACTTTATAATAAAACCGGTCATACTTAAATTTATTGCGTATTTTTTTATTTACCGACAAAAAACATTGCTTAATCGAGTTTGAACCTCGCTATATATATATATATATATATATATATATATATATATATATATAGTTAAAAAATCATAATTATAACTGCAACACGTTGTAGTGCTAAAAAATAGTATATGGTAAAATAATAATTGCATGCAGTTGTCACATGTTGGATGCGTCAAAAATACAACGTGTTTCAAAAAGAATTACATCTAGTTGTCCATGAAATGCGGATATAGATTAAATGGTATGAAGGTTATCTACCTGTCACTGTCAAAATTTATCATTGAGAGATATGGTGATGAAATTAATATCAAGTAAAATTAGATTATTAATTTATTTAATAGGAAAACTTTAAAGATGGGATGTTAATCAAACAACCAAGGTAAATAACTAATTTGTAGAAATTTTAATTATTATAATTAATAACAAGTGTTCAAAATGGTCACCATTCTGTTGAATGCATAATGCAATACGGCGTTTCACGTTGTCAAAAATATTCTGCAATACATTTGGTGTTATTTCATTACATTTAATTGCTTGTCTTATATACTTCATTTTTTAGTAATTCGAAAATAGAAAAATCTAACGGAGTAAGATCTGATGACCGCGCAAAAACCTGTGTCTATAACTCGATGAGGAAAGTAATCTTCTAAAGGCGTTAAATTTTCAGTTGTATGTGCAGAAGCCCCATCTTTCTGTAAGTAACCCCCATTGAAGTCGTCTCGTTGCACTTGAGTTAAAAATGGTGTTAATAACTGTTCTCAGTATCGTTGGCTATTAATGTTATTGTGAAAAAATATTGGTCCTATTTTTCTACGACGAAACACAGCTAACCATACTCTAACTTTAACAGGATGTAAATGAACTTCGATGTGATTGTTTAGATTGTTTATAGACCATGCTCTGTAATTTTGTTTATTTACAAACCCGCTTAAGTGAAACCATGCTGCATGCATGAAAGAAGTTGCAATAATTAAGCCTACTAGCGTGATCTCTAGGTAAGATCTGTTGAGCAATCGATACTTTGTACGGATACATATTGCTATGGATTTTTCCCTAAATTATATTTTAAATTTATTTAAAAATAAATGTACATTGTTTTTGGATATCTGTGTATATCCGTTATATTTAGATAAAATATGTGTAAGCAAAAACTAGATTTTTGAAGGTCTATATGTGAAAGCGAACGTTGTGACGATATTGAGGGGGAGACGAAGTTATATATTTAGACAAGAACGTTCTTTTTCTTTTAAATATATATATATATATATATATATATATATATATATATATATATATATATATATATTTAATTAAATTCGGGTTGAATTTATTGAGTTAATTAGTTGTTGGTGTTTGATTTTCAATTCACGTATATTCGACGAGATTGTATTCTCTTAATTTTGATAGTATTTGATTAAACAACGTTTTTCTTGTCAACGTGTCTCCTATATAATTTTTTATGTAAGTAAAGATATATATTTATAAGATATTTTATTAATTCAAAGAGTTTTTCAAGATTCTATATGAATTGTATTAATAATATTAGTTAAGAGTCTTGATTAGTTGAGATAAATGATAAAGAATATTTTTAAAATTTCTACGTAAAAAAATATATTTGTAAAATTTTATTCGTTTGGAGTTCAAGGGAAATTTTTTTTGTTACATGTGAGCTCGCATGTAGTAGATTTTTGATCGTGTTTTCAAGTTTGTTTATACTATGTTGTTCTCTGGGGAGAAATTAAAAATAAACTTTGTTATTTTAATTAAGTTGATCGGAAGTCATTAGAGGAAGTTTTAATTCACTTAGCGGTCATATTCAGTGAATTGTTTTACCTCAGAAGTTGTATATTGTTAAATACACAATCTTTATACTTTATATAGATAGATTTTTTTTTTTTGTTTTTTTTTGTATTAAATATTTATTTAAATTTTATATTGTGCTCGTTTAATTTAATAAACCTTTTACTGCGCATTTATTATTTAATTTATTTATTTATTTATTAATTTATTATTATTTAAAAGAAGTAAATTATTAAAAAGATAACTATCATATTTGTCAAGTACGTTTGATTGGCGCCTAGTAATATTCCAGTTCCACGTTTCCGATTGGAACCCTGAGAAGAAAGAAGTCTCATTGTTGGATATCAACTGGCTGAGTATCCTAGTTGGGTAGATTAGTTGTGGATGGTGGTGCAGTAAATATATAAACCACAATTCATAGCAATATGTAAACGACGCTTAAAAATTCTATGAACGGTACTAGAAGATACGTTCGTTTAAACTGATAAACGACGAACTGCTGAATGTGGGTTTTCTCCAACAAGGTTTTCTACGTGTTCAACAATATTTTGCTGTGTATATGGTATACTAGAACTTTTGCCTTTTAATACAGATCCTGTAGCCTGAAACATCTCCACGACTAGACGAATGTGATGATGTAAAGCTGTATTATCTACAACTTTATTAGGACTCTGCATGTGAAACTGTCGCTTACATTTCGCGTAGGAATATTACCATTCTCCATTAATAAATTGTGCACTTCGGAAATATGCTTCAACAATAAAAATATTTTCTTGCAATGTGTACATTAAAAAATATTTGTAAGAAGAAATTATATTGCTAGTCACAAAATGACAAATGTCAAAATGACATTAGATAAATAGTTAGTTATAAATAAAAGGCAAGTGGCTTATAATAATTTGCAAGTACTAGTTATTCAGTGCCTACTGAGATGAAGTTCGATGAAACATTTTGTTTTGTAAACTGAAATTATGAGGTTGTCATAAATATCACATAATCAAATTAAAAAAATATATTATAAATCTCAAATACGTAAGTTTTTTAAACGAAATAGTATATTAAAAAACAAGTTTCATAAGGCACCATTTTGCCGCACGAGATCAGTTTAGAAAACGAGCCGCGATAGCGGCGAGGCCTTATGAAACGAGTTTTTTATACTATTTTTTCTATTTTGCGTTTTTTATATTAATAAATTGCTTAAATTGAAATTATTTAATTTGAAAGTTCAGAGTTTAATTTTTATATAAAGCATGCAGTTGGTCACATTGATACTTGACATTTTCAAATTTAAATCTTGCTATCCGCGAAGTATATTATATTACATATTATTTATTCATTTTCGTTAACATTACTTGATATTTCATTTAAAAATATAAACATGAGTGACATAGAAACATACATATGTTGTTGTCAATTGTATACAACATACGTTGTTTGTGTAAAATACGGACATATATCATATCTGTCAAATGAACATAAATTCTTAAAATCAAATGACAGGAATGATATTTATTTCTGTATTCGAACAACGCCAACATTGAAAAATGAAAAAAAGTGTATCGAAATGAAGCTCATTTCGATACTGTTTTGGGTTTCATAATGAGTTCATTTCGAACGCAAAATAGAAAAATTGAATTTCCACCTTTCTAAGTTTTATATTTCCGCATTTTCTTTGTTTACTTTAATTTAGTTAATATAATTCAAAATTCAAATCCAGTTTCCAATATTTTTTTTTAAAACGTTATAAAGTTTAATTTCTGATTATATTATACTTTTTTTATGTACTCTTAACTCTTAATTAACTTTTAAATTACTTTAAATAAACTGTGTTACATAAAGTAACCTATTATAAAATTCCAACGTAAACATTATTTTACAAGCTGTATAACTTTTATTTATTCTGAATCTTTTCCACCTGCGCAATTATGTCCACTAACAGTTTGTTAGCCAACACATTAGGATGGTTTGCAAGTCTTTCCGTTGTTGATCACTTTTTTAATACGAGATTTTTAAATTAAATATTTGTCAATATTTAATTTAAATTTCAATTTAATTCTGTTAAGAGACGAGGCAGAATATACAGCTCAACTTACACACGATTATTCCATGATTGATGAGGTGTTAAATAAATTAAGAATGGATAAAGTATTAGAAAAATTAATTCAAGTTCTTCTAATAAAGCGTCACAGTTTAATGGTACTAGAAATCATTGGATCTATGTGATTAATAAATGTTATTCCGAACTCCTTTTGCCATGTACACACGCTCCACTGGATAACTACCAAGTAATAAGTTTAATAAGTCTAAGCTATTACTGAAACCTTTCTAGAAAAATAAAAAATTCAACACTTGACGAGGTGTTATTAAGAAAGACAATAAAAACATTATAGATACTTCCGGAGAATATATCTCGGGAAGAAATTGGGAAATTGAAATCACAATAGTTCCAAAAACTAATTTGTCATAATTATGGTACTCTATTTTTTTCATTAGCAAGCATTACTTATTTCAATTAAAAGAAAAACAGAGTGAAGCTTATTAAAACAGAATTAAAAGGATTAACGGTTATAGTTAATAAGAGCTTACAAGCGACTTCAAAAAATAAAATACTGTTTATGGATAAATTATTCCTTCTTAAATTCTTTTCTTTAAATATTTCTTTTATAAATCACTTGACGCAATTTTTTTATTAGTAAATAAAGTATTTCTATTCCATCCATATTCTGAAATTGAATGTTATGAAGCAAAATTCATTAAATTTCACTTTCTACCTTATTTACGAATATTAGTCACATATTTATAGTTCAGTGGTATTTGAGTACTTTGACCTGCGCAAGGGGATTATAGCAATTTTCGGACGGTTCTGTTGAAATTTTCATTGTACAGTCGTTGCAAGAAAATCGTTAGTGCAATTGCAGTTAAAGCGGCAGGCTAAACAAAGGACTCCCGAAAAACTAGGCAAACTAGACTCTGAATTATATAGTAAAACTATATGCGTCTGTCTAGGTAAGACCCAAACTTTCCCGCGGTCCGTACAATGGCCCGTTTGTGGATGCGGCGACAAGGGGTTGCTTCTTGACATGGGGTAGTTGTCGGATTTAGGTACCTGATAACGTGTGTGCACTTACCTATAAAAATGCAGTGGCGTACACTAACAATCAATATATACTTTAATATTACTTTATCTGTAATTGATATAGATATCTTTCTTTTTTTTTGTAACAGGAATAGAAATTTTACAATTTTTCATATTGACAGGAATATCGTATAGGTCACAAAGTTCAGACTGGTGTTGATAAGTAGTTATAAACCATAAAGTAAATATGCATTAATCATAGGATCCACGTTATGAATAATGGAATAGAATTATTCGTTTGGAATCTCTTAACTTTAATTTAACATACTTCACAGTATGTTTCAGTGTTTATTATTTTTGTTTAATATATTTAAGGCTAGTTATGTAATAATAAACAATTGCTATTTAAATTCAACGATATTTTTAGTTTTAAATGATTTTACAAAGTTTTTTTTTTATTAACAAATTGCTGTTCTAGTTTTGTATTTCTTTGAATGTTTCGGTCTTAATATATATTTTTAAATTATTTATTAAAAAATACGATAAAGACAGTTATATTACTTAACGTTTCAAGTGATACAAGATAAACAATTATTTTAAAACTAACATAAACTACTTTTATAATCAAATAATAATAATAATCTTTATTGTTGTAAATTTACAATAGCCAATTTCTTAATCACCACAGTATATACAAAAAAAATTAAAAATAATTAAAAACAACAGACATAATAAAAACAAGATAGACAAACAATACAGGCTATATATAATAAAAACTAATACATATCTGATATCACACAGTAGTTTAAAGCAACACAGAAAAATCACAGGTAAAATATTCCTCAACAGTATACAGGTACTGATCCACAAGCCATTTCTTCATTACAGCATGGTATTTTCGGCAATCTTTTATTTCACTTGGCAGCTTGTTGTTTAATTTAATCCCCAAATTGTTCGTACTTAATTGGGTTTTATTTATCTTATTAAATGGGATTGTAATATCTCTTCCATTTCTAATGTTATCATTTTTTTAAGTAAAATTAAAGTTTTTTGCTTTTCATGGATATAATCAAGACACGAAACTACGAATAGAAATGGTACAGTCAGTATTTTGTGGTATTTAAATAGATTTCTGCAACTGTTTCTTCCCAAAACTCCTCTTAAGGCTCTGATACCATCTTTTTGTATTTTAAACACTGCTTCGGTATTGTATGTTCGACCCTGAAACTTCCCTTCCATGATCGACCCTGAAAATTGAGAAATAAGCAGTTCTTGCCGCTTCATAAGTCGCAATTAGTTTTAACCTACTAATTGTATAAACTACAATTGCTAGTCGCCGACAGAAATGGTCAATTTGGCAATTCTAGCTAATGTCGCTGGTAACATACATTACCAAACACTTAAGGGTAGGTTTTGGGTTACTTCTCACTTTTCGAGTTGTTACTAAAATCATGTCTGTTTTGTCTTCATTTAGCTTCAGAGAATTGCTGTTAAACCATTGCTTGGCTTCCGTCAGGCCATCTTCCACGTATAACGCCATCTTCTCGACTCACTTTAGACAATATCCATATGTCATCGGCAAATTTAATTACTTTACTTGCAGAAACGCTGCGAAGCAAGTCATTTACATAAATGAGGAAAAGAACAGCACCAAGAACCGATCCCTAAGGAACACCAAACTCGATGGGCATAGGTCTTGAACGGTGATTGTTCCATTGTACAACTTGAAATATATTTTCAAGATACGAACGAATCAACTTTAGCCGTTCCTCTAATTTCATATAAGTCGAGTTTGTTAATTAATGTAGAATGGACTATGCTGTCAAAGGCCTTACTTAAATCACAACTCGCCAAAACTACGTCCTCATTATCATCCAAAACTCTCGCTATATTCTCAAGCACTTTCACCATTGGTGATGTTGATTTGTTTTTTAAGTAACTATGCTGAGTCGTGCGGAACAGTCTATGTCGTTCAACAAATTGATCAATATACTTTTAATGATAATACTTATATCTTCGACATAACCGGCAACATTGATATAGGTCTATCGTTTATAATTTTCCTTCCTTATTTCCTTTGTGTACTGGCACTGCTTTAGCTGTTTTTATGCATCAGGAAAAACTTTCTGCGACAGATATTGATTGAGTAGTTGTGGTCCTTTCAAATAATCTATGCTTTTCTTCAAAACAGTGGAATTTAATGAGTGAATATCGGGGCCTTTTTAATTTTAATTGTTGTTACAATCTCCATAATTTCACTTTCACGTTGGTTGAAGAAAGATGGAGCATGTAACAATACTACTAATAGATTTGGACCCTCTATAGATGACGCCACTATACTCTCTACACTGCTAAAAAAACTATTAAAACTCTCAGGTGTGTTTACTGAGGGCTCTATATTTGATTTTTTCTGTATTCCTATTTCATTTCCTATTACCTTCCATATTGCTTCGGCCTTATTTTCGATTATATTATTAACTTTGAATATATTCTTGTCTTTTTTCCCTGTATTTTATATTCCTGTTTGAAATATTTGTATAAACATATAGCTTCTTCATCTCCAGTAAAGTCTTCTTTATTAAAGTAATTTGAAATATACTTGAATCGGTAAAACCTCACCAAATTTTGTGTAAAACAAAAACACTTTTAATGATATAAAATACTTGCTGAAACCAGACATGCTTTGTTGTGGCTCAATCTGATATGAAATGAATGGGAACATAATTAACAGTATTGTAGCGAACATAGATTCACACCGAGAAAACACATAATTTTCAGTACCCTGCCTTTCATTGCTGTGGCTATGTGGAATGAAAGAAAAAGAAGAAAAAATATGTTTTTCACAAAAAAATATTTTTTATTGTAAAGAGCTAGTAGATTGACTACATTTTTTGTTTGTCCGTTTAGTTATTTAACATTCTTAAAAACTATCCAACCTGCTATTTTAATAATGTTTCTGTCACTTGGCTTTTGACACTTTGTTGAAATTACTTCAAAAACGTCACCTTTAAAATATCTGTGTTATTTAACTTCCTTTAATGAAATTTATATCCCATATGTTCTATCTTTTCTTCATTCCTATTTTGAATAAATATAATAGTGTTGTATTCTCTTAAATATTTTATCTTGCTTTCTTGTGTATCTTTATTTTTGGATTTTATATTACTTTATTTTTAACTTCTTTCTATAACAAGTTCTCTATTCCTGTTTCCTATTATTTTTCTTTCTGTTTACACTTATTATTAAATTCCTTTTACCAATACTATTATTATTCCAGTAAGATTCCAATATTCCAATAATTTTTCGATTGACAATTTATAACAAATATATATTTTTAACATTAATACCAGCAAACTTATTCATAATATTTACTTTATTTTTTGTAATTTAATACTATTAAATGAATAAAATAGCACCTTATACATGCCCTTTGCACAATTATTACTTTTCTTTCCAAAAAATTTTCGTTGCTATCTAAAAATTAATATTTTTAGACAGTAATTTTTTTGTTTAAAAAATCCAGCGACTTTTTTAATTGTTTTTCAAATATCAATATCATTAATTGTCTCATATTTTTTTTTTAACTAACATCTTTCTGACATTTACATCTAACCTATACACATTATTTTAAGTTTTCGAATAAGACAATTCATTCAAGATAAAATCAAAGCTATTTTCCATTTTATCATTAAGATTTCATAACAATATGTAAGCGTAAATAGAGCATATGATTAGCAAACGTCACCTTGTAATAAAAACTATTACCAATACTAGAAAATCAAGTATTTGAGAAATTTTTGCCCTACTTATGTCGAAGCGCACCGAAGATTTCACCGGTGCGGAAGGTATCTCTCCAGACACACAAACACGTGTTTCATCTTACTACAGAATCATCAGTGCGCCCTACTGGAGATATACTTTTACCGAAACAGCACTCTTACCATATTACAAAAGTTATTAAGACAGAGCGCAGAAGTATAAATAACAAATTGTAAGTTCGACCTCACCCTCTACCACCCCAATTCGAGATTCAGGGTGGAACCTAACCTTGAATAATAAATGTAATAAACTAAAATTATTACTATTGCTAAACTTACCTAAAATTGAAATTAAATATATGGAAAAAACATTACTTATTCTACTTAACACAATCTAACTTAATTTCTTATTCATTAATGAATAATTATTATTGTTTCTTAATACTGACCATATTTATATTTTATATGGAAATAGCAATAGGTGTGGGTTTAGTACCACTCGATAATATCGATACATCGATGTTTCTTTTTTGATATTATTCGAACATCGATATTCATTTTTATCGATGTTAAATATCAATAACTTCGATGTTTTTCAACGATATCCCAACTCTAAGTAGCACTATATAAAAATAAGGTTAATTTGTAGTATTTTTAATGCTCTTTAATATACACAAAACAAATTCATACCCTTTGATGAAGACGTTTGTTATAATAAATGTATAACTTATTGCAACTACAATTCTTTTCGCTCTAATTCAACTTTTAAACGTTCAATTTCTATATTTTTCTGGAGCAAAATAAACTTTTTTTACAATAAATAAATTTGTTTGTATTATAGGTTATATTTACAATCCGTCCATGCGTACTGCGATTTCAAATATTTATAGCGACATTTATACAAAACCCAACTTATCTACTCTTTGGTACAAGTGTTATGTTATACTGCAATAGATTCCAAATTTTAATTAAAATTAGGTACCCACTAGGGAATGCAATGCCGGTATACCGGCATACCGAAAGCCGGGATACCGCCCAAATTTTTGGCGGTATCGATACCGGTATTCACCTTAAAAATACCGGTATTTTCGGTATTGAAACATTTGCGCTAGTTGATACACGTTATACGGAAGCTTGATTCGGGGAATCTACCATTTACTTAGAATCTGTTGGAAGGTATATATATTTTTCAATACAGTGGTAACACTGCCTATTATATGTAACACTGGTTAACCATAGTAATAGGTTACTTCCCTTCTTTCTGTTCTACTTTTGTACTCGTTATATATGTGTGTCTAAATTTATGCGATTCAATAAACTTTTCTTTAAATTAAATATTTCTTTTTCTTTTTATGTTTTTTGTTTTTCTTTGCTGCCTAACGCACCTGCTAACAGAATCAAATGAGATCCCGTCCACTGTAGCTAAAGGCTGTAAGTTCAGTGCGGAGTGTTTTTTCAGTACGTAGACACAAATTGAGAGTAAAAGTTGTTAGTTTTGTGCTTGTGCAATAATTAATATATGTAAGTAAATTTGGTAGTCCTAGAGTTTAAGAACCATGAAATATGTGTATCCTAGATAAGATTAAATAAATATTTGTCTTGTAAATTGAGCAACTAATATGTTGCTCGATTTGCAACATTTTGCAATTACGTTTTGTTCTCAAAAATATCTAAATGCACTGGTGAACGATATTAGTGTTAATTTTGATTGTAAATTTATGTACAATATCCAATAAATATATCCAATTATATACATAAACGTCAGCACTATTAAATATGCTGCAGATAAATAAATTTCCTATTAATAAAACTTATTTTATGGTTCCTTAATAACTTAGATTTACTTTTTTAAAATTATTAATTAATTAAAATAATTGTTTTAGAATCAAAAGTATGAATTCGGAATCCAATATATTTCAAGAACACAAAAAAGGGAGCGACGTTAATTCGGTTTGGCATTATTATTTACTTGCTAAGCAAGGCCAAGTAGCAAAATGTAAGAAATGCACAAAAGAAATCAAATGTCAGGGAGGATCCACAAGTGGCCTTCACACCCACTTAAAACTCGACATAACATAAATTTAAAAACTAAAAGCGACGTAGCAGCAGATAATGAAAATGATGCGTCTTGTTCTAGTCAAAAGCTACCAAAAACATTAAATTATTATTTTCAAAATCAAAAGATTTTTTATATGTTATGTGAAATCCAGGCTCGTATGGTTGCACGTGATGGACTACCATTTAAAATTTTCTGCTCTTCGGAGGATATAAGAAAAGGGCTACATGCAAGAGGATATAATGATCTACCAAAATCAGCTGCAACAATAAAATCTATGATCACTGAATATAGCAAGAAGATAAGAATTGAAGTTATTAAAGAAATGTCTGATTTAAAATCGAAAGGCAACCGATTTAGCTTAACATTCGACGAATGGACTTCGGTTCGCAATTGGAGGTATTTAAACATAAACGTACATTCTACTGGAGGATATATACGGAACATTGGACTAGCCCGTTTACATGGAAAAGTGCCAACGGAAAAATGTTTGGAGATTTTGAAAATAAAATTACATGAATTTGATCTCAACTTAATAAATGACATTGTTTGTATATCGACAGATGGTGCGTCAGTTATGGTAAAACTCGGACATTTGATTGAAGTCGAACATCAGTTATGTTTTGCACATGGCATCCACCTAGCTGTTAGAGATGTCCTTTACAAAAACAACTCCAGTTTAGTGACTGTTGATGCTGAAATTGAACCAATTGAATCCCAATCTAGCGATTGTGATAGTGATGTAGATGATGACAATGACATAGAAACTGACAATGAAGAAGATAAAAAGATTTCAGATGATGGTGTTGCCCTAGAGTTTGGATCTGTTGACACTGAAATAAATTTGAATTATGCTAATTTATCCCCGCTGGTAACAAAAATTAGAAGTGTCATTAAAATTTTCAGAAGATCTCCAACAAAAAATGATCAATATTTACAAAAATATGTAAAACTACAATTTGGAAAAGAATTGAATTTGCAATTGGATGTCATAACACGATGGAATAGTTTACTTATTATGTTGGAAAGGTTTTACCAATTACGGTATTGTGTCCAAAAAGCATTAATTGATTTAAAATCAAACATAGTCTTTTCCGAAGAGGAGTTTCTATTAATTTCTGAAATCATTGATGCATTGTCACCAATTAAATTAGCAGCCGAAGCCCTATGCAGAAGAGATTCTAATCTTCTTGTTGCAGACGTGACGTTTAAATTTATGATTGACATGCTTGTTGCACAAAAAAGTAAAATAAGTATTGAATTGATAAATGCTCTGAAGTATAGAATAATGCAAAGACGAACAAACATATCTCAAATTTTGCAATATTTACACAACGTTTCACAAAACGAAATCGAAACGGATACAGACTTATGTCCTAAACTTAAAAAAGGTTCTATTACAAAAATATTGATTCCTCTTATAAAACGCCTAGGAGTTAAAAGTAATGAACCAGACAGTGAAGATTTTGATCTTGGAGATGAAGATACACCAGTTACATCTCTCTGCGCTGTTAATACTGCAACTGTTTCATTAAAAAACAAATTAGAGAATGTGATTAACAAAGCAATGACGAATGTTCCAAACCTAAAGAAACAAAAAAAAGATTAGAAATAGAACATAAACTTAAAAAAGAATTACAATTTTTTGAAGAGCATGGAATTAGGGGGGTGCATCTATCTAAAGCTTGCTTATGAATACTTGTTAACAATACCACCAACAAGTGTCGAGCCTTTTCGGCTGCTCAACATATAACCACAAAAATAAGATCGAGGTTAGACGACGGTACGTTGGATCATATATGTTTTTTGAAATCAAATTTCAATTTGCATCAAAAATAATAATCACTTGTACGAATTAATGTAATATATATTAAAAAAGTTGGATTTAATTTTGTTAAATTATTCTTAAAAATAAATGTTTTGTTGTTTAGTTGTGTTTGACATATATTTGTACTACCCCTAAATAATAACATAACCTATAGTAAGTAAATTTTAATTTTGGTTAAATTTTTTAAAATAATACTAATACCGGTAAAATACCGGTATTACCGGTTCAAAAAACGAAAATACCGAAATACCGGTATCGAAAATTTTTAACGGTATTGCATTCCCTAGTACCCACTGTAGAACGTTTAACTAGAAATTAACTAAAGTTTAACCACATTTAGGTTATTTAACGGTATAATTGACGGGTGAAAGTGTATTGTAGAACCGGACCTAAGTTAACTAAGTTTCGTATAAATTTTAGCAGAAGTAAAAAAGAAGCTCTTGTTATATTTTACAGTATTTTAAAAGTTAATCATTTAGAATTTAGGTTTAAAAATTTCTTTAAATTGTACTCCTAATGAAGTAATAAATAAATCAGGAAATATTGAATGTAATGAACAAATGAGTGAATTACTTAATAACAACAGATCACATACCTTGCATTTTTTTCCCGTTCGTCCTAATAGGTACTGTCGATATTTCCCTTCCTTTACATACACGTATCTGAATAAACAGTTTTAAGACTTTAATTGATTGCATATAACTTATAACACTAAACACAATACACGACGCTTATAATGAACAATCAATGTTAATATATGTATTCAGGCTTGTTATAATTTAAAATTTTGGTATTTGGATTTGCTATGTAAGCTACGTAAACAATGAAAAAGTGTTGAGACCATAAATTATGGAAAGATTTGTTATTACACTTCTGGACAAAATTAAGGGACCACCAAATAAATCTGAAATAACTTTTTCCAATTTACAAGTTATTTTTAATAGACTTTTCACATCATAATTCACATTCATAATTTGACGTTTATTAAACACGATTCAAATAGTGTGGCATGAAACAATTAACAATAGCAAGACATTCTCTGCTAGGAAACGAAATGTCAACAAAAAGGCCTAATAATTGACACCTTTTTAAATTATTTAATTAATAAAGCGTGTTTTTTTTTGTGTATAAAATTGGTGAATTTGTTTGCATTAAGTTAATTTAAATATTCCTGGATGCCATTGCAGACCAGAAGAAGTATCCCAAATGATTATTCTTCTTCGTGAAGGATATTCAAAAAGAAAAGTTGCTGGAATTCTAAATACCAACGAATCTGTGGTACAAAGGGCCGCAGCACGGTTCAGAAGCATAGGTGGTTTCAAAACAAGACGCGGACAAGGTGCTAAAAGAAAAACAACACGCAGAGAAGATCGCTAAATCGAACTTCAGAGTTTAAGAAAACAGTTTGTAACACCTCGTGAGTTAAAAAATGATCTTCGATTAGCCACTGGAAAAGAAATTTCTACTCTAAAATAGTAAGATGAAGACTGAAAAAAGTCAATTTGTCTGCTAGAAAACTAGCAACCGGTTCAATGCTCACAGCTACGCACAAAATCATCAAGGTTGCAGCGAGGGGCAGTGGAACTGCGTTTTGTTTTCGAACAAATCCAGATTCCTCCTAAACGGGAATGATCGCCGTGTTCGTGTCATACGAAGACCAGGCGAGCGATTTGCACCATGTACCATTCGAGAATTTGACAAATTTTTTAGGGGGTCTTTAATGGTTTGGGCTGGCATACAATCTAATGGTCGTACATAAGTTGGTTTTGATACGAAATGTATTGCTAACAACAATGAGATATAGAGACGAAATTATTGTACCCCATGCTGAACCATTTGCCGAAAATTTCGACAATGGATTCATTTTTATGCAAGCCAATGCCAAACCTTATATAGCTAACATTGTCACAGCTGCGTTGAGAGATGCAAGTATCCATTGTTTAGAGTGGCCGGCCAAAAGCCCTGACCTCAATCCTATTAAGCATCTGGGATCAATTGGGCAACAAAATTAAAAACGCACCGGCACCGCCACTGACATACTTGTTAAAGAATAAGAACAGATACCTCAAGAAAGAACCTGAAACTTAATCTCAAGCATGCCAAGAAGATTAGCAGCGTGTATTGCTGCAAGAGGAGGGCACACGCCCTATTAAAAATGTTACTTTTGTTAATTTATTACAAATTATGATTTCCATGAAGTCCATGAAAAGAGAATTCGATATTTTAGTTTAATTTTTGACTTGTTTTCTTCAAGTCCATAAAAGTAAAGTTTGTTAATTTTAATAGACCCTAAATCAACAAAACTCTAGCGAAACACTTGAATTTATAAATGTATTATTATTATTATAATTATATATTTATTCGTTTCATTAAATTTCGTTATCTTGTTTTAAATTTATATATATAGTATATTACAAAAACATTGAAATGCAATAATAAATTTCTTTCAAAAATAAAGGAGCTTTTAAAGAAATTATTTCTAGATTTAACATTTAATTAAAAAAATTAAATATAAGAAAACTTTAGACAAATTTAAATAAAGCCAATATTTAAAAGTTTTAGTTTGGATAATAGGCCAGGAACACCTCCTGAAATAATGGTTGTCAACCAGGTGAACATATAAATTTAATAACTTTTCCTTGATGTATAATTCGGAGAAATAAGGTCGGAAAATTGAAGAGGCACGGACAGTTGTAAATAAAAATTTTTGAAATAAATCAAATATATTTTATTAGATGTTAATTACTTTGTCTTCTTATATTGTCAGATCAAAGAAATTATTGATTATTTAGAATAAATATCATATCTAAGTTCAATTTTGTTTCAACTGATTTTTGAAATTTTGTATATTCTGTCATCGGTTTTAAAATAGAATTCCTTTATTATAATAATTCAAAAGACTAATTAGTTTTTAAACTTTCTTACTACATATATAGTATTGCTCTTTCAGGTTCTCATCATTAAAATAGAATAAATACCATTGATAATTATAAAAAATAATAATAATTAATTAGAGTCAATAGAGTTGAAATTATAATTTTACATATACAATAATATCATTGTCGTAGACATTTGACGAATTTAGCAGGTAAAGAATAATAGGATAAAGCTGGAATTTTACATAAATTTACGTTATATAAGATTTTACACGTCCAATCAGTATTGTTGTAATAGGACCCTGAAAGTCTAAGAATTACCTAAGCTTTCTCTCGTTTATTTATGAAAGAAAATTCAGGTAATTTACTTGAATGCCGAAGTAAATACGCAAGGAAGGAAAGCCACAAGCAAGAAAATTACAGAAACAAGGTATAACTTTCTAGTAACCGAAACGGCTTGGGCATGTATTAGTTATTAGCAGAAAGCGGACACGAGCGATTAATGATTCATAGACAATAGGCGTCTGCCTTGTATTCGCAATAGGCATGTTTCTGTAAGCGATCCGTGAGTTTCGAACAATTTGATACGTGTGGTCAACTGCATAAGTGGCACATACCTACATATTGCTATGGATTTTTAATTAAAAATAATTTAATTTAAAAATGTTCATATTTTGTGAGATCATTTGTATATTGAAAATGTATTTAAATTTAAAAATGGAAAAAACTGGTTATCCGAGGTGGCTCTCATAGAGAGGCCGAGGTAAATTATGGGCGACCAAAATTATAGTTTGAACTAGAAGGTTGCTTGGTGAGATATAATTAAATATATTTAATTAATTCGGTTAATTGATTGATAAGTGATTTATAGATGTATTAGAGAGTTTTAGAGATACATTCTCGTATGTTATTTGATGTTTAAATTGATTATGCACCTTCTTTGTTTTTCGTCTCCATTTTAATTTTTGTAAGTATTAAATTTTTATGTCATAAATATTTAAATTATATTTCCATTGTATTGAAGCTTGTAATTAAGAGATTTAATTATTAGAAATATGGATAATAAAGTTTATTGTTAACATTTCTTTGTTAAAATTATAAATGCAAGTTTGTTCGACGGGAGTCAAGGGTTTTTTGTGCTTGCTGTTTGCACATGCATATATTTTGTTCGTGTATCAGAATCTGATTATACAGTGTGGTTCTCTGGGGTGAAATTAATAGTAAACTTGATTATTTTGAGATAAGTTTGTTCGGATTCACAAAGAGGATGTTTTCCATTCATTTAGCTGTCAATTTTCAATGAATGTTTTTACCTCATGTATTTTTGTATAATACAGCATCTTTATACTTTGTAAAGATAGATTTTTTTAAATTTTGTATTAAATATTCATTTTAATTTTATCCTGCGTTTGATTTATTGTACTCATGCCTATATTGCTGTTTAAACTTAACTTATATAAGTAATTAAATTTTTATGAACATTTCACTGGCGCTAAATTTACTCTGTAGACACGCTTTTCCTAAGTGGAACCCGAGAAGTTAGAAGTCTCATATTTGAAAATTCACCGGCTGAGAAACATAGTTGGGAAAACTAGTTGTGGATGGTGGTCCGTTAAATTTTCAAACCATTATTCATAGCAATATGTAGTTAATATGTATCTGTCAATGCCCAGCAATGCGAATGTAATAAAGGGTTTGGTAATCGGCAACAACTACTGCTGAAACAAAAGTAATGCTGACAAGCGAATTGCGTATCGAATTTTGATTAAAAATAATTTACAAAGAACAATAGACAAAACTGTGTATTTTCTATGAAACATTGAAAGTGTAAAACGTTACTATGAACAACTAAAATTTGTTCAAGGTGTTCCTGTATTAAATTAGTTCTTTTAGATGTCAAAACGTCGTTAAAAATAGAAAGTGTCCGTTCCACATCACAACTGGTGATGGGTGCGCTATTAAAATGTTGCAAAAGTGCTCCATACTTCGAATGTATAGATTTTTCAATCGGCTCTGTGCAGAATTGATATAATATATTCAAATCTGGATTTCTGCTAAACATGGCAATAACTTTTTATCTCAGCTTTGAGAAATATCTTTTTAAATGATGAAACTAACTTATAAACATTTGGAAAATGACCTCTGATGTATTCACATACTCTGTGTAGTGCATAAGCTTCACAGGTAACGTGTAGCATATTGGGATAAGATTGCTTTAATAACATCCCTGTTTTTAACATATAAGCTGCCGCATCAGTCAAAAATAATAGCATCTTGTCTTTATAGTTGTTATCCGATGAAAGAATATTATGAATACATTGATCAATTACTTCTGCAACTGTTTCACCATTTACGATTGGCAATTAAGTATGGTTGGTATGAAGTTATCCGATGGAGTATACCAACAACTACATTTAACATATATCGTCCCATTACATCCGTTGTTTCGTCTGCACTTACCCATAGATAATGACCAGATAGGCTGGTTCGTATTTTTTCAATGATTCTCAAATAACATTTTACGTTTAATAATATTTTATATTATTAAAAATACCTTTGTATTATACAAAACTGGTGGGGTTTACCTACTCATGTATGTTTCAATTATTCTGATACATTACACATGCGGTTAGTCCGTAGTTATGAGTGAAGACACAAACAAAATGAAGTTTCTAGAGAAATGGCTGTGCCACCTTTGGAAGGGCGTCGTTACTTCACATTGGTTATGTGGACGGGGCGAGGTACTTCGGCTGTCTGACTACAGGCAGCGCTGAATTTACTTTTACGCTCGGTCTGGATAATTACTGTGATGTGGCGATGTGGTTCTTTTTTGTGAATGTGTCTGAAGATATCCCTTCTCCAGCAGGGGCGTACCGATGAGCCTGTAGAAAGGTGAAATACGTATCTACGTCTCTGGGGAGGGATATGTTCGAACACGTTCACAAAAATATTAATAGGGAACCTGTATTTGTGTTCTTCACACCAGATTTTTAATAATAATTTATATTATTAAAAATACCTTTGTATTATAGAAAACCATGTTACTATTTATGCAGAAACTGTATGCCCTGTAGTTTTGAATCAAGTTTTCAAACAAACCGAAATATATAATTTAAATAATCTAAATACTTAAACTTACATTTTATTGTAATAAAAAGTCAGCAATCTCCAGATGAAAATGAATGGGATGTCGTCGAAACCTTGAGATTACAGAATAAGTAGAGTAAATATCTCCAAACAAGTTTTTTTTTAACAAGCGAAGGCTCTTAATAGAGGAGAGTCTATTGGTGCAACAATATGTTCAGTTGGTTAAAGATAGCGCTGCTGTCAATTAATAAAATTATGCGATTTTAGATTTGCAATACATTCTCCACAGTGTTTAGAAACTAAACATAGAACTTCTTCTAATATATAAATGTCAAAAGCAGAGGCGGTTCTTGATGACGTACGATGTAAGCCAGTGGCGGCTCTTGATGACGTACGATGTGCGCTGCTGCACGGATGAGACTACTTCGAACTATTTCGGAAGATTTCGGTACGGTTACTTGCTTCTCTGTATATATGAAAGCTTAAACGAAGCAGTCTCATCCGTGCAGCAGCGCACATCGTACGTCATCAAGAGCCGCCACTGATGTAAGCTGTTGCACAGGTGAGACTACTTCGTTTAAACTTTCATAGATACAGAGAAGCAAGTAGCTGTAACCAAAATTATACGAAGCAGTCTCATCCGTGCAGCAGCTTAGATCGTACGTCATTAAGAGCCGCCAGTGGTTAAATTACTATTTCTAAAGAGGATTATGCTATACTAAATTGTCGGGCTTAGCTTTGTAAACTTTGTTTATTCCGTATCCCCAAAGAAAAAATCTAAAAGGTTTAAATCCGGCGACCGGGCTAGCAACTCAATGTTTCCTCGTCTCCTAATCCATTCCATTTATTTGGAAGAACGTTATCCAGATATTAACGAACATTTAAATTATAAATGTGGCGCGCCGTTATTTTGCCGGAACCAGATACTGTTATTATTGGAAAGGTGTTCGTTCTTTTCATGTAGATAGAACGTAGCACAAGCAGATATAATTTGATTTTGCAATAATTGCAAATACGGAGCTGAAGCTTAATTGACATAGATAAAAAAAGACCGACAATATAAGCCAATAGAATGCCAACCCAAACATTAATCTTTTGGGAAATTGTGCGTGGTGCTCCAAAAAACAAAAAGTATTTTCCGATGACCAGTATCTGCAGTTATGTCTGTTTACTTCATCGGTAAAGTAAAAAGTGGGGTTGCCGGAGAAAAGGACAGTGTTGACAAAATTTTCATTATTATTGCATTTATTTGATATTTCTTCACAAAATTGGAGTCTCTTGTCAAAATTATTTTCCGTCAATTTGTATACAAGTTCTACATTCTAAGGTTTATAATTTTCACTTGAAAATTTATACGACCGATAGCTGTGAAATATTAAGATTGACCCTAATTGATTGCTTGATAAATAAGCCCATAGAATGCCAAACATTAATCATTTGGGAATACTGTACATGATACCCCAAAAAACAAAAAGGATATTTCGATGATCAGTATCTGCAGTTATGTTTGTTCACTTCGTCGGTAAGGCAAAAAGTTGGTTCGTCGGAGAAAAGGACAGTGTTGATGAAATTTTAATTATTGCATAAATTTGACATTTCTTCACAAAATTGTACTCTGCTATCAAAATCGTCTTCCGTTAATTTGTGTACAAGTTGCACCCCATAAGGTTTACACTTTTCACTTGAAAATTGAAACGACCGATGATTGTGAAATATTGAGATTGGCCGCTAATTGATTGCTTAATAAATGGAGATCTTCAGATACAGCTAATAAAATATTCAGTTTTTATCATCATTTTTCGTTTTTCTATGTTTACCACCATCCAGAGGCAGGAAAGCCAGGTAAGAGAATATAATAAAATAATACCGAATCTTCACCTCCCAGTACACAGTGACCTGTATGATGCTGGCCTGTTGAGACTGAAGTCCTGATCTCCACTACTACTGCTTATTTATAATGTTTATTTATATATGCAGAAGATTTCAAGTCAAATGAGAGATGGAGAAAGTTTTGGGTAGCCATGAAACCCGCTCAATATAATAGATCCTACCGCACCCTCACCAGGAATGGAGCTGCTGCGAATGGAAGACACTCAATAGAATAAGGATGTCCAATATTATTTGTCGTGACTCATTCTATAAATGAAGACTGACCGAGACACTGATTTGCGAATGCGGAGAACCTCGCCAAACTATTCACTATGTGTAAAAGTAAGAAGAAGAAATTGGGAAAGGTTTAACTCAAAAAGAATTCAAGAAAAAAGAATTTCAAGTCTATCACAAAAATAGATAAAAATTAAATAAAAAGCTTTTATATTGAACTTTAACGACAATAAATTGCTGTCTCCATACTTTTAACTAACCCTGTATAATAAACCTGTTTTATAAAACTTAAAGCTTCTGTTAAAAATGTAATTTTTCTATTAATTGTTACTCAGTGAATGATTTTCTCAGATGGATAATTTATTGTTTTTTTAAATAATTTGTTTTGCATTCTATATAGCTATTAAAAGGAATTTCTTAGTTTTCTTGGCTGTAATTATATTACAAGATAAAACATAAGAACGTAAAAGTGTTCCTTTGGGAGTAGCCGCCAGATAATTAAAACAATATTTAATCTATAGCGACGTTTCGGTCCTACGTATAGAACCTTTTTCAAACTGAAATATTTATTGGTTCTAATTTGTAAAAGTACAATGTACAATGTTGATCCATCTAATTATATTAAATATTATTCTGGTGATATACTCGTAAGTTGCACTGTCTTTTTAAACCCATATTATTCTGTTGTCAGGGGACATTAAATTTTAAAATTAGAATTTTTAAA
This sequence comes from Melolontha melolontha, assembly GCA_935421215.2. Classification (NCBI taxonomy): domain Eukaryota; kingdom Metazoa; phylum Arthropoda; class Insecta; order Coleoptera; family Scarabaeidae; genus Melolontha; species Melolontha melolontha. The sequence goes on along the minus strand of OW285237.1, from coordinate 158,066,840 downwards.
ATATATTAATACAAGGGTTGTCTTTTATATTTAGCATATAGAGCTGGAATAAAACAGTAGATAGCTTTTAAAGACTTTATTGTTTTTCGAAATATTCTCCACGAAGATTTATGCATTTTTGCATGCACTCGAACCAACTCTGGAAGCAGTTATTCCACTCGTTTGTTGGTACAGTCAAAATTGGGTTTTTGAAAATATCGACTGCTCCTTCTGACGACTGGAACCTTTGACCACGCAGTCCGTCCTTGATTTTCCGAAAGGTAAAGAAATCATTGCGACTTAGGTAGGGACTGTACGGAGGCTGGTTTAACAATTCGACGTTTCGTTGCGTTAAAAATTCAATTGCCTTGCGAACTGTATGCGAACTTGCATTGTCTTGGTGGAGGATGATTCGTCGTTGCAGGTTGGTTTCTCGGCGTTCAGCGATGACTTGCGGTAAATAAATGTTTGTATATCAATCGACAGTAACAGTTCTTTGATCTTGTAGAGAAATCGTTGCTACATGCCCTGCTTTCGAGACAAATGTCGCTACCATCTTTTTGGCGACACTTCGAGAACGGATGACTTTTGTCGGCTTTGCTTCATCTTGGAACACCCAAACAGATGACAGACGTTTATTTTCTGGCTCGTATGAATAAATCCAAGATTCATCACCACCGACGAGTTTTTACACGTTTTTAGAGTTTCCTACGTTGAAGCGGTATAGAGTTTTTCGACATTAATTCACTCTAGCTATTTTTGTTCTTCGGTCAACAGATGCGGTATCCCCGTTGGATACCGCATCTGTTGACTAATTTTTTGTCACACAATTCTTCATGCAAAATATTTCGAATTGGGGGTCTTTGAAATCGCCGATGATGCCTCAATTTCGCGATATGTTACATGTCGATCTTCGTTCATGACCCTGTGTACAGCTTCGACGTTTTCCTGAGTCACTGCCTTTTTTGGTGCACCCGCTCTTGGATCGTCGCTAAGACTAATCCGTCCACGTTTAAATTCTTCATGATAACGTTATTGCGCGAAAATTTTCACGGTTTAATTCCTTTTTTCAGCTAACTTGTCAAATTTGAAAGTTCGTTGTAGCTACAGCACTACGCATATCGCACTAAAACTTTGGATTTAGGCTAGCTAAATATGGGGGTTAATTTTTAGTATAGACATTTGATTAGTGGCGCCCTCTATGTCCTAGAATGCAAAACATAAAAGACATCCCTCGTATTAGGTAAGAATATTTAAAGAAAAATCGACTATGTAATAATGCATGCATATATATGCTGCTTCACCTGTACTGCTTCAACTTACTTCATAAATTTTACATTAATTTGTTCTAAATATTGGATATGTGAGTGAAATTAAAAAAAGTTTAATACATATATAGATACTTCTATTTCTGTATTTTTCTTTGTTTAACTTATTTCTGCCAGTTTGGAAGACTATATTTTTATTGTACGTGGTAAGTTCAGGAAGTAAGTGCCTTTTGGCAATGAAAAGAAATCAAGTAGAAATACAGAAAACTTATTTATTGCAAAACAATCTACAAACCTTAGGCTATTTTTTTACATAGTTCCCACCATTTTGTAGGCATATGGCATAGGGTGGCACAAGTTTTTGTATGCCCGTTTTATAAAAGGTTGTCCCTTGAGTTGTCAACCATGTGGTAACACATTCTTTGAGCTCATCATCGTTGTTGAAGCATTGACCACCAAGAAACGATTTCAGGTGCAAAAGGAAATGAAAGTCGGTAGGGGCGAGTTAAAGCCTGTATGGAGGATAGTCAAAAAGATCCCAGCCAAAGTCCTGTAGGAGTTGTCTTGTCACATTCGCAGTGTGAGGTCTAGTATTGGCATTAATCAAAACAATTCCGCCTGTGAACAATCCTCTCGCAGTAAACATTTGCATTGATTGTTTCACCTCGCGGTAAACAATCAACCAGTAAAATGCCTTGTCTATCCCAAAACACTGTACACATTATTTTTCGAGGTGTCAAGATTTGCTTGGCTTCAGTAGTTGCTGGCGAGGAAGTATGCCTCCATTCCATCGATTATCGCTTAATTTCAGGGGTGTAATAAGCAATCCAAGCAATCCTCGGTTACTATTTTCCTCAGAAGGTCATCACGTGTCAAAAAGTCGAAAAGTCAAGTGCGCTGCCCAGACTTTCTTTTTCGTGTTGCTCTGTAAGTGTTTTTGGTATTCAACGAGCACAGAGTTTTCGAAAACCCAGTTTTACAGTAACAACTTCATGAGTAAGTATTCTTGAAATTTTTGGAAAGTCCATAGAAAGTCCAGAAATTGTAAACTTGCGGTTTTCCTTAATCTTTTCTTCAACTGCACGAACTAGTTTCATCAGTAACCAAAGATGGACGCCCACTTCGTTCTTCATCGTGCACTTGATCACGTCCTTCACTGAACTATATGACCCATCTTCTCACTATTGAATCACTCATTGTATTTTTTCCATAAACCTCGGAGATTTGTGGATCAATGTCGATTGGATTAATGTTCTTCACATGTAGAAATCGAATTACAGATCTAATTTTATAAGGGCGGGAACGTCGCCATTCTAAGCAACCACTACAAAGCGTAGACAAAAAGTAGCGGTCTCAAAATAGCGTTATTTCCTTCCCCTTGACTCAGAGCAACTCTCGCGCATGCATAAAACTGCGATTTCAGTGCTGCCGCGACAAAAAATACAAGCGGAACTTACTTTCTGAATTTACCTCGTAACTGATTCAAAAATTATTCCTATATATTCCTATTGTTATTATTATTATTATATACAAAATTTGTATAATACTTCGCGATACATTACAAAGTATTTCTTTTTTTTATAACAAATTAAACATTTTATGTTTAAACTAATAATTACATAATATAATGAATTTATTGATTAGTTAACATGAGTAATATGCAGTTTTAAAACCTGAATAGTATTTGTAATCTAAAATACGACCAGCGAAAGGTCATTCATTACATTTTTTTACATATAATATGCATCGCGTAAATATAATTACTTTGTCTATCCTTCGCCCAATATCAGATAAAAATGAATTACTCAAATTTGGCAAATATGTAAATATATACGATAGGAATTAGGAAGAATGACTAATTTAACCTTTGATATGATGTAGACTTCGAACATTAGTTTTTTAATAAAATATATACACATCGTACGCATTTTCTTAGAAATAATAGTTTGTAACACCTGCCGGAAATGTTCAAATATTAACCCAAATTCTTAATTTTGCCGGTCATGGAAGTAAATTCGCCGTTTTTGTTTCAAGGTGGAGATGTACCACATAGATATTAAGGATAGTTAATGCGTTGTTTTGAGAAGTTCTGTTAAATGCAGACAAAGGAAAACAACAATAATTCGTTATTTTTATATGAAAAAAGGACATAAACTACTCAGAAATCAATAGGGAATTAGATCTTTTTTTAACAGATCATTAATTCGATTAAATTTAACGTATTTTCTCAAACTATAGATAAATTAGAAGGCCCACAGTCGTTTGTGGACATTTTATTTGGTAAATGTCTTTTCTGTGTGATAAAATATTGAATCTTGTATTTTAACCTTAAATTAATCTAGAATACAAAATTAAGTAATTCATCAAAAATTTACAAATTTTTAGGGCCAAAATGTAGTTAAAGTCGGTATACAGCATATCTTGCTGTATTCTATATTTACCAAAGTAGAGCTGTAATTCAAGATCATTGACCTGCAAAAAATCTATGAAATTCCTAGACATAGGTTAGACGATTCGTTTAATATAAGTTCCTATTCATAAGAATAGTGAATGTTGATATTTTCATATGAAAACATTTATCCCCGCACATATGCTGTTTTATTGCGATGTTTGTGGATATCGGTAATATCTAATAACTTTTACGTTGAATATGTCGACATATGGTGCATTTCCATTAATGAAATTATAGTTAACTAGTTTGAGCGTTAAACTTCTTTTAAAATAAAATTATTATGTTTATAATAAAACAAAAATCGTCATAAAACGAAAAAGCTTCATGTAGCTGTCCATGCCCTGTCCAATGGGATAGATACCGAGTTTTTAATTATTAGCATGGAATTATTTACATATAATTTTTTTTCTTTAAATTTGTACGTGGTACTGACAAATACCGATAGAACAATATAATTTATCGGTAAAGAGAATTATTGATGAAGTAAAGGTTCCTGCAAAATTATTTTATAACTGCATCATTTGAGATGGTTAATTTTGCAGGAGTCCGGCTAGCGTCGGACGAAATTATTTAAAAGGTACTTGTAAATTGAATTTTCGCCTACATATTTTACAGCACACTAAACAATAAGAACACGCACTCAGCAAGCAAGGCGAGCGAACTGATTCAAATGTATATAAGGTTGATAATAATGATAATAATATAATTCGTACCTTAGCATCTCCTGTCAGCCAATTACAGGGTTCATTGACAGGCCATGAGCCCGCGTCCGTAGAGCAACTTAAGATGTTAAGTTGTCAGCATTCATTTAAGCGAGAAGGAAAACCACGAAAACTTCGGATAGCCGAGATCAGCGTCATAATAAGTCAGTGCGATGATTTGACGGAAGGTGAGACATCAATACAGTTTTTTTTAATTTTTCGACATTTTCTTCTTCATTAATATACTTGGATCGGCGGTGCTGGAGTTTTATAATGATTAGCATCAAGGTCGTTACAATAATGCTCTACTTCTACAGTAACTTCTTCGTCTGTCTTGAATTTCCTTCCGGTGAAAAACACCTTGGATTTTGAGAAAAAATGGAAGTCCGAAGATACTACATTCGATGCAAATGGTAGTTGAAGCATTTTTCGCATTTTTTGACAAGTATTATTCATTCTAAACACCATTTCACATTTTCACGATGCCAAGACGTCATTTAAATAAAGAAGCTTTTGATTTAATTGCGTTATTGCATCAGCGAGGGCAATCTGGAGCAGAAATTGCCGCAATTTTTAATGTGTCTCCAAGCGTTGTTAGTAGGGCTCTAACAAGATTCCAACATATAGGATCTGCAAGGAGAAGACCCGGTAGTGGATCTGAGAGGAAAACAAATCAGAGACAAGACCGCTACATACGAATTCAGAAAAGGATGAATCCGTTTAGAAGTGCTGTATGGTTGCAAACACAGTTACGTTCCGCCACTGGAGTTAGAGTTTCGGATCAAACCATCAGAAACCGTCTGAGGGAAATGGATCTTCATAGCTGCAGGCCTGTGAGACGCCCAAAATTAACTAATGCCAATAGAATGGCTAGAAGAACTTGGGTTAACCAACGACTAGCAGAAAATTTTCAATGGGAGCATGGTTTATACACCGATGAATCCAGATTCTGCTTATTTAGTGATAATCGTAGAGTAAGGGTCTGGAAAACTCGAGGAGACCGTTATAGACGCGAGTTTACAAAAGCTGTGTTGCCTTTTGGCGGCGGTGGAATCATGGTGTGGGCGGGCATTAGTTTGAATGGACGTACGAACCTCCTTCTCTTTGAAAACAATGTCAATGGACACATATACAGAGATGACATTATTCAGCAGTATGTGGCCGACGTTCGCGAGACTGTGGATGAAAACATGGTTTTTATTGATGATGATAATGCAAGACCTCATCGTGCACAAATTGTAATGCAAGCAATAAATGACCTCCATATTAACCATCTACCTTTACCACCAACGTCTCCCGACTTGAATCCAATTGAGCACATTTGGGACAGACTTCAAGAACAGCTCAACGAACATAATCCACGTGCAACACTTGCGGCAAATTTTACCGCTGTGTTGGAGAAGAGTGTCACAAGAACACATTAATAATTGCATTATGAGTATGCCCCGAAGATGTACAGCTGTGAGAGATGTCCGCGGCCATTATAACACGATTTTAGAATTAATTGTTACAGAAAAATGTTTATTTTAGCTATTGTTAAAAATGTTGCTTATTTCATTTTCGATAATTTCTTAGTAATCTAACGATTTTTCTGAATAAATATACTTGAACATTTGAAATTGTTGTGTACAATTATGTATCTAATATAATACACTACAAATATTTACCCATACTATCTAAAAAATACAAAAAAGGAAAAATTCCTTATTCATTTTTGAGTAGTTTATATAATTAAGTAAATAATATAGTGAAATATTATCTGTAATAATATAACAAGTGCAATAAAAATTAATGATAATTTTTAGAAAATTTGACGGAATGCAAGTTAAGTTGAAAAGGAGCAAGAGTGCACGTGTGCACGACTGTCCTTTTGTTTAACTTGCGTGAGTTCAAATTGATTAAAAATTATCGATTCAGTTTCGAACATGTCCAATTCACATTTCGGTGTATCAACAATCGCGAAATTGTCATCTACGTACCTGAGCCAGACTCTTAGAAAATATTTAGCGTTATTTTTAAATTCTACTTCAAATTGACTCATAAGTTAGCTATGAAAGGAGATAGGCAATTACCCATTGTTGTGGCTTGTTTCTGATCATAAATTTTTTCTCCAACTTGGAAACAATTTCGCGCCATGCAAAGAGTTGTCAATCTCATGTATTCCTTTACTTTTAAAGGTTCAATGATATTCTTATAAAGCAAGTTCTCTAAATATTTCAAAGTTTCTGGAATAGGTACCGAAGAAAACAATGACGTTACATCGAATGAAACTAAAATTTCCTCGCCTTCCTGTTCACGATCTTTAATTAACCGAACAAATTCTAAGGAACTACTAACTGACAAAGTTTCTGGTTTCATGGGTAAATTTTTAAATTCATTCACTAACCATATGGAAATCAAGTAAGACGGTGAGTTGATACCTGAAACGATACGTCTCATCGAGTTACCTGGCTTATGTATCTTCGGCAAACAATACATGCTTGGTATTAAAGGATTACTAACATTTAATTTATATTTTTGGGTGGAAGTTATTAATATTGGACTTTTTTCAACGTATCTTTAGTGTCGAAAAGTTAGACAAAATTGTGAAAGTCACTTTTTTGTGGTAGTGTTTTTATTTACTTCCAGTAATCAACACATCAGTCTCATTTTAATATACAACAGTATCAATATTAGTATCGAAAGAGCAGATCTTAAAAGGATACACTGTATTACCTAGCATCAAAACATATAAGTTCATTCATAACAGTAGCAACACATCAGTTCACGTTCAACAAGACATCAACAGTAAAAAATTTAAGAAATTTAATATTAAGATTTATGAGGCTAGCTTTATGAAACAGGTTTAAGAGGGTTTATTAAATAAATAAAAATCTGAAAACACACCTATGTTTCAATATATACCACCATAGAACTTAAGAAAAGCTTATATGAGAGTGAGGGATGGGTCAAGATAAAACATTGTTTTTTTTATCTCAACATTATTGTACATTAAATTCTATCAAAATAATATAGGTAACTGATACGTTTGCTGTAATTAACAAAATGTTTGTTTTTAATTAACATTCTAATTTATTTGGGTCTGATTAATATTGGAAAGCGAACATATAATTCTATATAACTTGGTAATTTACTTACCGCTAGTTTTTGCAGTAAATATTTACGTTTACTTTGTGTAGGGGGAGACAGCCACACACAATATTTCAATACACAAATCCTTCTAGTTCCAGAAGCTTCACGAATACCAAATGAAGAATTAGAATACCTACGCATTAGATTTTCTGGTTGAAAATATATATGGAGCATTTGTAAATTGTAAAATAATAGAGTAATTCCCTTTGAAGAATCTACAGTAGAAAGTGCTGTATTGTTGGATATATGTATTAGAAGGCTATCTAATTTCTTACGTTATAAAGCGTTGCAACTTTGTAGTTCAACTAGATGAATCTCAGGAACGAGATGACGTAATTTTACAATTTTAGGTCAATTTTGCGAAAAAAAAGTAGTGAGCATTTTCGACATGTATACCTAATTTTTGATGTTTTGCTTGACGATATCACTTTACTTGTTGATTATGAAAATAAAATTGATAAAATTAAATGAAAAAAGGATGCACCCATAACACGAACAAGATTTCTGTAATATCTTCGATTTAGATAAACATTGAAAGAGATTATCAGTTATTATTCCATATTGTTTTTTTTTGTGGCAGGAAAAACATAACACTCAAATATATATTTTTCGGTTTCTATCTGCGTCAAGAAGAAAACTGATGAGTGATGAAAGGAAGCAAAGCAGTTCCAAAATAGGAAGACCTTATCATTCCATCAATAATTGTATACTCGTATTATAAGAATTAAATTTATAAAAATTTTTCTGAAACTGCACTTGATTAGACTTAATTAAGAAGCGTATACAAAAACACATAAAAAATCGTACACGCGATATTTTCTTTGCAAATTGATGAACATTAATTTCGTACTGTGTCCATGACAACTTTCGTAAATGCCATTATTTTGATGACTTTTTCTAATTGTCAAAATTTATTTAGCAATGCCCAGACAAACATCCAGAAATAACAAATATTGTGAAATATTGCCAAATCTGCTTATAGTAGGTACTTGTACGCTTTTTTTATGAAGACCACTGTCCTACATGTTTCAACCCGAAAAACATGGTTGTAAATAACCAACCGTAAGTTGTTTGTACTTGGTTTGGAATTCCTCCGATTATAGTTTCATTTAGGATTATAGACGAAAATGTGTCAATAAAATGAACTTACGACAATAAGGTTCGAGTTACGCGTATTTCTACAAATAAGTTTTTATTTTCAGTTGAGAGTAAGAAGTAATTATGAATTAAATTCACCATAAACATTACACACTTCATAAATTACCTGACTTATATCACCATGCCATTAACGTATACATAATATATTATTAGAAAATAAAAAGTATTTTTAATTGGGTCAATTTTAAGCGCTTCACAACACAAATACATACTACATCACCGTATTTTAATAAGTAATACAAGAAAATGCTTAGCGCGCTTCAAAGCCTTTAATATTTATATAATTAAAGCAATTTTTTCTAACTGGTGAACTTTCGAAATCTGTGTATGGCGTCGTGAACCAGAAGCATTAAATATTAAATTTTGCACAAAATCTGTGAATTCAATAATACAGTTAGCTGTAGTATCAATTTCAATTTGAGCTTTTATTTTACTTTTTTTTTACTTATTTTACATTTAAGGTATGCTAGATTATGTACCTAATATTTGTATAACACTATTATCAATATATTTACAAAAAGTTAAAATATAGTCATAGACATTATAACGCCGTTCACGATTCGAAGACGGCACGTCATCAACAGTATTTTCGGAATCACCATCAGAAAAACAATAAATGAACTATAATATTTATATATCAACATCATTGCGAATGCATATTTATGTTAGTGGGAATGTCTAGTGTTGACACATATCGTTCTGTCATATTTTACGTGTGTTTGTTTACTCTTGGTTTTAAATGCCGAAAGCGTTTTGCTGCCAATGTAAGCGTCTTGTTGCATCCGCAATTGCAAACTGTGAAGCAGAACGCGATAATAATGGACCGTTGCTGCCTTTATCAGCTGTGGGCGAAGTAAAATCGTATTTGTATTTTGCTATAATTTCATATTATATATTGCACTTTTTTTGTAGCATGCAGCAAAAGTTTTAGGAGTAAACGTGACATCTGTCAGCAGAATTTCCTCGTAAATACAAAAAGGACACCCAATTTGCAGCCCCAAATGGAAACGTGACAAAAAGAAACCTATAGTAGAGATGTATTACTTCGCTAATTTTTTAAAAAAATTGACTGTAAATTTACTACTTAACCTACGAAGTCGTATATTTTGACAGTTTCATAGATACAAATAAATAACAAATGTGATTGACATTATCAAATGTCATTTGGATTTACGTTTACGGAACAACAAAGACATACTAATATATATGCGTCTTATTTTATCAAAATTTCAAAGTAACCTAGATTGACTTTTCAAATGAACACATGTTACTTGTTGAAAAGGATATTTTTATGAGTGATAAAACATCTTTATGGAAAGTGTTGCGGAATATTAGGATCATTATAAAAAGGATGATCCAAGAAGAACGTACGTACTATATTGGAGGCATGGTGTTTTTCATATTTGTGGTTATAATTATCTTTCGGAATAGATCCGCACCGGTCTACAAAATTGATAATTGCCCGATCAGTATGGCCACATAGTTCTCCGTCTGCTACCGTACCATTGCATATTAATGCGATGGCGAATTTATTATTAATCTTGGCGAAGACTCTGAGAAAGACTACGATTTATTTTCAGATGAATGTGTTACCTATTTATAAGTTGTTGGTTTATAATACCTGGTGCTTTTCATTTTCTTTCAACATATATACTGATGTAACACAAATGTGTTTTTAGTATTCTATTTATTATTAAATACGTATAAAGTTTTCACCTGTTTTTATTGTTTGATTACATTGTAAGAGAATTAATAAAAAGGTATTTTTAATAATATAAAATATTATTAAAAATCTGGTGTGAAGAACACAAATACAGGTTCACTATTAATATGTTCGGACACGTTCACAAAAATATTAATAGTGAACCTGTATTTGTGTTCTTCACACCAGATTTTTAACAATATTTTATATTATTAAAAATACCTTTGTATTATACAAAACTGGTGGGGTTTACCTACTCATGTATGTTTCAATTATTCTGAGAATTAATAAATTCGGTTATTTATAAATTATAACCTAAATATTGCAAGTTTGACATAAGCGTTTACTACCCTAACCTAAAATGTAAACAAACCGATATTTCCAATGGATTTTGCAAATGATTTCGCAACATTGTTTTAACATCATTGATGACGTGCACGTCTTCGAATCGTGAACGGCGATTAACTATTAATAATTAATAATATCTAATAATAAGTACATCTATATACTTATGACTTATGTTATGATATACGATCTATCCAGTTATTACTAGTTATGATTTTCTAAATTTTCTATTTTAAATGAATGTCTGTCGTCTAGCAAGTGTTTGAATGTGGAAAAGATCGTTCAACATCGACGGAAGTAATTGGAGCATTTCCTAAATCATTTATAATGTAAGGCTCTAATTCGAAGTATTCTAGAATTTTCCCTTTCAAAATATTAGAAACTTTTGAAAGAATTTTAAATCTTTGATTTTTTTCTAATACTGAATTTAGCTTTGTAGAAATTATTTTCCAGCTCCTGAGACAGCTGACAATGCGTTATGGCATTTGTTTTTTTAAACTTACAGATTCAGACAAGCATTTCTCTTGTTTCTAATTTCAAAATTGTTTCTGCTACTACAAACGAACTTGTTACAATAAATGCCAATTTATTTGGTATTAAATTATTTTTTAAATACTCTTTTGTTTCTTTTATAGCGTCTGAATCATCAGAGAATTTTAAAATAAAATTTTTAATACTTCGGTAATTTTTTTGGAATATAAAGGTGCATTTAGCCATGTTCCCCATATAGTGATTATTGATTGTGGAGGTAGTTGTAAACTAAGAAATGATTCTATGTGAAATTGAATCGGCAATGGTCCTTTTAAGATTTTTTTAATTAAAAATAAATTAATTCATAAGAGGAAATTGATTTCTGATTCTTTTAGCAACTCTCTTAATGCCATGAGCCAGACATGTAGTACGTAATTAAATTAGGAATATATATATTTAAATTAACACAGGCTTTACATATAGAAAGGCCAACAGAGGATAATATTCATATAATTTTATCATGTGGGATTACATAGGACAGGAAAAATTTTGCTAATCCATTGTTAATAGAACGAGTTATTGTAAAGCTATTTATTGGTTTTATTCAACTACTTACAACTTATTAAATATAATTTACTAAGATTTTCCGTGTTCAAACAACTAGTTAATAAATTAGAAATATATCAACCGCAAGAGCCTGATTTAAAAACAAATTATCACCTATCAATGTGCGGATCTCAGCAATTACTTCAGTGTTTATTTTATTGACTTAATTCTTAGTTTAGAAGATAATGACATTCGATAGCATATTTATTTTTTATTTGTATAGTTTCCAAATTTTCGTATTTATCAGTTTATACCTAACCATAATGTATCCTTCTTAGAGTCACTTTATTCCTTTTATTAAGGTTTCGTTAAGTTCTGGCCAGAACTGTACTGATATAAGTCATATAAGTATTGTAAAACATTCTATTTTATGTAGATGTATTATTATTTATTTTAATTTTATAAGCCACAAAATGTCGCAAAGTGTTTTAACCGGCTTTCCCAGAACATTTGGCAATCTGGTATTTGCTATATGAAATGTTATTTGCCGGCTACTGGAAGTTTTAGAAGGAAATTTGTGATTTGAAAAAAATATGCAGTATTACATGAAATATCCATCAAGTAGGTAGTAAAAATATGCAAAATATGCATTTTTTAATTGCCTTATTTTATTCAAGTAATAAACCTAGACAGATCATATTCGTTAATATATCTTTTAACAACAAATAAGCATTTTGCATATAATCCGAGCTTTACTTATGAGTATCATACGAATTAATTAATGGAGAAATTTGCATAATGGCATAAAATATTTTACTGGCTTTTATAATTCCGATACAATTAATTACATGTGTAATGCAACAAGAAAATTACTTGCCACCAAATTGATTATTACAATATTATACTTAAGTCTGGAAGAATAAATGTTTTAGTTTCTGAAATTCCACTTATTTTTATAAGTTATGTTTTAATTAAATTTTAATTAAACGAAATATACTTTAATGACTTGGCATTATTTATGGTGAAATTATCAGTTGCTACGATTCGTTGTGCTATAGAAAACATAATTAATAAATCATAACAATCATCGTAATTTCAATAAATAGGCACCATATTTACTATTTCCTAAAATAATTCTTCTGTACACTGATATTATTTTGTACAAATTTTAAAATAGTTTTAATCTCATATCAATTTTAAAATCCTTCTACCTGACATTTACCCTTATAAATTTCCGCTCCATTGTCACGTGTGCATAAGAATTTTTAGGGGTGAATTTAATTTAACCGATTAGATAAATCTCCAAATGTTTTCAAAGGCTATTTATTTTATATATCAACATAACTTATATTCAAGAATTATGTATTTTATAAATTTGTAGTCATAAAAATTTGAAAAAGAAATATTTGAAATAGTTACACGTTTAGTACAATGTGTTCTAATGAAATTATTTACAAACCCCCAATAAAAATAATTATTTTTGTTTACGTAAACAAATTATAACAAAGTAATTGTTTATTTTTATATAAATTTGTTAATAATAATTGTTAGAATTAAAAACAACTGCCGCAATATTACATAACCTTAAAGACACGTCGATCAGTATTATTAAAAGCATTGGAACGTTTAAAATAAACCGCAAACTAAATAAGATATTATCGCACTTACCCTTTTGATTTATTATTTTATCCCGCTCCATGAAAACAAAATAAAACGAAATTTTGGAAGAAACAAAACAAAAAAGAGTATATAATTTTATGGAATTAGAATGAAAGCGACCATAGTTTCGTCGTTGTTCCCGTGCCTCTTTTTCAGTTCATATTTTCAAACGAACCTTTCTCATGGCCTACTTGTGCACTACTACACACTACTACGGCAATAGAAAAGAAAGAACCTTAAAAAAACGCACCGGGGCCAATGAAATGTTCTCACATTCGATACTACTTGTCCAACGCCTTCTATATCATATCAATAGGGGACATAATTGTTTGTGACACTCTCGCCGGAGTTCTCTTTTTTCCATGGTTTACTATGATTGTGCGAGCCGAATACCATTCATAAAATTCCAGAGCTTACATGATGTATTAATGGATGCATACTTAAGTATACGCTCATCATCAAGATTGTTTACTACGAAATGTGTTTGTATTCTATCCTCTTACTAGCCTCAATAATATTTTATCATATACAAAACGCTTACTGTTAAGGTTGTATAAATAGTAAAAAAAAATGAAACTCAATCGATCAAAATCAGTCTTACGTGCGACGAAAGGATTTCAAAAGCGTATAAAAAGAATACGAAATTTTGTTTAGATACAAACAAGCAATACGGAATGAAAAGAAAGATCACTGCAAAGCTAGCTCCAAGCAATTCTAGATTAATTAGAAAATTATCTGTACAATCAACAAAGAAAGACATTTGAAATTCCAAAACATTTAAATAGAAAATAGAAAAAAGTCTCAATAACCAATCTCACGAATACAACGTTCTAACTACTAACCTTCAGTAGACACAAAACTATTCCTTAAGGAGATACAGGTTAGGCAAATGTATGGATCCATTCGAATATCTTTGAAATGACTACTTAGATTTTAATAAAATTTTACACATTTCAGTTAATGCAAATAGGAAATTCAAAGAACATATTTATATCCGAATCAGACTTTCGGTTTAGCCGGAAATGAAACACCCTTAATATTTTAAACGAATTTCAATAGAGCTTTGCTCTGGGAGTTCAGCAATAATAAGGTTTGGCACTACAGAAATATTTAATTAAATCTAATCATGCAAATTTTATTGAGAACAAGAAAAATGAACACAAAAAATATTAAAAAAATCAATATCTGTTAAGAAAATTTTCGAAATGATGATTGTTCACTTCTTGATAATATGCAAGTCAAATCTGTGAACAAATTCTTGAATGACATTCGCCAAAGCCTCCTTATAAATTAATTGCACTTGCGTTAATTATTCTCTAGTACAAACCACAGATTTTAAATGACTCCAAAGAAAAAAAATCTATGAGATTAAATCTGGAAACCCTGCGGGGAATTCAATGAATCCTCTACGACCAATCCACCGATTTGGGGATGTTTTGTTTAAAAAACTCTAACATTAAGGGCATAGTGAGGGGGTGCTCCATCTCGTTGGAACCAAACACTTACAGGTAATTCCCCATCTTCCTCAATATTAGGAACCTGATCACGTAAAAGATCTATATATCTCTGGCCAGTTAGTGTACCATGATTGAAAATACCAGCCCAAATGTTTAATTTCTGCGGATGTTGTATGTGCGTTTCTAGCATTCAATGAGGGTTACCTATTAACCAATATCGATAATTTGGCGATTAATGGTACCATTTAAACAAAACGTAGCCTCGTCGGACAACAGCAAATTATATGTAAAATATTGGTCATTTTACAAATCTCCATTACTCTTTCGCAAAATTCAATTCTACGATCATCCAATAATTCTTGCACTAAATGTGTTTTATACGGATGATATTTTTCTTGCTACTGATCGGCAACTTATATCATAGTTTAGTGCGAGGGATGTAGTAGAAGTTTGTGGTAATTCTTCTAATGCTATAGCAATTTCTTGAGTAAGAACTTCATTAGTTGCGACATTTGGTTGTCCGCTATTCGGTAAATTTCTAACATTTCCGATCAAGTTATACCTTTTCAAAGTTGTACCAGCGACAATTCGTGATATTGGATGCCGATCTTAATTCAAATTGTTACATACTTCTCCATGAGTTCTGATGCGGTCACTAAAATCAATTATCATCAGAATTTCAATACGTTCTTTTTCAGTTAATTGAATCTTTATTAATATTTGGACGTCTACAAATTGTCGTCTTAATTCTGACAGTTTAAGTCAAATACTGAATTTTAATTCAATGGCTTACTAAGCATAAACATGATTTTAAAATATCAGTTTTAATTAAATATATTATAGTCGTTGTTAAACAGAAGGGTGCCATACCTTATTATTGCTGAACTCGCTATTGTTCTATTGAAATTCGTGAAAATATGCAGGGTGTTTCACTTAAAATAAAAAAGTTAACATCGTTTCCGGCTAAACCCAAAGTCTGATTCTTATATAAATATACTCAGTGAATCTTCGATTTGCATTTAACTAATTATGGAAGGTCTTAAAATCAAAGTAGCCATATCAAAGATAATCGAATGAAGCCTAACCCTGTATAGAATCAATATGATACTAAAAGTCTTTCTTTGGAAACTGTGGTTAAATAAAAACCTTAACAAGGCATAAAACCCCATAACGCAATTAATATTCGTATCCTAAATACATTTTTCGCCAACTAAGTTGTCATTCTCAGTGGGTAAAATTAATAATCACAGTGTTAAACATGGGCCACACTAAAGCTAGCACAAAGAATCGCGAAGCACTTTACAAGGCATCCACGTATACACTAAGTTTTAAGAAACTAAAATTAGGTCAACTTACCCCTCTTCAGAAATGGCACACATGTGTTTGTTCTCACACCCTCGTCTATGTCTTATCTTCTGCTTTTCTAAGAATTCGAGGAGGCACTTACCTCGCAATAAACCTTTGTCGACGTTATATATATTGTTTTTGTTTTTAATAATAATAATAATTATTATTATTATAAATTATTTATTCCGTATGATACTAAATTAATCTATTTAATGTTTGCAGAAAAGAATAACAATGAAATTAACACCGAATAAGTAAATGATCACATACATAAATAACAGAAATATTAAGCTAAAGAACTACGCTTATTAAAATTAGCGGCCATATAATATAAAGAGATTTCACCAGAACATTGCTTTTCACAGTCAGGATGTTAACAAAATCAAAAATGCCGGTAGTACGAGTTGGTATATTAAAATTTATTTGCGCGAGTAGCGAATGGGCGTCGATCTTTTGTGTTAGAAGATTACATAAAAACTTTGCACTGTAATCTCCTCCACGACGGGATAGTGATACAAAATTATATACAAAAAAGGTTTTAAATATATCTATACGTTAATGCACGTATATCGCTTTTGTTTCATTATGAAACAGACATGTAAAATAATTTACATATCTGTAACTGTCTACTTGGACAATACCTCGTATTTTCGGCATTTACTTCTGCTTAAGACATATGTTTCTGCCATCTATAGGCGTCGTCAGTTAAGCTAGTGAAGCAATGTATACAAATGATACAAATCTTTATAAATAGATCTGTATCTGTATATGACATTAAGCCGAAATCACTTACTAGATAAAGCAAATTTCATCCTGTAAGGTGGCACTTATTTAATAAGTGACATCTGACGGTCGAAAGAGACTTTGCCGAAAAAAGCGATCTTTCGTTTGACCAGCTATGCTGATACGGGAAACGAAACAATACGGGTAGTCCTTCAAAAACGAGCCAGATGGCGGTAAATATACAAAAATGGTTTTAAATATATCTATACGTTAATGCACGTATAACGCTTTTGTTTCATTATGAAACAGACATGTAAAATAATTTACATATCTGTAACTGTATACTTGGACAATACCTCGTATTTTCAGCATTTACTTCTGCTTAAGACATATGTTTCTGCCATCTATAAGCGTCGTCAGTTAAGCTAGTGAAGTAATGTATACAAATGATACAAATCTTTATAAATAGATCTGTATCTGTATATGACATTAAGCCGAAATCACTTACTAGATAAAGCAAATTTCATCCTGTAAGGTGGCACTTATTTAATAAGTGACATCTGACGGACGAAAGAGACTTTTCCGAAAAAAGCGATCTTTCGTTTGACCAGCTATGCTGATACGGGAAACGAAACAATACGGGTAGTCCTTCAAAAACGAGCCAGATGGCGGTAAATATACAAAAAAAGGTTTTAAATATATCTATACGTTAATGCACGTATAACGCTTTTGTTTCATTATGATTCGGCTTAATGTCATATACAGATACAGATCTATTTATAAAGATTTGTATCATTTGTATACATTGCTTCACTAGCTTAACTGACGACGCCTATAGATGGGAGAAACATATGTCTTAAGCAGAAGTAAATGCTGAAAATACGAGGTATTGTCCAAGTATACAGTTACAGATATGTAAATTATTTTACATGTCTGTTTCATAATGATACAAAATTATGTTGAGCCAGTAAATAGAGATAGTCGATACCACGGGCAGGATAAGAGGCGTTCATTCTATACAAGTATTTTAAAAATCTTCTCTGGATGCGTTCAATCGAGATTTGCTGGCGAATACCAGATGATAAATGCATACATCAACCTGCATCGAACAAAGGCACAATATGGTACCTTAATAATGTTAATGTTAGAAGAATTACGACACGATCTCACAAGAAAATATGTGCTCGGTAAACGCAAGACTAGTATCGAAAAGTACTCCTAAGTCTTTAAACAACGCCTTTCTAGCAACTAATTCAGAGCCGGACGTGTAGTGTAATATAACTGGATTAGAACATCTAGTATAAGAAACGACAGAACATTTTTTTTTTACATTTAAGGCCCGTATGACACGATGCGAAATTTTGCAATAAATTTGCCTGTAAATTTTTATGAAAATTTATATGCAATTTTTGCAACGTGTAAAATAAAACAATACGTGCTAAATTTTCTGCAAAACCTAGCAGCGAAATTATTTAGAATCGGTTCCAAATTTTCTGTAAAATCTGCGTGAAAAAGTGCGCAAAGGGATGTAAGTGGCAAGGTTAACAGATGTTGTGATGTACAGAATTTGACAATTTAATTTACTAAGAACCGCCAACATTTACCATGATAATACCAAACTTACATACTATTACGCATGCGCATGTGCAATTTTTTGTGTATAATAATTAGAGAACGGACACGCTTACCACATGACGCAAAGCCCAGTGCAGTACTGGTGAAACGCTGTATTTCTAAAATATTTAATTTTATTTATATAATTGGAAAACGAACGGGTGGTGATCTATAAAATTACGAAATACATATTTATTTGTTGAAAAGTTGTAATTATAAAGTTTTTAATTTTATTTATATAATTGGAGAACATACGGGTGGTGATCTTAAAATTACGAAATACATATGTATTTGTTGAAAACTTGTATTTTTAAAGTTTTTAATTTTATTTCTATAATTGGAACATTTTTATTTGTTCATTTTGTCGTTCAAGTTGAGTAAAGGAGTATTAATATAGACTAGCAATAGTTTCTCAAGGTTTTCTTCTGTCAATTTTGTTCTCTTTGAATTAAGTACATCCTTATAAATAGAAAACGTCTTTTCTACATCGCGACTGGTTATAGGTGCATACTGGAAATATTCTTTTATTTCTTCATATTTAGCCGTTAGATTTTGTGGAATTGTCTCCATGCATAATTGCTGCAATGTAATTAAATCTGGATTTATATTAAGAATTGCGTCAAACCTTTGCCGAAGACCACATCCGAAGTCACTTGGAATACTTTTCAAATTATTAACAGCCACATCTAATGTTGTTAATCCGTCATTTAATTTGAAATTTCGATTTTCAAAATAAGTGATTAGTTTTGGTAATTTTCCAAAGTGTTCGTGAAGAAAGTACAACTGATTTTTTAAATTTGGGATTTGTGTGAGCTCCTTGCACTCACCAATACTTCTAGCATCCTCCTTTAGCAGTGTTACGAAATGTTTTAGACTATCAAAATTCTCAGCATAATAACTAGTAGCTTCCAGCCATGTTCCCCATCTAGTTATTACTGGAGTGGGAGGCAGTGACAGAGATGGAAATTTTTCCCTGAAAAGAGCTACTCTCAATGGTGCTTTTCAGAAAACTTTTTTAAAAGCTGATACAAGTCTATCAACTTCTGGAAAAGTGTCTCTGATATATTCACAGATTCTGTGGAGAGCATGTGCTACACAAGTAATATGCAGCATATTAGGATATGTTTTCTTCAATAGTCTGCCTGTTTTTAACATATACGCAGCACTATCACTGACAAATAAAAGTATTTTTTCTTTGTACGTGGCGTCCGAATGAAGCATTTTTTGCATATTCTCCTTAATGGTTTCAGCAACTGTTTCCGCATCAACTCTATTTATAACACTTGTTGCTATTACATATGAGTTATAGGGAATAGTTGGATGTAGTACACCAGCTACAACATTTACCACACAGCGTCTTAATATATCCACCGTTTCGTCGGCGCTTATCCATATGTATTGATTTAAAAGATGGCTTCTAATGCGTTCTACTGTTCTCGTATAGCACCTAGAAACATAATATTTGCGTAAAGTTGATTCATCAGGAACATTTCGACCAGTATATTTTTTCAGAAATGTCTTCAAAATTGGATTGTTCAATTTAAATAATGGAATATTAGCTGCCATAAAAGTTTCACAGAGTTCTTCGTTAAAATTGTCAGATTCCAACGGGTTCAATTTTTTCGTGCTTTAACGATCCTACGTGACATTTTACGGTTGATTTATTGCAATTTTTCAATAACGTTTCACACACTTCACAATAAATTTCGGAATCACTGGCAATGTACATACAATCAGTATGGCCCTCAATCCAACTCGCCATTGTTTCACGATGCCATTCTCGACGCTCTTCCATTGTCTGAAAAAGTAAGAATATTCTAGATCCAAATAAACGAAATTAAATAACGAAATTTTATGCACACTTACGTGAAAATGATTGGAAGATGTTACTTAAATGAAAAGAAAAGGAATGTACGTGCTATTTCTCTTACGAAATACGATAAACTTATTTATTTTATCTACGTACACGACACTACTGACAAACACTATATTCTCCGAATACAATAGCTGGGTTGTCCATTGTTATCGCTGCGAGACCAGGTGGGCGAGTAAGTCAAACAAATACTTCATTGAATTACGCCGGGATGTACTGAGCGACGTTATACACAGTTCCAATTGCCGATTGCGTTTTATGGAAATTGCATCCGTTCTCTAATAATAATGCATCGGTGTCATACACGCTCGTACAACAATATCGAACAAGTATGAAAATTGTTAGAATATTTTTCAAGAAAATTTACATGTAAATTTATTGCAAAATATCGCATCGTGTCATACGGGCCTAAGACAAGTTGTGACGCCGGTTTAGAATCCTGATCAGATCGGTTTGAAGCTTAATGCAATCGTTGTGGTTGTTGGTAATATTGAAAATCTTCAAATCATCAGTATGCTCCAGGCATACACACCCATGGTCATCCATGAGATCATTTATATATCAAGTATGATCAGAAATATACACTACTGATTTAAAAAATATTTATTGCTCACTTAATTTAACAAAATTGACGAAGTTAATATCTATTATAATAGCGAATGATATGCTGTATATGCCCGCCATTTTGTTGAATGCATTTTATTGGAGATTTCGTACCATATTTTCAAATGTAGGTTGTTCCAAACTTCGGAGGAAATGAACAATTGCCATTCTTAATTCCAGAATTGTAGTGGGTTTTAAAAAATTACTGCTTTCATCATGCCCCCAGATGTATGCATCGGAGTGAGTAAGGTCCGGGCTATGTGAAGGATAACTAAAACTGAGACATGGGGCTCATCTGAAAACCAGACATTAGTCAAGAACTCATCATCTTCATAAATATAAGCCAAGATCTGATGACAGTAAACTAAACGCTGTGTTTTATTATTTTGGTTCAGTTTATGGCACTTTTAAATTTAGTAAGAGAAACCACCAACATCCTTGACCATTAAACGCACAGATTCTCCTTTTATATCCAGTTTTAAGGCAGTTCTTCGTATTCTTCGTTTCGGTGATTGTAAGACTTGCAGCATTACTCGTTCGTAATTTTCGTTTACTCGAACGCGTTTCTTTCCTTCTGACTTGCCTTTTCGTTGTATGTTAACATTGTCAGTAGTTTTGAATTTGCTAACAACGTACCAAAGAATACTGTTTGATGGTTTAGGATTTTGAAACATCTGCTCAAATTGAGATCCAACCGATTTAATGCTTGGTCTATTATTTCTGCCAAACTGGTATGAGCGATTATATGATTCACATATAAAAGTTTTTTCTTCGGTTCTGAGCATCTTATTCACAGACAGTGTTTTCTACTCTAACAGATAACACGTTAATGTTTATTTAAAATAAGTTTGGCAAGAGTGTCATTTTTATAATAACTGTGAACAGAGCTACAATTTCAGTACTTTATATTTACGGTCATAGTGTATTAAACAGTAAGGGACTGAGATTGGACCCCCGTGGGATGATAGACCATATCAAAAAGTTATTAGACGAATAACCGTTATAAGAAACGCAACTTTTTCTATTCGATAAGTAAGATGCCATTAGTGTAACCAAGAGTTTGGCAAAAGCCAATTTGATCCAATTTGGCTAGACGTACTCTTGTATTCAAAAAAATTGCGTACACCATTTAAATCAAGTAAACATTTTTTATTAGTTTTTTATCGTTTAAAAACGGATTTTCTGTCATTTAGACAAAAGTTATTATAAAGTTATGTGTTTTTGGAATATTCCTGTTCTCATCTTCTTTTAATTCTTAAAATTGTGCTGTTATTGTAATGGGAATGTAGTGCAATTTCTCCAATTGATCAACCTTCTTCAACTTTTGCTATAATAAAATAAAAAGGTATTTTTAATAATATAAAATATTAAAAATCTGGTGTGAAGAACACAAATACAGGTTCACTATTAATATTTTTTGTGAACGTGTCCGAACATATCCCTCCCCAGAGACGCAGATACGTATTTCGTCTTTCTACAGGCTCATCGGTACGCCCCTGCTGGAGAAAGGATATCGCCAGAGCGTAGAAGTAAATTCAGCACTGCCTGTTGTCAGACAGCCGAAGTACCTCGCCCCGTCCACATAATCAATGTGAATAAATAAATATTTTATATTATTAAAAATACCTTCGTATTATACAAAACTGGTGGGGTTTTACCTATTCATGTATGTTTCAATTGTTCTGATACATTGCACATGCGGTTAGTCCATAGTATGAGTGAAGACACAAACAAAATACAGTTTCTAAAGAGACGGCTGTGCCACCTTTGGAAGGGCGTCCTTGCTTCACATTGATTATGTGGATAGGGTGAGGTACTTCGGCTGTCTGGCAACAGGCAGTGCTGAATTTACTTCTACGCTCGGTCTGGATAATTTCTGTGATATGGCGATGTGGTTCTTTTTGTGAATGTGTCTGACGATATCCTTTCTCCAGCAGGGGCGTACCGATGAGCCTGTAGAAAGGCGAAATACGTATCTGCGTCTCTGGGGAGGGATATGTTCGGACACGTTCACAAAAAAAATATTAATAGTGAACCTGTATTTGTGTTCTTCACACAAGATTTTTAATAATATTTTATATTATTAAAAATGCCTTTGTATTTTATTATAGCAAAAGTTGAAGAAGGTTGATCAATTGGAGATACTGCACTACATTCCAATTACAATAACAGCACAATTTTAAGAATTAAAAGAAGATGAGGACAGGAATATTCCAAAAACACATAACTTTATAATAACTTTGGTGGGGTTTTACCCACTCATGTATGTTTCAATTATTCTGATAATCAAATACTTTTCTTGTTCGTAAACTTTTGGTATTTGCATTTTTAATATACTTAATTGTCATGGCATTACGTTAATACACGTCAGAAAAATACAAAATTAAACGGGAAAAAAATAGATGTACGAAATTTTTTTGAATACAAGAGTACATTGTGATTAATAGAGTCGAATGCCCTTGAAAAGTCTGTACAGATCACGTCGACCTGTTTATGTTGGTCAATATCATTGAAATTAATTAAATTAATTAAAATTGAGTAAGATACTTATTAGTCTATAGTCCGTAATATATTTTAAAATTAGTATGTTATTTGGCGAAGTAAAATCAACTGAGTCACGGTGGACATTGGTAATAGCTAAAGGAGTAAATCTTAGCAATTTCAAACTTTCAAAATGACATTTGAATAGTAATACCGGTGTCTTATAAGGCGGTTTTAATAAACTTAAAACCAATGTCCATCGTGGCTCAGTTGGTTAGAGTGACGGTCCGGCAAACCATAGACTTGGGTTCTAGTCCCAACGTGGACAAAAATTTTTCAAATAAAATTTCGTCTGATTTGCTTTGAAATTTGTATACAGCAATGTTTACATTCAATTTTACTTCGCAAAATAACATACTAATTTGAAAATATTTAATATAAAAGCCGAAGACTCCAAGAATTTATCCAATGATATATTAAATGAACGGCTAAGAAATCACATACATATATATATATATATATATATATATATATATACATATAGTAAATTCAATTTGTTGGCGATTTAAGGTCTCGTTTTACTTCAAAATGTATATATAAAAAATATACATTTTGAAGTAAACCCGGACCTTAAATCGCCAACAAATTGAATTTACCATAACATACAAAGGTCACGGAATAATTATCTTTATATATATATATATATATATATATATATATATATATATATATGTTTCATCCTCCTGGTTTGAAGGAAGTTCAGTATGTATCGACCGAAGTATGGGTTTAAATAATGCAATAGTTTTTGAATAACACAAATATATTTACAAATTTAGTCTTGGAGTTCCGTTAACTTAGTACAAATGCAGCATCTGGTCTTAATACTAAAGACCGAGGAAACTGGTTAATAAATAATATTTGCTCCTATTTAGATAACTGAGACCTAAGCTAGGACTGTAGTTAACTCGAGGAGATCGTACTTGGAACTGTAGTGAGCTCTAAGAAATCTTGTTTGGAACTGTTTTTTCGTTTACTTATTTTTCGGCAAGAAAGTTTTGTCCCCGCCAGTTACAAAAGAGGGAGAAAACAACGAAATTGATTATACAGAAATTTCTATACAACTATTTTTACCTTTCTTCCAAGAAAAGTATACGCTGTAGTTTCCAACGTCATCAATGTATTAAAATAAAGAATATACGCCGGAAACCCTTAATTATAGAAAAATAAAATAACTCTTAAAATAATAAATATACAAACACAGGAAGTGCGTTAGAGATAACATAATATTTCGCAGAATCGCATCGAACCGAACTATTTAATCTATTATAATAATATAACACTTTATCTATAACAGGAAATATGTCAATAAAATTTATTCTATTATACATTACATTTACAACTACTAAATGGATGGGTTGACAAGAAGGCAATGAATAAAGAAATGTAATACCTGACCAGGCCTAGGTAATTGACAACATTAAATACGAGTATATCCGAACTCCAAGAAACTTTTCTATATACACTTTACAATATTTACAATTTAAAACTAGGATTGAATACATTAACATAAATATACCTACATCTGTTTGCTTGTATCTAAATGAAACTAAAAATACAAAATTAAATCTATTTTTTCCAGAACAATATATATATATATATATATATATATATATATATATATATATATATATACAGTGTTATAAGTATCAGAGAGTATAATGTAGATTAAACATGTTAATTAATATTTAATAAAAAAAATTATCTAAAAAGTTCGCTGGGTTATTTTATTTTGAATTTTAAATTATTTAATAAAACCGTTCTGGTACCGCAGTCAACTGTTGTATCGAGAGTTTGATGAAAGTTACTAAAGCGTAGATATCGCATATAGGTAGCTTACTTATTATTTAATTAAAAATTACAAAATTAGCATATATTTGAGTAGTATAATCTAATAATTAAATTAATGACACTTATTCAGAATAACCCTGTATATATAATGTAATGAGATATAAAAATAAGTGCTGAATATTCAAGAAGAAAAAAAGAAGTTATTATTGATAACATAGTATTCACTACCAGCCCCTTCAAAGTACTCTTCTTCCGCATGACTACAAATACGATTATCCCAACGACTTGTCCATGGCTGGAAGCAGTGCTGGAAGTCTTTGCATGATTCGATTTAGATATTCTCAATTGTCTCAAAACGACGCCCCTTGAGCTTCAGTTTCACCCTCGAAAACAGAAAAAAGCAGAAGGGAAAAAATATGGGAAGTAGGGAGGGTGGGCTAGTACTGCCGTCTCCGTAGAGGCTAAAAACTGACGAACAAGTAACATGGGTTGGTGTATTGTTGGTGTAGGATCCACGAATTGCACCACTTGGCAGGTCGCTTGTGTCGATTGTTTTCTCTTAGTGGCCGAAAATCATCGCGATAAAATCGTTCATTATCTGTTTCACCTGGCAGGATAAATTCTTTGTGCACGATGCCATCAACGTCAAAGAAGCAAATCAACATCGACTTGACGTTGCTTCGAACTTGCCGTGCTTTTTTCGGCCGTGGTGACGATAGTGTCTTTCACTACGACGATTGCTGCTTTCTTTCGGGATCATACCTGTACACAAATGATTCGTTGCCAGTAAAGATTCTGGTACTGAAGTTCGCATCCCTTTGGGCAGTTTCTTTCAGCTCGGTGCACATATGAACACGGTGCCGTTTTTGTCGAATGCTGAGTAACCTTGGCACAAACATCCCAGCAATATGCATATTAATTCACCGCACAGAATATGCTGATAAACGCCTTATAACGAGCCGACAATGTTACAAATTGTTCTCCTTCCGTTTTGTAGGATATTATCATGCACTTATCCACATTTTGTAGCGCGGTTTCCGTCGATGGACGACCGGAGCGCTCATCACATTCATTTTTAAAACGGTTGTGCCACTCATAAATCTGCGTCTCTGCTAAAGAATCCTTACCAAACGTTTGTTTAAGCATTTTCAGAGTTTTCGCTGCTGTTTAATCAAGTTTGAAGTAGAATTTGATGCACCTTCTTTGCTCTTTCACATTAGATATTATAGTATCGCAGAATAACTCAAATACAAGTCAACAAATATATACGCAAAAACTGTATGCCACCACCTAGCAAAGTACCGTTTGACAGATTAAGTTACTATAGACGTAGCTCACACCATCTAACCCTATGGAGCTGTACTACCATTCTTTCGCGCGCCACTTTCAAATTCTGGAAATTTCTGGACAGCACCTCGTATAATACATTAGAAAAATATTTTAAGTCTTTTTATTGAATAAACACACAGATTTCTTGCTTTCTTCTTAGTTAGAGTACTTAGAAATTTCAAGCGGATTGTCTAATTAAAATCTTCAAAACTTAGAAAATTGTTCAAAAATTGTTTTCGAATGCAGTTGATAACCTTTGACTCTACAAAATACAACATTTGTCTACCATTTTATATACTCAGTAGCGTTTGCTTCGAAAAAGGTTTAGTCTATGGTTCTTCGGGCTCAGCATATACTTCCCCGGTTATACGATTGTATTTTTTGTGTTAGGAGTTTTGTACGATTCAGTTTTAATAAGGTTAGAATTATGAACGTCTATAAAGCGACCATCGTTTCACGAAGTATAAAAATTGATCGGTGAATTTTTAGATTTGATATATGATGAAAGTAAAATAATTTGTGAAGTTTGTTACAAAGTTTTCATATTCCGGAATAGATATAAAATCGGTGCTCGGTAGAATTGAAAACAGCATTTATTAGAACTAAATAATAAAAAAGTCCGTTAGGTGCGGACACGTCGACTGATCTTCAAAAAAATTATGTTCTTAATGTCATTTAAAATAATCTATTACATGTTTCGGCATTAGCGCTTTTTTCAAAGAATTTTAAATTATGAATGACAGTATATTAATGTCATATTTACACAGGGTGTTCACACTTACACCCGCACCATTGGTAACTCCGTTATTATTGGAGCTACGAAGTCGTCCAAATTAGCAAACTAGTAGGATTTTTCCTGGCGGTTACGACGGTAAAAACAAAAAAAACAATTGAACGTCGCGTTTTTCAGATATTTGACAAAATGTAATTTTTAAAATCGAACATCCTGTATATTTTATGCGGTTGAATAAAGAATTTAGTTCTGAACAAAAATGTTTCAATACATTATCTCAAAAAATTGAAAATAAAAAGTTATCACGTCATTTCTTTAAAGGGGCATATTCCCGAGATAATCAGAAAAGTACCCATTTTAAAATGAGACACAGTATAATTTAAAACTCCACTCAGAAAAATATATATAATTTTGAGCCATACAAATATCGGCTAGTACAAACTTTGCATCTTAATGATGATATAAGAAGAATGGAATTTTGTGAATGGTTCCTACATAAATGTGAAGAAGATTCAAATTTTCCTCGATATGTTTTAGGGTCGGATGAGAGTAACTTCTCTAATAAGGGAATGTTTAATCGAAAAAACTATCATTTTTGGAGTCGGGAAAATCCTTTTTTGGCTCATCCCACTAATCCACAACATCGGTTCAGCCTTAATGTTTGGTGTGGTATGATTGGATCTAAAATTGTGGGTCTTTTTTTTTACCGCGGCTCATTGACGGGAGAGAGATATGAGGACTTTATGTCTCATGTATTGGAAGATTTCGTGGACAACGTGAACTTGATGGATAGGCCGCGGATATACTTCCAACAAGACGGTGCACCGGCTCATAATCACCATATCGTTAACGCATTACTGGAGAGACTGTTTGGACCCCGTTGGATTGGATCTCATGGACCAGTTCTGTGGCCCCCACGCTCACCAGATCTAACTCCGCTAGATTTTTTTTTATGGGGCCGAGTGAAAAATGAAGTTTACAAACATCGTTACCAAAATATGGAAGAACTTCAAAATAGCATTAGGGCCATTATTCGGAATATTGATGGAAGGACCCTTCTCAAAGCTACGCGCTGCACTCAGACAAGAGCCCGCAAGTGTCTGGACCAAGAAGGTGGTACCTTCGAACAATTATTTTAGTTATGTATGTTGATTGATAGTGTTCATTATTCTTTTATTTGTTATTCTTAAGTTTCGTGGACGAAATCAAAATAAATTTCGTTAAAAACACAACGTTTCGTTTGAATTCATTTAGGAATATTATGTACAAACCTTCTCGGACCTATACAAAAATTTTTTTCATCCGTTCAACAAGAGGATAGTCTACAATAATCGGTACATATTATTTAATTACAAATTTCGTTAGGCATCCCTAAAAACAAATCCTAAATCCCTAAAAATGCACGGTATCTCATTTGAAAACTTACGTTTTAGTGATAAAGTAAGCAAATTTTAAGGATGTTTATGATATTATTTTATTTAATATCTGAAGATGACTTCAATTGGATAAACATGTTAAACATGCTACCTACGTCTTTCATCAATTTTTTTAAACAAAATGCAATGATTAAGAAATCACGTGATAACTTTTTTATTTTCAATTTTTTTGAGATAATTTCACGATGAAAAAAGAACACTTGGTTATATGTTTCACTAAATTTTATTTACATAAAATAAGACAATTGTTTCGGACTCTGCAGTCCATTTTCAATTAACATAAGAATACATTTTCTAAAGTATAAATAGATGTATGTAACTACAAAATAGAAAGGGGATAACGTTACTAACAAATTTTCGTGTAAATGGAAAAGGGGGTATTTTAAGATTTTGAGATAATGTATTGAAACATTTTTATTCAGAACTAAATTCTTTATTCAACCGCATAAAAATAAATAGGGTGTTCCATTTTAAAAATTACATTTTGACAAATATCTGAAAAACGCGACGCTCAATAGTTTTCATCGTCGTAACCGCCAGGAAAAATCCTACTAATTTGCTAATTTGGACGACTTCCTAGCTCCAATAATAACGGAGTTACCAATGGTGCGGGTTTAAGTGTGAACACGTTGTATATGTGAAGTTGTCATTGATAAAAATGACTTTTAAGTTTAATAATAATAATTCATGTCTTAACATTCACCAACAGCTTGACACCATGGGGGAGTAAGAGTGTAGCTTATAGGTAGGAAAACAAGGGAAAATCTCGTGAGATAATTGAGACACATGTGCAGAATACTGAGTATGAGATTAACAGGGTTATTAAAGTTGGAAGGTGGAAAATTTAAAAAAGAATATGAAAAGTAGGCTCAGAGTGAAAGGAAATGATGAAACAGGCCCATATTTAACGGAAAAGGGTCTAGATTGAAGAAAGACAGAAGAACTTATAGGAAAGAGAAATCCGAGTGGAGATATGGGGCTAAAGATGTTTGATTAGTGTGGCAAATTCATTCCACTCAATACGCACTTAGCGATAATTGAGTATTGACTATGAATATCTGTTCTAAGTTTAAGTTTGCTTTATTACAAAAATACGACGGCATCATGTTCATCGCTACTAAAAAATCATTCGTTTTGTTTGATTCATTTTTATAAAATACAAAGAGCGTTCAAATTTAAATTATAGTCCAACGAGAACTAAATTATGTGCCAGGTTATATCAGTAGTTAATTAAAATATACTCATTTCGATGGATTTGTCAACAATAAGTTAGCAAGAAACAAACGAGAGCCTTGTATACGAGGGTGGTTCAATAACTCCTTAGAAAATCCAAGAGATGACGGAAGAAACATGACAAAAATGCATTTAGTAAGCGTCATTTGTCATTAGACTGGTATCAAAATTTCAGCTAAATTCATAGCGTGGGTTCATTTATTTTTATACTCGATTGAAACAAAAAACTGTGGTTCGTTTAGAAAAGTGAAAAAACATGAGTTTCGTGAGGTGATTAAACACATTTATTTAAAAGGTTTAACATCGAAAGAGATCAAAGCCAAGTTGGATGAAGTTCATAGCACATCTGCTCCTGTGTTTGCGACTGTTTATAATTGGGTAAATGAGTTTAAACATGGTCGTAGATCCCCAAAAAATTAACATCGTTCGAGACATCCAGTAAAAATAACTTCCTCCGAAATGATTGACAAAATACATGATATGATTTTGAGTGACCGACGAATCAAAGTGCACGAAATAGTTGAGGACACAGGCATATCACAAGATATTGTGTTTTCAATTTTACACGAAAAATTCGGTTTGAAAAAAATCTAGGCAAGATGAATGGCGCATAAACGCGATCGTGTGATCGAATTGGCAACTGTTTTATCACTTTTCTGTCCCAATCCTGATGAGTTTCTAGGTCGGTACATAATTGTTCGCACCATATGGGAAAATCTTTTATAGTAGAGTTTTTTAAAAATCGTTTTCGACCAGTTGTTTGTGCATGTTTTAAAATCTAAAATGGGATACATAAAAAGTTTTTTTCTTGTATAGTGTCCGCAAACCTAATCCATATGCGAAACTTTTCAATTGATTAATTTATTGAAAAATTGTTTTCGGCATTATCCTCTGGTTCACCACCAACCACCAAAAAGCAAAAAAAAATTTCATGGCACTCTTGTTCTACCATTAAAACGACGTTTGAAATTTTAAAATAAAATATGCCAAAATGGCCTCAAAGTGAGAAAAACTATAGGGAAAACTAAAAATAATTTAGTATATTTTGGTGTTTATTTGACCTATTAGGTAAGCAGGAAGAAATAATATTTAAAAGCTATTTATAAGCTAACTATATACAAAATTGAAATGAAAAATTAAAAAATATAAATTTTGTTAACAAAAATGTCTCATATTTCCACATCTCTTCCCTCGTTTTCTATGCACATAATAGTTCTATTGTACAATTCGTTTGACACATTTCTAAGGCATACTGGTGAAATCTGAACAATACAGTTTCTAATAGTCTCTTCTAAGTGGTAAATATTTCTAAATGGGCCATATTTGTATACCTAATTGATATTTTAAATATTCCCGAAGAAAAAAATCACAAGTTGTCAGAAACGGGGACTGTGGTAGCCACGGATTCTCTGAAAAGCGACCTATCCATTTTACTGGAAACACTCATTTAGGTAATTTCTTCCTTCGATGCTACTGTGAGCTGGACAACCATCTTGTTGGAAATACATTTTTCTTCTAATTCCAGGTGACAATTTTCAATTTAGTTGAACAATTTATTTTGTAAAAATTCCAAATATCTTCCTGAATTTAAATTATTTCTAAAAAGTATGGTCTAAATATTTGGTTATTAAAGATTCCACACCATATGATGTAAAATGGTACTGATTACGTGCTCCTATTTAAAAATGTGGATTTTCATCGGCAGCTATTTGACTAACAAAACAATGTCCATGGCTGCCTACGAATTTGTGTAAAATATAACGATGATATTATAACTTTCTAGTGCGTTTAACGGAAAAATACACATTTAGTTGCATTTATTTACATTAATTGTTGAGTTACATTTATTTAGCGGAAATTATAATACAAGCTGAAACTTAAAATGAGGTTTTTCATGATAAAAAGGCTTTGTACTAAAAATGTGAAATAACGTGACAAAATTTCATTTCTAATACAAAATTTCTATTTTAATATTATATTGTACTAGTTTAGTTCATTTTTTAAGACAAATATATACATAACTATGCTTAGATTGGAAAATATTAAAATTCAGAATTACACGTGTAAATTGTAAGAAAAAGTTCAAATTTTAGAAATATTAATTTTTTTGACATCTGTTGAAGAAAGTCATCTGGTTCCATAATTGGCATCGCATTTACTGAATATCTAATCAATGTTACCCAAGTTTCGTCAACAGTACTTTTCATTTTAAAATTATTATTTTTTTTAATTTAAAGTTTCGATAAATTTTATTTAAAACCAAAAATCGCTTGCAGAATTCGAGTAGTTCATTTTGGATTTTTTAATATGAACAAACTTTTGGCGGATTTAGATTTTTTAAATAAATCAAAGATAAAAATTTTTCCCATATGGTGCGGACAAAATGGCTGTCACGATATACAGAGAATTTCACTTAAGATGCAATATACAAACATGTATAGGTTTCTTATTTCCATAGAAACTAGGTAATACATTCTTACATTGTCCCACGTAAAATGCAACATATCAATATAATTTGACATTAGTTAAGTCAAAAGTAGCAGTATTTCTATTTCGATATTAGCTTAGTATCAATCTTAAATGATATACACAAAGGAAGAGGGAACTCAGTTAGTGACATGGTATCTTTCGGGATTCAATTCAATAAACGATATTTATCGGAAATGTAGTTTTAATCCTAAAACACTACATTGAATTAAATAAGCTTTACTGTCAATAATTTGACAAAACAACCATGAAAGATATCATATCGATCATAACTATTACATATTGCATTTTATGTGGGACAGTGCAAGTGCATAGTATTTTCGTATCTATGGTTACTACATTCACATATTGCAAGTTACATGAAATTCTCTGTATATGGATACACTACTATACTCAAAAAACAAGGCAACAATAGGAACAGTGGGTTTTTTAAGGCGATCCGGCTCCGAAGAAGGCGATGAAATCAGCCAAGAAGGTGTTGTCCAGTGTGCACGCGGAATCATCTACATGGATTACTTGGAAAATTGACAAACGATAAAGGCATGATTAATGGAGAGTCTTATGCAACGTTATTGCACCTGTTGAGCGCAGATATCAAGGAGAAACGCCCTCATTTGGCAAAGAAAAAAAATTCTCTTTCACCAAGACAATGCACGTGTGCACACTTGCGCAGTTTTGATGGCGAAAATCATCGATTAATTAATTAATTAATTAAAAAAGTTCAAACTATTACAACTTTCACTGTATTCGCCAGATTTGTATCACAGTGACTTTTTCTTATTCCCAAACTTAAAAAAATGGCTTGGCAGAAAACGATTCACGTCAAACGAGGAGGTCATCGCCCAAATAGATGCCTGTTTTGAGGACATTCCGAAGTCCTACTTTTTGGGCGGCTTAAGAAAGTTGAATAAACGCTGGGAAGAATGTATTAGCTGTATACAGTTTTTCCAAAGGAGACTATGTTGAAAAATTTCCGCAATAATTTGTTTTTCTATTTTTTTTAAAGGAATTATTATTACCAGACTAATTGAAACATACATGAGTAGGTAAACCCCACCAGTTTTGTATAATACAAAGGTATTTTTAATAATATAAAATATTATATTCTTCACACCAGATTTTTAATAATATTTTATATTATTAAAAATACCTTTGTATTATTGAATTATTATTACACTAAATTATGTGCGGGAGTAAATGTAAACTAAGGTCAGTGGTTGAAACATCTGTATTTACTTCGATATGCTTGAAAAGTGTGAGTGCTCTGAAAAATATATAGCATATGTTACTACAATTGTATAATATGCGATGCTTCATGATTAAAGACGGCAGACTATGTGCCCGAACAGTAGCGGGATGTGGAGGGATCGAGTAGAGGCGTACGACGATCAATTCAGTTGCCGTTGAGACGTTGTAAGCGATACATTGTTAACACAATCGTGTTGAAAATGTCGGGAGTGCGTAGAAACAATGCATCGACTCGGTTGCATGTTAACGTAGTAAAAAAATTTTTACATCGGTTTCCCGATTTAATATATGACGGTACCGTAGTGAAATGTTTAGTTTGTGAAACAACTTTATTAACTTGGAAAGCAAGTCAGTGCCAAAGACATATAAATAGTGACAAACATAAATCGAATAATAGTGGATGCAGATCATATAATAAATTTGTGTGTGATTTAACAATGATGTTAATTGCGACCAATATACCAATGCAGAAAGTGGAACACCCAATGTTTCGTCAGTTTTGGAAGAAATACAATCCTACGTGGAAATTACAAGCAAGAAGTACGCTACGGAATTACGTACCGTCAGTGCGTGAGAGAATTGTAAATTGTACGAAAAATACGGTAAAAAAAAATTCCTGTGGTTAACAATAGACGAAACTACAGATATTAAAAACAGTCCATCCTAGCCATTATAGTACGGACGCTGACTCCGCAAGGACCTTCTCCTCCTTATTTACTAACCTGTAAACGAATGCAAGGGTGTACTGCCAGAGCGATATATGATGTATTAATAGAAACACTACACAAATTTGAGATTTTACCGAAGCAAGTGTTAATGTTAGTTACCGATGCTGCCAAGGTTATGTGTTCCACGGTAAACTTACTCAAAACGATTCAACCAAACCTGCTGCATGTCACATGTTTGCTTCACGCTTTACACCTTGTAACAAACACTATACGAACAACTTATCCTGATGTGGATCAACTGATAGGACAAACGAAAGCGGTTTTTCTTAAATGGTAGAGTATAATGGACGGTTATCAGGAATCAAAGAAATAACAACAAGAGTACTTCAAGGATCAGTGCTGGGACCTAAACTATTTCTGATTTACAGAAATGACCTCCCACCTAGCGTAAGTGCTGATAAAGTCAATCTGTTCGCGGATGACACGACTATCTTGATAACATCCAAGAACAGAGACAGATTATTACAAAATAGTGAAGCAGAGAAGCTGAGGAGTGGTTCCGTGGCAACAATCTTAAACTGAATGTCAAAAACGAAAGCATTTCCTTGCTAGCACAAAAGACACCGGTAATACAGAATCCATTAAAATCTTAGGACTACATCTAAGTAGCCAATTTAAGTGTGGAACAGACACGTTGATACTCTACAGAAATGGCGTCCGCTATTTAGGTGGTAAGGAGGATTCGACACATCAATCAAGTTTTGATGCGGCGAGGGAAACCTACTACGCGCATTTCCATTTTGTCGCTTCATATGGTATTCTGGTGTGGGGCTCGTCAGGGGAATTGTAGAGGATATTCGGGCAGCAAAAAGAAGCAGCGAGAGCACTGGCTCAGCCCGAGTATAGAGCCAGCTGCAGACAAATTTTTTAAAAAATACCAAATTCTGACACATTAGTCTTCATTATTTCTTGCTTAAAACACATCCGTACAACCAATAACTCCAGGTTCCTTACCCACATCGATATTCACAAATACCTTACGAGCCATAGAGAGAATTTAATACGAGGTGCATTCAAGTTCTAAGTCCTCCGATTTTTTTTCTCCAGACTGGAAAGAGATAGAAGCATGTGCATTGTTTTAAAATGAGCGTGCGTTCGTTGTCAATACGTCACAGAGATGGCAGCACTGTACGGCAGATGGAATTGTAGCGGCAGCGTCGAGAATGAGAACTGTTTTAGATAATTAAATTGGCTACGTTTTCCTTACTTGAATAGCGTGCAATCATTCGTTTTCTGAATTTGCGTGGTGTGACACCAATTCATCGACAGTTGAAGGAGACATGTGGTGATGGAGTTATGGATGTGTCGAAAGTGCGTTCGTGGGTGCGACAGTTTAATGAAGGCAGAACATCGTGTGACAACAAACCGAAACAACCTCGGGCTCGCACAACCCGGTCTGACGACATGATCGAGAAAGTGGAGAGACTTGTTTTGGGGGATCGCCGAATGACAGTTGAACAGATCGCCTCCAGTGTTAGCATTTCCGTGGGTTCTGTGCACACAATTCTGCATGACGACCTGAAAATGCGAAAAGTGTCCTCCAGGTGGGTGCCATGAATGCTGACGGACGACCACAAGGCTGCTCGTGTGGCATGTTGCCAAGCAATGTTGACGCGCAACCAAGGCATGAATGGGACTTTCTTTTCGTCGATTGTGACAATGGATGAGACGTGGATGCCATTTTTCAATCCAGAAACAAAGCGCCAGTCAGCTCAATGGAAGCACACATATTCACCGCCACCAAAAAAATTTCGGGTAACTGCCAGTGCTGAAAAAATGATGGTGTCCATGTTCTGGGACAGTGAGGGCGTAATCCTTACCCATTGTGTTCCAAAGGGCACTACGGTGACAGGTCATCCTACGAAAATGTTTTGAAGAACAAGTTCCTTCCTGCACTGCAACAAAAACGTCCAGGAAAGGCTGCGCGTGTGCTGTTTCACCAAGACAACGCACCCGCACATCGGGCTAACGCTACGCAACAGTTTCTTCGTGAAAACAACTTGGAAGTGATCTCTCATGCTCCCTACTCACCTGACCTGACTCCTAGTGACTTTTGGCTGTTTCCAACAATGAAAGACACTGTCCGTGGCCGCACATTCACCAGCCGTGCTGCTATTGCTTCAGCGATTTTCCAGTGGTCGAAATAGACTCTTAAAAAAGCCTTCGCCGCGGCGATGGAATAATTGGCGTCGACGTTGTGAAAAATGTGTACGTCTGCAGGGAGATTACGTCGAGAAGTAACACCAGTTTCATAGTTTTCGGGTGAGTAGTCGGAGGCCTTAGAACTTGAATGCACCTCGTATTACCAAAGAACAACATGGAGAGAGTAAGAAGAAGTGCAAACAACATAGCTGAAAAAATATACAACCACATCCCCCAGGAACAGAGAGTGTTGACAAAGGCAGGTTCTATGATTGGGTAAAGACAGTGCTACTGAAAAATGGGTTTTATTTTATGGACGAATTTTTTAAATACAAATTTAAATTTTTTTTTTACTCATGTTCTGTCGTATACACATATATGCATTTTATTGTTTCATCTAGGAAAATTATGACTACATTCTTTTGCGATATCAATGTCGATTTAGACGTATCTTTCTTTCCTAAAAAATAAACCATGATTGTAGTGAATCACGAGGACAGTGTATTCAAAAGTAGAGCGACCATATTGAAAAATGATGATGTATAGTTTTCGTATAGGTTTCGTAGTATATTCGTTTGTTTCTGATAATTGAATTATAATTTAGTTTTTGAACGCATAGGATTTTATGTACGTTTTGTCTTATGAATCCAGAGTTTTTAACATGTTCAACTTTTTCTAAATTTTAAACGGTTAGTACGTTTTGCTAATAATTTTATTCATTTACAAAACCAAATTACAATATCACCGTTAAAATTGTAAAAAAATGCAGTAACTTGGAATTTCCAAAAAAAAATTTAAAATATGAAAAATTAAAATAAATCAATTTAAATAAATAGAAAGTGTAGAGAAGTAGGACAAAACAAAGAACACAAATGTTATGTATTGCTGGTATTTAGAAATATATAAGTTTGGACGTAAGTGTACTTAAATATGTATATATTTTCTGACGGAAACGAATAAGAAATAAGGCGGTGCGGAATTTCTCAGTATTCAGTATTTTTATTTCCCATATATACATATATACATTCACACATATTTGATGTATAGTATTGATTACAACACCCCAAACGAAATATTGTGCGGGTGACGTCATAAACGACGCCTGAGATGATTGGTGGTTGCTTAGAGACGCCTTCCCTTTTTATAATGGCGACCAACTTTATACTATTTTAATAATTCTTCAAATATACTTAAACTTCACTTTCTTGCGGACACTGCAATGTCATTTTATATATAAAATTCCTTTACTCTTGCAATTATATTTTAAGCATATTTTATATATACATACATATATATATATATATATATATATATATATATATATATATATATATATATATATTTATTTTATTTAAAAATTTTTGGTTACTTAAGAAAATTTTTACTAATTATTTACACTATACTTTTTAGTTTATTTATTTTGTTAATTTATTTCCAAGTATATAAGCGGAATTCTGCTTATTACTTTTAATACTTACAGATTATTTCATAAATTTTAAATTAATTAATTAATAAATAAATTATTCAGAAATTATATATATTAATTAATTACAAATATTTACTACTAAGAACAATATTACTGTAATAATAAATTTAAATTTTTACCTAAAGTTTCTAATTTAATTATTTAATTAATTATTTTATTAAGTTATGTGTATAATTCAATAGAATTGCTTAGGGACAAAATAATCAGTTTGCATCATGTATTATCAGTCTACTTGATATTTTATTTTTGAGTTGGAAATTTTACTTATTTATTTTTTTTAATTATTAATTAACAATAAACCTTTTGATTTTCTCACAAATTACTATTTGTAAATATTTTTGGTTTTAAAAACAATTTGTTAGAATACATATCCATTTATTTAGTGAAAGTACAAAATTTATAAATTTATTAAAATTCCGCTTTAAGAAGTAAAACAGAACTAAATAAAACTAAACATTTTTTTAGCAGGTAGACTGTTTTCGACCATGTGTTTATTTTTGACAGGTGTAAAGAATCTTAGCTTTGTCAACCATTTGCGTTAACTGTTCTCGGACATGTATTTTTGTATTTTTGTATGGATGTTAATATTGATATTATATAAAGAGGGGATTATATAATGGGTAGGTATATTGCTGACACGTTATTTAAATCTGTTCGATCATTAATTGAATTTGTATTTTTTTTTGTATGTTGATGCTTTCTTGTATTCTTGTGTTAAATATACGGGTGGCAATACCTGCTTCCACCTCTTAATTATTAATTTTCTTTACCGACGAATTATTTTAAATAAGCCCCAATAAGTTTGGGAATTTTGTCGATTTTCCTTGCACATTAATCAACTTGAATTATAGCTGTATTTCGGTAAATATAGAATAACCAAAGATATGGAGCGATTTAACTATATTTTGGCTCTAAAATTTGAAAATTTTTGATGAATTACAAATAAATTTCTGTTCAGATTCGCATACATTTGTCGCTATTCAGCGGTAACCCCGTATACAAATACGCTTTGAAAACTATTTGATTAAAAAGACCATTTTAAGAAATACATTTTAATTTTAAAAATGTTATATTAGAATTTGTTCGAATAAATTTGGCTTGAATTAAAATGATATGTTGATTTCTTTTGTTCGTGAAATTGACATGGGCAAATTTTGCTTTATTCAGTTAACTAAGTAGTCGACCAAGATAATTCCATGAGAATCCCAAGAAAACAGTTGCCATACTCTTTCCAGCTAACAAAACCGTTGTGGAGCCAGGTTTCATAGACGGTAATGAAATGGCGTACAAAGCCCTTCTGATTGCGGTGAAAACGTGCCAAAAGATCGCGAGAAACATTCAAACGATTCAGTTTTTGCTTTGGTGTGAGCAATCGCGACAGCCAACGCGCCTAATATTTTTTCATTTCCAATTCTTCAGTTTAAATTCTGTGTACACTATCATTTGAGGTACCTACGAGGTCTGCGGTCTCGCGCACTTTTACTCGACGGTCATCCAAAACGATACTGTGAACTTTTTCAATCATATCCGGAACAGTAACAGTTCTTGGACGTTCACTACGGGGTTCATCATTTGTGCTCATAAGGTTCTATCCTCCGTTGCATTGATTGGTGAGTGTGTTCAAGAATATCGGGAGCGTTTGGAATTTGGCATTGCAGTTGAAGGCGGTCATTTCCAACTATTTTATAAGTTAATTTTGTTGTATTAGTTTTATTGTATGAACTTTTAATTTACTGTTAAACATCCCGTAACCTCAAAACTAAGCCGTTTAAGACACACATTCCTATGAACTTTTATGATCATAATAATCTTAGGAATTTGTCGCATATATTTAGAGCCACCCTGTATATTCGACTGACATTTTACTTGACATTTGTAATATAAATGCAGTAACGATATACAATTTCGGATTCATGAATGACTCGTGAATGACAAATTACCTTGATCGCTCGTTACACACGGTCCTAGATCAGACTACAGTAATCGGTAATTATTATAGAGAAGTTTTGCGTCAGTTAATTAAGAATGGCATCCCCAAAAATCACCCTGAGCTGATTACAAAGTGGAAGCCTCACCACAATAATGTTCACCCGCACATGGCTAAAATGTATATACCGTAGCCTTGGTATAATCCTAATGTAGTCCCATTCGATTTCTATCCATAACTTCAAGTAAAAAAGGACCATAATGGATCTAGATTTCAAATAGACTTTGATGCAGTTGAAGCTTTGGAGTCGATTTCGAAAAAACTGTCGAGAAATTTCTGTCATAATGTGTTTGAACAATAGAAGCATGATTGAGATACAGTTATTGCAATACACAGGACTGTATAGGACTATACAGTATGTGTATCGCTTTTTAAGGCTAATAAATAAAATTTTGGGAGTACTAGTCCTAGTCTTTATTTAAAATCTCTTATAAAAGTCTATCTTTGGAGACTATGCATAAGTAAAAATTTAAAAAAGGTATAAAATTCTTTACCACAATTAATATTCGTATCCTAAATACGTTTTACGACAACTAAATTGTCATCCTCTGTAGGTGAAATTAATTAATCATAGTGAACATGTCGTAGTGAACATGAGTCACAGTAAAGCCAACACAAGGAATCGTGAAATGCTTTACGAGGCGTTCACGTATACACTAAGTATTAAGAAACTAACGTTATGTTACTTAACCCTCTTCAGAAATGGCACACACGTGTTTGTTCTCACTCTCTCGTCTTATCGACTTTTCTAAGAATTCGAAAGGACAACTACCTGACATTAGCCCTTTGTCGATATTTATAAGTTCGTTTGGTTTTTAATAATATGGATGCTCTTGTATGTAACCGGAAAAATCGAGTGTCGCACGCCACGTTTTAGAAACTAATCATAACTTCACGGTAGACTGCTTAAAACTTATTAAAAATAAACAATCAGAGGGAACTGGACATATCTAATATACATACGTATACAGACAACGTATGTATATTGAATAAAAAAACACAACTTTATAATAAAGGAATCACGTGATACCTTGTATATAAGAACCTTGAAAAAAATCAACTTTTAAGATAAGTAGGAACAGAATATTTTGTATTTTTAAATATGTAATAAATCATGAGATAATCTCTGCGAATATGCATACAAAATTTTATTTATACTTGTTTCCGGGACGTCCGCAAGTAAATCAAGTAAATTAATTGTAATTAATTTTACAGTAATTAAACGATATATGTATATTCGGTTGTTTGAAGTATTTTAACAAGTTCCTTTCACTAATAACAACATTATTAAAATTAATAACTCCTTTATCATATTTTAACGATCAGCCCTCAGGCGAGAGCTATTTAAATAAAACCTTCCAACCCTGCATAAACACTGACCCCACTAATAAGAAAATACCTGGAACGATTATTATTAAAATATTCAGAACGCAAACTATGACTGTCTTTATTACCTATTTTAATTAAAATTCTAGGAAAGTATTGCTAATACATACGAAACTATTAATTACATGTCGTACATAACGTATTCTCTAATCACCGGAAATATACTTAACATATTTAAATTAAACAAGAAGCTGGTGAGCCCTTACCAGGGAATGCTTAACTCCGCAGTCACTCGCCCTTTCATCGACAAGTCTTTTTTGTTTTGTGTTAAATAGGATCGAATAAAGCGTAGAGAAACATCTTTTAGGGTTTATTCACACAAGGAAAGAGAGTCGTTTAGTTCCAGGAAGTAATTCGAAGTTTTTTGGTGTGAACTGATAACCGGATAAAGTTCTACTGCTTTTCCTGTTAGAATATACATATATGGAAATTTTACGTACGAATATAAACATAATTTTTGAGTACAATGTTTGTTTGTTGTTATTTTCAATTGTAGTACGTAAGATTAAACAATTTTGTCTACATATATTTCTTATAATTGTTAATTCAAACGCTATTTATAAAACTACAGGCAAACATAATGCATGTGGTATTTACTATGGAAATGTATAATTAATTATATTTATGAAATTATAGCAATAATTGTAACATTGAATATGAGTGTTGATATTTTAAAAACTACTAATTTACAATTTACTAACAGATAGCAAATATTGTGCACTAAGAAAAAACTTTATTTGAAAAATGTGTTATACGAGGTGTCCCAGAAATTCCCGGAATTTGAACGTGGCGCGCGAAGGAATGGTACTAAAGCTCTATAGCGGTAGATGGCGTGAACTACGTCTATACTAAATCAGTCTATTAAACGGTACTTTGTTAGGTGGTGACAAACAGTTTTGTGTTTATATTTATTGAGTTGTTCTGGGACACTACAATGTTTGATGTGATAGAGCAAAGAACGTGCTTCAAATTCTAATTCGAATTTGGTAAAACGGCAGCGGAAACTCTGAAAATGCTTAAACTAGCATTTGGTGAGGAGGTTTCTTTAGGCCAGACGCAAACTTATGAGTGGTACATCTGTTCGGTCGTCCATCAACATGCGGCAAAAGTATGTGATGCTTTCCTGCTAGACCGCAGTAGAACAATCTATGACACTTGTAACATTGTCGGCTTGTCATTAAAACGTAAAGATTTCCAGCACTGCTTTTAATCTTGGACAAATCCCTGAAATCGATGTATATATGCGGAAGAAGAGTATTTTAAAAGGGATGGTAGTAAATAAGTTGTAAGGACAATTTATTGTGTTCTTTTGTCACATTCCGGGAATTTCTGGGTAGCACCTCGTATAATCAATCATTTCTCTTCATTTGTTTAGGTCTTATATTTTTTGGATTTTTTATTGACTTTTTGTACATACTTTGTGTGTTTAAGTAATCAATAAATATTATTATTATTATCCTATGCTATGTAGCAGTTCTTTTTCTTCTTTATAAATTTCCCTGTACTTAGTTGATGTTCGATTTTGCGTTTGTTTGTTGTTTTATCTATTTCTTTCACCTTTTCTCCGTTTATTGCCAATCCTTTCATTTCTCTTGTTGTTTTCCTTCTTTTCCTATATATTTTACTTATTCAGATCATACATATTTTCGTTGGCCTACTCCTTTTCTTTATCCTATAACCCTCCTAATTCACTATTTTTTAACAAATCCCGCATGGTCTACCCTCAGCAACTACTTAAGTCCCTATTTTCTATTATTTCCAGTATTTACTGTTCCAAACTTCTTCTAGTCTGTTCGTTTATCATG
Organism: Melolontha melolontha; assembly: GCA_935421215.2. Lineage (NCBI taxonomy): Eukaryota > Metazoa > Arthropoda > Insecta > Coleoptera > Scarabaeidae > Melolontha > Melolontha melolontha. Next base: position 158,023,481 of record OW285237.1, on the reverse strand, counting down.
CTTAGTGACTTCCAATATTGTTTTCAAGGATTAATGTTTATGCTGCAGTACCTCTTCAACTGGATTTTCATTTTTGGAAAGAGAGAAGATCGCAAAGAGCTAAATCAGATACGTACGTTGTTTCTTCTACGACGTTATTTTTATTCATCGTTTAGCAGTAGTGGCACCAACATTCCTGCGATCCTTCCCATATTCAATCCTTCGAAATAACCCGCTAAGATAATCCCACAATGTTACCGATGTCTTACATGATCTGCCTACGTTCATTCACAAATTCCTTCCGAATAGCAACCAATGTCCTGGTGTAATGCGGGTTGATTGTGCTTCGGAACGTTCATCGTTATCAACCGGCTATTTTTGAAAATGTTTAAACTAGTCGAAACTTTCTGTTTGATCTCAAGCATTGTCCTCAAATATTTCCGTTAGCATTTTGTGTGTTTCTGCAGCAGTATTATCGAGTTTAGAACAAAACTTGGTGTAGATACGTTGTTACACAGGCAAACACAAAAATGAAAAAATATTAACCAACAAAGGACGTTTCCACGAACAATGACGCCACTTGGCAAACTTACTCATAAAGGGTGTAGACAACTCCGCGTAGCGGCGTTAGCTTTTAATTGCGCCCGTTTACGCGCGTCGTTTAAATTTCTTGAAATCTTGAGTAGCCTCTCGTATTTTTCAGATATTTAAATCAAACTACTTTCTTCTTATTGTTTGTCACCAATTTTTGTTTCTACATTGCTTACATGTTCCTAGTTTTGGCTAAATATGATGTTTTATCAGTATTTATTTATTCATTTTAAGTTCTTGTATTCCATGAATGTCATTTGCATTTTCCAACGAGTCTATTATTATAACTTAGACTTTTGTATTCTACCGTATAATTTTCCTCCATGCTTTTCCTTGTGTTTTTAATTAATACAGGCTGAATCATTTTCGGCCCTCACCATGGGGATCTCTCTTATTATTAGAGATAGAGTATAGGTTTAAATTTGGCAAAGTTGTTAAATTTTGTGTTTGTTATAAATCCGCAAAGAAAATAGACCTGTGACAAATGACCTTCGTTATTAAAAAAAAACGCGAAAACCCAATTTTCTTCTTTTACCTGTAGCACCGACATTTGGCCTTGTAGAGAAAAAATAAAAACACATCCTTGTGGCCATTTCTAAACCTCTATCCAGTGGTGTACTCTAAATTTTTATACGACGTTTCGTTTCTTTCTGGCCATCATCAACTATCTAATTTCTCACAGGCGCGATATTGGATTTAGACAGCTTCAGAAAGAGCTTTTTTTTCTGATTTCAACCATGTACCACATGCTGACTAAAGTTTTTGACATTAGGTTTTATTTTAAAGAATAAATTATAAGATTAAATAAGGTAGCCATGGAATTTCAATCTGTCAAACATTTCATTTATTGTTCATTAATAATACAAAAATGTCATACACTAACGAAGAGAAACGAGATATGATAAGTATTTTTTATTCTTCGAACCGAAATTCAACAGTAGCGAGTACAAGATTTCTACAATTATATCCAGAACGACAACAGCCTCATCGTACCATTTTTCTAGATCTCGACAGAAATTTGGTCGAGAATGGATCGTTTACTAAGCCGCGTAATGGTCAAGACAACAGGAATTTAAATGAAAATCGACAAGATATTTTACAAATGGTAAATTAAGAGCGTGTTTTCAAATTTCATGTTAATCTTGTATTTTTATAGATAAATAATAATCCATCAATTTCTACACGCGAAGTAGCGTCAGTATTAAATTTGTGCCAGTTCAGAGTTTGGAGAACTTTACATAAAAGTAGGTTTAAACCATACAGGATCCATGTTAGTCATTCTTTACTGCCTGGAGATAATTTGAGAAGGCTAGAATATTGTAATTGGTTAATGGGAAGGATAGAAAATGACGAAATTTTTTTAAGCAAAATCATCTGGTCAGATGAAACAAAATTTACAAATTCTGGAATGTTCAACAGAAATATCCGTATTTCTGTTGAACATTCCAGAACTTTGAGAAGGCTAGAATATTGTAATTGGTTAATGGGAAGGATAGAAAATGACGAAATTTTTTTAAGCAAAATCATCTGGTCAGATGAAACAAAATTTACAAATTCTGGAATGTTCAACAGAAATACGGAGCACTATTGGGCAGTACAAAATCCCCGACAAAACAGGGCTAGAAGACCACAACATCGTTTTGGAATAAACGTTTGGATGGGTATTTTGGCAAATCGTCTCTTAGGACCAGTTATGTATGAAGAACATTTAAATGGAGAAAGATATTTAAACATTTTACGTACATACGTATCTGACTATCTTGACGACAATATCCCATTAAATCAATTACAATATTTATGGTGGCAACAAGATGCCGCACCAGCACACAATGCAGCTGTTGTTAGAAATTTCTTAAATCAAGAGTTTGCAAACCGTTGGATTGGAAATAGAGGAGTTGTAGAGTGGCCTGCGAGATCACCTGATTTAAGTCCGCTAGATTTTTTATTTTGGGGGATATGTTAAAAATAATATTTATAAAGTAGATGCGCCACAAAACATTGAAGAATTACGAGACAGACTTCAGAATGCCTTCGATGCAGTTCCTAGAAGAACTATACAAAGGGCAGAACAAAATGCCAGAAGGCGTGCCCAATTGTGCATTACCGAAGATGGCCAGATTGAACATAATTGAACATTTACTGTAATTGTTTATTGTTTACTTTTCTATGTATTTTTCTTAATGTTTTTGTTATCTTGTAATCGCTACTGTTGAATTTCGTTTCGAAGAATAAAAAATACTTATCATATCTCGTTTCTCTTCGTTGGTGTATGACATTTTTGTATTATTAATGAACAATAAATGAAATGTTTGACAGATTGAAATTCCAAAGGCTACCTTATTTAATCTTATAATTTATTCTTTCAAATAAAACCTAATGTCAAAAACTATAGTCAGCACGTGGTACATGGTTGAAATCAGAAAAAAAAACTCTTTCTGAAGATGTCTAAATCCAATATTTGATAGTTGATGATAGCCAGAAAGAAACGAAACGTCGTATATAAATTTAGAGTACACCACTGGATAGAGGTTTAGAAATGGCCACAAGGATGTGTTTTTATTTTTTCTCTACAAGGCCAAATGTCGGTGCTACAGGTAAAAGAAGAAAATGGGGTTTTCGCGTTTTTTTTTTAAATAACGAAGGTCATTTGTCATAGGTCTATTTTCTTTACGGATTTATAACAAACACAAAATTTAACAACTTTGCCAAATTTAAACCTATACTCTATCTCCAATAATAAGTGGGATCCCCATGGTGAGGGCCGAAAATGAATCAGCCTGTATATCCATTATGACTATGAACTGTCTCGACATATCCCCTTGGTTTGTTTCTTTTTTCTATATGAAGTCCTCAGATTTTTCACTTCTCATTTGGACTCCAGTAATAATTTCAATATACAGATTTTATTACTTTATTATTAGAGACCGGACACGAGAGGCCTGTGATTTATCGTCCAAAGGCGTATTATTGAAAATTTGTATTTTTAAAGAGTTTTTAATTTTATTTGTCCATGTTGTTGTTCAAGTTGAGTAAAGGAGTTAATATCAACTGGCGATACTTTCTCAAGGTTCTCTTCTCTAAAATTTGTTCTCTTTGAATGAAATACATCTTTATAGATATAAAAAGTCCTTTCTACCTCGCAACATACTGGGAATATTCTCTTATTTCAGCGCATTTAGCAGTTAGATTTTGAGGCATTGTCCCTATACGCAATTGTCGCAATGTTATTAAATCTGGATTTCTATTAAAAACTGCGTCTAACTATTTCCGAAGGCCACATCGGAAGTCACTTGAAATATTTTTCAAATTGTTAATAGCCACATCTAATGTGGTTAATCCATCATTTAATTTGAGATTTTAATTTTCAAAGTAAGTGATTAGTTTTGGCAAATTTCCAAAGTGTTCCTGAAGAAAGTACAACTGATTTTTTTAAACTTGGAATTTGTATTAGTTACTTGCACTCAGAAATACTTCGAGCATCGTCATTTAAACGTGTAACGAAATTTTGTAAACTATCAAAATTTTCTGCATAAAAACTAGTAGCTTCCAAACATGTTCCCCATTTAGTCATGTCATTACCGGCGAGGGAGGCAGTGACAAAGATGGAAGTTTTTCCCTGTAAAGAACTACTCTCAATGGTACTTTTCTGAAAACTGTTTTAAAAGCGGATACAAGTGTATCACTTTCCGGAAAGGTGTCTCTGATATATTCACAAATTCTGTGGAGAGCATGTGCTACACAAGTAATATGCAGCATATTAGGATATGTTTCCTTTAATAGTCTGCCTGTTTTTAACATATATGCAGCACTGTTGCTGACAAATAAAAGTATATTTTCTTTGTACCTGTCGTCTGATTGAAGCATTGGTGCATATTCTCGTAAATGGTTTCCGCATAAACTGTATTTATAACTTTTGTTGCTATTACATATACGTTATATGGAATAGTTGGATGTAGTGTATTAGCTACAACATTTACCACACAGCGTCCTAATATATCGACAGTTTCGTCGCCACTTATCCATAGGTACTGATTTGAAAGATGGCTTCTAATGCGTTCTACTGCTTTCGTGTAGCACTTAGAAACAGAATATTTGCGTGAGGTGGATTTATCAGGAACATTTCGACCAGCATATTTTTGGAGAAATGTTTTGAAGGTGGGATTATTAAGTTTATTTAATGGAATATTTGCCGCCATTCAAGAGTTTTTCGTTAAAATTCTCAGATTCCAACGGGTCTAATTTTTGTGTACGAGTGTTTGCTATGCTAAGTAACGTTTTACGTACGATTTCTTGGAATTTTTTAACGATATTTTACAGACTTTGCAATAAATTTCAATGGACATACAATCAGTATGACTCTTAATTCAACTCGCCATTGTTTCGCGATGCTATTTTCGACGTTATTTGATATCATATCTGAAAAAGTAACTTAAACAAGGTTCTAGATCTAAATAAATGAAAATTATAAATGTATGCGTGAGTTATTGAAATTGAGACTTAGCGAACTTCACTGGACACTTACGTCAAAATAATTGGGAGAAGCAGATTCGATGAAACGATATTAAACAGGATCTATTACAAAAATTACGAAGTATGTAATTAACAGTTAAAATAATGAAAAAAAAACTAATTCACCGTACTTTATTTATCTTACGAAATATAAACTAATAAATAGAATAAATTATAAAAACTCCTTGCGCTTCTACCTAGGGCGCATGAAAAATGGAATTTAACCGTAATATTGAAGCAATTATGTCAGAATTCAACAACAAAAACAGATGTGTGGTTAATCAAATGAATAGTGCTATTCAGTAGTTCCGTGTTGTACTTAGCGATATTATAGACTATTTATGTGGTTCTTCGTAATTTCGGCCTAATGCGTCTGGTCTCTATTTATTATACAACTTTTCAGGGTGTTCCATAATATTTTTTTTGTTTCTGATTTAATTATTATGAATTATATTATTAAACTTCACTTTTTTTTAATAGTATTTTTCGATGTTTTAGTTCAAAGGATTAAATGCATTTTATTTGTTAGTCTTATATTATTACTATTATTAAACGTTCTAAAAAAGTTAGTCTATTTATTATTTTAAGAATTAATTAATTAAATTAAATTAATTAGTTATCATTGTAAGAATTTATGTTAGACAATTAAATTTCTTATTTTTATATTATATATGATTAAATATAACATTCATATGAGACCAGTAAAACAATATATTCAGGAATTCATTATGAGTTTTTAAAAACCATTTTATTGTTGATTTTTAACATCATAATGTACTCATTGAATATCTTCACATTCAAACATTTCCGGTATTGATAAAGCTTAAATAGGTCTGTAATATATTCAAGTAAATTCCTTTACTTTTGTAGATACGTCGCTACTAGAAATAGGTTATGCTTTGGCAGAAATATTCAAAATTAAGATTAAAACTTTGCGATACGTAGGTATATTAGTTTGAAGTAAGAAATAAACCAAACGCTTTGTGATCAATTTTGTTACATTTATATTGTATACTTTTTAATAGATAACTTCCCTCTTTTATAATTTTGATGTTGCTAACTAGCAGACTGTAGAAAATTATATATCTATATAATACGCGAGCTCCTTAAACGCCCAACTGTTGACTGAGCACACTTAATATTTATTCTAGCGATGGACAACAATAAGTCTATAAATCGTCTTTAATGAATATATGAACCCTATAATTGCTAAAATAGCGAAATAATCGATATCCGTTCATTATTAAATTTCATGAAACACCGCTCGAATAAGCTTAAGTGGAACAAAATTTGTGCAGAGAGAAATTACGTGAATTAACTTTTAATTATTCAAACCCACGTTATTCTCAAAATACATAATAAATTTTATATATTCACATATATATATATATATATATATATATACAGTGTGTTTCACTTTTCATTGGGACACCTAAATAACTTTTTTATTTTGAAAGCAATCAATACAAAATTTTGTGTAGGCCACGACAATGCACTCTTTCGTATCAATAGAGTTTTTGTAAAGTAAATATCCAGCCAACTATAATTAAAATAAAAAGTAGTGTTTCTAGTAATGTCATACTAGCGATTAAGAAAAGTATTAGGAAAAGTTTTTGCATATCACTCAAAAATCCCTAATACCAAATTTCGCTGAAAATTTTTCATTTTTAAATTCTTCTTCATTTTTATGCTATCTGTAGATAATAGTTTATTATTGCAATAATAAGAGTGCCATGAAGCAAAAAAATAATTTGTCAGTTCAAACGTCAATTCACAACAGTTTATTGCAGTTGTAAGTATGAATAGACATTTAACTATTGCTTAAAAAGTAGAAATTATTCGAATTGTTGGTGATTATGTACGATCTACCCGAGAGCCTGCTAAAGAGTTTAACGCGAGACATCCTGATCGTCCACCCGTCTGTCATCAAACTGTAGCATACATGAATAACATTTTCAACACTACTGGAAATGTTGCTAAACCACGTCAACGAGAATTGAACAATCGAGAACTCCATTTCGATGCAGTAATATTAGCAGAGTATCGTAAATCCTGGCACGAGTTTATGAGATATGGCTAGCTGCCACTCAGGTAGAATGTACATTATCACCAACAATTCGAATAATTTCTACTTTTTAGCAATGTCTACTTCAATATATATATATTTAAAACAATCCTACATATTTCGGCAAATGATGCCTTTTTCAAGGAATATAAAATATAAATGACAGTATATTCAATATACTGTCATTGATATTTTATATTCCTATATATTAGGATATGTTTTCTTCAATAGTCTGCCTGTTTTTAACATATACGCAGCACTATCACTGACAAATAAAAGTATTTTTTCTTTGTACGTGGCGTCCGAATGAAGCATTTTTTGCATATTCTCCTTAATGGTTTCAGCAACTGTTTCCGCATCAACTCTATTTATAACACTTGTTGCTATTACATATGAGTTATAGGGAATAGTTGGATGTAGTACACCAGCTACAACATTTACCACACAGCGTCCTAGCATATCCACCGTTTCGTCGGCGCTTATCCATATGTATTGATTTAAAAGATTGCTTCTAATGCGTTCTACTGTTCTCGTATAGCACCTAGAAACATAATATTTGCGTAAAGTTGATTCATCAGGAACATTTCGACCAGTATATTTTTTCAGAAATGTCTTCAAAATTGGATTGTTCAATTTAAATAATGGAATATTAGTTTCACAGAGTTCTTCGCTAAATTGTCAGATTCCAACTGGTTCAATTTTTATTCGTGCTTTAACGATCCTACGTGACGTTTTACGGTTGATTTATAAACAAATAAACGAAATTAAATAACGAAATTTTATGCACACTTACGTGAAAATAATTGGAAGATGTTGCTTAAATGAAAAGAAAAGGAATGTACGTGCTATTACTCTTACGAAATACGATAAACTTATTTATTTTATCTACGTACACGACACCACTGAAAACACTATATTCTCCGAATACAATAGCTGGGTTGTCCATTGTTATCGCTGGGAGACCAGGTGGCCGAGTAAGTCAAACAAATACTTCAATGAATTACGCCGGGATGTACTGAGCGACGTTATACACAATTCCAATTGCCGATTGCGTTTTATGGAAATTGCATCCGTTCTCTAATTATAATAAATATTTATAATTTATTATTTAATTTTTTATAGAAATACGTTAAAAATTTAACGATTTAACAGGAGAGCGACGTTTCAATAAAATTCTTATTTTAGAGTAAAACACATTTTATTTTTATCTTTTTTTCAACATAATTTCCATCCAATTCTAAATCCCATAACCCGGAGGCTTTCCAAATTTTTTAAGTCATCCAAAAAGTCCATCAAAATAGAGCCACCACGAATGCCTATTTTTCGCTTCATCTTTTGTGAATCCCATTTTACCAAGCCATCTTTCAAAGTTGGGAACCTGAAAAACTCACTAAGCGTCAGATGATGAATATGGTGGAAGAGACAGCAATTAGTGTTCTAATTCTACACAATTAGTTGTCATAGCAGATGAATGAGAAAGCGTATTATTCTTATGAAACAAATTTTTTTCTGAATAAAAGTGGTCGTTTCTTCTTCAGTTCGATGTCGAAAAGTGTCAGTACATCAGCATAATATTGGCCAGTTATTGTATTTCCCTTGTGCAAATAGTCAATAATTACGCTTTTGTAATCCCAAAAAAACGTGGTCATAATCTTATTTGCAAAAAAAAAAACATTTTTGCCTTTTTCCGAACACGTTCATCAGAAGAAATCCATTGTTTCAACTTCGTTTTTGTATCTGGAGTATAGTGATGTATCCAGGTACTACGGTCATTTGATTTGATAAATTGTAACACGAGTTCTCATTTGCTTGACAGTAATCAAACGTGGCACCCTTGCGGTGTTTGAGGTTAGCTTCTTCCTTTTTATCTAAATATTGATGTAAAATGTTGTGAATCCCTTTCGATTGAAAAGTTTAAGGTATTAGCTAACTCACACAATTTCACTCGCGTTCGCTCTTTACAATTGAATGGAATTTATTAACAGTTTCTGGAGAAATTACTGTAAATAAGGGCCCTGGGCATTCAACATCTGTGCTCATATGACCACTTGAAAGCAGTGAACCATTAACAAATCATTCCAGAGGAAGGAGCAGAGTCCGCATAATATTTATGTATCTTTTCTTCAGTTTCTTTAGTGCTTTTTGCCACATTAAAGAAATGTTTAATTATTAAACGAATTTATTTTTGCTCCATTTTAACACAAGAAACAAATAGTTTGCATTAAGTGATTATAGAAACTGAAAAAATATAGAAAGTGAAATTTTGACAGTAGACTTCTAAAACATGACTGAAATCCGCAATATAGTCATCATGTGCTAACTTTCGAAAAGTCCCACCAAATCTCCTTCGCAGTTAACTATAACTATACAAATATATACGAGGGGGTATTGATATCTAGTTAGCCTAGGCTATTTTCCTTGTACAACGAAATCTACTTTAATGGCAAAAAATAATGACATTTTAAAAGTGTCACTGTAAAATCATACGCTAAGAAGTTGAAGTATTGCTGTGTCGTAAATTTTGAAAGAAATCATGTCGAATGCAAATGTGAAAATAATTAAGCTGGGATATCGAAGCATCCTCAAATACTTGTATTTGAGGAGAGGTTAAGTTGTAAGGAAATTTACGAAGACATGCTTAACACACTAGGCGATCAATGTAGTATCAATTGTATTAATTCTTGGTTCTAGTTACCATACTGTATTGTAGTTTAATTCAAATCTTCAATTCATTTATACAGATGTAATCACTTTAATTGTCCTTACTCATTATTAATCTAATTTTAAATTTTAACTTTAATTGTTAATCTAATTGGTAATTCAGTCTTTAATCTAAGTTTAATTTTAATTGTTAATTTAATTGTCAATTCAATCTCACATAAGCAAACACAGTTCTCATGTTTTCATTGTATTAATTCTTGTTTCTAGTTACTTGAAAAAGACTGAATAATAATAAAAGTCGAAACGTCGTAGAATAAAACATCAAAATTCAATAAAAGGTCGCTAAACCAATAAAAAGTCTATTATTTTTAATATATATATGTATATATATATATATATATATATATATATACATATATATATATAATTAGACCAGGAGTCTTTGCCGTGCGAAGATGTATGGAAGGGAAATTGTTTTTGGGGAATCCGGAAAAATTAAACTCTATTACTTAAGTCAGTTCTTTATTTTTTCTCCCAATATTTCGCATCAAGCAGGGGGTCAAAAATTAGATTTTTACGTATAACTTTGTGACAGATAACATGTGGAGATTGCTTTTATGCGTTGTTCCTTTCTTTTAAATGTGCTTGTCCTGGATGTTAAACTGTAATTTCAAAAATAAACTACGTGTACGCTAATTGTTATTAGTCGGATTACTTTGAAATATTGTAAACGTTATGAATAGTGAGACGGGTAATTTCTCCATTAAAAAAATAGTTCACATTTTGACCCCCTGAGGAAACATGCAATCTTGATGCGAAATATTGGGAGAAAAAATAAAGAAGTGACTCAAGTAATAGAGTTTAATTTTGCTGGATTCCCCAAAGGCAATTTCCCTTCCATATGTCATATATATATATATATATATATATATATATATATATATATACATATATATATATGTATATATATATATATATATATATATATATATATATAGATATATATATATATATATACATATATATATATATATATATATATATATATATATACATATATAATTTTACTGTTAATAATAACAGAATTTGGGTCAAGCGATAAGATTCATCTCATGGCTTCACAAGTCTTTCTTCGGAGTTATGTATGCACTGACATTTGAACCATTACACGGTAACTTTTTTTTTAAATTCTATTAAAAAATGTTTCGCAGTTTTCGCAATAGTTTTGTTTTATTCTAATGTAAATACAACCAAAATATAATTACAAATTTGGTATTCTCATTCCATAAGATCACTTATGAATTTAATTGCTAATGTCTGATGAAGAAACGAATAAAGTTTCGTAATGTTACGTAGCAACAAATCGTTTTATTTGATTATACATTGACCCAAATTCTGTTTTTATTACCAGTAAAATTATATACATATTAGAGTTAATTTGATCCAGCATTTTACACTCAAAGGAATTTTACCTATATATGCAAAACACGCCTAGAGATACATAACAGACACACATCGAACGAGTGTCAGACGCAGACTGAACGAGTGAAACAACGTACTGTGTTGCTTCACTGGGATGACGTAATACGATTCCTTATCGCTTACGACCTACGTGTCGTTGTCATGGCATAAACAGGAGAATCGAGTTGCGGTCAATTGTGAATTGATTCACTTTGTCGAGTTTGTCGTTTTGCTTATGGGAAGAGCGTTACACTCTCGTGTAAAATATGAAAATAATACAATATGAAAATATGAACATATTAATAATAATTTTTTTATTGTAATATTATAATTAGTATAAATAATAGTATTTTTCTTATGCGAAAGAAATAACTTTGAACTTATTTTTCGAGCTAAAAATTTATGAAATATGGAATAAAATATTCACTAATTGAACAGAAATTTAAGGTGAATCAGTACTTCACTTGATGCATCAAGAAAGCCGCCAGTGGTAGTGGGGTTTGGATACCTCCTCGTTAATTTGAACATTCATTGTTTTCTTTTTATTTTCCTACTTTAATTCAATGTAATATTGTCCTATAAATAGTTGTAATGCAACGGTTGGATAATAGTAAAAAAGAGATGTATCCTGTTTACTTATAGATAGAGCCTACATAAATTGTACACATGTATGTTTAATTATTTTTTAATAATGAATGGGTATAGCGTGTTTATACATAAGTGAAATAGAACCCCCTTTTTCCTTACTATTTCTTTTCTATTTCTATGCATTGTTCTACACAAGAAAACCGCATACCGTATTTATAAACATGGGGATTAAATTAAAAGGTATTTTTTCCGATTCCCTTAATTATAATGGTAATAGTGAAGCAGTAAATAAGACGAATAGATCGAACACATAATACTTCATTAATTGTACCTATTATCTCGGGTATTTTGTTCGAGAAATACATAGATCTTGTCCTATATATATAATGAAGCACTAACACACACACACACACACACACAGCCACACACACGTACAAATATGGTGGCTGAATGAAGGCAGTGCATTACTATGTTGGTAAACAATTGCACGTGTAAGGTCAAGGTTCCTATCGCTGACCTCATATTTGTTTGTATCTTGGTTTTATCGTCAAATAAACGAGACCATCTATGTACATGTTTTCTATTTACCACGATTATTTTTATATATTTTTAGTTTTCGTTGTGTTGGCATTATTATGTTATGAATACGTAAAGGTGCTATAAATATATTTATGTGGATATTATATAAGTGAAAAGGTTGTTAAAATGGAAACGAAAAGGTTTTTGTATTGTCAGCGCCACCTTAACGAGATGAATAAAACATATTCTTGAAGTTTAGGAAATTATCGTAAACGGCTTTCCATATTTACACTAATGCTGTGGTTGCGTGATCTAAGAAATTTTGTTAAATAATTCTAACATGGTGTTAAAATGCTGTCAGCAATAAAATACATCATAAATCTGAATAATTTAGTTAAATTGAATTGGACTATAATTTACACGCCTTTGTATAGAATGACCAACGGCATTCTGTCGTAAAATTGTCGGGGAACACATTCATAAGTATTTACTGATTAATTTGATAATAAATAAAGGTTTGCATGTTTTTCGCAAATTTTTCAAACAAATTCGTGAAACAAGTTTATTTACGATTAAATTAACAAAAACAATTTGAGACATGAGTGTATAAGGCCTCACCATTTGTTGTATAATAATTAGAGACCGGACGCATCGGGCCGAAATTACGATGAACCATATAAATAGTCTATAACATCACTATTACAACACGCAGTTATTGATTAGCACTATTCATTCGGTTAATCGCACATCTGTTTTTTGCCGTTGAATTGTGACGCAATTACTTCGATACAACAGTTAAATTACTTTCTTCATGGGCGGAGATAGCGTGAGGAGTTTTTAAAAATTATTTTATTTATTAGTTTATATTTCGTAAGATAAATAAAGTACTATGAGTTAGTTTCTTTTTTCCATTGTTTTAACTGTTAATTACATACTTCGTAATTTTGGTAATAGATCCTGTTTAATATCGTTTCATCGAATCTACTTCTCCAAATTATTTCGACGTAAGTGGCCGGTGAATTTTGTTAAATTTCAATAACTTACGCATACATTTTTAATTTTTATTTATTTAGATCTAGAACATTGTTTCAGTTACTTTTTCAGATATGATGTGAACAATGTCGAGAATGGCATCGTGAAACAATGGCAAGTTGGATTAAGGTTCGTACTGATTGTATGTCCATTGCCAGTGATTCCGAAATTTATTGCAAAGTTTTCAGAAAAGCACCATTGAGAGTAGCTTTTTACAGGGAAAAACTTCGAGCAACTGCAACACTTCGATCAAAGGAACCCCATATTGAACATTCATCATCCTTAGCATTATCATCTGCTCTATCAACATTAACCTTATGTAACTGTGGCGAAAGTTTTTGTCCAAGTGCTTCTTGGACATTTTTTCTGGCATTGTCGGCAAAAGAGGGATTAGAAAACGCTAAATTTTTAAATCTTGGATCTAAAAATGTCGATACGCTTAACGTATTACTTCTTTCTACATTTCCCAAGCGCTCATTTATACCGTTGCGACAAGCTGCAATAATTTCTTTTATAAGCGGTAGGAAATCTTTTTGCAGTAAATTAGTGTAAACATCAACTAGACCATTAGTAATTGGAATAACTAAAGATGCTGTGCAATAGAATTCACCGCTGATGGTTTTTGTAGCGTTTTCAAACGGTTTTAATATACTACATAAGTCTTTAGCTAATTGCCAATCGGATGAACTTAAAATAGGGAGATCCTTATCAATTAAAGCAATTGAACTCTTAACCGCAGTTTCTAATTTTGTAAATCTCTGCAGCATATAGTAAGTTGAGTTCCAACGAGTTGGGACATCGTTAATTAATTTTAAAGGTGTTCCATTTAAATTGTTTTGACGTTGAAATGTTATCAATTTTTCATTAGCAGTATAACTTCTGCGAAAATGGGTGATAATAACTTTGATTTTACCGATTAACTCCTGCACATTATTATTTTCTAAACTGTCTTTAACAATTAAATTTATGGTATGAGCAAAACAGCCGAAATGTTTCCAATTTAATTGTGTGGAGATGGCATTTTGAATGTTATATGCATTGTCAGATACAGCGAGCAAGATCTTTTTTTCTATTCCCCAATCCTCTGCAATTCTACGCAGTTCTTTCGCTAAATTTTCTGAGGTATGGGAGACATTTATTGCAGAACACTCCAATAAAATAGAATATAACTCAAAGTTATTATTTAAAAAATGTGCCGTAACACCAATATAACTAATCGTGTTGACCGATGTCCAACAGTCTGTCGTAATACAAAACTTTCTACCTGTTTCAACAATTTCTTTCATTTTATTAAGACATTCTTCATACATCGCGGGAATAGCAGTTTTAGACACAGCGTGCCTACTGGGTAACTCGTATGAAGGATTTAAAGCAGAAACAAATTGTTTAAAGCCGGTATCTTCTACTATTCGAAAGGGTTGAAAATCCAAAATAAACAGTAAATTTAATTTATTATCAATACCCTGCTTTGTTTTTTGCGTAATTTTTTTTTGGGAGAAAACCTGTAATTTTTTGTTGATGACTTTCACCAACCCTTCGAGATGTGGATGGCTGCTGGGACATCTGAGGACTTTGGGAAGTACCCGGAATAGCATCGTCTTGTTGATTAGCATCTTCGTGCGCTTGCAAACTCTCTCCGACTTCAATTTCTGTTGAAATTTTTCGTTCGCTTGCAGGCTGTAAATGACAAAAATAAAAATTAAATATATGCAAATAGTGCAAATACACACTTTGCTGACAAAACAAATAGGCACAATAAAAAAAAAAACTTTAAACTTATTGGAAATTATTTATTTCATAAAACTTACCAGTTTTGTTGCACTTGTTGGAAGAGATACTGTTGAATGTTAATTTCGCATATGCGACTTTAAATTTGAAATTAACGTTCTGTATGAAATTTTTGCTTTACAAATATCGCACTTTGCATAAATTTCATCAATAGGCTCGAAAACAGCCACATTTCACTTGTTTTCCGCTTTTTTAATTGCGACATTTTTTTAAAATTGGCACCGAAACTATCACTTGAATCACGATTGAAAATAACAAAAATATTGCCTACAGCGCCTTTATATATGGGTATAATAAGTGAATCCCCTAGTTGGGCAAAAGTACTTTTTAAAATTGCACCAAATTCCACAATGCAAAAAAATATTTCTACTATACCTTTCTTTGCATTGGAAGTATTGGAACCTGTAAAATATTATGGAAAACTCTAATTCTGCTTCATTGGGTGAGGGGCGTGCAAATAGCGTCGAGAACGCTTGAAATAAAATACGTTGCATTTCGCTATTTCGCTCTATTTTACTGAACGCGATGGAAAGCGAGTAGCTGTGTTGCATGTTAGTTGACGCCATTTCGCATATTCTAAAAAATCGCTGTTTCTGTCAATCGCCGTTATTTGCGATTTTAGTCAACTGTTGCTATCAGCGATTTTTCAATTACGGCGATTAAATCACCGGTAGCGAAATATCGCTCATCCCTAATCTATAACACTATACATTTTATTATCTTCTTTGTAGTGTTCCCATGACTGATAAATCGTGATCCTGTCTCTAGGTACAGTTGTTCACGTTTTCTTTCCACATTTCACGGTGTTTAGTTTCTGTTAATATGTCTTGCAATGATGTGACTGTTATCTCTTTCATTCGATCAATCTACCTACTTGGCGATTTGCCTCTTGATCTTTTACCTTGGACAATCAGTTTTCCTAGGTTACCTCTCTCTCATCTAGTTGTGTTTCCAAAGTACGTTAGTGCGTTTTTCAGTCCAAGATATACGTAGCATATGCCGCCAACACCACATCTCAAATGCAACGACTCACCTCCATACAGAAAAATCAAGAATATTAAGGATTTAACTAACATGGCTTTAGTGTTTCTCGTAATTTGCCGATCTTTCCATATCTTGTTCAGGTTCGCCATTGCACTTCTCGCCATTGAGATACGTCTATTAATTTATTTTTCACATGCTCCTTGATTGCTTATAAGTAGAGACCGGATTATATGCATAGTGCATATATTTTATTTTTTATATATCTATGTTAACGTGTTACACTGATTAGAGTTAATTAGCATTAATTAGTGTTTGCATATATTGCATATTTAGGCATTTCTATGCATTTTATTAGAAAAGTTGCATATTTAAGCATATTAAGAACAGTAAATGTTTTACATCCATTTCGCAAATGATAATTTCTAAGAATTACACGTGCAAGAAGAATCCGTAAATACCTTTTAGAATTTTTATTATACAGGTGAGGCATAATAACGAGCGATTTTTAAAAGGCTGTTAAATAGAAACACTTCGTTTAAGAAAATTTCTGATTTCATAATATTAAAATATATGAAAAAGCATTTTCTGCAATAGTAAAACATCGGTTATTTTTTGAAGATAACTTCGGTAAGATGCCTTCCGTTTAGACGCACACATTCCTCCAGCCGGACCTTGAAGTGACCCATCACATTGCGTAGCATTGCCAGTGGGATTTGAACAACTTCTTGTCGGATCCGCTCTTTCAGGCCTTCAATTGTTCGAGGAGGGTTATCTTGGTAAACTTTACTTTTCAGATAACCCCACAAGAAAAAGTCACATGTTGTGAGGTCCGGTGAACGAGAGGGCCATGCAATATCCCCATTTCGGGAGATCACATGATTTGGAAACAAACGATTGACAATATTCATGCTTACTCGAGCAGTGTGGGATGTTGCTCCGTCCTGCTGGAAAACGTCTCATCGTTCACGTCGTAGTGTGCAAGTTGTGGAGTAAAAAAGTTTTCCAACATTTCTGCGTTTCTCTGCGAAGTCACTGTTACAGCATTGCCAAGGCCATCTTCAAAAAAGTATAGTACTATTATCCCTAATGAAGACATGGCGCACCACACAGTGACTTTTGCGGAGTGCAATGGTTGCTGATGCAGTTCTCTAGGATTAACGTCACTCCAATATCGAAAGTTCTGCTTGTTCACGTAACCGGAGAGATGGAAGTGCGCTTCATCACTCATCCACAAACGGTTTACAATGTCCTCGTCTCGATTAATCAAGTCAAAAAATTCTAAGCTGAACCGGCGTCGGCTCACATAATCTGATTCCTTAAGTGCCTGAACCATTTGGATCTTGTAAGGATGAAAGTGCAAATCTTTGTGTAGAATTCTTCTTACTATTCTGTTTGAAATCCCAAGTGTAACGCTGTGTCGGCGAGCTGAGCGACGAGGGCTTTCGTCAATGGCGACTCTTACACGTTCAATGTTTTCAGGTGTGCGCACAGATATTGGTCTCCCAGTTTTCTTCCTTGTCGTTGACGACGTCTCTTCAAAGTGCTCAACCCACTTTTTAATCGCACAGGCAGATGGCACTGGCCGATTTCGATTAATGTTGAAGTGGTTGCGAAATGCACGACGTGCTAGCTGGTACGAACTACCGTTTTGATAAAATGCTTTCACAGCGTACGCACGATGCTGTGGGGTCCAACGTTCCATTGTGACTAAATGCTATTTCGCGCCGAACGTAACTGACACTATCCCCTCCACGTCCCTCCGACGCAGCTTAATTCGCGCGCTTTTTAAAATCGCTCGTTATTATGCCTCACCTTGTATATTAGTTTTCAAATAATGAAATAAAAATATAGTATTCCCAGTCATCGAGTAGCTTTGAGCAGAACAACATCTAATCTTGTTAAATATTGTGCATGCATACTATGAGTACAACGAACAAAATTTCTTCATGGATTAAACCATATCCTGAATTGGTAAAGGATGGCGACAAAATATTTTGTCGAGTTGCAGCTAGTTAATTACACAATCCGTTTTACTAAAAGCTTTACAATTTTTTTAATTCTTTAACTTTTGATATGAAAAGGCAATTGTTGTTGTAGGTGTCTTCTGAGAGAAAATACAAGATTGATCAGCGCGCTAAAACTCCTTCAAATATAGGAAAATGTGAAAAACTAGGGCGATCCGGGTGTTTGCAGAAATCTATACGTCAATGTGTAGCATCAAATTCACGAAAATCAGAAGAAGAAAAATTTAATACGAATCTATGTAAAGCATTAACGTACCATTAGTATTTAACGTACAATTAGTAAAATTAAATAATGTTAATTTGAAATCGTTTCTACAAAAATATTGCAAACTTAATATACCTGACGAAAGTACCTTACGAAAAAATTATGTCACGTCGTATTACCAGCAAACATTGTCCGAAATTCAACAATTGGTAGGGAATAATTTTATTTATTTAATTGTAGATGGAAGTACGGATAAGTGTGGCCGTTATATTTTCGGCAAATCATATTAAATTTTTTGTAAACAACTTCAAAGATCAAATAATGGGCCCAATTCTTTCAAAAAGGTTTATCAAACTTTTATTTACCTGGTACTTTGTGCTTATGTTGTCAGACGCTGCACCATACATGATCAAAGTCGCGCAAAATTTAAAATTTTTTTAGAGAAACATTATTCCTACCACTTGTTTAGCTCATGGGTTCAATCGCGTAGCCGAAGATATTAGGAATCAATTCCCGTTGGTTAATCATCTAATTAGCAATGTCAAAAAAGTATTTTTAAAAGCACCTTTGCGAATCCAATTTTTTAAGGAGCGACTTCCTAGTGTTCAGTTGCCTCCTGAACCGATTATTACGAGATGGGGTACATGGTTGGAAACTGCAATTTTTTATGAATTAATTATGAAATGCTAAATTCTTGCGTTTGTAATCCTACCAATAAATTTCTTTTAAAGCAAAAACTGACGATTTCAATGTTATTTCAAAAACATCCGATTGCCGTGCCCCACCCTGTATATCTAAAACAATTTGTAATTAATGTTTTTCAAAATTGTGTAGAAGAAGGTTTTATCTTCTATCGGAATAAATATGTTTAGAAATTGTAAAACTTCTGTCAACATCCACAGACGTAATTGATGCATTTTTAAACTTTGCAATACATTCTAAACTAAAACTGAAGTCGAAATCATTTACTGTCTCACCTTTAGAAATTTTGTTAATTTTGTTCAATTTTAAATACCCCCCATTTTTGTTTACTTTTTTTAAATTTTCGTATTATATAGAATTAAATATTCTCGGCTGTTGTTGCAGATACTTCTTGGTGAAACATTTTAACTTCATACAGTAAATAATAAAAATAAATTAAAACACTTGGCTTGTTTCACTATGAGATTTATTTAAATTCTCTAACATTTGTTTCGGCTGTTATGCCATTCTCAAAGAGATCTATAAATCTAACTTAAAGACTATCGCACTTGTTCTTATATGTTGTCTGTTCTTGTGTGTAGTGGGGGTGGTACTATATTGTGTATTACGGTGTCTATAAAGGGTGTATTGGCATATTCTATCTGTGTGTTGGTGATTAATAGATTTTGTTTTTTCGCTATTTTTATTTCTAATATTTCTAGGAGGTCCAATCTCTTGCTTTTTGTGATATTGTGTATTAAGTCGCAGTTATCTATATCGGGGAAGTGGTTGAGTTCTATACAGTGTTCGGCAAAGCCTGTGTTTTTCTCACTATATAAAATTGACTTTTTGTGTTCTTTAACTCTGTTTTTAATGGCTCGTCCACTTTGGCCGATATAGTTTTTGTGATATTGTGTATTAAGTCGCAGTTATCTATATCGGGGAAGTGTTAAAGAGTTAAAGAACACAAAAAGTCAATTTTATATAGTGAGAAAAACACAGGCTTTGCCGAACACTGTATAGAACTCAACCACTTCCCCGATATAGATAACTGCGACTTAATACACAATATCACAAAAAGCAAGAGATTGGACCTCCTAGAAATATTAGAAATAAAAATAGCGAAAAAACAAAATCTATTAATCACCAACACACAGATAGAATATGCCAATACACCCTTTATAGACACCGTAATACACAATATAGTACCACCCCCACTACACACAAGAACAGACAACATATAAGAACAAGTGCGATAGTCTTTAAGTTAGATTTATAGATCTCTTTGAGAATGGCATAACAGCCGAAACAAATGTTAGAGAATTTAAATAAATCTCATAGTGAAACAAGCCAAGTGTTTTAATTTATTTTTATTATTTACTGTATGAAGTTAAAATGTTTCACCAAGAAGTATCTGCAACAACAGCCGAGAATATTTAATTCTATATAATACGAAAATTTAAAAAAAGTAAACAAAAATGGGGGGTATTTAAAATTGAACAAAATTAACAAAATTTCTAAAGGTGAGACAGTAAATGATTTCGACTTCAGTTTTAGTTTAGAATATATTGCAAAGTTTAAAAATGCATCAATTACGTCTGTGGATGTTGACAGAAGTTTTACAATTTCTAAACATATTTATTCCGATAGAAGATAAAACCTTCTTCTACACAATTTTGAAAAACATTAATTACAAATTGTTTTAGATATACAGGGTGGGGCACGGCAATCGGATGTTTTTGAAATAACATTGAAATCGTCAGTTTTTGCTTTAAAAGAAATTTATTGGTAGGATTACAAACGCAAGAATTTAGCATTTCATAATTTGCGGAAAATTACTTCAGGCATGTGATGTCCGTTTTCGTTTACGCATTGTTGTAGTCGTTCACGAAAATTGACTTCCACTCTTTCCAGCAGGTTTCTAGGAATTAGATTAACTTGTTGACGTATCGCTTCCTTCAGTTCTTGTAACGTACGAGGTCTACCCTCGTAAACACGAGACTTGAGGAACCCCCATAGAAAGAAATCACAGGTGGACAAGTCGGGAGACCGAGGAGGCCATAAAACATCACCAAATCTCGAAATGAGATGATTACGAAACAGAGTACGAAGAACAGCAATACACGCTCTGGCGGTGTGTGCCGTGGCTCCATCTTGCTGAAACCATAATTGTAGAGGATCCAAACCTCTTGTTTGCAATTGCAGGGATAAAATAGGTGTTCACCATATTAATGTAACGCGCCGATGTAACAGTAACGGTAACATCGTTTTGTTCAAAAAAATAGGGACCGATAACGCCAAACCTCCCCGCTGCGCACCAAACTGTAACCTTAGGGCTGTGCAGCGGTTTTTGATGCAGTTCTTGAAGATTTTCGGCAGCCCAATACCGACAATTTTGTCTATTGACAGCCCCATTAAGGTGGAAATGGACTTCATAACTCATAACCACCAACATGTTTTCGTTCTGCTCATAAAATGTAAGCATTTGTTGGGCAAAATTCACTCGTTGCTTGTATGGATGCAAATGTAATTCACCATGAAAACTCCTTCTTACAGTACGATTACTGATTCGCAGTCCGGCCGAATGAGCCCGAGCAGAGCGGCGTGGGCTTCGCAGTATCGTTTGTCTAACCCTTTCAACGTTCTCTGGAGTGCGCACTGTACGTTGGGATCCGAGCGGCTTTATTTTGAGTATTGAGCCTCGTGTTCGAAGATTATGAACCCAACGTAGGATTGTGTGACGCGTGGGGACAGATTCATTTCGATTAATATTGAATCTCCGACGAAATTCACGTTGAACCGTAGTCACTGATTCACCACTTCTAACGAAAGAATCATATGCAAATATGGGCTGTTCTAGCGTCCACGGCTCCATGACAGTAACTGACAGTAAAATGCTTTGAGTCAGGGAAGGTATCCCCACCTGTCAAATGCCCTTTCCTTTTCTAATGGTCGAATATTATGCATTCCAAAAACATCCGGTTCCTGTGCCCCACCCTGTATGTTGTACAAAATTTTTGTGCAATAAAGTTCATGTTTAAATTTCTGCTTTTATTTATTTTAGGTAAAATTTTTAGATATTTTCGCAATTTTTTTAGCATATACAAGTTTACGCATATTTCCTGAAAAATCGATGCATATATATGCGCATATATTTAAATTTTTCTTTGCATATAATCCGGTCTTTACTTATATATAAGTGATCCAAGGTATATGAAATCATTGACTTCTTCCACATTTAATCGATTGTCTTGTGGAAGTATGTTTCCTCTGTCAATGATCATGAGTTTGGTCTTGCTCAAGTTAATCTTGAGACCTAATTTCGTGCTTTCTCTCGACACCCTCTCTGGCATTGTTTGCATTTCGTCTATGTTATTCGCTATTAATGTAGTATCATCCGCATATCTTAGATTTGTAAGGACCAGCGTACCAGCGGTGCATTAAAGTTTCTTTTTTCTTTATTAACTGTCTTATGTTAAAAATTTGGTCTCTCGTGCCTCTTCCTTTTACAAAGACTGCCTGCTTCGGTGGTATTCGCGGCTGTATAAACTGAGTCAGACGTTGATTTCAATAGTATTTGGTTTGCATGTGATATGAGGGCAATCATTCTATAATTCTCGCATTTTTTTGTTGAACCTTTTTTGTGTATAGGAATAAATGCGGATTTGGCCTAATCGCTTGGCCACTGTATCGTTCGCCATACCGTGTTACATATATCTAGTTCAAAGTAGCTATTTCAAAGCCGTCGTCCTCTAGTATACGAAGTATTTTTGTTGTAATTCAATCTTGTCCGGGATGTCTTGTTCAGTTTCAGATGTTCTATGTTTATTTATTACCGCAATTCGAAGGTATTTACTTAAACACTTAAGACCAAAAGCATTGATGGTGTACAAACTATGAATTCTTTTACAGTAAAGAAACCCTCATATATTTATTTCAGTATATGTACATATGCATTATTATACATTTCATAGATTGCGCATGTTTTTCTATTTAATATACTTCTTATATTCTGTTAGCTACTAATAATTTAATCTTGTAATAATTTTTGAGGCTTTTGGCTGCCCCTAAAATCAGCCGCCTGCATGTTTGTCGCACGCACACTCTCCTATAAGTAGGCACGGGCCTGTGTAGAGAATACAATACAAATTAGTATTTGTGTTAAAATTGCTTTTCAGACATGCAGACACGTGTTTCGTCTTACTATAGACTCGTCAGTGTATGATGCTGGGAAACTGAAGTGTCACTACAAAAATCACCTTGATACGTACAATCAAGTCACAAAAGACAGCATGGAAGAACACTCAACGCCGCTCATTAACTAATGTCAATATCGCGAACGTCAAATCAACCACTGCCGTTCAAATGACAAGTGAAGACAAAGCAAGTGGTTTCCACCGAACAGTAACAGATGTGGGAGGCGCGTTAGTACAGTATCTGTCGTCAATAAATAATGTAAAGATTTATTTAAAATGTCACCATTATTTTCTTTTACAGTTTTATCTTTCGAGTAGCCAATTAATACCCCTTTCCTGGGTTGGAAATGAAATTCTCATTCAAGTCTACTTTAAGAGAACTTTTTGGAATAACTGAAAAATATTAAAATTCGAAAGCGCTTAATCTGGAGTATGATAACATTTCTCAACTTAGTTCTGCCAACCATCTTTGAATCGACAAAGAACCAACTGTTATATGGTTATCGTGCTGACACAAAATTATATCTTGTGCATGCATTGCATTGCACTGCATTAATTCATATAGCGCTCCAATGATATCTTTCGAAACAAATCCTAAACAGTGAATGTGTTCCAAAACTGTCGAACCCAATATATCAAACGCCATTAATGTTTAATTCAAATTTCGATTCAACTTCCATCACAAACATTATTATCATGTTTGCATCGCTACCGGAACAAGGTTTATTATCCAAAGTGAATTTGCCGTCCTAAAACGTTCACTCTAAAAGCACTATACAAATTTTTAGTCGTACCCGATCCACTGTTTTCCAGATTCTTATAGCATACAGTGAATTATTTCGAAAGGCATCTTTCTGGTTTGAACGCACAGCACGCACTAACGGCTGCATCATGAAATTGCTTATATTGTAAATGTATGAATAATTTTAATCCCACTATGAGAACCAGTAACAGATGTGGGAGGCGCGTTAGTACAGTATCTGTCGTCAATAAATAATGTAAAGATTTATTTAAAATGTCACCATTATTTTCTTTTACAGTTTTATCTTTCGAGTAGCCAATTAATACCCCTTTCCTGGGTTGGAAATGAAATTCTCATTCAAGTCTACTTTAAGAGAACTTTTTGGAATAACTGAAAAATATTAAAATTCGAAAGCGCTTAATCTGGAGTATGGTAATATTTCTCAACTTAGTTCTGCCAACCATCTTTGAATCGACAAAGAACCAACTGTTATAAGGTTATCGTGCTGAAACAAAATTATTTCTTGTGGCCAAAATTTGCCCTTTTCTTTCATTCCTGCATGTAAATTCGTAAAAGTTCATAATAAACAGGACCTTATTTATCTCGGTAAATGCATAGCATTCGCATCTTTGATGTAAGTCTAGTGTTCCAATTATTGAGACTAGTTGCTTGGGCTATACATGTGTTCCCCATTTACAAATTACTATTGTGTAAAATTTGAAAATAAAACAACAACCAAGCAATTTTAAAACTTGTATGGGATTGTTTGTGTCTGCCCTAAACGAGTTCAGTGATTACAAGAGAGTGACTTTAGCCTAGGTCCCAGGGCATAAAGATCATAGGTCTAATGAGAACTGGACGAATTGGCTCGATAGGCCTCGTCTGCAGTCTTCATAGAACTGAAGCCTTACTTTAGCATTGCAAAAATGATTATTAAAACGGCCATGAAAAACTGAACCGAAAATAGATCAGAGAAAGGCGGAAGAACTTCCTAGGTTAAAGACAGGCAAAATAGTTCTTTAGGAAATATTTGCCTAAGTTTATCTATTGAATAAAGACAGAAAGACTGTTAAGATGATAGCAGGCTTATCAAAAGTGTGTTGCAAGCTCAACAAACATATCAATAATATGGATTTAATAGAAGAAGCAGTATGTAGATTCTACTACGTGGAAGAAGAATGTGAAGATTTGACAAAACGCTGAAGTACTCTAACGAGATATAAGGACCTCAATAAATCTTAAAAGGTTGCAGCAGAATAGGATTTATGGCCACCGCTAGCAATCTATCTACTGTACAACTGCGTCTTTGAATATTAGGCAAGCAGTTGATAAGATCTGACGGGAAGAGTTGGTTTACAATCTTAAACAGAAACTTACAACAGAATTTTCTATTATTTTAAGATGATACCTAAGTGAAAGATGTTTTTGGGTAAGGTATGAGAATGAAATTACAAAACTGCACCCAGTAACACCAGACAACAGGGTAGCAGGTTAGATCTTACATTGTACCTTTTGAAGTGAAAATATAATACACATCCGCTGATAACATAATTAATCCGGCTGTTCGCTAAAACTCAACTGAAGCAAAGAAAGTATTTTAGCATAATGTAAATAAAATTGATGAATAGCCAAAGAAGTATAAAATTGAAATAAGTACAAGCAATTCTAATCACATCGCCTTTACAAAATGAACTAAATCACCAGCAATAAGGATTGGTAATAAAACAATACCTACCACAGACAAGGTAAGTACTTTGATAAGTATGTGCACGAGACTAACTTGGAGTACTCACATCTGGAAGAAACGTAAATAACATAAGTCCGAAAGTGCAATTGACAACTACTAAGAAGAAGATCTTAACTTACATCTCGATACAAGCTACTTGTATACAATGTCATCTTCCGTAAACCAAAGGTAAGCGTCGTGGAATGGTTCCAGTATTGTCCGTTATTGCGCATTCCTTGGTTCATTACGAATAAGGATATCTATAAGGACTTGTGAGTGTCTTCTCTAAATGAAATGATGATAGCGCACAGTAAGAAATACATATAGCGACTTGAATGTCATCTTAATGTACTAGCAATAAATCTACTAGACAGCAATTATCGAATTAATCGACTGAAATGTAAAA
This sequence comes from Melolontha melolontha, assembly GCA_935421215.2. NCBI lineage: Eukaryota > Metazoa > Arthropoda > Insecta > Coleoptera > Scarabaeidae > Melolontha > Melolontha melolontha. The sequence goes on along the minus strand of OW285237.1, from coordinate 157,997,324 downwards.
CACTTCTACATTGACTGTTTCATTAACAATTACTGTGAGCTTTGTGTCTAATTAACAGAAAAATTGCCCATTGGTTCAGATCCCTTTCATGTCAAAACTCGCAAACCATATAAATGTCTATTATTAGTCAATAGATTACATTGTAACATAAAAAAAATTACTATAGTGAATCCACATTTTACTTGTTGTAGTTAAATAATTCAAATATTTTCTACAATTTCTACACACTCCATCAACTTGCACTGCATTAATTCATATAGCGCTCCAATAATATCTTTCGAAACAAATCCTAAATAGTGAATGTGTTCCAAAACTGTCGAACCCAATATATCGAACAATTCTCCAAACGCCATTAATGTTTAATTCAAATTTCGATTCAACTTCCATCACAAACATTATTATCATGTTTGAATCGCGACCGGAACAAGGTTTATTATCCAAAGTGAATTTGCCGTCCTAAAACGTTCACTCTAAAAGCACTACACAAATTTTTAGTCGTACCCGATCCACTGTTTTCCAGATTCTTATAGCAAACAGTGAATTATTTCGAAAGGCATCTTTCTGGTTTGAACGCACAGCACGCACTAACGGCTGTATCATGAAATTGCTTATATTGTAAATGTATGAATAATTTTAATCCCACTATGAGAACCACCGAGAAACATTTTAAGAACGCACAACCGAACAACTGGATAGTAAGAGCGATTAACTTATACAAGGTGTGTATAAATTGGCGGACCCACTACCCGTGGCGACATTCTTGGTCAAAATTTGAGTTAAAAGTCCTAATCCTAAAACGATGTATCAGGCTTCCTTTGTCTTCAGAATGAATTTGACAGTAGTAATGTATTGACTAGAACAACACTAAGCTGCCTACTTATTGTTTTACAACGTTGTCAGATGTGTTTTTCGTCAAAATAAGTTAATAAACAAATATTAAAAACAAACTTTAAAATCAAAAAGAAAACTTTAACGAAAGGATAATAACAACAATTCTTCTTTCTTCTAAATTGTAGCTCTTTCTGTCAACAAATATCGAGTAATAATGCTTATTTCAAGACTGAAAGTCCGAACTTTAGGAACCTCGTGCAAAGATATGGAGCATGGTACAACATTTTCGTATTAGGATTTTGGACTCCGAATTTAACGAAGAACATCGCCGCGTGTAGTGGGTCCGCCAATTTATACACACCTTGTATAGTAAGAAACTACTCGCGAAAATTTGAACGTTATACTGTTTGTTTATACTGTTGTTTGAAAAATTGTTTTACTCAAGGTCGGCATTCCTTGTTGGGTTTATCGTTGCGGGTCTAAGAAAACCAATGTGTAACGAGGTTTCGGTCTTCTTCAGCTGTCGAGGAGGAATAGTTAGCGATTGCTTCTTCTCATGTTGAAGAGGTTTTGTAACAAAAATGTTAAATACTTTACAGCGCCATACACACGTAGAATCCTCGAGACCAGTATGTTCAAAGATCAAATGCTAAATATATCAAAATATCGTCATATACCACCAAGAAAATGGTAAAAATAAGAACAATAATTAATATCTTAGATTGAACACGCGAATTTAGTGAATTTTTTAGGAAAATTAGTTTTTTTTCGAGTAAGATAATTTTAACAACTTTCTGATGTGAAATATCATCATACAATGTTTCCGTAATTTAGTTGTTACTTTTCACAATATTTAAAATATCTAATACATCGCAAGCTATAACCAACCTCTTACATCTTTCGATATTGAAATATTTTCCCTTAGTTTCAATGTTACAATTACTTCTTTTTTTTTTAAAGGGTTGAAGTTTAATTAGCTCAGGTTTTACATGATATTAAGTCTTTTTCTAAGCCAGATCGATCGTAAAATTGGAAAAAATTATAGAAAACCTTGAAATTTTAATCAATATTATTTTTAAATTCTTTCAATGGAGACTGTGGTTAAATAATAATTTAAAAAGGTATATAACCGCTTACCACAATTATTAGTCGTATCCTAAATACGTATTTCGACAACTAAGTTGTCATCATCAGTAGGTAAAAACTACTAATTAAAAGTCACACATGGGGTACAGTAAAGTAACATAAACGCTTCCGCACAACTACTATACACTGCAACCCTGTAAAGACTAAATTTAACATGCCAATCTCAAACTACGAGACAAACATTTGCCTCTTTAAGGAAAAAGGTTTTAAAACATGTGTTAAATTATCGAACAAAGGAACGGCAGAAATTCTTCTCTAAAGAAGGCGCCAAATAAAAACGATTTTTAAAAGCTACGATGACCTGCTATTAAAATTAAATGAAACACCTTATATTTTCACAAAACACTAGTATATTTACCTATATGAATATTTCATGTGCATTGTACACATCGGTAGTTATTATTTAAACGTATTATTTCGAGTACAAGTAACAAAATCTATATTGGGTAGGGGTGTAAAAATTTCCATTGCAAATGGTTAAAAAGTGTGGTCGTATATTGTAAAAGCCGACCTCTCTTGCAAATTCTGAGAAAGACAAAATTAGGAAGGGGCGTTACATGTGAAAAAACAAGACATCCGACTGTGTGGTGTTATATTAAATGAGAATCAATTCACGTGAAAAGGGTCTATGAATTATTAGATATTGTAGGTATATAATTTAAAAGTTAATTATAAATAGGTGACATGCCCTAGTTAAAGAGTTAAGCACTTTAATATAATGTATGGAATACACGGTTGGCTCTAGGTGAAACATGATAAATAGTTTTCTAGAAGAGAAGAATTTCTGCCGTTCCTTTGTTCGATAATTTAACATATGTTTTAAAACCTTTTTCCTTAAAGAGGCAAATGTTTGTCTCGTAGTTTGAGATTGGCATGTTAAATTTAGTCTTTACAGGGTTGCAGTGTATAGTAGTTGTGCGGAAGCGTTTATGTTACTTTACTGTGTCCCATGTGTGACTTTTAATTAGTAGTTTTTACCTACTGATGATGACAACTTAGTTGTCGAAATACGTATTTAGGATACGACTAATAATTGTGGTAAGGGGTTATATACCTTTTTAAATTATTATTTAACCACAGTCTCCATTGAAAGAATTTTCACAATGACTTCCCGGTCAAAGGAGTTCAATAGATTTCATAACTTATATATTAAAATTAAACTTATAAGTACAGATATCAATTTTCTGAAACGGTGTAAAAATAACAATGTTTTTCCTAAATTCATGAACGTAAATGTAACGACTAATTGTAGGGTCATTTCATATGCAAAAATGAAATGGTTGAACCTAGAAATGAAATATCTGTACAGTAAACGTAGTAAATTAGAATTAGAACTATATAATTTACATTTAAAATTAACTAAAAGCATGGACAACAATGAATTCGAAGATTGGTGTAACTTTTATAGGAAAATTACGGAAATTAAAGACTATAAATTGAAAAAGAAATGTTTAAAACTTAATAAGAAATTCAGAAAGTTATGTCCACCTAAAAAGGATACTAATAAAATTCCTATAAAAGAAACATTAGTGATCAATCAATCATCCGAGAATTTTAGTGATTTAGAAATAAATTTGTTAAATAAAGGGTTAAAATACTGTTTGCCAAGCCGTCAGATTCCTATGGAACAGGTGATTGCAAGCATCGAAACTTCGATTAAGTATTTTGAACAAGGGCCTAAAAACTTTATTCGAGAAGCTTGTAAAACCCAAATCGATAAGAATTTGCAGCAGCACAAACAGAAGTCGGTCAATAAAGAATGGAATATCATTAAAACTCTTAGATCGAAGGACTGCTTTTACCTAAAAGCAGATAAAGGGAACAAGTTAGTAATTATGGACAAAACCGACTATTTTCAAAGAGTCAAAAATTTAATTGCCGAAGGTCCGTATGTAGAAATGAAGAAAAATCCGTCACCTAAAATGATTAATGACACAAAAGACGCGATTAAGAAATGTCCAATTTTAATAACTTCTACCCAAAAGTATAAATTGAATGTTAGTAATCCTGTAGTACCAAGAATGTATTGTTTACCGAAGATACATAAACCAGGCAACTCGATGAGACCTATAGTTTCAGGTATTAACTCACCGACTTACTTGATTTCCAAATGGCTAGTGAATGAATTTAAAAATCTACCCGTTAAACCAAAAAATTTGTCAGTCAGCAATTCTTTAGAATTTGTTAAATTAATTAAAGACTGTGAACTGGAAACCGGGGAAATTTTAGTTTCATTCGACGTGACGTCGTTATTCCCCTCGGTACCTATTCCAGAGACTATGAAATATTTAGAAAGCTTGCTCCACAAGAATAACATTGAACCTTCAAAAATAAGAGAATACATGAGACTGACAACTCTTTGCATGGCGCATAATTGTTTCCAAGTAGGAGAAAAATTTTGTGAACAGAAACAAGGCACAACTATGGGTAACTGCCTATCTCCTTTCATAGCTAATTTATTCATGAGTCAATTTGAAGTAGAATTCAAAAACAACGCTAAATATTTCCCTAGAGTCTGGATTAGGTATGTAGATGACATTCTCGCGATTTTTGACACACGAAAATGCGAATTAGACATGTTTGTTAATCAATTAAATTTGAAATTTCCGACTATTAAATTTACGGTGGAAAAGGAACAATACGGCAAGATACCATTTTTAGATACTTTACTGATTAGAAATAAACATAAAATAGAAATCGATATTTTCCGGAAAGAAACCAACGTTAATAGATTCATCACCGCGGATTCAAATCATAGTTATCCACATAAGACAGCTTCCTTTAACTTTTTAGTCAATCGGTTACTAAATTTCCCGTTAACAAAAGAGAGATATGAAACAGAACTGGATTTCATTAAAAATATTGCGACATACAATGGCTTTGACATAGAAATAATCAATAAATTAATTAGAAAAACTAAAATAAAAAATACAATCCGCGAATCCACGAGTTTGATACCCCAAAGTAACCAAGAGAAAAAGTACATATGTCTACCATACCACCCTGTCACGAAAAACATTAATAAAGTTGTGAAAGAAAGAGGCCTCCAGGTAGCCTTTCGGTCCGAAAACACCATCAAAAGTCTGCTAGGGAATACTAAAGATAGAATTAATTCCAATTCGAAATCAGGGATCTATGAAATTAGTTGCGCGGATTGTAACTTGAAATATATAGGCCAAACTAAACGACCTATAATAACACGTTTTAAAGAACACATAGCACATATCAAATACAATAGACCGGATAAATCAAATGTCGCAAATCACGCTTTGAGCACACTGCACAATGTACCGATTACAGGTTTGAAATTGATAAAAGGAATTAATAAACCCCAGGAACTTGATGCTTACGAAAGTATATTTATCGCGAAAAATAAACATACCTCCTTGAATAGCGATAAATCTCCAATACCGTTCAGCTGTCTATTCACATTTTTATAAGGGGGTGGGGGAGGTAACAGCAGAAATATAGACATGTGGGAATCCATACACGTGAAAGAATGCAAAATATTACCTCCTTAACAATGGTTTGTTGAAGGAAGCACTCGGTGTGTTTGTTTCACGAAATTGTAAAATGTTTCGCGTTTGGTGGAACAGATGTACCGGGTGTTTTGTTTAGAAAACTATTTATCATGTTTCACCTAGAGCCAACCGTGTATTCCATACATTATATTAAAGTGCTTAACTCTTTAACTAGGGCATGTCACCTATTTATAATTAACTTTTAAATTATATACCTACAATATCTAATAACTCATAGACCCTTTTCACGTGAATTGATTCTCATTTAATATAACACCACACATTCGGATGTCTTGTTTTTTCACATGTAACGCCCCTTCTTAATTTTGTCTTTCTCAGAATTTGCAAGAGAGGTCGGCTTTTACAATATACGACCACACTTTTTAACCATTTGCAATGGAAATTTTTACACCCCTACCCAATATAGATTTTGTTACTTGTACTCGAAATAATACGTTTAAATAATAACTACCGATGTGTACAATGTACATGAAATATTCATATAGGTAAATATACTAGTGTTTTGTGAAAATATAAGGTGTTTCATTTAATTTTAATAGCAGGTCATCGTAGCTTTTAAAAATCGTTTTTATTTGGCGCCTTCTTTAGAGAAGAATTTCTGCCGTTCCTTTGTTCGATAATTTAACACATGTTTAAAAACCTTTTTCCTTAAAGAGGCAAATGTTTGTCTCGTAGTTTGAGATTGGCATGTTAAATTTAGTCTTTACAGGGTTGCAGTGTATAGTAGTTGTGCGGAAGCGTTTATGTTACTTTACTGTGCCCCATGTGTGACTTTTAATTAGTAGTTTTTACCGACTGATGATGACAACTTAGTTGTCGAAATACGTATTTAGGATACGACTAATAATTGTGGTAAGGGGTTATATACCTTTTTAAATTAATATTATTTTTATTTGAAAAATTAATTTACGTTATTAGCATTTGAAAATTATATGGCTACCGTCCCAGTTCTTGACGAAGCATATTTTGTAACACCAATTTTGGTTACTTTTTCGAGAACTGCTGCCCATATATCACAAATAGCACGAACAATCTCCAAGGCGTCAATTATCAGCATTAACCAGTGAATTTACGTAGCCTCATAGGTAATAATCGAGAGCAGTGGCGGCTCGGGGTGGTTCACATAGGGAGCGCATAATTTCAAAATTAAAAAATGTAATACGAAAACGCTTACCCAATCCTTATAAACTTCACCGACATACTGTTCCAGACAGGTACTGTTCATTGTAGAGTTTGTTTTGAGGGAATAGTAAATATTACACTACACAGTTTAATTAAACATGACGATAAACGAAGTCCATTTTACGTGTCTTTGACTTTGCAGAACAGTTCCATCACTTTTTCATTAAAGTTTGGGAAATCATTTATACATTCTTTTTCACAAGATAACATAGTAAGGGCATTTAATCTCTCTTCTTTCATTGTATTTCTCAGGAAAGTTTTTATTCTCTTGAACCGTGAAAACTGGCGTTCCGCTTCGGACGTTGTCATTGGGATTGTAATAACAATTTTTAAAAGCGTAACAACTTCATTCAAGGTGTCGCTTAATCCATCCAGCAGAAGACCTAGCAGACCTACAGCACCGACTTCTATATTTTGCCTAAATTCTTCTCAAGAATATAGAATGCTTAATTCAGTTCGTAGTCTGCTTTCATTGAGGCATGGATAAAATTTTACTGCTTCTTTAAGGCAATCCTCCGGAAATTTTTTTTTTGAAAAGAGGAGAACTGTTTAAAAGAAATTAAGTTTGCTAATATTAAGTGCCCTGTATACCGAAATCTAGTTTTTATTTCTAGCAAAATAATATCGCACACTTCAATAGTTTCCCTCCTTCTTTGGCTACCTTCGCCGCTTTGATGGTCGAGGAGTCAGTTCTGGGTCATTTTGTTTAACCAACTGATTATCTGTGTCAGCGATTTCGGTTCGAATTTTTCCGATAGCACGTTCAAAATTATCTAAATTATTCTTGATTTTTAATGCATCTGTATTGACATTTTGTAATTGATTAAACAATATGTCCACTTGTGGCATAATTTTATGAAAGAAAGTTAACCAATAGATAAAATTTTCCTCCTCTAAAATTCGCAAATTGGCACTAGCTTGATGAATGGTAGTTTGTAAACTAGCTTCTCCCTCGATTTGTTCTAGAGCTTCAATTATTTCTTCTCGGTGCTTACATATTGTATTCACTGTCCTAGAATTGAAGTTCCATCTTATTTTTGAAGAACGAGGTAAGCTTTTTCTCTGAAGGAATTCTTCCAATCTTGCAGCTCGTTGTGGTGGAGTGGAGGAAAATGTACATAATCCCGTCAGATTGGCAAAAAAAATCTGCAATTACTACTGCTCGATGTAGCATGTGACATAATTAGATTTGCCTGATGTGCATAACACTGTACAAAATTAGCCCTTGGATACTGGTCTTGGACATGTCTTTGCACGCCGTTAATAGCACCACTCATGACTGCTGCCCCATCATAGCTCTGTGCAATCAGTTTTTCTGGGTCATCAACAAGCAAACTAATTTCGTTAAAGATGAAGGCAGATAAAGAATTAGCATCATGTCTAATAGGCAGAAGAAATTTTCAGAATCTTTCGACCGGTCTCTTGTTCACAATATATCTTAAAACAACCACCAACTGAAACTGATTGGACACATCTGTGGTTTCATCAGCTATCACAGATATGAAGTCGGTTGCTTTAATTTCACTGGCAACTTGTTCATGATACACGTTCAACATTGCATCAAGCAGCTCATTCTGTATCGTTTTTGATAATCCCTTAAAAACCGGTGCTGCTTCGATGTGATCTCTGAGCGATTTATCCAATTCTGCCGTAAAATTTATCAATTCCCGAAAAATGCCCTTGTTATTCGACGTTTGCTGTTCATCATGACCCCGAAGTGCTAGTTCAAACGCGCCACAAAATCTAATGCAATTTATTATTAAATTTAACACATGCCTATTTTTTGTTACCTTTTCATTGTGTTGTTGAATTGCTTTTCTATATGATGAATCTAAAACATTCTGAATGTTATTTTTTCCTAACATTCTTAGACTAAATATATTTTTCAAATGCCCTTCGGAATTTTCATGTTTACTAATTTTAGCACTAAGATGAATTAAGTCTCTTATTCCGTTCTTTGACCAAGACGGTTTACCACCAAACAAAAGACACGGAAAACAAAACAAAGTATTTTTAATTTCACACCCACAAATCCAGTCATTTTTCTGATAAAAATTCATTTTGAATTTTCTTATAACGTCTTTACCTTTAACAGATTGTTTATTTTCTAAACATAATTGAGGCATCGGCCGTTTAAGATTTTTTACTGCGATTTTTTTCGTTATATGTTAATCGCGAAAACGCATTGTTTTCTAAAAAAGACACGGAGTTCATCGCAATAACGCCCGAGAGCAGTCTGGTTTAGTTGCTCCAATGCTATGTATTATACGACATTGAAGTACGGCAAAATACAGTTCTCCCCACCGTCAATGTAATGTTAATGCCTTAACAGAGTAACGGCAGGGCTTTGCTCAGTATATCTGTGACGACGCTCGGTGTATGTACGTTGTTAGCGTGCCACGTTCCTCGTCAATAACTATGAATACATAATATACATAATAAATAAATACTTTCACAGTTAGTCGCCGCTTGGTTTGTTTTGTTTCATAATTCCAGGGGGTGCAATTGCTCACTTGCTCTCATTAAAAAACCGCCACTGATCGAGAGGTATCAAATCGCACGACCTTGGACGTCAATTCACTGATCCATTTCTCGAAATAAGTCGATGATTGCGGTCGCAGTCTGGTACACGTAGCCCCATCTTGTTGAAATCACATCTCGTTCGGATCAATGTCAACCATTTTTTCAAATAATAAATCACTTACCATGGCGCCTGTTGAATAAATGGAGCTCATAATGCGAGCTCTGGAATCATTTCCTGAATGTAAGGGAGTTAGCAGAATCTGTTAATTGATATTACTTTATCTGCAGCAATTTTGCTTATTAACAAACCCATTCAGTTAAAAATTCGGCTAATAACCGAACATCTTTAGGATGTATGAGGGCTGATCCCTCTGCTCTGCCCCTGATCCATTTAAAAACGAAAATAATTATTTATCTTGACGTCGCATTGTAACCTGGCTAACTAACGCTAGAAACTTACAAGTCTGAAATTGTGAAAGCGTGCCTACAATAGATGCCCAAGGATAGAAGAGTCACATATCAGTATCAAAGTGGATAGTGTCGAGCAATGCGCTTAAAGTAGATGCGTTTAAAATAGATGACTCCAACTAAAATGTACCACAAATGTTAACGGATGCACACAAACAAACTCGAAAAGACATTTGCAGTCGTCTTTTAACGCGGTATAGACACGGACAAGGGAAATTTTCTTGCAAGATTAGTGACAATGGACGAGTTCTGGATCCATCATTATGATGTAGAGACCTAAATACAAAGTAAGGAGTGGACGCATCGAGGTTCACCACCGCCGAAAAATTCAAGATGCAATCTTCAGTAGGGAAGGTCATGGTATCCGTGTTTTGGAATATTGAAGGCGTAATTTTAGTAGATTTCCTGCGAAAGGGGGTCACAATTACAGGTGCTTATTATGCCAATTTAATTCCCAAATTACCTACCTCGATAAAAGAAAAACGTGGGGGGAAGTTGCGTAAAGGTGTTCTCTTTCATCAGGATAACGCGCCCAGTCACAGGTCCGCCATTGCATTGCAGTAGCTCAAACAGGCTTCGAATTAGTTGAGCATCCACTATATTCGTCAGATTTGATCCCTAGTAACTACCAACTGTTTCTAAAACTTAGAACACTTGCGTGGTAAACGATTTCCATTAGATAATGGTGATATTTGCGGTAGATTAGTGGGTTGCAGAAGTTGAAGAATCTTTTTTTTTGAGAAGCATTAGAAATGCTAGAACATCGATGGGGAAAATGTGTTAACCTTAATGGAGACTATGTTGAAAAATAAAAGTAATTTTACAAATTATTTATTGTGAGTGGGTCAGGAGTGGAGCAAAGGGATCCACCCTCGCATATACGCCATAAAGATCACGAATTCTATAAGTTGCATGAATCGTCGACCGATTTTCAAACTAAATTTGGATAATTTGGTAGCATTGTTCAAACATGACTCCATCGACGATGATTTGCCAGAATATATTGATCATAAATATTAAAAAGTGAATGCACTACAACAACTCGTTCGACAATTAATGATTTCGTAAGTTCTATCTAATCAAGGAGAACACTCATTATATTTAGTTGAATTATATGAAGTTTAGGTTGCTTTCAAAATAATAATTTATTAGTAGACTATTTTTGTTAAAGATCAAGACCAAGCAAACGAGATAGATGTTTTTATTTGAGACAACGATAGCCAAATATTTCAATCACAACAAATAATAGTTATTGACCTTTGCTAACTGGATTTGATAAATTCTTCGAAAAAAACTGAAGAGATTTCTATAAATGTCTATACGGAGAACTTGTTAAAAATGTATAAAAAGACACGAAAGAATTATACTACTATGTAACACCATCTTGGTCACCACATTTCTGTTCACAGAAAATGCAATATCTTTATCAAAACGCTTCTTATGTACAATATGTTATTTTGTTTGAACAATGTGTTACTGTAATTATCAAATAAATAAATTTGCTTTCTTGTTTTTTTTGAGGGGGGGGGGGGGGCGTTTAAAATCTTATAATTTTTTTAAATTATTAGTAGAGAACGGACGCATCAGGCCAAAATTACGATGGACCATATAAATAACATAGATATATATAATATAACATGGTTAAGTACAACATGCAGTTATTGAATAGCACTTTTCATTCGGTTAACCGCACATCTGTTTTTTGTTGTTGAATTATGACGTAATTACTTCAATATTACAGTTAAATTCCTTTCTTCATTGGCGTAGATAGAAGCGTGAGGAGTTTTTATAATTTATTTTATTTATTTCGTAAGAAAAATAAAATACGGTGTTACTTTCTTTTTTCATTGTTCAACTTACTTCGTATTTTTTGTAATAGATCCTGTTTAATATCTTTTCATCAAATCTACTTCCTCCAATTATTTTAACGTAAGTGTCGCAGTGAATTTCTTTCTTTCAATAACTTATGTATAGATTTTTCATTTTTATTTATTTAAATCTAGAACATTGTATAAGTTTCTTTTTCAGATATGATATGGAACAACTGGCATTGTGAAACAGCGAGTTGGATTGACGGTCAAACTGATTGTATGACCACACTGCCAGTGCAAAGTCTGTAAAATATCGTTAAAAAATTACAAGAAAAGAATCTGTGAATATATGAGAAACATCATTCCAGAAGTTGATAGACTTGTACCAGCTTTTATAAAAGTTTTCAGGAAAACACCATTAAGAGTAGCTCTTTGCAGCGAAAAACTTCCATCTTTGTCACTGCCTCCCTCTTCAATAATAACTAGATGGGGAACATGTTTGGAAGCTACTAGTTTTTATGTAGAGGATTTCGATAGTTTACAAAATTTCGTTACATATCTAAAAGACGATGCTCGAAGTATTTCTGAGGGCAAGGAACTAATACAAATTCCAAATTTAAAAATTCAGTTGTACTTTCTTCAGGAACAATTTGGAAATTTGCCAAAACTAGTCACTTATCTTTAAAATCAAAATCTCAAATTAAATGATGGATTAACCACATTAGATGTGACTATTAGTAATTTGAAAAATATCCCAAGTGACTTCGGATGTGGCCTTCAGCAAAAGTTAGATGCAGTTTTTAATATACATCCAGATTTAATAATATTGCGGCAATTGTGTATGGGGAGAATATCTCAAAATATAACTGCTAAATAAGCTGAAATAAAAGAATATTTCCAGTATGCACCTATAATCAGTTGCGATGTAGAAAGGCCGTTTTCTATCTACAAGGATGTATTTCATTCAAAGAGAATAAATTTTACAGAAGAGAACCTTAAGAACGTATTGCTAGCTAATATTAATACTCCTTTACTCAACTTGAACTACAAAATGAACAAATAAAGGTGTATTTCGTATTGTAGAGATCACCACCCGTTTGTTTTCCAATTATATAAATAAAATTAAAAACTCTTTAAAAATTCAAATTTTCAATAGTACGTGGGCGATTGGCCTCTTGTGCCCAGTCCCTAATTATTAGTTTCAAAAAAAAAGAAAGAATTACATATACCCAGTGTGTTAGACTACTTTTAATCTATATTATATATGTATATAGAAGAAACGGAAAACGGATATTATTTTTTTTTAAATATATACCTATAATTACAAAGATATAATTGGTTTTAAAGTTTTGAATCACACCATATGTACAACATACGAGCAACCGCAAGTATTTTGTTCATCACATTGTATATTCAGTTAACCAAATTCAAAATAATGTCGACAAGCAAGCAGATTATTAAAACATTCGAAATAATTCTAATCTCTTGAGAATAACCAGAAAATATAGGCATTCTTAGAATATTGGCGAAGAGACATTTAGTTAATCATCTTTATAATTTTAATTACTTGAATCGTCATTCTAATATCTAAATAATAACATTTTATACAAAATTATAAAGTAATTTATACATTTATTAATATTATTCATAATATAGTTACCTTACAATAAGCAAATTATAAAATGCTATTTACATTTTACCGTCAATGGCAAAGCCATGAGCTAGACCGATTTAACAAGTTGTTCATTGTAACATTATCAATGTATGATAATGTAGCAAATCTATATTACTAATGTATGTTCTTAACTTACCATTATCCGCCTGATGATGTGACATTTCTACTCCACTATCTTCATCTAAAGTTATCACCGTCATATGGTATCTGTGTCATAGAAAATAATAAAATTATATAGTTCAGTCGATGTGATAAAACTAAAAAAAACTCACAGTATTTAAAAACTCCTCGTGTATAAATTCAAAATTGATTTCTTTATTTTTACAACATTGATAATGATAAACTTCAATAAAATATCAGTCAGGATTTGATATCAATCTTATATGGTTGTACTTTAAATGATGATGATTATTATTATTACAGAGCACGTTGTGAAAGCCTTAAGGGCCCGGTTCTTCAAAAACGCACGAAACACACAAAGATTATTATCCGTCCACCTTTCTCCCTCTCCCACCCTGGCCAGAAGCAAAGAAAAAAAGACTACCACCACTCTTTCCTACGTCTACCATCGCATAGGCCACGCACGCACAACATCCTCTAAACCCCCAAAAATCTCAAAACGCTCAGTGATTTATCTTGAAACACCCCCACCACCCCCTTCTTGTTTCGACTCTACGACACTACGCACTGTGAAACGTTTGCTTCTTCTGCTGTTGCTGTTGTTTTTCTCTATCTGCCCCCGCTGTCCGCTTTCTATTCTCCGTCGATGCCCAATTATTTGGGCGGTTTCACAGTTTTCAAGGGGAGAAAATTCTCAAATAATAAAATCGACTTCGTGTGTCGACTGTCTCATGATTGATTTCCTTAATACTATAGCCTATCTTAAAATACAGGGAAGAGATTAGAATAAATATCGTTGAAAGATTAATTAATTGGTAAGTTTTGCTTCACACGAAAGTAGGCTTGATGTATCATGAAATTAAAAGCTTTACAAATGTGAATAACATACTACATACTAAAATAAATGGTATTACTACATATTCACAAAACTAAGTATCTACAACATTTTTTTTACACGAGGGCTGTTTCTAGAAACTAGTACCACCCACCAAATAGTCTATTATAATAACAAATAGTTTGCAGTTCGCACTTAAGTGAACTAGTTTAGTTTACACATCATTTAAAAGAAAGTAGTTTTGTGTAAAAACTGAAATTTCGAGAATGCGTACAAGATTAATGTCCGTTTGATTTACCTCTAGATAAATTTAATATTTGAATTTCATTACCAAAAGTTATAGTTCCTTATCCGGTAGATAAGAAGGTATCTAATAGATATGAAGTGGCAACGTTATTTGATAGTGATGTACTTAACTTCTTTTTATTTCCTCGTTTTTTAAACAAAAATTAAAAAGCCAAATTATTTCAAATGTGTTATTAAGCAGCTTTCTTGAATTACTGCTAAAAATTGAATTTATCATAAAACTTCCAACACTTCAAAGTTTTGTGAAATGGGAACATAATTTTTGACGCTAAGAAATAAGTAATTAAACTTCTAGTTTCAAAAATTCTTTTATTGTAAATACCACTACAATATTGTTTCGCCATACAATGGCTGCATCAGGTGGATGAAATACTAAATATGTACAATACAAGTTTGAATATTTATGTGAAAATTATTGGGGACATGGTGGTGAAAAAATTTTTTCAATCTTAAATTTAGTAGAGGGGAGTTGTTTAAATCTAGTTGATCATTTAAAGCTAATCCTCAATTATTGTATCTATTAATTTCTAAGTTTTCTAACAGGTTAAGTTTTTTACTTTTTTCTTGAATGTGTAAAATTTTGAAATCTATATTAAATCTATGATTGATATCTATACAATGACTTGCGAAAGTTGAATCTGTTTTCTTTTCTTTATGGCTTCTCTCGTGTTCTTTCATCCTAATTTTGAATGTCCACCCCGTTTGTCCTATGTATACCTTATTACAGTTATTACAATCTTCGCATGTTAACTTATATACACCAGAGTTTGATTCTTTGTCTAATTTATCTTTGTTGTTTTTAATAATGTCTGTGTAGTATTGTCTGTTTTAAATGATATATGTTCGTTATTAAGTTTTTTAATGAAAGTACGAATTTTTTCCGAAATTTTCCTAAGTAAGTGATTGAATTATAGGAATTAATTATCTTGTATTTTAATTTTGGATAAACTAAGGAAAGGGTTTTAGATTTTTGTTGGCTATTTCGGATGTTATTGACAATATTTATAGAGTAACCATTGTTTAATGCTATTTAACGCTATTTAACGCTATATACACAATAGCATTAAACAATGGTCACTCTATAAGTATTGTCAATAACATCCTAAATAGCCAACAAAAATCTAAAACCCTTTCCTTATTTTATCCAAAATTAAAATAAAAGATAATTAATTCCTATAATTCAATCACTTACTTAGGAAAAATTTCGGAAAAAATTGGTACTTTCATTAAAAAACTTAATAACGAACATATATCATTTAAAACAGACAATACTATACAGAACATTATTAAAAAGAACAAAGATAAAATAGACAAAGAATCAAACTCTGGTGTATATAAGTTAACATGCGAAGATTGTAATAAGGTATATATAGGACAAACGGGGAAGACATTCAAAATTAGGATGAAAGAACACGAGACAAGCCATAAAGAAAAGAAAACAGATTCAACTTTCGCAAGTCATTGTATAGATATCAATCATAGATTTAATATAGATTTCAAAATTTTACACATTCAAGAAAAAAGTAAAAAACTTAACCTGTTAGAAAACTTAGAAATTAATAGATACAATAGTTTAGGATTAGCTTTAAATGACCAACTAGATTTAAACAACTTCCCTCTACTAAATTTAAAATTGTAAAAATTTTTCAACCACCATTTCCCAAATAATTTTCACATAAATATTCAAACTTGTATTGTACATATTCAGTATTTCATCCACCTGATGAAGCCATGTATGGCGAAACAATATTGTAGTGGTATTTACAATAAAAGAATTTTTGAAACTAAAAGTTTAATTACTTATTTCTTAGCGTTATAATGAAGTTTCAACAAGTATCTCCTTCGTCAATTAACTACATAATTTTTTTTACATTTTATTACACCACAATTATTAATGTATATTCCGGTATTCCTGATTTTAGTTTACAGACTGCAACTCCTCACCTGGTATATTTACGAATAAATGTTTGAAATAAAATTTGCTTTAACTCTTAAAGTCTATAGAATGATATAGTTAGTTTTGCATTTAGTTATCGCCTTATAGGTTATTTGAACGTCAACTTTTTTTAAATGCAATCCTATATTTTTTAATGCAGTATAACATTAAGCAAGAAGACGCAAATAGCTTTCATCTCAATAATTTTTTCAATACTTTTGCAGTTTTTGAAATAATTATTGAGAAACAGCATTAAGAGCACTTGGCTAGTAGTAGAAAGCTTTAAAAAATTAACAACTTTTAGGGTTGACAAGTAGAATTTATATAACGGTTTTTTATTGTGCGTGTTTACTCTGTGTATTGTTGTTAGTTTTCTGAATTTTATTGTTGTTCAATATTTTGTTTTCATCCATCGCATATGACTTTCATGGAGTCAAAGATCAGAACTGCATTCTTTCCTAATAACATAGGAATCTTCGAGTAATTGTTAGAAAAGAAGAAAACATTATCAACGATTTGGCCTACATAGCGATAAACCTTCACGTTTCTATTCATACTTTGGAAATTGAAATTGTAATTAGTAAAACCATCGTACACCGAATTTTAAAAACCCACAGGTACCATCCATTTAAAATCATTTAGTTCAAGGATTGACGCCAAACAATTTCCAAAGAAGGCTTGACCCCATTGCACGTTTACATGTTTTAGCACAAGAAAATCTAAATATCTTTAACTACATATTCTTGAGTGATGAATGTCGTTTCCACAATAATGGCAGTGTTAACAAGCATAATGCTTATTACTGATCAAACCAAAATTCACATTAGATGCAAGAAGCGCGTTTCCAGACAGTTTGGGGAACCAACGTTTGATGTGGTTTTCCAATAGTTATTTAATTGGTCCCCAGACAAGAGATTTTGTCATATTTGCATATAAATGTTTTTCAATTGAGGATTGCTAAGTTGTGTAACATGACCCACTAATTTTATAATCAAATGAAACGTCATTTGAAAGAGATTTGGATTGGTGTAGGACTCTATCATGTCTAACTAGTGCGCTGGAGATGCTAAGAGTAAAGGTGATTTGTTGTGGCTGACTGAAGATATAATTCAAGCATTTAGAATTTCCTGTACACTACGTTGACAAAGTCGTTGTCAACATGGCGATTCTAGAAATGCAAAGAAATCGTTAAGTTATATGAAATTCTGTGTTAGAAAATAAAAGGAATTCTTAAAACTTTATTATTTTGACAAACAGGTCAATTTTAATCACGCACTCGTTTGATCGTGACATTGTACGAAAAGAATTTTTTGCTTTCCAAGTATGAGTAACTTATACTATAGTAAAATCCATGGCGGTTCTTGATAACTTACGATGTAAGCTGCTGCACAGATGAGACTGTTTCGAACAATTTCGGTTGCAGCTACTTGCTTTTATATATATATATATATATATATATATAACATTTGATAAATTATTGGAGTATTTCGGCTTTATTTATATGAAATATTTACAAATATTAAATTAGAATGTATGTAATTGCAGAGTAAGTGGGGATGTAAACATTGCTGTCTACAAATTACAAAGCAAATCATACGAAATTTTTTATTTGAAAAATATGGTCTACGTTGGGACTCGAACCCAAGTCTACAGCTATCCGGGCTGCCGCCTTAACCACTAGGCCACAATAGACCCAGGTTCAAGCCATATAGAAATGCATTATAAAGTAACAGTGTTAATTAATCAGATGTCAGTTATTGAATGTAGATGTCAAGCTGAAAGCAGAAGTCAGTTTTGAAAACTCATGTCAGTTTTGATAGCAGAAGTCAAAACTGCTATCAAAATTGACATGAGCTTTCAAAACTGACTTCTGCTTTCAGCTTGACATCTACATTCAATAACTGACATCTGATTCATTAACACTGTTACTTTATAATGCATTTATATATGGCTTGAACCTGGGTCTATTGTGGCCTAGTGATTAAGGCGGCAGCCCGGATAGCTGTAGACTTGGGTTCGAGTCCCAACGTAGACCATATTTTTCAAATAAAAAATTTCGTATGATTTGCTTTGTAATTTGTAGACAGCAATGTTTACATCCCCACTTACTCTGCAATTACATACATTCTAATTTAATATTTGTAAATATTTCATATAAATAAAGCCAAAAAACTCCAATAATTTATCAAATGTTATATTTAATGAACGGCTAAGAAATTATCTAAACACTTATATATATATATATATATATATATATATATATATATATGCTTCGTTTAAGCTTTCATATATATATACATTAGGGTGGTCTTTAGATGTATGGAAGAAAAATTTTTTGAAGTTATAGATCGTAACTCCCTCTAGAAATGTTTGTTTTTGTGTAAAAATACGGTATGCAAAAAATTATACATATCGAACAAAGGGAAGGATGGCGCACCGCCTCTCAAGGTGACCCCTGTTGGTAAAATGAACAAATATATTTTTATTTATGTATTTATATTTTTTAGTATACCATATACCTATAACTTTATTATTATAACTTAATTAAATTTAACTGCCACGATTTGTAACAAGAATTTGATTATAAAATTTAATTGGAATCAAATTTAAAAAATTGTGGCGGCAACTAAATTATTTACTTATCCTGATAATAGTTTACAAGCATAGATATTTTTTAAGCCAACGAGTTCTAAATATAGCTTTTTTATCTCTTTTTTCGAATACTCTTACGCGTTTTTGTTAAGAAAAGTTGGCATCACTGGGGTGCAGCATGTAAGAAAATTAAAAAGGGACTTCCCCTATAAAATGACAATTATTAAAATTGTCAATTAGAAGAGTGTAAAGCTTGTGTAAAAAGTGTAAAAAAAATGACCGCGAACCTAAGACAGAAGTTTAGAGACGCTTGGATCAAAATTGACAAAATTAACTTTATGAGTGGTGTTGAAGACCAGTGAAGGATGCAGTTGGGAGTGTATCCGAGATTATAAAATTTGCATCTCAAAATCTTGAAGTAAAACAACCACGTGATGATTATAAAGAGCTTCTTCAATTAAGTATAGTTTTTCTTGGTGGTACAGTTCCGGAATTTACCTTCAAAAAGCCTGGAGCATTTCATCACGCCCGTTGGATGTCGAAAGCTATTTATTGCCTTAAATTATATTTATTTCGAAACGAATTTAAAATGATACAATCGGAGATAACTAGTATTCGTGACATCTTTGTTGGAAGGGTGTATTTAAAAAATTGAATATAAGCACCAGTTACAGCAGAAGCCCCTATGCAGGATTTAAGATTGCTAAAAGATTTACAAGCTTATAAAATTGTTGATGAGAAGATTAGTCGTGCGTCACTAAGCAAATTAAGTAATCATTTGTGGTATTTAACTCCAGAAACAGCAGCGCTGTCTTTTTATGATCCAAATGTTACATATGAATCGAAGAATCATGGTGCAAGCTCTGGATAACCCTACTGATTGCGAATTAAAAAAATTGATCGTAACTCCTCATTCTATAAGCCAATATCTTAATAAGAACATCGAATATTTTATAACCAAGAAATCACGTAATTTTTTTAAAATGTTTGGTATTCCAACGGAATTTTTTACAAAAGATCCAAAGGAGTGGGTAAATGAACCTAGTTTTAATGTTGGCCTTAATATCGTTGGAAATATGAATGTTCTTAATAACTCGGCAGAATGAACAGTTAAGCTAATGGAAGATTTTAATTTAGTGTTATCCAAAGATAAAGAAGAAAAGCAATAGATAGTGCAAATTGTTGCGGATTATCGGAAACTCACCCCAATATGAACAAATATTCTCTTTTGAAATAAAATAACATATAAATAACTAAAAACAAAGCATTTTTATTTATCCCTTGTCAGACAGAGATCTTGTAACATTATCAAATCTGTGGCCACAAGGAATAAGTGAATGTTTTATGTTTTTCCTATTTATTAACTCTGCTTTCCAAAAGTAAACCATTCTTCTATCTTTTTATTAATTTTCATTATTATTTTCTTAAGAAATATATCACCATATATGTATATAGATTTTACTTTGTATTCTAGGCCTTAAAAATTTGGCTTTAAATGAAAACCAGAAAAGCTTTAAGACGACATCGTCTCAAGGAAATTTAAAATATGTTAAAATTAAAGTAAAATATATTTTTTAGTATAAATAAATATATTTTTTACAACCAAGAAAATTTTATTTTTAATATTTTTGAACCAAATTTCAAGAGCGATGCGCCAACCTCGCCCAATCGTGATAATTTTTTTCACACCGTATTTTTATACTATAACGAACATTTTGATGGGGAGTTACTGTCGAAACAACAAAGTTGAAAAATAAGGACCACCCTAATATATATATATATGTATATATATATATATATATATATATATATATATATATATATATATATATGACAGCTTTAACGTAGCAGTCTCACCCGTGCGGCAGCTTTCATCGTATGATATGATGATGATAATTTGTAGCGGTTGGTGTTGGTTTATAAGAACTTTGCATATGACGTTCAGTTGTCAAACTTGTGTTGACATTTGGTGTTGTTGTTGGTGTTAGTTACATAAAATTAAATCACATTCAATAATCATTTAATATACTACCAAATGTATCGATTTAAAACGTTCTCCACCGCCTTCCGATGCCCAATCTCCATTGGTCCTTGTCTTCCCATAAGTTGTTTTCTAAACCTCTTACTTTTATCTCCTTGTTGATTCCTTCCCGCCAAGTTCTTCTAGGCCTCCCTCTCCGGCGCTTTCCTTGTGGGGTTTATTCCATCACTAGCTTGGGTAGCCGTTCACATGTCATCCGTTGCACGTGTCCATATCATTGAAGTTGTTTAGTTTTGATGTCGTCTACCATGGTATACTTGACTCCCATAATTTCTCTTATTCTCTCATTTTGTATTCTGTCGCTTCTAGATCTACCGGCAGCTCTTCTCCAGAAGTCCCTTTCTGTTACCAGCAAAACTTTTACTGCTTTATCTTTAAGTGGCCAGACTTCAGAGTTTAACAATTGTATTGTATATTAGGATCTTATTTTTTTGGAGATCCTTTCATCCCAGAGAATACAACTTAAGTGGCTTATGGTTTTTCTAGCCTCATTGTTCCTATATCGTATCGTGGTATCCAAGGTAACGTCCTGTGACACATGCAGCCCAGATACTTATAAGTGTCACAATGTTTAATTTTTGTCCATCATTTGGGATAAAGTCTTTTTGTACGTAGACATCGTGCCACAACTCGTATACAGGATCGCTTTTTGGTATTTTCTGCTCTAAGACAACGATTCGTTACAAGCAGGTGTTCGCAATTTCGCAACTATAGGGTGTTAGTGGTTGTCGAATTAGCATAGAAACAGTTCGTAAACGTCTAAGAGAAGCTAATTTGGTAGGTTGTGTGGCAGTCCAAGTTCCAACCTTGTCCGTAGAACGTATTGAATTTTGGTAGGAATCACGTTAATTAATTGCAGCGTGACTAACAACGAGTTCTCTTTACAGACGAATCCAGATTTTGTCTTTATAACTGTGATAGGCGTGTTCTTGTGTACAGACGTCCAAATGAATATTATGTTCAATGTAACATTCTGAATACCACAGTAATTGGTGGAGGTTCTGTAATGGTGTGGGAAGGCGTTTCTTTCTCTCTTAAACAATGGAAGTATTAATGCTGATCGGTAGATATCTAACATCCTTCAAAATCATGTTGTACTATTTGCGCCTTATATCGGACCAAATTTTTTATTAATGCAAAATAATGCATGACCCCACAGTGCTCGCATAGTTCAAAATGATCTTGAGGAGATTAAAATCGACAGCATAGATTGACAAGCAAGAAGCACAGACCTCGATCCAATAGAGCATGTCTGCGATATGCTTGGCAAACGCTTGCAGGATTATTCGAACCCAGGCAACAACCTAGAAGAGGTAGGGCGCCGCCTTATTAGAAGCAGAGGTGGAAATAATCGATTCTGAGGCTATTTCACTAAAAATGTTAATTCGTATTTTTTCGAAATTTTCTCTTTTTAATTGCTTTTTACTGTGTATTAATTTCTAAAGACTGAAAGATTAAACAAAGTTTATTTATTAAAGGTTGTTAATTATCAAAGAATAGAATATACTTCTCTATCTAGTCATGCACTATAGTTTTATAAAAGATTCCCTAGTGGTGCATTAATTTCCTGGAGCAGTAAATGATAAATTGTACTCTAGATAAATATAATCGTATGAATTTTTAATATATTTAAGGCATTC
Organism: Melolontha melolontha; assembly: GCA_935421215.2. Lineage (NCBI taxonomy): Eukaryota > Metazoa > Arthropoda > Insecta > Coleoptera > Scarabaeidae > Melolontha > Melolontha melolontha. The sequence continues at coordinate 157,974,676 of OW285237.1, read as the reverse complement.
ATAAATATGCATACTTCAAAAAATTATTTAATTAAAGTCAATACTTATAATAACAATTATAATATTTATTTGTGTCCAATATGAAACCATAAAGACTTCATAACAAAAGAATACGTCTATGATAACATTATGTTCCATATTTACATAAGTGTAATTATGATTTAAGGTCATTACAAAAATGTCTGTATAAATTTATTCTGCACATAGACACAAGCTGTTACTAGAGGGAAGTACATTTTTGTCCTAAAACCGGATACATGAAAACCAGATGTGTATCTTTATTGTCACACTGGTACGTGAAAAGACGCTTGCAATAGTAGCAGTTAGTTTAATTATTAATTAGATAATAAAAAAAAATAGAAGAAAAAAAAATTAGAAGAAATTTGTTGTCACAGCTTCTTTCAGGATGAGATAATGATGTTAATCGAAACGCATTCTAATTAGTTAGGAACATGCACATAATAGAGCGTTTTCATTGCATCACTATTACTAAATCCCTTGCGTATAATAAATCCTAACAATACTGCACATTTCAAACACTTAATTCTCCAATGTAAGCCTACAGTCAAATAGTACGCCAAGGCTTTTAATTGTAGACTTCAGTACTCGTCCCAAAATATTATAATTAGAATTAACTTTACGTAGTTGACGCGAAGACCAAATTACATATCATTTTTCAGTGTTTAAGTTTAATTTGTTCATCAGACGTTTATGCGATCGATGTTGTTTTCAAGGATAAGTACATCGCGCAAGCTATCAATACGGCAGAAAGAATTTAAAATATTTACGTAAACTAAAGACTCACATATTAAGCCTTGCAGTAAGTCAATTTATGAATAAAACGAAAAATATTTGGCCCAGATTATACTCCTGCGGAACACCAGATATAGCGTCCATAATTATAAGATATAAATTCGCTGCAACTAATATAGTTTATTCTTCCCAGAAGACATGATTTTACTAGATTTAGCGACTGTTATTGAAGTCGAATATACATACTTAATTAATTTAGTTATTAACAACCAATGTTTTATTGTCAGATACTTTCAAGATGTTTGTGTAAATAACGTCCAAATGACAGTATATCGTATCACAGGTATTTTGTGCAATGTAAGTAGGATTAGTAACAGAACCTGTCATAAAGGAATGTAGAGATTCAATAAATAATTACTACCTCATTGTCTTTGACATTTCTAAAATCACTAAAGGAAGTTGCCGTTATGTATTGCGAATATTTCATCAGTTTTCCTAAAGCGAAAACCGTTAATATCTCCCGTTAGTCAAGTTTTGAACATATACATTAATTACATTACAACTATTAACACTTATATCGTAGTTATTGATAAAACTAAAAGGCACTGGGATTGCAAGCCTAATTTAAAACAACCAAATTGGGTTACCTATTCAATTTTTTTAGTCTCATTCCGACCTTCAATTTTGTTTAAGCACTTATCAAAAGCATCTTATCAAGCGAGAGTACAACATTCAGTATCTCTTACTTTGCTTCGAAAGATTATCTTTTTTATTGGTAATCTTTCGAAGCATTATTTACATCAAATTTTACTTGTCTATGGCGTATTGTGGATAAACGAGAAGAAGGTAGGAAGTGTCCTTAAAATGGGATACTTAAGGTTTGAGTAGCCATAAATAATCGATAAATCAAGAAAATCCCGCCAAAAATGTACAAACATGTTCTCTAACGTGTTTTTCATTATATGTCAAAACAATTTTTACAACAAAATATAAATATCAAAAATATAATGCTTTTAAAAAAAAAGTGCAGCTGTCCCGTTTTAGGGAGTGTTGTGGTTAAAATGGGATACCCTATATTTTTAAAATGGGATAGTAATTTATATGTTAATTTACTTATCAAACTTATTGCAAAATGATAACAAAGTTTTAATTAAAAATGTTTTATTGGACATAAAAATATTAAAATAAACAAAAAAAGCGATCCACTATTGAAATAAACAAACAAGAATAGAAATTAAGAAGAAATGCAGTAATCGCAGAGAAAGTTTTCCTCCTCTTCCTCTGCTCCAGAGCAAGCATCATGCACCCATCGCTTGCAACTTACACATTGGATCCAGCCTTCCCCTTTCTTACTCTCACTAAAATTGTTTCCACAATAAAAGCATTCAGGGTTACTGTCATCTTCAGATGCGCTAGAATCCACGTCTTTTTCAATCTTGGCAACAGCTTTTTTTGTTTTTAGTTTTTCCTATTTTTCTCTTTTTATTAGGACGTTTTTTAATTTCTTTCGATTGTTTTTGTTCCAATGAATTTTGTAATTCTGTTTTGTAAGGAGTGCTGGTTAAAACAACAGTTTTACCAGATTTTTGCTTTTTGGAAGTCTGTTGTGGTTTGTTAGTCATTTTGGGATAAGGTAAAATTATTTCTGGGGAGAAGTACAGGGTCTCGCTCGAAACTTCTTCTTGGGATTCTTCTTTGGGATAAGGTAAAATTATTTCCGGGGAGAAGTACAGGGTCTCGCTCGAAACTTCTTCTTGGCCTTTCGACGTTGAAGGTTGAGGCGTGTACGGGATCTCCTCTTTTGATATTTCCGATGGTCTTGGCGGTGTTTCAGGTAGCACTTCTCGTTGAACCTCATCTACGTTATCATTTTTATTGAGATTTGAAACAGTTTCCGCAACTTCTCCAATATTATTGTGAACGTGAACCTCTTCGGGAACATCAATAGGTTGTGCAGCAGAAAACAGATCTTCGGTGAAACCGTTACGATCAACTGGATATATACCTGTCTTTCTAAAAACATTTATTGCGTTTGTAGGAGTGCTGGCTCGTAAATAAGCTTTACCAAATATTTCTGCAATTTGATATATAGTGACTACTCTTCCAGGATGATTACGTAGAAAACATTAAATTTCTTGACTATAGAAAGTTGAAAGAGGAGCCATGACTGATACATCGAGGGGTTGCATTCTATGGCTACAATGCAGAGGTAAACACAGAATAGTCACAGAATACTTTCTGGCTTTTTCTATAACGTTCAAGTTTTGTGTGCGGGTTTTATGTCCATCTAAAATCAACAATATAGGAGCATCTTGGCATGCACCAGAGTACTTCAAAAAATGGTCAAACCATTGCTCAAATAAATCAAGTTGCATCCAACCTGTGGAATGGCAGGCACAAATTGTTTCAGGAGGCGCACCATTTAGAAACTCTGCTTTCATGCGAACACGTGGAAATACAATCATAGGAGGGATGTAGCTGCCAGCAGCATTCATACAAATTACTGCGGTACACAAAGTGCCACGTTCAGCAGAAGTAAGTGACCCTACTTGCTTACGTCCTTTCAATGCAATTACTTTTGAGAGACGTCCTTGTACAGTGGTGATCGCTGTCTCATCAACGTTGTAGATTTTTGATGGAGAATAATTATTTTTTTGTTGAAGTGGTTCAAGTAGGTCAAAGAATTTAGAAACATTTGTTTGGTTGAAACTTCTGGCACGTGCGGCTGAGGTTGCTTCTGGAATTCGAAGAGATAGTCTATTTCTGTTAAGGAAATTTTGCAACCAGTGCCAACCAGCTTTCTTCTTAACAGTACTGAAGTGGTGCGGTATATTATTCTGTACAGCAAAGTGATAAGCTAAACGTCGCACTGATTCAGTGGTCAAACCAAACATAATTGTCTCCATGTTAGTAATAAACCGAACAAGGTCCGTTTCTTGCGCCTTGTTAAACGTAACAAGTCTGCTACCTAAACCTTTAAGTGAATCTTTTCTTATTTTATTTTTCCCTTTTACACGACGTTCTAAAGTACTCTTTGGCACGTGGCAAAGTTTTGCCGCTTTCAGATAACCACATTCTCGATTTAAAACCATGTCTGTTACTTTTTTCATATTCTCTTCAGACCACTCCTGTCGGTGAGTTTTTCTTGAGTACCGACCCGCCATATTGTGTACCTATGTATTATTACTGCAACAAAGAAAAATCAGGTAAATAATATTATCAACATAGTTTAGGTAAAATGGGATATCTCATTTTAAAAAAATGCCACTATCCCGTTTTACCTATACCTCAACCTTTGACTTCCGTAAATTTTACAAACTTAACCTTAAAATATATTGATGAAATTTCATGCCTATATCAACGTTTAACGTCTTATTTGGCCTTTAAAAATTATCAACACATTCTCTTCACAAATAAAGAAGCAATCCTTAGTATTATGAGTTAATAATACTACATTAAAATATTGAAAAACATAAAAACTTACGTGTGTCAACAATCACATTCACTATGCAACTGAAAGTCCGATAACAATTTTAAAGTTAATACAGCTTGCGCTTAGGCAATATTTCGCTCGATGGCAACACTCGTTTCACATAAAATACATGGTATCCCGTTTTAGCTTACTGTCCCATTTTAAGGACACTTCCCCTACTATTGGTTTTACTATTAAAGAAATTTCTGCATTCACGGTGGCTAATAAAACAACATTTTGCTTTTTGGATGAGCAATCATCCATTCAGATGTCAAAAATTAATCCTAAGGTCACCATTCATAAAGAATTCATTTCTAGTGGTACAAACGTTAATGCTAAGTTTTATCTTGATGTATTGAAGCGTTTGGTGAACCGTATTCGCAGTGGTCGCCTTGAATATTGAGAACCAGACAGCCCGCCATTACTGCATGATAATACACCTTTCTTTCGTTAATTGCCATTAATTTTTTTATAAAAAATTAAAATTTTTTGCTTCCACATACCCCGCATTCATTCGATTTGACACCATGCGTTTTGTCTATTTCCTAATTATGACAATGAAATGAAGCTGTTTTGCATCAATTGAAGACATTTAACGGTCAGAAATATGCAGCCTTAACACTGTTATAAACAGTGACATAAAAAAACAATTTGGTGCACTTCTAGAATGTACTAAATGTAAAATGATTGAATTTCAACTGAAGGAGCACATTAAAGCACATTTTGAGTAAACAAAATAACTTTGCCAATAGTCACTCTAATTATGTTTGGGAAAATGATGTACGTTAAATTTGATATTTATCATACGAACAAATGAATCTCTTATTATTCTTTGTCTATTTGTCTAGCAGACTAGTGTAAAGTCTTTTTTTATATCAGTATTACAACAAAATGGTTACAGTAAGTGTGCTCAATTATGGCGTATGTCTAATGATTTATCAAACGGAGTGTATACATCTGAGGATTTCTTTTCAAAGTTTTTTTTTAAATATCTGCTGAAATTTTAATGTGCACGTTCTTCTTCTTTTCATTCTTTGGGTTTGGCGCTTAGTAAACGGCTAGTTTCCTCCTGTTTTTCCCATCTCTTGCACCAGGGCTGGCTAATCAAGCTCATGCTATAGAGATGTTTCTATAAAAGACAATATCCGGTTATTAAGCCGGTAAAAATTTTAATTTCTTTTTTATTACCAGGAATTAGGTTGGCTGAAAGCCTAGCGCCTAGCTCTCCCAGTAGCTTCTGAATATGGTGTCGAGCTTCTATTAGCCTCCATTTCTTTTTATGTTCTCTTTCTAGCCATACCCAGATCTCCTTTCTAGTGGAAACCCTGGCGATTCCACATACAGGGTTTTGGTCTTGTGAAGTTCCTCATTGCTTTTAATCTCTTCATGTCCTGGCATCCATGTCAGTGACATAGTATTGTCTTGTGACAGTCTATTGAGGACCTGTTTATAATGTTTCACCAATTTAGACCTGGAAGATGGATTCGTAATAACTTCAATACGCATATTTAATATTTAATAAATAACAAGTCTACCTTCCTTTGGCAGTTAACGAAACAAATTTCCCAGGCAATACTCATACTGCCCGAAATAGATTGATTACTGTAGCTTTTAAAAGTCATTGTTCTGTCTAAAAACCTTTATTGACTGATGAAATTGTGAGAACAGGTTAATATTTACACTTGTTTTCATAAAGGCTAAGATTTTTGCGTTCAGCATTTTCGAGTAATGATTTCATTTTATAAAAGTCTAAAACATACTCCCACCCATCGACTCCTGCCTTCGCGTTTGAATCAGTGCATCATTGCAACGGTTATATCTTATTTTTTACCACGTGGAGCATGCAGATGTGACAGTAATTGTTTATAAAATAGATTATGGGCTTATTTATGAAGATGGCTGGTAAGTAAATGTTAAATATTAATAAAAATGTATGCCTTGCACTTATAGCAAGTGAGAATATTTGTTTACCTTAGTAGATGAGGTTATGATTTATACACAAATGTGGTGGTCGTGGCACAAAACCACAAGGAAGATATTCATATTTTTTATAATAATATTTTTTTCAGCTAAAAACTCTATATACTCTATTCAAGAATTGGAAGCGCTTGGCCAGGACGAATTGTATACATTGGTAGAAGATATCCCTTCTGGAGATGAGTCGGACATCAATGATGAAAGCGAGAATGAAGATGAAGGTGTCGTGGATCAGCCATTTGATATCAATGCAATGGATATCATAATTGCTGGTGAAAATTATCGTTTTGCAGAAGATGATGGGTGGAATAGCGAAGATGAAATTCCATTGATCAACATTCAAGCTGATCTGATACGAGAAAACCAAAGGAAAAATACTATACGGACTCATGACCCACATCATACACAGAATATTCCCAGACGTACTTTCACTAGTGAGAGTGGGTGTAGTGTACCTGAAGAAGTGGAAACACCAACAGATATTTTTTTACATTTATTTCCAAACACTTTGATAGAACACATTGCATTCCAGACAAATCTTTATGTTTTACAGAAGAACGGTGGTAATCATAATTTCTAGAGAACAAATTCTGACGAAATAAAAAAGTTTATTGCTATAAACCTTTTTATGGGGATCAAACGCCTGCCAAGCTATCGAGACTATTGGTCGTCAAGGTTGGAACTACGAGATAATTTTGTATCTTCGATAATGTTAAGAGATAGATTTGACAGGTTACCGGCGAACATTCATTTGGACGATAATGCACTACAACCACAGCGACAAACTGTAGGATACGATAAACTTTACAAAGTTCGGCCACTGCTAGACAAGCTTTCAGACACATTTCTTCTTTCATATCAACCCTCAAAAAATCAAGACATTGACGAGTCTATGATCAAATTTAAAGGTAGAAGTAGTTTTCGCCAATATATGCCGTTGAAACCGATAAAACGCGGATATAAAGTGTGGATTAGAGCAGATGAAAGCGGCTATGTGCACCAATTCCATATTTATGTGGGCAAATCCAGCAATGAAGTTGAGAAAAATTTAGGTGCTCGAGTGGTAAAAGATCTAACTCGAAGTTTATTTGGAAAAGGACATCATTTATATTTTGATAACTTTTTCAACTCAGTCGAACTAGAAAAAGACTTGCACGATGATATGATTTACGCCTGTGGAACATTTAGAAAAGGTAGAAAAGACATGCCAAAATACTTGAAAGAAGACAAAGCCATGCAAAGGGGAGATTCTGACTGGAGAGTTTCAACTTGCGGATTAACATTCTTGAAATGGAAGGATCGAAAATCAGTGTTCTTCTTGAGTAATTTTCATATCCGTCTGTTGTTGAAACAATATCAAGAAAAAATTAAGATGGTTTACGAGAAGAAATAGCTTGTCCCATATTAGTGAAGGACTACAATAGCTGTATGGGATATGTGGACAAAATGGATATGCTCAAAAGTTGCTATGACATTGATAGAAAGTCTAAGAAATGGTGGCATCGCATAATGTTTTATTTTATTGATGTGGCGTTAGTAAATGCATTTACAATTTATAAAAATCGATGCAGTGAGAAAGTTGAAACTTTGAAACTGTTTAGGTTGTCGGTTATAATAGGCCTAATTGGTGCCGATCAAAATGAACAAAAGAAAGGTAGACGAAGCGCTGCACAACCTCCAAACAATTTTAAAATTACAGTACCATACGAAATTAGGTATGACAAATGTGCACATCTTCCAGTTCATGGAAAATCAAGAAGATGTGCACTATGCAGTACACGTGCGAAACCCCACAGAACCGTTTGGAGCTGTTTTGTCTGCCAAGTAGGCTTATGTCTAAGCGAAAGCAAAAATTGTTTTACACAATTTCACAATTTTTTAAATAAATTAGTTTTATTGAGATTTTGTGCTTCATTTTCCTTGTGGTTACACCCCGAGACCACGGCCTATAAAAAAAATCAAAATTTTGATAATTAGTCTTGTTGCATTTTCCCTCATAAATAAAGCCTAGAAACTATATTTTTCAAAAAACAAGACTTTATTGGCATTTTTAAAAATGTCGGCCTCAAAGGGTTAAGGAGAATATTTCGCAGAAACAAAATTATTTTTGGGAAGATTTCTTAACTATTTTTGGTAAAAAAACATTTTGTTTTTTTTGGACAGATAGTATAGGACAAGTCTACCCTTAATTTTAAGGGTAGACTTGAAGTTTATTATACGAATAAATATATGTCTCGTGGTTCTTTGTCTAGCAGACTAGTGTCAAGTCTCTGGTCTTAAACTTTGTCTTTGGCTAAGATAAAACCTTTGAAGATATGCTCTTCACCAAATCGCTAGTGGGATAACATTCGATTTGGTGAAGAGCATATCTTCAAAGGTTGTACCTTAGCCAAAGACGCGACGTTTAACACTATCTTTCCTTTTCAGATCGTTCTACTGAAAATGGCAATTTAGTTGCCGAAATAAGTATTTAGAATTCATTAATTTATATTGCGGTTAGAGCTTTTTTGGTTTGTGTCTGTTTCAGATTTCAAGCCACAGTCTCCACCTCCTTCCATGATATCCTTTCCTGACATACACCTTGAGTTTTCCAAGGAAGTAAAGAAATAGATTTTTTTTTTATTTCATAATTACTGATGTACCTCCTATAATCCCATAAATTATTTTTATTGTTATTATTATTAGTATTAAAATGCGTTAGTATGTAGTACATCATTTTACGTGTTGTCACAAATGTTTAGTCATAAAATGTGCTATTAAAAATAACAAAAGTATTTCAGGGAGGGCAAGAGCAAGTCCATGCACAAGGTCGGTGACCACTGAAGATGTAGATGCAATCTTTGCAGTTCTTGAAAACATTCGGCCACTTCCAAAGGCGCCACGTCCCCAACAATAATTGGCAGATACTTCAGAGAAATTGCTGCTAGAAGTAGAACAGAAAACAAGAAAACAAAAAGCATCTACAATGAAAAGATAATAAATTAAAAATTATGACCCAGAACGAACAAGAAAAAATTAAAGAATGTACGAACAAAGAAAAATATCCTAAGAATGTTAAAAACCGTGCAGTAGATGAAGTGCTAGAATCCTCTGATAATGAAGAAGAAGATTCATTTTGTCCGTATTGCTTAAAACCATTTATCAATAAACCTGGAGCAACGTGGATTCAGTGTTATAAATGTAAAGGTGGGCACACGAAAATTGCGTTCATAAACTACGACCTGATTTTTTTTTCTGCTTAAAAACTGTGACGATGATAATAATGATGGAAAAAATTCTAAAAAAGATATGCTCTTCACCAAATTGACAGTGGGATAACACTTGATTTGGCGAAGAGCATATCTTCAAAGGTTGTACTAAGAGTTGACTAAGAGTCAAAGTCACTAACTTTTAACACTATCTTTCTTTTTCAGATTGTTCTACTGAAGATGATAATTTACTGCCAAAACACGTATTTAGAATTCATTCATTCTTGTTTGTGTCTATAGGATTTCAAGCCACAGTCTGCACCTCCTTCCATATTTTTGTTCTTTCTTGTACAGATAAAACAACCACACCGTTTGGTAGAGTTGATATATAACTTGAATTTTCCAAAGAAGAAAAGAAATAGAAAAATTTTTTAAATTATTTTAATTTACCTCCTTTGCTACGAGGGATGTGAATTATGCTCTAATTAAATTACCCAGAACTTATAGGCAATGCTATTGGTGATAAACAAGCCTTGACATATTTATGCAGCTATCCAGTGTAATATCGGTCAGTTTGATTTAGGTGTTCGACCGATATAGACGCATTTTCGTAGCACTGTTTCTGCGACCATGAAAGACGCGGCCAAATCGCAAAGGCCAATAATTTTCTTTTTGTGGAAAGGGTAAGAAAACTTCAGAAATTATTAAACGTTTGCAAGGAGTGTTTTATAAGTCTGCAGAATCTAAAAGTACTGTCTATCGGTGAATTGATCGTTTTAAAAGTGGTAAAACATCATTAGAAGACGATCCACGCAGAGGTCGCCTGGGCACGTTGGTAAATGAAAAAGAGCATTACTGCTGTTGAGAACTTACTGAAAGAGGATACACGAATGACAAATTAGTGTACGCCTAGAAATACATGATTGTTTGGGCGTAAACAAGGTTTCAGCCCGCTGTTTGCCAAGGCTGTTGGGACCGGAACAGACATTCCATAGGTCTTTCATAGCCAGTTATGGTGATGAATTTTGGCAACGGATAATAATAAGCACTGACGAAACGTGGATTCCTAATTTCAATCCTGAAACCAAAAGTCGATCCAAAGAATGGCGTAAACTCGAAGAAGGGCCTCCACTTAAGGCGCGTTCAATTCCGTCTGTTGGACAGTAATGCTTACTGTATTCTGGGATTGCGAAGGGATTATCTTAATGAATTATCTGGCGAAAGGTACTATATTAACGTAGAATATTATTCGAATTTATTATCGGGACCGCTGCGCCAGGCACTTATCAGAAAAAGGTCTGGAAAGTTGCATAAGCGTCCGTTATTACAACAGGATAATGCAAGACCGCACCCCGTAAGAAAAACAAAGGATGTTTTGAATAATTTACGATGGGAATTACTTCCGCATCCACATTTTTCACCGGATCTCCCACCGAGTGATTTTCATGTATTCCCAGATTTGAAAAAATCTTGAAAAAATCTTCGTTTTGAGAGTTTAACAGACGTAAAACGTGCCATATATACAGGGCGGCTTCAAAAATTAATTTATCGTTGGGATAAATGTATTCAAGTAAATGGCGATTATGTTGAAAAGCTACATTGTAATATTTGACGAAATAATATTTGATGAAAATTGACAAAATAAAAAAATTATAGTTAAATTCCTAGAACTTTGGAAACATCTCTCGTATTTGGAAATAAATTATTTTTATTATTATTCTTATTAGTAATAGAACGTATGAGTATGTATTACATTTTTTTGCGTGTTGTCACAAATGTTTAGTCATAAAATTTGCTATGCAAACTATAACATGCAGATTTTCTTCAGAGAAATAAATTAGTGGGTGGAAATTTTGATCATATTTATACATTTAAATGGAAACCCTTTTGCTTAGTTACCTAGGTGTATATAATATCAAGGTAAACTTGCTACCATAGCATTATTCAAAAACGTTAGTATTTTTCTTTATTAGTGAAATAAAAATCGGGCAACAATTCATGAAATTAAAGATCAAAAAATTAATTAAATCATGTATCATAGACTTTCGTATTGATTTTACGATCGTTTAGATCATCAGGCATGGCAAAGGTGAACAGCTAAATAGTTGAAGAAATTAAATAGGATTAAGTACTAATGGATCACATTAAAAATAGTTTGAAACGTGCGTTCATGTTGACCAGAACCTCTCCCAAATTTAATTTGATCGACTCGTGTAAGTTTAACGTAAATTTTTATTTATATTATTCATAAATCATTGAAATTCAAGGAAACAGTTTTTCACATAAATCTGAGTCACAATGATTATGTTGATTTATTCAATGTTTCCACGAAAAAGCATTGAGCGTAAGTTCGTGGAAATCGCTTGCGCTACTTTAAAATGTAACGCGAGGAACTGCCGACAAAATGGCCGGTCAATTTTTTAGCGATCGCGCGCGCGACGACGACACTACACGAACCGCTGATTTTGCAATGGGGACGTCGGAACGCAACTCGCTGACCGGTGAAGGAGATGGGGAACTAACGTTTCGCGAAGAGGAGGGGTAACACATGCACAACCGAGCGAACGCAATAAGCCTGAATCACACGCGTATGATGGTATTGATTCGCATAATGATTATGATGCCTCTAACTAAAGCGCTGTTATAAAATGGAGTCGCCACAGTAGGCGCATTATGATGCTTTTAGAGGAGAAAATATGATCTCATAAATCATTTCCGAGTTAATTTTTTTTTAAATAATTTTTTTGATTCGTTAATTAAACTCAAATATTTCGTGCATTGTCAATTGCTTTTACTTAATTAACTTTCACATATTCAACTATAGTATGCTAAAGTTGTAGGGCCTTCATAATAAATATAGGTTCATCTAATATTATGTACAGGTGGCCCAAAATGACCGAAGGGGTTTGAGTTCATTATAAGTTCTTATTTAAGACATAATTATTAAATTTTTTTTATTTTAAATACAGTATATTAAAGGAGAATATTTTTAATTTAATTATGAAAAATTATATCTCGTAAGTGGTGGCCATTTTCTGCTTCGCATATTCGTGCTCTTTCCAAAACATTTTCCATAACCTTTCGCAAAACTTCGTGTTATGTTGTTGATTTCGTCGCGTATATTATTTTTTAATTGCTGTATGGTTCGAGGCTTATTAATATAGACTTTTCCTTTCAAATAACCCCAAAGGAAACAGTCTGAAGCGGTTAAATCCGGTGAACGCGGAGGCCAATTAAAATTGCTTGTACGGGAAATAATTCGTTCACCAAAGATGTCGCGTAAAAAAGCCATTGTGTCCCTCGCAGTGTGCGCTGTGGCTCCATCATGTTGGAACCATACTTGCGGATGGTTTTCCACGGCTGGCCATAAAAAATTTTCCAACATTGTCCGATATCTAACACCAGTGATGGAAACGGCGACACCGTGTTCAGTTTCAAAAAAGCATGGGCCAATTATCCTTTCCGACGAAACACCGCACCAAACGGTACACTTAAGTGGGTGTAATTCTCGCTGTTGAACTACTCTTGGATTTTCCGTAGCCCATATCCTGCAGTTTTGCCTATTAACGAACCCATTTAATTGGAAATGGGCTTCGTCGCTCATAATTAAATTATGAATAAAATCATGATTTTCTTCTGCTTTTTGACGAAAATAAATTGCATAATCAAGTCGTTGCTGGTAATCTGTCGGTTTCAATTGTTGGACAAGCTGAATTTTGTATGGAAACATTCTTATTGTATGCAAAATTCTATGCGGCGACCCTCTTGAGAGGCCAAGTTGTGTCGAACGTCTCCTGGTTGATGCTTCTCCATCTTCCCGAATACTCTCTTGTACCCGTTCAATATTGTCATCCGTGTGCACCGTTCGTCGTCTGCCAGCACCAGGAAGGTTCCTTACTGCCCCTTGTTCTCGAAAATTTGCAACCAGACGGTTTATTGTTGACTCTGAGGGTCCAACCCGTACATTAAAATAACGACGATATGCACGCTGAGTCAAAACAATGGATCGTTGATATGAGAAATAAAGTTCAACGATTTTGGCACGTTGTTCAATTGTGTACTGTTCCATTTTAAATTCCCCAAGTCTTCTTTATAAAATACTGAAAAAAAAAAAATTATAATAAAAAAGTTATTAAGGAATTATAACCCCTTCGGTCATTTTGGGCCACCCTGTATAAAAGAGTACTTATTGTATAGGTATGCTCTGCTTTATTTTTTCTGAAATAATGATCTTTGGATAATGCTTCTGTTCTCCAATTCATTTTGATAATGATTCAATTCTCAATTTTTTATTTTACTTCAAAACTATACTTTTCTGAAATTTGCTTTTATAACATCTTCATATTGGTTTTGATTACTTACATTTGGCAAGTTTGAATTAGTTTTATTGTAAATGGATTACATTATTAAAAATTTACAGAAAATATGTTTGATATAATTTTATAAACTTTTGGCCTTCGACTTCTCTTTAAGAAATGCAACCTCAATTATTGTCTTGTAGTTATCACAGTCCTTCATCTACTATTCAAATGGAAAACGTTACGCTTTAGCAACTGCATAAATGATAAAAATAATATTTTGTCAGTGACCTATTATATCAATTAGATGTTTGTAAAAATACAACTTATATTATTATTATAAAAATATACCATCTTTTTGTATACCATCTTTGAGCCTGTTTGGGGTTGTTTCCACGAGCTAATGAAAAATTTACATTTTTATCTTAATCATAGAGAGCAATGTGTTAATCTCATTGGTTATAATTTTAAATTCAGATCCACATCACTCTTCTTTGGAGTCATTGCTACTTTCATTTCGCATTACATTTATGTTCATTTGTGTGTACTTGCAAGTAAGTACTTGCTTACTTGCTTACACGTACTTACACTCTTTATAATTACGGACTTTGACTACGTCTCAGCAGCAGCGAGATTGAAGGATCATTACAAATAGTATTACATAAACAAAATTTTAGTAATTTTTTACCCCTCCCCCTTTCCCTTATCAGCAAAAGTAAGCAAAGCTTTTACTTTCCCTCCTCCTATGCTTACATCTTCGATGACATTGGATGTTTGCAGCTCGATGTTGTGTGTCTGCTCACTTTTGTGTTTTTTCGAGATATCGGCATCGTTCTCTTCAAGCCATTCAATAACTTGATATTAATCTAAAGTTTGTACTATGCACATTCATTCATTAGTATGACGAGCAGTCACTCTTATATAGGTCTCACTCTTGCTTCGGTGTGTGTGTTTATATTTGTATGGATCTTCTTGCTGTGACAATTTAATGACTTGACGGAGGCATGATAAAGACCACATGTTTTGCATGTTCGACTTATACACCGTGAATTTTTCTTATCTCTATACATAGCATATCTTCAGTTTCAAAATAAACGCTTCAATGCACGGGAATGTTATGCAGCCAACATCGCTCGATTATGTATTTCGACAAATCAATGTCAGCAATGTGCATAAACAAAATAACATTTTAAATGTTTTAGCGTTTGACATTTGTCTTCATCTAATTTAAAAAAATATATATAAAAGAAGAAAAAAGAGAAACTTTGAACTGGTATAAAGCTGGAAACAGTTTAAGGAAAGTGTGGAATCTGTTTTCTATCAAATATCTTGACAGGCCCATACTATCAATCGGAAAAATTCAGCCGATTACTAGGAAATTTTATTCTGATGGCTGCATAATAAATAACACAGAAAGAAAATTAAAACCCCCCACATTATTTCAGAAGATCTAAAATTAAATGTGTTATGTTACATTGAAGAATGCCTTATAACACCGTTAAGTAAAATAGCACAACAATTTAATATTTCGAAGATGTCTGTATTTAAAATTCTCAAACAGTACAAATACAAATCTTACAAGTTTTCTAATTACCAACAATTATTTCATGAAGATCGAATAAGACGTGTTGATTTTTGTGGAACACGATTTAATTTATTAAATGAAAATCATAATATGTTGAAGAAAATATTTTTCACTGATGAAGTGTCTTTTTCTTCGAACACGATTTGAAAGTTTAGCCATTAAAGGTTCTTGGTTTCAAATAGATTGAGTCCCAATTCATTCAACTGCAGCAATTAGGTACAAATTTTCTAAATTCAAGTCCTTCTGATCGATGGATAGGGAGGTTGGGTCCGATAGTTTGGCCGGTCCGTTCGCCGGATTTATCGCTAAATGACTTTTCTTTGGGGATACCTTAAATCTAAAATTTATGATAATGTAATTTTCACTAACATTGAAGATTTAAAAGCACGCATAAGTACAGTCTATGACGAATTACAAACCAAACCGGATTTTTTAACACACTTTTTGCAGGAATTTCATAATCGACTCGCATATTGTATGGAATGTGAAAGGTGGATATTTCGAACATTTATGAAAAAGTTAAAGAATTATAAATTCAATTTACAATAAAATTCATTTTAATATTGTTTGTGTAAGTTAAATGTTAAATAAATTATTTTCATATTTTTCACTGACAACTAAAATGTCTTATTACGACAAGTGATGACACTTGCATTGTAGGTTGCATAACGTTCCCATGCATTGAAGCATTTATTTTAAAACTGAACGTAGGTGTATTCATGTGTTATATTCACTAATATAAAAAACTCACGGTATAATTTTCTCGTATAATTTTGATTACTTTACATTAGACGACATTTTAAACTATTTCAACCGTGGCAAAGTCGATCAATAGTAAACAAACATTAACTTAGAACACATCAAATCCAATGATATTAGACCGGATAAATGCAGACAAGTGAATGGCGCGCGCGGTAGTTCGCCTACTTCTGTTCTTTCTTACTTAACCATAAAACACCGCGTGAAAGCGAATATAAAGCAATAATATATTATTTCGGGGAATCCTTGAACATGCTTTTCGTTTTCGAGCATAGACAACCAGAGTTGCCATATGTTTCAAATCAAACAAAAAATATAAAAGTAAATAAATAAATATTGCCGACGTAATCCTTAAACAGTCCCATAGTGGCGCAATCCAAATAATAAGCAGGTACAGCTGATGGAGAGATAGAAAAGAAGTCGACACTCTGATGTTGAAGTGAGTTCACCAATATTCAAGAAATAGAGCTAATAATAAAATCATTAAAGCTTTAGGAAAGTGGATGATTACTGCGGAAATATTGGAATCGGTGATGTAGTGATTAGGTATCGGATATTTGAAATATACAAAGTATTTGTAAAAAGGAAGAAATTCCTAAGGTCTGAAAAGTACCGACGATAGTTTCTATTTGCAGAGGGGGGGGGGGGGGGGGGTGATAGATCAATTTGTTAAAATTATAGAGGAATATTTTACGGATTTTAAGATATTAAGTAAAATACTAGAAAAGAAGTAAAATCCGTGAATAGAGAAGACTTCCAGTATAGTTCCAGAAGAGGCACATCAACATCAAACAGTAAAGAAACTAAATATATGATAATCGCAGTGTCTTAACAACGGCAGGAAAGTTTGGATAAAAAGAGAACAGACTAAAAATATAAATATTTACGTACAATTGGCACCCAAAACAATAATTACACAGAGGAGATTAGATCTTGTATTAGTCACCAGAAATATAGTCAATAAAATAACAAATTGTTTATGCGACAGAGAACTTAAATTAGAACTAAAGTGTTCGAATGTTGAGATACTATGGTTTCTCCGTTGCATTTTATGGAATAGATGCCAGAAAGCCTGTCTGTAAAGAAAAATATCAATGACAGATTGGAAGCATTGTGGACATATAAAAGGGTGTTGAATATACTTATGTAAACTGGATAGGAAAAGTAACTAATAGCGAACAGGAAAAGTAACTAATAGCGAACAGGAAAACTAATTAATAGCGAACCCGAATGGGGAAAGAAAAAGAACTTCTAAATACTGTTAAAATAAGGAAGCTACAGAATCTGGAACATATAGTGAAAGTTGAAAGATATTTATTCCTACAAAATATTATTAAAAGGAAAATACCTTTGGGAGAGACATGTAGGAAGAAATCGTATCTCCTGGTTGAGTAACTTACGATAATGGCGTTGTTCATTGAACTGCCTAGGGCTACAACGTCCAAAATACGAATCGCCCTGATGATAGCCAACGTTTTAATATGAGAAGATATACAAGAAGAAGAAGTAAATTTTATGTAACAGAATACATTTAAAATTATTTTTGAAATAGTTGAATTGTCCAAAAATTAATCATAATGTCAATCATTGATTAAAAAAAAATTGTTGACCAGTGTAATTTAGTATTTACTTTAATATATTAACGTTTCTCGATCTATATTCATTGATATGTACGAGAATTGATATGTAATACTATAAATCAGTAATCGAACATACTGTATGCAAATTGTGAATAACTTTTTTATTCTAAACTAAATTTTTATAAAATATTTTCTATATTTACTGTATTTTAGTCAGAGTATTTACGATGGTCAATATTATACACTTTCATACAGAACGGAAATTTTTTTATTAGCTTTTAAAATCATTTAATATACGTGTATATTCTAAGGATATCGCATTTAAATTAAATCATCACTTTTATAACATCAGTGACTATTGAAAGTACAAAGGAGTTATTAATACTCAAGGGGCATTATCATGTTTCCAAAAAAGAATCTTTTTCCATCAGTATAATATAACTGATGTGACTTTTGTATAACTTTACACAAACCATAGAAACTGTCATCTATTCCCACATCCAAAGATGATGGATTGGTCTATTCAAACTAGAAAAGAAACCGCAGCATTCCTGTAATAGGAAGTACCCTTAAAATATTTACTTGGTAAACATTGTTTTAAATAAATAAATAAGTAGACTTATAAAAATGAAATTGTAGGTTTATTAAATTATGTGTTTAGTTAAAAATAAATTCCAATTATTATAAACGTAAAATAATTCTTCTTTAGTTTATTACTTTAAAAAATTATAGTTTATTTGTGCATTATTAAATGTATTAATATAAAAAATAGCATACAATATGTAAATTTACGAAATAATTAAAGAAGATAGTTTTGTAATTAAGAAGCCAAAATTGTCGTTCTCCGTTTTGGTTTACAAATGATATTAAACACAATATTAGGCTTTTTAGCGTAATGTTGCCTACTATCATCGTAAATGGAAATTCTAAGAGATTATGTTTCTATAATGAATTAAGCAGACTCGAACAAATTAATAGAAATTTATAAAGTTAGTTACATTCACCAGAAGGAACGTACTTACTTACTTGTACATGCCATAATTCTTCATTCAACGCTCCTATGAATGGCTTTATGAACATTTTCTCGGATGTTATACAATATGGATTTAAAAAAGGGAAGTCCACTGCAACTGCTTTAATTAACTTTTACGCAACTTTGATAGATTAAATCAATAATTGTGAGCACCTGCTAGCATATTTTGTGACCTACAGAAGACTTTTGGCTGTGTCCAGCATAACAGATTGCTAGATAAAATGGATAAATATGGAATCAGAGGTTGCGCCGCTAATTTGTTCTATACTGACTTGACAGATAGAACGCAATTTGTCAAGTTTCGCTTTGCAGATAGCAACTCTAATATAACATGAGTACGGTCCCACTGTCTGTCTGTTATCAATGGAATACCGCAAAGTTCTGTTCTTGGACCTGTCCTATTTAATCTATATATAAATGGGGTGTAGACTAGCTCGCGTCCGTGGCAAATTGCTAGACGTGCACCCTGGGTGACGCTAAATAAGTTAGAGCAAACGTTGGCAGCTAGAAAATATCTTCGAATCTCCTGGCTACTGTACATGGAGCCACGTGCCTTAGGGTCTCTCAACCATCGTCCTTCTCAGAACCGAACGATAGGAAGTCTCGGAGAAACAATACGAGTTTGAAGCCATATTGCGCCTTCCACCATCCGAATATTCTAGAAGAAAGAAGGAAAAAAGGAATAAAGAATACAGATTGATATAAAATCTCTAATATCCAGCCATCTATTAGATATATGTATATATAGCGTTATTTAGATAGGAATCCATGTAAGCCATACTCTAAATAAATAAATAAATATATATCAATGTCATTCATTGTATCATTTCTGTCTGACATATCACTGACGATTTATGCAGATGACATATTTCTACTCCTCTTGAACTCTGCCAATAATATTGCAAATGCAAATAATTTATTACAAATTCTTTGTGTTTGGTTCTCTGGAAATCGATTGTTATTCAACTTCGACAAAACGAAATATCTACATATCCACACTAGACAAAAACGTGTTTGTGATCTTGTCCTTCAGTTGGACGGTCACATGTTGAATCGGAGTGATAATGCGAGCTTTCTGGAAGTTACTATCCAGGATACCTTAACCTGGTGTAACTACTGTATGCAGCTGTAAAAAATCCTCCAGATCCTCGCAGTATTCGACAATATGTCTCAATACAAGTGCTGCTGTCACTATACTATGCAGAAATTAACTCTAGGCAGTAGTATGCTGTGACATTGTAGGGCGCTTCGCCTTCTGCTCGAGATGTGTTTTTGACCAAACGAAAAAGCAGTGAGAGTTAGTTATTGTTGGTGCTCTTTATACGGAATCGTGCCTGTCAATTTTTAAACATTTAGGTATATTACCTCTTCATTTCATCTACATTCAGAAACTATGCTGCTACATTTAGAAAAACTCTAATAAATTTAAAACAAGCGCTGACATCCACTCTCACAACGCCAGAAATAGACACGATTTACGTCAATTTTTCAGTACCTTGACTATCGTAAACATGAGTTACATTAACGCAGGCGTACGAATATATAATTACCTGTCGCATGCTGTAACAGCCAATACAACAGTCAAAAAATCTGTTGCTGCATTTCGATCAGCCAGAGCGCACGTTTTATTATCTGGAGGAGTATTTTTCATATCTCTCACATAGATGAGTATACCAATCCGCCCCCCATACTTTTTGTTTTCAATATCTATACATAGTTTGTATTTTTGCTTGCAGTACTTAGGACATTATTTGTTCATTTGATTATACAAAAAAGGTTTAAGTATATCAATACGTTAAGCACGAATTACGAATTTGTTACAAATGAAACAGACATGCAATATACACATCTGTATTTGTACACATGGACAATACACCTCGTATTTTCCAGCATTTACTTCTGCTTGAGACACGTGTTTCTGCCATCTACTATTAGGCGTCATCAGTTAAGCTAGTGAAGTAATTAAAGCTTAAATCGCCTATAAGGTATAGCAAATTTCGTCCTATCAGGTAGCACTATATAATCTAGTGACATCTGACGGACGAAAGAGACTATACCGAAAATGGCAACCCTTCCCTTGACCGGCTATGCCGGTACAGAAGGGAAGAAAATACGTATATAGGTGTAAGTTCATTAACACGATGCCAGATGGCAGCAAATATACAAAACAGGTTTAAGTATATCAATACGTTAAGCACGTATTACGAATTTGTTACAAATGAAACAGACATGCATATACATCTTCGGCATAGTCTCTTTCGTCCGTCAGATGTCACTAGATTATATAGTGCTACCTACAAAATGTGTTATACCTTATAGGCGATTTAAGCTTTAATTACTTCACTAGCTTAACTGATGACGCCTAATAGCAGATGGCAGAAACACGTGTCTTAAGCAGAAGTAAATGCTGGAAAATACGAGGTGTATTGTCCATGTGTACAGTTACAGATGTGTATATTGCATGTCTGTTGCATTTGTAACAAATTCGTAATACGTGCTTAACGTATTGATATACTTAAACCTTTTTTGTATATTTGCTGCCATCTGGCATCGTGTTAATGGACTTACACCTATATACGTATTTTCATCCCTTCTGTATCGGCATAGCCGGTCAAGGGAAGGGTTGCCATTTTTCGGCATAGTCCCTTTCGTCCGTCAGATGTCACTAGATTATATAGTGCTACCTGACAGGACGAAATTTTCTATACCTTATAGGCGATTTAAGCTTTAATTACTTCACTAGCTTAACTGATGACGCTTAATAGTAGATGGCAGAAACACGTGTCTTAAGCAGAAGTAAATGTCCATATGTCCATGTGTACAGTTACAGATGTGTATATTGCATGTCTGTTTCATTTGTAATTCATTTGATTAGTTTGTTTTTTTTTACATTTCTTTCGATAATGTATAATCAATAATTTTTATTCATTTGTTTGGGGTCTTTTCTTTTCTTTAATATTTTCTTTTTTCTCTATTTTTTGTGACTTGTTATATACGCTTTGTGTATTTATGTAATGGCGAAGAGATTGTGCTGAATACGTTTATAGATATTTTTTATCCTTGTTTTAGTATTAATGAAGTTGATAATAATAGTAATAACAATAATCATAATTTTTACTGCCAAACGGATAATTGCATTTCTAGGTCTGCACAACGGTACATAAAATTAATTGAAGCTCTTAGTTCTAGCTCTTGGTGAGTAAAAAGTGGTATTAGATCTTTACGTCATTCGAGGCACATAAAAAACTGTATTATTTAATATCTTAGGCGAATCAAGTCTATCATCAATCACAATCTACACATCAATCTACACATAAATCGTGCAGCATTAACCTCTCGACGATGTTTTGAGGATTTCAAGTTATATCTGTCTAGTTGGCGGTTGTACTCAATATTTTTTTCTGGATATCCACCCTCATATCTGAAGAAAAGGTATTTTAGAAATCTTCTCTAAACCCGTTCAAGTGAGGAGTCATGCGTCGAGTAGTAAGAAGACCATATTACTGAAGCATACTCTAATCTTCTTGAAATAAAAGCCTGATACAGTGGCTTCAGGACAGTTAGTTCTTGAAACTGACTAATTCACCTTATAATAAAGCCTAATATCCTAGAAGCAGAAGAGATGATGTCCGAAAGGTGTAAGTTAATTGACATTTCCGAGTCGAATTTGATGCCAAGATCATTGATGGAGTACCTTTTCACTACCTTTTGGCCATTAATACAATACGATGACTACACTTTAGTAATTTTACGAGTGTAAGATATGACATCATTTGTTCACATTAACATTTACCTTGCTTTTACTGCACCAATCCACAAACACATTAATATTATTTTGCATCAACATCATTCTGTGATTCGATGGATAAATATAATTTAGTGTCATCAGTATAGACCAGCACAGAAAAATTGAAGGATGTGAAGAGATGATCGATGAAAAACAAAAAAGTTAATGATGACATTATCCTAATGAATATCACGAAACTCAAGTCCAATTTAAATGATGGCGATGAACACATTCCATCGTTGATAATTAAGGACTACCGAATGGTATTTACAACGTTTTTAAAAATAATATTTTATCTTTCTCTTCAGAAACATACTTTTCCCGCACAATGGAAAAAGCCAGAATTAGTTCCATATATAAAAAATACGATAGGGCTTTATTAAATAATTATAGACTCATAACAATTCTGGGTGATTTTTTAAACATTTTTCAGTAAATTCTGTATAACCCTGTATGTGCAACAAGATCCTACATCTCACCAGTTCATCATGGTTTTAAAATCTTACAGCCAACAGTTACTAATTTAGTCAAGTTCTCTCGGTTTAGTGTGTTAGGTTTAGTTAGCTTCGATAGGCGCTGACAGACGAATGTGCTTTATACCGATTTCGTACGCGCCTTCGGTACAAAATCTTAATTAACGAACTTCTTATATTTGGTTTCAGTGATGCTCCTGTTTCATTTTTCTCTTCATAGCTAAGCAATAGAATCTGTTACGTTTAATATAATGGCTATAAATTCTCCGAATTTATGCCGACATCTGGTGTCTCTAAGGGTCCAACTTGGGTCCCTTATTCTTCCTTCTATTTATCAATGGCCTTTTCGGTACCATATTACATGTTTTAGATTGGCTTATGCCGATGATCTCAAGATATTCACGCATTAATGACGTTAATACGTGAATAGATCGTGACGTTAATGCCTGACTGTGCAACATAACTTATTACCAATCTGAATATGGTGTCAGAAAAACAAACTAAGTTTCAATATCAACAAGTGCTGCGTTGTACGCTATTCTCGCTGTAAGAGCACTTACATTTTCAATCGCAATGTGAGCTAAGACAATCTACAGAGGCGTACTGTTTGATAATTGTTTAACTTTTGCTAGCCACATAAACGCTACGACGCAAGCTGCAGCTAAAGCTGTTGGTTTCATTCTGAGAAACTGTTTCGTACTTTCAACGATTCCTATACCACTGGATAAATCTGGGATGATATGTATGTAATAGTATTATAAGAGTATAAGCGCACACGATCCAAGAATTTAGAGGATTGAAAATTACAACTTGCTGAAGATCTGCAAGCTTTCGGCGAATATTATAAGAAATGGCGCTCACACTGAAACCCTTCAAAATCCGAATCATGCGCCTTTAATTTATGCAAGAAAGAAGCTAATAAAGAGCTGAATGTTGAATTTGGTTGTGGTTGAAGCAGCCACAACCCCCACACTAAATATATGGCCGTAACGTTCGGCCGGTAAAGACAGGTCTCTGACATTCAAGCAGCAGCTCTATAAAACTAGTCAAAAGGCAGCAATTCATGGGAAGTGAATGGGGGGGATTTTTCGGACGACAGCCACTTACTCTTACTGCTTACTCTTCTGCTGAATACTGTGCTGCTGTCTGGCATCGAAGGTCTAACACTGAGCTAATAGATATTCAACTTAATGGTACAGTGAGGATATTTCTAAACATTTCCCCGGCGGATATCAGACGCCTCGCTGCAGCACATAATGAATGGACTAAGATTTCTAATAGCATTGAACTTCTATACATTATGATTGGGGAGCGTCTCCAAGACCCCACTGAAATCTAGGAGACCCACTTGTCTGGATAAGGAAATTCGGACCCCATCAATGTGAGGGATTACTGGATAGCACTTCTCGAGCAACACCCTGTATTGAGGAATACAGATTTAATGTCTAATGCTTCAGAACCACTGGCAGGGGTAACCCTCCCACGTAGGCAATAATTTCAATTAAATAGGTTCTGCACAAATCACGAAAGGTATAACTCAATACTTTATCTGCGGAAATGTGGAACAAACTATGATCCACGTAATAAACGACTGCCCCAGAAGAAGTTTCCCTGGTGGCATCCACTAGCTAAGCAAGGCAAATTTTAGATATTAGTGGCTAAATTGTTTTTTATCATAAAAGGGATTTATACACTAATATCTAATTTTCAACTTTCTTGCGCTTCTAATACGAAATAAATAAACACACATAATTTAAGAACAGAAAATACGGCTGTGTACTCAAGGTAACTGTATTACAATTGACGCAGTCAAATAGGTATTACCGTGGTCATTTTCTGGACAAGTGACCAGTAAGAAAAATTATATACAGCTCGATTCGTTCAGGCCATCGACACCGAAATGTAAAAGAGTAATAACAATAGAGAAAGAAAGAGAGATTATTAATCCATATACATCAACCCCATATAGTGTCTTTCTTCCACAACTGCCTTGTACAGCCAACTACGTTAACAAACCACATTTTTTATCATACCTTGATAGCTGTTACTGTAGTAAATATCGTTTGTAATATGGAATATGTATTATAATTGTAGTACCTAAACTATATATTTTCTCAGTGCAGACTTTATTTTCTTATCGCCTGTTAATAATTCAAAGACATTAAAATATTAGGTCTTTCAAACAGTTTTTTCTTAATACTGCCAAGGCTACAATTTCAACTTTTGGCATAACTATTAACTGAGTCAGCGCATCTATAGTTTGTTTATTCTCTAACATCTTTGTTAGAAATTTAGCTAAAATCTATGAGATAGTCATATTATTTAGTATGTTATTAGAAATCACTGTAATTAAGTCCTGCTTTTGATTGATAATAGAATTAGAAAATTACTATTTCTAAACAATTACTTGTTTCTAATATACGAGTACTTTTCTACTTTTATTATCGAAAATACTTAATCTGTCTTATTTACTAACGATACCTATGATTCCGTCCTCTAAATGATGAAGGCTTTACGAAAGTTTGTCAGTAATATGAAACGAAATTGATAAATCGATTACGAGAAACAAACACCAGACCATCTGCACAGGGGAGATAATTTACTATTCTGACAAATAGGCGGAGTAGTAGTTGTCTGTGCAAAATTTTAACAAACAAACTTTCATCAGCTCGATTTTCTTCATATTTATTATACTGTTGGAAATGAACATTCACAGTTAAAGCTTTATAAATTTAACATTATCTAAGATAAAGTATTATCCATTTCTTATATTTAATAGATGCGCTATAATGATAAATATTATTGACAGAGAATAAAATATATTAAAAAAAAATGAATAATAAATTTAATAAATTAGACATAAAATTAATATTTACAAATATACGAGGGCTTTTCAAATATACGGTATTGCTAGGCAGCGTTCCTAGATATATCGCAGGTATTTGATAAGGGGCCTGCTTTACAAAATCAAAAGAAATGTACCACAAGTCTACTACGAAGTACTAATGTGGACACCACGACATAAGGGAATGAAAGGCAATGAGTTAACCGACGAAGTGGCCAAGGAAGGTACTAAAAGGAACTTCATAAGACCAGAACCTGTATGTGGAATCGCTGATGATTCCACTAGAAGAAAGATCTGGTTATGGCTAGAAAGATAACATGAAAAGAAATTGAGGCTTACGGAAGGTCAAATCCATACTAAACCACTACTAACGGAGTTAGACGCTAGGTTTTCAGCCAACTTAATTTGTAGTAACAAAAAAAAATTAAAATTATTACCAGGTTAATAACCGGACATTGTTCTTTAAGGAAGCATTTGTACAGCATGGGCTTGGTTAGCGAGCCCTGGTGTAGGAGATGTGAAAAACAGGAGGAAACTAGCCTGCACGTAATATGCACTTGTGTGAAACTGAAAGGACTCAAACAGACACATTTCGGAAAATATAGTGGCTCTTATCGAGAACACAATACTGACAGAGTGAAATTGAGAGATTTAGGGGGGGGGGTACAAAGAGCACCCTTCTCAAATGTCTGAATGTGCTGGCGACCAACCCCAAAAGAAAATAGAAGAAGAGGAAGTACTAAAATCATAATTTTCGAAGAGACACTTCTTAGTAAAGCATCAAAAACCCGATCCACACCGGAGTCCCACAAGGGAGCGTGCTAGGACCAGTATTATACATGGTTTTACACAGTCGACATACCGCTAACACAGCTATACTTTCGCCAATGATACGGCTATATCAGCATCGTATACCAATCCAGCCACGGCTTAACGCCATCTGTAAACACACCTGCACAAACTCGAACAATGGCTAAAAAGTTGACGCATCAAATCATGTAACTTTCACAATGTGCAGACAAACATGCCCACTAGTCACATTAGTAAGTATCTTGGAATTCACCTCGACCGCAACTTCACATGGAAAAACATATGTGGACTAAAATGATGCAACTAGGCCTAAAAATTGGGTGCTTTTTTCGTGTTTTTCTTTAATTTACCATCTAGATATAAACAAGATGAATACTTTCCATTATCAGGGTAGGTTTTTATACAAAATCAAATCAAATGTGCTTATGTTTTTAATGAAATATTACAAATATATTAAACACATGTAGCTAATACAAAACAGTTTCAGCACGTTTAATTAACTGAAATATTAACGAATATATTAAAAGAAGATAACTAGTGTTGTAGTGTTGTATAGAAATTTCTGTATAATCAATTTCGTTGTTTTCTCCCTCTCTTGTAACTGGCGGGGACAAAACTTTCTTGCCGAAAAATAAGTAAAAAAAAAAACAGTTCCAAACAAGATCTCTTAGAGCTCCTATAGTTCCAACTACGATCTCTTCGAGTTAACAACAGTTCTTGCTTAGGTCTCAGTGATCTAAATAGGAGCAAATATTAGTTATTAGTGTTCTCGGTCTTTAGTATTAAGACCAGATACTGCATTTGTACTAAGTTAACGGAACTCCAAGACTAAATTTGTAAATATGCTCAATGACATGGAAACTGCAACACAAAGAAGTGGTGCGAATTTTTTGACCAAACTTGGTAGAAACGTATAACTAGTCAAACGTAATAATTGATTAAAATTTTGTTGCGATATATCAAGTGGTCATGGCACTTCTGACACTTCATTCAGTTTTCGCTGACATTAATGTGTGGTGTATTTATTGTTTGTTTCAAATTTATTTCAACGGTTTTGTCTTATTATACCTTTGTTTAACGTGTTTAGAGAGTTTTATTATGCCTAGAGTGCGGCAACGTGGAAATTATCGCCAATTAAGCGAATTCGACAGAGGTCGAATTGTTGGTTTGCGAGAAGGTAGTTTTTCATACAGGGAAATTGCAAATCGCCTTAACCGGAACCAATCCACCATTATGCGCTGTTATCAATCATGGACTAGGGAGGGTCAGGAAAGACGCCGAAGAGGAACCGGAGGCCGAAGAAGAACTAATGGGATACAGGACCGCCGCCTTCGCCTAATGGCCCTAAGAGACAGGTTTTCCAGTACCAGATCAATTGCTGACATGTGGTTAGGTAATCAAGGTCGTCCAGTAACCCTTCGAACTGTTTATCGCCGAATTAGGGGTTTCGGCTTACAATCTTATCGTCCACATCTTGTGTTACCACTTACGGCTCAACACCGACAGCAACGTTTGGAGTGGTGTAGATTGCGAATGCATTGGATCGTGGAGTGGCATAAGGTGGTGTTTAGTGATGAATCTCGATTTTGTCTAGGGATGCATGATGGCCGTATGAGCGTCAGACGAAGACGTGGGGAACGTAGTGATATTCAGTTTTCCGTTGAAAGGCATGTGCATCGAGCAGTGGGTGTTATGGTATGGGGTGCTATAGCATATAGGAGTAGGTCTCAGTTGGTGTTCATCCAAGCCACCATGAACGCCCAGCGTTACATTGATGAGCTAGTAGAACCTCATATTCTTCCATATCTTCAAATGCTCGAAGACCCACTTTTCCAGCAGGATAATGCCCCTCCCCACGTAGCGAGAATTTCTATAAATCGCTTCGAAGAGGCTCATGTCAATATCTTGCCATGGCCACCCAATCCCCCGACCTCTCGCCAATAGAACATGTGTGGAACATTATTGGACGAAAACTTATGAATTTAGCCAATCCCCCGCAGACACTAATAGCTCTCCGGCATGAATTACAGGTTGCTTGGGACTCCATACCCCAAGAGGATATCGACCACCTAGTCGAATCAATGCCACGAAGAGTGAGGGAGTGTGTAACTAATAGGGGCGGCTCGACACATTATTACTAAAAATTATGTTAAATTGTGTTAGTCTTTTGTTTTTTTTCTTTGAAATTTTAATCAATTATTACGTTTGACTAGTTATACGTTTCTACCAAGTTTGGTCAAAAAATTCGCACCCCTCCTTGGTGTTGCAGTTTCCATGTCATACAGTATATATTAGTGTTATTCAAAAACTATTGCATTACATACCGAACTTCCTTCAAACCAGAAGGATGGAACAAGTGTCAATAAATAATAATTATAATCTTATCGTATGAACCATTAGTTTCTCCTTTAAACGTTCTTCTTCCACCACTCCATATCAAATTAGTCTTGATGAAACAATTTATAACTGCCAGAGTTATCACAGAAAACTGAAGTTAAGATAACAGCAGGCATTTTCAAGGGGCACTAGCATATATTGGCATATAAACGAGACAGAAAATTTTCTTGGCAACAAAATGTCTGAGAATTATAATGAAATTGTCGAGGAAATATTGAACATTTTAGATATCTAGGGTGTTGAATGAGTGTTAAAGTGCATTTTCTCAACAGTCATATTGATTACTTTCTCGAAAATCTTGGTGAACCGAGTGAAGAACAAGGTGAGCGGTTTCACAAAGACATTAAAGCAATGGAGACCCGCTACCAAGGCCATTGGGATGTGTAATTGATGGCTGACTACTCTTGGTGTTTGAAAAGAGACACTAGTGAAAGACATATGAGAGCTCGGAAGAAAATGAAGTTTTCTTTTCCCCAAAAATACAAAAATGTAGAAATTCATAATTATTGACATATAGTTATCTTTTTCCAATATACTCGTTAATATTTCAGTTAATTAAACCCGCAGAAATAGTTTAACATGTGTTTAATATATTTGGAATATTTCATTGAAAACATAAGTATAGTGTATCCGGAAACATACAGTTGGCCATATAAGTGGCAAATAGTTTAAGCCAACCCAAGTACCTGGAATTTCGGCTGTAGGTAGTCGACATGCAAATAACCACACACCGAACCATATTCAAACATACATACGAGGGCTGTTCTCTTTCCGCTGGGCCTATCTAGTAGACGAGGACATTTTACTACTAATTTTGTTTGGCAATTTGATTGTAGTTGTTTACAAGTTTAGTTACAGTGACAGTTGCCAAATATACTTGATCGTTTGTAAGTTACATAAGCTTAAAGTAATTGTTTCGCCAATAAGTCATGAAACTAAATAAGGAGCATTAGTGGGCTGTGATTTTTTACAATTTCAAGTGTGGCTTAAGCCCTAAAGAATGTTTTGAGGAAATCAATTGAGTATTTGGTAACAAGTCGTGTTCCTTCGCTACCGTAAAGCGGTGGTACAATGAATTCCAACGCGGTTAACTTTCCCTAAATGATAGTTTTCCAGGTCCTAGGCTAGAAACGGCAGTTACAGAAAAAAATATTGGTCTTATGCGCAACAGATTGAAGAGGACCGGCATACTACTATCAGAAGTATTCAAGCAACTTTAAATATTGGTGTAAAAGCACTTAACGTTATTTTACATAAACATTGAAAGGTCCGTAACCTTTGTTCTCGGCGGATTCCCCATAACTTGACTTCAATTCAAAAAGAAGATCGTGTGAGATGGTGTAGATCTACACTAGATTACTTTGACCGTGGATCGTTTCATTTGGTGTACAACATCATCAGAGGTGACGAAACATGAGCGTACTGCTATGATGCCGAAAAAAAGCAACAATTGTCAGTTTAGGTCTTTGAGAATGAGTCGGCTTCAATGAAAGTTGTTCGTGATAAAAGCCGAAGCAAGAAGATGGTCGCCACATTTTTTTGAATTACTGGGCAAGCTTCCACTGTAGCACTGAAGGATAGACGTACTGTTAATTTAGAGTGGTTTTCCAAAATGATCGCGAAAAACGTCCAAGAGGAATTCACTGTATAGTCCAAATCTAGTACCTAATGACTTATTCTTATTTCCACGGGTAAAGGATAAAGGATTCGGCCGAAGAAGCGGTTGATGCCTTTAAAAATGAAATAAACAAACTACAGCCAGAAGATTGGAGAAATAGTTTTCAAGATTGGTTGTCACAGATGCAAAAATGCATTGACTGTGGAGGAGAATACTTTGAAAAATTATAAATAACTGTTTTTTGTAAATAAATTATATTTTCCTTTACCAGGGTCAGCGGGAGGAGAACAGCCCTCGTATTACCAGTATTTTATAAAATTTAAGGCTACAAAAATAAAGATATTGAATATATAATTTGTGCATAATAATGTGCATAATAATACACTCTGCATTAGAATTTTATTAATTGAAGCTATTAATTTTTAATACCTACGAATTTAAACTAAGACCGATCCTGCTACACTAATGTCTCTCTTTCTGTTAAGGTTAGACCTCGTGCTGCGTTAATTACGGTGCAATGAACAGGTTTTAATATTTTACTTAAGCGTCAACGATATATTTCTCGATACAGTATACATCATTACATTTGATTTGAATGAAACCCTAGCCCGATAGAGGAAAATTGAAAGAATATTTAAATTTAGAGTATTCATATTATATATATATCCAGCTGGTAAATTTAAAAAGGCACGCAAACATTTTTTTTGTAGATCTGTGTAACTTGCAAATGAAATTTTTTTAATACATCTACGTTTTAATAAACTAATATTAAAAATTTATTATTAGTTTGTTCTTGTTATTAAATATTGTATTAAATTTTTCTTATTCTTATTAATTATTTTTACTTGCATTTTTATTTTTATAACAGCCAGTGTGCTAAGAATGTATACACTATCAAACAATCAAAAGAAGGCAGAAAAAGAAATTTTAATATATGTACATACTAGTGAGTTTATAGAAAGAATTTTATTTGCTAGGAAATTTTCGCAAAAATATAGATTTTCTAAAAACTTAATTCAAATTGCGATAAAATATAATATCACTTTGCTTTGTATACAATATTATAACGAAATGATGCATACAAATAAAATTGTATGTTCTTCTCCTTTCTCAAAACTTTCACTTTACTTAGTAATTTATTTTATCTTTTACCGTCCATGTGGTAGGAACATGGCGTGTCAACATCAATCGGCAGCATGTTTGAAGATTTGAAAAGGGCACAAGGACGTGTGCGTATGTATGTATAGGTACACCTAAGTATATTCGGTATTTGCATCGAATGTCCATAGATCTGGAGTCACCTGGTCAGCTCCACGGCCATCTGCTGTCATTGTGGTGTTGAAATGACCCGCTGTAAGATGAGGGACTGCTTACAATGAGTGCAAATGCCAAAATGGGGGATCGAGAGGCCATATACGCACAAATAAATTAGAATGCGTTGCTTTGTAGGAGGCGATTATTGCCTTTGCTAGGTTGATCCACTCCGGGCCTATTGTAAATTTGAAACAAGCGAATTTTCAAATGCCGGGGTACATTACTTCAACTGAAATATTGTAAACAAAGAATTTAGATGATTATATTATATGCTAAATTAGAAATAATATTAAAATTAGTATTCCTACAAAAGATTCGTAAACAAGAAGAAAAATAATGTAAATAATAAGATAATAAAGTTTATTATTTGGCACTATACTATTTGCGGGACTCTTAAGGATATAATCTTTACAATAATAATATTAATAATAATTAACAGTAAGAGTATATCAATCGAATTTAATATACAAAAATGTTCAGTGGTACATATACCGAGTGGTAGAGTGAAAGATAAAATAACAGATTTCGAATGTGATGCAGAGCTTGTGGGTGGGACAATTATGCAAAAATTAAAAGAAAATCAATTTTACACATACTCTAGAACTACTCCGAAAAATATAGAAAACATCTACCCGCACAAAATCAAATAATGACATCGAATTTGCCAGCAATACCACAATTATCGTTTACTTTTGGCATAATGAAATGGATGAAAGGCGATCTTAAGCGCTTAGACCAATACACTATAAGAATTCTAACAATGTCTATCACTGTCCTTGAGTGACCTATGTCATCACTCAAGGTCTGCTACGGCAAGGATATATTTACCAGGACATAAAGGCTGTCAAAGACTAATATCACTATATACTAAAATTATCTTGAAAGCATATCGTGCAATATTAATAACAAATAGGAAAGAATCATGAGTAACAGAGCAGCTTATTGTCTAGTGTTTGGAACTGTATACCTGCATTATTTATTCTGATATAAAATTTGACACAGTAAATCAACGAGAAAAGTTTAGAAGTAATGTATTTTAAAGGAACTTGGGGTGGTAGTAAACAAAAATTATGAACGAAATCTCAGTAAAGTACTTGGAGCGTATTTTGGAATAGCAAACGAGCAGAACTTGTCTACCAATCTATCGTTCCAATGATTAAGATCGTACACATTGAGATCTGAAACTGAAGACTTTCTGGTGGCAATTCAGATTATAATATTTATGTGTTTGATGTATAGGAAAATAGGCAATATTAAAGCACGATATGGCTCGATATTGATTGTAAAAAATGTAAACAAATCCCGAAGACACTGAATTGGTGAGTTGGCGACGCTGCAAAGGTATATGCAATAAGGCAAAATTTGGCCCTTAAATTTTTTTTTCTTCGATATAAACTTGATATTGTCATAGAACTAGTTCTTCCATATATGTCAAAGAAAGTTGAATACATTAATACTTTAAGTATGTATTACGCATTTGTTATAAATGAAACAGATATACATTACATACATCTGTACACATGGACATATACCCCGTATTTTCCAGAATTTACTCCAGCCAAAGACACGTGTTTCTGTCACACAATAGACTTCGTCAGTTTGGCTAATGAAGTAAAGTTTGATGAATCGCCTCACAGGTAAGTAGCAAATTTTATTTATCAGGTGGCGCAGATAATCTAGTGACATCTGACGGGCAAAAGAGACTGCGCCGAAAATAGCGATTTTCTCTCGTCCTGCTAAGCGGGTACAGATGGGGAAAAATACGTATATATTAAAACGATGCCAGATACAGATGTGTGTAATGCATGTCTGTTTCATTTGTAACAAATGCGTAATACGTGCTTAACGTATTGATGTACTCAAATTTCTTTGGTATATTTGCTGCCATCTAGCATCGTAAGTTCCATATATGGTTGATTAAGTGGATAGTGTTTGTACCATTGAGAGCCTAGAAATTCGTGAATGGTCTTGATACAGTTAACATATTAATAACATGCAATTAAACTGTCACATCCTTGTCAAATTTACATGTCCAAAAATGGTGCATGTTATGGTTATGCAGAAAGTAAAAATTGTCAGTATGTTTGGAAAGTGGATATTCAATGCGTGCTGTTGCTGAAAAGCTTAATGTAATTAAGTCTTGTATATTTTATGTAAAAAATAAATGACGGCAGCAACAAACCATAGTAAACAAAATTGGAACATGTCTTCGAAAAATATCAATGCAACAGCAAGATCAAGAATTCAATCCATCAAAGTACTTTTCCTGGTTCAAAATGGACTGCATACAGACGAATAATTGATCAGAATTGATTGAGAAATCGAAATGCTGTACAAAAACCATTTCTCACGGAGCAACATAGGTAAGCTAGGGAAACGTTTGCGCATAATTATGTTGAAAGAGGTGATGAGTTCTGGAATTCAGTAGTGTTCTCTGATGAAAAGGTTTTTCAGTCCTATCATAATGAGCCAATACGCGTCTATCGTCCATGGAATTCCAGATATCTTGAACGCTATACAAAAAATTGTCAAAATAGTGGTCGATTTAGTGTCAACGTTTGAGCATTGATTTCCAATAATGGTCCAGGTGTCTGTTGGAGAGTAGATGAAAGGCTTACAGGAATTTACTATAAAACTATTTTAAGTGATATTGTGTTATCCTCTGTGTTACAACAATATTTGAACCATTTCATATTTCAACACGATAATTCCTCTGTTCATCAAAGTCATCTGGTCCAAATTGGTTACAAGAAAATTGTATTAACGTTTTACCATGGCTATCCTTCAGCCTCGATCTAAATTATATGGAAAATGTCTGAGCAATGATAACTAATAGAGAAGAATTGTGCACAGCACAGAAAATTACATTAGAAATTTGGTTACATTCATGCTTAGACGTTTGCAAGTAATTGCGGAAAGTAATGGTCCTACAAAATATTGATTACTTACTTTATTACTGTATTTCATTTTTCAAATAAAGATACGTTTTCGATTATTTATTATTAATATGCTAAGCATGTGCGATGTTTTATTCGAGTGCATATAAAGTCAGTATCACAGCAAAAAATATTTCGTAAAATGTGTGTAGGAGTCGTTCTATTTTCCATGTTCCCGATGATACTAATAATAAAACGAAAATGTGAAATTTTCCATTTGCGACTGCCATGATTATATCAGCTAACTAACCGGACGCAGTTATAGAGGATATAAAAATAAATAACAAGTGTATAGTAGAGTTCTCTTGTCCATTAGAAGTAAATATTTAACAAAACGAAAAGGAAAAAAAAATATGTTCAAATTAAAAAAGTGCAACCGTAACTCTTAAATTACGTTGATTACTGTAATACGTACAATTCCGGACTGTGAAGGCTAAACAAAAAAACTAATACAAGTAATACGTAGTTTCTTGCATCTACTTCGAAGACATGAGGCCGCTTACGCGTGGTAACTTTACACAAATTTTAATGTGACGTAATCAAGTGAAAATAAATACTACTAGATGTCATCCAATGGTAAGTGACTCTTCACATTTTCTCTCATCCAGAAAAAGGCTGAGGATAAATCTGTGGTAAGGTCTGCAGTTTGGGTGCTACTATGTTAAACTTGTACCGTATATATTTAAAACACAAAAAATATATGAATTATAATAAAATATAAAAAAATGTATTTACAGACCAATTTTAAGGTAAAAACGATAATAAAGATAATATGGAAAGTGACCGGGCTCATTCATGGACGGGTGATGTCATTTCAGAATGTGACCAGAGTTGGGGAAGAGGATAATAATAAAAATATATACCAAATGTCTGAAAAATGGAAAGATTAAATTATGTAGAATATATATCCAAAATATCTTTCCAAAATTCCTTCTCTTAAGCGAGAAAAAAATTATAAAAATTTTTAATAAAATTTTGTCACGTCACTGTGTGAGAAACTATATTATAAAAGACGATATCTTAAAGTTGACTTGCAATAACAAAAATAATAGATTTGTAATTGTCCATCTCGTTTTAGGTTTCGTT
This sequence comes from Melolontha melolontha, assembly GCA_935421215.2. Lineage (NCBI taxonomy): Eukaryota > Metazoa > Arthropoda > Insecta > Coleoptera > Scarabaeidae > Melolontha > Melolontha melolontha. Next base: position 157,938,765 of record OW285237.1, on the reverse strand, counting down.
CAGTTGTCGATCGTTACGTACGTTCAACACAATTTATTTTTACGTCATCGGTGAAAGATAGATTGCTACCAAATACGACATTAAATACCCGAAGAACACACATCTTGTATGTTCTATTAATACATATATGTACTTTAAAAACTTAACTTATAAGAATAAATTTTTACCACTGACTTTTCGTATTAGGTTGTCGAACCGATATGCAATTGTACGTAATTGTATCTTATAACATTTTTATAAATGCAAACATTGCAGTGTATATACAGTAGCGGTCTTTTTGTGTGCATATTTAAATTTTATATTTGCTCCTTCTCGTGACAAAAAAAACATTCACAATTTACATTTTTAAATTTTTTAATAATTTACTTGATTGTTATAAACAGCCGAGTTTGATTGAAGTTAATCCCTACTTAACCTACAACAATGTAATAGTTTTTATAATATCGACAGCTGTTACGTATGTAAACATACGCTGTGGCATATGTGTGTGTGTGTAACTTCAATAGAGGTATCTATTTACATTCTGAATCTTTTGAATACATGGGCGTCACGTAAACAATTTTCAGGGACTTTTTAATTTTTGGAGTTCGCGCCGTAATTGACTCACGATATTTTGGATTTGCATTCTAATGCATTCTAATTGCATCTTTCCATTTTTCATATGTTGCCTTTTATTTCAATGACAACCTGTATAACAATAGTACTTAAATAAACCCATACTAACAAGCAGCGAATTGCGAGATGCTACACTCATAGACAGAATAAAGAAAATTATATATCTCATTAAAATAGTAATGACTAGTGGTTACTGAAGACAAAATACTCGGACAAAATTAATAAATACTTACCATTAGAAAGAATACGGAAGCAAAGTAAAGTAATTTATAATTGTCAATGACAAATATAAACCCAGAAACATTAATTGACACTTAATTTACCTCCTCACACTGATTTCAAATACAAAAAGATATAATAGATATGCTGATATTAATTTGGCAAAATCTATTAGAAAAGAAATCAAATGGTCGTAAAACAAGGGCAATAGATACCTTACTATGACGTACATACTAGCCGCGTCAGCAGAGCTTACACTAATAGATAATGAGTTGAATAAAATGTTTTCCGGCGATAGGCAGAGAAAGTTCGGGTAACGTCATATTTATTCGTGTAACACAGAAAATCATAAAAACACAATAACAAAAGAAAATGTGTGTGATTATATGATGATACAAATTTATATAACTGTAATTAATGTAGTTCATTACAAAAAATATCTGCATACACTTTTTATGTGCGAATACATGATATTTGTCCTAAAACCGAAGACATAAAAGCAGATGTGAATCTCAATTGTTTCATTAATACGTGAAAAGCCTCCTTCGATAGGAAATATGAACAGTTAGTCCTAATATTCGTTAGTTTGTAAAGAAAAACTGGGAATGATATATATATGAAACAAAACAGTGTATTCCTAAGAATATCGTGGAATATCGTTTCTTTCAGGTTAGTTGACGGTTTCCTTAAATGTCATTGATATCTCTAAATCCCTTACAAGGTTTATGTGATAACGAAATTAAGCAACACTTTTCAATGTTTATGTTCAATTTGTTGCTTACACATATCAGACGTTGATATGGGCAATGTTAGCATGTTAACTCTTCTAGTAAATAATTTATCAATAGAATGAAAAGTAATTGGTCCAGATTAGACCCTACGGAACTCTATATGTAGATACATGATAAGGTGTAAATCTTTTCCACCTAATATATTTAATTCTTCACTGAAGACAGGATCTTTTATTAGTCTTATTACATTTACAAACGTAAATAACGTCCAATTTAGAGTTACAGTTTATTGTTTCACATATATTTTGTATAATGTAAGCAGAATTAGCGACTTTAGATCGGACCTTCTCTAAAAACGTGCTAATTTAACGAAATTTCAGCTTGAAATTTCTTATCAATTTCTTCATATACAAAACGTCTACATTGAAACAATGACATGTTAAAATTTAAAATATTAAATGCTATGGATCTGCAGATCTGTACACCATTTTTTTTTAATTGTTTGCTCTTATAATCTTCCATAATAAGGAAAATTTCTGATTGTAAGACTTGATATACGAGAAAAAAGGCACACATAACTAATTACTCCGAATTAAAGAAATTTCGATCGCGCGTATATTAGCAATTCAACTATCGAGAGAAGAACTGTAACAAATTGGTCCTTTAAAAAGTATATAAGAAGAACGAGGTGAAATACGAGAATAAATCCATGAATAAGTTTTTCACATTAATTTCACCCTCTGAATCTCCTGTATTTGGCCCAAATCGTTGGTGGAAAGGAATTTTGGATTCAATATGAGAGAAATTGATACCAAAAATGTATTTTTAAAGTAATTGCGCGTAATTAATATAACAAATATTACTAAATTTAGGTAGAATGAAAAATTTTTGCATTTTTATTTTCTTTTTCATTCCTCTTTGCCTAAATACTTAAGTTACACATGACTCTGTGCTACAAACAAATCAACAAAATTTAGAAATAAGCAATTATTATTTACAAGTATAACTTCCTGAGGTTAGCACTTGGTATTACATCCCATGAATGCAATAGAATATCTATTGTAATCTAGATCGAATGTGGCAAAGACATGTTAAGACATAATTAAATGGTAACTTGTGTGATAGAGAAACGAAGATGCTCAGTTTGCAAAATTTTGTTCCTAGATGATAGATATCGTTGAGCTACATTTTGAAATATCGTTTGCTTTATATTCCGCTTGTTTGTTGATTGCTTGTTTAGAAAAAGATTTATACCATTAGTTAACAATAATACAGATTCTGAGATAGATTCATGCAAAATGTGCTTAGTAGAATGCATACTTTAGCATATTTTACGTTTTCCTCTAAATAAATGTGACGAGTTTTAACATCGCTAAATTACTTCGCTAATTAGTCAGTTATATTATATTTACCGTAATATAATTAGTGTATCATATTGCAAGACTTCATATAGCCTTTCTTAAATCACAAAACCCGGTTTTAACAGAATTTTTTTGGTTCAATTTTACCCAGGACTTTATTATAGATATTAACTAAAATTGAATTAATATTGTATAGTGCTGTATTTCACATTTTTGCGACAGTAGTGGGACATAGGTCATACTATTATACAGGAAAATACACATTTCAGAATCCAAAATGTCATAGTGTTTCCGAAAATAGAACTAGAAAAATTTAGTAACGCGGTTTCCACTTAGAAAGTAATTTACTTATCAACACAGAAAGTTAATATTTTTTATTTCGATTGCCAACTCTACAGGTAAGCTACCAATTTTGATCAGCATTATGTGGTGTTTTAAAATAATGCTTGTATCCAAAATCAACACAAAGAACTAATGTTTGAAGTAATATAATATTTTGAAAATGAATGTAGAAACACTATCAACCGATTCCGACTGACTGGACGCGACTAACTGGAGATTTATAGTAATTATATAAATAAAAGTTCGCAGATATATTTCTTCTTATTTAGATTAAAATTATTTACGAGGGATGTCCGGTTACTAAAGTACATTTGTGAATTACAAACAGACTACTTTATTTATAGAAATCAAACATATACTAAAAGCGTGAACTATTAGCTGCTTTTCAACATAATCGCTGCCAATGTTAAGACACTTATCTCAGCGAGGCACAAGCTTCTGTACACCCTCTTCGTAAAAGGTTCGATCCAAATTTCTAAAATATTGCCATAGTTTATCTTGAAGTTAGTCGTCGTCTTCAAACCTTTTACCCGACAAATGAGCTTTCAACGGCCTAAACAAATGAAAGGAGCCAGCTCTCGACTATTGGGCGGATTCTGAAGCCAGGCCTTCGTTTGATTTGAGATGTGTGGTCTTCCATTGTCATGCAACAACCTGATTCCTTTCGTCAACCTTCCTCTTCCTTTCTGTCGAATGGCTTGGTGCAGTTTTTCGAGAGTTTGACAATAAATATCGCTGCTGATGTTTTTTAGTCGTTTTTTGGTGATAAAAGCTCTATGAGCAAAGTGCCTTGCATTTCGCAGAACACACTTGCAATTGTCTTTTTGCAGACTGTTAAACTTTGAATTTTTTCGGTGTTGGTGAACTCGGATGTTTCCACGTCATCGAGTCTTTTTTGATTCGGAGGTATGGTGTATACCCACGTTTCGTCTTCTGTAACTATAGACTCCAGAAATCCGTTTTCCTGAAGATAGAGCGTTAAAGATTCCGTTGCCGCTACTGTGCGTTGCATTTTGTGTTGGTCGGTCAACAGTTTTGGTACCCATCCCGCGGACACTTTTCGATAGCGTAATTTAGATACGATTTCATGAATAGAGCTTTTAGGAATTCTCGAATCTTCTTGAATCAGCGTATCGACCTTTAATTGATTCTTTGTTGATGTTTTTTTTCGCACATCTTCGGGATCGTCGTTCAGAGCTTTGCGTCTACTTTTGAACTGTTTACACCAAACACTAACTTGTTTTCGACTCATAACGCCTACTCCGAAAGTCTTCAGTATTTTTTTATGAATTTCGATAGGTGTTTCATTAAATGCATGCAAAAAACGAACGATACTTCAATCTTGAAGTATGTTTCAATCGGAATTAACATTCTGCGGCTGTCACTGCACACGTTGTACTGAACCTAAGGCAATGACAATAACCCCATATACAGTAAATATGCGCATCTAAAATGCGTGCAAGTTTCAACCTGATCGGAGCGACGTAGGCGGCGTAGGCAAACGTACTTTTGGAACCGGACATCCCTCGTATATTTGGATGTACCATTGCACCACGTAGACTAATACTAGGCAAGGATATAATAATAATAGTGCCAGTACTACTTTGCTGGCCTTCGGGGTAGTAATATAGTAGGGTTATTACAACTTGACCAATGCGGTACAATTAGGATGGTAACGTGGCCCGACCGCCTATTGTTATCCTAGAGTTTTACCTCTAGGTACTAATTTTTGTCATCCTGAATCGAACTGGGTCCGAAAGAACGCCATCGACATTATTGGCTAAACCAGGGTTTGAACCCGGTTCATACAGTTCATGGACTAGTGACCTACCCACTAGACAAACACGATCCTCAGAAAAGGATGTAAGTTGTAAAAAAATCAAAGATAAAAGCACCGCATGCGAAATACATCATTTGATGTGAGAAGTTCAACACACATGTTTAAAGATATACAAGTTACACAACACACTTACAAACTTGTTTGAAAGATTAAATTTAAGGAGCCGTAAAAACAACAAATTTCTGAAGCACATATAATTCCTTAAACAATTTTGGACCTAGTAGTTAATAATTATAGTGTCGTGAATGATAAAAATCGTTTTATAAACGTAAAAGAAGACCACAGAAATGTTTCTGGTAGCCAGAAGCTTGTATTGGTCGCTCGTAGAGTGGTACATACATATACGGTGGTGATTTATACTTATTTTACAATAAAAAAAATATTTTCTTTTTCAACATAATTTCCATCCAATCCCATACACTTTTTCAAACATTTTTTAAACCGTTTAAAAAAAATCTTTCAGAAGCCCGCTAAAATAGGTATTCGTTGCGGCTATGACCTCCTCATTTGTCCCAAATTTATTTCTACCAAGCCATTTTTTATTTCTCCAATCGTCCCCGTCCATGACTCCCATTATTTGGTCTATTCCTTCATTCTATGTTATTACAAGTCTTCTCCTTCTCTTTTTGATTTGTTGTGCATACTGGAATGCCTTCTTTGGCCATCGATTCTCCTCCATTCTTATTTCGTATCCGTACTAAAGTAATTGTCTAGTTCCTATTCCGTCGGTGTTTGAATATACTCTTCTTGTTCCTATTCTTATTTCTTCCTCTAGTATTCGCTCCCTTTTCTACATTCGACATTCTTTCCTTAAAAAGTCCATCTATGCTTCATACACATCTCTAAAATTGGCTCAACGATAACTCTGTATAGCTTTATTTTAGTTATAAGCTTAATATTGTTTAATCATAATAGGGAGTTCAGCATACGAATACGTTTCTTGGTATTAGGTTCTGTTTGGCCTTTTTTGATGCTTCTTCCTCCGACAAAATACTTCCCGAATAGGTGCTTACATTCCGTACATTTCCCTGTTTCCCTGATTTGCAGTTGTGGATCTTCTTCTTGCTTGCTCCCTACTTTCAAATACTCACATTTTTCACATTCATGTATAATCCCCACTTCTTATATTCTTACTGTAGGTTTCTTAACATGTACTCAGTATATTTTTTGTCCACGCTATAATTACTTGATTGTCAGCAAATAAAAGGGTTATTAAGCATTGGTCTTCTATCTGAATCACGGTTTCCGCAGTTTGTCGTCTCCAGTTATTTAGCCCTTGTTGAATAAATATTTTAAACAAGGTAAGTGAAAGACTACATACATCTCTGCCTAAGCGCTTTTGTCGCGTGAAATACTGTTTCGTAATTTAACTGTACTCGAGATTTTGATACACATTCCGGGTGGCCGCTGAGGTATCAGAGATAGTTTGTATATGAATTCACTGACTAATTTTAAGCAAAAATGATTCTATTAACTTTTCCCGAATTCCTAACGGTTCTTTAAATAGCGCGTTTTGAAGCTGATGTAAATTACTGAAGGGCTTAGGAAAAAATGTGGTTTATTTTAATAAATGTGTAATGAAAGAGCGATTACAAAAACTGTTCAATGTGACCACCGCCTTTTGCAAAACATAACTAAATCCTACGTCGGAGCTCTCACTCCTAGTTGTAGTTCTCCATATTGTTTTTCACCTCATAAAACGTTGCATGAATCTTCTGATTGAGTTGGTTCCTATTATTAGGCATTCCCATTGAATAGGTAAGTGTCTTCACCAGGCGCGGCTCGTGATGACGTATTTGGGAGTGCAAGTACAATGATACGAGTGCCTCGTGTGTTTTCGGTGTTTACTAAGAAAACGTTACAGTTAGTACACGAGAATACACCAAGCACTCACATCATTGTACTTGCACCCCCAAATACGTCATCACGAGCCGCGCCTGGTCTTCACATGTCCCCACATAAAAAATCTATCGAGTTATGATTCGTAGATCACGGTGACCAAGCAATGGGACCACCACGTTCTATCCATCGATTTCGATTTTCTTTTCATTGAGAAAATTAGTGACACCTCTTCCATAATGGGATGGAGCACCCTCATGTAAAAACAAAGTCGTCCTTCTGATTTGAAGAGAAATGTCCTCAAGTAGTAAAAGTAGATCCTTCTTCAAAAAAGCCCGGTGCATTTTGCTATTCAAATTTCCGTAAGCGACTTGAAGGCCTCGTTCTTTAACAACTCTATTAATGTTTTTCGTGATTGGGTGGCATGGAAAACACATGTACTTTTCGGCCTGGTTACGTTAAGCTATCAAACTTGTAGATTTTCGAATGGTCTTTTTTAAATTCGTTTTTCTAATTCATTTATTAATTATTTCTATGTCAAAGCCATTATATCTCGTGATGTTTTTAATGGAATCTAGGTCCATTTCATGTCTCTCTTTTATAACGGAAGGTCTAGTAACCGATTGACTAGGAAATTAAAAGAAGGAGTCTTATGTTGAAAACTATAATTTGAATCCGCGGTAAGGAATCTATTGACATTGGTTTCTTCCCGGAAAATATCGATTTATATTCTATGCTTATTTCTAATTACTAATGTATCTAAAAATGGTATTGTTTCATTTTCTATCGTGAATTTAATATCGGAAATTTCAAATGTAACTGTTTAACGAACATGTCTAATTCACATTTCCGTGTATTAAAAATCGCGAAAATGTCATCTACATACCTGATCCAGATTCTTGGAAAGTATTTGGCGTTATTTATAAATTCTACATCAAATTGACTCAGTAATAAATTAGACAAGAAAAATCTAACGTGGCTTACCATGCATAAAGCACTGATCACAACGTGTCGGTTAAAGGATTGAGACTTCTCAAAGCCATCAATAACACCAGAGTTCGACGCACATGAACGCATTTATATTGTTAAAAACAAATGTAATACGTTGAACCCGGACAATGGTCCGATTCCATACAGTTGTCTTTTTTCGTTCTTAGAAAAGAGGTAGAAAATGTTGAAGGTGGTAGAATAGAGAATAAACACATATGATGCCGTTTTGTTAAGAGAGGTTTGTCGTAATTTTTAGTCTGTGGCTTTTTATTTCAAAGTTAGTGTATACGTGGACGCCGTGTGAAGTTGGTAAGTGTTTATCTGTGTTAGCTTAATTGTGTCCCATGTGCGACACTTTGATTAGTGGTTTTACCTACTGATGATGACAACTTAGTTGCCGAAATACGTTTTTAGGATACGATTATTTATTGTGGTAAGGAGGTTTATACCTCTTTTTGAGTCTTTACATAACCACAGTCTCCAAAGAAAGACTTTTTTAAGACCTGTTTCGTCAGTATTATAGACATCCCGAGGAGAATAATTCCTTAAAATTAACGGTAACTTGGTTTTCCAGTCCTCTACATCGTCCAGTTCTTTATGTGGTCCTATAACTTCATTATTAATTATTCCAGCCCAAACGTTCACGGAGAATCTTCTCTGGAAGTGGGTTTCTCGAACAGCATGAGGTTCTTCGATTGTCCGCACATGTTCGTTGTGGAGATTGTTGATTCCATCTCTTGTAAATGTAACTTCGTCACAGAAGAGAATTCTTGAAAGAGTAACTAGATGACTGCTCCACCATTTACAAAGACGAACTCTTTGGGGAAGATTCGCGAGGAGAAATTTCTTGTACAGGTTGGTAATAATAGGGATGCAATCCGTTTTCTCGCTAAGTGTCTTGCACAGCCGTACTAGCTTGTCCAGTAAGTACAGAAATTCTTCTCGTACTAACACCAGGATCATTTTTATCAACCTCAAGCGCTTCTGCAGCATTTCTTCGCATAGGTTCGTTTTTACAAGTCGGTTTAGGGAATGCACCTGTTAATGGCAGAGTTGTGAAGGTTCTACTAAGCGTTTGCTTGTTTAGAAGACGGCAGTTTGCGTATCGTCGTTGATATTGCCTAACTGAGGTGGTGGTACTACTTTGCAATATTCATACACGAAAATCATGCCCGCGTATTCTTCATTTGAATAAATTACAGGAATGATTTTAAAACAAATGACGCAATTTAAAAAAAAAACTGTGAATGATGACAATTAACGAACCAATAATCAACATTTTTTTGCATCTATCCATACGCGCTGCCAACTTTAAAATCCGATATTTCAAGAACCGTTAGGAATTCGGGAAAAGCGAATAGAATCATTTTTGCTTAAAACTAGTCATCGAATTTATATACGAAGTATCTCGTATATCTCGGCGGCCACCCTGTATAAATAATCGTTAAATATAGCATCTAGTTGCTCAGTCCTAGTGCTCAGTGTAGATTATTTCATATTCTAGATTAAGCCGGTGGTCTCTCAATATTTTTTAAGATTACGGACACTAAATAAAGCATCCTCTTATGTTAGTTATTTTTATGAATATAACTCGTATATTTTATCAATTAAAAATTAGAGTTTAGTCAATGTTTATTTAATATTCAAGTAATCTAAAATAAATATTCGTTAACGTACAAATACATTATTTTTTAAAATATACGCTTGATTGCTTAGGTAAATCGGATCCTCGAAATATTCTAATTTGCTCAATCTAAATAAAATACACTAAGCTAGTACACGGGTAATATATGCTTATTGTATACATAATTATTTATACATATTTTATTGAGTTTGTCATATCAATTGAATCAATGCTTACCATAAAATTGGCTGAATAGGTGGAGATTAGGATTTGCATGTTACATAAAAAGATATTTTGATCCCTTCGAATGCACCGCGCATAAAAAAGTCTTTTGTTGGCTTTTCATGTATCTGACCATTGGCCCTACGGCAATTTTTTTTCTACTTTTTTTTACATTATCCTCATCTACGAAAAAAGCATACATACAGGGCCAATGGACACGTGCCAAATGCGATGGATAAATATTTAATTTCTTTTTTCTCTGGGGGAGTGAATACGTACCTACGCAAATTAGATACAGGCAGTAAAAGTGACATGTAGGTTTGTGTACCAAGACAGATGTCAAAATTATAACGAATAGCTACAATTGTGAAACAAATTAAAACACAATTTTTGGTTACGGAGTTTTTATTCAATTAAATTAAATTTATTATATTCAATCAACTTTTCAATCATTACCAGCTCCTACAGATAAAATTATTTATTTCATTTGAATATAGGAGAACCGGGAAAGCGTTTACGATTCTGATTATTCACAACCAACCTTTCGCGGTGAAAAATTATACATAAGATACAAAAGATATACATAAAAACATTATTTGGTCGGAGAGGGTAATAGATCGACAAAGTTAAGTTTAAAAATTATTACATTTTCTCTATATAGTAGCTGAAGCTAACATTGACAAAAATTGGAATTCAGTTTAGACTTACAAGGTGCTACCTTCTATTCTCGAAATGTGAAAGAAAGTCACAATAAGTTGTTCCTACAATCACTACCATCCCCATCAAAGTACGCTGCCTCCGAGCATGAATACACAGACCCCATCGACTTCTTGACCACTGGAAGCTTTTGCGTGTAAATGTGTTTAACACCTGGCTGCGATTCGGTCTGGATCTCCTAAATTGTCTCAAAACAACATCCCTTGAGCTTCAATTTCAGCTTCGAAGATTGGAAGAAGTCGCAACAGGCAAGATTTGGGGGGTATTGAGGGTGGGGCAGTACTGGCGCCTTCGTTGAGGCCAGAACCTGACGCACAACAAGTGACGTATGGGTTGGTGCATTGTCGTGGGTAGGATCCACTAACTGTTCCGACACTTGGCAGGCCGCTGCGTTGAATGTTTTCTTAGTCGCCGAAGAACATCTCAATAAAATCGTCCATTAATCTTGTGGGAGAAATTTTTTTGTGCACGATACCATCAGCGTCAACATTAAGCAAATCGCGAGTAAGCGAGCAAATCAACATCGACTTGGCATTTTTTCGAACTTGCCCTGATTACTTTGGTCGTGGTGACGATGGCGTCTTCCACTGTGATAACTGCTGCTCTGTTTAGGAATCATACCCATATACCTATGATTCGTTGCCGGTAATGATTCTGGTACTGAAGTTCGCACCCCTTTCGGTTTTTCTTTCAACTTTATACACACATGAGCACGGTGCCGTTTTTGTTCAATGCTGAGTAACTTTGGCACAAATTTCGCAGCAATATGCCGCATGTTACAAATGTCATGGATTGTTCTTCTTCGGTCTTGCATGAAAGCATCACGTCATTTTGTCACATTTTGTGGCGTGTTTTCCGTCGATTGACGACCGTACCGCTTATCATCATCAACCGACACACGTCCATTTTTAAAAGCATAGCGTCACTCACAAGTTTGTGTTTAGTCTAAAGCATCCCCACCAAATGCTTGTTTAGGCTTTTTCGGAGTTTCCGCTGCCATTTTACTAAGTTTGAAGCAGTATTTGATGCACGTTCTTTGCTCTTTCAGATCAGACATTGCAGTGTCGCAGAATAACTCAAACACAACTAAACAAATATAACCACAAGAACTGTTTGTCAGCACCTAACAAAGTACTGTTTGACAGGTTGACTTCGTATAGACGTAGCTCACACCATCTAGTTCTATAGAGCTGTACTATCATCACTTTGCCGGCAACATTCGTACTTATAAACCGTAATCATCTATGGTATGAAAGTAGGAAATACACTGGATCATTTCTAACAATAAATTAATTGAAATTTGTTTATAAATTACATAAAAAGGCTTAATGTTGAAAGGAAACTCTTAAGGAGCAAAAACAAAATAAATAAATGGCTGTATGCGAGATAACGACGGATAGGACACATTATAAAATTGAACAGGCTAAGGAAAAGCACCGAAAAAATAGTTAATCATCTATTGCATTGACGATTAAAAGAAGGCAGATAGGATCTGAATAATGATAAACGTTCAGGTCGATCAATTGAAACAATGACATTAGAGATTATTGAAAAGGAGCGTGATTTCGTAAAAATTACAAAAAAGTCTTGGGTCGAATTCGTTGTAATAGAACTTGGAATACCCAAGATAATAATTCAAGATCTTTCAATAACTCTGCCTGCACTCCTGTTGGGTGGATTGAGTAGCTCAGCAGTGGTGCAGCCGGTCCCAAGCCCGGATAAAAGAGGAGGGTTGGAGGTGAGGCTAGCGACCTGCCCCCGTAAAAGGAAATATGCTGGTAGAACCGATCAGAGAGCCTCGGACACAGGACGGAAACATTCGGAGACGACCCTAGCGAGAAAAAGGACCACGAGAAGAAACACCGAACTGAGACTAGCATGCTGGAATATTAAATCATGGACAAAAAGAGACCAAGAGATATTGATAGAGATGAAGACCCATAAAATCGAAATATGTGCACTCTCAGAAACTAGAAAGAAAGGAAAAGGAACATCAAAATACCAAGATTTCCTGCTTATATATAGCGGTAAGGACAAAGGGGATTATGCAAGCTCAGGAGTGGGCCTTTTACTGCATGAGAAATTTGAGAGCAACATAGAGAACATCGAATATATCAGTCACAGAATTCTGAAGACAACTTTGAACCTGGTGGACAGTAAAATCAATATTATAGCAATATATGCTCCTGACATAAGCAAGCCAGAACACGAAACGGAAGAGTTTTATAACACGTTACAGGAGGTACTGGACAAATTACAGAAGAACGACAAAATCGTGATACTTGGAGACTTTAATGCGAGAGTGGGGAATAATAACATAGACAATATTAAACAGCGATTTAATGAAGAAATAATAAATAGGAACGGAGAGCACTTGATTGAATTCTGTGCTCAAAATATCTTGAGAATAAACAACACGTTTTTCCCCCACAAGCTCCAACATAAGTATACATGGCAAAATACACAGGGTCATCAATAGATAGATTATATAATAACGAATAGGGAATTTTTACCCAAACAAATCCTCGACGTAAGAGCATTGACATCGAGCAATATAGGGTCAGATCACAAATTGGTACTAGGCAAATTTCGCATTAAGGTCCCACCAAACAGGGAAAAATCACCTAGGTATTTCGAAAAGTTAAACATAGAGTCTTTAGAGGATCAAACAACGAAATGGCTGTACAAAAAGCGACTAGAAGAAAGATTCAAGACAAATCCGGCAGAAAAGGAGGGAAATGTAAATGAGATCTGGGAAAAAATAGAAACTAACAAATCACAAGCTGCAAAGGAAAGTATAGGAGTCAGAAAAATTAATTTAAATGCGACAAAAACACCAAAACCATGGTTCACCAACGAAATCAGAGATCTGGCGTACGAAAAAAGAAAATCATATCTACAGTATTGCAGTCCTAAGACACCTAATAATTATCAGCAATATAGAGACACACGAAATCGTATAAACTCTATGATAAGAGACCTGAAAAGAGAGTATTGGACACGGTTTACCAAAGAGATGGAACATGACCTCTATGGAGCACAACGTAAGGTGTGGAAGATACTTAAAGGGAGAAAAAACCCATTAATGAATATAAAAATCTTAGCAAAATAGAAGGCGGAAAATGGATGGCATATATCGAAGAGCTTTATAAGGAAGGGAGTAACACACATACGGAGGAAGAAGAAGGAGACAGCGATAATGAACAAAGAATAGAAATTGCAAAAGAAGAACTCAGGATTACCATAGAGAAATTAAAAAACAGAAAAGTCCCAGGGCCCGATGGTATTGTAATGACTCATCCGCTGACGCGAGATGCGTCATCCCTCTGGATGTTTTCGCGAGGCCTACGTGAAGGCTCTAGAAGGAGTATTCACCGATATAAAAGCCGCGTCGAAGAAGGGATGAACATTCATTGAATCCTACAGTCTCGCGAAGTACACATAAATATAGTTACATAAATATAGAATACATAAATGTACTTATTGTTGTTAATAGTTAGTTTTATATTGTTATACGTTTTAAATATTAATATAGTGTGTGTGTCTAAAGTTATTGTTAGTTTTATTAAAGAACCCGAAAAGACAAACGTTACAGTGGTGTCAGATGTGGACTAATTAATAAATAATAAACTAAGTAGACAATTAAGTGTTAATTAAGTATTCGTTTAAATAAATATACAGTGCGGAAAGACGTTATTTTAAATATCGTGATGGCTAATAAAATGAAACTCACGGAATTGAAAGTGTCCGAGTTAAAACGAGAATTAGAAGAGAGGGATGAGGATACAACTGGCAAAAAGTCGATCCTCCAGCAACGGCTTCGCAATGTGTTGATCCAAGAAGGCGAGGATCCAGAGAATTATGTCTTTCAAGTTCCAGGCGGAGATGCTGACGTGAATTTGCTGTTAATTCAAATGAAGCAAATGGAACAGAATAATCTGGATAGTGCGAAAAATATGGAACAACGATTAATAGAGAATGCGCAAATTCAAATGCAACAAATGGAGCAGAAGAACCTGGAAACTTCTGGAAACTTAGCGAAAACTCTAGAACAAATGGAACAGAAGAATCTGGACAGTGTGAAAAGTTTGGAACAACGATTAATAGACAATTCGCAAACTTTGGAACAGCGTCTAATAGATTCACAAGCACAGATGGAAGAAAGAAACCTAGAAACCGCTAGAATTCTCGAGAAAAATCTGGAAAAGAAATTACTAGAAAATTCTAGAAACTTCGAAAAAGTTCTAGAACAGCGACTAGCGGAAAAATCAGAAGCGTTAAAAGAAGAGGTTTTCACAGCTGTAGAAGAGAAAATTGGAGAACATTCTAGACTTTTAGAGGCAATAATGATTGAGATGAAATTACCCGCTACCATGAGTCATTCTGATCCCAGGCAGGTCAACGAAGAAGTCATACCGCGGCCCATCGAAATAAAAGAAGAACTTGTGGCTATTTCAAGGACCAGAATCAAGCCACCAACCTTTGATGGAAAGACGTCATGGGCAACTTACTTGACGCAATTCGAAGCGGCCGCAGAAGCAAACGAATGGTCTTCTGCCGAGAAGGCGACTGCTTTAGTCATAGCATTGAGGGGTGATGCTAGTGATATTTTGCAGACATTGCCTCCTGAGGAACGTAAAGATTATTCTCAACTCATTAAACGCTTGGAGATGAGATATGGCCATGCGCATTTGGAGCAAGTATACCATACCCAACTGAAGAATCGATCACAGAAGAAAGGCGAGAATCTTCAGGAATTTGAGGCAGATATTGCTCGTCTAGTTCGACTTGCATATCCGATGGCACCAGATAATTTCATGGAACACCTAGCGGTCCAGACATTCATAGATGGTCTCCGGGATATTGATACGTAGCAAGCATTAAGGTTGGCAAGACCGAAAACCTCGATCGATGCTTTGGCGCACGCGCTTGAGTTTGAGACTGCTAAACAAGCCTCTCGGAACAATGCTCGTGGCTGTTCTGTCGACGAACAGGAGAATGAGGAGTTCATGGAGCAGGTGGTTAGTCAAGTCCTAAATCAGATCAAATCAAATAAAAGTGCGAGGCCATGCGGGAATTGTAGAAGAAACGGTCATATCCAGAATAAATGTGATAAAAGGACCAAGAAAGAATCCGCTGAGAATCCGAAAGTCCCAAGGACTGCCCAAATCGCATCCTTGCAAAATCAAACCAATGGCCTGTATGTGGATGCTATTATGGAAAGAAGAACCTATGCTTGCTTGCTAGATACTGGATCGACGAAAACCATTGTACGACCCGATTTAATATCCAGGAATAGAGAATTACTTTCTAGCAAATGGAAACTAAGGACAGCTACTGGAGAAGCAGCTTCTGTGGAAGGTGAAGTAGATGTCAATTTTGTCATAGGACCAACATCAATCCGACATCGTGTTCTCGTAGCCGACATAGAAGAACAGATAATCTTGGGATTAGACATCATGAACACCTACGGCTTCCAGTTAAACATGAAAGAAGGCACTTTAAAAATAAATAATGAGGAATTGTTTCTTCATGGGAAAAATTGTGGGAGTGTACAAGTAATTACAGCAGAGAATGTTGTTCTGGATGCAAGAAGTGAGACATTTTTGACGGCGTGTACGGAAGGTGATTATTTGGACGGAAATGTTGCAATGTTGGAACCAAGGGCTGATGATGACGAGGTGGGTCGAGGAATAGTAGTTGCCAAAATGCTGGTTAAGACTCAGAAAACTGTACCGATAAGGGTAATGAATGTGAACCATTACCCTGTTTCATTGAAGAAGGGTACTATTTTGGGGTGGTGTTCACCAGTGTCGGCCATCGTTCATCATATAGAGGCGAAGAAGAATGGATTCGTGCAGGTTTCTGAGAAATTGTCCAAGATAATCGACTCCGCCTGTCAAGGATTGAGCAAGAAGGAACAAAGTCAAGTTAAGGACCTAATAAAACATTATGAAGACGTCTTTGAAACTGAAACTGGTATGAAGGGAAGAACCAATATTGTAATGCACAAAATAAATACCAGCGATGCAAGTCCAATTCGACAAGGCCCAAGGAGGTTACCTCTGGCAAAACGTGAGGAAGCCAAGCAAATTATACAAGATATGGAAGGCCAAGGAGTAATTGAACCATCGAATAGTCCATGGGCTTCACCAGTGGTCCTTGTCAGGAAAAAGGATGGATCTACCAGATTCTGTGTGGACTATCGTCGTTTGAATAGTGTGACCAAAAAGGACAGCTATCCTCTCCCAAGAATAGACGATACGCTAGACACCTTGGCAGGAGCAAAATGGTTCTCCACTCTCGACTTAAAGAGCGGTTATTGGCAAGTGGGAATGGATCCCAATGACAAAGAGAAGACTGCCTTCAGTTTAGGTACAGGACTCTGGCAATTTACAGTCATGCCATTTGGACTGTGTAACGCCCCAGCTACTTTTGAGCGACTCATGGACACTGTACTGAGGGGACTGTCTTGGAACACCTGCCTGGTATATCTCGATGATGTGATTGTGGTAGGGAAGACCTTTGAAGATCACATGAAAAATTTGGAAGTAGTATTCCAGAGGTTGCGAGATGCCAACCTGAGATTAAGTCCAAAGAAGTGTCACCTTTTCCGCAAGGAGGTAAATTACCTTGGACATGTGGTTTCCGGAAAAGGAATTGCTGTGGATCCAGAAAAAGTAAAAGCTGTGGAAAAATGGCCGGTACCCAAAGACAAACATCAGCTAAGAAGCTTTTTGGGATTATGCACATATTATCGACGCTACGTTCCGGGATTCTCCAACATTGCAAAACCACTTACTCGCCTAACAGAGAATCGAGCATTCATTTGGAACAACGAATGCCAAGCGGCCTTTGAGTTGTTAAAAGGTACGTTGATCAGTGCACCCGTTTTGAACTATCCGCTGCCATCTGGGAGGTTTGTTTTGGATACGGATGCCAGTAACGTCGGGATTGGTGGCGTGCTCTCTCAAATCCAAGATGGACAAGAAAAGGTCATTGGATACTTCAGCAAGACCCTGTCCAAACCAGAGAGGAACTACTGCGTAACCAGGAGAGAACTATTGGCAGTAGTTAAGACCATTGAGCACTTTTACAAGTACCTGTATGGGCAGAAGTTCCTGATCCGCACTGATCATGCCGCCTTAAAGTGGCTCTTGCAATTTAAAAATCCAGAGGGTCAAGTAGCTAGATGGATTGAGAGGCTACAGGAGTACGACTTTGTCATTGAACACAGAGCAGGCCTCAAACATCAAAATGCAGATGCCCTTTCCAGAAGGCCCTGTCCAGAAGACTGTCGACATTGCAACAGAATCGAAGACAAATCGGCCAACGCTCTTCGAACCACCGTTGTTGATGACCAATGGCAACCTGACAATTTGCGCGCGGATCAAGAAGCTGATCCGGATCTTGCAGTCCTCAGGGCTTGGAAAAGAAATGGGCAAAGACCGACCTGGCAAGAAATTGCTCCCCATTCACGAGAATTGAAGTCATACTGGGCACAATGGGATTCTTTAACCATAGAAGACGATCTCCTGAGACGTGAGGTCGAAAATCACGATGGAAGCGAGCGGAAGATGCAAATGGTGGTTCCCAAGAAAAGAATACCAGAGGTATTGCGAGAACTCCATAATGGTGCTTCTGGGGGACATTTTGGAGTCCATAAAACACTGGAGAAGGTGCGCCAGAGATTTTACTGGGTGAATTGTTCACGAGATGTGAAAGAATGGTGCCGAAAGTGTGCTAATTGCGCCGGAAGCAATGGTCCCCAGAGGCGTCGACGTGCACCCATGCGCCAATACAATGTAGGAAGCCCATTTGAAAGGATCGCCATAGACGCCGCCGGTCCTTTTCCAGAAAGCAGCAAAGGAAATAAATACATAATAGTGGTCATGGATTACTTTACCAAATGGGTTGAAGCATATGCTCTACCAAATCAAGAAGCTGGAACTGTAGCAGACGTGATTGTGAAGGAGTTCGTCAGCCGTTTTGGTGTACCCTTGGAACTTCATTCCGATCAAGGGCGAAATTTTGAGTCCAGTCTATTCGAAAAGATGTGTGGACTTTTGGGCATACGGAAGACGAGAACAACTCCCTTGCATCCACAATCAGATGGGATGGTAGAGCGAATGAACAAGACCATGATCAGACACTTATCCAAAGTGGTCTCCGAACACCAGAGAGATTGGGACGAACATTTACCATTATTTCTAATGGCGTATCGGGCCTCCGTTCAAGAGACAACAGGCCAATCACCAGCCAACGTGCTATTCGGGAGGGAACTCCGATTGCCCTGTGATTTAAAGTTTGGGAGCAAGCCTGGTGATGATCTTGCCGGAGAAGATTATGTCAGCACGCTCAGACGACGACTAGATAATATCCATGAACAAGTCAGACATAATATCCAAGATGCTAGTGACAGAATGAAAGAGAGCTATGACATCAACGCCGAGAAGAGTGGTTACCATGAAGGCGATCGGGTTTGGTTGTATAATCCACAACGTCGACGGGGCCTATCTCCAAAACTTCAAAAGAATTGGGAGGGGCCATACGAGGTGTTGAAGCGGATCAACGATGTAATATACCGCATCAGGCGAACACCTCACACTAAGCCAAGAGTCGTACATTTTAATCGATTAGCCCCATACTCTGGAGACAATGACGAAACCGTTGACTTGCGCCGATTGGATAGCCAATACCATGAACTAACCTTCGAAGACTTTATGCAAGAGTATTCTGGTTCGAGAAAAGCTCGATTTGGGGTAACCATCGAGAAACAGCAGGATTTGTTCACGGTGCCGCCAGACTACGCGCTTGCTCATTGCGTAGCCCGAGATCTACGAATGGCCAAAGGAATTGCCTGGGAATTTAAAGAGAGATTTGGCAGAATCGAAAGGCTAAGGCAGCAGGGACCAGCAATTGGGAAGAGTCTCCAAATAATAAATGAAGGACAGCCCATATTTTATTTGGTCACAAAAGAACTGTCGAGCCTAAAGCCAACCTATCGAGCCTTATGGGAGGCCCTGACCCACTTACGCGAACAAATGTTACAGCAAGACATTCTGAAATTAGCAGTTCCAAAATTGGGTTGTGGATTGGACCGCCTGGACTGGAGAATTGTAAGGAGCATGTTGGAAGTAATCTTCCGACATACTGGTATGGAAATTCTGGTATGCAGTTACCAGCTTGAATATTCCTGTCCATCCAGGCAAGATAAGACCGTGGACTGTTATTTCGATATGACGTCGCAATGTAACAAAGGCCCTACCTGTCGATTTCGTCATCGTTTGAGGAGACCAAAGCATAACATGTTTCGGGACGAAACTTCATTTTTAAGAAGGGGGCAATGTAATGACTCATCCGCTGACGCGAGATGCGTCATCCCTCTGGATGTTTTCGCGAGGCCTACGTGAAGGCTCTAGAAGGAGTATTCACCGATATAAAAGCCGCGTCGAAGAAGGGATGAACATTCATTGAATCCTACAGTCTCGCGAAGTACACATAAATATAGTTACATAAATATAGAATACATAAATGTACTTATTGTTGTTAATAGTTAGTTTTATATTGTTATACGTTTTAAATATTAATATAGTGTGTGTGTCTAAAGTTATTGTTAGTTTTATTAAAGAACCCGAAAAGACAAACGTTACAGTATACACAATGAATTGCTAAAATACGGCGGAGAAACAATAATTGACAATATCGCATTACTCTTTCAGAAAATTTTAGATACCAAGCGTGTACCAGACGAATGGAAAACGAGCATTACAATACCAATACATAAGAAAGGAAATAAGAACAATCCTAGTAACTACCGTACCATCACCCTACTTAATACAACACTCAAGTTATTAACGAAGATATTCGCCAACAGGATCACTAAACAATACACAATAAGTGAAGAACAACAAGGCTTCCGGCAAAACAGATCAACAATAGATGCTATTTTTATACTAAGACAGATAGTTGAGAAATCAATTGAATACAACCACCCTGCCTATATGTGCTTTGTAGACTTGACAAAGGCCTTCGATCGTGTCAGACTGGAAGATGTGCTGAAGTTATTAAAAGAAAAAAAACAGCCCAGTGGATTGGTAGAGATAATTAAAGACATAAACACAAACAACAAAACTAAAATTAAGATCGAGAACGAACTAGCATCGGCAGTAGACATCAAATCTGGAATACGCCAGGGGGATAGTCTAAGCCCAATACTGTTTAATCTAATAATGGATAAAATTATAGGAGCAGTAAAAAATGTGGGACAAGGATACGGGCTTGGAAGAAAACAGATAAAAATTCTGTGTTATGCAGACGACGCAGTCCTGATCTCAGATACGGAAGACAATTTACAGCGTATGGCATACACTTTTAAAACAGTGGCGGAAACCTATAACATGCAGATATCAACCTCTAAGACAAAAACTTTAGTAGTGGCAAGGGAGCCCAGTAATTGGGGATGAGATAATCGAACAAGTTTCTAAGTTCGAATATCTAGGAATAGAAATATCCAGCTGCGGAGACCTAAGAGACAGTGTTCGAAGACAAGCTAATAGGGCGGCTTATGTTTCGGGATGCCTGAGGGATGTTATTTGGCGGAATAAAGATATGAGACTGGACGGGAAAGTACGCATATATAAGGCATGCATAAGACCAATACTTGCATATTCAATAGAAACGAGAGCCGACACAGCAGAAACAAAAAGGATGCTTAGAACAACGGAAATGAAAACATTGAGGTCAATAGCGGGGAAAACACTGAGAGACAGAATCCCGAACAATCAAATACGGAATCAATGTGCTATACACGATATCGTACGGTGGGGCAGACAGAGGAGACGGGAGTGGAACCAGCATGTAACACGAATGGATTGCGAGAGATTAGCCCGAACAGCAAGGGATCTAAAGCCAATGGGCACCAGACCACCGGGAAGGCCCTTCAAAAGATGGCGAGATAGTTGGTAGTCTACGTCACAAACATGACTGCAGCACTATGAAAGAGATCGGATAAGAACAGGCCTAAAGCCTAATATAAGAATAAGAAGATCTTTCAATCGGCAAACTTGGTCTTCGGAAGCTGATTTGCGTAAGCAGTGTGTAAATAATGTCAATAGTTTTTGTAATGTGTGCGGGGAAGTAGCGCAAAGACGTATCTTCACCGAACTTACCAGGAGCCTACGAACTTTATTTCGGAGTTAAAGTAGTAGATAAAGATAAGTTATGGGTCGCTTACATATGTTGTAAGATTTGTGTAACATTTTCAACAAGTTGGTTGAAAGGTAGAAAATATAAAATGTGTTTGCAGTATCAATGGTGTGGCGGTTACTTTTGGCTCACTAACATACTTAGGCATCGAACAACTCCAATCGTACTGTCCAGCGTCCTAATTTACCATCAGCTTTACAGACTGCCGAACATAATGAAGAACTTTCTATCTCAAAATCACCAGAATTTTGAAGTATACACGAAGAAGAATTTAAATGTGACGAATATTCTTGGAATTGCATTGACTAAAACCTGAAACATAGGATGTACCATGTCTTCAAAAATTCACTTTGTGAATGCTCATCTCGACTTTTTTCCTGAAAATTTGGATGCCATAAGCGACCAAAGTGAGGAGTGGTCTCAATGGTACTGTCATTGACATATATTTGATATATTGATGATACTTGAAAAATCAAACATCGCTTTCTGGTGAAATTTTACTTAGCGTACTATGTTATTTATTTAGCGTATGGTACTAAGCAGAAATATACACCAAAATTAAGAGTATACAACACAAATAAATTATTTATAAACATCTAAGGATTGAATATAGTCCGTGGCATTCAAACTCTCTTACAAAACGTCACAGGGGACAATCCTCAACAATATGGCGTATGGTTTGACGCGCAGCTCCGCAGTCACATTCCGGCTCAGCAACCTTGCACCACCTACGCAAGCTGTCCACGTAGCTTCCACTCTTTGAACTGACTCTGTTTAAGGCTGACCTGGGTTGACAATGCTTACGAGATAACTTTTAGTTTGGTGTCAATACAAGTAATTTTGATGATGTGCTTATAGTCAGGAGTTCCAGGTAATTTCGGATTATCTAGCTGCCTTTAGTGCTAGTACATTTAGCGCTACCAAGCGTGCACGTGTTGTATTCTAGTACGGACGTGAACTAGCTCTACACAGCATACCATGTGTTTATCCTTGTTACAAAAGATTGATTCTTGTTTACCAGTGTTATTTATGCAGATATTATTTCCGTTTCGTAAAGATTTTACACTCAAAGATTTTATTACAAGTAGTTCTTTGTCCAAATTTTATAACCTAGATATGAATTCCTCTGTACAGAGTACTGTGTTTTGCTATTACGTCAATTAAAAGTTTTGGTTTTGTATTTTTATTTTGGTTAAATTTCTAATTTCAATTTATTATTATATATTATTATATTACAGCTATTTATTTATATAACATACATGTATATACATATAGCAAATATACAATATCTATGTCCTGAGTCGTTTCGGTCCTACCTTGCTGTAACATTCGGAATGGCTCTGAAATCTTGCAAGAACGGCGTAGAAAGAAATTTTTATATTTACAATGAACATTTTACTTAAATGTCTTCTGGAGTTTTATACGATCTGCCTTTTGTATTCATTTAGGTATTTGGTTATGTGTATGCACCTATTTTATCTGTTGATATTAGTACATATCTTCTGCTTCTGCTTTATTTCAATTCTTATGTGTGTATGTCTTCCAGTTTGAAAAATTAATTCCATTCCATTTTATTTGAATTGTTCTTGTAAAGAATTACGCTAGTATACAAAAAGGTTTTGTTTAAGTATGAAAATACGTTAAGCACGTATAAAGCGTTTGTACAATATGAAACAAACATGTAAATAATTTACATATCTGTAACTATGCACATGGACAATACACCTCGTATTTTCAGCATTTACTTCTGCTTAATACATATGTTTCTGCCATTTAGGCGTCCTCAGTTAAGCTAGTGAAGCAATGTATACAAATTAATACAAACCTGTTATAAACAACTTCTTATAGGACGGAACTTGCTTGATCTATGCGGGCTATTTCAGTAAATTTAAATACAGATACAAACCAGTTGTTTATAACAGGTTTGTATTAATTTGTATACATTGCTTCATTAGCTTAACTGAGGACGCCTAAATGGCAGAAACATATGTATTAAGCAGAAGTAAATGCTGAAAATACGAGGTGTATTGTCCATGTGCATAGTTACAGATATGTAAATTATTTACATGTTTGTTTCATATTGTAATTACGCTAGTGTCCACTTCTTTTTCGTTGGATAATAAAAATGCACTTTTAACTGTAATCATTCTTTATTGAATCCAACGTTTGATGTATATACTTAATTTTGATTTTGTATTAGTGTTTGAACTCTTGCTCGTTGATGTGTTGTGGTTCGAATGAATATTTCTTACATGTTGTTAGGATGAGACTTTGGTTCTTACTGTTTTTAAAAATACTACAAGCGGGCAAAATTTGCTATTACCCCCACAAACTATTATGTAACTAATAATGAAAACCGTATCAATTGTACGGCCAGATGATGACATAATTCAAGGGAATTTTGAAGGTCTTGGTAGATGGTATCTGCAAGCAATAGTATCCGACAATATGCTTTTAAATTATGCTAATTAAGTCCTAATCTTAAACGTAGACACAAAATTTAGATTATATTCTATTCATTTTAATAAATTTTATTGCACTTCGTTTAATTAAGAAACGTTAAATTATAAATAGATAGTGAGATTAAAAACTGGGTATTGAATACGTTCTTTAATTAAATTATGAATAAAAGTAGAAATAATATAATAAAGAGGTTAATAAACTTGTAAATACAACAGATACTGATTCCTAGAATAGAGGTAAAGATTTACAATTTAAATAAGATAATTAAAATTTAGGTATACATTATTTAATTCTAAATAACTAAACTATACATATATTAAAAAAAAACAAACAAAAACAAGCAAAAATTATTGTTCTCGCGCTTAACAGTTCAAATTATGTGTTCAATTAACTAGAGAGACGAAAGAGAGACTAAAGAGAGACTAAGTAAAGAACGTTTAATATTTATTAGTGCAAATGAACTTGATCACAATAACGTCTTTCTAAAATTAGTTAGCAAAGATAGCATTAAAACATTCTGTGCGCTAAATGTCGGATTATAGTTTACCATTATGATTAGTTTATTTATAAGTAAAGTGACTCTAGAAATGTTATGATTAGATTTATAAGAAATAATGAATAAGCGAAAAACAAAGAATAGAAAAAAATTTCAAATCAATTTATAATGATTCTAGGAATAGCTTTTTAATTCATAAGATATGCAAGGCAATCACAGAATAAAAGTGAAGAAATAATTGTAAAAACTAATGCAAATTAAAACAAAAGAAAATAGTTTTCTGCATTTTATAGCAAATGGAAAACAAGGATGAAAAGTACAGCTTTGAAAAATCGTCATTTTAAATCATATATATATAGTATACGTAATAATTTGCACAGCGTACGGCTGAAAATCACTGAAAAAACCAAAAAGCTTTCACTGTATTGGTTAAAGTAAAAAAGTTAAAAAACAGGGGTGAAACTCCGCGACCCTCTGCATCAGCCAATCACATTTTGAACAAGGGGATGCAGAACCAATGATAAACATTTTAGATTTCCAAAACGTGACTCACAGTGTTGTAATATGGATGATATTGATTGATATACGATAGGTACCGGAGTTCGTTTCAAATAGTAATAAGAGATATACAAAAATATGTACTCTGTACACAATTCTCTTTTATTTTTATATAGAAATGTGTAGGTAAATATGAATTCTGCCTCCCTAAAAGAACTAAGTATATAATTTTGACATCAATTACTAGTAGATGTATTATTTTCAGAGATGAAGAACTGAAAATCATGTAAATAAGAATAGCATTTTTTAAGTTACGTATTTTTTAAAATATAATAATATTAAAGTTTCTTTAATAAATTATAGATTTATATTATAGACGTAGAGATTTACAGTTATGCATAATATAGAATATTGAACTAAATAAATAAATATACTTTAATAGCCAACAGATAATACCTAATAACAGAACAAACTGAAAAAATATAAAGAATATAATTCGTGTACATTTAAGAAAAAGAGACAATTCAAAATAAAAGTAACTGAATTACGTAAAAAAATACAGTACGTTTATTTAAATCTTATTATGTATAGTCAGACTCCCATTGAAAAGGTCACTATAACACATATCACAATTCTCACACATGTGCGACATTGGTGCTTGCTCTAACGCGCTAGTTATTGGTACACCCATAACAAAAGTCGCAGAGTGTCTAGTAGACAATCTTGCTACATTGAAATTTGTTTTTGTTAACAAGAAAGGATTGTCAATTACAATAAAAACAGTTTTGTAAAAATATAGCACTTGAAACGTCTCCTTATTACTTGAAATCATTCCACACAAGTGCTTTTGGAGGAAATAAACTTCAAACATTGATGCTGAACACGCTCCAAGTGTAAATTATGGATCAAATATAAATGGTTCGAGATGACTCATACTCTAGTTTGTTCACAACAAAAGCGTAGTATTGGGTGTTATAGAGGTATAAAACTTTAACTTGGCAACACTTTTTTAACTGGCGGCCATTTTGTCAGCCGTCAAGTGATTTATGTTTAGTTTGGTTTGGCATTTCAACATGAATAGACTGACGCCTGAACAACGCTTCCAAATTGTGCAAATTTATTTTGAAGATCATGGTTCTGTTCGAAATACGTATCGCGCACTACGTCCATTTTACGGTCAACATAATCGTCCATCAGAGCAATTAATTCGATTAACTATGGAAAGTTTTCGCACCACGTTTACTCTAAATGATAATACGCATCCACAGAGACGTCGTACAGTGCGTGCAGAAGAAGTCATTGCTGCTGTAGAGCGTAGCGTAGAGGAAGACCTGAATCAGTCTGTCCGCCATCGTGCACAGGGATTGGATATGTGTCCATCTACTTTATGGAAGATTTGGCGGAAAGATCTTGGTTTGCGTGCTTACAAAATCCAACTCGTGCAAGAATTGAAGCCACACGATCACCTAGCAAGGCGTAGATTCGGTGAATGGGCCGAAAACAAGATTGCCGTTGATACCGATTTTCATAAGCGAATTTTGTTTAGCGATGAAGCTCACTTTTGTTTGAATGGATACGTCAATAAGCAAAACTGCCATATTTGGAGTGATTGTAATCCTCAAGTGTATGTTGAGACACCGTTACATCCAGAAAAACTGACTGTTTGGTGTGCTTTATGGGCTGGTAGAATCATTGGTCCGTACTTCTTTAAAAACGATGCTGGTCAGAACGTTACAGTCAATGGTGACCGCTATAGAGCCATGATTACTGACTTTTTCGTTCATCAATTGAACAACCATGATGTGCAGGAACTGTGGTTTCAACAAGACGGCGCAACATGTAACACAGCTCGTGCCACAATTGATTTATTGAAGGAAACGTTTGGTAACCGCATAGTTTCACGTTTCGGACCCGTGAATTGGCCTCCAAGATCATGTGTTTTAACGCCGCTAGACTATTTTCTGTGAGGATATGTGAAGTCGCTAGTCTACGCCGATAAGTTCGAAACGATTGACCACTTGGAGGACAACATTCGCCGCGTTATTGCCGATATACGGACACAAATGTTGGAAAAAGTAATCGAAAAGTGAACCTCCAGATTAGACTACGTCCGAGCCAGCCGTGGCGGTCATATGCCAGAAGTCATATTTAAATTATAATGCCAGAAGATTATCTTTCGAATAAAGTAAATTTCATGTCAATTAAAAAAATTCGTCTTTGTTTTATTCCATTTCAAAGTTCTATACCTCTATAAAAAACACACTTTATAAGGACTTCAGTATGCTATAAAAATATGCTATAAAAATATGTATATGCCCGATTATAACTCCTGACACTTTAGAAGCCCGATTAGTAGCAAAAATGCTACCAATGTCTCTGAGAGCTATATCGAAAACATGCTCTTTCGTTAAGTAAACGTCATTAATAGGATTAATTTATGCAGCAAAGCACTTATCAACATTTGAGTGTAGTTTATTGAGACGTGAACAGGAAGCCACAAAATTAATAGGTGATTGTAATTTATTGCAGTCTGCGGAAATAGATACACGGGTGTATAATTTAAAATCATGGGCATAGACAAGAGACAATCAAGGCAAGAAATTCAAGAGATCATTATTAACTAAAATAAAAAGTAATGAACCTATGGTTGGCCCTTGAGGCACAACGGAAATTGAACGGAAATCAAACCATTACATATACAGGGTGTCCTTGAAATAGAAAGATAACGCATGAAAAATGGAAAGATGTAATTATACAAAATATAAATCCAAAATACTTTCCAAAAATTTCCTCTCATAAGCGAGAAAAAATGACAAAGATATTTAAAAAATGTTTGTCGCGCCACTGTACGATTATAAAAGTATCAGAGACGATATCTTAAAGTTGACCGACAATAACAAAAATAATAGTTTTGTTATTATCCATCTCATATGTTATAGCGTATGTGTGTGTGAGGTATTTAATATTTATACACATTCTGAATATTTTGAATTCATAGGCATCACGTAATACTATTTTCCGGGTTCGCGTCGTAATAAAGTTGAATGTTTTGGATTTATACTCTACATAACTACATCTTTCCATTTATCATACGTTGTCTCTTTATTTCAAGGACAGGGATATATACTATATATACAAGGTGTGTATAAATTTGCGGACCCACTACACGTGGCGACATTCTTGGTCAAATTTTGAGTTAAAAGTCCTAATCCTAAAACGATGTATCAGGCTTCCTTTGTCTTCAGAATGAATTTGACAGTAGTAATGTATTTGACTAGAACAACATTAGGCTGCCTAGTTATTGTTTTACAACGTTGTCACATGTGTTTTTCGTCAAAATAAGTTAATAAACAAATATTAAAAACAAACTTTAAAATCAAAAAGAAAACTTTAACGAAAGGATAATAACAACAACTCTTCTTTCTTCTAAATTGTAGCTCTTTCTGTCAACAAATATAGAGTAATAATGCTTATTTCAAGACTGAAAGTCCGAACTTTAGGAACCTCGTGCAAAGATATGGAGCATGGTACAACATTTTCGTATTAGGATTTTGGATTTTGGACGAAGAACATCGCGTTAGTAACGATCTGCAATTTACCATCATAATATATGTTGCTGTTATATAAATATATATCTTCTGTTTTATTTAAATATCTGTACATTTGCTTATCATGCTGCCAGTTCCGTGTTTGGATCCCTGACACGGGACAGATAGACGTATTAGTAAGTAACAACTTTAACAAAACGTTAAGGAAAAGACTTCTGATTTCTTTTATTACTAACGTATTTTGTTGAGGAAATATCGAAGGATTTGGACGACTGCGGCAATAGATTGACATGAATCTTTTCAAACAAGCTTAGACGAAGCCTTGCTGCTTGGAGACACGCATTATCTTGCTGAAAAATTGAATCCTAACCTCTGAACAGAAGGAAAAAGGTGTTAAACAATTTCTATTAAGTATAGCTGATCAGAGTACCTTTGATAGATACTTGAAGGAATCTACTTCTGAAATAATGGCGCCTTATATCATTGGACAAGTTTGGTGAAGAGATCCTTCAACAGAAAGTCTAATATGGTGCCTTCCATAAAGTCGGGAATTTCCTGTCTAAAATGCGATTGTTAATAACATATAGGTATGACGTATTTTACTACTACTGAAGCCAACAGATCTACACGAATTTTGTTTCATAGAGAAGATAATATTAGAAATTGTTGTTTAATTATTCAAACTAAACCGAAAATATGAATAAATAAGTGCTGAATTATTATAGTAATTTATTAAGTCGTCTTCTTTCAAGAGATATTCAGAAATACTATTTTTACTAGATATGAAAATATTTAGAGACTTAAGTGTACTCCAGATGCCTTTCGTGTCAGAACAGTTGAATTTATAATTCAGAAAACTTTTTCTCAATATCGATACAGTGTTTTGTATAATTTAAAACACTTGTAATTATACAATTGGCTAAATAGTCCCAATTATTACTGCTATTATTAAAGTAAAGTTCTTCCAAGAACTAGAAAAAAATGCTATGATGGACTTATGGCACTACACTGAGAAAAATATATAGTATAGATTACTACAATTGTAATACACGGTACTACACAAGATAATTACTATAATGACAACTATCGAGTAGTAATGCATTATTTTTGTTTCGTAATGTGGTTGTTTGTACAATGCAGTTCTGGTAAAATAGTATGATAAGTTGCGGTAAGAACGGTGCTATACAGGATTGGAATTTTTACTATGTGTAATAAATCCTTCCATCTTTTTTTATTGTTATCCTTCTTTTAATTTATTTAATAATTGCTTAATTAGGTTTACTTTTACTCGATCTTCATACCCTGTAGTATATTTTTACGAATTACCCATCCAGCAACTGACAACGGTAACGTCTGCTTAACTATGTTAGTTGCAATACATCTAACTTGCCTACTCTGCCGTATTGTCTGCTACTAATAGTAGGTATAATATTATTGTACAAATATCGTCTTTGAATTACCCATCAGCGTAGGAATCGTTATAGTACAAAATAGTCCCATCTACCATAATGAGAAATGAATAATTTTATTACTACAGCATCGTATTAGGCTTGTACTGCAAACCAAAATACGTCATCACGAGCCGCGCCTGATGGACATATAATCAGTATGACTCTTAATCTTAACTCGCCATTGTTTCACGGTGCCATTCTCGACTTTGTTCCAGATCATATCTGAAAAAGTAACTTAAACAATGTTCAAGATTTAAATAAATGAAAATATATGTTCAAGTTATTGAAACTTAACAAAATTCACTGGACACAGTTAAAACAATGAAAAAAAAACTAACTTACCGTACTTTATTTATCTTACGAAGTATAAACTAATAAATAAATTATAAAAACTCCTCACACTTCTATCTACGCCCATGAAGAAAGGAATTTAAGTGTAATATTGAAGTAATTGCGTCACAATTCAACGATTAAAAAACATATGTTTGGTTAACCGAATGAACAGTGCTATTCAATAACTGCGTGTTGTACTTAGCGATGTTATAGACTATTTGTATGGTCCATCATAATTTCGGCCTGATGCGTCCGTCTCTCAAATAATTATGAACAATATAAGAGCAAGTAAGGCACTTAACTAGACACCACCTGGTGGCTGAAATGGGAAGCACTTCGCCCGTGTTAAATCTGAGTGAAAGAAAAAATCTTAATAACTAATTTGTTGGGTGTATAATTGTTTGTCTCTTTCTAAAAAAACAATGCAATTGTTTTTCTGTATAAGACATTTCAAGGGTGCAAATATTGATTAAATATTGAATGAAAGAGACGATAGACCAACGGCTAGAACTGAAAATGCCTGTTAGGATGGAATAAATCTTAACTACTATGGAAATTGGACACTCCACGTGGATACTTGTTTAAGGCATTTGTTTGTAAATATAACATAGTGCAAATATTGCTTATTTTACTATCTTGTTATTATCTCTACAACAAGCAATGATGTGGGTTACTAAAAGAATTTCTTCTCGGTCAGCTATGCATTTGCTACTTGGTATTGCTTGTAAATATTCGAACATATTTTTCAGGCTTTTGGTTAACCTTTTTTCATTTTCTATTTTGTAAAAAAAAATATTTTTATTTTCAGGCATAGCAACACATCTAGTTATAAATATTAAACTGTTATATCAAACATTCTGGGTTTTATATTTCCTAACCAGACAAGCTGCGTATATATAACAAAGAAATAATATTCAATTTATCTTTGCAATGTTAATGCAAAGTGAGGAAATATTCAAAATTTTGAATTTAAGCACTAACTTATGAATTTTATAATTACTGGATAAAATTGGAAATATTTATTTAATAAATTGTTAAGCGTAACTAATTAAAAGAATAAAATAGTCGACTGTATTCATACTCAATACGTAAAAAGAATTAGAAATGTATTTTTTCGTACTTCCGGGCCTACAGTGACAACTTCACTCCCTTGTGACAGGTACTATAGTGTCACATTTAATCCCTCCGGGATTAAATATTGACGAAACTCCCGGAACGATTAAATCAAAAACAAACGAATTTAAGGGATATTTTATTGAAAAATATAATTAATTAGAATGGTAATTAACGTTAATATTCAAATTAATATTGTGACAGTTCGTCATATTGACCAGTCTTTCCTGGGTTAATGCAGCAGGTAACTGACTAGTAACAGATAGGTCCTTTTCATATTGAACTGGTGTTTGTTTCGAAGATCCTGCGGAAACAGGAAGCGAGAATGAGGACTGTGGCATAACTATAGTGGACGAATCGGCGACTTGACCAAATATTTTATCTGAAATTTTTTGTTTATTTTTAATAGACGATTCAATATATCCCTCGGCCACGTTGGAGGATTTCCATCCTCCATGTCTCTTCAGCAGGTCTATTGTTGCTCCCGAATCAGCTAACAAAGACGCAGATGTGCGTCTAAAACAATGTCCCGTATAAGACGTCGCATTTTCTAATTTCAAGAAAGCTGCTATTTGCCGTGGAAATGTACCAAACATGTTTTTTCCTACTACTCTCGTAGTACATTCTTTGTTGATGTATTGAACAAAAAATTTTGAATGAGGTGTCCCTGTCTTTCGCAATGCCACATATTTCCGAAATATCGCCACAAAACTGATGGCACTGTTTTCTGAATTTTTGATCACAAAATTTCGGTCAATTTTATTTTTGGTGTTTCTAATCGCAATTAGGAAGGAATCGCCCAAATCTCTCACATCGTCGATTTCTAAATCAACCAACTCTTTTCCACGACAAGCTCCCGCAACGCCCAAAATAAGTGCAACCTACAAAAAAATTGATTTCTTAAAATTTCTGAATATAAACAAATTTCCAAATTTACCTTAAGCATTAAATATTTATCATCCGGAGCCTCCCGTAAGAACTGATCTACCTGCTCAGACGTGAGAATTCTTGACTTCTTTGGCTTAAATCCCTCATTTCTTCTCTTCAAAAAAGCTAATAATTTTGGAAATTTACTTATATCAATATCTTCTCTAATGTTAATAACCGATTTCAGCATTGAGTAATGTGCCCAGAGAGTTGAGGCACAAACCGCTTTTGATTTATCATTGAAGTAGACTAACAGCGCATTTTCAGTAGGTTGTCTCACATTTTTTAAGCGGCACCACTTTTTAAAAGCATCGTACTGCTGCTCGTATAGTTTTCTAGATTTCGGTGGTAACAATTCTTCACCTACTTCGGCTGCTCTTTTATCAATATCAGATACACCTTCTTCACTCATGATACCAATAATTATCAATAACAATGTTTCTTTACAATGACACTAGTAATGACAATGTTTCTAAATTATAATTGTCACAATGCAATGTTACTATGGTAACTTATTTCAAAGACAGTTTATTAAATGAGTTGAAGAGAGAAAAAACTGATTGAAATTATTGAAATAATTAATAAAATCATACCGGAAGTACGAAAAGTATCGTATATACCTTGCGACTGAAGTACATTTAATCCTTCAGGTAAATTATGGCCCTCCCTGCGGTCGGGCCATAAACTTTACCTTCAGGATTAAATGTACTACTTCAGTCCCGCGGTATATAATGTACTATTATCAGCAAAAGATTACAAATATAATATAATAAAGTATAAAATAATTTCAAAAACATTTATAGGCTTCCAGGCATGAACATCACATATTCAAAAATAATTATTTCCAACCGAATGAGGCAGATTTAATAGATATATTTTTTCATTCATTCTATAAAATATTCCTAGCAAACTAAAATGTTTTTGAAACTACTTCTTGTTTTTTATTTTTAAAATAGGAATTTAATGTACGGAAAATATATCGCCATCTCTAGTGTAACAGCTTAGTTAATGTATATGTAAATAGACTAGCAATAATTACTAAGATTGTGTTGAGATGACTCTTATGTACATTTCAGAGTTCTATTTATTTGTTCGAGTTAAATTCATTTTTAGATGAACTGCAACAAAAGTGGTGTTTATATTGAATGAACTGGTCGTTTTCTGTGATAATCAGTTATCATTTTTAAAACATACTGATTTAATTTGCCGTTCAGTATCAAAAATTTTAGAACTTTTATTAAAGATACAAGGCTTTCAAAACATTAGACATACGGAAACGATTTTGTCTTTTTGACGCTAAATTTCTGATAAATATCAAACAATATAGAGTCGATTCCCTTGATTTGCCCTCCCATTTGTATTTTCCAATACCATTTCAGCTGATCCAATTTCTTCGAGTTCCTGTGGTAATAATAAAATACTTACAATTACAGAGTTAAAATTTAGCAAAGACGCAACTAATAATCAATTTTAACATGTTTAGTTGCGTCTTGCTAAATTTTAACTCCGTAATCGTAAGTATTTTATTATTGGCACATTCATTAATATATTGTGGGTTTTGTTAATCGTGTAGGATCTCCTGAAGAAGTAACCAATGGTTACGAAACATTAATGAGTTTTTTATTTGACAGACTGCTTACCCGTTCAATTAGTTAGTCACTAATATAGTACGGTCGATAATGCTTACAAGTCTATATATGTATATATTTGAATGCACTGTGCTTATTATAATATTTAATTTGTTCTGTAAGCGATGTGAACTCTGGGACAACAGGAATGTTATTATGAAAGATTATTAAATTTGAATTTAGACGTAATATTATTACGTCTTAATTAAGATTAATAGATTTCGTAAGTTATATATTAAAGTTAAACTTATAAGTACAGATATCAATTTCCTGAAACGGTGTAAAAGTAACAATGTTTTTCCTAAATTCATGAACGTAAATGTAACGACAAATTGTAGAAATAACGATAAAGTCATTTCATATGCAAAAATGAAATGGTTGAACCTAGAAATGAAATATATGTACAGTAAACTTAGTAAATTAGAATTAGAACTATATAATTTGCATTTAAAATTAACTAAAATCATGAACAATAATGAATTCGAAGAGTGGTGTAACTTTTATAGGAAAATTACGGAAATTAAAGACCATAAATTAAAAAAGAAATGTTTAAAACTTAATAAGAAATTCAGAAAGTTATGCCCACCAAAAAAGGATATTAATAGAATTCCTATAAAAGAAACACTAGTGATCAACCAATCATCCGAGAATTTTAGTGATGTAGAAATAGATTTGTTAAACAAAGGTTTAAAATACTGTTTGCCAAGCCGTCAGATTCCTATGGAACAGGTGATTGCAAGTATCGAAACTTCGATTAAGTATTTTGAACAAGGGCCAAAAAACTTTATTCGAGAAGCTTGTAAAACCCAAATCGATAAGAATTTGCAGCAGCACAAACAGAAGTCGGTCAATAAAGAATGGAATATCATTAAAACTCTTAAATCGAAGGACTGTTTTTACCTAAAAGCAGATAAAGGGAACAAGTTAGTAATTATGGACAAAACCGACTATTTTCAAAGAGTAAAAAATTTAATTGCCGAAGGTCCGTATGTAGAAATTAAGAGAAACCCGTTACCTAAAATGATTAGTGACACAAAAGACGCGATTAAGAAATGTCCAATTTTAATAACTTCTACCCAAAAGCATAAATTGAATGTTAGTAATCCTGTAGTACCAAGAATGTATTGTTTACCGAAGATACATAAACCAGGTAACTCGATGAGACCTATAGTTTCAGGTATCAATTCACCGACTTACTTGATTTCGAAATGGTTAGTGAATGAATTTAAAAGTTTACCCGTAAAACCAGAAAATTTGTCACTCAATAATTCCTTAGAATTTGTTAAATTAATTAAAGATTCTGAGCTGGAAACCGGGGAAATTTTAGTTTCATTCGATGTAACGTCTTTATTCCCCTCGGTACCTATTCCAGAGACTATGAAATATTTAGAAAGCTTGCTCCACAAGAATAACATTGAACCTTCAAAAATAAAAGAATACATGAGATTGACAACTCTGTGCATGACGCAAAATTGTTTCCAAGTAGGACAAAAATTTTATGAACAGAAACAAGGCACAACAATGGGTAACTGCCTATCTCCTTTCATAGCCAATTTATTCATGAGTCAATTTGAAGTAGAATTTAAAAATAACGCTAAATATTTCCCGAGAGTCTGGATTAGGTATGTAGATGACATTCTCGCGATTTTTGATAAACGGAAATTCGAATTAGACATGTTCGTTAATCAATTAAATTTGAAATTTCCGACGATTAAATTTACAGTAGAAAAGGAACACAATGGTAAGATACCATTTTTAGATACTTTACTGATTAGGAATAAACATAAAATAGAAATCGATATTTTCCGGAAAGAAACCAATGTTAATAGATTCATCACCGCGGATTCAAATCATAGTTATCAACATAAGACAGCTTCCTTTAATTTCTTAGCCAATCGGTTACTAAATTTTCCGTTAACAAAAGAGAGATATGAAATAGAACTGGATATCATTAAAAATATTGCGACATACAATGGCTTTGACATAGAAATAATCAATAAATTAATTAGAAAAACAAAAATAAAAAATACAATCCGCGAATCAACAAGTTTGATATCGCAAAGTAACCAGGAGAAAAAGTACATGTGTTTACCATACCACCCCGTCACGAAAAACATTAATAAAGTTGTGAAAGAAAGAGGTCTCCAGGTTGCCTTTCGGTCCGAAAATACTATCAAAAGTCTCCTAGGGAATACGGAAGATAGAGTTAATTCTAATTCGAAATCAGGTATATACGAAATCAGTTGCGAGGATTGTAATTTGAAATATATAGGCCAAACAAAACGACCAATAATAACCCGTTTTAAAGAACACATATCACATATTAAATACAATAGACCGGATAAATCCAACGTTGCCAACCACTCTTTAAGTACACTACACAATGTGTCGATTACAGGGTTGAAGCTGGTCAAAGGAATTAATAAACCCCACGAACTTGATGCTTATGAAAGTATACATATCGCGAAGAATAAACAATATTCCATGAATAGCGATAAATCACCGATTGCTTTCAGTTGTCTCTTTTCATTTGTATTACCATAATTGTGTCATCGTCGTTTTAAATTTGAAGTTATTAGGACATGTTTAGTGCCGTTCCCTTTAGAAATGGAATGTTTGTCGGTCCTTCGGTCGAGATATTTCAACTCGGACATTAAACTGATGTGAATGCCTTTCCCTAAGAAGTAAGTGTTTTTTCGATATTTTCGTAGTTTAGATTCGCATGTTAAATTAGTCTATACGTGGACGCGGTGTAAAGTAGTTGTTGCGTGAGCGGTTTTCTAGCTTTACTGTGCCCCATGTGCGACTTTTTAATTAGTGGTTTTTACCTACTGATGATGACAACTTAGTTGTCGAAATACGTATTTAGGATACGATTAATAATTGTAGTAAGGGGTACCTTTTTTAAGTAATATTATTGATAAATATTTTTTTCCATTTTGTGTTTGTAATGAACTCATTGTGAAACCCACCATTTTGATACGCTTTTTTTCGTTTTTCAGTGCTGGCGTTGTTCGAACACAGGAATAATTATATTGTTGCTGTCATTTGATTTTAAGAACTTAAGTACATTTGATTGACAGAAATAATATACGTAAAAGAGAAACAATATATATTGTATTCATTTTACAATAAAATATATTAGTTTCTGTCACTCATGTTTATATTTTTAAATAAAATATCAAGAAATGTTAACGAAAATTAATAAATAATATTTCCCGGAGAGCTACATTTAAATTTGACAATATCAAGTATCAATGTGACCAACTGCATACTTTATATAAAAACAAAACAGATTTTTCAAATTAAATAATTTCAATTTATTCATGTAAAAATTGTATAAAAAACTCGTTTCATAAGTCCTTTTGTCGCATTAGTTCTTTCGCAAACTCGTGCAACAAAATGGTGCCTTTTGAAACTTGCGTTTTAATATACTATTTTGTGTCTTAAGTATTGGCGCCGCCTATTAATTCGTAAGGTAACGTTTTAATAATATTATACATTTTCGCTTTCTGAATTAGTTTATGACAAATTTCGCCTAACTTGGCCACGTAATTATGTAGAAACCAACCACTATTTTCTTCGTATTTTTTGATTCGCTCAGAGATTCTTTTAAAATAAAACCAACGACAATTAAGTTTATATTTTAATAGTAATATGAACATTTTTACACACACATTTATACCAAAAAATATCGCTTTCCAAATTTAAACTAAACAAATTATTGAAAAGAAAAATTGAACAATGGAAGATTAAATAGAGAACATATAGGAATATTTAAATTTACTGGGAATAATATTAAAGCTTTTCCCTCAGCAGACATAAGATTTCATCCAAAGACGTAAGTAATTTCGTAAATATTCGTAGTACAAAGGTACCCACTCAAATTTCAGTATTTTTTAAATAATCAACATTACAGAAATGGACAATAAAACAGCATTTATCTTTTAATTTACGGGGAAACGATGTATAAAATTCAAGCTCACATTCACTAAGAATTTAAAAAAAATAGAAAAAAAAACAAACAGAGAATGTAATAAATAAATCTAATTATAAATTAACACTAATTAACAAACAACATAAATTAACAAACTTAATGTTGTACATTGTACATACTAAAAAGAAATAATCGTTGTTATATACTATTGCATGTGTTTTTCTGTAGATACGTCTATTACATGTCAACTATTTATATAACTTATTTTTACAGAAAATTACATATGTATGTGTCTGTAGGTATTAAAAATACAGTGTTTTATTTTATTGTTGTATAGGAAAAAAGCATTTTTCGTGTACATTTTCCTCATTTGTTACATAGATAAAAATATATATTTATATATAAACTCTGTTAAATTCTTAAGTATACTCGAAGTTGAAGGAAAAAGTTTGAGACCCAACAGCTATAATAGCACTGGAAACGGAATTTTTTTAAACTATATACACAAACGTTTGTCAAGAACGGTGCTGCGTTTACGAAAATCTTTGTAGGTACCCCTAATTTAAAATATGTGTACAAACGATTAAGTACAAACTGAGATTAGACTATATAAACGAGTTGTTTATTAATGATAACAATAAAAATTACGTAATACTGTTGAAGACAAGGAAATTCTAAAATTTCGTTCGTCTGTAAATATAGAAGCGCTGAAAATTCCATTTTTGAAATACGAGAGAAACGAAACCAAAATTCACATATGTATATCTAACACAAGCACCTTTTTATACACACTTATTTAATAATTGAGATTTTTCTTTACATATACACATATTAATAAGTAATTATTCTATGCAATGTAATCAATAATTTTATTTGGTTTACAATATATTTGGATATTTTCAATCGAAGACAACTTTTAGCGAAATTTTTTATACAAATAGTAGTCTAGCTGTAATATACAGTCTTTTTCGTGAGATACCGTTTATAACCGGTTGCTATTAACCAATTTTACTTTTCATATTGTTTGTCTTGGTGATCCCATGTAATTATAAACTGAAATTAAATCTAGGAGTAATGGAAAAAATTAATTAATTAAAATCTTGTTTCCGTGTTTAAAGCATCTGCAAATGATTTTGTAAATTATGTCATATTGTAATATTTATAGTCAGAGGAGGATTTAAATAATATAGTATACTGTTCTAAATAATGAATGTGGACAAATATAATTATATTTTGTCTGTTTTTTCGTGTAAAAAGGAACGTTGAATAGTGAGTTTGTTAATATACTATTAACCAAACTATTATTAACATTTAAAATAAAATCATTGGAAATATTATGATTAACAATATCAGTATATTGTCCCACATAATTTAAGGCTGTTTCAACATTTTAATATCAGATTATAAATAAGGAGGCCTTGCTCTTCGAAGAGGTAGATAACTGCCTGTATTTAGAGTTAATGTGTTCAAAATTATAAGAAACTAAATTTTAATATGTTTAGAAGTGTTGTTGCACCCCCTGTGGCGATAATTCTCTCATTGTTATTGTATACTGCAAATAGGTGAACCGTATCCATTCATTAACAATGAGAGAATTATCGCCACAAGGGGCTTATTACTAATTGAAGCTATTACTTAATGACATTTTATATTATATATTTATATTTCCGGATACACTATAGACTCTGAGGAATTTTTTCAGGGTGGTTGATTTGACTTTTATTATTATGCGATGAGAATGCCAAAGGTTAGGGTTATTACTGTTACGACTTTTTTATATTTGATGTTATAAAAAAAAACAATCTTTCAAAGAAGTAGATTTACGTGCGTGTAATAATAAAAACAGAATAAAAGTAAAAACTATATAAATAACATAAACAATAGACTATGGAAATTGCAAGAAACACTAAACTAACCTAATTTAAACAAAACTGTCAATGACAGGAAAATAAATTAGGTTGTACCTGACAGTACTAGCTGAGAGTAAAGATCAGGGATGTGAGGAGCAAGGAGCTCGTGTAATAGTTCACATATTTTCCGCCGGTCAAATAGAATTCATCGCGCTCTAGGAGTGCTGATAGACGATGAATGTAATGAGACTACAAAAATAGACTTCAGACTGACAAAGAGTAATAGATGTACAGGGGAATTATAATAATGTATTTAAATCGAAAGAAGTATCAAACAAATCCTGAACCGAGACCAACTCTGACATATGGTTGCGAATTATAGATAATGAATAAGAAGGTACAAGAAAAATTGGAAATCTGGGAGAAATATAATTCTAAGGAGGACATTAGGTGGGGGAAGACGACAAGGGAAGCATGGGAGAGACGAACGAATGAAGAAATGTGCGTTTTAGATTGAGAAGCTCCAATAACACAAATGCGCCGACTCCAATGGCTCGGTCATCTTGAGTGATTAGAAGACGACAGACTGATAAAGAATATAGAATTTGGAAGAAAGAGCCACAAGAGAAAAGAAGGAGTGGAGACTAAACAAAAAATGGAGAAATTCTGTTATGGAAGAGAGGGAACTCGAGAATTGGAGAGTGCTGGTAATAAACAGAAAGAAACGAAACCACTTTGCTAAACAATGGGAT
Organism: Melolontha melolontha; assembly: GCA_935421215.2. NCBI lineage: Eukaryota > Metazoa > Arthropoda > Insecta > Coleoptera > Scarabaeidae > Melolontha > Melolontha melolontha. The sequence goes on along the minus strand of OW285237.1, from coordinate 157,898,061 downwards.
TAATACGCATGTATATATAAATAAATGTGTGTATGTGTGTAATATAATAAAATAGAAATGATAGTATGTACCATCTTTTGTAACCGGTTATAAATGCCATTTCTGGAAAAAAGTTAATAGTCAACGAAACTTTAGTCTGCTCCAACACACTATTAATCAATTGTTGTAACCTGACAGTTTCTTACGATCTAGCTATTGGCACTTTGTTACTATTATAGAAATTTTGTTTTTGTTTGTTTTATAGACTTTTAGCGTTTGTTGTTCTGTTATAATTAGCTAAATTTGCATTACATAAGACTAGAAGAGCCTACTTTAGGAATAAATGTCTTTCCAGTAATTAATAGGATATATTGAACGTTAGCAAATGCTCGGTTATATGTATCATATCTTAGGTTGCATTACAAGAAATATGATAAATGTTTATAAATGACGTTGTAAGCTAATATTTTAGTTTAAATTACATTAAAAATTCTTTGGCACTAATAAAGAAAAAGTATAAAAATCCATAGTTATGGTTGGTCAAATTATTAATTTATTTTTTTTCCTAATATATATAATTTTGTTTAAATGATACACTTTTTTTCCGAAAATTTGGCATGCTGTTGCAATTATGATTATTAGGTATATTATTATTTATGAATATTATCATTACAATTTGTTTAAGCTTGTTATGTACATGTGCTATTATGCACCGACCCTATTGAAATCATCTTGTGTTACAACAGAGAAATGGTGACGTACTTCTACATAGCGCTCTACATAGATCATATTACGATTACTTAGTGGAATTTGAATTTTCAAACAAAATGCGTATCAATTATTTAATGTTTGTATCTTATTTGCCGTGTTTGTTAACAAAACGTGTTATGATAATTAAATTTACTTTGTAACTTTATACTCTGTCTCTATATATAAAAGGAAATATTCGTATGTGTGTCTGCTATATACTAAATTACTGGACCGATTTATGTGCGATTTCTTGCAGAATGCGCGCGTTGTTCAGAAAAAAAGTTTAAAGCTATTGAATCTCCATGATTTGACTAGCAGAAAGAAAGTTAAGGACCTAATAATATAATATTAATAGTAGCAGTACTATTATTTAAATGTGAATGACGCCACGAGACAGTTATTCTCACATTGAAGTTCGCGAGGTAAGAAATGCTATCATGCATGTATAGATGTAAGCTCGAGTGCTGTTGTTTTGACAACATTTTGACAACACTTATAAAGTGAAGGTTAAACATTGTATGTCCAAGAACATTGCAATAAGTTTAAAACACAACAGTAATAATGTATATGTAAATATCTAAAACAGACAAAACTGCTTTATCTACACACAAACTACAACGCGATCACCATTTCGATTTTGAAAACACACAGATAATTGATAAAGAACAACACACATAATTTTAACTAAATATAAGTGATATAAATCTGTCAATAGTGTTCATTTAATCTATATATACCAATGTATACTCAAATTTAACATTGCCGGGTTTAGCTAGTAGTTGTATAAGTACTGTTTTTGTTTGTGAGTCTATTAAACTCGTTACTATTAAACTACTTCCGGATAATATTATTATTTTGTAATAATAACAATTGTCTCTCGCGGTGGCGACAAAACAGCATTATATTTCGTAATCAACTACAATTTAGACTAATTATGTTTTCATATATTTGAATATACCACGAACTCATAAATAATCTCGTACTCGTATAATGTGCAATTTAATAATGTGAAATCCGTGAATTTGTTCAGTATTAAATATTTTATTAGTAGGGATACAACCGAACATAGTACATTGGAGGTATGATATAACTGTGTTTTAAATTATTTTTTTAAAATGATCAAAATCAACATGATTGGAGTATAGTAGACGTGTCTACGAGGTATAACAGCAAAATAATAATGTTCTTTTACAGTATAATCTGATTGCAATGAAGTTATGCATAATTTCACACGTACTAATCAAGCTTGTTTGTATTAAATTTATTGCAAACTTCGAAAACTTGTGGTAATACCAATTTTATAATGTTAAAAAGAAATTATTATTATTATTTCGGAATTTGTTCTGAATTTTAATCATGCAACTAACATACATTACTCTTTTATTATCTTTTAATATACATACAATAAGCGGGGCCATACATAACAACAGGGAATAAATAGCAAACAGAAGTCATTTGTTGTTCGATTCCTAGTTAAATTGCGATTGTGTAGAGAGATTAAGGAAAAACTATAATCAAATTATACTTTCAAGAACATTCTCTGCATGGTATTTATAATGCGCTCGAAAATAGTTTTGCGAAAACAACCTTCTCTCTGTAGTTTAAACCGCGTTATCAGTGATTTTGAGAAAATTAGTTCCGTTTCTTTTCAACAGCATAAAAGGCATAGGAAAATTAATTTAAATAATTTTAACGAACAACGCATTTTACTGATTTGTGCTTCTGTAGAAAATCTGAACCAAACAATCAAACAAACTGCAAATCAATTTGATATTTCTGACAAAAGCGTCCTTAAGGTTTTGAAAAGTAAGAAGCACCGTACATAGAAAATATGAAAGACCCAGGAAATATTTCCTGAATACCATTATAAACGTCAGAAATGTTGTTAGGTAACAAGAGAATAATTTGGTTGAAGTGGAAGTCTTATTAAAAATATTGTATTTACTGATAAGTCAACAATTTCTTCATCATCATCCAAATACTGATAGCTGATTGATACTGATATGAATCAAACCACAAATCCGTGTCTGACCATCTTCGTATCAAAGGTATGTTCTTGTTTCAGGCCTCGCTTACTGTATGTCCCAATAACTACCAATACTAAAATTCAATATACAATACAGACTTATTTAAGATACAATTTGAATAATATTATTTTCCAAACTAAAACTCGAGAAAACTAAAATGAAATAAAAAAGTTCATTCTTAAGAATTACTTTTAAAATTAGTTGGGAGACTATAAAGAATATCGTGTTGGAACAAACTCTAATTGACTAAGGAGATAGTGCATACTATATCGTCCTAAAATAATGTTATTAATAAGGTTGCTCGAGAGATTGTATAAAAAATATCGCCGAAAGTAATTTTGGAAAATCCACTGGATACGGTTAATATGTTCTGCAGTTATATTTCGTATATTTCACAGACTTTTTCAGACAGCATTTTTTGAACATTAATAATTATAAAATCTACAATTATATATTGTACATACGTCCATAATATCAACAACAAAAGAAAAACAATAAGAGAACATTAAAAATCTTTCATATACGATCGTACTCTATATAATACATAAGCACTAGAGACATTCAAATTTTATAACGAAATACGCAAAAATTCCTTTTCAGATTTTATTTAACATTTTTTGCCTATTTTAATTTATCGTATTTATACACAAAACACGGCTGCGTTATCAAGTTACTTATATTACTATGTATTTATAATGATATATAAGTATATATTGCTTCATTTCAACCTAATTTTGTATGTAGTTTTGTGATCAGTCTGAATAAAAAATTCGGTCGTGTTCGTTTCTGAAAAACATTCAAATAATCGGGTTCTTAGCAGAGGCTATATTTTATAGATCCAAAACTTTTAGTCTTTATATCTATTAAAAATAAATCGTATTTCGTAAAATATTTTAATTTTTCGATTAGAAACCACAAACTATATATTATTTAAAGAAATTTAGTTAACATAACAGATTTTTAACGAATTGAATATATTTTTTATTATTATAATTGTTATAAGATATCATTTAAGTTAGTAGTTTCTAACCTGTGGGTCCTGGCACCCCAAGGAGATGTGCTGGTGGAATGTTGCCAATTAATTTGAATAGCGAATTTCAACATATAAATATTTAGATGCGAGACCAACCATTACACTAAACATGTATGTCATAATTTTTGGAAATATAATTTGCAAAAAATTTATTTCATGTCTTTAAAATATAACTGGAGTCGCGAATTACAGGGAAAGTCAGTAATTAAGTCACAAATGCATACAAGCACAATGTAAAGTATAGTATACAGCATAATGCGTGATCGTTTCGATTTCCCGAAAGTGTGCGCACGTTGGCTCCCCCGACAACTGACCAAGGTACACAAAAATCGAATGGGCCTGTCCTCGCAACATATTTTGCAGTATGTTGTTGAAGGTGAGGACATGCTTGACAGAATAATCATTGGTGTTGAATATTGGGTGCATCACTATCAACCTGAATCAAATCATGCGCCAATGCACTGAAAGCATCCTTCCTCACCCACTAGCAAAATTCAAGGTTACACCTTCAACTGGTAAAGTCATGCTTACACTGTTTTGGGATTGGAAAGTAGTGAGACTTGACGGGTTTACAAAAAAAAGAAGAAACCGAATGCTCAGTCATACTCTTACTGTTTTTTTCAAGTTTAGAACTGATATTCGGAGAAAATGTCAAAGCCTAGTGCGTAGAGGTATCCTGTTTCATCATAATAATACGAGACCTCATATCAGTGCTACAGCATCCACTTACTTTAGAACCCAAACTTAGCCCCAAGTTTCATCTGTTTGGTCCACTAAAACAACATCTTGGAAGCAAACACTTTGTGCAGATGATGACGATGTTCAACACGAAGTCCTACTGTGGATGAGATAGCAACCCAAAGAATTTTACGCAGCTGAAATTAGGGCGCTGTTAAAACGATGGGATAAGTGCATTAACATTGGTGGAGAGTATGTTGAAAAATAAAATTGTTTCCAAGTGATATCTTTTGTGCCTTACTTACTGACTTACCCTCGTATTTGGGGCCCTGTAATAGAGGTCGCTAATAGAAAAATTTTGGGAAGCCATTAATTTAGAAATTTATTTACCATTATCTTTTTAAATTAAAAAAAAAATTACCTCTTAAATGAATTATTTATTCCATTATTAAATTTTTACAATTTTAAGATTATTACGTATATATGTAATATTGTCATAAATATTAGATATTTAATAATTATATCGATGAGTACTCTAAACTGTAGGAAAACTATTGCAGGTGTTCTTTTATTCGAACTTCCAGAAATGACGACATTAACGATATGTGGTAGTCAAGTGATAATACTTCCGTCATTCTTATGTATATATATATATATGAGATCTGTTTTTACATAATTATATTTGATTTATTATCAATATAGTTATTATAAAGCTTGCTACATATCGGAAAATTATAATTGATGTCATTTAATATATCATAGACCATAGTTTGACATACATATATATTGTTCCATTGGAAAATATAATTTATAATACAAATTATTTATTTATTGCCAATCTACCCAACAAAAACTACAACAACTATTATAGCAACATATGTGGTTGATACCACTCATCATATATAAAACAGGTTAGGGCATTGAAAAATCTTTAATGGCAGAATTTAGGTAAGCTGGCAAAACTAGTGGAGATTCTATGTTAACGAACTAAAATTGGGATATGTGACCTTTACATCAAGAAAAGAAACTTATTCGCGTGTTACTCTCAATAACCTACAACTGCAAGAATTCCAGGATGTTAAATATCTAGGAATTTATTTAGAGAGGTGCCTAATTTTGAAAAAACGTGTTTTCAACAAAAGAAAATAGCTTGATATAAAATTCAGAAAATTGAACTGGTTAACAAACAGACAATAACAACTGAGACTAGAAAGTAAATTATTAATTTATGAAGGAATCATTAAACCTGTATGGACATATTAAAGCTTGCAGTTACGGGGCGCTCTCGGTAAATCCATGATATAGAAATCCTTTAGAGATTTTAGAATAGAATTCTCAAATAAATTACCTATGCTTTTTAGTACGTTCCAAATAAAATCGTCCACAGGGGTCTGAAAGCGAAGACTATACAAGAAGCAATACACAAACCAGCATCAAAAATTGTGAAAGGCTTAGTGTACATCCAAATGTCTTGGCAATAATATCTTGTGAAAATGAGGTGTGTCGTTTAAAATGATTTAGAAGCAAAGATTAGATTAGGTTTTAAATTCTAGTGTAACATAAGCATTTTGACCATATAGACATAAAAATATTCTTAAGATAGTACTACAAAAGAAGAGCCTCAGTGGAAGAAATTTTGATAAGCCCGTTTGGAACTATAACACATACTTAATGTTCTACCTCTGAATAGGTTGTATAGTTGCATGGTCACAATAACAAAAATATTGCAACACTTATTAGAGGATTCTAAATAACAAATGTTTGTTGTTCCCTAGACTATAACTAAGTGAGATATTATTATATGGACAAGTTAGTGTCGGAGTGATAGGCAACCAACATAAAGTCGATCAATATTCTTTAGCACTTCCTTTACTGGAATTGCAAACTCATAAAATTTTATTTATTTTACCAATATTATTTCTCATTTTCCCTTCATTGTCATTACTTTGGCCTTCAAATTTTATTTAAATATCTGATGCGACTGATTTGAAATGTAGATTATTATTGAATGCATTACGTTCTTGGCTAAATGCATTTTAATTGAATTGATAATTAATTAATTGAATTTTAATTTAATTTTGATTTCGCTTAGTTTATTTAGAATGTAGTCTATATTGATTTATTAATTCAATAGAACTTCATTCAGTTTAATATTTCCAAACAATATTCAATAAAAATTTATTGCTTATTCAGGTCCAATTTAGTTACAATTAATGATTTTTATTTCAATTTATGGTAGAATGATTAAGGATTTCGACAATATTTTGTAATTCTTTACTACCAAGCATGGAGTCTTTTTCATAATTAGTAACCCCGATCTATTAATTTTGGAATAACTAAATATTAAACAAAAATATCTTAAAATTTTATTTACGCAGTATAAATTCATTTAATATTTCATTTTAAAATACATTTGGTTGTGGTATAAGTTTCAAAAACTAAACATTTTATAATAATTATCCTTTTTGAAAATAATTCATCAAAGTTTGCATTTATAATATTGACACGCATTTCCTTAACCAAACTTATTGCTCAAAATTATTGAATTTAGAATATTGTACTATTTCATCGAAAACTAATTTGAATCATACTAAAATCACGTATGGGTTTTGTCTGTTTTAAGTAATTTTTAAAATGACTTCTTTGAAGGTTTAAAGGAGATTCCATATGGATCAGATTTGGTCAATTTAATCATTTCTAAAGCAAATTGTCAGTAATTGTGTTTTCGTTTTCTAAATAAATTAGTATGTTCTTGTAATATGCAGATATTGTTATAGAAAAATAGTAATTTTAAGACGTTTGCCAAAAAAGTCCCCCAAAAAATTAAGTGGTTGTAAAAGGCCTGAAAATTTAAAACAGTAGAATTGGAAAATATGTTACTGGATCCTTTAATTATTGAAATAATGTAATAAATCTGTTAATATATCATGACAAATGTACATTGATTTTAACAAATAAAAGAATTATGTAACTTTCCATTAAGTTCAAATTTGGCGTGTCTGTGCCTTTGTTAAGACTATAACGTTGGTTTTATATGTTTTAAGAATAGTCAGAATCTCGAAGAAGCCGACTACCTATTTATAATTTTACTCGAAACCACAACTTAAAAAACAAACTCACTTAAAATTTTAATTAAAATTTAGTATTATTCCTAAATATTGTGTTGTTTCTTAATACTTATGAAAGAACATATTTAAGAGAGAAACATAAAAAAAACACATTCTGAAGACTTGGGATTTGAGCTATTTAAACATTTTAGAAATACTAAAGCCTGAAATATATTGAATAAAATGTGCATACTCAACCATACTCTACCATACTCAAGTGTTTATAAACAAATCTTGCTCAATGCTCCTCTCTCTAGCCATTTTTTTGTTGATCTTCTATTTAGTACTTCAAATAGATATATTCGAAGTCTATTGAGGTATATCTCTACCTCTCTTGGCTTTCATCCTAGTTTCAACCTTTTTGACAATTCTGTCATCTGACATCCAAATTAAGTAATCTAACTACTCCAACTGATGTTATTCCACTGTTTCAAAAATTGACTCTATTTCTAGATCTATTCACACAACTTCGTTCTGTATACTATCTTTGCTGGTAATTCCTCTAACTTTCCTTAGGTATATATCATTTCAAGGGCCTGTACTTTATTTTTAGCGACATCACCCAACTTTCAATTCCAAATGTTAATGTCGGTGAAAATATCGGAATATACACCACAATTTTAGTTCAAAATGAATCCTCTTTTTGATTTAAAAATTACTTGTTAAATACATGAACAGATGTTTAACAGATTCCAGATATTCCAGCTTCAAGTCCGTTTCTGTTCTTTTCTAGCTAGTAATTTCCATTTCAAGATATTTGAACGAGTTGGCCTTTCCCAATAATTTGCCTTCGATATCTACTTTAGGTACTCCTTGTCTTTCATTCTCTGTATATACATACACCCTTAGTTTTACTTTTTCACTTCTTTGTTCACAACGCCCATTTGTATAGTAATTAAATAGGGGTCAACACACCTCCTTTTATCAGACATTCTTTGGATTTCAAGGTGTTGTGATATCATATTAGCTGTTTTAACATATATTAATGTATATTGTTTTTATAAAAACTCTCTTACTAATGACTCTCAGTATTAATTTTCTTGGAGCATTATAGAAAGCTTTTTCCAGTTCAGGAAGGGTTAGACATCCCTCTCTACTTTGAACAATTCGTTTTTCAATAACTTGTTACTATTTTACCATCTGGTATTGTGTGATAATTTTAAATTTTCATTTTGTAATTTAAGCATACTTAAGGATTTACGAATATGAGGAACTTCATAGAACCAGAACCTATATATGGAATCGTTAAGTAGTCTTCTAGAAGGGAGATCTAGTTATAGCTAGAAAGGGAACATAAAAAGAAATGGAAGCAAATAGAATGTCAACTCCATACTAAGACACTAATAGGAGAGCTGGATGCTGGATTTTCAGACAACCTAGTCAAAAGCTATAGAAAAAGAAATTAAAATTATCACCGGCTTCATAATGGGATATTGTTCTTTAAGGAAGTATCTATACTGAATAGGGTTGGTCAGAGAGTTTAGGTGTAGGAGATGTGAAAAGTAGGAGGATCCTTCACGTAATATGTACCTGTAAGGGGCACAGGCAGAAACATCTTTCGGCAAAGATCTATTGGATTGTACGGGGGTATTGAAATTTCCCCTGAGGAGATTAGTAGATTTTATCGAGGATACAGGGCTGGATACAAAGTGGAATGTGGAGATCTATTTGGGGTGGTACAAAGGTAATTATGCTCAAATGCTTCTACCCTGAAAAATCTGAAAAAGGAAGAAGGATGTCTACAACAACAAATTCCTTTTATTTTAGTTAATGAAGATGATTTATACAGCGACATACGGAGGGACAGTTTCTATAGAAATCTAATTCATATATTTATCGCCAAACGTCAATAGATGCATGCATTATCATAGTGATTTGAGGCAGTAAAGTAACACTTTATCTTACTGTAAAAATCAAACACTTTACCTGCCGCTAATATCTATCAGCATACCCACAACTGTATGGCATTAGTCAGAAATCGTTTGTCGCTGTCACGGCTCCAACAGTAAAAGTTTTATCTTGAATTATTTATAGAAAATAATGGAAGAAGACATTTAGTGCACGCCGCCTGAAATTCTGAAAAAGTCGTTAGAGACGTCTTTCGAAATTCTACCACAAAAATCAGTCAAAAAATACAAATACAAAAATACAAATATGGAGTGGTGCAACAAATACGCATACGGAATTAAAAAGTTTAGTGAACACGATTTACTGGCGTATTTTTCCGATTTATCGAAATACTATTCTCCTTCTTCGGTGTGGTCCTATTATTCCATGGTGAAAGCAACTCTTTTAGCAAGAAATGACGTTGATATTAGTAAATATAAAAAACTTCCGGCTTTTTTAAAACAAAAAGGAAGAAATCATATTCCAAAAAAGTCCAAAACTCTTTCACAAGAAGAAATACTTACATTTTTAATAAATGCATCGTATGAAATCTACTTGATGATGAAAGTAATTCATGCAAACCTTTCAAAACCAATTTGTTATGAATGTAGTAATTATTTTAGATTTGCGTTGTGTTTGGCATTGCTGGGGCTTTACGTAATGAAGAACTTTTGAATATAAAAGTAAGTGACATAAATGCATAAAGAAACAATTTTGGTTGTTCAGATAACTAAAACAAAGAACAATAGGACTCGATTGATTGTGATCCCTACAGCATTTGAAGGAAAATTAAAATCCGTAGAATTATTTAACAAATATTTAGCTCTGCGTCTTAAGCAGACGCCCCACAACCGACTTTCTTAACTTATAAAAATGGAAAATGCACAGTCCAGCCAATTGGAATCCATACTTGTGGAAGTGTACCAAGCAAAATTGCCAACTATCTACATTTTCTAGAGCCATCACTTTCTGCGGGACATTGTTTTCGTCGAACGTCCGCTGACGCAGACGGCAGTAAGGAAAATTTAAAATGCCACGGAGGGTGGAACAGCGACACGATTGCAGAGGATTGTTGAGGAATCTGTGCTCAATGAAATGAAAATTGCAAAGACGATTTTAGGTGAAAGTCAAACTAACAGCGTAGTTACCAATGATGATTCTACTAATGGTTTACAAGTTATTAACATAGATAATAATCATCAAGCATGTTCAATTGAAACTTCTTCCACTGCAGGAATTAATTTTTATAATGGGCAGGTTGTTCGTTTACTTTTAATATATCAAGTAATAAGTAGATTTGTTTTTTATTGCTTATTTGTTATTTTTCTCTGTTTACTTTCTCATAATAAAATGTGATAAGTTATAACATGTCCATTTTTTTTTAATATAAATTTTTACGGTTAGCGATAAAATTTTGTATGCACCACGTCAGTAAAGTGACAATTGAACTCGCCTGTTACTCGCCTCGCTCGCTCGGCTCATAATCTCAGACTCGTTCAATAAAGTATCACTTTACTGACTTGGTACATAAATAACTATTATAGGTAGATTTTCAATAAATATTAATATACTAAAATGACGGTGTTTCAACTGTCTTAAAAATTGTTTTGAATGCTTATAAAGTTTTCTTTTGCTTTTTCAAATAAAGAAAAATTCATGACTCAATAACTTAATGCGAACAATTCAAAAATTGATATACGCATAATTACAATTTTGTTTCTATTTAATAAAAAAAGAGAATGCAATTTTTTCAATGGTAAGACTTATTTTTGTTGATAAGCGATCTCTATTACCTCATATTTAACTAACATAAGGTCAGTATTCATATTTTCTTATCAATAAAGTGCTTATAGGTTTGGCTTGCTTCTTTTCATAACACTGGCGTTTACTAAAACAAAGATCTTTTATTGTATACATATACTCGAAAGGCGAATTTAAATGGATATTTACGTTCTTGTAGATATCAGAAACAAAGATATAAAGAAGGGTTAAAGAGCAAAATTCGAAGTCACGGTTTCAAAAATTAATTCTATGAGTAATGCCTATGCATTGCTTAATCACTGAGCTGGAGTATTAGGGAAAAGTATAGCCTATGCTAAGAGACCTTAAAATCTGAATTTAATTCACCTATAATTTTATTAAAATAATCTTTTAAATGAAGGACAAAAAAAGTAAATAAATAAATGCTATCAAACAACGTACTCCATTCCTTTCGTTTCACAGTTTTTATATTATGTTACCGACAAAAATATATATTTTCACATAAACAAATTATGCACGTATATTTATGGGTGAGTACGAACATCTAAATAATATCTTCTATTAAAATTAAACATCGATTTAAAGTATTATACATTTTTGTCCGTCGGCTGGCATACAATACAATATTTTTCCACTGATACAATTCTCCGTCTTCTTTTACTAAAATCTATAATAAATAAACATTAAAAACTTAACAAGTACTACACAACTACGATGAGCAGGAATTAATAATACATTTTAGGTACATTCGATTATGTGAGGCTGCGAGGACTCTATAACACTGGGTCGGGTCTCTTTGCCAGGATGATGGGCACCGGCTGTTTGGGGCCTTTGCATTCCTTGCTGGAGTGGACTCGAAGGCAACGGCCTCGACAGTCCTGGATGAAGGACAGGGTGTGGAAGTTGATGGTGCTGTTGTGGCGGATGTTGCTGTTGTGCTAGAGGAGGTTGTTGATGAATATCCAATGGTTCTCGAATGTCGTCGTGCAAGTCTTTTTTCATATCCACAGAACCTATAACAAAACAAAATTTGCAAAATTGCTTAGACATCGGCAAATTTCTTTATGAAAGGTGTCTCGTAAATATTTTCATTTTCGTCTTGCCCGTTACGAATAAAATTACAGTAGCGGGCAGAGGCGTAAAACTCCTGTCTGACTTGTTTTGGTTACAATGGAGCATTACACAAAATAGCAGCGCGGATTTTGTGTTGGTACTGTTACACTTCGTATATAATAAGAATGTTTAATTTTAAATTATATTTCTTCACATACAAGGGGGTATTGATATATAGTTAGCCTAGACCAGTTCCGTGGATCAAAAAAAAATATTGCGATGCCATAGCAACGAAAAATAACATATTAGAAGTGCCAGTGTAAATTATCACGTCAAAAAGTCAAACCAAACTTGAGCAATAAAATTTGAAAAAAGAATATCGATCAAAATTGTGAAAATCGAAAAATTGGAGTATCGAGCCATCATCAAGTACCTGTATTTGAAGGGGTTTAGAGGTAAACAGATTTACGAAGATATGTTTAATACCCTTGGCTATCAATGTCCTTCGTATGCGACGTGAAAAATTGGATTGCAAGCTTCAAAAGGGGTAAATTTTCCATTGAAGATGAACACCGATCGGGAAGGCCAGTTTCACAGTCCGTTGCCGATAATGTTGATGCAGTTCATGACATGATTTTGACAGACCGTCGAATTGGGCTAAAACGAATATCTGACGCACCGAATATTTCATATGAACGCATCCATCATAATTTGGACATGAGAAAAATTTCTGCAAAATGGATCCCCAAATGTCCGAATGTTGATCAGAAGAGTGCAAGGGTGGAAGCATCGCTTTCAATCTGTGCTCTGTTTGAAAGTGATGCAGGCTTTTAAGCCGTATTGTTACTATGGATGAAACTTGGGTACATTTCTACGACCCAGAAACAAAGCAACAATCGATGAAATGGAGACATTCTGGTTCTCAAAGGCCTAAGACATTTCGCGTTCAAGAATCTGGTCGAAAAGTTCTTCCTTCCGTTTTTTGGGATTGCCATGGAATAATCATTATTGATTTTTTGGATAAGGGTAGAACAATAATTGGAAATTATTATTCGACGTTACTAACCACTCTACGAGACAAAATTATGGAGAGAAGACGCGGAAAGTTATCCAAAGGTATTTTGTTTTTGCAGGACAATGCACCTGCACACAAATCGCATGTTGCCATGCAAACAATTCGTGATTTAATGACCGAATTACTCGAACACCGCCTTATTCACCAGATCTGGTTCTGTCCCACTATCATGTCTTACCTCAACTGAAAAAAAGTTTAAAACGTCGTAAATTTTGTTCCAAAGAAGAGGTGATAGAAGCTGTGGAGGCTTGGTTACAGAGCAAGATAAAAATTTCTTTCTTGAACGTCTTGAGATGTTGCAGGATCGCTGTATTAAGTGTATTAATTTAGGAGGAGAGTATGTTGAATAATAACATATTTTGACTTTCAAATTTGTTTGCTTCTATAGTAGGCTAAGAATTTTTCAATACATCCTTGTATAGTGTGTCCACCGATTCATTCTCAACATGGGGATCTCGCTTATTATGAGAGATAGAGATTTGGTTAAATGGGATCAAATACTGCAGAGGTAAAGTTGTACCAAACCCTATATACTAGCTTCGAATATTTAACGTACTTCGGGCGCTATTGCAAAACAAATGAATTTTTGTTTTTCTCGATTTTCTTTAATAACTCATTTATTTTTAAAGTAAGACAAATTTAATTTGCACTTCCTTAAGGCACGTTTTTAATAGGGATCTGGTGGTGTATTTAGATTTTTGAATACAATTATAGTAGTATAGTATATTAATATACTGTCATTTATATTTTATATTCCTTGAAAAAGGCATCATTAGCCGAAACATGTAGGATTGTTTTAAATATATACATTTTGAAGTAAAACCAGACCTTAAATCGCCAACAAATTGAATTTACCATAACATACAAATGTCACGAAATAATTATATATATATAATAAATTCCAAATATATTTGATTTCATTAACATTAAAGATAAAAAGTAATTTTTATATCAACAATACTAACCCATTCCTCCATCGGACACAGCATATTCATAATATCCACCATTCAATTCCTCGTCAATGTTATTGGGTCGACAACTGGTCGTTTTCCAATGTGTTCTCAATCCGGAAGCGCTAATGTAGTTCTTACCGCACTCCTGACATATATAAGGTCTTTCATTCGTGTGCAATCTCTTGTGTAGCTTCAAATGAACGAACTGGGTAAATTTAGCCGGGCAGAAGTCGCAAGCGTACGGTTTTTGGCCACTGTGCAATCTGAGATGTGTTTTCAGGTTGGACGTCGAAGAAAATCTCTTCTTGCAAATGCCGCATTCGTGTGGACGCTCTCCAGTATGCACGAGATGATGCTTCTGGAGATGGGCTAATTGTGTGAAAGACTTGGTGCAAACATTACACTTAAATGGGCGCTCACCGCTATGCGTTCTCAGATGAACCTTCAAATTGGATAATTGTCCGAAAGTTTTGCAGCAAACATTACATTCGTAATGCATTTTCCCATCTTTCTTCTTCAAGGGATAAGGGAGAGATCTGTAACCCCTGGAACCTGGTGCGTTAGGACTTAATGGGCCTAAACAAGAAAGATCAGGACTCTTGCTGCCTGGAGGGGATGGTCGTGTCACAGTATGTTGCAAAGGCGTCAGAGGAGTTAGCAAATGATTCGTGATATTCGATGTAATTATGTGGGAAGTAGGTATAATCAAATTGTTAGTATTTGGATGCGTTAAATTCGAAGTTAAAGGCGGGGAATATGTTGTAGGTACTGAAGTTATTGTGCTATGCACAATACTATTCGGCGAAGGATAGATATTATAATAACCTGCAGGTTGTATATGATTATACGCTTCGGTGTTATGGGAGATATACACATTGCCTTGAGGTACAGGACTTGGATTTTTTAGCTGTGGACTTTGGGGTAATACGCTTTGCAAATTTGAACTCGAATCAGGACTACAAGGTACCGTGCTATATCTGTGACTTTTCTTATAAGAGTAAGCCATTTCAGTTGGAGAACTCGGTGGCGGCGTGGCATTAGGTTGTCTCTGATTATTATCATTATTGTTTGTATCAGTTCTATTCCTTAGTAAGATATTCTCCAAAATACTGGAAGATGGCGGTGTATATCTAGAAATGATCGTTTGTGTTTTGACTTCCGATTCATAATAAGGTTTGTTAGGAACTTCTGGGGGTGGAGAGTCTATAACTATCACTGTGCTTGGCGGTGTTACAATCCTTTGCGTTAAAGTTGTAACTTCAGGTACTGTTGATGCTGTTGCTTCTGTCAATAGAGGTTCTTTTTCAACTTCTTGATCACTTTCGCCATTCTTTGACGACGTTTTGTAATGATAAGCTTTGGAGATTTTAATTTTCACTTTTCGGTATTCATTCTTTTGAGAATCCAGGGAAACAGGAGACTGTTTTATGACAGCTGTCTCCTTAGGTTTCTTACTGAAATCTAGAACGTAATTGCTTTCGCTATCCGAATCACTAGAATCCTCAGGAGGAGTAAATGCATCATCATGATAACCGTTGCTGTGGTATCCTTCATCCGAACGAACGCTACCATCAGTAGGTGTAAGTTGGTGTTCGTAAGGACCACCATCTTTTGAAGGTTCGGTTGTACTCACCGTGATTACTTCAGTAGATTGCTGTACTACTTGCTGACCTAAAAGATTAGAATATGCTTAACTGTATATACGTTTAATATCAAAATTTGCCAATATTTTTTAAAAAATTTGGTAAATTTACAATTTGCAAGTCAGAGCCGGTGAGTCAGAACGGGAGGGAAGTATTTTTGGAAACGATAGTTTGAATTGTTGGAAAGCCGAAGTATTGCAGAGAAGCTCTTAAGGTTTTATTGATGGAACTCTCGAATAATTTTATTATAAAACTTTATTTTAGCTTTACCTTCTTCATTTCGTTTTTCTGTCTATATTTTAATATTACATGTTTTTGATGATTGTTACACTTCTGAATGTTTATGAAGTTCTATCTAAACTGATGTAGAAATACTGGATTTTAGCTAAAGTTTTTAAAACTTTCTGAAATTATAAAAATTTAATTTACTATTTATATGTTTATGCCACTGGTATTTTCCCTAATGCTAGCTTTCATATTTCCAGAAGCATAGGTACTTCCAACCTAATCAAAAGGTTACTCGTAAAAAAACTTTTCAGAGAAATCATAAAATCTTGCAAAACTATAGAAATTTGTTACTCGTTTGTACGCGGCGACACATATTTTTCCGATAATTCAGAAACATGCCAAAGACGTTACTCCTACATAACTACTATTAGGTACATAACTTACGTATTCTTTGAAGCATCTGCTCTCCGGTAAGGGGATAATTTAGACGTTCAGCGAATTCCCTACAATACCAGACCAGTAGTTCTTGATTCGGCAAAATCGGTTTTATCGTGTAAAAGTAGATGTTCATTTTGTACTGACAGGCGATCAAGTTTTGCGATTCACTGGAATAAGCGGGGTTCACGAAGCGCATCCAATTCGCCTTGGACGTATCGAAACCGTCTATATAATAGTAGAGCTCGTTATCTTTGTATATCTGGAAAACAAAATCGTATCGAAACATCAGCGACTCGTTCTCGACAATGGCTCACTTTTTAACATTAGAACTTTTGAAAATATCTGTTATTGATGAGTGAAGATGGTTAGATGGCTTTATTAGTAATTAAGTAGCTCTTAGTTTATCAATATTTTCTGTACAATTTAAAACTAATGCGTTATTAAGAGACACGTGTAAAGATTTTTCTTCAAAGTTACTATGGAATAAAATATACAGAGCCTGCTTACATACATTAAATACTACACGCATACAGGTAAAGTCAGGATGATAATCCCTGTGTAATTATTCCCTGCATTTATTAAAGATAACAAAGTCGTTTGAACTGTGTGAAATAATACAAGTGTCTCGTATCGTCAATTTTCATATTTTAGGATTATAAAGTATACTTCATTTCAAGTAACAAAAACGCAAAATTTGTATATCCTTTTTTATTTGTTTCAAAGTTACAGATCTATGAATGTGATTGTCAGATCATGAAAAAAAATGTAATCCTAAAGTCAATACACACCGATTTTATTTAAAAAAAAGTTATTCGATTCAATAACAGGTCTGTGATTGTTAACGTCGCATAATAAAATCTTATCCTAAAATAAATAAACACGTGTCGTAGTGCATACAGTAATTTCTTGGAGATCTACAAAAAAGAGTACTGGAAACTGATTTATGATAAAGAAGGTTCGTACTTATTTCGTAAGTGCTGAACCATGAATATCATACAATAAACAAATGTTCAGATGACTGTTAACGTTGCATTTTTTAATAAAGGATTACATTACGTTTCAGTTCATACAACAGTTTATTAGTGAGTGGACACGTTTTCTTTATTTAAACTGTCTTACCGATTTTCTTCTCAAGAGTATGCGGACATGCATTTTGTGTATGGCTACTGTAACGGCAGTGCACGTCAAGCAGTTATTGAATACCGACATCGGTTTCCCGATAGGCGTATCCATCATTACAGAACGTTTCTGGAAGTACACAGACAATTTCGGGAATGCGGACTGCGTGATTATCTTTTCGACCGAGGAGTAAATTTGCCAGCAGACTTAGAGGAAGAAGCAGTAGCTATTGTTACAAGGGATCCAACTCTGAGTGTACGTCGAATGGCTAGACAACTAGGAGTGCCACAAACGACAGTTTGGCGAATTTTAAAACGTCCATATCACTATCGCAGGGGACACGGTTTGCTTGAGACAGACCACTATGCTCGTCTAGTTTATTCTACCTGGATATTAAGACAGTCACGGCTTCATTTTAATTTCTGCAGAACAGTCCTCTGGACAGATGAATCTACGTTCACGAGAAGTGGTGTTATAAATCTGAGAAACCTGCACAGGTGGTCATCAGAAAATCTCAAAGCTATACGCCCATCTAAATTTCAATATGAATTTTCTATTAACGTTTGGGCGGCCCTAATCGATGACTTGTTGATTGGTCCTGTCGTTCTTCCTGGGAGGTTAAATGCGGACAATTACCTTCAATTTCTTATTGACGAACTGCTATGTCTTTTAGAGGACGTCTCACTGAATGTTCGACGAGACATGTGGTTTCACATGGATGGGGCGCCACCATATTTCGGAATTGCTGTCCGAAATTGGGTTAACGTCAATTATCCAAGATGGATTGGTTGAGGTTGTCCTGTTGCATGGCCACCCAGATCACCCGATCGTAACTTTGACTTTTATTTATGGGAGTACATGAAAAATTTAGTCTACACGCAAGTTTCGAACACGAGAGAAGAGTTGTTGGATCGTATTCACCTGGCTGCCGAAAAAATCCTACAAAACAAAACAAGTATGAAATTCGGATAAGCACTTCTTCTGTTGGCTTACGGGCACAAGCCTGCATTTAACAAGGAGGTGGACAATTTTTAAAATATTATTAATTGAACTTTTTTAAATAAAATCAGTTTTTATTGACTTTAGTATTACATTTTTTTTTCATGATCTGACAATCACATTCCTAGATCTGTATCTTTGAAACAAATAAAAATGGATATATAAGTTTTGCGTTTTTGTTACTTGAACTGAAGTCTACTTTACTCTCCTAAAATTTGAACATAACGATACGAGACACCTATAACGGCTTCAATTAAAAAAAAAGAGAGATACTGGGAACGTATCAATTCTGCACGACGAACTTATAAAAGACCTACATTTCAGATTAAATGTCTATGTAAGACAAGGATATATATACTGGATTCTTTTTTTTTTACTACTTATTTTATTATTACACATACACTTTTCCTTTGTGTAAATTTAAACAGAAAATTGTCAATGCATTAGCAACATAGTAGGCAACTAGTCATACGTTTATGCTTCGATGAGCGAGAAACATGCGCTTCTAGCAAAACCAGTGTTTCCAGTGCTACTACAGACATATTCTAATGCAAATAAAGTAACTATTCTGTAAATCAGCTACTCTTAGTTCAAGGGATCTACTATTGCTTTTTTTTTATTGAACAATAACTTTCCAGCATACATGAAACATTTTAATCTATTACGAAACTGTTAAAATTTATCGCGAAAGTATAATAGAATCTGGCTTGGCAATAATATTTTTACTGGAAATAGTGGGTAATACAGAGCAAAATAAACCCACGAAGAATCAGGTTATGTTCTTAGAATAGAGAGTGCAAAATCTCAGGTTTCGATGAAGACACTATTTTATTCTAACGATTAATTAAGACATACAAAACAACATAACGAAGGTGATGTCTAATTTCATAGCAAGATTTCCAAATGTCCTCCTCGTCTTTCAAGGCAATAAGTAAGGCGATCGTGAAAGCAAGTATTCCGAATAAATTCTGGGTTAATTCCATCATATGCAGTACGTATACAGCCTTTCATTGTGTCAAGTTACGTATTTTCACGTTATTATGGGCATGAGAATTTGTACGGGACCAATGCCTAATGTATTAATGGAAAGGAAATTTAATCTTTTTCAATGGACAAATGTAGGATACAAACTGGAAGTTTGTATCTTACATTGAGAGTAGACTTCACCATTTACGGTAAATGTAGCTTTATTAGTAAAAATTATTTTATTTAAAATTCTTCGTTTTCATTTAACATATTAAACATTATTTCACAAGAATCAGTTTGTTTTATTTTATCTTCCTCGAAAAGCTCTTGATGGTTTGATATCTTGCATGGCTTATATTTGAATTCTTTTAGAGTTTTGTACACCGAACTGGACAATACTCCAAAATACATGCCTACATCTAAAAGCGATCCTACAGATTCCTCCACATAACAACACATGTGTTCTATTAACATGTGATTGGTTTCATTTTGTGGGAATTTAGAAAACAACCATCTTCTTTGAATTTGTTAAAAATATTTAAAATTGTTTTCGCACAAGGTACAGGCCTGTCAGAGTAATTAACGTCTCTAACCGTCCTTAAACTATTATTCTTCTTAACCACATTATCATTGCTACCTCTTTATCTTTGTTGTACTTATTCTTGATAAATGATCTACTTTTCAATAAAATGTATTTAAGTTAAGATATATGTTTGAATAAAAATTCAGAAATATTTGACATAAAAATGTTTTTTTCTCTCTATGTCAACATAATTTCAGAATTAAGTTATAGGTAAATCCTTTGCTGGTGTATAACTGGTTGCCTACTATACCACTAACACAATGACAATTTTCTTTTTAAATTTACACATAGGAGGAATGTATGTGTAATAATAAAAAAGAACCCGGTATAAGTTGAATCCCACTTCACGTATGATTTGTCTAAATTATAGCTCAAATAACTTCAAGCATGTTCTAAGTTACTTCCGGAATTATTAATATATATTCATAATTATAATATAATAAAACATAAAACAGTTGATAAACGATATTTTGTCGGTGTACATTTTCCATTACATATTTTATTGCTATTTCAATCAAAACAATTTCTTCTAAAACTATTTTGCATGCTTTCGACCATGTCTGCTCACAAAAAAACTTATAATACTTATAGTCAAAACCTAGATTATAATTAAAGCATAGGCAATAAGAAACCGGGTCGTGAAAGTATTGACGCTAATCCCAATATAGATTACGTTAACAGACGACACACCTGATAAACAGTTGCTTCGGGCTAAGTAATATTTAATTTACAATAATACCTAATAATACTATTAGTTCTCTCGATTCAGTGAATATATTGTGTTACTAGAACTGGGCATGGTTACCAGCTTAGATTATGTCAAATGTAAATGTTATTCGAATTAGTTGGTTTACATTGAGTTTATATTTATAAGTTCCATAAACCTAACCTCATAGATTATTTACTAATAACAGCTGACTCAAAGCAATGTAGATTTGTCAATCCTGTTATGTAACTGTTTACAACGCGATTCGTCTGTGAAAGACCTAGGAGAATTGTGCTTAATATGACACACTGTATAAAATGACATGCCTACGTTAATTTCTATACCAACTAACCAATTCAAATTTACTGCCTTCCTAAATGTTGCTTTGACGATAATAAACGAATGTAGTAAGGCTGAGAAGTTCGTGCGCATAAACAGAGTTCGGTACGTCAGGATAGGTGTTTGAAGGTAAGTGAAAATTAGTTTAAGCCTTACTAACACTGCATGTAATTCTTAAAATATGTACTAGCTTTTGTTAATCTTGTTAGTACCAATTAAAATTTAAAGCACAGTTTCTAGTTATTGCGTGAAAAGTACAGCCTCAAACATTAACCTTAAAATCTTTTGGAGGGAGTTTCGTATAAACATAGTTTCAGGGCAATACGACATAATCGGGTGCGGGTTAAATGACATAATATGTCATATTACCCAAATGGAGCTGGGTGCATTGACCAAACACACAATTTGTTCTATTTTTCAGTTGTTCTTTCGTCATGGTGTCTAACTACCAAAGAAAATCTAATCGGCAAACATGGACAGAGGCTGATATGAGTAACGCTATAAAGGCGATACAGGAGAAACGCATGGGTTGGCTTAAAGCATCAAAGTACTTCAATGTGCCTCAGGCAACTTTGAGACGTAGAACTACTAATAAAAATATATATGCAACTGGTACCACTAAAATAATGGGAACCAAGACTTCATTGCCCATTGAAGTCGAAAACGAAGTCGTCGAACATATTCTTCAATTAGAATCTAGACTCTTCGGTGTAACAGCAACAGAACTTCGAAAATTAGCTTATGACTTAGCAGTGAGAAAAAATTACCCTCATAAATTTAATACTACAATAAAATGCGCTGGATTGGACCGGTTAAAAGGCTTTCGTTGAAGACATCCAGAAATATCACTCAGAACACCAGAACCGACTTCAGCAGCGAGAGCGAGAGGCTTCAATAGACCACAAGTACAACAATTTTTTAGACTGATTAGTGAAACAATGGAGACTGAAAATATACCAAATAGTAGAATATACAATATGGATGAATCGGCCCTTACCACCGTGCATAAACCTCCTAAAGTTTTTGCGAAAAAGGGGAAAAAACAAGTAGGGTCAATAACGAGCGGAGAAAGAGGGCTACACGTTACGGTTGTGGCTTGTATGAATTCTGCAGGTAGATATATTCCTCCTGCGCTAATTTTCCCCAGAAAAAACTATAAGGCAGAATACTTTGTTGGATCACCACCTGATACGCTTGGCCAGTGTTACCAAACTGGCTATATGGTATCATAACTTTTTGTTAAATGGTTGGATCATTTTATCAAACACGTAAAACCGACTAGAGAAGAAAAAGTGATTCTCATTCTAGATGGCCATGGAAGTAATAAATCTTTGGATGCTTTATTGAAAGCAAAACAAAATGGTATTATTCTTATTTGCTTACCACCCCACTCCACTCATCGACTTCAGCCGTTAGATGTAGCCTTTTTTTGCCCACTAGAAATTTTTTACAATTCCGAGTCCGCCTTGTGGATGAAAAATAACCCCGGCAGAACCATAAGCTTATATCAAATCAGCACATTATTTTGTTCAGCTTATACCAAAGCAGCTACGATGGGAAATGCCATAAGTGGATTTAAAAATACCGGAATTTCTCCGTTAAATCCATATATATTCCCAGATCACTTGTATGCACCCTGTGAAGTAACTGACAATGAAATATGGTTCGAAAACCAGACAACCGAACAAAGTGAAATACAAAATATGGATTCTCAGCCTGAGGAAGAAAATCTCCAGGATATAAGTGTAGACCTTCAATCGGCTTCAACATGCAAAGAAAATGTTATAGAAAATGGCTTGTCGATTAAAAATTGTTTAAACTTAATTTCACCTACACCGTCTGCTGATGAAACTACGTATGAAAAACGGAGAAAAAGGAAATCAGAAGGAACTGCTGTATGTACCAAAAGTCCTTATGTGGAAGAAATAAAGCAAAAAGAAACTAATAAAGTTATAAAACTACGAAGAAAATCAGTAAGAGCTGTCAAAAGAAATGTATTTCAGTCATCATTAAAGACGGCCGACTATGTGCCCCACACTGTTAAATTTAATAATACACATAAGGTGTATTAGATAAAAATGTAGATTTTACAAAATTAGGGCAACTTTTTACCAATACTGAAGATCCATTGTACAGATACAAAGAGCACTTTTACTATGCAAATATAACATCTCTCAACGTCGAACAATCCCTCTCAGTATATAAACATATTATTATTAAATTTGACAGTGTGGGCACATAGTCTGCCGTCTTTAGTCATCATCATCAATAATTATGAGTGATGAAGACGATATTGAAGAACCATATCAAGACGAAGAATCAGATGAAGACGCGTCTTGTCTATACTGTAACGATACCTACAGGCGATCTAAAGCAGGGGAGTCTTGGATTAGATGCCAAAAGTGCAAAAGTTGGTGCCATAATGACTGTGCAGGCATTCCATTGAGACAAAAAAAATTCGTTTGTGAGCATTGTCTTTAATTGTTATTGTTTTGCAATAATTTGTTATTAATTATTGCATAAATTTTATTATTCTAGAAAGTATTACATCTTATCTTTAATATGTTCTTTTGTTTATGTATAATCTTTTAACAATAAACTGTTCATTATTAGATGTTACTTTTCAATTAGGGTAAAATGACACATTTTACCCAGCATATACGGGTAAAATGGTTTTTGCATCAATGTACTAATCAAAAAATTGTCAACTATGAATGTTTATTTTTTTTTAGATGTCAAAAAGAAAATACAATGCATCAAATAAGAACTTGCCACAAACAGTCTTTCGAAATCAATTTTATTTTTCCAGAGAATGGCATCCAAAAAAAAAGTATGTCATATTAAGCACAATTCCCCTATATCAAACACATACAGGTAAAGTGCAGGTATAATTTAATAGGATTATTATTTGAATATATTTAAAATGATCTGCAATAGGTTATTCTGGTTAATTCTGTGTAATTATGTAAATTATCCATTACCTCATTTATCCCAAAATTTTTCATACTTTCTAATCCCTCAATTGGAAATTATTTAGAAACAAATTTTCAATTTAGCTCTTCCTTAAAATCTTCGTAGTTAATATCAAAGATTGAATTCAAAGTTTAGTTCTGTAACAGATGCTAAATATTCTTCTGAGTGAAATATGTATCCGATAAGTGAAATTGTTAGGTAACCGGGGTAAAAGCCAGATTTCTGTGGAAACTATAAGTTCAGCTTACATTGGGTGTCTCCATTAAACCCGATGGAGATGTATTTCAAAGCTGTAAAGCTTCTCTTTTTGCTGTTGGTAAGGGGATGCACGAACGCTGTCTTCTAGAAATTTTTGTCATAATCATGAAGAAATAAGTAATTGTATTCTCCAAATGTACATTTTTGTAATTCCAAAAGTGTAAAGCAGTGCACGAACCATGTGATCGATCATTAAGAGTTTTGTGCTTTATTTTAGACAATAATACTTTAATAGTAGTTAGAAAAGTTTTTGTTAAGAATTATCTTGATAACATCGTCATTTTTACAACTAAAACAAACTTTCAGTGTTTGGGTAAAGCTGAAATAATCTACATAGATATAACGTTTAATTACTGCACTAAATAATTTAAGCAACTTTTTATCGTCCATGGCCTTTTCGAACATTGCGTCCTATTAGTTTTTTGTTAATCAAATATAAGCACGAACGTACTTACAAATTCTATTTCGAACTTATTGTGAATTATGCAATCATATTGTTACGTGTCAGTAACGCTCAACGCTTCACCACGTTATTTTGTAATATAATTAATGATATCTTCAATATATTTCGCTCCATTTCCAACGAACCTACCTGTATAGGTATCGTTATTCGTTATTTTAATATATATTTAATTTCTTTAAAGTTCAAAACTGACGCTTTTTTGGAAGGGAGAAGGGACACAATAGCCGTTCTACCCGACAGTTTTCTTATTTTATTTCATATATATATATATTATTATTACCATTAACTAATAGATCGTTGTTATAAATTCCCAGGTGTTTTCCAAACGAAATAACCTGTGTTGCCTGACCTGTTTTTTCGGGTCATTTCTTATACTTTTCTTCGTTCGTTTCACGAACTGTTGTAAACTTTTCAATATTAACTTGCTTTTATTCATGTATATTATTTGAATTCTTTAATTATATGCATTACATCTTTTGCTAACTTATTTGGATACTTTAATTATATGCATATGCATTACGTCTTTTGCTAACTTATTTGAATACTTTAATTATATGCATTACATATTTTGCTAAAACTTATTTGAATTTAAAACTTCCTAGCTTAAGATCGATTTATTTCAATGAATTGTTGAACTTGTAAAATACATTGTGAACCAACAAGAAAGAAAGGAATACGTCTTGTTTTTTTTTAGGGCGAACTAAGGCCATCAGCCGCACTGTAAATAATTCTATATATCGATTTATTTGAATTACATCTCATTGTTCCTAATTAATCTTTTTTTTTTTACTTTTGACTGGTCTTCAGCCGCATAATTTAAATTCAATGTATCCATTTAAGTATTCTTTAATATATATTACACATGGTTTCTAAGTGAATTTATAACTTAATCATAAGAACACCATTTCAAGATTTGTTTTCTTTTTCATCTCATATATTGAGTGAGATAATAAATTGGATTTGTTTGGTTGGAAACAGCGTGGCTTTTTTCTCGTCTCTCGATCCTCGAGAGTATAACGAGTCTCGGTCACGGAACCGGCCTTCTGCCCCACGCTACTTGCCTTGATTTTTTATATAATATTTTCGTCCATGTTTCCGAGTTTGCGACGTCCAGCGGCATAAATTCGGTGGCGCCCTTGACCATAATTTTTTAGGTTGACTTACTTACCTCTGGGTCTCCCCACCCCTGGGCCGAGGCAGCCTCAGAAGCCGGGTGGGCCGCTGGACGTTGGCAAGAACGGGCAGGGGCGGTTTTAGTTGTCCGAGACCGGGTCTGCTCCGGGGAGCGTTTAGAATTTTCCTTATTTTATTTTTTTAAGCGCGACGTATTGGTCGTAGTAATATAATAATATATAGGTTAAAATTAAAACAAAGTGTAGTTGCAGATTTCGAGAAAGCCATACGCAATGTAGTACGACATGTTCTATTTGACGCTAGCCAGGTGGGGGAAATTCAATAGTTAGGATCACCTGCAGATTATAGTGACAAAAGCTCTGAAATTGGACAGTGGTTGGGTTATTGTTTTCGTCTTTTGTTTCTAGAACCGGAAAATGAGAGTGATGTGTTTGCTTTCGACATATGTGCATTTCAACTTCAAAGTGAAGAAACTTCTAAAATTTGCAGACTATTTAACGGTAACTACATATCAGAAAACCCGGAAATTTTTTCATGAGATGTGGCCTGAAAACTGTGCAGCTTTAGATCGTACGACCAATGTCTGCGAGTTTTTCCATTCACATTTCGATAATTCGTTGATTGACGAAAGAGATACTTTTTGAAACTTCATTATAACGATAAGAAGTAAGTACTAAACTTCTAGTTTCAAAATAATTTTTTTTTAATTGTAAATCCACTACAATAATGTTTCGCCATATAATGGCTTCATCAGGTGGATGAAATACTGAATATTTAAAATACAAATTTGAATATTTATGGACAAATTATTAAGAAAAATGGTGGTGGAAACATTTGTACAATCTTAAATTTAGTAGAGGGGAGTTGCTTAAATCTAATTGGTCATTTAGAGCTAATTATAAGTTATTATATCTATTAATTTCTAAGTTTTCTAGAATATGTAAAATTTTGAAATCTATAGCTTTGTTCAAAGAAGCGTCGGCAATCGTTGGAAACTATTCGACGCAAGCGCATTCGAATTTATGCGTTCAAAGAAGCACAAATTTGCAACTATGATAAATAATTGGCTGTTCAAAGAAAACAATTACATGATTGGAAATCGTTTGGCAACGGTTAGAATAATTTCTAATTTTAATGCAAATTTTTAGTCAGAGACATGTGCATGTAAATTAGAAAAATACCGTGCAGCCGTTGCTGATCATTTTGGCGTATTTGGTTTGTAGTTAGGTAAGGTAGTTAGTAACTTATTAGCAGGGACTCCTTATATACCTACCTACTTATTAATTTTTTATTTTATATTTAAAAAATAATTGAAATCGATGCTAAATAAATTAACACAAAAATTGTAGTTGTACTTATTTGTATTTGTTTTGCAGAAATGGCAGAGAGTCTTTCAATAAAGATTGTCAATGAAGAGAAAAATATGACATGGTCACAAAATCATACTCTTCAACTGTTACGAGTTATACCAAACATATAGGGTTAATGTGGGTACTTTAAAAATTAGAAATTTCAAAAAGATGTAGGATATCATCACATGATTTCAAAAATTTAGGGTTTAATATGTAAACACTTGTGTGCACTTATTTTTCCAAATTCTCCTGCATGATGTTTGTAGTAATTTGATAACAAAAACTGCTCAGATATATCAGTAGCTACAACTCGACTAACTCGAAAGTGTTCAAAAAGTCAGTGTCATTTTATTGTAAGTATCTTCCACAAAATTTTTATTTTTTGTTTTTTCTGTTGTTGTAATATGTCTTTATCGCTAGAGCTGATACCACTAAAGAAAGCAACTTCATTAGCGTCACTTGACTCACTACTGTCAGTATCTGACATCTGCAATATAAATATACTTTACATTCTTCCTGTATAATATATTATTATACATATATATTATAAAAATTCTTATCATTCGTAAAAGTTTGGTATATTCCCATTGACATTAATTGTCAAATATAAATATCTAAAGCGACACCTAGAGGCCAATTTGAAACTAGGGCAAAGAATGCTCAAAGAAGAAAAAGAAGCAGTTTAATTTGCAATCAGTTGCAAACCAAGCATGCGCATTAATTTTCAAACTCAAACCATTCCGGGTTTCCGGGTTATAAGCATAGATTCAAATCTCATCGCCAGTAATTATACATTTCAGAGCATCATCAGCCATATAAAGCATGTCTTCAACCACTTCAACACTACGTTGTTTTTCAAACAAATTCAAAGATTTTGGACAAGACGAGAAGACACACGGGGCAAGCTCAAATTGTCCTTTAAAATTTTTTGTATTCATCCTTTTGATGTACCAACAATGTCTACGAGGTCTCTTTGAGTCAATAGACAATTGAAAAGTACAAACTCCTTGATTTTGTTGATGTTTTGATCAGTAGTTGAGGTTGATGGCCTTCTGAACGAGGTACGTCTTCGATTACTTCACGACCCACACCAAATAATTTGAACCACTTATAAACCTGCGATCTTGAAAAATACTAATCACCGTAACATTTTTAATGTGTCCGTACAAGAAATTTCGTTTTTTACACAAAATTTAATGTTAATTCCATGTTTAATAGATTTATCCATATTAAAACTTCATCGCAACATATTTTTCACAATTACAAAAGGTGTTGTAATTTCTAAACTAACACAGCACATGCCATGGGATTTCTGTCAGTTGTTCACAACAGTCATACCATTCTACGAAATAAATATACACATCGATATTCATAGCCCGCATATTTTAAAAAAATACAGTCTCATTACTTTTTGCCCACAGTAGATATGTTGTTCCATTTATTTGCCTTTTTAAAGGAATTTTCTGATTTACGTGATAAAATCTTTTGCATATTATATTATCCTATCGTAGCTTCCATAGGTTAAATTTAAATGCAAGCGAGAAACGCTAAAAGCAAATAGGCTATTAAGACGTCTCTATTACTCTACAACGCAGAGTAATGTACTCCGTCTCAAGCCAAAATCCATGCTTATTTTTATTTATTCTTCTTCAGTATCACGCAGATACATGCTTGAATTTAAACAGACACAAATTCGATGTATTTAAAAATTAATATATAAAATATCATCCTGTGTACAATACAGAAAGAAGATGCATATTTTTCGTAATTTACAAATTAATGTTTTAAAATTTGAATATATTTTTCGTTTGATATTTTCTTTTGTCAAAAGGATCATATAAAAATAATCTGAAAGAAAACTTCTTTAATTAATTAAATAGTTGTTATCACACGTTATGGCAAGCTTTTTGAAGTCTTCTTTAAATTATTTAGAAAAAATGTGTTTCAACTGGACCCACGTTCCAAAATGGCGACCTCAATAATATTCACGTCTTTACCCGTGCAGTAGTTTATTGAATTAATATACCTATTTATAATTACTCTAAATATTCGTTCAAGATTTAACTAGGTAAATGTACATTATCTAAACTTTTAGCTGCACGCTTTGCTATTATAAAGGACCTGAGAATTTAAAGACTTGCGCTGTAAATACGCAACCTAACCAGTAGAGAAATGAAATGACTTCAATGCATTTATTTGATACCTTCGTGGATATTGTTTTTAGATGAAGCTGTTTTAATTTCATCGCTGGTGCTAAATAGCGTCCTAGTAGTGGTTTTTAAAGATTAGAATGTAGAAAAAAATCATTTAAAGCAATAACAGTACTATAAAGCGGCCATCTGAATAAAGCCACAATCTCTAACAGCAACTTGAGCAATTCCAGACGCGTGGACAGTTACAAAACTATGGAGAAGTCGTACACCAATAGTAAATTTTTTAAAATACTTCAGTTATACAAAAAACATTTTAAGTAATATCAAAATATTTATACAAATCGTGTCTGGAGAGCATATTACAAGTGTGTGAAAATAAGTTTCTATCCTGATACGCAAACACGTGTTTTGTTTTGCTATAAACTCGTCAGCGCATGATGCTGGGATAGATAAAATCTCCTTTACTGCATACAGTTAAGTCATAAAAGACAGCATGGAAGAAAGCCCAGCACCGCACGTTGACTAATATCAACGTCACGAATGTCAAACCAATTGCTGAGCAAGTAGTTTCCATCGAACGATCGCAGCCTAGACAGAAACTGTATTAACGTTTTTACATAATAAGTCAAAGAGCTCCGGTTGGTTGGTTTGGAATTCATAATGTCGTCATAAGTTAATGAGCAGCGCTGAGTTTTCTAACATGCTGTCTTTTATAACTTGAGTGTGTGGTAGTGAATTTTGTCTATTCAAGCATCATACACTGACGAGTCTATAGCAAGACGAAACATGTTTCTGCATGTCTGGATACCAATTATCACTGAAGTACCAATTTGTATTGTGTTCTCCACACGATTTTTAATAATAAATTGAGGTGCAAAATTAACCGGATACTTGATTTTTTTTAAATATTTTAAACCAACCAAATAAAAATCATATGTTTGGTGATTAAATACTTTATTAATACTCAAATACAAATAAAATCCATTATAAAAGAGTGAAATCTAAGCCAAAAGAAAAGATAAATAAACAACTTTGGAAACAGAATAAAACTCCTATAAATTGAAAATAAAAATGTTAATTTGTTACCAAAATAAAAAAATACTAATAATAATAAATAGCTTGTATTCCCAAACCAATTCCAATTTCTTCTAAGAGAGTCAGCGTGGCCCTTGCAATTGATGGACGGGCATTATCTTGCATTAAACGAACATCTTCGCCAACAAATGGTCCAAAAGGCATTACATATTCCTCTGTATTAACAGTCATCGAAATACTCCCTCACATCATTACATCACTTTCGCCGAATGGCACTTTGAGCCACAAGCAGGCTTCAGCAATACGTTCGTCTGTTCTTTTACACACCCTGTCGAGACTATCTGATGTGCATTGGGTGAATTTGGACTTATCAGTAAAGAGCATAGCGGATCATTCTTCAAGACCCCAATCAGCATCTTGCTGTGCAAATTGCAAACGCTGTCGCCGATGTTCTGCGGTTTAAAGACGTGGTGGTGTTGCAGGTCTTCTGGACCTCAACCCACCTTCGTTTAAACATTTGTGAACTGTATACACTGGTGGTATGTTTTGTTATGGACGTTACTCAAACGTTGCACAAAAGCAGACGCTGTCCCCGTGCGATCACGTAACGCCTGCATTCGAAGAAACCGATCTTGGATGTGATTTATTACACTTAGTCTACCTTATCTCGGCCTTCTTGTGTACTTTCCTGTTTCCCGCAGCTTTTCCAGGGTATCTGAGACCGTTCTTCTACGAATTCCGCGATGTAAAGTATACTTTGTCTGCCAGCTTGAGCAACTTATTCTGGACCCATACGTTTTTCGTGTTCTCATTTTTAAAAAACAATAATTACTCAACAAATCGAACGTTTTACTATGCGAATAACTTTCGAAAAAAACGGAATAAGGCAATTTTCTTTGCGGCGCACTTGTTGCAACAGTACTGACGTAACTCTGCTGTGCTCGTAGGAGCTGCGCCCGCGGATTTCACTCTAAACAAGTTGTAACATTTCAAACCTAATCACTTAAAATGCTGCACAATTACATGCGCAACATTGAAATATTGCGAAAAATTCAATTATCCGGTTAGTTTTGAACCCCATTTAAATATTTCGATATTATTTAAAATCTTTTTGTTTTGTACAGATAAATTCAAAATATGTTTGTATACTAAATCGAAATAATCATGTTAATAATAATTTCCACGAAAGTACGTGGCTCCAGTTCTTAAAATTAACGTATTATTTTTAAATCTAATAGAAGTTATCAAGTCTACGAAAGCTTAATTGAAATGAGAATGGAAATGAAAGTGAGTAAATATATATACAGAATACATATAGTAATAGTAAGTACCTTAGAATCACAACTGGTTGAAGTTCTGTAAAAGTTTTCCCTTAGTTGGACCTGCATTATAGGAGAAGAATAAAATATAACCACAACCTTGTTACTTCATATATACAAAAATATGTATGTAGCAATCATGACTGGATATTCAATTTTCTTAATTAGAGTAAAATATTCTAATAAGGTTACTAAATATTATATATACAAAAATAAATCTACTAAAAAGGCAATAAGATGGTATTAAGAAAAGAGCAAACCAAACAGAAACATTCTTACCCTCCAAAAATATTTTCTATTCGCTGAGCTCGGCACAGCATCTTTGGCATAAATTTCACCTACTAATGGACCAAATCTGGTCCCTACGGGGATGTAACCCGTACTCCAGACACCTTGGGCCTAAACAAAGAAATAAATGGAATTATTAGTATTTACCTACATTTATTGGACAATAGAAAAAATGTTACAAATATTAAAACAATACGAGCCCAAAATCACATGAGTTCACCCGTATTGACGTTTCAGCTAAATGAGCTATAAAATTTTAGCACAAGACTATTATGATAATTTTTATTCCTAATTCCAAATGGGATTAGTTTGAGTAATTTTTATAATAATAAACAAAAATATAATTTGTACTTAAATATCTAATTTGAGTAAATCTCTGCACGAAGTCGAAGCGTAAACTTCGTCGTCAAACATTCGTACAAAATATTTTGTATGAAACTACGAGACCACGTTACCTCTGGCGATGCTGTTTTGTTTCTTGGAAACGTCGCTGTTGACAGTCATAGCCGAAATGGCGCGTGGAAAAGTATTATCGCAAGATTTACGAAAAGTTTGGATAAAAATGCACCATCAGGGAAATTGCAGTGATTTAACAGTTCTATGGAATGAAGCGACAGTCATTATTCTAAATCAAGTTGTACGAGGGCACTAAAGAAAACTGGATTCAATTTTTGGTAATTTTAGTTTTGTACGTCAATTCATGCATTAACTTTTCTCGTTATTAGGTAAAAGAAAAACCTCTACTCACTCAAAAACAGAAGAAAAACTGGTTACTATGGGCCAAAACATATAAGAACTGGACTTTAGAGCAGTGGAGGTCGGTTATTTGGAGCGACGAATGAAAATTTGAGCTTTGTGTAGGAGATTCGCGGAGTAGGGTTATTCGAACGAAAACCGAGGTTTACAACAAAGACTGTCTTCGGCAAAAAGTGAAGTTCCCGCTTCAATTATGGTGTGGGGATCTATGTCCGGCAATGGCGTTGGTAGGCTTCACTTTATTGAAGGCACCCTAAACGCAGAAAAATACGTATCTATTTTAAATCAAAGCCTTCTTCCATCAATCGAGTCGGCAATTAGCTAACCGGGAATTTATCTTCCAACAAGATGGCGCGGCTTGCCATACAGCCAAACGTGTGAAATCCTGGATGTCGGAAAACGATATTTCCTTCCTAAGTTGGCCCTCGAGTAGTCCCGATCTTTCCTCGATCGAGATATTATGGCATCGAATGAAAAAATAATTGCAGCTAAAACAATTCAGTCATTGCGACATCGTCTCCAAGAAATATGGAACTCCTTTTTTTAGAAGAAGGAACTATTTTTCTTTAGAAGACTGCCAGAGTCTTATAGACATTATGCCTAGACGTATAAATGCTGTTTTGAAAAATGAAGGTGACAGTGGTAATTAACTTTACAAATCAGTGCTAGTATACACTGATACAAAAAATTTGAGATTTAACTATTTCGTGTTTTTATGCTTTCTTTTGTCATTAGTTTTGTGTACAGTTCTTATATTTTTCAAGTATAAATAAAATATGTTGTATTTATTTGCGTAGTCTATACCTTCCTTGCCGTTTGTCCTGCGTGAATGTAAAAATATATAACGGGCGGACTCATGTGATTTTGGGCTAGTAATTATTAACGAATTATTTAGCTTTAGGCTTTAATAGTTGGCGACAGAAAGTTCGAATGAACTAAAAGTCGAAATCATTAAATTTAATACTATTGTCTATAGTTTTGAAGAAACATTACAAATTCTAAGAAATAAAGGTTGTAAATAAAATTATGGTCAGCTATTATTCCACACATAAAACATTACCTACCTGAAATATGAACTGTTTTGAAATTAATAAAAAGAAATGTGATTATTGTACACTTATGTTCATATAAATTTAATGCAAAGTCTATTTTATTTTTGAATTTGATGTAAAACATACTTTTATTGTTAGTTTGACAACGTGTTAATTTAATTGTTTAAAATTTATTAAAAATTACTTAAGATGGTAAGAAAACTTACCTAAGTTGATACATTGAGATTTATAATAAAATTGGATAACGGTTATACGAGGGGAACACTGAAAAATTCTAGAACGGCCATGTTTCTAAGAAAATGAAATTTTATTTTATTTGACAGTTACTTTTTAATGTTTTATGAGTTGATCGCCGTGTAATGTGTTCCAATTTGCTCTAATAGTTTGTTAATTATGATAATTTAAAATTTCATGTTCACCCAAAACGAATATGACTAGAGAACATTTCCGGTCTATGATTGTTTACGATTTTAACACCTAAACAATGTCAAGATCGGCTTAGAAATGCATTTGGCGCTAAGGCAACAATTTTTTTCCACTGTCGGGAGTAGAAATCAGTTTCTATGACATCAAAATTAAAACAGAAGTAGTCGATTATTCCCAAGGGAGTATAATGTTCCCAAGAGAGTTTACATTATGGAGAACGTTTGTGATTCATGCAAAAAAAAGATAACATTGAAATTATTTATTGACATTTAAATTAAATGTTACATTTGTACAATTTTCAAAATTAATATTAGAAGGAATATTACTTTCGCTTACATTTACAGTTTGTGCACTAAACAAACTTTAAACTAAACCAAACTAGCACCTTAATTTGACAATTCTTTTTGTTTGTTTATTTTGTAGTTATGACAATAACTCAACGACTACTAAATAAATGCTCAAATCCGAATACAATAATTCTGGTGCTACTTACTTCATAATGACAAAATATGTGCTTTTAAGTTAATGAGACCGTGGAAAAAATAGTATATACCATTCTGGAGAGATGCTATTTTGTCCTCGGTGCATTGTAGTCCTCGGGCTTCAAATTGCACCTCTGCCAAAATAACGCATTTCTCTCCCTTATAGTATAATATACTAATAATTGGTACAACGAATTCAAAAACGATCGTTTTTTTCTTAGTAATGAATTTCGTGAAGGATGCCCAAGAAGTGCTGTTACCGATGACAATATTTTCGCTGTTCGAGCAATGCTTAAGGAAGATCGACGAACATCATAAGAATTTATTCGGGCGATATTGGACATTGGTATGTCAAATCCAAAACATATTATAGCAACAGTTAGACGTGAAAAAATAACATTGTTGTCAATGGATTCCACATTAACTGACTCCGTCGTATAAACGTCAGCACCATGGACCCTCCACCATAGCACCATATGGCCCTGACCTAGTACCCTGTGATTTCTTCTTGTTTCCAAAAATCCAAAATAAAATGCGTAAAGTCATTTTTGCGTCATGAGATGAAGCATATAAAAATCTGGTTCTTGAAGTGCCTCAGAAAGAGTGGGATCATTGTTTTAAGGACTAGTTTCATCGAATGCAAAAATGTTTTGTTATTAAAAGGGAATACTTTGAAAAACAATAAAATCATTTAATTTTTTTAAACTAATCTTTGTTTGATTTTCTACAAATTATCAATGTCCCCCTCGTACTAATAATATGGCCACAAATAAATCTACCGTATTAGGGTTAAAGAAAATTAGAAGAGGTACTAGATCATATTTTATTGCAATATTGGAGAGATCATTCCTTCGAAAGTGGAAGAAACGCTTTCTTCCTGGTTCTTATCAAAGAACAAATCGATGAATTAAAGAAAGTAAATTACTATACTTTATTGCAGCAAGAAACTTATGTAAAAAGATGTCCTTTTTATACGGCAAACTATCGGTACGGTGCAATTTCTCGCGCTCCATTATTTTGAAATTTGTGTCTATTCCAAATTTCTAGACAATTTGGTGTTTTCTGTTTTGAAAACGTTGAAGGTTATCGAAAACGGGCTTAATTAGTATATAAGCATTGCCAATTGCGAACAAATTCAGTTTATTCCTCCGATCCAGTAGTAAGACTTAATAAGTATTCGTTTAGGTTAAATTTATTTTTATTTTCGATATGGCATATAGCAGAAACATACAGTTCAATTGTGGACCTCGCTGCAGGAATAACGCAGCTAAATAAATATTAATTTTGAGAAAGCCGAAGAAACGTTTTTAAGTCTAAATTGAATAAATGTCAATTTTGAGTTTTCAGGAAACAAAGAAATATAAATTAAGAGACGTAAATACCTGATTTTTGTTTATGTCAACAAGAGAAGAAAATTTTTTTGTTTTTATCAGAGTTACGACTTTCTTGCACCAAAATGCCAAAAATACTGCAAAAACAGCAATTTATCATTAAAATACTTGTAGATGACATTTTATTTTCACTTAATACATATTGCATAATATTAATAAAATTATTATTATTATTAATCATTTACATAAACGTTACTCAGTTCAATGTCACTAACCGACTTGCTCTTGTACAAAAATAAAGTTTTCATAATAGGGTAAGTTAGGTCTAGGAACGTACTGGTTTGCAAGCTTCGTTCCGTTGTCATATTTTAATTTCCTTAATGGCAGTTTTCCTTTATACAAGATTGAGCATTAACATCCAACTCACTACGTAGAATATTGAAACTAATGGGTCCTTCAAACTGAGCAGCTTATTTTAAAAATAAATAAAATATTGATGGCGCACTGAATTTGTCTGGGTATTTTGACATTTACGAAGTGTGATGGATGACATTTATGCCTTCTTACATGAGACAACAACGTATTCAAATTGTTGAATTATTTTATGAAAATCAGCGTTCTGTGAAAAATGTTTTTAGAAAATTACGTGAATTTTATAGTTTACACGATCGTCCGTCTGAAAGAACTATTGGTCAAATTATTAGAAAATTTCAAGGGACCGGTTCGGTGGTAGATCAAGAAAGAGAAAGGTACAGTCATAGTGGTCGTTCACAAGAGCATATTGATTTGATTCGTAAAATTATTGCTGAAGCACCTGAAATGTCCATTAATCGACGCTCACAATAAGTTGGACTCAAATACAATATGAATCAATACGAAATGATTTAGCTTTAAGGGCATATAAGGTTCAAATAGCATAGGAACTAAAGCCATTGGACCATGAAAAACGTAGTGTATTCTTTAGTTGGATTAAAGAACAACCAGATGACTTTTCATGAAAAATCATCTTTTCTGATGAAGCACATTTTGAAATTGTAGTTTTGTTAACAAACAAAATTGTCGAATTTGGGGCGAGGAAAATCCACGAGTGATTCATGAAAGAGCTTTACATCCTCATCGAGTCACTGTTTGGGGTGCATTATGATCAGGTGGTGCAATTGGACCATATTTCTTTCAAAATGCTGCTAGTGATGCAGTAACAGTGAATGGTGTTTGATATCGTGAGACGTTAACTGAAATTTTGTGGCCTGAACTGAATGATATTGATCTAGAGGATAGCTGATTTCAACAGGACGATGCAAGACCTTATTTTGCTAATGAAACAATTGCTTTATTAAGACAAACATTTCCTGGAAGAATTATTTCAAGAAATGGTGATGTTAATTGGCCACCAAGATCATGTGATCTAACACCGTTCAACTATTTTATTTGGGATTACGTAAAAAGCCAGGTCTATAAAAACAAACCAGAATTGATTCTTGAACTAAAGTATCAAATTATAAATATCACAACTAATACTAGAATCAACAATAAAAGTTTTTGAAAATCAAGGCAAATTATGGGTTTTATTTATTTTTAAAAAAAGGTGCCCAATTTGAAAGACCCTTCATTATAGATGGGGGTATTGCAACTCTCACTGCACTGGATTCCGCTTTGGGCTTGATCGTATAAAAACTTTTGCAGGTGTTCATTTATCTTTAAAGTTCGGATTTAAATGCAAAATATGCTTCTTGTAATTGCCTTATTTTGTTCATAAGACTAGAAAACTCATAATTTTGTTGTTAAGAGAAGGTATATCAACAAAAGTAAAAGTCGTAAGTCACTTTTGGTTGAAATAGATGTTTCTTATCTTTTAGACCATAAATCATAAGCATGTCTTCTTCATATCTTCTTAGATGTAATTCGTATAACTTCTTGATATTTAACTCCGGTGATAGATGCATTCTTCCATTATTTTTCTGTTTGCTACAATAGCAAAATCAAGCACTGAACATGCTGGAACATGTGATACACATTAAAACAAAATGTTTTGGGCAATTGGTGCAAAAATGGCGCAGTAAAAGCTTCTGCGCCTATCTTGCATCAAATAATAGACACTTTTTCAAATGAAATAATAACCATCTCATAAAAAATAGAGCTGCGTCGTTTTTGCTGCAAACTCCTCAATTGCAAGATGATATTCCCTCTAATATAACATCAATGTATGCAACGACCGACTATTTATTGGCATTGTAAGATAGCTAAATTTATTACGCCTGTTTTCAAGCCTGGAGAACACATTCGGCTATTGCGTATGTCCATTCTATAAATTATTTATAAAAACAACAGAATCGCGTTGTATCGTATATTGGAATATCGATATTTCGGCTATTGAAATATGTAGTCTTGATGCGATAGTTGTGTCATTTGCTTGGTGCTCTCGACTCAGTAAAAACCAGTCCATAATTTCTGATACAAACTCTGAAGTTTATTTTCTTTGTATCATTTTTCAAATTTTATTAACTGCTTCTTATAATTGATACAAAATTTATTGCAAGTAACTTATTCATATAGGATACTTGAATAATTCTCTTTCTTTTTGCATTAAATTTAGTAAGTACAAAGTATTGAGCAGAAGATTGATAAATTATAAATTGATTTCAAATGTCACAGTGTACGAGTATTACTAATAACCACAATTTTTTTTAAATTTCGAAATTACTATTATTTATGTAAAATAGGTCATAAAAGCGGAAAATTAAGAAAAATAACTTGTGCCATAAGACCCTTATCGCACACGCACCTTAGAGGGTCCAAAAGTGCGAATACCATAGGACTTGTCTTATAACACTCATTCTCTAATATGTTATTATGTAACTGACACTCAAAATACTAATTGTTGTATGATTTTAAACAGTTAACATATCTTACATCCGATAAAGCCTGAGATGTTTTCAGTACTAAATTTCGTGGTAATGTTGCCTCCGCCCTGTTTGGCGTTCCAGGATCGACAGGCAAATCTTTAACTATATATGTAGTATGTAATTCGAATTCTTCCTCGCGTATATTGGCCAAATCTAAGTCGCTGGCCGAGGAAACGGCTACATCTTCCATTATATCCTGAAAAAGAATGAAAGAGGTTTAAGCAATTTAATTTTAATAATATTTGCATTATTTAATCCTAAATACAAAGTCATTTCTTCTTTATTAGTTTCTTTTTTTAAACATTATTTGGTTTTCAATAAAAAATATAGTTATTTTCGTCTTATTTCCTATAAAATTACGCAAACTTACATGTAAGAAAAATACTTGATTTCACATTAATTACAATTTAAAATTTTGTTGACTAATGTATACTTAATGCTTAATTCACACCTTAGATTTAATAAACAGTCTTTAAAGTTAATCTGTCTTACTTAAACTTAAACTTATCTCTAAGGAGACATAATTTATTAGTTCTACTATATTTTCGCTTATTCAAAAAGGAGGAGGAACCAAGTCTTGGAATGAAGAGATCTGTTTTTGCCTTAAAGCGATGTCAAAATCTATACTCTTCAATATGTTGATGTATTGTAAAATTGAGTTGAATTTTGTCAAAATATGATAACGTGAGGATAGTTAAGGAAAAAATGAGGTTATATCAAATATTAGATCTTAATAAACGCTAAGTTGCCATGGCAACCAGGCATGAAAACTTTGTCCGCACGATACGTACACAGTGTAGATAATTAATTATGAAATATGTCGAAAACACCAATATAATAACACTTTCTGAGCCCTTAATTAAAAAAAAAAATAAATATAATTTCATTGTAAAAAATTTTTTTACGCACAATGGTACTATTTCACTTTTAACGAGTGCCCAACACTAACATAAATTGTCAAGTTTAGGAAAATGAGAGAAGTCAAAACATTAGACTTAGACAACTGTCATAATTACAAGGTAATACAAAATCGTATTATATTTGCGAGCAATACTACTCGATTATCTACACATTTTTAATTAATCGTATTATATTTGTAAGCAAAACTACTCGACTATCTACACATTTTTAATTAAAGTGAATAAATAATGACATCTATTTGAGTACATTACATATTTAAAGGAAAGTAAAAAGTGCGCAATATTTTTAAACATATTTAAGATAATTATTATGATTTATTATCACATTTCATAAAAGATTTAAAAAACACAATGGCTCCAACACTATAAAATGATTGAGAACTAGAATCATATTTAGCATCCAAACATAAAATAGCTATAGAAGATTTTAATTGGTGAGAGAATATAATAACTAAGTTACAGAAACGAAATAAACTACAGACCCCATTTCAGAAACTTATACACCAAAGTAAGTATATTATTCATTCATGTTGATACTTCATACTATATTAATAAATTAATCTGAAAAGTTTTAAAATTATATTGCTAACTCATCACAATACAACCAAAAAAAAACTCTTTACCTATTGCCATAATTGAATACATTAATGAACCAAAATAATAAATCAACCTTGATTGTGACAATAATGTAAAACTTTAATTATTATATTTATTTACAATAATATACATGAAATATGTTCTTTCCTTTTTGTGTCAAATGTGTGGTTAAAGCACAAAATTTACCTATAAAAAAATAATAATTTATTTAAATTAAGTGTTATTTAATAAAATATTATATTTACCGTCAATTATTAAACAATTTAAAATTGAAAAATTTTAAAAAACTGACAATAACAAACCATCATAATAGTATATAAAATTGAAATATGGCGCAATTTATTATAAAAGTAAATAGAATAAGAATAAGAGATTACATTATAAAAACAAATGACATACACAAAAATATATTAAAATATCGAAACGTTTTTTAAACATATAGTATCAAAATAGTTACTTAATTATACTTTATTATTATTAATAATAAATAAGGTATAATTAAGTAACTATTGTTTATTCTTATATATATTACCTAATTTTTTTGTCACTTTTTAGGTTTATGAGATAATAAAACACAAGAAAAGCCTCTAATTTGAAGTTTTCGATTTGCATGAAACTTAATGTGTCTATTTGCAAAGTGACGGACTACGAGGTGTGGAAATAAAGGGATGAGGACGATTTTTATATCTATTTTATGTAATTGAAATTGCAATTCCACATTGTTTCCTTCAAGGTGCTTACTTAGCGAAAGCCACATGGCACTGGAGACTGTTTATCCACTTTTTGTAATAATGCTGGAACTCAGATATTAGAATCGCATCACCTGTTCGGTTACCACCTTCTCAATATCCACCAATGACACAAAACAATATCGTTTGGAGTGAAGTTTCTCAGTCTTAGGAACGGAAAAGGTGACAAAGACTCACGTCTGATCAATAAGGGGGCTGCACAGCCACAGAGATGATTTTACTTATCCAAAACTTGTTTTACTTACTAATTACTAAAGCTCGGACTATATGCATGTAAAAAAGTAAAATATGAACAAATTTTGACAAAAATACGCACAGAATATTGACAAATAAGCTCTAATATAGAAAAATATGCATCAATATGCTAATTTTTTAATAACATTCTAGAAACCAAATCCGATTCAATGAAACAAAACTTTATTTTACATTTAAGGTCTGTTACATTACGTAATATTAGTGTAAAACTATTAACAATATGCTTACAAAAACTTGAAATTTCCTTAAACATCATAAATGCTTTTAAAGAATATATAATTACTAATAATTATATTAATATCTAACAATACGTACATCTATTTACTTATGCCTTGTAATAATCTATCCAGTTATTATAATTAGATACTATTAAAAAAATTGACAATTAGATGCTTTTCTAAATTTTGTATTTTAATGAATGTCTTGTATCGTCTAGCAAGTGTTTGAATTGGACACAGATCGTTCAACATCGACGGATGTAACTGGAACATTTTTTAAATTGCTTACAATATAAGGTTCTAAGTTAATGGCATCCACAACTAGAAACTTTTGAAAGAATTTTAAATCATTAATTTTTTTTTCTAATACTGAGCTTAGCTTTTTAAAAATTATTTCTCTAGCTCCTGTAATAGTTGACAATGAGTTATAAGCATTGAACTCACAGATTCAGTCAAAAACAGTTTTCTTGTTTCTAATTTCAAAATTGTTTCTGCTACTACAGAAAAATTTGTTGAAATAAATGCGAATTGATTTGGTATTACATGTTTTCAGA
This sequence comes from Melolontha melolontha, assembly GCA_935421215.2. NCBI lineage: Eukaryota > Metazoa > Arthropoda > Insecta > Coleoptera > Scarabaeidae > Melolontha > Melolontha melolontha. Next base: position 157,855,519 of record OW285237.1, on the reverse strand, counting down.
CTCTTTTGCTTTTCTAAATTTATAAATTTTCTAAATAAAAAATTGCGGCCCACCTAATGTTTACTGGTTGTAGAGGTAATTGTAAGCTGGGAAATTATTCTTTGTACAACTAAACCCGCAATGGCGTTTTTAAAATGAGAGTATTTTATTACATCAATATTTCATAAGCAAAATTTTACTTGTAAAAAATACAACTTTATCTACCACGACACAAAAGGGCATCAATGGCACTGTTAGAGATATACAGGTTGTTCCCTGAGGTAACCGACAAACTTACACAATGCGTTCTAGAGGTGATTTTGAACAAAAAAGTTCACATGCACTTTAGCTTAATTGTTTTTTGTTCTTTAGGTTTAAACAAAAGAAGAAAACTGTTTCAGTAATGTATTTAATCATGAAATTACATAACAAACTAACAAACAAATATCATAACAGTTGCTCTAAATGTTCGCCTCTTCTTTCTAAACATGTTGCTAGTCTTTGGGCCATATTCTGTATCCAGTTAATATCTGTAAGTTAATTTCGTAAGGAATCTACGCATGTAACTATTCGTTCGATCAATTCCTCCCGATTGTTTCGCTTGCTGATATACTAAACACAATCTTTTGGACAACACCAAAAGAAAAAGTCCAAGAGCAAAAGGTCAGGAGAACGCGCAGGCCATAATACAAGTATCCACCGTCCAGGAAAATTTTAACATGTGCTTTTTCGGTTAAAATATTGCTTTAAAATTGCTATAAAAGTTCTTGTAATCATGGATACTTTGATACATGTAACGTATAGTCATGACTAGAGCTGAGGATGTTTGCGGTATAACCATGGTTATATCATGTAACCATAGTAATTTACTATGGTTACATGATATAACCATGGTTATACCGCAAACATCCTCAGCTCTAGTCATGACTAGATAAACGTAGTATAACCTCAAATTTCATATATGCCAAAAAAATTGAATTTTTTTTGTTGTAAGACGAGCTTCAGTTTAAGTAATGACTGGTAACATGTTTAGAAAGAAGAGGCGAACATTCAGAGCAATTGCTATAATATTAGTTTATTAGTTTGTTATGTAATTTCATGATTAAATACATTATTGAAAGAGTTTTCTTCTTTTGTTCAAATCTAAAGAACAAAAAAAATTAAGCTAAAGTGTATATGAACTTTTTTGTTCACAATCACATCTAGAACACATTGTGTAAGTTTGTCGGTTACCTCAGGGAACACTATGTATGTACATAAATTGTATTTTTTAATAATAATGCAACTTCAATAACAATATGATTTTCGTGTATAAAATATAACATTCCACAGCATATTTATTTTTTATTTGTAGTTTTTAAATACACCTACGTATTTATAGTTTATACCTAACCATAATGTACCTTTTTTACAGTCACTTTATGTCTTTTATTAGGGTTTTGTATTGTTATGTTCTGGACTTAATTGTATTAATATAAGTCATATAAGTATTGCAAAACATTTTATTCTATGTAAAAGCATTGTTATTTATTTTAATTTTATAGGACGCAAAATGCCGCAGAATGTTTCAACCGGCTTTCCCAGAACACTTGGAAATTTTGTATTTTCTCTGGCCAGTTATTTTTGAATTGCTATTTCTAAACTTCCCGCCTACTGGAATTTTTAGAAGTAAATTTGTAATTTAAAGAAAATATGCACAAATATGCAGTATTACATAAAAGATGCATCACGTAGTAAAAATATGCAAAATATGATTTTTTAATTGCCTTACTTTATTCAGAACACTTTAAATAAACCCAGAAAACTCATACTTTCGTCGATATAACTTTTAGCAACAAATATGCATTTTGCATAAAATCCAAGCCTTTCTAATTACTATTATTTGTCGGTTTTTCTGTATGAAGTCGCTTAAAATATTTAGAAAACCCTATTCGAAAACGTCACCCAGAGTAGGCGTAAAATATTATTGAGACTTTTGGAACAAGTTCGACGAAAATCGGCGTCCAAACTCGAGAAAAGTAATAGAATCATGCAAGTGTAAACTCGAGCCTGAACACTACTGCATCCCATTATTAAAAAAAAGCTTCATTAAATAAATAAATTCTGGTTTTATTATCCTACAGAATTTATAGTAATTCCAAATACAGCAAAATATTTAAATAAAATTAAGTATGTGCACAGATAATCAGTCAATATAAATACGTATGTGAACTATGGTAAAGAAATATGTTTAATAAAAGAAAAAGATTATGTAAGTAGTTTGTTTCAGAAGGTTTAAGGAATAAAAAGTATAATACAATATTGTAAGAGATTGTTAAAATTAAGGCACATAATATAAATTGATGATATAAGTAGCCCAAAAATTTCTCAAATACTTGATTAGGCAGTACTTTTTTATTATAAGTTGACATTTGGTAATCATATACTCTATTTACGCTGCATATTGTAATGAAATCTTAATGATAACAAGGAAAATAGCTTTGATTTAATCTTTAATGAATTGTCTTATATGAAAACTTAAAATAATCTGTATAGGTTAGACGTAAATGTTAAGATTATTAAAAAAAAATATGACAAACAAATGTCAAATTTCAAAGGCGAAAATATTGATGACGTTAATATTTGAGAAACAATTAAACAAGTTGATTTATTGATTTTATAGAGATGCCTCGGCCACGTTCGAACATAGACCACTGTTCTCGACACGCAATCACAGAACGTCAAAAGATATCAAACTGCAATGATCAAAACGTTTAGACGAAAATGAACGTGTTAGAGTGAGAACTTCCCAAAGACAGAAGAATCGGCAGATCAAAGATCGCCTCAACAATTAGATCAACATCGAAGACGTATGCAGTTGCAATATCTCAATGATCGAGCTTCATATCACCGAATTGCTTTTTCATACGAACCGGATATTCAATACAATAGCTTATGTAATTTCGTTCAAATCGGAAAAATGGACAAAGTACAAAGCACACGATTAGTAGTTAAAAACTTTATGAACAATCTAATTTAAGCAACAATTTTGATTGGACTTCATAAAGGTGAAGACGTACTACTTCCACGAATACCACAAATTCCAGACGACATGGCGTTCGATTTCAAACGACTTCAATTTCCAATACGCTCTGCATTCGATATGACTATCAATAAAGCGCAAGGGCAATCTTTGCAAGTGTGTGGTTTGAATTTAGAAAACGGTTGCTTCTCCCATGACCAATTATAACGTGTGTTCATTTGAAAAGTCAATCTAGGTTACTTTGAAATTTTGATAGAATAAGACGCATATATATTAGTATGTGTTTGTTGTTCTGTAAACGTAAATCCAAATGACATTTGATAATGTCAATCACATTTGTTATTTATTTGTATGTATGAAACTGTCAAAATATACGACTTCGTAGGTTAAGTAGTAAATTTTAATTTACGACATACTTCAAAATGTTCTCAGTAAATCACATGCTGCTAGATTGACTTTTCAAATGAACACCCGTTACGTTGCATGCTTAAGAGTCGGTAAACCGCCTGATCAAACAAAAATGAAGTAAATCCACTAACTTTACAATAAAAAAATTATTTTTTTTGAAAAACATAATTTTTCTTCCTTTCTTTTCATTCCACATAGCCAAAGCAACGCAAGACAGGGTATTAAATGATGTCTTATTTATTTAAGTTATTTTGTTTTTGAAGGACATTGCCCCTGCACACAAATCGCATGTGCCATGCAAACAATTCGTGATTTAAGGTTCGAATTACTCGAAGAGCCACCTTATTCACCAGATCTGACTCCGTCTGACTATCATGTCTTTCCTCAACTGAAAGAAAGTTTAAAAGGTCGTAAATTTTCTTCCAACAAAGAGGTGATAGAAGCTGTGGAGGCCTGGTTTGCAGTAGTAAAGTAGTAAGTAGTAAATTTTAATTTACGACATACTTCAAAATGTTCTCAGTAAATCACATGCTGCTAGATTGACTTTTCAAATGAACACCCGTTACGTTGCATGCTTAAGAGTCGGTAAACCGCCTGATCAAACAAAAATGAAGTAAATCCACTAACTTTACAATAAAAAAATTATTTTTTTTGAAAAACATAATTTTTCTTCCTTTCTTTTCATTCCACATAGCCAAAGCAACGCAAGACAGGGTATTAAATGATGTCTTTTCTCGATGAATCTGTGTTCCCTACAATAATTTCATTTACGTTTCCATTCATTTAATATCAGACTGAGCCACAGCGAAGCGTGGCCAGGTTTAGCTAGTATTGTTATGAAATCTTAATTAACTGTTTTGGAATGTAAATTATAAATGAGGTATGTATAACAAATTTCAGAAAGATGTAAAAAATTATTACATAAGATTGTCATTGTGAAAAATATTATTATTAGGAAATTTATGTTAGAAAACAAAACAAATAGCTGGGATTTTTTAAATAAAAAAAGAGGGATGACGATATAATTGGTTATTAATCGAGTTAAAAAAGGAATGAGTAAAAGAATCATATAGTCAAATGAAAAATCTATTATATTAAGAAATCTAATTATTAGATGTATTAATCAAGAAAATTTCGTTATAAATAATATTTACTTGTAATACAAGTAAAATTATATAAGTTTTTGTATAAGTAAATATATATATTGGATAACATATTTGTTGAAGAGTAAAAATGTATAGATGAAGAAAGTTATTTAGAGATAAATTGAATAATTATGAGGTGGTACTGATATATAGTTAGCCTAGACCGGTTCCGTGGATAAAAAAATATTGCGATACCATAGTAACGAAAAATAACATATTAGAAGTGTCAGTGCAAAGAATCACGTCAAAAACTCAAACCAAAGTTGCGCAATAAAATTTTAGAAAGAGGATGTCGATCGAAATTGTGAAAATAAAAAAATTGGAGTATCGAGCCATCATCAAATATCTGTATTTGAAGGAGTTAAGAGGTAAGCAGATTTGCGAAGATATGCTTAATACCCTTGGCGATCAATGTGAAACAGTTCATGACATGATTTTGTCAGACCATCGAATTGGTCTAAAACGCAAATCTGAGGCACTGAATATTTCATATGAACGCGTCCATCATATAGTTCACGTCGATTTGGATATGAGAAAAAGTTCTGCAAAATGGATCCTCAAATGTCTGAATGTTAACCAGAGGTGTACAAGGGTGGAAGCATTGCTTCAATATGTGCTCGGTTTGAAAGTGATGCAGGCTTTTTAAGCCGGGTACATTTCTACGATCCAGAAACAAAGCAACTGTCGATAGAATGGAGATACTCTGGTTCTCCAAGGCCTAAGAAGTTTCGCGTTCAAAAATCTGCTGGAAACGTTCTTGCTTTAGTCTTTTGGGATTGCCATGGAGTAATCATGATTAATTTTCTGGATAAGGGTAGAACAATAACTGGGAATTATTATTCGATGTTACTGACCACTCTACGAGAAAAAATTATGGAGAGAAGACGCGGAAAGTTATACAAAGTTATTTTGTTTTTGAAGGACATTGCCCCTGCACACAAATCGCATGTGCCATGCAAACAATTCGTGATTTAAGGTTCGAATTACTCGAAGAGCCACCTTATTCACCAGATCTGACTCCGTCTGACTATCATGTCTTTCCTCAACTGAAAGAAAGTTTAAAAGGTCGTAAATTTTCTTCCAACAAAGAGGTGATAGAAGCTGTGGAGGCCTGGTTTGCAGAACAAGATAAAAATTTCTTTTTGAATGGTCTGGAGGCGCTGTATTAAGTGTATTAATTTAGAAGGAGAGCATGTTGAATAATAAAATATTTTGACTTTTTGTTTGCTTCTATAGTAAGCTAAGGCTTTTTAAATACATCCTCGTAAGATATAAGAAGATTTAAATAAAGGTTATTGAAGATAATCAAGAATTTGTAAATGTAAATGAATTTATTAAATGGAACGAAAATACTATGCAGATGTAATTTAAAGATTGATATATTAAAAGGAGACAATAGCTAATTTATAAGTAGAAGTAAGGATTATTTTTTTGGAAAAGGAGAGATTTAAATTTTGACACAGAAGTGACAGCAGAAAAAAAGAAGAACTATGAATTTTTTACACAACTTATAAAAAAGTTTATATGTAGAAATTATTTATAAAATAGTCAGTTTAATTAATATATAATAATATATAATTTCTAAACACACTTCTTTTAATTTTAAGGCATTTTTTTAATTTTTTCTGTTTTTATTTTATTAATAAAGCTGCAACACTACACTTTATCATCACTAATTTGCAGAAATTCTTCAACTACTAAACTGAAACATGAGAATATATTTAGCATACACTCATTTTGATGGCTACATTATTAAAAGCTTCAGTGCATAACAAAACCGAGATGGTTTTGAAGCAACTTCGTCGATGTGTGAACGTCACAAGTCAATTAACCATCCAGTCTTAATCTCAAGAATGTGATCTTTCCAACACTAGTAAGCAGTGCATTCCAATCATGAAACTCTAGCCTTTCTATTAAATGATTAAAACTTAAGAGAAACGTTTTGTCAGCATTTAGTTTCAGGTGGTGCTGTGTAAACCACCTGTTCAGAGCTTCTATCCACAACTCCAATCCAATGTGTTCATGGTTTAATTCCTATTCTCATTGTCGTCATTCAATTTAGTAGCTGAAGACTTTCTATAAAAATGAAGAATGTGAAAATATGAAAAGTTGTAGCATTAGTCTTTAGCTATTAAAACTGAAAAATGAGAATATTTGGAACAAACGCCTTGATGGTTGCATTATTGAAATTTTCATATAAAAATATTGTTGGAACTAGAACGCAGTATAGTAGATCATGTTCATAAATCCAAATTTACATAACAATATTACAAAGTATACCCATTATAAATAATGTCTCGAGTGGTATCGTGTTTGTAAGAATTGTTGATGAAAAATATAAAAATGATTATTAAAATTGTTCTTTTATTTTTCTTTTATATGATCCATGTATGAGTTTGAAACAGCTACAAACATGGTCGTCCAAATAAATCAATAACGCATTATGTAAAAGTTGCATGTGATGATGCATTTGAAAATGAAATGAAAAAGGAGGCAAGACAAAAGACGTCTGCAAAACGATGAGCACCACCTATTGTGTGTGAAGTAATGAGAAAAATGCAAGGTCATATTAGTGAAAGCAACAGTGAACCCACCCTCCTTCTGCTTGCTAAAATCGATGCAAAGTGCAACAACGAAAGGGCTGAAATCGTACAAGTAAATACAAAAGACCGGTTACGGTATCGGCACAAATTACCAGGTGACATGATTCTAAGTATTATACGTATAGAAAATTGTGTAATTTACGTACACTATACATACACATTAATGTCTTTTAAGAATACGAGAGCAGTTTGACGGGAGAATGAATTTTCAATGAAATACTTTATTTTAGAGTGAAGTAGTTATTAAATAATAAGGGAGGTAAGTAAGATTTACCATTCGAGGATTAGTTTGCGTTCCAGGGCTTGCCCGAGGACTTGCAATAGACTTCGAGACTGGTAAATGTTACCTCCCGAATTGCTTATAACTAGAGTGGACCAATTCGGATCGAAAGCAGAGGCGTGACTAACGAATTGGTTCCCGCATGCGAAACATTATTAATATCTAGAGATATACTATCACGAACGGTGCTGTTATTATGTTATTAAGTAATATAATACAGCTATTATTACAACTAGGGGAATATGAATAGTATATTTCCCGTGGTTGGCTAGTTATGTATAGACAACCAAGGGAAATGTATTCATATTTCCCGTGTTGTAATCAATAGTTTTTTTTCTGATTGAAACAATATTGTTGTGAAAATGGAAAAATATTGGATTGTATATTTTTGAATTTATCGGATTGGTGACGTTGCTAAGGGCCGTGTTTGTAAATATCATGGTTGACTGGTTTGATTTTCGCGTTCTGTTATAAATAAAATTGATGAAATGTCAAACAATGTGCTAACACAAGCGGCGAAAGCCCGTGAATGTTTGGTTCCGGCGAAATCCAAAGCTGCTTACACTAAAGTGTATGAAGACTTTCAAGAGTGGAGAAGAGAAAATTTGGTGAACGGTGTCGACGAAAATATTTTGCTAGTGTTTTTTGAAGATTTGGTATTTTGCTTTTTTTGGTTGGAAAAGTTCGTCTGTTACGGAAGGCTATCTGGCTGACAGTATGTTGCAGAAAAATAAGGTAGCAAAGATGATAGCGGGTGTGGAGGGAGAGCCATCTGCAGCATCTGTTACGGTTCCTGGTGTGTCGATGACGAATTGCGAACAAGATTCTTCATCGTTTGTATCTGGTTGTAATCGCTTAAGCGGAAGGTTTGAGAATTGCAATTTTTATTTTGGTTCTGAAAAGTAGTGTTACTAATGCAAAGACTTTCTTAGTTCATTTGTTGCTTTAATTAGAAAATAAAACATTTCTTATTATTTTTGTTGCTTCAATTAAAAATTATAACATTTTTATGGTGAAATGTGACTTTTCATATTTCCCTTGGGACAATATGAGCGTTTCATATATCCCTTGGGAAATATAAGTGTGTTATGATTAGAGAACGGACATTCTTACCACATGACTCGGCGTAATTCAATGAAGTATTTGTTAGTCTTTCCCGGCCATCTGGTCCGCTGCGATACAATGACAACACAGCTATTGTATCCGGAGGATAAATATCCATTAAACGCAATCGGCAATTCGAAATGTTGATAAACTTCGCTGAGTACATCCCAGCGTAATACAATGAAGTATTTGTGTTTGACTTTCTGGGCCACCTGATTTTCGCAGCATTAACAATGGACAACGGCTATTGTATTTGGAGAACTTAGTCATGTCGTAAGAATGTCCGTTCTCTAGTTATGATATATCGTAACCAAGGCAGTATTATTCAATATTGTTTCAATCGGAAAAAAAGTTATTATATTACTTAATACTACATATTTGTATTATATTTTGTTTATTTTAGTTCCAATTTACAGTCGTGTATTGTGTATTGTGCATTCTATAGAACAGGTCGTCTAAAGTTTAATATAAGTGCTTATATTAAACTTTAGGCGACGGATAAAGGTAGGAATTATAATAAATAAAAACTAGGGAATAGCAAAAATTTGTTGACACATAATTTCTATAAAGCAGTGTTGAGAGAAATATAGGTGATATTCATATTCATATAAATAAAAAAACCCTTTCCTGTTCTATAGAATGCACAATACACAATACACGACTGTAAATTAGAACTAAAATAAACAAAATATAATACAAATATGTAGTATTAAGTAATATAATAACTTTTTTCCGATTGAAACAATATTGAATAATACTGCCTTGGTTACGATATATCATAACTAGAGAACGGACATTCTTACGACATGACTAAGTTCTCCAAATACAATAGCCGTTGTCCATTGTTAATGCTGCGAAAATCAGGTGGCCCAGAAAGTCAAACACAAATACTTCATTGTATTACGCTGGGATGTACTCAGCGAAGTTTATCAACATTTCGAATTGCCGATTGCGTTTAATGGATATTTATCCTCCGGATACAATAGCTGTGTTGTCATTGTATCGCAGCGGACCAGATGGCCGGTAACTTATTATATTACTTAATAACAGCACCGTTCGTGATAGTATATCTCTAGATATTAATAATGTTTCGCATGCGGGAACCAATTCATTAGTCACGCCTCTGCTTTCGCTCCGAATTGGTCCACTCTACTTATAACTAATGTAACCCAAATATGCAAAGCGCAAATTTAACATATATTGCATATTATAAGCATTTTTTAAATATATGCATATATCCTTAATAAATGGCATATTGTAATTGTAGGCATTTCAAGAGTTCAAGATAAACAATTTTATAAATCTAGTGATTTATTTTATTATGTTTGCAGTTCTCAAGAAAAAAAAATTGTGAAATAGAAGAGTATGGGTTTTTCCAGTCTTAAATTCCGAGAAGTCAAATTAGGTCGTTTTAAACCATTAACTGGGGTTATTATACCTATATTTACATATGTAAGTGAATAATAAATCGATTTCTGAATTTTATTTCTGATTGTGCTTTTAAAGACACAATTTAGCGGCTATAACTAAGAGTGCTCAAATTCCATTCTCTTCTTGGTTACCCGCAGAATAACATCGATTTGTGGTTTGTAGTGTTGTGGTATTTTATTTATTTTTATTAGTAAAGTGCCCAAAGTCAGTAAAGTATCAGTGTGGGTTAAGCCATATAGAGAACTATAGCAAGCGCCAATTAAGTTGGCGCGAGGAGGGGGTGCGCAGAAGCTGTTTTTAAAAACGTACACCCCCACTACCCAAGTAATTTTCAGAATACATTTGTCATTGACGTTTGACGGAACATAATGTCTTTGCTAGGGGATCATAAAGTGATACACGCTCAGAGGTTAGAATTATTTGACATATGATGTAAAACCAAATACAAATCTCCCCACTACTTTTAATTCTGCGCAAACTTACCCCTCCTCGCGCCAACTTAATTGGCGTTTGCTATACGTATAGATAAGGGAAAAATCTACTGTTCTACGTACGCTACAATTGTAAGTATAATTTTTGAATATTCAATATAGAGGGTGCGAAATCGATCGATATCTGTTATTTTCTGAGATACAAAAAAAAGTTAAAAGCAAGTTATATTTTTTTTTGAGGGACATACACAATGAAAATACAGAGAAATGTACAGGGCGTTTTAGTTTTGTCCTGTCAGTATTAACTCAATTTTTTGAACGGAACTCTAGGCATATAGATCGATTTCGCACCGTTTGGACACTTTTGTTTAATATTCTGAATTTATTTGTTAGCGACTTAGATCTAGTTGTATGTATTGATATTATTGCTTTACAATTTAATATTTCAATTTTTATTTTTTTTCATTGCAGATACCATGCGATAAAAAATATCAAATATACCAACGCGTGAATACTTCTGTTCATATTAGTAAATTGGGTAAGATGCAATCTGGAGACGTGTCACAACCCACATTAACGCAATGTTTCCAACAAATGTCTAAACAGCTAAACGAAGAAGACATCTTTAATCGAGACCTATGTCATGCAATGATGATGTCAAATATTTTCTTGTCAAAGCTACGCAATCAAAACTTCACTTCTTTTCTCCAGAAGTATTGCAAATTCAATGTCCAAGGTACTACGAAGGAACGACGTAAGTTCCTTGATTTCGGAAGTAATTGAGGAAATTAAAGCTAAAATTCGGAACAAACATTTTTAAATATGCATTTATGAAACCACCGATTCAACAGGACGTTGTATTGCTCATTTATTGATTGGTGTTCTTAGCGACGAGATTCTGACAAAATCTTACCTCAATGATTGTAAAGAGTGAGAAAAAAACTAATGCACTCACAGTGGCCAGATTTGTTCAAGAGGAACTATGAATATTTTTCTTCCTACGCCTGTTCCTGGAGATAATATTTTGCTCATTTTGTCAAATACAGCACCGTACATGATAAAGGCCGGGCTAAATTTGAAAATCTTTTATCCGAACTTGATACATGTTACATGTCTTACTCATGCTTTAAATAAGGTTGCTGAAGAGATTAGGAAAAATTTTCCTCTTGCAAATAGTTTAATTCCCAACATGAAAAAAATCTTTCTTAAAGCGCCTATAAGGGTTCAGTTCTATAAGGAAAAACTGCCAAATACCACTTCAACCTGTTATTACAAGATGGTTGGAAGCCGCTTTTTTTATTGTGGGAATTTTTGTAAACTAAAAGATCTAATTTCAGAATTGTCTAACGAATCTTCCAAATCCCTCGTTGATGTTAAGCAATTACTCGAAAACAAAGAAATAAAACAACTTTCGTTTATAAAAACCAATTATAGCTTTGTTTCTAAAACAATAACATAAATGGAGGAATCTAATTTGCCATTAACCCGAAGTGTAGAACTAGTAAAACAATCTGAGGCAGCTTTTCAAAATGTAGCAGGCAAAGTGGGAAACAAAATTTTTCAAAAATTAAAAAATGTGATGGGAAAAATTTGCTGATTTCGATTTTTTAGAGAGATAATTTACTGAGTCCCTAGATTTGGGTCCTGTAGTATTGAGAACTTCGAGAAACATTTAGTGGTTTACTGTTTTTACAACTAACGACAACCTGCTTTGTGTAGTAAATGGATATTTAGGTTTAATTCAGTATGTAGATAAATTAAAGTGATTATTTTTAAGTAAATCAATAAATTTATGTATTACAAGTTTTTTTTTATTTGCATATTTTTAACAATTTTGTGCATATTTTGACTAAATGATTTGCATATTTACGAGCATATTTTTGGGTTTTCGACTCGCATATTTGGATTTTCCTAACATTTTTCCCACTCCCCAGGCAATAAAATCCTCAAAAATTAAATGTAATTATAATAAACGGTAACGGTGAACAACCTCTGAATTTAATATTAGATACATCTGAAACGTAACCACGGAATCAAATGTTGCTGATAAAGTAGGTGATATTGACTTTTCAAGAAATGTAAATAAATATCGCAATTTTAGTTAATAATTTTACTAATTGTACAAATTGTAATATTACCATAAATATAAATTAATAATAGAGAACGTGTTCTGATGTACTTCTTTTTCCTAGAGGACGTACGTAAGTCACATTAACAACCACAGACAATCCGGTAAAACCAACTTACGCCCATAGAAGAAATGTATTAATGGTATGCTTACTATAAGGGGAGTGGAAAAAATATATTTTATTTTTCGACATAATCCCCTGGGAAGTCTACACACTTAGCCCAGTGAGTTTCCATTTTCTTCAAACCATCCATTGAGAGAATTGCCGAAACTAATCTTTCGACAACTCTGTAAAATATGCATTTGTCTCGGATATCACTTTTTCATTTGTCTGAAATCTCTTTTAACTGAGCCCTTTTTTTGAATGTAGAAATAAAAAGATATCACTGGGAGCTAGATCTGGTGAATAAGGTGGATGAGGCAACAATTCGTAGCGTAATGAAACAAATTTTATTGTAGCAACAGCGGACGACTGAGAAAGCGCATTATCGTGATTCTCTTTTCTTCAACAATTGCGGTCGTTTCTTCGCATCAAAACGTATCCGCAAATCAGCATAACATTGGCTATTTGCCCTTTTTCCCTTTCGTAAATAATAAAGATAAAATCTTTGAACCCCAAAAAACTGTGGCCATAACCTTATCGGCCGAAAAAACGATTTTTGCTTTCTTGGGGACACGTTCACCGGGAGAAATCAATTGTTTCGACTGTATTTTCGTTTCTGGAGTATAAACATGTATCCAAATTTCATCTACTGTGACGGAAGAATTCCCTTGGATTACGTTTGAAGATAGTCAAACGTTCTCCTGATATGTGGATGCGAGCGCGCATTTGATCAGCATTAAGCAAACGCGGCACACATCTCGCGGTTAGCTTTTTCATAGTTAAATGTTCATGTAAAATATTACATACCCGTCAATCAACTCACTTCAACATTTAGCGATGACCACTGCCTATTACAGCTTTGGTGAATTTGATCGTGACCCGTCGCTCGCTCACCGACGAATTTAAGGAAGGTTGTTCAAAATCGGTTGTTGTACCAGAAAACACAAATGCGGTGCGCGACCAGATAGTGCAAGATTGTCATGTGATAACGCACCAACTTCAGGCATCCCTGGGCATTAATATAAGAAGCATGCATAAAATATTTGATGAACAGTTAGTCATTAAAATGATTTGCTCGCGTTGGATCTCGCCATTTGAGAATTGGTCAAAATAAGGCTAAGAACGATTGATTCAAAGAATCCTCCAAAAATACTATCGTGGTGCATCGAAAGTCGTGTATAATTTCTACCCAGTCAACAGTGTGGAGATTTCAAGAGCCAAATCTAATAATAATTAGCACTTCGAATCAAATAGTCGCAGGTTTTTTGGGGTAAAAATGCAAATGTGGTTACAGTGCCACATTTGTTTGCCAGACGTTTCTGGAGCCAGCAACTCAGAATCATTCTTCACCATGGCTATGTGAACTACCACACATCGGCACAAACACTTCAATATTTGACCGGTCAAAACATTTTATTGATGGGTTATCTACCGTACAACCCTGATTAGGCACCCAATGATTTCTTTTTGCTTCCATACTTGAAAAATAAACTACGTGGTTGACGATTATCGACGGCAGAAGAAGAGATTGGTGCGTTCAAAGTGCATGTTTTGAGATATCTTAACTGGAAAAAAATTAGTTGGAACGTATGCAAAACTGCATCGATCATCGCGGCGAATATTTTGAAATACAATGAAATATTTGTTTTGTTTGTTATTCCGGATACCTACATAAATAACAAACCTCGTAAAATATTTTATCTTTTGTTGACGATATAGCAATTTCCTTTTTATGTAACGTTAACTTATTTTTCTTTAATAACATGCAGTAGCATTTTATTTCGCACTCGGCCGTTAAAAACTTTAGCTACTACAATATAATCTTGATAATAAACATGTACAAATCCACAAGTAATATGGGTCCTATTCTTCTGCCGTGAGATAGGAAATAAGTAAACAAGAACTCTTCCAATGGTATAAGCTACGGATTATTTTATAAATAATTGTATTTAAAATGTATTTCGAAACCTTTTAACCTTATATATTTATATATATATTTTAACCTTTTATTGAGTCCGTTTATTATTATTTACGCCTAGGCGATCCACAGTCATGATTACTCATGAACTTGTGGTCAATTGTCATCTGTACCGATTTTAGTCGAGCCTTGAATTTGGTTTCATGCCTTAATTCAGTTTATAGAATCTTATTTGACTAACAAATGGAATTATGTGTACTATATATTACTATATAAATCGTGTACCTACATGTCGTCTTCTGTAGTTTCAGAGGGCTCTTAGCTCTTTGCTCATTGTTATTTATAATTTTATTATTAATAACTTCATCGTTTGCTTGGATTCAACTGTGCTGGCATACATTTTCCATCATATTGCTAGAAAAACGAAGAACCAGTTTTTTACAAACGAATATAAATAGGATGAACCCTTGGTGCATCGACAACAAATTATCGCTAAGCATATGAAAGTGTAAATTACTTCTGGGTTTCGAAGCTAGAGCCACATCCTTAGCACTACTTCCCCCTTGGCCGACATTTCGTCCACTGTTGGAAGGGACATCTTCAGGGTGGCTACTACTGTTGCAGCCCCCGCTACAGTTTGAGTGCCTCACTCCTTATTCATTTCTTTTTTTATGTTTTCTATTTCATTTATCATATATTTAACTTTTCTTGCATTTTATTTTTGGAGTATGAAATCAGCACTATTTCATTAGTCCTACATTAGAGCATCTACGTTAACAGTAAATTTAGATAACCAATGCAAAGTTCTACTTTTTCGCGTGTTGTTTTAATTAACTTATTCATTAATATTATATATAAAAAAGGACTATTTACTTGTTTCACTCCTTTTTCTATTCAAATTTGTTGGGTGTTTCTCCGTTTAGAAGTACCGGTCGCTTTATTTTAATGGACGCTTCTTATTATTCTCGTCATTTTTGAATGTATTTCTAGCTTTTGTAAAATTTTGCAGAATGTTTCATATCTACGGAACCAAATGCTACTTTTACCTTAATGCATGCTATTACGAGTTCTTCACTCCCCTTTCTTTTCCTTTCCATGATGTTCTTTAATATAAATTTATTATGATTCGTTTGTCTGTTGAGTCTATAGAGTGTTTTATTGCTCTATTATTTTTCTCTCTGAGAATTCCAGTAGCCTTCCTTCTATAATCTTTGTGTACAACTTAAAACTCGTCGATGGTAATCATTTTTCTGCATTCATTTGTTTTTGAACGATGACGTCATCTTTTGTTTTTTGGGGGACAGCCCATAGGTTTTTTCGTAATTTTGAGAGGACCTTCGATTGTCTGGATGATAGCATAAAATGTTTGATATCTTGCCTAGGGGGATTTTCGAGAAATATTTCATTAAAAGTTTAGGAACACTTTTATAGAGGAGCTTGAAAGAAACTGAAATTTGAACTAGATTAACATTCAAACATTGATTAACCAATAAATAAGCAAAGATATTAAATGTAGATCTCTATATATCTAAATCTTAATGTAGATGTTAAAATTTGTTCAAACTATGCTCCATTGACAATTTGGCAATGATAAATTCGCCGCTCAAATTTGCTAATGGCATTTGCTGTCATTTCTGGTGTGATAGCTCTTATCTCCATTCGAATGCAATCTTTGAAGCTTCCAATATCTCTCGACCTATTTAGGTAAACTCTATCTATAAGGTAGCCCCAAAGAAAATGTCTAGCGTAGTTAAATCCGGCGAGTGAGCTGGCCATTCTATTACACCTCTTCTACCTATCCATCGATTAGCAAAAGTGTCATTCAGAAAATAAATAGCGGACATTAATTCCGGAATGAGGTGGGGCCCCAGCCTGCTGGTGCCATATACTGCCATATATCTAGATCTGCTTCATTTGGATATAAAACAGTTGACAGTTAATAGGAAAAGTTCAAATCTCAAAAAATATAAATAAATATCTGCATTCAAAGTATTTTAAAAGAAATACGTTCCCAGAATTCGATTTTGAATAATTCCAGCCCAAACACACACTGATTTTCTGCCGGTGTTGAGTGTGTCACTTAGGATTGTTTGAGGAACAGTAAGGCGTATTTTTCCTGTTGACTGTACCATTCAAAAAGAGGTTGCCTCAGTGAAGAGGATATTTTTATGAAAATTAGCGTCTGCTTCAAATCGACGTGTTATTATTGTTATTAATTCGCAAAACTCCAACCTTCGATCCAAATCGTCTAGAAATAAATCTTGAAGGTTTATACGGATACCACCTTTTACTGTCGTGAGCAAAAAAAAACGGGACACTGTTTCTGCCTGGGTTTAAATTGTGACTACTTAAGTGGCTATCTTTACTCATAATAGTAAGTCAGGAATTGTCAAAAATGTGTGTCTTATTGACATTTATTAAAGATTTTTAAAATAAATGTAAATAAAAATTACTAAAAACGATAGAGAAAGATTATTTATTAAATTAAAATAATTATTACATTAAAATAATTAGTATTTCGTCATTCCACCGTTATTATTAACTGCATCTAATTTTGTAGACATTGAAGCGACGATATTTTGTATAAAATTTGTAAAAATTTGATGCCAAGCATTATAAACAATCTCCCAAAATTCTCCCTGGGTAGAAGCTCTATCTCATTAATCCCCATACATTTTCAATGGGATTTAGATAAGGATTGTAGGGCTGGATATCTCAAGTTTAAATTTCATTCTCTTGTAACCATTGTGTTAAAAGATGAGACACGAAATTGTGTTGTTCTTATAACTTCCTTTAATGTTTTGAAAGGGTTGTGCCTAATCTTAGTAACTAATGTTTCGTCTTCCTGCGTATTCGAAATTTTGTTACGTCTGGAAATTATTTTCCGATTTAAATTATCCTCTTCCCTCTATTTTTTTTATACATATATTCCTGTGGCTGAACTTTTGACAATATTAAATTGAACCCATAGACTTCTTAATGATGTCCCATTTTTCAAACTAGTAACAAGTCTGACTTTATCAGTTTTCGAAAGATGCGACATTTCCAATTTTGAATTAGCAACTATGATACTGTCTTGAGCAAAAAAAAAACGGGACACTGTTTCTGCGTGGGTTTAAATTGTGACTACTTGAGTGGCTAACTTTACTCATAATAGTAAGTCAGGAATTGTCAAAAATGTGTGTCTTATTGACATTAATTAAACATTTTTAAAATAAATGTAAATAAAAATTACTAAAAACGATAGAGAAAGATTATTTATTAAATTAAAATAATTATTACATTAAAATAATTAGTATTTCGTCATTCCACCGTTATTATTAACTGCATCTAATCTTGTAGACATTGAAGCGACAATATTTTGTACAAAATTTGTAGAAATTTGATGCCAAGCATTATGAACGATCTCCCAAAATTCTTCCTGGGTAGAAGCTCTATCTCATTAATCCCCATACATTTTCAATGGGATTTAGATAAGGACTGTAGAGCTGGATATCTCAAGATTCAATTTCATTCTCTTGTAACCATTGTGTTACAAGATGAGACAGGAAATTGTATTGTTCTTATAGCTTCCTTTAATGTTTTGAAGGGGTTGTGCCTAATCTCAGTAACTAATGTTTTGTCTTCCTGCGTATTAGAAATTTTGTTACGTGCGGAAATTATTTTCCGATTTAAATTATCCTCTTCCCTCCATTTTTTATATATTCTTGCGGTTGAACTTTTACCAATATTAAATTGAACCGATATATTTCTTAATTATTTCCCATTTTTAAAACTAGTAACAAGTCTAGCTTTATCAGTTTTCGAAAGATGCGGCATTTTCAATTTTGAATTATCAACTATGATATATAATTTGACGTAGAGTTTGAAAGTTAATCAAATGTTAAAATTACAACGCCAAAAAATCAAGGAAATTGGCATAACGATTTTGACACTGTCCCGTTTTTTTTGCTCACGACAGTATATAATTTGACGTAGAGTTTGAAAGTTAATCAAATATCGTCAAAATTACAACGCTAAAAAGTAAAGGAAATTGACATAACGATTTTGACATCGTCCCGTTTTTTTTTGCTAACGAGAGTATGTTTTAGAATCTTGTGAATAGAAGTTTTCTTTAAATTATGCTCTCGAGCAATTTGCCTAACAGAAACAGTGGATTTTCCACGACCGCCAACATTACATTTTCACGTTCTTCATTATTTACAGCTCTAGGTCTACTACTTTTTGACAAATCCTTAACAGAACCAGTGTCTTGAAATTTTCCAACAATTTTACTAATGGTAAATTGCATACTTCTTGATGTTGTCTCCGTCTATCTCTATATCCCAACATTATTAAAATTTCAATACGATGTTTCTCAGTTAAATGAACCATTCCAAGTTTTTATCTAAAATAGCGATTTTAAAACGACTAACTTGACCCTGACACGAGTCACACTGACATTTGCTGGGCGAATGCAATTGTTGGAAACATCCATATTAGCAAAAATTAAAGCGAGCACAGGTATCTCAAGTATGTGTAGACTAGTTTATTGTGTAAATGGATGGAATTTTGAGCATTTACCTGGATACCTGAAGATGTTTGAACACCAAAATGTTTGTTTTTGTCGTTCATTTGTTGTTTGTTTTATTTATTGAATATTAATTTAATTCCAATTTCAGTTTCTTTTATATGTTTTAATGGTGTTGTTCCTAAACATTTAATGAATTATTTCTCGAAAATTTTCTTATGTAAGATATCAAACATTTTATGATGGTTTTTGGGCGGTCGAGGGGTCTCTCAAAATCGCGGGAAAAATTAGCGGTTGTCATTTGGAAAGCAAAAGATGCCGTCATCGCTTAGAAACAAATGGGTGTAGAGGAGTGATTATGACATGAAAATGTGTATTTTTAAAGAACGGGATCGACGTGTTTCAGGATTTTTTCATAAAATCACTTGCTTCAGTTTCATTCGCTATATTCATGAGACATATGTATATAAGAAGAAGCCCTTAAGATGCCCAAATCCACTAATGAGGGGTGTTTAATAACAATTTAATACTTCATAAAGTTCATTTGAAAATTTCTTCGATTTATTGCTTTCTATTCGGGTTCTCACATACTGATATTATTGTTATGTAGAACCAACTTGATTATTTTCACGAATGTTCTTATTGCCCATATTCCTGTCATCTAAATATACATTATTGCCATTAATACCTTTCGTTGACTTGTATACGTTATCGTTATTGTAGCTTGTCAGTACGTACCGTTTTCTCTTCCTTATTTATGAAATATTTTCGGACACAGAAGACGTTTTTACGATGATTATAAACTTAAAATAAATGTAGCAATGAAACCTGAGTTGTAGGTCCACCTATATACGTATTCTTTTTACTTCTTTACCGGCAAAACTGGACGATAGAAAATCGCTAGGCGTAGTCTCTTTTGTCCGTCAGATGTCACTAGATTATCTGGTGCCACCTGTTATGACAAAAGTTTCTATACCTATCAGGCAATCCATCAAACTTTACTTCACTAGCCAAACTGACGAAGTCTATTGAGACAGAAACACGTGCCTTTAGCTGAAGTAAACGTTAGAAAGTACGAGGTGTATGTCCATGTGTACAGATACAGATGTGTGTAATGCATGTATGTTTAATTTGTATTAAAATAAATGGTTTAACAAGCATTGCATGATTCCTATTCGATTTTCAATTTTACGTAACTGTGTCGAAAATTCCTTATAAAGAGTTCGACTTCATCTTCCACTTATTTAAAGACCCTGTTTGCATAATAATACGCCTTGCAACTATGTATGTACATACTAATATATGTTCATGTGAAAAAATAATTAAATGAAATTTAAGAAGAGTACATGTGTTTAATTTAGGGCTCTGTATTTCCTGATCTTCATAAATTTCTGTTTGACTTTCCGCTACAAGAAGCACTACCATCTGTTCATATATTTTTTTCGATTAATTTATGCTTTATAACAGTAAATTATCTGCATGCATGCTGTACATCGGCCTCGACATTATTATTGCAAGCCATCGTTCCGTCATCGTAACCAAACAACCAGTGGTATTTGTTCCGTGAATACATGGATGTCATTAAATGTGAAGTAGTTGACACGAGAAGACAGTAAATATTTCATGTTATACAATAAGCTTTTGTCTTAATAAATTGATTTTTTGCTTTTCTTTTTTCAATTACTTGATAGTACTACTCGCGCAATAGTGAAAACATATTTATGCAAACAGATATTATGGATTCGAATTTTGTTCGAAGCCGTTGAAGAAGATGTGGGTCACTGTGTTCATCGAGTATCGACCGCTGAAGCGACGATGGTGCATTAGTGACGTCATGGTTTCCTCTGACGTCATACTCATCAACTCGCGTCATTTAGATAGATGAGAAATCATTGCTGTTTCGTTCTCAAGTTGTGACAATACCGTTTCAGTTCCTTGCTTTTTTTTTCAGTTAGCTGGGAATGTTTTTCATGTGAATATACCCATTCTTAATTTCAGTTTTTTTAATTTGCAAATATATACCTAACAATCAACTACGCTAAAATAAATGCTTTCACACAGATATAATTCAGGAATCAATTTACAAAATAATAATTAACATAATCATACATTCGGTTGTTTTATACATAATCTTATATATAATTTATACGAAATAAATTCTTGAACAAAATTAACGCACCATCAGTGTATTCTTGTTTAAATCAAAGATAATGATATTTTTGATGGTACTAATTTTCTTCCAAGTGGGCTTTGAAACTCCTCTGATATTAAATGTAATTGTTACCAAGGGATCTTTTGTTTCAAAGTGAAAACTGTTAAAAACATTTTTTATTGAAAGTGATTTATTTTTGTGTTCAACAAGTGTAATATTTTGTCCAGACATTAAGGCATTTTTCACCATATTACATTTACTGTATCTGTATTGTGACAGTTATTGGCAAGTTTTAAAAAGTAAAAAAAAAAGAATCCTGAAGGGAATGTATAAGTAGAAGAGGCAGTACACACAACTACTTTACTAGATGAGGAATAGTCCATGCGTCATGTTGCTCGTATGTTAGGCAGATCGCATTCCAGCATAAGTCGATTAATGAGAAGATTTAACGTGATAGGATCTTACTATCGAATACCAGGCCAGAGAAGAAAACGTTGTACAAATGAAAGGGATGGTCGCTTTCTTAGAGAATCAATCCAATCTAAGGAACATAAGAAGTGCTACAATTTGATAAAAAATTAATAACTAACTATTTACAATGTTGCCGTAACGTCTCGATCTGAAGAAGACGTCCAAAGGAGGTCACCAAGAAAGTCATTAATCACCAATGAGCACAAAATTCAAAGATTGCGTTTTGCAAGAAATCGTGTACACTGACCTATTGACGATTGTATGAAAGGTTTTATTCTCGCTGAGGGTAAGTTTAAAATCTCCCGGTGGGCGTGAGCGTGTCTGGCGAAAACCAGGACAGTGATTTTCAAGTTGCAATATTTCTCCAAGAATCTCTTTTGGAGGCGGCTCTGTAATATTTTGGATTCGTTCGACGTTCGTACAGAGTTGGTTCTTATACGGATGACGTCAATTAATACGGTTTTATTACTTGGAAAAAATGGTGGTTGAGCATGTAATCCCACTTGTTCCATTCACTTATAGGACCTAATTCTATATTCATGCAAGATAATGCTCATCCGCAAGTTGTTGACTACTTAAATTATGTTTTTCTGTTTTTTATGTGCCATGGGGGTAAACTCGGCTCTTGAAGTGAGAGCTCCTCTCTCTGTAGCGCGTATACTGTGTGTGCGTGTATATCGCCGAACGCTATAACCTGTGTGTATGCTCCCCTCTATTCCTGCAAGGCATATACTAGGCGCTCGCCGCTTTTTTGTGTGTATTCACCGTAACGCGCTATAGTCACTTTACTTGTGTGCACGTCATGTTATCAAGTTTTCATTTCAATTGAAGCGTCCTTTCGTGCATAACAAAGTATTTCCAACCGATACGTTGTAACTTTTTATTGATTTTAAATATGAGTGATGGTGAAAGTAACAGTGATAGTGACAATCTAAAAAAGTATAAATTATTAAAAGATGTCTGTTTTATGATTTATATTTTGTTCATATATAGTGTATATTATATAACAATAAGAAAAATATATTTTTTTAACTCAAAATATGTATTTCTTTGCTTTACTTTATATTCTTTCAATAACAATCGGGGTGGCTATGACAATGACCACCTAATAGTCCAGACATTAATTATATTGAGCACATATGGGATTTTCGCAAACAAAAGGTCAGTCCCGGTACGCCTTCACCTATCAACAATAAAGTAGTGGAAACCATAATTGAAGAATGGGAGAATATTTCTCCAGTAATTTTTCGTAATTTAGTCTATAGCACGCCAGAAATTAGGAGTAGAGGAGGACATATTCGATATTGAGGTAGCATTGGAGCAACTAATTTGGCTTATTAAGATTAATATTATTTGATTTTCGTTGCCATGTTTTAGGAGTTTTGGATTGAAAAAAGGGATTCAAGTTCAAAATTAGTAAAAATCAGAATATGTTTGCTTCGATAAAGTGGTGCCCAGGAGTTTACATACAAAAAAAAATAAAAAGTTGTGTTAAGAAAACTGATTTAAAAAAGAAAAAGAAAGGACACAGGAAAACAAGAGGTTTTCTCAGCTTGATTTACTATTTCTGGTGGAGTATTAGAAATATCGAAATCACTTTCTGAGTCAGAAATCATGATGAAGCTACGAACAGCACAACTGACCTGATTTTATAATGACGCGATCCAGTGACGGCACGCAACTAGACTGATGTGAAAACTAGTAGGTAATTTTCGTTTCTGAGGACCAAAGTTAACGTTATGGGATTTTCTCTCACTGGTGACGGAAATCAAATTTTCGCTGGAGAATTCGGTGACCTAAAATGTCTTTCAATAAAGGGTCGCGGAAAAAAATATTTTTCTTTGTTTAGCGTCATATCAAATTATTTTCATAAGCTAGTTCTTTTCTTTTTGCAGCCACATATTCTTCTCTTTTCGCAATACTGTACTACATTTTTAATAATTTTAACTGATGAAGTTAACCCTGAATAGGATACAGGGGTATTCAAATATCCCAAAGTAAATTAAGTTTTTCATTATTTTTGTTACTTTGCAGTTGGCTGAACTGCGCATCTAGGCATTCTTATGGGAGGTTATGTTCTACATTTTACAACAAGCGTTTGATATTTTTCGGCTTGTGCAGGTGAATAACAGGTAGGTTGGGGTTTTCAAGTACCCCTGTATCCATTTATGATTGTTACATTTTGGCGAAATCGCTTTCTTGTTTAGAAAATGTCGCTGAGAAAATCTGTAAAAAGCACAGATCCTAATTTCGAGGAGACAGTGCTACGTTGGTTGGATGAGTGTGAAACTGATGAGGAAGATAATGTCAGAGAATGTGAAGATAATGTAGAAGTTTTGTCTAATAATGGGAGTGTAGTGTCTGCAGATGCGATTTCTGATGAAAATGATGATGATAAATTAAAAAGTTATGCTATAATTACCGGCAAGAGTGGCTTCAAGTGGAGTACAAAAGAACACCTACAACCAAAACAGGTTTGCGAAATATTGTACTGAAGCTTCTCGATATAAAAGGAAATGCAAAGAATATTACCACTGAAGAAGGGGGATGGAAAACTCTTTTTGATGACGCTATGATAGATATTATTGTAAAACATACCAACTCAGAAATAGACAGGAAAACGAAGAATTATGGAAATGCTAGGTATGTTGATTATACTGACAAATATGAATTGTTGGCATTTATAGGCTTTTATAGATATCAGGTGCACGCAAAGATGTGCATCTTCCGATTTGCGAAATGTTTTCTAAAGCACTAAAATTTATCGTTGCATTATGAGTGAATCTCGTTTCAAATTTTTGATAAACTGCGTCAGATTTGATGACAAAATACAAAGAAATCGTGAGGACAAGTTTTCACCTATACGGAAATTATGGGAATTGTTCATTACAAATTGTACTGACAGTTACACGCCGCATAAATATTGCACTATTGAAGAGCAATTGCTCGGATTTAGAGGGCATTGCCCATTTCGAGTGTATATACCATCTAAGCCAGACAAATATGGTACAAAGATTGTTTCAATGAATGACTTTTTACATGGTTAGTGCGATCCCTTACATTGGAAAAGAAAATAGGGAAAGTCATGAACCTCTTGGTTCCTATTTAGTCAAAACATTATCAGCTTCAATTCATGGAACTTTTCGTAACATCACCATGGATAGTTTTGTTTACGTCCATTAAGCTGGCAGATGATATGCTAAAAAACCACAGATTAACCATTGTGGGCACTGTTCGGCACAACAAAATAGAAATTCCGCCATTGTTTTTACCAAACAGAAGTAAGGATGTTTTATCTTCACAGTTTGCTTTTCATGACAATAAAACTTTAGTATCCTTTACGCCTAAAAAGTCAAAATCGGTTATCCTTATTTCAACTATTCATTATACAAAAACCGTAAATATGGCAACAAAGAAGCCAGAAATAATTGACCTTTACAACTCCACGATGTGTGGAATAGATACTTTTGATCAAATGGCACATTCTTATACTGTAGCCCGTAAGTAGAGCGTAAAACTCAAAGATGGCTTTTGCTATATTTTTTTGGAATATTGGATCAAGCTGGTATTAATTCCATGATACTTTTCAGGCTTGCTAAAAAGACAAGATAAAGATATTCGCAGAGAATTTCTGTGTGAACTTGGATTCCAATTAGCACGACAACACATGGAAAGAAGGCTTCGAACAAATTTGAAACGGGAACTACGCCAAGGTATACATGATCTATTGTTTATTGAGCAGCCTAATAATTTAGCCTAAGTCATGCGTCGGAAAATCAAAAACATCATGTGCTTAGTGTCACAAAGCTGTATGCCCTGACTATCGTCTAGATGTCTGAAATTTATGCCACAATTAGCCAGATGTAGTTCATAATTATGTTCAAAGTATTTCAATATACATTTATTTAAAAATAATAGTCTTCTTTCTGGGTGGGAGTTTTCAATACCCCATGTATCCATTAATGAGCATATACTTCATGTATCCTATCCAGGGTTAAAATTTCTCGAATGAATTGTTGGTTTCACATTCATTTTTTAATCTTATAATTAGCTACAGCACGATGCTTTTCTGAAATCATTCTATTTATTTAAAATAACTGCTTTTAGTCGAAATTTATTTTAGGCCAATGCAGATACTATTTTGTCCAAGCATAAAACTTACTGTTAATTCCACACTTTACCTACCCCAATAACTTTCTGAAAAAATTATGAATTCTTACGAATTTATTAGACATTTTAGGTATAAATAATAAATACTATTCTTACATTAAAAGTCATTTCTTTAATATATTCTTAGTTTCATACTGCTATTATCAGGGCCAAGACAGCATATATAATTTAAATTGCCGATTCCTTTACTCGATGTTTACTAGAATAATCATACTTTATTTACATTCTTTACAACAATGGATATATACTTGTTCATTGAATATATTCTAATTTTATTCTATAAATATCCATGCATGTTTAACAAAATGACAGTGAAGCGTGCAAGGATGCACTTGCCCTTATGAACTTCAACGCAAATTGAATTCCTATTTTAAATGAAATCTGTGGTCCGTGGCCCAATCATTGCACCGGTTGTGTATCCCACCCTTTCCGTAATTCGCAATGCAGTTCACAGGTGTCACCGCTACGATGCACTGGTTTGTAAAATGTGTGTGCTTCTATATACGACCTAGGGAAATGTTAACAGTTCATTGCAATACCTTTGACCTTATCTCTATCTGTATTTATGATATGATATTTAGCGAAACAGTTAACAACACGAAATTATGCATTCATCTTTTTGAAAAGAACGTTAGTTACCAACGGCAAGAAATTATTTCCTTCTAAATGTAGTGATATTCAGTTCGAGTCTTCAATGCAGAGGTGGATGATAACGTATGATAACTTAGCAGTTGTGGTATTTTATATGGATTTGGATCAGATTTACACATTTATTTTTAACTTATGTACTTAGCTATTTAGTACTACAAATTTCTTCAATGATCTTACACAGTTTCTCATAAAAATATGCCGAAAGCAATACCTATAGTAATTTAATTTATTAAATATGATTTCTGTTTTCAACTAAGAAAGTTGTTTACAACTTTTCTAACAGATCGCGCTGTTTGACATATAATAACATAATTTGTTGGTGAAACTTTTAGGCTTTAGATTTAGTAAACTCTCAAAAACTGATTAAAAATCTATTTTCTTTTGTACTTTATAACTTAGATTTGAAAACGTGATAAAGTGAATCTTCAAAGAACCAACTTCATATAGCAACTCTGGGAAAGCGATGGATATTCACACGTTTATGTACCGAAAATACTCAGTTAATCCTATTAAGAAGAAAAAACGTGCTCGAAAATTGTATCTCAGACATCGCTTTATAAAATTCGATTCGGGCGTTACCGAAATCTTGTGTATTCCGGCAAACCTTCGTAATTACATTGGTAAAATTAAGAACAGCATTGTGTCCATTCCAAAACCGCCGTCGAAATTTATTAGAGTTTGAAGGAATACTATTGGTATACCAGCATCTGAAATTCTGAACGATAAACCTTACATAATATCAAATGATATTACCCAGGGTTTTGCGAGTTATTTTGCCTCTGTATTTAGTACTTTCTAATAAGAATACTGTGCAATCAGATAATTGTGACTGCTTTTGTTTGTCGTTGGCTATTCCCTTCTGATCCTTTTAATTTTTATAATACCTTTTGAGTTCTTCGGAATTCATATACTGCCGATAATATCTCAGTACTACTGCCCTCTTCTTTTAGGCTAGAAACTGATACATGTGGGTTGGTGCATTGCCGTGGTGTGGGATCCAAGAATTGTTTCGCCGCTTGCGCCGAATGTTTTCGCTTAGCAGCTGAAGAACATCGCAATAAAATCATTTATTAACTGTTACACCTGGTGGGGGACATTGTTTGTGCACGATGAAATTAGCGTCAAAGAAGCAAATTAACATCGACTTAACGTTGCTTCGAACTTTCCGTGCTTTTTCCGGTCGTGGTGACAAAGTCGTCTTCAACTGCAGTGATTGCTGATTTGCTTCGGGATCATACCCGTACAAACATGATTCATCGCCAGTAATGATTCTGTTACTGAAGTTCGCATCCCTTTCGGCAGTTTTCTTCAGCTCTGTGCACATATGAACACGCTGCCGTTTTTATTCAATACTGAGTAACCTTGACGCAAACTGCGCAGCAATACGCCGCATGTTCGGCGGACAGAATACGCTGACAAACCGTATGACAACCCGACAATTTTACAAATGTTATGGATTGTTCTTCTTTGGTTTTCCATCGATGGACGACAGGAAAGCTCATTATCATCAACCGACACCATTTTTAAAACAGTTGTACAGTCATAAGTTTGCTTCTGGCCTAAAGAATCCTCACCAAATGCTTGTTTAAGCAGTTTAAGAGTTCCCGCTGCCCCTTCACCAAGTTTGAAGCAGAATTTCGTACAGGTTGTTTGCTCTTTCACATCAGACATTATAATGTCACAGAATAACTCAAGCACAACTCAACAAATATAAACACAAAAACTCTTCGCTTATCAAAGTACCGTTTGATAGACTGAGTTAGTGTGCTCACAGAAAGAACGCAGGTTACCTACTTACTCGTTTTCGGCGCTGGTAATTGAGAACTTATTTCGCTGGGGTCTGCATAGGCTAAAAACAAGTATCTGCTAGTTCTTTAGCGGCTAGTATCAAGTGAAGATGTCGTGTTGTTCTTCAGATGAGCAATTACCAATTGACAATCCGTTTTTTAATTTAAAAAGTAAAAAAAAATCGATAAGTATAGTTTCTTGTTTATGTAAAAATCTTCTACTTGCAATCTCCTTACTAATATCTTGCCAGCACTTATCCGCTACAATTCTATTACTATGGGACTTCGCTCGTTTGTTAGATATAGCATATTTCTTAAAAACTGCAGCAATTATCAACTCAATATTCATAGTCGAACTAATAATGATTTGTGTAGTAATTTAAATGATGTCAAACTTGCTTGCCGATAATTAAATGTTCATTCCGGTAAAACTGTCGCCGCAAGCTGCAAGTCTGAACAAGTAAGAATCTGCATCTATCAGCATCTACATCTACCAGCAATGTGACATTATTGGTACCCATCGGCGCCGGTTACCAGTAAGCAGGCAACCTGCTTTCTTTCTGTACGTACCTTTAGTGTAGACGTAGCTCACACCATCTAGCACTATAGAACTGTACTACTATCTCTTCACGCGCCACATTCAAATTCCGGGAATTTCCGGGTAGTACCTCGTATCATATATCTACGAATAGTGTGGCATGTTTTCAAGATTCCATTGTTTCACTAAACATTGTCTTCGACAGGTGGTTGACTGATGAAGCTAGTGTTTGGCGAAACAATTGCAACACATTAAAATATTTTAAATTTTGAAACCAGCATTTTAGTCTACATTTAAATGGAATTTCAACACGTATTCTCTTCGTCAATCAGTTACATACTTGGCATGTTTCAACGGATAATTTGTGAAAGTTTTGCAATCAATTCCTTAGATATTTTTCATTTGAGGGATGAACTTTATATGCCTATGTGAATTGTAAATTCCAAAAAAAAATGAATTATATATATATATATATATATACATATATGTATATATATATATATATACATATATGTATATATATACATATAATTATTTCTTAACCTTAGCATGTTATGGTAGATTAAATTAGTTGGCGATTTCAGGTTTGGTTTTACGTCAATATGTATATATTTAGAACAATCTTACATGTTTCGGCATATGATCCCTTTTTCAAAGAAATTTAAAATATATACATATTGAAGTAAAAGCAGACTTTAAATCGCCAACTAATTGAATCGGCATATATATAATGGCCAAAACATCCCATAGCGGGGCTTAGCAGCTTGAGGAAGCTTTCTAAATTCTCATTTCCGGAGTGGATCAGCCCCCATCATAGCTCTTCATTTCTTCTGGCTTATTTCTTTCCAGAGTTTCGTATTCTTTGTTCTTCCTGCCAGTTGTAATCACCTTCTCCTCGTAAATTTTCTACTACCTCCTCTAGCCATTTGGATCTTGGTCTACCTCTTCTCTTTTTTTCTCACGGCTTTCAGTTCTATAGCAGCTGGATTATGGAATCTTCTTCTGCCCTTCGTACATGTCCCAGACATTTTATTCTTTGCTGTTTTATTTTTTTTTACATCTTCTCCTTTTTTATCTTGATACATTTCATCATTTATTCTTATTCTAAACTCATTATTCGTTAACTTAATTGATCCTATTGTGGTTTTTAATATTTTCCGTTCGAGTATTCTTAGATTTTCTTCATCTTACTTAGCCATTGTCATCGTTTCCGCTGATTACATTAGTACTGGTCTTATTATCGTGTTATATATTTTTATTTTATTCGTTTTAGAAAGACTTATGTTCTTTAACGATTTCCTATTGGCATCAGAAACTCTATTTGTTGCCATATTTTTTTCTTTTATTTCAGCATCTCTATTTCCATCGTTTGATATGATAATGCCCAGATATTTGAATTTTTCAACCTCTTCAAATGTAAAGTTTTCTATTTTAATACTTTTGTTTTCTTTGTCCTTTTTTGCAACTCTCTTCAACTTGTTTCATATATTTTCAGACCTAATTTCTCACATCTTTAATTATTTCTTGTAGTATTTCGACCATTATCTCTCTTCTTTTTGTTATGACCACTACATCATCCACATAAGTAACTACCCTGCTTCTTCGTGTTCTTTAGCGTACCATTGTTTATTTTCTTTGTTACATGCTCCAGATTCAGATTGTATAACATCGCGGACAACGAGTCGCTCTGCCTGACACCTTTATTTGTTTCAAATTTTCAAATTCGTTCGTTACGCCTTTCAATGTTTTCACACTAACTTTTGTTAATTTTAAGGCCATTACTACAAGCCTTCTTAGTTTAGCTGGCACTTTAAGTTCCCTCTTTACTAAAGACGGCAGACTATGTGCCCGAACAGTAGCGTGATGTGGAGGGATCGAGTAGAGGCGTACGACGATCAATTCAGTTGCCGTTGAGACGTTGTAAGCGATACATTGTTAACACAATCGTGTTGAAAATGTCGGGAGTGCGTAGAAACAATGCATCGACTCGGTTGCATGCTAACGTAGTAAAGACATTTTTACATCGGTTTCC
The DNA here is from genome assembly GCA_935421215.2 of Melolontha melolontha. Taxonomy (NCBI): domain Eukaryota; kingdom Metazoa; phylum Arthropoda; class Insecta; order Coleoptera; family Scarabaeidae; genus Melolontha; species Melolontha melolontha. The sequence goes on along the minus strand of OW285237.1, from coordinate 157,824,656 downwards.
CGATTTAATATATGACGGTACCGTAGTGAAATGTTTAGTTTGTGAAACAACTTTATTAACTTGGAAAGTAAGTCAGTGCCAAAGACATAAATAGTGACAAACATAAATCGAATAATAGTGGACGCAGATCATATAATAAATTTGTGTGTGATTTAACAATGATGTTAATTGCGACCAATATACCAATGCAGAAAGTGGAACACCCAATGCTTCGTAAGTTTTGGAAGAAATACAATCCTACGTGGAAATTACCAGCAAGAAGTACGCTACGGAATTACGTACCGTCAGTGCGTGAGAGAATTGTAAATTGTACGAAAAATACGGTAAAAAAAATTCCTGTGGTTAACAATAGACGAAACTACAGATATTAAAAAACAGTCCATCCTAGCCATTCTAGTACGGACGCTGACTCCGCAAGGACCTTCTCCTCCTTATTTACTAACCTGTAAACGAATGCAAGGGTGTACTGCCAGAACGATATATGATGTATTAATAGAAACACTACACAAATTTGAGATTTTACCGAAGCAATGTTAATGTTAGTTACCGATGCTGCCAAGGTTATGTGTTCCACAGCAAACTTACTCAAAACGATTCAACCAAACCTGCTGCATGTCACATGTTTGCTTCACGCTTTACACCTTGTAACAAACACTATTCGTACAACTTATACTGATGTGGAGCAACTGATAGGACAAACGAAAGCGGTTTTTCTTAAATCTCCGAAACGGATTCGGCTATTTCATTCGCTGTGTCCTGATATACCCGAGCCGCCGCAACCAATTCTTATACGATGGGGTACTTGGTTAGAAGCAGCATTTTATTATTATAAACATTTTGAAAAAATTAAATCAGTAATTTTACAACTAGATGCCAAAGAAGCAGCTGCAATACGGCTCAGCCAGGTTCAATTTAACAATCCTCAAGTTGCAGCAAATTTAAAAATTATTTACGACAGTTACGTTCCAATACTGGACGCAATAAAAAATTTACAGAACACTGCTGCATATCCTTGAAGATGAAAAAGTGATTGTGTCCGTGAAAAATTTAACAGTGTATTAGATAAAAATGTAGATTTTACAAAATTAGGGCAACTTTTTACCAATACTGAAGATCCATTGTACAGATACAAAGAGCGCTTTAACTATGCAAATAAAACATCTCTGAACGTCGAACAATCCTTCTCTGTATATAAACATATATATACGTCGCTACGTACAAACCTTTCCGAGACTAATACAGAAACATATATTATGGTGCAGTTTTTTCATCACGCACATCCGCATTTTTTTGCAACAATGTAAACATGTTGGGTAAGTTATTTAAGTTTTTTCTTAACGTTTTGTATAGGGATTCGATATATTTATTTTTAAGTAAGCGCACTGTTACTCTGCTAAACTCTCCACGCAACGCCACTGCTGGGGCACATAGTCTGTCGTCTTTACTCATTACTGATATAAGCTTTCCACTTCTAGTACTGTATATATTCTAATATTATAAATTGATTTAATTAAATATTTTAAGATTCTATAACTTAGGTTGAACAGGAAAAAATATTTCGAATATTATAGCCGCATTAAACTTAAGAAGAAATTTGACAATGTGAACTTCTAATATTATTATCCTTAAATCCTTACTCTAAATTTAAATAACTTACCTCTCTCATTTTCGCCTTCTTCCAATATATATTTAATACTCCGTCATTATAATGCGTCCCTGAAATCAATAAAAAAGTATTCAGTTAACTTGCAAATAAAGCATAAATATTGATAACAACGTGCGTCAATAATTTACTCGGAAAGTACTCTTTGAAATTTATAAATCATTTTGATATCAAACTTTCGTAACATTAATAAGATCGACCGTATTTTTTCCTTAATCGAGTAAACAAAAATTAAGAAGAGCACGATCGTTATATTAGTTTTGCTTTAATGTTGTTAAATGTATAAAACCTCCAAATAATATTTAATATTTAACTAGAACCTGATGATGAATAACTTTTTATTTACTTTTATGTCTTTAGGATTTTATTGAAAAGTGGCAAATATTGAAATTTACAAACATCTTCAATAACAAAAAATTTTTGTCGGTAATACTGCCAATTAAGAAATTCCAGACTTCATAATGACTACTTTTTTCGTATTGAACTATGTAAAATATAGGTGTCACTTACCTAATTACTTTCATTTAAACGAGGCGATCAATATTTTAAATAATTTGCTTCATCAATTAACTTTCATATGTTGTAATTGCATTACATTAAATGTGAATGCCCACTCAGCGGCGGTAACAGTTTAAACTGTTATGAACCTGATCACTATAACTACAATCATGTTACGTTTTTAAAGTTTTTGAAATTGGGAAGCCTCAAAACAGCAATATTTATTCTTGATATACACGGATAATATAACACAATCGTTCTTTTGTCTCGCGCTCTATTTCGTATCTCAAGTTAAAATGTTTTAAGTGCTTTGATAATATACAGATGTATTGATATATATAATCCTCTTCATTGGTTCTCGCATAATCTACTACCTCAACAAGATTCACTATAATTATTTTTACCGGTAGAATTTATTAGGCAAAATTTTAGTAGCAGGATTTTTGTTGTTTAAATTTAAGACGTGAGTCAAAAAAAAAGAGGCCGAAAATTTTGACACTTAAGAAAACAAAGATTATCAAATTGACTAGTTGGAAATACATACTATATTCTATTAATCAAAATTAAATAAGTAAATGAAAAATAATAATTAATTGTCTTAAAGTTACACTATTACGAGGGATGTCTCTTATGTTTTGCATACTGGTACATAGAGGACGCCACTAACCAAATGTCAGTACTAAAAATTAACCTCCATCTTTAGTTAGCCTAAATCAAAAGTTTCAATGCGTGTAGGGTTGTGGCGCAGAATAACAACAAGGACAAATAATTTTTTGTTGATTTAGATTTTTGTGCGCCGAATACAAGCAGTCATTTTGAATCTATGTCAAACAATGCTTGGAATGTTGTTTACATGGTTTATTTAAACGCTAAATTTTTTAACCGAAATTTAACTTCTCAAAAGGATAAAAGTGTTAAATTAAATATATTAAAGCATTTATAAACACTGAAATAATACAAATTTTCTATAATTAAATGAGTTTTTCGTCACACCTACTGCGTAAGTAAACAATTATGACACCTTTTTTTGAAACGTAAGTCACACTTTACATACCGTATTGACAGTTGCTATTGTAGCGGGCTGTAATATTTATTACGACCCTAGGGAAATAATAGCAATATTAGAAAATTTATGACAAATTTATTTCAAACATGATTAATTAACACAACTAGGAAAAATAGAATCTTGTACAAAAACTTATGATTTTGTAATATTAAATGTAAACGAACAATTAGAACAATTAGCTATCTGAACAATAGAGTCTTCTTTCTTACTAGGCAAGTTTATATTCTCAATAATGTCAACATTATTAATGGTTGGATTCCTAATGGAATCATCAACTTTCTTCTCATTTTTCTGTATCACATTTGAACAAACAGCCTCTGTAATATTTTGTTTATATAAAATTCGGTCAGCTATCTGTATTTTATTTATCATTGAATCGGAAACATAGCTTTCTGCCACGGTAGAAGATTTCCATCCGCCGTGTCTTTTCAGACCAAGAACATCAATTCCTGAATCGGCTAATAATGTTGCCGAGGTCCTTCGAAAGGAATGTCCGGTGTAGGTAGTGGGGTTCTCCAACGACAAGTATTTTGCTATTTGGCTAGGAATTTTTGCGAGAGTGTTTTTTCCTACAGGCTGATTTCGACATTTACCAAAACTGTACTTTAAGAAAAATCTATCATTGGTAATATTTTCTAATATCAGACCAATGTATTTTTTAATAATTAGCATAAAATTAATTGGATATTCTTCCTTCGCAATAATTGTAAAAGAACGTTTTAATCCATTTTTAGTATCCGGTATTTTAATTATTATTACATCATTTTTATTTTACACATCTTGAATTTTCATTTTAACTAGTTCATCTTTCCTACAAGCCCCAGCAATTCCCATAATCATAACAACCTGCAAAAAATTAGTATAGAATGAACACGAATTAAAAAGAATCATTCTGTAAACTTACCTTCATCAACAAATACGTATCGTCGGAAGCTTCAATAAGAAATTTATTCATTTCCTCTCTTGTAAAGATACTAGACGTTTTAGTCTTAAAACCATCATTTTTACGCTTCAAAAATCCTTTCAATTTAGGATATTTTGAAATATCTTCATTTTCGTTAATAAATATGGTAGTTTTTAACATGGAGTATTCACACCATAAACTGTTTGGTGATTTTAACTTGATAGATCTATCACGAAAATATGCCAGCATTACACTCTCTGAAATACTCTCCACATACCTCTGGTGACACCAATCTTTGAAAATTTTATAGGTTTCATTGTATCTGGTTTTAGATTTCTCCGGCAAAATCTCAGTACAAGCTATAATAGCATCAATCTCTATTTGATTCATGTTTATAAATTTTATTTAGAAAGAAAAACTTTTGAAAATCTATTGCATATACTTTGACATTTATCAAAAATATAAATTTATATCGACACAAACATGGTTACCATAGATACGACAAATATTCCTGACTTGATGTTACTAATGTGTATACATATAGTAAAAGTAAAGTGGAAAATCATTCAAATTCGTCTATTTAAAAAAAACGTAGGTATGACGAAAAATCTCATATGCACCACGGTTCGTACAGTACACTTTCATGGTCTCGAATACATGGTCTCGAATACATGCAAACCTCGACCCTACGGGTCTCGGTTTGCAATCGTATTCTCGACCATAAAACTGTACTTACGAACCTAGGTACATAAATAACTATTAGTGCTTTTAGTTTACTATTTTTGTTCTAGGTTCGATAAGTATGTATATAACGGGTGTTCATTTGAAAAGTCAATCTAGGTTACTTTGAAATTTTGATAGAATAAGACGCAAATATATTAGTATGTGTTTGTTGTTCCGTAAACGTAAATCCAAATGACATTTGGTAATGTCAATGACAAATATCAGTTAGTGCATGAAATAATGGTGCGTCGATTCTGGTTTAAATAAAGAAATTTTGAACGGAGGATTTTAAAGTGTATTGATCTTGAAGGACAACATTTTCAACATTTGTTATAGTTTTCAATAAATATATTATTTGTTATTTATTTGTATGTATGAAACTGTCAAAATATACGACTTCGTAGGTTAAGTAGTAAATTTTAATTTACGACATACTTCAAAATGTTCTGAGTAAATCACATGCTACTAGATTGACTTTTCAAATGAACACTTGTTATATGTCAGCTTTTCATTAGTGGTTTAAAATAATATGAATTATTTAATTGTAACTTCTCTAATATTTACTTCCAGTCGTCCAATTTTTCTTATAATAATATATATTTCGAAATTTACATTTTGTAGATTAATATGGAGATCCTAGAATTTTCTACAAATAAATAATACTTGGCTCAAATTTTGTTATTTCATGTACAAATAAAAAAAACATAATACTGTAGTAGCTGATATAGTTATAGTATTTTTATTTACAATTATGTTATTTTTAAGTGAACCGCTTAAATATCTTGATATAGTTTCAAAATGGCGACAGCGTAAACAATTGCTTCAAGGTCATGAAGAATGAACCATAAAATATTTTTATAATTTTCGAAGACAATTATCTCAGCGAGAATGCCTCGCCTAGTTGATTTCTGTTTTCGGTAATGAAGCACCACATCAATGAACAATTTCTCGTTCGTATGGTGAATTCAAACTTGGACGGATTAGTTTTATCGAGGATCCACCAGAAAAGGCAGTAACTCAGGAAAATGTCGATGCTGTGCGCAAGCTGATTAACAAAGATCGACATGTGACATATCGCGAAATTGAGGCATCATTGCGTATTTCAAAGACTTAAATTAAAAAATAAAATTGCATGAAGAATTGTGTTTAAAAAAAGTAGTTTTCCGTTGGATACCGCATCTGTTGACCGAAGAACAGAAAACAGCTAGGGTGAATTGGTGTCAAAAACTCTATACCGCTTCAACGTAGGAAACTCTAAGAACGTATACAACATCGTGAGAGGTGATGAATCTTGGATTTACTCATACGAGCCTGAAAATAAACCCCATGTCGTCTGTTTGGGTTCTCCAAAAAGATGGGCGCGAAATTTGTCTCGAAAGCAGGTCATGTAGCAACAATTTCTCTACAAGATCAAAGAACTGTTACTGCCGATTGGTATACAACCATTTGTTTGCTGCAAGTTAACGCTGAACGCCGAGAAACCAACCCACAACGACGAATCATTCCTCACAAAGACAATGCAATGAATTTTTAACGCAACAAAACGTCGAATTGTTAGACCATCCTCTGTACAGTCCCAGCGATTTCTTTATCTTTCGAAAAATCGAGGACGCATTGCGTTCAAGTCATCAGGAGGACCAGTCGATGCCTTTAAAAACGCAATTTTGACTGTACCAACGAGCGAGTGGAATAACTGCTTCCAGAGTTGGTTCCAGCGCATGCAAAAATGCATTAATCTGCGTGGAGAATACTTCGAAAAACAATAAAGTCTTTAAAAACTGTCTATACTGTTTTAATCCAGTTCTATATGCAAAAGATAGAAGACAACCATCGTATTACGAAAGTATTTGATCGTTCCATTTCGTTTATGATCGCTTATCATCCCGGCCCCATCAGAAATAATAATTTTTTGAAATTATATATTATTATAACATTTAAACCTCTTCCATATCTTTGCCATGTTTTTTGTTGGGAGCTTTTGCTATCTATTCCTTTCTGTTCATTTTTTGTCAATGCGATTCGGTATACGAATCCACATTAGTTTCGCTGCACAATTTGTCTTATATCTCTTATAGATGGGTCCAAAATCGCTGTTTCCATACGACTTTACGTTGTTTACAACCTATGACTCATTTATGGCACTTACTGCAAATGAGAACTAATGAGTATTAAATCTCGCTTTAAATGTAAATGTCGCCTAATGTGTTGCGTTAGTTTCAACAATTCGACAAACTAACGTGTGGCTTTTCACGAATTTTTTATTACCCTAACAACCAGGAAGATGGCGTCGCGACGTTTAGTGTTGCGCATACTGGTACAAACTTAGTTTGTCGAATTATAGAAATTAACGCAAGACATTAGGCGACATTCACATGTAAAATGAGATTTAATGCTTATTAGTTCTCAAGTTCAATATATTAACTATATATACGCGAAGATATAAAAGTGGAAGCCATGTCCGTCTCCAGGATACCGTGTGTTGACAAGCTCCAACAAGAGCTAAATGCATCCACATATTCCGGGATAGATGTGATGAAGTCTTCATTTTTTATATTAGAACACTTGAAAAATGTATGAAAACGAAACATGCTTATACTAGCATTCCGTTCTCATTAGAACTCGTCAGTACACGATATTCGAAGACAGACATGACTCTTATTTCTATACTGCGTGTATATATATACGAAACATGTTGAACTAAATGCAAGTGAGAATTAATAATTATTAAAATCATATGCCGCACGCAAATGTCTCTTAATTTGTTACGTTAATTCTACAATTTGACAAAATTACTCCTGTCGAAGAATGTAGGCGCAATACATTGCGATATCAACCACCCGTTGTGAGGATAAATGAAAAATGTATGAAAGCCACGCCTGCCTATTTCAAAATGTGCATATACTAGCATTTCGTTCTCATGTCTGTCTCTGAATATCGTGTACTGACGAGTTCAAATATGAACGAAATGGTAGTATATGCACGTACTAGCATTTCGTTCATATTAGAACTTTCGAGATATACAGACGTAGCTTTCAAAAATTTTTCATTTTTCCTCACAACCTGGATGGTTGATGTGTTGCGCCCAGATTCTTCGGCAGGAGTAATCTTGTCAAATTGTAGAATTAACGCAACGAATTAAACGACAATTGCGTGAGGAATGAGATTTTAATAATGATTAATTCTCACATGAATTTAATTCAACATTAGAACACTTGTTGCACATAGTTTTACAACTTTGATCCCTATATGAGTTGTGAATTGTTTATTTCTTTATTTTTATAAGAAAACACCTCTGATGAGGCTTTTCTCCTTAGTATACACCTCCAACCCGAGCAGTGTTCGGCCTTCATCTCCCAGCATCTTTACAAGTTCGCGCGAATCTTTCTGTACATCATCGCCATCTTGCTCTTGACATTTAACTACAATTAAAGTCTGGCCAGACGCAGACCCGTAAGTAATTTTCTTTTGTCTTAACTAACTTCGTAAGCGTAACTTCGAATGTAAATTTAACTAAGGTTCTAATCACTAGATAATTCCTAGGTTATAATAACATAAAGCGGACACCGTAGTAATATGTTATGCTTCTCACTTAGAACTCAAAGGATTTTGCCCTTTCGATCCTCCTGACTAGGTTGGTGTCATCGTAAAGCTGCATGGCCTCTATACTTATATGATAGAGAAGCTGCTGCTCATGGATGTTAGCAAATCTTGTTATTATCTGATCTACAGTTTCAATTTTAAGATCCTGATGAAGATCGCTACTACGACATTGATACTCCTCAGTATTATTTGTCGAAAACATTGAATAATTTCGATGTTGCTTTCGTAGGCACAACCCCAAAGCGGAATGCCTTACCTGTCGACAAATTTCGAAATCTGCGTATAGAGGTGCATTGTATTGTATGTTGATAGCTTAGAGTTTCTCCCAAGCAGCCAATATATCCTTCTAAATTTTACTCGCGGCTCTTTAGGTTCCTTTTTCACATGTATCTTCAATCGCAGTATCGCATCAATTCCTAAATATATGGCAGAATTAGCACAAAGAATATCAATATCAAGATATCAATCTAACATCTACCCATCACTGATGAGTAGGTATTGGCTTTCGTTTAGTTTAATACCACCATTATTTATCCAGTTATTGATCTGATCAACCGATGGTTTCAATTGGAATTCAGGACTCAGTACACTCCCTTGCGGCAGTTATACTTCAACTTTTTTAAGCCCGGAATAAATGTGTTCTTGCTTTATTCTAAAGTATCTTTCTGAACTGTATGATTTTAGAGGTTCTGTATGTTGTCTTGGTCGGAACTTGTTCACGTTCTTAGTTTCTGATTTCGTTTTCCAAATACTGTTCATTTTAATGCTTTTCTTCCATTAGGATTATTACATTACAGTCCTTTATAAATTCCTAATGTCGTCCCTAAATATGGGTTAGCTAGCAAGTGAATCAAGAGGAAAGAGATGTGTTGTATTCGTTAATGAAAAATCATCGTTTCAAGTTGCCATTCACATAATTTTTTATACCAATAGGATTCACATTAAATTCCTTTTGAGAAAATTTCGGAATGATTACATTCTTAACTTTTCGCGACACTATCAATTTAAAGTATAGTTTTTTTGGTAAGAGATTTAATCGATTCTTTGCACCACATCTTTTATTTGTTTTAGAGTCCGAACTCGTAATTTTATTATCCCTTCTTCCTCTTCTATAAAAGTTCGGTAAATTAAAATAATATTAGTTATCGTTTGTTCAGATAAGTTTAGGGTCTATTAGGTAAAGTCCGCATTCTCGTCCATAACTTCGTTTTATTGCCTTTTTTTAATAGTCATTTTTTTCTTTCTAACTTCTCAAAAGTTCACGACGTTTATTAGGACTCATTTTAGATGCTTAACCAGTTTCGTCTACTGACATTGTTTTACTCTTAATATTTATCACGCAGTCTGTCTTAGAATGTTATATTAGTTCAATCAAAAGTAATTATATCTGGGAGTTGGCAACTAGTAAAATTTAATATTTCGGGGAAAAAAATGACCGTTCTCATTTTCGAAACAACATATCCAAAAATTAATAATAACCATACTATGCTTAGAGAAAGAAATCAATTTTACAAAAAGAAAAATATATCTACAAGGAACATTTTACGGAAACGTGAGTTTAAATAAAGGAACCATTATTGGTACAAAAAAAATGTTTCGGCGATGACCTCCTCCTTCGATGCGAATCACCGGGTGTTGAACTCTTTTTACAGGTTCGGGAATATAAAACAATTAGCAGCTACATTTGCAAACACATGAGTTGGTCCATTATTATGGTTAACACTTTTTTCATCGCCAAATGTTGTCTTTTTGAAATGGTCAGATTAATTAGCATAAACGGTTCGTGATCGTTCTTATCCTTACCGAATTATCGATACTTGTTATGAGGTGTGAATCCCAAAACACTGTAGTCATAACCTTTCTCGACAGATGCTACCGCTAATGCCTTCTTTAGTGCACCCTCGCCAACGAAATTCCATTCTTTCACATGTTTTTTCATTTCCTATATAAAATGAAGGATCCATGGTATAGTTACACATAAATAACGCCGCAAGAACACACCTGTATTGTGCTTGTATATATTCACAGATTACATTGAAATTGGCACGCGATTTCCTTTTTAGTCGTCTGACCGTAAACTAAGTAAATATTCGTGCAAATACACGTTCAATAGAGATGTTTACAACCTGAGCTACTTCATATGTCTCCAACCCGCAATCTTTCAACAGTTTGCTAATAATTTCTTCACTAGTTATTGTAACGGAAGGAGTTGCGCGCTCAACGTCATCCGCACTCATATGATCGCAACAAAATGCAGTAAAGCACTTTTGAATTATTTCCTGCGAAGCGGCAGAATCCCTATAATACTTTTTTTAATTTTCCTTAGGAATCCTTTAAGCAAAAGCAAAAAGTAGGGTTTTATGAACACACAAAATCCCTTTTTTTCTATATCTTAATACATAAAACAAACTTGGGTTAGTTATACCATTTATAACTGAAGAACAGCTGGACCGATTTTAATGATCTCTGATTTGTTGGATTCGTCTCCGCCTCGAATAGCAGAATAACTATTAAAATATCGGAAAAATTCACGGAAAAAAAATTATACCGAAAATTCATTTTTAAATAAATAAGCTTAGGAGCTCCGCCATCTTCCGCAATTGACAGCTTACGTCACGCACGCTTATAGCTTATTTGTAATAATTGATGTCCATTGTAAATCAGTGACATAAAAGTGTAATTTTTTTTGTTTCAAGTTGTCTGTGATTTATTTGGTAAAAAGCATGTAAAGGTTACCGGTCGATTTGTTTGGTTTGTGCGAGTGTTATTAGTAAATCTTATTGTGCGAGTATTCATAACAGAAGGAAGTGTATGATACGTTAATGAAGGCAATTAATGATGGAAATGGTGGCTTATTTTTCCTGGATGCCCCGAAAATGGGAAGACATTCCTCGTGACATTGATTTTGGCCACCGTTCGTGCGAGATCCGACATTGCGATAGCAGTTGCTTGTTCTGGAATTGCGGCTACATTATAAGAACGATGCCGTACGGTTCATTCAGAGTTAAAATTCACGTTAAACCTTCAAACTACTGAACAACCAACCTGTAACATTGCAAAACACTCCGCAATGGCCAAAGTTTAAGTAGCATCTAAGATCATCATCTGGGACGAATCCACAATAGCGCACAAACGCGCATTGGAAGCACTTGACTGAACATTGAAAGATCTGCACAATGACTCGAGATGTTTTGGAGGCGCAATGATTTTACTGTCTGGCGATTTCCGCCAAACACTGCCAGTCATTCCAAGATCGACTGCTGCTAATGAAATAAACTCTTGCCCCAAATCATCGAATCGATGGCGCTATGTGAAGAAACTTCATCTGGCAGCAAACATTTTACACCATGCTTGATTTGAGAGTTGCATTGCTGAACGATCTATCTGCTAAAGATTTCTACAAGCAATTCCTGCCATCGATAATGGCCGTGTTCCTGTCGACAAGTCGAGCGGATTTATTTTATTTCCTCCGAATTTTTGCAATTTCGACTCATCGATCATCTTGGACAAAATACCAAATTCAGGAATGGTTAACTAACAATTCAACAAGACAGCATTAAAAATACAGTTACTGGAGTTGGTTAGACTATTAATACATCAAATAATTACTAAATTTAGTTCAAATAGTTAATAAGTTTTATTTGAAGGTATAAGCCGTCAGCTATTTATAAAGCCGATGAATTAGAAGAGCAATATGGCAACACAGTTCTTTGACTGCTTCCATATCACTGTATTTTTAACCCTATTGAATTAATTTGGGGAATTACAAGAAAATATTATTCTAGTAATATAGGTAAATATGGTAGGACTAATGAAGGCTGTAAAAGATTGTGGCAAGAAGCACTAAATCAAGTAACTGCTGATGCATAGGCTAATAGTGTGACACACACTGAAGCTGATATTGAAAAATGGTGGGATAGGGAAGTGCGGTTTGACCAAAATGATTTCGCACCTTTCATAATTAGTTTAGAAGAAGAGGAAGATGATGTTTTAAGCACAAGCGATTAACCCTTTTTGTCACTTTCATTTTTGTTGACAAATTAGAGCAACTCGGAACTATTTGACGTTTACTCGTATGAAATAATTCTTTTTCGTGTCAACAAGAATAAAAATAAAATTTAGAAAAAGGTATACTTCCTTAATGTATTTAGGGCTGAAGAACTAACTATTCTGGTTGATATTGAAAATTCATAACATAGGAATATAGTGGCTTTAGATTTATAATTTACGATTGCACTTTTACCTTTTTATCATAAATTTATTTATGAATTCTTTTGTTTCAGTGAAAATATTTGTGAAATTAAGAGCCAATATAGTGTTTTGATTTTAATATCTATTTGACTTTATATTACACCATATTTATATGCTTTAGAGGCACATTACTAGTCAACTTAGAATGCAGCACTAATTATTACCTGTGCCTAAGAGAAACTCGTGAGTGTAATGTGATAAAATCTAAAAAATATAAAACCTTTATATTCTATTGCTTAATATAATATATGTACTGCTATATTATATCATGATTTTTAATACTGATAGTAATAATCTATTTCCATTCTTTCCGTTTTTTATTCTAAAACATTGATATTATATTCATTAATTTTGCAAAATAAAAGTACTAATACAATTTATTAATTAACATAAAGTATGCATTTTTCTGAACATAGTGACAAATATACAATATTAACATTCTAAACACTATATGTATACAGGTATAACCCAATTGCTATCTGTAAAAAAATTTTTTCAAGTTTATAAATGTACTATAACCTATAAACCAAATGAAAATTATTTGCAAGATGTAAACAATAGATTTGTCAACGTTGTGTGACGCACATTGATGACGCAACTGCGTTCTTATCGTAAAAATACTATAGTTACTGTTTTGTATTGAAATGTTATGTTATTTAAAATGTATATTATTTAATTAATAAAATCTTTTTTATTAATTAAATTTCGAAAAAATGACAAATTATTTTGACATTTGTTTTATGTTCTAGAACGAAAAAGACTTTGGCGTTCTAGAACATTTGGCAGCTAGGTGAGAAAAAAGACTCATTTTGTCAACTGTGTCAACTTTGTCGAAAAATATAATTTTGATTATAACTATTGTGAAAAAATCAGTGTATTTATTTTATTAACAAATGCCAGCTTAAAACTTTGTTTTCTAAATCACGTTTCATGGTTTACATATGTTAGATCAAATTGTTTAATAAACTATTTAAACTGCCCTTAATGAGAATGGTAGACAACGGCGTTAACGCAATTTACCTTAGTAATTACGAGCACATTCGACGCTGCAGCAAGTGCAATTTAACTAACATCTCTCTGTTAACAGACACTTCAATTATAGGCTTAAATAAGCGTGAAATATTTATAATTAATTAAAAATGTTCTTCTTTATAAAGCACATTGTTTAAAATCATAATAAATAAATTAGAAATAGAGGTTGCCACGTTAATTGCGTTTTAGATAGAACCGCTTCCGGAAATATTTGTAAAAACTTACTTCTTATTTTTCAAAGATGTAAGTACTTAATTTCCTTAGCAATGTACCCGTAAGGCTTGGTGCATATCCCAGTAATAATTTATTCGTTAATGTTCAACATGTTTCATTTTTTACGAAATTTTAAAATAACTTATTATTTTCAAGTTCAAGTCAAGCAGATTAAAATGACAGCGAGCATATCTTTATTATTGATTCGGTAACTAAATAATTGCAGTTTTTTAAAGGAAATTAAGACAGTTTTTTTATAAAGCCAAATATTTTTATTCAATAATGTATTTTGTTCATTTTTGCCAACGACCTTTTGCTATTTTTCATGCTGCATCACAATTCCACGTCCATAACATTGAACATCTTCATCATTATTGAATTTTTTTCCTGAAATTTCGCAAAGAATGAAATAAATTATAATAGGAAGGTGCGAAGTTAAGAATATACAGTAGATGTGGCAACACATCCTAACCAACCTCTAATAATTTCTGTCAAGTGACCGAATATGTGGATGGTCTTATTTTATCACGGTAAAACACAGCATCTTTACTACTTGACAATTCTGGTCGTTTTCTTTAATTTCATTATTCAGTTAGCTTACTGTTAAACGTATACATCTGAAGTGATTAACATAATCCCTTGTTGATGAATATCAGTTTGAATGTTGCTTGTGTTGGTTCGTATTGTCTTTTTCGATTGACATTGCTCTAAATAACCAATTTTCAGTTATTACGTCATTACGTTTCATAACAAAATTGCAGACGTTACTGCATTATTTGAAGTAAAATTCTTTAAGTTCAGGAGGAACCCATAAATCGAGCTTTTTACGTGCCCATGTTGTTTTAAACGCTTCTCAATGCATTTATGTAAATTTTTTCAAGAAGCTTCGGTAAGAGCGAAATTGGTAATCTAGGTAATAGGTCAGGAATATATAGTGGATGACCACATATCCTAACCTAGCTCCAATAATTTTTGTCAAGTGACCAAATACGTGTGTGGCCTTGTTTCGTCACTGTGAAACACAGTACCTTTACTATTTGCCAATTTTGGCCGTTTCTTAAAATTTCATTGTTCAGTTTGGCTAGTTGTTAAACGTATACTTCTGAAATTATTATGTAATATAATTCTTTTTTGATGAATATCAGTCTGAATGTTGTTTGTGTTGGTTCCTATTGCCTGGTTCACTGTCTTCTTCAATTGATATTGTTATAAATAACCAATTTTCGTAAAAATCGTATACGTTACTGTATTATTTCAAGTGAAATTCTCTAAGCTCACAAGGAACATATAAATCGAACTTTTATGAAACCAAATTATTTTAATGGATTTAAGTGAACTTTTTAAGAAGTTTCACAAAGAACGGAATATATAGTAATCTGGGTACTATATCAGGAATATATATGGATGACCACACATCCTAACTAAGCTCCAATAGCTTTTGTCAAGTGATCAAATATCATAGCCTTGCTTTGTCACGATGAAACACAATATTGTGATGAGTTTGTCTTTAGGGTTCTTTTTAAATAAAACTAACGGTAATTAAAACACACTAAATATCAACTAATAACAATAACAACAATAAGAGTATTTATTTCACATTTATACAACAATATTTATTTCATATTTATATAACTACTATCAACTTGACCGCGTTCACTCGTTGAATGAATTCATGAATCCCTTCCGAGCGATATATATATAGTTCTGTAGCGTATTCAGGAAGATTCCGGACTCTTTTGGCTGGTGTTATTCCGGATAGCTCTCGACCATGTTGACGCGTACGGCGGGTGACGTCATTTCATTAATAACATTTCAGTATCTTTACTATTTGACAATTTCTTGTTTTTTAAAATTTCATTGTTCAGTTTGGCTAACTGTTAAATGTATCTAAACTTCTGAAATTATTAATATAATCCTTTGTTGATAAATATTAGCTTGAATGTTGTTTGTATCAGTTCCTATTGCCTGATCTACTGTCTTTTGTGATTGACATTATTGTTAATAACCAATTTTCAGTTAGTTGTTATGTTTCATAAGAATCGCAGACGTTAATGTATTGTTTTAAATGAAATTTTTATGTTCATGAAGAACCCATAAATCTAACTTTTGGCGTAACTAAATTGTTTTAAACGCTTCTTAATGCATTTATGTGATACACCACTGCTGATACTGTAAGCTCACGTATTGTCCTGTGATGATTTACATCTATTATTTCTTAAATTTAGACATCAACTTTAACTGAACGACCAGAGCCTTGTTCACCGTTGAGTGAAAATTCAGAACGCTCCTTCGACATACACAACACTTTATTGTGGGGTTGCAATGCTTGCAATGTTTCTTTTGTGTGTTAAAAGGCAAAGTATTAAGAAATAGTGTGTTTTGATTTTTCATTTTTCAATCCACAGCAAATAAAAGCTGCACAACTAATCTAATCATTTTTTTTACTTACTAACAGTTAAAATACCTACTATAAAACAACAATATGGGTTTTACATATAGAATACGTAACTATAGGACCTAAAAAGTTTATCGGAAATTATTTAATTGCCGACGAAGTTGAAGTTTACGTTTCAGCAGTATAGTAATGAGATGTACGATCTGAAAAAAAGTTATCTTCTACTCAACTCAAAAATATTAGTAATGTGTTGCTTTGCAGATTTTGTAAGATGTCCGAATTACTGACTTCAATTTATTTTATTTATAAATTTTGTAAGATTAGTTCTCTACATGTTATGGAATATTGTCGATGATTTTCAACAAAAAGTAAGTAATCTGAACTCGATTCTTCTTCATAAATTTGTTAATTTTTATGGAGAACTGCAGAATTTTTATCGATTGGTGCAATTTAATTATAATGCTATATTATTATAAGTTTGGATAAAAAATTAATTGAAATTGCTACTTGTAATAAGGGTCTAGCGAATTTTCAGCTATTTACTGATGTTTGCTGGGTTATATACGAGGTCTGACCAATAAGTAATGAGACTAAGTCCAGAAAATACATATATTTAAAAATTAAGGTACATTGATGTGATCCCCTTCAAAGTACTTCCCTCCCACAACTACACACTGGTTCCAACGTTTCTTCCAGCTTTCGTAACATTTCTGGAAGGCTTCAACTGGATTGCCCTGGAGTACCCTCGTCACGGCGGTCTGGATGTCAATTATGGACCCAAAATGCGTTCCTTTCACGCCAAATTTTGTTTGGGGGAACAAAAAGAAGTCACAGGGTGACATATCTGGCGAATAGGGAGCTTGCGGCAACACCGCGATGTTTTTAGAGGTCAAAAACTGCGACACACTGAAGGCACGATGGCATGGAGCATTGTCATGAAATTTTTCTGACGGTTCTCGTTTCAAATTAAGTTTATCAGCCAACATACGAATGGTTAGCCGCGATCTTGATGCACGAGGGTGCGCAGACGCTGAACATTGTTGTCAGTTCGAGCTTCAACCGGCCTCCCACTTCGCGGTTCATCCCCGACGCTCTCACGACAATTTTTAAAATATTTATGCCATCGAAACACCTGAGCACGACTCGGGGCTTCATCACCGAACACCTTGACCAATTTACCGTACGTTTCCATAACAGAATCGCCGAGTTTAACGCAAAATTTAATCGCATACCGCTGTTCAATATTACGTCGTTCCATATTCGTGACATGCTTTACACATACTCAACACAGCTGGAGTACGAACGAACGTACGAAAGTTGCGCGCACATGTATCGATAGAGGAGGGATAGAAGATTAACCGACTGAAGTTTCAGGTTCGCAGTGTTACCACAAGCGCGGCTAAAAAATCAGTCTCATTAGTTATTGGTCAGACCTCGTATAGGTAATTTCTGCTTAAGTTGCAAGAATAACATAAAAGAAGTTTATAAAGGATTTTGTTAATAAATAGTAATATTTTAAATAACGAAATATCATATCTTATCACGTAATCTCTTGGTTGGACATTAGTAATTACAGCATTGGAATATATACTGCATGGACCCGCAATTCAACTGTTTCTGACACATAGTCGATTTAATATTGTTTTATTAGGATACAAATTATAAATAATTTTTTATGGCAATATACCCAAAACAAAATTCAAAAGTAGTAAGTCAAGCTAACCCAAAGCTAAAGAAATTGCTCTAGATGTCCATCGTTCATTTCTAGGCCTCCTTATGGGAGTATCTTTAGCAGCTTAAGAGCTTAGGCAACTTATTTTTGAAAAGTCGGAGTCCTCCGAATTTTCCCACAACGATTTTTTAGATGTTCAGAAACATAAATGTCGAGAGGTGTCAAGTTGAGGGACCTAGGAAGCCATGCAGTCAGACCATCTCCTCCTATAAATTTTCCGGTGTACTCTTGATTAAAACAATTTCTAACTATAATGGGAAAACATGCAGGAATTTCATCGTGCGTAAATCACACGCTCAATCTGATTTCTTAAAAATCCAAGCATAATGTGCCCTCAAAAACTTTCCTCATTATAGTAGGCTTTTTTTTAAGTAATTAAATAATCAAAGATTGGTGCACAAGCGAAGCTTTAGATAACTTCAAATTCTGACAGTTGTCATATATAAATTCAAATTACAAAGGCTTATATTTTTTAAATTATTTTATTATAACGTTAGAGTTACAATATAAAATATTTATTATTCAAAGTTACTATAGAACTGGCCAAAAATTAGAAAATGGAGATTGAGTTTTTGCCACTAATCAGTGATTACACTGATTACAGGACTTTCGGCAACAGTATCGTAATCTGCCAGTTAAGTAACTGGCAGATTAGGACGCACAACTGCAAAAACATATTCAAGCTTGTGTTATTAAATTTGGTGAAGCAGGGGCAATAACTCGTAAACCTGGCAGTAGAGCATCTAGAAAACAAACAGCAAATTGAATAGAGGATATTTGACGTCGAATGGACAACTCACCCAAAAAAATCAATCGTAAAACTATCACTTCATTTTTCAATGGGAACATGTCATCCTATTTTCAAAAAGGACTTAAAATTATTTCCATATAAAATTCAAGCAATTTCGAAACTCAAACAGGTAGATTTTGTTAGGAGAACACAGTATTATTTATGGTTTTTGAATAACATAAATACTAATGACATTCTTGAAAAATGCTTCCTTTCGGATGAGGCTTGGTTCAATCTTTCAGCATATTTAAACAAGCAAAATATGAGAATTCGGTAGGCAGGAAACTTTCATGAATTTGTGGAAACTATGCTACATCCAACCGTTTATTAATGAACTTCATGATGACGAACTCAGGATATTTCCAACAAGGTAATGCACCAGATCACAAATCTCGAGAAACGATAACAATACGAACTGTTGCACAGTGGTTTAGGATCTGATATACGTGATCGAAACCTCTAGCTCCTTAAATAGTTGACCAAACGAGGTAAAAATTTAAACACGTGAGCTTCAAATCATGAAAAATAGACTGACGGAAAAGTTTTGGTGCAGATTGTCATCTTCAATCCCTAGTGAGATTGGAAGTGCGTGTAGCGTTTAGGAAAAGGTGCAGCTGTACAAGAGGTATAAAAATAGTTTCTTTCAGTCAAATACGCAAATTTTTATTTGTTTTAATTTTAATTATACAATAAAAGTAATGATTAGCTCCACTTCTTAATGTGTTGTACTGTTTCTTAGTAATATTTGCAGAAATTAAAAGTGCCACGGCTTCTTCTAATGAGACAGATCATTTTTTGAAGACCTCCAATGAGTTAAAATTCGCTTCAGTCGTGAAGGGGTTGTTGTGGTCATTTCGTCGAGAAACTGTCTTCCAGCCGGATCACCACTTTCTCTAAGCTTCGTTGATGTTGCAAAAGTTAATTCGGCAATCGTTGTATCTTTTTCATATATTTGGGTTTGGCGACGTTTATTTACCACTGAAGTATCCTCAAAGCCTTTCGATGGTCGGCCTCCGCTTGTAAAAGAAGGACCAGGAATACAACGAAGAACCATATCAGGAAACTTTATTTCTTCTTGCAACCAGGGAAAGAAGCTATTGTTCGTTCTTTGCGCACTTTTCCAATATCGATAATAGGGAGAAAAAAGTATTCTCTGGTAAAACTTACAAGAGTCTTTGTTTCAATTTCGTCAAAATTTGTTTGAAAATGTTCTTTCAAGAAATCAAAATTCGATTTTTTCGCAATTCTATGGATTCGTCATGAAATTCCATAATCTTTTCATGCAGGACCATACGTGTAATTGGTTGATTCGCCATGGCTACAATGCGGCAATTCGAAAAGAAGAACTCAAAAACACAAGAAACTAACAAAGTTTACAATGGAAAACACCGATATAAAATCTCATAAAAACACACTAACATTTCACAAGACAAAGCTCTGCGAAATGCTTTTATTTACCCAAGACTCGCAAACTTTTATAGGTTCTAGCACCTGCAAGAACAGGAAAATAAACTTTCACTATATTTAAAACTCATTAAGGAACAATAATATCTTGACCGTATTCCGTCCTAAGTTGTCCTCCTTAATGATCCTTCCCCTAATTACCAAATTCATAAGAAAAATTCATATAATTGCATATAGGGCCCTGAGCAACGTTAGTAAACTGGGCGCAAGAATAATCCGTTTACCTGCATGTCCAAAAGGGTCTGTTAGGTCTGTAGGTAAATTAGGCGCCAGAGTTTCTTTAATGACATAAACATTAATCGAATTTTAAATGATCAGATCATTAACATCAATCGAATATAAATGTTCCTAATATGCAAAACCAAAATTAGTTTGGTTCCCTGCCTTCCTAGTTTAGCTTATTTCTTTTCTTGATAGCGAAAAGATCGGAATACACTACTGTGTTTTCTTAGTTTACTTCTCTTTTTGAGAGTGGAAATATCGGAATACATTACGAAAATGTCTGTGACTGTGATAAAAAGTGAACGTGGAAAGGTTTTGCTATTATAGAAAAATTTCACATTTTCAAAGGACAAAATGTCAAACAGTGGTGAAACGTCGTGAATATGTTGCCAAAAATGACTGCATTGTAAAGCCAAAATTTACAGAGTTAATAACCTAGTCACAAGAGGGCACGATGTTCACAACCATGAAGCAGACGAACAGAAGGTAACAAGAAAAATAGTTTCAAATACTTTCAAGAGAAAAGCTGAAGAAGACATATCCGAAAGGTCTTCAAAAATTATCAGCAAAGCATTAGCATCTAATTTAACACCATCTCTCACAACTATTGGTGACGGTTACATTAGACGAAACAGAAAAGATAGAGAACTAAAAACAGAGAAGAAGTGCATGGAGCTCTCAGTGCATATAGTGAAATACTATTAACCAATAAAAATGAACATTTTCTGTTTACTAACGAAAATAATATTGTTGTGTTTACACGTGAGGCAAACATTAATATTTAAACAGAAATTGATCAACTCTACATGGACGGCACATTTTCCTTTTGTCCTAGGTATTTCTTTCAATTTTTCACAATACATGGACTGCAAAATGGCCACTATATTCCCTTAGTTTTTTGTTTGTAACCGAGTAAGACTACTGAATGTTACAAAAATTGTTTTTTCTTTATTAAAGTTCAATATAAATGTAAAATATAGTCGCATGTTTAATCCAAATAAAGTTTTTGTAGATTTTGAAAATGCCATATATGTAGCGTTACTCAATGTTTGGCCTAATGTTGAAATAAATGGTTGCCAGTTTCACTTACACCTATCATGGTACAGAAAGATAAAGTCAATTGGATTAGGCTCAGAATATAAATCAAAAGGTGAAATTGACAACTGTCTAAAAAACACATTGGGATTAACCTATTTAAACCCAAATGAAGTAGAGGATTGTTTGGGTTCGATGTGATGTTCGTGCAAGCCACATAATGCTTTGTTGGATAAATATTGTGATTATTTGTTAGATACATATTTTATCGGAAATGCAGTATTTAGAAAGTGCTTCGGTAACAAGAACAACTAATTGTTGTGAGTTATTTCATTCAAAATTCAATTCCTTATTTTATGCAGCGCATCCCTCTATCTATGTCTTTACTGAAAAGATAAAAGAAATTGACACATATATTAAAATACAGAGTTTGCATGTTACTGCGAGACCTAAAGATAAAAAGGTAACAGCTAAATTAGCATCGCTTGGTAATGTTATGAATAGATATAAGTTAGGAGAAATAAGCAGACTACATTACGTAAAATGTACTTCATGTTTATAATATATATAATATGTCACTGAAATAGTATGTTTATGCATATTTCGAAATGTGTTTTTTTTTAAATAAACTACAAAATGTAAAGTATACTACGGGTTTTTTTACAGTAAGGTTCTATTAAACAAAAAATTTCCATTTGCGCCCAGTTTACCTACAGGATTAAAGGACCCCTAAAATACTTGTGCCCAATTTACTTGTTCATGTTATGGACCAGGTAAGCTTCGCGCCCAAATTACCACCGCCGGCGTTTAGCAAACAAATGATAAATTTTTAGTTTCTTTAATCGCAATTAAGATAAGACTTTCATTTATAGTCATAGAACAATTATATTTTCAAAGAATTTCTCTGGACAAAGCCAGAAATATGAAGAATTTAGAACATTAAAATCGCATTATTTAAAAGATGTAAACTTTACGATGTTTGAAAGCGTATATCTTTCATTTGCGTGGTGTATTAGCTGCAATTCCCAGTCAAAAACTTGATTTAATATTATAAGAATATCATACCACAATTTTGCTACGATTGGGAAACTTTGAAATTGTCGGTTTCGATCACGTATATCAGATCCTAAACCATTGTGCGTTGTAGTCATTACTTCATAAGCTCGCATTGACGCAGTCGCAAGACAGAAACGCGTGCGTCTGTGGTTGAAGTGAACGCTGGTAAACACGTGGTGTATGTCTATTTGTACAGAGACACATATGTTTTATGCATGTTTGTATCATTTGTAATAAGATTTTTATGTTTGTTTCCAACAGTACTAATTGGATCAAATATCGAGCAGCTCTTTCTTAACAACCGGTTTTATGATAAAGGGATTAAATATAGAAGAATTACTTATATTAATTGCACAAAAAGAATTTAACGAAAATATTGTTGGTAGGATTTATTAGGAAAAATTTTAGTTCTAACATTTCGATTAATATCTTGAATATTTGAGATTAATATCTTGAAGCTTGTCTAGTTACTGTATATTTGTGTAAATTCAACTTTATTATTAATATATTAAACAAATGATAATTAACCCAACATGTTTTAATAACACTTTCAAATTATGTAAAATATTCACTTATACAAATATTAGAAACGTTAATCCGAACTTTGTACAATGGATTATATAATATATCTAAAGTGACCTTCAAATGCATGCACGTACGTTGCTACCTTCAGTACGAAATGTAAAAGCGTCAGTCAAAAAAATAAATTAAGCAAATAAACGTTGAATATAAATAATCGTTTTTATTTGATGTTAGACCTATATGAATCTATTGCAAATAAGAATCTAATTATTTGTCTGATATCTCCCGCTTCGCGTCTGCTCGGTTGGAAATTTATTTTATAATTTGATGCACTAATAATAGTGCAAGGTTGCGTTGCAGCATATTTGACGTCACACTCATTACCCCTCCTCTCCTTCCATCTAATGCATTTCCTACTGCTCTCCTTGTCGACCGTTAAACCTTGCAACCATTTGGCAAAATAAATGACCCTGACTGATCTTTTACTGTTCAATGTTATTGTTAATAGTTTGTAACTTTAGGTTAATAATGTGCGACTAACATACATGTACGAATATGTGTTGCGAAAATCTTCACCACATTGGATTTGCTTTGATTAATTATGAACACGGAAATGATTCAATTCAATCTTTTTTGTGATAATTTGCAAAATAACAAATTTCATAGATAATATTTGCTTACATAGTTATTATATATCGAATAAAGTTAGTTCTATTATGCAACATACATATATTTGCATAAAACACATTTTGAAGCGTTGTAAAAATATATATTAGTAGTCATTACACTCATTACTAGTAATTTATATTTATGTTTGATATAATAATAGTGAAATATTACATTTAAAAATTATAGAATTAATATTTTATCTAATTATTTTAATTATAAGAAAATATTAGCAAAAGCTAACAAAATGTCAGGGTGCCTAAGTATCGGGCCTTTTATCGTTAACTTTACTATTTACTATGAAACAAAGGCTCTGACTACAATACCTTTAAATTTTATTACCCAAAAGCAATCATCTTCTTTGGAAACATGTACACATTAGGAGTTGAAACACACTAACCCTAATTTCTATTTATTCCTTTAATAGTGTAAAGTTGATGTCAATTCGAATATTTTCTAAGATCTTCTTCAAAATTCTTCGTAATTTATTTGCTGTTGAGAATTTGTTATAATACAGAACTTTCCCTACACAACTTTGAATATTTCTTTCTTTAAAATAGCAGTAAAACTAATGGTTGATTAAAATCTTCACTTTTTTAATACCTAATCGTAAAACGACAATTGTTTCGCCAACACAGAGGCTTCATCAGGTACTTACTTTATAGCACTAGGAAACGGACACCAGAGGCTGATGACTCATCACCCACGGGCGTACAATTGAAAATTTGTATTTTTAAAGACTTTTTGATATCTATATCTATATAAATTAGAAACCAAACGGGCGGTGATCAATAAAATACGAAATACATTTTTATTTGAGTTGAGTAAAGGAGTATTAGTATTAACTAGCAATACTTTCTCAAGGTTCTCTTTTGTAACACTTGTTCTCTTTGAATGAAATACATCCTTGTAGATAGCAAACGTCCCTTCTACATCGCAACTGGTTATAGCTGCATACTGGAAATATTCTTTTATTTCAGCGTATTTAGCAGTTAGATTTTGAGGCATTGTTCCCATACACAATTGCCGCAATGTTATTAAATCTGGATATCTATTAAAAACTGCGTCTAACTCTTGCCGAAGGCCACATCCGCAGTCACTTGGAATATTTTTCAAATGATTAATAGCCACATCTAATGTGATTAATCCATCATTTAATTTGAGATTTTGATTTTGAAAATAAGTGATTCGTTTTGGCAAATTTCCAAAGTGCTCCTGAAGAAAGTACAATTCATTTTTTAAATTTGGAATTTGTATTAGTTCCTTGCACTCAGAAATACTTCGAGCATCGTCATTTAAACATGTAACGAATTCTCTGCATAAAAACTAGTAGCTTCCAACCATGTTCTCTATCTATTTATTACTGGAGAGGGAGGCAGTGACAAAGATGGAAGTTTCTCCCTGTAAAGAGCTACTCGCAATGGTGCTCTTGCTTTTTAAAAGTGGGTACAAGTTTATCAGTTTCCGGAAGCGCGTCTCTCATATATTCACAGATTCTGTGGGGAACATGTGCTACACAAGTAATATGCAGCATATTAGGATATGTTTCCTTTAATAGTCTGCCTATTTTTAATATATATGCAGACAGCACTGTCACTCGCAAATAAAAGTATTTTTTCTTTGTACTTGTCGTCCGAATGGTTTTTACTACTGTTTCCGCATCAATTCTGTATTTATAATTTTTATTGCTATTACATATACCTTATATGGAATAGTTGGATGTAGTACACCAGCTACAACATTTACCACACAGCGTCCTAATATATTGACAGTTTTGTCGGCACTTATCCACAGGTACTGATTTGAAAGATGGCTTCTAATGCATTCTACTGCTTTCGTGTAGCACTTAGGAACATTATATTTGCGTAAGGTGGATTCATCAGGAACATTTCGACCAGTATATTTTTGGAGAAATGTTTTGAAGGGGGAATTGTTAAGTTTATTTAATGGAATATTTGCCACCATTAAAGTATCACAGAGTTCTTCGTTAAAATTGTCAGATTCCAACGGGTCTAATTTTTATGTATGAGTTTGCGATGCTGGTGACGTTTTACTTGCGATTTCTTGGAATTTTTTAACTATATTTTGCAGACTTTTCAAATAAGTTCAATGAATCGGAATCACTGGCAATGGACATACAATCAGTATGATCTTTAATACAACTCACCATTGCTTCACGATGCCATTCTCGACCTTATTCCATATTATATCTGAAAAAGTAACTTAAACAATGTTCTAGATCTAAATAAATGAAAATTAAAAATGTATGCGTAAGTTATTGAAACTTAACAAAATTCACTGGACACTTACGTCCAAATAATTGGGGAAGTAGATTTGATGAAACGATATTAAATAGGATCTATTACAAAAACTACGAAGTATGTAATTAACAGTTACAACAATGAAAAGAAGAAACTAACTCACCATACTCTATCTGTCTTATGAAATATAAACTAATAAATAAAATAAATTATAAAAACTCCTCATGCTTTTGTCTACCCCCTGTAAAATGGAATTTAGCTGTTATATTGAAGTAATTGCGTCACAATTCAACGACGAAAAATAGATGTGCGGTTAACCGAATGAGTAGTACTATTCAATAACTGCGTGTTGTACTTAGCGATGTTATAGGCTACTTATATGATCCATCGTAATTTTGGCCTGATGCGTTCGGTCTCTAGTTATCACACACACTTTTACTTGAGAATCGCTCTTTACAATGGTGTAGACTTTATCAATCGTTTCTGGATAACTTCTATGATATCATATTTATCTATGATCATATTACCAATTTTGGTGGAGATTTATCCTAATATCTGCGAAACTTTTCATCAGCTCCCTTAATGTTTTTTCCGCGTAAAAAATTATGATTAATTAACTCAAGAAATTCTTTGCTTTTTTCCATATTTACACAAAACCAATGAAAAATAGAAATAAAAGTAATGGTTAAAATCTTCAGTTTTTTAATACGTAATCGCAAAACGACAATTGTTTCGCCAGCACAGTGGCTTCATCATATACTTACAGCTAAAGAGCACGTATTAAAAAGGTGAAGATTTTAACCATTAGTCTTATTTCTATTTTAAATTACGGATTCGTCAAGTAAAAGCCAAATCAATAAAATTATCAAAAGCAATTCCATGCTTACTTTAAATGATTGTAGAGACTTATCTATCCGACAAATTTGGGCGAAACTTTGACAGGCTTTTACATTTTACATACAGAGCTGGAATAAAATGGTAGATAGGTTTTAAAGACTTTATTGTCTTTTGAGTATTCTCCACGAAGATTAATGCACTCAAACCAACTCTGGAAGCAGTTATTCCGCTCATCTTTTGGTACAGTCAAAATTGTGTTTTTGATGGCATCGATTGTTCCTTCTGACGACTGGAACTTTTGACTACGCAGTCCGTCCTTAATTTTCGGAAAGGTAAAGAAATCGTTGGGACTTTAGGCCGGGATTATCGAGGATGGTCTAACAATTCAACGTTTTGTGTTAAAAATTCAATTGTCTTGCGAGCTATGTGCGAACTTACATTGTCTTGGTGAAGGATAATTCGTCGTTGTGGATTGGTTTCTCGGAGCTCAGCGATGACCTTCGGCAAACAAATGATTGCATAGTAATCGGCAGTAACAGTTCCTTGATCTCGTAAAGAAATTATTGCTACATGACCTGCTTTCGAAACAAATGTCGCAAACAACTTTTTGGAGATACTTCGAGAACGGATGACTTTTGTCGGCTTTTCTTCACATTGGAACACCCAAACAGACCACTGGAGTTTATTTTCTGACTCGTAGGAGTAAATCTGAGATTCATCGCCACTCACGATGTGGTACACTTTTTTAGAGTTTCCTGCGGTGAAGCGGTATAGAATTTTTTGACACCAATTCACCCTAGCTATTTTCTGTTCTTCGGTCAACAGATACGGTACTAATTCTTTTACACATAATTCTTCATAAAAAATTTTTGAATTAAGGTCTTTGAAATTCCCAATGATGTTCAATTTCGCGATATATCACATCTCGATCTTCGTTGATGATTGCGTTTTTGGTGCACCTGCTCTTGAATCGCCACTGACACTAATCCGTCCACGTTTGAATTCTCCATACGCGCGAAAATTTTCACCGTTTAATTCCATTTTTCGACTATCTTGTCAACTTTGACAGTTCGTTGTAGTTACAACACTACACTTATCGCACTAAAAATTTGTATTTAAGCTAAGTAAAGTTGGAGGTTAAATTTTAGTACTGATATTTGATTAGTAGCGCGCTCTACGCCCCAGAATTCAAAACATAAAAGACATCCCTCGTATACAACGTGTCCAGGAAAGTATGCAACAAAGGGAAAACTTTTTTATTTTCTATTTCTCAGGAAATTTTATTCTTTATAAAAGTTTTTGCTTTACTTAAAACCTATTTACCCGTTAAAATAAATGAGTTATCATTAGAGTGGACCAATCCGGAGCGAAAGCAGAGGCGTGACTAACGAATTAGTTCCCGCGTGCCCCATCGCACATACGATTACTTAGTATGTTGTTCACGGTCATCGTGTGTACACGTATAATAGCAGCAGGAAAGTGTATTCTGTGTATTTAATAATGTTGAAGGAGCGTACAGTAAAAAAAAACCGCTATCATCAAAGTTAGTCAATAGGTTTATTGAGAGTCACGCCTCTGCTTTCGCTCCGAATTGTCCACTCTAGTTGTCATATTAGATAGCAAATGGATAGGCAGATATTCAACATTTCCATGGCCTCCACGCTCGCCGGATTTAAATCCTTAGGATTATTTTTTATGGGGTTGGTTGAAAAATCAGGTGTATTCAGAAAGGCCATTTGATAACCAAGAAGATTTGCAGAACAGGATTAAGGAAGCGGTAACGCATTTAAATAGTAATCCAAATTTCCTGCAAAATGCGTCAGAGACTTAAGCAGACGTACAAATTTTTGTATTGAGCGAGAGGGGCATCATATCGAGTGACGTTTGTTTAAAACATAAAAATAACATTTTTTGTATTTTCAAGTTATTAAAGAATATTTTCATTATTTAAAGCGATATTTTATTTGTTTTAACGGATAAATGGGTTTCAAGTAAAGCAAAAACTTTTATAAAGAATAAAATATCCTGAGAAATAGACCATAAAAAAGTTTTCCCTTTGTTGCATACTTTCCTGGACACGTTGTATATACTCTTTAAGATGAAAGTGTTTCTAACTTTTGAAAACTAACTCTATGGCAAATCACCCTCGTATATGTACATACCCATATGAATATATATGCGTACGTAGATAAATATGTTTTAATGGTTTGAATAAGCTATTATAGACGAAAGAAATTTGAGTATATCAATACGTTAACCACGTATTACGCATTTGTTACAAATGAAACAGACATGCATTATACACGTCTGTATCTGTACTACACATGGACATACATCTCGTATTTTCCAACTTCTTTGGCAGAAGTAAATGTTGGAAAATACGAGGTGTTTGTCCATGTGTATAGATACAGACTTGTATAATGCATGTCTATTTCATTTGTAATATTATTGACAATATGATATAATTAATATATTCTGATATAATTAATGCAATATTCTTAATACTTATACTAATTCTTATACTAATATATTCAAAAGGCTGTTGTGTATTCATTTAAATTTTAATCTACGAGCTCAGCTTTCACTAATTTCTTTTCAAATACATATTACGTATATTAAATTATACTAATTGGGCCATATCTACGACGCGACTTTTTTCATAAATCTCAATGATTTTTGAAAAAATAATAAATCCATCGCATTAGAAGTTTCGATTTTAAACTTTGTACTTATATTTATCAGAGTTTGTATTTGTTTCCATGGTAATGACATTTGTTTTTGTTGATTAGAAGTAGCCAAGGCCAACAATTTATCAATACCTTCTCATGTAAACGTGCATGTGCATACATAGATTTTGTTTTAACTGCTTTTTTTTTTATTACATGAGTTGCAATTGTTTCAATATTCTCACCGAAAATTTAACAAAAATTATGGATCTTTCGAAACATATTCTAATTTATATGATTAAGAATATCGAAAAAATATTTCAAACGCATTCTTGAAAATCTGTATTCTAAATTCTATTGTTATAAAATCTAAATTTTGAAGAAAGAATAAAGTTGATATTGTGCATTAAATGAACTGTTTAGTTCTGAATTTTAAATAATGTAAATGTCGAAAGTATACAACATGAGCTTGTCAGTGTATAGGAATGCAAAAGGTGATATAATAATGAGATTTATATTATTGCCAAAAGTATTAAAAGTGCACCAAATACCTTTTTTCTTCGCCCTACAACAAATGAAGAAATCAAAGAAATAGTATATAGCCTCAGAAATCAACAAACCACTGATATATACACGTTAAATGTCATTGTATTAAAAAAGAGCATAGATTATATAGTGGATCCTATAACGCAGATTTTCAATTGTTGTTTGTGTAGTGGCATATTCCCTGATCAATTGAAAGTAGCCAAAGTGCTTCCTATACATAAGGGGGGCACGGATGATAAAGCAAATTTCCGACCAATCTCAATACTGCCAATCATGTCAAAAATTTTAGAAACCATCATCAAGAAAAGATTACTTAATTATTTTGAGACATAAAAACTCTTAAATAATACCCAACATGGCTATTTAAAAGGCAGATCTACTAGCACAGCAATTACTGAGCTTTTGAACCATATTGCAGATGCTTTTGATAGAAAGGAAGTGGTGATTCTTGGTTGTTGCGATGTGAGTAAGGCCTTTGACTCCATGGACCATCCAATACATTTACAGAAACTGCACAGATACGGCGTGCGAGGACGAGCAAATGAACTTATTTACTTTTACTTAAGGAACAGAAAGCAAGCAGTTTACTGGACTAATAAATATTCGAATACATTATCGATAAATCGAGGGGTTCCACAGGGGTCAATATTAGGTCCTCTGCTCCTTCTAATTTACGTGAATGATCTACCTTATAACATATCTGCAGGGAAAGTTACCCAGCTTGCGGATGATATATCCGTTTTGGTTCGGGCCCAGGAAATGGGAGAGGGATAAATTTGGAGCATGCACTAATGGAGGCAGGCGAATGGTTTGGCAATAACCGCCTGAAGCTAAATCAAGATAAAACACAGCAGCTAGCACTTACAACAAAAGGATCTCTAATGAGAGCAAAGAGAGCATCAAATTTCTGGGTAGCGACATGAGTTGGGATTACCATGTGGAAGATTTGTGTCGCCGCCTTGCTACGGCTGCTTATTCTATTCGTAGGATAAAACAGGTAGCAACATACGAAGCAGCTCGAACAGCCTACTTTTCTAATTTTCAGAGTAGAGCTACATATGACATCCTAGCGTGGGGTGCGTCAGGTGCAGCTGAGTCGGTGTTTAAAATGCAAAAAAGTCCCATTAGGGCTCTTAGTGGTGTGTCCAGCAAAACTAGCTGCAGGCAACTGCTTAAAACACATAATCCTTGTATGTATTTACCTGTCTGGAGTATGTCCACAATACACACCAAAAGTTCTACTTAAATGGTAATTTCCACAATTACGGCACCAGGAATAGAAATAACATAGTGATACCATACCATCGGTTACAGAGAAGTCAAATGAGTTCAAATTACCTAGCCTTAAAAATTTACAATAAAATTCCCAATGGCCTGAAAGGCCTGGACCGTGGACGATTTAAAATCAAAGCCAAAGTCATACTACTACTAAAGGAGTGTTTTCACTCGTTAAGTGATTTTTTCAATCATTAATTTTAATGTGTTTTTTCTTTTATTGTTATTTGTACTTTTCTCATTTATATTTTATACTGTATATATCAATATGACGTATGTATGTATATATACATCAATAAATATTATTATTATTATTATTATAAAAAATAAACAAGTAGCTGGACTATTTTAAATAAGAAATGATTATTTATTATGATTGATAGTAACGTAAAAATTTTTGATTGAAAAGTTATAAAATTGAGTAAAAAGATTATAAATTCATTACTTTCATAGATTTAAAGTATTAATTGAGGAAAGGAGTGAAATCTCATTACTAATAATACTTTACATTGATGTTAAATAAGTTTGTCAATATATTGTTACGGAAAAATGTATAAACCAGAAATAAAGTCTTGGAAGTCAAAGGAAATGTATAATAATCAAAGGGAAAATTGTAGAGAAAGAAAATAAATATAAAGGTTTCAAAACTTTTAACATGAATCAAGTTCAAGAAAATAGATTACAGTATTACTATAAGAATACAATCAGAGTAAAGTAAAGGAAGACAAAATTATTGAATAGGTGATGTTCAAAATTAGAACAAGAAAGTGACAGAAATTACCGACAGAATCTTGATTAGTACTCACTAGTACATTGTATATCTAGTAGTAAAAGCGATACATTCTCGGACGACAATGTAAATTGTTGGCCGAGGCCAAGTAGCATTGAAGCCGGGAATGTGCTTTTACAACGAGGTACACATACTTTTTTTCATAAATCGAAATCAACATTATCATAAATTAAAGAATGTTTATAAATGCAAAACATTTTTTCAGTACCATCTAATTTCCTATGAAATCTTTCCGTGACAATCACTGTTTGTTTGTTGTAGTGAAAAAGGTAAGAGATTCACTACTTATTTCGCTTTAATATCTACTTATTACTAAAAAAAAATTTAAATGGACAGAGATTATGATGATCTGATGTACGGGACACAACCGGAGTTAAATGTCTAAAATGTATATAAAAAGCCGGTACGGGAAATACTAAAATAGTTTAATCGGGGATCAGAAATTGCACCGAGAAAGAAGCCGATCTTGACCAATTTAAAAAAAAATTCCAAAGGCTGTAACGTCTTTATTTATTATCTGATTTTAATGATTTATGGATCAAATTAAACGGTTTCGGAAAGGCTACATACAGCAAATTATTCTTTTCTCACATATAATTTACCAGAAACGTGACTCACTTTTTCCCTCTCAAATTGAATTGTTTTCTTCTTGATTTTTAGAAAAGAAAATTTTCTACAGATACCAGTAATAAAAACATACTGGGATACAGAAAAATGTAAGAAATTCAAAGTTTTTGCAAATTTTTGCACAGTGAGCCATGAGTTTGTGTAGGCAGTTGCACTCTGAAAACGTCTAGGTATTTATCATTTACTGTCACTGTCAGTTTGCGTGAATCGTATAGCATTATTCAAACTAATAACGGTAATAATAAATCGCTAATCGTGTGTAAGTTTTTCTTTATTTTGCTTATTATATTTAATACTAAATATTAGTTTTAAATATTTATCAGACATGCTTCAAGTTTATTTTGAATGTGGTAAAAAACCGTGTCACGATATTATAATTTGTCAGGAACGTTTGCCAGATAGGGAATCATAGCATTATAAGAAATTTGCGCAATAAGAAGCTAATTTGAGGATATTTGGATCTTTTAAAAAGCCAAAGAAAGAAGTACAAACCCTAGATGAAAATTAAGTTTAACTGTCTTGTTGAGCTTACATGAAATCCCAGGACGTCCGTTATAGAGATTGTTAGCAACGTTGAATCTTCGAGTACAACCGTAGATACATTATATTATGAAAAAAACACAAACTGAGACCATATATACCTCAAACGACCCATCATTTTCTGGAAGACGATTGTCAGCGTAGTACAATTTGCAATTTTTATTTAAATAAATTCCAAGAAGATCCACTATTTTATTCTCAAATTTGTCGTCGGACGAGTGCCCCTTTACCAATAACGCCCTGTTCAATAGTAACAATCATAGGTATTAGAGCGACGAAAATCCTAGATTTTTTGTTGAAAATAATATCTAGAAAAGATTTACTTTAAATGCTTGGTGTGGAATTTTAGACAGTAAAGTAATTGGACCATACTTTATTGATGGTAACCTAAATCAACAAAAATATCATTTAAAAGTTTAAAGATGTAGTGGAGAATTTGGAAATTACCTGTTAATCAATATGCACAACAACACTTCCAGCAAGATGGGGCTGCTCTACATAATACTGTAATAAACATAGAATTCTAAATTAGAGAGTTTGATAGAAGATAGTTAAGCACTAACGGACCTACTAGATGGCTCACCCTTTCACCAGATCTTTCCCCTTTAGAGTTCTTTCTATGGAACCAAATTAGAGAAATTGTTTATACCGGGTGTATTATGAAAAATCTTTGAGGCTGTAGCTTCCTTATATTTTATCTGATTTTAATGAATGATATGTCAAACTAAATCGTTTTTAAAGCAATGTAACCTGTTTTTTAAAAAAAAAAAAATTTATTACATTTCGTTTTTGACAGACAGTAGTAAATTTTTTTTTAAAAATTGTACTAAATATTTTTTTTTACTTATTCTAATAAACATTTATTTCCTGAAGACACCTCCATTAAATTGAGTGACAAATTTATTATTATTAAAAAAAAACTACGAAATTTACAGAAATCAAGCTATCATATATTTTAATGAATCAAATGTTCGAAATTGGCCCCATTTTGTTCCAGACACATTTGACACCTTCTATTAGCTCCAACTGCTGCGTTTAATATAAGATTTGGTGGTATTTCATGACATACTTGTACTATCCTTCTTACTAAATCATCTCTGGTATCAGGTAGAGTCAAATAGACATGATCTTGAATGTAAGACCACAGAAAGAAATCCAGTGGATTCAGATCTGGCGATCTAGCAGGCCATCGAATAGGTCCGTAAGTGCCCATCCATCTGACGCCAAAATAATTATTTAGAAAATCAATATTCATTCGTGCATTATGGGGTGTGGCACCGTCCTGTTGGAACACCACCCTGTTTAACTCAGCAAGTGGCAACTCATCTAAATAATCGCCTAATTCATTGCGTAACAAATTACTTTTCTTGGTTTAGATTACCCTCCACAAAAAAAGGCCCTACTACTCTATCGCCTAAAATGCCACACTATACATTTACACTGAACCGATTTTGAAAATTGTGTTGCATCACAACATGGTTATTTTCAGTGCTCCAATGGCGATGATTATTTCTGTTGAATACACCATTTTCCCCAAAAGTGCATTCATCTGACCACAACACACGACGATAAAAAATTGGATCTTCCCTTAGTTTATTTATGAAAACCGTGCAGAATTGAACCCTTCGTTGAGAGTCGTTTTCACCGAGAGCATGCACCTTCCGTGGTTTATAAGGAAAGAACTTGTGCTTCTTCAGAATGTACTGAACTGTAGAATGTGATACAGTAGTGAGCAATTTCTCGCGTATACGTATTAGGGTTTTCTTCCGCATAGAGCAAGACACTTAATTCTAAATTTTGATCTTGAATTACACGTGCGTTTATTTTCGGTTTTTTAAATGATCCAAAATTTCGTTAATTTCGCACGAGCCTTCCAAACTTATCGGCACTTGGACGCAGTCTGTCAGGAAAACGATTTCCATAAAGTCGCAAAGCAGCTGCAGAATTTGTTCCGCATTAAAAACATGCTTGAATCGCACCCACACATTCGCCATTATCCATTTAAATAACAAAATTTAGAAATAAATCGTTGAAAATGTTATAATGAATGTGTGACTGACAGATGTCACAGCTCTCTTCGAAAATTTGGAATGCACTTTTATCGTTCAATATGACTGCTTGATTTTTAAATTTTTAAAATAAACACTGTAAATGTTGTTGTTGATCCACCGCTCACTGATAACATTTGTTTGTAATCCTTTATGGGCTATATAGTATTGAATGTAAGTGATTTTAAAAGGTACACACATTTGCTGGTAATAAAATGAAATAGAGTATTTAAAATGCATTTAAGAAATCTCTGTGTTCGGAAAAACCAGAATAAATCGAACTAAAAAAAAAACCTACAATTTCTCGTTTTTTTTTCATACAAGGATATCGTTGTTTACAGTTTCATATTCAGAAAAAGTAATATATTTGAATAAGGAAAAAAAAAATAGTGCAATTTAAAAAAACACAGTTTGCAGCTGTCTGTCAAAAACAAAGTGTAAAAAAAATTCAAAGCGGATCACGTTATAGTGTTTTTAAAACGATTTAGTTCGACGTATAATTTATTACATTCGGATAAAAAATAAAAAAGTTACATCACGAAAGGTTTTTCATAATACACCCGGTATAACATTACCTGGAAATGTAGATGATATACGAAATAGAATTATTATCGCTTGCCGACAAATACCGTCCAAATATATTAAATGCAATTGTTTCTGTAGAAAAGAGGTGCAGACTATACATTGGTCGAAATGGTGCAGTTCGAGCAATATTTATAGCACAGTGTTTCTATTTTTTATTTGCTTTTTTTTAATAATACAGTTTATTTGATTTTATCTATTTTTCATATTTTGTAAATTTTTCTTTCTTTCTTCCTTATTAATGTCTGTTTTTTTATTACTGAGAATTACAGCAAATAAATATGTACTATCGCAGCATTTGAAATTAGGACGATTATATATTTATTTTCACTATGATTAAGCATTGTAATTCGGTTTTTGTATAATTGAGTTGTGTAGATGACAGCATAGTGACCTTTATCTGTAACCTCTCACGCAAAATTATGTTATTATAAATAATGTTATAAAATTATGTTGCTGAGTGAATAAACGAAAGAGAAGAATTTATTAATCAGAGAACTACAAATATTTGGTTTTAATTTTTAATACTTTATCGCAGTATACGATTTCTGTCTAGCACCTCTTGTAAACATCTAGGAATCGATGTTATAAAATTATGTATAAATTCTGGTGACAGATCATTCTAAATATTCTCGATCTTGTTAGATAATTCTTGAACATTTGCTGACATAAAATTACTCTTGCTCATCGTCTTAACAATATATCACCACACGTTCTCGATGGGGTTCAGATATGGACTTCTAGAACAACACCGCAAGCACTCTATATTATTTTCTCTAAACTGCAGAGAAACGACTCTTGAAACTCTTGAGACTTTTGAAATTTCTTTCCGGATATATAATTTCTGTTGAAAGTAGAAAAACATTTTCTAATATTCTAATATAATTGTTGCTATTAAATCTTTCCCCTATAATCCAACAAACACCTGGCCTTTGTGCGCAAATCCAGGCCCAAACGTTTACTGAGAATCTTCCGCTCGTTTGTAATTTTTGAGTATATTTTTCATCAAAACATGAATTAGGTCATTTACAAACACGGATTCGGCCATTATGAGATGACTGAAAAACTTTTTCATGTGAGAAAATAACATTTTCCCAAAAATTATTATGCGGCATAAATTACAACGCAAAACCAATCCTTACTTCTTTATTATGACACAGACGCCCGATTTCTCAAGTCTGAAATTTGTCTCAACCGTTTTCTTGCTGTGTGGACACACCCGGAATAATGTGTTTCGGTGACTACATTGACTATTGTTTCGAACGAATCGTTTCTTATAAAATTAATAAGATTTTCATCCTGTTCGGGAGTTGACACACGTATACCACCGAAGCCTCGTTTTCTAGTAATAACTCCTCGACGCTACCATTTAATTTTGATATCTGAAATGGTACTTTTCCCCACACCAAATCTATCCGCCAATCTTTTAACTGACCACCCTTCTTCTAGTAACGTAATTATTTGAGTTTTTGTTTGAATATTCAAATGCGGAATATTAGCTTTATATTTAGACAAACCTGAATATAACACTGACATATCTGTAAACAGATGCAAATATAGGTACATACCTACTTATCTACTCTTAAAAAGCCATATTCAAATCAAACAAATTAAGTGTCCGATTTTCAAATGCCGCGATAGACAATTTAACGTTGTGAGTGTGCAACTGCCTACATCAACACGAGTGACAAAAATTTGTAAAAAGTTTCGATTTTCTTGCAGTTTTCTTTATCCGAGTATGTGTTTTTATTACGTTACTGGAATCTGTAGAAATTTTTTTTTTGTAAAAATAAAAAAAAAACAGTTCATTTTGGGAGGGGATAAATAGACTCACTAAAATCAGATAAAAAAGAGACTTTATAGCCTTTGGAAATTTTCGTGGAACACCCGGCATAAACAGGTTTCAAAAAATGTACATTAAATGTAACTAATAAATAAAAAAAATTGTATTTTTAAAAGTAGTTTAGATTTCATTTTCATAAGATAAGAAATTCACTTTCGTGAATAGAACAACAAACCTGAGATAATTAAATTTAATTTTTTTATACTAATTTACAGCTATACATTTGATAAAAATTGTGTTTTTTTCAAACGTAACATAAGTATAGTTAGAATTAACTTACTTGACTCTTTTAGTGTAACCGATTACTTAAAAGGATCTGAATTTGGCGTAGAACAAATAAGTACTTTCGCATTGGAATGGAAATTTAAATAAATTAATTCGTATTCTTTAAATATACCAGGCTTGGCAAAATCGCAACTACGCTTGAAAGTAAAATTAGATTTTTGATGTATTAAGTGTTAAGTTCGATTCAGTTAGAAAATTAAATTCATTAAATATATGAAATGAAGGTTTAAATATTTTTTAACTAAATTTTAGTTGCTTTATATATATATAAGTAACAATTACATTAACGGGTGAGCGGTCTGTCAAGTAAAAATAAAACTCCCTTATTCCACTCTATATTTCATAACGCATTGGTTACTTCATCAGGAGTGTCTACATATTTAACAAAACCACAATATATTAAACAATATAACAATAACTAAATACTTACAATTCAGAGTTAAAATTTAGCAAATAACGGCACTAAACATGTTAAAATTCGTCAACTTTAAAACATCACATCAATATGTTGTTAGTTTGTCGTCAACCTCTTAAAAACAAATATAAATAAATGTTAAAATATAAAACTAAACTTACAAAACACACACAAAAAAACTGATGTCATAAAAAAATTGAAACCAACAACAACTACAATTCAAATGATACAAGGACTGTTTAATAAAACTTGGCAAGTAAAATTAACCGCCAACACCGAGTATATTGCAGTAGATTATACTTAGTCCATTAGTATCCGACTTATAATTTACGCTATAAGTGTCTCCGTGGATATGTACCATTTCCAAAAAGCATCTTTCTTTGTAATTATTTTCAGCGTCCACAATGCTGACATCTCCGAAATTAAATGTATGGCCAAGATCAAGTGCATGATCCACCAGAGCACAAGATCTCTTACCAATACGGACATCACTTCTGTGTTGTGTGATACGCTGTTTTAGCCATTGTGACGTTTGGCCTATGTACACGCCACGACAATCCGAACAAGGTATCCTGTAGATGACATTACTATTTAAAAGCAAAGGTGTTACATCTTTGGTCTTACTATACAATTTTTTCACAGTAAATGTGTTGTATTTAGCTATTTTAATGTTCCTAAATTGTTTGAAGTGTGATATAATTAAGTGAGTAAGACCACCAATATACGGAATTTTTCTGTAGATCTCACTATCCGCAGGGACGTCTTCAGTAGGGCCGTCGTAAAAGTTGGAGCTGTATATCAATTTATTTAGTAAATGCCTAGGAAAACCATTGTTAACGAAGATGCTAAAAAGCTCTATAAGATTATCTTTTAAGAAGGTAGTGTGACTTATGTGTGATACTCTATTTTTCATAGCTATGACAGTGTTATATTTTTGATTGAGAGGATGATGGGAATAGTAATTGATGAAACGACCAGACGAAGTCGTTTTTCTGTACCAATTCAAAATGACCGAGTTGTTCTCATCCCGAATCACTAAAACGTCCAAGAAGGGTACACTGTTATTGTCTTCTTTTTCCACAGTAAATTGTAAATTTTTACTATAGCTGCTGAATATTTGTAGTTTTTTAAAAAGTAAAACAAAATGAAGTTCATAGAATAATTTGTATTTGGCGAATAGAAATTTTATAAACAAACCGATGAGACAATCATAAATTTTAATGTTCTTCTAATTTTTACAAGAACTTATTCCGCTATGTTCTTCTTATTACAGAATACAAAATAGGATCTCTTATCTTCTGTTAAGAATCATTCCAATATTTGTTTGTGTAAAATGTTAACTATTACAACACCTCTTTCAAATTATCGTGCTAGTCTGTATAAAGACAATTCCATTTGTTTGCTGTATTAGTCTTCCTTATCATAAATTTCAGCATTCATGTTGCTATCTTCACAGAAGCTTCTTAGTTGGTTTTTGGAAAATACTTCTCAGCACGGAGCAAACTAGTATAATTGTTAAATAAAAACTCAATTAAATATGTTTGCGTGAAATATTGGTCCAGGCCCGAAGTTATTAACATGAAGTTCATGAAGCAACAATACTTTATCGACATTTCACAGTACATTAGCTCTCGTTCGCGAGAAGGTCTTCATACTCTTAATCATTTATTGATTTTAACATTTCGAATCTTACTAAAATATTGCCAAAAATTTATGTGAAACGCTTAATTTATTTGGTTTATCGTATTTGATATATGGGTTATGGTATTCATGCCGTGTTATTTTCTTTTTAAAGAAGTAATTAATAGATCCAAATTCATCTTTAAATGTTTCTTAAGATTTTTGAATATATTTTCGATTTTCTATAAAAAACATTATCAAATGTTTTACTTCTTTGAGATAACGGGCAAGTAAAATCTCGGGTCGCGTTTTTAAATTTAGACCCTATAATAGAGGCTACCTTATTGTTTCAGAATAAAAGGTTTTACCTTATTTAAATTGTATTTATTATCATTCTTTCACCCTTACAGCCTTACGAGCAGAAGGGCTTATGATTATGTATGTATTTATCATCAAATCATATTTTACTCGAAACTGTTGCTCCAATTCGCGATTTTAAATCTACTGATGATTAATTTTGATGGAAAATGTTTATATTTTTTATATACTAATGTTTCCAAACTGAATTATTATTGCGTTTCCTTTCATCTATTATTTAATTGAATAATTAGTAGACGTATCGGTGCACATAGTACACACAAAAAAGTATAAAGTATATTTTCAAGTCAAGAAACACAATTTTTTGAACACAGAAATATTCTATTATATTTAAGTGATATTTTAATAAAATACTATCTTCTTAATGGCCTCGCATAAGTACTAGTACACCACATTCTATTTAAACTTATAGTTCTCTTTTGAAGCAGACATGAATATTTTTTTGGATAAAAAACATATTTGAACAATTGCTGTTAGTATTACGAATAATCAAATTTTTTAGATGACAAATTCTCTGACCAGAAATCTCAAATTTACATCTGAGCAATTAATTACTTATGCCCACATTTTATTAAAATGAAAAGTTACTACATCTATACAAATTAGTGGGGTATATTTTTTCTGAATATTCTGAATATTTGCTATTTTACATACTTAAAACGAAAAGTATTAGTTATTAAGTCATCACCAAAGCTACACAAGTCTGCAAAAAAATATTTTTTTCAGCTTCATTGAATGTTTTAGGTAAATATTATGTTTTCTAGTCTGTTGAATCTAAAATGATCTCAATTTCCCTCCATCACGTACAGTTTTTTTTTTAATTTTGCAAAATACAAATGCAAATTTATTCCCATTATGCAGCAAGTCTTCTTTGAAGCTTGTTTTTAATGAATCAAGGAATAGGTACCGCTCAGATGAATCATATTCTATTTCAAAACACTTCATTAGCCCTTGAACATCACACATTTAGTAAATCCTTTCTCTCGTTGCCTGCACTATGAAAATGAGGTTCCTGGTGACAGCAGTTTTTGTTTTTTAGTTTTGACCCCAGCAATTCCGCAGCATCTTTTGAAAGGGCTAAATCTCTAACCATGCCATTAAGTTCGTTCTGAGAAACAGTTGAGGCTCCTCATCTATAAAAAAATTCGAACTAGATTAATCCTGAGGAAGTAATGTGTTTCCATCCTTAGAATCACTCAGGATATCATCCAAACTGGAAGGCCACCTTCCAGTTTGCAAAGACAATATCTTACCCAAACCTTAATTCAGTTTTTTGTCCTGTGCTTCTTAGCTCGGAAATTCCAGTTCCACACCCACTGTGGAACTGGTATTTTATGCACTATGATGCATTGGACAAATAGTTGAATTAAGATTTGGGTAAAATATTTTCTTTTTATTGTTTGTATTGAAACCTTTCAATCTACGGAACAGAAATAACCATCGGTGGTGTAATTTTGCTATTCACGTAATATCATAGGAACACCAAAACGAAATTTACTCTTAAACCGTAAACCAAAATCCTGCTCGCACCTTATGAGGACTCTAGGCTTTGTCTCAATGCCAAAGTTTCAACTTGAAGTAATTAAAATACACTATCTTCACGAAATCACTTATGTTTCTTTTACCATGTTTACTACAAATAAAACAAAAGTTGTCAGGAGAAATAAAACAACGTCTTGTAGCCAAAATATATAACTAAAAACCCGAGCGCTTTTCACTAAATGGGTGTTTCACTCCGAATAAAACTACAAACATGAGTTTTGCAAGAAAACCTGACGAGATGAAATTTTCCCAGTATTTTTCCCGGTTTTAGTGAATAAAAATCTATAAGAAACAGTATAAAAATTCTGTGCAATTTTTTGGTTGCAGTTATATTTCCATATAAATTCAGATTTAGATGTTATCCTGATGGTAAGTTTATGGAATACTAGGTCTATTTAATTTTATTTTCTTATGTTTTAGGAGTATGTTATTTAATTCAAGTAAAACCACTTTCTCCAAAAGTTACTCTATAAGGCCAAATTAAATCAAAATCATATAGGTAGTTTTTCGAACTGGAATGGGAGTAAACTATAATTTTATTGGCATCAGTTAGTACGTAGTTTGTATAGTACTATAATATTTGGAATGTCTCACAAATTACAATAGACAAATACATAAAAGTAGCCTTTCTTCGAAGATACAGTTTACAAGTCATTCATAGTGGCAATAGGAACTCTGAAAAATATCTAGATTCATTGTGCTTGATGAGACATCTAAAATTATATACATAACTTGGCTTAATACACAAAATCATTTAATTAACTAGGTATCTAATCTCCTTCTAAATTAAATTCAAATTTGGAAAAAGCCTTTTATTGGAGACTGTGGCTAAGTAAAAACTTATAAAAGATATAAAATCCCTTATTACATTAATATTCGTATCCTAAGTACGTATTTCGACAACTAAGTTGTCATCCTCAATAGAAAAAATAACAGTGTTAATAATTGGGCACAGTAAAGCTAATACATAAATTGTGAAACACTTTACAAGATGGGCACGTATACGCTACACAGTGTACACTTGCGCGTCATGTAAAATGCAATTGCAAAGCCTAAAGCTGTGGTCGAATCATCTAGAAGACCACCGAAAGTTTTGTGCTCTATTTTACGCAATAATAGTGAACATTTCGAAGTTAATGATTTGAAGTGCATTACATGTATAATGCAAGAAGAAAATTAAGAGCAGCATTATCAAGAAATATAGAAGCACAAAAAGCATTTGAAATCTATCAACCTAATACCAACAGGAACGAAAAATGTGAAAATAATGAATGGAAAATAATCTTAACTTTTACTATTAAAAGCAATTTGAAGTGTTCGTGTAAAGCTGAAATGATTTACAAAAATGAAACGTTTAATTACTGCACCAACCAAATATTTTATGCCGCCTTTTACCGACCATGGTTTTTTCAAACGAGCTTACATCCCATTAATTTTCTGTTTATTAGAAGATAACCCACTTACAAACGCTGTTTCGAACTCTTGGTGCATTTTACAATAATAAATGGGCTAAAATTATACCAAATAGTGTAGTTGCAGACTTCGAGAAACTCGAACATAATGAAGTACAACATGTATAGACTGAAACCGGAATTGTGGGATGTAGGTTCCTTTAAACGCAAGCCTGGTTGCGGAAAATTCAAAAGTTAGGGTTAACTGACGGTTATAGAGAGAGATGCTCTAATATTAGACAGTGATTGCATTATTGTTTTTGACTATTGTTTCTTGAAACAGAAAATATGAGTATTTGTTTTCGAAATAAGTGCATTTCAACCTTAAAGTAAGAAATTGCAGACTATTTAATCGATAATTACATATCAGAACATACAGAATTTCCTTCCGAGATATGGCTGGAAAACAGTGCAGCTTTAAATCGTACGACCAATGCTTGCGGGTTGTTCCATTTATATTTCAATAATTCTCTATATCAAACTCACCCTTCACCACAATTACTGTCGATAGGTTATTAAAAATTCAAGCGTAAGTTTTTATTAAAATAAACAGCTAGAAGTATCAGAATATTTCTTTCAAAAAAAAAAATCGTAACACATATTTAAAACTGCACATTTTGAATTACCAGTGGCAGTATTAGCAA
Organism: Melolontha melolontha; assembly: GCA_935421215.2. Lineage (NCBI taxonomy): Eukaryota > Metazoa > Arthropoda > Insecta > Coleoptera > Scarabaeidae > Melolontha > Melolontha melolontha. The sequence goes on along the minus strand of OW285237.1, from coordinate 157,780,474 downwards.
TCTACAAAATTTTAAATTAACTTCTAATTACTGTCACAAAATTTAATAAGGTAATGAATGTGTGTAAATGGTATCCATGCATTACCATCGCGATTTTCGGAAGTAAACAAACACTTTATCTTACTGTAAAAATCAAACACTTTACCTGCCACTAATATCTGTCAACAAAGCAATGACTGTATTTCAACTCCTTCGACATCAGGAATTAATTTTTACAATTCATCAGGATGTGTTTATAGTCCCTGCTATTTTTCTGTTTACTTTGTCATAGTAACATGCGATAAGTTATATCTCCATTTTTTAAATTATAAATTTTTAAGTTGGCGATAAAATTTTGTATGCACCACGTCAGTAAAGTGTCTTTATCGATCTCGCCAGTTACTCGCCATCCTCGCTCGTCTCATAATCTTGAGCTCGCTCAATAAAGAATCACTTTACTGATTTGGTATATAAATAACTATTATATGGATAATTTATTTTTATATTACAATTAAATAAAACGCTTATTTTTGCAGAGCTTCGTACACCACTCCTAAACAAAATGTTGGGATGTATGAAGATTCGTTTACTTTTAATTCTTTTTCCGACTCCGGGCGGAATTTTACCCACTGTATTATACAGTATTAAATAGTAGTTAAACACTTCTGGTGATGTGATTTTGAAGTAAAATTAAAATTAGTTACAATATAATTTAATCTTTATAGATCGGTCTAATTTGCCGTATATTTAATAGTAGTTAGAATAAAATAAATTTCACCTTAACACTCTTGCTTGGCATATAATGAGAAAATTTTTGGCAATTGCTAAGGACTAGAAAAACCGAAAGTATTGCACAAGTTGTTATGTTTTTAAAATTATATATACAATTCTGGCATATTGGAAAGTAGAGATTTTGTCATCGAAATAATTAAAATATTCTGAACGCCAAAAATGCTTCTAAAGATAGTAAATATTTCATTTTGAAACAAATGTAAAATATTTCATAATATGAAGATGCTACTTTACTATCTACTGATAGATGATAAAATATATCTTCTTAATAAAATTAAAACAAATTAAAGCAATCACATATCACTTGAATATAACCTATTACGATTTATATTTTATTTATAGCTTGCCAAATTACATTAATTTTTTTGTATACTAAAGGACTCAAGAAGTTAAATGCGTCAATAAAGATATAACGAATATTATTACTCAAATAATGATGGCGTGTTCTATTATTATTTCTACCATATTTACTAATTATAGCATGGGAGCTATACTGAAATTACATTTTCTCTACAAATAGTATTAGATTTAGATAAAATGGATTTCTTGTTTTGGTATATAGCTGAATAAAGAGAGATACTAACTAATGGGTTTTCTTCAGGAATGACATTGCCATTTGTACTTATTTGTTTTAATTCCTTCGGTAATATTATTTTTTTCCTTTTTTTTGCCATTACTATATATTGGTAATTCTTTGAGAGCACCATATTCGCAGTAGACATCTGTTTACGAATATTTGAAGTTGCCTTTTGGCTGAAGAAATATTGATTTAACTATCGAGTTAAACACTTTCAATTTTGGTGGTTAAGTTTAAGCTTTTTAAACACCGTATTTTTTTCGTAGGTGTAAACACTTGCCTTGCCAATTATGTGTTGAACGTCTTTCATTGTTCTTTTGTTATTTGAGATAGTGCTACCGAGGTAAGTAATTTCGTCTATTCTTTCTAGTGGTATGACCCCTACAATTACTGATACAGTCTCCTCCATGTTAATGGTTAGCAGTTTTGATATTGTTTATGTTGAGGTTTATGTCTTTTGAGTTTATTGCTTTATTTTCTATACGTATTTCGAAAGTCTGTGGAAAACATACAACCACCTGTATACTCGAGACCATTTTAGAGTTACCTAAGACTCCAGCTGGTTCTTCTTGATTGACTCCTTATTATTTTATACATCACCGTTTCTATTATTATTAGAAAAAGTAATGGCAGAGCTGAACAACATTTGTATAACCCCAATGTGTGTCTTAAAAATTTCAGATATTTCCTAATTATGGAATATTACACGTGAAGAATGGCAAAAATTATAGAGATTTTAACTTTATATTTTGTATATAAAGCACAGTTACCCTAAATCTAACAATACATCATTATTAGTCATCCATTATTTTCAACTTATTTTATAGGTAGGTACGTTTATTTATACAATTTTTAATTTTGCTCATTATAGACTTGAGTGTAAACTTTCAATGTCCATGACCATGAGCAGGTAAGTCTTCCGGGTTTTGCCACGGTCGTCTATTTATCCTTAACGTTACGCTGATCATACAGTGATCTTATTCAGAGAGCTTATTCAGAAAGTCTTGAGAAGGCTTCTGAATAAGCTAATTGTGTGATCAATTAAATATCAAGAATTAATAGAAAACCCGACAATAATACGGAAGACTTATCTACATTAGAGCCTCATCATTTTTATGTCATTTATTTTTCAATTATTTTTACAAGAGTTTTTCTGTACTCCCAACTTTTTTTTTATTTTGCCTCCACTCCATTGTTTAAAATCTTTCTTGGCTTACCTGATAATCATTAGCATGTTTCGCAATGAATGCATTGAGTCCAAAAGAAGTGCGTGATTTATTTTTCTGCACTAAATTGTTTTCCCACTGTTCTATTGTTTTACTAATTTTTTTCAGTGTATAGTGTCAAATTAAAATAGCAATTCCTTCTCATAAATACTTGCCAACTCACTAGGTAATAGTAGTATCAAGAATAGCCCAACTAAAAGTATTTGTAAAAAACGTAAAAATGCCATAAGACTCGTCTACTTTTTCTTAAACTCAATAGTACGTACTACATATCAGTATTAAAAGTATTGCGGCTTTTAGTTTCGAACTATTTCAGCTTTCTATGTCATTTTTCCCTGAATTTGGTTTCTCCTTTTCAGTTCATTACTTCTGTTTGCCCCAAAATACCTTTTAATCTATTTAAGCCAACTTTTTCTGGAATATACGCATTTTTCTTACCTCGTTCTCCTCTTAATACAACTTTTGGACCCATCTATTTTCAGACATCGTGGCTATTCATCTACCATATTTAGTTTTTATTTATATATATATATATATATATATATATATAAACTAAATATGGTAGATGAATACTATATATATATATATATATATATATGAAGCGTTGTTCTTCGAGATATTTTGCCTGGCGTTTCAGTGGCATCGCTTTCATCTTTTTCTTGAGCATCTTCTCGATGCGATGGTAACTTCAAAAGTGCGTCGATTTCCTGTGCCTCTCATATTATATGGTCACGTAGTAGTGAGTATATATATATATATATATAAATATAATATTTTCGTGACCTTGGTATGATAAGGTAAACTTAATAAGTCGGCGATTAAACGTCTGGTTCATTACTTCATAGTATATATATTTAACTATGAAGTAATGAACCAGACCTTTAATCGCCGACTTATTAAGTTTACCTTATATATATATATATATATATATATATATATATATATATATATATATATATATATATAAACTAAATATGGTAGATGAATACTATATATATATATATATATATATATATATATATATATATGATGCGTTGTTCTTCGAGATATTTTGCTGCGTTTGGATGATTTCGTCCTGAGAGAAACAGTTCTCTGCCTTACGTTTCAGTGACATCGCTTTCATCTTTTTCTTGAACATCTTCTCGATGCGATGGTAACTTCAAAAGTGCGTCGATATCCTGTGCCTCTCATATTATATGGTCATGTAGTAGTGAGGACGCCTGCCTGGCCCCTTGTGATTGATTCATCGGTTGTCCTGTCACTTTCAGCTATTGGTCGGTCGGTTTATGTTCGGTCCGTGTTGGTGTAACTGGTCTGTCGTTGAATTATTACCATTTCGTCGCTTATGTGTAATCTGTTCATTAAATAAGATTAGTTTCCATGTGTTAGGCAAACGTTGTCCATCGTCACGTTTGTTCATACAATTTTGTCGTTTCTCTATTTCTATAGTCTCTCTTATTATCCTGTCCGTTAAATTCGTATTGCGGGTTATTGTCCATGTACCGTCAAAGGCGATGGTGTGTCCTATATGTAGTACATGCTTAGCTATGGACGATGTTGTTTCTTTTCTAGCTACCGCATGTCTGTTCTCTTCCCTCCGGACGCTGGTTTTTCGCTTTGTATGCCCTATGTATATTTGGTCGCATTCATAGTACGATATTTCGTAAACACCTTGGTTTTCCAGTTCTATTTTGTCCTTTGTACTAGGCAAAATGTATCTTATTTTCTTATCTGTGGTGTAAATGGCGTCTATTTTCTCAGTCATACTTTTCACGTAAGGGAAAATGCTGTCCGTGTAAATTTCTCTTTGTTTTTTAGTTGGTTGTTGTTAATACGTGTCTCTTTGTTAATGGTATGTTGTGAGTAGCTGTTCGCATGTAATATGTTTTTCGTTGTTCTCATTTCTTCGTGTCGATGTTCTGCGTTTGACAAAGTTTGAGATCTGTGGATTAGTGTGAAGAAAGTTGTCCTTCTTAGGAGGAAATCATCCAAACGCGGAGAAATATACTGAAGAACAACGCTTCGCGATAAACGACCGCGAAAACATTCAATGAAATATATATATATATATATATATATATATATATATATATAAAGATAATTATTTCTTGACCTTTGTATAATATAGTAGATTTAGATATATATTTCAGTTGTTCACTTTTTTATTAGTCTAATTTTAAATGGGACACCATGTACATACACGTTGTTCTCAATGTTGTGCTACCAGTAGTGCTAATATTTCTTTTTCTCTAAATGTCAACTTTGTGCTATTTACGTAACATGTCCACAATATAAATGATAAACAATGTCGGAGAAAATACATTGTTATCTTAAGCTGATATATATTGTTACACTAATTTTAATTGTTTTTTAATGCCGTGAATGAGGTGAAAAACTCCTCTCTCTCTTTATAGATAATTTTGGCATTAATAATGCAAACTTTTTCGGATTTACGTCTTGCGCTACTGTGTGATAATAATCAATGTTTCGTTATTCTTTCTGATAGCTTCTTCAAAATAAGCTGCCAGGCTGACTTTCTTTGTTTAGGCTTTCCATTTTTTGTATTAGTGCTTTACTGGTACGTAACCTTCGTAACTCGTTCGCGATGATGTGATGCTGAGTTTGTAGCCGTTTTCTAAGTTTAAATTTTGTTATTTTCTGATTCAATATTATTTCTAACTATTCTTTAATGATAATTCTTCGTAGTAGTTAATACTTGTTATTTTGGATTAAAATATTTCGTAACTCGAATTAAGGGGGCAGTTTCAAAGTTTGTAATAAAGCTTCAACGACGCTTATTTGTGAAGAAGTTGAGACATACTAAAAAATGTTATTTTAAGGAAACTACAGAACGAAGCCAGGAAAAACATTAAATTAAAAGCGGAACCGATTATGAAAGTCTAACTATTTTCAGTTTCTATATTAACTGTCTTGAGCTTTTCTAAATTATTGACAAAAATTTCAGGTTCTTGGTCTTATTCTTTGATTTTCAATGATCTTTATTCTCCTAACCAACATAGATCTTTTCTTTCTCTGGTCTTCTCTTAATATACATTTGACTAAGCTAGTTATTACCTGCGTATCCATCCTTAAATATATTTTGTGTGCTCTGCTGTGTAAAAAAATTCATATTTCCATTAATTTTCGCTCTGAAGCAATAATGTACTGTTTAAGTGCCTATTCTTTTCTTGATGTAGAACTTGCGTAAGCAAAGTTCAACGGTCTACATTTAATTTCGGAATGTAAGCATTTAAATTGTTTTACGTGAAGTTTGTCACCTTCAGAAGCTTAACTACCGATTCTTCCTTGATTCGTTTCCTTATATTTATATTACTTTAGTTCACAATATTTTTGCAGAATTTTGACCATGTTACGCATAATCCAATATTTTGTAAGAAATTTGTAGCAAATATAGGAGTGACTTTTCAAGAATATACTTATTTTATGGTAAAAATATGTTTTATTTTTCGACATAATCCCCTTGCAAGTCTGCACACTGTACCTAGCGAGTTTCCATTTTTTTCAAACCATCTAAAACGTAATTTTTCGGCAACTCTCCAAAATATGCATTTGTCTCGGAGATCACCTCTTCATTTGGCCGAAACTTCTTTCCCCCGAGCTATTTTTTAAAATTTGAAAATAAAAAGAAATCACTGGAAGCATATCTGGCGCATATGGTGGATAAGGCAGCTATTCGTAATGTAATACGACAAATTTTGCTGTAGCAACAGTGAACGAATAAGAAGCGGCATTATTCTTTTATTCAACATTTATTTCTGCATAGAAACATGTCAGCAAAGCAGCATAATATTAGCTAGTTATCGTTCTTCCCTTTTTTTAATAATCAATAAAGGTAACACCTTTGGAATTCCAAAAAAAAACTGAGGCCATAATCTTATCGGCCGAAAAAAACGGTTTTTGCTTTCTTGGGAGCACGTTCCCGGGAGAAATCCATTTTTTCGACTGTATTTTCGTTTCTGAAGTATAACGATGTATACAAGTCTCATCTACTGTGACATAGCGATGGATTACGTTTGAAGATACCCAAACATTATCCTGATATTTGGATGCTAACGCGCATTTGATCAGCATTAAACAAACGCGAAATCCAACCCATCCCGCGGATAACTTTTTCATACTTAAATGTTCATGCAAAATATTGGTTGAAATGAAAGGGCATGGACTATATTAAGCATTTCTGGAGTAGCTACAATAAATGACCCCTTTTAAAAGCAGAAAACCACTTACAAGCATTCCATGGGACGGAGCACAATCACGATAATATTTACGGTAATTTTTCCTCGGTTTCTTTAAATATTTTCCCACATACAGAAAAAACAATGTTTGGTTAACACTCAGAATTCTTTTTTTTTACATATTTTCACAACAACGAAAACAGTTTCTTTAAATGAGTATAAAGCACAACCTATCTGTGAGATTTGTTTGAAATTATGACAGCAGACATCAGACATATGGCGGAAGTTAGTAACATTAACACTCTAGCAAAAGTGTAACCAACCTTTGACAAATCACTCTTCCGTCAAACCATCCTTGTAGATATATGCAGAAGTATGTAGGTTTGAGTTCACTTAAGTTGCACATCCACTATTCTACTAAAATAGTCCGTCCTTTGTGTAAGAATTCATTTATTCTTCAAAATTTCCAATGTTTGTGGAAACTTCGAATATACAAGTAATGAAACGTTATTTAAAGCTTCAGTAAGTTAAAAATATTTTATCAGCCTTCAAAAAATCCTGGAAAAGTACCTTATTATCACTTCATGAAGATAGGTCAGTATAAATGCAATTTGTAAATAGGTGTTCTTAGCATCAGTGTTATAGGCTAATTAAGCAAATATTATATCTAATAAATTTATGCTATAATAATAATCTGCAAATAGAGATGTGTTCTTTACAAATAACGTATTTTGTAAAAATGAAGTACAGTAAAATTAACATGTAATGTTTGGGATTGTGTATATAGATATATTTTGATACAAAGTAAACAAACATGTTTTGCTATAAAATCTAATATAATCTAGGTTCTAATGAATAGATATTTTTTTACTAAAAGTAGGTACAAATAATTAGAAGGAATAGAATTTAAAATATATGTAGTTAGGTTGTAATCACTCTTAAACATTAGAAAATCATAAAAAATTGTATAACATATTGTTGCTATCGTTCAAAGAAGTAGATGCAAGATGGTGATGGAAAATTTATTTCATAATAAAGCTCATTCAGGGATGATCAAAATACATGAAAATTAATGCGGGCTGCAGTTAAAAGAAACAATAAAACTAAATACATTCATACTCAGACGTTTTAGGTTAGGTTTAAATATAGCAAATTTGGTTTATTATTTCAAGTACATCGACCTTCAAAGATCCTTGTTTTGTGTTTATAAAATTTCGAAAATTAGGTTGTTTATAATTCTAAGCGAATCACCGGCCATAATTGCAAGCTTGTTTCAAATAATGTAAATAAACCGAACCTTCCACAAAGATGGCATATTAAATCCATTCGCTTCACTACAGCAATATACATTGCCATTAATAGTGATATGCAGTAAAAATCAAAGTTTAAAGAACGCAAAATACAATTTCATGGTGATCAACATATTTTATAATGATGTAACTATTACAAACATTGAATTTTTCCTTGATTAAACTAACCTTGACTTGAACTTGAATCGAGTCGCATATTTAAACAACCATTTCGCACATGTATTTGTTTATGTAGAAATTATGCACAGCTCAGTGTTCTATGTCACATAATTATGCATCGGACATTGCCTTTCCATCATTTTTAGTTCGAGTTTTGAACGGAAGAATATTGGAGCACTTTTTCGGAGAAAAAATTCGAGCAACTGTTTCGATTTCGATTTTAAAGGTCAAAGTTGAATGAACAATGACGGAAAATACTGCGCGAAATTGTCGCAATGCTCGGAAAGTTTCGATTCGAACTTTGAATTTTAACATCTCATCTCGTTATATGCAATTATACTAAGATGCACAATAGAAATAAATTACCTTGAGTTTTTGCAAAGTAGTTTTAAAATAGACACGCTGAAGGGCGGCGAAATCTATGCATTTGAAACGGAAGCTGCCCGGCGGCCATCTTGAATTTTCACTTTTGATTGTATTGAACGCTGAAAATAACGAGTAATTTTTATTCTCAATTCATATTCTTACGTTAATATTAAAATTATTGTGGTGCTGTACAAAGTATAATGTGTTATTCCCAACTATATATTACATAATCATAGATAAATTAACTTGACAGTCGACAACGACGAATTTAAGGTTATTTACGAAAATATTGAGTAAAATTACAAGAGAAACGATCAATATTTTGAAGAACTTTCAAATTTAAGCAGGTAAATGTATATATATTCATGAATAATTTCTTTTTAATATAAAATATATAATACAAAGGTATTTTTAATAATATAAAATATTATTAAAAATCTTGTGTTAATAATATTTTATATTATTAAAAATACCTTTGTATTATACAAAACTGGTGGGGTGTACCTACTCATGTATGTTTCAATTATTCTGATAAAATATATAGGTTAACCTCAACTTTTGTTGTCAAAATATTGAGGTTATGTTACTAAAATTAATCTTTAATAAAATTAGAAATTCTACTAAAACTAATTAATAATGTAAATTGTAATTCTTACCATTTATTTTTATTAACAAACTCTTGTTAAATAATCAATGCCACTATATTATATATTAGTTCTTGTTTATTGATGTTATTAGTTAAATATATAAAGAAAAAGCGGTATAATTATACAAAATTATATACGTTTAACAGTTATTATCATAAATATATGAAAATAAATTCTCTTCTTGAATTAAATTTATACAAAATATGTCTTTGTAATATGATCCAAAAGTACATAAAATGTATATAGGAATAGATTATTACGTAAACACGGAATACGCGTCTTCTAAATAACAATAAGTCCCACTACGAATCGAATATTATTACCATCACAACGCAAATCAACTTGACCGTGATCAAAATAATTGAAAATACCGGCAAATGTTTTTTTTTATGTTCGTAATCGCTTTCAATTGTTTTGTTTTAATGAATTTCGAAAATATTTCGAGCACGTTAGAATCACTTTATTTTAATATAAAAGAAAAATTGTTTCAGCGTTCCTGTATTTTGGCGGGCGCACTAACGTCGATTTGTGAATACGGAAATGCACTGCTAAAGGTATCAGTCAGGAGCCCGACCTAGCCTAACACATTCTAGTGTGAGTCGTTGCAATACTGCACATGACTTCATTCCATCTCACTTGTATCCTGCGCTCTGCTGATAACGTTATTCGTTTATATGTCATTCATAAAATGATTATGCAATTTTTCTCCTCCCTCTTAATTTCTCCACAGCATCTTTTTTTCGTTAGCTTTCTGTATGCTAATAGTAGATTTAAAAAAATAATTTGGTAATTACAATAAAGATATAAAAGAAACGGAATTTGATACCCAAGGTAATCTAATTTTGATTAATAACATGATAGTTTGAAGTATGTAGTGGTGAAACGTTATTTTTGGACGACATCATATAGGAAAAATATCATGCTAGAGCCTTGGAATTCTTTTGACATTGAACAAGGTTAGAAATATTATCTAGCAACTATTATGCGATAGGCGATAATAATAGCGATGCATGGCAATAGGTCGGATAAATGGTGTAAAAATCAGGAAAATGTTGCGCTGATTGTATGTGCTTATTTTAATTCAGAAATATACATTTTGTGAACATTTCTAAGCACATCTACCAAGGAATTATTCATTGAAATTTAATTGCTAATGTCAAAATTTAAAGGCTTTTAATATACGAGGGATGCACCTAGTACTATTATATAGTTATTCGTTTTACTAAGCAGAAAGCACAAGATTTAATGCCGGGGCTAGTGTTTCATAACCGAGGCGTAGCCGAGGCTAGGAAACCAGCCAAGGCATTAAATCTGCTTGTCTGCCTTGTGAAACATAATTTTTTCTCCGAATTTGCTCCAGTTTCACGCAAAACCGTCTTTTTTATATTTATTAATTGCGTTTCATTATCAATATCCAACTAATTAAATTATTTTAACAAAGGTAACTGGCACTTCGTTACTATGTTCACCGCTGACGACGTTTGTTGAATTGTTTGTTTACTTTAATGTCATTGTCAATTTCGAAAAATTGTCAAGTACCTGTTCGAAATGGACCTAATTGGAAGTGAGGATGAGTTATTACCATTAACACTACCTGATATAAGAGACCTGGCGCGAGATGTGGAATTGAATCTATTGCCGGATAAGTCAAGAACTGTATATTAACTCAAATACAGCAGATTCATGGAACATAGACAGAAGAACATGTAGGATTTTTCTCTGAAAATGTGCTGAATGCCTATTTTTCCGATCTTTCAAATAAAATAAAACCTTCAACGTTATGGTCTACCTATTCGTTATTGAAAAGTACCCTGACTGAAAAAAATAACATTGATTTGGCAAAATATCTGAAGTTACGAGTTTTTCAAAGAGAAGAAATCAAGAAATTTTTATTAGAGGCCCCAGATGAACTGTATTTGAGCACGAAGGTAGGAATATACTGAAATTTATCTATTATGGATTAAAGAACTATTTTTCAATTTATATTTTAGGTTGTACTTATTGTTGCAGTCGTTGGGGCTTGTAGATGTGATGAGGTTTTGCAAATGAAAATAGATGATGTAAATGATATGGGCGACAAATTGCTAATTATGGTACCAAATACTAAGACCAAAAGATCAAGATCTTTTGTAGTAATGGAATATTTAAACGTTTGCAGAAAATATGCACCCTCAAACTTGATTAATCGGCGTTTCATCTATAAGTATGCGAACGGTAAAGTATATCAACAATTATTGGCATTCACAAGTTCGGTAAAATACCAGGAGAAATTGCTACTTTTCTGGAACTAGCCCAAGCGAATGAATATACTGGGCACTGCTTTCGCAGAACTTCGGCCACATTGCTGGTGCATTCTGGTGGAGACAATATTGAAGCAACATGGGGGATGGAAGTCTTCCGCGGTCGCGGAGGGCTATATCAAGAACTCGCTAGCCAATAAGTCGAACAGAAATAAAATATCTCTAGGCGTTTTTGGAGTATCAAGTAGCGTGGATAATAATATAGTTGATATTACGAAAAAGGAGGGAAGTGGAGAGAGTTCAGTTTTATTAAAGAATTGTTCACAATACACCATAAATATTTCTAACAAGTAAAAATTTCCTGTTGTAGTTTGTGGTTGTAATATAATAAAACCAGTTTCGTGTAATTTTTTTATTTAAAACTCCATCATTTTGCGCTTACCTAATGTCATTGTCAATTTTGATTACCAGGTGATTTAACTTTTTCTGCCTAAGCAGAAAAAGTCCACTTTTTCTGACTAGGCAGTAAAAGTACACCATTTATGCCTATCAAGTGTCATTAAAAAGCCGCTTTAAATGTCATTCATGAATTTTTAGTTGTAAAATAGAAATGAGAAAAGATTTCATAATAATTTTTACAGAATTTATTGACCAACAAATAAGTACAAATATTTTAAGAAATTATTCAAAATGAGTTCCATTTACCTTAACACGGAACTCCGGCTATGCAGCTAATTGCAGCACGTACGTTCTCCATGAGGAAATTTTTTACTGCGTTCCTTAAGTTTTGCTTCAGAGACTCTAAATTCGGAGGCCTTTTAGGGCACACCATATTCTCTAAATCCGACCATAATTTGTAATCTAAGGGACTAAGGTCCGGACCAGAGGAAGGCCAATCATCCGGAGAAATAAAATTCGGTACGTTGGTCTGAAGCCACTGCTGTTTTGACCTTGTGGGCCTGCGCTGCATCTTGTTGGAATGTCCATGGTTCACTGTTAAACAATGTGTCGTTCAACGGTTTAACAACGCATTCCAAAACATTTTTCTGATAACAAAAATGAATGTTTGTCACTCCTTCGTAACTGACTCCCTACTAACCCATTATAGATGATGGATGATGGCCTCTTTGTACCCTTGGAACTAATTGTTTTGCTTCTTTTGATGATCTAGCATAAATCCTGTCATTTTGTTTATTAAAATATTCTTCAACAGTGAAGATCTTTTTATCTGTGAAAAGGATTCGCTGATGTTCATTCGCGGTTATTGAGTCAGAAATTGTTGCGATTTCTGTTTCCGCTTCCTTTTTAAATCATCCGTAAGAAAACGTTCTGTATATCTTTTATATGATTTTAGTCCAAGATCTTGATCTATGATGCGCCACATTGATTAGGTCGATATTTTTATTTCGTGGTTCATTACTTTTTGTTTCCGTAATGGATTACGCTTAATTGGCGCTTTTATTGCCTTAATCGCTTGTTGAGTTCTAACAATGTGACGTCTTCCTGTTGCAAAGCAACTACAGCAACGCGGTCTCTCTATCTCCCCACTCCATTATCAAACTGTATTTTATCTTTAAAATTTATAGAAAGAATGTCAACTGACAGTAAATATGTTTTTTTACTTTATTTGTCACAGCACTTGTGATTTATGCATAAAGTTGTGTAACAGTATTTATGATAGTACTAGGTAGAGTATTTAGTATCCCCAGCATATAAAATACGATTGTTTTTCGGTATAATCACCCTGCATTTGAAGACACTTATTCTACCTATGTTCTAGTATAGAGACACCTCTTTCAAAAATGCCTGGGTCTTTGTCACATTCTCGAAACGTCATTGTCGCTCTCAAATCTGGTTTCCCGATTACTTTCTTTTAACTTCGGAAATAAATAAAAAACTCTAGGTTCTAAGGCAGGTGAATATGTGGATATGGTGGATGTGTCATCACTTCGTAACCAGCATCGTGAATTGCTTGCAAGGAAACAAATACCAAACACCTTTTATACAGCAGGGCATTATCCTGATGAATGAGAATTGCACACTTTTCCTTCCAACTTTTTAATGCAGTCACGAAGTTTATTTACTAAGTTTGCATAATACTGGCCCATGATTGTGTGGCCACGTTTCAGGTAGTCAATTAATAGTATTCTCTCAACATTCTAAAAAATTGTAGCCATAATCTTACCAGCTGTGAATTAAATCCTAAATTTGCGAGGTGGTGGAGATCCTCTGCGTCGCCATGTTTTACTTTGGAGTTTAGACTCAGGATCGAAGTGGTGAACCCATGGTTCATCAACCGTAACAAAGCGAGCCAAAAAGCTTTTCTGATTACTCTTGGACGACGCCAAATTCTCTCCTGAAAGGATGAGAGCCTCTCACGTTTTTCCTCGCGCGTCAACATTCGGGGTAACCATCATGCAGAGACCTTATGAAGTTTCCAATAGTCGTTTATTATGTTTTCAACTGTAACATTTGAAATGTCTGCGATCTCTGCTAGTTGTTTAGTAGTTAATCGACGAAATAATCAAGCAACATACACTATTAACATTTTATTGTGCGTAAACAGTTTGCGCCCTCCTAGCAAATTTGGTATGTTCGCATGGCAACTCTATAGATCAGTTCTTTACTGGTTGATACGATGGAGCACCATATCCAAGTACACAACGATTCTTAATAAATTTGTTTAGCTGTTAGACCATTATTTTGCAAATATTTAATAACAGCATGAAGTTCATTCTTCTCCATTCTTCTAAATCTATGCAAAAAGTTTACTTTGGCCTAATATAACTTCTTATGTATGAAGCTTTAAAAAACAGCTTTAGCCCATCGTTTGGCAGATAAATAATAAATATATTGTTGTTATAGAAATTTTATTTCAACGCTTACTGTGCTAGGGACAATAAATACTGTACATCATTCGTACCTTTGAATTTATCAGAAGTTGCAGTTCTCATAGATAGACAGGAAAATTATAGTCATTGTAATAGACAATCTAATCTGTTAACTACTTACTATTTTAACTGTAATTATATGCCTAGGATACGATGATGGCCAGCCCTTCGCTTGCCAAATTGATTAGGAGATTAGTAATAGAACTTTGCAAAGGAGGAACATTTTAGAGAGAGAATTATTAATAGCTTAAACGGAAACGATTGCTGAATGGCGCTCGAAGAAGATATCGGATTAGAAGCATCCACCATCAAGATATGTACAAATCCTGAAAAGATTCTTGCCGAACAGAACTTACTGCAAATGACAAATAAAAAAAATAGCAGTACAGCCCAGTAGCTTTCTAATGAATGCAGGCCAATAGCAGTTCGAAAAATACATCGTTGGATAAGGATATTATCCATATTTCATATAATTTCTGGTAGCAGAACAAATGGAGAAGAATCATGTGGTGTTTGATGGTAAAATAGCAAACCTAGCCTTTTAAGTAATATAGATAAGTTATTAAAATTGCATAATTATAGAATAACATGATTGTAATTACTGACCGTGCTGATCTAGTGGATAGGACAGTGACTCTGGGGAACTGGGTCCTAGAACAACCAATAATATCCATGACGCTTTTCCAGTTCATCAGGCTAATAAACATGAGTACTTGGATGTAACTTTGAGG
Organism: Melolontha melolontha; assembly: GCA_935421215.2. Classification (NCBI taxonomy): domain Eukaryota; kingdom Metazoa; phylum Arthropoda; class Insecta; order Coleoptera; family Scarabaeidae; genus Melolontha; species Melolontha melolontha. The sequence continues at coordinate 157,765,360 of OW285237.1, read as the reverse complement.
TAATAAACGTAATAATACAATGTCAGGTAGCACTAGCCACGTTATTACTCTAGCGTACCGTATGGCCTTCAAGGTTCTTGTTACAGATCTATTATTATTATCTAATAGTTGAGATTACACTATTTTGTATGAAATAATTAAAATAATAAACATATCTATAACGTACGCCTTATCAATATTTATCCTCTCTTGTATTTTACTTTTGTCGTTTTGAACATGAAAACGAAGTAATATTGTCGATTGCAATAAAGGGTATTAAAATATTTTAACAAAGAATTTAAGTGGCAAAAGTGTTTTATAAAGTAAAGACCTGCCTATTTTAATTCGAAGAATATAAAAGCTATTATTATTAACCCTTATACATACATATACTTCCTAAACCGAACTAAATTCTTTTGAAAGTATTCTAGACACTTTTCCATTTACTGGAGTAGTAGTTTCTCATTGCGAGAGATTATCAACCAACATTGATTTTTATTCGATTCTTCCGATTACAATTTTCGAAGAGTTTAATATAATAACATCTCTATATAATGTAAATATCGTTGATTTAATTCTGAGCTTAACCTTTAAAGATTCCATATTGATTTTGGATTGGCATTTGACCTGTTTATGAAGAATCATAGTTCTCCAAAATTCCGGAAATATACCACAGTAATTATAATTTATTAAAAAAAAACATAAAATGCTTCTCAGTAATTACAAGCCCACAATAATTTTATATACTTATGGTAGTGCTCATCGTTTATCTAGGTATTTTGCAGGAGCATTGTTGCTTACTTTATTAACCTGGCATGAGAGGTTTTAGTACAGAAGGAACTACATATAATATGTATTGAAATTAGTAGTGCTTTAGCTATTAATTTCGGTCTTAATTTAACACTGCTACGTGAAGTATTTAATTATCGAGATAATTGTGTACGTTGTAGTTCTATTTTCGATTTTTTTCATATATTTGACTTATCACAAAACCCCGCTCCATAACTATTTCTTTATATTCTAATTTATTAGTATCTTAGAGCTGTCCCATATTTACTTATGCCAAATATTTTGAAATTACACGCAAAAGATGTTTCTCATTATCTGCTATCATAAATTAGAAATAGTCCATATTGCGAAAGCATGAAATACTGTGTAGTAAGCTTTAGAGGTTTGTTGTAACAATGAAATGTCTCGAGAAGTCATGTAGAAGAGTTTTTCAATTTGCAAATTTATATATTTACTAATTTAATATTATCTCATACAAAAGCAAGTATTTCGTTTGTAACGAGATTATTTGAATAAAATTAGTTTTTGGTAGTTTGTATAATTGTATATTTTTATACTAATGGAGTAAATATACAGAAATTCATATTTCATTCATTTATTTTATAGTACCACGGCATCGAAGCTAATACTGTAAGTACATTAATGAGTCATTGATCTACTTACAGTATTAGTAGTCTTAATAATGACTACACTAAAGCTTTTTGTTTTCAATGTGAATATTTAATTTAATAACACAAAAGTACAATAACAATTAAAAATTAAAATACACTATATTATGTTGAATGGTTTGTTGTCATTGTCCAGTGAGATTATCACGACACGAAGAAATCATGACTAGAGAACGGACGCAATTTCCATAAAACGCAATCGGCAATTGGAATTCTGTATAACGTCGCTGAGTACATCCCGGCGTAATTCAATGAAGTATTTGTTTGACTGGCCACCTGGGCTCGCCGCGATAACAATGGACAAGCCAGCTATTGTATTCGTAGAATATAGTGCTTTTTATAGTGTTTTCATGAGCGTAGATAGAAGCGGGGTTTTTATAATGTATTTTATTTATTAGTTTATATTTCGTAAGATAAATAAAGTGCCGTGAGTTAGTTTCTTGTTTTCGTAGTTCTAACTGTTATTTACATCGTAATTTTTGTGATAGATCCTGTTTAATATCGTTTGATTGAATCTACTTCTCCCATATTATTTCGACGTAAGTGTGCATTGAATTTCGTTCAGTTTCAATAACTTACGCACACATTTTTAGTTTTCATTTATTTAGATCTAGAGCATTGTTTAAGTTACTTTTTCAGACATGATATGGAAGAATGTCGAGAACGGCATTGTAAAACAATGGCGAGTTGGATTGACGGTCATACTGATTGTATGTCCATTGTCAGTGATTCCGAAATTTATTACAAAATCCGTAAAATATCGTCAAAAATTCGTCACTTAGGATCGCAAACACATCTGAACCTTGTAAAACTTTTATGGCGGCTAATATTCCATTAAATAAACTTAGCAATCCCACTTTAAAAATATTTCTTCAAAAATATACTGGTCGAAATGTTCCTGATGAATAAACTTTACGCAAATATTATGTTTCTAGGTGCTATACGAGAACAGTAGAACGCATTAGAAGCCATCTTTTGAATTAATACATATGGATAAGCGCCGACGAAACGGTGGATATTTTAGGACGCTGTGTGGTAAATGTTGTAGCTGGTGTACTACATCCAACTATTCCCTATAACTCATATGTAATAGCAGCAAGTGTTATAAATAGAGTTGATGCGGAAACAGTTGCTGAAACCATTAAGGAGAATATGCAAAAAATGCTTTATTCGGACGCCACGTACAAAGAAAAAATACTTTTATTTGTCAGTGATAGTGCTGCGTATATGTTAAAAACAGGCAGACTATTGAAGAAAACATATCTTAATATGCTGCATATTACCTGTGTAGCACATGCTCTCCACAGAATCTGTGAATATATCGGAGACACTTTTCCGGAAGTTGATGACTTGTATCAGCTTTTAAAAAAGTTTTCAGAAAAGCACCATTGAGAGTAGCTCTTTTCAGGGAAAGATTTCCATCTCTGTCACTGCCTCCCACTCCAGTAATAACTAGATGGGGAACATGGCTGGAAGCTACTAGATATTATGCTGAGAATTTCGATAGTCTAAAACATTTCGTAACACTGCTAAAGGAGGATGCTAGAAGTATTGGTGAGTGCAAGGAGCTCACACAAATCCCAAATTTAAAAAATCAGTTGTACTTTCTTCACGAACACTTTGGAAAATTGCCAAAACTAATCACTTATTTTGAAAATCGAAATCTCAAATTAAATGACGGATTAACCACATTAGATGTGGCTGTTAATAATTTGAAAAGTATTCCAAGTGACTTCGGATGTGGCCTTCGGCAAAAGTTTGAAACAATTCTTAATAGAAATCCAGATTTAATTACATTGCAGCAATTATGTATGGAGACAATTCCACAAAATCTAACGGCTAAATATGAAGAAATAAAAGAATATTTCCAGTATGCACCTATAACCAGTTGCGATGTAGAAAGGACGTTTTCTATTTATAAGGATGTACTTAATTCAAAGAGAACAAAATTGACAGAAGAAAACCTTGAGAAACTATTGTTAGTCAATATTAATACTCCTTTACTCAACTTTAACGACAAAATGAACAAATAAAAATGTTCCAATTATAGAAATAAAATTAAAAACTTTAAAAATACAACTTTTCAACAAATACATATGTATTTCGTAATTTTATAGATCACCACCCGTTTGTTTTCCAATTATATAAATAAAATTAATTAATAAATATGTAAGTCGTAATTTTAGATAGATAGATCACCACCCGTATGTTTTCCAATTATATAAATAAAATTAAAAACTTTATAAATACAACTTTTCAACAAATAAATATGTATTTCGTAATTTTATAGATCACCACCCGTTCGTTTTCCAAGTATATAAATAAAATTAAATATTTTAGAAATACAGCCTTTCGCCAGTACTGCACTGAGTGGTAAGCGTGTCCGTTCTCTAATCATGACACCTCCAGCGACACTAACAAAGTGACGTTCAGAAAGAAAGTATGCGATTAACCTAAACAGATGATAGTCTGATGGCGATAAGTATATAGGACGTGGTTGCAACTCTAGTCCATCGAGTTCTTCTGGTTTATCTTTTTGTGCTGTATGCAACCTCGCTTTGTCTGCTGGAAAAAGTGCACGATATCTGTTGATCGTTCTCGTAAAATTATGTTATCCAATCGTTCATTGTACAATTCAGTATTTACGCTTTATATTCAGTTACCGCCTAAAAGTTGATAATAACCTCGTAATTTCACAAAATGTAGAACATTGCATTTAAAAGTTTTTACCTTATAACTTTATAACAGGTTCAGTAGATTGACCCCCGGGTCAAATCAAAAAATTAGATATACACATACATTTTTCATAATGTCACAATTTTACGAAATAAACGTTAGAGGTCGCAAGCAGTTCATTGCAGATGTGATACGCTGCAACGCTGTAACAGTGGAACAGGCACTCCACTGTTACAGCGTGGGGCAAATATCCTTCTCAATTTTACTTCAGCTGTTTGCCTTCCGTAACGACCTATAATTCATTATAAGATCCAACTTATTGGGATAATTGTCACGAATTGACAGTTGAAGTTGGCTTAACACTTTAACGAAGAACCGAAGGATCTGCAGTTGAGTTTCTATGAACGAGGTTGCTATTAAAAGCCAGTTTGCCTTTTTCTGAATCTTTTATATTACTTTTACGAAGTACGATCCGAGATGACACTCAAACCTTCTATGTCAAGCAAATACGCTTCTTGCCGATTTCTAATAATGGCACAATTTTGCAAAAACTTTTGCACTGGTATTGTATTTCTTATTCACGAAAAATAAATTTCAAATAAAGTCTAGTTCACAACCATGCATCGCACAATATTTGTTAGTTTGCTATATGACATATAAAATATTCGAATTATTTTTAATGTATTTACTTTTAGTTTTTCAATAATTATTAAGGCATCGGTAATTGATCCAGTAATATATACTAATTGGTTATACAAATTTAGCATGAAATCGCAAATTAAGAAATATGTAATTGTCCAATATTATTTGATGTATATTTGTCTTATGCGAAATGTCTATGCAAAATGTTAATTAACTGAATTAATCTAAAGTTTAGTTCAGAATCTCCAAGACAACATACCTAGTATATAGAGAACTAAAACCATTGCCTCAACACCGACAGTTGAAGAGGTCGAGGATAACCAAGTGAGTATTCCTTTTCGGGGTTTAAATGATCTGATATGAAAAACTAAACTCGGAGTTATATTCGGAGTTATACCGTCAAAATATTTTTTCTGGCATATTTTAACCCATTTACATGGAAATATGTATAAGAAGAGAATTATGGAACTGATGATCAATCTGTTCCACAATTGACTTGAAATAGACTTTTCTGTCTTGGTCTATCTCTTGCTCTCAATTTTCATTCCTGCATTTAGTAAATTCGTAAGTATCTGTTCGAGGTGTTACAAGTTTCCACATATTTTCCACACATATAGCATAATAGCAGGTTTTTGGTAACAATAATTTGTGTTAGTTGATCATCAGCCTTTTTTTATGATCATAGCAGTATTTTAATCTTTTTTCAAGGGATACCTACTCACCGACGTAATCCTTGTAAATAGTTTCATAATTTTAGATATTAAGCGCTGTATGTCAATCTAATTTATAAATTAGTTAATTTTGTCGTTTTGTTTGGTGGATCAAGAAGTACAAATATAATAAATTATATCCTTCAAGACATTCCACAATTTTGGATACATTTTTTGCATTTACTTTGAAATAAATTTTATAGATAATAGATATAATAACGTTAAGAAATAAATAATTAATACAAAAGTATTTTTAATAATATAAAAAAATATTATTAAAAATGGGGTGTGAAGAACACAATACAAGTTCATTTATGTTTTTTTTTAATGTATCTTCTCCAAAGACGTAGATACGTATTTCACATTTCTACATGTTCGTCGGTACGCCCCTGTTGGAGAAGAGACACATTCGAAACAAACATAACTACGTTACTATCTAGCCGAAATTATTCAGACAGAGCGTGAAGGAATATTCAACGCTATCTACATAATAACAGCCGAAGTAGACGGGTTTCTTATAGTCGGTAACCACCGTATCTATAAAAAACTGTATTCTCGTGTCTTCACTACTTGTCGGCGTGAGCCGAATGTGTATATAACAACATAATTTGAAACATACTTGAGTGGGTAAAACCTCACTAAATTTGTATAATACAAAAATAATTAAACTTCTAGTTTCAAAAATTCTTTTATTGTAAATACCACTACAATATTGTTTCGCCATACAATGGCTTCATCAGGTGCATGAAATACTAACAATATTGTAGTGGTATTTACATTTAAAGAATTTTTGAAACTAGAAGTTTAATTACTTATTTCTTAGCGTTATAATGAAGTTTTAACAAGTATCTCCTTCGTCAATTAACTAGATACATAATATTTCCTTAGAATAAAAAAGACTAAATGAGTATAAATAATGGTCCAATACTATTGTCTTATCGTTTCCAGATTTGAAAAGAAGAGGTTTAGTAGTATTCAAAACGATATTAATGTTAAACCGAATTATGTAATAATTGCTTTTACGAGGAAATATCAGAAAATAGCTAGTCTGGTACTGTAGTACAAAAATGAAAAATTTTTTTAGAAAATATCAACAACTATCCTTCAAAGTCCTCTCCATTCTGCGCAATACACATGTCCCATTGTTTGGTCCACTTGTCATCTAAGAAACCATTTTCTTTAAATTTATTTAGTATACGTATTGTTGAGCTCTAAATTCGACTCGAATTTTCAACTTCTTAATTATTTTTTGACTTCAGGAAACAAGTATAGGTCATATGGAGCAAGGCCAGGTGAGTAGGGATGGTGAACCATAATTCCCACTCTCAATTCTTCTTCTTGTTCGTTGACAAATCGCTGATCTGTGGGCAGGAGCATTGTCATGATGCAGGATCCAACCGATATTTTGATAAAGCGACCGTTCTTTCTTTAATTTTGCTTTTAGGGTTCCTAGAAGTACATTAGAATGATATTCTCCAGTTATTGTATGTTGCCTAGGTATAATGTGATTATAAATAACATTTGAGATTTTAATTCGGGGTCGTAATGATACAACCAACTCTCGTCACATGTAACCACTTTGTTTAAAAACTGTGGATTATATTGCAGTTGCTTTGCCCAGTGTGGACAAATTGTCACTCAATTGACTTTTTACGTACAGTTATTTACAGGCGTAGACTATAGCGATATATACTCTGCCCCATATAGTCTGTAGAAAAATAATTAGAACAATAATTCTACAAATAAATTGCATATAGACGGGAAAAAAGGAACAATGAGTAGAGAAGCGTATTAGTGGTTCAGATGAATAGAAAAGGAGGTCTAAAAAATGTGAAGATTACAATGGAATTACATTATTAAATCTAAGCTATCAGATACTAACATCGACACAAACTGTGAACGGTATTTAAGTTCTTCTGCAACAACACCACATCAGTTAAGGTCGTCTATATAACCCAGCACATTACAGTCAAGTGATGCTATTAGGTTGTAGTTATATTTAGAGGTTATGTATAGTAATATATCCAGCGTGGTAAAAATTGAAATGGAAGATGTGTGAGAGATGCGTTGGAGTGAAAACGTTTGACCTATTTTTAAATACGAGTTCACAGATTTTTGTTAGTACGCGCTATACGTATCAGGAAGGCATTGGGTTTTGAATTACACAGCATAAGTTTGTTAAAGAGGAGCGATTTTACACAAATCCATGCTGTGAAGGAGAAATAAAGGACAGCCATTTAAAAGAGATAATTTGATGAAGGAGGGATTCAAAGATTTTCGCAAAAACGAAAATAATAGATTTTGATCTATAATTATAGATGTCAGTGTTATCACCCTTTTTAAATACAGGGCAAATTCTAGAGATTTTCCAAGATTGCGGAAATGAAGATGTTTGAATGGATAAATTGAAGAGTTTGGAGAGTGGATGAAGAAAAATATTAGTGCAGTCCTTAACCAAATACGTAGAATTATTATCGTTTCCCAGCAGTATGTTTATTCTACAGTTTCCTAATGACCTCGATGATATCATGCGGGGTAACACAAGAAACGACGATAAGCGGATAATTATAAATAGTATCTTACTCAAGTGACGTATTATCGAAATTTTTAGGAAGATAAACTTATGCAAATGTATCGGAATTCTATACATATTTCGCTTTGAATTAATGAAATCCCAAAGTTGAGACAGATCCTTAATGATTTTTTCTTCTATGTCTTGTGTATAACATACATAGCATCTATAAATTTCTGTTTTAGTAATTTTTCGAATTCTTTGAAATTCTGGTTTGTACTAATCATTTCCAGTAGATTTAGACTTTCTATGATAACGACGTTTCAACAGAAGATATTTCTTTATGTTCTTAGTAAACCTTAAAACATAATAAAGTTTATCATAAAAAGCAATAGGACATTCGTAAATATCGATATAACTACCTATGAAAGACCAGTCAGTTTGGAGTAGATCAGAATACAGTTTTAATAAAATTACCCTTTTTATTATTTGACAGAAATTGACGAGTACGAGATGTAAACCTATGCATAACATCAAATCATAATACAGGATTATGTCTGTCTTTACCAACAAGTTAGTCAGAATCATGTCCAACATCAAAATTGCATTCCATGTTTGAATGGTCTAGTAGTCGATAATTTGCATTGGTAATATCGTTGAGCTGAGTTAGGTTTCAAGATGCCATGAATTAAAGCAGAGGCTACAAATTCGCATCAAACTCCACACCAGGTTTGCCAAAATTAAAAATATTGAAATCCTCTAAAAGTAAAATATTTTACCGAGTAATAATGATTTCCAGCATCTCGTGGAAAAGTTCAAAGTCTGCATAGTTTAAATTCGGTTGTATATACCGCATGTGTCAAATATCATTAGGCATGGGGAATACGTATGAGTACATACGATGTATATGTATATGGAAAAGCCGATCCAATGCCGGCGAAGACCGCGACGGCCGGCAACGATTGTCTCCGATTGTTTCGCAAATACAAGTTAGCAGTAATCATTTGACCATCGACATAGGTACTTGTAATGCGTTCTAAAATAACATTTACGAATTGCAAGGGATTTGCTTTTCTTATTTCTTTCAGTAGATGCAGGAAATTTTTAAGCTGCGGTGCGTCGCATAAACAAAAGCGTAATTCTAATAAAATTAAAGAATAATCCTAATAAAATAAATAAAAAAGGATTCTCAAAATTATAATAAATTATACAAGAGGTTCAAAAATTCCTCCTTGCACAGCAAGACATTGTCCTAGGCGGTCGTAGAAATTAGCTCTTACATTTGCTAACATGTCGGCAGTTAATGAATTCGAAGCCTCAGTTATTTTTTCTCTCAAGGCAACTAGATTTTCTGCTCTACCAGCTTCATGAGTATAAACAATATTTTTTAGATAACCCCACAAAAAGAAATCATTTGGAGATAGATCAGGAGATCGCGGGGGCCATTTAATGTTTCCTGTTCCAGTAATAAGACTGTCAGGAAAAGTGTTTCCTAGAAATTCCTTCACCCTCACTGCATTATGTGCTAGACAGCCATCATGTGGAAACCAAACGATTTCTGGATTTATCCCAATGTTTTAAATGGCGGGAGGTATTTGATTTTTCAGTAATTCGAGATACTTGTCGGCATTTAATATACCATCAATCAAATAGGGGCCTATAGAATGGTCACCTTAAATATCTGCCCAAACGTATAGTTTTTGAGGATACTGAGTGCGATTTGCAAAATGCCGGTGTTGATTTTTCGAAGCCCAATATCGAAGAACAGAGGGATTGTGCTTTCCGTGTAATGGAAAAGTTGATTCATCGGTGAAGAGAATATTTTTAACGAAATTTTCATCTCGATGTATCTTTTCCATAACGTCTTGACAAAACTCCATTCTCCGGAAATTGTCCTCGGGAAATATTTTTTGAATTTTCGAATATTTGACACATTTTAAACCATTACGTTTCCAAATACGTGAAATAATTGTGTTACTTGTACCCAATTCCTCAGCAGCACTTCTAGTAGATCTCGTGTTATCAATTTCCACAATACTACAAATTAATACATCCCGCCGTTCTCTTTCCTCAATTTTTTGTGGTGATATCTCTCTTGGTTTGCATTTCATTTCGTTTGCATTGAGACAGAAACAAGTTCCAAATTTATTTATAATATTATAAATTGTTTGTCTGCAAGGTACAGAACGGTCTGCAAAATTCAGCGCAAACAAATTCATGCACTCCATTACAGACTTCCCAGCATAAAACCATTTTACTAACTGAAGCTTTTCAGTGGGTGTATAAAGAGCCATTATACATTAATTTTATTGTATGCTTTCAAACTGTAACGGCCGCAGCTAGACTGAATGCAAAATTTCCAGTCAATCGGTATCGGAAACAATCGTCAGTCGTCGCGGTCTTCGCTGGCATTGGACTGACTTTCTCATGTACGTATACATTGTATGTACTCATACGTTGATTCTCTATGCCTAATGATATTTAACACATACAGTATACTATTAAAGATTAATAACCTATTCTTACGTTTCCGAATATAGACAAATTTTTCTTTTCTTTATATTACATTGCAGGTAAGTCGTATCAATTTTAACACTTAATGAGTTAATTTATAATATTATTTCTATATGTTATTATAATTAGATAAAAATCTGATGAAGACGATAAAATATGTCGAAACGTAAAAAAAGTTTATTTGTACATAAACTTACATAGGTACATATTATCTTCATCAGATTTTTTATATTATTTTATTTTATATTTTTAATATATATATTTATATTCGCATATATACATTAAAGTCGTTCAAATGCCTTATTGCGCGCAAAAATAGCGGACAATGGAAAACATTTTCAGAGAAGCTGCGAGTTCAACGACCAGTAAAAGTTATTGATTAACGAATTTCGTTTCTCGTACAACTTAAAATCGATTTTCTACGATTCCGAAGTAATTTTATTCATTCAACTAGATAAACAGTTTCATATGAAATTAATTAAAACTTACTTAATTTTATCGCTAAAACGTAATTATAAATACTATTGATAATATAATGACTACATTTTTCTTAATTTAATGTTTAACATATATTTTAATAATAATGATAATTTCTTATAGAACAGTGTGAAAACTACCTACAATTTGTACTAAATTATATTTTCAATTGATGCTTTGTTCGTTAATTGTAGTATTTTTTACATGTAATACAATTTAAAATTGTATTTTTAAAATTAACATATAACAAGAATAAATAAAAAGCTGGAAAAATGCAATCATTACCGACACGTTGACGTAAAATATCATATTTATTAACTGTAGATTCGATAAAGTATGTTTCTCAATATAGTACCGAATAGTTCAAATATCTAATAAATATCCTCCCGGTTCCGTCAAAACAAAATAAAAGTGAAATTATACAAAATCAATATGAGTTCGTTGAACTTTGCCGCTGCACTTGCTGCAGACCCCGGAATGATCCTGGAACTCTAGGAACAGAGAAAGGTATCCCTACGCTATGACTAGTGCCACTATACGTACAACATGAATGTACCGCTCGTCCTAGTTTGATGCTTCATAAAGTCAAATGGAAATAAAAAAATTATATGAAATAAGATAAATGTACGTATATTTGAGTTCTTAAGCTAAAAAAACATTTCAAGGGGTTTGTATAAATATTATTTATTAAGTAAATAACAAAAGCAAAATTTCAGAATATGTAAAAATGCCAAATAATTGTCTATTATTTTATATTAAAAGGATAATAACAAATAATTAAAAGTATGTTATATACAATAATTTAAATTAATTATTTTTGCCATGGGAAATATTATCATGTGTGTTTTAACACATTAAAAGCACTAATTTTTATTTTATATGTCTAGTAACATTGACAATTTATGTTAAAATTAAAAAAATATCTTCTAATTATAATTTTCAATTGACTGAATAGCGCAGTGGTAAGAGGTTTCGGTATGTAATGCAAGAAAGAAATTAGACAAATATAAAAGACTGTTTCTTCAAAATTGTTATTGAATTTATATACTATTATCGATTATGGGGAAATTAAAAAAAAGTTCTCCTTTTTAAGGGTAAAGTTCTCTTATAACAATACAATTTGATTAAGACTTTCAATTACAGTGATGTTAAATTAAGATGCCTCTTATCAAACTATTTAAAATATTATCTAAGGTGTTACTCTACTTAAACTGAAAAATGGATGGCCAAACTTTTTATCTTAACAACAACTTATAATATATATAATAACTTATAATTACATTGATCGCATTAATCTCATTGAATCAAAAAGGAACATTTATGATTACCGTAACTGAAAATTTATGCTAAAGTCGTAATATATATATGTAGATAATTTATTAGCCGTTCATTTAATATATAATTTGGTAAATTCTTGGAGTTTTCGGCTTTTATATTAAATATTTTAAATATTTTCAAATTAGTATGTTATTTTGCGAGGTAAATGTGAATGTAAACATTGCTGTCCACAAATTACAACCCAAATCATACGAAATTTATTTGAAAAATTTTGTGTACGTTGGGACTTGAACTCAAATCTACGGTTTGCCGGACCGTCCCTCTAACCAATTAAGCTACGATAGACCTTGGTTCAAGTTTATTAGAAACGCCTTATAAGCCGACCGTGTTAATAATTCAGATGTCAGTAAAAACTAGCAATTTAAAACTTCCAAAACTGACATCTGCTTTCAAAACTGACATCTGAATTATCGACATCGTTGCCTTATGAGGCGCTTCTAATAAACTTGAACCAAGGTCTATCGTAGCTTAATAGGTTAGAGCGACGGTCCGGCAAACCGTAGACTTGGATTCAAGTCCTAACGTAGACAAAATTTTTCAAGTAAACTTTGTATGATTTGCATTGTATTTTCTAGACAGCAATGTTTACATTCACATTTAATTCGCAAAATAACATACTAATTTGAAAGTATTTAAAATATTTAATATAAAAGTCGAAAACTTCAAGAATTTATCAAATTTGTTGGCGATTTAAGGTCTGATTTTACTTCAAAATATATATATTTAAAATCATCCTACATGTTTCGGCAAATGATGCCTTTTTCAAGGAATATAAAATATATTTTATATTCCTTTTCAGTAAACTATACTTAATCGTTGAATGATAGCCATGTTGGAGTTGGCAGCAGAGCCCCAAATTTGGATGGCATGCGTCCAAATGAGTTTAGCATAGTTTTGTATAATAGCACTTTATTATCAATGGTCAAAAAATATTAAGATTTAGAAATTAAACACTTGTGCTCTGTCGCATTTCCGGATATTAGCCAAACCTTCGATAAATTATAGTATGAAGGACTACGGTACAAATTAAAAAAGATTCTTGTTTATCGTCGTTATCAAATTATTACATTCGTCCTTACAAAATACATTCCCTTATCAAGCATTAAACCGAGTATGTATATTAATCCACATCCTATCTAGTCCAGTGTACCATACAAAAGTATACTAGGCGTTGTCTTTTCTTTATTATACACAAGTGACTTGCCAACCACAACACATACGACAATTTGCACTTTTGCCGATGGCACTGTGACAGCAGCATCCCATTTAAATTCAAGTACAACATTAAAAAATTTGGAACATAATTTGAATGAAATCCGGAATTGGCTTAGAAAATGGCGAATAAAGATCAACGAAAGTAAATCAGTTCATGTATCCATCACAATGAGCAGAAACATTTGTCCTGAAGTAAAGTCAGTTACTGTAATCAGAGAATTTAAAATATGTTGGTATTCACCTCGACCGAAGACTGACAAGGCAAAAACATATTTTTACCAAACAGAAACGGCTAGGCTTAAAACTAAGTTGTAATATGAAAGGACTTTCATTGTTATTAATAATACAGTTACCACATATACTAGAATTTACAGAAATATTTTCAATAACGAAGACAATCGATCACGTAGGTACAATAAAAACGCTTAATTTTATTTTTGGATTATACCTATGTTAAATTTTAAAGATTGCTCTCATCAGACACGTTTAACTGCTGGAAAAAAAATTATATTTGTAATGAAAATTCTTGCAGTTTTTCCAAGACCACTTAATTAATACATTAAACAATATTATATATACATATATATTAAATTAATTCTATTTAATTTATAATTAAATAACAAAATCATAAAAACTTGTAGAGAATATTTGATCTGCATTAAATACACAGATAACATACACATATGTAATTATAGCGTACATCGAAGTAATTAGAGAGGCGGGCGTAAACTATATGCTTTGTATGCATTCGATGATGTGTAAATTCCGAACATTCGTATCTAATTTACTCTTCTTTCAGGATTCTGAATACTCAAAAAAGTCGCGTCGCGCATAGAGGTATGTGTGCGTACAATTAATTTCAATTTAAATTCGCTGCATTAAAAAAGATGTACTAAATAATAACAATATTCATTTTTATTCATTTTAAAAAAAATCAGCAACTTTAAATATTGTTAAAGTAATTATAATTTACATATAAAAAGAATATATCATACCGCCGTACTTCTGTGGGATATGTGTGTTTCATGTTCTTTAAACTCTCCCGCTAGCAAAATACACAGAACTGTGAGTAAAAATGATTTAGATCCATGAATACATTTACATATTTTAATAAGAAAAAGACCACTCAACAGCAAGTGATAAATGTAGAATGTGCAATTAAAAAATAGAAAGTGTTGACCGCCCAGCTAGTGGATGTAGCGCGCTTCCATCAAATATACTAAAATGCAAAATGCGGCAGGCAAAATAATTCATCAGAAACTATATAAACGCTTAGGTATGAATTCCTATTATAAGTATGAACCAAAAACGCCACCGAAAACCTCAAAAATAAAGATTTATTAGAATCGGACAGTATTAAGCAATCGACCAATGAAAGACAATAGGCCAGGTATATGATTCCAATCACTAGACATATTATTGGCATTGTTATAGTTCCAGCAACCATTCTTCGGCAAAAATATAACGAAAAGGTGAACATTTCCGACATCTGCTTTAGTATTATTTTCTTTTAATTTTGACTATTGTAAGAACAATTTTTTTAAAAACTAAATTAATAATTATTACACACATTTACACGACATAACCAAACTATCAAAATTATACGTTTGTGACAGATTATGTACACTGTCACCAACCATTATCAAAAAGCATGGCCATCTCTAATGAGGAAGGTTTTAGAAGGCACGTTAATTTAACAAACGAAAACACAATAAACTTATTTCGAAATTTCCAGAGATTATTAAACCTCTTTTGCTGATACCGAAAACGTAAATAATTGGTATAGATGCTCCTAATAAAAATATATGCTAAATATACAATCTGCTAAGTAAAGGTTATCGGATATTTGATCTAATTCTAGTACTGGTGGAAGCAAACAAAAATATATTTGTCAACATGGGTCCTCAACACAACTAACGTACCTTTATCGAAGAATTCAATTCTTTAATAATGGTAATACTTACCGAAACATATAAGAGCTTATTTTAAATACATATATACATATTAATGTAAAACAGACCTTCAATTGCCGAATATCTACTATTTAGATAATTTCTTAGCCGTTCATTTAATATATCAATTGATAAATTCTTGGAATTTTTCGGCTTTTATATGAAATATTTATAAATATTATCAAATTAGTATGTAATTGTGAAGTAAATGTGAATGTAAACATTGCTGTCTACAAACTACAATGCAAGTTATACGAAATTTAATTGAAAAATTTTGTCTACGGTTGGACTTGAACCCAAGTCAGTTTTGAAAGCAGAAGTCAGTTTTGAAGGCAGATGTCAGTTTTGAAAGCGTTTCTAATTAGCTTGAACTAAGCTCTATCGTGGCTTAATTGGTTAAAGCGAAGGTCTGGCAAACCGTAGACTTGGGTTCAAGTTCCAACGTAGACAAAATTTTTCAATTAATTTTCGTATGACTTGCGTTGTAATTTGTAGACAGCAATGTTTACATTCACATTTACTTCACCAATAATATTTATAAATATTTCATATAAAAACCGAAAAACTCCAAGAATTTATCAATTGATAATATATATATATATATATATATATATATATATATATATATATATGTGTATATACATATATATACCAAACGCCATCTATGTACATTTATATGTAATAAACGCATACAGATATCAAGTACCTATCTGTGAATGTATTCATTATTAACTATTTAATAATCGTCATCAACGTGAGCATTGTGTAGTGAGTAATTTCAATCAAAGTATCTGATGTCTGTTCAAAAGGGAGGAGGAACAGCCAGAAAATCGATCGGTATAACCGCGACTTGCGTGACGGTTACCATGGAAAGTGTTGGCCCAGGTCATGTGGGGTCAAACCCGAACCTTTCGCAAGTGCATTTTCCCGAGTCGGCCAAGTTTCGTATTCGCAGCTACTTCCGAAGACAAAATATATTACATGTAAACTATTTGTTCAAAAGCTAATATTATCTAATTAGAATTTTAACGAATATAATAATAGTATACAATAGTGGACAGAAAAATGTGTATCTCATGAAAGTACTACAGTATTATAAATAAATTAGGATAAAATTACCCAGTTTAATTATTATTCGATTGTTATAAATGTCTCTTTATTTTATTCCATACAGGCTGGATAAATAAATATGATTATATCGATTGATTATTTTTGCGATACCGTTAAGCTTTGTTTAAGTAGCAATGAATAGTTTTGTGGGTGTCTAAATTAAAGTTATTAATTTCGTTAAGTTTATTGTCGTACAGTGCAACTTTTATTATTTTACTATGATAAGAGAGAAACTTCATGCTACAATCGAATTTCAAATGAGAATTTGTGTCTGTGTAAAAACCTATGTCGATGTTGAGACAATTTTATGGACTTCATCCTATAGTTACTCACTTAGAAGAACCTTATATGATTAATACTAAGGATATGTCTTACTTCTCAACAACGAAAATATCACTTAAAACAGTTTTAATTTCATATTTCGATGAAGGGTGTGTTATTTGTAAATTTACATTACTACAGATTAATATCTTTCGATGTCGATATAATATGAGGATATTGCTAAGATTTCTATTGCCGCAACATCTGTGGTTAAGGACAAAACATCAAAGTTAAGAATAAAGTTTGCTTAACCAGTCGAAAATATAAGACTAAAATTAGTGATTTTGATTACAACTGAAGCAACATCTAAAATGAAACGCTCTTGTTACGTTTGGAAGTAAATTAATAATTTTCCTTATTTGTTGCCGTCAGATCTCTCTATATTTTGTGTCTCCGTCTATCTAATTTAACTATGTATTGTATTTTACATATTGTGTCAGTCCTTTATTGTCCTGCAATGTTACTTCTGCTATCGCTTTTAAGATATTAGTATGTATTTTTAGTTCGGAATAATGCCTTTGTCAATTACAATTTTCGTCTTAAAACGCTAACAATTACATTTACTTTACTGACTTGTTCAAACGTTTTCTTTCTGGAATTTCTTCCACTGTAAATTTCAATGCCAAAATAGTTTAATATCGACATTCCCTTCGTTTATATTAGTCAGCTATAAGCTTGAAGTTTGCCACATGCATGAAAGGCTTCGTACTTTACATCTTATTATTTTCATAAGTTGACTTTGTGAGCTTCGCTTCAAAGTGAAGGAAACATAACTATCAGAAGATGAATTGTTAGCATTAATAGTACATTTATAAAGTAAATTAGTCTCTCCTTTCGCTAGGTAAGTTTAATAATACTACAAAAAGTAGTGTAATATTTAGATAATAGAATAATTATCAACTTGTTTACTATAACAGATATAATGTCTAAAGCATTTGGGAATCAAGAATTTGATTAGCTTCTAAGAAGGTAAAAATATTTCACAAAAAGGAACTATTAATTGATTGATTAAAGTTCTGGTTTGTTTTATACATGAAAGGGAAGGAAATTGAACCAGATATGTGAATGATGGGATAGTATCATCCAGAGAATACATAAAACGAGCTGTCCGAATTATCTGTTATACCAACTTATGCTAAAATGTGGCTTTTGTTTTATTTATGAATGTAAAGAACAACTTTAAGTTTATATTTACTATTCAGTGCTTCTATTTTCTGTCTTTTTTATTTTATGTCTCTGGGAGACATCAAATGTTCTGAAATGGTCAGTTGTTCAATAACAATCACTACCTTAGAAAGGTAGAAACCAAAGTGAAACATAGAGAGCAAGGTGTTACACCATAGAATTGAAAGCAAGAAATTAGGAAGATTGGATAATATATGGGGTGTCACAATAAAACGAAAGAAACAAAATACAATAGAAACCTTAGAAAACGATCTGAAAAGATGATCGTGATGATAATGTGGAAAGAGATATGATTAGAAAACCTTATTTATTTTTTCAAACCTTATAAACACGCGTGTAAATAGGTATCTCCAAAATAAGGAGACATATCACTTACAAATAACGTTTCTAATGATGGCATTAGCCCCGTTACCTTTCCGCAAAAGATTGTTGGGGGAGATGGTAAACATATCACTTACAAATAATGTTGCAAATGATGGCGATATTTTTTCCGCAAAATATATGGCTAATGATTTACGTCTTATTTTGTTTATGCCAGAGTAAAGCGGCAATTTTTTTTTAAATTCGAGGGCGATTCGTAAGGTAAGTTCCATTTTCGCCTAGTGAGCAGAGGAATGGGGTTATGGGCGTAATCGCAGTGAGTCTGTGTGTGGTAGTGAGAGAATCTTTTGCGCTATTTTGGTCGTTTAAAATAGCTGCTGCAATTGAAAATCCCGCCAACTGTGAATTGCATGCTTTTATACGATTTCTGTGTGTAAAGAACATGAAGGCTGTTGAGATTTATAGTGAACTTTGTTTTGTTTATGGTGAAAATATTATGAGTGATAGTATGATTAGAAGATTGTGCCGTATCTTTCGAGAAGAATACACTAATAACTACAATGAAAAACAGAGTGGAAGACTAACTGATGTGATGAACGAACTTGTGAAAATCGGCGATTAACAATCACAGAACTAGGTGCTTCTTTTCCTTGAATTTCAAGAGGTTGTTACTGAACATTTAAGATATCACAAATTTTGTTCACGATGTGTGCCAAAACTTCTTACCGAAGACCATGAAACAAAGAGAACTGGATCGGCACTAACTTTTCTGACACGTTACGATATTGAAGTTGAAGATTTCCTCAGGAATAGTATAATAAGTGACGGGACTTGGGTCGGCAATTACAACGTTGAGTCGAAACGACAATCAATGTAGTGCGGTCGCTCTAGCTCGCCACGAGCAAATAGTTTAAAGTGCCGTCAAACATTTTCTGCAAGAAAAGTCACGGTCACTGTCTTTTGGAACTAGAAAATCGTCCTTCTTTTAGACTTTATGGAATGGTTTAACGAAGATGAAGACCTGCAGGATAGTGTTACAGGCTGATTTAATTCATATGCGGCAGAGTTCTATGAAGAAGGCATTAGAAAGCTGATTCATCGTTATGACAAATATCTCAATCATAATGGCAACTATGTAGCTGAAAGTAGAAGCACTAAGTTGTATATAATAAAAACCTGTTCATCTATTGGTTTTTTTTTTAACCAACTAAATGGAACTTACTTTACGGATCGCCCTCGTAACTGGAATATTTGCATTCATTTCTTGAAATTATTTCTTCCCATTAAAGAACAGGCTAATCTTCATTAAGTGTTCTCCTGACGTAGGTTCCAAATAATACTAATATTGAATACTCGCAAGTTGTATCTACTTGCCAGGTGAAGTAATATTATAAGGCATAGGATTTTGTAAAATCTCTAAAGAAGTCGTTGCAATATAAATCAGGCGGAAAATTCATAAGGCTCTGGTAGAGTGTCAGATGTTCGTCTGTGTTTAAAGGCAGTCAATGTTATCTCAAGTTTTCCAGTTGAGTAAATGAATAAATATAATTGATCTTTTAACTAAAATGTCAGTTGATTAGCTGCATGGGAGACGAATTCATTCCTGTATAAAATAAACTAAATCCGTGGCTAACTATATTAGAATTTTTCCGAAAAGATGCTCCATGGTAAAAAATAAATAGGTAATTACTATTCACTGTTTCGTGTCTCTTGAAGAATCATGTTCATATTCCTACACTTGCACAAAAATCGTAAATATTTCTGTAATGGCAGTAAAATAATGAAGTATAGTTCTCGTCAAGATAATTTAAAATGTCTTATATATAGCTAATGAGATTGTAATCATAATCCGAATGGAATCTTGAAATAGCAGTAGTAAGTACAGCAGGAACATATTAAGGTGGATTATTCTTAAGCCCGATTTTACGATATTGTCTTTTACATTAAATTACTTGTTAGTTTCCGAGCAGATTAAACGGCACGGGAAAGTATAGAAATGTGTATCAAATAATGATCCCATTAATTGAGTTTTGATTATAAAATTCCTTATTTGTTAAATATGCTGTGCTCAATGTATTGTTTACTTTTATTATGAATTTGGTAATTAATTTTCTAAATAGTTAATTGTAAAACTTTTCTAGGTATTCGTGGATATTTTAATTACCCGTTTCTTAACTTTCGTTCTTGTTTGTTTTGTCCCTTGTGTATCTTGTACTTGTATTTATAGTATTTGTTTTTTTTGTTTCTACTGTCTTTTGTTACTACACTGTACCCGCGGTATAGTTTATTTCAAATTATAAGGCTATAACTTTGAACGGCTCTAATGCTTTTATTTCACCACCTGCGGCTATAACTACCTGGCCGCTCAATATGATTATCTTTTACGCAAACAAACTGCTAGGTCCGTAATGACAAAATTTAAGTAAATTGTAATTACTGCAATTTAGATGAAATAAAATTTAATAATAATATAAGTACCAACAGTTGTTAATTTGAATATATAGTTATTATATATAGTTAAATATTATTATTAAATAGTTAAATATATTATTATTAAATTTTATTTCATCTAAATTGTAATTTAATAATAATATAAGTACCAACAGTTGTTAATTTGAATATATAGTTATTATATATAGTTAAATAGTCATTAAATTACAATTTAGATGAAATAAATGCTTATATTTATTAAACAAAATTTAAGTAAATATAGTTAGGAGAGTTGGTATATATTACATCTAATATTGAGTTTATTTATCATTTATTGTTAATCTTTACTGCTGTATACATATTGGATTTTTCTCTCTTTACTTAACGAACATTGGGCGACCTTTTGCTGAAAGTGTTAGTGATTATGATGTGGATAGTGATAATACTGTTGGAGCACGACAGAGAAAGCACATATCGGAAGATGCAATACAGATCATTTTCAATGTCTATCATACCCTGATGGAAGAAAATAACGAACTACAAACCCAGAACATTCAACGAACGTCGCAATTAACCAAGGTGCCTTTTGGAACAACATATAAAATAATTAAGAATAACGCAGGGCCTCGATAGCAAAGAAGTGACAAAGGAGCACCGAGAAAAATTGAAGAGTATGAAATTGATACTATTAGGCAGCAAGTATACTCCTTCTACAGAGGAAATGTTGTATCTACACTTGACTGCTTAATTAAATAATCAGTGATGAGCTTGTAAATATTCAGTGTTGTAAAGCAACCTTGTGGCGGACGCTAAAGGAAGCTGGTTTTAAGTTTGGCACTATAGACAAACGTCGCACAATTATGGAAAGCCCGAGGTTACAGAAACTTCGATATGAATACTTACAATATGGCAAGACAGGAAGGACGATTCATATGTTATTTAGACGAGACGTGGTATGACACCCATGACACAATTTGCAAAGGTTGGGTGGATAGTTCAAGTATGTGTCAGTTGGACGCGCCGGTTTCGAGAGGGAAGAGAATAATCATTCTTTATGCTGGGTCAGAAAAAGGATGGATCGGCCAGCCGCTATTATCTACTAAAAATGTTAAATCCTCAAGTTTAGATTACCATGAAGATATGACCTCATCTTTTTTTGAAGAATGGTTTTGTGACACTTTGCTGCCAAATTTACCAAAAGATAGTGTGATAGTGATGGACAACGCTCCGTATCATTCTCGACAGCAAACCAAAGTTCCTACAATATGTAATAATAAGAAAGATATTAAAACATTTTTAGAAGCAAATGATTTATATTTTGAGGATCATTATGCAAAAAAACAATTAGTATAAGAGATGAAGACAAAAGAATATTTAAAGGATTATTATGTGAATAACAGAGCCAAAGGAGCAGGACATACAATTTTGCGTTTACCACCATACCATTGCATTTTCAATCCCATTGAATTGATATGGGCCCAACTGAAAAATACCATAAGACATAAAGACGAACAAATAAAACACCGAAATTTAGTGAAAGCAGTGTAACACACATAAAAAATGCTATAGAACATGTAACTAGAGATGATATAACCTACTCCTTGAGCGGAGTAGGTGCACCTACCAGGATTCCAGTTCCGAACTAGGTGCGGCAAACTAGGTGCACAAATCAGTTCCGACTCCGACCGATTGTGAGTCATATTTTGCGTCCGATCAGTCAGGGTAATCTTTATGTTTACTTAGGCACACAGCTTGGATATACAAATAGCAGTCAAATTATTACATTTTAAATGAGGTGTCAGATTGCAATTTATAGATTTTTTTTTAATTAAAGTGCATACGATATACATACATACATAGGTTTAAAATAATTTTTGTATGCTTTTCAATGCAACACTAGAAAATCCCATGTCATTCTAATATGCAATGTGTTGAATGTATTTAATTCATTGACGGCAGCAGTTAGAAAGAATGTTTAAAGTTAGAAAAAAGAAACATTCGTTAGACTAATCACAAAAATAATACCAATAATACCTCAATAGATAAAATGTTATCTAATGTTGAAGTCCCAGGGTCTGCAAATTCTCGCGCAATAATGGAAGTGCAACGATATTTAGAATGTGAAATGGCTGATCGAAATCAGGATCCATTTCAGTGGTGGAAGGACAGTGAATATTTATTCCCGAATCTAAGTATCGTTGTAAAGGAAATATGTTGTGCAATGGCTACTTCAGTTCCATGCGAGAGACTCTTTTCTAAAGCGGGGTATATTTTAAATGAAAGAAGAACACGGTTAAGTACGAGTAAAGTAGAAAAACTAGTTTTCCTGAATATGAACGATGATTTCATTTAGATTTAAATACAAAAATTAAAACTATTTTTTACGTATTAGTTCTTATTATTTTTACTTTTTATTATATATTTTTTGTGTCGCTAAAAATTTAGTTTTTCTTATGACTAGAAATCATATTAATTATTTAAAAATAAATATACATATTTGGTTGCACAATTCTATATACAATTATTCGGAATCGCAGCAACTACAATTGCCAGTTGTATTTATTTATACATAGATATAGGAGTAGTTGCGTCGTTTATTTCTCACATTTCGCTTCGCTTAGTCGGACTCATTCCAGGCGGACCTACTCTTTTACATACATGCGAATATGTAGGTGCAACTGCGAGATCAACTCTCGGGCGCTCCGACTTGAACGATCGGAATCGGAATTGTACGACTCGGAATCGTTTCAATCGGATCTACTCTTTTGGAAAATGCGAACTAGGTGCACCTGCTCCGGCATGCGAACTAGGTTCAAAGGAACAGGTTCGGTTCAGAGCAACCATCTCTACATATAACTGCTGTAAATTGGAAAAATGCTTGTTAAACACGCATAGCAAAAGAGGACGAATATATGCGCATATACAAAATAGTAGAACCTTTTATTATAAATTTGCAATACGATTCAGACACAGACACCGATTTGCAAGACGACTCAATCACAGATGATTTATGAAATGCGGTGACACAAAAATTTTATTGTGTATTATAAATAAATTAGCTTTATATATCTATGTGTATCCACTATACATGTTGCCACACGATTTGTAATTTTTTCTTTGTATATAATCCCAATGTACAGATATCTTTTATTATATACTTGAAATTAACAGCGTTTTATTATTATATTATAGGGCCCTAATTTATAGTCAATACGGCCCCTAGATCCATACGTTGCAAATAGGTAAACCGTACCCGTTCAATAAGGAGACCAGGTAAATAATTATCATCACAGAAGGTGGTGCAATAAAGCATTAAAGTCGTTCAAAGTTATATTCTTATAATTTGAAATAAACTATACAAATATATATTGACAAATACATTAATTATATTAATGCCAATAAACTGTATTATATTAAGGAAGATATACTTGTATCATAACTCTCCTAATAAAATGCTCATATATATATATATCATAAACTTCAATGATTAATATTTTCAATATTGATTATTTAAAACAAACCTGTTGCCGATTTTCAATTTTTCAGAATACACTCCTGATAAACTATGTATTTCTAAATGTTTTATGGCCCACAGGTAATCTCACAGCAGGAACTGCTTATAATCCACTTAGTGTTAATTGCAGCCGGTTTAAAATATTTTGAATCTTACCATACTAGTCATTATATTATGAGAATTTAGTTAACAAGAAAAACGATGCAATTACTCTATTATAGTGCTTACAAAATGAAACTAGGTATTGAAGATATATAATTTAAACGCTTAAAATTCCAAAAATACATCAAGAAAATGTTTGTGAAAATTATACAAAATAAGAATAAAAATATATTGTAAGTTTGATTATTAAAAAAATATAAAAAGCAATAAATTAATCAGCTCTCTTTAATCAATAGAAATTTTACGTACTGTAAAAAGACTGTGGCTTGAAATCTGAAAGTATTATCCCACTGGTAATTTGGTGAAGAGTATACCTTTAAAGGTCGTATCTTAGCCAAGGACGCTACGTTTAACAGTGTTTTTCAAACTGTTTTACTGAATATAACAACTTTGTTGCCGAAATACGTGTTTACAGCTAAGTGATTTATATTGTGATTAGGTATTTTTCTTGTTTCTGTGTGTTCCATACTCATCCTCATTTTGAAATTGTTAAAACTACAAAAGTAATTGTTGCAACACTATTGTCTCTTATTAACTTGTTAACGACTTGGTTGTAGCATTATTAAGAATGAACAATAGTCTTGTGATCTCTAATGGTATTCACAATATCTAGTGTATTGCCTATTTGGAATATTAGTAAATTAGATCGAAGCGAGCTTATGAGCTTTGGTCATCAACTTTCGAATCCTTTGAATTATTAAAATATGAAATTAATTCGCTTTTAAACTTCAAATACATAATCCAAAATATGCTTTATTTTAGTTTTTGTAAAGTAATTCTGAGAAGCAATAAATCCTTTCTCTTATTAGGAAGTTTTCATTATCTTCAAGAGCTCTAGCTCAAAATCCAGTCATTAAATGGTAGTTATTAAAATCATATATTTACGTAAGGATTAGTAGAACTTGGAATTAATTTGATAGGTTTTATTTTTGTTTTTATTCTTATTTTATATAGCGTTGCTCTTTAATTTCTATTTATATTATTTTTCCAAAATTTTAATTATATTTATTTATTCATACCAAAAATTAAAAAATTAAGTTATTGTTAAGTAAGGATAAAAATAAATAAATTAAAACAAAAAATGTGATACATGAGTTACATGATGGATTAAATGAATATATCTAAAGGATTAAATTCAGAAGCACTAATGACTGGTGTAAAGGATTATACCGATAGTCAGTCTTATGAAACGATATGTAGAATTCATTATACAGGCGAGAGTTAAAAGTTGGAACGCGAAAATTTACATATGCTAATAAATTAGGGCAATCAGAACAATTATAAATAAACGATATACGTTTGTGGACAATCAAACAAGGTCGAGATTCAAGAGATTTTATTAAGTTAGATGATCCTTATTAATATGTATAACGTATCGACAAATATACCGTTGACTATATAAGCGGCGAATAGTTTAACCCAACCCAAGTACCTGGAATTTTGGCTGTAGTCGGCATACAGATAGCCACACACAGAACCGTTTTCAAACATACATATTGCCACTATTTTATAAAATTTAAGAAATAGAAATATATAATATATAATTTGATATTTACTAATCATTTCAAATATTTGTGGAATTTGATTACGTGCAGGCATACTCTGCCGTTTTATTAAATGAAACTATTACTTAACGACTTTGTGATACAACAAATTTAATCTAAGACCGATTTTGGTACTCTAATGTCTCTCTTTCTGTTCGGGTTAGACCTCATGATTACGGTGCAATGAATAGGATTTAAATTTTACTTAGTCAACGGAATATTTCCGGATGAACTGAAACTTGAAAATTTCCTTTGTTTGCGTTCCACTCTGTTAATATGAGCTATTGAGTAGGGAGGTCAAATAACACAATACTATTCAAGTATTTGTCTAACTATGGAATTAAACAAGGTAATAATTCCAAACAAAAAAAGCATATTGATGTGTAAACGCATCAAATGTATATAAACTAATCTATATTTGCACACATTAATATACACAACGTATTTAACCAATGGTCACTTCAACTGCAGGCACATGAGTTTCGATCTAGTGATCTCATCAGTGCAGATTCACGAAGTGACGTCTTAAGATTCAGTTCTGTAATAATAATAATCTTGATCGGCACATATTGCTCACTAGATGTCTCTACCGTTAATTTTTCCATAATTTGCAGAAGGCTTACAACTTCTTTTAATAATTCTACCTCAGCGACATGCAGCTTAGATGGAGAGTTTGGTTTACTTAGCAATACGTTATTCACTATTGTAATAAATACGGTTGAGGGAAAACCAAACACGAGAATCGAACTAATTCTCACTTGTCTTTGCGTAAAGTACAATGAGTATGAATATAAAAATATATTCTAGCCTTACTATATCACAATATATATTACGGGGATTCACTTACTATAAAAATTTAAAAACTCCAAACACTTAAAGAAAACATCTTTACTTTAAAGTTCAACCAAGTGCCAATGGTTAAACCATTCGCCACTAGATAGCAGCACTAAAGAATAAGCCCCATTTTAAAGAAAATATTGAGGTAGGTATATTTTGGGGTACATTGAAATTTAATCGAAATATCGATATATCGTAGGCTGTAGACATCGATGTTAAAAGCGATATTTTGGTTTCAATATATCGATGGTTTCAGAATCAATATATCTTTGCCATCCCTATACATATCTAATGATTCTAATATTTAACAGATGTTATTCTGTTTGATACTTCACGGAAGACACTTAAAACAGTAAGTGTTTGAGCACGTTTTATAATTTACTTCTTAGTACATATTTTATCTGACAACTTTTAATAAGCGCCCGCCTTTGGTTGTTGGCGCAATATAACTGCTCTAATGATAACCGAGCGCCACTAATATAATAAAGAGAGAGTTTAGGAATTAGTCGTGTATGTTCGACCCGATCGAAAACTTTGCGAAAATCCAGGTAAAGTGTGTTTACCAAATTCTAGTGAATTACTTACAAAATTAGGAAACTTGTTAGGTTACTATGGCCAAAGCGTGCTTTTTTGAATAAATATTATACTTTTGTTATACGAGGCACAAGCTGAAATGATTTAGAATAAAAAACACAGTTAATATTTACTAAGATTTCATTTTAAATAAGCTCAAAGTAATGCCCTACAGCAATGATATTCTTGACTATTCTTTCTTTGAACTGTTTAAAAGTTCTCAACCAATCATCTTTCGGAATAACTTCAAAATAAGCGTGAACTGCGATACTAATCTCTTCTTCAGACGAAAACTTTCTACCCCGCAAATTTCGTTTAAGCCAAAAAATACCCAAAAGTCACACATTGCTAAATCAGGTGAATAGATCGGATGTTCTATTACTTTTATATTTTCTCCAGACAAAAACTGGAGAGTTAAAACTGCCGTTTGGGACGATGCACTATTATGGTGGAGCATAATTCCCTTGTCTGGAACTCTACTGAACACTTCAGACAAACATTTTCAGTGTACCACTTAGATGAAACTGTCTTTTATCCACATAGCTTAATTGCATTTACTAAGCCCATACTTCTGAAGAATACCGCATACATAATCTTTCGCGTTCAAATTCCTTATGCCATCAGTTCACTAAAAACTGAAGTTCTCTTTGATCTCATAAGCGCTTAAACCTCTTTTAAAATCATAATAAATCATGATTCGAAAGTGCTCTCTACTTAATTTAATTTTCTTTTACTTTTAAAAAATAAGCAATCTAAGTTATAATGGACGTAACTTCAACAACAAAACATCAAGTGACAGAAAGAGTTCCTCCAAACAATCACGGTATGATTGTTTTTCACAGTTCACTAGATTTTCTTATTATCAATAAATTCAGTTTATCCCTCGTATATATTTTAATTATATTATCAATAGTTTGCTTGCATCTTTTCTTTGACTAATTCAAATTCACTTAGAATTATTTATAATTTAAATTACAAGGCGTTTTATTGCCTTCTATGATTACTGGTGAAGAATTTTAAAGAAGTGTGAATAAATATAAATAAATTAAGTCAAGGTGTATATTTATTGTACAAATTCTTGATTATGCGTCAGTTTTATGATTTACATAAACTTTTGTAACTGTATAAAATATTTCTTGCTTTTAATAAATTTCCTTCTTTGTTTTCGTTTTGTAAAGTCATTATACTTTATGGCTAGGTACCTGTATAGCTATGTGAACTGTCCATCGTTTTGTAGCCGTATTCACACTTCGGTATAGTTTATGCTGCATTGCTTCCGATTGCTTCCGTTTTACATTAGCGTTCGTATGTGAGAGCCATTCATTGTAGTTCACCGTTTCTAAACACTGCGCTCAATATTTTCGCCTACCACGATTAAATAAGAATTATGTAAAAATAGAAATAAACCCATTTTTAAAAATATTTAGCAATTAGTTATATACAATTATAGGAATATTTCTTATGCGTAAATTATGCGGGATAAAAACATATTAAATATAATAAATATAATGATAAATTGGTCACTATTTCAAAATATAGTTTGAGAAACACTAAAATCGTTCATTATTAAATTTGTAATATACGTAATATACAAGGTTACATAAATATATAAATGTCAGTAGATGTCAGTTTTTTGTAAGTTCTCTGAATTGCGATGGAATTCGGAATGAATTAACTTTGCGAAATTGCGATAATATAATTAAAAAAAGTGTTCTTTACGGATGAAACAGGCGTAACTTAAAAGATATAATTATTTGTGCAGTGTACTGGAGGTCATCAAAATTTTGTAGCGTAATTCGGCTCTGCGATTAAGGGACTAATCAATTTTTGACGCAATTCAGATTCAGCGTCTAAAATAACCTATACCTATTGAAATCCTCTCCTTCTTATTTATAGATTAGAGATTTTGTATAACACTACCCTTTACTTGATAAAACTCTAATAACAACATTAACACAAACACGAATTTCACTTGCATATTTACATATTGAGCGAGACACAAAATTTGTATCCTAGGTAGGCCATGAATCACTGAGATAGATATATAAGTCACGTCTGAGCTTAGAGAACTGACGAAGTGACATTTGTAAATAATAATAATAAGTCAAATTGACAACTAATAGTACGAAATGTAGGTTAGATCACTTAATCAATCTAAGACATAACTTATTTAATCCATGGCGTACTCTGAAACTTTTTTTGTGTATCACTCCTTAGTATAACAATACAATTTCGCCACAACAATGTCTTCATCAGATATTTAAGTATCTGGAATTTAAAGTGAATACTAACTTACTGACCACGTACAAATTTCAAGCACTATCTGCTTGAAGGGATTTACGTGATAAATTTCTACTGCTGTTAATTCACAACAAGATTAATTGTCCTACACTTTTGAATTATTTTGATTTTAATGTTCCTCCAACACACGCTTCGATACAAATTTTAAGGTGCCCATGGCCGGGATCAATGTTCTAATAAAGTCAGCGGTAACCAATATGTCAAGGAATTTTGATAACTTCTTCAAAGATTTACGCGAATATGAGAATGTAAATTATACAGATGTCTGTAAAAGATCTTAACAGAAACTTACTACTTATTCCTTACACCAAGATAAGCTGATTTAAGACAACTTACCTTAGTAAAAAGTTGCTTTGTTTAGGCACTATACGGCGCTAACGTTACAATTCTGAAATCGTTGTTTTATTGTAAATATGAAACTGCTTATGCGATTTTGTTAAAATTTCGTACATTGACATAGTTTTAGGAGACAAAAGAACCCATACTCAAATTGTGAGTGTCATTCCATATGTGTAGAACTTTTTTTTTTTTATAATTGCACATTTCAAATTTCTACGTCAATGGAAGAAGAGGGTTTTAAGTATAAAATTTAGATTGTATAACTTATTTACTACAGAAAAGGTACTCTTTGTAAAACTCGATTACTGTTAGGGTTTTTGTGAAATTTATATTTTAATAATTCAAAGTAACAGTTAACTGAAAAATTATGTTACTAAAATATGCAAATAAATAATAAAGACGTCATGGAAATTATTGAAAGTGTCCACTTGCACGTATAGAAAGATTGCATCTTGAATACGTTGCCACAGTAGTTGTTATTAGCTACATGTATCATGTAAACCGTGCACTATAGATGTCCCCATAAAACAAAACACGGGATTAAGTCTGGTGAACGTGGTGTCTTTATCTCTACCTATCAGTTTATTTGGAAAGTGTTGGTTTAAGTGGTTTCGAAGATCTAATAAAAAATGCGGTCAATCTCCATCGTGCATAACCACATATCTCTCCGAAGTTATATAGGTAAATCCCTCTACAAATCTAGCAACGTATATTGTAGATGTTGGAAATAAATGTCTCTCGTTAACTTCTGCGGTAGAATGAGAGGATCAACAATAACATTTCTAATTATTTCAGCCCATATATTAATTTTAAATTCGTGTTGAAAATGTTTTACCTTGTTCATTATGGTAACTACTACTCTTCTTCTTGTAAAACACGCTTCATCAGTGAACAAAATATTGTTGCCAAAGTATAAATCTCTTTCTCAATTTTATGGTATGGATATAGAAAATATTCTTTAATTACTTTATGAACGACATCTTTACATACTCCTAGTTCCCTACCTGTTCGTCTAGTGCTTAATTCTGGATCTTTTTCAATACGTTCTAAAATTTCTTCTTCAACTTCAGAAACTCTTACAAAACGTTGCCTTCCATAATCATCGGTTTCAGGAGCAAAGCGACCGGTCTACCGAAGAGGTTTCTCAACAGCAGCAAACGTTGAATGGCTTGCTATACGACGATTTGGAAACCTTTCAGAGTACACCCTGAAACACTCTGACAATATCCGTATACCAATAACATATCGTTATACTCTGCATTGGTATATTGTACGCCCATGATAAATTTGGAAAATTTAAGTTATTTAAATTATTAAAGCAGATAAGAAACTTTTAAAACAATACAAATTGTTCGCGTGAAGGCAAGCAATGTATTGGGTACTACCACAAATAAGTTATAACATAGCTGAAGGGAATACGAAACCTGGAACGGCATTTTATTTGAAATGGAGCCTTGATGAAATCCTACGACACGCACAGAGTGCCCGCCAATCATGTGGCATAACGATGTACTCCCTTTCTCCACAGCAGAGCTCTATTTATCTTAAAATTTGTAATAAAACGCTTAGCATGGACGCAACCTGCGTGATTTTATGTTTTTGTACGGCATTGTAAGGAACTTATATGTGACACTACGTATTTCAAAATATATTGCGGACAAAAAAATAGCTAAAGACGGAAAACAAATTTGTAAGGCGCCGATACAAACAAACATGTTCGTAAAAAGGTGTATGTAAATTATATCGGATACAAATTAAATTGCCGTTAAGTAACTTTACTTTTTTTTTTAATACTGGGAATTACTAAAATACAATTTTCACAAAAACCATGATAGTAATCTAGTCTTACAAAGAGTAACTTTTTTGTAGAAAATAAGTTACATAATCTAAATTTTATACTTAAACCCCTCTTCCTCCATTGGCATAGAAATTTGAAATGCGCAATTATAAAAAAAAAACAAGTTCTACGTCTATGCAATTATATTACTCAAAATTTTGATTTCGGTTTTATTGGCTCATAAATCTATGTCCACATTTATAATATAAAAAACGATTTCAGAATTCTAACTTCAGCGGCATATTACGCCCAAACTTACTAAAGTAAGTTGTCCTAAATCGGCGTATTTTGGTGTAAGGAATATAGTAGGTTTTTGTAAAGATCTTTTACAAGCGCGTTGTATATTACGGCTGGAACGTTTACACCTACTATTTAATAATTTATTTGAAATCACAATCTGATGTCACTCATAATGTAATGCATACTTTCGTTGCTTCTAAGTCGTTAATTTTCTTTTTAAATAGTTAATTGACGAAGGAGATACTTGTTGAAACTTCATTATAACGCTAAGAAATAAGTAATTAAACTTCTAGTTTCAAAAATTATTTTATTGTAAATACCACTACAATATTGTTTCGCCATACAATGGCTTCATCAGGTGGATGAAATACTGAATACGTACAATACAAGTTTGAATATTTATGTGAAAATTATTGGGGAAATGGTGGTGGAAAAATTTTTACAATTTAAATTTAGTAGAGGGGAGTTGTTTAAATCTAGTTGGTCATTTAAAGCTAATCCTAAACTATTGTATCTATTAATTTCTAAGTTTTCTAACAGGTTAAATTTTTTACTTTTCTCCTGAATGTGTACAATTTTGAAATCTATATTAAATCTATGATTGATATCTATACAATAACTTGCGAAAGTTGAATCTGTTTTCTTTTCTTTATGGCTTCTCTCGTGTTCTTTCATCCTAATTTTGAATGTCCTCCCCGTTTGTCCTATCTATACCTTATTACAATCTTCGCATGTTAACTTATATACACCAGAGTTTGATTCTTTGTCTATTTTATCTTTGTTGTTTTTAATAATATTCTGTATAGTATTTTCTGATAGTATTTAAATGATATATGTTCGTTATTAAGTTTTTTAATGAAAGTACCAATTTTTTCCGAAATTCTTCATAAGCAAGTGATTGAATTATAGGAATTAATTATCTTGTATTTTAATTTTGGATAAACTAAGGAAAGGGTTTTAGACTTTTGTTGGCTATTTAGGATGTTATTGACAATATTTATAGAGTAACCATTGTTTAATGCTATTGTGTATATTCTATTTAGTTCAAGGTCGAACCTTGAGCAAACCTTGAGCAACCTATGAACAAAAGTAATTTCGACCTTGAACTAAATAGAATATACACAATAGCATTAAACAATGGTTACTCTATAAATATTGTCAATAACATCCTAAATAGCCAACAAAAATCTAAAACCCTTTCCTTAGTTTATCCAAAATTAAAATACAAGATAATTAATTCCTATAATTCAATCACTTACTTAGGAAGAATTTTGGAAAAAATTGATACTTTCATTAAAAAACTTAATAACGAACATATATCATTTAAAACAGACAATACTATACAGAACATTATTAAAAACAACAAAGATAAAATAGACAAAGAATCAAACTCTGGTGTATATAAGTTAACATGCGAAGATTGTAATAAGGTATACATAGGACAAACGGGGAGGACATTTAAAATTAGGATGAAAGAACACGAGAGAAGCCATAAAGAAAAGAAAACAGATTCAACTTTCGCAAGTTATTGTATAGATATCAATCATAGATTTAATATAGATTTCAAAATTTTACACATTCAGGAGAAAAGTAAAAAACTTAACCTGTTAGAAAACTTAGAAATTAATAGATACAATAGTTTAGGATTAGCTTTAAATTACCAACTAGATTTAAACAACTCCACTCTACTAAATTTAAGATTGTAAAAATTTTTCCACCACCATTTCACCAATAATTTTCACATAAATATTCAAACTTGTATTGTACATATTCAGTATTTCATCCAACTGATGAAGCCATTGTATGGCGAAACAATATTGTAGTGGTATTTACAATAAAATAATTTTTGAAACTAGAAGTTTAATTACTTATTTCTTAGCGTTATTTTCTTTTTAGTTTAGATATTTATTGTTTCTGTTTGCTTATACTATACTCTATTTTTAAAGTAGAGAGACGAATTTCTGAACAGACCACTTTGACAGTGAAATCTCATTGGTTGAAAGCTAGGCCAAATTTCTTTCAACCAATGAGATTTCACTGTCAAAGTGGTCTGTTCAGAAATTCGTCTCTCTACTTTAAAAATAGAGTATAGTTTGCTTTTGTCGTAGTGATTTGTATATTTACAAAAATTATAATAGTAATTCTTCTTTTGTATTAATGAACAATAATCATAAATTATTATTATTATTACACCTGCAAGTTTAATTCCATTTTTCGTTTTGATTTTTTGGCTTTCTCCTAAAAGAATTTTATCCATTTATTTCTCATTTGTAACATAAAGAAATGTATCGCATCCATTATGGAAATTATTTGATCTGTAGGCATTTCTTACTCAATTACGGAAGTTTTATGCAAATTTAATTTCGATCCAGACCGGTGTAATCTTCAGTCCCATGTTGTACTTCCACGGTGGACAACTAATGAGACGAAAATTTCAAAAATTTGCAGTATATGGTGTTGTAATTGCTTTCCCACAGAAATTCAAACGTAGCATTGCAACTTCTCCAGACATACTAAACGAAGTTAATAAATTACTTAAACTATGTTGTATTAAGATCAACACTATTAATTCTACATCGAAATAAAGTATCTAGGTATGCACCTTGACAGAGGGCTAAAGTGGCGTAAATACATATGGTATAAGCCGCTCTATGTTGGTCACGTTCATCGCAAAATGTTATGTTATGTTAATCGTCGACTAATTGTTGAAAATAAGGTATTGCTCTGTGAAACCTATGTGGACCTATAGTATTCATCTGTTGGGTCTGGCCAGTGATTTTAGCATAATAAAACTTTAGTGTTTCCAACCAAAGACACTTAGGAAGATTTGCAACGCACTCCGGTTTGTTCCAAATCATATTATTCATCGCGGATTGAGGATACTTACAGTCAAGAAGAAAATCGCCTAGCACGGTCCTCGATATCACGTTCATCTCAGTATTCATTCTAATTTGCTCGCTGTGAATCTTTTATCTTCCTACAAAAGTAAAGTTTAAGCGACACTATCCTTCCAATTTACCCTGCAAAGTTTAGTGCAGTGTTCGCGCTGGTATTCAAATTATTAAACATATAATGTACAAATTATTATTATTATTGGAAAGGATTGCTAACGGCCGAACTTCAATTATGTTACTGTATTTATATTTATTTTACTTATTGTCTTCCTGGGGCAGATGTAAAAATTGAAAGATGTCAAAAAATGCATTTCTTTCTGTACGTAAATGTTTATCATAGTCTATTTTCAAATACTTTGAACTTTAACCCTAATTAATTTAAAACTTCTAAAGTCTAAAGTATTTTCAAAATAATATCACGTCCTTATTTATTTATAATTAAATTAAAATATCGCCAACATCGGAAAATTATTATTAATGTTTGCGACAAATCATAGATGTCGCCATTTAAAATATAACGGACTCACACAAAATCTTAATCTCCTGTACGGTATTTTCTATAACTAATCTTTCGAACTTGTCGAAGTATATTTTTTTTTGTATGCACACATAAAATGCCGAAGTACGTACGAGCAAAATTTCCGTCACTATTAATCAAAACTGTCAATCAAAGCATTATATTAAAAAACAACACAGTCTGTAGGTCAACTATAACGTTTTTAGGCCAAAAGGCCAGCAAGCGCTTAACGTCGTAATATAGACGGCTAATGCGAAAGCGGTTTGAGACTCGCCATTGGCCGCACTAGCAACATGACCTGCTTTTTGGTCCACCATGAGTTGGTAATACTAGCGTAGCCGACGAATATCTATATCTATTATCGTCAATTAGCTTCTTCATGTGCAATTATAAGTAGTATCGGGCATGTCACTTACAATGCAGCACGGAAAAGCAATACGGAGACCTTTTGGACTCCTATCGGACTCGTGACTCATGCGTTAAGTTATAATGTTTACAATATAAAATTAGGAGAATATACATTACGTTATTGTAATTCTTAATTTACATCCTAGATTTTTCTTAAATATCTTTAATAAAATTAAGGAAAATTGTAATAACTGAAGAAAACTATTTGAATTATTTTAAATAGTGAAATATATTGGTGTAAATAAGAAATAAGTATTTAAAATTTCTTTTATTTGTTTTCTTTTATGTAAATTTTGCGTGCCAAGGCTTAATTCGGAAATTCTATAATTTTTGTTTTACTTCAAATACAAGGCCAAACAATTATTTCAAAAATCTGTATGCGATATGTACGCAAGTCTTGAACTAAGTATGTATTATCTTAAAATTGTACCGTTTTTATGGGTGTTGTAAAAGACACACTCAGTAATTAACACATTTTCTGATACCAACAAAAGTATAGTTTATTTCAAATTATAAGAATATAACTTTGAACGGCTCTAATGCTTTTGTTTCACCACCTGCGGCAATAACTACCTGGCCGCTCAATACGATTATCTTTTACGCAAACAAACTGCTGAGGCCCGTAATGACAAAATTTAAGTAAATTGTAATTACTGCAATTTAGATGAAATAAAATTTAATAATAATATAAGTACCAACAGTTGTTAATTTGAATATATAGTTATTATATATAGTTAAATAGTCATTAAATTACAATTTAGATGAAATAAGTGCTTATATTTATTAAACAAAATTTAAGTAAATGTAGTTAGGAGAGTTGGTATATATTACATCTAATATTGAGTCTATTTATCATTTATTGTTAATCTTTACTGCTGTATACATATTTTATTTTTCTCTCTTTACTTAACGAACATGTGGCGACCTTTTGCTGAAAGTGTTAGTGATTATGATGTGGATAGTGATAATACTGTTGGAGCATGACAGAGAAAGCATATATCAGAAGATGCAAAACAGATAATTTTCAATGTCTATCATACCCTGATGGAAGAAAATAACGAACTACAAACCCAGAACATTCAACGAACGTCGCAATTAACCAAGGTGCCTTTTGGAACAATATATAAAATAATTAAGAATAACGCAGGGCCTCGAAAGCAAAGAAGTGACAAAGGAGCACCGAGAAAAATTGAAGAGTATGAAATTGATACTATTAGGCAGCAAGTATACTCCTTCTACAGTGGAAATGTTGTATCTACACTTGACTGCTTAGATAAAAGATTCATTGATGAGCCTATAAATATTCAGTATTCTAAAGCAACCTTGTGGCGGACGCTAAAGAAAGCTGGTTTTAAGTTTGGCACTATAGACAAACGTCGCACAATTATGGAAAGCCCGGGGTTACAGAAACTTTTTCATATGTTATTTAGACAAGAGGTGGTATGACACCCATGACACAATTTGCAAAGGTTGGGTAGATAATTCAAGTATGTGTCAGTTGGGCGCGCCAGTTTCGAGAGGGAAGAGAATAATCATTCTTCATGCTGGGTCAGAAAAAGGATGGATCGGACAGCCGCTATTATCTGCTAAAAATGTTAAATACTCAAATTTAGATTACAATGAAGATATGACCTCATCTTTATTTGAAGAATGGTTTTGTGACACTTTGCTGCCAAATTTACCAAAAGATAGTGTGATAGTGATGGACAACACTCCGTACCATTCACGACAGCAAACCAAAGTTCCTACAAAATGTAATAATAAGAAAGAAATTAAAACATTTTTAGAAGCAAATGATTTATATTTTGAGATCATTATACAAAAAACCAATTAATAGAGGTGATGAAGACAAAAGAATATTTAAAGGATTATTATGTGGATAACAAAACCAAAGAAGCAGGACATACAATTTTGCGTTTACCACCATACCATTGCATTTTCAATCCCATTGAATTGATACGGGCCCAACTGAAAAATACCATAAGACGAACAAATCAAACACCGAAATTTAGTGAAAACAGTGTAACACACATAAAAAATGCTATTGAACATATAACTGCTGTAGATTGGAAAAATGCTGTTAAACACGCAATAGCAAAAGAGGACGAATATATGCGCATGTACAAAATAGTAGCACCTTTGATTATAAATTTGCAATACGATTCAGCAGACACAGACACCGATTTGCAAGACGACTCAATCACAGATGATTTATGAAATGCGGTGACACATAAAAATTTTATTGTGTATTACAAATAAATTAGCTTTATATATCTATATGTATCCACTACACATGTTGCCACACGATTTGTAATTTTTTCTTTGTATATAAACCCAATGTACAGATATTTTTTATTATATACTTGAAGTGAACAGCGTTTTATTATTATACTATAGGGCCCTAATTTATAGTCAATACGGCCCCTAGATTCATACGTTGCAAATATGTAAACCGAACCCGTTCAATAAGGAGACCAGGTATAATAATTATCATCACAGAAGGTGGTGCAATAAAAGCATTAGAGCCGTTCGAAGTTATATTCTTATAATTTGAAATAAACTATATTTTTAAATTTCAAGAGATTGTTACCATTTACCACTACCGAGAATGTAAATTATTGGTATAAATACTCGTAATAAAAATATATGTTAAATATACAATCTGCTAAATAAAGGTTGTCGAATATTTTACCCAATTCTAGTACTGGTGGAAACCAACAAAAATGTCTGTGTCAGCATGGATCCGCAACTCAACTGTTGGTCAGCGTATGGCCGATTTTCTTTTTTAAAACAAAAAAAAATTGATGTTTGAGTTTTGAGAGTGGCTGCTTTCGTGAAACAACTTATTGTGACTTAAAATTAATACTCAGACATTTGTGACCAGATCACTTATCATTAGCGTAATCTTTTTTTCGAATCGCAAATTATGCCTGATTATGCAAATGCTGATATGGTCGACATGCATTTTATGTACGGTCCCATTTCCGAATCGGTTGTTATTGAATATCAAGACTTTATAACCAGCTGCCTGAAACTGTTTCAATTAAAACTAATGGAGATTCTGGTAGACCTAGATCAGTTTCTACTTCCGCAGTCGAACTTGATATTTTGGGATGAGTAGAAGACAACATAAATATTAGCACTTAAAGGTTTGCCACAAGACTGAACGTCAGCTATTCCCTGATTTGAAGAATTCTGTGCGAACAGCGGAAACATTCGACACGAACAATTTGTTGTTCCTCTTGATCCTCTTTTTTGTTTTTTCTTTCCTATTTTGAAACAAAAGAAAACTTATTGTAATCATTAAACTATAATATTAAAATACTTCATATTTACATTTCGACTGAAATAAAAACTTCTGCAAAAACTGTTAAGTATTATTACTTTAGATCTTCATAAAGTTCGCTAAAACATTGCTTTTATTGGAACATGACTAGACTAAATCCTTCACTTTTATCATAACATAAATCCAACATTCTTTCTACGAGGGTTTTCTTTTATATTTTGCACAATGAACTGGAATAAAACAGTAGATAGCTTTTAAAGACTTTATTGTTTCTCGAAGTATTTTCGACAGGCAGTTATTCCACTCGTTTGTTGGTACATTTAAAATTGCGTTTCTGAAAGCATCGACTGCTCCTTCGGACGATTGGAATCGTTGACCACGCAGTTCGTCCTTGATTTTCGGAAAGGTAAAGACTCGTTGGGACTTATGTCGAGACTGTACGGAGGATGGTCAAACAATTCGACGTTTTATTGCGTTAAAAATTCAATTGTCATACGAGCTGTGTGCAAACTTGCATTGTCTTGGTGAAGGATGATTCATCGTTGTGGATTGGTATCTCAGAGCTCAGCGATAACTTGCGGCAAATAAATGGTTGTATACCAATCAACAATAACAGTTCTTTGATCTTGTAGATAAATTGTTGCTACATGAACTGCTTTCGAGACAAATATCGTGTCCATTTTTTTGAAACACTTCCAGAACGGATGACTGTTGTAGGCTTTTCTTCACCTTGGAACAGCGAAACAGACGACTAGCGTTTATTTTCTGGCTCATATGAGTAAATCAAGGATTCGTCCCTACTCATAATGTACATGTTTTTAGAGATTCCTGCGTTGAAGCGGTATAGAGTTTTTTGACTCCAATTCACACTAGCTGTTTTCTGTTCCTCAGTCAACAGATGCGGTGGTATCCAACGGGAAACTAATTTTTTACTCACAATTATTCATGCAAAATTTTTTGAATGTAGATCTTTAAAATTCCCAATAATGTCTAACTTTCGCGATATGTTACATGTCGATCTTTATTGATGAGCTTGCGCACAGCATCGACATTTTCCTGAGTGGCTTCCATTTTTGGTGCACCTGCTCTTGAATCGTCGCTAAGACTTATCCGTCCATGTTTAAATTCTCCATGCCAACGAGAAATTGTTGACTGATGTGGTGCTTCATTACCGAAAACAGAAACCAACTCGGCGAGGCATTATTGTTGAGATAATTGTCTTCGAAAATCATCAAAAATTATTGCGCGAAAATTTTCATGGTTTAAATCTATTTTTCCACTAACTTGTCAACTTTGACAGCTCGTTGTAGCTACAACATTAGATACACGTATCGCAATGAAACTTTAGATATAGGCTAACTAAAGATGGAGGTTAATTTTTAATACTGACATTTGATTAATGGCGCCCTCTATGTTCCAATATACAAAACTGGAGCATAAAATACATCCCTTGTATTGTCTATAAAAACCGAATACAACAAAACAAATATAATA
Organism: Melolontha melolontha; assembly: GCA_935421215.2. NCBI lineage: Eukaryota > Metazoa > Arthropoda > Insecta > Coleoptera > Scarabaeidae > Melolontha > Melolontha melolontha. The sequence goes on along the minus strand of OW285237.1, from coordinate 157,724,575 downwards.
TTTTATTGTATACATTTTTAAGTGGTTTTCAGTTCTGATAAGTTTGTAATTCTATAACGTTATGTACATGAAAAATATTAAGTTTTGACATCATTACCACCAAAAAAGCTTACAAGCGCGTTTTCGTGTTAAAATCCGCCTCCTTATGGGCCATTCCAGATTTTTTTTCATAAATCACTTTATTTGTCTAATATAGCTGTATAACATATTCGGTTAACAGTTTAACTCCTCAAAAGATAGTCTATGAAAATTATCTTAATCGAATCCCAAAAAATAGTCTATGAAAATTATCTTCATCGAATCCCAAAAAATTATAGCCACTGTTAAGATTGCCGCTTGGGTTCAGAAGTGTTGTAACGAAGTCAAATTTAATCAATCGTAACAAACTTTCGCAAATATAGTTTGCTTTTTATTTAACAGCTTCAAATTTTCGCTTGACAGTTCGCATTCTTACAAGTTTTTGATTACAATTTTAAATTTGAGGCTTCAATTCTGCTGACATCTTGGACAACCCAATTCAACATTTAAAATGTGATATGCGTTCCTTCGATATGGTCACAATGTTAGCTATCTCATTGATGTCAATTCTTCAGTAATTCAAAACAATACCATCAATATCATTGATAATTTAGGAAGTTTTTTCAGTTCAGATGGTTCTGGTCGCACACCATTTTAATGCTGATATCATCACGTTCAAATTGCATAAACTTGTATAATAATAAGTGTTATCAAGAAAATAATTTACTTTTTCTATTTCAAAAACTTGTACTTTTGTAGCTAACTTTATTACAAAATAAATAGTTTAATAAATCTAAATTATAGATTTATCGGCGAATAAATTAATTAATATAGATTGAAAAGCTGAGAAAATTGTTGTGCTCTTTATAAAAAAAATGAATTAACTCGGTAATATATTAAATAATTTTTGAAAATTTTCAAATTATATGCCCGAAGGTAATTAAGTTTTATTACTCACACATTACAGTTTCCTTTCATTCTTAGAACAAAAACTATAAACTGTGTAAGTGTTCTAATTATAATTAAAATTTAATTTTCGCATTAAATAAAATTATTTGTATACAGCACGATGCCTACGATGGATGGTATTAATTAAATTTTATTACATTTTATAAAAAATTGCGTTTATTGAGACAGTTACTAAGAATTAATTGGAACACTCCGGAAGTGCAAATATAATAAATTAATTAGAACATTAATATTGTGTTTTTTAATTTATCATTAACGATAATAAACTTGAATGATATTTTTATATCTTTACGAATATCTTCAAGTTATTCAATGTATTGGTCTTTAAAATTTTTTTCAAAGAAAGTTATTATTAACCTTATGGACCTTTGCTTCAACAGAATACTAGTCAAAGTTATATTCACACTATATAATTTGGTTCAAGACATTATATCAACATTTTTAACAAATTTATCTTATTGGTTACAAAATAATTTCTTTTTTTTGTTTTAGCCGAGAGAGTATATAGAAATATATAGTTAGCATTGAAGGTTTCTGATACTCAAGATTTGAATACGGTTACTAGTGTTATAAGTATAACTATGGCATTTTATAAACGAGTTGTCAAAAGTTTGGCATTCACAATGTCTAATAAAGAGCTGGATGTTGAAAAAAACAAGTTTCAGTCAGTTATTAAGTATTGACTTTTGAAAAGGTTATCAGGCAAAGAAATTTTTGGTGGTATGACCTTAAATGAGGCACTATTAAAAACTTAATTGCGGACTTTAAGATTTTAGCACCGTTCTGGAAGACTAATTTCTGTAACCAGTCCGAAAAACTTTGATTTTGTTCATGATATGATTGCAGAGGATAGATCAATTAATATCAATTATATTGCATAAGGATTACACCATTCCTATGAACATGACTTGCGTATGGGACAGCTTTCAGCGAAACGGATTCCGAGATGCTTGAATGCTGATAAGTAGCGCAGTCTATTAACAACGTCGAAGAAAATCTGCCGCAGTTTTAAACAAGATTCTTAAAATTTTTCGAAACGGTTTGTTCCTATGTACAAAACGTAGGTCTACTATGACAGAGGTTAAAGACCAAACCAAAGAGTGGAATTATTCTCCTTCAAACTATTATTTATTTCCAAATCTCAAAACACGTATGAAAGGTAAAAGACTTTCAACAAATAATGAAGTTATAAATGCCGTTGAGGAATGATTTCCAGACCCAGCTTTCTAAAGCTATCTGTTAGTAGACGTAAAATGGATACCACGCCGCAACAACACCATCCTCCAATCTGCTCCGCACACAAGTATAGAACACACTTAAAGTCAAAGTGTTGCCGTTCGTATTAAGAAACTCAAAGACTTCGAGGTAGCATTACAAACAGAAAAATTAAGGACAGTAAATTAAAGAGACACATTAAACAAAGTCCCCTCGTACTTTATTTAATTTCTATGAGAAATCCCCATTTGGTGGAAAGTGATACGGATTCGTCATCCTGGAATATGTCACAATGGCACAATTGTCAATATTTAACAAAATGTTTCCCATTACAACATTTGTGCACATTTATCCATTTAAAAGCAGTTCAGTGAAGTTAAACATAGAATGAGAAGCTACATTTTTTATAACTAATGCCACATCTAATAAATAGCGTGGATGGGAAATGTATATTCCCTTGAATATTTATTTTTTAAATTTTTTGTTTGCCGGGCGATTCACAGAATTAGACTAAGCTAGTTAAAAGCTTTTTGTGTTCAGTAATATATTAGCTCTTATTATTTCATGGCCTTAGTGGACGCCTGGAAACGGAATTTTATTGTAATCCAAACTTACTTGTGATGTTTCCTAGTTTGTCAATAATTTTCAAAGAAGCTGCAAATGGTATTTCACTCTTTATTTTATATGCAGTATAATTTCTGCAAAGAAATATTACTATCATTATTATTACTTATGAGTGTTTTTAATGATATTACATAGAAATGACCTACGGACAAGGAAAGTAAGACGTACAGTCGTGGCCAGATAAATGTAGTACAAGCTTTTCTTAATAAATTTTTATGGTGTAAGTTAGTATTTTGACAATTATATGTCAAATAATTTTAAATTTTATTAAACGTCAAACATATTTTTACGATGGCACGAAAGCTAACCGCAACTGATAAAGTTCGTATATTAATTAAATTACAAGAAGGGTACAGTATTAGGGAAGTTGCGCAGCAAATGCAGTTAAATAAAACCACCGTGATGAAGGTTAAGAATAGATGGGAGACTGATGTGAGCATAGACAGAAAGCCGGGTACTGGGCTTAAAGGAATTTCGACTGAACAGCAGAACCATAATCTAGTTCAACATCTCCGAGAACATCCTTTCGATTCAGTGAAAGTAGCAGTTGCGGAGACCATTTTTCCTGGTTTACGTAGAACTGCAAGCAGGAGAATAAGAGATAGCGACATAAGGTCGCGTGTTGCAGCCAAAAAAAATCAGGTTAGTGAAGAAAGGAAGCAAGCCAGGCTTTTGTTCGCATTAAATCATTTCAATCCACAAGTAATGGTTCTGTTCGTGTCTACAGACCTGGCGGTACAAGATACGACGAGCAATATATAGATAATTCAGATCGGCAAGGAAGATTCTCTATAAATATTTGGGGATGGATAAGTTACCACAATGTTGGAATGTGTCATGAGATTTACCCAGAATTATATTCATATTTTGGAAAATCTTATGTTACCATCAGTCCAACATGTGTATCCTGAAAACATTTTTATATATCAGCATGACAATTGCCCAGTTCATAGTGCAAACATAGTGTCGCGATGGATGGAAGAGCATGACATTGAGATTTTGCAATGGAGTGCCAAGAGTGCGGACATGAATCCAATGGAAAGCGTATGGGCTGAGATGACCAAAAGTATGTTACCTATAAGATTTCAAAATCAGGACCAATTGTGGGAAGCAATTCAAAATGCTTGGCAATCTCTCATTCTCAAACCAAATTACTTTAGAAGTTTGGTGGCTTCCATGCCTAGAAGGTTAAGGGCAGTAATTGATGCTGATGGCGGTCCAACAAGATATTAACTTTTTGTTAAAAATTTTTATTATTAAAGTTATTATTCGTATTCCTTAATTCAATTTGAAATTGAAATTTAACTTATTATTATACTTTTAACTTATATTTCTTAACTCAAACAATAATAAAGTAAATATGTTCCAGTATGATCTGACATTTGATTTTATTATGAAAAGTAGCTTAAGCTGAAGCTCGTCTTACAATAATAATATATCAAATTTATGACATATATGAAATTTAAGGTTGTACTACATTTATCTGGCCATGACTGTATGTTCATAATAATAATATAAAGGGTGCTGCATCTTGCGGTTAATTTTTGAACTAACGGTTAGTGCGCTGCTCATAGCTCTACTGTCATTTGTAAAGTGACAAAAATTCAGTATTATATTCCCGGTGAACGAAATGTGTCGATATACGCCTGATCAACGTTGAGAAATATTGAAAACTTATTTTCAAAGTAGTGAGTCAGTTGCCGAAACGTGCCGAAAATTGCGTACATAATTCGGTAGAAATGAAACTCCAACTGAGAACGGTGTAAGGAAATTTGTGAAGAAAGTTCGTTCGACTGGCATGCTAATAAACAATACGCATGTTTCGCATCGCCGTCCAGCTCATTCGATGGAAAATATTGCTGCTGTAGCTGAAACTCTGCGTTGACATCAACCCTCCACCCGCCATCGTTCATAAGAATTGAACATTAGCGATAGGACTGTGCGAAGAATTTTGCGCAAAGACTTCGGTATGAAGGCCTACAAAGTCCAATTGGTTCAAGAATTAAAGATAGTGGACCTTCTATTAAGTTTTCGTTTGACTGAATGGACCGCTAATTGGTTGAAAGAAGATGAGGAGTTTTACCAAAGAAACACCTTTTCGACGAAGCTCATTTTCGCCTCAGAAGTTATGCGAATAAGCAAAATTTTCCTATTTGAGGCACAGAAAATCCACACGTGACAATTAATATGCCAATGCACCCAAAACGAGTGACTGTATGGTGAGCAAGACTGCGCTAGAGGCATCATAGGGTGTGCTAGATGCATCATAGGGCCATTTTTCTTTGAAACCGAGCAAGAACCCGCACTAACAGTCAATGACGACCATTATCGTGTGATGTTAACTAACTTTTTATTCACTACGATTGAAGCGAAAGACTTTGGTGTTTGGTTTCAAAGGATGGTGCCACTACCCACGCAGCCAGCGCTACTATCGATGGTTTGCGTCCTATCTGCGAAAATCGCATTATCAGCCAATGGCGATGTCAACTGGCCGCCTAGGAGCTGCAATTTGACTACCTTGGATTATTATTTGTGGGGAACCGTCAAGGACAGATGTTATGTCGATCATCCAGAGATTATTGAGGCTTTGAAAAATGCAATTCAATTGGCTCTTAGTGAAATAAATGCTCAAACGACTGTAAATATACTAAAAAATTGGGTCGATATGATGGGCTACTGCAAAGCCCGCCAAGGCAGTCATTTAAATGAAATAATATTCCATTTTTAATCGAAAGGTGTACTCTCGAATATAAAGTATAAATCTTTTCAAAATATTTGTTGCATTTTTATTTAATATGCATTTTTAAAAAGAACTAACAGTTGCCACACCCGTTACAAAGAAAGAGGTATAAAACAATAAAATGTCGCTCGCACCAAGTTGAAGGATAAAAAAATAACAGTTTACTATATTGTACATCGTTTCTCCAGAAAAGTAGTGATACGATCTTTCAAGGATAATTCATATAATCTGTTATATTAAAATACTAACAAAATAACTCCATCACGATTCCTTTGTATTGTTTAGCACGTCCACGTTCAATCTCTTTTTTCACGCATCATGGGTCTGGAAAAAGATAAATTGTTATTCATCCTTTAATAATAAAACGTATCAATGAACAAAAAGCCTTGTCCTTTAATGTAACTCCGGCACAACGGGTCGTTGGAGGGGAATTTGGTAGTATGTATGACTCCTACCGCAGTCCGCAGACAGGTGGGAGAGGAAAGAGAACACACACCGGACCGGCAGTGTGTCGGACATTGAACTCATGGTCTCAATGTTGACATCCCGATTGCAATAACCTTTCCTCGTCTACCTTGATGCGACCGCAACGTTAAACCTTCCTTTTCGCGCAATCACAAACACATACTTGCACATCACGGTGTGAGTGGCCACAAGTTCAACGCGTATACAATCATTGTTTTTTATATTACCTTGTTTCCTTATTATTATTGTCCTAAATTAATTGTTGTCAATATTTTTTTTAAATTTTTGCATAAAGTATTATTATAGTTCTAAAGAGCTTTTAAGAATCTTAATGAAACGAGTATATAGACACTGTTCTAAAAATTTCTTGAGCGATATGTAAAATATAGTATTTCGATGAATTTCGATCATTTACTAAGATCAAGTGTATTAATACGATAATACATGTTAAATGTTAAAACATCTGCATACGAACAAAGAAATCAATATCTCAAGGTCTTAAGATGTGCATATATAAAACTTATTAAACCAATAGTGACGTACGCCAACAAGGTATGGACGAAAATTAAATGGAAGCGCATTGAATGTGTGAGACCAAAGTGTTAAGAAGGATTTTTTGGAGAAAAACTAGTGAAAGAGACGCACAACCCAAGAGTCGAAAAAACTTTATAAAGACGCCGACATCATGAATGTCGTTCGTGTGCGTAGAATAAGGTGTATGAGGCACGTTTTAAAAATAGCTGCTTGTAGAACGTCGAGGATGGTTATTAAATATAGCCTGAATAGTGCCAAGAGACAAAGAAAGCCAAGCGATAGTTAGAGAAAAGAAGTGGAGGATGACTTAAGGAAAATGATTGGAACGATGAAACGTAAAATTTAGAAATAAGAAACATGAAATTAAATTGTTATTCAAACTATGGGCCTGTCAGACTTGTAGGGCACACACATATATATATATATAAGGTGTCCCAACAGGAACTTGGCCATTTAAATTCCAAATAACATGCGTAGTATTTAGAAATTCAACGATTTATTAACGTAAACATAAAATAGAAACCCTAAAATTATATGTGGAACAAGATATCGGATAAATGTCCACCGTGACTTCTATTGCACACAGCGATTCTTTTTTTAAAATTTTCAATGACTTTATCACACATATGCAAGTTAATCTCGCCAATAGCCGCACGAATGTTATTTTTTAATTCATCAATTGTCTGTGGATTATTTGTGTAGACTTGATCCTTAAGGAAACCCCAAGGGAAAAAGTCCAGCGGTGTTATGTCGCAGGATCTTGCAGGCCAATCCACGTCACCATTACGAGAAATCACACGGCGAGGGAATTTCTCCTGCAGTAAATTTAGAGTTTCCCTGGCAGTGTGACAACTGGCCCCATCTTGTTGAAAGTAAAGATTGTTGAGGTCCATATCTTCCAAACGAGGCCATAGAAAGTTATTCAACATCTGTCGATACCGCTCCCCATTTACACTTTCTGCTTCTCCATTCTCATTTTCAAAAAAGTAAGGTCCAAGAACACCATTGGCCGAGAAACCGCACCATACAGTGACACGTAGTGGGTGCATGAGTTTTTCAATAATCTCTCGAGGATTTTCACGCCCCCAAATGCGGCAGTTTTGTTTATTTACGTAACCCCCTATGTGAAAATGGGCTTCGTCACTGAATATGATTCGCTTACAGAATTCGTCATCAAAATCAGTTTGCTCCAAAATCCAATTGGCAAAGATACGGCGGTGGTGATGGTCCCTGGGCTTCAATTCTTGTGTTAACTGGATTTTGTATGCGTGTAGCCGAAGGTCTTTTGTTAAAATTCGTTGCAGAGATGATCTTGAGATGGCCAATTGCTGTGACCTATGACGAATTGAAGTTTTTGGACTTTCGGTAACACTTTCATTCACCATAGCGATATTTTCAACTGACCGAACGTTACGAGGACGTAGTAGTTTCTTTACATCGAGAACAGAACCAGTTCGCTCAAATTTTGCCATTAAATTTCTAATTGCCGTATTGCTGGGAATATGATTCTGATGAAAAACAACACGTAGTCGACGAATTGTGTTCGTAATGGAACGACCATTTTCATAATAAATTTGAACAATTTGGATACGTTCTTCAGTCGTGAAACGTTGCATGATGACTTTTACAAGTTTATAGATGACATATACCAAATATTAGGTTGCTAAGTTACCTTATTTGAAAATAATGTGAAATTTAAATCCCCAAGTTCCTGTTGGGACACCTTTTAGATATTGATCGTCTACATTTTTAATGTTTTAATGTAGACAATTAATTTTAACATGTTTAGTTGCGTCTTAAGTAGATTTTAACTCTGTAATTGACCTCCTGAAGAAGTAACCAGTAGTTATGAAATATAGAGTGAAATAAATAAGTTTTTACATTTGACAGACCGCTTACCCGTTCAATTAATTATTCACTAATATAGTACCGTCGATAATACTTACAAGTCTATATATATATATATATATATATATATATATATATATATATATATATAACAATTGATAAATTATTGGAGTTTTTCGGTTTTTAAAGGAAATATTTACAAATATCAAGTTAGTATGTATGTAATTGCAAAGTAAGGGGGGATGTAAACATTGCTGTCTACAAATTACAAAGCAAATCATACGAAATTTTTAATTGAAAAATATTGTTTATGTTGGGACTCGAACCCAAGTCTACAGTTTGCCGGACTGTTTGGGTTTCCTGGTTCATTTAGAATGATTTTTTAATTTTCGTAAATGTTTTAGCACTGAATTTAGATTAGCAACACTTGTATTTCCCGTTTTATGAATTTGTGAAGTCGGAGCACAAAAATATACGTGAAAACGCTTTGCATAAAAAGACGCCAAGCCATAATTGTTTTTATTATTCCACGACTCCACTTGTTTATTTATCCAAATTAATATTATTTTTCCTTGTATTTCTTTTAAACGTTTTATTTTAATTAATATTCAATATTATAATTATTTTAATATTACTGGAACTGCTTTTTATATTTTACTTCCTATTTCTGAACGTTAATTACCTTATAAATTGATCGAACCTATTCATTTACTCTCGTTGCATATGCAGTATTTTCATAAAAATATCATCCCTAACTTAAATTATAAAAAGTTATATAATTAAGTTATAAAAATGTTTTTTTTTAAACATGCTTAATGTAAATAATGACTGCAATAAGGTTAATCAATTATTTACTGAATTTAGGAAATTATAAATAACATTGAAGTATTAATATAACTAATTTGAATATTACAATAAATTGTATAGGAGTTAGCCAAAATGAAATGTACAAACTTAATTTACATAAAAGTAAATATTATGTGTTACTTCCTGTATCTGTTATATAGATGTTCGAAAATATAATAAAATTAATACAAATTTGCTCTTTCTTCATGCTAATTATTATAAACTAATATAATATCGGAAAAAATTAATTTGTATATTCGATACCATACACATTCAGCCTCTGCCCTCTGTAATACAAATTGAAATAATATATAATAATACATCTAAGTAACATCTGTGGGGTTGTAACAGTTCAGATCTGCTGCAATTAAACCCCGGTGGCATATTAGGGTATGTTTATTATTACTTCAGACTTCTACTTCTAGGTTTTTATTTTAATCAGCATAAAATATGTGGTGATTTAAAAGAAGCTATCGATTCCTGAGGTCATAGCAGAAACCAAACTTACTTTATCAGATCTACGATCTAGTAACCTATACAATAATCAAATTATAATATTTCAAAAAGATATTCGACAGAAGTTAGAATAAGATATAATGAAATTTGATCAGTAAGGGTAGTGCTCAAACCAACAAAGCACCAAAGATTACACGCTTAAGTAATAGAGAATAATAAATACTTACGAACGGAATCAAAATTAGGGAAAAAGTATAAATTATCAGAATGACAAGATAAGTTTCTGAAGATCATACTGTAGACTAGCAAGAGAATATTAGGAAGACACAGAGAAAATGATGGGGGAATTAAACAAGTAAAAATGGAAAGAAGAAAGTTGTAACATTCAAAAAACCCAATGTCTTCATGAACTGTGCATTTTTTTTATTATATAAATTCTGCTATATGTATTGTTACCTGCTTTAAAATTTCTGGAGATTTATGCTTTTTTTAACACCTTAATTTATATTTTTGTTTGTAACAAGATATCGTATAAATCATCTATACTTGATTCCTGAAAACAACAGTGTATTTTCGTTCCAAACTGTCTAAACTATAGCTATGTTAAGGTCACAGATTAATATTTAGGATACAATGGATCAATGCGGCTCCCATATTAGTAGGTCAACCATTAATAATTTATTTACAATAGGGCAACATGCGGCGAAAATAATCCAAAATATTTAGTCTTCAGTGTGTCTACAGAAGGCATATTATGACAGTGTGTCAATGAAGCAAATTATAGCATTATAGCAAATTATACCTAAATATGATATTAAATACAGATTGATACCACTCAAACATAAGCTAAAAAAGTTAAATCTAAGTTAAGTATAGGGTTGGATAATCTAAAATTGAAAAGCGATAATAGAAAACCTGCCGAAAATACTTTTAATTCTTGTCATAAATCAATGTTAACAATTTTATTGAAAGCTTTTGTATTTTCAAATATATTTGTGTATTTCGTTTTATTCTAAATATATAAAGCATATGTTTAAAATATATTTCGAAATTAACTCTATCGGACCTTTTGTTCTTTGGCTTGAGTAAACAGATGTCTTTTTGAACAAGAAAATCGTTAATCCTTTTGAAGTGGTTAAAAACCAATTACACAGAAGGTTTCCGCAAAAAAAGCGACTCAAGTATGTTTGCAAAAAGGATTAGGGATTCCAAGAACAACCTTTGCTTTACACAAAAGGTTGTTTTGGAAAAGAATATGTAAGTCTAACAACTAAAAATTTTAAATAACCGAAAATGAAATTTAAAATTACTTAAAAATACACAACAAAAGAACCTTAGATAATATATAGATATTTTTTATAACATATTTAATATTTGATTTTGTTCGTAAGCAATAGAAATAATATTATTTAAAATAAGTTCATCTATTTTAAAAATTAATTATTGTAAATAATAAATAATTATGAATTAATAATAAACAATAAGAATAATAAATATATTTCGTGTCGGCTTAAAACTTTGAACATAGAAAATTTTATAAATTATCAAATTATATACAGTGCGTTGTCAGATGGGTGTCCTAATAGGAAAAATATTTTATTTGTAGATTTATGAAAAAAAATCATTCTCTTTTAAAGTTTTTGCTTGATTGAAGATACACAAATAACACTACACTCTTAAAATAAATTTCATAGTAATGCCAAAAATAGTTGTTTTCTGCAAATTTTTGAGTAACATTTTTCTAAGTCCATAATTGTACTAATATCTAGTTGTATTGAACGTAATGGATTTCACATGTTAGACATGTGCTAGGTGAGCTACTATCATGCAGTATTTAATTGTTAAAATGCAAAAAGTTTATGCGGGGCAATGTTATGGTACAGGCGAAGTACCAGCAAGATACGCAAGTGAGAAATTTCACAATAAGTATCCAGATGTTATTCACCTTAAAAACATTTTCAGACTAGTGAGATGATTCGAAAAAAATAGGAACTGTCATTCCTAAAAAGAAATTGAAAAAGTACTATGATAATGAAAATGAAGGTACTCTTTTAACTTTGGATTCGGTTAGACAAAATCCTAGACAATCCTTAAGGAAACGAGCGGCCAATCTACGGATGAGCGCATCATTTCTCTGTCGTGTTTATGCAGCAAACAAGATAAACGCGTATAAAATCACATTTTCGGCGAACTTGGCGATGATGTTAGTGATTAGAATTTTGTCTATGGGTAGGCTACGAAATTGGTGATCAAAATTTTCATAAAAACATTGTATTCTCTGATGAGCGTATATTTACTACTAGACTGCGGAACAGACGCTATCCTCTAATGAGTCATGTAGGCGCAGAGACAGAGTCGGTTTCGATTGAAGCAATATTCGCTCGTAGCCCTGATTTTAATGTCTTGAAAGGCTTTTGTAGTAATATATTAAATTTAAAGATTATTATTTATTATTTTCTATATTTAAAGACATACTGTCCAATAAAAAAACGCACATTACAGAACAAAGTTTAGAATATATTGTAATAATTAATGTGAATAAAAAATATTTACTGCGGTGTGACAAAGCATTTACTTGAATTATAGGTGATATAATTAATTTCAAGTTTATACTTTTTCAATATTTTGAATTTTTTCACTGTATAAAGTAAATGTATTTTGCGTATTATTAATTTCAATTCAAGTTAATTTAAATTCATTTAACTTCAGTGTTTTATTTATTTTCCTAAAAATAAATTTCTGTATATACATCTCATTGGCTTTATTAATACGACTCTGGCTAAATAATTATATTATATTTCACACTCCGTCTGTTTGCATTGAAAGACGTACAAACAAACAACTTTTATCAATACCATCGCGCTATTACATGCATATACATTGTCGGCCCCGATGAATCACAACCAATACGGGATAGCGCCAGTTCCGCACTCTATTAATTATAAATGGACATGTATCGTCTCAAAATTCTCGGTAACGAAGTGACAAATCCAAATTTTATTATTCACCGTAATTGGCAATATTATAAAAAAGTAAACATGTGGTGTGCGGTACTATACGACAGAATTATTGCCACGTATTTTTTACAACTACTGTCAACTAACGTACTTATTTCAATATGCTAAATAACTTCCTTTTAGAAGAACTTGAAGCGCTTCGACTTAATATCTACAGACTATTTTCAACATAATTTAAACATTACATGGAATTAAAAGGATTATGCTTAAAAAATTACTAATAGGAACTTATTGTACTTATTTGTGTATTAAGCAAAAACTTGAATAAAGAATAATTTTTTTCATAAATCCATAATAAAAAAATTTGGAGAAAACAACAATTTACGCATTACTATGAAATTTATTTTAAAAGTCGAGTGTTATTTGTGTATATTTAATCAAGTAAAAATTTTAATAAAGAATGTTTTTGGGACAACTATCCGGTAACACACTGTATAATACAATAAATATCTCTCCGTTTTATTTTCGATTTTAATTGGGGCCTTCTTGTTTAGTTAACAGTAAAGAAAAAGAAATGCAGATATGGTACCAAAATTGAACTAAACGCAATAAAACATGCTTTATCCTACTTTTGCCTATAATTTTAATATACATAAAATTAAAAGTTAATATATTTATGGAACACCATTAAAACAAAAGACTTTGGTAATAATATATTGCCAATATATAAGACTGCTATGATATAAATCATTTGCCGATAGAGGTTTAACCTTCTAGTTTTTTCTGGCTTCGACTTTTCTCCTTTCGGTTTAGTAGGATACTAGGGCGGGCCATTGACCCCATAGTCTTACATGTAAGCTAGGTAACGGCTAACAGTGATTACCACTTGGCCGTGCATTATTTCCTCTTGTTAAGTCTTGTTGTCCACGTCTTAAAAATCAGTTACAATGTTTATGAAATATGCATATAACATTAAAACCGTGCGCTCAATTAAAATTCGTTATGCACTTAGATGAAACGCAAAATACTCGTGCTACTAACATGTTCGTTTACCTATTTTATAAAGCAATTTTGTAAGTTTGAATCGCGTAGTTGTACCAGCTAGATCTGTAGAAAATCTAGAAAAACATTCCATTTTATTTTATTTATTTTTAAATCTAAAAACTAGAATAACGACATAATATAATTACTGAAATAGTTTCATATAACAGATTTTATAATATACGCGAGGTATTTTACGTAAACGTTGGCTATAAAAAGAAGGTATAATATTCTTGTTGGAATGCGTATGGAGATTATTTTATTAATAATTTTCGAATAACAAAATAACATTTCGTTATAATACGCTTTCCTAAAGTTAACGTAAATATTTGTTTAAACTGAAAACAAATAAGTCATAAATAAGCGATTCTCTCTTATGAAATATACAGAGATTGTTCATTTAATACATGACCGTAAACACATGTATACCATTTTAATTATGTGTGAATAATTAATTATATTTTACACAAAACTAATATATTATCAGGTTTACATAAATTTCTCGAAGAATCGATTTATAAACACAATATACCATAAATGTAAATATGCTTTCTACATATTACGACGCTAATTTATTTGAATTTTTTATAGAAAACAAAATTCGCTCTTAAATAGGATTCGAACCCATGTGGCTTGCCGGACCATCGCTCTAACCACTAAGCTATTAAAGACCGTGATTTCAAATCTTTGTGAGAATGCCTTGGGTCACATCAAGGATTTGCACAATATACCGTTGATATATACGAACACGATAGCAAAACGACTCGTGCTGTCATTTTAATCCATAAAATAAAAGAAGGAATGGTTAACTAAGGCCTTTAACGCGTACTTTTTAATGGAAAGCTTACCTGTGTGTATAATAAAATTAACTTAAATAATATCATGCGTAATATAAAGTTGCATTTGAATATATATTAACAACACTGAAGCCAAAATTGTAGCTTTGGTTGCCACGTATTTATTTAGCATTAAACAACAGAAAAATTTTCTATCAATCACACAGGCCACGCAATCCTACTCATTAATGGCACTGTAACTTAATGTGATACATACGAATTGTACGAACTTAATATTAAATTTCTTGATTTGTTTCTCCTTCTTCGTATCTTTTTGTTCTTCATTATTTTGCCTTATTATCTTATTTTCATTTGCTTATTTCATGCAGTCAGACATGACAAACTTCGTGTAAATATCCGTTACGTTTTCCAACAATGAAGACACAGTTATGGTAGTAGGACAAGATCGCTTTTAGAATCGTCATATATTACGGTATATATGCAAGTACCTACATACCTACATAAATCATACTATAGAATCCCCTTAAAAATAATATTCCAGTTAGTTATTTCCTACAGGCAATATCTATATTGTTATAACGGCAAATAAAATGTATTGAACATGGTATTTTTAAACAATTTACCTAAAATTAATTAGCCTTAATAAGTTTCAATCTACTTTTATCCACGATATATATATATATATATATATATATATATATATATATATATAAGTAAAAATTTCATTAACGGGTGAGCGGTCTGTCAAGTAAAAATAAAACTCCTTTATTCCACTCTATATTTCATAACGCATTGGTTACTTCATCAGGAGTGTAATTCAGAGTTAAAATTTAGCAAATAACGGCACTAAACATGTTAAAATTCGTCAACTTTAAAACATCACATCAATATGTTGTTAGTTTGTCGTCAACCTCTTAAAACCTCTGTTTTTAAAGAGGTTGACGACAAACTAACAACATATTGATGTGATGTTTTAAAGTTGACGAATTTTAACATGTTTAGTGCCGTTATTTGCTAAATTTTAACTCTGAATTACACTCCTAATGAAGTAACCAATGTGTTATGAAATATAGAGTGGAATAAAGGAGTTTTATTTTTACTTGACAGACCGCTCACCCGTTAATGAAATTTTTACTTATACAGTACGGTCGATAATACTTTATAGTCTATATATATATATATATATATATATATATATATATATATATATATATATATTTCCTACCTATGACTACCTCAAGATCGTTTGAGCTAGTCATAGAGCCCTAGAGATCAAATTATACCTACAAGTAGCCTACGAAAATGACTTCTCGTTGTAGAAAACTAGGTAAATAAATAGACTCCCATGAAGCCTATTCCATTATGACCTTTCCAGATCTAATGTTCTGTTCTATGCTTATCTGCGTAGTGGCGTAGTGTACTGGACTATAGTGCAAATCCATTATACTCCGCCATACTACGTCTACCAACAGATCGCTTTGGCAGAATTTAGAAGCATTTTTAAAAATATCTCACGGATTATAACTGTTTGCTCAACAGTCATGGTTTTCACTCTATTACTAGTAGTAGCGAAGAAGCGGGTGTTATCTTTCTTCTGAAACTGGTCAATGACTACATGAATGCATCTAGTCTAGTATCTAAGGTTGATTTTGTTGTGCCGGCTTACTGTACACATTTGTATGCAATTTAACGTTTTAAAGAAGGCATCTCTGGTGCACATGATGCAGAATTGTAACACCTACCATCTGGACCCGTTCTAAAGTTAGCATTGCTTTCTTTTGCACTTTGTTTTTCTTTTTTAAATCTGTTTTCATTGCATAACTTTAATTTTTTTTTGTATATCGCAATTTTTTTTATATATATACTATTGTATATAGCAACCGTTATCTAGTCATGATAATTATTATCCTGTAAATGGCTTTCTGTTGGATAATAAAGGTTAGTTTATATTATTATTATGTAATTCTAATGCCACGTTAGAGAACCTTTGTTTAGCTCTATTTTTTTAATTAGACCTAGCAGCATCTAGAGCGACTTTTCTTCCATTTGTAGAAGATATAGCGATAATTACGTAACGAGTTCTCATTTACTAATACGATTTGAACCCACGATTCTGTAACACTGTTTTGAAATTTAGCATTTTAATCTAGAGAAACACATTAAAGAAAAACCGACAAGAATTTTTCATATGAAATAAGATGATTTTTTCAGTGCAAAATACATTAGTCACTTTACTTTGTACGAATACAATGATCTACACCAACAGGGCACTCTATTTTTGAATTCGCTTAAGGATTCTAAATTAAATTAAAGAAATAGATTATACAAGAGCCGGTTGACATTAGCAACATTAGCTATTGAACATTTTCTGGTTGAAATAATCTTTCTGGCAAATAAAATTTAATACTTATGACTTATGGAATTATATCTTAGTAATTTGTGTAATCAAAAAGTATAGAAAAGTATTATTTTTAGCTCCATTACTCACAGTTGATATCCGCAACGTTCGTAGTTGAAGATACTGAAATGAAAATTGTTGTCATGCATTATTGACTGGAAAATACAACAAAATAACTAATTCTGATGTAAACGTTACCCTAGCTCAATTTTTATGAAGCTCTTTTCTTAGTTTATTGCTTTATAAGTTTTATAATTTTAAGGTCGTTCTATGTATACATGCTTGTATATTTTGTTGAATAGCCAGCGTCTATGGTAAGTTCTAATAAAAATGGTAATATTGTTGATATTTCAATCAAATCGCATTTATCTTCTTATAATAATAATAATAATTAACTTCTTAGCATCTCCCAATAGCCCGTGAAATATTTGGCTGTGGTCAAGAAAGAAAACAACGAAAAACTTCTCGGACAGCCTAGCCCCGCATCCGATCCGAGGATCCCCCGGGGTATGATAAGCCAATACGTTACCACTATCAGTCGGTATTGTAGGAAGATATTCTGCGTTCCGAAAACTCACTACACATGTTTGACTATCGAAAAAATATGCAAACAGCTTTCATTCGCGAGAAAGGTAATATGTATGTATTTAATTTTTTTTTCAAATATCGAGTTTCTCTATATGAATTTTTAGAAGATTTATCTTATAAATCTTGATAACTATATTATTATACACGAACAAAGCATCAGTGCACTTCATCTTTAGTATAATTCGTATATTATAAGATTTTACTTTTATGGTAAATATTTATTAAGATCGGTAAACTAGCTTTTAACTTGAGTAGATTCTTTTAGTAATATGATATGGCCATCGTCCATTTTCACGACTCTGAATAACATTAATATACTTCCTATTTCAAATTGTATATAGTTATTGAAATTTGTGTCATAAACAGACGTAAATAAACAATTTCAAATTTCGTTATTTGTAAACAACCATTAGTTATAATACTTATAATACATAAATGACGACTCATTATTTATCCCCTCGTGTTTTCTAGACTTTTATGAATAAATTTCAGATATTTTTATATTTCAGAGTTTTTTACCTAATCCTAATTCCTTGCAATTTTTCTGTCTGACATATTTTCCAAATACATATATTTGATATTTTTCTCGGTCCAGGTTGTTATTTGATATTGGACTAAACTTTGAAGTATTCGCAGAACTCAGAGATATAACTGATTTACAAGAATTTGAAATCTTTTTCTTCTGAAATGGACACATCTCGTGCAGGCATAAATATTATTTCGTCCAGAATCGTACAATAGTAGTATTATATCCGAAAAGTAATACTAATTACAAGAAAATATTTGCAACATTTATTTTATGAAATTTTCATTTTAAGAACGATCTTGTGCAATACCAATTTACGCACATATTTAAGAAGATTTTATTTTATACATTCAGTTAAGATTTCGTTCAGTCAGATTTTCAATTAGCTCCATTTGCATAGCCTTTTCTTTTCAAGTATATTTTATTTCTGCTCATTTTAGTATCTGGTACTCTCTACTTATTAACCCTTTATGTCAAATTGTGTCAACTATTTTTTGTCTTTTATTACCACACCATCGCAATCATTTACAATTTATTTCTAGATGTCTGTGCCTGTGACGTTACACAGACTTTTATTTTTATATTCGTAGAAATATCCTTGAAAAAGCAATGATTTCTGACTTCTAAGAATTTGTTTGAACGAGAATTTATAAACCTTATCATTTTTTCTGATATCTTATTTCATACAGTCCAAATTAGTTGCCATTCCCCGTTTCGAACTTTTTTCTTACTAATTCCTTCTCTGAATGTTATTTCTACTTCTAAATATTTGTTACCTTTGGTACTGTTTTTCAATTCAAAAATTACATGTGATCCCAGTCTTGAGAAATATTCTGATTTCATTATATTTATTGCTCCTTCTACATTTTTCATGAAATATTTTCAAATCTTTATTATAACCACTACAATATTGTTTTGCCATACAATGGCTTCATCTGGTGGATGAAAACTGTAACGAAGTTTCAACTTGTCAATCAACGATTGTTCTAGAAATTCTTAAGCATGCGTCTCATGCAAATCTTGTTTCTCATCAGAATAAGTGGTTGATCGAGAAATACGCGAGTGAAGTCCCCAGTTACCATCTACCTACGTATTGCAAAATTCTTTCAACAATTTTCCAGAACTTCTATGTAAAGAAATTTTAAATAATGTATATGTTACAACGACCTCATTTAATCATTTTAGTGATGCGTTTTTGCTTGAAAAATTTGTTCCACATCTTTACCCGTCGTATCGTTTTATATATTTATTTTGTATAATCTCTACCAATATTTTGCTCATCTTTCGTTGATCATAACTGTTGGAAAATTGTCTTATACTTTAGTTAGGTCATTTGAAATTCCTTCCGAATTTCTATTGTTTCTACTGTTACTTCTTAAACTTATACCGCAAATTAAAATATATTTTATTGTATTAAAATTATTTCACATAATTCTAAATTAATTGATAATACTAATTTAATATTTTAGACGAACGCCAATAAATTCTATGGTTTTGACTGCAGTTTTATGGCATTCAATGTAATCTTTTTTAGCATTGCAAAAATGAAAAAAATATTTATTTGAATATATCTTGAATTTATTCTATAAAATGTGACATAATCTAGATATGCAACTAAATATACAAAAAGATATGAAACGGAACAATAAATATGTAACTGTGAAATCCTAGCAATTATATTTTTCGATCGTTTTACTTCTCTAATTAGGAAGCATGTGGAACAATTACTCGTCTTAAGTGAATTATGACACATGGATTTTTACTTCTTGTAAACAATACGTCTTTGCAGACCGTATCGTCAGTAAACAAATTACTAATCGGCGCGAATTAATCTAGGAAAGTATTACATCGTTTTCGAAAGTACTTCTCGACTATTCTTCTTCTACGCGCTGCTCTAGATGCTTCCAGCATACGTGTTTCACAACACAACGGAGGAAAGTATCCGAAATGAAAATGGGTCGAACAGAAGAAGACGCAAGAATCTCCAAGAATTATCGTGGAAGTAGAGAGGGAAGAGAAAGAAGAATAAGGTAGGAATATACTAGAAGACATTAACAGCACAATTACTAATGGTTAAATACATTCAGTGAGTTACTTACAAAATTATATATTTCAACTTTTAGCAATATACGTTTTTACTATTTTTATTACTGTTCGAGTTCACATTTTCCGCAAAAATATGAACTCTTTTGTACAAACTAATGAAATTTTAAAGATTAAAATCTCCATGTATTCTGCCCTTATTCCTTATGACAAAAAAGTTAGTCGTTTTTATCACTAAACCAAATAAATTTGCTTTCTTGGGCGTTAATCCAATGACAAGCGAATATATTATTAAACAAAATACATTCATATATTCTATCACGCACTGTATATACATAGACTTGTGTTATATAAAATAATTTTATAAATATAGTAATATAGTATTTCAATAAATTTAAACAATATAAATTTCAGGTCTTTTTTTATTAAAAAAATGCTTAAAAAAATACGAATAGTTTCGCTAAACACCAAATAACACTTTTGCCAAATACATAATAGTTTCCTAGATCAGAAAAAACGCTCAATCCATTAATAAGTATACGTTAATTAAAACAGTTCACTGAACCGCCAAATAATCACCGTATTTATTAAACTCAATATTATTATCGGTAAGAGAAGGAGAGAGAAGTAGAGAGTAAATCGTGAAATGTAAATGACTTGTGCCGAAAAGTTCGATGTCGTTCTCAGCGTAGCTTACGTAGCATATTTGCCGGGACGGTTTTTACATTTTCCTGTTAGTGAACTAAAGAATCCGAAAGAGTGGTCCTTATATGAAGATCATTGGACTTTTATTGTTATACCGATATAACAGATAGAATATCCTAACAAATAGGAATTTAAAAGTATGTGCCTCCACATAATTATTAAAAAGCCATTAAATACACATTATCGTACAGTGTTGTGATGTATACAGGGCAGTTTAAAAATATTGTACACCAACGTTCTCTGAAAAACGTGACCAATCAATTTAATTAGTGCCTAAGTACTTTTACCACGAAGAAATAAAACGTGAATGGATTTGGATCATTTATGAAAGATATAATTTGTATATTAAATGTTACAAATTTTCATACAGCAATAGTACAGTATCAATTTTCAACAGATTTTTAGTTTGGAGAAATGATACAGAGTGAAACAAGAAAATCCTTAACCACAATAAATTAATAAACCTCTAAATTCGTATTTCGACAACTATGTTTCCATCTTCAGTAGTGTTATTCCACTGGCAACTTGTTGTAGAGTATATCTTGGAAGGTCTTATCTATAATATAATACATGTATAGGAAATATATAAGCCAAAGACGCTGCGTTTAATACTATCTTCCTTTTTCAATTAAATTTCATATTAGTATACTAAGAGTGAGGAACAATGAAAAGAACTAAGCGTACTAATCATTACCTAAGATAATTCAGATTTTTGAAATGTTTGTTTTCGTCTTTATATTTGAAACAATACAATATAAAAATCATAGCAAATATTTAAACTGCATCAATTACAAACGTCATTCCAAGATATTTCTGTAAATTCAGTGTTTATATCTTCATGACTTTTTGATTATATAATTTGCTGGTATCAATCTAGTAGTTTTTGTATTATCATAACAATCGATAGTCTTTTATAAATTGAATTTTAATGAGAGCAATTTCCTTCTAGTTATTAATTGGTTATTTAATAAACTCTGTAATGACTAAGACTGTTCCTGGAAAATATTCCAGGAAGTATTAAATTCTACTCCCATATTGACATATTTAAAGTTACTAACTTGCAAATTTTCTTGCCTTACACAAATCATTAACATTAAAAATATAATTTTTATTTCTTATTTACATTAGAGATATTTGCTAGATATTTATTAGTATTTCAGAACTCGATACAAAATATTTTTGTCATTTACTAAGTACGAAACATTGCCAATCTATCGGGAATGTCCTTAATGTCCTATATCACATATTAAGGAAATACTACTGTTGCTTATATATCCTTTATGTTTTCTTATAACAAATTTTTAAAAAGATAATTTATATTGCATTATCCTTAATTAATAAACAATCAAATGATTAAAACATATTACGTAATTTAATTTCTAATTCGATACAAAATAAATTTCAGAAATTGTTAATATTAAATCATTTCCAAACAAAATTTAACCCCTCTTCTGATTCGTTGCCACAGCGGACTAGATTTGCTACTTTATTTGAAAATATTATTCGCGGGTATTTTAGTGCGTTAATAATAATAATACTTTAAACAGTTTTATTAGTTTCCTCTATTACTTGTTCGAATAAATTAAAACCTTTAATTATGTTTATAGATACACTTGATTTTGCATAATCATCGTAAATATTCCAAACATTTAAATTACTAATTTCGTAATAGTATCGTACAGAATGAGCGCGTGTTATTATATCATGAGTTTCCTTCATGACGCCTCGTTGAAATCACCACTATAACTCAGCGATTTAATGAATCTAAACAGAACTGACCTTGCGAAAACGTTCAGCGATCTATCCAAAACGTATCCAAAAGTTTGTTTCTTTCTTTACACTATAATGTACACAAAATATCCTAATGCAGTAAATAATTTCTGTCATTAATTTTAAACTATTCACTGTGTTTAGGTGTTTCGTCACTTACACAATTATATATAACTAATTAATTATTTCTATTTGTGTTTATAAATACAGTAAATTAATAAATGTCTGATTCACTTATTTAAATCACATATACTGTCACATAAATTTATACGTCCTAGTGATTATCCACTCGTAAATAAAACGTCTTTAATTGATATTGCTTCTGCACATTCGGGAATCACCTGTTAACGCATGGTAAAGGGTAAACTTGCGCATTACACCACTCAGTTTCAGTTACCTTGACAGTCTTTTCGAAACTAACCATGAAGCGACGTAAACTTGACCGTGATGGTGTACATGTAGCGCTACGTTGCGGTGATAGTTGGAAGTTACGGCTAACGGTATAATCCAGGTCGTCGACCTCCAAAATCGAGCTCGAGAACAGAGAAAGAAAGAGACTCTTCACTTACCACAGTGTGTTGATACATCTCGCGTTTAAGGAAGTCTTTTTGTCTTCTCACTTCGTTCAGGTTCAACGATAAAAATTCGTCTATAAACGGCCCGGAGACCAGCACCGTAAACTCATGCTTTTACCTTCGTTCGGGAGTGAATATAAAGAAGAAGAAACTGACAATACCATAACATGTTTCTCATCCATAATATCTCAACTATATAAACATGCACGTAATTCTTCTGCTTATGGTACATTTAAAGAGATGTAAATAATGATTAAATAACTTAACATATACAGCACTTATACATAGAGAACAAAAATCAATAGATTTTTTATACGAAATCCATCTTTTTTTTTACCGTTTAAAAATTTTGTACTGCACTTCCTCAATACTTTCTTATGTGCATCATATCATATTGACGAAATTTACTTAAGCATTATACAATATTGTTCAAGCAAATATTAACCATTTATTATACTTTTCAGTAAATTAATTTTCGGTTAATAAAGGCAAAATTAGACTGTAAACAGTTTATTATTATGTAACAATAGGGTAATTCCGGGAGAGATGGCCCCTGTTTTATTCAACATAAATAATTCCTTTAATATTTGCCTCAGAGACAAGAGTATTTTTTTATTAAAGCACAGTCCATAACATTTTTATTATTTATGGCGTAAACAAACAAAATCTTCTTATAAATTGCTTTATAAAATAAGAAATAAAGTATGGCACAGGTCCATCTCACCCGAGGTGAAGGGGTGAGATGGACTGCGGGGTGTGGGAGAGATGGACCATGCTTAAATGTATGCAAAAAAAATTGAACTGCTAAATTAAAAAAATAAATCTGTACGTATATTGTGGTATGTAGGTATTACAAAAACAAAACATGGGGCAAAACATTAATTGACTAATTATTAACTTCTACTTTTGACAAATTTCAAGTAAATACCTATGGAACATAAGTTATAAAAATCATAGTTTTTTTTATACTATTCAGTTTCTTAAACTTTAACTCAATTCTTCCACAACAATCACATAGGTCACCATATTTAGTACAGTTTTCATGTGACCATCTTGAACACTTTTGGCATTTAACCCTATCGTCTTTGCTTTTAATTACATTGTAATCTTCGAGACAACCTACACATTCGTCTTCATCCCAGTCAGTTTCTCCTTCACTATTATCATCGTAAACAATACCATCTTGATTCTTTTTTTTGCTCTTAGGAGCACTCTTGAACATCTTCAACTCTTCTGTGATTTCTCTTTTTCTTTTTCTCTCTTTCTTCAATTTCAAATTTATTTCCTTTTCTTCCTTGGCCTTGATTAAATTTTGTATGTTATCTTTAGAATTTAATATTTTCGGAATACTAGCACAAATGTTGCGTGTAATAATTTTCTACTTCAGTACAAGTATCGGCGAAATTTCGATCAGAAGTTTTGTTGGAGTAAGTTCTGAAGATGTTCCAGGAACCGGTGAACTTGGCGTATTACTTAAATCTCTTGTAGAGGTTCCTTCATTTAACGAAATAGCATTTTCCGATTCAGTGTGGAAACTTAAGGTCCTTTTACCACTTGCATCTTAACAAGATTTTTTGATAGTATGCCTATCTTTCTTAGGTTTTGGCACAGATTTATGCATCACATGTCCTTCATGTGTAGACAATGGTGGCTCTTCAGCATTATTAGGTTCTTGGCCATTTGTTGTCAAGTAACAGTATTCTGGAACTGCTGACATATCAAGTGGAACAATTCCACATCGCTTGAATCCCGAAATTGCATTCTGAACTGTAGCTGATTTCGTCCACGCCTCCACCAGTAGCTTTCCAAACTGTAGTCTTGTGATTTGTCTTGTAGGATTGTTTTTAATGAATGTATTGCAGATTGTGTTGTAGTTGCTTTTCAGAGATTTAAAGGAACTGCGATCAGGGGGTTGAAGATAGTGCGAAGTATGACTAGGAAGACTCAGCAAAATAATTTCATTAGCCTCTGCAAATTCAAGCATCTGAACTGAGCTGCAGTGGGACGCATGCCCATCCAGAATAATCAGTGACTTGCCAGTTGGCTTCCTAGGAAGAAAATGATTTTTCAACCAGTAAAAAAGATATCTGAATTAATATATGCTGACTTTTAGTTCATTACTACGGCTGAACCTGGAGGCATCCCGTCAGTAAACTCAGCTTTTTTCCCTTTAATATACAGTAGGGCGGTAAGTAAGTACCCTCGGCACTGAAACAGCTAACAACAGTTATTATTTCGCCCTTTTCACCTGAAGTTATAGAGTTGACACTTTTCGAGCCCCTTACAGCAATGACCTCTCCGGGCTTGTTATTCAGCTGCAGACCGGTTTCGTCCATATTAAAAACATTGGCAGGTTTGTCCAGCAGTTCATTGTCTGTCATTGCTTTCTCCAGCAATTTAAAATAATTGCCAACCACTGCTTTATTCATCCCTATAGCTCTATTTTTAGAGACCCCTTCTGATTTTCTCACAGCTAAATTCGGATTACGGTCCAAAAATGAGACAAACCAGTCGTAACCTGCTTTTTGAGAATTCACATCAAAATTATGTTTTATTTTTAGTTGCTCCGCCAGTTTGAAAGCCATTAATCTGACGCAACCTCTTGAGGGTGAAAAACCAGTTGATTGTAGCTTTTGTATATGTATAGCTATTTTCCTTTAATTTTCTGACCTTAACACTGATTGTGGGCCAAGACGGCCTTTAGAAGAATATTTTGTTTTTCAGTCTTCTCTTAAGAGTTGTCTTAGGAATACTAAAATACCTAGACGCCTCATTGATGCCCATTTCTCTCTTTTTCACAGCTCCCATCGCCTTGACCAAGTCGTCTTCAGACCAACTGCCTCTGGTAGAGCCGACTTTACGGACGTATCTAGTCGGCATATCTGAAAAAAAATGTAGAGGTACATGGACAAAATAAGCCATTTCAGTAAAATAATAGCAAAGCAGCTTGAAATCTAGCAATCAGTAATTAGTTGTTAATTCTTTATAATATATAATATCAATTTAGTCGTTCAATTTATTATTTTCTCTTAAATATCCTATTTGAAAACAAAAGACTGATTTCTGATAGATAAACCTGGTCCATCTCTCCCGATTCGAAGTGGTTCATCTCTCCCGATTGTGTGGGAGAGATGGACCAGGCCGCCATATTCAACCGTGTCAGCCGAGTAGAACAACTATGCTCTACAACGGTCATTACTGTATTGCTTTTCACTTTGCATTACTCACTGACAGAGAATTATTCGGATATATTGGTTATAACATATTGGCAACTAAACTACGACAATATTTATCACTTACCTGAAAACTATTTTTATCAATAACTCCTGAACTAGTAAATAAAAGCAAGCACAATCAACAACGCACATTGCTCTAGTCAGACATGACAGCCGCGCGATATCGGTGGTGGAATCTAGCGGATAGTTCATGAAATACGCATGATGGTCCATCTCTCCATAGGGGCCATCTCTCCCGGAATTACCCTAGATCAAATAAGTAATTTTTTGACTTCGTAGAAAAACAAAGTTTCAGTAGAGTGGCAACTCATATGTAACAAACACATAAAGGAACACCTTCTCTAGCTTCGCCGTGAACATGTAATAATGCTCGATGCAAACGGATGATTACACAATAATTGGAATAAAAGTAATAAACATTAAATCTTCCCCTAATTATCACGAGGACCAACGAAGATAGAATAAGTAAACATTTACAATTAAATGCTTTTCTTAATAATCAACTAAAAATGATCTTCTGAGATCCGTCAACAATAATAGCTTGTATGCTGAAAAACTTGGTTCAACTGATGTAATTGGCGCATACTTATATTTTCAGATAATTGAAGGACTCTTATCGTAGTTTTCTTGCAACTCACTGTATATTCTACTAAGCTGATTAAAGTCCCCGTTTTCTCTAGAACTTATGTTAATTTTAGTTGGAACCACTCGCCAATGGTACCTCTCATATTATAACTTTTATTTTTGCAACTTTGAATGAATTTGATCGATTCACCGAGTTCAACACCTTGAGTTTCAAATTTTCGTATTGTTTCACTAATCAAACCATAGTTTGCTTTGATAAAAGCTATCTTGAATGAATTAATATCTGGAAATGTGTAACGTATTTCTTCTGCTACTCTGTTAACAGCATGGGCCAAACATGTTACGTGCATCAAATTCGGGTAAACAATTTTCAAATTCTGTGCAGACTTCACCATATATGCCGCAGCATTCGATAACATCAGTAATCTCTTTTCACTTGGAACGGCATTCGGCAAATAAAACCTCGTTAAACTATTGTTTATAAATCTTGTTATAGTTAAGTTGTTTTCTCCAATTCTTCTGTACCAACTAAAAAGGATTGGCAGGCGCAATTTTCATTTAAAACACCAATCAATAAGTTGGTAATATAGCGTCCACAATTGTCTGTTGTCTCATTGAGTACGAAATAAATATAATTTTCACGTATTGTTCCCTTAATTTTCCTCATAGTTTCCTCAAACAATAGATTAATATACTTTTTTATTATTGTAGTTGAGCGACTAGGAACTGACAGTTTCGCATACTTCTCTAAAAAAATTTTAAACGTTGAATTATCCAACTTTGTAACCGGAATGTTTGTACCTACTTAAGAAGGCGTTACACAAGTAATAATCGAAATTATTCTGTTCTATATATTTACTTGTTGAAGTAAACGATTGATTCAGAGTAGCTTGGGGTGCATTTTTAAATCTTGTAATATTTCTTTTATGCAAACAGTTCCGACATGCTCTGTTAATTGAATTTTTTGTCGTATCGAATCTACAATAATTAATTGCAGGTATTAAAATATGAAATTAAGTGTAAACAAATATAAACTTACAATTTTACCAAAATACATACAAAACACTCTCCCATTATCTACTCAAAATGCAGGATAATCTTTTATCCAGATCGACACTTTTGAATATGATTTCGACATATCAAAAATCACAAGGTAAAATTGTTTCGTATAGTTTCGAGAACTAACTAAACACAACTGGCGATATGACTGACCTATAGGTCAACCTCATTGCTCGTAGATTCACTGGAACTTTCCCGACTTGATAAACCCAAATCTGGGAATTCCCGCTGTACGGAAATGCTAATGCGAATTGGTGTAATTTGGACATATTATAAATAAATGGCTTTATATATTTTTTACGGTGCACTTTAGAAATAAATTATAAAATATGAACAAATATGAAATTTTATATGACATGTGCCAAAAGCAGTATTTATATGCAATGTATTCAAAACAAAAGTAGTCGGAAATGTTTTCTTTTTACGTAATCCGTATAGATCTGCAAGAATTTTGAAAAACATATAAATAAAAAATATGCATTTTCATATAATCCCAACTTTAGTCATTACTGTATTTGTACAGACTTAATACTAATCGGATTCTTAAAATATTAATGGAGGAATTAGCATTGCCCATTCAGAATTTGTCAAATAAAATGTTCTTATATTATTATAAATTGTGCGCAGACATACACAGTAATAGCTAAATATGAATCTAAAATATTTAGTTTGCGATATTTTACTTCGTAAGAGGTCACCAAACGAAAGAGGAAACATTTTAATATAATTGTTAAGCATCATTATCATTCGTCATCGAACCACTCAAGTAGATTATATCTTTATTGGACACACTATAAAATACTCCTATATGACAACAACTACAAGGGATATTGAAAGCTAAAATAAAAAGTTAAATAGTGATTGTCAAATGAAGTAACTACTACGAGAGCTGTTCCTTTTCCGTTGAGTCTAGGAGAGTAATAAATAATTTTTTGATAAAACGCTTTTATTCATAATTTTTCCAATAATTTCCCCCATACTCGATACGTTTTAGTATTCATGAAACCCAATCCTTAAAATAGTTTTTCAATCCTTCCGAGTTAGGTTGTTTATTTTATTTTAAAACACATTTTTCATTCAGATACTTGATAATTAAAACACCAGCGTGATTCAGATCATTATAGTAGTGCAAGATGTGTCTTCTTCTTGGAAGATTTTTAGGATCACTTTGGAGAATTTGAAGCAGAGAAATTGTAGCTTACTATTTTGCATTGACTGTGAGACGGTCTTCCAATGCTACAGTGAAAACATTTCAGTTAATCCCAAAAATGTTGACAATCACTTTAGTATTTTGTCAACTCTAAACTACCAATTATTGATATTTGGGATCATAAGAATATATCCAAGTTTGATGAGGTATAATGACGTAGACTAGATGGGACGATCCATAGACAAAACAATTTAATGTAAATATGCATCATCTCGCAAGCCCTTCTTTTTGAATTGGGGAGTTATACATTGGACAATTCAACGCGAATAAAGCTTATATACTTTCAAATGTTTGTGTAAGATAGTTTTAATTACCTGCACCTCAATATTTACTATTGCTTGATTATTCCCTCCTCTTCAATCATGTCCCGAACAAGACCAATATTACTTTTGGTAACAACCACTTTAATTTAAAAACTTGAAACAAACTTAAGGAAGATCGACCATATTGATATTCATTGTACTGACATGTTATAGATAATAAATAACTGTATTATAAAATTTTCGAACCTAAAGATGGTGAAACCGAAAGAAGATTCTCCGAGATGAAAGAAAAATCGGCTAAGGATTACCTTAAGATAGGACATTTCGGGATTTTAGTTAGCAATATCCTCTTTACTTAATATTACAACTAAAATACTATTAAAAAAGGATACACCAAAGATAAGAAAATTAAATTTTATTAAAGAAAAACCATCGTAATATAATAATTCCATCTTCATTTAAATAAAATAATACCCATATCTACAACTGCAAGTAGAACAAATAGTTAAAAGGCAAGGAAGGAACCAAAATACTAACCAGCTACAGCATACCAGCATACCAGCTAACCAGCATAACATCCGAACAGAATTTATAGACATCGGGATTCTACGAACCAACCGAAGGAAGATTTTCACCTAAAAACAAATAAAATAAAACAATAATAGGTTTAAATTACTAAAGAACTGTTTAATAAATAAAAACAAATAGAATAACAAAACATAAAAAGGATTTAGTTGAAATTTTTGAAAATATAACTAGAAATTTTGAAATTTGTAAAATAAAGCAAAAAAAATGAGATAACATTTACTGAGAGGGTATAAATCAATAATATAACATTAAATACAGCATTAATTTAAAAATAAGATAAAATTTTATAAAGTAATTTTTTTGACAGATATTTAAAAATGTGTAATATACAAATATTAATTAAAATAATTATATAAATAGTAAAAAAAAAATAGGGCTAATTTTGAATACTATTAACATCAAAATCCAAATAGGCATTAAAGAATTAAAGAAGAAGAGGTGCCGAAATATTCGTTTGGCTTTTGTTAATTGCTAAAGTTATAAAAGCCAGAGACCGAAAACATTGAAAAAGAGTGTGGTTTGACGCGCATAAAGTAACACGTACTTCGTATTAGCAAAAAAACAAATAAATAACGTACTTCGTATTAGTGAACATAAAGATCTACACGTATTTCGTGCAGAGAATATAAATAAGGTACTGTCAACCAAGAGTTAAAGAAGTTAGGTAAATATCAACAGCCATTTACGAAGTTAGGTACTGCCTAAATGAGATAACTACAGATATTAAATAATAAAAGGAAAACTACCATAAGAAGAGAGAGCCATCTATCATCAAGAACATTCAGGTCAGATAAATGCCAATAATAAAAACCCCTACTTCTTAAATACTACATTAATATGAAAATAAATTGTCAATAAATTAATTAAATTTAAAATTAAACTTCAAAATAGAAAGAGTCACTAAATTTCAAACACAATACCTGTTCTTTGTTCTCGTTGAACGAGGATTCACGAATCTAATTTAAGAATACATTTTTTATCTTATTTAAAATACCAATCAAATAGTACATAATATATTTTGTAAAAATAAAGAAATTTGTAGAAAAAGTATTAAAGTTTGATTTATTTATAAATTAGAGATAAGATATTATATCATTTTAAAAATAATTTTGAAACCCAACCAAGTCGAGGGAGGCCCCCATTCACAAATAATGGTACCACCGCTTTACGGTAGCTAATGAACTTGACTGTAAATTGACCTGATCGCCAGATCTTACTTCGCCAGATTTCTTTTTATGGGGTTTTCTCAAATGCAAAATATACAATCAAGTACTAACAATACGTGAAAATATGATTGAGCTAATCAGAAATGCTTGTGCGGAAATTCAAGAAGATACACTTCTCATTTGTGTACACTCCTTTGAAATGCAGATCATTTATTCATCAATAAGTGCGTTGAAGTTGAGGGCCAACATTTTGAGCACTTACTTTAATTGATAGACGATGAGGTGAGGGGAAATCTAGCACTCTGATAAGTGAAAAGCGAAGGGAGTTACAAAATGAAGCATCCTGATACGTGAGAGGCGAGGAGACACAGGTTAATCAAGCATACCAATGTGGTACTACGTACACGTCGTTGTTGTTGGGTTATGCTAAAAGTAATTTATTCACCAGCATTTATTCGAAATTTGTAAAATGAATAAAGTTTTTCTAAGACCTATTTTTAATATTTACAATGAAAACGTATTGTTTATTGCACACGTATTGCAGAATCGTATGCATAGGTTCTCAGTTCGAAAAATTGAAAAAAAATGAATTTCATCGATTACAGCGCCATCTATCATGAATTGGAAAAAATGTTTTAGACAAATTCTACGTACTTTTTCTAGTAAATTTCGAATCTGTAATAAAAATATACGAATTCCTATTTAAGATTTTCAAAGTTATTCTCGCCCCACCTACATTGAGGGAGATAGAAGTGCTAATTCTAGCGCTAAAGTATTTCCTCAATTAAATTATTAAATTTTAAATCTGGACATATCGTGAACAGCTCATTTTTCGAGATATTGTTAAAAATACACCCGGTATATAGGTTTTTCGCATTTCTCTGATAAGGTATGCTGTCAAGCTCTTTTATCTAAGCTTTTAGCTCTTAGTTCTTTTGGTTTTGCCCTATCTATAATCGTGTTAAGATCATATTTTGGGAACCGCTTTTCTTACGTCCATTACAATGGATACGTTCTACCGAGTTTGTTACCATATCGGACCTTTTACATGGTTCCAATCTGGGTACACTTTTATTTGTGCGATTCATCAACGACCTCTTATTAAAGATTGATTGTCCCATTTTGGCTTTTATGAAAGACACAAAGATCTAATCCAAAAACTAGACTATTGATGACGATCAAAATCTGCAGAGGAATCACCTAAATCTTATTAAAAATTGATGCGACGAATTTCATCTTAAATTAAATGTCAATAAGTGCTCTGTTGTTACTTATACAAAGAAGATTACTTCGTTTTTGCCAGAGTATAAAATTGACAACAGGACTTTACCTAGGTATTCAATAATCAAGGACTCGGGAGTTACTTTTGACTCAGGATTTACCTTTAGTCCATATAGCTAGTTTCAGCTTCTGCATACCAATCCTTTGGTTTTATAATACATGTTTCGATCCTAATGTTTTGAAGTGTCTCTATGTTGCCTATGTTACCACTAAGTTTGAATATGCTGACATTGTGTGTCATCCCAGTTACGCTTCCAACCGAGTTTTGCTGGATCGAGTTAAAAGAAGATTTTTGAGATACCTATCTTACAAAATTGATGGAGTCAACATGCCATTACCTTTGGATGGAGGAAATTAATATAGCGGAACCTAATACACAAGAATATCGAAAGTGAATTTAATAAAAATTCACTTTCGATATTCTTGTGTCAAGGGTATCCCTCCACGTCTCAAGGGATTCTGACATATATGCATGCATTTTCCATTTGCCAACGGCAAGCACGGATATCCTTCAATGAATAATGTGTAGAAATGCAGACAAACTGCAGGTATATTTTGATAACTTAATTGAATATTTTGTAATTTATTTAAAGTCTTTTTTTTATGGGTGCTGAACAATATTTGTTTATCGTGTATTTAATATTGTTCTATAAATGTGGATAAAATCTGTTGGACAATAAGCGAAAATTATTATTATTATTATGAAATGGCAGTCTACATTTTTCTGATCAAAACGACAATGTCAGTAAAATAAGATAATAATTGAAATATTACTCAAATATGGACCATTATAAAACTATGAATAACCTCTAAATATTTAAAGTTAAAATATTAATTATCGATTTGGAAAGACCGCTATTTTTCTATATGTCTGTATATAGAAATGAAAATTTTAAAAAGGACAAGAAAAGAGAACCCAAAAAATTAAAAATATATAAGAAAAAGTATGAATATAATGTATTTTCATGTACAACTCTAACCAAATACGTTGAATTTATTTCTTTTGTATTCTGAAATTATGAATAGTATGTGTGGGTTATAACGAATGGTGTATTCTCTAGAGACCATATGCATGGCTGGTAGACCCATTCTGCTTTCGATTTTTATTTTTTAAGATACTTTTATTGTTGTTCTCTCTAAATTCAATAAATCATTCGAAACAGTAAAGTACATTATTTTTAAGGTTTCCTCGAAAACTGTCGTAATGAATAAGGCATGAATAATTGCGAAAAAATTTCTAGATTTTTGCACCAAATTATTACAATAAATAGATGTTTGGTCTAAAAGTTGCCGAATGGAATTTTTAACTATTTGATCTTAAATTGGTAGATTTACTGAATCATACGATATATGCTTTCTTAAAGTTAAACTTAATAAAGAAAAATACAATATTCTATTGTGAAAATTTTGTTATATTGTAAAATATTTGTCTCTCTGGGTTCTTTTAAATAAAACTAACGATAATTTAAACCCAAGAAAACGCACTACATAACAATTTAAAAACTAATAACTAACGATAAGAGCATTTGTTTCACAACATGTATTTACATATGAGTACATTTATATATCATACGACGGCGACTACTCGTTGGATAAATCATCTCCCTCCATTTCAAGTTCTTATATAGTATAGCTTATTCGAGGGCCTTCCAGAAGATCCTTTCTAGGAGGTACGGGAGACTTGATGACGTATTAATAATAATAATAATAATAATATACTTTAATACCCAATAGGCTAGGCCCAATTATAAGGTACATAATAATTATAATTACATGACGTTGCTGTGCAATTATATGAACTAAGGACTTAAATAGCGTTGTCCATCCGCCAGCCATCCTCAAACAAACAGATCATCCAGCATTCTGTTGGCCACGTTGGAGAGAATATAGGTAGGAGCCCGTTTCAAGACGCTCGTCTTTGCGAAAGGAACCATAAATGTATCTTCGTACTAGGAGCCAAAACGACATTTGCTCCAATATGAACGGCAATCAATAATATTTTTCATTAGTTTAGTTAGGAATTTCCTACAAATATTCTCCCTTTTTACGCTTAGAGATGCCATGGCGTAAAAGCAAATCCTCCTGGGATGCACCATGTTCCGGATAGATACAATCAGTCTTGAATATGAGGTACTTCAAAAATTTACGGTGAACACGGTCCAAATGAATAGAATCACAGGCATAGATGGGATACCGAATTAATGAGGCATATTTCATTTTGCTAAAGACATAAAACATGGTACAGTGATTTAAGTAAAATGAGATCTTTAAAGTATTTTGATACACGCGTAATAAATCCCAGAGTTTTGTAGACATCGGAACACATATGGATTATATGGGATCTGAACGTAAGATTAGAGTCAAACAAGACTCCAAGATGCTTTATTTCCGTCTTATTGGTTAAGATTTTGCATATTTGACGCGTGATACCGCTCGCCTGACGTATCGAATGATTCGCATCACAGTATTTTAGCGAACTATTCCTCCATACATTCCATGCATATTCACATTCCTAGAAACACGTGTTCACAACTATCCTTGAAATTACTCTACATTCTGTGCTATTGTACACTTGTCATAAACTTGCACACTTGCCCTATCGTTTTGTCCACTTGCCATAAATATCTGAGAAACCATCTCTTGAGAGTCTCTATTTAGTATACCCATCACTTGAGCTCTAAATTCGACAAAAATTTTCGACCTGTCAATTCCTTTTTGACTTCAGGAAACAAATGGAAGTCATATGAAGCAAGGTCGGGTGAGTAGGGAGGGTGAATCATAGTTTCCACCTACAATTCTTCAAGTGTTCGTTGATAAATCGCTGATCTGTGGGCCGGAGCATTATAGCGATGCAGGATCCAGCCTATGTCCTGATAAAGCGGCTTCTTTTCTATAATTTTGCCTTTAGGGTTTATTGTGAAGTACTTTAGAATACTACTCTCCAGTTACTAACGCTCCATTTATTAAAAAAATTAAGTGCATTACCTTACCGGCGATTTTCAGTTTTCGCCTTCTGCCATCTTGGACTGCTTCTGTGCTTCCATTGAATACTTTGAGACTTTAATTCACACATTGTGGATTATGTTGTAGTTGCCATTTCCATTGCCGACAAATTGTCACTCGATTGGCTTTTTGTTCATCAGTCATCACTTTTTGAATCCATTTTTACACGATCTTTCGGTATCCTAAATCTTCACGGATAATTTTTTGAATGGAACTATAAGACAAACTAACAATGTCAATGGTATATATCGAATTATATATGCCAATCCGACGATCGTTTTGGATCAAGTCGTTAATTTCTGCAATTTTTGAATTAATTCGTGCATTTGGTGGTCAACCGCGTCAAGGTTCATCTTCCACTCATTCACAACCGTTTTTAAATTTCTTATGCCACTCAAACACTACATAATGATAAACTATTATCTGAGTATGCAGTTTTAATCATATTAAAAGTTACAGTTGAAGTTTCACCCTACCGAACACAAAATTTTATCGCATATCTTTGCTCCACTCTTATTTTTTCGATGGGTACGTCAAACAATCATGTCAAAAGTTAAAACAAAGTCTAGTTAATGTTATATTTCATGTTATATTCTTTGCATTATAAAGCTTTAGTTGTGAAAGAAATTATAGCTCCAGTATTGCTATATTTTGACATACCCTTGTACATAATGAATTTATTATTTAATTGGTTTATATACTCCAATTCACTTCAGTTAAGTTGTACATTTTTTCCTGCAAATAGAAGTGTTAGTACCTATCACTGACAAAATTCTGTGAAAAGGTAAGCAATTTGTTATTCAGAAAGAACTTAAATCTATAGGAGAGGATCTAAAAATATTTCTGAAAACGCTAATTTCACAATTTCCACAAAGCGCGATCTGATACCTCTTCAGGTTCTCGAGATGTTCGCGAAAAAGTGTCGACAAAGAAGAATCGTAAAAACACGAATTGCGAATTTTAGCAGAAAATAATTGGGACTACTCTTCTTTGACACCCTCGAAAACCCTCGTTTGGTTTTTGGAACGAAACTTGAGATCAAAATTTTTACGAATTCACGAAAACTTCTACTATTTGAGGCCACCTCTATAACTCAGAAACTAAACGCCCCCAGGCAACCATTCTAACATCGCGTATTAACATTCGTAATCGACCGGTTCAAACCGGGATCCGAGGTTTGATTCTCGGCTTATATTTGAAATTTTTCAAAACTAAATCGTCAATTTTACGAAATCCGAAGATGCACTAACGAACAAACGGTTAATTCTATTTAATCCTCTGAGGGGGGGCTTTAATCTGCCGAAATTTACCGTCCATCGGATGAGAAATGTGTGAGTCAAATCGACGTCAAAGATTTTACATTTTTTTTAACCTCGGGAGATGAAAAATAATAATTTGCAAAATTATGTTAATTTTCGATGAGAGCTTCTTATATATTCGGATGCGCTGATGACAAATAATGAAACCCAAGTCTGATACTTCCTCAGATTTTCGAGATAGTCATTAAATAACTATCTTCAATTGTGAAGAAATATTTTACAGTATCTTTTTAGGTATTTATAGTGAGAAATGCATTAACATAAGTACAAATATGTAATGTCATAGAATGAGAGCTAGAGGTTATGTCAAAATCGTCGACATGCGGACTTTTGGCGGTTATAGAAATAGTAAGTAAGCAAGTTTTGTATAACAATACAGTAATTTAAAAATGATAACTTTAGTATTCTCTATTTTAGTAAAATTAAAAGATATTTTATTTCGAAATGATTTTATAAATACTTTAAGAGCAGGTTTAAATTCAATTTTATATCTCTTTTTCAAAATACCTGGCCCTGAATTGCAGTGTTCGGATTGGCGGTTTTTCTTCCCACGCTGGGATCTTATTGGTCTTGATAGCAGCCTCCTGGTTGATTGTTTGCAAAACGCGCGGTAAACAGCTCGAAATTGGCGGGAACTTGTCGACGTTTTCGCTCTAAAACTGTAAACGGCCAAATTTTCTTACTGAAATCGCCTGGGATGAATCTCCTTGTACGTATTTAATCTCGGAACAATACTTCTTCGATTTATCGGCACCTTTTCTCCGATTTCGTTGATTTTATGTAGTAATATAATTTTTTATTGGTATGTTAGCTTGGCATCGGTGGTAGATTTTCTTTAAATTGAAATATCTCTGCTCCACTATGAGATTTAGGAGCAAGACAATAACTTTTAAAATGCGTAGAGATATTATATAATTTGATAATCGCACAAGAAATATTTCCACACTATTTTTATTTTACTTTTCGTAGGGTCCACGAACGCGTCTTCTCTCCCTGGCGATTTTCGTGTAACCCCTGATGCAAGGATTTTCATCGTGATCGTCTTTTTTTCTTTGAAATTTGCCTGTATGCCATGAACATAGTGGCGAACAGTTATAGATATTTGAAATAGATTTTAATAAAAATGATAATTAAAATATAGAAAAGCTAATATAGAAATTAATTATTTTAGAGAAACTTTTAAATAGAAAATAATATATGTTACTCGTAAATAAGTATTAATGTTAATTCATTTTTACATATATCATATAACATCATTATGGCTAATTTCAGATTACAATTTTTACTATACAGTGTGAAATTTTTCTACATAAATACAATAATTACTCAGGCCTGCATAAAATTTGCGATGACGTGATTTTTGTTTGTTAAGCTCAGTTTGTATATAGCAATATCTAATTAAAATACAGTTGGTCTCTACCACACACAGATTTTTTTTTGCACAAAAGAAAAAGAAAAAATATAAAAAAAATCTTATAAAAGGTGTTTTAATACATTTTAAAAGGAATGTACTACTTCAAATTCTAGGTATTAACCCAAAAATGATTTTCTGTTGTGGTTTTAAAGAAATTTGTTAAATAGGCTCTCATTACCTGATGTAAATCTTTTATTACATGTATTAATTTTGGACAAGATTTTCGGGAATTTTTACCACCTAAATCCTATTTATTATGCTTTCACTTTATTAGTACTGCGAAGAAGGATTTCAAGTTTATCACTCCAAACAAAATGTATATTTTAATTCATTTATATCATTAATTCATTATATCATTTAATTCATTATAGCTCTGAGTGTCGATCAGTAAACAAGTAAAATTAATTTGTCTTTAGTGTTGTGCGTGGTATTTGATAAATAAACATTGCTTAAAAATATGTCTAGCCGGTATTGCAAAAACAAACCAGATTATTTCTGTTATATTTGTGGATATTTCCTCTTGAAAAAGTTTAAGAGACCAATTGGTGAATTTGTGAAAAATGCATATTATGCTTATTTCAAAATCAAATTAGGAGATCAAGATAAAGATTGGGCTCCACACGTTGTGTGTAAGGTATGTGAAGAAGGTTTAAGACATTGGACCAAAGGGAATAGAAAAAGCCTTCCTTTTGGAATACCGATGGTTTGGAGAGAACCGCAAAATCATCATGAAGATTGCTACTTTTGTCTTTGTGATATTAAGGGGCATAATAGAAAAACTTTGAAACATATTTTGTACCCAAACAATATTAAATCAGCTATCAGACCAGTCCCTCACAGTGATCATGTACCTGTACCTATACCCCCCAAAGTACTACAAGAAGATATTGAAACCTCTTCAACTTCCGGCTCCGTATAGATGGATAGTGATTTTGAACCATCAACCTCAGGTCAAAACCAACCTCAGCTATTTTCACAAGCCGAACTGAATGATTTAGTAAGAGATTTGGAACTTTCAAAAGATCTTTCTGAAGTACTGGGGTCTAGGTTGAAACAAAAAAATTTGCTTGCCCCGATTACTGTTGGACATTGAGAAGAGATCTTCCTTTAGCTGAATATGACAGAAAAAACAACCAAACGAAGCTTTTCTTGAAAAACAAAAACGTTTTTTTAAGAAGCATAAAGAATAAATAACTATTTCTAATAGTTTCTATGTGTTTATTTTTGTATTTTTTTAACATAATATAAAACTAGCTTATAAATGAAATAAATCGTGTTTTTTTTCTAAATTTTTTGATTTTACTGGTTTGAAAAATAACCTTACGTGATACAAAAAAAATAAAAGCAGATTTGAAATCAGCGCTATCCAATTACTAGAAAACAGTTAAAATTTTTATATCAACATTCATGTTATTGTTATTCTCAGACAAAAATACTCATGTCGTGCATTTCTCGATTCTACTTGAATTTATGTTCATTTAACTTGTTCTTTAGTTACTTTTGGAGAGGGTACATAAGCGTGACAATTATAATATATTGTGTTTTCTGTCGCATGTGCATGAGAAGAACTTATTTTTTGCAAATTTTAGTATTTTCGATTAACTTATTTTCTGTACATAATATACTCATCCTTCAATTTATTATTTCTGATTTTCTATACGATTGTAATTATATCGACTTTTAAGTTTTATTTGATTGATTTTATTGATTTTTCGTACAGGTGTAAACTACTCAAGGTATATTTTTATTTTTTCAATAATTTGCATATTTAAGTGACAGGTGCAAAACCTGCATTAAAATTGCGAGTTCATAAATTACAGCTAAATGTATTTTTCATCTGTTTTGTGCAGACACACACTACATATTGAAGTTCAACAACCTCAATTTTGCTCTCGCACCGTGCAACAAGTACAGCATTAATTTAAAACAAATAGTTTCGATGCACCGTTTTCTTTTTTCTACTCTTTATTTCAACCATAAAGATCGACTCACAATTAGCGCTAATCATGAATTGTTTGAAAAGCATTAGGTACAACACTAAACAAACGAATAACTGAACTAATTAATAAGCTAACCACATGGCAAATATTATTGTTTTTAATTATTTTTCTTGGATCATGTAAGCCTTTTATGTAGAAATTTAATGTAAAGTAATTTTTAAAGACAACCATTTTTAACAAGTGAAATATGTTAATTTGATGTATTTATTTATTTTGACACCATGTATTTAGAAGGAAGCTCGAATATCATAATTGACAATTCAAACTGTAGAAACTCTAAAATAATATACTTACAATTACTAGGGAAAGTTCCGAAACTTGGTATACAAAAATGATTTTCATTTCATTTTGTTATATAATGGACAAAAAATTCGGCGTTAAATAAGTTTTGGACAAGAAAGCTTATGTCCTAACTTCTACTGATAAGAATAATTGGTAAGTCTATTGATTTATATTAAATTTGAAACGTCAAATGTTGCCTGTCAAAAATTGTCAGGATCTTATATCAAAAATAGTATT
Organism: Melolontha melolontha; assembly: GCA_935421215.2. Lineage (NCBI taxonomy): Eukaryota > Metazoa > Arthropoda > Insecta > Coleoptera > Scarabaeidae > Melolontha > Melolontha melolontha. The sequence goes on along the minus strand of OW285237.1, from coordinate 157,683,817 downwards.
GCGCGTGTTTGCATTTTAGATTGGTATTTAATAACGTATGCAAAACATTCATATTTTCGAAATGGTAAAAATCGATGAACAATAGAAATACTTTATTCAAGATTATATACGAGGGAAGATCGGACAGTTTCTAGAACGAACCAGAAGACGGCGTTGTGCGCGGGAACCGGTCAAGTGTTTTGAGTGCCCCATCTATTATGTAACTAATGTCAAATTTTTAGAGAAATAGTACATAAAGTAAAGCCGTTACAGCCAAGCTAAATAAACGGTGCGCGCGTTTCCTTAATCATAAATAAAATCGAATTCCGTGCAGTTATTAAAAATTTTTTTTTGAAAGGCTTAAATACTAAAGGAATAAAAACGGAATGAGAAGAGTCTTCACTGTCGTATGCAATCATTGCGAACTGTATTGATGAACTTAAACGTGGTCGAACAAGTATAGAAGATGCATCGCGTTCTAGGAGACCAAGAACATCTTCTTCTTCTTCTTTTTGTGCCCTCTCCGTCATCGAATGTTAGCGATCACATCAGCAAAGGTCTCCCGATTTGCAGCAGCTCTAATGAGTTGTTCAAAGTTTAATCCGGTACAGTTCCTAATATTCCGCATCCACGATAGTTTCTTTCTGCCAAGCCCACGTTTACCCTCTATCTTTCCTTCAATTATGAGCCGCGGTAGGTAATATTTTTCATTTCTCAAAACGTGATCAAGGTAAGCCGTCTTTCGCATCTTTACTATGTGGAGCAGTTCTCGATCTTTGTGTACCCTTTTCAAAGTTTCCTCATTAGTTGTATGTGATGTCCATGGAATTCTTAGCATTCTTCGGTATGTACACATTTCAAATGCTTCTATACGGTTCATACTGACAGTTTTCAAGGTCCATGCTTCCACTCCGTATAATAGCGTTGACCAGACGTAACACTTTGTAAATCGTATGCGTAAATTTACATTTAGCTGTTTATCGCACAGTATGTTTTTGAGTTTGAAGAAATTTTGCCTTGCCTGTTCAATTCTGGACCTTATTTCGATGTCATGGTTCAATCTTGAGTCAATCCAGCAGCCCAGGTACTTAAAGCGATCAACTCTGGTCAATATTTCCCCGTCAACCTGTAGAGGTGTGGGTACGTTTGAATTACGAGAAATTAACATTACTTTCGTTTTGCTGATGTTTATGGCCATATTAAAATCTTTGCATGTCATATTCAATCTGTTGATCATGTTTTGTAATCCTATATCGGTATCCGCAATCAACACAGTATCGTCTGCATAACGGATAGTCGATATATTGACACCGTTTATTTTTATTCCGTCGTTACAACCCCTAAGCGCCTTCGCAAACAGATACTCTCACAGATACTCAAGAACATCTACTGATGAAAAAACCATTAGAAAAGTTCAAAGAATCGTAATGAATCATCGCTCATTGAAGTTGAAAGAGATAGCTGAAACAGTAAGCATATCACATGACTGCGCACATTACATTTTACATCAATATTTAGACATGAGAAACCTCATTGCAAGATTGGTGCCACGTTTGCTGTCACACGATTAAATCAAGCTCGTGTGACCATTTCTCAGCAATGTCTAGATATGTTTAAGAGTAATCCTGTAGATTTTTTTTGAGACGTTTTGCAACTGTTGCTGAAACGTGACTACACCACTTCACGCCAAAGACTAAAACACAACCAAAGCAGTAGACAGTATGCGGTGAACCAACTCCAAAGAAGGTCAAGATAATGCTGTCAGTCGGAAAGGTGATGGCTACCGTCTTTTGGGATTCCCGAGGAATAATTTTAATTGACTACTTGCAACACGGGAGGACAATAACAAACGCGTATTATGCGTCGTTATTAGACAGATTGAACGAAGAAATCAAAGTCAAAAGGCCTCATATGGTAAAGAAAAAGGTCTTGTTTCAAGACAATTCCCCAACCCACAAGTCGGAAATTGCGAAGGGGAAGTTGCACGAATTACGATTCCAATTAATTGAACTACTCGCTAGATTTGGCCTCTTCGGACTTCATTTTCGAACCTCAAGAAATGGTTGGCTGGACAGAAATTCACATCGAATAATGACATCATCAAAGCTGTAAATGAACATTTGGAAGGTTTTGATAGTTCGTATTTTTCTGAAGGATGAAAAGGTCTTGAAAAACCTTCAAGCAAATGTATAGAGTTACTAAGTGACTATGTAGAAAAATAAATATGATTTTACCTCGAAAAGTGGTGTTGTGTTCTAGAAACTTTCCGATCTTCGTTCGTATAAGAATTTCTAAATGAATTTCCCAAACTTGCTTTTGAGTTTAATACGTTTCAGAAGTCACTCAATCGAATTGTTACAACTTTTTGACAAACGGGGCATGTAGAACAACAAAAAGGCAGTGAGTGAGTGGCCAAAATTCCGGATAGAAGATATTACTAATATTGGACAAATAATGACCCATGCTTCAAAAACTTTGACTCAACAAACAGGGTTCAGTTGATTCTTGTCATACAGTTTTAATTTAAAAAAGGTATATAACCCCTTACCACAATTATTAGTCGTATCCTAAATACGTATTTCGACAACTTAGTTGTCATCATCAGTAGGTAAAAACTACTAATTAAAGTCACACGGGGCACAATAAAGTAAGATAAACGCTTCCGCACAACTACTATACACTGCAACCCTGTAAAGACTAAATTTACCATGCACATCTCAAACTACGAGACAAAACACTTGCCTCTTAGAAAAGGTTTTTAAACATGTGTTAAAATATCGAACAAAGGGACGGCAAAAATTCTTCTCTAAAGAAGGCGCCTACTAAAAACGATTTTAAAGCTACGGTGACCTACTAATAAACTAAATGAAACACCTTATATTTCCACAAAACACTAGTATATTTAACTGTATGAGCATTTCATGTGCAATGTACAAATTAATAGTTATTATTTAAACGTGTTATTTCGAGTACGCAGGTAGTGACAAAATCTATATTGGGTAGGAGTGTAAAAAAATTTTCCATTAACAAATGGTTAAAAAGTCGTATATATATAGTAAAGGCCGAACTCTCATTGCGAATTCTGAGAAAGACAAAATTAAGAAGGGGCGTTATATGTGAAAAACCAGACATCCGGCTTGTTGTATTATATTAAATGAGAATCAATCCTCGTGAAAAGGGTCAATGAATAATTAGATATTGTAGGTGTATAATTTAAAAGTTAATTATAAATAGGTGACAATGTGTTATATTAAATGAGAAACCATTCACGTGAAAAGGGGTCTATGAATAATTAGATATTGTAGGTATATAAATTTAAAAGTTAATTATAAATAGGTGACAATGTCCTAGTTAAGGAGTTAAGCAATTTAATATAATGTATAGAATTCACGGTAGGCTCTGGGTGTGTAGGAGGTAATTTTTTGCATATTAAATGAGAATTCAATTCACGTGAAAAGGGTCTTGAATAATTGGATATTGTAGGTATATAATTTAAAAGTTAATTATAAAAAGGTGACATGTCCTAGCTAAGGAGTTGCGCTATTTAATATAATGTATAGAATTCACGGTAGTCTCTGGGTGTGTTAAGGAGGTAATTTTTGCATATTAAATGAGAATCACTTCACGTGAAAAGGGGGTCTATGAATAATTGGATATTGTAGGTATTTAATTTAAAAGTTAATTATAAATAGGTGGCATGTCCTAGTTAAGGAGTTAAGCAATATAAAATAATGTATAGAATTCACGGTAGGCTCTGGGTGAAACATGATAAATAATTTAATAAACAAAACACCCGGTACATCTGTTCCACAAAACGTGAAACATTTTACATTTCGTGAAACAAACACACCGAGTGCTTCATTCAACAACCATTGTTTAGGAGGTAATTGCATTATTTCACGTGTATGGATTCCCACATGTCTATATTTCTGATGTTACATCCCCCACCCACTTATAAAAATGTGAATAGACAGCTGAACGGTATTGGAGATTTATCGCTATTCAAGGAGGTATGTTTATTTTTCGCTATAAATATACTTTCGTAAGCATCAAGTTCATGGGGTTTATTAATTCCTTTTATCAATTTCAAACCTGTAATCGGTACATTGTGTAGTGTGCTCAAAGCGTGATTTGCGACAATCAATCATCTGAGAATTTTAGTGATTTAGAAATAAATTTGTTAAATAAAGGGTTAAAATACTGTTTGCCAAGCCGTCAGATTCCTATGGAACAGGTGATTGCAAGCATCGAAACTTCGATTAAGTATTTTGAACAAGGGCCAAAAAACTTTATTCGAGAAGCTTGTAAAACCCAAATCGATAAGAATTTGCAGCAGCACAAACAGAAGTCGGTCAATAAAGAATGGAATATCATTAAAACTCATAGATCGAAGGACTGCTTTTATCTAAAAGCAGATAAAGGGGAACAAGTTAGTAATTATGGACAAAACCGACTATTTTCAAAGAGTAAAAAATTTAATTGCCGAAGGTCCGTATGTAGAAATGAAGAAAAATCCGTTACCTAAAATGATTAATGACACAAAAGACGCGATTAAGAAATGTCCAATTTTAATAACTTCTACCCAAAAGTATAAATGGAATGTTAGTAATCCTGTAGTACCAAGAATGTATTGTTTACCGAAGATACATAAACCAGGTAACTCGATGAGACCTATAGTTTCAGGTATTAACTCACCGACTTACTTGATTTCCAAATGGCTAGTGAATGAATTTAAAAATCTACCCGTTAAACCAGAAAATTTGTCAGTCAGCAATTCTTTAGAATTTGTTAAATTAATTAAAGACTGTGAACTGGAAACCGGGGAAATTTTAGTTTCATTCGACGTGACGTCGTTATTTCCCTCGGTACCTATTCCAGAGACTATGAAATATTTAGAAAGCTTGCTCCACAAGAACAACATTGAACCTTCAAAAATAAGAGAATACATGAGACTGACAACTCTGTGCATGGCGCAGAATTGTTTCCAAGTAAGAGAAAAATTTTATGAACAGAAACAAGGCACAACTATGGGTAACTGCTTATCTCCTTTCATAGCCAATTTATTCATGAGTCAATTTGAAGTAGAATTCAAAAACAACGCTAAATATTTCCCTAGAGTCTGGATTAGGTATGTAGATGACATTCTTGCGATTTTTGACACACGGAAATGCGAATTAGACATGTTTGTTAATCAATTAAATTTGAAATATCCGACTATTAAATTTACGGTGGAAAAGGAACAATACGGCAAGATATCATTTTTAGATACTTTACTGATTAGAAATAAACATAAAATAGAAATCGATATTTTCCGGAAAGAAACCAACGTTAATAGATTCATCACCGCGGATTCAAATCATAGTTATCAACATAAGACAGCTTCCTTTAACTTTTTAGTCAATCGGTTACTAAATTTTCCGTTAACAAAGGAGAGATATGAAACAGAACTAGATTTCATTAAAAATATTGCGACATACAATGGCTTTGACATAGAAATAATCAATAAATTAATTAGAAAAACCAAAATAAAAAATACGATCCGCGAATCCACGAGTTTGATATCCCAAAATAACCAAGAGAAAAAGTACATATGTCTACCATACCACCCTGTCACGAAAAACATTAATAGAATTGTTAAAGAAAGAGGTCTCCAGGTAGCATTTCGGTCTGAAAACACCATCAAAAGTCTGCTAGGGAATACTAAAGATAAAATCAATTCCAATTCGAAATCAGGGATCTATGAAATTAGTTGCGCGGATTGTAATTTGAAATATATAGGCCAAACTAAACGACCTATAATAACACGTTTTAAAGAACACATAGCACATATCAAATACAATAGACCGGATAAATCAAATGTCGCAAATCACGCTTTGAGCACACTACACAATGTACCGATTACAGGTTTGAAATTGATAAAAGGAATTAATAAACCCCATGAACTTGATGCTTACGAAAGTATATTTATAGCGAAAAATAAACATACCTCCTTGAATAGCGATAAATCTCCAATACCGTTCAGCTGTCTATTCACATTTTTATAAGTGGGTGGGGGATGTAACATCAGAAATATAGACATGTGGGAATCCATACACGTGAAATAATGCAATTACCTCCTAAACAATGGTTGTTGAATGAAGCACTCGGTGTGTTTGTTTCACGAAATGTAAAATGTTTCACGTTTTGTGGAACAGATGTACCGGGTGTTTTGTTTATTAAATTATTTATCATGTTTCACCCAGAGCCTACCGTGAATTCTATACATTATTTTATATTGCTTAACTCCTTAACTAGGACATGCCACCTATTTATAATTAACTTTTAAATTAAATACCTACAATATCCAATTATTCATAGACCCCCTTTTCACGTGAAGTGATTCTCATTTAATATGCAAAAATTACCTCCTTAACACACCCAGAGACTACCGTGAATTCTATACATTATATTAAATAGCGCAACTCCTTAGCTAGGACATGTCACCTTTTTATAATTAACTTTTAAATTATATACCTACAATATCCAATTATTCAAGACCCTTTTCACGTGAATTGAATTCTCATTTAATATGCAAAAAATTACCTCCTACACACCCAGAGCCTACCGTGAATTCTATACATTATATTAAATTGCTTAACTCCTTAACTAGGACATTGTCACCTATTTATAATTAACTTTTAAATTTATATACCTACAATATCTAATTATTCATAGACCCCTTTTCACGTGAATGGTTTCTCATTTAATATAACACATTGTCACCTATTTATAATTAACTTTTAAATTATACACCTACAATATCTAATTATTCATTGACCCTTTTCACGAGGATTGATTCTCATTTAATATAATACAACAAGCCGGATGTCTGGTTTTTCACATATAACGCCGCTTCTTAATTTTGTCTTTCTCAGAATTTGCAATGAGAGTTCGGCCTTTACTATATATATACGACTTTTTAACCATTTGTTAATGGAAAATTTTTTTACACTCCTACCCAATATAGATTTTGTCACTACCTGCGTACTCGAAATAACACGTTTAAATAATAACTATTAATTTGTACATTGCACATGAAATGCTCATACAGTTAAATATACTAGTGTTTTGTGGAAATATAAGGTGTTTCATTTAGTTTATTAGTAGGTCACCGTAGCTTTAAAATCGTTTTTAGTAGGCGCCTTCTTTAGAGAAGAATTTTTGCCGTCCCTTTGTTCGATATTTTAACACATGTTTAAAAACCTTTTCTAAGAGGCAAGTGTTTTGTCTCGTAGTTTAAGATGTGCATGGTAAATTTAGTCTTTACAGGATTGCAGTGTATAGTAGTTGTGCGGAAGCGTTTATCTTACTTTATTGTGCCCCGTGTGACTTTAATTAGTAGTTTTTACCTACTGATGATGACAACTTAGTTGTCGAATACGAATTTAGGATACGACTAATAATTGTGGTAAGGGGTTATATACCTTTTTTAAATTATTATTTAACCACAGTCTCAATTGAAAGAATTTTTATACAGTTTTAAAGCAATATCTACAGTACATATCATATAATTTTCTTGCAAATAATCTTAGATATCGACTATCCGCGTCAAGTAGTATTTTGGGAATCGTTTTTAATTATTTTAATAATTAACTCATATACAAAACGTTATTTGCAGACAAACATAGTATCAAGATCATATAACAGGCATAATTTTCATGTTACAAACAACCTTAAGGAAACATTTTGAGTAGGAAACATCAGATTATTTTTCAAATTATTATGAACGGAAATTATTTCTATCGAAAAACAGAAATTATGAAACTTTTGAAATTTTATTATTTCTATATCAGGCGAAGAATAATAAAACGCTGTTAATTTCAAGTATATAATAAAAAATATCTGTTCATTGGGTTTATATACAAAGAAAAAATTACAAATCGTGTGGCAACATGTGTAGTGGATACATATCGATATAATGTGTTCATTTGAAAAGTCAATCTAGTAGCATGTGATTTACTGAAAACATTTTGAAGTATGTCGTAAATTAAAATTTACTACTTAAGATACGAAGTCGCATATTTTGACAGTTTCATACATACAAATAAATAACAAATAACAGGTATTTATTGAAAACTATAACAAATGTTGAAAATGTTGTCCTTCAAGATCAATGCACTTTAAAATCCTCCGTTCAAAATTTCTGATGATATTCTGCAACATTACTGGATTGTTATTAATTTCCATGCATTTCTTTTCGATTCTCTGTAGCATATCATTCAAATTCGATATAGGTGTTCGAAATATGTTATTTTTTAGATAAGGGCACAAAAAGAAGTCGCAAGATGTTAAATCGCATGAACGTGCAGGCCAGGCAATTTCAGTATTTCGATTAATTATACCCTCATCAAAAAATTATCTTAAATAATCCAAAGATTCTGCAGTACAATGACAAGGTGCTCCGTCTTGTTTGAAATATCATCATAATGCAACTGATTGACAAATGGTTGTAAAATTTCCGTACGGTACCTTTGAGCAGTTAACGTTCCCTGAAATAATATTGGTCCAATGATTCGCCTTTGGCTTATCGCTGCTTTTATTATTAACTAACAATTGAATTGTATTATGCAGAAAGGGCGCAAGTCAAAAAACACAATTTGAGAAAACTAGAAAAAAACCTTTTTTTTTTAACGTACTAGCTTTATTGCAATAAATTTCTTAATAGTGTTACGATGTATCTGTAACTGTTATTTGATCACGTTATTTTATAACAAACGTCTTTCAAAAAAAATTTTTGGGCTTATAAAAAAGTGACATACGCCCTTTCTGCAAAATGAGAAATAAAAACCTGGTAAACTGAACGAATTTTTATTACTTTCGTAAGCAAAACATACAAAATAACTTAAAAATAGTGGGCTAAAGTGTAGTAACCTGAAAACAATGAACCAAACTTTATTATACTTGTGATGTACAGCCTTTTTTGTACAGTTCTAGCCACCAGTTTCTAAAATTGATTATATCTGTTGTATCAACTTCTTTCACCGTAAATTTTTTTGAATTACTACTGGTAATAATGAGTTCTGTTATTTGGTGGATCGTATAGATTCTATCATGATTTCGTAAGTTTCTTTTTATTATGGCGAAGTCTCTAACACAAGGGAGAAACGAATGACATCTTACGGGAAAATAATGTATAATTTTAGAGAAACGTCTACTATCAGTTAAAAAAGAAGTATTCAAATCAGTGTATGATTTTTATTTTGCCCCATCAATTGTCAGAAAACAGTCGAAGTTCCTTTACACTCTCTGTAGTTTCTTTCAAATAATCCAATAGAAACGAACAAATTTCGTCGGCTGTTTTCTTGGCTTGTTCTTCATGACAAATTGTATTTTGTTTGACATTATGAATGCAAAAGCATGAAACCATCAACTGATTGTAGTAAAAGACATCTCCCACGGGAGTTTTAGGTAGCTGCATATTTTGCATGAAATCGAAACATAATGTCAACACCTCTTTATTATTCTTTTCTTCTACCTCACTTTTTAGTTTTGAAAAAAGTTCTTACTTCGACGCTTACGTACTACTAACTCAGCAACTGCTGTTCTTTTAGCTGTATCATTTAGATTTCTATCTTTAATTTTATTATTAAGAAGTTCACAAGAAGAACAAACGTCAACCTGAGGTCGACCAAAAGACAAATTAAAATTTTCACGGAAGAAGTTCCTGTAAGATGCATAACCAATATTTAAGCCAACATATTTTTCTGTAAACAAGTCGAACATTATTTTTATTTTAAGTTGACTGTCTAAATATTTCACTTCTTTTCCAGAATAGTGGCTTAATTTGGTGGGAAAAGATTTCACATAACGTCCCATACACAGCTTTACATCCTCTGATAGTGCATTGGCACTTGACTTCTGTCCACGCAGGTCTCTTGGGGTTTGGACTAGTATAGTAAGATCGTTGACTCTTCGAATGCGTTTTTTAGATACAGCATACAAATTTAAAAACGCCTTCAGACAAATTTGTGTTCTAGAAGTACATTTTAAACAAAATATTTACATGAATGGAACTTAGGCTTATAATGTTCTTCCTGACGAGCACGCCGCTGCTTTATGTCGTAAACTTGAATACTGCCTTGCAAGAAAATGTCTTACTCATCTTTTGTTTGGAATGAATAAAATCGATTAAAAATCTGTAATCTCTCTTCTTCTGTAAACTTATCAAAACATTTCTCTTTACAGCTGCAATACATAATATGCTGTACTTGTAAGAAATATAACAAAACAATTGTAATAACCTACCTGCATGCTAAACCCACTACTTTTAATGGAATTTGTTTGTTTCTATAGTTCTTGTATGCAGTACCTTCCACGCGTGATTTCTTGATTACATTTCTTTTGTATTTGCTAGGATCTGCTTTTCGTTTCTTCGGTTTAGAAGTAACTTCCATATTTTTGGTATTTTATATAAATTCACACTGTTAGACTCTAATTGTACTAAACTTGTTTAACTGTAACCACATAGCACACAATAAATTATTATACTAACCTCACTTATTGACATGCAGCTGCTGACCTATTGGGTCATTACATGATACAGAAAGGGCGCATGTCATTGACTTAAGCCTGTTATGCATAAAACTTGCTATTACTGATGTCCGATATATACATACTGTAATCCAGATATGAGCCGTTTTTACGTATTACGGTAGATATACGTCGATAAAGTAAATTTTCGTTGAAAACGCAATTCATGACCAAAATGACTTGCGCCCTTTCTGCATAATGCAATTCTAATTATAATTATATCAAGAGTCAAACTGTTATCAAAAACTATATTTTTAATGTAATAATTTTAACTTCAAATTTTATCACTTTCTTTTGAATTCCAAAGAAATAGTTTTCCCATATTTTATCTGGGGTCTTTGTTCTGTCGACAGAATTACTCAATGTAACAGTTCATCATAAATCCATTTAAAAAATTTCACGTCATCGTCCGTCCAAATCTGTTACTTTATTATGGTATTGCTGACATAACAATTCTCTCGATAACAAGACGACTGGAGTCCATATGCATTCAACGAAATAACTTTCTCTCGGTCGTACAAAAGTTCCTGACTCATTAGTGTTTCCTAAAAACAAAAACTTCCATAGATAGTAGCTCGGCATCACGTGAATTGTTGTTCTCATTGTGAATCACAAGCACAGCGATGAGTGAGTTAAGGTTAGTCGCCTGATTTACCGTTCAATTCTAAAAATACGATCGCCTTCGATGTGTTTTATTTAGTTCAGATGCAGTTCATTCTTATATTTAAACAAAGCTTCTTAAATTTATTGTTGTAAAATAAGTATCTCTATTAGATAATATTTTTAATTTACGAAGCGGGCGATATTATTTTGTATTTTGTCTCAAAAAAATATTATTTAAAATTACTGGCAAAGGAAGAAACCTATTAGTATTATTCTTCTTCTGTTGCATAGTATCTGATTGAAATAATAAACTTTAAATTATCTTTCGATGTACCTGAAAATATAATGGTAATAGATAGATCTTTCTTTCAACGCCCATAAAACTAAAATAGTTATTTACGTAACCAGTTAAGAAAAGACTAATTTTATTTGACGAATGTAATGTTTACCAATCTTTGCAAAGTATATTAGTCAAATAAAATTATACAGTTCATAACTTGTTAAATAGGTACAAAATTTGATCTAATCCCGGTCTAAATAGATAGTTGTGGCGTTAAGATGTAATAAATAACGCTCGCAGCCATACAAATAAACTTCATTGCTTTACTTGAGCGTTGCTATGTATAGGTACTGCATAAACAATATTTGTCAGTGGTGAATTTTTTATTGCAAATTAATCCGAAAATGGATGATTCCGATGTAGATATGCCTTTTGATACAGAACTATCAGCTAATTTAGCAATAAATTTTATAATACCCAGTAAATCAAGAAGCAGGTATGAAGAAGTACGTAAGAAATTTGAAAAATCTTGTCAAGAGAAAGGAGCAAAAAATATTGGTGAAAAAGGTTCTGTTGGCGTACTTCGGGGTTGATGAAAAACCATAAAGTATCTACAGTACGGAGCACCTACTCAATGTTGAAGGCACAATTAAATGTAGTAAATGTAGAAAGTAACGTCGATATCCAAAAATATACCGCTTTAGTAATACCAAAAGTATTTTTAATAATATAAAAATATTATTAAAAATCTGGTATCAAAAACACAATACAAGTTCAGAGACGCAGATACGTATTTCATCTTTCTACAGATTCGTCAGTACGCCCCTACTGGAGAAGGATACATTCACAAAAAAAATAATTTCGCTATCTCACAGAAATTATTAAGACCCGAGCGTAGAAGTACATTCAAGTTGTTCTTTTTTGTGAATATATCCTTATCCAGCAGGGATCTACTGACAAATCTGTAGAAAGATGAAATACATATCTGCGTCTCTGGAGAGGGATACGTTCACAAAAATATTAATATTGAACTTGTATTGTGTTCTTAATACCAGATTTTTAATAATATTTTATATTATTAAAAATACTTTTGTATTATATAATATTTTTTCTACAATTAGTGTTGCTAGGAAACCTATTAAAGCACCCAGAATGAGTGCTTCTATAGATCACTAAAGCATGGAACATATAGCGGATTCAGTTTTAAGTTTGTCACACTAGATTAATAAGTCAGTAATCATATTAATAATTTAAGGTTATGAGTAAACTGACAATTAATAAACATTTTATTTTATGGTAATAATTATATTGATTATAGAAACTTTCTGTCATTAGCCTCTGTAATAAAAGTTTCAAAGTTCTCCCTTGTAAATATCATATAATTTTCGTTTCAAAAATACTACTAATGTGGTATAACAGAATAATGTGATTTGGTTAGTTTTTTCCCTACTAATGTATGTTTCAAATTATTCTGTTATACCACATTAGTAGTATTTTTGAAACGAAAATCTGCGCGTAATCACGCCAAAAATTATATGATATTTACAAGGGAGAACTTAGAAACTTTTATTACAGAGGCTGATGACAGAAAGTTTCTATAATCACTATAATAATTACCATAAAATAAAATGTTTATTGTCAGTTTACTCATAACATTCAATTATCAATATGATTACTGACTTATTAATGTAGTGTGACCAACTTAAAACTGAATCTGATAAATGTTCCATGCTTTAATGCTCTATACAAGCATTCATTCTGGGTGATTTAATAGGTCTCCTAGCAACGCTAATTGTAAAATAGTTATTTACGATACAAGTGTTAAAAGTGCGATTTTATTTCACGAGTAAAAGCTTGCGACACGAGCGTTAGCGAGTGTTGCAATTTACGAGTGAAATAAAATAGCATTTTTAACATGTGTATCGTACAATATTTTTTCTACAAACACATTTTTTATTATAAAATATAAAGAAACTCCACTGACCAAATTTGACAGCTCATGAATACGTTTTGACACAACTGGACGCAGCCGTTAAATTACGTCAAATTAAGTCACAATTCATACAAAAGATGAGTTCGTATTGTAATAAAGAAAATGAAGTAATAGCGAGAATAATAATTCTGAAAGTACTGCAACACAGGAAATAAATATCTCGAATTACACACACTGTACATTTAATATTAATTATCCAAGAAATATGTAATTTTCAATCATTTTAATATATGTTGTCATTTTTGACAAACTGGCATGTCAATTTACTTTTAACACTAGTGTTAAAAGTACTACTTTTAACACGCTACGCAATAAAATCGCATTTTTAATTGAAGTTAGCCGTGTCAAAATGTCAACTTTTAACGGTGTTTGTAGAAAAAAAAATTATATAACTAGTGATGTAATGAAACAAACAATTATGAAATGCCGTTTCAAAACGTCAAAAATGGATTTAAAATTTGATATTTCGTAACGGTGTTAAATAATAGTAACGAGCCATCGAAAAAATTCATAATTGGAGTTGACTGTGAATTTGGGTTGGTACTTTAGCCACTTCCACATAATGACACATTACTTGATGCTTGACAGTTTCATTTGGTTTCATTGTAAAAAAAGGTTATGGCATTGAAATGATACTACAACAAAAAAGAAAATAAATAATTTATATAATATCGAAATCATAATCAAAATTTACATATAGCTACAGAAGTTGTTGAAAATGTTGTACATTTACATCTAAATACAAACCAACCCTTCTCCGCAATCCAGCAAAAACTTTATGCAGCATTTCCGGTGAGTTGTTGATCTCTTCACACTTTTCTGTTATGCGAATTCTCAGTTGTTCCAGATTATGAATTGGCGTTGAATAAATCGAATTTTTTATGTATGGCCATACGAAAAAATCACATATGTTTAAATCGCAAGACCTAGTTGGATTGTGAAAATGGAACTTTAAACCTAGCGAACCATCTAGAAGGAACACCTGAAGATATCAGGAATTGAGGAAGTAGTTTTGAATGCTGTTAAAAAATAATCCTAGTGCGAGTACAAGAAAAATAGCGTCAGTATTAGCAATCACGCATGTACTTGTAGGGAATTATATCAGTACCATATTCAAAGGGTACAGGCTCTTCTCCCCATGATTTTCAATTACCTCTAAACTTTTGTCAGTGGTTTTTACAAATACTGCTTGAAAATCCCTTATTCGATCTACAAGTATTATTTTTTGACGAAGCAAATTTTTCAAGAAATTCTATCCGAAATTTCAACAATAACCATTTGTGGGCTGAAGAAAATCCACATGCAATAAGTGAACAAAAGAGCCAAGAACAATTTTCTGTGAATGTTTCGTCTGGCATAATGGGAGATGTTTTGATAGGGCCATTTTTCCTGTCAAGAAGAGTCAACGGACAATTGTATTTTGAATTTCTTCAAGAGCAATTCCCTGACAATATCCCACTCAACATGAGAAATGAAGACTGGTTTATGCACGACGGTGCACCTGCACATTTTAGTATCGAAGTCCACCGGTTTTTGAACAGAACACTTAACGATCGTTGGATAGGTCGAGGTGGACCTCAACCAGCTAGGTCCACTGACCTAAACAGTCATGATTTCTTCTTTTTTCTTTTGGGGATACCTAAAATGTTTGGTTTACAAGAAGTCAATAAACACAGAAGAAGAGCTAAGAAATAGAATCGTAGCTTCATTCCAGACTATTAAAAACACTCCGGGAATATTCCAAAGGGTTCGCCAATCTATAAGTAGAAGAACTGATGCGTGTATTCCAGAAGGAGGATCACATTTTCTTCTGTTTTGAACTTTGTATGCATCTTCATGTTTCTTTATTTAATATTTTCGTTAATTATCATTGTTATTAGTAATAATTAATTATTGTGCTACTACGATTTAATTTTTAATTCAAATAAATTGTTGTTATACAGCGCGTCAAATTTTGATCCTGTAATTTTAAAATTGTTGGGTAGAAAAACACTTTCAATTTCAAATAGGAAGCATTTAGACCATAACTTTATAGGAGCCTTTCGTGTTAGAATCAGACGAGGAATCTCTCTATGTAATATCTCTCTGACATTAATTAATGAGATCTTAATAGAAAAAAATAAAGGTCTTTGGAAAACAAATACCACAGAAAAAGATTAGTAAAACACAAAAAAATTAAAACAACAAAACCGTTTGGCCTATACATTATGATAGCTACCTATCTGGAAAAAATTATCCTAGGAGCAGAAAATATTCTTATGCAGAATATCGAAAGTTAGCTTATCGCATGGGATGGTATAAATGTACATACTTTCTATTTAGTCAACTGAAAATAAGTTGAAACAAACTATACTTGCACTTAACATAAGCTATTCGTTTCTTTTGTTATCACTAAATATATACTACGAATCCTATTGCGAAATTATAAATTTGTGATGCATCTCCGTAGCGTTAAAACTAATAATTAAAAATTCCTTTTTAAAATTGCACGTGTCTATATGTATTATATAACTAATGTATGCTCAAATGAGTCATTTGCACAAATCTTTTCAAAGTATATTTAATTAGATAATTTGTATTATAATCATTTTCAATAACTAACCAGTTAGGTTTAATTGTGGTAAGAACTATTTATTTTGGTCTTTGAAGTACAAATAGTAAATATTTTCAGTTCCATTTAATGTATTATTTTCTTAACGAAATGCTTTAACATTGACTTAAAGTTCAAGAGGACTCAACGGAAATGCGACAACAAATCTCCAAATTCTATTTAGTTTATTCCACATCCGAAATGTGCCCAGTTGCTCTACTGGCCACTTAACACGTTTACGTAAACATTTGCAGCTTCAAAAGCGGTCCCTCTTAAAAAAATATCACATATTAGGAAGAGGATATTATTCTTTCTAACATTTACTTTTAACGTCTACAATGTATCTGTTTTGTCAACGATTGTGTATCTATTTGTTTCACGAATCGTTTAACATTTTTCATTACTTCTAAAATTCTAATTAAAACAAGTTATAATTGATAATACATAAAAAATGCTGTCAAGCATGTAAAATTTCAAATTGCAACCTAAAATGACTTCTTTCCTAATTGGTGATTGTGTCCCCGCTTGGTAATAGTCAATAAAAAGAAAAGTTCAAAATCACAATAAATTATAGCAATTATCTTTCCAGCGGAGGAAGTAGACCTTATGTTCCCATTCCATACTTTATACTTTGATTTTTGACTTTAAATTTTTTATTAGCATTTAACATTTAAGGAACTCATTGGTCAAAAATTGTTTAATAGCCAATGTATGGTGTGAATTTTTGTCAGCGCTACCTACTGAAAAACCACACGTTTTTTCTGTAAATTTTACTTTATTTTTCGATCATTTGTAATACTCTCTTCTGAATTTTAAATCCTAATACCAGTTTTTAGTTACTTATTTATTAAGGGACAAAATAACATCATAATACATTATGAATTTCTTAATTCGATAAACCCTTTTTGCAGATAACTCGCAACATGGTGCATTTCAATTTTATGCAATGTTAATAAATCTTAATAATAATAATAATAATAATAATCCATGCCTTAGCATCCCCCAACAGCTTGCGCCAATTACAGGGGGCATCGGCTGGCCATGAGTTATTATTACGCCTGCGGCTGTAGACCGACTTAAGATGTTATCTTTCCGCATTTGCCGTGGAATTTGGAAAACTACAGAAAACCAAACTCAGAAAGGAAGCACCGGGGTTCGAACCCGGTACTGCCGAACTACGAGGCAAGTGTGCAAGGCACCAAGCCACTAGCCCGACAATATAAAATGATAAATCTACAGGAATGTTCATTTTTCAATTGTCAGTCCAATAAATTAGATCATGTTGTCAATCACTTCTGAGGTAACATAGAGCGCAACAACCAAAATAATTTATTAAAATTAATAATTTTCAAGGACAAATAACAATTACCAACGAAAATAATTATTATCATCCATCATATGTACTCAATTCTATGTACTTATACAAGCCGTTAGTCAACTAGGCTAGTGTCCTCGAGTAATCGCACCATTTTAAATGCATACTATCGTTTAGCGATTTAGATCGAAGTTCAAGTATAGCAAAACCTATGCTATTTAAAGATTACTCTGGGTTAACGCTCCAATTAGCATGGGTTTTGTTTCGTTAATGGATATAGCTAATATAGTATGATGCAACATTATATATACAAAACTTAACTAAAGATAGATAATATAACACTTTATTCCTCTAACAATATCGTTTCGGCATATTACACCATTATCAAAGAGTTTACTCAATTAAATACATGGGTGCAACTTTCTACATATATCTGTGTTTGTCATTGTCGGGTATAGATTGCTTTAACTGTTTTATGTTGCCGTCTTTTATAATTTTTAGATATTTGAAACTATGATACCTACTATCTGAAATTAATAAACAATTTCGCAGACGATTTACTAATCGCTAAACATTTTTTTTATTAAATTGTCTAGTAATCAGTGCTTCAATTATTTCTTAATTATTAACTTAATGAAATCTTTTCGGAAGCTATAAAATTATAAGCTATACTAAAACTGTATAACGAACTATGATTTTCAACATTAAAAAAAAATTAAAGGCATTTTTAACGAAATTCTATAGTCAAGAAGGTAATTGCATTTGGCAGTATTAAGTATAGAAAAATTCTTTCTAAATAAAATAGCCGATTTTAATGAATGTGTGTGATAAATAATTTTGCAGATGTTAAAGAGTGAGGAATTGATTTCGAGTTTAAATCTGTTTAAAATATTAAGTAATTACAGTATGTTTATTAAAATACTCAAATTTTGAATAAAACAATATCTTTTACCTCAAATTCCATACGACTTCCCTGCAGATTTTACCAGTAGCCCTCGTTGGTTGAAAACAATAGCTTAAAAATTATAATTTTGTTAACACTTCTCATAGCTAATGAATAGATTGGTGCATTGACACAACACCATAGAATTAACGTTATGTAACGTCTAATTTCGTGTAGCTTGAGGACTTATTTTATTCGACTTTAGAATCACACATAATTTTGCACCTATTTGCGGGCCAATTTAGGCCCGTGTTTATTTACTAATTATTGAATAACCCTGACCTCTAAAAGTTTGTATATGTATTCTAATTCGAAACTTCTTCTTTCTCGACCTTAAATCTAATTAAGTATTACTTAATTAGATATTTTTATGCTTTGCAATCGCCTCCTCTTCACATAATTTATTATGCATAGTAGTCATTACTTTAGAAAGGGTGCATTAATTTTGAATCTGTTTAGAGCTACCTGTTACTTTGTTTAATTTAATGATAGTGCAAACTAATTAATCTATTTCAAAAATAGATTTTTCAATTTACTTATAATATCAGAAGGTGTAATATTTCTCAAAAGAAAATAAATAATAAACATTTTTAAAGCTAGATATGATTTCTTATTATGTTGAACAAAAAATATACAAAACATAACAACATGAAAAAATGACAAAACAAAAGGAAAAATGATATTAAATAGGATGTGTTATATGGCCACCACCATCATCTCTTCAGAGAGTAATTCATTCTTTAAGCGAAGTAAGAACGTTTTGAGGATTTTCTGATGTATTATTTATTTCCTCAATCTTGTTAGTGATCTTTTGTTTTAAATCGTCAAGATAAACAACGGGTGTTTAAAAATCGACTTTATTAAATGTGGCCATAAAAAAGATCACATGGTGTGAAGTCATAAGATTGTGGTGGCCAGATAGTATTTGTATTCAGGCTAATGATGCGATCTCCAAAAAAATTACTGTATGAAAGCAATGTTTGCATTGGTAATATGTGCACGAGCTCCATCTTGCTGAAAATAGCCTTCCTGGATAAAAATGAATGGAGCTAAAATTTCTAACTGGTACCGTTCACTAACTGTTCCTAAAATGTTTTAAAAAAATTACATTATTTTGTTTTATAAATCTAATCAAATGTTTTAAAAAATATTTTTTCTATTTTGCGTTCGAAATGAACTCATTATGAAACCAAAAACAGTATCGAAATGAGCTCTATTTCGATACACTTTTTTTCATTTTTCAATGTTGGCGTTGTTCGAATACAGAAATAAATATCATTGCTGTCATATGATTTTAAGAATTTATGTACATTTGACAGATATGATATATATTCGTATTTTACACAAACAACGTATGTTGTATACAATTGACAACAACATATATATGTTTCTATGTCACTCATGTTTATATTTTTAAATGAAATATCAAGTAATGTTAACGAAATTTAATAAATAATATGAAATATAATATACTTCGCGGATAGCAAGATTTAAATTTGAAAATGTTAAGTATCAATGTGACCAACTGCATGATTTATATAAAAATTAAACTCTGAACTTTCAAATTAAATAATTCCAATTTAAGCAATTTATTAATGTAAAAAACGCAAAATAGAAAAATAGTATAGAAAACTCGTTTCATAAGGCCTTTTGCCGCACTCGCTCTTTAGAAAACTCGCCGCAAGCGGCTCGTTTTCTAAACTAATCTCGTGCGGCAAAATGGTGCCTTATGAAACTCGTTTTTTAATATACTATTTTCTATTTTGCGTTCGAAATGAACTTATTATGACACCCAAAACAGTATCGAAATGAGCTTCATTTCGATACGCTTTCTTTCATTTTTCAATGTTGGCGTTGTTCGAACACAGAAATAAATATCATTGCTGTCATTTGATTTTAAGAATTTAAGTACATTTGACAGATATATGTTCGTACTCTTCACAAACAACGTATATTGTATACAATTGACAACAAGATATATTAGTTTCTACGTCAATCATGTTTATATGTTTAAATAAAATATCAAGTAATGTTAACAAAAATTAATAAATAATATGTAATATAATAGACTTCGCGGATAGCAAGATTTAAATTCGAAAATGTCAATGTGACCAACTGCATGATTTATATAAAAATTAAACTCTGAACTTTCAAATTAAATAATTCCAATTCATTAATGTAAAAAATGCAAAATAGAAAAAATAGTATAAAAAACTCGTTTCATAAGGCCTTTTGCCGTACTCGCTCTTTAGAAAACTCGCCGCTATCGCGGCTCGTTTTCTAAACTGATCTCGTGCGGCAAAATGGTGCCTTATGAAACTTGTTTTTTAATATACTATTTTAACATACCATGAAAAAATGTGGGTCCAATAATCCTTCTCTGGTTAATAGCTGCCCAAACTCCATTTTTTTGCCAATGTAATGGAGTCTATAAAAAAGTGTTGATTATCCGTACTCCACATTCTCATATTTTGAGAGTTGCCATAACCAGACACATAGAGCCACGATTCCTCTGTAAACATAACTTGCAACAATGCTTCATCGTTAGTATTGAATTGTTCAATAAATCGTTGCAAAATTTTTGCCTTGGTGGCCAATCAACAGGAAGTACCTAATTGTTACTTCTATACGGTAAGAATGCATATGTAGATCTTTCTTCTTCTTCTTCTGTTTTGAGTTGGATGCCAGAACCCCCAGGCACTTGAGCATACTGCTCTTTGGACTATCGCCAATATATCTGTCAGTTCCACTCTGCTAGTCTTGTGTCCTCGATAAAAGTCACTATCTTCCTCAGGGGAAGTTTGAGTACCCTCGTAGGATCCTATAGATTCTTCCTCCCATGTGCATATTACATGAAGGCTACTTTCCTCATGTTTTTCAAATCTCCTACGCCAGAGCTCGCTAATCAAGCCCATGCTGTATAGATGCTTCCTTAAAGGCCAATGTCTGGTTATTAAGCCGGTAATTATTTTAATTTATTTTTTGTTACTATGAATTAGGTGGGCTGACAACCTTCTGTCCATCTCCCTTAGTAGCGTTTTAGTATGAAGTTGACCTTCCGTTAACCTCCATTTCTTTTTATGTTCTATTTCTAGCCGCAACCAGATCTCCCTTTTAGCGGAATCCTTAGCGATTCCACATACAGGTTCTAGTCCTATGAAGTTCCTATTGGTACCTTCTTTTTCCAGTTCTCACTGCCTTTAATTCCCGCATATCCTGGCACCTATATCAGCGACACAGTATTGTCTTGTGCCAGTTTATTGAGGACCTGTTTGCAATATTTCACCAGTTAGGCCTGGAAGATGGATTCATAATGGCTTTAATAGCTGCCTGCCTATCAGTCATTATGTTGATTTTTCTGTTTGCGCAGCCGGCTTCCCGAATTCCCGCCGCAGCATGCGACTGCAAACAATTCGGCCTGGAACACTGTTGTATGTTTTCCCAGACATATGGATATCTTCCTAAGTAGTGCCTAATGGCACTACACCGAATCTTAAATTTGTTCTCTATAAAATCTATCTAAATACTTAATCTAACTAATCTTACAATTAAGCTAATACGGACCTAGTCCGCCACCTGCTTAACTACTTTATTAGGACACCATACGTCATTGGCCTTCAGCCTCAGGATCGCAGCCATGGCCTCCGCTTTTAGAAATAATTCCAGGGGAGGGAGACCGGCGATGGCCTCCATGGAGGAGGTTCCCATGCTGTTCATAGCTCTCGTGATTCCTAACAGAGCCTGTCGCTGGAGAGTCGTGAGGAACCCCACCGATGATGTTAGCTCCGTCCTCCTCCACTCTTCTGCAGATACAAAAGTATATATGTAGATCATTTTTAAGGATACGTCGACAGGTAGCGTGTGAAAGATTTAATTCTTGCTGTAAATGTCGTACAGAAGCTAGTGGACGTTCTTCGACTACATGCCTTACCGCTTCCACACTAATATTATTTCTGACCATTGGTCTATTACTTCCTATTTTACGGTTTATACTTCTTGTTTCTCTGAATAAATTCGCAAAACCAGAAACCAGAAATGGTCATACGGGGCAGCGTCATTTACATATTCGTTTAAGAATCTTCGTAGGCATCTCTCAAAGAATAAGTCCATTCACTATCGATTTTTCTGTAATTTCTAAAATAAATCTCAAACATATATCTCCTTTGCTGCTCATGAAATATGTAAGTCATTGTTTAGTGATAAATTTGTAAAAAGTTATAATATGATGAGTAATCAGTTATAATATGATGAGTGCCGATTATTTTTGTAGTGGCGCTACGAATGTCAGTGGCGCTGGGATATGAATTTGACGAGTGCTTGCGCGTGGCGAGTTCGAAAGTGCCGTTGACATGAGTGACATCACCGAAAAAATGATTTGCATAACATTGATTACGAATCATATTCGGAGGACTATTTCATGAATCAAATCTTTTGAATCTGTTTTACGCAAATTAAGTAATTTATCAATCGAGCCATTCATGATTGCGTCATTGTAACAATAATTAATAATATTCGATAAGTGTCACAAGTGTCATAAGTGTCAGAAAGCCTCTCACACAAATTTCTCTCAATAAGTTAGTTAAAACGGTTTAAAATCGTTTTAAATTGCGATGGAAAGTGAGTTGATAAGGCTTGACGAGAAAGATGATGTGGAAATTGATGCAGAGATCACAAGAAATGTACCCGAGAACACAAAAAGATCTAGCGATTCAGTTTGGCGGCGATTTTTTTTAGAAAGGAAAGGTTATATACTTGAAAAATCTACGTCCCCTGTTGGGCTAAATACTATGTCTAAAAATTGAGTATATAATATGAAAAAGAAAGATAGATTACAAGGAGGGTGTCGTAAAACTTATGTGGAATTCAACAGCAAAAATGATTACAATACTGTTCCAATGTCAGTTTTTTTAAATTATACATTTCAATTTGTTAGAAAATAATATTTCTGTGTTCATTTTCGCTGTAAATTAAGATTTCTATTTGGTTTAAAATATGCACTAGTACAATATTCCATGCAATTTTTACTTATCCAATAACTGCTGCAATTTTTTGTAACCTTGGAAATGACTAAAATTAAGATTTTTCATTGGTTAATGAACATTACATGATAGATGAATTAAATATTCGAAAATATTCGCAGATTGTTAATTTAATCAATGAGCGACAGGTGACATTTCACAAACTAATGTCCATTCCAAATAGGAATGGACCAGATGGCACTGCAATCTGAGTATAATTTACACAGGAATTTCGAAAAAGTAGATCACATGATTGACTTCATATGTGAGGTTACATTCCTACTAACCTATATAAAGAATATTTTTTGACGTTTGTTTATTAACATATTTATTATTAAGACAGCTTAGACTTTAACAATTTTGTTCAAGCAAGAAGCGACAAATATATAACAATGCAAGGTATCAGAGTTATATAAAATATTTCAATCAATATCCTATAATGTGTTATTTTTTATTTGAAGGTGTTGCATCTACAATATCTGTCTATCTATATATATCTATTATCTACAATAAATTTGTGTGTAAATACAGTGACAGCGTGTTAAAATTACCAAAGGAAATATTTAAGTCTTTGATTTTACTAGAGAAAAAATTTTTTGTGTAAATGTGAAAATAATAAATTTAAAGGATTGATGGTGACAGTGTATTATAATTAGAGAACGGACACGCTTACCACATGACGCAAAGCCCAGTGCAGTACTGGCGAAAGGCTATATTTCTAAAATATTTAATTTTATTTATATAATTGGAAAACGAACGGGTGGTGATCTATAAAATTACGAAATACATATTTATTAATTAATTTTATTTATATAATTGGAAAACAAACGGGTGGTGATCTATAAAATTACGAAATACATATGTATTTGTTGAAAAGTTGTATTTTTAAAGTTTTTAATTTTATTTCTATAATTGGAACATTTTTATTTGTTCATTTTGTCGTTCAAGTTGAGTAAAGGAGTATTAATATTGACTAGCAATAGTTTCTCAAGGTTTTCTTCTGTCAATTTTGTTCTCTTTGAATTAAGTACATCCTTATAAATAGAAAACGTCTTTTCTACATCGCAACTGGTTATAGGTGCATACTGGAAATATTCTTTTATTTGTTCATATTTAGCCGTTAGATTTTGTGGAATTGTCTCCATACATAATTGCTGCAATGTAATTAAATCTGGATTTCTATTAAGAATTGCTTCAAACTTTTGCCGAAGGCCACATCCGAAGTCACTTGGAATACTTTTCAAATTATTAACAGCCACATCTAATGTGGTTAATCCGTCATTTAATTTGAGATTTCGATTTTCAAAATAAGTGATTAGTTTTGACAATTTTCCAAAGTGTTCGTGAAGAAAGTACAACTGATTTTTTAAATTTGGGATTTGTGTGAGCTCCTAGCACTCACCAATACTTCTAGTATCCTCCTTTAGCAGTGTTACGAAATGTTTTAGACTATCAAAATTCTCAGCATAATGACTAGTAGCTTCCAGCCATGTTCCCCATCTAGTTATTACTGGAGTGGGAGGCAGTGACAGACATAGAAATTTTTCCCTGAAAAGAGCTACTCTCAATGGTGCTTTTCTGAAAACTTTTTTAAAAGCTGATACAAGTCTATCAACTTCCGGAAAAGTGTCTCTGATATATGCACAGATTCTGTGGAGAGCATGTGCTACACAAGTAATATGCAGCATATTAGGATATGTTTTCTTTAATAGTCTGCCTGTTTTTAACATATACGCAGCACTATCACTGACAAATAAAAGTATTTTTTCTTTGTACGTGGCGTCCGAATGAAGCATTTTTTGCATATTCTCCTTAATGGTTTCAGCAACTGTTTCCGCATCAACTCTATTTATAACACTTGTTGCTATTACATATGAGTTATAGGGAATAGTTGGATGTAGTACACCAGCTACAACATTTACCACACAGCGTCCTAACATATCCACCGTTTCGTCGGCGCTTATCCATATGTATTGATTTAAAAGATGGCTTCTAATGCGTTCTACTGTTCTCGTATAGCACCTAGAAACATAATATTTGCGTAAAGTTGATTCATCAGGAACATTTCGACCAGCATATTTTTTCAGAAATGTCTTTAAAATTGGATTGTTCAATTTAAATAATGGAATATTAGCTGCCATAAAAGTTTCACAGAGTTCTTCGTTAAAATTGTCAGATTCCAACGGGTTCAATTTTTTTCCGTGCTTTAACGATCCTACGTGACGTTTTACGGTTGATTTATTGCAATTTTTCAATAACGTTTCACACACTTCACAATAAATTTCGGAATCACTGGCAATGTACATACAATCAGTATGGCATAAGTAAGAATATTCCAGATCCAAATAAACGAAATTAAGTAACGAAATTTTATGCACACTTACGTGAAAATAATTGGAAGATGTTGCTTAAATGAAAAGAAAAGGAAAGTACGTGCTATTTCTCTTACGAAATACGATAAACTTATTTCTTTTATCTACGTACACGACACCACTGAGAACACAATATTCTCCGAATACAATAGCTGGGTTATCCATTGTTATCGCTGCGAGACCAGGTGGCCGAGTAAGTCAAACAAATACTTCATTGAATTACGCCGGGATGTACTGAGCGACGTTATACACAATTCCAATTGCCGATTGCGTTTTATGGAAATTGCATCCGTTCTCTAATTATAATTATCATAATATTTGTGTATCGTTTAACATTAGTGCTTGCTTAACAAATATAGCATTTTACAAAATACAGTTATTTTATTATATATTATATCTATAATGAGAGAGCAATAAGGAAATTCATTTAACTGCACATCATTTCACATAATTTGGATAAAAATTTTTTTATATCTAAAAAAGGTATTTATTTAAAAATATTTTCATTTTACAAAAATAAGTAAGTAATATTTAAAAAGGGAAAAGAGCAGTTTAACGCCAAAAGATAGCTAAAACGTAATCATTTTTTCAGTTTCAGTATTTAGTTAACGTATGTTCGTTCCTTTATTCCAAGATATTGTAATGACTCATCCGCTGACGCGAGATGCGTCATCCCTCTGGATGTTTTCGCGAGGCCTACGCGAAGGCTCTAGAAGGAGTATTCACCGATATAAAAGCCGCGTCGAAGAAGGGATGAACATTCATTGAATCCTACAGTCTCGCGAAGTACATAAATATAGTTACATAAATATAGAATACATAAATGTACTTATTGTTGTTAATAGTTAGTTTTAGATTATTATACGTTTTAATATTAATATAGTGTGTGTGTCTAAAGTTATTGTTAGTTTTATTTAAGAACCCTAAAAGACAAACATTACAGTGGTATTCAGGTGTGGACTAAGTAATAAATAATAAACTAAGTAGACAATTAAGTGTTAATTAAGTATTCGTTTAAATAAATATACAGTGCGGAAAGACGTTATTTTAAATATCGTGATGGCTAATAGAATGAAACTGACAGAATTAAAAGTGTCCGATTTGAAACGAGAATTAGAAGAGAGGGATGAGGATACAACTGGCAAAAAGTCAATCCTCCAGCAACGGCTTCGCAATGTGTTGATCCAAGAAGGCGAGGATCCAGAGGATTATGTCTTTCAAGTTCCAGGCGGAGATGCTGACGTGAATTCGCTGTTGACGAAAATGGAACAACGATTAATAGAGAATGCGCAAATTCAAATGCAACAAATGGAGCAGAAGAACCTGGAAACTTCTGGAAACTTAGCGAAAACTCTAGAACAAAGACTAATAGATAATTCGCAAACCTTGGAACAGCGTCTAATAGATTCACAAACCCAAATGCAACAAATGGAACAGAAGAATCTGGATAGTGCTAAAAATATGGAACAGCGTCTAATAGAGTCACAAACTCAAATGCAACAAATGGAGCAGAAGAACCTGGAAACTTCTGGAAACTTAGCGAAAACTCTAGAACAAATGGAACAAAGAAACCTAGAAACCGCTAGAATCCTCGAGAAAAATCTGGAAAAGAAATTACTAGAAAATTCTAGAAACTTCGAAAAAGTTCTAGAACAGCGACTAGCGGAAAAATCAGAAGCGTTAAAAGAAGAGGTTTTCACAGCTGTAGAAGAGAAAATTGGAGAACATTCTAGACTTTTAGAGGCAATAATGATTGAGATGAAATTACCCGCTACCATGAGTCATTCTGATCGCAGGCAGGTCAACGAAGAAGTCATACCGCGGCCCATCGAAATAAAAGAAGAACTTGTGGCTATTTCAAGGACCAGAATCAAGCCACCAACCTTTGATGGAAAGACGTCATGGGCAACTTACCTGACGCAATTCGAAGCAGCCGCAGAAGCAAACGCATGGACTTCTGCCGAGAAGGCGACTGCTTTAGTCATAGCATTGAGGGGTGATGCTAGTGATATTTTGCAGACATTGCCTCCTGAGGAACGTAAAGATTATTCTCAACTCATTAAACGCTTGGAGATGAGATATGGCCATGCGCATTTGGAGCAAGTATACCATACCCAACTGAAGAATCGATCACAGAAGAAAGGCGAGAATCTTCAGGAATTTGAGGCAGATATTGCTCGTCTAGTTCGACTTGCATATCCGATGGCACCAGATAATTTCATAGAACACCTAGCGGTCCAGACATTCATAGATGGTCTCCGGGATATTGATACGCAGCAAGCATTAAGGTTGGCAAGACCGAAAACCTTGATCGATGCTTTGGCGCACGCGCTTGAGTTTGAGACTGCAAAGCAAGCCTCTCGGAACCATGCTCGTGTCTGCACTGTTGACAAGCAGGAAAATGAGGAGTTCATGGAGCAGGTGGTTAGTAGAGTTCTAAACCAGATCAAATCAAATAAAAGAGTACTGCGATGCTGGAATTGTGGAGAGATTGGTCACGTTCGGAGTAAATGTGGTAAGGTGGCCAAGAAAGCATCGTCTGAGCAGCAGGAAAACTAAAGCGGGTCGATGAGCGAGGGCAATCATCGATCCAGCATTAGGAAGCCCCAAAGACGCCTGGCCAAGTCGCATACCTGCAACATCAAACCAACGGCCTGTATGTGGACGCTGTTATGGAAAGAAAGACCTATGCTTGCTTGCTAGATACTGGATCGACGAAAACCATCGTGCGACCCGATTTAATTCCCAGAAATAAAAAGTTATTTTCTAGCAAATGGAGACTTAGGACAGCAACAGGAGGAGCAGCTTCTGTGGCAGGTGAAGTAGATGTCAACTTTATCATAGGACCAACATCAGTCCGACATCGTGTTCTCGTAGCCGACATAGAAGAACAAATAATCTTGGGATTAGACATCATGAACACCTACGGCTTCCAGTTAAACATGAAAGAAGGCACTTTAAAAATAAATAATGAGGAATTGTTTCTTCATGGGAAAAATTGTGGGAATGTACAAGTAATTACTGCAGAGAATGTTGTTCTGGATGCAAGAAGTGAGACATTTTTGACGGCGTGTATGGAAGGTGATTATTTGGACGGAAATGCTACAATGTTGGAACCAAAGGCTGATGATGACGAGGTGGGCCGAGGAATAGTAGTTGCCAAAATGCTGGTTAAGACTCAGAAGACTGTACCGATAAGGGTAATGAATGTGAACCATTACCCTGTTTCATTGAAGAAGGGTACTATTCTGGGGTGGTGTTCGCCAGTGTCGGCCGTCGTTCATCGCATAGAGGCGAAGAAGAATGGATTCGTGCAGGTTCCTGAGAAATTGTCCAAGATAATCGACTCCGCCTGTCAAGGATTGAGCAAGAAGGAACAAAGTCAAGTTAAGGACCTAATCAAACATTATGAAGACGTCTTTGAAACTGAAACTGGTACGAAGGGAAGAACCAATATTGTAATGCACAAAATAAATACCAGCGATGCAAGTCCAATTCGACAAGGACCAAGGAGGTTACCTCTGGCAAAACGTGAGGAAGCCAAGCAAATTATACAAGATATGGAAGGCCAAGGAGTAATTGAACCATCGAATAGTCCATGGGCTTCACCAGTGGTCCTTGTCAGGAAGAAGGATGGATCTACCAGATTCTGTGTGGACTATCGTCGTTTGAGTAGTGTGACCAAAAAGGACAGCTATCCTCTCCCAAGAATAGACGATACGCTAGACACCTTGGCAGGAGCAAAATGGTTCTTCACTCTCGACTTAAAGAGCGGTTATTGGCAAGTGGGAATGGATCCCAATGACAAAGAGAAGACTGCCTTCAGTTTAGGTACAGGACTCTGGCAATTTACAGTCATGCCATTTGGACTGTGTAACGCCCCAGCTACTTTTGAGCGACTCATGGACACTGTACTAAGGGGACTGTCTTGGAACACCTGCCTGGTATATCTAGATGATGTGATTGTGGTAGGGAAGACCTTTGAAGATCACCTGAAAAATTTGGAAGTAGTATTCCAGAGGTTGCGAGATGCCAACCTGAGATTAAGTCCAAAGAAGTGTCACCTTTTCCGCAAGGAGGTAAATTACCTTGGACATGTAGTTTCCGGAAAAGGAATTGCTGTGGATCCAGAAAAAGTAAAAGCTGTGGAAAAATGGCCGGTACCCAAAGACAAACATCAGCAAGAAGCTTTTTGGGATTATGCACATATTATCGACGCTACGTTCCGGGATTCTCCAACATTGCAAAACCACTTACTCGCCTAACAGAAAATCGAGCATTCATTTGGAACAACGAATGCCAAGCGGCCTTCGAGTTATTAAAAGGTACGTTGATCAGTGCACCTGTTTTAAACTATCCACTGCCATCTGGGAGGTTTGTTTTGGATACGGATGCCAGTAACGTCGGGATTGGTGGCGTGCTCTCTCAAATCCAAGATGGACAAGAAAAGGTCATTGGATACTTCAGCAAGACCCTGTCCAAACCGGAGAGGAACTACTGCGTAACCAGAAGAGAACTATTGGCAGTAGTTAAGACCATTGAGCACTTTTACAAGTACCTGTATGGGCAGAAGTTCCTTATCCGCACTGATCATGCCGCCCTAAAGTGGCTCTTGCAATTTAAGAATCCAGAGGGTCAAGTAGCTAGATGGATTGAGAGGCTACAGGAGTATGACTTTGTCATTGAACACAGAGCAGGCCTCAAACATCAAAATGCAGATGCCCTTTCCAGAAGGCCCTGTCCAGAAGACTGTCGATATTGCAACAGAATCGAAGACAAATCGGCCAACGCTCTTCGGACCACCGTTGTTGATGACCAATGGCAACCTGACAATTTGCGCGCAGATCAAGAAGCTGATCCGGATCTTGCAGTCCTCGGGGCTTGGAAAAGAAATGGGCAAAGACCGACCTGGCAAGAAATTGCTCCCCATTCACGAGAATTGAAGTCATACTGGGCACAATGGGATTCTATAACCATGAATGACGATCTCCTGAGACGTGAGGTCGAAAATCACGATGGAAGTGAGCGCAAGATGCAAATGGTGGTTCCCAGGAAAAGAATACCAGAGGTATTGCGAGAACTCCATAATGGTGCTTCTGGGGGACATTTTGGAGTCCATAAAACACTGGAGAAGGTGCGCCAGAGATTTTACTGGGTGAATTGTTCACGAGATGTGAAAGAATGGTGCCGAAAGTGTGTAAATTGCGCTGGAAGCAATGGTCCCCAGAGGCGTCGACGTGCACCTATGCGGCAATACAATGTAGGAAGCCCATTTGAAAGGATCGCCATAGACGCCGCCGGTCCTTTTCCAGAAAGCGACAAAGGAAATAAATACATAATAGTGGTCATGGATTACTTTACCAAATGGGTTGAAGCATATGCTCTACCAAATCAAGAAGCTGGAACTGTAGCAGACGTGATTGTGAAGGAGTTCGTCAGCCGTTTTGGTGTACCCTTGGAACTTCATTCCGATCAAGGGCGAAATTTTGAGTCCAGTCTATTCGAAAAGATGTGTGGACTTTTGGGCATACGGAAGACGAGAACAACTCCCTTGCATCCACAATCAGATGGGATGGTAGAGCGAATGAACAAGACCATGATCAGACACTTATCCAAAGTGGTCTCCGAACACCAGAGAGATTGGGACGAACATTTACCATTATTTCTAATGGCGTATCGAGCCTCCGTTCAAGAGACAACAGGCCAATCACCAGCCAACGTGCTATTCGGGAGGGAACTCCGATTGCCCTGTGATTTAAAGTTTGGGAGCAAGCCTGGTGATGATCTTGCCGGAGAAGATTATGTCGGCACGCTCAGACGACGACTAGATAATATCCATGAACAAGTCAGACATAATATCCAAGATGCTAGTGACAGAATGAAAGAGAGCTATGACATCAACGCCGAAAAGAGTGGTTACCATGAAGGCGATCGGGTTTGGTTGTATAATCCACAACGTCGACGGGGCCTATCTCCAAAACTTCAAAAGAATTGGGAGGGGCCATACGAGGTGTTGAAGCGGATTAACGATGTAATATACCGCATCAGGCTAACACCTCACACTAAGCCAAGAGTCGTACATTTTAATCGATTAGCCCCATACTCTGGAGACAATGACGAAACCGTTGACTTGCGTCGATTGGATAGCCAATACCATGAACTAACCTTCGAAGACTTTATGCAAGAGTATTCTGGTTCGAGAAAAGCTCGATTTGGGGTAACCATCGAGAAACAGCAGGATTTGTTCACGGTGCCGCCAGACTACGCGCTTGCTCATTGCGTAGCCCGAGATCTACGAATGGCCAAAGGAATTGCCTGGGAGTTTAAAGAGAGATTTGGCAGAATCGAAAGGCTAAGGCAGCAGGGACCAGCAATTGGGAAGAGTCTCCAAATAATAAATGAAGGACAGCCCATATTTTATTTGGTCACGAAAGAACTGTCGAGCCTAAAGCCAACCTATCGAGCCTTATGGGAGGCCCTGACCCACTTACGCGAACAAATGTTACAGCAAGACATTCTGAAATTAGCAGTTCCAAAATTGGGTTGTGGATTGGACCGCCTGGACTGGAGAATTGTAAGGAGCATGTTGGAAGTAATCTTCCGACATACTGGTATGGAAATTCTGGTCTGCAGTTACCAGCTTGAATATTCCTGTCCATCCAGGCAAGATAAGACCGTGGACTGTTATTTCGATATGACGTCGCAATGTAACAAAGGCCCTACCTGTCGATTTCGTCATCGTTTGAGGAGACCAAAGCATGACATGTTTCGGGACGAAACTTCATTTTTAAGAAGGGGGCAATGTAATGACTCATCCGCTGACGCGAGATGCGTCATCCCTCTGGATGTTTTCGCGAGGCCTACGTGAAGGCTCTAGAAGGAGTATTCACCGATATAAAAGCCGCGTCGAAGAAGGGATGAACATTCATTGAATCCTACAGTCTCGCGAAGTACATAAATATAGTTACATAAATATAGAATACATAAATGTACTTATTGTTGTTAATAGTTAGTTTTAGATTATTATACGTTTTAATATTAATATAGTGTGTGTGTCTAAAGTTATTGTTAGTTTTATTTAAGAACCCTAAAAGACAAACATTACAATATGGCTGATTAATACTTACTTTTTTGCTTATGTATGAGATAAATTGCTGCTATCGTACAATTAATTTTTTTTGGTTTTAGCAATTAAGGTTTAGGATGTCGAACAATTTCTGGGGACCTGAAACAACTTATAATCTGTAATGTAATGGTAAACATTTTATATAATTATATTTGATTTATACTTTATTCACAATATTCACTATATTTATTAAACTATACAATTTATAAGTATAATAAAATTATATCTAACATATCACATACGCATAACTAAACTTAACACACCACAGTTCATTATGTTGCATATTGTTCGCGAATATATATATTGAGAACTACTTATTTTTAAGATCAGAACTTGAATCTAATGAAAATTCTGAGGATAACCCAGTATTTACAGAAAATGTCAAATTTTCTAACACATGTTCAACAATATTATCTATTATCATACATCTTGTTTTCTTGTTATAACGTGATGAATGCTATTTTTCCATGGGTCAGTATCAACCATGTCTAATCCTTCCAAAAATAAATTTATTTCTTCATCCAAATTAAATTTCTTATTATTGGCCGCAACATGATGCTTGACTTGAGCCCATACAAGTTTAATAGGATACAGGCAGTGATATGTAGGTAAATGTAAAACTGCGCGACCACTTTCTCTAGCTATTTCATCGACCACGTATGAAACTGGACAAGATGTGTAATTTTTTGCAAGCTCAAACAATTCAACCTTTAGCATACAATTATCAGCCTCCTTTTTCCATGATGAAGTAGAGAACTTTCCTGTTTTAGTAGAATGATAGGGCGCATTATCCATTACTAGGCTCAAAAGACGGTAATATATTTTGCATCCATGCGATGAATACCTCACTGTTCATATCTTCATGGTAATCTTCAGTTCTCTTGGATAAAAATAATAACAAACCCCTATTCATAAAACTAGCTTCATTGCAATGTGAAGCACAGATGGATCTTTTAAGCCAGTAGAAAAACCTTCAACAAATGCTTGCCTTGGATTAAGTACCATTTTATCTTTTCATGTTTTTGCTTTTGTGCAAGCTGCATTCACCCATGTTACATCTAAATAATTGATTTTTCTCCCTTCTGGACAAAACTTTCTCATACTTGTCAAATAACGACGTCTCCATAAGATATCATTTCGTCAAATTATTATTTTGTTTCGTTTGCGTTTTTTCCCACTTGAATCCTAGTTTCTTTATATAGGATTCGCCAAAGTGATATTCGTTTTAAAGGAGGTAAACTGGCATTCCCTTTAATAGCTTCACATATTTTTGTGCAAGTCAGTAACTCATTCTTAAAGAAAAATGAATGCACATGCCTTCTAATTGCACGTTTTGATACTTCACCCAATTTATTCTAAGTATCTCGACAACTTCATCTTCTTAAAAGACAATGTGTAACTCCAGACACTTCAATTTCGTTAATAATGTCAAACATAGTATTCCTCCTAATCCCTACTTCCCTTGAAGTTTGACGAACGGCAGCTGTTTTGGACATATTAGCTTTGTTCTTAAAATACACATTATAAGCCATCTGCCTCTGTTCACTTTTTATATATTTTCCTTTGCGATTTTTTTTTGTGGACCTAGTAAAGCTGCGTCATCCATGTTTCTAAAACGGTTGCGA
The DNA here is from genome assembly GCA_935421215.2 of Melolontha melolontha. Lineage (NCBI taxonomy): Eukaryota > Metazoa > Arthropoda > Insecta > Coleoptera > Scarabaeidae > Melolontha > Melolontha melolontha. The sequence continues at coordinate 157,649,404 of OW285237.1, read as the reverse complement.
TTACATAAGTTAAAGAAATTAATGAGAGTGATAAAATATCTTTAGAAAATGAGTTTTTCACTATTACATAATCTCCATAAAGAACTAACAAGTGATCATTTGAAAAGTCAATCTAGTAGCATGTGATTCACTGAGAACATTTTGAAGTATGTCGTAAATTAATATTTACTACTTAACCTACGAAGTCGTATATTTTGATAGTTTCATACATACAAATAAATAACAAATAATAGGTATTTATTGAAAAATATAACAAATGTTGAAAATGTTGTTCTTCAAGATCAATGCACTTTAAAATCCTCCTTTCAAAATTTCTGATGATATTCTGCAACATTGCTGGATTGTTATTAATTTCCATGCATTTCTGTTCTCTGTAGCATATCATTCAAATTCAATATAGGTGTTCGAAATATGTTATTTTTTAGATAAGGCCACAAAGAGAAGTCGCAAGGTGTTAAATCGCATGAACGTGCAGGCCAGGCAATTTCAGTATTTCTACTAATTATACGCTCATCAAAAAATTCTCTTAAATAATCCAAAGATTCTCCAGTACAGTGACATGGTGCTCCGTCTTGTTGGAAATATGCATTTTGAAGTTCATCATCATGCAACTGATTGACAAATGGTTGTAAAATTTCCGTACGGTACCTTTGAGCATTTAACGTTCCCTGAAAAAATATTGGTCCAATGATTCACCTTTGGCTTATCGCTGCCCAAACACCAATTTTCTCTGGATGTAGCGATTCTTCATTAATTACATGTGGATTTTCACTACTCCAAATTCTTGTATTTTGTGAATTTAGGTAACCCGTTTTATAAAACCATGCTTCATCAGTAAAGATGACTCTTTGCGAAAGTTCTCCATTATTGTTCATATTTACAAACCAATTACAAAACTGTAGTCTACGTGGGTAATCAATTTCTAACAATTCTTGTACTGCTGTGACACGGTATGGATAAAGTTGCATATCTTTTTTTAATAACTTGTGAGTTGTACCAACAGAAAGATTTATTTGTTGACTCAAATGTCGAACAGATGTTTGTGGTTCATTTTCCATTATTTCTTCAACACGAGTGACAACTTGAGGTGTACGTTTCTCAACTGCTCCGCTGCCTGATTTTCTTAAGAGACTACCAGTTTCAGAAAAACGTTTTAAAGTTCTATCTAAAGTATTCTTAAATTGTATATAATCTATTACAAAATGTGGAAACTCAACTTGAAATTCTACCATGCAATCTTGAACTGAATAAACCCATAAACCATAAATTTTATTACCACTTCGAAAATAAGCCTGGACTAAAAAAATTTTATGTTCTAAAGTGAAAGCCATTTTAAAACTGAGAAGCAATTTTTTTAAACCAGAATCGACGCACGATTATTTTTTGCACTAACTGATATTTGTGATTGACATTATCAAATGTCATTTGGATTTACGTTTACGGAACAACAAACACATACTAATATATTTGCGTCTTATTCTATCAAAATTTCAAAGTAACCTAGATTGACTTTTCAAATGAACACTTGTTATTTTTAACGAATATTAATAATAAATAGCACAATAGACAACTAGTAAAACACGCAATTAACAAGCACCGACTGAAATACTGATCAGACTGACAGCAAAATGAAAATTTTACAGAACAAAATAAACTTAATTTCGCCTGCCTAAAGGCGGCCTCTATTTTAGCCAATCACAAGCTCTTATTTTAGGCCTTATCTTGCCCAACGGTTGATTCCTATTTAGAATGCTACATAGGTATGAATTATACTCGGACTTTTTTTGGCTCATATATTACATTATAATTTATGGAAATTAAAAATGCAACCGCTTGGATATGGAATAGTAACATAACACAAACCAACACGTACGCTAGCAGATCCTTCATATGCTTATAATATGCATATCGAAACTTGTGACCAATTTTAATTTTGTTCTGCAGATAATTTTTTACATAGTATTGGACTATCTTTTTTCAGATCGACATACAACCAATTGCTTCTTATGTCACCACCGTGTTTAGCTATTATGGTTACAGCTCTTCTGCGGATACAATGCCCTATGTATTTTCTTGCATTTGTTAATTCTAGAAATTCAGCAATTATTAAGGCATATTCCCCACAATATTTATCCCTACCAGCTGGGAACTAAACTTGCCACTTTGATAAGGCAAAAACGAACTGTCAAATTTGACGTATTTGTTGGTACTTGCCGCAAATACTCAATATCTTTTTGAATATTTTAGAAACTAAAATCGACTAAAACGTTGTATGTACCCTGGACATAATTGTCGATAATGACCCTGGTAAATTAAAAACCATCCTTTCTCGGACTTTAAACATTCCCCCGTTCCATAATCTTCTAATTATACCCTTAATACATAAATAAATAAAAGTGTAAATTATTAACACGTACAAACTAAATTAAAAGCCTATTGGACAGTATCTTAAATTAACTAGATACGACATATTTTATGGAAGTTACGGAATTATAAAAAATTAAATATTTTTGCTTATAAGCCAACCCTTTTATCCTATATACTATGTTGGTCGAGTAACGGAAATATTTTTTTATATTTCTCCCTGTTCTCAATCGACGAAACCATGTGATTTCTGAAGAAATTACTTCAAAGACCTTTGCCGTTTAACACAAGAACTTTCTACCACCCGCTGATTTTTCATCCATAAATTAGGTGGTGAAATTGCGGTTTACGACTGACCACCCTCTTATCCATTTAAGCCAGGTTCGTTTCTATAAGTCAACTATTAAGATGATATATGGCACCAAACGACCTACCGTTAGCAATAGCAGACAGTAGTCTAAAAGTCTATTTATGACGTGGTTCTTATTGTTAAGTTTGAACGGAATGCAAATCAAAAATGAAAGAGTTTAAATTTAGTTGTATTACTTAGAATGAGGCGATACGTAGTAAATTTGTTCTACGACGAATTTATTGTTTACGTTATTAACAAACGTGTATAGTTCATTTCAACTTATTTTAATTTGACTAAATAGAAAGTATGTACCTTCATAGCATCCCCTGATGAAAAAGTGTAATAAGAATAAGCTAACGAAAATGTAAATTAAATTAAGCTACCCTGGGCCGTGTGTGTTTTGTAATATTTGTGCTATTATTTATAAATTAAACAGAGGTTGTCTTTTATATTTTGCGTATAGAGCTGGAATGAAACAATAGATAGCTTATAAAGACTTTACTGTTTTTCGAAATATTCTCCACGAAGATAAATGCAGTTTTGCATGCGCTTGAACCAACTCTGGAAGCAGTTGTTTCACTCGTTTGTTGATACGGGACGACGTTTCGGCAAAATCACATTTGCCATCTTTAGGGTCTGCGATAACTGTCTGCTTCTGCTTCTGGTTACTCGTAAACTCAGCCCAACAACTATAACCACATGTCGAAGAAGCCGAGGCTGTGTAGGCCCCGACAATGCAACTTTTTATATGAAAAGTGTTTTTATAAAGTCAATATCTAGCCAACTATAATTCAAATAAAAAGTAGTGTTTCGAGTAATGTCATACTAGCGATTAAGATAGAGCAAAAAAGTATTAGGAAAAGTTTTAACAAATTACTCAAGAACCCCTAATACCAAATTTCGCGAAAAAATTTTCATTTTTAAATTCTTCTACATTTTTATGCTGTCAGTAGATAATAGTTTGTTATTGTAATAATAAGAGTGCCATGAAGCAAAAAAAAAAACAATTCAAAAATTTTATTCAACATTAAAGAACAAACAAAACAAAAGCAACAATTTAACGAACAATATTTTAAATAGGATCTTTTTCAACTAAATCACCTTGAAGACGGATATATTTTTCCAACCGCCTTTTGTAATTCAGTACAACTCGTCGTAATATTTCTGGAGAAATTTCTCTACAGGCTTGTCGGATTCTCTGATACAGTTCCTGTATATTTTGAGGTCTAGATGCATACGAAACATTTTTAGTAGTCCCCCAAAGAAAAAAGTCGAGTGGTGTGATGTCAGGTGATCTCGGTGACCCTCTCTATTAAAGGGCTAGTACAGCTTATCCATCTTAACGGAAAGTTTTCGTCTAACCATGCTCGCACTATTCTTGCGTTATGAACTGGGGCAAATCTCGCCTCATATCAAGTGGTAAACCATCAAGCACATCAATTAATTCAGAATTTAAAAAATTTAAAAACCTTTCTGCACTTAGCGCATCAAAAAAGAAAAACATGCTAATTATTTGCGTATTTAAAATTCCGCACCATGCATTAACTTTCTGCGAATATTGCCTTTTACTGTTGATAACCCTTTTGGACTTTCTATTGCCCAGTATCTACAATTCTGAGACGAAACATCACCATTAGTAGTGAAGGTAGCTTCATTACTGAATATTATTTTTTTTAATTCTCTGTTATTTAGAAAATTCCCTTGAGCCCATAGGCAACACTCCATTCTTCTATTGAGATCTTCTTCAAGGATATGTTATTTTGGCTTATACAGTTTCAATATGTGACGACGGAGTCATCTCCAAATTTTTGAGTAAGAGATATTTAAATGTCAAGCCATATCTCGTAAATTCGCGTGAGGTTTATTACGGTACGTTGTTAATATTACTGGATCGAAATGGTGTTCTCGATTGTTCAATTCTCGTTGACGTGGTTTAGCAATATGTTATTCAAGTGTGCAACAGTTCGATGACGGATGGATGGACGTTCAGGATGTCTCGCGTTAAACTCTCTAACAGCCTCTGGTAGAACGTACATCATTACCAACAATTCGAATAATTTTTACTTTTTGAGCAATACTTAAATGTCTATCGGCCATTGCTCATTTGTACTGACAAATTATTTTCTTGCTTCATGGCACTCTTATTATTGCAACAAGTTATCTAGAGATAGCATAAAAATGTAGAAGAATTTAAAAATGAAAATTTTTGAGTGATTTGTAAAAACTTCACCTAATACTTTTTTGTTCTATCTTAATCGCTAGTATGACATTACTTGAAACACTACTTTTTATTTTAATTATAATTGCCTAGATATTGACTTTATAAAAACTCTATTCATCAAGAAAGGTGCATTGTCGGGGCCTACACAACTGATAGAAATTTTATATTGATTGCTTTCAAAATAAAAAAGTTATTTAAGTGTCCCCATGAAAAGTGAAACACACTGTATATAAAGGAGTTATTTTAAATACAAGCAAACTATGAATAAATATCTACTATTTTTAATCTTATTTTTTGATAAAAAAAAATTTTATCCTTTCTAACACATAATGATCAAGTACATATTGATGATACAATTCTAATTAAGACTTTCCCTATAATTGCCTATTTATAATAACTGCATTTATACATAATATTTGGTAATGTTAACAATAATCCAATATTAATGAAGTACCTGGCATAAACTATATGAAATAATATATAAGAAAAATATCACACTTTTTCGCATACTTTGGCCATCCTCAAGGTCAGTGCTGTCTTCATCGCTTTCCTTTAAATTATTTATAAATTCCTGATGAATATTCACATTTTCTATATATACATTTTCTATTTCTATTATATGGCTAATGCAATTTTTTTCATTTTTCTGGCGTTATATTGGCAATCGCTTCTCGAATACGATTTAAAGCTACTTCACTAAATTCGGGACGATCGTTAGTGCGGCGAACATATTCTTTCAATTGACCCCAAATGAACTCGTTCAGATTAAATATACAGTAATATAGCGGAAAACGTAAAGCAATATGTCATGCGACCGTGGCTATACTATCCTTTTCGAAAGTATTTTTTTTCTTCTTAGACTTTCAGTAATTGACTTTTTGTGTAGCTATCTTCATAATAAAACATATTTTTTTTAAAAACTCTGATATTTCAGCCTTAGCACTGTTCGAATTTGGTAGCATTTTAATGTATCGTGAACGGTATGAAGCCTTGTACACTTCTTTCGGGTAATACTGGTAAGAAATAATTCTGAAAGCACTCTTTACATAATAATGCTGCCATATCCTCGTGATAGTCAAGATTACAATTTTTTATGTATTTTGCCGAACATATTACGTTCGCAGACCCAACCACTTCCTGAACCAGAGTGTAAAATAACAATTATTTTTCCTTTGAAACGGGGTACATCTAATAAACATTATTTGGGTACATCGTCTTGTTGCCATATATCTTAAAATAAAGTTAGAGAAACTCAAGAGCCGTATCATAGCTTTTTATGAGCTAAATATTTAGACCAATTTGAATAGGACTCTGTGTAATCCTATATAGCTCGTTCAATGTTTTTCTGTTGATAGTAAAAATTTTAGCTCTTTTTGCTTCCCATAACTGAGTTACTGGCACGCTATCATTACCCTGTTCAAATAAACTAATAATACAAGGTCGTATTTAATTGTAGTATATATAGATTTGTTATGGACTAAAACTTTGTAATAAGAAAGTTTCTTCCCATGAATTTTGGAAAAATGAAATGAAGTATCTTAAAATAGTATATTAAAACAAAAGTTTCACAAGGCACCGTTTTCTAAAGAACGAGTGCGACAAAAGACCTTATGAAACGAGTTTTTTATACCATTTTTTATATTTTGCATTTTTTTACACTAATAAATTGAAATTATATAATTTAAAGTTCAGTTCTATTTTTATATAGAGTATGCAGTTGGTCACGTTCATACTTGATATTTTAAAATTTAATGTACGCGAAACATTACTTAATATTTTATTTAAAAAAATATAAACATGACTGACATAGAAATTAATATATCTTGTTGTCAATTGTATACAATAAATGTTGTTTGCGTAGCATTTTTCTTTTTTACGTATATCATTTCTTTCAAATTATGTACTTACATTCCTAAATCAAACGACAGCAATAAGATATCCATTTCTATGCTCGAACAACGCCAACTTTGAAAAATGAAAAAGAGGGTTTCATAATGAGTTCATTACGAAGGCAAAATAGAAAAAATATATTTAACAACATGAATTATTAGAATACTAGGATACAAATAGAAGCGATTAGACTGTTAATCTTTTTGTTAATCAAATTGTGTGTGAATCGCTAGGGTGTTCCAGGGATCTTTTATCCAAATTTGAATACGTAAAATGTGTAATAGTTCATTTTTAATTGAGAGAGTAAATAACTTATTTTCCTAATTGATTTCATCCAGTATTTTAATTCTTAGCAGATCCTGCAAGTAATTTAAAGTCGAAAAAACTTTCAAATATGTTTGTTTAAATAAATTTCCTTTTCATAATATACTACACACGCTCGTCTGTGTAAAGAAAGAAAGAAAAAGCAGAAGAAAATAAAATCAAATATGGAGAAACTTTTCCATACCTCAGTAGGTACAGTCATACTTTAATTAAAACATTTAATTGTGGAGACACTGACCGTCAAAAGTAACCAGTGTCAAGAGTTGGCAATCTGCGTCCCGGTCAACGAACTCAACCGTAATGTGTTACGCTATCATTCGCGACTGCAATCACGGACATACTTCGCGACCGAGTTCGCACCAGATCGACAAAACCGACTATAGAACGTGTGTCGGTAGAAAAACCGTCAGTAGGTGTAAAAATGCCGCAAATTGAGGACGAAAGGTAAACCTTGAGGTGTGTGTATTATGAATGTATATATGAAACTATCTCTGTGATTGTGTGTGTGTATATGTATATGTGTATTTATTTGGTTACGACAAAATCAGAACGTGAAGGCGATCTGTCCGTAAACCACATTGTGTCACATACATTACCGTACATAAGTACAGCATACACACATACATGTACATATGAGCTTGTGTATTAGTACTCATTACTAGAGTGGCTAACATTATGAATGATGTTGTTGCTAGTAATATTAACAAAACAAATAAAAATAACAGTAACTCTATTCTATTAAACAATTCCAGAATATAATACGTACCACTTACAAAATACAGTATTTGTACACGTTTTATTCTCATTGTCATCTTCCGTACAGCTTCCTCCTTTTTAACAAAAAGCTACCCATGCTATTTTTGATATTTTTCAAAATGATGAATATGGCGCAAAAGGTAGGAGAGGTGAAAGGAAATTGTGAAAAGAACTGTGAATGGATAGAAGAATCCCAATAACAAGAAATCAGGGGAGTATAAACATAACGGGTTTCCCAACAGGGACGATATGTTTTTAAAATATTATGACAGGCATGTTTAAAATGGTAGAAATGTAACTAGTTGCCATTTGTGTTTAGTTTTATTTGACAATCATGGCGAAATACACGTTTCCACAACGTTTGCTTATCGGACGCTTGGTTTGTGGACCGGACACGAGAGGCCGATGACCCATCGTCCACGGGCGTACTATTGAAAATTTGTATTTTTAAAGAGTTTTAAATTTTGTTTATATACTTGGAAAACAAACGGGTGGTGATCTATAAAATACGAAATACATTTTTATTTGTTGATTTTTTAGTTCAAGTTGAGTACAGGAGCATTAATATTAACTAGCAATACGTTCTCAAGGTTCTCTTTGAATGCAATACATCCTTGTAGATAGAAAACGTCCTTTCCACATCGCACCTGGTAATAGGTGCATACTGGAAATATTCTTTTATTTCAGCATATTTAGCAGTTACATTTTGAGGCATTGTCCCCATAAACAATTGCTACAATGTTTTAAATCTGGATTTATATTAAAAACTGCGTCCAACTTTTGCCGAAGGCCACATCCGAAATCACTTGGAATATATTTCAAATTATTAATGGCCACATCTAATGTGGTTAATCCATCGTTTGATTTGAGATTTTGATTTTCAAAGTAAGTGATTAGTTTTGGCAAATTTTTAAAGTGTTCCTGAAGAAAATAAAACTGATTGTTTTAACTTGGAATTTGTATTAGTTCCTAAGCGCAGAAATACTTCGAGCAGCGCCATTTAAACATGTAACGAAATTTTGTAAACTATCGAAATTCCCTGCATAAAAACTAGTAGCTTCCAACCATGTTCTCCATCTAGTTATTACTGGAGAGGGAGGCAGTGACAAAGATGGAAGTTTTTCCCTGTAAAGAGCTACTCTCAATAGTTCTTTTCTGATAACTTTCTTAAAAGCGGATACAAATCTATCAACTTCCGGAAAAGTGTCTCTGATATATTCGCAGATTCTGTGGAGACTATGTGTTACACAAGTAATATGCGGCATGTTAGGATATGTTCCTTTAATAGTCTGCCTGTTTTTAAAATATATGCAGCACTGTCACTGATAAATAAAAGTAGTTTTTCTTTATACCTGTCGTCCGAATGAAGCATTTTGTGCATATTCTCGTAAATGGTTTTAGCTACTGTTTCCGCATCAACTGTATTTATAACATCCGTTGCTATTACATATGCGTTATAGGCAATATACGAGGGTTATATCGAAAACAGATTACCTAAAGAACTCTATGAAAATTACGCAGATTATGTAAAGAGTGAAATCAAGAAGGCTAAAACGACATATAATTCCAATTACATTCTGTTATCGGATAATAAAAGTAAGGCAACATGGGCATTGGTGAATAACATGGCAGGGAGAAAGAAGGAGCAACGGAATTTTCTGGCTACTGTTAAAGTTGCTGGAATAACAGATCAAAAAGAGCTCTTGGACTATACCAACAGTTATTTCCTGGGTATAGCTGCTAACATTGATGATAGACAGCCTGCACACTTTGAAGAAATGTCCTGTAAGGAGACGTGTTTTATGGAACCGACGACTCCGTCAGAGGTCTTCAACACCATAATGGAACTTAAGAACACCATGTCTGCGGGACAGGACGAAATATCCGTTCCCGTACTTAAGGCCGTCGCAGGGCATCTGGCTGACCCACCGTATCATATTGTCAATAGATATTTCGAGACGTCCACCTTTCCGGATGCTTTGAAGACGGCTGTTGTGTGTCCGGTGTACAAGAAAGGAGATGTTCATGACATCACAAACTTTAGACCTATAGCACTAATTTCGAATGTGGCCAAGGTATTTGAAAAACTGATATATAGAAGAATGGATGGGTTCCTTAACAAACATAAACTTATCACAGATAGACAGAATGGTTATCAAACTGGAAAATCGACATGTTCGGCCGTATTTCAGGTGGTTTGTGAAATACTTGATGCCTGGTCGAACAAAGAGCAAGTAGCAGGAATTTTTATGGACTTGTCCAAGGCTTTTGATAGCGTTAATCACAAGATCCTTTTGGAGAAATTGGAGAACTTGGGATTTAGGGGAAATTGTTGGAGCCTTATTAAATCTTATCTAGAAAACAGAAGACAAAGTGTCGTGGCAGTGAATGGAGAGGGAACTAGAATTCGGTCTGGGTGGCTCACTGTTACCAGGGGTGTTCCACAGGGATCCGTGCTGGGGCCTCTTTTATTTTTAATTTATATAAATGGGTTACCACTAGTATCTAATTATCCTATAGCCTTATTTGCGGATGATGTTTCATTGGCAATAAGATCAACGGAAACAAACGCCTTGAGGGAAACCATTGCACAGGCATTGTCTTCTGTGAGCGCATGGTTCAGAGTGAAGGAACTTAAATTGAATGTAGGCAAGACCCAAATCATCCATTTCGCTGTTTCTCAGCGGGAAGATCTTGTTGTAAACTTTGGAGACGGTGTACTAGCCTCGTCGCCCGAAGTAATGTTTCTCGGCATAATGATCGATTCACAACTGAATTGGAAGTCCCATATACGTTATTTATTTCGGAGTATTTCTCCATTTCACTATGCCCTGAGGGTTATCGCCGGCTCAGTAAACAGTGAAGCCAGTTGTGTGCGTATCGAGCTTACGTGGAATCGCGGTTGCGGTATGGTTTGGTCTTCTGGGGGAACAGTGTAGATGTGGGAAGACTTTTTATTCTGCAGAAGAAATGTCTTCGTGCAATTTTTAACTTGGGACTTACTGACTCGTGCCGAGAAATATTTGGAACAAGAAAAATACATACGCTTACCGGACTCTACATTCTCGAGTGTACTTTATGTGCGAGAAGGGGTATGAGCAGTGCGTTTGGCAGGTATGTTTTAAATCACAAGTACAGTACTCGCGGGACGGAAAGTGTCTATTTTGCGGTGCCACAAACAACTCTGACCAGGGTACAAAAGAACGCAACTAGTCAGGTCTTAAATATTTATAATCATATCCCAAAGTACATTAAGGACTTGAGCAGGGAAAAGTTCTTCAAGAAAACATTAGAAAATTTTTTATATGTACAATCTTTTTATTCTTTGGATGAATTGTATTCAAAAAAAATTTAATATGGTGTCTGTGTCACGTTTTATTTTGTTTTTATATATTTACATGTATACTTGACGAATTCTATACACTTGTATAATTAGAATAATAATAATAAGCCACAAAACTAGAAAAATTGTCCAATAAAAATACGACATTTAATAGAAGAGAAGAGTGTTCAACAAAGATATGTGAATTTGATTTAAAAATAAAAGTAAAGCATACTTTGAAATACATAAGAATAAATATCAGCAAGAAACTGAAACTAAACCTTAGAAGCAGCATTTATTGTAAGGTATGGGGTTAACTTGGCGAAACAAAAGACCCCGGCTTAATTTATCCCATATTTTTTTTGTTTCACAGTTTTGCGAATTTTCAGCATGATATCCACACAATACTCTTAATAGTTTCTCAATGCGGTAAATAATAGACAGAGAGCTTTTTCGAAATATAAAAATATTGTCACAATGATCTCGTGGCAGTAGAACTATTTTATATGGAGACGCCTGGCACTTATACTACGCTTGCTTCTGGGATTCCGAAGTAAAACGTCCTTGACAATGGTTCCTTCTTGGCCGACGTTTTGTCCACTATTGCAAGGGGCATCTTCTGAACTGAAACTTTCAGTGCCGCAACAGCAGTAGTAGCCCTGAAATATCCTTTGTAATAGTGGACGAAATGTTGGCCAAAAAGGAAGTAGCATGTGGACCTACCAATAAAACAGATAACAATAAGCGGAATTAAAAATGCAATTGGGAAAAAACTCAACATAAAGAAACCTCTAGATTCATCTCAATCACAGAGAAAAACTTCTGCAGAAATTGTGACCAGATGCTTTAGCTTATTGACGTACATATACAATGCCATAATGATTAATAATATAACATATATATCTTCTTCTTCTTCTTCTCTGTTTTGGGTTGGACGCCACCACGTCCAGGCACTTGAGCATACTGCTCTTTGTACTATCCCCAATAGATCTCTCAATTCCACTCTGTTAGTCTTGTGTCCTCGATAAAAGCCACTATCCTCCTCAGGGGAAGTTTGAGTACACACGAAGGATCCAATAGATCTCTCCCGAAATATTTCTGTCTGAGTTCCTTCAGTTCCTCACACGTGCATATTACATGAAGGCTAGTTTCCTCCTGTTTTTCACATCTCCTACACCAGGGCTCGCTAAATAACATATATATATACATATATATATATATATATATATATATATATATATATATATATATATATATATTATATATCTGGAGAGTTACTCAGAATAATGATTCCACTTGGAAAGAAACCCCAGATCCCAGATTTCACACGGGTTCTCAGTAGCCCAATACCGATAATTTTGCTTATTTACAGTGCCATGTAAATTACGCTTCGTCGCTCAGGAGTAGATGTTGTGTAATATTCGGTTGCTGATTCCTTAGTCCCAAAAAACGTCGACAAAACTCAACGCGTTGTTGTTTATTACGATCAGTTAACGCATGTGCCAGTGCCATTTTGTATGGGTGAAACTTCATTTTGTGTAGAATTCTTCGTGTACTCGTGTTGGATATTTGTAATGTTGCCGCGTATCGTCGAATTGATCGATTATAGCTACGCACAATAACTTGCCTTACTCGATCTTTATTAATAGCATTGCATGCAAATTTCGTTCTTCCGGTTGATTTTATTTTGTCTACCGATCCATGATTTTGCCACTTCCGTACTCAGTATGAAATAACAGTTCCAGCAGGAACACCGCGTATATTAAAATTTTGATGAAAAAGAAAACCCTGTGTTTGGATAATAGGGTTTTATTTAATAATTTTAGCAACTATCAAAATATATCCAAAGCCTCCTCTGTCAATTATTATCAATAGATTTGCGACAGGTAAATTATATAATTACAAAGAATTCAAATAAATTTTACCTCAAAGTAGCCCTTGGAAATTATGATTATGTCTTAGCTTGTTACTAATTTTAATAGGAATTTTGTTGGTTATGAGATGAGATATTTGATTGAAATGACAAATGTCAAAATAATAAAACGACCATTTTTAAGTGAATGAAATATGTTTATTTCCAACAAACAAGCAAAATTTTATAAAAATTGTTCAAAGTGTCCACCACCTTGTTCGAAACATTTCTCACATCTTCTTCTAATGGAGGAAAAAGTGTTTTGTAGTATCGCATTGTCAATTCCATTAATTCTTTCAGCAATTCTGATTTGAAGGCCTGCAAGTTCAGGTATCTGTACTTGATAAATTGAGTTCTATAAGAATGGCCATAAAAAGAAATCACATGGGGTAATGTCACAAGATCTTGGTGGAAATTCATGTTCAGTGTTTAAACTTATCAACCGATTTTGAAAAAATTTCTGCAGAATATTAATTGTTTCACCTGCTGTGTGTGCTCTAGCTCCGTCTTGTTGAAAGTAACCCTGTGTTATTTCTTCGTCGTCAAGCTGTTCGATAAATGGCATAATAATTTCTTGCCGATACCTTTCTCCTGTTAAGGTTCCGTTAAAAAAAATAGGGCCAATAATTCTCCTTCGACTAAATTCTTGGTACATTCTTCTAAACAATCTTGAAGAGAATACTGTCATTGTCCGTCAATCTTACGTCCGTTTCGAAAATAAGATTCTAGCATGAATGATTTGTGTTGTATAGTAAAAACCATGTTAAATCAATTTTAAATTACAAAGCAATTTTTGTCAACTATGCATCTGTCTAATTGACAACTAATGCAAATTTAAATTATTAATAATATAATCATACGTTTTTAAAGGAATGGCCTACTAGAGGCAAAGCTTATTTGAACGCTTTTTAGATGTTGCTAATTAAAAATGAACAACTAATTTTGGCTATCACTGTACATGATGATAAAAATATTATTCAGTAGTTTTTATCCATATGGCCCACAAGGATTCGATAAGGTTGGGCACGCCGGCCTATTTTATAAAACACCTTCGAAACAGTCTTATAAAGTTCAGCATTGGTTTTAAAAATGGCATTTGAAAGCTAATGAGTCTAAATTCATTCATGTCACATTTACGCTTTACAAAGAAATATGTCAGTCTGCGCAAATTAACAATTGTAATATTCCTCTCAAGGTCACAAATACAGAGGCATGCACTTAGATAGGAGACTCACGTGGAGGAAACATATCTTCACAAAAGGCAAACAGTTCAGACTAAGGTTGAGCCAACTCTAATGGGTTATAAACTACTGGCCTACAAAGCCATTCTGAAGCCAATCTGGACGTACGGTATCGAATTTTGAGGTACAGCATCCAATGTCCACTAGTAATATTGAAATACTTCTCAGAATAAGGTATTACGGATGATTCTCGACACTCCTTATTATGTTCCTAATTTTGTCATTTAACGAGAACACAATTTCTTCAGTGCAAGAAATAATTGGTGATAACAATGTGAAATAATGCAAACGAATGTTAGTTAATACAAATGTCCCTATTCCAAAGTTTATTTTCGGAAACTGAAATAGTGTAACGAATTAGAAATTCAAACCATCTGGCTTAGCGACCAGGTTTACTTAATAATAATAATAATAATAATAATAGCTTTATTGTCCAACGGTTATCAACCAATTACAGGACAAACCAGAGAATGCACATACATATATATACATATATATATATATATATATATATATATATATATATATAAAAACATTAAATAAACGGATAATTATATCTAAAAGTAAACATAAAGAAATACATATACATATGCAATACATGTGAAACAATAATATAAAACAATATTTAGCCTTGGCCTTTTTGTTTTTTATGGCATTGAAAAAAAAGGTTTTCATAATACACCTCAGAAATGCGGCACATGGTCGTCACCGGAGAGTACTGTAGCAAGTTAGTCCCAGGAAAAGGTAAAGCAAAGGTAGGAGAAGAACGAGAAACATGGGGAACATGAAAGTTCATAGAAGAAAGTAAATGAGGACAATCAATGGCACCAAGAACAATCTTCCACACAAATCTCGCTCCCACAGTCTCGGCGATTTCCAAATGATTGTACACCAAGTCTTCTAAGTAGCAAATTGTAGTCCGTATTCCGTTCGGGATAGATGCCATCAATTTTAAATGATAAGTACTTTAAAAAACGACGTTGTATCTATTCAATGGACAACTGAAAATAAATATAATGAGGTGACCAAACAGGAGAAGCATACTCTAGCTTACTAAGGACAAAACTATAATACATAGTTCTGAACAAAGCCATACAAGAGAAGAATTTGCAAGTACGCAAAACAAAAACTAATGTCTCTGAAGCAGCGACTCACATGATATCGATATGTGGCACAAAAGTTAAGCGAGAATCGAGTAAAACACCAAGGTCCTTTATGTTAGCAACTTTATTAAGAATTGTATCATTTACAAAATTGAGTTAATAAAATTAACTTTTTTGTGTAAGAGATTTGTTAATGTTCAATCTCAATTTACTAGTAAAGCTACATTGGGAGAGAATGTTCAAATTCCCCTGCAAATGCAACACATCGTCCCACGTTTTAATGGAGGAATATATTTTCAGGTCATCTACCTAGGAACAATAATATATAATTTAAAAACAAGATAAAACAAGATATTTAAGATACAGACTATTGGAATACTATATAATTAGCTTTAATGAACTAACTAAAGTGATTAATTTAAATCCTAATTGAGTAAAAATTGTTAATGCATATTTAAGCAGAATACGAGGGGTCGTTTTTATATTCACGGACTAGACATTTTTCAATTTTAATATAATTTTTATTATAGTGTTTTATTATCATACATCTTTGGTAACGATTTTGACATTTTAAAAAACATTTGCAGCAGTATTAGTTCTAATATCTGTCAGTTTGTGTTGTCACGTATCAAAATGCACAAACTTGAATATCGAGCAGTTATAAAATCCTTGACAAAACAATTAAAATCTCCAAAAAATATTCGTGAAGATATGTTGGCTGTATACGCGGATGATTGTCCTTCAAAGTCGACTATATGCGAATGGTCAAAATTGTTTAAACATGGCCGAGAATCACTGGATGATGATCCCGTCCAGGTCGGCCTGTTGACGTGATCACCTCCGATGTTATTGAAAAAACAAAGTGTTTGATACTGTAGGATGCAAGATTAAAGAAGTGACAATTAGCAGCTTCATTAGGAGTTCCAGAAAGCACGGTTTTCAGAATTCTACACGCATACCTTGGAATGACAAAAGTTAGTGCCAGATGGACCAAATGCGTGTGCGGATGGAGACGTGTGATCAATTTTTTCGCTTTGTGTAGACGAACCAGATTTAATTATCAATCGACTTGTCACTGCAAATAAGACCTGGGTCCATCATTTTGACCCTGAGTCAAAACAAGAAACAATGCAATGGCATGTTAAGGGTTCTAGCCCCTTCAAGAAGTTTAAAGTCAGCCCTTCCGCAGTAAAAATGATGGCAATAATTTTTTGAGATTGTCAGGGAATGCTAATGATTTATTACCTACGCAACGGTAGTACGGTAAAAGCAGAGTATTACGCAAGTTTAATACATCGCCTAAGAGATTCTATTAAAGCGATAAGGCACGAAAAACTGACGCAAGCTGTCCTGTTGCTTCACGATAATGCACCAGTACACAAATCAAGACTTGCAAAAGCTGCCGTTCACAGAAATAGAACATCCACCTTATAGTCCAAAAAAACTCTAAGAGGAACAAAATTTATAGATGATGACGATCCTATGGCGACCATTGAAATGTATGTTGCAGACAAACCAAAGAATTTTTTTATAATGGATTAGAGATGTTATTAAAACGATGTAATACTTGTATACAAAAGTAAGGGAGCTACATTAAAAAATAAATTTTTATTACTGTTCGAAACCTTTTTTTCATTCCTAGTCCGGGAATATAAGAACGACTCCTGGTACCTATTGAAGCACACTGCGCAAGTTCTCTTTAGTAGTCACCACAAAGACTAATTACACAGGCCTGCATTTTTCAACTCTTTGAATGTTGATTTAAAAATTTTAACTGTTTTCTAGTAATTGGGTAGCGCTGATTTCAAATCTGCTGTTATTTTTTTTGTATCACGTAAGGTTATTTTTCAAACCAGTAAAATCAAAAAAAAATAAAAAAACACGATTTATTTCATTTATAAGTTTTATATTATATCAAAAAAAATACAAAAATATACACATAGAAACTATTAGAAATAGTTATTTATTCGTTAAGCTTCTTAAAAAATCCTTTTTGTTTTTCTGTCATATTCAGCTAAACGAAGATCTGAAGGTAGTTTCTGGGGCAAGCAAATTTTTTGGTTTCAACCTAGACCCCAATACTTCAGAAAGATCTTTTGAAAGTTCCAAATCTCTTACTAAATCATTCAGTTCGGCTTGTGAAAATAGCTGAGGTTGGTTTTGAGCTGAGGTTGGTTTTGACCTGAGGTTGATGGTTCAAAATCACTATCTGGAGCCGGCTATACGGAGACGGCAGTTGAAGAGGTTTCAATATCTTCTTGTAGTACTTTGGGGGGTATAGGTATAGGTACATGATCACTGTGAGGAACTGGTCTGATAGCTGATTTAATATTGTTTGGGTACAAAATATGTTTCAAAGTTTTTCTATTAGGCCCCTTAATATCACAAAGACAAAAGTAGCAATCTTCATGATGATTTTGCCGTCCTCTCCAAACCATCGGTATTCAAAAAGGAAGGCTTTTTCTATTCCCTTTGCATTTTTCACAAATTCACCAATTGGTCTCTCAAACTTTTTCAAGACGAAATATCCACAAATATAACAGAAATCATCTGGTTTGTTTTTGCAACACCGGCTAGACATATTTTTAAGCAATGTTTATTTATCAAATACCACGCACAACACTAAAGACAAATTAATTTTACTTGTTTACTGATCGACACTCAGAGCTTTAATGAAGTAAATGACATTAAAATATACATTTTGTTTGGAGTGATAAACTTGAAATCCTTCTTCGCAGTACTAATAAAGTGAAAGCATAATAAATAGGATTTAGCATGTAAAAATTCCCGGAAATTTTGTCCGAAATTAATACATGTAATAAATGATTTACATCAGGTAATGAGAGCCTATTTAACAAATTTCTTTAAAACCACAACAGAAACTCATTTTTGGGTTAATACCTAGAATTTGAAGTAGTACATTAATTTTAAAATGTATTAAAACGCCTATTATAAGATTTTTTTATATTTTTTTCTTTTTCTTTTATTCAAAAAAAAATCTGTGCGTGGTAGAAACCAACTGTATTTTAATTAGTTATTGCTATATAAAAACTGAGCTTAACAAACAAAAATCACGTCATCACAAATTTTATGCAGGCCTGTGTTATCAATGAAGACAGATTGCCGCATTATTGGAGTTAAAGAATAATGCATTTAATTTAGGATATTAATGATAGCTTCAATTTTAAAAAAGCAAGCACTATTGAAATGCAAATTTCCACTTGGTAACGTAAATAAAGTGATATTCCTGATATAATATTCCTCAAGTCGAAGATATCAAATACCTAGACATATACTTAGATAGGAGACTCACGTGGCGGAAACACATGTTCACAAAGCGTAAACAATTCGTATTGAAGTTTATTATAACACAACTTCCCAAGTTCAGCTTCACCTAGAGCTACAAAGCGTGAATGAACAAATCCAAATTCAAGTTATGATTTTTTTTTTTTCAATATCCATGGGATTGTCTACCTTAACTGGGTTCCTGAAGGTCAAACTATTAATCAGCATAACTCCCTTAAAGTTCTTGCTCAACTCCGTAAGAAAATCAGAAAAAAATATTTGAATTGTGGAAAAAAAGTCATCGGTTTTTCATGAGGACAACGCTTTGGCGCATGCTACTTTGTCAGTCAAGACGTTTCTAGCCACGTATAACCCCAGAATTAGACGATCCACCTTATTTGCCTGAATTGGCAGCTTGTGACTTTTAGCTGTTACTCAAGGTCTAATCTGCATTAAAAGGAATAAGATTTCAGACCGTTGAAGCTGTGAAAGAGAAAGCGGCACGCGCCATGAACGAGCTCACAGAAGAACACCGCCAGCACTGTTTCGAATAATGGAAAATTTGAATGTAGCGGTGTATATTGAAGGGGATAATAATTAAATATGCAAGAATTTGAAATAAAAAGTTGTACAGCATCAGTCTTGATATTTTATTTTTTCTCCAGACCTCGTATTTCCGTACGACGTTAACTACAAAACTAAATTAATTTTGTTACCCGACTATTCGTCGAAATAAGTAAGATACTTACTTACCATTACAATTTTAATCTTAGATTATACAATTAAAGTTCACTTTTGTGACAGACTGTATGTAACAAAAGCAATGTTAATAACGAACATTAAAAAACGAGATCCATTAGATTTGAAAGTCTATCCATTCGGGTGAACACCGCGTCGGTTCTCCGCTTACGTTAGGTTAGGTCTGTCCCGTATGACGTCAGGTAAGTCAACGAACTTGATCTTGAGATGAATTTCCAACAACTTTGGAACCTATTGACCTAAAACATAAGGGGCAAATTGCGTCTGCATTGCCCCCTGTCGTTAAAAAGTCAATGAGAAAAACCAACGAGTAATAATATGTAATTTTATTGATGGTCGCATACCAAGAACTTCCACTTTAAAATACAACATTCTTTTTGGAAGTAACTTTTGAAGAGAACTAAAATCTTTGAAATATTATTACTTCGTATGCAGTTTCAAAACAAAACCGCTGTCAATGTACTGCATCGATGGAATTAAAGCGCATTGAAAAACTCTCAATTTTAATTGCTTACAGACGCTAAAGGTAGAGTTATTTCATCCCAGATTTTATACAACGACACAAAATTATCATAAATTCATACTTGAAGGTATTTTAAGGAAACGAAAATATCCACCGAAAGTTCTATGAATAATTTTCTTTATATGTTCTGCTGTACGGAGCAGAATATATAAAGAAAAGTATCAACTGAAAAGAAAACAAATCTCTATCTACATTCAAAATCATCTTATTGAAATGGAAATACCCATCGAAATTTCTGTAAATTCTATACGTAGAAAAATATATTATAAATCCCATCCCATCATATTCCTATCTCTTCCTACCTTTCGGTATCTAACTATTGAGTTGAGATCAATGTTTTTAATTCTTCCTTATTTCAGAACATATTTTTGATGCCTGTCCATTGTATTTCTTTCGACACCGGGTTGCTTTACTTCACCCTCTAACGTTTTTTTTTGGGGGGGTTTCGTCTCCTGTACATTTACCCTAACCATACATGAAATGATGAATAAATTCTATAAGTTTTTTCAATATTATAAATAAAAGATAAAACAATCCTTCTACTACACCAATTTAAATTAAATACCGAACAATCTTCATGTTAGCTCGAGTACATATTAGACTAATATTGCCAAAAAGATGCCTTGCTCTTTGTTAATCCTAATATTTTTTTGACATTTGTTCTTGTTTCCTGTTTCAAAGTTCAATATAAGTAACAATAATAATAATAATTATTATTATGAATTGAACAACGTCTGTACTTTAAAAAATATGCTTATGTATCACCTTACATTTCTTCGTAACAATATGGCTTTATATTAAGAAAATCAATAGTAAAGAGCAGGTTGATGTGTTAGCATATGATATAAGGCCAATTGATTCTTATTTGAGCAATAGATCGGCATATGTTTGTTATAATAAATATAGTCCAACATATTCAATGCGTCTTCTGGTGTGCCGAAAGAGTCCAATGTAGGGCCTCTACTTTGTATTATCTATATCTATAACTAATCTTTTATCTAAAAATATTGTCTGAAATCGTTACCATCTCCGACTACGAAGCATTGAGAAGAAATATCAATATTACTACCGTTTGGTGTTATTCAAACAAATTTCAATTAAGTATTAGCAAGTGCGCTATTATCACTGCAAGTAGCTTATTTTTTACAATTATGTTGCCGAACACGTTGCCTGTTGAGAATATTTTAATTTCAAACATTTTTTATTGTTAAATATAAGTAAATCTAGGATATAGAATTCAAACATAAACGTTTTCAATTTTATAAATATTTAACGTTCATTTTCGAATTTAAATCACTGAATAATATATTTTCGTTACCACATACAAGTTGTAAAAACTTTCTTTAAGTTCTAAAAATTCTTTACATTTGCAAATCTATTTATTACGAAAGATTATTAATAATCTGCATCTTTTGCGATATTTATTTATTGCTTTATACATCAGACCGTTTGTTTATTACTTTATCAGTGAACGTATTTAAAGACGACCCCTAATATATCTGCCATTGTTAACTAAATATGTATAGTAGGCTCACGATTCCTAAATACTAGTATGTATGTGGCATAAAATAAATTAGTGATTAAAGGCTTTAATTTGGATATTGTTAAGATCTCGTTTTTTAGATATGTATAACAAATTTTATTACTCTAACAAGGGGCCAGCCGAAAATGCTTACCAAGGTTTATGAAACCCACTATTACGTAATCAGTAATGATATTTTATTATGTATTTATTAGTTAAGATTAGAATTTTAAGACTCGTGAACCTGGTATTCCTGCTTGTAGGTATAATGTCCATGAATAAAGTAACACAAAATTTCCCTATCATAACGTCAAATAATACACTATTCAACCATTACGATTTTAATATGTAATAGTTAGGGGTAGTGGTATATTTTTACCTACTTGTAGAACAGAACAGAATAGATCAGCATCAATCAGAATCTTATACCAGCAACAAGAGACTTAGCACTATGAACTGAAACACATTATCAACATCAGTACAAGACACACAGTCTTCTTCATAACATACATATCAAACAATCATATTTTACAAGAGACACCAGTCTCAACAGCAGTTTATGTTAGTATAAGTCGTTGTAGATCCAAAATAAATGTATATAGTGTAAACAAATATGTTTAGATGAAACTACATTTATTCATTTAACAAGTCGTTGGGCTTTCTTAAAAGAACGTGCAAAGAATTCTCTAACGTTTTAACCCAAAGACCGTTATATTACAATTTGGTTCGTTCTAAACTTGAATATGCCTCTATCGTATGGCATCAAATATAAACTTACCAGCAGCTTAGCTTGGAAAAAATTCGAAATGAGTTCTTGTTTATATATCTCTTTCAAAGCTAGTGGAGTGGATCCGCCTCATGGTATAGACTACAAAAGTCGTTGTGGGAATGGAGAAAGTTTCTAATGCCAACTTTTTAATGAAAATTATTACAAATAGAATTGTTTCTCTATCTCTACTTGGCGAAATATAATTTCTTATACCAAATAACGGCTACGTTTTCGGTTGCCCACTCAAGAACTAATATTTTAGCTAAAGATCCTACAGTCCATATGGTGAAAATCGCAATTACGACCCTTCTTATAAAAGAATAAGATGTTTTTTTTCTTTTCTTATATTGAAGGTAATCGACTAATTTTAATTTGTACATAATATTAGGACTGTAACATATGTTTATGTAATTTTATTTATATATTGTACTTTAAGTACATTTGTACATCTGTTGAATAATACTGAATATTATTATTATTTTGTTATTATTTTTATTGAAAAAATTATACATCAAATAAATACATATATAACAATTTTCGAAAAAAAGATGGAAAACATAATATGAAAATCGAGATAAATATATATGAACTTAATTAATCTATTAAATTAAATACATATTTTCTATATATTCGATGATATTAAGTCGTTAGACTTTATTGGCAAAAGGAAAATGAAAATTCAGAGCGCATTTAGCATCTTGATGACCGGTACCACAGCAAGAAACCATTTTCATTTAAATCGTTGTTGATATAATTCATGGTCGGGAAAATGAACTCACTCACCAACACTCACTGACAAACAGTAAGCGTATTTTGCATCTCGATTTCAAGGCAAAGGGGTCTTTGACCGTTTACCGTAATGTAGGTAACATCACTGTGACGTCAAAATCGTTACCTCCATGTTCCAGTGGTCTAGTTATGAGTTTGAGCCAATCTAAACGTGTGCGTTTGCAAACTTCTTCTATTGGTGCAGCGACAGCAACCGGGTCGTTGAACTTTTCTGCATGTCCTCGATGGCCACGAATGACTATACCCATCCATGTACTCCATGTACTAAGAAGACAACAGACAACGGTCTTGACGATACCACCTTACCTGGAAAAAGAAAGAAAATTGCGTATCTGGAATTGTTAAAGTATAAGAAACATTCTCTTCGCGATAGCAACGGGTTTTCTAGTTTTCCACTTCTAGCTCAATAATTAGAAAAAGAATTACTTTTGTATTATATATATATATACAATCCAAATTATATTAGTATCTTGAAGAAAATATCTTGATGATAAATTTAGAAAGTTGGTTAAATATGTTACTAATACTCCCGTTAGAAGAGTTAACATTTACACAAATATTTAAAATATTTTTTTGTTAATTGAAAATAACCTTTAAGTATTGTAGAATACCATTTTTTAATTCTCCGAGATGCTATAGAAAATATAGACAGTCCATTGCCTACCATCAATTTGAAAATATATTTTGTCTATATGTTGCAAATGTAGTAAAATTTTTCGATCATGTTATTTTGTGAAATTTAAAAAATATTGAGACCAAAGGGGATGCGTTATACTATTTGAGTCTGATAGTTTGAAATGCATTAATTGTATGAAACTATCAAGCTAGTGATTTAACAGTTGTGTCATTTGGCTATCAACTTTGGCAAGTTTCGAATTTTGAGAAAATGAGGCTTGTCGTATATCAAATTAAAGCCCGTTTCACGTAAATTAAGAGTATGTATAGTTGTTTGGGACTAAAACGTACGGTAATCGAGAAAATTAGCTCGGAAAGGGAAATTTGTGACATAACTTTTCTTTTATTTATATCAAGTCATTTAGCAAAGTCAAATATAATGTAGAGTATGCAATGAATAAAATCACTTTTATCTTAATTTGATTCGACTTGGAGCTACCTGTCACTTAGTTTAATTTAATGAAATATATAATCTATTTTAAAAATATATTTTTAAATTTAATTATAATATCAGCAAATGTAATATTTCTCATAACAAAATAAATAATAAACATTTTTAAAACTAAATATGATTTATTATTATGTTGACAAAAAAAAGATATTAAATATGACCACCACCCACATATCTGCCTAGTAATTCTTCTTTTAAGCGAACTAAGAACGTTTTGGAGAATTTCTGGTGTATTATTGGTTCCTTCAATCTTGTTAGTGATCCTTTATTTTAAATCATCAAGATCAACAACGGCTTTTCAGACATCGAATTTTTTAAATGTGGGCATAAAAAGAAATCACATGTTGTTAAGCCACAATGCTAAGCTATAGTTCATCATCATGTAATATAGTAACGAATGGAGCTAAAATTTCTAACTGGTACTATTCAGCACTAAAATGTTTAAAAAATGACGTTATTGTACCAACATAGTGTTTTAGTTAGAAATCTAATCAAATGTTTTTAAAAACTTTTAACATACCTACCTTAAAAAATATTGGTCCAATAATCCTTCTCTGGCTAATAACTGCCCAAACTCCAATTTTTTTGCGAATGTAAAGGAGTCTATAAAAAGTGTGGATTATCTGTACTCCACTATACCATATTTTGAAAGTTGATATACCCAGAGAGGTGGAACCACGATTTGTCTGCAAACAATGCTTCATCGTTGCTATTGAATTGTTCAATAAATCGTTCGCAAAATTTTTGTCTTCGTGGCCTATTAACAGGAAGTGTCACATATGTTACTTATATACGCTAAGGATGCATATGTAGGTCAGTTTTAAGGATACGTTGACAGGTACTGTAAGAAAGATTTAATTCTTGCTGCTAAATATCGTACAGAAATTTGTGTATATATCTCCTTTGCTACTCAATAAATACATAAGCTATTGTTTAATGATAAATTTGTAAGAATAAACGAAGATATTCGCAGATTGTCAATTTCATCAATGAGTGACATATGACATTTTACAAATTAGGTATGAATTATACTCCGACATGACTGCTATAGCTATTTTTTTCCTATAATTATTACGAAATTCAACATTCCCACATGCAAATTGAGTGCAGGAAATGACCAATTGTCGCACTAGTGCCGGAATGTTAAAAAGTCAAAAATTCAGATTTGTACCTACTCACATTTGAGATTTATTATTATATATGTTGATACAACAGTTACTTAAATTATTAAATTGCACACCAGTTCATTACTTCGGGTGAAGAACTTCAACGCAGAGGATGAATTCGTTTTCGTCGTGGAAAATGTATCGTCCTTAACTGTAGAAGATGATGATTCTGTATAAAAATCTACTTTTACAATTCTGCTACACTTCGTAGGATTGCGATTGTAGGAAAAACGTTGTTCATACCATTTGCAGTAAAGCAATTCTGAAACTCATGCAGGTTTCGTTTCGAAATAGCTATCATTCCGCACTTGTTACGAAAATAACTATTCTAGTTCATAGTCTACTTGAGAAACTTTTTTTTTGGTTACACTAAGTGCGTAGAAAACGATTCTTTATTTATAATATTTTATAATATGGCAAAACGCAAGATTCAGGACAAATCTATATATGGGTGATTGTTTAGATAATTGGGAAAATTATAACGCGCTGTAAAAGGAATGTGTATAGAATATAATGAAAGCGCAAGCGCGGAAATTTTATAGTTTGGTAGAAATAAATCGCGAAGGTAGGTGAAATTATGTATAGCATATATGTTAATGATTGAGGGCAGATTATGTATATAAATTACTCATCTTCCGCCAGGGCTCTAAACAAGTCAAACTCTACAACTGAGCTTTCTGGGTGGCGACTTCGACATCAACAACAACAACAAGCAACAAAATCATAATTTAACTGTAACAACTGATTAACTTAATTAAACTATTGGAATAGTTGGTGGCTAATAGAGCCGCGCAAGGAGAAGATGGGGTGGTTGCTTCTGCGCAGCTCCCGAATACGCAGGAGCAACTCTTCACGCACGAACAGCTTCTTCTCCAGAAAATCAGCTATCCGCGTGGTCCAGATTACGGTGGTGTGCAGCTGGCTTCATGGCGCAAGGAACCAAGGATAATGCGAATAATAAGTTTTCGCCGTTGTTTTAATTTTTTTGCGCTTATGTAAATTTTTCATTATGTTTTCGCTGATTCCCAAAGAACAATAATTATTAGCGGTATAAATAATATGTTGTAATCAACATAGGTTTTTCGCAGCGCAAATAATAGGGCACGGTATATGGCTGTTTTTCCGCTTCCTTTTCCGTGATGTTGTCCTCACTGGGGCATGACATTTCGAAAATGTACATACGTCTATCTGCGTAATCTGACAAGGCCATGTCAAGTTCATTAGCTGACAGTTTTTTCTACGACACTGCGAAGCTGTGTAATATCGTACGGAAGAATAATTTTCTCATCTATTTCATAGTGATACCTTAAATAGTAATATGTATATCACTACAAGAGCTGCATCATGTCGATGTATATATATATATATATATACATATATATATTATATATATATATATATAATCGCCGACTTATTAAGTTTACCTTATATATATATATATATATATATATATATATATATATGTTTGAGAGGTATTTCTGCAGCCTGCCAGTAAATGAATGCTAGTTGCATTATTTTTAATATTATTATTATTACAATTATCATTGACACATATGTTCACTTCTATACGAGGGTAAGGTGAAAAATTCTCGGCCTGACAATGAAAGACTGCGATTTTCAGTTAAAAAATTATATGATTTTTCTATATAATCTCCCTTGACTTCAACACACTTGGTTCAGTGTTTCTTCAAGTTTGGGAACAGATGCCAGTCTGAGAGTGCCAAATCAGGAGAATAGGGGTGATGGCCGAGCAAATAATACCCCAAATCCAGCAGCTTTCCCATTGCCAACGCACTTTTTGTGAGCAGGTGCGTTGTCCTGGTGAAACATGATTTTTTTCTTCTTCTCGCGAATTTTGGCATAAGGCTGATCAGGAATGTTAGAGTAATATTCGCCTGTAATTTTTCTGCCTTTTTCAAGATAATCAATTAACAGGTTCCCTTTCGCATCCCAAAATACACTGGCCACGACCTTTCCTCAGCAGATACGATCGACTTCGCTTTCTTTGGTGCTGAACCACCGGCTTCCATCCACTGCTTCGACTGCTGTCTTGTTTCTGGCGTGCATTGCTGCGAAAGTCGTTTGCGCATTTGCTTTTGATCGGCATTCAGCAAATGCAGCACTCACCTTGCGCAGAGCTTTCGCATATCTAATTCTTCGTGCAAGATGTTTCGCACCCTTTCTTCCGATATCCCCACGGCCTCAGCTATCTCACTCACCTTCACACGCCTATCGTCCAACACGATATTGTGCACCTTTTCGAATGTTTCCGGTGTGGTTGCTGTTCCTGGCCGTCCTTCAGGTGGGTCATATTCGAAGGACATGCGACCACGTTTAAAATTAGCTGCTCACTTTTTAACGGTTGATATTGAAGGAGCGGAGTCCCCGTAAACGTTTGTCAACTTCAGATCAATTTCCTTAAGAGTTAATCCATCCAAAACGAAGAATTTTATGACCGTACGATATTCCATTTTAACTAAAAACACGCAAGATGTTATAGAACCGTCCTTGTGTACTAAAGTTAATGTGAGAAATGGAACTCAGCATCACGCGGTTATTCTTAGACGTACGGTAAAGAGACGATGTATTAAAAAACAAATGTAAGAGACAATATTATTCATTATATCGCTTCACTAGTACTGTTCTTAATCGATTGTTCGCTTCACGTTTTAATTTTAAATAAACAATATTTTAAATCTACGTTAATGTTTTAATTTACCTAAATAATAAAGAAAATAAACCTTTTTTAAAAAGCCGTAACGAGGGTTGTAAAATATAATTAAGACGTCTACTGCGAAAATTCGTGTAAACAAACTACTTGACAGAACAAGTTGAAACTTATCGTACGAACTAATGACAGGTACACCCATGCCGAAATCATAAATTTTCGCTGATTGGAATGCCATCTCTGTCAGGCCGAGAATTTTTCACCTTACCCTCGTATAGTGCTTTTTAAAACACCTGAGCTTTTATCTTCAAATCGTTCGTACCCTGTTGTTTAGATTTGCATACTTTTCATGCAGAGTTAACTGCAATTTTTTAAATTGATGAAAATAGGATGAGCATATTTCTTAATCAATATGTATGCATATCTAAATTCACTATTAATTATAACAATAAATTAATTTATGGATGTTTTAAAACTCAATACCGTCAATTGAAATTCAAATTATTTTTATCTAACGATGTTGGAAAGACTCAAACCTTTCCGGAGAAATTCGTTAGACATGGCACAATAGACAGGACACAATAGACTATGTATCGATTGCATTCGAACGAGAAGCTATCAATATTTAATCTAAGTGCTTAAACTCAACCTAAAATTTGGTTTCAATCTAAATTTAAATTTATCACAAACACTATTTGAAATTTAACATAAAGAAAATTCTTGGCATCATTAAACTAGTCGTACTAAAATAAAAGTACACGATCGACAACTGGCCAGTAATGTAATTTAAAAAACCATTATATTGGACCTTAAAAATATTACGACGATAATTCCTCTCCTCCGAAGATCATATGAAGTCAAAATTTATTGCGCCGTAAAAATATTTAACCATTCCTAAAAATCATGTTCTTTTTTTACAATGCAAAAAGTGCAAATCAATGTCTGAATCAGCAAAAAAATATGCTCTGCAGTAAAATTTATGATTTCTACTCAGTTAAACTGAAGGGCAATAACACTTTCTGCACATTTGACCTTGAACAATTGTTTTCCTTTCTTTCCCTTATGAAAAGAGTAAATCTATTTATAATCCTTTTATAAACATCACAATTCAGTCATTCTAAAGTTTATATTATGATTTAAATAATTTACTCGTATGTTTTATATTAATATAGTAGTTCTTTCTAATAAAACATAGCACGTAATTATTGTTTAGAGTACTAAGCACAAAACTAATTAATTGTAAAAATATCTCTATTAAGAATGTACCTAGCTAATTAAAAAATTCATAGTACACTCCACCAAAAAAGTATCGCATAAAACACAAAAATGTGTTTATATCCCATAAACCATTTTTATGGCTAAAAAAGTTTTAAACATACCCTAATGAACTCTAAGAAATAACTTTTATGATCATCTACATAAAATAGGGAACAAATTAAAACAGAAATTCATATTTGAAATTTTTATTAAGCACGTATAGCAAAACAAATTATAATTTTTGAAAAAGTATTGCAGGATAGTAGTTTTTAATATTATTTTTTAATTTAATTTTCGTATTATATACGAAAGTTAATTGAAGCCTGGTCTAAATTACCCCACTCCTCACGGAAGGCATTTTCTAGTTCACGTAGGTCTACTGGGGCAACATTTTGGGTCCGTATCATTCTGTGAACATGGTCCCACATGCCCCATATGATTCATGTCCGGGCTTAGCGCAGGCAAATCTAATACTGAAATGCCAACTTCACTAAAG
Organism: Melolontha melolontha; assembly: GCA_935421215.2. NCBI lineage: Eukaryota > Metazoa > Arthropoda > Insecta > Coleoptera > Scarabaeidae > Melolontha > Melolontha melolontha. The sequence continues at coordinate 157,619,559 of OW285237.1, read as the reverse complement.
TGTTTCTAGACGATTATTACTACATGCGTCTGTGCATTAACACGAATTCGTTTCCTATTACTGGCGCATATGGGAATACATCTCCTAAAATGTCTGATATATACCCATGGGAAGTCATTGTACTTCTATTTACTGGTACTAACTGTACGAACTGCTAAACAAGATCCCCAACCATGATAGAGCTACCTGTAGATATGATATTGCACTGGGAATAGCTCATCATCTCGTCCGTATACTGGTATACGTCTATTACAGGTCTCAAAATCAAATCTTGACGCATCTGTGAAGAGAACTTAGCCCAGTGATTAATTGCTCAATTGACATGTTCCCTAGTAAACCTTAAGCGAGCCACTAGGTGATTTCTGGTAAAACGAAAAGTTGTTACGACTAGTCTAGCTCTTATTCCACTTTGGCGCGACTTTTTATGAACAGTTTGGGCACTTACTCGAGTATTTCTGACTTTAGCGACGTCGCTCTGTAATCCTGCAGATGCATGCCTCCGACGAAATACTTCTAGCATTAGACAGTGGCCATCTTGAGGAGTAGTACAGCTTGGACAATCTAGTACTGGTCTTCTTCTATAATTATCTGTTTTCCTATACCTGGCTACTGCTCTAGAGACACTTGACTGATATTCATCACATTAGTAACATATTGCTATGAACTTTTCCCACAAATATTTTGAAAAGTTTAATTATTTCTGAGTGAATTATTATTTTGAATATTTGTATTTGACTAGCGCAGTTGGAGCAAGCCGTTTGCATTGATGTGGACGATTTTTATAACTGTATTTTTTTATACGGAGCCTGCGTGCTTCATGTGGACTAACCAGACACAAATGTGCAGTGTAGTAAGAAAGGTGTGCTTATTTAAAGATAAATCTTTATCTTTGCTTTAGTAATTTCGGTTTTTGCTTTTGATTTAATTGTGGATTGTGCTTTTGTATATCATTATCGATGTATTTACGAGTTTGTGAATCTCGTAATTGATTATTAATACTTTCTTACACACCGTGTCTCGATTTTAAGAATATATTTTTTACGTAAGTAATATATTATTAAAAGATATCTTATTATTATTATTATTATTATTATTATATTTAAAAGAGTTAAATACTCTATTTTCTAATTGTATTATTATTATCGTATTGATTTAATCTTGGTTATTTGATATAAATGACAAAGATTTTTTTAAATTTCTAGCATAAAAAAACATTTCTGTAAATGTAGAAATTTTAGTACGCTTGGGATATCAAGGGCATATTTTTTATATGTGGTTGCACATGTGTTAGAGTTTGCTTCGGTCTGTCAATTTTGTTTATTTTGATTTTGTTTCTTGTGGGAGAAATTAAAAAGCATCTTTGTAATTTATTAGTTTTAATTTTGATCGGAAGTCATAAAGGATTTTTTTATCGTATGCTGCGGTCACTTCCATGCGATATTTTAACTTAATAATATTGTTAAATGAGGCAATATTAGTCTTTATACTTTATAAAGATTTTTTTTAATTTTTTTTTATTTTTGTGTTTTAAAGTTTATTGTGTGTATTTTTCAAATTTCACCTTTTTTCTTTTGTGCTTATAAGTAACTCAAAGACATTATTACTATTTTTCTCAAATAAATTTTGAGTGGCGCCTAAATATAATATTAATTCAATTGTGTTTTCCACTTTTCCGATTGGAACCCTGAGAGAAAAGCAGTCCCATTTTGAAAATAAACCGACTGAATATCCAAGCTGGACAGATTGGTTGTGAATTGTGAATAAGCAAATTTCAAAATCACAATTCATAGCAATATGTTTGAGATCGTCCATCTTCGATTAAAGCAACTATTCTAGTCACTTGTTCTCAAGTTAAATTACTGCAATTATACAAGCGTTAGTGCAGAACTTTAGCAACGAACATTGAAATTTGTCCGTTTAAGAACACTTTCAATAAGTAACTGAATAAACCCAGTGTGAATGCATTTTTCTGAAACGTCTTTTAGGAAGGAAAAGACTTTCTTCGTAAAACATAAAAAAATATATATTATATCATTCTTTTGTATATTATAGTCCGGAAACATATGGTAAAAATATTGTGAACATATAACAAAATCTGAGTTATAAACGCCTTTTTGAGGTTACGCGATACTTTTTTTGGCGAAGTGTATAATAAGAAATAAAATTTCTTCTACTTAAGAAGAAGACGAATTCGGCCCGTTGTCGATATATATAGCCATATCCCCAGATATTTACAGCAAATAGGCCACATGCCGAAATAATACAGAATTTGGCATCTGCCTAACTTTTTCTGAACAGGTACCGACATGTTAGTTGATGCCTTGATCATATGACAAAAAGGAGTTTTTTATTAGAACAAATGCATTATTGGAACGAACATTTATTCCATTATTTATTACGACACGAAGTACTAGAATAACATTTGCTATTACATTTTATCTTGTTCATTACACAATTGCACTTTCTATTTCCACATTGTTTATGACAGTTGCATCTGACAAAGCCCTGAGAAGAATTATATTCTTTTGCCGCAATGGCCCGCAAACTAAATTGTTTATCAGTGGGCACATCCGAAAATGGCAATGTATCCGTTTGCGAAGGCTGAAAAAGAACAACAATATTAAATATTAAAAATGTAATATATTAATTAACTTGGCACTTGAAATTCACTTCTTTCGTACAATTTTTCCAAGACGTCAGTTGATGTACCAAGTTGGTATAAATCTTCTTTCTCAGATAATACAACAGCCAAAACGTTACGAGGACCTATGCGCCCTTTGTCGACATACGGAATCTTAACCAAAATGTTATGTCCAATGTCAATTTTAAGGAATTTTGAGCAATTTTATTACCTACTTTTTTAAACTTTTAATACCGATGTTGATTTATTGATTGTAAGCGGTTGTCTTTGTCCCCTGAAATAACACATAATTCAATTAACTATTATTTGTGACTTTCGTGAATTACCTCGACAACTCATCCTCCGCAATATTATCTTGTGACTCATTTATGGGATAGTTTTGTTGTAAATCTTGTGCATTTCCTACAGTATTGTTACTTCCGCCTTCGATGTTTCCAACAACACTGTTTTGGAGTTTATCAATATTGTCTTCATCTTGCAGCCTCTCTACAATTTCAAGAGGAAGATTTAAATCATTCAAGCCATTAATAAGGGAAGTAACAAACATATCCTTGTATGGAGTACGCTGGCTGCCTCTGTGAAATTTTTCTTTAGTTGCACAAATCTTAATCCTTCCATTTCGATGTCTGATTTTCTTGCATCCAAGTAACTAATATATCCCGTACATCTTGGTTGGCTCGCTTAATATATCCCTGGGTTTGCGATTGGTGTGGTTTACATTATTTTTGCTTGAAATATATCGGTAAATCTAAATCTCTAAATCTAATTACCTGATTCCCAAACTCCCTGCCGTTGTCGCTGTGAAGTAAGCAAGGTGCTCCAACAACACAAAAAATATCCATCAGGTTATAGGCAACCTCGTCTGCCCTTTTAGTTTTCAGAGCTTTGAGGAACACAAATTTTGTCAGATGATCTTTGTTATTCATAATAAACTTATAGGGTCCACCCAGTTCTATTTGCATATCGATTAAAACAATTTGTCCTCTTTTATTAAAACCTGTTGGAATTATGGATTTTACCACTAAACCTTTGTGTTTTTATTTTTTCTTTAATTGGCATTGGCACATTATTTTAAATAATCCTCAATTACTCTTCTGGTAACATTACAATATTTCTTAACAATTTCTTTTTCCATTCCTAATCTTCTTTTATGTCCAGTATCTTTTTGAGCCTTCTGTAAAATACAAGGTACCTCCTAAATATCCCAATAATATCTTATAGAAATCAAATCATCATTGTTACGTTTTACAATAATTTTCTCCTTTCGGCCTATTGTTACAATTTCAAATCAATTTATACGTCTATAATCTTGGCAGGTTAGTTTTTCATTGGCTGCTTTCTTTCTCATGCTATCCTTGACTACATTTAAAATATTTAAATACTGATCAACGGTAAGTACAGCATTAAAATTATTTTTCAATCAATTTAAGTTGCTTTCAAAAATATGCTTGTCAGCTACATTGCGTTTAGCCTCCATAATTAGAATGTTTACATTACAATTTTGTAGTTTCAGTACAAAAACCACCAACAAACAAATCACAAATAAATAAAACACACATAAGATATTTTAGATTTACACTTTATTAATAAAATAATGACAGCTGTTTCGCTAACACAGTAGCTTCTTCAAATTCAACTTAAGACTGTTGCAGTCTTAAGTTGAATTTGAAGAAGCTACTGTGTTAGCGAAACAGCTGTCATTATTTTATTATTATTAATAAAGTGTAAATATAAAACATCTTATGTGTGTTTTATTTATTTGTGATATGGATTTACATCAAGCAAAGGTCGAAACAATCAAAGAACAAACAAATCGCATGTGAACACTTCATTAATATTATTTCAGGTAATACGTGTTCGTGTTCCGATCGGCATCGGTTCATTGTGTATATGTGCACTTCGGGATGTGTCCAAATTGAGTTAGCCAAATGTCGAATTCTTTCATTATTTCTGCATATAGGTTTTTGTTGTGGGGCCGAATTCGTCGTCTGTCTCCTACATATACATACATACCACCTTCAGTTTGTCAGATCAATAAAATTGTTTGTATTTGTCTGTCTTTAATAATGAAATTGATATTGGTCGCCAATTTCCTTATCATATTTTAGATTCAGATCTTTTCGCTGACACATTATTGCTAGATACTCTTTCTAGTTTCAAGTATTCATCTAGTTCTTTTATCCTTGCGCGTAAGAAAATTAATTCTTGAATTGTTATATCCATTCCATATATAAATATATAGAACTATCTGCTAATTTTTTTTTTTCGAAGTAATTGATAAATCCTTAGTTCTTAAAGTAAAATTTATGAAACCAATTTTCAATTTTTTAGTACTACTTTAAAATAGTTTTCGCAATTTTACGAAAGTTAACAATTAAGCGTTTGGACTTTTAATCAGTGGCGTGTCGTGGGGTTTGAGTTTGGAGGGGCGCACCAGAAATCAAATACCAAATGACATATAGGCAAATTGCGCGAAAAAGTATCCATTTATAACATTTATTTAAATTGAATAAATACGTAGGAATTTAAAAATATTAATACCTATAATAACGACAAAAACAATAATAATATTTGTAAATCAAAACCTTAAAATTCAAGTTTCCAAAAACGAAGAGCTGGAACAGCGGAATAGTTTTTATAATGTCATAAAAAATCACTCCACAAAGTAGGTAGCCACAGTTTATAAGTAGGAAAAAGAAAGAACAACATATTTACATAGATTAATCGAAATGTACCCACCCATTTCGATTAGTTTAATCTGTGTCATTTTTTAAAAATGAAATCCGCTCTGCGGTCCTTCATGGAAATGAATTTTTTCATGACTTTATCATCAAAATTGTTTATTTCGATTTATGGACATCATAGCTAAAGCATTTAGTCTGTCATTAAGCATGGTATTTCGCAAAAATGTTTTTATGTGTTTAAGCGTCGAAAAAGTACGTTCTGCCTCGGCTGTTGTCATTGCAGTCGTCACGATAATTTTTAATATTTTCGATGTTTCGACAAATGTTTCACTAAGGTTATTTTCCATAATAAATAAAAGAAGATTCATTGCTCCAACAACTTCTTTTAAATCTACTCTCGAGTAAATTACCTCCAACTCAGTTCTTAATCTTGATTTGCTCAACATCGGATAAAATAAACATACATCGTTTAAAATAGTCACAGGGAAATTTCTTGGTAAAACTCTGAATATTTATCTTTGTTAAAAAGATCAGCCGCTTGTAAATGACCCCGGTAAGAAAAGTGTTCCTTCATTTGTACTGTAATTATATCACAAATTATACGAATATATTATACGATACGGTACGATAGTCCCGTAGATGGCACTGAAACACTGGCCGCTAAATAACTGTGCCGTAAAATATCCTAAATGTTTTTATGGAATCGTGTACTATCGGCTAATATCGGGTCACATTCACCAGGAATCTATAATGATTTATGCAGGCAGCGGCCTATTTGCGCCTTAATATAATTCTGTGGGTTCTAACAACGTTAGACAACGAAAACGGAGTTCGGTTTTTTGAAATTTAGTAATTTTAACTACTCATATGAATAAAATAATAAAATGAATTGTAATAATAAATATTTAAATAAACATTTAAATTGTGTGTTATATTAAAAATTCTAGGAGGGGCGCGCGGCTTCGCGGCCTTATACAGCTACCGCCAGTACTTTTAATTGTGTTAGATAATGACAAATACACGAAGACTGTCAATAAAAATAAGTAGAAGGCCATCGGCAAAAGTCACCTATAAGAAAAAACGCATCTTGAATTAGCCTAACAGTTCTATCTTTCTAGACTAACAATAAAAAAAATATTTAAATGCTGAAAACTTCAGGCAGTTTATAGGTATAGAAAAGAAAACTAAGTAGACCAAGTATTTATACCGATTCTATAGCAGATTGTAATAACCTCGCGTCACACTGCACATACACAGCACGTAAAATAGCAACCCCTAGTAAACCACTTTCGAAGACGTTCCACTAACGTCCACAACCGACAACTTCGAGAACATCTCATAATCTATAGTCGAGAGGGTTGGGATAAAGGCTTCCTAACAACAACTGGGAAGCCTTAATGTCTATTTTCCAGAAAAGCATCGGTCATTTCCGCGTTTTGAGCGCTTGCCCATTCCTGTTAAAACACCTATTTCTTCCACATAAATAAGAAGTCTGTTAGATATTTCATCACAGTTTCCAAAACAGTTGTTGGTACATTTGGACTGATGTTTTCATCCCAATCTTGCAAAAACGTATAAGAGAAACACCTTAGTAGGAGACGCCCCACTAAACCATAATTAACTCCGGTTGGTGATCAGGCTGAACCGGTGTTACAATCTTCCAAACTTCTAGAAATCTTCTAAGCATGTATCTCAACATCTCTCAGTAGTAAAGATTTCATCATACGAGAATAGTATTTTGAAATACCTTCTTTTGCAGTAACTTATGGTCCTGTTAAAAAATGAGGTTTGATTCTTCTGTGAACCTCCATGCCTAAATCATCCTCAGTGATGCGGGAAAGTGTTCTTGGTGCGATGTTTATTTCACGGGAAAAAATGGTTTACTTCCGCAGTGAATTTTAAGCAATTCTGAGTATGGCGTACTTGCAGAACGCCAACGACCAGTTCGAGGGCGAGCAACAACACCATCAATGTTTCAAAATGAGCAATGGCGTATACGAAACGTTTGTTAACATTACAAAAGGCGGAAGAATATATACAAGGTGTGTATAAATTGGCGGACCCACTACACGCGGCGATGTTCTTCGTTAAATTCCAAAATCCTAATACGAAAATGTTGTACCATGCTCCATATCTTTGCACGAGGTTCCTAAAGTTCGGACTTTCAGTCGAAATAAGCATTATTACTCAATATTTGTTGACAGAAAGAGCTACAATTTAGAAGAAAGAAGAGTTGTTGTTATTATCCTTTCGTTAAAGTTTTCTTTTTGATTTTAAAGTTTGTTTTTAATATTTGTTTATTAACTTATTTTGACGAAAAACACATCTGACAACGTTGTAAAACAATAAGTAGGCAGCCTAATGTTGTTCTAGTCAAATACATTACTACTGTCAAATTTTGACACTTATGTAATCTAGCCTGATACATCGTTTTAGGATTAGGACTTTTAACTCAAAATTTGACCAAGAATGTCGCCACGTGTAGTGGGTCCGCCAATTTATACACACCTTGTATGTGTATATATATATAATTTAAATGAAATTATCGACTGTAATATATTGATAAAATAAATTAAAATTGGGTTAGCGGTCTGTCAATTAAAAAACTCCTTTACTAGATAACCCTATTATTCGCAACAAATTTGTTGCTTCTTTTGGGGATACTACAAGATTAATGAGCAAAATAACATAAAATAAATAAGAGTATAAAGCAGTAGTTAAAATACTTACAAAATGTAAAGTTGAAAAATAATAAAATTGACGTACAATAAAAAATAAAAATGATTAGATTTAAAACTTAAAGTAACTATAGAAACAAGCCTTTAAAACCTTTAAAAAACATGTATATGTAAAAGTTAAAACATGAAAAATAAAAAATATAATGCAATCTAAATTTAACAATATATTGACCAAATAACAAAACACTTTTAAGATGGTCAACTAACCGTCAAACCGAGTATGTTAAAATAAATTATACTTAGTCCATTAGTATCAGATCTATAATTTATGTTATTTGTGTCTCTGTTAATGTGGACCATTTCTAAAAAGGTTCTTTTTTTAAGGTTATTTTCAACGTCTAAGATCTTAACGTCAACAAAATTGAAAGTATGGTCACGATCAAGTGCATGGTCCACCAATGCACAAGATCTCTTTCCAATACGGACATCACTTTTATGCTGAGTACTGCGCTGTTTTAGCCACTGTGATGTCTGACCTATATAAACGCCACCACAATCCGAACATGCTATCCTGTAGACAACATGACTATTTAAAAAGAAAGCTGTTATGTCTTTGATCTTACTATACAACTTCTTCAAGGTATAGATGTTGTATTTAGCTATTTTAATGTTATTAAATTGTTCGAAATGTGATACAATTGTATCAGTAAGACCACCAATGAATGGTATTTTTTTGTAAATCACACTGTCTGCAGGAATGTCCTCAGTACGGCCATCAAAAAAGTTTGAGCTATATATCAATTTATTAAGTATGTGCTTAGGATGGCAATTGTTGACGAAGATGTTGAAAAGTTCTTTAAGATTGTCATTAAGAAAGGTCACTTTCCAATACGGACATCACTTTTATGCTGAGTGATGCGTTGTTTTAGCCACTGTGACGTCTGACCTATATAAACGCCACAACAATCCGAACATGCTATCCTGTAGACAACATATATAGGTCAGACGTCACAGTGGCTAAAACAGCGCATTACTCTGCATAAAATTGATGTCCGTATTAGAAAGAGATCTTGTACATTGGTGGACCATGCACTTGATCGTGACCATACTTTCAATTTTGTTGACGTTAAGATCTTAGACGTTGAAAATAACCTTAAAAAAAGAACCTTTTTAGAAATGGTCCACATTAATAGAGACACAAATAACATAAATTATAGATCTGATACTAATGGACTAAGTATAATTTATTTTAATATACTCGGTTTGACGGTTAGTTGACCATCTTAAAATTGTTTTGTTATTTGATCCATATATTGTTAAATTTATATTGCATTATATTTTTTATTTTTCATGTTTTAACTTTTACATATACATGTTTTTTAAAGGTTTTAAAGGCTTGTTTCTATAGTTACTTTAAGTTTTAAATCTAATCATTTTTATTTTTTATTGTATGTCAATTTTATTATTTTTCAACTCTACATTTTGTAAGTATTTTTACTGCTGCTTTATGCTCTTATTTATTTTATGTTATTTTTCTCTTTAACCTTGTAGTATCCCCAGAAGAAGCAACAAATTTGTTGCGAAATATAGGGTTATTTAATAGAGGAGTTTTTTAATTGACAGGCCGCTTACCCGATTTTAATTTATTTTATCTATATATATATATATATATATATATATATATAATATATATATATATATATACAGTGTGTTTAAAAAATATGCGGCAATATTAAAGGGGGTGATTGCCCAGGTCATTTAATACAAAAAGTTCCTATAAACATAGGTCCGCATACGCTTCGTTACCGATTTACAGCGTGTTGAAGTTTAATTTTAAAAAGCAGTAAATACTTGATTTCTCCAAAGCGTCTTGAGATATCATAATGGAATTTTAGGCGTGTTAATAGCTGTGGGAGACACATACTTTGCAATACAACACGATGTTTCAGTCGTACCTGTGGCGCGCGTATTGGCACGTCACAGGCTATTTTTCAAGAAAAAATAGAACGCCTCTGATTTCTCTAAAAATACAAATATGCTTTTATTTATTGTTCAATTATGAAGAAAAAAGCTCTCTTAACTTTTTATCATACGACTTACCGTTTTTTGGTAAAAAAAATCATTTTAGTGCATGTCCATTTATTACAGAAAAAAAAATAAAAAAACAAGGTTTTATTCAATGGCAAAAACAAATATTTTACCAAACCACAGTCATGTTTTATTCACTGACATATTGAATGACATATTGAATGAGTCTCGTGATTAATAATTTTGTATGTGTCGAATTTGTTGAAGTTCCTTATCATGAATCGCTATACGAATGCCGAGATGACCGACATGCACTACATTTATGGGCGTGCTGATGGCAATGCATTAAAAGCTAGGCGGTTGTATACTGAAAGATTTCCTGGCCGTATTGTTCCTGATAGAAAAACTTTCGAAAGTATTCATCGGCGTCTTTATGAAACAGGCACATTAAGACGAAATGGAGGAGCAGGAAGGCCAAGGACAGCAAGAACGATAGAGCTGGAAGAGGATGTGCTAGACATGATTGAAGAAGATCGAGGTACTTCTACTCGTAAAATTGCTGACGCTTTGGATGTAAGTAATGGGACTATTTGGCACATTCTGAAGGAAAATTTGTTGTATCCATTCCATATACAACGCGTTCAAGCACTTCTTCTTGCTGATTTTCCTCCTCGCATTGCATTATGTCAATGGCTTTTGCACAAAATGGTTCAAATCCCTCAACTCCTGATGTTGATTCTATTCACCGATGAAGCGAATTTTTCAAGAAATGCAATACGGAATTTCCATAATAACCATGTATGGTGTGACAAAAATCCACATGAAATTGTTGAAGATCGTTTTCAACATCAGTTTTGTTTGAACGTTTGGCTTGGGATTGTGGGTGACTGCATAATTGGACCGGTATTTTTACTAAGGAGACTTACCGGAGAGGTGTATCGCAACTTTTTGGAAAACACGCTCCCTGGATTTCTGGAGACGTACCATTAGCAATTAGAGATGCAATGTGGTATATGCACGATGGCGCACCAGCCCACTTTAGTCAAGTAGCTCGTGATTTCTTAACACAAGCATACGGAAATCGCTGGTTAGGCCGAGGTGGACCTCACTCATGGCCTACACGATCCCCGGACTTAAATCCCCTGGATTTTTTCATGTGGGGCCATTTTAAGTCCTTGGTGTACGCTACTCCATTGGAAAACGTAGAAGACTTAAGAAACCGAATCATTGCTGGGTGCAACTCAATTAAAACCGATCCTGGTGTTTTTCAGAGAGTTCGCCAGTCAATGAGGAGAAGATTGGATTCTTCCATCCGAGCTGGAGGTGGCCACTTTACACAGTTTTTGTAATTTTTGGTTGAAAAAATTGTTGGTTTAGTAAAATATTTGTTTTTGCCCTTGAATAAAACCTTGTTCTTTAATATTTTTTTCTGTAATAAATGGACATGCACTAAAATGTTTTTTTTAATAAAAAACGGTACGTCGAACTATAAAAAGTTAAGAGAGCTTTTTTCTTCATAATTGAACAATAAATAAAAGCATATTTGTATTTTTAGAGAAATCAGAGGCGTCCTATTTTTTCTTGAAAAATAGCTTGTGACGTGCCAATACGCGCGCCACAGGTACGACTGAAACATCGTGTTGTATTGCAAAGTATGTGTCTCCCACAGCTATTAACACGCCTAAAATTTCATTATGATATCTCAAGCCGCTTTGGAAAAATCAAGTTTTTACTGTTTCTTAAAATTAAACTTCAACACGCTGTAGATCGGTAAAGAAGCGTATGCGGACCTATGTTTATAGGAACTTTTTGTATAAAATGACCTGGGCAATCACCTCCTCTAATATTGCCGCATCTTTTTTTAAACACACTGTATATATATATATATATATATATGAACTTCATGTGTATGAGAATTAATAATTATTAAATCTCATTTTACATGCGATTGTCGCTATAATTTGTTGCATTTAATTCTACAATTCGGCAAATCACTTTTGCCCTAGATTGTAGACGCAACAAGCCGCGACATCAACTGTACAAGTTGTCAGTACAAATGAAAAATTTTGTGAAAAACTTATCTGCGCGGAATGTGCATATATCGATATTTCACTGTTTTTTACAGATCATCAGTGCACCTTACCGAAGACAGACATGTTATTCACTTCTATACTACGTGTATATATACGAACTGTAATGAACTTCATGTGTATGAGAATTAATAATTATTAAATCTCATTTTACATGCGATTGTCGCTATAATTTGTTGCATTTAATTCTACAATTCGGCAAATCACTTTTGCCCTAGATTGTAGACGCGTGCGTCTACAATCTAGGGCAAAAGTGATTTGCCGAATTGTAGAATTAAATGCAACAAATTATAGCGACAATCGCATGTAAAATGAGATTTAATAATTATTAATTCTCATACACATGAAGTTCATAACAGTTCGTATATATACACGTAGTATAGAAGTGAATAACATGTCTGTCTTCGGTAAGGTGCACTGATGATCTGTAAAAAACAGTGAAATATCGATATATGCACATTCCGCGCAGATAAGTTTTTCACAAAATTTTTCATATATATATACATAATTTTGTGCAATTGCGTAACACTGACAATATTTATGGATGAAGTGTGTAGTTGAAACAAGGAAAGTGTTATGTTCAGATTCGTTATGTTTAAATAAATTCAGATTATACTATTACTCTATTATACTGTTTAATCTGCTGTTAAAATAACATAATCTGCGTCTAGTAATTGAATCTCTTAACATTTCGAAAATTTGATTTATCATTCACTTCTTCAGAAAGCCGCTCTTTGTTTATGCAGTAAACCATATATTATGTGATATATACGTCACATTTTTAAAGTAGACATTTGGGGTTTTACCTACTCAAGTATGTCTCGAATTATTTTGTTAGATATTTAATATTTTAATACTACTTAATAATTAGCATAATTGTCATTTTCCTTTAAAATTTTTGGTTAAATATTCAGGTAGAGTAAAGTTAAATTACTCCTTAATAAAACCATTAAAATTTTATTTGCGACCACAGCAAATTATTTTATGTTCCTTAATCATTTTAGTCATGGTCAAACTTTGTATGCCGTTTATTTTACTACCTGACTGTAGGGGTGCTTAGAGCAAGAATAAATTTTGCAAACTAGTGTTTACTAAGTGCAGAAAGTTACAACAGACCGTAACTAAATAATTGGCAAATGTAGCCTTTTCCTTTCGGAATTCTAAGAAAAAAAAACAAATTTTGGAACATTTTGCTTTTGATTTATTAGATACAGTATACTTCTATATCTGATTTTTCAATATTGTGAACAAGTCTTGTTTTCAAAATATTTTGAAGTAATGTGTTAAACTTAAAAAAGAACTGATTAATTATTTATTATTTCATTAAAATATTTATGATAAGGAAACTAATATAAGAAAAAAAAGATGCAATATATTATATATGAACATTTCATGTTTATATAACGGGCCTTCCAAAAACTTCCGTCATTATAGTAGACTGTAATTTAAGTAATTAAGTAATAAAACATTGGTGCACATGCGATGCTTTAGAAAACTTCAAATTATGACAGTTGTCGTACATAAATTCAAATTAAAAATGCTTATAATTTTTAAATTATTTTATTATAATGTTAGAGTTACAACATAAAGTGTTTATTATTTAAAGGTACTATAGAACTGGTCAAAAATTAGAAAATTGAGACTGGGTTTATTCCACCAATCAGTGCTTACAGGATTTCCGGCAACAGCATCCTAATCTGCAAGTCACTTATGCAACAACTGCAAAAAGATATTCAAGCTTGTGTTATTAAATTTGGTGAAACACGGGCAATGACTCGTAAATCTGGCCGTGGAGCACCTAGACTACGAACAGCAAATTAGATAGAGGATATTTGACGTCAAGTGGACAACTCACTCAAAAAAAAACAAACGCAAAACTATCATAACAAGTTCATTTGTCGGTGAGAACATGTCATATTATTTTAAAAAGAGGACTTATTTCCATATAAAATTGAAGGTGTTTCGGTACTCAAACAGGTAGATTTTTTTACGAGAATACAGTATTGTCTATGGTTTTTGAATAACATAAATAATAATGACATGCTCGAAAAATGCTTCTTTTCGGATGAGGCCTGGTTCCATCTTTCAGGATGTCTAAACAAGCAAAATATGAGAATTTGGTCCGCAGAAATCCCTTATGAATTTGTGAAAACTACGCTACACCCACAAAAAATAGACGTCTGACTAGCAGTTTGAAGAACACGAATTATTGAGCCTATATTTTTTGATTTAACTATAACTGCTGAAAGATATAGAAATGATTTATTAGAGCCATTTATTAATGAACTTCATGATGATGAAATTACGGAAGGATATTTCCAACAAGATAATGCACCAACGCACAAATCTCGAGAAACAATAACTTTTTTGCAGAAACTTTTCAATGCAAGAATTATTAATTTTCCTGTAAGATCTAGAGATTTTACGATTTTTGATTATTTTATTTTCCATATTTAAAGAATACCATTTTCAAAACCAGAGATCACAAAACCGAAGTGTTTCGAAATGCTATTGTGAATTCTTGTGCGGACATAACCCAGGAAATCCTAATAAATGGCTTTGAAAGCATAAAGCGTTGAGTTTAACTTTGTTTTCAACATAATGGTCAACATTTCCAACATCTGCTTTAGTATTATTTTCTTTTAATTTTGACTATTGTAATAAACATTTTTTGAAAAACTAAGTTACTAATTATTACACACATTTATATGACAACCAAACTCTCAAAATTATACGTTTGTGACAGAATACGTTCACTTTCACTATTAAAAAAAAAAGCTTGGCCGTCTCTAATGAGGAAAGTTTTTGAAGGCACGTTATTTCTTCAAGTAAATTAACTTTTATAATATTTTTAAAATTATATCTTCAATGTATTCCCCGTCATAGTCAAAGCATTTTTGCATCCGAGAAAATCATCTTTAAATTATTTTCTTTATTTTATTTTAAATGCAACAACCGCTTGTTCGGCTAATATAAAACCTAAACCCCATCCCATAACTTATCTTTACACGTGAAGACATTATTTCAATGTTTAGGGAATTCAAAGACTAAATCGCTCGAGTAGCAGTAAGCCCGAGCGTTATCGTAATGCATAATATCACAAACAGTGGCGGCTGGCGCATAAGCGCTGCAGTGCTGCAGAGCTCCCAAAAAATTGGGCGGGTGAACCTGTATTAGTTATAACTAGTTTTCTTTTACATAATTTTTCCGACATTTCTGATGTTTATAAAAGCGATATTGTTGTGAAAATTCTCCCCCTGTATATCAAAAAATTTGCATATTTTCTACATCATCCTGTAGAGGACATCAAACCCTATAATTTGACACCTCAATCATCAAAATCCAATCAGTAGAAGCCGAGATATACGCTTCCGAAATTCCAACACTAACGCCGGTTATATATATATGTAGTATATGTATTATCAAATAATATGCAATAGGCGACCTGGGCGACCAGTGGAATAACCAACCTAAATCGCGTGATCGCTCACTTGTTCCTTATCTGGTCCACACGTACGGGCGCTCAGAGCTCTTTCCAACACCCGCGCGCACCGCGCTACCCCCGCGCATGTCTAAAACCAATGGGTGATTTTATAAGGCATCTGTGCTGCATTCGCTCCAGCGCTGTCGTGTGATTTGGTATAGGTATTAAATATTTTCGCGTGTTTTTTTACTGTGCGGCGAGTTTTACGTAAAAACAATATTAGAGTGCGCGTGCTTGTTTGTGTTTTTTGTTGACAATTTATATAAACTCTCTGTATTATGGATATTTAATTTAATTAATGTGAAGAGATTCTTTAAATATTCATTCGAAGAAAAGCTAAAATTAAAAGCAAATGGTAGGCCATTAGTAGATATCACTATTGAAAAAACTGGTGTAAGTAGAGGGAAAAGTTATACACGTAAATTTAGTAGCGATATTTATTCAAAAAACGATTGGATTTGTGAATGCAACAAAAAAAATGCTTTGTATTGTTTTCCCTGTTTACTTTTTGGTGGCGATAAAGCTTGGACGGAAATAGGGGTCACGGATCTAGAGCACTTGAGTTTGAAAATAAAAAGACATGAGAATTCTAAAAGCCATCTTCATAACTGTATGGAATTTGCGTTACTAGGGTCAACTAATATTATGGCTCAACTAGATTCTGCTTATTGGGTAAATATACAGAGACATAATGAAAATGTGTCAAAGAATCGTTATATTTTATCAAAAATTATTAATTGTATAAAATTTTGTGGAGCTTTTGAATTGGCCCTTCGGGGACATGATGAGAGCGATACTTCCGAGAATCCGGGGATATTTCGTGGACTTATTAATTTTTCGGCTGAATTAGATGCAACTCTAAGTGAGCACCTAAAAAATTGTTCGGTATTTAAAGGCACTTCCAAAGAAATACAGAATGATTTGTTACAGTGCATACTTGAAGTCTGCCAAGAACAAATAATTGAGGAAATTAATAATTCTCCGTTTTTGGCGATCATGGCGGACGAAACAACGGATGTTGCTGCAAAAACTGAAATGGTAGTTATTTTTAGATATGTTCGTGATGGTGAGCCAATTGAACGTTTTTGGAACTACGTCATTCCTGAAAAATGTGATGCAGAAACACTTAGCAAAACAATTTTAAGTGTCATAGATGCTTTAATTCAAAATTCACCTAACAAACTGATTGCACAGAGTTATGATGGAGCAGCGGTGATGAGCGGACAACACGCAGGCGTTCAAGCATTGATTAAAAAAAGTACCCTTTTGCGCACTATGTACATTGCTATGCCCATCAATTAAATTTAATTATATCTAAAGCTGCTTCTGCGCAAATTCGCAAGTACGTGTATTTTTTGGAAATCTACAAGACATTCCCGGCTTTTTTAATAATTCACCCCAACGAGTAGAAGTGTTAAACAAGATTGTAAACAGAAGGATCCCCCACGGCGCTACAACCCGTTGGAATTTTAATATCAGGACCATTAATGTTGTGTACGAAAATAGGGCCTCTCTCATTGAGTGTATGGAAGAAATAGAAGAACAATTCTCCAACAACACAGTCTGTAGTGCAGCCGCCTCTATTCGCCGTACATTAAATGATCCGATCTTCAATTTTTGGCTGACTTTTTTCCATCATGTAATGCCCCATGTAGATATCCTGTTTAATCAATTGCAGCAAAGAAAAATTGAACCCACTCTAGTTAAAGACGCTATCGAAAATTTTGAACGCAGTATAGGCCAAGTTCGAAATAATATTGACAACATCATAAGTGAAGTATCAGATTTAATAAGCGATGAGCCACCACCAGAAAAACGCAACGTCCAAATAACAGCAGATTTAATCATCGAATTTCGGCTTTAGAGGTGTGTGATGTTATTCTAAATTGTGCAAAAGATCGATTTCATTTTAAAGAGCATCTAGTAGTGGCATCACTTTTTTTTCGGAATGCTTTGGAGAGTATTGCAGTAAATTTCCTGAGGACAAACTCACTTCCGCATGCTCCTATTATCCCACCCTTGATAAAGTAAGATTACGAACTGAATTATCTGTTATTTACTCAAGAACTGATTGTGGATCTTTAAAAGGCGCACTACCTCTTCTAAAATTTTTAATAAAAAACAATCTGGGAGATACGTTGAAGGAGACTAGAAAATTATTAGAAATTGTAATAACAACTCTCATGACAACATCAGAGGCCGAACGATGCTTTTCAACACTAAATCGAATTAAGACGTTTCTCAGAAATTCAATGACCGAAGATCGTTTAACATCTCTTTCCATGCTATCTATCGAAAAAAAGTTTATCTCCGAAATAGACAATTTTAATGACAAAGTGATAACAAAATTTGCAAATCGAAAAGAACGTAGAATAGATTTAATTTATAAGAAATAATTTGTTAGTAAAGTAGTGCTTAGTGACTCTTATTTTTTCGTGTGACAATTGACAATCGTTCCAGAAATCCATTACTTCAGTGCGGAAGGCGAAGAAAGCACGATAAGATCGATGGGAGACAACCTCTTACTGCCCGTGCAAGGTAAATTTTTTTGTAAAACTTGCAGAACACCTTAAAATTTTTAGCACGAGCCGCCACTGATCACAAAGTCTAAAATTATACCGCATGTGTCAAATATCATTAGGCATAGGGAATACGTATGAGTACATACGATGTATATGTGTACGAAAAAGCCGATCCAATGCCGGCGAAGACCGCGACGGCCGGCAACGATTGTCTCCGATTGTTTGGCAAATACAAGTTAGCAGTAATCATTTGACCATCGACATAGGTACTTGTAATGCGTTCTAAAATAACATTTACGAATTGCAAGGGATTTGCTTTTCTTATTTCTTTCAGTAGATGCAGGAAATTTTTAAGCTGCGGTGCGTCGCATAAACAAAAGCGTAATTCTAATAAAATTTAAAAAAAATCCTAATAAAATAAATAAAAAAGGATTCTAAAAATTATTGCACAGCAAGACATTGTCCTAGGCGGTCGTAGAAATTAGCTCTTACATTTGCTAACATGTCGGCAGTTAATGAATTCGCAGCCTCAGTTATTTTTTCTCTCAAGGCAAATAGATTTTCTGCTCTACCAGCTTCATGAGTATAAACAATATTTTTTAGATATCCCCACAAAAAGAAATCATTTGGCGATAGATCAGGAGATCGCGGGGGCCATTTAATGTTTCCTGTTCCAGTAATAAGACGGTCACGAAAAGTATTTCCTAGAAATTCCTTTACCCTCACTGCATTATGTGCTGAACAGCCATCATGTTGAAACCAAACGATTTCCTGATTTATTCCAATGTTTTGAATGGCGTGGAAGTATTTGATTTTTCAGCTTGTCGGCATTTAATATACCATCAATAAAATACGGGCCTATAGAATGATCACCTAAAATACCTGCCCAAACGTTTAGTTTTTGAGGATACTGAGTGCGATTTGAAAAATTACGGTGTTGATTTTCCGAAGCCCAATATCGGAGAACAGCGGGATTGTGCTTTCCGTGTAATGGAAAAGTTGATTCATCGGTGAAGAGAATATTTTAACGAAATTTTCATCTCGATGTAGAGATGGTTGCTCTGAACCGAACCTGTTCTTTTGAACCTAGTTCGCGTGCCGGAGCAGGTGCACCTAGTTCGCATTTTCCAAAAGAGTAGATCCGATTGAAGCGATTCCGAGTCGTACAATTCTGATTCCGATCGTTCAAGTCGGAGCGTCCGAGAGTTGATCTCGCAGTTGCACCTACATATTCGCATCGTAGTATGTAAAAGATAGGTCCGCCTGGAACGAGTCCGACTAAGCGAAGCGAAATATGAGAAATAAACGACGCAACTACTCCTATATGTATAAATAAATACAACTGGCAATTGTAGTTGCTGCGATTCCGAATAATTGTATATAGCAATTGTGCAACCAAATATATTTATTTTTTAATAATTAGTATGATTTCTAGTCATAAGAAAAACTAAATTTTTAGCTACACACAAAAATACAAATAAACCAAGTGATGTGTTTATTTTAATACATCATACATTTATAGTCTTCACTTTTTTTAACAGTAACATTATGTCTCTCGACTAGACATTATATTTTTTGTATAAGAAATAGGCGATAATACTATATTTATGGTATTATTTTTGTGATTATTTTTTTGTGTATATCGTATGCACTTTAATTAAAAAAAAAATTATAAATTGCAATCTGACACCTCATTTAAAATGTAATAAGTTAACTGCTATTTGTATATCCAAGCTGTGTGCCTAAGTAAACATAAAGATTACCCTGACTGATCGGACGCAAAATATGACTCATAATCGGTCGGTGTCGGAACTGATTTGTGCACCTAGTTTGCCGCACCTAGTTCGGAACTGGGATCCGGGTAGGTGCACCTACTCCGCTCAAGGAGTAGGTTATATCATCTCTATCTCGATGTATCTTTTCCATAACGTCTTGACAAAACTCCATTCTGTGGAAATTGTCCTCGGGAAATATTTGAAACATTTTAAACCATTACGTTTCCAAATACGTGAAATAGTTGTGTTACTTGTATCCAATTCCTCGGCAGCACTTCTAGTAGATCTCGTGTTATCAATTTCCACAATACTACAAATTAAAACATCCCGCCGTTCTCTTTCCTCACTTTTTTGTGGTGATACCTCTCTTGGTTTGCATTTCGTACAGTTATTGAGACAGAAACAAGTTTCAAATTTATTTATAATATTATAAATTGTTTCATGCACTCCATTGCAGACTTGCCAGCTTAAAACTATTTTACTAACTGAAGCTTTTCAGTGGGTGTATAAAGAGCCATTATACATTAATTTTATTGTACGCTTTCAAACCGTAACGACCGCAGCTAGACTGCATGCAAAATTTCCAGTCAATCGGTATCGGAGACAATCGTCAGTCGTCGCGGTCTTCGCTGGCATTGGACTGGCTTTCTCATGTACGTATACATTGTATGTACGTTGATTCTCTATGCCTAATGATATTTAACACATACGGTATATTTGTATATATTTTATACATAAACACGTGACTATTTACTTAACTTACCAATAAAAAATTACGTCAGTAAAAGTGTGGCAATAAGAAAAGCGTTTTTAATAATGCTAATAGAAATGAACGAAAATATAGCTGTCCCATTATGAGCGAATTATGTATTTTTGTAAGAAAATAATCATATATTCAAAAAGTGTAAAAATGTTTGTTTCAATATAAAGTACACACACTGCGGCACAATATCGAACGAATGTTTCCCACGACTCTGCTGGCACGCTCTTACTCTTTTTACTAAATACTCGAGATGACTTTTGCGCATAATTGTGATTCGATTTCGCCACTAACATGTCTAATCTCCGCCTTCAGCTCAGGAATTCTTCGTGAATTGTTGGCATATACATTAGATTTCACATGCCCCCAAAGAAAGAACTCACACGGGGTCAAATCGCACGAGCGTGGGGGCCAATTCCGGTCGCAATTGCGTTCGGGAAATTTTTCTCGCAACAAATCCATTGTATCGCGCGCCGTGTAACAGGTTGCCCCGTCCCGTTGAAACCTCATTCCTTCGATATCCATTCCATCCAACAGTGGCCACAAAAACTCTCTCAGTATGTTGCGATAGCGTACGTCATTCACTGTTACTGCTTGTTCAGCGCTATTTTCGAAAAACTAGGGCCGTATTATTCCGCCAGCCCAGAATCCACACCAGACAGTAACTCGTTCTGCATGCAATGGCTTTCCATGAATCACTTGAGGATTCTCTTCGGCCCAAATCCGACAATTTTGAGTGTTCACGTAGCCATTAAGTTGGAAATGCGCCTCCTCTCTAAAGATGATTGACTTCGAAAAATCGTCGGCCTCTTGTTGGTTTTCCAACACCAAATTAACTAATTCTCGACGCTGCCCATGGTCTGCTGGCTTGAGTTCTTGTAGCAACTACATCTTGTACGCGTGCATATGCAGATCTTTGATGAGTATTCGGTGCAAGGTGCTTCTCGAAATGTCTATCTGTGAGAACGACGACGAATCGATATTTTTGGATTTTCTGTAACACTTTCACGCTCTACTACAATATTCTCGAGAGATGGGGTGGTACGACGACGTACGGCTACTTTTCTGTTATAAGTCGAACCAGTTCCTCGAATTTCTTAATTAATCTTTGAACTGTTGACAGATCTGGTGCATTTCGTCGACCGAAAATTCCATGAAGTATGCGAACTGTTTCCGCATAACATTCTCCATACTTATAAGCGTTTTCACAACAATAACGCGTTGTTCCATGGTATAATGCTCCATGACTACTAATCGTAACAATGGGAAAGGATGTTATAGTTTCAGTACCGTCAACCTAACTAAACGAAAGGAGGGCACATTTTAAATATTTCGATCTTAATGGAACACCCTATATAAATATGAAAGATAAATAAATGCTTTTATACATCTGGAAAAGTTTATACCCTGGGAAAAATATCGTGCACAGTAGGAATACCAATGCAGAGTTGCCCAAATTTCTAAAACCATAGCTTCCAAATTCAAATACTCTTTAATTATTTACACACACATTGCGTAATTGATTTATAACTGTTAGGCAATAAAGATTATTATCATTAATACTATCACTACTTCGGCAACTGACTGAAGCTTGAAGTCTCAATCTTCATAAATTTTCGGATTTTCATTTGTATAATTCCTGTTTTTTAAAAATAATCAAGATTTAATATTTATCTAAATCGGTCCAATATATTTAGTAATCATAGACAAGCCACGGGCGACACGTAAACGTTATTTAGCTTGAATCATTAGTTCCTGCTATTAAACAACACGAAATCCTTCATTATACATATTTGATTGCAATGGTTTATCCCCGACGCCCTTCAATTAACTTTAGCACCTGCCGCACGTCCCTATTTCTTTTTCGATTTGTTCTCAATTCTTAATGAGCGACAAACTGTGTGTGTATCTTTTTTACGACTGTCCCGAGATTGAAAAGGGTTCAAGATAATTACGACAACCGTTAGATTTTAAAATATAGGTCATCTCGGGTATGCCAATGCGATGACTAACATCTGTAAATGGAAAGATGCTAGAACATCTTGCGGCAACGTTAATAGATAAAGATCAATATTAAGTTTCATATATTCGTCCAGGTATATTCAATCTAATTACATGTATATGGCTACACACACGCACACACATGTAAATTCATATATGAAGATATAATTTATTTAATGTACAAGATTATCATTCGGAAATATTAACAATTATTATTGTTATTTAAAAAATTAACTTACATATTAAATGAGCCTAATCTACGAATTACGAATTTTTTTTTAGTACTAAAATTTATAAAGATATACCTTGTTATTACATTTGATAACTCTAAAGTTTCATACAAAATTTATCAAATAGTTATTTTTTTAAAAAGGTATATACCCCTTTACCACAATTATTAATCGTATCCTAAATACGTATTTCGATAACTAAGTTGTCATCATCAGTAGGTAAAAACCACTAATTAAAAGTCGCACATGGGGCACAGTAACTAGAAAACCGCTTACGCAACAACTACTTTACACCGCGTCTACGTATAGACTGTCTGTCTGTTTGAGTCTATACGTGGACGCGGTGTAAAGTAGTTGTTGCGTAAGCGGTTTTCTAGCTTTACTGTGCTCCATGTGCGACTTTTAATTAGTGGTTTTTACCTACTGATGATGACAACTTAGTTGTCGAAATACGTATTTAGGATACGATTAATAATTGTGGTAAGGGGTTATATACCTTTTTAAGTTTTTACTTAACCACAGTCTCCAAAGAAATAAATAGTTATTGTTTCATATGCGCATGTGAAATTTTGAAAATACATCTCCGTATTTATCGCGCCTCTTTAGCTAGTAAAAATTTGTGAACAATTGTGGTATCCTGTATCATTTGATAGATCTACTAATGCTCTCTCGAATGATAGTAAGGGGTGGGCCATCTGCTGGTTTCTTTTTAAATCACGTGTTATATTGACACTGACACTCAAAAAAGTGACAGAAACTCAGTATCATATCTCCGCGGCACAAAATATATCGCTTTATGCTTGAACAACGTTACGGAATATTAAAAACTTGCTTCCAAAGTGGATGCTGTGTTGCCAAAACATTGCGGATTTTAAAAAGAAAATTCGCTCGAGATAATGCACCATATGTATGATAATATGTACGTAAATTTGTGAGCAAAGTTCCAGAAATTGGCATGTTAATCGGTTACGCAAGCTATTCTTGTGTACGTTCGAACCGCTCAACCGAGAATATGGCTGGGTGTATACTGAGACACAGGCGACGCAGTACAGCTCAGGACAGATGTTTGTAGCATATGTAATTTCCAATTCTCCCGTATACTAGCGAGATAGGCGCGTCCAGGCAGTAACGTCTCTGTGTCTACACATGGGAGTTTACCACAGTTTCCTGCGTGCATTTTTGTGACTAATACCCATAGAAGTATAAGCTAAGCGTATACTGGAGCGCAGGTGACACAGTACAGCAAAGAGCAGATTTTTATAACGTATTGCCATGGATTTTTCCCCGCAACTTTTAGTGAACATTTTTGAAATGTAATATTTTTGTAGTGTACTATTATTAATGACAGTGTATGATTTTATTGTATGAACTCTAATTGTATTTTGATTTATTTTTGAATTCTTAGGTTTTGATTAGCGCAGTTCCTGGAAGCCATTCGGACTTGCTGGGCTAAATATATTTGATAACTGTATTTTTTTTTATGTTTGGATGCGTTAACAAATGTTAACTATATATACAGAAAGTATAGAAATGAAAAGCAATGTCCGTCTTCGAGGAATGCCGTGCATTGAAAAGTTCCAACCAGAACGAAACGCCGTCTGTACGTTTCCCGTTGATTGACTTGTTTTTTTCAGCAATTCTTAATTAACCTAATTACCAGGAAGTTCGTTGTCGCGAAAGGGTGTGTTCTGCATACTGGTACAAACTTAGTTTGTCGGATTGTAGTTACGAACGCATCACATAAGTCGACATTTACATGTAAGAATGAGATTTAATATTCATTAATTCTCACTTGCAGTAAGTTTCAAATGTTAACATTATTGTGTTTTCCACGTTTTCCGTTGGAAACCCGGAGAGGAAAGCAGTCCCATATAAAGCAAGTAACCGACTGAGTATTTAAACTGGACAGAGTTGGTGTGAATAGTGATTCATTCAAGCTCGAACTCACTATTCATAGCAATATGTAATTCCCGCGTATACTGGCGAGATAAGCGCGCGCAGGCAATAACGTGTTTGTGCCTAAACGTGCGAGTTTGTAAGAGAGACACAGTTTCCTACATGTGTTGTTACTTATGAAATTAGATAAGCACGTAAGGTAATATAGCGCAAGAATTATTTATCGAACTTATAAGAAAGAAGACAATTTAAGTTCGATACAAGTAATCCAGAATATTCCGAAAAAAAAAATTAAAAGTTGAAATTGAGGAAAAGATTGCAAAGGAAGTAGGATACAAAGACGATAAGTAAACAATATATTAAATCTAAATTTTTTTACAGTAATTCATCATATTATGCATTTATATCTAAAATATTAGGACAATATTTATTAAAACACTTAACTAATATTGCCCCCCTCCTACCCTTTCTATTTGCCATTTAAGAGCCCCCACTTCACTATTAAAATAATCTTTCAAATTATTTCTTACTGTGAACGCATATGCTGTAGATCTACATTTTGTATGTAGTAATGGCAGTAGTTGATTTACTGGCATCTCATCATGTTCTTCGGTATTTTCCTTTTCGGATAAAACTCTTTGACACCTCCAATAGTTATGAATGATACACGCAACTTTAGCAACATTATCTGCAGTTTCAACTTTTATTTCAAACGGTTTTCTAAATACACAAAAACGATTTGCTAATAGTCCGAAAGCACATTCAACGCATTGTCTTGTCCGTGACAACCTGTAATTGAAAACTTTTGCGGACATATTGTTGCTTATTTGGCGTTTTGAGAAAGGTCGCATTAACTTTTCTGATGGAGGAAAAGCCTCGTCGCCAACACAAACTTACGGCGTCGATTCTCTCTGTCCATTTACAGCTTTTGCAGAAGGAAGAATATTTCCATTTCCTAAATTTTTGGCTAAAGCGCTATTAGTAAAAATAAAATATTAAACCTTGGAAATTTGAAAAGCAAATGGAATTTCTAAAAAAGCATATGATCAATAGAAAATCATCAGGTAATGTAAATTTGCAAGAGGATTTATCACTTCATTCAGATAAACCAGAAGATGACCAACCGAATGAACCTGAAGGTGGTGACGTAGAAGTTGAAACAAGTGATAATGACAATGCTACAGATGCGCTTATGTCGGACGAATCACAAAAAGACCAAAGAGTAGTAAATAAAAGTAGACAGAAAAAAAATTGATGGAAACGAAATGTTTGTTTATAGAGACATTAAAAAAACATGGAAAAAGGGCTCGGGAGAAAGCTGCTATAAAACAAGTAAAAATTAATAATAGCCAGGATATTGACGAACTCTTTCATTTCTTTCAATCTATGTATAAAAGTGTTAGAAAATTGCCTTTATTGAGCCAACACAAATTGAGAAAAAAACAATTTTCGAAATTGTATCGAATGAAGAATATTTGTTATTAACAGGTGAAGAGTGCACATACACCCGTACAATCTAAATATTCTACTAATTCTAGCGGATCACTAGGAAATGGAGAATCTCATAGCATATTCATGCAAAATAGTCCAATACAATATTATTATTTATCTACATTCTCAAACTACATACGACACTACGTCTATTAGCAATTTAATATTTTTCTTCTTCTTCATTATAAATCAATTTCCAGTACTGTTTTTTGTAGATCTCCAAGAAATTACTGTATGTTTCTACGACACGTGTTTATTTATTTTAGGATAACATTTTATTACGCGTCTTTAACAATCACAGGCCTGTTATTGAATCGTATAACTTTTTTTAAATAAAATCATTTTTTTTATGTCACACTTTTAAATCACATTCATATTTTTGAACTTTGAAACAAATAAAAATGGATATACAAGTTTTGCGTTTTTGTTACTAGTCTACTTTACACTCCTAAAGTTTGAACTATACGGGACATTTGTATATATACCCGATTATATAATACATATTAAATTTCTTATAGGTATAGTGTTACTGAAATATGAACGTAAGGACAATCATGTTTAACAGCCCGGGTAGCTCAGTCGGTAGAGCATTGGACTTTTAATCCAAGGGTCCAGGGTTCAAGTCCCTGCTCGGGCGGATTTTTTTTAAATAATTTTAATTATCTCAATTAATATTTTCTCTTATCATGCAAAAAGATATAGTAGAAATAGCTAATTTATCAATATATTAAAGCAATTTACATAGAAATAGATTTTTGCATTCTCTCACATAAAAATTACTACGTAAAACAATTTAATGTTATCCGTTAGTCCCTAATAGAACATGTTTTAGTCAACGTCTTTCATCGGGGATTGCGGTTAAGTAAAAGTCAAACCCAAAAAATTTCTATCGAGTCAAATTCTGCATGCAAAAGCATACAATTTGTACACTTCAGTGATCTCTGGTTTTAATTTAAATGTCAGTTCAAAAATCTTGAGTAATTGCTCGTTTATTACAAATACAATTGTGGAAACATATTAATATATGTTAAAACAGTCGTGAAAAAGTTGTTGTAAAAACTAACATTTTTGGCCTGAATTTTAAATATTAATGGAAATTTGATATATCGTTTTTACAAAGCAAACTAGGAAATTTTACTTGAGTTACTTGGAATTATAAACACCAAATGTACTAAAAGAGAAAGAAAATATTATTTTTTATACTCACACCTAAAATCACAAGTAAAAAAATGTCGTCCCGGCAATGAATAAGAACCATCTTCTTCATGGAGGAAGATTTCTCGGAAAGTGAGTTTGAACGTCACTTTAGTGACGATGAGTCCTGCACAAACGACATGGTTCACATCCTTCAGAAAACTTCCGACATGACGAAAAAATAAATTCAGACGACTATGGAGTGGAGTGGAACCAGAAGACGTTTCTGCAAACTAGGACTCTGATGCTTCTTGGACAGAATGCAAAGAATTTTCAACCATGGCCCTGGCTAAACCTGCTGCTTGAGTAAAATTATCAATTTCTTCAGCTGACAATGATTTGACGTTGAAGAATTGAAATACTTTTCTGCTTTTTCGTCCTTTACTCCTTATCATAATAGGTAAATCTAAGGAAATTTCTTTATATAATCCTTTCTGGGCTTTTATAAATTATATTATACAGTTATATTCACCACAAACAAGAGACTTCTCGCATCTCTTCTGTAAGGAATGATGATGTTTGTATATTCAATACTCTTAATGCGATTGTGAAGGGATATGCAACATCTTTTAAGATGCTTATCTCAGATGATGAAGAGACTGTGCCGGATAATCTTACATTTTTTACAAACTCTATATAACCCTGTATACGCAAATATGAGAGCCTACATATCACCAGTTCAACACCCTTTTTTTAACCGAACGAACAACAGTAACTAATTTGAGTCCCTTTATCGATAGTCGCGGACAGCGGGAAGTGATTTATACCGATTTCATACGTACCTTTGACACTGTTGACCGCAAAACTTTAATCAAAAATCTTTATGCATTCAATTTCCGTAAAAATTTTGTTTCAATAGAATCTGCTACGTTCAATCTAATACCTATAAATCCACCGAATTCAAAGCAATTAATGTTGCATCTGGTGTTCTCCGGGAGTCCAACTTGAACCTGTCGCTATTTATAAATTACCCTTTCGGTATCTTTACGTTGTGGATGATACTGACCACGATATCTATTCACGCATTAATGACGTTAATGATGCCCTGACTTTATCACTGACTTTATGGTTGTGATAGAAAACCAAACTAAATCTCAATATTATCAAATGCTGTGTTGTGCGCTATTCTGGTTGTAGGTTGCGCTATTCTGTTACATTTATAGTAACAGTGTGAACGGAGACAATCTACAGAGAAGGCAGAAGTTAATTTTGTTGTAAAAGTTGAAATTAAATATATTTTCTTACAATTTTCAAATCTTTTGACAAACTCTACTCTTACAAACACTTGTGAAATAATCTATCCCACATAGAATGACATTGAGACATATTTGTTAGCCGCTATTGGGATTAATTATTCCATGGTTATATTTATAATTGGATATATCGAATTTTTATAAATTAGTTATTCTTATTATTTAAAACTGTATAATATCATCTTAAAGTAAAAGAAACAACACTTTGAACAGGAAGAATTATTCCTCTAAACAATGAGTTAAATCACATAGAAAAACATAATTAATTTATCTAAATCAACACTGGTCTTTTGTAATAACTAGGGATCGGCAGTCAGGGGTACATTCCAGGAGACGACTTAAATCAATTTGTAGCGCGTTAATCTATTGTTTAGTTTCGTTAGTTACTTGAGTTCTATTGTGTAGTAAAATATGTGATACACAGCGATACGGGAATGTCTACGTATCTACTTGCATCTTAGAGGGTCGAAACAACTAATGCATATTTTATAACATATAACGTAACTTCACTACAGGGTGAAAAGCAATATATCAATAAAGGAAAGATTTTATTATTTGTAACAGAAGGAGGTGTATATATGAAGGTGCCTGGTCGGCTCTTACAACAAACGCACAGTGGTATAATGGATATCGCATGCTTCACATATGCTCTTCATCGAGTATCAGAAGAAGTCATAAAATCCTACATGAAAGCAAATAAATTGATATCTGTCAAGAAAACTTTTGTGAAGGCACATGCATGAAAGGATTCATTTCGTGAAAAACTGACAGAATATTGTATATAATCTCCGTCAATTCCTTTCCCAATTATTTGGTGCTGTTGCTGATAATTAAAGAAGACGCAATGTATCCTTCAGCAACTTTTAGAGCTTTTAATAATAACTTTAGAGCTTTTCCAGATACCTAACTATTTTATAGTCAGATGTAAATGTATAGCACTCGGTCTTCTAAAACAATGGCATGTATAAAGTTGAAAATTTGGCAATCGAAGAAAATTGGCAATTTGTCTAGGTATCTTTTCCATAATATTAATACCAATAGGGCTATTAATGTTATAGCCATTGCAATAAGTTAAGAAAAAAACGTTTATGCGTAACTTCTTCAGGACAAAGTTTGTTATATTTTTTTATCAATTCCATCCAGTTTGTATTTGTTATAGCAAACATTCCAGGAACATTATTTTTTCTTTTAGATACACAGACCAGTAATGCAATCAGATCTGTATTGAAGTTCATACACACACACACACACACACACACATACATACATATATATATATATATATATATATATATATATATATATATATGTGTGTTTAGATCATTTTTTAGCCGTTTATTAAATATAACAATTGATAAATTATTGGAGTTTTTCGGCTTTTATATGAAATATTTACAAATATCAAGTTAGTATGTATGTAATTGTAAAGTAAGGGGGGATATAAACATTGCTGTCTACAAATTACAAAGCAAATCATACGAAATTTTTTAATTGAAAAATATTGTCTATGTAAGGACTCGAACCCAAGTCTACAGTTTGCCGGACTGTCGGTTTTACCACTCACCCACAATAGACCTAGGTTCAAGCTATTTAGAAATGCATTATAAAGTAACAGTGTTAATGAATCAGATGTCACTAACTTGATATTTGTAAATATTTCATATAAAAGCCGAAAAACTGCAATAATTTATCAATTGTTATATATATATATATATACATATATATATATATATATATATATATATATATATATTTAGTGTTTAATAAGAATTTTATTTTTCTTTTTTATTTTATTGGCCGTGTCTTAATATTAAAAATAATAGATTTTTTATTGGTTTTAGCGACCTTTTATTGAATTTCGATGTTTTTACGACGTTTCGACTTTTATTAATTCAGTCTTTTTCAAGTAACTGGAAACAAGAATTATTACATGAAAACATGAGAAACTGTGTTTGTTTCGTGTGATAGATATAACGATTAAATTAACAATTTTAAATTTAAAATTAGATTAAAACAATGAATTACAAATTAAGTTAACATTTAACGTTGAAAATTAAATAAATAAATTAAAAATAGCTTAAATGAATAGGTAGGGAGACATTAAAGTGATTAACATCTGTGTGAATGAATTGGAGACATAACAATTAAATTAACAATTTTAAATTTAAGATTAGATTAAACAATGAATTACAAAATTAAGTTAACGTTTAACATTGAAAATTAAATAAAATTACAATAAAAAATAGCTTACATGAAATAGGTAGGGAGACATTAAAGTGATTAAAATCTGTATGAATAAATTGGAAAGTTGAAATACACTACGAATACAGTAAAGAGAACAAAGGAAAGACAAATAAACTCACAGTTGTTGTTCGTTTTGGTTTTACAAGGGTACGCATTCTGTGTGACACATGTGTGTTTTTTTTTTTAATATTAACATCCGAGACCCTATTTTCTTGAGGAAACGACCGTGCTTGTGTGGATATTGTAAGTGAACTAAGTCTTAGTTTGCGGGGTTTTAATTTCTGTTCTTTGAAATTAACAAGGTGGCCAGGACCGTATTTAGGGGTATATAGTTAACGTTGTTTTTTCTAATAGGAGCTAATTTTTTTCTGTTGTGTCTTGTGTGTGCAGGGGGGGGTGTGATTTGTCTATTGTTTTATGAGTGGGTAATAGAGTTTTGAAAGACCATCAATTTCGCTTCTGTCGTTGATTGTTTTGCTATTTTTGAAAATGTGTATCATTTCTAAGACTTCTCTAGCTTTTGTGTTCTTTTTTTGTGTTATTACTTTGGTGTTTTCAAAATCAAAATTATGTTTAAGTGTCAATTGGTGTTTTTTTAAAGCAGTTTGATTTTTTGCGTATTTGTGACCTTTCAATCTTTCTTGTAGTAACTGTTTTGTTTGGCCTATGTATATTTTGTCACAGTCTTTGCAGGGTATGTTGTATATTGTGTGTGATTGTTTTAGTGTAGGTGTTTGGTCTTTAAGTTGGTGTGTAGGAATTTTAGGTTATTACCGCTTTGGTGTGCTATTTTAAAATTAAATGGTTTGAATGTATTGTCTAATTTTTCAGATAATCCAGTTATATAGGGTGTGGGGATATATGTGAATTCATTGGTTTTTTTGTTATTGTTTTGGTTGTTTGTTTTGTTATAAATTTTCTAAATAAAATTTATAACAAAACAAACAACCAAAACAATAACAAAAAAACCAATGAATTCACATATATCCCCACACCCTATATAACTGGATTATCTGAAAAATTAGACAATATATTCAAACCATTTAATTTTAAAATAGCACACCAAAGCGGTAATAACCTAAAATTCCTACACACCAAACTTAAAGACCAAACACCTACACTAAAACAATCACACACAATATACAACATACCCTGCAAAGACTGTGACAAAATATACATAGGCCAAACAAAACAGTTACTACAAGAAAGATTGAAAGGTCACAAATACGCAAAAAATCAAACTGCTTTAAAAAAACACCAATTGACACTTAAACATAATTTTTATTTTGAAAACACCAAAGTAATAACACAAAAAAAGAACACAAAAGCTAGAGAAGTCTTAGAAATGATACACATTTTCAAAAATAGCAAAACAATCAACGACAGAAACGAAATTGATGGTCTTTCAAAACTCTATTACCCACTCATAAAACAATAGACAAATTACAACCCCCCCCCCCTGCACACACAAGACACAACAGAAAAAAATTAGCTCCTATTAGAAAAAACAACGTTAACTATATACCCCTAAATACGGTCCTGGCCACCTTGTTAATTCCAAAGAACAGAAATTAAAACCCCGCAAACTAAGACTTAGTTCACTTACAATATCCACACAAGCACGGTCGTTTCCTTAAGAAAGTAGGGTCTCGGATGTTAATATTAAAAAAAAAAAAAACACATGTGTCACACAGAATGCGTACCCTTGTAAAACCAAAACGAACAACAACTGTGAGTTTATTTGTCTTTCCTTTGTTCTCTTTACTGTATTCGTAGTGTATTTCAACTTTCCAATTTATTCATACAGATTTTAATGACTTTAATGTCTCCCTACCTATTCATTTAAGCTATTTTTAATTTATTTTTTATTTTTCAACGTTAAATGTTAACTTAATTTGTAATTCATTGTTTTAATCTAATTTTAAATTTAAAATTGTTAATTTAGTCGTTATATCTATCACACGAAACAAACACAGTTTCTCATGTTTTCATGTAATAATTCTTGTTTCCAGTTACTTGAAAAAGACTGAATTAATAAAAGTCGAAACGTCGTAAAAACATCGAAATTCAATAAAAGGTCGCTAAAACCAATAAAAAATCTATTATTTTTAATATATATATATATATATATATATATATATATATATATATATACATATGGTATATATAATATATTTAAATATATATATTTTGAAGTAAAACCAGACCTTAAATCGCCAACAAATTGAATTTACCATAACATACAAAGGTCACGAAAAAATTATCTTTATATATATATATATATATATATATATATATATATATATATTGAAAAGCGCTGATGATCTCTGTATAATAATAATTAATAATAATAAATAATAATTATGTGTGAAATAAATAAAGTTGATGATGAATAGTACGATATTAGAATAATACTTTGAATTGGGCGCATTTAATAAATTTACAATGTTAGATGATCCGCCACTCTCATGTGTTGTCTCCGGCTACGGCTAGATGTCGGAAAGCAAGTAATTAATTAGCAAAGTTGACTGTCTAGGATCTTCGTCGGTCTGTTTATTTTCCCTATGTGTTCGGAAGTAAATTGTTAAATAAAATAACTTAGTTTTCTCCAGCTAAGCACTGATAAATAAAAGAGTAGTTTAAGGAAATGTGTTTAAAAAGTTTATTAAAATAAGGTTTCTGCAAACAATAACATACAACGTGCCTATCGACAAATTCTGGAATTACAATTATATGCACGTGTAAGTTTAAAAGAAGTTATGTTCCAATGGTTATGATATTTTCATATAAGTTATGATATAAATTAATCAACAAACAGATATAGGTATGTACTACAATCTTATAAAATTAAAGTTCTTCCACAATTATGAGTAATGTTGAGATGTAATTTTCAAAGTAAAATTATGAGTTTTCTATTTAGTAAAAAAAATTATTTTAATTGTAAATTGTTTTGTCTTTATTGTAAAGTCTTTATTTTGAAATAATTTGGATTTAAAAAAACTGTTTTTCGTTGTATAAGGCAGGTATCTGGATGGTATTGGCGTAGGTCAGTAAATTCGTCGTGAGTTCCAAGTACGGAGTTTCCAATTCTGCTTGGCCGGCTTTGAGCGTGCTTCGACGGCGTGGGTTATTTTCTCAGGCCGGTGCTCCGATCAAAAAGATGCTATGCTGATTTCTGGCCGTTCTTCGATGGTATAGCCTTCAAATATGTTTCAAAATTAGCCCCAAATTAATGTGTCACTTTTTCAGGCACTTTTAAAATTTTAGCTCAGGTATTTAAGATGTTATATAATTTTTAACTTTTTAGTAGCACTTTCCCTGGCACTTCTAATAAAATTTTCTACCGACGCCTTGATGGAAATTATTTCATTCAAAGCCTATTATGCATTTTTGAAATAGCCTCGAATTTTACTTTAAATTACATATAATAATAATTGGAATATAAATAATGTATTGGTTTTAACATATAAACAAAATTAAATTAATATTTTTCAAATAATGGTTATGGGTTTCTGAATGTAGGGTTATGTTTTATGAGTGGAAAGAAAATAACCTTTTCGCGGGTTGTTTACATTTAAAAAGTGGGCGTGTCTAACTAGTATCGATACAAATTTTTAATGTAGATAAATTAGCTATCTATAATTTCGCGCTAATGATTTAAATTATGAAAATGACAATTTAAATAAAATATAAAAAAGTAAATTTTGAAATAAATGTAAATTAATCTGAAATATACAAAGTTATCGTAATATTAATTTTTTACATTTCGATACTAATTTTACAAATTATGTTCGCCAATTTAAGCCATTCTATTGTATGTTATTTCTGTCTTTCCCTTTGCAGTTAGCTGGAATGATGGTGTTATTTTGCCCCACAACAATATATATATATATATATATATATATATATATATATATATATATAAATTAGCTCATCTCGTCAATAGGCTCAATAGTAACCCATTATCAAAATAACCTAGAATATAAACTACTTATAAAAGTTAATAGAAACTTTCATAGCTAAGTATACTTTGTCATTCGCTTCTTTTATAAATTTATGAACATTATTTTCTTCTAAAATTTTAGATTTTTTTGGAACGCAACCGAATATAACCGTTTTAATAAAGCATGGAGCCTCATATGCTTTGATATATCCACATTTCCAAGTCGCCCACAAGGAAGAAGATTTATAATTTTTACGTAACATTTCGAAGTACGCAAACAAAATATTTTTAGAAATATGAAGAATTTTCTTTACTTTACAACAGTTTTTAAAATTATAATACTATTTTACGTACTGTGTATGAGACTTCTCTGGAAGTAACTTAATAACTGTATTTTCGGTCGTATTTCTGGTGAAAAACATAAAAAATTTTCAAAACTGATTATTAAATAAAATTTAACAATAAAATGTTAAATTAATTTAAGTCAACCATAGGCAACTAAATTCAAAAATTTCAATTTTATTCTAAACATACACGGATGTTACCAACTGTCATAAATTGCAATTGCAAAAATAGCATAAAAAAACATTTCAGAAGACATTAAAGCACTTATTCATTAAAAAATTCGTTTTCTAAACTTGAATTCGTGCTTTAAAACGTGTCTTATGAAACTTTTTTTTAATATACTATTATAAACCCTGTAATATTTCTTCTAGAGATGTATTTACTATTACTTAGTAAGTACTTGTTTCTTTATACGTATTTGATTCGCGTGAAAAAATCGGTATTTATGACGTCCTCGTTCCGTCCCTGGCACTGACGTCATTGCGTAATCATAACTTTCAATAAAAACATCAAATATATGTTAAAGAACAGTGATTATTAATAGAAACAATAAAACTTATATATCCAAAAAATTACTTCTTCCAGTGGCGGCTGGCGCATAAGCGCTGCAGTGCTGCAGAGCTCCCAAAAAATTGGGCGGGCGAACCTGTATTAGTTATAAACTAGTTTTCTTTTACATAATTTTTCCGACATTTCTGATGTTTATAAAAGCGTAACATATTGTTGTGAAAATTCTCCCCCTGTATATCAAAAAATTTGCATACTACAATTTGACACCTTAATCATCAAAATCCGATCAGTAGATGCCGAGATATTCGCTTGGGAAATTACAACACTAACGCCGGTTATATATAGAATATTATCAAATAATATACAATAGGCGACCAGTGGAATAACCAACCTAATTCGCGCGATCGCTCACTTGTTCCTTATCTGGTCCACACGTACGATCTCAGAGCTCTTTGAAACACCCGCGCGCACCCCGCTACCACCGCGGATGTCTGAAATCAATACGTGATTTTATAAGGCATATTCGCTGCATTCTGTCCAGCACGTTCATATGATTCGGTATAGGTGTTTAATATTTACGCGTGTTGTTTACTGTGCGGCGAGTTTAACGTAAAAACAATAATGTTAGAGTGCGCGTGCTTGTTTTTGTATATTATTGACAATTTATATAAACTCTGTGTATTATGGAGGTGGTCTTTAATTTAATTAATGTGAAGAGATTCTTTAAATATTCATACGAAGAGAAGTTAGAATTAAAAGCAAGAGGTAGGCCATTAGTAGATATCACTATTGAAAAAACTGGTGTAAGTAGAGGGAAAAATTATACACGTAAATTTAGTAGCGATATTTATTCAAAAAGCGATTGGATTTGTGGATGCAACAAAAAAAATGCTTTATATTGTTTTCCCTGTTTACTTTTTGTTGGCGATAAAGCTTGGACGGAAATAGGGGTCACGGATCTAGAGCACTTAAGTTTGAAAATAAAAAGACATGAGAATTCTAAAAGCCATCTTCATAATTGTATGGAATTTGCGTTACTAGGGTCAACTAATATTATGGCTCAACTAGATTCTGCTTATTGGGTAAATATACAGAGACATAATGAAAATGTGTCAAAGAATCGTTATATTTTATCAAAAATTATTAATTGTATAAAATTTTGTGGAGCTTTTGAATTGGCCCTTCGGGGACATGATGAGAGCGATACTTTCGAGAATCCGGGGATATTTCGTGGACTTATTAATTTTTCGGCTGAATTAGATGAAACTCTAAGTGAGCACCTAAAAAATTGTTCGGTATTTAAAGGCACTTCCAAAGAAATACAGAATGATCTGTTGCAGTGCATACTTGAAGTCTGCCAAGAACAAATAATTGAGGAAATTAATAATTCTCCGTTTTTGGCGATCATGGCGGACGAAACAACGGATGTTGCTGCAAAAACTCAAATGGTAGTTATTTTTAGATATGTTTGTGATGGTGAGCCAATTGAACGTTTTTGGAACTACGTCATTCCTGAAAAATGTGATGCAGAAACACTTAGCAAAACAATTTTAAGTGTCATAGATGCTTTAATTCCAAATTCACCTAACAAACTGATTGCACAGAGTTACGATGGAGCAGCGGTGATGAGCGGACAACACGCAGGCGTTCAAGCATTTATTAAAAAAAGTACCCTTTTGCGCACTATGTACATTGCTATGCCCATCAATTAAATTTAATTATATCTAAAGCTGCTTCTGCAAATTCGCAAGTACGTGTATTTTTTGGTAGAGAGTAGAAGTGTTAAACAAGATTGTAAACAGAAGGATCCCCCACGACGCTACAACCGGTTGGAATTTTAATATCAGGACCATTAATGTTGTGTACGAAATTAGGGCCTCTCTCATTGAGTGTATGGAAGAAATAGAAGAACAATTCTCCAACAACACAGTCTGTAGTGCAGCCGCCTCTATTCGCCGTACATTAAATGATCCGATCTTCAATTTTTGGCTGACTTTTTTCCATCATGTAATGCCCCATGTAGATATCCTGTTTAATCAATTACAGCAAAGAAAAATTGAACCCACTCTAGTAAAAGACGCTATCGAAAATTTTGAACGCAGTATAGGCCAAGTTCGAAATAATATTGACAACATCATAAGTGAAGCATCATATTTAATAAGCGATGAGCCACCACCAGAAAAACGCAAACGTCCAAATAACAGCAGATTTAATCATCGAATTTCGGCTTTAGAGGTGTGTGATGTTATTCTAAATTGTGCAAAAGATCGATTTCATTTTAAAGAGCATCTAGTAGTGGCATCACTTTTTTTTCGAAATGCTTTGGAGAGTATTGCAGTAAATTTCCTGAGGACAAACTCACTTCCGCATGCTCCTATTATCCCACCCTTGATAAAGAAAGATTACGAACTGAATTGTCTGTTATTTACTCAAGAACTGATTGTAGATCTTTAAAAGGCGCACTACCTCTTCTAAAATTTTTAATAAAAAACAATCTGGGATTTACGTTGAAGGAGACTAGAAAATTATTAGAAATTGTAATAACAACTCCCATGACAACATCAGAGGCCGAACGATGCTTTTCAACACTAAATCGAATTAAGACGTTTCTCAGAAATTCAATGACCGAAGATCGTTTAACATCTCTTTCCATGCTATCTATCGAAAAAAAAGTTTATCTCCGAAATAGACAATTTTAATGACAAAATTTGCAAATCGAAAAGAACGTAGAATAGATTTAATTTATAGGAAATAATTTGTTAGTAAAGTAGTGCTTAGTGACTCTTATTTTTTTGTGTGACAATTGACAATCGTTCCAGGAATCCATTACTTCAGTGCGGAAGGCGAAGAAAGCACGATAAGATCGATGGGAGACAACCTCTTACTGCCCGTGCAAGGTAAATTATTTTGTAAAACTTGCAGAACACCTTAAAATTTTTAGCACGAGCCGCCACTGACTTCTTCAATGAAATGACTGAACACGAATTTGAATATTTAAAGAATATATGAACCGAGAGTATAGTATTATTACACTGTTTGATTGCTTTTCTTGGTTAAATGTTCTTGCATCCACCGTATGCGAAAATAATATTAGCAATAATACCTCAATAATACTCGATGCGGTGTGGTGATACAGTTTGGAACAAAATTCATGTATGCATTCTATAATGTTTTTAAGAAAATCGCTCGGACATGTCACTTTCTGTTTTTAAAATGCCGTCTTTTGGGGATTTTTTTAATAACATCATTGGTTCTTGCACAATGACGCAATCATATATTTTTTTAAATGACAATCTTCACTTGTTTTTCTATTTTTTTTAGACCTTCTCACTGTCACTTAAACGGTGATGTAAAAGAATTGGTACTTTACATTTTTTTTAAGACACATTTACTAAGTAAAAAATAATTTAACAAAAATTTTAATTCAAATCAACTGAACTGGAAAAAGTTCGAGAGCTATCTAAATTGTAAAAAGGCAATCTAAATTTTGAAGTTAGAAACAAAAAAAAGATGGCACATTCAACTGAAGAAAAGAATAGAAATTTTAATAATGGTTGGATGCGGCGATAGGCTAAGAACACATGCTGAAGCTTGTGAGTTATTCACTCAAGCACATCCTGATAGGCCTCCAATTGCAAGATCTACAGTAAGCAAATTGATCGCCAAATTTGCGGAAACTGGAAGTGTAAAAGATTTATCTCGAAGAGATCGACCACGAATAAACGATGAATCAAAATTAAAATTGCTACTTGAAGCAGAAGAACATCATCATATTTCTATTAGGAAGCTAGCCCTAGATAACAACGTGGGCTACAGTTTCGTTGTAAAATTATTTAAAAAAGGAAAATATCATTGGTACAAAGTGCACCTAATTGACGAGTTAAACGAAGATGATTGAAACCGCCGATTGCAATTTTGTGAAGAATTAATGTTAGGATGTGATCAAAATCCCAATTTTTTAAAGGTCACGGGACAATCCTCACTAGATACAGGAATCACACAATCAACGTCAAGACAAATTAAATGTATAGACGGGAATGATAAGGACTGCGTCTTTTTAGGACTTTTTTTTAAAGAAACCTGACTGCTGCCCAATATTTAATTTTTTTGCAATTTGATTTGGTACCAGCAGTAGCAGCTCCTTTTCCTAAAAAATGAAGACGACGATATACCTCATCAGAATATTTGGTTTCCCCACTCCTCATATTGGAATAGAGGTACGT
Organism: Melolontha melolontha; assembly: GCA_935421215.2. Taxonomy (NCBI): domain Eukaryota; kingdom Metazoa; phylum Arthropoda; class Insecta; order Coleoptera; family Scarabaeidae; genus Melolontha; species Melolontha melolontha. Next base: position 157,579,567 of record OW285237.1, on the reverse strand, counting down.
CAATACCTTGATGCTCCATTTACAGAAAGATTAATAGGGCAGCTGGAATGAATTGAGTGGCCAGCGTGTTCGCCTGACCTAACGCCCTTAGATTTTTATCTATGGAGTTACTTAAAATCGAAAATTTATTTCAGTAGACCCAACAACTTGAAAGATTTACAACAGAGAATTCGTGATACAATGCAACAAATTAGGTCAAATATTATTGAACGCAGTATAGAAAATGTTTACTATCGTGTTGGTCAATGCCAAATTGTTGGTGGGGCACCTTGAACTTTTACGTTGTTTTGTTGTCTAATTCCTTTAATATTTTTTGTACTAGGGTAAGCTGAAAAATTCGGTAACTAACTATGAGATGGCGCTATGTAAAAACAATCTTTGACGCTATTGTATAGCTTGATGTTTCAATGATATACGCGTTAAACTTCATGTCGATCTGTCAAGTAGTTTGTTATGTACACTCAAATACCTGTGGAAAAAGTATTCTTCGCCTAGAGAATGCCATGTTGATATGGTAAATGTGTTAGGGGAGGAAGCTCCTTGTTTTAAGACTGTTTGCAAATGGGTGAACGAATTTAAAAAAGGTCGTACGAGCGTAAATGCCGATCCCCGTTTTGGACGTCCTAAAGCTGCCACTTCTGCAGAAAGTATGCAAAAAGTTTCGAAATTTGTGGAAGCTGATCGCCAATACACATTGCAAGATATTGCTGAGGCTAAACGCATCTCCAGAAAACGGGTGTCGTACATTTTAAATGTTGAATTAGACATGTCTAAGCGGTGTGTTATATGGGTACCGCGTTTACTAACAACACAGCAAAAACTCAAAACAACAGATTTTTTGGGCAAATTTTTGACGTGCGATGAAATTTGGGTCAACCACTACACACCAGAAAATAAATAGCAATCAAAACAGTGGACTAAACGTGGCGAACCGGCTCCAAAAAAGGCCAAAGTCAGTCTATCGGCAGGAAAGGTGATGGCTTCCGTTTTCTGGGATGCGAAGGGAATCTTGCTTATAAAGGGACAAACGACTACTGCACTACACTATTCTAACTTTTCGATCGATTGAAGGCAGCTATCGTCGAAAAAAGACCCGGAAGAAAACATAAAAAAATTATTTTCCGTCAAGGCAATGCTCCAGTTCATACGAGCGAAATTGTCAAAGAAAAATTGGCCAAATTAAAGTTCTAAACGCTTGAGCATCCCCTTATTCGCAAGGATTTAGCTCCGTTGGTCTATCATCTGTTCCCCAAACTGAAGAAACAACTCGGCGGTATGAGATTTGCTTCGGATGAGGAGCTGATAACTGCCGTTGACCAAGCTCAAGGAAAATGAGTACTGTGAAGGCATAAAGAAACTTGAGCATCGACTAAATAAATAATGTATTGATCTTTAGTGAGATTATGTCGAAAAATAAAACACATTTCAGTGAAATATTGTTTTTTGTTATACTTTAGTTACCGAATTTTTCAGCTTACCCTCGTATATTTGTTGTTTATCGGGTTGCTATTAGAAGTTACAATATTTTAGTATGTTTTATAGTTTTCTTTTTATATTACATACAAAATAAATATTTAATATATAGATGCACGTACTTAGTTGAATTACACAGGCCTGCATAAAATTTGTGATGACGTGATTTTTGTTTGTTAAGCTCAGTTTTTATATAGAAATAACTAATTAAAATACAGTTGGTCTCTACCACCCACAGATTTTTTTTTCACAAAAGAAAAAGAAAAAAATTTAGAAAAAATCTTATAATAGGCGTTTTAATACATTTTAAAATGAATGTACTACTTCAAATTCTAGGTATTAACCCAAAAATGATTTTTTGTTGTGGTTTTAAAGAAATTTGTTAAATAGACTCTCATTACCTGATGTAAATCTTTTATTACATGTATTAATTTTGGACAAGATTTACGGGAATTTTTACCTGCTAAATCCTATTTATTATGCTTTCACTTTATTAGTACTGCGAACAAGGATTTCAAGTTTATCACTCCAAACAAAATGTATACTTTAATGTCATTTACTTCATTATAGCTCTGAGTGTCGATCAGTAAACAAGTAAAATTAATTTGTCTTTAGTGTTGTGCGTGGTATTAAATAAATAAACATTGCTTAAAAATATGTCTAGCCGGTGTTGCAAAAACAAACCAGATGATTTCTGTTATATTTGTGGATATTTCGTCTTGAAAAAGTTTAAGAGACCAATTGGTGAATTTGTGAAAAATGCATATTATGCTTATTTCAAAATCAAATTAGGAGATCAAGATAAATATTGGGCACCGCACGTTGTTTGTAATGTATGTGAAGAAGGTTTAAGACATTGGACCAAAGGGAATAGAAAAAGCCTTCCTTTTGGAATACCGATGGTTTGGAGAGAACCGAAAAATCATCATGAAGATTGCTACTTTTGTCTTTGTGATATTAAGGGGCATAATAGAAAAACTTTTGAAACATATTTTGTACCCAAACAATATTAAATCAGCTATCAGACCAATTCCTCACAGTGATCATGTACCTATACCAATACCCCCCAAAGTACTACAAGAAGATATTGAAACCTCTTCAACTTCCGGCTCCGTACAGATGGATAGTGATTTTGAACCATCAATCTCAGGTCAAAACCAACTTCAGCTATTTTCACTAGCCGAACTGAATGATTTAGTAAGAGATTTGGGACTTTCAAAAGATCTTTCTGAAGTACTGGGGTCTAGGTTGAAACAAAAAAATTTGCTTGCTCCAGAAACTACCTTCAGATCTTCCTTTAGCTGAATATGACAGAAAAACAACCAAACGAAGCTTTTCTGAAAAACGAAAACTTTTTTTAAGAATCATAAAGAATAGATAACTATTTCTAATAGTTTCTATGTGTATATTTTTGGATTTTTTTTAATATAATATAAAACTAGCTTATAAATGAAATAAATCGTGTTTTTTCTATTTTTTTTTTATTTTACTGGTTTGAAAAATAACCTTACGTCATACAAAAAAAATAAAAGCAGATTTGAAATCAAGCGCTACCCAATTACTAGAAAACAGTTAAAATTTTTAAATCAACATTCAAAGAGTTGAAAAATGCAGGCCTGTGTTATTGTTACAAATAAAACTGAAATTATTTAATATTCATAAACGCAATAACCATGTGGATGTCTTCTAATATATATACCACACATACCTAGTAAGGGAAAGAAACGCTAGCGCCAGCAGGCGTTCAAACGCAAACGTAATATTCTTGTCTTCTTGCGTATCGGAGGTCAGTCGCGGGCAGCGGTCCACTTACCTACACAAACCCCACCACACATACTCATCCACCAATACTTGTAAGTTTCCAATACTATCTAATTGTGTAGTAGTAGCATTGAACTTCACGTTTATTTTCAGTTACATAGAGCTCGTCTTTACTTCTATTTACTTCATATTGCTAAATGTAACTGTGTATTAATTTATAAAATTGTATACTCTTACACAGGTCTGCAGTCCGATAAGAAAAACTAAAAAGAAGTGATTAAACCTGCAATTCTCATTCCTTATAAGTATATCTATTTACTTTGTATTTGCTTAATCCTTACTTATTAAAAATAAAGACTTCGTTCTTATCTAAATTAAATCTTATCCAAAGTATTTAGTAACTATAGACATGCCACGATGTGTAAATAAAATTAAGCGTACACGTGAACTGCACAATTGATTTAATCCGTATGTAATCATTCACATGAAGTGCACGGTAATATATCGCAACACGAACTGCACAACTTTCAAGATCAGGTACATAGTAGTAGTAGGTATGTACACAAAGCAAAATAAAAGAAGATCAAACTTTAATAAACATGTACACATCAGAAACGAAACGAAATGCACAAATTGTTAAAATCTATAACATTCACTCTTAAAATATTACAATCTGGAAGGTCTGACAGACAAGTAACGCTGAACTAGAATATATACGAGGATATATCAAAATATAACAAGACTAGTGTTATAACTTCGTTCACAACTAGAATTTTATAACACAAAGAATAGAACATGAAACCCCATCTCTAATGTACCTATCCTCATGTAGGTTTTAATTTAACTTATGACGTTTATTACAAATTAAGTACTGAATCGTCAGTGTTTGACGTAGCCAACAAAAAAATGAGAGTGGAACAAAAATTTCCGATAAAATTGTGTGTTCGGTTGGATAAAACTCCAACTGAAACGTTTGAAATAATCAAAACTACATACCTAGATGATAGTTTATCACGATGTGTTTGAGCCGCATACTAAATTCAAAGACAGTTGAGGATCAGTGAAAGATGAACCTCGACGCAGGCGACCACCAACTGCACAGATCGATTCAAAAATTGCAGAAATTAACGACTTGATTCAAAACGATCGTCGGATTGGCATATATCGAATTTCCGACATTTTTAGTTTATCTTATAGTTCCACTCAAATAATTATTCATGAAGATTTAGAGTACCGAAGGGTCGCGGTAAAATGGATTCCAAAAGTGATGACCGATGAACAAAAAACCAATCGAGTGACAATTTGTCGGTAGTGGAAAAGGCAACAGCAACATAATCCACAGCTTGTAAACAATGTTGTTACATGTGAAGGGAGTTGGGCGAAAACTGTGAAAAGCGTCGTTAAAGTGATGCACTTAATTTTTTTTATATGATTACGTTCTACCTAGAGAACATACAGTAACTGGAGAGTACTATTCTAATATACTTCGAGGAACCCTAAAGGCAAAATTAAAGAAAAAACGACCGCTTTATCAAGACATCGGTTGAATCACGAATCACGACAATGCTTCGGCTCACAGATCAACGATTTGTCAAAGAACACTTGAAGAATTGGGGGTGGAAATGATGGCTTACCCTCCCTACTCACCTGAGCTTGTTGCATGTGACTTCCATTTGTTTCCTGAAGTCAAAAAAGAATTGAGAGGCCGAAAATTTGAGTAGAATTTAGAGCAGCTTAGAGCTGGGTATACTAAATAAATTCTCAACAAATGATTTCTCAGGTGTTTATGACAAGTGGACAAAGCGATGGGACAAGTGTATTAAGAATATAGAGTACTTTAAGAATAGTTGTTGGAGTTTTCTAAATAAAGGTTTAATTTTTGTACTACAGCATTAGTCTCGTTATTGTCTGATATTTCCTCGTATAAATTCAAAGAACTTAAATTATGAGATACATAGAGATTTTATAAAATTAAATCTAGGGATACTATTATATTTCACCTTGCAATTTCTTCGTCAATTTATATAGTTTTTCTTAAAATACATTTTTTCACATATCTCATCTCGCCAAAAAGCAGTTATTAATCTTTATATACTTTTTCTAGTTTAATCATATCTCTTAAAGCGTTAACAAAGACGTGTATAGTGCATTCAGAATTATAAGAGAACTTTCAATGTGTTTACAACTGTTGTTGCACCCCCTGTAGCGGTAATTCTCTCAGTATTATAGAATGGATACGGTTCACCTACCTATAATATACAAATCCATTGGGCGCTACAAATTATCGCCACAGGGGATGTAACAACAGTTGTAAACACATTAAAAGTTAGTTCCTTATAATTCTGAATGCACTTATATATTGGATGTAACATCGCAATCGCGGTTGAATTTTGCGTGAAAAGATTCAGAGGAATTAGCTGTTCTAGAGGTACTTGAATTAAGTGACGCCTAAATTTGCGATGTAGACGATGAATTTTCATCTATATATGTGTTAACGAAATAGTCAGAATATTCATTGACATTTCTGTCCTCAGTGAAAAGTCTTCTGACATCTTCTGGCTTTAAATATGAAAGCCCAAAAAGATATCGCAGCCACTTTCTTGTAATTGAGTTACTATGTTTTTGTATTCTGCAGCCAGGCTTACCCTATGAATTCTTCTCCACCTATAAAATAAAGACCAGTATAAGATAGTTCTTTGTTTTTTACTGCTATAGTTCATAAGTCATAAGACGGCAGACTATGTGCCAGACAGACAAGAATCATTTCACCATGTGTACTAAATATTGTTTTGGATACTATAATATAAATATGTTTTGAAGGTGCATCTGTTATTGCCAATAATACCACTTTTTCTTTAGAATAAATGTTTCGTTCATTGTTAGAAATACAAAATAATGTTCTTTTTTTTATTTTGATTTAGAACTGTAAAATATATGTTCAAATTCTGTTATCTCTTTGATAAATGCATGTATGGAAATATTTAGGAAACTAAATATAAACTATAACTATAACTACTAAATATATGTTTTTCTGCTCCGATATGTAAACAAAGCGAGAGGAATGAAAAATAATATTTAGTACAGATGGTGAAATGATTCTTGTCACCATGCACCGGGCACATAGTCTGCCGTCTTTAGCCGCATAACACATGATGTAACGATAGTATGATAGGCAATTTGGATCGCATATACAATTATTATTGCTAAATAGAATTGGAGTCTGTAAGTACTCAACAGAAATGTGTTAGATGGAATCAGCAACCTATAGTAATGGAACGGGGAAATACTTATTTGACACACAAATGTATTACTTGCTGAAAGTCTACATACACATTTCTTAGATTCAATTCTAATCCAAACACACTTAATTTTTTTAACAATTTAAAACGTCTTTCGTAGTTTAACTTGCTTTTATTTCTTAACAAACAGAAAGCAACCGGTAATATGTATAGTGAAAAGTTGCAAGAAAAATTTTGGACAATAATCAAATGTGCCATCCATAAACAAGTGTTCTAGATTTCTGTATAAAAAAATATATTATTTTTCGTTGAAAACACCATCACATTATTGTGCGCGTCATTTAATAAAACCAAGTCTTCATTTTTTGCAGTTTTAATATCCATTTGTTATACACTGGCGCACATCTTTGACAGAATTTGGTAATTTGGGACATTTAAGTTTTGCTCGACTAAGGTTGTTAAGAACATATGTAATATCTTTTGTCACTAACATTTTGGTCTTTATTTCACTTTTTATTAGTTTCGCGAGAGTTTCTGCTAGCCTCACTTCAGCTTTTAACTTGACTCAATTTCTAAACTTTTATCTAATTAGTACGTTTTCAGTAAGAGCACCGTGATTGTGGATTTTGACTTTTTTAGAAAATACAGTCACTTACAGTAAATATTTTAGCATTACACGTTCTTTTCGCACACCTCCAACATGTTTCACCTAATTTTTTTTTAACTTTCACGAAACTTATAATATTTGAAATTTTCGGAATCTACCAACAATTACATTCCGCGCTCTCCAAACATTATAGTTAACTGCGTCTTGGCCATGATGTACGATGTAATGATAAATTAAATTAAATATTTGGGACCATCTCTTTTATCTAATCTTCTTCCATTGTCTGTAATGACAATAACATAATTTACCAGGGAAGATTATTTAATTCCATATCAGTTAATGAATAACTATTTAATTACCATATCAAGAAATAAAATAAATCTCTAATTATATCCTTTTTTTTAATTTCCTATTTCAAATGAATGTCTTTTGTCATCCAGCAAGTGTTTGAATGTCGAAAAAGATCGTTTAACATTGACGGAAGTGATTGGAGCATCTTTCAAGTTACTTGCAATGTAAGGCTCTAATTCAATGTCATATAAAATTTCCCCTTTCAAAACATTAGAAAATTTTGAAAAAAATTCAAATCCTTAATTTTTCTAATACCGAGTCTCTTTTTCAAAAAATTATTTCTCGAGGTTCTGTAATACTTGACAATGCGTTATGGCATTTGTCGTATTGAATCTTTAGATTCAGTCAAAAGCAGTTCTCTTGCTTCTAATTTTAAAAGAATCATTCGCCGGTTTGCATTTACCTCCACAACCTGTAATCACTAGGTGGAAAACATGTCTAAATGCCGAAATTTTTTATTTTAAAAATAATCCAAATATTAAAAATTTTGCTTTAAAGTTCTATGATGATGCAGAAACAATTTCTACGAAATTGTTTCTGCTACTACAGAAAAATATGTCTCAATAAATGCTAATTGGTTTGGTATTACGTTATTTTTTAAATATTCTTTTGCTTTTTTTATAGCATCTGAATCACGTTAGAACTGTTTTGAGGAATTGTCCCCATATACAATTGCCGCAATGATATTAAACACTGCGTTTAACTTTTGCCGAAGGCCACATCCAAAGTCACTTGGAATACTTTTCAAATTATTAATAGCCACATCTAATGTCGTTAAACTATCATTTAATTTGAGATTTCGATCTTCAAAATAAGTGATCAGTTTTAGCAAATTTCCAAAGTGTTCCTGAAGAAAATACAACTGATTTTTCAAATGTGGAATTTGTGTTAGTTCCTTGCACTCAGAAATAGTCCGAGCATCGTTATTTAAACATGTAACGAAATTTTCCCTTTCCCTGTAAAGAGCTACTCTCAATGGTGCTTTTCTTAAAACTTTTTCAAAAGCAGATACCAGTCTATCAACTTCTGGAAAGGTGTCTCTTGATATATTCACAGATTCTGTGGAGAGGATGTGCTACACAAGTATTATGCAACATATATTAGGATATGTTTCCTTTAATAGTTTACCTGTTTAAAAGTACTTTTTCTTTGTACCTGTCATCCGAATGAAGTATTTTTTGAATATTCTCGTTAATGGCTTACGCAACTGTTTCTGCATCAACTGTATTTATAACTTTTGTTGCTATTACATATGCGTTATATTGAATGGTTGGATGTAGTACACCAACTATAACATTTACCACACAGTGTCCTAATATATCGACAGTTTCGTCGGCACTTATCCAGAGCTACTGATTTGAAAGATGGCTTCTAATGCGTTCTACTGCTTTCGTGTAGCACTTAGAAACATAATATTTGCGTAAGGTGGATTCATCAGGAACATTTCGGCCAGTATATTTTTGGAGAAATATTTTTAAAGTGGGTTTGTTAAGTTTATTTAATGGAATATTAGCTGTCATAAAAGTTTCAAAAGTTCTTCGTTAAAATTGTCAGATTCCTACGGTTCCAATTTCTGTGCATGTGTTGCGATGCTAAGTGGCGTTGTACGTGCGATTTCATGGAATTTTTAAAGATATTTTACAGATTTTGCAATAAATTTCGGAATTACTGACAATGGACATACAATCAGTATGACCGTCAATCCAACTCGCCATTGTTTTACGATGCCGTTCTCGACCTTCTTTCATATCATATCTGAAAGAGTAACTTAAACAATGCTCTAAATCTAAATAAATGAAAACTAAAAATGTATGCGTAAGTTATTGGAACTGAACGAAATTCAATGCACACTTACGTCGAAATAATTGGGAAAAGTAGATTCAATAAAATTATATTAAACAGGATCTATCACAAAAATTACGATGTAATTAACAGTTAAAACTATGAAAACAAGAAAATAACTCACAGCACTTTATTTATCTTACGAAATATAATCTAAATAGACTAAATTATTAAAACTCCACACGCTTCTATCTACGCCCATGAAATCAGAAATTTAACTGTAAATATCCAACAAAAAATGTCGCAATTCTCGATGAAAACAGATGTTCGCGCCGCTATCCAGATCAATAGTGCATTCAATAACTGCGTGATGTACTTACAGATGTTATAGACTATTTATATCGTCCATCGTAATGACGGCGTCATTTCAACCTGATGTGTCCGGTCTCTGGTAAATAACTTGTATAAATAGTATATGGATTTATTATAATCATATTAGATATTTTACAATATGGCTTTGCTCACAATTCAATCGCTTAATTTGGTGGTTCGCGCTATGTAAATTTCAAAAAGTGCATGTGTGTGTATAAAATAAATAAGTTATTATTCAACAATTTTGTAACATTTAAATGTCGAGTCGGGCAGTTGTAATGGATGGTTTTTATTGCAAAAATGTAAATAACGGATTTTTATTGAATTATTCAATGAATTTAGATATCAAAGCTTAGCAAAATAAACATTTCAAAAATTTCGCTTAACATGCATTAATTTAAGTTACTATATTTTCTTAAAACAGACACATTTTAATTACCCTGTTTCCTGCTTAGATAGTCTTAAGATGTAATCAAACTTCATCTCATAACAATATATACGAGGCGCTACCCAGAAATTCCCGGAATTTTAATGTGACACGCGAAGGGATGATAGAACAGCTCCATAGCACTAGATGGTCTACAATGTCTGATCTGAAAGAGCAAAGAACGTGAATAAAATTCTGCTTCAAATTTGGTAAAGTGGCAGCGGAAGCTTTGAAAATGCTTAAACAAGCATTTGATGAGGATGTTTTAAGCCAGACATAAACATATGTGTGGTACAACTCAGTGGCGGCTCGTGCTAAAAATTTTAAGGTGTTCTGCAAGTTTTACAAAAAAATTTACCTTGCACGGGCAGTAAGAGGTTGTCTCCCATCGATCTTATAGTGCTTTCTTCGCCTTCCGCACTGAAGTAATGGATTTCTGGAACGATTGTCAATTGTCACACAAAAAAATAAGAGTCTCTAATATTATTGTTTTTACGTTAAACTCGCCGCACCGTAAAAATAGTCGCGAAAATATTAAATACCGATAGGTCCAACTCGCAACGGGCCATAGGCAACAATATACGTATGGAACGTAATGCGGTGTGGCAACGTGTGTACGATGCCTATATTGAGTGACTTTCTTAAAATTTAAATTTATTTTGCAGAATTATTGATTTTTTTTACATTTATCTTTTAGAAAACGTTATTGTTTTTTTATTACTTAAAATTACTTTATATGAAAAATAGTATACCATAAAAGTGTAAACAAAGACAGTATACATTGAAACGAATATTCATTCAATTGTATTGTCATGAAATTGAATTTGTCAATCGTTGTTAAATTTGTTAGAATGAATAGATATTTATATTTATCGGAAAATACTAATACTTAAAGCAAACAAATAAGGTGTAGTGTTTTGTTATAGGAATGAGGAATGTATAATATCCATTTCTTCCTGCATATTGATTATGCAGCTGATGTTGTATTATTTCAACATATACTTAGGTCGATACATACCGACTTCCTTCAAACCAGGAGGAAGCTACAGTTGTAATTAAACTGTACTTCCTTTTTTTTTATTACCTACGGATATTCACAATTCCAAAATACGTTACAATGTTGCTTATTTTAGATTGTAATTAGCTGAATGCTGTCGCAAAACTGATCTCTGCATTTTTAAAAATGCCGGAATAAAATTAACCCCTGCCCTTATTATAATTTTACAAAGGAACAGACACGTACTTCAATTTCTACGAAAAACTAAGCCTACAGTTCATGTATAATACAGTGATAATGAAGACTGGAGCGTTTGTCGACCTACGAAGTTGTACTTTACTTGTTTATTGTTAATAAAAGGCTGATGGAAATATTACGTGAGATTTTGGTATCTGTATTATAATAACATCACGATAATAGTAGAAATACAAATATGAGCATATTACGAAAGCATCAGCTGCATAATCAATATGCAGGAAGAAATGGATATTATACATTCCTCATTCCTATAACAAAACACTACACCTTATTTGTTTGCTTTAAGTATTAGTATTTTCCGATAAATATAAATATCTATTCATTCTAACAAATTTAACAACGATTGACAAATTCAATTTCATGACAATACAATTGAATGAATATTCGTTTCAATGTATACTGTCTTTGTTTACACTTTTATGGTATACTATTTTTCATATAAAGTAATTTTAAGTAATAAAAAAACAATAACGTTTTCTAAAAGATAAAAGTAAAGAAATCAATAATTCTGCAAAATAAATTTAAATTTTAAGAAAGTCACTCAATATAGGCATCGTACACACGTTGCCCACCGCATTACGTTCCATACGTATATTGTTGCCTATGGCGCGTTGCGAGTTGGACTTATCGTATGCCGAATCATATCGCCTTCCGCGCTGGAATAAATGCACTGCATTTCGCTGCATTTAATGCAGCGACCAGGCCTGCTAAAATGACGCATTGGTTTTAGACACCGGCGGTGGGAGCGGGGTGCGCGCGGGTGTTTGACAGAGCTCTGAGCGCACGCTCGTGTGGACCAGATTAGGAACAAGTGAGCGATCTCGCGAATTAGGTTGGTTATTCCACTGGTCGCCTATTGAATATTATTTGGAATTTCGGAAGCGAATATCGCGGCTTCTACTTGTCGGATTTTGATGATTGAGGTGTCAAATTGTAGGGTTTGATGTCCTCTACAGGTGATGTAGAAAAATATGCAAATTTTTTGATATACAGGGGGGAGAATTTTCATAACAATATGTTACGCTTTTATAAACATTAGAAATGTCGGAAAAATTATGTAAAAGAAAACTTGTTATAACTAATACAGGTTCGCCCGCCCAATTTTTTGGGAGCTCTGCAGCACTGCAGCGCTTATGCGCTAGCCGCCACTGGTACAACTGTTTTAAAAATGGACGTGTGTCGGTCGATGATGACGAGCGTTCTGGTCGTCCATCGAGGGAAAATGCGGAGAGCTTTCCTACAAGACCGAAGGAGAACAATCCATGACATTTGGAACATTGTCGGCTTGTCGTACGGCGTTTGTCAACATATTCTGTCCGGTGAATTCAACATCCGGCGTATTGCAGCGAAATTTGTGTTAAAGTTACTCAGCATTGAACAAAAACGGCATCGTGTTCATGTGTGCGCTGAAAGAAACTGCCGAAAGAGATGCGAACTTCAGTACTAGAATCACAACTAGCGAAGAACCATGGGTGTACGGGCATGATCCCGAAACAAAACAGAAGTCAATCGTAGTGGAAGAAGCCCACCGTCACCACGACTGGAAAAAGCACGATATGTTGGAACTAATGTCAAGTCCATGTTAATTTGCTTCTTTAAGACTGATGGCATCATGCACAATAAATTTTTCCCACAAGGTGATATCACCAGGATTTTTGAATGTGTCAACATATACGAGTATTTACCAAATCTATAGGTTTTATAATCGATAAGCAAATTATAGATATAATTAACTGCACTATGGTACCACCTACGTTTATCTTTTAGAAAAATTAGTTTTAAATTTCCTGGCAGAAAAAATTCTATTGAGTCGTATTTAAATAACATACTTGAATTACACAGGCCTGCATAAAATTTGTGATGACGTGATTTTTGTTTGTTAAGCTCAGTTTTTATATAGCAATAACTAATTAAAATACAGTTGGTCTCTACCACCCACAGATTTTTTTTGCACAAAAGAAAAGGCAAAAAATATAAAAAAAATCCTTATAATAGGCGTTTTAATACATTTTAAAATGAATGTACTACTTCAAATTCTAGGTATTAACCCAAAAATGATTTTCTGTTGTGGTTTTAAAGAAATTTGTTAAATAGGCTCTCATTACCTGATGTAAATCTTTTATTACATGTATTAATTTTGGACAAGATTTCCGGGAATTTTTACCTGCTAAATCCTATTTATTATGCTTTCACTTTATTAGTAATGTGAAGATGGATTTCAAGTTTATCACTCCAAACAAAATGTATATTTTAATGTCATTTAATTCATTATAGCTCTGAGTGTCGATCAGTAAACAAGTAAAATTAATTTGTCTTTAGTGTTGTGCGTGGTATTTGATAAATAAACATTGCTTAAAAATATGTCTAGCCGGTGTTGCAAAAACAAACCAGATGATTTCTGTTATATTTGTGGATATTTCGTCTTGAAAAAGTTTAAGAGACCAATTGGTGAATTTGTGTATGCTTATTTCAAAATCAAATTAGGAGATCAAGATAAAGATTGGGCACCGCACGTTGTTTGTAAGGTATGTGAAGAAGGTTTAAGACATTGGACCAAAGGGAATAGAAAAAGCCTTCCTTTTGGAATACCGATGGTTTGGAGAGAACCCCAAAATCATAATGAAGATTGCTACTTTAGCTTTGTGATATTAAGGGGCATAATAGAAAAACTTTGAAACATATTTTGTACCCAAACAATATTAAATCAGCTATCAGACCAGTTCCTCACAGTGATCATGTACCTGTACCTATACCCCCCAAAGTACTACAAGAAGATATTGAAACCTCTTCAACTTCCGGCTCCGTACAGATGGATAGTGATTTTGAACCATCAACCTCAGGTCAAAACCTACCTCAGCTATTTTCACAAGCCGAACTGAATGATTTAGTATGAGATTTGGGACTTTCAAAAGATCCTTCTGAAGTACTGGGGTCTAGGTTGAAACAAAAAAATTTGCTTGCCCCGATTACTGTTGGACATTGAGAAGAGATCTTCCTTTAGCTGAATATGACAGAAAAACAACCAAGCGAAGCTTTTCTGAAAAACGAAAAGGTTTTTTTAAGAAGCATAAAGAATAAATAACTATTTCTAATAGTTTCTATGTGTATATTTTTGTATTTTTTTAAATATAATATAAAACTAGCTTATAAATTAAATAAATCGTGTTTTTCTATATTTTCTGATTTTACTGGTTTGAAAAATAACCTTACGTGACACAAAAAAAAATAAAAGCAGATTTGAAATCAGCTAGAAGCTAGCTTACTAGAAAACAGTTAACATTTTTAAATCAACTTTCAAAGTGTTGAAAAATGCAGGCCTGTGTTATTAAAAATAAATTGTGAAGTCACACATTTATCTTTCATATTCCCAAATAAGTCAGTAATGGACGTGGTATTTTTATATAAGTTTCGACAACAAAGTTATTTTAATAAATAAAAATTTAAATTTTTTGTTTATCAGTCTTCTAATTCATATTCATTTTTAGGCTATGTATTATTATGTGTAAATTCGCATACAAATATAAATTAATAAGAAAATCAAGAAGAATAACAAATTAAAAGAAGTATTTGCAAATAGGGAGTTGCTATTAGTTGAAAGAAGACTATAAAGAAGGAAAGCTCACGAATGTAAAAAGAAATAACTGTAAACAAAAATTCGAAAGACATAAATAAGAAATCTAAAATTAAATAATATTTAAATAATAAATCTAATATGTACTTAATAATTCTTAAAAGAAGACAATAAAATTCAGTTTTGCAAATTATTTTTAAAATACTGCAAATATACTATTAGAATAAATAAAATAAATTGCATGCACAAATATCGAACCTAGCGGCACACCAGTTATAATTTGATTTGACCTCATAAAGTAACTTACCCAAATAAAAATAATTTTTGTCGAATAACCATTATTAATATTTGACATAAGAATGAATAATCGAAAAGTATCTATGTAATATACATATATATATATATATATAAGCAAAAGTTTCACATATCACAGATAATGTTTGACCGATGATTTTGTGTTCTTTTTCCATCGAATTCTCTCCACATTTGCTTCCGTTTACGCTCATTCCGTTCGCATTGCTGGAGCGAAGGTTACTCCGGTGCATTGGTCTACATTTGACTGGTCGACTAGCGAATTCTACGAGAGGAAGAAGGATAAACGATTCGCCACCTTCGCCGGAGTTGGCACCAAACGAAGACAGCGAGACCCGCAACAACAAGGTCCATGAACCTAAACTCCGCTAACTGTAATACATTGCATAAGTGAACGTCCCGTTAGTACTTTCATTCACGGCCGGCAAGTGTACCTAATACAACACTATCTCGCGAATAACTTCGTGTAAACTCGGTGGAATATACCTACCTATACCAACACCGTCATGGCGGATGGTACTGAAGAGGTGAGCGCTTTTGCTCAACACTTTATCCGCTTCAGTAACAATTTCCAGTTAGGTGTTAGTTGTTTCTTGTGTGACACTGATTCCGATAAAGTCATGTCTACATACAGAGTGTTACATTAACTCGTCTTTTAAATCAAGGATTTCGATTTAGGCGATTCGATAATCCACTTTAAATTGTTTTAAAATTGTTAATTTTAATTTTTGTATTTTTAGTAGTCCACATTTCGTCGCTTACTTTAAAAATTATAAAAAAATTCTTAAGGGGATAATTAGATTATCTAAGAAGAACATTTATGCTGCCAGGATATGTTCTTCCAATAATGTACCGAAGGAAGCGTGGAGAACGGTTCGGGAATTGACCAATACCTCCAAAAAAAACGATAAAATCACATGTGTCGAAGTAGATGGCATATTGGAGGGCGACGCTAAGGTTGTCTCCGAGACACTTAATAATTATTTTACAACAATTGCTGCAGACTTAGCGCAAAAAATTAATCACGCAATTGATCCTCTATCTTATATGAAAATTAATAGGGCTAAAAATTTCTTCTTCTTCCCTACAGATACAACTGAAATTGAACATACGATTCGGGAAATTAGGAAAGAGAATTCGGGTGGGTCGGATGGTGTTCCCATGAATATTGTCCGGTGTCTGCCTCCTCCGACCCTTATGGCATTCGCTGATTTAATAAACTTGTCATGTCAGAGCTCTGTATTTCCTACTTGTTTCAAAATTGCAAAAATAGTTCCTGTCCATAAGGGAGGATGTGGATTTGCGCCGTCCAGCTACAGGCCCATTTCCATATTGCCTGTATTATCTAAAATAGTTGAAAAGATCGCGAACAGAAGAATTCGTAACTTTGTTGGGGGGGGAGGATTTGTTGGTTAATTGTCAGTTTGGCTTCAGGCCCCACACATCTACGTCCGATGCTATTTATTATTATCTCGAGAATGCGTACAACTTCATTAACGAAAAACAGGTCGTCGCGACCATGTTTTGTGATTTGGCGAAGGCATTTGACTGCGTTCCGCACTCGCTTCTTCTCCATAAGCTCGAATATTATGGGTTCCGGGGAGGAGCGAATGACTGGTTGAGATCTTATTTGCTTGGGCGTACCCAATATGTTAGTCTGGGCTTTGTGACGGGTTGTGTGGAGTCTGGGGTCAGGGATGTTATATGTGGTGTGCCGCAGGGTTCGGTTTTGGGTCCGACGCTTTTTCTCTTATTTATTAACGATCTTGCACTGTTGGACACCAGGGCTCACATTGCATTGTTTGCCGATGATACATCATTAGCTTGGCATGCTGCGGACCCGCGATCTCTGGAGGGCCTGATGAACGACGAGATTCCGATTTTTCAGAATTGGTTTAATGCTAATGGAATTACCCTAAATTTGAGTAAAACACAACTATTAATTCACAAACACAATTATGTAAGTGTGAATATTGAGATTGGTGGCATCACTTTAGAGCCTGTGAACTCCGTGAAGTTCCTTTGTCTGATTGTGGAGCCAGGCCCTTGTTGGACCGGACATGTTCGTCGCCTTTCGTGTAAGCTCTCATCTGCTTGTTATGCGATTGGAGTGGTGCGTCGTAACCTGGGAGAGTTCACGGCTAGGACTGTATATTTTTCATTGTTTGAGTCTCGTCTACGGTATTGTATAGCATTTTGGGGACTCACGACCGCTGGGAATCTTCTTTCGATTTTTAGGTTTCAGAAGCGGGCGGTGCGGCTCTTGTGCGGGGCGGCAGCGGACGCCCACTGTCGGCCGTTGTATGCGGATAGTGGAATCATGACGGTTTATTCATTGTTATTATACGAATCATTGTCTATCATCTTTAAAAAGCAAAGTAATATCCAGCATAGGTCTGATATTCATTCGTATGATACACGCGGCAACCAACTTCTAAATTTACCAAAGCCCGCGACAAGTGCGAGTCGCGATTCAATAGTTTATATGGGCTTGCAGTATTTCAACATACTGCCACTGAACATTAGGCAGTCTTCAAGCTTAAAACAGTTTCAGAGAAAATTAAAGGTGCTGCTCCTCGGGCAGGTTTTGTACTCGCTGGATGGGTTCCTTGCGGGTTGACGTTGGAATCCCTTGCTTTTATTTTTAAATTTTTTTTATTTTAAATATTGCTTTGATCATGTATTTTTTATTAGGTGGCATGTATTTGTTTGTTTTGGCAACCTAATCATTTATTATTACGTGTTTATACTGTAATTGTATGTGTATATTGCTTACTGTCCACGCACTGTATGTGCTTATTGACAATAAATCTATTCTATTCTATTCTATTCTATGTCCAGAAAATGCCGAATAAAAACATTTCTAATCCATTTAGTAGGTTATGAAATGGTGCTCGAATTTATCAACATTTTTCAACTTTATTAAATCCTAGTGACGGAGAAAATCAAAACAAATTAAATTCGTTTTACGGTGTGTTATAATAATATATTAGTAACAAATTAAATTTATCAATCTAAATTAAAAACAACATTCAAAATCTAGAATTATTATTTAGGATAACACTACAATTTCATTCTAATGTAAACTCTCTCCAAATAAACAAGATCCCAATATTTTGGGGCGCTCCTTATATAATACCAAAGAAAGAACATAGTCCAACCATAAAATGTCGAGACTGAGAAAAAACAAAAATAAATAATTAAATTCTTAAGTATTTAGCAGCACTACAGGTTTAATGGCTCTTGGCTTTGAGTTCTGCCACTCTTCTTTGTTATTTGCTTCTATTTTTTGCCTCTTCTTTCCGATCTGTAACTCCTACCTTCTCCACATCTTTCTCTTACCGATTTTTCCTCCCTTATGTTCTTCTTCTTCTTTTCCGTCCTTCTATTCCCATTAAAACTTTTTAACCCATCTCTCGTAAGACATTGGCTGTGATCCAACCATTGGATTCCAATCCAACTTGGACAATACTTGATTTGTTGAACAGCTCTTCTATTTCTTTCTTCTAAAATTCCCGTCTTCTTTAATCCCTCCATAAATTCTCCTTTAGACTTTAATTTTCTACATTTCAAGTTTATTTTCAGCCCTTTTATTTATTATCCATGTTTCACTAGTATAATTAACGAAGAGCCTTCATATTATTTGATATAATATAATTCTTGAAGCTCTGAATACATTTTTTGTTTATTTTTGTTTATATTACTGCAGCTCTAGTTTCTGCTCTCTTGCAACAATATAAACATTCTTTCTAATTCCTTCTTGCATTAGGCCATAGGCAAGCTAGACACTGATTTCTTTTAAATTGCTTCCTTTAAGAAGTTGAAGAGAATTGCAGTAACTTATTCGAAGTAATTCTCTTTGGATTCAATAGGCTTTTGCATCCATTTAAAGGGGATCCATATGGTTATTTCAAATTATTTCAATGTTTGACCCAAGCTCTTTTAACAGTTTTTAGTGTTTGCATAAAACGTAAATATTACAGAACAAGCTTGATGTCCATGATACCTGTTGGTTAAATAATGAAGTAAGAAGCTCAGTGTACGTCCATACAACCACTTAAGGGCATTATATTGACTTGTAATTTAACGAATTACGAGTAACCGCTTTTAATTACTAAATAAGTCTCTAATGATACGCTGAAATTGTAAAAGAAATTCACGACGAGGAATGAATTCATTGTTATAGAAACAAGATTAAAATTGTTCGATTTTTTAATGGAATTTTTCGAGTTTTTTTTTCTTATTTGCACCGAATTCTTCTATCTTCCAATCAACACTTTTAACTCTTTCTTTAGAGTCGATTGAATACAGTTGGTTTTATTATCAACTCCACTTATGATATTTGTATTAGTATTTCAATTCCATTTTTCTTCTTCGTTCAGTGAGAATGTAACATATTCTTGCAAAATTTGGTTTTTCATAAATATACCTTCAAAATTAAATGAATCATACGATTACTGCTAAGAACTTTCTGATCGAAGCTTAGTAGTGTAAATAGAAATTACTTTTATAGATTTTTGTATTGATAATAATAATAATAATAATAATTATAATAGCTTTATTGTCCAACGGTCATCAACCAATTACAAGACAAACCAAAGATTGCACATACATTGTGCTATGGATTTTTAATTAAAAATAATTTAAAATATTTAAAATAAATGTACAATTATTTGGGATACAGGTGTATATTCAAAATGTTTTTAAATTTAGTGTGTCAGATAATAAACTGGTTTTATTCGAGGGCAATGTGTTGTAGAGGCCTAGGTAAATTCTAGGGGACGAAGATTACATGTAAAACGAGAAAGTTGTGTTTTTTTTGAAATATATATATATTATATATACAGGGCAATCCAAATTAAGTGTTCACCATTGGTAACTTTGTTATTATTAAAGATACAAGATTGTTTAAATTAGCAAACTAGTAGTACTTTTAACGCTCTTTAATATGGAAGAATTAAAAAAAAAAAGAGCAGCGCGTTTTCGAGTTTTCCCGAAAAATATGTTTTTTTCAAATGGAAACCCCTGTATATTATATCATTTTCTGTTAGAAATTCAATTTTTAAACAAAAAATCTTATAAGAAATTTTTTACTGGGATTAAAAATACTTGAGTTATAGTGAATAAACAAAAACAGCTAAGTCAAGTGCATTTCTATGTTTCTATGATAACGACGTTAATTCTTTCTAGTAAACGTCAAATATTAGTAGAGTTTTATTAGTCTTTCACTCATAAATTTCATTTTGCTAGTTATTATTTTGACAAAAAAATGATTTTTACCCATGCAGAAAAGTGTGATATGTTAGAATCTTATTTAGTGTGCAGAAAATCCTCTAGGAGGGCAAAAGAACACTACGCTGAATTATATCCACTCTGAACACAACCAAATGAGCAATTTTTTCTGAGACTGTACCGAAAATTTAGAGGCAATGAGAGTGTTTTTGCCAAAACAAGAACAAGAAGGACTTTTATAATAAGCGAGGCCACGGAAATTCTAGTTCTTGCATATTTTGAGGCCAACCGTGAGAATTCCATACTAGATATTATCAAGGAATCTGATTTGAGTCACGGTACTGTGCATAGGATTCTGAAGAAACACAAATTCATTCCTTATAAGTACAAACCAGTTCAAGTTTTCTTGCCAGGGGATCCAGAGAGAAGAATGTTTTTTTGCCACTGGTATCTTAACTTTTGTCGCCAAAATGTAAACAACTTTCGTTATATTTTATGGACCGATGAATCAAATTTCTCAAATTCTGGGATGTACAATACAAAAAATCATCATTACTGGTCAAAGGAAAATCTTCTTTTAGTACATCCAAGACGCCCGCAAGTCCGTTACAGTTTTAATGTTTGGTGCGGTTTAATTGATTCAAGGATTGTTGGTCCTTTCTTTTATGAGGGCACTCTAACTGGTGAAAGGTACATAGAATTTTTGACTGAAATTTTGAATAATTTCTTAGACGATATTGATCTCATAAGTAGACAGAATCTGCATTTTCAGCAGGATGGCGCACCTGCGCACAACTACAGAGGTACTCATCAAATTTTAAATACTATTTTTAACAATTCATGAATAGGAACAAATGGTCCTATTCAGTGGCCTCCCCGATCGCCAGATTTAACACCGCTTGATTTTTTTTTATGGGGTTATTTAAAGACAGAGATTTATAAGCAAAGGTACGAAAACGTAAACGCCCTAAAAATTGCAGTTAGTGAAAAGATAAACCAAATAGATGGTAGGACCATACTAAAAGCAGTTCGACAAGTTCAGAAACGTGTTCAAAAATGTATTGAACAACAAGGTGGTATTTTTGAACATCTTCTATGAAAAAATCAGTGATTTTTATTTTCTTTTAATGATATGTTTATGTATAAAATAAAGTTTATAAAAATTATTTAGCTGTTTTTGTTTATACATTATAACTCAAGTGTTTTTAATCCCAGTAAAAAAGTTCTTATAAGATTTTTTGTTTAAAAATTGAATTTCTAACAGAAAACGATATAATATACAGGCGTTTCCATTTGAAAAAAACATATTTTTCGGGAAAACTCGAAAACGCGCTGCTCCCTTTTTTTTAATTCTTCCATCTTAAAGAGCGTTAAAAGTACTACTAGTTTGCTAATTTAAACAATCTTGTATCTTTAATAATAACAAAGTTACCAATGGGGAACACTTAATTTGGATTGCCCTGTATAGTTAATTTAGTTCGGGTTGTTTTTGATAGTGTTCATTTGTTGTTGGTATTTTATATTTAATTCCCGATATTTCTTTGAGATTGTTATTCTCGTAATTTTGATATAGAATTTGATTAAACAACTTTTTCTCGTAAAAGTGTCTCCACAAAATTTTTTGTAAGTATTTAAAATTTTTATGTCGACATAAATCATAAATCATAAATTATAATACATATATATAAAATTATTTTTATAATTATAGTTCTATTGTTTTGGAACAAGTAGGTAATAGTTGAATATTAAAAATATAGATAATTCAACTGATATTAAAAGTCTTCGTTATATTTTTTTATAGAGATAAATTTTGTTCGATTGAGTTCAGTTTTTTTTTGGCTGTGTCGTTGTGCACATGCGTAAATTTGTTCGTGGTTCAGTATCTGTATGTTTATATACAGTGTGGTCTTCTTTGAAGAATTTAATATAAAGTTTGATTATTTTAGTTAAGTTTGATCGGAGTCAATAAAGAGGAAGTTTTCCATTCGTTTAGCTGTCAATACAATGAATGTTTTTACCTCATATATTTTTGTATGATACAGTATCTTTATACTTTGTAAAGATAGATTTTTTTTATTTTTTTATTTTTGTATTAAATATTCAGTTTAAATTTTATCCTGTGTTTGATTTTTGTGTTCTGGCCATTACTGCTAATTAATTAAAAATTAATAACTCATAAAATATAAGTAAATAAATTTGTGTGAACTTTTCACTGGCGCCTAGTATATTTCGCAGACACGACTTTCCTTATTGGAACCCGAGAAGTTAGAAGTCTCACATTTGAAAATTCACCGGCTGAGAAACTAGAGAAAACTAGTTGTGGATGTTGGCGCACTAAATTCTCAAACCACTATTTATAGCAGTATAAAAAAACATAAAATAAAGAGATAATTATATCTAAAAATAAACATTAAGAAATATATATACATATATAACACATAAAAAAATGATTTAATCTTAGTCTTTTTGTTCTCTATGCTATAGCATTGAAACAAAGTGTTCATAAAACGCCTCAGCAATTCGGCACATGGTCACGAACGGAGAGCCCTGCAACAAGTTGGCCCTAGAAAAAGGTAAAGCAAGAGGAGAGGAGAGGAGAAAAAGGTAAAGCAAGAGGAGAGGAACGTGAAAGTTGATAGAGGAAAGTAACTAGGGACAATCAATGGTACCACGAACAATCTTCCACCAAAATCTCGCTCCCAGAGTATCTCGTCGATGGGTTAACCATTGTAAACCATGTCTTCCAAGTAGCAAATTGTAGTCCGTATTTTGCTCGGGATAGATGCCATCAATTTTAAATGATAAATACTTTAAAAAAGGACGTTGTATCTTTTCAATGGATAACTGAAGATAAATATAATGAGGCGACCAAAAAGGAGAAGCATACTCTAACTTACTGAGGACAAAACTATAGTACATAGTTCTGAATAAAGACATAGAAGAGAAGAGCTTGCAGGTACGCAGAACAAAACTTACTGTCTTCGAAGCAGCGACACACATGTTATTCATATGTGGCACAAAAGTTAAGCGGGAGTCGAACAAAACACCAAAGTCCTTTATGTTTTCAACCTTATTAAGCACTGAATCATCTATAAAATAATGATAATCCACCTGAATGTTTATCGCTTCAGATGGTTCTTTTAACTAAGACGACTTTCATGACTCAGATAAGTATGTCTTACTTAACAAAGATTTTACAAATTCATATCAATTAGTAATGAAAAACACTCTAAAAATATAAATGTTATTACTAACGAAAAACAGAAAAGATGTTTAGTAATAAAGAACCCTCAATCTCCTAAATTATACTCACTGATTAAATTACATAAACAAAACTATTCCATCAAACCAGTTTTTCTTATGTTAACGCATATATTAAAATATCTAAAATATTTATTGATATTGTTATTAAATATACTAACTTTAAGCTACAGCGCAGTATAAAAAATGCATACAAATTAGTTCATAAAATCAACAATACATACTTCAATACCTCATAATACAAAACCGGTATCATTTGAAGTTAAAAATTTATTTCCGAGCTTCCCCTCAGCTGAAACCATTAGTGTAATTGAATATTTACTTATAGCTAAGAACACTAACCCGGTAATTAAAGATTAAATCTTAGATTTGTTAAATATTGTTATAAAGACTAATAATGGGTAACCTCTTAAGTCCATTACTGTCAGAAATTTTCATGAACCGTTTTGAATCCACCATTTCGAACAATCTCCTGGGAATTCCATTCATAAAAATTTTGAATTTACGATGGAACAAGAAGTAAACAATACCATTAATTTTTTGGGTCTAACTATTTTGTCAACACACCCCATACAACACCAATTAGCATGTTTCCAGGGTTTCTTACATAGATTAATCAATTAATCAATTATCCACTATCCAAAGAAAATTGTGAAAAAGAACTGAATCTAATCAAACTAAATCAATAACGGCTATTGAAAAACTTCAATTGAAATATGCTTACAAGGTTTTCAAAACAAATAATAATTTATCCAAACACATTAAAAACAATAAAGATAGAACAGATAAAGATATAAAATCTGAAGCTAACGAAGATATATTTTGGTTATGCAGGAAGAACGTGTATTTCTAAACTTTGTTCTTCGTTTAAAAATATAAAACAATATTCAATTTTTGCCGATCATCTATTAGTAGAAGACCGAACATTCAATAATGACTTTCAAATTCTACATTTAGAAAATAAAGGCACCAACTTAAATTTACTAAATTAATAAATTAAAATAATCACAAATTTTACTTAACGATCAACTAGTTTTAAATAACTCTTCTTAGATTTATTCATTTAAAACAACATTAATAGAAATGCGCATTTATTTTATTAAAAAAAAATTATTTGTAAACACGTTTAATACTCAATAGCATACCAGTAAGGGATGACCAGATGGGCCACACATTCTTACTGAAATATTTGTGTAAATTCTCACAATGTAAAATAATATTAACCTTTTTCATTTTATTTTTTTATGTATACCGATGATAGTTTGTAACGTGCTCTACTAAATACCTGTTGAAGCCACTGTGCCGACGAAACAATTGTCATTCTACGAACAAATATTACTAAAGCGAAGATTTTAGCAATTAGTTTTGTTTCTATTTTAGATTCTTTTAACATTTAATAACTCTTAAATCGTGACCACAAGTTCATTCATAATCGCAAGAGTCTAAGGACTTCCTTTAGTGTCAATATTTATAATATAAATAACTTATGTGGCTTTTACTTGATGAAATTGTAAAATTAAATAAGAAACACAATTATGTAATTTTCATAAATATTTATTATACAATTGTTTCACCAACACTGTGGCGTCTTCAAACTCAGTCTGTAGAACCCACAATGTTTATATATTATATTCCTATAATTAAATTTGAAACTACTGTTTGGCAACCATTAGCTTAGTTACTTATCAATACCTCCCGCGAAAAACTAGTTAGGCATATAACTTGAAAAGAAAATATGAAGATAAATTCGAAATTTTTTTCTTAAAATACTCATAACCTATCCGTTCTCTATGACTAAACTATTTGTTTTCTTTCACTAAAACAGCAACAAAAAATACTGTGCCAAAACTCTTACAGAAATTCAGTAAAGTAAACAGTCTTGAATATACAAATGCTAAAGGGATTTTTGAATGAATGTGACGTACGAAAAGACAATAGTTTTAAACATAAAAGGATGAGATTAAGAATGTGACGAAATCTAATTCTGAAAACAATTATAGTCCAGGCGAATATAAATGGATTTTCTCAATTTCTTAAAAGTATATTACAGTAAAACCTGTGCTAACGGCCACCTGTCTTAAGCGTCCATCTGAGGTAATGGACAGTTGCAAAGTTTCCCGAACTGACAATAAGGAAATTCCCATATACGAAAACCCGTTATTTACGACCACCCTTATAAAACGACCTCCGCCAAATAAACCCAAATTTTTACGACCTATTTTCATCTTTATTGATGGAAATACCCAATATTATTTTGTATTTCTGCGAAGTTGCCCATAATTATGTACTCCCGGTATGTACACGTAATTAAATTAAACTTGTAGAAATGAATGCGATCTCAGTTCCAAACACGATCAAACAGAGATCGCCTTCATTTCTACAAGTTTACACATAATGTGGTCTTTCAGTTACTTGGTTAGTTTAAAATTCTCCGTATGCGAAAGTTTCTTTCAGTTACTTAATTAATTTAAAGTTGTCCTTGTATTCGAAAGTTTCTTAATTAAGTATGTCGTCAGAAAGAAAACGTTTGTCGCTAAAAGACAAAATAAATATAATGGCGGAAAGTGAAAAATACCGAAAAGTTATCCGAAAAATATGAGGTTGGAGAAACACAAATTAACGATATTATGAAAAATAAAGGTCAATTAAAAAAGATGGTTGGGGAAGGTGTTAAATTCTAGCAAAAACGAAAATTTCCGATGTCGGAAGGATTAGCAGTCAATCAAGTCGTCTACAATTGATTTTGCAAAGCTAGAACAAGCCGTTACTTAAACAAGAAGTACTGGTGCCAGCAAGCTGTTCAAAGATGAAAATTTCGCAGCATCAAATGGATGGTTGAAAAGTTTCTGCCGGCGACACAGTATAACCCAAACAGTATAAATCAATTTGTGTGAGTCCGCAGAGGTTAATTTGGACGATACAGAGGAATGGTAAATCAAGTTACCGTTGATTTTACAGAATTATTCTCCTCGATATTTCTATAATGCCGACGAAACAGGTCTATACGAGTACTACCGCGCCATGCCAAATAAGACATTTGAATGAAAAAATGAGAATTGAGCTAGGAAGAAGATAACAAAATAACGTTTGACTATTTTACTTTGTGCAAATATGGAAGGTGATGAAGAAGTATACAATTCCAATTAATAATTGGAAAAAGTAAAAATCCTCACTGCTTTAAGGGTAATGGTAATCATGTTGAAAAATTACTCTTATAATGGGTTGAAAAAGGCTTGAATGACCAGAAATTATGGCAAAATGGCTACCTAAATTTGACAATAAAATAGAAAATTGCTTCTTTTCTTGGATAATGCCAAGTCACATTCTAAAGTTCCATTAGAAAATTTTCTTCCTGCCGCCAAACACCACTTTGCATTGTCAGCCCTTAGCTCAAGGAATAATTCAGAATTTCAAACTGATTTACCGAAATTTTTTGATTCAAAGGCTTCCAACGTTCAGTGAATGTGATTTTGAAAATTCTGAAAAAAAAAACATAAATTTAGGCAATGCATTTATATGGATTACAGCTGCTTGGAGAAGGTATCTCCTGCTACAGTTAAGAAATGTTTTTTCGAGGCCGGATTCTCTGATGTTATCCAAGAATATACAAGTTTTGATAAAGAAGACGAAATATCCCTTGACCAACTCTTTCCTACAGTTCGTAACGAAATTCTCGATTTAAATGAATTTGCTTGTGTTGATAGTCACCTGCCTACAGAGAGTCCTAACTTCGGTATTACGGAAATTTTCGATGAATTTTACAATAATGATGAAGAACATAACTCTGATAATAGTGATGAGGACGAATGTGAAACTCCAAATTCTACTTTATCTAGCATGAGCAAAGTGTGTACAAAATTAAGAGGCATAGAGAATAATTGATTGTGCAATAACAATAATGAAACTTTTATGGACGTTTCTCGAATTTTACTTACATGTGAAGCTGTAGTTTTTAAATCCAAGCTAAAAAATCTAAAGCAAACAAAGATTGAACCATACTTTAAAAAACTATTAATTATTACAATTTTTTTCCTATCAATATGTTGTAATAATATGTATAAGTAATGAACATATGTATTATCTATAATATGTATACGTATATTATTTATAATATGTACCTAGTCATGTTTGGACATATTACATACATTAAAATAGTTTTAGTTTTTCGTATACATATGTGTATTTATACAGGTTGTCCCGTATCGTTATGTTCAAAGTTTAGGAGTGTAAAGTAGACTTCATTTCAAGTAACAAAAACGCAAAACTTATATATCCATTTTTATTTGTTTCAAAATTACAGATCTATGAATGTGATTGTCAGATTATGAAAAAAAAATGTAATCCTAAAGTCAATAAAAACTGATTTTATTTAAAAAAGTTATACGGTTCAATAACAGGCCTATGATTGTTAACGTCGCATAATACAATGTTATCCTAAAATAAATAAACACGTGTCGCAGTGCATACAGTAATTTCTTGGAGATCTACAAAAAAGAGTACTGGAAATTGATTTATGATAAAGAAGGTTCTTACTTATTTCGTAAGTGCTGAACCATGAATATCATTCAATAAACAAATGTTCAGATGACTGTTAACGTTGCATTTTTTAATAAAAGATTACATTACGTTTCAGTTAATACAACAGCTTATTAGTGATTGGACACGTTTTCTTTATTCAAAATGCTTTACCGATTTTCTTCTCAAGAGTATGCGAACATGCATTTTGTGTATAGCTACTGTAACGACAATGCACGTCAAGCAGTTATTGAATTCCGACATCGGTTTCCCGATAGGCGCATTCCTCATTACAGAACGTTTCTGAAAGTACACAGACAATTTCGGGAATGCGGACTGCGTGATTATCTTTTCGACCGAGGAGTAAATTTGCCAGCAGACTTAGAGGAAGAAGCAATACCTATTGTTACAAGGGATCCAACTCTCAGTGTACGCCGAATCGCTAGACAACTAGGAGTGCCACGAACGACAGTTTGGCGAATTTTAAAGCGTGAGGGCTTATATCCATATCACTATCGCAGGGGACACGGTTTGCTTGAGGCAGACCACTATGCTCGTCTAGTTTATTCTACCTGGATATTAAGACAGTCACGGCTTTATTTTAATTTCTGCAGAACAGTCCTCTGGACAGATGAATCTACGTTCACGAGAAGTGGTGTTCCAAATCTGACAAACCTGCACAGGTGGTCATTAGAAAATCCCAAAGCTATACGCCCATCTAAATTTCAACATGAATTTTCTATTAAATTTTGGGCGGCCCTAATCGATGACTTGTTGATTGGTCCTGCCGTTCTTCCTGGGAGGTTAAATGCGAACAATTACCTTCAATTTCTTATTGACGAACTGTCAGGTCTTTTAGAGGATGTCCCACTGAATGTTCGATGAGACATGTGGTTTTACATGGATGGGGCACCACCACATTTCGGAATTGCTGTCCGAAATTGGGTTAACGTCAATTATCCAAGATGGATTGGTTGAGGTGGTCCTGTTGCATGGCCACCCAGATCACCCGATCTTAATCCCCTTGACTTTTATTTATGGGGGTACATGAAAAATTTAGTCTAGGCGCAAGTTTTAAACACAGGAGAAGAGTTGTTGGATCGTATTCACCTGGCTGCCGAGCAAATGAGACAAAACAAGTGTGAAATTCGGATAAGTACTTCTTCTGTTGGCTTACGGGCTCAAGCCTGCATTCAACAAGGAGGTGGACAATAAAATCAGTTTTTATTGACTTTTGGATTACATTTTTTTTCATGATCTGACAATCACATTCATAGATATGTAACTTTGAAACAAATTAAAATGGATATACAAGTTTTGCGTTTTTGTTACTTTGAACGAAGTCTACTTTACACTCCTAAAATTTGAACATAACGATACGGGACACTTGTACAGTATTTACTTTAATTAATAAAATAAGTAAAGAAATCTTAAAATACAATTATGTATTCTATTTGTAAGACGAAAAACTTGACAATTACGGCCACCTTTATATAACGACCAATATTGTTTCTTTTTTTTTTGTGGCCGTTATTGACAGGTTTTACTGTACATACGTACCTTACTTTTTTTAATTTTGATTAAGCAAACAATATATAAAATTATACGAAATAATTGCCCTATTATTCTATAAAACAAATAAAATTTATTATATTTTTGTTTCAATTATTTCAGAGTTTCACTCATCTCTTAACAAATTGCAATATGATTCAATGTACCTAGAATCTTATAAAATTAATAAAATAAAGTTTTAACAAAATTGTGTTTATAATGCAAGGCGCCAATTACTATTGTAAAGTAAGTACAAACATTTTCTATTCTGTTGAGATAAGAAATAACAAATTTTACACAACAAAGTTCACCGATCCAAAACCTTCTGGAAATCAACGGATAATAATGCGGAACAGAAAAAATATACCTCACTGTGGCCGCAATAAATAACATGTCTACCACTTCATTAGTTCCAGTAATTCATAACCTCCCGAGATTTTACTATCCACCACCTGACGAAATACAACGCATTAGGATGATTTCCTTCAAGTCCCTACCCAAGAAACATGTACCGTAATGTGAACAAAAAATGCGGTTATTCTTACCCCGTGACCTTTTTTTAACTATGAATAATATCTCTTCCCGGTTTATTTACAGTTAGGTTACTTCCTGAATGTGATTTTTATATTTATTGAGTATCGATATTTTAATACACTAGTATCTTTTAAAAAGGATCTTGAGGTGGGACAATAAATAAATTATAAGGGAACCTTAGTTTAAAAGAAATCCTTCATAGCAAAAAAGTATATGATAATGTTTTTAAGACATGGTATTATTCTTATTACACCATAGGTTTTCTTTTGATCTTCCGCTGGTTTATGTATACATTTTTTATGTTTATTCAATGTTCAAATATACCGAAACATATTACTACTTGAAATTGTAAAGGAGGAATCTAGGAAATTTCGTATTAAACACTTCTTTTGACAAAAAAATAATTTTCCTACACACAACTCAAATTGAGAAATTTAATTTATATTACAAAACTTTTAAATACGTCAAAGACATTACCCGAATAATTTTTGTTTAAGAACATGCTGAACCAAACATCTGCGCAGAGCCACACATGTGCAGACAACATATGCAAACGAACATATTGTTAATATATAGATAAAATGAAAGTTTTGAATTAATAAATTTGTAGGCGCCACAATCTTATAATTAAAAAATATCTTTTTGTTGTATTTATTCAATTCAAAGGAAAGCAAAAACTTTTTCCTAGATCATTAAACAGTTATGTTATAACAGGGACCAGACATAAGAGGCCGAAATTACGATGGACCATATAAATAATCTATAACATCGCTAAGTACAACACGCAGTTATTGAATAGCACTATTTATTTGGTTAACCGCATATCTGTTTTTCGTCGTTGAATTATGACGTAATTACTTAAATATTGCGGATAAATTCCTTTCTTCATGGGCGTAGATAGAAGCTGGAGGAGTTTTTATAATTTATTTTATTTATTAGTTTATATATCGTAAGATAAATAAAGTACGGTGAGTTAGTTTCCTTTTTCCATTGTTTTACTTGTTAATTACATACTTCGTAATTTTTGTATTAGATCCTGTTTAATATCGTTTCATGGAATCTACTTCTCCCAGTTATGTTGACGTAAGTATTCAGTGAATTTCGTTAAGTTTCAATAACTGCTCATACATTTTTAATTTTCATTTATTTAGAGAATATGGTTTAAGTTACTTTTTCAGATATGATATGGAACGACATCGACAATGGCATCGCGAAAAAATGGCGAGTTGGATTACGGGTCAAACTGATTGTATGTCCATTGTCAGTGATTCCGAAATTTATTACAAAGTCTGTAAAATATCGTTAATAAATTCCAAGAAATCGCACGTAAAACGTCACTTAGCATCGCAAACACATACACAGAAATTACACCCGTTGGAATCTGACAATTTTAACGAAGAACTCTGTGAAACTTTAATGGCGGCAAATATTCCATTAAATAAACTTAACAATTCCACCTTCTAAACATTTCTTCAAAAATATACTGGCCGAAATGTTCCTGGTGAATCCACCTTACGCAAATATTATATTTCTAAGTGCTACACGAAAGCAGTAGAACGCATTAGAAGCCATCTTTCAAATCAGTATCTATGGTTAAGTGACGAAACTGTTGATATATTAGGACGC
Source organism: Melolontha melolontha (assembly GCA_935421215.2). Taxonomy (NCBI): domain Eukaryota; kingdom Metazoa; phylum Arthropoda; class Insecta; order Coleoptera; family Scarabaeidae; genus Melolontha; species Melolontha melolontha. The sequence continues at coordinate 157,547,698 of OW285237.1, read as the reverse complement.
TGTGTAGTAAATGTTGTGGCTAGTGTACTACATCCAACTATTCCAAATAACGCATATGTAATAGCAACAAAAGTTATAAATACAGTTGTTGCGGAAACACTAGCTAAAACCATTTACGAAAATATACACACCAAAAGCTTCATTCGGACCACAGGTACAAATAAAATTTCGATAGTTTACAAAATTTCGTTACACGTTTAAATGACGATGCTGGAAGTATTTCCAGTCCAACTTTGAACACTTTGGAAATTTGCCAAAACGAATCACTTATTTTGAAAATCAAAATCTCGAATTGAATGCTGGATTAACCCCATTACATGTGGCTATTAATAATTTAAAGAATATTCCGAGTGACTTCGGATGTGACGTTCGGCAAGAGTTAGATGCAGTTTTTAATAGAAATCCAGATTTAATAACATTGCGGCAATTGTATATGGGGCAATGCCTCAAAATCTAAGTGTTGAATACGCTGAAATAAAAGAATATTTCCAGTATGCACCTATAACCAGTTGCGATGTAGAAAGGACGTTTTCTATCTACAAGGATGTATTTAATTCAAAGAGAATAAATTTTACAGAAGAGAACCTTGAGAAAGTATTGCTAGTTTACTCAACTTGAACAACAAAAACTTATCAAATAAAAATGTATTTGGTATTTTATAGATCACCACCCGTTTGTTTTCCAATTATATAAATAAAATTAAAAACTTTAAAAATATAAATTTTCAATAGTACGCCTGTGGGCGATGAGTCATCACTCTCTATTGTCTGGTCCCTAGATAACTGATGACAACCAACTTAATATCTACATACAATCTTATTTATGAGAATATTTTAGACTAAGCATTTCAAAAATATTCATAAATTTTATTTCTTCTAGCACAGGTTTTCTTATTTTTATAACACCAGAAGTTCTATTGTATGATTTTAGTAAAGGTTTTGATACTGTGTCCCATCAAATATTATTGGACAAATTGCATTATTATAGCGAAAGAGGAAATGCACATAAGCTAATGGAGCCCTACTTGCAATGAAGAGTGCAAACGGTATAATGAAAGAACTCGGATGTGAAAATTGATGAAATCGATGCTGGACCAAAATATTATCTCTAACTTATGCAAATTGTTTGCTTAAAAATATTGCTAATAGTACGATCTACTTATACGTTGACGATATCTCAATTTTAGTGAAACGGCAGCAAGAGGAATATTAAAGAAGCAGAATAATTGTTTATTATATTATTATAACTATTTGAGCTAAATAAATTGAAATTAGACGTCGAGGAAAGACAAGCCATTGCTTTTTCATGTAAATATATAAATATTTCGATATCAGTAAGACCTACTTTTACATGTTGCAATTTGTGCATGACCAAGTTATTATGGCAAATGATGAATACGATCTTGGATGCATGGCACAGGCACTACAGAAAGAATATAATGAAGTCTAGAAATAAATATAAAGAAGACCAAATATCTTGCTATAGCAACCAACCCTCAAACGTCCAATTAGAAAACGACGAGATTGTTAACTGCATCGAATATGCATACCTAGGAGTGCACTTTAACTCAATAAGGAAAGACGACAAACTAATATAGCAAACAAGAAGAATGGTTCATTGCCTGAATGGGATATTTCGGAGTCATGACAATGGAAAATGGAGGAAGTTCACAATTTAAGAAACTCTTATTAAAAGCAGTCTGTTTCATGATGTGGAAATGTGACAAATCATAAGTGTTGAGGATACATTTACTATCCTTTTGTAATATTTTAATTTCAAACATATTTTCTTTTTAAATATAAGTAAATAGAATTGAAACATAAACATTTCCAATTTATAAAATATTTAGCTTGCATTTTCAAGTTTAAACCACTGTATAACATACTTTTATTAGTACATTATGAAAACGTTCGTTAAATTCTAAGAAAGTGATATTCTTTACATTTGAAAATCTGTTTGTTACCTAGGGTTATTTAATAATCGGCATTTTTTCGAAATTTATTTATTACTTTATACATCAGACCGTTTGTTTATTACCTATGGTTATTAGTGAAAGATTTCAATAGACTCTTAATGACACCCGTTGTTAACGAAATATGTATATAATAGGCTCACGATTTCTAAAAATGTATGTACCATAAAAATACATTAATCAACAAAGTGTACTTTGGATATTCATTGTTAAGATCCCGTTTCTTAGATATGTATAATAAATTTTATTACTCTAACAAGGGACGATCCGAAACTACATACTTAGGTTTATGACACCTACTAATACTTAATTAGTAAGGATATTTTATTATTTATTAGTTAAGATTAGAATTTTAAGACTTTATCGTAAACCTGGCATTGTTGCTGTAGGTATAATTTCTACGAAATAACACAAACAAATTTCCCTTAATGACGCCAAACTATATAATATTCAACCAATGCGATTTTAATATGTAATAGTTAGGCGTAAGTAGGTAAAAATATACCACTTGGGGTAGTGGTATATTTGTACGTACTTGAAAAACAGTACAGAATAGATCAGTATGAACTCAAACATAGTATCAACTTAACATCAATACAAGATACACAGTCTTCTTCGTAACGTCATAAGAATCATACTTTAACAAGAGACAACTTATTCCAACGTTTCGCGGAAAATTGTGAAATAAAATAAATTACGCTATGTAAATCGTTTTACTGTTTCTCAAAATACCCCTCTTTAGGATATATATACTTCTGCATCCTATAAAACCAATCTTCAAAACACTTTTTCCATTCTGAGCTAGGTATCTCCAAAACCAGTGATTTAAATTCTTCAACAGCCTCTTCAGGCGATGAAAACCGCTTTCCACGCATTTTATTTTTGGTGTTTCGGAATACCAAGAAGTCATTGGGTGCTAAATTAGGCGAATATTGGCAATGAGTCATGAATTCGATGTTCCTCTTGGCCAAAAACTCGACAGTTTGTCGTGCTGTGAAAACGCTTGCATTGTCATGATGAACAATAATTCGTCGGTTTATGTTGTTTTTTCTGACTTCATCGATAACTTCCGGCAAAACAAATTGACGTATACCAGTCAGCATTAACTTTTCGTTTATTCTCTAATGCAACAATTGCAACATGACCCGTTTTTTCCGAACAAAGAAGCAATCATTCTTTTCGAAACGCTTCATGACCACACCACTTTTGTTGTTTTAGGTTCATTTTGAAACACCCGTACAATCTGTTGCGGTTTAGTTTCAGGCTAGTATGAATATATCCAGGATTTATCTCCTGTTACAATATCATATACAGAATTTGAACGACTACAATCAAATTTTGTTAACATTTCCTTGCAACACTTGACACGTGCCTGTTTTGCTCGTCTTTTAAATTTTGAGAGATCCAACGACTGGAAAGCTTCCTGACATGTAAGTGATCTTGCAAAATCGTATGTATTTGTTTCACCACAATGCCTAAGGACGCCTCTATCTCACTGTATGTCACATGTCGATCTGATCAAATCATTTCACGCTCAGCATTGATATTTTTCGCAACAACAGAGGCGCATGGACGTCCTTCACGAAGATCGTCACCAAACGTTGGTTTTCCTCGCTTGAATTCTGCGAAAAATATGTAAACGATAGTTTTAGATGGTGCTTCATTCCCAAATACCGAACTAAGCTTTTCCACACGTTGCTTTGGTGTCAAACTGTATTGAAAATCGTCAAAAATCATGACTCGAAAATCACGATTCAAAATTTACATTTTTGACACAACTATTACTTTGTTAAATTCTGTTGAGACAAAACTGTTCGGTTTTAAATAGAACTGTCAACTGAATTATAGGTTAAAAATGTCAAATTTTACGAATATGATAATTGTGGAATGCTGGCAATTCAAGGAGTACTTGATTCCGCGAATTTTAGCAGTATCCCTCGTACTCAGATATTTAGCGGAGGTCGCATAAAAAATATAAGTATTATTTACACTAACTGGAAAATGATATTTCCTTTTGTTGCTAAAATCAGCATTGTTTCCCTATTCGAAATCACACAACGAATAGAATTTCTAATGAATTTTATGAACGTTTATTTTTTCAGTTATCAAACACAACACTTACTTACGACTGTATTGTAAATTTTGCTTAGATTACAGTTGTTGGGAATTTTGACGTCAGCTAGAAACATATTAATGATTGTTACGTCTGGCTTGTTGTCGAGGAAACACAAATACTTGAGAATTTTTAGACGAGCCTAATACTAACTCGTTTGATTAAAACCCCATTTCAAAAAATACTAATTCCAAGTATTGAAAGGTCTTTAATCAGATACTGATATTCGCAATTGAATCAACAATAAACAAGAAAATTTTCTCATGGGCGGAATGAAGAAATGGATTCAGCGTTTGGGTACTAAATTGTTATTATGTGGAAAAATAATTATGCAAAGTGTTAGTAAAATAAACTTACATAATTTCGAGACTGACTTCATTATTTTGTCTTTTCTTCTTCCTATTTTATAGAGTTGGAGACCTTATGTATCAATCTGCCCTCGTATAATATTCTTCATGAGCTATCGCATGGCTAAAGCGATGTCACGCTGTATAACAAAAAAAAAACGTTAACGTACGGTAATTACAATTAAACCCATGTATATGACTTAGTATACCTTAAAATAATGCATTCGAAATAATATATTAATTGTACCCAGATGACTCCAAGTTATTTTAAAATAAGAAAAAGGAATCAATCAACTGTGAACATTTCTCAAGAGTGAGCGTAAAACAAATAAAACAACTTCACTTGTTCCTTTTGTTGTAGTAAAAAAAGAATAACATTTTTTTTGATTTTACCGTACCGTAACACCTTCTTTGTCTTAATAATACGTATAAGTATTTGTGTATGTCTGTTATGTTTGTGAATATGATTGAAATGGAACCCATTTTCTTTTCAACCCATCAAGAGGTCCCGTTAACTAACCACGTTTCCAATCGACCAATTCCGTAGTCGCTTTTTCGATCGTTTAAAGTCTTTCAGTGGTTGACCTGTGTTAGTTCCCCTGTGTACACCAAATAACGGGCCTTAAAAATGTAGTCTACATTTTGGTCAACGACCCTCGAGAACTAATGTAATTCGATCTTATTATAAGAGTAAATTGATATTTTTCGATTAAAAAAAGAACTTACAAAAAAAATAAGAAGAGACTGAAATTTAAAGCGAGGTTATCAGTCCTTTTCGTTTCCTATATTTTTCTAAATGCCTACAAACTATTCATAAAATTCAGCGATTTGCAAATCACAATAACATTTTGCAGATGTTCAAATCTGTGCATGTAGGGCAAGAAATCATAATAGAATCATACTTTTTATTATTTTTTGTTCATAAATCGATTGCAAAATCTTCCGCAAAGTCGTTTATTAAACTAGGCTAACTTTTTATTGAACTTTTTGACAGATCGCAATTGTTCACTCTAACATAGGTAACATTATTCGCAATTTTACGAAAGCTTCAGAAATAATTCGTTAAGTTAATAAATTTTCAAATTGTAAAGGGTCTTTGAAATTGAGCGCCATTTTTAAATAAATAAAACCCATAATTTGAATTAATTTTCAAAAACTTTTATTGGTTAATTGTAGTATCATTTGTTACATTTATACACGAAAAATAATATCTAACAAGTGATCACCTCTTGCTGTTTAATAGCTGTTCACTCTTTTGTTAAAATTGTCTATTACATTTCGACATAATTGAGGCTCTATTTCACCAATAACACGAATAATTTTATCCTGTAGTTCAGGAAACGATTGTGGTTTGTTTTTATAGACCTGGCTTTTTACGTAACCCCAAAGAAAATAGTCCAACGTCAAGTTACATCACATAATCTTGGTGGCCAATTAGTATCACCATTTTTTGAAATAATTCTTCCAGGAAATTTTTGTCTTAATAAAGCAATTATTTCATTAGCAAAATGAGGTGTTGTACCGTCCTATTGAAACCATCTATCCCCTAGATCAATATAATTCAGTTTAGGTAACAAAAATTCAGTTAATATCTCACAAAATTGAACACCATTCACTGTTACAACATTACAGGCAGCATTTTGAAAGTAATATGGTTTAATTACACCACCTGACCATAATGCACACCAAACAGTAGCTAATTGAAGATGTGAAGGTCTTTCATGAAACACTTGTGGATTTCCCTCGCCCCAAATTCGGGAATTTTGTTTATTAACTAAACCATCAATGTCAAAATGTGCTTCATCAGAAAAGATGATTTTTTATGAAAAGCCATATGGTTGTTATTTAATAAAACTGACGAATGGCTTTAGTTCCTGTGTTATTTCAACCTTATATGCCCTTAAAGCTAAATCCTTTTGTAAAACAGGCCATGTTGTTGAGTCCAACTTGTTGTGAACATCGACTAAAGGACATTTCAGGTGCTTCAGCAACACTTTCACGAATCAAATAAGTATGCTCTTGTGATCGACCACTACGACTGTATCTTGGTCTTTTTGGATCTTCCACCGAACCGGTCTGTTGAAATTTTCTAATAATTCGACTAATAGTTCTTTCAAATGAACTATAATGTAAACCATAAAATTCACGTAATTTTTTTTAAATATTTTTCACAAAACGCTGATTTTCATAAAATAATTCAACAATTTGAGCCCGTTGTTGTATCGTGTAAGAAGGCATTTTTATAAATGTCATACACCACACTTCGTAAATGTCAAGATACCCGGACGAATTCAATGCGCCATGTATATTTTATTTATTTTTAAAATAAAGCGCTCGATTTGAAAGTCCCATTAAATATGTGTTTACAGCAACAGTTTCAGGGTAAGTATATCCACTATTACGAATTTGTCCGAAATAAGCGAATAAACTACTCAAAAATAAATAAGGAATTTTTACTTTTTTGTATTTTTTAGATAGTATGGGTAAATATTTGTAGTGTATTATATTAGATACTTAATTGTACACAACAATTTAAAATTTTCAAGTATATTTATTCAGAAAAATCGTTAGATTACTAAGAAATGATCAAAAATGAAATAAGCAACATTTTTAACAATAGCTAAAATAAACATCTTTCTGTAACAATTAATTCTAAAATCGTGTATAATGGCCACGGACATCTCTCACAGCTGTACATCTTCGGGGCATACTCATAATGCAATTATTAATGTGTTCTTGTGACACTCTTCTCCAACACAGCGGTAAAATTTCCCGCAAGTGTTGCACGTTAACTGGGGGTGGATTATGTTCGTTGAGCTGTTCTTGAAGTCTGTCCCAAATGTGCTCAATTGGATTCAAGTCGGGAGACGTTGGTGGTAAAGGTAGATGGTTAATATGGAGGTCATTTATTGCTTGCATTACAATTTGTGCACGATGAGGTCTTGCATTATCATCAATAAAAACCATGTTTTCATCCACAGCCTCACAAAAGTCGGCCACATATTGCTGAATAATGTCATCTCTGTATATGTGTTCATTGACATTGTTTTCAAAGAGATGGAGGTTCGTACGACCATTCAAACTAATGCCCGCCCACACCATGACACCACCGCCGCCAAAAGGCACCACAGCTTTCGTAAACTCGCGTCTATAACGGTCTCCTCGAGTTCTCCAGACCCTTACTCTACGATTGTCACTAAATAAGGAGAATCTGGATTCATCGGTGTATAAACCATGTTCCCATTGAAAATTTTCTGCTCATTAGTTAATTTTGGGCGTCTCACAGGCCTGCAGCTATGAAGATCCATTTCCCTCAGACGGTTTCTGTTGGTTTGATCCGAAACTCTAACTCGAGTGGCGGCACGTAACTGTGTTTGCAACCATACAGCACTTCTAAACGGATTCATCCTTGTCTGAATTCGTATGTAGCGGTCTTGTCTCTGCTTTGTTTTCCTCTCAGATCCACTACCGGGTCTTCTCCTTGCAGATCCTACCTGTTGGAATCTTATTAGAGCCCTACTAACAACACTTGGAGACACATTAAAAATTGCGGTAATTTCTGCTCCAGATTGCCCTCGCTGATGCAATAACGCAATTAAATCAAAAGTTTCTTTATTTAAATGACGTCTTGGCATCGTGAAAATGTGAAATGACGTTTAAAATGAATAATACTTGTCAAAAAATGCGATTTTTATAATTTTGTATTCTAAATTATAAGGTTAAAATACAAGATTCAATATTTTATCACACAGAAAAGACATTTACCAAATAAAATGTCCACAAAGGACTGTAGGCTTTCTAATTTATCTATAGTTTGAGAAAATACGTTAAATTTAATCGAATTAATTAGATCTGTTAAAAAAAGATCTAATTCCCTATTCATTTTTGAGTAGTTTATATTAGCGAAGCTTTAGATGCTCGGGTATGAATAGATATAATTCGTAGCGATTTTACTGAAGCATTGGATAACAATTATTTCAAGACGATGCTTTCGATTTCTCGAATGATTTACTTCAATTAATATTCTCATATTTAAGCCAGATACCTAATTGTGTCTACTACCATGGCTTGCATTCCAGGTAGTTCATCAGGCGTCCTCCAGGGATCTACTCTGATACCCTTATTATTTAATATATTTACTAACGATCTTATACTATTGGATTGTAGAGTGTTTGCATACGCGGATGGTCTTAAGATTTTTTCTTGAATTTCGACGTTAAACGATTATATTTGTAATAGTCTCGTGTATCAGAGTTGTAAGTCCAGTTCTATTCCAATGCGCTTTATATCATATTCCAATTCTAGAAATGAATGAAATTAAGTATCTAGGAGTTTTATTTGATTCACGTTTACGATTTAATAGTGATATTTTTGATATGTGTAGTACAGCTATTAAATCATTGAGCATAATTATAAGATCTTGCAGGCAATTTCGTATCCCATTAACGCTAAAATCTTCTTACTACGCTTATGTAACACATAGATTGGAATAGTGCAATTTTCCATAATGTTTTTGAAATACTTTTCATTTAAATAATTTAAATAATGGATCATATCCTGGAGAAGCATCAAATATACGTCTCTTCTTGAACGCAATTTTTTGATTTCCCTTAGTGTTAGAAGAAGAAACAAAGAAGTGCTAAACTGTTTTATTTATTACAAAACAAGATTAATTATCCCTCTCCTTTATCACTGTTTAAATTTTGTAGTTCCAAAACATTTAACCCAGTCGTTAAACATATTCAGCATCCCTATCGCAACGCTTCAAAATCCGGATCATGTGCCTTTCTTTCGTGTAAAAAAAAAGCCAAGAAAGAGCTGAATGTTGAATTTCGTGGCGGTCGGAACAACCACACACCCCACCCTAAATATATGGGCGTAATGTTGGACTGGTCTCCGATGTTCAAGCAGCACTTCTACAAAACTAGTCAAAAGGTGAAGACCGGCAGTAATATATTACAGAAACATTATAGCAATTCATGTAGACCAAATACGGAGACTTTGCAAACAGCAGCTTACTCTCCTGCTGAATACTGTGCTGCTGTCTGATATTGAAATAGTAAATATTTAACTTAACAATGTAATGAGGAGCGTCACCGGTACTGTTAGATACACTCCTAGTCTCTGGTTACCGATTCTTTCTAACATTGCCCCGCCGGATATCAGACGTCTCGCTGCAGCACAGAATGCATGGACTAAGATTTCCAATAACATTAATTTTCCCAGACACGGTGATTTGGAGAGCGTCCCCAGGACCCAGCTGAAATCTAGGAGACCGAGCTGAATAGTCCTCCCCGAACAAAACCCTGAATTGAGGAATAAAGATCTAATTTCTAATCCTTCTGAACCTCGGCCGGACATAACCTTCCCGCGTAGGCAATGGTCTCACTTTAATAGGTTTAAATAGGAAATGTGGAACAAACTATGGCCCACGCAGTAAACGACTGCCCCAGAAGAAGAGGTTTCCCTGGTGGCATCAGCAAAAATCACGTCAAAATTTATTAAAAAAACTCTAAAAAATTAACTTTTCTTTAATGACTTTTTTATAAAAACACTGAATGGAAGATTTATTAGCAATTTGCTCACAATTAATCAATTTTCGCAATCAAGCTTGATAATATCTTCTACATATAACCGCTATGAAATATAAAATATTAAATATCGTGTCTGGCATATATCGTAGATCACACTAACTTGTTCTATTTTAAGTGATGCCATTCCCGAATTACAGTAATAAGGTTTCACTAATATCACCTACATCTTCTATGAGTAAAGAAAATACATGCAAGTACAATTTTAGAGAGGCTCCTTATGAACTTATTAACTACTATTTACTTAGCTTAGATTGGCTTAGACCTTTGTTGATACCAAATAATGTCTCAGTCGCATTGAATATATTTTATAATATACAACCTGTCCCGTATCGTTATGTTCAAATCTTAGGAGTGTAAAGTAGACTTCATTTCAAGTAACAAAAACGCAAAACTTGTATATCCATTCTTACTTATTTCGTAAGTGCTGAACCATGAATATCACACAATAAGCAAATGTTCAGATGACTGTTAACGTTGCATTTTTTAATAAAGGATTAAATTACGTTTCAGTTCACATAACAGCTTATAAGTGAGTGGACACGTTTTCTTTATTCAAAATGTTTTACCGATTTTCTTCTCAAGAGTATGCGGACATGCATTTTGTGTATGACTACTGTAACTATAACGGCAGTGCACGTCAAGCAGTTATTGAATACCGACATCGGTTTCCCGATAGGCGCATTCCTCTTTACAGAACGTTTCTGGAAGTACACAGACAATTTCGGGAATGCGGACTGCGTGATTATCTTTTCGACCGAGGAGTAAATTTGCCAGCAGACTCAGAGGAAGAAGCAGTAGCTATTGTTACAAGGTATCCAACTCTCAGTGTACGCCGAATCGCTATACAACTAGGAGTCCCATGAACGACAGTTTGGAATTTTAAAACGTGAGGGCTTATATCCATATCACTATCACAAGGGACACGGTTTGCTGGAGGCAGACCACTATGCTCTTCTAGTTTATTCTACCTGAATATTAAGACAGTCACGGCTTCATTTTAATTTCTGCAGAACAGCCCTCTGGACAGATGAATCTACGTTCACGAGAAGTGGTGTTACAAATCTGATAAACCTGCACAGGTGGTCATCAGAAAATCTATTAACGTTTGGGCGGCCCTAATCGATGACTTGTTGATTGGTCCTGTCGTTGTTCCTGGGAGGTTAAATGCTGACAATTACCTTCAATTTCTTATTGACGAACTGCCAGGTACTTTAGAGGATGTCCCACTGAATGTTCGACGAGACATGTGGTTTCACATGGATATGGCACCACCACATTTCGAAATTGCTGTCCGAAATTGGGTTAACGCCAATTATCCAAGATGGATTGGACGAAGTGGTCCTGTTGCATGGCCACCCAGATCTCCCAATCTTGTCTTGTCTTGTATTTATCGGGGTACATGCAAAATTTAGTCTACGCGCAAGTTTTGAACACAAGAGAACGTATTCACCTGACTGCCGAGCAAATCCGACAAAACAAGTATGAAATTCGGATGAGTACTTCTTCTGTTGGCTTACGAGCACAAGCCTACATTCAACAAGGAGGTGGACATTTCGAAAATAGTATTAATTGAACTTTTTTAAATAAAATCAGTTTAATGACTTTAGGATTACATTTTTTTTTCATGATCTGATAATCACATTCATAAATCTGTAACTTTGAAACAAATAAAAATGGATATAGAAGTTTTGCGCTTTTGTTACTTGAAATTAAGTCTACTTTACACTCCTAAAATTTCAACATAACGATACGGGACAGCTTGTATTATATTACTGTTTTTAACATTATGCTTTGTGTTTTACTAATGTAGGCAATTTTTCTCCATGGTTTTTGGCACGAGCTAAACATATCATTAAAAGTAAGAATAGCGTTTTTAAGATAAGGGAATTTGGCTAAAATAAATGTATATAATAGCTTTAAGTTTTTAAGATCACCCCCAAGGTTCGTATTTCTAATAACTATAAGTACCTTGCATCCTATATTCAGAATAATTTAATTTCTAACACGTTGGTATTTTGGCCTTTCATTAACTCTAAAATAAAAATACAAGGTCCCACCAACAATATGAGATTTGACGAAACACTCATGATCCTGCCTAGTATTATTAGTGATTGGTTTGCAGATAATTATCAATGAGTATATGCTAATAATCAGCAAGTCAAATGCATTAATCTCTTTACGATAATTCCGTTATATGTGGCATTCCAAATAAGAATCAACCGATCAAAATCAAATTTATTTTTCTCTGTCAAATTTTCTTTTCTCTGTGAATACTGATCAGTATTTCTGCCAGTGCAAGTCAATTGCATGTTTTAGTAGTCGTATGTTGTAATGAGCCATCGAAAAAATTCATAATTGGAGTAGACTGTGAAATTTGGTTGGTACTTTAGCCACTTCCACATAATAACATTTATTATTTGATATTGAAACTATAAGTTTGTGTCAAATTTTTCAAAACTCTTATTAAGAAAATTAAATTTATTTAAAAAATGGTATTCAACATAGAACAAAAAGCAAAAATTATCGAATGTTACTTCCTGTAATAACTCGATATAGTCATGTATATGCGTAACACTTTCGGCAAGGCTACAACCTCGCCTTTTTAATACAAACGGTAACGTGTTATATAAACACGACCTCACTCTGTGTTTATTGCATACACAAGACTATGTGTCAGGGTTGTAGATATATTCTAGAAAACGCACCAAGGATCTTCTCTAAGTATATATAGACATTAGTTTAAGTAAGAGGGATGCAGATGCAGATTCAGTCTTATCCAGAGTGATAGTCAGAGTAACAGTACGAGTAGAGTGAACCATGTAAATACTTTGTTATCCAGTTTTGTAAGAGTTAATTAATTATAGAATGTTACCCGACTTTGTGTGTATCATTTAATACTTTATTCGCCTCGGACTTGCTACCCGATGTGGCCGCCCAAACGGCACACATTACACGCCGATCCTCCAGGCACATAGGACCTTATTACGTAGTGATCTCTGCCTACCTTAGGGCATAGGGCCCTACATTATCATATGGCGATCCAGACCAGCCCTTTAGGGCACAGGTTATTAGATTCCGTACAGGTGTGAAAGTAAATGGCGAGTGGCAGTATTCAATTACGGAATGCATGGCTGATTTTAGTGAAGAACATCCTGAATTGGTGTTTGACTACAATGATTTTTACAATGTTTTGACAAATTGTGTGAAGTTATTCAGAGAGACTGGTAGCGGTCGAAAAACTGGAAGTGGACGGCCATCTAAACGTACAGCTGATAAAATTGAAGCTCTTAAGCATATTATTGATTCGCATAACAGAAAAATGTGAAGAGATCAACAACTCACAAACTCGCAAATGCTGCATAAAGTTTTTGCTGGATTGCGGAGAAGAGTTGGTTTGTGTTTAGATGTAAATGGACAACATTTTCAACAACTTCTGTAGCTATATGTAAATTTTGATTATGATTTCGATATTAAATAAATTATTTGTTTTCTTTTTTGTTATAGTATCATTTCAATGTCATAACCTTTTTTTACAATGAAACCAAATGAAACTGTCAAGCATCAAGTAATGTGTCATTATGTGGAAGTGGCTAAAGTACCAACCCAATTTCACAGTCTACTCCAATTATGAATTTTTTCGATGGCTCGTTATTTATTATTAATATTCGTTAAAGATAGTTCTTTATAGAGATTATAAAGTGAAAAACTCATTTTCTGAAGATATTTTATCACTTTCATTCATTTCTTTAATTTTAGAGCATATATGACGCAATTTTACCAGGTCCATCAAAAAATAGTAAAGAAAAATATGTAAAAAGTGGACAGAGGCAGATGGCTTATAATGTGTATTTTAAGAACAAAGCTAATATGTCCAACACAGCTGCTGCTCGTCAAACTTCAAGGGAAGTAGGAATTAGTAGGAATACTATGTTTGCCATTATTAAGGAAATTGAAATGTCTGGAGTTACACATTCTCTCTTAAGAAAACAAAATTTCCGAGATGCTTACAATAAATTGGATGAAGTATCAAAAAGTATGATTAGATGGCACGTGCATTCATTTTTCTTTAAAATGAGTCACCGACTTGACAAGAGTATGTGAAGCTATTAAAGAGGATGCCAGTTTACCGCCTTTTAAACGAACATCACTTTGGAGAATCCTAAAGAAACTAGGATTCAAGTAGAAAAAAACGCATACGAAACAACATATTAATTGAACGAAATGATATTATCTTCTAGAGACGTCGTTAAAGTTAAAACTTTAATCAAACCATATTTCTGCTAAACCCAAAATAAATTCATTGTACGATAGCAGCAATTTATCCCATAGATAAGCAAAAAGTAAGTATTAATCAGCCCTAACTTTTCCCTATCTTTGGGCGCTTAACTGTTGGTTTACCTTTTTAATATATATTTACGAACTTTGGTAAAATGAAAATATTTTTAAATAAATACCATTTTTATTTATACCTACAAATGAAAATTTTTATCCAAATTATGTAAAATATTGTGCAATTAAATGAATTTTCTTATTGCTCTCTCATTATAAATACTATTGAAATAACTGTATTTTGTAAAATGCTATATTTGTTAAGCAAGCATTAATGTTAAACGATACACAAATATGTTGATAATTATAATACACTCTCACCATCAATCCTTTAAATTTATTAGTTTTACATCTACACAATAGTTTTACGCACTAGTAAAATCAAAGCAAGATGTAAATATTTCTCCTGCGGTAATTTTAACATATTCTGACTGTATTTACGTACAAATTTATTGTAGATGCAACACCTTCAAACAGTAAATAATAGATTATAAGATATTGATTGAAACATTTTATATAAGTCTAATACCTTGCTTTGGTATATATTTGCCGCTTCTTGCTTGAATAAAATTATTAAAGTCTAAGCTTTCTTAATAATAAATATGTTAATAAACAAACGTAAAAGTCAAAAAACATCTTTTATATAGGTTAGTAGATATATAACCTCACATATGAAATCAACCATATGATCTACTTTTTTGAAATTCCTGTGTAAATTATACTCAGATTGCAGCGCCATCTGGTCCATTCTTATTTGGACTCGACGTTAGTAAAAACATAACTATAAATCCAAACCTTGAGTTTGAAAAGTTATGTTCTCTAATGCCGTCGGTATCTATAAGTTCTGACTTGATACCAGCATATTTTCTAAAGTACTGTAGACCTTTCCTAGCTTGACTTCTATCTATTTTATATTATTTTTCAATGGACTGTGGAATTTATCTCTCACAATGGAAAACTGCATTTATTATTCCATATAAACGAGTGATAGATTATTTATCTATTAATTTACCTATTATATACTTCGAAACAGCATGAATTCGTTCATGGCCGCAGTATTGAAACTAACTTATTAACATGCCGTAATTACTTTTTGGAGAACGTCGAAGAAAGTAATTAAGTGGATTCTATATACACAGTGACTTTTTCAAAACATTCGATCAAGTTAACCATATTTTCCTTTTACGTATACTGAAAAAATACGGCATAATTTCAAAAGTTCTAGCATAGTTCAACATAATTTGAAACATACTTGAGTGGGTACAACCCAACAATTTTGTATAATACAAAAGTATTTTTAATAATATAAAAAATATTATTAAAAATGGGGTGTGAAGAACACAATACAGATAAGGTTGTTACCGACTATAGAAAACACGTTTGCTTCGGCTCTTGTTATGCAGACAGCGGTGAATATTCCTTCACGCTCTGTCTGAATAATTTCAGCTAGATAGTAACGTAGTTATGTTTGTTTGGATGTGTCTTCTCCAACAGGGGCGTATTGACAATCATGTAGAAATGTGAAATACGTATCTACGTCTTTGGAGAAGATACATTCAAAAATACATAAAAGAACTTGTATTGTGTTCTTCACACCCCATTTTTAATAATATTTTTTATATTATTAAAAATACTTTTGTATTATACAAAATTGTTGGGTTGTACCCACTCAAGTATGTTTCAAATTATGTTGTTATATACATTCGGTTCACGCCGAACAAGTAGTGAAGACACGAGAATACAGTTTTCTATAGATAAGGTTGTTACCGACTATAGAAAACACGTTTGCTTCGGCTCTTGTTATGCAGACAGCGGTGAATATTCCTTCACGCTCTGTCTGAATAATTTCAGCTAGATAGTAACGTAGTTATGTTTGTTTGGATGTGTCTTCTCCAACAGGGGCGTATTGACAATCATGTAGAAATGTGAAATACGTATCTACGTCTTTGGAGAAGATACATTCAAAAATACATAAAAGAACTTGTATTGTGTTCTTCACACCCCATTTTTAATAATATTTTTTATATTATTAAAAATACTTTTGTATTATACAAAATTGTTGGGTTGTACCCACTCAAGTATGTTTCAAATTATGTTGTTATATACATTCGGTTCACGCCGAACAAGTAGTGAAGACACGAGAATACAGTTTTCTATAGATAAGGTTGTTACCGACTATAGAAAACACGTTTGCTTCGGCTCTTGTTATGCAGACAGCGGTGAATATTCCTTCACGCTCTGTCTGAATAATTTCAGCTAGATAGTAACGTAGTTATGTTTGTTTGGATGTGTCTTCTCCAACAGGGGCGTATTGACAATCATGTAGAAATGTGAAATACGTATCTACGTCTTTGGAGAAGATACATTCAAAAATACATAAAAGAACTTGTATTGTGTTCTTCACACCCCATTTTTAATAATATTTTTTATATTATTAAAAATACTTTTGTATTATACAAAATTGTTGGGTTGTACCCACTCAAGTATGTTTCAAATTATGTTGTTATATACATTCGGTTCACGCCGAACAAGTAGTGAAGACACGAGAATACAGTTTTCTATAGATAAGGTTGTTACCGACTATAGAAAACACGTTTGCTTCGGCTCTTGTTATGCAGACAGCGGTGAATATTCCTTCACGCTCTGTCTGAATAATTTCAGCTAGATAGTAACGTAGTTATGTTTGTTTGGATGTGTCTTCTCCAACAGGGGCGTATTGACAATCATGTAGAAATGTGAAATACGTATCTACGTCTTTGGAGAAGATACATTCAAAAATACATAAAAGAACTTGTATTGTGTTCTTCACACCCCATTTTTAATAATATTTTTTATATTATTAAAAATACTTTTCTAGCATAGTTTCCAACACACTTAGCGAATCGTGTTCATAGTTAAGACCATACCTCGTGATATTGTTGGTTCATCTGGTGTTACCTCGAGGGAGTCATTTGGGTCCTATTTTATTCTTACTTATAAAAAAACTGTCATCTTGTCTTCCTTTATTTGCTAATTATATCAAACTCTTTTCAGACATTAGTTCTCTTAATGACTGAGCTAGGTTCCAAGCAGATTTAAATGACCTCCACTTATAGTCTTAGCAACCCCATGCCAGTTAATATTAAAATATGTCAAATCATATCATTTCCTAGAAAGAAAAATAGGCGAGACTTGAAAATGACTCTAGACAGTGAACTGAGATTTTATTTGCACATCGATGATATCTTGTGTATAACTAATAAAATTTGTAGATTTATTAAGCGACAGACAAGTGAATAAATTTTTAAAAAATGCTATCATGCGTTAATACCGTTGATTTTGGCTTGGAATATTCTTGTGTTGTATGGAATTCCTATACCGCTACATATCGTGACCGCATTGAAAGAGTTCAACGTAACATGGTAAATTAATTTACAAGCTAAATATTATTGAAGATTACTTGGAACGTCTTCGCTTGTTGGCTTTTGAATCGTTGGAATCAAGATGAAAGAAAAATATCTAAAATTTGGATTCAAACTATTTAATAACTATTTAAACCATTCGAAGTTGCTATCTCTTCTCGATTTCGATTGGAATACAAGCGGCCTTCAGTAGAAGTAATGACGTAGTTTGTGTGTGCTACCATATCACAATGTATGGACTCAAGAATCCAGTAAATTTAATAGCTAAAGAACTGAGCAGCTTGTCATGTAAATTAGATTTATTTAATTATAGGGAAACTTATTTCTTTAGGTATGTGAATTCGTGAATAATGTAGATTTTGATTTAAATTAGAATTTTCGTTTATTTTATTATTAGTATGACAGTATTATTGTATGAGTTTTATGAGTAGTAACTTACTACTATACATATTTTAGAAATTAGGTGTCTTGTAATGTCCAAAAGGTGTAAATAAATAAATGAAAACACACATTTCTAAATTTAACATATGGCTCAAAATTAAGCATACGAGGGATGATAGGAAAGTTTCTAGAACGAACCAGGAGATGGCGCTGTACGCGCGTACCGGTCATGTGCGTACCTGTCATGTGCATAAAGTTAAGCTGTTATAGCCAAGCAAAGTAAACAGGTGCGCATTTTCTTAATAAAGAATGGAATCGCATTCCGTGCAGTTTTAAACATTTTGTTTGAAAGGCTTAAATGCTAAGGAAATAAAACCGGAATTAGTGGAAGTTCATGGAGAGTCTTCACCGTCGTATGCACGTGGTCGCACAAGCATCGATGATGCATCACATTCTGGGAGACCCAAAAAACGTCTACCGATGGAGAAACCATTAGAAAAGTTCAGGAAATCGTAATAAATCATCGCCGATTAAAGTTGAGAGAGATAGCAGACCCAGTAAGCATATCATATGACACACATTACATTTTATATCAACATTTGGATATTAGAAAGCTCAGTGCAAGATTCATGCCACGTTTGCGGTTAGACGATCAAAAGCAAAGTCGTGTGACTATTTCCCAGCAATGTAGAGACATGTTCAACCATAATCCTGTAGATTTTTTGAGACGTTTTATAACAGTGGATGAAACGTGGCTACACCACTTTACGCCAGAGACTAAAACACATTCAAAGCAATGGACAGTACGCGGTGAACCAACTCCAAAATAGGCCAAGACGACCCCGTCAGCTGGAAATGTCATGTCATGAACGTCTTTTGGGATTCCCGAGGAATAATTTTTATTGACTACTTGCAACATGGGAAGACAATAATAGGCACGTATTATGTGTCGTTATTAGACAGATTTAACGAAGAAATCATAGTCAAAAGGCCTCATATGGCAAAGAAAAAAAGTCTTGTTTCACCAAGACAATCCCCCATTCCACAAGTCGGCAATTGCGATAGCGAAACTGCACGAATTACGATTCCAATTAATAGAGCATGCACCCTACTCGGCAGATTTGGCCCCTTCGGAATTTTTTCTATTACCAAACTTCAAGAAATGGTTGGTCGAAAAGAAATTCTCATCGAATAATGAAATCACCGAAGCTGTAAATGAACATTTGGAAAGTTTTTACAGTTCTTATTTTTCTGAAATTATGATAGTTCTTGAAAAACGTTGGACTAAATGTATAGAGTTCTTGGGAAACTATGTAGAAAAATAAGTATGATTTTACCCCGAAAAGTGGTGTTGTGGGTTTCGTTCTAGAAACTTTCCCTCGTATATGTACTATTATATGTTTTTTTACACTATTGTTGTCAAGAGTGCGCAATATTAATTTAACGTGCCTTCAATAACTTTCCTGATTATAGTAGGCTCTTTTTTTAAGTAATCAAAGATTGGTGCACATGCGAAGCTTTAGAAAACTTCAAATTCTGACAGTCATATATAAATTCAAATTATAAACGCCTGTATTTTTTAAATTGTTTTATATATATATATATATATATATATATATATATATATATATATGTATATATATATATATATAATCGTTAACCCCTTTTTTACCTTGCGGTGTAGGGGAAGTTGTTACTATACTCTATTTTATATTTACAAAGTCTTTCCACTGTTTTCTGTTCTTCGCCATATTCCTCGCATTGGCTACCGTCTGTCCTCTTCTTTGTATCGCTTTCGCTACTATATTTTCGTATGTTTCTCTCGGTCTTCCAGGTCTTCGTTTAATTCTACCTCTGGCTTCCAATATCTTCCTTGCTGATCTGTTTTCTTCCATCCGGTGTAAATGGCCCCACCATCTTAGCTGTTTTCTTTCGATGTACTCTGAAATGGATTCTACTTGCAATTCTGCTCTTTAATTGTTTTATATATATATATATATATATATATATATATATATATATGTATATATATATATATAATCGTTAACCCTTTTTTACCTTGCGGTGTAGGGGAAGTTGTTACTATACTCTATTTTATATTTACAAAGTCTTTCCACTGTTTTCTGTTCTTCGCCATATTCCCCGCATTGGCTACCGTCTGTCCTCTTCTTTGTATCGCTTTCGCTACTATATTTTCGTATGTTTCTCTCGGTCTTCCAGGTCTTCGTTTAATTCTACCTCTGGCTTCCAATATCTTCCTTGCTGGTCTGTTTTCTTCCATCCGGTGTAAATGGCCCCACCATCTTAGCTGTTTTCTTTCGATGTACTCTGAAATGGATTCTACTTGCAATTCTGCTCTTACATCAACATTTCTTATCCTGTCCCTGCGTGTTATTCCTTTAACCCCTCTTAGATATTTCATTTCACTAGCCTGCACTTTACTTCTTAGCCTGTTTGTGAGTGCCCATGTTTCACTTCCGTAAACTAGAATAGGTCTGTATATTGTCTTGAATACAGTCATCTTGGTTTTGGGAGATATTTCTTCCTTATTTATCAATGTCTGTCTCATGGCATGGTATAGTTTAGACGCCTTTCCTATTCGTTCATTAATGTCAATTTCTTGATTTCCATTTCGTTCAATCGTTACTCCTAGATATTTGTATTGTGACACTTGTTTTATTCTTTCATCTTCAATATATATCTTTATTTGTTCTTTTACTCCTGACGATATCATCATTACATTTGTCTTCTTCGTATTGACTTTCATGTTGTATTTTTTCAATGTTTGGTTCCATTCGTTTATATTCTTTTCTAAATTTCGTTCACTGTTAGCCATCACTACTAAATCGTCAGCAAATATACATTCAGTTATTTCAATCGGCTTTAAATGTTTGTATCCTATAATCATATTCATTAGCTTCGGTTTACATTTTTTTAGTATTTTGTCCATAAATATATTGAATAGTACTGGACCGAGCAATAAATTGTTTTATTATAATGTTAAAGTTACAAAATAAAATATGTATTATTAAAAGTTACTACAGAACTGGCTAAAAATTAGAAAATGGGGATTGGTTTTATTCCACTAATCAGTGCCTACAGGATATCCAGCAACAGTATCCTAATCTGGCAGTTACGCACAACTACAAAAACATATTCAAGTTTGTGTTATTAAATTTAGTGAAGCAGGGGCAATGACTCGTAAACTTGGCTGTGGAGCACCTAGAAAACGAACGGCACTTGCATAAAGGATATTCGACGTCGAATGCACAACTCACCCAAAAAAAAAAACAATCGCAAATCTATCACAAGTTCATTTGTTGGTGGGAACATGTCATTCTATTTTAAAAAAGGACTTAAAGTTGTTTCCATATAAAATTCAAGCAGTTTCGGAACTTAAACACGTAGATTTTGTTACAAGAACACAGTATTGTCTATAGTTTTCGAATAGCATAAATAATAATGACATTCGCGACAAATGCTTCTTTTCGGATGAGACTTGGTTTCATCTTTCAAGATATTTAAACAAGCAAAATATAAGAATTCGATCTGCATAAAACCCTCATGAATTTGGAAAAGCTACGCCACATCTACAAAAAATAGGCGTCTGGCTAGCAGCTTGAAGAAGACGAATTATTGGGCCTATATTTTTTAATCAAACCATAACTATTGAAAGATATCGAAATGAACTATTAGAGCGATTTATTAATGAACTTCATAATGATAAAGTTACGGAACGATATTTCCAGCAAGACAATGCTGGACGATTTTAGACTATTTTATTTTTCCATATTTAAAGAATACAATTTTCGAGACCAGACATAACACAATCAAAGACCTTCGTAACACTGTTGTGAATTCTTGTGCTGACACAACCTAAGAAATCTTAATAAATAACTTTGAGAGCATTGAGCGTAGAGTTCAACTTTGTTTTCAAAATAATGGTCAACATTTCCAACATCTTCTATAGTATAATTTTCTATTTTGACTATTGTAATAAATGTTTTCTCAAAAATTAAATTACTAATTATTACAAACATTTACATGACAAAGTTTTTGAAGGCACGTTAAATATTTTTAAATAGTAACACTGTAGCTACTCTATTTAAAATTGAAAAATGTTTAAATTTCTGACATAAATATTTTAATATCTCGTAATTTATTACTGAACAAAGTATATAATAACACCCAATCTGAAGAAGAACCGTGAACAATAAAATCACTTTTATACAAAGGTATGTACAGCTGTTAACTAATAATGGCAAACTGCCACCAAACCATACGTATAACATAGTTGTCGACTTAAACCGCTATCTGAGTTTACTTTCATCATAACGGGGCTCGCAGGGAATTGCTTGTTCGAGCTTTAACACTTTTCTTCTAACTGTAAACGACCGAAGACTCTTTAATTGGCCGTTGAAAATAAAATAGTAAGGAAATAGGGACACTCCTACTCGTCCGTTATCTCTATGTAAGTAGTCTGAGTTAACTAATTTTGAGTTTGAGCTGTGGCGGAGTAAGAGGTATTCCTTGTCCGAATAACGAACGGAACCAATGTGAAATGAAAGAAAGATATACAGTTAATTTATACGTTCAGTTTGAATGAGAAAAGAATTGTGCGTTAAATTAATAAGTAATGAAATTCCAATGTATAAATTATGATTCTAAAATATTTTGATGATCTTTAAAATCTATTATAAAATATATTAAAATCAACTTAGGACACACAATATTTTTTAATCTTCTATCACTTACTGCATTAAATATTTTTCTACTTAATGGATCAGGCGTTATTTATAAGTTATAAAACGACACTAAAATATAAGAAGTATTTTTACAATTTCTTTTCACGAAGCGTATTTATTATTATTGTTACTAATGTTGTAGTTTTTTTGGGTTCAGCAATGGGAAATTAATAGACTCTACAGAAACTTATGATTTAAAGCGGTTGTTTCACAAACGCAAACATCGGTTTTGGAGTGGGATTAGCACTGTAATCTGGTAATTTTCTAAGGACTAACTTCGATATCATATTAATAAGAAAACAAACGGTAAAGAAAGAGAGAAAGCCGTCGACGTAGTTTCTATGTCGATTAAAGTGAATATACTCCGTCTACAATACATTTCTGAAACAAAAGAATCAAATGCCACGATGGAATTGATATCATCCAATATATCATAGATTTTATATTTAATTAACTGAACCCGGCATTGCTTTGCTATAGGTCTTTCAAGATAACAGATGAGTCACGTGATAAACAGTTACTTCGGGTTAAGCAGCATTTAAATTTCAATAATAGTAATTCTCTCGATTTAGTGAATATATTATGTTGCCATAACCCAGCTTGGATTCTGTCAAATGTCATTCGAATTAGTTGTTTACAACGAATTTATAAGTCTTGATTTAATTGTATTTATACATCGATATTATATATAAGATCAGTTGTTTTCACAAGTAAATTATGTAGAAACCGTTAGGTAAACAAACGAAAGAAATGATTCTATCGGGTATTTCGAAAAAGAACTCGATAATAATGGACCATTACTCCCGCTTTCTGCTGTTCGACAGGTAATATTTTCTATTATTTATATTATACACGTTTTAACACTAATATTTGTTTATTACAAAGAGTAGCAAGTGCTATTAAATATCAACGTCCAACATCATCTTCTAATAAAATGATATTCTAACATGACCGATCAACAATAATGTAAAATATTTGTGTTTCTGGGTTCTTTTAAATTAAGCTAACTGTAATTTAAACACACACGATATTAACAATAAAAGAAAATTCACTAAATAACACTTAAAGCTATTACTAAAAATAAGAGCATTTATTTCGCAATATGTATTTATATATAAATATTTATTTATATTTATATAATATTACACGCTGGCGATTACTCGTTGATTACTTGGTCTCCCTTCCGAACGGCTCTTATATAGATTGTATAGCTTATTCGAGGGCCTTCCACAACCCCTTTCTAGTAGGTTCGAGAGTTGATGACTTATTCGGCGCGTGATACCGCTCGCCTGACGTATCGTCGGATGACTCATCACAATAATATTTGTTGTGACAGAACTGCCTTAAATATACAATTATTGGATTTAGTTCAACGGTTAGTACATATACAGGGTGTCCAGAAACTCTCCTGACAAACGAAGACCGGAGTTTCCTCAGATAATTTTAAGACAATTAAACCCAAATTCACCTAGTCCGAAAATGCTTCCTAAGGGAGCTAGAGTTCTTTGAAGATGGCGCCTTGTATTTTTTTTTTAAATTCCTCCAGGACGCTTCTATTTAGAAAAACAAAAACTGGTAAGCTTATTTATCCTCCAGAGATGAATCGATTCCATTAATTGCGAATTTCTAGTACCGGTCATAGGCGTCCGTTTTGGGTAGGTCAACGGTTATTTTAAGGCATAACTTTTTTGTCTTTAACTTTTAAGCATTTGTGACACTAGATTATTAAATTTACAGGTATTCCAATACTAAAATGTACTCTTACTTTAAGTTGGTAGGACACACCGTTTTCTAGAAAAATCGATTTGTAAATTTTTGTTTTTCCTTCATTAAAGTTCAATTTATTATGTACCTACTTATTTTTAGCGACGAAGTTGGCTTGAACTATCAAGGCATGGGTGAAAATTAATTTAATAAATTAAAAACAAATTATTTATTACAATGGAACGAAACTAACAAAAAAAGAACAAGTATCAAAGGTAGATTGTTACAAAAGTTGCTCGATGTGATGACTATGCATAAGTTTACCCGTTTGCTTAGAGAACGCCGAATTCTTGCAAAAATTCCAAAGTTATTTCTAAATTCGTTGCAAGCATCTTGTATCCTTAGCCAGAGTTGTGCGCGATTTTGTATCGGAACGGAATAAACAAATGCTTTTATGTATCCCCAAACACAATAATCGCAAGGATTCAAATCCGGCGACCTTGCTGGCCAAGCAACTGGACCGCCTCTTCCAATCCAATGGTCTTCGTAGTTATTATCTAGAAAGTCTCGTACATTCCTGCTAAAGTGGACCGGACAGCCGTCCTGTAGAAACCATAAGTTTTGCCGAATATTTAACGCACCTCATCTAACAAATCAGGTAAAATATTTTGCAGGATATGTAAGTAATCAGCACCATTTAAACGAGCAGGTAATTCCACAGGTCCAAGTAGATAATCGTCAACTACTTCTATCCAGACGTTTATGCTAAACCTATGCTGATGCTTAAATTCTTGAACAACGTGGGGATTGTCACCAACGTACGAATAATAATGTGCATTATGTACATTAAAAATTCCATTTTTTGAGAATGTAGCGTTGTCACCAAACAAAATGTTCCTGAAGAAATCTTCATCTTGATTTTTCTGATTTTGTAATCATCTAGCGAATTCAACGCGAGCAGGAAAATCTCCTTCTAGCAGTGCTTGCACCTTTGTAAAATGAAAAGGATATAAATTTTCTTTGTGTAAGATATTTCCTACGGAAGATTTTGAAATTGTGGGGTACATGGCAGATAGTCTTCGAACGCTAATTTCTGGATTTTCCTCAACTTCCATTAAAATAACATCTTCATGTTCTGCTGTTACATCATTATGTCTCCCTGTTTCATTATTTTTTGGGACCACTGAACCTGTTTCTCTTAATCGTTGATGAAGAGCTGTAAATGTTGAGTGAGTGGGATGCTGACGATTGGGAAATTTTTCAGCGTATCTACGTTGCGCCGCTCGAGCGTTACACCTCATTTCGCCATAAACTAAATGCATATCGGCGTATTCCTCATTAGTAAAAACCATTTTTTTAAATTGAAATCGTTCTGTTTGAATAACACAAAGTAAAAAATGAAAAGATAAACTTCGCGAACTGACAACAATTTGACAATGAAAAACGTAGGTTTTACTTCTGTTGGCAGTTCAGAGCTAACTATTGCAAAAAATAAAAAATTGAACTTTAATGAAGAAAAAACGAAAAATTTACAAATCGATCTTTCTAGAAAACGGTGTATCCTACCGACTTAAAGTAAGAGTACCTTTTAGTACTGGAATACATGAAAATTTAATAATCTAGTGTCACAAATGCTTAAAAGTTAAAGACAAAAAAGTTATGCCTTAAAATAACCGTTGACCTACCCAAAACGGACGCCTATGACCGGTACTAGAAATTCGCAATTGATGGAATCGATTCATCTCTGGAGGATAAATAAGCATACCAGTTTTTGTTTTTCTAAATAGAAGCGTTCTGGAGGAATTTTAAAAAAAATAAATACAAGGCGCCATCTTCAAAGAACTCTAGCTCCCTTAGGAAGCATTTTCGGACTAGGTGAATTTGGGTTTAATTGTCTTAAAATTATCTGAGGAAACTCCGGTCTTCGTTTGTCAGGAGAGTTTCTGGACACCATGTATATATTAAATTATTTTATTTAATAATTTCATTTGTCTTTATGTAAAAGTATAAACCATAAACTATATTTGAAGTTGATAAATCAGCAGAATAAAATGGGCATGTGGTTCTTCGACTTCCACCCTACCATTGTATATTTAACCTCGTAGAATTAATATCGGGTTTAATAAAAACATATTCTAATGATATAGGAAAATGTTATAGAAAAGAAGGAGAACATGTGAGATTATGAAAAAAGCCATTAACCCAAGTAACGCATGACATTTGTCATCCAAATGGTGGGAGAGGGAAGTTGGTTTCGAAAGGCAAGGTATATTACCATTTATAATCAACGAAAATAACTCTGATTCAGAAGACAGTGTAAATATATACTAAAACTAGTATTGCATATTAATATTGTTTTCTTTTTATTTATATCATAATATTACATATTACAATGTTACAAGCCTTTTAATCTCAAATATGTGTATAGATTTTTCTGCATATTATTTTTGTAGCGATTTTGTTGTAGTAGTCCAAAATAAATAAATTCAGGTATGTATTTTGATTGATATTTGATTATTCGTTTGTATTTTTTGGTAGATAGAAAATAAATATTATGCTTCATTGATCTGGAATCCGAATTATAAGACACATAAATTAACTGTAAAAAATCTACAACAAAAGTTTCTAAAGTGTTTATTATTTCAACCCAGGACAATATAAAAATAAAAGTACTGAAAAGAACTGAAAAGTACTGAAAAGAACTGAAAATTAAAATAGGTTTACATAAATCAACATATATAAAGGATGGTCCATCTTCCTTCCCATGATGAATACACAATTTCGTTCATGTGGCTGCCTCAGCTATCACAGCAGAAGCCCATAATTTTTCAGTACATTGTCGATGGTATCGGGCTTTATCTCACGAATAGCACGACTAATATTGTGCTTGAATTGTTTGTAGACAACAAGCATAAGAACTATCTTTAATGGTACCCCACAAAAAATAGTCCAACGGCGCCAAATCGCAGCTTCGTGGAGGCCAATTGATATCACCTAAACGTCTAATTGCGAATTACCGAACCTGTGCGTAAAATATCGATTGTTTGACGGGCTGTGTGGAATTTCGCGCCAACCTTCTGAGACCATAGGTCATCCAGGTCCATGTTCTCAATTGTTTGCCACAAAAATCCGGTTATCATGCCTCTATAGCGCTCCCTGTTGGCCGAAATGGCGTTTCCAGTATCATTTTCGAAGAAAAATAGGCCAATGACGCCATCACTCTACAAACCACACCAAACAGTCGCACGCTGAGGATGCATTGACATCTCTACGATCTCGTGTGTATTTTTCGAACCCCAAATACAGCAGTTTTGGTTGTTTACATAGCTGCCAAAATGAAAATGCACCTCATCCGAAGAGATGATTTCTCGAGCAAAGTCGGAGTCAATTTAGAACTGTTATTCGCACCAAATTGAGAAGCGATCACTAAGCGAATCGTTGTTGATTTGCAATTCCTTACTCACTTGGACCTTCTAAGCGAATGATCGGAGATCTTTGTGCAGTATTTTCATCAATAATGTGCGGCTAATGTTCAGTTGCCGCGATCTGTGGCGGGTTGATATTCTTGGATGAGCTCACACACTTTGGGTTACAGCAGCGTTATTATCGTCTGAGCGCACGGTGACCGCTGCTGTTGTCTACTAACATTCCACCTCATTAACTTTCTGCACAGGGGGAGATTCATTTCGACCGAAATTTCTTTCCTCTGTTTAGACAACACAGCAGCCACTTTGGAAAGAAATTTGCAATATTCCCTAATGTTGTTTAAACGTAAATGCGTTCTTACCACGAAGATATAATACTGAGGTTCTGTCAATATTTTGTGCGCGAAATAGCTGTCTGTGTCAAAATAACATTAGATGGGGCTTTCCCATATGATTTAAAAACAAACTCACAGATGAACCACCTGATACATGCAAACTTCTAACCAGCAAAAAAAAACTGATTGTTTTAGAAAGTAGATTCAGTAATTAGTGAGTCTAGACAAGTAAGCACAAACTTTTTGCCAAAAAGTTATTTTATTTTTCAAACATACTCTCCTTGTAACTCCAGTCCACTTATATTCAAGTCAAGTCTTTTCATTTGTTCGGAAACGTAAATATTACCGTGCGAAATATGTGTTCCTTTCAGCGACTAGCTGCTCATCGATCCAAAAAACTGGTTGAGGAAGCAGTTCGAAATGTAGTTCAAGAATCTTTTTCACCGAAATAGCCAAAGTATGAGCACGTGCGTTATCTTGAAGAACGAAGTTCTAATGGCGAAAGAAACCTTCGTTTGAAATATAAATCAGGTATTCCAACGATAGTACAGGAGACTACGGAAAACTGAACACGCCCAACAGTGATGCTAGCTGCTAATTAAGTGTGTACTACAAAAACACAAGGGTACTTCGTATTAAGACACATTCCTTTCTAGCTAATATATCTACTTCCGATTATGACATTGTGTTGACTGGAACATGACTAAACTACTATTTTTAAAATAATGAATTATTCACTAGCAGTTTTGTTGTCTCCCGCTGCGATAGAAAGTTTTAACTTGTCAGTAAGCCTATTGGTAGTGGTGTATTATTCTCATTTCGTGATAATATTCTGTTTGAGCACGTCTCCTCTGCGATCCGTTCCAGTGATTGACTGTGTGGTGTGTAAATGTCTTATTTCTGAGTATCAATTTTATGTTGTTGGATTATACATTCCTCCCAACATTAATTGTGATAATTTATGTATATTTTTCGATTTCTGTGTAGTATGAAACCTATAGAAAGAATGCGGAACTTAAACTTCAAACGCACCCCAAACTGTTTTGAAATTTCATAAATTAGAAGAAATTAATTTACTCAGGTACAGCTGGTGATGATCAGGTACCTTCATTAGTGAAATTGGAATTGCATAATGATCAGTGATGTAAGTCGGTAAATTACCCCGTATATTACCGAATTAATTACCATCATTTACCGTAAATTACCACATAAAATTTCCGTAAATTACAAACAAAGTAAAACATCATCTATGTACACGTATGACATTACACACTCGGTGATTGGGGAAGTCCCTTTCTAGCAGATGTAAATGCTCGTGAATCATCCGTTTATATAACGAATGAAGTAGTCTTTCAAAAGATTTCGGTGTATAAGTTGAACTATATAAAGTTTGTGAATATACTACTCGTAGTGCAGTGCGCTGGGATGGGGCGAAAAGATAAAATAAAAAAAGTTATTTTAACAGCATTTTCAAAATCCACAGAACATTCGAAATTATATTCGTGTAACTTCTGTTCGAAAAGTTATGTTTGAAATGTAACCAGAATGTCCAGTCACTTACAGAATAAGTGCATTCGTTGTCCTTGTAAAATAAAGAATGAAATACAATCAAAATCAAGAGCATTAAGTGCTAAGAAAATTAAAGCAATAAATAAAGGTGACTAATTTTGATTGATTCCTATTGGGTTTTATCGAAAAGTATTTAACATTTTAGAGATTCCGGAAAGAAAAAGTTCTTCGCAAACAGATTTAGAAGACGACGATGGAGAGACGATTTCAAGCGATTCTCGCCCATAATCTGCTGCAAGCACCACTAAATCCGCTTACAGTGAAAATTTTGATTTTTTTGTGGATGTAATGAATAAATCAGAAGAAGAGGAAATTTGGGATCTCTTAGCAAGAGCATGCTTTGCTAGTAATGCCCCTTTAAATTTTACGGAAAATGTTCATTGGCAAAAATTGTTTAAAAAAATTAAACCATCTTTACGATTGCCGACTAGATATCAGTTATCCAATGCGCTTTTAGATAAACAATACTCTTAAATAAATCAGTTAGTTAATGAAAAAATAGCAAAGGCTAAAACAATTGGAATTCAAGTTGACGGGTGAAGTAATATTAGAAACGAATCCTATAAATATAATAATTACATGTCCAGAACCAGTTTTATTTAAAGTAATTGACTGCAAGGAAAATCGCCACGATGCTGCATATCGTTGTTCTTTACTTAGTTCTGTTATTGACGACTTAGGTATTAATAAAGTTATAAGCATAGTGACTGATAACGCTAACAATATGAAATCAACTTGGAAATTAATTAGTGATATGTACCCGCCTAATTATTTTTCTTGTTATGGATGTAGTGCTCATATTTTGAATTTATTCGCACAAGATATTTTAAAACTGGAAGTATTTGCATGTTTAATTACTGATTGTAAAGTCATAGTAAAAGCTATTAATAAATCGCATATTTTGAATGCGACATTTAAAAATATACTAGATGAACAGCGAGCATTACAAAAATCAAACACACTAAAATCTCTTAAACTACCTGGCAAAACTAGATGGTGCTCTAATATTTTCTGTTTAGAAAGCTTAAGGATAAATAAAAAAAATTTAAAAGAATTGGCTATAACAGAAACAATAGCTAATACTTTAGACAAAAGGATAAAAAATAATATTTTAGATGATCTGTTTTGGGAAAGAGTTGATACATTACATACAATTTTACACCCAGTCTCCGTAATTTTAAAGAACATACAAACCTCTCAACCTTGCATATCTCATGTTGTTGAATATTTTCCAGACCTGAAAGATCAACTGATTTCTGCATGCCCAGTTTCAGAACTAAATGCTGTCCTATCACATTTAAAATCACGGAGAGAAATGGCTATAACACCTATGCATTTGGCTGCCAATTTACTAGATCCAAAATTTATAGGCGAAAATCTCAATAACGAGGAATATATCACAGCACTGACATATATTAACAAACTATCAACGCATCTAGTTAGTGGATCTGATATAGCAGAAATTATGACTGAGGTTGCTTATTACAAATCGAAAGAACAATTGTTTTCAAAAGATTTTATATGGCAGGCATTAGAGACAAGCAAATTGAATTCTGTATTATGGTGGAAATCACTTTGTTGTACTACAGCTTTAAGTAAAGTCGCAATAGAAATTTTGAACACCACCCACCAACAACATGTGCAACGGAGAGAAGTTTTTCAATGTTTAATATTATACACAGTAAAAAACGAAATAGATTAACTAATGAAAGAGCTGCTAAGTTGGTATATGTGAATTTAAATTTAAAACTGAAAGAAAATCCGGAACTGAAAGAACTCCCAACAGAAGAGTTGGAATGTTCTGATTCGACTTGCAATACTGAGACTGAGAGTGATCTAGAATAGTTATGTAAATAACATTACATATTACATAATGGTAATAATGAAAAATCATTGTTTAGTTCTATTTTTAGAATATTGTTTAATTTTAAAATATGTTAATATTGTACTCTTTATTTTTTTTCCTTTAATAAAATGTATAAGGTTTTTTTTTGTTGTAGGGGTTTTATTTAAACAATAAAAAAGTGTGGTAAATTACCATGGTAATTTACTCAAAAAATGGTAAATTACGCAAGAATAAATCTTGGTAAAAGAACAGCAGTAATTTGCCACAGTAATTTACCAAAAATATATATTACGGTAATTTTACATCCCTGATAATGATACATTTCCTCTTCATATTGTATTTAAATTTATCGATTCGAAAGAATACCTTCCCATCATATTACAAGCGAACTAGAGATATTCCAGTATTTAAGAGTTGAGACATTACTCATGGGCGCAATTATAGGCCAATTTCAATACTTTGTAATGTTGCTAAGGTTTTCGAGCATATTCTGTACAATGTAGTCTATAACAAATTCAAATCAAAATTTTCGCCTCTCCAGCATGGCTTTATCCCATGAAGATCGACTGTAACTAATTTAGTATGTACCTCTCATTATGTATGCATTGCCATTGACAATTTAAGACAAGTGGATGTCATTTACACAGATATTTCGAAAGCCTTTGATACTGTAGACCATAACATCCTTCGATGGAAATTGAGTGAAATCGGTTTTAGTGACAACTTCATGTCGTTCATTGGCTTATACTTATCTGGTAAAGTTAATTACGTACACTACAACGGTTATCAATCGTTCGAATTTATCCGTACATCAGGAGTACCTCAAGGGTCCAATTTGGATCCTCTTTTATTGTTAATTTCTATCAATGACCTATTCGAATTATTTGCATGTTCTGCACTCGTTTATGCAGATGATCTCAAAGTGTACAAAACTATAAACAACTTGGATGATGCAATGAACCTCCAGCATAATCTCGAAATTGTCAAATAATGGTGCTCGGATATTAAATTATCTCTTAATATAGGAAAGTGCTGTGTTATTAGGTAGTCGAGGTGAAGGCAAGTGATATCTTATGATTACAACATAAACGATCACGTATTGGAGTGCAAGAAATCAATAAAAGACCTAGGAGTTCTCTTCGATAGTTCGTTTGGCTTTGATGAACGCATTGCTAGTAAATGTAAATCGGCTTCGAAAACACTCGAATTTGTCATGCGTAACTCCAAACATTTGACCAATCTCGAAATTGTTAAGTATATTTATACGTTATTGGTACCCAGTAAATTATAATACGCTTCGATAATAGGGCATCCACCTTACGTCTCTCACCAAATTAAATTATAGAGAGCTTAGAGGCGATTTTTAAAGTATCTCTCCTACGGAAGAGACGGTTCATATCTAGAGAGGAATACGAATCTACCACATGAGTACAAGTTGTATTCTCTACTAACACGTAGGGAGACAACTTTCACAATATTTTTATGCAAACTTCTTCACAACCAGGTAGACTGCATGCAACTTTTGTCAAATATTGGCTTCTGTGTTCCGAAGATGGCCGCGAGACATATTGATACATTTCACATGGTTCGTCATCATACGGGAGTTATGCTGAGGAGCATATATTTCAAATGTGCAAGTTTGGTAATACAAGGTGGTCCAAAAAGTTGTTTATATTTGCTTGTGATGTAAAAAATTTTATACGCAAGGTGGAGAGGTGGGGTCGGTCTTAAACGATAGCTCGGCTCTGAAACTTAGTCTGAAACTGGGAAACTTAGTCATCATGCAGCGCTACACAGGAGAGGAGCGCTTGTTTTGTGTGCGCGAATATTACCGTAACAACAATTCTGCCACCATTGCGCGCCGTAGATATCGACAACACTTCAATTTGAACGATATTCAGCAATGTCCAAGCATTCAGCTGATTAAGCAATGGGTTAATAAGTTTGAGGAAACTGGTTCAACGTTAAATAAGCGCGTTTTAGGACGTCCAACCGTATCAACTCGAAAGCGCGCAGCTGCTTTAAATGTGACGAGAACCTCGGTGCTTCGCATTCTTCACAAAGATTTAGGCATGCATCCGTATAAGATTCAAATAGTGCAAGAACTGAAGGCTACAGATCCCGCTAATAGAGTTTTATTCGCTAACGAAATAAGGAACCGAATTCCAGCAGCAGTCGACATCTTATTCTCCGATGAGTCCCATTTCCACCTAAATGGCCACGTCAATACTCAAAATTGTCGCTACTGGAATAGTGAAAACCCTAAATGGAAACATGAAAGGCCTTTGCATAATCCGAAGGTCACAGTATGGGCTGCAATGTCGGCATCCGGAATAATTGGCCCTTTTTTTTTCGAAGACCAACAAGGTCGCACAGTCACAGTAAATTCTCGGCGTTATGTAGACATGATTCAAACTTTTCCTCACTCCTGTTCTTCAAGAATTTGAAGGATACACTCAGGACACCTGGTTCCAACAGGACGGAGCCACCTGCCACACTTCCAATCTTTCTTTGCCTGTCGTTCAGGGGCTTTTTCCGGGAAGACTGATTTCTCAAAGAGGGGATATTGAGTGGCCCCCCCCCGAAGCCCTGACTTGAGTCCCTGTGATTTTTTTTTATGGGGTTATCTCAAAAGTAGAGTGTACAGCACCGCCCTGCCACTCTGGAGGAACTAAAGAACAATATTCGACAAGAAATCGAAGGCATAACTGCAGACACTTGCCGCCGCGTTATGGAAAATTGGAGAGGTCGTCTTCAAGAGTGCCTGGACACAAATGGGGCACATTTAGATAACGTAATTTAAAAAAAATAAATTTCCCGTAATTTTTGTAAGCCTTAAAAATAAATTTGTTCAAGTAGATCAATTTGTATTGTTTTTAATTCTATTCAAAAAGTTAATATCTTCATGGACCACCTTGTACTTACTATGAAGACATTTTTATAGGGACTAAGAGTTAGTAACTTTAGTGATGTTTTTTTGTCAGTTTTTTCTCTTTTTTTCTGGTTTTTAAACTGAAATGAACTCAATATGTAACTTTCATTTTAAAATGTATTTTACACATTTAGAGTTATGTCGTTGTAACCCGTTTTGGTTTTTACTCTTGGGTGCAATTAAATAAATATTATTATTATTATTATAAGCCCTAGTTTCTTCTTTAAGTGGCCTTTTGCGTTGTTTTATATCTAATAGGAATGCATAGTATTCGCCTGTTATTTCTATTGCAGCCCTAAAAGACAATAGCCATGACCTTTCCATCCATGTGTAATGTCTTTGCATTCCTCGGAGTATTTTATCAGCCCCACTCCATTGTTTCGATTGTTGCTCCATTGAAACAACGTCCGTCCATGTTTGTGGTCAACAATCAACAAAAGCTGCACCAATCCTGCACATAATTGTTTCATGTTCAATTTATTATGCAAAATCGTAACCACGAATTCAAATGGGATGTGTGGAGACTTTTCTACTTCGCACTTCGACGTTGATCTAGCACCATAGCATAGGTATACTTTCATAATCAATCATATCTGGAGTATACGTCTTTTGGGCCTTGTTCATCGAATATACTGTTCCGTCCACATTTAAACTCAACTGTTCATAGTTTTATTGTTGCAATCGATAGGGATTGGTTCCCGTAAACGCTCTCTAGCTCAGTTTTTATTTCATAGTTTGCTTTGTTCTCTAAAATCTTTAAAAATAAGAAGTTAGTCCCTGATTGGTACTGCACTTTTTCCATGTTTCAACGCAAACTAAAAACAGTTTAGTTTTTACTCAAATAACAAACATTCGTGTTATGTTGACAGTTATGTTTCGAAGGAATACCATTTTTATAAACGAATAAGGTCCTTTTTAGTATTTAGTAAAAACTTAAAAGTGAATACGAAAAAGATGTCATCCACATTATGGGATGCGTAAGCGGTGTAAAATGTTGGTCCTTATTGTTGGTATAAGTATAAAGTATTCGTCCGTGAACACAGTGTGGAAACATGGAACGAAACTTTTGAAAGTAAATGTGGACGGTCGATTGTACCGTATAATCCGTATATAAAGTTAAACAATAACTTAGCTGCACGGCGATCTCTTCGGTACTATAAGGATGTCGTAACATATCTCAATAACATTTCATCACTGCCGATCCCTGAATATACATCACTGCTCTTATAGGCAGATAGAAATTTCAAAAATTTACAGCTAAGTAACAGTATATAAGAATCACGGGTTACTATGCTATCTCTAAAATGGAAGAGAGCTGTTAGTAGTACATTCATCTTATATAAATTATTACGTAATTAAATGATAACTGATCTTATTGCGTTTTTCTGCTGTCTTTATGCGAAACGAATATTTTTCTGAAATCACCTTTTATGTCGTTTAATTACGACAATATTTTGACAATATTGTCAAAACATAAAACTTCTAGTATTTATCGTTTTTACTCTATGTGCTTGAGAACTATAACTTCAAGACTTATACAGAATATCAATGTGTTTTCATTTATTTTATTCTATTCTTAATTTAATTTTTTTAAATTTACATATTAAGGATAAAATATGAAATTATATAATAATTAAACTGAATTAGATTGCCAATAAAGTATTATTACTACTTATTATTATTATTACTTATGTTTGAACAACTTAAAAAATTAAAAATGTATGAAAACCACGTCTGTCCCGAAACGTGCAGATATCAATATTTCACTATCGTTACAGATTATAATTATCAGTACACAATATTCGGACACAGACATGATTTTCATTTGCATACTTTCGTGTATATATACGAATTATATTGAACTTATTGCACGTGAGAATTGATAATTATTCAAACAAATTAAGCGACAATTGCATGTGAGATGAGATTTGAATAATTATAAATTTTCACAAGCAATAAGTTCAATTTGAACAACTTTTCGTGTACAAAAAAAATCCAATAGGAAATAGCTTTTTCTACTCGAGGAAGTTGCTCCAGTAACAGGTACAATATTATCATCTACTTCTTGGAAGGGCAGAGTGATTCCTTTGTTGGGCACTTCAATAAGCTAAAACTATTTTTGCTTTGAGCTAATTGAAAGAAAAGTACTTTGCTAGGTGGTGACAAACAGTTTTTGCGTTCATATTTGTTGACATATGTTTGAGTTATATTGCAACACTTCAATGTCTATATGAAAGAGCAAAGAACGTGTATCAAATTTGGTAAGGATGCTTTAGGCCAGATGCAAACTTACGAGTGCTAAACCGTTTTAAAAATAGACGTGTATTGGTTGATGATGATGAGCGTTTCGGTTGTCCATCGACGGAAAATACGCAGCA
Source organism: Melolontha melolontha (assembly GCA_935421215.2). Classification (NCBI taxonomy): domain Eukaryota; kingdom Metazoa; phylum Arthropoda; class Insecta; order Coleoptera; family Scarabaeidae; genus Melolontha; species Melolontha melolontha. The sequence goes on along the minus strand of OW285237.1, from coordinate 157,510,627 downwards.
TAATGTGGCAAAAGTGCATAGTGCTATTCTTCAATAGCGAAAGAGAACAATCCATGACATTTTTAATATTGTCTTATCGTACGGCATTTGTTAATGTATGCTGTCCAGCGAACTCAACATGCGGCGTATTGCTGCAAAGTTTCTGCCAAGGTTCCTTAGCATTGAACAAAAACAGCACCGTTGTTCATATGTGCATATACCGGAAAGTAACTGCCAAAAAGGATACGAACATCAATACCAGAATCCAGGCGCGGCTCGTGATGACGTATTTTGGTTTGCAGTACAATGATACGAGTGCCTCGTGTGTTTTCGGTGTTTACTAAGCAAACGTTAGTTAGTACACGAGAATACACGAAGCACTCGGATCATTGTACTGCAAACCAAAATACGTCATCACGAGCCACGCCTGCCAGAATCAATACTGGCGACGAATCATTGGTGTACGGCTATGATACCGAAACAAAGCACCAGCCATCGCAAGAGAAGACGCCATCGTCACCACGACCGTAGAAAGCACAGCAAGTCCGAAGCAATGTCAAGTCAATGTTGATTTGCTTCTTTAACGCTGATGGCATCGTGCACAAACAATTTCTTCCACCATGTGAAACAGTTAATGGACGATTTTGTTGCGATGTTCTTCACCGAGAGAAAACATTCGTCTCAAGCAGCCTGCCAAATGGCGCAACAATTCGTGGATGCTACACAACGATAATGAACCAAACCATACGTTACTTGTTGTGCGTCAGTTTCTATCCTCAACGAAGACGGTTGTACTTCTTCATCCTCCCTACTCTCCAGATCTTCCCCCTAGTGGTTTCTTCCTGTTTCCGAAGTTGAAACTGAAGCTAAAGGGGCTTTTTTCGGAGAACCAGACCGAATCACAGGCAATGTTGAACACCCTAACCTGTGAAGACTTCCAGCACAGTGTGCTCATCCGGAAGGAGAGTACTTTTTTCACATTCTGGGAATTTCTGGCTAACACCACGTATTTGTATATTAATAAACAAAATCATTTGAGTTAAGTTTAATTTCAATTATAAAACCCAAATTAAGAGTTATTTCTTCATTAATATAGTTCCACATAGTTAAACGCATAAGTCACAAGGACCACAAAACTGTTTGTTATTCAAAAACATAAAGTGCAATCAAAACAAAATTATGTGTTGCTGTTATGTACAATTATTCTATTCATATTCTTACTCATACATTTATTAATTATATTTATGTACAAGTAGACGCATGTAACAATTATTATATACGCATACTACATCCTACAAATGGCACCTATCAAGGTGTTCCCATAAATTTTAAACACAAACATTTTCAATTTGACTATTTGTTTATTTTTCATCTTCAATGCTTACGAATTTATACTTACTATACTCATGATTGTCACGACATTCAAATTTTTTGTGTAAGCTTAATTTTCGTTCGTAGCGATAATTCTTAGAATAATAAGTACAGAAGTTGTATTTTTTTATTATTGTTTACGATAGAAGGTTATACACTTTGAATTTAGTCTGAATATAAGAGTTCTTAAGTCGATACGTTCTAAGTCTGTAAAAATTAGTTCATAAGTAAATTTAATTCAAACTCTAACTCTAAATCAAATTCGACATAATATCTAAATATCCAAGATCGTTATTTTAATATATATATATATATATATATATATATATATATATATATATATATATATTGTAGTGGTTCAACCAGCACCCGTATTCCAGCTCCTACAATGTGAAATACAGGTATACAACACATTAAAACACCTGTATAAATATTAAATTGGTGGACGTAATTTGTGAAATTAGTATCGAAATGTAAATAAATTAATATGACGACAACTTTAAAATTTATAATTAACTTATTTTGATTTTTAACTTACTTTTTATATTTAAATTTTTCAAATTCATAATTCGCACGAAATTACAGGTATTTAATTTATCTACATCAAGATTTATATCGATGTTAGTTAACCACGCCCACTAATTTAAAATTATCATGAATCCCGCGAAAGCGATTTTACGGTACAATTTATAACTAATTTTATGTTGAAAACTACATATTAGATATTTGTAAATTATTTAACTAATTTTTCGATCACATTAAGACTTAAACATTATGCAAATTCATATTCATTGATGCAAACAAAGCGAAAACTTCGAGGCTTTTGTCTATAATTAAAATAGGCTGTGGAATAAAAAAGCCGAAGAACGGCGTCTGATATAAAATTTTTACAACAAATGGCCGTATTTTATTAACTTCGTGAAATTTAAATAATTGTATATATTATAAATAAAAATATCATACCAATTTTCGATCATTCGATAAACAATTAATAAGCCCAACTTTTGATACATAAATTTGAAGAATACCACGACGTAAACAAGAATAATCGATCGAAGCATCTTTTTGTAATTGGATACCGTCGAACCGAGGATCCAAGCCGGTGAACACATCCAATGCCGCTAGAAATATTGGAACAGCCGTACTCCACATCTATCCCGAGCATAGCGTTTCCAGAACTTCATCAGATCCAAGAACATCGGAAACAGGTTCACATCCTACGTTTATTCCACATATCACCTAAAAGTCAACAATTGTCTAAATAAAAATCACTATAAACAACTTAATATTCATATTAAATTTCGGAACTTTTACATTTTTATAAAACATCAATTAAAACGTGCAATTTCTACATACATATTGCCTAAGATAAAACAATACTTACCTAGACTATGTTTAATTTAAGAACAATTAAATACTTGTTTATATAATTTTCGTATAACCTAACCTTATTACTTATGAATACATGTGCAACATATTAATTCCTTTTATTGTCACTTAGCATGTAATATTCTTTTTATAATACAGTTTCCTTATTTCTTTTATTCAATTGCTGTTACAGTTTTCTTATTTATTTCAATAAATTTTTATTTATTTTTATTAATTCAATCTTTTATTTGTGTTGTTTAATTGTTGAGTTTGAGCTTAATCAATATACTTATTACATTGTTCTTACGGATTAATACACCAAGCCGACGAAGATCCTCGAGATTTTAATTAATTTATGTACTCAAGCTCTACCGCAGTTAGTTGGTTATTTTATAAGATCACAGATAGCGTTGAACAAACTAAGAACTACGTAAACTTATGGCGCCCAATTTTTGAATTAAAATCATAATGATTAACTTATATTAATTATTTTTCTAAGTTTATATTCTTATTATTCTTAGTCTTACCAGCTTCAGCGTATCTCTTCAATATATATATATATATAATATTTTCGTGACCTTGGTATGATATGGTAAATTCAATCAGTTGGCGATGAAAGGTCTGGTTTACTTCAAAGTATATATATATATTTAAAACAACCCTACATGTTTCGGCAATGATGCCTTTATCAAGGATAAAATATCTTATCCTTGATAAAGGCATCATTGCCGAAACATGTAGGGTTGTTTTAAATATACATATATACTTTGAAGTAAACCAGACCTTTAATCGCCCACTGATTGAATTTACTATATATATATATATATATATATATATATATATATATATATATATCAATTTTAAGAATTGTATATATATTATAATGAATAAGTGAAATATAGAAGTATTGTTATTTCAACGGTGGAACACTACATCACAAAAGTTTCAGTCTGCTCTTTTAATCCGAATATTAAACTATACTTTTAACAAAAACAAATTGCATATCGATGCGACAATTCACATCAAGCTTTGAAACAAAATAATACAAATCTGTATAAAAACAAATTTGTATCTGTATATACATGGACACACAGCACGTATTTACAAGCATTTGCTTCAACCACCAGACGCATGCGTTTCTGTCTAACGACTTTATCAATGACGGATTTACGAAGACAAACGACTGTAGGTACACTTCGCGGTCATATAGCGGTCATGTAGTCAGATGTCATCAGGTTATCTGGTGTCATCTGATAGGAAATTTGCTACATGACCGCGAAGTGTACCTACAGTCGTTTGTCTTCGTAAATCCGTCATTAATAAAGTCGTTAGACAGAAACGCATGCGTCTGGTGGTTGAAGCAAACGCTGGTAAATACGTGCTGTGTGTCCATGTATATACAGATACAAATTTGTTTTTATACAGATTTGTATTATGTTGTATCAAAGCTTGATGTGTATTGTCGCATCGATATGCAATTTGTTTTTGCTATATTACGCCACCTGGCGACGAGTTAATGGACACACAGTACTATGCGTATTTTTTCTTTTCCTGTAATAGCTTAGCTATTCGAGAAGAAACACTTTGCACCGGCGTGGTCGGTTTTGTCCGTCAGGTGTCATGAGGTTATCTGGTGTCATCTGATAGGACAAAATTTGCTACATGACCGCGAAGTGTACCTACAGTCGTTTGTCTTCGTAAATCCGTCATTGATAAAGTCGTTAGACAGAAACGCATGCGTCTGGTGGTTGAAGCAAACGCTGGTAAATACGTGCTGTGTGTCCATGTATATACAGATACAAATTTGTTTTTTATACAGATTTGTTTTATTTTGTACTTTTAAGTAACCATTCAATAAATTTGGAAGACATTTCTTCTTTGAGAAAGGATACGATCACACATAGTTGTAAGCCAATAGTTTTGAAACTGCTTGTATATTTAATCTATTATTTTCTAACTATTTCGAAAAAAAATCGGTTTATTTTAAATGAAACGATAATTATTATAACAAGATAACTTTGTATAAATTTATATTTTCATAAATTTTGTTATTTAATTGATTAATCAACATGTAATTACATCTAGATAATTAAATTTAATAATATATAAGAAACTGAAGCATAAAGCAAGTAAATGCATTTCCTGTATTTTAAGGTCTAAGAGCTCAGGAATTTAATTTTCTTCGTATTTTAAACACAGTCATCCAAGGGAACAAACGCTAGTTAACAAAGAATCATTTGGACCTCTACGGTCTATCTTCATTTTCACGTGTGTTCGCTTTAAATACATACCTACACACAACAAAGCACATACAGATACACACACACCAATGCACATCTCGCCTACTCGAAATATAATACAATGTACCGTTACATCACAGTCGTCCAAGGAAACATCAAGAATGGTATCTGCGGAAGTGAACGACCACTCTTCGATCTGTTCGATTGACGAACAGGTATTTTGTAACTTACCTTGGTAAAACGATGTTGAATTGGTTAGTAGAGGATATGAGAACCAATTTTCGTGCAAGAGAGAGACAGTTCTATTGGACGTCGTTGTTGTATATAGACGAAGAAGCGAAGGTTGGTCGTTGACCGTTTTGTCCTACTGATGATGTGCCTGCTCAACACTTTAAAGTATATTCTTCATATATTGGATATAAAATTGATATAATTCAATAAATACATAACGTTACAGTTAAAAATTAATAGTTTATTAATACCTTGTTGAAATTGTGTAGAGGTATAAAGCTGTTCAAGTACTTTCATAAATTAGTTTTAAATCCCCTATAATGTTTAAGACTATATTTGCCCTTAACCCTGATTTCTACGATTATATTCAATTATTATAGCTCTATCTACAATTCGACATGCAAATGTAATAAACGTTATGATAAATACATTAGTTAGTTTTTTAATTTTATATTAAGCTAGCTAAATCTGGCAATGCTTTGTTATTGCTGGAGGTGAATATACATATACTAAATGAACACAATTGAAGGTTTTGCTGGAGGTGAATATACATATACTAAATGAACACAATTGAAGGTTTGATATCAATTATTGTGTTTAGTTAAAATTAGATCTTCAAATAAATTATTATTTTCGTGTTTTGGATTACATAAATTGTGTTTACTGTTGTGTTTAACTTTAAATTCATGGCAATGCTTTTGGATATGCAATGTTTAACCTTCATTTTATAAAAGTAAGAATTTAAATAAATGCAACTGTCAAAGCACCAGCAGTCGAGCTTACTTTTACACATGTGTGACAGCATTTTTGACCTCGTAAACTTCAATTTGAGAAGTACTGTCTCGAGGCGCCATCTACATTTAAATAAGAGTACTGCTACTATTCAAATTATTTTATTAGGCCCCGAACTTTCTTTCCACTTATCAGATCGAGGTTATCAATATCTTTAATCCTTCTCCGGACAACACAGATCATTTTGCAAAAAAAACCGTCCATAAATCGGTCCAGTATTTTTTTAGTCTATAACGGACACATTGCACGAAAATTGTCTTTTATATACGAGGGATAAGTTGAATTTATTGAGAATAAGAAAATCGAGTAGACTGTGAAAAACAATACTACAGTGTTTATGCAGACCAACTGTTTATCTGTCATTTGACGTTTTGTTATTGCACTTACGTTTGTTATAACTCAGCTACCTATTTTTTTTTAAATAAAAGAAAATGGAATTAATTAAAGAGCACTTTCGAATCGGAATTTATGATTATTTTAAAAGGGATTTAAGCGTTTATCATTGCAAATAGAGTATAGATTCAGTTATTTAGTGAACATGCACCTTCCTTGGCTACAATTTGCCGATGGTATAAGGAATTTTAACGCAAAAGAAATTATGTTCAGCTGTTACCAACAAAAACATTGCTGCTTTTAAAAAGTAATAGAAGAGGACAATAAAGCCACTTATGCGGTAGTAGAGCATCAACTCAAGGTTGAGTTGAGGCCGAGGGGTATCCTCAGCTGTTAAAACAATCATACACGATCACCTGCATTTAAAAAAAGTTGTAAGTCGTTTTGTGCCGCATCATCTTTCTGAATTTTAAAAACCAGAGCGTGTAAGAATTTGCCACAAAGCTTTAAATTTTTTTAAATAATAGCGGGCACCAAATTTTTTCCAAAATAGTGACCAGTGACGAAACTTATATTCCCCTTTTCGACCTTCCTACTCTCCAAGTATGGATTCACGAAGATGAGGAAACTCCTACAATGACTAAAAAGCAGCGATCTACGAAAAATGTTATGTATGTGGTATTCTTCAGAAATGGGGGCTTAGTAAATGCAATTAAACTAGATGGATAAAAGACAGTTAATGTTCAGTTACAGTTTCAGTGGTACACTGAAAAATGTTTACCTGAAATGTTCAGTAAAGTTCCAAACAAGGGAATTATTCTCCACCATGATAATGCATCGTACCATACAGCAGCTTTAACTCACCAGACTTTGGCTGGAAAAAATTAGAAGTAATAGAATTTCTTTTGGCTATTTTTTGGACTGAAACGGTTTTTGTCTGAAGAAGAGGTTGATACCTCAGTTCACGCTTATTTTGAAGGTATTCCGAAAGAAGATTTATTGGAAACTTTTAAACAGTGGAAAGAAAGAATGGTCAAGTGTATCATTGCTGAATGGAATTACTTTAACCATATTTAAAACAAAATCCTAGAAAATATTAACCGTGTTTTTTATTTTCAATAATTTCAGCTTGTTCCTCGTATATAGATATGTGAATGTGCACTATCGTTGATAACTAGTTTGAAATCTTTAATAATAGTTTGTACGGTTAAATAGGATTCAAATTTTCGGTTTTATTTAGGAGAGTTATTTGTAATGGAAACGGAGCATATCTACAAAATTAAAAACAAAACAGAAAGATCCTATATTTTTTATTCGCTAATATAGCGAGCGGTCTTCGTCTTGCATTAGTGCATTGGATAGTATTAGCGTTCACGTTATTAACTTTGCTAGATTTTATTTTTTTTTGCTCCACACTACTTCTAAATCTGCAACAGTTTTCCACGATGAAGATACTGCTTGTTATGTATATGTACACGTAGATATACATAACGCATACTTATGTCGCATTATTGGTATCCTCTACGTACGGCTACATGTAAACATCGATATACTATTTTTTGCAATGTTTTATAACTTATCCTCAATCTTGCCTTTTTTTTGTAAATTCTGTTGTTATATCGAGCGTTCAATTACATCAAAATTGTCATCAATTGAACAAGTTTCAGTGACCGAATTATTAACCTAATAAAAGTCAACTTGTCGTTTATTAAAATTAATATAAATTCTGTGTAAGGATAGTTAGATCCCATCAGATAGTTAAACGGAAACATGGATAAATGCGCGATATTTTTTCTGCTGACAGAACTATTCACCAAACGGCTGGAGTTATGGCACGGAGCGCCATTACACATAGGAATAGAGCCTTTTTGTTTGTTTGAGAAACTCTTACCGAGCAACATAGAAGAAATTGTTGAATCTCTTCTTCCTTATCTTCGGAGATCGTGAACTTTTTAACAAGACAATGCGTGTCGCCATGTGTGCTAATATTTTGTTATGATCACTGAAATTTACCGATATTTCACAAGTAGAACATGTATGGGACATTATCGGTAGAAGATTAGGCAATTTACCACACTAATCACCTATCCTAGAGGGTCGCGGACATCAGGCACAGATAGTCTGATACCTGGGGATACTATACCACAAGAAAATATTTACTGAAATCTATGTCATAGCGCGTCAATAAATGTGTAAATAAGGATATACTCATTATTAATGTAAAAAAAAAAAACAAGAAATCGTTGGATTTCTTTCAAATGTTTATCAATTGTTACTTACCTATATATCTATATGTTATCAAATAATTATCAAAATACAATAATAATTTTCACCAGTGTTTAAATTTCTATGTCACATTGGTTCATTTCTTGCTGGATATGAAATAACTTGAACAGCGAAAATCTTTAAAAAAATCTTCCACTCCTGCGTTTACTCCATATACACGTATCTCCTCTACACTCGTCCATTAGCAACCATGTAACCGAACCAATCTAATTATCTTGTTTCAATTTTGTTTGATACAGATTCTAAACTGCACCACTCCCGCACAATGTTTTGGCATTTTTAATTTACAAGCTTGAATTTGACATCTGCCCCTATCATTTAAAGTTCATGTTCCCGTAAATTAACACCGGCATATATACAAAGTTAAATATTTATCTTCATATCCCTACTGATTTCCAATTTCCGAATGAAAATTCTACTGAAAGCGTAGTAAACATGTTAGCACTTGATATTCTCGTCTATTCTAGTTATCCACACGCATTCAGAATCTTGATATGAATGGTATTTCAATTTTCTCTATATTAATGTTCAGTCGAAATTTTTTAAAATCTTCATTCCAAAGTTTTGGTATTATTTTACAAGTCATCTTCTGATCCCGTTACTATCACCAAGTTGTCGGTATATATCTTTTCTGTCATTAAAACAGAGAATTCTGAGTACTACCCTAACTTTCTTGCAGATCCTTCTACAAATGTTAGCGATTTCGTCCATAACTGTTATGAGTAAAAGGGGCTCAGAACTCCATCCTGTCTTACACTCATTGTAGTAAGAAAGTCTCAAGATGCTTGATTGTTTGTTCTTATTATATTTCTCGTGATCTTATGGATACTTCTAATGTTTTGAATAAACTTATTTTCCACATCCCTCCTACTCAGTACTTCCCAGATTTTTTCTCTTGATACGGTGTCAAATACTTTTTCTAAATCGACGTGACACAGATACAGACAATCATTATACGCTAATGCTTTCTCGGAGAACTGTCTGACTGAAAAGATTAAATCCGTTGTTCCCTTGTTGGGTCTGAAGTCACTTTGGTTATCATCCATTGTCGATTCCACTATCCCTCAACGATTCTTAAATTTCTTTTCAAGTATTCTTTCACATATCTTACTGACTACTGTAAGTGTAGAAGTTCCTCTATAATTTATACATTTATTTGCGTCACCTCTTTTAAAAATTGGCATGATGATCGCCAGAGACCAGTCCTACAAAACACAGCCATTATTCCAGCACGTATTAATTATTTTGTATAGTAACTGTAATGCATCTCCTTACATACAGGGTTAGTTAAAAGTATGGAGACGGCGATTTATTGTCGTTAATATTAATTTTAGGGATTTATGTTCAATATAAAAGTTTGAGAATATTTTGATCTACATTTGAGAATATTTGAATTTTTTTTTCTTCAATTGTTTTTTAGTTACGCCTGTCCGCGCATTTTTTTTAAATGGGAACTAGTAAACTTTACTCTACCATTCGATAGAGATTTTTTTTCTCTTTACAAATTTTTTTTTGTTTTTTTAAAATTCATTTTAAAAACTTTTTTATAAGAAAAAGCCGGTTCATGTGTTTAACAGATGTTCGGTACATCGCAGATAGACAGAAGCGTAGCGATAAACAAACTCGAGCGACATAATTTTATCAGTGGTTATTGTGTACGTCAAATCTTTGACGGAAATAATTCATTTGTGCAATTTGTTGCTGTTAATATTAACAATGGCGAGTTTAAGTGAACATGAACGAATTGAAATACTTATGATGTTGGGTTATGGAGATAGACGCAGAAGTTTACAAGACGTTAGTAATTTATTTAATGATGCGCATCCAAATAGAAATCCAATTTCGAAATCCGTTGTTGGTAAAACTTTAAGACGCTTTGAACAAACGGGTAGCGTTAAAGATTTTCCAAGGAGTGGTAGACCTAAAACAGCAAAAAGCGATGATAACAAACTGGATATTTTATTGGCTGTATCGGAATATCCCCATTTATCAACCAATCAATTAGCGGCCAATTTCAATATTTCACAGTCATCGATCGTGTCGTTTTTAAAAAGTAAAAAGTATAAACCTTATAAGGTACACCTTGTACACGAGTTAACGGAACATGATTTTGATAGGAGATTACAATTTTCTGAAGAAATGTTAAATATTTGCAATAATAATGAAAATTTTGTCAACAATATTCTTTTATCAGACGAAGCTACTTTTTGCCTTACCGATGAAGTAAACAGACATAACTGCAGATACTGGTCATCGGAAAATCCCTCTTGGTTTTTGGAGCACCATACGCAGTACCCCCAAAAGGTTAATGTTTAGGTTGGCATTCTAGGCGGTCATATTATTGGTTTCTTCTTCATCAATGGCAATTTAACTTCGGCTCTGTATTTGCAGTTATTGCAAAATGAAATAATACCTGCTAGTGCTACGCTCTATCCTCATGAAAACAATGAACACCTGCCCAATGACCAGCAAGATGGCGCCCCATCACATTATGGTGTAAATGTTCGTCAATATCTGGACAACGTTTTTCCACACAGATGGATTGGAAGACGAGGAACCATTGAATGGCCAGCCCGTTCGCCAGATTTAAGTCCTTTAGATTTTTTTCTTTGGGGATACGTAAAAGACAAAGTTTACAAAGAAAAGCCCGATGACGTCGAAGATTTACAAATCCGAATTACCAGAACGATACAAGAAATTCCCCGAGATTTTTTACAGAACTCTGTTCGGGGTTTTGTAAATCGATTGGGTCATTGTCAAATTACTAATGGACGACAATTTGAACACTTACTTTAATTTACTTTGTTATTAATTTGTTTAATTTTTCTTGTAAAAAAAGTTATTAAAATGAATTAAAAAAAAACAAAAATATTATTGTAAAGAGAAAAGAATCTCTATCCAATGGTAGAGTAAAATTTACTAGTTCCCTTTTAAAAAAAAATGCGCGGACAGGCGTAACTAAAAAACAAAAACAATTGAAGAAAAAAAAATTCAAATATTCTCAAATGTAGATCAAAATATCCTAACAAACTTTTATATTGAACATAAACCCCTAAAATGAATATTGACGACAATAAATCGCCGTCTCCATACTTTTAACTAACCCTGTATATTTGATTAATTCAACCTTTATATTATAATTCCCTTTGGCTTTCCCATTTTTCAGTCTCTTAACTGCCTGTGTGAATTCTTATAGGTTATTCCATTTGTCATAGTTGCTTCGTTAACAAGTTCAGGTAAGGTTTGTGTTTAAGATAGGGAAACGTTTTTTCCATCTCTCAATTATCTGTGCATTAGTAATTAGTAATTTTCCTCTCTTATCTTTTATACATTTAATTTAATATATTTCGACTTTCTTAAAATTCTTCCTATAGTAGTCCTGTAGAATAATACTGGCATTACCTCTACTGCGCCTTTCCATTCCATGCCCAAATTACTTTCCTTTACTTTTTAACTCTTTCTTTAACAATTGCATTTTCAAACTAATATAATTATAATAATTTATGCAAAAACAGTTCCATTGTTCTTATAGCTTATGTATTTATAGCTTAATGAAACAACAAAATAACAAACAACAATTTATACAAATATGTAATCAAAAAATCAATTTCTTTAGTAGTGTGGTATTGTGTATGTCTAAGGATTATTTTTTCTTCAGAAGTATAATCTGTTAAGTCGAAAACGAACAGCTATATTTGATGTGTGGAAGGGGTTACATGTAATATTCTTAGAAAAGCAGGACCAATTTTTGAGAAACGACACTTATATCTTATTAATGAACATAGCGTACATAAAACAATCTGAAGTCGTTTTCCTCTGCACGCATCCGAAAGAAATCGCGAAATGCAACTGCAAATATATAAAAAAATATCCATCATAGGAAATCACACGTACCAGTCCTCATAATATCAAATGAAGGAATGCATTAAGTAAACCTTTGCTGTGTGAAATTCATGTAAGGAAAAAAAATGGACAACGGAGAATCGTAATTTTGATTCAGATCATTTCAATTTCAGGCAATTTTTATCTACGAAGTTTCTTCTTGGACAATTATATAAGAATTTTGTAAATTGTGCTAGATCGACGCCAAGTAATAAAATTAATGAGAAAACTGTTAAACACACATGTTTAAGATTGTTTCTCCAACCAGTATTCGGCAACATACACTTGTTTACCGATAATTTAGCCACCGAAGAAATGGTAAAAATATACGAAAATGTATTACAACCATCCGCTCAAAATTATTTGGATCAAATAATCAGTAACAAATTCTTGTACACGCAGTGAACTGGCCGTTATAATCTCCGGATTTAAATCCTACAAAAAATATTGTGGTAGTATGTGAAGTATAAACTTGGCCAGAAAGATATTGAAGACAGTTAAATAATAATCTTAATATATCGATAAACATGTGATGAATTTTCCTTAAATTTAGTGGAAAGCATGTCCCGAAGACGTAAGGCGATAATCGACAACCATAACGACTGGGCAATTTGTTAATACTAACCAAAATAATACTATTAGAGTATGTTCTTGTTTTGTTTTTTTTTTAAAGCAAATAGATTTGAAATTATGCTGGTTCCTTTCTTGTGTGATAGACTGTACTTTGGATAGAAAGGATGCATTGTAGTTGTGATTTTTTTATAACTAAGCATTAGAAATGGGTCCAGGTAGAAAATTCTTCATAAATTTAATAACTCGTAATATGAATTACATCCGTACACATAAATAGAGTAACACTATACATAAACATAAGTGTTATTTATAAATACATGAACATATGTCTATGCTTAACAGTAAGTTGCAGCCAGCAACCGATTAAATAAAAGCAGGAAGTGCAGAAGATTGCCGGTAGGTAATTCTCAAAATAAAAAAAGATCTTACATAGATGAAGTGGGAGACAGTCGCGACTTCTATATGTATGACATTGACCGTAGATGAACCTAGTGCTTGTTTCCCTCAATATGCATGCAGGCACACTTCTACAAAAATGACGGCTTCACATATATGTGAAAGACAGTGAAGAAAAACTGCAGCAATATTCGCCTTGTCACCGTTTTATTAGTTTCCTAATAATTATACAATAACGGTAAATAATGGACACGGTTAGTATGGAGGTCTCTTTTTTGTTTTTTAAACAACCTAAACATATTTTATTGTGTAAGTTCATGAAAAAACTCCATGATCCACATTGAATTTCGCTTTTTTATGTATATTAAAATTTCATTAATTCCGTATATGCAATGGATACAATTGGACAAATAATAGTCATTTGCGAAAGTATTATGTTTTATAAAAGTATGTATGTAATTGTAAAGAAACCAAAGCGCATATGTATGACATTGACAGTTGCAATTTCTTGCGCCGATCTGATCATCTTCTTTTCTCGACGTTTCGATGACATTCCATTAGTTTTAATAGATTACATATTTTAACGTGCTTTGTGATCGGGTATTATAATAATAATAATAATAATAAATTTATTTTATCACTTTCATAATACAATATTACAGTTATAGAATACTACAATAAATAATAGGGTAACGTAAGGTGGTTGTACTTATGTGTGTGTGTGTATGTGTTAGTGCGTGTGAGACAACATTAGTTTTATTATTTATTCTATATTGTTTGATAGCTTCCACAAATTCACCCACAAAAAGTCCTTAAGTCTTGTTTAAATTTTGGGGTAAGTTTCTCATTCCATTCCTGTGGCAGCAGATTCAGCAGTTGTAGTTGCCTATGCTGTGTAGCGGTTGTTTTAATTCTGTGCACTGGAATCTGGTCCAGATTGCTGGATCTCAATTATAGCTTTCTTACTGCCCCTCTTCTTCTTTGTGATGGTAATTTGGCTTTGTCGATTCGGCTTTGTCGATGGGAGCAACATTATCCGTTTTTTGACGAATAATTTCTTGCAATTCGTGAATTAGCCTACTTGTTCAATTATTCTTATGGCTTCGTTCTGCAACACGAAAATGTCACCAGAATCTGCCGATTCACCCCACAATTGAATACCGTAGCTTATTTGGGAGTGGATTTCTTGCAATGCGTGAATTAGCCTACTTGTTCAATTATTCTTATGGGTGCGTTCTGCAACACGAAAATGTCACCAGAATCTGCCGATTCACCCCACAATTGAATACTGTAGCTTATTTGGGAGTGGAATAGTGCATGGAACGCCATCATAGCATTCTCTTTATTTATAATATTCCATATTCTTGTAATAGCGTATAACGCATATGAAAGTTTATTGGAGAGATTGTCAACCTGAACTCTCCAAGTTAATCTAGTGCCCAAATATAACCCTTACAACTTTGCCGATCCCATATTTTCTGGTGTCTCAATTCGCTTCGAAGTAAAAGGTAGGCAGATTATTTTATCTTTATTGAAAAAAAGATCATTGCAAGAGACCATCCCGTAAATCTATTTGTGGTTTAATATATTTTTTTGTTGAAGTTTCTCTTTATTTGGATCTGTACAAATAAAGGTGGAGTCATCTGCGTATAGTACTGTATGAGCAGAGATATTCTGCGGAAGGTCATTCACCTATATGCAGAAAAAAAGCGGTCCCAAAGCGATCCCTGTGCCACTCCATAGCTAAATAATAATAATATTTCACTCAGCATTCCATTTGTGTACACCGATTGTTTCCTGTTGTTGAATTATTAATTATTTGATAAATGATAAAGGTCTTGCTGCAAATACTGTAATTTAAAGATTTCGGTGTATTGTGTAACTCCCGTCTTGATTTAGGCCAACATATTCAAAAGTTGTATTTGTCGGAATGAGGTTTTGCTTAGCGGACTTTCAAAATATTTGAAGAATATGTCGGTCTTAAAAGCCTTTATTTTGCTTTCGTTCTAAATCAGTTAGAACATGCATCAGTTGTTTGGTATCCGCATTACTTAATTCAGCAACTCACTATCCAGCGCCGCTTCTTAAAATACTTGAATTTTCAAATCGATGGTACTTACCCTTCCAGAGGATACGACTTATTCTTGGAGAGAAGTCGACTGAGCTCGCCAACATCCTAAAGAGAGGCACATAGCACACGTTTCTTATAAAAATTAATTAGTCAATGAATTGACTGCCCTCAAATTTTCTCTAGCGTCAATTTCCATATTCACAACTTCCAATTTTCCAACAAGGAGAGGGAACGCTTTGTAATACTCTCTTGTAATAAGTGTGTGTCGCTTGGCGAATCGTCGTAGGAATATTTGTGTATGTATGTTCCTATAACGTAGTATTTGTCCTGAATATTCTGTGTATATACGGCCCTGTGAATACACGGCATTTCAATTAAAACGAGCCACGTCAAATAACTCTTTACCTGCTGTGATTTATATAAAATTATGAAACCTGTCAATTTTCATAACAAGGGGGACAACTTTTAATGTCGAGTCTGACGATTTAAAATCATCACTGGAGGCGCAGCAGCCCCCACCATAAAAATTTAAATAGGGAAGATGGGTTTTGTGACCACTCAATCAAAAGCTCTTTTAATTCTCTTTACGGCAACATATATCGAAAAGTCATTTTATCAGTAAGCAAAAGTGCATTATTTGCAACCTGTGTAATAAAACTCGACTAAAGCCAAATGGCTCGGATTTTATTTTATTATTTTTTTTAAATTATACTAATAATTATAATAATATGTTTGTATCCAACAGATTTATTCAATTACAGGCCAACTAAATTGAAATTAAAAGTGATACATATTGCTAACATGATGAAAAAAAAAATGTGTGCTTATAAATAGAAAACAAAAGCACTTCATATAATAGGCAAGCATTTCACAAATTACTCGTTAAAAAAGAATATGTCATTATATAGTTTATCGGCATTCACTAAAGCATGCATAAGGGGCGCTTTCATCATGATCTTAGTTCTAGCATTAGGCACAGAGAGTGTGGGAACGTTTCTTGACGAAAGGTGCGGCACATGAAAATTAACTCGAGAAAGCAAACAGGGCGAATCAATCTCGTTGCTGATAATTTTCCTCAAAAATGAAGCACTCATTTGCTCTCTAGGCGCACTCAACGATTCCATGTTGTGTCGGTGCAAGAGAAGATTGTAGTCAATATTACGCTCGGGAAAAGCTCCATCCAATTTGAAAGACATAAACTTTAAAAATCTTCTCTGCACTTTCTCAACCATCTGGTGTTGGATTGTATAATGATACCACACAACCGATCCATATTCAAGTTTATAGCGCACATATGCGTAATACAAAGTTGTTAATGTTCTGTAGTCACCAAAAATCCCTGGTGACACGTATAATAAAGCCAAGTGACTTGACAGCTGATGAAGTAACGTTAATCAGATGCTGCGAGAAATTCAACTGATTATCAAACGTGATACCCAAATCCAAAACACTATTGCAACGTGCAACAGGTTCTCCTTGGATGAAATAAGTAGCCGGCAAGACATTTCCTCGTGTAAGATACAGAACTGCATTTGCCAATATTAAGATGTTGAAACTTGTTTTTCATGCACCATTCAACTACAGCGTTCAGTGCGTTCTGCAGAAAAGTGATGTCTAGTTCATTTAATATAGTACGATAAATCTTAAGGTCATCTGCATAGGCCAAAACTACACAAGGTATGGAAGTTTGTAGATCATTAGTAAACATAATGAAAAGCAGTGGCCCCAAGTTAGAGCCCTGCGGCACACCAGAGGTGGAAATGTAACGCTCTGATCTAAAGCCATTGTAATACACATAATTGTGTCTATCCTGAAGATAATTATGAAGTATCCTAATCAAAGCATTAGACAGGCCAAGTGTACTTAATTTCTGCAGCAATATTACATGGTCAATGGTATCAAAAGCTCGTGTAAAATCAGTATATATTACATCAAGTTAACCGCTCCCTTAGAACTCTTCAACTATCCCCTGTGTAATAAAAGCAATATTTGTTGTAGTAGAACGACCAGTCATAAATCCATGTTGAGACGGCGAAATTATGACCATTAACCTCCATACAATAGTACAATCTTGCTTCAAATGCTCTCCTGATATTTCGCAACATTTCTCGAGTTATTCGTTGGCATTCTTCAACAGTTTTTTGGCGTAACTCTTGTAAGGAAGTTAACTGCGTGGCATACAATTTAGATATAAGATACTCCCAGAGAAAAAAATAAAATGGTGTGAGATACGGCGATCTGGCAGGCCATTTTATAGGCCCCCTTGGAACAATCCAACGATCGCGAAAGTGATGATCCAGAAATTGTCGTACTACGGCAGCGTAATGTGGAGGCGCTCCATCTTGCTGAAATATTACCTCATTCTCCAACAAATCTGGATCTTGTTCCAATTTTTCTTTGATAAAAGGATTGATTGTATCGTCCAGCATGTTTAAATACTTTTGACCGTTTAAAGTCCCGTCAATGAATAGAAGCCTGTGGCCATTGTGTATATGTTTTCCGCGTCAAATGGGGGTTGGTGTTACTTCAATATCTGCAGTTGTGACGATTTACTTCACCATTCAATGACAAAGATTATTCGTCCGAAAAGCATAAGTTTCGATTATTGCTGATACACTCGGTCATTACTTCACAAAATCCCAACCTCCTGTCAAAATCGTCCTGATTCAATTCGTGAACAAGTTTAATTTTATAGGGATGAAATTTGAATTTCTTAAGTATTCCACAAACTGATGAACAACTTACTCCTGATACTTGAGATACCTGTCGTATCGACGTCGCATTTTCAAGCACTGCGACCAGACCTAAAACTTCGACGTTGATATCTTCATTATTTACAACCCGATGAAAATGTTTTTTGTTATGTACAGAACCCGTTTCCGTAAATTTTTGGACTAATTCCATTACCTACTTGTGCAAACATAAACTAATATCGAACAAAATAAGTTTCTAAAATAGAAGCAGATATTAAAAATGATAAGTTAATGTGATAAAAACAAGTATGAGTTACCCTGGTTACCACAAAAAATTGTGAAATGTCACGAAAGCATTTAAAGTTGACTCCTCCTAGTTTGAAGGAACCTTTGCTGTATACTTCAAGCTGTCGTTATCGGAGAATACACTTGTGCACGGGCGTAAGACCGTATACACTTTTTTCGTTCACTCGTTGGTTTGTAAGTAAAATAATAAAATGCAATATGGTATAATTTGTTTATTTATACATATATACATTTACTATAATATGATAGGTTGTACACTAGTACTTTGTTTATTGACTTATATAAGAAACTGTTATGTTGATGTCTTAAGTTTTGTATTACTCGCTAGTAAGAGCTATAGGAACTCTTCACTAGGAGAAGCTATCGAAGGTAAACTGTCCTCTCTCCGGGACTGATGTCCTGAAGTCAAATCTTACTCACATCCCCACTGCTTATACGAGTGGTAGAAATTACAAAAGGTTTTTTAGATTCATGACGTATAGCAAAGTAATATAAACTTTCCCAACATTTAAGGTATGGTAAACCAGTGTACAATTACTGGCATACAATTCATCTACAGGAACTCGATCTAATACCTTTTACGATAACCTTGTTGTATACCGTTAAATCCCTTCGGGAAGGCTTATACTTAAAATAAAACTAATTACCTAAATGGCATGGTTACTTAGCAAATGCAATTAGGCTTGCTCTATGCTTTTAGAAATGATATGATTTAAGAAATTATATTTACCGGGCTTGTTATAATTCGCATGACCTGTAAACTGTTACTGGGAATCGGACCTAATTGCCCAGAATATTCATAAGCGCCTTAAAACGGCTAATGAAATATACACAATATAAATTAAATAACGAGTCACAAAATAATGAAATATACAAATGTGAAAAATAGATGAATTGACGTTTTAACAGCAAGATTGTACTATGACTCTAGTCGTGTTTTATTACACCGGTTGCAGATAATGCACCTCAGAAATTATTTCAATTCGTCAGACTCGACATTAAAAGTTATCCCCTTGATATGAAAATTGACAGGTTTAATAATCTTAATACATAAAACAAAGTCGGGTTAGTTACACCATTTATAACCCAAGAACGGCTGAACCGATTTTAATAATCTCTAATTTATTGGATTGGTCTCCGCCCCGAATAGCAGAATAAGTATTAAAATAACGGAAAAATTCACAGAAAAAAAATTATACAGAAAATTAATTTTTAAATAAATAAGGATAGAAACTCCGCCATATTCCGCGATTGACAGCTTGCGTCACGCACGCTTATAGCTTATTTATAATAATTGATGTCCATTGCAAATCAGTGACATAAAAGTGTAAATTTTTTTTGTTTTATGTTGTCTGTGATTTGTATTTAAAAAGCATATAATGACGATGTAACAAACGAAAACGAAGCCACCAACTATCCAACTGAATTTTTAAACTCGCTGGATGTGCCTGGCTTACCACCGCACAATTTACAACTAAAGGTTAGCTCGGTAGTCATCATGCTTCGAAATCTAAACCAGCCAAAAGTATGCAAAGGAACGCGTTTGGTGATAAGAAAACTGATGATCAATATGATTCACGCAACGATACTCAAAGGAAAATTCAAAGCTGAGGAAGTTCTCATTCCGAAGATTCTGATGATCCTAACCGATGTGCCCTTTGAGTTTAAACGAATTCAATTTCCGATTCGTCTTGCATTCGCCATGGCGATTAACAAATCACAAGGCCAATCCTTGAGTGTTTGTGGTCTGAATCTAGAAAATGCATGTTTTTCTCATGGTCAATTGTACGTGGCATGTTCACGTGTCGGCAAACCATCCGCTTTATTTGTTCTTGCGCCTGATAACAAAAGGAAAAATGTCGTATATAACAAGATCCTTCACTGAAGAGAATCAACCCGAGTGCAATTCATCGCGCTATTCCCTTGTATATATAGAAATTAATATAATATATACTTTTTATACTAGAGGGCCAAGCGCGGTTTACAATAAATATATGAAGAATTTGCCTTGATAGTTTTCAAGATGGCGTCGTATCCAACGGAAGTGCGTGTGGAATTAATAAAATATTATTATAGAAATTGGGAATCTTTTGCAGCTACGGCAAGACACTTGCGTACTCTATTCGGGAGAAATAACGCACCAACGGAAAACACTATAAAAAGGTAAGGAAAAAAAGATAAATTTAGAAAAGTAACAAAGTATTCGTTATCGTGTTTAAATGTCTACTAATCCGACAATATCTTAGGATTGTAGTGAAATTTGAAGCAACAGCATCTGCGGCAGACGAAAGATCAACTGTTAGAGAACGTCAAAAGACCATCCGGGTACCGGAAACCATAGAACGAGTACGGGAGCACTTTACAGCTCAACCTTCAACATCGACCTCAAGAGCATTTCAAGAACTTGAAATACCCCGTACAACACTAAGGCGGATCCTAAAGCAAGATCTAAAGATGAAAGCATACAAAATCCAGATCGATCAGCCGTTGAAACCGTTTGATATGGAGCGACGCTACAATTTTGCGAACGAAATCGTCGAACGCATTGAAAATGGCAGCATGTCATTGGAACGAGTGTGGTGGTCGGATGAGTCACATTTCGATGTATCCGGTTATGTGAATAAGCAAAATTGGAGACATTGGGGGACAGAAAATCCACATCTAGCAATTGTTCGTCCTCTTCACCCTCGACGGTTGACTGTATGGTGTGCTATCTCGTCGGCAGGAATTATAGGTCCCGTGATTGTCAATGGAACCGTTACTTCGCAAAAATATTGTGAAATGCTTAATGAGTCTTTTATTCCCGTGGCGCATGGATTAAATATGGTGGAGAATGCATGGTTTATGCAAGACGGGGCTCGTCCGCATCGCACGGAAGAAGTTTTCAACATTCTTGAAGAACATTTCGGTAACAGAATCATTGGTCTGGACGCTCAACAGTTTACAGGCGGAGGGATAACATGGCCACCATATAGTCCAGGCCTCAATACCTGCGATTTCTACCTGTGGGGATCATTAAAAGATACGGTATATCGCGATGGTATAGACACCCTGGATGACCTTGAAATGGCAATACGGCAGCGAATAGAAGCGATACCGTACGCCACACTTCAGGCAGTTTGTGGAGAATTTGAGAAGAGGCTGCGAATTGTTATCGTTGCTCGAGGCTCTCACTTCGAAAACCTGATTTATTAAACCGCAGATCTTGTTGTTATTGCACAAATAAATCATTTTTTTAAATTAATGTTTTGTATGTTTAATATGACTTCAAAAACCGCAACCTTAAATGGCCAACCCTGTACATAGCTTCAATAAAGCAAATGTCTTGCTGATACGCCATTGAAATACTTGATTTTTGTACTTTTATTGAATTTTTATTTTCCTTATATGTATTATCTTATTAACTATTGAACTTAATAAATTTTTTGTATTCATTTTATTACGTTAATAAATCCTAAATTAAGTTTAGCTAAAAGTTAAGACGACATTTATTGACTGTTAGGTGGTACGAAGTTCGCCAAGTCAGCTAGTTTTATATAAATTACAGCCGGTAAAGTTATTTGAGGTGTCTCGTTTCAACTGAAATGGCCTGTATGTGTGTGGATGTATGATATGTAGAGTTTTAAAAATTGAGTCCAAAAAATAAATTATTTTAAAGTCCCTTAAAATTCAATAATTAAAAACGAATTAACCGACAATGCTTATAAAAACAATCCTAATCTTCTTTTTGAACCGATAAATTCCATACGCGAATTCCTTTTCGACAAAGGAAGTTCCATTCGTTCCACATAACTTTTGAAATAATACGATATCAAGAAGTAAAATTGCAAAAAAAAAAACGTGCAAAAAAAGAACAGTTTGAAAACCAGTTGCTCTAAATCTGTTTAATCACACACTGCAAGTGGGTTCTACTTTTGGAACATAAAAAAGAGTTTGCGGCAGTTATCAAATACACACATGTGCCCAGCAGAATGGTAACTTTCTTTTTGCTCCACCATATAATTATGAATATGAATCCATAGTACGATGATCTTCGTATTTATTGATGAAACTAAATTAACTATTTTATAAAAAACAAAAAAAAAACATGAAAATTTTATCAATTTATATACGACGTTATATTTAGTGTTGAAAGTTGTCGTAACTTCTTTTTTAATTTTCTTAAATGAGATACGGAGCTTTTATATGGTAAAGATTTCTTAAAGTATCATGGATCCAATGTAAGTATTAATTTATTTAACTTTTAATTATTTTAACTTTTTTGGCAATTAATTAACTATCAGTGAATCGTTCACGATAATTAAAAATTTATATCTATTCTGCGTAAAATACGAGAGCAATTCAAACTTGATATGCATTTTATTTTTTTTGAACATAATTGAGGGGATACTGCAAAGCGCTCTAATATTAATCGAAGTAGCCATGTTAGCTACCATCTGTTGTATTAATAATGTTCTGCAACAATGTTTCTAATTCTGTTGAAAACGTCTTTTCAATGAAAGTGTAAAAACGACTGATATTCATCAGAGACTTCACACACTGTTTGGAAAAGAGTGCTTACCACGCATAATAGTGTAAATCCTTCTAGGATGGTCATGAACGCGTGTCGAACTTGCCGCATACTGCCTCTTCAGCGTCTGCTGTAAATCTTGGTAATATTCAAAAAGTCGACTAACTGATCTAAAACAATAGACGAATATCTGAGAAGCAAGTTGCTAGGATTGTAAACACTAGTGTTGGTAGTGTTCACACTATTATCCACAATAAGTTTAAATTTAGTAAAGTTAGGACCAGACGGGTTCTAAAACAAATTCCCGGAACCACAGCAGAAACGACTTCAACTTTTTATCACGTATCGTAACAATTGATGAGACCTGGGTACGCTATTATATATATATATATATATATATATATATATATATATATATATAACATTTGATAAATTATTGGAGGTTTTCGGCTTTTATATGAAATATTTACAAATATCAAGTTAGTATGTATGTAATTGCAAAGTAAGGGGGGATGTAAACATTGCTGTCTACAAATTACAAAGCAAATCATACGAAATTTTTAATTCAAAAAATGTCTATGTTGGGACTCGAACCCAAGTCTACAGCTTGCCGGGCTGTCGTCATTACCACTAGACCACAATAGACCCAGGTTCAAGTTATTCAGAAATGCATTATAAATAGAGCTGAGGATGTTTGCGGTATAACCATGGTTATATCATGTAACCATAGTAATTTACTATGGTTACATGATATAACCATGGTTATACCGCAAACATCCTCAGCTCTAATTATAAAGTAACAGTGTTGATGAATCAGATGTCAGTTATTGAATGTAGATGTCAAGTTGAAGGCAGAAGTCAGTTTTGAAAGCTCATGTCAGTCTTGATAGCAGATGTCAGTTAGTGAAAGCAAATGTCAGTTACTGAAAGCAGATGTCTGTTTTGAAAGCAGGTGTCAGTTATGAAAGCAAACGTCAGATTAGAAAGCAGATGCCTATTTTGAAATTAGATGTGAGTTATTGAAAGTAGATGTCAGTGTTTTGAGAGCAGATGTCAGATTTGAATGTTTGAAAATGCTAATTATTACTCCAAAGCTATATGAGTGATTAGATAATTTCTTAGCCGTTCATTAAATATAACATTTGATAAATTATTGGAGGTTTTCGGCTTTTATATGAAATATTTACAATATCTGACATCTGCTCTCAAAACACTGACATCTACTTTGAATAACTCACATCTAATTTCAAAATAGGCATCTGCTTTCTAATCTGACGTTTGCTTTCATAACTGACACCTGCTTTCAAAACAGACATCTGCTTTCAGTAACTGACATTTGCTTTCACTCACTGACATCTGCTATCAAGACTGACATGAGCTTTCAAAACTGACTTCTGCCTTCAACTTGACATCTACATTCAATAACTGACATCTGATTCATCAACACTGTTACTTTATAATGCATTTCTGAATAACTTGAACCTGGGTCTATTGTGGTCTAGTGGTAATGACGACAGCCCGGCAAGCTGTAGACTTGGGTTCGAGTTCCAACATAGACATTTTTTGAATTAAAAATGTCGTATGATTTGCTTTGTAATTTGTAGACAGCAATGTTTACATCCCCCCTTACTTTGCAATTACATACATACTAACTTGATATTTGTAAATATTTCATATAAAAGCCGAAAACCTCCAATAATTTATCAAATGTTATATTTAATAAACGGCTAAGAAATTATCTAATCACTTATATATATATATCACAGAAAACAAGAATGTTAGTATGGAATGGCGTCACTGGCCCACCTCTGCCCAAAATATTAAAAACATAAACATCTGGCAAAGTGGCCGCTACTATATTCTGGAAAGCTACTGGACAAATTTGCGTCGATTTTCTTGAAAAAAGAAAAATAGTTAATTCTCGGCTTATTTCAGTACTTCAGTGAGCTTTTTGGAAATTTTAAGGTCATACAAACAAAAGGACATGGTCCCTTAAACAAGGGCATTATTCTCCTATATGATAACGCTACTGACATACAGCCCATATAACGATCAATTGGGTTTGGAAGTACTTGAGAGAATTAAATTTTATATTAAACATGTTATTTAACATTTAATTTTAAAAAAAATATCTAAAAATTCCGCTGTGTAATTTTATTTTTAATTTTAAATGATTTATTAAAACCGTTCTGGGACTGCACGAAATACTCAGCTGTTGTATCGAGAGCCCAATAAATCCTACTAGCCTCGTTTATATCGCGCGTTTACTATTTGTCAATTAATTATTCTTTCTTCCATCAATAAACCTTTATTTATTCATTGATCGATATGTGCGGGTGCCTCGTCTATTTATTATATTTGCGTAGTAATCTAATATGATATGATTATTTCGTGCGTGTAAATTAAATAAATATATCATTTAATAAAATTACTGTCGATTTATCTATTACCTTGTTTTCAATCTGCCAATGTATCGCTTTTTTGATAAATGCATAACCTATTTCAAAACATAAAGTGCACTTCTCTCCATTTATTTATGCTGGCAAGATAAAACTACTTTTCCCATTGCTTTGTCCAGGTTCATTCATAACTTACTTATGTATAAAACGATTCATTATAAACAAACCGTATGTAAACAAATACGTCTCCATATCTGCAAGTTACACGGAATATAGATACAGCATATATCGGCTAAGTAAGGAAGACCAGCGGTATTCAAAATTTATCTGTGTAATTAATTTTGTTCATATTTTTTTAATTAAAAATAAGACGATTGGCATATATTTTAGTAGGATAATCTAATAATTAAGTTAGTGACCACTTATTCTGAATAACCCTGTATGGATATACATATATATATATATATATATATATATATATATATATATAAAGATAATTATTTCTCGACCTTTGTATATTATAGTAGATTTAAATAGTCGGCGATTTAAGGTATGTTTTACTTTAATATATAAATTATAATTTAGAATCCTTTGAAAAAGACATTAATTGCCGAAACAAGTAAGAGTTTATTTTAAATATCTACATATTAAAGTAAAAGAGGCCTTAAATCACCGACTATCTTATATACCACGTGTTCACACTTAAACCCGCACCATTGGTATCTCCGTTATTATTGGAGCTAGGAAGTCGTCCAAATTAGCAAACTAGTAGGATTTTTCCTGGCGGTTAGGACGATGAAAACAACAAAACTATTGAGCGTCGCGTTTTTCAGATATTTGACAAAATGTAATTTTTAAAATGGAACACCCTATTTATTTTTATGCGGTTGAATAAAGAATTTAGTTCTGAATAAAAATGTTTCAATACATTATCTCAAAAAAATTGAAAATAAAAAAGTTATCACGTGATTTCTTTAAAGGGGTATATTCCCGAGATAATCAGAAAAGTACCCATTTTAAAATGGGACACAGTATAATTTAAAACTCCACTCAGAAAAAAAGGAAAAGAGAAAATGAAATTAGCCTACATTACAATAGTTGTTACAATTTAGATCAAGTAGGCACCAATCAAAAAAAAAAAAATATTCAATAACAATCCGTCAAATTAATCTGTCAGTGTTTTAAAATTCGCATTGTTATTTTGCTTTTTTCTTCGTGTTTTCTTTTAATAAAAATGGTTTTCACACATGGGGAAAAATATAGCTCAAGTCACTTTTTTATGCGCTAGTTGTTAGCAAGTTAGAATATGCCGTTGTCGTGTGGTATTTGCTATTTAAGTTACAAAGTTGATGAAATGTACCCTCCTCGTGGTTTGGACTACAGCTTACTCTTCGATCGTCATGGAGTTGAATCGCTGAAAGCAAGACGACACCTAATTAGTTCAAATTTTATCAAAAATGTAATTCTTTATAAGATCGACTCAGCTGATTTACTTGCAGAAGTGAATTTGAGTACCTTGTCCAAACTCAAGAGTGAATGAAGCGCTTCTACTTCCAACGGCTAGAACAAATATATTGCTGAGGGCTCCCATGGTGCATTCTGCTAAGAACTTCAACACTTCTATACTTTGTTTTTAATTCTTTTTCACATATGTATTATATTTATTATTTGTTTATATTGTCTGAATTGGGGTGACCTGTTGGGCAATTAATAAATATTATTATTATATTATTATTATTATTTTACAGATGTTCTACTGAAGATGGCAACCTAGTTGCCGAAATATGTATTTAGAGTTTATTGATTTATATTATGGTTAAGGATTTTTCTTGTCTCTTTATAAAAGGTACATATTTTTAAATGTTAGTAAGTTTCAGTGACTTAATTACTAATAAAAAATTTTTTGTACAACGAAACGCACTTGTTGATGGTGCATTGATATATTGTTCGTAGTGGAAGATGTTCTTGGATTAGCAATGAACGACTTTCTGCAGAATGAATAAGGTTGTGATATGGAGACTGTTAGGTTTACTTCGGCACATTGTGCCACTTACCTGCACTTCTGCTACAGAAAAGAAGAGTACATTACAAAATTAAAACCGTGATGCGATTGAACTCAACTGGGAAACTGTAAAGAACAATTATCTCTGAGTAAATTATAACGTTCATAAATTCTTCAGTTTATTACAAAAAAAAATGTGTATAACTATTAATAATAGTTAATAATAATAGAATGCAAATGATTGTATTGACAGTAGTTATAAATAATATGAACAGCATCAAATATAATTTAAATTTACGTATTAAAGCAGTTAAAATAACGATTTTATTAATAAAAACTAACGATCTGCGTTTCAATTTATAACAAACTATAGATATGTTATTTCTTATACATTCATATTGGCGTGCCATTCGATGCGCGGTTACAATTAGCATTAGCAGTGAACTTGGCCGAAGGTAGGCCACTCGAGTTCAATGCCTTACTTTCATAACAGCACAATTCTTCTTACATCACTACTACTACGGCGATCACTACTACCGTACCTACTCTATTACTTATACTTCTTCGACGGTCGTAGTCGTAAGCCGCGCAGCAGACTTCCACTCTCTCGAATCGAACAGACGAGGTCACAATTCCGCATTTTTTTAATTATGTTTGTCAGTTTCACAACATATCTTTGTTTCTCTCTCTATAATAATGCCAATGTCCATTACTTTTCTGAGTATAATAATATATAATAATTAAAGTTCGAATTTACTCAAAATGCATATTTGTAGTTTAACGGTAAATCAACAAAATTATGAGTTTTCTAGGTTTATTTAATATTTTTTGAATAAAATAAGGCAATTAAAAAACGCCGATATTTTTACTACTTGATACATATTTCATGTAATACTGCATATTTGTACATATTTTCTTCAAATTAGAAATTTCCTTATAAAAATTTCAATGAGCGGCAAGTTTAAAAATAACTGGCCATGGGAAATACTAGATTTCCAAAGGTTTTGGGAAAGCCGGTTAAAACACTTTGCAACATTTTGTGCCCTATAAAGTTGAAATAAATAACAATATTTCTACATGAAATAGAATGTTTTACAATACTTATGACTTATGACTTATATCAGTACAGCAGTGTCCAGAAGTTAACAATACAAAACCGTAATAAAAGGAATAAAGTTACTGGAAGAAGAGTACATTATGGTTAGGTATAAACTGATAAATACGTAAATGGATTTAGAAACTCTAGAAATAAAAAATAAATATACTGTCGAATGTTATATTTTCTAACCTTAGAATTATGTCGATCAAATATACACTGAAGTAATTGCCGAGATTCGATCATTAATAGGTGATAACTTAATTTATTTTATAGTCGATGAAACAACAGGCTCTTATGCTAATATGTTGTTAGTACGTTGTTTGAACGACGAAAATCCTAGTAAATCATATTTAATAAGTTACAAGCAGTTAGATAAAACCGAAAACTGAATAATCACTCGTTTTATTAACTATGGATTAGCAAAATGTTTCCTGGCCAACAGACAACCACTTAATAAAATTATTAATGTTTTCTGATGGTGCCCCTTATATGTCTTAAACCTCAGTTAATTTAAAGATATATTTTCCTAATTTAATTCGTACTACTTGTCTGGTTGATAAATTTGCCGAAGAAATCATAAATAAATTTCCTCTTACAAATGAATTAATTTCTAACATAAAAAAAATCTTCCTTAAAGCGCCATCGCGGGTTCAGTTGTACAAAGAATCATTTTCAGGTTTACAATTACCTCCATAACCAGTAACCACTAGGTGGTAAACCTAAATACCGCAATTTTTTATTCAAAAAATTATGGAAATATTAAAAATTTTATTTTAGAGTTGTCTGATGATTCAGATGCTATAAAAAATGCAGAAAGATCTTTAAAAAATAATGTAACACCAAATCAATTGGCATTTATTCCAATAACTTCTTTGATAGTGGCAGTAACAATTTTTAAATTAGAAACAAGAGAAATCCTTTTGATTGAATATATAAATTTAATAAATAAATGCCATAACGCCTTGTCAACTACTACAGGAGCTGGAAAAATAATTTTTAAACAGCTAAACTCAGTATTAGAAAAAAATCTAGTAGAATCTTGGTATGGAGTTGACCTTCCGTTTGCCTCCTTTTCTTTTTGTTTTTGTTTCTGGAGACTCATCAGTCTCCATTACCAAAGGAGTCTCAGTATACTCCTCAAGTTCTGGATTCTCTTCTGACTCCATCTTCTTGAGTTTATTTTTGTTTTACATCTCGGTTCATTCTGTTCCCCCGAGTACGAAAGAAGTACGAAGTCAACGCACGCAGATCTTCCATTACGGACACAAGGCGTAAATACAAAGGAGTGCCACCTAGTGTCCTAGGGAAACGTCCGAGACCACATATGCCCCAGTGGCCATTCAACTTTGAGCACGTTGCCTTACACGGTAACTTGGGTGAGCTGGTCCGCGGCGATAGCTTTCGTTGTGGATTAGATGGTGTTTAAACCTACCCGTCCCACTTAGGACTGCCACTTGTTCAGACCACTTAGGACTGCCACTAATAGCTCATTTCTCGCGGAAGAAGTACGCGAACCAAGAAGTTTCTAATATTTTGAATAAATTATAGATAATATTGAACAATTGACAATTTAAAAAATTGTCTAATTACTTTCGTCGATGTTGAATAATCTTTTTCCACATTTAAACACTTGCTAGACGACAGACGATATTCATTTAAAATAGAAAATTTGGAAAATCACGTAATTGTCAATTTTTTAAATAGTAATAACTGAATAGATCATTTATCATAGGTCATCCGTTCGAGATTATTAATTACACTGGCCAACAATTTTTTATTTCTACTGACTTTGATCTGACACTTGCTTTTATTAATATTGCTACGCTAATGCCAAATATGAAACCCATTTGTCCCTATCACGTCAAGTTTTTTTTCTCCGGCACTTCTTATTCGCCGATTTCAAAATTCTTGAAAATCGTTAAGTAAATGTAACAAATTCTTAATCGTTAAAAGAATTGAAAGACATTCCAAATACATTTATCTCATTAGTATTATTTACATTTGCACCTGATAATATTTAAGTGCTTAATGAACTAATTCAGTAATAAACAATTATAAAGAAATGCAAGTCTATTAAGCTAATCCTGTTCACTAAGTGAACATATTAGTGTCTGATGAGATTTTATTAGAAAGTATCGATCACTTAGGACTAGTCAAAAGTAAACAAGGGTGATAATAAAACGTTAGTTATATGTTAGTTGTTAGGGAAGAAACTACATCGTGTCTACTACTCATAGTATCGATTCGTTGTGATACATTTGTGGTAGCTTCAAGGTTCCCAGTCTAAGGGTAACTATTACTGCTTTCGTTAAGAAAATGTATTTGACATATTTTGACGTAAAACTTGCTGATCAGGACAAGTAATGGGCTCCACATAATGTGTGTAAACCATGGGTGGAAAATTTGCGGCAATGGAGCAAGGAAAAACACCAGGAATTTGCTTTTGGCGTTCCAATGATATGGCGTGAACAGAAACACCCGTAGATGATTGCTATTTTAGGTCAGTTCAGACCTCCGGCTATAATAAAGAGAATAAGGATAAAATTGTATATCAGAATAATTGAAACATACATGAATAGGTAAACCCCACCAGTTTTGTATAATACAAAGGTATTTTCACGCAACAACTTTACACGGCGTCCACGTATACACTTGTGTATACGTGGATACGTGTATACGTGGATACGTGTATACGAAAGTTGTTGCGTGATTAGTTGTGCTAGATTTACTGTGCTCCATGTCCGACACCTTGATTAGTGGTTTTACCTACTGATGATGACAACTTAGTTGTCGAAATACGTATTTAGGATACGATTAATAATTGTTGTAAGGGGTTATGTAGCTTTTTTGAGGCCTTACATGGTTGTTTGGACGTAAGCAAGGTTTCAACCCGCTGGGTGCCAAGGACCGGAACAGAAATTCAATAGGTCTGACACATTCCGAAAATAATTAACTTAATTGATAATATTAACATCATATGGAAATCTATTTTAACGACCGTAATATTTTTTAATTTGAACTAATTCACCGCGAGTATCATCGATTTTAACTTGCATACATATGACATTAATAGACGTTTAAAAGAATGTAATTACAATTTTATAATTATTATTTTTTATTTTAAAGGTAATGTCAATTAATATGAGATAAAAAATAAGTCGATTAGAATAAATACTAAATTAAATACTTGTATTAAGCAAAAAATAAATCATAAGCAAGTCAAGGAAAAAACAATAGATAAGAGCGTAGCTTGGGTCGTTGTAAGATAAACTGCGTTAAAATATTATTGTAAAACTTAAATTATGATTTCAAATATTAAAACTGTAATATACTTACCCGAAAACGTTCACAATATAAGATAGTGTACACACATCGTCCGAACAATAAAATGGTGCAGCATTTCTGAAATATACGGACCAATCCTTCGAAAAACTGTTGGCCTCGTCCCAGTACTTGGTTGCTTCAACCATACCTGCATCAAATTTCCACCTGGTTTCCAATTTAAACCTATATCACCAAGAAAATCCTTATAATAGACGTTGGACTACACGTAATTACAAATAGAAATTTTTATATTATAACCATATTTGTATCTTGTAACAACATAACCTTAGTATTTGTACTATTATAATAGAATTTAAAGTTATAAACATTAATAAGATCAAACTTACCTGAAACTGGATGGTCCCCTACGAATTATATTTTCATAAAGTTTTAAATCAGCTAAAATCACTATTTTAAGTAATATTATTCACATTTATTACACCATATGTCTATTATAAATACTTTTACGATTTGTAACCCTATTATGTCACGTTATTTACGCACAATCATCAGCTGATTCAGATATGTTATTAATTTGAACCAAATATCTTAAAAATTTAACTATTAAACTTGGATTGTCACAAACTACACACAATATTTTTATTTATTAAACCTATAATCAGTATAAATGCTCGAGGTTGATTATTGAGGCAAAATAAGATTTGATTTTTATTAAGAAGAATCAGCACCTGAGAAAGAGCTCTTGCTCTACCGCTAAGTAACCGAATATCATAAAATTTTACTCTTTTAATAAAGCATTGGATGAACTAGCGCCCATATTTCTTAAAGAATCATTAAAAAAAATTATATACTTAATCTATACCTGCCAATATATATAGTTGTCAGAGCGACATCTAATAAACTTCAGTCAAACTAAGCAATACGACAAGGTAGGTATCCCTATATTATACATTGTAATTATTAAGATCTTGGGGTAGTCGCTATTCAGCTTTTATCTGTTGTGTTGAAAGGACATTTCAACTTTCAATATAGACAGTTATTTGTTGACAAAATACAAACAGAAAATGTAGCCCGAGCAGTAGCTTTGAACGGAGATGGATTCGGCATTCGATACATCGCTGCTGTCTTGAATATTCCCAGGAGTACTGTCCAAGACGCAATACAGCTACATCGTCTAACTGGAGAATACACAAGAAGGCCAGGATCAGGCAGACGTCGCACCACAAACAGGCGAGAAGACCATTTTATGGTGTTATCTACACTACACCATCGTGGTTTACCATCAATAATTGTGTCTCGGCAAGTCGAACGCGTTTACGGTACTGCCGCTTCTACACGAACCGTTCGCCGAAAATTTAAAGAATGATGTCAAGGAAACCTGTTGCTTGTCCACTTTTGCTCCCAGCTCATTGTGGTCAGCGAGTACGATTTGCACGTGAACATAGACATTGGACAATGGATCAGTGGAGCTCCGTATTATTCACGGATGAGTCTCATTTTTATCTGCGTTCACCAGTTGGATGAAAAGGTGTGTGAAGAAGGCCTGGTGAACGATTTTCAGCGTGTTGTATATTTCCAAGAACGGCATTTGAGGAAGGCGGTATAATGATTTGGACTGGCATTTATTCTATTCGTAGGTGAGAATTTTACTCCAATGCACGATAACGAGCGACTTCACGCCGCACGGGTGGTTGAGCAATATTTGAATGCGGTTAACTTTCGCCGTTTGCAATGGCCAGCTCGAAGCCCGGACTTAAATTCTATAAAAAATATCTGGGATTCATTAGGAGGACGTGTTCGACACCGACAGCCTATACCGGTAACCATTCGGAATCCTCAAATAGCTCTTCGTGTGGAACAGAAAAACATTACACAAGAAAAGGTCGTCAACTGCATTCAAACTTTACCACGCCATATGTCAGAATTCATTAGAGTTCGTGTAGGTAGTATGCACTATTAATCGCTTAAATTGTGTGACAACGTAGGTGTAAAACCTAGCGGATAAGATCAATGAATTTGTTAATTCTGCACAATTTACTGTTTCGTGACTTTTCCTTATTGAATATGTTAAGTACTTTTTTTATTTCTCATTCATACTTTGTAAATAATGTTTCATGTCTTGTTAAGAAAAAATAATACATTTTTCTTGTACTAACAGACATTTACTTCGGTGTCCGAAATCTTTTGTCCATGGGTGTATATTATTTATAACAATCACCTGCTCCTCAAAAAACACTTTACCACATAATTTAAAACCATACAATGAAATCAATCCCTAAATTACTTTGAAGTCAAACACGATCTCTAAGTTTATTAATTTTAGTAAAGTGTTTCCTTTATATAGAGAAGTTTGCTAACGTCTTGCGTATTATGTAATTACATTTTTTACTTTGTTAAGATATAGTCGATTTTCTATTATTTTTTTCACAGACTATGATGCAAATACACGCGTATGTAAGTTAAGTTTATTATAGGAGAATCAAGGCATATTAGCAAATACAAGTGGTTTGCCTTGAAAAGCGTATTCTGATATGTTCTTAGTAACAGAAAGAAGCGTTTACTCGCTGAATTTAAAACTCCTTACTTGCCGATTCTCCGTACTAACCGTTTAATATTCGTCTTTATAGAAGTAAATACGCAAGTAAATCGAACAAAGGATCTAAAATATATATTGAAAGATCATATAACCACTACAAAAAAAAAGCTGATATAAAGTAAAACTGTACAATAAAATAATAATTTAATTTGATGATAATTATTCTATAAGCCTTCTATTCATATTTTTATATTTGCCATGTTTTGTTCAATAGAAATTAGAAATATCATATCAACATTATTCATAAGCTGACAATATGGTGGCTAGAGATTATTTGATTCCCTGTTTCCCTATAAATGACACTAGATCTCTTCTTTCTTATTCCTTAAAAATTATTTTCAATTTGGCAATATCTACTTTAATTTCCCTTCAGCTTGTAAGATATGAAGGATTATTCCTGTTTTTAGAAAAGACGGTTCGTCTCAGTTCGTGAACTACAGACCTATACCAATATTATCTCACATTTCCAAGGTTTTCGAGCAGGTTTTGCATGTGTCAATATTCACAACACTAAATCTTATATCTTACCTCGCCAGCACGGTTCTTTCCTGGCGGTTTCACAATTACTAATTAGAATTTGACGAATTTGCTCCTTCTCTGGTTAAATTGCTGTCATATTTGAACAATGGAAGTAGCCATTTTTTATCTGAAAGCGGGTGCTTACAAATCTTTGGATTTCTGTTCAATTTCTAGTATGCAACAAAGCACATGTGCAATCATGTAGTCATAAATAAAGTGCGGATTTGCAAGCATAAAAAAAACTTAAAATAAGCGCTTAAGAAATCACAAAATCTTTTAAAATAAGCACATAAACTGGCACAAAAATTAGAATAAGCATAAGAATAAAGACATTCTAAATTAATAATATTTTTATTAACATAAAGACTAAAGCATATGTTATAGAAAGTTTGGAACAAGGAATTAACACATACTATTAATTTTTGATAAACAAATAAATAATTGTTTCTCTAAATTTTCAACAGAACATCTCCTTCATGATCACTAAGCACATATCTTAAGTGCGAAAACTTCGTTCGGCATCTACACTAATGATTGGCGCATATTCAAACTTAGGAATAATAGTTGCATCTATAGTAAGATCTTCAACGAAATCTCCTTTAATAACATTTCATATTCTATTCAAAAATATATACCGTGTATTTTCATTCAAAACTTTAGTCAATTTATTAAAAATTATTTCTCAAAAAACGCCACGTACTTTTAAAGTATCATTCTTAAGATTCTCAATTGTAGAGTGGAAATTAGAAAGGGCCTAAATGCCATTTTTAACTAAATTCAGTTAACAATATAGAAAGGTTCGAAATATCATACTTTATGTCCTGTGAAAAGCCGTCAGTGGCAAAGTTAAAATTAAATTGTCAGGAGGTAGTTATAGATGTCGCTTGGCGTATGTGAGCAAGCGTTTTCATTTGATAGGTCCTAAGTCCATCACAGAATATTGCCAGTTTGTTTTAAAATCGGCAGGTGTTAGTTATGTGTTTTGTGTGTCTGTATATTAAAATGGAAGGATATCAAAGAATAAGAAAAGGTAAAGGTAGTGGCTCATATCATACTGAACAGAAGCATTTAAAATGGAATGGAAAGTCGTACAAAACGTATAAAAACAAAATGGTACCTGAAAAAACCATTCCCAAAGAGCAGGTTAGGTATACAAACATAATGTTTCCCTTTCTGGTTCTAATCTTGAAAATATGTTATATGTAGGTATCATGTAAATGCAAGCTGGGATGTAAAGATGTTACATATGAAAGGCGACGTTCCCTTTGGGAAAAGTTTTATTGTCAAGATGCTAAAACACAAGGGACGCTTTTAATGGGTTTAATGAGTATTTGTGCTGTGCAAAGAAGGCGGCACAGTTCATATGGGGATCCGCAAAGCAGTCGACGTCAGGCCACTATAGCTTATTCCGTTCCTGATGGTACAGGAAAATTAGTTCGTGTATGTAAAAAACTTTTCCAAGACACCTTCGCTGTTAATGATAAAAGAATTCGCGTACTTATTGAGAAAAAAAAAATGGGTGAAGCCTGTTATCATGATAAACGTACCAGACATGCTGCGCCAAAATATTCTGAATTTGACCGGTCGTTAGTCAAGGCTCATATTAACAGGATCCCAAGGGAAGTTGGCCATTACTCAAGATCTAAATCGGAAAAGGAGTACATTAGCCCCGACTTAAATATTCACAGACTGTTTAAAGCATTTCTGCAATTGCACCCTGATTCAATAGTCACCTATAAATTTTACAGGTCTGTTTTCATAAAGAATTTTCCCAATCTGTGTTTTCACAGACCACGTGTTGATACGTGCAGCACATGTAATAAACTTGACTGTCAAATCAAGGCCAACATTGAGTCAAGTCAATCTGCTAAAACTCAGCTGGAACTTCATCACCGCAAGGCCGAGAGAGCAAGAGAAGTGCTAAAAGAAGATATGATTGAGTCTCAAGAACCCGAAAGCATCAAGTGTTGTGTATCCATGGACCTACAACAGGTCATGTTCGTTCCATCACTGACCCACAGCGATATGTTTTACCTCTCACAGCTATCGTGCTACAACTTAGGTGTTCATATTGGCGATACAAATGAATCCTACATGTGTATGTGGCACGAGGGGGTAGCGTCTCGCGGAGCTAACGAAATTGCGTCATGCCTCCTCCATCTTGCTAATCAAGGACTGATTTTTAAGAACCATTTAGTAATATGGTGTGATAATAGCGGGGGCCAGAACAAGAATAGAATTTTATTATTTACCTTGATGTTTTTAGTAGCCAATGGTGTTTTTGAGACTATCGAGCAGAAATTTCTTATCAGCGGCCATAGTTTCATGCCCTGCGATAGGGACTTTGCTTTGATAGAAAAGCGTAAGAAGGTAGCTAAAGCATATGTTCCCTCGGACCTACACGCAATAGTTAAATCAGCAAGGTACTCTCCTCCATTCAATATTGTTGACATGACAATTTCTGGCTTTTGGGACCTAAAAAAGCTGCGGATGCATATATTAACACAACAAAGTTAAATATAAGTAAAGCTTCAGTGATAACCATTGAAGAGGCTAATCTTCCATTTATTAAAATGAAGACCACTTTCTCTTATATTGAGGAAGGAGTGAAAGTCAATGTTTTAAAGAAAAATAAAACTTTAGCTGACCTTAGATGGGCTAACATAATCAAGCTGCCGCCAGAAAGTAAAGTGTCTGAAAATAAAAAGGTTTCTCTTCGAAGCATGATTCCCTACCTTAAGAATCCGGCACACCAACGTTTCTATAACGAGCTACTTCACATTGACGAAAATGTTTCAGAAAATCTAGAAAACGCCTAAAATTTACAATTTTTTACTAAAAAATGTCGATGACACTTACGCCCTTTCCAAATTTTGCACTTCTGTCTTTGTTTATATTGGTTATAGAACGTTATTTTGATAATAATTTTTGCTAATAAGTATGTTTTAAGTTTTGTACTATTTGTATATATTTAATAAACGTTTATCAAAAAATTTTCTATGTCTACACTTAATTTTGAACTTTGCCCGTTTTGTTTTTCGCGATTATTTCTGAATTTTGTTTTTGGCACCTAAGCCCTTTCTAATTTCCA
Source organism: Melolontha melolontha (assembly GCA_935421215.2). Classification (NCBI taxonomy): domain Eukaryota; kingdom Metazoa; phylum Arthropoda; class Insecta; order Coleoptera; family Scarabaeidae; genus Melolontha; species Melolontha melolontha. Next base: position 157,472,605 of record OW285237.1, on the reverse strand, counting down.
CTCTTCAATTATTTCCATAGCTTCTACTAGAGCCAAATCCTTTTCTTCGAATTTCATGATAGTTTTGCTTACAATTTTGTTTTAAAATCTCTCACTTAACAATTGCTTCGGAGGCGGTTCCCAAAAAGCTCTAATTGGATTTCCTTGAAAGACTCGATATAATCAGCATAATAGCAGGCACCATCTAGCCACGTACCCCACATAATGGGTTCAGGAGGAAGTGGTTTTCAGCATTCTTTCCCGAAACAATTTAACTCTCATTGAAGCCTTTAAGAAAATTTTCGTTCCAGTTTTGCCTAAAGTATTTATCAAAGGAGACTGTGCTCGAATGGTTTCAGACACACAATTGAGTCCATGTGCTAAACATGTACAATGTATTAAATTCTAATATGCCTTTAGCATGTATACAGCTGCATCAGAGAGCATTAGTGAAACTTGGAATGGAGTTTGGTAAAAAGAATTTCTTCAATTAATCGTGAATAAATTTCCTAATTGTATTGTTATTCTTCTTTTCTAACTGCTTAGAACTTATTAGAAAAACCTGAGTTGACAATCGCTGCCGAATGAGAGATTTTAGATTTAACATGGACGTTAAGGTACTTGTATATTATTTGCTCAAAAATCATTGAAAAGTTCGATAGGATAGCTATGTGTCGATAATTATTTATATTACTTCTATCGCCCTTCTTGAATATAGTAGTAATGCAGGCGGTCTTTCATCTCGAAGGTTAACATCGCTGCTGCCTTAACGCCAAATTAAAAATAAATTTTAACGGAGTAACAAACGCCACACAACAATCCTTGATAATTAAGAACAGAACCTGATCCTCGCCTGAATCAAATTAGATTTTAATCTCCTGATGCTCCACAGATTATCACCTTCTGTAATATCGTTAATTCTTAAGTAATCCATGGTAGAAGCTTCAGTATGTTGATCGTAGTGGCATACATTGTCAGAGTGAACACTAAAGAAAACCCACGCAAAATTCTCAACTCTATAGTTACGTCCATCCAAAATAATATCCTGATCATGCATTACAAATGGTATTCTAGATGATTCTTCTCCAAGATGAATATACTGCCACAATTTACGAAGATTGCGTTTAAATTTTGCTCCCTTGAAGAATAGTGATATATACTACAGTGATATTTTGAATAAGAGCCTGAGCACACAGAATTAGGTTTAGGTAAATATATTGTATCTTTTATATAATTCAGTTACTTTTATTTTAATTTTTTTTAATTTTCTCTTTTTCTTAAATTTATGTTCTTGGGTATGTGATATGTATACGATATACGATGTACGAAATATGTGCTATATTTTTATTTATTTATGAAGACGTAAATTATTGTAGTAAGTCTGTCAAACAGGGTGAATGATTAGAAGAAATATAGAACATCAATAACAAATGCGTAAAAATTTTTAAAAATAAATAAAACATTAAGGAACGAATACAAAGTCGTGGAAATAGTAATACAGAGGATATACCTAAAATTACGTTTCGTCAGAGGTAATAAATCATTAAATTTAAAAAACGCTGGAATAAATCATGTAGCTCGTAGGAGCTAAAAAACAAAAGATATACCGCCTGATTCTGAGCAAACGCAACGGCCTGAATGTACGAATATTTCTCCCGCTCCGAATAAAAATCCCCTGAACGCGTTAAGCCAATCACAAAACAGTCTGTTGCTAAACCCCCTCCTCGCGCCAACTTAATTGGCGCTTGCTCTATGTATGACATCGATGTTAAGCCAATCACAAAACAGTCTGTTGCTAAACCTCCTCCTCGCGGCAACTTAATTGGCGCTTGCTATATGTATGACATCGATGTTGACGCGCCTACAGCATTCAGGGGAATTGTATTCGAAGCGGGAGAAATATTCATACATTCGGATCGTTGCGTTTACTCAGAATTAGGCGGTATAAGAACGCAAAAAAAGAAAAATTGAAAATCTCGATATCTCTTATTCGCATTAAAAGTTAGAAAAACTAATAATAATAACATTGTCGGAAGTAACCTCGAAAATTTTGGCATTTATCACGAAATCAGGAGCACGAAGGTTTAAGAAAATAATATCGACATTATAATAAATTAACATGTTGACATTTTCTATGTACTTAAATTGCTGCACAAATTTAATTTCTTATGTGGACCTAGATTAAGTGTTAAACAACAAAAGCTCTTAGATCTGAAAACGCTTCTCATCATTTACATTCGCTTTACAGTAGACTTGACCAAATCTTAGTAGTATCGTACCGAATTGAGTCTTACTCTATATTAGCATGTCATACACAATGTTGTGCTATTTCAAAAGATTGTTATACGAGGGATGAGCTGAATTTATTGAGAATGACAAAGTCTAGTGGACTGTGAAAAACAATCCTACAGTGTTTATTTAGACCAACTCTTTATTTGTCAGTCGACGTTTTGTTGTTGAAGTTACGTTCGTTATAACACAGCTACTTATGTTTTACTGTTCAACAACAAAAAGGTGCAGGGCGTTACGACTGTTACCGACAAAAACGATGCTGCTACTAAAAAGATAATTGAAGAGGAAAATAAAGCCACTTATACATCTACTTAAGATTGGATCCTCAGCTGTTAAAACAATCATACACGATCACCTGCATTTAAAAAAAGTGTTAAGTCGGTTTGTGGCGCACCACCTTTCTGACTTCCAAAGAATTTGCCATGAAACTCTAAATTTCTTAAATAATGGCGGGCACCAAATTTTTTCCAAATTAGTGATAGGTAAGGAAACTTATATTCCCTTTTTTGACCTTCCTACCCGCCGAGTGAGTCGTGTATAGATTCACAAATATTGTTTCCTCCTCCTGGTTTGAAGGAAGTTCGGTATGTATCGACCGAAGTATGAGTTAAAATAATGCAATAGTTTTTGAATAACAATAATATATTTACAAATTTAGTCTTGGAGTTCCGTTAACTTAATACCAATGCAGTATCTGGTCTTAATACTAAAGACCGAGAAAACTGGCTAATTAGATGGCTAGTTAGATCACTGAGACCTAAGCTAGAACTGTAGTTAACTCGAAGAGACCGTACTTGGAACTGTAGTGAGCTCTAAGAGATCTTGTTTGTAACTGTTTCTTCATTTACTTATTTTTCGGCAAGAAAGTTTTGTGCCCGCTAGTCACAAGAGAGGGAGAAAACAACGAAATTGATTATACGGAAATTTCCATACAACCATTTTTACCTTTCCAAGAAAAGTATATGCTGTAGTTTCCAACGCCATAAATGTATTAAAATAAACAATATACGCCAGAAACCCTTAATTATAGAAAATAAAATAATTCTTAAAATAATAAATATACAATACACAGGAAGTGCGTTAGAGATAACATAATAGTTCGCAGAATCGCATCGAACCAAAACTATTTAACCTATTATAATAATATAATACTTTATCTATAACAGGAAATATGTCAATAAAACTTATTCTATTATACAATACATTATGGATGGGTTAGCCAGACGGTTGTGCCTGTAATAAAATAAATAGTTTTTATGACTGTAGAAAACAAGACAATGAATAAAGAAATGCAATACCTGACCAGACCTAAGGTAATTGACAACATTAAATATATCCGAACTCTAAGACCTTTTCTATATACACTTTATAATATTTACAATTTAAAACTAGGATTAAATACATTAACATAAATATACCTACATTTAAATGAAAATAAAAATACAAAATTAAATATATTTTTCCCGAACAAATATGAAGAAACTCCTACAATGACTAAGAAGCAACGAGGTCTGAAAAAGGTTATGTATGCGGTTTTCTTCAGAAGTACGGGCTTAATAAATGCAATTAAACCATATGGACAAAAGACAGTTACAGCTAAGTGGTACACTGAAAAATATTTGCTGAAGTGTTCAGTAGAGTTCCAGACAAAGGAATTATGCCCTGCCATGATAATGCATCGTCTCACACGGCTGTTTTAACTCTCCAGTTTTTGTCTTGAACAAATATAAAAGTAATATAAAATCCACCGTACTCACCTGATTTGGCAATGTGTTACTTTTGGCTATTTTTTGGGCTTAAACGCAATTTGCGGGGTAGAAGATTTTCGTCTCAAGAAAAGATTGTTACCGCAGTTCACGCTTATTTTGAAGGTATTCCGAAAGAAGATTGGTTGGGAGCTTTTAAACAGTGGAAAGAAAAAATGGTCAAGTGTATAATTGTTGAAGGAAATTAACGGTGCTTTTATTCTCAATAATTTCAGCTTGTCGCTCTTATACGGTATAGGATGCACGTTTAATTCCAAAAATGAGATACACCGCTCAAATGAGGAAGTGAAGTTCTCTGGAATTGTGAATAAATATCAATAATTTTCTTTGATTAAAGAAACGATGAAAATTCTCAATATTATAACATTCCTCTGCATAAATATCAGCCGATAAACGAAAACAACCAGGAAAACTTCTCCTTTTTAATTATAACTAGTTTACAACTACATGATTAACATGATAATGCAGCCGTCTCCACATCCATGGTTTTACAAGCTGGTATTAGAAATTGTTGCTTCATTCATATATACCATCTACCATATAGTATTACCGACTCCATGTTACTTACTTATTCCCCAATCGTTTCGAAAACGGAGTTATCCATATTAAAAGAAAAACTGCGAAGATAGTACTTATAAAAGTATCGACAAGTTACTTATTACCCTGTGAAGATCAAATCATTTACAACTTATAGTGATTCAGTTTTGAATTACAATGTAATATAAGAAAATATTTTAAGCACATTTTTACATAAAACGGGATAAGTCTTCAGATAGGCAATATTGGCAATATCTTTCTAAATAGCTAGTTTCTTTATGAACACTATATCAAACGTACTACTTTCTAATACGTTTTCTAAAAAATTTGCCTTATAATACAAGCAATTAGTATTCTAAATTCTGGAATTATATAAAAGATATAATTTGTCTTACTAATAATATAATTGTTCTTACTTGTTACATAATTTATAGAAAAAACTTTTCAAATGTTAGAAGACTTTTCTTTCCACTTCCGCATAGAAAGATAAATTTTAAATACGCCATATTTTGTACTCTCAACGTAGTACAGGTTTTCTCGATTATAATCTTCCCGAATACTTTGATTACTTATACAGAATATTCAGTATGCCTAGAAGGTTACATGGTGTTTCGAAGGTCGTTGATCTTTCTTGAAACGACACAGAGTAAGTTAACGGCAGATTTTGCAAAGAGTTCACTTTCAATCGCAGCTATAGAACGTGGCAAAGCAGAATTTATTTCCTCCAGTAACAATTATATTATGAATTTGAATAGGATGTTATTCCACACATTTTATTATGCAAAGTTGCCACAAATTTTAAGTTTTGAATCTGAAATTTAAATTTTGTTATTATTAAATTAAAGTAGCAAAACAAATTTTCCTCAGCGCAAATGATTATTTAGTTTTCATAATTAAAAAAAAACTATTATAATAACATCTAAATACTGATTACGACAGAGGTCTGGTTAATTTTTCCCAATATATTATTTTTATTAATAAAATATTTACTAAATAACCAATAATTGTATGAGATACCTTCAGGAATTATTTCTTTTTCTAAAACATTGTTTCTCAACCTGTCGCGACCCCTACAGAGGTCGCGGTAATATTAAAGGGGGGTCGCGAAATAGCCTAAACAATAATGAAAAATAATTTTGTGAAAAAAAATCATTTAGACATTTTACTTACAATAAGTACACATGTAAAGAAAAGAAATTAATATGATGGTCGCATTTATTTTTCAGTTAAAAGTTTTTCCATACGTGGATCTACGCTAGAAAAACACAAAAACAGATTGTTTCGAGTGATAAGAGACGATTTTTGTATTTAGTTTTTAACGTGGCCAAAGGGATTAATATTTTTAATGCTTCTGTGACTAAATTTCCATATTCATTTCGACGAGCAAGTCAAAACGTACATAAATCTTCAGATGTAAATAACAGTTGTAGCGTTTTGTCGGCAGACATTTTGATGAGCTGGTCGTGAATCTCAACTGGTAGCTTAGCAGCGGCAACAACGTTTCCACTAAACGGATTCCGGCGGACGTAATCCCGTCGCCACCTGCATAAAGCAAGGGGGTAATGACAGATGTAATTTCGGCCGCAGACTATTTATTAGAAAACTACGTAGCACCAGACGTGAAATATTTTATTTACATTTACTATTTGGAGGTTTGCGGAGCTAAGAAAGTTGAGAAACCAACAACAATAGGAGGCATAACGGTTTGCAGATCAAAAACCTATTACCGAAACTAAACATAAAAGTCAACCAGCAGGATTATTTACGACGTCTTCTAACATAAACTTAATTAAATTAAATATAAAAAGTCAAATAGTTATTATTTTCTTTAAGTTAGTAAAGATCGCTTTCCAGATAACATTAAAAAGTCTAGCATTCAATAAAGCTTTGGTTTATGATTATAAATTTTAGCTGGATGATTTACAAAATAATAACAATAATAAATAGCAAAAACATGTAACTGAAAATGCTCAGGTATTAACCACATTTAAAACTATTTGTATATATATCTTACGTGTAAGTACCTAGTGCAACAAATAAATATACTCTTGAAAAATCCCCATAATTTCCCTAACCTAAAACATAAAACCAATGTCACAGAACATCCAACTAGCTAGCAAACAATTATATGCCTATCAACTTTATATATAATAATTATTGCATTAATGACAAATAAGATCGAGGAATACATCACTACAAACAATACAAACAATATGCTAATGGAAAATGAAAAAGGTTATAGAAAATACAGAGAAGAGTGCAAAGAACAACTCATAAATAGACAGTGTAATTATAAAACAAGTAGAAAAACATCAAACAAACCTAGAAATGTTACATAGATTACAAATAGGCGCCCAACACTGTTGCCCACACTCGGTTACAAAAAATACCTACTACAAATATATAAAATAAACAGAAATGTCCAAAACATTCTCTGGGTAATAATGCAATCATGGAAAACTAAAATTATATTAAAGACAACAACTCATATCACACAGGCAGAGACCATAGATATTAGACGAGAAATTTTTCAGAGACTCGCTTAATGCGCCCTGGTTTTTCTACTATAGAACGTCTAGAAATTATGTGGAATCAAATAAATGCGGGTAAATTAATAAATTACATTTATTGAACAAATCTTAATAGTTTATATGAGAGAAAGCTCGTCTTACTTGCTAATATACTGACCATTTGACTGAAAACATTTGTTAATTCGAGTATGCGTACTTCTCACTAGTAAGCTGCCAGGATTCTAAAACTGTTACTACTAACTCAGGTCTGTTTCGTGGTATCGCAGGTTCTAGTCCCCATATATTTTCAATCGGGCTTAGGTCTGGAGAGGCTGCTGGCCCAGGTATTTGTTTCGACTATATTCTCTTGCAACCAATTTCTTGTATACCTGAAAACTTGATATCTAGCATTATCTTGCTGTAACATCCTCCAGCCTTCAGGGTACAAAATATTGTCTGTTTGAAGAAGGCATTCGTCCAGAATGGCGTAGTAACGTATGCTGTCTACTGTACTGGCAATAATACACAACGGAGTGGAATCACGGTGTGAAATTGCTCCCCAAACCATAATGTTTGTAGGGAATTTGAACTGTTGTACTGTAAGTCTTTGTCTACTTCGGAACCTGAGCCGATTATCACCTAACTGAAAGCGGCCTTCGTCTGTATTAAACACATTTTCAAAATTGTCTTCCCGAAAATAATTACAAAATCTTATCCTTTGCTGAATCTGAAACTCTGTAATAGCTGGTATTTTCCTAGGCACTCTTGCTTTATAGCCACTCAAATTCGTTTTTAAGCAAAAAAGGTTTTCCTATTTTGCATAAAATGTATATGTAGCTCTATTATATGTTCAATAATACATCTTTGTTCTAGTAACTAGTTGTAATTGCAAAAAAAAAAAATTATTTTATTTATTCAAAATATTCCTTTATTATTATCAGATATAATCACATAGAAATACAACAATTTCCACTTTCAAGCAGTGCATGAAATTATTTTTCTGTCTCTGACATTTGATGTAAAACTATTTCTTTCCATCGCCAAGTACGGTTTAAAGAATACAAACAAAATCTCATGGAGCTAAATTGGTTGAATACGTAGGATGTAGCATTTCTATAAATGCCCTGTCATCGAAAGCGACTACATTCAGAAATAGTTTAGATTTATGTAAACTCTTGTGTATATTAGAACTTTTCTTATTGCTTTTATTTGTTTTTGTTAGTTCACTGGTACTTGAAAAAAAATTTGTCTTCGAATGTAAACAAAAGTTAATACAAAGAACTTCACAAACGATATTCTGAGAGTGGCGATAATGAACTAGCTGATCAAGTTCTTTGTCAACTAGATGAGACTCGGAAAAGTAAATGGAGGGAAATGACTGAAAACATGAGGTTTACTCACTCTAGCAGGAAAAGCTGGTCGCTGCTTAGAAAACTAAGTTCGACAGCATTGCTCCTCAAACAAACATCGCAATACATCACCAACCTTATAGCTGAACGGCTTCGAAATATTTCAAATAATATGCCTCTCGACAGAGCTTTTGCTAGAGATATTAAAACACAAATTAAGAATACCTTTTCCGGCCTGGCTCAGAATTCGCAATAGTCATCTCTCTTTTTACTGAAGAAATTAATTCGGCCATTGCACGGTTCAAGTCAATAAAGGTTGCCGGTGTTGACAATGTCTTTCCTGAATTCATCAAAAATCTTTGATTGGATACCCAAGAATGGTGAAGAAACATTTATAACAATATCTGGAGATTCTGGAGACATCCCTAACATTTTCTGAAAAACAAAAATTCTAGCAATATTTTAATATTGCTAGAAGGGCCTGCTAGGACTTACCAGGCTTTAGCCTGGTAAGTCGCCGGGGATTCTGGAAGCTACAGATCTATAGCTCTCTTATCTGTTTGCTATAAATTTCTAGAACGGCTTATCTATAATATATAACGAGAAGGAACTGCTATGACCATATCTTGGCGCTAGCAGGCATATTGAAGCAGGTTTTTATAAGGGCCTGGAAACATTCGCTGCTTTTGACGATCTCTCGAGTGCCTATGACACAGCCTGAAAGAATGGAATGATATTTAAATTCCAAAAAGTAATCCCATCTGCTAAATTAGACAAATTTATCCAGAATATACTAAATAATCGTCAAATCGTAGTCTCGCTAAACAATCGAACTAGTAATGTCAACATCTTGAAAACTAGCCTTCTTCAAGAATCGATTCTGACGCCTCTAATGTTTAACATTTAAATCTTCACTTTTTAATATGTAATCGTAACACGACAATTATTTCGCCAGCACAGTGGCTTCGTCAGGTACTTACATCTAAAGAGTACGTTACAAACTAAATTAAAAAAATATGTATATAAAATCAAGAAGGTTGGTATTATTTTATAACGTTTTTAAAGAAATCTATGAATTTACACATGTATTGTCCGTAGTGAAATGTGGCTTATCTGGTCGGCCCTACCTGTTATATTATAACTGTTATATTATGGATCTTCATCAAGTAAATGCCGAATCAATTCAATGATTTAACATTTACCCAATGATTTTCCACCTACAAAATCACGAAAATTTATATATATGCAGATGACTTGTATTTTGCTTCTAAACCAAGAATTTAGAGAATGGGCAATTACAACCTGCTGAAGATCTGCAAGCTTTAGATAATAGTATAAGAAATGTGTTAAAAGGAAATCAACAGAGAGCTGAATGTTTAATTTGGTAGTAGTCGGAACAACCACAACCTCCACCCTAAATATTTTGGTGTAACGTTAGATCGGTCTCTCTGGCAGTCAAACGGCACCTCTATAGAACTAGGCAAAAGCTGAAGACCCGCAATAATATAATACATAAACTTGCTAGCAATTCATGGGGAGCGAATGGAGAGACCCTACGAACGGTAGCCATTGGATTGGCTTACTCTCGCGCTGAATACTGCGCTGCTGCTTATTATCGAAGCTTTCACGCCAAGCTAGTAGATATTCAACTTAACGATACAATGAGGATCGTCGCCGGTACTGTTAGATCCACTCGTAGTCTCTGGTTACCGATTCCTTCTAACATTGCCCCGCCGGATATCAGATGTCTCGTTGCAGCACAGAATGAATGAGCTAAGATTTCCAACAATATTGATCTCCTCATTCATGTTGATTTAGAGAGCGTTTCCAGCACCTAACCGAAAATTAAGAGACCGATTTGGCTGAATACTGTAGTTCAGCATCCCATCAATGTGAATTGCTGGATAGCCCGCCTCGAATAGCACCCTGAGTTGAGGGAATAGAGATTTAATCTCTAATTCTTCAGAACGTAGGCATTGATCTCAAATAGGTTCCACACAGGCCACGGAAGTTGGCCTGTATAAATGGAAACTTAACTAGCCTTTGTGACTACCGAAATGTGGAACAAACTATGGCCCACATAGTAAATAACTGCCCCAGAAGAAGTTTCCCTGGTGGCGTCCACGAGCTGAGCAAGGCAACTCCTGCAGCTCTGGACTGGTTGAAAAATTTAGATATTACTGTATAAATTAGTATTATGACCCATTTTTGTCACAAAAATGATTTATATACTAACATCTAAATTTCTAGTTCTCTTCCCGCATGGAATAATAATAACAAAAAGTTAATTAAACTCACTTCGTACACGTCAAGCAGATATACACTATGTATCCAGTCACAGATACGATATTTAAGTTCTCTAATTTAGCAGATTATATAAAGTATGATTATAGGCAAAGTCGCACGGAGAATAAGCAAGCAGATAGTATTTATTAAGTTAAATTTATCTGTTCATTTAGTTACTATTCTAGAATTTATTTATTCGTAGATAAATGTACACAGTTGACGGTGAATGTATCCTTATACATTTCACGGTCTGTTATGTTGCTTTCGATGTTGAACTTTTGAACTCGAACTTTTAAAAGAAGGTACTTACGAGGACTGTCATTTAATTCGTTTCATAACGCGCACGTGTTTAAATTGCATAAAATTACGTCAAAGTAGATCTGCTGCATTAAAGCGAATAATATTTTAGTGAACTTGTAAGGTTAAAGGGAAAGAGAACTCGTGATCTTTGCTGAATCCTGAAATTTAGAAATAACTCCCTGTCATCATGGTATAATTTCACAATCTAAATAAGTACTTACGTAGAAGCTGTTCTTTTAAATACATACATATACAGGGGCTGTTTGAAAGGAGAGTGACTTTTTAATAAAATATTTATTTTAGGGAAAAAATATATTTAATTTTTCGACATAATCCCCTTTCAAGTCTACACACTTAGCCCAAGAAGTTTCCAATTTTTTCAAAGCAACAAAAAAGTAATCTTTCGGCAACTCTGCAAAATATGGCTTCGTCTCGGATCACCTCTTTGTTTGTCCGAAATCTCTTTTCACCCAGTATTTTTTTTAAATGTGCCAATAAAAAAAATTACTCGGAGCCAGATCTGGCGAATATTGCGGATGAGACAGCAATTCGTAATTCGACAAATTTTGTTGTAGCAACAGTGGGCGCATTACGTGATGGAACAACAGACTTTTCTTCAACAAATGCGGTGGCTTTTTCTTGAGTTCTGCATCAAAACATGTCAGCAAATCAGTATAATATTGACCAGTTATCGTTTTTCCATTTTTAAAGAATCATTAAAGATAACACTTTGAAATCACAAAAAAATGTGGCCATGAGCTTATCGGCTGAAAAAAAAACGGTTTTGCTTCCTTGGGGACACGTTTCCCGGGAGAAATCCATTGTTTCGACTGTATTTTCGTTTCTGGAGTATAATAATGAATCTAAGAGTCATCTACTGTGACATATCAACGAAAGAATTCCATTGGATTACGTTTGAAGATATCCAAACATTTTCTTTATATTTAGATGCATTAAGCAAACGCGGCACCTATCACGTTTTTTTCATATTTAAATGGTCACGCAAAATATTGCATATCCGTTCGGCTAAAATGTTTACTTCATTAACTATCTCACGTACTTTCAATCGACAATGGTTACTTACAAGAGCATACTTTATTAACCATTCCTTGCGTAGTTACAGTAAATGACGGTCCGGGACATTCTGCATCATTGATGCTTGGTGACTTTTAAAGGCCGAAAACTACTTGCAAATCATTCCATGAGACGAAGCACGATAATATTTACAACTTTTCCTCGGTTTCTTTTATTGTTCTTGCATGTAAAAAATAATATTTAATTAACACTCGAAATTATTTTTTCTCCATATTTACACAACAACGAAACAGTTTTCTTTAAGTAAATATAACACAACCTATCTGTCACAATTTTTTTAAATTTTTACAGCAGACATCACAAACATGGCGGAAGTCAACAACATAATGACGTAGTGAGCGTTGCCATTCCTTCAAGAGTCTCTTTCGTCAAATCCCCAAAGCCGTCAAAGCTTATCAAAATTTACATTATGCATTATGAATGAATATAAAATAAGAATGGATTGTTTTGCGTTCAGATTATTAGAGAAGAAATTCTTAACGTATAATAATAATAATATCGTTTATTTGTCAAAAAATAAACAAGTGCATATTACACACATATTAAATAAAAATAGTAATAGTTAATAATAATAATAATAACGATAATAGTAACGATAAAGGTAATATAAAATTAAAAACAAAAAGAATATATAAATTCAAATCAAAAAGAAAGACTTAGGTCTTCATCCTCAACGCGCCCCTAACATCGGCTCCTAATAAATATGTCGAAGTATATTACCTCTGCATTCTGAACCATGTGAGTCAATGGAGCCTTCCAGAAGATGTTCGTGTTTGGAGTGAAATGAGCAAATTGGGAACATTGCCGGCAAGCAATGCGTGGAACACGATGGGCAAAGCCAGAAAGCTAATCCGAACAGTCAATCCGTCCGCATATCAATTTATACAAGAAACCTGCGCGATGTAGCTTCCTGCGATCAGACAGTGACCTGCTCTAGCAAAAAAGAATAGTACATTCCACTATCTGGATAAATGCTAGATAATTTGAAGCTCAGATACTTCAAAAATCGACGCTGAAATCTCTCTACAGCAACATTCTGAGTAACGTAAAAGAGATACCAAACAACAGATCCGTACTCAAGCCTACTCATAACTAACTCAAAATATAAGTTTTTGAGGAGATCAACGTTATTGAAAAATTTGGTAGATCATAAGATAAAACCTAAAGTTTTACTCGCTGAAAGGAACATGTTTAACACGTGCAACTTGAAGTTTAAGCAGAGATCAAATGCTATCCCAAGATCCCTCATAGAAGCAACTCTAATGAGTATATGACATAGAATAGGAAGAAGAAGTAGGTGTTAATTTCGTAGCAAAAGACATAATAAAGTATTTATTTGTATTCAAGGTCAAGTGATTGGCACCAGACTAATTAAAAATAAAGCCAGTACCTTCCTGCAAACGCTCAACATCAGCTTCAGTCGACACTACATTGAAAATGTTAATATCGTCAGCATAATCCAAGCCGTTAGAAGGCAGATTTATAAGTAAATCATTTATAAGCAATAACAATAATGCAGTTCCTAGATTGGAGCCTTGGTGAACCCCAGAAGTAGATATAATAGCATCAGATAAGTAGGCATTATAAAAAAATCGTAATTAAACTTATTATCTAAATACGTCTCCTTACGTCTGAGAAGACAAGGCGAGAAACCAAAAGAAGAGATTATTAAAAATCTGGTGTGAAGAACACAAATACAGGTTCACTAATTAATATTTTTTGTGAAAGTGTCCGAACATATCCCTACCCAGTGACGTAGATACGTATTTCGCCTTTCTACAGGCTCGTCGGTACACCCCTGCTGGAGAAAGGATATTCTCAGACACATTCACAAAAAAGAACCACATCACCGAAATTATTCAGACCGGGCGTAGAAGTAAATTCAGCGCTGCCTGTTATCAGACAGCCGAAATACCTCGCCCCGTCCACATAACCAATGTGAAGTAACGACGCCCTTCCAAAGGTGGCACAGCCAATCTCTCTAGTAACTGCATTTTGTTTGTGTCTTCACTCATACTACGGACTAACCGCATGTGTAATGTATCAGAATAATTGAAACATACATGAGTAGGTAAACCCCACCAGTTTTGTATAATACAAAGGTATTTTTAATAATATAAAATATTATTAAAAATCTGGTGTGAAGAACTGAAATATAAGAATATGAAGAAATATAAATTTATATTTTATATCCTTGATAAAGGCATCATTGCCCAAACATGTAGGGTTGTTTTAAATATATATACTTTGAAGTAAACCAGACCTTTAATCGCCGACTGATTGAATTTACCATATCATACCAAGGTCACGAAAATATTATATATATATATATATACACATATATATATATATATATATATATATATATATATATATATATATATAGACTATTAAGTATTATCGACCGTTCTGAATAAGTAAAAATTTCATTAACGGGTGAGCTCTTAAAAACAAATATAAAAAATGATTTTTTTATATTTGTTTTTAAGAGGTTGACGACAAACTAACAACATATTATTTGATGTTTTAAATCTGACGAATTTTAACATGTTTAGTGCCGTTATTTGCTAAATTTTAACTCTGAATTACACTCCTGATGAAGTAACCAATGCGTTATGAAATATAGAGTGGAATAAAGGAGTTTTATTTTTACTTGACAGACCGCTCACCCGTTAATGAAATTTTTACTTATATATATATATATATATATATATATATATATATATATATATATATTCGATGTTAATAAGAATCGAAGGTTTCTTATTTATTTTATTATTTGATGTTTTAAATCTGACGAATTTTAACATGTTTAGTGCCGTTATTTGCTAAATTTTAACTCTGAATTACACTCCTGATGAAGTAACCAATGCGTTATGAAATATAGAGTGGAATAAAGGAGTTTTATTTTTACTTGACAGACCGCTCACCCGTTAATGAAATTTTTACTTATTATATATATATATATATATATATATATATATATATATATATATATATATATATATATTCGATGTTAATAAGAATCGAAGGTTTCTTATTTATTTTATTGGCCGTATAATCATACTAAATACAAGTAATTTTTTTGGTTTTAGCAACCTTTAATAAATGCTTTCCATGAATACAATTATCTTAAAATTATACACTTCAAAAAAAAATTTTTTTGGAGTGTATAATTTTAAGATACTTGAGTTCATGAAACTAATAGTACAATTGCGTGAGTTTAGTTGTACAAAATATTTTCATATAAAATATTATTAAAGACAGAATTTCTTGTTCCTTTACAGTTTATATATACACAAACTTGACAAAGACTAAAAATTAATAAAAGTCGAAACGTCGTATTCATAAATAGATTTGTTTTATTTCATTAAAGGTCGCTAAAACCAAAAAAATTTCTTATATTTAGTATATATATATATATATATATATATATATGTATATATATTTATTATCTTCATTGGTTCTTAAAACTTTTATCTGTAAAAGAATAAAATATAAATATGAAAATAATAATAATAAAAGAAAAAGTAACAATTATTTGAAATAATAAAACCACGTTTGCATCTCTATACTAAAAGGTACGAGAAACCACAGACATAAAAACTAAAACTCCAGGACAACAAAAACAATGTAAAGCATAATTACATTACAATATGTATAAGTTAAAGGGCAAAGCAGTTAACTAAGATAAGAAAGCTTAAGTAGCTTAGCTAATAGGTAGCAGTTTTCATCTTCTTTTAACTACATAAGTTATGGTCTCTTAATGTTGAACCTAATTGGCAAGCAATAATTTATTACTATGTCTTTGTAACATCTTCAGTTCATTGTTGTTTCACAAAAGGGACAGATCGAAAAAAAAATATTGGCGAATATCAACGAAACATCATGAATTTTAGTAACAAGAATTTTCGAAAAGCAATTTTCTGCAATTTCGAATGTGAATCAATTTCAGCAGGAGTGTCTCGATAAACTGAAGATATTTAATAGCGACTCATGCTCATTAGCTATCGTAATTCGATGATATGATGAAATTATTTAATTTTGTAAAGATCGTGTTCATGTAAAACGCTCTAAATCAGCTATTATCAATAAAACATCTAATTGTATGAAGTACGATAGAGCAAAATTCGCATGTAACTATTTACTCGAATCAAGCAACCCTAGACATTGATCTGAAGACGAACAGCACCCTCTTGCATAATCTTTTGGGTGCACGGAACGACTTTCATTTGTATCAGTCAATGCAAATTCTCTCTGCTAGTGGTAACAAGTAAAATACATATATATACAGGGTGATTCAAATTAAGTGCGCACTATTGCTATCTCTGTTATTATTGATTCTAGAAAGTAGGTTAAATTAGCTAAGTATTAGTGTTTTTAACATTGATTAGCATGCAGTTCACGAAAAAAAAAATTGAATAACGCATTTTCGAGAAATTTTGAAATTTATAATATTTTAAAATGGAACAGCCTGTATATTTTTTAAAATTCTGAATGCTAATGTTATTTGTAATATAAAAGTTTCAATACACTATTGTCCTAAAACGAATAATAAAGTAGTTATAGCAGTTTCTATTTCCTTCTAAATGTTGTCATTGCTCCGCTTTTAAACTTAAATAAAACACCTTATATTTCACAAACAATAGTATATTGACTATATGTACATTTCATGTGCACTGCACACATCCTCAGTAGTTACTAATTTAAAAGTATTATTTTTTAAGTACATGTATAGTAAAAAATATCTATTTTTTTGGTTAGGGGTGTAAAAATTACAATTATAAATGGTCAACAAATGGTCAAAAACATGCAAATAAAAATATAAAAATAAAAATAAAAGTAAAAAATTATGGTCGTATTTGTAACAGTGCCTGCTAAAATCTATTGAAATTCCAAGAAGGACAAATTATGGGAAAGACCGTTACCTATGAAAAACAAGACATCTGATTGTGTTTGGCATGTCGGGTTCTATTAATAACAATATAGTAGCGTGAAAAGGATCTATTAGTTATTAGATACTGTAGGTATACAATTTAAAAGTTTATTATTAATAGGTGACATGTCATTGTTAAGGAGGTAATTTTTGTATTTTTTTCATATGTATGGCTTCCCACATGTCTAAATTTTTGCTATTACATTTTTTAATTAATTTAACATTATCTAAGCTGAAATTATGTCCGGTATCTAAATGATGTAGAGCTAATGCTGATTTATCTACATTGTGAAGTTTTACATGAGCTAAATGTTCTTTGAAACGGGTTTGAATATTTCTTCTTGTTTGGCCGATATATAATTTTGGGCAGGAATTACAGTTAATTCTGTAAATACCTGATTCTTTCAGTGGGTCTGTGTTAACTAACTTTGTTTGAAGATATTGTTGTAACTTATGAGTGTTGGAAAATGCAGGAGTTAGATTATATTTTTTTAACAATTTAGTTACGTTATTCTGCCAACTTTTGTGAAAAGTAATTTTGCAATATTTTTTGGTATTACTCTTTGTATTTGGAGTTAATCTGATTTTAAAAGTTTTTAGCTTCTTCTTTTCTAGTTTGTTTTTGATTTTATCCACCAATTGTTTATCGTATCCGTTAGATTCTGCTACTTTTGTTATGTGGTCTAGTTCTTTCTTAAAATTCACTGGTGATAGAGGGATTGATAATAATCTATTAATTAAAAAATAAAAACTACTTTCTTTATATTTGTTAAAAGTGTCTGATTGTTTATGTATGTAATTGTCAATGTGTGTTTCTTTTCTTTAATGTCAAATTCAAACTTCCTGTCTAAAATAGTAATTTTTAAATCTAAGAAGGGTAAAGATTTGTTTTTATCCAACTCATACCACGTAAACTTGATTGATGGATATTGAAAACAAAGTCAAAATCATGTGCAATTTTTTTCCCAAATTTTGGGCAAGATACGTAGATGATGTTCTGGCAGTGATACCTGATTCTTTCGATACAGTTTCGTTTTTAAATATATTAAATACCCAATATCCATCAATCAAGTTTACGTATGAGTTGGATAAAAACAAATCTTTACCCTTCTTAGATTTAAAAATTACTATTTTAGACAGGAAGTTTGAATTTGACATTTACAGAAAAGAAACACACACTGACAATTACATACATAAACAATCAGACACTTTTAACAAATATAAAGAAAGTAGTTTTTATTTTTTAATTAATAGATTATTATCAATCCCTCTATCACCAGTGAATTTTAAGAAAGAACTAGATCACATAACAAAAGTAGCAGAATCTAACGGATACGATAAACAATTGGTGGATAAAATCAAAAACATACTAGAAAAGAAGAAGCTAAAAACTTTTAAAACCAGATTAACTCCAAATACAAAGAGTAATACCAAAAAATATTGCAAAATTACTTTTCACAAAAGTTGGCAGAATAACGTAACTAAATTGTTAAAAAAATATAATCTAACGCCTGCATTTTCCAACACTCATAAGTTACAACAATATCTTCAAACAAAGTTAGTTAACACAGACCCACTGAAAGAATCAGGTATTTACAGAATTAACTGTAATTCCTGCCCAAAATTATATATCGGCCAAACAAGAAGAAATATTCAAACCCGTTTCAAAGAACATTTAGCTCATGTAAAACTTCACAATGTAGATAAATCAGCATTAGCTCTACGTCATTTAGATACCGGACATAATTTCAGCTTAGATAATGTTAAATTAATTAAAAAATGTAATAGCAAAAATTTAGACATGTGGGAAGCCATACATATAAAAAAATACAAAAATTACCTCCTTAACAATGACATGTCACCTATTAATAATAAACTTTTAAATTGTATACCTACAGTATCTAATAACTAATAGATCCTTTTCACGCTACTATATTGTTATTAATAGAACCCGACATGCCAAACACAGTCAGATGTCTTGTTTTTCATAGGTAACGGTCTTTCCCATAATTTGTCCTTCTTGGAATTTCAATAGATTTTAGCAGGCACTGTTACAATATACGACCATAATTTTTTATTTTTATTTTTATATTTTTATTTGCATGTTTTTGACCATTTGTTGACCATTTATAATTGTAATTTTTACACCCCTAACCAAAAAAATAGATATTTTTTACTATACATGTACTTAAAAAATAATACTTTTAAATTAGTAACTACTGAGGATGTGTGCAGTGCACATGAAATGTACATATAGTCAATATACTATTGTTTGTGTAAGGTGTTTTATTTAAGTTTAATAGTGTAATAATTTCACAAGTGCTCAGCATATATACTATTGCTCCGCTTGACAAAACAGATACATATTTTGTGTTTAATGTTTATTTTAACATATTACAGCTTACAAAATTAAATTAAAAAGAAGAAAGTACATGTATAATTTATAAATACTGCTCAAAGGTGTCACCTTCCTGCTAAAACATTTTCGTGCCCGCTTCAGTACACTCTGGGTGGCTCTTAAGATTGTCCTTCTATCTAATTGGCGGAAAACTTCTCTGGCCTTGTCTTGCAATTCGCGCACGTTGTCGTATCGCGTTTTGTACACCTCATTTTTTAAGTATCCCCAAAGAAAAATGCCTCTATTTGAAAAATTTGCTTCGTCACTCCATAAAATACACTATGCTCCATTCAAATTTTCATCACAAAAACTAACAAGCCAATGACAGAAAGCTAATCTCCTGGCGGAATCTCCTGGCTGTAATGTTTGAGAGATTCTGACCTTAAAGGGGATATACTGATGCTTTTTAAAAATTCTTTGAACTGATGAATAACTTAATGCCAATTTCTTAGTAGCATCCCTAATGGAAAATTAGCGATTTGCTTCAAAATATGCTAACACTCTAATTTCTACTTCTTCATTGACGCCGACATTTTCTTTGTTATTTTCTTTCTAAATAAGCAATCATGCAGTCTAAACTGATTGTCAAGTTTTCGAAAGTAACGTCGATCTGGCTGCTGTCGTAAAGGATAGTGTTCAGCATAATATTCGCTAGTCCTTATTGAATTTTTACGACATAAAATGTATGCTTCCAACATATCGCATTTCTCCAAATGAGGAAATACCATAGTGAAATATTGTCAAACACTAAGCAACGCTAGTAAAACCAAAATGTTTATAAAAATAAATAGAGAACTAATGAACACAACACAAAATAAAAAAAAAATATTTTTAATAACTAAACGTGCGAAAGATTTATATTCAGTACGTTATTGACATTTACAAAGGGCATACTATTTGTCCTGTTTAAAGTGAAAGAAGCCTGCTACTGATTTTACAGAATGAAAGAGTATCTTTGACATCAACTAAATTCCACCGTAAATACTTTATTATTCGTTTTAGGACAATAGTGTATTGAAAATTTTATATTACAAAGAACATTATCATTCAGAATTTTAAAAAATATGCAGGCTATTCCATTTAAAAAAATTATAAATTTCAAAATTTCTCGAAAATGCGTTATTCAATTTTTTTTCATGAACTGCATGCTAATCAATGTTAAAAACACTAATACTTTGCTAATTTAACCTACTTTCTAGAATACAAAGGTATTTTTAATAATATAAAATATTATTAAAAATCTTGTTTTCTAGAATCAATAATAACAGAGATGGCAATGGTGCGCACTTAATTTGAATCAGCCTGTATATATATATATATATATATATATATATATATATATATATATATATATTCTTTAATCCCAAAAAAATTGGAAAATATATTTTGAAAACTGGTTTGTTCGAATGATGCAATGTATTGACTGAAATGAATAATATGAAAAATCGGAATAAAATATTTTGTTTTACTGTATTAAGCTGAGTATTAAGAGAACATCCTTCGTATATTTTAAAACTAGTCTGGGAATTTACCATCGACTTAATTTTAAACTTTCAGCTGCTAGGGGTGAAGTTATCTCATTAGTGTATTTCCAGTTTATTTGTGCATTAACTCAAAGAGTTAAATTTACATTGTACAAGAATTAAATTACCTCGATATTAGTGTGCCGATGAGAGCTTGAACCATGTTCAGCTGCAAATCGTTTAACTTCACGCATCCAAAACGTATAGCAGAAATGCCAATCAAATCAAGTTAAAATTACACTCGTAACAAGTACACTCAAATTAGAATCATTGTCTGATAATATAATAAAATAATATAACAAAAAAAAAGTATATCTTGATTATGTATTGAGGTTTCTTTTTGAGGTCTCTTTTGAGGTTTTGATCTTTCTCTGAATACTTACTTCTGTTATATATGTAGCAACATTGAATATATAGATAACTTGCAAAAGAACTTTGTTAGGGAGAGACAAAATAAGGTTTTTAATGTTACACAAAATAGGGAAATTGTTCCAGGTTTCCAATTCTTGCAACATGTATACATAATTAAGAATACTCTACAATACGATAAGATTCATTGCTATTACTTGTGCCGAGTTCAAAAATATACTAAGTCACCTAATTATGCCAACTAAAAAAACTAATTCTTACTTACTCAGGTACGTACATAATATTTAAGCTGAGAGTACGAGTAGATAAATAATTATTTTCAAGAGGAAACATTTATTTTTCTAAAGAAATGTCGGATAATTTTTTTAAATTGAACAAAATTACTATTATAAAAGAAAAGACAGAAATATATCAATTAAATTTTATCTGGATCTTTCTGTCTTAAATCCGAATCTTCATCAAGAACATCCTCAGTAAGAAGGTTTCTGTAAGTCTTGAAATACTTCATGTAAAAGTTCAAGTAAGTTGTAGTTCTTTTTTATATTGATTGGTACTGATCCACTGTAATTTCCACGTCTTAATTTCTTAAATTTATAGCCTGATATACTTCGTCATTATCGAGTGAATCTTTGTATGTTACCAAACCTGTTTCCCTGGTATACTGTAAAACCACAAGTTTTTTTCCCATTATCATTCAACTTTTTTTGAAATAAATAGACCCTTTCCTTTCGAAAGGCCGTTAAACTCTAGGAAATGTTCTCTTTGTATTACAAACACTTTAATTGGGTCTCTCATCCCACATTATCTCACCAACTGATACCATTCATTAGGATGGTTAATTTGCAAAGTGTCTTTTTTAACACGCTATATAATGGTGTGGTCGATATCACATTCTGTAAGAATGTAGCCACATGCGAGAAATTTGTGATTTATTTCCTTGAGATTGGAATATTTAACCTATCTATTTAACTACATGTAGAGGACTAAACAAAAAGCAACATTAAACATGCTGCTCTTTGATTTGCCCTCCACATGTACCAGAGTAAAATGTGATTTCTGCATCAGGGGAAAGATCTATAAAAAGCTGGTACAGACACGAAGCAATTAGATTTCCACCTTCCTTACTAACTGTTTCGTCTCATATAATATATCCTCATTGGAAGCCAGATCATGCTGTGTATGATTAAATATCAGCAGTTGGTAAGTAAAATACTTTACCAACAATTAAATTAAAACCATAGTAGCCTCAATTGGGTATCTCTAGTTGTCTAGCATTGCACATCAATATTTGAGATATCGAAGTATTCTCATTACTGTATTACGGGCTACATATTGGGATACAAGATACCTACCTATTCATAATGTAAAATTTTAGTACGAGCATTGTGGGTGTTCAGATATCCCATTTTCCATTTTCGACTTACCTACATATTTACGGCTCCTACAGATATAAGCTTTGCACCTAACAAACGATTTTTATTTCTACAAAAATGGATATATTTTAGCAAGTTAGAATACTTATGGTAGAGGTAGAGGCTTCAAAACTACTAGAAAAATGTCCGCTTTTTCTCTTTATAAGCTACAACTTAGAAGAAGAGTTTCTTGTTACCAACCTAGCTATGAAAACAATATGCTGTCGTGACAATTTTCTTACGTCAAGTTTCTGTGACATATGGTGCCATCTCCAAGTTTGGTTCAAATCGCTTAATATTTGTTACTTCTACATTCATTTAAAGAAGAGAAAACGAGTGATTTGGAAGGTTAAACACAAAAGCGTCATGAAATTTTTATCAAAAGAAGGTAGTAGCCCGAAGAATAATCATAAGAGCATGATGGTAGTGTATATATGGATAAAATAGCCCTTCCTATTCCCAAGTCAAATTTTTGTGTAAGCGCAGAGAATCCATTCGTGATAACCCAAAGTATAGAAGATCTCTGGAAGCACAAACTAAAAAAATCATCAACAAAGTTGAAAATTAAATTTGGAACTTACTGCAAGTGAGAATTAATGAATATTAAATCACATTCTTACATGTAAATGTCGACTTATTTGATGCGTTCATAACTACAATCCGACAAACTAAGTTTGTACCAGTATGCAGAACACACCCTTTCGCGACAACGAACTTCCTGGTAATTAGGTTAATTAAGAATTAAGAAATACTGAAAAAACAAGTCAATCAACGGGAGGAAACGTACAGACGGTGTTTCGTTCTAGTTGGAACTTTTCAATGTACGGCGTTCCTCGAAGACGGACATTGCTTTTTCATTTCTATACTTTCTGTATATATAGTTAACATTTGGAACTTACTGCAAGTGAGAATTAATGAATATTAAATCACAGTCTTACATGTAAATGTCGACTTATTTGATGCGTTCATAACTACAATCCGACAAACTAAGTTTGTACCAGTATGCAGAACACACCCTTTCGCGACAACGAACTTCCTGGTAATTAGGTTAATTAAGAATTAAGAAATACTGAAAAAACAAGTCAATCAACGGGAGGAAACGTACAGACGGCGTTTCGTTCTCTGTACGTTTCCTCCCGTTGATTGACTTGTTTTTTCAGTATTTCTTAATTCTTAATTAACCTAATTACCAGAAAGTTCGTTGTCGCGAAAGGGTGTGTTCTGCATACTGGTACAAACTTAGTTTGTCGGATTGTAGTTATGAACGCATCAAATAAGTCGACATTTACATGTAAGAATGTGATTTAATATTCATTAATTCTCACTTGCAGTAAGTTCCAAATGTTAACAAAGTTGAAGATTTGGTGTTGACTGACCACCGAGTAAAAGTTTCAGTTATTGCTAAAGAAATGGGAATATCAGAAACGAGTATTTATGAAATGCAACACGAAGATTTGCGAATGAGCAAAGTGTCGGCACGATGGATTCCCAGGCTGCTCAGTCTCTAACAGAAATTGTGTAGACGACAAATTTCTGCAGAGAATTTGACTGTTTTAGTCTCAAGATGAAGACTTCTCAAATAGAGAACTGTAATAGAATTGTAACTGTAGATGAGACTTGGATACAGCATCGGGATCCTCCCGCGGAACAGGAATTCATGCAATGAGTTCATAAGGGAACTCCACTGCCCAAGAAGGCAAAAACGCAATTTTCTGCGTAACATGGAGGTGATTCTCTTAATTACAATTGCGATAACGGGAAAAGTCTACAAAGACACAATTAAGAACTGGAACACGGCTATACGCGAAAAAGGACCCCACAATTTCGCTTAGAAAACTCTGCTAAACGACAACTGCAGGGTGCATAAGGCACAAATTGTTCAAGTAGTCATCAATGAATGCGACTTTGAGAAATTACAACATCCACCTTACAGTCCCGACCTCGCCCCTTGTGACTATTATCTCTTTCCAAAACTCAAAAAATGCTTGAGAGGGCGTTGATTTTAATCGAATGACGTGGAAAACGCTGTAGGGGTCGTATTTTGCAGAATTACAAAAATAATTTCTCTTGTATTTATTATGGTATACTTCATTTTAATTTCAAACAGGACAAAATTATTTCTCATTTATAAACTTGTACGATTTCAATTGAAT
Source organism: Melolontha melolontha (assembly GCA_935421215.2). Lineage (NCBI taxonomy): Eukaryota > Metazoa > Arthropoda > Insecta > Coleoptera > Scarabaeidae > Melolontha > Melolontha melolontha. The sequence continues at coordinate 157,447,700 of OW285237.1, read as the reverse complement.
TTCATTACTTAATTCACATTTCATCAAAAGTTCTAACCTACTCCAACTAATAATACCTCTGTGAAGATCTTTAAGAAAAAAATTAAATACAAATACTTATGCATGTTATTTTAAAGAAAATGTGAAAATCATCTACAAAAGGTTAAAAAATATAGTGAAAGAATGATAAGAACGATATCAGTATGAATTTAGATTCTTTTTTTACCAAGGCATGCATTGATTGCAATTATCAGTTACCTATGTAATTTACATTTCTACTGCTCAAATTAATAAAATTACATTATAATTAAAATATCCTTGATTATAATTATTAGAGTAAATATATTTCTTACATAGTTTATTATCCACTATAATGTAATAATCAAGAAAGTAACAATACAGGGATGACCACCAAAAACAATCTAAACAGATTTCATAACTTTTTAAGTAACCTCCAAAAAAGGCACTTCAATACGTCAAATCTATTAACTAAATATAGATAAGTACTCTAAATATAGATATTTTTAAAAATTTCAAGAGAAATTTGTCTGTATTCGCTTACACTACGGTATTGTAGATCTCGTAAACAATCTAAGTATATGATATGGCCATGAATTATTACAATTTGGTAATAAATCTTGTTATTATTAATGAAAAATTGTCGCAATAAATTTATAAAGTTTCTCAAAATGTATCATTTAACTACTAATTCTATTTGAAATTATCAGGACCAAAGACATTCCCATTTATGGATTAAAGTGAATCCAGGAGAAATAATTAAATTAAATATCAACATGTTCCATAATTTTTTGCAAATAGTAAGAAAAACAAAGTTACAAAATCTAATTGGATTGTTTTCGTGTATGCAAATAAGTGTTATTGCAAAGGTAAGTTTAATTATTTCTGACTTGGAGAATTAAATTTAGAAATAAAAATTATCATAATATACCTACTGCATTTAAAATTAAATACACAAAATATTTTCATCAATTAAAAATGTCAACAGAACCATATCGTGCAGTAAATTATATTCTTATTTGTAATGACTAGAGCTGAGGATGTTTGCGGTATAACCATGGTTATATCATGTAACCATAGCAAATTACTATGGTTACATGATATAACCATGGTTATACCGCAAACATCCTCAGCTCTAGTAATGACCTTTGATTTTAATATAAAATTGGTGACATTGAAAAATATAAATCTTATTTTTTAAATAAAATGTTGACATCTGTCATCTTCAAGCTATTTCATTAAAATTTATATTTTGTAATCTCCCAGTTCGGAAATAATTACGCTAAAAAAATAACAATATCATTAATATTTTCCAATAGCATCAACTTTATATTAAAATCACAGGCCACTCTAATTAAGAATTTAATTGAAGGCACGGTATATAATCGCATATACAACTAAATTCACAGGAGAAATATAAAAAGCACAAATACTATATATAATAATAGCAGCCGACATCGCTACTGATTTATGAACAGATTCTCTCTAGCTGCATGACTAGAACGCATTATATTTTTTTATTGTGAAGCATAGCTTATATTAATGGCTTCCAAGAACCGCAACTGACATACTGACGTGACACTCAGTAAAAGTAAATATATGTTAGTATGTTGCACTTATGCGGTGTACAAGACTTCGTTTTCCGGCTCTGATTATCTATTTTTCTCTATGGAACATACAATACAAAATATGTTATTTTGATAGGAATTAGCAATATTTTATTTAAATATATAATTAGATTGTTCAGTAAAAAGTATTGGTATTTACTTTAATATTAACAAAAACATTATATAAAATTAATATTTACTTTTTAAGATAAATGATCTAAATACCATAAATTTCTAACATCTAAATAAAAAATTTTAAAAACAAATTTTAGGCAACTCAAAATTTTAAAATCTGTAAGTTATTTACAGTACCATCTAGTGGTTATAAGCATTTCTTTATATCGGAGAAGAGAACCTTACCATAGCGAAAATGATATGTCAAAACGCGCATAGGATAGAAATGAATTCTATTTAAATATTAACCTATTGATAGTTATAGGTCATAAGTATGGTTATATAGGTTATATTATAACTTATAACCTATTTGTTTTTTTATAATCAAATTGGTCGGTTTAATTTAATTTATTTTTAATGTAGAATTTATACCGATGGTGTAAAAGAAACACTAGTAATATTTAAATAATAATGGAATCTAATATATCTGTTTCTAGAGTAAGTTTAGTTAAGTAAAACTTAATAAACAATTATATTTTGAACACATCATAAAACTTGAGAGGAAATTTTCGTATATGTTTGTATTAACAACATTAATAAAATAATACAATAAATGCAGAATAATGAAATATATTCCTATTCATTTGTATTGTGTATATTATGTTTACAATAACATAAAACTATCGTTTATTTTGGAAAATAATGGTTAAAAGGGCTAATTTTAAAGATCAAATTAATAACATTACAATTTTTAGGGCGTATTTGTCTTTAAAAATAACCTGCGATCATTAAAACAAAGGAAAGGAAAAAGTACAAATGTAAAAAATACTAGTCACATATATTCTGAAGAACCATGGCATCAAGCATATACACAATTATACAAGAATATAGAGAGAAAGATTGAAGTAAACAAAGTCTTTTTTGAATTCTTCCTTTAAAATTGTTTATTTTTAGATTCTAAATGATGAAATATTTTCTTCGATATTAATCAATTTAGTGAAATTTGTAAAGTGTAGTTATAGCAGTAAGTTAAGTGAAATACCTACAGCTGCATTATTAACAGGAATTAATATGCCAGATCATGTTGCACAGTTCACTACATTGATACGACAAATAAAACAAGATATTTCTCCCCATGTGGCATGTTTATATTCACAAGATTGTCATAACATAAAATCTTTTATTGAAAATATGATAAATCAGTTCATCAGTACTTCTGTGCCTTTAGGACAAGATGAAGTAAATGTGTAAATAAATGGTAATGACTTAATTGTAATGTTTACTGTAATTTCAGTTTGAATTTGAGGCAGATAATAGGTATAAAATAAAGAAAGCACAACTTAATTTTTCCACTCTCCAGTCATGGTATGAAAGAGAACATAATATAGATAAAGGATGCAAGATTGACAAACATTTACGAAAATATCAACATAAAGTATTGGTTGTAATTATACCTGATTTGGAAAGTTTTAATGGTAAGATTCTGCAAGAATTTATATTAATGTCTAGGTAAAATTATTTATTATATGAATGACATAAATTAATATTAATTGATAATTTTTCCTTTCTACAGCTCATACATAAATGTTTTACCATTTGTATTTATCTTTGGAATTGCAACTTCTTTATCAATTCTACATAAGATGTTACCTTATCATGTATCCTCAAAGGTAAACATACAATATTTTAATTCGCAATCATCCACTATTTATTTGAATAATATACTTGAAAAAATTTTACTCACTGATGAATGTGCTTTTCATTTGGGAGGAAAAGTATTTAATTTATTAATGGATGTATTCCTGTTTTATGATTTGTCTGTTACTGGTTTTATCAAAAAATACAAGGTCAGCATTAACATTTTAAAGATTATTTTTTTACTTATTTTTTACTTATTTGATTGCAGTATGCTATGTTAGAGCACTTTAGTTATGGAAATGTTATGATTTTATGCTCTAAAAGAAATCCATCTGATATTATTAAACAATTTGATCATGATGAATGTGAAAGTCTTAGGCACCTGTTATCTTTTCGAAGTTTGGTAGAAAATGAATCTTACACAAATAAAATAAAATTACTAACAGATGATAATTATTTTAAAAGAATTCTGTGTGTTAATGTATGTAAAATTCAGCAGTACCTGAATACATTTCATCTATTTTTAAAATGTTTAAGCATTCTGACTGATGATTTGCCTGAAAATTTATTGGGGAAACAAGTAAGTGTACCTACCAATATGCAGTAAAAATCTTTTTACTATTCTTATTGTTTTTGAGCATATTCCTTTTTTTATTTTTTTAAACACAATATCTGCCTATATTTCAATTCAGAATATGCTTACAGTGTTTCCTCTCATTTTTATTACTTCTTTGTTTTGCTACTAACTATCCCTCGAAGATTTTATATTTATTTTTAATATAATAATTGCTTTATCAGTGTATAATTACTGAAGTTTTTAGATTAGAGAGTTATATGGCAAAATCCTTACAATTGATATATGGCAAATTGAAGGTTATAAAAAGTGCATTCAGCTGTTAAAGCTACAATCAAAAACTGATCTTGAAAATAAAATATCAAAAATTATAGAACTTATTGAAAAGGAATGTAGACAAACAAATCCAAATAGAGAAATGTTAAAAGTAGATTTAGAAAAAATGTATTTATATTTGGATAAAATGGAAAACAGTGAGCTAGAAGATGCTAATGCAGATATGTTAATTCAAGAAAGAGAAAACATCAATACAAGTAATATTAAAGGCAGAAAACACTTTAAGGAGGTATGTTAATAATTTTCCTGACATCTTTGGATTTTCATTTTGTCCCGACTAAGCTTAATTTGTATTGATGCAAGTTATATGTAATTATTGTATTTTTTCTCTTGCAAAAATAGTACTCTAGACCTTCTTTTATATAGGTCTTTCACGATAACAGACGAGACACGTGATAAATAGTTACAAAACAAGGTTGACAAATCTACATTGCTTTGAGTCAGCTGTTAGTAAATAATATAAGAGGTTAGGTTTATGTCATTTTAAAATATTTACAACTTATAATATGCTTTATGTTGTTATTAATGTTATTATATATACAAACAAATGTATATGTGAATTTATTTATTTTGGACTACATACAAAAATAATATACAGAAAATCAAAATACATAGAGATTAAGGGCTTGTAACATTGTGATAAACATATGATATAAATAAAAAGAAGACAATATTAATATGAAATACTAATTTTATTAAACATTTATGGTGTCTTCAGAATCAGAATTACTTTTATTGATTATAAATGGCAATATGTCTTGCCTTTCAAAACCCAATGAATATAATTTTTATTGAATATCACTTTTATTTTTAATAGTACTATGATAACTGGCATTATCTAAAGCAATTGGAGTGTTCTTCTAAATTCACAAGAAGTTGCTGTTCAAACCAGTAGAAGAAATTGTTCCTGTTCCTGTCACCGTGGTGGCCCAGATGCTGTCTATTTGTTATAAATATTAATTCAGCGTCAGGAGTAAATCCATTAGAATTGCGTGCATGTAATACAATGTCCCTATAACAAGATAAATACAAAATAGAAATAAAACTACGGTTCAAATCTTCATTTTTTAATATTTAATCGTAACACGACAATTGTTTCGCCACCACAGTGGCTTAGTTTGTAACATGCTCTTTAGCTGTAAGTACCTGAGGAAGCCACTGTGCTGGCGAAATAATTGTGTTATGATTAAATATTAAAAACTAAATATTTGAACCGTAATTTTATTCCTATTTTAAATTATGGATCTACATCAAGTAAAAGCCGAATCAATTCAGTTAAGATAAATACACTTTACGTACTAATAATATTCTTTTAGTAATAGATTGTACCTTTTACCACCCTCTTTTGTAGCTTTGACTGTTTATATTGACTCATTTTGTAAAGATTTGCAAATAGTTCCATCTTGGAAAACCTAGGTTTAATCGAAGAAACCAAACAATAAATGCTCATGTTTCATATGAACATATTATTGCAAGAACGTAACACGTTTTAATACAATATGTGGGAATTCCATTAATGCTCGATTTACATCATCCTTCTTGTAATGAAAACCTATTCCATGCAATATTCTCCATAAAGATGTATTATCTATAGAAAAAGTTCCTTTTCGTTGAGGGTATTCAAAGATGAAATCCTAATATGCTGTACTGTAATTAATTGAAATATTTATTTTATAAATATAAGTACTAAATTACTTTAAACTTGCTGTTTTTATACATGTCATAAACTGTGCTTCTAATTGCATATTGATTAAAATTATCAATATCTATGACAGGCTTTTTCTTTAGTCCGTTTTCGCTTTGGACTAGATGGTTTAACCCCCATTTTTGACACAAGCAGAGAGCGGGAGTAATGGCCCCTTAATTATCATCGCGTTCTATTTCGAAATATCAATGATCGAATGATTTCTTTCGTTTGTTTTCCTAACGGTCTAGGAATGATTTAGTTGCGAAAATAACTGATCTTATATATAATATCGATTTATAAATAAAATGAAATAGGTAGGAACTTCTAAATATGAAATTGTAAACAACTTATTTGAATGACATTTGACGGAATTCAAGCCGGCAACCATGCCCAGTTACGGTAACATAATATATTCACTTAATAGAGAGAAATACTAGTATTATTAGGTATTATTGTAATTTGAATGTTACTTGTTCCGAAGTAACTGTTTATCACGTGTCTCGTCTGTTATCGTGAAAGACCTATATCTAAAATATATATAACTGATATTCCTACAAAAGCAAACATTGCCATTGTAACTTTTACAATGGCCTTGCTAAGTTAGCTGCACATAAAAACAATTCAGAAGCTTCACATATACTTCAAGGATTAATGTAAGGAAACATAACCTATCCCTTTCAAACAAGATACAACTATCATAAAATTATATACCTAAATAAACTAAAATCCAGATAGTTTACAGCCTTAATGCACACATAACGTGCCTTCAAAAACTTTCTTGATTAGAGACGGCCATGCTTTTTGATAATGGTTGGTGACAGTGCACGTAATCTGTCACAAACGTATAATTTTCAATGAGCACGGCTGTCTTTAATGAGTAAAGCTTTTGGCATGTGATATTCACTAAAAAGAAACACTTTGGTCTGAAATGTAGAAGTACATGCTATCTTGTAAGGAGGACATTTAAAGTTAATGCAGTAGATTACGAAATTGAAAAAAAGCATTATGATTAATATATGATTAATAATTAATAAACATATTAATTCTTGAAAAACTAGGAAGTATATGAATGAGGGTTTTTAACTGAAACTAATTTAAGGAAATTTTTACTGGGAATAAAAATTAAGTACAAAAGATACAAAAAGTATGTAGATGATACTGTGCCAAGTTTTAATAAATGTTTCATAGTGCCATTGAAATCAAGTCACCAAATTAATAAGATATTGCCAATGGCGTAATGTATACATACAGACTATTTAATACATGAAAAAGAAAATTTTACACAAATATCAAACAATATCAATGAGCTCTTGAGAACTGATAAAACAAAATAGTAAGAAAATTTGTGATTTTAGAACGCAGCTATGCTATCAAAGAAATGAAACGCCAATGACAAGCAGAAGAAAATGTAAGCCTCTAAAGCCCAACTCTTCCCAAATTTTCACGCACATATGCGCATGCGTCCCTGACGTTTTATAGTATGTATATGAATCGTAATGAATAATAATAATAATATGAAAAGTAATAATAACAATATGAATAGTAACAACATTTGTATGTGTGTTAGTTATGCAAAACAGTTTTCTAATTTGTATAATTTGAGACATGTAAAAAAAGTTTCATCCCAACGAAAATACCTTTCATTGGCGTCTAAAGTGGCTGAAAATTTTAAATATAAATGCAATGAATGCAACTACTTTTATTTACAATATTTACAATTTGAATAATCATAATAAGAAAGCAACACAAAAAATAGCAATAGCAGCTAATAGAATGCAATGTAAGTGTTCTGTGGAATGTGCATTTCTTACTAATGATAATGAAAAAGCATATATGTATTTAAAATTGATGCAGGAAAAAATTAAAACAAAAAAGTAACAAATATGTGGAAAAGTTTCATTATTATTATAGTTTTAAGTAATCAAAATATTTTTACTAACGATCCAACATTTTCTTGTCGTATGATAAAATACAAATGGCAAACAGCACCTTTTCTCAAAAATTGTTTGAAGGAGCCATAACCTACCTGTTTTTGTTACATTTTAAACAATCATGGGTTGCTTGATCATAATGTATAATAAAAAAGTTTATGTTATTTTATTGTTTTATTTAAGTACCATAAGTTACAAGATGCATTGGATAAACTCCCATTTCCACTTGTTGAAGTAGTGGCATCGTTTCTTCCAACGTCGTCATAGCTGCTTGATGATTGGATCATTAAAGAAACTATCGATTAAAAGTTAAAGTTTCAGAGTGGGTTTCCCAATCCTCGATGTTCACTGTTCGATAACGAGAATAGGAACCTGTTATTACAGGTGGAAAATTAATTTCAATATCAGACACTAAGCCAATATATATTCTTTGCCTGGAATCGAAACTGGAACCAAACACCATATATTTTTTTCTTTAATATAAATTTAGTAACTGTTTGCTTTTCAAAATTACATAGCCATTTATGGAATTCTTCGCGCGAAGAAAAGACCATATTCTTGAATTCATTGTTCAAATTATGTAGCCCATTAAAATCCTTAATCATATCTACTTTAGTAGAACATAGTTTATCACACAATGGACACTTTTTTGCCACTTCCTTGGTTTTCTTGTTGCAGTTTGTGTTGCTTTTTATTATAATGATTAAATTTGTAAATATTATTAAAAAAGATGTTACATTCGTCGCATTTATATTTGAAATTTTCAGCCAGTGACGGCAATGAAAGCAACAGGTTAGGTATTTTTGTTTGGATGAAACTTTTTTACATGTCTCAAATTATACAAACTATAAAGTTGTTTTCCACAACTAACACACATACAAATGTTGTTACTATTCATATTATCATCCATTACTTTTCATATTATTATTATTCATTACGATTCATAGATAATAAAACGTCGAAGACGCATGCGCATACGTGCGTGAAAATTTGGGAAGAGTTGGGCTCTAGAGGCTTCTGAAGATATGAGTCCTTTTAATTTTGTATTGTAGTCGGAGTTGCCTCCATTTCCACTCCATTGTTTTGTATTTCCCAGGGTTGTGACGTGTTTGTGTCTGATTAATAAATAATCGTGTGTTTTTGTGCGGTCCTGTGTTGCGTGTGTTTAGTCTGTGTGTTTGTCGCTTTTTTGCGTTTAAGTCACTGGTCATCGGTCTTTTGCGTTTCAGTCATGTGTGTGTTTACTGTTTGTTGTCGTAAAGAGTAATTATTTTCTGTGTTTGCGTTACAAAGTATTGTATCTATTGTGTTGTTGCGTTTGTAGAGTGTAATGTTATTAGCATATTGTCTAAGGCAAGTGCTAATTCGTCAATTGTGTTAGGTGTTGTGTTATTTTGTTTTTGTGTCCAGGGGTTAGTTGTTGGGGGTGGTGCTGGTATGTAATTGGGTTTGGGTGTGGTTTTGTTTACAGGGTTATTTGGGTTGTTAGGACAGTTAAGGAAAGTAGATAAGTGAGGACCACCGCAGTTTGCACACTTTGGTGGTGTTGTTTTGGGTTTTGTACATAGGTGTGTTGAGTGTTCGTCTCCGCATTTCATACATTTATAGTGTACGTTACAGTGTCTTTGTTGATGTCCGAAAGTCTGACATTTGTGGCATTGCATTATGTCTGTCCGTCTGTTTAATGGTTCTATTTTAATTGTGAGTCCGCAGCAGTCGTGTATGTTATAAATTGATTTATAATGTCTCGTCAGTTCGATTAAAACAAGTGGTGCAGGTATGCCGTGTTTACCGTTCATTCGTTTGATTTTTATTGTCGGGTAGCCTTGGTCAGTCAAGTCGTTTGTAATGTCTGTGTCAGTGATAAAGGTAGGAATGCCTCGTATAACTACCTTTAGTGTTTTTTCGCTTCGTAATTGAAACGTGTAAAATTGAATGTGTTCTGTGTTGAGTATGTGTTTAAGTGTGCGGTAGTCTTCGTCAGTTTTCGGTTCGATGTGAATGCCAGGTTTCACAAGTTTGTTTTGTACGGTGTTAATGTTGTGTGTCTTAAGTATTTGTCGTATATGTGCCCATTTGTCTTTGTCTGTTATTATGATTGGTGCGATTTTGTGTATTTTGCGTGTTTCGGTGTTTGTGTTTTGTGTGGTGTTTGTTTTGTCACTTACCCTGGGTATGCTGTTTGATGTTGACGGTTGTGGGGTGAATTCGGTTACTTCTTCCATTTTTTCCTCGGTTTTGGTTTTGAGGGCGTTGTGGGAATTTTTTGTTTCGATTGGTGGCGTTGTGTGGTCGGTTTTCTGTCTTTTTGATGTTTTTTTCGGGTGTCTGTGTTAATGTTTGTAACTTTAAATAATACACTTTTATATATTTATTTATTGTTTATTATATAAACTATTTTACATTTTAATATTCATAAACCACACACAAACACAACTTAACAACAACTCTACTTTATGTCTTATCATCATTTCTTTCTTATTGGTTTAGTACTACCAACTTTGTATTCTTAATAATACCTACTTAATAATACATAACTAAAAGTAAACAAAAGTAACTAATATTTAACACGCCTCCTTACTTTTGGGTGACTTTTAATAAAAATCTAAATTTATAATGTTTTTGCTTACTCAAAGACTTTGTAAATATGTCAGCAATGTTATCCTGACTGTCAATTTTAACAATATCAATAGTCTTATTTAAGTAATTTTCATTTACATAATGGTAATGAGTTTCTATATGTTTTGAATTCTTTGATAAATTTCCATATTTAGATATAACTACTGCACCAGAATTGTCTTCATACAAATTTATAGGCTTGTTGAATTTAATATTAAATGATTCTAAGATACCCTTCATAAAAATTACTTCTGTAACAGCTTCTGATAATGCTACATATTCCGCATGTGTACTTGACTTTGTTACAGAGTTCTGTTTGCGTGATCTCCAATAAACTGAGTTCCCAAATAATCTAATTACAAATCCTGATGTTGATCTTCTATCATTTATGTCGCCTGCCCAATCAGCATCAACGTAACAATCCATTATATTAATATTTTCATTTTTCAAATAAGTTAATTTATAATCTTTTGTTTTATATAAATATTTTAAAATTCTCAATGCATATTTGAAATGCTCCTGATTATAACTTGATTGGAATCTACTTAAATAATTTACACAAAATGATATATCAGGTCTGGTGCCTGTTGCAATATATAACAATTCTCCTATTAAATTTCTAAATTTAATATTATCTTCTACTATTTTACTTGTCATTAAATTTAAATTTATTTCCATAGGCGTATCATATAGTTTTGAATTTTTTATTTGATATTTTTGTGCTAAAGATTCAATGTAACTTTTCTGATCTAAAGTCATTTCTACATCATTATATTCAATGTTAATTCCTATATAACTTTTTACTTTGCCCAAATCTTTAATGTTAAATTTACTCGCTAACTTAATTTTAACTTGTTCTATTTGTCTTTTATTTTTACTACATATTAATAAATCATCAACAAATAATAAAATATATATTGAATCATTACCTGAATTTTTAACATATAAACAGTAGTCGTAATTATTTCTTTTAAATCCTAATTGAGTAATATAATTATTAAAATGTTCATACCATGCACGTGGGCTTTCTTTTAGACCATACAAAGCTTTTTTTAATTTATACACTTGGTTAATTCCCTTTTCGTATCCTTCAGGTTGTTTAACGTATACTTCGGATTCTATCTTGCTGTTCAAAAACGCTGTTTCTACGTCCATTTGATCAATGTTTAAATTGTACCTACAACAATATGCTAATAATAGTTTTAACGTTTGCATTTTTGCCACTGGTGAATATGTATGTTCAATTAATTCTTGCTGTTGAAAACCTCTTACAACTAATCGAGCCTTGTAACTGTCATTGCTTTTCCGTTTGTATAACCATTTCACATCTAATATATTTTTATCTTCTGGTTGTTGTACCAAATCCCATGTGTAATTTTGTTGAATACTTCTTATTTCGTTATCCATTGCATTTTTCCAATTTATGGAATCTATACTTCTCATCGCCTCCTTAAATGTTTGCGGTACTGTCGCATTGCAATAATTTACATATATAATATAATCATCAAGTTTTGAAGGAAGTTTTCTTTGTCGTTGAGGCCTTTTTAAATCCACTTCCTCGTTAGTATCATCTAAACTTTCATCATCTTCATCTGGACCCTTTTCATTTTGCTCATTGTTAACCAACTCAATGCATTTAACTTCTTCTTCAATAATTTCTACATGTCGTGCAATCATTATTTTGTCATTTACAAGTATACGATATCCCACATCTGTATACCCTAATAATATGCCTGCTTCAGCTTTTTTATCCCATTTTGATGCTCGTTTCTCCTCAGGTATACGAACGAAAACTTTGCTCCCGTACAGTCGTAAATTTTTTACACTAGGTTTTTCATTAAAAAATATCTCATAAGGAGTTTTCTGTTCAGTAGTGTTTGCTAATGTTCTGTTATGTAAATATGCAGCCGTTCTAACACATTCCGGCCAATATTTAATATCCACCTTTGCCTCAGCTCGTAAGCACCGAGCTATATTCATAATTGTTTGATTAAAACGTTCAGCTGTTCCATTTAGCTGATGCACGTATGGTGGGCACGGGTTTAGATATATTCCTTTTTCACGGATAAAGTTATAAATTTTTGAGTTCATATATTCTGTTCCATTATCACATCTTAATTCTTGTATATTTTTACCAGTTAAATTTTGAACAAGATTTACGTATTCTACCAGACAATCGTAAACTTGTGTTTTTGATTTCATGGTGTACACTTTTGCTAGTTTGCTATAATCATCTATAAATGATAGAAAGTACATTTCTCCCTGATTTCCTTTTGTTGTGTGTGGGCCATTCACATCTGTGTGAATTATTTGTAAAATGTCCTCTGCTCTCTTACGGTTATTTCCAAAAGGTAAATTTTTCATTTTATTTTCAATACACACCGCACATTTTAAATAATCACCCTCTAACTTTTCCGGAATTCCTTCTATTAGTTGTTTTGTACATAGAACATTTAAGTAATTAAAATTTACATGTCCTAACATTCGATGCCATTTTTCTTTTAATGTTAATTTATTTTCACTACATGTTGTATTTGCAAATGCTGATCTGTTATTATTGTCAATAAAACTTTTCATTTCATACAGATTTTCCTTTTTGATTGCTATGGCTATTAATTCACTGTTCATATTATAAATTTTTGAAATATTTCCATAAGAAATAATTTTATTATTGTTTGTAATTTTTGAATAACTTAATAAATTTGTTTTCATATCTTTTACATAAAATACATTATTCAAATTTATGACCACTTGTTTATTGTACACAGGAAATGAAGCTTTTATTTGACCAATTTTTGTCGCTAGCAATATGCGACCGTCTCCCACTTTTACATTCACTGGTGTTTTTAATGTCACAAAACTTTCAAAATAAATGTCATTGTTTATAATATGATCGGTACAACCACTGTCTAATAACCAGTTTATTTCATTTGGATTGACGATGCAAGTTTCACTTATAGTTGAAGTATTTGCTGTCACATAAAAGTTATTACATTCACTATTATTTCTACTTTCTGAATTTTGATGCCCACTGTAATTTCCATGTCCCCTATTTTGATAACCACGATAATTTCCACGTCCTGCATTTTGATAACCACTAAAATTTCCACATACATTTTGATATCCACGATAGTTTCCATAATTTCCACGTCCTAAATTTTGATAATGACCACGGCCACCACGATTGAAATTATTATGTTGCCCTTGAAAACTTGTTTGATATTTTTGTTGACAGTTCCTTTGAATGTGACCTACTTTACCACATCCATAACAACCTTGATTCCGTTGTGATGTCGAACCCGCTGCAAATGCATTTGATTTTGTATTTTTTTCTTTATCTTCACCATTGTCACTTTTGTCATTCATAAATTTTAACTTGATTTTCGTTTTTAAATATTCTACATTTCTTTCTTCTTTGGGTAAAACATCAATTAAATCACCCAGGTGGCTAAATGATTTTGGGAGTGCTCTTAACATATAATTTAACTTTTCATCCTCGTTGATTTTTGATCCAGCCGCTTTCAATTCATTTGTTGCTTTTTCAAATTTGTTAAAAAAATTTTCGGGGTCATCTTCTTCCTTTAATTTGATATTTTCTAAATTGCTTCTACATATCATTTGTAATGCTGTCGATTCTTTGTTGTAAATTTCATCCAATTTTTTAATAATTTCAAAGGCGGTTTCCTGTTCACTAATTAATTCTAATTGTTTATTTGAGATAGCGCTATATATGTAGTTCGTTGCTTTGATGTCCATTTGTTCCCATTCATTTGCATTCTCAGTTGCAGTCCTTTCTCTTTCAGTTACTATTTTACATTTTTTAAATTGCAAAAATTTTAATATTCGTAGCTTCCATTTTGTATAATCGGAACCATCAAAGATCGGTACTGTTACATCATCTATTTTTATATACGTCGCCATTTTTGTTATATTAAATTTTTTGTTTTAACTTTTAACACTTTTATATATTTTTAATAACTACGCTCTGCTACCATGTTAATGTTTGTAACTTTAAATAATACACTTTTATATATTTATTTATTGTTTATTATATAAACTATTTTACATTTTAATATTCATAAACCACACACAAACACAACTTAACAACAACTCTACTTTATGTCTTATCATCATTTCTTTCTTATTGGTTTAGTACTACCAACTTTGTATTCTTAATAATACCTACTTAATAATACATAACTAAAAGTAAACAAAAGTAACTAATATTTAACAGTCTGAATGCGTCGTTTTCGATTTTCGGTTCCGGTTGGCTCTTCTTCGATTTTACGGGAGGCTTTTCTTCTTCTTGTTTTTCTGTGGGGTTGCTTTTTATCTAAATTTGAATCGTCGGTTCTTCTGGGTTAACGATTAATATATGCCCTGATTTTTGTAATGCATCCTGGATATCTTCTTCGTCGGTGAGTTGGTCGATTATATTTTTTAAATCTGCAAGTGTCTTGGGTGAACATTTGTCCACGTATTCGGGGTTTATCATCAGGTTGGTTTTTGTTCTCGCTTGTCCGGCCATTGCTTCCGGCGTCGCTTGACGATGTATCGTCGTCTGTGCTCTCAAATACGATGCTGATATAACAGAGATCGCAGTGAGAATGCTTCTGAAGAAAAAAAGTTACTGCTTTTATAGTTACGTTTTACATACTGCTATCATTAGGAAATTAAAATCACTACACTTCTAAAATGGTGATATCAAATTTTAACGCAAGGTGTCCCAAATAAGCAATTAGCTACAAGATATGGTGTGTGTAAACCAGCGTACAAAAAAACTGTGCAACTAATTTTGACGTTTGACAACATTTTAACAACATTAACACGTTGTGAATCAGTTTTTAAGTTTTGAAGGTTATCGAGATGCAAAATGTCAACGTAGGTATTTTATCTGACATATGGATCTGTTTATAGCTATTTATGTAACAAGTACATAATGTAGGACTATATTAACGAGCCGAGTTTATTAGCCGAGCGAGATTTGCGAGCGATGCTAATAAAAAAGGAGGGTCATTAAAGTCCATTATGTACAAGTTGCATATACAATTTTCTGTTCGACTGCTTTGAATTGTTAAAAGTAGGTAATAATTTTTTGAAAATTCCAGTGTTGGTTAATGATTTTTGCTGTTGCCATTAATTACCCAGATTAATGTCAAGTTTGGAATTTTGACATTTGGTAAAAGTAAATTTAAAATGAAGGAGTTTGAAGAAATAATTTCTGTCGATATAAATGAAATAGCCTTGAATGCTAAACAATTACTTTTGCCAAAAAAGTCAAACACTTATACGAAGAGACATATCGTATATATCACAAATGGAGTTCAAAAAATAAACTTTTATTTTGATACTGACAGTAGAGTATTTTTTGCATTATATTATTTTAATAGTACAATAAAGTAAAGCTTTACAGCCGCAAAAAAGTATCATAAAGCGTCTGTTTCTACTGCAGTCTTACATAAAAATATTTTATTTACAATCTATAACAATTTATATAACAGGTGTTCAGAAACATTCGAAGTCAAAGTAGTCCTTGAAAATATGAAGTCATGTCTGAGATAGATTGATTTTTGACAGACAACAGTTGACATTTAATAATTATTACAAATCAGATACTTAAGTAAAGATATACGATTTTTTGTTCAGAGCCCACTTGACTTCGAATGTTTCTGAACACCCGTTACAATTTTTGAGAGATCGATAACCCATTTTACAATGCAAAGAAATGAGTTGGACAGTTTTTTTTTGTACGCCAATTTTCCTCTACTATTTCGGACATAAAGGAAAAAAATGCATACAATTAAGCAGAATGTGTCCTTTTTTATAAAAATATGTAAATGTAAAATTTCAGGTTCTGGCTCTAACAAAACTTGTAAACATAATATAAAATATTCTAAAATGGAGATTTTTTTTGTATTCATAGTTTTTAAGACAGAGAAGTAGACATGCACTTATTTCATATGAGATTTTGTTCGAAAAAGCAAAACAGTTATACCCATTGTGTTATAGAGAAGGAACTTTTCATGTCAGCAGAGGAAACCTTTGAGCATTATAGTAAAAGAAACCTACACAAACTTACAATGTGGACGAATCTGGTTTGTTCTGGAAAATGCTACCAGAAAAAACGTTTGTACACTCAAAAGAAGTGAATGCTCCGGGCCGAAAGTTGATCAAAGAAGGAATAACTTTTCTAACTTGTAATGCTTACGATTCAAACAAACTGAAATTATTCGTTATCGAGAAAGTAAAGAATTCCAGTGTTTTACGAAATCAAAATCTACCATTTTAATATGCAGCCACTAAAAATGCCCAGCTGACATCAGCTATTTTTAGGGATTGGTATCATAATTCATTCGTTAAGCAAGTCCGAAAGTTTTCAAGAGAAAACAACTTACCTAGAAGGTTTTACTATTGATAGATAATACTCTCAGTTATGACAGAGAAGAAAGTTTGGTAAGCGATGATGGTAATATAAGAGTCATATTCCTTCCACCAAATTGCACTGTACTAGTTCAACCAATTGTTAGAAACACCGTCTCAGACTAATGAAGTTTTTTAACTGAAAAAAATTTGAGTTGGAAAAAAAGGCAAGGATGCAATTTGGATTCTACATGAGACTTGGGAACATGTACCAGGTCACGTTTTAGAAAAGGTTTGAATTAAACTTTCCGTAACAAGGGATCCAGATAATTTATTGTCCCTATCTGTAATGAAACATAGAATTTTAACTGAAAACAATGGAAGGCAATAAATTTTTAACTGGGTTTTTAACCCAGTTGAGAATGAGATTGGTTTATGACTCAAAAAAGATGCTATAATACAAATTGCGGATCTTAATGAAGTTAATTCAGAATTAGAAGAAGACGCAGAAGACGCTGTGTCTTGTTCACGAGTTAAGCATGACGAAGCAGTAAAATACTTCCAGATATGCTTGGTATGAATAAAATAATATTCCAATTAATGAATTGTTGGTACTCAAAAAAGTGCGCGACGAAGCTTTTTCTTTAAATCAGACAAAAATTAAACAAATAGACCATTAGTTGTCTACATGTACACATTTCTTAGGAATGGATAATTTTCTTACTTTGTTTTGTATTTATAATAAATGATTTACAGTATTTTTCTGCTTTTTTTTATAACCCTTTGAAAGACTGTGGTAATCCGGATCCTCGATACTCCCAATGATACGGAGTATTTTAATTGATCCGAATTATCGAGTTTCAACTGTACTTAGAACTGTTTGTTCTTATCTATAGATAATTTATTAAAGAAAAGTGCACACGTGTGTATATTTATGAATCAATGACTAATTGTCCATAATTATTGACCTTTACATGTGATAGATTTCATTCAATAAAAAATTTATATGATTTTTAGATGCTACAGAAAGGCGTACAATCAAAGAAGCCATCAAACAAATATGAAACTATTAAGGTTAAACTTGTTACGTATATGGATAGCTTATTTGAAAAATATTTATATTGCCCCACCAAATTATACTTTCACGAAATATTTTTTTTCGACGATTCTGGTATAGAAAATCATATAATAGGAACGCACCGGGCGGCATTGCATACCGCTCTAAATGATCCATATCATTATTTACAGGTAACCGGATTTAATTTTATCCGTTAATGTGTATCATCTTGATTATCAAATTTCAGTGTAAATGTTGTCAAAAACGAAATGATGCTGTTATTTCAAAAACGATGCCAGATATCTGCATAGCCTATAAATTGCATTTGGAATATGGAAAAATGATTAATTTATATGACTGGTTGCAAGCATTCGTATCTATTGTTAATCCCATTTCTGAAGATGAAAATGAAGAAAATGACGTAGATCCTGTTTTACAGTATCCTTTATAAAAATAAGTGACTTTGGTACTATAGTGCAACCAAGTAAATCTGATCCTGGGAAATGTGTAAACTAATTTACCAACGTCTTGCCCCTCACCCCCGCCGGTCTACACTTTGAGTGTTTAACAACTGTGTACTATCGCGTTCATGGAAAAGTAGGACAATAAATTGTCTTAGTTTCAGACAGCTTTTAAAAATTTTAGCATTGCAACATTCATATATGTACTTACGATCGTAACAACGTTATTTTTAAAACGTCAACGTAATAATTCATGAATCGTGACTTAAGAAAATTTATGTGTATACTTTTAAGTTAAATATACTTTGAAATTCTACTTGGAAAAGAAATGTGAAACAATGAATATATTTTATGGCATTTATTATATATTATAAAAATCATCCAACTATTAATACTTCTTTTTCATTGGTTGACTTCGCAGATATTTCTTGGTGAAACATTCTTGTAATAACTTGATTAATTATTCGAAAATAAAACACTTGGCTTAGTTTCACAACTTCTTTAGATTTGAATTTCCTAGATATTACTATACACAAAAAAGACAACAAGTTAGTATATAAAATATATAGAAAACCTACATTTTCGGATAATATATTACACGCTAACGCAAATCAATCACAAAAAATTAAAATGTCAACTTTCCATAGCTATATACATAGAGCAACAAGTATACTACTAAATAAGGAAGCCTTTAATAATGAAATAAACACAATTAAAATAATAGCAAAAAATAATGGCTACAACCCAGATATCATCGATAATTTGATAAAACATAAAGAAAGGAAAATACTTCAAAAAAAATTGTTATACCCAGAAATAAATGAATTAAAGAAACCTAGTTGGCATGTAATCACTTATATCCCTCCCATAACACAGAAAATAAACAAATTACTAAAGAAACTCAACATTAACATAGTGTGGATAAACAAAGTAAATTTAGGTACATTGTTGAATAATACTAAAGATAAAATAGATAACTTAGAGAAATCAGGAGTATATTCCATAATATGCCAGAATTGTGAAGCGATTTATATCGGACAGAGTGGCAGAGGTATTAATAAACGGTTAACTGAACATATTAGAGATATAAAATATAGTGTTAAACACACAGGGTTCGCGGAACATTGTATAGACCAGAACCACTTACCCGATATAAAGAGCTGTAACCTCATTCATAATGTAGCAAAAAGTTAAATATATTAGAGATTTTTGAAATTTAAAAAGCCCAAAAACAAAATCAAGTGATCACAAACACGCAATTAGAATTCATAAATACCCCCTATATCGATACAATCTTAAATACAATATCATTATTTATATTTACCCTCTAGCAAGCCATGAAATTATTTCTTGAAAATATCGTGTTGGTAGTGACAAATAAAATACATCTGTCATTATGTGTATGTTCTGATAAATAAAACTCATCTGTCATTAATGTATTTATTAATTGACACTTAAAAATGTTTACAATAAATCATAAAGTTTTTCTGATCGAAACATACTTTAGGAATGGTGTAAAATTAGAAAAAGGAGAATGGTCGTACTCATTGCAGCCTTGTATAGAAGAATTTCGGGCAGAATTTCCAAATTTTCCAACAACATATGACAGTTTGCGGCAATTAATTCAAAAGTCAGTGGTTAAATTCCGCGAAACAGGGTCTGTGTCTCGAAAACCAGGTGCTGGTAGACCACTAAAGCGGACAGTTGAAAATATAGCAGATTTTGAGGGACGAATAAATCAATCACCTAAGAAATCGATTCGTAAGCTTTCACAACAAACACAACTGTCATATGGGACCTGCCAGAGAATCCTTAAAAAAGACTTACAAAAATTTCCATACAAATTTCATTGCGTGCAAGAGCTTTTACCAATCGATCATGTAACCAGAGTTAATTACTGTCAGTGGTTCTTAGGTACGATTAATAACGATGACGTTCTTGACAAATCCTTCTGGTCCGATGAAGCATGGTTTCATTTATCAGGATATATAAATAAACAAACAATGCGCATCTGGTCTAGTGAAAATCCACATGAAATTCTTGAAACACCCTTGCTTTCACAAAAAATAGGCGTTTGGCTTGCTGTTTCTCGTAGACGGATTATTGATCCAATATTCTTTAATAATACGATAAATGCAGAACGATATCGTAATAATTTATTGCTACCATTTGTAAATCAATTACATGATGATAAGCTCCGCGAGGGATATTTCCAGCAAGATAATGCAACAGCCCATAAGACAAGAGAAACGATGGAATTATTGCATGAATTCTTTGATAATCGAATAGTAGACTTTCCACCACGATCTCCGGATTTAACAATTATGGACTATTTCATTTATCCACATCTAAAAAATAGAGTATTTACGAATCGTCCACATACAATTGAAGAACTTACTAATGCTATCCGAAATGTCTGTGAGGAAATTACACCACATAATTTAAGGAATGCCTTCAATAATATGAGACGAAGAGTTGCGCTATGCATAGAAAATGAAGGAGCTCACTTTGAACATTTATTGTAGCTGTTTTTATTATTAAACTTTTTATTTTTTCAACTGAAACGTTTGTATGTAATTATTTGTCAAAATGATAAAACCTAATCTGTCATCAGTATAAAATAACCTATATCACACACACGCTGCAAAATAAGTTAACTTAAATTATGGTACCAACTTAAGTTTAAAAAAGAAAAATGTCATTGCCTTCTAGAGGGTAGAAATATATGATCATATGGTATCAATTACCCACATTCTCCCACCCATAAGGAACACAGGTATATATGTTAACCTTAAGTAGAGTAAGTTTTAGTTTGAGATAGCTCTTTGATAATGGCCTAATAGCCGAAACAATTGTTAGTGTATCTAAAAGAAGTTGTGAAACTAAGCCAAGTGTTTTATTTTCGAATAATTAATCAAGTTATTAATACTTCGAAATTTCTCCGTTAAATTATATAACTTTTAGCAATCGTTTGTGCATAGATGACACCAACTGTCTGGTAAATTCAGGTGAAATTTCCGCCCATGCTTCAGATATTTTCTATTCTAGTTCGCCAACATTTCGTAATCTAAAGTTGTGTTGTCTTACAAATTTTAACATTTTCAACGGGATTCAGGTCCGGACTCTTCGAACACCACGGCAATACATTTATTCGCCGTTTTTGTATGTATTCACGGACAATGCGTGCTCGGTGAACTGGGCAATTATCGTCTTGAAAAATAAAATTTTCTTCAAAAATAAGGCGAACGGATGACAACAAACATTATACAGAATTTAGTCTCTCATTTATAATAATACATACACCCGGACCGCTGGCACTAATCCAGCACCACATATTTACTTTGAAATGACCAATTCTGTTGATCTTTCTGGTATAACGTGGGTCGTGTCGGGTTCGACTGGGCAGGTAAACTTTTAAAATACCATTATGGATGGATTGAAAGGTTTTCTCGTCAGAAAACACAACGTTCTCCCAGAAATTATCTTGGCGTGTTACATACTTTAAAGCAAATTGTAATCTTTGCTCTTTATTTTTGGCTGTTAGCCAAACTTTGTTCGTAGCGCAACGATTTCCCAAATTAGATTCGCGCATTCTGCCCTGAACTGTGACACGCGAAACAGGAAATCGTGATTCTTGCATAGCCTTGACTGTTTCAAAGGGATTTATCCTCAGAAAACTTACTAGGCCATTGTCTTCATTCATCTTTTAAATTCTTCTTGGACCTGTTCCCCGATTCCTATTTATGACTCCACTCTCTTGAATTCTCTTATTTGCACGCAATACTGTGTTTTTATTTACACCAACTTCATTAGCAATTTTCCGTATGCTTATCGAATCATATAATAGAGCTTGAATCATTGCTTTTTGTATATTGCTTAGTTGCGGCATTGTAATTGAAAAAAGCTTGATTTAACCAATAATGAAAACTGACAAAATGACACATCCGTATTTGGCACCTATGGTTGTATCTACTTATGTTTGTATCTGCATTCACGCAGGCCAATTTAGTTTTCCATGAACGCGATAGTACAATCCCGTTCTACGCTTTGGTGATTTTAGCATGTGAATTTTGTGCTTCTTTCTACGACTTCTTTGTTTTATCATTTCAATTTTAAAATTCCATAGGTAATATCAGATTATAATTTTGTGTCGCAGATTTACAATCGCCCAAGTTTACAATTGTTTTTAATTTAGCTCACTAAAATTCTTTCTGGGAATATACACAACATATTGACAGTGCTGCTTCATGGGTCATATTTGCTTGGTTGGACTATAAACCTTTCTGACTGCAAATTTACCTGCAATTTCTATTCTTCAAATAAACTACATAATTAAAATATCTATTGGATTTGTATTAAAGAATGATTATCAATTATATGTCACTTTGGTTATTAACCAAAGTATTCAAAATTGTTAAACATAGCTGAATGTCTACATCGTCCCATTTCCATTCTATCTAATTTTGCGAAGGTCTGAACAAGTTACATATAGTATAATTTATGGAAATATTAGTCAGTTTTATCCCAAAATCAGCATGGCTTTCTTTCTGGGCGCTCCACACTGACTAACGAGTCTTGAGTGAAATTCTTCAGGTACATTGTGTTCGTAAATAATTAAGATTAAGGTCAAATTAAGGGCTCGAAATTAGAAATTTAAGTTGGTAGTAAAATAAGCTGGTGAGTTTATTTTGAAAATGTTGTCAATAAGACATAAAGATAGGGGTATCTTTATGTCTTATTGACAACATTTTCAACATCTGATGAGATTTTTTATTATTGGTATTAAAAATAACATTTTTAAAATTGTTCTATAACTTTTAGTTTTCACAAATTTTGAATATAATTAAATTAGCGAATTTCATATTAAGTCGTTATTTCTTCTTTACCGAACCTTTAAAACGAAATAAATATTTTACTGGGTTTTAAAATGACTGTTAGGGAATTATTTGTTGACAGGTACCAAACCGTATATTTGGTTGCCTATAGTTCTCATCTTAATCATTTACGAACCCTCATTAGATATCATTTATGCTGACTTTTCGCACGCATAAAGTAAGTAAAATAAGTCATATTACTTTCTAAACTTTGCTCCTTTGGATTTGCGACATCTTTAAATTTCATGAATTCGTATTTAAAAAAATCTAATTTCTAATCGAATTATGTATCTTTCAACGGGTTTCGCTCATTTGAATTCACTGCAACATCTAGTGCGCCTCGGGGCTGCAACTTGGGACCACTTCTGTTCGTGTTGTTTATCAACGACCTACTGGCTACACTCACCTGTCCACTTTTAACATATGCGGATGATTTAAAGATATACAGCTCTCGCAGTATAAGTTGGCGAGCGGCGGGGATGCGCCGTGAACATATTTAGAAAACGTACCACCCACCTGTCCGATTCAGTTACTGCATAGCGAATGATATGCAATAATACGCAATCTACCCTTCCTCTATCTCCACGAACTCATTCCCACCCTTCGCCAACTTATAATGCGAGAGCTGTACTCTGAAATAAATAGCATGGACGATAATTCTCTTCTGAAAGATAATTCGAATATAAACTCAAATTGGTGTAATAGTTTCAAATTGGAATTAAATACTAACAAGTATTATTCTGTGAGTTACACCCGCTCCAAATTTCCTATACTGTCGCAATATATAATTAATAATACTTATTTGAAAAGGAACACATTTGAATAACATTGAATTGCTTAAGGTGTTGTATTTCGCTTTTGTTGTCAGCAAAATTGATTTTCAAGCTATCGTTTAGTATCCTTTCTACGCCTCCCATGTATTACTTTTGGATAGAATACACCTGCGATTTGAAAAATATCTCTTCTTCAAAATTGGTGGAGTATATCCACTGATTGGAATATGTTAGGGAGATTTGCCGAAGCGAACAACATGCCTTCGCTGTCGAATAGAAGGGATCATCGCCGGTGTGCTACATTTTTGTTAAAACTGTTAAATAATAAAATTGATTGGCCGTTCCTTCCGTCAAGAATTTCCATACACGTGCCGAGGCTTCATTCCCGTTTTAACTGCGTCGCTCTTGTGTCTACGGCGAAGACCATTGTGTTGCAGCGTTCCCCTGTCAACCTTATGAACATTACTGCCAGTAAATTTTCCGATAATTTTTTCTTTTTCAATTAGGCTAATTTAATTTCTTATTTGTGTATGTAGATATATTTCTTGTATATTCTGCTTAATTTGTTTTTAGTTTAATTTTCACAATTTGTCCAACCGTTTCTTCATTTTTTTATATTCATTTATAATGTTCGTTTGTTTTGCTATTTTATAATGTAATTATTATATTTATGTCCTGTAATTGGGGATCACCTATGGGACATTAAAGACTTATTATTATTATTTTAGACCATGAAAAGCACAACAGTTTCTTCGTAAACTTGTTGAGAACAAGTGCTTTATTGTACTACATTCTTTTTAACTACACCTTGAATTAAAACCTGAAGTACATTTAAGAAATTTTGTGCTATTAGTATAAATGTTACACAAAATAGTACAATAATAGTAGCATTATTTAGTGTATGGCTTACATGGATTGAAATTTAAAGTTACATATACATCTACGCAAAACAGAGTTAAATTTAAAACTCAAGGCCATTGACCCAGTACAACACGGAGCCAGTGGCTTGAAATATGTCACTCATCTCACCTCTGTGTCAACATCTGTCTTATATGCTGTAGGCCCCCTACAGCATATAAGACAGATGTTGCCTTGGAACATTCTTGTTCTATTGAGTATTTACTGTTGATAATTTCGCTATAATCCTTGTTTGATATTTGAACTGTTTTGAACTTTTATTAGTTCATTATTAATTAAATTAAATTAGCTAGTGCGTTCGTGGTTCGTGATGTGTAGATCTTCTGGGTATTATACATGGCATTATACATCAGAAAAACAATCTAAATCTGCTAAATAATAGTAAGATAACACTAATATGCTAAATTATATTGAATTTTTTATTATTAAGATATTCATTAAAATTTTTCAGCACACATCTGTACAGAATGCTTCCCATATCCACGGCCACTAATATAGTTATTGTAAAAGTACAGTTCCGAAATAATTTTCCTGTTCTATAAATAACAGTATTGTTTCTTCCTCCTGGTTTGAAGGAAGTCGGTATGTGTAGACCGAAGTATGTGTTGAAATAATACAATATTTTTTGTATTACACTAATATATTTACAAGTTTAATCTTGGAGTTCCGTAAATAAATGCAGTATCTGGTCTTAATGCTAAAGACCGAGAAAAACTGGCTAATAAATAATATTTGCTCCTATTTAGATCACCGAGATCTTAGTAGGAGCTGTTTGTTAGATCACTGAGACCTAAGCTATAACTCGAAGAGATCGTACTTGTAACTGTAGTGAGCTCTAAGAGATCTTGTTTGGAACTTCTTCTTCATTACCTTATTTTTCGGCAAGAAAGTTTTCTCCCCGCCAGTCAAAGTGAGGGAGAAAACAATGAAAAAGAGTATACGCAAATTTCCATATAACAATTATTTTACCTTTCCAAGAAAAGTATATGCTGTAGTTTCCGACGTCACAAATGTATTGAAATAAACAATATACGCCGGAAACCCTTAATTATAGAAAATAGTCTTAAAGTAATAAATATACAATGCACAGAGATAAACTAATGTTCGCAGAATCGTATTCAACCGAAACCATTTAACCTATTATAATAATATATAACAGGAAATATGTACAATAAAACTTATTCTATTATAATTATGCTTATTCAAATACATTATTTACCTAATGGATGCAGAGGGTTGTGCCTGTAATAAAAATAAATAGTTTTTATGACTGTACAAAATAAGACAATGAAGAAATGTAATACCTGACCAGTCGTAATTAACAATATTAAAGATATCTCAGAACTCCAAGACCTTTTCTATATACAATATATAATATTTACAATTTAAAAACTAGAATTAAATATATTATACCTACATCTGAATAAAACTAAAAATACAAAATTAAATCTATTTTGCCCGAACAAGTATTATCAAAATATAACTACTAAATTATTGAAATATAGAAGTAAATGTTCTCACTATTTTTCAAACAAGAATAATCTTATTTCAAGAAACAAACTAAAAAGAGCTATCACAATAATTAAATATTGGTAATCGTAATTATTACTTTAAAATACTAGGCTTCACGATGTAAGGCTTGTATGACATGTTGCAAAAGGTAGCAACAAATTTGTCAGTAAATTTAGCTGTGAAAATTGCATGCAAGTTTTAATTCTTAAGGCCAGTTCCCACTTGTGCATTTTAATGCTGCAATTTTTAATGCACGAAAAAAATGCTGCATTTTTGCGTTCACACTATGCATTTCCACCAATTGCATGCAACAAAAATGTTTGCATTTTTTACTGCACGGCTTTAGAACATGTTCTAAATTCGTGCAATAAATTGCATGCAATTCTGTGAAAGCTAGGGAATACTGCGTTACCAATATATAATTTTACATTTGTATTATGTGCTTGGACAGTTTCATTTTTAATATCGAAACTGTACCACCTTACTTTTGTTGTTGAATGGTATGATAGTAATAGACATATATTTTTTATTTTTCAATTTTATAACTTTTACAGGTTCATTTTCGTAAAATTACAAATTAAAATTTGCTTTAAGATTTCTCGGAGATGGTAAAAGCAGTGAAGCACTTGCTCCAATTATTAATAAAAGTAATATTTCTTCATAATCCATACTTAATAGAAGAAAATAGACTTTTTATGCCGAATTAAAACAACCACAAAATTTACGTTACTATCTGTCAAGTAATTTTGTGATTGCCTAAAAATTAAATCCCTAGATGTTTTTTTCTGTATTTATTTTACTGCACATGGAATTGCATAGATGTGAATATCTTTGCAATTTTTGATGCATGGGAAGTCGTGCATTAAAAAATGCATACTTTTCATGCATCAAAACTTGCTGCATTTTAATGCATAAGTGGGAACTGACCTTTATATGACAGATATAAAATTTTACTGTATACATGCGTACTAAATAAAAATTTGTTGATGGCCTTGCTAATAGATAATATTAATTTTCTACAATCTGTAAACATGTGTGCTGTTTATATTCGTTAATTACTAGCAACACCTGATTGTATGACCAAGATATACAATATCATAAATGTTATATGCAACCATGATAACTTATTTTCAGGTTACAGCGTTTGATTTTTCTATACATCGATATGTTATCAAAACCAATTTTAGCCTTTTGTGCACTTGTAGGCACAGATTTAGTATAAAATCTAAATAATTTAGCTGCTGAACTTAATGTGCATTTTCTTTCTGACTATGTTAATTTTAAAATAAAATTTTCCTAAAGTTGCCTATAACTTTTCTGCTAAATTTCGCATCGCGTCATACAAGCCTAAGTTTTGATATTTGGTAGAGTAGTAAGCAATTTTACCAATCTTTCGGGTTCTATATAGCATATGAATTTCAAAAAATAAAAATGCTACATTAACAACCGGCCGATAGCCTAATGGTAACTCACTGGCTTATTATGCTGAGGGTCCCGAGTTTGGATCCGGGGCATGGCTGCCGAGAAAGTTTTCGTGGTTTTCCTTTTCATTTAAGGTGAATTCCGACAACTAAACATCATATGTCGCTTCACGGGCGCGGGTGTAATAATAACTCATGGCCTGCTAATGCTTCCTATATCCTTGTATAAATCCAACACTATATCCAAAAAAAAAATATGAGGCTAAATATTTTCGTTAATATAATTTTTAGAGCACGTTTTACCGCAGTTGTGGCGGAACTAGAATTTTTAGGGTTTATCAAGAGTTCGAAACGGAAAACCGATCACGTACAGAGACTCACATGGGGTGGATGAAGAATATTTATAAGTGAAGAAAACTTATATTTAGGGAACTGGAACATGTATTTTTACAATTGTAAATGTTAAAATTTGATACATTTTTAATCTAGTTTTTTATATAGCATTATAAGAAAATATATATTAAAACAACACATTTAGTTTTTCAATAAATACAAAAAAATAGCTATTTAAGCCACAAGGAATGTAAGGACGTATTAACATTCGAGGTAGGCAAATATAAGCTGAGGCGAAGCCGAAGCTTGTTACCTGCCAAGAGTGTTAATAGTCGATACATATCGTGTGACTTTTTATAGTTCTCCTGCTGCCGTCAGAAATTAATCTATAGTTTTTAAGAAATCGTTTTGGTTTGTCACCTGTCAGAATTAAT
Source organism: Melolontha melolontha (assembly GCA_935421215.2). NCBI lineage: Eukaryota > Metazoa > Arthropoda > Insecta > Coleoptera > Scarabaeidae > Melolontha > Melolontha melolontha. The sequence goes on along the minus strand of OW285237.1, from coordinate 157,419,054 downwards.
TTGAAACCCTTTTCGTGAATCGTCTTACCTGTGTTATGTCATACAAATAGTTGAAATTATAAACAAACCGAGACGATTATTGAAAATTGCATGAAACGCTGGAAATCAATTCGTGATCGAGTTTCGTTAAATACAAGAAGCCGTAAAAAATCGATAACTTTGTATATATTCCATAATAAAAATGTTCAGGTTTGATATTCCTAATTTTTACTCCAAGTAAAATTTGACAGTTTGATGTTTTCTGCTCGAACTAGTGTTTAGTGAGCCTAACTGTACATGAGAAAAATGATGTAGTAACACTGCTTTAAATTGTTTATAAATGAGGTAGTAATAAAACTTAGCTTGAGCATTTGCATGATTAATTTATAGTGCCGATCTATACTATCAGTCTACACAGAGCTCAAATATGATTAATAACCAAGTTATACACAAATATGACGAAGGCGTATCTAGAAGAGTCTTTAATTGGAGACTAAGCAAAAATTTCGAAAAGTGTAAAACCCCTTACTACATTAATATTTGTGTCCTGAATATGCATTTTGACAACTAAGTTGTCATCCACAATAGGAAAAATAAGTCTTGAACATGAGGCACGGTAAAGCTAATGCAGAAATCGCGATACAGTTTACATCTCGTAGTGTTTCGCGGGTTTTGTGTTGATTTTATGTCTCATCGTCAACACTGTTATTTTTTCCTGCTCAGGATGACAATTCACATATTTAGGACACGAATATGGGGTTTTATACCTTTTTTAAGGTGTATATAATTGCGGGTATGTTACTTCTTGCTATTCTGACAGAAAAACAATATATACATTTTTTTGTGAATTCTGCTTATTACATATATTTTATTTATGTTAATTCATAACGAAAAATATCTTACGAACTGTTTATTTTAATAACAAGGCTTCACGTACAGCAACTCTCTGGGGAGTGATGGGACACCTTGTTTGTGTTTAGACTAACAAATTTTAAAACTATACGATAGAGTGTAAATAGATATTGAACTTGATCCGATAGAACAAGGACATCGGACTTAACTTTTAAAAGCCTGCAATTTATGTTGTCTATGCGCCAAGGAGTTGCCTTATTATTTCAGAGGGTTACTGTACATACATTTTATATTGTAGTATAGTAATTTGTTACGTTTGCTTTAGTTACTATTTTCAAAAAATAATTTAATATTGTTAATAGGTTCATTCGTGTAACACCCCATCGACGTAATTTTTTATACATGTAACATCCCACGAGCGAAGTGCGCTCAACGTTGTTCGGCGGCGATTGACAAACTATTTATACGATGTTAGTCGAATGAACCTCTTAGTTGTTAATATAATCGAAATATTGTTTAATTTGGATTTAAAAGGAATACTTCAAATGATTCGATTTCAAACACACTGATAAACCTATTTCAAAATCGAGCATAACGTAGGATATAATACGATTGAAACAGACATGTAAATAATTTACATATCTGTAACTGTACACATGGACAATACACCTCGTATTTTCAGCATTTACTTCTGCTAAAGACATATGTTGACGAATTTCTGAACAGACCACTTTGACAGTGAAATCTCATTGGTTGAAAGCAATTTGGCCTTGCTTTCAACCAATGAGATTTCACTGTCAAAGTGGTCTGTTCAGAAATTCGTCTCTCTACTTTAAAAATAGGGTATAGGCGTTTTCAGTCAAGCTAGTGAAGCAATGTTATACACATTGATACAAATCTTTTTAAAAATAGTATATACATTTCACTGAAACCGCCTAGAAGGTATAGCAACTTCTGTCCTATAAGGTGGCACTATTTAATAAGTGACATCTGACGGACGAAAGTTACTATGCCGAAAAAGGCGACCTTCAGCTCGATCAACTATGTTGATACATAAACGGAAAAATACGTTTATCGGTGTAGTCCATTAACAACGAGCCAGGTGGCGGTAAATATACAAAAAGGTTGTGTTTGTGTATAACAATACGTTATGCACGTATAAAGCATTTGGTACGATTGAAACAGAAATGTAAATAATTTACATATCTGTAACTGTACATATGGACAATCGTAACAAATGCTTTATACGTGCATGGACATCGTAACAAATGCTTTATACGTGCATAACGTATTGTTATACATAAACACAACCTTTTTGTGTAGGATATAATATTTATTTACCACACCTATTTTTACTAGTGTTACGTTATTATTACCGTTCCTATCTTTTGATTAATAAATTTATTTTGAGAATTTAACACATCATTATTGTAACACGATTAATTTCCAAACTTATTAAAGAAAACGTTGGAACAAGAAACAGATTTACCAAGTTACAATTAAGTTACATTTTAAAACAGAACTCTGCCAATGCAAAATTTATACCGATATTAGCGTCATCTGTGTCAACGCTTTAAAGGTATGGAACTTAAATATAAAACCGTCATTATTTTAAAAATTGTTGTTTACCAATTATTCTTATTTCTAATTTATAAATTTTAATCCTTAAATATTTAAGGATAGTAAATTCAGGGAATCTTAACTTTATAGATATAATTAATTCCAAGTTAGTACATATTTGCATTTCGCATATATCATCTTAAACTGTTTATAAATTTAGGCATTAGTTATTTGGAAAAAAACTATATTTTTTAATCAAACTTTACTCAATAACATTAAAAAATAATATGAAGAAGAAACAATATAAAATATATATACATTCGTAGCTACAGCAAAGTTTATTTACGAGAGTTTAGTTTTGCAGTAAAAAAGAATGTTTTATTCAAAATCCCAACAATATATTTCAAATTTCGCGGGTGTTTGATGGTAATTGTTAATGTTACCAATAAAGTTTTATTTTAAATTTTGGTTTCGTTTTTTTGATGAAAGATCCATTCCCTTATTAATACTGTAACAAAACGTAATATAATTTCCAATGCAGTTATTTTCTCTCTCAGGCTTTAAATACACGCGAAATTAAAAAATATCTCATAGGGATTTTATGCTACGAAAGTTCAGTTATTTGATCAATGAAAGCAAGAATAATTTTATTATTATTAATGACATTATTTTACCTATATACAAAATAGTAAATACTGTTACCAATTGTAGTAAATTAGTATTCAAGTGAATAAAACATAGATACATCTACATATTAAATTCATATTAATATTTTCTGTTATAGCTATTACTTTTTTCATGGTGGCCATTTAATCATAAAATTAATACATAAAACATTTTAAACTAGCTAATAACTAAAATATGTATGACATTAAACTGAAACGTAAATAATTTAAAATGGAAGATATCGTTGAAAATTAATAGGGGGCGCCACATGTAAACATAATGAAATGCATATTATTAAACCTATTTTAAATCTTTCCAAAACAAACAAATATACAAAATTAATAGGTCTTGTTATAATACTAAATAAATATCGCCATCTAAAGTTCATGGTTTCAAAATTTAGCAGCATAATATTTTAGGTTTTTTAAAATCATCAAACTTTATAATTTAATTAGCAGGCGTGCCAAATACCATGTATCTCATACTAAATTATTTGTATATTAAAATACTAGTTTTATAAGGCACCATTTTGTCGCACGGTAATGTTTAGAAAACGCGCTACGATACCGCCGAGTTTTCTAAAGAGCGAGTGCGACAAAAGGCTCTATGAAACGAGCTTTTATACTATTTTTTCTATTTTGGATTTTTTACATTAGTAAATTGCAATTATTTAATTTGGAAGTTATTTTTATATAAAGTATGTATGCAGTTGGTCACATTCATACTTTTCATCACATTGGTATTTTCATATTTAAATATTGCTACCCCCGAAATATTATTTATTAATTTTCTTGATATTTCATTTAAAAATATAATAATATCTTGTACTTCATCCTAGTTACGTACTTAAATTTGTTAGAATCAAATGACAGCAACAAGATATTTATTTCTGTGTTACAACAGTGCCAACATTTAAAAATGAAAAGAGCGCATCAAAATAAAACTCATTTCGTTACTATTTTGGGTTTGATAACGCAAAATAGAAACAAAAACATTGTGTATTACATCAATTGAATTCTAGTAGCCTATGATTTTAAAATAATGTTGGTGATATTGAAAAATATTAATGATATTTTTTAAGTAAAATTTGATAGATCATCCTAAAGTTATTTAATTAAAATTTGTAATTTAATGTAGAATACTTATTATTATGTTAGAACCACTACAGAAAGAGATCTAAACAACCACCTGTAATTTAAACCTAATGTTACATGTTTATTTGAACATATTAGACCCGTGTTGAAGTTGCTTGCATTAATTACACCTTTTACTATTAATATCTATGCAAATAACTACAGACACTTGCTAAAAATAGTATCGACCTTAGTGTTTATTTATAACTAATAGAATTATCGAATTCGCAGTGTAAAATATCTTCACTTTTTTTCAACTTTCATGTACCTGGTACAAATATTAGGTATATTTATTTTATTACTTAACAGAGAACGAACAAAGAGCCCTGTATTTTAAGCAAATTTGGTTAACACTAAAACTCTTTCAATCTTGATTGTCAACTAGTAAACCACTTAAATATTACGGAGTATCTATACTAAAATATAACATTTTGTATTTAGAATCGGACTGGTTCAGAAGAAAATGAGAGAAAGTTCATATAAACATACATGTAGGTACCTATAGCAAACGCCAATTAAGTTGGCGCGAGGAGGGGTAGGTTCGAGCAGGATTAGAAGTAGTGGGGAGATTTGTATTTGGTTTTACATCAAATGTCAGATAATTCTAACCTCTGAGCGTGTATCACTTTATAATCCCCTAGCAAAGACATTATGTTCCGTCAAGTCAAACGTCAATGACAAATGTATTCTGACAATTACTTGAGTAGTGGGGGTGGACGTTTTTAAAAACGGCTTCTGCGCATCCCCTCCTCGCGCCAACTTAATTGGCGCTTGCTATACATCAAGATGTAGTTACATATATACTAGACATACATGTATATTCAAGATATTTAAAATCAGACTGTATATTTATGTATATATACATATATTAAAATACTTCTGATTTAATTTAGATTTTTCTATATTAAATCATAGCTATAAACTATTGTCACATATATAAACTATTATAGCAGACGATAATCGTTTTTGTAACAAATGTTGCGAAATTAAAATGAGAGATATGACGATTGCACAAAACAAACACCAAAGATGAAACGAACGCTGCTTTTACACGTCTATAAGTTGACTTGTAGAAATCATTAGTCATTAACATTAAATATTAAATAATTAATAATTAAATTAAATAATTTATAATAATAAATAAAAAAGGCTGCACTTGTCTTCTAAGTTGATAAATACGGAGGATAAGCTGAATTGATTGAGAATAAGAAAATCTAGTAGACTGTGAAAAACAATCATACAGTGTTTATTTAACGCTACTCTTTATCTGTTATTTGAGGTTTTGTCGTTGAATTTATGTTCGTTATAACTCAGTTACTTATTTTAAAAGAAAATGGAATTAATAGAGAGCACTTTCAAATCATAATTTGTTATGATTTTAAAAGAGATTTAAGCGCTTATGAGTGGAAAGAGAGTATAGATTCAGCTTTAGTGAACAAGCACTTTCCTTGGCTACAATTTACCGATGGTATAAAGAATTTGAACGTGAAAGGAATTTTGTTCAGCATTAAAAAGGAGCAGGGCGTCCTCCTACGGTTGTTACCGACAAAAACATTGCTGCTGTTGAAAAGATAATTGAAAAAGACAATAAAGCCACTTATACGGTAATATAGCATCAACTCAAGATTGGATCCTCAGATGTTAAAACAATCATACACGATCACCTGCATTTAAAAAAAGTGGTAAGTCGTTTTTGCCGCATCACCTTTCTGACTTCCAAAAAGCAGAGCGTGTAAGAATTTGCCATGAAACTTTAAATTTCTTAAATAATGTCGGGCACCAATTTTTTTCCAAAATAGTGATAAGTGACGAAACTTATATTCCTTTTTTTGCCCTTCCTACCCGCCAAGAGAGTCGTGTATGAATTCACAAATATGAAGAAACTCTTACAATAACTAAGAAGCAGCGAGATATGTATGCGGTTTTCTTCAGAAATACGGGCTTAATAAATGCAATTAAGCTCGATGGACAAAAGACAGTTACAGCTAAGTGGTACACTGAAAAATGTTTGCCTGAAGTATTCAGTAGAGTTCCAGACAAGGGAATTATGCTCCACCATAATAATGCATCATCCCATACGGCAGTTTTAACTCTCCAGTTTTTGTCTGAAAAAAATATAAAAGTAATAGAACATCCGCCGTACTCATCTGATTTAGCAATGTGTGACTTTTGGCTTTTTTTTGGGCTTAAACGCAATTTGCGTGGTAGAAGGTTTTCGCCTGAAGAAGAAATTGATACCGTAGTTCACGCTTATTTTGAAGGTATTCCGAAAGAACATTGGTTGGGAGTTTTTAAACAATGGCCAAATGTATCATTGCTGAATGAAATCCTAGAAAATATTAACAGGGTTTTTTATTCTCAATAATTTCAGCTTGTCCCTCGTATAATATTTGCATTTTATTTGATAATCTATTTTATGTCTATACTCTGTCTCAAAATAAGAAGAAGCGACTCAAATATTGCACCCAAAAACTGATTATTTAAAAGTAATTTCATTGGCCTTTGAGCACACTAGTGAAATATAAGAATATTATATCATATGTATGTTCAAACATAACCTGACAATGGCTTTTGATATTTGTAATTTACTTCAACTTGCCACATCATTTAGGTCTTAAATAATTTAAACTGTGTATGTTGAATTTAATGAAGATATTTGAATCACTTGTTCTTATTCTAAGACAAATTATGGTATTGTAGTAATTATAGTGTCTAGGCATTGTCTTGTAGTTGAATCTCAGTACTTGTTTTAATTTATATTTATATTATGTATATATACAAGGGCGATTCTTAAAATAAGTTCCGTTTCCGCCTAGTGAGCAGAGGAGTGGGGATATGGGCTTGATCGCAGCGTTTCAGTGTCAGTAGTCTGATTAAATGTGAGTTTAGCAGTGCTAGTGAGAGAAGCGTTCCGACATTCTTTCGTGTTCTTGTGATGAACGAACTTGTGGGTAATGTCGAAGAAAAAATTCGTGAAAATCGACGATTCACAATCACAGAACTGAATGCCCTTTTATTTGTATTATTTGTATTTTACGTTCAGTTTTGTACGAGGTTGTTACTGAATATTTAGGTTACTACAAATTTTGTTCACAATGGGTGCCAACATTTCTTACCGAAGGCCATAAAGCAAAGAGAATGGGACCTACACTAACTTTTCTGACACATTACGACATTGGAGGTGAAGATTTCCTCAGGCATATCGTAACAAGTGATGAGACTTGGGTCGCCTATGTTAACGTTGAGACGAATAGACAGTCAATGCAGTTTGGTCACTCTAACTCGCCTACGAGGAAATTCGAAAATTGATTGGTCTCCTAGTGACTACCATCTCTTCCCTAACATGACGAAATGGCTTGATAGCCAACTGTTTGAGAATGTTGAAGAGCTGCAGGACAGCGTTACGGCATGGTTTAATTCACAGACGACAGAGTTCTATGAAGAGACCATTAAAAATCTGGTTCATCGCTAAAAGAAGTAGCTTGATGTTGTATATCATAAAAAGCTCTTCATGTATTGTTTTTTTTTTAATAACCAAACGGAACTTACTTTACGAATCGCCCTCGTATATATGAGTATATATATTTTTATTTATTTATTTATTTTATTTATATAAATAATAATATTAAAATGTATATGCTGTATGGGCCAAATAAAATGGAATTTCAGAAAGTGTTCTACAACTGCAAATTTTGGAAGTGCATCAATTAAATGTAGAACCTTTTTCTGACAAACGAAAGGCCCTAAATTCTTATTTCTTTGGCGCGAAATTATAATTGTGAACATACAAATGATTCTGCTGCCCTTGTGTTAACCTATCAAGTAGATTTTAAAATAAATAAGAAATAAGATTATTTAACTATTAATAATCCATAATTTGTCCTTCACAATCACTGCTGGTAAACATGTCCACTTAAAAATTGCGTCCTAGATATATTAACAGATCAATTCGTACTTGTGAAATATTGAAACATGAAAATATTTTTTTATAGTTAAAAAACTACCAAAACGGTTCCTTGAAGTATGTATTTTAAGTGAAGTCAGATATAACCGACGCATCATTTGCGCAAAGCTATTATATATATCTTGGTGAGATATATTTATTTATTCAGACAAGAAGAAATAAAATTGGCTCTCAAATGTACCTTTGAAGCACTGCTATAATGTTATTAATTATAAAAGTTTAAATTTCATTAATTTGATCATTATTATTACTAATTGAAACAATTTGCTATCTCTGACTTAGAAAAGATTTTAGTTATTTGCTAACCACACCTCAAATTCCATAGCCATCCAATGTCTCTAGTAAAACCCCACGATTGATACAGTCGAACGCCCTGCTAAGATACTCATAGGACATTCGTTCGCTTCTAGACATCCAATTACCTTTTTGTGTAACTCATGTATGACTGTTTGCGTGGACCTGCCTGGTAAAAAGCAATGTTAACTTATACATACAAGTCACATTATTCTTTCTAAGAAATTCAAGCTATCGCTTTAAAAATACGTATTTGAAAATTTTCGAAAAACTGAAGCAATAGCAATCAGGGCTTTGTAATTCCTCCCTCTTTGCTCCCTTAAAAATCGATTGAAGTGTTTTAAATTAAATTAAATTGAATAAATGGTTATAAACAACCATAATAATAATATTAGAAATGTTAACTTATTCACAGTATTAACATCACAATAACAACAAAGAAAACTATTTTATTGCATATAACATTTTATAAATATGTCGACATTTGCCTGAAATCTTTTTCCACTCAGTCATTTTTTTAAAACTTTTGTAGAAACAGCGGGCGAATGAGAAGGTGCATTATCGTGATGGAACAATACTCTATCTTCGACAAATGCGCTCGTCTATTCTTCAGATCTGCATCAAAATGTGTCAGCAAATCAGTATAATATTGGCCATTCATCATTTTTCCCTTTTTTAAATAATCATTAAAGATAACACCTTTGGTATCCAAAAAAAACCTGCGGTCATGACTTAATTATTGGAGGCACGTTTTTCCGGAGGACTCCATTACTTCGACTATATTTTCACTTCTAGAGTATAATAATGAATCCAAGTTTCATATAGGAGAACCTGTCCTAAAATGACATACCCTAAACAAAAAATGTTTCAATTTGGTTATTTTTTAATAAACAACATTCTTGACACATAATATTTTATTACAAATGGTTTACATATCCATTACTGCAAACAAATTTCTCAAAACATTATTAATAATAATAATTTTCTAATATTAAACAAAAGGTTCAGTGTGTCATTTTATTCTAGTTACTGTGGGTAAAATGACATATCCACGTTTCCTATTGGCAAACTTCGCACACAAAGGTTTTTGCTCTAGCAGATAGTCCTGCACACTCGCCATGAGCCCACAAAGAGCACTTCATGCACCTCATCCACAGTTCCCTTGACCTAGATTGACTGTAGAGTCCATTACAATATAGGCAAGCTGCATCTTGATCATCCTCATCTGCATAAGGTTCGTCATCATTTGCGTCATTATTCATTGCAGCTAAATTCTTTTTAGCCCGTATTGCAGCACGACGCTCTTCGACTTTCTTTTTTTCCGCTGCCTTGGCCTTAAGCTCTTCTAAATAAGGACTGTTTGTGAGTAATTGAGATCCCTCATGATTTCTTTTTCTTTGCCGGGACTGAGAAGCACATGGCACTGGTGATAAGTTAATTGGTTTTACATAATTCTGAGCTTGAGTTGGGGCAGTATCACCTTTACTCGTAGTGGTGGCTGTATTCTCGACTACTCTGGGACTGTTTTCATCGACTCCGTCAATGACTCTGTCAGTAGTCAGTGCAGGAGAAAATAAATGGTCAGAAAAGATGTCTGGATTACAGGGCCAGATTCCGGTGTTTCGAAAGCCGCTTAAGGCATGTTGATTGGTAGCTGCCTTTCCATATGCCTGAGCAAATAAGCCAGCAATTTGGTATTGGGTCACAACCCTACCAGGGTTACATTTCAACCATTTTGTCACTTCCAAATCATAGTACGTCTTCAGCGGGCCAAAAAAGGAAACATCTAAAGGCTGCAGACGATGAGTACAGTGAGGTGGGAAAGCCAACATCAGTATACCATGTTCTTTGCCGTATGATATTACATCGACATGCTTATGACTCGAGTGACCATCGAGCAGCAGCAACACCTTGTTTTCCAAAGTGGGATTTGTATACTCCTTAAAATGCATCAACCATTTTAGAAACAGCTCGCCAGTCATCCAACCAGAATCCTGTACAAGTCCCACAGATCCTGTTGGCGCTCCATCAATAAGCTCATTCTTCCACCTTTTTCTTGCGTAAATTAATGCTGGAGGAATAAAACCTCCTGATGAACTCGTACAGCAAACTACAGTCACATTTTGGCCACGTTCAGCACTGGTAAGAGCACCAACCTGCTTCTTTCCCTTTGTAGCAAACACTTTATTAGGTTTTTGCACTGTAGTGAGTGCAGATTCATCCATATTCCAGATTTTAGTGCAATGGATATTATGTTTTTTCATGGTGTCCTGTAGAATCGTAAAAAATATACTGACTTGGGGTTTGTTGAAAGCTTGGGCTCTGCCAAATGATGTTGCCTCAGGCCGCCTCAGTGAGATATCTGGGTGTCTCATACGAAAACCACGCAGCCACTCCCAACCTGCCTGCCATTTTTGTATCCTTGCAGAACCTGTGCTCAATTCCATTCTTTTCCGCAAGCTGAAATGCTAGTTGACGGACTTCATTGCATGATAACCCAAACAATTGAGAGTCTAGCAATTTTATATGTTCCTTTAGTTCCTCTTCAAGCCCTAACGGAAATGTCTTTTTTCCACTCCCAAATCTTGCTTGTTTTTATTGTGCGCTCTGCGTCTCAGAGTAGATTGTGGTACCCCATACATTTTTGATGCTTTAAGCCAGCCAACTTCGCCATTGTTTACAGCATCTATGGCTTTCTGCATGTTCTCCCTATCCCATGACTGGCGATTACTTTTTCTTTTGTAGACTCCCACCATAGCCTGAAAAATAATGATAAAAATAATTTATTTTTGTCGAGATTTAATTGGTTTTTACCCATATTCCGATAATAATATAATAAAACTAGAAACAAATATTATTAAAAACTATATGTTAAAATAAAACGCAAATAATTATTGCCCGGAACGTAATACACATCTTTTACATTAAGAGACGATGTATTGTCCACACCAATTAAATCTCGTCAAAAATTAACACGGTCATTAGAAGTATAGTTTCTGGAAAAATAATTTATTATTAGATCTTATAATTAAATGTTTGATTCATCCTTATTAAATTTAAATGTAAAAAAAAAAATTGATAAATATGCATTTAAACATGTAGCAAATGCTGCTCAGGTAAAATGACATAGTAAGCCATTTTATCGAAGTGAGATGTGTGTCATTTTACCGGCATTTACACGATGAGGTTAATAGTACTGATACATTTTAATTATTCAATAAAACCAAAAAATATCTACTAGATAATACAGCATAAATATATACTTACGTGTTGGCGTTTCGGTTTTTAAGATTAACTTTAAGATTCACAAGAAAACTAACGATAATTTCTCTGCCGTACAAAACTTTTCGATGTACGTTTACAACAAACCTTCGCATTCAGCACTAAACGTCGTTTAAATCAACAGCTGTTGGAAATATGTGTGGTATGCAACTGCAGACACATGCCAAACGCCTCGCTTGCCACATCTTCCGTTCAATATAAGAAATAAGCCGAGTATGTCATTTTACCGGAGTATGTCATTTTAGGACAGGTTCCCCCACTGTAACATATCGACGAAAGAGTTCCTTTGGACTACGTTTTAAGATAGCCAAACATTCTCCTGATATTTGTATGCGGCATCCATCTCGCGAACAGCTTTTTGGTTGAAATGTTTACTTCATTAGCTATCTCTCGACGATCGCTATTTACGAGGGTAAGCTGAAAAATTCGGTAACTAAAGTATAACAAAAAACAGTATTTCATTGAAATGTATTTTATTTTTCGACATAATCTCCCTCAAGATCAATACATTTATTTAGTCGATGCTCAAGTTTATATGCCTTCACAGTACTCATTTTCCTCGAGCTCCTCAAAATAGTGATCAACGCCAGATATCAGCTCCTCATTCGAAGCAAATCTCATACCGCCGAGGTATTTCTTCAGTTTGGGGAACAGATGATAGTCCGACGGAGCTAAATCCGGCGAATAAGGGGGATGCTCAAGCGTTTCGAACTTTAATTTGGCCAATTTTTCTTTGACAATTCCGCTCGTATGAACTGGAGCATTGTCTTGATGGAAAATGATTTTTTTATGCTTTCTTCCGGGCCTTTTTTCGACGATAGCTGCCTTCGATCGATCCAAAAGTTTAGAATAGTATAGTGCAGTAATCGTTTGTTCCTTTGTCAGGTAGTCGATAAGCAAGATTCTCTTCGCCTCCCAGAAAACGGAAGCCATCATCTTTCCAGCCGATAGACTGACTTTGGCCTTTTTTGGAGCCAGTTCACCACGTTTAGTCCACTGTTTTGATTGCTGTTTACTTTCTGGTGTGTAGTGATGGACCCAAGATTCATCGCACGTCACAAATTTGCGCAAAAAAATCTGTTGGATTTTGCCGAAATCCGCTCCAAAAGCATTTTGCTGTGTTGTTAGTAAACGCGGCACCCATCTGGCACACCGCTTAGACATGTTTAATTCAACATTTAAAATGTACGACACCCGTTCCCTGGAGATGTGTGTAGCCTCAGCTATATCTTGCAATGTGTATCAGCTTCCACAAATTTCAAAACTTTTTGCTCACTTTCTGCAGAAGTGGCTGTTTTCGGACGTCCAGAACGGGGATCGTCATTTAGGCTCGTGCGATTTTTTTAAAAATTCGTTCACCCATTTGCAAACAGTCTTAAAACAAGAAGGTTCCTCCCTAACACATTTACCATATCAACATGAATTTCTCTAGGCGAAGAATACTTTTTCCACAGGTATTTAATCCCGAATTTCGATTTTGTCCATTTTTAAGAAGCGACAAAAGTACTCTGCTTTCTACGAGTGTACACAACAAACTACTTGACAGATCGACATGAAGTTTAACGCGTATATCATTGAAACATCAAGCTATACAATAGCGTCAAAGATTGCTTTTACATAGCGCCATCTCATAGTTAGTTACCGAATTTTTCAGCTTACTCTCGTAGGTACACGGGCATGAAGCATTTCTGGAGTAGTTATTGTAAATGACAATACTGCACGTTCTGCATCATCCGTGCGCATATGGCCACTTTTAAAAGTAGAAAACCACTTATAAATCATTCAGAATAATATTTACGTAACTTTGCTTCTTTAATTGTTTTCTGCATAAAAATGTTTCACCCATTAGTGGACAAAGTTCCTTTTTTTTTAAATTTTTTTTTTCATCATGATCCGAATTCATTAGTATACAAAATCATTAAAAAAATATTTTTTCAAAATTTGGGTCCTACATTGGCTTGCTATTGCATGTTCCTTTTAAGGTACGCTGTCCTCTCTGATGTTTTATAAATGATATAAAATTTTCGTCTGTGAAATATTTGTCTTTCTGGGTTCTTTTAAATAAAACTAGTGGCAATTTAAAACACACTTAAAGTACTAAATAATAATATAAGTGTTTATTTCAATATTTATTTCGCATTTATATCACAATATCAACCCGACTGCGATTACTCGTTGAATGAATCATAATCCCTTCCGAGCGGTATATATAGGTACTGCTGGCGCGTCTAGAACATTAAGGACTCTATCTGGTGTTTTTCCGGACGGACCTCGAACGTGTTGCCACGTATGGCGGGTGACGTCATTGTATGACTCACATTACATACACTATATTGAAATTATTTACAAAATATTTAGCTGATGTGATAAACTTTAAAAGATAGTTTTGGATGTAACACAATGTTGCATTTTTAACAAACATACCGACTCTTCTAAAAATGCCCGCCCCTTGTACCAGACACATTATGTACAACTGTGTGACAATATTATCGAATCTGACATCATGCAATGCTGCAGATGGTGCAGAATGATGATGCAGACCTTGATCTGGTTTTACACCATAAGAATTCAGAAAAGTCAAGGCTATATATATTCGGAACCTTAATAAGTTAGCTGCAAGTGGATTGTCATTCATTCACCAGCGAAACATCCAGTAAATAGGATACCACTGGCTAATAACATTTTCTCTGACGAATTATGGTTCTGTAAACAGCTATCAAGGAATCCATTTTATTGACCCCATCCATATCTCTATTATACTTGGGTATCGTTTTCGGTTGAGGTACGCTTTTTCTGGATTTGGAAAGCCTGTTGCAGTGAGATGCTGTTCCCATACTGTTATCATCAAAATTGGAAGCGACTGACACCACTTTGTTGTCTTTCCATTGCACCTGTACAGTGTTCACTGTTCGAGTCGATTATCTTGTATTGTTCCAGTGGCATAGTATTTTCACCAGATAAATAAGAAAGGAGGGGTAGATTAGTGAAATAATTGTCAAAGAATATTTTACGTCCTTCATTTTTTTGGTATCTTAGTTTACTGCAGTAGAGAAACGACCTCCACCTCCACCTAGTTCAAACCGCTTTTTGTTGCTGCTATCGTTCCCTGTGTATCTTTCAAATGCCAACATATACCCATTACTTGAACACAATGCCCAGTTTATAAAACCAAATCATATTCGTTTGCATCGAATATATTATTTTGCATAATGCTTTCAATAACAAAACACCATGTTCTCGGCGATAGATAGATTTTCACTGATACCTCCACATTTTCTAAAGTTTGTATTGAGTATTTCTATTAAGGGCAATATTTTATAAAGCCTGTCTTCCTTTATAATTTCAGAATTAGCATTAAAGTGAATATTCCTCAAAATTTTTTCAAACCTCTTAAGTCGCATACTGTTTTGTACCATTGTGGGTACATCATTTTTTGCGGGACAATAAAGCCGCCTGTTCGGATATAATAAAGGTCTCTCAAAAATACATGCAGTCCAGGTTATCATTTCTGTAGCGCATATTTACTTGTCTCCTTCAAAATCAAATTCAGAAGTTTATTATCAAAAAGGAGTCGAAAATATTCAAAAGGAGTTGACGTATTTACAGCTTCTGTAGATGGTTGCTTTGGATTACAGTTTGTAACTATGTCGTTATTAGAGAGGACTCCAGGTTTTTGATTCCATATAGATTTTGTATATGAATACTTAGTGTAGTCTGATTGTCCTTCAAGCGCTTTTGCAACATTATCAGCGGCAGGTTATCTTCAAGGTTGTAGTCGTCATCTATATTACAAAGTTAATTAAATATTCCACGAGGTAATTGGTTTATATTGGCCGTGTGTTCATCATCTGAAATATCGCTGTCAGTTTCTGTATCATTCCCATTGTCCTCAGGTGACACGATGAAAACATCATTACCTGGCAGGTTGTCGTCATTTTCAAATTCGTCTAAAAGTTGCGCCATAGTCAACCGGTAATTACATGAAAATCAGAGAGCTATCGTGGACAGTGTTCCTTGTAAGGTACATCAAGTGTAAATCATATTGCCCGCGTAAAAATAGATTAGAATACATATTCTATGTAACCGTTGCCCAAAATATCCAATATTATTTTAGATTGCATAATACTTACCCTCCATTTTTCGTTAAGTAAAGTGCAGAATCCATTTATTAAAACAACACGCTATTATCTTTTTTATCGGAAAAAACCGCTAGCTGCACTGACATGCATCTATTCGGAACACGTTTCATGGATATTCAACATCGTACAGTGACATCTGTTGATAAAATAGAGAAGAATATGGCAGTTCCTTTATATTCACTTGAACGCTAATTCTAAAATGGGATAGGCTTTCCAAATTCAGAAAAACAATTATTTTTCTAATCTACCCCTCCTGTCTTATTTAGCTGATCTAAAATTCTGTGCCACTGGAACAATACGAGCTAATCGACTCAAAAAGTGTTCTGTTCCAGATCAGAAAATATGGAACAAACAAAGTAGAGGCAGCTATATTTTTTTACAAATGAACACTCTGTACAGGTGTAATGGAAAGACACCAAAGTGGTGTCGGTTGCTTCCAATTTTGATGATAACAGTATGTGAACTGCATTTCGCTGGGACAGGCTTTCTAAATTCAGAAAAAGCGTACCTAAAGAGGAAATGATATTCAAGTATAATAGAGATATGGATGGGATCAATAAAATGGATTCGCTGATAGCTGTTTACAGAACCAGAATTCGTCAAAGAAAATGATATTAACCTTTGGTATCGTATTTACTGGACGTTTCGCTGGTAAATGGATGGTCACTAATGAAACAATTAGCAAACTTATTAAGTTATATAGCCTTGACTTTCCTGAATTCTTATGGTTTAAAACCAAGTCAAGGTCGATCATCTGCACCATTACATTATGTCAGATTCGATATGATTGTCACACAATTGTACATAATGTGACTGCTAGAAGGGGCGGGCATTGTAAGAAAAAGAGTCAGTATGTTTGTGAAAAATGCAACATTGTTTTACATCCAAAACTATGTTTTAAAGCTAAATATTTTGTAAATAATTTCAATATATTGTAATGTGCGTCATGCAATGACGTCACCCGCCAAACGTGACAACACGTTCGAGATCCGTCCGGAAAAACACCAGATAGAGTCCGTAATGTTCTAGATGCGCCAGCAGGACCTACATATACCGCTCGGAAGTTATTATGATTCATTCAACGACTAATCGCCGTCGAGTTGATATTGTGATATAAATGTGAAGTAAATATTGAAATAAATACTGTTATTATTAGTTATCAAGTGTATCAAGTGTGTTTGATTATTAATATGTGTTTTAAATTACCGTTAGTTTTATTTAAAAGAACCCAGAAAGACAAATATTTTACAGTGGTGTCAGGTGGTGTAGGGTGACCATCGAGAAACAGCAAAATTTGTTTACGGTGCCGACGGACTACGCGCTTGCTCATTGTGTAGTCAAAAGGAATTGCCAATGGATTTAAAGAGAGATTCAGCGGAATTGAAGAATTAAGGCAGCAGGGACCAGCAATTGGGAACAGTCTCCAAATAATAAATAAAGAACAGTTCATTTTTTATTTCGTCACGAAAGAACTGTCAAACCTGAAGCCAACCTAACGTGCCTTATGGAAGGCACTGGTCCATTTGCATGAACAAATGTTGCAACAAGACATTTCGAAATTAGCAGTTTCAAAATTAGGTTGTGGATTGGACCGTCCGGACTAGAGAATTATAAGAGGCATGTTAGAAGTAATATTCCAACATACTGGTAAGGAAATTCTTGTCTGTAATTATCGCCCTGAATATTCCTTTCCGTCCAAACAAGATAAAGGCCCTACCTGTAGATTTCGTCATTGTTTCGAGACGAATCTTTTTCTTTAAAAAGGGGGCATGAAAATGTTATAACACGTTCGAAATCCGTCCAGAAAAACACCAGATAGAGTCGTTAATGTTTTAGACGCGCCAGCAGGACCTATATATACCGCGCGGAAGGGATTATGATGACGCTGTCCACTCACTAATAGGTTAATTGGTACTCGGAATTCCTTTTTCTCCATATTTACACAAAAACTGAAAGAGTTTTCTTTAAACGAATGTAAAACATAACCTATTTGTCAGATTTGTTTGAAAATTGGACAGTAGACATCAGAAACCTGACGGAAGTCAGCTACATAATCACCGTAGCGAAAGTGTTGCCAACCTTTGAAAAGTAACTCTTGCATCAAACCGTCCTCGTATTTGTACTAAGGTATTTATTAGTAGAAGCTTTTCAATTCCAGTATTGTATATTATCTTATAATATATTCCGGAATAATGTCAAAATTATAATCAAATTCTGTTTTTGAATTACTTTCAAATGAATCTCCTGTGCTTAAGACGAACTGCAATATCCAATATAGTTCAACGGCCAAAGAAAACTTTTTCATTTCATTGTAGTCGTAACGAACAAATCGATCTCTCGTTACATATTTGTAATATTATGCACGTCGCCATGATGTGAATGCACATATTCCTCTTTTTTTGTTAAAGTAAATGGTCGACACACATATAAAAAAAAGTTATAAAGCAAATCAGTAACCGGTTTAAAGGTAACCAAAAATGTTTCGGTTTTAATGTGAAAAGTACACAAGGTGTTGTTAAAATGTGGAAGGCGATTGCATAGACGTAGACAAGTGATAATTAATAGTGCAAACACTAAAAAATCATAACGGCCTTTTCGTTGCTCGTGTTCACAGATATTTCTCAACAGTACAGAACGAACGGGTGGAATACACGTATAAAAACTAAACGGCACCGAAGAATCCGCTGCCTGCTTGTCGACCGATCGTTTTGTATATTCCGAACACCTTATTGGATTTGTACTAAAGAGTTGGTTGAGTTGTGCAATACCGTAAATTACTATACGAGGTTAATTCAATTGATAAATTATTAATAACATCGAATCCGTAATTATAAACTAAACACGATAATGAAATAAGAAAATATAAACAACGATTTAAATTGCTAGTAACAAAACTTTTACGCAAGAACGAGAAGTATGATTTAAAAACAGGTATATTGTTTTACTTGTGTGCTTTACTCAATGTAAATCTTTGTTTGCATTCGCAAATAAATAATGTCGAAACTAAACTTATGACTAGAGAACGGACACGCTTACCACCCAGTGTAGTACTGGCGAAAGGCTGTATTTCTAAAATATTTAATTTTATTTATATAATTGGAAAACGAACGGGTGGTGATCTATAAAATTACGAAATACATATTTATTTGTTGGAAAGTTGTATTTATAAAGTTTTTAATTTTATTTATATAATTGGAAAACAAACGGGTGGTGATCTATAAAATTACGAAATACATATGTATTTGTTGAAAAGTTGTATTTTGAAAGTTTTTAATTTTATTTCTATAATTGGAACATTTTTATTTGTTCACTTTGTCGTTCAAGTTGAGTAAAGGAAATATTGACTAGCAACAGTTTCTCAAGGTTTTCTTCTGTCAATTTTGTTCTCTTTGAATTAAGTACATCCTTATAAATAGAAAACGTCCTTTCTACATCGCAACTGGTTATAGGTGTATACTGGAAATATTCTTTTATTTCTTCATATTTAGCCGTTAGATTTTGTGGAATTGTCTCCATACATAATTGCTGCAATGTAATTAAATCTGGATTTCTATTAAAAATTGCATCAAACTTTTGCCGAAGGCCACATCCGAAGTCACATGGAATACTTTTCAAATTATTAACAGCCACATCTAATGTGGTTAATCCGTCATTTAATTTGAGATTTCGATTTTCAAAATAAGTGATTAGTTTTGGCAATTTTCCAAAGTGTTCGTGAAGAAAGTACAACTGATTTTTTGAATTTGGGATTTGTGTGAGCTCCTTGCACTCACCAATACTTCTAGCATCCTCCTTTAGCAGTGTAACGAAATGTTTTAGACTATCGAAATTCTCAGCATAGTAACTAGTAGCTTCCAGCCATGTTCCCCATCTAGTTATTACTGGAGTGGGAGGCAGTGACAGATATGGAAATTTTTCCCTGAAAAGAGCTACTCTCAATGGTGCTTTTCTGAAAACTTTTTTAGAAGCTGATACAAGTCTATCAACTTCCGGAAAAGTGTCTCTGATATATTCATAGATTCTGTGGAGAGCATGTGCTACACAAGTAATATGCAGCATATTAGGATATGTTTTCTTCAATAGTCTGCCTGTTTTTAACATATACGCAGCACTATCACTGACAAATAAAAGTATTTTTTCTTTGTACGTGGCGTCCGAATAAAGCATTTTTTGCATATTCTCCTTAATGGTTTCAGCAACTGTTTCCGCATCGACTCTATTTATAACACTTGTTGCTATTACATATGTGTTATAGGGAATAGTTGGATGTAGTACACCAGCTACAACATTTACCACACAGCGTCCTAACATATCCACCGTTTCGACGGCGCTTATCCATATGTATTGATTTAAAAGATGGCTTCTAATGCGTTCTACTGTTCTCGTATAGCACCTAGAAACATAATATTTGCGTAAAGTTGATTCATCAGGAACATTTCGACCAGTATATTTTTTCAGAAATATTTTAAAAGTGGTATTGCTAAGTTTATTTAATGGAATATTAGCCGCCATAAAAGTTTTACAGAGTTCAGATGTGTTTGCGATCCTAAGTGACGAACTTTTGACGATATTTTACGGATTTTGTAATAAATTTCGGAATCACTGACAATGGACATACAATCAGTATGACCGTCAATCTAACTCGCCATTGTTTTACAATGCCGTTCTCGACATTCTTCCATATCATGTCTGAAAAAGTAACTTAAACAATGCTCTAGATCTAAATAAATGAAAACTAAAAATGTGTGCGTAAGTTATGGAAACTGAACAAAATTCAGTGCACACTTACGTCGAAATAATTGGTAGAAATAGATTCAATCAAACGATATTAAACAGGATCTATCACAAAAATTACGATGTAATTAACAGTTAAAACTATGAAAACAAGAAACTTACTCACAGCACTTTATTTATCTTACGAAATATAAACTAATAAATAAAATACATTATAAAAATCCCGCTTCTATCTACGCTCATGAAAACACTTTAAAAGACACTATATTCTCCGAATACAATAGCTGGCTTGTCCATTGTTATCGCGGCGAGACCAGGTGTCCGAGTAAGTCAAACAAATACTTCATTGAATTACGCCGGGATGTACTGAGCGACGTTATACACAATTCCAATTGCCGATTGCGTTTTATGGAAATTGCGTCCGTTCTCTACTTATGACTTTGTTCGAAAGAGTTTTGGTTTCAAATATAATGGAATTTTATTTTATAATGGCATTTTCCTTATCCATTCTAAATAGAAAAGAAAACATACGGAAAACATATATTTTCATTTCTGTTGTGGTATCATTCAGTTCTTGTATTTGATTTTGGAATAACATTAAATATTTGAAATACATTTATTTATTACAATAGTCTATATGCTAGAGCCTGAATTAGTATAAAAATCGTCAAAAGTTAGGGATATTGCGAGAAAGTTACCTTAAAACAAAAATTTGTATTCTAAAATATTCATATTAGAACATCAAATTTGTGTCATGAATCTGTTAATTTAAAAAGATTTCTAAAAAAAGGATAAATTGAAAGTGACATTTTTTCTTCTTGCATGTAAATCATTTTAAAAATGGAACTTTTAATAGGTAGTGTGACCACCACGAGCTTCTATAACTGCTTGGTAACGTATCTGTATGACGTATGGAACATAAATTTCGAGAAAAAGTTTTGACGAGGAATATTATTACCAAAAATGGTCCAAACTAGTTACTGAACTAGAAAAGATGCTCGTTTGTTAGTTACTATGATGACATGTTAGATTTGCCAGAAGTAGTTTTGAAAAATGTCATACAAGATTGAAATACGAAAGTCTATATATAATTTAGATGGACGAGTACCTAAATGCGAAATTGTTAACATTTTTCGAGACCAAAATATCAACCATTTACCGCACAATTAAGGAATGTGAAGAAGGTATGCCATGCATGAATTTACCGAAAAGTGGACTACCTCCAGTTTTAGCCCCACATGAAGTAAACAGACTCATCCAATCTGCTCAAGACAGAGTTGAGACGTCTACGCGCACTTTAGGCCGTAGATTTGGAATTACGCATAGGACTGTTTTGACTAAAAATGGATTAGAATATTGAAAAAGAAGGAAATGTCTCAAATACACCGCAACCCAGCTAGAAAGAATCCCCAGATGCTGCCGAACATTAAGGCGTCAGCATTTTATTGGCAACAGAGTTATTGTTTCAGATGATGAGAAATATTCCACGTTATCCAATTCAAAAATAAAGGGTAACGATTGTTTTTACACGTCCAATATTGCAAATTGTCCTGACAACGTAAAATTCAAACCGAAAGCGAAATTTGCCCACAAGATTATGGTCTGGTGCGCTATTTCTCAACCGGAAATTTCAAGACCTTACGTTGGGAGAATTAGAGGTGAAGCTGTGGATGCAAACGTCTATATTCGCAAATGTCTATCTAAATGGATAAATTTCATTAATGCTCATCATCCAAATCATGATGTAATATTCTGGCCCGATCTGGCTTCATGCCATTATGCTAGAATCACTCAGAACTGATTAACTGAACATAACGTGAATTATGTACCTATGGAAGACAATCCCCCCAACGTACCCCAGGCGCGCCCCATTGAGGAATTTTTTTTCTCAAAGCTTATGTTCCATACTATACTTTCCACTAAATTGTTCAGCACATCCTGTCTGATTTGCATCCAAAGTTGAGGCAGTAGATTCCTCAACTCCCGAAGGATTTCAGGTGCATCTGATGTTCTTTGAAGTCAATCCCATGCATGCTCGTTGCAATTTAGGTCAGGAGATCTCGGGGGTAATGGCGAATGAGAAATCCCTAGATTTTCTCGAGCTTCAACTGCCCTGACATATCGATGCGGTGTTATATTATCGTCAAGAAAAACGAAATCTTAACCGATAGCTGCTTGAAAATATGGAATAACATTGTTGATGACTTGCTCTCTATAAATCTAACCATTCATATATCTACTCAAAACTAATAAGTCTGTACGTTCATTAAAACACATTCCTCCCCACACTTTAATCGGACCCCGTCGAAATGGATGGATTTTCTAACCAGTTCGACGATTTCTGGGCATTAACGGATTGATCCAAAGTCGTACACGTCGACTATCAGAATATCTTCCAAAACGAGACTCGTCTGTGAAGAGTACAGATTTCCATTCTTCCTGCAAGTTTTGATGTTCCTGTGCCCAAGTCAATCTTGCACGTTTGTTCTCTGCTGTGAGTGGAACCCTTTTTAACAGACGCCTTGACTTCAAATTCATCTCGGAAAGCCTCTAACGTACAGTTGAGACTGAAATCGCAACTCCTGACGCATTAGAAAACTTTCGATTCAGCATTCTACAGGTATTGAGCGGCGTTCTTCGAGCTAACAGAGTAATGTAGCGATCATGGATGGGAGTAGTAACTTTCGGCCTTCCAATTCTAGACCGTTCTGCAATTGTTCCAGTGTCGTTGTAACGTTTAACTAACCGAGAAACTACATTTTGCGAAACACCAAAACGTTCTCCCACATCCGTCTGTCTAGCTCCGGTCTGAATCATACCAATGGCCATAAATTGGCCATTGGTATGATTAAACTGTAGTGGCGACTCATGAGTTATGTAAGAGGGTGGGCAGAAGAAAATACTTACCTATTCTTTGTACATAAATTCCATTCTCCTATTTTTCATGCTGGAAAAGACGTATATGACTTCGTTGTCAAAATCCGGGATAGACTGGATGAACTTCTTTTATATTGATAGGACCCCCAATGCGTTCAGTCGATCTTCTGACATTGTGCTGCCCAGAAAAGTTTTAATGCCTTTGAGGGTGGAAAAACATCGTTCACATTCTGCCGTCGACATGGGCGTTGTACAAATAATATCCAACAGTTTGTATGTTTCTGTCAAAACCTATTTTAGGTTGTTGTCTGCTATGAACGCTAAAAGTGGCTACGTCACGCATGTCATCGCGCTCATAAATTACTGAAAGTTCACTTTTAAATTTTACACTGTCCAACATAGGATAAGATTTCACAGTTTCATCAAATTTTTTTTGTGGAAATGAATGACTACGTTTTAAAATTTTGAGAATCATATAATGTTGCTGCACTTAAGTGATCCCTAAAATCAAATCGGTCGCTAATTTGGCTTAAAATAGTGTCACATACTTCCTTTGCAATAACAGCTCTGTTATCTTCAGCTGTCGTTTTTTTTGTCTTTTCCTTGCAGGTTCTCCATTATTGCGTTCTTGATTGTTATTGTCAGTAAAATTTCTTATATTTCTAATGTGAATAATTTGCTGTTGGAATTGTTTAATTGCCTTTTGCAGTTGCGTGAATCTCGTGAATTTAAGTCTGATTAAATAATATTTCAATATGTGGCATGATAAAATGAAATATCTTCAACCAGTAGAGAAATTCCGGGTAATTTAAATGTTTCAATAAACCACTTGCTTTACTAATAGTAACTAAATCCATCCCATCTTCGTCAATAATTTTGTCTAAACATTCTTTGAAACAATCCTGGTGTTAAAATAATGTGTTCACAGTTCGACTTTTGAAAATCCAGCGTGTAGGAGCAACGTATGGTAATCTACGTTTGACTATTTCATCAAGAATTACCGTTCGTTTTGGCGATCGAGAAAATAAACTTGAAAATTACTGCAAATTTGCAAAGAAAATGTTTACATTTCTATTTCCCTGTGCCGCTTGTTCAATAATTAAATTAAATTGATACGCGTAACAGTGAATATAATGTGCATCTGGAAATGTTCTTTTGATAATAGCTTGCACACCATTAGTTTATTAGCGATTAGTTTATTGCTATCATACCCAGAAGGAGAATTTAAAATAGTTTGCAATTCATTTAGCTATGTTTTTGCTAATGCATCAGCATTATGTCCACCCGGCATACAAAAAGACCAAAAGCGTTGAAAAATTTGTCCATTAAACATGTATCGAATAATAACAACCATTTGCTGACTGTTAGAGATGTCTGTAGTTTCATCGGCCTCCAGAGCAATTAAATTTGCAGATTTAATTTCTTTTAATATTTCCTGCTTGTAAATTTGCCACATTGCATCTAGCAATTCGTTCTGAATAGTTTTTGAAGCGCCTTTAAACACATGTGAACCTTTCACATGTATTGCAAGCACATCGCTTAATTCAGCTGCAACGTTGATTAAGCCTACATAAATACCTGGATTTTCCGATGTCAATGTCTCATCATGGCCTCGCAACTCCAATTCAAAAGCTCAGCAAAATTTAATGCAAATATTAGTGCAAAATATCATGCAAGACATGGAGTCGAGTTAGCTTGTAGCCCAAACCGACGGCATAAGCGCATATGGTGAAAATAAGCGGAACCGGCCGATCCACACTCGGAATGAGTACATCTGAAATCGTGCCCCGAAACACAGTTTTGAGCGTTGGTATAGTGTCTGTGGTGTGCAAAGAAACTTTGGCACCATCGTTCTAAAAATACGTAAAAATAATAAAATAAAATAATACACTGAATTACATGCGAATTTCTTTCTGTATTTATCTTTGTGGTTGGGTGGACACGTGCCCTTGTGCCCTTTAGTACCAGCCACCACTGTTAAATTGGTAAAAAAAGTAAAGATGCGTTGTACGTTCTGCGTTGTTAATAGACAGACTGAACACTTGCCAATGCATACGTTGTAATTTATAGTGACAATTTTTTGTTAATAAAAAATGCATATTCTGTTTTTTTTTAATTCATTTTTATCTCAAACTCAACAGCAAATTTCAAATAGGAAATGTTTTATTTCAGTACCTATTAGCAATATCACTACCTTTTGATGAGCAGTTTATTTTGATGAAACTACGAGAGAACGTTTTAATCTTCCCTAGGAATGAAAACAAAGACTAGACCATAATAAAAATTTATTTTTCAACATAGTTTCTTTGCTTTTAAATACAGGTATTATACCGTTTCGATAACATCTTTATTCCATCATAAAAATATTGTTTTTGTTTCTCTGTAAAATTGTTTCCTTAAGCTGCTAAATTCGTCATCGTCTCTAAATTTGATCCTCCTAAGTACCTTTTTGCCATTCAGAAACACAAAATAGCCATTGAGTTCTAGATCTGCACTATAAGGTAGGTGTTTAATTTCTTCAAAGCCACAATCAGCAAGAGGAGCTTTTGAAAGTCTTGTCTTGACTGTCGTGAAGTTACGACACACCTTGCGTGAGTTTTCCGCATCTTTTTACCTTAATAGAATCTCTGTCAAAATTTATCATCGAGAAATATTGTGATGAAATTAATAGTAAATACAATTAGATTATTAATTTATTTAATAAGGAAACTTTAAAGATGGGTTGTTAATCAAGCAACCATGATAAATAATAATTTGTAGAAATTTTAATTATTATAATTTATAACAAGTGTTAAAAATGGTCACCATTGTGTTGAGTACATAATGCAATACGACGTTTCATGTTGTCAAAAATAGTCTGCATTACATCTGATGTTAATTCATTACATTTAATTCTAATTGTATTCATCAAGTCATTTAAGTTATTCATTCTTGGCTTATATACTTCATTTTTTAGCAATCCGAAAATATAAAAATGTAACGGAGTAAGATCTGGTGACCTTGCTGGCCACACACATCTGCTTATAACTCAATGAGAGAAGTAATATTCTAAAAGCGCTAAATTTTCATTTGAGTTGTATGTGCAGTAGCCCCATCTTGCTGGAAGTAACCTCTATTGAACTGATCTCGTTATATTTGAGTTAAAAATGTTGTTAAAACCCATTAAGGACCAAAACTGAACTAACAATTAAATATTATTTCTTTTTTTTTAAGTTACTCAGTTGATCATTAGTAAAGCGTAGAAATGAAAAAAACGGGTCCTTTGACTTTCAAGAATTAAATATGATACCGTACTCAAATGAGTACACTGGGCTAATGAGAGTACAAAGATTAAATGTTTAGTGTATTAAAAAAGGTAATTTATATCAAGTAATTTATAACAAGATAACTGAAAATGTATTACTTCTTTTTACTATGACTATATATTATCATCACAAGAAACAAAACATGACATAGAATACAATACCTATTATATGGTATGATATTTCTCAAAGCACTGTTTTTCTACGCAAAGTGTTACAACATTTCTTGCAACGCCACCTAACACGTGAATGGCACTCACTACACCGTAGCTGCTTTTCAATTTTCTCTGGGAAGTGGCCAATACTGTCATGTCTAACAGCACCAGGAACCTGACATGGTCGATTACTTCTGTAAGTTTTATTGTTCAAGCGGAGGTAATACCGGGTGACATATCTTGTGAAGTCAAGCAGACTCATTTTTCTTTCAGCTGTGGCACAGGCTTGATGTAACTTCCAGGAATTAGTCATGCATAAATTGACCATGTGAGTGAACAAGCACCACCACCATTTTTTGTCTCTGATACTTATTCTGTAATTATTTGTAGCCTCATCATTCAAGTCAACGCCGCCCATTCCGACATTATAATTTTGAAACACCAAAGGCTGTTTGACAGAAACTACTTCCTTTTGGGCTCGTGACCATCGTCTAACGTAGTTGAGAGGTTCAATAAAATCATGATTAGTGACCATTGAACAGACACTATTGTCTTTCCATTTAACAATCAGTAACTTATTATTGGCGTCGAATCGGTAGTCGTATGTGCCTCTTTCTTGTTTGTCCATCATTTTAGAAGACTGTATGGTACACTTCTTTTGTCGATTTTCACGAATTGTACCTGTAGCTCGTATACCTTTAGTTGTCAAACGATTCATGAGGCTAAGAGTCGTAAAAAAATTATCGAAGTACACTACATGGTCAGCTGGGTTTTCTAAATGTTCCAATAACGAAATTACAACATTAGCACCAAGGCCCATACTTTCTTCCCTTTTTTCATTATTTTTACCACAGTAAACTTCAAATGCGTAGCAATATCCGGTAGAACTGCACACCATCCAGTCTTTAAACCCAAAGCGTACAGGTTTTCCGCGAATAAATTGTTTGGCAGGGTGGTGTCCAAAATACTTTACCATTGCTTCATCCACGCTCAGTTTTTCATGGAAGAACCCCCACTGTCTGAAGTTTTTATTCAAAACGTCCATAAGAGGCCGTAATTTGAACATTTTGTCATTTTTATCCAATATGTCATTGTTACACAAATGCAGGTACTTTTTTATTTCCAGAAATCTATTCCGCGACATACACTTTGAAACCATTTCCACACCTAAATCTTCATCTAGCGACCAATACATCCTTTGCTGTGGCAACTTATGATACCCAGATAATAATAAAATCCCTAAAATTTTTCATTTCTTCTAAGGTAACAAAAAAATCATGGTTATTTTTTTGGCGAGAGTAATGAATAGTTTGTTGTGTTAAAAGCTCAAACACCTTGATGTCAAAGAGTTTTTCAAAAATTTGCAGTGGGTTACAGTCACGTAAACTTTCTTTTACTTTTTCTAAATGTTTTCATGTTAAGAACATTAAAGGACATAGTATAAATTATTTCGAACATATCAACCAATCCTCGTAAATATTTTGACTCATTTGTTAATGTTAAGTCACAGTTGTAAATGAATGACCTTCGAAATTTTCTATACATATATCTAGGTATATCTGTATACCCACTATTTGTACTAACCACAGGAACACATACATATATTAGCACACATATACACAACAAGTAAGACATACATATGAGTACAAATTAACACGTATGTGATGCAATAAATAATAGCATCGGTGGCGGTCAATGTTTTCCGAAACGTCACTGATAGGAGAGCGTTTCGCCAATTGGCACTAACACTGCTATAGCGAGTGATCGTGACCAAAGATTGGTTAATAAATTAGAACTGCCGCCGCTTAAATATAGACGCTATTTAAATGCTCAACCAAATAGAATTTAATTTTTTTAAACAACCGTCTTTCAATTTCTAAATTAAATAGAGATTCATCACGTGCATTAAATACGTAATATTTGAAATTCGTTTAAATCACGTACAATAATTCCCTACTATCTTCACTTAATTTTATTTCCTGAAATATGCCAAATCTAAATATAATTATTGCGTATATATTAAAATATAAGATTGATAAACGATGAAATGTTAATCAAGGTGTTACAACTGAAATTCTTAAAATAGTTCCGTAACATAATTAGATTTTTAATAATTTTTAATTATTTAAATCAGATTTAAATCAAAGGTGTATAAGAACAAATCTAGAGAAATAAAAAATTTAAAAATTATGCAGTCTACATTATAGATAACATTACGTTAAGGACTTTATTTAGAAAATAGTTTCAGAAATCCAAATTGCATTACCTTCTATTCAATTTTTTAAATAGTAAAATCTCCATCAAAAATCATTTTTTGATGGAAGTACAGGGTGGCCCAAAATGACCGAAGGGGTTTGAGTTCATTATAACTTCTTCTTTAAGACACAATTATTAATTTTTTTAAATTTTAAATACAGTATATTAATGGAGAATATATTTAATTTAATTATGAAAAATTATATCTCGAAAGTGGTGGCCATTTTCTGCTTCGCATATTCGTGCTCTTTCCAAAACATTTTCCATAACCTTTCGCAAAACTTCAGGTGTTATGTTGTTGATTTCGTCGCGTATATTATTTTTTAGTTGCTGTATGGTTCGAGGCTTATTAATATAGACTATTCCTTTCAAATAACCCCAAAGGAAACAGTCTGAAGCGGTTAAATCCGGTGAACGCGGAGGCCAATTAAATAATAATAATTCGTTCACCAAAGATGTCGCGTAAAAGAGCCATTGTGTCCCTCGCAGTGTGCGCTGTGGCTCCATCCTGTTGGAACCAAACTTGCGGATGGTTTTCCACGGCTGGCCTTAAAAAATTTTCCAACATTGTCCGATATCTAACACCAGTGATGGAAACGGCGACACCGTGTTCATTTTCAAAAAAATATGGGCCAATTATCCTTTCCGACGAAACACCGCACCAAACGGTACACTTAAGTGGGTGTAATTCTCGCTGTTGAACTACTCTTGGATTTTCCGTAGCCCATATCCTGCAGTTTTGCCTATTAACAAACCCATTTAATTGGAAATGGGCTTCGTCGCTCATAATTAAATTATGAATAAAATCATGATTTCCTTCTGCTTTTTGACGAAAATAAATTGCATAATCAAGTCGTTGCTGGTAATCTGTCGGTTTCAATTGTTGGACAAGCTGAATTTTGTATGGAAGCATTCTTATCGTATGCAAAATTCTTTGCAGCGACCCTCTTGAGATGCCAAGTTGTGTCGAACGTCTCCTGGTTGATGTTTCTCCATCTTCCCGAATACTCTCCTGTACCCGTTCAATATTGTCATCCGTGTGCACCGTTCGTCGTCTGCCGGCACCAGGAAGGTTCTTTACTGGCCCTTGTTCTCGAAAATTTGCAACAAGACGGTTTATTGTTGACTCTGAGGGTCCAACCCGCACTTTAAAATAACGACGATATGCACGCTGAGTCAAAACAATGGATCGTTGATTTGAGAAATAAAGTTCAACGATTTTGGAACGTTGTTCAATTGTGTACTGTTCCATTTTAAATTCCCCAAATCTTCTTTACAAAATACGAAAACAAAAAAAAATTATAATAAAAAGTTATAAGGAATTAAAACCCCTTCGGTAATTTTAGGCCACCCTGTATATGACAAAATGAAAGAAATAAATATATATTTAAAGTGGAAGGAAGTTTGATAAATGTCTATTGCAATGAATTATAAAAAAATTTAAAACTCATCTGGTTAAGTATATTGAATGGGAATTATGCTGAAAAATAGAAAATAGAATAGACTTAACTTTATTTGCAAAAAATCTTATTTTAAATTTTTCGAAAAAATCATTCTTCATAAGTTTTATAAGTTTTATAAGTTATATAAATACGAATCACGTTGAGAAAATTCTATTTTGTTATACAGTGCGCGCAAGAAAAATAAAAATGTCTATTGCAGTGAATTATAAATTGAGAACGTAAAAGAAGTTCATTATTTAACTAGAAGAGATGTTTTCTTAACGTTGAAGTTAACTAAAAGCGTTATTTATTTATGCAAACGTCATTCCGTTCTTCTCGTATAATCTTTTACAAGTTTAATAAAAGGCACGGATCAAAAAAATATTAGTACGTTATGAAGTCATAGTAATTTAAGTTGAATATCAACATGATAGAGGAAGATCGTTATGTTATTGATCATTCGATTCGAATCCTCTAGGCAGTGGAAGGAAATTATACCCCACAATTCAACGCTTTATCCATACTCCTTATTATGGATAAAAACCATATGATTGCCAAATATGCTTTTAACTCTCCATTTGAGGTAATTATCCTAAAATGACATAGATGGGAACAGGAGTGCTCCAATATGTGCTCAAGATGGAATGTGGTGGTATTAATAAGTCTGTAATATTTGGAAGAAATTAATAAAAACAGGACAGTTTACATACACAAATTCATCTATACTTTCACTAGCAACCAGGCTGTATTAGAGTACGTCTAGGATAATATGGGAATATCGAGGGGAACTCGGAGTATTGACCTCAAATGGAGAGTTAAAACCGTATTTGGCAATCATATAGTTTTTGTCCATAACAAGGAGTTTGGATACAGCGTTAAATTGTGGGGTACAATTTCCTTCAACTGCCTAGAGGATTCGAAGCGAATGATCAATAACATAACGCTCTTCCTCTACCAAGTTGATATTCAACTTAAATGACTATGACTTCATAACGTAACCAATATCTTTTTTGATCCGTGCATTTTATTAAACTTGTAAAAGATGATACTAGAAGACCGGAATGACGTTTGCATAAATAAATAACGCTTTTAGTTAGCTTCAACATTAAGAAAACATCTCTTCTAGTTAAATAATGAAGTTCTTTTACGTTCTCAATTTATAAATCATTGCAATAGACATTTTTGCTTTTCTTGCACATCCTGTATAACAAAATAGAATTTTCTCAACGTGATTCGTATTTATATAACAAGCAAAAAACTTATGAAGAATGATTTTTTCGAAAAATTGAAAATAAGATTTTTTGCAAGTATAGTTAAGTCTATCCGTGGGCACACTGTCTATTTTATTTTTCAGCATAATTCGCATTCAATATAGTTAACCAGATGAGTTTTCAATTTTTTTAGCCGTCTAAAATGTAATCTTTCGCAGGACAAAATAAGTATTCGTTGCGGTTATCACCTCCTTATTGGTCTTAAACATCTTGCTACCAAGCTATTTTCAAAAGTTTGGGAACACTAAAAATTCACTAGGAGCCAGATATTGTAAATATGATAATTCGACAAATTTAGCGGTTTCCATAGCGAATAAATGAGAGTGCGCGTTATCCTGATAACATTTTTCTAAGTGACTGAATGAATGTATGTATACGAGGGCGATTCGTAAAGTAAGTTCCATTTCCACCTAGTGAGCAGAGGAGTGGGAATATCGGTACGATCGCAGCTCTGCAGTGTAGCTTGTTGCAGCGTGAGTCTGGCAGTGCTAGTGAGAGAATCGTTCGGACATTCTTTCGTGTAATTTTGATCATTTAAAATGGATGCCTCAATTGAAAATCCCGCCGACTGTGAATTCCGTGCTGTTATCCGATTTCTGTGTGCAAAGAACTTGAAGATCGCTGAGATTCATCGGGAACGTTGTTCTGTTAATGGTGAAAATATCATGAGTGACAGTATGGTTAGAGATGGTACCGTATCTTTCGAGAAGGATGCACTAATGGCCATGACAAAGAATTGAGTGGAAGACTGTTATGACGAACTTATGGGTAATGTCGAAGAAAAAATTCGAGCAAATCGGCGATTCGCAATCACAAAACCTTTTCCCTCAATCACTTTCACATACAGTTTTGTACAAGGTTGTTACTGAACATTTAGGTTACCACAAATTTTATTCACGATGGGTGTCAAAACTTCTTATTGACAAGTTACGACGTTGAAGGTAAATATTTCCTCAGGCATATCGTAATAGGTGACGAGACTTGGGTCGCTTATGTCAACGTTGGCGAAAAGACAATCAATGCAGTGGGGTCGCTCTAACTCGCCTACGAGGAAACCTTTAAAGTGCCATCAAACCTTTTCTGTGAAAAGTCATGGTCACTGTTTTTTGGAACAAGAAAGGCGTCCTTCTAGTAGATTTTATTGAACGAAGGACCACAATAACTACTGAACAGTGTTACAGCATGGCTTAATTCACAGACGGTATAGTTCTATGAAGAGAGAATCACTATGACAATTGTCTCAATATTAATGGCAACTAGCTTTAAGTTGTATATAATAAAAACCTCTTGATGTATAAGTGTTTTTTTTTAAATAACCAAAGGGAACTTACTTTACGTATCGCTCTCATACCGCATGTGTCAAATATCATTAGGCATAGGGAATACGTATGAGTAGATTCGATGTATATGTATATGGAAAAGCCGATCCAATGCCGGCGAAGACCGCGACGGCCGACAACAATTGTCTCCGATTGTTTCGCAAATACAAGTTAGCAGTAATCATTTGACCATCGACATAGGTACTTGTAATGCGTTCTAAAATAACATTTACGAATTGCAAGGGATTTGCTTTTCTTATTTCTTTCAGTAGATGCAGGAAATTTTTAAGCTGCGGTGCGTCGCATAAACAAAAGCGTAATTCTAATAAAATTAAAGAATAATCCTAATAAAATAAATAAAAAAGGATTATAAAAATTATAATAAATTATACAAGAGGTTCGAAAATTCCTCCTTGCACAGCAAGAAATTGTCCTAGGCGGTCGTAGAAATTAGCTCTTACATTTGCTAACATGTCGGCAGTTAATGAATTCGCAGCCTCAGTTATTTTTTCTCTCAAGGCAACTAGATTTTCTGCTCTACCAGCTTCATGAGTATAAACAATATTTTTTAGATATCCCCACAAAAAGAAATCATTAGGAGATAAATCAGGAGATCGCGGGGGCCATTTAATGTTTCCTGTTCCAGTAATAAGACGGTCAGGAAAAGTATTTCCTAGAAATTCCTTTACCCTCACTGCATTATGTGCTGGACAGCCATCATGTTGAAGCCAAACGATTTCCTGATTTATTCCAATGTTTTGAATGGCGGGAAGTATTTGATTTTTAAGTAATTCGAGATACTTGTCGGCATTTAATATACCATCAATAAAATAGGGGCCTATAGAATGGTCACCTAAAATACCTGCCCAAACGTTTAGTTTTTGAGGATACTGAGCGCGATTTGCAAAATGCCGGTGTTGATTTTCCGAAGTCCAATATCGAAGAACAGAGGGATTGTGCTTTCCGTGTAATGGAAAAGTTGATTCATCGGTGAAGAGAATATTTTTAACGAAATTTTCATCTCGATGTATCTTTTCCATAACGTCTTGACAAAACTCCATTCTCCGGAAATTGTCCTAGGGATAAATTTTTTGAGTTTTCGAATATTTGAAACATTTTAAACCATTACGTTTCCAAATACGTGAAATAGTTGTGTTACTTGTATCCAATTCCTCGGCAGCACTTCTAGTAGACCTCGTGTTATCAATTTCCACAATACTACAAATTAATACATCCCGCCGTTCTCTTTCCTCAATTTTTTGTGGTGATACCTCTCTTGGTTTGCATTTCGTACAGTTATTGAGACAGAAACAAGTTTCAAATTTATTTATAATATTATAAATTGTTTGTCTGCAAGGTACAGAACGGTCTGCAAAAGTCAGCGCAAACAAATTCATGCACTCCATTGCAGACTTGCCAGCATAAAACCATTTTACTAACTGAAGCTTTTCAGTGGGTGTATAAAGAGCCATTATACATTGATTTTATTATACGCTTTCAAACTGTAACGGCCGCAGCTAGACTGAATGCAAAATTTCCAGTCAATCGTTATCGGAGACAATCGTCGCGGTCTTCGCTGGCATTGGACTGGCTTTCTCATGTACGTATACATTGTATGTACTCATACGTTGATTCTCTATGCCTAATGATATTTAACACATACGGTATAAGCATAATATTGGTCAGTTATTGTACTTCTTTTTAATAAAAATTATGCCCTTGGAATCCAAAAAAATCGTGGCCATAGTCTTCCTATTGGCTAAAAAAACGGTTTTTACCGGAATACGTTCATCAGAAAAAATCCATTGTTTTGACTGTGTTTTTGTCTCTAGATCATAGTGATGTATCTGAAGTTTCATCTACGGTGGCTTATCGATGAAAAATTCTCTTGGATTTCGTTTAAACTTAGCCATGGAGTCATTCGAAATTTTAACTCGAGCTCGCGTTTGCTCAACAGTAAGCAAACGCGGTGCCCATTTTACGGTTAGCTTTTTCGTATTTTAATGTTGATGCAAAATATTGTGTAGCCGTTCAGTTGAGATGCCACGGGTGTTAAACATCTTCTACGCTTTTAGAACTACATACTTTTGAAGGCAGTAACCCACTTACAAATCTTTCTATAGGATGGTGCAGATTCATAATAATATTTATGTTAGTTTTCTTTAGATTCTTTAATAGGTTTTCCACATAAAACTTAATTAACACACGAAATTATTTTTTCTTCATATTATTGCAGAGTTTTAGTTTAAACGGTTGTAAAACCTTATCTGTGATTTAGGTAAAATCTTGACAGTAGGCTTCTAAAGCATGGTTAAAGTCAGAAATATACTTATATTGGTAATTTCTCAGCGACTCTCCCATCAAGTCACCGTATAGATTCTGAAAATGTCCTCTTAAATAAATTGGATGTGCCAAAACTAAATGAAACCAATGATCCTATTTATGCTTACCACATAAGAAATCCCAGAACGCATGTTTTTAAATATGGATTACTTCAATTACTATACAAGATTGGTGTATATCATTATCTATGATAATTTAATAATTTAAAAAAAGACTGTGAAACAATACCCAAATATTTAGATTATCATGTTCTAATACGAGGGTTAAGGGCAACAGAATTATGCTCCGCCATAATAATGCATCGTCCCATA
Source organism: Melolontha melolontha (assembly GCA_935421215.2). Taxonomy (NCBI): domain Eukaryota; kingdom Metazoa; phylum Arthropoda; class Insecta; order Coleoptera; family Scarabaeidae; genus Melolontha; species Melolontha melolontha. The sequence continues at coordinate 157,383,175 of OW285237.1, read as the reverse complement.
CGGCAGTTACTTTGAGCATATTTAGAATAAAATCCTAGAAAATATTATCCGTGTTTCTTATTCTCAATAATTTCAGCTTCACCCTCGTACTAAGGATTTTTTGGTTGTAAACAGTTTAGAATATATTGGATAGTTTAGAAATGAATAGTATTATTGAAAAAAAAACTCGTCTGTCGTCTAATAAATATGTCACCATACAGTCTGTTCGACTGTTGCCTTCAATTATGCTTCAAATGTTACATATTTGCGACGAAAACACAAGCTTTTCTTGTTAAAAGTATTTTATTTTTTATTATGCGTTTCATAAATGTGTACAATGTATAAGTATTTAGTTGATAAGTGTGATATAATAAAACAAATGTTGCAATAACATACACATAATTTATCTTATTAAATTTACATGTTAACAGATAGCAAAATAAGCAAATATCGTTGAAATGAGCATACAACAGTAATGAATGGCTTGTTAATAAAAGCACTTTTATCAACACACTGCTAACCAAATGGCAACTGTTAATTCACAAATTTATCAATTTTGATGAATTAAATACATTCAAAGAAGAATTATCATGCAAATCTGGAAAAACTCTATGCTCGTGCTAAATCGAAAAAATACTATTTGAATAAACATTTTTTGACACTTTCTTCCGATTATCAGCTTGTATTAAACGTACCTGAGGTGTATGGCACTGTGTACATAAATAGTAATTAAACAGATGGGAGTGAATATATCGAATTTGAAATTATAGAAATGAATTATTAATATTACTTTCATCTACAAGCTTTATTTCGAATTTTCCGAGTTAAAATTCTTAATATTGCTTGCATTTAAATTAAATTTAATTTCTTACCATTCCATTTGAATTATCTACGTCACACATAATTTGATTAAAATTATTACGTTTTATTTACCCAGGAACGTATTAAATTAGTGACTACATTATTAGAATTACAAACAATAATACAGGGACTTTTTAATGCAAACATTTACTTTAATATTAAGTTTAATGGAAATGATAAGTACTCTCAAATAATGCATGTTACAAAAGAAATATTTTTCAATATCTTTAAGATTTCACTTAAACTTAAATATTACGGTGTTTTTTTGGTCACATACGTGAAGAAAATTAAAAGATATTTGCACTGAGATCATTTAAGTCAACTGTAAATATTTGACGTCCCCCAATGTCTAAAATTGGACCATCAACATGATGTGCTAATCGATGTCCAGTTTTCATTATTCTATAGTATTTGCTTTGCGTGCATTGCATTTAAAAGGTACGTAATTTTTTAAAATCTTGTACAAAATATGAGGATCCACTAGATAAAGCAACGAATAGAATAATATTTCTACATTTGTAATGTTATATTTTGTCTTAAATAACATTTCAAGATATGACCACCAACTTTTAAATGAAAATAAAAGTTTTTATTTTATATTCAATTTGTTTACGAAAGAAAACAAAAGAAACTTATGAAGAATCGAATGAACAAAGACTTATAGTTAAAAACAGGATAGTTTCAGTGAAACTGAAAACATGGCCAGACTTAAGAGAAAAATTAGAGGATAATAAATAGTAAAGGGAATCAAAAATTGTTTTATAAAATATTGCAAAATACCTGAAAAGGAAAAATTTAATAAACCGCCCCAATAAATGGCACATAGTTAATGGAAATTATAAAAAGATGGAAGGAGACGAAATTTAAATCTCCTTCTTCTACTTATTTAAGTTCTAGTTGATCTGTTAGTTCCGACCCTGCCTCTGCAAAATTTCCGGAGATGTGGATTGCCTGCTGTCTCTCCATCTCTGTGGTGGTCTTTCAGGTAGACGTTTGCCTGCTGGTCTACTTTCTAATACGACGCGTGTTAGTCTGACGGCTGTCATCTTTTTTACGTGTTTATATCATTCTCTTTTTCTCTGCCTTCCCCATCTCACTATATCGCACATCACACTGCGCTTTGCTATTTCTTACGTGATCTTTTCTTGTTTTCCCAACTATCCTTTTTAGTACTAACATTTCTGCGACGCGCAACACACTCTTAATTTTGCTGGTCTCCTTTCTTACTTCTGTTTCAAACGTCATTACGTCATATTGGCCATACGTACTAGGGTTTATCAAAATATAACGAGACTGTAGCACCAGTCTCATTATATTTTGGTAATTGAGTAGACTGTCCAGAAGCTTTGTGCATTAATATACGAGGGTATATCGAAATATAACGGGACTGGTGCTATAACTACTTTCACAACTAGAATTTTATAACACAAAGAGTAGATCATAAAACTCCCATCTAATGTACTTATCCTCCAGGAGGCTTTTGTTTAACTTTTAACGTTTCTTACAAATTAATTACTGATATGTCAGTGTTTGACGTACCAATCGAAATAATGAGAGTGGAGATAACATTTTGTGTTCGGTTGGGTAAAACTCCAATAAAAACTTTTGAAATGATTAAAACTGTATACCCAAATGATATTTTATCACGATGTAAAGTATTCGAGTGGCATAAGAAATTCAGAGGCGGTTGTGAATCAGCGGAAGATGAACCTCGACCTAAGCCACCAACTATACGGATTGATTTAAAAATTGCAGAATTTTAAGACTTGATCCAAAATGATCGTCGGATTGGCATATATCGAATTTCTGACATTGTTTTATGGTTTCATTCAAAAAATTATTCATGAAGATTTAGGGTACCGAAAGGTCGCGGCAAAATGAATGATGACCGATGAGCAAAAAGCCAATCGAGTGACAATTTGTCGGCAGTGGAAAAAGCAACTACAACATAATTCACAGTTTTTAAACAATGTGGCTACATGTGACGAGAGTTGGTTTAATCATTACGAGCCTGAATTAAAGTGTCAAAGTATTCAATGGAAGCACAAAAGCAGTCCAGGAAAGCACCAGTAAAGTGATGCACTTAATTCTTTCTATAAATGAAGCGTTATTTATGTTCAAATTGTACCTACTAGAGAACATACAGTAACTTTAGAGTACTATTCTAATGTACTTTGAGGAACCCTAAAGGCAAAATTAAAGAAGAATGGCCGCTTTATCAAGACATCAGTTGGGTCCTGCTTCACGACAATGCTCCGGCCCACAGATCAGTGATTTCTCACCTGACCTTGCTCAATGTGACTTTTATTTGTTTTCTGAAGACAAAACAATTGAGAAGTCGAAAATATGAGTCTTAACTTGTTGAACTTAGAGCTCAACAACGCAAGTAATATTCGATCGAATTCTATCCGATATTTGAATCTCAGAAAAATATGCGACAAATACGTGCTGAATTGAAAATTCGATCGGATAAAGTCTCTTAATTTAATCCGCTAAATTTATGAGATTTAATTTGTCGATCCGCTCGAGCAACTAACAAATGCCAACATAAACGCTATAGACAAAACGAATTTAATATCAAATGTTCCTTGTACCTAACTTTAAATCATTTTAAAGTGAGAGACAAAGTTGTATGTCAATAAAAATTTCTTTAGGTTATGTCTTAAGTAAATAACGTGCATTATAAAATGGAGAGTACTGTGAAGGATTGTTGTTGAAGTTTTCTAAATAAATATTTCATTTTTGTACTACAGCACCAGTCTTGTTATTTTCCTCGTATTATTAGTGTCTATAAAAAATAAATAAATATTTATTTTATTTATGTCATGAGTAAAGGGTTATATGCAAAAAAAAAGCTGAAAATATGCGCATAAATATGCAGATATTTCATTCTAAATATGCACTTCCTTGTGAAAAATATGCAGGTAAAAAAATACGAGGAATGTTAGAAAATGGAATACTGTAGAAAAAAATATTATATTTCTATTTCACATATTTCTCAAAGTTTTCAACAGAAAAATTGTGACTCTTGTCTGAAAACATGTATTTATATATTGAAAAGGTTCGTTCTACGTCGACGCTTGTTATAGGAGCATATTTAAAATTATAAATATCATCTATTGTCAACTCAATATTTTCTACTGAATCACTACACAAGATTTTAACAATGTCCTTCAGCTTTTTAAAACCCTAATTTTTAATAAGTGGAAATAAAACTGTAATTGGCTCTAATAAACGCCAACGGTTGAGGTATTTCTTTACTCGAATACACCTTTTGGGCGTCTTTCACAGATTGTGCATACCTATCAAGATCCCATAATAATTGTCTTTATTCCTTCATAATGATTTGCATGAAAAATAGCAGCCTCCAACCACGTTCCCCATCGTGCGATTACTGGTTGAGGAGGAAGCGGAACACCGGGTAGATGTTGTTTGTAAAACTGAATCCGTAATGAGGCCTTTAAAAATACTTTCTTAACACTACTAATTAAAGTATTTACTAAGGGAAAATGGTTTCTGACTTCTTCTGCAACATGACTTAGTCCGTGAGCAAGTTGTGTGAATTAAATTTGGGTAAAAGATTTTCAAGGTGAAAGCTGCCCTCACCATGTATGGTGAATAGCAAAAACAATAGAATTTTCTCTGTTGGAATCGATTCCGGCAAGAAGAAAGTTGCCAGTTCTTCCTGTATAAACCTTATTATTGTAAAATTATTTGCCTTTTCCAACTGTTTGGATGAAATTAAATAAGATTTTGCTGGAGCCAATACGTTAAGGATACCATTCATTAAATGAACTATGTATCGGCCCACACTATCAGTAGTTTCATCTACGCATATATAAATATAGTTGTTTGCAACAACCTTCTTAATGCTATTCAATGTTTCTGCATAGATACGGCGAATATAGTTTTTTCTTAACGTGCTCTCGTCGGGAATGTTATATTTGCTGATGTACTTTTGCAAAAATAATTTGACATTTAAATTGTTTAATTTATGTAGTGAAATATCTGCCGACACAAACATTTGACACAAACCTTCATTAAATTGTTCTTGTTCAGATTTTTTGAAAGTTGATGGCAAACATGGCGGTAATGTTTGCTGACTCTTCAATTCATCTTTATTAGTTTTGCAGCATGAGATGGAGTTTTCATATGTTGGTCGACTTGGAACATTCTCTCACTTGTAATCTGCAAAAAAAGTATCACATCATCGGTTGTTTTCTTATAAAATAAATGTTAGTAAAAGATAAAGGAATAATTAAAAACTTAATTAATTACTTAATAAAAGGAAATAAACTTAAAATTTTACTCATAATCTTGCAGCATGCTACCCAAAACACTTTTTCTCCATCCATACCCAATTCTGAATAAAGTGCAATCCATCTAGGCACAGTCGCTATTTTCGGCATTTTTGCTATTATATATCACAACTTACAAGTTTACACTTCGAAAAGCTATCGTAAAATGACGTTTAAAATAAAATTTACTTTCGAATATGGGAATAAATTTCTCCGAATAGCAAAGAAACACATAATTTTCTAGTAAAATGTATTTTTTATTTACTTAGAAGTTTTAAGGTATTAGCTTTTCCTGGAATTTTGTCTCGGCCTGGATGTATGGCAGAGCATTAATAAATTCTTGGAGACGCTTATCGGAAAAGTAACGGGAAGAGGCTTAATAAAATGCTATTTATAATTTAAAGAGGGCTGTTTAATTTTGTTACATCCACGACATATTTTTAGTAATGCCTATAGTATTTGATTTAGTAAATAAATAAAACTCGGATACTTAAAATATGCAAAAATGCTGAATTACTATAAAATATGCAAGTAATATACAAAATGCATAATATATGCATTTTGTATATTACTTGCAAATATGCAAATTTATGCAAACTGCATAAAATCTGGCCTTTAGTAATGAGTATATTGTTTTGTAATGTATTTTTCTAGAATGCGAAATAAACATTCTTTGGAACATTTGCTTAAAGTTTTCTAATAAAGTAATTATTTGTAAATATATCAACAACGGCTGTACCTATACGTAAAATATACTATAATTGAATTACATATGTGATACTATAAAGGTACAACATTTAATATATTGGATAAGTAAAGCTTACGCTGCAGTAGTGATAATTAGTAATTAAAAATTCATTTTCGCTTTACCGACGACGTTTTAAGTTTATCTAGAAATGTCTTGATTCCTGCCTAATTTATTGCCGTTTATACGGGTTGTCTTCGAAAGGATGAGACAATGTATGTTTTCATACATTGTCTCATCCTCATGGAACGATGCAATTACAAGTATATAGAATATAAATTCAAAAAATTGTGAGTCAATTACGACGCGAATAAGAAAATTAAGAACCCGCTGAAAATTGTAGTATGTGCCGCCCATGAATTCAGAATGTCTTATCTATTGAACTTACACATACACACACACATATGCTACAGTGTATGTGCGTGTTTGCACACCTAACAACTGTCGATGATATAATAACTTTGATAACATTGGTTAAATCGCCAGGGAAAAGTATCCCACTAGTTTTAAGTTCTTACGTCTTTTTGTATTTCTGATGTTGATGGTTATTTTTTATGTTACTGCTTAAGAGGCATAAGTTTCTTTAATGTTTCTATTTTTCTATTTCGGTGTCTTACGTAATAAATTTTAAAATTTGTATCTCGTAGTCGTTCCATAATAAAAAAAAGTATTATGTGTTTGCTTTTTTACATCTACGTAAAAAATCACATGTAGGGGTGTCGCGAATGTTTGAAATGTATTGTAACGTTTGTCTTTACGGGTTCTTAATAAAACTAACAATAACTTTAGACACACACACTATATTAATATTTAAAACGTATAACAATATAAAACTAACTATTAACAACAATAAGTACATTTATGTATTCTATATTTATGTAACTATATTTATGTGTACTTCGCGAGACTGTAGGATTCAATGAATCTTCATCCCTTCTTCGACGCGGCTTTTATATCGGTGAATACTCCTTCTAGAGCCTTCACGTAGGCCTCGCGAAAACATCCAGAGGGATGACGCATCTCGCGTCAGCGGATGAGTCATTACATTGCCCCCTTCTTAAAAATGAAGTTTCGTCCCGAAACATGTCATGCTTTGGTCTCCTCAAACGATGACGAAATCGACAGGTAGGGCCTTTGTTACATTGCGACGTCATATCGAAATAACAGTCCACGGTCTTATCTTGCCTGGATGGACAGGAATATTCAAGCTGGTAACTGCATACCAGAATTTCCATACCAGTATGTCGGAAGATTACTTCCAACATGCTCCTTACAATTCTCCAGTCCAGGCGGTCCAATCCACAACCCAATTTTGGAACTGCTAATTTTAGAATGTCTTGCTGTAACATTTGTTCGCGTAAGTGGGTCAGGGCCTCCCATAAGGCTCGATAGGTTGGCTTTAGGCTCGACAGTTCTTTCGTGACCAAATAAAATATGGGCTGTCCTTCATTTATTATTTGGAGACTCTTCCCAATTGCTGGTCCCTGCTGCCTTAGCCTTTCGATTCTGCCAAATCTCTCTTTAAATTCCCAGGCAATTCCTTTGGCCATTCGTAGATCTCGGGCTACGCAATGAGCAAGCGCGTAGTCTGGCGGCACCGTGAACAAATCCTGCTGTTTCTCGATGGTTACCCCAAATCGAGCTTTTCTCGAACCAGAATACTCTTGCATAAAGTCTTCGAAGGTTAGTTCATGGTATTGGCTATCCAATCGGCGCAAGTCAACGGTTTCGTCATTGTCTCCAGAGTATGGGGCTAATCGATTAAAATGTACGACTCTTGGCTTAGTGTGAGGTGTTCGCCTGATGCGGTATATTACATCGTTGATCCGCTTCAACACCTCGTATGGCCCCTCCCAATTCTTTTGAAGTTTTGGAGATAGGCCCCGTCGACGTTGTGGATTATACAACCAAACCCGATCGCCTTCATGGTAACCACTCTTCTCGGCGTTGATGTCATAGCTCTCTTTCATTCTGTCACTAGCATCTTGGATATTATGTCTGACTTGTTCATGGATATTATCTAGTCGTCGTCTGAGCGTGCTGACATAATCTTCTCCGGCAAGATCATCACCAGGCTTGCTCCCAAACTTTAAATCACAGGGCAATCGGAGTTCCCTCCCGAATAGCACGTTGGCTGGTGATTGGCCTGTTGTCTCTTGAACGGAGGCTCGATACGCCATTAGAAATAATGGTAAATGTTCGTCCCAATCTCTCTGGTGTTCGGAGACCACTTTGGATAAGTGTCTGATCATGGTCTTGTTCATTCGCTCTACCATCCCATCTGATTGTGGATGCAAGGGAGTTGTTCTCGTCTTCCGTATGCCCAAAAGTCCACACATCTTTTCGAATAGACTGGACTCAAAATTTCGCCCTTGATCGGAATGAAGTTCCAAGGGTACACCAAAACGGCTGACGAACTCCTTCACAATCACGTCTGCTACAGTTCCAGCTTCTTGATTTGGTAGAGCATATGCTTCAACCCATTTGGTAAAGTAATCCATGACCACTATTATGTATTTATTTCCTTTGCTGCTTTCTGGAAAAGGACCGGCGGCGTCTATGGCGATCCTTTCAAATGGGCTTCCTACATTGTATTGGCGCATGGGTGCACGTCGACGCCTCTGGGGACCATTGCTTCCGGCGCAATTAGCACACTTTCGGCACCATTCTTTCACATCTCGTGAACAATTCACCCAGTAAAATCTCTGGCGCACCTTCTCCAGTGTTTTATGGACTCCAAAATGTCCCCCAGAAGCACCATTATGGAGTTCTCGCAATACCTCTGGTATTCTTTTCTTGGGAACCACCATTTGCATCTTCCGCTCGCTTCCATCGTGATTTTCGACCTCACGTCTCAGGAGATCGTCTTCTATGGTTAAAGAATCCCATTGTGCCCAGTATGACTTCAATTCTCGTGAATGGGGAGCAATTTCTTGCCAGGTCGGTCTTTGCCCATTTCTTTTCCAAGCCCTGAGGACTGCAAGATCCGGATCAGCTTCTTGATCCGCGCGCAAATTGTCAGGTTGCCATTGGTCATCAACAACGGTGGTTCGAAGAGCGTTGGCCGATTTGTCTTCGATTCTGTTGCAATGTCGACAGTCTTCTGGACAGGGCCTTCTGGAAAGGGCATCTGCATTTTGATGTTTGAGGCCTGCTCTGTGTTCAATGACAAAGTCGTACTCCTGTAGCCTCTCAATCCATCTAGCTACTTGACCCTCTGGATTCTTAAATTGCAAGAGCCACTTTAAGGCGGCATGATCAGTGCGGATCAGGAACTTCTGCCCATACAGGTACTTGTAAAAGTGCTCAATGGTCTTAACTACTGCCAATAGTTCTCTCCTGGTTACGCAGTAGTTCCTCTCTGGTTTGGACAGGGTCTTGCTGAAGTATCCAATGACCTTTTCTTGTCCATCTTGGATTTGAGAGAGCACGCCACCAATCCCGACGTTACTGGCATCCGTATCCAAAACAAACCTCCCAGATGGCAGCGGATAGTTCAAAACGGGTGCACTGATCAACGTTCCTTTTAACAACTCAAAGGCCGCTTGGCATTCGGTGTTCCAAATGAATGCTCGATTTTCTGTTAGGCGAGTAAGTGGTTTTGCAATGTTGGAGAATCCAGGAACGTAGCGTCGATAATATGTGCATAATCCCAAAAAGCTTCTTAGCTGATGTTTGTCTTTGGGTACCGGCCATTTTTCCACAGCTTTTACTTTTTCTGGATCCACAGCAATTCCTTTTCCGGAAACCACATGTCCAAGGTAATTTACCTCCTTGCGGAAAAGGTGACACTTCTTTGGACTTAATCTCAGGTTGGCATCTCGCAACCTCTGGAATACTACTTCCAAATTTTTCATGTGATCTTCAAAGGTCTTCCCTACCACAATCACATCATCGAGATATACCAGGCAGGTATTCCAAGACAATCCCCTCAGTACAGTGTCCATGAGTCGCTCAAAAGTAGCTGGGGCGTTACACAGTCCAAATGGCATGACTGTAAATTGCCAGAGTCCTGTACCTAAACTGAAGGCAGTCTTCTCTTTGTCATTGGGATCCATTCCCACTTGCCAATAACCGCTCTTTAAGTCGAGAGTGGAGAACCATTTTGCTCCTGCCAAGGTGTCTAGCGTATCGTCTATTCTTGGGAGAGGATAGCTGTCCTTTTTGGTCACACTATTCAAACGACGATAGTCCACACAGAATCTGGTAGATCCATCCTTCTTCCTGACAAGGACCACCGGTGAAGCCCATGGACTATTCGATGGTTCAATTACTCCTTGGCCTTCCATATCTTGTATAATTTGCTTGGCTTCCTCACGTTTTGCCAGTGGTAACCTTCTTGGTCCTTGTCGAATTGGACTTGCATCGCCGGTATTTATTTTGTGCATTACAATATTGGTTTTACCTTTCGTACCAGTCTCAGTTTCGAAGACGTCTTCATAATGTTTGATTAGGTCCTTAACTTGATTTTGTTCCTTCTTGCTCAATCCTTGACAGGCGGAGTCGATTATCTTGGACAATTTCTCAGGAACCTGCACGAATCCATTCTTCTTCGCCTCTATGCGATGAACGACGGCCGACACTGGCGAACACCACCCCAGAATAGTACCCTTCTTCAATAAAACAGGGTAATGGTTCACATTCATTACCCTTATCGGTACAGTCTTCTGAGTCTTAACCAGCATTTTGGCAACTACTATTCCTCGGCCCACCTCGTCATCATCAGCCTTTGGTTCCAACATTGTAACATTTCCGTCCAAATAATCACCTTCCATACACGCCGTCAAAAATGTCTCACTTCTTGCATCCAGAACAACATTCTCTGCAGTAATTACTTGTACATTCCCACAATTTTTCCCATGAAGAAACAATTCCTCATTATTTATTTTTAAAGTGCCTTCTTTCATGTTTAACTGGAAGCCGTAGGTGTTCATGATGTCTAATCCCAAGATTATTTGTTCTTCTATGTCGGCTACGAGAACACGATGTCGGACTGATGTTGGTCCTATGATAAAGTTGATATCCACTTCACCTGCCACAGAAGCTGCTCCTCCAGTTGCTGTCCTAAGTCTCCATTTGCTAGAAAATAACTTTTTATTTCTGGGAATTAAATCGGGTCGCACGATGGTTTTCGTCGATCCAGTATCTAGCAAGCAAGCATAGGTCTTTCTTTCCATAACTGCGTCCACATACAGGCCCTTGGTTTGATGTTGCAGGGATGCGACTTGGCCAGGCGTCTTTGGGGCTTCCTGATGCTGGATCGATGATTGCCCTTGCTCATCGACCCGCTTTAGTTTTCCTGCTGCTCAGACGATGCTTTCTTGGCCACCTTACCACATTTACTCCGAACGTGACCAATCTCTCCACAATTCCAGCATCGCAGTACTCTTTTATTTGATTTGATCTGGTTTAGAACTCTACTAACCACCTGCTCCATGAACTCCTCATTTTCCTGCTTGTCAACAGTGCAGACACGAGCATGGTTCCGAGAGGCTTGCTTTGCAGTCTCAAACTCAAGCGCGTGCGCCAAAGCATCGATCAAGGTTTTCGGTCTTGCCAACCTTAATGCTTGCTGCGTATCAATATCCCGGAGACCATCTATGAATGTCTGGACCGCTAGGTGTTCCATGAAATTATCTGGCGCCATCGGATATGCAAGTCGAACTAGACGAGCAATATCTGCCTCAAATTCCTGAAGATTCTCGCCTTTCTTCTGTGATCGATTCTTCAGTTGGGTATGATATACTTGCTCCAAATGTGCATGGCCATATCTCATCTCCAAGCGTTTAATGAGTTGAGAATAATCTTTACGTTCCTCAGGAGGCAATGTCTGCAAAATATCACTAGCATCACCCCTCAATGCTATGACTAAAGCAGTCGCCTTCTCGGCAGAAGACCATGCGTTTGCTTCTGCGGCCGCTTCGAATTGCGTCAGGTAAGTTGCCCATGACGTCTTTCCATCAAAGGTTGGTGGCTTGATTCTGGTCTTTGAAATAGTCACAAATTCTTCTTTTATTTCGATGGGCCGCGGTATGACTTCTTCGTTGACCTGCTTGGGATCAGAATGACTCGTGGTGGCGGGTAATTTCATCTCAATCATTATTGCCTCTAAAAGTCTAGAATGTTCTCCAATTTTCTCTTCTACAGCTATGAAAACCTCTTCTTTTAACGCTTCTGATTTTTCCGCTAATCGCTGTTCTAGAACTTTCTCCACTTGTTCCAGACTTTTTTCGAAGTTTCTAGAATTTTCTAGTAATTTCTTTTCCAGATTTTTCTCGAGGATTCTAGCGGTTTCTAGGTTTCTTTGTTCCATTTGTTGCATTTGTACTTGCGAATCTATTAGACGCTGTTCCATATTTTTCGCACTATCCAGATTCTTCTGTTCCATTTGTTCTAGAGTTTTTGCTAAATTTCCAGAAGTTTCCAGGCTTTTCTGCTCCATTTTAGTTTGTGCATCTATTATTCGTTGTTCCATATTTTTCGCACTATCCAGATTCTTCTGTTCCATTTGTTCTAGAGTTTTCGCTAAGTTTCCAGAACTTTCCAGGTTCTTCTGCTCCATTTGTTGCATTTGAGTTTGTGCATTCTCTATTAATCGTTGTTCCATATTTTTCGCACTATCCAGATTCTTCTGTTCCATTTGCTCTAGAGTTTTCGCTAAGTTTCCAGAAGTTTCCAGGCTTTTCTGCTCCATTTGTTCCATTTTCATCAACAGCGAATTCACGTCAGCATCTCCGCCTTGAAAGACATAATTCTCTGGATCCTCGCCTTCTTGGATCAACACATTGCGAAGCCGTTGCTGGAGGATCGACTTTTTGCCAGTTGTATCCTCATCCCTCTCTTCTAATTCTCGTTTTAACTCGGACACTTTCAATTCCGTGAGTTTCATTCTATTAGCCATCACGATATTTAAAATAACGTCTTTCCGCACTGTATATTTATTTAAACGAATACTTAATTAACACTTAATTGTCTACTTAGTTTATTATTTATTAATTAGTCCACACCTGAATACCACTGTAACGTTTGTCTTTACGGGTTCTTAATAAAACTAACAATAACTTTAGACACACACACTATATTAATATTTAAAACGTATAACAATATAAAACTAACTATTAACAACAATAAGTACATTTATGTATTCTATATTTATGTAACTATATTTATGTGTACTTCGCGAGACTGTAGGATTCAATGAATCTTCATCCCTTCTTCGACGCGGCTTTTATATCGGTGAATACTCCTTCTAGAGCCTTCACGTAGGCCTCGCGAAAACATCCAGAGGGATGACGCATCTCGCGTCAGCGGATGAGTCATTACAGTATTTTGCTGTGCCCCAAAGAAAAAAATGTTGAAAACCGCTGGTCTAATCTGAGGATTGCTGTACATACACCTTATACAGTAGCAAAACACTTGCATCTAGTATAATTGGCGTACTAACTTTGAAATCATCAATTATTACAAAACGCACTTTTTCAATTAATTGCACAAGCTAACAAAATTAATTTTTTTTCTTGGTGTCGGAAAACTGAGAACTGATTTTGAATATATTTGATGTGCTGATTACAAAAATACCTGTTTTTTTTTCATAGCATGTCTAGTTTTTGAAATACATTCTAATTGATTTTCGTTTTAATAATAGGCACAAATAATTAAATAGTGGTATCTTTACACAAAATATCCTTGTTTTTTGTTTTTGAGTTAACAAAAATTGGCTCCTAAGAAATGTCACAGTTTCAAGAAAACGTAAACAACGAACCTGTGTTTGCGAGAGAGGAAATCATATTTCGACCTTTGCACCTTTGCCTTAAATCGAAATAGAGTTTGCTTTGGTACTTAATACGCAAATTTCCTGGATTAGCATGGAAAAACCGACAGATGGCCCCCTAGATAAGAAATCTTATAAAAGATCCATAATTTACCGCAGCAATGAACGAGATTGAATCTAATGCTTGATAGTCATTTGTTAAAGTAGTACAATATTTTCTTGGCAATCCTAAAGCAGAGAATAATAGAGAATTAGTGGAAAATATGCTTTCTAAATTTAATAATTATGGGGCATAAAACTTCACTACCTCCACAACCACTTAGATCGCTTCCCACAAAACCTAGGTAATTACAGTGAAGAACAGGGGAAACTATATCATCGGGACATTAAGACGATGGAAGAACGTTATCAAGGAAGATGGAATACTCACATGATGTCCGATTACTGTTGGAGTCTGTAAAGAGCCTGTTCTACTAAACTCCAAGCCAGAAAATCGTATAAAAGATTTCTTGTTAGTAAATAGCCATAAATGTAACGGGTGTTCATTTGAAAAGTCAATCTAGTAGCATGTGATTTACTGAGAACATTTTGAAGTATATCGTAAATTAAAATTTACTACTTAACCTACGAAGTCGTATATTTTGACAGTTTCATATATACAAATAAATAACAAATGTGATTGACATTATCAAATGTCATTTGGATTTACGTTTACGGAACAACAAACACATACTAATATATATGCGTCTTCTTCTATCAAAATTTCAAAGTAACCTAGATTGACTTTTCAAATGAACACACGTTATACTTATCTACTTGGTGAATTAAATACCTTACTTTGTATTCTTTGTTTTTCTATGAGGCTTTGTCCCAAAAACTAATACTTATAACCTGAAATGTACCATGAATTAAAAAAAGATGATTTTTTCTAAAAGAGGTCAATATAGCATACCTCAAAAACTAGATCTGATGATCTAAATCTGACAGTTGTTTTGGATTCTACACCTAAAAATTACCTAGAAACAGTTAAAAAATGACAGGCACCAAAATATATGTTGGCCTGTGTTAGGGGAAGGTTAATATAGGCCAAACTGTGTTTCAGACAACTATTGCTTGTGGTAGCACCTGTACTGTCGTTGCAGTGTTGAGGAGAAAGCGACAGACTAGCTCACTCTATCTTGGGTCGCTATGGAATCGTGTTCAGTAGTGATTCCACGATTTCTGTTTTCGCGTTGTTTTGAGTGTACGGATATAAATTTTGAAGTGTGATACCTTCCTTGAAAGCAAGTAAAATGATGTTTTACGTATATTAGTAGAAATAAGAGTTATTGTATAGTAAGTTATGAGCAATAAATCTGGGTCGGACTAATGGTTTACGATTTATAGTGAAAGTTGCATCACATGTTTGTCGGGTTGTATCGGACAGTTGCTCAGAGGGTTGTATCGGACAAAAGTAAAACCGATAATTTTTTTTTATTTTGCAGGAAAAATTGGTAAACTGCGGCATAAGTGGGAAAAGCAGAACATCAAGCAGGCTATTGGTAAAGTTCGTTTGAAGAAAATGCCCATTCGAGAAGCTAGAAGCTGATATATGTAGAGTTTTGTGTATCTTTCAGGCTTATATGTATTAAGTTATTGAAATGGATGAAGATAGTGAAAATGACACCTCCAGTAATGAAAATTGCAACGTTGAGCTTATTACCTGAAGTATCAAGAAAACTGTATTTATTTTTGCGTATGAATCTTTTGTATGTTAAGCATTGATATAACGATTGCAATTTTTTACCCATTTTGTTAGTAAGTAAGTAAATTAATTACTCAAATTGAAAAGTCAAAATTTAAATGCAAAATTATTTTCATAAATACCTAACAGTCGTGGATAAAGTATAGTATTTTACTCGTATATAATGGCTATTATTTACACGGGTGATTTGCTCCACTCGCTTCGCTCGTGACGCAAACTTCACCCTGGTGAATAATAGCCATCATAGCCATCATAGCTCGTTGAATTCACGTGCTGGCTTTTTTTTAATAACCATACAGAATTTACTTTACGAATTGCCCTCGTATTTTATCTATCAGATATATTTATCTTGGAGATAGCTATCAAGGGCATTATCTAGAGGTGAAGAAACATACGTACTGTTACATCTTGAATCTAAGGTATCTCTAAAATATTTCCATTCCTTATGACCGCAAAAACTCCACTTCGACTTAAATCATTACAATTACTTTACGTCAATAATTTGTCGTGAATAAATTTAGTTTATTACCACACTTCCCAAAAGAATTGCGATTTCGCCGTTTAAAATTGCTTTATTTCGAAAACAGGAAGATTTCCTTTTTTTTGTAGTAAACAACATATTCACCATCGTAAAACTAAAAGTACAGTTTATGTGCATCGTCCGTGTATTATAATGTCATAAATGTACATATATTTTGACTAATAAAAATTACACGAACGAAAAAAGATAAGTACTACTGCTATATACCCAAAACTAAATTATCTGTGATGAAACCGAACTATAAAACACATTCCCGAAGATCAAAGACGCCGACGCACGGACAATACCTTGGTCACCTATAGGGTAATAAAGACATTAAAGCAGTGCTCCTGATGCCCAAGCCTCTGTCTTTTAAACATTTTACTGCTGTTTCGCTTTTTATTCCTGTGGACCTTCATAAAAATCCACTCTATCCAATGTGTTTTTGATATTCTTTTATTACATAAACTCTTGTTTGATTATAAATATTAGACATATTTGCCAATAAACTGGTCGCGGATCCTATTTATAGATATGAACCAAAATATGAATATTTAAATGTGTATAAAAGTGTATGAATAATAATATTTGTTTTGCAATATTTCTCTTCGGCAATAACATATTGATAAAACTCCTTTATGATATTGTTGAGATTTCTATGTTAATAAATAATTCATAAATTGTTCGAAACTTTTTATAGAAAAAAAAGCAATATTGTAATTGATTCTTGGTTAACATTTCGAGAATTAAAAAAATATGTAGAAATGCATAAAAAATACATGGCCAAACTCAAGCATATATTTTTTGTAGTTTTATATGTCTGTAACAAGGTTTTACTGCTCGCAGTACCGAATTAATCAGAACCTATATTTAAATCTATGAATGAACAACGAATACAGAATATATATATATGTATATATATATATATAAGATATATACTTTTCTTTCTTTTGTTCAAAAAGCAGATACATATGTGTTTTTATTATACCATCCTGCTCATATAGGCTGTGTATGAATTAGTGGATTGTTTGAACAATCGACTAAATATGTGGAGTTGCTTTTCCAAAAATTATAATTTTCAATTAATTTACGTAGGCATATCTCATCTGTTGTTAATATAATGTAAAGTACTTAGATAGTTTAGTTGAAGTTTTTCCTTTTTGTTAAACGATATATTAATTCATCACATATGTATTATCACATTTATCATAAATGTTTTTATTAAGGATCTGTATTTAAGTTAATGTGGGTTCGTATTTAGCTAATTATAAAATAATAAACATATTAAAAATGATAATAATTACATATACGGGGGATATTTTGAGAGTTCTGGAAATTGACTAATGTAATGTAAAGTACAGACAAGTTCTGGCAAGTATTACTAATGATATATTTCAATATGTTAAAATCAAGCTAGTGTGAATGAAATTGTGAATTCTCAAGGAGCCGTTACCTTCTTTCTATGGAAAGATCCTGTTATAATATCCGAAAGAGTTCAATTATTACGTGGAGTGTTTGGTGAATCTGCAGAGTAGAAAATATTGTTTATCATTGGATTCACCGATCTGAGGCTGCGAAATATCCTTAGAAGTAGATCAGCAGAATAATATATGAGGACAGATTGATATATAAGGATTCTAATAACGCAATTGCTTGACTTTTATATAATTATATGCAGGGTTATCGCTGCTATCGCGCCCAAACTATATCTAAATCTGAAGAACACGTATAAATGTCTAACTGAAAATCAAAAAGACATTTCTTTGTAATTCATCTAAAATTTCCAAATTTTTAGGGCCAAAATGCAGTTCAAGTCGATCCATATCTTTTGACCAGCAAAAAAATCGATAAAATTCCCAAATATTGGTTAGACGATACGTCTACATAAATTTCTATTCATTAAAATAGTAAATATTGATATTTTCATATCAATACATCTATGCCAACACATATGCTGCTTTTATTACGATGTTTTTTTGTGGATATCAATGACAGCCTTTAAGTTGAATATGTCGGCAAACCTATGCCACATTTAATTAATGGGATTAAAATTAAATGAACGTTAAAGTTAATTTAAAATACAATTATTATGTTCATAATAAAACGAAAATCGTCATAAAACAGAAAGCTTTATGTAGCGTGTCCAATTGTACTGATACCTGTTTTTAATTATTTGTATGGAATTATTTACATATATATATATAGCATCAAAGCATTTACATATAGCATTTATATCAAATGTCAGATAATTCTAACCTCTGAGCGTGTATCACTTTATGATCTCCTAGCAAAGACATTATGTTCCGTCAAACGTCAATGACAAATGTATTCTGACAATTTCTTGAGTAGTAGGGGTGGACGTTTTTAAAAATAGTTTCTGCGCACCCCCTCCTCGCGCCAACTTAATTGGCGGTTGCTATACCCATATATGCCCTTTTTCCATCTCCGTATATGGGTAACTCTCTTAGTATTGAAGATACGGGATAGGTTAAATTAGAAAAATTGCTCAGAATTTTGATGAGTATTTGATAGCATTTTCAGATTTGTCATATGTTGTCATTTTTTTTGAGATATTTAAGGAAAATTGAAATTTTCAGTTATACATATCTTCGTAACCAGTGAAGACAGAACAAAACTAAAAATGGCATCTGATAGTATTTTTTACGTAGAATTTAATAATGTGCGTGATTAAAATGTTGCAAAAGTGTACCAAACTTCGAATGTATGTAAATTGATATAATATATTCAAATCTGGATTTATACTAAATATGGCATTAACTTTTTGTCTCAGCTTTAAGTAATATCTTTTTAAATGATGAAACTATCTTATCAACATTTGAAAAATGACCCCTGATGAATTCATATACTCTGTGTAGTGCATGTGCTGCTCAGGTAACGTGCAGCATATTGGGATAAGATTGCTTTAATAACTTCCCTATTTTTAACATATAAGCTGCCGCATCAGCCAAAAGTAATAGCATCTTGTCTTTATAGTTGTTATCCGATGAATACATTATGAATACATTGATCAATTACATCTGCAACTATTTCACCATTTATGACAGGTAATATTTAAGTTGCAAATAAGAATGGTTGGTATGAAGTTGTCGAATGAAGAATACAAATTACGTTGAATACATATCGTCCCATTACATCCGTTGTTTCGTCTACACTTACCAAAAGATAATGACCAGATAGGTTGGTTCGCATTTTTTCAATGGTTCTCAAATAACATTTTGGTAAGTGGTATTTATGTAAAGTATAATTCATCTGGTACATGACAATCAGTATATTTTGTAAGAAATCTTTTGATGGCTGGATTGTTAAGCTTTTTGAATGGGATATTGGTCGCCATGAAAGCTTGACAAGCTCTTCGTTAAAAGTGCAGACGGTCATATGTTATCTTGATGAGTTTTCGAAGAAACATGTCTCTACACATTACACACTTTTGTGGGCGCCTTAAACTAATGAACAGGTACTGCAATATATCTCGGTATCATTACGAATATGCAACCAATCTGTATGGCCTCTAATCCATCCTACCATGGTTGCCCTACGAGAATTCTCCATAGTTAATGAAAATACAGACAAATACTAAGAACAGAAAGAACTGGACTAAAAAGAAGAAACGAAAACTACTCCAAAAATAGAGTAGTAAATTAAGCTTAATATTTATGAAAAATTATAGGATAAATATACAATATAACAATATAAAACGGATTTTTTAAAATACTTAAAGTTATAACCAAATAACACTGAAAGAAACGAAACCAGAAACAATTCCTTATAGAAGAGAATAGACAATATACTACCTAAGAACAATAAATACATATATGTATATGCACGTATAACAGCATGTAAACATGGGAATACACTTTGGAAATTAGCGGATATAATTTTTTAAGCGATTATTTCCACGCAGTCTAGCGAAATAATATGTAAAAGTATATTCCGTCTTACACGCCACTGTAAAATAGAATTTATGAAGGAACACACACAGTGTGCGACCACTACCTACTAAAAGGAACACTAATGTCAACAATAAGAACAAAAGAAGAACCGGACAATCCCAAAAAAAAGGGTGAAATAATAAACGAAGAAACCCCAAAAAGATTTAAAATTAACAGCCTCGAACACGAAAGTACAAAACTACTATTCAACTCCAGACTGGACAGCAAAATTCAGAATACAGAATTCACAAACATAGAAGAAGAATACGATTGCATAAAGAGGGGTATATGCTCAGCGGCAGAGGAAGCATTGGGTTACGAGGAAAAACGAGGAAAACAGAAAAAACCATACTGGTGGGACGAAGAAGTTGAATACGAAATAGAAGAAAAAAGGAAAAGGTACCACGTATATTTAAGTTCGAAAGCTGTGGAAGACAAGGAGAAATACAAGGAATCGCAAAGGAGAGTACGGAAGAAAATAAGGGAAAAGAAGAACAGCCAATGGGAAAGTACGTGTTCAAAGATCAGTACATACATTGGAGGAAGGAAGAGCACAGAAAGTTGGAGGCTCCTCAAAAGTATGAGAGGAGGACGAACGAAGAACATAATCTCACCTATAACACCTGAAAAATGGAACAAGAACTTTGAAGAGATGTTGACAGAGGACAGACCTCAATTCAAAGACATCCAAAACGAAAACCAGGGGATTGTTATACAAGGATCCCCAATTAGGATAACTGTGGCGGAGGTTAAAGAAGTCTGTAAAAACCTAAAAAATGGAAGAGCCCCAGGACCAGGACCCAGGACTGCTAAAATACGGCACAGATAAACTCTACGGGCTATTAAGAAATTTATTCCAAAGATGCCTTAACAGGCACGAAGTACCAACGGAATGGAAGACATCACACCTTACGACGATACATAAAAAAGGGGACAAGAGTAACTGTGACAACTATCGGAGAATAGCCGTTACAAGTGCTATAAGTAGAGTCTATGGGAAAATCTTAAAGAACAGGATATAGAAAGAATATGCCAATATGGAGGCAGAAGAACAAGCAGGCTTCAGAGCAGGAAAATCCACAATTGATCACCTGTTTACGCTAACTCAAATTTTAGAAAAGAAAACAGCACGAAATCAAGAGGTACATCTCCTGTACGTAGATCTGAAAAAGGCTTACGACAGTATACCCTTAGTAAAACTGTGGGAGGCTCTTCAACATACCAACATAAACACGGAAATAATAAAAGCCGTGAAGTCTTTATATGCGGGTTCCACATCTAGAGTCAAAACCAACGAAGGATTAACATCCGGATTCACAATAACCAAGGGTCTTAAACAGGGTTGCTGTATATCTCCGACACTATTCAAAATATACTTGGAATATGCACTAAAGACATGGAAACGGAAATGCAATAACATGGGAATGCCAGTGGATGACGACACGACAGTATATACCCTTTCTCTTGCGGACGACCAAGTAGTTATTGCACAAGATATACATGACATGGAATATATGAGCCGAAAGCTCATCGAAGAATACGGAAAATGGGGCCTGGATGTTAACATAGCAAAAACAGAATATATGTGCATAGGCGGACAGCAAGAAGACCAACACCTAGCAACGGGACAGATCATCAAACATTGCAATATATACAAATACCTAGGAATGAAAATATCCAAGGATGGGACACTAGATGAGGCAATGTCAGACAGAAATATACAGGGAAGAAGAGCTACTTCCATGCTGAACAGTATTCTGTGGGACAAGACCATTACAAAAGAAAATAAAAAAAGGATTTACAACTCCATCGTGAAAAGTATATTAACATATAGCTCGGAGGTGTGGCCGATAAAAGAAAAAACAAAAAGAAAGATAAATGCCACAGAAATGGACTTCTGGAGAAGAGCGGCAGGAAAATCCCGGAGAGATAGAGTCCCAAATGAAACCATTAGACAAGAAATGAGAATACAACATGACATTATAGATGACATTATAACCAAACAGCTAATATGGTATGGGCACGTCCAAAGAATGCCAGAACACAGAATCCCAAAGAAAGTGCTAAACTGGAACCCCCAAGGAAACCGAAAACGAGGAAGACCGCGCAGAGCTGGAGAGACGGAGTGGATAAAGAAATTCGAGAGACGGATCTGGAGGAGGGCCTATGGATGAACAGAGGGGAATGGCGATTAGGAATCGGAAGACGTAAAACGTTGTAACCCGATATATATATATATATATATATATATATATATATATATATACACGCACAGTGTACTATTCATAACGACGGAAATAAAAACATCTGCTGAATGCAATCGAGCAAGCAAATAGGGGGGCTGTTATAATATGCATACTATACCTGATACCGCCACAACGTTTTATCGGGGCAATTGGTCATTCAATCGCTTCAGTCCGCTCTCTGTAAATTACACCATATTAACCTTATTCTCTGACAGCTAGCGACTATTATCAGTTTTCGGAATTTAGGAAACCTGTACGTAAAAGGATAAAAGACAGAAAATTTCAAAAAAAAACAAGTGTGTATTGGGATAAGAGTATATAGTTAAATAAAAGTTATATTAGAACACTACAATGTAATGTAGATAAAGATTAGTAAAAGAAAGAAATTAGTACATAATCCCAAAACTTTTAAATACCTTTCGTAAAATATGTGTCTTGTTCAGCCTGAACAACCTTAGATAGAGAACAACCTGAAATAGATTTAAGCTAATACTTCCTGGGAAGCAATATTGGTACAACTTTGGTTGCATTTTAGCGGGGCACATATTGTAGAAGAACGTCATAACATTAAGAATTCTAATTAAGTTTATTATTTGCTTATCTATGTAGCTTTATTTAAGTTGCGTGTCTAAGGAAGAACGGCTGGACACCTGCATGCCTTTCGAAGTTAACTTTCGCTGCCAATTTGATAATACAGAAACCCGTGATTGATTAAGAAATCTATTCTTGAACATAATTAATTTCTCCAATTTTCAAAATATTGTATTCTTTTCAAAATAATGGAATGCATAGATGAATATGAACACAAAAAATTAACACATAAGTGAACCATAGAAATAACTGAATCACTAATTAAGGAATAGAGCCACTATGAGTACCATAAAGGAATCTTAGTAGATGAAAACATCATTGCGACAATAAAGATATTCAGGCTAGATATAGGCAATCGTTCAAATGCAGAGGTAGGTAGGGCAATAAACAGAAATGAAATGACTAGCTTTAGAAGAGGTTAGTAATGTACTGTATATATTTCTTATTATCACTACCAGGAATACAAGAAGTAATAATTTGCTTCAAGAGTTGGAAGCAGCGTGAACAAATAACTTGTGTATGCAAACCATGCAATCACAACAGCGGACACACATATTATACGCGAAAATGTGGAAAATGGATATAAATACAAATCAAAGTAAAAGATTGCAGAATAACGGAGTAAATAATGTTTTTTAATTTTTTTTTACTATTAAGAGTATAAATCTAATATTTGAAATATGTCCAACCAGCAGTAAAATAAAGAAACTAACGGTTAGGTGAGCGTTTTCTGCTTTTCGAAACATAGCTATCTAATCTCACACTTACGCTTGTCTATGAAATATTCTTGAATTCAGACAAATACATATTGGATAGCCCCCTGACTATGTAGATATACCGGGTACCGAAAAAGTCTGGCAACAAGGTATTCTTTTAACGAATGATCTTGTAATTATGAAATTGCAGGATGGTGAATGGTATTGTATCCTGCATTTTCTAGAGGACATATCAAATTTATGTGACGTCAGCGTTTAGCGTACCGTCGCCATCTTCAATTTTATTAAATAGCAACATAGATTGAGTGATATATCATAGATAAGATTGTTTCTTCCTCTTTTCAAAAATACTAATAACGTACGGCATTTCTAAGGAAATATGAAAAAAAATTGTCGAAGACATAAAAAATGTAATTTTTGAACACATACATTAATTTAGAAAAATAATAACTAAAACAATAAACTAATTAACAATTTCATCACTACAACAAGTACTTAAAGTGTTGGCCATTTGTTTCTTGGCAATAATAAAATCGGCCTTGGAAGCTTCGAATAGAATTGTTGATCATTTGGGGAAATCGCCGGCATATCCAGACGTATGCGATATTTTAAATTATTTAAGTTAGAAGGTCTATTAACATAAACGCGGTCCTTTAGGTAGCCCCACGGAAAAAAAACAAGTGGAGTCAAGTCGGGTGACCTTGCCGGCCACTCAACCACACCTCTTCGACCAATCCATCTCTGGGTGAAAACGTTAGCCAAATATTGCCTAACGTCTCTCTGATAGTAGGCAGATATGCCATCCTGTTGAAAATATACGTTTACATTTGGAAATGCTGGAGAAGAGTAAGATACTTTTTACCGGTAAGAGCGCTTTCAATAAAAAGAGGACCTATAAAAACGTTTCTCGCCAAACCAGCCCACACATTAACTTTTTGTGGACTTTGAGCATGAGTCTCCTCCATCCAGTGCGGATTAGAAGCTGACCAATACCGGCCTGTTAACATTACCGTTTAAGCAGAATGTAGCCTCATCACTGAATACAACAGATTCTAAAAAATTGTTTTGTCCATCAATTTTCTCTAATACGTTTTGACAAAACTCTAATCCTCGATCAAAATCATCTTCAGCCAATTCTTGGTGGTCTTGAATTTTATATGGGTGGAACTTATTTTTATGCAAAATGTTTTGTACAGACTTCCTACTAATACCATGATGTTTTGATAGTTTTCATATCTAGGATTTAGGATTTTCCACCACCAGTTTCACTAAATTGATTTATTATTCTCGCAATTGTAGATATACTTATAGGAGGATGTTCAGGATTTAAACGTTAAAAAGATTACTTACTTCTTCATAGGTACGTTTTGTATCACCTTATCCAATTAACATTAGTATCTGAATTCGTTCTTTTTCCGACAAATTTGCCATTATTCTTAATTTACTTTTAAACACTGCAGCTGTCAAATACTATTAAATTAAATTAATTAAATTAAACTACTAAATCAACTCTGACACATTGTACACTATATTCTTGGCATTTTTTCAGTGGCTACTACTGTATTTTTTTTTGTTTTAAATTAAGTAGCTACCGAGGGTGAACTTATAATAATGCAAAATAAGAAGAGATTAATACAACTTCAATTTTATGTGGTATTTCCTTAGTAATGTGGTACATTATTCACATTTTTAAAAAGAAAAAGAAATAAGCTTTTTTGTGATATATCTTGCAATTTAAAAAAAAATTAAGATGGCGACAGTACGCTAAACACTGACATCATGGAAATCTGATATGTACTCTAAAAATTGCAGAATACAATCCCATTTATCACCCCACAATTTTATAATTTTAAGTTCATTCGTTTCAAAAAAATACCTTGTTGCCAGACATTTTCGGTGCCCGTTATATCCAGAAAAATGTTACATTTTAATATATTTTATTATAGAACCGTTATAATCAATACTTCGAATTTGTGATAAACTGTGTTTGTGCGCGATGCGTTACTTTCTTCAAATTTAGTGCTAAAAAATGTGGAAATTGTGCAAATATTAAGGTATTACTATTATTTTTTAAGCGAGAGTAGATAAATTGCATTGAAATTTAAAATGTCAATACTTTGGATCATAAATCATTCAGAACTAACCCTAGATAAAGAAGTCTTTTTCAGAGCCTATGAAAAAGTGATAAAGTATGAATCAAGGATTGTGCAGGGTTGAACACCGATAGAACAGAAGTGTTCTACACAGCCTGTGAGAATGATTGACTTTCATTATAACAAGGTGCACAGTACATCAGTGAGGCGATTGATAGCAGGAAGCAGGTTTACGTTATACGAGGTTCTAACCAGAAATTCCAGGAATGTGAAGAAAAAAAATAATAAATTATTCTTACAACTTATTCCCTACCATTCCTTTCAAAATACTCTCCCACCGCATGAAAACACCGAATCTAGCGACCATGACTGGAAGCAGTGACGGAAATCTTCGTGTGTTAATGTGTTCAACATTGCCTACGATTCCGTCTGGATCTCCTAAATCGTTTCAAACGACGCCCTTTGAGCTTCAGTTTCAACTTCGGTTTCAACAGGTAGAAGCTGCAAGGGGCGAGATCTAAGTAGTAGGGAGGGTGGAGAAGTACTGCCGTCTTTATTGAGGCTAGAAATTGACGCACAACAAATGACGTGTGAGTCGTTGCCGTCTTCATTGAAGTTAGAAACTGACGCACAACAATCGTTTGTGTCAGTTTCTAGCACTGACGTGTGAGTCATTGCATTGTCGTTGTTTAGGATCCACGAATTGTTGCGCCACTTGGCAGGCCGCTTGCGTCGAATGTTTTGTCTTAGTAGCCGAAGAGCATTGCAGTAAAATCGTTCATTACCTGTTTTACCTGATGGGAGAAATTCTTTGTACAAGATGTCACCAGCATCAAAAAAGCAAATCAACATCGATTTGACGTTGCTTCGAAGTTGCCGTGCTTTTTTCTGTCGTGGTGACGATGGCGCTTTCCAGCGATGATTGCTGCTTTGTTTCGGGATCATATCCGTTCACCCATGACTCGTCGCCAGTAATGATTCTGGCACTGAAGTTTGCATTCCTTTCGGCAGTTTCTTTCAGCTCTGTGCACTCATAAATACGGTGCCGTTTTTGTTCAATGCTGAGTAACCTTGGCACAAACTTTGCAGCAATACGCCGCATGTACGACAAGCCGACAATATTACAAATGGCATGAATTGTTCTATTTCGGTCTTGTTGGATAGCATCACGCACTATTGCCATATTTTGTGGCGTGTTTTTGTACCACCCATAAGTTTGCGTCTGGCCTAAAGCATTCGCATCAAACGCTTGTTTAAGGATTTTCAGAGTTTTCGCTGTCGTTTTACCAATTTTGAAACAGAATTTGATGCACGCTCTTTGCTTTTTCACATCAGATATTGTAGTGTTGCAGAATAACTCAAACACAACTCAACAAATATAAACATTTTGTGTTTGTATTTGTCACCATTTGTCACCTGGCAAACTACCGTTTGACAGACTGATTTAGTATAGACGTAACTCACACCAACTAGTGCTATAGAGCTGTACTATCATCCCTTCGTGCACCACATTCAAATTCCGGGAAGTTCTGGGTAGCACCCCGTGTATATACATAAATTTTTACAATGCATTTGACACGATGGACCATACGCTCTTAATACAAAAGCTCTATGCCTTCGACTTCTGTGGCACTTTCCTAGTTTTCTTATTATCATATCTGTCTTGGCGGATTTGCTCTCTTCCATAACAGCTATTGCTTCTTCATTGCTGCTTCATTCGCAGCTACTTCTGGTGTTATACTGGTGTCAAATCTTGGACCACTTCTCTTTAATATCTATATAAATGACTTGTTACCGTTATTATACTGTAATACCTTGACATATGCGAATGATAGGAAGATATTCTCGAATGTTGACTGGCTCGTGCTATCTACAAGAAAATTTAAATATTATTAACAATGATTCTATCTCATGATTCTACTGAATGCGGGTAAATGTTGCGTTGTGCCCAATATTAACTCTGATACTGTAATCAAGTTTGACTGTAACATTGATAACGAGCCATCGAAAAAATTCATAATTGGAGTAGACTGTGAAATTGTATTGATACTTTAACCACTTCCACATAATGACATTTATTATTTGACATTGAAACTATAAGTTTGTGTCAAATTTTTCAAAACTCTTATTAAGAAAATTGTTTGTGTTTAGATGTAAATGACAACATTTTCAACAACTTCTGTAGCTATATGTAAATTTTGATTATGATTTCAATATTAAATAAATTATTTGTTTTCTTTTTTGTTACACTATCATTTCAATGCCATAACCTTTTTCTACAATGAAACCAAATGAAACTGTCAAGCATCAAGTAATGTGTCATTATGTGTAAGTTAATAAAGTATCAACCCAATTTCACAGTCTACTCCAATTATGAATTTTTTCGATGGCTCGTTACAACATGAGGTAACTTGAAACTTACTAATATCATATTTTTGACACAGTAGTATACCAGTGCACATGCATCATTGATCAAACTACTCAGCGTCGCCAAATATCTCGACTGTCCCTCGTCTGTATATTTTGTGATATTTCTTCTTATTATTTTTTCTATTTTATTTTATTCAATTGATTTTTATTTATATAAAGTTATTAACCACTGTTGATTTGCATTGAATTTTGTAATTTTTGTTCTATTAATGGTGTGCGACTATTAGATACTGAAGATTATTATTATGACTTATAATTAAATTTAAGCGGAATATTTAAATTTAAATTTAAATGAAAGTCGCTTATTATTTATTATAATTATTTAGGGTTTATTAACATTTTTCAAAGTCAAGTCATGTATTATTTAAACTACACTTTTTAGAGCAACTTCAGAGAAAAAAATCGCTAGTCAAAATTATAATAATAAAATTAAAAATAGCAAATAAGGTGAAATGAGGTAACCAATTAAATAAAAGTAAGAATTACATTGGTCCGCGACGTTTCTAAGGTCATGGTTTTGTTAGGTGACTTATTACCATTTTTGCATGCTGAATTCAGAATAATGTGCAATTTTTCGATCAGGTCAAGCCTCCATTCTATTGTAAAAAAATAGTATTAATTTTTTAACAACAGAAATTAAAGGAAATTTCGCAATTAGTGGCAACGCCGCGCGAACAATGTGCTATGAGCAATTGTTTTTATTCTCTCGGTGCACAAACGGCGTCAGTCGTTCTTAAGTTATCTGAGCGGTAGTACGTATATTTTGATTTGAGTGCGAACGTTAGTATTTTCATAATAAACAGAAAAATATGTAAAAATGACCCAAAGAGGTTTAGATACATATATGGACAAATCACTTTAGCTAATCGTAAATCAAGCTTCACGAATTTTGTGAAAAAATTGTACCTAGTCTACTTTGGAATCAAACTCGGTGATCAAGACAAGCCACATATGCTGCAAAACATGCGTAAAAGGTTTGCGACGTTGGAGCACCAAGAAAGAAAAAAGCCTACCTTTTGGTATATCGATGATTTGGCGGGAAAGGATAGATCATACTACTGATTGTTATTTTTGTATGACTAATCTACGAGGTAAGAATTTATAAAATTTCCAAACATCAGTGATGCCAAACCGAAAGCTGGAATTTTTGACGGTTCTCAAATCCGAGAACTGATGAAGGACCAGGAATTTGAGTAGAATATGAAAGGTAAAAAAATGCATGGTTAGCATTTAAATACATTGTCCAAAACTTTTTGGGAAACTACAGAAGTCAAGAGTATCAACGAGTGGTGAAGACCTGTTACAAAGCTTTCAGTCTCTCGGTGCATGCATCAGTCAGTAAAAATGCATTTATTAATTTCGCATTTGGATTATTTTCCAGAAAATTGTGGGGATTTTAGCAAAGAGCAAGGCGAACGCTTTCACCGGACATTCATCCAATGAAGGAGAGAAATATGCTGGCAGACTACTGCTGATGCCTAAAAAGGGATGTTCAAGACGTCAAGCATGCACGAAAATCTTTGAAAAAACCTTTCCTGCCACAATAATTTTTTGTACACCATTGTTATATCACTATAACCTCACTTTAAATAAATACATTTTTAATTTGTGTTTGTTAAATTAAATTTGTACGAAATATTTAGTGTCACATAGTTACATAGTTCAGCTTCAAATTTTTTCAAAATATACGTATACTAAAAAAACTTGATAATAAAATGAAATACACTTTTGAAATCAGCACATAGCACTTACCCAAAAACTTTGACTTCAGACAAAAACAATTAAAACTCAGACTAGTGTTATTGGAATTGAAGGCTATAATAGAAAATATAAAAATAATAAACTGAACTACTGTGCCTATATGTTAAGGATAGGACTAGAAAAAGAACATGTTAAGAAATATTTGAAGGCGAAAAGTTAAGTAAGAGAAGGAAAAGGCTACTTAGTAAGTCGTAGATAATGCAATTATTGGAATTTGAAAGAAAGTCACAGGAGAATATTATATTTAATAAAAATATTACATTGAAATGATGAATATGGGAAGAAGAAAGGAAAAATAAAGATACGATATTATTAATCTGATATGAGGAACAATTCAAAGGAAAACAAGAAGTCTGCAAGTTCGAAATTTATTGTTTGTTAGATTGATTCTAATTAACTGAATTACTTACCTTTTAACTTGACTCCTGGTTTTAGTTTCGGTTCGTCGGCTCAAGACTACAATATCTTCGTTTAAATATAGTTTCAATTTTTTCAATTTGTCAAATGAATTACTATTATTATTAACTAATCTTTAGCAATTGAATACGGTTACTCAATAAATGTGTGAAAATTTGGAACATCAATTTTAAAGATGGCATCGTATTGTAAAATACTTGTCTTTCTGCGGGTTCTAAATAAAACAAACGATAAAATAGACACACACTATATTAACAATAAAAACGAATAACAATTTAAAACTAATTACTAACAATAAGCACATTTATGTATTTATATTTATGTAAGTTCACTCGGCGATGATTTGGTATGGAATGAATTCAAATCCCTGTCCTCTGCTATTTATAATTATTATAAATATTAAGGGTGAAAACTACTTTTATATTCGATAATCGCCTAGACTTTTCATGTCTTACGCATTTACATTTTCTGGACGGATCTGGACGTAGGAGATTATCGATGACTCATCACAGTATCCATCAGAAGTGGACGTGGAATTAATTGAATTTTATTATAAAAATGGGGAATCGCTTGCAACTACGGCAAGACATTTGCGCACTCTATTTGGGAGAAATAACGCACCAACGAAAAACACTACAAAAAGGTAATGAAAAAAGACAAATTTTGGAGACTAACAAAGTAGTTATTCGTTATCGTATTATTTTTACTAATCTGACAACTTTTAGGATTTTAGTGAAATTCGAAGCAATGGCATCTGTGGCAGACGGAAGATCAACTATTTGAGAACGTCAGAGCTTGTCAATTTGACGAGTGTGGTGGTCGGATGATGCACATTTAAGATCAATCCGTCTATGAAACATTGGGGAACAGAAAATCCACATCCAGCAATTGTTCGTCCAGTTCACCCCAAACGACTGACTGTTTGATGTGTTATCTCGTTTGCAGGAATTATCGGTCCTGTGGTTTTCAATGGAACTGTTACTTCGCAAAAATATTGTGAAATGCTTGACGAGTCTTCTTTTCCCGTGGCTCATGGATTAGATATGGTGGAGAATGTATAGTTTATATACGATGGAGCTCGTCTACATCGTACGGCACCAGTTTTCCAGTTGTTAGAAGAAGATTTCGCCAAGAGAATCATCGCTCTTGACGCTTCAGAGTTTACAGACGGGGAGATACCATGGTCACCACATAGTCCTGACCTAAATCCTTGCGACATTTACTTGTGGGGGATCATTAAAAGATCCCCACAAAATCGATTTATCCCGATTCTTCACAAACCATGAATGACCTTGAAATGGTGATTACGGCGGCGAATAGAAACAATTCCGCAGACCACATTTCAGGCAGTTTGGGGAGAATTTGAAGAAAGGTTACGACATCTCATTTTTTATAAAGGCTCTCATTTCGAAAACCTGATTTATTAAACCGCAGATGTTGTTGTTTAATTGCACTAATAAATCCTTTTTGTAATTTAATGTTTTGTATTTTTAACATGAATTCACAAACCGCCGCTTTAAATAGCCATCCCTGCATGAACTATAAAAATGTTTTGCATGATTTCCATGTATATCCAATGTTTTCGAAATAAGTTCTAATGTAATTTTAATTATAGCTAGTTATGCATTGAAGTTCGATCTCTACTTTCATTAATTATGTTTTTCCTTAGTATTTGCTTAATTCACAAAATAAAAATATTAAATTAATCGCTATAAAGATAATTTTTGTATGAATGTACGAGTGTTTATGTAATTACATCATAACACATTCAAAGCAGACGACCTACAACAATATTCTGACTGAAGATTTCTTTCATTATTATGTAAAGTATGTGGTAATTGTGTTTTGAAGGATTTTTATCATACTAAATGTGCCTTAATCATAAACATACAAACAAGCTTCATTATTCAATGCAATTACTTGCGAAAATAGCATGGAATGTGTCTATATCTTAAACGTTCTGTTATGTTTATTAATGCAATGAATAAAGTTCGACAAAATATTTATTTCAATTTTTTTAAGAAATATTTTAAACTAATCTAATAATTGGAATTTTAGTTATTTAATGGAAATTTAGTTATTATTTTCAACAGTAAAATTTTCGGAATATATCATATAAATAATAATAACAAAATTCATTAAAAAGTATCCTACCTATTTTGTGCCTATACTAAACCATTGATGTGTTCTGCCAACTTATCTCAAGGTTGCTGTTTTCTCGAAGGTAATTTTTTTTAGCAGCGCCACCGCCTTTTGTGTTACCTACATACAGTAGTTGATGATATTAAACCGGAATAAATACAGCATTTCTTATTTTAGTGTTAAATACAAAAATCACCGAATTTTAAGAGCGTTTATTGATTTGAAAATATATAAAAAACCAGGCAAACTCGGGCATGTTTCGCAGTGGTTCAATCTGATATGAAATTAATGGAAATGCGTTGCTGTGGCTATGTGGAATGAAAGGAAAGAAGAAAAAAGGTTTTTCACAAAAAAAATTTTATTGTAAAGCTAGTGAACTTACTACATTTTTGTTTGTCCGTTTTCTACAAAAACATAAAGATCAGACGGTTTTCCGACTCTGCGACGTTTTATTGATAGTCAACGCAAGGCATATTAAAAATTGAATTTGAAACGTCGGTCAGAATGAGTGGTATTCGTGGAAATAGTACGTCTTCACCTTTATGAGGTTCAATCAGAATTGTTGCTTCAATTAAATTCTTTTTTTTTTATCTACTAATAGTGTATTTTGTACTTTGTCCAGTTTTTCGATTTGAACGAAATTGCATGAGGTATTGTATTGAATATATTCGGTGTGAATTCGTTGATACGAAGCTCGCTCATTCAGATATTGCAACTGCATATAAGAAAATTTATTCAAGATTAAATCAAAGTTATTTTACTTTTTATCATTAAGATTTCATAACAATATGATAGTGTCAATAGAGTATATGATTAGCAAATGTCAACTTGAAATAAAAAAGTACTGCCAAATCAAGTATTTGTAAAATTTTTGCGCTACTCATGTCTACTTATTTCACCAGTGCGGGAAGACTTTTGTCGCGCCGTGTTAAAAGAAATTCATTTTACTATTAAAACACTCGCGTATTTGAATTCAAGGTAGTGTCAAAATTGCAAGTCAATTTTTGAGTTTTGTGAGCGCAAACATACGCCCGTTGAATTTATATATATATGTAGATAATTATTTCGTTACCTTTGTATGTTATGGTAAATTAAATTTGTTGGCGATTTAAGGTCTGGTTTTACTTTAAAATATATATATTTAAAACAACTCTACATGTTTCGGCAAATGATGCCTTTATCAAGGAATATAAAATATAAATGACAGTATATTAACTCAAATGTATGACATTAATATACTGTCATTTATATTTTACATTCCTTGATAAAGGCATCATTTGCCGAAACATGTAGGGTTGTTTTAAATATATATATTTTAAATTACAACCAGACCTTAAATCGCCAACAAATTGAATTTACTATATATATGTATATATATATACAGATAGTAATATTAATTATAATGTAAAGTGGTAAAAGAAAATGGTAGCATATTGTAAAAATTATAAAAAATTGTAAATTTGAAATGTACCGATGTTATTGAATTTTACTTACAGATAATCTACATTCATTTAAATGAGGCCTTAATTAAAGTGACGTAACTATTATTAAATATCTATTAAGTAATGAAGGAAAAAAGGAATAAAAGCAAGTTTAGAAAAGAATGCTACAAATTGTGCAATTGAGCGAATCATAATAGCTGCGTCTGTAAGTGATGCAATGGTTTCAGGATTTAAAAGTCGAGCCGCCATGACTTTTAAATACTAAAACCAGAGATTGTAACAAAAGGGGCGGGATGCAATTAAATTGCAAAATTTTACAGGGCCTGGATGCAATTAAATTGCAAAATTTCACTATTAATACATAAAAACACTATTAATTAAAACTTTTCTTACTTTGTTGTGATTACGTGGAATTATGTCAATGCAGCTTGTACGCAACGCACGAGTCGAATTACCCAAGCTAGCAGCGTGGTGCTCTTAACTGGCGACGGTTCGTTAATGGTCGTTCTGGACGCCTTCGCTTCTTACTTTCGAGATCGCGCAGCTGGTCTTCGCCGAATAGCATTAATTGGGTAATACCCAGCAATAAGTTGACAATAAACATATCCGAAAGATGACGTAACAAATACAGAAACGCAATACTGATCGGAAATACTTGATTTTGAATATAACGAAATTGTGCGAACTTGTGAAAAATGAAACTAAAACACTAAAAAAGAAACGCTTTTCGAGTGTAACAAAAGGTCGTCTTCTTCATTAAAGAAAAAAACTAAAAAGACAATCTAAAATTTTCTTTATATGTACTTTAATGAATTGAAGAAACACCGACTGTCCATGAAAAAAAGTGACAATAAAAAGTGAAAATATTAAACACCCAAAGGCTAAATATAACATTATTTTATTTTTTTTTAATTTTTATTATATACACACTTAAGCAACTTCTAAATGAAAAACATATAACCATAAAAGAAACTACGCCTGGAAAAAAGGCTCTAACTTTTCTTATGAACCTCGTATTAATTTTTGTACATTTTCACTGGTCATCGTTTGACTCCAAATTCATTTAAAATTTTGTGTCGTCTTAAATTTACGTTTAATAATTGCCCAACAGTTTTCGATGGGACGTAATTCCGCATAATTTGGAAGATTGGCTATTTTGAATATAATTTCGAGATTACTACCTGAATACAAGTCTAGAGTAGCTTTAATATAATGGGCTTTCGAATAAATCGGGCCAAAACATTACTGAGTTATTGTAACTATGAATTAATGGTTGAAGTTTCCATACATAAAACAAAAAAGTGCTTTAAGTTCTGTAACGATAGTTCCACTTGCTGCTCCTTAAAAAGATAAACGTCTAGTTAACACACTGAATAAACTAACGTTTTATTAATACATTATCAACTGCAATAATTAGGTTTTCTTTAACAATTAATTTTTCTTGTTTACTCCATTATCTTTTTAACATCAAATGTAAAGGGATTAAAGTGAATTGTTTTGTATAGACTCTTTCTATTGCTGCTGCTCCCACTTACGACATTTGCACTTTATATAAATACTTAAAATATGCTACTTGTTCTATGACTTAAGATAATATTTCCTTCTATTTGCCAATACAGTCGAAGATTTTGTTCTCTTTATAATGTTTTTCTTTTTTGCTTTACATTTGGGATTGACTCCCCAAAGTTTAATTTGATCCATTTTATGTAACAAATAATGAAATAAAATAAAAAATATATTTTTTTAGATCAAAATTATTGTTAGAGGGTTTTTCTTGTAAGGTGTTTTTTTACCAAAATTTTTTTATAGAATATGCAATTGACTTTGTATAGGATAAATCGTTGTAGTAGTAATATTTGTCTCTTTTCGGCAAGCCCCAATCAGATAAATAAATGGAACGCGTGTGGTCTAAAACCCTTTATTTCTGTTCCGACCTAAAACAAAATAAACAGAAAAGGAAAAAGAAAAATGTTAGGACATATTGTATAACCTAGGTAGAATTTTACAAGGGCAATAATGTGGAATTACAACAGTTTTAAACATGGATACATAAGAAGAATAGGTAAAACATTATTAAAGCGAATAAACTTATCTTGCATATGACTGTATATTTTAACATTGACGGATCTTTGTCAATAAATAATATGTAAATATAATTATCATTTTTAAAGTTTTAATGCTTTGGAATGCATTTAAAAGGCAAGGACATTGTCAGTAAAATATTTAAAAAGAATACATTTTTTACTTTTTTCTCTACCATAAATACACGACATTGTACAAGGTCATTGAAATTAAACTAATTCTCTGAAAAATAAGTTTGTCATAAATTATCCTTTGTATGTAAATAATTTCATAATTTAAAGCTTTCATTTAAAAAAAATGGAAATCGGGAAGCGACGAAATTTGAAAAATAAAGAAAATGTTTAAAAATATATTTCGAGATTCAAATATCTGCAGCATTTATTTAAACGGATTTTACATAAAAGAAATATTTGCATGTATTTGAACGAAATTGATATAAATTCTTTGTTAATTTTTCTATAAGTCTATTCGTTCAAAAATAACCTTTAAAGTTACAGCCGTTTTTAAAGTTGTTAATGTTCCTGAACTACGGCCATTCATCTCACAATTTATGTTATAACAAGTTTATACAAAAACTTAAATTTTATATCGTGGAAATTAATCAGTTACAATCTTGAAATAGACTGATATCTCTAAAATTATTGTCACACCTAAAATAATTTCGTTAACTTTGAGAAGTTCCAGAGGTAATAGACGTAAACTTAGAATGTTATTTCAACCGTCGGCGTCTGCAATTGTAGAAGAATTCTTGAACGGTAAGTTAAAATATGTAAATAGTTGTAGACATAATAAATATAATATAAATAAGTAACACATCTCTTTTTTATTCTAAACTTTACAACTGGGTTAAACCGTATTTTTCAACTAGACAGCATAGATTTATATGGTTAGGCGCTTCATGGTGGCCAGTCTGACTGAATTTACCCAGCTTCTTAGTTATTGTCCGGACAAGCGTCAACAGGTAGATATCGTTTATACATATTTTGCTAAGACTTTTGGCACTATCAGTTACTCTTTTTTGGTTGTCAAGATGTTATCCCTTTTTTTTGGGTTCAGAAGTAGTTGACTTGATCAATTTTTACTTAAACAACCAAACTTGCTATGCGCCATATAATGGCTTTAGGCAAATTCCTTCACAGGGTCTTCTGATGTGGCACAAGTCTCCAATTTCGGACCTCTTTTATCCAATACTTTTTATAATTATTTAGCGTCTGTGATGCATTGCGATATTCTTAGCTTACATAGATGATCTGAAAATATGATTTTCGTTAATTGGCTTCTCGAGAAGATGTGCCCAACAGTAAATTTTTAGACTAACTTATTAATAACCAAATTGTTTCTCCATCTGTGCTTTTCCTCGTGTCTTTTAGTATGCTAACTTATAATTCGCTTTTCGCAAATGCATTATTTATTTTGCTTGAACCAATGTATACTACAAGGCACCACTTACTTAATATGTATGATGAAGTATTTTCATGAATAGAACACTTAAAAGCACCATTCCAGTTTGGATGATATTCTGAGTGATTCTGAGGATGGAAACATATTATTTCTCCAGGACGAATATAGTTCAAATTTTTTTGTTGAAGGAGCCCAAGAGAAGAAGAGAAGCATTATGGGCAAAAAGAATTAATGCGGAATTTTAAATACAATTCATGAATAAATTGTTTATTTAATTATAAGATATATTCTTTAGTTCATTGTAAATAAAATGGTGGTTTTTTTATTAGTGTTTTGCATTTTTATGCATTTTATGTATTTCTGTAAAAAAGAAACTGCATGGAGGAAAATGGAGATCATCTTTGGACTAGAAAACATAGTATTTTCCAAAAACATCCCATGCAGCTGAAAAAAATATTTTTTGCACACCTACGTTATCAGTACGTAACAACCAGCAATTATTTTTAGACATGTATCGATATGCTATGAAAATGTTAACAGCATTCTTATATTGGTAAACAACAGTTCGCATCATTATCAGAAATAGCAGCTCTGAGGATGTCCTTAGTAACAGCGGTAGAAAGAATATCTTTCCAATCCGGGAGCAGACAAAAAATTATGGACAACATGACGGAAATCTACAAGTCAGATTAATTTTGGTTATGTGTGAGAAGAGAATTTAAAGCCTGGTATTTCGATCGTTTATCTTGTTCGCATTTATATTTTTCACAAACATTATATATTTATACGTTCGATATTCGAAACGATGCTCTCTGATTCAAGATTCAATAGAGACCTTCCACCAAGAAACTCTTAATGAAAGTTATTTGTCAATATACCAAGTAAACTACGAGTATAACATATTGATCTTTACTAAGATCGAGTCCGCAAATGCAATAGTATATGCATGTTAGAAACATATTTCTATTCGCAAAACTTAATACACAACGCATATAAAAAAAAATGGTCTTTCACGATAACAGACGAGACACGTGATAAATAGTTACAAAACAGGGTTGACAAATCTACATTGCTTTGAGTCAGCTGTTGTTAGTAAATAATATAGGAGGTTAGGTTTATGTCATTTTAGAATATTTACAACTTATAATATGCTTTATGTTGTTATAATATACAGCGTATTCCACGAGAGCCGTTCGTTAGAAGTTTTCGTGGTTAGAAAAAACTTAGAATTCTGAAATTTTGGGTTCCAGGGTTATTCAAGATTCTCTTTCATTTTAAAATATTTTCAAGATCATGCTACTTCCGGTTATACCGGAAGTCGCCATTAACTTCCTTATTTTAAATGGAAAATCCGGTATATTATTTCATTTTTGGATTCCTGAGAAAATTTCATAGTGGGTTTTCATTAGGTTTCCCTATACTTATTTTCAATTTTTTCTTAAATATTTTGATTTTTTTGAAAATTTTGATAGATGTAGCCCTGTTTTGAGCATTGCGCCCTTTAACCAATTTCGATTGGTGGAAAGCGCTTCTGGGGTAGACGGAAGCACAGGAATGATACTTTCTAATGCCATATTGACAACTGATTTATCGCATACAGGGTATCCAAAATTTAATAACCAATTACATCATTTTAAAAGTTGAAAAAGTTCGTTTTTCGAAATACGACACCCTGTATTTTACTAGATGGTCGGATGCAGAATTTGAGTCCAGACGAACTTCGGAGATCTGTTTCGCGAGGAGTATATGACAGAGTTATTCAGTGCTTGAACCAAAATGGAGGTCATATAGAACAATTATTGTAATTTTACATTCTCTTATTATTTTTTGTCATTATGTTCCAATTTTTTGTTTTTATTTTATATTTCGTTCTAAATGTTATGTACTAATGTCATGTTCTAATTAAAGTAAATTTTTTACCGTTTCATTGATGTTTATTTGGCTACGAAAGGCAAGCGATGTTTCGGTTTCTGCCAAAAAAACACATTAAAATAGAAAATATGTATTAACAAGAAAACCACTGGAAATAGGTTTAGGGAATGTTATAGCAAATCGATGCAGAATCAAATTCTGCATCCGACCATCTAATAAAATACAGGGTGTCCCATTTGAAAAAACGAACTTTTTCAACTTTTAAAATGATGTAATTGGTCATTAAATTTTGGATACCCTGTATGCGATAAATCAGTTGTCAATATGGCATTCGAAAGTATCATTCCTGTGCTTCCGTCTACCCCAGATGCGCTTTCCACCAATCAAAATTGGTTAAAGGGCGCAATGCTCAAAACAGGGCTACATCTGTCAAAATTTTCAAGAAAATATTTTAAAATGAAAGAGAATCTTGAATAACCCTGGAACCCAAAATTTCAGAATTCTAAGTTTTTTCTAACCACGAAAACTTCTAACGAACGGCTCTCGTGGAATACCCTGTATACAAACAAAATAAAAATGTGTATGTGAATTTATTTATTTTGGACTACATATACAATAATAATATACAGAAAATCAAAATACATAGAGATTAAGGGCTTGTAACATTGTGATAAACATATGATATAAATAAAAAGAAGACAATATTAATATGAAATACTAATTTTATTAAACATTTATGCTGTCAGAATCAGAATCAGAATTACTTTCATTGATTATAAATGGCAATATGTCTTGCCTTTCAAAACCCAATGAATATAATTTTTATTGAATATCGCTTTTATTTTTAATAGTACTATGATGATTGCATTATCAAGCAATTGTGGAGGGTTCTTCTAAATTCACAAGAAGTGGATGTTCAAACCAGCATAAGAAATTGTTCCTGTTCCTGTCACCGTGGTGGCCCAGATGCTGTCTATTTGTTATAAATATTAATTTAGCTTCAGGAATAAATCCATTAGAATTGCGTGCATGTAATACAATGTCCCTATAACAAGATAAATACAAAATAGAAATAAAACTATGGTTCAAATCTTCATTTTTTAATATTTAATCGTAACACGACAATTGTTTCGCCAGTACAGTAGCTTAGTTTGTAACGTGCACTTTAGCTGTAAGTACCTGAGGAAACCACTGTGCTGGCGAAATAATTGTGATATGATTAAATATTAAAACTGAATATTTGAACCGTAGTTTTATTTCTATTTTAAATTATGGATCTACATCAAGTAAAAGCCGAATCAATTCAGTTAAGATAAATACACTTTACGTACTAATAATATTCTGTTAGTAATAGATTGTACCTTTTACCACCCTCTTATGTAGCTTTTACTGTTTATATTGACTCATTTTGTAAAGATTTGCAAATAGTTCCATCTTGGAAAACCTAGGTTTAATCGAAGAAACCAAACAATAAATGCTCATGTTTCATATGAACATATTATTGCAAGAACGTAACACGTTTTAATACATTATGTGGGAATTCCATTAATGCTCGATTTACATCATCCTTCTTGTAATGAAAACCTATTCCATGCAATATTCTCCATAAAGATGTATTATCAACAGAAAAAAGTTCCTTTTTGTTGAGTAATATGTTGTAATATGCTGTTCTGTAATTAAATGAAATATTTATTTTATAAATATAAGTACTAAATTACTTTAAACTTCTGTTTTTATACATGTCATAAACTATGTTTCTAATTACATATTGATTAAAATCATCAATATCTATGACAGGCTTTTTCTTTAGTCCGTTTTCGCTTTGGACTAGATGGTTTAACCCCCATTTTTGACACAAGCAGAGAGCGGGAGTAATGGCCCCTTAATTATTATAGGGTTCTATTTCGAAATATTAATGATCGAATGATTTCTTTCGCTTGTTTTCCTAACGGTCTAGGAATGATTTAGTTGCGAAAGTAACTGATCCTATATATAATATCGATTTATAAATAAAATGAAATAGGTAGGAATTTCTAAATATGAAATTGTAAACAACTTATTTGAATGACATTTGACGGAATTTAAGCCCGCAACCATGCCCAGTTACGGTAACATAATATATTCACTTAATATAGAGAAATACTAGGATTATTAGGTATTATTGTAATTTGTTCCGAAGTAACTGTTTATCACGTGTCTCGTCTGTTATCGTGAAAGACCTATACCAAATTCGCATTGGAGACGATCAACGTACGAATAAGTGTTACCTTGTCTTCATCAGCGTACAAGTGAAATGGCACAAATGGTTTGAATAGGCTCGCCGCATATGCCAAATTTGTGCAACACATAGCCATAAAAGAATGTGTTCAGTAGATGCAATGAGATATTCTTCCATGGGCATGTATCGTAAAACATTGGCATAAACTGTCTTTAGGGACCTGGGTGTACAATATTCAGAAATGTCTTTTAGGTGACAATTGCAGACCGTCTGTACATCCTATTGCAAAGCTCTGGGTTTCATTATACGCGTTTCTACCAAGCTTAATAACATGAAATTTCTTAAAGTGTAGTATTTCGCTTTTGTTGTCAGCAAAATGGATTATGCAGCTATTGTTTGGTATTTATTCTGTGCCTTCCATAGATTACTTTTAGATAGAATGCAACGAAGATTTCGAAAATTTTCCTCTTTTAAAATCGATGCAGCTACACAATATATCTTCGCTCTCGGACAGAAGGCAGTGCCAAAATGTTACCTTCCTGTTGAAACTTTTAAATAATAAAATCGATTGCCCGTTCCTTCTGTCAAGAATTTTCCTACACGTGCCGAGTCTTAATGCAAGATTAAACTGCATCGCTCATGTGCCTACAGCGATGATCAATATGTTGCAGCGTTCCCTTGTTAATATTATGACTACTACTGCTAATAGATTTTTTAAGATTTCTTTTTCTCTCCTTAGGTTACTTAATTTGTTTTATTACTTTACTGAACTTATTTAGTTTTTGTTTTAGTTTAAAAATGTGATTAATCTTTTATTTATTTATTGCTTATAGAACTTATAATGTTGAATTGTTTGTCATTTTAATATTGTAATTATTACATTTATGTTCTGTAATTGAGGACTACCTATTGAGCATGAAAGACTATTACTATTCCTATTGTGATTACTCATCCAACAATACGTCACGTAAAATACCTCTTGCGCGTTCACGGCTAATCTAGAAACAGAAAGACCGAGACTAAGAAAAATCGAGACGGTCGGCGGCCCATATATATAAGCCGTCGAAGAAGGGATTTGGATACCATTCGATTCCGAATTATCGCAGAGCGTACTTACATAAATATAAATAACGAGCCATCAAAAAATTCATAATTGGAGTAGACTGTGAAATTGGGTTGGTACTTTAACCACTTTCACATAATGACACATTACTTGATGATTGACAGTTTCATTTGGTTTCATTGTAAAAAAAAGGTAAATGTCATTATGTGGAAGTGGTTAAAGTATCAACCCAATTTCACAGTCTACTCCAATTATGAATTTTTTCGATGGCTCGTTACATAAATGTGCTTATTGTTAGTAATTAGTTTTTATATTGTTATTCGTTTTATTATTAATATAGTGTGTGTCTAAAGTTACCGTTAGTTTTATTAAGAACCCGAAAAGACAA
Organism: Melolontha melolontha; assembly: GCA_935421215.2. NCBI lineage: Eukaryota > Metazoa > Arthropoda > Insecta > Coleoptera > Scarabaeidae > Melolontha > Melolontha melolontha. The sequence continues at coordinate 157,340,445 of OW285237.1, read as the reverse complement.
ACTTTACACTATTATTGCGTATGCTAATCAGGGTAAGGTAGCCTCAAACACGCATCTATATATTTATTGGCTTCGATGTGAATTTGATATGCGTCGTACGCACTCAGTAGTTACTTGTCGTAGTTACTTGTCAATACTCAAACTAAGACCTAGGAACTCATAGTTGTATCGGTAATCAAGCATAGTCCTGATTGAATATGTAATAATCTGTCAATCTTCTAAAAGCTAAAATCCTTAATCGTAGAATGTAATGTGAATAGGCTTTTAAGACCATTGCTATTCTCGTTATTTATTAACCTTCCAGAAGTCAGATTAACGTTTGCTGTCGACGTAAAAATCTTCGCAAATATAGCCTCTATGAATCTTCAAAGAAACCTGAAGTCAATATCTAAACAGGTGTTCCATAAATAGGCTGGATTTAAGTCTTTACTGTTGGGAATGGTTTCTGATACCTAACCAACCTTAAGTGAATCTTCTGGCGAACACAATAATATTCTGAATATTCAGACATTTTAGAAAAATAAAACGTCATACGCACAATTTTGCTTTTAATTTTTCTATTTTATTTTTTCTACCATGGGCGCAGTAGATGACATGACATTTCATTTTTCCAAATTGTGTTAAACATTCAGAATATTATTAGAACAATGAATAAATTAAAAAGTGGCAAGTCGCGAGTTTCTTTAAATATTTTGTTGGTTATTAGAAATAAAGAACTTTACTTCTGAACCTAGTTAACAATTAAAGTAAATATTAGAAGTATATTCGAAAGAAAAAGCAATTCTTCCTCATTGAAACTAAGTTTACTAGATTTAAATATTATAAATAAATATACATATACGGAAACTTTTATTATGTACATATTTACTTATAAACTTTTAACGAAATTAAATATTTCTTTTATATTGGCAAAATAGTAATAAAAATGTTTATTAACTTATCCTTTGAAATATGAGTAGGTAGCCATTTTCTTTACTAAACAAATTATATGAACGAAACCATATGCATGTACATAATAGAGTGAGTGCATTATTTTTTACACTAGCGGATAAACAATAAAAAAAAGTAATGAAACCGCAAAATATTCTATTACAATACAATACATTGTGTACATTCAATTACGCGGAAATATCAAATACATGAAAACCCGTTTTTCAAACACATACCTTCGCGACTTCTATATTATAGAGTGGTATACGATACTGTATTATGGAATATATGGTAAAGAGAAGACATCACGGTGTACGGTTGTATTAGCTTAAGTGTACATATACACCTGTACGCGCCTTACCTACACGAGAACTGACCAATTATGAATAAGTGGGAGTGGCCAAGAAAAGTTCATCTTGTAGTCTTAAATTTTTAGTTATATCGCGATAATATGTTAAGATCTGTGAAATGTAAGAAGTATTTATCGGTTTAGTGTGAAATAATAACAAATAATATATAATAAACGTTCAATTTACGAAATACTAAACAGGAGTGTTTATTAAATGAGTATATAACCGGCGAATGATTGACGTTTGAAATCGTTTTTCGGAAAATTCGGAATCTATTTGATTTTTCTCGGCGGATAAAGGAAATATTTCTCTACTTTTAAATATCTAAATAATTTGATTGCATGAATGATCGTCGACAGGGAGCACGTGGTTTCATGCTGATGTTATTGTTTTGGATATAAGTTTACAAACATAAAACTCACCTGCCGTTAAGTGAAATAAAAGGTAAGTAAATAGGAAAAATGTGGTGATTTCAACGATAAAATAGGTTACAAACCCTAAATTTTTACATTACTTTTTAATAACTGTAACATATTAGACAGATGTATTATGGCGGAGCGAACCTACACTTAATTAGTTGCTTGTACAGATACTTAGACAGCGACGGGTAACGTCATATACGGACATACATATACATATGTATTAGATAGGCAGCAAGAATTAAGATAAAAGTCCTCTAAGTAGGTAATTACTAATTGATTTATCTACTATTAGCTTTTTATGATATTTAAAAGGGAACGAAAAACTTATTAATTTTTCTTGAAAAGCAGAAGGAATATACTTTTATTTTGTTGTTTTAAACTTTTTAAATTATATCGTGAATTCAGATTTAGTTTTATAGTTGCCCATAGAGATATGTGAATATATTTGAGATAATTTCTTAAATTATACAATAAGTTACAATAAAATTTACATTTTATAGGTTATATCTTATTTTAATAATCAACTGACGTGATCTTTACTTGATGAAACTCCATTGTAAAATTGAATACGAAAAACAATTATTTGATTTTCACAAATATTTTATTATGTTCGTAGTAATTGCTTCACCAACACTGTGACTTCTTTAGACTAATAAGTTACATAGGGCCATAAATTTGGAGTCATGACGTTTCCTTTTGAATTTGATGATTGATTCTGAAGTAGTTTGATGCGTTGAATACATATTCGTATTTTTCTCCATCACGTCCAGATTTTTCAGAATAGACATAGGAAAAAATTGTAAAAAAACACGTTTACTTAGAAAGAAAAAATATATTAAAAGTACCTACTTAATTCTAGAACTCAAAAACTATTGAAATTTGTTAAAACATTTAATTATATATTGCGTGAACATGTCACTTATCCGTCCATTTTTCCCCGAAGCTTCTGTTTTGAGATTTTCTCTTAAATTTTCGGTTTGGCCCATCCCGCCTCAGCAGCCAATAGTAGTCCACCAAGATGTTTGTATTCCACTTTCCCTGATATCTCTTTTCCATATCTTTCAAATCTTGACGAAACATTCACCTTGGTCTTCGGTAACGGGGTCTAAATTTTTCGGAAAATAGTCAACGTGCGAATTCAGGAAAAAAAGTTAAATGCTCATAGCACAGCCTATTAAGCCAAAATCTGCAATCATATTCGCTACTATTTCTATATAATCTGAGTTTTTATTGTCCTCTAAGAAAAGTTTCACTTTCAAAGCATGGTTCTAACTCAATTTCGCCGAGTTTTTCATCTTTCATTAATGTTCTTATATCAAGGTCAACAAAAATTCCATCTTTCAGTTTAGCGCCTGACGGTGATTTTATGCAGATATTTAAAATCTTCTCCTTCTTTATTTAAAGCCTTCACAAACTGTGTCACCATACCCACTACATAACCTCAAATTTCAAGTGCCAATTACTTCCACGAAAAAAATTAAATAACCAGAATTTCTTGCGCAGCTATTTTCCACCTTGAGAACTTTCGAAATATTCATACTTCATTAAAAAAAATTATCTACATCTGCGTTATCTGAGCATTACAATAGCACGAATTTGAGTTGAGTAAAGTACCCCATTACACAAATGGTGTTATAAAAAATTTCCAATATTTGATTAATCAAATGTTAAATTGTAAAATGTAAATTAAAATGAAAAATGCACAACAATAGATACTTAATTTAACTAAATAACAATTATTTCTGATAAATCTTAATTACACAATTTTTACAATTAGTAAAATTAATGGGAGATGAATGGAGTCACCTGATATGAATTCTTGTTAATGACATTTAAATTTTATTGGGAAATGTCTGCTATAACTTCTTGAATAGCAAGGCTCTCTTCCAAGAAGACTGAAATCTTGGTAGGAAGTGTTGAATGCACTTGTAGTAACTTTATTGTCAGTAATCTCTCCTCCAAGAATTTTTGAGGCTGTTTTTCTCTTGTTTTCAACTGAAGTATCAATGTAACTCTTACATACAGCATTAGAATGCCAACCACTATGGCGCTTTATTGCTAAATTTGTAACAGCACTGCACTTGTCGAATATTGGTATTCAGACCGCCCGCTACAAGGAACTGCTTTCGCACTATCAATTGAATGAAGTGTGATTTTTAAAGGATTTAAATTAATCGCTATTTTTTGAATATTTTCCTTTCCGAAGATTGTGCTCATTAGCCCATTTGTATCCCGTGTCCGTATAATACAGCTTGGTCTGAATCGAGGCACAATTATTCCAGTTAAGGGAATCTTGCGTATCTTCCTTTATTTTCTCCTCTCTCGTTGCTGGATGTCTCGACGCTGTAATTAATATTTCAATTATTTCTCGTCTGCTCCTCATCCGTGGACAAGTGCATTACAAAATGGCGCCCGAGAAGGAACTTTAGAAGACTTGCTGGGGATAGGCGTAAGCGTATCTCAAAGCCGTAGTCTTATGGACGGTGGGGTTAAATGGTAGAGATACCTATCGTATACGATTCATGCGTAGATAACAAAATAAATACAAAAATATGTTAAAAATAGATATACAATCTTCTTCAAAAAGTTAATAATTGTGTCTGCGGGGAATAAAGTTCTTTGATTTTTATGACCCTGTGTTTTCTTGAGCTTGTGGTAAATTAAGAAAACTCGCAATCCTCTTTGGCATTGCACTAAATGAACAGTATGATTAGGACGCAGAGAAAGGTTTTTTTGAATTACTTCAACCATGTTCACTTCTTCGGTACCTCCGACGGTAATAAAAAATTCTTGGGATACTTTTGGCTTTGTATTTGGTATGAAGATATGAAACAGCCGTCCCTCTCTATTCACATTTTCTAATTGAAGGTTAGTTACTTCATATACCCTGCAAGTACCTCCCAGTTCTCTGCTCTTTACGTATAAGAGGAATATGGACAATTTCATTCACAATTGAATAATACTGGTTCCATACAATCAATTTTCGCAAGTTATATAAGATGTCCTGTATAGTTGTGTTCAAATTTTAGGAGAGTAAAGTAGACTTCATTTCAAGTAACAAAAACGCAAAACATGTATATCCATTTTTATTTGTTTCAAAGTTACAGATCTATGAATGCGATTATCATATCATGAAAAAAAATGTAATCCTAAAGTCAATAAAAACTGATGTCCACCTCCTTGTTGAATGCAGGCTTATGCCCGTAAGTCAACAGAAATACTTATCCGAATTTCATACTTGTTTTGTCGGATTTGCTCGGCAGCCAGGTGAATACGATCTCTTCTCTTGTGTTCGAAATTTGCGCTTAGACTAAATTTTTCATGTACCCCCATAAATAAAAGTCAAACAGATTAAGATCGGGTGATCTGGGTGGCCATGCAACAGGACCACCTCGATAAATCCATCTTGGATAATTGACGTTAACCCAATTTCGGACAGCAATTCCGAAATGTGGTGGTGCCCCATCAGTGTGAAACCACATGTCTCGTCGAACATTCAGTGGGACATGCTCTAAAAGACCTGGCAGTTCGTCAATAAGAAATTGAAGGTAATTGTCTGCATTTAACCTCCCAGGAAGACCGACAGGACCAATCAAGAAGTCATCGATTAGGGCCGCCCAAACGTTAATAGAAAATTCATGCTTAAATTTCGATGGGCGTATAGTTTTGGGATTTTGTGATGATCACCTGTGCAGATTTCACAGATTTGTAACACCACTTCTCGTGAACGTAGATTCATCTGTCCAGAGGACTGTTCTACAGAAATTAAAATGAAGCCGTGACTGTCTTAATATCCAGGTAGAATAAACTAGACCAGCATAGTGGTCTGCCTCAAGCAAACCGTGTCCCCTGCGATATTGATATGGATATAAGCCCTCACGTTTTAAAATTCGCCAAACTGTCATTCGTGGCACTACGAGTGCCATCTAGCGATTCGACGTACACTGAGAGTTGGATCCCTTGTGACAATAGCTACTGCTTCTGCCTCTAAGTCTGCTGGCAAATTTACTCCTCGGTCGAAAAGATGATCACGCAGTCCGAATTCCCGAAATTATCTGTGTACTTCCAGAAACGTTCTGTAACGAGGAATGCGCCTATAGGGAAACCGATGTCTGTATTCAATAACTGCTTGACGTGCACAGCCGTTACAGTAGCCATACACAAAATGCATGTCCGCATACTCTTGAGAAGAAAATCGGTAAGGCATTTTCAATAAAGAAAACGTGTCCACTCACTAATAAGCTGTTGTATGAACTGAAACGTAATTAAACGTAATTAAACGTTATTAAAAAATGCAACGTTAACAGTCATCTGAACATTTATTTATTGTATTGTCAAGGTTCAGCACTTACGAAATAAGTAAGAACCTTCTTTATCATAAATCAATTTCCAGTACTCTTTTTTGTAGATCTCCAAGAAATTACTGTATGCACTACGACACGTGCTTATTTATTTTAGGATAACATTTTATTATGCGACGTTAACAATCACAGGCCTGTTATTGAATCCTACATTTTTTTTTAAATAAAATCAGTTTGTATTGACTTTAGGATTACATTCTTTTTCATGATCTGACAATCGCATTCATAGATCTGTAACCTTGAAACAAATAAAAATGGATATACAAGTTTTGCGTTTTTGTTACTTGAAATGAAGTCTACTTTACACTCCTAAAATTTGAACATAACGATACGGGATACCTTGTATAGAGGGAGTCATTTTCAAACAATTTTTTTTTATTTAAGCAGATGTGCGCTATAAAGGTTATGCAATATCTACAGGCAGTCAGTCCATATTAGTCCTTAAATTTTGATCATTAACGTTAACATAAATATGTCTAATTCTAATATAATATAAGATTTTAACATGTTATTGTGGATATTTATTCAAAATTAGTACCGAAACTATTATGCTGCCGCCAAATTGCTGTACTTAAATAAGCTTTTATAATTAAATAAAGGTTATTTAATTTTTAAAGTAGGAGTTTTAGTAATAAATTAAATAAAAACATTATTGAATCTAAAATAATGTTTCTTTCTATTTAATTAATTTTTTTATTTCAATAATTTTTGAAAAGTAATTTTTTCAGTAAAAAAATAATCAGTGATAATAATATTAAAATATCAGTTCATTCATTGAACTTTGTTTAGTATGCAATTAGTTTTGATAAATAATATTAAAATATCTATTTAGTTAAGGGTATATTTTATAATCTGTGCTTTCTGCAAGTTTGTGGAAGAATTGTACTGGATTTATATGATTTTACTTACTGGATTTGAGTACAATAATTTGTTCGTATAAATGTGCTCATAATTAAGTAACATTACGATATCTACATTCTTCTGAACAAAAGTCTTATATTATTATTACCATTTTAATTTCAGATTTGTCATTCACAATATATGATTGTAAAATTAACTTACAATTCAGCAAAATTATTAACTATAAATTTTCAACAGAATTTTAATTAAATTATCATTATCAAGACAGAAAATGAACTATTGCATAAATAGTAATACTATTTATACTGCTAAAATTATTCAAGTTCAAAAAAATATTATACCTAATATAATAACAGCTAATACGATGATTTGACGAAATGTGAGACCTAATAAAAAGAATCACTTGAATTAGTGATGGAATAATCCGAATGAAAATACTCGGTGATGACGAATATCGAACTACTCGGATGATTCGGAGTATTTAAAATTAATCCGAATTCAGTCTTGGTTTTTGTAACTGCAACAATATTGTGTTCCGACTTCGTTCAATATTTCAATGCAACGGATTAATCTAGACGGCATCAAACGTTGTTTTGTATTCTACATATCTATTAATAGTTTTTAATATGGTTCTCGTCCATATATGTAGGTACCTCAATAAATAAAATTTGGAATAAATAATAAATAATAGTTATAAAACTTAACTCAATCTTTATTTCTATAAAAAGACTAAGTACATACAAACAAAATTTATAAACTTACCATAAGAATAACAAATATCTAATAAAACATACGTAATAAATAAATATAACGGAAATATTAAATATTCTTTAAACATAAGAAAACAATATTTATCACCGATAATGGGCTTCATTATAATAACGTAGTCTATTTACAATCGAAAATTTAAAAAAAAATAATAGCACCACTGAATTAACTATACTCATATGAGAAAAATTCAAATTTAAAAACAAGTGTTAAGAAATAGAATTTTGTCTAAATTTTTGAATAAAAGTCGATTCATACGAAGATTGGTAAGTTGATCGGCTTTTGAAAACACCCTTTCAGTTGGCACTGACGTGGCTGGGATACAAAGATAATTTAAGTGTAGATGATAAGAGTTCTGGAAGGATGTATTTATGTTTTCTCCAGAATACTAATGGACTTTCTGATCTATGACTGTAACACTGTAGTTAACGGTGTACTCTTTGTTTTACTTTCAGCTAGTTTCTGATCGAAATGAGACCATAGAGATAAATTACTATCTTCATCTTCAGCAGTCTCCAGGATTATATTTTCTGTTTTTTGATCAAAGGCTCCGGTAGTGAGTAATCTTATTATTTCATCAATTATCCAATTTTGAATGTTCTTGGCATTTTCATCGCTACCAAAAGCGGTTTTCTTAAAGCGCGGATCTATGAATGTGGACATGGCTACAGTTTTATTCATTTCTAAAATTCCGAGCCGTTTTCTTATAGTTTCTAATAATAATTTTTGGAGATCTTAGCGATGTTGAAGTGCCATTATTCCAATTTGATAATCATCGGCACGAAGGTCGCCAAAATATTAATCTAGATTTGCACTAACAAGGAAGTTATTTCCCGCCGACAAGAAACAGATTGAGTTTTAGAAATAAGTAGAAATCTAAAGGTACTAGATCCGGTGAATAGGATGGGTGGAGCAGAACCTGGAATCGCAATTCATCCAGTTTTTCCCGAATAATGCGACTGGTGTGTGATAGTTCTGATATCATATCACTTCCTTGCTGGCCGTTGCTGGTCTTTTTTAGTAATGGCAACTTTTACTTTGTCCAGAAGGGCTTTATAATATGTCCCATTGACATTTTGGCCCTTTGCGTGATAGCCGATAAGAAGTACCCCCTGGGAATCCTAAAATATCGTCGTCATTACATTTCCAGTTGAAGGAAACGTCTTGGCCTTCTTTAGCGGAAGACTGTCAAAACGCCCCCACTGCTGATATTGCCATTTCGATTTTATCACATAATAATGGAGCCAAGTTTCATAGAGCGTAACAGAACGGCGCAAAAGATCTACTAGATGGGTGGTAAAGAACTTCAAACTGTCGCTGGAAATTCGCATTTTTCAAGTTTTTAATTTACATTGAGTAACCGCGGCTTCCACCTGGCAGAGAGCTCAGAAATGCTTAATTCGATATTTAAAATGCAATATGTACAAGTTCAGTTGACATGCCCACAACCTTAGCAATCTCCTCCACCTTAACCATTGGGTCACGTATCCATCACCACTTAACCATTTCTGCCATAGTAATACGTTTTGATGGTCCAGGATGTTCTTCATCTTCGAGACGCATTTAAAACGAGCAACACAGTGATAAATCGTAGCCTTCGAACGAGCAGCGTTGCCCAATGTCGCTAAAATCTCAGTTGTGTTGATCTTATTAAGAAACTACCAAGTACTGAATTGCAGTACGAATAGTGATTTTATCCATTTTATAACTTTCATCAAACACGCAATTGTATCTGTCAAACTAAATGTCAAACAATAGCGAAAATTTAAACTGCCTCGTTTAAAAACATAGTCTACTCGACAATAATACCATTTTTTTTACAAACAAACACTGATGGGCGGCTTTTATCTTCTGTCAAGTCATCCTTGGAACATTTATATGAAGGCTATTCTTTTTTCGCTGAACCTCTCCCAGCAGACCAAGATACTTGGCTACAAATTTTAATTGACAGTTTAGCCTAGTTATTTACAAGCTTAATGACAGTTATAGTTAAAAAATATACTAGCGTGACGGACTGTGATTTTTTACAATTTCAGACGTGGCTTAAGTCGTACGGAATGTTTTGAGGAAATAAATTAAATATTTGGTGACTTTAAAACCGTGGCACAATGAATTTTAACGTGGTAGACTTTCCTTAAATGACACGTATTAAGCCAAAAATTTCTATTATCGAAAATATAATTGATCTTGTTCAGAACATAATTGTAAAGGACGGGCATGTTACTGTAGGAAATATTCAAGCCAACCTAAAAATTGATGTGAAGGCAATTAACACCATATTTTGCCAAGATTTGAAATTTTGTTCTCATTGGATTCCCCACAATTTCTGGGGTCAAATTGTTCAAAAAGAAAGGAGAGAGAACTGAGATGATGCAGGCTGCACTAAGTTACTTTACGAATGGATCGCATCGTCTTATGTAATGTACAACATCATAACAGGTGATGAAACTTGGATATACTTTTAAGCTCACTAAAAAGCAGGAATCGGCAGTTTGGATCTGTGAAAATGAGTCGACTCCAGTTGTTCGAGAAAAAAGCGATACAATCTCTAGAAAATATACTCCAAAAAATAAATCGACCATTAAAGGCTTGAAACAAACAAAAAATAATGTTATTGTACTAATTATTCAGATAAAATGAATAAAATTTTATTATGTGATCACTATACCTTAATACTAAAAATACACTAAAATACTCTGACACCTGCTTACCATACAATAGATTTTATATATACAGAACGTAAACATTTGCGATGTGTATATTAAATTTATTGCTCGATGACCAGGTGTTAGAGCATTTTATTGTGCTATGTATACTGTAACTTAATACTGAATAAAAAACCTTCTTACCATAATAATTTTCTTAGTATCGGGTGAAGAGAAATGTGATATTTATTTTAAAGTGCCTCTGTATTGTATGTTAACGCTGTAATAATTTAATATTTTTTGAAATATTAGCCAAGTAAGTTTGCTGATAATGAGTTTCCGATCATTGTAATTAACTTAATAAATATAATTATTTGTAACAAATGATCAATAAACTTCACTAGTTATAATAAATACAATCGATAAAATATTTCTTCGCATTCGTACTCTTCAAAGTTCGAACCGCGAATTATACTTTATCTCTTTCTAACACACATAAATACACGCTGTAATTCTACACACGTTAGTCATTTTAAGATATTCTTATGCCTTAAATATGGCATTGCACTGAAAAGATATACTTTATGAACTATACATACCTACAATTCAATATTCTTAAATGCTTACATTTGTCAATAACTACAATTAATTTTAGTACAAATATATATAACGTACAAAAGCGGTTCGATAAGTCCGTCCAAAGTTAAGGCTTAATTTTTTTGGAAAAAAAATATTTTTCTTTATTCCATATACTTCTGTCGAGTCTTTACACTTTTTCAACATATTCCCTTTCAACATTAATACTCTTGGACCAGCGGCGGTGGAGTGCCATTATGCCAATTTTATAATCATCAGCAAGATAGTCAAAACACTGCTGTACTTCTTCAATAACGTCCTCGTCTGCCTTGAATTTCCTGCTGTCGAGAAACATTTTAAGTTTTGGGAATAAGAAGGGGTTAGATCCGGTGAATATAATGTTTGGGCACAACTTGGAATTGTAATTCATCCAGTTTTACCGAACAATGCGAGTGTGATAAGGGTCTTGTCATAATGGAATAGCACTTTCTTTCAAATCATTGCGGGTCTTTTTCGGTAATGACAACTTTCATTTTGTCCAGAAGGGCAGCATAATATGTTCCGTTGATAGATTAACCCGTTGCGAGATAGTCGATAAGAAGTATCCTCTTAGAATCCGAAAATATCGTAGCCATTACCTTTTCAACCGAACAAAACGTCTTGCCCTTCTTTGGCGGAAAACTGACGCGATGCATCCGCTGTCGAGATTGCCGTTTTGATTCTGACACATAATAATGTACCCAAATTTCAACAACCGTAGCAAGGCAACGCAAAAATTTACTGGGTTGATTTATAAGAGCTTTAAATTGTCGTCAGAAATTGGCTCTCTTTCATGTTGTTGATCCACATTCAGTAAACACGGCGCCGACCTGGCGGAAAGCGTTACACGTGTCTAATTCGATGTGCAAAATGTAATGGGACGTTCAGTAGACATATCCACAGTCTTCGCAATCGTCTTCACTTTCTATTTACGGTGACGTAAACACATCATGAACTTTTTCAACCATTTCTGGAACGACATGTTTTGGTGATCCAGGAGGTTTCTTATCTTCTAGACTTATGTCCCTACGTTTAAAATGAGCAGCCCAGCTACAAATCGTGGCCTTCGAATGAGCATCTTCCGCAATGTTTGCTGCAAAGAAAACTATATTTACTGTATCGTCCTTTATACACGCATACTTGCATAATTTTATAATGTGATCCATATTAACTGTAAGAAAATGTTACTGTTTGTGTTGCCCTAATTTATAATTCTACTTATATATTTTCGAGATTTCGATGAATAAAATCGAAGCATGTCCGAGAAAATTACAGTGCATAAATTATTGAAGTAATACTAATATATAATATATATATATATATATATATATATATATATATATATATATACCAGAACCTCCACACTCACCATACCTTAAATGCCTATCGGCATATTCAGAAAATGTATACATTTCCATTTTTATATCACGATAAATAGCTTAATGACAATATGAACAAATTTGACACATTTATGCCGTTGCTAACTTAACAAATTTATATAGCTAACAAAAAAATCTATAGTTGTATAAAAAGTTGCCTACCATGCTAGTCGAAATGAAGTATTTTAAAACAATTTAACTTTCCAATAAGGCGTTTCCAGAACAAAAAGATACTAAAAAGGTTCTTCCATTTATTACCCTCCATCAGTACAAAAATTTTGTCGGTTGAATTTGGACTGACCCTGTATATATACATATAGTATTCGTTCAAATTCTAAATGAAAATTTATTAAATCACCTGATAAAATGATAAGCTAGTTCAAAGCTAATGACATAAAAATATAAGTGTCACACTTAACAATATATTCAAGAGCGAGTGTCATAAGACAAGGGCTTATCTCACGACAAGCGATTAGGTGAGTGCGATAAGTGTCTTATGAGTCATAAGTTATGACACTAGTTCTTTATATAATTTTTTCTAATTGACTTTTCTTAGGGCCTGTTTCATATAAATAATAATAATAAATAATAAAATTTGGAACACTTGAAGTCCAATTAAATTTTAAATTTGTAAATTTTCAATTAAATATTTTGTATTTATGTAAAATGAATGAAAATTTTTCATTTATCCAACCTAAAATTACAAAAATTGCTAAAAACACTGTGTATAATTTACTGCCCATTAAGTCTCCTATCAAAAATGAAAAACAGTTTATGAAATTCGAAAAATGGTGTACAGAAAATAAACTTGAGGTTATATACGTCATATTTATTTTCAATTGAAATATTCTAAACATAAACCATCTACTACATAGACAATTTATTTGTGATTATTTGACGTTTAATTGGCTACGGTTGCCGTTGGCAATTATCAGGTTGATGTTTAAATTCGTAGCCTTTTTGGTTTCTAGGGTCACAATGTCCTGGAAAAAAAGTATGTATATGTTATAGTCACTTTAATGTCGTATATTAATGTTTAATTGAGTAGTTTTTGAATTCGAATTTGTGTAAGATTATATTAATCATTTACAAAAGAAAATAGAACTTCAAGAAGAAGAAAAAAAAGGCACTTCTGTCTTATCTTTTTTTAGTTCAATAAAGGGCGTAATGTATCAGTGGCCGGTAGAACCATTGACGCTGTCTACAGCGAAAAGGTAATTGAGGAAAGTACAGCACGGAAATAATTTTCTGGATTCTCAACATTCAGAAAGACCATAGGATTAAGGTCGTCTCAACGCTTTAATCCTTGATTAATCCTAATGATTATTCATGTCAATAAACTCGAATTTGACCATTTTTATGAACTATAACCAATCAAACATAATACGATATTTACACTCCATGGGCAAACTTCAAAACTGGGTGTTTGGTTACCGCATGTTTTGAGCCAAAATAATAAGAATCAGAGTGTTAAGATTTGTGCCTCTTTGCTAGCTTCTTATAGTCTAGCTCATCTACCACATCTACCGTTTTTGTAACACTTCGTTACTGGTGACGAAAAATGGCTCATCAAGAACAGAAAAGAATGGCTTAGCTCAAAAAGAATGGAAACTCCCCGAGCAAAACCTAACACTTGACACACTGACATTGTTCATCTAGTGGGACAATAGGCGTCATCTACTGTTGATTTTTCGAGGAATGTAAGCATCACTGCTAAGGTTAGTTGTCACCAACTACGTCGGCTTGAGGTCGTAATTCAAGAAAAAAATCTGGGAACACATCACGAAGTTATTTTGAAACGCAATACACGCTTCCTTATATTGCCAACATTACAAAACCGGCTATTCAAGAACTTGATTGTGAGGTCGTTCCACATCCGCCTTCTTCTCCACTCCCGATCTCGCTTCGCCAGGTTTTCATCTTTTTCGCTCTCTATCAAACAATGCTGGTGATAGAAAGCGTGGCATCCTTTAATAAAGACGCCACGTTTCAAAATTGTTTTGACGACTGCTTCACTTCAAAACTACCGGATTACTTCATGCATGGAATCGAAAAATGAACAGATCATTGGGAGGCAATTGTAAATAATGGATGAGAATATACTTGATTGATTCATATATTTTTTTTTGGTTAAAAATTAATAAATTTTGAGTTCAACAAAAGCTACGAATTCATGTATCAGCTTAATAGATTCCATATGTTTAGGCGTTTGAATTTGATATGGAATTTCAATTGACAAAGGTATATAAACGAATTTTTGTCGATGTTTTAGTTTAGTTTAGTTTAGTTAGTTTAGCTATCAAACGAGGGTGATTTAAATTTAATCCGCATTTTATTTTTGCTGTTCGACACAAACTACACATTAATATTATAAATGCCGTTCACTATTCGAAGGCATGCACGTCATCAATGATGTCGAAACAATGTTGCGAAATATTTGCAAAATCCATTGGCAAAAAGTTTGTTTACATTTTAGGTTAGGGTATTAACCGCTTATGTCAAACTTGCAATATTTGTTGTAATTTATAAATAGCCGAATTTATTAATTCGGTTATAAAGTAATCAAAAAATAAAAACAGGTGAAAACTTTATACGTATTTAATATTAAATAGAATACTAAAAAGACATTTGTGTTACATCAGTATATATGTTGAAAGAAAATGAAAGATATCAGGTATTATAAAACAACAACTTAAAAATAAGTTACTCGTTTTAGAGCAAATATGTGGTAATTCCACTAGCACTCTTCTTGGATCTTCTGGGATTCTTTTATAATGGAACCCAATGTTTCGCAACACTTTTCATTATGATGTTTTACCACCGATAAAAATATCTCTTTCAAATAGTATAGTATTTAAAGATGTTAGGGTAGTATGTTTTTCTATAATTATACCACAATTATATTATAATACAGTTGATTATTTCAAATATCTTATTATTTCTTTACATCTACTTTCTTTCTTTTTGTCATGTTTCCTCTTGGGGCTGCAAATTATGTGTTCTTTTCATATTTCCCAGGATATTCTGCTGAGAGATGTCACACTTACTCCTAAAAGTTAAAAAAAAGTGCAATATGTAATATGAAATTATAGGAAAATACAAATACGATTTTACTTTTCTCACAGCTGATAAGGCAGCAACGGTCCATCATTATCGCGTTTTGCGTCACAGTTTGCAATCGCGGATGCAACAAGTCGCTTACATTGGCTGCAAAACGCTTTCGGCATTTCAAACCAAGAGTAAAAAACACACGTAAAATATGACAGAACATATGTGTCAACACTGGACATTCGCGCCAACATAAATATGCATTCGCAATGATATTGATATAGAAATACATGTTATAGTTCGTTCTTTGTTTTGTGATGGCGATTCCGGAAATACTGTTGATGACGTGCACGTCTTCGAATCGTGAACGGCGATTATATGCATCAATTTTCTAAGTAACGACCACCCTTTAAAATATATTTCGGTAGCCAATTTTGTGCTGCATCCTTCATTTCCTCATTAAAGGCAAATCTCTTGATTCACAAGAACATTTTGAATGGACCAAAGAGATGATAGTCGCTCAGGGCCAAGTTCGGACTATATGAGGTGAGGCAGTACTTGCCATCCCAACTTAGGCAATGTATTGCTCGTTGGGTGAGCTGTATGTGGGCAAGCGTTATCGTGTAGAAGAATAACACCCTTGCTGTCTTTTTGTGCGTATGATCAACTTAACCTTTCTCAGAAGTTTACAGTAATAAACTGAATTCACCGTTTTTTCCTTCCTTGAGAAAATCGACATGGTCCAATAGGGTCCCAAAGTATGGTCACTTTGGCAGCTGGTGGTTGTGTTTTGAAATTTTTGGGAGAAGGTGAGCTTGAGTGTCGCCATTCCATGCTAACATTTTTGCTTTCTGGGATATAACGGTGTACCCAGGTCTCATCAATTGTTCCGGAGTTCTCTGTAAACCTGAAGTCGTTTCTACTGTTATTTCGCGGAAAGTTGTTTTGAAACCCACTTGGCGCTAACTTTACTAAATTTAACCCATTTAGGACCACTATTAGACAAATCAAGGAAAACGCAAATTCTTTAAGGAATAAACTTTTATTTAGGTATTTATAAACATACTTTAAAGTACATAAAAAAAAATATATATTCTTATATTTTTTTTGCGTTGCGTTAACGCAACAATTGGACTATATGCACAAAAAAATTTTACAATTATTAATTATGGTAGTCTTTGAAGGAGTGTGAATGTAATGGAACTCCACATTTATTACACATAAATACGGTTGTATTTCTGCATACTCTACAACGTCTCCAATTTTCACGATTTCTTTCAATTAGGTGACCCACATTATTTAAACGTGCACTGGATAATAGAGACGCACTGGAACCACGTTCTCGAACAGATTGTGTTTTACATTTGTTAGCACTAATGAGGCTTCGTACAAGTTCAGACTTGAAATCCACCTACGAAATGGGTTTCTCTGTGTATACAAGTTTGTGCAGTTTCCAAGCATTCTCCACAGTATAATTTAACATATTTATAAATAACGACCACCACTATTTTGCACGAATATTTATTCGGTAATTTACAACTGCGTTGTCGTGTAGATCAACGCCTACCATATATTTGTTATATTTGGCAATCATATTTGGTTGTGGTATAGAGATGTCTTTTTTTTCTCTACGATTGTACTCTCAATTGGTTGCTACTGTAACCACAGAATTGTCATTTCAACGGACCACGCTTACTTACGTGATCATTTACGTGATCGTAACGAGAATCCATTGTACCACGAGGTTTTTTTTCTATAGACTTATAAGTCTCTAAAGGGCATTTCAGCATTCTGCTTTCACGTACAGTTCCAGTAGCAAAGTATCCTTGACGTTTCAAATAGCTTGTAGCTCGTAAAAAAAGTGATCAAAGTATACCTTATGAATCGACTTATTTTCTAATACGTTCAAAAGATTGATGACCACTGTTTCACCTAAACCAAATTCTCTTTTAGCATTTTCACCAGTTTTTCCAGCATAAGGTATGAATTGATATAAATACCCATCGCTAGATGCCAGACACCACATTTTGAACCCGAAACGTACCGGCTTCCCTTTCAAAAACATTTTCGCTGAATGGCGGCCGAAGTAGTGTACCATTTGCTCATCAATTGATAAGTGATGTCTAAAAACACCATACTTCAAGAAATTGCTGTTCAAGAGATCAACCAGCGGTCTTACTTTCGTAAATTTGTCTGCCTTGTCTAATTGATTGTTATCTGCAAAATTAATGTTCTGCTTTATGTCGAGAAATCTGTTTCGAGACATTGCATTTTTCACAAATTGAACACCTTTATCTTCATCAGATGACCAGTAAAGTTTTACCAGTGGAAAAGTGTGATACCCACTCAAAATCAATATTCCCAAAAAAATCATTTTGATCTAAGGCGAATTCAGTACGGTTATTATCTCTCGCATATTTTATGGAGTTTGAAATAATAAGCTGGCCAACATTTTTATCAAACATTAACATAAAGAAATCAAGCACAGACTTTCCATGTAGCGCCTCAACAATATTCTGTACATTCCCTTCCTCATTTGACATAGCATCTTCTTCGTAGTCAACGGGCGTTTTACACCAAATAATGTCTTCAATTCTTGCCGCTTTGGTTTGTGTAGATAAAGCTGCCTCATGATGTATCTCAATTTCGTTATTCGGACACACTATCTCAAAAGTTCCCGTTATATCTACATGCAAATTTTCTACTCCAGCTATAACATTATCATCAATATCCTCCTCGTCGGTTATATCATTGACGTCGGGTAGTATATAACAAACATCAATTTTCCCATTCAGATCAAGATCTTCAACAATTGCCTCTAGTTCTTTCAAAGTCAACGGTCTGGTAGGATCATCGCGATATTTCACGTGACTCTAAAATAATTTTATTATCAACATCAACGACCAACACATACTTCAGAAATTGTTGTACTTACCATTGTATAATATTTCTGTAATCCTCAAGATAACACTATTATGAACTCTAACTTCTTCAACTTCTCTATCCCAAAGCGTAAA
Source organism: Melolontha melolontha (assembly GCA_935421215.2). Taxonomy (NCBI): domain Eukaryota; kingdom Metazoa; phylum Arthropoda; class Insecta; order Coleoptera; family Scarabaeidae; genus Melolontha; species Melolontha melolontha. The sequence goes on along the minus strand of OW285237.1, from coordinate 157,322,049 downwards.
TGAACTGAATAAACTCGCATCACACAACGGATACCCAATAAACTTCCCCCAGATGTGAAAAAGCATGTTCAGACAGGAATATTACTCATGACTACAATTACACCATTTGTTCCAATGTTGCGTTTTCGCAACGCTATGTTTCAAATCCGTTTGAGAAATATTTCCGGAAAAAAAGGGGATTGATTTTTTTCCAAAATAATGTTACGTGAAGTATCTTTTATATGAAACCTCTTAATGATAAATGAAAAAGTAAGCTGTTTGTTATTTAATTTAAACTTAGATACACAAGTTTTATTTTATTTTTATTCAAAATTGAAAATGCGATTACTCATTCCCAAAATGTTTATTAGGTTGTTTAAATATTTATTAACGCAATGCTACTGACAGTACATTCAAAATTATTACTTTTTGGTACGAAAAAAAATTTTCTTTTGGTGTTGCGTTAACGCAACTATGGGAATAAATGGGTTAAGCTTATTGTGGCCAATATTGTAAACACTACCAACACTAGTGTTTACAATCCTAGTAATTTCCAGCACGAATATTCGCCTATTGCACAGGATTAGCTTGTCAACTTTTTGTATGATCCCAGACTCTGTGCAGGCAGCATGCGGCAAGGTCAATACACGTTCACAACCATCTTGGAAGGATTTGCACCACCTAAAGACTGTTCTGAGTGATAAAAACTCTACTCCAAGCTGTTTATAAAGTCTCTGATGAATATGAGTCGCTCTTACACCTTCATTGAAAAGAAATTTAATAATTACATGTTGTTCAACATAATTTGACACATTATTGAACGACATTGTTAATACAAATGACAGTATTGACACAATCAAGTTGCAGTTGTTTACAACGTTAGCTAACATCGAGATAAAACCGCTTTGCAGTATCTCCTCAATTATGCATAAATTTTTTTATAATATAGAATATTGTCTATCAGAGCGTTTTATTAGAACCGCTTAATAACAAATTATTATTATTATGTTATCTGTCTTTTGTATTTCTTTCGAATCATACGCCGCTTTAATATTTTCAACGTTTGCTGTATTTGCGATTAAAATAATACACGAAAAAAAAAGTTATACCTTCGGAAACCAAAATATGATTATTTACACTTTCATTTGTTTCAATTAAGAAATAAAAATATGGGTGTGGTTGAAAGAAAACGCGTGGGTTAGAACAAGATAATTGTATACAAAGTTAAGAATCACAGGAGTTTCTCCATCTTAAATTTTTATCATATTCTTTAATACTTTTTCAATTTTTCGAAATGACTTACGTATTTATTTATACTTTTTACACTGGCGATACATTAAATATTGAAATATAACTGTTATTATCGACAGTTCTAGAAGTTTGCTTGAAATGAATTTAAAATCCGTTACAATATACTCGTACTATATTTGCGAGTTCCTTCACTATTTGCGTAAGTACTAGTGTTTATCAAAATAAATGCTTGGCTCCATGTAAATATTTTTTGAAATGATTCAATAACAAATTTTGTGAATTTGTTTTTCGTAATTGATTCAGTGCAAAACTGCAACTTAAGGAATAGGTACAAATAATCTTAAAACACAAAATAACAGAAAGGACAAAATCCGCGGTGCCTTTGATGCTTTAGGGTTCGTTTTTCATGACCTTGAAGTTATTGTTTACGCTGTCGCAATTTTGGAACTCTGTCAAGATATTTAAAATAACATAATTGTAAATAAAAATACTAAACTATATCAGCTACTACAGTATTATATTTTCTTTATTTATACATGAAAGAACAAAGTTTTAGCCATGTATCTCTGCTCTGCTCTAGGATCTGCGTATTAATCTACAAAATCTAAATGAGTTGGACAGTTTTTTGTCCGCCAGTTTGCTAGAACATGTATGAACAAAATTGCTTTTGATACAAATTTGTTTCAAAATATATATTACAAAAAAAAATTGGCATCGCGACTGGAAGTAAATATTAGAGAAGTTACAATGAAATAATTCATGTTATTTTAAACTACTAATGAAAAGCTGAACGGATACTTGTCGAGTCTGGAATCAAAATAGGAAACTAAAAGCATTAAAACTTATTTGATTATAGAAAATTTGTATTATTTCAGTGTTTATAAATGTTTGAATATATTTAATTTAACACTTAACACAAGTTAAATTTCGGTTAAAAAACTTTAGCGTTTAAATAAACCATGTAAACAACATTCCAGGGATTGTTTAACATCGTTTCAAAATGGCTGGTTGGATTCGGCGCACAAAAATCTAAATCAACAAAAAAAATATTTGTCCTTTCTGTTATTATGTGCTTAGAACCTGTATCAAAAAATATAATTATTACATTGTCTATTATATACAGTAATAGCCCGCTTTACGCGAGGGATACGTTCCGCAAAAAAACGCGTTAAGTGAAATTCGCGTATATCGGGGTTTACGATTAAACATAGTTAAAAGTTAATACAAAAAAATACAAATCATTTCAATCAATCACTTTAATTCCAAGAACACTTTATCCAGTATAACATGTTCTTTTTTTACGGAAAAATAAATCTATTATCTTTTGGGTAGCGTTTCTTTTACGTTCTTGTAAAATACGTTCATAACACCCAACGCTGTTTTTAATTGTTTGACACACGGTCAAAACACGGTCATCATCACTGTCTATGCTCTGCAATATGTCCAAACCTGAATAAATTTTTGATAGAGCATTTTGTATTCCGCTTGAAGATAAAACTCTCTCTTCTACTTGTTCTTCCTCATCGCTGATGTGATTATTCTGTAACTCTGTAAGTTGTTCGAGATCTTCTACAGCGACATCTTCAAGTCAGACCCCTCAATCATTGCAGCAATGTCTTCAAGCACTTGTCTCTGCATCTGGACAATTCTTCTAGGTGCTTCCACTACATCTGGCCAAAGATTACGCCACACTCCGTTCATACAACTCTTTTGAACTTCGTTCCAAGCCTTGTCTATGTTGTGAATAGCCCTTATGATGTTGTATGACTTCCACCACTCTCGCATAGACTGTCTTCCTTCACCGTCGGTTTAATGAATTAGTTGGCTAAAAGTGCGGCGATGGTAATAAACTTTGAAGCTTGCTTGAAACTTGTCTGAAAACACAGCTGCAGCTTGAGTGTCAGCGCTGGCGGCCTCACCTGTTATGTGGATATTGTGAAGATTGGAACGCTGCTTGAACCGATGAAACCAGCCTCTGCTGGCAGCAAAAGTCGTAGTGGAACTCCCTTCACCTTCTTCTGTCTTTAGCATCTCATACAAAGATTTTTCTTTTGTGCATACGAGATCTTGACTCAGTGGTGTGTTCTTCTTATTTAAATCTTCGATCCAGACTGCCAGCAACTTCTCCATTCTTTATAGGACAGAGGATCTCGAACGAGAAAGTTTTGTTGCACTTATAGGTGTTAAACTTTCGCTGGAAAGTTTAATTTATTCTCGATTTTTAAAAATCGTTCTCACAGTCGATTCTGAGAGTCCAAAATCTCTGGCAACAATTGTTGCTTTCCCTCCACTTTCCATTCTTCTTAACACCTTCATTTTCAATTCCAAAGTTACGCTTTTACGCTCTTTTTTCTTCATAGGCAGCATTTTTAACGCAGCGTTAAATTATGTATGTATCTCCACCAAACGCTAAAACACGACTGCCAGCCGAGATAAACATATGAAACAAACGAAATAAACGAGGGAATCCCCATAGAACAAAGTCGTAGGATGGGGAATCCCCAATTCTTCAATTCAAAGAATGGTCAGAGAAAGCGGGTATTCCCGCGACTAAAGAGAAGTCAATGACTACATTATGTACATACATACATATTCTTAAGTAAGCACTTCGCGTAATACGAGGCATTTTAATGCGAAATTTGAAATTCGCGTTAAAGTGAAACCGCGCATAACGGGGTCGCGTAAAGCGGGGTATTACTGTAATGCTTATATTCTATCCTACAGCCGGAATAAAATTCAAAATGTTATATACAAGTTGGTGCGAAGCGAACTGATATTTTTGAAATAGTCTATTTTATATTCGGAAGCAGGGAAACAATAAGTTAAAATAAGTAAATATCTTTAAATACGACCAAATATGCCATTTCTTTACCATAGATTACAAGGTATTTTTTGAAAACTACATCAGGCCTCCGTTTCCATCAACGTATTATTGCAAACGTTTCTTGAAGTTGTCATACACGCGTCTCTGTAGGTCCTCATAGCTGCAACTTCGTCAAGAATGTCTTGCTTGAGTTCTTGAATACATTTCCACACCCCCTCACTGGAAGAAGTGTGGTACACTGACGTCGGGCGACCGAGCTGGTCAAGCGATTTACCCGAAATGAAAAACAACAGTTCCGAACAATCGACGTACTACAGCCATACTTTTACGCGCGGCGTGGGTTGTTGCTCCATCCTACTGGCAATATAGTTTTGTAAGGTTAATGCCAAGCTGTCATAACATGGGCTCAACAAAGTCTTCGAACATAGTCAAGTAACGTTCTGAATCAACGGTCACTGTTTGTTCATTGTCATATTCAAAGAAATACGGGCCTACAATTCCGAAAGAACCGACTCCACAAGAAACCGTCACTTTAAGAGTGTGCAAGAGCATTTCATGCAGTTCCTTAGGGTTCAGTGCTGACCAGTATCACATGTTCTGTTTATTTGCGCCGCCAGAAACATGAAAATGTGCTTCGTCAGTCATTAGCAAATTTTCCAGAATGTCTGGGTTTTCCCGTAACAACCCACTCATGGTGGTGCAGAAAGCAAGTCTTGCTTCCTTACAATTTACAGTTTGTAAGTATGAAATTTTATATCTTTAGCATTCGAAATTAACTTATTCTACTGATGCCTATAATGCGAGATTGTTTCCGCGCCGAACGGCGAGGACCCCACTCAAAAGCTTCCCTCACTGTCTGCAGATTCTCTGGCGTCCGCGTTGTTTGTCGAGCTCCATGCTTCACGTCTAACACGCTACCAGTTTCTTCAAATTTCTTCACTCAAGCCAATATGGTATTGCAAGACGGTATGTGACCATGTAGACCACTATTGAACTGTCGTCGATAGACACGCTGCACTTCCGTTACATAATTTGCTTTATAATAACTACTAACGCAGGTAACATGATGTTGCACATTCAATTACGACTGACAATATGAAATGGCGTGCTCTCTTCTACTATTTCCCTTCCTGTCAACCACGACAAGCTATAGTGGCGGCGCGCTATTCACATTTGAAATGTGTAAGTTGGCTCCGCACCACCCTGTATTATAAACACCTGTTCTAAACAGTACTGTAGAATATTTAGATTCTAATAAAAAGCTGGGTATGGATTTTTAAAATTCTATTTATGAATTGTCTTAAGAAAATAAAAAATGTTTAGTTAACTTTACAAATAGTTAAAAACTCGGATACGCAGTATATACGTCTAAAAAGTTCTTAGCCTGATTTATTTCTGATGAGATCAACGACGTCATTTATCAGCCAGCTCTACAATTAGTTAGCATGGACATTTATGCAAAACATATGCAAGTTTTGTTAGTATGAATTGAATATTTAACAAATAACTATATGAGCTGCTGCTGAAGATATTGAAAAAATCGGTAATCTGATCAGATTTAACAGTGGGTCAACTATTCGTACAATTGCTGAAGCTATAGGAATTGACAAAGAACGCATAAGACAAATTTTACATACAAATTTAGACATGCGAAAGTATGTACGTAAGTAGTGCCGAAAATTGTCACAATCGAACAAAAAGCAGTTCGTGAAAATATTTGTACCTTAAGTGCCGTTGAAAATGACCCAAGGTTTTTGAAAAGAGTGATAACATGTGATGAATCTTGGTTTTTCACCTACTAACCAGAAACTAAGTGTCAATAAATATTGGAAGAGCTTAATTTCGCCAAGAGTTAAAAAGCGCGAATGAACAAATCAAAATTCTAGGCTATAATGATTGTTTTTTTCGATATCAATGGGAATGTGTACCTTAACTGGGTTCTTGAAGTTCAAACTGTTAATCAGCATTACTACCTTGGGGTCCATGCTCAACTCGGTAACAAAATAAGAAAGGAAAGACTCGAATTGTGGAAAAAAATTCATTTGTTCTTAATCAGGACAAAGCACCGGCACACACTGCATTATCTGTCAAGACATTTCTAGCCAAGTATAAAATTCGCTTGACTTTTATCTATTCCTCAAGGTCTGTACTAAAAGGAACAAGCTTTCGTACTGTAGAAGTTGTGAAAGAAATAGCGGCACACGTCATGAAGAGCTCACAGAAGAAGACACAGTGGAGCGATTTAAACATAGAGAAGGAGCGTATATTGGAGAGAATACTCGTAATAATGAAATATTATGTATGTATGTATAAATTTAAAATAAAAAGTTTTACAACATCGGTGACAATAGTGGCACTAAATCTGATTAAAATTATCAAATGGTTTTGTCTTTATATTAATTCGTACTACAATATGCTGAGAGAGCTTTTTATAAAACAAATTTTCCAAAACTCTTAAATATTTGAAAATTGTTAAGTACCTTTGCGGATACTTAACAGATATTTTCTATCCTATATTTTGAAAAATTAGTTCATAATACTTGTAGTAACTTGAGTAGTAAATAGGTAACAGATTCAGTAATACAGTGCGATCGAAAAGTCGCGCACATCAAAATAAATGTTTACATGTATTTTAAAACTTTTTATAATTATCTATGGCGGTTGTTCGGTTTGTAGAACCAAATGTTTGCGATGACTCCGGTTTCGGGCGGTTCGCTTCACCGTACACAGGTTGTAAGGCTGTATACCATTTACTTCTTCAATTTTCGGTGACTGTTATTAAATGAATAAATTAATTTTCATCTAAATACATTTATTTACACTATATACATTTATCTTTGGACCTACAATAACTTGTGAACTCATAAAACAGCTATTGAGACTGGTGTCTCTTATTAAGGTACGATTGTTATGTTGATGTTTAATGTAAGACTGTGTGTCTTGATGTTCTGTTGTATATTGTTTTGCAACAATACCAAGGTTTATGATAGGGTCTTGAAAATCCGATCTCGCTAATAAATAAGTAATAAAATATCATTACTAATTAAGTGTTAATTGGTGTTGTAAATCTAAGTACGTAGTTACGGACAAAATTCCATTGTTTAGTAATCGACCTCATTATACATATTTAGGAAGCGTGATCTTAAAAATGGATATCCAGATTAAACGCTTTGTTCACTACAACCCTAGGTAACAAACAATCGGTTTACATCATAAAGTAATAGATTAATTTGCTAATATAAACGAAGCCGCTTCTTAGAATTTAGAGAAAGTTTTACAATTTGAGTGTGATAATAAAATACGGTTAATAAAGGGGTTTAAATTCGAAAATGAACATAAATATTTATAAAATTAGAAATGTTATGTTTGAATTCTATATCCTAGATTTGTTTGAAATTAAAGTATTACAAAAGGATATTTAGATGTATCCTCAACAATTATAATAACTTTTTGAAGCCTTATATTGTACACACTTACAACAAACAGTTTACATATTTAACATCATATGGTAAAAATGGCTGCCTTGTTCAGTAATGCATGCACAAACTTTTGAGGTCACTTTATGCAACACGTTTACACAGATGTCGTTAATTTCCATTTCAGTTCATCCAGGGTTTTGTAAATTCTTTCTTTATGGTAACCCCAAAGGAAATGATTTGAAGACGTTAAATCGGGAGAACGTGTGGGTTATCATAGAGATGATATGTTCGCCCAAACACTGGTGTAAAAAATGCATTGGTTCATTAGATGTGACATATAGCCCCGCCCTGCTGCAACCAACAATTACGTTCGTCGATCTCAAGTAATGAAATTAAGTGTGAAATGATGTCGTAAGGAGCTTTGATGAAAGATATGAGGATTCTCGGTTGATCCAATTCTTGCATTTTGACTATTCACGTATCTACTAAGGTGAAACCATGCCTCATCAGTGAAGAAAACACGGTCAAGCTCTTCAATTTCATGGTTGTCGATAAATGTCCGAAACCATCTACAGTACACTAGGCGTTTTTGTTTATCCGGCTCTTTCAATTCCTGAACACTACAAACTACTACTACAAAATGATATGCACGAAATTTTAACTTCTTCATCGCTTTCTAAGTACTAGCATACGAAATCTGTGTGTGTGTTGATAGTCTTCTCAAGCTTCTTGAATGGTCGGTCTTCCAGTTCTCTTTTGTCTGCAACTGATCCGGAAACGAGCGATTAATTCCGTTATTGTGTTAGGCATTACAGCATCTGGACATTTCTCACGAAATTCATCTGAAACACGTGCATATGAACGACTGGAAAAATATTGTCCAACAATAAAAACTCGTTGCTCTTGCAACAACAACATGTTTACGAAACAGCGAAGTCCACAATACTAAAGACGTCTTGGGTTAAATTTTCATTGCAATGGCGGCTAGGTTTGTTGTCAATAATACCTGTAGTGCTATCTTATGGTAGCCGAGAGAAATAATTGAACGAAATTACTATTTACTGAAACATTTAATTTGGTGTGCGCGATTTTTGGAACTCTCTGTATAACGAGTATGATTAGTTTTTAAATATAGTTTTCAAATATTTTTGCAGACTGCTTCTGCTTGAGTGTTGAGAGTCTTGAGAATTTTAAAATATTCTGAAATATGAAGTAAAGAATTTAATGTTGCAGGTCAGATATCACATATATAAAGCTGTACCATAAAATAAATGAGAACAACTAATTAACAAGAAATTATAAATGTCGCTATTTCCTGTTTAGTTATGCGCAAATATATTTTTTAAAGAATATTCTAAACTTACAATAGAAGTGCTTATTAAACATACTTTCACCATAGATTACAAAGAAAAACTGCTGTAAAATTCAGTTGGTTTAAAACAATTAAAATTGATTTTAGAACTTTAGTTAGACCCTAAAGTACTTAATGGTAAAAGCAAATAATACACTATTCATAGGCCTGTAAAGACACTGACAGTTTCATTTATAGTGTAGTCGTAATGAACAAAAGGTATACCAATGATTGAGTTTTCTTCATGTACGTCTTAGTATGATATATGCTAGTTTGTAGTGGCCGATAGCCCGCCCAAGAACGAATATTTGCTTAGGAAGATGCGAGATATCCGACAAAATCAAATACAAGAAAGGCAAACCCTAGAAATAATGACAAATACTGTTAACATGTAATGATAGGAATTTCTTACAGTTTATCAGATTCAGAAAGTTTTGTTTCATTTGCAATAGACATCTTTTCTTATAAATCTATTGTATATTTTAAGAATAATAACTTCAAGATATGTGAACTTTTAACTGAATTTATCGAAAGCGCGTAGAAATAATTAAGGCTAATCGAAATTATTGTATTTATTAGTACACCTGAAAATAAAACTGTTTCACCATTATATATTTTTTAATAAACAGGGTATTAACAATTTAAGAAGATTACAAATGGATTAACTTTATTTGTACTTAGTACTAAAGAAATTAAATATTTCTAATGTAACACAAATTTGGTAAAAATAATATTACAAAAAGCAAGAAGCACTTTTATATTAGTAAGAAGTTCTAGTACAAAAAGTATTTCAGCTATTTAAGGTAGCCAGAGCACTAACTTTAGTCAACTTAATGCTGGAGATGTACTTATAAAGAGTGTAGTTAACATACAAAGCCTGATATATAAGGCATCGATTCATAGCTTTTCCAGGCGACATTCTATTCATGGAAATATCTCAGTTAATATAATTAACGATGCAAAAGCAAAGTACATGGTAATGAATCGCCAAGCAAAACAAATAAAGTATATTCTTTTCTTTGTGTCGATATTAGGAAGTAATTTTTGGCAGATAAAAGTAAGTTTAACGAGAGGAAGCAGAACAACTTCAGTATTACAAAAAATGTTAAAATTGAAAGTCGTCTCAAAAGAACTTAATTTGAAGCCAGAAAGAGGAGAGTTAGAGTATTGGTATGGGACAGAAGGTCTTAAGAAAAATACCGGAAGAAGTGAAAGAAAATTAAAATAAATGGATTGGAGGGTCAACAAGAAAAGATGCATCAGCTAGAATGGATGAAAATTGATGGGCTAAAAGAACGCTAGCAAAAGGAGAAGGGTGAAGGAAGAGAAACTAACGTCCAAAAAAGAGAAGTAGAAAGTAGGAATTGAAAGTTGGTGAAAAAAGCTAAAGACAAAAGAGAATTGAGGGGAAATTGTAAAGAACTTGTGACTTAAAAGTTTGCCACACCGAAACACGCAACGCAGCCGTAAACGATCTCAAGTTTTACTTAGCTACACATAACCTCCATAACATGCCCATAGAAACAGTGGTAACAGAAAAAACGTTTTTCGATATGATTTCTTTTAAATACTTTTTAATGGAGTTAGCTCCTCCCTCCTTTTGAATCAAGTAAACAGTTATTATTTAAGTATTTAAGGGAATATCAAAAAGCGCTTTCTCTGGTATTTGAAGGAATATACCAACTGTATCGATTAATAGCAACATTTATAGTTTGCTTACAGTGTCGCTAATAATGTGAACCACTGACCTTTTTTAAATTTCTACGAATCCAAGACCGATTCCCGACTTTAAAGACGGAGTAAATACCATTCATGTATTGATAATTTGTTGTAATCCAATATGTATATATATATATATATATATATATATATATATATATATATTATAATAAAATGTTAATTGATTTATAGAAGACAATAGTTTTTATTTGTTACATCTGTTATTGGAATTTCTTACAAGGTTGGAAGTCTATTATCTTTGTATTGTTTTCTAAATTTAGAGTGTCAAATCTTTAATTAAATTTCAAAGTATATGACTTCCCTACATTTACCAAAACTATAAAATATGTAAATCTAGTTAATTTTGAATTTTTCGAGAGGTTATGTGTGAAGAAAAATTTATTTATAAACCAATAAGTTCATAATATTATTTAAGAATCATAATTATTGTAAATATCAAATATTTTGGAAATTCTATAACTAAGCGACCAATGAGCTTAGAGAACAGAAAAGCTGTTGGGTTGCCATGGAGAGTTATTGAAACAATTGGGGAGAATAATTTTTGCATTTTTAAAAAAGGTTTAGTTATGTTTTAAAAGAGAATTTTTTAAAAAAAAAAACGTTTAATTTGAAAAATAAAAATAACAAATGGAAAACATTTATTCGTATTTAATTTAATGGTATTGGATCACCCTGAATCAACAATGGTTTAAATGGGACAATCTCTAGAAACCAAATTATCGAATATGAAGATTATCCATTATTAAAAAGGAGACAGTATACCTTGTTTTGCTGGAGAACTCAACGCTTGAGGGATTTGGTTAGGTTCGTGACCGGATTTCCCTGTTTGGCACAATATTCAACTGTACATCAGGTGGACCAAATTGATCGCAGAGATTAGGTGTCCTTAGACGAGAATCTTGAAGATGGAAAGGAAATGTTGAGCTAAGTTTGCATTATACGATTCACTTCCAAAAATTTAACTTAATAAGTAAACAGACTAATATATATACTTACCGGAAGTAGATTAAAATTCTAATAATAATCATTTTTAATTATGTAAATAGGGAAGTTATATCAATTTTTAAGCGTAGTTTGATTTCCAAGAGTTTTTTTGTGTCAATATCCAAATATTTGTTATATATCTGCTGATTCATTTAATTCCTCTTATAAAAGAAATTCCACATAACCTATAAATTTTAATATTAAGTTTTCATTAAAATTAATTATTGATCTATTGTTAATCCTGTATGTTATGTTTAATATTACCGAATCAAATATTTTTTTACTATAATAAGATGTTCATTTTAAATAAACGGTATTTAAGAACCTAGACAAGTTGTTTGAAATTAATTAGCTTATCATATTAATACTGAGCTAAGATACCTTTTAGTTTTCTTTGTCAGACAGAATCTTTCACGACCCTGAAGATATTAGAGTTCTCATGCACGTTTTTCTTCAAAACTAGTTTAAATATCGAACTCTCCTTACAACCAAAACACTATTTGGTTGTACATGATATGATTATTATCAACAAACGTTTATATTCATTGCACCTGCGCAGAAGTGTATCAGAATGCGGGGGTAAAAATTCGAATTTTTAAATTCATATTACAGTTGGAAAGTTTAATATTTTGACTTAAAGAACGTGTGTATCAAAGAATATTTATTTTTTTTTTATATACTCCAACGTAAGACGCTTAATTACATTACAATATATATATATATATATGCATTCTTTCTCTTCTTTTAATTTTGAGTACACTTTCATGAGAATCGAACTTGTATTAGGGATTTTCGATTATAAATAATCCAGCACACTATGCCTGTAGACTGTTCAGGGGCACGAGCTACATTTTTTTTTATTATATTTGCATAATATATATGTATATATATATATATATATATATATATATATACATAAAGATAATTATTTCGTGACCTTTGTATGTTATGGTAAATTCAATTTGTTGGTGATTTAAGGTCTGGTTTTACTTCAAAATCTATATATTTAAAACAATCCTATATGTTTCGGCAAATGGTGCCTTTTTCAAGGAATGTAAAATATACTTAAGATGTTAAGCTGTCGGCATTCGCCTTAAATGAGAAGGAAAACCAGGAAAACCTACTCGGACAGTCAGACAGGAATCAAAACACGGAACTGTCAGCATGATAAGCAAATGTATAGATATTTAAATAACATAAGATATGTAATTACATAACAGCAACACATATTATGATAGTAAATTGCAGATCGTTACATAATTAAGTTATAGTATATACTGCTTAAATTTGTTATATCACTTCTGTTGTTAATTGAATTTTTTTCCTGTTTAATACTAATAATTTCTTTAATTTCCCTTTTCATTATGTGTTGTTCTTTATCAATTATCTGTGTGTTTTCAAAATCGAAATGGTGATCGCGTTGTAGTTTGTGTGTAGATAAAGCAATTTTGTCTGTTTTAGAGTATTTGTGGGTTTGTATTCTTTTGTATAAATATTGTTTAGTTTGGCCTATGTAGTAACTTTCGCAATCGCGACATAGTATTTTATAGATGACATGTGTTTCTCGATTTTTTTCTATTTTAGGTTTAAGTTTTGAAAATAAATGTTTATTAGTATTACTAAGTTTATATGTTGTAGCTATATCATATTTTTTTAAAGTGCATTTAATTTTTTCTGATAATTATGGAACATATGGAATCGTGATATATGTTGTGTCATTGTTTAAATTGTTATTGGTGTCTGCAGTGTTGTATATTTGATGGATTCTTTTTTTAATTGTTTGGTCTGATGATCCGACCAGTGCAGCAAATAATAAGAAACGGATTTGTACATTTTTAACTCGATAAAGTTTGAAATTGTATTACTTTCGATATATTAACTATGTCCGAAATTACGCTATAATTTTTATTCATTTTTTCATATGCGGTGTTTGTTATATTACACTTATAAAGTGTAGAGTGTTAGTAAACACATTACAATAAGTTGATATGAAACAATTAAACAAAATATGTTAACTTCATCACTACACACAACTTAAATAAGAACGCGCTATTTGCGCAAGAGAGTTAAAATAAATCAAATTGAATTGCACAAATCGTTTCATTATGAAAATTTCGTAACCTTACCTCCGTTCCAGAGTAAATCTAAGCATAAAAAAATGACTCTGCGTTCGTACGTACAATGTAAATTTACTACTATTCCTAATTGGATCAATTAACGCCAACGTACAGAGCGAACAATAAATTATTGTATTCGAAAATGGACGGGAATTAGCACTTCTGACATTATACATTACTAGAATTTAAAAATCTTTATACGTTCCTATATTATGAATACGTACGTAGGTATAACGCACATAATATTACGAGGATTGGGCAATAAATAATTTATATATTTGTAAAATTTGTGAAATTTAAGTTTTCATTTGATTATGAAAACATAAATGTAAAACACAAATAAACTGTGCTGTTCGGCAGGGCTTGATACTGGGACCCTTTTATTTACCATTTGTATAAATCATTTTCCACCTGCCTTGAGCTGCTATATTTACTTGTATGCTGACGATACATCTTTATTAATAAAAGGTAATACTAATACAGCCTAAGTAACAAAGGAGAAGCTGAAATGTATAAAGGAAAAATATGGTTCTCCAATAATAAATTAAAATTGAACAATGACAAGACGAAAGTACCAACCTTCCCGACGCGCCTGTATCAAACTGGAGACAAAGCGACCTTTTTGGGACTGTAAATGATTGTTGGGCTAAACTGGACCGATCACATAAATACATTGTGTAGTAGATTGAGTACAGTAATTTATACAATAAGACAGATGAAGAATGTTGTTTCCTCCCAAGCTGCGAGATTGGCCTATTTCTCAAATTTTCAGTCTTGTATCATACGGCATAATTATATGGGGAAGCTGCTCTGATATCCAGCCTATTTTGGTACTACAGAAGAGGGATATTAGGGTGTTGTGTGGTCTACAGTTTGGGGACAGTTGCAGGGACCTATTTGAACGGGGCGCATACTTACCATCATAAGTGTGTACATTTGAGAATGTGTGGGGTTTGTGCATGAGAATCAACACCGTTGATTCACACAAATATGGCACACGATACAAGGACGCGATAGGGATCTCATACCATCGCCTTAAAGTGACACAGCAAGGTATCTATTATTGAGACCCGAAGCTGTACAATCGACTTCCGAGTGACATAAAAACTTTAAGTATAATTAAATTTTCAACAAGGATTAAGCAACTCCTGTTTTTACGTTCTTTTTATACAGTTGTAAAGTATCTGGAATGTGTTTTCTAGCTTGTTGCTTTCGATTCTTTGTGTTGGCTTTTTTATTTTGTGATGTATACACGTATGTATTTGTTTGTATTGCTAATCTCTTGTATTTTTATCTTAATGACGTGTCATACCATTTTTATTATTTTGACAAATAAAGACTGAGTAGTAAATACACTTACTTTTCACTAACACATTTAAAGTAAAGCGAAACATTTTGGAAGATCTTTCCTTCTGATTTATTTGAGTAGGTTTATAATTTATACTTTCTCCTGGTCCGAATGTCTAATTTCTTGATTTTTGGTTTGGAAAAATTTTATGCTTCATGCAATCATAACCGAAGTAGTTTGGTGATAAGAGGTAGATAATATAACCAATTTAATTGAACCGTATTGAAGGAATTACTATTATTTCTTCTCAAAATTATACCCTAACTGTTCATATTACAAGGGTGGATTAGTGTGCCTGACAAAAGAGGGCGAAAAAAAAATTTTATTTGTTTCATAAGTTAATACTAACTATCAGTGCCTATCAGTGATTAAGTTATTATGTTTAAAGAAAGAAACTGTAAAATCAAAACTGAACTGGAGCTCCACCGATTGAAACTATATAACGATGGTCAGCTGAGTGGTCGGATCAGTATATTTGATGAACAACACGGTGTTGTACTCGTATATACACTGCTCAACTTTTGAACTGGTACACTTATTTAGCATGCAGTAAAAGTAAACAACCTTTCGTAGGCGTTAGGCATGACTTCCTATATGATCAGGGCTGTGTTTCGGAATGCAAACAAATGTCTATCAAATGACATTTGCGACTACATTGTTGTTTTTTGTTATTATCTGTCATAAGCGCAGTTACTGAGCTCGCGGACGCTTATACTTTTATCAAGTTTTAAAAGAATTTTCGCTAATTTCTCGAATAAGTTTTAATGCAGGGTGGTTGATTGCATTTTAGAGATGCCATTAAGGCGTTTAAGTATTGAAGAGATGAGCCAAGCTATGGGAATGCTTATGACTTGTGCATCGCTAAGAACTGTTGCTGCCCATTTCAATGTGAGCCACAATGTGATCAGAAGAGTTCAAATGCGTTTTAATGATACTGGATCTGGCCAACATAGACCCGGCGGAGGGCGAAATCGCAGTACAACAGTCAGGGAGGACCGTTTTATTACGGTTCAGTGTCGAAGCACTAGATTTTCTACTGCAAGAATACTCCAAATTCAGTTATTGAATGCAACAGGTACTCAAGCATCCACTCAAACAGTAAGAAGAAGGCTCCATGGGGTACATTTAAGGTCCAGATCTTCTAAAAAATGCTCATTGTTGACCAGAGCCCACAAAAGAAGAAGGCTAGACTGGGCACATCAACATGCAAATAGCTCAGATGGAAGAGTTAGAGTTTGGAGGAACAGAGGAGAACGCTATATTGAGAACAACGTGACTTACCATCAAGCTTATGGAGGTGGTTCAATTACTGTTTGGGGAGGTATTTCTGCGACTCGTCGTACTGAATTGGTTATGCTTGGAAATGCTACAATGAATAGTGTAAGGTATCTTAATGCGGTATTACAATCTGTAGTGTTGCCATTTGCTAATGAAATAGGCGGTGGTTTTGTGTTTATTGATGATAACGCGCGTCCTCATAGAACAAGACAAATCAATGCATTTTTTGAAGAGAACAATATTACGCACATGGATTGGCCAGCGAACTCTCCAGATCTTAATCCCAAGAGAAAGTATGGGATTTCCTGAAGAGGTTGATAAGATCACGAGGAGTGGGTCCAAACAATCACCATCAGCTCCTAACTGCCGTTTTGGAAGAATGGCAAAATATTCCCCAGCATTACATTCGGAATTTGATTTCCAGCATGCCAAGACGTTGCCAGGAGGTCATAAGAGCTAGAGGAGGTACCACGTATTATTAATCTTTAAGTGTTTGGTTATCTTTTCTTTCCAAAGCAAACTTTTCTGTAATACTAAAATGAAGATTTTGTTATTTTTGTATTAAAACATTTGAAATTCGTTATTTATTCTTTTAATTCTTCGCCTTAAAAGTGTTTCCTAGAACCATATACTATCAATTAAGCAAGAAAGTGTTGCTCAAAAAGTAGTAAATTGTTATTGATGTATGTTCTTGTAAGTGTACCAGTTCAAAAGTTGAGCAGTGTAGTTAAAAAAGTACGTGATACGTTGCTAGATGATCTTCTAATAAAAGTCTGCGAAATAACAGACCCTACACAGTCTGCGAAATAACAGACCCTACACATATCATATGAGTTAGTGATTTGGATTTTGCACAATGAATTGAGTTTGAAAAAATATGTGCAAGATGGATGCCCCATTTTTTGACTGTGGACCACAAACACAAACGAGAACACATTCAATCCCTCAATTTAGCGAAGTAGACATTATTCGAAAGATTTCTGTAGCTGAATAATAACAATTAATGAAACCTGAATTCACCATTACACACACTAAATAAAGTAACAATTGAATGAGAATGATACAAATGCTCCAAAGAAGGCAAAGACCGTACACTTGACCGGAAAGGTTATAGCTTCTGTCTTTTGGAACTGCAGTGGAATTTCTCTTATCGATTATCTTTAAAAAGGTAAAACGATAACACGCCACTATTATGCATCAACTGCACGATATAATCCACCTAAAGAAGAAACGAGTGCTTTTTCTTCAGGATACTCCTTGTATTTACACTTATCAGCATGTTTACTTGTTTCTCTTATTACTATCGATGCTGCAATTTTTCTGAAAGCATACGTTAATTCTAAGAGTATTAAAATGCATTAAATACTAAATGTGCGTGTAAAAATAAAATACACGTTACTTTGGGCTTACAAAGTATGTTCAAATTAATACTCCATATTAAACTCAACAAAAAGACGATTATACAATTGGGCAAAGACCCTAATCTTAGATAGCTCGCATTATTAGTCGAACTTTGGTCATCATTTTTTGGACATCTGGACATTGAGCGTTCAAGTCATTTCCAGAAAGCTCGTGATAATATAGACCAAAAGCTTTCAACTTGTCGAGCTATGGGAAGGTTGTAAGGATATATGTAGCTCTCATAACTTACATTATTGGTTTAAAATCACTGAAGTATTGTTATACATATTTATCGTTCATAAAATAGTTTTGTCCAAACTTCAATCCAAGTGTACACTCTTTTAGATACGGTTGAAAAGTTCCGTCTATTCTTGGACAGACACGAATAATAGCATGTAGAAGAAATAGCCGGTCAAACTGGCAATTTAAGAATTGGAATTTTTTTTTTTTGGTTTTTCAAGGTACAAATGCAGTGACTTCATTCCTAACGATGCTCAAATTTGGTGTAATAATTTCAAACATTAGTTTCCTACACCTGAAGTGGAACTATATTTACAAAACCCACATCTAAAGCTGTCAGCTCTAATCAAAAGAATAAAGCCAATTTCACTCTAACGAGATATTAAAACCACAATATATCTGGAAAGATCGCTGTTGAAAAACAATTTATCTAGCTACTTAAGTTTCTACACCCAAAAGTGAACCTAATTAACAGTATATTTTGGTATGGATTCGCGTTAAGACATATAGTTTAGTTTACCTTAAATATGCCTGTTAACTTCTACAAAGATGTGGCAATTCGCTTTATTACAGATAGTTTCAATTTTTCCTGATTCCAACTAATTTTTTTTCTTGGATGGCCCTTTGTTGTGAATAATTCGCAATTGTCTTCAAAGCAGTTTAGTACATTATACGAGATGTGGCAATTAAATAATGAGAATTTTTCCCTGTAGCCTTTATTAAGTAAAATTACATGGCCCTAAGCATTTATCCCTTCATAATAGAATTCCTCGAGTACGATACACTTGTTCCAGCAATTCCCCCATTGCTAGAAGCATCATCGAAAATCATATAAAGTTAAGCTCTTCAGAACCTCCGTTATACGTCTTTGGATATCATCATCATATTGGAAAACATGAAGAAGTCTGCAGGAGCCAGATTCGGGCTATAGGGGATTGGCACTGGAATATATTTTTTTCGCTAACAATTGCTGCACAACGAACACAGTGTGGGCAGGAGCGTTATCACGATACAGAATTCATCCATTCTTGGCCAATTCTGGTCTCATCAGAGCAATTCTAACACACAAGCGCTGTAGGATATCAAGGTAGAAGGCACTGTTAACAGTTCTACACTGTGGCACGAACTCTTTATGGAACACAAGCTTCGGGATGATACTGGAGCACACAACATTCTTCTTCCTCTCGTGATAATGGTTTTCATCAAAGCTCACTCTTCGTTTTAGATGCGTTGAACATAATCTTGAAAAATCGACAAATGCAATTCTTTTTGCTCCACTGCGAGTGTCTTTAGAACGAGATCAGACACAACTCTACATCTTCAAATAATTGGGTAACATTTGTGGCACTGTTTCCGTGTGTATACCTACATCACCTAACATCCGAATGGTTAGTTGACGATCGGAGCGGACTAGTACTTGTAAATGTTTAATGTTTTGATCTGTGTACACTGTCACTGCTGCCTTTTGTCTTTCGTCGTCTTTCCCAGATTCATGACCGGCTTTAAATCGCGTTTGCCACTTGTAAACACGTACTTGTGATAGACACTCATTGCAATAAACATTTTTCACTTTATTTAAAAAATATCACTAAGAATTTGATAACAAATCTTTCGCCCATTTTATTATCACACATTTTGCCGACGTGCAATTACTACGCAGTCGACTTTGAAACTGTATATAACATGTAAAACGCGTCCTATGACGTTGCACCGTTACTCAGTTATAACAAAGTCGTCAGCATTTGCTTATGGCGTTCTTTGCAAAAATTCTCTTTACTTAATTGCCACACCTTGTATGTTGTAGAACTAGCAAATTCTTCTAGGCAAAATTAATCAATGATGGTTTTTATTAAAAAAATATTACAAAAATATCAAAAACCAATTGCCACAGTAACACATCAACATATAATCTGAGAATCTCGTTCGTTTGTTCGACACACGCAGATTTCCATAATTATAGCTAACTTAATTCTCATTTCGTGTCTGATACGCCTTATTATAAGATAGAAAAAGAAAGGTATACCCTACGAATCATATTTCCATCTCAGATTGAAACTATAAATATACATGATTTAAAAGCAAACATGTATTGAAAATTGACACTAATCTAGTGAAAAGCTTCAGAATTTTTGCAAAAAAAAATTATTTCAATTATTATGAATGCGGCATGTCTTTATTGGTTACTAAGCCACAACATTGCAATTGACTATGTTTATTTTCCGTCTCTATATGCTTCCTTTTTAGATAGCCTTTGGCTTGATTTATGCAAAGAAATAATTTCTGAAATTTATTGATTTTTCCTCGTATGTGTACAAGACAAATGTATGTATGTATAACAATTTTATAAGAGTACAAACAAAATATCGGTGACGTCCGTTGTTTACACAAATATCTAGACGTATATATTGGTCTGTACTATACAACGCAAAAATAAACATAATTTAGTTTGGTTAAAGGACGTTAGGATATTTTGTTTATTGTATATGTATATGTACCAGGTACGGTAACAGGTATATAGATCTTGGGACGGTCCAGTCTTCCGTAATATGTACTCATCGTATTAGGCGTTTCATTATGGATGCAGATGGTACATCTGAATTTTAATGATATTTGTCAAACGTCACGGAATAAGTCAAATACACTTTTATTGGTTATTGGTCGTACTTATTTGCTAGCTACACGGAATACGGTATAGGTCATTAGCGACGTGTTTTTTGAATATTCAGTCGTGTTAAATAGTGCGCCGGAGCGGGAAATTGGCCATACATATCAAAGCTAGGTCTTCCGACATTTTTAGGGACTTTAAAATATCTTGTTGAACTGAATTTTGGGCACTTAAAAATATTAGCAAATATTTTTAGTTAAATGCTTTTTTGTGCATTAATAAATCTACTTATATTTCAAAATGTAAGAGTTACTTTTATGTCAATTAAAACTAAATTCCATTTTTTTCTCAAACTAAAAAGTTTTTTATGCAAAAAAATCAAGCAAAGGATACACTAGATATAAATAAACATAAAAATGCTAAAAGTATGTCCAGAACCCATCCTGTAATCATTAAAAAATAATTTATAAGTGTTTTTGAAAAGCATACTACCAGGCAAGATGAAAATATCAAAAATAATTTCTATTCATAAATCTGGCGAAACAGCTGCTGCAAAAAACTATAGATTCACATCTGCATTACCTACAATTTCAAAACCTCTAAAGGTAGGCTCATTATTACGTCTAGTGTCATTCCAAGCCAAACATAATACATTTCCCATTGGTCAATTTGGATATCGTCGCAGAACACAATAAAACAACACTACTTCGGTTGTTCTAAATTCCATATGGGATCTCATGGAAGTGAAAGAAGAGTGCATGGCATTGATGCGCGAACTGCCGAAGGCATTTGACTGTGCATCATCAAATATTTTACTTGAGAAGTTAGTAAGATGTTACGAGGGATGCCTTTTATGTTTTGCATACGGGGGCATAGAGGGCGCCTCTAATCAAATGTTCAAATAAGAAATTAATCTCCATCTTTAGTTAGCCTAAATCTAAAGTTTCAGTGCGATACATGTAGTGTTGTAGCTACAACGAAATGTTAAAGTTGACAAGTTAGTCGAAAAATGGAATTAATCCGTGAAAATTTCGCGCAATAACTTTTTATAATTTTCGAAGACAATTATCTCAACAAGAATGCCTCGCCGAGTTGGTTTCTGTTTTCAGTGATGAAGTACCACATCAGTCAACAATTTCTCGTTGGTATGGAGAATTCAAACGTGGACGGATTAGTCTTTGCGACGATCCAAGGGCAGGTGCACCAGAAACGGCAGTCACTCAGGAAAACGTCGAACCTGTGTAAAAGCTCATCAATGCAGATCGACAGGACATTTCAAAAACTTCAATTCAAGAAATTTTGTTTGAAGAATTGTGTGTAAAAAATGAGGGAGAAACAGAAAACAGCTGTAGTGAATTGGTGCCAAAAAACTCTATATCTCTTAGATACAGGAAACTCTAAGCACGTGTTGATGAATCTTGAATTTACTAATACGAACCAGAAAGTAAACGCCAGTCGTCTGTTTGGGTATTCCAAGCAGATATTTGTTTCGAAAGCAGGTCATTTAGCAACAATTTCTCTACAAGACCAAAGAACTGTTATTGCCGATTGGTATACAACAATTTGTTTGCCGCAAGTTATCGGTGAAAGACAATTGAATTTTTAACACAACAAAACGTCGAATTGTTAGACCGTTTTCCGTACAGTCCCAATTGTTTCTTTACCTTTCCGAAAATTAATGACGGACTGCGTGGTCCAAGGTTCCAATCATCAGAAGGAGCAGTCGATGCCTTTGAAAACGCAATTTTGACTGTACCAACAAATTAGTGGAATAACTCCTTCCAGAGTTCCTTCAAGCGCATGCAAAAGTGCATTAATCTTTGTGGAGAATACTTCGAAAAGTCTTTAAAGGCTATCTACTATTTTATTCCACCTCTATATGCAAAATATAAAAGATAACCCTCGCAACATCTTACTTTGACAACAGAAAACAATGATTCTAAAACCTGGAAAGAAACCTGAAAAAGTGACATCTTATCGTCTAATCAGTTTATCTCAATCAAAGGTTTTTGAAGAAATATATATATAGTTGGGCAGCAGTCGACAATAAATATACAAAAAATTATTCCGGATCACCAATTCGGATTTCGCAATAAGCACAGCACCATACAGAACAAAAGAACGCGAAGATTTTAGCAATAAAAAATATTGTTCAGCAGCATTTATCGATATCACCCAAGCATTCGATAAGGTTTGACACACTGGCCTATTACATAAAATTTAAAAAGAACTACTTCCTTATCCAGACTACTCACTCCTTAAATCCTACCTAACCAATAGACTTCTTCAATGAACAAAATAACGAATTTTCATGCCTGCATCCTAGACTATCTGGAATTCCTCAGGGTAACGTCCTTGGACCGGTGCTGTACTCTCTCTATACAAGCGATTTACCAACCACATCGACAGTAATAACAGCAACATTTACGGATGGCATTGCCATATGGATCGTATAGGGATCCTGTAACTACATCTAAACACCTATAAAAGAGTTTTCATAAAATTCAGTATTGGTTGAAAAAATGTGGTACAAAAGTCGTATGTGTAACTCCACTTATGTTACATTTACGCTTTGTAAAAAAATATGTCCGTCTGTCCAAATTAACAACTCGAATATCCCTCAAATCGAAAATGTCAAATACCTAGATATGTACTTGGATAGGATACTCACGTGACGAAAATATACCTCCACAAATCGCAAACAATTATGACTAAAGTTGAGCCAATTTCATTTATAGGAAGAAATTATAAACTTAACGTTGAAAACAAACTACTAGTGTATAAAAACAATCCGAAACCAATCTGGATATTCGGTGTCCAATTATGGGGTACAGCGTCCACTAGTAATATTGAAATACTTCAGAGATTTCAGAATAAGGATTATCATCGATGCTGCTGACTACGGCGTTTAATGAGAACTATCAATTCTCTCGGTGTAAGAAATAATTAATGAAAACAGTGTAAAATATTGTGAGCGAATATCAGTTCATCCAACTGTACTATCCCAAAATTTTTTTTCGCTAACAGAAACAGTGGAAAGAATTAAGAAATTCAAACCATCTCACCTAGTGGCCAGGTTGGTTTACTTAGAATACAGACTACTAGAATGCCATATAATTAGTTTTAACGGACTAACAAATGTGATAAATTTAAATTCTAATTGATTAAGAATTGTTAATGCATAGTAGTTAAGCAGTATACTTATTAAACTATACTGCGCAAGTCCTCCGTTGTAGTCACAACAAACGCCAATTGCAATAAAGACATGCCGCACTACCGGGGTCGGCATAAGTCAGGCAACAAATTTGCATTAAAAGAAAAAAATGCAGCGTCAAAATGAATTTATTCAAAGAAATTACAAAAGGGATTCGAAAAAGGGTTACTGTAAGTGTTCAAATTGATGGCCATCTTGATCAATGCATTTACTGCAACGGTGAGGCAGATCCGGCGAAGCACGTCAAGCTGTCCGCGAAGATTTTCAAATTCTTCTTCAATTGCAGTTCGGAGGTCGGGAAGGGTACGTGGTCCTCTTGCAAAAACGCGGTCCTTGAGAAGGCCCCACAGGAAGAAATCACAGGGTGTCAGGTCACATGACCGTGCGGGCCACTCAACGATTCCTCGTCTGCCTATCCATTCTCCAAAATGAACATTAAGGTACTCCCGCACACATAACGCGTAGTGCGGCGAAGCTCCATCCTGCACGAAATGACGGATGTTCGCGAGTGTTGGATCGTTGTCCATTTGCCCACGTAAATCTTCGAGCATTTACATTTTCTTATGAGCGTTGCCGGACTTATGCCGATTTTTCGAGAGCGTTGCCTGACTTATGCCGACCTTGGTATTGGAGTTTAAAAAAAGAAACTAATTTCATTACCATACGGAAAGCTATCCTTCTATAATTATTGTAATCCTCGATGTCATGTTCTTTCAATATCGTTTCATCTCTCCAAACTTCATTGTATATATTTTAACAGTATTCTTCTCTTTTCGCTCATATTTTTATCGTCAATATAAACAATACTTTATTTTTTGTTCTTATTGCGTCTATGATTCAGGAATTATCTCTGAAAAATAGATATTATCTTTGCCTATTTTACAATATATTAATTCTATGAACTGTCTCCTAAATGCTTGTTCCGATTATTTAACTTTTAATATAAGTTAAGTAAATATTTATGGTAAAAAGTTTTATTTTAAAAGTTTAGAACCCGTCCCTGTTCAACCGCTTTGGTTCAACAACATCTGATACTTATAGCATGGTAATCAATATTGATTCACTTTCTATATTGATCCCACCATCGTAAACCTCGAAGAACAAATACAATGTAGAACACATGATTTGTCTTCATGCATACATACGTACAACATAAACATGAATGAACAAATGTTCAGGATTATTATACTGTTTGTATAGAAGTGATACTAGGTGGACGTAATTAAATTTTGTGTTCTTTGAAATGCAAATCGCAAGGCAAATAAAATTTGTAAGAAGGTCCGCGAAAAAAATACGTTTTGCAGACATAAAAAAATAATAATGTTTAATCTTCGTGTTTTCAGCGAATGATCTTTCTAGAACAGATTTTATTTGGTGTTCATAAAAGGAAGGCCAAAATAAAAAATAGAACATAAACTTTGGATGTACTAAAAAAATATAGAAAATATTGCAATGAATAACAAACAACGTTCGTTTATATTTTTCCAAATTTTTATTTGTTAATAAATATTAAAATTAGATATACTTTCATGATATACTAGAACCTTTATTAAAAATAATGACATAATTATCGACCACGCATTTGTCGTCGCCACGAATAATACGAAAATATTTTGCAAGCAAAAATATTAAAGGCTTCCATTCGTATATGAGTAATGTACGAGGGTGGTCTGAAATGTTTCAAGCCTAACATAGAAACAAGTGTTCTCCGATTAAATGCACTTTTAATTTTCAACGTGGTCTCTTTTTAAATCCATACATTTTTTCAACTATGCTCTAACCTCTTTTAACCTTCCAAATAGTAGTTGGTGTCTTGTTCCGCAAAATAGGTGTTTACGTATGCGATGATTTCCTCGTTCGATAAAAATATCTGTCCTCCAAAGAAAACTTTAAGCTTAGGAAAGAGGAAAAGTCTCTGGGAGCAGATCTGGCGAGTACGGTGTGTGGTGAACTAATTCGAAGTGTGATTCGTGAATTTTAGACATGGCCAACGCTGAAGTGTGAGGACGTGCGTTTTCTTGAT
The DNA here is from genome assembly GCA_935421215.2 of Melolontha melolontha. Classification (NCBI taxonomy): domain Eukaryota; kingdom Metazoa; phylum Arthropoda; class Insecta; order Coleoptera; family Scarabaeidae; genus Melolontha; species Melolontha melolontha. The sequence goes on along the minus strand of OW285237.1, from coordinate 157,296,275 downwards.
GGAATAGCGCTTTCTTCTCCAACTACGGCGGTTTTGTTGCAATTTCTGTCTTCGGCTTATCAAGTAGTGACGTGTAATATAGTCCCATTATTGTTTTTGAAGATAGTCGACAAACACAATGCCGTGACTATCCCAAAAAAACATTCGCTATCATTTTCACGACCGATGGAACAGTCTTCACCTTTTTCGGAGCAGATTGGCCCTTTGCAGTCCATTGTTTTTATTGTTCTTTCGTGTCAGAATTGTAGTGGTGGATCCCAGGTTAATTTACAGTTATGAATCGATCCAAAAGAAAGATGCCTTAGCAATGTTCATTCGAATGCGTGTTGGTCCAAAGTGAGGAAGCGCGGTATCCAACGCGCGGATAGCTTTCCTAAGTGCAATTTTTTCGTAAATATATGACAAACGCATTCTTTCGAAATATGCATTGCCTATCTCTTTAACCTTGATTCGACGGTCGTCAAGTACCATCTGGTAAACATTTTCAATGTTATAGGTGGTGGTCGCAGTTTAGGCCTTCCTGAACGCTCATCACCAGTCAAGTTGGTACAACCACATTTAAATTCAGCTGCCCATCTTTACACAGTGGCAAATGATGGAGCAAAGTTCCCGTAACCAGCGTTAAACTCAGTGTTCATTTGCTCAGTCGTATTGCCCTTCAAACGCAAGAATTTAATCACAGCACGATATTCAATTTTTTCCATTGTTGCAAAAATACTGACATCGACTGTCAAACAACAACTGAGTGTCCAAAATGGTTTAATTTTTTTCGTCAAAATATGCTCCTTGGTAATGCACACAATGTCTCCACCGATTTTACAAATTCTGGTAACAATTTCGTCTTGTTCCCTTAGGCTGTTTAGAATCTGCGTCGTGACGCTCTGGATGTTGCAATGGTAAGCCTTCAACTCCCACCTAAACGTTGGAAAAACAACATAATCAAATGGAGCTATGTCTGAACTGTAGGGTGGATGTAGGAGTACTGGAATGTTTTTCTCTTCCAAAATTTTCTAGCCAACAATGAGGTACGACTGGGGGCATTATCGTGATGCATGACCCAAGCGCTGGCAATGTAAGGTCGCCCACGCAAAACCCTTTTTCGCAAAGGTTCAAGGACCTCACGATAAAAGGTTTGATTTACTGCCTGACCTTGCGGTACGAATTCTTTATCGGCAATTCCACTACAATCAAAAAAGATAATAATTTGTCCTATTGTTTCAGGACCGCACTCAAATGCCCATGATTCGTCACCTGTTATCACTCTGTCCATGAAATTGAGTAGGGTTGTCGAATGATTCAAAAGTTCTGGACTAAGTAATAAGTGATTTTTTTTTGTTCATCGGACAAGTTCTTGGGCACCACCTTCGCATTTTTCTCATGCCTTGTTTCTCTGTCAAAATTTGATGAACAGTATCCTCATTCATGCTTACCTCATGTGCAATCATCCTGACTGTTAACCGTCAGTAGACTGTCACAAAACGCGCCTTCAGTATGTTTTCATTGGTTTTCGATGTGGACAGCCGTTCGAAGCGATGTTCATCTTTAATATTTTCGCGCTCCTCTTTGAAAACCTTTTGTGATCTGAAACATTGTGCTAAAGACAAAGCAGCATATCCATTTGCTGTTCTTAATATTGTAAATGTTTCTTAAGTAGGTAGTTCTTTCCAGTTAAACGCAAAATCTAATTACCAATCGCTGCTTGATATTTGGCTGTATTTTTCGTGTGACACGGTATTGAAACACAACTTTAAACAACTAGCGATCACACCGCTAACACTGAAATGAGTGCACTACATATTTTCTGGTTGCGTACCTACCACTTCCAGTTACATGTAGTCGTCCCCAACCTGATGTTGCCATATCGAGTGTAAAAAATTCATTCTAAGTACTTCTGAGACATTATAGCAGTATAGCAGTATAGCATTAACCTTAAATACCGAATCGGCGGTATTCTATCTTCGGTTTTTATTTTTACATTACATAAAATATCCTATTTTCCAAACTCATCCTAGGCTATTCCCATAGAAAGGGTTTCCATTCCTTTAGATGTGGAGCTAGCGCTTTTCGTGATACTATCGTCCCAAATTTTCATGGATCTTCCTCTCTGTCTTCTTTCCTGAACCCTTCCCTCCCACATTTGTTTTACGTGAATATTCCTATCCATCCACGAGGTGTGTCCGTAACTAACGACGCAGCTAGATATCTGTTTGACATCTACCTGTCTGCGATACCTTTTGCTGCTGTGACAGAAAGAATATTTTTCCGTACATAGAAAGTATGGATGTGTTTAGGGCAGCCCAATTTAATTTCTGAATCCTACCGCCAAAAAAATGTATGCTAAATATTCCATTGTTTGGAGATGTAATATTTTTAGATGAAGTTTTGTTATCTCACACAAGTACCTAGCTACATAATAAATACAGTATTCGATATCTAGGGTTTTTTTTTCATTAATACCGGTAATCATATTGTAACTCAAATGAAGTCATTTATCCATTTTTTTTTTGTAATTTCTATCAATGTTACATGTTTACACAAAATTTCAAGATGCTGCTGAATGGTTAAAACACTTAAATTTTGCCGCATTTAAGCTATTTTTTAAATTATTTTCCCTAATTTTTGAGATCAGTCGAAGCCGATTAACTTCTTAGTATACAGAACTATATAAGACAAATTATTATTTTAACCACGTTTCATAAAAATTCCAAGGCAAATTATTGTTTAACCTATTAATAGTTACATAGATATCCTACTGTTAAAACATCATGAAAGTTCTAGGATAAGCTAATAATTTTAATAAATTTTATTTTACTTTCGATACCGTTGTCTAAATTCTGGTTTTATTCCAACTAATTTTTCGTCGATTTGTTGATTTTTTCAACTGCCTACATAATATTAATTAATATTGTAGTCTATTTACAGCAAATTCATTTAATGTCTTAATTAATCTCAATATTACAATGGCTCTTTAATATTTTGTGTTTAGTTTTGTTCAGCAGGTAAAGCCAGCCTATTTCATTGATATTTTAGATCAGATTAAGATAAAAAGCTATGTTTTCAAGACCTTTAGAAATTCGGACAAAGTACCCCAACATCCCAAATATTATAAATAGTGAATGAATGATAAAGTGACAGTATGCAGTGGTTTAGTTCACTTGTTCATTTCAAAAGATTTAGAGTGTTATTACAAATATTTAAATACTTTTATATCAGAAGGTAATGAAATTTAAATTATATTTGATTATCCTATACAAAAGAAAACGAAATTAATCTAACATTGATACAGGTCTAGAGGAATACATACTTTTAACCTTAATTCTAGCAATTCGTGATGAATAGGTTCATATATACAAAAGCAGTATGACAAATACCGCCGTTTGAAGACAGAGGGCGCTACTGGCTAAAAATGTATATACTATCAGAATAATTGAAACATACATGAGTAGGTAAACCCCACCGGTTTTGTATAATACAAAGGTATTTTTAATAATATAAAATATAATTAAAAATCTGGTGTGAAGAACACAAATACAGGTTCCCTATTAATATTTTTGTGAACGTGTCCGAACATATCCTTCCCCAGAGACGTAGATACGTATTTCGCCTTTCTAGAAGCTCATCGGTACGCCCCTGCTGGAGAAAGGATATCTTCAGACACATTCACAAAAAAGAACCACATCGCCACATCACAGAAGCGCGTAGAAGTAAATTCAGCGCTGCCTGTGGTCAGACAGCCGAAGTACCTCGCCCCGTCCACATAACCAATGTGAACTAACGACGCCCTTCCAAATTTATATTATTAAAAATACCTTTGTATTATACAAAACTGGTGGGGTTTACCTACTCATGTATGTTTCAATTATTCTGATACATTACACATGCGGTTAGTCCGTAGTATGAGTGAAGACACAAACAAAATGCAGTTTCTAGAGGGATGGCTGTGCCACCTTTGGAAGGGCGTCGTTACTTCACATTAGTTATGTGAACGGTGCGATGTACTTCGGCTGTCTGACAACAGGCAGCGCTGAATTTACTTCTACGCTCGGTCTGGATAATTTCTGTAATGTGGCGATGTGGTTCTTTTTTGTGAATGTGTCTGAAGATATCCTTTCTCCAGCAGGGGCGTACCGATGAGCCTGTAGAAAGGCGAAATACGTATCTACGTCTCTGGGGAGGGATGTGTTCGTACACGTTCACAAAAATATTAATAGTGAACCTGTATTTGTGTTCTTCACACCAGATTTTTAATAATATTTTATATTATTAAAAATACCTTTGTAATGTATATACTATTGTTGAGTATCAAACCTCAAACTCAAAATTTGAAACTTGCCAATAATGTCTATTTTGACGAAAAAATCGTGAAAACTCACATCTATTCCGGAACGTATGGATGCATTTCGATCTTATTAGAGCTCATCAACACATAGTATCCTGGAGACAGATATGACTTCCACTTCTATACTTCACGAATATATAGTTAATATATTGAACTTAATGCAAATGAGAACCAATGAGTATTAAATCTCATTTTACTACCAATATGCAGAACGATACTCGTCGCGACGCCACCTTCATGGTCGTCAGAATAATGTTTACATTATCGTGAAAAGTCACACCTATCCCAGAACGTATGGATGCATTTCGCTTTAATTTGTACTCGTTTGCACTAAATTCAATATATTAACTATATACCTACAGGTGAAGTGTAGAAGTGGAAGTCATATCTGTCTCCAGGATACTGTGTGGATGAGCTCCAATAAGAGCGAAATTATGTAAATACTTCATTTTCAAATAAAAATTACAAAACTATCATCATATTAAATTAGTTATGATTTAAATATTGATTAATTGTTACAATTATTCAAAATTATGGGGGTTTCACAATAAAACTTTTTTTGTTTTGAAGTTGACAATGACATGCATAGAATATATAGACCATATGATGATAGAAGGCTTTGAATTTGCTCTCAATGCACGCAGCACAGTTGCCGAATATGAATTTAAGTTATTACAGCCCTTTATTCAATGAAATTTATATAGGTTTCTTCATACCTCTTTCTCGTTTTTTCTGACCATAACAGCAGAGGTCTTGTCAGCTTGATTTACTATTTCTGGTCGAGTATTGGGCATATCTAGTTAAAGTTATGAAATTTCTCTCACTGGTAACGGAAATCAAATTTTCGCTGCAATATTCGATGATGAAAAATGTCTTTTTATAAAGGGTAGTAGAAAATAGTTATAACTAGAGAGGAAAGCTCTATTGTCTTCCGCGGATGAAATTTAATGCTCGACGCGAAGCGGAAGGCGAAAGTTTCCTCTCGTGTTTTGAATGTACTTTTTTCTACGACTTCACTTACGAAATCATCCCTAAGATTTATTGTTATTTTAGAAGTCGTTCTAAATGTCATTTATCAAATAATTGTATGCAAAGTTCCAAAATTGATTCTGAAAATAGTGAAAATAATATTGGATCTGTTTCATCCAAGATAATTTTCAGTAACCTTAATAATTGTACAAATAATATTAATAAATAAATTTAGATTTTGCAATGAAGCTCATTCCTTTTCCTCCCTAGGGAGGCAGACATTCATTTTGTTCCCTAGGGAGAAGAATGCCTACTTTGGAGCCTAATTTGAGGGAGCAAAAGCCTATTTTCCATTGAAGGAGTAGAAAAAATATTTGTTTTATCCTAAAATAAGTATTTCATTGAAAAATCACTCTCCCGTCTAATAACTCTCATACTCTTGTTTGTAGTTAGATCGCCGAAATTATTCGTATGGCTAGACAAAAATATGTTTCTTTTTGCAAAACTTTTTATTTTAATCTTTTTAAGTGTATAATATGAAACAGATTGTAAATTGAAACTAATAGAACGTTATTATTATTATGAATATTATAAGAAATGACGCTTACAACCAAAGTCTTCAAAATCCGAATCATGTGCCTTTCATTTGTGTAACAAAAAAGCCAACAAAGAGCCGAATGTTGAATTTGGTGGTAGTCGGATCAACCACAAATTCCACCTTAAATATCTGGACGTAACGTTAGAACAAAAAAGTGAAGAAAAGCAATAATATATTACATAAATTTGTCAGCAATTGATGGTGAGCGAATGGAGAGACCTTGCATGCGGCAGCCATTGCACTGGCTTACTCTTTTGCTGAATACTGTGCTGCTGTCTGGTATCGATGCTCTCATACCAAGCTAATAGATACACAACTCCACGATGCAACGAGAATCGTCTCCGGTACTCTTAAATCCACACCTAGTCTCTGGCTACCGATTCTTTTTAACAATGCCCCGCAGGATATCAGGCGTCTCGCTGCAGTACAGGATGAATGGGTTAAGATTACCAGCTACATTGATCTTCCTATACACGATGATTTGAAGAGCGTCTTCAGGGCTTAACTAAAGTCTGGGAGACCGATTTAGTTGTATACAGAAGTTCAGCACCCCATAAATGTGAGTGATTACTGGATAGCCCTCCCCGAACAACATCCTAAATTGAGGACTAGAGATTTAATTTCTAATTCTTCAAAACCTCTCTCTTAAACAGGTACCGCACAGGCCACGAAAAGTGCAACTTCATGTTGCATAAATGGAAACTAGCAGATACTAGCCTCTGCGATTGCGGAAATGTGGGACAAGCTATGGCCTACATAATAAAACCACTGCCCCAGGAGAAGCTCTGTTGGTGCCATCTACGAACTGAGCAAAGCAACTCTTGTAGCACTGGACTAGTTGAAAAATTTAAATGTTAGTTATTTATTGTGTTTATTGCGTTAAGTGTTTTAGATAGCATTTTATCTACACAAGAATGCTTAAATGCGAGAACGCCTGTTTGATAATTTTCTTAAGTGGATAAAATGCATCGAAAGCACGCATGCAGTACAACATTTTGTCCACAATCACCAAATTAATGCAATGGAATTATTTGAAATTTAATTAAAAAATATGCGTATTTATAAAATTAAATGTGGCAGGATGTGTCATACTTACTGGTTGTTATGGTACGTTGTGCATTTTTTCATTATTTCACTAGTAGGTCACTTTATATGCTTCCTCCTATTATAGTGTGATTGTGAATAAATTATTTTTCCGACGACCACAATGTAAAAAGAACAAATTCGCATGATTTACTAGCACTGAAAATTGCAAATTGCATTGTATCCCCAAAACTGTGTTGAAAAGTTATCTTGTAATTAAAACTGTGCTGAAAAGTTCAAGAGGGCCAATTAGAATCGTCGCAGAACCGTGTGCAAAGTAACAGACGTGCCAACCTACTAATCATAAAATAACAAATAGGAAACTGTCAAATGAATGATTCTCAAATGTCAAATTGTTGTTATGAAATACATCATATATCATTATTTTGTGAATCATTCTTTTATTTTCATTGAAATTAATTCTTGTCACTAAGCGGTCGTTGGAAAAGTATAGTGTACAACACGTGCTGAAAATATTTCACACTCGCATAATTAAACCACTCGCCTACGGCTCGTGGCTCAAACTTCATGCTCGTGTGAAATATCCTATGAACTGTGAACTGTGACTTAATTTGACGTAATTTAACGGCTGCGTCCAGTTGTGTCAAAACGTATTCATGAGCTGTCAAATTTGGTCAGTGGAGTTTCTTTATATTTTATAATAAAAAATGTGTTTGTAGAAAAAATATTGTACGGTACACATGTTAAAAATGCTATTTTATTTCACTCGTAAATTGCGACACTCGCTAACGCTCGTGTCGCAAACTTTTACTCGGGAAATAAAATCGCACTTTTAACACTTGTATCGTAAATAACTATTTTCTACTCCCATCCTCAAAATGCCATTTATCGTATATGTTTCCATGACGCTAATTAATCTTTTAAATACACCGCTTCAAGCCGTGACTTTGTGCGTTTTAGTCACGGGGTGAACTTAGCAACTGGCACTTTAGTTATGGACTGAAGTTAATATTTGATTTTTTAATTGCAAAATATCAAATTAGTTATACGGGTCCCTTGTCATTAATCTATCAAAATAACGAGACGCGGCGTGACAAGAGAAAAGTAATTTTGTATTTTCTGGGAAAAATGAACCTAAACGAAAGTGGAAGTGAAAATGTTTTCATTGGTACTCTACCCGAAACTACTCAACCAGCGGCATCGGCAACTGCTAGTTGCTGCTGAAGAAATAAAAAAATCAGTACGAACGTGCATATAAACATTTCCAAGATTGGCGTCAAGAAAGCCAAACAAATTAATTATCTGAAAATGTACTGCTTCCACGTTTATTGATGTGATAATAAATAAAATAATAAACTAATTTCTAATTTTTTTATTTATATAGGTACTTGCGGTCCTAGAAAAAGTACAGTACTGTCGTGAGCAAAAAAAAACGGGACACTGTTTCTACGTGGGTTTAAATTATGACTACTTAAGTGGCTATCTTTACTCATAATGTCATAATAGTAAGTCAGGAATTGTCAAAAATGTGTGTCTTATTGACATTAATTAAACATTTTTATAAAAATAAAATAATTTATATAAATAAAAATTACTAAAAACAACAGAGAAAGAATATAATTAAAATAATTAGTATTTCGTCATTCCACCGTTATTATTTATAACTGCATTTAATCTTGCTGACATTGAAGCGACAATATTTTGTACATTTATAGGAATTTGATGCAAAGCATTTTAAACAATCTCCAAAATTCTTCCTGGGCAGCAGCTACATATACATTTTCAATGGGATTTAGATAAGGACTGTAACGCGGAAAATCTCAAATTTAAATTTCATTCTCTTGTAACCATTGTATTACAAGATGAGACAGGAAATTGTGTTGTTCTTATATGGTTTCATTGTAAAAAAAGGTTATGGCATTGAAATGATACTACAACAAAAAAGAAAACAAATAATTTATTTAATATCGAAATCATAATCAAAATTTACATATATCTACAGAAGTTGTTGAAAATGTTGTCCATTTACATCTAAACACAAACCAACTCTTCTCCGCAATCCAGCAAAAACTTTATGCAGCATTTGCGATGAGTTGTTGATCTCTTCACACTTTTCTGTTATGCGAATTCTCAGTTGTTCCAGATTATGAATTTGCGTTGAATAAATCGAATTTTTTATGTATGGCCATACGAAAAAAACACGTATATTTAAATCGCAAGCCTAGTTGGATATGGGATTTCAGTGTTCCTGCTTATTATTCTGTTATCAAAAAATTCTCTGAGATATTGAAGTGTTTCTCTGGTCGTATGTGCTGTTGCACCATCTTGTTGGAATTACCCATTTTGTAATTCCTCATCATCCAGTTGATTTATGAATGAGCCGAGTATCTCATTGCGATATCGTGCAGCAGTAAGTGTACCTTTAAAAAAATGGGACCCACCAATCTTCTTCGACATATTCCAACCCAAACACCAACTTTTTAGGGATGCAATGTTTTTTAAACAAAAAAATGAGGATTTTCGGAGGACCAACACATCATATTCTGTGAATCAACATATCCAGAAAGATAAAAGCAGGCCTCATCCGTGAAAAAAACTGGGTTAAGGATATCCTGATTGTGTAGATTATTTTGAAATCATTGACAAAATTCCACTCGTCTTAAATAATCCACTGGATAAACATTGCAGCTTGTATGGATGACAATGTAAGACTTTTTTAAGAATGAATTGGCACGTACCATAAGATAAATTTGTTTGTTGGGTCACTACTGAAATGGATGTTTTTGGATTTTCATCAATAATATGCTGAAGGGCTTCAATATTATCAGCTGTACGTTTAAATGGCCGTCCACTTCCAGTTTTTCGACCGACGCTACCAGTCTCTCTGAATAACTTTACACAATTTGTTAAAATATTGTAGAAATCATTGTAGTCAAACACTAATTCAGGATGTTCTTCACTAAAATCAGCCATGCATTCCGTAATTGAATACTGCCACTCGCCATTTACTTTCACACCTGTACGGAAGTAACATTCGATAATTTTTGCTTTTTGTTCTATGCTGAATACCATTTTTTAAATAAATTTAATTTTCTTAATAAGAGTTTTGAATAGTTTGACACAAACTTATAGTTTTAATGTCAAATAATAAATGTCATTATGTGGAACTGGCTAAAGTACCAAACCAATTTCACAGTCTACTCCAATTATAAATTTTTTCGATGCTCGTTACTATCTTTCTACAATCATTATTAAAAACTGACATTTCAGCACGGCTAACTTCAATTAAAAATGCGGTTTTATTGCATAGCGTGCAGTAAAGTAATCAGTAATCACTTTTAACACGGAGTGTTTAAAATAATTATTAAAATTAAATGTACAACTGATACAATTGGTATTAATATTTATGCCTAGCGCAAAAGCGCTTGCGTTATTGTCAAAGGCAGATTTGATTCCTGTTTTCTAGAGAAGCGATGAATTACTTGACAGTATTGATGAAGCGATTTTCTTTTTATTTTCTAAAGAGTTTTCAATATACCCTTCTGCATCACTGGAGCTCTTTCATTCCTCTTAATTGTGAATAAATTTGCTCCAGAATCTGCTAACGAGATGGTAGATGATCGTCGGAAGCAATGGCCGGTGTATAATTTGACAGAATTTGACAATTGCAAATATTCGACTATAACTGCAGGCATTTTCCAAATATATTTATTCCAATTACTTGACTAGTACATTTATTATTAGAATACTTAATGAACAGACACTGGTGTTTTACGTAGAACGGATGTAATGCAACGTACTTGCGATATAATTCAATATAGTTTCCAATAATAGTAAATCTATCGGGTATAGTTACTACCAGTGTTCAAATTAACGAGTTCATCGGGACGACAAGCGCCAAATATGCCCATAACGGTAACTACCTTATACATCAAATATTTTTCATCCGTTGGTTCGGCTATAAACCTGTCAATTTATACTTGTGTAAAAATTTTTAATTTTTTTGGTCGATAGCCTTCCCCTTTACATTTCAGAAATGCTATTAATTTGTAATATTTACTTAAGTATATCATGATTTTGCTGTATACTCAACATTAATTTTATCATGGAAAAATGTGCCCAAAGGGCAGAACACTGCCAAATTTTGAACTTTTCGTCCAAATTCGCTAACAATACAGTTTCGCCATATTTACCAAACATATTCCTAATTTTACAACATTCAATAAATCGATTACATGATATATCATATTGTTGTTTAGATTTCGATGCCAGCAAGATTAAAGAAACTCTACTTGCGGCTGCTTTAATATCTAGTGGGGAAATAGTTTGATCTAACTCCATTCTTTCAAAATTTATATTCATTGAGAACGCGTTGACGGATTTCGTATTATGTCAAACTGTATCAAATTATTTTCTATGAGCTGTCATAAACTGTAAAATTTTTAAATGATAAAAACAATCACAATGTTGTATTAGATTTACACTTTAAGTGTAAATCTAATACAACATTGTGTGTGTTTTTATCATTTGATATGGATTTACATCAAGTAAAGGCAGAATCGATTCAATTTTTGTAAAATTTTTATCATAAGTAAGAACACAAGAGCTTTTTTTTCGGATAAATTTCTCTTTGTAACGAAATTATTTTGCCAATCAGTAATTTGACAAGAAAAACTTACATGAAAAAATCGCGAGACCGAAAAGTTGAGCGATTTTTTCTAATGTAAGTTTTTCGAGCGAAATTACTGATTGGAAAAATATTGAGTTAAAAAGAAATTTATCCGATTGAAAGAAAAGCTCGAGTGTTTTTTGGCAAGATAAATTAACGACATGAATAAAACTTTTTAAATTGTCTCCATATTGACGATTTTGTATTTCTTGTGTATTGCGGTATTGATCTTTTGATATTTGTTGAAATTTCCCCAAACCGACTCGTAAATTTTACGTTCAACGATACTTAATACAATATGATCATTTTTATTTACCCTCTAGCAAGCCATGAAATTATTTCTTGAAAATATCGTGTTGGTAGTGACAAATAAAATACATCTGTCATTAGTCATTATGTGTATGTTCTGATAAATAAAACTCATCTGTCATTAATGTATTTATTAATTGACACTTAAAAATGTTTACAATAAATCATAAAGTTTTTCTGATCGAATCATACTTTAGGAATGGTGTAAAATTAAAAAATGGAGAATGGTCGTACTCCTTGCAGCCTTGTATAGAAGAATTTCGGGCAGAATTTCCAAATTTTCCAACAACATATGACAGTTTTCGGCAATTAATTCAAAAGTCAGTGGTTAAATTCCGTGAAACAGGGTCTGTGTCTCGAAAACCAGGTGATGGTAGACCACTAAAGCGGACAGTTGAAAATATAGCAGATGTTGAGGGACGAATAAATCAATCACCTAAGAAATCGATTCGTAAGCTTTCACAACAAACACAACTGTCATATGGGATCTGCCAGAGAATCCTTAAAAAAGACTTACAAACATTTCCATACAAATTTCATTGCCTGCAAGAGCTTTTACCAATCGATCATGTAACCAAAGTTAATTACTGTCAGTGGTTCTTAGGTACGATTAATAACGATGACGTTCTTGACAAATCCTTCTGGTCCGATGAAGCATGGTTTCATTTATCAGGATATATAAATAAACAAACAATGCGCATCTGGTCTAGTGAAAATCCACATGAAATTCTTGTAACACCCTTTCATTCACAATAAATAGGCGTTTGGCTTGCTGTTTCTCGTAGACGGATTATTGGTCCAATATTCTTTAATAATACGATAAATGCAGAACGATATCGTAATAATGTATTGCTACCATTTGGAAATCAATTACATGATGATGAGCTCCACTAGGGATATTTCCAGCAAGATAATGCAACAGCCCATAAGACAAGAGAAACGATGGAATTATTGCATGAATTCTTTGATAATCGAATAGTAGACTTTCCACCACGATCTCCGGATTTAACAATTATAGACAATTTCATTTACCCACATCTCAAAAAATAGAGTATTTACGAATCGTCCACATACAATTGAAGAACTTACTAATGCTATCCGAAATGTCTGTGAGGAAATTACACCACATAATTTAAGGAATGCCTTCAATAATATGAGACGAAGAGTTGCGCTATGCATAGAAAATGAAGGAGCTCACTTTGAACATTTATTGTAGCTGTTTTTATTATTAAACTTTTTATTTTTTCAACTGAAACGTTTGTATGTAATTATTTGTCAAAATGACAAAACCTAATCTGTCATCAGTATAAAATAACCTATATCACACACACGCTGCAAAATAAGTTAACTTAAATTATGGTACCAACTTAAGTTTAAAAAAGAAAAATGTTATTGCCTTATAGAGGGTAGAAATATATGATCATATGGTAGTTATTACCTGTCAGCTGCCAAAATAAATTAAGTGATGCAGGGCTACTAGATATGTAACAGGAAGAAGCATTTTTATCGGAGGAAGAAGCATTATTATCGGTGATAAAAAGCTATGTAGGTTTTTATCGCTGTCAAAGTGACGAAAATGTCACTCGCAAATGGACATTTTTATATAGGAGTTAATTTATCAACCAATTTTCATTAAAATTTTGCAATAACAAAAAATTGTGTTTGTAGAAAAAATATTGTACGATACACGTATTAAAATACTATTTTATTTTGAACGTAATTTGCTCCACTCGCTTCGCTCGTGTCGTAAACCTTACTCGCAAAGTAAAATTGCATTTTTAAGACTTGTATCGTAAATAACTATTATATGACCGTTTTTTGCCATTAAAGTGATTTATACACTAAATCTAATTTTTATAAATAAAATATTTATTGTTTCCTTTATTATTGAATTTATTGAAATATTTTTATCTTTACTTTTTATGAAACCTACTTAATTATACTTCTATTTATGTAAATAACTGTTCTACAAAACTAGATGCTTAAACACAGCTATTAAAAAGATATCTGGTGAAACAGAACCATTAGTTCGTTGTAGTTATAGGTACTTACATCAGATTGAGCAAATTAAAATGAATGCTTTTATATTCGCTTTAATCAATCATAATTTTTATAAAAGAATGTATATGACTACGAAAATCCAATGAATTACAAATTTATTACAATCTTCCTAAATTTCTAATTTCACGAATTCTTATAGAACGCAACTAAAACCATTTTATTTATTAAAAATTTTATGACCACTTTGTCCTTATACATATTCATAAATCTTAAGATACGGTGTTTTCTTAACGAACGGGGTGTATGAATAATTTTTAGACGCGTCTATTTAATAATCATAATAAAAGACTTTCAATATTTATTGACTATATTCATATATAATTAAACGTTAGAAAATAAATAACGGTATAAACTTTACATTTTTTTTTATAGCTGATGGCTCAACATATTTTGTCCGCCGTCGAATCAGAAATATCATCGGGCAAAACAAAAGGTGATCCTAGTGAAAGAGACCTCTGCGTTACACTGGATGACCGAGATTTATGGGTTCGATTTCAGTGCTTCACCAATGAAATGATTGTCACAAAAAACGGAAGGTAATAAATCCATCATAATCCATGTTTAATATAATAAGAATATTTTTAAAATATTTGATTATCCTTTAGGAACGATTAAATAATGTTAATAAAAGTAATTATGAATATTTAGTGATAATTTATGCTGTTAATTATATTTGTTACGGAAAAGATTAATAAAACAACCTTTTTTAATTTTCAGAAATTTCTAGAAATTTTTTGCGATGTACGCGTGAAACTTGTTTAGATCTTCGAAACTCCAATAGTCAAATTGTGGATCTGAAATTTTTGATAATTTTGTTAGCTTATATATATTACTTTACCATAAACGCCGGACTAGGCATGAAAAAAAAGTTTCGAACAGCAATAAAAATGTATTTTTCAATATAACCCCCTTGTTTTTGTATACAAGTATTACATCGTTTTAATAACATCTCTAATCCATTAAAAAAAAATTCTTTGGTTTGTCTGCAAAATACATTTCAACGATCGCTATAAGTTCGTCATCGTCCATAAAGTTTGTTCCCCTTAGAGTTCTTTTGAGATTAGGAAACAAAAAATAGTTACACGGAGCGAGATCAGGACTATAAGGTGGATGGTCTATGTCTGTGAAGCCACATTCTGCAACGGCAGCTTTTGCAAGTCTTGATTTGTGAACTGGTGCATTATCGTGAAGCAACCTTGCGTCAGTTTTCCGTGCCTCTTCGCTTTAATAGAATCTCTTAGGCGTTGTATTAATCTTGCGTAATATTCTCCTGTTACCGTACTACCCTTGCGTAGATAATCAATCATTAGTATTTCCTGACAATCGCAAAAAATTGTTGACATTATTTTTCCTGCGGAAGTGGTGACTTTAAACTTCTTGGGGGGCTAGAACCCTTAATATGCCGATGCATTGATTCTTGTTTCGACTCAGGGTTAAAATGATGGACCCAGGTCTCATCTGTGGTAACAAGTCGATTAATAATTAAACCCGGTTCGTCTCCACAAAGCGCCAAAAATTGTTCACACGTCTACATCCGCACACGCAGACACATTTGGAATGGAGAAAGCATTTGCGGAACCCATCTGACACTAACTTTTGTCTTGCCTAGGTATTCGTGTAGAATTCCGAAAACCGTGCTTTCTGAAACTCCTGATGAAGCTGCTAATTGTCGCTTCTTTAATCTTGCATCCCCCAGTAGCAAACACTTGGTTTTTTCAATAACATCGGAGGTGATCAAGTCAACAGGCCGACCTGGACGGGGATCATCATCTAGTGATTCTCGGCCATATTTAAATAATTTTGACCATTCGCAAATAGTTGACTTTGAAGGACAATCATCCCCGTATACAGTCAACATTTCTTCACTAATAATTTTTGGAAATTTTCCTTGTTTTGTCAAGAATTTTATAACTGCTCGATATTCAGGTTTGTGCATTTTGATACGTGACAACACAAACTGACAGATATTAGAACTAATACTGCTGCAATTGTTTTGTAAATTGTCAAAGTCGTTACCAAGGCATGTATGATAATAAAACACTATATTGAAAAATTATATTAAAATTGAAAAATGTCTAGTCCGGGAATATAAAACTACCCCTCGTATATGTAATAAATGAAATAATAACTACCGAAGAACCAACGCATAAATCAATTACTCTAAAATGTTGTCTTCTTTACCATTGAACAAAAAAAATTTTACCATTATTCATTTACTTAGTTTATTGATGATTAAACTATCTAACCTTTTTATAAACCACACGTTGTTTAACTCTATAGTTATAACATATTTTTTTCAAATATGAGGAATGTTGTTAAAAAATTGATTAGGGTTAATTTTGATAGGTGATACATATCTATTACTGAACGTACTTCATCCAATAATAATTTAAAATCTTTTTGGTAGTTTATATCCAACAAATATGTTTTATGACGATGCTTTTTCTAAAAGCATGGAATTTATTCATGAATTATTTTGGTTCGGTTTATTAATTTAACTATACACCTTGCCTAATTGCAAAACTTCACATAATAATTTCAATATCACTTCTATTTCTAGTCACTAAATTAAATTGAAAATAAATTGTAATGGGTCAGGTTCTGTTAGCATTCCTCCTTACTTTATAATCCTGCTGCGTTATGCATTCCATTACGGATAATATACAATAAATCACTAGATAATTGTGTCTTCTCCTAGTTATGTAAAAAATGCAAACACAGTTCTAGTTTTGAAGGCGGGATCAAGGCAGAATATGAAAAATTACCGTCCTATATTCTATTTTGGATCAATTTTTGAGCCCGTAATTACGTCTCAAGTGTTCCGTCAGTGCAAGAGCTTTATTAATATCTTCCAGAATGTTTCTTTTTCGTGGTAGATTTATAGTCAATAAATTGACTGGTTTCTTTTACACATGAGGCTATGAATGAAATAATTCAGATAGATGCTGTGTATACCAATATCACCAAACCTTTTGATAAAATCCATCATTCCACATTACTAAGGTCGAGAATTTCAATGTGCATGGTTCACTATTGCATTGAACTTAATCCTATTTGAGTTTCAGTACCCAGTGTGTTACGACAAATAACTTATAGTCTACCACTACCTAATGTAACATCTGATGTTCCGTAGGGAAGTTACATTGACCTGTTTCTATTTTAAAATTTTATAAATGATGTCACAGAGTCTATTAACTATTGACAATGCTTATTTCATGCTGATGATCCTAACCTATTCTGTGACTTCCTCGGAGGATAGTATTAGAATTCAGACCGATTTAGTTAATTTTATAATTTCTGTATACGCAATAGGTTACTGTTGAACGTAAATAAGTGTGATGCTATATCGCTTACAGGTTATAACCATATATTTAAATAGACAAGAATGAAAACCAGAATAGACAAATTGTGTTAAAGACTTTGGTATTCAAATTGACAGTAAGTGTTTGTTTGACCAACAGGACTTGATGGCATTCTTCCTTACTTTATTAAATCCAGCTATGATGCATTCCATTGTGGATAATATACAATAAATCACTAGATAATGGTATCTTCCCCTATTTATAGAAAAGCGCAAAGATAATCCTAGTTCTAAAGACAAGATCAAGGAAGAATGTGGAAAATTACCGCCGTATATCAATTTTATTCCATTTTGAGTTCATAATTACGATTATGGACTCAAAAATTTATACATTGGTTCTTTTAGTTCAGTTTTTTCTATTTTCGTGGTCGATTTGTAGTCACTAAATTGACTGAATTTCGTTGCTTTATATATGAGGCTACGGATGAAAGGATACTATAACTCAAAAAGGTTTCAAAGCGTTAAGCTTAATAAGAATTTCTCGTGATTTCCGTGATTAAATATTAACAAAACTTTATATTTTGCTCTTGTTCGGACTAACTTGAAATTTTGCTCCAGCATGTAGAATCTTTGTTACAAAACGTACTATCGCGGCATTTGAAAATCGGAAACTTAATTTGTTTGATTTAAATACGGCTTTTTAAGAGTAGATAGTACCTATGTACTATTCTGGCCGTTAAATTTGGCACAATTTGCAATCAAGTTGCTTTGCTTTTTGAATATATCCCTACCATAATCTTAACTTTTTGTATCACTCTTGACATTCACAATATTCTAACAGAATATCATTTGTGTATCACAAAAAAAGCAAAAAAGAAATAATACATACTTCAAAAAATTGTTTTATTGTAAATAATATAACGATTAGAAAAGTAAATGTTTTAATATTTTGTAGAGCCCCCATGGTTATTTAAAACAATTCGTAATCTTTTGGGGATAGAATCGATTAAATTTCCCATATTGTAATTTGGCGCAAATGATACCATTCTTTTTTAATTACATTTTTTAATTCGTTTTTTTTTGTGGTCGAAACTCATAATTATATATTTTTCCGGTCATGTATCCCCAAATATTTTCAATTGGATTTAAATCGGTGCTTCTAGCTGGCCACGGAATTACATTAATATTACTTTCGTTCCACCAATTCCTTACAATATGAGCTGTATGAATTGGTGAATTATCCTAAAAATAAAAAGGATAATTATTGTTTAGCAACATATCAAAATGAAATTGTATAATATTACATGTTGGAAGATAAAATTATTTTGAAACCTATCTTGTCACATTGTTAAGTATATCAACATCGTTGATCGTTTAAATGGCCATCAATAATATGCAATGCTCCTGGTTCTTGGACTGATATCCAGCCCTACACGTAGACGAAAAACCTTCCACTACTATCTGTTTTCTATATAAATTTATCCTCGAATTTCTGACCTCTTGGACGATACACTCTAAGTTTTCCATTGTATGTTGACTGAAATACCTTCTCGTCTGTGAACACTACAATGTCCCAAAAATTCGGTGCCTAATTTAAATATTGGTTGGCGAACTGACTTCTTCTTAATTTATTTTCATCACTTAACACCGTGGTTTCATTGCAGCTACACTGTTTAAACGACCTGCATCTCTTAATCGTTTTCTAGCCGTCCTTACTGATACAGGAAAAATATTTCTTCACATGCTTTAAAAGGATGTTCATTTAGATACTCAATCAAATTCTTGTCCGTTTCTGGAGTTGACTTCTTTGGGGCTCCAGAACCAACTTCCATACGTAAGTCGTGTGTTTGCAGCCATTTACGTTTTAAATTGAAAATAGTGCTTTTACTGCTACGCGTTGCAATGACCACCCTTCTTCCAGTTTTGCAATAGCAACACCCTTTTCAGAGTCCGTTAAAACATGGTTTAGCATTATTTAATTGAACAGTTATTAATTAAGTAGCAGAGATTAATAAATGCAAATATTACGGTGACAGATATTCCAATGACAGTAATGACCGTCATGACAAATTTTAAATATTGAGCAAGCCACTGGACCCCATATCAACACAGGAAAAATAATTTCCCGGAGAACCTACTTCGCATATCCTTCTTATTCACCGGATCTGATGCCACCTGATGCATATATTTGGGGTATGATGAAAGACAAAATATTTCGCTTAGGAAATCCGCCAGAGAATATTGCAGAACTACGAGAAAGAATGCAAACATTTTTCCAGCAGTTACATCAACCACTTTTTATAAATATGTTTAGTGACTTACAAAATCGATATGAAGCTTATTTGCGTCGTAAAGGTGTAGGGTAAAAGCATATAAGAGTACGCAGCGTATAAGAGTACGCATTGCATTTTACAAAGTATGCAACAACATATCGTCATCTATGAACATATGTGAGAATTCCTCAAACTAACGCCTGTAACAAGGATAAATACATTTTGAAGTATTGCGCATGTAGTAGTTTCATCAAGCAAAACTTGTTTTTGTGTATTGCAGATATATGTTTGGGCCAGTTTAATTTAAGGAATAATTTTGCTATTTGTTGTACTAGAAACCTTCTGTGCTTCACAGTGTAATATAATGTATTAGGTAAGTAATAAAATTTATTACATTAAGTGTTTAGGTTGTATTAAGTAGTCGTAACCTATTTTTCATAATTCAAACGAAGTATACAAGAGTACGCACTAAAAAGTTTACAACAGTACGCACTGCGTACTCTTGTAAACTATATTCATAGAAATGTAATAATTCCTTTTTCTTCATTGAGTAGGACCTATCTACATATGTATAATAAAACAACTATATTAGCCTTTTTTTCAGATAATAAGAAAATGAGTGCTTATAAAAGAACGAGCGATAGGAAGCTTGTATTTACTGAAGAGCTTATGGCGGAGATTAGAGATAAAATTAGTAACGGCCAGAGTAAACGTAGTATTGCACGGGAACTGAATATTCCAGAACCCACATTACGTAAAAGATTGAAAATTGCCACTGTTCCAGTATCACTTGGACGATACAAATGTATTTTTAGTGAAGAACAAGAAACAGAATTAGCAAAGTATGTGCAAGAAATGGACTGCCGATTTTATGGATTAACAACGAAAGACTTAAGCAGTATTGCTTTTGAATTCGCTAAAGCTAATGGCGTAGAGCATAATTTTAATGCTGAGAAAATGGTTGCTGGCAAAACGTGGATACGTGGTTTCTGTCAGAGACAAAGAATCACATTACGGCAACGGAATGATAGGCTTCAATAGAGCCCAGGTTGATTTGTTTTTTAAAAACTTGCGAGATATTTACCAAAAAATATAATTTAGCAAGTAATTATATATATAACATGGACGAGACAGGCATATCTACAGTGCCCAATAAGCTGCCCAAGGTGTTTACCAAAAAAGGAAAAAAATGTGTGGAGAAAGTTGCTAGCGGCGAAAGAGGTCAACTGGTTACTGCAGTGTGCTGCATGAGTGCTAGTGGGGTATATGTTCCTCCAGCATTAATTTTTCCTCGTAAAAGAATGAAAGAAGAGCTGTATACTGAGGCGCCTTCAGGAACTTTACCACTTATTTCTGAATCAGGCTTTATAAATTCCGAATTATTTCTTGAATGGATGAAGCATTTCCAAAAACATGTTAAAGCTTCCAAAGATGCTCCTGTTTTATTAGTATTAGACAATCATTCATCTCACCGAAGCCTTAATGTTATCAAATATTGTCGTGAGAATTCAATTCATCTTTTATCGTTGCCACCGCATGCCATTCATAAAATGCAGCCATTGGATAAAGGATATTTTGGCCCACTAAAAACTGCATACAGCCAAGCAACTGACAATTGGTTAGTTACAAATCCTGGTAAAGCTATTACTCAAAAG
Organism: Melolontha melolontha; assembly: GCA_935421215.2. Classification (NCBI taxonomy): domain Eukaryota; kingdom Metazoa; phylum Arthropoda; class Insecta; order Coleoptera; family Scarabaeidae; genus Melolontha; species Melolontha melolontha. The sequence goes on along the minus strand of OW285237.1, from coordinate 157,275,057 downwards.
CAAGTTGCCGGTTTATTTAAAACGGCATATTATAAAGTATCCAATCTCGACAAAGCAGTACGGGCATTTGAAACTACCGGAATCTGGCCTTACAATCCCGATCATTTTAATGACGAAGATTTTGCTCCTTCCCTTGTAACTGACAAACCTTATAATGTAAGTGAAGAAGTTCCTGAAGCTATAGAGGTTCCTGGAGCTGCTGGCATTTCCATGGAAGTAGATGACATAGCTGACAAGACTGAGGTCTTTGAAATTGAGTTTAATGCTACCACAGGATTGCCTGTAAATCCTGAATATGCAGAACAAATAGTAACTTCAATTTTAAAGGACACGAATGCTCCAGAAACAGAGAATTGGAATAATTTAATATATTTGGATATCAGAAACAACATGGAACCTGGACCATCCACGACGGAAGACAAAGGAAACAAGCGTGAAAATATTCCAGTTTCTTGTGATATTAACCAAACCACTCAATCAAAGCAAGTTAAAGCTCTTGTAAAACCAGAAGATCTACGACCATATCCAAAATGTAGTCAAACGGAGCAAACCAGAAGACGTCGAAGTCAGAAATCAGAGATATTAACAAGCACACCGTTAAAGGATGAACTGGAAGCAAAGCATTTTGAATTAACAAAAAAAGGTTAAAAGAAAAATTGGTTCAGGGAAATCGGAAAAGCCTGTAGCTAAAGCTAAGCAAAGAAAAATACTTAAAGGATCTACCTCAAAAATAAATACAAACGTCAACAAAAGAAACGGCAGGCAGAAAGCATCAAAGCCCGAAGAATGTAAAGGAAGTAAAAATGAAACAGAAGAAATATTATGTCCATTTTGTGATCGATTGTATGCAGATCCGCCATCTGAGGACTGGATACAGTGTTCTAAGTGTAATAAGTGGTGGCACGAGAAATGTACTTCCTATGAAGCAGGAAATTTTACATGCGAACTATGTTAGTCTAGTATCGCGTACTCTTATAATTACTACTGCGTACTCTTATAACCACGCTTTACAAGAGTACGCAATTGTACAAATTTTAAAAACCATTTTTGTTTCAGTTGTAATAACACTAAATTGCCTTAAGTATTAACAAACTGTTCCAAAATTAAAGCAGTCTCACAATGGTTTCAATCATTTTGTTGTTTTCAGTTTAGTAAACGAAATACCGAAGAAAGTTTACTAAGTGCGTACTCTTGTACGTCATTACCCTACGGTTTGAATATTTAAATTTAAAAAAATTAAAAAGTAAATATAATTTTTATTTTCGGTACCGTTTATTCTGGCGGATACTGTATTTGTCCGTTTTTGCACAATTTTATTTTATATTTAACTTTAGGCCATTTTTTAATATCTGAACTTCTGTGCTTTTCTTTAACAAGCATAAATAACACCGACTTGATTATTGCTATATTTATTTCAAGACAATTTATGCGGCTTTTTTATTTCTATTGTTGTTGCTAATTATGTAATACTATTAAACTGTATACCCCAAGATAAAATAAAAAGTTTAGATTTTTTAAATATTCAAATTACAATAACTTTAGCAACTAATTTAAGTTCTTGAAGTACCAAAGTAAGTCAACCTTCAGCATTTCTAAGATATAAAAAACACTCAATGCGGTCACTGTTGCGTTCTGTACAATATTTGCAACCTTTAGGTACGACGTTTGTTAAACTTGTTTGAAAAAATAGGATTGGACAGGTTATAATATTTTCACGAAGTTCGTCTATGGTTGTCGGTGGGCTCTGTCAAAGAACTGATTACTTTAGCAGAGTCCAAAATATAAGGATCAATTGGAGTGAAATGAGATGAATGAGTAAGATATAGAAACTCTGTACTCGGGAAATACCGCGGTTCCCAAAATTCTCATGAAATAATTTTCTCCTCGTGTAGTATGCAGCTTCATCCTATTGAAACCATTAAATACTGAATTCGGCAGAATCTCAGGATATCAGCAAATAATGTTACGATATGTTCCCTATACCGCAACTGATTCATAAAACACCATTTCTGCTTTTGCCTTCAATAAAATATTAACGCGGTATGCCGTTAACAGACACTACACACCAAATTGTTACACGTTTACTATGAAGTGATTTATCTACGATTGTTACGATGCTATCTTTTCTGTATTGAGTATGTGGTAGTTTTACTGCTCTATCAGTCAGATTATTTATAATCATTTTATAGAATAATAAACCCACAGCTTCTTTTCGATATATGAATTACCACTCAAATTACCACTACAGTATTCAATAAAATGATTATAAATAATCTGACTGATAGAGCAGTAAAACTATCACATACTCAATACAGAAAAGATAACATCAAGAAAATTAAAACAATCTTAACAGATAATAATTATCCACCACAACTTATAGACCAAACAATTAAAAAAAGAGTACACCAAATATACAACACTGCAGACACCAATAACAATTTAAACAATGACACAACATATATCACGATTCCATATGTTCCACAACTATCAGAAAAAATTAAATATACTTTAAAAAAATATGATATAGCTACAATACAAACTTAGTAATACTAATAAACATTTATTTTCAAAACTTAAACCTAAAATAGAAAAAAATCGAGAAACACATGTCATCTATAAAATACAATGTCGCGATTGTGATAGTTACTACATAGGCCAAACTAAACAATATTTATTCAAAAGAATACAAGCCCACAAATACTCTAAAACAGACAAAACTACTTTATCTACACACAAACTACAACGCGATCACCATTTCAATTTTGAAAACACACAGATAATTGATAAGGAACAACACACAATGAAAAGGGAAACTAAAGAAATTATTAGTATTAAACAGGAAAAAAATTCAATTAACAACAGAAGTGATATAACAAATTTAAGAAGTATATACTATAACTTAATTATGTTACGATCTGCAATTTACCATCATAATATATGTGCTGTTATATAATTATATATATCTTAAGTTATTTAAATATCTATACATTTGCTTATCATGCTGACAGTTCCGTGTTTTGATTCCTGTCTGGTTGTCCGAGTGGGTTTTCGTGGTTTTCCTTCTCGTTTAAGGCGAATGCCAACAGCTTTACATCTTAAGACGCTCCACGGGCGCATACATAATAATAACTCATGTCTTGCGTTTCCCTGTTTTTGTTGTCTATCTATTTTAGAATACTAAGGCATGATTTATTATTATTCAATTGGAATGTATCTTTGAATAATTTTATCCATAGCAACTCAAATGTATGACATTAATATACTGTCATTTATATTTTATATTCCTTGATAAAGGCATCATTTGCCGAAACATGTAAGGTTGTTTTAAATACATATATTTTGAAGTAAAACCAGACCTTAAATCGCCAACAAATTGAATTTACCATAACATACAAATGTCACGAAATAATTACCTATATATATATATATATATATATATATATATATATATATATATATAGGGTCCTTGAAATAAAGAGACATCGTATGATAAATGGAAAGATCTAATTAAACTGAACACAAATCTAAAATATTGTGAGTCAATTACGACGCGAACTCTTAAAAACACTTGAAAATTATACTACGTGACGCCTATGATTCAAAATATTCAGAATATGTATAAATAATAAATATCTATACGCACATACGCTATAGCGTATGTTTACATACGTAACAGCTGGATGAGATGGACAATAACGAAACTATTCTTTTTGTTATTGATTGTCAACTTTAAGATATCGTCTTATTTTTTTTTCTCCCTCATGAGAGCGTATTTTGGGAAAATATTTTGGTTTTATATTGTAACGTTTGTCTTTCGGGTTCTTAAATAAAACTAACAATAACTTTAGACACACACACTATATTAATATTTAAAACGTATAACAATATAAAACTAACTATTAACAACAATAAGTACATTTATGTATTCTATATTTATGTAACTATATTTATGTGTACTTCGCGAGACTGTAGGATTCAATGAATGTTCATCCCTTCTTCGACGCGGCTTTTATATCGGTGAATACTCCTTCTAGAGCCTTCACGTAGGCCTCGCGAAAACATCCAGAGGGATGACGCATCTCGCGTCAGCGGATGAGTCATTACATTGCCCCCTTCTTAAAAATGAAGTTTCGTCCCGAAACATGTCATGCTTTGGTCTCCTCAAACGATGACGAAATCGACAGGTAGGGCCTTTGTTACATTGCGACGTCATATCGAAATAACAGTCCACGGTCTTATCTTGCCTGGATGGACAGAAATATTCAAGCTGGTAACTGCATACCAGAATTTCCATACCAGTATGTCGGAAGATTACTTCCAACATGCTCCTTACAATTCTCCAGTCCAGGCGGTCCAATCCACAACCCAATTTTGGAACTGCTAATTTCAGAATGTCTTGCTGTAACATTTGTTCGCGTAAGTGGGTCAGGGCCTCCCATAAGGCTCGATAGGTTGGCTTTAGGCTCGACAGTTCTTTCGTGACCAAATAAAATATGGGCTGTCCTTCATTTATTATTTGGAGACTCTTCCCAATTGCTGGTCCCTGCTGCCTTAGCCTTTCGATTCTGCCAAATCTCTCTTTAAATTCCCAGGCAATTCCTTTGGCCATTCGTAGATCTCGGGCTACGCAATGAGCAAGCGCGTAGTCTGGCGGCACCGTGAACAAATCCTGCTGTTTCTCGATGGTTACCCCAAATCGAGCTTTTCTCGAACCAGAATACTCTTGCATAAAGTCTTCGAATGTTAGTTCATGGTATTGGCTATCCAATCGGCGCAAGTCAACGGTTTCGTCATTGTCTCCAGAGTATGGGGCTAATCGATTAAAATGTACGACTCTTGGCTTAGTGTGAGGTGTTCGCTTGATGCGGTATATTACATCGTTGATCCGCTTCAACACCTCGTATGGCCCCTCCCAATTCTTTTGAAGTTTTGGAGATAGGCCCCGTCGACGTTGTGGATTATACAACCAAACCCGATCGCCTTCATGGTAACCACTCTTCTCGGCGTTGATGTCATAGCTCTCTTTCATTCTGTCACTAGCATCTTGGATATTATGTCTGACTTGTTCATGGATATTATCTAGTCGTCGTCTGAGCGTGCTGACATAATCTTCTCCGGCAAGATCATCACCAGGCTTGCTCCCAAACTTTAAATCACAGGGCAATCGGAGTTCCCTCCCGAATAGCACGTTGGCTGGTGATTGGCCTGTTGTCTCTTGAACGGAGGCTCGATACGCCATTAGAAATAATGGTAAATGTTCGTCCCAATCTCTCTGGTGTTCGGAGACCACTTTGGATAAGTGTCTGATCATGGTCTTGTTCATTCGCTCTACCATCCCATCTGATTGTGGATGCAAGGGAGTTGTTCTCGTCTTCCGTATGCCCAAAAGTCCACACATCTTTTCGAATAGACTGGACTCAAAATTTCGCCCTTGATCGGAATGAAGTTCCAAGGGTACACCAAAACGGCTGACGAACTCCTTCACAATCACGTCTGCTACAGTTCCAGCTTCTTGATTTGGTAGAGCATATGCTTCAACCCATTTGGTAAAGTAATCCATGACCACTATTATGTATTTATTTCCTTTGCTGCTTTCTGGAAAAGGACCGGCGGCGTCTATGGCGATCCTTTCAAATGGGCTTCCTACATTGTATTGGCGCATGGGTGCACGTCGACGCCTCTGGGGACCATTGCTTCCGGCGCAATTAGCACACTTTCGGCACCATTCTTTCACATCTCGTGAACAATTCACCCAGTAAAATCTCTGGCGCACCTTCTCCAGTGTTTTATGGACTCCAAAATGTCCCCCAGAAGCACCATTATGGAGTTCTCGCAATACCTCTGGTATTCTTTTCTTGGGAACCACCATTTGCATCTTCCGCTCGCTTCCATCGTGATTTTCGACCTCACGTCTCAGGAGATCGTCTTCTATGGTTAAAGAATCCCATTGTGCCCAGTATGACTTCAATTCTCGTGAATGGGGAGCAATTTCTTGCCAGGTCGGTCTTTGCCCATTTCTTTTCCAAGCCCTGAGGACTGCAAGATCCGGATCAGCTTCTTGATCCGCGCGCAAATTGTCAGGTTGCCATTGGTCATCAACAACGGTGGTTCGAAGAGCGTTGGCCGATTTGTCTTCGATTCTGTTGCAATGTCGACAGTCTTCTGGACAGGGCCTTCTGGAAAGGGCATCTGCATTTTGATGTTTGAGGCCTGCTCTGTGTTCAATGACAAAGTCGTACTCCTGTAGCCTCTCAATCCATCTAGCTACTTGACGCTCTGGATTCTTAAATTGCAAGAGCCACTTTAAGGCGGCATGATCAGTGCGGATCAGGAACTTCTGCCCATACAGGTACTTGTAAAAGTGCTCAATGGTCTTAACTACTGCCAATAGTTCTCTCCTGGTTACGCAGTAGTTCCTCTCTGGTTTGGACAGGGTCTTGCTGAAGTATCCAATGACCTTTTCTTGTCCATCTTGGATTTGAGAGAGCACGCCACCAATCCCGACGTTACTGGCATCCGTATCCAAAACAAACCTCCCAGATGGCAGCGGATAGTTCAAAACGGGTGCACTGATCAACGTACCTTTTAACAACTCAAAGGCCGCTTGGCATTCGTTGTTCCAAATGAATGCTCGATTTTCTGTTAGGCGAGTAAGTGGTTTTGCAATGTTGGAGAATCCAGGAACGTAGCGTCGATAATATGTGCATAATCCCAAAAAGCTTCTTAGCTGATGTTTGTCTTTGGGTACCGGCCATTTTTCCACAGCTTTTACTTTTTCTGGATCCACAGCAATTCCTTTTCCGGAAACCACATGTCCAAGGTAATTTACCTCCTTGCGGAAAAGGTGACACTTCTTTGGACTTAATCTCAGGTTGGCATCTCGCAACCTCTGGAATACTACTTCCAAATTTTTCATGTGATCTTCAAAGGTCTTCCCTACCACAATCACATCATCGAGATATACCAGGCAGGTATTCCAAGACAATCCCCTCAGTACAGTGTCCATGAGTCGCTCAAAAGTAGCTGGGGCGTTACACAGTCCAAATGGCATGACTGTAAATTGCCAGAGTCCTGTACCTAAACTGAAGGCAGTCTTCTCTTTGTCATTGGGATCCATTCCCACTTGCCAATAACCGCTCTTTAAGTCGAGAGTGGAGAACCATTTTGCTCCTGCCAAGGTGTCTAGCGTATCGTCTATTCTTGGGAGAGGATAGCTGTCCTTTTTGGACACACTATTCAAACGACGATAGTCCACACAGAATCTGGTAGATCCATCCTTCTTCCTGACAAGGACCACCGGTGAAGCCCATGGACTATTCGATGGTTCAATTACTCCTTGGCCTTCCATATCTTGTATAATTTGCTTGGCTTCCTCACGTTTTGCCAGTGGTAACCTTCTTGGTCCTTGTCGAATTGGACTTGCATCGCCGGTATTTATTTTGTGCATTACAATATTTGTTTTACCTTTCGTACCAGTCTCAGTTTCGAAGACGTCTTCATAATGTTTGATTAGGTCCTTAACTTGATTTTGTTCCTTCTTGCTCAATCCTTGACAGGCGGAGTCGATTATCTTGGACAATTTCTCAGGAACCTGCACGAATCCATTCTTCTTCGCCTCTATGCGATGAACGACGGCCGACACTGGCGAACACCACCCCAGAATAGTACCCTTCTTCAATGAAACAGGGTAATGGTTCACATTCATTACCCTTATCGGTACAGTCTTCTGAGTCTTAACCAGCATTTTGGCAACTACTATTCCTCGGCCCACCTCGTCATCATCAGCCTTTGGTTCCAACATTGTAACATTTCCGTCCAAATAATCACCTTTCATACACGCCGTCAAAAATGTCTCACTTCTTGCATCCAGAACAACATTCTCTGCAGTAATTACTTGTACATTCCCACAATTTTTCCCATGAAGAAACAATTCCTCATTATTTATTTTTAAAGTGCCTTCTTTCATGTTTAACTGGAAGCCGTAGGTGTTCATGATGTCTAATCCCAAGATTATTTGTTCTTCTTGATGTTGGTCCTATGATAAAGTTGATATCCACTTCACCTGCCACAGAAGCTGCTCCTCCAGTTGCTGTCCTAAGTCTCCATTTGCTAGAAAATAACTTTTTATTTCTGGGAATTAAATCGGGTCGCACGATGGTTTTCGTCGATCCAGTATCTAGCAAGCAAGCATAGGTCTTTCTTTCCATAACTGCGTCCACATACAGGCCCTTGGTTTGATGTTGCAGGGATGCGACTTGGCCAGGCGTCTTTGGGGCTTCCTGATGCTGGATCGATGATTGCCCTTGCTCATCGACCCGCTCATCGACCTGCTGCTCAGACGATGCTTTCTTGGCCACCTTACCACATTTACTCCGAACGTGACCAATCTCTCCACAATTCCAGCATCGCAGTACTCTTTTATTTGATTTGATCTGGTTTAGAACTCTACTAACCACCTGCTCCATGAACTCCTCATTTTCCTGCTTGTCAACAGTGCAGACACGAGCATGGTTCCGAGAGGCTTGCTTTGCAGTCTCAAACTCAAGCGCGTGCGCCAAAGCATCGATCAAGGTTTTCGGTCTTGCCAACCTTAATGCTTGCTGCGTATCAATATCCCGGAGACCATCTATGAATGTCTGGACCGCTAGGTGTTCCATAAAATTATCTGGCGCCATCGGATATGCAAGTCGAACTAGACGAGCAATATCTGCCTCAAATTCCTGAAGATTCTCGCCTTTCTTCTGTGATCGATTCTTCAGTTGGGTATGGTATACTTGCTCCAAATGTGCATGGCCATATCTCATCTCCAAGCGTTTAATGAGTTGAGAATAATCTTTACGTTCCTCAGGAGGCAATGTCTGCAAAATATCACTAGCATCACCCCTCAATGCTATGACTAAAGCAGTCGCCTTCTCGGCAGAAGACCATGCGTTTGCTTCTGCGGCCGCTTCGAATTGCGTCAGGTAAGTTGCCCATGACGTCTTTCCATCAAAGGTTGGTGGCTTGATTCTGGTCTTTGAAATAGTCACAAATTCTTCTTTTATTTCGATGGGCCGCGGTATGACTTCTTCGTTGACCTGCTTGGGATCAGAATGACTCGTGGTGGCGGGTAATTTCATCTCAATCATTATTGCCTCTAAAAGTCTAGAATGTTCTCCAATTTTCTCTTCTACAGCTATGAAAACCTCTTCTTTTAACGCTTCTGATTTTTCCGCTAATCGCTGTTCTAGAACTTTCTCCACTTGTTCCAGACTTTTTTCGAAGTTTCTAGAATTTTCTAGTAATTTCTTTTCCAGATTTTTCTCGAGGATTCTAGCGGTTTCTAGGTTTCTTTGTTCCATTTGTTGCATTTGTACTTGCGAATCTATTAGACGCTGTTCCATATTTTTCGCACTATCCAGATTCTTCTGTTCCATTTGTTCTAGAGTTTTTGCTAAATTTCCAGAAGTTTCCAGGCTTTTCTGCTCCATTTTAGTTTGTGCATCTATTATTCGTTGTTCCATATTTTTCGCACTATCCAGATTCTTCTGTTCCATTTGTTCTAGAGTTTTCGCTAAGTTTCCAGAAGTTTCCAGGTTCTTCTGGTCCATTTGTTGCATTTGAGTTTGTGAATCTATTAGACGCTGTTCCAAGGTTTGCGAATTATCTATTAGTCTTTGTTCTAGTTTCATAAACAGCGAATTCACGTCAGCATCTCCGCCTGGAACTTGAAAGACATAATTCTCTGGATCCTCGCCTTCTTGGATCAACACATTGCGAAGCCGTTGCTGGAGGATCGACTTTTTGCCAGTTGTATCCTCATCCCTCTCTTCTAATTCTCGTTTTAACTCGGACACTTTTAATTCGGTCAGTTTCATTCTGTTGGCCATCACGATATTTAAAATAACGTCTTACCGCACTGTATATTTATTTAAACGAATACTTAATTAACACTTTATTGTCTACTTAGTTTATTATTTATTAATTAGTCCACACCTGACACCACTGTAACGTTTGTCTTTCGGGTTCTTAAATAAAACTAACAATAACTTTAGACACACACACTATATTAATATTTAAAACGTATAACAATATAAAACTAACTATTAACAACAATAAGTACATTTATGTATTCTATATTTATGTAACTATATTTATGTGTACTTCGCGAGACTGTAGGATTCAATGAATGTTCATCCCTTTTTCGACGCGGCTTTTATATCGGTGAATACTCCTTCTAGAGCCTTCACGTAGGCCTCGCGAAAACATCCAGAGGGATGACGCATCTCGCGTCAGCGGATGAGTCATTACAATATTCTATGTAATTACATCTTTCCAGTTTTCATACGTTGTCTCTTTATTTCAATGAACACCCGGTATATATGCGTGTGTACAACGTATTTAGTATCAGTAATAATTCAAAATTTATTTTTATAGACGTATGTTTCCCGTTGTAAAAGTCTCAGTATCTGGTTTGGATCCCAAAGCTATGTACACAGTTCTACTAGAATTCGTCCAAATTGATCCACATCGATGGAAATATGTTAATGGTGAATGGGTGCCAGGTGGAAAAGCCGAAGTACCACCTTCTAATCCGATCTACATTCATCCCGAATCACCGAATTTCGGAGCTCATTGGATGAAGGAACCCATATCTTTTGCGAAAGTTAAACTTACTAACAAATGTAACGGCAACGGACAAATAATGTTAAATTCGCTGCATAAATATGAACCACGAGTGCATTTGGTGAGGGTCGGTACAGAACAGAGACGAGTGATGACCTTTCCATTTCCAGAAACTCAATTTATAGCGGTTACTGCGTACCAAAATGAAGAGGTTACGTCACTAAAAATTAAATACAATCCTTTTGCGAAAGCGTTTTTAGACGCTAAGGAAAGACCTGATAGTATTTATAATCAAAGAGAATACTCACCAACATATGCCCAACAACAATCACAATATTCTCAATGTAAGTCTTCCTTTGTTTACAGTTTTTTGAAATATTACAATTTTTCTAGTCAAGCATTATTTTACATAAATATACAAACTTTTGTTTGGCTTAGTATATTAGATCTTATCCAGATAGAAAATTTTAGCAATGTGATATTTGCTCTTTTCAGATGGTTCCTGGTTTTTGCAACATCAACCTATATATCCGGCAGTTACGGCAACGGTCCAACTATCGACTTGTGATAGGTATTCAGCGTCATCACCTTTAAGAAACAACAGACATCAAGCTATCTATCAAACAGGATCCCCGTGTGATAAATTTCCATCTAATGCAGCTTTAAGAGGAAATAGGTCTTCGCCATATCCGGTACCGCAAAGGCCAAAATCGAATTCGGAATCACCACCACCAAATGGTAATTTTTTTCAAAAATTAAAGTGTAATTTAAAAACTGAAGAAATTTTTAACATACGTGATGTAATTTTAGAACTTTAGAATCTTATGTTGATGTTATTAGAATTTAAAATGATTAAATAATAAACTTATTTCGAAATTTAACTACTTGACCTTACATCAAGTAATAAATATATCTCTCTTCTTGCAGTTTATAATCCACCAGACCATGTACAACAGTCACCTGTATATAGTAACTCAACTCCTAGTTCATACACCAGTTGGACAACAGTACAATCACAAACGCCAACAACAGTTCTAAGCCCAACGATCAATTGTTGGTCCTTGACGTCAAGTCCGCCACCTCCTCATCAGATATCTGCACAGACAACACCAAACCAGTCACCGACACATCAAATTTATCAACCTATTACAAATTTAACAAATCTATCTTATACTAGTTACTACAATCAAGATCTAGCATATGCCCATTATCAAGGATCTGAATATATACCTTTGTTAAATTCAGACGTTAGTTATACAACAGTAGAATCAGAAAAACCTAACACCATTATCTATCACGAAGATGGAAATAACATCGAGAAATCCTCCGATTATCAAGATAATTCTCAAAATCAACCTGAATCTCCAAGTTCAAGTTCGAGTACACCAAGACATGATACGTGGCCATCGCAGAATCACATTTGATGTTTGCAAAAATAAATATTTGTTTTGATTTTATGTGAATAATTAGAAAGTTTTTAAATTATTATTCCATTTATTGTACATTCACAGATTGAACGCCCAGTAAAAATGTTTAAAAAATTAATAATAAATAAAATATTAAAATCTGTTGTCGATGTTTGTTTATGCATGCAATTATAATTTATAAACAATAAATACAATATATTTTTAGGAATCATAATATGAACACTGAAAATAAATTACATTTCTTCAAATTTATTTATAACGGGTGTTCAGAAACATTCGAAGTCAAAGTAGTCCTCGAAAATATGAAGTCATGTCTGAGATAGATTGATTTTTGACAGACAACAGTTGACATTTAATAATTAGAGTGGACCAATCCGGAGCGAAAGCAGAGGCGTGACTAACGCATTGGTTCACGATTACTTAGTATGTTGTTCACGGTCATCGTGTGTACACGTATAATAGCAGCAGGAAAGTGTATTCTGTGTATTTAATATTGTTGCACAGCTATGTTCGATAGAAGACGCAAGAAATGAGTGTAATTTAAGTGAGTTTGAAAGTCACGCCTCTGCTTTCGCTACGAAGTGGTCCACTCTATTAATAATTATTACAAATCAGATATAGCAAACGCCAATTAAGTTGGCGTGAGCAGGGGTAAGTTCGCGCAGGATTAAAAGTAGTGGGAAGATTTGTATTTGGTTTTACATCAAATGTCAGATAATTCTAACCTCTGAGCGTGTATCACTTTATGATCCCCTAGCAAAGACATTAGGCTTTTGTCGCGGCGTAACATCTGGTAACAGTTGTTATAAACTAATAACCTTGCTGTTATTAAGTTATCTTTTTTTAATTTCGGATTAGCTTTGTAACTTTAACCCCCACCACAATATTATTTAAAGAATGACAGAAATCGGGAAAACGGTGTTGTTATGTTTTAAATTTGTTTGGTTATGGTAAAAGTAAACATGAGAATCTAACCTCAGCCAAGCTAATCACAAGAAATTTCAATTTTTGTTAGCAAAACACCTACCCATATAGTTATATGCAGAATGGAAAAGAATTTAATGTGTTTTCTTTTAAATGATTTTGCTGATAATTATTTATTCCTCATAAAGTCATAACCATAATGCAGTACGTTAATCAAGGAAGATTAAAAATTGGGTGACATGGCCTATTACATTCGCTAAGATCCCAAAATATTTGTATGAAATTTACCATCATTTGTGGATAACGTCCTACAGTGAGCAAATATTTTTCAACTTTTCAGAATGAAAAAATCCACATCTAGGAAACTTTTGAAAGTCTTAATAGTTAATGATAAATATAATATTAACCACTAAACCGCACTAAACACAGAAACGAAAATATAACCTAAAATCATCAAATGTGTAACAGGTCAATATAACCGCCTTTTTAAAAAGGTTACAAAGGTTATAACAGGTGACGCAATGATGACGTATTACAATGGCGTCACTTCCATATTCTCCTACATTACCTCTAATGAAAACTCTCGCGAAAATATTAAGTTTCTAAACCTTTTATAACAGGGTCTTAGATGTTACGTCGCGAAAAAAAGCCTATTATGTTCCGTCAAACGTCAATGACAAATGTGTTCTGACAATTACTTGAGTAGTGGGGGTGGCCGTTTTTAAAAACGGCTTCTGCGCACCCCCTCCTCGGGCCAACTTAATTGGCGCTTGCTATACTTAAGTAAAGATATACGATTTTTTGTTCAGAGCCCACTTAACTTCGAATGTTTCTGAATACCCGTTATATATTTTTTTATTTAAATTTTTCTAGCAAAATTAAGTTCTTGGCGCCATCTATATTTAAGAGTTCCTTAACAAGATTCATAATTTTCTATAAATTCTGAGAACTTTGAATAATAACCGGAAACGATTTTAATTTTAAATTATTGTTAATAACTCGTTTTCATCTAAATATTTTATTATTATAAGTATATCACAGTACTAAAAAAATTGTTCTAAATTATTTTATTTGCCGAATTTTGGCGGCATCTATATTTAAAAATACCTCAACAGGTTCTATTCTCTAAAAATTTTGACAAACATGACCGGAAACTATTTTGATTTTAAATATTTGTTAGTAACTTTTTACGTATATATCATTATTATTATTGTTAGTAACTTTTTTCGTATATATCATTATTATTATATAAATTTTTCAAATTCACAGGCTCTTAATTTTTTTATTGCTAATAACAATAAATTTTAATTTTAAATATTAGTCAGGAGTGATATTCTATAATTTGATATGAATTTCCTGATAAAAAGTACATAGTGATTCTAATAAATCATACTATTGCAGGTACATTTTATATTTATATAATAATAATTGTGCATGTTATGTTTCTACGTAACTCCTATTATATTATTATTCTCTTGTTACATTTAAATCTAGCGCTTTAGTTAGCAATCGGGAAGTCAACCATTTTAGCACCTAGTGGACAAGTTAATAAATATAAGTGAAAAGCTTCCTTTTAGATGGCGACCATCGAGTTCGCTTGATGTGCGTGTAACAAAAAGATTTTTTAATTTTTGACAAAATGGTAAGATGTTTTTAAAATATTATTGTTTATTAATATTGTAGCAGTGTTACAATATTTGTTAAAATAATTTATTTTATATAATTTAGCAACAATTAAAATATTGATGTAGTCGGCCACGTGTTCTCAAACATTCACTTAATGAAATCATCTTTATTTCTTATAATTATATATTGAATTACTAGCCCGAGTGCTATGCATTTACAATTTTTTTGGATTAAATTATTTTTTTGGTTAATCTTGATATATTTTCTAGTATTTACATTATTTCCCTATATATATGTCAATTTCTATTTTAGTCTTTGTCGACAGCACGTCCACTTGTGAGCGTGTACAATGAGAAGTCCGACGAAATAAAAAATAAGGTGATTGCTTTACCAGCAGTTTTTAAGGCTCCAATCCGGCCTGATGTTGTAAACTTCGTACATCAACAAATATCATTCAATCACCGACAAGCTTATTGTGTTAGTGATAAAGCTGGTATGTATAACATTTGCAATTAATTTCTAACAGTATGAATTTCCAATTTATAATATATTTATTTTGAACCATTGGCCTTTGGTAATATCCTTTGTGCTATTGTCTATCGATGTCAAAGAAATACACTAATCTTAAAAGAAAAAAATATATTGCTATTCTGTATATTAAAATATTAGTTAACCAAATTTTATTTAATAATTTAGTAACAAAATTTACTGAAATTGTTACAATGTATTAAGATGCATAAAAACATTTTTAACTAAGTTAAATTATTTGGGAAATAAGTAATTAGAGTATATTTCAATGGATTTTGTTTTCATTTCACCTTAATTTAACCAAATATACAAAAATATTTTAATTTTGTATTGCATGTACTATCGTGAGCAATTGAAAGTTAACACTTTATTATGTTGGCATGTTGAAATTTCAAAATTTATCTAATGTATACAGTACTTTTGAAGTGTCAGTGTCAGCATTTAATCATAACATAAATGACATTAGCTTGACAATTTGGTAAAATTTACGCAGCTATAATAGTGCGTTTACTATCAATTGCTCACGATAGTACATCTGGGAGCAATAAATTTTGGTTGTCAATGTCATTGTAAAATTTGGGGAAATTATCACAATATAGATTTTAGTCTTGTTTTTTTAATTATTTTTAATATGGTCTCAATATCCTATTTTAACAAAGTTAGGATTATTTCCTTAATCAAAACTGGACACTCTGAAGCTATGGTAGCATCTCGTCTAGGACTTGCAAAAAGTTTCATAAATTTTATTAACATGTGACAGATTAAATTATAGGTTATTCCCATTACGACCGTTTCACAATACAGCAACTTAGATTTTGTCAAAGAATGACATTGACGACCAAAATTTATTGCTTACAGTTGTACAGCAACTCAAAAATAATGAGACATCTTGTTTATATACAGATGGCTATAATGTGATGGCTTAGCTTGCAACAGCCCTGCCCTTTGTATTTTCCATATGCAAAGGGTTCTTATTATTTCAATAGGCGCTGGTGTGCACATATGCATATATATGATGAATTGAATTAGGTCCGTGTTTCTGATAAACTGACGTAAGAAAAATTCAATGTATCTGATACTTTTATGTTCTATATATACTATGGACTTGTTGAAATTGACGTATATTAATATTTTTATAGTGTGATGTTTTTTAGGTCATCAAACATCCGCCGAATCATGGGGAACTGGTCGTGCTGTGGCGCGTATCCCTCGTGTCCGTGGTGGAGGTACCCATCGCTCAGGCCAAGGTGCTTTCGGTAATATGTGTCGTGGTGGACGTATGTTCGCTCCTACGAAACCATGGCGCCGCTGGCATAGACGTGTCAATATCAATCAGCGTCGTTATGCCCTTGCATCTGCTGTAGCTGCCACCGGCGTTCCAGCTTTGGTTATGAGCAAAGGTCATGTTATTGATCAAATACCAGAATTGCCTATGGTAGTTTCAGATAAAGTCCAGGAGTTGACCAAAACCAAACAGGCCGTTATTTTCTTGCGTCGCATTAAAGCATGGGCTGATATCCAAAAGGTACAAGATATTAGGTATCTATTTTTTGCTTACACATTAGTGTTATAACAAGATGTTGTTCCTTTGTTCAAAGTAACTGGTATAATTAATATTTTGAAAAAAATTTATATATTATGCATAACTTTTAATTGTAGTAATTGCACACATACTTAGTCTTTGTGAATTATCTATTTTATAAAACAGGGAAAAACAGAAAGACGAGGAAGATTTTTACTTTGATTATTAAAGTTTTAAGTGGGAAATTAGTGTAAAATTCTTCAAAAATATTGCTTGACTAAATGTTTTGCTTCCTTTTATAGAGATCATTTCCAACAAATAATTTAAATTTTACACAATCACCTTTAATATATATTTTGTATAGTATGTATTTTGTTGTTGCTTTTAAAGCTATACCTATGATGATGCTGATTTGGTCCGTGTTTATGAGTTTTAATGATCTTATCATTCAAATCACTGATTGTTCATTTTAAACAAGTTAAAAATCTCATCATAAGAGCGTATTAAAAATGTAGTTCTCTCTGTTATTCCTAGGTATATAAATCGCAACGTTTCCGTGCTGGTAAGGGAAAAATGCGTAATAGGAGACGTATCCAACGTAGAGGTCCATTAATTGTCTATCACAAAGATCAAGGTTTATGCCGCGCTTTCCGTAACATCCCCGGCATTGATTTGATTAATGTAGACAAATTGAATTTATTAAGATTGGCGCCTGGTGGTCATGTTGGGCGTTTCGTTATTTGGACGGAATCTGCTTTTCAAAGGTTAGATAAATTATTCGGAAGCTGGAAATCGCAATCTACTGAAAAGAAGGGATACAATCTTCCACAACCCAAAATGTCCAATACAGATTTGTCCCGTTTACTGAAATCTGATGAAATTAAGAGAGTTCTTCGAGCTCCACAGTAAGTATTTTCTTTTAAAGCCATATATTCTAAGGAAACGTCTAAAGTAAACATATTTATATTATGTTGGTATTTGTACAATGTTAGTAGAAACTTTATATTTTGTGTAATTCAACAGATGTATTTTCTGTTATAGAAATCAAGCCAAAGATTTAAACTAAATCAATCTAAAAATTCATTAAGAAGTCTTTCTTTGGAGACTGGTTAAGTGAAAACTTAAAAAATGTATAACACCTCTTACCACGATTAATACTTGTATCCTGAATACATATGTTGACAACTAAGTTGTCACCCTCAGTAGGTAAAATTAATAATCACAGTATTGTACAAGGGGCACAGTAAGGCTAACAAATACTTCACAAGGTGTCCACATATACACCAAGTTTTAAGAAACTAATATTAGGCCAACTTACTCCACTTCAGGAATGTCACGTTTGTCATTTCTGGAGGAGATGAAGGTGTTCTCAACACCCCCATCTCTTACCTCTTAGTTACTTTTCTAAGAATTCAAACAGACAAGTGACTGGACTTTTGTTCATGTTGTATGTGCTATTTTTGTTTTTAATAATATGAATACTTTTGTCCAGTTACTTTGCATTGCTTATATTTTTAATAAGTTTTAAACAATCTACTGTAATGTTATGATTGGTTTCTACGATCATAGGCCAAGCTTTACTGTGCCCCATGTTCAACACTGATTATTGATTTACCTACTGAGGATGACTGCTTATTTGTTGAAATACGTATCTAGTATACTAGTATTAATTATATGAGAGGTTTTATACATTCTTTCAAGTTTTTAGAAATTCTTTATTTACGAGGGAGAGTTTTTTATGTTGATCTACCCAGCTATGAAAGAAACGAATTAGAAAACAAAAAAATTCTAGATGTAGATCTCGGTTTCCGGGTTGGAACCGCGTCGATTTAGGCGTAATTGCTTATGGCTAGAGAACGACCGCGGAAACCTACACCTATATTTAAAAAAAAATTCTATGTAAAAGCCACTAACACTAAGAAATTTATTGCAACGGTTCTTTAATAATGCTATCTATGCATTCGCAAAAAAAATTCTTTTGGTAATTCCGCGCAATACGACCCCAGTGTTCCACGTCGTCATTTAATAAAAATCGACGCCTTCTCAAATGCTTTTTGTGTTTTGGAAAGAGATATAGTTACAGGGGACGAGGTTGGGATTGTAAGGTGGATGTTGTAATTTCTCAAAGCCACATTCATTTGATTACTGCTTGAATTGCTGGGTAAAATTGTGGGATCTTTTTCCTGTATAGCCGTGTTCAACTTCTTAATTGTGTCTTTGTAGACAGTTCCCGTTATTGTAGTCACTTGTGCCATATGCTCAATTAAGAGAATCCTCTCTCTCCACTTCCCAGAAAACTGGTCATTAGTTTTTCCGCCGAAGATTGCGTTTTTGCGTTCTTAGGCGGTTGAGAACCCTTATAAACTCATTGCATTGCTTATTTCGTGAGAGGGTCTCAGTGGTGTACCCAAGTTTCATCCCAGTTACAATTCTATTTAAGAAGTTTTCATCTTGAGATACAGTCACATTCTCTTTGCAAATTTGTTGTCTACTTAATTTTTGTTCGGGACTGGGCAGGCTGTGAACCCATTGTGCCAACACTTTGCTCGATCTATTTAAATTAAAAACACTTGTTTCATATTTCTCTAGCAATAACTGAAACTTTTACTCAGCGGCCACTCAACACCATATCTTCAACTTTGTTGATGATTTATTCAGTTCGTGCTTCCACAGGTCTTCCACACTTTAGGTCATCATGAATGGTTTCTCTGCCCCATTTGAACTGTTTACACCAAAATTTTACTTGGAAATAGAATAGGCTGTTTTTTCCATACACTGCCACCACTTTCTCATGAATATTCTTCGGGTTACTGCCTTTTTTTTTCATAAAAATTTCATGATGCTTCTGTGTTCAAGTCTCAAATCATTTATTTTCTCTTTAAATGAATATAAAACTAACAAAATGTTAAGCGATTCGAACTAAACTTGGTGACGACACTATAAAATGTCACAGAAACTTGACGTAAGAAAATTGCCATGATAGGATATTGTTTTCATAGCTAGGGAGATAACCTAAAAAACATCCCTCCTATATTTACTTGAATTCGAATCCAATGACTTTAATTAAATTGGTTTTTATTGTGACCAATAATATAAGCAAATTCAAATAAACCTAAATGGATTATTTATTTTACTTCCACATCATTAAACAATTTTTGCATGACAGAACCAATAAATATGTGTTATTCTAGATAAAAAATATATCATAATTAAGGTTTGTTATTTCCTTTCTGTATTTACTAATTTGCCTATTCTGTCGCGTCATCTTTTATACAAACTATCAGCACCAAGAAATAACTTAATCAAAAAGTTAAAATTTATGAAGTTATAAAACATATGTTGGAAAAGTCTTATATAACACAACACATGAACTTCTCGAGTATTTATTTCTTACATCAAAAGCTGTTATAAAATCATGCATTACGGAAATGAATATGGGAAACTACAACATAACCTCAAACTGATAATGAAGATATTTACAAGTTACAAAAATTGCGCTTTGTTAATTTGAAGATATTAAATGTCCTTCATTGAATTTGTGAAGTATATATTTGCAATATTGGTTTTAACATTTTTCGTGATGAAAAAAAACTAGAGCACTGGACGATGATTTATATTTACAGTGATTACTTGTTGACACCTGATATTTATTTGAACATGTTTAATCATCCAAAGTTGATTTAAATCTTTGTACTAATTCTTTTTTTTTTTTGTTTATAGAAAGAAAGTCGTGCGTCGTGTACGTCGTCTTAACCCACTCACCAATGCAAGAGCGATGTTGAAACTTAATCCTTATGCTGCGGTTCTTAAGAGGCAGGCCATTTTGGCTACGCGAAAACGTAGGTTAGCAAGGGATGAAGAATTGGCTAAAAAACGGGGCGTAAGTATTAATTTTCTTTTAAATAAAATGGAAATTATCATTAGGCATGCATTTTTGATAAAGTTAAAGAGATTTTGAAAAATATTTCTATAGTTGGCATGCGATGTAGTTTGAAATTTGCTAAAATATGTTTTATCAGGCGCATTAATAAATATTATTGATATTCTATAATTTATAAGTTAATATTTTGTTTTAGATAACATTACCAGAAAGCAGTGCAGTAGTTAAAACATCAAACCTACTGAAGAGAAGAAAAGAGATGATTGTCAAGGCAAAGACTGCGAAGCCTAAAGTGACGAAAAAAAAAATAAAAGCAAAAGCAGGACCACCTGCTAAAAAATAGTTATACGTATTGGTTGACTTAAACTGTGTTTTTGTTTATATTCCAATAAAAAATGTGTAAAATAATAATTTAAATTTTGTTTTTCTTCAGTTATTTTTGTCAAAAAGTGTTATGTTAATTACAATTATGACAACATGAGCATATTTTAGGTAAAACAAACTAAAACATTCAAAGTTTTTTTTTTTAATAAATATTGAAAGAAATTACAAATGGCTGTTTACTATATTTTTCGCATATTATGTTGACTCGTTTATACGTGTTGGTTCGTACGTTATCTTCTCATGATTGTTATCTAACTCCTTTTAATACAGCTGATGCCAGTTTATTATATTGAGCTGTTGGTAGTTGTATTAAATTTGGGAAATCAGGTAATGTAACTACTTTATGTCTCGTTAGTAATTATACAAGCGCTTTCATGTGTTTTTGTATACATAAAATTGTTTTATATTCCATTTATATTTCAATTTGCCAACTTAAGTAAGGATTGATCAACGGTAAATTAAACTTGCTTTAAACGAGTTCACTGCACTAACAACCATATTAACCAATAACAATATTGTTTTCTTCAATTATTTAACAATATACTTAAGTTTTCTGATTTCTTGTATTTAATTTGAAATGGGGACAATTCTCGAGTTTATTCAAGATTTCCGTTCGCTATGTGTTAAGCCAATATAAGTGTGATGTCAGGTGATTGATTTAGAGGTACTTTTTGCAGTAGGATTTTGATGACTGATCAAATCGTGGTCTAGAGATGATCTTAACGGTGATTTTACATTCACAGTGAAAAGACGCGGTGATTTCAAAAGATCAGTGATCCTTAACAGTGATTGTAATCCCTAGAGTGGACCAATTCGGAGCGAAAGCAGAGGCGTGACTAACGAATTGGTTCCCGCATGCGAAACCTTAATATCTAGAGATATACTATCACGAACGGTGCTGTTATTATGGTATTAAGTAATATAATAAGTTATTATATTACTTAATACTACATATTTGTATTTTGTTTATTTTAGTTCCAATTTACAGTCGTGTATTGTGCATTCTATAGAACAGGAAAGTGTTTTATATTTATATGAATATGAATATCACCTATACATATTTCTCTCAACACTGCTTTATAGAAATTATGTGTCAACAAATTTTTGCTGTTCCCTAGTTTTGATTTATTATAATTCCTACCTTTATCCGTCGTCTAAAGTTGAATATAAGCACTTATATAATATAAGTGCTTATGTTAAACTTTAGAATTATAGGAATTATAATAAATCAAAACTAGGGAACAGCAAAAATTTGTTGACACATAATTTCTATAAAGCAGTGTTGAGAGAAATATAGGTGATATTCATATTCATATAAATATAAAACACTTTCCTGTTCTATGGAATGCACAATACACGACTGTAAATTGGAACTAAAATAAACAAAATATAATACAAATATGTAGTATTAAGTAATATAATAACTTATTATATTACTTATAATAACATAATAACAGCACCGTTCGTGATAGTATATCTCTAGATATTAATAATGTTTCGCATGCGGGAACCAATTCGTTAGTCACGCCTCTGCTTTCGCTCCGAATTGGTCCACTCTAGTAATCACCGTTAATAATAGGTGAGTGCTTCACAGTTTGCTATGTAAAAATATAGTATATTCTTACATAGCGAACGGTGAAAAGAGAAGAATAGTTGTTTCTTCAATGGTGAATGGTGATTCTGATTATAAATACGTAATTCAATCATAAGCTATTTGCTCTTAGAGCTGTTTGTCGTAGTCCCGGTGAAAATAATTTAGATAATAATCAAGATTGTTTATATGAAAATATTGCCCTATTCATAGATATTGTAACGATAGAAATCCTTAAATAGATAGTATCTGTCCACTCGATGTTATGACTCACGTCATTACTTGCGTGCACGGGGTATTCACTATTATAGTTGCCCAGGAAGTGTGATATTCGTTTAATATTTCTCCTGGTCGAGTAGATGGCGGTAAATGTTACGTTCAAATATTCGCGGGACTAAATCGTAATATTCCTTTGAAGTAGACCAGTCTAGATCAGAAGAGTCTAGATCAAAATCATGGTTTGCTTTTGTTTGTGTACTTTATTGTTGTGATTGTGTTATTATTACGGATAGTGATGAAAGGAACTTTTAAAATTGTTTGATTTTTGTTTGTTTACATATCTATTTAAATTGAACCTTATTAGTAAGGTAACGCCAATTAAGTTGGCGCGAGGAGGGGTAAGTTCGCACTGGATTAAAAGTAGTGGGGACTAGTGGGGAGATTTGTATTTGGTTTTACATCAAATGTCAGATAATTCTAACCTCTGAGCGTGTATCACTTATCACTTTATGATCCCCTAGCAAAGACATTATGTTCCGTCCAACGTCAATGACAAATGTATTCTGACAATTACTTGAGTAGTGGGGGTGGACGTTTTTAAAAACGGCTTCTGCGCACCCCCTCGCGGCAACTTAATTGGCGCTTGCTATACGTTGTGTATCAAATAATTACCAAAATACTTTATAAGCTGTTTTGTAGCGATGGGCCTTTATTGTGCGATTTCTGGTTGTACAGGTAGTCGAGCAAGCAAACATAAATTTACCAACGCGAGGAAATCCACTGAACTTTTTCAGAAGTGGTTAAAAATATGTGGAAGACCTGAATTATTAAAGAGACCTGCCAAAAAAATCTTCAATAATTGTAGAGTTTGTTGTAAACATTTTGTAGAGCTTTGTTTTGGAAGAAATATTTTTCTACTCAAAACAGCTTTTCCAGCACTACATTTCCTGGTAACATTTATAATACTAAACAATATACTTATGTTTCATTTGGTCATTTGTTGGAGGACCTATGGTATATATTTCAATGATGGAAGAAACAGAACAGTTAGTTGAACATAACATCCAGACTGATGTGACAATTCCATCTACATCATCACTATATGCTGATGAAGATGCCTTCAACATCACTTGGTTCCAATTATTGCGAGACTCCCAGGAAAGTTGTGTGTATGTGTAAAATAATTTTAAAATCTAAATTGAATTGCAATAAATTTTAATAGGTAAAGTACGTTACAGCCTGAAATATCTGCTGTTAATTGTAAGATATTAATTAGCATTGAAAATATATTTTTAAATTGCTTTTTATTTATCACCATGTTTGTGTATAACGATTTTAATATTAAATAGACATTTTATATATATATATATATATATATATATATATATATATATATATATGTATATAACACGTGTGTGTGTGTATGTGCATAAAAACTTCTAGTAATCTACAAATTTCAAGTTTGTTTTCAGGAGTCCTTTTTCCCTTGTCCGAATAGATGGCGCATTACAAGTACTTAAAATGTTTCTAACGGGTGTTCAGAAACATTCGAAGTCAAGTGGGCTCTGAACAAAAAATCGTATATCTTTACTTAAGTATCTAATACTAATTTGATAACCTATAAAATTGTATTAAGAAAATGTATCAATCTATCTCAGACATGACTTCATATTTTCAAGGACTACTTTGACTTCAAATGTTTCTGAACACCCGCTATTTAGTGTCGCTTCTATAACGTGTGTTCATTTGAAAAGTCAATCTAGTTTACTTTGAAATTTTAATAGAATAAGACGCATATATATTAGCATGTGTTTGTTGTTCCGTAAACGTAAATCCAAATGACATTTGATAATGTCAATCACATTTGTTATTTATTTGTATGTATGAAACTGTCAAAATATACGACTTCGTAGGTTAAGTAGAAAATTTTAATTTTAAATAACGGGTGTTCAGAAACATTCGAAGTCAAGTAGGCTCTGAACAAAAAATCGTATATCTTTACTTAAGTATCTGATTTGTAATAATTATTAAATGTCAACTGTTGTCTGTCAAAAATCAATCTATCTCAGACATGACTTCATATTTTCAAGGACTACTTTGACTTCGAATGTTTCTGAACACCCGTTAGTTAATTGACGAAGGGGATACTTGTTGAAACTTCATTATAACGCTAGGAAATATGTAATTAAACTTCTAGTTTCAAAAATTCTTTTATTGTAAATACTACTACAATATTGTTTCGCCATTCAATGGCTTCATCAGGTGGGTGAAATACTGAATATGTACAATACAAGTTTGAATATTTATGTGAAAATTATTGGGGAAATGGTGGTGGAAAAATTTTTACAATCTTAAATTTAGTAGAGGGGAGTTGTTTAAATCTAGTTGGTCATTTAAAGCTAATCATAAACTATTGTATCTATTAATTTCTAAGTTTTCTAACAGGTTATGTTTTTTACTTTTTTCTTGAATGTGTAAAATTTTGAAATCTATATTAAATCTGTGATTGATATCTATACAATGACTTGCGAAAGTTGAATCTGTTTTCTTTTCATTATGGCTTCTCGTGTTCTTTCATCCTAATTTTGAATGTCCTCCCCGTTTGTCCTATGTATACCTTATTACAATCTTCGCATGTTAACTTATATACATCAGAGTTTGATTCTTTGATTTTAATTTACGACATACTTCAAAACGTTCTCAGTAAATCACATGCTACTAGATTGACTTTTCAAATGAACACCTGTTACTAATACTATCTCTTATCTATGGTTGCGTGGCATTATCACGGACATGGGCACTTGCAATGTGTGTATTCTCAATTCATTCAAAGCCCAATGGTTAAACAAGGATAAAACACTGAAACGAAAATGTGGGATTGTCTTCGCCGTAAGACCAATAAGATAGACAGAGATAACATGCGGTCATCCGCCCGCCATGACACCCCTGTACTACGATAGTCGAATAATTAAATTTTGACGTTTGACATCTTACTTTGGTTTATTTTCGTTTTATTGCTTTTCTAATTAATTTTGTTTCTATCTAGCAAATAATTGATCCTTTCATAACACAAAGAACTGTTATAATACATTTTTAGTAAGTAATCTTATCACTAAGTTATTTATTGGTTAGAGGTTAAGAATTTACATTTATTACAGATATGCCTGGAAAACCTTTGAATTCATAATCTCAGCAACTTGTGCTGAATATCTTGAAAAACTTTTTTGAAAGAGAGAAACTAAATTAAGCACCTCTGATTTTTCTTGAAAGTTATATATCGAATTGTTTGTTATTGTTTTGAAAATTAATTAAAAATTTCTAGAAAAGCTTTAGTGTATTGCTTACCTACAAACGATTTTGCATTACATATAGTTGCTCAAAATCAAACTCAGACAGAAAAAAAAGCATTTATTGAAAGTACATAAATAAAAGTAGATGAAATTGCCAAAGTTTTATACAGCATCTAAATATAAGCCTAAATAAAATAATGTTAAAACACTGCCGTGAAACATGAGTAAGACATATCAATTCTTTTTCTTTACAATATGCAAGCTGAATTTTATTCCAGTGCCAGTTAGTGCATCTTAAAATATTATTTGGAGGAGATTTTATCCTTTTAAATTTGCCATGGTTCTTCTATATTAAATAAGCTTTTATAGTAAATAAATATATTTTTTCTACAAACACCGTTAAAAGTTGACATTTTGACACGGCTAACTTCAATTAAAAATGCGATTTTATAGCGTAGCGTGTTAAAAGTAGTACTTTTAACACT
Source organism: Melolontha melolontha (assembly GCA_935421215.2). Taxonomy (NCBI): domain Eukaryota; kingdom Metazoa; phylum Arthropoda; class Insecta; order Coleoptera; family Scarabaeidae; genus Melolontha; species Melolontha melolontha. The sequence goes on along the minus strand of OW285237.1, from coordinate 157,248,576 downwards.
AGTGTTAAAAGTAAATTGACATGACAGTTTGTCAAAAATGACAACATATATTAAAATGATTGAAAATTACATATTTCTTGGATAATTAATATTAAATGTACAGTTTGTGTAATTCGAGATATTTATTTCCTGTGTTGCAGTACTTTCAGAATTATTATTCTCTCTATTACTTCATTTTCTTTATTAAAATACGAACTCATTTTTTGTATGAATTGTGACTTAATTTGACGTAATTTAACGGCTGCGTCCAGTTGTGTCAAAACGTATTCATGAGCTGTCAAATTTGGTCAGTGGAGTTTCTTTATATTTTATAATAAAAAATGTGTTTGTAGAAAAAATATTGTACGATACACATGTTAAAAACGCTATTTTATTTCACTCGTAAATTTTTACTCGTGAAATAAAATCGCACTTTTAACACTTATATCGTAAATAACTATTATGTGTTCTATATTCAGACTGGCAGGATTTGTTGAATATTTTGGTTCTTTGAACCTGCATGTCATGAAATGAATGATGACATCACGGAGAAATTCATTCATAACCATCCTGTTCTTGACGTTTTATTAAAATTCATTTTAATAAATATAGCTAATTTTAACTAATGAATAAAATTTAGGATATAAACATAATCTTCAAGCAGTTTACTTTTAAATACTAGTAATGAATTTGAACCAGAAGTGTTGATTTGGTTCATATGTATGAAAATTAATGGCGTAAGTCAAAACATCGAATGGATTGATACTAATTTTGTAATATGAGTCATACTTTTGAATTTCGTTTTATTGTTTTAATAACAATTGAATTGTAATAATTACTTATTAATTTTTTATGAATATTTAAACTACCTTATAAAAAATAAAAAAGCATAGATGTATAAAATGCTATTTTAATTGATTTTTTTTAATCTTAAAATTAGGAATAATAATTTAAGATTTTTTGGTTGCGATAAATAATGTAGTTATATTATTAGATAAGTATAAATATTCTCGATTCGTAGTAGTGTATTTAATAGTAAACATATTTACGATTGAGAACATTATATTACACTTAATATTAAATTAATTAATAAATTAAACCCGTATTATTTGTCTTTGTATGCGCAACTCAACGATTTTAAACTGGGAATGGTGGCATATTCACTTACGGAACTGTACGATTTTAAACGGTGAAATTATTCTAAACGGTGAAACACGAAGCGAATAATATAAAACTGTAATTACTGTGATTGGCGCGATAAATGAAACGGTGATTGAGAATTCACTGTGATTAATATATTCACTCATCCCTAATCATGGTATTTTTGTTCAGTATTATTTAACATTTCATTATGGAAAGACTAGTCCGGCACAACGTCTACAAATTATTCAGCTGTATTATGAAAATTAGCGTTCTACGAGGAATGTATTTCGTGCGCTTAGAGCAACTTATGATCCGCATAATCGGCCTACCGACCGCACAATTCGCTATACCATCGAAAAATTTGAAACCCAATTTTCCTTATTGAATAATACGAGATCAAATAGACCAGATCCAGCACATAGACAACACTTAAAAGAAACAATTTTTACAATTTTTTAATTTTGAAAAAAGTACTTGTAAATGAATCACCAATATTATAAGTCGAGCATTCAATAGGCCAATTTATTATTTAAATTAAGTATGGATTAACGTCAATTAAAAATTATTACAAATTTCGGAACAATAGGAATCTTTAAATTATTAGTACATTGAAAATGTACACTGTGTGTATAAAATATCGCAAAAGCTACACGTTCAGTTCTGATTAAAAAATCTCAATGTTAAAATGTATCACACTTTATGTGTTCAAGAACCATTTGAAAGAAACTTACATTTGTCAAAACTGTAACCGCATACTATTATAATTGTAGATACCGCAATACAGACAATATAGAATAATTTATTATTTAAATTAAGTAAGGATTAACGTCAATTAAAAATTAATACAAAATTTGTAAAACAATCGGTGGAATCTTTACATTATTTCATTGAAAATATACACCGCGTGTATAGAAGTATAAAATGTCGCAAAAGCTACACGTTCGGTTCTGAATAAAAAATCGTAATGTTAAAATGTCGTATCATGTTTCGTATGTGTTCGGGAACCATTTGAAAGAAGTATACATTTGTCAACACTATAACCCACATACTATTATAATTGTAGATACCGCAAAACAGATAGTAATGACTGATTGAAATCACTTTCAAATACAAACTCATTGTTTTACAACCTACAACGTCAAAAGTGTTTTTCGTGAAAGTACATTAATGAAGAAATGTTAAAAACAAACTTTCAAATAACAAGAAAACGTTTACGAAATGACACTAGTAAAAATTTTTCTTTTTAACTAAGTTGCAACTATATTAACAGATAGTCGAAGAGTAAGGCTTAGTTACGCATTACAAGCCTGAACTTCAAGAACCACGTGAAAACAAACGAAGCATGATATGACATTTTTAACATTAAGATTTTATATTCAGATCCGAACGAAGAATACGTGTAGCTTTTGCGACACTTTATACACACCTTGTATATTGTAGATAAACATTGAATCCAGATGTGTCTGGCGATTAATGTCAATTACCAATTCGACCACACCGTGATCAACATCAATCGATTAGTTGGCTGAATCAAAATCTCTAGAACATTTTAATATTTGTAAAATTGCGAAATTTCTCATGCGTGTATTTTTAAGAACAAGCATGACATGTATCTTGATCTTTGTGTTGTAATTTTGTAGCTCTTCTCTTTGTGTATTCTTGCGTTCTTTTTAGAAATTGCTTTTATTAACACATTAGAATGTTTACGGTGTAACGAGACACTTTTTTTATTATTATGGTCCAGGTTTTTGGAATCCGGTGGCGTTTTGAAACGAAATTAAGAAAAGTGGCGCCAACTGTCTTGACATTATATCGTGAAAAATCTTCGAAATAGAATAGAGATTAGTTTAAACAAGTCTCATTATTATATTATTCAATTATCCACTCCAAACAGGTACGATATATTGGAAATAAAACGATGGTTTTCCTATATTTTACTTTTTTCTAGGTGTCCTGTAGAAGTGTTCAGACTACACTGAAAAAGTAATTGCATATCCATCCGTACAAAGTATCTTTTCAATTCACAAAGCTATGGTACTTGGTCAACAGACAATTCTCATTTTTTGAAACTGACCTTTATCTGGACAAAATTGGCGTTTGAATAGCAATAGACCACGCAAGTGCTGTCGTCATTTTTGCGGAAGGTCAGGGATCACGTTCCAAACAAACGGCATTTAAATTTTTTTCATAGGGTATTTCGTATTGTATTTGGAACGCGTTGCAAATTTGAAGTGAAAAGTTGTTATTTATAAGTGAATTTTAATTGTTATTGCATGTAGGTATGAACGACGTTGTTTAAAACTGATAATAATAATATTAATTGTTTTATAGCACGGTTATACTTGAGTAACTAAAGTACAAAAGTGAGGTTAGATAGAGATACATAATGGTGATGTGTTTTGCTCCTACTTGCAAGCATTAAGTGAAAAAAAGGGATGCACTATTTTTACTTTTCCTACAGAAAAGGCAGAATTATCGAGGCGGAAAAAGCTTTTTTGCAGTCATTGCTAATATTTATCTGCAATTAAAAAACACCATTGCCAAATATTTTGTTTTTATGTATTAACTATAATATGTATATTGATATTTTGCTTACATACTTACCAAGTAACAAATGATATTAATATAGGAAGATTAATTAAAAATCGTTTTACCAAGAGTGTCTATACGTTTCAAATGACGCTTTAAATTTGTTTGGAACGTAGATCCTGACCGACCGTACAGAAAATGGCGATTTGACGTCACGCTTGCGTGGTCTATTAGCAGAAGATGGATTATAGGACCAATTATCTTTATTGGCACAATAAATGTTGAGATGCTTTTAGAGCCGTTTATTAATCAGTTGCGTTATGATAAAGTGAGAAACGGGAATTTCCAACAAAATTGAGCACTCCACCACATACTGTACAAACTATAATAAATTATTTGGAACAATTTCTTGATGACAGACTGGTTTATTGCCAGTTAACGCCTTTAGATTTTTTTCTATCTGAAAATTTAAAGTATACTGTATTTCAATACAAACTTCATAATTTAGATAAATTGGAAGCTGCGAGTAAAGAAACCTTAAATATCTCTGCAAAGATATTGAGGAACATTTTTAATAGTATGAGAAGACTCTCAAATCTCTGTCTTGAAGTGGATGGAGGTCATTTTGAGCATCTCTTATATAAAAAAATGCTATAGATGCATAATATGTTATTTTCATAAATGTTTATGTGTAGTAAGGTATAATAATTATTTTGAATAAACATTAATCCGGAATTGTACTATTTTGCAAATGTTAAACTGAAATTAATTGTTTTAAATATCTTAATAAAGTATTTACCTAATGTAAAATGCCTTGTTATTGAATTATCAATTGAACGATATATATACTTTGATGTCATCACCAACCTTCACCATCCAATGACAAATATCAAGAAGGGTAAACAACATAGCCAATATTAGATTTATGTCACTAAATAGATATTTTATGGCTAACTGCGAACACTTGATATTGCTTACCCGGTATATCATAAATTGTTTTATAAATAATTAAAATTAAATAATTAAAAACAATTTCGTAGTGTATAAATATATTCGTACTTCAAAAATTTTTACATTCTAATACAATTCGGTATTTAATTAAATTATGTCATAATTATTTCACTGATTTTATTCGTTTAGTAAAATATAGAAGTGCACTCCGACTAAAAATTTTTAACGTATTAGACATTGTTTCGAATGCTCTTTCCTGTTCTAATTGGCAATTTTTGTTCCTAGAGTGTCGAGAAATTATGTGACAATTGTCAACCGACATATTGATGAATTATTTTGTATGGTTTAAAGCCTAAAACAAACGATTAGCTCAAGCTATTACGAATATTTTTATTGTTAATTTTTAGGACAGATACGACTGGTAAAGGATACCTAATTTAATTAACAAAATGTACTCTCGGCTAAAGCAAAAATGTGATAATCGCATCTGTTGTCCCCGCAACAGTACATTTAATTATGGCATTGAATGATCTAGTTTTATTAATATAGTAGGTACTAACTCCAGCTGGGTTTAGTTTAGTATTTAATTATTTACCTATTACTATTGGTGGATATAGAATAATATTTATTAACTTCGATAAATTAACTCCTATATAAAAATGTCCATTTGCGGGTGACATTTTTGTCACTTTGACAGCGATAAAAACCTACATAGCTTTTTATCACCGATAAAAATGCTTCTTCCTCCGATAAAAATGCTTCTTCCTGTTACATATCTAGTAGCCCTGCATCACTTAATTTATTTTGGCAGCTGACAGGTAATAATTATTAAGTATCGTTGAACGTAAAATGTACGAGTCGGTTTGGGGAAATTTCAACAAATATCAAAAGATCAATACCGCAATGCACAGGAAATACAAAATCGTCAATATGGAGACAATTTCAAAAGTTTTATTCATGTCGTTAATTTATCTTGCCAAAAAACACTCGAGCTTTTCTTTCAATCGGATAAATTTCTTTTTAACTCAATATTTTTCCAATCAGTAATTTCGCTCGAAAAACTTACATTAGAAAAAATCGCTCGACCTTTCGGTCTCGCGATTTTTTCATGTAAGTTTTTCTCGTCAAATTACTGATTGGCAAAATAATTTCGTTACAAAGAGAAATTTATCCGATAAAAAAAAAGCTCTTGTGTTTTTACTTATGATAAATTAACTCCTATATAAAAATGTCCACTTGCGGGTGACATTTTTGTCACTTTGACAGCGATAAAAACCTACATAGCTTTTTATCACTGATAAAAATGCTTCTTCCTCCGATAAAAATGCTACTTCCTGTTACATATCTAGTAGCCCTGCATCACTTAATTTATTTTGACAGCCGACAGGTAATAACTATTAAGTATCGTTGAACGTAAAATGTACGAGTCGGTTTGAGGAAATTTCAACAAATATCAAAAGATCAATACCGCAATACACAAGAAATACAAAATCGTTAATATGGAGACAATTTAAAAAGTTTTATTCATGTCGTTAATTTATCTTGCCAAAAAACACTCGAGCTTTTCTTTCAATCGGATAAATTTCTTTTTAACTCATTATTTTTCCAATCAGTAATTTCGCTCGAAAAACTTACATTAGAAAAAATCGCTCGACCTTTCGGTCTCGCGATTTTTTCATGTAAGTTTTTCTCGTCAAATTACTGATTGGCAAAATAATTTCGTTACAAAGGGAAATTTATCCGATAAAAAAAAAGCTCTTGTGTTTTTACTTATGATAAATTAGAATGCCTACTTTGCGGTTCTCAATCCCCTTATCGAAAGAAAATGATTTATACAGGATTCACTTTAAATATTAGGTTTAGAAGACAAAGTTACACAAATGTAATAAAAGGTGCACATATGTTCATTTTAAAGACAAGACTATTTCTTAAACAAATATATCACGCATTAGTTTGTTCGCTATATTCGATAACGTCTGTTCTCGCAAATTATGTTCCAAATATTCTTAGTTGCAATAATCGACATTAATTTCGACTTAGTCGAAATTTGGTTGATGAAAAGAAATCTGAAACTGCTACCAGTTGACCATTTGTGTTCAAACCTAAAGTAAATGAATCCGTTTGCTTCTGATTCGTCTAATTGTTTGTTTGCATAATGATTATGACGACTTTATCATTTTAATATAATTATCTGTATTATAAGTACCTAATCGCTTTTTGAACCGAAGTAGCCTTAACTTGATGGAAATAATTAATGAAATAATAAAGAAAAAGCAATAGGTATTACTTAATTTCCACTTTATTGAGATAAAATCTTATTATCAATCAATTGTTTGTCTTCCACGTGTCTTCCTTAGATGGAGTTGTATTGCAAACTAAACCTAAAGGATGTTGACAAATTTAAATTTAAATGAATATTATAATGAAAAAATAATTATACTCAGAAGAATGGTTCAATAATAGTCACTTTCTATTCAAGATGTAAACTTTATTACACAAAGGGTCCAAACATAAACACGCTTTTATATTAGAATTAAATATACATTTTAGGTGAGAACATGTTAAATATTTTTAGAACCAAGTTTCAGTACAAATTCCTTCGTTTGTTTTTATATATTTTTTAAAATTTGTAGTTATTTTTTCCAAAGCGGGTAATCCTCAAAATCCCTGAACTAAATTTGTTTATATTCAAAATTAGACAACCAATTATACGATGTAGCATTTATCGATTTAATAAGATAGTTTCATAAATATTAAGATATTTTATCATGATGGATTTTCCTAGTAATATAAGTAAAAATACTGTACAAGTTTATCATTTATCAGATGTTCAATTTAAACCGTCGAAAAGGATTTTAAGTATAAATCTAAATCATTGGAATAGCAACATCCCAAAGTCGTTAAAAGATTGGAGTATCCAAGCAATTTGTGAAAATTGGGAAGGTAATTTTAATTTATAGTAGGTATACTTAGAATTTAGATTAGAATGTTAAAATGAAGGAACCACATAATATAAGTTACAAATTACGAATGACTACGAAAATGTAAAATATTTAATGGCTTAATGCAAATTCATTCATTATGTAGATGCATCGTTATTTTGATTTAATTTTTGTTTATTATTTAATACTTTAAGTGGCGTCGAACAAAAAAACATCCACTTTAATTTTGTCTTAAATATTTGTTTGTATGGACGAAATGAAATATTTCGAAGAAAAGTACTTAATTAAGTTTCGAAATTGGTGGAGACTGTGACTTGTAATCTGAAACAGAAATAAGAAAAACACCCTAACCACAATATATATCAATAAATACTATATACGTATTTCGGCAACTAAGTTGCCATCTTCAGTAGAATAACTTAAAAACTGAAAAATGTTAAACGTAGCGTTTTTGGCCAAGGTAAACCTTAGAAAATATGCTCTTCACCAAATCGCTAGTGGGATAACACTAAATTCCTATTATCGAAATAACACTTATATACTTACTACTTAAACCTAGCGTGAAATTTAGGGAACCGTGAAGCGTGAATACATGAAGCGTAAAAAATTTTATGCTATTGTCACAATAAGGCATACAAACTGGACTGAGGGATTGGTCCATTGTCAGAATTAATTAATTTATTCTTATTTCTATATATAGATATAAATACTTTCATAACTATCTAATTCTCTATAATTATTAACAGTTTTAATCAACCTAAGGTTATTTGCCGGCACAGAATGACCTGTGTCCCAAATATGTCGGGCAACGCTAGATTTTTCGGGTCTGTTGAATCCCACTTTAGATTCAACAGACCCGAAAAATCTAGCGTTGCCCGACATATTGGGGACACAGGTCATTCTGTGCCGGCAAATAACCTTTTTTCGGGTCTGTTGAATCCCACTTTAGATTCAACAGACCCGAAAAATCTAGCATTGCCCGACATATTTGGGACACAGGTCATTCTGTGCCGGCAAATAACCTTAGGTTGATTAAAACTGTTAATAATTATAGAGAATTAGATAGTTATGAAAGTATTTATATATATATAGAAATAAGAATAAATTAATGAATTCTGATAATGGACCAATCCCTCAGTCCAGTTTGTATGCCTTATTGTGACAATAGCATTAAATTTTTACGCTTCATGTATTCACGTTTCACGGTTCCCTAAATTTCACGCTAGGTTTAAGTAGTATATAAGTGTTATTTCGATGTTAGGAATTTAGTGTTATCCCACTGGCGATTTGGTGAAGAGCATATCTTCTAAAGTTTACCTTAACCAAAAACGCTACGTTTAACATTTTTCAGTTTTTAAGGTTATTCTACTGAAGATAGCAACTTAGTTGCCGAAATACGTACATAGTATTTATTGATATATATTGTGGTTAGGGTGTTTTTCTTATTTCTGTTTAAAAGTTTCGGAAAATTAAGCATATATTTGACATATATTACATAATTTTTTCATAGAAAAATATTGAGATCCAAGCGCCTTATGCGCTGCCTTCGGAGGCGCCAAAAAAAAAGTTCCTCCACTGCTGATATAATTCCGGTCGATTGAGTAGCTGAAACTGAAAAAGGAAAAGATGTCGTTAAACTGGAAGGTTTTTCCTGTACGATGACTAGGATTTTCGAAAAATATCTAAATTTAACAAAATAGCATAGTTATGACAAAAAAAAGTCGGTTTTCTTGCCTATAAAATGGTCGTTTCTTTCAATGCCAAATCGTTAATGTTTATCCAATCAAAAATATCCTATGTCATCGTATAGTAAATATATTCAAGAGTACTCAGTTCAAATTTCAAGTCGATCGGATAATTGCTCTTCGAGTTATACAATGCCAGCAAATTTGAAAAATCTCATTTCGAGAAAAACGCTTTTTGAAGATTTAACTATCGATTATTGCAAGATAAAATATTTACCATACAAACCGCTAATCAGCTATACCTGGCTCATACAATGGACCCTCCTCTTCCTCAAATAATGCCTGCTGAGAGGCTGACGCCTTTCTCCGAGTTGTTCGTCCGCCTTTTGAGGATGCTTCATGACGTAACTCCGCCACCTTGATTCGCAGATGGGGCAGTTTATACCTGCGAGCGGTTGCTCTTCAGAAGGTTGCCATTCGGGGAGTATTAGAGATACGGCCTTAAAATTTTCACAGGATATTCTTAAAAGTATAAACTGTAGAATAATTTTTTGAAAGTGTCACACTGATATAGCCCCTTAAACGAAAGGAGAACCACAAAAACCTTGAACAGTTTGCCCTGGATTCAATCCTGAACCCTGAGGCTTCTGATATGATAAGTGGGTATGTCAAATTGCTTAACTTTCTACAAATTATGTCTCATATGCATTCCATTGAGGAAATATCAGACGATTTGGAAGATCATGGCAAGAGACTGACACGAACCCTTTCAAATAAGTTTAGAGTAAGCTTTGCCCCGTGAGAATACGCTATCTTATTTAAAAATTTAATTATACAGCCTTTGAAAATGAGGAACAATATGAGGTTCTTCTAGGTAACGTTGGGCTAATGAACACCCGAGAGGACCTGCTTCTAGGCATCATGGCGTGTAATTTTCTGAGCAAAGGTCTTTCCACCAAATTATTGCAGCTATGGTATGGGAATAACTTCAGCCAGTCGCGGTCCTTGATGACCTAAAACTTGGGCTCCTGCATTGATGAGACTGCTTCGAACAATTTCGATTGCACCTACTGGCTTCTCTGTATATATGAAAGCTTAAACTAAGTATTCTCGTCCATGCAGAAGCCCACTTCAGAAAATTTGCGATCAGATTTTCGTATTGGAAATTGTAGATGGCGCTTTTTTCACTTCTCCGTCAAATCATCTGATAGGCGTTATTCGTATCCAAAGAGAATCTAGATTTGTCACGGAATGCGATTCTATACCATTCGATATTGCACTGGGGCCTTACGCTGCATCAGCTTGTATGTAGCCCTCGGTATTTAAGTGCCAATACAAGATGTGAGTTGTAAGTTCAAAAGGTTTCTGGGCAACGGCTCTTTTTTGTCGTTCCTGTCTATTGTCAAACCACGCTCGACATCTCATATAAGTGGACTGATTTCGATTTCCGCGTTAGGAAATTTCAGTGAACGACAAACCAGCTCCTTTTAGGCCAGTAATTCGACCTACCTGAAATTCGCTTAATTAAGGATAATTTCCGCGTACTTGAAAGCATAACGGTATTAAAGAAAAACTTAAACTAACCAATAATACAGAAATGTTGGATAAATTTACATAAAAACACTTGATAATAATTTATAGTCTCTATTTGATTTGTTATTGGGGCTATTTTTATCGTTTGAAGGATTCATGTAATTCGGTGTTTCAGTAGTTTTTCTATTGACGTCATCAGTGTAATCTTGAGAAGAGCTGTTGCTTGTCAAACTCATTTACATTAACTTATCTGGCAAGTGCACATATCTTTATAAATTTTTGGTTTTAGTTTAGTGTGTGGTGTGAGGTTTCATGTCGGTCTTGAGGTCTTGGCGAATATTAATTATTAGTATTCGACAAGAGCTCAAGACTTGACTACTAGTCTATTCAGGTCATGTGTGTGAAATTACATAAATCTTTCAAACAGTGTAAATAGTCCAAATAAGTCAAATAGTACCATCGGCAACAATTTCACGTGAGTTTCGTCTCAAAATTTTAGTCGATTGTATTTGAGCAGTGTAACATTTTTGTCAAAATTAGTAAAAAAATGTCAGCGTCAATTAGATGTTACAATTTTTTTCACTTAACGCCCGAGCGTTAGGTATATGCGCAATCCTAACATCTACGTCAGTTTATCATTAACCTATAGCTTTAAGTATTCTGATTTATTCTTCGAATATGCAGATATTTCTTTTCGATTCTATCAATTACTTTTTTGTTTGTCTTCTTTCATTATATGCTTGATGTTTTGCTACTTCTACCTAAGTACTTAATTAATTTCGATTGCTCTTAATCGTTGTCTTTTTCTTCCTATGCTATAAACCTCACAATTACTGCCAAAACTTCTTCGACGAAGCTTAGAAATTTATTTTTTGTTGTTGTGCAAGGCTCTATCTTTGGTATATACATATATATGTATCGTGAATATTTGGACGATGTTGTATTCTATAATAAGACTTATGTGCAGGTTGTTGAATTTTGGAGCAATGTAATTGTATATTTCTGAGACCAATTTTAGAATACTACCAGCACCCGTATTCTATTAGCATAAATGAACAAAACTACGATTGATACTATAACTTTATTCACTTGATATCATAGAAATTAGTTATTCAAAAAGTAGCATATGGACATCATATTAAAAATCATATGAGATTTAAAGACTACATTATTTGCATTTTTTCTCGTTTCTATTTATAACTTAGTTTACATGTATTTCTCTTTTATTTGGTTTTATCCTAGATTTAACTAGGTAGTCGATAAAAATAAAACTGTATTTTTTGTAAAATATTCATTTTAATCGGTACTTTTACTTAGTTTTTTGAGTCAATGGTGTATATTATGTACAACGATGTACAAAGATAAATATCTACTTTAAATTGCAGAAAAGCCATTAGTAAATGAATTGCCCTTGCTTTCGGATATCATGAAATTGTTAAGCATTTTACCAATAGATTTGCCTCTAGAACTAACAGTTACTAACATAGCATACGATACTTATTGGTTGAAATGTTATAAAAATCGTTGGCCCAAAAGACCACCATTAGGAAGGAACTTTTCAGAAGTAGAGAATTTATTCCCCGAAAAAATGGACGTGCGAGACGAAATTGTTTCTTCTTTATCTCTTACAAATAACGTTGAAAATAAATCTACAGACCTCTTATCTACTAATAATCATAAATTATCCAAGACGAATTCACAAAAATCAATAAAAACCGATGTATCTTCTGACATAACTTTTCAAGGAATGGATTTTCAAAATGGTGAAAAAACTTGGAAGGAATTATATTTAGAAATGCATGTACGAGAGTATTTAGAAAATTTGGATCCTGAAAATTACGATCCTGAAAAGGTTGGAAAATAGTTTCTTACTGTAAAATGATAATAAAATAAAATTTTGTAGATCAAAGAAATAACTTTTTTACTTAAGAATTACGTGAGCTTGTTAACGCTATCAGAACTAAGAGCTCCTACAAAAACAGATGTTCCAGATCATATACCACTCAACGCAATTTTAAGTGGATTTACTAGACTTACCGAATTATGTTTGTGCTTTAAACAGGTATTTGTATTTTTTGCAATATTTTACTAAAGACTGGTTTATAATGAGAATAATCGTAACTGTATTTATTCTCTATTATTTATTTGCTATTTTATAAAAACAACGATCTCGAAGATCTTCATACATTATAGAAGGTGGACAATATACCGTACGGAAATGTGGTGAAAGAGCGGCGGAGAGGTAAACGATACCCCTCTAGTACACCAGGCGTGTCTCTGTGTTGAAATACGAGTATAGGTGTACGCAATACGTATGTCTATACCGTATCTACTTATCTAATCAAATGCTACACGATACATTGAATAAGCATATCAGGGAAGTTAAGTTGACGGGGACGCGTCTTGTGCAGCAGTGTCGTTCGGTCACCTTATTTCTACACGGTATATGTAACTGGTTTGTCTCTTAAATATTTTTAAAATGAAATAAAATACATACGTCAATTTTTTTAATATTAATCTTTTATTGAATCCATACCAAACACTGCACTAAGCTGTGACTCCACGGGGATGAAGTGGTAGTTGTTATATATATATATATATATATATATATATATATATATATATATATATTTATTATAACTAAATTGGAGATCGTTATATTAGAGAAATCGCAGAAGAAATGCATACAAATAAATCTACCATATTAAATGTAAAGAAAAATTGGAAAAATTAAGGAAATTTTAACAGTAACCAAGGAACCAGTCTTAAAAGAAGTTCTAACGACGAGTAAGATATTTTAGTGCAATATTTAAGAGACCAGCTCTTTGAAACTGGAAGAAACTCTTTTATTCCTGGCTGTCGCCAAACGGCAAGTCGACGGATAAAAAAGTTAGGCAAGAAAGCCGCATTTTAGGAAAGACGATTCACTTAACTAAAGAACAGAAGTAATTCAGGTTAATATTTATTTTGAATTATATAAATTATGGACCTGCTTTTTAGGGAAATATGATCTTTTTCTATAAAAAAATTTCGAGTTAATAAATAGTGAAACTTGTATGCATAGAGAAGACTTATGGTTTGGGTTGGGAAGTTATAGTAAAGCAATAGGGCTGCATTGGAAATCTGGTGCTTAATGTCGAGGAGATTGGGGACAGTTGTTAATGCAAATGGCGATCTAATAAAATATTGACTGTACTTTTCGTAAAATTGTATTATAGAAAGCATTATTTTTTCAATAAAAATAGCTAATTGTACCAATTTATATATTAAGATATAATATTTGAGATTTTTTCTTAGACTACGTTGTGCTTGAAAATCACCCCAAACAAATTTGAAAATTTGACAGTTTGATATTTTTTGATTGTACTGGATTCTTGTGAGTGGAATTGTGCATACAGTATTACTAACATGCCTTTATAAACTCACAAAAATTTCTCAATTTGTTAGTTTATACAGGGTGAGTCACAGGAAACGAATATTTTTCAGGAAAGCATAACTCTGTAGATTTTTGAAAACAAAATATTTTATTTAAATAGATGCAATCACTAAACTATGCACTATGGAACGCTTATGAGCGAAAAATTATATCTGACAAATGATGGCTATTCTCACGAGCACAACTTTGAAGCCGCTCTCGAAAGTTAGTACACTTTTGCTAAAGTTTCTTTATTGACTTCTGAGATTTTGGCACGTATTGCAGTCTTCGATTTTTCCAGCTCGCGTGGTTTTCCTTCATAAGACGCGTGATATTAAGAATCTCCACAAATAAAAATCGCATATGGAAAGATTGGGTGAGCGTGGAGGTTACGAAAGATCTCCAAAGCGTGAAATCACTTGATTTAGGACTACTGTAATTTTATATGATTGCTAGTAAAATTCGCTGCACAGTACTTTGCGACATTCGCAGTTCTGCAGAGTGTCGCCTAGCAGAGCGACCGGGACTTCCCATCATTGCCTCTCTTACTCGACCCATATTACCTGGTGTTCTGGTAGGGCTGGGTGGTTTCCTTTTCAATAATGAACCAGTTCTTCGCAGTGCATTAACCCACCTAAGAATAGTATTGCAGCTGGGTTCATTATCATGACGACCGATGTGGAATTTTAGCCTGAAGGGACGTTAGGTAGTTATCATTGACTCACTATTTTTCACGTACGTGTCATAAGCAAACTCAGGGTGTTCTCGAGTCAACAAACTGATGAATGGAAACTCAAGCGGGATTGATGACCAACTCTGCACCTCGCTATCTACATATTACAAAAACATCCGTTTCCCGTGACTCACCTTGTATGTTAAAGTAGGTTTATATGTTAAAGTAGGATTAGGCCTCATTCTATATCGATATAAATTGATGCACGGAAAGAGTTTGAGGTTAGTACAGTACGATTATAAAATGCAGTTTCGATCATTTTCATCAAAGGCCACATTATGTTAGGTATGGCAAACCTTACATTATCTTTGGCATGGTAAAATCAAAAATAACTTTTTTGTTAAAATGTTTTAACACTAACACTTATATTTTACGAAATTAGCTTTTTAATCACTTTCTTAGTTCTTCATTTTATTAGGTGATTTAATAAATTTTTTAATGAAGTAGACATAGTATGTGTGATCTGATTACTGACTGACTCGGTTGCATTAAAGGTCTAATATTTATATTGTATATAATTTAAGTAAAGTTTGTTTCAAGTTATAGTGCGATGTCATAAATAATATACGAGGGCCATCTATGAAAGGGCGCGGCTAGCGCGGCCGTCTTGGTGTCGGAGCATTCTTCCGTCCAGGGGTGGTAGCGCGAGTTTCCAGTTATTTCATAATAAAAGGTTGAAATGTGTGCAGCAATTGAAAATCTCGCGAGTTGTTAGGTGCGATCAGTAATAAGATTTTTATTGGTGAAACGCTGCCCACACAAATTCCCCAAAAAATCAAGAAAACTCTTGCAAATGTTGTTTGTAAGGAAGATTATGGCGAATGTTTTTTGGGACAGGAAAAGTGTGCTTCTTATCTATTTTCTTGAACGTGGCACAACAACAAACTCTCTGTGGGATATTGTCAAACTTTGGAAAATTAAGAAGAGTAATTCAGAATAAGCGTAGAGAAAAGTTGAGCTAGAGAATTTGGTTTTTGGACTACAACGCTCGACTGCACACGGCAAATCGCACTCGAGATGTCCTGGATGCTTTCAAGTGGGAGGTGTTTCCTCATCCAACGTACAGTCCGGATCTTGCACCCAGCGACTATTACTTGTTTCCAACCATGAAGACCTGGCTTGCAACGCATTATTTCAACGACGGTGACGGTGGAACTGCGGGAGGGGTCAGGCGACAGAAGTCTCAGGCGGTAGAATTTTATGACGATGGAATTTCAAAGCTTGTTCGGCGCTATGATTAGTGTCTAAATTTGTATGGAGACGATGAATATATTTTTTTCCATATACTTTTTTTTTAATACCAAAACGTAATCTACTTCCTGGATAGCCCTCCTACTGTAGTATATACTACGCACTATAATTTGAAATGTACTTTACCTTAAAAACTGAATCCTTTATTTTCAATTTGGAGCTAAGAATCGAAATTTATTAAAATCATTTACAACTGTAATATAGGTTATATATTTTGTTGATAGTTGTGTAAAACAAACTGAATATTTTATATGATTCAATACACTTTTTATAAGTGGTGGCTGTAGATTACGTATATTTGAAAAATGTATTTATTAATGCCATTTACTTATCTGTCAAATGTGATTAATTTTAAATGTCAGAATATTGTATTAGTAAATAATAAATCTTCTGTTTATATAATAGTTATTTATTGTACAAGTGTGTCATGTTACAAATAAGTCACGCGAGAAAATGTTTAGCTCACGCGTCCGCTAGGACGAGTGAGCTACTTTTCTCAAGTGACTTTTTTGTAATTAACACATGTGTGCAATACTAAACTTTATCCAACACTTCTTAAGATCCGTTCAAAATTGCTTTTAATGTTTTATAAATTTGACGTTCCATGTCAAATTTAAATTATAAATTTGACGTTCCATTTCAAATTTAAATTATAAACGACTAATGCAAAAAGTTCATATACAGTAATGCAGTTACTATGGAGAATAAATAATGCAAATCAACAAGCAAACAAAATTAGTGATTGATTAAAATGATTAATAATACTGCAGTTAAAAGTTGATGGTTATGGAAGGGTTGCAAGAGGCTGTTTTCATTCCGCTAGAAGTTAAGAAAGAAGCTCAAGCAGCATGTTATAAATTACTGCCAAAAAAATCGAAGGATAATTACGACAAAGAATTTCGTTAATTTGAAGAATGGAGAAAACAGCAATGTATCACTGGAATTAACGAAGAAGTTATGCTGGCGTATTTCCATATTTATAGAAGGAAAATAGCTCCTTCTTCATTGTGGACGAAGTATTCCATGTTAAGAAGTACATACTTTGAAAGTGTATATGAATAGTGACATATCGAAATACGGAAAACTGATTTCCTATTTGAAGAGTGAGGCAAGAACCCACAAGTCCAAAAAGGCGAAAATCTTGGAGAGGCTACATATAGAGAAGTTTCTGAATGAGGCTCCTAACAATAAATATTTGATGATGAAGGTATTATTTATTTTCTTATATTTAATTCAAAGTATTTATTCATTATTCGTTCGTGTATTCTATGCAGGTTGCCTTAATAATGGGTATATCAGGTGCGTGTTGTTGTGATGAAATAACTAAGCTGAAAGTTGACGATATAGAAGATAAAGGAGGATACTTGTATGTTTCGATACCTGACACAAAGACAAACGTATCTAGAAGTTTCACTGTTATGGCAGAAGGATTTACAACAGATATTCTTGACCTCTACAGAAAATATGTCTGTATGAGACCAACAGGTATTCCATATGGCAGATTCTTCCTAAATTACAAGAAAGAAAAATGCACTACCCAGCCAGTTGGAATTAACACCATTTCTAAGATACCTCAGAAAGTTGCATCTTTCCTGAACCTTCCAGAAGCTAAATTATATACAAGACATAGTCTGAGACGTTCGTCAGCATCTTTTCTGGCAAACGCAGGAGCTGATATTACAACAGTTAAACGACATGGTGGGTGGAAATCGTCCACTGTGGCAGAAGGTTATATACAAGATTCAGTATCCAACAAGATTGATATAGCCAGAAAGATACAAGGTCCAGACAGTCTAACGTCCTCGACTTCTGGTCATCAAATTTCTGTTAAGGATACTTCAAATACGTCTTCTAGTATAACTCTAAATTCGAATAACCTGAATGCAGAGTCAGATACAAAGAGGATTTCCTTCAACTTTAATATTAATGTAAATGTTAATTAGTTGCTATTGTCTACCCTTTAGAATTAATATAAATGTGTTAATACTATAGCAGTTTGAATGTCTCTATGCAATCTAAATTTCACCTTGTTTTATCTCACTAGTGAGATAAATTATGTTTTTAATTCACTAGTAAGTTATAAGCTACATAATTGATTTAAAATCGCCATAGCTATAGGTCTATTATTAGCAGGTGTTGGATAAAATTATTTATTAAACATGTTGAAGGAACAATTTAAAATTAGAGTAAAAAGGAACATATATTAAAGGAACTGTTAAAAATGATAACGATTATGACTTAAATATAATCTAATTCGACCTTTTATATTTTCAAAACCCTTATAAGCGTCTCAGGTGTAATTCGATTACATTCTTCTTGAATTTTTACCTTTAATTCATCAATAGTATGAATAGGTTCTTTATAAACAGTATTTTTTAAATGAGGAAGTGGAAAATAGTCTAATGGTGTTAAATCATATGACCGAGGTTGATACGAATTTTCTGTTTTACCACTAATTAAACGATTGTCATAAAATTTCCTTAAATAATGGAGAGTAGTTTGTGCCGTATGTGCTGTGCACCATCTTGTTGGACATACCCTTGGATTAATTTATCATCGTGGAACTGATTGACAAATATTTCTAAAATATTGTCTCTTTATCGCCAGATGTAGTGGTGTTTCTCTAAAATAATGAGGATTATCAGCACCCCATATTCTCATTGTTTGTATATTTATATAACCAGACAGATGAATCCATGCTTCATCTGTAAAGAATGTTAAATTGAAATTGTCATCGTCCATTGTATTGCCAAACCAAATGCAATGTTCATGATATAAATTTATTTTGTACGGATATAATCCCAAATCTATCTTATTAATTCTTTGGCAAGTGCTATATGACTTACTTGTTGGGACAATCTCCGAATAGATAAAGAAGGGTCATCTAACAGCCTTTGTTGCACATCTGTAACAGCATCTTGAGTACGTACTGTAGGTCTGCTACTACTTTTTTGTCGTTGAACACTTCCACTATCTCGAAATTTACTTACTTATTATGTAACGAATGTTATTATAATTATTACGTCTGGATATTTCAAACGAAATTCTTGTAAATATGATTGACTTCTGTACCTTCATTCACCATTTTCGATATATCAATTGCGAAAATACGAATGAATGCCTTTTCACTAAATACCATTTTTAGTGAGTTATTAATTAATTCAATATAATAAGTTACTATTAATTACACAATACAATATTCAAGCTAACCAGAATTCTGACAATTAAAATTAAATCACATCTGACACATAAGTAAATTATGTTAAGACATACTTTTTTGAAATATACGTAATCCACAGCCACCATTTATAAAAAGTGTTTTGAATCATATAGTATTATTTTAGAAATTTATACAGTAAACCACCTTGTTACACTCAAAACGCTTCGTTCTTAAAAAGTATATACCTGTAATAATTTTCTTGTTTTAAATAATAATGTGAGATTCTACTGAGGCGTTCGTTGTTGTAATTAGAGAAGCCAAATTGAGGTGCGCGTTATAGGCGCACGTTTTATAATCATACATAAAAGTAATAATACTCGTAAGTTATAAATTGAGAAAACTTGGTGGAACACATACTGCTTTAAACGTCTTTTTAAAAGTAACGGATATTTTGCCTATTTATTCCACAATGAAGAAAATGATTCATTGGATAATAAAGTAAAGGGTAGATTACACAAAATCATTGTTATACATACATGAATAAAAATTGCTCCTTAGTTTTTTTGTGCTTTGTTACGTATCGTTCGCAGTGGGTTTTCGTCCAGCACATTAGAAACATCACAAACTATATATTTAATTTTTGCGCCATTGTAAATTAAATCAGGATATTAACTTATTAACTTATTTTCACCTAACCGTACCATTATTATTATACATGGTTAGGCAATGTATGGATCCATTCGAATATCTTTTATACGGCTACTTAGACTTTAATAAAATTTTCTACATTTAGGTTAATGCAAATAATGCAGACTTCCGATTTAGCCAGAAATTATAACTTTCTTATTTTAAATGAAACAGCCTGTATATTTTTATGAATTTAAATAGAGCTCTGCTCTGGGAGTTCAGCAATAACAAGGCTTGGCACGCGACAGAGATATTTAATTAAATCTAATAATGCAAATTTTATTTTGAACAAGAAAAATTAACACAAAAAATGTAAACAAAATCTATATCAGTTAAGAAAGTTTCCGAAATGATGGCCGTTCACTTCCTGACAATATGCAAGTCCGTGACAAAATTATTAAATGGCATTTGCCAAAGCCTCCTCACGAATTAATTACACTTCCTCAATTATTCTTTGCCGCAACTCGTCCAGATTATGCGGTCGTTTAGTATAAACCATAGATTTTAAATGATCCCGAAGGAAAAAAAAATGGGATTTAAGTCTTGAGACCGCGCGGGCCATTCTATGCCTCTACGACCAATTTGGGAATTTGGATTTGGGAATTTTTCGTTTAAAAAACTTCTAACATTAAGGGCATAGTGAGGAGGTGCTTCATTTTGTTGGAACCAAACACCTATAGGTAGTTCTCCATCTTTCTAAATATTAGGAACAACCTCATCACATAAACGATCTAAATATCTCTGTCCAGTTAGTGTACCATGAATGAAAAAGGGACTAATAATACGGTTCCTGAAAATACCAGCCCAATTGTTAAATTTCTGCCGATGCTTTGCATGCGTTTCAAGCATCCAATATCCATATCTATTGACCAATATCGATAATTATGGCGATTAACGGTACCATTCGAACAAAACGTAGCCTTGTCGGAAAACAGCAAGTTGTTTGTAAAATGTCTGTTATTTTTGCAAATCTTCATTACTCTTTCGCAAAATTCAATTCTACGATCATAATCCCTGTCCAATAATTCTTGCACTAAATGTGATTTATACGAATGATATTTTTCGTGCTTCAATATTCTGGCTACCGATCGGCAACTTATCAGGGTGTTCCGCGACTCGACCGACAAATTTATACCATATACTCTGGCGATCATTACGATCAAAAAATGTCATATGACCTATAGGTGAATTCCTCTTTGTTTCGTAGATATCAATGGAATTTAAATTTAAAAAAATGAAAAAAGAAAATTTATTCATAAACTTGTAGATAATTAACACAAAATTACAGTAACTGTTCAAAATGAGAACCGCCATTTTCTAAACAAGCAACTATTCTTCGTGTCATAGAATGTTGCCAGTTAATTAATGCCAATTCATTCTTTAGAGAATTAATAGTTTGAACTATACGGTCAGTCAACTCTTCGCGTGTATCTGGTTTACCATTACTATACACACGAGATTTGAGGCAACCTCACAAAAAAATGTAAAGGCGACAAATCAGATGACTGAGCGGCCAATGTACAGAACCACCTCAGCCTATCCACCTTTCTGGAAAGTTTTCATTAAGAAACACCGTCACTTGTCTCCCAAAATGTGGTGGTGCCCGTTGTATGAGATATTCTACGAATACTGGTAGAAGGACTTCGTTTAACTTCATTTAAAACTACTTCAGCGTTTCCAAATCCATAGTTTTCTACACAACGATTTGGAAAAGATGCTGTCTCTCTTAAACAGCGACAAACGTTTGAAAATGTTGTGTGGTGAGGAACAATGCGATCTGGGTATCGCCTGATGTAGTCCGCAGCTGCAGCACGTCCACTTCCATTGCAAAAACCATATAAGAAAATCATATCAGCATTCTCTGGATTAGTAAAACTCGGCATAATGACTTAAATTAATATTACATCACAAAACTCATTAATTTGTCAATCATATGTTAAGACGTCAAGGCTTACTCAAATAGAGGAATTCACCTAGATGTCATATAACATTTTTTGATCGTAATGACCGCCAGAGTATATGGTATAAACAACCTGTATACTTTAGTGCGAGGGATACAGTAGAAGCTTGTGGTAATCCTTCCAATGCTATAGCAATATAGCAATAAATTCGTTAGTTGCGACTTTAGGTCGTCCGCTTTTCGGTAAATATCCGGTCAAGTTATACCTTTTCAAAGTTTTACCTACGACAGTTCGTGATATTGGATGCCGATCTTGATGTAAATTGTTTATAAATCGCATACTTCTTCATGAATTCTAACGCGGTCACCAAAACCAATGATCATCAGAATTTCAATACGTTCTTTTTCAGTTAATTAAACAAAGTTCTAATTAAACAAAGTCTACAAAGTTAATTTTGACAGGTTAAGTCAAGTACTGAATTTTAGTTCCATGGTGATTTTGAACTATCAGTTTTAAATAAATACCCTTGTCGTTATCGAACAAAAGGGTACCGAACCTTATTGTTGTTGAACTCCCAGAGCAGAGCTCTATTGAAATTCGGAAAAATACAGTGCTCAACAAAACTAGCGGAACACTACTTTGAACGCCTGTAACTTCTCTGTGAGTAGAAGACGAATTTTTTTTCATGTTTTATATTATTGTCAGGAATGTTTTAGTTAAGCCCAAAATAACATTACGTTGATACATTTTTTCTTTTTCTCCGTAGATGTTCAAATGTTAAACACTACCAAAAACAAAATGGTTTTTATTCCTTAAGCAAACAATCAAAACTTCTTAAGTTAGTTTTTTGACATTTTAAACGTAAATTTTGAGTGTCAGTTTACTTCTAAGATTAAAATGCCTTGTTTAAGTGAAATCTAAGTCGCGAGGGCGGTTGCTTTACTTGAAGATGGTCGATCTATGCGATATGTCTCCTTTCAACTACAAACCAGTCCATCGATTATCTCCAGAGCATGGCATAGGTATCAAGAAACGGGCAGATACTCTAGGAGATCTGGACAAGGATGTAGAAGAAAAACTAGCAGTCCGGATAACCGTTACATCATCAATTCTTGCCTTCGCCGTCGAATTTCCACCACTCGTGACTTACAAAACCTACTTCGAAATGCTACTAGTATAACAATCTCTAATCAAACGGTTAGAAGAAGACTTAAAGAAGCAAATTTGACTTCTCGGAGACCTGTACGAGATCCTCGCTTGACCAGGGATCACAAATGTTTCCGCTTAAACTTTGCTCGTGAACATGTGGAACGGCAACTTCGCCACAGGAGGTCTGTGTTTTTAGTGATGAATCCCGATTTACTTTAACTCGTTGCGATGCGTCCTGGAGAGAGATACACTGCAGAGTGTATACAGGAAGTGGATCTATTTGGGTTAGGATCAGTTATGATATAGGGTGGAATCAGCATAGACGGTCGTACCGACTTGGTTGTTGTTCCTGAACGTCTCAATTCACAGAATTATGTTAGAATGATCCTTCAATAGCATGTTGTACCATTTGCCAACAATTTTGGTGATGATTTTATCTTTCAGTAGTGTAACTGCCGAATTCACACAGCAAATTTTACGACAAATTTTCTTCGCGAACAAGAAATCCAAGTGATGGAGTGGCCGGCCGTGAGTCCAGACTTAAATCCTATCGAACATGTTTGGGATTCACTTGTTAGGAATATCAGAAAGCGCCCTGATGTACCTCATACTCTTCAGGAGTTAGCCGTAATTCTTGTAGAGGAATGGCAAAATTTACCACAAGACATGTTAAGACGCTATATCCGCAGCATGCCTCGACGATGCCAAGCTGTAATTAATGCTAACAGAGGTCACACACGATATTAAATCTGGATATCCGGGTCCAAACAGAATTTTTAATAATTTTAAGTAATAAAATACATTTTGATTTTGGTAGTATTCTTAATTGTTTATTATTGTACAAGAAAATTGTTAAATTAGAGCATATTTGTATTTAAAATCTTGTTAACTAATGTTGAAAATTTGATATTCCAAAATTGATTAATATGTCTCTTTGAATTAAAAAATGTTGCAGTATTAAATTTGTGTTCCGCTAATTTTGTTACGCAGTGTATATAGGGTGTTTCATTTAAAATAAAAATTTAACATCTTTTCCGGCCAAACCGGAAGTCTGATTCGGATATAAATATACTCATCGATTCCCGATTTTTATTTAATTAATTATGGAAAGTCTTATTAAAATCTAAGTAGACATATCAAAGATATTCGAATGTATACATTTGCATAACCCTGTATATAACAGTTTGTTGTAAAACAAATACGCGATGCTCTCCATATACGTACAAATATCTAATACTGCTGACGAAATTGTAGATACTGCAGATCGGGAGGGAGAAGGTTGGCCTGGTACGCCAGTGGAGCGCACCTCGAAATTTACATCTCTAGTTATAATTAACGTTTCGTCGATGAAGCTACCAGTGTAAATAGGTAAATACTGTTTTTGACAACAAATACACTGCCAAACTCGGAAAAAGTGTAACATTGGTGAAACTGGCCGTAGAAAATTACGGAATTTTACTTAACTTGTTTTTTATGTTCGTTAGACTTATGTTGGTGAAAAGTTTTCTTGGCATATATTCAATACCACCATGACTGATATAAAAATCTTAGCTAAAGGATTTGAACAGACAAAATTGCAGATTTTGAGGTAATAACACAATAACACGTATATTAGGATATTTAATTCGTAATTTCTAATAGAATTCAAAATTCTGATATTAATTGTGTGAAAGTTAAAATGCTTCTGAAGGGCTTGGTTAAAAACGAATTCTTGAGGGAAATGGAATTTTCTCATTGTAAGATTTCGGACCATGGTACGATGGCTATAGCGAAATTTACACAAGAGCATCCAAATTTGAAGCATTTAATATTAACTAATAATTTTATAGGTATGTACGCATTTATCATTCTTTTTTTTTAATTTTCATGTAAAGTACCAGAAATGCTGTCTTAATGTTAAGCCTGATACATTTCTATTTCGAAAATAGTATTAATTTAATGAAAATATACAGTCAGTACACTTTTAATTTGAAGAAACTGGTTTTTCAAACATGTTTTCCATGTTTTTGAAGGCAAGTCATTTATCTGTCTTTTGAAAGTATCAACAGGTTTCATTGACCGAAATAGAATACATTTTCCAAAATTTATTTTTTATATGTGGGTATAAGAACAAGTCATTGGGTAATAGTAATTAAGACTGCCCATTCTTGATTACAATTCAGTAGTGTCATTTTAAAAGGCTATTGAGTTTATTGCCGTGTAGCAGTAAACCTAGATGCAAGATGCAAGTTGATGCAGATGCAGACTGATTGGTTCACTATATCATATCAATTATAAATTCTATTGTAGTTGCGTATTTATCAAATTTATGTCTATGGAATGTTATCAAACTGGTCAGCTTTAGTAGAAAGTCTGGACTATATTGTGGATAGCCCATCAACTGAATATTCAATTCAATATTTTGTTCATTTAAATAATTCACTATTTCAGTAGTGGTAGGAGAACGTGTCTAATATAATTTGAGAGGTTTATTCGAGTAACATCCCGTCGGCGGCTCATTCCTAGCGTGTATACAATGTGTCCGGGAAAATGTGGGAAATCTCTCGGATTCAGATAGAACATTAAAAAATAAGATGACAAGTTCCCATAATTTTTTTCCTAGCGGCCCTCCCTACGGAGATACGGCCTTCTAAAGGACGCCACTGGAAATCAATTTTTCTTGAATAAGTTTTAAATTACTTATTATAATTTAATGAAAATTTAATATGATAAACAGTAGTAAGGACCTCTTAAAATACTGCCTTTAAATTTAAATTAGCTTGTTTAGTTTACCAGGGGCGGACAAGGTTGTACATTTTAATGCTTACATTTTTAACACCCTTTATGATAAGGAGTTAAAAAAAACAAATTTGGATACCTTGAACATTAAGCTAAAGAAAAGGTACTCTTGTTCATTGTCGATAAAATGAACCGTTTTCGAGGAAAAAAAAATAAAAGAATTAATGTTTTATTTCTATTAAAAAGAACCATGTTTTTTATTTTTTTTTGCCTGCAACAAAGTGTGATACAAAAGTCATTCCAGGAACAAAAAAGTTTTAGTTTAGGTTATTTAATCCGACAAAATCACAAAGATTCTTAGAAATGCAGTTTTGTCCCAGAAAGGCACCTTAACAAAAATTATGTTTAGAAATGTACTCACTAAAGCTTGCAACGATTGAACCTAAATACGCTAATTAGAAATAATCAATTAAAAACTTCATAAGTGGGTTCAACATGGGCTCCGTGAACTCTGATACACTCGCGGGTACGACGAATAGAGGACTGCTGTACTCGCCACAACAACCCAGCATTGTTTCTTATCACATCACAATGAAATGTGATTCTCTGTAAAAGTTCCTCCCTAGTATCAACCGGAGAGAAATACACCAAGGTTTCGAGATGACCCGACAGGTGAAAATCCATTGGCGTTAGGTCGGTAGACCGTGGAGGCCAGGCAATGGGACCTCCTCTGCCTATCCAACGGTTTGGATAGACGTTATTCAGGTGGTCGCGTACAGCAACGCTAAAATGAGGTGGGGCCCCATCATGCATAAAATATATGCTTTGGCGGGTTGCAAGTGGCAAATGCTCTATTGAATCCAGAAAAGCGTTCTGAAGGAACTGTAAATAAAGTTCACCATTCAATCGTGGCGGCAATACACATGGTCCAATCAAAAAATTGCCAATTATTCCTGCCCAAACATTAATTGATTGGAACTGATGTTGATAATGATGAACGACAGTGGCATGAGGGTTTTCATCAGTCCATACATGCGAGTTAGGTAAATTTACAATACCATTTTTGGTAAACCCTGCTTCATCGGTAAAAAGAATAGTGCTAATGAACTTTGGGTTTGTTCGTTGCTGATCTAACAGCCAGTTTGCGAACTGGATTCTACGAGGGAAATCTTCAGGAAGTAGTAGATGCACTTTTTGCAGATGATAATGGTAAAACAACTGTTCTTTAAGTACTTCATGAATTGTCGTTTTTGACGTATTAAGCTGCGCGGCTAATCTTCGAGTGCTTACTGAAGGAGTATCACCTACAGTATCCAAAATATTTTCCTCCAATTGCACCGTACGTACTGTTCTTCTCACACCAGCATCAGTACTTTTTTCGCAAAACTTCCTAAAACATTAAAGAAAGTCAATAATGTTACCTTATTAACTGGAATCGCCCACCAGTCTCTCTTAGACGTTGGTCAAGTCGCTGAAATGTTTTCTGATTTGGAATATTGCGATTAGGATGTCTTTCTTCATACAACCTTCTTGCTTCCAAAGCATTGCAAGATGCAAGACCGTACATAAGATGCATATCTGCATACTCACTAAATGTGTATCCCATTATCAAATTAAATTTGCCAAGATATTCAAAATTCAATAAATTAATATCGAAGTAAAGGATCAACGTGTTAACAATATGAAAGATTACAAGATTTAAAATTTACACGTCAATGCAAGATATTTATTAATTCGTGGATACCATAGTAACGTTTGTAAAAACAATTCGTTTTTTAGTACTGAAAACAGTTTTATTTCAGACTTTTGTATCACACTTTGTTGCAGACAAAAAAAAAATAAAAAACATGGTTCTTTTTAATAGAAATAAAACATTAATTCTTTTATTTTTTTTCCTCGAAAACGGTTCATTTTATCGACAATGAACAAGAGTACCTTTTCTTTAGCTTAATGTTCAAGGTATCCAAATTTGTTTTTTTACTCCTTATCATACAGGGTGTTAAAAATGTAAGCATTAAAATGTACAATCTAGTCCGCCCCTGGTAAACTAAACAAGCTAATTTAAATTTAAAGGCACTATTTTAAGAGGTCCTTACTACTGTTTATCATATTAAATTTTCTTTAAATTATAATAAGTAGTTTAAAAGTTATTCAAGAAAAATTGATTTCCAGTGGCGTCCTTTAGGAGGCCGTATCTCCGTAGGGAGGGCCGCTAGGAAAAAAATTATGAGAACTTGTCATCTTATTTTTTAATGTTCTATCTGAATCCGAGAGATTTCCCACATTTTCCCGGACACATTGTATATATTTTATCAGTCGCCGTCTGAACGTCGTTTAGTGCACTTTGCTGGATTACAGTGATAAATAATAAAAAAATTAAGCAGATAAAACAAAATAGTTTATTTGTTAATGAACATCCGCAATCCTCTCATATGTTTCATATATATTTTTATTGAATACTCTATTGTAAGTTCGAGTTTTACTTGTGGAAGTGCAGTTTATTTGAAGTTCAGGGATAGGCCTTCCTTTCATCTTAATTAAAAGTTTTTTAAAAGATTTTGCACACTACTAACTTCCGTCATTAATAATAAACACGTGCAGTAGGCGACGAAAACTATACAATCACAATAAACGCAAGACGTTAAGTGGAGTCGAGCGAGTTTGTGCTCCCAAAACGACGTATAAACGCATATGGCGAAGATAAGCGTAACCGGCCGATCCATATTCGGAGTAGGTACATCTGAAATCGTTCCGCGGAACATAGTTTTGAGCATTTATGCTCTAGTGTCTGTGGTGCGGAAGGAAACTTTGATACCATCGTTATAAAAATACGTAAAAATAATAAAAGACAATAATGCACTGAATTACATGCGAATTTCTTTCTGTGTTTATCTTTGTGGTTGGGTGGGCACGTGCCCTTTTGCCCTTTAGTACCAGCCGCCACTGTTTTGTACTTTGATTGTCATTCAGTAAAAAAAAAATATATCCATAGATTTTGTAGCTTTTTTTTGCCGTTGGTTCATAAATGAAAATCAAGACATGCATTTTCGTCATATTTTGCTTTTTTACTTCAGCAAAACAAAACACTTGTTGCAAACTCACAAAGAGTTATGTACTGTGTATGATGTCGTAGCTTTAAAAACGCTAATGTCAAAATAGGTTTACTGAATTTTATTTTATCATAGTGATAAAATAACTTTTTTTTTGTCGTATTTTTTCCACTATTTTTATCTTTTTTAACGATTTTGTTTAATAATATTTACATATTACAATTCTAACTAATACAATCAAACTCAAATTACTCATGATTACATCGATGAAAATGGATGTAGTTATTATAATTCATCATACTTGTCCAATAAAGCCGTAGGAGAATTTTCGATAACTTCTCTAATGACTTCGAGTTGGTTCTCCAAATCCACATGTTCGCTCATTGACGGCAAGTTTTCCAACCTTTGTCACGTCGAGCAATATTCTCTATATTTTTCTTGTTATAACTCTCCGCGACCGACGTCGATGACCGACCATGTCGTTTTAACAGTGTATTGTTAACGACAGAATCAGCTAAGAAATCGCGAAATGTCAATTATTTGCGCGACAACAAAATCGCGAAATGATTTTTTTTTTCACTTTCGGCTTGCAAAGACAACTATGCAGAAAAGAATATGCGTACCACACGTTCTGAAAGTTCATTCAAATTGATGAAAAAAGAATGATGATTTTTTACTTAAAAATGAACAACATTTTGGTTGTTCAGTTGACATTGATGTTGATCAAATTAAGCTAAAAATCTGCGTAAATCGTCATAGCATAATACAAGAGATTGCATAGATGCTTGATGTATCACTTACATGCTTTGAAAAGCATATAGAATAAGTTGGCTACGTAAATATTTAATGGCTTCCTCATAAAATTCACGTAGCACCACGCATTAACTTCTGCGATTTCCTTATAAAACTTAGCGAAAATGGACTATTTTTGAAATGCGTAATAATAGGTAACAATGAAAAATAGGTTATTTACAATAATGTCAATCATAAAAATCGTGAAGCAAGCAAGAAGAACCAGCGCAGACAACATCCAAAGCTGACGTTCATCAGTTTGGTAGAATCATCAAGGAATTCTCTAATTTCTAAGTTTATAATGCAATCAAATGATGAATTCAGATGTACAGATAACCAAACTGAAAGATATTGTGTTCACCTTGATAATGTGAGACGCCCACGGGCATCATTGGTCACTTAGCAAAAGCCATTGGAGCTTAATTAATTTTAATTCAGTTTTTGCAAAATTTTTTGTATGATAAAAATTTCAATAATGATGATGATGTCAAATCACGCTTGGTTCAGTTTTTGGTGGTGAAAGCTAGAAGTTTTATTAATGTGAAATTATAATGCTATCTCAAAAATAGCAAAAGATCATTGATAAAAATGGATAATCACGAAAAAGCCGCAATTAAATTTCAAACATGTAATCGATCATGATCATACCTACCATGATCGCACAAATTTATTAACGTCATTAAAATGTCAAATTATTTATTAATGACATAATGTGTATAATACTAGTTTTGACAGTGATAACTTTCATAAATCTTTTATATGTTTTAATAATAGTTAAAACAATAATTAGAAAGGCATTTTTTCCCTCTTCTTATTTATATCTTCAAGACGAGGAAAGTGTTTGAGATACATTGTATTTATTGTATTACCAGTTAATTTATAACTTTAATAACATAGCTTTAATTATCAAATATGCATTTAAGGAGCAAGTGGCGCAAGAAGTTTAGCCTATGCGTTATCTCAAAATTCCCAATTAACTAGTTTAAATTTACGGCTAAATATATTACGATCAAAAGGAGGTGAATATCTTAATACATCATTGGCTAAAGGCGGAAGGCATTTACGCAATTTGATACTGGCTGGATGTGGTTTGAATAGTAGCAATACAGAAATAGAAGAAATGTTACGATGCAATACGACCTTAAAGCAATTAGACATAAGTAACAACAGAATGGGCGAGGTAAGTATGAGACGCTACCATAATTTAACACATGTGTACGTACATCCGTAAACTTGTTTAACAAATTCCTAATATACACGTGTTTCTCTTATGAAGTTTCATAATGTTAACTAGTTCATCTATAATAGGTATAATTAGTGTTAGTAAAATAGTACGTTTTATGATACATGTCATCTATAATTTGTGTATATAGTGCAAAACATGGGTTTCTTTATGTAAAATATTACATTAAGAACACTAATTAGTTATGTATAATCTTTAAAGTGAAGGTAAATTTAAATAGTCCGTTTTATTTCTTTTCTGTAATAATCACTAAGCTGATAACACGAATGCACGAAGTAAGTCTAAATAACGAAAAGAAATAAGTACTAAACTTCTAGTTCAATTTTTTTTTATTGTAAATCTACTACAATATTGTTTCGCCATTCAACGGCTTCATCAGGTGGATAAAAAACTCAGTTTTACATCCAGTAGAAGTTTAGTACTTATTTCTTATCGTTATAATGAAGTTTCAACAAGTATCTCCTTCGTCAACGATTTAAGCCTAAATATTTAATGAAATTAATAAATGAAGAACATATTGATAGTTTTAATATGGTAATTCGTCTTTAGCAAACAGACGCTTTGAGAGAATTTGCAGGTTCGCAATACAAAACCCAAAGTTTTGGATGCAGCTGTAGGTATGTTCTAAATAACAAGTGTTCATTTGAAAAGTCAATCTAGGTTACTTTGAAATTTTGATAGAATAAGATGCAAATATATTAATATGTGTTTGTTGTTCCGTAAACGTAAATCCAAATGACATTTGATAATGTCAATCACAAATATCAGTTAGTGCATAAAATAATTGTGCGTCGATTCTGGTTTAAATAAATTGCTTCTCAGTTTTAAAATGGCTTTCACTTTAGAACATAATTTTTTTTTAGTCCAGGCTTATTTTCTCAGTGGTAATAAAATTGATGGTTTATGGGTTTATTCAGTTCAAGATTGCATGGTAGAATTTCAAGTTAAGTTTCCACATTTTGTAATAGATTATATACAATTTAAGAATACTTTGGATAGAACTTTAAAACTTTTTTCTGAAACTGATAGTCTCTTAAGAAAATCAGGCAGCGGAGCAGTTAAGAAACGTACACCTCAAGTTGTCAATCGTGTTGAAGAAATAATGGAAAATGAACCACAAACATCTGTTCGACATTTGAGTCAACAAATAAACCTTTCTGTTGGTACAACTCACAAGTTATTAAAAAAAGATATCCAACTTTATCCATACCGTGTCACAGCAGTACAAGAATTGTTAGAAATTGATTACCCACGTAGACTACAGTTTTGTAATTGGTTTGTAAATATGAACAATAATGGAGAACTTTCGCAAAGAGTCATCTTTACTGATGAAGGCGTGGTTTTATAAAACGGGATACCTAAATTCACAAAATACAAGAATTTGGAGTAGTGAAAATCCACATGTAATTAATGAAGAATCGCTACATCCAGAGAAAATTGGTGTTTGGGCAGCGATAAGCCAAAGGCGAATCATTGGACCAATATTTTTTCAGGGAACGTTAACTGCTCAAAGGTACCGTACGGAAATTTTACAACCATTTGTCAATCAGTTGCATGATGATGAACTTCAAAATGCATATTTCCAACAAGACGGAGCACCTTGTCACTGTACTGCAGAATCTTTGGATTATTTAAGAGAATTTTTTGATGAGCGTATAATTAGTCGAAATACTGAAATTGCCTGACCTGCACGTTCATGCGATTAACACCTTGCGACTTCTTTTTGTGGCCTTATCTAAAAAAATAACATATTTCGAACACCTATATTGAATTTGAATGATATGCTACAGAGAATCGAACAGAAATGCATGGAAATTAATAACAATCCAGTAATGTTCCAGAATATCATCAGAAATTTTGAACGGAGAATTTTTGATTTTGAAGGACAACATTTTCAAGATTTGTTATAGTTTTCAGTAAATACCTCTTCACACCAGATTTTAATAATATTTTATATTATTAAAAATACCTTTGTATTATACCTATAAACGTTAAAATTTCTAATTGATCGGTCTCCTTCCATTGACACAAAAGAGAATTTTTGTGCAAACTATCATTTGTGATTCCTACAATTATCTTCTGCTCCAAATATCTATTAGTCTTTTCAACAATTATTGATAATATATATTCGATCGTCGATAAATTATTTGAAGAAATGAATCAGGCCATTCCATTCCCTTTTGTCAAAAAATGGTTTGCTATAGCCAATATTTTCCACGGATGGGATTTTTTTTTAGATTTCCTACAATAAACTCAAATTTAGTACTAAAATCCATTTCAGATGAAATTTCGAACTTACTGTTACATTTCTTCCATATGAGATGTAGGTTGTTTATATCGTCATCAGGAAAATTCAAATGAGATTCTTCAGAACTTTCATCCATGAGAATATCATTAGTAGCATGATTCTCGTCGTTACTTTCCGACTCAATGAAGTCCGCATCTGCTATCGAGTCGCCATCGTCCCCCTCGTATTCAATATCGCTCATGTTCTCAACTATTTTTTGAAGGTCAGCTTCAGTTAAACCTCTGCGGTTTATTTTTTGTCACCAGATACAGAATATATAATAGTCACAGACGCAATACACTAATTAATCGCTAAATAGGTTATAATATGGTTATAATAAAGAAGAACAGCTGTTAAGATCGCTAAAACGGCCATGTGTTAAAATAACCCGAAACTTTTTTGTAAACTTTGGTGGACTATACGAACATATAAATAAATGTATTCAAATAAATAGAAACTGTGTCCGCGTATTGTACACAACCGAAAGATATCACCTATTTCTATGTACACACAGTTCCTGTATAAAAGCTGTGTGTTAAAATCAAATGAGAGGCACGTTGATACTAATACGAAATAATTAATTAAGCTTGAGATCAACTGGATGTTGGGTCTACAATTGTAAACAATTTGTAAATTAATCTCAAATTAATTATTACATAATCCTCAAAAGCAATGGATTAACCTTTTAGGAGATGATGTTGGAAAGTAATAAAGAACAATAATTTGTGAACTGAATTTTGTTAGATTTAATGTATAAGCTAGTTGTATTTAACTGTAATATTACATCTTCCATTCTTTTGCCAATATTATTATGATCTACTTTTGAATTTAATATTCCATTATAAATAGGTTTCAATAGTATTATACACGTTTATTCATAGTGTTATTTTCAAAGTTTTGGAATTTGAGCTAAAATATCTTTGTTTTACTAATTTTCATCTAGTATTATATCGTCATTTTTCAATATAACCACTTAACTATATACATTTGTTCCAGAGTGAAACTATTTTGTTTTGGCTATTTTCAAAGAATTATATTTAAGGACGTTTATCTACTAATTTATAACTTCTTTTGCATATTTTAAGTTTTGTAATACATACCACGTATCGGTTTTTGCAATTCTTGAAATATATTATAGTCGTTGGATCCCAGATAGTATAAATAAGGTGGACGAGGGTGTAATTCGTAGGGAAATTTGTTCAAAACTTTCCCCTTTTGCAGCTTTGGTCGCTCATCAAAAACAGAACATTCCAGGTCGGTTTTTGATGAGCGGTTCTTGAAATGGCCAGGGTAAAAGATTTAAATATTATTTTGCGTTGATTGTAATTTCCTTTGGTAGGTAGTTCACCATATTTAGCTTTCTTGGGTTTGTTCGGTTTCGAGACTGCAATTATGTTGGATTTTTTTTATCTCTGTTGGGATATCCTGTCAATAGATGTCTGAGTAGAATTTACTCATCCAGATCGTCGTGTGTTTCCCACAGTTCTTGAGGAATTCGGGATGGATTCCATCAAATCCAGATGCTTAGCCAGATTGAATGTCATTCAGTACTTTATCTACCTCCTCTACCGTAACTCTAAATATTATATTTTTAAACAAATAAAAGGTATTGATAGATATATTACTTGTGTCCGAAAAAGTTTTAAAGCACAAAGTGTATGGTATTGGAACCGACAAAAAAAACTTGTGCCTTGTTTTAGAAATCTATAGATTGCCGGGACTGTACATATCTTTTTAACTAGTGCCATCAGGTTTAATTAGTGTGTATAAAGTTATTATTACATTTATGTGTATCATTATATATGTGCATTTCTTAATCGACTTCATGAATGTCAGTTAGGTATTCCTATCGCTTCGAGCTATGGGAATGTCTCTCCTGTTTTCATTGTTTGTTGGAAATTTTACATCCGCTTACGAAATTTAAAATTCATTAGTCATTTATCATATACCCAAATATGTTATAATTTCTTGATGGTGGACATAAAAAAGTGGTTCTCTACCAGGAATTCTTAATAGAAATGTGATCAACACATCTATTGCATTATAGAAACCGAAGTAAATTATGTTATTTTTAATGATAATTAGTATTCGTTATTAGTCAATCAATGTTAATAAATAATATACGGGGAAAATTCCACAGTCAGAATGATTAAAGTTTAAGGTCTAAAACTATTTATTTGCCATTAAAGTGAATTATTAATTAAAATATTTTTTTTCTTTCGGAAATATCTCAAAGTCTTGAAAGGTAAATAATATTTTTAGAATGTAAATTATCGCTAACAGAATATCGTGGGTTTTCCTTTTCTTCACAAGAAAACGAAATAACTAATATTAAATTGGGTCTTATACAAGAAATATTGGTTATTTATTGCGTTACTTGCCCTAGCATATACTTAAAGAGAAATAATAATATTGTTCAACAGGTTTTTATGTATTTACAGGACCAATTTATTAATTTAAGCAAAAATATACAACCACAAGGCAAATACAAACGCTTTAAATTATTCCACAAGCCATGAATCACTAAATAATTTCAAAACCATTGGAAATATACTTGAGGGGTAAAACCTCATCATTTTTTGTATAAAACAAAAACATTTTTAATAATATTTCGATATTATTAAAAATTCGTGGGGAACACAGTACAAGTTAATATTTGAAAATTGATATCCAGATAAGCCATGATAAGACGTGTGTCATGTGGACAGTAGTGGTTGATTTGGTGTTCATGATATTAACATTAGTCAATGGGCGACACTGTTTTCCCATGCTGGCTTTTGTGACTTGATTTTGTGTAGTAAGGGAGTTTTTGTTGTGAATTTTGTCTATTCCAGCATAATGCACTGATGAGTCTGTTGCAAGACGAAACACGTGTCTGTATGTCTAGATAGCAATTTTGACACAAATATATTAATAAAAATATTATAATATCAAAGATATTATTAAAAATGTTTTTGTTTTAATAATTTCAACTAAAGAACAAATTTGTCTGTATATGTGTGGTTTGTAGACTTTTACGGTCGCTGTTTATAGTTCCTTCACAGTCGCTGTTATGGAACCGAGTTTTTGGTAACGTCTTCTTCTTTCACTCTTTTATAAGACCGGATGAAACGAAAACTGAGACGAAACAATTTCGTTATATGTGTTAAGAGTACTGTTAACTAACCCTTGACGTATAAACAACGAACGTTGGGGACTTACATATAACAGTTTTTGAAACGTTTAATTTACCTTTGGAAAGTTCAAAACAGTCAGTATTACGAGGGATGTCTTTTATGTTTTGCATACTGGGACATAGAGGGCGCCACTAATCAAATGTCATTACTAAAGTTGCCCTCCATCTTTAGTTAGCCTAAATCCAAGTTTCCGTGCTATATGTTTAGTGTTGTAGCTACAACGAACTGTCAAAGTTGACAAGTTAGTCGAAAAATGGAATTAAATCGTGAAAATTTTCGCCCAATATTTTTTTATAATTTCCGAAGATAATTATCTCAGTAAGTATGCCTCGCCGAGTTGGTTTCTGTTTTCGGTAATATATCACCACGTCAGTCAACAATTTCTCGTTGGTATGGAGAATTTAAACGTGGAGGGATTAGTGCACCAAAACTGGCAGTCACTCAGGAAAACGTCGATACTGTGCGCAAGCTCATCAACATTGACATGTGATGTATCGCGAAACTGAAGCATCACTGGTGATTTCAAAGACCTCAATTCAAAAAAGTTTGCATGGAGAATTGCATGTAAAAAAATTGTTTCCCGTTGGATACCGCATCTGTTGACCGAAGAACAGAAAACAGCTAGGGTGAATTGGTGTCAAAAAAACTCTATACCGCAGAAAACTCTGAAAAGGTGTACAACATCGTTAGTAGTGATGAATCTTGGATTTACTCATACGAGCCAGAAAATAAACGCCAATCGTCTGTTTGGGTGTTCCAAAGTGAATAACAGCCCAAAAAGATCATCCGTTTTGGAAGTGTCTTCAAAAAGATGGTCGCGGAAGCGGGTCATGTAGCAATAATTTTTCTACAAGATCAAAGAACTGTTACTGCCGATTGGTATACAACTATTTGTTTAAGACAACTCATAGCTGATCTCCGAGAAACCAACCCACAACAATGAATCGTACTCCACCAAGATAATGTAAGTAATTTTTAACGCAACAAAACGTCTAATTGTTAGACCATCCTCCATACAGTCCCGACCTAAACCCCAGCGATTTTTTATCTTTCCGAAAATCAAGGACGGACTGCGTGGTCACAGGTTCCAGTCGTCAGAAGGAACAGTCGATGCCCTCAAAAACGCAATTTTGACTATACTAACAAACGAGTGGAATAACTGCTTCCAGAGTTGGTTCGAGCGCATGCAAAAGTGCATTAATCTTCGTGGAGAATATTTCGAAAAACAATAAAGCCTTTAAAAGCTATATACTGCTTTATTCTAGGTCTATGTGCAAAATATAAAAGACAACCCTCGTATTAGATAAAAGTTTGACTAAAAATCTCACACTATTACTTTCTCTTCTGTTTGATAGTGACTGAACGATGTGAATGTTAAGCACATTCATATACACTGGTCAACAATTGTTAAGGCTCAAAATAATATTGTACGTTAGTTTTGGTTAAAATAAAATAACTTTAAATTTATACTCTTTTACGACCCTTATAAAAAAACATTTTTCGTCACCGAAAACTGCAGCGAAAATTAGATTTCAAAGTCAATTCAAAAGTTACTCTAAAATCTTTAAATAATTCACTAGGATGCAATAACTGACCACTAATATGATCAGAAAATTGGAAATAGTTGAGAGTCAGAGATATCTAAAGGACTCG
The DNA here is from genome assembly GCA_935421215.2 of Melolontha melolontha. Classification (NCBI taxonomy): domain Eukaryota; kingdom Metazoa; phylum Arthropoda; class Insecta; order Coleoptera; family Scarabaeidae; genus Melolontha; species Melolontha melolontha. The sequence goes on along the minus strand of OW285237.1, from coordinate 157,210,599 downwards.
ACATATCACTTACTAATATTCACGGTTAACATATTCTCATGAAACCAATTAATAACCAGATCTAGAGTTTCTTGTAGTTTCTTAACATGCTGTTCCAAATTAATAGATGGAGATACTTGTAAATTATTAGGCTAACGTGCCACAAAATAGATGCACCAAACATCTTAATTGAACAGGCTAATTAATGATGGCCATAGGTTAGAATTTTGAGATATGAACAGAAAGTATAGGAAATGCATTTATTGCAATGTTTATAGTTTTATCTATTCAGCAAGTATAACTTACAAATTTAGTAATTTAGGAAACAATCAAAAATATAGACATTTTTCTAAAAGTAATTTGCTGCTAGTATATTGAGTAAAAGATGACGGATTTGTTGTAATGGATTGTCCATACATGAAAACACGTTCCAAAAGCTAGTTTGTGAGCGGGTATTAGCACAAATCCAAGTTTACAATACTTGTTCAAAGAGTTTTTTCACACGTAAATTTTCCTATTTGACTGAAATTTAACTGAAACCTAATGTCATCGTTCGAGATTAGCTTATTTTGCTATTACGGGGTTCTGCTCATTAAATAAAGTCGATTATCAGTTGGTAAAGTTATTTACAGTAGCTCTGGAGCATTTTCTAATTCGCATACATCTTGGTATCTGCGAATTACCGTCGATTTAGATATATATATAATCTTCCATTTGTCCAAAATTACTCTCCACTACATAACTGACAGGAATAAGTAAGTAAATAGCAAGAATTTTTTTCTTGGCTAAACTTCGTGAGTGGTAGTATATAAACCACAAAATCTTCAATTGTCTTATTAGAAATTACAACTTCAAAGCTTTAAATTTTTTTAATATCACCCAATGCTTTTGAAATCCACGTTGGTTTCTATGGTAGGGATATTTATCACAAGTAGCGGATTTAATCACTGCCATTTTTAATTAATAATATTAAGTATATTAGAAATTAATTAATTATATATTTCAGGAAATTGGTCAGGTCATACTTAAAGGGCTGAATTTTAATAGAACATTAACTCATTTGGACATAAGAAGGTGTAATTTTTGTGCAGACACAGAATGGGAAATATTGAAAGCAATTTCGAAAAGTAAAACTCGAGAAAATTTAAAGATGGTTAAAACATATCTGGAAATTGAGGAGACTACAACGGATAAAATTTTCGCACAAGAATTTATTGATGAATTCAATTCAATTTTTCAAGACTAATTATTTTTAATTCAATATAATATTGGTTATATTTATATTTTATATTGAAAATAAATAAATAAGCTTTCGAAAGTGGACGTTTTAAATATTTACCATGAATGTTGTTAGATACTAACTAAAATTATTTATTTATTTTAAATAACATGTGCGTATAATATTTTTTATAAGCTTAAAATATAAAGTTTGTTCGAAATAGTAAATGCACATTGTGGAGATAAAGTTCGGATTATATGCGAAATGCATATTTGTTACTAAAAGGTATACTAACAAAATTATGAGTCGCCTTGTGCGCCGAAGGTGAGGATAATTGTATTGCATCAGAACTAATAAAAAGCATTCAGTATGTGTTTGGTACTTGCTTAGACTGCATGTAAGTGAAAGCATGCGTAATAAAATGTCGTCGACACATAAATCGAGAAAACGACCGTTGTCAAACGAAGTGAATAAGTTTATTATATGTTTAGTATGTGTAAGTGTAGGGTTTTGTATGTTATACAAAACCCTACACTTACGCGCTTACACAAATACAAAACCACACACCCAGAGAGAGACGCAAGCTGCCAGCAGCAACCAACACACAAGTTCATACCCAGAAAGAGACACAAGCTGCTAGCAGCGAACAACACATATGTTCACACCTTGCTATCTATTTCTTGGAATACTAAGGCATGATTTATTATTATTACTGGAATGTATCTTTGAATAATTTAAACCATAGCAACTAAATTATTTGACATTTATATTCTGTCATTTATATTTTTTATATCCTTGACAAAGGCATCATTGCCGAAACATGTAGGGTTGTTTTTGAATATACATATATACCTTGAAGTAATAAACCAGACCTTTAATCGCCGACTTATTAAGTTTACTTAGTTTACTAAGTTTAATATATATATATATACATATATATATATATATAAATATAATATCTTCGTGACCTTGGAATGATAAGGTAAACTTAATAAGTCGGCGATTAAAGGTCTGGTTTATTACTTCAAAGTATATATATTTAAAATAACTCCACATGTTTCGGCAATGATGCCTTTGTCAAGAGAATACAAAATATAAAAATCTAATTTTTATATTTTGTATTCTCTGATATATATCTAATCATTTTTATAATTTGTACGTCAATTTTATTATTTTTTAACTCTACATTTTTTACCCCAGAAGAAGCGACAAAGTGTTGCGAAATATAGGGTAATTTAATAAAGGAGTTTTTTAATTGACCGCTTACCCGAATTTTTATTAATTTTTGATATATATATATATACATATATATATATATATATATATATATATATATATATATATATATATAAAATAAATAACCACAATTGAAAGTTTGATATCAATTATTGTATTTGTTAAAATTAGATATTTCTATAGACATTATTATTTTTGTGTTTTGGATTACATAAATTAATTACTGTTGTCTTCAACTTTAAATTCGTGGATACACAATGTTTTTGATAATTCTATTTGGCATATATACAAACAAATCCATTGGTTTTTCATGTCATTAATGTACACAACGTTGGCAACAATAATATAGCGGTACACACATTAAATTTAATAATAGAATGTAAAAGTTTTATATTTTTAAGTTTTTATCACATTACGCTCACGAGTTTCTCTTAGGCACAGGTAATAAGTGGTGCTGCATTCGAAGTAAACTAGTAATGTAGCTCTAAAGCAAATAAATATGGTGTTAATATAAAGTCAAATAGATATTAAAATCAAAACACTATATTGGCGCTTAATTTCACAAATATTTTCACTGGAACAAAAGAATTCATAGATAAATATATGATGAAAAGGTAAAAGTGCAATCGTAACTTATAAATCTAGAACCACTATTCGTATGTTATGAATTTTCAATATCAACTAGAATAGTTAGCTGTTTACACCTAAATACATTAATGAAGTATACCTTTTTCTTGATTTTATTTTTATTCTTGTTTAGACGAAAAATAATTATATCATATGAGTAAATATTAAAAAGTTCTGAGTTGCTCCAATTTGTCAACAAAACGCTTCAACAGTTACTTGACTTAGTCCTTCTTGCCACAACCTTTTACAGCTTTCATTAGTCCAACCATATTTACATATATTACTAGAATAATATTTTTTTGCATTTCCCCAATTTATTCTATAGAGTTAAAAATACAATGATATTGAGGAAGTCGAAGAACTGTGTGGCTATATTGCTTTGCTTCATAAATAGGTGACGGCTTGTATAGCAAACGCCAATTAAGTTGGCGCGAGGAGGGGTAAGTTCGCGCAGGATTAGAAGTAGTGGGGAGATTTGTATTTGGTTTTACATCAAATGTCAGATAATTCTAACCTCTGAGCGTGTATCACTTTATGATCCCCTAGCAAAGACATTAAGTTCCGTCAAACGTCAATGACAAATGTATTCTGACAATTACTTGAGTAGTGGGGGTGTACGTTTTTAAAAACGGCTTCTGCGCACCCCCTACTCGCGCCAACTTAATTGGCGTTTGCTATACCTCTAAATAAAAATTATTATCTATTTGAACTTAATTTATTAATTATTTTATGTACTAACGGTTTAACCAACTCCAATAACTGTATTTTTAAAGCTGTATTGTTAAAGTTGATTTTATTGTTAGTTAACCATTCCTGAATTTGGTTTTATTATTGTCGTATAATAGCTTGCATTATCCATAATAACTGAAGAGCTTTCTAAATTTTTAAGCAGCTGATTTTTGAACGATTCTAGAATTTTCTTGATTCATGTCAACGTAGTAATCCATGTTTTTACTATTTGTTGCAAAGATTAATTCTGCTCCAGGAACGAAACTATTATTGCTACCAGCATGTACAACTATGTATCTAAAGAACAAAAGTCAATGATATATTGCCCATGGCAATACTTTTTAAATAATTAATACCATAATTACTTGTTTTGCTTTTACAGATTTAATATTCTCATCTTGATATGATTTTTGCAACAAACAAACTGGATTTTTAAAATGCATATATTGTTGCAATAACGTTATTCTTTTCAAAGGAATATGAGGCAATTCCATTAATTCTCGATTAGAGTCGTCTTTCTTAAAATGGAACTCAATATCTTGAAATATTTTCCACATAGAAGCAGTGAATATTTTACGTTCTCGAAGAACGCTATTCAATGTACCCAAGGTAGTATGATGTTCTGCTATTGTTAAAGAATAGGCAACACTGAAAATACACATTTTATAAAATGTCGGAGATATTATATGTACTACGTTAGTAAGTGATATTACTTGTTATGACGTGACAGATCTCTTATCGTAAAAATACTATATACGGGAAATGAGCATGCAACGTGATTGCAAGTATGTTGGATTGAATTTGGATTCTCCAAATTCAATCGAAATACTTGCAATCATTAACTTTGTGATTTGTTTATCGCTATTGCAAAAGTCAGTTTAATTGGAAATTGCAATCGTTTGAATTGGATTAGCATATCTGTTCGTATAATTGGTATACTTAGTATTAGTACATCCTCTCCTTTCAATTTTCCAATTAAAATTGTTGCTTCGATGAGATTGATTAATAATCTTTCGACTGCCAATCTGATGCCAGTGCAGACGTGACGAGTCAATGTTTCTAGCAAGAATGATAGGTACACCAACCTTCAGATTAATGATGTCGAGTGACAATCCAGATAAATCAAGTAATTTAAGAATTCAGTTGGATAATTTATTGTTGCATCTTGATCAATAACAGTATATATTGATTTATAAATATGTAGCTGTTTCTCCTAGTAACATACTAATGTTGAATATTGATATAAATGAAATTTACATCCACATTTTTTGCAGCTACGTGATGCGTTTTTACTTTGCGTGTTTCACTTTTATCCAACAGATGGTTAATTATATTATGATTGAAAACCGTGACATTCAAAGAATAGTCATTGCATTATGATACCGCTTGCTCTAATACGCTGCACAAACAGTGGACAATTTAAATGACCACACGATTTATTTTTATTCCCACACGATAACTGTAAGTTATCGAATATGAATTTTATTTCACACCAATGATCTATTGATACTTTAAAGGAGAAGTAAATGACAAACAAATAGAAACATGGAAAAAAGTTTTGATTGTTAATTTTTCAAATACAAAGGATTTTGATTTTAATAGGGTATATTCCGAATAAAATTTTCACTTATAATTACACGAGAACTTTTTTTTGTCGAAGTAAACTTGATATTTCAATGAGAATTTCGTTGCTTGGCAATATAACGAAAAAAACTACTTCTGAAAAAATTAGGACGTAGGACGAGTAACTTTTCTGGCAGTTTTTTAGTTGAATTGCCTAAAGGCAAGGAAACTCGAATTATATATGTTAAGTTTACTTTGAATAAAAAAGCTTGAGTGTAATTTGGTACGACAATTTGAATGAATGAATATATGAATATATATATGAATGAATATATATTTAATTTACATAGGGTAACTTGGAAGTCACTAAATTAACAAACAAGGTGAAAATTACTGTTGTTAGAAACACAATTGTTATATACAAATTGATTTTAAGAATCTTTTTGTTTCTCGCATAGGTATAGTCTGCTGCATGCTTGTATTTTCAGTAGTAGTTCAGTAATGGTAGTACGAATGGAATTTGTGATTTTAGTATTGTGTTCTTAATCCAACTGAAGGTACTGTTTTAATGACGACGGATTGTTATGTCCTGTAATTTCACTACTTTTTGTTCACCAATAACATTGCTGGACAATTCAATTACGGCAGCAGCTCGATTGGAATGCTTTGTAATTTTTACTCGCTTGGCATCATTTCCAATATTTTTCGCCGAAAATTTGGTCCATTTGGATAGTTCATTTATTCGAATAGTGGAATTCTTATACCATCCTTTCGAATTCGTTTTTTTGCCTGAACGAATTAGGCGTTAAAAAAATTTTCATATGTGATATGGTTTCCACGTTTTTTCATAATTTGTCTTAGTCTTACTGGACATATATTTTCTTCTTTGGTATTTACAATCAGCCATTTATTGTCAGACAATCTTAGATTGTCCCCTTGCGCTGTTTCCGAAAGTACTGGATTATATTGAATCATTCCGGTCTCTTGTCCATTGTCGTCTGTCTCTATTTTAAAATGGAATATCTTACAGTTTGCTGCTTCTCCACCTCTCCAGGCTAATTCATAGGCACCAATATGCTAAAATTTTCTTTGGAGCCTTGTAGGCTTATCTTCATTTCAAGATAATGCCATTTCAAACATTTCTTGTTTTGCAAGAGCGTTAGAATTCACCTTTCTTTTGTCTGGAATTTTCCAAATCGTCTTAACTGCACTCTCATTGTAATCTTCACCATTATCTTCTTAATATTAAATGCCCAGTCACATAAAACAGAAGTTAACTTCATGATTTCGTATTTTCTTTCCATGCAAAATAGCGTAGATTGCCGCCAAATTGATGTAGTTGAATTCACAGTATTCCGTGGCACATTGTTGTGGATCTTTGTTTCAATTTATGCAGTTGAAGATTCTCCAAATCGAGGCATTTTTACGCAATGACTGATTTCCTGACAATTCTTGCGTAAAAGTTGTTCACGATTTGGTTGTCATGTCGGGGTAACTAAGGACTGTACAATCAGTACTTTGCTAGACCTACCAGAATTATACCGTTTTAAAAGTTAAGTTCTGTTTTGCCGCTGAAAAAATTAGGGCAAACTTTTATCGCTATAATAGTGCCAAAAAAAACCGCGGCTCATGAAATTTTTAGTTATGCATTAAATTGTCAAAATAAAATGTTTTATTACATTAGATCCAATGAGATACGTAACGAATTAACGTTGTTGTAAAAGATGTGTCACGTGACCACTTTCAGTGATCACACAATCACATGGTCAATTTCTATAAATGAGACCAACAACTTGTCAACACTTCCTCGTATACATAAACATATTATAAAGTTCTGAAAGTTGCTGAAAAAAAACTCTTTAAAGCATATGATTACTATACGAATATAAACAGTTAATACGTACAGAAGATATAGCCATTTTTAACTGGGAACTTACTTTAGAATATTCTTATATATCTGAAATGTGTTTATTTGCCATAGATTGCACGCTTTGCAATACATTAACATATTGTTAAGTTTTATTTATCAGTTTCTTTAGCATATATTAACTCTGATTCACTTTTTTAAAGAACCAAAGATCCGGCACATGTTGACATTTAATGTTCAGATGATAATAATATGTACATGTCTTCTTTATTGTGGTAGGGAAACATCATTTATGCCTGCGTTTGTGAAACGTACATAAACACATTATGCATGTACGTGTATATATTATGTGCCTATATGTATTTATAGGAAAATAATATTGAATATTGACAATCAAAAATAATTATGGTTTCATCATCGCGATTCGAAGAATTTTTCGAAAATACCAATGCCTTTAAAAGTTCAAACAGGTAACGCATTGCATTAAGCAGATAATTAAATTATGTATTTATCCAGTATATAATTAACTCAAGGCAGAAGAAAACCACGTAATTTCTTTTCTAGGAATTGGTTTAGACTTGCATAACTCAATCGTTCATATTATAGCTGATGTTCAAAAAGTTCTTGCGTCGCGGGCGGCTATGGATTGGGTACTGCATGTCTGTAATTGATCCATACTGAATTTTCTCGAACGTCATAAGTTACAATTTATTTGACATATGCCAAGTTAAGTTAAATTATTTTGTAATAATAAAATGTTTACTCATATATATATATATATATATATATATATATATATATATATATATATATATATAAGGTAAACTTAATAAGTCGGCGATTAAAGGTCTGGTTTATTACTTCAAAGTATATATATTTAAAACAACCCTACATGTTTCGGCAATATGCCTTTGTTAAAACATGTAGGGTTGTTTTAAATATATATACTTTGAAGTATTGAACCAGACCTTTAATCGCCGACTTATTAAGTTTACCTTATCATACCAAGGTCACGAAGATATTATATATATATTATATATATAAGTGTTTAGATAATTTCTTAGCCGTTTATCTATTGTTATATATATATATATATATATATATATGATAAACGTAATGCTAATGAGAACTCATAATATTGAATTCTCACATACATGCCATTGCCGCTCTAATTCGTTGCATCAATTTCTACACATGACAAAATCACCTTTGTCTAAGAATGTAGCTGCAACGTGTCACGGGGTCAACTGTCCAGGTTGTCCGGGAAAATGAAAAAATGTGTGAAAGCCGTATCCATCCGGGATGTGCAGACATCGACGTTTCATAGTTATTACTAATTGCCAATACACCTTACCCAGAAATAGATACGACTTTCATTTCTATACTGCGTGTATATATACTTTCACAAATTATTTTCATTTTTTCATATATATATATATATATACAGGGTGTTACAAAAATGTAGGGCTGGCTATACATAGACGGTTGCTACAACTAAAAATAAGCAAAAAAGTTTAAATAAATTTATGTCCTAAAATGGTTCGTTACTGAGTTACAGCCACTTGAGGTTTTTTTCTTTTTATTTTAGAAAAGGTTACAGAAAACGGGAGTTTCTTATGTTTCTTATAGTAAATGTTCAAAATGACCTCCACGGGAAGCAACACAAGCTTCAGCTCGTCGTATCATGGACTGCCTCACGCGCTGAAAAATTCCTGGTGTATTTCGAATTTGGTGGCATCCATCTTCCACTCTATGTTGAAGATCTTCAATATTTTGAATTGGAGTAGAATATACCATAGACTTTTTTTAAAATTCCAAATCCCTTTTGGAACAAGACAAATTCTAATAATTGGTATAAAAATGTTCCAATAGGAACAAATATGATATCTAAAAAACTTGTCATTTACGCGAATCCAATAAAATAAGACAAAACAATTATTCAGCATGTGTAGAAAGCAACAAAGAAAATAATATTAAAATTAGTACACCAAACCAAACAATTTATAATAATTGTACATTTAATAACTGTTCTCCTGCTTTCAAATAAAAATAATTATTTATTATTTATTTAAATCGTTAATTTATCTTGCCAAAAAACACTCGAGCTTTTCTTTCACCGATTAATTTTCTTTTTAACTCAAAATTTTTCCTATCAGTAATTTTTCTCGAAAAACTTGTGTTGCTTCCCGTGGAGGTCATTTCGAACATTTACTATAAAAAACATAAGAAACTCCCGTTTTCTGTAAACATTTCTTAAATAAAAATTTAAAAAATTTAATTGGCCGTAACTCAGTAACGAACCATTTTAGGACATAAATTTATATAAACTTTTTTGCTTATTTTTAGTTGTAGAAATCGTCTATGTATAACCAGCCCTAAATTTTTGTAACACCCTATATATATATATATATATATATTAATTCCTCTTTTTCGTCTTGTGGTATGGCTCGTTTAGGTTTTAATGCTTTGTTGATTGTCCGTTTGCTAAAGCCATTCTGCTGGAGTGCATTGTGGAGTTTATTCATTTTTTGAATGACGTTATCTTCATCTGCTAATCTCTGTGGTCTTGTTACTAGGCTCTTCACTACTGCTTGCAACTGAGCTGGGTGAACAAATATGATATCTAAAAAACTTGTCATTTACGCGAATCCAATAAAATAAGACAAAACAATTATTCAGCATGTGTAGAAAGCAACAAAGAAAATAATATTAAAATTAGTACACCAAACCAAACAATTTATAATAATTGTACATTTAATAACTGTTCTCCTGCTTTCAAATAAAAATAATTATTTATTATTTATTTAAATCGTTAATTTATCTTGCCAAAAAACACTCGAGCTTTTCTTTCACCGATTAATTTTCTTTTTAACTCAAAATTTTTCCTATCAGTAATTTTTCTCGAAAAACTTGTGTTGCTTCCCGTGGAGGTCATTTCGAACATTTACTATAAAAAACATAAGAAACTCCCGTTTTCTGTAAACATTTCTTAAATAAAAATTTAAAAAATTCAATTGGCCGTAACTCAGTAACGAACCATTTTAGGACATAAATTTATATAAACTTTTTTGCTTATTTTTAGTTGTAGAAATCGTCTATGTATAACCAGCCCTAAATTTTTGTAACACCCTATATATATATATATATATATATATATATATATATATATATATATATATTAATTCCTCTTTTTCCTCTTGTGGTATGGCTCGTTTAGGTTTTAATGCTTTGTTGATTGTCCGTTTGCTAAAGCCATTCTGCTGGAGTGCATTGTGGAGTTTATTCATTTTTTGAATGACGTTATCTTCATCTGCTAATCTCTGTGGTCTTGTTACTAGGCTCTTCACTACTGCTTGCAACTGAGCTGGGTGGTGGTGAGACTGTGCGTTGAGGTACCGGTCTGTATGTGTGAGTTTCCGGTATACTGTATGGCTAATTCTCCATTTTCTTTCTTCTTAACCAAAACGTCGAGGAATGGTAGTTGGTTGTTTGTGCGCCTTTTATTTGTTTGTAATGTTGATCGCCATAGATAAAGTAGGTGTTTGTCAGGCAGTGTTTCACCAGGTTTATTATGTATGGTGGTGGTTGGTATTTTCTTTCGATGGTCCCTAGAGCTTCGGTTACTGGTATATTGGTAAACAGTGACACTACGTCGAAGCTTACTAATAGCCAATCTGTTTCCACTTTCTCTTTCTTCAATATCTCGATGAAGTGACTTGCGTTCTTGACGTAAGACTCGGCTTCTTCGGCATGTGGTTGTAGTTGTTGGGCTAGGTATCTTGCCAACTGTTGAAGAGGTGACCCAATGGAGCTGACTATGGGTCTTAATGGTGCGCCTTCCTTGTGGACTTTTGGTAAGCCGTAGAATTTTGGACATCTCTATGACTTCTCCCTTACATACACATACAGACCGGTACCTCAACGCACAGCCTCACCACCACCCAGCTCAGTGGCAAGCAGTAGTGAAGAACCTAGTAACAAGATCACAGAGATTAGCAGATGAAGATAACGTCATTCAAGAAATGAATAAACTCCAAAATGCACTCCAGCAGAATGGCTTTAGCAAACGGACAAGTAACAAAGCATTAAAACCTAAACGAGCCATACCACAAGAGGATAAAGAGGAATCAATAGCCAAAACCTACTTACCCTATGTCAAAGGTACCACCGACAGAATATCCAGAATCCTACGAAGACACAACATTGAAACCACATTGAAGGCAGACAGAAAAATCAGCACAGTCCTTCGGAATCCAAAAACAAGAATATCTTTAGAAAACCAGGGAGTATATGAAATTCCATGCCTTAATTGTGAAAAGACGTACATCGGCCAAACAAACAAAAGCGTAAACGTAAGAAGAGGTGAACACCAAAACTCCGTAAGAAAAGATGAGAAAACTTCATCTTTGGCTCAGCATGTAAAGGAATCGTCCCACACGATAGACTTCAGTAATACCAAATTATTGGCGAACATAGAACATATGAAAACCAGAATTATCAGGGAAGTTATCGAAATTGAGAAACGTCCGGACAATTTGAATTCGCGAGATGATACCCAGAGGCTACCAACAGCATGGAAACCAGTATTAAGCAAAGAAGTTGTCAACAAGAAACAACAAACAAAAACACCTACACCGTATCTCAGCCAGCACACTCCAGCTACAGACCCAACGACACGGAGTCACGCACACACTCAACCAAGTGTAACCAACCAGAACGCTAAGCGGATATATAAAACCACCATCCTAAACTCGACTACGTCAGTTTACGAGTAACCAGAAACAGAAGCAGACAGTTATCGCATACCTGAAGATGACAAATGTGATTTTTCCGAAACGTCGTCCAGAAACCTGCACCGGTCTTCACAAAGACCAAACAATGGAAACGCGGAAGAAAACCCGGAATCCAGTTACAATATATATATATATATATATATATATATATATATGAAAAATTTTGTGAAAAACTTATCTGCGCGGAATGTGCATATATCGATATTTCACTGTTTTTTACAGATCATCAGTGCACCTTACCGAAGACAGACATGATATTCACTTCTATACTACGTGTATATATACGAACTGTAATGAACTTCATGTGTATGAGAATTAATAATTATTAAATCTCATTTTACATGCGATTGTCGCTATAATTTGTTGCATTTAATTCTACAATTCGGCAAATCACTTTTGCCCTAGATTGTAGACGCAACAAGCCGCGACATCAACTGTACAAGTTGTCAGTACAAATGAAAAATTTTGTGGAAAACTTATCTGCGCGGAATGTGCATATATCGATATTTCACTGTTTTTTACAGATCATCAGTGCACCTTACCGAAGACAGACATGATATTCACTTCTATACTACGTGTATATATACGAACTGTAATGAACTTCATGTGTATGAGAATTAATAATTATTAAATCTCATTTTACATGCGATTGTCGCTATAATTTGTTGCATTTAATTCTACAATTCGGCAAATCACTTTTGCCCTAGATTGTAGACGCAACAAGCCGCGACATCAACTGTACAAGTTGTCAGTACAAATGAAAAATTTTGTGAAAAACTTATCTGCGCGGAATGTGCATATATCGATATTTCACTGTTTTTTACAGATCATCAGTGCACCTTACCGAAGACAGACATGATATTCACTTCTATACTACGTGTATATATACGAACTGTAATGAACTTCATGTGTATGAGAATTAATAATTATTAAATCTCATTTTACATGCGATTGTCGCTATAATTTGTTGCATTTAATTCTACAATTCGGCAAATCACTTTTGCCCTAGATTGTAGACGCAACAAGCTGCGACATCAACTGTACAAGTTGTCAGTACAAATGAAAAATTTTGTGAAAAACTTATCTGCGCGGAATGTGCATATATCGATATTTCACTGTTTTTTACAGATCATCAGTGCACCTTACCGAAGACAGACATGATATTCACTTCTATACTACGTGTATATATACGAACTGTAATGAACTTCATGTGTATGAGAATTAATAATTATTAAATCTCATTTTACTTGCGATTGTCGCTATAATTTGTTGCATTTAATTCTACAATTCGGCATAATGAACTTCATGTGTATGAGAATTAATAATTATTAAATCTCATTTTACATGCGATTGTCGCTATAATTTGTTGCATTTAATTCTACAATTCGGCATACACATGAAGTTCATTACAGTTCGTATATATACACGTAGTATAGAAGTGAATATCATGTCTGTCTTCGGTAAGGTGCACTGATGATCTGTAAAAAACAGTGAAATATCGATATATGCACATTCCGCGCAGATAAGTTTTTCACAAAATTTTTCATTTGTACTGACAACTTGTACAGTTGATGTCGCGGCTTGTTGCGTCTACAATCTAGGGCAAAAGTGATTTGCCGAATTGTAGAATTAAATGCAACAAATTATAGCGACAATCGCATGTAAAATGAGATGAAGTTCATATATATATATATATATATATATATATATATATATATATATATATATATATATATATTGATATGTTATGTTCGCAATGGTCAACGCATTAAAAATTAAAATTAGTGCTATTCTAAATTTTAATGTTGACAATAACAATTTTTCTACTGAAATTTAAGAACGGTAGCGTATTTTAGAGAAACTGGTTCTATAAATTACAAATCAAGAACGGAAAGAAATAATCGTAGAAATGAAAAAATTGTCGAATTGGCAAGAAATATAGTCGACAAAACTTACTTCTGTAAGACGGCTATTTCAGCAATTAAATTTAAGCATAGGATCGACACATACTATTCTTTAAAACAGGAGTTTCCAAACTCTTCAAGCTTAAAGCACAACTTCCCGAGGGCGAAAAGGGCCAGTATATGTATAAGCGGTCCGGGTAGGGCTAGAGTTTAGTTTTCAGTTTTAGGTGAAGCGTGTGTGTACGTGTTCGCTTGCTAAACTACAATTGTGTACTTTGATATGTGCGTGTATTTACAAATATGGAAAAGAAAAGAAAATTGACAGTGAGTGCAGAACATTAATGGAACTCAACAATATTTTGTGATTGAGGCATGTAATAAGGCGCTATGTTTAATTTGCAATGAAACGACAGCCGTTCGCAAAGAATACAACATTAAACGTCATTATGATACTATAACATTCACAAAAGTATTCAAAATATACAGGAAATTTTCGGACAGAACAAATTGAATGTTTGAAGCGCGGGTTAAAGTCTCAGGAATCCTTGTTTTCTAAAGTCAATGCTAAGCAAGAGGCAGCAACTTGTGCCAGTTTTCGAGTGGCTCATATAAGACATGGCAAGACATGCAAGACAGGCAAGACATGGCAAACCATTCACTGATGAAAAATTAATCAAAGATTGCATAATTGCAGTAGCTGAAGAAATGTGCTTTAAAAAAGTTAGCTTATTGAAAACTATCAGTCTGTCAGCTCGGAGAACAGATGACACTGCAGCGAATATATCATCTCAACTGTCTGACAAAAATCGTTTCTTTGAGTGGTTCTTCTTGACCCTGCATGAGTTTACAGATGTGTCAGATACTGCTGTGGTGTTAATTTTTATTCGAGGGGTAGATACAAAATATGAAGTAGTTAATTGACGAAGGAGATACTTGTTGAAACTTCATTATAACGCTAAGAAATAAGTAATTAAACTTCTAGTTTCAAAAATTCTTTTATTGTAAATACACTACAATATTGTTTCGCCATACAATGGCTCCATCAGGTGGATGAAATACTGAATATGTACAGTATGTTTCAAAATAAATGCGAAAACTACGAAATATATATGAGCAGCCAACATCGCACTGTTGTAATGTTGGTGATCGCCACTCTGCATACCGAGTGATACATAAACCGTAATTATCTGTTAATATTTTGAACGTGACTACATTTTCATTTATTTTTTAATTATTGTGAAATTTAAGAAATTATAAATGTATATAATGTGTTGATAAATAATAAATTAATTTAAAAAAAAAGGTAGAGTCAATGTCTATAGTAACTGAACGTATTATTTAAAAATTGTCATCGGGGAATCGATAGTGCGTCTCTGTCGAAAAGCCTGTGTTTGGTATATAGTTCTGAATCCACCATATGTTTATCTCTATCAACGTTAGAGCGCTGGTCGTCATTACGGAATACATAATACGTACTACCAATGATGCATAGATATATACCGCAACTACTCAAGTATACACTTGCACTTATATACCCTATCTATCTAAGGCTTTGCGACAGAGACGAACGATCGATTCCCCGATGACAATTTTTAAATAATACGTTCAGTTACTATAGACATTGACTCTACCTTTTTTTAAAAATTTATTTATTACTTATCAACACATTTTATACATTTAGAATTTTAAAAATTTCAAAATTATTAAAAAATAAATGAAAATGTAGTCACGTTAAAAATATTAACAGAGAATTATGGATTATGTATCACTAGGTATGAAGATGTACAATACAAGTTTGACTATTTATGTGAAAATTATTAGGGAAATGGTGGTGGAATTTTGCAATCTTAAATTTAGTAGAGGGGAGTTGTCATTCAAGAAAAAAGTAAAAAACTTAACCTGTAAGAAATTAATAGATACAATAGTTTAGGATTAGCTTTAAATGACCAACTAGATTTAAACAACTCCCCTCTACTAAATTTAAGATTGTAAAATTTTTCCACCACCATTTCCCCAATAATTTTCACAAAAATATTCAAACTTGTATTGTACATATTCAGTATTTCATCCACCTGATGAAGCCATTGTATGGCGAAACAATATTGTAGTGTATTTACAATAATAGAATTTTTGAAACTAGAAGTTTAATTACTTATTTCTTAGCGTCAAAATATGAAGTGTATGCAGAACTTCTTGATGTTTATAGTATTCACGGCACCACCACTGGGGAAGATATTTATAAAGGACTTGAAAATGCCATTAATAAAAATCACCTTTAATGGGAAAACTTGAATTGTATTACCACTGATGGAGGCAAAAATATGTGTGGGAAAAATAAAGGAGTGGTTGCTCTTGTGTCAGAGGTTGTACAAAATGACGGTGGTTAAACTCAATTGTCATACATTGCATTATTCATCAACGGTCCTTGTGTGCAAAATACTTGAATATGTCAGAAGTTTTAAAAGCAGTCATATCACCTGTTAATTTTATTATATCCCATGCACTGAATCAGCGACAATTCCACGAGTTTATTGAGGAGATTGGACAAGCCGACTTACCATATTATGCTCTTAGTTGTGGGAAGCTTCTTATGCGGTTTTTTGTGCACACGAGCAATAACCAAAAATTATCTGAATGAAAAAAATTATCCTCTTGCCGAGTTACGAAACAAACGAGTGGTTATGGAATTTTATGCCGACTTGACAAAACATGTGAATGAACTTAATTTATGGCTGCGAGAAGAACACCAGCTTCTGCCTAATTTATACACTCACATCAAGTCATTTCCGCAGAAAATATTATTGTTTCAATCTCGATTAAATAAAAAATGTTTCACACATCCCTTCAACACCGACATAGTAACAATTACCCCTTTAAATGGAAATTATTGATTTGCAGTGCAGTGATGTATTCAAGCACTAATATCAAAACTCATCTTTGCTCAAATTTGATGTCTTCCATGCGCACAATTTGATAAACTGCGTAAATTTGCCCGTGGATTGTTCTCTGCTTTCGGCACTACTTACCTGTGTGAAAAAACATTCTCCAAAATGAAATACACAAAAAATGTTTACAGATCCAAGTTAACCGATGAGCATCTTAAACCGCTTTAGATAATTGCCACCAGTAAATTTGATCCATAAGTACAATCACTTGTCAGTGGAAAATCATAACTACATAAATCTCATTGATTATGATGTTTAAATTTCGTTTCATACATATTATACATATAGCAAACCCCAATTAAGTTGGCGCGAGGAGGGGTAAGTTCGCGCAGGATTGGAAGTAGTGGGGAGATTTATATTTGGTTTTACATCAAATGTCAGATAATTCTAACCTCTGAGCGTGTATCATTTTATGATCCCCTAGCAAAGACATTATGTTCCGTCAAACGTCAATGACAAATGTATTCTGACAATTACTTGAGTAGTGGGGGTGGACATTTTTAAAAACGGCTTCTGCGCACCCCCTCCTCGCGCCAACTTAATTGGCGATTGCTATACCTTTGTATTTTAGTTGGACAGTAAATATAATTTTTTAATATTTTTTGTATTGTAAAATATTCGTCTTGTTGACTTCTTTTAATTAAAACACTATATTAATAATAAAACAAAATACACTATGTAACACTTAAAACTATTAATAATAATAACAGTATTTATTTATATCATAACACTCGTTGCGCGTAGGTGGTCGTCTTCTCCCCTAATCCCTTTCTCGCTGCCTTATATATAGGGCACCGCATATTCGAGAACCATTCGGACTTTCGTTTTATTCTAGATTGTTCGGGAGACTTGATGATGTGTTCCGCGGGTGATGTCATCGCTCGTCTGACGCATCATTGGATGACTCACACCACAGTATTTATTTAATCTAGCTAAATAAGTGAGGCGCGCCGGTTGATACGCATATCTGACTTGCTACGGCGGGCCGGATTAGTGGCTCCGGCGGGCCCTTCTTGGTCTGCGGGCCGTAGTGTGGAGACCGCTGCTTTAAAAGGACATTAAAATCTACCTTAAAAATGACAAATGTACCATGAACTACTTCGATTAGTTTATGTAAAGCGACTTACATTGATTTAACAACAATATTAATAAGGATGAAGTTTGGAATAAAATATTTTTGACTGGTGAAGCATGGTTGCATCTAAATGGATATGTCAATTCTCGGGGTGTAGTCTAGTTCGCCTCCTCGCGGTGCACCCTGGATAACGCTAAATGAACTAGAGTGCTGGCAGCCAGTCCATAAAATCTTTGTCCCTATTTTGGAAAGAAAAAGAAACGAATGGTTAGCGATATACCAGATGGCCCTCAAAAGAACTAAATGACCAGAATTCTTTGGCACTGTATTTGTTTGTATTTCACAGATAAGTGCTTTTTATCATTTCCTTGCAGGTCATCTGCTAAATAAATAATAATAAATGTAAATTCTCAAAACATTCGTTTATGGATCCCTGAGAATTCTCATGATTTTCGCAAAACTGCCTTATACCTTTTAAAAATTGGAATATGAATAACTATGTCGTAGAAGACTAGTGCGTTATTTTTTGAGGAAAATACTAACGGAGAAAATTATCGCAAAAATAGCCTCGAACCGTTTATAGGATCGTGCTATTTAACCCTTTTGGATTATTATTGTTTCCTTGTTCAAAGAATTAAATTTTTGAAACTCTACTTCGCAACATAGACGATTTATGCAAAAACATTAAAAGACGATGTATGTGAATTAATGAAAGTATGCTGATTCATGTCTTCGAAAATATGAAGCGCCGTATTAATTTACGTTTAAATGTTGATGGTCAACATTTTAAACATCTGTGATAAATTGCATAAAGCATATCTTCCTTGTATATGCAATATTCATACCTTAATAGATTAATGGTTGAATAATTATCATTTTTATAAATGAATTTAAACGACGTTCTATTTAAGGTTAGATTTAATAGATTTAAGTATAAGTTGCCCGGAGCGTAAGGACATGTTGACTCTTTATCCCGTTATTAGAAAGGCATTGGAAAAAATTAAAGAAAAAACAGATAACTAACAACAAAAGTAAAGTATAACATCTTGATCACCATAACATCCATGAATTCTCTGCATGTTTTGAATAAAAACCCCAACGCGCAAGATGCTGACTACAGTTCATTAATATGCGGAACAATTGTTAGAGATTAGTCGAAAAGAACTTCCAGATTCAATAGTGTTTAGTTACTAAATTAAAATCTTCCATTAGCTTAACTGCTCGTTCTGCCGAGTCATTAACAACATTCATATTTCCAACGATATTAAGGCCAACGTTAAAACTAGGTTCATTTACCCACTCCTTTGGATCTTTTGTTAAAATGTCCGTTGGAATACCAAACCATTTAAAAAAATTTCGTGATTTTTGGGTTATAAAATATTTGATGTTCTTATTAAGATATTGGCTTATAGTAAGAGGAGTTACGATCAATTTTTTTAATTCACAATCAGTAGGGTTATCCAGAGCTTGCACCATAAGATTCTTCGACTCATATGTAACATTTGGATCACAAAAAGACAACGCTGCTGTTTCTGGGGTTAAATACCACAAATGATTACTTAATTTGCTTAGTGACGCACGACTAATCTTCTCATCAACAATTTTATAAGCATGTAAACCTTTTAGCAATCTTAAATCTTGCATAGGGGCTTCTGCTGCAACTGGTGCTTGTATCCAATTTTTTAAATACACCCTTACAACAAAGATGCAAATGTCACAGTGGCGGCTCTTGATGACGTACGATGTGCGCTGCTGCACGGATGAGACAACTTCGAACTATTTCGGAAGATTTCGGTACGGTTACTTGCTTCTCTGTATATATGAAAGCTTAAACGAAGCAGTCTCATCCGTGCAGCAGCTCACATCGAACGTCATCAAGAGCCGCCACTGAAATGTCACGAATACTAGTTATCTCCAATTGTGTCATTTTCAATTCGTTTCGAAATAAATATAATTTAAGGTAATAAATAGCTTTCGATATCCAACGGGCGTGATGAAATGCTCCAGCCTTTTTGAAGGTAAATTCCGGAACTGTACCACCAAGAAAAACTATACTTAATTGAAGAAGCTCTTTATAATCATCACGTGGTTGCTTAACTTCAAGATTTTGAGATGCAAATTTTATAATTTCGGATACACTCCCAACTGCATCCCTTCACTTTCTGATCTTCAACACCACTCATAAAGTTAATTTTGTCAATTTTGATCCAAGCGTCTCTAAATCTGCTAAATATTTGTACGTTAGGGCCTGATAATTTTTGCATTTTTTTTGGAAAACACTTCTTAAAATTATTTCATTGATGACGGCATGGAAAATATAAAAGATCTTTCCCGATCGCTTGCTCTAAAAGAACACAACCGCCTTGAAGTCGGCCTAAGTTAAAAGCTGTGGTATCGCAACATAAAGCTTCTACTTTTTCAATTATGTTCCATTCTTGCAATAGGTCGTACACTACTTCCGCTTGTTGCTTTCCCGTTCCAGATGATATTGCTGGGATTCCAAGTAATTGTTCCTTGCCATTGTATGATATAACTACTGGAATCCGATCAATAAATTCTTTTCCTATTAATGATGGCAAAATTTTACCATCCCAGTGAACTGTAATGCTACGAATTTCTTCTTCATTAAATTTGTCTTCAATTCTTTGTCCAGTTTCAACTCGAAGTTTTGAACGGATTTTGCGAATATTTATTACTAACTCATCCACTTCGTGATTTAGAGCTTGAGCGGTTGCTACAAGCATTCGCACAGCATCGCGGTCACTAACTTTACATTTGTCCAAAACTGTTAAAAGGTTTGCCGTTATAAAATGTATTTTGCCTCGTTTTCTTTTAGGTTTACTTGGTCCTGATTCATCTTCCGATTCTTTCGTAACATCAAACTCAAACTGCTCAGTTATTTCATCTTCACTATCGGCTACATTGAAGTTCAGTTCGACATTTCTTTCTGGAAAAAAATGTTTGATAAGGCAAAAAAAAACTTTATTGCAAGCAATTACATCATCTAGAAAATGAACATGAAAAATATTTTATTTTTGAGTGATTTTTACACAAACTTTCCAAATGTTTTTATAGCTTATACATAATAAAAAACAGGCACTAAATGCTTTTTTCGAAAAATTATTTTTTTTACATTTACCATTTACATTTTACCACTACAGTTTGCTTTATTATCCAATTTAGTTTCATAAATTTCACGCCTATGCTTCTCTTTCTCTTGCTGAAGAATTTTCTTCTGTTCACTTCTGAGAAGAACGCAATCGGCACCTCCCATTGATCCGGGACGTCCTTTCTTTCTTTGATTGATAAGAAACAACTTATCTTCCTCAATTTTCATTTGCGTGGGCAATATCAAATAAATCATCTAGTTTGTCTGTAAACTCTTTTTCGCGTTTTTCTTGCAGTGTGACTTAAGCAATTTCTTCCATTCTTTCTATAACGCCTTTACTTTTATAATATTTTTATCCGTTCCCTTTGTTGGAACTTGAGCCTTATTCCACATAATTTCTACTTCCTTCACGACAAGGTGGGCACTTGATCTTAAATTTAATTTTACTTTGTGCAGATTGTAAAATAATACTCGCAAAACTTGGCCGTTTGATGGTAACTTGGCACCAATGATTTGACTTTCATCATGGCCAATTAAATATAACTTCTGTCTTAGGTTTGCGGTAATTTTTTTACACTTTTTACACAAGCTTGTAATTTTAACACTATTTCTGTTAAGTAACACACTCTTCTAATTGACAATTTTAATCAATTGTCATTTTATAGGGAAAGTCCCTTTTTAATTTTCTTAAATGCTGTACCACAATCATGCCACTTTTCTTAACAAAAGCGCGTAAGAGTATTTGAAAAAAGGGATAAAAAAGCTATATTTAGAACTCGTTGGCTTAAAAAAGTATCTATGCTTGTAAACTATTATCAGGATATGTAAATAATTTAGTTGCCGCCGCAATTTTTGAAATTTAGTCCCAATTAAATTTTTATAATCAAATTCTTGTTACAAATCGTGGCAGTTACCGTAAATTTAATTAAGTTATAATAATAAAGTTATAGGTATATTGTATACTAAAAAATATAAATACATAAAAAAAATTATATTTCTGTTCATTTTACCAACAGGGGTCACCCTGAGAGGCGGTGCGCCACGCCTTCCCTTTGTTCGATACGCATAATTTTTTGCATACCGTATTTTTTACACAAAAACAAACATTTCTAGAGGGAGTTACGGTCTATAACTTCAAAAATTTTTTCTTCCATACATCTAAAGACCAAACTAGTGTACATATGAGGAGCTACCTCTATATTCCCGGAATTTCAATGCGGCGCGCGAAGGGATGGTAGTACAGCTCTATACCGATAGATGGTGTGAGCTATGTCTATACTAAGTTAAATGTTACTTTGCTAGGTGGTGACAAACAGTTTTTGTATTTGCATTTGTTGAGTTGTCCTTGAGTTATTCTACAATACTACAATGTCTGATGTGAAAGATCAGATAACGTGCATCAGATTCTGCTTCAAACTTGGTAAACGGCAGCGGACACTAAAAATGCTTAAACAAGCTTTTGGTCAGGATGCTTTAGGGCAGACATAAATTCATGAGTGGTGAAACCGTTGTAAAAATGCACTCGTGACGGTTGATGATGATAAGTGTTCCGGTCGTCCATTGACGGAGGACGCCCACAAAATGTGGCAAAAGCTCATGGTGCTATCCTGCAAAATCGAAGGAGAACTATCGTTGACATTTACAACATTGTCGGCTTATTGTACGACGCAAGCCGCCTGCCAAGTGGCACAATTCGTGGATTCTACACCACGACAATGCATCAACCCACTCGTCACTTGTTGTGCGTCACTTTCTCGCTTCTTTAAGTTTACAAATACAATGCTTTACACAGAAGCGTCTGCTATATATATCGTTAAAACAAAAACAATATTAAGTGTACTGTTGTTCCAGATGAGTCTTTAAATCGTATAAGTTTATATAATATTAGTTAAGCTATCGTATGCATTTAAAATAGTAGGGACACACGAGGACACCAGCCTAGTCGACTAACAGCGTATGGAGGGTGATCAAAAATATATTCGTAAGTAATTGCTATTTTACATTGAAAATAGTTAACTGCCACAAATTGTTTTGTTTTATTTCATATTGTTTCAAAAATTATTAGATGGGTATTGACCAAATGACTCAATTGAGAAGAATTCATTAACTAAATGTGTTAATTCACTAGAATATATTCTTGCCATTTCGAGGTTGTAGAATATTGAATATTACCCCTCGAAAATGTTGGTTACTAAATTTAGTAATTTTTCGCAGGGGTGTTCAATTCAAATCACTTTCACGTCAAAACCTTATAATATTTGTTGTATTTTTCGATGTTATTAAACTCCCAAAAATCACAAAATGGAATTTAATAGAATTTATGTACAAGTTAAGCTCAATCCTAGAATAAGAATCCCTGGAAATAGTATATGCTTCAAAAGGTATCTTAGATATATAAATTTAACATCGATTGTTTGGTTTTATATAATTATATAAGGAATGTATTATACAAAAGTATTTTTAATAATATAAAATATTATTAAAAATGGGGTGTGAAGAACACAATACAAGTTATATATTTGTGAATGTATCTCCTCTCCAGAGACGCAGATACGTATTTCACCTTTCTACAGGATCGTCGGTACGCCCCTGCTGGAGAAGAGATACATTCAACCAAACATAACTACCTTGCTATAACCCAGAAATTATTAAGACAGAGCGTGAAAGAATATTCAGCGCTGTCTACATAATAACTGCCGAACTAAGCAACGTGTTTCTATAGACGGTAACAACCATATCTATAAAAAACTGTATTATCGTGTCTTCACTACTTGTCGGGCGAACCGAATGCGTATATAACAAAATAATTTGAAACATACATGAGTGGGTAAAAACCACACCAATTTGTATAATACAAAAGTATTTTTAATAATATAAAATATGTATTATATTTTATCTATTATAATTTAGATTTTTTGTGAAACCTTGAAAATAAGTTATTACCTAAATTGAACTTATTTTTTATTTATTTGAACACACCTAAACATGCTTATGAATAAATTTGCAGACGATGCGTGATATTTCTTCTTAAAATTTGAATAATGTAAATGTTGGATTTTTTAGTAATTAATTTAACTACTAAATCTTATTTATTCAACAAAATAATATAGCAGATCCTTTTGCGAACATTTCTTTTTATTTGTGTATATTTTTGATTTCGTTTTCAATGTCATCGCGAAAGATTATGCTAATTATCTTCGTAATTGACAAAAACAAACAATGACCCTGACCGGTTGTTGGTTGTTACCGCTTGACCACTAAAGGTGAGTAAAAATATCTACACGAAGCTTGGTATTTCTTTAATATTTTAAGAAAGACATCGTTAATACAAATGCAATAAATTTAAAATTGTCTCCTTTATTTTTTTTAATTAAATTCTTTGGTTAGAGAGCCATAATCTAATTTGTTACTAGCGCCAATCTGATTCTAAATATATGTGAACGCAAGAATAAAATTTGTCTTTGAATTTCTATTTCATGTGAATTATGTTTAAATCTGAACTATTTTTAGGGGGTATTTAGATGACCTTATTTAAAATGCTTCTCCAGCTCCAGGTATTTTCCTAAAGCTATAAATTATTTGATATGTCGTAAACTTAAGGTTTTCGTATGGGATCGCGCATTGTTTTGAAGAAAAAACATATTTCTGCTTGGAACAAGGTGTTTCTTTTTTTGAGCGGTTGGCAACTTTCATATACACTAGCAGAATATTCGTTCGGTTATAAAATCAACGAAAATTACGATTTTGTTACTTTGAAACATGTTTGGAAGGGCCTGCCTCACAGACGTATTGTCTTTAATAGGTGCAATGCGTCATTTTTTAGCCATTCCATCTTGCTCATTTAGACTCAGTGGTGTAATACTAATGCAACACACATTCGTATGTGATGCAGAAATTTATTTCCCTCCCCTTTATAGTTAGTGAGTGAGAAGTATCTCAGGAATCTCAAATCACGCAACTTCTGTTCAGCATTAAGGAGGCGAAGCATACAGCTTTTCAAATTTCAGCACATTTACTCCCTGACTTCGTTAATTTAATTAGCGGTCATCTCGATATTGTAACATGTCTGTACTGAACAGTCGAGGTAGCCAGGACAGTATATCACTTTTTGTAACTTTTCTTTCTTAGAAACTTTGTTATAGCTCGTGCTACAATGGAACTAAGTGCTGCCATCCAGACATCGTAATTGTTATGGTCGAAATGATGCGGTAAGGTAACCAAGCCTGTCAAATTAATTAAAATCCAATTGTGGAGTTCCAGTATTGTCATATCGGCCAAAATTGTATTGTATTTCCATTTGGGACTAAAGATCTTATTAAAATTCGTCTTACCTTGTAGGTTCACACTATAGACACTTCCTAGTTTATTTAGTAATATTACTACTATTCAATTTGAGAGCAATTGTATTATTTTATTGCAAATATTAATATTTGTACTTACTTAATTCGGGAAACTCCTGTATATTTCGGTGGGTGTCGAGCTATGCTGGAGTTGAGTCTTCAGGAATTTTCTTCCATATTTCCTTCCACTTTTTCCTGTCACAAGCATTAAATTTTCCCACATTACTCCTTGTTTTTCAGCTGCTGTAAGCATCTCTTCTCTCCACGTTCTTCTTGATCTGCCTTTCTTCTCTTTCTTTCGCGTCGAATACTCGTCTGATCAGTCTGTTTTCATCCCTTCTCATTACATGGCCTAGTCACCTCAATTTATCTTGTTCTATTGTTATTTTAACAGGAGATATGTTAAGGTTTTCTCTGAATATCTGGTTTCTAATATTATTCATCCTTGTTTTTCCTTGTATTCTTATCAAGAATCTCATTCCTATACTGATTAGTCTTTTTGTTTTTGTGTTGTTGTCCAGGATTCACCCGCGTATGTCAATATAGCTTTTACGATTTTTTTAACTGTTTCTGTTTTAATTTCTTTAGGTATTTGTTTTTTTATCTAAAAGTTATTCGTTATGCTATTGTACAGTCTGCCTATTATCGCTATTCTCTCGTTTATTTCGTCCTCTAGTGTTCCTTCTTTATTTATTACTACTCCTAAATATGTAAATTTGTCTACTAGCCAATGGACATATCTTTACATAAATATACCGTAGAAAACACATGTTTTGTATAGTAGAAGGAATTGGTAGTCTTTCTTACTTAAATGTCCATGACCAAAAACTTTCACAAAAATATTGAACTATGGTTTATAAATAAGTGATCTACTAAGAGTCTACATTATGTTAAAGAGCGGTAGAGTAGCACTTTAGAAAAATACAATATATGGCAGTTTGAATAATCAGATAAATAAATTAAGTAATAGTGAATTATTAATTTCTAATTGATCATTAAGTATATTATCAGTTTTCTTTAACTTATTAATTTCAAGTGACTAATAAATTAAGCTTTTTGCCCTTATTTTTTATGTGTAGTATTTTAAATTCTTTGTTAAAGTTGTGGTTTGCTAAATTAATATGAGACGCATATGAAGAGTCACTTTTATTATTTTTAAAGGAAGAAAAATGTTGTTTGATACGTATTTCAAACGATCTGCCAGTCTTTCCGATTAACGTCATGGGGCAACTACCGCAAGTTAACTCATAGACTCCTGACTTTTATTATTATTTGTTAAATCTTTGTTGGTTTTTATAAATTTTGATAAATTGATGTTAGTTCTATACGCTGTATTAATGTCTAATTTTCTTAAATATTTACTAACTTTTATGCTTGAAGAGCCTACCATTTTAAATTTTTGGGTGCTGTTAATATTTAATATTGGGTATACTTGTGATATGGCTTTTGTAAAGAGTTTTTTAGTTAAAATGTTATGTATTATGTTACTTTTATATCCATTGTTAATTGCTATTTATTTAATTAAATTTAACTCTTTTTCAAAATCTTTTTGTTTCATCGAAGTATTGATTAATCTATGTATAAGACTGTGATGAGCCGCTAATTTGTGTTATATCGGATGGCAAGAAGTGTTATGAATAGCTATACACTGATGGAAAAAAGTGACGATCGCACCCTGTATAATCTGAACTTAAGAACTCAAGATAAATGCGTAGATTTAGCGGAGCATTAAGGTTTCCTCTAGACGAGTTTGCGCAGCGAGTTTTGAGTTTTTCTATCGCTGCATTTTTTACTGAATGCCTCCGTCAGCTGCAATATGTTGTCTCCATGGAGACCGATGCGGGGAGGGAGAAACCGGTTATTGTTAGTGTGGTGGAAGCGGGTAGCTGTAGTAGTACTTTGTGCATGATGGAAGGCTGTTCGCGTTATCTGAGTGAGTTTGAGCGAGGAATGGTTGTGTGGATGCATATGACAGGAGTATCCTTCCGTGATATCGCGCGCCGTTCTCGAGCTGTCATTATCGGCAGTGCAGCGGGCATGGCGAGAATGGATGGGGCAAAGACGTATGCGCCTTCAGCCGCGAGCGGGATGGCCCCGCGCGAGCACAGCACGCGAGGATCGCGCCCTTGTGCACAGCGCTTTAGCATCGCGTACGTCTTCCTTAAGGCAACTTAGCGCCGTTTGGCCAGCAGGAAGGGAAGGCTTACTCACTACGCGAATTGTACGAGGAGTACTAGAAAGTACTAGAAAGTAGACTGCGAGCGCGCTGTGCGTTGCAGCGGATTCCACTGACTCGCGAGCACCGCCGTACACGGCGCCAAGGGGTGGAGACTAGAAAACAGTGGGTTGTCGAGTGGAGGCACATTTTGTTCTCCGACGAATAAAGATTCGAATTGAGCACCGGTGACGCGCGAATTTTGGTTAATCGGAGACGTGGTGAGTGTCACCTCGAGGAGTGCATTCAACCACGCCCTATCCACCGCCAGCAGGGCATTATGGTATGGGGTGCTATTATACAGGGTGGACGTACACGTCGGCTGCGTATACAGCATACGATGACGGCTCGCCGCTACGTAGATGAGGTGCTACGGTCCGTTGTGCTTCCCTTCGTTCGACGGCGCCCACGTCTTCTACACATGCACCACAACGCCCGACCCACGCTGCACGTGTTGCCCAGACCTTTGTGGAAGAGAACCATATACGGATGCTTCCATGGCCCGCACGTTCTCCGAATCTCAATCCGATCGAACATGTCTGATATGATCGGGCGGAGCCTTCAACGTTATCCGGCTCCCCCGGGTAACGTTGAGGAGCTATGGAGGCGAGTTGAAGCAGCATGGTTGGACATCCCTCCCGCTACCATACAATGACTTATTGACTCCATGCCTCGTCGTGTAGAGATGGTACGCGCCGCTCGCAGAGGATACTCCCGCTATTAATGCATCCCTTCCCAGCAGGGCTGCGGCGCTCTCCAGGTTAGGGTAAGTCATGCTACGTTAGTACTACTTCCATACCAAACTTCATTGCGTTAGAACCCCTTCTTCAGATTATACAGGGTGTGCTCGTCACTTTTTTCCAACAGTGTATCTGTATTTGATGGTTTGTGGTAAATTGCAAAGTTACATTTATTATTAATTCGAGTAATGGTTAAATCGAGAAAGTTAATACTATTATTTGTTTACTTGTAAACTTAATATTGTGATGCAATGTATTAATTATACTCAAATAATAAATTTAATTGTCTCTTTGTTCCTGTGAAACCCAGTAATATATCGTCGACGTATCTGTACCAAAGTAATACATTTTGAAAAAGAGGATTTTTTTAAATAGACGAGTTATCGCATAGATAGGCAGATGGTTTGAAATACGCATCAAACAACATTTTTCTTCCTTTAGAAATAATAAAAGTGATTCTCATATTAATTTAGCAAACCACAACTTTAACAAAGAATTTAAAATACTACACATAGAAAATAAGGGCAAAAAACTTAATTTATTAGAGTCACTTGAAATTAATAAATTAAAGAAAACTGATGATATCCTTAATGATCAATTAGAAATTAATAATTCACCGTTATTTAATTTATATATCTGATTATTCAGACTATCATATATTGTATTTTTCAAAAGCACTGCTCTATCTCTATTTAACATAATGTAGACCTTTAGTTTTATCTCTTTATGAACTATATTGTATAAACCGTAGTTCAATATTTTTCAGAAAGTTTTTGTTCATAGACATTTAAGTAATAAAGACTACCCATTCTATTAACTATACAAAACATGTGTTTGTTACGGTATAGTTACGTAAAGATATGTCCATAAGTTAGTTATATGTCTGACGAAGCTCCCGTGTGAGTGAAACGATCGTAACTTTGTAAAGTGAAAAAGTAGAGAAATTCATTAAAATTTGATTTATTTTGTTGCGATATTAGTAATAATGGAATTTCATTAAGTAAAGGCCAAAACAAACCTATATTTCGTTACCTTTCCGAAAATCAAGGACGGACTGCGTGGTCAAGGTTCAATCGTCAGAAAGAGCAGTCGATGCCTTTAAAAACAGAATTTTGACTGTACCAACAACCCACTGGCATAACTGGGATAACTTCAATAGTTGGTTCGAGCGCATGAAAAAGCGCATTAATCTTCGTGGAGAATACTTCGAAAAACAATAAAGTCTTTAAAAGCGATCTACAGTTTTATTCCAGTTCTATATACAAAATATAAAAGACAACCCTCGTATATTTCTGCAATCCTTCATGCCATTTTTCTTTAACTTTATCCTCTTTTAGTCAATAATTTCCAAATTTTTCTTTGATTATTCTTTTTTTACTTTTTTGTTATACATCACTGTTTGCGGCTCTTTTCAGTTCTCCTTTTAATATTTGTAATAAAATAATACTTTGCTTTCCTGCATCCTAAAGTACTAACATAACAAGCAAAAGACTAGCTTTGAGGGAATTACAAAATCATGTGGAACTATTGAAATTTCTATAAGTGTAGTTAATTTATGGTCTCGCCCAATCATTTTTACATTACCAAGAAAGTATAAAACATAGAATTAAATGAAACAAGTAAGTGCCTTTAGGTATTACTGTAAATAAACACACCATTTATGTATAGAGTCACTATAATAATAAAAATTCGTTGTGGTATTCCCGATCAATTAAAGTCTCCTATTATTAGTTAAACATCCTCTACATGCGTGCAAAATATATGCATGTTATATTTTCGGAAAAACCGATATTTTTTCTTAATTGAAGAAAGTTTTTTATTTTATTTATCATTACATTATCGTAAGATTATTAAAACAAATAAAACGTCTACTGTCATTTTATAACCGAGCAAGTTCGAAGAAATCGCTTTACTCTATTGGTAATTCATTTACAATCTAAAAGGAAGAACATATCCAGTGCTACGGGACAACTTAATAGTTACCTAACAGGCTTTTCAAATGGATGTTATTAAAATAAACTAGTTCACATTACTGTAATTTTGTTTTATAATGGATATGTAGATTCAGTTATTTTTTTTATTTATATTTTATAATAATAAGCAATTATTATAATTGGTCCATGGTTGATTAACATTTTAATAGGTTTTTATAATAATTTGTATGGCAGCATATAATACTTCATTGTTAATATAAGCTGGATATTGTTTTTAATTACAATTCAATATAACGTTTGTTTCCCAATGATTTTTCATCGGTATACGAGGTGTAGTTATCATGGACAAAAATTTAAGACAAGAGAAGTTTAGTACAGTTTTGAAACTTCTGTTTAGCTTGATAGCATTTCCGTAGCTTCGACAGGATTACTTGGGTACATAAATTATAATTATATGTATTTACTTGTTTAACTTATTTCCTGTGAAATATTAAGTACATACATATAAACAAATTGTAGTTGTGTGGAAAAATTACTGTAGATTAATTGCTTTAAATTAGAAAATAACGAATATAGCAACCAAAGGAATGACAAAAGTCTAACAATATAAATAATGCCATTTTTATAAAACGTTGGTTAACCTGTTTGATGGTAATCTAAGCTACATATACAAAAAGGTTTTGTTTAAGTATGACAATACGTTAAGCACGTATAAAGCGTTTGTACAATATGAAACAAACATGTAAATAATTTACATGTCCATGTGCATAGTTACAGATATGTAAATTATTTACATGTTTGTTTCATATTGTACTAAGCTACATACATAAAAGCATCCCATATTTACAGAAAGTGTTTAATGAACACGTTTTGTGTAGTGTTTCTAGTTAAACTTTTAAAATACGGTAACAAGAAAATGGCAGACGAAGAGAATATTAAACATTCTATGCTTTATGCGTTCCCACCAGGGAGAAATGTAACTGATGCTTAAAAAAATGTTTGCAGTGCCATTGGTTTAAAAAATTTTGTCAAAGAAACATTTCATTAAATGATGAAAATAATCGTTCGTGTGATCAAGTGTGTTAAATTTTTTTCCATTGGGAACTACATGAAATGGGTTTGTTCTTGGTAATTCACTTATAATCAAATGGATGTTATCAAAATAAATTAGTTCACATTACTGTGATGATGATATAATGGATATGTGGATTCAATAATTTTTTTATATTGTGATGTGAGTCATCCGCAACTACGTCAGGCGATGGTCTGGGGATGACATCATGCGCCGAACATGCGAGCTGTCGTTGCCCGGAAAAGTCTAGAAGCGAAGTCCAGATAATTATGGATTGTGTATAGACCTATATAAGAACTCGAAATGAATATAAATATTGTGAAATAAATACTGTTATTATTAGTTATTAGTTAGTAAGTGTTATTTAGTGCGTTTTATTATTAATATAGTATGTGTTTAAATTATCGTTAGTTTTATTTAAAGGAACCAGAAAGACAAGTTAGGTGTGGGGTGACCATCGTGAAACAGCACGATTTGTTTACTGTGTTGGCAGATTACACGCTCGCTCATTGCATAGCTCGAGATCTGTGAATGTCTAAAGGAATTGGCAAAGAAAAGAGAAATTTGACAGAATCGAAGAATTAAGGCAGCAGGAACTGACAATTGGGGAGAGTCTCCAAATAATAAATAAAGAACAGTCCATTTCTTTTTTTGTGACAAAAGGACTGTCAAATCTGAAACCAACCTATCGTGCCAACAAATGTTACAACAAGACATTTTTAAATTAGTAGTTTCAAAATTGGGTTGTGGATTGGACCGTCTGGACTGAAGATTTGTAAGAAACATGTTAGAAGTAATATTCCAATATACTGGTATGGAAATTCTGGTCTGCAGTTACCGGCGTGAATATTCTCTCATACCCAAGCAAGATAAGACCGAGGACTGTTACTTCAATATGACGTCGCAATGCAGAAAAGGCCCTGCCTATAGATTTTGTCATCGCTTGAGGGAACCAAAGCATGACAAGTTTCGGGACGAAATATTTTCTTTAAGAGGGGGTAATGTGATGTAAGTCATCCGCAACTACGTCAGGCGACGGTCTAGCGATGACATCATGCGCTGAATATGCCAGCTGTCGCTCGGAAAAGTCTAGAAGCGGAGTCCGGATAATTCTGGATTGTGTATAGATCTACATAAGAACTCGAAAGAGAGGAAGATGATTATTCAACGAGTACTTGCCGTCGTGTTGATATCGTTATATAAATACTGATATATAAATATTGTGAAATAAATACTGTTATTATTAGTTATTAAATGTTATTTAGTGGGTTTTATTATTAATATAGTGTGTGTTTAAATTACCTTTAGTTTTATTTAAAAGAACCCGAAAGGCAAGTTTATAACAATATTTATATTTTAGTTTGACAAGCGATTATTACAATTGTTCTATGAAGACTTAATACAATTTGATTAAAATAATGTTTATGATTAACATTTAAATAGGTTTTTAGAATAATTTGTGCGGCAACAGAAATAGTTCATTGTTAATATGAGCTGGATGATACTTTTAATTACATTTCAATATTACATTTGCTTCGCAATGATTTTTCATCGTTATACGAAATACGATTTCTTCTAACTTGCTCGGTTATTAAACAACAGTAGACATTTTATTTGATTTAATAATCTTTGGATAATGTAATGGTAAATAAAATATAAGCGAAAACTTCTTCAATTAAGAAAAAGTATTGGTTTTTCCGAATATATAATACGCACATTTATTTTGCACCCATGTAGAGGATATTGACTTATAGAAGGCTTTAAGTGACCGGGAATACCACAACGAATTTTTATTATTATAGTGATTCTGTACATATATTGGCATGTTTATTT
Organism: Melolontha melolontha; assembly: GCA_935421215.2. Taxonomy (NCBI): domain Eukaryota; kingdom Metazoa; phylum Arthropoda; class Insecta; order Coleoptera; family Scarabaeidae; genus Melolontha; species Melolontha melolontha. The sequence goes on along the minus strand of OW285237.1, from coordinate 157,177,419 downwards.
ACAGTAATACCTAAAGGCACTTTCTTATTTCATTTAATTCTATGTTTTATACTTTTTTGGTAATGTAAAATTAACTGGACTAGAGTATAAATTGCACTTTTAAATATTTCAATAGTTCCACATCATTTTGTAATTCTCTCAAGCCGCGTCTTTTACTTGCGTTAATAATGTATCATTGTCTAGATTTATAATTTTGAATGCAGGTATAATTTTATTACAAGTATTAATACTTGGAATAATATTTTTCGTTTATTCACTCAGTAACATAATTTATATTAACATAATTTTTCGTAATAGGTTACAGATAAATATCACTATGCTGTCATCTGCATAGCAACTCAATTATACGAAGATTGAATTACAATGTTTTAATTATAGTGAAAATAAATATATAATCCAATTACAAACGCCGCAATCGTACCACAGGCGCCTTTATCAATACATTCCTTCTTGCTTCCAGACGTGCTTCCAGAAAATCAACTTTTGATAGCAAGTCAGGTGAATAAACCATACCAATAACAATATTTCGCATAAATAGCGCGCTGATGGTCTCTTCTTTCTGAGAGTGAGACGACACCATGTCACTCAAGCTACTCATTGTAATTAATTCTACGCACGGAATAGGATGCATTGCATTTAAAAGAAACCTATTTCAAAAATTTAAGCTGGATTCGCTCTAAGAGATTAACTTAAGCACCGGGCTTTGGATGCATACCGTGTGTCCCAATTTCGATGCTCACCATTGGTATCTCGGTTATTAGAAGATATAGAACAACGGTTAAATGGGGAATGTTTTGCAGAATTCAATACTCGCGGCAAATCTCATTTCAAATTTGACCTAACTTTTTAAATTTTTAAAATATTTTGAAAAATAAAAAATTTGCCGATTTCGTTATTCCTCAATAACTCGATAACGCTTAGTCTGACCTCTTTTAAAGTTTTACTTTGTTGAGACACTTTTTTAAAACAAATTATTTGATACAAACAGAAACCCCCGATTGTCATTTGTTTTTAAGTTATTACCACTATCTTTTGTTTTTCATATGGCGGCCATATTGGATTTTGGGTTTGTTGGGTAATCCTCAAAATGTGCTATTCAACGATGTATAACATGCCTGAAAGATTTTTATTTATAAGGAAAATATTAATAAAAACGTAAATTAATCTTTAATATGAAATTAGTAGGCTGAAAAATTAAACACCAATGTCAAATGAAAGTGAAAAGATATTCTAAGTAATACTGTAAACAAACGAAACGATAAAAAAATTATAAAAATAAAAAGTAAAGATACAGAACTTAAAGTTCACATTCACTTAAAGAAATTGTTCAATATGACGACCATTTTGTTCCACACAATTTTGACACCTTGTTCGAGTAGAGTTACAAACTCTACGTAGCGTGTTTCCGTTTACTGATCGTAGCACATCTAGTACTCTTTGTTCTAAAATTTCCTGAGTTTCTGGCGGTTCAAAATCAAATACTTCGTTTTTAGTGGTACCCCATAAATAAAAGTCAAGCGGGGTAAGGTCGGGTGATCTCGCAGGCCATTACACGGGTCCATTATTTGAAATCACTCTCTCATTAAAGTTTTCTCTCAAAAAATGTTGCACGTTACGAGTGTTATGGGCCGGGCAACCATCTTGCTGGAACCAGATGTTTTGCATGTTCTCGGGATTAATAGTTTGCCTCAAAGCAGGCATTATCTCGTTTGTTAGTAGCTCCAAATATCTGTTACCAGTTAAATTGTAATCAAAGATGAAAGGACCTATTAACTGATTATCTAAAACGAAAAAAAGAGTTTAAAAAACAAAAAAAATGTAAACAAAATATCATACCAATTAAACCGCACCAGACATTAAAACCAAATCGAACTGGAAATCTTTTTTGATTTACCAAATGTGGATTTTCAGTAGACCAATGATGATAGTTATTCCTATTGAACACTCCACAATTGGTAAATCGTGTTTCATCTGTCCATAGTATTTTCCTAGGAAAATTAGCGTCATATTCACATTTTTGAAGGTACCACCTGCTTAACTGTAATCGTCGGAGATTGTCATTATCACTTAAACATTGTACAATTGTTGGTTTGTAAGGATGATACTTGTTTTTCGTCAAAGTTCTGTGAACAGTAGATTTTGAAATACCTGTTTCTCGTGTCACACGACGAACTGATGTGCTGGGATTGTTCCTAACGTTCTGCAAAATATTATTTCGACGTGTATCAGCATCATTAACTTCATAATTAGCTCGTTTTTGTTCGAAACTTCCAAAGTTTTTTAATTTGCTAACTAGTCTTCTAAAAATTGTCCTGTGTGGCTGTTGTCTTTCTGGAAAACGCTCTGCATAACTCGTGCACGCATTTTTAGTGTTTCTATTTGCTTTGAAATACACTTCCAACATATCAACTTTTTCTTCGTTTGAATATGTATGTGCCATTATCAATACTTATAAATCTTAATACTTGACAATAATTACTTATCACTAACTACAAGTACTTTTAAGTAACTTATCTCCGCAGCACTAATTGTACTTTGACAGGTTATCGTTTTGTTTCATTGTCAGAATACATTTGTCATTGACGTTTGACGGAACATAATGTCTTTGCTAGTGATACACGCTCAGAGGTTAGAATTATCTGACATTTGATGTAAAACCAAATACAAATTTCCCCACTACTTTTAATCCTGTGCGAACTTACCCCTCCTCGCGCCAACTTAATTGGCGTTTGCTATACTTAGAATATCTTTTCACTTTCATTTGACATCAGTGTTTAATTTTTCAGCCTACTAATTTCATATTAAAGGTTAATTTACGTTTTTATTAATATTTTCCTTATAAATAAAAATTTTTCAGGCATGTTATACATCGTTGAAAAGCACATTTTGAAGACTACCTAACAAACCCAAAATCCAATATGGCCGCCATATGGAAAACAAAAGATAGTGGTAATAACTTAAAAACAAATGACAATCGGGGGTTTCTGTTTGTATCAAATAATTTGTTTTAAAAAAGTGTCTGAACAAAGTAAAACTTAAAAGAGGTCAGACTAAGCGTTATCGAGTTATTGAGGAATAACGAAATCGGCAAATTTTTGATTATTCAAAATATTTTAAAAATTTAAAAAGTTAGATCAAATTTGAAATGAGATTTACCGCGAGTATTGAATTCTGCAAAACATTCCCCATTTAACCGTTGTTCTATATCTTCTAATAACCGAGATTGCAATGGTGAGCATCGAAATTGGGACACACGGTATACGAGTTTCGAAATAACGTTAAGAAAGAAAATGGTTTTAATAGAATCGATATTATTGAAATATCTGCATGCACGACTAATGCATCCAAACGATCTGGAAGCAGCTGCGACACTAAGAACACGATCAAAAAGAGTCAATTTTTCGTCATAAGTTGTACCTAAATCTTTAATCGAGGACTGACAAGAAATAATATTAATTATGTAGCGCCGCTTTAATAAGATACTAGAAAACACTTATCTATGTATGTTCAATTTGAAGTTATTGCCTAAACACTAGCCATAAATTTTGTTAGCATTTGTTTGCAACAAGTTAACATCAGCCAAAAAGTCAATCCTATGGCAAATTTTAGTATCATCAGCATAAGCCAATACAGAACAGTTGATAGATTTAATAAGGTTGTTAAGTGAAGTTTGATCCTCGTAGTCTCGATTTGATACAGAAAAGCCGAGACCTGAATCGTTATAATAAACTTAGTTCTTTCTATTGGATAAATAAGACTTGAAAAATCTCAGTAACGATCTACCAATGCCAAACAAGCTTAACTTTTTCAATAAAATGCACTGAGCAATTAATTAATTAATTAATTTCGTTTCAAAATAAAATATGAACAAGTTTGTAAATTACAGTTACAAATGTGTATTACAAATAGAGAGGAACCCAAAATCCAAATTCGTTTCTTTTCTCTTGCTAATTGTAGTTTTTCGAACTACAATTAGCAAGAATAAAAAAGGAAAAGAATCACGAAAACAGCAAATTTTTAGTAATGGCAGAAAGACGTGATTTGAAATATTAAGCAAATCAACTCCATATAATAGATTTAGTTCTATAAAACTTGGTCATGAGGTTATGCTTATCATATTCAGTTCGATGGAAATTAACATGAAACGTATCACCTAAGCGAGCACGAAACGGTGGAACATGGAAAAGCAACAGAGAAAGAAGGGCAGAATAGTCTATGTTATTGTGTAACAGCTGAAATACAAGCTTAATAAGTGCTTTACGCCTTCTATTCTCCAACGATTCAATAATCAGTAGTTGTAATCTCTCCGCGTAATTGAATAAGTTTTTATCAATTTTTAATTTAACCTTCCGTTGCTGGCGCGCGGACTCTGAGTCCGCGTCATTCTTTGTTTTTGATTTACTAAACATTTCCCCACCCCAGAAATCTGCCCGTTACGGTATTCGTCGAACTAGTTTCAAGGAACATTTGTCTATAACCTGAAGTGTATCAGTGTAGTACTTTTTGTTTTATAAAATATTGCGGAGTGAGTCCGCGGCCAGTGAAAACGTTATTGAAATTCGCATAAGGTAAGATACATGAACATTTTCAACAGCTATATACATAATAATGTATTCTTTAGATGTATCACCCTAAGTTGTCCTACGAGGAGGAACAAAGGAGACTGCATGAACTTATGTTAGAATGTCTCAGTGAGAATGATAATGAATGTGAAGTCGCGAATGATTATCAAGAAGATGACTCTATGGAAGATAGTGTAGAAGAACGGGAGGAAGATTCAGACACGGAACAGGAAGTTTCTGGTGGTGAACAGGAAGAACCGATTTCATGGGGACCACATTTTGTTGGAAAAGATGGATTAATATGGTCCAAACATGTTCCTCCTTCAAGTAGAACACGTTCGGAGAACCTGATTACGCGCTTGCCGGGTCCTAAGGTAGCTGTAAAAAAGTCGAAAGGTGCTTATGAAATATGGAAATATTTTTTTGATCATGACATGTTAGGAAAAATCGTGGAATATACAAACAAACATATAGACAAGAATAAAGAAAAATACAGTCGTGAAAAAAATGCAAAAAAAAACTGATAAAGCTGAGATTCAGGCCTTGATTAGCTTGCTTTATTTAGCTGGAGTACTGAAGTCCAGTCGTCTAAATGTGGAAGAGTTGTGGAGCAACAGTGGGACTGGTGTTGAGCAATTCCGCCTCACAATGTCTAAATTTCGCTTTACTTTTTTACTGCAACATTTACGATTTGATGATATGGATACACGCGTGGAGAGGCGAAAGACAGACAAATTAGCCCCCATCAGGGAAATATTTTACCCATTTGTCGAAAAGTGTAGATCTGCATATACTCCTTTTCAAAATGTAACAATTGATGAAATGTTAGTGGCGTTCCGTGGGAGATGCGGCTTTCGACAGTACATCCCAAGCAAGCCCAATAGGTATGGCCTAAAGGTTTATGCTATGGTGGATTCAAAGACATTTTACGCGAGCAATTTGGAAGTCTATGTTGGCACACAGCCAGATGGACCTTGGCGTTTGGATAATTCCCCTTTAGCACTTGTTCAAAGACTGGTTGAACCAATCAGACATTCAAAACGGAACGTGACGTGTGATAATTGGTTTACCAGTATCCCATTAGTACGTACGCTATATACGGATTACACGCTTACTTTTCTGGAAACTATTCGCAAAAACAAACGCGAACTACCTGCAGAAATTTCAAATCCACAAAAAAGACCGATAGGTACAAGTATGTTTGCATATGATAAAAATATAACATTGGTGTCATATATCCCGAAACAAAAAAAAACGTAATACTGGTATTAAGTCTGCATCACGACGATAAGATCCACGAAGCAACAGGTAAACCTGAAATGATCATTGATTACAACGAGTCGAAGGGTGGTATAGACACATTAGATAAAATGTGCGCGGCATATGATTGTGCCAGAGGGACTCAAAGATGGCCAATGGTTATATTTTATGCGTTACTGAATATAGCTGGAGTGAATTCTATGGTACTGTTTCATCTGCAAAACACCGACCATAGAATCCCTCGACGAAAATTTTTGCACATTCTAGTTTCCGAATTAGCTGATAATTATCTTCGTGTTCGCGTAGCCCAAACCAATATCCCCAGAACTATATCAGCCAGATTGAAGGAAATACTTGAATTACAAGATCCTCAACCTGTTGCAAATGCTGAGAATACACGAGGACGTTGTCATTATTGTGACAGAAGAAAGAACCGACCAACTCGATTTTCCTGTCGAATGTGTGGAAAATTTATGTGCCTGGAACATCTAACTTGCATTTGTACTGTATGTTACACATTAACCTAAGTCACTCCCATCGTTCAATTAATGTTTTGCTCTTATTATTCGTTTCGAGGTCGTATTCGTAACTACAATGTTTATTACTATAATACTCAAAATATGTATTCTATATATGAAATAATAAATAGCGTTCAATTAGTTTAGTGTTTGTTTTAACCATATAAATACTAAACAGACCATTTTTTGCGGTTGAACCCAAGAAAATGGCACGCGGAGACACAGTCCGCCGCCAGTAACGGTGTCTCTAGGATCTCGCGCCAGCAACGGAAGGTTGAAGAGTACAAAATTAGCCATTTTACGCTGAATTCACTCAATCCGATCTATATGAATCCCATGTTAAGGAGACCACACCACACACCAATACTCGAGTAAAGACCTGATCAAGGCATTATGAATTTGTATAATTTAGAGATGTTCGTGAAGTTAGTGCATTCACGCTAAATGAAGCCGCAAATCTGCAAAGATTTATTTCTGATATTGTGATGAGTCACCGATGATCTCATACGTCGAGAACCGTCCATAAAATGTAAATGCGTAACACATGAAAAGTCTAGGCGAACATCGAATATGTCAGAAGCTTTCCCGTTAATATAAATAGCAGTCGGGAGGGATTTAGGGACTCCATACCCAATCATCGCCGAGTCAACTTACATAAATATAAATACATAAATGTGTTTATTGTTAGTAATTACTTTTTAAATTGTTATTCGTTTTTATTATTAATATAGTGTGTGTCTAAGTCTATATATAATTTAAATGATAAATTTACATAAAAAATAACATTCAAATCGGTAACGTGGTCAACCTGTTTCCAGGGCAGTATCTTGCAACATGTAATTGAAAATATAAGTATTATTTTTCATTGAAAAAGTGATAATATGGTATTTACCAAGGTTAAGAGATATATCGTTGCTCATACACATGCCGCTAGCTAATCAATATCACCCTGAAGCGCCCTACCGCCATTGCAAGACTCCACACATTTAAACATTTTCAAATCATATGCGTAAACCAAGAAGTTGGGCCAAGTAAGGTATTTATAATCATTTATAAAAATTAGGAAAAAAATTGGTGCTAAGTGAGGAACACCAGAAGTAACCGATATATGTTTGGATGTTTTCGATGACAACTTAACTATTTGACTCCTATGAGACAGGTAGGACGAAATCCACAAAATCAAGCTACCACTAATTCCATAAAGACCAAGTTTGTGGGGCAACAACTTGTAATCAACACGGTCAAAAGCCTTAGGTTCGCTTGGATGCTACGGCTAGATAAGAAACCATATTGATTTATGTGAATTACTTTACGGAAGGTGTCATAGATAGAACTTAATACAATATGCTCAAAAACTTTTGAAATATTTGATAGTAGTGATTAATTCAAATGTACGGGAAAAGTCCATGTAACTGCCCTAGCATCAATAGCCTGAGCTATTTCCTGAGATATCGGTGCTAAATTGGTTATAGTATAGAACTTTGTGAAGTAAATCCATGTTGTGCAATAGAAAGATGTGTCATAAGTAAAGACGGCAGACTATGTGCCCCAGCAGTGGCGTTGCGTGGAGAGTTTAGCAGAATAACAGTGCGCTTACTTAAAAATAAATATAAAAAAAAAATGCGAATGTGCGCGATGAAAAAACTGCACCATAATATATGTTTCTGTATTAGTCTCGGAAAGGTTCGCACGTAGCGACGTACAGAGAAGGATTGTTCGACGTTGAGAGATGTTATATTTGCATAGTTAAAGCGCTCTTTGTATCTGTACAACGGATCTTCAGTATTGGTAAAAAGTTGCCCTAATTTTGTAAAATCTACATTTTTATCTAATACACTGTTAAATTTTTCACGGACACAATCACTTTTTTCATTTTCAAGGATATGCAGCACTAGTTTTACGTGGTCAATAATTGCTAATGAGTCCGATAAGGACAGCGCAGTGTTCTGTAAATTTTTTATTGCGTCCAGTATTGGAACGTAACTGTCGTAAATAATTTTTAAATTTGCTGCAACTTGAGGGTTGTTAAATTGAACCTGGCTGAACCGTATTGCAGCTGCTTCTTTGGCATCTAGTTGTAAAATCACTGATTTAATTTTTTCAAAATGTTTATAATAATAAAATGCTGCTTCTAACCAAGTACCCCATCGTATAAGAATTGGTTGCGGCGGCTCGGGTATATCAGGACACAGCGAATGAATTAGCCGAATTCGTTTCGGAGATTTAAGAAAAACCGCTTTCGTTTGTCCTATCAGTTGATCCACATCAGGATAAGTTGTACGTATAGTGTTTGTTACAAGGTGTAAAGCGTGAAGCAAACATGTGACATACAGCTGGTTTGGTTGAATCGTTTTGAGTAAGTTTGCCGTGGAACACATAACCTTGGCAGCATCGGTAACTAACATTAACACTTGCTTCGGTAAAATCTCAAATTTGTGTAGTGTTTCTATAAATACATCATATATCGCTCTGGCAGTACACCCTTGCATTTGTTTACAGGTTAGTAAATAAGGAGAAGAAGGTCCTTGCGGAGTCAGCGTCCGTACTAGAATGGCTAGGATGGACTGTTTTTAATATCTGTAGTTTCGTCTATTGTTAACCACAGGAATTTTTTTTACCGTATTTTTCGTACAATTTACAATTCTCTCACGCACTGACGGTACGTAATTCCGTAGCGTACTTCTTGCTGGTAATTTCCACGTAGGATTGTATTTCTTCCAAAACTGACGAAACATTGGGTGTTCCACTTTCTGCATTGGTATATTGGCCGCAATTAACATCATTGTTAAATCACACACAAATTTATTATATGATCTGCGTCCACTATTATTCGATTTATGTTTGTCACTATTTATATGTCTTTGGCACTGACTTGCTTTCCAAGTTAATAAAGTTGTTTCACAAACTAAACATTTCACTACGGTACCATCATATATTAAATCGGGAAACCGATGTAAAAATTTCTTTACTACGCTAGCATGCAACCGAGTCGAGGCATTGTTTCTACGCACTCCCGACATTTTCAACACGATTGTGTTAACAATGTATCGCTTATAACGTCTCAACGGCAACTGAATTGATCGTCGTACGCCTCTACTCGATCCCTCCACATCACGCTACTGTTCGGGCACATAGTCTGCCGTCTTTAGTCATAATAAATATGCTTATGAACCAGCATTTCAAAAACATTCGCGAAAGTAGAGATATCGGCAATATTTCTAATTGGTAGAGACCGGACACATCGGGCTGAAATGACGTCATTACGACGGACTATATAAATAATCTACAACATCTGTAAGTACATCACGCAGTTATTGAATAGCACTATTTATTCGGTTAACTGCACACAAAAATAGATATGCAGTTAATCGAATGAAAGTGCTATTCAACAACTGCGTGATGTTCTTACAGATGTTGCAGACTATTTATATCGTCCGTCGTGATGACATCCATTTCAGCCCGATGTGTCCGGTCTCTAGTAATTAGTGAATGAGGGCATAGAAAACACATTTCAATTGAGACCATGAATGGAACGACAGTACTGGTATAATATACACCTATATATTTCCATATGTTATGTTCTCAATTATTTCAATTTTTTTTTATTTGTCGTACCAACATTGCATGGTATTTTAATAGATTTTTTTTTATTAGACACTTTTAAAAGACATTTACAAGCGGAAGTGAATTTAGTAATATAAGTTACGTGGTATTAATTTTTTTGAATAGTGTGGGCGATATTTTTGTATTGCATATTTTTATGCATATATAACTCTAAATATTACCAAATTTACATATATTATTTGAATTTACATAGAACATTCTACCGTAATACGCATTTACAGTATATATATTGATACTACGAATTGGAAATTTGAAGAGTAATTTTGTCTTCCACGAATATAGTTGCAATAAATACGAGATATTTATAAATTAGATAATTTTATTATCGATGACTCAAAACAACCTTGATTATGCAAATCCAGACGAATATCCGTTCCAGTGTTCATTCTGCAATACTTTTCATGAAATTGCATCATTACGTAGTACACACATATTTATACGGATATATGTAGACCCTTGAACGAAACAATGACGTATTTACATTTCTCGGAACATATTTGACCTATGTTGTACTGAATATAGGCAGACATTTATTCTATGAAAAGTAATAATATCGTTGTTTAAAAATCATTCGATTCATTTAATCAATATTTGACACATAAAGAATGTGGAGACCTATTTTGTAATTATTAACTTTATTGCGTTAATTCATTCAGTCTGTCCTTTGGTATTAGATCATCAGGCGCACACCTATGTATATTATTTCTATTTAGCGTAGGATAAACCCGATTTTAAGGTTTTTTCATGGTCTCGCAACGTTTGTTGTTTCACTCACTGGATCTGTCGGTTTCAATCCACCTTCATCTTGCCTTTTCTAAGCCGCATAATGAGTCAAGAGCACCTACGCAACACGTTTTTCTGTCATAAATATATAAATCGTATATATACAAAGATAATTGTTTTTTTACAACTATTATCATTTATCGTTTGGTGACAACGATGTTATGTAACAATGTTCGATTGATGACACAATTTTACATACGATAATTTGTCATTTTTTCAACAAGTCCGGTTTGGAATACAAACAATAGTTAAGTATAATTTACAGATTGATTGGTTATTAGATATTACGTTCAGATATTTGCAATTATAATTAGAAGACGTTTAGGCAAACCATTAACAAATATGTTATAAAAAGAAGCATATAGAACGTAGCTTTTATTTGTTATTCAGAAAACTTATTCAAGAAAAAGAATTATGAACTTCTCAAATTTTCAATTCAGTGCATAGAAAAAAAGTACAACATATAGGAGGGCGGTGACTTTTCAATGAAATACCTAATTTAGGCTAAAATATTAATATGTATATTAAAAAACTAGTTTCATAAGGACACGAGTTCAGTTTAGAAAACGAGTTTTCTAAAGAACTAGTGCGACAAAGGGCCCTTATGAAACGAGTTTTTAATACCTACTATTTTTCCTATTTTGCATTTTTTACATTCATAAATTGAAATTATTTAATTCAGAGATTCAGAAAGTTCAGAGTTTTATTCTTGTATAAAGTATGCAGTTGGTCACATTGATACTTGACATTTTCAAATTTAAATCTTACTATCCGCGAAATATTATTTATGAATTTTCGTTAATATTACTTAATAATAAATAATATATTTTCCTGGCATAACTCCTTTGAACCAGTCGATTCAGTGCTTCAAAGTCGGGCAGTATAGGACAGGTCATCTAGAGCCAGCTGGTTTCCAAGATACAGAGAGGCGTCGAAATCGAACATCATAATTCTGCGAAATTTTTGCGATTTTGAAAAATTTTCAATCTCGAATTTCTACTCAAAATCTACCCTATGGTTTTCGGGGGCGCTAAAGAAGACTCTGAACGATTTTCCGCTGAAAATTGGCGATTTCGTTTTTTGTACTTTTGACCCGTCGACACTTTCTCGTAAATATCTCGAGAACCAAAGCAGATAGCGAACTCTAGTTTGATTTATCATAATCAGCGGGTCCGATTACATATAGGGTTGGCATCAAAACAGGAAAAATCTACACTCGCCATTTTTGTAATTTTTAAATTTCATCGCCTGAGGTTAAAAAAAATCGCGAAAATTTCAAAACGCCATAACTCCCTCATTTCTCATCCGATCGCCGCGAATTTTGCGCCAAATTAAAGATCTCGTCATGAGGATTAAAACGAGTATACAAATATACTCGTTTTAATCCAGTTAATACGAGGGAAAGTCATTAAATAAGTCACAAACTGCTGTAGGAAAGCTGAAAATAGGAGTGAGTTGTTTCCCTATTTGTCAATAGGTGTCACCACAATCCAGCTTTATAATTCTCAAGTGACAGTTGGTGTGCGCGAACACAGGCAGTGTTAAAATGGCGACCGTGCTCGAAGATTGTACTGTGGAAGAGCAACGTGCATTGTGCGTTTTTTCTGGGCAAAAGGACTTTCTGTAAAAGATATTCATAAGGAAATGTCTCCTGTTTACGGTGAAAAGTGTTTGTTGCGTAAAGCCGTATATAACTGGGTCGAGAAATTCTCTCAAGGACGCTCAAAAGTTGTTGACGATCAGCGAAGTGGCCGCCCCGTTCAGATTTTGACAGACACTTCGACGGGTGGAAGAGATTATTCGAACTGACAGGCGGGTAACAATAGACAGTATATCAACTGCAATAGGGTGTTCTCATGGTTTAGCCTACGAACTGATGCACGATCGTTTGAATTTCCGAAAAGTTTGCGCACTGTAGGCACCTAGACAACTGACCGAGGAACACAGAAGAATTCGAATGGGCTTGTCCTTGGAACACCTCTCTCGATACACAGTGGAAGGGGAGAACATGCTTAACAGGATTGTTACTGGTGATGAGTCATGGGTGCACCACTACCAACCCGAAACAAAGCGTGCTTCAATGCAATGGAAACATCCTTCTTCGCCGTCAACAAAGAAATTTAAGGTTGTGCCCTCAGCTGGTAAGGTTATGCTTACCGTGTTCTGGGATTCTTAGGGAGTGCTCCTAGTCCATTTCCAGAACAAAAAAGAGAACGTGAGTGCTGAATCATTCTGTAGAGTTTTGTTGTTGCTTCGGGATGCAATTCGACGAAAACGTCCAGGCCTACTGACGAGAGGAATATTGCTGCATCACGATAATGCCAGGCCCCATTCGGCCCACTTGACCCAGGCGAGAATTGCGCAATTAGGGTGGGAACTTCTTGAACATCCGGATTACAGTCCCGACCTGGCCCCAAGCGACTATCATCTGTTCGGTCCACTCAAAAAGCATCTTGGCGGCAAACATTTCGAGGGTGACAACGATGTTCAACAAGAGGTACGCACGTGGTTCAGATGCCAGCCCAAACACTTTTATGCAGCAGGCATTGGGGCATTGATAAAGCGATGGGATAAGTGTATTAATGTAGATGGAGACTTTGATGAAAAATAAAACTTGTTTTTGGCTAACTATTTCTCTAATTATTTTTATAATACCTTTTTGTGTCCTAATTACTGACTTTCCCTCGTATAAACATGAGTGACAGAAACTAATATATCTTGTTGTCAATTGTATTTAATATACTTTATTTGGGGAGCATTTTTCTTTTTTGCATATATAATTCTGTCAAATGTACTTAAGCTTTTAAAATCAAATGACAGCAATAAGATATTTACATCTTTCTTCGTACAACGCCAACATTGAAAAATGAAAAAAGGCTTATTGAAATGAAGCTCATTTTGATACTGTTTTGGGTGTCATAATGAATTCTTTACGAACGCAAAATGGAAAAATTATATTTTAATTTTCGATATAATCCTCTTGCAAGTCTACGCATTTCCAACGAGTTTCCAATTTTTTTCAAACCATCCAAAAAGTAATCGTTTGGGTAACTATGCAAAATATGCATTTGTATCGGATATCACCTCTTCATTTATCTGAAATCTTTTTCAATAAAGCTATTCTTTTAAATTTTGAAATAAAAATAAATCAGTGGGAACCACATTCGGCGAACATGAGAGATGAGGCAGCATTCGCAGTTCAGCTCGACATTTTTGTTGTAGCAACAGCGGACCGATGAGAAGACGCATTATTGTGATGGAACAACACCCTTTCTCTCAACAAATGCTATCAGTCTCTCTTCAGTTCTACATCAAAACATGTCAGCAGATCAGCATAATATTGGGTAGTTAGTCAATATAGATTACGCCTTTGCAATCCTAAAATTAGTGACCGCATTCTTATTGATCTAAAAAAAACTTGTTTTTGCTTTATTTGGCGCACGTTCTATCGACGATCGCTGCTTACAAGGCCATGGACTTTATTAACAATTTCTGAAATAGTTATAGTAAATGACGGTGCAGGATGTTCTGCATCGCCCGTGCCTATATGGCCACTTTTAAAAGCAGAAAACCACTTATAAGCCAATCCATAGCACGGAGCATATTCACGATAATATTTACGTAATTTTTCTTCGGTTGCTTTAATTATTTTTCCATGCAAAGATAATGTTTAATTAACACTTGCCATTCTTTTTTATCCATATTTACACAACAACGAAAATAGTTTCCTTTAAATGAGTATAAAACACAACCTATGTGTCAGATTTGTTTGAAATTTTGACAATAGACATCAGAAACGTGTCGGAAGTCACCAACATAATCACCGTAGTGAAAGTATTGCCAATTTTTAAAAAATCAAACCGCCTTCATACTATACGGTCAAAAAAAACGAATTGTCCAGTAAATTAGATTTTTAAGCGAAATTTTGTACAGACGTTTACTGCGTTGAGTATAATAAATAACTAAATTTCTATTGAAAAATTCGTAACCTTTAAAGAGAAAATTCAATTTTCTGCTCTACGATATCGAATACATTCTCATGTGAAAACCCATTACAAGCTTCTTTAAAGGGCATCACTAGCTGCTGCGAGTTCATTGTAGGGTTATGAAACATACCAACTTTTCGACCTATTATATCCCAGGCATGTTTTATGAGCGATAGGTCTGGCGGCTGGTCAATTCAAAATATTTATATTGGCCCCTTAAAGGAATCGTAATGTAACAGTTGGACATTAGGACGGGCTTTTTTTGCTGAAAGGCGGCATTATTTCGCCATTGGAGATATGGTAAAGCGAATAGTTCCAGAACTTCGTAAATACACCTTTGAGCATTTAAATGTTTTTTTTTTTTGCAGAGATAGACAATCGAATAACAATGCGGAATGTACAGTGAAATCTCTCTAAAGCGGACACAATTTTTGATATTTTCCATTTGCATTGTAACAAGCCTATACATATAAATAAAAGCCTATAAAATATAAAATCTAATAAATAAAAGTAATTTTTTTATTGGATTTGAATAGTTTTCTTCATAATCCTCTTTTTCTTCTTTGTCGGAGTTTGTTCTGTTTTTGTTAATGGAAGTTCCGGAATTTATATCTTCATACAATGGTATTTTTAATAATATAAAATATTATTAAAAATCTGGTGTGAAGAACACAAATACAGGTTCACTATTAATATTTTTGTGAACGTGTCCGAACATATCCCTCCCCAGAGACGTAAATACGTATTTCGCCTTTCTACAGGCTCATCGGTACGCCCCTGCTGGAGAAAGGATATCTTCAGACACATTCACAAAAAAGAACCACATCGCCACATCACAGAAATTATCCAGACCGTGCGTAGAAGTAAATTCAGCGCTGCCTGTTGTCAGACAGCCGAAGTACCTCGCCCCGTCCACATAACCAATGTGAAATAACGACGCTCTTCCAAAGGTGGCACAGCCATCTCTCTAGAAGCTGCATTTTGTTTGTGTCTTCACTCATACTACGGACTAACCGCATGTGTAATGTATCAGAATAATTGAAACATACATGAGTAGGTAGCGCTGAATTTACTTCTACGCTCTCGGTCTGGATAATTTCTGTGATGTGGCGATGTGGTTCTGTTTTGTGAATGTGTCTGAAGATATCCTTTCTCTAGCAGAGGCGTACCGATGAGCCTGTAGAAAGGCGAAATACGTATCTACGTCTCTGGGGAGGGATATGTTCGGACACGTTCACAAACATATTAATAGTGAACCTGTATTTGTGTTCTTCACACCAGATTTTTAATAATATTTTATATTATTAAAAATACCTTTGTATTATCAAAACTGGTGGGGTCACCTACTCATGTATGTTTCAATTATTCTGATACATTATATCGTCATCTTCAATTATGAGTCCAGAGTTAGCGTCCACATAAAATCTTCAACACTAGTTCTGTTTAAGCAAGCTGTAAAAAAAATTATAATAGTAGATATATTTCTGAATCAAAATCTTTGTCACTGTCGTCATTGGTACTGCATCTAAATCCTACTTTTCGAAAGTGATTTTACAGTTTGCCATACTTTATCAATATATAGCATCCGATAAGCCAACATAGTCCATAATTCTGGCATTATCGTTATTTACTTCATATAAAATGTGCTTTATTATAAAAGATCTGTACCAACTTATAAAGTTTTTTTTTATGATACCCTGGTCTAATGGTTGACTAACAGCAGTTGCACATGGTGCAAGAAACGTGACTTGTATGTTTTCCAACTCCAATTCCCGTGAACGACAAGCAGCATTGTCCATAAAGAGCAAAATCTTTCTACTTTGAATACCAATTTTTCTATCCAACTGAAACATCCAATATAAAAATACAGCCGTTGTCACCCATGCCTTCTTATTTGATCGCCATGTAATAGGTAATTTTTCTAGATTAACATTCTTCAATGATCTGGGACGGACTGACTTACCTATAACGAGTAATTTTTCTTTTTCCGCGGCCATATTGACACAGTGTAAAATTGTTAGTTGTTCTTTGGACATTTTTCATTTTTTAAACCAAATGTCTTGCTTGGTAACGCACGATAAAATAGTCCCGTTTCATCTACGTTGTAAATGTCTTTAGCATCATACTTTTTCAGTCTTTTAAGATATTCCGTAACTTCTTCAATGTTTATGTCTGCATCTACACCAGAGATTGTTTTAAACTTGATATTATGACGTCTTTTGAAATGTTGCTACTAACTATTTGACTCACATTTTTGCAATTTAATTGTTGCGTAATTTCTTTTTCTTTCGAACGCACTATTGTTCCTGACAGAGAAACACCTCTGTTACGAACTTTAGCAAACCACTCATAACATTCTCTATCGATCCTACTTCTTTCTTCGTGTAAAAAGTTCCTTTTCTGATGGATATTAGCATTCGAACACAATATTTTTCGTAACACATTTTATTTTTTATTATATTTGCCGCTTGTGTTTAAACAATTTTGAAGCTTTGAGCCAAATTAAGTACGCTTCGCTTTTATTTTTCGTTAATATTAATTAAATCAATCAGTACATAGTTGTTGATACTACAATACATAGCTCACAGATCCCGAAATAAAGCAGCCTTACACATACATAGTCACATAACTAAGGGATTCCCTGGTCAACTCGATATCGTCTCTCCGCTAGGGCTGGGCGATACCGACGTTTTCGGTATTGGGTAGCGATACCGATCGAGGTATCGATACTTAGCGATGTATCGGGTCTGTGCACGGTATCGATTCTGAGTACTGGAATCGGTAAAGTATCGATAGGTATCGATGCTTTTGAATCGATACTTTGGAATCGATACCTTGAATCGATACCCTGGAATCGATACCTTGATTCGATACCTAGGAATCAGTATTCATAACCCGTTTTCAAGTATCGATTGTTTGATACCAATTTCAAGAGATATAAAATTAATTTACCGATTCTACCATATCTACGGTATGAAATTTGCAATATTGTGATATTTTGCTTTTTTTTCTTGTAATAATTATAGTTATGCTTATGTTATAATATAGATTCAATAACAGCCTTTTAAATATATACTATATAATATATATAATGCATAAATACTTAAAAATTCTTTACTTAAAAAGTTATTACATCCTTTATGTACATTTAAAGAAATGCACAAAGGTAAGCTACCTGATACATCGCTAAGTATCAATACTAAGCGAACTGGAATCGGTAAAGTATCGATAGTTATCGATGCTTTGGAATCGATACTTTGGAATCGATACCTTGGAATCGATACCTTGATTCGATACGTAGGACGTATTTTCATAACCAGTTTTCTAGGTATTAATTGTTTGATATCAGTTTCAAAAGATATAAAATTAATTTACCGATTCTACCATATTTACGCTATAAAATTTGCAATATCGCGATATTTTTTTGTTTTTGTAATAATTATAGTTATTAGGTCATAATATGCATATTTGCCACGCATAATATAAAATTCAACATCCTTTCAAATATATACTGTATAATATATAATATATATAATGCATACATACCTAAAAATTATTTACTTAAAAAGTTATTGCATGCTTTAAAAAATGCACAAAGGTAAGCTACCCGATACATCGCTAAGTATCGATACTTAGCGAGTACTGGAATTGGTAACGTATCGATTGGTATCAATGTTTTGGAATCGATACTTTGGAGTCGATACCTTAGAATCGATACCTTCGTTATCTGAGGTATAGGGGAATCAATACCAGTTATGGTATTGGGTATTGGACGATGTATCGATACTTTGCCCAGACATACTGTCCGCACAAGGGAGATATATATATATATATATATATATATATATATATATATATCGCTAAGAAATAAGTAATTAAACTTCTAGTTTCAAAAATTCTTTTATTGTCAATACCACTACAATATTGTTTCGCCATGCAATGGCTTCATCAGGTGGATGAAATACAGTATTTCATCCACCTGATGAGCCATTGTATGGCGAAACAATATTGTAGTGGTATTTACAATAAAAGAATTTTTGAAACTAGAAGTTTAATTACTTATTTCTTAGCGTTATAATGAAGTTTCAACAAGTATCTCCTTGGTCAATTAACTATATATGTATATATATATATATATATATATATATTTGAAACCTATCTAAATATTCTGTCTGTGTCCGGTCAAGAGAATGGCTGCTTAAGAGAGAACTTTTTATTAGGAAATGAAGTCGTGTACATCGGTTCTATAAAAAATGTTCGTCGAGTCTAAGAGGCTGTCCGTTTCAGAGAGATTTCACTGTATATCGTCGCATTCCTTCATTTGGGTTGATTTCTTATTGTGCAAGACTAACGGAAGAGGATTTGGAGTGACGAAAAAATGATGAAATTCGCATTTTATGTGTCTCATAACACAGTTCATAAAAATGCGCTGACTCCAGTAGCTCGGTCATCTTGAAAGATTAGAAGACGACAGACTGATTAAAAATAGAGAATGAAAAGAAGCAGAACGGAAGAGAATGTAGGGTAGATCAAGGAAAAAATGGAGAGATGCTATTATTCAGGAAGAAGTGGAACCTTACTAAGCAATCATCCTGTAAATGATTTAACAGGACTATATATATGTATATTATAATGCTCGTTGATCTAAATTGTGTTTACCTACTTCATTTGTTTCTCAAGGAAGTAACCTCATTGACACAAATGACTTATACATGTTAAGGCTTCTCTTCTATGGATACTGTGGCTATACTTGATGATACATACTGCTATGAATAGTGGGTTGAAGATTTGTTACACCACCATCCACAACAAGTTTTCCCAACTAGGTTTTCTCAGCCGGTGAATCTTCAAATCTGAGACCTCTAACTTCTCGGGTTCCACTTAGGAAAAACGTGTCTAAAATATATAGTTGAGCGCCAGTGTTCACAAAAATTTATTTACTTATTTTATATAAAATTGATTCCAAACTAATTTCTCTTTAAATTTCTTTTAAATATATTCTTTTATATATATATATATATATATATAGGTATAATATACTTAGCAAAATTGGAGTGAGTAAATAAAACAAATGCAGGTTAAAAAGTGAAATAAAAATATAATTATATTAAATACAAAAATAAAAAAAATAAGAAAATATATCATCACAAAGTATAAAGATGTGATATCATTTAACAAAGATACTTGAGGTAAAAACATTCATTGAAAATTGACCGCTAAATGAATGGAAAACATCCTTGTTAATGATTCCGAGCAAAACTTATCTAAAAATAATCAAGTTTACTATTAAATTCTCCCCCAGAAAACCACACTGTATATTCAGATTCTGAACCACGAACAAAACTACGCAAGTGAATGTCATGCACAAATAACCCTGATACCACTCGAACAAACTTTTTATTTATAATTTTAGACAAAGAATTGTTAATACTAAACTGTATTATCTATATGCCTAATAATTAAATCTCTTAACTACAAGAAGATTAATAAAATGGAAATATTATTTTTAATAATTATGACGTCATAAAATTTTAATTCTACTTACAAGATTTAATGGAGACTTTTACGAAGAAGGTGCTTAATCAAAATTAATCATCAAATACAACGAGAATTTAAATCTTTAAATGTCGGGACTTTAATATCAATATAACATCAACTATTAACACTTTAAAAAATACAAAACCCGAAACTAATTAAATATATATTTAATATATATTTTCTCGAAGCAAGCAACCTTCTCGTTTAAAAGCTAGTATTCGTCTCCCCGTTCAACTCCGGCCTCTCTATCAAAATTCACACCGGATAACCGGTTTTCCCTCTAGTTACACCCCGCAAAATGACAAATATTCAATGCAAAATTTATAAACATTTTCAATATACAGTCCTATCACAAATAAATGTTTTATTTTTAAATTAAATTATTTTTAAATAAAAATCCATAGCAATATGTTAGTTGCAAATCTAGTGTATTTAGAGAAAATTTAATATATTTCAAATATACTGTGTTTTGAACTTCTGTTAGCGATCATCTTATGTTTTTATTTTGACGATTACCAGTCGAAATATCTGATCCGAAATGTAAAAAATTGTATGACGGGAGGGAGGGGAGCACTTTTTTTTTGTAGAAGAAAAATTAAATAAATCCCTTCACTATCTATGTTTTTATTCAGTAATGTACGCATACATCTAAACACATAAGATTAATATATTTTTATAAATAGCATGGACATGTCCTTGGCCGCTTTAAAATAATAGTCTCATTAAGTAACTCAATGAACTTTCAATCAAAGACTATTATGGTTAAAACGACATTTATTGTATTGTCCATTTAAATATTTATAACTAATAATAACATCGTATATATATCTTTATACGTATTGTTAATTCAGATTATAATATACGTATATTTATTTTTTAGATCACGTTGCATTTATATTACTTGGAAGGAATAAAAAATAAGCAAATAAGTTGACTTTATTTACTACATAAACCATTGCATTAAACTAGAAAGTTCTAAAAAGCTTTCAGGGGATCTTGAAAAGTCATTAATAATGCATATAAACGCATGGGTCATTACTAATTCTTATCACAGAATTTAAGAAACTGGAATACTTTTATTATTATTAATATATTCAAGATGATTAAACCAGTAAACCAGTGAATAATATAGGAGGGGCAGATAGAATGTGAGATTTATGCTTTCTAACCATAAAAGAAGCAATGACTTATAGAGTATTATTTTTCGGTTATTCTATTTTTTCCTTTATTTATTAGAAATAAATTAACATGTGCTTCTTCATTCCGCAAAAATATGACGTAATAATTTATGTAGAGATGCTTGCAAAACAGTGGTGCAACCCTTATGGGCATAATACACAGGTTTTATTTATGTGAACAGATTTGCCGTGATGTACAGCATATTCAGATTGTCACTAATAGGCTTCATAGGTTACACATGAATATGTCAATTTACAGCATTGCTTTAAAGACAAGTCAAAATTGACAGGAGAGTTTTTTTTTATTAAAGAAAATGAAAATTTTTCTTTATCAATATAAATAAATTCCTAAACTGATAACATAAATAATAATTAAAGCTAGGATATTTTGCTTTAATATAGTGCCACGCATCGTGTATGTAACTATTGTCGAGATACGGTGCTTTCACCGTGCCTCGCACAAGATTAACGCAAAAGATACCCATATCTAATATAATAAGTATAATACACTAGCAGTATTAACAAAGGTAAAAATTATTGAAAATTTTAATTTCAATACTTTGCTATTCCCCCATCTTTAATAATTACTTCATTCAATCTTCTACGAATTAAATTGATTAAATTTATTGTTAAATTTTGATCGGCGACTAGTTGCTCCCACGTTTCCTTAATATTTTACAATAGCTTTGCAACAGTTTCAGGATGAAAATTTCTTCTATTCATTTTCTTCGTTATGAAACCCCATACATTTTCTTTTGGATTCAGATCAGGACTATTATTTGGCCAGTTTAATACTTCGATATTACGATTTTTAATCCATTCACTTACGATATTAGTTGTATGGACTGGACAGTTATCATGTTGAAAAATAAAATTATTTTCTGGGAATAATTCAGAAACTGATGGGAGCATTATATTTTCAAGTATATCAAGATAAGTTGCAGAATTGAATCTTCTATCTATATGCCAGCAAACACCAAGGCCAGGAAAAGCGTCCTGTCCGTTTTGTCGTGACGATGTAATGCTGATCATATCGGGAACATGGAGGTTTGCCTACACGAAAATGACCATTGTAAGTGGATTGGTAAGTTTTTTCGTCACTAAATGTTACCTTGCTCCAATAGTTTACATCATTGTTAATATTATTTAATGCAAACAGTAATCTCGATTGCTTTTGTTAACTTAAGCAACAATTTGGTTATCGCGCTATAATTTTTTAATTCTGAATTGCTTATTCTTCGATTGGATGCAGGAAAATTTAAGTGAGCGATGGCACATCTTAGCGAATCGAAAGGATGCTTTCTGATATAATTCAAAGGTAGACTGTCTTCCACTATACCGCTAGCTGATAGACGACCTGAACCAATTTTTTGTGTCATTGTGCCACTATCCTCCCAATGTTTTTTTTAAATTTAAATACGGTATTTTTGTTTAAATTTAAATTTCGAGCAATTGCTCGAATTGACCAACCACTTTTCAAATTGGTAATAATCCTAGTCTTCAATATCGTATCTAATTGACCTGTCAGATAATCTAATTGACCTCTTGTACTATAACTATGCTTGAGTTCATATTTAGCAAAAAAAATCAGAATAATGCGTTTTGACAAACAATGCGCACTGTAAAATGTATACCGCGGGTAGGGCAAGTATTTTTTTTATCCCAAAAAGTGTTCCTACAAGTATCCCGTGGGTTGATATTAAATATAGCTCTAATACATGCCTTTTGAATTACGAAAATTCGTCCCACATCAACTGAATTTCCCCAAAAGATAACACCATATGCAAGTCTAGAATGCACATAGGCATAATATGCACTCACTGCGGCATCAGCACTAACACTACGCGAAACCACTCCCAGAGCGTAACAAAAACCAATCAATTTAACTGCCAGCCGTTCGATGTACGCCTTCCATGATAGTTGGGAATCCAAGGTCCATCCCAAGAAGTCGACCTCCTCGCCAAAGGCAAGTTGCACATCCCTGTATCCGATATCAATTTCCATTCTTTTGACACCAAATCTTATTAAATTCGTTTTACATACGTTCATTTTTAAATTGTTCCGTGTAAACCAATCCTCAAAGCATGGCAAGAGCGTCGTTAACAATTCAGCAGCATTTTCTTCTGTTTTTACTTTTACTACTGATGAAGAGTCATCCACAAATTGTATAGTTGGGCATGCAGCTACTGCTGGCAGGTCATTTACATATAAAAGGAACTATAATTGACCTAAAACTGATCCCTGTGGCACGCCATATTGAACATTGTCCCATTCATGGATTGCCTCATATGATGGACATTGATCGCCAAGTGTGTCAAGCATATCTTCGTAAATTTCCTTACTACTTAATTAATAATAATAATTAAGATTTTTCAATGACACTTTTAAAATGTCTTTATTTCTTGCCATTATAACAAGATTTTGTTTTGTTCAATAGTCATAAAGCGCATTCATACAAAGTGTAGGTAATAAGAATGAACTAGTCGTTACCTATCGACGAAGATACTTGTAGAAGCTACATTTTAAACAAGCAATGTTTTGAAATATGCTACAGCGGAAGTATAAATAATCTCTCACATATTTAATGAATTTTTAATGAGAGAAACTATACTAATATACTGGAAAATTTCTTATATCAATTCGATCTACAAAAAAAGAAACAGAAATATTTACTAGAGCAGATGTGACCTAACCTTGCATGATCACATTATAAATTAAATATAGAGAGAATTGTATTTATACTATCATTAGATAGAATACATGAAAAGCAATTAAAACGCTAGGGCAACACAAAGAAATAGGCGAAGATGACCTTGAAAGACATGAATAAATGACATCAAATTTGAAATGGAGGGATAGGAGGAGTTTACAACAAGGAGATTGAAATGATAAGAATTTATATAAAGAAGAATTTGGATATAAGGAAACGAACAGGATCAGTCTGATAATAACGGGTGATCAAATAGGAGCTATATATTTTTATTTTGTAATAAAGATAAAACAGTATAAGATATCAATATGTTTTCTTTATTTTAGACATTGGTTCATGACATTTTTATTTAAAAATGATTTCATGTAAATCACCGCCTTTGGAATTTCTTAAAAATTCCAATCTGGAACACCAATTTTCGGTCACTTTTTCGCATAAATCTGCACTTATTTCAGCAATTACACGAATAATGTTGGTTTTTAGGTCATTGAGTGTTTGTGGTTTATTGGACCAATGATTTAACATAAACCCAAAGAAAAACGTCCAATGGAGTTATATCGCATGATATTGGTGGCCACGACACATCGGAGTGTCTGGAGATTACGCGGTCATTAAACTTTTCTCTCAATAAATTGATTGTGTTATGAGATGTATGGCATGTTGCGCCATCCTGTTGGGACCACATATTGTTGAAGTCGAAATCATCTAATTCATGCCACAACACATCTGTAATCATGTGTATGGAACGTTCTCCATTGACAGTGACTGCAATGCCATTTTAATTTTCAAAAAATATGGTCCAATTACACCTCCAGACCATAAACCACACCAAACTGTTAATTTTTGTGGATGTAAATGTGTTTCATGAATAGCATGTGGGCCCTCTTCACTTCAAATGTAACAATTGTGCTAATACACGAAACAATTTAACCATAAGTGAGCTTCATTGCTGAATATGATCTTTCGATAAAATAAGGGATTTGTTTCGAGTTACTGTAAAGCGCAATCTGCTAAATTTCTACGCAATAAATACTGATTTGGTTCTTGTGTCAACTGAAATTTATACGGCTTGAAATGCAAATCCTTAAGAAGAATATTCCATGTGGTGCCATAAGAAAATCCAAGTTCTCGAGAACGACATCTAATTGATTGTTCTCGATGTTCGTTCACAGCATCGATACTTTCTGCAGTACGTTTACATTTTTGACGGGTTGGATTCTTAATATCACAAACACTACCATTTGCCTCCAATTTTTTAATAACATTACGAATAGTAAGCTCTGTAGGTCGATTATGTTGACCATAAATTCGACGTAATGCGCGAAACGTAGCCCGAACAGATTAATTATTTTTGTAATAAGTTTTAGCAATTTCTAAACACTGTGCAACTGTGTATCTTTTCATGTTGATTTGACAATCAATACTGAACACAAATGTCAATTTTGAAGGTAATTTGAACAAAATTGGCCGCTATAACGTTTATAAAATATATAACACTTATTTGATAACCCTTTAGATACAAAAGAAGCTGCCAGAATGCATAGCGAAATATATATAACTACAACAAAAGCAAGAAACCTGGTAGAAGCTGATATTGTTACAAACATTATCCGCCATAGCTTATAAAATTCGACGTGATATTGTATTACGTGTATTATGTATTATACATTGTATGGATCCATTCGAATATCTTTAATATAGCTACTTAGATTTGAACAAGACTTTCTACAATTATTTAAATGTAAATCGGAAATTCGATGATTATATTTATATGCGATTAGACTTCCAGTTTATCCGGAAACGATGTTAACTTCCTTATTCGAAGCACCCGGTATATTTTTAAAAATGTCAATAGTGTTTTGAGCGAAAACAAAAGGAATCAGTGTCATTAACATCTGTACCACTTTTCTAGCCTATCAATAACATCAAGCGTTTCTGTTTTACATTGTTACTAGCGACGAGAAATGGTGCCTGCATGTTAACATCAAGAACAGAAAAGAATGGCTTAGCCTTAACAAAAAGGCAATTCCCCGAGCAAGAGCTGATCCTATCCGCATAAATTGGTGTACAGGCTGATTCATTTTCGGCCCTCACCATGGGGATCTCTCTTATTATTGGAGATAGAGTATAGGTTTAAATTTGGCAAAGTTGTTAAATTTTGTGTTTGTTATAAATCCGTAAAGAAAATAGACCTGTGACAAATGACCTTCGTTATTAAAAAAAAAAAACGCGAAAGCCCCATTTTCTTCTTTTACCTGTAGCACCGACATTTGGCCTTGTAGAGAAAAAATAAAAACAAATCCTTGTGGCCATTTCTAAACCTCTATCCAGTGGTGTACTCTAAATTTTTATACGACGTTTCGTTTCTTTCTGGCCATCATCAACTATCTAATTTCTTATAGGCACCATATTGAATTTAGACATCTTCAGAAAGAGTTTTTTTTTATGATTTCAACCATGTACCACATGCTTACTATAGTTTTTGACATTAGGTTTTATTTGAGAGAATAAATTATAAGATTAAATAAGGTAGCCATGGAATTTCAATCTGTCAAACATTTCATTTATTGTTCATTAATAATACAATAATGTCATACACTAACGAAGAGAAACGAGATATGATAAGTATCTTTTATTCTTCGAAACGAAATTCAACAGTAGCGAGTACAGGATAATGAAAACATTAATAAAAATACATAGAAAAGTAAACAATAAACAATTACAGTAAATATTCAATTATCTGGCCATCTTCGGTAATGCACAATTGGGCACGCCTTCTAGCATTTTGTACTGCCCTTTGTATAGTTCTTCTAGGAACTGCATCGAAGGCATTCTGAAGTCTGTCTCGTAATTCTTCAATGTTTTGTGGCGCATCTACTTTATAAATATTATTTTTAACTTATCCCCATAAAAAAAAATCTAGCGGACTTAAATCAGGTGATCTCGCAGGCCATTCAACAACTCCCCTATTTCCAATCCAACGGTTTGCAAACTCTTGATTTAAGAAACTTCTAACACCAGCTGCATTGTGTGCTGGTGCGCCATCTTGTTGCCACCATAAATATTGTAATTTATTTAATGGGATATTGTCGTCAAGATAGTCAGATACGTATGTACGTAAAATGTTTAAATATCTTTCTCCATTTAAATGTTCTTCATACATAACTGGTCCTAAGAGACGATTTGCCAAAATACCCATCCAAACGTTAATTCCAAAACGATGTTGTGGTCTTCTAGCCCTATTTTGTACTGCCCAATAGTGCTCCGTATTTCTGTTGAAAATTCCAGAATTTGTAAATTTTGTTTCATCTGACCAGATGATTTTGCTTAAAAAATTTTCGTCATTTTCTATCCTTCCCATCAACCAATTACAATATTCTAGCCTTCTCAAATTATCTCTAGGCAGTAAAGAGTGACTAACATGGATCCTGTATGGTTTAAACCTACTTTTATCTAAAGTTCTCCAAACTCTGGACTGGCACAAATTTAATTCTGACGCTACTTCGCGTGTAGAAATTGATGGATTATTATTTATCTATAAAAATACAAGATTAACATGAAATTTGAAAACACGCTTTTAATTTACCATTTGTAAAATATCTTGTCGATTTTCATTTAAATTCCTGTTGTCTTGACCATTACGCGGCTTAGTAAACGATCCATTCTCGACCAAATTTCTGTCGAGATCTAGAAAAATGGTACGATGAGGCTGTTGTCGTTCTGGATATAATTGTAGATATCTTGTACTCGCTACTGTTGAATTTCGGTTCGAAGAATAAAAAATACTTATCATATCTCGTTTCTCTTCGTTAGTGTATGATATTTTTGTATTATTAATGAACAATAAATGAAATGTTTGACAGATTGAAATTCCATGGCTACCTTATTTAATCTTATAATTTATTCTTTCAAATAAAACCTAATGTCAAAAACTTTAGTCAGCATGTGGTACATGGTTGAAATCAGAAAGAAAACTCTTTCTGAAGATGTCTAAATCCAATATGGCGCCACTGGATAGAGGTTTAGAAATGGCCACAAGGATGTGTTTTTATATTTTCTCTACAAGGCCAAATGTCGGTGCTACAGGTAAAAGAAGAAAATGGGGTTTACGCGTTTTTTTTTTTAAATAACGAAGGTCATTTGTCACAGGTCTATTTTCTTTACGAATTTATAACAAACACAAAATTTAACAACTTTGCCAAATTTAAACCTATACTTTATCTCCAATAATAAGCGAGATCCCCATGGTGAGGGCCGAAAATAAATCAGCCTGTATATTGGTGTGGGATGAAGAAGGTATCATTTACTATACATGCTTCATAACTATTACTGCTGTCAAAAACTTCATTAGCTTGCGTCCGCAATTTACGAAAAAAGAACGGAGAAACATCATTAAGTTATTTTTCAGCACGATAACGATTGACTTCATATAGCTAACGTTATAAAAGCGCTTGCTCAAGAACTCGGTTAGGAGGTCATTCCACATTCGCCTTATTCTCCTAATTTTGCTCCGTCAGATTTTCATGCTCTTTGATAAATAACCTTTAATGAACCCCCTTTAATATCGATGTCGAGCTAAAATTGGCTTCGATGAACTCTTTTTTATTATTTGGAGTGGTTCGAATAACAGCGCCTCAGAAGAAGATGCGGGAGAACTCATTGAAATGCCGAGCAATTGAAGATTATTCTAAGTAACCATTGGTTTATTCATACAATCCCTCCCTTTGTTTTGGAAAATTTTGTGCTATATCCGACGTCAATGCACCAAAAATGTTGTATTTTTGTGTATAACTTTTACATCCGACGTTGAATTGTGATTGCGTTTTATTTTTGTGAATTAAAACAAACTGGGCATTTTGATATTTTATTATGATCTTCTTTTCTAATGCAATCCGAACCCCGTAAACACGATTTGTGTCTTTTGGTTGACCGTATTTGACTGTTTTTCGATAACATCATTGTTTTTGAAACACATGCACAAATGTTTATATCAAACGATGTTCCTTCAAATAACACAAATATGTATAAAACATATTTGTATCTGTACACGTGGACGTACACCACGTATTTAACCTATGTTCACTTCAACCGCAGACACATGCGTTTCAATTTTAATTGATTTCATCGGTGTGGGTTTGCCAAATGACGTCCAAAGGTTCGCTCTTCGCAAGTAATGACAATTTGATCCTATCAGGCGACAAAAGATGTCTCGTGACATCTGACGGACAAAAGAGACTTGGTGATGAAAGTGGTTTCCTCTCGAATGGCTATGTCACTATAAAGGAGGGAAAAAACACATATAACATATTTTTTTATGTTCCTTCAGTTTTGTACGACATATAAAATATCTGCGAATACATATAACAATATATTTCAATATATATGATTAAGAAAACTGATTTAATATTCATAGAAAATACGCTACTAGTAATAGTTCTTGCATACCACATTAATATTTTTTAATTCTAATTCAAATTATTAATATTTAATACACTTTTAAAAGTATAGATTGTTTTGTATATTCGTTAACTATTTTTAAGAAAATTTTGCAGCATGATACAGCTAACACTAGAAAAGCGACTGTGTAAGAACTATATTTATAACTGTTGTTGCTATTACATATACGTTATATGAAATAGTTGAATTTAGTACACCAACTACAACTTTTACCACGCAGCGTCCTAATATATCGACGGTTTCGTCGGCACTTATTCATAGGTACTGATTTGAAAGATGGCTCCTAATGCGTTCTACTGCTTTCGTGTAGCACCTAAAAACATAATATTTACGCAAGGTGGATTAATCAGGAACATTTCGACGAGTATATTTTATGAGAAATGTCTTGAAGGTGGGATTGTTAAGGTTATTTAATGGACTGTTTGCCGCCATTAAAGTTTCCCAGAGTTGTTCGTTAAAATTGTCAGATTCCAACGGTCTAATTTCTGTGTATGTATTTGCGTGCGATTTCTTGGTATTTTTTAACGATATTTTACAGACTTTGTAATAAATTTTCGGAATCACTGGCAACAAATATTCAAACAGTTTGACCCTTATTAAAACTCGCCATTGTTTCACACTGCCATTGTCGAACTTGTTCCATATCATATCTGAAAAGGTAACTTCAACAGTGTTCTAGATCTAAATAAATGAAAATTAAAAATGTATGCGTAAGTTATTTAAATTTAACGAAATTCACTAGACACAGTGAAAAACAATGAAAAAAAGAAATTAACTCACCGTACTTTATTTATCTTACGAAATATAAACTAATAAATAAAATTTAAATTATAAATTAAATTTAAATTATAAAAACTCCTCACGCTTCTATCTACGCCCATGAAGAAAGGAATTTAACTCTAACATTTAAGTATTTGCGTCACAATTCACCGACAAAAAGCAGATGTGCGGTTAACCTAGTGAATAGTGCTATTCAATAACTGCTTGTTGTACTTAGTGATATTATAGACCATTTATATGGTCCATCGTAATTTCGGCCTAATGCCTCCGGTCTCTAATCATAAATTTTGAGTTCTATAAAGACATTACAAACTTATGCATCAACCTAATAGATACCGATATTTGCACTAGTCCAAGTGGACTAACTTCTTGCATTTGCTTATTTAAATATAATCTCATTGGATAGAATTAAATAGAAATGAAAAAGAAGTTGTCGTTCCTTTTTTGACAAACTTTGTATAACAACGAATTAAAAACTATTAAATTAACTATATAAATAAGGGCTTATAATATTTTATGTTAACACTGAACTTAATTTATGGATCTTTTTGGATAGGATTAAATAAAACCGTATTAAATAGAATTCGATAGAAGAGAGTCAAACTTAAGGTTACTATGGCAACCCCAGCTAGTTTTATAGAAACGACAGGGTCGCTATGTAAATAGCAATATTTTAGTGTATATAATATTGGTAATGTCAAAATACTATCAATGTTTCAATAACAATGGAATTGATTTGTTATGTTTCATTACCAATATTAACAAAAAAAAACGAGTATTAGTAAATTAGAAGAACTAAAGTTCGTTCGTTTATTGTATAATTATCTGTGAACGTTAAATACCGTTTTAAATAACATATGATAGTGATCGATGTTATTTCGAAGAAACGAAAAAGAAATGAATCAACCGGTACTAATTTTATTAGTGGTTTGTTACTCGTCGTAAAGGTGTAAGGTGGAATCAAAGAATCACGAATGGCAAGGTTTTTCTGTATCCCCGTCACTGCTGAATATTTTTCACGTACCATCTAGTAAACAAGGGCTTCGTGTAAGTTATGATAGGAATATATATGTATAAATAGTTGGAGAAACGTCCATGTGAGTTAATCGCGAACGTTGAGCGATCACACATGCCACATTAACATATACCTTTATTTACCTGCATACACATACATATAATACGCGTGGAATAAGACTGTGATCAACATGATAAAAAAGACTGTTTTATTTTGTGCTGCGATTCTCTTGTTGTTAGTGCAATCCTGTAAGTAGTCATTATTATAAAGTGTTAAATGTAAATTATCGATTAACATCGGAGAAGTATATTCTTTCACTGTAACAGATGAATGAATGTTTACAATTTTTATATGCAACGACAATAGTTTCAATCTTATTCTAAATTTCTAAATTCAAAGTGTCTCACGATTTTTATAGATTTTTTTGTGTAGTTTCAACGCATTGTGAGTAAAACGGCTAAGTAACATTTTTGTTAAGAATTGAAAAATTTATTTTTATCTGACATCTTATTGAAAGTCCCATATATCTACTTTTTAGAAATTTGTTTAAAAAATTTTCAATAATTGATATTTTTAAATATATTAATGTAAACATTTAATTCATTTATTGTCAAAATATTTGCAAGTTATTATTAAAGTAAAATATATAAGTAGTGGATTGAAATATTTATAATGTTTTTTTACTTCTGCAAACTTTGATAAAATATCTTGTTTTAAAAATCTTTTAAGAAATCCATAATATTCATAATAATTACACCGAAAGAAATTCAGAAATTTATAAAATTTTATTTGGCAAGTGAAAACTTTAATTAATTTTAAAGATTACTTCATTCGACGATTCTTGGGCCGATAATACCAATTTGGAGAAGTGGTAGTAGTCTCTAAGGACTAGCTTGACAAGCTAGTCCTTAGAGAACCATCAGCTGTTTGACGTTTCATTGAGCTCTTTCTCATTTCCTGGGGTGATTCGAATAGAAGTGCTTTAGAAGAAGATGTGGGTGAGCATATTGAAATTCCAAGAAACTGAAGATTCTTCTAAATAGGCATTGGTTCATTCATTTTTCCCTTTGTTTTAGAAAATGTGTCAAAACACCAAAAACGTATTTTCGTTTATAGTTTGTATATCTCGACGTTGTATAGGGTGGGGCAAAAGTCCCGCTACCATTTTGATTGCCTACAACTTTGTTGAAAGAAAAGATAAGTAAGTTTGGTTTTCATAAAAAGTTTATTTGCTCTTTACATTTTTTTTCATTATGATTGGAAAATTATATCGGCTAAATGGTGACCGCGATTCGCTATGCAACTTTCGGCTCTCTTTAAGGCATTTTTCATGACATCCTGCAATATCTCTGGCTGAATTTCTTCAATTTCTTGACGATTATTCTCTTTAAGATGTTGAATCGTTTGGGGCTTATTCACATAAACTTTGATTTTTAAAAACCCCATAAGAAAAAGTCAGGTGCAGCTAAATCCGGAGATCTGGCTGGCCATGCTAAATCGCCATTTCGCGAAATTAGTCTTCGTGGAAAAACGTCATTCAATAATTGAATTGTGGAACGAGCTGTGTGTGCTGTGGCCCCATCCTGCTGAAACCACATTTCCTCTAGTCCTTGCTCTTCCATTTCAGGCACAAGAAAATTTCGAATCATGTCTTGGTACCGTTCAGCAGTAACAGTAACTTCAACACCTTCGTCAGTTTAAAAAAAAAAACAATGATGTTTCCAGCATGAATACCACACCATACAGTTGTTTTTTGTGGAAGCAATGACATTTCATGAATTAATTGAGGATTCTGTGTCCCCCAAAACCGACTGTTCTGTTTATTGAGTGGCCACTGAGAAGAAAGTGGGCTTCATAGCTCATTATCAATTTAGACGAAAAATCTTCAATTTCATCAGACAGCCTTAGGATTGCATTACTGTACTCAACTCGTTGATCATGATCTCTCGGTAGCAATTTATGGACTAATTGAATTTTGTATGGGAACATTTTCCAATCAGTTTTTAAAATTCGCCTTAAACTGCGTGCAGACATGTGTAACTGGGAGCCACGTCTCCGAATTGATGTTTCTGGAGACTCTGCAACACTATCGCGCACCAGAGCCACATTTTCAGCGTTACGAGACGTCCGTTGTCTTCCAGAACGAGGCCTGTCTGCTGTCGTACCGTACTGTCGAAAATTCGCATGTAAACGATAAATTGTGGTTTTGTGAGGCACTGGACGATTAGGATATTTTTGACGCAATTTCCGCCGAGTGGCAATAATGGAACGATTATTTTCAATAAATATTGTCACTATTTCTGCTCGTTCTTGTGGCGTATATTTATCCATAATAAAATTTGGACGTCTACACAACACAATGGTTAAAGCTAAACTGAACTAAACGTCACATAACCAAGATGGCGCGCAATCAAAATGGTAGCGGGACTTTTGCCCCACCCGTTATATCCGCTTCTTGTGAATTAAAAAAACACTGGGCATTTTAATATTTTATTGTGAACTATTTAATGCAATCCGAACCCCCTAAACACGGTGTGTGTCTTTTAGTTGACCGTACTTGACTGTTTTTCGATAACATCATTGTTTTTGAAACACATGCGTAGTAGCCACTTTCACAAATGTTTTATTTCAAACGATGTTCCTTCAGTTTTGTAAGACATAAAATATCTGTGAATAAATGTAACAATATACTCCAATATATTTGATTAAGAAAACTGTTTTAATAAACATAGAAAATACACACGTTACTAGTAATAATTCTTCATACGAGGGTAGTTTTTTATGTTATCTATGAAAAAAAAAACAGTTAGAAAATAAAAAAAAAATTTCAACTTAAGAAACATTAACACTAAATTTTAGAACTCAGCGTTTTCCACGTCGTCATTCAATAGAAATGGACGCCCTCTCAACTATTTTTGATTTTTGAGTTTCGAAAAGAGATAATAGTCACAGAAGGCGAAGTCGGGACTGTAGAGTGGATGTTTAATTCCTTAAAGCCGCATTCAGCGATTACTCTTTAAATAATTAGTGCCTTATGCACCCTGCAGTTGTCGTGCAGAAGCAAAATTTGCCGCCGTGTTCAAGTTCTTAATTGTGTATTTGTAGACATTTCCAGTTATTATAGTCCCTTTTGGCATATACTAAATTAAGAGAATCCCTTTCTTGTCCCAGAAAACTGTGGCCATCACTTTTCCGCAGAAAATTGCGATTTTGCCTTGGCAGTGGAGAGCTCTTATGAACCCATTGCATGAACTCTTATTTCATGGAAGGGTCCCAGTGGTGTACCCAAGTTTCATCCCCAGTTACAATTCTATTTAAGAAGTCTTCATCTTAAGATGAAACGGCCTAATTCTCTTCACAAATTTGTCGTCTACACAATTTTTCGGGACTAAGCAGCCTGGGAATTCATCGTGCCGACATTTTGCTCATTCCCAAACCTTCGTGTAGAATTTTCTGATATTCCTATTTCTCTAGCAATTACTGAAACTTTTACTTGACGGTCAGTCAACACCAAATCTTCAAACTTTGTTGATAATTTCTTCAGCTCGGACTTCCAGAGGTCTTACGTACTTTGGGTCATCATGAATAATTTCTCTGCTCCATTTGACATAGAAATAGGCTATTTTCTCCATACACTGCCACAATTCTATCATGAATATTAAAATTTCATGACGCTCGTAAGTTTCAAATCATACATTTTCTCTTCTTTAAACGAATGTAAAAGTAACAAATGTTAAGCGATTTGAACTAAATTCGGAAGTAACACTATAAAATGTCACAGAAGTTAGACGTAAGAAAATGATCACGATAGCATATTGTTTTCACAGCTAGGTAGATAAAATAAAATCTTCGTACATATCACAGAGTGGTATAATATTATATATATTTTATTGTTTACGCCAGTTTTAATATTTAACGTCAAATTATTTAATACACTTTTAAAAGTCCAGATTTTTTTAATATTCGCTAATAATTTTTAAGTAAATTTCCCCATTATTAGAGTTTTAAAAATCAAGAAAAAGTATATTTACACCATATCTTTTTTTATTTTTTCTTAAAGTATATGAAAATGTTAATGCTGTGTGTACATAGTGCATACTTGCATAGAGTTAGAAAAATATTTTAACGCAGTCTATGGAGGTATTAAAGTATCCATCTGATAATTAAAATATTATCTGATCTTTTAAATTTAATAAAAGAAAAACAGACCTTGGTTTTAAATCAGAGTCGAAATTTGCACGATTTCAATGGAATGGTTAAAGTTACAAATTAATACTAAATGATTTCTTTATCGAAATGTAAAGAAAATAAGTCAAAATTTTTAATCTGTATTTTCTTGCAAATCATTTATAAATTAATAACATTATTAGTGACTATAGCAAAATAATCCCTTAGTAATGTAAACAAAATAAATTTATTATTATTTGTTGTAACATTTTATATTTGCATTAATGTAATGATGACGAGTACTTCAGAAGTAAAAAAATTCCAGTGTATATTTGAAATGTTTATTAAATATGGCCGTCTCTTGCCCGTTTCTTCACCTAAAGTCTCAGATAAAGTATCTTATAGCTAACCACAAGATAAATATTTCTGATAAAATTCATTGGAATTTCTTCACCAAAAGTTATAATAAGTATCTAATGAATAATGCAATCGTATGAAGTGACAACGTTCTTTAATACTAATGTACCTTCTCCTATTTCAATTTTTTTATTGCTTCTATTACTGAAAATGAAACAGCCAACATAGTATTTGAATTTTTGTTGATTAGCTTATTTTATTAAGCAGCTTTGATGAATAACCGTTAGAAATTAGATTTATCATAAAACTTCCAAAATCTATAAAAATATTAGAATATTCTGTAGTAATACACTTGAAACTGTAATTAAGTGAGCTCCCATTGATTAAAAGGAGAAAGAAAAAAATATGAAGATAGATATTCACTATATTTACAAATCATTTATGTTTGTTAATGAAGTTTTATTAAATACAAAAAAAAATTTTTTTACATCTTATTACACTATTATCGGGATAAAATAAAACAAATTTTAATGAATTTCACTTTTTAATTAACACTGTTACGATCGTTTCGCTCCAACCTGAGCTTCATCAGACATATAACTAACTTATTTACAAATTTTGAAACACAAGTATACGGTAACAAACACATTATTTTAAATAGTTGAAGGAATGGGTACTTTTTATTACTAAAATGTCTATGCACAAAACTCACTACGGTTTATACAATACTGTTCTTAAGTAATAAAACTAGGGGTTTACATTATATTACAGGGAGGTAAAGAAATTCTATGGAAAAATACAATATGTGACTGTCTGAATATCAAATAAATAAATTGAGTAAGGGTGAATTATTTGTTTCTAATTGATCATTTTGGATCTTGTCGGTTTTCTTTAATTTACTAATTTCAAGTGACTCTAATAAATTAAGTTTTTTTGCCCTTATTTTCTACATGTAATATTTTAAATTCTTTGTTAAAATTTTAACAAAGAATTTAACAAAGACTTTAAAATATTACACGTAGAAAATAAGGGCAAAAAACTTTATTTATTAGAGTCACTTGAAATTAATAAATTAAAGAAAACCGACAAGATCCAAAATGATCAATTAGAAACAAATAATTCACCCTTACTCAATTTATTTGATATTCAGACAGTCACATATTGTATTTTTCCATAGAATTTCTTTACCTCCCTGTAATATAATGTAAACCCCTAGTTTTATTACTTAAGAACAGTATTGTATAAACCGTAGTGAAAGTTTTGTGCATAGACATTTTAGTAATAAAAAGTACCCATTCCTTCAACTATTTAAAATAAAACATGTGTTTGCTACCGTATACTTGTGTTAAAAAATTTGTAAATAAGTTAGTTATATATCTGATGAAGCTCAGGTTGGAGTGAAACGATCGTAACAGTGTTAATTAAAAAGTGAAATTCATTAAAATTTGTTTTATTTTATCCTGATAATAGTTATAATGGAATTTCATCAAGTAAAGGCTGCAACAATTATATATCTTATTACACCACAATATTGCCATATATATAATATTAATATGAGCTCCAGGTTGCTGGTTCCAAAAATATTACACTTAAAGATAGAGTTATTTATTTCATTCAATTAATCATTTATTAAACTTAAGGTCTGTAGTTCTACCTTTTAGGAATTGAATTTCTTAACCTATTCAAAAAGAAAATGGTTTCAAGCTTTGTTTAAATTCAACAAATTTATGTGTATTTATAAAATGAAAAGAGAAAGATAAATAAATGAACTGCCTTATTAGAATAATTCATAAATTATTAAAACTTAATTACTTAAAAAACTAAACTTCGGTTTCAAATTGAAATATTGTCGATATTTATTCAATTCTGCTTTAATTATGTTTATAGTTCTGTTGATTGCTTTCTTCAAATTATTAATATCCCACGTTGAAATATTTTTCACTCATTTTGGTTTATTTATTTCAAATCTTTACCGATCCTTTATAGGTCCTTCTTACATTGAAAGTCTTGCAATTTATATCAAATTTATTTTATAACACACTTGTAATCATTAAACATATTTCTTCTTTATAATATAATAGTTTATATAGATTCTTAATATCTGGTACTAGTTTTTAATTAATATTCCATTCAATAATCGTTGTAAAAATCGATGTTTTTTATAAATTTTAGGATTTACTGTATATTTTTTTCATTGCTATCAAAAATCAATAATCTCTTCATCCCTTTTCTTCACAAATTTCATAATAATACTACCTCTTACTATGACAATCTTATGTTACAAAAAAATTTAACCGTTCTACAATATTTCGACTCCTAATGTGAGAAAAGTTACCTTTTTCTCGTTCCTGTATTTATATATTTAACGCTGGCTTATAAATATTTTTTTCGTGTAGTTGATAGAAAAGTGACACATTGTTTAATCAAAAATCGTGAAGAAAAGTGGGACTTTTCTCGTTAGCAACCCTTTTCTTCACGATCTCAGTTAGCAACACTTCTTTCATTCATTTTATTTCTTAGCGTAAATTGTAAATGAACAATTTGTTAAATTATTAAATATTACACCAGAAGATGAGGAAACTGACCGCAATGAAGTCACTGACGAATTAGAGTTTATTACTTCGCTTGCTACTGTTGGTGTTGACGTTTCAGATGTCGAAGATTGACCGTCAGCCGAACTAATAAAATTTTTTTAAATTGTTACATTATTTTCGATACACTCCTCGACATAGGTTTCTGCAACAGCACTATTATGCCAGCCGCCGTGTCTCTTCAAAACTTGGATGTCGGCTCCACTGTAGGCCAAAAAAGTCGCTGGTCTTCTTCGAAAACCATGACCTGTGGAGCTGTTTGGCTCAAGTACGCAGCAATTTTCTTCGATAAATTGTAGAAGTTGTTTATACCAATTGTACCAATTGGTTGCTTTGCGCACTTACCCTGTCTATAAAATATAAAGAGTCTGCGATGGTTCAAATTTTTGGGTCTCAAATTCAAATTTCTGTAAAGCTCGATTCCTTTTACTCTATCTTCCGATGTAACTGTAGAGACTCGTTTTTTCTTTGTTTTCGTGTCATGTAATGTTGTGACCAAAATATTCCCACAATATTTTACAGCATCTACTTTTAGTAAACGTAATTCTTCCGCCCGACAGGCTCCGTACAACGCAATTACCAACACTACCTTCATAAACAGAAAACTGACATCAAGAGATTTTTCTAAAAACCCCTTCACATTATCCATCGATAAAACTCTCGTAATTTTTTATATGCAGAAATATCTATGTTTTCATTTAATTGTAAATTACTTCTCAGCAGACGCGGCTCGTGATGCCGTACTGTAGGGGCACGAACAGTGATGCGAATGCTTCGTGTATTGTCGTGTAGTAACTGTAGCGTTTTCTTAGAAAATACCGAAAACACACAAGGCACTCGCATCGTACGTGCCCCTAAAGTACGTCATCATGAGTCGCGCCTGACTTCTCAGCATCGAGTACACTGACCATAGCGTTGAAGATCCTTAATAGTTTTCACCTAAGAGAATTTAAAAATCAATGCTAATAAATCTTATAAATAAAACAAACCTTTTCAAAAAAGTACGCAATTAGAATATCTTCATTTGCCCCTCTATTTTTTTCATTTCCCCAACCACAAAACTGTTTGTAAGTTTTCTAGTACTTTGCTTTGGACTTTTTAGGTAATAAACTTGACTCTGCTTTGATACCAATTCTAAAATTTGCTTATTATTGTCGTTTGATTGACTCATTTTAGGTTAATGTTTTTTCTCAAATTATTTACTTGCTCATATGTTTTGTTACTATGTCAACAAATGCTCGACATACCTTGATAACATATTAGTATTTCTCGACGCTGTCATAATTTAGTTTTTTTTTTTTAAATTAGCGTTACTGTCGTTAGCTATACGAAAAATAATTTTTTCAATGGGTAAGCACTGTCATCGAGCAAAATTTCAATGTTGTTTGACCCCAACTCGATCTGTATTATAAAATTATTAAAAATTTATAATATCGTAATATTGATGCTATATAATATCAAATTTGCACTTTATTTAATAACTTTATAATATTTTATGTGGTCGAGTTCGATTAATATTTTTTTGAAAAGAATATATATAATATAAATATATTTAAATTAGATAATATAATTTAAATAAATAAACTACCTAGATAGATAGATAGATAGATTGCTTGAGGTGATCATAGAACTTATAAAACATTGCACGCAGAGAAATACATGTTTGTATCAAATAAATCTGCTTTGACTCAAGAAATTCTCTGTTTTGTATATCCACAAGACAATATTATCTTGTGGAGAGATAAATATATTCTTAAAATTATTTACTTCATTCAAAACTATTTCTTATTTGAATGAAACATATAAAATGTGTTTGCTTAAGAAAAATATTCGTAAATCAAATCCATTGTATTCTTACTTGAAGTATGTTTTGTCGCAGAATATTCTTATGGCAAGACGCTACGTTTTCTTAATGAAAGAAAATATTTTTTTTTTTGTGAGAATGTGAATGTTTTGCATAGAACTACCAAATTGTTTTGATTTTTATATACGAGAATACGTTTTCGTATAACTTTAAAAATTATATAATGAATAGTAGACGTATTTTATTACTATTATATTTATTTATTATGCAAATTTAATGCCTTCCACTTTTTAATTGAGAGCTCCCCGACAATGAGTATTCCTAGTTTAGGTATGAATTAAATAAAAGTATCAAATTTTCAAGTATCGATGTTAAAAAATTTATTATTAATATAAAACCGTTATTAAATGCAGAATTGATTTAGTAAATCAATATATGCATTGTAATGATAATTTTCTGATAAAAAGGAGCTAATATTTTTATTTTCGTAATTTTTAAAATGCCAAGGTTTAGGAGAGATGAAAATTATACATATAAATATACGACAATATTTTATTATTTCTATAACACAGTAATAATTTTTTATAATGTTACATAGGATTCATTTAAAAATAAAGTATGAACAATTGTTGTTTTTCTGGAATATATATCGTTAAGTGAGATTTGTCTCTCCTCTGTAGTAAACTTAACTTTATATGCTCTATAATGCATAGTGTAATCTAATGTTTCTAATTTATTATATGTAAAATAACAGATGCTAGTATTTTCACTGTTAA
This sequence comes from Melolontha melolontha, assembly GCA_935421215.2. Classification (NCBI taxonomy): domain Eukaryota; kingdom Metazoa; phylum Arthropoda; class Insecta; order Coleoptera; family Scarabaeidae; genus Melolontha; species Melolontha melolontha. The sequence goes on along the minus strand of OW285237.1, from coordinate 157,136,313 downwards.
TTAACATCTTCGTAACTAAACCAAACTGAGGCGTATTATCAATATACTTTATTAAAATTACATCTGATAAATTAAAATGATTGCCATTTACTTCATACCAATTAGTAGATACAGGATGAAATGAAAAATTCTGACGATTTGTCAAAGAAAACTCATCCTCAACTTCGGTGGTGGTAATTCCCACTTTCTTAATATATCACTCACAAATTCGTCCATATTGATAACTATCACTTTAATATAATAATTCATACACATAAACAACGACACAAAGGTAGCAAATGCAGCGAACTTGTGTTACTTGTGTGCAAAGACGTCTAACATTGCACCCCTGATCGGGCCTATACGTAAACTCGCAATCGCTAAAAATAGAAATGATATAATAAGTTTGCTTCCACCAAATAGATGTTTTTCTTTATAGAAACATTTATTCAAGAAATTTTTAGTTTTGTTGGAGAAATACTGTTTTTTTTAATATAAGGAAAGAGTTTTAAAGGAAACAAATTCTTTTCTAATTCCAAGAAAATAGTAGTAAAACAATATTTTTTCTTGTTCTAAAAATGCATTTCTCTGCGTGTGTGATCTTTCCTGTCCTCATGGCCTGTATAGTATACTAACATTATTCTTTCAATAAGATATAGCGCCGTATTGAATAGATGTAGTTTGGCTGTAGGATATTTATTTACCATTTCCAGGAACCGCTTTCTTGTTAATCCTTTGCATTGAAATGATATGTGAACCGCGTATTCTGTCAAGCTCATATGATTCATTTGCTTGTGTGTCTACTAACAAGGCATCGCAGGTTCATTGTTAGTACACCCACTAAAATAAATAAGCTACATTTAAATACACAGTAAATAATCTTGGAAAAACACGTACTTGGTTTATTTTAATAATTGCTAACGAATCCTACTCAAAGTTTCCTCGCTTAATTTTGTATTCAAATTACTCGTTTCGACTAATTTATTTATTTATTCATTTATTCACGTATTTTTTTATTAGCGGCCTGAAGGAGAATTCTATTAATAGAACACATAAATACATGAAAAAAAGTTGCATTAAATGTATGTAACAAGTACTAAAGTACTATTTATGTTATATGCAAGTACAAAAGTATTGTTTACATGTCTTGAAATAGTGATTTAGTTGCTCAAGATATTCTATTAATAGGAGCATTCTTAATACACTTAAAATCTAAAATTGGAACATGAATCGGAATCTTAAAAAAAAACGAGTTTCTTTGATTATGCATAATTTTCCACTTCTCCTAAAGATATTGTAGCTAGCTACTTTAATACAGGATGATAAAAAAATTGGAGCTTTATTTTTATCTGAATATAATACCTACACACAAAATAATGACAAATAAAAAAATTGTAATCAAAGTTGTAAAGTAAGAGATATATTCACACTTATGCGAGCAACACAGAAATAACATGCGGTGTTCACATGCGTCAAAACATGTGGTTTTTGCATGATGGTGCTCCACCTCATAACAGTTACGAAGTGCGTGAGCATTTAAATAATACGTGTGGCGACCGATGGATAGGTAGAGTTAGGCCTATTGCATGGCCATCTAGATCACCCGACTTGAATCCGATGGACTTTTATGTATGAGGACATATGAAAAATTAGTGTACAATAACAATGAAATTGAAAACATTTAATTATTGATCATACGTCTTCAAGATGCTGCGGACACAATAAGCAGGCAAGATATCCGAGCGTTTTATAACTCGTGGATACGGCGAGCACAAGTTTGTATTCAAGCAGGAGGCGGTAATTTCGAACATTTGTTCTAGGTGGAGTTCCTGTGTTGCTCGCGTAAATGTGATTATTTCTGTTACTTTACAACTTTTATCACAATTTTTTATCACCCTGTATATTGTATGCGTGTATCTTGCTATATAATATAATATAAACGGTAGTTTTTAGTATGAGTAAAAAAACGTTCATAATTTAAATTTCTTATAAAAATAAAATTTGAGGCTTTTGTATTTTGTTTAAAATTTGTTTAAATTGTCCCAAATACAATTACTTACAAAATAATTCAATCTTAACGCGAGTGTAATTTGGCGGAAGAGTGACTTTTTAATGAAAATTTATTTCAGGGTAAAAAATATATTTTATTTTTCAATATAAATCCCATCCAATTCTATACAAAATTCAAAATTTTCAAGCCATATGAGAAGTAATCGCTCCGTAGGTTGTCAAAATGGACATTAGTTCAGCTATCGCCTCAACATTTGTCCCGAATGTTTTTCTACGAAATCATTTTTTCCAGTTTGGGAGCCAGAAAAAATAACTTGGAGTCAAATCTGGTAAATATGATGGACAATGCAGCAATTCGTATCCTAATTCTTTTCTAGACTTTCTAAATAAATGCGATCGTTTTAATTCAGTTCGGCATCCATATGTGTCAGTATATTAGCATAATACTAGCCAGTTGTTGTACTTCTCTTCTGTGAAAAGTCAATAAAGATTACGCCTTTGGAATCCCAAAACATAGTTGCTATAATCTTATTGGCAGAAGAAATGGTTTCTGCCTTCTTCGGAGCCCGCTCATCAAAAGAAATCTATTATTTTAACTCCGTTTTTGTCTGTGGACTATAGTGGTGAATACAGTTTTCATCTATCGTAACATATCGACCAAAAAAATTCTATTGGCTTCCATTTGAACTTAGCTAGACAGAAATTATAACACGGTGCCCCTTGCAGTTAGCTTTTGTTATATTTAAATGTTGATGCAAATATTGTGTATCTCTTCAATTAAGATGTTTACAGCATTAGCTGTCGTGAACTTTTATTCGGCAGTCGCTCTTTGCAATGGTTTAGACTTTATTAATAATTTCTTATGAAGTTACTGTAAGTGAATGCCTCGGACGATCAGTATTTTCTGTGCCCATATGACTACTTGAAAGCAGTGAACCACTTACAAATCATTCCATAAAAAAGAGGAAATTCAACATAGCATTTACTATTCTTCAGTTTCGTTAATGATTCCTCACGTAAAAATAGTTATCACGAAATTATCTTTTCTCTATATTAACACAAGGGTAGCAAACAATTTATTCTAATTTATTTAATTTAATAAGCAACCATTTCGGGATGGGTATCCTCTTCAGTTACCCTTAAATGTAGAGTAAGTGAAAGTCGAATCAATATTTCTACTCTCTTACGCGATGAGGTATAGTAATAGAGCCAGGAAACATTTTACACACCTCACATGCACTAAGCGGTCCAAGTGACAAGTTTCAAGCTTAAGACATTGCCTTCTTTTTACATTGGCTTTGGATTTATTCATGTTATGTTCTCATTGTACAGGCACTATAGATAAGTAAGTATTTTTTGGTAATATAAAAACATGACTAAAAATAGAATATGGAGAACACAATGCAATTTCATATTTGTCTGAAAGTATCTTTCCAGACGTGCAGACACGTGTTTCATCTTACTATAGGAACATCAGTACGTGCTGCTGGAGAGATACTTTTACCGTAAATAATACCATTACTACATTCCAAAGTTATTAAGGCAGAGCTTAGAAGATGAGCGCCGCTCATTGACTAATGTATTTCCATCTGACGGACAAAACTGCAACATGCGGAAACTGTATTAACGTGCCTCCACTCTATATCGGACACAGACGATAGCGTGGAGGTACGTTAGTACAGTTTCCGCAAGTTGCGGTTGTGTCCGTCAGATAGAAACCTATGGCTAAGTCTTATACTTGTTATGAAGACAGCGATAGTTGTTTTGGCGTTTACTGAAAGTTCATATACTTCTTATGAATGCTCTTAACTTTTACAATGTAGTATGTTGTTAATGGTGAAAGTATCTCTTCAGCAGCATCTAGTAATGATTCGATAGTAAGATGCAACAAACGCATGTCTGCATGCCTGGAAAGATACTTTCACACAAATATGAACTTGCATTGTGTTCTCCATATTCGATTTTTAATAATTTTATAAATATTTTATATTATTACAAGAGATTTAGTTTTATACAAAATATGGCGAAGTTTTACCTACACAAGTATGTTTCAAATTACTTTGTTATATAAGTAAATATCGTATTATTCCGTAAATAGCTTTGTAACTGTTGGATAATAAACTATTATTATTAGAAAAAAGATGTATGATAAACTTTGTTCCTTCATAATATGATATTATATTCTATAACCTTTGTATTTTGTTTCGAAATTTTTAGAATTTACACTTTCTAGTCGCCTAAAGTAACAATATAATATATTGATTCTATACGATTTGACATTTCCAAAAATATATAAAAGAATTGGACTACATTGCCACCAGTTTATTGTGCATACATAACTGCTTTAATTCGATGTTTCATTCTAAATCCATTATGTTATGAAATAGGAACTAGACGTGTCTCGCTTCATCAAAACATTAATACCTATTTTTGCGCAATTCGGACAGTCTGAACATCCGATATTGTCCGTTGCAAGTTTCATTAAATTTTATTAAAAAAGAGCAACAACAATCAAATTGGAAATTTGCTTTTTTTGGTAATACAATAAACGAATTAAGCTTGTTCGTTGATTGCTAATTATTTACAAGGCCATGAAAATTAAGAACAATAATTTAATTGTTACTAATGTATAAAAGTCTCTATTGTACAGACTGTTTTAGACTGTCTTACTATTTGTAATAAATAAAATTAGTTAAATTATTACCGCTGTATTAATTTATAAATTAATAACAAAATATTGTTTATATTCGAGTTGATCTAATTTGTCTTCTATTCTAGTTCAAATAAGACATTTTTTTAATATTTTACACATATGTAAAAATATAAAGCGCTTTTAAGAAGATCGTGTATAATAATAAATAAATATGAATATTTCTTCGTCATTTTCTTCTGCGTCGTGCTGTGTTCCAAGCGAGGTTTTACTCTCCAAACTGATTGCTTTTTTAGAGTAATTCAAATAATATTTGACCAGTCGAATTACTAATTAATGCTTATTACACGTGGATAAGAACGATTGTGTAAAACTGTAACCTTGAAGATATTTTCGTAGACACGCATGAATGTATTGTTATGAATGTGCATATATGTAGAAACTTAAAATGGGTAATTTGGAATTGTATAAAAATTCGATGCAAGTAGAAATGAAGATTTTACTGGAAACTTAATCTAAAATACAACAAAGTTCTGAAGTGTGTATCATTCATAATACACTGCCATACATCGAACCAACTTGCGACGCCTTTTTCTATTCTGAAATTGAAAAAAAAGAAAATGACAATAATTAAGAGCAATCGAAATTAATTAGTACTTAGGTAGAACTAGTAAAACATCAAGAATGTAATGAAAAAAGATCAAGAAAAAAGTAATTGATAGAATCGAAAAGAAATATCTGCATATTTGAAAACTAAATAAGAATACTTAGGTTAATGAAAGGCAGACGTGGATGTTAGGATTGCGCATATACGTAACGCTCGGCCGTTAAGTGATATAGAAGTCTACACATCTAATTGAGGCTGACATTTTTAGACTAATTTTGCACTACTAAAATACAATCGATTAAAATTTTGAAACGATATTCACGACGTGAAATTGTTGACGATGATACTATTTGAGTTATTGGAATTATTTACATTGTTTGATAGATTTATGTAATTTCACACACATGACCTGAATAAACTAGTAGTAAAGCTTGAGATCTTGTCGAATATTAATAATCCTGGACATTAATATTCGCTAAAACCTCAAGACCGACATCAAACCTCAGACAATACACTGAACTGAAAATAAAAATTTATGAAGATATATGCACTTATCAGATATGTTAATTTAAATGAGTTTGACAAGCAATATCTCTTCTCAGGATTACACTGATGACGTCAATAGAAGAACTACTGAAACACCGAATTACATGAAAACAACCCGAAATAACAACACAATTAGAGATCATAATATTATTATCAAGCGTTTTTATGGAAATTTATGGAATATTTTCTGTATTATTGGTTAAAGTTTTTTTAAATTTCGTTATGCGTTCAAGTACGCGGGAATTATCCTTAATTAAGCGAATTTCAGAGAGGTCGAATTACTGGCCTAAAAGAAGTCGGTTTGTCGTTCACTGAAATTCCCCATTACCATAACTGCAATAATTTGGTGAATAGACCTTTGCATTGAAAACTACATGCCATTACACCGAGAAGTAGGTCCTCTCGGGTGCTCATTAGTTCAACGTTACCTAGAAGAACCTCGTATTGTTTCTCATCTTCAAAGACTGGAAATTTTTAAATAAGGTGTTGCCCATTCTTACGTAGTGCAACTAACTATATATAAACTTATTTGAAAGGGCTCGTGTCAGTCTTTTGCCATGATTTTCCAAATCTTCTGATATTTCACCAGTAGAATATATACGAGACATTAGTAGTTGCAAGTTGAGCAACTTGGCACACCCACCATCATTGCTTTCTAATACACAAACTTATCATCTCGGAAGCCTCAGGATTGAATCCAGGGCATACAGTCTCTGGTTTTCGTGGTTCTCTTTTTCATTTGAGGTGATTAGGTATTGCAACTTCGAAATTGAATCTCAATCATTATGTTCTCAATCTTCAGCTGCTTCAAAGGACGAAAATTGTTCACCACAGAAATTAGAAATCACAAAGTGATAAGACAACAGATGAATAAGGACAATGAATCATTGAATAAACATTTTTATTGGCTAACAAATCAACAGTTTGACGTACTGAACTAGAGTTGGCGTTGTCATGGTGCAGAATAATGCGCGAATGATAATAATAAGTAGATTATTTATTCGATGACCGCCAATAATCGTCCATGGTTCTTCGATTGAAATTACGATTGCCATATGTGTAGTAAAACCCAAGACACAAGCGATTATTTACTTAACAGAACTGCGTGAGCGAATAAGTTGCGTAGGTTTCGGCTCGCTTTCAAAGACCCTAACGGTGGATTCTTGTTTACTTTGAGAATCGTATGAATAAATTCAAGTTTCGTCACCAGTAACAATGTTGTTGATTAAATTTGAATAACCTTGGTTAGATTTCTTTCTAGCATCTGTGTCGGTTTTGCTTTCAGTTTCTATGAAATTGTGTGAGACCAAACAATTTCAAAGCTTCTTAGTTGAAAACGCGGGCACCTCTTAAACTATTAGATTTCAGAAATTGTGAAAGATGTCCACCTACATATGCTGTAAGGGGACACTCAGCTGTAATATGGCAAATAGTCTGGCGAGGTTCTCCGCACTCGCAAGTCGGTGTTCAGTCCATCGCCATTTATAGAATGAGTCACGACAGATGCCGTGGGACGTTCCTATTCTATTGGGGGTCCTCCATTCGTGGCGAGGCAGCTCCATTCCTGGTAAGGGTACGGTAGGATCGGTGACATAGACCGCTTGGGCAGGTTTCTAGGCTTTCCAATCATTATATATATGTCTCCGGATGGTGGGAAGTGCAATATGGCGTAGAATGGGGGGCCAGGGTAGAAGTCTACTTTTTAAACAACCGCTAATTATACAAATCTATATTATTTTATACGAGCGCTGGTCTCTTTGCTCCTGACCCATTTATAAGCCAAAACAATTACATACTTATCTTCACGTCGCATTGTAATGTTATGTATATACTAACGCTAGGAACTTACTTATCTGAACCTGTTAAAGCATGCCTACAGTGGACGCCCGAGGTCGAGAAAGTCACATATCAGTAAAACAATATCGAGCAACGAACAACTATTAAATACTTACGTTTAAAATAGATGACCGCAACTCAAATTCATCAAGATTTGGTGGATACATTAGAAGAATCTGCAGCATAATAAGAGATAGTTGAAATGTGGTGTCGTGAGTGTAAATGTGGTAGACAGTCATGTACAGATGGGCATGCAGATGGAGGGCCCACAATCGTCACTTCCCAAGAAACTGTTCAAAATGATCTCATGCTGAAGATGCCGATTATTTATTATTATTTATTATTTAACTCTAGGTAATAAACGAGTTGTCTTAATTATAAAGGAGATAATAAATATATTTGCAGATGAGAAGAATTCTTAAAAAAATAGAGAGTTTTAATAATTTGAATGTGCTAATAAATACAGTGGTTTAAATTCAAAAATAAACGTTAAATATTTTATAAAACTGGAAATCTTATGTTTGAATTCTATATCTTAGAATTCATAAAACATGTTTGAAATTAAAATAATACGAAAGAATATTAAATGTATCCTCAATATAAATAATACAAATACATTCTATTAATCAATTTGTTAAGCAGTCTTGACATACTGTATATAATGCATGAGTGCATGTAATATATTCCATTTTGATGGAAATAAATTACTATGTTATTGTGCAATAGTGAGAAGATTAATTTTGCTATTAAAAACGTGATCGTTACTTAGTATGTATTGTTATCTTTGTTTGACAATGAACTTTAACAATATAGTTATAAGTATCTAAGCATAACTTTTGTTAGAATCATCGCGGAACTTACTTCACGAATTAGAATTATAAATACGGCCTTAAGGTATAAAATAAAACGACTATATTTGGTATGTTCAGTCTCTCCAATACTTTTTCGCATAATGGTATAATGATATATGATTATCATTCTATAATATATGTATGAATGTATAATTATCGAAGTTATGGATACAATTATATTTACTATAGCTTTGTTCATGTATTACTATGTAATTTTTTTTAATTTTCAGCTTATCAACATGGATACAATTCTGGCGGCTTAAGTGGCAGTAATTCACAAAGTAAGTTTATTCTTAAATTCAGTAATATGTAATGAATATCTTGAATATATATATATATATATATATATATATATATATATATATATATATATATATATATATATATCTAGGAGGTATCGATATATACGAGGCGCTACCTAGAAATTTCCGTAATGTGAAAAAAACAATAGATTGTTCTTACAACTTATTCACTACCATCCTCTTCAAAGTACTCTCCTTCCGCATGAATATACCTATTTCGACGACTTGTCCATGACTGGAAGCAGTGCTGGAAGTTTTCGCGCGTTAACGTGTTCAATACTGCCTGCGAATCGGACTGGATCTCCTTAATCGTTTCAAAACGAGTTTTAGTTTCAAGTTCGGAAACAAGAAGAAGTCACAAGGGGCAAGATCTGGGGAGTTGGAAAGGTGGGGTGGTACTTGCCATCTTTGTTGAGGCTAGAAACTGACGCACAACAAGTTACGCGTAGGTTGGCGTATTGTCGTGGTGTAAGATCAACAAATTGTTGCGCCACTTGGCAGGGCGCTTGCGTCGTATGTTTTCTCTTAATCTGCGAAGAACATCACCCATTAGCTGTTTTATGTGGTGGGAGAAATTCTTTGTGGCGTCGAAGAAGCAAATCAACATCGGTCGTGGTGACGATAGAGTCTTCCACTGTGACTTGCTTCGGTACCATACCCGTACATCCATGATTCGTCACCAGTAATGATTTTGGTACTGAAATTCGCATCCTTTGGCTCAAACTTCGCAGCAATACGCCGAATGTTATAAATGTCATGGATTGTTCGCTTTCGGTCTTGCATGATAGTATCATGCACTTTTGCCACATTTTGTGGCATGCATGTTTTCCGTCGATAGACGACCGGTCTATCGACCGGAGCGCTCCGCGTCTATTCTTAAAACGATTGTACCGTACCACTCATAAGTTTGCGTCTGGATTAAAGCATCCTCACAAAATCTTTGTTTAAGCATCTTCAGTTTCCGCTGCCGTTTTACCAAGTTATAAGCAGAATTTGATACACGTTCTTTGCTCTTTTACATTAGACATTGTAGTGTCGCAGAATAACTCAACAAATATAAATACAAAAACAAGCAAAATACCGTTTGATAGACTACCTTAGTATAGACGTAGCTCACAACATCTAGCGCTATATAGCTGTACTACAATCGCTTCACGCGCCACATTCAAATTCTGGGAATTTCTGGGTAGTACTTCGTATAACCACGTCTTGATCGTCTTACAAACATAATTAACAAGCTGTATAATAATGTCATTGTACGATATTGTTTAAGAAATAATAAACATTATAATTTCGTATTAAAACTTTGGCCTAGACATACCAGTAGGATTGTGATCGTTATTCAATATTTAAATATTTTTCGCGATAATCTCAGATACTGATTTTAGAGTAAATAAACTTTACGATGAGTATATACGAGAATAACATTGAAAAGAGAATACGATACTTATGCAGAAATATGAACATGTTAATAATATTTTTCCGTTTCTTGTGGCGTATAGTGCCACTAAATCTAAAATTTTAAGTTTGTTAAGAACACCACAATTATTTCGTAGTAATAGGGAAGAACTGTTAGATACCAATTCGATAAAAAAAACGAAAAACTAAATTAGGTAGAAATTAGGAGCGCCTTGTATATAATACACTCGTATTATATAACGGCTGTCCGTTTAATACTGAAGCTGAGAGCATGTGTCAAATTTTTGTTAAGTTAGCACTACTGTATTTGATTTCGACCGCAACAATTAACATTAGCGTCCTATACGGTTATCATTTTTGACGTAAATATAGAAATTAATAAAATCAAACACAATACCCTTACTTTTCGAAATGTTTGTTGCCAAAATTTACAAATTACAATTACATATTTAAGAAAATGGAATAGATTTTACCGTGTTCTAAACAAAACATGTAAATAATAAAAGCTAACGGAAAACAAGCATGTACGACTATGACAAGAGATGTTAAACACTATAGATCGTTCCAACCTCCGTATTCAGTATACGTCTTATGGGAATTTGTTTCATGGTTGCCAAATCATCCAATCAGCTGTACACTACCATTTCCGGTTAATTATTTGACATTTCACGCGATCAAATCATAACCTTTATTTACGTTTTTTGACGTTGAAGTTGCAAAATTATTGAGATTCATATGACATTTTGCTTATTATTTTATTAAAGTAACTAAATTTTAACAGAGTGCATAGCGAATTCGCTGCACGTAAAATTATAGGAAAGAATACTACAAGGAAAATAGCTGTATTTCAATATTTATTAACAATTCTACACACATTTCTAAACAAATATACAATTGAACAATATCTATGCAACGTACTCGTACAGTGAATATTTACTTCGATATTGGGGTGTTATGCAATTTATTAAATTAAAAACGATGATGACGATGGTAACAAATAATAGTTTCTACTTTTGTAACAAAAAGAACTGGAATCATACAAATACGTATATTTTTCCTATTATATTTATATTTATATTTATATCTTTTTATATTATATTTCGTCCTACTTTTTTAAATTCGAAACCCATATCGTGTAACAATCTATGTAAAGTTATTCGACTGAAGTTAGGAAGTTCATCATCAGCATTGACAGCAGCAAGAATTGTATTTAATGTAGGTGGCATATTCTGTATAAAAAAGCCATGCAGTTTACGTCGAATAGCTGCTTGCGTGTTCTCATCATATGTATGTAGTCGATCATTTGGTGTATGCCTTTCCTTTTTTACGCTAAGAAATAAGTAATTAAACTTCTAGTTTCAAAAATTCTTTTATTGTAAATACCACTACAATATTGTTTCGCCATACAATGGCTTCATCAGGTGGATGAAATATGGTATTTACAATAAAGGAATTTTTGAAACTAGAAGTTTAATTACTTATTTCTTAGCGTTATAATGAAGTTTCAACAAGTATCTCCTTCGTCAATTAACTATTTCCTTTTTTAGTTTTTTTTGGACTTGATAATAAACCAGTTCGTTGCTACTGTTTTACATGATATATTGCACGATCTGAGATACCCAAAGCTTTAATTGCTTCTTGAACGGCAGCACTCACATTCATTGATTTATTGAAATAATTGAAAACATTTGCAATCATACACTTCTCCTTACGGCTAAATTTGTCTCCTTTGCGCCGTTTTCTTTCTACAGGCTCCATTAATGCAGTGAAAACTGTAATTACATTTATATTATGTTATAACGTTTATAAAAATCAATAAAAATACCCATATTACCCTGTGCACGCTTGAAAACGATAGAAGTGTTCAATTTGTACAACTATATAAACAAATTAACAATTTAACGAAATATTTCAAAAGTAGGACGATGACGGTTGACAGTTGATATTAATAGACAGATAGATACTGTTGTCGATGCCGACAGCATATGTCAATAAGTTGCAACATAGCAACCGGAAGTGAAGATAGCGTTAATGACAGCAACTAAGGATAGTAAGAGATAAAAGTTGCTATTATATCCCATACTGAATACGGAGGTTGGAACGATCTATAATTGATAGTAAGTATAATTCTCAGTATGGCAAATATAAAGCAAAGAAATTTTCAAAATTTGGCAAACGTCAGCTTCAGTATTAAACCGACTTTACACGGATTTTTGCCAAGAATTTAGCTATTTGAATAGCTATTTACATATAAAATTTTACCTACAGGTGCACTAATCTTTGTGAATTCATTCACTGTTTCAATTCGAAGCATTAAAAAGTTACTTTAAAATACATTACATTTTGACTGATTTCATAATACTTAAACAAAAAGACGCAACTATTTTTTTGTATTATACTTCAGACAGCTTTATTTACTATATCTTATTTTTATATCATTTTATATCTTTACGAAAATACAGTTGTTTTATTAACAAATAACATTTTTCCTTTTTTTTCAGGTTTCAGTTCAGCATCAGCATCATGTAAGTTAGACATCATTATTTATGACAAAACAATTTCAATACATACACTTCATATTATATTATGAGTAAGAATTAAAAGTTTCAAGTACACTACTAATAGGAGAGGTCAGTTAAATTGCAATTTCAATAACTTAAGATTTCAATTATTTTTATCAATGAATCAATAACTGTTTTGAAAATAATTCCTGAAAAAATTAATTAAAACCTTTTAAAACGTGTAATAAGTATGAATAATAGATGTGTTGCTAGCAGTGTTGTTATAATCATTACTAGGGATCGGCAGTCAGGAGTAAATGACGTCAGTGCCAGGGACGGAGTCAATCTCGATTTTGACATTCTTCACACGCGAATCAAAATACGTATAGAGAAACAAGAACTTACCAAGTAATTACCTGGTATTCCAGAAGAAATATTGCAAGGTTTATAAAATATATCACATATCCTGACTGTTCACCGTTTACATCCAGAATTTAAAATGATAATAAATCACCAATAATTGTTCCATATTCTCATGTGTTAATAATTGTCTCTCGCCGTAAATTCAATTATAAGTACATTGAAAACGACCGTCAATATATAGGCGTACATTTAAAGTACATAAAGTTCTTTAGTGACGGCACATTTATTCCCGGTTCAGAAAAATCGACTTCTTTACCATCAAAGAAGACAACAATTCGGCGTACAGTACGAACTCCTAGATTGTTATCTCGAATTGCTTCAAATTTTCTTTTTACATTATTAGCAGCAGCTCCAAGTAATTGCGAAAGGAATTGACGAAGATTATGTATAATTTTCATGGCGTTAGTTTTAGAATATTATAGAACCTCTAGATGGCGGATAGTTACAGGTCTTCTGGAATACTTGGGTCCACAAATAGAAACAGTATCATGCAGATACAATACTACAATACTATACTTTTAGCGTCGTTAAAATGCGTGTGATAATAGGATGCTGGTTCTATCCATGTGCCCCAGCTCGTTATAACAGGTTATGGTAGTAGTGGCATATGTGGCAATTTTTCGCGAAAAAAAATTTCTTGCGTGTAGGTGCTCTCACAAAAACTTTCTTAACAAAAGATATCAATCTATCTGCTTTTGGGTAGCATTTTCTGACTTCCTCTGACACGCGATGAGGATCATGTGCGAAACATGTTACGTTACGTGATATAATGTTGCAATAGTTGTTTCGATTCTTTTAGATGCAAAAGCATAAACATTGTCCTGTCGTTGTCTGTCACATATTTACGCATTAGAACTCAAGTAACTAATAAAACTAAGCAATATATTGGTCCCGTACAAATTCATTTAAATCCCCTCCTAGAATGTACAATCTCTAATCATTACGTTTTATACTTCATGAAATATTTAGTGTTATGGTGCGCAATAGTTTAAGAATGGATGTGTTTCGGCAAAACCCCCAGCAAAGTCTTCAATGCAAGAGTTTGTGGCCAAAGGGTCGCGAAACAGGCTCTGTAGCGAATAAAAACCGTAACTATCCGAAAAGAGCTCGAACAACAGAGCATTGATAGAGTGAGGGGAAAGCCTGTAACAAAGTCCGACAACTTCGCAGCGCCGTTTATCTGCGCAAGTAGCGATTAAGAGCTCGTTGTGTCGAAACATTATCAAAAGGGATCTGAAACGAAGAGGATCAATTCAGGGTAAATCTTATAAAATCTTATAGATACATATACATACATGTAAATCTTATAAATATAAATAAATTTTAAAAAGCCGTAAACGTTGTTGTTCATTATTTTGTGCCCATCAAATTCAGTTAATTAATGAGAATTTGCACGATGTCGAACAGAAGGCATTTATTAGAACAAAATTAATCTATAAGTATATTGTCTAGTGACGCTTAAGTAAATAACGTCAACACAAAAACAAAAATATTTTCTTAGTTCATTACCAATGTTACTTTCGGTAATACTTCGGTAATAATTCGGGATGCTTTTATATTTCAGGAATAGAGAACAGAAAATACAATTAATTCGGTCATTGCTGCCCCGCGTAGAGTTTACTTTTCATTGTGGTTTTGTGTTGGCCTTGACAGCCCACTACAATAGACACAGATCAGTAATAATACAGATGTGTAACTTAATAGTAAGTTATCACCGGAATATTTGTGTATGCAACCAACATAGCCGTAGTTAAATTACTAGTGAGGTTATTCAAATTTTATGTATGAAGGAAAAATAATATTTCTTTCGATTAAATTCTGTATTGCAATCAATATATGTAATTTAGAACCCATTACATAAACTTCTTAAACATATTCAATGCAGAATTTAATCGAACGAAACATTCTTTTTCCCCATACTTAATTCTTTTCCACCTTCTTGAATATCTTCAAAATATATCATAAAATGTAAATTCAAATGAAAATTACAAACAAACGTAATTCGTGTAAAAATATATTTAGAATTTATACCAACTCTTATGCTAGACGGATTTAAAGAAATATAATAGTATTTTCGAAAATTGTCTAGTTTGAGGTTTAAGAATATGACAATATCCAGTTAATATTAATCTAAAAATCTACAACTAATAATATCAAAAAAATGATGAAACTATACCCTATTATCCATAGTCCTAAACGCTACTTACAAAAACAAACGATAAATCCAACGAAAGTTTATAACATATAACGCGGGCACGAGATCACAAAATTTAAATTCGGCCAATATTAATCGATCAAGATAGCTAACATTAAATTTTTCGTTAACATATGAAATTCCTACCCCAGAACAACTTCTAAATGCAGCACCCTTGTGATGTTTAAGTTGCATAACTAATTTCCTTCCCCTCACGTTGTTCGGATGCCTTACGCCGCAAAATTATACACGTATAGCCTATCAAGCTACACATCTATATATATATATATATATATATATATATATATATATATATATATATATATATATATATATATGTGATTTGTGACTATAGACGTAGTTGTCCTTCAGATAACTTGCGTCAATTACTTTCGTGTCCGGTTTAACTTCCTGTGATCACCTACCAAATATTTGCTCCGAACTTTTTTAATGTGTTGTGTTCGTCTTAATTTTAACTATTAATCATGTCGCCTATGTAAACACAACCAAGCTTCAATAACTTTATTTTCCTATCCCCTTTAATTCAATCTTAACGTAACTTTGTTTTTCCATCCTGTTTTTGTTTAATAACCTAAGTAAAACAATAAATATAGTTTGAAAATACATTAATTTTAATTAACTTCACTTTGTTTTCAAATATAAGTTCAATAATTGTGTAGTGTTTAATTACTTGGACTTAAAGTATTCGTCCACATAAAATTTGGTTATTGCGCCAACTGACCTACATCTGTTGTGCAGACACATTTTCTCTTTATATCGATGCCGTTTTTATTTAACTCGACAAATTTGCAATTTTTAACAACTAATGGATGTTTTTTCTCTCATTATGTAGGTAATTCAGTCCTGATGAAGGTTACAAATTAAACCGCAAGCTTGGAATAATTTAAGAGACTTTACTTTTGTTTCCACCCTTTGACTGCAAAATCGGTTTACAGATTTCTTCAATATGGATAATATTTACGAATTAAACACTAGTTTTTGTAGAGTATAAAGTGATTAAATATTAATAGAAACATGTATAAACTGTAAGATTTTCAACTACTAACCGCATTATTACCTAACTTTTTCTAAATTTAAATTTTATGACATGACAAGAGTAAAATTTAAGGAAATAAATATACTAAAATTATTAGTTATTATTAATTAATATTTTCCAAACATACTAACTCGTACTAATAATTTTCTTATTTGTGTATTTAATGTTGTAGCATTTGCAAGTTCGAGTGCCTATTCGTCTTCTACTAGTTTTGGAAGCAAATCTGGAGATTACATTAACGAAGTAGGAGTACCATTTGGAAATGGTTTAAATGGAGTGAAGGCTAATGCTGAAGCAAATGCTTTCGCATCTGTCGCAGATCAGTCTGGTTTAGGTAATTTCGGATCTGGAGCTGGGGCTAATGCTGGTGCCAATGCAGGAGCTGGTTTTGGATTTGGAGCAGGATCTAACAGCAAAGCAACTGCAGGAAGTAAATCATCTGTTATATCAAGGTAATATAGAATTAGTTTTTGCAATAGATAGAACACACTACTTAAACACAAGACATTATTTTAATTTATTTTCAGTGGTTCGACTTCACATGGACAAGGTGTCGGTGGCGGAATTGGAATAGACAATAGCGGAAGTATAGAAGGGACAGGAAAATATGGAAGTGCTGCAATTAAGTCTAATTGTGGCAGTGGATCCTGTTTCGGTGGAAATGGAGCTTTAGAACTCGGAGGGCCAAATACTTTTGGTAGCTCTGGAAGTAAAGCTGAAAGTTCTGGAAGTAGCGGACATTTCTTACTTGGAACTGGATCTAACAATGCCAAATTTGGAAATACTAACAATATTGGAGGAAGTGGAAGCAACAGCGCAGGCTTTTCAAGTGGTTTAGGAACATCGGGAGCAAACAGCTTCGGTGGTGGTTGCAGTGGGATAAGTGGGGATTGTAGCGGTGGAAGTTATTCCAAGGGTAAACTAGATAATGTTGGAGATCTGAGTTATACTGGATTAAACGGAGCAACCGACAGTGGCAGTGGCCCTTATGATGGAGCTGGGGCTAATGGTGGCGCCAACGCAGAAGCTGTAACAGGAGCACGAACTAATAGCAAAGCAACTGCAGGAAGTACATCATCCGTTACATCAAGGTAATAGAGAATTGGCTTCTGCAATAGATATAACACACTATGTAAAGAAAAAATATTATTTTAAATTATTTGCAGTAGTCCAATTTCACATGGACTAGGAGTCGGTGGCGGGATTGGAATAGACAATAGCGGAAGTATCGAAGGTACCGGCAAATATGGAAGTGCTGCAATTAAGTCTAATTGTGGTGGTGGATCATGTTTCGGCGACAATGGAGCTTTAGAACTCGGAGGGCCAAACAGTTTTAGTAACTCTGGAAGTAGCTTATTTGGAACTGGATCTGACAATGCCAAATTTGGAAATAGTAACAATTTTGGAGGAAATGGAAAGGGTGCAGGCTTTTCAAGTGGTTGCAGTGGGATAAATGGGGCTTGCGATGATGGAAGTTATTACAACGGCAAAATAGATAATACTGGAAGTTTTGGTGACACTGGATTAAAGGGAGCATCCGGCAGCAACAATGGCCTTTATGATTGTAAAGGCACTCCCGGGGGATGTAGCTCTTTTGGCGAACAATATCCGTCTAATACTAAACCATTAATACCCATTTCGAGTTTTGGATCAGGCAATGTTCAAGTAATTAAACCTATTCATGTAACTGCTGGAAATTCAGTGCCATGTAGTAGCTATAATGCAAATTGCAATAGTAACACAGACAATATAGCTACAGGGGGCCTAGGTTCATCTGGTAGTTACTCAGGTAGTATTGGTACCGGCACCTTTGGAAACAACGGTGGCGTTGGTGGTATATTGCCGTGCACTGGTTATGATGTAAATTGTAAAACAGGAATATCAGGTACTTTCTTCAAGAGTGTATGTTTGCTCAAAGTAATAGTCCTTAATTATTTACGTATTTACAGTTTCACCGCAAACAAGTATTGGAAATGCTGTTATACCGGGACAAACAACCCTTATTGGTGAGGTACCTTCTTATAGTTCTACTTTAAAACCTGGATCTCCATCCTTTGTGCCAAGTGAACCAGGCTTTGCGACTGGTAATATTCATGTAATAAAGCCATTGAGTGGAGGTAAGCTCCATTTTCTCAATGAATTCTAAATATTGTTAATTATGAACTTTTGTTTAGGAATCAACGTAAACACTGGATCGCCCTATTATAGCTCCTCAAAACCGTTGGTGAGTGTCGATCACTCTGTACTCTCACCGGTTACATCTAGACCGGGAATAGGTACAACCGTAAGCATTGGATCCACAGCCTCAGCTGGTGCAGAAACATATTCTGGTTCTGGATTAGACTCTGGAATTGCTGTGCCTCTCGGACCATCAACAAGTATAAAATTTGAAGGTCACTATACAGGTCCATTTCCGGGACCAGTAGGAAACTTTTATCAAAGTAAGCCCGCATCTGAAGGAAAAAAATTCTCGACTGTTTCTGGATCTACAGCTTCTGCGCATACTGGAACAACAGTGGACGTTGGTACTCATTACGTTGGACCATTTCCCGGTCCGTCTGGAAGTTTTAGTCAAAGTCAGCCGACACCTACACAAAAGCCTATAAGTTCTTCAGTTGGTGCCGGATCCACAGCAACTAGTCAAGCTGCAGTAACAACAGGGACCGGAATTCATTATACTGGACCATTTCCAGGTCCATTTGGATCTATTGATCAAAGTAAACCAGCGCCTGTAGGAAAGCCGTCAAGTTCATCAAATACTGCTGGATCTACAGTGACCATTCCTGTTGGAACAACTGGTGGCGGAAATCATTATACCGGACCATTTCCGGGACCATTTGGAAGTATTGATCAAAGTAAACCAACGTTTGTAGGAAAGCCATCAAGTTCATCAAGTACTGCTGGATCTACAGTGACCATTCCTGTTGCAGCAACTAGTGGCGGAAGTCATTATACTGGGCCATTTCCGGGACCGTCTGGAAGTATTGAGCAAAGTAAACCAGCATCTGCTGGATCGAATTCATTTACTAACATAGGATCTACTGCAAATGCTCAGGCTGGGTCAACCATTAGTCACGGAACTAATTTTCCAACGACATCCAGTCCTGGATTACATTATACAGGACCGTTCCCAGGGCCCACAGGAAGTATTTATAAAAGTACATCTACAGCAACTGCTGGAGCAACGGCTTCCACTGGTATACAAACTGGTGCTGCTAACGTAAATATCGGTAAACCATTCGGAAATACACCATACACTGAGAAACCTATTATTAATATAATTCCTATTGGACAAATAGGCTCTAGTACAGTTTCGCCCATAAGCAATTATGAGAAAGTGGACAATTTAAATATCGGTGCAGGTGATGCTTTTGCAGGTTCGGCGGATACTACAAGCAGTGGTTGTTTGCTCGGTAATTGTTCCCCTCCAAAACAAATAAGTGGTTGTCAAGGAACATCTTGTGGAGCAACTTATTTCATTCCTAGTCCACCAACTGTTCAAATTTCACAAGTTCCTCAATATGTTTTGTCAGGAACTGGATCCTATCCTTGTAGTTCTGGAGCGAATACTTGCGTTTCAAATGTTGTACCTAGTACAAATGCAGGATCTAATGGAAATGCAGGATCAAATACAAATATAGGATCTGAATACATCTCAGGATATGATGTACGAACAAATAATGATGGTAGAGTTGGAGAAAATTCAGGATCAGCTGTTAATACAGGACATATAGGATCTGGCACGAATGCGGAAAGTAACGCAAACGGAGGCTCTGCTGTAAATCAAGGATTTGGTAATAACGCTGGATCCGGTCATTCTACAGTGTTTGGTGCAAATACTGGTGCTAATGCAAAAGCGAACTCTGGCGCAAGTGCAGGATTCGGCGCAAATAGTGGAGCAAATGTGAATGTCGGCTCTACTGCTACTGCTACATCAGGTGCAAAAGCAGGCAGTCAGACTGGATACGGACCTTTTACTAGTTGTTCTGGTTCTTCATGTGGATTAGATAGTGGATTTGGATCAAATGCTTTCTCTGGATCATCCAGTAGCTCTTTAGGAGGATCCTACAGTGGTGCAAAATCAAGCAGTAGTTCCTATAGTAGTAGTAAAGCTGGAGCATCATCACAAAGTTTTGCCCAGAGCAGTAGTTCATCTGGTTCCTTTCCGTTGCCAATAAATGATTTCGGCGGGGCGCAGTTGGGAGCCCAATCAAGCAGTAAGTAGTTCAGTTTAAAATGCTATTGTTTAACTATACCTATAATACCTAATTGCAGGTTATGCGGACGCTAAATCCTTGTCATCATCAGGCCATTATTAAGACTCCCTTAAATGTTATTATACTTATTGTGATTTTTTGTGTGCAATGTGTGATTATAATATATACATAAAAACAAAAGAAATACACGTATTTTATTTATAAAATATTTTTATAAACTAATTAAATTAAAATAATTAAATTGTTGTAATATTTTATGTGAATTGAGAAAGTAATATTTTCCGTGATCAAGTCTACATTTAAACTTTAAAAATCTGAAAACTAAATGTGTCTTAGTAAGGTTACCCAATAATGCTCATTCAATATATGTAACGAGAAAATCCTAAAAATTGCAGTTGACTACAACACTAGAACTAGAACACTGTTTTCTGGTAATATCATTGTGAAGCTAAGATGAAATATGTCATGCATTCTCATATTTAAATCTGATAATATGTTAAAAATATATAAGAAAACCACTACAAGATGCATGGAAAGATCTCATAAAGTACAGCAGACCGATTTTCATGTGGCCGGTAGGAGAATTTGTACGTGCGTCAAGTAAGTGTCAGTGTTAGATAGAGACAGTATTCGGAAAAATGAAATGCAAACTCTTTGTGCGAGTCGTGCAGTGGGACGTAGTAAGGGATAAATTCAGAAAATCACATTGTTGAACATGTTTATAATGGTTTGTATTTCACTAAATTAAGGCAAATAGAAGTAAAATAAAACGCATAGTTTCATGTAACATGTTTAATTAAAATGTCTTGCCTTACCTACTAGCTAATAGCGTACTAACATCACATTAAGGGGATGACTGAATAAGATTGTTAGCTACACTTAACGGTAGAAAGGCTTAGGATTAAGTAAAACTAATTTGGATAATTAACTGAATTATTGGCAAATAATGTTTATGCTAATCTCTTTCTCATTATAATCACTTTGTAAACTTTCTATATGTACAAAAGAACAGTATATTCTTCAACGAGCGTAGGCGAGTGTTGTAATAACATTATTTAATATTCGTTGAGAAAAGAATATTATTAATACTAATATTATTGGAAATAACAATGAAAATAATAATTACAATAAGAAATAATACATAAATACTCAAAAATAATTATAGGAGAAAACAATAATGAACAATAACTAAGTTTCAAAAAAATTACGGTAAATTATACATATAATTATATAAAAAGTTATGCAGAATCACTATCACTGACTTCCTCTTCGCTCTCCGATTCAGAGTCTTCGCCCAAATTAATAATGAACTGGTCTGTAACTTCGTCTATGAGAGGTTCCGCTTCCAAAAACTTTTGCTCCCACTTTATCGCGTGGTTACAACATTTATTCCATTCAGCAGCACTAAATTCATCAAAAAAGTTATCACATAACTGTTGAACATATCTAATAGTGAATGATACATTTTTTTGTGCCACATATTGTTTAAGAGATGCCCATACTAACTCAATCGGATTTAAATCTGGGTGGTATGGCGGTAATCGCAAAACACTATGGCCACGTTGTGTTAACATTTCATCTATCTCGAACGTTTTAAATGTTGGCTTATGTACTTTAATAATATTATAATAAAGCTTGAGCATGTTATTGTCGAAGTAAATATTTTTAGACCTTAACCAGTCTATCATAACTGATTTCCTGCTATTAGAATTCGGTGGTTTATCTTTTTGGACATTATGATAAGGGGCATTGTCAATTACTAGGACAGACTTTGGAGGCAGGTTTGGAATTAATTTTTCTAACAACCATTTTTTGTAATTTTCACAATTCATCTCGTGATGATAATCTCCCGTTGTGGTATTAGACTTAAAAATCAATTTAGCATTCGGAATGAATCCCGTCTCGCAGCCAGCATGAACAATAATTAGTTTTAGACCTTTTGATATAGGCCTTGCTAATCCTTCATTGGAATTGTCACTCCAAGAAGTAGCCACGGTATGAGAACTGTGGATGTAAGTTTCATCCATATATATAATCGGTCTTTTTTCATTTCTGTAACTTTGAATGGTACGCAAATAAGACACTCTTCACTGACGAATGTCGTGCTTTTCCATTAACAACTTTCTGTTGGTTTTTGTTTTTCTCCAACGAAAGCCCATATCTTTTACTACTTTCCGAAGAGAATCTATTCCTCCAGTGTATCCTGTTTCTTTAAATTTTCTTAGAATGTTTGGCATTGTAGGCACAATTTTGTCAACAGTAAAGGAATTTAAAATTGTTCTACGCAGCACACCTTTATCTGCATCGTCTAAGTCGGTTTTGGGCTTGGTTTTATTTTTATTTTTCTTTGGCGATGTAAAAGATGAACCGGCACCTGCGTTTATTTCACTTTTTTCTTTAACAATCCGTCTAATACTTCTCTCAGAAACACCCGTTGCGGCAATAACGCGTTCATATAACTGATCCAGTGGAATTTTGAGTACCCCTGAAGTTTTTTCTTCTTGCATATATTTAAATACATTTGAGATCACTT
This sequence comes from Melolontha melolontha, assembly GCA_935421215.2. Taxonomy (NCBI): domain Eukaryota; kingdom Metazoa; phylum Arthropoda; class Insecta; order Coleoptera; family Scarabaeidae; genus Melolontha; species Melolontha melolontha. The sequence goes on along the minus strand of OW285237.1, from coordinate 157,113,188 downwards.
CACGAGTTTGACTGTGTAAAACACATTTATTTAATTTACTTTTAAACTCCATTACTCACTACCTTAATACATTTTTTGTACATTTTAGTTACACCAATTGAAACTGAATTTGAATGTATTAATAGGAGCATTGTTTGGCTAGAAGTCAGGCTCGACTAGAAGCATTATTTTTCGGAAAACCATTTTCTAATTCTGTTATCATATTTATGCTGATAGGTGAAGTTTGGTTAATGTCTACCGTTTGATTTGAAAGTTACAATGTGAATAAAGTGTCTAAATGGAAAACTCTAAAAATTCTGAAACTCGCGATGCACAGCAATACTTATTTTCTAAACCACTAAATAAATTTAAAATTTTGGCTTAACTGCAACAAACTTCATCGATGACTTCTTCATTCGACACAAATTCTTACCGCCGAGCCATTTCTTCATATTTGGAAACAGGAAATAGTCGCAGGGGGCTAAATCTGGAGAATATGCCGGATAATGGAGCAATTCGTAATCTAATTCATGCAATTTTGCCATTGCGGCTGCGGACTTGTGCGCCGGTGCATTGTCATGGTGGAAGACAACTTTTTTCCTCGCCAAATGCTGTTGTTTTTGCTTCAAATCGGCGTCGAATCGATCCAGCTCTGCATAATATGCGCTGATGATAATTTTAACCTGTTCAAGATAATCAATGTGAATGACACCGCGCGCATCCCAAAAACCTATGGGCATGATCTTATTGGCCGACAGACCCTCCTTGTCTTTCTATGTCTTCGATTCACCACGTGAAGTCCACTGTCTCGACTGTTCCTTGGTCTCTGGTGTGTTGTGATGAATCCTTGTTTTGTCCACGGTTACGAAACGGCGCAAAAACTTATTCGGATTGCGATTGAACGTCGCCAAACACGCCTTTGAAGTTGTCAAACGATTGCATTTGTTGTCAAAATTGTGAGCAAACATGGCACCCGTCTTGCGGATAGCTTTTTCATATCTAAATGTTTATGCAAAATTTAAATCACTGATCCATGTGATATCTCTGTAGCCTCTTCAAGTTCGCGTACCTTCACCCGCCGATCGTCGAATATCATATCGTGGATTTTATCGACCATTTCTGGTGTGGTGACCTCATTGGGCGACCAAAACGTTCGCCATAAATTGTGTTGGTCCGACCGCACCGAAATTGAGTAAATCAGTGGTGGATGGTTCCAATCGGTGGTGAAGGGTCCCCATAATATTTATCAAGCTTTTTTTATTTGTGTTATGTTTTTTTCACGCAAAAAAATTGTGTTTAATGAGCACACGAAATTCACTTTTTTCCATTTTTACGAAAATGCTCGTAGATATCTTTTTAAAATGGATTTCACAACCAAACTATTTGACAGATCAGGGAAATTAGGGTGCGTTCTTTAGAAAGATGCTTCTTGACAAACACAATGTTGGATTTGAAGTGGTAGCGCCATCTGTTCTATTTTACAGATACTTGTTGACACACTCTCGTATTTTTAATTGTCACATACAACACAAGTTCTCTAACAAAAAATATATCAGAATAGTCTAAAAGACCGTATTAATCTATTGAAAACCCATAAAAATTAGGGTAATCATGCATTTTAGGTACCTTAGTAAGGCAAAATATTATACATGAATTTGTAACCAATGAAACGCGATTACCACTCAACAGCGTTGCCATATGTTAATTATTTGAAGTAAATAATTTCAAGACAGATAAGGTTATATTCAACAATATATTAAAAATCGTGGTAATTAAATGCAACTATTTAAAAAATATATATTTTGTAATGTTATTGCATATCACAATTACTTTATAGGAACAATTATTTGATAATTGTGAGTATTAAAATTTTATATATATATATATATATATATGTATATATATATATATATATATATATATATATATATATATATATATATATATATGGTAAACTTAATAAGTCGGCTATTAAAGGTCTGGTTTATTACTTCAAAGTATATATATTTAAAACAACCCTAAATGTTTCGGCAATGATGCCTTTGTCCTAACAAAGGCTTCATTTTATTAAGAAAAATATTAACTTTTAGGCTTTATTTGTAGAATAACATTGGATGTGAACCTGTTTTCCGATGTATTTTGCTGCGAATCAGGCTGGAAACGATGTGATCCGGAAAGACGCAGAGTACGGCTCCTCTAATTTGGTAACGGCGTTTGCTGCGAACGACGGCTTTGGTTCTACCTATTCGTCGGGGTTGCAATTCCAAAAGATGCTTTGCTTGAAAATGGTTGTTTTCTTCGTGATAAACTAAATTATTATTGATTCGATTGAGCGAAAATTTGGTATGATATACTTGGTATTTATCTTATTATTTAATTTAAACTTTTAGATGTTCGAAAAATACGTCCATTCGTTGTAAAATTTTTATATCAGACGCCGATATCGGCTATTTTTATTCCAAAGCCTATCTTAATATTGTCAAAAAGCTTTGTAGTTTTTACTTTTTCCACATCAATTAACATATGAATATAAATAATGTTTTAATTTTAACATGATCATAAAATTTGTAAAATTATTTTCAAATATTCAGAAAATGCTTTTCAATATTGGGTTATGTTACAATGCGCATAGTAAAATATCGTTTTCGCGGGTTCATTATATTTTAAATAGGTGGGCGTGGTTAACTAGTATCGATACAAATTATAGATGTAGGTAAATTAGAAAAAAATTATTGAAAAATTTAAATATAAAAAGTAAGTTTTGAAATAAAAATAAGTTAATTAGAAATATAAAAAGTTATCCTCATATTAATTTATTTACATTTCGATACTAATTTCACAAATTACGTCCGCCAATTTAATCCTTATACTATGTGTTTTATGTGATGTTTAAACTGATTTTCTCATTGTAGGAGCTGGAATTCGGGTGCTGTTTGACCCATAACAATATATATATATATATATATATATATATATATATATATATATATATATATATATATATATAGATAATTATTTCTTAACCTTTGTATGTATAGTTGATTAAATTAGTTGGCGATTTAAGGTCTGTTTTACTTTGATACGTATATATTTAAATACTCTTACATGTTTCGGTACATAGTGCCTTTATCAAAGAAATTTAAAATATAAATGACAGTATATTAATGTCAGATTGATATATATGTAGTTGTCATGGCTAAAAGTAAAATATTCCAAGATACATTCAAGTTTAATAATAATAATTCATGGTTCAGAACTCAAGACAGCAAGGCGTCAATTACGGGGATTGGCAAGCCATGAGTTATTATTAATTCGCTCCACGGGCGCAGACATAATAATAACTCATGGCTTGCCAATCTACTACTCAGCAGCTGGTTGAAGTTCAAACACCTTTACAAGATGACTAGCGAAGTAGTTTGAGATGAACCAATTCGAAGCCCATTTCGTCAATTCTTTGCAGTGTAATCAACGATTTGTGAGCAAGAGAATTGTCTTCTAATAAAAGCATACTTTCGGCAAATGTTCGGCGGAATTTTTCTACGTAATTTAATTAACAATTTATGCTTGCATAATACTTCTTTTCTTTTCTAATAATTCTATTATATTTATTCCATTCTTGTCCCAAAAAAAAACAGAAGCAAAAATCTTGCGAGCCGATTTTTGGGCACGGATTTTTTTGGTCCTAAAGGGCCAGAATGCTTTCACTCTCTGAATTTCTCTGTTGTATTTACATCGTAGCGATGACCCTATGTTTTGTCTATAGCACCAAACTGATCAAAAGCGTTTGAAGAATCTTCTTCAAAACGGTGGCAATTTTCTTCGACGTTGCGGTTTTGATCAGCATTCAAGTATCGCGAAATCCATTTCGCCGAAAGCTTTCTCATACGCTAATCGTGATGAATTATGTGAAACGCAAGTTCATAGGAACTGTTTAATAATTCTGCAATGCAATTGATCTCAATTCGTTGTTCTTCCACAATCATATTACGAACACAGTCAAAGTTTTCTGGGGTGATCACAGAAATTAGTGTTCGATTGAGGTATTCATCTTTAACATCTGCTCTATCTCTCTTAAATTTCATACTCCAATGGTGTATGAAGGATATTGATTATGTACATTCGAAATTTAAAGGCCATCGCCATCGCTAAATTTTATGTACTTAATGATAATATTTAAATTAATTGATTCTTACTTTAAGCAATCAAAATTATACTTGAATTGAAGTCTGTTAAATTATTGTTTATTTCAACTAATACATAAAATAACTAGAGATTTGAGGCGTCACAAAAATTCCGTTAAAGTTAATAATATAAGTTTAATTAAGTCGCTAATAGAAAATACTTTCAAAAACGAAGATATCATTTATTTTTGCTTAAGAAATATACAACCATATTGATTTCCCGCATTACTATTAATAATGGAAAAATCTACTGTAAGTAAACTTATCTTGATTCCAGCTTAATCATTACACCATTCTTAAACTTCAATGCTATTTGCGCTATCTCTTCTGGAACATAACCAGATACTGGAAAAATTTTGAAATTTCTCACTATTTCGCATATCACATATTTCATTTCCATTAAAGCTAAGCGATAGCCTGTAATGCAATGTAATGTAATTTAGTATATTCTGTACCGAAAACACTATTCTATTGTAACAAAGTAATTATTCTTATACTTTACCAATGCAATTTCTTGGACCAGCGCCAAAGGGTAAAAATGTAAAATATTCAATTTCCGATTCAAATCTCGATGGATCAAAAACATCTGGATTCGGGAAATATGTTGGATTTCTGTGGATTCCATAGATATAAATCATAATTGATGCACCTTTTGGTATTAATACATCACCTAAAAAATTAATTTTAAAACAAGGTTATTGTTTAATATAGCCGTACTTCACCATAGGATATATCTTCATTTACAAATCGAGAAATAATTGGCACTGGTGGATAGAGACGCAAAGTTTCTTTGACGACCATGTCCAGATATTGCATGTTATTGAGATCGTTTGCGTTTGGTGATCTAGTATCATTTCCAAATATATCATTCATTTCTTCCGCTACTCGTCTCTTTAATAACATTAAGAAATTAATTTTCTTCGAAAAAATAAAGGAATTTAAGACTAAATGATATATTATAGCTTTTCGTAGACAAGTAAAATTATGAGAGTCAATAATAAAGCGGTTTAATACCAAATTTTTCGAACTTCGCAAACAAAAACCCAGAAATTCCACAGATGAAATTTATTGAGTTTAAGGTGAATTCAGTATTAAAATATCAAATTATTGATAATACCTTGATAGGAGAATAATCTTTTCATGAATTAGAAACGTGCGTAAGGATTCAAGACGAAACTCTTCAAAATGACTGTATTGAAATCCTAATGAACACATACTGTACTCATAGTAAGTATAGCAAACGCCAATTAAGTTGGCGCGAGGAGGGGTAAGTTCGCGCAGGATTAAAAGTAGTGGGGAGATTTGTATTTGGTTTTACATCAAATGTCAGATAATTCTAACCTCTGAGCGTGTATCACTAACAAAGACATTATGTTCTGTCAAACGTCAATGACAAATGTATTCTGACAATTACTTGAGTAGTGGGGGTGGACGTTTTTAAAAATTGGCTTCTGCGCACCCCCTCCTCGCGCCAACTTAATTGGCGTTTGCTATACATACTTTAAATCATATCATACATAGGATTTTATCTAATTTTCTCGTATCATATTATAAACTACTCAAAAATGAATAAGGAATTTTTACTTTTTTGTATTTTTTAGATAGTATGGGTAAATATTTGTAGTGTATTATATTAGATACATAACTGTACACAACAATTTAAAATTTTCAAGTATATTTATTCAGAAAAATCGTTAGATTACTAAGAAATGATCAAAAATGAAATAAGCAACATTTTTAACAATAGCTAAAATAAACATTTTTCTGTAACAATTAATTCTAAAATCGTGTATACTGGCCACGGACATCTCTCACAGCTGTACATCTTCGGGGCATACTCATAATGCAATTATTAATGTGTTCTTGTGACACTCTTTTCCAACACAGCGGTAAAATTTCCCGCAAGTGTTGCACGTTAACTGGGGGTGGATTATGTTCGTTGAGCTGTTCTTGAAGTCTGTCCCAAATGTGCTCAATTGGATTCAAGTCGGGAGACGTTGGTGGTAAAGGTAGATGGTTAATATGAAGGTAATTTATTGCTTGCATTACAATTTGTGCACGATGAGGTCTTGCATTATCATCAATAAAAACCATGTTTTTATCCACAGCCTCACGAAAGTCGGCCACATATTGCTGAATAATGTCATCTCTGTATATGTGTCCATTGACATTGTTTTCAAAGAGATGGAGGTTCGTACGTCCATTCAAACTAATGCCCGCCCACACCATGATACCACCGCCGCCAAAAGGCACCACAGCTTTTGTAAACTCGCGTCTATAACGGTCTCCTCGAGTTCTCCAGACCCTTACTCTACGATTATCACTAAATAAGCAGAATCTGGATTTATCGGTGTATAAACCATGCTCCCATTGAAAATTTTCTGCTAGTCGTTGGTTAACCCAAGTTCTTCCAGCCATTCTATTGGCTTTAGTTAATTTTGGGCGTCTCACAGGCCTGCAGCTATGAAGATCCATTTCCATCAGACTGTTTCTGATGGTTTGATCCGAAACTCTAACTCCAGTGCCGGCACGTGTTTGCAACCATACAGCACTTCTAAACGGATTCATCCTTGTCTGAATTCGTATGTAGCGGTCTTGTCTCTGATTTGTTTTCCTCTCAGATCCACTACCGGGTCTTCTCCTTGCAGATTCTACCTGTTGGAATCTTGTTAGAGCCCTACTAACAACACTTGGAGACACATTAAAAATTGCGGCAATTTCTGCTCCAGATTGCCCTCGCTGATGCAATAACGCAATTAAATCAAAAGTTTATTTATTTAAATGACGTCTTGGCATCGTGAAAATGTGAAATGACGTTTAAAATGAATAATACTTGTCAAAAAATGCGATTTTTATAATTTTGTATTCTAAATTAATTTAAGGTTAAAATACAGGATTCAATATTTTATCACACAGAAAAGACATTTACCAAATAAAATATCCACAAACGACTGTGGGCCTTCTAATTTATCTATAGTTTGAGAAAATACGTTAAATTTAATCGAATTAATTAGATCTGTTAAAAAAAGATCTAATTACCTATTCATTTGAGTAGTTTAGTTGGTATGGTATGAAACAAACATCAACTTATACACGCCGGCCTTGAAATAATGAGACAGCTTATGATAAATGGAAAGACGTAATTATATTGAACATAAATCTAAAATATTAGGAGTCTTTTTTTGAATCGATTGATGGAAATTCATAATTAATGAAATAAAAATAAAACAAGCAATATTACTTAATTTCTACTTTATTGAGATAAAATCCCATAATAATTGTTTCGACATACAATGTCAGATTAAATTGTATTGCAAACTAAATCTACAGGATGTTAACAAATTTAAACTTAAATAAATAATATAATGAACAAATAATTATACTCAGAAGCATGGTACAATAATAGGCACTTTCTATTCAAGATATAAACTTTATTATCCATAGGGACCAAAGTTTACCGAGTACAAACATAAACGGGAAGACCAAATTAAATAAAAAAAGTCAGTTATAAAATTTTTGATCTTCCCGTTTTATGTTTGTACTCGGTAAACTTTGGTCCCTTTGGGTAATAAAGTTTAAATTTTGAATAAAAAGTGTAAACTTTGTTAACATCCTGTAGATTTAGTTTGCAATACAACTCCATCTGAGGAAGACATTGTATTTCGAAACAATTTTTATGGGATTTTATCTCAATAATGTGAAAATTAAGTAATATTGCCTTTTTTTTATTTTTATTTCATATACGACGCGAACCCCGAAATTAGAAACACTCTGAAAAAATTGTATTACATGACGTCTATGAATTCAAAATATTCAGAATGTGTTTAAATAATAAATACTTCAGACACCCATACGCTACAGCGCATTTTTGCATAGGTAACACCTGAATGAAATGGACAAAAACAAAACTGTTCTTGCTGTTATTGTCGGTTAACTTTAGACAAGATATAGTCTTTTATAATGTGGTTGAACGAACAGTGGCATGAGAAAATTTTTTTTTAATATTCTTAGCATCTTTTTTTCTCTTATGAGAGGGAATTTTGGGAAAATATTTCGTATAATACAAAAGTATTCTTAATAATATAAAATATTATCTGAGGTTAAGGACACAATACAAGTTCAATATTAATATTTTTGTGAATGTATCCTTCTCCAGAGACGCAGATACGCATTTCATCTTTCTACAGATTCCTCGGTCCGCCCCTGCGGGAGAAGGATACATTCACAAAAAGAACGACTTCGCTATCTCAGTAAAATTATTAAGATCGAGCGTAGAAGTACATTCAGCGCTGCATATTAGCAAACGACCGAAGCACTCGCTCTGTCTGCATAACGATTGCAGAACTAACGAAGTTTCTAGAGATACGGCAGTGCATCTTTGGAAACACTTAAATTGTTTGTTTTTTTTAGTATCCGCTAAACATTTTTACTTTAGAACTTGTCTCAAATATAGGATTTTAGAAATACAATTGGGTTATATCAAGAACATATTATACCGACCATCGTATAATAAATGCATGATGTTTTGTATTCAATATTTTTCCTGAAAATCTAATTTCTTAAAATAAACGTAGGGGAAGTGTCCTTAAAATGGGATACTTAAGGTTTGAGTAGCCATAAATAATCGATAAATCAAGAAAATCCCGCCAAAAATGTACAAACATGTTCTCTAACGTGTTTTTCATTATATGTCAAAACAATTTTTACAACAAAATATAAATATCAAAAATATAATGCTTTTAAAAAAAAGTGCAACTGTCCCGTTTTAGGGAGTGTTGTGGTTAAAATGGGATACCCTATATTTTTAAAATGGGATAGGAATTTATATGTTAATTTACTTATCAAACTTATTGCAAAATGATAACAAAGTTTTAATTAAAAATGTTTTATTGGACATAAAAATATTAAAATAAACAAAAAAAGCGATCCACTATTGAAATAAACAAACAAAAATAGAAATTAAGAAGAAATGCAGTAATCGCAGAGAAAGTTTTCCTCCTCTTCCTCTGCTCCAGAGCAAGCATCATGCACCCATCGCTTGCAACTTACACATTGGATCCAGCCTTCTCCTTTCTTACTCTCACTAAAATTGTTTCTACAATAAAATCATTCAGGGTTACTGTCGTCTTCAGATGCGCTAGAATCCACGTCTTTTTCAATCTTGGCTACAGCTTTTTTTTTGGTTTTTAGTTTTTCCTATTTTTCTCTTTTTATTAGGACGTTTTTTAATTTCTTTCGATCGTTTTTGTTCCAATGAATTTTTTAATTCTGTTTTGTAAGGAGTGCTGGTTAAAACAACAGTTTTACCAGTTTTTTGCTTTTTGGAAGTCTGTTGTGGTTTCTTAGTCATTTTGGGATAAGGTAAAATTATTTCCGGGGAGAAGTACAGGGTCTCGCCCGAAACTTCTTCTTGGCCTTTCGACGTTGAAGGTTGAGGCGTGTAGGGGATCTCCTCTTTTGATATTTCCGATGGTCTTGGCGGTGTTTCAGGTAGCACTTCTTGTTGAACCTCATCTACGTTATCATTTTTATTGAGATTTGAAACAGTTTCCGCAACTTCTCCAATATTATTGTGAACGTGAACCTCTTCGGGAACATCAGTAGGTTGTGCAGCAGAAAACAGATCTTCGGTGAAACCGTTACGATCAACTGGATATATACCTGTCTTTCTAAAACCATTTATTGTGTTTGTAGGAGTGCTGGCTCGTAAATAAGCTTTACCAAATATTTCTGCAATTTGATATATAGTGACTACTCTTCCAGGATGATTACGTAGAAGACATTCAACTTCTTGACTATAGAAAGTTGAAAGAGGAGCCATGACTGATACATCGATGGGTTGCATTCTATGGCTACAATGCGGAGGTAAACACAGAATAGTCACAGAATACTTTCTGGCTTTTTCTATAACGTTCAAGTTTTGTGTGTGGGTTTTAGGTCCATCTAAAATCAACAATGTAGGAGCATCTTGGCATACACCAGAGAACTTCAAAAAATGGTCAAACCATTGCTCAAATAAATCAAGTTGCATCCAACCTGTGGAATGGCAGGCACAAATTGTTTCAGGAGGCGCACCATTTAGAAACTCTGGAACACGTGGAAATACAATCATAGGAGGGGGATGTAGCTGCCAGCAGCATTCATACAAATAACTGCGGTACACAAAGTGCCACGTTCAGCAGAAGTAAGTGACCCTACTTGCTTACGTCCTTTTAATGCAATTACTTTTGAGGGACGTCCTTGTACAGTGGTGATCCCTGTCTCATCAACGTTGTAGATTTTTGATGGAGAATAATTATTTTTTTGTTGAACTAGTTCAAGTAGGTCAAAAAATTTAGAAACATTTGTTTGGTTGAAACTTCTGGCACGTGCGGCTGAGGTTGCTTCTGGAATTCGAAGAGATAGTCTATTTCTGTTAAGGAAATTTTGCAACCAGTGCCAACCAGCTTTCTTCTTAACAGTACTGAAGTGGTGCGGTATATTATTCTGTACAGCAAAGTGATAAGCTCAACGTCGCACTGATTCAGTGGTCAAACCAAACATCATTGTCTCCATGTACATCTCCATAAACCGAACAAGGTCCGTTTCTTGCGCCTTGTTAAACGTAACAAGTCTGCTACCTAAACCTTTAAGTGAATCTTTTCTTATTTTATTTTTTCCTTTAACGCGACGTTCTAAAGTACTCTTTGGCACGTGGCAAAGTTTTGCCGCTTTCAGATAACCACATTCTCGATTTAAAACCATGTCTATTGCTTTTTTCATATTCTCCTCAGACCACTCCTGTCGGTGAGTTTTTCTTGAGTACCGACCCGCCATATTGTGTACCTATGTATTATTACTGCAACACAGAAAAATCAGGTAAATAATATTATCAACATAGTTTAGGTAAAATGGGATATCTCATTTTAAAAAAATGCCACTATCCCGTTTTACCTATACCTCAACCTTTGATTTCCGTAAATTTTACAAACTTAACCTTAAAATATATTGATGAAATTTCATGCCTATATCAACGTTTAACGTCTTATCTTAGCCTTTAAAAATTATCAACACATTCTCTTCACAAATAAAGAAGCAATCCTTAGTATTAGGTATGAGTTAATAATACTACATTAAAATATTGAAAAACATAAAAACTTACGTGTGTCAACAATCACATTCACTATGCAATTGAAAGTCCGTTAACAATTTTAATGTTAATACAGCTTGCGCTTAGGCAATATTTCGCTAGATGGCAACACTCGTTTCACATAAAATACATGGTATCCCGTTTTAGCTTACTGTCCCATTTTAAGGACACTTCCCCTAATTCGAAAGTGTTCGTAATGATTTAAATGATAAATAGAAAGGGATAAATACCTGCACGTCGAGATTCTTGGATAGACAATATAGAGCAAAACTAAGACCGTCAGATACGGTCTCATGGCCCTACAAATTGAACATTTTAACAACGAAAACTTTTGTTTCTAATTAACGTCTGATTACCGCAAATATGAAGCTTTGCACTTCATCCATAATTTCGTTGTCCGTCATCGGTCTATTAATATAAGTTGCTTCAAAAAGGATGTCCAAGAATGATTTTTGTTCTTTAGTTCGCGAAAATCTCTTATTGGATGCATGATTGAGATCAGCAGCGTAAGATGCTGTTGTACCGTTTTCATTTTTTCCGTTATGTATTACAGTATTTGTAAATTCATGAATTCTTTTTACTATTTGTCGTTCCTTCCAATAATCTCTTGAAAACATGTACAAAATTTGGTTTCTCTTGAAGAACGAAAATAAACGTCGAACAACTATAGCTGTTTCTTCGCGTATGTCTTTTAGATACTGTAAATCCATGTTTTCTTGGCAGTTTAATTTGACATTCATTATCGTCTCTGTTCAGTAAAACATATCAAAATTTGTATCATAAAAAGAAGTATACATTCTTAAAACAATAATTTCAAGATTATTGCCATCATTAAACAGCTGTCTAGAAGACAGTAAGTGTATATATCATATATTTCATAATTAAATGTCAAAACCAAAATGGTCGATTCTTTTATTTTAAGAAAAAAAATTAATATAAACATGAGTGCGGAAATACACTCTTTGCGAGATACAGGGTGTTAAATTTCTAAGCAAAAAGTTTTCTTTATCCTAAAATTCATACCACTTCAGATATTTTTATGAAATTCCTTATATGCCTTCCTTTCACAAAGAGGTATTTTCGGATGTAAAATTTTTTAAAAAATTTTCTACCAGTGGCGTTCGAGCGAAATTTAGACTGAATATGTTTCATAAAATAATGGTCTTTAAAAAAAAATTATTTTATTATTGGTGTTTCATTTGGCAACAGAAAAGGTCTCTTGATTTTTTTTCCTAACTTGAACTCTTTTTCAGTAAAGAAATTATTGTGCCTATACTAAAAGCAGAATATTAATAGTAGTCTACGTTTGTTGTTGTTTTATTAATTTCGACAATTAAATTAATTTGCTGGTTAAAATATCTGTAAAGTGTTATTTTGAAAAGAAAATGGTTAGTTTTCCTAATCTTCAGTTAGCTGATTCATTCATTACATGCATGGTTTGGCGATCGCAGTGCACCGGAGGCAAAACGATAGCATCAAGAGCTCTTTCCGGATAGAGTTACGCCAGATACATGAACATTTTCAAACGTACATTAACTGAAACAGGTACTTTTAGGCCAAATGATCAATTAAAAGGTGCCCATCGTACTACAAAAATTACAGAAATTAAAGAAGCAGTTTTAAATTTACTAGAAAAATTGGAAATAACATAAATTGAATATCTCGCACATTCTAGTTTGGAGAATTCTTCAAGATTTTCTGTTACCCGTATTGTATTCAACTGGTCCCAGCCTTACTTCCCCGAGATTCTTGTTTGCGTATCAACTTCTGTCAATGGAATATTGCGCAAAATTTCATGTTTGGCTGTAAAATAATGTTCACAGATAAAGCTAAGTTCTCAAGAAACGCTATCAGAAATTTTCTTAATAATCATGTTTGGACCGAAGTAAACTAGCATGCAGTTGTTGAATCTAACTACCAAGAGCAATTTTCGATAAATGTCTGGGCTGGAATTGTTAAAAATTACTTAATTGGGCCTTTTTTCTGCCACAAAAGCTAAATGATCATAACTATTGTCGGTTTCTAGAGGACGATTTAAAGAATTAAAGAAGTTCCAATTTTAGTTAGAAATAGTATGTGGTTCATTCATGACGGTACACCAGCTCATTCCAGTCTAGAAGCAAGAGAATATGTAAATCTTATATTTCATAGCCGATCGTTAGGTCGTGGTGAATCTCAACTATGGCCTTCGAGGTCCACAGATTTAGATAATTTGGACTTATGGGGACATCTTAAAACTCTGGAAGCACTGTACAAGAATTGAATAATCGCATAAGAGCTTCCTGTGATGTAATAAGAAATACTGAAGGCATTCTTCAAAGTGTGCGCAGAATATGAGAAGAAGAGCTGAAGCATGTGAGATGGAGGGCATTTTCAACAACTCATCTATTTTTTTTTGTTTTACAAAATTGTTACTAATTTGTAAACAGTTAATTGACGAAGGAGATACTTTTTGAAACTTCATTATAACGCTAAGAAATATTAAACTTCTAGTTTCAAAAATTCTTTTATTGTAAATACACTACAATATTGTTTCGACATACAATGGTTTCATCAGGTGGATGAAATACTGAATACGTACAATACAAGTTTGAATATTTATGTAAAAATTATTGAGGAAATGGTGATGGAAAAATTTTACAATCTTAAATTTAGTAGAGGGGAGTTGTTTAAATCTAGTTGGTCATTTAAAGCTAGATACAATAGTTTAAGATTAGCTTCAAATGACCAACTAGATTTACTAGATTAAACAACTCCCCTCTACTAAATTTAAGATTGTAAAATTTTTCCACCACAATTTCCCCAAAAATGTTTACATAAATATTCAAACTTATATTGTACATATTCAGTATTTCATCCACCTGATGAAGCCATTGTAGAGCGAAACAATATTGTAGTGTATTTACAATAAAAGAATTTTTGAAACTAGAAGTTTAATTACTTATTTCTTAGCGATAATTTGTAAACAGTCAATTAAAAATTGTTCAGAATTAGTTATTACTCTTCTAATTTTTTTTTTGGTTTGACTTGTTTTCGTATCACGCGCGCGGAAACTTTGCGTCGTACAAAAAGAAGTCAAGGAATCAAATTTGTTCCAAAATAAATGGGCATTTTTTAAATAATTTTTATTTTAAGAAAAAGCGGTGGGGTATAATTACGATTTTTTTCTTAGAAACTTAATACTCTGTATCTCGACAAGCGAATATTTTCGGAGACATTTTTATACATTTTTTTCTTAAAATAACCTTTGGGCATTTTTTAAATAATTTTTATTTTAAGAAAAAGCGGTGGGGTATAATTACGATTTTTTTCTTAGAAGCTTAATACTCTGTATTTCGACAAGCGAATATTTTCGGAGACATTTTTATACATTTTTTTTTTAAAATAACCTTAAGAATAGCCTATTTCAAAATTGACATTCAATTAAGAAATATCCTATATATATAGTCTGATCGCAGCCTTAGAAAGCAATAGAAGTTCTTAGAGAGTAAATGTATCTCTCTGTAGTTATAAAATTAACGTATACAATTCTCGCATTTGATAGTGTACAATGTTTGTTGGATTCTGTTTAATAATTTAAATATAGTGTAATTAGCTGCTTCAATCACCATTTTGTTCACATAAGTCATTATTGTTTGTCTGTTTATTTTTATCCACTTGCATTTTATTCTTTCTCTCCCCATCTTTTCGTAAAGACGATATTTCTCAAAATTACACTAATTTTCTTAAATGTAAATATTTCGGATTAGCGTTTAATGAATTATCCGAAATATTTGATGTTGTTAGAAAGATCAAGGAAACTTCATTGATAAGTAGAAACTGGAAATAATAAAATAAAATAAAACAATAACTTTGTTTTACCACTTTATTCACATATAATCGTGACCGCGGTTTCGACATACAATGTCATTATCAAACTGCAAAAGTTACAGGCCTACATAGAACTTATAAATGACACAAAAATATATGGGGGTGGTTTATGATGTTATTTAAAATTACTACTATATACTTAACTATTATATACAACATTGGAAAAGAGGGGTATACACAAGATCCAACTGGTCATTTAAAACGATATCTATTGTGTTGTTCTGGCTTTTAAAAATCTCTAGGGCCTCTAAAATATTTAATTTACGACCTTTCTCGGCCAAATGCAATATTTTACGGTGACCAAATGTATGCCTTTCTGTAATAAGATGGTTTGCGAATGTTAAATCTGTCTTCTTTAGTTTATATGACCTCCTGTGTTCTTTTTCCTGTATAATAAAACTTCGACCAGTCTGAGCTATATATACACTTTTACAATCATTACAATATAATTTATACACTCCTGATTTATTATTGATATCTGTTTTAGGTTTTGCGTTAAAAATGAAATTACTTGTTTTTACATATGGTTTGTAAGCTATACTAACATTACTATTATTTTTTGAAATTATATTTCCAATTTGCTCGCTTATATTTAATATTTAATGCTCTATGTATCATAGAATTAAAAAATGAATGTTTGTGTGTCTTAGGGTGTAGTGAATCTTTGGGAATAATGCAATCAGTGAAAGTAGGTTTACGATATATATCAAATTTTAAGCTCTGATCTAATTTGTTTAATTTTAAATCCAGGAAGTTAATACTGTTATTCTCTTCTATTTCTACTGTAAAATTTATATTAGAATGGATTGAATTTATGTAGTTCAGAAATGTTTGTAGTTGTCTATGAGTACCCTTAAAGCAAGCTAGGATGTCGTCTACATACCGATACCAAAATTTAATATGTTTTTTACCTAGTTGTGATGAAAGAATTTTTTCTGTAATATGCTTCATGAAAATTTCAGCTAATAGAGGACTTAGAGGTGAGCCCACTGCCAGACCTTCTGTTTGTTTGTAGAATTTGTTGTTAAATGTAAAGTAACTTTGGCTGGTGACTAACTCCGTTAGAGATATGATTTCGTGTATAACAACCTGGTTTGTATTTTTCTTTACTAATATGTTTTCTATTAACCTTAAGCATTCCTTATGTGGTATTTTTGAAAACATGTTAGAAACATCAAATGATACCAGGATTTCGGTGTTGTGTATATTACAATCTTTTAATTTAGCTGTTAACTGTATTGCGTTTTTTATGGAAGAGCTATCTGTAAATTCGGTATATTGTCTAATTATTATGTTTAATTTTTCGGCTAATTTTTTATTGGGGCAAGAAATAAACGAAACAACTGGTCTGATGGGTGCTTCCTCTTTGTGAATTTTCAGTAAACCGTATAATTTAGGGGGGGGAGGATTCATATGGAAAAGTTTGTACTTATCTGTGTTTGAGATTACTGCATTATAATTTTTGACACATTCTTTAATTTCTGCCTGATACTGTTTAGTGGGGTCCTTTTTCAGGGCTCACCTCTAAGTCCTCTATTAGCTGAAATTTTCATGAAGCATATTACAGAAAAAATTCTTTCATCACAACTAGGTAAAACACATATTAAATTTTGGTATCGGTATGTAGACGACATCCTAGCTTGCTTTAAGGGTACTCATAGACAACTACAAACATTTCTGAACTACATAAATTCAATCCATTCTAATATAAATTTTACAGTAGAAATAGAAGAGAATAACAGTATTAACTTCCTAGATTTAAAATTAAACAAATTAGATCAGAGCTTAAAATTTGATATATATCGTAAACCTACTTTCACTGATTGCATTATTCCCAAAGATTCACTACACCCTAAGACACACAAACATTCATTTTTTAATTCTATGATACATAGAGCATTAAATATTCCTTTGTCTAATGAATCTTTTGTTCGTGAAATCAATACTATAAAACAAATAGCGGTAAACAATAGTTATAAAAGTAGCGTAATTGACAGTATACTAAAGAAAAAACAGTTACAAGTGGCCCTTAGTTTAGTATATCCTAAAGATAGTGCTAATTTGAAACAATTTGTCTCGTTAACTTACTTCGGTAAAATAAGCGAGCAAATTGGAAATATAATTTCAAAAAATAATAGTAATGTTAGTATAGCCTACAAACCATATGTAAAAACAAGTAATTTCATTTTTAACGCAAAACCTAAAACAGATATCAATAACAAATCAGGATTGTGTAAATTATATTGTAATGATTGTAAAAGTGTATATATAGGTCAGACTGGTCGAAGTTTTATTATACGGGAAAAAGAACACAGGAGGTCATATAAACTAAAGAAGACAGATTCAACATTCGCAAACCATCTTATTACAGAAAGGCATACATTTGGTCACCGTAAAATATTGCATTTGGCCGAGAAAGGTCGTAAATTAAATATTTTAGAGGCCCTAGAGATTTTTAAAAGCCGGAACAACACAATAGATATCGTTTTAAATGACCAATTGGATCTTATATATACACCTCTTTGCCAATGTTGTATATAATAGTTAAGTATATAGTAGTAATTTTAAATAACATCATAAACCACCCCCATATATATTTTTGTGTTATTTATAAGTTCTATGTAGGCCTGTAACTTTTGCAGTTTGATAATGACATTGTATGTCGAAACCGCGGTCACGATTATATGTGAATAAAGTGGTAAAACAAAGTTATTGTTTTATTTTATTTTTTTTTTATTTTTATTTATTATTTTCAAAATGAATTACCACAAAGTTACGGCTACCAGTATTAATTTTCAGAAACTGGAAGATATCGCAGTAAGATTTAGTCATATAAGCTTATGTATGTTTAAGTTTAAGTATCTCATATGTTGGCTTTAATAGACCGAGCATATGAGTAAGTTTTCTAACAGCAATGGATTTGTTACGTTAATCATGTAAAAAGAGATATATTAGTATTATTATTTGCTATTATTGTATTATATATCTCAGTTGAAGAAGAAACTGTGGCTAGCAGATGATATTTAAATTAATATACACGAAATAAACCATATCCGTAAATGATACAATTGGTACAATACTGTGTGACTTCGATTTAATTGACATGCCATATTGAAATAATAACGGTAATAAATTAAACAAATTACGATTTGAAAAAATTCCAGTACTTTGGATTCTGACTTGATATATTTAGTAATAATCAAATTTTATTTAAATGAATTATAAAGTAATTCATTAATATTCTCTACCGGGTGTCCTAATAGTGCAGTGTCGGTCTCTATCTCGATATCGTTTGGAGGTACAAGAAAATGTTTCAAACAAATGTTATTTAATGCTTAAAGGGGCATAGCCTAAAAATACTTGCGTTTATATAAGTTGCCTCAGAATAGCAGTACTGAACCTGACTTAATTTTTTCAAACGAAAAACCCTATATTTTATTCCATTTTTAGAGTCTGCTATAAAATCGAGATGCTTTTCATATACCATCGTCTATACCTAACCGTAATAGTTTTTGAAATAGTTAACATTTTCTCTAATAAATGTCATGTGCAGGCACTATTTTGCTGTCATATCTTACTTATGTTTGATCCTAGAAACGATTTTTGGTATGTGAGTAGTTTATACTTGCGATGACTTTGACGAATTCCTAAAATTATTTTTTTTGATACAGACTGTTCAGCAAAGGGAAGCAACAAATTTCTAATGGAAAAATATCCATTTTTTAAAATGTGCTTTTTTATGTTATTTTACTCCTAAAGTAAAACACTTTATTTTTACTTAAATATATCATATACCTATTTGCAATAGATTTAGAGATTTTTTTGTTTTTAAAATCGCTTTACAAGAAAACTGTGCACTTCAAGGCAATAAGTTCTTAAAACTAAAACTAAAACTGTCAAATTGCTTAATGTAGTATTTAGTCTATAAGTAAATTACAATTAAAAATGAATTTTTCACAATAAGAATTAATCAATATGGTATCGAGCGATCAGAATTGTTTCCTGGCAAGTCGCATTTACGCGCAAAGGTTTCCGAACGCTGAGCGGCATCCTAATATTTATGCATTTGCTAGACTAAAAGAACATTTTGAAAGAACAGGAAGCGTGCATTATAAAGGAAATTGCAAAGTCAAAAACGGGTGGCCACTGAAGAAAATAAACACATAGTATTGGAGACTGTAATGGAAAATCCTCATGCATCAGCACGTATGTTAGCGCGCCAAATTGCTATATCGAGACCTTCGGCGAACACAAAACATACATTTCACAACCGGTCCAAGAACTAACCCAACAAGATTTTATTAACAGACGCAATTTCTGTAACTGGGTATTAAACGAGAATTACACAGGTCTACAAAATTAAACTTTTTGACAGATGTTTTTATTTTGAAAACTGATTTTTATATAATTATATAATTTTGGTAGGCTGATTTCAAAAACTCTATGCATTCACGTAAGGTTTTTTTGCAAATATTAAATGAAAAAGAACGATATTTCGAAGAAAAATTATTTGTTTATAGAGTAAAAAGGTGGAACACAAGTTAAAAACGCCGAAAAAAATACTTTACTCAGTCTTCTTTAAGTGAAATCTTTGTCTTTTTGCCAGAAAGCTGCGTTGTCCGGACATTCGGTTGTATGTTTTTAATGGCATATCCCGTTTTAACATCCAGCGGTAGTCCGCCATCATCGTTATGCTCCATCTGCCTTGGTATCGCCGTTCCATTTCCTTAATGTCTTGGTGAAACCTCTCTCCCTGTTCTTCGCTAACTGCTCCAAGATTTTCAGGAAAATAGTTCAAGTGTGAAAACAGGAAATGCACTTTCAAACTCATATTACAACCTAGACGATGAAAGTGTTGTAACATATTTTGAACAATATTTTCGTAGTTTTCGTCCTTAGAGTTCCCAAGAAACTTATCAATTACTTCTTTAAATGAAACCCAGGCGTTTTTCTCGACATTGGTCATTGTGTTTTGAAAATCCTTGTCTTTGCATAATGTTCTTATCTGCGGCCCAACAAAAATACCTTCTTTTAACTTGGCATCGGATAAGGCTGGAAATGTCTCGCACAAATATTTAAAACACTGTCCATTTTTGTCTAGGGCTTTAACAAACTGCTTCATCAAGCCAAGTTTGATATGGAAAGGAGGCAGTAAAACTTTTTTGGGGTCAACCAAGCTATCTCTTAATACATTTTTGCTACCAGGTGTAAGGCTTGTTCTAGAGGGCCATTCTATTTGAGTCCAATGTCTATCCCTTGCTCGACTATCCCACTTACAAATAAAGCATGGAAATTTTGTATAACCTCCTTGTTGTCCTAGTAGCATGCACAGAACTTTAAGGTCACCACAAAGCATCCACTGATGTTCTTGGTAGTTTATTTTCTTTAAAAGAAGTTCAAAATTTTCATACGTTTCCATTAAATGTACAGAATGGGCAAAGGGAACCAAGGCCAGCTCTTTACCATTGTGCAATAAAACGCCTTTTAGACTACGCTTACTTGAGTCAATAAACAGGCGCCATTCTTCTTTTACATACGGCACATTTCCTAATTTTGAAATTAAGTCATGAATATTGTTGCAATACACTAGCGGTCCGTCTTGAGTAAAATATTGACATATCTCTTTTTCGCGATCCCGGTAAAAGCTTGATGTGACGCCAGGTGCCAGTAAATGTTTCTCACGAAGTCGGGAGGCCAACAATTCGGATGCATCCTTTGGAAGGTGCAAATCTCTAATTAAATCATTTAGTTCGCTCTGGTTAAACACTTCGGGCTCTCTGAAATCTGGTGTGAAATCTGAGTCATCTGGGTCGCAAATAGATTCCTCTGATTCTGACGATATGACGTTTTCTAGTGCTTTTGGGGCGGTAGGTATCGGTACATCTGGTCCTTGAGGAACTGGTCGAATAGCAGAGTCAAGATTGGGATACACAATTCGCTTCTTATTTTTTCTGTTGAACCCTTGAACATTACACGAACAAAAATAACAATCATCACTGTGATTTCTAGGCTCTCGCCATACCATAGGAACACCAAAGCTTAAACATTTCTTCCTACCTTTTTGACAGTTTCTTAATGCTTCAACGCAAACGGAACAAACAGTATGAGGAGCCCAGGACTTGTCTTGGTCGCCAATTTTTAGACAAAAATAAGCGTGGTATACATTTTTCACAAACGAAGTTATAGTTTGCCTCTGCTTTACTACGACATAACTACCACAGATATAACAAAAGTTATTCGGATTGTTCACACAATGTCTTCTTTCCATATTTATACGTTCTAGAACACTTAAAATACGCAACAACGAAGACAACAAGCGCGCGGACACAGTAGCACGACGACTAACACAACCAAACTGCACATAAGCAGGTTTCAACGTTGTATTGACGCTTCTGCGCCGACTCTGTTGCTTTGCTGAGAAATCTAATATTAACCAGTGTTGCCAAATCACATTTAATTTCATAAAAATCAATTCATTTAAAAATCATGCCTAACATGGAACAAACATATTCTTGTCATAGGTATGTATATTAATAAATTAACATTTTTAAGATATAGAGCGCTATAAAAAAAAATTACGTGATAGAGCAAAAATATGGCGTTTTTTGGAATAAAGGCCCCCAAACATATACAAATTAGCAAACAGCTTTCAAACATCAAAATCACTGTAGACCTGTGTTATCAGGACTCGAATTTCTTTAATAACGTGTTATTTACTGACAAACCACATTCCATAAAAATTGGTTTGTGAGTCGCCACAATTTTCATAATTATAATAATGAAAATCCTAGAATGATAATTCCTCTAAACAATCAGCACCGTGGTCTCTTAATATATCAAGTGGAATTCTTGGATGTTTTGTCATAGGACCATACTTTTTCGAGAACTCGGTAAACGTAGAATCATTTTTGAGTTTTTTACGAAATCAGTTTGAAGATGTGATTGATAGTTTACCATTACAAATTACTAGGCAAATGTGGTTACAATTAGATGGAGGTCCTCCAAATTTTAGCAGACAGGTGAGGGATTATCTCAACACAAATTTTGAGAATAAATGAAAATTTTGACGTAAAGTCAAATAATGTAGAGTTAACGGCATGGAAGTTATTTAAGAAAATAAAAAAGCAGAAAATAGTGGCTTTTCAGTACAAAATCTTTTGTTGAACTATATCTTGCCCTTTTCCCACCAAATTTGGGTGCTGTTAATGATGAGCAGGGAGAATGCTTCCATCAAGGTATATTACAGATGGAACAGCGTTACCAATGCCGATGGGATGAATCAATGATAACCCTACTGCACACAAAGGGAATAAGTCATTTATTAGTTCACAATTACCAGTTTTATGTTTGTTTTACCTCTTAGAGCTGTATTTTATCAGGTTTTGTTTTATTCAAAAGGCAATAAAATATGAGTTTCGAAATTAAATTTATTATAAATTACAAAATGTATTATACCTATAAACTTGACCACTTTCAAGATTTGATATAATTAGCAATTGTGAAGGGGATATAACAAAGAAATGGAGGGTGATGGAGAAAAACGGACTTGATATTCAGATTCAGCACACACAATAACAATAAAACACTTTGAGTCGATCCTCTGTTTGATTTTATGCAACACTAAAAACGCATCCAAGTTAAGATTCACTTACTTATGTTTCTGTTCTGAAATTTTTTTTTAATTTGTAGAGCAGTGATTATATAAATTTAACTTATTATATTTCTCATTAAACTTGAATTTCTGTATCATGGCATGCCTTGGTTTTCCTGTAATGGGATTTTGCTATGAAGGTTAGTGCCTTGAACTTAACTCATAGGTCTTTGCCTTGCATTAATCTGTAGACTTGACTCTTGCTTGTGACACTTAGACATCCTAGTCTACCTTTTTGTTAGTTCTTGGGCACCATGCGACTGCTTCATAGCTTATCATGGCGTATAATTGCTCTTGTGTATACTCATTAAGCCATCCATTCCACACATTCGCCTGCACCTACCCAAGGCAATCGTTGCTTTATTGGTGGTTTCTACGACGTGAGGAGTCTACGTGAGTCAAGCAGTACCCCCAGGTACTTGACTTCCTTGGCGAATAGATTTTCTGTATTTCCGAGCATTAGTGGCTGTAAGCCGTAAATCTTGTAGTACTCTCCTCCTTTTTGTGAAATCGACTGTTTGTATTTTCAGAGCGTTTACTGATAGACGCTCCTTTTTTACATCAGTCTCTACGATAATTAGAGTAGTTTGCGCAAATCGTGTCTGAATGACTGCATTGCAGTAATATTTTATTCAAATATCTTTCACGTCAAAACTTGACAGCTCTGTGCGGTATTTCCATGTTGTATTGCTTTCTAAGGTGTAAACGGACTATATGTAAATACATACATAATTCGGTACACATTAATATCAAGTGGTCCAATTAATATCAACTAGGGCTTATTTGAAGTCAGGATGAGCTGTAATCCTAATGCAAAATACTAGAAATTATCGTAATAAAGTAATATTATTGTATATGTTATATATTTAAGGTTATTTACATGGAGAAAACAAGTATACTTGAAAATCTTAGGCCCAACTATGTACTTTCTTTAGATAATTATCTCTAGAAAACATACTATGCTCCCCTAGGAATCATAGTGTATATTTTATTTAGTGCATATAGGAATTATGAATATATCTGATATAAGCTATATAAGTTTCGCTAAATTTTTTAAGATATTTAAAAATAAATTAAAACAGATTACCTTACTTTGGAAATAAAATTAGAAAATACAAGCATAGTAAATATTCTAGATAAATTCAGATAACCCCTACGCGGTAATATACTCATGTTCGAATAAGTGTATATACATTTAGTATCCACAAAGAGAGCTCACAAATTATTTGCCGCAAATGTTTTTGTGGACGTCCATTCACCGACATTACTGCACTGAAGTTATCAAGTTCATGGCGTTTTGAAGCTTATTCAAAAATGGATAATATTGAAATGATAGCTCTTATAAGTTATGTCATCAGAAAAGATTTATTGTAAGAAATTTTTTAAGGACAACACCGGGGAGTATTGGATGATTCTGTCTATTCTTCTATTATGTCATTACAACCCTAAGTTGAGTCCTGACCTCCTTTAGTTTCTTCATCTATCGCTGTTTGTGCCTAGCTGCCCTCTTGTAGCTACGGTTTCCTAAAAGTGCTTGTGATTCCTCGGTCTCTTCCATCGGTTTCAATATATAAACAGGTCTTATGTCATATATTCTTCTATCTATTACTTTTTAGGCAGTCTATTGTCGTCCATTCAGATTACAAGCCCCGCTCGCCGCATTGAATTTTTATAAACTCAGATAAGGAGGCGTCTGACAAATGTTGGTGTAATTCCTTGTTCTATCGTATTATCCATATTCCACAGTTTACAACTGATTGTGACATTCTTCATAGAACCTTTCGCTCAAAAACATTAAGTTATGTTTGGATTTTTCTGCCAAGACCCATGCTTCACAGCCATAACGTACAATGAATTTAATGATTGTTTTATGTATTTTCAGCTTACTCCAACGAGACCGAAATACGTGTAACAATGAGAGGCGTGCTCTATTTGCTTAGGTTATTCTTTTATCTATTTCTTTCTCATATTCCATCTTTGTTAATTGAAAATCCTAGGTATGTGAATTGTTCGATTGATTCGATATCATCTTCTGTGGGGACATTTTGTGCGATTCTGCAGGTTCTTCTTTGTTTGCCACTATTTAGTCCGATATACTTAACATTTCCTTTCAATTATGAGTACTTTTCCCGTCATTCTTCCATTAACATCTTCATTAATGATCCGTAAATTAAATTATAAATTTCTGGGAAATGCTGATGATCTAAAATCTACATCATCCGCACACACTCCGATTGCATCAAATTGCAAAGTAATCTTTTTATAATTGAAGAATGGTGCAACCATAAAAAAATTTTGTTGAATATTTAAAAGTGTTGTTTGTTATACTCGATGTACTGGCCCTAAAACAATTGATTATTCTGCTAAATCAGTGTTGGGAATTAGAAAGTCAGAGGTACATGATGTTTTGACTCGCAACTCACATTTTCTCAAACATATTTCCTGAATCTGTGCCTCAGCTTCATTATAATTTCAGTTGTGTAGAAACTTCAACAACTTTGCTTCAATTAAGAACTTATATTATACCTTAGTACGATGCAAGTTGGCGTATGCCTTTTTGGTGTGGTTTCCTTATTACACGTATCAACAAATTTCCGTTGAGAGAATCCAGAAGAGGTTTCTGAAATACCTCTCTTTCAAAGTGCCAGACTTATCCTGAACGAGGAACGGACTACAATAGTCTTTTGGAATGCCATAGTAAGCCAGCAATCATTATCTTGTGTTGGAAAACGTATAGTGCCAAATTATTACTAAATCTTTTATCAAACGAAATCGATTGCCCAACGATAATAGCCTATATTGACTTTATAGTTCTTACTTCCAACACTCGCAAATGCCTTTAGATTGTCCAGAGCGAAAGCCAATACACCTTTAAAGTCATTGGTGTGTATTATGTCTAAGAATTTTGACAAGATTTATAGTAATGTTTAAATTAGTTCTTGCTTATTTTCATGTTTATATACACATAAAATTGGATTAGTTTATCTTATTGGTTACATTTATTTTCTTTTTCACTCATTCTGCATATGTAGGTATACGATCTATTAACGTTCATTTAAGTAGTTTTTGTTTTCTTTTATATATTATGAAGTAATATACAGGGTGGTCCTTAAGTTCGGCGAGAAATTTTAGGGTGCGATTTCTTGGGTTATCTCGAGAGAAATAGTTCCTATAAACATTTGTCCTAAAGTTTTCCGTTGTAGAGATAAAGGCTGTTTAATTTTTCAAAAAAAAAATTTTTATTTCAAAAATTTAAGAAACGGTTACAATAAACCCTAAAGGTACTGTTGAAAATGACCACCAACAGCTAATATGTAGGCTTCTATCCTCCTATTCAATTGCATGCTCACACGCTGAAGAAGTCCGGGAGTGTTTCGAATTGTTTCGCATTCAACAAATATGCGATTTCTTAGGTCATCGAGATCTTGAATTGGCGAAGTATAAACAAGGGATTTTAAATGTCCCCACAGAAAGAAGTCTAGAGGGTTCAAATCAGGTGACCTTGGACGCCACGGCTGATTCGGAACTTCCACGCCTCGACCTATCCATCTATTCTGATATGTCCTATTTAAAAATTGCCTAGCTTGTAAACTAAAGTGTGCTGGAGCGCCGTCATCCATAAACCAAAGTTCATTTCGGATCAAAAGTGCAATATATTCTAAAAGGCCAGGCAACTCGTTTTCAAGAAATAGCCGATATGATGCACCATTAAGTCGTATAGGAAGGAAAAAGGGACCAATTAAATAATTATTAATTATCCCCGCCCATACGTTTAAGGAAAATTGCTCTCGAAAGTGCATCTCCCTTATGGCATGCGGATTTTCATCTGACCATAAATGGTTGTTGTGCAAATTCCTAATACCATTTCTGGAGAAGTTCGCCTCGTCAGTAAATAGAATGTAGGTTAGAAATTGTGCATTTTGGGCAATTTTTTGTCGGAACCAATCACAAAGGACTAAGCGTTGCGGAAAGTCACGCGGAAGAAGAGCCTGTACTCTCTGAATATGGAAAGGATATAATTGTTGATCGTGTAATATCCTTAAGACACCAATTACACCAATCTTTCTTGTACTGGTTTCTGGATGTTCATCGATTATCTGCAGAACAGCTTCCTCTAAATCGGGTGTTCTTTTAGTTTGAGGTCTTCCCGGAGTATTTTTGTTTCTCTCAAATG
The DNA here is from genome assembly GCA_935421215.2 of Melolontha melolontha. NCBI lineage: Eukaryota > Metazoa > Arthropoda > Insecta > Coleoptera > Scarabaeidae > Melolontha > Melolontha melolontha. The sequence goes on along the minus strand of OW285237.1, from coordinate 157,086,204 downwards.
TACCAGTTTTTGCTAGACGACGGTGAATATTACTGAAGGTTTCCGCACAAGGTACAAGTCGTCGAGGATATTTTTGTTGGTAAATACGCCTTGCTTCATAACTATTTCCATTAGCTAGACCGTACACAAAATGCATATCTGCCATTTCAGCATTTGTATAATTCACCATAATTACAAAAAAAGATTTGTAGGTACGAACTTTCAAAAATTTAAAAAAGGTATATAACCCCTTACCACAATTATTAGTCGTATCCTAAATACGTATTTCGACAACTAAGTTGTCATCATCAGTAGGTAAAAACTACGAATTAAAAGTCACACATGGGGCACAGTAAAGTAAAATAAACGCTTCCGCACAACTACTATACACTGCAACCCTGTAAAGACTAAATTTAACATGCCAATCTCAGAACTACGAGACAAACACTTGCCTCTTAAGGAAAAGGTTTAAACATGTGTTAAATTATCGAACAAAGGAACGGCAGAAATTTATCTCTAAAGGAGGCGCCAACTAAAAACGTTTTTAGTTGGCGCCTCCTTTAGAGATGAATTTCTGCCGTTCCTTTGTTCGATAATTTATCACATGTTTAAACCTTTTCCTTAAGAGGCAAGTGTTTGTCTCGTAGTTCTGAGATTGGCATGTTAAATTTAGTCTTTACAGGGTTGCAGTGTATAGTAGTTGTGCGGAAGCGTTTATTTTACTTTACTGTGCCCCATGTGTGACTTTTAATGAGTAGTTTTTACCTACTGATGATGACAACTTAGTTGTCGAAATACGTATTTAGGATACGACTAATAATTGTGGTAAGAAGTTATATACCTTTTTTAAATTTTTATTTAACCACAATCTCCATTGAAAGAATTTTCACGAACTTTCAAATTAATTGCTGTTTGACAATACTTATGACAGTTACGTAAGTACAAATAAATGCTGTAAACATGACAACCAACACAACAGTTCCCTAAATCGATTTCTAAATTTTTGAAATAAAAATTTTTTTGGTGAAAAATTAATCAGTCTATATCTCTACAACGGAAAACTTTAGGACAAATGTTTATAGGAACTATTTCTCTCGAGATTACCCAAGGAATCGCACCCTAAAATTTCTCGAAGAAATTAAGGACCATCCTGTATAATATATTTGCATATGTTTTTATGAAATGTTGTTCATCTACACAGATATTTACATGGTGTGCATATGCTGCTAATTGAATGGTTTTGTTTGTCAATATATATACTCTCGTGCTAGAGTGGTTAGTGCTAGTCCGTCACCTTATTTCAATCGGCGCGTTATTCTAAATGGACATGTGAGTTGGTTTTGTATAAGTATAAGTACATGCTTCATACATTGTTACTTTGGCCATCCTTCTTAATTGTTTCTGTCCGTTAAATAATTAAAATTTGGTCCCGAAATTTTAAATTCAGCAGATAAACTTGCAACATGCACCAGTTGTGAGTGTACTGAAAACAATCGCTATAAAAAAATGCTAGTTTAATTGGTGTTATAGTACTTGATGATGGAACGATTGCAGTAAATTTTATAGGAAATGTATGTAGATTTTCAGTAGGTACTATTGAAATAAATTTAAATCATGAATAGGGTCATACAACGTCTGCTCCTTGAATGTCACATTTGATAAAAAGTTAACAGTTGACTAAAAATGCATTAAAATAATTCGGCAATAACTAATACAATTTCAGTTTTTAGAAAAATTTGCTTGGGTGGACGAACACTTAATTTAACACTCTAATCCGGAATAAAAGCATAAAGTATGTAATGGTAAACCTAGGTATAGGTTTCCGCGGTCATTTTCTAAGTGTAGATCTCGGTTTCCGGATTGAAACCGCGAGTTAGGCGTAATTGCCAACGTTTCGTCAACTGTTGCAAGGGACATCTTCAGGGCTGTACATAGATGTTCGTCAATTCACAGTAGCTTGAAGAATGCTAGGATAGTCTATGAGTCGTTGAATTTTATTTCGTGGTCGAAGTTGCCTCCATTTCCACTCCATTCGTATCTCCCAGGGTTGTGATGTGTCTGATTAATAATCGTGCGTTGTTGTGTTTTTTGCGCGGTCCTGTGTTGTGTATGTGCAGTCGGTGTGTCAGTCGTTTTTTTGCGTTTAAGTCATGTGTGTTCGTTTGTTGTTCATCATCACATTTTTTTTTGCGTTTCATTTGTGTGTGTGTTTAATGTTTTTTATTGTAAAGTGTTATTATTGTCTGTGTTTGTGTTACGAAGTATTGTATCTGTTCGATTGTTGCGCTTGTCGAGTGTAATGTTATTAGCATATTGCCTAAGGCAAGTGCTAATTCGTCAACTGTGTTAAGTGTAGTTTTGTTTTGTCTTTGAGTCCAGGGATTAGTTGTTGGGGGTGGTGCTGGTATGTGTTTAGGTTTGGGTGTGGTTTTGTTTGTGGGGTTGTTTGGATTGTTGGGACAGTTTATGAAAGTGGATAGGTGAGGGCCACCGCAGTTTGCACACTTTGGTGGGGTTGTCTTCGTCTTTGTACATAAATGTGTCGAATGTTCGTCTCCGCATTTCATGCATTTGTAGTTGACGTTGCAGTTTCTTTGGTGATGTCCGAAAGTCTGGCATTTGTGGCATTGTATAATGTCTGTCCGTTTGTTTAATTGTTCGATTTTTATTGCGAGTCCGCAGCAGTCGTGTAAGTTATATATAGATTTGTACTGTCTCGTTAGTTCTATTAATACTAGTGGTGCCGGTATGCCGTGTTTGCCGTTCATCCTTTTAATTTTTAATGTCGGGTAGCCTTTGTCAGTCAAGGCGTCTGTAATGTCAGTTTCGGTGATAAAGGTAGGAATGCCACGCATAACTACCTTTAGTGTCTTTTCGCTTCTCAATTGAAAAGTGTAAAATTGTATTTGTTCATTGTCGAGTGTGTGTTTAAGTTTTCGGTAGTCTTCGTCAGTTGTCGGTTCGATGTGTATGCCTGGTTTCACGAGTTTGCTTTGTACGGTGTTAATGCTGTGTGTTTTGAGTATGTGTCGTATGTGTGCCCATTTGTCTTTTTCGGTTATAATAATTGGTGCGATTTTGTGTGTTTTTTTGTTTCAGTTTTTGTGTTTTGTGTAGTGTATGTCTTATCACTTACCCTGGGAGTGCTGTTGTATGAAGTTAACGGTTGTGGAGTGAGTTCGGTTTCTTCTTCCATCTTTTCCTCGGCGTTAGTTTTTTCGAGTGCGCTGTATGAGTTTTTTGTTTCAATTGGTGCCCGGTTTTTTGTTTTTTTTGACGATTTCTTCGGGATTGTAAAAACGTTTTGGAGTTGGACGGTAATAAAATCTTCCATGTTGATATTGGGCGGGTTTACCGGCCTTGCTTCTTCTTTGGGCGATACTAATAATTCTATTTTTACCGTCGGCTCGTCGGGATCTATGATGAAAATTTGCGGTTGTTTTTGTAGAAGGTTCTGAATGTCTTCTTCCCCCGTTGTTTGGTTTATAATAATTTCTGCGTCCTGTCGTTGTTGCGGAGTGCATCTTCTTTTGAAGCTGTGCTTCAGAGCTAGGTTGGTGATAGTTTTCGTAATATATCTTCCAGCCATTGCTTCCGGGTTCGTATGACGATGTATCGTCGTCGATGTTCTCAACTACGATGCTGCTGTATCAGAGATCGTAGTGAGAATGCGACGAGCTAGAATAGAGACCGGCACAACTTATATAGGGGTGACCGGGTCAGGTGATGGTCTGCTATTGGCTAGAGACAATGAGCCAATCGCATGCATCGTTTGGGCTTTGGATTTCGTAGTTGGATTCAATAGAGCGACGTTGGATGTAATGTATAGCCATCGTCTCTATTAAGATTGCGGGGATGTTTGTGAATTTCAATTCATTCACGGATTTTCTTAGGGAAATAACGCGATTCACGAGACAGAAGCTTGACATCCTTGAATAGAATGACAGGAATTGCATTTGTGTTTTACCAGCACTGAAGCGGCTATATTTAACAGTCTAATACAATGTTCATGTTCAGATACACGCACGCCAACTGGCCCCTTAGTTTCGCCAATATACACACTGCACACAAACACGGAGTGCGATACACTCCTTCTCTTTGGAGTGGAGATATTTTGTCTTTAACAGAGGTTAAGAGATCCGAAACTTTAGAATGGGGTCTGATAACGGTTTTGAATTTATTTCTATGTTGAACCTTTCCTATCTGATCGGCGATACCTTAAATATACGGTAAGGAAGCGATGCTGATGTTAGGATCGGGTTCGCTCCGTGGTTTGGGATTATGTCTAACTATAGTATGGTTTAGTATGGACGAACGTATCGTCTACATATCTAAAACAACATTTTTAAGACTAAAAATGTTAGCGACAATCGGGAACAAGAGGGAACCTATAGCAGCTCCCGACACTTATTCATAGAACTTGTTGCGGAATTAGTAGTAACTGGAAGTAAGGCACAAATTTACGAGTTCGGATATATCATTCTGTTTGCCGTGGGCGGTTATAAAGCCGGAGATAATTGGCAATGTGTCCGGGATCGTGACCTTCGTGAAAAGAGATTCCCCGTCAAAACTAACTAGTAAATCACAAGTGTCTAAGGAAAAATCTTGTAAACGAGTTACAAAATGTTGTTTTTAATCGCAGAGTTACTATCGCCTGTGTATTGTTTCAGAGTGTAACATAAATATTTGATTAGTTTGTAGATGGGGCTGTCGATAGCGCTGACAATGTGGCGAAGAGGCACGTTAAGTTTGTGAATTTTAGGTAATCAATATAATCTCGGCGGCTTGGAGTGTCTTGAATCAAGAGATTTTTGTATGTCTCCAAGGATAGATGATCGTTTGATGAGATCTGTTACAGAATGTTCTATCTAGGCAATAGGGTCCCGTTTCAAGAGGTGATAAGTACCGTCTTGGAGTTGGGTAGATAGACGTTTTTGTCAAGTACAACCGTTGCGTTGCCTTTGTCCGCATTTAATATCAAAATGTCGGGGATCATTTTGAGAGTTTTTAGAGTAGATATTTCTATGAAGTCCCACGCCCATACGACGCATGCAATTGGCTCATTGTATCCAGCCAATAGCAGGCCATCATCCAACTCATCCCCCCCTATATAAGTTGTGCCTGTCTCTGTTATAGCATTCTTAAAGCTACTGGGAATCGACGAACATCTACATACAGCCCTGAATATGTCCCTTGCAATAGTAGACGAAACGTTGGCAATTACACCTAACTAGACTTGGTTCCAACCCGGATACCGAGATCTGCATGTGTAATGGTAGCATAAAGGCTAGTTCCACAATTACTATACTTTTTTTAGTTTGAAGAGGTCGACTTTTCTACAGCATGACTATATCATCACTAATCACGAAAAAATTTAAAAAGTAGGGGAAATTGACGCAAAACGTTTCATTTGAAACTTTGAAACGACACTTCAGCTCACTAAATTTTTGGGAAGTATCTCTATTTTCAGAATATAGCCCCAAGCAATTATTTTTTATTTTCTTATCTGAAGGAACATTTTTCTAATGGCGAAGAAACCATGCTGTAAATAAAGACATTAAAATGTTTCATCATGAATTTATTCTTTATGAAATTATTTTGAAAAATAGATTTCCTTCTGTGTTGGGCATAATAACTCGTGAGTTCTCTTTGTATAAATACTTTTTCTTCTAGAAGAATTTCGAAAACTTTACAGAACTTAAATCATTATGAAAAAATCATGCTGTAAATAAAGACATTAAAATGTTTCATCATGTATTTATTCTTTATGAAATTATTTTGAAAAATAGATTTCCTTTTGTGTTGGGCATAATAACTCGTGAGCTCTCCTTGTATAAATACTTTTTCTTCTAGAAGAATTTCGAAAACTTTACCGAACTTAAATCATTATAAAAAAAATCTCCAAATACTATAGTTTTAGAAAGTATGTTAATGGAAACGATACTTAGCAGTAATTATAATAATTACATGTTATTAGTACACATTCTAATAATCACCACAAATTATATCCAAAGCGCACAAGCTTAGGTAAGGTAACACATCGAAACTCCCTTTTCCACTTTCTTTCTGTAATTTTTTAATTAGCACTTGGGATGAATTTCTAAAACTTTCCACATATTTTTCCAATACTTGTACGTTAAAGGCAGGATTTATAATTTTTCGAGTTATTTTCCATTTACTGGCTGTAAAATATATATCACATCTTTTAGTTTTTAACATTTTATTATTTTAATTAAAGAAAATACAATATTAATAAAAAAAAATTTCTGTAATCAAAAGAGTAAAATTGCATTAATAAATACATCCATTTCAACATTTACTTCATAGATATACATGTCAAATGTTTATAACAGTTGGATGATTTTAAAGTTGTTGTGGTAAAAGTAAAAGTACTTCTTATGTGTCGATTGGAAAATGAACGTCGAATTTAGAGCAAATACAAAATTTGTACCGAAATGCCTTAAGAGGTTCACAGTGATAGTTACGTATTTTAAAATAAAGATTTACGTGTGGTTTAAGCGATTTAAAGAAGGTTGCGAAAGCGCATGAATTCATAGCATTTACAGCATCTTAAGAGAAGGCCTGAGAAGGTAGAAGGAAAGTTTCTTTGACATTAACTAAATGGTCAAAATTTTCTCCGAATTCGGGATTGTTAAAACATCTTCAGTTATCTAAAGAAAGATGGGCATTGCAATTGGTAACGAAGTGCTTTGCCTTGCCTTCGATTCAATCCTGAAACAAAATGCCAGAATGTAGAATGACGTTCACGAGAAGAAGGATATACGAAAAAGGAACTCATTTGGGTTAAAAGTATTTTTACGATTTCAAAAGAAGTGTTCACAAAGAATTCATTCAAAATGTTCAAACAGCTATCAGGGAATATTATGGCAGTGTTATGAAACATTTGTTTTCGTGTATAATGTGTGTTATTTTAATACCTTTCTTTTTCATCAGGGAGAAACTCTTACATTATAACAGTTAATTTGACAAGACATACCGCGTCTACAAATTATGGAAATTTATTTCTAAAATCAGTGTTCAGATTAAAATGTGCACAAAGTGCTTCGCCCAATTTACGACATACATCATCGGCCAACTAAGACGACTATTCGCAATATAAAAATTTTGCTCTCAATTTACTCTTTTGGACTCTCATCCACCAACAAAATTGCGTAGAGTGCACACTGAGGAAAATATCGTCGCCGTTTAGGCAAGTGTTGAGGATGTTCCAAATTCATCGATTCGTCATCGTGTGCAAGAACTTGACCTGTGCGCACCAACTTTGTGGAAGATTTTGCGTAAGGATATTGGCGTACATGCCTACAAGATTAAATTGTTGCAAAAATTGGGGCCAACCGACAATAGTTTTCAACGTCAGTTCAGTAATTGAGCGCTTGAACAGTCGATCCACTGCTTTATGGTCAAATTGAGTTCACTTCTGGCTTAGTGGCTTTGTGAATAAGCAAAATCCACAGGTGACTCACCAGCTACTGATTTACCCCAGAAAATGCGCTGTTTGGTGCGGTTTGTGGCCTGATGGCATAATCGGGCCATGCTTCTTCAAAAACGAAGATAATCGAGCTGTTATTGACAATGCCGGCCGGTATAGAGTCATGTCCAACGATTTTTTATTCTCAGAAGTACATGAAAATAGTCTGGAAGAAGACCTTTGATTTCAGCAGGACAGTGCCACATGGCAAAACCATCGATTTATTGAAGGAAGTGTTCGGCGATAAGATTATCTCCAGAAATGAACCTGCACACTGATCTTGAAGATCATGTCTTTTGACGGGTCTAGACTATTTTTTGTAGGGCTATTGGAAGTCATTGGTCTACGCAAACAAGCTAGCAACTATTGCAGCTTTGAAAACCAACATCGAGCGCACCATTCGTAACATACGGCCTCAAACGCTCGAAAAAGTAGTCTGAAATTGATGCTCCAGAATGACGTGCCTCAGACGCTCTCGTGATGGCCATATGCCCGAAATCATCTTTCATCATTAATGTCATAGAACTATCTTACCGATTTAAAACAAAAATTCTCATTTCCCTAACACTTGTGCTTTTTATTTCAATTTATAATCCTACACCTCCTAAAAAACACACTTTATTAGTATGTGCTGTACGACTATACTAACGTAAAAATGAAAATTATAATTTTTCAGTATAATTCACCACTTGTCCACAATATTTTGACCAAAAGTTATATTTTATTGTTGACCCATTCATTATCTTTTTCTTATCTCGGAATATGTAATTATTACCTCTTTCCTCGACTTTCTTTGTCAATGAAACGAAAACAATACGATAGCACTGTTGTGATAAAAAATTCAAACGGTATTCTAAATCACATTCCTTTAAATAACATTTAAAAATCCTTCGCAACTCTAGTTGCACATATAATCAATTATTATAAAACCAGTTCATTTGTTCAGTTATTTTTTTACTATTTTTGTGAAAGTTCTGGAATCGTTGCAATTGTTTTTTTTTATAATTTTTTTATTCAACTGAAATTATCATTCCATATTGTCTCCTTTAAAGTAGTTGCCTTGGAACGCCACACTGCGCTAGAGCTAGTTGGTCCACTTCTCATAGTAGTGCTCGAAGTCGGATACTATAATCACTTTCAGCAGGTCGGTTACTATTTTATAGATGTTCTCCAATGTTCCAAAACGATATCCACTGGGTTGAATTTTCAATTTTGAGAAAAGAAAAAAGGACTCAAGTTTGGCGAATAATGGGGCTAGGGAGTCATAAGGATGTTTTTACTTGCCAAAGATTTAGATCAATGTGTGGCAAAGTGTTCTTTATGTTCGATCTCATACCAAAGACCCGTTCTCGAAGTCTTTTAAGAACTCCACGGTAAGAATGCCGGGTTACACTTTGGCCTTGAAGCACACATTCCTTATGGACAATCTCCTGGCTATCAAGAAAACAAATCAGTAAGCTTTTGATCATTGATTTTCTCATTCTGACTTTTTTGTCATAATGAGGGTGTGGGTGTAATATAAAGTTACTGGCTCCGGCGCTTGGTTACCGAGCCGTGTTAAAAAATCCAAGACTCATCACCACTAATTACACATTCCAGAAAATGAAGGTAATAAGACATGATTCCCTCCTGTTCTCGTGATCCAGTAAAGGGTTTTTAGGAACCACTTCCGCGTCAGTTGTCTTCATTCCTAATTCAATGATCGAAGTTTGATGAATGGTTGTATGAGTCAAATTCAATTCTTCCCCGATTATTCTAACCGTCACCGAGGGTCCTTTTGAACTAAATCTCGGTCTTCTGAGAATGCCTTAAACCACATGAATACGTATGCCCTTGACAAACAGAGTCTCCATTTACCTGTCGGAAGTTTTGCGAAAGTTTTTTTCGGGCTCTTTCCAAATCTGAAACAAAAACCTGATAGCACACCGGTGCTCGAAATAACTCATTATCAAAAGTGCTATAAAAATCAGTTCACGGAAAGAATAGCGACTCTTTCCGTATCATTAACTACACAGCTTTCGAACTCTTACTGCAGACACCAAAGAGGAGGTAACGTTAACTTTATTTATACACCTCGGATATTAATATCGCCTAAAAATATAAACTAGCACATAAACTTAAGTTATACTTACGTGAACTAGTTATGAGACCAGTTCCAATAAATGGTTCTGCTAGTTTGTAAAACACATCCTTTTCTATATATACTTGGCTACCCAGAATATACGAAGTCAAGTCTTTATCAGTAATTAGAATTAATGGCATTCCATAAAATAGCTCCAATTTGACTAAAGTTCCATATTTATTGCTAACGTCAAGTAAATTGGGTAAAAGCTCTGAAACATTATTTTAAATAATAAGTATTTATTTATTAGTTAAAACAATTGATATATTTATTGAACTTATTGATTCTACAATCTGGCAAGATTACTCCTGCCGAAGAACGTAGACGCAACACGTTGTAACGGGCTGAAAAATCTCCCCTTGGTCATTTTTAGTCGTTTATTCAATAAGTTATGAACGCACCTGTATATGGTAGAAATCTTGCTTGTATGTTGTAATTTCGATCTTTAAAAATTTGTATAATGGTTTTTAGTAAGTTTATAAATATTATATAAATTTAATTAAAATTATATCGCAATTTTAATTAAATTTACATGGATGGTAGGCAACTTTGATTACATTGTAGTTTGGTTGTAGTATCGTTCATATGTTTCGCAGGTAAATGGCGTAAATTTTATTCTCAATATGATAGTAGAGTTAGTATATCAAACATTTTATTTGAATAAATTGAACATTAGTGAGAATCTTTATTTTAGAATTAATTAGAATAGCTTACGGCTTTGTCTTTAGTAAATACAGTTAGAATTGTTATTGGAATTTTCTTTTAATATCTTCTTTGTTTCATTGGTGTATCAGAGACATCTTGTGTCTATTTTATATAATGGTCTTTTAATAAAAATTCTTCATTAAGAACGTAATTAATTAAAATTCTTTCTCGGCTGGGTTCCGTATTTTATTGCCTTAATTTTGATGTAGCGAAATGTTTGTCTAATTACATAATTCTTAATTAAATTTTTCTCTACAGTGGCTTCACCCATCGGTTGATTTTTTAATAACCACGTAACTTATCGTATAAAAGTATCGAGTTGGGGAAACCGCGTTCTCTTTTGCTGTCAAAGTTTCACCAACTCACACGTGTGCTGATGACTTCTTGAATATAGTTAATTACTTCGATAATGCGGATTAGAGTCATTATAATTAATATAAACGATAGTAAAGATATAGTGATATATCAGAGTATGGTTTATCGCTGATTTATGTTGTTTTACAAATTTTCTTTTTACAAAAAGTTGTAGGCGAATTTTTCGCTAATGGAATTGTTATTTTATTATGATTTATTTTTTATTTTTCTAAATCTTAAGTATTAATTATAACTGTGTAGAATGATATAGACCAACATATTGTTAACCGTTATAGTATAATTTCATTGACTTCATTTTTCTTATTACAATTTTAAATTGTAGATTGATTTTCTTTCCCCTAACATTTAATAATCTAATTATTATACTGAAGGTACAAGAATCTCGATTTGAGATTTATTGAAAGATCTTAAGATAAATTACCAACCGATTTATATTTATATTAAGCATACAATTTACTTATTTATGGCTTAATAATTTAAATACTGAGATATTATGGCTTTTGGTTGCATCACTTTTATTTTACCTTTCTGAATTCATTAGTATAATTTTACTTCAATTTAACTTTAGTGTTTAATTTTTTTAATGCATATTAAATGTGCATGATTTTTCTATAATATATAAATTACTATACTGAGTGAGTCATTAATTCGGTGCCACGTTATACCCTTTAATTATACCAATTTTATGTTCATTAAACACGTTAGCCATTGATATTTGTTGATTTATAATTCATTATTAATTGTGGCTTATGAACCTTATTAAGATCTGCCGTTATTATGTATAGTTGATTTATTTACTGTTGCATTGTTCAATATAAATGCTTGTTGATTTTTTTGTCTTGTTAATAAATCACATCTTATTATTGTTATCTTATTGGTGCTTTGTTGTTGTTCTGATATCAATTATCCACGTATGACCTGCGATTTATTTAACTTACTTTCGGCAGCGTCCTTTGTTCGCTGTACCGGTTTGAGAGTATAAACATGGTGGCGCCTATTAGTAAAAAGAACCTCTCCCTAGCTCGCTTCTTAACTGAGTTAGTCTCTAAACCGAAGATATCCGGGACAATTGTGTTTTTGGGTAAGTTGGTAAGTTATTAGGTAGTATGTCGCAGAACTAGTGCTTGAGAAAGCCCGTAGCAACGTCGCAACGCCAACCATCCAGGGTGTGCGGATACTGAAAAATGTATGAAAACCACGTTTGACCCGAAACATATAGATATCGATATTTCACTGTCGTTGCAGATCATCAGTACACGATATTCGGACACACATGATTTTTCTTTGTATATTTTCGTATATACGGGTGGTCCATTTATCGTGCCCCCCCCCCAAAAAAAATTTGGAAGCAGTCAGTTTTATGAAAAAAAGTTTCAAGTAAAAGTTTTACTACAAGAAGTGTCCTATCTGATGGTTGAGCAGTCGTACACCAAGGAGAACGTATGAAGGTCATACGAAGGTCAAGTTTTTTTTTTTAATAGAACATGGCATTATTTTTTACAAATTCTGAAAAAGGATGTAATTGCGAGTAGAAAAGTACTAGAACTCATGTGGCCTAAAATTAAGATTCAGCGAAATAGTCAAGAAAAACCAAATATAAATTGGAAACAATACATGAAAAACATAGTATTTTCAAAGCAATAATGTGGACGTATTACAAAATAATTAATAACAGATTTACATAACAGATAAGTCATATTTGAAATAGCGGTTGTAGGTAATTAGAAAGTAATTACCTACGTATAAGTTTGTTCTTTATAATTGGATATTAATAGGTAGTATGAATTAGTTGCTTGTTGTAATAATGGGTTATTTGTTGCCCCTTAATCCGGGAATACCATCGCAAAAGCCAATTAACTTTCTATTCGTAATCCCTTGAAGCTGCATAAATACCTCACAAGCTAGGTAACTGACTTAATGTTACTTGTATCGTTGTGATAAAACTACCAGTGTTTGAATATCAAGAATGGATCCAGCAACACGTGCAAAAATTGATATGATTTTCATTTTTGGTGAAGCGGGAAGAAATATTCGTGCAGCGTGTCGTTTGTATGCTGTAAGATACCCTGATAGACACCAGCCGAGTCGTACGACCTTTCGTCGCGTTGTACAACAGTTCACTACAGTGGCGGCTCTTGATGACGTACGATGTGCGCTGCTGCACGGATGAGACTACTTCGAACTATTTCGGAAGATTTCGGTACGGTTACTTGCTTCTCTGTATATATGAAAGCTTAAACGAAGCAGTCTCATCCGTGCGGCAGCGCACATCGTACATCATCAAGAGCCGCCACTGGTTCACTACCACAGGAAGTATTGTGAAGAAGAAAAAAATTCGAAAAAAGAGTGTTACCGATGAAAACGCGCAAATTGCTGTTCTAGCGGCAGTGGCTTATTATCCACACGTCAGTACTAGAGAAATTGTCGGCCAGTCTGGAATCTCACGAACTAGTATTGGTCGAATACAGAAACACAAAAAATTTCACCCATACCACATATCGATGCATCAAGACCTTCACGGAACTGATTTTGAACATCGTGTACAATTTTGTGAATGGGCTCAGCAAAAAATTCGCGATAACAATAACTTTTTTCTCAATGTGCTATTTTCCGACGAATCCACTTTTACGAATCATGGGCAGATAAATAAGCATAATATGCATTATTGGGCAACGGAAAATCCAAAATGGTTACGACAAGTAGACCGGCAACATCCATGGAATGTCAACGTCTGGTGCGGGATAATTGGTATGAAAATAATTGGACCTTTCTTTATTACTGGCAATTTAGATGGTAATAAGTATAGCGACTTTCTACACAATGTGTTACCGACACTACTTGAAGATGTACCCTTAGAGCGGCGAGCCACAATGTGGTACCAACATGATGGGTGTCCAGCTCATTATTCACACGCGGCTCGAGAAATATTAAACAGGGATTACGGCGATCACTGGATAGGACGCGGCGGACCTAAATCTTGGCCTGCTCGTTCTCCAGATTTGACCCCTCTTGATTATTTTCTGTGGGGTTCAATGAGAGAGAAAGTGTACCGTACTGCCCCAACAACACCGGAAGATATGCAGCAAAGGATAATAAATGCATGCTCAGAAATTACGGAAGACGTGCTAATAAACGTCCATGATTCATTTAGCCAGAGAGAGGCCAATGACTCATCGCCCATGGGCGTACTATTGAAAATTTATATTTTTAAGGAGTTTTTAATTTTATTTATCTAATTGGAAAGCAAATGGGTGGTGATCTATAAAATACGAAATACATTTTTATTTGTTCATTTTGTAGTTTAATTTGAGTAAAGGTGTAGTAATATTAACTAGCAATACTTTCACAAGGTTCTCTTCTGAAAATTTGTTCTCTTCGAATGAATTACATCCTTGTAGTGTTACGCTTCGCATATAAGAATATTTTAATTTAATTTTAAATGATATATTTCTTCTTTAAATATCTCGTATTAAAATAAAACTTAACTGGAGACATTTTTTCTGTACATATTCGTGTGCAAAGAGAAAGCATCTCTTCTGTTATATCCCTAACCGAGAGACCCTTGGTCTTCTAACTGACCCGTCAACAACCTAAAGTTCACGGTGGAATTTCTATATACATTTCATTAAATTGTTTTAATTTAATTACGTACATCTTCTTTTATATGTGGTGTTTTATATCATTAGAAAGTTTATTTCACAAGGGATATTTTAATAATATGTATGCCATCGATAGAACACCTCTTCAGGTCGCGCTTCATATTAATTATTATTCAAGATATCGACCCTCCCTTCGACTTAGGTCATAAAACAGACTTCTTCTAGACTAGTGTTTTATCGACACAAACTATCAGTCCTTCTTCTCGTTAGAATCTTCTTAAGTGAAACATCTTACCTGCCGTACTGGTCAAGTACTGGCATCAATGCACGTGCCCTTAGATCTCTGCAATTAGAAGGCCAAACATCGCTCTACATATACTTGACCAAGTATATCTTCGCAGACCACGTGGCTGACCACCTTCGCAACTCAATGGTAACTCTGTATTGTTCTATACAGAGGTTATTATACATATATATATATATATATATATATATATATATATATATATATATATCAATTAACATTTAATTTACTGTTCAATTTAACGTTCGTCTCAGTGTATTTTGTGTTAATTTTTAATTACGTATTTACCGCTCCTCGTGTATATATTACTTTTGTTTAATTATTTTTAAATATACTAAGTTCAATTTCTTTCTTATGCACAAATAAATACAGACTTTAAGGACAACGCTCCTGTGTTTTATTTAGTTAGTAAGTTGTAATATATTTATTTAATTAACCATTATCACGCACGTCCTGGACCTTTGATGAAACTTCACCAGCACCACAATTATTTTATTTTAGAATAATTTCATTATTATTAGCACGGCAACCCACACCCAATAACCTGCAAAGCCGCGGTTTGCAATAGTAGATAGAAAACGTCCTTTCTACATCGTAAGTGGTTATAAGTGCATACTGGAAATATTATTTTATTTCAGCGTAGTTAGCAGTTAGATTTTGAGGCATTGTCCCCATACACAATTGCCGCAATGTTATTAAATCTGAATTTCTATTAAAAACTGCGTCTAACTTTTGCCGAAGGCCACATGCGAAGTCACTTGATATATTTTTCAAATTATTAAAGCCACATTTAATGTGGTTAATCCATCATTTAATTTGAGATTTTGATTTTCAAAATAAGTGATTAATTTTGGCAAAGTGTTCCAGAAGAAAGTACAACCGATTTTTTTAATTTGGAATTTGTATTAGTTCCTTGCACTTAGAAATACTAAGATAATGTAAGGAAATTTTGTAAACTATCGAAATTCTTTGCATAAAAGCTAGTAGCTTCCAACCATGTTCCCCATCTAGTTATTACTGGAGAGGGAGGCAGTGACAAAGATGGAAGTTAAGAATATTTCCAGTATGCACCTATAACCAGTTGCGATATAGAAAGAACGTTTTCTATTTACAAGGATGTATTTCATTCAAAGAGAACAAATTTTGCAGAAGAGGACCTTGAGAATGTATTGCTAGTTAATATTAATACTCCTTTACACAACTTGAACTACAAAATGAACAAATAAAATGTGTTTCGTATTTTATAGATCACCACCCGTTTGTTTTCCAATTATATAATATATATTTAATAAATCAAATTAAAAACTCTTTAAAAATCCAAATTTTCAATAGTACGCCCGTGGGCGATGAGTCATCGGCCTCTCGTGTTTGGTCCCTAGAGTTTGCTATTATAGATTACACGCCACTGATATATGGCACTAATATTTGCAGACAAATCTTAGTGAAATATAATGGTCTCCAAAAAATAATTGCAGTCGACATCATTTGAACTTTTACGGTCCTAATTATTTATAAACAGAACAAAGAGAAGTGTACCCAGATTAGTACCTTGACCTACGCTAGTAAAGGCACGAAACATGTTGGATATGTACCTGATGTAATAGACATAATTAAATCTACCCACGAAATAAGATGACAAAAGCTTAATTAGGTTATACGAAAGATCGATGTATGCAGTTATTGTATTAAAGTTAATGTATCAGAATAATTGAAACATACATGAGTAGGTAAACCCCACCAGTTTTGTATAATACAAAGGTATTTTTAATAATATAAAATATTATTAAAAATCTGGTGTGAAGAACACAAATGCAGGTTCACTATTAATATTTTCTGTGAACATGTCCGAATATATCCTATCCCCAGAGACGTAGATACGTATTTCGCTTTTCTACAAGCTCATCGGTACGCCCCTGCTGGAGAAACGATATTTCCAGACACATTCAAAGAAAAGAACCACCTCGCCCTATCACCGTAATTATCCAGACCGAGCGCAGAAGTAAATTCGGCGCTACCTGTTGTCAGACAGCCGAAGTACCTCGCATACCGTCCACATAATTAATGTGAAGTAACGACGCCCTTCCAAAGGTTAGCACAGCCAACCCTCTAGAAAACTGCATTTTGTTTGTGCCTTCACTCATACTACGGCTTAACCGCATGTGTAATGTATCAGAATATTTGAAACATACATGAGTAGGTAAACCCCACCAGTTTTGTATAATACAAAGGTATTTTTAATAATATAAAATATTATTAAAAATCTGGTGTGAAGAGCACAAATGCAGGTTCACTATTAATATTTTTTTATATTATATTCGGACATGTTCACAGAAAATATTAATAGTGAACCTGCATTTGTGTTCTTCACACCAGATTTTTAATAATATTTTATATTATTAAAAATACCTTTGTATTATACAAAACTGGTGGGGTTTACCTACTCATGTATGTTTCAATTATTCTGATACATTACACATGCGGTTAAGCCGTAGTATGAGTGAAGGCACAAACAAAATGCAGTTTTCTAGAGAGTTGGCTGTGCTAACCTTTGGAAGGGCGTCGTTACTTCACATTAATTATGTGGGCGGTATGCGAGGTACTTCGGCTGTCTGACAACAGGTAGCGCCGAATTTACTTCTGCGCTCGGTCTGGATAATTACGGTGATAGGGCGAGGTGGTTCTTTTCTTTGAATGTGTCTGGAAATATCCTTTCTCCAGCAGGGGCGTACCGAGGAGCTTGTAGAAAAGCGAAATACGTATCTACGTCTCTGGGGATAGGATATATTCGGACATGTTCACAGAAAATATTAATAGTGAACCTGCATTTGTGTTCTTCACACCAGATTTTTAATAATATTTTATATTATTAAAAATACCTTTGTATTAAAGTTAATGATCTATAATATCAAAAGCTTTAGACAGATTTGTATATATAATATCTATTTGACCTTTACTGTCCAGGAACTTTACTTATAAATTGCGTAATATGTGTTGTTTGTTATAGTAGATAAGTTAATAATAAGTTAACATTGACTATAATTAGGGATCGACAGTCAAGGGTAGATAACGTCAGTGCCATGAAGAAAGCGAGGACCTCATGAATTCTGATTTAACATTTTTCACACGCGAACCAAAATACGTATAGAGAAACAAGTAGTTACCAAGTAAAAGTAAATACAAAGAAATATTGCAGGGTTTCTAAAACATATCGCACATCCCGACTTCACCGTTTATATTCAGTCGCGTTGACGAACCCGAATTTGGATTAATTCGTATAATATGTACGATCGCGGACTTTAAAATCCGCCTTGAAATACAATTTCACATTTAAATCCAATCATGAACGATCACAAATATGCTTACGTTGCAAGAACGAATTTATTTGATTATGATGTGTTATGGAATTAGTGATATTTCATACAAACAAATTTAATGTTAAATTTCCCGACATTAATATCGCTATTATTTATGAAACTGGCTCTGTAGCTAGAAAGAAGAAAGCAAAGAGAACAACACAATGAAGGATTATAAGAATGGTAAATGTAGTAGCCAACCAGTTGAACTCAACACTATATCGAAAATACCTCAGTTTGTTGCATCGTCCTTGCATCTACCTGAAGCACAATTATATACAGGACACAGTATGAGACGTTTCTCAGCAACATTGTTGGCAAATGCAGGGGCCGATATTACGACAGTAAAACGTTATGATGGTTGGAAGTAAAGACGGCAGACTATCTGCCCACACTGTCAAATTTAATAATACACGGTTAAATTTTTTAAAGGATTGTTCGACGTTGAGAGATGTTATATTTGCATAGTTAAAGTGCTCTTTGTATCTGTACAATGGATCTTCAGTATTGGTAAAAAGTTGTCCTAATTTTGTAAAATCTACATTTTTATCTAATAAACCTTATGTGTATTATTAAATTTAACAGTGTGGGGCACATAGTCTGCCGTCTTTAGTTGGAAGTCCTCTATCGTAGCTGAGGGCTACATTCAAGATTCAGTTTCGAATAAAGTAGAAATAGCTAGAAGAATACAAGGTTCGAATAAGACATCGACATCAACTTCTACCGAAATACCTAAATCAATTCGTCTAGATGATACTAAAATTACACATAATATAAGCATAAATTCCAGTGACCAAAATCATGTTAATAACAAATCCATATCCTTAAACTTTAAGATTAATATCAATATATAGTTGTATGAAATAAATAAAGATGATAAGTGTCAGGTGATTATTGTTTTCATTAATTGTAATTTAATTATTCCTTGTACGTGAATTATTTCTTAGTTTGACATTTGAAAATAACATACGATGATATACGTAAAATTTGGCGCAGTTCGTATTCATGATGATAAGGAAAGTATTTCTATAACACGCTAGTGGGTTATAGATTATAACATAACTAGTGAGTTATTGGCCAACTTACTTATTCAAAATGACCATAGTTATAGCTTCATAACATTGAGGTGTTGGATAAACAATTAATGTATATTAAAACACCTTAAAATATATACAGGGTGCGACTCGAGAATATTTTTAATTTTGATAGTACTCAGAGAGGGTAGGTGATAGAGGAGTGAAAGAACGATCCTTTGGTTGGCCATTATCGTAGTCAGTATCCAACATGGCGTTGTGGAGGTTAGAACATCGCATTATCGCGTTTGACACGTACGTCACAATGGGCGAGTCAGTTGTCAACGCACAGCGAGAATTCCGACGGCATTTCAACATCGAGCGTCATGGAAATATTTCATCTTGCAGAACAATTATCCGTTCGGTTGTCGGCTTCAGAACCAATGGAACCGTAATTGAAAAGAAATCTCAGGGCCCACAGAGAAGTGTCTGGATCCCAGAGAATGTGGAAAGTCCTGGTTGTTCAGCACGTCGTCGTTCTACAGAATTACAAATTAATGAACACACAGTAAGACGCATTCTTTATACAATCTAGAATTTCATCCTTATAAGATTGTGATGGCACAGAAGCTCAATGAAGGTGACTATCCACAATGAGTTGAGTTCGCAGAAATCATGCAGACCGTTTTAGAGGAAAACGAAAATGTGGTGATCATGACGAGTGATGAAGCGCATTTTTACCGAAGTAGTGATTTAAACAAACAAAACTGCCGATACTGGGTAACACACAATTCTCGTCTGTTGAATGGACGTTCTCTACACAGCGCAAAAGTTACAGTGTGGTGTGGGGTCACTAAGCATTGCATCATTGGCCCTTACTTCTTCGAAGAGAATGGAGTGACAGTGACGGTCAACTCTGTTCGCTACAAAAACATGATAAACAACTCTTTTGTTCCATAGACGACGAACTGGTGGACATAATTTGTGGTACCATGAAAACGGGGACACCGCCCAAACAGCAAGAGCTTCGATGGCAGTCGTATGAGCGTTCTTTCCGAATCGGATGATTTCCAGGTTCGGTGATGTTTTGTGGCCTCCTCGTTTGCCCTGCGACTTCTTCCTATGGGGGCTACCTCAAGTCGCGTGTTTTTTTGGTGAAACCGATAAAACTGGAAGAATTGAAGGCTACAATACGATGTAGATTAACAACATCGATGGCTATCTTCTTGATGGAGCGGATACCAAGTTCAAGGAAAGACTTCAAATTTGTATTCAAGACAATGGTCGTCACCTTACAGGCATAATTTTTCGCACATAATATTCTTAATGACGCTACATAACCGATGTTTTTATTTTAAATAATTTATTTTCTCGCAAAATTTACCATGTACTCCTCAATTCAAAATTTGACTAATCCCGAGTCGCACCCTGTATATTTCAAGAATATGATATTTATCTCCTTAATTAAAAAGACATAGTTTATTTTGAAGAATAGAGTTTTTTTTATAAACAGGAATAGTTTGAATAAATATCACGATTTAGTAATGTAAATTGCATGGTCAATTAAGACAAGTTTTTAATTTCAAGGTTACAGATAGGTACGCCAAAAATAAGAGATAATTAATATTAAGTGAAAAAAAAATAGAACAATTAGTAGCAAAAATAAATTAATATACAGGGTGAGTCGTGAGGAATCGACCAAACTCAAGGAGTGTATTCTACTGGTGAAAGTAATGTAAAAAAACTCAAATGTTGTTATCCGATTTTTATTTGTTTTCGAGTTATAGCGTAATTAAAAATGTAGATTTAGTATACCATGTTTATGTATGTATTCGTAAAAACAGTGAAACCCCGGTAGCAATTCATTATAGGGAAGCCTTCCTAGCTGAAGCGCTACCTGTTCGTGGTTTTCCGAACTAGCGGTAGTGACATTGAAAGCAGTCGAGAAATAGTGTAGAGTGGTTTGTATGCCTAATGCGTCTAATGTCACTACCTCTAGTTCATCGTTGATATAGTGAGGGCGCTGCCATTATAAAAAAATGTTCCCTATACCTTGGAGTAAATTATAACATTGTGTTCGGATATTGTGACATTGACTTGACGTTTGTACGACTATAGTGTAACAAACTAAAATGCCACACACTTATTCTAATTTAGAATATGCTAATATGGTGTTTGTTTATGGATTTTGTGATGGGAATGCTACAGCTGCTGCTAATGAATATCGTCAACGGTTTCCACATCACAGACATCCTAATAAAACTGTATTTATTAGTGTATTCAAAACATTGTGCGCGACCGGAAAGCTTCCCAGTGTAAACATAATATCTGAACGAGGCAGTCGACAACAATTACAAGAAGTAGAAGATATTCTGGATGTAGTAGAAGAAGACGCAACTACCAGCTCACGGAGAATTAGTATTCAATTGGGCATTCCACAAACAAGGGTGATAAAAATACTCCACGAGCATGGCTTACGTCCGTACCATGTACAAAGAGTACAGCACCTACAACGAGATGATAATCGTAGACGTATGGAATTTTGTCGATGGATAAATAATAATCCTCGTTTTGTATCGCGTACACTGTTTACGGATGAAGCGACATTCACCCGTGACGGTATTAATAATTGTCATAACCATCATGTATGGTCAGACGAAAATCCACACGCAACAGTCGAAAGTAACTTTCAACATAAATTTTCGGTAAACGTGTGGTGTGGTATGATGGATGGTTTTTTAATTGGTCCTTACATTTTTGAGAATCGCCTCACGGGAGACACATATTAACATTTTTTAGAAAATGAACTGCACGGACTGCTAGAGGATGTTCCCATAAACATCAGAATCCAAATCTTCTACCAGCACGATGGAGCGCCTGCACATTACGCTCGTGCAGTCAGGCAACATTTGGCTGAAAGGTTTCCAGGGAGTTGGATTGGACGTGGTAGTCACATTGGTTGGCCTCCTATGTCTCCAGACCTCATGCCACTCGATTATTGTTTATGGGGCTGATTAAAAAATGAAGTGTATAAAGTAAAAGTGGACACTCGTGATGCACTAGTTCAACGGATTATGAATGCTGCTGACAATATCAAACATCAACCTGACGCAATCAGGAACGCAACCAGCGCCCTTGGTAGACGATGTAAAAAATGTTTTAAAATGAATGTATGAAATTTTGTTTATTTTTAATTACGCTATAACTCGAAAACAAATAAAAATTGGATAGCAACATTTGAGTTTTTTTACATTACTTTCACCTGTAGAATACACTCCTACAGTTTGGTCGATTCCTCACGACTCAGCCTGTATACAGGTGAGTTTTTTCCGATGTTTAGCATGGGGATCTCGGAAACTAGCGGAGATAGAGAGACGATAAAGGGTGAAAGAATTGCAATTTTACGAGCTCAATTTAATGATTTTTGTGTTTTTTGGAAAAAATGCATGGCTAACTTGATATATCGCAAAAATATTTTTTTTGTTAGTTTGTCCGGCGTCTATATCTCTGTTATTAATGACTTTAGCAAAAATGTGTAACGGAGAAAGTTATAAGTAATAATGTACTTAATAATACTGTACAACCGAATTTTTCATTTAAGCTATAATTTTTCAGTTATGACACAAACTTGTGTTTTTTTTAATGGAAACCATATTCGGCCGTGACTTTATAAAGAAGGCTTTCTTTCGACGATTCAAATGATGTTCCACTTGACACAGTTATAGATACACATTGCGTTTAATAATAATGCAAATTACAATAATTGTCATTTAATTTCGTTGAGGTTTCGTCAAATATCAATACAAATTTTTCTAATTAGAAATACACAATAGTATTTCAAATGGTATTTTGATCGTCGCCGGCCTTCTTTCTATAAACCAATAAAAATTGCAAGAGGCTTCATTAATACCTCTTGCAATTTTTATTGGTAAACGCAGAGGTAAACGTATTGGCACGTGTAATGCAAATGGATTTCAACCGGAGAAATTGAATTTTTTTTAAGGTACATTAACCGGTGATTATTATCTTCAGTTTCTACAGAACGATTTTGATAATATGTTAGATGAATTACTCCTACAAACACGTGGTATGCTCGAATGGTTTCAACGCGGTGAAGCCCCACCACATAATCAGCTAATGGTAAGAAATAATCTAAGGCCCGGTATTTCCACCTCCGAATAAAGTTCGCAATAAGAGTATTCGTAGAATATCTTTGTTATTCTGTATTTCCAATGGTTATTCGAGAGATAAGAGTAGTTATTCGCCAAATAACTTATTACAAAGGTATTTTTAATAATATAAAATATTATTAAAAATCTGGTGTGAAGAACACAAATGCAGGTTCACTATTAATATTTTCTGTGAACGTGTCCGAATATATCCTATCCCCAGAGACGTAGATACGTATTTCACCTTTATACAGGCTCATCGGTACGCCCCTGCTGGAGAAAGGATATTCCCAGACACATTCACAAAAAAGAACCACATCGCCCTATCACCGTAATTACCCAGACCGGGCGCAGAAGTAAATTCGGCGCTGCCTGTTGTCAGACAGCCGAAGTAACTCGCATACCGTCCACATAATTAATGTGAAGTAACGACGCCCTTCCAAAGGTGGCACAGCCAATCTCTCTAGAAAACTGCATTTTGAATTTACTTCTGCGCCCGGTCTGGGTAATTACGGTGATAGGGCCATGTGGTTCTTTTTTGTGAATGTATCTGGGAATATCCTTTCTCCAGCAGGGGCGTACCGATGAGCCTGTATAAAGGTGAAATTCGTATCTACGTCTCTGGGGATAGGATATATTCGGACACGTTCACAAAAAATATTAATAGTGAACCTGCATTTGTGTTCTTCACACCAGATTTTTAATAATATTTTATATTATTAAAAATACCTTTGTATTATACAAAACTGGTGGGGTTTACCTACTCATGTATGTTTCAATTATTCTGATAAATAACTTATTAGTAAGGTGAACTTGCGATTATGGGCTTATTCGTCAAATAAAGTGCCGAATCAATTCCGATTGTTTGCGAACATCAACGAAATGCTTTTGAACTGATATTAAAATTTAGGTTAGAATACAAATGTGTCATATTGGTTGTGTGGGTTATTTTTAACAAATTAATTAAAAATGGTAAACGGAGAAATCGACGAGCTATTAGAGTTGGAAGAAATAGAGATTATTGATGAAATAAATTTCCAACTGTATTTCAGTCAGGCTTCCACCGCCTGTCTTGAATATTTCAAGTTTTTTGTTTGTTTCCTTTTTTTTCAACTGCCTTTTTATGATATCGTATTTTACGCGCAGTGCCTTTGCTTCACGATATCCGTGCCCACACGAATTAAATTCGGTAGCAATTAAGCTCCAAGCCTCGTTTTTTTTTTTCATGTGATCGCGTCCGTACATTTGTTTTTGATAATATTTTTATATTTTAAGGCGAGATTTACTAATAATCGAGTTTCAGTGTGGGTAAAATTTATCGATCTTAATCGCTTATTACTATCCCCTATCTTATTATTATAAATTATTATTATCATATACTGCACAAACACACAACTCGAAACTACACAAAGAAATGGGTTATTTTCCGTTTCTCTTTTATTAGGTAAACTTACGTAAGTTCCTCCTACTTTAATTTCAAACATTAAACTTCCCTACTTTGTACAAAAGGTTTTGTTTAAGTATGACAATATGTTAAGCACGTATAAAGCGTTTGTACAATATGAAACAAACATGTAAATAATTTACATATCTGTAACTATGCACATGGACAATACACCTCGTATTTTCAGCATTTACTTCTGCTTAATACATATGTTTCTGCCATCTAGGCGTCCTCAGTTAAGCTAGTGAAGCAATGCATACAAATTAATACAAACCTGTTATAAACAACTGGTTTGTATCTGTATTTAAATTTACTGAAATAGCCCGCATACATCAAGCAAATCCCGTCCTATAAGAAGACAACTATTTAATAATTGACATCTTACGGGCGAAAGAGACTTTGTCTGGAGGGCTACCTATCGTTCGAACAGCTAAGCTGCTACGGGAAACGATAAAATACGTATGTAGATGTAGTCCATTAACAACCAGCCAGATGGCGGTAAATATTCAAAAGGTTTTGTTTAAGTATGACAATACGTTAAGCACGTATAAAGCGTTTGTACAATATGAAACAAACATGTAAATAATTTACATATCTGTAACTATGCACATTGTGCATGCCCATGTGCATAGTTACAGATATGTAAATTATTTACATGTTTGTTTCATATTGTACAAACCCCTATGAATCCCCTATGAACCCTCTATGAATTTGGCCCTAGATTTATGTATTTCATAAAGTATTGAATCGATTCTGCCTTTACTTGATGTAAATCCATATCAAATGATAAAAACACACACAATGTTGTATTAGATTTACACTTTATTTAATAATATTTAATAATATATAACAGCTGTTTCACCGTACAACGGTTTCTTCAGATATAATAAGCGGTACTGTAAAACATTTTACTTAAACGTAAATATTTTTTTATTTTATGACTTAATGGTATTCTTAGAAATTGGAAACCGAAATATTTTTACCCGTCTCTTTTAGTATAAGGGATACATAGATAATATAAATTATATTATAAGTGACACATAACTAACAAAACATTTCAATCAAAAATAGGAAATAAGTTCAACAGAGAGGAGGAATTAAGCTCTGTTTTGTCATTTAATAATTTATTTGAAAATTTTTGTTTATTAATTTCCATTGCTTCTAATAAATCGAGTTTCTTACTTTTCTTATCTTCATGTAGGATCTTGAAATTATTATTAAAACTATGGCTTTCTTCAATTAAATGGTTGGAGTATGCTGAATCTGTTTTCCCATTTCTAAATGAATAATAATGTTCGTATATGCGCTTTTTGAACGTTCTACCTGTTTGCCCAATATATGTTTTAGTACATGTGCCACAAGTTAGTTTATACACCCCTGACTTATTATGATCTGCTGTTTTACTTTTATTGTTTTTGATGTAGTTACTAATATGGTTGTTGGTTTTATATGCAATTTTTATATTTTGTTTTCTTAAAAATTTTTCTAATATTTTATTTTGTCTGCCTAGGTAAGTAATAATTTTAAATTTCTTGTCATGATCTTTAGTAATCGGATATATATCTTGTATTGCTTTAGTTTCTCGTTTTTTGGATATTATTTTGTCTATTATATTCGGGTCATAACCATTATTGATTGCAATCTGTTTTATAATGTTGTATTCTGAATTAAAGTCTTCTATTGAATTCTGAATTCTATTCAGAATACAACATTATAAAACAGATTGCAATCAATAATGGTTATGACCCGAATATAATAAACAAAATATATATAATACCCAAAAAAACGAGAAACTAAAGCAATACAAGATATATATCCGATTACTAAAGATCATGATAAGAAATTTAAAATTATTACTTACCTAGGCAGACAAAATAAAATATTAGAAAAATTTTTAAGAAAACAAAATATAAAAATTGCATATAAAACCAACAACCATATTAGTAACTACATCAAAAACAATAAAAGTAAAACAGCACATCATAATAAGTCAGGGGTGTATAAACTAACTTGTGGCACATGTACTAAAACATATATTGGGCAAACAGGTAGAACGTTCAAAAAGCGCATATACAAACATTATTATTCGTTTAGAAATGGGAAAACAGATTCAGCATACTCCAACCATTTCATTGAAGAAAGCCATAGTTTTAATAATAATTTCAAGATCCTACATGAAGATAAGAAAAGTAAGAAACTCGATTTATTAGAAGCAATGGAAATTAATAAACAAAAATTTTCAAATAAATTATTAAATGACAAAACAGAGCTTAATTCCTCCCCTCTGTTGAACTTATTTCCTATTTTTGATTGAAATGTTTTGTTAGTTATGTGTCACTTATAATATAATTTATGTTATCTATGTATCCCTTATACTAAAAGAGGCGGGTAAAAATATTTCGGCTTCCAATTTCTAAGAATACCATTAAGTCATAAAATAAAAAATATATACGTTTAAGTAAAATGTTTTACAGTACCGCTTGTTATATCTGAAGAAACCGTTGTACGGTGAAACAGCTGTTATATATTATTAAATATTATTAAATAAAGTTAAATCTAATACAACATTGTGTGTGTTTTTATCATTTTCATAAAGTATGTTAATAAAGATTTTGCATTTTTGTTTAAATTACGAAGAGCAAATACTTGCATTAAAAAACTGTTAGAGATTAATACACAAAATATGTC
Source organism: Melolontha melolontha (assembly GCA_935421215.2). Lineage (NCBI taxonomy): Eukaryota > Metazoa > Arthropoda > Insecta > Coleoptera > Scarabaeidae > Melolontha > Melolontha melolontha. Next base: position 157,058,964 of record OW285237.1, on the reverse strand, counting down.
TCAATGATAGAAAATATCACAACAGATCATTAATAAGTAGATATTCAAACAGATTTATTTCATTTAAAAGCTGAGGGCGGAACAATCTACGAAACTGAAGCAAAAGGTAAATAATATAAACAACATCTATTTTAATGCCATGGATAAGATGGAAAAGATAAAACAAATAAAATGTACTCATTTAAATTAATATATTCCCTCCTTCCATAATACAAGATTAATTGAATTAACTTATATAACATTAATTTATCAAAACAACATTTAATTCGAAATTTTTCTATTTTTCCGTGATAATGCAAAATTTGAAATGCTTATTTTATTTCTTAAATTTTTATTAGTTTAGTAATATATTAAATCAAATATAAGAAATAAAACACCTTAAGTACAATTTATAAATATTTTCCAGCACTTACTTAATTCTGAAGATAATAAGAAAAAATGTTTGAATACTGGTAATCCAGGTGGCGTGACGAATCCTTTTAGGCGTCTAATAATTTTATGCTGTTTATAAAAAAAATTCAAAGGTATAACAATTAAAGCAATTATTAATAACCCAATTAACACAAAAGATAACATATTTTAATCCAGGATGCGTATCGCAGTCGCTTCAATATGTTACTAAAATATGATCTATAAAAATTCTTTGTTTATATGTACGAAACGTATGCATAAAAATTATACTTGCCAATAAATTATCTATAATTATGTGGTCAAGGATAAAATTAAAAATTGTTATGATGCTAATAATAGTCTCAATATAGTAATCTACGCTTTACTAATCATTTACAGATAAAACCGTACAAAAACTATACGAAAATGTTAAAGGTTAGATCTATGATTTAGTGTATTTAGTTATAGTAAGATAAAAAAATCTACAGTACACAGTAATCAATAAAAAAAAAGAAGTTAATCATTAATATTTAAAATATTTGCTTTATCTTTTCTCACTGAATGTGACAGAAGAGAAGAACGTCCAGCATCTATAGATCCTAGTCGTTTATACGAGGGCTGTTCTTCTATTGCGAATACCCAGTTTTCCGACAAAACGCATTTATTTATAGTTCTTTAAAGTATCTCCGCACCGTTAACGCATTTATGCATCAGCGGAAATTACTCTTCAAAATATTTTCTCCGTTAGGTTGTTTATTTATAACTAGAGTGGACAAATTCGGAGCGAAAGCAGAGGCGTGACTAACTAATTGGTTCCCGCATGCGAAACATTATTAATATCTAGAGATATACTATCACGAACGGTGCTGTTATTATTTTAGATACCAAAAAAATGTAAGACGGTTTTTCTAGATTATGAAACGTTCTCGATGATACGTATAAAAAAATAAAATCTAAAATGTATGTAATTAGATTATTAAAAAAAAATGTACCGTCTTATGCGTTTTCCGTGACTTGAAAATCTGGAGAAGCGCGATGAAATATTGTTAACATAAGGTGCGTCTCCAAAGTTATTTCTCGAAAACACGTCCGCTGTGAGGAAAATATGTGCTTGTATAAAGAAAACGATCGCTCCACATCTAGTGATGTGATGTTTGCATAATTAAAATAATCTTTGAAACAACTTAACACATCTGTAGACGAACCTTCACAAATTTGTCTAAGTCTGGTAAAATCTAAATCTTTATCTAAAACACTTTCAAACTTACTTAAAATACACTCATTTCTTGCGTCTTCTATCGAACATAGCTGTGCGTGTGTATCTTTCACAACTAGCACTGATTCCTGTAACGATAGCGAAGAATTTTGTAGGTTTTCTAATGCTTGCACTATTCCGAAGTAATTGTTGTGAATAGTTTGTAAATCACTTTTAACCTGACTATTTTGAAATTTTTTCCGACTTTCTTCGATAGCGGCACTATCTTTCGGATTTAATAATAAAACCACTTTTTTTACATCCTCAAAATATTTATGATAGTAAAATGCCGCTCGTAGCCATGTTCCCCATCGTGTCAGAATCGGCTGTGGTGGCTCAGGGGTATGGGAACCGAATACGTTTTGGAGATTTCCGGAATACTGCCTTTGTACTCGATATTAACGCATCTACATTTTAGTAACATTTACGGATCCGTTCTGCTACAAGATGTAGGGCATGGATTTTACATGTAATATGTAAAAAGTTACCACACTGTTCCTTAAGAGACCGACCTACAGAAAGCATGGTTGCGGCACCATCTGTCACAAACATTAGGATTTGATCCCTGGAAGTTTCAAATTTTTCCAATGTACTTAACACCACTTTTGAAATTACCCGCGCAGTACATTCTTCTATTTGTCTGCTAGCTAATAAAATTGAGGATGGCGATTGATTTGGTTCCATTTTACGCACCATAACATTAAGTACAGATCTATTTTTGCTATCAGTTGTTTCACCCACACTCAACCACACTTTTTTATTTTTCAGATCAGCCTTAATTTTATTTTCTAAATGTACACGAACAGATTTTAAATAACGTCGTAAGTGGGTGCAGCTCGGTAATTCTACATTGTCATATTTTTCAAGAAATGAAATAAACGAATCATTGCGTAACAAAGTAAACGGCAAATTACACACAACCATCATTGTACACAAATCAAATAAGAACACTTCGTATTTTGTATCGGCACCAGTGTCTCTATCTTTATGTCTTGCGCTATGCACGTGGCGTTGCAAATTTGATTTTGTTAAATAGTTTATATATATATTGCACACTAAACATTTTACATTTACCCCACGGTAAGATAAACTAGGATGGTTCTCAATAAACCTATTGACTAACTTTGATGATAGCGGTTTTTTTACTGTACGCTCCTTCAACATTATTAAATACACAGAATACACTTTCCTGCTGCTATTATACGTACACACGATGACCGTGAACAACATACTAAGTAATCGTATGTGCGATGGGGCATGCGGGAACCAATTCGTTAGTCACGCCTCTGCTTTCGCTCCGGATTGGTCCACTATATTTATAACTATCTGCCGCATGTTATAACTAGGGATCGGCAGTCAGGGATATATTTCAGGAGAAGCCGAGATGAATTTCTAGCGGGCGAACCAATTGCTTAGTTTTATTAGTTGCTTGAGTTCTCTTGCGTAAATATGTGATTGACAGCTACACAGCAATGTCTACACATCTACTTGTATCTAAAAGAATCGAAACAACTATTACATAATTATATCACATAACGTAACTTCGTGTTTGAAATCGTTATGTCATGAAATGCACGATATAAATAAAGAAAAAGTGTTATTATTTGTAAAAGATGGAGCTGCATATATGAAGGCGACCGGTCAGCTCTTACAACAAACACATATATGACGCATACCACATGTTTCGTACATGCTCTTCATCGAGTATCAGAGGAAGTCAGAAAATGCTAACCGAATGCAGATAAATTGATATCTTCTGTCAAGAAAGTTTTAGCGAAAGTACCTACACGCCCGACTTTATTTCGTGAAAAACTGCCAGATATGCCACTACCACCAGAACCTGTTATAACGCGCTGGAACACATGGTTAGAACATCCAAAAAATCCGTCGTTGCAGTTTAGATCAGAATTAAAAACGTTATTAGAACAGTATAGATTTTATTCTCTGGAGGAGAAGTTTACATATTTTTCACATAGATAAATTAACTCCTATATGAAAATGTCCATTTGGTGGTGACATTTTTGTCATTTTGACAGCGATAAAAAGCTACATAGCTTTTCATAACCAATAGAAATGCTTCTTCCTCAAAACTGGATTACAAATTTAGCAGCCGCGCATCACTTAATTTATTTTGGCAGCTGTCAGTTATAACTATTAAGTATTGTTGAACGTAAAATGTATAATATGAGTCGGTTTAGGGAAATTTCAACTGGAGAAATTACAACAAATATGAAAAAATCACCAACGAAGAAAAAAATATTAAAATTAGTACACCAAATCACACAATTTATAATAATTGTACATTTAATAACTGTTCTCTTGTTCTCAAATAAAAATAATTATTGTTTTTGTGTTTGTTTTCGATAAAAGTAAAAGATCTTGTTAAAAAAATGTTATTCCTTTGAAGTTGTGGCACAAAATCAAAGATAATTATTTTTCCTCTAGTAAACTCAATCCAGCGACTGTATATTAGTCTGCAGATTTGACGTATACTGATAAATTTGAGTACAATTGTAACCGTTCAATTCAAAGAAGCTAGAAAGAAAAAAATATATATTCAAGTGTATGTACTTACTTTTTCCTATTGTCATGGTGATGAACGTGAATCATATTTTTCCTGATCCCTTATGCAAGATTTTCAATTTGGGTATTCGAATTTCTGTGTTTCGTTAAAATTGCGGGAATATCGCCAATCCTCAACCCTTCCGCTGCACATATAGTTATTAACGGCGCCAGTCGTGTGTGCATCTTCTTCGCCCGATCCGTATATATACGCCCGTAGCAGTTAGAGTCTAAATAAAAACTATGATTTTCTATACTAACTATTTATTATGTGAGAGGAACAAAGAAGACAAACTTTATAAGACAGATAGTGATCTTGATTAGAAAAGTAAATAAAAAAAGAACATTAATAAATCTTATGAGTATGATATCTTTCAAAACATACGGTTAGACAAAGAGGTACGTTACATTTTGTGCACATATACCTAGTGTCACTTCTTTTGGAATGTTTTGCACACATAGCACATTTCCTCTGTGCTGACTTTTTATTTTCTGTTGCTGGAACAAGGGAAATAAAATGGCGCTCTGTCAAACGCAATGGATGATCACCATCAATTGCTGTTCCTCCACGACGATAGTCTGTTGTCGGTTGGTGGTAAATTTCCAAAATCTGCTTTACGAGATCCTTTTGAAATTACGAAATCGAAATATTTTTTCTAGTTTGTATTTTATATAACACGTGTGCATTCAGCAAAGATAGGTCCACTAAATGAAAAAAAGTTTCTTGTACCACTTGATGGTCCTGCGCATACACTCTACTGTACTCAGCAACATATCACTTTTGTCGATAGCGCCCATGTTTTCATTATAAATTACGATGCAACGTGTTTTTTTATTGCTTCATTTGTGCTTCTGTCGATCTTATCCGTGGGGACCACTTCACTGGTATGAAAAGTTGACAGCATTGTAACCTCCCGTTTATCTTGCCACTTTAGAGAAAGAAGGTTGCTTTTAGACATATATTCAACGTCACCCTTTTTTAGGTTTTTGGAAAGTTGAGGCATACCTTTCCGATTTCTTTTTACAGTTCTACAGGCGTTGGTCTTTCTGTTACGAAGGTAAGTAAATAGGGCCGGACTTGTATACCAGTCATCGACATATAATGTATTGCCATTATTCAAATAACGTTCTAGAAACGTAACAACAACATTTCCAGACATTCCTAAATTTACACCTGTTTATTTTGTGATTTCCGTTGCGGTACCTACATAAATAATAAAGTCAAGTACGTAGCCAGTCTCACAGTCGCACAGCAAGAACAATTTTACTCCAAATCTGTGTAGCTTGGATGGAATGTATTGTTTGAAGAACAGGCGCCCTTTCCACAGAAGCAAGCTTTCATCAATGCACAGACTTTTAAATGGATAGAAGGCCTCTGAAAATACTTTTCGCAAATTATTTACAATACTTCTAATTTTCCACAATTTGTCGTCTCCAGCTTGTTCATTATTATCAACAAAGTGTAACATTCTTAGCAATAAAATGTACCTATCCCGTGACATAATTTGTGAAAATATTGCGGTAGACAATAACACGTCATTGGTCCAATAAGCGATTATTTCCTTCTTCTTTACTTGAGTGATCAAAAAGTTTACTGCAAAGAAACAATAAATTTCGTCTATGTTCGTGGCTTTCCAACGTTTCAGTCTTGATTTCTCACTTACACCCCCGTCGGATATGTACTGACAATATAAATTGGACTGCTGGACAATAACGTCAACTAATTGTTCACTAAAAATACTTTGAAACAATCTAATGCCGTAGTCGCATTATCCAAATGTGTAATTTTACATCCGGATTTGTGGGTATCAAAGGGATGTATTGTGGGATTTAGATCAGTCGATTTTCAGACAATATCGATATTTTTGGATCTTTTAGAAGCTTGACCTTCATCTTTAGAATCCGCCTCTGAATCGGACGAAGAAGCGATCACATCATCAAATCTAGAGTTGGTACCTGACTTGTTTCCGTAACCGGCTCGTTTGTGATTTCGTCGTCCGTATCTAGCCAACTATCGTCGCGTTCCTGGGGCAATGGGAAGTCGTCCTCTTCTTCATCACTATTAGCTAGTATATTAAGCAATTCTCCGTCTGTGAGGGGACGAGAACGCCCAGACATTTTTAAGCAGAAACTATTTACAACAGCCCGCACAAACTAGGTGTATTACTTTATGAAACGACACTCGCAATAGCGATCGCCTTACAGTGTCGTGGCAGCGTACGCATGAGTAATCGTGCTCTACTGGTTGGAACAGTGTACTAGCGAACACGTATAAGAACGGCAGGAGCAGTTTAACGTTATATATATTTTTTCTAAGCGATCCGTACAAATACGTCTGGAGCTGTGAATCGATAATCAGTAATATTCGCCCGGAGCAGCGAAAGGGTTAAGAAGGGTGATAGTTGATATTCGGAATTATGTACCTGTTACCGTTATCTCTACTTTCGCGAAAATTTTGAAATGTTGATTTATAAACATATATCTTATGGCAATAGACCACATCTTCTATTGCACAACATGAGTTTATGTTACGAAAATCAACATCAACTAATTTAACTTTCATATCTCAGGAAATAGCTTAGACTGTTGATGGTGGTGGCCGGCTGGATTATTTACACGAACTTTTCCTGTGCATTTGACTTAATTGATTACCGCATTTTACTGGAAAAGTTAAGCTCCTTTGACATTGGTAGATCGTTGCTGAGATTATTTCAGCCTTATCTTTCCAAAAGAATGAATTGTCTATTGTAATGGGTTCAGGCCTCAGCTTTTCTGTACTACTATGGACTTATCGCAGGGATCAAACCTTGGTTCACTTTTATTTAATATCTTCATCGACGGCCTTATTAAATGCGTCAACTGTTTTGTAATATACTATGCAGATACTAAAATTTATAATAAGCTTGACAAAATTTATGGAAGGTGTTTATTCAATAATTTGAAATTGAGCACAGATAAGTGTAACTAGAATCGCGCTACATGATTAATAATGTTAATTTTTCTCGTCAATCCTCGATCGAAAACTTGTGTGTGACACATAACGAAAAATTTAAATTTTCAGATAATGTCTTTAGTGTCGCAGCTTCTGCGGCCAAATCTTTTGGATTCATTACGTGATTTCCAAAGTATGCATCCGTAGCCTGGTATCTCTTCTATGGTGCTTAGATTAATCTCTTAGAACGAATATAGGGTAAATTTTTGAAATACTTTGCTTTTGAGTGTGATGTATGCTGCCCTGTGCGTAGGTTTAATTATAACAAGTTAGTCGAGTGCCACGGTGTCGTTTCATTCTCAGAAAGGAGACAGACCACTAGCGCTCTAGTTATGTGGAATATTGTTATTGGTAAGGTAGATTCACCTGACTTGCTGTCCAAAGTTGACTTTCTTGTACCACGTTTGGAATCAAGATAATATTAATTGCTTCATATACCCACAAGGACGAATATATTTTTAATGGGACCTATGGTACATTCGGCAAATAATTTTAATCTGCTGGAAATGGATATTGCCTTAATTGTCACATATTTTTTAGAATTTTCTAAATATACGTATTTGGTGTGATATTGTGTATGTATATATTGTATATGTATTGTATTGTATATGTATTAACTATTGTACTTCTGTTTTTTGCCCATTTCTGAATTTGATCTGTTGGGCATTTAATAAATTATGATTACTGTTATTATTATTATGGCGTTGAGTTATCTCACATTTGTTCAGTCTGTACTCGAGAAACATTTTACTCTACCTACATGTCGGTGGGTTTCAGCTCAGTTTTACGCGGCTGTTTATGTGGTATTGATGTACAGTCGGCGCCAAAGAAATCGGGACAACTGGTATAACATAATTTGATGTATTTTCTATCGTATAAATAGGACGTATAATATATGGTTTTCAGTAGACTCGGCAAAGAGGGGCAAGTTTAAGCTTTATAAGGTTAGCACTTCCTACAATAGTCATTCTTTTAAAACAACAACAGCCATCTATACGTCGGGTCGGGTAATTCTAATCACTTTTTAATACATAACGGGTGTTCAGAAACATTCGAAGTCAAAGTAGTCCTTGAAAATATAAAGTAATGTCTGAGATAAATTGATACATTTACTTAATACAATTTTATAGGTTATCAAATTAGTATCTTCGATATTAGATTCTGACAATTTTTGACAGACAACAGTTGACATTTAATAATTATTACAAATCAGATCCTTAAGTAAAGATATGCGATTTTTTGTTCAGAGCCCACTTGACTTCGAATGTTTCTGAACACCCGTTATATACTATTAAATTCACATAAATCTAGTATAACCTAACTTGTCAAAATTTTCTAATATTGCTTAGTGCTTATTAAACTTTTTTTGAAAGACAAGTCAAATGTCAAGTAATTCTTTAATACAATTTAGAAAACACAATTCACTAATTCTTAATTGATCCGCCATTCGCATCAATTACTGTCCTTAACTTTCTAGGTACAGAATCAGTGGGACTTCTTAAAAAATTTGGTTTTCCAACAATGTTTTCCTAGGTATTTTCAATAGATTTCCACAATTGTTCCCTATTAGTAAATCTTATACGAAATCTATGAATTTGCTTTGTCATTTTTTATTTTCCCTCAAATATTCAAACAAATTGTCATCTAGATCGATTGATATTCTTTTCCTCGTTTGCGACATATACTATATTTTCCATTTTTTTTAACTTGTAGTATTGTAGATTTGTTCAAATTAAATTCTTCTGCGACTTGTTTAATGGTGCAAGTTTCCAAATTTAACAAAATTTGTACTTTGTCAGCCGGAGTCAGTTTTCTTGCCATTATGGATATCAAAAAGTGACAAATGTATATTTAGTATCATATGTCAGTAGTATTATATGTCGGTGAGTGTATTTTACTCATTATCAGTGTTTCTTAGAATTTATCATGGCACATCACGCTAATGAAATAACGAAGGCAAGAATAAATACTTCAGGGACTTCAAGATGGTCTACAGGACAATTAGCCGTTGAGTTTAATGTAAGCAAAAGTACTGTACATAGAATATTACAAAAATGGAGACAGCAGCATATTTTAAGTAGACAATTAGGAACAGGCCGTAGAAAAATATCTACGCCGGAGCATGATGAAACGCTTGTAAATTTTACAATATTTGAGTTCGTAAGCAGTGCAGTAGAGGTAGTGAATTTTCCTGGTGGCGTTAGAACTGCACAAAAAAGATTAAAAACTAGTTAATTAAGAAATTATTCGGCTGTAAACAAACCGTCCTTAACAGAGCAAAACAGGCAACAAAGGTTGGAATTTGCAAACGAATTTATTAATAAAGAAGTTGCATTTGGGAATACTGTCGTGTTTAGTGACTAAAACATGTTTCAGTCTTGTCGTAGTGGTCGTCTTAGAGTTTATCGACCGGTGAATAGACGTTATGATAAGAGATACGTGCATGAAGTACGCAGAAGCGGTTTTTTTTTTGAGTTAATATGTAGGCGTGGATCAGTTCCATGGGTTCTGGAATTTGTTGGAATATTGGGGAATTATTAACTGCAACAGCTTACGTTGACATTTTGGAGAATATAATCCTATCGTCGGTACAACAATTATATCAAAACTTCACTTTTCAATACGATAACTCTCTAATTCATACTGCCATTGTGATGCGTACTTGGTTATCAAATAATGATATTAGTGTTTTAAGATGGCCCTCCAGTAGTCCAGATCTAAACCTTATTGAAAGTATTTGGGGGTTATTGGTGAAGAAAATGAATAAAAATAATTTTCATCCTAGGAATTATGACGAACTTCATGATAACATTTTATATCATCATCTAGATCCAAATATTGTAGCAAATGTAATACATTCTATTCCACAGCGATTAGAGGCAGTGATTGCTAAAAATGAAACAAGATATTAAATGCTTTTTAAATTTGCCTATTAACAATTTATTTCTTGTTTGTGTTATTTAATAAACATTTTTGTGAAGTAAAAATATTTATCATTTGTCTATTTTGTTTTTTCCGATCACTTCTAGGATAAAACTAATCATCAAATCTAGACGCAACCATATTTTTTATGATCGTTGTAATATTACCTGTCAAGCATATGTCTGTGTCACACAAAATTCAAAGTTTATCAGTGCTTACTAACAGCTATAATTACAACACAACTTCAGTGTCCCGATATCTGGGACGCCGACTGTACATCACAGAACGGTATCTATTACAAGTTCTACAATGTTTTATTTGACCAAATTCTTATTTGTGTAGTTTAGATGAAATATCATACGACTGGCATCATGTAACTTTTACAATGACAGGTCAGCGCAGCAGGTAATTATGTAAATAGATATACGGCAGGTATATTTTTGAGATGTAGTAAATCTTGTTTAATGTCAAAGAAATTATTGATTATGACATGACATAATTGTAAACAGAAATTGTCTAAATTAATATTCATGAAAACGTGTTAACTTGCAAATCGTTCGATGGTAGGTCGATTTTCGGAATTTGTGATAAGCCAGATGCTTTATATAAAATAAGATTCTTATTAAAACATATTTTTAAATCCCACAATGCTGAGGCAGGTACCGTTTCGTACGCTAAGCTTTATTTAACCCTTTTCTGATAATACTGACCACTTCAATAAATTAAAGTTTCGTCGGGGACGATTTTTGTGTATTTACGAGTTGTAAGTACAGTTTCATAGGATAATTTTTAAGTACTTAAGCCTTTTAGATTAATTTAAAAGTGTATTTTCAATATTAGTCCTAGTGAATATAATAGCTATTATTACAACTAGGGGAATATGAATAGTATATTTCCCGTGGTTGGCTAGTTACATCCCGAGGGTGAAACCCGAGGGATGTATGGACAACCAAGGGAAATGTATTCATATTCCCCGTGTTGTAATCAATAGTTTTTTTCTGATTGAAACAATATTGTTGTGAAAATGGAAAAATATTGGATTGTATATTTTTGAATTTATCGGATTGGTGACGTTGCTAAGGGCCGTGTTTGCAAATATAATGGTTGACTGGTTTGATTTTCGCGTTCTGTTATAAATAAAATTGATGAAATGTCAAACAATGTGCTAACACAAGCGGCGAAAGCCCGTGAATGTTTGGATCCGGCGAAATCCAAAGCTGCTTACACTAAAGTGTATGAAGACTTTCAAGAGTGGAGAAGAGAAAATTTGGTGAACGGTGTCGACGAAAATATTTTGCTAGCGTTTTTTAAAGATTTGGTATTTTGCTATAATTCTTTTTATTTTTGACGTATGACTAATTTATTCTATCCGTAGTCGCATAAATAAATATTCACCAAACACGTTGTGGCCAAAATTATCGATGCTAAGGTCAATGTTACATTTAAAGGAAAAAATTAATGTTAAAATGTTAGATGAAGTAGAAGCATTTGTGAAAAATAAAAATAAAGGATACGTTCCTAAAAAATCATAGGTGTTGTCCCGAGAACAGCTCAAAAAATTCTTGCGAGAAGCTCCTAATGAAATTTTTTGGATGTATAAGGTAAAAATTTCATTGTGATTCTCCTCTGTTGAATAGATTGTTACAACCGTAATTTTAAAGGTCGCTTTAATTATGGAAATCTTTGGCGCCTGCAGAACGAACGAATTGGTGAATATGCTCTCTTCCGATATCGAAGATCGTGGGCCGGTGATCGTGATCAACGTTTCAAAGACGAAGAATGATGTAAATAGGAAATTTACAATTATTGAAGAAGAAGATCTGGGTGCTGTTCGTTTGGTGAGAGAATATTCGGCGTTGCGAACGCAAGGTGTTCTTAGGTTCTTCGTGGCTTATCGAAATAAGAAGTGTACTTACTCTTCAGTCGGTCGACAAAAATACCTTCGGAAAGATTCCGAGTAAGGTTGCTGAATGGTTGGGTTTGAATAATTCGAAGGCGTATACAGGCCATTGTGGAAGACGAACATCCGTGACTTTGGTGGCCGATGCGGGAGCCCCAATGACTACACTAAAGAGACACGGTGGTTGGAAAAGTTCGTCTATTGCGGAAGGCTATCTGGCTGACAGTATGTTGCAGAAAAATAAAGTAGCAAAGATGATAGCGCGTGTGGAGGGAGAGCCATCTGCAGCATCTGTTACGGTTCCTGGTGTGTCGATGACGAATTGCGAACAAGATTCTTCATCGTTTGTATCTGGTTGTAATCGCTTAAGCGGAAGGTTTGAGAATTGCAATTTTTATTTTGGTTCTGAAAAGTAGTGTTACTAATGCAAAGACTTTCTTAGTTCATTTGTTGCTTTAATTAGAAAATAAAACATTTCTGATTATTTTTGTTGCTTCAATTAAAAATTATAACATTTTTATGGTGAAATGTGACGTTTCATATTTCCCTAGGGACAATATGAGCGTTTCATATATCCCTTGGGAAATATAAGTGTGTTATAATTAGAGCTGAGGATGTTTGCGGTATAACCATGGTTATATCATGTAACCATAGTAATTTACTATGGTTACATGATATAACCATGGTTATACCGCAAACATCCTCAGCTCTAGTTATGATTTATGATATATCGTAACCAAGGCAGTATTATTCAATATTGTTTCAATCGGAAAAAAAACATCTTTATTATGATACTTTTCATATATTGAACACAAACAAGCAGAGTAGGTTATATGTTGAATATAAAAAAAGTATTTAAAATTTATTCAATTACAACAGAAAAGTATATAAAATTACAGAAGAGAAAAGAAAAAAACACTTAATGGGAGAAGAATTACAAACTAATATCTTTAAAAATATTTAAAATAAATAATAATGCGAAACTAATTTTGTATATTGCATATTGTTCGATTTTCTCCTTGAGAACATTTTCGCGATTTTGTGTTTGTGTTCACTTGTCTATGTTTATTTATGCTTTGTAATTGCACCTTGGTGCTGGAGCAAAACTTCATTTTCTGGTACTATGGATAGTAGATCAAATAGGAAACAGTTGCCAATGCTCTGAGTGTCTAAGAAAAGCTGACGGAAACAGTATCCAATCCATTTTCCAATGTCTGTTTTTCCTTTATAGTGTTTTATATGTGCTAGCCCTTGTATTTTTCACCACCAAGCTTGCGAGATATGGAATCGCCAGCCAATAATTTTTATATTCTCCCACGTGGAACTGACAGCTGTACATTGGTGGGGCTAGCGATAGGAAAATACTATATTTATTGGGTTTCACAAATATTATGTATATTATATATCAGCTGCGGATATGTGCTTAAAATTACGACGAAAGTATTGATTAGAATATAATAAATAACCATTAAGACAATTTTAATCCTCTCCTTTACCTGCCAGACGAAAGTGTGTATCTCAAATTTAGGCCTGATAGCAGAACGAAAGTGTATGCTATTATTTATACAATTTTTAGAATCTTAGAATTTATTTAAAAAAAACAATTAAAGACGTGATAAAAAATTCTTATAAGTGAATTGTAACAATATTTACATGTTTCAATACGTTTTGAGGCAAAGAGTTCCAATTGTAAATGAATAGATGGAATATGTTTATTCAACTGGTTTGTGTTATTATTGACAATACGTATTTTTTTCCATTGATTTTATTTAAATAACTTTTATTAGAAATGTTAATGTATAATACAACATACAAAAATATTTATTTTATAAATAAATGAATGAAAAACAGGAATATAAATTAAATACAATGATTTAATTAATTTTTAAAAAACAGGAAGCTTCATGAGTAATATTTTTGGACTTCGTCCAAAATCCTCTCAATATTTTCTTCGTTTATTACAACGAAAGTCTTGGCAGCTCTACTAAAATAATAAATTTCACCTGTGTAAATATCGAACCACAACGCGTGAATATGTAATTCATTCGTCTCCAGTCGTTTCTTCAAAAAACCGTAACTAGCTATATTTTGCAATTGTTGCAGTGTATTAATTTGTGATAGCTTGTCTTCGACGGCGAATTTGTTTTCGTGATCAATATATGCAACGAATTTTCTCATAGGTGTTTCGGCTTGAAATAACAATGGCTTTGAGAAATCGGTTAACTTCAGTTGTTGAAATTTATCCAAACTCGTTAGAGCGTGGGTGCAGAGCCAAGCTCGTAAAGGTGATATTCTTCGATTAGTCTGAAATTTAAGAGATCTATGTAAATTTCATACAAAAACTGTTACATGAACGCTGGAAAATAATAATTATATTATTATTTAGATACTGGGTGTCCTTGAAATAAAAAACAACGTATGAAAAATGGAAAGATGTAATTATATAGAACATGAATCCAAAATATTATGTCAATTGCGACGCGAACCCCAAAATTAAAAAGCCCCTGAAATTCTAATATGCGCCGCCTATGAATTGAAAATATTTAGAATATAAATATGTACCTCAATTGAAGTTACACTCACACCGTATGTTTACATACGTAACAGCTGTTGATATTATAAAAGCTATAACATCCTGTATGCTAACGTCAATACCTCTTACAAAATCAGCGTTTTATACATTCAAGTTAATAATTAAAATAAGGTGTGTTAGATTCATTTAAAAATCCATTTTAAAAATCATACTAAAATTTCATGTGTCTTACAAGAATGTTATTTTTTGTTTGAAGGAAGAAATATAAAATACGACTATAGGATTCATAATTCCCCTATTGTATTCAACGGCAACGTTTATATTTATAAAACCGATAAGTTTTGTTACGATGATGTTACGGTAAGGGTTCTATAACCTATAGCGACTAACGGCAATGATAACATTTGTAATGCAATGATGGTATTTGTTTTTACTTGGTAGCTATTGAAAATAACTTGTAAATCAATTTCAATTTGATAGCCTTGAAATTTCAAACGACTTGCTTCGATGACAGCAGTTTCTTTTGTGTCAAATAGTAATATTAGGGAACGCAGTGGCTGTAAATGTTGAAAATAATATAACGCAGCTTCTAACCAAGTTCCTCGCGTTAAAACTGCCTGTAGAGGTTCTGAGATATCAGGAAACTCTTCATGAAATTGCTAAATTCGTTAGGAGACATCTGGAATTTCCACAGATACGAAACTGTTCTGTATGGATATTATTGGAATGTTGCAAATACTCATCATAAATATTAAATCCATTATAATGCCATATTCATTCAGTTCAGAGACACGCGATAAATACTTGTTTTGTCGGACTGGACGTTTTTTCTTTCACGTTCTTTCACGTGTACAGTACAGGGCCGTGCTTACAATAGAGTGGCCCCGGAAGCAAATAAATAAAAGAAACGAAAATGGACAGCGATGATTATTCTACCGATGATACAAAAAAAGGAAAGCAGTAAAGGAGACCGACACCACATTTGAAAAAAGTAAAAAGACAGCAAGAAGCCCAATTAAGCACCAAAAAAAGGAAGAAGATAAATTAGACTTAATATTAAATTTGATGAAAGAAATACAAAATGATCAGAAGCAAATAAAGGAAGATGTGCAGCGGATAAGATCGGAGCAAGTGCTCTTTAAGGAAGAAATAACTAAAGTAAAGCTAGAAAATGAAAATCTAAAAAAAGAAAATGAGAAAATAAAGAGAGAAACTGCAGACACCAGAAATGAATTAAGAGAAGTAAGAAATACCATGGAATGGATGGAAAAGGAAAGAAGGAAAAATAATATTGTGATGAGTGGACTACGTATGGATACAAGGGACCCAACCGCACTAAAAGGAGTGACGGAGAATCTGATAAAAAAATATCTAAAAGTCGACGTGATGGTCAAGGCAGCAACCCGGATAGGAACAGAAACGTGCTTAATAGAACTGGAAAATATGGAAGATAAGACTAGGGTAATGGAAAATAAATCGAAACTAAGAGACCTGGAGACAGAAAAGATTTTTATTAACAACGATTTGACAAAGAAGGAGAGAGAAAAGCATAAGCTGATCAGAGACTTTGCCAGAGAAGGGAAAAAGAAAGGGAAAATGGTAAAGATCGGATATAATAGGGTTACAGTAGATGGAGTAGAGTGGAGATGGATCAAAAGCAAGGAAAACCTAGAAAAAGTTGTGACAAAAAACTAATACGAGTAGAAGAGGACGAAAATAAAGTAAACGAACAGGAAACGAAAAAGGATAAGAGGCAGGAAGCGAATAAAAACAGAATTGGAAAAGGAAAGAATATAATGAACACGACCTGGAAACTGAATAAGGATACGGAGGAGCAAGGCAATTTGGAAACAGCTGTCCAAGAAGAAACGACCGCGACCATAGAAGGAGTAGGGCAATATCAAGGAAGAGTGGGAAATAAAACGAACACCACAAACACTCTGGTATCGAGGCGAAGGTTAAAGAGGAAAATAGAGGAGAAGAATAAGGAAAAGTATACAATAAGGCTGGGATCCTGGAATGTAAGAACAATGTTGGCACCAGGGAAAATGGAAGAGATCGCTCGAGAAATGATTAGATATAAGGTCGAAATTCTAGCAATACAAGAAATAAGATGGAAAGACGATGGCAAAATTGACAAGAATCAATACACAACTTATTACTCTGGGGAAAGAAAGCAAGGTAGAAATGGAGTAGCATTTATCATTAGTAAGAAATTGAGAGACAGGGTAATAGAATTCAGGGCAATAAACGGCAGATTGGCTTATATACAAATAGAAAATAAACAAGCTAATCTTAGTATCTTAAATGTATACGCACCTACTGAAGTTACTGACGAAAATGAAAAAACAGAATTTTATGAAAGGCTGGAAAAGGTGTGCGATAATATCCCCAAAAATGACATACTAATACTAATAGGCGACTTTAACGCCAAGGTAGGGAAAGAGGATTACAACAGAACCGTGGCTGGGAAAGAGACAATACACAACGACACAAATGACAATGGAGACAGGTTGTGTAACCTGGCGTCTATCACTAACACGTTTATAGTAAGCACGAAATATAAACACAAAATGGAACATAAAATAACATGGGCCATACCAGGAAGTGACAAAGGTAATCAAGTAGATCACATGTTGATTTCACAAAAATGGATGAAAGTGGTGCACGATGTACGCACATACAGAGGAGCTAATGTCGACTCAGATCACTACCTAATAATAGCCGCAATGAGGATGAAAATAATAAGGAATACGAAAATACAAAAAAAATTAAGAAAATGGAACGTAGAGAGATTAAAAAACCCGAAGGTACAACAAAAGTATACACAAAGCATGAAGGAAGAACTGGGAAGGTGTATGGAGGATAACATAGAAATGGAATGGAGAAACATTAAACAGATTCTAATACACGGTGCAGAAAAAGTACTAGGACAAAGAGGAGTAAGAAATTACAGAGAGTGGTTCGATGAAGAATGCAAGCATAAGATAGACGAGAAAAACCATGCGAGGAATAAATGGATCAGGAATAGAAGAACACAAGACCTGGAGAACTACAGGGCAAAAAGAGTAGAAGCATCTAAGTGCTGCAGGAAGAAAAAGGAACAATGGATCAATGAATTCATGGAGTACATGGAGAAAAACAGCAAAAATAGTAGAAAACTGTTCGAACTTATTAAATCACAGGATAAAACTAAAAGAACACAAGCTAAAATAGAGAAAAAAAAATGGATAGCACACTTTGCAGAGCTCTACCAGGAAAAAGGAAGAATTGAAAAGGGAGAGGAAAAAACAAAAGAGGACGACACAGAAGAAGGAAAGCCTACTTATGAGGAATTCTTGGAATGTGTAAATTTATTAAAAAACAACAAAACACCGGGACCCGATGAAATAAATAACGAACTGATTAAAAATGGAGGAGAGGAACTACTTAAAAGAATTCACTGCATAATTGGAGAAGTTTGGAAGCAAGAGATCATGCCAAGGGAATGGAGAAGTGGAACACTGATTCCTATATTCAAAAAAGGTGACCCCATGCAATGCAGTAATTACAGAGGAATTATGCTTTTGAATACGACCTACAAAATATTAACATCAATCCTCAAACAGAGACTAGAAAGGTACACTGAGAAAAAACTAGGAGACTACCAACAAGGATTTAGAAAAGGCAGATCAACGATAGACGCAATACATGTCATGACCCAAACAATAGAAAAATGTTACGAACATAATATAGAACTTCATTCACTTTACATAGATTTCAAACAAGCATTTGATAGTATAAACAGATCGAAATTACTAAAAGAAATGAAAGAAATGGAAATACCCTCAAAGTTAATAAGACTTACTGAAATGACGATGAAGGGATCCAGAGCAAGAGTTCTAACTAATGAAGGCGTAACAGACGAGTTAGAGATAGATAATGGTGTCAGACAAGGAGACGCATTGTCAACAACGCTCTTCAATATCGCACTGGATGGAGTGGTCAGGGCAACCGAAATCAAGAAGAGTATTATACAAAGTTCGGTACAACTCATTGGGTACGCAGACGACATAGCCATAGTCGCAAGAAGCAGGCAAAGCCTAGAGGAAGCACTATTGAAGATAGCAGAAGAAGCGAAAATTAGAGGACTAGAAATAAACAAAGATAAAACAAAATACATGATCACTACCAGAAGAAAGATAAATAGAAACGTGATACAAATAGGTGAATACCAATTTGAGAGAGTGGAAAATATAAAATATCTGGGGGTAAACATAAACAGTAAAAATGATAGGAGTACCGAAATCAAAGCGCGCATACAGGCTGGAAACAGAGCATATTGGCGTTATCAGAGGTTTCTAAATGACAGAAACTTAAGCAAAAACACCAAGCTAAAAATGTACAAAGTAGCAATAAGGCCGGTAGTAACATATGCGGCGGAAACAATGTGCCTTACCAGCAAGGACGAAGAAAACCTAGAAATATTTGAGAGGAAAATCCTGAGGAAGATTCTGGGGCCGAAGAAAATGGAAGGAGAAGAACAATACCGGATATGGTGGAATCACGAAATAAGAAACATCATGGAAGGAGAGGATATGGTGAAATATATTAAGATGCAAAGGCTGAGATGGTGGGGACACATTGAAAGAAGAACAGAGGAGACGATAATCAGGAGATTAAAAGACTGGAAACCGGTGGAGGACAGACCGAGGGGGCGACCCAGAACAAGGTGGGAGGACCAAGTAATGGGAGATGCAAAAAAATTGAAGATAAGGAACATAACCGAGATAGCTAGAAATAGGGAGGAATGGGAAAGGATCGTGAAGAGAGCGAAAACCACCAATTTATGAAACTAGCGAAACCAAGCGGAGTTATTCACCGCAAAACAACGAATACAAGAGCTCCACTCTAGGAGCGGCCCTATTCCGAAAGGAATGTTTGGCCGATTATATATATATATATATATATATATAATGCCATATTGTTTCTGATCACTCTTTTTCCGTGTGAATTGCACTATTAACATGCTTTTGACAAATGTTATCGCTTTCAAATCAGTAAATCCCTATTTCACATCAAACACCTCATAGATCCCCCCCTATTTGAAGTCTGAATATTTTGAAATAAACTTTCGAACATTAATGCAATTACAAATTAATTGCGTTTTCGCGAAGTAATGTAATTGTAAATATTCTTTCTACACTTTACGACGCTATTTTATTCGAATTTTTCATAGAAAAAATTCACCTGTATTGGTGTAACTCAACGCATCCCCAACTCACGCCTCAACAGCTCAGTGGTCGAGCAACGGTCCGGCAAGCCAGAGGTCGTGGGTTCGATTCCTACTTGAGGGCGAATTTTTTCTATGAAAAATTCGAATAAAATAGCGTCGTAAAGTGTAAAAAGAATATTTACAATTACATTACTTCGCGAAAACGCAATTAATTTGTACAACTGCCGTATTAGGGGCAAGATATATTCATCTGTTTCCTTTGATGTAACTCAAAGCATCCCTATAAAAGTTTCTAATTCACGCCTCAACAGCTCAGTGGTCGAGCAATGGTCCGGCAAGCCAGAGGTCGTGGGTTCGATTCCTACTAGAGGGCGAATTGTTTCTATGAAAAATTCGAATAAAATAGCGTCGTAAAGTGTAGAAAGAATATTTACAATTAATGCAATTATTTTTACGAATTATTTCTTCACTTATATTTGCTACTAAACACGTTAACGTCGAACAAATTGAAATAATATCTGCAGACTGATATTCTTTACGATTGTTAAGTTTGTCCCTTCTTAAGTAAATCTTTTTATTCGGTATTACCGGAATATTACTGCCTCTCTACACCCGTGGCCAAGCATCGGCTTTGTGAACCTTAATAACACTGGTCAACAAATTTTAATTTTTTTAATTTTTCTTTAGAAACTATGTACAATTTTCGTTTCTTTTATAGTTCTAACTATAATAATAACAACAAATTTATTCTGGCACGTCAGGTTTTCAAAAAAAAATATTGAAAAGTAAATGAAATAATATTAATTAGGTATGTATATTATATGGAGCTGTACGGTATCGTCCTGTTTAAAATGCTTTTCTTTTTACTTTTTGATATCAATATCCAACAATAATCATCAAGCACTTCACTGTTCCAGTTGCCCTGATAACGTTTTTCAATAACAAAAATGTCTTAATAAAACCTTTCGCATGTTCAGGGGAAAGAAATCTAAATGCGAGTGCTAAAAATGTATTTTAAGGCTCATATTATAGCCAAGTTTATGGTAACTTCTAAAAAATTCATTAACAAGTGCTATATATTTGTCAGATTTTCTGTTTGCTAGAAAATTGTAACATTTTTAAAAGCACTCACTAAAGGTTTCTTCAAATTTTTGATCTTGTCGTAGAAACTTCATTTAGGGTCCTACAAAAATTCCTTCTTTAAGTTTTGCATCTGAGATTTTGGGAAATTTTTTACGGTATTGGAATCCGCGGCTATCTTTATCCATTGCTTTCACGAAATTTTGCATCAAATCTAATTTTATGTATAATAGCGGTAAAAGTATTTTATCAGGTCCAACTGGTAACAAATGAAGTATATTCCTTTGTCCAGGAATATACTGAGCTCTGACTGACCAGTCTTTAACCATGTAGTGGGAGTTTCTTGGTCGACTGTCCCACTCACAAAGAAAACAGCAATTCTTTTATACCCTAGTTGTAAACCCAATAAAATCGCTATAACTGTCTGCGCTGATATATCATTTGTACAATTTGTAATTGATTCTGTTTAGAAGAAAAGACATATTTTCATACGTTTCTTTTAAATGGGTTGCGTGGTCAACGGGATCGATGGGAAAACGTTTCCTATGTGAAGAAGGACAGCTTTAAAATTCAATTTCGAAGTATCGCCATTCTTTCAGATGGTGTTGGCGACCTAATGCCAACATAAAATCGCAGACATTATTGCAGTATGAAAGACGTATGATTATTGCAGTATGAAAGACGGTCGTTGGTTTTAAAATACTGTGATAGTTCTTTCTGACGATTGCGATACACAGAAATATATGTGTCTGAAGCTAACAGTTTCCATCCTTGGAGCCTAGATCGTAGTAACGTGGTGTTTATTTGAAAAGTCAATCTAGGTTACTTTGAAATTTTGATAGAATGAGACGCACATATAGTAGTATGTGTTTGTTGTTCCGTAAACGTAAATCCAAATGACATTTGATAATGTCAATCACAAATATCAGTTAGTGCATAAAATAATCGTTCGTCGATTCTGGTTTAAATAAATTGCTTCTCAGTTTTAAAATGGCCTTTCACTTTAGAACATAAAATTTTTTTAGTCCAGGCTTATTTTCGAAGTAGTAATAAAATTGATGGTTTATGGGTTTATTCAGTTCAAGATTGCATGGTAGAATTTCAAGTTGAGTTTCCACATTTTGTAATAGATTATATACAATTTAAGAATACTTTGGATAGAACTTTAAAACTTTTTTCTGAAACTGGTAGTCTCTTAAGAAAATCAGGCGGCGGAGCAATTAAGAAACGTACACCTCAAGTTGTCAATCGTGTTGAAGAAATAATGGAAAATGAACCACAAACATCTGTTCGACATTTGAGTCAACAAATAAACCTTTCTGTTGGTACAACTCATAAGTTATTAAAAAAAGATATGCAACTTTATCCATACCGTGTCACAGCAGTACAAGAATTGTTAGAAATTGATTACCTACGTAGACTACAGTTTTGTAATTGGTTTGTAAATATGAACAATAATGGAGAACTTTCGCAAAGAGTCATCTTTACTGATGAAGCATGGTTTTATAAAACGGGATACCTAAATTCACAAAATACAAGAATTTGGAGTAGTGAAAATCCTCATGTAATTAATAAAGAATCGCTACATCCAGAGAAAATTGGTGTTTGGGCAGCGATAAGCCAAAGGCGAATCATTGGACCAATATTTTTTCAGGGAACGTTAACTGCTCAAAGGTAACGTACGGAAATTTTACAACCATTTGTCAATCAGTTGCATGATGATGAACTTCAAAATGCATATTTCCAACAAGACGGAGCACCTTGTCACTGTACTGCAGAATCTTTGGATTATTTAAGAGAATTTTTTGATGAGCGTATAATTAGTCGAAATACTGAAATTGCCTGGCCTGCACGTTCATGCGATTTTAACACCTTGCGACTTCTTTTTGTGGCCTTATCTAAAAAATAACATATTTCAAACACCTACATTGAATTTGAATGATATGCTACAGAGAATCGAACAGAAATGCCTGGAAATTAATAACAATCCAGTAATGTTGCAGAATATCATCAGAAATTTTGAACGGAGGATTTTAAAGTGCATTGACCTTGAAGGACAACATTTGTTATAGTTTTCAATAAATACCTATTATTTGTTATTTATTTGTATGTATGAAACTGTCAAAATATACGACTTCGTAGGTTCAGTAGTAAATTTTAATTTACGACATACTTCAAAATGTTCTCAGTAAATCACATGCTACTAGATTGACTTTTCAAATGAACACTTGTTATTTCTGCTTTAGTTTTTGACAAATTCAGTTCTAGAATAAGATCATTTATTTCTAACTAATTTATTATCGGATGGCAAATATTCATCAACGCTGCTCGATAACTTGACATTTGCTTCTTCTGGTTATTCTTCACTCAAAACACCCACGGGTCTTGGTACTGGCAAGGCTTCCGAATAAGGTACTGAACGAGTAGCAGAGGGGCAGACTAACATAACTAATATTTTTCTTATTTTTGTTGGAAAACCCGAAACTTTTCATGCATCAAAAGTAGCAATCAGCCGAATGGTCCGTTTGTTCACGCCAAATCATAGATCTTGCAAATGGCATAGAGCTTTTCTTACCGTTTGACTAGCCTCTCGGAGTAACAGCACAGCGTGCGCAGCAAATGTTATGAGCTCATGGCTTGTCTTGATGTTCAATGGTTCAGCCAAAATAGTGAAAATATAACTTTTCTATTAAAGGTGTAATATTCCGCTTGTGCTAGTGGGTAGTGAATTCTCCAGATACATAACACAAATTGTTGGAATTATTTATACACGTACGCGGCATTATGAAATAAAAAGACGTTCAACTATCACAAACTGACTTACATTGAAACGAAAGAGCCGTGTGTAGCTCTTTATATGCACCCATAGTCAGATATCTACCAATTTTGAATTTGATTGGTTCCAGAGCCAAAAACTGGCGTGTTTAAATGTTCTGACATGTTCTCTCAATGTTCGATAGAACAATATTTTACGCAGAATCTTTCTTATATAAAAGGAGCTTTGAAATTTTGTAAAATTAAATGCGTTTTTGAAAATACTATTTAAGAAGATATCTCAAAATCCTGACGCGATGGAGCAAATTTTAAATCAAATTCAGAATCGGCATGACAAAATACATAAATAAACTACACGTATTGGTGTATAACAAAACCAAACTGTTTTGGCCAGGGTAATCAAGAAGAATAACCTCCTCAAAGTTACAAAAAAAAATGTCGTTATGGTTTTACAGTCAAAAAAGTGACCCAAGTGTTCCGTAGAGGCTGCGAGATCTTATGTTAATATTCTATACTTTGTACATTTGTTGCTAGATCGCAGGTTTCATCCACCGCTACAAATGTATAAAGTTTTTTGAACACTGTATAGTGAATAGCTTTATGCTTCCACAATAACTTTTAGTGTAATCCTTCGATAATTAAATACCATGTGGTTGACTAAACACACAATTCTTCGATCTCAACTGTTCCGATTCTTCCACACGTGGTACAGATTCGCAAGATTCTTTTCGGAATTAATAAACTCGCGACCAGCTTTTTTTAATTACTAGATATGAAGGAAATGAATTACCTAATACGAAAGATGTCCGGTTCCAAAGGTACGTTTGCGCGGCACACCGCCTATGTCGCTCCGATCAGGTTGAAACTTGCATGCACTTTAGATGTGTATATGTACTGCATAGGTGGCTATTGTCATTGCCTTACGTTCAGTACAACGTGTGCAGTGACAGCGGCACAATGTCAGTTCCGATCGAAACAAACTCCAAGTTCCAAGAAATTCATAAAAAAATACTGAAGACATATGGAGAAGGCGTTATGAGTTCAAAGTTAGTGTTTAGTGTAAACAGCTGAAGAGTGGACGCACAGGTCTGAACTATGATTCCGAAGGTGTGCGAAAAAAATCATTTACAACGAAAAAGGATGAGAATTAATTAAAGGTCGATACGCTGATTTGGAAAGATCGCGGGTTAAAAATACGGGGAATTGCTCGACTAACCGGCATTCTTAAAAGCTCTGTTCATGAAATCGTATCTGAAATACGCTTTCGAAAATTGTCCGCGAGATGGGTACCAAAACTGTTGACCGACCAACATAAACCAACGACTGGCGGCGGCAATGGAACTTTTAACGCGCTATCGTCAAGAAAATGACTTTCTAGAGTTTATAGTTATAGGAGATGAATCGTGGGTATACCATCATACCGCCGAATCAAAAAAAAAACACCATGACGTGGAAGCATCCAAGTTCACCAATACCGAAAGAATTCAAAGTTCAGCAGTCTGCAAAAAAGACAATGGCAACTGTGTTGTGGGATATGCAAGGAATTTTGCTCAAAGAGTTTTTACCACCGAAAATGACAATCAGCAGTGATATTTATTGTCTCACTTTCAAAAAACTACACCAAGCCATTCGACAGAAACGAAGAGGAAGGTTGACGAAAAGCATGAAGTCGTTGCATGACAATGCAAGACCACTCACCTCAAATCAGTTGATTTGAGAAAATCAGATTTCAGAAACACAATTAGGAAGTTATTGTCCATCCTCCACATAGTCCACACCTGGCTCCTTCTGATTTTCATTTCTTTGAGCCGTTAAAAGCTCATTTGTCGGGTAAAAGGTTTGAAGACGACGACGAACTTCAAGATGAAGTACGGCAGTATTTTAGAAATTTGGATCGCACCTTTTACGAAGAGGGTATACAGAAGCATGTGCCTCGCTGGGATAAGTGCCTTAACATTGGCGGCGATTATGTTGAAAAGTAGCTAACAGTTCACGCTTTTACTTAATGTATGTTTGATTTCTGTAGATAAAGTAGTCTGTTTATAATTCACACAAATGTACCTTAATAACCAGACATCCCTCGTACATCGGTTATATGGAATTGAGTAAGTGGAAATACTACCACACATTAAAATTAATAATAACTCTTTTAACAAAGCAAAGGAGGCACTTAATACTCTGAGTGCATTATTTTTGTCGGTCAAAGGCTATTATGTATTAAACAATAATACTTAAGCTCCTCTCTTATAATCAGTTTTCTTCACACTATTTATATAATAAAGATTTATTTTAATTTCTAATACATTTTACTCTAATATTTTGTAATAATATGTACTTACCAACGAGGAAAATTCAGAATCTTGTAATTTATGCAATAAATTCATGGCTTTGCAATCGCTATGACCGCAAACAATGATATGTCGTATGTCGTTGACAATGCAACCAAGTTCCAAAGCTGCTGGCTCATTCGTTGTTAGTTCATCCATGAAATGTTGTGAATGTGGAATTACGTTACCCGCATTTCTTACTAAAAATAGGAACAATATTATTCTAGTCTGTGTAATAGGCTTATGAAGAAGATGATTAATAATTAATAATTATACAGGGAATAGTAGAAAAATAATCTCTACTTAGAGAGATACAAAATTTGTTAAAAATTTTGAAAACGTAACCAATCTCGGCAATTCAATTTTAAGCAACGCGTCGAAGAATGTGCAAATGTGAAAATGTCCAGATAAGAGGAGGAGTTGATGGGATTCAGACAGGAATATTTCGGTAAAGATCTATTGGATCCTACGAGGGTACGTAAGTTTCTCTTGAAGACATAACCATAACAGAGTGCAATTGAGAGATTTATTTGGGGTGGTACAAAGAGCATTGTGCTCAGATATCTGGATTGAAAACAGAAGAATGTATAATAACCTAATCAAGTAATAATTAGAAACTGAGTAAACAAAATAAATTGCCTCCATCGTATCCTCGTTTTTATTTTATTTGAAAAATTAAAAGAAAGTAAATAGAACATATCGAGGCAGTGTACACAAGAAGACTTTATCAGTTAATAGGGTTAAGCCATCGACTTTGTTTCGAGTTGCAGAGAATGTTCAGCCTTCAGCGTCATCTGCAGTTAATATTATGCTATCTAATATTTTCATTCCCGTGGAAGTCAAATCTTTAAAACCTGCTACGAAACAATAAAAATTGGTAATTTCTAGATTGAAGCAACAATCATATGGAGAAGTATTGCCTTCAAGTGAAGTGCTGCAACGACTAAGAGAACCAGAGGAGAGAAAAAAATCAAAACCGATGCGTAAATAGAAAACGACCCTAGAAAAAAATACAATGAAATCCAAGATAAAATCAATGAAAATAAGAAAAAGAAGAATTGTAAGATGATTAAAGTGATATAAGTCTTCTCCAGAGTGATGAAGATCCTTGGGACAATATAGACATTCAAAAAGTAGACTATTACACAACTATTAAAAGGAAAAATATATTCTGATTTGTTTCAAAGGAGGTAAAAGAAATGCCAGCATATTAAAATATGTTTGAGTGGTTTAAGATGTTTAATCAGCAGAAATCAAAATTTTATCTAAAAGGTTGTTTGTCATTAATGAAACTGATGTTAGCTACATAACTATAGACCAGATTTCAGGGGTGTTTCCGGATCCTATGATTCAGATGAAGGGGACAAGAATTTCCATTATCCAAAATATCAGGTTGCTTTTACATAAAAATATAGAGTTTAGTTTATTTTTATGTTTAAAAACCTAGAAAACGTGTTTATTTTGTATTTGTTCATTTTAAAATAAAATTATTAAAATATAACAATTTCGTTAGTTAATTTTGCATAATATTGGGAAAATGTAAACATGGCTTTACATCATATACGAGAGTGGATTCATTTGCTTCACCTCTGACCCACACAATAAAAAATATTTTATTTTTCAACATAGTGTCCATTAAGGTTAACATATTATTTCCATCGATGTTCTAGCATTTCTAATGCTTCTCAAAAAACACACAAATATCATTATTATTTGTCGGAAATCGTTTACCACGCAAGTGTTGTTTAGATTTTGAGAGCCTGCTTGAACTATTGCAACTGTTGCAATGGCGGTCCTATGTCTGAGTGCGTCATCCTGATGCAAGAGAACATCTTTGCGCAACTTCCCCCGAGGTTTTTCTTTTATCAAGTCACGCATAATAAGCACCTGTAATTGTGGCCCCCTTTCGCATAAAATCTACTAAAATTACGCTTTCAGGATCCCAAAATACATGACCTTCCCTTCTGAAGGTTGCATCTTGAAGTTTTTTGGCGATGGTGAACCACGATGTGCCCACTCTTTACTCTGTATTTTGGTCTCTACATAATAATGATAGATCCAGGACTCATCCTTTGTCACTAATCTTGCAAGAAAACTTTCTTTGTTGTGTCTATACCGCGTTAAAAGACGACTATAAATGTTTTTTCGAGTTTGCTTGTGTGCATCTGTTAACATTCGTGGTACTCGTCTTGCAGATAATTTGTTCACGTTCAATTCGGCTGTAATTATATTATATACCACATGGTATGAGAGATCAATCCACCAAATTTTGATGAATTTGAGTTGGGGGTCATCTCTTTTAAACGTAAGTATTTAATTACCGCTCGTTGCTCGACACGATCCATTTTGATACTGATATGTGACCCTCTCGACCTCGGGCGTCTACTGTAGTCACGCTTTAACACGTGCAGACTCATAAGTTTCTAGCGTTAGTCTATACATAGCAGGTTACAATGCGACGTGAAGATAAATAATTGGTTTGGCTTATAAATGGGTCAGCGGCGGAGCAATAGGGTCACCCCTCCTACATAGGTTTACAACAAAGGCATTAAGAAGCAGTTTGTACCAATTTACCCAATTTTAGGCAATACAATGCATGGCTAAAAAATCGTTCTTTTACATTTACTCCTAGAGGTCAGGGCTTATTGTACACCGGGATATAGGTTAATATAAATATTTTTTTTCAAAACATGTATATTTTTATAGGAAACCGCCACGCCACCTTGGAAGAGAGGATAGAACTTATTTATATTTAAATTTCTGGATTAAACAGATTTCATTAAAATTGAAAAACTATGTTGAAAATTCAAAAGTGCAAGAACCGTCTCAATTTATCTCAATTGACCCTAATCATAAGATAGGGCACAAATGACCACTGTTATTTATTTAGAAGAAGCATAAAAAAAACGGAAACAATTTAAACATAATTTGGCTCTAGAATACGTTTCATTCGTAAAGTTTATGACGCTCTTAAGACTTAGCACTTTTTCGCTTACTTACGGTTAATACATCAAATTGCCTTACTGAGTATTTTCTAGTCTAGTATTTAGCTAAGCTGTGTGGTGTGCGGTCGTTCTGGTTTCCGACCCTAATACGATTTTTCGGCTATAGGTTCGTAAATTTCAAGTTCCGTGTTTACGTCATTTTATAAATTAAACTGGTTCTTATTTTTCGTACCGATTTTGAATGTTTTAGTAATAGACGTTTGAGGTAAGATATTTCTTCGTTATTATTATTTAGATACATTATAATAAATATAGTGAAAATCTAAAGTTTTTTACTGAAAAACAACTGGAGGAGGAAGCGGCACGTCTCATGAATGAAGAAGAGAGTGATCCAGAATCATTTTACGACAGTGATGGTAGTGACTTTGAAGAGGCCAATTTGGAAATTGAATCATCGGCCTCCGACTGTGAGGTTGATGAAGATAATAATTCGGCTGCTTGTCTGATCCAACAAGGATTTAGCCCAATTCAATCTGAAGAACAAATAGAACCTCGTTTAGATGAAGATGATATTCCTGCATCACAAGTACGTACACCTTAAAGTATGCAATCAACTTGAAAAACAAACGTCTAAAAGACATAAATGGTCACAAATGGTCATCTGAGATGCCTTAACAATCCAAAAGAATGGCTGCTAGATATTTTATACATTTTATAGCTGGTCCTAAAGAGGCTGCAAAAGAACTTTGGATGAATATTTTTTACACAATATATATGATATTATTTTGCAACATATAAATGCAGAAATCGCCAGACAACAAAAGACTACAAAAGACGAGTTTAAAACCTTTTTTGGTGTTATAATCCTTTCTGCGACAAAAAAAGATAATCATTTGTCAGCAAAGCATATATTTGATAGCACTATTTCCGGCAAGTTTTATAGATCATGTATGAATTGTGATCGTTTTTAGATGCAATGATAGGGAAGCAAGAGAAGAGAGAAAGATAAATGATCCTTTTACACACATTCTAGAAAATTGAGAAATTTTATTGACACGTGTATACTCCAACCTCATATGAACAGCTTTTAGCATGCCCAGGATCTGTCCTTTTAGGATGTATGTTCGTAACAAGCCCATGAAGTATGGGATAATAAAAATTTATGCGATTCCGCCACCAAGTATATGTCAGATGCAAGTCCATACTTAGGAAAAAACAGAGAGCAATGGTTTGCCTCTAGCCGAATTTTATGTCAAAGAGTTAACTAACACAATTCGTAGTACAAATCGCAACGTTACCACATTGGTTCCATTGGTTCACATCGGTTTCCCTTGCTGACCAGTTGCTACCAAATCCTTACAAATTAACTAACGAGCGAGCCACAAAATTTGTATTCTAGGTAGGCTATGAACGACTGAGATAGACAGACAAGTCACGTCCGAGCTTAGAGGATTGACGAAGTGTCATTTGTAAATAATCATAAGTCAAATTGACAAGTTGGAAGATATCTTTACAATTTATTAGCTATTTAATAATGGCTTTTGTATTTAACGGACAACAGAAACTACACATGACTGAAATTTATTTTTGAAATGGTAGTCAAATTAATGGTTAATGGGTTTATTCTATCAGGGATGTATATCAGGATTTTTGAGAAGAATTTCCAGATATTGCTATCCCATATGATCAGTTTTCCACATGCATTCGCCGTTTTGTGCAATTATTCAGGGAAACAGGAAACGTGACGCAAAAAAAGAGCAGTGGTAGGCCAACAGTTAGAAGCGAGGAAAATGTTGAAGCAGAAAGGTACATGGTAGGAAAACGTCCTCAGCTTTCTGTGCGACATTTACACCAAGAATCAGATCTTTCTTATACAAAGCCCTAACGGTGGAAAGACAAAGAAAGAAGTTGGACAGAATACAAAGGCGGATACTACTAAGGGTGGTAAGAGGATACCGGACGGTATCGGTAGCAGGCCTCCAGATAATTGCCGGTGCAATACCTTTTCATATATTGGCAGACGAGAGGGATAGACTGTACAGAAGAAAAGGCGGTCACACACAAGCAAGTAGGACCGAAGAAAGAGATAGGACTCTAAATGTGTGGCAAGAGGCTTGGGATTGTGGTGGCTGGGGCAGGTGGACCCGTAGACTTGTAGTTAACATCAGGGAGTGGATAGATAGACCGTATGGGGAGGTGGACTATTTTCTCACACAGGCGCTGACAGGACATGGTTGCTTTAACAAATACCTGTTCGAGAGAAAACGAGCGACGTCCGACTCTTGGAGATAGACGATGTAGAACATACCCTTTTCAAAAGTTCCAGATGGGAAGATATAAGAAGAAACTTCGAGGAAACGACGAACAGGTGCTTCAACCCAGAAAACTTGATTCGTGTTCTGGTGGAGTCTCAGCGGGGCTGGAAACAGGCATACAGCGCGGTGAGACGAATAATTGAGACAAAGGAGTTAGAAGCCAGACGCAGACCAACAACTGCAATTAAATAATAAGTAATTGGCATAACAATCGAAAGCGCTGTGAGACAACCTGGGCTTTGAAGTATGCGAAAGCGGTCCCGAAGCCAAGGCGTAGACGAAAGGTTCTTTTTAGCGGTTATACTGGAGCTGAACAACCATCCACAGGAGTCCCGCACTACCAGGGAAAGGGAGAACAAGTACCTGGTGTCCATAAAGGATTTTCCCCCGGCAAAAAAAAGCTCTTTCTTGACGTATCCTTAAGCATGATCTACATTTACACCCTTACCACTTGTAAGCGACTCATGTGGACAGACTGAAACAACAGGAATTTTGTCAAATATTTATTGACATTTTGTTGTTAATGACGGAGGCATTGAAAAGGTTACGTTTACTGATGAATCCTGGTTTTATCTCTCTGGCTACGTAAATTCTCAAAACATGAGGCTGTGGAGCGCAAATAATCCGCACTTTTTTTGTGGAAGCACCACTGCAACCACAAAAAATTGGAGTTTGGGCAGCTGTTTGTCAGAGAATGATTATTGGACGTATATTTTTTGAAAGCATGTCGATTGAAAATACAAAATTTTAAGTAGTAGCCAAAAAATGCTTACACCTTTTAGGAGTATTAAATGCTGCACATTACAGACTGGAAACCTTGATATCATTTGTAAATATATTACGAGATGGGGTATTACTACTTCCAACGAGATGGAGCTCGTGTTGCCAATGAAAACATTGTTTTCCTGAGAGAATCTTTTGGAGATCGAATTATTAGTTTAATACAAACACAATTTGGCCACCTCCTTCCTGCGATTTAACACAGCGATGTCTTTTTATGACCGTACTTAAAAAATTATATTTTTGATCCTAATGACATGCAACAAAGGATCACTACTAAGATCGTAGAAATTAATAATTCATCTTGGACCCTAGAAAATGTTATTGACTCTGTTAAGCAAAGAACTTTACACTATGAGATGAAGGGAGTGGCCATATTGCGCACCTTATTTTATGTATATTGTTACATAATAGATTTTGTTCTTTTGATTTAAACAATAGTGTAAACGGATCATCAAAACCTCACACGACAAACTCCAATGGATGACTTCAAAGATGACAAAGATTCATTTCTCCAATAAAAAAAACGTTTGTTTTCAGAACCAACACATTTGTGTTAAAACAAAAAAAATTAATGATTGCTTCAATGTCATACTTGCTTGCTTTGTATATTACATTAATAAATTGCTGTGCTTACTTGAATTATTAATTCATATTTATTCTGAATATTATGAGATTTTACACACATAATGTTTAATCTGATTTGGTTTTTGATTATAGTTTTCAACATTTAATTTTTATAATAAATCATTGTAATTTACACATTTCAACAACCAAAACTGTCAAGTAGCCGCCTTTATAGGTTAGCTTCATGAATGTCATTTGACAACTCTTATTTAACCTATTACTAGTAGTACGAGATGTAGGTTAAATCACTTAATCAATCTAACACATAACTGATTTAATCCATGGCATACTCTGAAAATTTTTTTGGGCGCTCACTCCATATGATAGGAACTAAACGCAAAAATAAAAAAAAGAGATACCCAAGGAGTTCTTGGATGGAAAAAGTCGAAACGAAAATACGTCAATGTTTTGTTTCCATCAACAAAATCACACAAATCACATTACATGCCAAAGAAGCTACTTTCAACTATGCATGAGAAGGCAAAGATCGTAGAAGAGACCGGTAAGTCAACAATAATTCATAACTAGAATGAGACCAAATCAGGTGTGGACACCTTCGACCAAATGTGTTCAAGTATGAGGTCGAGCAGAAAAATACGGATGGCCATTATGTGTGTTCTATGGGGTGCTAAATATGGCCAGCATAAACTCTTGTTATTTACACTTTTAATACGTTAAAAGAAGGCGAAAAACATATTTAAAAATACCAATACATGATTGATTTAAGTCTTTGCCGTACCAAGCCATGGATGCAGTATAGATATAGGTAACAGCAACGTCGATATCTTCGGCAAGACGTAGCTGAAATCATCGGTATATCAAAAGAAAACGTTGTGAACACACCCCAAGACAAGCAAAAAAAATTGTATAGGAGTGCAAAAATCCAAATTGCGGAGAACACCGAGGAGATATTTGCACTGTATGTTGTGAAAAATAATAAAAAAATGTTGGTTTTATTATGGTAAACGTTTATTATGATAATGAAGAACGTTATCTATTTTTTTTTGTATTTTGTTAAAATAAAGTATGATAACGCAATTTTTTTTTTTTATTGAGTAGTTAAATTTATGATAGTCCCGTAATTACGTTTGGCAAACACAGTCCTGTATTCTAGGCTAGGTCAGATAAAAGCTAGCTGGTTTGTAACACGTTTGCAATTAGGACAAGTAATAAATATTTTGAAATTTTAAATTACTATTTTCGTATTAATGACTAACTCATTAAAACAATTAATTATCACGAAGTGCATATTGATACCAGTTTAAATATATCAATGCTGCAATAAAAATTATAAAGTTGTACTTCGACCTTAATTATCATTTTGTTAACATGTGTACATATGAATTCAAAAGTAAATTTAGAGTACATTTTCACATGTTAACTTCTATAAGAAAAATTCCTTAAATAATACCATAAAATAAAATATTTCTAAGCTATAAAAATAGTAGATATATAGTAAATAGTATAAGTAAATATAAAAACTTACCAACAAACATATCCCCGACATTCGTTTGAGTAAATCTTGTTGGTATCATTCTACTGTCCATACAGGTAAAGAAAACTGCTTTAGGCTAAAAAAGAATAGCCTTAAACATAGAGCACACAACGTACACCATTGTATAATGTTTTTTCTAAACGTTTCAATACAGACAATGTTTATATCACTAAAATAACATTTATGATGACTCACTATGGGATTGTTTTTAACTTGCTCGAACTGTTTTACCATAGTTTCTTTTCCAAATTGGCGATATTTCATTACGCCCTTTAAAATTCGATCCATTTATAAATGAATAAGGCTTCGGATTTCATTTAGTACCTATCTTAAAAAGTGCCACTGTGTTTGATGCTTTCTAATATTCTAATGGAATTCTTGATGCGGCCAGTCTACATATCGAAATTGAGCACGCAACGCGATAACAATCTACAATAAATTGAAGGAAGGCAACTCGCAAATCAACAGGCAGTAATTCATCGTATTTATTCCAGTTGTTTGTTTTTCATCTTGACTGAAGATACGGAAAACAAATTGTCTATAACTATTAATTCTTCTTTTGTCGTAGTTATTTGACTAACTCATTTTTTATACACATAAATATTTCTTATTTAAATTTGAACAAATAATTAGTAACATATAGTAGTCTTATAAATAGAATAATTAATTTAAATGTTTAATTTTCTTATAACGTTTTCTTGCGGATATATTCTATTTTTATTTAAATCATTAATTGACGGGAACTTACGCAACAGAGAAATTTTAACGTCGACATTTAACTTTTATTCTGAGTTCAAAAAGTGTACGTAAGATGTACGAGCTCTGTACCAAAAAATGCATCCACCCACCTGCTGTATTTTTATTATGTACGAGGTAAACACCATATGTTCTTGGCAACAAAACATCTGATAGTTTGAAAGATTTACAATTATTATTAGAGAACGGATGCAATTTCCATAAAACGCAATCGGCAATTGGAATTGTGTATAACGTCGCACAGTACATCCCGGCGTAATTCAATGAAGTATTTGTTTGACTTACTCGGCCACCTGGTCTCGCACGATAACAATGGACAACTCAGCTATTGCATTCGGAGAATATAGTGTTTTTTAAAGTGTTTTCATGAGCGTAGATAGAAGCGGGGTTTTTATAATGTATTTTATCTATTAGTTTATATTTCGTAAGATAAATAAAGTGCTGTGAGTAAGTTTCTTGTTTTCATAGTTTTAACTGTTAATTACATCGTAATTTTTGTGATAGATCCTGTTTAATATCGTTTGATTGAATCTATTTCTACCAATTATTTCGACGTAAGTGTGCATTGAATTTCGTTCAGTTTCAATAACTTACGCACACATTTTTAGTTTTCATTTATTTAGATCTAGAGCATTGTTTAAGTTACTTTTTCAGACATGATATGGAAGAATGTCGAGAACGGCATTGTAAAACAATGGCGAGTTGGATTGACGGTCATACTGATTGTATGTCCATTGTCAGTGATTCCGAAATATATTACAGAATCCGTAAAATATCGTCAAAAATTCGTCACTTAGGATCACAAACACATCTGAACTCTGTAAAACTTTTATGGCGGCTAATATTCCATGAAATAAACTTAGCAATCCCACTTTAAAAATATTTCTGAAAAAATATACTGGTCGAAATGTTCCTGATGAATCAACTTTACGCAAATATTATGTTTCTAGGTGCTATACGAGAACAGTAGAACGCATTAGAAGCCATCTTTTAAATCAATACATATGGATAAGCGCCGACGAAACGGTGGATATGTTAGGACGCTGTGTGGAAAATGTTGTAGCTGGTGTACTACATCCAACTATTCCTTATAACTCATATGTAAAAGCAACAAGTGTTATAAATAGAGTTGATGTGGAAACAGTTGCTGAAACCATTAAGGAGAATATGCAAAAATTGCTTCATTCGGACGCCACGTACAAAGAAAAAATACTATTATTTGTCAGTGATAGTGCTGCGTATATGTTAAAAAAATGCTCTCCACAGAATCTGTGAATATATCAGACACTTTTCCGGAAGTTGATAGACTTGTATCAGCTTTTAAAAAAGTTTTCAGAAAAGCACCACTGAGAGTAGCTCTTTTCAGGGAAAAATTGCCATCTCTGTCACTGCCTCCCACTCCAGTAATAACTAGATGGGGAACATGGCTGGAAGCTACTAGTTATTATGCTGAGAATTTCGATAGTCTAAAACATTTCGTAACACTGCTAAAGGAGGGTGCTAGAAGTATTGGTGAGTGCAAGGAGCTCACACAAATCCCAAATTTAAAAAATCAGTTGTACTTTCTTCACGAACACTTTGGAAAATTGCCAAAACTAATCACTTATTTTGAAAATCGAAATCTCAAATTAAATGACGGATTAACCACATTAGATGTGGCTGTTAATAATTTGAAAAGTATTCCAAGTGACTTCGGATGTGGCCTTCGGCAAAAGTTTGAAGCAATTCTTAATAGAAATTCAGATTTAATTACATTGCAGCAATTATGTATGGAGACAATTCCACAAAATCTAACGGCTAAATATGAAGAAATAAAAGAATATATCCAGTATGCACCTATAACCAGTTGCGATGTAGAAAGGACGTTTTCTATTTATAAGGATGTACTTAATTCAAAGAGAACAAAATTGACAGAAGAAAACCTTGAGAAACTATTGCTAGTCAATATTAATACTCCTTTACTCAATTAGAACGACAAAATGAACAAATAAAAATGTTCCAATTATAGAAATAAAATTAAAAACTTTAAAACTACAACTTTTCAACAAATACATATGTATTTCGTAATTTTATAGATCACCACCCGTTTGTTTTCCAATTATATAAATAAAATTAATTAATAAATATGTATTTCGTAATTTTAGATAGATAGATCACCACCCGTATGTTTTCCAATTATATAAATAAAATTAAAAACTTTATAAATACAACTTTTCAACAAATAAATATGTATTTCGTAATTTTATAGATCACCACCCGTTCGTTTTCCAATTATATAAATAAAATTAAATATTTTAGAAATACACCCTTTCGCCAGTACTGCACTGGGCTTTGCGTCATGTGGCAAGCGTGGCCGTTCTCTAATTATTATTTTTCAATATAATTTCCACTAACTTCAATGCATTTATTACTACGATTAATTAATAATTTTATAATCATGATGGCTTCCACAAGATCTTTCTTTAAATAGGAAAATAAATACATAGTTATTACTAGGCTTCGAATAATTATGGATTAGCATAAGAGCATATGCAAAGGCGTAAGTGCATATTTTGAACCTTTTTCATTATAAATGCACAATTGACCTTTTTTCAGCAAAATATTATTTTAAAACAGTTTATGACTTCACATGCATATTTAATGTTCTTGTTAATATAATTACATTTTTGCAATTTCTGTTGTTTGTATGTCTACCGGTTAGTATTTCTTAAAACTTTTTAGCACTAAGACATGACACCCATTAACTGAATAGCAAACGCAAACTGACACTTTATAGTAGACAATTAAATAATCCATTGAATAGATAGGTGGAGTGAATAGCAAGTTAAAGCTGGATTTACTATAAACAGCTAACACAATTGTTAGTGTTTTGAAACTACAATACTTGGAAATATCAAGAGAACTGCTGGGAATTAGTGGGGTAATCGAACAACGAGAAATAACTAAAGCAAGGATTTTCTTAATTTTACCAGATTCTTTTACATTCCAACAATCTGTATTAGTTGTGTACTAGTTACAATAGTATTAATATCCATCAAGATGCCAAAAGAAAAAAAAGTGTGTAAGTGAAATTTTAAGTAAATTTGTGAAGGATTATAATGATTTTACAACAGATGGGCTTCTGTTATTTTGGAAGTACTGCGATGTTCATGTTACGGCGACAGAAAAGTTTCAAGTCACTCAGCATCTTCAAACCGGAAAATATGCAAGCAATAAAAATCGTAAAAGGAGAAATAACTAAGGACAAGTCTTAATTTCTAATTTACTCCGGCGTGGACCTAAGCGCAGGATATTCGGTGAAGAACTTTATACGGCTTTTATTCGATTCTACAGAAGCGCGGTACATTGGAGAAGCACATCGTATTCAGAGAAAAACTAATGTTCGAGAAGATTTAATTTTTATTCGAGCTAATCTGGTGTTCATTTCGACTACAATCTCTACGCTAGAAATTAAAGGATTATCTTTACAAGACAGCATTGAAATAGAAAATATAGTAGTTTCGCAAAACTCCAGAAAAATTATTTCATCAATAAATTAAACGCAGTGCTGTCAAAAAATACGGACTATCAACAACTGGAGAATATCAGAGAGGTGCTGCGAAATAAAACAACCAAAAAAATGAACATTTAAATGCCGGTGACATTGTAAAATATGAATTTGTCCCAATAGTGTCGTGTGATGTCAGGAGAGTTTTTCACAGTACAAAAATTTTCTAGCCGACAATAAACGCAAGTTTATTTTGGAAGATTTGTTACATCACGTTGTAGTTAAATGTAATTATAGTTTGTTTCTATAATTTCAATAATTTTGAATTAAAAAAATTGTTCGTGTTTTAACGAAAAAATAAAAATGTCTTAATATAAAAAATTAGTATTTCTGTTTTAAAAGTTTATTTTTAGTGCATATTTAAATGCATATTCTGAATGTTTGTGGTGCATATATGCATGCATAATTTGTTTTTAGTGTGTAATTATCCAAAGCCTAGTTATTACTGTCACTAGAAGTTCAAAACTATACTGTCAATGTTCATTTTCTTGAAAGCCATATGCGAGGATTGTAGCCTGTGAAAAATTTAAGAATTTTGCTCGATGATTTTCAGAAACATTGTGCGACAAACAAGCATAGTATGTTCTGTTGATAATTGTACTGCGATCTTTAAAGCCAATCAATAAAATGTCCACACAACCCAAAAATATTGTGACCATAATCTTGTTTGTTGATTGAACTACTTTTGCCTTTATGGAAGCAGGATTATCTGGTCACCGCTTTTCCATCGACTCCTTTTTGGATAGAGGGTCGTAATATAGAATTGCTGTTTCATTTTCTCTGACAATGGACTCCAAAATCGCGTTTTGGCTGTCTCTGTACATGTTAAAAACGAGCGTACGTATTTAACACTGCGTTGACGTTCAGAAGCAGGAAGAAGTCATGGTAAATAAGATAGGATAGGCAAATAAGATTGAGCTAACAACTAAAATAATGATATACAAAGTTATCATTGAGTCAATTTTAACTAACGGGTCAGAATGTTAGCAACTATCTAAAAAAGATAAAAAGGTGCTCGAAACTGTGGAACTTTCTAACGAGGGTATGTCGAATATAAAAAAGGAGCGAATACCAAACAAAGAAACAAGAAAAGTATAATCAAGCACCGACGGAATAGAAACTAGACAATTGCTCTCTCTGGTACGAACATGTAATAAGAATAGAGATGAATTGATGGTCAAAGGGGATACTTCGGTATGCGCCACAAAGAACCAGAAGACGAAGAAGACCTATAACAACATGGAATGAAGGAATATATCAAATCATGACAGATAGAGCCATGGAAGGCGATGATTGGAAACACAGCAGTCGAAATGTGGCCCAATTTGTAAATAACGGTTTTTCAGAAACATTCGAAGTCAAAGTAGTCCTTGAAAATATGAAGTCATGTCTGATATAGATTGATACATTTACTTAATACAATTTTATAGGTTATCATACACGCAAATGTCAGTTTATGTCGAAATATATTACTTTAATATGCCATATTAATTAATATAAACTAGTCAAATAATGATTTTAGAAGGTAACAGTAATTAATTTGCAAATTTCAAATTAAGTATTTTGATATTTTAGAGAATTCTT
Organism: Melolontha melolontha; assembly: GCA_935421215.2. Taxonomy (NCBI): domain Eukaryota; kingdom Metazoa; phylum Arthropoda; class Insecta; order Coleoptera; family Scarabaeidae; genus Melolontha; species Melolontha melolontha. The sequence continues at coordinate 157,018,964 of OW285237.1, read as the reverse complement.
GCTGAACCTGCTTGCTGAACCTGCTGCACCTCTTCATGCGATAACTGGAAAAAATTACATAATCCAATTAATATGCTATTCATTCTTGTGTAATAGAGCTCATCTAATCTGTAGTAACATGTAAAAAGACAATGCAGAATTAAGAGGAAATAACTTTACAAGTAAAGGTTTTATTCATCTTATAGTGACAATAGTATCTAGTTATCGTACTAGTTTAATATATTAACATTCAATAAATTATTGTAAGAAATGGCTTAAAATAAATTTGAAACAAATAAATTGTTTGTAGAGTCCTTAGATTACAACCTTATAATAAATATCATAAATTGTAGTTGTATAAATTACCAACAATAATTACCATAAATATAAAAGATGTTGAAAATGTCCACCACCTTCTTCCAAGCATTTTACGTACCTTCTCCGAATGCTACTAAATACATTTTGCAGTATGGGCCTATTTCTAATTTCACTAATTTTATTTATAATTCTGTCTTGGAGATCTATATAATCTTGCACTGGTACTTGATAAATTGAATTTTTTAAAAAAGGCCATAAATAGTAATCACACGGTGTAAGATTACAAGATCTTGGAGGAAATTCATGATCGCTGTTCAAACTAATTAAACGATTTCCAAACACTTCTTGTAACATATTCATTGTTTCCCCCACTGTGTGAGCTCTAGCATAATCTTGTTGAAAGTATCCCAAAGCTAGTTCATCATCGCGAAGTTGATTAAAGAAAGGCAATAGTATTTCCTGTCGATATCTTTCTGCAGTCAAGGTACCATTAAAAAAAATTGGACCAATAATCCTTCTTCTACTTATAGCGCACCAAACACCAACTTTCTGAGGATGTAAAGGAGCTTTAACATAAAAATTATTGGGCTTTGTATCACTCCACATTCTCATGTTTTGCGAGTTAACATATCCACTAACATGAAACCATGCTTCGTCTGAAAAGAATGTTTTGTCTAGGACATCATCATTAAAATTATTTGTACACCATTCGCAAAATACTACTCGTCGCGGATAATCAATATCGAGGATTTCTTGCAAACAAGTTATACGATATGGGAATAACTGTAAATCTTCTTTTAAAACTTTATGGCAAGAACCAACTGACAACCCGGTTTGTTGAACAAGAGTTCTTACTGAAGTTTTAGGGGCATCAGTCATTATTTCTCTAACATTCCCAATCACTTCTTCTGTCCGGACTTTTGGTCGCCCACCCTACCAGTTTGTCGAAAAACTGGAACAATTCTGATTAGTGTACACTGAAAAGTATTATAATCAAAAGCAAGGTTGGGAAATTCATCTCGAAATTCTTCCAAACAAGCTTGAATTGAATACTTCCACTGGCCATCGATCTTTTGACCATTTCGAAAATATGCTTCAACCATGAATGCTTTGTGTACGTTAGTAAATACCATTTTCAAAATTAAAAAATATAAATTAGTATCTTCGATATTAGATTCTGACAATTTTTGACAGACAACAGTTGACATTTAATAATTATTACAAATCGGATACTTAAGTAAAGATATACGATTTTTTGTTCAGAGCCCACTTGACTTCGAATGTTTCTGAACACCCGTTATATTGAAAAAAAGGCCTGTGCATATATCATTTCAATTTCTAATCAATGACTGCAGCTTCAAGTACATTGCTACAGAATATTCTATTAATTTTGTGAACGTTTGAAGTTTTACAATAAAACTAATTTCTAGCAGTCATTCATAAAAACTCCTTAATCAAATATTTCAATCATATGCCTCTTCACTCGCTAAGCCAATCAGCAAAAATTCAAAAACTACATTGTTTTTTAAATTTTTGTTACAAAAAAAGTAATTAAAGGGAAATTAAATACGGTACAATTAAATAACTATGACTGCATTATCCATTAAATACTTATCTACCGAATAAGGGACTATAACTTTTGGTGAAGAAAATCAAATATATTTCATGTATCGAATATATTTATCCTGAGAGTAGCAATCAGGCACTAAAGGTGAGAGTAAGGAGCTTTAGTGCCCGAAATTTAAAAAAAAGTAATTTACATTTTGAGGCTAAATTGACTTTTTTATTTTCCAAAAATAATTTTATTTAAAACAATTGTTTAATGTTTAATTTTTCATAGAATATTTTATATCTGTCAGTGAATTAACTTTGACCTCAACAAGATTAACTAATATTTACAATGATGTTAAAAATAATAAAAAGTAACTTACACAAATATTCGACTTCACATATTTAAACACCAATACATACATGAAGACCAAAATAAAGTTAATTTAATTAACACGATTTAAACTTTTAATTTCTAACATGTTATACGTAAGATTATTTGTTTGAAAATGTTTTGTAAAGGCATTTTTTGGTACATAACCGATTCTAAAGGCAATAAAAAGAAATCTTTAAGTAATAGTATTCCAAGTGGTGTAGTGCAATTCGTAAGCGCTTGCTAGTTTAGTTGTTTATATACAAAATGTAAAAATAGAATCCCTGGAATTACCTGCCCAGGCCCGTCTCAGCTATTAGATACTATACTCACAGGGCTTTTGAGGGTTTTTAGGGCGTAGTAATAATAATAACAACAATAATAATAATAATATTTATTACAAAAGTATTTTTAATAATATATAATATTATTAAAAATGGGGTGTGAAGAACACAATACAAGTTCATATGTATTATTGAATGTATCTTCTCCAAAGACGAAGATACGTATTTCACATTTCTACATGATTGTCAATACGCCCCTGTTGGAGAAGAGACACATTCAACAAACACAACTACCTTGCTATCTCGCAGATATTATTAAGACAAAGCGTGAAGGAATATTCAACGCTGTCTATATAATAATCGCAGAACTAGCCGTGGTGTTTCTTATAGTCGGTAACCACCGTATCTATAAAAAACTGTATTATCGTGTCTTCACTACTTGTCGGCGTAAACCGAATACGTATATAACAACATAATTTGAAACATACTTGAGTAAGTAAAACCTACCAATTTTGTATAATACAAAAGTATTTTTAATAATATATAATATTATTAAAAATGGGGTGTGAAGAACACAATACAAGTTCATATGTATTATTGAATGTATCTTCTCCAAAGACGTAGATACGTATTTCACATTTCTACATGATTGTCAATTGGAGAAGAGACACATTCAACAAACACAACTACCTTGCTATCTCGCAGATATTATTAAGACAGAGCGTGAAGGAATATTCAACGCTGTCTATATAATAATCGCAGAACTAGCCGTGGTGTTTCTTATAATCGGTTACCACCGTATCTATAAAAAAACTGTATTATCGTGTCTTCACTACTTGTCGGCGTAAACCGAATACGTATATAACAACATAATTTGAAACATACTTGAGTAAGTAAAACCTACCAATTTTGTATAATACAAAAGTATTTTTAATAATATATAATATTATTAAAAATGGGGTGTGAAGAACACAATACAAGTTCATATGTATTATTGAATGTATCTTCTCCAAAGACGTAGATACGTATTTCACATTTCTACATGATTGTCAATACGCCGCTGTTGGAGAAGAGACACATTCAACAAACACAACTACCTTGCTATCTCGCAGATATTATTAAGACAGAGCGTGAAGGAATATTCAACGCTGTCTATATGTCTATATAATAATCGCAGAACTAGCCAGAACTTGTATTGTGTTCTCCACACCCCATTTTTAATAATATTATATATTATTAAAAATACTTTTGTATTATAAAATTTGGTAGGTTTTACTTACTCAAGTATGTTTCAAATTATGTTCTTATATACGTATTCGGTTTACGCCGACAAGTAGTGAAGACACGGTAATACAGTTTTTTATAGATACGGTGGTTACCGACTATAAGAAACACCACGGCTAGTTCTGCGATTATTATAGAGACAGCGTTGAATATTCCTTCACGCTCTGTCTTTATAATATCTGCGAGATAGCAAGTGTTTGTTGAATGTGTCTCTTCTCCAACAGAGACGTATTGATAATCATGTAGAAATGTGAAATACGTATCTACGTCTTTGGAGAAGATACATTCAATAATACATATGAACTTGTATTGTGTTCTTCACACCCCATTTTTAATAATATTATATATTATTAAAAATACTTTTGTATTATACAAAATTGGTAGGTTTTACTTACTCAAGTATGTTTCAAATTATGTTGTTATATAATATTTATTCATGAAATAAAAATTAAGAAAGAACAAAATCACTTGAATTACCACTTTATTGGTAAAATACTGTAACAATTGTTTCGACACACAGTGTCTTTCCCAGATGGAGTTGTATTAAAAGCTAAACCTAAAGGGTGTTAACAAATTTAAACTTAAACGAATACTATAATAAAGAAGTATTTCTTAATTATAGTATAGGCACAGGTGGCCATTATACAAAATGTGCATGCGCAATATTGGCGCCATATGTAGACACGTTTATGCAAGTAGTACTGGTAGAGTCTGGAAGGTCGTTTTGTTCCATTCTGAATTTAGCTCCCGTAAATAAACATGGCGTGTGCAACCGCAGAATATTCCAAATGTGAGGTCCAGATGTTTGCGATCGAAAAAGTTAATCATATCTAACGGAATACGTGGCAGATTACAACGCAAATATGCCTCAAACATCAATCGAAACGAATTCAGTGTTTGGTGCCAAAAACTTGTAAATGGATGAACGGAGATGAATGATGATCCGAAGGAGAAACGGAACAGATCACGGACCTCACACACGAATGATAACTGCAAAATTATCGGGAATTCAAATTTTAAATTCCTGGCATTTCTAACAGTTGTGTACATGGAATCATATTCAATCAAAACTTTGTGAGTGCCAAGAGTGCTCTCCAGTGAAAGGAATACTGCGAAACTCTCCAAAAATTGCACATAGCCAATAGAAGAAAAAGGCCGGGACGATTACGCGAAGGAGTTTAACTTTTGAACGATGGCGCAAGATCCCACACGTCAAATCAAATCCAACTGCGGTTGGAACAGCTGAAGATGGAGGTCCAGCAACATGCTTTGTATAGTCCGAATTTTTATGTATTCGGATCTTTGTGTATTTGGCAGAGGAATTGCAAGACATCGTAGTTGACTACTTCAAACAACTTGACAAGCAGCAGTGCCGTGAACGGATATTCAAACTAGTTAACAAAAATTTGTAGTTTTTTTTTTTGTAGAATGTATTAAAAATACTTTCTTTAATTATAAATTTTAATGTAATTTTGACTTATATCCTTAATATTGGACATCCCTTGCATATTCGAAATATAATATTTGTGTTCGGAAAGGTTGTTGTCAATTTTATTTCAATTTGTAGTGACAACATGATACTTTTCCGAATTCTTAAAATACATTTAAAAATCAAAAATAGAATTATCCGCAAAAGAATCTTTCAAATCTCGATCGTAAATTTGAAATATATTTTTTTTGTGTTGGAGACAATTTCATTTTCTGACATTGGCTTAACAAGAAATTTATTTAAATCTATTATAAAGTCAAGTCGTACAACTTGTTTTTATCCAGCTGTATTATCAATTTATCAATAATTAGATTAAACACTTGTATTATACAAAATCTGGTCATAACTGCCGTCAATGCTGCATGTTGTACGAAATTACGAGTCAAAGAATTTCATAACTCTATAAACGTATCATCTGAGACATATTACACATCTCAGATGATACGATCAGTGCCTATTTGGGGAATACTATTAACATTATGGAATGTTCCGAATACCATAACTGCATCACTATCATTGCGTTGTACAAAGTATCCAAGGGTGTACGACAAGATTTTAGCTTTCCTAAGAACAAACACCTTGTAATACTGGCCTTGGAGGCCATAAGAATGAAGAAAACGTAGAAGTTGTTAAGTCATTACACCAAAAGACAAGAAAAGTTTTGCCGCTGAGGAAAAATTTAAGTGTGACAATAAACTGTATTGGAAGCTGTGATGGAGCTTGTGACAAACTCCTTGTTTAGGAGGAAAAAATTTTCCCAGTTCTCATAACTAAAACACCTCAATCATAGCCCGAAAACAACGTTCTTAGGTTTATTCAGGCTTCTAATTAGTCGTCTGGTAGCTCTGACCTCAAGGTATGGGCTGTAGGAAACGTCATCGAAATTTCGGGTTCCTGAAACGAAGTATTCTTGAAGGTGCAACAAAAATATCGCTAGACACAGTACCTAAATTGTTAGGCAAATGGTTCGGTGGTGTTACAAATACGAATTCATTCCAGAAGATACTTATTAGACGCCCTTTTATAAAAAAAGGAATCATAAAATGTCTATTATCTTTCGGGTATATGGTTGACAAAAGATATACATATAAAATGTGAAACGATACACTACAGGCTACTGTCGTCTTCAAACTACTGCTTACAATGACTTAACGGTGTTCTGAATACAGGTCTGGAACTCATTCCTTAGAAATAAATAGAGCGATTGTATCACATTATGTTGGAAATTCGTTTATTAGAAAAAATATAAAGTCTTCATACTTTTAGAATATTTTTAATTTTGAATATAACCAAGATTCAGGTGAACAGTATCCTTACTGTTCACCTGAATCTTGGTTCTAATTGGATAATAGCTTTTGTTTTGACAGAAAATTAATGAAATGATTAAAAACGTTTTGTGTTAAAATGTTCTGGTAAGTAAATCAAAAATTTTTTATTCGTGTCGAATTGAAGGGCTATCCTATAGTTTGAGTAAGTGGAATAAAATACCTAGTACGGATAAATAATCAAAAGGGACTCAACCAGTTTTAATGGATGAAAATTTTGAGAGTATTAAAAGGAATTTGATCTTGAAGATAAATGATTTTGAGAAATTAGCGGTAGAGAATTTGGCGATATTACCAATATAATCTTGTGGTCTCTTACTGCAAAATAGCATTTTTGGTTAAATATTGGCCGATTAACTATCAACTAACTAATTAAGAACGGGCTTTATAAACTTGAAATTGATGTACGTAATAGTTTAAACATATTGAATCAGAAATACGGATGTAATTTCTATACAATATATGCTTTACTCACAAGATCTTTCATAAAATTATAGGAAACATTATTTCGCGCAGGATAATAGATCGATTTATTGAAGGGCTGCTGGAAAAAGTTAATAGTTTAAGTGGTGTCCGTATTATTCGACTTCATATTCATGGTACGTAGTAATATTACAAACGGTGGCTTCGCTGGATATCGGGATGTGGATGTGCCGTGCTAATAATAATGATATTATTCTAAGATAATAAAATAATTAGTGGTGCTGGTGAAGTTTCATCAAAGTGCCAGGACGTACGTGATATTGGTTAATTTAAATAAATATACTACAACTTACTTACTAAATAAAACTCAGGAGCGTTGTCCTTAAAGTTTGTATTTATATTTACATAAGAAGAAATTTAAATTGATATATTTAAAAGTAATTAATCAAAGTAATATATACACGAGAAGCGGTAAATAAGTAATTAAAAATTAACACAAAATACACTGAAAACGAACGTTAAATTGAGTAGTAAATTAAATGTTAATTAATTGCGATTAATATAAAATAATCTCTGTATCGAACAATACAGAGTTACCTTTGATTGGCGGAGATGGTCACGTGGCCTTCGCAGATATACCTGGTCAACTATATGTAGAGCGATTCTTAGAAGCGAAAGACGCCGGGCGGCATCGCGTCGTGTACTTGAACAGTACGATGAGTTGTTTTACTTTCGAAGGTTCTAAAGAGAAGATGGCTTATAGTTTTGTGTCGATAGAACACTGGTCTAGAAAAGATCTGTTTTATGACCTAAGTCGAAGAGAGGGTCGATATCTTGAATAATAATTAATAAAAAGCGCGACCTGAAGAGTTGTTCTGTCAATGGCATAAATATTATTAAAATAGCCCTTGTGACTTAAGCTTTCTAATGATATGAACCACAACATATAAAAGATGTATATAATTCAATTAAAACAATATAATGAAATGTATATAGAAATTCCACAGTAACGTTAGAGTTGCTGACGGTCAGGTAGAAAACGAAGGGTCTCGGTTAAGAATATAACAAAAGAAATGTTTTCTCCTTGGACACGAATACATACAAGAAAAATGTCTTAAGTTTAAATATTTTAAAACGAGATATTTAAAGAAATATAGATTATTTAAAAATAAATTAAAATATTTTTATATGCGGAGCGTAACAGTAACACGTCCAATCAATACTTCAGTTGATGTTATGAGTGAAGTCATTTAACAAGACAGGTATGCCACATACCGTGGGCTCGAGGCATTCTTGGATATTAGCATGAAAACATTACACACTATTTTGTCTGAAAATTTGAGCGTGCGTTGGATTCCATACAATTTGACAGAACTCAAAAACAAGGTCATTTGCATTAATGGAAATATATACTAAACAATTCAACGGGGCCGTTCGAATTTAGTCTAGAACATCGTTACCGGTAACAAAACTCTGATTTTTTGGTACGCTACTGAAAGTACACAACAATCCATGGTTTGGCGAGTTAAAATCTACAAAAGTTGTTCATACACTCGTGCTGTAAAGCAAATGATCGCTTGTTTCTTTGGTTTCACTGGACGTGTAGCAACCGTAGTTTTAGATAATAGAAGAACTGTAAATGCTGATTGGTATGCTACAATTTGCTTGCCAGAAGTCATCGATGAAATAGGAGGTAATCGAAATCGACGAATTATTCTTCATCAACGCCCTCTCTCACTCAGTACGTCAACCCGTTCATTTTCTAACCAATATAAATATTGTATCAATGATTCTTTGCCCGTAATCACCTGATTGATCACAATGTGGTTTGTATTTGTACTCAAATATACAAAGTTAAATGGATGCTGAGGAATTTTCGTCGCATGAAGCAGCTTGGACGATTTCGAATACTAGCTTTTGGAAGTATCGGCTTCAGAATGGAAAGATGCTTAACAAGTTGGTTCGAACATATGCGAAATCTATTGACTTGAGAAGCAAATACTTTGAAAATCTACTAAATATTTTATATGTTTTTTGCATCGTCTCCAGAAATATTACCAACAGTCGCCGTATTTACCATTTTACGAGGACAGATTGATACATAAAGTCTTCAGCAACGCCATGGCGTAAGTAATGGTGATAGAAAAAAGTTCTAACATGCAAATCAATCAATGAAATATCATCGCCTTGATTATTCACGTTTACGAAAATTCAAAAGAGTTCCATCAACGCAAAAAGTCATGCATCATTTTCCGAGACGTAAAGGGAGTAATTCATACCGAATATCTGCCAAAGGAATCAATGATTAATTCAATAAGACTGCAAAATTTACGATCACTAAGGAATCGTATCTGAAGAGTAAAGTCGGAAAGAACGATTTTTTTCTTGCACAACGACGCCAGATCAAATTGCAGCACGAAACTATGAAAACAGTGATGAGTCTGAGCTTTAAACCCTCCGTGCAGTGCTGATTTGGCACCTACAGCTTTCTGGTTGTTGCCAAAGTTGAAAGAGGTGTTGAGAAGTTAACATTTTTCGAGCTTAAGTTCGGGCTGGCTGGTGTTCGCAATTGGATCAAGAGTAAACAAAAATATTTTTCCATGGACGGAATGAGGAAATAGATTTAGCGTTTGTAGAAATATATTGCACTAAATGGTGTGAAAATAATTACATATATATATACATTTCAAAACTGGTTTGATTATTGTATCTTTTCTTATTCTTGTTTTATATAAATTAAGACCTTATATCGGGTGTCCTTGAAATAAAAGTAGGACGTTTGAAAAATGGAAAGATTAAATTGTATAAAATATATACTCAAGATATTTTCCCAAAAATCCCTCTCATAAGCGAGAAAAAAAAATAACAAAAATATTTAAAAAAACTCTGTTATGCCACTGTGCGACTGAATATATCCTAAATACAACTGGAGACGATATCTTAAAGTTGACCCACAATAACAAAAGGAATAGCCTTGTTATTGTCCATCTTGCCTTACGTTTCGATCATTAACGTACGTTCGATACGACTTCTCGATTAAAGATAGACTGTTAGAAATCGGACGTTAAATACCCGTAAAGCACACATCTTACATATTCTTTTGATATAGCATCTCTAAAAATACACCTGACTTTCGTCCCAGATTATTGAACTCTTACCATAACAAAACATGTACAATGTTATCGTATTTATAAACATACGAGGAGATATTGATATATTCTTAGTCCACAATGAAACGTTTGAAAGTTGGGACTTAGAATATTTTATTATTCAACATAGTCTCCTCCCTAAATACACTTAATGCAGCGATCCTGCAACCCATTTAATCCTTCTAAAAAATATTAAACACGTTTCATCAATAGTTACAAGGCGTAAACTTTATGATGAAATCTTTAGTGCCTCAGCGATGTTTCAGCCCCAATTTGATGGTCTGATAATATCATGTCATGAACTGCGTCAATATTTTCGGAGGCGGACATCGATATTGGTCTCGTGGTCGCTTTTCAACTTCAACGAAAAGTTTTCTTCTTTTGAATGATGCAATCCAATTTTTGAAAGTCGCATATGATGGGCATTGTGATCTCCTAGTATGTTAAGCATATCATCGTAAATTTTCTTGACACTTCACCTCTTCAAATATAAATATTTGATAATGCCTCGATACTCCAATTTATCGATTTTCACATTTGCATTCGACATGCTTTGTTTCAAAATTTACTGCATAGCAATACTACTAGCAATACATAGCAATACATTAATTCTATTATTTTTTTTCCTCGAAAACGGTTCATTTTATCGACAATGAACAAGAGTACCTTTTCTCTAGCTTAATGTTCAAGGTATCCAAATTTGTTTTTTTTAACTCCTTATCATACAGGGTGTTAAAAATGTAAGCATAAAAATGTACAACCTAGTCCGCCCCTGGTAAACTAAACAAGCTAATTTAAATTTAAGGGCAGTATTTTAAGAGGTCCTTACTACTGTTTATCATATTAAATTTTCATTAAATTATAATAAGTAGTTTAAAAGTTATTCAAGAAAAATTGATTTCCAGTGGCGTCCTTTAGGATGCCGTATCTCCGTAGGGAGGGCCGCTAGGAAAAAAATTATGGGAACTTGTCATCTTATTTTTTAATGTTCTATCTGAATCCGAGAGATTTCCCACATTTTCCCGGACACATTGTATATGAATGTGTATATTATATATTTATTATATATGAATTCTGAATATTTTGAATTCATAAGCGGAACATGATACAATTTTCAGGGGGTTTTGATTTTGGGGTTCGTGTCGTAATTGACACGAATATTTTGGTTTCATATTCTATATACTTACATCTCTCCATTTTTCATATGTTGTCTTTTTATTTTAAGAACACCTTGGATATCCGCCCTCGTAAGCATATGTATATTTAACAATTAAGGCTAGATTTATAATATCACACACAACCAATAATATTTAGCTTTATTATTATTTACACATATTTTTTACATATACGCTTATTTCAAAAAATATTTTGAATTAAATTTATTTTTATCAAACTCATTAACATACCTCACCATACAAAAATATATGTCTTAGAAGGAAAAGTATGAAAATAGGTAAGATGAGAAATTTACGAGTAGTATGTCTGAACTTCGTCCAATATTTTCTCAATATTTGCTTCGTTTATCACAAGGAATGTTTTGGAAGCTCTGCTGAAATAATAAACTTCACCAGTGTAAATATCGAACCATAATGCGTGAATATGAAGTTTATTCGTCTCCAAACGTTTTCTCAAAAATCCGTAACTTGCTATGTTTTGCAATTGCTGCAATGTATTGATTTGTGACAGTTTGTCGCCCACTGCAAACTCATTATCGCGATCAATATATGCAACAAATTTCCTCAAAGGCGTTTCAGCTTGAAACAGTAATGGTTTAGCAAAATTAGCTAATTTTAACTGTTGGAACTTGTCCAAACTTGCTAGGGCATGTGTATACAGCCATGCTCGCAAAGGCGATATTCTTCGGTTAGCCTAAAATTTTACGTCTTTATTGCTACATATTCTACTTAATATTTTCTTAATTATTTAAAACATGGGCAAATGTACATAGTTTATTTTTCATTTTTAGTAAATTAGTAGATTTAATTAATAAATATAATTTCCATAGTATAATTTTCGGCTAAATTAAAGCGCACGCATATGTACGAGGGACAAGCTGACTTTATTAAGAAGAAAAAAATATTTTCTAGGATTTTATTTTAAATATGCTCAAACATCCTTTTCCACAACTCGCTGCTTCTTAGTCATTGTAGGAGTTTCCTCATCTTCGTGAATACATACACAACTCTCTTGGGAGGTGGGAAGGTCGAAAAAGGGAATATAAGTTTCGTCACCTGTTACTATTTTGAAAAATGTTTGATGCCTGTCACTATTTAAGAAATTTGAAGTTTCATCGCAAATTCTTACACGCTCTACTTTTTGAAAGTCAGAAAGGTGATGCGGCCCAAAACGACTTGCCACTTTTTTAAATGCAGGTGATCGTGTATGATTGTTTTAACAGCTGATGATCCAATCTTGAGTTGATGCTCTATTACCGCACAAGTGGCTTTATTGTCCTCTTCAGTTATTTTTTTAACAGCAGCAATGTTTTTGTCACTCCTTTTTGATGCTGAGCAGTATTTCTTTCGCGTTCAAATTCCTTATACCATTGGTAAATTGTAGCCAAGAAAGCCTTGTTCACTAAAGACTGAATCTAAACTCTTTTTGGACTCATAAGCGCTTAAACGTCTTCTAAAATCATAATAAGTTATAATTCGAGAGTGCTGGTTAATTCCATTTTTTTTTTACTTTTAAAAAATAAGTAGCTGAGATATAACAAGTGTAAGTTCAACAACAAAACGTCAAATGACAGATAATGAGTTGCTGTAAATAAACCCTGTATGATTGTTTTTCACAGTCTACTAGATTTTATTATTCTCAATAAATTCGACTTATCCCTCGTATATTACCCCTTAAAAGCTTAATGCATCGAATTGTGTTCCATTTAACTTAAAAGGAACTTACTCTATCGCGCTTACATCCGGTAAACAACCTATTATAGCTTTCGAGATGGAAAAGCATCCGAATACCTCCGGCTGCGATTGGGAATGATGGTGCATTCTCAATTCATATCATGTTTAGGCGAGTTATTTCTAAAATCCGTTTATCAATCTATTTATGACCAGATACCGAGATCGGCCTTCACCAGTTTGGGAGGGTTCCCTAATTACAGCTGCATTTGTAGATGAAGTCTCTATAGTTACAAGTTATTCTGACACTAGCTCACTTTTTCAGTTGCTTGAACACAAGCGTTACAAACGAAAGTGAAAAATGGATTCAATATTTGTTGCGAAAAAAAGGGTAGAAATTAATGTGATGATTGCGTCTACATTAGGCCACTCATGTTCTTTATATAATATCGTGAGGCTTCGGATCAACGAATTCAACCTAGACATGACAAGCATCGAAAACGCACCGCGATGTCTGAAAGTTCGTCCGTTCATTATGCTTAGTGAATTGCACATGAAGAAACTTTGCGTAAGAAGTGTGTCGTGTTAGCTCATTCTAGATCAGAAACGAAATCGCATTCGAAATTTCGATTCATCACTATATGTCGGAAATGAATCAAACAATCAAATAATGGGCTACGTGAGGAGAAAAAAAACTCTAAAAAAGGCGAAATAGGTTCCATCAGCTGGGAAAGTGATGGCCTCAGTCTTGTGGAGTCTGGAGGGAATTATTTCGATCGAGTACTTGGAGAAGAGCAAAGCCATATCTCGCGTATATCGGACATCCATTTTGAACGGATTTAAGACAGGGATCGCGAAGAAGCCTGCTGGAGTGTCCAAGGAAAAGGCGTTACTCCAACACGACAATGCACCGGTTTAATCAAACAGCAAAAAATTCCTGAAATTTGCTTTAAACTGCTTTCGCATCCAGCCTATTCACCAAATTTAGCGTATTTTAGACTTTCATCTCGAAACTTAAAACTTTCCTGGCTACACAGAAAATTTAATCCAATGATGAAGCCGGTGGCTAAAAACTAGTGAGGCCTTTCAACAAAAACCATTTGAAGGAAGGAATCGGGAAGCTAAAGAAACCTTGGACTAAGTGCATTTTAGGGGGAGGATTATGTCGAAAAATTTGGAGATACAAAACTAAAATTGTTGTTTTTCATACCGAACTAGGATAATTATTGACCCATTCAAGTAAATGTATTTTAATGTCTTAATCTGTAGGAAATGAAATTTAAGTAGGCCAAAATTGCCGAACTAAACATGGGAAAAATTATTAGTAAGTATTAAATTAGTATTATAGGAGTAATAATAACAATAATTTATAAAATAACAACCATACTTACCATTGATGCAAATTCAGAATCTTGTAATTCGTATAATAAATTCATTGCTTTACAATCGCTGTGACCGCAAACAATAACGTGTCTAATATCATTAACAATGCAACCGAGTTCCAGAGCTGCTGGTTCATTCGAAGTCAGTTCATCCAGGAAGTGTTGGGAATGTGGAATTATGTTTCCCGCATTTCTTACTAAAAAAAGTTATAAAATCTGTGGTACTCGTAAAAATAATAGAATTATGTTTAGCCAGTAACAATTTGTTTAAAACATCTAAGATAATACTAACTTTTAATGCTGACGAAATTAACAACACTTTTATTACTATGTGCTTTATAAATACCAGAAAAGGTATAGATTTAAATTTAATTCCTAAATTTCTTAATTTTAATAATAAGTTATATTAGATATTTTTCAAGAATAATTAAAATTTCTACTATGAACTGAAGAGTGTATTATTTACTAATAAATTGTAATATATAATACACACACACACATATATATATATATATATATAACAATTGATAAATTATTGGAGTTTTTCGGCATACATACTAACTTGATATTTGTAAATATTTCATATAAAAGCCGAAAAACTCCAATCATTTATCAATTGTTATATTTAATAAACGGCTAAGAAATTATCTAAACACTTATATATATATATATATATATATATATATATATATATATATATATATTTATATATTATATATTGTCTTGACATTGCCACCTAAACACCAATTTTAACTGGATGCAATGGTACTGCGATTAAATTTATTATCTGCTGACTAAGCTTTATAATTCTGCATATTAACACAAACAAACAAGTAAAACTATGCTTCATTAGAATAGAAAATAACATTTTCTTAGTTAATATTTGTTGGGATGTCCAGTTAACGAAGGATTGATGATCTGGTTGTATCCGATTTGCGAAGGATCAATGTGGCTGATGTTCGGTTCGTGGAACCAAATGTTTGCAATGACTCCCAATTTCTGTAGGTGATGCGTCAACTCCAGTTACTAGAATCATGACCCCGATGTTTTCTTCACTGTGCACAGGTTGAAAGGCTGTATATATTTTACTTTTTGAATCTTTGGTGACTGTTATGTGAATAAATGTACTTTCATCTAAATATATTTATTTACGCTACATACATTATTTATTTTTGGATCTACAACAACTTATACTAATATAAAACTGCTGTTTAGATTGGTGTCCCTTGTTAAAATATGATTGTTATGTTGATGTTTAATGTAAGACTGTGTCTTGATGTTAATGTACGATTGTTCTGTTCTGTTGTTGAGTTGATACTGTGTTACAAGTAGATAAAAATATACCACAATCCCTACAAACTATTACACAATTAAATACGCGTATTGGTTGTACAGTGTTGACGTCATAACGGGGAAATTTTCTAAAATAAATTCGTCGAAGCGATACCTATGCGCAATAATATCGAAGTTTACGATATGGTCTTATTAAAATTTAATCTCAACTGATAAATACATAATAAAATATCATTACTAATTAAGCATTAGTTGGTATTCTAAATCTAAGTATGTCATTCCCGATAAACTACCATTGTTCAGTAATAAAATTTATTATACATATTTAAGAAGTGTGATCTTAAGAATGAATATCCAGATTAAGCACTTTATTCACTATGACTCTAGGTAATAAACAATCGGTTTACATCGTAAAGTAGTAATAAATAAATTGCTAATATACGATGCCGCTTCTTAGAATTTAGAGAGAGAGTTTTACAATTTGAACGTGATAATAAAATTCTGTTAATGAAGCGGTTTAAATTAATTCGAAAATGAACGTTCAATATTTATAAAATTGGAAATGTTATGTTTGAATTCTATATTCTAGATTTACTTATATTTGACAATAAAAAATATTTGAAAATAAAATATTACAAAAGGATATTAAATTTATCCTCAACAATGTTATTATACAGATGATCATTCCACCTTTGATAAAACTGGATTCGGTACGACAAAACAGATGGGTAAATTTGATGGATAATTGAAAATTTATGTGGGTGTAGTTTCGATAAATTGACCATCAGTCAACTGGTTAGAATATATCCAATTACCATTTTGATTTTGCAAGTTGCAAATAAATATGAGTAACTACTGACGATGTGTGCAGTGCACATGAAATGTACATATAGTTAATATACTATTGTTTGTGAAAATATAAGGTGTGTTATTTAAGTTTAATAGTACAATAAATATATTTTGCTCGACAATAAAGTCCATTTTGAAATGAAAAAGAATGTTACCGCTACTATATTTCGAAAAAATTTAAAAAAATACGTAAAGTTTTGATAATTCTTGTTTTCTTAAATATAAGCTAATCATAAAATATTGAAATGTAAAAGGTTAAACTCCGAAAATACTGACTGATAAAAAATACATATTGTAAATAGCTTGTAAACACCAATGCAAAAGTAAAGAATATAAAAATATGTATATGTATTATGACCGCATGTCAACATATATTTGTATATAAAATAGTAAACTATGTAATCTGTGTAATAATTAAAATAATTAAATATATTACAAATTAAAATCATGTAGATAAACTTACCAATAAACATATCACCCACATTGGTTTGAGTAAATCTTGTTGGTATCATTCTACTATCAATGCAAGTAAAAAAAACGACTTGAGGCTAAAAAATGTTATTCTAAAAATATCTAAAGTATGGAATTTACACCAGCTATAACTCTTTTCTAATATTAACAATGAGTTTCAAAGCTACCAATGTTTATATTGTGTATCAAATAGAAACTTGTATCATAACTCACTATAGGATTATTTTGAATTTGTTCGAATTGTGTAACCATAGCTTGTTTACCGAATTTACGATATTTCATTATACCCCTAAGGATTCGATCCATTTAATCAAGCGGGTACTTCGGTTTACATTATTTATTTTGAAATCTTGCACTTTATGGCGCTTCCTACTGCACTAATTGCATTAATGGAATTCTGGTTCTGGATACAGTCACACTATACTTACACAAAGATAACGCGGAACAATTCATAATAAATTGAAACCAAGTTCGAACATGCCATAAAATAACAGTCAGTATTGTATTTACTCCAGATATCTACTTTATTTCGTAATTGATTAAATGCAAAACAATCTATAAGGATTCTACGTACAATACGAGACATAAAGATTGAATTAACTTAGTTTATTATCAAATTAAGAACATAATTTCATTGGTTCGATGCTGTTTTCTCTGCCAGATTTTCCGATTTTCCATTATTTTAACATTTCCCTCTTTGTCTTGTATATTGTCTAATATTGATTGTTTCTACTGCATTAGTTGTTTTAGGGAACTGCAAAATAGTTACTGATTTTCAGAATCTTATGTCAAAATTTGTTCTCATAAACTTCGCTTTATTAGGCATGTCTACTTACCAGGCAACTCTTAGTGAAACAAGGTAGTGAATATATCCGTACATTCTGGGCTTTCTCAAGAAAATGTTCTTGGGCCAATATTATATCTGATAGATACAGCTTATATTCCAACGGAAATAATTAGGTCTTAAATTAAGCCAAATATATTTGCTTATTGGAGTATCTTTAGATAACAAATAGTAATTATACAAAGCCATCATAAAACCTGTGTGGGCATCTGGTACTTAATTCTGGGGTACTACTAAAAACTCTAATATCGCGATACTGCAGAAATTTCAAAACAAAGTACCATATGCTATCGCTGATGTACCGTACTACGTTTCTAACAAAGCCATTCAACATAACATCTAACAAAGTTACTCTCGGTTCAGGGTCAAATACTATGAAAGAGTGGCAGTGGTTCCCAATGTGTTAGCTAAGTTAATTATGCGCGATGTAAATTAAGTGCGTAGACTGATATGTCTATTGCCATTAGACTTGACCACAGGCCTCAGATAAATTTTGAATTTATTTAAGACATGTACATACAAATTCGCAAAATTTATCTAAATCCAGAGTTTGGATTTAGATCAATTTTGAAAGAAACCACTCACTGAAATGATACTCTACATGTCAATAAATCTATTGTCGCAACAAAAGCTCATTTCTCATTGGGCAGATTGTGAAACTTACTAGGAGTTTCAATTTTGTTAGTTTATGTTTATTAATAGTCTTGTATTTGTTTGGTTATTTATTTTTTTTTATTTATATTTGCAATTATTTACACCTGTTTAGTTATGTTATTGTTTCATTTTAATTCTAGCGATTTTATATAAATTATAATCCAATTGTTCTCTTATTTGAAGGTACTTTTCCATTTAGTATTTTCTTTTCTTGTGGTTTCAGTTGTATTTCTGGTGAATTAGTGATTTAAGCTATTCCGTAACATTCTTTTGCATTTATTTTCAATTTCTCTTTGTATTTGTAATTGATTAATTTTAATTGTTTAATTGCTCTTTTAATCTGAATTATGTTTTCTTAACTGTTTTCTCTTAAAGTTACTTTAACTTATTATTTTATGGTTTATCGTCCTTTTTTAACGTGCACTGTATTTTATATCTTCACTAAAATTTAAATTTGAAGTAAATAATGGTCACTACCTGTTTCGGGTGTCTTTTTACTTTCACATCTTTTATCGTTCTCCAATTTACTGTATTTACTATAAAATAAGAGCAAGAGAGGAAAGGAAATAGAGTTGGCTAGGACTACTTTATCGAATAAAAGACTTAAGGGAAATAAGAGAAATTTATGAAGAGTGCAAGGAAGAAATAATATCCCATCTGAAATGAGGTGGAAGGAGCAGGTACGTTAAGTTGTAGAGAAACCAGAAATTGATTAGAAAGAAGTTAGTGGATTGGCACAGCTCTCCTGTCGCATTCTTATCTATTCGTTCTTTGCCGACGTTTCATTCACTATTATACAGAACATCTTCAGGGCTGCTGTTGCTGTTTAGATATCGTGTAAGAGTGGACGAAACAAGGTATTATATTATATATATTTAATGTAAAAGTTCCCTTTGCTGTTAGATGTTTGGGTATAACCTGTGCCTATACATTTCGAATAAAAGATATCCCTTGTATTCTTCTTTTTCATATGTTCCTCTCGAACATATGAAAAAGAAGAATACAAGGGATATCTTTTATTCGAAATGTATAGGCACAGGTTATACCCAAACATCTAACAGCAAAGGGAACTTTTACATTAAATATATATAATATAATACCTTGTTTCGTCCACTCTTACACGATATCTAAACAGCAACAGCAGCCCTGAAGATGTTCTGTATAATAGTGAATGAAACGTCGGCAAAGAACGAATAGATAAGAATGCGATTCCAGCCCAAAAATTGAGAAAAACAAATATAATATTATTTATGCTTGAATGAATATTAAATTTAATAAATTTTTATTGCAGCTAAAATCAAAATGTAAATTAACCGTTCAACGGCTAGCGTTACCATATGGTAACGCTTACAAAGTTGCATTAAGTGCCGCCAGCTATTATTGTGGCTTTAAATTTTAAGTTTGCGAGAAGGGTTTCTTACTTTATAGATGTCTTTAATCGTTAGTAGTGATTGGACTTTCGCAGCGGCTTGTTCTGCCTGCAGAGTGTTCTTTAAAATCGACTATTTCTAGAAATCATGGATTATGGCTACTTGCAATTAGAGTAAGTAACTTTTTAGCAGCTCTTCTCAACTTTTATTTGTTTATAATATGTACAAAGTAAAGGCAAAAGTGTATGTTATAAGATGATCAATAATAATGATAGTTTATTATAGAAATAATTAGTTTAGGTTTGTTTTATGTCGCCTATTACCATATGGTAACGCTAGCGGTTTATAGGGGTCACTTAACCTTGGATGAAACACTTCAAATAGCGTATGAAGGTGGCTTAGAAGCTAAAGAAATATTTATAAAACCTTCGGACGCAAACGTATTGACCGATGAGGTTTCAGCTGACGAAGAGAAGGATTGTTTAAGTTGTGAACAATTTTTAGCTGCAGCTGAAGTAAGACTAAAGAAATCTGTAAATGAAGAGCCAAAGATGTCTGTTCAAGATAATGAAGGTCTTTATACCAGACCAGGACAGGAAAAAATCACCTGGATAAAGGGCGAAATAATTTCAAATGAACAAGTTTTTCCCGAGCCTGATTACAAAAGATTTGAAAATCTAACAGATGTCGAAATTTTCGAGCAGTTCATTAACTGTTGACCTACTCGTTTGGCAGTCTGCAAAATATTCTCTCTTTTTAAATCATCCTAAAATTTCTTCAGAGAAGAAAAAATGCACTATCGCCATCACGATTTTAAGTGGATATCATGAATTGCCTGGACGAGACTAGAGTACAGAGAAGGACTTAAACGTACCTATTGTGTTAGATCCAATGCAAAGAGATCGGTTTGGGCAAATTGTAAAATATTTACACTGTGCTGATAACAACCTAATTATAATGACAAAATGCGGAAATTACGAACTCTCATGGATTACCTACGAGCAAATTTTATTAAAAATTTCGTTTCTGAAGAACATCTAAACTTTGATGGTTAAATATTTCGGAAAACATCCGAGCAAAAAGTTCATATGTTGGAAACCGATCCGATTCGGCTACAAGATGTGGTTGTTGAGTCGAGATATCTGGTTAATTTGATGTGTACCTAGGAAAAAATTCGAAGGGAAATGCTTTCTATGAAAACGGATTTGGAAAATGTGCAGCACCTCTTATCAGTATGATTGACGACTTTTCGCCTGATGTGTCCAAGCTTCCACTAAAATTTTATTTTCATAACCTCTTTACTGGTTTTAATCTTTTACTTTATCTGTAACAACGTGGTTACGATGGAACAGGAACAATCAGTGGCAACCGTATTCCCGAAGCTGTCCTTTACCTGCCAAAAATAAGTTCTCTAAATCTCATAAAGGGATTGTTCCTTAACCATCCGAACAATGTGTTCTAAATGTAATGTTGGTATTTGCATAGACTGTAACTATATCTTTCACAATAAAATAAAACCTTATTGACAGATATCTGAATTTCTATTATTTTGTCTACCATTAACGGCTAGTGTTACCATATGGTAACAGCACTTTTTTGCAAAAAAATGATAAAATTGTTAAGAGAGCTTAACTTAATCATGATATAACAAAGAATTATGACCAGGCACGACCAACACATATTAAAAAAAAAATTCCGCCGTTGAAGGGTTAAGTATATAATTTACTTAATTATTTTATATTATTTTATGTTGCAAAGCTAAAGATAAATAGACACACCACTGCATGCTGTTATGACTCCATATCGAAAAATACTATTTCAGTACCGATCTGACCTAGTTTAAAGATTTGGTTTTTTTGTTCGACGAATATTGCAGATGAAGCATCGTTTTCAATTAAAATTCCTCCAGTTTTTGTACCGTCACCTTTGCTGCAAGTGGTGGGAAAAATACCTTTTTTCATTGCTTTCTTCTTTTAGGGCTGACTTAAGCTGTTCAAGTTGTTTGCAGTAGATCTCCTTTGTTGCCGGATGGTTTGGGTTTAAAGGTTCAAAATTGAATAAACGTTTCATACCCCATCAAATAGATAACAATGCCTTATGTAGGTAGAGACCTTTTTAGCTTGATGTGCCGGTGCTTCTCCATTTTTCTATTTCGGCGCTTGCCATTTAAACTATTTTTTCACTTCAGAAAACGTACATTCTGAAACGCCATACCAAATACAAGCTTCGGTTAGTTTCTTTACTGTTACAGAGGATTTAGTTTCTTTAGTAGGCAGGATGTCTTCATCGAACTCTACAGGTCTTCCAGAACTAGAATCGTTTTCTAGACTCTAGTTCTCTGCTGGAAATTTCTGAAACCGTCGTGAAAACTTGCTTACGCTTATTTCAAATCCCTACATACTGCACGAATATATCTCGAATTTGCAACGAAACTGCAAATTCGAGGAATATTTACTGAACTCATAAAGCAGCATATAGACAATAAATTCCCTTTTACTTCCATTTTAACTAAGAATAACACCTACTTTTAAAGCAATTGCATGCAGATAGGTTATGGTCATCTTCCCTACTTTCACTGAATGCAATTGAAAAAAATTAAAGAATTATTCTTATGTCTAATATTGAATCATTAAAAAAACACTCTAAAAGTGGTGAAAAATTAAGAAGCGTCATGGGCTATAAAATAAGAGTACAATGATCATATGAATATTAAATTATTATATAATTTCATATTTTTCTTCAATTTATTTATATAATTACCACGATAACAATTATCAGACAAATAAAACAGTAGTGCTTATTAAGGTCATGACATTGTATCACGACTACCAATTTGAGAAAGATTTTTCCCTTGAAAAATATTCCTGATTTTGCGTCTCCGAGGACTCACCTAATAAAGACATCTATAGAATAAAACATTCTTTTAATCTTCGAGACAGAAATATTGAATTCCAACTTTAAGAAAGAAAAAATACGAGGAAAAATAAAAGATATAACGAGACTGGTGCTGTAGTACAAAAATCACTGTGGAACAAATTCAGGTTAGCAAAAGTTAGGTCGATTCTGAGAGTGAGGGGTGAAAATAGAGGCTAAATTAGAAGACCCGTACCGCGGCGTTTGTTTATGTTAGTTCGAATTTTTTTTTTAATCGACCTTCGAACTTTGCAGTC
Organism: Melolontha melolontha; assembly: GCA_935421215.2. Taxonomy (NCBI): domain Eukaryota; kingdom Metazoa; phylum Arthropoda; class Insecta; order Coleoptera; family Scarabaeidae; genus Melolontha; species Melolontha melolontha. The sequence goes on along the minus strand of OW285237.1, from coordinate 156,995,913 downwards.
AAATGCCGATTTTCAGCATATTGTTTATATGGTTTTTTGGCTATAACTCGTCGACTAATTGATATTTTTTAAATCTGTAAAAGCCAAATTATTGCTAGAGACCTGTGCAACAATTAAAATTTTTTAAAAAATTGATTTAGAAAATTTTTGTGGTGGTTATGAAGCAAAATGTTGGAAAAATTATTTTTTTTTCATGCTTTTTGAAAATATTTTCCACAAAACTAAGTCTTTTTTGCTTTCTGTTTGATCTATAATATGCTTCTCAGTTTCTTCAATAAATTTCATTTGAAAAGAAAACAATCATAATACAAAACTTGCGGTTTCCAGCTTAATATTAATTTACTTCTCATTTTTTATGTACCAATTTTGTTCAGTGTTGGTTTCGAAGAAACATTGAAAAAGAAATTATAAAAATATGGAAAAAAATATAATTTTGAAATGTTAGTTAGGAAAAGTTTTAAGTAAAAAAATTAAATAAATTAAATTAATGATTTGGCCAGTTGCCGTTTAGCAGGCGGCTGTGGATCAACATCACTGCTCTCTCTAATATCTTGGTCATCGTCATCATCATCAGAAAGGTCGATAATTTCGTCCAACAGATATTCTGGAATTTCATCTTTGTCTTCCCCTTCTTCCTCTTTTTCCTCGTCTTCTTATTCTTCAAAGGTGTTTTTATACCACCAACAAATTTCAGCGAGTATTGCATGTGGAGATTTCTTTCCTCTGTACCTGAAACGAAAATAGTTTTCAATTGTGAACATGTTTAAATTGTGCACTCTGACAAAGATATTAGAAAAATCTAGGAATTCAAAATATGCACACTCTATAGTTACCTTATTTCAAATGGGAGCGAGTTTGGTGATAACGTTCGCCTTGCTCATCAGATTCAGTTGGCAACTGTTGAGCGAGTTGATCAAGATGCTGATGCAAGAGATGAATTTTGTACGACATATTAACCCCAATTTCATCGAAAGCTGCCAACATGTTTACAACAGATTGCCTGTAGTTGTCTTTGCGTTCTTTACCCAAAAGTCCTTTAATGACTGCTTTCAATGCGAGCCATGCATTTAATTCTCGGTCTGTCAGAACTTGGTCAAAATCTTGACGACTGATTAGTTTCCGTATGTCGGGACCATTAACAACCCCTTCCTGAATTTTGGCGTTACTTAGTCTTGGGAAAATGTCTTTTAAGCGGTTGAATACTGCTGGTCTTTTTGCGATACATTTCAAAAAATTTTTAGCAATGCCAAGTTTAATGTGGAGCAACGGCAACAAAATTTTCATTTCAGGAACAAGACTTTCGTATAGCCTATTGTCTTTAGGCCATTTCCGTCCAATGCGACTATTCCAGTTATGCTGTTTGTACTGGTTTCTTCCTTTAATACCTTCTCCATATCGTGAATCCCAATCGCACAAAAAACACGGATATTTTGGACGCCCAGATGCTGTTAAGCCTGTAATCAATGAAACTATTTTGAGGTCGCAGCAAATGCGCCACTGGTGTTCGTTATATTAGATTACTTCCAGAATGTGTTTCAAATTATCGAAATTTTCACTAGTGTCAGTGCTATACGCAATCGGAACAGAAGGTATTCTATTTGTCTTGTGCAAAAGCACAACTTCTAAGCTGATTAGTGAACTATCGATGAATAAACGCCAATCATCTTTTTTATAGGTTAACCCTATCGTCTCCATTAACTCTTCAATATCGTTGCAATAAGCGAAATTTTTTGCATCATTCACATTGAAGAACTTTTCTAACTCTTTTTGGCGTTTTCGATATGCTGTTACTTTGGTACCTTTCGTCAGCAAATTATTTCCTTTCAAAAATGAAGCCAGTAGTTCTGATTTTTTCTGAGTCAAACACAAATTTGCAACAATTCCATCCAATTGGTTTTGTGTGACTAGGATTAGGTCCTTTGATGTTTCATAGGATGTACCTTCACCAGGGTCGTATTCTGAGAAGAAATCCATGGATGTAGCAGCGGCGGTTGTAGTACTGATATCTGTTTGAAGATCAATACTTCGGTATGTTGGTACTGGAACGAATTCTGAGTGCGGTAATGGTAATTGGACACTTGGCACTGCTACATAAGTTTTATTCTTTGCTTTCCTTCTATTCAAAGTGTTATGGTAGTTGATACATCCATAGCAATTTTCTTCTTGATGCGGGCTGTTGTCTAACCACATCATTGGTATACCAAAAGGCGTAGCCTTCTTCTTTCCACTTTTCCATTGCATAAGAGTTGAATAGCAATTAAAGCAAACTTTTTTAGGGGCATAGTTTACGTCAGTGATAAACTCTTGCGAGAAATATTGTTTATAGGCTTCCAAAAAAAAAACACTCACACTGCCACATTTTTCATCGCTTGCTATGAAACGTCCACAAACATTACAAAAATGGTCCATTTTACATTTTGGTTCCGACATTTTTAATACAATATATATTATAGAATGTCTTTTTTTGTTATTTTTATGAAACCGATGCACTTAACTTAAATCACTCACAAAATGAAATAAGTTCCAAAAAAATTAATAGCGAATTTTATCACGACCGAGCGAAAATTAAAAGACATCAGCTTCGGCTGAGTTCCGAGTCTTAACTGAATCTTTATTTTTGAAATTAGTTCGCTTGTACGAAATAAAAAAAAATCGCTGCCTGTGCGGTGGTTGAAAACAAAAAAGTTGTTTTGTTGGTACAAAAACACCTTCGAAGAAGGGGAAGACGAGGAAAAAGAGGAAGAAGGGGAAGACAAAGAAGAAACTGAGAAGCATAATAAAAAAATCGGCATTTGACTGCAAAGTTCGAAGGTCGATTAAAAAAAAAATTCGAACTAACATAAACAAACGCCGCGATATGGGTCTTCTAATTTAGCCTCTATTTTCACCCCTCACTCTCAGAATCGACCTAACTTTTGCAAACCTGAATTTGTTCCACAGTGAAATGAAACATTTATTTAAAAAACTTCAACAACTATCCTTCAAAGTACTCTCCATTATGTGCTATACACTTCTCTCATCGTTTTGTCCACTTATAATAAACATCTGAGAAACCATTTTTTGAGAGTCTATTTAGTAAACTCCTTATCCAACACCCATATTGTTGAGCTTTAAATTCAACTCAAATTTTCGACGTCTCAATTCTTTTTTGACTTCAGGAAACAAATGGCGGTCAGGGGAAAAGGGAAAGTGAACAATAATTTCCACCCCAAATTCTTCAAGTGTTCGTTGACAAATCGCTGATATATGGGCCGGAGCATTGTTGTAATGCCAAATCCCACCGATGTTTTGATAAAGCTGCCGTTTTTTCTTTAATCTTGCCTTTAAGATTCCTCGAAGTACATTAGAATAGTACTCTCCAGTTACTGTATGTTCTTTTGGTATAATATTGCGATGAGTCACCGATGATCTCATACATCGAGAACCGTCCAGAAAATGTACATGCGTAACACATGAAAAGTCTAGGCGAACATCGAATATGCCAGAAGTTTTCCCGTTAATATAGATAGCAGTCGGGAGGGATTTATTCCATTCCATACCAAATCATCGCGGAGTGAACTTACATAAATATAAATACATAAATGTGCTTATTGTTAGTAATTAGTTTTTAAATTGTTATTCGTTTTTATTATTAATATAGTGTGTGTCTAAGTTACCGTTAGTTTTATTTAAGAACCCGAAAAGACAAAAACACTACAACATGGACATAAGTAACGCCCTATTCATCAAAATAAATGCATCACTTTACCTACGCTTTTCACAGTTTTCACTTTCTGCGGTCTCGGTTTGCCTTTGTTCTTCCATTGCATACTTTGAGACTTTAATTCAGGGTCGTAATGATAAAACCAACTCTCGTCACATGTAACCAATTGTTTAAAAACTGGATTATATTGCAATTACCTTTCCCACTGCCGACAAATTGACACTCGATTGGCTTTTTGTTCATCGGTCATCACTTTTGGAATCGATTTTGCCGCGACCTTTCAGTACCTTAAATCTTCATGAATAATTTTTTGAGTGGAACTATAAGACAAATTAACAATGTCAGAAATTCGATATATGCCAATCCGACGATCATTATGGATCAATTCGTTAATATCGTCGCCCGCGTCGAAGTTCATCTTCCACTGATTCACAACCATCTTTGAATTTCTTATGCCCTTCAAACACTCTACATCGCTACAAACTATCATCTGGATATGCAGTTTTAAGTATTAACATAAATTTGCTATACTTATGAGGCGTTTCATCAAACTTTACATCACTAGTTAAACTGACGAAGTCTAGTTGAGACAGAAACACGTGTCTTTGGCTGAAGTAAATGTTAGAAAATACGAGATGTATGTCCATGTGTACAGATAATAGATGTGTGTAATGCTTGTCTGTTTCATTTGTAACAAATGCGTAATACGTACTTAACGTATTTCTCTATTCAAATTTCTTTATTTTCCGTTATTTATTTTCTTTTTTTGCATTTTACGATTGTTTTCAGAGCTGTTGTAAAACTTATTATTGTTTGCTGCGGTAAATAGCTTTGTTAAAAATAAAGTATTTAGTAATAGGATTTGCAATCAATAAGAGCTGCAAGACGTAATTACTATATAAATTCTGGAAATTACTCCAGAATTTATATATCGTCTATTTGAGGACATGAAGAGAAGAATTAATCTTTGTATCGAGCATTAGAGTTAACCAGCAATTTTTATGAATGCCTGCCTTCACATGGAATATTTATTAACAATGTTTTATAGTGTCGCACTTTGGTATGTTGAAATTTCGGCTAGGTTTAGCGTCACAATAAATGATAAGAAATTTTTGGTTAATGGTGATCGATGCACGAAACACAAGGCGTCGTTGTTGAAATTGTATAACACAGGTGTAATAAAATTAGTATAAAATAAATTAATAATAAAATACCAGAGATGTCGTTAAAGCGCTTTATTTAATAATAACACACGATATTAAACACTACACCAGAAATATAAAACAAATAACAATTATATTACAACACGTGCAGAGTTTACTTCCGGTTAAAGTTAATCTACACAAATAAGTTAAATTCTACTTAAAGCGCACCTCTGTCTGAGTTATTTATCGATTAATAAATAACGAAAGAAAAGAATTAAAGTAAGTACGAAAGCGTCGAGAGTGTTGAATGAACACGTGAGGTCGAAGAAACTAAGAAGAGCGAGAGCGTATCCGCGAAAACCGGCGCTTATATATGACCGTGCGGGGAGTGTATCGTGAATCAATAGGAGGCTGCAGACAGAGTCAGAATTAATAAAATCCGCGATACGCGAGCGGAATCGCGATATCGATGAAAATAAATACATCGGCGAGATTCATCATAGAAAGCGGGTTAAAATGATACTTCATAGCAGATAATTCAGGGCGTGTATAACGAAGTTAGAATGGCTAGGTAAACTACAATGATTACTAATGGCAGGTAGACGTAGGTTCACCTGAAAATGGGTCTAGATGACTCTTACAGAAGCCTATGTACTATACACTACAGGTGTCGTTTGAAATCTAGGTTGATAACGACTAATCCATCAAGTTATTGAAAGTGGCGGCAATAAAAACTCTAAACAAACTATTAATTATCTCGCTTCAGTATAAGTTAGATGTATGAGATTTTGATAGAAGAATGGGGTTAAATTGTTCTAAAGAATCGTACCTCGTTTATAGCTGAATATTAATTAGAAGGCGAGTACTCTCATAATGAATCAAAATCAAGTCATTAGGCTTCTAAAAAAAAGGAGCATTTTCGCGCGGTAGGTAGTTTTTCCTAGAATTACGGTTAGCCCGATGCTTGTGTCAACCGAACTTTCTCTTTAGTAATACAACGCGAAGGTTGTATACAGAGTTTTTGAAAAACATTGCGCGTACAAAAGAAAAAGCGATGATTTAATAAAACTTAATTTATTTAATATACGCGAAGTGTAACAATAGTTATGACTTTTAACATCTGCAATGAATTAAAAATAATAGATGTAGTGAATTCTATGATAAGATAAAAATTATTACAAATAATAAAATAAAATAAAACAATAACTTTGTTATATCACTTCATTCACATGTAATAGTGACCGCGGTTTTGACATACAATCTCATTATAAATTGGAAATATAATTTCAAAAAATAATAGTAATGTTAGTATAGCTTACAAACCATATGTAAAAACAAGTAATTTCATTTTTAACGCAAAACCTAAAACAGATATCAATAATAAATCAGGAGTGTACAAATTATATTGTAATGATTGTAAAAGTGTATATATAGGTCAGACTGGTCGAAGTTTTATTATACGGGTAAAAGAACACATGAGGTCATATAAACTAAAGAAGACAGATTCAACATTCGCAAACCATCTTATTACAGAAAGGCATACATTTGGTCATCATAAAATATTGCATTTGGCCGAGAAAGGTCGTAAATTAAATCTTTTAGAGTCACTTTAAATTTTTAAAAGCGGAAACAACACAATACATATTGTTCTTAACGACCAGTTGGATCTTATATATACACCTCTTTTCCAATGTTGTATATAATAGTTAAGTATATAGTAGTAATTTTAAATAACATCATAAACCACCCCCATATATTTTTGTGTCATTTATAAGATCTATGTAGGTCTGTAACTTTTGCAGTTTGATAATGACATTGTATGTCGAAACCGCGGTCACTATTACATGTGAATAAAGTGGTATAACAAAGTTATTGCTTTATTTTATTTTATTATTTTCAAAATGAATTACCACAAAGTTACGGCTACCAGTATTCATTATTACAAATGTTTTTTTCTGAACTATTCACTAAAACTAGTTCTTTAAGGAACTGCAAATTGAATGTTATCAATTTTCACGAAAGCAGCTCATCAAAAACAAATGTAATTGTTTTTGATGAGCCGCTATTGTAGCTGAATAATAAATTATCTGGAGAAATGTATTTCAGTATTGTCAAGTTAGTATGTTTGGTTCCATCTGTGTCAGTATCAGGTTTAATGCCCGTTTTCTTCACCTTTAGACATCTAGGGGGTAAAGTTATCTTCTAGATAACTAAAAAAGAAACACATAAATGGGTTTCTTTGCTTATAGACAGATTTGATTTACATGATAAATTTGTTTGGAGATCAAATTTATTGATAAATACGAGTATAGTCTTTAGATATTTCGTTGGTTCTGCATGGTCCTAGGTTACCTGGGTTTTCATTTTTCATTGATCTGCAATTAATTGATACATGTAATCGTTGACTAGTCCTTGTTAATATTTGTGTTCTGGTAAATTTATTTCTTCACAATTTATGTGATATATAAATACAATCAAATATCGATCGATTTATATAGTGGAATTGGACGATGTAGAATTTTATTCACTTTTCCTTTATAAATAAATTAAACAATAATGACTTTATTTCAACAAATAAAGGAACATTCAAAAGTAGGATGAAATCGGTAAGGATTATTCTAATATAATCCTACTTATCAATGTAGCGTATAATTTTAGTAATAGATCTGTGACTCCAAATAATAAATTACCGACTCAGGTTTTATTACATAGACAACTTTTCACAAACAGTTTGTCGTATTGTAAAAAGAATGTCAACAGTAGTAGATCTAGCATTCTTGGAACAAGAATTTATAAAATCTTCGAAAACGTGAAATTCAAGACAACTGAAAAGGGTTTTAAGTTATAACAAATTTTACTAGAGTTATGCGGTGTATAAATTGTACACATATTAGAATATAATCTGCAGGTAAGTGTACATGCATCTTCAATACATTTATCATCGACATAATTTCTTTTGTTTTTGCAGGAGGTTTTTGCAGGCAAAGTTATTTGGTAGTAGAAAAGGCTTTTTTCTATAAATATACAGTTTGTGTGTGACCATAAATTAAAAGCAGTGGATATTGTTTTGTTGGACTGGATATCTGATCATGATGAAACTTAAAGATGGAGATTGGAGATAAACCACTTTCCTTATCAAGTTTTGCGCGGTGACAGCGCTTACCTATTGCAATATTATATTCCAACCAGTTTAAAATCCACGAATACAGATATAACTTTTCTCACGTTAGGGCTCGAAATATTGTAGAACGGTTAATTTTGTTTTGTTTTATACAGACTGTTTCTTAATTGAATGTCAATTTTGAAAGGGGCGATTCTTAAGGTTATTTTAACAGAAAAAAATTAATATAAACAAGAGTCCGAAAATACTCCTTCAGAGATACAGAGTGTTAAGCTTCTAAGAAAAAAATCATAATGGGACGCCAAAGCTTCTTCTTAAAATAAAAATTATTTTAGAAATGTCCATTTATTTTCGAGTAAATTTAATTCCTCCACTTATTTTTGTACGACGCTAAGTTTTCACGTGCGCGGTACGAAAATAAGTCAAACCATAAAAACCCTTAGAAAAGTAATAATCAATTCTGATCTTAAAAAGGTATATAACCCCTTACCACAATTATTAATCGTATCCTAAATACGTATTTCGACAACTAAGTTGTCATCATCAGTAGGTAAAAACCACTAATTAAAAAGTCGCACATGGGGCACAGTAAAGCTAGAAAACCGCTTACGCTACAACTACTTTACACCGCGTCCACGTATAGACAGTCTATATGTGGACGCGGTGTAAAGTAGTTGTTGCGTAATCGGTTTTCTAGCTTTACTGTACCCCATGTGCGACTTTTTAATTAGTGGTTTTTACCTACTGATGATAACAACTTAGTTGTCGAAATACGTATTTAGGATACGATTAATAATTGTGGTAAGGGGTTATATACCTTTTTAAGTTTTTACTTAACCACAGTCTCCAAAGAAAGAATTTTCAATTCTGATCTAATTATTGAACAATTTTAATTGACTGTTTACAAAGTAATAATAATTTTGTAAAACGGAAAACAATTAGATGAATTGTTGAAAATGCCCTACACCTACCAGAACACATACTTCAGCTCTTCGTCTCATAGTCGTGCGCACTCTTTGAAAAATGCGTTCAGGATTTCTTATTACATCACAGGAAGCTCATATGGGATTCTTCAATTCTTGAACAGTGTTAACTGGACTGCTGTAAACCAGAGTTTTAAGATACCCCCATAAGAAAAAGTCCAAACTATTTCAATCTGGGGACCTCAGAGGCCATGGTTGAGATCCACGACGACCTACCCATTGGTTATGAAATATGCGATTTAAGTATTCTCTTGCTTCTAGACTGAAATGAGCTGGTGCACAGTCATGCATGAACTACATTCTGTTTTTAACTAAAATTGGCACTTCTTCAAGCAATATTGGCAAATTATCCTCTAGAAGGACCAATTAAGTAATTTTTAACAATTCCTGCCCGGACATTTACCGAAAATTGCTCTTGATGGTTAGATTCAACAACTGCATGCGGGTTTTCTTCGGCCGAAACATGATTATTCTGGAAATTTCTGATAGTAGTTCTTGAGAAGTTAGCTTCACCTGTGAATATTATTTTCTAGTCAAACCTGAAATTTTGCACAATATTCTCCAAAAACCATTAACCGAAGTTGATACGCAAACGAAAATATCATCAATTAAATTTAAATCTGCTTCTTAAATTTCTGAAGTTCTTGTACCACGATGGGCACCTTTTCATTGATTGTTTGGTCTAAAAGTACCTGTTCTAGTTAACCCTCTATGCAGGTATCTTTGAAAATGTTCGTTTGCCGGGTGTAACTCTATCTGGAAAGTGCTCTTGATTTAATCGTCTAGCCTTCGGTGTTCTGCCATCAGCTAAACCATAGGTGTAGTGAATGTCAGCCAACCCGAGATTAGTAAAATTAACCATTTTTTTTCAAAATAACACTGTACAGATATTTTAACTAAAAAATTAATTTAACTGTCAAAACTAATAAAACAATAACAAACACAGACTACTAACTAACAAATCGGAGACTGTGGCTTATAAGTGAATAAAATAAAATTAAAAAACCCTTACCACAATAGAATTTAATGATTCTAAATACGTATTTCTACAACCACGTTTACATCTTCAGTAGAAAAAACAGTGTAACACTTGGACGCATGTAAACTATGAAATCTATTTATCTCCTTTGGCCGGGTAGCTATATTAACTAACAAATCGGAGACTGTGGCTTATAAGTGAATAAAATAAAATTAAAAAACCCTTACCACAATAGAATTTAATGATTCTAAATACGTATTTCTACAACCACGTTGTCATCTTCAGTAGAAAAAAGGTTGTAGAAATACGTATTTAGAATCATTAAATTCTATTGTGGTAAGGGTTTTTTAATTTTATTTTATTCACTTATAAGCCACAGTCTCCGATTTGTTAGTTAATATGGCTACCCGGCCAATGGAGTTAAATAGATTTCATAGTTTACATGCGTTCAAGTGTTACACTGTTTTTCTACTGAAGATGACAACGTGGTTGTAGAAATCGTATTTAGAATCATTAAACTCTCTTGTGGTAAGGGTTTTTTAATTTTATTTTATTTTGTAGACTACTAAGAACAATAATTGTTCTTAATTTCTTTAATGAAAAAGAGCTTACGTTACGAAAAAAAGTCAAGAGACCTTTTTTGTTACAAAATGAAGCACAATTTTATTTAAAGAGAAAGCAGTGGCGTACCATTATTTTTTAACAATTCAGTCCAAATTTCGCTTGAAGAAGTGGTGGAAAATTTTTAAAAAATGTTTACATTGGAAAATGTCTCTTTATGGTAGGAAGGCCGAATTTTATAAAAAGTGGTTGAATGTTAGCCTAAAAAAACTTTTTCTTAAAAGTTTAACGCCCTCGGAAAGGGAGTATTTCCGGACCCATTTTTATACTAACTTTTTTTCTTAAAATAACCTGAAGAATCGGGCCTTTCAATACTGACATTCATTTATGAAGCATATGATATATTGGTTACACTGTAATATTATATTTTAGTAAAGCTGGTGTAATAAAATGTAAAAAAACTTTTTTCCACGGTCGGGAGTAGAAATCAGTTTCTATGACATCAAAATTAAAACAGAAGTAGTCGATTATTCCCAAGGGAGTTTACATTATGGAGAACGTTTGTGTGTTTATTTTGTAGTTATGACAATAACTCAACGACTACTAAATAAATGCTCAAATCCGAATACAATAATTCTGGTGCTACTTACTTCATAATGACAAAATATGTGTTTTTAAGTTAATGAGACCGTGGAAAAAATAGTATATACCATTCGGGAGAGATGCTATTTTGTCCTCAGTGCATTGTAGCCCTCGCGCTTCGCCCTCAAATTGCACCTCTGCCAAAATAACGCATTTCTCTCCCTTATAGTATAATATACTATTATTTTCGTATTTAATAAAACTTTATTTACAAATCGAAGCAATTTGTACACATAGTAAAAAACCTGCGTTCATATTTTTTTCTTTTAATTTTTGTACGATGGGAGATCACTTAATTACAGTTTCAAGTGTATTACTACAGAATATTTTATTATTTTTGTGAATGCTGGAAGTTTAATATTGAATCTAATTTCTAGCAGTCATTCATGAAAACTGCTCAATAAAATGCTCTAATGCCTTTTCACTCACTAAGCTAATCAGCAAAAATTCAAATTATTTTTGTTATGAAAAAAGCAAATAAAAATAAGTTAGGTACATCACTATTACACTTCATACAATTGCATTATCCATTGAATACTTATCCACTAGATAAGGATCTAGAACTTTCAGTGGAGAAATTCAAATGTATTTGATCTATCAGATACATTTATATTGAGGATAGCTATGAGGGACTTTATCCAGAGGTGAAGGAGATGGGCATAAATGAACGCTGTGTATTAATTTAGAAAATAATTTTCATTAAAAATAAAATAAATATAAAGTACACTTATATTCAAATAAGTCTCAAATAAGAGATAGTGATATAATAATATTGTCGCAGCAAGGTAAAGAAAGTTTGCAATGAAAATTAATCAAATTATAATTTATTAATCAAGTTAGAACACTATCTAACAAGTACCTTTTAGCTGACATTATATTTCCGAAAATTGTTTGTAAATTATTTCAATATATATCTACGCTAATTTACATATGTTCTGTGTGTACGTACGCACGGCTTTACAGGAATTACAATGTCATTCAATTTACATTTTCTAGTATAACATACTAAAAGTATTACTATTTCAATATCTCATTAGCTGAAATATCTAATATCACATTAACTCTAATAGCTACGGTTTCTTTAATTATTTAGAGAAATTATTTTAAATTGCCATTTAAATTACTTTGCAAAAGTTTGGGTCATTGTTAAAGACGAAACTATCAGAAGCAGTTCATTCAAATTGAAATACTTTACTATAGAAAATGTTTTCTTTTAATTTATTTTTATTATTTTTTATCCTTATCGTGTTCATAAAATATTGCTTAAAAGTGAGAAAAGTTCGTATGTGTCTTCGCCATATACCTTCTCCATCTGCGCTACCATTGATAGGGCATGTGTTATATTTTAAAAATCCTGCAGGTATGTAAAACGAAAATTCACAATTAATAACTTCATAATTGAATTGATTCGGCATTTACTTGATGAAGATCCATAATTAAGAATAGAAATAAAACTACGGTTTTAATCTTCACTTTTAATCATTACTCGTAAAACGACAATTGTTTCGCCAACACAGTGGCTTCCTCAGGTGTTTACATCTAAACAGTACGTTACAAACTAAATAAAAAATAAATAATATATCTATGAAATCAAGAAGGATGGTATTTAAAATATTTTTAAAGAAATCTATGAATTACAAGTGTTGTCGGTGGTGAAAGAATGTGGCACATCTGGTCGGCCCTAACTGTATATTATAGGGTACTAAACGTGTTTACGCATAAATTTGTTTAATAACCTACTAATAAACATTTGTATTATCGTCTAAACAGATTTTAAGTAAATAAATTTAATAAAGGCGAGTTATTTAAATCTAATTTATCATTTAATAAAATTTGTGACTGTTTTAATTTATTGATTTCTAAACTTTCCAGTAAATTTAATTTCTTGCCTTTATTTTCTAAATGCAGAATTTGAAAATCTTTATCGAAAGTGTGGTTTTCTTCTAACAGATGATTCGCAAAAGTAGAATCTTGTTTTTTATTTTTAAACGAAGAACAATGCTCAGCAATGCGTTTTTCAAACGATCTTCCTGTTTGACCGACATATATCTTACCGCATCCACACATTAACTTATAGACTCCGGATTTCTTATTTTTGTCTGTTTTATCTTTATTGTTTTTGATGTGCTTGGATAACTTATTATTAGTTTTGAAAACCGTGTTAATATTGAGTTTTTTTAAACCACTTGAAATATGCTTATTAGGTGTCCCAATGTACGTTTGTAATCTAAATTTTGAATTTGGCCGGCCACATTCTTTCACTACCGACAACACTTGTAATTCATAGATTTCTTTAAAAATATTTTAAATACCATCCTTCTTGATTTTATAGATATATTATTTATTTTTTATTTAGTTTGTAACGTACTGTTTAGATGTAAACACCTGAGGAAGCCACTGTGTTGGCGAAACAATTGTTGTTTTACAAGTAATGATTAAAAGTGAAGATTAAAACCGTAGTTTTATTTCTGTTCTTAATAACTTCATATTTTATATTTATTAAAACTTCCAAATGCAGAGATTTTAGCTGATTTGATATACTTAGCTGGTAAATATAATGGATATCTTAAAATACATTTCTTCGAATTCTACACAATCTTTATTACTGATCCAAAGAAGGCAGAAAAGTTACTTGGAACGACCAAATTACTGCACAAATCCCAAGAATATAATTATTTTAGACGTTGGTTAGGCACTGGATTGTTAACTAGCGAACGTAAGTAAATATGTATGGATTTCTTTAACACTTTCAAATTTGGAGGTATCTTTCGAAAGTTATGAATTGGTATTAATTTCTAAATATACGTATATTTTTTTACGTATATTTGGATTTGCAGTGATTTGTAATTTGCATTTGTACTTATATAGTCCCCCTTCTCCCTCTTACACCTAACCTGTTAATCAAGGTTAGGTGTAAGAAATGAAATAAACTAAACTGGCTGCCTATTGCTAAACCTACCTAAATTTGAAATTAAAAACACGAAAAAAGAACATTAGTAATTCTACTAAACATAACATACATTAATTTCTTATTCATTAATCAATACTCATTATTGTTCGTTAATAATGAACATATTTATATCTTACATGGAAATAGGAGTATTTGACATATCACAGTATAATATGTATGACTCGATAATATTGACGCATCGATGTTTCGTTTTCGATATTTTTTCAACATCGATATTTTTCAACGATGTGCCCAACTCTAGTGTATAGCAAGAACACCGCAAGCAAAGTATACACAACACGAAATAAGGATTATTTTAGGGAGCTCAATAGATTTACTAACTAAGTAATATTCGGTATTTTAATTTTTTGTTTCGTTTAAGAGAATAATCCTTCTAATAGTAATTGTAGATATTGAATTTTGTATAGTGGCATTCATAAATAAGTATTTTCCTTTGTTTAGTATCTTTAACACATTCATTGTCAAACGGTCGTTCTAATTTCAGTCAGCACGAGCTTATATGTACACCGGCCGTCGTAAAATATCGTTGTGATTAATCGAATTCTCCACAAAAGCCAGCCTGCTTAGCTTCTACATGGTGTTCATTATATAACAATGAATACTCACTAACAAATCGGAGACTGTGCTTTATAAGTGAATAAAATAAAATTAAGAAACTTAAAAAACCCTTACCATAATAGAATTTAATGATTCTAAATACGTATTTCTACAACCACGTTGCCATCTTCAGTAGAAAAAACAGTGCAACACTTGAACGCACAAAAACACTCACAGAAGGATTGTTCTGAACGTCTTCTAGTTTAACACTAAAATCTTCAATCTTAAATGCTACAAAAATTACCTACATTTTGGTAAACCCCACCTATTCATGCAAGAGCATTAACCCATTATTTGTAAATTCTATAGAAAAACCGCTTAGAAATATTATAAAAGCCGTAATTTAACATACATTAAGAATCCAATTATGAAACTAATCCTTAAATTATGTTGAAATATAGGGAAAAGGGAATAAGTTAGTCATTTTAGACAAAATCGATTATTCTGATAGAGTTAATAATTTAATTTCTGAAGGGCCTTATGTAGAACTGAATAAGAACCCATTACCCAAAATGATAAGTAAAACTAAAGCCGCGTTAAAAAATTGTCCAAACTTAATAACTAATTCCACCCTTTATAAATTACAATGTGCAAATCCGTTAGTGCCTAGGTTATATTGCTTACCTAAAATTCACAAACCAGGTAAGTCGATGAGACCTATTGTTGCTGGTATTGACTCACCGACTTATTTGATTTCAAAATGGTTAGTGAATGAATTCAGAAAGTTACCAGAAAAACCAGTTAGTTTATCGGTCAATAATTCTTTAGAATTTATTCAGAAAGTTAAAGATTGTCGACTGGAGGATGGTGACATTTCGGTTTCATTCGATGTAACGTCCTTGTTTCCTTCAGTACCTATCCCAGAAACGTTAAAATATTTGTCTGAATTACTTCATAGCAATCACGTTGAAAAGGAAGAAATAAATGAGTATTTGCAGTTAACAAGCTTTTGTATGGCCCAAAATTTCTTCCAATTCGAAGGCAAGTTCTTTGAACAGCAACAGGGTACAGCCATGGGTAATTGCTTATCTCCATTTATCGCGAATTTATTTATGAGTCACTTTGAGATTGAGTTTAAAAAGTCAGCCAAATATTTTCCAAACATTTGGGTCAGGTATGTAGACGATGTGTTTGCAATTTTTGATACCAATAAGTGCGACTTAGATTATTTTGTAACAGAATTAAATTCGAAATTTCCTAGTATTAAATTCACGGTTGAAAAAGAAAACAACGGAGGTTTGCCATTTTTAGATACCTTAGTAATTAGGAATGACAAAAACTTTTTGTTTGAGTTTGATATTTACCGAAAAGAAACCAACGTCAACAGATTTATATCCGCAGATTCAAACCATACTTTTCAGCACAAGAGTGCCTCTTTCAATTTTCTTATCAATCGTTTGTTAAGCATGCCATTGACAAAGGATAGATATGAAAAGGAATTAACTTTAATTAAGAAAATCGCGAGTTACAACGGTTTCGATTCAGAAATAATAAACAAGCTAGTTAGAAAACATAAAGTAAGAAAAACAATTTAGGATTCCACATGTTTGCTACCTCAAATTGATTCGAGCAAAAAATTTATTAGTTTACCGTTTCACGAAACTACGAAAAATTTAAGTAAAAACTTTAAACAGTATAATGTTCAAGTAGCATTTCGGTCGAAGTTGAGGTAAACAACAAATCTGGAATCTATGAAATAAATTGTAAGGATTGTGATAAAAAATATGTCGGCCAAACAAAACGTTCGATTCTAACTCGTTATAAAGAACTTGTATCGCATATTAGATTCAATAGACCGGAAAAATCAAGTGTTGCCCGACATATTCTTGAATCAGATCACAACGTAACATCTGACTGTCTGAGATTAATAAAAAACATCACACGCCCCCGCGAATTAGATATTTTTGAGGGCATTTTTATCTTTAAAAATAGGAATAACGTAATTAACGCAGATTTGGTTCCTATACCAGGTTCTTCCTTATTTGGGTTAATTGACAGTTAGACGTTATTAAAGCAAGAAAAATAGGAAAACCATTAAAAAATATTCGAATTCATGGAATTTATTTTTAAATTCGTTTCATTACAATATTTGCCATTAAAATATTCTGACTCAACATTAATTTCCAAATTTATATTTCAACATAATTTAAGGATTAGTTTCATAATTGAATTCTTAATGTATGTTAAATTACGGCTTTTATAATATTTCTAACGGTTTTTCTATAGAATTTACAAATAATTGGTTAATGCTCTTACCTGAATAGGTGGGGTTTACCAAAATGTAGGTAATTTTTTTAGCATTTAAGATTGAAGATTTTAGTGTTAAACTAGAAGACGTTCAGAACAATCCTTCTGTGAGTGTTTTTGGGCGTTCAAGTGTTACACTGTTTTTTCTACTGAAGATGACAACGTGGTTGTAGAAATACGTATTTCGAATCATTAAATTCTATTGTGGTAAGGGTTTTTTTGAAGTTTTTAATTTTATTTTATTTAATGAATACTCATTGGAGTTAATACGAACGCCTGCAATAACAAAATAATACATCCGAAAGAGGACAAACTACTACATGGAACTAATAATAAATCCTTACATTTTCTTTGATTAATTTTTTTGTAGATATGTAATTCTAAAAAGGAACATTATTAATTTGTTTGAATGTTTAGATTAGGGTATAGTTTATTTCAAATTATAAGAATATAACTTTGAACAGCTCTAATGATTTTATTTCACCACCTGCGGCAATAACTACTTGGCCGCCCAATACGATTATCTTTTACGCAAACAAACTGCTGAGGTCCGTAATGACAAAATTTAAGTAAATTACTGCAATTTAGATGAAATAAAATTTAATAATAATATAAGAACCAACAGTTGTTAATTTGAATATATAGTTAAACAGTCATTAAATCACAATTTAGATGAAATAAGTGCTTAGATTTATTAAACAAAATTTAAGTAAATATAGTTAGGAGAGTTGGTATATATTACATCTAATATTGAGTCTATTTATCATTTATTGTTAATCTTTACTGCTCTATACATATTTGATTTTTCTCTCTTTACTTAACGAACATGTGGCGACCTTTTGCTGAAAGTGTTAGTGATTATGATGTGGATAGTGATAATACTGTTGGAGCACGACAGAGAAAGCATATATCAGAAGATGCAAAACTGATAATTTTCAATCTTTATCATACCCTGATGGAAGAAAATAACGAAATACAAACCCAGAACATTCAACGAACGTCGAAATTAACCAAGGTGCCTTTTGGAACAATATATAAAATAATTAAGAATAACGCATGGCCTCGAAGCAAAGAAGTGACAAAGGAGCACCGAGACAAATTGAAGGGTATGAAATTGATACTATTAGGCAGCAAGTATACTCCTTCTACAGAGGAAATGTTGTATCTACACTAGACAGCTTACATAAAAGAATCAGTGATGAGCCTATAAATATTCAGTGTTCTAAAGCAACCTTGTGGCGGACGCTAAAGAAAGCTGATTTAAGTTTGGCACTATAGACAAACGTCGCACAATTATGGAAAGCCCGAGGTTACAGAAACTTCGATATGAATACTTAACGGCAATTAGAAGATATAGACAGGAAGGACGATTCATATGTTATTTAGACGAGACGTGGTATGACACCCATGACACAATTTGCAAAGGTTCAAGTATGTGTCAGTTGGACGCGCCGGCTTCGAGAGGGAAGAGAATAATCATTCTTCATGCTGGGTCAGAAAAGGATGGATCGAACAGCCGCTATTATCTGCTAAAAATGTTAAATCCTCAAGTTTAGATTACCATGAAGACATGACCTCATCTTTATTTGAAGAATGGTTTGAAATTAACAGCGTTTTATTATTATATTATAGGGCCCTAATTTATAGTCAATGCGGCCCCTAGATTCATACGTTGCAAATAGGAAAACCGTACCCGTTCAATAAGGAGACCAGGTATAATAATTATCATCACAGAAGGTGGTGCAATAAAAGCATTAGAGCCGTTCAAAGTTATATTCTTATAATTTGAAATAAACTATACATAAAGGATAAATTGAGGCACACGATTTTTTTTTTGATTTCAGACAAAAAGACTTTGAAATTATAAGGTGCTACACCTTACTCACTCAACGTATGAAGTGGCTAAAACGCGTTATGGCCGCATAATTTAATACTGTATTTAACTGAGCCCTTAATTTAAGCTTCAGTATTTCATGATTTGATTTTGCATTAGTCATTTTTAGCCCCAATTGCATTAATGTTTTTAATTAACACTAAGGCTTAAAAATTAGTCCATAGTTCATTTAAAAGAAAATGCTTATGTTTACTAATGATAGCTTGACCTACCTTCCGACTATTGTTAAGACGTCAGTTTGACGAATACTTTGTTACATTTACATATGCTAAGATAAGAAATTAATCTGATTCTTTTTATTTAAGCAAAGAAATGGAAACAAACACGGAAACTATTAACACCAGCATTTCATTTTCAAATATTGGAGCAATTTATTGAAGTATACAATTCAGCAAGCGCTATTTTAATAGAAAAATTGAATGAAAAAGCCGATGGTAATAAATTTGACATTTATCCTTACATAACTTTGTGTACACTGGATATTATCTGTGGTAAAAGACATAATTAAAATTCATATTAAAGTTTTTTAAATAAATGAGTATTTTAGAAAGCGCAATGGGTACGACAGTAAATGCGCAACGAAATTCTGAATCTGATTACGTGAAGAGTGTACAGGAAATGAGTCGAATAATAAGAATGCGCTTGTTTTCGCCATTCACAAGATTTGATTTATTTTATTACATGTCATTAGATTATAAATTAGAGAAAGAGGCGTTGAAAATAATCCATAATTATACAACAGCAGTAATAGAAAAAAGAAAGAAAGAACTAATATCAGAGGCCATTTCATGCAATGGTACTTCTACGGAAACAAGCAATACGAAACGGTTAGCCTTCCTTGATTTACTTTTGATGTGCGAAGTAGATGGTAAATCGTTAAGTGATACAGAAATTAGGGAAGAAGTAGATACCTTCATGTTCGAGGTAGGAAATTAATATTCTTCTATAGGGTATGTCTGGTTTTAACTTAAATAAAATTAATATTTAAATTAAGAATGCAGGATAGAGATTAAAAGAAAATTTGAAGTACTTTTCAATTTTAAAATTGTTAATCATGTGTTGGAGATCATTAAATAATATGCAATAGAAATTTATTGTATACAAAGTTATTCACAATAGTATATAAGTTTAATTTAGCGATTTGAAGAATTCTTCAAATTCAAAACAATTGGATTTTGCACTTACATCGTGTTATTTAACAGCTCGAGTTAAATAACTGGTTGTCAAAAAGCTTTATTGTCAGTAGAATATTCTTACGTAGTTGAATAGGTAGATGAAGTAGAGCTTTAAAAAAAGATGTTTCTTGATGAAGAAATTAAAATCAAAATAAAATAAAACCCCGAACCAACTTCGAAAACAGTTGTTAACACGATACACTATAGACAAAACTATAAAGGTATACCTCCATTTGACGCCAGCTTGGCAACGATCGTGGCGCCACCATCGGTAATGTTAATTCCCAATAAGTCTATTCCTTATAAATTTATCTCTTATCTGATTTAGATTTGCGTTATCTTCTATTCTTCTTAGAATTGTCATTTAGTGGTTATTAATCCAGATTTTAACATTCTTATTATCTCTAGGATTAATTAACGTAAATTAGTGATGAAATAAACTCGATATTATAGGCTTTTCTTGTTAATCTTAGTTAATTTCCTTGTATTTATAAATGCCAGTTTTAGTATGTAATATAACTTTTATTTGATTTTATTCCATTATTTATAATTGTACCTAGATATTTTAGGTATTTTGTCATGTTTGTTCCATGCCTATCTAATACATATATCTAAAGCTCGGATTATGTGCAAAATGCATATGTGTTGTTAAAAAATATATCAACAAAATTATGAGTTTTCCGGGTTTATTTAATGTTTTCTGAACAAAATAAAACAATAAAAAAGCATATTTTTACAACTTCATGCATATTTGTGCATATTTTCACCAAATTACAAATTTCGTTTTAAAAATATCCAGTAGGTGGCAAGTTTAAAAATAACAAAGTCAAAAATAACTGGCCATGAGAACTATCAGATTTCCCAGATGTTCTTGAAAAGCCTTGCATCATTTTGTGGTCTATAAAATTAAAATAAATTATAATGCTTCTATATAAAATATAATGTTTTGCAATACCTAGGAGGGGGTATTTATATATGCTTAGCCTACTATTGAAACAATTTAAAGTTGGAATATTTTTTCCAATACAGTTCCCTCTTAAATTAATACACTCAATATAGCGATCCTGCAACGCCTTTAACCCTTCTAAAAAAAATATTCTTCTTGGTCTGCAAACCAGCCCTCCACAGCTTCTATAGCCTCTTCGTTACACAAAAATTGACGTCCTTTTAAAACTTTTTTTCAATCGAGGGAACATATAATAATATGAGAGGGCTAAGTCTGAGGAATAGGGCGGGTGTTCCAATAATTTGAACTCTAGATTCCGAATTGTATTCATGGTAATGCTGGATTTGTGTGCACGGGCATTGTCCTGGAAAACAATACACCTTTCACAAACATGTCACGTATTTTTTCCTTAATTTTCTCTCTCAGTGTGGTTAGTAATTTAGAAGTTAAATCACCAGTGATTAGTCTGACCCTTTCTTAGGTAATAGGTTATAATTATCCAACAGATATCCCAAGAAACTGAAGCAAGAACTTTTCCAGCGGATTTTTGAACTCGAAAATTCTAAGGCCTTGGAGAACCATAATGCTTTTACCCCATCGATTGTTGTTTTGTTTCTTGGTTGTAGCAATGGACCCATATTTATAGTCACAAGACGGTTCAAAATATCTGAATCTGAAGACCACAATACTAAATGTATATGTTTATAAGTAAACCAGTCAATGCACATTGAGATGTTTTTCTTTGATTTATTCATGATCTCCGATTTATTGGGACCTCCGGATTATTGGTACAAAATACTTTCTCAATTTGTGTCCCGATTAAGCGGAATCGACTATATTTATAGATAACGAATGTTACCGAAACGTATTGACTGTATATGCTAACATCTCTGTAGTTACAAGCTGTTGACGTTGCTAGGTAATAAATAAACAAGTAATATCTGAGAGATTCTAATTTTTGAAACGAAAGTTGGTGAAAAAATTCCTCAAATTTGCAATAAGTAACATATATTTTCGAGGTTACTACCACACCGAAACTTATAAATACTGTATTTATTTGACCTTAAAGTCTTGGTTGGACGATTATTTGCTTCAACTCAAGGGAAAATTACTGTATTGTCTGGCACACCTGTTTTTTTTTTGCGTAAGAAAACAAGTATATTTAATTCGAGCAAGAACATCAATAGCAACAACTGGTTTCATGGAAAGGTTAATCGAATGTACGCGCAGTATGAAGAATCGGTAAAAAACGTTTCATTAATTCGAACTTTATTAAATTATTATTATTATTCGAACTTTGTATTAAATAACATCTTTAAGTATAATATTTAATGTTTTTAAATTCAAGGTGTGTACATTGGTGTACTAACTCCACGTGGTTACGTTTTGTTCCTTAAATTCAGAGTCTAATCTTAAAACTAAAATGTTGTACCATGCTTCATATCTCTGCACGAGGTTCCTAAAGTTCGGACATTCAGTCTTTAAATAAGCGTTACTAATCGATATTTATGGACAGAAAGAGATACAATTTAGAATAAAGAAAAATTATTATCTTTTCGTTAAATGTTGTTCCATTACTACTGTCAAATTTTGACACTATGTACCATGGGCGACATAAAAAATGGGGACAAGTTGTAATAGTGAATTTAATATTATTTAACTATTGTGATTGGGACTTTCAATATATTCATGTATTTGTTTCTATTGTAACAAGTGAAATAATTTCTTCATATTCTAAACAAATTTATTTATATTACGTTTTTAACATGATTCATAAAATAAATTAATAAAAAATAAAATAAAAAAAACTAATATTTTGTAAAACTACCGTTTTGATCAATGACGCTCTGAAGACGTCGTGGCATTGAATAAATTAAATTCTGTGTGTATTCTGGTATAATTTCTTCCCAACAGTTTTCGATTGCTTGCCACAACTCTTTGAAATTGTGAGGTCTAAAATTGGTAGGTATAAATTTTTTTAACCATACTAGCCCAGACATTCTCAATAGAAGGATTCATGTCGGCACTGTTTGCCGGCCAAGGTAATACAGGCACTCTGTTCTCTTCAAACCATTCCGTAGCAACATGCGAAGTATGAATGGAGCTGTTGTCTTGTTGAAAAATAAAATTTGCATCAAATATTTGTGTTACAGAAGGTAGCATTACATTGTCTAATATAGTTCTGTAAATATTTCCTGTAAATTGTTCGTCTATTCTCCAACAAATCCCTGATCCTTGAACGCTGATCCAAGCCCAAACGTTTACAGAGAAACGTCCACTTCTTTTTACTTGTTGAACGTATTACTGTGAATACCTGTTACTGTTGCGTGGTCTATATAATCTTACTCGGCCGTTATGACAGGATTGAAATATCTTTTCATCAGAAAAGATGACATTTTCCCAAAAATTATTATCCATATTTACATATTCTTCTGCAAACTCCAGACGTCGTTGTTGATGCCCTTGAGTTAAAAACCCTTTTGTAGCAGCAGAATAATTTCTTAAATTGGAGTTTCTAATTCGACGAAGAGCTGTTCTATGCGATTCAGGAAATGCAGTTTCATCTTTTGCTGCTACACCGGTAGAAAAGGGATTATCCCGGAGGTAGTTAATAAGTGCTGCATCGTTATCCGCAGTAGTAATCTTTGTTCTTCCTGATTCAATATTTCTTGTTAATCTTGCTTCATTAACCCATCTCTGCTTAATTCGCAAGATAGTATTTTTACCCACATTGAACTCTTGGGCAACTCGTCGTATTGACCACCCGTTTTCCCACATAGTCACCACTCTAGCTTTATTAACTGAGCTTAAATGTTGAGGCATTTTCAAATCGAATAGACACACGGAATTAAATGCAGATGTCAAAATGACAATCAATGACAATTATTAAATTAATTTCAGATTTCAAAAAAAATGACTTTTTACAATAGAGCAACTTAAGTGTACCCGTTTTTTTTGTCTTCAATGGTACCTACTTACTTCATTCGACTTGCTTATTTTTCTGTAATCTCTGTTTTTTTTTCGCGTTTATTTGTATGGTTTTAGTGTTTCCGTGTTTACTTGTTATTTTGTTTGCTCACTATGATTTTTACGTTCAATGAATATGGTGAGTTAGCAACAAATTTTGGGACACGGTGTTGCCATAACCACATTCAAAATTCTAAAATTTACATATTATGAGTGTACTTTGCCCAGACATTTGCTGCCGTTTACAAAATTGGAGGTTTTGTGATTTGTATCAATTCTGATAATCTGTGAAAGAAAATGTTGGATTTAAAAACTAATTTATGCGCATTGCTTATCAGATGGAAGTAAACCGCAGTCTAATTACTTTTAATACGATTTTGATTATTATTTATTTCAAAAAGTTACAATTATTCAGTCCTATTTCTTTGTATGTCTTTAGTAGTTTGTCATAGCTCCATTGACTTCAATCACTTTCTATAATCTTCCTGGCATTGATAAAATCAGTTGCTGCGATTACTCTGGTGTAATTTGCTGCCATGCATCAGTAATTTGTTGCCTGAACTGATTCGCATTTTGATGTCCCCATAGATTTTCGATGAGATTAAGGTCGGGAATTTTTGAGAGCCATTGCAGAGCTTTTATATTATATTCCTCGTAATAGTTTTTGAACCATTATAGCACAGTGAACTACACAATTATCTTAAAATTTTAGGTAGATATTATGTATAAAAAAGTATTATTAAAACTCTAATAAATTTCATGTTGAAAGATACAATAATTTTCAAATACTGGTACAACTGATGGCAGCATAATTTCAGTCAGCCTTTCTTCTACAATCGCGCACACACCTAGGCCTCGACTGCTTATCCACGACCAAACATTCACAGAAACATGCCTTGCTCTGTTTACAGTACGCACATATTAATCATCATATCTTGTGCCACTAGGTCTATAAACACGAAAGCGCCCATTATAACATGCCGTCAAGAATATTTTATTACCTGCATATCGATTTTTTAATTAACTATTTTTAATCCTGTGGTGCACAGTATAAATAGAAGCAAGGAAATTTATTTGGTTCCGTGCACACTAATTGCTGTCTCGAATGGATTCGCACGCAGAAAATTTAGTAAGTGTGTATCCTCCGGTTGCGTCGAAACATTGCGCCTTTCAGATCTTTGCCTCCTGACAATTGATTCAAATTCAATAAGTTTTCTCTTTGCTGACAGCACCGTGTTTTTACTAACTTGTAATTCAGAGCTACAGCCCTTATTGGGAACTTTTTGCTAACTGACCTTACATATTATACCGTTTCTGTCGTGGAAATGTTAGCATGGCAAACAGGAGGCATCCAAGTAAAAATGAATTTCGAAGGTTGGATCAACGTCTTCTTGAAACAGGTTCGTTTATTTCAAGAAATGCGAACGCTGGTCGACCAAGGCAAAGACGCTCCGTGCAACTAGAAGAGCAAATTCTAACCACAATACAGGAAGGTTCCTCTGCGAGTACCCGCAAACTAGTTTTACATTAAATATCCCCAGTAATAAGACTGTTCATCTGGTTCTACGAGAAAAATTACTTCATTCTTACCATATTTCTAAAGTTCATCCCTTCTACGGAAATGATAACCTATTTGGAATAAGTTTTTGCAATACAATCTTAAATAGGATTTAGTAAAAAAGTGGCTTTCTAAGACGTATTCTTTGGAGTGATGAGTGCATGTTTACCAGAGATGGTATATTTAATACTCGTAATTTTCATCATTGGGCAGATGAAAATCCACATGAATTTCGCGAATACGGTCACCAAAGAAGGTTTTCCGTTAATGTTTGGCTGGGTGTAATAAACCACAGGGTAGTTGGCCCAACTTACTTACCAAATTCTCTAGATGCCAGCGAATATTTAAATGTTTAAGAACAAGTTATTGATGAGATACCGCTGAACATACGACATAATATGATTTTCATGCATGATTGAGTTCTTGCGCACTTTGCTCGTAGTGTAAAAGACTAGTTGGATGAACACTTCCGTATTAGTCGTGGCTGTTCCATATTATGGCCATCGAGATTCCCCGATCTCAATACATTAGATTTTTTTGTTTGTGATTTCATTAAAGGAAAAGTTTATTCTACAGCTTCTCAAGACGCTGATGCAATTAGAGCCAGAATTGACGCCGCAGTATTAGAAGTCACACCAGGAAGTCTTGAACGAATAGTACAAACGATACCACATAGATTGCAGCTATGTCTACAAACTGATGGATTTCAATTCTAACAATTATGTAGGTAATAATGTCATTGATTTCTGTCAAAGAGAGTCACCTGATTTTGGGATGCCATTACTTTGAGTAATACAGGTATCCATTATTCGGTAAGTTAGTGAAGCTTGGAGTACCATTACCAATATCTGTGATACTACTTCTTATGCAATGATAACAGCTTTACCAGGAATTTCAGAAGAGGGGGGGGGGGATTCTGAGATAGTGGATGAACTCATTAATCGTCTGGACATAGATCGTCGTAAAAAATGGAAAAAAACGACAGGTAGTATGGACCTCCAAAGATCTAGTAGGAAAGCTCGGAGCCTACTGAAGAAACTTGGCCGCTCTAATCCACTCACTCGTGGTCCACTGGAAGTATCAGCTGACCAAATCGCTGCACGAATTGTAACACTAAGGTCCCAAGTGCAAGACAGCAGAATGCAGACATTAAGAAGCAACTAACACTCCTGCGCCGCAAAATATCACCCCATCCTGAATACTCCAGGCCATTCGCGGTAGAGGAAGTAGATAAAACACTGAATGACACTAAAACTGGCAAAATACCTGGATTTGACGGAATCCATCCTGAATTCCTCAAGAACTGTGGGAAACACGTAAGGATGTGGATAAGTAAATTCTACTCACATATCCTATTGACAGAACATATCCCTACAGAGCTCAAGAAATACAAAATAATTTCAGTCTTGAAGCAGAACAAACCCAAGCACCTTCCTGAAAGCTTTCGTCCGATAGCTTTATTAAGCTCATGTTATAAGCTTCTGGAAAGATTGCTATTAAACCGTCTTAGCACATTGATGTTGAAGCATGTTCCCGTTGAACAGGCTGGTTCCAGACCCAACCGCAGTTGTGCTGACCAGGTGCTCAGCTTAACAACGCACATCGAGGCAGGATTTCAGAAACGGCTGAAGACAACTGTGGTGCATGTTGACCTAATTGCGGCATATGGTACAGACTGGAGAGAAGGCCTTCTCTACAAATTTCTCAACGTAGTACCATGCACCCGGATAGCATCTTTATTAAACAACATGCTTTGCGACAGGCCCTTCCAAATAATAACAGTAGAGCGCAAGAGTAGAATGAGATATCTTAATAATGGACAGGTGCAAGTACCGATCCTTGAGGCGATCGGTACTTGCACCTGTTCTGTTTAGTCTGTATATTTCTGACATGCCACACACAAAGTCAAGAAAGTTTAGATATGCCAATGACCTGGCTCTTGCATGCTGGAGTAAAATCATAGAGGGAACTAATAGTATACTTTCAGAGGACCTATCCATGCTGGGAAAATACTTCGCCGACTGGAGACTAATCCCGGATATGAATAAAACAGAAGTGACGTGTTTTCACCTCAATAATAAACAAGCACGTCTAGTACCGCAAGTGTTTTTAAATAACAACTTACTACGTTATAATCCATACCCAAAATATCTGAGAGTAAAGATGATCGTACACTCTCATATAAAAGCATCTAGAAAACACCGCAGCTAAAATAAACACCAGAAATAACATAATCCACAAGCTCTGCGGTACTGTTTGGGGTGCGAACACATCCACACTTAGAACGTCAGCTCTTAGCCTTGTTTACTCGGTAGCTGAATACTGCGCCCCAGTCCGCTTAAACAGCTGTCACGCAAAGAATATCGACATCAAACTCAACGAGACCATGAGAATAATTAGCGGTTGTTTAAAAAGTACACCTCTACCCTGACTCCCGGTTCTAAGCCATAACGCACCTGCCACTACCCGGAGACAGAAAAGCCTGGTAAGAGAATATAATAAAATAATATCGAATCCCCATCTTCCAGTACACAGTGATTTACCTGATGCTGGCCTGTCGAGACTGAAGTCGAGATCTCCTGAACTACTGCTAGCATAACGACTTATAGCAGAAGATTTCAACACAAATGATAGATGGAGAGAATGTTGGGCAGCGTTGAAACCCGTTCAAGCGGCCCATATTATTGATCCTGCCGTACACTTACCAGGAATGGAGCTGTCTCGCTATGAGTGGAAGACACTCAATAGAATAAGAACGTCCCATGGAATTTGTCGTGACTAATTCTATAAATGGGGACTGACTGATACACCAACTTGCGAATGCGGAGAACCTCGCCAGACTATTCACCATATTACAGCTGAGTGCCCTCTTACAGCATATGGAGGTGAGATGAGGGACTTCTTTAAAGCAACTGACTCCGCGTTAGATAGGATCAATGGTCTCGATTTTAAAATTTAACTTTTAGATGTATAATCCATGTTAGCCATACACTAAATAAATAATCATGCAATGCTGCAAGGATATACAGAATATTTATCGATTTTATTAAGAAATGTAATATTAAAGTTTGAAGGAAACTTGGTATTGGTTGCAATTTAAATGTGCAAAATGGATTTGGAGTCCACAGCGCCAAAGAAAAAAAATATAAAACGCCTTACATTCAATTAAATTATTTATTAAGCATAAAATTTTCAAACACAAAGTTTACCCTTCATTAGGCCAACCGAAAACTAAATTATAAACATCCTATAATCTTCGTTACTTTTTCACTTTTCGATCTATTTCAAGGTCAAGAAACACAATTTAAGATTATAGAAAGTGGGAAAACTAACAAAAACGGTCTACGATGTATGAAATTCACGCTATACATGATACGAGAGAAGTGATAGACTCTTTTTTTCATAAAAAGAGTAGCTTAAACATGCTTCATACGTTTCATCACATCTGCTTTAAGTCGCTAAATGATTCTACCATAGTAGTCTAGAATATAACAAATATGAATACAACGGTCAACAATCAGTGTTATATTCTTGGATTAGGGTTATATAGCAGTTTCTCTTTTTTAAATTTTCTCTAAACAATTTAAAATAAATAAAAATTTGTTTTGATTTTGATGCTTTTAGATAGAATAAATACTTTGATTATAACAAGTGTTCATTTGAAAAGTCAATCTAGTAGCATGTGATTTACTGAGAACATTTTGAAGTATGTCGTAAATTAAAATTTACTACTTAACCTACGAAGTCGTTTATTTTGACAGTTTCATACAAACAAATAAATAACAAATAATAGGTATTTATTGAAAACTATAACAAATGTTGAAAATGGTGTGCTTCAAGATCAATGCACTTTAAAATCCTCCGTTCAAAATTGCTGATGATATTCTTCAACATGACTGGATTGTTATTAATTTCCATGCATTTCTGTTCGATTCTCTGTAGCATATCATTCAAATTCAATATAGGTGTTCGAAATATGTTATTATTTAGATAAGGCCACAAAAAGAAGTCGCAAGGTGTTAAATCGCATGAACGTGCAGGCCAGGCAATTTCAGTATTTCGACTAATTATACGGTCATCAAAAAATTCTCTTAAATAATCCAAAGATTCTGCAGTACAGTGACAAGGTGCTCCGTCTTGTTGGAAATATGCATTTTGAAGTTCATCATCGTGCAACTGATTGACAAATGGTTGTAAAATTTCCGTACGGTACCTTTGAGCAATTAACGTTGCCTGAAAAAATATTAGTCCAATGATTCGCCTTTGGCTTATCGCTGCCCAAACACCAATTTTCTCTGGATATAGCGATTCTTCATTAATTACATGTGGATTTTCACTACTCCAAATTCTTGTATTTTGTGAATTTAGGTATCCCGTTTTATAAAATCATGCTTCATCAGTAAAGATGACTCTTTGCGAAAGTTCTCCAAATTGTTCATATTTACAAACCAATTACAAAACTGTAGTCTACGTGGGTAATCAATTTCTAACTATTCTTGTACTGCTGTGACACGATATGGATAAAGTTGCATATCTTTTTTTAATAACTTGTGAGTTGTACCAACAGAAAGGTTTATTTGTTGACTCAAATGTCAAACATATGTTTGTTGTTCATTTTACATTATTTCTTCAACACGATTGATAACTTGAGGTGTACGTTTCTTAACTGCTCAGCTGCCTGCTTTTTTTAAGAGACTACCAGTTTCAGAAAAAAGTTTTAAAGTTCTATCCAAAGTATTCTTAAATTGTATATAATCTATTACAAAATGTGGAAACTTAACTTGAAATTCTACCATGCAATCTTGAACTGAATAAACCCATAAACCATCAATTTTATTACCACTTCGAAAATAAGCCTGGACTAAACAAATTTTATGTTCTGAAGTGAAAGCCAATTTAAACCTGAGAAGCAATTGATTTAAACCAGAATCGACGCAGGATTATTTTATGCACTAACTGATATTTGCGATTGACATTATCAAATGTCATTTGGATTTACGTTTACGGAACAACAAACACATACTAATATATTTGCGTCGTATTCTATCAAAATTTCAAAGTAACCTAGATTGACTTTTCAAATGAACACACGTTATTAATATTACTTTGGTTTCTATCTATTTGGTTGCTTATTATTTGAAGAAGGCTTAAATCACTACAGTCTTTCTAAAAAAGTATTATTTTATATAAGCTCATATATTTTTTCAATTATTGACTTATTTATATTCCAATATTATACAATTACTATTGAATTTAATAATACATTTTATTTAGGGACATGATACTACATCATCAGCAATTGCGTTTGCACTTTACTGTTTATCCAGGAATCCCGAAGTACAGGTAATTTTACTAGAATTTTATATTAACTATTACTTAAATTATTTAACATATTTATATACAGTGTAGAAATAAAGTAACGAATAAATTCATTAACATCGTTAATATTAATTTTATGGACAAAGTCTCAAAGAAACCAGAAATAGTAGATTTTTTAGTGACATTGATTTGTCGCCAAATCAAAAAGCTTATTAATCATATAAAATTAACTACAAACCACGACCACCAAAGGAGAACTTTCTGTTAATATTGTTATCATTAACCAGAATTTCTTCTTTTTCTTTGGTATAAGAGTTATAGCTGTTTATCTTCACGAATTTATGATGTGTTCCTTGATGATGACTGCCAAACTTCCATCTATGATCTCGGTGGTCTTTCCGCTTGTCTCTAAGTTTTTGGATCACGATAGACCCGCATCAAGTGGTCATTTTTTGTCCTTTGTACATGGTTGTGCCATTCTTTTCCACATTCTGGTTTTCCCTAACATTGTTCTTAATGTGCGCATTTTGGGGTTTCTAGCATTTGCTTAGTTTTCTCTATCTGAGTGGCTATTTTTGTTCCTTAGGTTAGCATAGATCTTGCAAGTACCACCAGATTCATCACTTTTTTTATAGAGAATGTGATCCCTATTTTTACGCCTAGCTATTTGAGGCACATGTGCTATTATGTTTCTATCAACTTCTAATTTGCAGAGAATTGAATATTTTACTGTCAAAACTTTTCGGACGGATGTATTCGTATTGAATTTACATGAGCGCATTATAAATATTTGGAATCAATTCTACAGTCTTTTTCGCTATTTGCAGTGAATTATTTGCATAAGCCACAAGATTAATGCTTTTACAACTTGTTTGATAGCTGTGTAACTGTTCTGCTGTGTAAATGTTCTGAACGATTTTATCCATTTCTAGATCACGCCATTACTTATAGTCCGGGAGGCAGAGGCACAAAATTTGCACTTATTCCTACAAAGCTAGTTCTCTCTGAATTAGTTGTTTCGATATGGTAAATAAAGAAAATGAAAGTCTGCCACCTCAATGTGGTCGCCTTCATTAAGAACATTTGAGTGAACATGTTAAAAATTTATGTGTAAATGACTTATACCTACAAGGCTGAAACTTTGTAGGATGCTTGTCGATAAGCCAGAACATGGAATGATTACAGTCTGCCACCGTGGCAGCGTCGCAATCGACGCTCTACCACCCACGCAAGGTGTAAAGAAACTGTCAAAAATTACATTATTCCTACAAAGCAAATTTTTGTTTCTAGTATTATTTAGGTAATAAGATAATAGAAAAAATAAGTCTGCCGCTTGTATAACGTCGCAAAGCTTTGACAGACGTAATAGAAAGTACGATCAACGTAGCGTAGCCGGCGCGCTAGTAAGCTTCAAGTCGTGCTGAATTGTTGTTAAATACTTAAACAATTATGAATCTACAAAGCTGCTTTTTTTTCCACAAGCAGCTTAACATTATTATTTTTGAATAAACGTAGTCTGCCGTCAAATATAGGTGGCTAAGTCGTCGGCAGACGTGGCTATAGTTGTAGTGCTCACGGCAGCGCGCGAAAATAATCGTTATAAAACTTTTACAGCTTTGCAATGCTGATCTTGTAATACATATCTTGTAATACATCTTGTAATACATATCTTGTATACATATATATATATATATATATATATATATATATATATATTGATGTTTTCATTATTCTCGGCTCAGTGCTACTGCACCGAGTAGGTTATGATTTACATTTTTGATTTCGATCTGTATAGTTTCAAATGTAAACGTCTAAATTTTTTGAATGTGTGTATACAACAGATATTGTGATTTAAAATTTTTTCAGTGAACAGATTAATCCACCTGTTGATGAATATGCTTGTGAAGCAGAATTTGTGGAATAAGACATGCAAGATAAATCGAATAACAGTGGAAAAATCATAGCCTGCATTATATGTGAAAAATCCAGGAAGAATCACAAAGGTCGCCGGGAAAAATTACATTTTGTAAATAAGAAAGAGACAGTCGATAGATTGAGATCAAAAGCGTTGACGACTGGTAATGTCAACTTATGTCAAGCCATTGAGAATGCTGTATCAAGAAATGAAAATATTTATTATCACGGTACTTGTAAAAGTACGCTTAAAAGTGCAAGCGAATCAATTGTCGTGGCAAAAAAACCAAAAACTGTTTGGCATCAGAAAAGGAATATAAATTCAATAGTATTGGGAGAAATATTCAATTTCGTTGAAGAAAATATCGTACAGAAACGACAATGTTATTTTTTAAATTTTATCGTGACTTTATATGGCAATTGTTTAAGAAGAGAATACAAAGAAATAGAACTTGTTTCTGAATCAGACGCAATTCGGTCAAACAAATTAGAAGAGATCTTGATGAATAATTTTAAAAATTAGATCTGCATAATTACAATGAATAAAAAAAAGTTGATAAAACCACATGATGGCGTTATTTTAGCTACGGATCTAGAAACACTGGAAAAACGCGATGTTGTGGAACGTGCAGCTCTTATTTTGAGAGAAGAAATAAGATCAATGAAAGCAGAAAAATTGCCAGATAATATAATGACTTCTGATTTAATCGCAGGAGAATGTAACGAGATTCCACAAATTTTGCAAGACTTTTATGTATGTATGTTAGGTGGCTCCCGTTACAGACGAAAGCGCATGATAATTGTAGCAGTAAATATTATATGAATATAAAAAGAATTATAACGAAAGAATTACGAAAATAATATATTTTGTTGCTACTCATGATTCAATTTTCAATATAGTATAAATATTACAAGATCAGCATTGCAAAGCTGTAAAAGTTTTATAACGATTATTTTCGCGCGCTGCCGTGAGCACTACAACTATAGCCACGTCTGCCGACGACTTAGCCACCTATATTTGACGGCAGACTACGTTTATTCAAAAATAATAATGTTAAGCTGCTTGTGGCAAAAAAAGCAGCTTTGTAGATTCATAATTGTTTAAGTATTTAACAATAATTCAGCGCGACTTGAAGCTTACTAGCGCGCCGGCTACGCTACGTTGATCGTACTTTCTATTACGTCTGTCAAAGCTTTGCGACGTTATACAAGCGGCAGACTTATTTTTTCTATTATCTTATTACCTAAATAATACTAGAAACAAAAATTAGCTTTGTAGGAATAATGTAATTTTTGACAGTTTCTTTACACCTTGCGTGGGTGGTAGGGCGTCGATTGCGACGCTGCCACGGTGGCAGACTGTAATCATTCCATGTTCTGGCTTATCGACAAGCATCCTACAAAGTTTCAGCCTTGTAGGTATAAGTCATTTACACATAAATTTTTAACATGTTCACTCAAATGTTCTTAATGAAGGCGACCACATTGAGGTGGCAGACTTTCATTTTCTTTATTTACCATATCGAAACAACTAATTCAGAGAGAACTAGCTTTGTAGGAATAAGTGCAAATTTTGTGCCTCTGCCTCCCGGACTATTATTTATTATAAGGTCACACTGCCGAATTATTGTATTTATCTTATCTCTTGGGCTAGCTCGCGATTGATTCTTACTTTTTCTTTTTTATTGTGCCACCAATAATATCTTAATTAGTTTTATATCCGGTGGCGTATTTTCCCCCTTTAAAATCGATATTACGTGCGATAGACGTATCTAATTGTAAAGCTTGGTAACTCTGCAAAGTGCATATACCGCATGTGTAAAATATCATTAGGCATAGGGAATAATATATGTATATGGAAAAGCCGATCCAATGCCGGCGAAGACCGCGACGGCCGTGAACGATTGTCTCCGATTGTTTCCCAAATACAAGTTAGCAATAATCATTTGACCATCGACATAGGTACTTGTAATGCGTTCTAAAATTACATTTACGAATTGCAAGGGATTTGCTTTTCTTATTTTTTTCAGTAGATGCAGGAAATTTTTAAGCTGCGGTGCGTCGCATAAACAAAAGCGTAATTCTAATAAAATTAAAGAATAATCCTAATAAAATAAATAAAAAAGGACTCTAAAAACTATAATAAATTATACAATAGGTTCAAAAATTCCTCCTGGCACAGCATGACATTGTCCTAGGCGGTCGTAGAAATTAGCTCTTACATTTGCTAACATGTCGGCAGTTAATGAATTCGCAGCCTCAGTTATTTTTCTCTCAAGGCAACTAGATTTTCTGCTCTACCAGCTTCATGAGTATAAACAATATTTTTTAGATATCCCCACAAAATGAAATCATTTGGAGATAGATCAGGAGATCGCGGGGGCCATTTAATGTTTCCTGTTGCAGTAATAAGACGGTCAGGAAAAGTATTTCCTAGAAATTCCTTTACCCTCACTGCATTATGTGCTGGACAGTCATCATGTTGAAACCAAACGATTTCCTGATTTATTCCAAAGTTTTGAATGGCGGGAAGTATTTGATTTTTCAGTAATTCGAGATATTTGTCGGCATTTAATATACCATCAATAAAATAGGGGCCTATAGAATGGTCACCTAAAATACCTGCTCAAACGTTTAGTTTTTGAGGATACTGAGTGCGATTTGCAAAATGCCGGTGTTGATTTTCCGAAGCCCAATATTGAAGAACAGAGGGATTGTGCTTTCCGTGTAATGGAAAAGTTGATTCATCGGTGAAGAGAATATTTTTAACGATATTTTCATCTCGTCTTGACAAAACTCCATTCTCCGGAAATTGTCCTCGGGAAATATTTCTTGAGTTTTCGAATATTTGAAACATTTTAAACCATTACGTTTCCAAATACGTGAAATAGTTGTGTTACTTGTACTCAATTCCTCGGCAGCAATTCTAGTAGATCTCGTGTTATCAATTTCCACAATACTACAAATTAAATCATCCCGCCGTTCTCTTTTCTCAATTTTTTGTAGTGATACCTCTCTTGGTTTGCATTTCGTACAGTTATTGAGACAGAAACAAGTTTCAAATTTATTTATAATATTATAAATTGTTTGTCTGCAAGGTACAAAATGGTCTGCAAAAGTGAGCGCAAACAAATTCATGCACTCCATTGCAGACTTGCCAGCATAAAACCATTTTACTAACTGAAGCTTTATACATTAGTTTTATTGTACGCTTTCAAACTGTAACAGCCGCAGCTAGACTGAATGCAATATTTCCAGTCAATCGGTATCGGAGGCAATCGTCAGTCGTCGCGGCCTTCGCTGGCATTGGACTGGCTTTCTCATATACGTATTCATTGTATGTACTCATACGTTGATTCTCTATGTCTAATGATATTTAACACATACGGTATACAAGCATTCGACTACTTTTAATTTATTTAGCGGATTATGAAAATGTTCAGCGATTAAAGCGAAATAATTTTTGCACTTCATCTAATTTTTGCACTTCACTAATCAGGCCATTCATCTGAGAATTAAAATGTCCTTATTTTTTCATAGATTCAAACTGTAGCGGGAATTTTATAGTGCGTTGAAATGGTCTTGTGATTTAAAATTAAATTGAATCACCTTGTAAGTTTTTCATCCTTTCTTGTTACCTTTTTATTTTAAACATTCATTTCTGATTTCGTTAATTTTAAATGTTATTTTTTTAACTTTCTAATTGCTTTATATACCTGCTTCTTCCAATATCATATTTGCTTTTCTTCATCTTCATTTAGCGATTCGTTCAATTGTATTTCATGGTACTCATCTTCCTTATGTATGTAAGTTTCAAAATATAGCTTCGATTGATTTTGGTTAATTCTGCTCATCTTTATTATTTCACAGACTACTGGTTTCATATTTCTCAGCATTTTACAAACTTTTATCTGTATGTATATGCACCTTCTTTCTATATGTTTTTTGTAAATATTTCTCAATATTCTACTTCAAGTTCTCTGATTTTTTTGTTCGTTTCATTCTATCTTCTGGCGTGCCTGTAGATTTGTATTTTAAAAATGCTCTCTTTACAAACATCATTCTGCGCCTTATGTAAATGGTTTTCCATATTTTTTACAAATGTTTCCCAGATATTCTTCCTCTCTCCCTGTCGATTCGTATTTGAAATAGCCCTTTTCTTGATTAGTTAACTCTTGTACTTCTTCCATACAAATGATATTTAATTTTTCACGTATTTCAAATATTTAATAGAAAAAGTGATGCAAACTGTTTTGTACTTGTGCACTATTTGTGTACTATTTTGTACTCGTGCATTAGTCCTAGGAAATAAGTAAATTGTAAATTTCGATTTTAGCAAACTGCAGTTATGGAATTAGAAGAAATATTTAACTGTAATACAACCGAAAATATTTCCTATGCTCATTTATACCAAATGAAATATTTAGAAAAAGTGATAAAAGAATCTTTGCGATTATACCCATCGGTGCCCATGTTTGGCAGACAGTTACAAGAAGATGCTCTGTTTGGTAAATATTTATATAATTAATAAATAAGGTAGATAATGTATTTGAATATTTAATTAGCATCGAACATATTATATATACCATAGCAAACCGCATCAATTAATCCACTTTCGTCAGCAACCAAAATCAATGACGTACAGAAGTTATTGCTTGCCAGTCTCATAACAGCGAAAATAATTGTCTAATATATTACTAAATTTATAACTTTATTAATCTGGAATATACTATATATATATATAATAGTAATTGTAAGAATAATATTAAAATTCTTGCGTTATTTCAACTAGTTTTATTAAGGATACTAACCTAAGATGAAAAATCGTTTACCTGTTACTGCCAAATCATTTGGCAGTAGGTTGACGGTGTTTGGTTGTTAAAATAATGAATTTAAAAATGTAGTTTTTACTATAGTATATGTTAAATAGTTATTGATGTATCAAGGCACTAACGTTTTATTTTTCATCACGAATGTGTGTTTAGTTGCCGAGGCAACTAACGCATGAGTGATGAAAAATAACTTTAGTGCCGAGGTGCATATTAATTTTTTCCGAAATCGCAAACTTGGGGAAAATATGTGTAAAACTATTTTTCGAGGTTACGCCATTATTGTCATTGATAGAAATAATTATAAACAAATTTACGTTAATTGTACTATGACATTTCGTATTGTTTAATATATTTATTGCTTGGAGTTGATTATTTAAACTTAAACTTAAATCACTTGTCATTGAAGTTTAACAATGATAAAATAACTTTCACTCACTTACACTTTTCAATCGAATTTCTATAACAGCCGTTGACCGTTGACAATTTACTGATCAATATTCGCAACCTGCAATACACAAAATTGTTGTATAATGAGTAGATACCGGACAAGAGAGGTTGATGCCTCATCGCCCACGAGCGTACTAATGAACATTTGTATTTCTAAAGTTTTTAATTTTATTTATATAATTATACTTATAATAATATATATACGGCTACAAAGTACGAAATACATTTTTATTTGTTCATTTTGTAGTTCAAGTTGAGTAAAGGAGTATTAATATTTACCAGCGATACTTTCTCAAGGTTCTCTTCTGTAAAATTTCTTCCCTTGGAATGAAATACATCCTTGTAAATAGAAAACGTCCTTTCTACATCGCAACTGGTTATAGGTGCATACTGGAAATATTCTTTTATTTCCGCGTATTTTGCAGTTAGATGTTGTGGCATTGTCCCCATACACAATTGCCGAAATGTTATAAAATCTGGATTTCTATTAAACACTGCGTCTAACTTTTGCCGAAGGCCACATCCGAAGTGACTTGGAATACTTTTCAAATTATGAATAGCCATATCTAATGTCGTTAAACCATCATTTAATTTGAGATTTTGATTTTCAAAATAAGTGATTAGTTTTGGCAAATTTTCAAAGTGTTCTTGAAGAAAGTACAACTGATTTTTTAAATGTGGAATTTGTGTTAATTCCTTGCACTGAGAAATACTCCGAGCATCGTCATTTAAACATCCAACGAAATTTTGTAAACTATCGAAATTCTCTGCATAAAAACTAGTAGCTTCCAACCACATCCCCCATCTAGTTATTACTGGAGAGGGAGGCAGTGACCAAGATGGCAGCTTTGCCCTCTAAAGAGCTACTCTCAATGGTGCTTTTCTGAAAACTTTTTTAAAAGCGGATACAAGTCCTTCAACTTCTGGAAAGGTGTCTCTTATATATTCACAGATTCTGTGGAGAGCGTGTGCTACACAAGTAATATGCAGCATATTAGAATATGTTTCCTTTAATAGTCTGCCTGTTTTTAACATATATGCAACACTGTCACTTACAAATAAAAGTACTTTTTCTTTATACCTGTCGTCCGAATGAAGTATTGTTTGAATACTCTCGTTAATTGTTTTAGCAACTGTTTCCGCATCAACTGTATTTATAACTTTTGTTGCTATTACTTATGCGTTATATGGAATAGTTGGATGTAGTACACCAACTACAACATTACCACACAGCGTCCTAATATATCGATAGTTTCGTCAGCACTTATCCAGAGGTACTGGTTTGAAAGAAGGCATCTAATGCGTTCTACTGCTTTCGTGTAGCACTTAGAAACATAATATTTGCGTAAGGTGGATTCATGGTGGGATTTTTAAGTTTATTTAGTAGAATATTAGCCGCCATAAAAGTTTCACAGAATTCTTCGATAAAATTGTCAGATTCCAACGGTTCCAATTTCTGTGCATGTGTTTGCGATGCTAAGTAACATTGTACGTGCGATTTCATGGAATTTTTTAACGATATTTTACAGATTTTGCAATAAATTACGGAATCACTGACAATGGACATACAATCAGCATGACCGTCAATCCAACTCGCAACTCCAAGTTATTTAAACTGAAAAACCACCAAAAAACGTCGCAATTCTCGATGAAAACAGATGTGCGCGCTAGCCAGATCAATAGTGCATTCAATAACTGTGTGATGTTGTAGACTATGTATATCGTCCGTCGTAATGGCGACGTCATTTCAACCCGATGTGTCTGGTCTCTGTTAATGAGCTACTTTAGTGCCGACTTTAGACACTTTATTCTATGTGACACGATTCCAAGTGATTTTACTGACGATTTCAAAAAAATGTCATTTGATCTATCATTTTCAGTCAATAAAGTAATATTTTAGCAGCAGCGGTAAATAAAGTAGCGTTTTAACAACAAGGGTAGATAAAATACTTTAGTTATTCACAGTTTTGTTTAAATTAAAAGAATTACATGATTTTGCGATTTGTATTTAAGGAAACTTCAACTGTGCAATTAACGTTACCCGAAATGTCTATTTTGGAAGAATTTCATTTATTTTTTTTTGCTGTGATGAGATAGATGTGTTGGACTGATCTTCTGGGACTTCTTGTCATTTCTGGATTTTTCTAATATCTGCTATTAATATTTACACACGACGATAAAATTTTATTATCGACTACCGAAAATTAATTCACTCGTGATTTCATCAGTCGTGAATTAATAGTTTCCGCTCGTCGATAAAATAGAATTTTATCGTCCTGCATCAAAAATCATTATTTATTCATGGCACAAAATATGTACATTAGTTTATTTATTGACTTTGATTTATGACAATGTACTTAATGTGCCTAAACAGTGAAAATTTGGTCAATTTAGATGTAAGTATAACCTATGAACTTCAGTGTAAATTTTAGAAGTCGACACAATTGTGATATCAGACGTGGGCAGAATCGCCATGTGATGTCACCTGGTCCCGGAGGTCACATCGTTGCTTATGCACCGAGGGTTTACCAGTAAAATAAATAATAGGCGGGACAACGATTACATAACAACATATAATTAAATAAAGATAATAACAACGTTTAACAATAAAATACACTACATTATACTTATGAGGCATTAGTCTAGCAGGGACTCTAACTCACTGTCTCAGACTGTGACTCTGTGTGTCTGACTCTGTGTGTCTCTGTCTCGAGATCTAGTAGAATCTGATTATATATCCGAGCATGTCCTCCTTTAGCCTAGTGGCCTAGTTACAAGATCAAAAAGTGGTGAAAGATTGTAACATACCGAGGTCGTGTTTGTATTCAAACGAAACAAGACCGGGGTCGTACCTTGAAGGAGATGTGTTATCAATACATGACCCGGTTTGGTTACCGCACAATGATCACATAAACGTACTACAACTATAACGTCATGGATTTTAATGACGATATTGCATTGATTGGTGCGTTTTGCTATATAAATACATACATGTATTTATATATATAATATATATATATATATATATATATATATATATATATATATATATATATATATAATATATATATATATATATATTTTCATGGTTCAAAGTATTGATGCGTTTTGGACTGCTTCGGACTGCTACTGCCTTCATCGGCACACGATGTGAAAGCTCATCAATACCTTGAACCGGTTCACTATATACGCCAAACTTGCACGGTTCTTGGCTGGTAGATGTTGAGAGATATCTCTCTCATAAGCATTTGTCGTGCAAGCTTGATGTGTACGGTCCAAAGCAATAATGTGCTTCCACGTAGGGAACTGTTGAGACCTATGGCAGTCTGAAAGGTGTCCGTACGTTGATCGTTTCTCAATACAACATTGGTATGCATTGTGTATTTGTTTTGCATATGTATATTGAAACATGCTATTTCATATGTTTATAGTGTACTTATATAATTTATAAATATTCAAGTGCAAGTTTTATTCAATTTAGACTTCTTTTTTAGATGGCGAAGTAATCCCAAAAGGCGTTACTATTACCGCATTTACATTCGGCATACATAGAGATCCCATTACATATCCGGATCCTGAAAAATTTGACCCAGAACGATTCAATAAGGAAAATCAGGCCAATAGAAATCCTTTTGCATATGTGCCATTCAGTGCTGGTCCTAGAAATTGTATAGGTTAGTTAAATGTCTTTTTAATGAGAATTGTTATTATTTTATGTCAATATTTATGTTAATTTGTATTTATTGCATTAAAAAGTTAACATTTTATCAATCCGATAAAGCGATGCTAACCAGTTTTATAGAATATACACACAAATCAAATATTTCTGCTTAATAAATAAATACATATACAGATTTCTCTTTATATTAGGTTGAGTCATAATTAAATTCCGTTTTTTGTGAACAAATTATCATCTTAGCGTACATAGTCTTAATACAATAGCAGCAACGTATATATCGAGATTAAATAATCAATTTATCAGCTTTGGAATACAGGCATATTCCACACTTAATGTTGTCAAAATTTAAGCAAGGGAAAACTGCTAGAGACATCTAAAAATAAAAATATATGTAGTATGTATTAGGTGATGGAGCCACAATTGACCAGCAAATACGTAATGGGTTTGTCATATTTCTGAGGATATATCGTTGTAAAACGACTTTGTGGATGAAACTCTGAAATCGTTGGTTTAATGCAATCCACGCAAGTACAAGGACATTTTCAAAAAATTATTTATAACTTTATTACACACTATATGCCGTTATCTAGAAGAGACTAGGAAGTTCAGGAAATTGGTTGTTTGGGTTTCATAGTGAGAAGTCTTCTGTCACAACAGAGAAATGACAGGTTTCCCAAACACATCCTTAAAGGCTATAAAAAATTGGATATACATGAAATGATCAATGTAAAAGGCAAAGGATCGACGAGAATAAATTTCCACGAAAATCTTCGCCATCTTCTTCAAAATATTGCTTTGTGTGCGGTGGAATTATCTACTTGGATTTTTTAAACGAAACATTAACGCAGATTAGACGTCTATCAATTGCAATGCGTTCATGGACGTTTAACCGAAGAACTTTTAGAGATTAGACTGTTCTATTACACCCGCCATAGTCACCCGACTACGTATAATCTGATGATTACCTTTTCCAACCCTTGCAAAATACTTTGATGAGGAAGATTTCCTTATTTGATAATCAAGTTTGTCAATAATTTTTTTCAATCAAAACCAACGGAATTCTTCTCTATGCGTCAACAATCTGAGAAAGGACAACAACTAATTGCAAATATATCATAGATTAGGGTATTACTTGTTTTTTGATAAAAATGTTTTACTGAAAGGGAAATTATTTACGATTCAACCTGACAGATAAAGCAAATGTGAAAGACAATTTCTGATGAAATATTTTTTGCAGGACAAAGATTCGCAATGTTGGAAATGAAGACGACCTTGTCGAATATATTAAGAAATTTTGAAATTTTACCTGCCAAAAACTACAAACCCCAATTGGTTCCGAATGTAATATTGAAGTCTTTAAATGGTGTAGAAGTTTGCTTGAGAAAACGCAGATTTTAGTTTTTCTTTCTCAAAACCTAATCTAATTAATTATAATTATGTATTAAAAAAAGTATAAAACCCCTTACCACAATTAATACTAGTATTCTAAATACGTTTTTCGACAACCAAATTGTTATCCTCAGTAGGTAAAATTAAGGCGTCTACGTATTTAATTTAATTAAAATTAGATTACTTACCTCTCTTCAGAAATGAGACGCATGTGTTTGTTCTTACTTACTCACTTAACTCAGTGTATACATGAACGCCTTCATGTATACACTAAGTTTTAAAAAACTGAAATTAGGTTACTTACTAAATATCAATGTATATCGGCTCCTATCACGTACTTTTCGAAAAGAGTAGTGCGAGATAGAATTCGAAAAGGCACGTTGCTGGCACTGGATCTTTGTTCATGTTTCATGTGTTTTAATAATCGTATATGTCCAGCCCCCTCGAATTGCTTATATTTTTAATAGGTTTTAAACAATCTACTCTTTATGATCCGCTTTTAATATGTGACTGGCAACACTCAATTTTTCCGATCTTTTGAATTTAATATGTGATATATATTTTTTATATCGGGTTATTATTGAGAGTCTTGTTTGACCAATATATTTCAAATTACAATCGCGGCAGTTAATTTCACGTACACTCGTTTTCTGGTTCGTATCTAATTTATCTTTAGTATTAGTTAGGAGAGCTTCAATTTAGTTTTCGGGCCGAAAAACAATTTGGAGACTCAGTTCTTTAACAACCTTATTTAGTTTTTTCGTAATTTGATGGTATGGTAAACATAACATTTTTTTCTTACGATTTTGTTGAAGTATCAAACATGTGGAATCACGAATTGTTTTTTTTTTAATTAGTCTTTATAATTAATTTATGAATTATTTCCTTGACAAAACGGTATTGTATCTCACGATAATTTTAATGAAATCTAATTCTTTTTCGTATTTTTCTTTTCTTAACGGAAAGTTTAGCATCCGATTGACTAACAAATTTAAAGAAGCCGCCTTTTGTTAGAAACTATGGTTTGAATCCGCGGCTATTAATATTGGTTTCTTTCCGATAAATAACAATTTACATTTTTGATTTTATTCTTATTTATAATTACTAAGGTATCTAAGAATAGTATCCTATCATTGTTTTCCTTTTCCATCGTGAATTGAATAGTCGGAAATTTCAAATAAAGCTGTTTTACGAACATGTTCAATTCAGACTTCCGTGTTTCATAAATCGCGAAAATGGCATCTACGTACCTAATCCAAACTCTTCGAAAATATTTAACGTTATTTTTAAATTCTACTTCGATGTGACTTATAA
The DNA here is from genome assembly GCA_935421215.2 of Melolontha melolontha. Taxonomy (NCBI): domain Eukaryota; kingdom Metazoa; phylum Arthropoda; class Insecta; order Coleoptera; family Scarabaeidae; genus Melolontha; species Melolontha melolontha. The sequence continues at coordinate 156,951,530 of OW285237.1, read as the reverse complement.
ATAAACCGGCTATGGATAAAGATAGGCAATTACGAACATAAACAACATATGCGAAAGTAAAACCATGTATTTAAAAACAAAAATAACACATACTGCGTGGACAAAGGTACAGTGCCAGGTACGTGCCTTTTCGAATTCTTAGAAAAGTAGGAGATAAGAGTGTCAGAACGGGGGATTCGAAACTTTGCACGGAGTCGGGTAAAAGGATTAAATGTAAAGGAATCTCCGCACATCCCAAAATGTTGCTTAGAAAGCGGTGTATGTAACTCAAATATTTTATTTAATTTTAATAAAAGTAAATTATTTATATATACAGGCTGATTCATTTTCGGCCCTCACCATGGGGATCTCTCTTATTATTGGAGATAGAGTATAGGTTTAAATTTGGCAAAGTTGTTAAATTTTGTGTTTGTTATAAATCCGTAAAGAAAATAGACCTGTGACAAATGACCTTCGTTATTTTAAAAAAAAACGCTAAAACCCCATTTTCTTCTTTTACCTGTAGCACCGACATTTGGCCTTATAGAGAAAAAATAAAAACACATCCTTGTGGCCATTTCTAAACCTCTATTCAGAGGTGTACTCTAAATTTTTATACGACGGTTCGTTTCTTTCTGGCCTTCATCAACTATCTAATTTCTTATAGGCGCCATATTGGATTTAGACATCTTCAGAAAGAGTTTTTTTTTCTGATTTCAACAATGTACCACATGCTGACTATAGTTTTTGACATTAGGTTTTATTTGAAAGAATAAATTATACGATTAAATAAGGTAGCCTTTGGAATTTCAATCTGTCAAACATTTCATTTATTGTTCATTAATAATACAAAAATGTCATACACTAACGAAGAGAAACGAGATATGATTAAGTATTTTTTATTCTTCGAAACGAAATTCAACAGTAGCGAGTACAAGATAACAAAAACATTAATAAAAATACATAGAAAAGTAAACAATAATAATTACAGTAAATGTTCAATTATCTGGCCATCTTCGGTAATGCACAATTGGGCACGCCTTCTGGCATTTTGTACTGCCCTTTGTATAGTTCTTCTAGGAACTGCATCGAAGGCATTCTGAAGTCTGTCTCGTAATTCTTCAATGTTTTGTGGCGCATCTACTCTATAAATATTATTTTTAACATATCCCCATAAAAAAAAATCTAGCGGACTTAAATCAGGTGATCTCGCAGGCCATTCAACAACTCCCCTATTTCCAATCCAACGGTTTGCAAACTCTTGATTTAAGAAATTTCTAACAACAGCTGCATTGTGTGCTGGTGCGCCATCTTGTTGCCACCATAAATATTGTAATTGATTTAATGGGATATTGTCGTCAAGATAGTCAGATACGTATGTACGTAAAATGTTTAAATATCTTTCTCCATTTAAATGTTCTTCATACATAACTGGTTCTAAGAGACGATTTGCCAAAATACAAAATACAAAATACAAAATAAACATTTGGATATGTTTATTCCAAAACGATGTTGTGGTCTTCTAGCCCTGTTTTTTCGGGGATTTTGTACTACCCAATAGTGCTCCGTATTTCTTTGAACATTCCAGAATTTGTAAATTTTGTTTCATCTGACCAGATGAATTTGCTTAAAAAATTTTCGTCATTTTCTATTCTTCCCATTAACCAATTACAATATTCTAGCCTTCTCAAATTATCTCCAGGCAGTAAAGAGTGACTAACATTGATCCTGTATGGTTTAAACCTACTTTTATGTAAAGTTCTCCAAACTCTGGACTGGCACAAATTTAATTCTGACGCTACTTCGCGTGTAGAAATTGATGGATTATTATTTATCTATAAAAATACAAGATTAACATGAAATTTGAAAACACGCTTTTAATTTACCATTTGTAAAATATCTTGTCGATTTTCATTGAAATTCCTGTTGCCTTGACCATTACGCGGCTTAGTAAACGATCCATTCTCGACCAAATTTCTGTCGAGATCTAGAAAAATGGTATGATGAGGCTGTTGTCGTTCTGGATATAATTGTAGATATCTTGTACTCGCTACTGTTGAATTTCGGTTCGAAGAATAAAAAATACTTATCATATCTCGTTTCTCTTCGTTAGTGTATGACATTTTTGTATTATTAATGAACAATAAATGAAATGTTTGACAGATTGAAATTCCATGGCTACCTTATTTAATCTTATAATTTATTCTTTCAAATAAAACCTAATGTCAAAAACTTTAGTCAGCATGTGGTACATGGTTGAAATCAGAAAAAAACTCTTTCTGAAGATGTCTAAATCCAATATGGCGCCTATACGAAATTAGATAGTTGATGATGGCCAGAAAGAAACAAAACGTCGTATAAAAATTTAGAGTACACCACTGGATAAAGGTTTAGAAATGGCCACAAGGATGTGGTTCTATATTTTCTCTACAAGGCCAAATGTACAGGTAAAAGAAGAAAATGTGGTTTTCGGGGTTTTTTTTTTAAAAAACGAAGGTCATTTGTCATAGGTCTATTTTCTTTACGGATTTATAACAAACACAAAATTTAACAACTTTGCCAAATTTAAACCTATACTCTATCTCCAATAATAAGCGAGATCCCCATGGTGAGGGCCGAAAATGAATCAGCGTGTACACATATAAATAAAAATCTTTATTTTTCATTTAAGTATTATATGTTCATTTCACCTTGCATACGGTTACCCGTGGGCGTTATAACCGGGCGATATGGCTCATAACGCCCAGTAATTTATTCACAATTTTTAATGTTGTGTGAGTATAAATAAGGCCCGAGAAGAAAGGATATACATTTTACAGAAATAACAATTTGAATTTTTGAGAAAGTCTAAAGAAAGATGCAAAACTTTAGCATTATTTATTAAAATTAAGAGTATCTAAACATTGACAACTTGAAAACTTCAAAGTGTCAACAACTGTTATTTAAAATAAAATATACTGTCAACGACATGACAGTTGACAGAAATCTCGGAACATTTCCAAAGTTATTTGAATTTACCGCTTAAGAAATTAATTCTTCGTGAAAAATTAAATCTTGTATGAACCACTGACGTTATGGCAATTATATTGCCCTCAGTCGACATTCATCCCTCGGGCCAGAGGCCCTCGGGCTGAATTAACGTCGACCTCGGAGCAATAAAATACCCATAACGCCCTTGGTGCATAAATAACTATTATTTATACACAAAAAGGTGTTTACATTGAGATACATTCATTATCATCTTATTAAATTTTGTGAGAATAATAATGAAAAGCTAGTTTAACAAATTCTAGAGTGCTAATACTGCCACTCTGGTAATTCCAAACGTGCGGTTTTAAATACATTTTCCTTTTTTTCCGAACAGCATTCTGATACTTGTAGGGAGAGACACTGTTTCTTTCGTATACGTTGTTTAGGGATTTGTGCGGAGTTTTCTACTGCCTGTAAGAACAAACAAATGCTTAGTGTATACGTGGACGCCTTGTAAAATGTTTCCCAATTCTTTGTGCTAGCTTTACAGTGCCCCACGTTCAAAACTGTGATCACAATTTAGTTGTCGAAATACATATTTAGGAAACAAGTATTAATTATGGAAAGGCATTTTATACCCTTTTTAAATTTTTAGTTAACCACAGTTTCCAAAGAAAGAATTTTATTGTTATGTATGAATAAAATAATGTGTGTTTTCTTAATATACAATTAATATTTATATAGATTAGCTCAATGTTAATAGTAATTGATATTGTAATTTCATAAAAATGAATATATTTGTAATTTACAGGTTAAGCTCATTAAAAAAATTTGTTAGAGAATGAATTAGTAGTATTTACTTAAAAAGGGTGAAAAAATCCTTACCATACTAATATTAGTATACTTACTAGACATCAATGCATACACTGAATTTTTAAGGAATTTTAATTTAGGTGACCTACCCCTTTTCAAAAATGTCACACACTTTTACGCCCACTCGTTGCACCTAGTCTAGGAAGTCATACAAGCAGGAACCTGGAATTGGATCCTTATTTGCGTTGTAAACGATATTTTTGTTCTTAATAATAAAAACAATTTCCTAACATCTAGACCTCTTGGGCTGTTTATATTTTTAAAAGTATGTAGGGCAACGTTTGGTTTATCAAGGCCATAGTATTTAATATGCTATATATATATATATATATATATATATATATATATATATATATATATATTAAAAATAATAGATTTTTTATTGGTTTTAGCCACCTTTTATTGAATTTTGATGTTTTTACGACGTTTCGACTTTTATTAATTCAGTCTCTTTCAAGTAACGTTATTATTTGTTTGGTTTTCAAGGGTACGCATTCTGTGCAAACATGTGTTTTTATGGACATCCGAGACCCAATTTTTCTTAGGAACGACCGTACTTGTGCGGATATTGTAAGTGACTGAGTGACAAGTGACAAGTCACTTACAATATCCGCACAAGTACGGTCGTTCCTAAGAAAAATAGGGTCTCGGATGTCCATAAAAACACATGTTTGCACAGAATGCGTACCCTTGAAAACCAAACAAATAATAACGTTACTTGAAAAAGATTGAATTAATAAAAGTCGAAACGTCGTAAAAACATCAAAATTCAATAAAAGGTCGCTAAAACCAATAAAAAATCTATTATTTTTAATATTAAGACACGGCCAATAAAATAAATAAGAAAAATAAAATTCTTATAAACACTAAATATATATATATATATATATATATATATATATATATATATAACATTTGATAAATTATTGGAGTTTTTTTTTTTTTTTTTTTATATGAAATATTTACAAATATTAAATTAGAATGTATGTAATTGCAGAGTAAGTGGGGATGTAAACATTGCTGTCTACAAATTACAAAGCAAATCATACGAAATTAAAAAAAAAAAAAAGAAAAGCCGAAAAACTCCAATAATTTATCAAATGTTATATTTAATGAACGGCTATGAAATTATCTAAACACACATATATATATATATATATATATATATATATATATATATATATATATATATATATATATATATATATATTCCTTATAACGCGTTCCTATCAGGCGTTTCGTTTGACCAACATAATTAGCGTGGCAATTAATTTCATGTATACTAGATTACCAGCCGAAAAGCAACTTGGAGACTTTTCAGTATATCATAAGTTTCATAATTGAATGTCAATATTGAAAGGGCCGATTCTTCAGGTTATTTTAAGAAAAAAAGTTAATACCAACATCCGAGTCCGGAAATCCTCCCTTTCCGACATATAGTGTTAAGCTTAAGAAAAAAAGGTTTTTTTAATCCTAACATTCATATCACTTCAGGTATTTTTATGAAATTCGGTATATGCCTTTCTACAATAAACAATCATTTTCCGATTCACATTTTTTTTAAATTTTCTACCAGTGACGTTCGACAGAAATTTGGACTGTATTGTATATGTTTCAAAATATAATCAAAAATTATTAGTACGCCGCTACTTTCTCTTTAAATAAAAATTATTTTACTAATGGTGCTTCTTTTTGTAAAACAAGGCCTCTTGGTATTTTTCATAACTTTAACTCTTTTTCAGTAAAGAAGAATAATTATTGTTTCTATACTAAAAGCAGAATATTAATAGTAATCTATATTCGTTGTCGTTTTATTAATTTTGAAAGTTAAATTAATTTGCTGGTTAAAATATCTGTACAGTGTTATTTTGAAAAGAAAATGGTTAATTTTCCTAATCTCTAGTTGGCTGACATTCATTACATGCATGGTTTGGCTGATCGCAGTGTACCAGAGGCTAGACAAGAACGCTTTCCGGATAGAGTTACACCAGATAGACGAACATTTTCAAACGTACTAGGTTAACTAAAACAGATACGTTTAAGCTAAACGATAAATTAAAGGGTGCCCATCGTACTACAAGAACTCCAGAAATTGAAGAAGCAGTTTTAAATTCAATTCATGAAAATTCTGAACGTAACACTAGAAAAATTGGAAATAACTTGAATATCTCGCACATTCTAAGTTTGGAGAATTCTTCACGATTTTCCGTTATATCCGGAATTTGCATACTCAATGCAAGCCTTACTTCCCTGAGATTTTCGTTTGCGTACCAACTTCTGCCTATTATTTTTTGGAGAATATTGCACAAAATCTCATATTTTACTGTCAAATAATGTTCACAGGTGAAGCTAACTTCTCAAGAAACGCTATCAGAAATTACCACAATAATCATGTTTGGGCCGAAGAAAGCCTGCACGCATTTGTCGAATCTAACCATTAAAACAGCAATTTTCGATAAATGTCTGGGCTGGAATTGTTGAAAATTACTTAATTGGGCCTTTTTTTCTGCCAGAAAGGCTAAATGGTGATAACTATCGCCGGTTTCTAGAGGAATGCCAATATTGCTTGAAAAAGTGCCAATTTTATTAGAAATAGTATGTGGTTCTTGTATGACGATGTAGCAGCTCATTTCAGTCTTGAAGTAAGAGAACTTCTAAATCGTATATTTCATAACCGGTAGGTCGTGGTGGATCTCAACCATGGCCTCCGAGGTCCCTAAATTTAAATAGTTTGGACTTTTTCATATGGGGGTATCTTAAAACTTTGATTTACAACACTCCTGTTAACAGTGTACAAGAATTGAAGAATCGCATAAGAGCTTCCTGTGATGCAATAAGGAATACTGAAAGCATTTTTCAAAGAGTGAGCACGAATATGAGAAAAAGAGCTGAAGCATGTATCCTGGGAGGTGGAGGTCACTTTCAGCAATTCATTTAATTTTTGTTTTGTTTTACAAAATTGTTATCAATTTGCCAATTGAAATTGTTCACTAATTAGGTCAGAATTGGTTATTGCTTTTTTAATTATTTTTATAGTTTGACTTGTGTTCATACCATGCACCCTGCGTCATACAAAAACGAGTCAGGGAATCAAATTTGCTCCAAAATAAATAGAGAACGGATGCAATTTCCATCAAACGCAATCGGCAATTGGAATTGTGTATAACGTCGCTCAGTACATCCCGGCGTAATTCAATGAAGTATTTGTTTGACTTACTCGACCACCTGGTCTCCGGCGATAACAATGGACAACCCAGCTATTGTATTCGGAGAATATAGTGTTTTCAGTGGTGTCGTGTACGTAGATAAAATAAATAAGTTTATCGTATTTCGTAAGAGAAGTAGCACGTACATTCCTTTTCTTTTCATTTAAGCAACATCTTCCAATTATTTTCACGTAAGGGTGCATAAAATTTCGTTATTTAATTTCGTTTATTTGGATCTAGAATATTCTTACTTTTTCAGACAATGGAAGAGCGTCGAGAATGGCATCGTGAAACAATGGCGAGTTGGATTGAGGGCCATACTGATTGTATGTACATTGCCAGTGATTCCGAAATGTATTGTGAAGTGTGTGAAACGTTATTGAAAAATTGCAATAAATCAACCGTAAAACGTCACGTAGGATCGTTAAAGCACGAAAAAAAATTGAACCCGTTGGAATCTCACAATTTTAACGAAGAACTCTGTGAAAGTTTTATTGCAGCTAATATTCCATTATTTAAATTGAACAATCGAATTTTGAAGACATTTCTGAAAAAATATACTGGTCGAAATGTTCCTGATGAATCAACTTTACGAAAATATTATGTTTCTAGGTGCTATACGAGAACAGTAGAACGCATTAGAAGCCATCTTTTAAATCAATACATATGGATAAGCGCCGACGAAACGGTGGATATATTAGGACGCTGTGTGGTAAATATTGTAGCTGGTGTACTACATCCAACTATTCCCTATAACTCATATGTAAAAGCAACAAGTGTTATAAATAGAGTTGATGCGGAAACAGTTGGTGAAACCATTAAGGAGAATATGCAAAAAATTCTTCATTCGGACGCTACGTACAAAGAAAAAATACTTTTATTTGTCAGTGATAGTGCTGCGTATATGTTAAAAACAGGCAGACTATTGAAGAAAACATATCCTAATATGCTGCATATTACTTGTGTAGCACATGCTCTCCACAGAATCTGTGAATATATCAGAGACACTTTTCCGGAAGTTGATAGACTTGTATCAGCTTTCAAAAAACTTTTCAGAAAAGCACCATTGAGAGTAGCTGTTTTCAGGGAAAAATTTCCATCTCTGTCACTGCCTCCCACTCCAGTAATAACTAGATGGGGAACATGGCTGGAAGCTACTAGTTATTATGCTGAGAATTTTGTTAGTCTAAAACATTTCGTAACACTGCTAAAGGAGGATGCTAGAAGTATTGGTGACTGCAAGGAGCTCACACAAATCCCAAATTTAAAAAATCAGTTGTACTTTCTTCACGAACACTTTGGAAAATTGCCAAAACTAATCACTTATTTTGAAAATCGAAATCTCAAATTAAATGACGGATTAACCACATTAGATGTGGCTGTTAATAATTTGAAAAGTGTTCCAAGTGACTTCGGATGTTGCCTTCAGCAAAAGTTTGAAGCAATTCTTAATAGAAATCCAGATTTAATTACATTGCAGCAATTATGTATGGAGACAATTCCTCAAAATCTAACGACTAAATATGAAGAAATAAAAGAATATTTTCAGTATGCACCTATAACCAGTTGCGATGTAGAAAGGACGTTTTCTATTTATAAGGATGTACTTAATTCAAAGAGAACAAAATTGACAGAAGAAAACCTTGAGAAACTATTGCTAGTCAATATTAATACTCCTTTACTCAACGTGAACGACAAAATGAACAAATAAAAATGTTCCAATTACAGAAATAAAATTAAAAACTTTAAAAATACAACTTTTCAACAAATACATATGTATTTCGTAATATTATAGATCACCACCCGTTTGTTTTCCAATTATATAAAGAAAATTAATTAATAAATATGTATTTCGTAATTTTAGATAAATAGATCACCACCCGTGTGTTTTCCAATTATATAAATAAAATTAAAAACTTTATAAATACAACTTTTCAACAAATAAATATGTATTTCGTAATTTTATAGATCACCACCCGTTCGTTTTCCAATTATATAAATAAAATTAAATATTTTAGAAATACAGCCTTTCGCCAGTCAGCTTGGCTTTGCGTCATGTGGTAAGCGTGTCCGTTCTCTAAAAATAAATGAGCATTTCTAAAATAATTTTTATTTCAAGAAAATGCAATGGCGTACCATGACGACTTTTTTCCTAGAATCTTAACACTCCGTATCTCGGAAAGGGAGTATTTTCGGATTCATGTTTATATTAATTTTTTTCTTAAAATAACCCTAAGAATCGCCCTTTTTAAAATTGACATTCAATTAAGAAACAACCTGTATGTTTAAGCGAATTTGTTATTATTCTGGATGTAGTACGCAATATTATTTAAAACAGAATTCAATGTTCTAAAATTGTGGAATTCTGATGCAACTTTTAGCCATTAATACCTTCAATAATGGAAAAATAATTTGGTTTGCTTCCGTTTACATTATTTTGACCTATATGTAATTAGTACTTAAATTTAAAAGTAAAATCTAAATTCGATAGAAAGTTCGTATTAATTTGGCCTGACTGTTCGGTATGTTTTCGAAATAGGGGTTTATGAACAGTCCAATACAAAAGAGAAACTTTCTCTTGACACTATATGTATAAAATGTCGCAAATCTTACGAATTTGTTTTAACATTTTCAACTTGATTTATTTATGAACAATAATTTAAAAGGGTATTAAAAAATTCTTGATGTAAGAAATATAATCCTTACATAATACCTTTCTCGGTGAATTTAATATTGCTAATTGCGATGCCTAACGTAGTGACCTTTCGTCATACATTTTTGGACTTAATTTACACAATTCACTTATGAATAATATGCAAGTATTCTTTGTGTAAATCCAACAACGACTAATTAAAATTAAATAAAATAGCGCATGACCAGGTAAATGTTATCCCTGTAGTATTCCAGATATGTGAAATATTTTTTTAGAACATAGTTGTTTTTGATTACATCATCCTATAACTAATTAAATTACTATAATTTTTGAAGAAGAAAATACCATACACTTTATCCCATAGGTTTTCATTGATTGAATGAAACAATAAGAAAAAACTCGCTACTAATTCGCTGCACCAAAATTTAAAATTCATCTTTAACCTTACTACAGAAGTTTTTATTTATTTATTTATTTACCCCAAATATAACCAGCCAAGGTTACTTGAAAGAATGCATCTGCACATGTGAAGGAGAACGAGTGCAGACGAATTGTATTTTCTTGTTAAAGCAGTTTCAGTTAATTAAAAGAGATTTATAAAAATATTGCAAACAATAAAGTAACAGACACATTCAACGAACAAGTCATAGTGCCAGTTATATGTACAAATTCAATGTTTTAACTTCACTTTTTTATTCGTTAATAAACGAGTGCAGACGAATTGTATTTTCTTGTTAAAGCAGTTTCAGTTAATTAAAAGAGATTTATAAAAATATTGCAAACAATAAAGTAACAGACACATTCAACGAACAAGTCATAGTGCCAGTTATATGTACAAATTCAATGTTTTAACTTGACTTTTTTATTCGTTAATAACACTTTATGACAGTGTGTGATTTCAGAATGTTGGAATATATATTGGAAGCTATTTTACTCCTTTTAGGCTCTTGGCTTCTTTATTGGTATTATAAAGTACAGCATTTTGAAAACTATTTAAAATTTATACCAGGTCCTACTCCTTTACCTTTAGTTGGAAATGCTTGGGAATTTTCTTCGTCCAAAGGTAAGGCTAACAAATAATAATATTAACTAATTTGTTTAGGTGAATATGCTTAATTTACATTGTTAAAAAATGGATACAAATAGCGAAATATAATAATATTCGAATTTTCTCACGCATTATTGATCAAAGAAGTTTATCACTGTATAATTTTACAATTCGTCTCATTTTCACTGAATGTTGGCTACTATTTTTTGTTCTTATGAAAAGAAGTTTGTTCTTAAGTATGTTAATACAATATATGATCAGTATGATCACAAACAAATGTTTCCTTTATAATGTTTTCAACTTGCTTGCAAGAAATACTAGTTAGAGTATCTAATATCCAAATATGCTTTAAAACTATTTATTTCTACCAATAAATGTGAAACTTACTTTCAGTTCAAATTCCAGTCTTGATGAAATATCTAGAAAAATTTAATGGAAACTTTAAAATCTACATAGGAGCACAACCCTACATCGTTCTCACTGAAACAAAAGATTTGGAATTTTTATTAACTTCATCTACAATTTTGAAAAAAGCAGATGCATATCGTTTTCTGCACAACTGGTTGAATAGTGGTTTGTTAACTGGTTCGGGTAAGTGACTCAGTTAATTGTTTATACAATAAATATGTATAGAATGTTGACTTGTATAAAGAACAAAAAAACTTAGTACCCTAAGATCGATCGCGCTCTAAAATTCGTTCCTCGACAGGTCATATTTTCCATTTCTAAATTCAGTATGATATGTTGCTCCAGTGTCGATTGTAAAGCGACATATTTCGTTAGATGTTGTACTACCCACCCTCAAACTTTGAACTTTGAAATAATGATATAACCGTATTCGGGTATGATGGGAGTCTAACTGATACTAACTGATTCCCGTTTTTCCCCATCCTCTTCACACTCAACCAAATTGCAACCTAGGAGTCGACATCGATTTTTTAAATGGCAGGACTATTCGCACTTCCAAAATACGGGCTTTCATCTGTTTTTGAAACTATTCCCGCTGAATAGAAGGTCATCAAATCATTCTTATTTCAAAACTTGGTAAATCTACAGACAACGTCATGTCTTAAAGATCCATCAGCCTACTACCTATTCGATTAAATTTATTTGAGAAGCTCCTGTTGCAAAAAATTAAACCTATACTGAAAGGGCACCAGATTACCCCTAAACAGCAATTTCGCTTTAGACCACAACATGCAACTATCAAAAAAAGTCAGCCAAGACCTTGAAAACAAATCGTATTACCCCGCAGCATTTTTAGACATATTACAGGCCTTCGATAAAGTTTGGCACACTGACCTTCTTTACAAAATAACTACTTCCGTATTTTCCAGTCCTACTTACATAACTGTCACTTCCTAGTTCGTCATGCTGACGTGATGCTGGTATTCACGCTATAAAATCTGGAGTTTCACAAGGTAGCGTGTTCGGACCTTGTACTTACTATATTCTGTCCATCTGCCAACGACTCTTGACGTCACTATTGCTACATATGTAGAAGACACAGCCATCCTTGTCCCACACATCGATCCTGTTATTGCTTGGCTATTATTGCATACAAGTCTGAACTCTGTTCTAGTAGCATCTATCAGCGGAAGAGGTTACAGTCCTGTAGTCTATCTAAATAACTACCCTCTACCACAAAAGGAAGGCGCAAAATACCTAGGAATGTAATTTAAATATTTTAATCAACACGTCACTTGATAGAAAAACGGAAACAAGGATCTAACATAGAGAAAACATATATTCTCAAAGAGAAAGCACCTAGGCCTTAAACTTGGTATATTATAACTAAAGACGGCAGACTATGTGCCCCAGCAGTGGCGTTGCGTGGAGAGTTTATCAGAATAACAGTGCGCTTACTTAAAAATAAATATATCGAATCCCTATACAAAACGTTAAGAAAAAACATAAATAACTTACCCAACATGTTTACATTGTTGCCAAAAAATGCGGATGTGCGCGATGAAAAAACTCTACCATAATATATGTTTCTGTATTAGTCTCGGAAAGGTTCGTACGTAGCGACGTATATATATGTTTATATACAGAGAAGAATTGTTCGACGTTGAGAGATGTTATATTTTCATAGTTAAAGCGCTCTTTGTATCTGTACAACGGATCTTCAGTATTGGTAAAAAGTTGCCCTAATTTTGTAAAATCTACATTTTTATCTAATACACTGTTAAATTTTTCACGGACACAATCACTTTTTTCATCTTCAAGGATATGCAGCACTAGTTTTACGTGGTCAATAATTGCTAATGAGTCCGATAAGGACAGCGCAGTGTTCTGTAAATTTTTTATTGCATCCAGTATTGAAACGTAACTGTCGTAAATAATTTTTAAATTTGCTGCAACTTGAGGATTGTTAAATTGAACCTGGCTGAGCCGTATTGCAGCTGCTTCTTTGGCATCTAGTTGTAAAATCACTGATTTAATTTTTTCAAAATGTTTATAATAATAAAATGCTGCTTCTAACCAAGTACCCCATCGTATAATAATTGGTTGCGGCGGCTCGAGTATATCAGAACACAGCGAATGAAATAGCCGAATCCGTTTCGGAAATTTAAGAAAAACCGCTTTCGTTTGTCCTATCAGTTGATCCACATCAGGATAAGTTGTACGTATAGTGTTTGTTACAAGGTGTAAAGCGTGAAGCAAACATGTGACATGCAGCAGGTTTGGTTGAATCGTTTTGAGTAAGTTTGCCGTGGAATACATAACCTTGGCAGCATCGGTAACTAGCATTAACACTTGCTTCGGTAAAATCTCAAATTTGTGTAGTGTTTCTATTAATACATTATATATCGCTCTGGCAGTACACCCTTGCATTCGTTTACAGGTTAGTAAATAAGGAGGAGAAGGTCCTTGCGGAGTCAGCGTCCGTACTAGAATGGCTAGGATGGACTGTTTTTTAATATCTGTAGTTTCGTCTATTGTTAACCACAGGAATTTTTTTTTACCGTATTTTTCGTACAATTTACAATTCTCTCACGCACTGACGGTACGTAATTCCGTAGCGTACTTCTTGCTGGTAATTTCCACGTAGGATTGTATTTCTTCCAAAACTGACGAAACATTGGGTGTTCCACTTTCTGCATTGGTATATTGGTCGCAATTAACATCATTGTTAAATCACACACAAATTTATTATATGATCTGCGTCCACTATTATTCGATTTATGTTTATTCGATTTATGTTTGTCACTATTTATATGTCTTTGGGACTGACTTGCTTTCCAAGTTAATAAAGTTGTTTCACAAACTAAACATTTCACTACGGTACCGTCATATATTAAATCGGGAAACCGATGTAAAAATTTCTTTACTACGTCAGCATGCAACCGAGTCGATGCATTGTTTCTACGCACTCCCGACATTTTCAACACGATTGTGTTAACAATGTATCGCTTACAACGTCTCAACGGCAACTGAATTGATCGTCGTACGCCTCTACCCGATCCCTCCACATCACGCTACTGTTCGGGCACATAGTCTGCCGTCATAAATTATAATAGAACGCGAAATTGGCTGCCGCTTGGGATGTATAGTATTAAAAGGGTTACATACTTCCTTATGAGTTCTTGTTCTATCACCAAAATCGATCATCATTAATATTTGTATTCTTTTCTCTTTCATTTAATTCAATCATTATTGACAAACAACAATTATTTATTGACAATTTTAAATGTCACAAACTACTGGACCTTGTGATAAAATGTAATTATTTCGTATTCATGTTAACTTTTGTTCACCACAACAAAAGATGATACAAAATAAATTGTACTGACTTTCCTTTGCATGTAAATCTCAACCTAAATAGACGTCAAATGTTATAGTTTGTTGAAATCGTGTTATCGAGGACAATCCTAAAATGTTAAACATTCATGTAAATATGCTTTCTACATATTACGACGCTAATTTATTCGAATTTTTTATAGAAAAAAAAATTCACCCTTAAGTAGGGTTCGAACCCACGTGCATGGCTTGCCGGACCATCTCTCTAGACCACTAAGCTATTAAAGGCAGTGTGTGAGAATTTTTTGCTATAAAAAATTCAAATAAATTAGCTTCGTAATAGGTAGAAAGCATATTTACATTTACATTACTTCACGAAAAATGCAACAAATTTGCAGACGGCCTACTACGGGCAAGATATATATCATCTGTTTCCTTGATGTAACTCAAGGCATTCCCAGAAAGATTCGGACTCACTCCCTTTAATAGATTAGTGGTCTAGAGCGATGGTCCGGCAAGCCATGCACGTGTGTTCAAATCCCAGTTCAGTTCGAATTTTTTCTTTAAAAAAAATTTCGAATAAATTAGCGTCGTAATATATAGAAAGCATATTTACATTTACATTACTTCGCGAAAATGCAACAAATTTGTAAAACATTCAATTTAAAAAAGTATAACTTTAGTACGCTAATTTTTTTTAATACTCTGTATATTTAGAAAATATTTCAAATGATGGCTCTTCGTCCTTAATTTTCGTGTCTAAAATTTTATTATATCTTTTCCAATCTAACAGATATTTACATGGTTCCACACACTTTCTAAATCATCCCACGCTGTTGTTTCGCTTACTTCAAAAACTCGAAGTTGCTAGCAACTTTCGAAGATTTTTTAGAAAGTTATATGACGCTCTTGTCTGATTCGATTGTTCAAACATCGAATTAACAGAAACAATTATCACAATTTATTAATTTCTGATAAACTATTAACAATGTCAAAGCACTAGTTGCTTACATCTTTAACGTTGATCTCTGTGGGTGCATACCAAACTGACCTACGTTCACTGTTGTTTATATTAGCCAATCGAATCTAGAATTGTTTTTTCCGAAATAGATACTCTCAAAGCTTCTCTCTTTCTGGTGTCTTCTCGTACAACGTCAGCATATACAGTACCTGCTAAAATTTTCGCCACAATTTTATGCGCCGATAGTAGGTATACGTTTCAACAGTTGAACAAATACAAAAATACCCCAAAGACTGGCTTTAATTCACAAACTGGTGTGGTACACATTTAATTTTAAATTATTTGTTTTCTCCAAAGAAAACAGTATAAACAGCGAATAGGTATTGCAAATATATTTAACAAATACACGATGAATCAAAAATATAGTGTCCGCCTCTCATAAACAGGTAGTGGTCTATTTCATTACGGGGTAATGCAAAACCTCGCACATTGCAATTCTACAACCTCTAGTTGTACGATATTACAGTAAACTTATCTAGGCAGATTATCATATTTCTAAGCACCTAGACGTTTTCTTAAAGGGGAATTAATTGCTTAATAAAGAAAATCTTAAAGGTACTAAGATCTTCATTAACTCCAAAGATAAATACTTTACTAAACTTATGTCTTTATTGATCCTTAGATCCTTAGTTCAAGTAGATAGAAATTATTATGGTTAATCGAATCTGATATTTCATGTGCACCAACATAATAAAATAGGGATTTTTATCTATAGACATATGAATTTAAAATTATTGTTTTATATTTAGGAAGTTTGTATTCTAGTTTCTTTTGTAATTAGTAAGAGTAGACTTTATCAACAAAACTTTTAGGAAACAAATGGAAGAAGCATCGCAAAATTATCACACCGACCTTTCATTTTAAAATATTGGAGGAATTTGTAGATGTTTTCAACTCTGCCAGTGATATTCTTGTTAAGAAATTGAATAAAGTATCGAATAAAACATGCGTAGATATCTATTCATTTGTAAATCTGTGTACTTTGGATATTATTTGTGGTAATTTTGAATTTTACAAACATTTTTTGCATAACGAAGCTGAACATTTTTAGAGACCGCAATGGGAACATGTGTTAATGCTCAAGATGATTTCGATTCAGAATACGTAAAATCCGTTCACACATTGTCGAAAGTACTCACGAAACGTGGATTTTCACCATTTCTATCAATTGATTTTTTGTACCGTTTCACTAAAACTTATCAAGAGGAACAACACGCACTCAAGGTGGTACATAATTATTCCAAATCTGTAATAACCAGAAGAAAAGCTGAGCTTTTAAAGACTCAAAATAATCAAACAATTGATACGACGGGTAGACAAAAGAAGAAAGCCTTTCTAGATTTGTTACTCGAATATTCATCCGCAGATCCTAGTTTTACAAACGAAGACATATGCCAGGAAGTGGATACATTTATATTTGCGGTAAACTTGCGTTACTGAATGTAATCTTTAAAATCTAATAGTTATTTAAAAAAATAATGATTTTGAAGGCGAGAATATGAACTTGAAACATTAAATCGATGTTCATGTTTTAATTAACGTGATATCGTGCGTTAAAAAAAACTGCCTCAGGGTTGGCCAATTATGTTGGTTCAAGTATGTCTTAACGCAATTACAAAATTTTACTCTTGTCAAGTAGCTGTCGTCACTTTTACTTATACGTGTCAAAAATTAGAAAAGAATTATCTAAATTAAAACGTAAGTTTGATTTTTAATTTCAATTAACGCAATGATTTTAACGAATACAATTAAGGCAACTTTCAAATAAGTGCTGCAGAAAAGGTTATATGAAACATTATGAAGGTTTAAGACAATATTATGGGATCTAATCACCATTTCCTTCTTTAAAATAGTGGATAGTTCTTACTATTTTAAGCTAAATTATTGAACACTTTGCAAATGTACAGTTTGGTTGCAACTTACGTTCACAGGTTTAACATTCGAAATATTAGAAAACAGTTAAACGATATCTATAGTGTTGTAAATCATCAAGTATGAAGGCCGTTTTTTCAAGCTCTGATAGGCCATAAAGAAAAGACAATTGCGTATAAAAATTATTTTATTATTAAAAGTTATGTACTTATGGTTAAGTTTCGACGTAATCACCTGGAAGATTGCTACCTACCGCGCACATGCGCGGATCTGGCGAAATGTAGATGGTCAGTTAGTCAAAATCGGTAGTCGTAACGCACAATTTAAGGGAGCCTCTATTTATCATGTATGGCCTTAGTCAGTGGAGACTGGTGTGGATTGACTAAAACAGATGATAGGTAGCGCGATTTAGTTTTACTTATGGAGGCCCGAAACAGAAAACTAAGAAAAGGGTTAGCGCGTTCGTAGGCGCATGCGTTTACAGACTAATTAAAATGTACCGAAACGACGAGCTAAAATACAAAATAAAGAAATTACTCGACACGGTAATGAACTTTTATCTTAAAAATTTTCTCACTGTGCCCTAGACGAATCCTCAAACTGCGGTAATTTCAAAAAAAACTTAGGGCAGAGATGAATTATATTTCCATTATCGGAGCACACCAAGATATATATAACTTTACTCACTAGTCGTTCAGGCAGAAGTCCTTCTCTCCTACGTCTAACAGCAGGCTCTCTTGAAATCGCCCTGCCCTCGCGAAGAGCGGCCATATCGAAAATCTAAAAGAATATAATCGTACTAAATATTTAAGTGTACAATTTAAATACAGGCCGGTCTAATTTAATCCTCGCTAAACTTTAAAACAAAGGAAAAATAAACTGTAACAAGTCTGAGGTGGCATTTGTCGTACCTGTGGACTAGCTTCCCAATACTCTCTTCATAAAATGTTGCCGCCATTAATGAATTAAATTGAGACTTGACGTTGTCTTGAAGCTGCTCGTCAGTTAGGAAGCGCTGCCCTCCTAGCTACTTCTTCAGTTCAGAGAAAACATGGAAGTCACTCGGCGCAAGATCGGGACTGTTTGCCGGCGATCGAAAATATCCCATTTAAATTGTTCAAGGAGCCGTTGGGTTAGAGCGGCAGTGCGAGTCACAAGCGTTGTCGTGGATCAGAACAATTCCAGAAGTCAGCATGCCCTTTTTTTGTTTTGAATCGCTCTCCGCAGTCGTTGAAAAGTCTTGGAGTAAACAGCTGGAGTACGATTAGTCCAACTGTTTACTACAAGACTCCTCGGCTGCATGAACTCCACAAGCAACACACCTTTTTGTTCTAGAAACACGGTAGCCATAACATCGCGGTTGTTGAAGGTTTGCTTGAACTTTCTTGGTTTATTTGGTAAGTTTGTGTGCATCCCTTGTTGCGATTGTTGTTTTGCTTGTTTTGTTTCGGGTATATCACACCGAACCCAGGTGTCAGCTCCTGTCACAATTTATTTTAAAAATCTTCTCCTTCAACATCATAATGAGTAAGGAACGTCAACGCTGAATCCATTCGGCGAGTTTTGTGATTGTCATTCGACATCTTTGAAACCCAACGAGCACAAAGTCTTTTGTAGCCTAAATGTTCTGTTACAATAGGGTACCGAGATGCCCTCTAAACTCCCAGAAATTTCATAGACAAATTATTTACGTGAACCCCCAGTTTTTTGAAAACGCTTCGTCGAGTCGTTGAATAAGGGCGTCTGTAGCGACAGACATTTCTGCTGCACTATTCTCTTCTGCTCACAGGAAATGAACAATATTTCGCGGCGAGAGAATCAATTGAAGCAGACTTGTCTATATGGTTGCAGTTCAACCCAGAATGACGCCAAGGACTCGGGAGTGACAGAGAGTGTGGTTGTGAAGATGCGCAGTCGCGCACTAATACACCGACTACCTACCACTCGTCTAACGTTTACGCTGTGCAATCGCAGGTTGAAAAAAACCGCCCTCGTATTGCATAAAGAAAAAGACATTTTCTGACTCTACATTGCATATTATTAAATACATTTTCTGAAATATGTAGATTATTATTAAGTTCCAAGTTTTACCTTCCAAAAATATGGGTCCTTTTATCTGTCTTCTAGAAGTAGCTGCCCAAACTTTTTGAGAATGTAATGATGATTCAATAGAAATCTGAGGATTTTCATCAAACCGCACACACATGTGTGAAACCATAATTTATTTCAGAAAAAATTTCTCTATAAAATCTCATCATTGTTCAATATTTTGGATCATTTAAATCATTAAATCATTCACAATAATGGAGCCTTTGAGGCAGATTAATTAACAGCAGTTCATGAACGGATGCTATTTTACACAATATCTTTATTTTAAGAAGAGCAAATTTTTTCAAGTTTCAATTAATGTTCGAAGTAAATCAAGGAGGTAAAATAGAATAACAAAAATTAGATACGCGAATAACAGCTAAACGCAGTAACACGGCGAACGGACGATTTGTTGAATTAAGTTCTGACATACAGTTTGGCTTTACAACTAACTAGAGGCAGTTTATTTTTTTGAAAGCACAATATATGTTCGTAATTAAAATATTATTCAATTTCATTTTATAGGTTGTATTTGACCTAATGCATGTAAAATATTTCGATATTATTTAAATAAAATATACAAATGGAACTATAAAAGTTTTGCAATAAGGGGCAAGCAATAATTCCACGCTGCGACAACTTCAATGTGGTCTGAGCTTAATAGCAATAAAGCTTACACTGTAGCCGCTGATTAATTTAATATTGAACAGGGTTTGGAGGAAATGGTTTATGTGCTAGAAGATGATTGTTCATATGGCTCGGCGTTCCTGCATCGGCAACTCATGCCATTCTACACAAACATGAGAGAGGTTTGTTCCTTTTGGATATCTCAAGCTGACGAACAAATAACACGACATGCTCCTTGGAACTGAGAGAGAAAACATCTCGTTATGTTAACAGCATTTTGAGTAGAAGAAATCTACCTTACTATAACTATTACCTGCCCACTGAAATATGAGTAGTTGAGGGCGTGGTGCTGGCAACACAACAGACAGTAACCGCGAAGTGGTATGCCGAGGAGTGCCTACCTAGAGTTTTTGATTCTAAAATATTATTCTTGCTCGAAAGCACTCCCACACTTCAACGTGCGTACCGAGTACTTAGCAGGAATCGGACTGAAGGGACGGAAAATTCACCCTGCAGTCCAGATCCCGCTCCATGCGACTTCAAGCTGTTTCCCAACAGGCTGAAAGGAAAGTTTTTCAATAATAACAATATTCTTAAAGCGAAGGATCACGAGTGCCCAGCTTTCAAAAGAAACGTGGAAGAGTGGTTCGATGATAATGTTTACCAAGAATGAATAAGTTCATAAGTTGGAATTATTTTAAAAGATTGCGAAAATTAAAGTCCTATTGCAAAATTCTTATAATTCCCTTTATAATATTAGCATGTGGTGTATGAATATTTGAAAGTTTAATTCCAATTTTTGTATATTTAGGGACACGATACTACCGGCACCTCGATATCATTTGCGTTATTTTCTTTAGCTAACAATCCAGAAGTACAGGTGAGTTATTTTTGGTTTTCCAAGATAAAAAAATCCTACCAATATTAATATATGCAATGTAAAATAATTTTAAATAATATTTTTTTATGAAGTATCAGAATTACTTTTCTGAAACATATTTTCTACAGAAATATATAAAATTGATTTATAACTCCCAATTATGCAAATTTTACCATCAAATCTAGGATATAAGAAATAGATTGTTCTGAGTAATGTTGACTCATAATTGTGAAAAATAAATCATTAGTTATCAAATGATTAGATTGAGTTCTATGATCTATCATTTATGTTATATTTTTGAGTATTTTAATTAATTTTATTTGTTATTCATTTGTAAACATCAATTTATCAAAACACCGTATTAATTATGAAACTTTATTTTCACTAGTTACTGACTAAACCTTTTCAAGCTACCTGTCGGTATTACAAATTAATACCATTATTTACATTAGATAATTATGTCTTATTTGTATCATAGATGTTAAAAATCATAGTACAATTGTTATTTCTGGTAATACATAACTTGTATAATGAATTAGTTGACACTGAACCATCTGCTGGTACAGTAGATGCTGAAGTAAGCGACAACGGCATAGCATTTGTAGACTCATTACTATGAAATAATTTTCTCCGGAATTTCGATTTTGTTATTGATGGAATGATCGACATAACTTATGACAATTTTACTAGATTTCCATCCATCTGCGCGTTTTAGTGCTCAATTATATCCACCCGCATCCACAACCATAGTTGCCCTAGTTTGGCGAAAAGAATGACCGCATGACCGGTATATAACTCTGGCTCTTTTAAACTTAAATATTTCGCAATTTGCTTTGGTACAGCTCCAATAGTGTGCTGACCAGCATTAATGGAAACACATTTAAATTTCTGTTCTAGAGGCGAAATATTTACGTATTTTCTGTACAATATACAAGACTCAAAGCAGCAGCCATCATCGGTTATAGTAAATGTTCTTGTTAAATTTTTTGGTTGTCTCAATGCCATAATAACGTATTTGCCCATATTTTCGATGTCACTCATAGTCAGACAAAGAAGTTCATCGTATCTACAACAATAAAAATTCACAAATATTGTTTTAACTTTCGCAAGCAAACAATAGTGATCAGGAGCTTCCAACAAAAAGCGTTCAACCTCAGTTTTATTAAAACTTTGGCCTTTTTGAAATATAACGCTCATTCCTACATTTGAGAAATGCCTTTTGAAATCTACAAATGTCAAATAAACACCACATTTTTCCATATAATTTTCAATTCAAACTTGTTTTCTAAACAACTTATCGCATAGATAATTTTGCCCTAATGTATTAGGACTTGAATCTAGCAGATAGTTGACTCATATAAACCAACAGAACATCTCTTACCACAATCACTTCTTTTTTCTCGGACAGTTTTTAAAGTCGTTATATTCACGTTCGTACCTTGAAGATGATTTTTCTGGCAATAAACTAGAAAATACGCCTTAATAATTTCTTCGGGTACATTTATTTTCACCAATAAACAATGAAATAAACAACATACGTAGCCACTGCAATTATTCCAAAGATTCCAAATTATTGAGAATTTTATTGTAATGGAAATTTAAATATGTATCTAATATATTTTCATTTATCTACAAATGTATAACAAATAATGTATATAACATAATACAGATGTATAACATAAGGTAACAGGATTCACTAGCTCCAGAAGGTCACAGGCTCGCCTAACGACTCGCCAGTTATGTCGTTCTGTCTGCTAGTAAAAACCCTTTTACCATGCTAGTAATGTTATTTACTATTTCTAAACTTTTCAAAGTAGAGTTTATATATCATATATACCAGGGAGGATTTTCATATTATCTACATAGCCTTAAAAAAATAAGTGGCAATAGCAAGCTTTTTCTATCAAATACTTGTCCAAATCCAGAGGATTTTGATGTATTTACAGAACTTTATTTAACCAGAAATGGGTGAAATTCAATTAGCAAATAGAAGCGTGATAAAATGAAATAATGAAATGGACCCAAAAATATTCATCACAGTATTTTTTAAATTTATAATTTCGTCTGGCACTTCGAATGCCGCATTAAATAAGGTGTATATTCTATTACTTTTCCAAGGTTGCGTGATGGGTAGCTACTGCCAGGAAGTATCCCGGTAGTTTGCGTCTGCTAATAAGTTGCGTTTAGTCGGCACAATGAGTTCCTTACAGTAGGGTGACGTCCACTGAATGATTACACAGGTCTACAAAATTAAACTTTTTGACACATGTTTTTATTTTGAAAACTGATTTTATATAATTTTGATAGGCTGATTTCAAAAATTCTATTCATTTATTTGTATCACGTAAGGTTTTTTTTGCAAATATTAAATGAAAAAAAAACGATATTTCTAAAAAAATTTATTTGTTTATTGAGTAAAAAGGTGGAATACAAGTTAAAAAAGTGGAAAAAAATAGTTTACTCAGTCTTTTTTAAGTGAAATCTTTGTCTTTTTGCCAGAAAGCTGCGTTGTCCGGACATTCGGTTGTATATTTTTAAGGGCATATGCCGTTTTAACATCCAGCAGTAGTCCGCCATCATCGTTATGCTCCATCTGCCTTGGTATCGCCGTTCCATTTCCTTAATGTCTTGGTGAAACCTCTCTCCCTGTTCTTCGCTAACTGTTCCAAGATTTTCAGGAAAATAGTTCAAGTGTGAAAACAGGAAATGCACTTTCAAGCTCATATTACAACCTAGACGATGAAAGTGTTGTATCATATTTTGAACAATATTTTCGTAGTTTTCGTCCTTAGAGTTCCCAAGAAACTTATCAATTACTTCTTTAAATGAAACCCAGGCGTTTTTCTCGACATTGGTCATTGTGTTTTGAAAATCCTTGTCTTTGCATAATGTTCTTATCTGCGGCCCAACAAAAATACCTTCTTTTAACTTGGCATCGGATAAGGCTGGAAATGTCTCGCACAAATATTTAAAACACTGTCCATTTTTGTCTAGGGCTTTAACAAAACTGCTTCATCAAGCCAAGTTTGATATGGAGAGGAGGCACTAAAACTTTTTTTGGGTCAACCAAGCTATCTCTTAATACATTTTTGCTACCAGGTGTAAGGCTTGTGCTAGAAGGCCATTCTATTTGAGTCCAATGTCTATCCCTTGCTCGACTATCCCACTCACAAATAAAGCATGGAAATTTTGTATAACCTCCTTGTTGTCCTAGTAGCATGCACAGCACTGTAAGGTCACCACAAAGCATCCACTGATGTTCTTGCTAGATTATTTTCTTTAAAAGAAGTTCAAAATTTGCATACCTTTCCATTAAATGTACCGAATGGGCAACGGGAACCGAGGCCAGTTGGTTACCATTGTGCAATAAAACGCATTTTAAACTACGCTTACTTGAGTCAATAAACAGGCGCCATTCTTCTTTTACGTACGGCACATTTCCTAATTTTGAAATTAAGTCAGGACTATTGTTGCAATACACTAGCGGTCCGTCTTGAGTAAAATATTGACATAACTCTTTTTCGCGATCCCGGTAAAAGCTTGATGTGATGCCAGGTGCCAGTAAATCTTTCTCACGAAGTCGGGAGGCTAACAATTCGGATGCATCCCTTGGAAGGTGCAAATCTCTAATTAAATCATTTAGTTCGCTCTCGTTAAACACTTCGGGCTCCCTGAAATCTGGTGTGAAATCTGAGTCATCTGGGTCGCAATTAGATTCCTCTGATTCTGACGATATGACGTTTTCTAGTGCTTTTGGGGGGGTAGGTATCGGTACATCTGGTCCATGAGGAACTGGTCGAATAGCAGAGTCAAGATTGGGATACACAATTTGTTTCTTATTTTTTCTGTTGAATCCTTGAACATTACACGACCAAAAATAACACACACATCAATCACACAATCATCACTGTGATTTCTAGGCTCTCGCCATACCATAGGAACCCCAAAGCTTAAACATTTCTTCCTATCTTTTTGCAAGTTTCTTAATGCTTTAACGCAAACGGAACAAACAGTATGAGGAGCCCAGGACTTGTCTTGGTCGCCAATTTTTACATCAAAATAAGCGTGGTATACATTTTTCACAAACGAAGTTATAGTTTGCCTCTGCTTTACTACGACATAACTACCACAGATATAACAAAAGTTATTCGGATTGTTCACACAATGTCTTCTTTCCATATTTATACGTTCTAGAACACTTAAAATACGCAACAACGAAGACAACAAGCGCGCGGACACATTAGCACGACGACTAACACAACCAAACTGCACATAAGCAGGTTTCAACGTTGTATTGATGCTTCTGCGCCGACTCTGTTGCTTTGCTGAGAAATCTAATATTAACAAGTGTTGAATTTAATTGGAGTGAGAAATAGCAATTATTCAAATCTCCTCTCACATGCAATTGTCGCTAAACTTGTTGCGTTTAATTCTACAATTTGACAAGGTATCTCCTGCCGAAGAACGTAGACGCAAACACGTCGACACGTCAGCTATCCAACTGTACGGATAATTAACATTTGTATGAAAAAAACCACATCCGTCCAGAAGCGTGCATATATCGATATTTCACTGTCGTTACAGATCATCAGTACACGATATTCTGACCTAGACATGATTTTATTATTATACTTTCGTGTATATGTACGAATTATATTGAATTTAATTGGAGTGAGAAATAGCAATTATTCAAATCTCCTCTCACATGCAATTCTCGCTAAACTTGTTGCGTTTAATTCTACAATCGTGTACTGATGATCTGTAACGACAGTGAAATATCGATATATGCACGTTTCTGGACGGATGTGGTTTTTTTCATACAAATGTTAATTATCCGTACAGTTGGATAGCTGACGTCGCGACGTGTTTGCGTCTACGTTCTTCGGCAGGAGATACCTTGTCAAATTGTAGAATTAAACGCAACAAGTTTAGCGACAATTGCATGTGAGAGGAGATTTGAATAATTGCTATTTCTCACTCCAATTAAATTCAATATAATTCGTACATATACACGAAAGTATAATAATAAAATCATGTCTAGGTCACAATATCGTGTACTGATGATCTGTAACGACAGTGAAATATCGATATATGCACGTTTCTGGACGGATGTGGTTTTTTCATACAAATATTAACCAATGTTGCCAAATCACATTTAATTTCATAAAAATCAATTCATTTAAAAAATCATGCCTAACATGGAACAAACATATTCTTGTCATAGGTATGTATATTAATAAATTAACATTTTTAAGATATAGAGCGCTATAAAAAAAATTTACGTGATAGAGCAAAAATATGGCGTATTTTGGAATAAGGGCCCCCAAACATATACAACTTAGCAAACAGCTTTC
Source organism: Melolontha melolontha (assembly GCA_935421215.2). Lineage (NCBI taxonomy): Eukaryota > Metazoa > Arthropoda > Insecta > Coleoptera > Scarabaeidae > Melolontha > Melolontha melolontha. The sequence goes on along the minus strand of OW285237.1, from coordinate 156,925,215 downwards.
AAACATCAAAATCACTGTAGACCTGTGATATTTAAGAGCCTCAGTAAATATTGAGATTTAGATCTGCTCATGCCTTAAACGTTCAGTTGTAAGATCTGCAGGGCGTTTCCTACGTCCCTTGACGATGAGTTCTGGGGAGAATCATTTGCCAGAATTTTGCTCATTCTTTCTTTGCTAGGTCTAGCAGCCTAATAGTGTAGACTATTTAGCCGTGACAGGTCACGTTTCCAGGGTACACCACGAGGAGGCAGTCTACATTATACCCCTATAAGAGGATGACTAATATGTACAAAGAAGGTATGCCGTCATGTTTTACAGTTAAAGTTTTGGTCTAAGCAATTTCGATAAGGTACAGAATCGAGACGATCGCAGATGCGAAAGGCCTATCAAGAGAAAAAGGAGACATAAAGAATCAAGAGAAACAGGTCTTAGCAAATCGAGGAAAGAAGGTGTCGAATATTGCTATTGAAGTGGAGATATCAGAAGCCACAGTATTGAAAATTCTACATCATAATTTAGGAATGAACAAAGTGTGAGCACGATAGATTCCTAGATTGCTTACTCCCAAACAAAAATTATGTCGTTGAAAAATTTGTGAGGAAAACTTGAGAGAAGTTGTAGAGGAGTGAAGAGTTTTTTGAAGACTCACCAAAGGAAGTTTTTGGAAGATGTAGCTTTATTTAACTGACTACGAAAACCTTCTTTCGAAAATTATAACAGGTGTTTCGACATGGGTGTATCACTAGGACCCACCCACAAAACAGCAATCCATTAAGTGGATTCACAAGGAATCCCCATCACCAAAAAAAGGCAAGAACGCAAAATTCACCTGGAAAAGTAATGGCGACGGTGTATTTGGATATAGAAGGAATCTTGTTAATTGAGTACACGAACAAAGGCTTTATAATTACAGGAAAAGTACAGTAAGAGTCAGAATGACTTGGTCATCTTTAATTAGCAACATCTAATTATATAATTTACCCATCGCGAATCTATTAATAATAATTGAAAGAGGAGGCTTTGAAGACATTTGAAAGTTGTTAAAATGAAACCTTGGAGCAAACAACAACGTATATTTTGCATTGAAAAATTTATTAAATACAGGTGACTTACGGGAAAATGACGTTTTTAAAATAGATAATATAAAGGCGTTAGTGGTGGGAGGAAGAAGGTGGAGGGGTCATACGCGTCGGCATGACTTACCGTTTCAGGTACAATGGAGCAGTGGACAATACAGCACCGCATATTCGCGTACGATACTTTTGTCAAAAATTGCGAATCAGTTATCATAACAAAACGAATTTTCCGCCGGCATTTCAATATCTGCCGGAATAGCGCGGTTCCAAGCCGCAACTCAATCCTGAAATGGGTGTAAACGTTGAGAACAACAGGGAATATTGCAAAGAAGAAGCCGCCAGGCCCTGCAAGAACAGCGAGAACGCCCGAAAACATCGACGCAGTGAGAGAGGCAATGAACAGGAGCCCAAGTCGATCTGCACAGCGACATGCACCTGAGTTGCAGTTAAGCCGTGATTCTGTGAGAAGAATTTTGCGTTTGGATGTGAAATTTCACCCATATAAAATGCAGGTTGTTCAGAAGCTCAACGAGAGGGACTATGTTGAACGCGAAGACTTCGCCGTACGTATGCAAGTGTTGTTTGAGGAAAACCCAATAGTGATAATGAGCGATGAAGCTCATTTTAGCTTGGATGGCTCAGTAAATAAACAAAACTTTCGTTACTTCTTCGTAGTTCAGCGAAGAAGACAGATAAACCTCAGAAATGTTTATTTTCAGCAGGATGGTGCCACAGCACACACTGCAAATGCATCAATGGAAGTTTTGAGAAACATGTTTTCTGGGCGCCTCATTTCTCGTTTCGGTGACGTGGCGTGGCCCCCAAGATCGCCGGACTTGTCGTCTTGTGACTTTTTCTTGTGGGGGTACTTGAAAGAACGTGTTTATGTTCACAAACCCCGTACTGTAATTGCGTTGCAAGATATCATTACAGAAGAGGTGCATGCGATTGACCAAGAGCTATTGGCACGAGTTGTGAATGAATTTTGGCAGAGACTTGAAATCTGTATTCAAGCGGACGGCCGTCAATTGAGTGATATAATTTTCCATAAATGACAATGTTACATTAAATGGTAAACATTAATCTTTCGTTTTGTAAAAATAAACTTCTTCTTTATTGAAAAACAATTGAGTAATGTTCATTTGAAAACCGTCAGTTTCCCGTAAGTCAGCCTGTATAACTCTATTATCCAAACACAGTGATTATTTCGTCAAAATTTTAATGTTCGCGGTGTTCGCGGTATTATTTCGTATTGGGCACGGAAGTGGTGTAATCATGGATTAGTAGAGAAAATAAAATCAACCGGGAGAACTAAATCTACATGAAATGCTATGCTAATGAACATCGAGTAAGACAAGCCATTGTGCGTAGCCCTAATCGGTCAATTCTATGACATGCGACAACAATACAAATATCCAACACAAATACACGAAGAATTCTGCACAAAATGAAGTTTGACCCATACAAAATGGCAGTGGTACATCTGTTAACTAATCGTGATAAACAACAGCGTGTTGAGTTTTGTCGAAGTTTTTTGGAACTAAGTAATTAGCAACTGAATATTACACATCTGTTCTTGAGCGACGAAGCGCACTTTACATACATGGCACGGTAGCTAAGCAAAATTATCGGTATTGGGCTATTGAGAACCCAATACATTCCCAAAAAGTTACCGTGTGGTTTGCTGTATCATGGTCCAGAATTGTAGGCCCATATTTTTTCGAAGAAACGCAAGAAACGCCACTGCCTGCACATATGATTGAAATATTTTTTATACTTCAACTTGACATTGAAGAAAGAAATTCCTTTTTCTCAACAAGACGGGGTGACCTGTCATACTGCAAGGATAATTATGGGAATTGTGCGTCAGACATTCCCGAACCGATTAATTTCTCGAAACGGTGATTTCAATTGGTTGCCGAGATCTCTGATACTTCTATCCGTGCTTTTTTGTCTCTGGGATTATTTAAAGAGCAAAGTCTTTAAAGTAAACCAAGAAATGTGGAGGAGCTCAAAACATTTATTCAGAAAGAAGTTCAAGCTGTTCCCCAGGAGATGCCTCAAAAAGTGATGAGTGATTTTATCCCACCCTCAGAAGAATGTCTGGCGAAAGAAGGTGAGCATTATATCATAAAGGTTCATATACAAAATTTACGGGAAACGCTCTCCTAAATAGTTGTGATGGTTTTTCACTATTGTTAATAATTTCGCAAATTATGTAATATAACTTTATTATTGTAGTACTTATAACATTTTATTATTTTAATGATTGCTCGAAGTGCCCATCTTGGGCAATAACACAGGTCTCACATCGTATTATCACGGTGAAAAGTTCCAGGAGTTTCGTTAATTGATTGAAAGCTATGCTCGATACGTTGTTGGAGAATTTGCGCATTTACAATTGGTGTTTGATATACGATACTTTTTAAATATCTCCATAAGAAAAAAATCACATGGATTGTAATCAAGTGAGCATGGTGGCCACGCAATCGGTCCTGTCCTTCAAATCCAATGATTAGGAAACCTCGTATTCAAGAAGTCTCGTACAGCAACGCTATAATGTGCAGGAGTCCATTCCTTCATGAACCATAAATTTTGATGTATTTACAAAGGAACTTCAGCCAGCAATGCTTATAACTCTTCTTCTAAAAACTGCCTATAATACTGACCATTAAGTCTCGGTGGTAAAAAGACTGGTTCCAATAGATAGTTGTCAACTATGCCGGCCCAAACGTTGTAGGAACATCTTTATTGATGCCGAGTATGTGCTATTTTATGCGGATTCACGTCCGACGATTGATGATTATTACGAGTATTCATTATTCCATTTCTTGAAAAACTGCACTGATTGGTAAAAAGAACACTATTATGAAAATTAGGGTCATTGCATTGTTCTAAAAACCAACGACAAAATTTCAATCGTGGAAGAAAATCGTCATCTGAAAGAGCTTGCACTGTCTGTACATGAAACGGGTACAATAATTGGTAATGAAGAACATTCCAAACAGTCTTCGATGAAATGCCAACATCAGCAGCAATTCGTCTAGTACTTATTCTTGGGTCAGCATCAACTATATGAAGAATATCTTCTTCTATAGCAGCATTACGAACCGATCGGTTAGCCCCACAGTCGAAAGAAACCTTCGCGAAGGATCCTGTCTCTCCAAGACGACGATGAATAGCAACAAAAATACCTTTAGCTGAACAATGTCGCGCTGGATGTTTCATGAGACAGCCCGACAGATTCTTGGGGATTTACGTTCGCACGTCCATAAGTAAAATGGATATCTGTCATTTCTGCATTTGTGTATTTATACATTATGAGAAACTTAAAAGTGTTGCACTTCTATATGACAAGTATGTATAAAACTTAATGTGAATATTAACATGACAATGTTTGTTTTGTCTTTTGTGTTTTTGTGGACGAGATTTCGGGAGGTGGACCATCCTTCGAATCTCAAGGCACCAATTGCTATGATCATATGGACGAACTATTTGCGAGGAATCATTAAAATAATAAAATGTTATAATAAAGTTATATTCCATAATTTGCGAAATTATTAACAATAGTGCCAAACCATCACAACCATTTAAGAAAGTGTTTTCCGTAAATTTTATTTATGAACTTTTATGATTATTTTGGTGAGTAGAATACACTCCTAGAGTTTGGCCAAGTTAATCGGAGGAAACAATCCGAAATTTGAAAACTATCATACAGGAAAGAAAAACTAAAAACATTATGCTGCTTCGTGACGATTGTATTCACAAGGCTCACCAATTCCGAGAAATAATCATCTGTGGCTTCATAGAGATGGAACATCCACCTTACAGCCCGGACTTGGCACAGAGTAATTGTCATCTCTGTCGAAAATTAAAAAATTCTATGTGTGTATGACATTTTCCTTGAAATGATTGACTGAAAGAAGCGGTAAAGGAGTTTCTTTTGAAGACTGAATAAGTACGTATCGGTAGTGGATCATATATTAAAAAATAAAATATAGCTTTTCTTATAAACGCTTGTCATTCATAACTAGGTAGATAATATAAAATATCCCCTCATATTGTATGTTTAAACTCATCCGTTCTTCGACTTCTTACTTTTGCTTAACTGCAATATGTCTAAAAAATTCTCATTACTGCACTTATTACAAAGGCCTGCATTTTTTAACTTTCTAAAAATTGTTATTAAATTTGATAGCTGATTCTTATGTGTTTTTGAGCGATGAATCCAAATATGAACTCTATTTTTCTCCATCACGTAAGGATTTTTCACAAAGAGGCTTCAAGTTATATTTTTTAAAAATTAAAAATAATTTTTAGTTACATTTTGAATTTATTTACAAAGGATATAAAAAACAAAATTAGTTACAAATATCATTAAAGCTAATGAAAAGAAACAGTAAAATACTATTTATGTCTTTACAAGTCCTTATAATATCTTTTTCTTTGTCTTTCCATACTCCTTTTTGTGCTTTTTCTTCTGTAATCTCGTAGTGGACCATCCCTTTTTAACATCCAACAATAATCAGCTATCATGCTTATATTCCATCTTCCTTGGTATCTTCTCTCCATCTCTTTTAGGTCTTGGTGGAACCTTTCCCCTTGCTCCTCACTTACTGCACCAAGATTTTCATATATTTTCACATATTTTGCACAATATTTTTATAATCTTCATGTTTTTTGTTGCCAACAAAATTTGTAACCACATTTTTGAAGGCTATCCATGCTTGTTTTTCGGCTTCCTCCATTTTAGATTCAAAATTTTCATCTTTCATAAGCTTTCTTATATCCGGCCCAACAAAAACACCCTCCTTTATCTTTGCTTCTGACAAGCGAGGAAATTGGCTCGAAAATACTTGAAGCACTCTCCATCTTTAATGTCTTCACAAATTGTTTTATTAACCCTAGTTTTATATGTAATGGAGGAAGCAAAACTTTGCTCGGGTCTACTAAACTTTTTCTTTCAATGTTTTTCATTTCAGGTTGTAAGGTTTGTCTTTGTGGCCACATATTTTTACAATAGTGCTGCTTTCTATCACGACTATCCCACTTACACAAAAAACAAGGATATTTAGTATAACCGCTTTGTTGTCCAAGTAACAAACAAAGAACTTTCAAATCACCACAAATTGTCCAGCCTTGATCATTGTAACGAATTTTAATTAAAAGTAGCTCAAGATTTTCATAACACTCTTTTAAATGAATTGAATATCCCACTGGTACAGAAGCATATTTACTTCCATTGTGTAGAAGAACGGCCTTAAGGCTCCTTTTTGAAGAGTCAATAAAGAGTCTCCATTCAGAAACATTATATTCTACGTGGAATTGTTCCATGAGCCCGGGTACATCATTACAGAAAACTAGTGCATCTTCTTCGGACTAATATCGAGCAAACTCTTTTTCTCTGTTCCTAAATCAGTAAAATGTTGTGGTAGGTGCTAACAATTTTTTTTCTTTCAATCTTGAGCCTGAAAGCTCAGCTGAGTCCTTAGGAAGGTTTAAGTCCCTCACAAAATCATTTAATTCAGATTGGTCAAACAGTTTTGGCTCATCACTTCCAGTATCATAGTAATCACTTCCCTCATCCAGTTCACGTGCGCATGTACGTGAAACTATTTCGTCATCAGATACATCATCTAATGTATCTGGTAGTGAAGGAACAGGTACTTCTGGTCCATGAGGTATAGGACGTGTTGCGGATCGAAGGTTTGGGTAAACGATGTCCTTTTTGTTTTTTAAATTGAATTCGTGTACTACACACGAACAAAAATAACAATAATCGCTATGATTGATCGGTTCTCTCCAAACCATAGGCACTGCAAAGCAAAAAGACTGTTTTTTTCCTTGTGACCACTGGCGAAGCTCTTCAACACACACTGAACAAACCTTATGAGGAGCCCAAGGTTTGTCTTGGTCTCCTAATTTCACACCAAAATATGCAAAATATACTTTTTTTACAAAATCTGTAATGTTTCTTTGTTGTTTTTTTACTGTAAACTTTCCACAAATATAGCAGAAGGAGTTGGGTACATTGACACAGCCTCTTGATGCCATTGGAATTTAATTTTAAAAAACTCGTAAAATAAAACTTAAATTAACTCGGCAACTAATCACAAATGTCAACTAATTACACAAATTCACACCACAGTTGTAAAGAAGATATTGAATGAACTAACTGTTTTGTCTAGAATAGCAATATGTTTGTAGTGGAGGTGGGGAGGTAGACATGCAGAGTAACAGGAAGATGATGAGTCATGTCTTGCGACATGCTCAATTATTTCTATTTGTAACTTCTTTATCATAAATCTAGTGTATGTTTATTTTGAATATCAACTTCTTGCATCATCATAAGTAAAAAAATTTTAATAGTTTATTTAAACAACGGTTTAACAAAATTGTCCTTTACAAAAAGACTAATACATACAGATAGGTCAAAAAACCCCAGATTGTAAAAAAAACCTTATGTGATGGAATTTTTTAAATAATTTTCCCATTTTCAGCACCAAAAAATCTATTGAAATCACTGTATAAAATCCAGACAATTTTACCATCGCAGGCCTGTGTTATTGCATTAGTAGGCTCTTATGTTTTTGGCAAAAATTGGTTTTTGTTTAAAATCAATTATTTTTAGATAAAAGCGTATAATGAATTAGAAAGCATATTTTCTGACAATCCAAAGCGATCCGCCACATATCAAGATTTACAGGAGATGCGTTATTTGGAACTGGTGATAAAGGAATCGCTTAGAATTTACTCTACAGTACCATTCTTCGGCAGAGTTACAGAAAACGATGTCGAATGGAGTAAATACAGGCAGACATATTCAGAATTTACTTATAATTAAAGCTTTTTTACGCAGACGGAAAAATTATACCTAAGGGCGTAGCCGTCTACCCATTCCCATATGGAGTTCATCGTTCAAAAGTACATATAGATCCCGAAAAATTTAATCCAGAAAGATTTAGACCTGAAAATGTACGCGGAAAAAGTCCATTTATATATTTTCCCTTTAGTGCCGGTATTCGAAATTGTTTAGGTGAACGATGAGTTACAAAAGTTATATTTATAAACTTCTTTAAAAAATTTTAGGGCAAAGATACGCCATGTTGGAAATGAAAACAGTCTTATCAACGCTTTTGAGAAATTTCGAGTTTTCTCCTACAGTTCCTGAGCACAAGCTAATATTGAAAAGTGAAGTCTTGATCAAATCCGATAATGGGTTTGTCATTCAATTTAAGAAAAGACATTGAAGATTGTGTAATTTTTTAGACTATACGTAGAAAGTTTTCAAAATATTAATGGAATATTTGATGTATTAGATATTTCTAATGTAACATTCTAATGTAAAAAAATATATAATAATAAAATTTTATTATAAAATGTAAAAGCTGAGTATTGTACAGGCTGGGGCACGGCAATCGGATGTTTTTGAAATAACAATAAAATCGTCAGTTTTTGCATTAAAAGAAATTTATTGGTAGGATTACATACGCAAGAATTTAGCATTTCATAATTTGCGGAAAATTACTTCAGGCGTGTGATGTCAGTTTTCGTTTACGCATTGTTGTAGTCGTTCACGAAAATTGACTTCCACTCTTTCCAGCAGGTTTCTAGGAATTAGATTAACTTGTTGACGTATCGCTTCCTTCAGTTCTTGTAACGTACGAGGTCTACCCTCGTAAGCACGAGACTTGAGGAACCCCAATAGAAAGAAATCACATGTGGACAAGTCGGGAGACCGAGGAGGCCATAAAACATCACCAAATCTCGAAATGAGATGATTAGGAAACAGAGTACGAAGAACAGCAATACACGCTCTGGCGGTGTGTGCCGTGGCTCCATCTTGCTGAAACCATAATTGTAGAGGATCCAAACCTCTTCTTTGCAATTCAGGGATAAAATAGGTGTTCACTATATTAATGTAATGCGCCGATGTTACAGTAACGGTAACATCGTTTTGTTAAAAAAAATAGGGACCGATAACGCCAAACCTACCCACTGCGCACCAAACTGTAACCTTAAGACTGTGCAGCGGTTTTTGATGCAGCTCTTGAGGATTTTCGGCAGCCCAATACCGACAATTTTGTCTATTGACAGCCCCATTAAGGTGGAAATGGGCTTCATCACTCATTACCACCAACATGTTTTCGTTCTGCTCATAAAGTGTAAGCATTTGTTGGGCAAAATTCACTCGTTGCTGGTAATCCCTTTCATTCAATTCCTGCCCCACCGCTATTTTGTATGGATGCAAATGTAATTCACCATGTAAAATCCATCTTACAGTACGATTACTGATTCGCAGTCCGGGCGAATGAGCCCGAGCAGAGAGGCGTGGGCTTCGCAGTATCGCTTGTCTAACCCTTTCAACGTTCTCTGGAGTGCGCACTGTACGTTGGGATCCGAGCGGGTTTTTTTTGAGTATTGAGCCTCGTGTTCGAAGATTATGAACCCAACGTAGAATTGTGTTACGCGTGGGGACAGAGTCATTTCGATTAATATTGAATCTCCGACGAAATTCACGTTGAACCGTAGTCACTAATTAACCACTTCTAACGAAGGAATCATATGCAAATATGCGCTGTTCTAGCGTCCACGGCTCCATGACAGTAACTGACAGTAAAATGCTTTGAGTCAGGGAAGGTATCCGCACCTGTCAAATTCCCTTTCCTTTTCTAATGGTCGAATATTATGTATTCTAAAAACATCCGGTTCCTGTGCCCCACCCTGTATATAAATTTTATATTTAAATATGCAGAGAGATAATAAAAAAATGCTATCGTTATTATTACATAAGGTTCGAACTACGCAGGGCTACTTAGAGAAATGTTTAGTTTAGTTATTAACAAACACCAAGAAATTCTACTACATACAGTAGAGTGACTTTTCAAAAGCTGGCATATAGTGCCGACTGCAGCCTTGTTTTAGAGGTCTACCATTGTTTAGATTAGAATTAATTTTCTTTTGTTTTTTAATAAGCACTAATTTGATCTTTATTAATAATAAAATACTTCTGAAAATATCCTGTAAAACCTTTCTTTCCCCTAAAATGCTTTAAATAAAAAGAGAAAAAAATTTAAAAACACATATTGCTGTGTTACTTCAATACGTAGTAAAAATGAGTTGTGCTGTGACTGCACTTGTATAATTTGCAATGCGTTGGAGGTTGAATTAATTCAACCTCCAACCTGCTCCAGATGAAGACGAATGAGATTTCGTTGAAACGTCGAAAGATAGAGGTTCTTCCCAGAACCAAATCCAAATGCGGAACTATACCCGAGAAACCACTTCGACATATATATATATATATATATATATATATATATATATATATATATATATAAATATAGTATTTTCGTGACCTTGGCATGATAAGGTAAACCCAATTAGTCGGCGATTAAAGGTCTGGTTATTACTTCAAAGTGTATATATTTAAAATAATCCTACATGTTTCGGCAATGATGCCTTTGTCAAGGATATAAAAAATATAAATGCATTTATATTTTTTATATCCTTGACAAAGGCATCATTGCCGAAACATGTAGGATTATTTTAAATATATACACTTTGAAGTAATAACCAGACCTTTAATCGCCGACTAATTGGGTTTACCTTATATATATATATATATATATATATATAATATTTTCGTGACCTTGGTATGATATGGTAAATTCAATCAGTTGGCGATTAAAGGTCTGGCTTTACTTCAAAGTATATATATTTAAAACAACCCTACATGTTCCGACAATGATGCCTTTATCAAGGATATAAAATATAAATGACAGTATACAAATGTCAAATAATTGAGTTGCTATGGATAAAATTATTCAAAGATACATTCCAATTGAATAATAATAAATCATGCCTTAGTATTCCAAAAACAGATAGCAAGGTGTGAACATATGTGTTGTCCGCTGCTAGCAGCTTGTGTCTCTTTCTGGGTATGAACTTGTGTGTTGGTTGCTGCTGGCAGCTTGCGTCTCTCTCTGGGCGTGTGGTTTTGTGTTTGCATGAGCGCGTAAGTGTAGGGTTTTGTATGTTGGCGCGCTCGTGCGTGTGTTTAGTGACCGGTCGCATAAATTTAGAGAGATCGGATAACCAGCAGCAACCAACACACAAGTTCATACCCAGAAAGAGACACAAGCTGCTAGCAGCGGACAACACATATGTTCACACCGTGCTATCTGTTTTTGGAATACTAAGGCATGATTTATTATTATTCAATTGGAATGTATCTTTGAATAATTTTATCCATAGCAACTCAATTATTTGACATTTGTATACTGCCATTTATATTTTATATCCTTGATAAAGGCATCATTGCCGAAACATGTAGGGTTGTTTTAAATATATATACTTTGAAGTAAAGCCAGACCTTTAATCTCCAACTGATTGAATTTACCATATCATACCAATGTCACGAAACTATTTTATATATATATATATATATATATATATATATATATATATATATATTAAAAATAATACCAGATTTTTATTGGTTTTAGCGACCTTTTATACCCCTACATATACCCCTAAATACGGTCCTGACTACCATGCCCATTCCAAAGAACAAAAATTAAAAACCCCCGCAAACTAAAGTATTAGTTCACTTATTATATCCGCACAAGCAAGATCGTTCGTTAAGAAAATTGGTCCCGGATGTCTAACACATGTGATACACACAATGCACCCTTGTTAAAACCAAAACCAAACAAAAAAATGTGAGTTTATGTGTCTTTTCTTTGTTCTTCTTTCTTTGTTCTCTTTACTTATTTGTAGGTTAATTCAACTTTCCAACTCATTCACACAGTAGTTAATCACTTTAATGTCTCCCTACCTATTCATTAAAGCTATTTTTATTTTATTTTACTTTAATTTTATGTAATTGTCAACGATAAATGTTAACTCAATTTGTAATAATTTTTTAATCTAATTTTAAACTTAAAATTGTTAATAATTGTTAAGTCTCCAATTAATTCTTACAGACATTAATCACTTTAATGTCCCCCTACTTTTCTTTCAAGCTATTTTAATTTAATGTTATTTAATTTTCAACGTAAAATGCTAACCTAATTCGTAATTCATTTCTTAATATAATTTTAATTTAAAATTGTTAATTTAATTGTTATATCACACGAAACAAACACAGTTCTCATTCTCATGTTCATTGTATTGATTCTTGTTTCCAGATGCTTGAAAAAGACTGAATTGATAAAAGTCGAAACGTCGCAAACAACATCAAAATTCAATAAAAGGTCGCTAAAACCAATAAAAATCTAGTATTATTTTTAATATTAAGACACGGCCAATAAAAAAAAAAAGAAAAACAAAATTCTTTAAACACTAAATATATATATATATATATATTTATATAGTAAATTTAGATATTCGGCGATTTAAAGTCTATTTTACTTTAATATGTATATATTCAAAATAATCTCTTACATGTTTCGCCGAATATCTAAATCTACTATCTCATACAAAGGGCAAGAAATAATTATCTTAATATATATATATATATATATATATATATATATATATATATATATCTCATGTTATTTAAAAATCTATACATTTGCTTATCATGCTGACTGTTCCGTGTTTTGATTCCTGTCTGGTTGTCCGAGTAGGTGTTCGTGGTTTTCCTTCTTGTTTAAGGCGAATGCCGATAGCTTTGCATCTTAAGTCGCTCCACGGGCGCATACATAATAATAACTCATGTCTTGTGTTTCCCTGTTTTTGTTGTTCATCCATTTTAAAATACCAAGGCATGATTTATTATTATTAAATTGGAATGTATCTTTGAATTATTTTATCCATAGCAACTACAAATGTATGACATTAATATACTGCCATTTGTATTTTGTATTCCTTGAGAAAGGCATCATTTGCCGAAACATGTAATGTAGGATTGTTTTAAATATATAGTTTTTGAAGTAAAACCAGACCTTAAATCGCCTACAATTTGAATTTACCATATATATATATATATACATATATACAATTTGAATTTACCATATATATATATATATATATACATATATATATATATGGTAATATATATATATATATATATATATATATATATATATATATATATATGGTAAATTTAAATTGTAGGCGATTTAAGGTCTGGTTTTACTTCAAAAACTATATATTTAAAACAATCCTACATTACATGTTTCGGCAAATGATGCCTTTCTCAAGGAATACAAAATACAAATGGCAGTATATTAATGTCATACATTTGTAGTTGCTATGGATAAAATAATTCAAAGATACATTACAATTTAATAATAATAAATCATGCCTTGGTATTTTAAAATGGATGAACAACAAAAACAGGGAAACAAAAGACATGAGTTTTTATTATGTATGCGCCCGTGGAGCGACTTAAGATACAAAGCTGTCGGCATTCGCCTTAAACAAGAAGGAAAACCACGAACACCTACTCGGGCAACCAGACAGGAATCAAAACACGGAACAGTCAGCATGATAAGCAAATGTATAGATTTTTAAATAACATGAGATATATAAATATATAACAGCAACATATATTAAGATGGTAAATTGCAGATCGTTACATAATTAAGTTAGAGTATATACTGCTTAAATTTTTTTATATCACTTCTGTTGTTAATTGAGTTTTATTCCTGTTTAATACTAATCATTTCTTTAATTTCCCTTTTCAGTGTGTGTTGTTCTTTATCAATTATAATTGATAAAGAACAACATCTGACATCTGACGGACGAAAGGTGATAGGACAAAATTTGCTATACCTTATAGGCGATTTAAGCTTTATTTACTTCACTAGCTTAACTGATGACGCCTAATAGTAGATGGCAGAAACAGGTGTCTTAAGCAGAAGTAAATGCTGGAAAATACGAGGTGTATTGTCCATGTGTACAGTTACAGATGTGTATATTGCATGTCTGTTTCATTTGTATCAAAAATATTATTAAAAATCGGATGTGGAGAATACAGAGAAGAAAATTCAACACAGCTTATTGACTAATATCAAAATCATGAATGCCATGCCAAACAAATCAACGCCATCCTTAACAATTGCAAGACTTAGCAAGTGACTTAGACTTAGCAAGACTTAGAAATTGTATTAACGCGTCTCTTCTAGAAGTCGAATAGTTAAACCAGCTATCACATAGCTATAGCAACCACTTGCTAAACTTGCTACACTTGTTATGAGGATGGAGTTCGTGAAGTTGACATTACTCAGTGAGCGGCGATGAGTTTTCATCCATGATGCCTTTTATGACTTGACTGTATGCAGTAAACGTGTTGTTTTTGTGAATTTTGTCTGTTCCAGCATTATGCACTGACGAGTCTACAGCAGGACGAAACACGTGTCTGTCTGCATGTCTGGATAGCAATTTTCACACAAATACGTAATTGTATTGTGTTCACATCTAATTTTTCTTTATATTTTTGATAGTGTTGGAAATGTTTTTGTTTTATGCAAATGGTGATGTTTTATCCATTCAAGAATATTTCAAATTGTTTTTATTAATATCATGAATTAGCCGAGGCAAAAATATTGAAACAAATACCTAATATCTTTTAATTGAATCATTTATTCTCGACTCTACATAAAAAGATTTTATATTCACTGAAAAGAAGCACCACTTAATCAGGAAGAAGAAAGACATAGGGCTCATCTCGGTATAAAATTACATCTGCAAATAATTGCTGTTTTACATTAATTATTTTTTAATGATTTTATTAACCAATCGTGTTTAATGATGTACAAGCACAATATTACTATAGTGAGAATAATCTTTCGAGAATAATTTCTAGTACTTCATTTTTGTTAGTTGACAACGCATTTTATAGTTTTGACATCTGTCACCATGAAACTGGTGACAGATGTCAAAATTGTAAAAAATTAACCAAAAAAGATTTAGTTCAGCATCAATGGAAGATATAAACCGTAAATTCCCAAAGGACATTGATCGCCAAGGGTATTAAGCATATCTTCGTAAATCTGCTTACCTCTTAACCCTTTCAAATACAGGTACTTGATGATGGCTCGATACTCCAATTTTCGATTTTCACAATTTCGATCGACATCCTTTTTCTCAAATTTTATTACGCAACTTTGGTTTGACTTTTTGTCGTGATACTTTACAATGACACTTCTAATATGTTATTTTTCGTACGGAACCGGTCTAGGCTAACTATATATCAATACCCTCTGGTAAATCCTCAGAAAATTGGTGTTTGGTGCGCTATAAGTAAAATAATTTGTGGTCTAATTTTTTTTAACGGTACCTTGACTGCAGGAAGATATCGACAGGAAATACTCTTGCCATTCCTTAATCAGCTTCGTGATGGAGAACTAGCTTTGCCTTACTTTCAACAAAATGGTGCTAGAACTCACATAGCGCGTGAAACAATGAATATGTTACAGAAAGAGTTTGCAAATTGTTCGAAGAGTGAACATGAATTTCCTCCAAGATCTTGTGATTTTACACAGTGTAATTTCTTTTTATGGCCTTTCTTTAAAAATTATCATACCAGTGAACGATTATGTAGATCTGCAAGACAGAATTATAAATAAAATTAATGAAATTAGAAGTACCGCACTACAAAATATATGGTAAATGCTTGGAAGAAAGTGGTTGACAATTTCAACATCATTTATAATTTGTTATGGTCACTATTATTGATAATCACAGGTCTACAAAATTAAACTTTTTGACAGATGTTTTTATTTTGAAAACTGATTCTATATAATTTTGGTAGGCTTATTTCAAAAATTCTATGCATTTATTTGTATCACGTAAGGTTTTTTTGCAAATATTAAATGAAAAAAAACGATATTTCTAAAAAAAATTATTTGTTTATTGAGTAAAAAGGTGGAATACAAGTTAAAAAAGTGGAAAAAAATACTTTACTCAGTCTTTTTCAAGTAAAATCTTTGTCTTTTTGCCAGAAAGCTGCCTTGTCCGGACATTCGGTTGTATGTTTTTAAGGGCATATCCCGTTTTAACATCCAGCAGTAGTCCGCCATCATCGTTATGCTCCATCTGCCTTGGTATCGCCGTTCCATTTCCTTAATGTCTTGGTGAAACCTCTCTCCCTGTTCTGCGCTAACTGCTACAAGATTTTCAGGAAAATAGTTCAAGTGTGAAAACAGGAAATGCACTTTCAAACTCATATTACAACCTAGACGATGAAAGTGTTGTAACATATTTTGAACAATATTTTCGTAGTTTTCGTCCTTATAGTTCCCAAGACACTTATCAATTACTTCTTTAAATGAAACCCAGGCGTTTTTCTCGACATTGGTCATTGTGTTTTGAAAATCCGTGTCTTTGCATAATGTTCTTATCTGCGGCCCAACAAAAATACTTTCTTTTAACTTGGCATCGGATAAGGCTGGAAATGTCTCGCACAAATATTTAAAACAATGTCCATTTTTGTCTAGGGCTTTAACAAACTGCTTCATCAAGCCAAGTTTGATATGGAGAGGAGGCAGTAAAACTTTTTTGGGGTCAACCAAGCTATCTCTTAATACATTTTTGCTACCAGGTGTAAGGATTGTTCTAGAGGGCCATTCTATTTGAGTCCAATGTCTATCCCTTACTCGACTATCCCACTCACAAATAAAGCATGGAAATTTTGTATAACCTCCTTGTTGTCCTAGTAGCATGCACAGCACTTTAAGGTCACCACAAAGCATCCACTGATGTTCTTCGTAGTTTATTTTCTTTAAAAGAAGTTCAAAATTTTCATACGTTTCCATTAAATGTACCGAATGGGCAACGGGAACCGAGGCCAGCTCGTTACCATTGTGCAATAAAACGCCTTTTAAACTACGTTTACTTGAGTCAATAAACAGGCGCCATTCTTCTTCTACATACGGCACATTTCCTAATTTTGAAATTAAGTCAGGAATATTGTTGCAATACACTAGCGGTCCGTCTTGAGTAAAATATTGACATAACTCTTTTTCGCGATCCCGGTAAAAGCTTGATGTGACGCCAGGTGCCAGTAAATGTTTCTCACGAAGTCGGGAGGCTAACAATTCGGATGCATCCTTTGGAAGGTGCAAATCTCTAATTAAATCATTTAGTTCGCTCTGGTTAAACACTTCGGGCTCTCTGAAATCTGGTGTGAAATCTGAGGCATCTGGGTCGCAATTAGATTCCTCTGATTCTGACGATATGACGTTTTCTAGTGCTTTTGGGGGGGTAGGTATCGGTACATCTGGTCCATGAGGAACTGGTCGAATAGCAGAGTCAAGATTGGGATACACAATTTGTTTCTTATTTTTTCTGTTGAATCCTTGAACATTACACGAACAAAAATAACAATCATCACTGTGATTTCTAGGCTCTCGCCATACCATAGGAACACCAAAGCTTAAACATTTCTTCCTGCCTTTTTGCCAGTTTCTTAATGCTTCAACGCAAACGGAACAAACAGTATGAGGAGCCCAGGACTTGTCTTGGTCGCCAATTTTTACACCAAAATAAGCGTGGTATAAATTTTTCACAAACGAAGTTATAGTTTGCCTCTGCTTTACTACGACATAACTACCACAGATATAACAAAAGTTATTCGGATTGTTCACACAATGTCTTCTTTCCATATTTATACGTTCTGGAACACTTAAAATACGCTACAACGAAGGCAACAAGCGCGCGGACACAGTAGCACGACGACTAACACAACCAAACTGCACATAAGCAGGTTTCAATGTTCTATTGACGCTTCTGCGCCGACTCTGTTGCTTTGCTGAGAAATCTAATATTAACCAGTGTTGCCACACACACACACATTTAATTTCATAAAAATCAATTCATTTAAAAATCATGCCTAACATGGAACAAACATATTCTTGTCATAGGTATGTACGAGTATATTAATAAATTAACATTTTTAAGGTATAGAGCGCTATAAAAAAAAAATGTACGTGATAGAGCAAAAATATGGAGTTTTTTGGAATAAGGGCCCCCAAACATATACAAATTAGCAAACAGCTTTCAAACATCAAAATCACTGTAGACCTGTGTAAGTTATACAACTACAATTTATAATATTTATTTTAATGTTATAATCTAAAGATTTTACGAACAATTAATCTGTTTCAAAATTATTTTAAGACAGTTTTTACAATAACTTGTTTCATGTTAATATTAAACTAGAACGATAACTAACTGGATACTATGATCACTACAAGATTAATAAAACCTTTTCTCGGAAAATTGTTCCCCTTAATTCTGAATTTTCTTTTTAGGTTTTACTACAGATTAGGGAGGCTTATTGTCACAGAATGAACAACATATGAATCGGATTATATAATTTCTTTCAAAGTAAGTTAACTGTTATTCCTCCTGGGTTGAAAGGATTTTCGGAATGTGTTTTGGCCGAAATATATGCTTTGAATAATACACTATCTTGAATTAACACTAATATATTTACAAGATAATTATTAATAAATTGAATCTTGGAGCTCCATTTTAATATAAATGTATGAATCTGGTCTAAATAGTAAAGACTGAGAAATTGGCTAATACATTATATTCTTCTAGTGACATTGCTGAGATCTTGGTTGGAACTGAATTTTGTTTTTACTTATTTTTACAATGAATATTTTGTGCCCGCCAGTTACAAGGGAAGGAGAAAACAATTATATAATTGTAGCGAAATTGCGATGCAAATATTTTATCCTTCTTCAAGGAAAGGTATATGATGTACTTCACTAACGTCATAAATGGATTAAAATAAACAATATGTACATTAACCCTTAATTGTAATACTGGCAAATGAAATTAATATTAAATACTAAATACAAACAATACCAATATACCAAGGACGTACATTAGAATAAACAGGAAGTAGGCTAGAGATAAAGAACAGTATTCTAAGAATACAGAAAAAATGCAATTAAACACGTAATTTCTTAACCTTATCGTAAAATATGAATACATTGTAATATTCAATATAATAAATACAATAAATGAAATATAACAATAAAACGTATGCTATTATATAGGTTTGCATCTGCAAATGAATGAATTTACAAGAAGGTTTATACTTGTAATGAATAAAGAGTTTTATGACCGTAGGAAAGAAGACAATGCATAAGCAATAACAAGTGTTCATTTGAAAAGTCAATCTAGTAACATGTGATTTACTGAGAACATTTAGAAGTACATATGTCGTAAATTAAAATTTACTACTTAACCTACGAAGTCGTATATTTTGACAGTTTCATACATACAAATAAATAACAAATAATATGTATTTATTGAAAACTATAACAAATGTTGGAAATGTTGTCCTTCAAGATCAATGCACTTTAAAATCCTCCGTTCAAAATTTATGATGATATTCTGCAACATTACTGGATTGTTATTAATTTCCATGCATTTCTGTTCGATTCTCTGTAGCATATCATTAAAATTCAATATAGGTGTTCGAAATATGTTATTTTTTAGATATGGCCACAAAAAGAAGTCGCAAGGTGTTAAATCGCATGAACGTGCAGGCCGGCCAATTTCAGTATTTCGACTAATTATACGCTCATCAAAAAATTCTGTTAAATAATCCAAAGATTCTGCAGTACAGTGACAAGGTGCTCAGTCTTGTTGGAAATATGCATTTTGAAGTTCTTCATCATCATGCAATTGATTGACAAATGGTTGTAAAATTTCCGTACGGTACCTTTGAGCAGTTAACGTTCCCTGAAAAAATATTGGTCCAATGATTCGCCTTTGGCTTATAGCTGCCCAAACACCAATTTTCTCTGGATGTAGCGATTCTTCATTAATTACATGTGGATTTTCACTACTCCAAATTCTTGTATTTTGTGAATTTAGGTAAAACCATGCTTCATCAGTAAAGATGACTCTTGCGAAAGTTCTCCATTATTGTTCATATTTACAAACCAATTACAAAACTATAGTCTACGTGGGTAATCAATTTCTAACAATTCTTGTACTGCTGTGACACGGTATGGATAAAATTGCATATCTTTTTTTAATAACTTGTAAGTTGTACCAACAGAGAGGTTTATTTGTTAACTCAAATGTCGAACAGATGTTTGTGGTTCATTTTCCATTATTTCTTGAACACGATTGACAACTTGAGGTGTACGTTTCTTAACTGCTCCGCTGCCTGATTTTCTTAAGAGACTACCAGTTTCAGAAAATGTTTTAAAGTTCTATCCAAAGTATTCTTAAATTGTATATAATCTATTACAAAATGTGGAAGCCCAACTTGAAATTCTGCCATGCAATCTTGAACTGAATAAACCCATAAACCATCAATTTTATTACCACTTCGAAAATAAGCCTAGACTAAAAAAAATTTATGTTCTAAAGTGAAAACCATTTTAAAACTGAGAAGCAATTTATTTAAACCAGAATCGACGCACGATTATTTTATGCACTAACTGATATTTGTGATTGACATTATCAAATGTCATTTGTATTTACGTTAACGGAACAACAAACACATACTAATATACGAGTATATGCGTCTTATTCTATCAAAATATCCCAACACATACTAATATATATGCGTCTTATTCTATCAAAATATCAAAGTAACCTAGATTTACTTTTCAAATGAACACACGTTATAATGCCAGACCACTTACGAAAATTAACAAATTAGATATTTGGGAAACTCCAAGACCTTTGTGTACACTTTACATTTCCAAATAGTATCAAATTAAAATCTATGATTGAATATGTAAAATAAATGCAACTAAATTTATTTGTGATTATAGACAAATAAAACTGAAATAAAAATT
Source organism: Melolontha melolontha (assembly GCA_935421215.2). NCBI lineage: Eukaryota > Metazoa > Arthropoda > Insecta > Coleoptera > Scarabaeidae > Melolontha > Melolontha melolontha. Next base: position 156,904,352 of record OW285237.1, on the reverse strand, counting down.
AAATCTATATGGACCCAACAGTAACGCTTAATTTTAAATTTGCAAATTAATTATTCTTAGCTTCTAAAATCATTACTTGACTTAATTCTATTAATTCTAAAATGTCATTTTAACGGAATATTTTTTGACATAAACTGATATTTACGTGTATGATTACCTATAAAATTGTGTTTAGTAAATATATAATTCTACCGTATTCTGTACCAGACATGACTTCAAACTTAACTAACTACTTTGACTACGAATTTTTCTGAACACCCGTTACTATCTTTTTGAGGATCTGTCTTTAACAAAGAAGAAAGCGAGTTATTGCGCTGCTGAAAAGAGGTTTGTAGTTCCTTCGTAATTCGAAAATGTTATTTTTCTGCTGAATAAAACAAACTATAATATATATCTTGGTTAACCAAATTGAAAGTTTTAGATTCGTTATCAACCCTTGCGTCATTTGACACATTAAAAAACGTAATAAGTATTTGTGTATAATACCATACTGTGGACTTTAGTCAGTAGTACAGTCATAGATTATAAAGTGCAGTCTTGCTTTTGTTAAAAGACACGTGTATTCAACACTATGTAAATACCGACAAATACTAGGCCGGCTTGTCTAGACGCTCATTGATGTGGAATGTAAATATATACAATCGTCGAGATCTCAATTATACTCTCGCTTCTCCCTTATCTTTTTTATATCCGCGGTGACTCAAAATTGTGTTATCTCTCGCAAAAGAGGAAATAAATTTCAATGACATACTATTACAATTTACTTGACCTACTTCTTCTTTATGTATTCGTACATAAAGAAGAAGTAGGCATGCACACCTAGCGGACGTCTTTATGAGATTTCACCATGTCCTGAATAGACAATTAATCATATTAACCATACATAATAACGAGCCATCGAAAAAATTCAAAATTGGAGTAGACTGTGAAATTGGGTTGATACTTTAGCCACTTCCACATAATGACATTTATTATTTGACATTGAAACTAAAAGTTTGTGTCAAATTTTTCAAAACTCTTATTAAGAAAATTACATTTATTTAAAAAATGGTATTCAACATACAACAAAAAGCAAAAATTATCGAATGTTACTTCCGTACAGGTGTGAAAGTAAATGGCGAGTGGCAGTATTCAATTACGGAATGCATGGTTGATTTTAGTGAAGAACATCCTGAATTAGCGTTTGACTACAATGATTTTTACAATGTTTTGACAAATTCTGTAAAGTTATTCAGAGAGACTAATAGCGTCGGTCGAAAAACTGGAAGTGGACGGCCATCTAAACGTACAGCTGATAATATTGAAGCCCTTCAGCATATTATTGATGAAAATCCAAAAACATCCATTTCAGTAGTGACCCAACAAACAAATTTATCTTATGGTACGTGCCAATTCATTCTTAAAAAGCAACAGCACATACGACCAGAGAAACACTTCAATATCTCAGAGAATTTTTTGATAACAGAATAATAAGCAGGAACACTGAAATCCCATATCCAACTAGATCTTGCGATTTAAACATGTGATTTTTTCGTATGGCCATACATCAAAAATTCGATTTGTTCAACGCCAATTCATAATCTGGAACAACTGAGAATTCGCATAACAGAAAAGTGTGAAGAGATCAACAACTTACCGCAAATGCTGCATAAAGTTTTTGCTGGATTGCGGAGAAGAGTTGGTTTGTGTTTAGATGTAAATTGACAACATTTTCAACAACTTCTGTAGCTATATGTAAATTTTGATTATGATTTCGATATTAAATAAATTATTTGTTTTCTTTTTTGTTGTAGTATCATTTCAATGCCATAACCTTTTTTTACAATAAAACCAAATGAAACTGTCAAGCATCAAGTAATGTGTCATTACGTGGAAGTGGCTAAAGTACTGTCGCGGTCACATAAAAGCGACCGGCACTTTTTCCTATTGTATACATCATGTCAACTTAATAATGAAAAAAGTCAAATATTATTTAAATTGTCATTAGTGTCATTACTTACATATATATCATCAATACCTTATTTACCGTTAGGTGTTAAGGTTAAATACAAAAATCAAACAATTCCTTAAAGTTATAGTACATGAGATCAGTAAGTGCAGCCTATGAGAATCTATCATTATTATTTTATTCTAATTTCGTTCCGTATATCATCCTTGCCCATTCTTTCTTGTTGATTGCCATTCTTTTCGCGTCTCTCCCTGACATTCCCTTGGCTCTCAATATGTCTTCCACTTGGCTGTCCCACAAATTCCTAGGTCTACCTTTTGGGCTTCTCTGATATCTTCTTGCTTGCCATACTTTTCTTGTTGTTCTCTCCCCTCCCATTCTTGTCAAGTTTGTACTTTAAGTTCTTCCCTTATTTTGCTATTTCTTACTCTGTCTCTCTTAGTAATTCCCATTATTCCTCTTAAAAACCTCATCTCCATTGCTTGTATTTTGTTTTCCATTCGTTTCGTCAATGTTCAACTTTCGCTTTCGTATATCAATACGGGCTTAAATATAGTTTTATAAACTGAGGTCTTAGTTTTCCTTAACATTTCTCTTCTTCCCAGGAACGAATTGTTCAAGGAGTAGTAAAGTGCAGATGCTGCATCTAACCTGTCATTCAGTTCTGCCTCCATGGTTCCTGTTTTGTGTATCTTCACCCCTAGGTATTTAAATGTTTCTACTTGTTCTATTTTAGTGTCGTCAAGTTTTATTTGTAATTCATCATCTTTTTTTCCTATTACCATAACTTTGGTTTTCTCTGCATTTATTTTTAAATTCTTCTTTCGCAACGCCTCTGCCCATATATCTAGATTACGCTGAAGGTTGAGCTTATTTTTCGCATAAATCACCAAATCATCTGCAAATATGCTCTCTGCTATTTCTACCGGTTCCATGTTGTAGTATCCCACCTTCATTTTCTTAACTTTCATTTTCGTTTCTTTTGTTACGTCATCCATTATTATATTAAATAATACTGGGCTAAGGTTGCCTCCTTGTCTTAATCCCTCCGTCGTTACAAATTCTTCAGATCTTGTGTTCCTGGTTCTAACGTAATTTCTTGTGTTCTTATATATAGCTTTAATACAGTTTATTAATTTTTGCCCCACTCCTCTCCTTCTTAGACTGTTCCAAACTAGTTCCCTTGGCACGCTGTCAAAGGCTTTCTTGAGGTCTATAAAGGCCACATATATATTGTCATTGGTACATTTCTCTATTAATTGTTTCAGTGTGAATATGTGGTCCTGAACTCCTCTTCCCTTTCTGAAACCACTTTGTGAATCTTCTAGTTGTCTTTCCACTGTTCTTTCTAGTCTTTTGGCCAGTATCCATTCATAGAGTTTGGCCAGCGTGCAAAGCAAAGTAATACCCCTGTAATTAGCGCAGTCCCGTTTATTCCCTTTCTTGAATATCGGTATCAATATTCCTATCTCCCAGTCATGTGGTATTTGATCCTCTCTCCATACTTTGTTTAGTAGGTCATTACTTACAAAGTCATAATGCCTCACTTAAATATTGCACAAGAAAGTAGTATAGTGACCCTTTTGGAAGAAGGTTGGTCAGAGAGAAGGGTAGCCGAACGATTTCAAGTGGCGAAACGCACTGTTCATTGTATAAATGCCCGATGGAATCAGAGACGTTCATTAGAAAGAAAGGTGGGGACTGGTCAGCAAAAAGTTTCAACAGAGGAAGAGAACAATGATCTGATAAACTTATTGATAAATAATCCTTTTGAAACTGCTGTGGAAGCACGACGTGCGACAAATTTTCCAGGGTCTATCAGAACGGCACGGCGTCGTATAAAAACTACATCTAACATTAGAAGTCGTGTTGCAGTGCAAAAGCCTTTTTTAACGCAAGGTAATAGAGCATCATGCTACCATCAGTCAACGGCATGTTTCCTGAAAATAACTTTGTGTTCCAGCAGGATAATTGTCGAGTTCATACCGCCCAAACAGTAACAGAATGACTGCAACGACACAACGTAACAGTGCTGCCCTGGCCAGCGCGTAGTGCTGACCTTAATCCTATAGAGAATGTTTGGGGTTTGATGTTGAAGACAATTAATAAAGGAAATAATTTTTATCCACGAAATGCTGAGCATTTATGGAATACAATTCAAGAGGTATGGAACAGTTTTACTCCAGAGTATGCCCGTAATTTGGTAGCTTCCTTACCTAGAAGACTAAACTACGTTATCGAGAACAACGGCGGAGTTTCAAAATATTAATTTTAATAAAGATTTGTAATTATTTTCGTATTAACATTATTGATTTTACATTAAAGTTGTTGTAATAATATTTGTCACTTTGACGTTTTATTATCATATTATTTAATTTTTGCTGTCATTGCTGACAACATATATAACATTTTAAAAACCTGATTTACCAAAATTTATGAAAATAACACAAAATGTCGAATTAGTGGCCGCTTTTATGTAACCGCGACCGTACCAACCCAGTTTCACAGTCTACTCCAATTATGAATTTTTTCGATGGCTCGTTTCAATATCTGGCCAAAATATTAATGTAAGCTGCCCATGCAATGATTTTATTAGAGTAAGAAAGAAAATTAATAACTTAAAGATACAAGTTTATTACAAATTTTGCTCGTTTTTGTCGCATTTTTTTTAACATATTTTTAATAATATAAATTATTATTAAAAATCTTTCGTGGAGAACACAATATAAGTTCATATATTTGTGAAAGTATCTCTCCAGAGACATAACCACGTATTTAACGTTATTACAGAATCATCGGCACGCTACCATCGAAGAGATACATTCCTAAAAACAATAACATTGCTATATTAAAGATGTTATTAAGACAGAGCGTAGAAGAATATTCAGCGCTGTTCCTTGATGAACGCCAAAACAACTATCACTGTCTCAATAACAAGTGCAAAACTAAGCCAGGCACCTCCATCTGATGGTATAACCATACTTGCAGAAGCTGTATTAATGTGTCTCCACTCTTTATCGGACAAACCGAATGCGTATATTACAATGTAATTTGAAACATATTTGAGTAGGTAAAACTTCACTAATTTTGTATAACACAAACATAAGATGAAACACGTGGAGAGATACTTTATGCGCTGTTATAAATGAACAATTTGGTATTGCAGTATTTTAAACATTAATTATATTAAACGCTTCTTCTAGGTGAACAATTTTGCCTTTTCCGGACATAGTAGTATTCTCTTCCCGGTCCTGTATTTTCTTCGCGATGTTAATTTTATTCTGAATGGAATTTTCTATATATCCCCCAGAATTTCAATACGTTCTTTTTCATTTAATTGAATCATTATTAATATTTGGACGTCTACAAAGTTAATTCTGACAGTTTAAGTCAAATACTGAATTTTAATTCCATGGTTTACTAAACATAAACACGATTCTAAAATATCAGAAATATCTTTGTCATTGTTGAACAAAAGGGTGCTAAACCTTATTATTGTTAAACTCACAGAGCAGACCTCTATTGAAATTCGTAAAAATATACAGGGTATTCCATTAAAATGAAAAAATAAACATTTTTATGAATATTGTAACTTAACCGCACTGTTCAAAATTGTCAAATGTTAATCCTACATCCATTGCAGATAATGAACGCTCAGAACCCCCAAAAACTGCTATGACCACCGGAATCGTCATAAAACCCAATGATTAAATGATCACCGACTGAAGAAGATATGTGCTCTTGCTGATATTGCAAAGGTCTCTATATACCACTACATTTTACATAATATTTTGGCGAGACGGTCTTTCTCTCGATGGGTGCCGCGTTTGATAGCAGTCGTCACTAATTGCATTCAAACGAACACTTTGACGTATTATAACTACGAATTAACCGTTACACACCCGAGACAACGTGACAGTCTAACCACTGCACTATAGTCGGAAAGTCGAAAAAAGCAAAAATTCATATTTTTGACATGTTGCTATGCGTTATATGTAGAGCTGAGGATGTTTGCGGTATAACCATGGTTATATCATGTAACCATAGTAAATTACTATGGTTATATGATATAACCATGGTTATACCGCAAACATCCTCAGCTCTAGTTATATGTCATTGTAATTTTTTACGCAACACTTCAAAGTATGTAAAAATAAAGTTTGTTGTTGCAAATTATTGTCTACGGCTTTTCGGCGTGGCTGGAAAGTTGACTCGTTCGTCTAAGGTACAAAATTGTGTTGAATTGTTGCTTTTTAATGCAGTTTTAAGTGGCGTATTTTCGATCTTATAAAGAAGTTTTTTAAACATTTAAATAATGGAGAATGAAGGCATTGGTAAGTATTTACTATTTTTGGTCAGATGACAATGAAATATTTAATATATTGATAAAATAAACTCAATTGAAACACATAACCTAAAAAAAAAGTTTTGTAAATTTTTCTTAATTTGTGTAAGTTTTAAAAAAAAATCCAGGTTTGTCCAGCCTAATTTTTTTTTTATAGCAACAATGATGCCTTGAGTGTTTATTTTAATAATATCAACTTGAGCATCTTTGAGCTTTCCGAGAAATTCAATGTTTTGCAGGACAAGTCAGTTTCAAAAACGCTGAACTATATGAAATATGGTTGAATGGGAATGATAAAAAGAGAAAGGCGGAAGTTATTTATGACTATTTTATACATAAAATTGGACACGAAAATATTACAGATAAAGATTTGAAAGATTTTATGGAAAAAGTACGTATATTTTGCGTTAAAGTGAAAACAATATTTGAAAAATGCTGCCAGACGTGATAGGTTCCAGCAAAATTATTCTGATTGGCTTAATAATGATTTAACAATTAATTTCAAATATTCTTCAACGAAAGCTAAGAAGCACATATTATCTGCTGTTGGACGTAAGAAACTCCTATTCTCTGAAAAATCGAAACGCGGACAGAGATATGAGGCAGAGCATTTGTCATCAACAACAGGTGATGAAACCGCTCTACTTCTTCGTGCAGCAACTACATCTGCTTGTAAGCGTAACAACAAAGACTTAGTCGCAGTTTTGAAAGAAACAATGAAAAGCCCAGATCAAGCTTCAAAAATGAGGAAACTTTGCCATGGTAATGAAACCAAGCCAATTAAAATGTCTCCTGATGAAGGCTTAGCATTTCTATTAGATAACAATTTTAAAAAAGAGCAATATATTAATATATGCACTGAAAGTAAAAACAGGAATTGCGATATCTACCCACCGTATGATGAAATTCTTAAAGCTAAATCGAAGTGCAGACCTGAAGATATTATAGTTACAAGTACAATGGCAAACGTTCCACTGAAAACACTTTTATTACACACAGCAAAACGAATAGTAGAAATGTAACAAGAAGTCATTAAGCAAATCATATGTGAAGGTAAAGCTCATTCTTTGAAAGCAGAATTAATCGTAAGCTACGGCTTCGACAGTAGCACTGGCCAATCGCATTTCAAGCAGAACTTTACTGAATCTGGCAAATCATTACAAACTGATTCATCCCTTTTGGCTACCACCCTGATCCCACTGAGACTGACTGAATCTGCAGGAAGAATACTGTGGGACAATCGCTCGCACTCTATTAGGTATTGCCGTCCAAAAGCACTTGAATTTATTAAAGAAACCAAGAAGTTATATTAGCGGAAGATGACTGTTTAAAGAGTGAAATTTGAAACTTAACATGTTTTAAAGTAGAACTCGAAGAAGGAAATAGTATCCAGATATTTTATAAGTTGAATTTAACTCTTATTGATGGAAAAATCCTAGATTTTTTAACAAACACAAAATCTAACCAGGCATGTCCAATATGTGGTGCTAAGCCAACCGATTTAAAAACATCAAGAATTATAAGAGTGAGAAGTTTCGTGCTAAGGAAGGCAGTTTAAAATACGGAATAAGCAACCTTCACTGCTGGGTTCGTTTTTTCGAGTTTGTTCTTCATGCAGGTTATAAATGCGATCTTAAGACTTGGCAGGTAGGAACAACAGATGAAAAAAAGGCTGTTAAAGATCAAAAAGAAAAAATACAAGTATTTTGAGAAAAACTTAGCTTGCGAGTAGATCTACCGAAAATTGGATTTTGAACATCATACTGTTTTTTCGGAAATTGTGGGTATTGATGAGTCTTTAGTACTCCATCTTAAGATTATATTGATAACATTATCATGTCAATTTCCGATTAACTTGGAAAAATTCGAAAATTTTTGATTCGAAGCGGCTTCAATAATCCAAACAAAATATCCTTGGTTGCCAATGACTGCGACTGTACATAAAGTACTTATTAATTCGAAGGAAATAATTGCAAACTCTGTACTTCCTATCGGTTACTTTGGAGAAGATGCAGCAGAGTCAAGGCATAAATGTTACAAGTACGATGGACTTCCTCATGCAAGAAAAAATAGCCGCATTAGTATCATTACTGATGTATTTAATAGAGCCATGGATACGTCAGATCCATTGATATCATCTATACATTATAATTACCGCAAACATCGACGCAACAATTTACCACTTCCAAAAGAAGTTATTGAACTATTAATTGGATATCAATGCATTAATGATGAGGTAAAAAAATATTATGAAGGAGACATGAAAGGAGAAATAATCTTCTACTTTTATACATAGTTTGGATAACCTGCGCTTGGAACGTTAATTCTAAGATTTCTTATACAGGGTGTCCAGAAACTCTCCTGACAAACGAGGACCGGAGATTCCTCTGATAATTTTAAGACAATTAAACCCAAATTCACCTAGTCCGAAAATGCTTCCTAAGGGAGCTAGAGTTCTTTGAAGATGGCGCCTTGTATTTATTTTTTTTTAAATTCCTCCAGAACGCTTCTATTTAGAAAAACAAAAGCTGGTATGCTTATTTATCCTCCAGAGATGAATCGATTCCATCAATTGCGAATTTCTAGTACCGGTCATAGGCGTCCGTTTTGGGTAGGTCAACGGTTATTTTAAGGCATAACTTTTTTGTCTTTAACTTTTAAGCATTTGTGACACTAGATTATTAAATTTTCAGGTATTCCAGTACTAAAAGGTACTCTTACTTTAAGTCGGTAGGGTACACCGTTTTCTAGAAAAATCTATTTGTAAATTTTTCGTTTTTTCTTCATTAAAGTTCAATTTATTATGTACCTACTTATTTTTAGCGACGAAGTTGGCTTGGACTATCAAGGCATGGATAAAAATTAATTTAATACATTAGAAACAAATTATTTATTACAATGGAACGAAACTAACAAAAAAAGAACAAGTATCAAAGGTAGATTGTTACAAAAGTTGCTCGATGTGATGACCATTAGTCTCTATGCATAAGTTTACCCTTTTGCTTAGAGAACGCCGAATTCTTGCAAAAATTCCAAAGTTATTTCTAAATTCGTTGCAAGCATCTTGTATCCTTAGCCAGAGTTGTGCGCGATTTTGTATTGGAACGGAATAAACAAATGCTTTTATGTATCCCCAAACACAATAATCGCAAGGATTCAAATCCGGCGACCTTGCTGGCCAAGCAACTGGACCGCCTCTTCCAATCCAATGGTCTTCGTAGTTATTATCTAGAAAGTCTCATACATTCCTGCTAAAGTGGGCCGGACAGCCGTCCTGTAGAAACCATAAGTTTTGCCGAATATTTATTTTTAAACGCACCTCATCTAACAAATCAGGTAAAATATTTTGCAGGAAATGTAAGTAATCAGCACCATTTAAACGAGCAGGTAATTCCACAGGTCCAAGTAGATAATCGTCAACAACTCCTATCCAGACGTTTATGCTAAACCTATGCTTAAATTCTTGAACAACGTGGGGATTGTCACCAACGTACGAATAATAATGTGCATTATGTACATTAAAAATTCCATTTTTTGAGAATGTAGCTTCGTCACCAAACAAAATGTTCTTGAAGAAATCTTCATCTTCATTTTTCTGATTTTGTAACCATCTAGCGAATTCTACGCGAGCAGGAAAATCTCCTTCTAGCAGTGCTTGCACCTTTGTAAAATGAAAAGGATATAAATTTTCTTTGTGTAAGATATTTCCTACGGAAGATTTTGAAATTGTGGGGTACATGGCAGATAGTCTTTGAACGCTAATTTCTGGATTTTCCTCAACTTCCATTAAAATAACATCTTCATGTTCTGCTGTTACATCATTATGTCTCCCTGTTTCATTATTTTTTGGGACCACTGAACCTGTTTCTCTTAATCGTTGATGAAGAGCTGTAAATGTTGAGTGAGTGGGATGCTGACGATTGGGAAATTTTTCAGCGTATCTACGTTGCGCCGCTCGAGCGTTACACCTCATTTCGCCATAAACTAAATGCATATCGGCGTATTCCTCATTAGTAAAAACCATTTTTTTTTTAATTGAAATCGTTGTGTTTGAATAACACAAAGTAAAAAATGAAAAGATAAACTTCGCGAACTGACAACAATTTGACAATGAAAAACGTAGGTTTTACTTTTGTTGGCAGTTCAGAGCTAACTATTGCAAAAAATAAAAAATTGAACTTAAATGAAGAAAAAACGAAAAATTTACAAATCGATTTTTCTAGAAAACGGTGTATCCTACCGACTTAAAGTAAGAGTACCTTTTAGTACTGGAATACCTGAAAATTTAATAATCTAGTGTCACAAATGCTTAAAAATTAAAGACAAAAAAGTTATGCCTTAAAATAACCGTTGACCTACCCAAAACGGACGCCTATCACCGGTACTAGAAATTCGCAATTGATGGAATCGATTCATCTCTGGAGGATAAATAAGCATACCAGTTTTTGTTTTTCTAAATAGAAGCGTTCTGGAGGAATTTAAAAAATATAAATACAAGGCGCCATCTTCAAAGAACTCTAGCTCCCTTAGGAAGCATTTTCGGACTAGGTGAAGTTGGGTTTAATTGTCTTAAAATTATCTGAGGAAACTCCGGTCTTCGTTTGTCAGGAGAGTTTCTGGACAGCCTGTATATTATAATAAATCATTTTAATTTCAATAATTCGCTACTTGTGATCGAATTATTTGAAAAATAAATAAAAAAAAATGAACATTTTTTTTTTAATTTCGAAAATATATGTAATAGATTTTTTATAATTGGTTGACTTATGTATGATTTAGGGTCATACTCACTCAGACGGTCTCATAAAAATTTCACTCTAAATATTTTTTTTTATTCAATCTGACCTAATTCATCATATTTCGAAGTATTTCCTAGATTCCGACAAAGGAGATTTTACCCCCCTTGAAAATGGGGCATTAGGCTTATCCCACCCGCTCAATTTTTTATAGATAAATGTATAATCTTTAACCCTATATCTGCACAAAATTTGGTGTCTCTAGCTGCTTCCAAAAATAAGTTATTAATTGTTTCCAAAAAATATTTGATCCAAATATATTACATCGCAAGTTCACTATGTCGGACCATAAAGATATTCTCAAAAGTCGAGTGTTTTCGTTATCACGGCGAGAACATTTCGAATCCTCCTCGTACACAAAGAAAAAAATAAATGCACGAAAACATAAACTAGAATATACTATTAAATGAGGTTATAATTTTGAAATCGTAACGAAAATTTTGTGTTAAATTATACCTCTAGTTTATATTCCCATTTCTAATCATTTATTCAATTAATTTTACAATAAATAATCTTTTTGAGGAACCCAATATCGACATTATTATTTTCAAAATTATAACTTAAATTATTATGAATTTACTAGCATTAAGTTAATGCTAGTAAATTAAAATTTTTTTTTTGCAAATGAACGTACTACAACAAAGTAGAGACATCCAAACCTCTGTTATGGAAATGAATAATTGACTTCAGATATAACATTCCAAGGCCGTTTAAGGGTTTAAAGTAAGCGAGACGCATTAGTGCATATTCTGTTAAAGTACACGTGTGGTATTATTTTGTTTTGATTCGTTATTGGAGCAATCCAATTTTTTACGTATTTCTTGAACTCCATGAACACGTGACCGTTTCAATTTTCTTGCTTTCATAAATTAGGCGGTTTTTACTCAAAGAAAAATACAAGTACTAGTATATATCCATAATCTGCCGCTAGGTGCTTTTAGTGTCAGTACATACGTGCATATACTTGTGTGTTGTGTTTCAACAGTAATTTTTAATTTCATTCATAGATATAAGCTTGCAACAATTTAATTAATTTACCGGCCATGTTGGAATATATATTTTCAGTGATTTTAGTTTTATTTGCTGGGTGGTTTGGCTATTGGTTTTTTACCTTACCTTTATTGGGAAATGCTTTGGAATTCTCTTCATCAACGAGTAAGTTTGAAAAAATTAGAAAAAAAATTTTTTTTATAGATATATGATTTTTGTGCTTTCACTAGTTAATATGTGTATATAATGTAATAATATATAAACCTTAATAATAATAGCAAAATAATTTAAACGGATTTTCATGTTATTGCAGACTTTCAATCACATCATTTGGTGTGCTAAAAAACTCAACTTTCACCCATTTTAAGAATTAATTTATATATTAATATTAATTTATTATATTATATTAATTTAATGATGTACAACTTGTGCATTTTAAGATTAATATTACAATATTCCAAAGATTTTTTCAGAAATATAAGGTTATTCAAAAGTATGAAATGGGGTTTTTATTTCGTTAAAAATACAACTGCAATGTCCACGGTCCAAGTATAGGTCGGCTTTCTAACACTTCTAACAGTTGGGTAAAAAAATTACAACTGGTGTGATAAATGAGCTGTAATTTTTTTAATGAACTAAACAGGTGGCAACCCACTAATAAAAACTACGAAAACTCAAAACTATTAGCCGCCTCCTGAACCATCACATGGTTACTTGTCGGCGGCTGTAATTGATCTGCTGAGTCCTAATGTACGACGGTGTACAATGTGCATAAAGTATATTCAATTAAGTGGATTAAACCAAACAACTTCTACCTATCTAGCTACATTAGGAAATGAATGAATTTGGCACCTAGAAGTAATATTTTGTGAACTTGAATAAAAAATTTGATGATTTCCCTTTTTTATGGATTTTCCGATTTTAACCCAGTCGTGACGAGACTGTTTTTCACTGTCGTGCTCTCAAAACGGGGTTCTCTGCGCTCTGCGCAAGCGCGCGGTTCCCGATGCGAAGGTGACTTTGGATAGCGGGCATTCTCGCGGTTTCCGACTGGAATTGCTGTTTTTAGTGAACAATTTTTTTCTATATAACAATAAATTAAACGCATTTGTATTGTTAATGGAATAATAATAACAATTATAATCTTTCTTAAACTTTATTCTAACTTGCAATGTAATAATAATAACTGAAAAATTTGTCAACATGTCATTATATCAGAATAATTGAAACATACATGAGTAGGTAAACCCCACCAGTTTTGTTTAATACAAAGGTATTTTTAATAATATAAATTATTATTAAAATTATTAATAGTGAACCTGCATTTGTGTTCTTCACACCAGATTTTTAATAATAATTTATATTATTAAAAATACCTTTGTATTAAACATGTCATTACAAAAAATATAAACATTTTTATTTGCCATAAGCTACCAAAGTGTGGTAGTTTTTAAAACATGGTATTACACAAAGGGGAACATCGCAGCTAGGACAACAATAATTTGTTTCCTTGCGAATATTCTTTTTTGAACAAACTACGCATCTTTTTCTTGGTTGTTTATTTGTACCTTGATCCTTGGAAAATTGAGATATAAAGTGTCTCTCTGTCAAGCGAAGGGGAGAGTCTGTGTCAGGAGCCCTTCGGCTGGTTGACCGTGGTTTGCTTATTTTATATTTTGCAAGCAACTCTTTCAGCAATTTCAGCTGAAAATCAGCTACAGATATTTTTTCACCCGTTTTCATTTTATAGACCGCGTTCTAAAATTTTTAATTTTACCTGGCTTACATTTTGATAGTAACTTCAAAAGAAACATTTGACCAGTGGCGTATAGAGTAAATGATACCAAATATTTTGTTTGAAAAAAAATGTCTGAAAGTCTATGACTTATTCCCTAAAAAATAATATTATTATTCAATTTTTGTAGAGTTCCACACTTTTCGAAATAATTATAATTTCATATAATGACTGCATATCTAATAATAATGTTTTATTTGAGTTGAAGAAAAACATTATCAGTTGTAGGTATATTATTTCCAATTTTATTCATTGTCAGGCTTGGATAGAAATACGCATATGTTTCTAGAATTATTAACTAAAATAAACTTGAGATAAATTACAATAATTAAGATTAGAGTTTATTGTTTTAGGTTTATATTTTAATTTATACATGTTTTTAATATATTTTAATTTTGAGTTTTATTTTGGGATAATTTTTTTAACTATAAGAGTTTGTGAGGGGGCCCTAGGCTTATCAATTTTAGTTGCATTAATTCGCACTCATTTAAAAAACTAATGATTATGCTACCTTTGCACGGTCAAATTACCGCGGCCATTTAACTCCTCATTGGGCAGGCCAGACTTTAAATTATAATCAAAAAGACATGTTTTTAATAAACAGGCAAGAATGTTTCTCGCCTGTTTATTAAAAAATGAAAACGTCGAAATAAAAAAAAAATTTAGGAAGCTCTGGAGCACAAGCTTCTATTGCGTTTGATAAATCTCGCTGACCTAACAATAAAACGGGCTTCTGCTGTCAATCTAGTTCCTAGGCAACAAGCATTAGATAATTAAATTAATAATCATTTAATAATCTGCAAATAATCCTTTTGCAAAATGCCACACATTGAATGAATTAGCCGATATGCACTTGATACGAAGAATGCAACTCATTCCCGTTCAAGTGCATTTGTAGCCATTAATAGAATATTTCGAGAGAAGAAAGCTTTTTCACATCATACCATTGAACATTCTCCTCTACGCTCCGTCCGAACATAAAATTGTGAAACAAATATTTCGAATACTGTCGCTTAAGGCCTACCTAATAGTGTTAGGCGAATATCCGCATAGAGTATTGAAGGAACAGCAGTGGCATCCGTATCATTTAAAACGGATGCATGAACTTTTTACCACAAGAAACAAACTCTAGGTAATTGGTTCAAAAGTAGACAAAACGAAGACAAACATTTTGTCAATACGATATTAATGACAAACGAAATGATATACGTCACGACATTATTGTATCTAAAACTTGTGTACATGAAGCAATTTAGATAAATGTTTGTTTTTTCCCACAAATGGAATTTCTGTAAAATACTACTCTATTGTGGTATCATATATTAATATTCAGACACACAGAAGAACTATTCAATTCAGATAGCGTCCTCGAATACTGATATATTATAACTAGAGAACGGACATTCTTACCACATGACTCGGCGTAATTCAATGAAGTATTTGTTAGTCTTACCCGACCATCTGGTCCGTTTCAATTACAATGGACAACACAGCGATTGTATTCCGAGGATATATTCCATTAAACGCAATCCGCAATTTGAAATATTTATAAACTTCGCCGAGTACATCCCGCCGTAATACAATGAAGTATTTGTGTTTGATTTTCTCGGTCACCTGATTTTTCTCAGCATTAACAATGGACAACGGCTATTGATTCGGAGAACTTAGTCATGTGGTAAGAATGTCCGTTCTGTAATTATAACACAATAAATGCATTCATTTTAAGAGCAATATTTTACAGAAAGTTTGTTTGTGGGGAAAGAAAACATTTTTTTTTGGTTTGTTACTTATACAACATGTAACATAGAAAATGTTTTCGCTTTGCTTTTCTAGGTTTACTGATTAGGCATATTTTATGAAAAACGGGGCTCTAAATCTACGATATTCGTGAATAGTGTGACAAAATTCTATATACTACCACCGTGAATCATTCACAACACCAGTTTAAAATCAATATTTGAGCTGAAGTTATTGGTAATTGTCTCTTAGGAACAATTGACCTACCTCATCATCTGAACGGGCTTCATTACTAAAATTTTATTCAAAATACGCTTCCACAAATACTGTAGGATGTTGATTTGGATACGCGAAGAGAAATGTGGTTTGTGCGGGAAGGTACGCTGCGATATTATACTTTGGATGTGCCCCAACTTTAAGATAATCATTTTCCAAGAAGTTGGAGTGGACGTGGTGAGGAAGCACCAGTAAAATGACCACCCATATCACTTGATCTTAATAATCTTGATCCCTAAACTTTATGCTACTCCTGTAGAAACTCGACAGGAACTACGAAAACGTATTTTGCTTGTCTCGGCTATTGTTCCCCGTTCTGTTTCGAGCAAGGCAGTCGCATCAACCTATGTGCAGAAATTAACAGCCTACAATTTGAGCATCTTTTATAAGTAAAACTTACATATTTTTTTATTAAAATTGCTATTTTGTATTATTTTCATTTCGGCGTTTTAATTTTCAATTATTTATCTTAATTTATCGTAATTTATCTTAAGCTCGTTTTTGTTAATAATTCCAGAATAATATGTAATTTTGTTTCCAAGCCTGACATTAAATCAAATTGGAAATAATTTATAAGTGGCAATGTTTTTTCTTCAACTCGTTATACAAGTTTTGGTAAAACTTCAACACCCTGTACCTATGTCAACAAACGTCTAACAGAAAAATGTTATAGACAAGCCCACATTATTTTAGCACGAGGTAGGTACTCGTACACGAATTCGTTTGAACCTTAAATGGGACACCGGTATATAAACATTCATGCGCTGGATAATTAATAAAAATAAATTTTTAGTATCATTCTTATATTGCGAGAAAATTGTATACGTTTTCAACTGTATTTCCGTCCGGCAACGACGAAGGTCAATCACTCGTTTGAATAGCATATATGCTATTTTTCACGCAATGTCTGGGATCCACTTTCACTCAATGTTTATTTACTGTACGTCTACCATGTATATCTGAGGTCCAGTCCCAGAACGTATTCTCGCTGAAAACGTACCCGTTTTGTTCACGTAGTAGTACTAGATTTATAAGTATGAAGACTTGAATAAAACTACTTTGTTCGTATCAGACGTTTATTCTCTACTCAATATAATAATATACTGCCTTCTTTTTACTTTCTTAGTTTATATATATTTTTACTTATTGGTCTTTAGTGATTCTAGAGTAAAGTACTATATTGCTTGCTTAGTCCGTTTTCTGTTCGTGATGCATTTTCTTGTATAAACAGTGATGTAGTTTATTAGTAAATATTCTTAATCTAAATATGTGAGTAATATCCTTATATGTACTAGATGTCTACACTTACTACACTAACCCGTAAACACTGACTAATGTATATCATGATAAATAGCAGTTTCTATACTTTAAATAATATGAGAATATACAGTGTGTAATATAATATAATAATATAGGTAACTATATAACTTACTCATTATAAATAAAGGTACTCCCAAGTAACCTATTCTGTAAAGACATCCAACTGATTCTTATATTCTTCTGTTCTATTTACACTGGGAAACCTAATACACATATTTCAATGTATTTAAAAAACAACATAATGTAAAGACGCTTTTCAAAACTAATAATAATTTATCAAAACATATTAAAATGTTTGTGGATACGGTAAGATATATATTGGTCAAACAGGAAGATCGTTTTATAAACGCATTGCTGAACATTGTTCTTCGTTTAGAAATAAAAAACAAGATTCCACTTTTGCAAATCATCTATTAGAAGAAATCCATACTTTCAATAAGGATTTTCACATTCTACATTTAGAAAATAAAGGCAATAAATTAAATTTACTGGAAAGTTTAGAAATCAATAAATTAAAACAATCACAAATTTTACTTAATGATCAATTAGATTTAAATAACTCGCCTTTGTTAAATTTATTCATTAAAAACTGTTTAGACGATAATATAAATGTACATTTAGTTTATTAAAACAAATGTTACGCGTAAGCATGTTTAGTACTCTATAGTATAACAGTTAGAACTGACCAGATGGAACACATTTTCTCACTACCGACAATATTTTAGATTTAAAAAAAATGTAAAACAATACTAACCTCGTTGATTTATATTTTTAATTTAGTTTGTAACGTGCTCTTTAGCTGTAAGTACCCGATGAAGCCACTGTGCTGCCGAAACAATTGTCGTTCTACGAATACATATTAAAAAAGTGAAGATTTTAACAATTAGTTTTATTTCTATCTTAAATTATGGATCTTCATCAAGTAAAAGTCTAATCACTTCAATTATTCAAATACATGTCCCTTCTGAAAATAGGGAAGGTAAACTCACGATTGTTAATAACTAGGCATGGAAAAATCTCTAAATTTGCAAGTGGCCCAACTTATTCTATTCATATATTTTGAATTATTTTAAGAGAATTGAGGCGAACACGTTCGAAACAATGTTGCATAATTCTTATTCAATTTTATTTCTGGCTGAAGATAAAGTGTCGAAATTAAAACTAACAGTTCACGGTATTTTGATGAAGTTTATAATGGTATCTTTTCGGATGCTTGTTGGATTGTGTAATTTATCGAAGCGCCAAAGTAACAAGATCACAGAGATTAGCAGATGAAGACAACGTCATTCAAGAAATAGATAAACTCCACAATGCACTCCAGCAGAATGGCTTTAGCAAACGGGCAATCAACAAAGCATTAAAACCTAAACGAGCCACGCCACAAGAGGAAAAAGGGGAATCAATAGCCAAAACCTACTTACCCTATGTCAAAGGTACCACCGACCGAATATCCAGAGTCCTACGAAGACACAACATCGAAACCACATTCAAGGCAGACAGAAAAATCAGTACAGCCCTTCGGAATCCAAAAACAAGAATACCTTTAGAAATCCAGGGAGTTTATGAAATTCCGTGCCTTAATTGTGAGAAGACGTACATCGGCCAAACAAACAGAAGGGTAAACGTAAGAAGAGATGAACACCAAAACTCCGTAAGAAAAGACGAAAAAACTTTATTTTTGGCTCAGCATGTAAAGGAAACGTCCCACACGATAGACTTCAGCAATACCAAATTATTGGCGAACATAGAACATATGAAAACCAGAATAATCGGGGAAGCTATCGAAATTGAGAAACGTCTGGACAATTTGAATTCGAATTTTAAGTTGAAACTTATAATTTTAAGTTTTAACTTACGATTAATTATTTTGTTCGTCAATATTGCACATGTGGTTTTCCTTTTAGATGTGGTTGTCCTGTGGTTTTTAAAATGTAATTTCAAAATAACTAAGTGTACGTCCGTTGACATTAGTTTTATTAATTTACAATATTACAAACATGAGTAATTTCTCCAGAAAAACCAAGTTCACATTTTGATCCCCTGAGGAAGCATTCGAATACGGTGCGAAATATTGGGCTAAAAAATAAAGAACTAACTTAATTAATAGAGTTTAATTTTGCCGGATTCCCCCAAAAAAAACCCTTTCATACATGTTCTAACGGCAAAGATTCCTGGTCTAATTATATATATATATATATATATATATATATATATATATATATATTAAAATAATAAACTTTTTTGGTTTAGCGACCTTTATTGAATTCAATTTATTTAAATAAACGACGTTTCGACTTTTTGGATATAATTCAGTCTTTTTCAAGTGATTTAGAACTAAAAACCTTACAAAACGAAAGGTAAGAATTATATTTACATTATATGAAAGTTTTGTATCCTTTAAATTTTAAATTTTATTTTTTCTTTACTCTAAACATTATTTTAATTTTAACTCTTTCATATAATGTAAATAATAATTCTTACCTTTCGTTTTGTAATTTTTTTAGTTCTAAATCACTTGAAAAAGACTGAATTATATCCAAAAAGTCGAAACGTCGTTTATTTAAATAATTATAATTATTTAAATAATAATAATTGAATTCAATAAAGGTCGCTAAACCAAAAAAAAGTTTATTATTTTAATATTATGCACACGGCCAATAAAATAAATAAGAAAAAAATTTTAATTTCTTATAAACACTAAATATATATATATATATATATATATATATACAGTAGCCGCTCGATTATGTGAACTAATTAAAACCTTACCTGTTCACAGAATCGAAATGTTCACTCAATCGAATGTGCAGTTTAAAGCGTTTATTTATATGTATATGTATTCAGTTACATCAAAAAGAATTAACAAATGAGAAAGATACATGTTCTACATAGATACGTACATACATACATGAATACGTAATGATTTAAAGAAGTCAGTTTTGTTTGTTAAAAAAACTGGTTAAATTTGTTTGAACCTTTTTTTCTTTTAAACATCTTTGAACTGCGATTTCTTTTATTCTTCGCAAAGTTAATAGATCTTCAGAATTTAGCATGTTTTGTTCTGCCCAAGAAATCACTATATTAAGTCCTTGTAAAGCTTCCTGAGTGGGGATGGTAGTTGGCATTGGCTCATCATCCATTGTTACTTCCGCACTTTCAATTTCAATTACATCCTCTTCAAGATCTTCTATGACATCCGTATTCCAGTTTTCTATGTCTTTACGGCTGTATGTTATGTTTCCGTTTACTTTCTGTAGTAATGCTACAGTTTCTTGAAATGTCACTGCCTCGACGCTGTTCTTGTATTTTTCTTGTAGAATAGCCAATGGAACATCTTCTTCTGAATCAGAGTCGCTATTGAAAGAATCTGATAAATTATTTTTCCAACACTTAGCAATTATTTCTTCTTTCACATTCATCCTTGCTTATGCCAGATGTGTAACAGCATCTTTTAGACTCAAGTTTTTAATGACAGCTGAAATATCATTGCTATCAGAAGCAACTATTGTGGATAAAGGCTTCTTCTATAAAACAATTTTGTTAACCTAATTACATTCTGGTCCATGGGCTGTATAAGAGCTGTTACATTCGGAGGCATGTATACAGTAAGAATTTTTCCATCATCAGAAACCAAGTTTTCTGCTGGTGGATGACTTGGAGCGTTATCCAAAAGTAGAAGAGCTTTTTGTGGTAATCCCTTTTGTTTCAAAAATCTTCGAACCTGCGGGACAAATGAATGATGAAACCAATTTTCAAATACCCCCGACGTCATCCACGCATTTTTCGTACTTGTGTATTGCACTGGAAGTGAAAAGTTCTTAAAGTATCTTGGATTGCGGCACGCCCAATCACTAACGGTTTGATTTTATGTTCACCGGTTGCATTGGTGCATGCTAGTAAAGTAACTCTACTTTTATCCGTTTTCCGACCAGGGGCCGATCTTTCTTCAGACGTAACCAAAGTCCTTTCTGGGAGTAATTTCCAAAACAAGCCTGTCTCGTCGGCATTATATAATTGGTCATGTGTTAATTGTAGCTCCTCTATTTTCTTTCGAAGATAATTCTTGAATGGACCTACATGCTCCGGAGTAGCTGATAACTTTTCTCCCGAAATTTTTAAATGTCTTATTCCAAATCTTCGTTTAAATCTTTGGCTCCATCCGTCACTAGCATTAAAATTAGGATTTTCAGCGATAGTTTCATTGATAGCTTTTTCTTTTGTTTTTAAAAGTTCAATCTAAACCGATACATTTTTAAGTCTTTGTGTACAAAACCATGAATATAATTTTTTTTCCATTCATGGCATCTTACAGGATTTTAAAGTTTTTCTTTTCCGTATTTCACTGCGCCTTGATGTGACTTTTAAAAGTCCCGTTTTTTATTTTTGTTTGCACATACTGTGGATTTGGCAATCCCGTACTTTTTAGACAAATACGTTACACTGCTTCCACTGTCCAGACTTTTTAAAATTTCACATTTTTCGAGCAAACTTAACACTTTTCGCTTCATTTTTATTGTAAACACAAAAATGATCTAGCGCAGTACACCTACAACATCAACAGAACTCAGAATTACAACTAAAATAAAATACATACATACATCTGTCCGCTGTTCTTGTAAGTTACGCTGGCGAGTCAGCAAAATAATTCATACGCCGGGAATTTACCCAGTTCACTGAAACTGAATCGAATGCAACAAAATAATTCGTACGCCGGGAATTTACCCGGTTCCCTGAATCGAATGTGTTATTGTTCACTCTATGGAGCTTTACTAATAAAATTTTAGTTGTTCATATAAACGAGCTATTCACTGAATAGAGTATTCACTCTTCCGAGCGGCTACTGTATATATATATATATATATATATATATATATATATATATATAATTGAAAAGAAATTATCGACCGTGATATATTATCAAAAATTAATTAAAATTCGGGTAAGCGGTTAATTAAAAAACTCCTTTATTAAATTACTCTATATTTCGCAACACTTTGTCGCTTCTTCTGGGGTAAAAAATGTAGAGTTAAAAAATAATAAAATTAATTTTATTATTTTTTATAGGGTAATTTAATAAAGGAGTTTTTTAATTGACCGCTTACCCGAATTTTAATTAATTTTTGATTATATATATATATATATATATGAAATTATGGTTTCTCGGGTTCTTGGCCGCGTGTGAGATGTGTCCTGAGAAGGATTGTTGTCTCGACGTTTCGACGGGATCGCACTCGTCATTTTCTAGAGTTGTTCTTTCACTTGTCGCTGAAGAGTAACTGCCGATCGTGTCCTCGGGTGTCTGCTATTATGTTGCACTATGGGAGGTGGGGGTTGCGCTGCTGCCATCGTGCGTACACGGCTTCGCGTGATTGGTCCGGGTGTCTGTGATTCCTGTGTGGGGGCGTGTACCTGTCTGGATGTGTTGTGTTTCGCATGAGTCTTGATTTGCATGCCGGCTAGGAGTGGTTTCCAGGTGTACGGTAAACGTTGGCCGTCGTCGCGTTTGTTTAAACTGTTGGGTCTCTTTTCTATTTCAATCGCTTCTCTAGTAATTCTAGTAGATAGACTTTCGCTCTTCGCTAGGACCTTCGTATTCTCGAAGTCAATAGTGTGCCCCGTTAGGAGGCGGTGTTGTGCTAGAGATGATGTTGTTTGTTTCTTGAAGACTGCGTTTATGTGTTCCTCTTTTCTCACGCTTATTCGCCTGTTCGTCTGGCCTACATAGGATTGTTCGCATTCTGAGCACGGCACTTCGTAAACGCCTTGGTCTTCAAGTGGAATTTTATCTTTCGCGTTGACTATTTTATCGGCTATTTTTCCCTGTGCTGTAAAGATGGTGTCTATGTTGTGTTTCCTTAGTATTCTACCCATTTTGTCTGTGGTACCCTTTATATATGGTAGAAAGGCCTTTGATGTAAATTCCTCTTTTTCCCGTTTTTCTGCTCTATTGTGTCTGGCTTTGTCTATTGTTCTTTGTGAATACCCGTTATCAAGAAGAGCGTTTCCAATATTTCTTCTTTCTTCGTTTTTATGTTCATCGTCTGTTAGTCGTTCGGATCGTAGAACTAGGGTTTTCACTACTGAGTTCAATTGTGCCGGATGATGATGTGATTGTGCTTTTAAGTACCTATTTGTGTGTGTAGGTTTCCGGTAAACGGTGTGTCCCAATGTTCCATTTTCTTTTTTGATTACTAACACATCTAGAAAAGGTAGCTTCCCTTGTTCTTCTACCTCCATTGTAAACTTAATTTTCGGATGTTCGCAGTTTAGTTGGTGTAAAAAGTCTTGTAGTTTTTCTTTGCCATGTGTCCATATTACAAATGTATCGTCGACGTAGCGCAGCCACATTTTCGGTTTGTTCTTACAGGTGTTTAGAAAGTTTGTTTCAAAGTTCTCCATGAATAAGTTCGCTATAATCGGTGATAGCGGGGAACCCATCGGTGCGCCTTCGACTTGTCGATATTTCTGGTTGTTGTATGTGAAATATGTGTTTATAAGGCAGTGTTCTATCAGGTTAATTGTAGTCTTTTGTACTTGATACTGGTTTTCTAATATGGATATGGTCTCTGCGATTGGCACCTGCGTAAATAGAGATGTCACATCGAAGCTGACTAGCAGGTCCGTTGGTTGAACATGAACGTTTTTTATCAGTTCAATGAAATGATCTGCATTCTTTACGTAGGACGCCATTTGTTATGCGTGTACCTGAAGTTCTTGTGCCAGGTATCGTGCTAGAGCTTGTGTTGGTGATCCAATAGAACTAACAATCGGACGAAGTGGTACATCGGGTTTATGTATTTTTGGGAGTCCGTAGAGTTTTGGACATCGGGACGATTTTTCCCGGGGGATGGTCTGCTTCTTTATTTCTTCGCTCAGCGGTGTTGCGTTTATTTTTGCTTTGGTTACTTTTTCTAAGTACGTTGTAGGGTCCGTGTTGATTATTTTATATGACGGGTCGTCTAGCAGTGATCTTATTTTGTTGTCGTAGTCGGTTTTGTCTAATACTACGGTGGCGTTTCCCTTGTCGGCAGGTAGAACTATGATGTTGGTGTCCTTTTGAATATCTTTCAAGGCTAGATGTTCATCTCTTGTGATATTTCTCTTTGGTGGTTTTGCTTTTCTGATGATGGTGGACACCTCCTGTCGTATTATTTCTGCGTTGTTCTGTTCGACTTTGTGTAGAGCTGATTCTACCCCGCATATGATATCTTCTACCGGAATGCGAGTTGGTGTTATCGCAAAGTTAAAACCCTTCTCTAGAACGCTGATGGCCGCTTCGCTTAGTGTTTTTTGTGATAAGTTGTGTACTGTTCTTGTAGTTTTGTTGGTAATTGCACTTGTAGTCGGTTGCTGTTTCACTCGTAAATGTTCGAATTTCCGTTTCTGTGTGTTTGTTCGGATGTCGGAATCTGTTTCTGCCCTGAATGTACATAAGGTGTCTATTTTCTCCCATAGCAACGGGTGTAGTTGTTTAGTTAGCAGTAAGTGTGCGTCTAATGCGCACTTGTCGGTTTCCTCGAGTTTTCGCCGGTTTTGGTGTATTAATTCCCGTAGTAATGCCTTGCTCGCTCGTGTTAATATGTTCGTCGATTTTGTCGTTTTGCTGTGAAACGATAATCTGCAGCAGTTGGGGATGAGATCTTGGTCCCGGCATCGGCGTAGAAAGGCTAGGTCGCATAACAGGCGTGCTTTCTTGCAGCGTAGTTTCTCGAATTTCTTCGAAAGATGATGGACTTCCTCCCCGTAGAGGTGTAAGATGATAATTTTGATGATATTTTCTTCGGCCGAAACATGATTATTCTGTAAATTTCTGATAGTGGTTCTTGAGAAGTTAGCTTCACCTGTGAATATTATTTTCTAGTCAAACCTGAAATTTTGCACACTATTCTCCAAAAACCATTAACCGAAGTTGATACGCAAACGAAAATATCATCAATTAAATTTAAATCTGCTTCTTAAATTTCTGAAGTTCTTGTAGCACGATGGGCACCTTTTCATTGATTGTTTGGTCTAAAAGTACCTGTTTTAGTTAACCTTCTATGCAGGTATCTTTGAAAATGTTCGTCTGCCGGGTGTAACACTATCTGGAAAGTGCTCTTGATTCAATCGTCTAACCTTCGGTGTTCTGCCATCAGCTAAACCATGGGTGTAATGAATGTCAGCCAACCCGAGATTAGTAAAGATTTTTTAGTTAAAATAACACTATACAGATATTTTAACTAAAAAATTAATTTAACTGTCAAAACTAATAAAACAATAACAAACATAGACTACTAACTAACAAATCGGAGACTGTGGCTTATAAGTGAATAAAATAAAATTTAAAAACCCTTACCACAATAGAATTTAATGATTCTAAATACGTATTTCTAAAACCACGTTGTCATCTTCAGTAGAAAAAACAGTGTAACACTTGAACGCATGTAAACTATAAAATCTATTTAACTCATTTGGCCGGGTAGCCATATTAACTAATAAATCGGAGACTGTGGCTTATAAGTGAATAAAATAAAATTAAAAAACCCTTACCACAATAGAATTTAATGATTCTAAATACGTATTTCTACAACCACGTTGTCATCTTCAGTAGAAAAAACAGTGTAACACTTGAACGCATGTAAACTATGAAATCTATTTAACTCCTTTCGCCGGGTAGCCATATTAACTAACAAATCGGAGACTGTGGCTTATAAGTGAATAAAATAAAATAAAAAACCCTTACCACAATAGAATTTAATGATTCTAAATACGTATTTCTACAATTACGTTGTCATCTTCAGTAGAAAAAGCAGTGTAACACTTGAACGCATGTAAACTATAAAATCTATTTAACTCCTTTGGCCGGGTAGCCATATTAACTAACAAATCGGAGACTGTGGCTTATAAGTGAATAAAATAAAATTAAAAAACCCTTACCACAATAGAATTTAATGATTCTAAATACGTATTTCTACAACCACGTTGTCATCTTCTGTAGAAAAATCAGTGTAACACTTGAACGCATGTAAACTATGAAATCTATTTAACTCCTTTCGCCGGGTAGCCATATTAACTAACAAATCGGAGACTGTGGCTTATAAGTGAATAAAATAAAATAAAAAACCCTTACCACAATAGAATTTAATGATTCTAAATACGTATTTCTACAACCACGTTGTCATCTTCAGTAGAAAAAAGGTTGTAGGCCAAAGGAGTTAAATAGATTTCATAGTTTACATGCGTTCAAGTGTTACACTGTTTTTTCTACTGAAGATGACAACGTGGTTATAGAAATACGTATTTAGAATCATTAAATTCTATTGTGGTAAGGGTTTTTTAATTTTATTTTATTTTATAGACTACTAAGAACAATAATTGTTCTTAATTTCTTTACTGAAAAAGAGTTTAAGTTACGAAAAAAAGTCAAGAGACCTTTTTTGTTACAAAATGAAGCACGATTTTATTTAAAGAAAAAGCAGTGGCTTACCATTATTTTTTAACACATATTCAGTCCAAATTTCGCTCGAAGAAGTGGTGGAAAATTTTTAAAAAATGTTTACATTGGAAGGTGTCTCTTTATGGTAGGAAGCCATATACCGAATTTTATAAAAAGTGGTTGAATGTTAGCCTAAAAAAAACTTTTTCTTAAAAGTTTAACGCCCTCGGAAAGCGAGTATTTCCGGATTCATTTTTATACTAACTTTTTTTCTTAAAATAACCTGAAGAATCGGGCCTTTCAATACTGACATTCATTTATGAAGCATATGATATATTGGTTACACTGTAATATTATATTTTAGTAATGCTGGTGTAATAAAATGTAAAAAAACTTTTATTTTCGTATTTAATAAAACTTTATTTACAAATCGAAACAATTTGTACACATAGTAAAAAAACCTGCATTCATATTTTTTCTTTTAATTTTTGTTCACTTTGATAACTTAATTACAGTTTCAAGTGTATTACTACAGAATATTTTATTATTTTTGTGAATGCTGGAAGTTTAATAATGAATCTAATTTCTAGCAGTCATTCATGAAAACTGCTTAATAAAATGCTCTAATGCCTTTTCAATCAGCAAAAATTCAAATTATTTATGTTATGAAAAAAGCAAATAAAAATAAGTTAGGTACATCACTATTACACTTCATACAATTGCATTATCCATTGGATACTTATCCACTAGCTAAGGAACTAGAACTTTTAGTATAGAAATTCAAATGTATTTGATCTGTCAGATACATTTATATTGAGGATAGCTATGAGGGACTTTATCCAGAGGTGAAGGAGATGGGCATAAATGAACGCTGTGTATTAATTTAGAAAATATTTTTCATTAAAAATAAAATAAATATAAAGGACACTTATATTCAAATAAGTCACAAATAGGAGATAGTAATATAATAATATTGTCGCAGCAAGGTAAAGAAAGTTTACAATGAAAATTAATCAAATTATAATTTATTAATCAACTTAGAACACTATCTAACAAGTACCTTTTAGCCGACATTATATTTCCGAAAATTGTTTGTAAGAAATTTAGAAATTATTTCAATATATATCTACGCTAATTTACATATGTTCTGTGTATAGGCTTTACAGGAATTACAATGACATTTTCTAGTATAACATACCAAAAGTATTACTATTTCAATATCTCATTAGCTGAAATAACTAATATCACATTAACTCTAATAGCTACGGTTTCTTTAATTATTTAGAGAAATTATTTTAAATTGCCATTTAGATTATCTTGCAAAAGTTTTGGTCATTGTTAAAGACGAAACTATCAGAAGCAGTTCATTCAAATTGAAATACTTTACTATAGAAAATGTTTTCTTTTACATTACTTTTATTATTTTTTATCCTTATCGTGTTCATAAAATATTGCTTAAAAGTGAGAAAAGTTCGTATGTGTCTTCGCCATATACCTTCTCCATCTGCGCTACCATTGATAGGGCATGTGTTATATTTTAAAAATCCTGCAGGTATGTAAAACGAAAATTCACAATTAATAACTTCATAATTGAATTGATTCGGCATTTACTTGATGAAGATCCATAATTAAGAATAGAAATAAAACTACGGTTTTAATCTTCACTTTTAATCATTACTCGTAAAACGACAATTGTTTCGCCAACACAGTGGCTTCCTCAGGTGTTTACATCTAAACAGTACGTTACAAACTAAATAACAAATAAATAATATATCTATGAAATCAAGAAGGATGGTATTTAAAATATTTTTAAAGAAATCTATGAATTACAAGTGTTGTCGGTAGTGAAAGAATGTGGCACATCTGGTCGGCCCTAACTGTATATTATAGGGTACTAAACGTGTTTACGCATAAATTTGTTTAATAACCTACATATACATTTGTATTATCGTCTAAACAGATTTTAAGTAAATAAATTTAATAAAGGCGAGTTATTTAAATCTAATTTATCATTTAATAAAATTTGTGACTGTTTTAATTTATTGATTTCTAAACTTTCCAGTAAATTTAATTTCTTGCCTTTATTTTCTAAATGCAGAATTTGAAAATCTTTATCGAAAGTGTGGTTTTCTTCTAATAGAGGATTCGCAAAAGTAGAATCTTGTTTTTTATTTTTAAACGAAGAACAATGCTCAGCAATGCGTTTTTCAAACGATCTTCCTGTTTGACCGACATATATCTTGCCGCATCCACACATTAACTTATAGACTCCGGATTTCTTATTTTTGTCTGTTTTATCTTTATTGTTTTTGATGTGCTTGGATAACTTATTATTAGTTTTGAAAACCGTGTTAATATTAAGTTTTTTTAAACCACTTGAAATATGCTTATTAGGTGTCCCAATGTACGTTTGTAATCTAAATTTTGAATTTTCTTTATCCTTTATTGCAGAGTATACCATAGAGATTGCTTTTTTGAAAATTTTTTTTTTGTCAGCATATTTTCAATTAAAGTATCTGTGTAGCCGTTATTGATAGCTATTTGTTTGACTAAATTTAATTCTTTTTCATAATTTTCTTTAGATAGTGGATAATTAATTAATCTGTGTAAAGAACTATGGAAACTCGCTAATTTGTGTTGTATGGGATGTGTTGATGAATTATGTATAGTTATGTCAGTATGAGATTCTTTATGGTAAATATCAAACTCTAATTTATTGTTTATTTTTTTAATAGTTAGGTCCAAAAAATTAATACTATTGTTTACTTCTTGTTCCATAGTAAATTCCATATTTTTATGAATAGAATTGACGAATTCTAGTAGCAAGTTTAATTGTCTTTGTGTTCCAGTGAAACAAAGTAAAATATCGTCTACATATCGATGCCAAAAGAAAATATGCTGTCTTAGGGGATTACTAAAAATGATGGATTCTAAGTGGTTCATGAAAATTTCTTTTGGCATAGATATGTAAACGATATTGTACTTTGTTTCACTGGAACACAAAGATAATTAAGCTTGCTATTAGAATTCGTCAATTCTATTCATAAAAATATGGAATTTACTATGGAACAAGAAGTAAACAATAGTATTAATTTTTTGGACCTAACTATTAAAAAAATAAACAATAAATTAGAGTTTGATATTTACCATAAAGAATCTCATACTGACATAACTATACATAATTCATCAACACATCCCATACAACACAAATTAGCGAGTTTCCATAGTTCTTTACACAGATTAATTAATTATCCACTATCTAAAGAAAATTATGAAAAAGAATTAAATTTAGTCAAACAAATAGCTATCAATAACGGCTACACAGATACTACACAGATAATTGAAAATATGCTGACAAAAAAACTTTTCAAAAAAGCAATCTCTATGGTATACCCTGCAATAAAGGATAAAGAAAATTCAAAATTTAGATTACAAACGTACATTGGGACACCTAATAAGCATATTTCAAGTGATTTAAAAAAACTTAATATTAACACGGTTTTCAAAACTAATAATAAGTTATCCAAGCACATCAAAAACAATAAAGATAAAACAGACAAAAATAAGAAATCCGGAGTCTATAAGTTAATGTGTGGATGCGGTAAGATATATGTCGGTCAAACAGGAAGATCGTTTGAAAAACGCATTGCTGAGCATTGTTCTTCGTTTAAAAATAAAAAACAAGATTCTACTTTTGCGAATCATCTATTAGAAGAAAACCACACTTTCGATAAAGATTTTCAAATTCTGCATTTAGAAAATAAAGGCAAGAAATTAAATTTACTGGAAAGTTTAGAAATCAATAAATTAAAACAGTCACAAATTTTATTAAATGATAAATTAGATTTAAATAACTCGCCTTTATTAAATTTATTTACTTAAAATCTGTTTAGACGATAATACAAATGTATATGTAGGTTATTAAACAAATTTATGCGTAAACACGTTTAGTACCCTATAATATACAGTTAGGGCCGACCAGATGTGCCACATTCTTTCACTACCGACAACACTTGTAATTCATAGATTTCTTTAAAAATATTTTAAATACCATCCTTCTTGATTTTATAGATATATTATTTATTATTTATTTAGTTTGTAACGTACTGTTTAGATGCAAACACCTGAGGAAGCCACTGTGTTGGCGAAACAATTGTCGTTTTACGAGTAATGATTAAAAGTGAAGATTAAAACCGTAGTTTTATTTCTATTCTTAATAACTTCATATTTTATATTTATTAAAACTTCCAAATGCAGAGATTTTAGCTGATTTGATATACTTAGCTGGTAAATATAATGGATATCTTAAAATACATTTCTTCGAATTCTACACAATCTTTATTACTGATCCAAAGAAGGCAGAAAAGTTACTTGGAACGACCAAATTACTGCACAAATCCCAAGAATATAATTATTTTAGACGTTGGTTAGGCACTGGATTGTTAACTAGCGAACGTAAGTAAATATGTATGGATTTCTTTAACACTTTCAAATTTGGAGGTATCTTTCGAAAGTTATGAATTGGTATTAATTTCTAAATATTCGTATAGTAGGGTTGGAACATGGATGTTGATGTTTTCAAAACATCGATGTATCGATCTTAAAATATCGTTGTTTTAACATCGATGCTTCCTCATCGAAATATTGGTAATGTCGATGTTTTAGAGAAAACATTGGTTCATATTTTTATTTTTTTACGTATATTTGGATTTGCAGTGATTTGTAATTTGCATTTGTACTTATATAGTCCCCCTTCTCCCTCTTACACCTAACCTGTTAATCAAGGTTAGGTGTAAGAAATTAAATAAACTAAACTGGCTGCCTATTGCTAAACCTACCTAAATTTGAAATTAAAAACACGAAAAAAGAACATTAGTAATTCTACTAAACATAACATACATTAATTTCTTATTCATTAATCAATACTCATTATTGTTCGTTAATAATGAACATATTTATATCTTACATGGAAATAGGAGTATTTGACATATCACAGTATAATATGACTCGATAATATTGACGCATCGATGTTTCGTTTTCGATATTTTTTCAACATCGATATTTTTCAACGATGTGCCCAACTCTAGTGTATAGCAAGAACACCGCAAGCAAAGTATACACAACACGAAATAAGGATTATTTTAGGGTGCCCAATAGATTTACTAACTAAGTAATATTTGGTATTTTAATTTTTTGTTTCGTTTAAGAGAATAATCCTTCTAATAGTAATTGTAGATATTGAATTTTGTATAGTGGCATTCATAAATAAGTATTTTCCTTTGTTTAGTATCTTTAACACTTTCATTGTCAAACGGTCGTTCTAATTTCAGTCAGCACGAGCTTATATGTACACCGGCCGTCGTAAAGTATCGTTGTGATTAATCGAATTCTCCACAAAAGCCAGCCTGCTGAGCTTCTACATGGTGTTCATTATATAACAATGAATACTCACTAACAAATCGGAGACTGTGACTTATAGTGAATAAAATAAAATTAAAAAACTTAAAAAACCCTTACCACAATAGAATTTAATGATTCTAAATACGTATTTCTACAACCACGTTGTCATCTTCAGTAGAAAAAACAGTGTAACACTTGAACGCACAAAAACACTCACAGAAGGATTGTTCTGAACGTCTTCTAGTTTAACACTAAAATCTTCAATCTTAAATGATACAAAAATTACCTACATTTTGGTAAACCCCACCTATTCATGCAAGAGCATTAACCCATTACAGTAGAATCTCACAAATTCGAACCGTCACAAATTCGAACTGTCCAGAAATTAGAACCGGCCATTTCAATGTATTGGACGCTCTGAAATTAGAACCTGTGGTTCTAATTTCTGGAAGTTTTTTTTTTTTTTGTATTTTCACGACAAATTATTTTTTTTCGTTCATTAAAGTAAAAATAAAACGGGGAATCACCGAGTTATTCGTGGTATGTACAATTCGGTCATATGCGTGGGAAATTTGATATGCTTGTACAAATTTGGGTCAGTTGATGACTGAAGGTCAAAGTGAAGTGTTCATACGTGTGAAAGTAAAAAAAAAAGCCAAACAAACGTAAAAAAAAAACCTTATCTTTGGATACTAAGATTAGCTCAAGGTTTTAATGTGACAAAATCTTCCATCAGCTACATAAAATCAAAAAAACAAGAAATAATGGATGCAGTTACCAGCACCTATCAGGAAGCAAAAAAAAAATCTTTACATAAGGCAGAATATGAGGAAATGGAAAAGCGCCTTTATAAGTGGTTTTTAAATCAACGTGAAAAGAAGAACACAGTGACAGGACCCGTATTAAAAGCAAAAGCTAAGTCAATTTTTAGTGAAGTGGATCTCGATAAAGATGAAAACGCATTTACTGCAAGTGATGGATGGTTTTCAAAATTTAAAACCCGTCATGGAATACGGTTTTTAAAAATTGGTGGTGAAATACTTTCGAGTGATGTTGGTGAGGTCACTCCATTTCTCCACAGATTTCGTGCAAAAGTCGCGGAAATGGGGTTATTGGAAACACAAATCTATAATGCTGATGAAAGCGGATTATTTTTCCGTTGCCTTCCAGATAAAACATTTGTCACTGCTTGTGAAAAAAGTGCTCACACAAATTAAAACCATTGGTTATTGGAAAAGCTAAAAAGCCAAGAAGCTTCAAAGGATTTGATAACCCACTTCATTAGGACTTTTCGAAAAATGCGTGGATGACTTCCCGGATTTTTCATGATTGGTTTCACAAGATATTTATCAAAGAAGTATGTTTAACCAATGCATATTTTAAGTTCCATATTTTTTAATTTTTTTTTGTTCTACAGGTCATCCGATTTACTGAAGACAATAATTTGGCCCCAAAAGCTCTTCTGCTTGTAGATAACTGTTCCGCTCATGCACCAATTGACAAACTTCAAAGTGAGGATGGTAATATAATTGCATATTTCTTGCCGCCAAATGTAACAGCAGCTGTGCAGCCAATGGATCAAAATCCTATTAAAATGACAAAACTTATTTACAGAAGTAAGTTGCTATCTCAATTAATTGGTGATGGTGGTGATATTGATAAGCTTTTGAAACGGTATTCAATCCGAGATGCAATAATATTGTTGAAACAAGCATGGGATGAGGTACAACAGACAGTGTTAAAAAATTCTTGGTCCAAATTATTAAATTGGGACTTCAAATAAATCTTGATCTTTTGAATGAAATTATGCCAAACAATTCCGTAAATGTAAATGAAATCGAGGAATGGAATGAAGATGTGTTTACTGACGGATTTGATGCAGAGAATAGCGATGAGGAGGCTTCAGATAGCAGCGACGTTGATATTATCGACATAACGCCAGCTATTCCTCATTTAAAAGTTTAAAATGGTGCAAAACCAGTCATATATTTTCCAGTAAACACCCTTTGGACGTCCGTAACGATATCGTTGTATCCAGTTTAAATAAATCAAATAAACAAACAAGTATTACTGATTTTATGTTAAAAACCAATTAAATACCTAAAAATTAAAAAAGTTTTTCTATGAATTTAATATGTTCAATTAATTAAATGTTAATAAATAAAAACTGTTTTGTGTTCAAATAAAGCTTACATAACTAGTTTTATTATAATTTTACCATTTTCTGTAAAAAAAAAATGTCCAGAAATTCGAACTTTTCAGAAATTCGAACTGCCCGGTGCACAAAGTGGTTCTAATTTGTGAGATTCTACTGTATTTGTAAATTCTATAGAAAAACCGCTTAGAAATATTATAAAAGCCGTAATTTAACATACATTAAGAATCCAATTATGAAACTAATCCTTAAATTATGTTGAAATATAGGGAAAAGGGAATAAGTTAGTCATTTTGGACAAAATCGATTATTCTGATAGAGTTAATAATTTAATTTCTGAAGGGCCTTATGTAGAACTGAATAAGAACCCATTACCCAAAATGATAAGTAAAACTAAAGCCGCGTTAAAAAATTGTCCAAACTTAATAACTAATTCCACCCTTTATAAATTACAATGTGCAAATCCGTTAGTGCCTAGGTTATATTGCTTACCTAAAATTCACAAACCAGGTAAGTCGATGAGACCTATTGTTGCTGGTATTGACTCACCGACTTATTTGATTTCAAAATGGTTAGTGAATGAATTCAGAAAGTTACCAGAAAATCCAGTTAGTTTATCGGTCAATAATTCTTTAGAATTTATTCAGAAAGTTAAAGATTGTCGACTGGAGGATGGTGACATTTTGGTTTCATTCGATGTAACGTCCTTGTTTCCTTCAGTACCTATCCCAGAAACGTTAAAATATTTGTCTGAATTACTTCATAGCAATCACGTTGAAAAGGAAGAAATAAATGAGTATTTGCAGTTAACAAGCCTTTGTATGGCCCAAAATTGCTTCCAATTCGAAGGCAAGTTCTTTGAACAGCAACAGGGTACAGCCATGGGTAATTGCTTATCTCCATTTATCGCGAATTTATTTATAAGTCACTTTGAGATTGAGTTTAAAAAGTCAGTCAAATATTTTCCAAACATTTGGGTCAGGTATGTAGACGATGTGTTTGCAATTTTTGATACCAATAAGTGCGACTTAGATTATTTTGTAACAGAATTAAATTCGAAATTTCCTAGTATTAAATTCACGGTTGAAAAAGAAAACAACGGAGGTTTGCCATTTTTAGATACCTTAGTAATTAGGAATGACAAAAACTTTTTGTTTGAGTTTGATATTTACCGAAAAGAAACCAACGTCAACAGATTTATATCCGCAGATTCAAACCATACTTTTCAGCACAAGAGTGCCTCTTTCAATTTTCTTATCAATCGTTTGTTAAGCATGCCATTGACAAAGGATAGATATGAAAAGGAATTAACTTTAATTAAGAAAATCGCGAGTTACAACGGTTTCGATTCAGAAATAATAAACAAGCTAGTTAGAAAACATAAAGTAAGAAAAACAATTCAGGATTCCACATGTTCGCTACCTCAAATTGATTCGAGCAAAAAATTTATTAGTTTACCGTTTCACGAAACTACGAAAAATTTAAGTAAAACCTATAAACAGTATAATGTTCAAGTAGCATTTCGGTCGAAGTTGAGGTAAACAACAAATCTGGAATCTATGAAATAAATTGTAAGGATTGTGATAAAAAATATGTCGGCCAAACAAAACGTTTGATTCTAACTCGTTATAAAGAACATGTATCGCATATTAGATTCAATAGACCGGAAAAAGCAAGTGTTGCCCGACATATTCTTGAATCAGATCACAACGTAACATCTGACTGTCTGAGATTAATAAAAAACATCACACGCCCCCGCGAATTAGATATTTTTGAGGGCATTTTTATCTTTAAAAATAGGAATAACGTAATTAACGCAGATTTGGGTCCTATACCAGGTTCTTCCTTATTTGGGTTAATTGACAGTTAGACGTTATTAAAACAAGAAAAACAGGAAAACCATTAAAAAATATTCGAATTCATGGAATTTATTTTTAAATTCGTTTCATTACAATATTTGCCATTAAAATATTCTGACTCAACATTAATTTCCAAATTTATATTTCAACATAATTTAAGGATTAGTTTCATAATTGAATTCTTAATGTATGTTAAATTACGGCTTTTATAATATTTCTAACGGTTTTTCTATAGAATTTACAAATAATGGGTTAATGCTCTTGCCTGAATATGTGGGGTTTACCAAAATGTAGGTAATTTTTTTAGCATTTAAGATTGAAGATTTTAGTGTTAAACTAGAAGACGTTCAGAACAATCCTTCTGTGAGTGTTTTTGTGCGTTCAAGTGTTACACTGTTTTTTCTACTGAAGATGACAACGTGGTTGTAGAAATACGTATTTCGAATCATTAAATTCTATTGTGGTAAGGGTTTTTTGAAGTTTTTAATTTTATTTTATTTAATGAATACTCATTGGACTTAATACGAACGCCTGCAATAACAAAATAATACATCCGAAAGAGGACAAAGTACTACATGGAATTAATAATAAATCCTTACATTTTCTTTGATTAATTTTTTTGTAGATATGTAATTCTAAAAAGGAACATTTTTAATTTGTTTGAATGTTTAGATTAGGGTATAGTTTATTTCAAATTATAAGAATATAACTTTGAACAGCTCTAATGCTTTTATTTCACCACCTGCGGCAATAACTACTTGGCCGCCAAATACGATTATCTTTTACGCAAACAAACTGCTGAGGTCCGTAATGACAAAATTTAAGTAAATTACTGCAATTTAGATGAAATAAAATTTAATAATAATATAAGTACCAACAGTTGTTAATTTGAATATATAGTTATTATGTATAGTTAAACAGTCATTAAATTACAATTTAGATGAAATAAGTACTTAGATTTATTAAACAAAATTTAAGTAAATATAGTTAGGAGAGTTGGTATATATTACATCTAATATTGAGTCTATTTATCATTTATTGTTAATCTTTACTGCTGTATACATATTTGATTTTTCTCTCTTTACTTACCGAACATGTGGCGACCTTTTGCTGAAAGTGTTAGTGATTACAATGTCTATCAAAAATTGAAAAATTGAAGAGTATGAAATTGATACTATTAGGCAGCAAGTATACTCCTTCTACAGAGGAAATGTTGTATCTACACTTGACTGCTTAGATAAAAGAATCAGTGATGAGCCTATAAATATTCAGTGTTCTAAAGCAACCTTGTGGCGGACGCTAAAGAAAGCTGGTTTTAAGTTTGGCACTATAGACAAACGTCGCACAATTATGGAAAGCCCGAGGTTACAGAAACTTCGATATGAATACTTAACGGCAATTAGAAGGTATAGACAGGAAGGATGATTCATATGCTATTTAGACGAGACGTGATATGACACCCATGACACAATTTGCAAAGGTTGGGTGGATAGTTCAAGTATGTGTCAGTTGGACGCGCCGGCCTCGAGAGGGAAGAGAATAATCATTCTTCATGCTGGGTCAGAAAAAGAATGGATCGGACAGCCGCTATTATCTGCTAAAAAACTTAAATCCTCAAATTTAGATTACCATGAAGATATGACCTCATCTTTATTTGAAGAATGGTTTGAAATTAACAGCGTTTTATTATTATATTATAGGGCTCTAATTTATAGTCAATACGGCCCCTAAATTCATACGTTGCAAATAGGTAAACCGTACCCGTTCAATAAGGAGACCAGGTATAATAATTATCATCACAGAAGGTGGTGCAATAAAAGCATTAGAGCCGTTCAAAGTTATATTCTTATAATTTGAAATAAACTATACATAAAGGATAAATTGAGGCACACGATTTTTTTTTGATTTCAGACAAAAAGACTTTGAAATTATAAGGTGCTACACCTTACTCACTCAACGTATGAAGTGGCTAAAACGCGTTATGGCCGCATAATTTTAATACTGTATTTAACTGAGCCCTTAATTTAAGCTTCAGTATTTCATGATTTGATTTTGCATTAGTCATTTTTAGCCCCAATTTCATCAATGTTTTTAATTAACACTAAGGCTTAAAAATTAGTCCATAGTTCATTTAAAAGAAAATGCTTATGTTTACTAATGATAGCTTGACCTACCTTCCGACTATTGTTAAGACGTCAGTTTGACGAATACTTTGTTACATTTACATATGCTAAGATAAGAAATTAATCTGATTCTTTTTATTTAAGCAAAGAAATGGAAACAAACACGGAAACTATTAACACCAGCATTTCATTTTCAAATATTGGAGCAATTTATTGAAGTATACAATTCAGCAAGCACTATTTTAATAGAAAAATTGAATGAAAAAGCCGATGGTAATAAATTTGACATTTATCCTTACATAACTTTGTGTACACTGGATATTATCTGTGGTAAAAGACATAATTAAAATTTATATTAAAGTTTTTTAAATAAATGAGTATTTTAGAAAGCGCAATGGGTACGACAGTAAATGCGCAACGAAATTCTGAATCTGATTACGTGAAGAGTGTACAGGAAATGAGTCGAATAATAAGAATGCGCTTGTTTTCGCCATTCACAAGATTTGATTTATTTTATTACATGTCATTAGATTATAAATTAGAGAAAGAGGCGTTGAAAATAATCCATAATTATACAACAACTGTAATAGAAAAAAGAAAGAAAGAACTAATATCAGAGGCCAATTCATGCAATGGTACTTCTACGGAAACAAGCAATACGAAACGGTTAGCCTTCCTTGATTTACTTTTGATGTGCGAAGTAGATGGTAAATCGTTAAGTGATACAGAAATTAGGGAAGAAGTAGATACCTTCATGTTTGAGGTAAGAAATTAATATTCTTCTATAGGGTTTTAACTTAAATAAAATTAATATTTAAATTAAGAATGCAGGATAATACATATAATTTTTACTTGTACCTTCATTCTTCTTAAAATACACATAATTGATACACAGAGATAACAATTGGGGAGGAGCTGTGTCGGAATAGTCACGTAGATAGATTGTTTATTATTTTCATTAGTGCACTAATAGAGACTTCTTATAATTAATGCTGTGTTTCAAAAACATCTAGGTACTTACTTGCTCTTTACCTCTCCGGTCCATCTTTTGCTTAGTATCCTGTCCTACAGCCATTCTACTAACTTCCTTACACAAACTATCCCCTGTTTTGAAGATTTTCGAACCACTTTAATTGCCATACGATTAAACTGGTCCTCTCAATATCTGATTTTATTATTGGGAATTTACTTTAAGTGACACATCACCTGCCGTAAATATTGGAACTAGCGTTGGAGATGCTTGTATTGTTTATTGGGTTCTATCGTGTGTAAAGTATTGCGTTTTCATCTTTTCCTTGGTATTTTATATTTTCGCTACTGTTTTACGACAAATTTGTCCTTCTAAACATCACCCATGGTTAGCATATTTTCCAGATGGTATTAACTTCGAAAATAATAAACCGAAAAAATTATTAGAAATAAAATATCCATACAGTGGAAAAGATAAAAGTGCTGTAAATTGCATGGATTCATATAATTATCTGATGTCGGAAGAAAATAACACAGTGCTAAAGAAACATCATGGTTCGAGTTACATCAATATTACAGTGCCATATGATAAAGTATATTCATATAAAATTAATAATCGACGAAGGAGATACTTGTTGAAACTTCATTATACATATAGATATAATAAAACACAGTTGTATAGTTTCAAAATAATATATATGCACTACATATGTTTCACCACACTGTGGCTTCATCAGGTGGATGAATATACTAATTCAAAATATCAATTAGATCTTATATATATCAATACAAAGTACAGAACTAATCTTATTCTAAGAGGGGGTGGACATGTATGAGTTTTAAGTTTAGTAGGGGGGAGTTATTTATGTCTAGTTGGTCATTTAAAATTATACCTAATTTATTATATTTGTTAATTTCTAAACTTTCTAACATATTAAGTTTTTTACTTTTATCTAGAAATGCAAAGTTTTAAAATTAGTGTTGAATTTGTGATTATGTTCTAGGCAATGATTGGCAAAAGTTGAGTCTGTCTTCTTGTCTCTGTGGCTTCTTTCATGTTCTTTCATTCTAATATCAAATGTCCGTCCTGTTTGTCCGACATACACTTTTTTACAATCTTCGCATGTCAACTTGTAAACCCCTGAGTTTAATCTATTGTCCGTTTTATCTTTGTTGTTTTTTATAGCGTTTTGTAAGGAATTGTTGGTTTTGAATGAAATGGTCTCTTCTTTACTTGTTTTTATTAAGTTTCCTACTTTGTTTCGGTACAATTTCAAACAAAGTAGGAAACTTAATAAAAACAAGTAAAGAAGAGACCATTTCATTCAAAACCAACAATTCCTTACAAAACGCTATAAAAGACAACAAAGATAAAACGTACAATAGATTAAACTCAGGGGTTTACAAGTTGACATGCGAAGATTGTAAAAAAGTGTATGTCGGACAAACAGGACGGACATTTGATATTAGAATGAAAGAACATGAAAGAAGCCACAGAGACAAGAAGACAGACTCAACTTTTGCCAATCATTGCCTAGAACATAATCACAAATTCAACACTAATTTTAAAACTTTGCATGTTCTAGATAAAAGTAAAAAACTTAATATGTTAGAAAGTTTAGAAATTAACAAATATAATAAATTAGGTATAATTTTAAATGACCAACTAGACATAAATAACTCCCCCCTACTAAACTTAAAACTCATACATGTCCACCCCCTCTTAGAATAAGATTAGTTCTGTACTTTGTATTGATATATATAAGATCTAATTGATATTTTGAATTAGTATATTCATCCACCTGATGAAGCCACAGTGTGGTGAAACATATGTAGTGCATATATATTATTTTGAAACTATGCAACTGTGTTTTATTATATCTATATATTCATATAATTTAATTACAACTTTAAGGAACAAGTATGTAAATAAAATAGTGCATGTAATATGTAAAAATAGAGATTAAAAGAAAATTTGAAGTACTTTTCAATTTTAAAATTGTTAATCATGTGTTGGAGATCATTAAATAATATGCAATAGAAATTTATTGTATACAAAGTTATTCACAATAGCATGAAACACTATATAAGTTTAATTTAGCGATTTGAAGAATTCTTCAAATTCAAAACAATTGGATTTTGCACTTACATCGTGTTATTTAACAGCTCGAGTTAAATAACTGGTTGTCAAAAAGCTTTATTGTCAGTAGAATATTCTTACGTAGTTGAATAGGCAGATGAAGTAGAGCTTTAAAAAAAGATGTTTCTTGATGAAGAAATTAAAATCAAAATAAAATAAAACCCCGAACCAACTTCGAAAACAGTTGTTAACACGATACACTATATACAAAACTATAAAGGTATACCTCCATTTGACGCCATCTTGGCAACGATCGTGGCGCCACCATCGGTAATGTTAATTCCCAATAAGTCTCTTCCTTATAAATTTATCTCTTATCTCATTTAGATTTGCGTTATCTTCTAATCTTCTTAGAATTGTCACTTCAGTGGTTATGAATCCAGATTTTAACATTCTTATTATCTCTAGGATTAATTAACGTAAATTAGTGATGAAATAAACTCGATATTATAGGCTTTTCTTGTTAATCTTAGTTAATTTCCTTGTATTTATAAATGCCAGTTTTAGTATGTAATATAACTTTTATTTGATTTTATTCCATTATTTATAATTGTACCTAGATATTTTAGGTATTTTGTCATGTTTGTTCCATGCCTATCTAATACATACATATATCTAAAGCTCGGATTATGTGCAAAATGCATATGTGTTGTTAAAAAATATATCAACAAAATTATGAGTTTTCCGGGTTTATTTAATGTTTCCTGAACAAAATAAAACAATAAAAAAAGCATATTTTTACAACTTTTTTTCACCAAATTACAAATTTCGTTTTAAAAATTTCCAGTAGGTGGCAAGTTTAAAAATAATAAAGTCAAAAATA
This sequence comes from Melolontha melolontha, assembly GCA_935421215.2. NCBI lineage: Eukaryota > Metazoa > Arthropoda > Insecta > Coleoptera > Scarabaeidae > Melolontha > Melolontha melolontha. The sequence continues at coordinate 156,862,261 of OW285237.1, read as the reverse complement.
ACTGGCCATGGGAACTACCAGGTTTCGCAGATGTTCTGGAAAATCCTTGCATCATTTTGTGGTCTATAAAATTAAAATAAATTATAATGCTTCTATATAAAATATAATGTTTTGCATTACGTAAGAGGGGGTATTTATGTATGCTTAGCCTACTATTGAAACAATTTAAAGGTTGGAATATTTTTTCCAATACAGTTCCCTCTTAAATTAATACACTCAATATAGCGATCCTGTAACGCCTTTAACCCTTCTAAAAAAAATATTCTTCTTGGTCTGCAAACCAGCCCTCCACAGCTTCTATAACCTCTTCGTTACACAAAAATTGACGTCCTTTTAAAACTTTTTTTCAATCGAGGGAACATATAATAATCTGAGAGGGCTAAGTCTGAGGAATAGGGCGGGTGTTCCAATAATTCGAACTTTAGATCCCGAATTGTCTTCATGGTAATGCTCGATTTGTGTGCACGGGCATTGTCCTGGAAAACAATACACCTTTCACAAACATGTCACGTATTTTGTCCTTAATTTTCTCTCTCAGTGTGGTTAGTAATTTAGAAGCTAAATCACCAGTGATGGTCTGACCCTTTCTTAGGTAATAGATTATAATTATCCGACAGATATCCCAAGAAACTGAAGCAAGAACTTTTCCAGCGGATTTTTGAACTCGAAAATTCTAAGGCTTTGGAGAACCATAATGCTTTTACCCCATCGATTGCTGTTTTGTTTCTTGGTTGTAGCAATGGACCCATATTCATAGTCACAAGACGGTTCAAAATATCTGAATCTGAAGACCACAATACTAAATGTATATGTTTATAAGTAAAGCAGTCAATGCACATTAAGATGTTTTTCTTTGGTTTATTCATGATCTCCTATTTATTGGGACCTCCGGATTATTGGTACAAAATACTTTCTCCATTTGTGTCCCGATTAAGCGGAATCGACTATATTTATAGATAACGATTGTTACCGAAACGTATTGACTGTAATACAAAAGTATTTTTAATAATATAAAATATTATTAAAAATGGGGGTGTGAAGAACACAATACAAGTTCATATATTTGTGAATGTATCTTCTCCAAAGACGCAGATACGTATTTCACATTTCTACATGATCGTTTGTGCGCTCCTTTTGGAGAAGAGACACATTCAACAAAACATAACTACCTTACTATCTACCAGAAATTATTAAGACAGAGCGTGAAAGAATATTCAGCGCTGTCTATATAATAGCCACAGACCTAGCAAGGTGTTTTTATAGTCGGTAACATACCTATCTATAAAAACTGTATTCTCGTGTCTTCACTACTTGTTCGGCGTGAACCGACTGTATATAACAACATAATTTGAAACATACTTGAGTGGATACAACCCACGTCTTTGGAGAAGATACATTCACAAATATATGAACTTGTATTGTGTTCTTCACACCTCCATTTTTAATAATATTTTATATTATTAAAAATACTTTTGTATTATACAAAATTGGTGGGTTGTACCCACTCAAGTATGTTTCAAATTATGTTGTTATATACAGTCGGTTCACGCCGAACAAGTAGTGAGGACACGAGAATACAGTTTTTATAGATAGGTATGTCACCGACTATAAAAACACCTTGTAGGTCTGTGGCTATTATATAGACAGCGCTGAATATTCTTTCACGCTCTGTCTTAATAATTTCTGGTAGATAGTAAGGTAGTTATGTTTTGTTGAATGTGTCTCTTCTCCAACAGGGGCGCACCGACGATCATGTAGAAATGTGAAATACGTATCTGCGTCTTTGGAGAAGATACATTCACAAATATATGAACTTGTATTGTGTTCTTCACTCCCCCATTTTTAATAATATTTTATATTATTAAAAATACTTTTGTATTATACAAAATTGGTGGGTTGTACCCACTCAAGTATGTTTCAAATTACGTTGTTATATACAGTCGGTTCACGCCGAACAAGTAGTGAAGACACGAGAATACAGTTTTTATAGATAGGTATGTTACCGACTATAAAAACACCTTGCTAGGTCTGTGGCTATTATATAGACAGCGCTGAATATTCTTTCACGCTCTGTCTTAATAATTTCTGGTAGATAGTAAGGTAGTTATGTTTTGTTGAATGTGTCTCTTCTCCAACAGGGGCGCACCGACGATCATGTAGAAATGTGAAATACGTATCTGCGTCTTTGGAGAAGATACATTCACAAATATATGAACTTGTATTGTGTTCTTCACACCCCCATTTTTAATAATATTTTATATTATTAAAAATACTTTTGTATTATACAAAATTGGTGGGTTGTACCCACTCAAGTATGTTTCAAATTATGTTGTATTGACTGTATATGCTAACATCTCTGTAGTTACAAGATGTTGACGTTCCTAGGTAATTAAATAAACAAGTAATATCTGAGAGATTCTAATTTTTGAAACGAAAGTTAGTGAAAAAATTCCTCAAATTTGCAATAAGTAACATATATTTTCGAGGTTACTACCACACCGAAACTTATAAATACTGTATTTATTTGACCTTAAAGTCTTGGTTTGACGTTATTTGCTTCAACTCAAGGGAAAATTACTGTATTGTCTGGCACACCTGTTTTTTTTTTTTGCGTAAGAAAACAAGTATATTTAATTCGAGCAAGAACATCAATAGCAACAACTGGTTTCATGGAAAGGTTAATCGAATGTACGCGCAGTATGAAGAATCGGTAAAAAAGGTTTCATTAATTCGAACTTTATTAAATTATTATTATTATTCGAACTTTGTATTAAATAACATCTTTAAGTATAATATTTAATGTTTTTAAATTCAAGGTGTGTACATTGGCGTACTAACTACACGTGGTTACGTTTTGTTCCTTAAATTCAGAGTCTAATCTTAAAACTAAAATACCATGCTTCATATCTCTGCACGAGGTTCCTAAAGTTCGGACATTCAGTCTTTAAATAAGCGTTACTAATCGATATTTATGGACAGAAAGAGATACAATTTAGAATAAAGAAAAATTATTATCTTTTCGTTAAATGTTGTTCCATTACTACTGTCAAATTTTGACACTATGTACCATGGGCGACATAAAAAATGGGGACAAGTTGTAATAGTGAATTTAGCATTATTTAACTATTGTGAATGCGACTTTCAATATATTCATGTATTTGTTTCTATTGTAACAAGTGAAATAATTTCTTCATATTCTAAACAAATTTATTTATATTACGTTTTTAACATGATTCATAAAATAAATTAATAAAAAATAAAATAAATAAAACTAATATTTTGTAAAACTACCGTTTTGATCAATGACGCTCTGAAGACGTCGTGGCATTGAATAAATTAAATTCTGTGTGTATTCTGCTGTAATTTCTTCCTAACAGTTTTCGATTGCTTGCCACAACTCTTCGGAATTGTGAGGTCTAAAATTGGTATTATAAATTTTTTTAACCATACTAGCCCAGACATTCTCAATAGAAGGATTCATGTCGGCACTGTTTGCCGGCCAAGGTAATATAGGCACTCTGTTCTCTTCAAACCATTCCGTAGCAACATGTCTTGTTGAAAAATAAAATTTGCATCAAATATTTGTGTTACAGAAGGTCGCATTACATTGTCTAATATAGTTCTGTAAATATTTCCTGTAAATTGTTCGTCTATTCTCCAACAAATCCCTGGTCCTTGAACGCTGATCCAAGCCCAAACGTTTACAGAGAAACGTCCACTTCTTTTTACTTGTTGAACGTATTACTGTGAATACCTGTTACTATTGCGTGGTCTATATAATCTTACTCGGCCGTTATGACAGGATTGAAATATCTTTTCATCAGAAAAGATGACATTTTCCCAAAAATTATTATCCATATTTACATATTCTTCTGCAAACTCCAGACGTCGTTGTTGATGCGCTTGAGTTAAAAACCCTTTTGTAGCAGCAGAATAATTTCTTAAATTGGAGTTTCTAATTCGACGAAGAGCTGTTCTATGCGATGCAGGAAATGCAGTTTCATCTTTTGCTGCTACAGCGGTAGAAAAGGGATTATCCCGGAGGTAGTTAATAAGTGCTGCATCGTTATCCGCAGTAGTAATCTTTGTTCTTCCTGATCCAATATTTCTTGTTAATCTTGCTTCATTAACCCATCTCTGCTTAATTCGCAAGATAGTATTTTTACCCACATTGAACTCTTGGGCAACTCGTCGTATTGACCACCCGTTTTCCAACATAGTCACCACTCTAGCTTTATTAACTGTGCTTAAATGTTGAGGCATTTTCAAATCGAATAGACACACGGAATTAAATGCAGATGTCAAAATGACAATCAATGAAAATTATTAAATTAATTTCCGATTTAAAAAAAAATGACTTTTTATAATAGAGCAACTTAAGTGTACCCATTTTTTTTGTCGTCAATGGTGCCTACTTACTTCATTCGACTTGCTTATTTTTCTGTAATCTCTGTTTTTTTTTCGCGTTTATTTGTATGGTTTTAGTGTTTCAGTGTTTACTTGTTATTTTGTTTGCTCACTATTATTTTTACGTTCAATGAATATGGTGAGTTAGCAACAAATTTTGGGACACGGTGTTGCCATAACCATATTAAAAATTCTAAAATTTACATATTATGAGTGTACTTTGCCCAGACATTTGCTGCCGTTTACAAAATTGGAGGTTTTGTGATTTGTATCAATTCTGATAATCTGTGAAAGAAAATGTTGGATTTAAAAACTAATTCATGCGCATTGCTTATCAGATGGAAGTAAATCGCAGTCTAATTACTTTTAATACGATTATGATTATTATTTATTTAAAAAAGTTACAATTATTCAGTCTTATTTCTTTGTATGTCTTTAGTAGCTGGTCATAGCTCCATTGACTTCAATTACTTTCTGTAATCTTTCTGGCATTGATAAAATCAGTTGCTGCGAATACTCTGGTGTAATTTGCTGCCATGCATCAATAATTTCTTGCCTGAACTGATTCACATTTTGTGGTCCCCATAGATTTTCGATGAGATTAAGGTCGGGAATTTTTGAGAGCCATTGTAGAACTTTTATATTATATTCCTCGTAATAGTTTTTGAACCATTATAGCACAGTGAACTACACAATTATCTTAAAATTTTAGGTAACAAATTTAGGTGTTATATATAAAAAAGTATTATTAAAACTCTAATAAATTTCATGTTGAAAGATACAATCATTTTCAAATACTGGTACAACTGATGGCAGCATAATTTCGTTAAAAATTCGTCAGTACACTTGAGCAGTCAGCCTTTCTTCTACAAAATCGCACACACCTAGGCCTCGACAGCTTCTCCACGACCAACCATTCACAGAAAAATGCCCTGCTCTGTTTACAGTACGCACATATTAATCATCATATCTTGTGCCACTAGGTCTATAAAGACGAAAGCGCCCATTATAACATGCCGTCAAGAATATTTTATTACCTGCACATCGATTTTTTTAGTCACTATTTTTAATCTTGTGGCGCGCAGTATAAATAGAAGCAAGGAAATTTATTTGTTTCCGTGCACACTAATTGCTGTTTCGAATGGATTCGCACGCAGAAAATTTAGTAAGTGTGTATCCTCCGGTTGCGTCGAAACATTGCGCCTTTCAGATCTTTGACTCCTGACAATTGATTCAAATTCAATAAGTTTTTTCTTTGCTGACAGCATCGTGTTTTTACTAACTTGTAATTCGGAGCTATAGCCGACATCATCGGCCAATCTGGTTTGTAACGTCTCTTTTTAGTGGGCACCCAAATTCGACATGTTTTAGCTGTAAACTAACAGTTGTCACTTTTAACATTATACTTACATTTTATCAATGAAATTTACATTAGGAGAAATTCCTGTGTCCCAAGATTTTTTGCTAACTGACCTTACATATTATACCGTTTCTGTCGTGGAAATGTTAGCATGGCAAACATGAGGCATCCAAGTAAAAATGAATTTCGAAGGTTGGATCAACGTCTTCGTGAAACAGGTTCGTTTATTTCAAGAAATGCGAACGCTGGTCGACCAAGGCAAAGGCGCTCCGTGCAACTAGAAGAGCAAATTCTAACCACAATACAGGAAGATTCCTCTGCGAGTACCCGCAAACTAGCTTTACATTAAATATCCCCAGTAATAAGACTGTTCATCTGGTTCTACGAGAAAAATTACTTCATTCTTGCCATATTTCTAAAGTTCATCCCTTCTACGGAAATGATAACCTATTTCGAATAAATTTTTGTAATACAATCTTAAATAGGATTTAGTAAAAAAGTGGCTTTCTAAGACGTATTCTTTGGAGTGATGAGTGCATGTTTACCAGAGATGGTATATTTAATACTCGTAATTTTCATCATTGGGCAGATGAAAATCCACATGAATTTCGGGAATATGGTCACCAAAGAAGGTTTTCCGTTAATGTTTGGCTGGGTGTAATAAACCACAGGGTAGTTGGCCCAACTTACTTACCAAATTCTCTAGATGCCAGCGAAATGTTTAAGAACAAGTTATTGATGAGATACCGCTGAACATACGACATAATATGATTTTCATGCATGATTGAGTTCTTGCGCACTTTGCTCGTAGTGTAAAAGACTAGTTGGATGAACACTTCCTAGACAGATATTAGTCGTGGCTGTTTCATATTATGGCCATCGAGATTCCCCGATCTCATACATTAGATTTTTTTGTTTGTGATTTCATTAAAGGAAAAGTTTATTCTACAGCTCCTCAAGACGCTGATGCAATTAGAGCCAGAATTGACGCCGCAGTATTAGAAGTCACACCAGAAAGTCTTGAACGAATAGTACAAACGATACCACATAGATTGCAGCTATGTCTACAAACTGATGTATTTCAATTCTAACAATTATGTAGGTAATAATATCATTGATTTCTGTCAAAGAGAGTCACCTGATTGTGGGATGCCATTACTTTGAATAATAAAGGTATCCATTATTCGGTAAGTTAGTGAAACTTGGAGTACCATTACCAATATCTGTGATACTACTTCTCATGCAATGATAACAGCTTTACCAGGAATTTCAGAAGAGGGGGGGGGGGGTTCTGAGATAGTGGATGAACTCATTAATCGTCTGGACATAGAGCGTCGTAAAAAATGGAAAGAAACGACAGGTAGAATGGACCTATCTGGAATAGATCTAGTAGGAAAGCTCGGAGCCTCCTGAAGAAACTTGGCAGCTCTAATCCACTCACTCGTGGTCCACTGGAAGTATCAGCTGACCAAATCGCTGCACGAATTGTAACACTAAGGTCCCAAGTACAAGACAGCAGAATGCAGACATTAAGAAGCAACTAACACTCCTCCGCCGCAAAATAACACCCCATCCTGAATACTCCAGGCCATTCGCGGTAGAGGAAGTAGATAAAGCACTGAATGACACTAAAACTGGCAAAATACCTGGATTTGACGGAATCCATCCTGAATTCCTCAAGAACTGTGGGAAACACGTAAGGATGTGGATAAGTAAATTCTACTCACATATCCTATTGACAGGACATATCCCTACAGAGCTCAAGAAATCCAAAATAATTGCAGTCTTGAAGCAGAACAAACCCAAGCACCTTCCTGAGAGCTTTCGTCCGATAGCTTTATTAAGCTCATGTTATACGCTTCTGGAAAGATTGCTATTAAACCGTCTTAGCACATTGATGTTGAAGCATGTTCCCGTTGAACAGGCTGGCTCCAGACCCAACCGCAGTTGTGCTGACCAGGTGCTCAGCTTAACAACGCACATCGAGGCAGGATTTCAGAAACGGCTGAAGACAACTGTGATGCATGTTGACCTAATTGCGGCATATGGTACAGACTGGAGAGAAGGCCTTCTCTACAAATTTCTCAACGTAGTACCATGCACCCGGATAGCATCTTTATTAAACAACATGCTTTGCGACAGGCCCTTCCAAATAATAACAGTAGAGCGCAAGAGTAGAATGAGACATCTTAATAATGGACAGGTGCAAGTACCGATCCTTGAGGCGATCGGTACTTGCACCTGTCCTGTTTAGTCTGTATATTTCTGACATGCCACACACAAAGTCAAGAAAGTTTAGATATGCCAATGACCTGGCTCCTGCATGCTGGAGTAAAATCATAGAGGGAACTAATAGTATACTTTCAGAGGACCTATCCATGCTGGGAAAATACTTCGCCGACTGGAGACTAATCCCGGATATGAATAAAACAGAAGTGACGTGTTTTCACCTCAATAATAAACAAGCACGTCTAGTACCGCAAGTGTATTTAAATAACAACTTACTACGTTATAATCCATACCCAAAATATCTGAGAGTAAAGATGATCGTACACTCTCATATACAAAGCATCTAGAAAACACCGCAGCTAAAATAAACACCAGAAATAACATAATCCACAAGCTCTGCGGTACTGTTTGGGGTGCGAACACATCCACACCTAGAACGTCAGCTCTTAGCCTTGTTTACTCGGTAGCTGAATACTGCGCCCCAGTCCGCTTAAACAGCTGTCACGCAAAGAATATCGACATCAAACTCAACGAGACCATGAGAATAATTAGCGGTTGTTTAAAAAGGCTCCCGGTTCTAAGCCATAACGCACCTGCCACTACCCGGAGACAGGAAAGCCTGGTAAGAGAATATAATAAAATAATATCGAATCCCCATCTTCCAGTACACAGTGATTTACCTGATGCTGGCCTGTCGAGACTGAAGTCGAGATCTCCTGAACTACTGCTAGCAGAACGACTTATAGCAGAAGATTTCAACAAATGATAGATGGAGAGAGTGTTGGGCAGCGTTGAAACCCGTTCAAGCGGCCCATATTATTGATCCTGCCGTACACTTACCAGGAATGGAGCTGTATCGCTATGAGTGGAAGACACTCAATAGAATAAGAACGTCCCATGGAATTTGTCGTGACTAATTCTATAAACGATGACTGACTGATACACCAACTTGCGAATGCGGAGAACCTCGCCAGACTATTCACCATATTACAGCTGAGTGCCCTCTTACAGCATATGGAGGTGAGATGAGGGACTTCTTTGAAGCAACTGACTCCGCGTTAGACAGGATCAATGGTCTCGATTTTAAAATTTAACTTTTATATGTATAATCCATGTTAGCCATACGCTAAATAAATAATAAATCATGCAATGATGCAAGGATTTACAGAATATTTATCGATTTTATTGAGAAATGTAATATTAAAGTTTGAAGGAAACTTGGTATTGGTTGCAATTTAAATGTGCAAAATGGATTTGGAGTCCACAGCGCCAAAGAAAAAAAATGTAAAACGCCTTACATTCAATTAGATGAATGTAGATGAATACAATCTAGTAAATTATTTATTAAGCATAAAATTTTCAAACATAAAGTTTACCCTTGATTAGGCCAACAGAAAACTAAATTATAAACATCCTATAATCTTCGTTACTTTTTCACTTTTCGATCTATTTCAAGGTCAAGAAACACAATTTAAGATTATAGAAAGTGGGAAAACTAACAAAAACGGTCTACGATGTATGAAATTCACGCTATACATGATACGAGAGAAGTGGTGGACTCTTTTTTTCATAAAAAGAGTAGCTTAAACATGCTTCATACGTGGGTATTGCCCAAGAAAATTTATGTCGCTATGTCACTAGCAAATAAATTACATAAATCACATCTGCTTTAAGTCGCTAAATGATTCTACCATAGTAGTCTAGAATATAACAAATATGAATACAATGGTCAGCAATCAGTGTTATATTCTTGGATTAGGGTTATATAGCAGTTTCTCTTTTTTAAATTTTCTTTTAACAATTTAAAATAAATAAAAATTTGTTTTGATTTTGATGCTTTTAGATAGAATAAATACTTTTATTATAACAAGTGTTCATTTGAAAAGTCAATCTAGTAGCATGTAATTTACTGAGAACATTTTGAAGTATGTCGTAAATTAAAATTTACTACTTAACCTACGAAGTCGTATATTTTAACAGTTTCATACAAACAAATAAATAACAAACAATAGGTATTTATTGAAAACTATAACAAATGTTGAAAATGCTGTGCTTCAAGATCAATGCACTTTAAAATCCTCCGTTCAAAATTTCTGGTGATATTCTGCAACATTACTGGATTGTTATTAATTTCCATGCATTTCTGTTCGATTCTCTGTAGCATATCATTCAAATTCAATATAGGTGTTCGAAATATGTTATTTTTTAGATAAGGCAACAAAAAGAAGTCGCAAGGTGTTAAATCGCATAACGTGCAGGCCAGGCAATTTCAGTATTTCGACTAATTATACGGTCAACAAAAAATTTTCTTAAATAATCCAAAGATTCTGCAGTACAGTGACAAGGTGCTCCGTCTTGTTGGAAATATGCATTTTGAAGATCATCATCATGCAACTGATTGACAAATGGTTGTAAAATTTCCGTTCGGTACCTTTGAGCAATTAACGTTGCCTGAAAAAATATTGGTCCAATGATTCGCCTTTGGCTTATCGCTGCCCAAACACCAATTTTCTCTGGATGTAGCGATTCTTCCTTAATTACATGTGGATTTTCACTACTTCAAATTCTTGTATTTTGTGAATTTAGGTATCCCGTTTTATAAAACCATGCCATACCATCAGTAAAGATGACTCTTTGCGAAAGTTCTCCATTATTGTTCATATTTATAAATCAATTACAAAACTGTAGTCTACGTGGGTAATCAATTTCTAACAATTTTTGTACTGCTGTGACACGATATGGATAAAGTTGCATATCTTTTTTTAATAACTTGTGAGTTGTACCAACAGAAAGGTTTATTTGTTGACTCAAATGTCGAACAGATGTTTGTGGTTCATTTTCCATTATTTTTTCAACACGATTGACAACTTGAGTTGTACGTTTCTTAACTGCTTCGCTGCCTGATTTTCTTAAGACACTACCAGTTTCAGAAAAAAGTTTTAAAGTTCTATCCAAAGTATTTTTAAATTGTATATAATCTATTACAAAATGTGGAAACTCAACTTGAAATTCTACCATGCAATCTTGAACTGAATAAACCCATAAACCATCAATTTTATTACCACTTCGAAAATAAGCCTGGACTAAACAAATTTTATGTTCTAAAGTGAAAGCCATTTTAAAACTAAGAAGCAATTGATTTAAACCAGAATCGACGCAGGATTATTTTATGCACTAACTGATATTTGCGATTGACATTATCAAATGTCATTTGGATTTACGTTTACGGAACAACAAACACATATTAATATATTTGCGTCTTATTCTTTCAAAATTTCAAAGTAACCTAGATTGACTTTTCAAATGAACACACGTTATTAATATTACTTTGGTTTCTATCTATTTGGTTGCTTATTATTTGAAGAAGGCCTAAATCACTACAGTCTTTCTAAAAAAGTATTATATTATATAAGCTCATATACTTTTTCAATTATTGACTTATTTATATTCCAATATTATACAATTCCTATTGAATTTAATAATACATTTTCTTTAGGGACATGATACTACATCATCAGCAATTGCGTTTGCACTTTACTGTTTATCCAGGAATCCCGAAGTACAGGTAATTTTACTAGAATTTTATATTAACTATTACTTAAATTATTGAACATATTTATATACAGTGTAGAAATAAAGTAACGAATAAATTCATTAACATCGTTAATATTAATTTTATGGACAAAGTCTCAAAGAAACCAGAAATAGTAGATTTTTTAGTGACATTGATTTGTCGCCAAATCAAAAAGCTTATTAATCATATAAAATTAACTACAAACCACGACCTCCAAAGGAGAACTTTCTGTTAATATTGTTATCATTAACCAGACTTTCTTCTTTTTCTTTGGTATAAGAGTTATAGCTGTTTATCTTCACGAATTTATGATGTGTTCCTTGATGATGACTGCCAAACTTCCATCTATGATCTCGGTGGTCTTTCCGCTTGTCTCTAAGTTTTTGGATCACGATAGACCCGCATCAAGTGGTCATTTTCTGTCGTTTGTACATGGTTGTGCCATTCTTTTCCACATTCTGGTTTTCCCTAACATTGTTCTTAATGTGCGCATTTTGGGGTTTCTAGCATTTGCTTAGTTTTCTCTATCTGATTGGGTATTTTTGTTCCTTAGGTTAGCATAGATCTTGCAAGTACCACCAGATTCATCACTTTTTTTATAGAGATTGTGATCCCTATTTTTACGACTAGCTATTTGAGGCACATGTGCTATTATGTTTCTATCAACTTTTAATTTGCAGAGAATTGAATATTTTACTGTCAAAACTTTTCGGACGGATGTATTCGTATTGAATTTACATGAGCGCATTATAAATATTTGGAATCAATTCTACAGTCTTTTTCGCTATTTGCAGTGAATTATTTGCATAAGCCACAAGGCTAATGCTTTTACAACTTGTTTGATAGCTGTGGAACTGTTTATTGTTCTTAACGATTTTATCCATTTCTAAATCACGCCATTACTTATTTATTATAAGGTCACTCTGCCGAATTATTGTATTTATCTTATCTCTTGGGCTAGCTCGCGATTGATTCTTACTCTTTTTTTTATTGTGCCACCAATAATATCTTAATTAGTTTTATATCCGGTGGCGTATTTTCCACCTTTAAAATCGATATTACGTGCGATAGACGTATCTAATTGTAAAGCTTGGTAACTCTGCAAAGTGCATATACCGCATGTGTCAAATATCATTAGGCATAGGGAATACGTATGAGTACATACGATGTATATGTATATGGAAAAGCCGATCCAATGCCGGCGAAGACCGCGACGGCCGGCAACGATTGTCTCCGATTGTTCCGCAAACACAAGTTAGCAACAATCATTTGACCATCGACATAAGTACTTGCATTGCGTTCTAAAATAACATTTACGAATTGCAAGGGATTTGCTTTTCTTATTTCTTTCAGTAGATGCAGGAAATTTTTAAGCTGCGGTGCGTCTCATAAACAAAAGCGTAATTCTAATAAAACTAAAGAATAATTCTAATAAAATAAATAAAAAAGAATTCTAAAAATTATAATAAATTATACAAGAGGTTCAAAAATTCCTCCTTGCACAGCAAGACATTGTCCTAGGCGGTCGTAGAAATTAGCTCTTACATTTGTTAACATGTCGGCAGTTAATGAATTCGCAGCCTCAGTTATTTTTTCTCTCAAGGCAACTAGATTTTCTGCTCTACCAGCTTCGTGAGTATAAACAATATTTTTTAGATATCCCCACAAAAAGAAATCATTTGGAGATAGATCAGGAGATCGCGGGGGCCATTTAATGTTTCCTGTTCCAGTAATAAGACGGTCAGGAAAAGTATTTCCTAGAAATTCCTTTACCCTCACTGCATTATGTGCTGGACAGCCATCATGTTGAAACCAAACGATTTCGTGATTTATTCCAATGTTTTGAATGGCGGGAAGTATTTGATTTTTGAGTAATTCGAGATACTTGTCGGCATTTAATATACCATCAATAAAATAGGGGCTTATAGAATGGTCACCTAAAATACCTGCCCAAACGTTTAGTTTTTGAGGATACGGAGTGCGATTTGCAAAATTCCGGTGTTGATTTTTCGAAGTCCAATATCGAAGAACAGAGGGATTGTGCTTTCCGTGTAATAGAAAAGTTGATTCATCGGTGAAGAGAATATTTTTAACGAAATTTTCATCTCGATGTATCTTTTCCATAACGTCTTGACAAAACTCCATTCTCCGGAAATTGTCCTCGGGAAATATTTCTTGAGTTTTCGAATATTTGAAACATTTTAAACCATTACGTTTCCAAATACGTGAAATAGTTGTGTTACTTGTACTCAATTCCTCGGCAGCAATTCTAGTAGATCTCGTGTTATCAATTTCCACAATACTACAAATTAAATCATCCCGCCGTTCTCTTTTCTCAATTTTTTGTAGTGATACCTCTCTTGGTTTGCATTTCGTACAGTTATTGAGACAGAAACAAGTTTCAAATTTATTTATAATATTATAAATTGTTTGTCTGCAAGGTACAAAATGGTCTGCAAAAGTCAGCGCAAACAAATTCATGCACTCCATTGCAGACTTGCCAGCATAAAACCATTTTACTAACTGAAGCTTTATACATTAATTTTATTGTACGCTTTCAAACTGTAACAGCCGCAGCTAGACTGAATGCAATATTTCCAGTCAATCGGTATCGGAGGCAATCGTCAGTCGTCGCGGTCTTCGCTGGCATTGGACTGGCTTTCTCATATACGTATACATTGTATGTACTCATACGTTGATTGTCTATGTCTAATGATATTTAACACATACGGTATACAAGCATTCGACTACTTTTCATTTATTTAGCGGATTATGAAAATGTTCAGCGATTAAAGCGAAATAATTTTTGCACTTCGCTCATTTTTACACATCTCACTTAAGAGATTTCGGGCTTATCCGTGTTTAATCAGGCCATTCATCTGAGAATTAAAATGTCCTTATTTTTTCATAGATTCAAACTGTAGCGGGAATTTTATAGTGCGTTGAAATGGTCTTGTGATTTAAAATTAAATTGAATCACCTTGTAAGTTTTTCATCCTTTCTTGTTACCTTTTTATTTTAAACATTCATTTCTGATTTCGTTAATTTTAAATGTTATTTTTTTAACTTTCTAATTGCTTTATATACCTACTTCTTCCATGATCATATTTGCTTTTCTTCATCTTCATTTAGCGATTCGTTCAATTGTATTTCATGGTACTCATCTTCCTTATGTATGTAAGTTTCAAAATATAGCTTCGATTGATTTTGGTTAATTCTGCTCATCTTTATATTTCACAGACTACTGGTTTAATATTTCTCAGCATTTTACAAACTTTTATCTGTATGTATATGCACCTTCTTTCTTTATGTTTTTTGTAAATATTTCTCAATATTCTACTTCAAGTTCTCTGATTTTTTTGTTCGTTTCATTCTATCTTCTGGCGTGCCTGTAGTTTTGTATTTTAAAAATGCTCTCTTTACAAACATCATTCTGCGCCTTATGTAAATGGTTTTCCATGTCTTTTACAAATGTTTCCCAGATATTCTTCCTCTCTCCTTGTCGATTCGTATTTGAAATAGCCCTTTTCTTGATTAGTTAACTCTTGTACATCTTCCATACAAATGGTATTTAATTTTTCCCGAATTTCAAATATTTAATAGAAAAAGTTATGCGAACTGTTTTGTACTTGTGTACTATTTGTGTACTATTTTGTACTCGTGCATTAGTCCTAGAAAATAAGTAAATTGTAAATTTCGATTTTAGCAAACTGCAGTTATGGAATTAAAAGAAATATTTAACTGTAATACAACCGAAAATATTTCCTATGCTCATTTATACCAAATGAAATATTTGGAAAAAGTGATAAAAGAATCTTTGCGATTGTACCCATCGGTGCCCATGTTTGGCAGACAGTTACAAGAAGATGCTCTGTTTGGTAAATATTTATATAATTAATAAATAAGGTAGATAATGTATCTGAATGTTTAATTAACATCGAACATATTATATATACTATAGCAAATCGCATCAATTAATCCACTTTCGTCATCAACCAAAATCAATGACGTACAGACGTCATTGCTTGCCAGTCTCATAACAGCGAAAATAATTGTCTAATATATTACTAAATTTATAATTTTGTTAATCTGGAATATACTATATGTATATAATAGTAATTGTAAGAATAATATTAAAATTCTTGCGTTATTTCAACTAGTTTTATTAAGGATACTAACCTAAGATGAAAAATCGATTACCTGTTACTGCCAAATCATTTGACAGTAGGTTGACGGTGTTTGGTTGTTAAAATAATTCAGAATACAACATTATAAAACAGATTGCAATCAATAATGGTTATGACCCGAATATAATAGAGAAAATAATATCCAAAAAACGAGAAACTAAAGCAATACAAGATATATATCCGATTACTAAAGATTATGACAAGAAATTTAAAATTATTACCTACTTAGGCAGACAAAATAAAATACTAGAAAAATTTTTAAGAAAACAAAATATAAACATTGCATATAAAACCAACAACCATATTAGTAACTTCATCAAAAATAATAAAAGTAAAACAACACATCATAATAAGTCAGGTGTTTATAAACTAACTTGTGGCACATGTACTAAAATATATATTGGGCAAACAGGTAGAACGTTCAAAAAGCGCATATACGAACATTATTATTCGTTTAGAAATGGGAAAACAAATTCATCATACTCCAACTATTTAATTGAAGAAAGCCATAGTTTTAATAATAATTTCAAGATCCTACACGAAGATAAGAAAAGTAAGAAACTAGATTTATTAGAAGCAATGGAAATTAATAAACAAAAATTTTCAAATAAATTATTAAATGACAAAACAGAGCTTAATAATAAGTACCGCTCTGTTATATCTGAAGATACCGTTGTACGGTGAAACATCTGTTATATAGTTATTATTAAATAAAGTGTAAATCTAATACAACAGTGTTTGTGTTTTTTTATCATTTGATATGGATTTACATCAAGTAAAGGCAGAATCGATTCAATTTTTAAAATAATGAACTTAAAAATGTAGTTTTTACTATAGTATATGTTAAATAGTTATTGATGTATCAAGGCACTAACGTTTTATTTTTCATCACGAATGTGTGTTTAGTTGCCGAGGCAACTAACGCATGAGTGATGAAAAATAATTTTAGTGCCGAGGTGCATATTAATTTTTTCCGAAATCGCAAATTTGGAGAAACTATTTTTCGAGGTTACGTCATTATTGTCATTGATAGAAATAATTATAAACAAATTTACGTTAATTGTAATATGACATTTCGTATTGTTTAAAATATTTATTGCTTGGAGTTGATTATTTAAACTTAAACTTAAATCACTTGTCATTGAAGTTTAACAATGATAAAATAACTTTCACTCACACTTTTCAATTGAATTTCTATAACAGCCGTTGACCGTTGACCGTTGACAATTTACTGATCAATATTCGCAACCCGCAATACACAAAATTGTAGTATAATGAGTAGATACCGGACACGAGAGGTTGATGACTCATCGCCCACGAGCGTACTATTGAACATTCGTACTTCTAAAGTTTTTAATTTTATTTATATAATTATACTTGTAATAATATATATATATATATATATACGGCTACAAAGTACGAAATACATTTTTATTTGTTCATATTGTAGTTCAAGTTGAGTAAAGGAGTATTAATATTTACCAGCGATACTTTCTCAAGGTTCTCTTCTGTAAAATTTCTTCTCTTTGAATGAAATACATCCTTGTAAATAGAAAACGTCCTTTCTACATCTCAACGGGTTATAGGTGCATACTGGAAATATTCTTTTATTTCTGCGTATTTTGCAGTTAGATGTTGTGGCATTGTCCCCATACACAATTGCCGAAATGTTATTCAATCTGGATTTCTATTAAACACTGCGTTTAACTTTTGCCGAAGGCCACATCCGAAGTGACTTGGAATACTTTTCAAATTATTAATAGCCATATCTAATGTCGTTAAACCATCATTTAATTTGAGATTTTGATTTTCAAAATAAGTGATTAGTTTTGCCAATTATTCAAAGTGTTCCTGAAGAAAGTACAACTGATTTTTTAAATGTGGAATTTGTGTTAATTCCTTGCACTGAGAAATACTCCGAGCATCCTCATTTAAACATCCAACGAAATTTTGTAAACTATCGAAATTTTCTGCATAAAAACTAGTAGCTTCCAACCACGTCCCCCATCTAGTTATTACTGGAGAGGGAGGCAGTGACAAAGATGGCAGCTTTGCCCTATAAAGAGCTACTCTCAATGGTGCTTTTCTGAATACTTTTTTAAAAGCGGATACAAGTCTATCAACTTCTGGAAAAATGTCTCTGATATATTCACAGATTCTGCGGAGAGCATGTGCTACACAAGTAATATGCAGCATATTAGAATATGTTTCCTTTAATAGTCTGCCTGTTTTTAACATACATGCAACACTTACAAATAAAAGTACTTTTTCTTTATACCTGTCGTCCGAATGAAGTATTTTTTGAATACTCTCGTTAATGGTTTTAGCAACTGTTTCCGCATCAACTGTATTTATAACTTTTGTTGCTATTACTTATGCGTTATATGGAATAGTTGGATGTATTACACCAGCTACAACATTACCACACAGCGTTCTAATATATCGATAGTTTCGTCAGCACTTATCCAGAGGTACTGATTTGAAAGATGGCATCTAGTGCGTTCTACTGCTTTCGTGTAGCACTTAGAAACATAATATTTGCGTAAGGTGGATTCATCAGGAATAGTTCGACCAGTATATTTTTAGAGATATATTTTTAAAGTGGGATTGTTAAGTTTATTTAGTGGAATATTAGCCGCCATAAAAGTTTCACAGAATTTTTCGTTAAAATTGTCAGATTCCAACGGTTCCAATTTCTGTGCATGTGTTTGCGATGCTAAGTGACATTGTACGTGCGATTTCATGGAATTTTTGACGATATTTTACAGATTTTGCAATAAATTTCGGAATCACTGACAATGGACATACAATCAGCATGACCGTCAATCCAACTCGCCATTGTTTTACGACGCCGTTCTCGACGTTCTTCCATATCATATCTGAAAAAGTAACTTAAACAATGCTCTAGATCTAAATAAATGAAAACCAAAAATATATGCGTAAGTTATTGAAACTGAAAAACCACCAAAAAACGTCGCAATTCTCGATGAAAACAGATGTGCGCGCTAGCCAGATCAATAGTGCATTCAATAACTGCGTGATGTAGACTATGTATATCGTCCGTCGTAATGACGACGTCATTTCAACCCGATGTGTCTGGTCTCTGTTAATGAGCTACTTTAGTGCCGACTTTAGATACTTTATTCTATGTGACACGATTTTAAGTGATTTTACTGACGATTTCAGAAAAATGTCATTTGATCTATCATTTTGAGTCAATAAAGTAGTATTTTAACCGCAGCGGTAAATAAAGTAGCGTTTTAACAACAAGGGTAGATAAAATACATTAGTTTTTCATATTTTTGTTTAAATTAAAAGAATTACATGATTTTGCTATTTGTATTTAAGGAAACTTCAACTGTGCAATTAACGTTACCCGAAATGTCTATTTTGGAAGCATTTCATTTTTTTTTTTTTTTTGCTGTGGTGAGATAAATGTATTGGACTGATCTTCTGGGACTTCTTGTCATTTCTGGATTTTTCTAATATCTGCTATTAAAAATTTTACACACAACGATAAAATTTTATTATCGACTAGCGAAAATTAATTCACTCGTGATTTCATCAGTCGTGAATTAATAGTTTCCGCTCGTCGATAAAATAGAATTTTATCGTCCTGTATCAAAAATCATTATTTATTCATGCCACAAAATACATACATTAGTTTATTTATTGACTTTGATTTATGACAATGTACTTAGTGTGCCTAAACAGTGTAAATTTTAAAAGTCGACACAATGCTCACATAAACGTACTACAACTATAACGTCATGGATTTTAGTGACGATATTGCATTGATTGGTGCGTTTTGCTATATAAATATGTATATATATATATATATATACCGTACCGGGTACCTATATATATATATATATATATATACATATATATATATATATATATATATAATATTTTCGTGACCTTGGTATGATATGGTAAACTTAATAAGTCGGCGATTAAAGGTCTGGTTTATTACTTCAAAGTATATATATATTTAAAAACAACCCTACATGTTTCGGCAATATGCCTTTGTCAAGGATATAAAAAATATAAATGACAGAATATAAATGTCAAATAATTTAGTTGCTATGGTTTAAATTATTCAAAGATACATTCCAATAAAAATAATAAATCATGCCTTAGTATTCCAAAAAATAGATAGCAAGGTGTGAACATATGTGTTGTTCGCTGCTAGCAGCTTGTGTCTCTTTCTGGGTATGAACTTGTGTGTTGGTTGCTGCTGGCAGCTTGCGTCTCTCTCTGGTCTGTGCCTTGCCTCGTTGGGGCGGGGGTCGGGTCGTCGAAGTACTGCACGGAAAAGTAAAGAAGTTGCCGGGAAAGGGTTGGCGGCCCTACGCAACGGCTGGTTATCCGATCTCTCTAAATTTACGCGACCAGTCACTAAACACGCACGAGCGCACCAACATACAAAACCCTACACTTACGCGCTTACACAAATACAAAACCACACACCCAGAGAGAGACGTAAGCTGCCAGCAGCAACCAACACACAAGTTCATACCCAGAAAGACACACAAGCTGCTAGCAGCGAACAATACATATGTTCACACCTTGCTATCTATTTTTTGGAATACTAAGGCATGATTTATTATTATTATTGGAATGTATCTTTGAATAATTTAAACCATAGCAACTAAATTATTTGACATTTATATTCTGTCATTTATATTTTTTATATCCTTGACAAAGGCATCATTGCCGAAACATGCAGGGTTGTTTTTAAATATATATACTTTGAAGTAATAAACCAGACCTTTAATCGCCGACTTATTAAGTTTACTATATATATATATATATATATATATATATATATTATATATATTATATATACAGGGTGAGTCGTGAGGAATCGACCAAACTGTAGGAGTGTATTCTACAGGTGAAAGTAATGTAAAAAAACTCAAATGTTGCTATCCGAATTTTATTTGTTTTCGAGTTATAGCGTAATTAAAAATAAACAAAATTTCATACATTGAAGTTTTTGTATTTTATTGGTATTATCGTTCTTTATAATATATTTTAAAAAATACCGCCATTCATTTCAAAACATTTTTTACATCGTCTACCAAGGGCGCTGGTTGCGTTCCTGATTGCGTCAGGTTGATGTTTGATATTGTCAGCAGCATTCATAATCCGTTGAATTAGTGCATCACGAGTGTCCACTTTTACTTGATACACTTCATTTTTTAACCAGCCCCAGAAACAATAATCGAGTGGCGTGAGGTCTGGAGACCTAGGAGGCCAACCAATGTGACTACCACGTCCAATCCAACTCCCTGGAAACCTTTCAGCCAAATGTTGCCTGACTGCACGAGCGTAATGTGCAGGCGCTCCATCGTGCTGGTAGAAGATTTAAATTCTGATGTTTATGGAAACATCCTCTAGCAGTCCGTGCAGTTCATTTTCTAAAAAATGTAAATAGGTGTCTCCCGTGAGGCGATTCTCAAAAATGTAAGGACCAATTAAAAAACCATCGATAATACCACACCGCACGTTTACCGAAAATTTATGTTGAAAGTTACTTTCGACTGTTGCGTGTGGATTTTCGTCTGACCATACATGCTGGTTATGACAATTATTAATACCGTCACGGGTGAATGTCGCTTCATCAGTAAACAGTATACGCGATACAAAACGAGGATTATCATTTATCCATCGACAAAATTCCATACGTCTACGATTATCATCTCGTTGTAGGTGCTGTACTCTTTGTACATGGTATGGACGTAAGCCATGCTCGTGGAGTGTTTTTATCACCCTTGTTTGTGGAATGCCCAATTGAATACTAATTCTCCGTGAGCTGGTAATTGCGTCTTCTTCTACTACATCCAAAATATCTTCTACTTCTTGTAATTGTTGTCGACTGCCTCGTTCAGATATTATGTTTACACTGGGAAGCTTTCCTGTCGCGCACAATGTGTTGAATACACTAATAAACACAGTTTTATTAGGATGTCTGTGATGTGGAAACCGTTGACGATATTCATTAGCAGCAGCTGTAGCTTTCCCATCACAAAATCCATAAACAAACACCATATTAGCATATTCTAAATTAGAACAAGTGTGTGGCATTTTAGTTTGTTACACTATAGTCGTACAAACGTCAAGTCAATGTTACAATACCCGAACACAATGTTATAATTTACTCCAAGGTATAGGGAACATTTTTTATGATGGCAGCGCCCTCACTATATCAACGCTGAACTAAAGGTAGTGATATTAGACGCATTAGGCATACAAACCACTCTACACTATTTCTCGACTGCTTTCAATGTCACTACTGCTGCTAGTTCGGAAAACCACGAACAGGTAGCGCTTCAGCTAGGAAGACTTCCCTATAATGAATTGCTACCGGGGTTTCACTGTTTTTACGAATACATACATAAACATGGTATACTAAATCTATATTTTTAATTACGCTATAACTCGAAAACAAATAAAAATCGGATAACATTTGAGTTTTTTTACATTACTTTCACCAGTAGAATACACTCCTTGAGTTTGGTCGATTCCTCACGACTCACCCTGTATATATATCATATATATATTTTCATGGTTCAAAGTATTGATGTGTTTTGGACTGCTTCGGACTGCTACTGCCTTCATCGGCACACGATGTGATAGCTCATCAATACTTTGAACCGGTTCACTATATACGCCAAACTTGCACGGTTCTTGGCTGGTAGATGTTGAGAGATATCTCTCTCATAAGCATTTGTCGTGCAAGCTTGATGTGTACGGTCCAAAACAATAATCTGCTTCCACGTAGGGCACTGTTGAGACCTATGGCAGTCTGAAAGGTGTCCGTACGTTGATCGTTCCTCAATACAACATTGGTATGCGTAGTGTATTTGTTTTGCATATGTATACATATATATTGAAACATGCTATTTCATATGTTTATAGTGTACGTATATAATTTATAAATATTCAAGTGCAAGTTCTCTTCTATTTAAACTTCTTTTTTAGATGGCGAAGTAATCCCAAAAGGCGTTACTATTACCGCATTTACATTCGGCATACATAGAGATCCCATTTCATATCCCGATCCTGAAAAATTTGACCCAGAACGATTCAATAAGGAAAATCAGGCCAATAGAAATCCTTTTGCATATGTGCCATTCGGTGCTGGTCCTAGAAATTGTATAGGTTAGTTAAATGTCTTTTTAATGAGAATTGTTATTATTTTATGTCAATATTTATGTAAATTTGTATTTATTGCATTAAAAAGTTAACATTTTATCAATCCGATAAAGCGATGCTAACCAGTTTTATAGAATATACACACAAATCAAATATTTCTGCTTAATAAATAAATACATATACAGATTTCTCTTTATATTAGGTTGAGTCATAATTAAATTCCGTTTCTTGTGAACAAATTGTTATCTTAGCGTACATAGTCTTAATACAATAGCAGCAACGTATATATCGAGATTAAATAATCAATTTATCAGCTTTGGAATACAGGCATATTCCATACTTAATGTTGTCAAAATTTAAGCAAGGGAAAACTGCTCGAGACATCTAAAAATAAAAATATATGTAGTATGTATTAGGTGATGGAGCCACAATTGACCAGCAAATACGTAATGGGTTTGTCATATTTCATTCTGAGGATATATCGTTGTAAAATGACTTTGTGGATGAAACTCTGAAATCGTTGGTTTAATGCAATCCACGCAAAGTACAAGGACATTTTCAAAAAATTATTTATAACTTTATTACACACTATATGCCGTCATCTAGAAGAGACTAGGAAGATCAGGAAATTGGTTGTTTGGGTTTCATAGTTAGAAGTCTTCTGTCACAACAGAGAAATGACAGGTTTTCCAAACATATCTTTAAAGGCTATAAGAAATTGAATATACATGAAATGATCAATGTAAAAGGCAAGGAATCGACGAGAATAAATTTCCACGAAAATCTTCGCCATCTTCTTCAAAATATTGCTTTGTGTGCGGTGGAATTATCTACTTGGATTTTTTAAACGAAATATTTAACGCAGATTAGACGTCTATCAATTGCAATGCGTTCCATGGACGTTTAACCGAAGAACTTTTAGAGATTAGACTGTTCTATTACACCCGCCATAGTCACCCGACTACGTATAATCTGATGATTACCTTTTCCAACCCTTGCAAAATACTTTAATGAGGAAGATTTCCTTATTTGATAATCAAGTTTGTCAATAATTTTTTTCAATCAAAACCAACGGAATTCTTCGCTATGCGTCAACAAACTGAGAAAGGACAACAACTAATAGCAAATATATCATAGATTAGGGTATTACTTGTTTTTTGATAAAAATGTTTTACTGAAAGGGAAATTATTTACGATTCAACCTGACAGATAAAGCAAATGTGAAAGACAATTTCTGATGAAATATTTTTTGCAGGACAAAGATTCGCAATGTTGGAAATGAAGACGACCTTGTCGAATATATTAAGAAATTTTGAAATTTTACCTGCCAAAAACTACAAACCCCAATTGGTTCCGAATGTAATATTGAAGTCTTTAAATGGTGTAGAAGTTTGCTTGAGAAAACGCAGATTTTAGTTTTTTTTTCTCAAAACCTAATCTAATTAATTATAATTATGTATTAAAAAAATTATAAAACCCCTTACCACAATTAATACTAGTATTCTAAATACGTATTTCGACAACTAAATTGTTATCCTCAGTAGGTAAAATTAATGCGTCTACGTATACACTGGATTTCAAGAAATTAATTAAAATTAGATTACTTACCTCTCTTCAGAAGTGGGAAGCATGTGTTTGTTCTTACTTACTCACTTAACTCAGTGTACACATGAACGCCTTCACGTATACACTAAGTTTTAAAAAACTGAAATTAGGTTACTTACTAAATATCAATGTATATCGGCTCCTATCACGTACTTTTCGAAAAGAGTAGTGCGAGATAGAATTCGAAAAGGCACGTTGCTGGCACTGGATCTTTGTTCATGTTTCATGTGTTTTAATAATCGTATATGTCCAGCCCCCTCGAATTGCTTATATTTTTAATAGGTTTTAAACAATCTACCGTTTATGATCCGCTTTTAATATGTGACTGGCAACACTCAATTTTTCCGGTCTTTTGAATTTAATATGTGATATATATTTTTTATATCGGGTTATTATTGAGCGTCTTGTTTGACCAATATATTTCAAATTACAATCGCGGCAGTTAATTTCACGTACACTCGTTTTCTGGTTCATATCTAATTTATCTTTAGTATTACTTAGGAGAGCTTCAATTGAGTTTTCGGGCCGAAAAGCAATTTGGAGACTCAGTTCTTTAACAACCCTATTTAGTTTTTTCGTAATTTGATGGTATGGTAAACATAACATTTTTTTCTTACGATTTTGTTGAAGTAACAAACATGTGGAATCACGAATTGTTTTTTTTTTTAATTAGTCTTTATAATTAATTTATCAATTATTTCCGTGACAAAACCGTTATAATTTTAATGAAATCTAATTCTTTTTCGTATTTTTTTTTTCTTAACGGAAAGTTTAGCGTCCGATTGACTAAAAAATTTAAAGAAGCCGTCTTTTGTTAGAAACTATGGTTTGCATTCGCGGCTATTAATATTGGTTTCTTTCCGATAAATTATAATTTACATTTTTGATTTTATTCTTATTTCTAATTACTGATGTATCTAAGAATAGTATCCTATCATTGTTTTCCTTTTCCTCCGTGAATTTAATAATCGGAAATTTCAAATACGAACTTGTACTTTTACGAACTTGTTCAATTCACACTTCCGTTTTTCAAAAATCGCGAAAGTGGCATCTACGTACCTAATCCAAACTCTTCGAAAATATTTAACGTTATTTTTAAATTCTACTTCGATGTGACTTATAAATAAATCGGCTATGGATAAAGATAGGCAATTACGAACATAAACAACATATGCGAAAGTAAAACCATATTATTAAAAACAAAAATAATACATACTACGTGGATAAAGGTCCAGTGCCAGGTACGTGCCTTTTCGAATTCTTAGAAAGGTAGGAGATGAGAGACAAGAGTATCAGAACGGCCGATTCGAAACTTTGCACGGCGTCGGGTAAAAGGATTAAATGTATAGGAACCTCCGCACATCCCAAAATGTTGCTTAGAAAGTGGTGTATGTAACTCAAATATTTTATTTAATTTTAATAAAAGTAAATTATTTATATATATATAAGTAAAAATCCTTATTTTTCATTTAAGTATTATATGTTCATTTCACCTTGAATACGGTTACCATAAACACGGTCATATTGCCCGTGGGCGTTATAACCGGGCGATATGGCTCATAACGCCCAGTAATTTATTCACAATTTTTAATGTTGTGTGAGTATAAATAAGGTGCGAGAAGAAAGGATATACATTTTACAGAACTAATAATTTGAATTTTTGAGAAAGTCTAAAGAAAGAAGCAAAACTTTAGCATTCTTTATTAAAATTAAGAGTATCTAAACATTGACAACTTGAAAACTTCAAAGTGTCAACAACTGTCATTTAAAATAAAATATACTATCAACGACATGACAGTTGACAGAAATCTCGGAATATTTCCAAAGTTATTTGAATTTACTGCTTAAGAAATTAATTCTTCGTGAAAAATTAAATCTTGTATGAACCACTGACGTTATGGCAATTATATTGCCCTCAGTCGTCATTCATCCCTCGGGCCAGAGGCCCTCGGGCTGAATTAACGTCGACCTCGGAGCAATATAATACCCATAATGCCCTTGGTGCATAAATAACTATTATTTATACACAAAAAGGTGTTTACATTGAGATACATTCATTATCATCTTATTAAATTTTGTGAGAATAATAATGAAAAGTTAGTTTAACAAATTCTAGAGTGCTAATACTGCCACTCTGGTAATTCAAAATGTGCTGTTTAACTCGTAAATACATTTTACGTTTTTTCCAAACAGCATTCTGATACTTGTAGGGAGAGACACTGTTTCTTTTAATATAAACCTTTAATTTTACCTGTGCAGAGTTTCGTATACGTTGTTTAGGGATTTGTGCGGAGTTTTCTACAGCCTGTGAGAACAAACAAATGCTGAGTGTATTCGTGGACGCCTTGTAAAATGTTTCCTAATTCTTTGTGCTAGCTTTACTGTGCCCCACGTTCAAAACTGTGATCACAATTTAGTTGTCGAAATACATATTTAGGAAACAAGTATTAATTATGGAAAGGCATTTTATACCCTTTTCAAATTTTTAGTTAACCACAGTTTCCAAAGAAAGAATTTTATTGTTATGTATGAATAAAATAATGTGTTTTCTTAATATACAATATATATACAATAATATTTATATAGATTAGCTCAATGTTAATAGTAATTGATATTGTAATTTCATAAGAAATGAATATATTTGTAATTTACAGGTTAAGCTTATTAAACAAATTTGTTAGAGAATGAATTAGTAGTATTTACTTAAAAAGGGTGAAAAAATCCTTACCACACTAATATTAGTATACTTACTAGACATCCATGCATACACATACACTGAATTTTTAAGGAATTTTAATTTAGGTCACCTACCTCTTTTCAAAAATGTCACACACTTTTACGCCCACTCGTTGCACCTAGTCTAGGAAGTCATACAAGCAGGAATCTGGAATTGGATCCTTATTTGCGTTGTAAACGATATTTTTGTTCGTAATAATAAAAATAATTTCCTAACATCTAGACCTCTTGGGCTGTTTATATTTTTAAAAGTATGTAGGGCAACATTTGGTTTATCAAGGCTATAGTATTTAATATGCTATATATACCGGGTGTATTATGAAAAACCTTTGGGGCTGTAGCTTCCTTATATTTTATCTGATTTTAATGAATGATATGTCAAACTAAATCGTTTTTTAAGCACTGCAACCTGTTTTTTTTTTTAATTTTTTGACATTTCGTTTTTGACAGACAGTAGTAAATTTTTTTTTTTTACTTATTCTAATAAACATTTATTTCCTGAAGACACCTCCATTAAATTGAGTGACAAATTTATTATTATTAAAAAAAAACTACGAAATTTACAGAAATCAAGCTATCATATATTTTAATGAATCAAATGTTCGAAATTGGTCCCATTTTGTTCCAGACACATTTGACACCTTCTAGTAACTCCAACTGCTGCGTTTAATGTATGATTTGGTGGTATTTCATGACATACTTGTACTATCATTCTTACTAAATCATCTCTGGTATCAGGTGGAGTCAAATAGACATGATCTTGAATGTAAGACCACAGAAAGAAATCCAGTGGATTCAGATCTGGCGATCTAACAGGCCATCGAATAGGTCCGTAAGTGCCCATCCATCTGACGCCAAAATAATTATTTAGAAAATCAGTATTCATTCGTGCATTATGGGGTGTGGCACCGTCCTGTTGGAACACCACCCTGTTTAACTCAGCAAGTGGAAACTCATCTAAATAATCGCCTAATTCATTGCGTAACAAATTATTATACTTTTCTTGGTTTAGATTACCCTCCACAAAAAACGCCCTACAACTCTATCGCCTAAAATGCCACACCATACATTTACACTGAACCGATTTTGAAAATTGTGTTGCATCACAACATGGTTATTTTCAGTGCTCCAATGGCGATGATTAGTTCTGTTGAATACACCATTTTTCCCAAAAGTGCATTCATCTGACCACAACACACGACGATAAAAAATTGGATCTTCCCTTAGTTTATTCATGAAAACCGTGCAGAATTGAACCCTTCGTTGAGGGTCGTTTTCACCGAGAGCATGCGCCTTCCGTGGTTTATAAGGAAAGAACTTGTGCTTCTTCAGAATGTACTGAACTGTAGAATGTGATACCTGCATGTAGTGAGCAATTTCTCGCGTAGACGTATTAGGGTTTTCTTCCACATAGAGCAAGACACTTAATTCTAAAGTTTGATCTTGAATTACACGTGCGTTTATTTTCGGTTTTTTTAATGATCCAAAATTTCGTAAATTTCGCACGAGCCTTCCAAACTTATCGGCACTTGGACGCAGTCTGTCAGGAAAACGATTTCCATAAAGTCGCAAAGCAGCTGCAGAATTTGTTCCGCATTCAAAATATACTTGAATCGCATCCACACATTCGCCATTATCCATTTCAATAACAAAATTTAGAAATAAATCGTTGAAAATTTTATAATGAATGTGTGACTGACAGATGTCACAGCTCTCTTCGAAAATTTGGAATGCACTTTTATCGTTCAATATGACTAGAGCTGAGGATGTTTGCGGTACGGCAGGACCGTATGTAGTGCATCCCCACATTTAACTATTTATCTAAATATTCTCTGAAATGATTTGCCGGATCTCATAAATTAATAGAGTGATGTTTTAGTATGCACTGGATATTGTTATTATACAAAATCATAATAGCCATTTGTATTTATGGATCATAAATAATAATACGCATGTATTTGTATTTGGTTGTGAATTCAATTTAAACTTAAAACGAATCGTAATATTTTAACGACAAGCCGTCCTTACAATACATGCATTCGAGACAAAGTGTGCAACTCTACGAATAACTTCCATAATTGATCGAAAATGGACATTTTGGAGCTGAAGTAAAGCCCCTATTCTTAGAAAATTTTATTACTGTCGTTAAGAACTATTATTATAAACAACAAAGGCCTTTTATTAGTGTTGAAGTTTTAGTTTCATTGAATTTCCATGTTGTAAGTAGTCAATTGTAAAGTGTTCATTCACAATATTCTAAAACAAGGTGTAAATTTAACTAAAATCCAGAAAAACACATTCTGATAATATATTACTAGATTAGAAGCTGTGTTTATTACTATTTATTATATTATTTTTATAACCAAATGCAATAAAAGCTACGAAAACAAAAGAAACCTCGATTTATTAAAATCTTGTCACACAGCCTTTCAAAGCCTGGCAGCACATATTTTGCATATATTTTATATATACTACCTACTTGAACTAGGTGAATGAAGTTAGAAGTTATAAGTTATAACTTCTAACTTCATTCACCTAGTTCAAGTAGGTAGTATATATAAAATATATGCAAAATATGTGCTGCCAGGCTTTGAAAGGCTGTGTGACAAGATTTTAATAAATCGAGGTTTCTTTTGTTTTCGTAGCTTTTATTGCATTTGGTTATAAAAATAATATAATAAATAGTAATAAACACAGCTTCTAATCTAGTAATATATTATCAGAATGTGCTTTTCTGGATTTTAGTTAAATTTACACCTTGTTTTAGAATATTGTGAATGAACACTTTACAATTGACTACTTACAACATGGAAATTCAATGAAACTAAAACTTCAACACTAATAAAAGGCCTTTGTTGTTTATAATAATAGTTCTTAACGACAGTAATAAAATTTTCTAAGAATACGGGCTTTACTTCAGCTCCAAAATGTCCATTTTCGATCAATTATGGAAGTTATTCGTAGAGTTGCACACTTTGTCTCGAATGCATGTATTGTAAGGACGGCTTGTCGTTAAAATATTACGATTCGTTTTAAGTTTAAATTGAATTCACAACCAAATACAAATACATGCGTATAATTATTTATGATCCATAAATACAAATGTCTATTATGATTTTGTATAATAACAATATCCAGTGCATACTAAAATATCACTCTATTAATTTATGAGATCCGGCAAATCATTTCAGAGAATATTTAGATAAATAGTTAAATGTGGGGATGCACTACATACGGTCCTGCCGTACCGCAAACATCCTCAGCTCTAAATATGACTGTTTGATTTTTAAATTTTTAAAATAAACACCGTAAATGTTGTTGTTGACCCACCGCTCACTGATAACATTGGTTTGTAATCCTTTATAGGCTATATAGTATTGAATGTAAGTGATTTTAAAAGGTACACACATTTGCTGGTAATAAAATGAAATAGAGTATTTAAAATGCATTTAAGAAATCTCTGTGTTCGGAAAAACTAGAATCAATCGAACTAAAAAAAAAACCTACAATTTCTCGTTTTTTTTTTTCATACAAGGATATCGTTGTTTACAGTTTCATATTCAGACAAAGTAATATATTTGAATAAAGAAAAAAAAATATATAGTGCAATTTAAAAAAAACACAGTTTGCAGCTGTCTGTCAAAAACAAAGTGTAAAAAAAAATTCAAAGCAGATCACGTTACAGTGTTTTTAAAGCGATTTAGTTCGACGTATAATTTATTACATTCAGATAAAAAATAAAAAAGTTACAGCACGAAAGGTTTTTCATAATACACCCGGTATATATATTCCTTATAACGCGTTCCTATCAGGCGTTTCGTTTGACCAACATAATTAGCATGGCAATTAATTTCATGTATAGTAGATTACCGGGCCGATAAGCAACTTGGAGACTTTTCAGAATATCATAAGTTTCATAATTGAATGTCAATATTGAAAGGGCCGATTCTTCAAGTTATTTTAAGAAAAAAAGTTAATACCAACATCCGAGTCCGGAAATTCTCCCTTTCCGACATATAGTGTTAAGCTTCTAAGAAAAAAAGGTTTTTTTATCCTAACATTCATATCACTTCAGGTATTTTTATGAAATTCGGTATATGCCTTCCTACAATAAACAATCATTTTCCGATTCACATTTTTTTAAAATTTTCTACCAGTGACGTTCGACAGAAATTTGGACTGTATATGTTTCAAAAATTAATTAAAAAATATTATTACGCCGCTACTTTCTCTTTAAATAAAAATTATTTTACTAATGGTGCTTCATTTTGTAAAACAAGGCCTCTTGGTATTTTTCATAACTTTAACTCTTTTTCAGTAAAGAAGAATAACACAGGTCTACAGTGATTTTGATGTTTGAAAGCTGTTTGCTAATTTGTATATGTTTGGGCGCCCTTATTCCAAAAAACGCCATATTTTTGCTCTATCACGTAAATTTTTTTTATAGCGCTCTATATCTTAAAAATGTTAATTTATTAATTTACATACCTATGACAAGAATATGTTTGTTCCATGTTAGGTATGATTTATAAATGAATTGATTTTTATGAAATTAAATGTGATTTGGCAACACTGGTTAAAATTAGATTTCTCAGCAAAGCAACAGAGTCGGCGCAGAAGCGTCAATACCTGAAACCTGCTTATGTGCTGTTTGGTTGGTTAGTCGTCGTGCTACTGTGTCCGCGCGCTTGTTGTCTTCGTTGTTGCGTATTTTAAGTATTCTAGAACGTATAAATATGGAAAGAAGACATTGTGTGAACAATCCGAATAACTTTTGTTATATCTGTGGTAGATATGTCGTAGTAAAGCAGAGGCAAACTATAACTTCGTTTGTGAAAAATGTATACCACCCTTATTTTGGTGTAAAAATTGGCGACCAAGACAAGTCCTGGGCTCCTCATACTGTCTGTTCCGTTTGCGTTGAAGCATTAAGAAACTGGCAAAAAGGTAGGAAGAAATGTTTAAGCTTTGGTGTTCCTATGGTATGGCGAGAGCCTAGAAATCACAGTGATGATTGTTATTTTTGTTCGTGTAATGTTCAAGGATTCAACAGAAAAAATAAGAAACAAATTGTGTATCCCAATCTTGACTCTGCTATTCGACCAGTTCCTCATGGACCAGATGTACCGATACCTACCGCCCAAAAAGCACTAAAAAACGTCATATCGTCAGAATCAGAGGAATCTAATTACGACCCAGATGACTCAGATTTTACACCAGATTTCAGAGAGCCCGAAGTGTTTAACCAGACCGAACTAAATGATTTAATTAGAGATTTGCATCTTCCAAATGATGCATCCGAATTGTTAGCCTCCCGACTTCGTGAGAAACATTTACTGGCACCTGGCGTCACATCAAGCTTTTACCGGGATCGCGAAAAAGAGTTATGTCAATATTTTACTCAAGACGGACCGCTAGTGTATTGCAACAATATTCCTGACTTAATTTCAAAATTAGGAAATGTGCCGTATGTAAAAGAAGAATGGCGCCTGTTTATTGACTCAAGTAAGCGTAGTTTAAAAGGCGTTTTATTGCACAATGGTAACGAGCTGGCCTCGGTTCCCGTTGCCCATTCGGTACATTTAATGGAAACGTATGAAAATTTTGAACTTCTTTTAAAGAAAATAAACTACCAAGAACATCAGTGGATGCTTTGTGGTGACCTTAAAGTGCTGTGCATGCTACTAGGACAACAAGGAGGTTATACAAAATTTCCATGCTTTATTTGTAAGTGGGATAGTCGAGCAAGGGATAGACATTGGACTCAAATAGAATGGCCCTCTAGAACAAGCCTTACACCTGGTAGCAAAAATGTATTAAGAGATAGCTTGGTTGACCCCAAAAAAGATTTACTGCCTCCTCTCCATATCAAACTTGGCTTGATGAAGCAGTTTGTTAAAGCCCTAGACAAAAATTGACAGTGTTTTAAATATTTGTGCGAGCCATTTCCAGCCTTATCCGATGGCAAGTTAAAAGAAGGTATTTTTGTTGGGCCGCAGATAAGAACATTATGCAAAGACAAGGATTTTCAAAACACAATGACCAATGTCGAGAAAAACGCCTGGGTTTCATTTAAAGAAGTAATTGATAAGTTTCTTGGGAACTCTAAGGACGAAAACTACGAAAATATTGTTCAAAATATGTTACAACACTTTCATCGTCTAGGTTGTAATATGAGTTTGAAAGTGCATTTCCTGTTTTAACACTTGAACTATTTTCTTGAAAATCTTGGAGCAGTTAGCGAAGAACAGGGAGAGAGGTTTCACCAAGACATTAAGGAAATGGAACGGCGATACCAAGGCAGATGGAGCATAACGATGATGGCGGACTACTGCTGGATGTTAAAACGGTATATGCCCTTAAAAACATACAACCGAGTGTCCGGACAACGCAGCTTTCTGGCAAAAAGACAAAGATTTCACTTAAAAAAGACTGAGTAAAGTATTTTTTTCCACTTTTTTTAACTTGTATTCCACCTTTTTACTCAATAAACAAATAAATTTTTTTAGAAATATCGTTTTTTTTCATTTAATATTTGCAAAAAAACCTTACGTGATACAAATAAATGCATAGAATTTTTGAAATCAGCCTACCAAAATTATATAAAATCAGTTTTCAAAATAAAAACATCTGTCAAAAAGTTAATTTTGTAGACCTGTGCAATTATTGTTTCTATACTAAAAGCAGAATATTAATAGTAATCTATATTCGTTGTTGTTTTATTAATTTTGAGAGTTAAATTAATTTGCTGGTTAAAATATCTGTACAGTGTTATTTTGAAAAGAAAATGGTTAATTTTCCTAATCTCTAGTTGGCTGACATTCATTACATGCATGGTTTGGCTGATCGCAGTGCACCAGAGGCTAGACAAGAACGCTTTCCGGATAGAGTTACACCAGATAGACGAACTTGTTCAAACGTACTAGGTTAACTGAAACAGATACGTTTAAGCTAAACGATCAATTAAAAGGTGCCCATCGTACTACAAGAACTCCAGAAATTGAAGAAGCAGTTTTAAATTCAATTGATGAAAATTCTGAACTTAACACTAGAAAAATTGGAAATAACTTGAATATCTCGCACATTCTAAGTTTGGAGAATTCTTCACGATTTTCCGTTATATCCGGAATTTGCATACTCAATGCAAGCCTTACTTCCCTGAGATTTTAGTTTGCGTATCAACTCCTGCCTATTATTTTTTGGAGAATATTGCACAAAATCTCATATTTTACTGTCAAATAATGTTCACAGGTGAAGCTAACTTCTCAAGAAACGCTATCAGAAATTACCACAATAATCATGTTTGAGCCGAAGAAAACCTGCACGCAGTTGTCGAATCTAACCATCAAAACAGCAATTTTCGATAAATGTCTGGGCTGGTATTGTTGAAAATTACTTAATTGGGCATTCTTTTCTGCCAGAAAGGCTAAATGGTCATAACTATCGCCGGTTTCTAGAGGAATGCCAATATTGCTTGAAAAAGTGCCAATTTTATTAGAAATAGTATGTGGTTCTTGTATGACGATGCACGAGATCATTTCAGTCTAGAAGTAAGAGGACTTCTAAATTGTATATTTCATAACCGGTAGGTCGTGGTGGATCTCAACCATGACCTCCGAGGTCCCTAGATTTAAATAGTTTGGACTTTTTCATATGGGGGCATCTTAAAACTTTGATTTACAACACTCCTGTTAACACTGTACAAGAATTGAAGAATCGCATAAGAGCCTCCTGTGATGCAATACTGAAAGCATTTTTCAAAGAGTGAGCACGAATATGAGAAAAAGAGCTGAAGCATGTATTCTGGGAGGTGGAGGTCATTTTCAGCAATTCATTTAATTTTTTTTTTTGTTTTACAAAATTGTTATTAATTTGTCAATTGAAATTGTCCACTAATTAGGTCGGAATTGGTTATTACTTTTTTAATTATTTTTATGGTTTGACTTGTGTTCGTACCATGGCACCCTGCGTCATACAAAAACGAGTCAGAGAATCAACTTTGCTCCAAAATAAATGAGCATTTCTAAAATAATTTTTATTTCAAGAAAATGCAATGGCGTACCATGACGACTTTTTTCTTAGAATCTTAACAGTCTGTATCTCGGAAAGGGAGCATTTTCGGATTTATGTTTATATTAATTTTTTTCTTAAAATAACCTTAAGAATCGCCCCTTTCGAAATTGACATTCAATTAAGAAACAGCCTGTATATTTAAGCAAATTTGTTATTATTCTGGATGTAGTACGCAATATTATTTAACCCTGCAGAACTCGCGCCATTCTGTGGAAGGTGAGCCCTCACGCGTGAGCATTTCTCACGCTTCATATTTTTTTTGATATAGCATCAGGATGCAAATAAATCTAGTATTTTTTAAATCAAAATCAATATTTATTGTTTTTTTAAACATACTATTTGCTTATAAAAGTTTAAAATTTCTAACATTTGCTAATAAAATAAAAATAATAAAATTGCAATCGAAAATAAATTGCAAAAAATCCTGTATTCTCTAAAATGCTAGTCACTCTGATCTGAGGAACTATTGACGTTGGAACATGAGGGACAAACATATTTAGCATGATCTGTACAAATCACTTTATTGCACCTCTCGCAATGTTTCTTGCTTTTTCGATTTTTTCGCCTAGGACAAAGCGCACAAAAACCTGAGGCAACCTCTCGCACAACTGTTGATTCCTTCATGTTACAAATGTTTCGAATTCGGGTACGTAAACTCACCGGCAAATTCTGTTTTGAAGATCGATTTATCAAATGTGGTTTGATCAATTCTTGAGCCAACTCTTTCAAATATACCTAATCTGCGGTCTTAAATATAATTTGAGAGTTGATACCGCCTATATCCAAAATTGAGAAAAATAATCTTAGAGGCCATCTACAACAGAACCTAGAGACAGAGTAAGTTGACTTCAGCTCATCTACAACATCGACTCCGCCTTTTGTCAAATTATAAAACGTGATTATCTCCGGTTTTGAAGCATCTCCGGATTCTTCATCGATTTTATCATCACTATGAAATGTAGATAACATAGAAACTATTTTGTTTGGTTTCGGTTTGTATGAAACTAAAACCATAGGTTTGCAAAATGCAAATATGCTGCTATTTAGTGGTCTAATTTTAGTATTAAACATCAAAGGCGGTATCTCGTTTTTATTTTTTCTTAACGTTCCGCCAATAGTTGTTTTCATTTGAATCATGTCTTTGGCTAGTGGTATAGATGTGAAATAGTTATCCATCGTAACGTTTCGGCCTGTGTTCAAAATTGGTTGCGTTATTCGTTTTACTACAAAGCTTGCCGAGTTATCCAATTTAAATGGGCCTTCAGGCTGTTTACCTGCATAAACTTCTAAGTTGCATGTATAAAACATTCTAGAATCTACTAAGGCCCATTTCTTCAAACCATATTTTGCTGGTTTATTCGCGATGCACTGCCTGAATTTGCACCGGCCACGAAAATTTTCCAGCATTTCATCGACTCTGCAGTATTCACCAATTTGATAGTTGTTTAGGCATTTCTCTACAAATTGCTCGAATACTTGCCGAATTGGAGCTAAATTGTTATATTTCTTTCTTTCCACTCTATCAGTTACGTTATCAAATCTAAGAAAGCGTAATAAAAGGAGAAATCTCTCTCTAGGCATAGTAAGCTTGAAGCATTCTGGAGCCGTGCCATCGTCCGACCAGAGTTCCCGAGTATTCAAATATTGAGCCTTTTTTATCCTAGCCATAAATAATAGTCCAATGAGAGCATATTTTTCTGTCTCATTTGTTGCACGACAATCCCTATCTCGCGTATAATTTGGGCGTAACTTGTCTAGAAAAATATTTGAACAGTTCACAATATGTCGAATCATATCAGGCGGAAAAAATAACTCCCAGAATTCTCTTACAGATTTTGCATTTTTTTCAATGGAGGTGACACCGGGTAAATGACTAAGAATATTATGTCTCGGAGTGCGAGTGTTAGGATAAGGCGAGTGGGCCAACCTGCGAGTTGTGCCATCTTTACCAATATAATGATGTTCTCCATCAAATTGAGGGTCTGTGTCAACTATCATATCATCATTTTCGTTATCACGATCTGATTCTTCTGTGTCTGTGTTATGGTCATTGTGTTCACTGACATTGTCACTCTCCACTTCATAATGATCTCCATCATCAAATAAATTTTCTGATTGCTGGTCAAGGGCTGGTTGAGTAGCCATACATGTTGGTTGTGGATTTAATTCTGCATATTGTTGTCTTGCTAATTCGACAATTTTCTGAATTCTACCCATTGCCTTTATACTAAAAAAATAACATCGTTATATAAATATGTCATTTTCACTAATATAAAACATTTAGTACACGATTAAATATTAATAAATGCAATACTTACATAAATAAGGTTAGAAAAACACGTCAATGCTATAACTCGCGTAGTGAGAGAAACGTCAATAGGCAAAACAAAACACCAATGCCGGAACTAGCCGCCGTCAGCGAAATGCTCACGCTGTCTGCAAGTGATTGACAAGTTCTTTATAGAAATTGCTACAGACGACTAATTGGTGTTTAGGTTGCATTTATAAACAGAAATGATACGTAAACTCAGCTAGAGGGCGCCTCGTTCCTATATCTCAACCCTTTACTCAACTCTTTAAAAATACAGCAATTCTGGCTTAAGCGTGAGCGAAATGCTTATCGGCGCGAGATCTGCAGGGTTAAAAAAGAATTCAATGTACTAAAATTTTGGAATTCTGCAACTTTAGCCATTAATACCTTCAATAATGGAAAAATAATTTGGTTTGCTTCCGTTTATATTATTTTGACCTGTATGTAATTAGTACTTAAATTTAAAAGTAAAATCTAAATTTGATAGAAAGTTCGTATTAATTTGGCCTGACTGTTCGGTATGTTTTCGAAATAGGGGTTTATGAACAGTCCAATACAAAAGAGAAACTTTCTCTTGACACTATATGTATAAAATGTCGCAAAGTATCTTACGAATTTGTTTTAACATTTTCAACTTGATTTATTTATGAACAATAATTTAAAAGGGTATTAAAAAATTCTTGATGTAAGAAATATAATCCTTACATAATACCTTTCTCGGTGAATTTAATATTGCTAATTGCGATGCCTAACGTAGTGACCTTTCGTGATACATTTTTATACTTAATTTACACAATTCACTTATGAATAATAAGCAAGTATTCTTTGTGTAAATCCAACAACGACTAATTAAAATTAAATAAAATAGCGCATGACCAGGTAAATGTTATCCCTGTAGTATTCCAGATATGTGAAATATTTTTTTAGAACATAGTTGTTTTTGATTACATCATCCTATAACTAATTAAATTACTATAATTTTTGAAGAAGAAAATACCATACCCTTTATCCCATAGGTTTTAATTGATTGAATGAAACAATAAGAAAAAACTCGCTACTAATTCGCTGCACCAAAATTTAAAATTCATCTTTAACCTTACTACAGAAGTTTTTATTTATTTATTTATTTACCCCAAATATAACCAGCCAAGGTTACTTGAAAGAATGCATCTGCACATGTGAAGGAGAACGAGTGCAGACGAAGTGTATTTTCTTGTTAAAGCAGTTTCAGTTAATTAAAAGAGATTTATAAAAATATTGCAAACAATAAAGTAACAGACACATTCAACGAACAAGTCATAGTGCCAGTTATATGTACAAATTCAATGTTTTAACTTGACTTTTTTATTCGTTAATAACACTTTATGACAGTGTGTGATTTCAGAATGTTGGAATATATATTGGAAGCGATTTTACTCCTTTTAGGCTCTTGGCTTCTTTATTGGTATTATAAAGTACAGCATTTTGAAAAGTATTTAAAATTTATACCAGGTCCTTCTCCTTTACCTTTAGTTGGAAATGCTTGGGAATTTTCTTCGTCCAAAGGTAAGGCTAACAAATAATAATATTAACTAATTTGTTTAGGTGAATATGCTTAATTTACATTGTTAAAAAATTGATACAAATAGCGAAATATAATAATATTCGAATTTTCTCACGCATTATTGATCAAAGAAGTTTATCACTGTATAATTTTACAATTCGTCGCATTTTCACTGAATGTTGGCTACTATTTTTTGTTCTTATGAAAAGAAGTTTGTTCTTAAGTATGTTAATACAATATATTATATGATATATATATTATATATATATATATATATATATATATATATATATATATATATATATATATATTATATGATCAGTATGATCACAAACAAATGTTTTCTTTATAACGTTTTCAACTTGCTTGCAAGAATTACTAGTTAGTGTATCTAATTTCCAAATATGCTTTAAAAGTATTTATTACTAACAATAAATGTGAAACTTACTTTCAGTTCAAATTCCAGTCTTGATGAAATATCTAGAAAAATTTAATGGAAACTTTAAAATCTACATAGGAGCACAACCCTACATCGTTCTCACTGAAACAAAAGATTTGGAATTTTTATTAACTTCATCTACAATTTTGAAAAAAGCAGATGCATATCGTTTTCTGCACAACTGGTTGAATAGTGGTTTGTTAACTGGTTCGGGTAAGTGACCCAGTTAATTGTTTATACAATAAATATGTATAGAATATTGACTTGTATAAAGAACAAAAAAACTTAGTACCCTAAGATCGCATCGCGCTCTAATATTCGTTCCTCGACAGGTCATATTTTCCATTTCTAAATTCAATATGGTATGTTGCTCCAGTGTCGATTGTAAAGCGACATATTTTGTTAGATGTTGTACTACACACTATCAAGCTTTGGACTTTGAAATAATGATATAAAGGAACGTATTCGGATTTGATGGGAGTCAGACAACTTCACAGACAGACTAACTGATTCCAGTTTTTGCCCATTCTCTTCACACTCAACCAAATTGCAACCTAGGAGTCGACATCGATTTTTGAAATGGCAGGATTATCCGCACTTCCACAATACGGGCTCTTATCTGTTTTTGGAACTATCAACAAAAGCTTTAAGCTACTTAGTGCAAATATTCAATGCCATTTTAGTAACAGGCCATTTTCCCGCTGAATAGAAGGTCATCAAATCATTCTTATTTCAAACTTGGTAAATCTACAGACAACGTCAAGTCTTACAGATCCATCAGTCTACTACCTATTCGATTAAATTTCTTTGTGAAGCTTCTGCTGCAAAAAATTAAACCTACACTGAAAGGGCACCAGATTACCTCTAAACAGCAATTTCCCTTTAGACCACAACATGCAACTATCAAAAAAGTCAGCCAAGACCTTGGAAACAAATTGTATTGCCCCGCAGCATTTTTAGACATATTACAGGCCTTCGATAAAGTTTGGTACACTGACCTTCTTTACAAAATAACTACTTCCGTATTTTCCAGTCCTACTTACATAATTGTCACTTCCTAGTTCGTCATGCTGACGTGATGCTGGTATTCACGCTATCAAATCTGGAGTTTCACAAGGTAGCGTGTTCGGACCTTGTACTTACTATATTCTGTCCATCTGCCAACGACTCGTGACGTCACTATTGCTACATATGTAGAAGACACAGCCATCCTTGTCCCACACATCGATCCTGGTATTGCTTGGCTATTATTGCATACAAGTCTGAACAAAATTCAAAATCAGTTAACGAAATGGCGAATCAGAGTTAACGGAAATAAATCTGTTCTAGTAGCATCTATCAGCGGAAGAGGTTACAGTCCTGTAGTCTATCTAAATAACTACCCTCTACCACAAAAGGAAGACGCAAAATACCTAGGAATGTAATTTAAATATTTTAATCAACACGTCACTTGATAGAAAAACGGAAACAAGGATCTGACATAGAGAAAACATATATTCTCAAAGAGAAAGCACCTAGGCCTTAAACTTGGTATATTATAACTGAAGACGGCAGACTATGTGCCCCAGCAGTGGCGTTGCGTGGAGAGTTTAGCAGAATAACAGTGCGCTTACTTAAAAATAAATATATCGAATCCCTATACAAAACGTTAAGAAAAAACATAAATAACTTACCCAACATGTTTACATTGTTGCCAAAAAATGCGGATGTGCGCGATGAAAAAACTCCACCATAATATATGTTTCTGTATTAGTCTCGGAAAGGTTCGTACGTAGCGCCGTATATATATATATATATGTTTATATACAGAGAAGGATTGTTCGACGTTGAGATGTTGTATTTGCATAGTTAAAGCGCTCTTTGTATCTATACAACGGATCTTCAGTATTTGTAAAAAGTTGCCCTAATTTTGTAAAATCTACATTTTTATCTAATACACTGTTAAATTTTTCACGGACACAATCACTTTTTTCATCTTCAAGGATATGCAGCACTAGTTTTACGTGGTCAATAATTGCTAATGAGTCCGATAAGGACAGCGCAGTGTTCTGTAAATTTTTATTGCATCCAGTATTGAAACGTAACTGTCGTAAATAATTTTTAAATTTGCTGCAAATTGAGGATTGTTAAATTGAACCTAGCTGAGCCGTATTGCAGCTGCTTCTTTGGCATCTAGTTGTAAAATCACTGATTTAATTTTTTCAAAATGTTTATAATAATAAAATGCTGCTTCTAACCAAGTACCCCATCGTATAATAATTGGTTGCGGCGGCTCGAGTATATCAGAACACAGCGAATGAAATAGCGGAATCCGTTTCGGAGATTTAAGAAAAACCGCTTTCGTTTGTCCTATCAGTTGATCCACATCAGGATAAGTTGTACGTATAGTGTTTGTTACAAGGTGTAAAGCGTGAAGCAAACATGTGACATGCAGCAGGTTTGGTTGAATCCTTTTGAGTAAGTTTGCCGTGGAATACATAACCTTGGCAGCATCGGTAACTAACATTAACACTTGCTTCGGTAAAATCTCAAATTTGTGTAGTGTTTCTATTAATACATCATATATCGCTCTGGCAGTACACCCTTGCATTCGTTTACAGGTTAGTAAATAAGGAGGAGAAGGTCCTTGCGGAGTCAGCGTCCGTACTAGAATGGCTAGGATGGACTGTTTTTTAATATCTGTAGTTTCGTCTATTGTTAACCACAGGAATTTTTTTTTACCGTATTTTTCGTACAATTTATAATTCTCTCACGCACTGACGGTACGTAATTCCGTAGCGTACTTCTTGCTGGTAATTTACACGTAGGATTGTATTTCTTCCAAAACTGACGAAACATTGGGTGCTTTTGGGGCTTTCTGCATTGGTATATTGGTCGCAATTAACATCATTGTTAAATCACACACAAATTTATTATATGATCTGCGTCCACTATTATTCGATTTATGTTTGTCACTATTTATATGTCTTTGGCACTGACTTGCTTTCCAAGTTAATAAAGTTGTTTCACAAACTAAACATTTCACTACGGTACCGTCATAT
Organism: Melolontha melolontha; assembly: GCA_935421215.2. Taxonomy (NCBI): domain Eukaryota; kingdom Metazoa; phylum Arthropoda; class Insecta; order Coleoptera; family Scarabaeidae; genus Melolontha; species Melolontha melolontha. Next base: position 156,819,592 of record OW285237.1, on the reverse strand, counting down.
ATTAAATCGGGAAACCGATGTAAAAATTTCTTTACTACGTTAGCATGCAACCGAGTCGATGCATTGTTTCTACGCACTCCCGACATTTTCAACACGATTGTGTTAACAATGTATCGCTTACAACGTCTCAACGGCAACTGAATTGATCGTCGTACGCCTCTACTCGATCCCTCCACATCACGCTACTGTTCGGGCACATAGTCTGCCGTCATAAATTATAACAGAACGCGAAATTGGCTGCCGCTTGGGATGTATAGTATTAAAAGGGTTACATACTTCCTTATGAGTTCTTGTTCTATCACCAAAATCGATCATCATTAATATTTGTATTCTTTTCTCTTTCATTTAATTCAATCATTATTGACAAACAACAATTATTTATTGACAATTTTAAATGTCACAAACTACTGGACCTTGTGATAAAATGTAATTATTTCGTATTCATGTTAACTTTTGTTCACCACAACAAAAGATGATACAAAATAAATTGTACTGACTTTCCTTTGCATGTAAATCTCAACCTAAATAGATCAAATGTTATAGTTTGTTGAAATCGTGTTATCGAGGACAATCCTAAAATGTTAAACATTCATGTAAATATGCTTTCTACATATTACGACGGTAATTTATTCGAATTTTTTATAGAAAAAAAAATTCACCCTTAAGTAGGGTTCGAACCCACGTGCATGGCTTGCCGGACCATCTCTCTAGATCACTAAGCTATTAAAGGCAGTGTGTGAGAATTTTTTGCTATAAAAAATTCAAATAAATTAGCTTCGTAATAGGTAGAAAGCATATTTACATTTACATTACTTCACGAAAAATGCAACAAATTTGCACACGGCCTACTACGGGCAAGATATAGATCATCTGTTTCCTTGATGTAACTCAAGGCATTCCCAGAAAGATTCGGACTCACTTCCTTTAATAGCTTAGTGGTCTAGAGCGTTGGTCCGGCAAGCCATGCACGTGGGTTCAAATCCCAGTTCAGGTCGAATTTTTTCTATAAAAAAAATTTCGAATAAATTAGCGTCGTAATATATAGAAAGCATATTTACATTTACATTACTTCGCGAAAAATGCAACAAATTTGTAAAACATTCATTTTAAAAAAGTATAACTTTAGTACGCTAATTTTTTTTAATACTCTGTATATTTAGAAAATATTTCAAATGATGGCTCTTCGTTCTTAATTTTCGTGTCTAAAATTTTATTATAATATCTTTTCCAATCTAACAGATATTACATGGTTCCACACACTTTCTAAATCATCCCAGGCTGTTGTTTCGCTTACTTCAAAAACTCGAAGTTGCTAGCAACTTTCGAAGAATTTTTAGAAAGTTATATGACGCTCTTGTCTGCTTCGATTGTTTAAACATCGAATTAACAGGAACAATGATTACAATTTATTAATTTCTAATAAACTATTAACAATGTCAAAGCACTAGTTGCTTACATCTTTAATGTTGATCTCTGTGGGTGCATACCAGACTGACCTACGTTGACTGTTGTTTATATTGGCCAATCGAATCTAGAATTTTTTTTTCGAAATAGATACTCTCAAAGCTTCTCTCTTTCTTTTGTCTTCTCGTACAACGTCAGCATATACAGTACCTGCTAAAATTTTCGACACAATTTTATGCGCCCTTAGTAGGCACACGTTTCAATAGTTGAACAAACACAAAAATACCCCAAAGACTTGCTTTTTTCACAAACTGGTGCGGTACACATTTAATTTTAAATTATTTGTTTTCACCAAAGACAACAGTATAAACAGGGAATAGGTATTGCAAATATATTTAACAAATACACGATGAATCAAAAATATAGTGTCCGCGGTAGTGGTCTATTTCATTACGGGGTAATACAAAACCTGACACATTGCAATTCTACAGCCTCTGGTTGTACGATATTACAGTAAACTTATTTAGGCAGATTATCATATTTCTAAGCACCTAGACGTTTTCTTAAAGGGGAATTAATTGCTTAATAAAGCAAATCTTAAAGGTACTAAGATCTTCATTAACTTCAAAGATAAATACTTTACTAAACTTATGTCTTTACTGATCCTTGGTAAAGATCCATTCAAGTAGATAGAAATTATTATGGTTAATCGAATCTGATATTTCATCTGCGCCAACATAATAAAATGGGAATGTTTATCTATAGACATATGAATTTAAAATGATTGTTTTATATTTAGGAAGTTTGTATTTGTCTAGTTTCTTTTGTAATTAGTAAGAATAGACTTTATGAACAAAACTTCTAGGAAACAAATGGAAGAAGCATCGCAAAATTATCACACCGACCTTTCATTTTAAAATATTGGAGGAATTTGTAGATGTTTTCAACTCTGCCAGTGATATTCTTGTTAAGAAATTGAATAAAGTATCGAATAAAACATGCGTAGATATCTATTCATTTGTAAATCTGTGTACTTTGGATATTATTTGTGGTAATTTTGAATTTTACAAACATTTTTTGCATAACGAAGCTGAACATTTTTAGAGACGGCAATGGGAACATGTGTTAATGCTCAAGATGATTTCGATTCAGAATATGTAAAATGCGTTCACACATTGTCAAAAGTACTCACGAAACGTGGATTTTCACCATTTCTATCAATTGATTTTTTGTACCGTTTCACTAAAACTTATCAAGAGGAACAACACGCACTCAAGGTGGTACATAATTATTCCAAATCTGTAATAACCAGAAGAAAAGCTGAGCTTTTAAAGACTCAAAATAATCAAACAATTGATACGACGGGTAGACAAAAGAAGAAAGCCTTTCTAGATTTGTTACTCGAATATTCATCCGCAGATCCTAGTTTTACAAACGAAGACATATGCCAGGAAGTGGATACATTTATATTTGCGGTAAACTTACGTTACTGAATGTAATCTTTAAAATATAATAGTTATTTAAAAAAATAATGAGTTTGAAGGCGAGAATATGAACTTGAAACATTAAATCGATGTTCATGTTTTAATTTATGTGATATCGTGCGTTAAAAAAACTGCCTCAGGGTTGGCCACGAAATTTTCAAGTATGTCTTAACTCAATTACAAAATTTTACTCTTGTCAAGTAGCTGTCGTCACTTTTACTTATAGATGTCAAAAATTAGAAAAGAATTATCTAAATTAAAACGTAAGTTTGATTTTTAATTTCAATTAAGGCAATGATTTGAACGAATACAATTAAGGCAACTTTCAAATAAGTGCTACGGAAAAGGTTATATGAAACATTATGAAGGTTTAAGGCAATATTATGGATCTAATCACCATTTCCTTCTTTAAAATAGTGGATAGTTCTTACTATTTTAAGCTAAATTATTGAACACTTTGCAAATGTACAGTTTGGTTGCAACTTACGTTCTCAGGTTTAACATTCGAAATATTAGAAAACAGTTAAACGATATCTATAGTGTTGTAAATCATCATGTACGAGGGCCGTTTTTTCAAGCTCTGATAGGCCATAAAGAAAAGACAAATGCACATAAAAATTATTTTATTATTAAAAGTTATGTACTTATGGTTAAGTTTCGACATAATCACCTGGAAGATTGCTACCTACACATGCACGGATCTGGCGAAATGTAGATGGTCAGTTAGTCGAAATCGGTAGTCGTAACGCACAATTTAAGGGAGCCTCTATTTATCATGTATGACCTTAGTCAGTGGAGACGGGTGTTGATTGACTAAAACAGATGATAGGTAGCGCAACTTAGTTTTACTTATGGAGGCCCGAAACTGAAAACTAAGAAAAGGGTTTACGCGTTCGTAGGCGCATGCGTTTACAGACTACTTAAAATGTACCGAAACGACGAGCTAAAATACAAAATAAAGAAATCTAAAAATAGTTAATTCGTATATTGCAAATTCAAAAAAGCAACAAGTAGTTAACAGGAAATCAACAAATAGCTCACACGCGGCAAAAGTATGAAAGAGTAACACTGAAATAAGAACATATTTTCAAATCATTAAATTATTGAACAAAATTACAAAAATAAAATTCACATGAGTTTGTATTGAATCAACTTAAAGCACCAAAATCAGATAAATTAAAGCGTTAATTATTGGAATAAATGTACAATAGTAAAATAAATACATATACGAATTAAACTAACATAAAATACCGTTTTGATTAGCATTCAGAATTCCGAATCATAATTATAACAAATGAAATATCGGCGATAATTTTCAAGTTCACTGCATTAAAAAAAAGTTGTACAAAATACCTAGACACCTGCAAGACGAGACAAATGCTTGGTAAAAAAAACGGGGTATACAGACGAACGAATAGATATATAAAAGAAAAGCTCGTGCCTACTTATATCTGTTTGCCTCGAAACAAAAGACATTCAATTACTCGACACGGTAATGAACTTTCATCTTAAAAATTTTCTCACTGTGCACTAGTCGAATCCTCAAACTGCGGTAATTTCCAAAAAAACTTAGGGCAGAGATGAATTATATTTCCATTATCGGAGCACACCAAGATATACAGGGTGTTACAAAAATGTAGGACTGGCTATACATAGACGGTTTCTACAACTAAAAATAAGCAAAAATGTTTAAATAAATTTATGACCTAAAATGGTTCGTTACTGAGTTACGGCCACTTGAGGTTTTTTTCTTTTTATTTTAGAAAAGGTTACAGAAAACGGGAGTTTCTTTTGTTTCTTATAGTAAATGTTCAAAATGACTTCCACGGGAAGCAACACAAGCTTCAGCTCGTTGTATCATGGACTGCCTCACGCGCTGAAAAATTCCTGGTGTATTTCGAATTTGGTGGCATCCATCTTCCACTCTGCGTTGAAGATCTTCAATATTTTGAATTGGAGTAGAATATACGATAGACTTTAAAATGTCCCCATACGTAAAAATCTATTGGATTTAAATCTGGAGACCGTGCAGGCCATGCTACAGATCCACCGCGACCAATCCATCTTCCAGGATATACGGCATTTAACAATTCGCGTGCTGTGTGACTGAAGTGAGCCGGTGCACCGTCGTGCATGAACCACATGCGTCCTCTAACATTTAGTGGAACATCGTCCAGCAAACCTAGTAAGTCGTTTTCTAAAAAATAACGATAATTCTGCCCACTAAGTCGTGGTGGAAGTACAAAAGGACCAATCACAAATTCGTTAATAATTCCGGCCCACACACTAAATGAAAACTGCGCTTGATGTCTGGACTGAATAATAGCATGAGGGTTTTCTTGTTGCCACTGGTGTAAATTATGAAAATTGACGATACCATCTCTTGTAAAGCCAGCTTCATCACTAAAGAGCACACACGACAGAAAGAGATGATCGGCGGCGCATGACCGTAACAACCATACACAGTAAGCTTCTCGTGATGGGAAATCATTCTCACTAAGTCCCTGTACTCTTTGCAGGTGGTAAGGAAAAAGCTGATTAGTTCTTAAAATACGCCATACACTCACTTGATCGACATCTTCCGCCAATGCCATTCTTCGAGTACTAGCACCTGCATTTTCTTCAACACGATCCAACAAACGTTCTTCCAATTCCAAATTTCTTGTGGTTCGTGGTCTGCCGCGATCTCGGACTACTGGTTTGAATGATCCTGTTTCTCTTAATCTAATATGAAGCCTTTCGAAAGTTTTTTCATTTGGTAAACGTCGGTTTGGGAAATATTCTGCGTAAAGTCTTCTTGCTTCTGCTCTGTTGCAATATGCCAAACCATACATTAAATGCATGTCGGACATCTCTTCGAAGGAATAATCTGCCATTTTATACTATTAATTAGAAAACAGTACTAATCACAAATGACTTAATCAACTTTCACGACTGACAGCAAGAAACACGGACTGCCTACTGAATATGATTAACATAAGTTACTCACTTGTCGGCGACTTGTTCAAACATGCAATACGAACGCTTCGCGTCTGCGCGATAATTTGTGACGAGATACACACGTGTCGGACATGCAATACGAAAAACTTCAAGTGGCCGTAACTCAGTAACGAAACATTATAGGACACAAATTTATTTAAACTTTTTTGCTTATTTTTAGTTGTAGAAACCGTCTATGTATAGCCAGCCCTAAATTTTTGTAACACCCTGTATATAACTTTACTCACTAGTCGTTCAGGCAGAAGTCCTTCTCTCCTACGTCTAACAGCAGGCTCTCTTGAAATGGCCCTGCCTTCGCGAAGAGCGGCCATATCGAAAATCTAAAAAATATAATCGTACTAAATATTTAAGTGTACAATTTAAATACAGGGCGGTCTAACTTAATCCTCGCTAAACTTTAAAACAAAGGAAAAATAAACTGTAACAAGTCTGAGGTGGCATTTGTCGTACCTGTGGACTAGCTTCCCAATACTCTCTTCATAAAATGTTGCCGCCATTAATTAATTAAAATGAGACTTGACGTTGTCTTGAAGCTGCTCGTTAGTTTGGAAACGCTGCCCTCCTAGCTACTTCTTCAGTTCAGAGAAAACATGGAAGTCACTCGGCGCAAGGTCGGGACTGTTTGCCGGCGATCGAAAATATCCCATTTAAATTGTTCAAGGAGCCGTTGGGTTAGAGCGGCAGTGCGAGTCACAAGCGTTGTCGTGGATCAGAACAATTCCAGAAGTCAGCATGCCCTTTTTTTGTTTTGAATCGCTCTCCGCAGTCGTTATAAAGTCTTGGAGTAAACAGCTGGAGTACGATTAGTCCAACTGTTTACTCCAACTACTTTTTGTTCTAAAAACACGGTAGCCATAACCTCGCTGTTGTTGAAGGTTTGCTTGAACTTTTTTGGTTTGTTTGGTAAGTGTGTGCATCCCTTGTTGCGATTGTTGTTTTGCTTGTTTTGTTTCGGGTATATCACACCGAACCCAGGTGTTAGCTCCTGTCACAATTTATTTTAAAAATCTCCTCCTTCAACGTCATAATGAGTAAGGAACGTCAAAGCTGAATCCATTCGGCGAGTTTTGTGATTGTCATTCGACATCTTTGGAACCCAACGAGCACAAAGTCTTTTGTAGCCTAAATGTTCTGTTACAATAGGGTACCGAGATGGCCTCGAAACTCCCAGAAATATCATAGACAAATTATTTACGTGAACCCCCGGTTTTTTGAAAACGCTTCGTCGAGTCGTTGGGCGTCTGCAGCGACAGACATTTCTGCTGCACTATTCTCTTCTGCTCACAGGAAATGAACAATATTTCGCGGCTAGAGAATCAATTGAAGCAGACATGTCTATATGGTTGCAGTTCAACCCAGAATGACGCCAAGGACTCGGGAGTGACAGAGCGTGTGGTTGTGGAGATGCGCAGTCGCGCACTGCATACACTGACTACCTACCGCACGTCTAACGTTTACGCTGTGCAATCGCAGGTTGAAAAAAACCGCCCTTGTATTGCATAAAGAAAAAGACATTTTCTGACTCTACATTGAATATTATTAAATACATTTTCTGAAATATGTAGATTATTATTAAGTTCCAAGTTTTACCTTCCAAAAATATGGGTCCTTTTATCTGTCTTCTAGAAGTAGCGGCCCAAACTTTTTGAGGATGTAATGATGATTCAATAGAAATCTGAGGATTTTCATCAAACCGCACACACATGTGTGAAACCATGATTTATTTCAGAAAAAATTTCTCTATAAAATCTCATCATTGTTCAATATTTTGAATCATTTAAATCATTCACAATAATGGAGCCTTTGAGGCAGATTAATTAACAGCAGTTCATGAACGGATGCTGCTTTACACAATATCTTTATTTTAAGAAGAGCAAATTTTTTCAAGTTTCAATTAATGTTCGAAGTAAATCAAGGAGGTAAAATAGAATAACAAAAATTAGATAAGCGAATAACAGCTAAACGCAGTAACACGGCGAACGGCCGATTTGTTGAATTAAGTTCTGACATACAGTTTGGCTTTACAATTAACTAGAGGCAGTTTATTTTTTTGAAAGCACAATATATGTTCGTAATTAAAATATTATTCAATTTCATTTTATAGGTTGTATTTGACCTAATGCATGTAAAATATTTCGATATTATTTAAATAAAATATACAAATGGAACTATAAAAGTTTTGCAATAATGGGCAAGCAATAATTCCACGCTGCGACAACTTCAATGTGGTCTGAGCTTAATAGCAATAAAGCTTACACTGTAGCCGCTGATTAATTTAATATTGAACACGGTTTGGAGGAAATGGTTTATGTGCTAGAAGATGATTCTTCATATGGCTGGGCGTTCTTGCATCGGCAACTCATGCCATTCTACACAAACATGAGAGAGATTTGTTCCTTTTGGATATCCCAAGCTGACGAGCAAATAACACGACAGGCTCCTTGGTACTGAGAGAGAAAACATCTCGTTATGTTAACAGCATTTTGAGTAGACGAAATCTACCTTACTATAACTACTACCTGCCCACTGAAATATGAGTAGTTGAGGGCGTGGTGCTGGCAACACAACAAACAGTAACCGCAAAGTGGTATGCCGAGGAGTGCCTACCTAGAGTTGTTGATTCCAAAATATTATTCTTGCTCGAAAGCACTTCAACGTGCGTACCGAGTACTTAGCAGGAATCGGACTGAAGGTACGGAAAATTCACCCTGCAGTCCAGATCCCGCTCCATGCGACTTCAAGCTGTTTCCCAACAGGCTGAAAGGAAAGTTTTTCAATAATAACAATATTCTTAAAGCGAAGGATGACGAGTGCCCAGCTTTCAAAAGAAACGTGGAAGAGTGGTTCGATGATGATGTTTACCAAGAATGAATAAGTTCATAAGTTGGAATTATTTTAAAAGATTGCGAAAATTAAAGTCCTATTGCAAAATTCTTATAATTCCCTTTATAATATTAGCATGTGGTGTATGAATATTTGAAAGTTTAATTCCAATTTTTGTATATTTAGGGACACGATACTACCGGCACCTCGATATCATTTGCGTTATTTTCTTTAGCTAACAATCCAGAAGTACAGGTGAGTTATTTCTGGTTTTCCAAGATAAAAAAATCCTACCAATATTAATATATGCAATGTAAAATAATTTTAAATAATATTTTTTTATGAAGTATCAGAATTACTTTTCTGAAACATATTTTCTACAGAAATATATAAAATTGAGTTATAACTCCCAATTATGCAAATTTTACCATCAAATCTAGGATATAAGAAATAGATTGTTCTGAGTAATGTTGACTCATAATTGTGAAAAATAAATCATTAGTTATCAAATGATTAGATTGAGTTCTATGATCTATCATTTATGTTATATTTTTGATGAGTATTTTAATTAATTTTTATTTGTTATTCATTTGTAAACATAAATGTATCAAAACACCGTATTAATTATGAAACTTTATTTTCACTAGTTACTGACTAAACCTTTACAAGCTACCTGTCGGTATTACAAGTTAATACCATTATTTACATTAGATAATTATGTCTTATTAGTATCATTGATGTTAAAAATCATAGTGCAATTGGTATTTCTGGTAATACAAAACTTGGATAATGAATTAGTTGACACTGAACCATCTGCTGGTACAGTAGATGCTGAAGTAAGCGACAACGGCATAGCATTTGTAGACTCATTACTATGAAATAATTTTCTCCGGCATTTCGATTTTGTTATTGATGGAATGATCGACATAACTTATGACAATTTTACTAGATTTCCATCCTTCTGCGCGTTTTAGTGCTTAATTATGTCCACCCGCATCCACAACCATACTGCTCCAGTTTGGCGAAAAGAATGACCGCTATATAACTCTGGCTCTTTTAAACTTAAATATTTCGCAATTTGCTTTGGTACAGCTCCAATAGTGTGCTGACCAGCATTAATGGAAACACATTTAAATTTCTGTAGGTTAAAAAAACGTAGGCTTTCTGTTCTAGAGGCGAAAGATTTACATATTTTCTGTACAACATACAGGACTCAAAGCAGCAGCCACCATCGGTTATAGTAAATGTTCCTGTTAAATTTTTTGGTTGTCGCAATGCCATAATAACATATTTGCCCATATTTTCTATGTCACTCATAGTCAGACAAAGAAGTTCATCGTATCTACAACAATAAAAATTCACAAATATCCTTTTAACTTTCGCAATAAGCAAACAATAGTCATCAGGAGCTTCCAACAAAAAGCGTTCGACCTCAGTTTTATTAAAACTTTGGCCTTTTTGAAATATAACGCTCATTCCTACATTTGAGAAATGCCTTTTGAAATCTACATATGTCAAATAAACACCACATTTTTCCATAAAATTTTCAATTCAAACTTGTTTTCTAAACACCTTACGCCAAAGATAATTTTGCCCATAATGTATTAGAACTTGAATCTAGCAGATAGTTGACACATATAAACCAATAGAACATCTCTTACCACAATCACTTCTTTTTTCTCGGACAGTTTTTAAAGTCGTTATATTCACTTTCGTACCTTGAAGGTGATTTTACTGGCAATAAACTAGATGACACGCCTTAATAATTTCTTCGGGTAGATTAATTTTCACCAATAAACAATGAAATAAACAACATACGTAGCCACGGCAATCATTCCAAAAATTCCAAATTATTGAGGATTTTATTGCAATGGAAATTTAAATATTTATCTAATATATTTTCATTTATCTACAAATGTTTAACAAATAATATATATAACATAATACAGATGTATAACATAAGGTAACAGGATTCACTAGCTCTAGAAGGTCACAGGCTGGTCTAACGACTCGCCAGATATATCGTTCTGTCTGCTAGTAAAAACCCTTTTACCATGCTACTAATGTTATTTACTATTTCTAAACTTTTCAAAGTAGTATTTATTACCAGGGAGGATTTTTATATTATCTACATAGCCTTAAAAAAATAAGTGACAATAGCAAGTTTTTCTACCAAATACTTGTCCAAATCCAGAGTATTTTGATGTATTTACAGAGCTTTATTTAACCAGAAATAAGTGAAATTCAATTAGCAAATAGAAGCGTGATAAAATGAAATAATGAAATGGACCCAAAAATATTCATCACAGTATTTTTTAAATTTATAATTTCGTCTGGCACTTCGAATGCAGCATTAAATAAGGTGTATATATAAATAAGGTGGCTGTTCCATAGGTTGCGTGATGGGTATCCACTGCCAGGAAGTGTCCCGGTAGTTTGCGTCTGCTGCTAAGGTGCGTTTAGTCGGCACAATGAATTCCTTACAGTAGAGTGACGTCCACCGAATGATTATTCAAGAGCCCCAGTAAATATTGAGCTTTGGATCTGCTCATGCCTTCAATGTTCAGTTGTAAGATCTGCAGGGCGTTTCCTACGTCCCTTGACGATGAGTTCTGAAGAGAATCATTTGCCAGAATTTTGCTCATTCTTTCTTTGCTAGGAAATCTTTGCTAGGTCCAGCAGCCTAATAGTGTAGACTATTTAGCCATGACAAGTCACGTTTCCAGGGTACACCACGAGGAGGCAGTCTACATTATACCCCTATCAGAGGATAACTAATATGTATAAAGAAGGTATGCCGTCATGTTTTACAGTTAAAGTTTTGGTCTAAGCAATTTCGATAAGGTACAGAATCGAGACGATCATAGATGCGAAAGGCCTACCAAGAGAAAAAGGAGACATAAAGAATCAAGAGATTCGAGAAACAGGTCTTAGCAAATCGAGGAAAGAAGGTGTCGAATATTGCTATTGAAGTGGAGATATCAGAAGCCACAGTATTGAAAATTCCACATCATAATTTAGGAATGAACAAAGTGTGAGCACGATAGATTCCTAGATTGCTTACCCCCGAACAAAAATTATGTCGTTGAAAAATTTGTGAGGAAAACTTGCGGGAAGTTGTAGAGGAGTGAAGAGTTTTTTGAAGACTCACCAAAGGACCTTTTTGGAAGATGTAGCTTTATTTAACTGACTACGAAAACCTTCTTTCGAAAATTATAACAGGTGTTCAGACATGGGTGTATCACTAGGACCCACCCACAAAACACCAATCCATGCATTGGATTCACAAGGAATCCCCATCACCAAAAAAAGGCAAGAACGCAAAATTCACCTGGAAAAGTAATGGCGACGGTGTATTTGGATATAGAAGGAATCTTGTTAATTGAGTACACGAACAAAGGCTTTATAATTACAGGAAAAGTACAGTAAGAGCAAGAATGATTTGTTCATGTTTAATTAGCAACATATAATTATATAATTTACCCATCGCGAATCTATTAACAATAGTTGAAAGAGGAGGCTTTGAAGACATTTTGAAAGTTGTTAAAATGAAACCTTGGAGTAAAGAACAACGTATATTTTGCATTGAAAAATTTTTAAATATAACTTTATTATCCAAACACAGTGATTATTTCGTCAAAATTTTAATGTTCGCGGTGTTCCTGTCCGAACTATTATTTCGTATTGGGCACGGAAGTGGTGTAATCATGGATTAGTAGAGAAAAGAAAATCAACCGGGAGAACTAAATCTACATGAAATTCTATGCTAATGAACATCGAGTAAGACAAGCCATTGTGCGTAGCCCTAATCAGTCAATTCTATGGCAAGCGACAACAATACAAATATCCAACACAAATACACGAAGAATTCTGCACAAAATGAAGTTTCACCCATACAAAATGGCAGTGGTACATCTGTTAACTGATCGTGATAAACAACAGCGTGTTGAGTTTTGTCGAAGCTTTTTGGAACTAAGTAATTAGCAACTGAATATTACACATCTGTTCATGAGCGACGAAGCGCACTTTACATACATGGCACGGTAAATAAGCAAAATTATCGGTATTGGGCTACTGAGAACCCAATACATTCCCAAAAAGTTACCGTGTGGTGTGCTGTATCATGGTCCAGAATTGTAGGCCCATATTTTTTCGAAGAAACACAAGAAAAGCCACTGCCTGCACATATGATTGAAATATTTTTTATACTTCAACTTGACATTGAAGAAAGAAATTCCTTTTTCTCAACAAGACGGGGTGACCTGCAAGGATAATTATGGGAATTCTGCGTCAGACATTCCCGAACCGATTAATTTCTCGAAACGGTGATTTCAATTGGTTGCCGAGATCTCTGATACTTCTATCCTTGATTTTTGTCTCTGGGATTATTTAAAGGGCCAAAGTCTTTAAAGTAAACCAAGAAATGTGGAGGAGCTCAAAACAATTATTCAGAAAGAAGTTCAAGCTATTCCCCAGGAGATGTCTCAAAGAGTGATGAGTGATTTTAACCCACCCTCAGAAGAATGTCTGGCGAAAGAAGGAGAGCATTATATCATAAAGGTTCATATACAAAATTTACGGGAAACGCTCTCCTAAATAGTTGTGATGGTTTTTCACTATTGTTAATAATTTCGCAAATTATGTAATATAACTTTGTTATTGTAGTACTTATAACATTTTATTATTTTAACACTTGCTCGAAGTGCCCATCTTGGGCAATAACACAGGTCTCACATCGTATTATCACGGTGAAAAGTTCCAGGAGTTTCGTTAATTGATTGAAAACTATGCTCGATACGTTGTTGGAGAACTTGCGCATTTACAATTGGTGTTTGATATACGATACTTTTTAAATATCTCCATAAGAAAAAAATCACATGGATTGTAATCAATTGAGCGTGGTGGCCACGCAATCGGTCCTGTCCTTCCAATCCAATGATTAGGAAACCTCGTATTCATGAAGTCTCGTACAGCAACGCTATAATGTGCAGGAGTCCCATCTTGCATGAACCATAAATTTTGACGTATTTACAAAGGAACTTCAGCCAGCAATGCTTCTAATTCCTCTTCTATAAATTGCCTATAATACTGACCATTAAGTCTCGGTGGTAAAAAGGCTGGTTCCAATAGATAATTGCCAACTATGCCGGCCCAAACGTTGTAGGAACATCTTTATTGATGTCGAGTATGTGCTATTTTATGCGGATTCACGTCCGACGATTGATGATTAATACGAGTATTCATTATTCCATCTCTTGAAAAACTGCACTCATCGGTAAAAAGAACACTATTATGAAAATTAGGGTCATTGCATTGTTCTAAAAACCAACGACAAAATTTCAATCGTGGAAGAAAATCGTCATCTGAAAGAGCTTGCACTGTCTGTACATGAAACGGGTACAATAATTGGTAATGAAGAACATTCCAAACAGTCTTCGATGAAATGCCAACATCAGCAGCAATTCGTCTAGTACTTATTCTTGGGTCAGCATCAACTATATGAAGAATATCTTCTTCTATAGCAGCATTACGAACCGATCGATTAGCCCCACAACGATGTCGCGCTGGATGTTTCATGATACAGCCGGACAGATTCTTGGGCATTTACGTTCGCACATCCATAAGTAAAATGAATATCTGTCATTTCTGCATTTGTGTATTTATACATTATGAGAAACTTAAAAGTGTTACACTTCTATATAACAAGTATGTATAAAACTAAATGTGAATATTAACATGACAATGTTTGTCTTTGTCTTTTGTGTTTTTGTGGACGAGATTTCGGGAGGTGGACCATCCTTCGAATCTCAAGGCACCAATTGCTATGATCATATGGACGAACTATTTTCGAGCAATCATTAAAATAATTAAACGTTATAATAAAGTTATATTCCATAATTTGCGAAATTATTAACAATAGTGCCAAACCATCACAACCATTTAAGAGAGTGTTTTCCGTAAATTTTATATATGAACTTTTATGATTATTTTAGTGAGTAGAATACACTCCTAGAGTTTGGCCAAGTTAATCGGAGGAAACAATCCGAAATTTGAAAACTATCATACAGAAAAGAAAAACTAAAAACATTATGCTGCTTCGTGACGATTGTATTCACAAGGCTCGCCAATTCCGAGAAATAATCATCTGTGCCTTCATAGAGATGGAACATCCACCTTACAGCCCGGACTTGGCACCGAGTAATTGTTATCTCCTTCGAAAATTAAAAAATCCTATGTGTGCATGACATTTTCCTTCAAATGATTTGTAATGTAGCCCGGTCCTGCGGGGGCTACATCGCTGGGTTGGTACGCGGATGCGTTGATGTATTAAATAATATGCAGATAAAGTTGGTTTAACATCGTATAATTAGATAACACTTATAAAGATGTAACATTTACTATATACATAATTATTAATAGGACAGTAGTCGAAAGGAGAGTTCTATCTCGCACTCGATATGTCGTACTGTCTATCTAACTATGTCTGATCCTTCATTCTCTGATAGAACGTCTTATATACATTAGAGTGCCCTCCTTTTGACTGTGTCCTTACTTAACTATCAAAAAGAGGTATAAGTGTGCAACTTGTAATTGAGAACGCTTGTGTCTAATAAAGCAGATGGACCGAGGTTATGTTTTTGAATACAATACAAATAAGACCAGGGCCGCACCTTGACTACATCAAGTAATACAAACATTACCCAATAAGGTTATCACACCTGCCACCCAGCGAGAAAGAAAAGAACAACAGGGTTTGTTTGATTTTTTTCTTTTTCTAGAAATTTCTATACCTACTTATGTTTTCTTATTTACTAAATGCAGATATAACTTACATTATTACATTTACTTATCTTCTAAATACTCGACAATTATTTGACACTACTATCTATCTATTACAAATGTTCTGTAAAATTATTTAACGTTATTACACATATTAAAATATTTTCGTAAAAGGTAAAATAGTGAAATTGTATAAGTAAAATGATAAATATTAAATGGTAAGTTTTAAATGGTACATTTTAAATTGTAAAATTGTATAATGATAAATAGTCTAAGGTAAACAGTAGTAAAACTTTAAATCGTGAAAAAACTTTAAATGGTAAATGATAAATTTCAAAGGGCCGTTGTACACTGTCTCAAGTTTGTTTGCTTAAATTTTTTCTTCCATAACATGTGGTAGTAATTTGGAATAGTTGACTTATTTCGTAGTTTGTAGTTCTTGTCTTTCTTTAAATTTTTCGCATTCGATTCTTGTTTTCAATTCTTTTTGTTCGCTTGACTGTTTGTGGTCAATTTTTTTTTGCGCTCCCTTTTAATCATAATTTAAAATAATTCAACTTTCTCTCTCTCTTTTGCTCTATGGCAAAAAAATTATTTTAGGAAATCACTGATTCGTGAATTTTCCTGGACAACACATATTTCGTGTATGTCACGTTCTGTGAAGTAATTCTGAGGATGGTTAAGGGCGCAAGTACTGCTGGTTCCCTTATAACTCATTCCCCTTATCTTCAATGCAAATAAATCTAGAGACCAGTTAACAAAACACATTTTTGTTAAGACTGTATTCTCTAAATAAAAATTATGAGAGTGTTTTCGTCGTATAGGACCATTTCCTTGAAGTGCATGCTTGCTTCATTACGACTCTGGAGCGAATTGAAGTTTTTTGCCTTTCTCGTCACTTGAAATTCTTTTGATTCGACTGGTTTTCGTTTTCGACAGTTCCATAACCCTAAGATGATCAATCCTGGCAGGATCGCCATGTAATGTAGCCCGGTCCTGCGGGGGCTAGATCGCTGGGTTGGTACGCGGATGCGTTGATGTATTAAATAATATGCAGATAAAGTTGGTTTAACATCGTATAATTAGATAACACTTATAAAGATGTAACATTTACTATATACATAATTATTAATAGGACGGTAGTCGAAAGGAGAGTTCTATCTCGCACTCGCTATGCCGTACTGTCTATCTAACTATATCTGATCCTTCATTGTCTGACAGAACGTCTTATATACATTAGAGTGCCCTCCTTTTGACTATGTCCTTACTTAACTATCAACAAGAGGTGCAAGTGTGCAACTTGTAATTGAGGACGCTTGTGTCTAATAAAACAGATGGACCGAGGTCATGTTTTTGAATACAATACAAATAAGACCAGGGCCGCACCTTGACTACATCAAGTAATACAAACATTACCCAATCAGGTTATCACAGATTTACTGAAAGAAGCGGTAAAGGAGTTTCTTTTGAAGACTGAATAAGTACGTATCGTTAGTGGATCATATATTGAAAAATAAAATATAGCTTTTCTTATAAATGCTTGTCATTCATAACTAGGTAGATAATATAAAATATCCCCTCATCATACTGTATGTTTAAACTCATCCGTTCTTCGACTTCTTACTTTTGCTTAATTGCAATATGTCTAAAAATTCTCATTACTGCACTTATTATTGCATTAGTAGGCTCTTATGTTTTTGGCAAAAATTGGTTTTTGTTTAAAATCAATTATTTTTAGATAAAAGCGTATAATGAATTAGAAAGCATATTTTCTGACAATCCAAAGCGATCCGCCACATATCAAGATTTACAGGAGATGCGTTATTTGGAACTGGTGATAAAGGAATCGCTTAGAATTTACGCTACAGTGCCATTCTTCGGCAGAGTTACAGAAAACGATGTCGAATGGAGTAAATACAAGCAGACATATTCAGAATTTACTTATAATTAAATCTTTTTTACGCAGACGGAAAAATTATACCTAAGGGCGTAGCCGTCTACCCATTCACATATGGAGTTCATCGTTCAAAAGTACATACAGATCCCGAAAAATTTAATCCAGAAAGATTTAGACCTGAAAATGTACGCGGGAAAAGTCCATTTATATATTTTCCCTTTAGTGCCGGTATTCGAAATTGTTTAGGTAAACGATGAGTTACAAAAGCTATATTTATAAACTTCTTCAAAAAATTTTAGGGCAAAAATACGCCATGTTGGAAATGAAAGCAGTCTTATCAACGCTTTTGAGAAATTTCGAGTTTTCTCCTACAGTTCCTGAGCACAAGTTAATATTGAAAAGTGAAGTCTTGATCAAATCTGATAATGGGTTTGTCATTCAATTTAAGAAAAGACATTGAAGATTGTGTAATTTTTTAGACTATACGTAGAAAGTTTTCAAAATATTAATGGAATATTTCATGTATTAGATATTTCTTAGAACATTCTAATGTAAAAAAATATACAATAATAAAATTTTATTATAAAATATAAAAGCTGAGTATTGTACAGGCTGGGGCACGGCAATCGGATGTTTTTGAAATAACAATAAAATCGTCAGTTCTTGCATTAAAAGAAATTTATTGGTAGGATTACATACGCAAGAATTTAGCATTTCATAATTTGCTGATTGAATTTACCATATCATACCAAGGTCACGAAAATATTATATATATATATATATATATATATATATATATTTATATAGTAAATTTAGATATTCGGCGATTTAAAGTCTATTTTACTTTAATATGTATATATTCAAAATAATCTCTTACATGTTTCGCCGAATATCTAAATCTACTATCTCATACAAAGGGCAGGAAATAATTATCTTAATATATATATATATATATATATATATATATATATATATATATACATATATATGGTAAATTCAAATTGTAGGCGATTTAAGGTCTGGTTTTACTTCAAAAACTATATATTTAAAACAATCCTACATTACATGTTTCGGCAAATGATGCCTTTCTCAAGGAATACAAAATACAAATGGCAGTATATTAATGTCATACATTTGTAGTTGCTATGGATAAAATAATTCAAAGATACATTCCAATTTAATAATAATAAATCATGCCTTGGTATTTTAAAATGGATGAACAACAAAAACAGGGAAACACAAGACATGAGTTATTATTATGTATGCACCCGTGGAGCGACTTAAGATGCAAAGCTGTCGGCATTCGCCTTAAACAAGAAGGAAAACCACGAACACCTACTCGGACAACCAGACAGGAATCAAAACACGGAACAGTCAGCATGATAAGCAAATGTATAGATTTTTAAATAACATGAGATATATAAATATATAACAGCAACATATATTATGATGGTAAATTGCAGATCGTTACATAATTCAGTTAGAGTATATACTGCTTAAATTTTTTTATATCACTTCTGTTTTTAATTGAGTTTTATTCCTGTTTAATACTAATCATTTCTTTAATTTCCCTTTTCAGTGTGTGTTGTTCTTTATCAATTATAATTGATAAAGAACAACATCTGACATCTGACGGACGAAAGGTGATAGGACAAAATTTGCTGTACCTTATAGGCGATTTAAGCTTTATTTACTTCACTAGCTTAACTGATGACGCCTAATAGTAGATGGCAGAAACACGTGTCTTAAGCAGAAGTAAATGCTGGAAAATACGAGGTGTATTGTCCATGTGTACAGTTACAGATGTGTATATTGCATGTCTGTTTCATTTGTATCAAAAATATTATTAAAAATTGGATGTGGAGAATACAGAGAAGAAAATTCAACACAGTTTATTGACTAATATCGAAATCATGAATGCCATGCCAAACCAATCAACGTCATCCTTAACAAATGTAAGACTTAGCAAGTGACTTAGACTTAGCAAGACTTAGAAATTGTATTAACGCGTCTCTTCTAGAAGTCGAATAGTTAAACCAACTATCACATAGCTACAACAACCACTTGCTAAACTTGCTACACTTGTTATGAGGATGGAGTTCGTGAAGTTGACATTACTCAGTGAGCGGCGATGAGTTTTCATCCATGATGCCTTTTATGACTTGACTGTATGCAGTAAAGGTGTTGTTTTTGTGAATTTTGTCTGTTCCAGCATCATGCACTGACGAGTCTACAGCAGGACGAAACACGTGCCTGTCTGCATGTCTGGATAGCAATTTTCACACAAATACGTAATTGTATTGTGTTCACATCTAATTTTTCTTTATATTTTTGATAGTGTTGGAAATGT
This sequence comes from Melolontha melolontha, assembly GCA_935421215.2. Taxonomy (NCBI): domain Eukaryota; kingdom Metazoa; phylum Arthropoda; class Insecta; order Coleoptera; family Scarabaeidae; genus Melolontha; species Melolontha melolontha. Next base: position 156,799,854 of record OW285237.1, on the reverse strand, counting down.
TTTTGTTTTATGCAAATGGTGATGTTTTACCCATTCAAGAATATTTCAAATTGTTTTTATTAATATCATGAATTAACCGAGGCAAAAATATTGAAACAAATACCTAATATCTTTTAATTGAATCATTTATTCTCGACTCTACATAAAAAGATTTCATATTCAGTGAAAAGAAGCACCACTTAATCAGGAAGAAGAAAGACGTAGGGCTCATCTCGGTATAAAATTACATCTGCAAATAATTGCTGTTTTACATTAATTATTTTTTAATGATTTTATTAACCAATCGTGTTTAATGATGTACAAGCACAATATTACCATAGTGAGAATAATCTTCCGAGAATAATTTCTAGTACTTCATTTTTGTTAGTTGACAACGCATTTTATAGTTTTGACATCTGTCACCATGAAACTGGTGACAGATGTCAAAATTGTAAAAAATTAACCAAAAAAGATTTAGTTCAGCATCAATGGAAGATATAAACCGTAAAGGACATTGATCGCCAAGGGTATTAAGCATATCTTCGTAAATCTGCTTACCTCTTAACCCTTTCAAATACAGGTACTTGATGATGGCTCGATACTCCAATTTTCGATTTTCACAATTTCGATCGACATCCTTTTTCTCAAATTTTATTGCGCAACTTTGGTTTGACTTTTTGTCGTGATACTTTACAATGACACTTCTAATATGTTATTTTTCGTACGGAACCGGTCTAGGCTAACTACAGGGTGCGGCAGAGAAACTTGCTGATTTGAAAAGTCAATAAAAGAAAAAGTACTTCATATATCGATTTAATTCTTTTTGTGTCGTATAGTACACATTCTGAATTTTTGTTTTAAGTAGTTTTAAAAATAACATCGGGCAAATGGCGGCCCTCATTAGTGATACACTGATCTACCCTTGATTTGAAGTTGCGCTCCACTCTTTCGAGCATATCGACGAGAATGTTGGCGATGGCTTGGCGGATGTTGTCCTTCAGGTGTTGCAGCGTCCGGGGTTTGTCGTTGTAAACGATGGATTTAAGATATCCCCATAAAAAAAATCGCTGGGTGCCAAATCGGGGGAGCGCGGTGGCCACGGTACGTCACCCCTCAAGGATATAAGGCGCTCGTGGAAGTGTTCCCTCAAAAGCTCCATTGAAGTTCTCGCTGTGTGCGCCGTGGCTCTGTCCTGCTGGAACCATACGTCCCCAAGTTCCATTTCTTCAAGTTGTGGAAGAAAAAATGTCTCAATCATTTCTCTGTAGCGAACTGCATTCACAGTAACAGCGCGTTCATCTTCCTCGAAAAAATGAGGCCTAATTATTGCAACTCTCGACAATGCACACCACACAGTAACACGTTCACAATGAAGTGGCATCTCATGAAGTTCGCGGGGATTGACATCACTCCAATACCGCATGTTTTGTTTGTTAACACAGCCGGAAAGGTGAAAATGGGCCTCATCACTAAAAAACACGAGAGCGTCGTCTGGCACGTTACTCAGCGCTTCACATGCAGTTTGGCGAGAAGCGAAATCGCGTTCACTCAACTGTTGGACCACAGCAAGTTTGTACGGATGAAACTGGAGTTTGTTGTGAAGAATTCGTCTCACTGTGCGATCAGAAATCCCCAGAGCAGCAGCGTGTTTACGCACCGAACGCCGGGGAGAGCGCAAAAACGACTCCCTCACCCTTTCGACGTTTTCTGGAGTTCTGGATGTCCGTTGACCTCCTGGGCCTTTTTTTGCAACACTCCCACTTTCCCTGAATGTGTCCACCCACGAAACAATCGATCGCCGGCCAGAAACGGGACCCGCGGGATGAATATTGAACCGAGTTCGGAAGGCACGTTGGGTGGCGACCACCGAATGACCGTTGGAAAAGTAGGCCTCGACGGCGAACGCACGCTGTTCCTTTGTCCAACGCATGACGACAACTGGCTTGTGGGGTAACAAAACTTCAGAACCCCCTCTTTCTAATGAGACCCTCCCCACCCCTTTCTGACCACGCCTCGCTCATTGGCGTCCAATTCAAATCAGCAAGTTTCCCTGCCGCACCCTGTATATATCAATACCCTCTGGTACATCCTCAGAAAATTGGTATTTGGTGCGCTATAAGTAAAATAATTTTTGGTCCAATTTTTTTTTTAACGGTACCTTGACTGCAGGAAGATATCGACAGGAAATACTCTTGCCATTCCTTAATCAGCTTCGTGATGGAGAACTAGCTTTGCCTTACTTTCAACAAAATGGTGCTAGAACTCACATGGCGCGTGAAACAATGAATATGTTACAGAAAGAGTTTGCAAATTGTTCGAAGAGTGAACATGAATTTCCTCCAAGATCTTGTGATTTTACACAGTGTGATTTCTTTTTATGGCCTTTTTTTAAAAATTATCATACCAGTGCACGATTATGTAGATCTGCAAGACAGAATTATAAATAAAATTAATGAAATTAGAAATACCGTACTACAAAATATATTTGGTAGCACTAGGAGGAGGTGCGTAAAATGCTTGGAAGAAAGTGGTTGACAATTTCAACATCATTTATAATTTGTTATGGTCACTATTATTGATAATCACAGGTCAACAAAATTAAACTTTTTGACAGATGTTTTTATTTTGAAAACTGATTTTATATAATTTTGGTAGGCTTATTTCAAAAACTCTATGCATTTATTTGTATCACGTAAGGTTTTTTTGCAAATATTAAATGAAAAAAAACGATATTTCTAAAAAAAATTATTTGTTTATTGAGTAAAAAGGTGGAATACAAGTTAAAAAAGTGGAAAAAAATACTTTACTCAGTCTTTTTTAAGTGAAATCTTTGTCTTTTGCCAGAAAGCTGCGTTGTCCGGACATTCGGTTGTATGTTTTTAAGGGCATATCCCGTTTTAACATGCAGCAGTAGTCCGCCATCATCGTTATGCTCCATCTGCCTTGGTATCGCCGTTCCATTTCCTTAATGTCTTGGTGAAACCTCTCTCCCTGTTCTTCGCTAACTGCTCCAAGATTTTCAGGAAAATAGTTCAAGTGTGAAAACAGAAAATGCACTTTCAAACTCATATTACAACCTAGACGATGAAAGTGTTGTAACATATTTTGAACAATATGTTCGTAGTTTTCGTCCTTATATTTCCCAAGACACTTATCAATTACTTCTTTAAATGAAACCCAGGCGTTTTTCTCGACATTGGTCATTGTGTTTTGAAAATCCTTGTCTTTGCATAATGTTCTTATCTGCGGCCCAACAAAAATACCTTCTTTTAACTTGGCATCGGATAAGGCTGGAAATGTCTCGCACAAATATTTAAAACGCTGTCCATTTTTGTCTAGGGCTTTAACAAAATGCTTCATCAAGCCAAGTTTGATATGGAGAGGAGGCAGTAAAACTTTTTTGGGGTCAACCAAGCTATCTCTTAATACATTTTTGCTACCAGGTGTAAGGCTTGTTCTAGAGGGCCATTCTATTTGAGTCCAATGTCTATCCCTTGCTCGACTGTCCCACTCACAAATAAAGCATGGAAATTTTGTATAACCTCCTTGTTGTCCTAGTAGCATGCACAGCACTTTAAGGTCACCACAAAGCATTCACTGATGTTCTTCGTAGTTTATTTTCTTTAAAAGAAGTTCAAAATTTTCATACGTTTCCATTAAATGTACCGAATGGGCAACGGGAACCGAGGCCAGCTCGTTACCATTGTGCAATAAAACGCCTTTTAAACTACGCTTACTTGAGTCAATAAACAGGCGCCATTCTTCTTTTACATACGGCACATTTCCTAATTTTGAAATTAAGTCAGGAATATTGTTGCAATACACTAGCGGTCCGTCTTGAGTAAAATATTGACATAACTCTTTTTCGCGATCCCGGTAAAAGCTTGATGTGACGCCAGGTGCCAGTAAATGTTTCTCACGAAGTCGGGAGGCTAACAATTCGGATGCATCCTTTGGAAGGTTCAAATCTCTAATTAAATCATTTAGTTCGCTCTGGTTAAACACTTCGGGCTCTCTGAAATCTGGTGTGAAATCTGAGTCATCTGGGTCGCAATTAGATTCCTCTGATTCTGACGATATGACGTTTTCTAGTGCTTTTGGGGCGGTAGGTATCGGTACATCTGGTCCATGAGGAACTGGTCAAATAGCAGAGTCAAGATTGAACATTGAACTTTACACGAACAAAAATAACAATCATCACTGTGATTTCTAGGCTCTCGCCATACCATAGGAACACCAAAGCTTAAACATTTCTTCCTGCCTTTTTGCCAGTTTCTTAATGCTTGAACGCAAACGGAACAAACAGTATGAGGAGCCCAGGACTTGTCTTGGTCGCCAATTTTTACACCAAAATAAGCGTGGTATACATTTTTCACAAACGAAGTTATAGTTTGCCTCTGCTTTACTACGACATAACTACCACAGATATAACAAAAGTTATTCGGATTGTTCACACAATGTCTTCTTTCCATATTTATACGTTCTAAAACACTTAAAATACGCTACAACGAAGACAACAAGCGCGCCGTCACAGTAGCACGACGACTAACACAACCAAACTGCACATAAGCAGGTTTCAACGTTGTATTGACGCTTCTGCGCCGACTCTGTTGCTTTGCTGAGAAATCTAATATTAACCAGTGTTGCCAAATCACATTTAATTTCATAAAAATCAAATCATTTAAAAATCATGCCTAACATGGAACAAACATATTCTTGTCATAGGTATGTTCGAGTATATTAATAAATTAACATTTTTAAGGTATAGAGCGCTATAAAAAAAATTTACGTGATAGAGAAAAAATATGGATTTTTTTGGAATAAGGGCCCCCAAACATATACAAATTAGCAAACAGCTTTCAAACATCAAAATCACTGTAGACCTGTGTAAGTTATACAACTACAATTTATAATATTTATTTTAAGGTTATAATCTAAGGACTATACGAACAATTAATCTGTTTCAAAATTATTTTAAGACAGTTTTTACAATAACTTGTTTCATGTTAATATTAAACTAGAACGATAACTAACTGGATACTATGATCACTACAAGATTAATAAAACCTTTTCTCGGAAAATTGTTCCCCTTAATTCTGAATTTTCTTTTTAGGTTTTACTACAGATTAGGGAGGCTTATTGTCACAGAATGAACAACATATGAATCGGATTATATAATTTCTTTCAAAGTAAGTTAACTGTTATTCCTCCTGGGTTGAAGGGATTTTCGGAATGTGTTTTGGCCGAAATATATGCTTTGAATAATACACTATCTTGAATTAACACTAATATATTTACAAGATAATTATTAATAAATTGAATCTTGGAGCTCCATTTTAATATAAATGTATGAATCTGGTCTAAATAGTCAAGACTGAGAAATTGGCTAATACATTATATTCTTGTAGTGACATTGCTGAGATCTTGGTTGGAACTGAATTTTGTTTTTACTTATTTTTACAATAAATATTTTGTCCCCGCCAGTTACAAGGGAAGGAGAAAACAATTATATAATTGTAGCGAAATTGCGATGCAAATATTTTATCCTTCTTCAAGGAAAGGTATATGATGTAGTTCACTAACGTCATAAATGGATTAAAATAAACAATATGTACATTAACCCTTAATTGTAATACTGGCAAATGAAATGAATATTAAATACTAAATACAAATAATACCAATATACCAAGGACGTACATTACAATAAACAGGAAGTGGGCTAGAGATAAAGAACAGTATTCTAAGAATACAGAAAAAATGTAATTAAACACGTAATTTCTTAACCTTATCGTAAAATATGAATACATTGTAATATTCAATATAATAAATACAATAAGTGAAATATAACAATAAAACGTATGCTATTATATAGGTTTGCATCTGCAAATGGATGAATTTAAAAAGAAGGTTATACCTGTAATGAATAAAGAGCTTTATGACCGTAGGAAACAAGACAATGCATAAGCAATAACAAGTGTTCATTTGAAAAGTCAACCTAGTAGCATGTGATTTACTGACAACATTTAGAAGTATGTCGTAAATTAAAATTTACTACTTAACCTACGAAGTCGTATATTTTGACAGTTTCATGCATACAAATAAATAACAAATAATAGGTATTTATTGAAAACTATAACAAATGTTGAAAATGTTGTCCTTCAAGATCAATGCACTTTAAAATCCTCCGTTCAAAATTTCTGATGATATTCTGCAACATTACTGGATTGTTATTAATTTCCATGCATTTCTGTTCGATTCTCTGTAGCATATCATTCAAATTCAATATAGGTGTTCGAAATATGTTATTTTTTAGATAAGGCCACAAAAAGAAGTCCCAAGGTGTTAAATCGCTTGAACGAGCAGGCCAGGCAATTTCAGTATTTCGACTAATTATACGCTCATCAAAAAATTCTCTTAAATAATCCAAAGATTCTGCAGTACAGTGACAAGGTGCTGCGTCTTGTTGGAAATATGCATTTTGAAGTTCATCATCATGCAACTGATTGACAAATGGTTGTAAAATTTCCGTACGGTACCTTTGAGCAGTTAACGTTCCCTGAAAATATATTGGTCCAATGATTCGCCTTTGGCTTATCGCTGCCCAAACACCAATTTTCTCTGGATGTAGCGATTCTTCATTAATTACATGTGGATTTTCACTACTCCAAATTCTTGTATTTTGTGAATTTAGGTATCCCGTTTTATAAAACCATGCTTCATCAGTAAAGATGACTCTTTGCGAAAGTTCCCCATTATTGTTCATATTTACAAACCAATTACAAAACTGTAGTCTACGTGGGTAATCAATTTCTAACAATTCTTGTACTGCTGTGACACGGTATGGATAAAGTTGCATATCTTTTTTTAATAACTTGTGAGTTGTACCAACAGATAGGCTTATTTGTTGACTCAAATGTCGAACAGATGTTTGTGGTTCATTTTCCATTATTTCTTCAACACGATTGACAACTTGAGGTGTACGTTTCTTAACTGCTCCGCTGCCTGATTTTCTTAAGAAACTACCAGTTTCAGAAAATGTTTTAAAGTTCTATCCAAAGTATTCTTAAATTGTATATAATCTATTACAAAATGTGGAAGCTCAACTTGAAATTCTGCCATGTAATCTTGAACTGAATAAACTCATAAACCATCAATTTTATTAACACTTCGAAAATAAGCCTGGACTAAAAAAATTTTATGTTCTAAAGTGAAAACCATTTTAAAACTGAGAAGCAATTTATTTAAACCAGAATCGACGCACGATTATTTTATGCACTAACTGATATTTGTGATTGACATTATCAAATGTCATTTGGATTTATGTTTACGGAACAACAAACACATACTAATATATATGCGTCTTATTCTATCAAAATATCCCAACACATACTAATATATATGCGTCTTATTCTATCAAAATATCAAAGTAACCTAGATTGACTTTTCAAATGAACACACGTTAAATGCCTGACCACTTACGAAAATTAACAAATTGGATATTTGGGAAACTCCAAGACCTTTGTATACACTTTACATTTCCAAATAGTATCTATCAAATTAAAATCTATGATTGAATATGTAAAATAAATACAACTAAATTTATTTGTGATTATAGACAAATAAAACTGAAATACAAATTAAATCTATATGGACCGAACAGTAACGCTTAATTTTAAATTTGCAAATTAATTATTCTTAGCTTCTAAAATCATTACTTGACTTAATTCTGTTAATTAAAATGTCATTTTAATGGAATATTTTTTTACATAAACTGATATTTGCGTGTATGATTACCTATAAAATTGTGTTTAGTAAATATATAATTCTACCGTATTCTGTACCAGACATGACTTCAAACTTAACTAACTACTTTGACTTCGAATTTTTCTGAACACCCGTTACTATCTTTTTGAGGATTTGTCTTTAACAAAGAAGAAAGCGAGCTATTGCGCTGCTGAAAAGAGGTTTGTAGTTCCTTCGTAATTCGAAAATGTTATTTTTCTACTGAATAAAACAAACTATAATTATCTTGGTTAACCAAATTGAAAGTTTTAGATTCGTTATCAACCCTTACGTCATTTGACACATTAAAAAACGTAATAAGTATTTGTGTATAATACCATACTGTGGACTTTAGTCAGTAGTACAGTCATATATTATAAAGTGCAGTCTTGCTTTTGTTAAAAGACACGTGTATTCAACACTATGTAAATACCGACAAATACTAGGCCGGCTTGTCTAGACGCTCATTGATGTGGGATGTAAATATATACAATCGTCGAGATCTCAATTATACTCTCGCTTCTCCATTATCTTTTTATATCCGCGGTGACTCGAAATTGTGTTATCTCTCGCAAAAGAGGAAATAAATTTCAATGACATACTATTACAATTTGCTTGACCTACTTCTTCTTTATGTATTCGTACATAAAGAAGAAGTAGGCATGCACACCTAGCGGACGTCTTTATGAGATTTCACCATGTCCTGAATAGACAATTAATCATATTAACCATACATAATAACGAGCCATCGAAAAAATTCATAATTGGAGTAGACTGTGAAATTGGGTCGATACTTTAGCCACTTCCACATAATGACATTTATTATTTGACATTGAAACTAAAAGTTTGTGTCAAATTTTTCAAAACTCTTATTAAGAAAATTAAATTTATTTAAAAAATGGTATTCAACATAGAACAAAAAGCAAAAATTATCGAATGTTACTTCCGTACAGGTGTGAAAGTAAATGGCGAGTGGCAGTATTCAATTACGGAATGCATGGTTGATTTTAGTGAAAAACATCCTGAATTAGCGTTTGACTACAATGATTTTTACAATGTTTTGACAAATTGTGTAAAGTTATTCAGAGAGACTATTAGCGTCGGTCGAAAAACTGGAAGTGGACGGCCATCTAAACGTACAGCTGATAATATTGAAGCCCTTCAGCATATTATTGATGAAAATCCAAAAACATCCATTTCAGTAGTGACCCAACAAACAAATTTATCTTATGGTACGTGCCAATTCATTCTTAAAAAGCAACAGCACATACGACCAGAGAAACACTTCAATATCTCAGAGAATTTTTTGATAACAGAATAATAAGCAGGAACACTGAAATCCCATATCCAACTAGATCTTGCGATTTAAACATATGTGATTTTTTCGTATGGCCATACATCAAAAATTCGATTTGTTCAACGCCAATTCATAATCTGGAACAACTGAGAATTTGCATAACAGAAATGTGAGAAGAGATCAACAACTTACCGCAAATGCTGCATAAAGTTTTTGCTGGATTGCGGAGAAGAGTTGGTTTGTGTTTAGATGTAAATTGATAACATTTTCAGCAACCTCTGTAGCTATATGTAAATTTTGATTATGATTTCGATATTAAATAAATTATTTGTTTTCTTTTTTGTTGTAGTATCATTTCAATGCCATAACCTTTTTTTACAATGAAACCAAATGAAACTGTCAAGCATCAAGTAATGTGTCAATACGTGGAAGTGGCTAAAGTACTGTCGCGGTCACATAAAAGCGACCGGCACTTTTTCCTATTGTATACATCATGTCACTTAATAATGAAAAAAGTCAAATATTATTTAAATTGTCATTAGTGTCATTACTTACAAACTCATAATGCCTCACTTAAATATTGCACAAAAAAGTAGTATAGTGACCCTTTTGGAAGAATGTTGGTCAGAGAGAAGGGTAGCCGAACGATTTCAAGTGGCGAAAAGCACTGTTCATTATGTAAATGCCCGATGGAATCAGAGACGTTCATTAGAAATAAAGGTTGGGACTGGTCAGCAAAAAGTTTCAACAGAGGAAGAGGACAATGATCTGATAAACTTTTTGATAAATAATCCTTTTGAAACTGCTGTGGAAGCACGACGTGCGACAAATTTTCCAGGGTCTATCAGAACGGCACGGCGTCGTATAAAAACTACATCTAACATTAGAAGTCGTGTTGCAGTGCAAAAGCCTTTTTTAACGCAAGGTAATAGAACATCATGCTACCATCAGTCAACGGCATGTTTCCTGAAAAAAACTTTGTGTTCCAGCAGGATAATTGTCGAGTTCATACCGCCCAAACAGTAACAGAATGGCTGCAACGACACAACGTAACAGTGCTGCCCTGGCCAGCGCGTAGTGCTGACCTTAATCCTATAGAGAATGTTTGGGGTTTGATGTTGAAGACAATTAATAAAGGAAATAATTTTTATCCACGAAATGCTGAGCATTTATGGACTACAATTCAAGAGGTATGGAACAGTTTTACTCCAGAGTATGCCCGTAATTTGGTAGCTTCCTTACCTAGAAGACTAAACTACGTTATCGAGAACAACGGCGGAGTTTCAAAATATTAATTTTAATAAAGATTTGTAATTATTTTCGTATTAACATTATTGATTTTACATTAAAGTTGTTGTAATAATATTTGTCACTTTGACGTTTTATTATCATATTATTTAATTTTTGCTGTCATTGCTGACAACATGTATAACATTTTAAAAACCTGATTTACCAATATTTATGAAAATAACACAAAATGTCAAATTAGTGGTCGCTTTTATGTAACCGCGACCGTACCAACCCAGTTTCACAGTCTACTCCAATTATGAATTTTTTCGATGGCTCGTTTCAATATCTGGCCAAAATATTAATGTAAGCTGCCCATGCAAGGATTTTATTAGAGTAAGAAAGAAAATTAATAACTTAAAGATACAAGTTTATTACAAATTTTGCTCGTTTTTGTCACATTTTTTTGAACATATTTTTAATAATATAAATTATTATTAAAAATCTGGCGTGGAGAACACAATATAAGTTCATATATTTGTGAAAGTATCTCTCCAGAGACATAACCATGTATTTAACGTTATTACAGAATCATCGGCACGCACCATTGAAGAGATACATTTCTAAAAACAATAATATTGCTATATTAATGATGTTATTAAGACAGATCGTAGAAGAATATTCAGCGCTGTTCCTTGATGAACGCCAAAACAACTATCACTGTCTCAATAACAAGTGCAAAACTAAGCCAGGCATCTCCATCTGATGGTATAACCATACTTGCAGAAGCTGTATTAATGTGTCTCCACTCTTTATCGGACAAACCGAATGCGTATATTACAAAGTAATTTGAAACATATTTGAGTAGGTAAAACTTCACTAATTTTGTATAACACAAACATAAGATGAAACACGTGGAGAGATACTTTATGCGCTGTTATAAATGAACAATTTGGTATTGCAGTATTTTAAACATTAATTATATTAAACGCTTCTTCTGGGTGAACAAGTTTGCCATTTCCGGACATAGTAGTATTCTCTTCCCGGTCCTGTATTTTCTTCGCGATGTTAATTTTATTCTGAATGGAATTTTCTATATATCCCCCAGAATTTCAATACGTTCTTTTTCATTTAATTGAATCATTATTAATATTTGGACGTCTACAAAGTTAATTCTGACAGTTTAAGTCAAATACTGAATTTTAATTCCATGGTTTACTAAACATAAACACGATTCTAAAATATCAGAAATATCTTTGTCATTGTTGAACAAAAAGGTGCTAAACCTTATTATTGTTAAACTCACAGAGCAGACCTCTATTGAAATTCGTAAAAATATACAGGGTGTTTCATTAAAATGAAAAAATAAACATTTTTAGGAATAATTCTTTAATTGTTTCGACCTTTGCTTGATATAAATCCATATCACTAATAAATAAAACACACATAAGATGTTTTAGATTTACACTTTATTAATAAAATAATGACAGCTGTTTCGCTAACACAGTAGCTTCTTCAAATTCAACTTAAGACTAAAGATACATACAAGATACAGCGTTAATCAGGTAGTTGACCCAAGTTAAAATTCTAGGCACTATTACATTTATATTTTGCTTTTTGAAAACTATACCATGTCCTACTTGTGTGAGGTTTAAGTATAAAAATATAGTATAAGCAACTAAGAAACAATATTTCAATGGGTGAACAGATTTAACAGTGGGGATGAATTCAAGTCTAATTTATCGTTTAGTAAAATTTCTGAGTTTTTAAGTTTATTAATTTCTAAAGATTCTAAACAGTTTAGTTTTCTACCTTTATTTTCTACATGTATGGTGTCGAATTGTAAATTAAATTCGTGCTCATTTAATAGAGAATGAGCACGAATTTAATTTACAATTCGACACCATACATGTAGAAAATAAAGGTAGAAAACTAAACTGTTTAGAATCTTTAGAAATTAATAAACTTAAAAACTCAGAAATTTTACTAAACGATAAATTAGACTTGAATTCATCCCCACTGTTAAATCTGTTCACCCATTGAAATATTGTTTCTTAGTTGCTTATACTATATTTTTATACTTAAACCTCACACAAGTAGGACATGGTATAGTTTTCAAAAAGCAAAATATAAATGTAATAGTGCCTAGAATTTTAACTTGGGTCAACTACCTGATTAACGCTGTATCTTGTATGTATCTTTAGTCTTAAGTTGAATTTGAAGAAGCTACTGTGTTAGCGAAACAGCTGTCATTATTTTATTAATAAAGTGTAAATCTAAAACATCTTATGTGTGTTTCATTTATTATTTTTAGGAATATTGTAACTTAACCGCACTGTTCAAAATTGTCAAATGTTAATCCTACGTCCATTGCAGATAATGAACGCTCAGAACCCCCAAAAACTGCTATGACCACCGGAATCGTCATAAAAATCCCCAATGATTAAATGATCACCGACTGAAGAAGATATGTGCTCTTGCTGATATTGCAAAGGTCTCTATATACCACTACATTTTACATAATGTTTTGGCGAAACGGTCTTTCTCTCGATGGGTGCCGCGTTTGATAGCAGTCGTCACTAATTGCATTCAAACGAACACTTTGACGTATTATAACTACGAATTAACCGTTACACACCCGAGACAACGTGACAGTCTAACCAGTGCACTATAGTCGGAAAGTCGAAAAAAGCAAAAATTCATATTTTTGACATGTTGCTATGCGTTATATGTCATTGTAATTTTTTACGCAACACTTCAAAGTATGTAAAAATAAACATCATACTGTTTTTTCGGAAATTGTTGGTATTGATGAGTCTTTAGTACTCCATCTTAAGATTATATTGATAACATTATCATGTCAATTTCCGATTAACTTGGAAAAATTCGAAAATTTTTGCTTCGAAGCGGCTTCAATAATCCAAACAAAATATCCTTGGTTGCCAATGACTGCGACTGTACATAAAGTACTTATTAATTCGAAGATAATAATTGCAAACTCTGTACTTCCTATCGGTTACTTTGGAGAAGATGCAGCAGAGTCAAGGCATAAATGTTACAAGTACGATAGACTTCCTCATGCAAGAAAAAATAGCCGCATTAGTAACATTACTGATGTATTTAATAGAGCCATGGATACGTCAGATCCATTGATATCATCTATACATTATAATTACCGCAAACATCGACGCAACTATTTACCACTTCCAAAAGAAGTTATTGAACTATTAATTGGATATCAATACATTAATGATGAGGCAAAAAAATATTATGAAGGAGACATAAAAGGAGAAATACCTCTATCTTCTACTTTTATACATAGTTTGGATAACCTGCGCTTGGAACGTGAATTCTAAGCTTTCTTATATATTATAATAAATCATTTTAATTTCAATAATTCGCCACTTGTGATCGAATTATTTGAAAAATAAATAAACAAATATGAACATTTTTTAATTTCGAAAATATATTTAATAGATTTTTTATAATTGGTTGACTTATGTATGATTTAGGGTCATACTCACTCAGAGGGTCTTATAAAATTTCACTCTAAATATTTTTTTTACTCAATCTGACCTAATTCATCATATTTCGAAGTATTTCCTAGATTCCGACAAGGGAGATTTTACCCCCCTGGAAAATGGGGCATTAGGCTTATTCCACACGCTCAATTTTTTAAAGATAAATGTATAATCTGTAACCCTATATCTGCACAAAATTTGGTGTCTCTAGCTGCTTCCAAAAATAAGTTATTAATTGTTTCCAAAAAATATGATATCCGACAATTGTGCAGTAGTGAGAACTGTTGAAAGTGCGCCAAAGAATGTAAAAATAGTTTCATTTGCAAGAAAAGTCATGGCTACTGTTTCCTGGGATTTTCGAAGAACAAGGCAGGGCCATCATCAGAGAGTGTTACATTTCACTATTGATCCAATTACATCTAGCCAAAAGAAAGTACTCTTTAGCCACGTTAATGCGCCTATATAAATGTTTAGTTGTTGCTGCGAAACTCCATAACCTCCATAACCATATCACACATGTGATATACTCGTATTTGCAGATTTAGTTCATAGCGATTACTATCTCCTCCCAAACTACAATAAAGAACTGGCTGAACGAAGATTCACTGTCAGAGTTAAGGCAACTGCTGATTTTACCGAGTTGGATCAATTGTATTACTGAAGGTATTAAAAAATTGGAAAATATTTGATCCAAAAATATTACATCGCAAGTTTACTATGTCGGACCATAAAGATATTCTCAAAAGTCGAGTGTTTTCGTTATCACGGCGAGAACATTTCGAATCCTCCTCGTACACAAAGAAAAAAATAAATTCACGAAAAGATAAACTAAAATATACTATTAAATGAGGTTATAATTTTGAAATCGTAACGAAAATTTTGTGTTAAATTATACCTCTAGTTTATATTCCCATTTCTAATCATTTATTCAATTAATTTTACAATAAATAATCTTTTTGAGGAACCCAATATCGACATTATTATTTTCAAAATTATAACTTAAATTATTATGAATTTACTAGCATTAAGTTAATGCTAGTAAATTAACATTTGTTTTTTTTTGCAAATGAACGTACTACAACAAAGTAGAGACATCCAAACCTCTGTTATGGAAATGAATAATTGACTTCAGATATAACATTCCAAGGCCGTTTAAAGGTTTAAAGTAAGCGAGACGCATTAGTGCATATTATGTTAAAGTACACGTGTGGTATTATTTTGTTTTGATTCGTTATTGGAGCAATCCAATTTTTTACGTATTTCTTGAACTCCATGAACACGTGACCGTTTCAATTTTCTTGCTTTCATAAATTAGGCGGTTTTTACTCAAAGAAAAATACAAGTAGAATAAATCCATAATCTGCCGCTAGGTGCTTTTAGTGTCAGTTATACGTACGTGCATATACTTGTGTGTTGTGTTTCAACAGTAATTTTTAAGTTCATTCATAGATATAAGCTTGCAACAATTTAATTAATTTACCGGCCATGTTGGAATATATATTTTCAGTGATTTTAGTTTTATTTGCTGGGTGGTTTGGCTATTGGTTTTTTAGGGTTCGATATTTCGAAAAATATTTAAAATTTATACCAGGCCCGACTCCCTTACCTTTATTGGGAAATGCTTTGGAATTCTCTTCATCCACGAGTAAGTTTGAAAAAATAAGAAAAAAAATTATTTTTATAGATATATGATTTTTGTGCTTTCACAAGTTAATATGTGTATATAATATAATAATATATAAACCTTAATAATAATAGCAAAATAATTTAAACGGATTTTCATGTTACTGCAGACTTTCAATCACATCATTTGGTGTGCCACAAAACTCAACTTTCACCCATTTTAAGAATTAATTTATATATTAATATTAATTTATTATGTTATATTAATTTAATGATGTACAACTTGTGCATTTTAAGATTAATATTAAAATATTCCAAAGATTTTTTCAGAAATATAAGGTTATTCAAAAGTTTGAAATGGGGTTTTTATTTCGTTAAAAATACAACTGCAATGTCCACGGTCCAAGTATAGGTCGGGTTTCTAACACTAGACAGTTGGGTAAAAAATTTACAACTGGCGTGATAAATGAGCTGTAAATTTTTTTATGAACTAAACAGGTGGCAACCCACTAATAAAAACTACGAAAACTCAAAACTATTAGCCGCCTCCTGAACATCACATGGGTCCTAATGTACGACGGTGTACAATGTGCATAAAGTATATTCAATTAAGTGGATTAAACCAAACAACTTCTACCTATCTACCTACATTAGGAAATGAAGGAATTTGGCACCTAGAAGTAATATTTTGTGAACTTGAATAAAAAATTTGATGATTTCCCTTTTTTATGGATTTTCCGATTTTAACCTTGTCGTGACGAGACTGTTTTTCACTGTCGTGCTCTCAAAACGGTGTTCTCTGCGCTCTGCGCAAGCGCGCGGTTCCCGATGCGAAGGTGACTTTGGATAGCTGGCATTTTCGCGGTTCCCGACTGGAATTGCTGTTTTTAGTAAACAATTTTTTTCTATATAACAATAAATTAAACGCATTTGTATTGTTAATGGAATAATAATAACAATTATAATCTTTCTTAAACTTTATTCTAACTTGCAATGTAATAATAATTGAAAAATTTGTCAACATGTCATTACAAAAAATATAAACATTTTTATTTGCCATAAGCTACCAAAGTGTGGTAGTTTTTAAAACATGGTATTACACAAAGGGAAACATCGCAGCTAGGACAACAATAATTTATTTCCTTGCGAATATTCTTTTTTGAACAAACTACGCATCTTTTTCTTGGTTGTTTATTTGTACCTTGATCCTTGGAAAATTGAGATATAAAGTGTCTCTCTGTTAAGCGAAGGGGAGAGTCTGTGTCAGGAGCCCTTCGGCTGGTTGACCGTGGTTTGCTTATTTATATTTTGCAAGCAACTCTTTCACCAATTTCAGCTGAAAATCATCTACAGATATTTTTTCACCCGTTTTCATTTTATAGACCGCGTTCTAAAATTTTTAATTTTACCTGGCTTACATTTTGATAGTAACTTCGAAAAAGAAACATTTGACCAGTGGCGTACAGAGTAAATGATACCAAATATTTTGTTTGAAAAAAAATATCTGAAAGTCTATGACCTATTCCCTAAAAAATAATATTATTAATCAATTTTTGTAGAGTTCCACCCTTTTCGAAATAATTATAATTTCATAGAATGACTGCATATCTAATAATAATGTTTTATTTGAGTTGAAGAAAAACATTATCAGTTGTAGGTATATTATTTCCAATTTTATTCATTGTCAGGCTTGGATAGAAATACGCATATGTTTCTAGAATTATTAACTAAAATAAACTTGAGATAAATTACAATAATTAAGATTAGAGTTTATTGTTTTAGGTTTATATTTTAATTTATACATGTTTTTAATATATTATAATTTTGAGTTTTATTTTGGGATAATTTTTTTAACTATAAGAGTTTGTGAGGGGGCCCTAGGCTTATCAATTTTAGTTGCATTAATTCGCACTCATTTAAAAAACTAATGATTATGCTACCTTTGCACGGTCAAATTACCGCGGCCATTTAACTCCTCATTGGGCAGGCCAGACTTTAAATTATAATCAAAAAGACATATTTTTAATAAACAGGCAAGAATGTTTCTCGCCTGTTTATTAAAAAATGAAAACGTCGAAATAAAAAAAAAATTTAGGAAGCTCTGGAGCACAAGCTTCTATTGCGTTTGATAAATCTCGCTGACCTAACAATAAAACGGGCTTCTGCTGTCAATCTAGTTCCTAGGCAACAAGCATTAGATAATTAGATAATTAAATTAATAATCATTTAATAATCTGGAAATAATCCTTTTGCAAAATGCCACACATTGAATGAATTAGCCGATATGCACTTTATATACGAAGAATGCAACTCATTCCCGTTCAAGTACATTTGTAGCCATTAATAGAATATTTCGAGAGAAGAAAGCTTTTTCACATCATACCATTGAACATTCTCCTCTACGCTCCGTCCGAACATAAAATTGTGAAACAAATGTTTTGAATACTGTCGCTTAAGGCCTACCTAATAGTGTTAGGCGAATATCCGCATAGAGTATTGAAGGAACAGCAGTGGCATCCGTATCATTTAAAACGGATGCATGAACTTTTTACCACAAGAAACAAACTCTAGGTAGTTGGTTCAAAAGTAGACAAAACGAAGACAAACATTTTGTCAATACGATATTAATGACAAACAGAAGGATATACGTCACGACATTATTGTATCTGAAACTTGTGTACATGAAGCAATTTGGATAAATGTTTGTTTTTCCCACAAATGGAATTTCTGTAAAATACTACTCTATTGTGGTATCATATATTAATATTCAGACACACAGAAGAACTATTCAATTCAGATAGCGTCCTCGAATATTGATATATTACACAATAAATGCATTGAATTTAAGAGCAATATTTTACAGAAAGTTTCTTTGTGGGGAAAGAAAACATTGTTTTTGGATTGTTACTTATACAACATGTAACATAGAAAATGTTTTCCCTTTGCTTTTCTAGGTTTATTGATTAGGCATATTTTATGAAAAACGGGGCACTAAATCTACGATATTCCTGAATAGACAAAATTCTATATACTACCACTGTGAATCATTCACAACACCAGTTTAAAATCAATATTTGAGCTGAAGTTATCGGTAATTGTCTCTTAGGAACAATAGACCTACCTCAGCATCTGATCGGGCTTCATTATTAAAATTTTATTCAAAATACGCTTCCACAAATACTGTAGGATGTTGATTTGGATACGCGAAGAGAAATGTGGTTTGTGCGCGAAGGTACGCTGCGATATTATACTTTGGATGTGCCCCAACTTTAAGATAATCAGTTTCCAAGACGCTGGATTGGACGTGGTGAAGAAGCACCAGTAAAATGACCACCTATATCACTTGATCTTAATAATCTTGAGCCCTAAAGTTTATGCTACTCCTGTAGAAACTCGACAGGAACTACGAAAACGTATTTTGCTTTGTCTCGGCTATTGTTCCCCGAGAAGTATCATTCTGTTTCGAGCAAGGCAGTCGCATCAACCTATGTGCAGAAATTAACAGCCAACAATTTGAGCATCTTTTGTAAGTAAAACTTACATATTTTTTTATTACAATTGCTATTTTGTATTATTTTCATTTCGGCGTTTTAATTTTCAATTATTTATCTTAATTTATCGTAATTTATCTTAAGCTCGTTTTTGTTAATAATTCCAGAATAATATGTGATTTTGTTTCCAAGCCTGACATTAAATCAAATTGGAAATAATTTATAAGTGGCAATGTTTTTTCTTCAACTCGTTATACAAGTTTTGGTAAAACAATCAACACCCTGTACCTATGTCAACAAACGTCTAACAGAAAAATGTTATAGACAAGCCCACATTATTTTAGCACGAGGTACTCGTATACGAATTCGTTTGAACCTTAAATGGGACACCAGTATATAAACATTCATGCGCTGGATAATTAATAAAAATAAATTTTTAGTATCATTCTTATATTGCGAGAAAATTGTTTACATTTCAACTGTATTTCCGTCCGGTAACGACGAAGGTCAATCACTCGTTTGAATAGCATATATGCTATTTTTCACGCAATGTCTGGGATCCACTTTCACTCAATGTTTATTTACTGTACGTCTACCATGTATATCTGAGGTCCAGTCCCAGAACGTATTCTCGCTGAAAACGTACCGGTTTTGTTCACGTACTCATTATAAATAAAGGTAGTCCCGTGTAACCTATTCTGTAAAGACATCCAACTGATTCTTATATTCTTCTGTTCTATTTACACTGGGAAACCTAATACACATATTTCAATATTTAAAAAACAACATAATGTAAAGACGCTTTTCAAAACTAATAATAATTTATCAAAACATATTAAAATGTTTGTGGATGCGGTAAGATATATGTTGGTCAAACAGGAAGATCGTTTGATAAACGCATTGCTGAACATTGTTCTTCGTTTAGAAATAAAAAACAAGATTCCACTTTTACAAATCATCTATTAGAAGAAATCCATACTTTCAATAAGGATTTTCACATTCTAGATTTAGAAAATAAAGCCAATAAATTAAATTTACTGGAAAGTTTAGAAATCAATAAATTAAAACAATCACAAATTTTACTTAATGATCAATTAGGTTTAAATAACTCGCCTTTGTTAAGTTTATTCATTTAAAAACTGTTTAGACGATAATATAGATGTACATTTAGTTTATTAAAACAAATTTTATACGTGAACATGTTTAGTACCCTATAATATAACAGTTCGGGCTGACCAGACGGAACACATTTTCTCACTACCGACAATATTTTTGTAAATTCTTAGATTAAAAAAAAACGTAAAATAATACTAACCTTGTTGATTTTATATTTTTAATTTAGTTTGTAACGTGCTCTTTAGCTGTAAGTACCCGATGAAGCCACTGTGCTGCCGAAACAAATGTCGTTCTACGAGTACGTATTAAAAAAGTGAAGATTTTAACAATTAGTTTTATTTCTATCTTAAATTATGGATCTTCATCAAGTAAAAGCCGAATCAATTCAATTATTCAAATACATTTCCTTTCTGAAAATAGGGAAGGTAAACTCACAATTGTTAATAACTATGCATGGAAAAATCTCTAAATTTGCAAGTGGCTTATTTTATTCATATATTTTGAATTATTTTAAGAGAATTGAGGAGAATACTTTCGAAACAATGTTGCATAATTCTTATTCAATTTTATTTCTGGCTGAAGATAAAGTGTCGAAATTAAAACTAACAGTTCACGGTATTTTGATGAAGTTTATAGTGGTACCTTTTCGGATGCTTGTTGGATTGTGTAATTTATCGAAGCGCCAAAGTAACAAGATCACAGAGATTAGCAGATGAAGACAACGTCATTCAAGAAGTAGATAAACTTCACAATGCACTCCAGCAGAATGGCTTTAGCAAACGGGCAATCAACAAAGCATTAAAACCTAAACGAGCCACGCCACAAGAGGAAAAAGAGGAATCAATAGCCAAAACCTACTTACCCTATGTCAAAGGTACCACCGACCGAATATCCAGAGTCCTACGAAGACACAACATTGAAACCACATTCAAGGCAGACAGAAAAATCAGTACAGCCCTTCGGAATCCAAAAACAAGAATACCTTTAGAAAACCAGGGAGTTTATGAAATTCCGTGTTAATTGTGAGAAGACGTACATCGGCCAAACAAACAGAAGGGTAAACGTAAGAAGAGATGAACACCA
Source organism: Melolontha melolontha (assembly GCA_935421215.2). Lineage (NCBI taxonomy): Eukaryota > Metazoa > Arthropoda > Insecta > Coleoptera > Scarabaeidae > Melolontha > Melolontha melolontha. The sequence goes on along the minus strand of OW285237.1, from coordinate 156,778,735 downwards.
AAACTCCGTAAGAAAAGACGAGAAAACTTGATTTTTGGCTCAGCATGTAAAGGAAACATCCCACACGATAGACTTCAGCAACACCAAATTATTGGCGAACATAGAACATATGAAAACCAGAATAATCGGGGTAGCTATCGAAATTGAGAAACGTCCGGACAATTTGAATTCGAATTTTAAGTTGAAATTTAAAATTTTAAGTTTTAACTTACGATTAATTCTTTTGTTCGTCAATATTGCACATGTGGCTTTCCTTTTAGATGTGGTTGTCCTGTGGTTTTTAAAATGTAATTTCAAAACAACTAAGTGTACGTCCGTTGACATTAGTTTTATTAATTTACAATATTACAAACATGAGTAATTTCTCCAGAAAAAACAAGTTCACATTTTGATCCCCTGAGGAAGCATTCGAATTCGGTGCGAAATATTGGGCTAAAAAATAAAGAACTAACTTAATTAATAGAGTTTAATTTTGCCGGATTCCCCCCAAAAAAAACCCTTTGATACATGTTCTAACGGCAAAGACTCCTGGTCTAATTATATATATATATATATATATATATATATATATATATATATATATATATATATATATATATATTAAAATAATAAACTTTTTTTTGGTTTAGCGACCTTTATTGAATTCAATTTATTTAAATAAACGACGTTTCGACTTTTTGGATATAATTCAGTCATTTTCGAGTGATTTAGAACTAAAAACATTACAAAACGAAAGGTAAGAATTATATTTACATTATATGAAAGTTTTGTATCCTTTAAATTTTAAATTTTATTTTTTCTTTACTCTAAACATTATTTTAATTTTAACTCTTTCATATAATGTAAATATAATTCTTACCTTTCGTTTTGTAATTTTTTTAGTTCTAAATCACTTGAAAAAAACTGAATTATATCCAAAAAGTCGAAACGTCGTTTATTTAAATAATTATAATTATTTAAATAATAATAATTGAATTGAATAAAGGTCGCTAAACCAAAAAAAAGTTTATTATTTTAATATTAAGCACACGGCCAATAAAATAAATAAGAAAAAAATTTTATTTCTTTATTTATTTTTTATATCTTTATTTTGATTTCTTATAAACACTAAATATATATATATATATATATATATATATATATATATATATAAATATATATATATATATATATATATATATATATATATATATATATATATATATAATTGAAAAGAAATTATCGACCGTGATATATTATCAAAAATTAATTAAAATTCGGGTAAGCGGTCAATTAAAAAACTCCTTTATTAAATTACCCTATATTTCGCAACACTTTGTCGCTTCTTCTGGGGTAAAAAATGTAGAGTTAAAAAATAATAAAATTAATTTTATTATTTTTTAACTCTACATTTTTTACCCCAGAATATATACCAAAAGTGCAGCGTAGCTAATTAATATGTTTATAATATATTTTATATATTTTTTATTCCTTTATATTTTTGTATTACGTCAGAAACACATACTATACAATAGTACTATACACACTACTTACATATTGCAGTGATACTAACCAACGATTTATAAAACTTATTTATTTTATATCTAATCATTTTTATATTTTGTACGTCAATTTTATTATTTTTTAACTCTACATTTTGTAAGTATTTTTACTACTGTTTTATACTCTTATTTATTTTTTGTTATTTTTCTCATTAATCTTGTAGTTACCTCAGAAGAAGCGACAAAGTGTTTCGAAATATAGGGTAATTTAATAAAGGAGTTTTTTAATTGACCGCTTACCCGAATTTTAATTAATTTTTGATTATATATATATATATATATATATATATATATATATATATATATATATATGTTTATATATATATATAAACAGACAGCCTTAATAAAACACATAAAAATGAAACAAAAACTAATTCTGGTAATATCTAAATAACGTTACAAAATATTAAACTATAAAGGTATGAAAAATATATTGATTCGAACAGTATAAGTTGAAACATACATGAGTGTAAAACCTCACCAGGTCTGTATAATACAAAAGTATTTTTAATAAAATAAAATATTATTAAAAATCTGGTGTGAAGAACACAATACAAGTTCATTACTAATATTTTTGTGAACGTATCTAAACATATCCCTCCCCAGAGACGCCGATACGTATTTCGTCTTTCTGCATATTCGTCAGTACGCCCCTGCTGAAGAAGGATATATTCAAACACATTCACAAAAGAGAACAACTTCGCTATCTCACAGAAATTATTAAGACCGAGCGTAGAAGTACATTCAGCGCTGCATATTAGCAAATAACCGAAGTACCTACGCCCTGTAAATATTAGTAATGAACTTGTATTGTGTTCTTCACACCAGATTTTTAATAATATTTTATATTATAGAAAATACTTTTATGTTATATTGATTCTATTGTGAAAAATGTTTAACGAAGTAAATAGTAAATTTCAGAAAGAAACAAAGAAATAAAAATAGCGAACGCAAAGAAATAACGTGCATTCTCAGTAACAGTATTATCAGCACTAAGAGAACGATTGTATTTCGCAAACGGCAAACATTAAGACATAATAACGTGCATTCTCAGTAACAGTATTATCAGCACTAAGAGAACGATTGTATTTCGCAAACGGCAAACATTATGTATAGCGAGGTTATATACCGTTATCCAAGTGTTTTGTATATTCGACGGCTATGGAATAATGACGTCAAAATATGTTTCACCGGTTCCTAATTATAAAAGACGGTATCTTAAAGTTGGCCGACAATAACAAAAAGAATAGTTTAGTTACTGTACATCTCATCCAGCTGTTACGTGTGTAAACATACGCTGTAGTGTATGTGTGTGTGATATATTTATTATTGAATATTTTAATTCATAGTCGTCACATAAAACAATTTTCAGGTGTTTTTAAATTCGGGGTTCGCGTCGTAATTATTTTAGATTTGCTTTGAAATTAAGTCTCCTCTATTAGTAAACCACATTCTTCCTAAAATCTGTTTACATAAAAGTTTAGCAAAAAAGTACATTGTATCTAATTTTAGCTATCATTCCAACTTTGATTAAATATTCCAAAAAATTTAATGGAAACTTTAAAATATATATTGGATCCCAACCATTTATCTTCTATAGCGAGGTCAAAGATCTGGAATTTTTGCTCAACTCCAATACATTAATAAAAAAATCAACTCCTTATAGCTATTTGCACAACTGGTTGGGCACTGGTCTACTGACCGCCTGGGGTAAGTATATTTAAATATATAGATTTCTATTATTTTAACTTTAAGTGGTTATTTAATTATATATACGACGCTAATTTGATGGGAGAGTGCCTTTTCAATTGAATTTTAGGGTACAAAATTTTTTGACACAGTACTTTTCGACATAGTTCTCATCAAATTCTATATAACGGGTGTTCAGAAACATTCGAAGTCAAAGTAGTCCTTGAAAATATGAAATCATGTCTGAGATAGATTGATTTTTGACAGACAACAGTTGACATTTAATAATTATTACAAATCAGATACTTAAGTAAAGATATACGATTTTTTGTTCAGAGCCCACTTGACTTCGAATGCTTCTGAACACCTGTTATTTAGCCCAACGACTTTTCAATTCTTACCTCACCGAGAAAGACAAACGATCGAATGGCTGCATATTAATTTTTCAAATAAATGAATTGGAACGGAGGTCCTATACCATGGCTAGCTAGATCACCCAACTTAAACTTAGTTTTTGCATAAAACTCCAGATGTAATTCAGAAATAATATGAATTTCTCACATGTGCAGAAGAATTTAGTTCGTTGTTGCCAATTGTGTAGGTTAATTTTTGAACATGTACTGTAGTCTCAAAGTTGCTTTCTGTTGGTTACAATAAATGTTTTTGATCTTCTTAAAATATGATTACTCATTAGTGTTCGAAGAGACGATTATTTAAAAAATCCTATAACTTCTTAACAAAGAAAGGTAGAACCTACATTCATATGAAAATTTTTTTCATGAAATTACATCTAGATTTCATTTCCAAAGTTTGTAAAGAGGCTAATGAATCACCTTGTAATCCCTTTTATGCATTTTAGGAGATAAATGGAAGAAGCATCGGAAAATGATTACTCCAGCCTTTCATTTTCAAATATTAGAAGAATTTATAGATACCTTCAATTCCGCCACTGACATTCTTGTGCAAAAATTGGAACAAGAATCGAAAAAGGCATCCTTCGATATTTACCCATTTATGACCCGTTGCGCGTTAGATATTATTTGCGGTAAATGATCTAAATTTTTTTAGAAATGCGAAACATAACTAAATCTTTTCAGAGTCTGCAATGGGAACGTCTGTAAAGGCTCAAGATGATGTCGATTCTGAATACGTCAAATGCATTAATATATTGTTGAATATTCTCATACAACGCACATTTTCATCGTATTTATCGAACGATTTCTTATATCGTTTATCCCCAACTTACCAAAAGGAAAAACGTGCTCTTAAAGTTATACATGGTTACTCTAGATCGGTGATATCTAGAAGACTAGCCGAATTTACGAAAGATCAAGAAAAAGGTGCTGCAACAGTTGATGCTATTGGGAGAAGAAAGAAAAAAGCTTTTCTAGATTTATTACTAGAATATTCGTCAAAAGATCTGAGTTTTACATACGAAGATATTTGCGAAGAAGTAAACACATTTATGTTTGAGGTAATGTAATTAAGTAATTTACCCTTTTACATTATGATTATTAGAATAGATACGTTTTGTTTTAATGAGCAATCTTTATATGACTTTAGTGTTGCTTTTCAAATGTGCAACTGTATTTATTTTCTATTTAATTTAAGAAAATTAAATACTGGTAGCCGTAACTTTGTGGTAATTCATTTTGAAAATAATAAAATAAAATAAAACAATAATTTTGTTATACCACTTTATTCACATGTAATAGTGACCGCGGTTTCGACATACAATTTCATTATCAAACTGCATAAGTTACAGGCCTACATAGATCTTATAAATGACACAAAAATATATGGGGGTGGTTTATGATGTTATTTAAAATTACTACTATATACTTAACTATTATATACAACATTGGAAAAGAGGTGTATATATAAGATCCAACTGGTCGTTAAGAACAATATCTATTCTGTTGTTTCCGCTTTTAAAAATTTGAAGTGACTCTAAAAGATTTAATTTACGACCTTTCTCGGCCAAATGCAATATTTTATGATGACCAAATATATGCCTTTCTGTAATAAGATGGTTTGCGAATATTGAATCTGTCTTCTTTAGTTTATATGACCAAATGTGTTCTTTTACCCGTATAATAAAACTTCGACCAGTCTGACCTATATATACACTTTTACAAGCATTACAATATAATTTGTACACTCCTGATTTATTATTGATATCTGTTTTAGGTTTTGCGTTAAAAATGAAATTACTTGTTTTTACATGTGGTTTGTAAGCTATACTAACATTACTATTATTTTTTGAAATTATATTTCCAATTTGCTCGCTTATTTTACCGAAGTAAGTTAACGAGACAAATTATTTCAAATTAGCACTTTCTTTAGGATATACTAAACTAAGGGCCACTTGTAACTGTTTTTTCTTTAGTATACTGTCAATTACGCTACTTTTATAACTATTGTTTACCGCTATTTGTTTTATAGTATTGATTTCACGAACAAAAGATTCATTAGACAAATGAATATTTAATGCTCTATGTTATGTATCATAGAATTAAAAAATCAATGTTTGTGTGTCTTAGGGTGTAGTGAATCTTTGGGAATAATGCAATCAGTGAAAGTAGGTTTACGATATATATCAAAAATACAAACCCGGTTGTTATACACGAAATCATATCTCTAACGGAGTTAGTCACCAACCAAAGTTACTTTACATTTAACAACAAATTCTACAAACAAACAGAAGGTCTGGCAATGGGCTCACCTCTAAGTCCTCTATTAGCTGAAATTTTCATGAAGCATATTACAGAAAAAATTCTTTCATCACAACTAGGTAAAAAACATATTAAATTTTGGTATCGGTATGTAGACGACATCCTAGCTTGCTTTAAGGGTACTCATAGACAACTACAAACATTTCTGAACTACATAAATTCAATCAATTCTAATATCAATTTTACAGTAGAAATAGAAGAGAATAACAGTATTAACTTCCTGGATTTAAAATTAAACAAATTAGATCAGAGCTTAAAATTTGATATATATCGTAAACCTACTTTCACTGATTGCATTATTCCCAAAGATTCACTACACCCTAAGACACACAAACATTCATTTTTTAATTCTATGATACATAGAGCATTAAATATTCCTTTGTCTAATGAATCTTTTGTTCGTGAAATCAATACTATAAAACAAATAGCGGTAAACAATAGTTATAAAAGTAGCGTAATTGACAGTATACTAAAGAAAAAACTGTTACAAGTGGCCCTTAGTTTAGTATATCCTAAAGATAGTGCTAATTTGAAACAATTTGTCTCGTTAACTTACTTCGGTAAAATAAGCGAGCAAATTGGAAATATAATTTCAAAAAATAATAGTAATGTTAGTATAGCTTACAAACCATATGTAAAAACAAGTAATTTCATTTTTAACGCAAAACCTAAAACAGATATCAATAGTAAATCAGGAGTGTACAAATTATATTGTAATGATTGTAAAAGTGTATATATAGGTCAGACTGGTCGAAGTTTTATTATACGGGTAAAAGAACACATGAGGTCATATAAACTAAAGAAGACAGATTCAACATTCGCAAACCATCTTATTACAGAAAGGCATACATTTGGTCATCATAAAATATTGCATTTGGCCGAGAAAGGTCGTAAATTAAATCTTTTAGAGTCACTTGAAATTTTTAAAAGCGGAAACAACACAATAGAAATTGTTCTTAACGACCAGTTGGATCTTATATATACACCTCTTTTCCAATATTGTATATAATAGTTAAGTATATAGTAGTAATTTTTAATAACATCATAAACCACCCCCATATATTTTTGCGTCATTTATAAGATCTATGTAGGCCTGTAACTTATGCAGTTTGATAATGACATTGTATGTCGAAACCGCGGTCACTATTACATGTGAATAAAGTGGTATAACAAAGTTATTGTTTTATTTTATTTTATTATTTTCTATTTAATTTAGTTTTTTCAATGTATTTTTTCCAGTAACGGCATAAGTTTCGTTAGCCAAATTAAAACCGATATTTCTTGTACATAAATAACATAGTACAGCGCATTTAATAGAATTCACCTAAAAATACATCATTACAAAAACTGGTTAACCACAAAAACCAATTTTATTAATATAATCTACATTACTAATCAATTTCGTAACCTGAACAGAAACATTAGTATTTGAAAAAAAAGCTTGTAAAAATTACAAAAATACGAAAGTGATATATTATTATTTATGCAGTAAACTATATTAGTCTCATTTTAATTATAAATAAAACTAAGGTACTTTATGAACCTATGCTGTTTGGTCCTTAGCACAGATATGTAGCCGGTTCGACATAGCTTTGAGGCATTTCTATAGATAGAGTGGACCACAATTGTTTGACACAAAACCATAACCAGAATTCGTAATACTCTTGCTAACTAAAGTAAAAATATTTTTTCAATTCTGCGCCTGCTAAATATGTTGCTTTAGTTTTCTTCGAACTTCATGGGCGTGTGGGCTTACCGGAAAATAAACACTTCGAGATAAACTGAGGTGCAAATTAACCGGACACTTGAATTTTTCGAAATATTTCAATATTGCGAATGAATTGTGGGCATGTATTTGTGCTGCATTTTATGTGATTAGATTTGAACATGCTACAACTCGTTTAAACTGAAATTCACGCGCACCTCATGCAAGCATAGCAGATCAGAGTTGCGTCAGTACTGTTGCAATATGTTGCAAAGAATGCTTTATTTCTAAAATTCTTCGCGTAATACCACGTTAAATTTTTAAACGTGTTACTACGTTGATTTTGAAAAGTGAAAACAAGACATACATAGGTTCAGAACAAGTTGATCAAACTGTTTGGTTTAAAAAATTACGGGCAAAATGTGCGTTACATCGCAAACGCTCTAGGAATTGTCCGAAGTACAGTCTCAGATGCCCTGCAAAAGTTTAGGGAAACAGGAGAGTACACAAGAAGGTCGGGACAAGGTAGACGAAGAGTAACAAATCACATTTAAGATTAGTTTCTTCGAATGCAGGCGTTACGTGATCGCACGGTGACAGTATCTGCTCTTGTACAAAGGTTGAACGACGTCCATAACAAAATAGTGTCAGTGTACAGTTCGTAGACACCTAAACGAAGATGGGTTGAAGTCTAGAAGATCTCAACCCACCAACAGTTCCTCTTTCAACCGCAGAGTATCGGCGACAGCGTTTGCAATTTGAACGGGAACATTCTGAATGGGATCTTGAAGAATGGTCAGCCGTGCTTTTTACTTATGAGCAGAGAGCGGACTCGAGCGATTGATGATTCATAACCCATAGGCGTCTGCCTTGTATTCGCAATAGGTTTGTTTCTGTAAGCGATCCGTGAGTTTCGAACAATTTGATACGTGTGGCAACCTGTATAAGTGGCACATACCTTCATATGCAGTTAATGTGTATCTGTCAATGCACAACAAAGCGAATGTAATAAACGGTTTGCTAACCGGCAGCAACTACTACTGAAACAAAAGTAATGCTGACAAGCGAATTGCGTATCGAATTTTGAATAAAAATAACTTACAAAGAACAAAACTCAAAACTATGTATTTTCTGTGAAACATTGAAAGGGTAAAACATTATGAAACTATGAACAACTAAAATTTATTCAAGGTGTTCTTGTGTTAAAGTAGTTCTTTTAGGTGTTAAATCATCTTTAAAAATAGAAAATGTCCATTAATTCCGCAAATTAAACTTAATATTTATAAAAACTTATAAAATAAAAATTCGTTTTATGTTGTTATATTGTATATACAATATAACAACATAAAACGAATTTTTTAAAATACTAAATGTTGTAACTAAATAACACTGAAAGAAACGAAACCAGAAACAATCCCTTATAGAAGAGAATAGAAAATATACTATCTCAAGAACAATAAATTCGTATATGTATATGCATGTATAACAGCATGTAAACACGAGAATACATTTTGGAAATTAGCGGATACAACGAAATAATATATAAATGTATATGCCGTCTTACATGCTACTGTAAAATAGAAGTTATGAATGAATAGACATAATAACGACGGAAATATCAACATCTGCTCGACGAATGTAATCAAGCAAGCAAATAATGGGACTGTTATAACATGCATACTATACCCGAGACGACGACAACGTTTTATCGAGGCAATTTGTCATTCAATCGCTTCAGGCCGCTCTCTGCTTATGAGTCCAGATTCACCCTGTGCACATCAGATGGTCGCGATAGGATGCGAAGAAGGACAGTCGAACGTTTTGCTGAAGCCTGCTTGTCGATAAGAGTGGCATTCGGTGGAGGTGGTGTAATGATGTGGATGGACATTTCGTTGACCGCTAGTACAGAGCTTGTGAGAATACAGGGTGGACAATTACTGCCGACAATTAACAATGTTTAGGAGAACACATAATGCCTTTTGTGTCATGTATTGGCGAAAATTTTTGTTTAATTTAAGATAATGCCCGTACACATATTGCAAAGGTCACGTGGACTTAGAATAAGTTGGCATTGCGTTGTTGCCATAGGCACCACGAAGCCCTGACGTGAATTTCATGGAACATGCAAGCATGTTGGGAGTACGTATTCACCACAATCATGCAGAGTTTCCGACTTTGAACAGGTTACAAGAAGCCCTAACTGTAGAATGGAATCAAATTTTCAAGACGAATTTGCCGCTTTGATTAGGAACATGCCTGATCGAATGGCAACCGTAAGCAATGCTAGCAAAGCTAACAAAGCAAAGCTAGCAATGTAAATACAAGCTATTCAGTATTTCTTTTTTATTTTGTCATCATCTAATTAACCTTTTTTTTATTTCTAATTTATAGCATATTAATTCCTGCTTATTTATTTTTTCTTTTGGCTTAGATTTTGCTCTTTTATAATTAATTATTTGTAATATATTAATAGAGCATTTAATAACAAAATAAATGCTTTTTATTTGTTGTGCAAAAATATTTTAAAGAAATCAAGTGTCCGGCTAATTTTGCACCTCAGTTTATACACATCACTATACTCCAGAGACAAAAACACAATCAAAACAATATAATGCAATCTTTATTGACTATTTACAGGAAAGAAGGTTAATGTTATGATGATGTACTGATACGTTTGGATGCCAAACTGAAGAAAAAATTATCGTATTTATTTAGAATAAAAGCGTTTTGTTCCGTCAGTATAACGAGCACTCTCATTCATTCGCTATGACTAAATTTTTCAAATTAGGATACGAATTGCTGCCTCATCCAACATATTCATCAGATGCTCTTAATGATTTTTTTTTTGTTTCTAAACTTGAAGGATGGCTTGGCAAAAAGAGATTCAAGATCAACGAAGAGATAATTGTCGCAACGAATGCCAATTTTGACGAGCTTTCGAAAGATTACCTTTTAGACGGCTGGCAGGTTACTGGACTAAATGTATAGAATTGTAGAGCATATTCATTTTGCAATCAGACTTCCGGTTTAGCCAGAAATGATGTTAACTTTTTTATTTTAAACGAAACATCCTGTATATTTTTACGTATTTTAATAGAGCTTTGCTCTGGGGTTCAACAATAATAAGTTTTGCCATCCTTTTGTTCAATAACGACAAAGATCTATTAATGCAAATTTTATTGATAACAAGAGAATTGAACAGAAAAAAATATAAACAAAATCGATATCAGTTCAGAAAGTTTTCTAAATAATGGTCGTTTACTTCTTGACAATATGCAAGTCTGTGAACAAATTCTTCAATGACGTTTGCCAAAGCCTCCTAACGAATTAATTCCGCTTCCTCAATTATTATCTGCCGTAACTCTTCCAGATTATGCGGTCGCCTAGTATAAACAACATATTTTAAATGCCCCCAAAGGAAAAAATCTAGGGGATTTAAATCTGGAGACCGTGTGGGCCATTCAATGAATCCTCTATGACCAATTCACCGATTTGGGAAACATTCAGGGCATAGTGCGGAGTGCCCCATCTTATTGGAATCGAACGTTTATAGGTAATTCCTCATCTTCCTCAATATTAGGAACAACCTCATCACGTAAAAGAGATCTAAATATCTCTGTCCAGTTAGTGCACCATGAATGAAAAAAGGACCAATAATACGGTTCCTGAAAATACCAGCCAAAACATTTAATTTCTGCGGATGTTGTGTATGCATTTCTAGCATCCAATGAGGGTTATCCATTGACCAATATCGACAATTATGGCGATTAACGGTACCATTGATACAAAACGTAGCCTCGTCGGAAAACAGAAAATTGTATATAAAATATTGGTCATTTTTGTATATCTCCATCACTCTTCATTCAATTCAATTCTACGGTCATAATTCCAGTCCAATAACACAGGCCTACAAAAAAAAAATTTTTTTGGTGCATCTCTGTTTGAATTGTCGATAAAGTAGGTAATGTACAGTATATTGACATACGTCATTTTAACTCATAAGCTCTAGTTTGCCTACTACCCTCATTGTGAATTGTTGTCGGTCTTGTTATGGTCTTGTTCGTAACTAGTCATTATTACAATATCATCGATAAAGTTTGTGTTACTATTTCATTATGGCTAGTACGTCCAGACGTTGTGTTAACGATCCTGATATATTTTGTTATGTTTGTGGTGAATACATACTGAAAAATCAGCGTAAATCGATTACAAACACAGTGCGTCGTTTGTATTTTGCTTACTTCGGTATTGAAATTCTACACCAAGATAAAGTGTGGGTGCCTCATAGTATAGTGTTTGTAAAATAAGCGTTGAACATTTGCGACAATGGGAGAGAGGGAAACGTAAGTCTTTGAAGTTTGGAGTGCCTATGATATGGCGAGAACAAAAAAAATCATTATGACGACTGTTACTTTTGTATGATTAATATAGTGGGCATCAACAAAAACAATCGCCATAAATGGAAATACCCCAATATTTCTTCAGTACAAAGACCTGTTCCTCATTCAGAAAATGTTCCAATACCAACTTTTCACCAGGTAGTGCAGCAATCTCAGGAGGATGAAGCTGAAATACCTATTTCTTCCCAAGTAGATGATGACTTTCAATACTGCGGAATAACATCAGATCCTAAGCCATTTTCGCAGAATGAGCTTAGTGACCTCATCAGAGAGATATTTCGAAGGAACGTGCTGAGTTACTAGCGTCAAGATTAAAAGAAAAAAATTGTCTTTCCTCAGATGTTCGAGTGTCTAAATATCGCACGAAAGAGGGAAAGTTATTGAAGTTTTTTTCATCTGATCAAAATTTTGTGTATTGCTGTAATGTGAGTGATTTGCTGGCTTTCATGGGTTTAACGATCTATCAGCCCAATGAATGGCGTCTCTTTATTGACAGTAGTAAACGAAGTCTAAAAGCAGTTCTTCTACATAATGGAAATAAATATGCTCCCGTTCCAATTGCTCTCTCAACATGTGTAAAAGAAGAATATGAGGTAATTTCAAATCTTTTACAAAAAATATTGAACATAACTGGGTGATCTGCGTCGACTTGAAGATGGTTAATTTTTTATTGGGTCAACAGAGTGGTTATACTAAATACCCATGTTTTATTTGTCTCTGGGACAGTCGAGCTAAATCACGTCATTGGACTGCAAAAAATTGGCCTGTGAGAGATGCTCTTGTTGTTGGGGAAAGAAATGTTATAAATGAACCCTTAGTTTCAAGAGAATAAAATCATTCTTCCGCCATTGCATATAAAATTAGGGCTAATGAAGCAATTTGTTAAGGCTCTCGATAGAAATGGTCAATGTTTCCAGTTTATTTCTCACAAATTTCCTGGTTTAAGTACTGAAAAACTAAAAGCAGGTATCTTTGATGGACCTCAAACACGTAAATTGGTGAAAGACACAACTAATTTTGAGACTTGTATGAATGATGTGGAGAGGCTTGCCTGGCAATCTTTTGTAGCAGATGCACAAAATTTCCTCGGAAATCATAAGGCTGACAACTATGTAGAACTAGTAGAGGAAATGCTGGTGCGATTCAAAGATTTAGGCTGTAATATGAGTATAAAATTACACTATCTCAATAGTCATCTACATCATTTCCAACACAATTTAGGAGATCTAAGCGAAGAACAAGGGGAACGTTTCCACCAAGACCTAAAAACAATGGAGAATAGATACCAAGGAAGGTGGGACAGTCATATGATGGCTGACTATTGCTGGGGAATCATGCGAGATTGCCCGAGTCAGTTTCATTCTAGAAAATCACTCAAAAGACAATTTCTTGATGTTTAATGTCAATAAAATATATATGTTTTCGTGAATTGTGTTTTTTTTTTCTCGGGAACTAGAGCTGACAGAAGAAAAATGGTTGTAGGCCAGTGTAATCCTTGCACTAAATGTGGTTTATAAGGATGATACGGTGCTTCAATATTCTGGCTACTGATCGGCAACTTATATCATAATTTAGTGCAAGGGATGTAATAGAAGTTTGTAGTAATTCTTTTAATGCTATAGCAATATCTTGAGCAATAACTTCATTAGTTGCGACTTTAGCTCGTCCGCTTTTCGGTAAATTTCTAACGTTTCCGGTCAAGTTATACCTTGTCAAAGTTTTACCAACAACAGTTCGCCGATCTTGATGCAAATTGTTAAATAAATCACATACTTCTTCGTGAGTTCTGACGCGATCACCAAAACCAATTATCATTAGAATTACAATACGTTCTTTTTCAGTTAAATTCAGCTATTATTAATATTTGGGCGTCTACAACAGTTCTACAACGTCTTCTAACAGTTTAAGTCAAGTACTGAATTTTAATTCCATGGCTTACTAAAGATAAACATGATTTTAAAATATGGGTTTTCATTAAATATCTTGATCGTTGTTGAACAAAAAGGTACCAAACCTTTTTATTTCTGAACTCCCAGAGCAGAGCTCTATTGAAATTCGTAAAAATATACAGGATATTTAATTTAAAATAAAAAAAGTTAACATCTTTCTTGGCTAAACCGGAGTTTGATTCGGATATAAATACACTCAGTGAATCCTTGCTTTGCATTTAATTTAATAAAAAAATAATTGTGGAAAGTCTTATTAAAATCTAATTAGCCATATCAAAGATATTCGAATGGATATATATTTGCCTAACCCTGTATACTACTACACTTGAAAGTTCGAAAACGAAACATTTAAGAAGGCCGTCTAGCAGATAATTTGTGAAAACGTTTCTCAACGTTGCTATACTTGTCCATTGAGATTAATTCCTTTGGTTGTTATTGGCGTAAGGGATATTTAAGAATTCGACTTTATGGCCATTTATGTGGAATTATTTTACATTTCTATAACAAATTTATACCAACAATTTACTTAACAGTTTCTAACTGCTGTATAATAGAAAATTATAAATAATTTATTTGGAATTTGTTATGGGATGCCATGATATATCGTGCGTTCAAAAAAAAAGCAGCCTTCGAGTTGGCCATGGAATATCGTAACTTAACTGCATAGTTCTGAATTGTCAAATGTTAATGTTATTAGTTTCATAAAAACAATAAAACGGAATTTTGCTTATTCATTACAGGAAGATTATAACTTATCAATTTTTTAACATTGCAATTTTCTAAAGGCGTCTGTCATTTAGATGTAACTGTTATTTAATAAATTCATATTAGTAAAGTTACGACATGCTTTTTGATGTTATTTAGAAATCATGGCTCACTAGAGGCAGGTTTTTTTTTGAACGTACGATATGCATAATATAACCCATATGGTTATAAAGCAGTATTTTAAATTATCTCTTAGATAAATTAGTAAACATGAAATGTGAAAATTTGAATGTGGTAGCATTGTAAAACATCAACTGATATTCCAAGCTCTTAAATCTGGCAAAATATTCGTTGTCGGAACTATTCCTATTACTACGACTACATGACGTGTCAAATGCATAATGAAACTTCCAAAAAAATATCACAAATGATTTATAATTGCGAAAAATTTCTATAAAATTTACTTCAGCAACGTTAATAATTGTTATTTATTATATTTAGGGTCATGATACCACAGCCACTTCGGTAACATTCGCATTATTTTGCCTAGCTAACAATCCGGACGTTCAGGTACGTATCTTTTTATTTACTAAAATAAATATTATTAATTTCTAATAAATAGTATTTAAATGAAAAACGTCCCTTGCTCTTTGTTTAATGGCAGTAAAATTAACT
This sequence comes from Melolontha melolontha, assembly GCA_935421215.2. NCBI lineage: Eukaryota > Metazoa > Arthropoda > Insecta > Coleoptera > Scarabaeidae > Melolontha > Melolontha melolontha. The sequence continues at coordinate 156,763,336 of OW285237.1, read as the reverse complement.
AATCTACAAATAAAAATTATAATAAACATTGCATTCCATTGCATGGATGGATCAATTTTTGTAATACCGACTACAAACAAGATGTTTCTCTCTAGCACATACTTTTTTCTCAAATGAGCTAGTATATCGAGTTCGGAAAGATCCTCAACGGTCCGTATATTAATGACTGGGTGAATTCGTAGAGTTAAAAAGACAGTGATTTAGAATTAGTTACAGTGTTGACCGTTTGCTAGGTAATTTGATAAAATAAAGGCTTCACTTCCTCTTTGATTTCATCGTTTTCCATAAATAAATTAGCATAAAATAGTATATTTTGTTTCTTATGATTTCAAATATTGAAAATTTATAGATAAATGTTATTTTAATGGCAGCTCACAAATATTTAATTTGTTCAGACCTACCTAAAAAATAGAAGGCAGTGTTTAGAAAATGATTTAGTAGACAGAAAAAATAGGCCAATTTCTAAATGCGCTAATTAAAACGTAACACTTTGAGAAGCTTTTCATATATTTACAAGTCGTAGCGTAATATTTAAACGCCCATTTGTCATTATTAAATGGCTGAAATATTCGCAATTTTTCTAACACATAGATAAAGTAATCTAAAGAATATGGTACATAATTCATATGTGAATAACACACATACACCGACACACACACACACATACACCGACACACACACAGATACAATAAGAGACGCTAACATAGAACACATGATTTGTACTTACTTCATATTCATTAAAGATTACTGTGTTAATTATCAATTGTGTTTAGTTATGACTAAGTAGTAAGTAGCCATTCATTTCGTAAACATAACATACTGGCGACGAGGATAAACAGGTAATAAACAGTGAATACAGTGAAATAACAAAAAACATAATCTCAAGAAAATGGATAAGGATCAATTTGCTAAATTTTTAGAAATACAAGTCCAACAACAGCAACAAATTTCACAATTATTACAAGCTCTGACATTGACACATAGTTCAAATGTAACACAAAGTGGATAACAGTGAGTGTGAAGTAAAAAACATTATAAAAAACTTTAAATGTGAGAAATACGATACAAACACAGCTGCAGAAACATTTGTAGATTTTTTCGAAGCAGAATGTAGAATGTGGGGCCTCGAAAACAAAACAGGTAATATAAATTACTTAAACGCTAAACGTGAATTATTTTTATCGTGCTTGAAACCGGATACGTATAAAGAATTAAAAATTGCTTTTGCTAACAGTGAAATCAGTTTTGAACAGCAAACGTATAAAGACATCTCTAAGAAATTTCTAAATTTATTTCAAATAAAAACAACAAGATTTAAAGCTTTAACGAACTTTTGGAACTGTACACGATTAAAAAACCAAACATTCGAAAATTATTCAAATAAATTAAAAGAAATAGCTCAATATTGTGGGTATGAAGGTGAAATAATGGACAGACAATTACGCGATCGATTTGCAACGGGATTAAATCATAAACGACTCGAAATAGAACTTAAACAAAAGTGGCCCGATTTAAAAACAATAATAGACAATAAAGATTGTGAAGTAACATTCACACAAGTGTTTGAAGTAGCTCAGGCACGCGAAGCCGCGGAAAAAGACTACAACGATGAAAACAATGATGGTGTTAACAAAATTAAAACAAAAAACGTTTACGAAAATAATAAAAAACCAAAATTTGCAAATAACAATAAATTTATTATAAGTAGTAAACAATGCATGCGATGCGGAAAATTTGAACATTTAAATAACAAGTGTACAGCATACAATCATATTTGCAAAGAATGCAATTTAAAAGGACATTTTGAAAAATTGTGTATAAAAACAGGTAAAGCTCAAATAAAACAATTTAACAATGGTAATCGATTTCAATCAAAAAACAAAACAAATCGTAAAATTCATAAAATGAAGAGCGATGATTCAGATATTGATAGTGAATACGAAGATATATTCAAAACATCCGCGACGTCACGAAGTAAGAAAATTAATATAATATTTAAAAACATTAAATGCACAATGGATTGGGATTCAGGAGCATCTCATTCTATAATTAACAACAAAATGTGGGAAAAGGTAAACCAAAACTAACAAAACCTCCAAAACTAAAAGCATATGGTGATTTTAAACTTAACCCAAGGGGGAAGACAGAAGTCAACGTCACGATAGGAAAAGTTACCAAACGGCTTTCTGTAGTTATCATAGAGGAAGCAGATCCAATGTTATTCGGATTAAGTTGGAGCGAGGCTTTTAACATGCCTTTTCCAGAACACGTATATTCAATACAGTCGACAGCTCAAGTACATAATAAACCACAGACGTCAAATAAAATCCAACTGGCACAAATCATTAAGGATAATGCGGAATTATTTGACAAGTCGCTGGGAAAAGTCAAGAATTACAAAGTAAAGTTACATATTAAAGAAAATTCAAAACCAGTTCACATCTCAGCAAGACCTATCAAGTTTGGAATTCAAAAGAACGTCGAAGCGGAACTAGATCGTTTAGTTAAAGAAGAAATTCTATCTACAGTCGATCCTAATGAAACACCAATAGAATGGGCAACGCCTACAGTTAATGTACCGAAGAAAAACGGAGGAATACGAATTTGTGGTGATTTTCGTACAACATTAAACCCTGCTTTAATTACTGAGAAACATCCAGTACCTCTTTTTGATCAGTTAAGAAGACAACTGGCCAATGGATTAAGTTACTCGAAGATTGATCTTAAGGACGCATATCTACAGTTTTAAATAGATGAAGCATCACGCAAGTATCTAGTAATTTCAACGCACAAAGGTTACTTTAGATATAATCGCCTATCTTTTGGTATCGCGACATCGCCATCGATTTTCTGTCGATACATAGAAAAGCTTTTAAACGGAATCGACAACGTCGCAGTGTATTTCGATGACATTGCTATAACAGGCACAACAGATGAAAAACATTTAGAAAGTCTTAAGGAAGTATTTAAAAGGTTACACGAAACTGGACGACATGGATTTAACAGAACAACTATTACGTAGACGAACAATCACTGACAAACTGTTGAACAACGTGAAACAATTAGTACAGTCACGTTCTTGGAATCATACCATTACAAAAGAACTTCAACCTTTCTATGAGAAACGTGACGAAATCTCTATTGAAAATGGTATATTGATGAGGCAAGGAAGAATCATCATTCCAATTACATTAAGAAAACATATACATACTAAGATTATTACATGATGGACACCCAGGCATTGTGGCCATGCGCGCCTTAGCACGATTTTATATCTGGTGGCCATGTATCGATACTGATATTGAGAATTATCGACAGCAACAACCAGAATTACCAACCTATTCGTGGTCTATACCTGAAAACATATGGGAGAGATTACACATAGATTTTGCAGGACCATTTGAGAGAAAATACTGGTTAGTTGTGGTGGATGCACTATCGAAGTGGGCTGATGTGAAACCAATGACGACAATTACTACACAAACCTTGTGTAACGCATTGGACGAACTATTCGTGAATTTTGGACTGCCACGAATTATAGTTTCTGACAATGGACGGCAATTTACATCAGAAGAGTTCAGACGGTATTGTACAAAGAAAAATATTAAACATTACATCGTCGCCGTTCCATCCTAAAACAAATGGACTAGCTGAACGTTTTGTACGAACATTTAAACTTCGAATGAAGGCGAGTAGAAACGACAATCAAACAGCAATTCAACGCTTAAGAAACTTTTTATTCAACTATCGTAATACACCCCATAGCACAACTCACAAATGTCCCAATGAAATGATTTTTGGACATCGATTGCGATCAGTATTGGATAATCTGAAACCAAATATGAGAGAAACATTGAAATACAAAAATCTAAAATATGAAATAGAACATGAAGGATATCGTAATAGACAATTTCAACAAAATGATAATGTGTATGTTCGGACCAACCTAGAAAAAGAATGGTCTCCCGCAAAAATTACCGAACGAACAAACAAATATTCATACAAACTTATCACGAATGATGGAGTAGAAAGAAGACGTCATGCTGACCACATTCGCAGTCGTAACGATGACTTACCGTTTATTGAACAACCAATTGAAGTTAGCACACCAGAAGTGACAACACCTAATCATGAATCAAAAAAGAGTGATATTCCTAACACCCAAAACCATCCATCAGAAGAAGAAACGTTAGTTCCTATACCTAACCCAAATCCTATTACACAATATCATAATGTAGACATCAACATTCCTTCCACAAGTCATACTTTCCACAATACAACATCCGAACCAGAGGCGATTCAAGTTCGTCGAAGCACCCGCAACCGGAAAATTCCAAGCCGTTACTTAGAAGAGTGAAATTTCTCTTAAGGCCGGAGGAAATGAAGAATATGGTACATAATTCATATGTGAATAACACACATACACCGACACACACACACATACACCGACACACACACAGATACAATAAGAGACGCTAACATAGAACACATATGATTTGTACTTACTTCATATTCATTAAAGATTACTGTGTTAATTATCAATTGTGTTTAGTTATGACTAAGTAGTAAATAGCCATCCATCTCGTCAACATAACATAAACTCATACGATATTTTAACTTTTTATTTTAACAAAAATAGTCGTAAACGTTTGCGTGTCTTTTTTTTATCTTTCTTATAATAGTGAACAAGTTGAGATAATAAAAGATATTTTCAATATAAACCTTTAATTTTTCATTAATTTTTACAGATAATTATTGACGCTAACTACAACATTCCATATACGAGGGGTACCTTAAAAATTTCCGGAAATGACCACTAGATGGCACTTGCCGTATATTTCAATATGATTGTCTTAAACTTTGGCATTTAGTGTGATAAATACCATTGACATAAAAACAGTCGACTGCGTACTTTTATATTAACAGCGTTTCAAAGAAATCAATTTAGTGAAAAAATGTATATTTCTCGTGAACGTTCTCAGTGACGAATTTCGTGTAGGTCGTCCATCAACTGCTGTTGTTCCGATAAACATCAATCCTGTGCGAGAAATAATTGAAGCGGATCGACATGTGACGTATCGAGAGATAGAGGCATCCTTGGGCACTAGCAAAATTCAAATACAAATATTTTTACATGGGCATTTAGTAGTTAAGAAACTTTGCAGTCGATGGATTCCACGCAAAAGAATTCTTTAAAAATTCTAGCGAGTTGCTTCTGCCAACGTATACAGTCAAGTAAAAGGTCATGAAACCTGGGTATATTCATACCAACCAGAAACAAAATAAGAATCGACCTTTTGAGTGTTCCAAAGTGAACCAAAACCAACAAAAGTTGTTCGTTCACGAAGCGCTTCGAAAAAAATTATTGCTTTTTTCTTGCATAAAACTGGGCCTGTTGCTACCGTTGCTCCTGAGGATCGAAGAGCAGTAAACCCTGATTCGTATACAACAATTTGTTTGCCTGATATCTTCGATTAAATCAGAAAAAACAGCAGACATCGGCCTATCATCCTCCACCATAACAACGCCAGCTCTCACATAGTACATCAAACTCTCGATTTAAAGGAGAATAACAATAATTGATGACTCATTGTCCGACTTATCACTTAATGACTTCTTCCCCTTAACTTTTGTCAGAAATAAATTGCGTGGTGAGCGGTTTTCGACACCGGAAGAGGCCGTTGAAGCATTTAAAACTCATGTTTCTAAGATGTCCACTTCAGATTGGAATAGATGTTTCCACAACTGGTTTCTTCGAATGGAAAGTGCTTAAAATTGAAAGGCAAATATTTTGCAAACAATAAAGTGTTTTTTTTTCCATAAAATATCTGTCTGTTTTCTTTCTGCGGAAATTTTTAAGATTTCCCTCGTATTATTCATTTAGATTCATATAAATTAATTTCGGTTTCGTGTAATTTTTCAGATGAAAGCGTACCATGAATTAGAAAGTATATTTTCTGACAATCCAAAGAGATGTACTACTAGCAAGGATTTACATGAAATGCGTTACTTGGAAATGGTAATTAAAGAGACACTTAGAATTTACACTACAATACCGTTTACCGGTAGAACTATAGAAAATGATACAAATTGGAGTAAATATATGTGATTATGTACTGAGACTTTCATTCATAATTAATATCTTTTTATGCAGATGGAAAAATTATACCAAAAGGGGTATTCGTCCATCCATCCATATTCGTACTTCATCATTCAAACATATATTCAGATCCTGAAAAATTCGATCCAGAACGATTTACTCCTGAAAATATGAAGGGAAGGAATCCATTTAGTTATATACCATTTAGTGCCGGCCCTCGAAACTGTATAGGTGTGTATGTAATTTTTGAATTTCAATCAAATTTAATAACTTTTTTAAAAATTTTAGGTCAAAAATACGCCATGCTGGAAATGAAATCGATAATATCGAAAGTACTGATTAATTTTGAGTTACTACCAGCGGTTCCTGAGCACAAGCCAATATTAAGAAGTGAAGCTGTATTAAAATCTGATAATGGTGTTATTATTCAACTGAAAAAAAGAAATTAAAAAATAATTCTCACGGGCCCTCACTGTGTAAAATGTAAATGTCATTATTTAGGTGTCGTCAGTTAGGACTACATGATGTCAGTGCCAGGAATGGAGCGAGAACATCATGAATCCCGGTCCCGAAAAATACTAGAGTCAGTTAAATTTAAACCAGACTTTGTTTTTAATAATGTATTAGGTGAAAATAAAATTGCAAATCAAGTTTGTTGTTTTTCTACATAATCACCTTCAACGTTTACACATTTTTCCCAGCATTTGGAGAGCTTGTCAACCGGCAATTGCGCACAAACTCTTCTACTTCTTGATCGCTCTGAATAGTGTCCGTCCAGTGTTTGCTTCAGTGGTCCAAACAAATGAAAGTCGGATGTTCTAGAATTTTCCAGTGGATTTGGTTCATTTTAGTTCGAGTCAGTGTGACCATGTGACGTCTTGTGTTGCCATGCAGCGAAATCACATTTCTTATTGGTTGCGCTTTTGTTTCTGTAGGTGGCTTTTGCCCTCTCCGCAGACTGGCAGTAATAGGCAGTGTTCACAGTCCGACGTTCATGTAAGGAATAAATTAGCAAAACACCTTTCCAATCGAAAAATAAGTTGCAAGAACTTTCCCAGTTGATAAACGTGTTTTTGCTTTCACAGGGCAAGGTTCTCCATGCCTTCGCCACTTCAAACTTCCCATTTTGGATACGGGTGTCTAGTATTGAACCCATGCTTTATCACATGCTACTATTCTATGCAGAAAACTGTTTGTTTCTCGTTGAAACCGATTCAGGAGTGTTTGACAAGTGTCTCTTCAGATCTGTTTTTCATAATTTGTCTAAAGCCTTGGAACCCATCTTGAATAAATTTTGCGAAAACCCAGAAGCTCGGTAATAATGGAATATGTACTACCGTGACTTATTTGTACTTAACTCGCGATTTCATGATGAGTCTATTGTGCCTCTCATTTTCTACAGTTTCACGGCTATCCTTGAATGTTTTAACCCAGTCATACACTTGAGTTTGTGACAAAGTTGTCACCAAACTGTGTAGTCAGTCTAGTCAGAATTTTGCCGGGCTTGGTACCTTCGTTCGTTAGAAACTTGATAATGCGTTTCGCAATCGCCGATGTAATTTCTTGCTCAGACATGACTGTACTGGCCAGGGTTGCAGATGAAATATTACATTGTTCCTAGACCTAAATAAAAATCCCCCCTAGAAATCCCTACACTAGGGAATAATCATATTAAACATAACCTTCAACGCATTTTTAGGTTATGTATAGAAAAGAAGAGATTATGGGAAAATAAAGAGATAAGCATAAATAATTAGTTATAAAAACATTTATTTTGTAACAATGTAAACAATTTTAATAATACATAATCTGTATCTCGAACATAAACTATCCATTTTGCTTAATAGTACATTATCAATAGGTAAATTAAAACAGGTTTTGTCTTTTAATAATTGTTTTGTTTGCATGATTCCAGTTAATGATTCTGATGATAGCTTGTTACGAATTTTTATTTTATTTAAGTTTACTTGAGAAAATACCTTTTCAGCGGTGAAAGGTGAAACTATTGACATTTTTTTAAAATTCGTATTCATGAACTCCTTGGATCAAATCGTTTATAAATTTGATGACAACCTTCTACCAAAAATTCCAAACAACGCTTACGAAAATTTAATAATTGCTCATTAGTAGAGACCGGACACATCGGGCTGATATGGACGTCATTATGACGGGCGGTATAAATAGTCTACAACATCTGTACAATACTACTACAATAACCGCGTGATGTACTTACAGATGTTGTAGACTATTTATATCGTCCGTCGTAATGACGTGATTTTAGCCCGATGTGTCCGGTCTCTACTCATTAGTTAACCCATGAGAATTGTCTGTTATAGCAGCAGACATTGTGGCACCTAAATATATGTTTTCTATGTTTATAAAGTTGTAAGGATTTTTATATTGAATACTTTCTAATGGTGTTTTATCAAGATATTTTCATTTTAGAAAGCAATCTAGAAGAGTTCGCAAAACATTTTGAATATTTGTGTATAATATATGTATCCTTATCTGCTCTGATTGCATTTCCAAGTTTAAATTGGTAAAATATGGCAAAATAAAATCTTGGAAATGATAGTACAACTTGACTGAGGGATCCCTTAATCGAACTAATATATTGGAAGCAATTGTACTCTTTTCGTTCAAGTGAATATCTGTAAAATATAGTATTAATGCATTATACTGTTCTAATAATCTTTTAACACCGAATGTAAAGATAACCATCGTGTTTGAGATGACTGTGTAACAATTTACACTTCTAGAAAATGCTGGAATTCTAAGAATTCAGACTGGAGTTTGAAACTGTGTTGAAAGTATGTATAAATTTCTCTAGCAACATTTTCTATTTCTTCAGAAAATTTACTACATGCGCTATTTGCGCATAAACTAAATGAGTGACATGAACATTTCATTAAAAATAGAATTATACACACCCATCATGGTGTTAGCATTACTTATGATAGCAATTGTTTTAGTACGCTTACTGCTATATTTCTTTGTTATTTCAGAATCAGGAATACTAACATTTATACAATCTGAAAGATGGTCCATTACATTATATGCTATATTTTGTCCAGCAACAAAAGCAGCAAATCTGATTTGTGCAGTTTTAATTTGGTTTTCTAAATTTACATTTTTTGGAAACTTAGCATGGAATCTAATGTTTGCTGGAATAATGAAGTCGTTATCGTTGCCATTCTTTTACGTACTATTTACTTTCTTTATTGCAGGCGTTGCAGCAAGCGTATTTGGGTCCTTTCTTGCTTTTCTGCAGCCATCCTTTAAATACATCTTCTTCTTCCCAGTTTTCTTGATACCTTTGGGTATAGGATTTTTTATTTTTTCAAAATGTAATTGCTGGCTTTCTTCAGAAGAAGAACAATCTCTTAGCCTTTTCGATGTAGAAGGAGTTTCTTCGCTTTTATCCATTGCATTCTTGTAAAATAAAAAGAACAATTATTAAGTTGAAAAAATCAACGCTATAATAAAGCGCGTATAGACGTATATATTTAAAAAATATACTTACTTCAATATTTTCTAAAACCACGATTAGATATACTCAGGTGCGGCTCGTGATGACGTACTGCTAGGACACGTACGATGATGCGAGTGCTTCGTGTATTCTCGTGTACTAGCGTACTGTAGCGTTTTCATAGTAAATACCGAAAACACACGAGGCACTCGCATCATTGTGCGTGCCCTTACAATTCGTCACAACGAGCCGCGCCTGCATATACTAACGTTTTAATTTATTATTCGGCAGTATCGCCTTTATCAAGAGAAATACAAAAAATTTTTTGTATTCTCTTGATAAAGGCGATACTGCCGAAACATGTAGAGTTTTTTTAAATACATATATTTTGAAGTAATATACAGACCTTTAATCGCCTACTGATTAGGTTTACTATATATATATATATATATATATATATATATATATATATAACAATTAATAAATTATTGGAGTTTTTCGGCCTTTATATGAAATATTTACAAATTACAAAGGAAATCATACGAAATTTTTAATTGAAAAATATGGTCTACGTTGGGACTTGAAGTCTACAGTTTGCCAGACTGTCATATAGCTATGGAGTAATAATTAGCAATTTCAAACATTCAAAACTTACATCTGCTCTCATAATACTGACATCTGCTTTCAATAACTGACATCTGCTTTCAAAACAGGCATCTGCTTTCAGATCTGACGTTTGCTTTCATAACAGACATCTGCTTTCAAAACAGACATCTGCTTTCAATAACTGACATTTGCTTTCAATAACTGACATCTGCTATCAAAACTGACATCAGCTTTCAAAACTGACTTCTGCTTTCAACTTGACATCTACATTCAATAACTGACATCTGATTCATTAACACTGTTACTTTATAATGCATTTGTAAATAGCTTGAACGAAGGTCTATCGTGGCTTAAGTGGTTAAGCGACAGTCCGGCAAACTGTAGACTTGGGTTCAAGTCCCAACGTAGACAATATTTTTCAATTAAAAATTTCGTATGATTTGCTTTGTAATTTGTAGACAGCAATGTTTACATCCCCACTTACTTTGCAATTGCATACATACTAATTTGATATTTGTAAATATTTCATATAAAAGCCGAAAAATTCCAATAATATATCAATTGTTATATTTAATAAAAGGCTAAGAAATTATCTAAACAGTTTTATATATATATATATATATATATATATATATATATATATATAATGTACAGCTTTTTATGTATTATTGTATTACTGTTATTACTGTGCCCTATTTCGAATTACATTATTCATTTAAGTCGTCTCCTGGAATGTACACCTGACTGCCGATTCTTACATTATCATCCCTCCCATCTATTAATTTTAAGAAGAAATACATAGGCATGCATAAATCGAACAACTGTTTTAACGCAGCACCGTTCTCTTTAGAAGTACATAGTCACTTTTAAAAGTAAATGAAAAATTCATATATGGTAGCATATATTTTACCTGAAAAATATACGCTCAAAAAGTTTTTAAATAAATAAAAGTGCTAAATAGTATATTAAAAAACAAGTTTCATAAGGCACCATTTTGCCGCACGAGATCAGTTTAGAAAACGAGCCGCGATAGCGGCGAGTTTTCTAAAGAGCGAGTGCGGCAAAAGGCCTTATGAAACGAGTTTTTTACATTATTTTTTCTATTTTGCGTTTTTTACATTAATAAATTGCTTAAATTGTAACTATTTAATTTGAAAGTTCAGAGTTTAATTTTTATATAAAGCATGCAGTTGGTCACATTGATACTTGACATTTTCAAATTTAAATCTTGCTATCCGTGAAGTATATTATATTACATATTATTTACTAATTTTCGTTAACATTACTTGATACTTCATTTAAAAATATAAACATGAGTGACATAGAAACATATATATGTTGTTGTCAATTGTATACAACGTACGTTGTTTGTGTAAAATACGGATATATATTATATCTAATTGTTTCAGCCTTTACTTAATGAAATTCCATTATAACTATTATCTGGATAAAATAAAACAAATTTTAATGAATTTCACTTTTTAATTGACACTGCAACGATCGTTTCGCTCCAACCTGAGCTTCATCAGACATATCAGAGTTATATGTCTGATGAAGCTCAGGTTGGAGCGAAACGATCGTTGCAGTGTCAATTAAAAAGGGAAATTCATTAAAATTTGTTTTATTTTATCCTGATAATAGTAATATATTATATCTGTCAAATGTAGGTACATAAATTCTTAAAATCAAATGACAGCAATGATATTTATTTCTGTATTCGAACAACGCCAACATTGAAAAATGAAAAAAAGCGTATCGAAATGAAGCTCATTTCGATACTGCTTTGGGTTTCATAATGAATTCATTTCGAACGGAAAATAGAAAAAATATAGATCATTACTTCCAGGTAATTCGCGTACAATTCGCGTAGGAATCATTTTTAGCACATTTAATAATGGTGTGATCTGTTTAAGTTAAGAATAATATTTCACATTTATTTATTTATTTCATATGAGGAGCGAAATCGAAAAATAGATATTAGTGAGACTTTTATGACAAAAAAGGGTAATAAAATTAATTTATACACTAATATATAAATTTTTCAACCAATCCAGTGCTGCAGACCTTGCTCAACTTGTGGATGCCACCAAGTCTTCTGGGACAGTCGTTTACTATGTGGGCGTTGTTCGACGAGAGGTATCCAGCAAGCATTCACACTAATGGGGTACTGAACTTCCGTATCTAGCCAAATCGGTCTCCTAAATTTCAGTTGAGTCCTGGTGACGCTCTCCAAATCATATAAAGATCAATGTTGTTGGTAATCTTAACTCATTTATTCCGTGCTGCAGCGAGACGTCTGATATCCGGCGGAGCAATGTTGGAAAGAATCGGTAATCAGAGACCAGGAGTAGACCTAACAGTAAAGGTGGCGATCTCCATTATATCGTTAAGTTGAATATCTTTAACTTGGTGTGAGAGATTCGATACCAGACACCAGCAACACAGTATTCAGCAGGAGAGTAAGCCAGTGCAATGGCTGCTATTCGCAAGGTCTCTCTATTCGCTTCCCATGAATTGCTGGCTAAATTATGTAATATATTATTGCGAGTCTTCACCTTTTGACTAGTTTTATAGAGATCCTGCTTAAATGTCAGAGACCGATCTAACGTTACGCCCGGATATTTAGTTTTGGTTGATCGGGAAACCACCAAATACATTGAACCTATTAAATTAAGAATTAGAATAAATATGGTCTAATAATAAAAAGAAATTTTAACTATCAATTTCTTGAAGCAAATGTACTTGTACTTAGTAATAAGTTTTATAAATCGTTGGTTAGTATCACTGCAATATGTAAGTAGTGTGTATAGTACTATTGTATAGTATGTGTTTCTGACGTAATACAAAAATATAAAGGAATAAAAAATATATAAAATATATTATAAACATATTAATTAGCTACGCTGCACTTTTGGTATATATTGGCCGCTAATAATAAACTCCCAGTAAATGTTCGTATATTATAATGAAATTTTGAGAAAATACCTATGTATTTTGTTCGTATAAAAAACGATGAAAATATCATCAAGAAATGATCGTAACAATTTGTATAAACACTAAAAATATGTCGGTCCTCGTCTGTTTCTTACGCATTCAGCTAGTCTACTAGGCATCCTTGTAGCGAATCAACGGTGGTCTGTAGTATGCTATTCCAATCTTCTAAAATCCTTTATTGAAGAACATCTGCATTGCTTGGAGGTGGTTGTAAATGATTGAATCTCTGTCATATTATATTCCACACGAGAGGGCCATTGTAAGCCATCAACATTGGCATTATGCAGAAACTCCATAGTAACCTTCGCGGTATGTGGCCGCGCATTTTCCTGTTGTAAAATTGGATTTACCACTTGTTGAAAATACGGTAATAATATTAGTTCAAGAACATTATTGACGGAACAAATCGCATTTGATGTTTTAATGAACTACTAGAGGAAATCTACTTCCATGGGAGAGTCCCCCACACGATCACACTTTGAGTAAAAATTGTATGTCGCTCTAAAACAAACTGCGAATCTCTTCTCTCTCCGGGACATCTTCTGACTATTTTACAACCATCAAAAGCCCATAAACAAAATTAGGACCCCTCACTGAAGACGAATCGATTCCATTTCTCATTCCAGTACAACCTACTCTAGCCGTGCAATTTTGTGGCGTGAAGCTAGAAGTAATATGATCTATGGCCAAAAGACCGAATTCTCTGATATATGAAAATTTGTTAATTAATTAAACCTCTCCATCTATGACCAATTTCCTTTGTTGACGAGAAACGGTCCCTAAAATTCATAAGACGAAAAGTAAACGACACGTTCCACATTGTTTTCTGCTCATCTTTGCGTACACAGACCAATTGTAGCGACGTTACATCCTAACAACATGAAAGTATGATCTGGCTTCTCATAGGCCGATTATTCTGCAATGTTCAAACTCAGTTAATTGATAAAAATTCACATTATCGAATAGGTATAGAGTGCTAAAAAATACGGACTAAATAATGTCAAAAGAAAAACAAATATTTTTAGTTTTCAAATGTGCACAGCGGTTGTTTAAGGCAATTTCATATAAGAAAATCTCTAAATAAGTATATTTACATATATATTTTTCTATTCTTCTTAGAACAACATTTAAAAGAAATAATCAACGGTCACAATTATTCAAAAAACATTACAACTTTAAAAAAACATGAAACTAAAAATAACCACACTTTCAATTACAAAAAAGTTAAAATACTACAAACCGAAACAAATTACAAAGCAAAATCAGTATTAGAATTAATTCTTATTAAAAAATATGAAGAAAATGCCGGTAATAACCGTCATGAAATTTTAAATCTGTCTAAATTATATTTCCTATTAATCTAAAACATCCGTAATATAAATAACGTAAAAATTCAAATCCAATAACGCTTAAATCTGTTAAATCTAACCCACACCTATCCGAAAGTATCTAATTACAAGCCAAGACAAAACACAATAATTTAAAATATATATCGTGCGTTCAAAAAAACAGCCCCAGAGTTGACCATAAAATTTTTACGTCGTAACTTAACCGCACCGTTCTGAATTGCCAAATGTTAGTGTCATCTAATAAAAACGATAAGACGGAATTGTATTTATTCATGACAGGAAGATTATAACCTAGCAATTTTCTAAAGCCGTCTGTAACGGTAATTTAAGAATTCATATTAGTAAAGTTACGTAGAAATCATGGTTCACTAGAGGCGGTTTTTTTTTAACGCACGATATATACTTTAGGCCTACTAAAATTCAGTCTACTTCCATATGTTGAAAGAACAATATGCCAATTTTAAATTTTAAATAAAATATTTGAAACTGTTAAAAATATAAAAAAGGAGAATACAAATTGTAAGTACCATAACTATATATAAATTTAAATTTTAAGAAAAATATTAGTTATATTATTATTAGTAGAGTGGACCAATTCCGAGCGAAAGCAGAGGCGTGACTAACGAATTGGTTCCTGCATGCGAAACATATATATATTAATATCTAGAGATATACTATCACGAACGGTGCTGTTATTATGTTATTAAGTAATATAATAAGTTATTATATTACTTAATACTACATATTTGTATTATATTTTGTTTATTTTAGTTCCAATTTACAGTCGTGTATTGTGTATTGTGCATTCTATAGAACAGGAAAGTGTTTTATATTTATATGAATATGAATATCACCTATATTTCTCTCAACACTGCTTTATAGAAATTATGTGGCAACAAATTTTTGCTGTTCCCTAGTTTTGATTTATTATAATTCCTACCTTTATCCGTCGTCTAAAGGGAACAGCAAAAATTTGTTGACACATAATTTCTATAAAGCAGTGTTGAGAGAAATATAGTTGATATTCATATAAATATAAAACACTTTCCTGTTCTATAGAATGCACAATACGCAATACACGACTGTAAATTGGAACTAAAATAAACAAAATATAATACAAATATGTAGTATTAAGTAATATAAAAACTTATTATATTAGTTAATAACATAATAACAGCCACCGTTAGTGATAGTATATCTCTAGATATTAATAATGTTTCGCATGCGGGAACCAATTCGTTAGTCACGCCTCTGCTTTTGCTCCGAATTGGTCCACTCTAATTATTAGTTTAAATTTACCTTTGCCGAAAAACATCTGGTATTGCAATCAAATTTATTCTGATGGAGACAAAATAAAAGTCGAAAAATGAGCATTTTTATTTAATGAATAGCCATCAAGCCGAATTCCAGGAAATAATTAACCATTTATATACACGGATTTTTAGTTATTATTATGCATATTACATAAATCGCCTCAGCCTCAGAGTTGGCCATGAAATTTTTAGGTATGTCGTAACTTAACCGCACCGTTCTGAATTGTCAAATGCTAATGTCATTAGTGTCATCGATAACAAGGAATTTTATTTATTCATGACAGTAAAATAAATAACCTAGCAATTAACCTTACAATTTTCTAACCTTGCAATTTTCTAAAACCATCTGTCTTTTAGATGTAACTGTCACTTAAGAAATTCATGTTAGTAAAGTTACGACATGCTTTTTGATTTTACTTGAAAATCATGATCATGACTCACTAAAGGCAGTTTTTTTCTAAACGCACGACATAATGAACTCAAATTAAAGTTAGTGTGGAAATTAGTATTGCAGATTCCGAAACTGTAGAATTTTAACTTAAACATTTAGAAAACCAAGAACGATCAACTTGTCAAAACAGCAAAACGCGATTTTAAGAGTAGAACTAGAAATTAGAATTATATTCATTTCAATCAAGATAATTTTTTCTTACTTATCAGTAGAGCAGCCCAATTTCCGTTAGCGCCATGTGCGCCGATGTGAGGATGATTGTATTGCATCAGTACTAATAAAAAGCATTCAGTATGTGTTTGGTACTTGCTTAGACTGCATGTAAGTGTAAGCATACGTAATAAAATGTCGTCGACACATAAATCGAGAAGACGACCGTTGTCAGACAAAGTGAATAAGTTTATTATGGATTTCCCGGACTTAATATACGATGGCTCAAAAATTAAATGTTTAGTGTGCAATACAAATCTAATGTGTTGGTCAAAAACACATTGTAAAGAACACGTAAGCAGTTCGAAGCACAATAATAACAAAATTAATCGACAACAGTTTATACATGAACTATGTGTAACTATGATTGTGTACACTGCCATTCACCTTGTTAAGTAATGATTCATTTATTTCATTTTGGAATAAATACGCAAATCAAACATTACCGAGCACGACAACGTTACGAAGGAATTTACCATCGGTGCGTAAACAGGTTGAAAATAAATTCAAAGCCGAACTGAAAAATAAAGAACTGTGGTTATGTGTGGACGAAACAACTGACAGCAAAAAACAATCTGTAGTTAATGTGATGGCGCCTAATATAGAACCACATCAACCAACGTCTTCAATTTTATTAGCATCCAGACGACTAGAACAATGTAATGCCGAAACAATTTCAGAGGTGCTATTAGATACTTTGGAAAAACTTTCGAAAGACCAAGTATTAATGTTTATGACCGATGGTGCCGCAACCATGTGTTCTGTAGGCCGGTCTCTTAGAAAATATTGTCCTAACTTGTTACATATTACTTGTAAACTCCATGCTCTACACCTTGTGGCAGAACAGGTTCGTAGATGTTATCCAGAGGTAGATGTTTCAAAGGCAGTATTCCTGAAATCTCCAAAACGTATTCGGAAATTTCGCGAATTGTGTCCCCATACCCCTGAGCCACCACAGCCGATTCTGACACGTTGTGGTACGTAACATGGTTACGGGCGGGGTTTTACTATCATGAACATTTTGAAAAAATTAAGGACTTGTTTTATGCTATCAAAACAAGCCAGAAAAAATTTCAAGATGCCCAGATTAAAATGGATTTACAAAGTATTCGTGAGAATCACTTGGGACTAGAAGAAGCAATAACAAAATTAGAAAATTCGTCGCTGTCATTACAGGAATCACTGCAAATCGTTAAAGATGTTCACGCACAACTGTGTGCTGTAGAAGACACAAAAAGTGAAAGTGTTCTAATTAAATTTGAAAGTGTTTTAGACAGAAATGCAGATTTTGACACCTTAACACGTATTTGTGAGGGCACGTCTACAGTTGCGTTAAGTGTTTTTTTTAATCCTCTGTCGTGCACACATTCACTGATTTCATACATTTTCCATTTTATTTATAGGTACATACAACGCTGCTATAATATGTACTATTCTTATTTTTTGTGTGTTTATGCATATTACTTTAATAGCAGAAAACCAAATGTATATTTAATTATTTCTGATAGAATAAATGTCTCTACTTCTATACTTATATCGGTAACAAGCTCATGTTGCGTCCCTGTTCTATCGCATATTCTAATATATTACGAATTACACTACCATACCAGTGGAAATTGGTCTGCTCTACTTATCAGTCTCTTTGCCTAAATTTAAAAAATTCGATAGATTTTTGTGACGTAGGGAAAAGTAAGGATTCTTTTAAGTGTTGGCGAGAATATTGGAGCTAAAGTTTTTGGCAACACTGATTTTTACACACAAAATGTATTTATTGGTTTTGGCATCTTCTGTACATATAAGATGTTTTTTGGTTACGTTGTTTAGATTATCACCAAACACCTATACCAATATCTACTGTAAGAACGACATTAATTATTACTAGACTAGATAGAGCAGTTTTGCAGTGTTTAAAGCACTATAGGATCATGGGATGGAATCTGGAGGTATATTGGCATACCCGGAACAGCTAAAAGTACAGAGTGGGACAAAGAATCATTCCTACGTCCAGAAGAGCAAGGGAACCAAGGAACAGGTGGCAGAAGGGTGGGGATAGACTTAAGTGACACAGCAGTTCGGGAAATTTCGGTCTGTAAGCCTGTCAGTCGCAAATATGGTGTGGTCGATGGAGGAACGCGCTTTTGCCATCGAAACGTACTTTTGGCGAAGCAGATCTATCGTTGCAGTGCAGCATGCGATACGTACTCGCTTCCAAATCCCTCCTCGAGATACAGTTCCCGATCGGAAATCGATCCTGTTGTGGGTGGAAAACTTCCGTAGATGTGGGAATGTTATGAAAACGAGAATTAGCTCACAGAGGACCAGTCGAACAACGGAAAACATAGAGCGGATGAGACAGTCGGTTCTACGGTCTCCTATGCGCTCTGCTCATAAGTACAACCTATCTAGTCGTACTGGTCGTTGAATTCTTCAATCTGAACTTCATTTCCATCCTTACAATATGGTCATTACTCAAGAACTGTCACAACAGGATAGGAATAATCAAATACAGGCATGTGAAAATTTGATAGAAATCTGCTTGACGACGCAGTGATTTTTGTCAACGACGAGGCGCATTTCTATATTTTTGGTAGCGTTAATATACAAAACATACGTTTTTGGGGTGATGTGAACTTTAGGCAAATTCAACAGAGGCTCTTACATAGTGACAAGGTAATAGTTTGGTGCGCTGTCAGCATCGCCGGACCCTACTTTTTCGAGGAACATGATTGTGTGGTTATCGCTGAAGGGTATGTACGCAAGATACAAGATTTTATCACTACATCTTGAACATTTGAATATCGGACGTACCTGGTATACAGGATGGGGCCACGGCTCACACAGCCCGCATGGAAATGTTCCCCGGCCGTTTAATCTCCAGGTTCGGTGACATTTCATGGTCCGCGCGCTCGCCAGATTTAACTCCGTGCGACTATTTCTTAAAGATCTACCCCAAAGATAAGGTGTTCGAACATCACCCTTATAACCTACAAGCTTTAAAAGACGCAAAACGCCTGAAAATAGGCCACATACCACGAGACATGCTTCAGAGAGTGATGCGAAACTTCAATATCCGGTTGCAACAGTCTGATTGTATTGATAAGAAATACCATTATTTGTAGGATATTTTGTGAAATAAACTTCCAATGTTGAATTTTTTAAACAAAAAAATAAATTTGTTCAACTTTTTCTAGTTTCTTTTTTATTCACCTTCAAAGTTTGAGATGATTCTCTGCCCACGCTTTACTTACTTGGAAAGCACTATTATTATTTCAAATGTCATTTAATATATTGATATAACATCTAGATTAATATTTGATTTATTTATTTCATATGGCACATTGAATACAACATTAAAAAACATGTGTATATAGGTGGCTGTTCCATAAGTCGCGTGGTGGGTAGCTATTGCCAGGGAGTATCTCGGTAGTTTGCCTCTGCTGCTAAGTCCCGTTCCGTCAGAACAATGGGTCTCTTGTAGTAGGGCGATGTCCACGGAATGATCATTCAAGAGCCTCAGTAAATATTCAGATTTAGATCTGCTCATGCCTTTAACGTTCAGTTGTAAAATCTTCAAGACGTTTTCGACGTCCCTTGTCGATGGGTTCTGAAGAGAATTATTTGCTAGAATTTCGCTGTTCATGCTGTTTCCTTCTTCGCTAGGAAATCCTTGCTAGGTCTAGCAGCCTAATAGTGTAGACTATTCAGCCGTGACAAGTCACGTTTCCAGGGTACACCACGACGAGGAGGCAGTCTACATTGTACCCCAGGTTAATATTTATTAAACTTAATTCAATCAATTATTGTCCAATTATTGAGCGATTATGTAAATATCTGCATAAAACTATTAAGATTTAATTTATTTACGCCAATCTAGTCCATTTTGATATCATTTGTTCAATAGAAAAATTCATCTAGTTGTGTTCCATATACTTTGAACATTTTGAAATATGTCTTAAATTGTACTTACCTAGGTACTTAACATTCAAAGTCATTTACGTTATTACATTTTCATGCATGAATACAAATAACAAATAGTAATAGGTATTTTATCATCTCAAAATTACAATAAAGTAAAAACAACATTTACTACATTTATTGTAATGTTGTCCTTGGTTAATTCATCGTAAAATTACCCATGTGTTCAAAATTGATAACTATGACTGACACTATACTTCATTTACGTTAAGAAATATAGAGTAGTGTTTTCTGGCATTTGATTGGATAAAATGGATTAATGTTGGATAAAAACAAATAGTTATCAACCTTATTAAAATTAATAAAATACTGGTAATTTACCTAAACTAGGTATGTTTACCTAAACTAGGTATGTATGTTACTACAATTGACTATTTTTCTGAGCAAAACTTTTGAATTTTCTCCTAAATAAACGATTATTTCTCCTGTGAATATTATAATCCCCCTCCTTGAGTATAAGAGTATAGTCAAATGCCACTTGAACTTATAATAGTCAAATGAGAAAAGAAAACGCCTAGGTAACTACCTACAAAAGGTGCAAGTAATAAAGTCCACGAAAAACTGGCTTGTTAAGAACTTGCTCAATACAAACACCCTCCTAGGACTTACCTTGCGTGGGTGGTTTGAACTTAAAGTGACAAAGCAGCCACCCAATGCCAGCGACGTAAAGCTCAGTGAAATGGTCTTGTGATTCTTAACGAAACCTGATTAAATTAAAAAAACGATTTATGAGCTGCTTGTCGTCGAGATTATACGACACGCGGAGTTCGTATTCGTGCTAACGAACCCGCTATAAAAGTCTTAAGTAGTTGCGAAAAAAAAGAAATCAAGAGGTAATAACAAATAGGTAAAAGAAAATGTTCCACATTAAAGGTAGCTAGACACATTTATTAGAAAGATGTAGTGAAACTGAACAATTCTCCAGCTATATAAACACAAGGGAAAATGTAAAGGTGTACCTCAAAATTAATAACGGATGAGGCCTTGTATATAGTTACTAAATTAATTAATACCAAGTTTAAATGAATTCTTTAAATAAAGGGTCTACCAATTGTGAACTTTATTTTTTAATAAATAAATAAATAAATAAAGAACTTAATGTGTAAGATACAATGCTAATTTTTGTATATTCAGGCTGTTTCGCGAGTCGACCGACAAATTTATACCATATACTCTGGCGGTCATTACGATCAAAAAGTGTTATAGATATGACCTATAGGTGAATTCCTCTTTGTTTCGTAGATATAAATGGAATTTAAATTTTAAAAAATGGGAAAGGAAATTTTATTCATAAATTGATAGATAATTAATACAAAATTACAGTCACTGTTCAAAACAAGAACCGCCATTTTTTAAACAAGCAGCTATTCTTCGTGTCATAGAATGTTGCCAGTTAATTGATGCCAATTCATTCTTTCGGGAATCAGTAGCTTCAACTGTACGGTCAGTCAACTCTTCGCGTGTATCAGGTTTACCATTACTATACACACGAGATTTTAGGCATCCCCACAAACAAAATTTAAAGACGACAAATCAGGTGACTGAGGTGGCCAATGTACAGAACCACCTCGTCCTATCCACCTTTCCGGAAAGTTTTCATTAATAAACACCGTCACTTGTCTCACAAAATGTAGTGGTGCCCCATCTTGCTGAAACCACATGCTATAACGAGCTTCCAAAGGAATATCTTCCAAGGAATTCGGCAATTCTTCTTCCAAAAAGTGAAGGTAAGTTTCTGCATTAAGACGTTATTCAATCAAATGAGGCCCAATTAGATGATTATTTAACAAGCCACACTACACGTTGACGGAAAAACGATGTTCATGGTTAACTACGATTGTTTCGTATGAGTTTTGATCCGCCCAGATATGAGAATTACGTGTGTCGTTTATACCATTCCTTGTTAATTGGGCCTCATCCGTATAAAGTATGTGTGGAATAACCTCCAAATTATTTTGTAACCACTGGCAATACCGTACTCGATTTTCTAAATCTAGAGGAAGTAAATGCTGGAATTTTTGTAAACGATAGAGATAAAGCCCAATAAGGTGCAGAATTCTCCATACGTTGGTTTGAGGAATTCCCGTTGTATGAGATAGTCTACGAATACTGGTAGAAGGACTTCGTTCAACTTCATTTTAAACTACTTCAGGGTTTCCAAATCCATCTTTTTCGACACAACGATTTGGGAAAGATCCTGTCTCTCTTAAACAGCGAAAAACGTTTGAAAATTTTATATGGTGAGGAACAATGCGATCTGGGTATCGCCTGATGTACTCCGCAACTGCAGCACATCCACTTCCATTTCAAAACCATATAAGAAAACCATATCAGCATATTCTGCATTAGTAAAACGCGGCATAATTACTTAAATCAATATTACAGCACAAAAGTCATTAATTTGTCAATCATACGTTCTTACTAAATTAGTGGAATTCATAGGTCATATAACATTTTTTGATCGTAATGACTGCCAGAGTATATGGTATAAATTTGTCGGTCGAGTCGCGGAACACCTGTACATAAACTTAGAGTGTGCCATTTTTATTCGAAATAGGACATCATGTAAATTTCCACCTCTTCCTCGTGTGCAGGCATGCAATCGCTGAATCCAATTTTCAATTATTTTTTCCAATGAATTGGGCTGAATTTGACGAATTTTCCGTTCGATGTTTGTTTTCCAAGTGGTCAATCGTTTAAGGTGTGTTGTAATAAACCAATAATTTCACATAACCCCATAGGAAAAAATACATAGGAGTTAAATCACACGAACGAACTGGCCAATTGAAAGATCCATTTCGTGAGATGATTGAACCACCGAACTTTTCTTCCAATAAGGTGATTGTTTCATTTGACGTGTGGGACGTGGCACCATTATGTTAAAACCACAACTCTTCCACATCCAGTTGTTCCAATTCCAGACACAAAAAGTTTCGTATCATTGCTCCATATCTCTCTCCATTCACTGTGACAGCATTTCCTTCCTCATTTTGAAAAAAAATATGGTCTAATAATGCCTCGACACCACAAGCTGCACCAAACAGTCACTTTCTGTGGGTAAAGACATTTATTTTTAATCACTTGTGGATTTTCGGCTGCCCAATAACGCATATTTTGCTTATTAACGAACCCATCCATCCAAACATGAGCTAGTCACTAAACATTATTTTCTGTAAGGATGTAGTCTCGAATTTTTTCGAAAATACGTCACGTTGTTATTGCAGAAAGCCCCAATTCCCGATAACGACGCAACACCGACAAATTTTGGGCAACACTGCCTTCCACAGCAGCGATATTTTAATTGCTACGGCCGATGCTTACACGAAGGCGTGGCTTTTGGTTGAGCAAAGTAAAGTTCCTATCGAAACGATTGATAATTGCACGAATCGCTTGTTGACTAGGCCTATTATGACGGCCAAAAATATGGCGTAATGCTCTGTACGTAGTTGGAACTGATTCCGCATTTTTGTAATAAATTTTTACAATTTCCAAACGTTGTTGAAGCGTATATTTCGTCATGATTAAAAGGTTAACTTTACTACCTAAAATGTACACTGACAGATGTCAATCATATTTACAAAATGAAGGCAATCTACTTTGAAAAATCTCATGTTCCGATTGGTAGACACATTACAATAGAAAACAAGTGCAAAATCCTAGCATCCAAAATTGTTGAATGTTTGTGTATATACCTACAGATTTTCGATATAAGTATAAAACATCAAACAAATAAAAAAGGTACAAAAGAGTTACAAGAAATGGAGTACGTGTACATAAGATCCTATGTAAATCGTTCACAAAATAATTTCTTTCCTTAATTACATAAACTTAATAATACATATGTGGTAACGCAAAGAAATTATAGTAAAAACAAATGATTTGCATTCTCTTTTGCTTAATTTCATAAACTTCTAAAACAAATGAATTGTACAAATTTCTATTTACGTGAAAAGTCCTCAATAATATTTGAGATAAATTAATCTGATAATTTAAAGGTAAAGTGAACTAATTTAATAAAAATTTATTTATATTTTATATATGTATTTTATATATATTTAGTTAGATATACATAAAAAATTACGGCCGACAAAGCTAAAAAAAGTAAGTAAAAAAAGGACTGACTTGGCAGATTGAAATATTATGTTTAAAAATCGGATCCTTCAGCTTCTAAAGTTGAGATTCAACAATTTCTTCTAAGGCTGGCAGTCAGAGTATCTCTGATAAAAGTGATAAATATCAAAGACGACTTACTTTCATGGGTAATGACGCTCCATCCCATAACACCAGTAACTTTGTGAAGAGACCTTTCGATAATATAGCGAAGATGGCGCCTTTTTCACAGTTCCATCTAACCAATTGAAGGCTGTCATGCATCCTCAAACAATCTAGATTCGTTACTGAAGATAGTCAACGCCACACAATATCCCATTGAAACCTTTCATGTACCGACTTGAACGTTATTTTCAGTGTGCAGCAATACGTTGTAACATAAGATATAGCCGGTAAGATTTAAATTAATAGTCTGCGTTGAACTATTTGAAAGATTACTAATCGGTCTTCATCGTCAAGTTATAGATAAAATCGATAACAATGAAGAAAACTGTTTGCAAATATTTTAGGAGGTAGATATTAGTGGAAATCACTATAAAGCAGCTACTTGATTGATGTAGATGAACAATATGTAATTAGAGAAAGAACAGACCACCAAACACATGTCAGGATTTATTGTTGGCTCCCACATGTACCTTATTTAGTAAAGCAAAACGCTGTTGATGGGTTAGGTTAGTGTATTATATAGTTATATATACAGTTTTTATACAAGTAAAAAATTCATCTAACAAAATTAACCATTAACTTTTTAAATTGTATCTGTAGTAGTATATTATGTAAACGTAATTTTAGTCACAAGTTTTATTAATCACGAGTGAAGCGAGTGTTTAATAAAATGAATTGACCAAATTGACTAACAAGTTTATAAAACGAATTGCATATTATACTTTTTCTATGACCGCAAATACGTAAATAAAAAATTTGGAAATTAGTTTATTGTTTTATCAATAAACATGAAAGCAGTACAAAATTATTAAATTATTGTTCTATTATACTTATTATACCGTACGGAAATGTGGTGGAAGAACGGCGGAGAGGTAAACGATACCCCTCCAATACACCAGGCGTGTCTGTGTTGAAATACGACTATATACGCAATACGTATGTGTACGAGGGTGGTTTGATGGGAGAGTGACTTTTCATAAGTTGGCACCACTGTCGCAATAATGACTGTATTGCTAACTTCAGCTATCTTTTAGACGTCTACTGTCAAAATTTCATGCAGATCTGTCAGTTAGTTTACATTTGGCGGACGTTTAAAGTAAACAAGTTATTATATTATTTAAAAATGGATAAAAAGGAATTTCGTGTGTTAATAAAACATTACTTTTTACGCGGAAAGAACATTAAAAGACACTGAAGAAAAGTTACATTAGTATTATGGTAAATCTGCTCCTTCGCATGGAATGATTTGCAAGTGGTTTGCTGCCTTTAAAACTGGTCATATGACCACGGATGATGCTGAACGTCCTGGGCCTTCAGAAACCGTAACTACTGAAGAAATGATAGCTAAGGTCCGTGCTATTGTAAAAAATGACCACCGGGTGAAAGTGCGCGAGGTAGCTAATGCTGTAAACATTTCAACCGAACGGGTCCACAATATTCGACACGAACATTTACATTTAAAAAAATTAACCGCAAGGTGGGTGCCGCGTTTG
Organism: Melolontha melolontha; assembly: GCA_935421215.2. Lineage (NCBI taxonomy): Eukaryota > Metazoa > Arthropoda > Insecta > Coleoptera > Scarabaeidae > Melolontha > Melolontha melolontha. The sequence continues at coordinate 156,737,101 of OW285237.1, read as the reverse complement.
CTAACTGCAGAGCAAATGCGCACTCGTGCATCAATTTCCAGTGACTGTTTACTTTTGTTAAAACGTAATTCAACAGAATTTTTTCGTCGGCATGTCACCGTAGATGAAACCTGGATACATCACTATACGCAAGAGGCCAAAATATAATCAAAACAATGGACTTCTCCCGAAGAACGTGCTCCAAAAAAGGCAAAAACGGTTTTTTCAGCCAATAAGGTTATGGCTACCATTTTTTGGAATTGCCAAGGCGTAATTTTTATTGATTACTTACAGAAGGGAAGCACAATAACTGGCCAATATTATGCTAATTTACTGATGCTTTTCGATACGGAACTAAAGAAAAAACGACCTCGTTTATTTAAAAAGAAAATGTTGTTCCATCAAGATAACGCACCCTCTCATTCGTCCGCGATTGCATCCGCTAAATTCAAAGAATTGGGTTACGAATTGCTGCCGCATCCACCATATTCACCAGATCTGGCTCCGTCGGACTTCTTCTTGTTCCCAAATTTGAAAAAATGGCTTGGTGGAAAAAGATTCGGCACAAATGAGGATGTGGTAGCCGAAACGAATGCATATTTTGACGAGTTTCCAAAAGATTACTTTTTTGGTGGTTTAAAAAAATTGGAAAGCCGCTGGATTAAGTGTGTGGAATTGCAAGGGAACTATGTTGAAAAATAAAATATATTTTTACCCCTAAACAACTTTTTCATTGAAAAGTCACTCTCCCATCAACTAACCCTCGTATACCACACCTACTCATCCACTCAAATGCTACACTATACATTGAATGAACATATCGAGGAATTTAAGTTGACGGGGACGCATCTTGCGCAGCAGTGTCGTTCAGTCATCACATTTCTACACAGTATATATTAATGGCCACATTAGAAACATTTTGGCAACTGCTAAACAAAGTCGTTTTTTTTTTGAATTTTTCCATCAAACTGATTTACTTCATTTACTTTATTTGAACTGAAGCTCATCCTTGATCCACTTTCATTTTTATCAAAGCAATATCAATATTTTCAGCATTCTTTTGCATAGCAGTATTTTGTATAGTATACATGATTTTAGTAGCTGTTTCGATTTTATTGTTTAACGAGTGGTCAATATAACTCTTTGCAACAGCTGTTGATCGCCATCTTCCATGACGCTTTAAAGCTGTGATGTCCCCACCTGAGTCTACCAAAATCGTCGCTGAGGACCTTCTTAGGCAATGGCCAGTGTAAGCAGCAGGGTCAGGCAATTTTAAAAATCTTGCTATTACCCTAGAGAGCCTGCCAAATTTATTAATTCCAATGGGCTGCTTTGTACATTTTTCTCGCTGGTAGTTTAAGAAATATCGGGTATTATTTGTAGGTTTGGCGGTCGAAGTTTTATGTATTCCTTGCAGATATAGTAGAAATTACTTCCAATAACAAACTGACGGTCCGTTTTTGTTTTCGTATCATGAATGTGAACTAAAAGGGCAGTGTTGAGGTCTTCAATATGACTTGTTTGAGTTTTCATTAATTCTTCCCGCCGACAAGCTCCCATTAACCCAAAAATTAATCCCACATAAGATATTTATAATTCTTATATTTAATTTGGTTTTATACTTTACCTTTGTAAATAGGTCTGGAGCAGATGATAATAATTCTCTAATTTGCTGGGGTGTCAATATTTTCGACATTTTGGGTCTGTAACAGTCTGATTTACGGTTCAGAAACGCACACAATTTGGGGTACTTGCTTATATCAACATTGTTTTTTAGATTAATTGTCATACGCAGCATTGAATAAATCGTCCACAAAGAGGACACTTTCATCGTTTTCGAAAGATTTTGGAAATAAGCAAGTAACACATTTTCAGATAATGAATTTGTTTGGCTTTCTTGACGCCAGTCTTGGAAAAGTTTATAACGGATAGGTATCCGTTTAATACTGAAGCTGGCAGTGTGTGTCAAATTTTGGTTAAGTTAGCACTATTGTACTTGATTTCGACCGCAACAATTTACATTAGCGTCCTATACGGTAATCACTTTGACGTAAATATAAAAATTGATAAAATCAAACACAATACCCTTACTTTTCGAAATGTTTGTTCCCAAAATTTACTAATTACAATTATTTAAGAAAATGTTATAGATTGTACCACGTTCTAAACAAAAAAAAATGTGATCAATAAAAGCTAACGGAAAACAGGCATTTACGACTATGGCAAGAGATGTTAAACATCAATTGATAATAACTATAATTTTCAGTATGGCAAATACACAGCATAGAAACTTCCAAAATTTGACAGAAGTCAGCGTCAGCATATACCTTCAGTATTGAACGGACACTCGATATGCACGTTCGTGCTGACTTTTTGATTTCTTCGGCACCAAACTAGTAGTTACCGATGCCGCTGCTTAAGTAATTTAGGGTGGAGTACTAATGAAAACATCTTTTTCACTTCCACTTTCGTTTTTTCCACAAAATACAAAATTACTTCTCTTGTCACACCGTGTCGAGTTATTTTGACAGATTAATGACAAGGGATACGGATAACTAATTTGATATTTTGCAATTAAAAAATCATAATGTAACTTCAGACCATAATTAAAGCGCCCGTTGCGAAGTTCACCCCAGACTAAAACGCGCGAAGCCACAGCTTCTTGCGGTGTATTTAAAAGATCACTTAGCGTCGTCGAAACACGATAAGTGGTATTTTAAAGATGGGAGTAGAAAAAATACGTATGACAATTTCGTTTCATCGACTTTGCTTATTAGTTGGTTACTCCACACTTCAATGGTATTTTATTTAGTGAATTATGTATGCAGTTAATATAATAAGTAGAGCTTACTTATCTACTTTATCAAATTGCATTATTTAAATATTCACATTAATTGATATTTTTGTTTATTTCAAAATAAAAAGTTTTTCGTCACACCTACTGCGTAAGTAAACAATTATGACACCTTTTTTTGAAACGTAAGTGACACTTTACATACCGTATTGACAGTTGCTATGGTAGCGGGCTGTAATATTTATTACGACCCTAGGGAAATAATAGCAATATTAGAAAATTTATGACAAATTTATTTCAAACATGATTAATTAACATAACTAGGAAAAATAGAATCTTGTACAAAAACTTATGATTTTGTAATATTAAATGTAAACGAACAATTAGCTATCTGAACAATAGAGTCTTCTTTCTTACTAGGCAAGTTTATATTTTCAATAATGTCAACATTATTAATGGTTGGATTCCTAATGGAATCATCAACTTTCTTCTCATTTTTCTGTATCACAGTTGAGCAAACAGCCTCTGTAATATTTTGTTTATATAAAATTCGGTCAGCTATCTGTACTTTATTTATCATTGAATCAGAAACATAGCTTTCTGCCACGGTAGAAGATTTCTATCCGCCGTCTTTTCAGACCAAGAACATCAATTCCTGAATTGGCAATAATGTTGCTGAGGTCCTTCGAAAGGAATGTCCAGTGTAGGTAGTGGGGTTCTCCAACGCCAAGTATTTTGCTATTTGGCTAGGAATTTTTGGGAGAGTGTTTTTTCCTACAGGCTGATTTCGACATTTACCAAAACTGTACTTTAAGAAAAATCTATCATTGGTAATATTTTCTAATCTCAGACCAATGTATTTTTTAATAATTAGCATAAAATTAATTGGATATTCTTCCTTCGCAATAATTGTAAAAGAACGTTTTAATCCATTTTTAGTATCCGGTATTTTAATTATTATTACATCATTTTTATTTTCCACATCTTGAATTTTCATTTTAACTAGTTCATCTTTCTTACAAGCCCCAGCAATTCCCATAATCATAACAACCTGCAAAAAATTAGTATAGAATGAACACGAATTAAAAAGAATCATTCTGTAAACTTACCTTCATCAACAAATATGTATCGTCGGAAGCTTCAATAAGAAATTTATTAATTTCCTCTCTTGTAAAGATACTAGACCTTTTAGTCTTAAAACCATCATTTTTACGCTTCAAAAATCCTTTCAATTTAGGATATTTTGAAATATCTTCCTTTTCGTTAATAAATATGGTAGTTTTTAACATGGAGTATTCACACCATAAACTGTTTGGTGATTTTAACTTCATAGATCTATCACGAAAATATGCCAGCATTACACTTTCTGAAATACTCTCCACATACCTCTGGTGACACCAATCTTTGAACATTTTATAGGTTTCATTGTATCTGTTTTTAGATTTCTCCGGCAAAATCTCAGTACAAGCTATAATAGCATCCATCTCTATTTGATTCATGTTTATAAATTTTATTTAGAAAGAAAAACTTTTGAAAATCTATTGCATATACTTTAACATTTATCAAAAATATAAATTTATATCGACACAAACATGGTTACCATAGATACGACAAATATTCCTGACTTGAAGTTACTAATGTGAGTAATGTGTATACATATAGTAAAAGTAAAGTGGAAAATCATTCAAATTCGTCTACTTAAAAAAACGTAGGTATGACGAAAAATCTCATATGCACCACGGTTCGTACAGTACACTTTCATGGTCTCGAATACATGCAAACCTCGACCCTACGGGTCTCGGTTTGCAATCGTATTCTCGACGATAAAACTGTACTTACGAACCTAGGTACATAAATAACTATTAAAGCTATAAAAATAACAAATATTTTATTTTCTATAGGTACTTAATATTTAACATACCAAATAAAAATAATATAATAGTAAATATAATTTACAGATGATATTGCACATGTAATAAATACTTGTATTTCATGGAGTATTTTCAGATTCATCTGCCTTTTCAATTACAGTGTTATTCAAATCATCACTCATTACTTCCATATCACTGTCTTCAAAAACAGGTTCTTGTTTACAATTATATGTTAGATCAAGATTGCTAAATAGATCTCTAATTGGAATGATTTTTGTAGCATTATTTATAATGACATCACCTTTGCCATTATTATCTCCAGTTGCTTCATGAATATCAATATCAGCAATACTAAAAAAATATAAATAATTAATTGATTTGTATATATTCGAACACAATTTTACCTTGTTAAAATATCAAAGGTACCTATTCTTTGTGTTGTACCATAATCTTTATCTGTTTCTATACAAATTCCATATTCTTTGCAATATTGGAAATTTGATTTTTGTATTGAAGTAAGGCAATTATCATAAATTTTAATTCCGAAATCAACATTATGGATTTTAGAATCTTTAATAGTTATTTCTGATCCAGAATTTCCAACAATAGCCGTAGCAAAATTGCTTATATCAGAATCTGTAATTTCTAACTTACTTCCATTCAACACTATAATTGCTTGATGAGTGGAAGACTTTCCATCACCAATTAATTTACAGTTTTTTAATGTTAATTTTCCTCTTCGGACAAGAATTCCACATTGAGCTAAATCTGCATTTAAAGTTATGTTTTCTATAACTACATCCCCATTAATATCAAAAGTTAATTCTTCACTTTGTGATACGAGAATTGTTTCATCTGCTTTATAAATTCCTTTAACTGTACCTCCATAATCTAGTTTTGCTACAGTTCGTAAATCATATTTGGACTTATTTAATACGACAACATCAGAAAACCCTATATCTTCTAAAGTAGATGATAAGTTTGTTGAAGCTTTGAATACTTCATTTGGATAATATTGTTCAACTTGCTTCAGAAAAGTTATATATTCATTCACTCGACTTGGCTCAAACATTAACCAATATTTTGGGCCTGATTCTTCTTTTTCAGAAAATACACCTTTTTGTTGCTTTAAAAATACATTTCTTAAAACAGGATTTTCCAATATTTCTATTTCACCCTTAATTTGCTTAATACGAACATGTATACCCAACAATATTCTTAGCTTCTCATTTTCATTTATTTCATCATCATCATCATTGCCTATTTCCAATTCTAACTGTTTTCTTTTTGTTTGCAGACGTCGAGATTCAATAAGTAACCCTTGAATATGTTCAGAAAGTGGACGTGAAATTGCACCATTTCTTAAGTCATAATATAAATGTAGTCGCAATTCCAAATGTTGGCTGATCCAATCTGATGTATCATCGTCATCATAATCCCATGGCATTATTAGATGATTGTAAAAAAACCTCAACATATCCAATACATTTGCAGTGGCTTCTATATTTAGCACTATAGTCTTGTCTTGATCTTTTGTAGGCCATAACTGAATTAACGGCACGATATGTTCTCCTGGCAAAGATATGTTATCATCTTGCACTGCTAAAACTTTGATGACAGCATCTAACTCTTCATAATTTATATTTTCTACATAAGCTAGTACTATTGTTGGGAAAGGAATTTTATACAATTCGCATGTTAATCGAGGTATTTTCCAAATTGCTTGCCAACCGCTTGGATCAAGAGTTAATTCTGTAAAAAAGGTCCATTCATTTTTTATTTTAGATACTGGCAATATATTCTGTACTGAAAAAAACTCCTGGAACTCTTGCAATCTATCTTTCAAGCTTTTATTAAACGCTATCACTTGGTCCATATTCACCTTTAAATATGTTGGGTGCAATTTTAAGCAATAATGCTGCAATGCTGAAAATTTCTTTAAAGAAGTTGGTTTGTTTAACAAGTTTTAACCATTCAACTGCCTTTTTTTTAACTTTAAAATTTAGATGACATGAAGATGGCGCTGAAGTAGGAATATTTTATTTTTAAAACGAAAATAATTTATTTAAAAATTAAAATAAAAGTTGTGGAATAGTAAACAAGATTATAGATTTAACATTTTTTATAAATGATTTGCTTTTTAGGGTGGTGTTAGATTTTTATATTTTCCTTTTTGTACTTTTTTATCATCAATTTTACAAGCTATTATAGTACTTTTTCAGATTGTTGATAATAAAATGATAACAAAATTAACTTGTTTTTAATTTAGATTAGAAATAAGAGCAAACTCTCATATACCTACCTATCTTCTTCCTATTCATTTCAAATGCAAGGTTCCTCAATTTCAATTGAACTGTGAAAACTAAAGAAATAAAAATTACAGCATAAAAAATAAAAGCATATATGTATTTATCATTCTGCATGAAACAATTATTTCAGTCTCATTTGTAATTATAATAAGTGTATTAAATATTAGGCTTTTCCTATTGGGAAAACCATATAGGCATGGCAACAAGATCAAAAAATTAAAGTACTAACAAATGCTGATGTGATGCTTATAATATTTTAAAAAGTTGTAAAAGTCATTAGTACATGACTAGCAATGCAACACAAGAGCTTACTTGCATCAGAAATATACATATTAAGGTAACATATTAATATTAACAGATAAATATAAGAAAATTTATGCTATTAAATAAATGAGTAATTATCACTTACAAAAAACACTTACACCCTTATGTTATCCACTGAGAACTTTCACAATAAGTATCAGAACATAAAATAACATACGATATAAAAAGTAAAAATAAAATGTTAGTCGTTTATTACAGAAATATTTTATTCACACTTTTCTTTTTCTTTATCTTCAATTGCTCTTTGCCTTTTTAACTTTTCCCTAAGTTGTGCCACTTTAATATTTTTCATCAACTGTGTTGATTGCCAAAGCCAGCTTCCCTAAAAGTAGCATATATGAATTAACTTTTTTTCACATGTCATTCTACTTTGGAATATTATTTTGTATCTACTTATGTTAGATAATTAATGTCAACATAATATAGATACATTCTATGGAACAATATATTTCAACATTTATTGCTTTAAATAATTAATCAGTACACTACGCTTTCAATGAAATTATATACATATTCTATGAATTTTTTGTTAAAGCAATATTCAAATTTTGAATATAATGAATATTTATGTTGGCATTTATTGTATGAATACTTACAACCATTAACATACAATTCAGTAATATGGGTATGGAGAAAACTACTGATATAAATAAGCCGTTACTGTCAAAATATTGCTGTTTAGAAAATATTCTCCAGTTTTGTGATGCCAGTTGATTTATACTTTCAGAAAAATATACTAAAAGAACTATTTTCAATTGATTAGAAAATTAATATTTACAAATTATTGAAAACTCACTTAAAAAGAAAAATAATAAGGCTTGCAGATTCCCATAATTTCTTGTTAATAAAGCCATTAAAGTTATTGTTATGTGAAATGTAAATAGTATAATAAGCCATGGATCTCTCCAATCAATCTGAAAATATAAAAATTAACTTTACAAAAATATGTGCAAAATTTTAAAAGATTGGGTATGATGTAAAAATAATGTATATTCAACAGATTAGCATATAAAATAAAAATATATATTTACTAAAAATAGATACAAATATGTACTTGAAAAATGCAGCCGATTGTAAATGTAACGTCTTAAAACAGCAAGATTTTACTGATAAAACTACAAAATCGCTTAGAAAACTTGGGGTAAAAATACTGATATCAAACACTTACACTCCACAAAAACGTCAATATACTGTTTATTTCGGTTATATTTTCTTCAGTCATTTTAAAAATATATACATAAACCAAGAAATTTATATTTACAAGTTTCTTAAATATAATATATGTAAACACATTACGAACTTGTTATTGTATTATCTGTGTTAAATTTTTGCCTACCAATTGATATAATAAAAGTTTGTAAGATTCTGCTCTCTGGTGAATGGAAGCTAATATCGAAACCGTAAATTAAACGAGACTTTTAGTTATAATCGAAAATACTTTGAGTTTGCCCAAAATATTTACAAGAGAAAGAATATATTTCTATGTGATACAGTTATTAGTTTGGATAATAATATCCAAAACTCTTTCTTTCGTTAAGTTTACAGTTACCTGTATTTAAATTAAAACTATATCAACAATTATTGGGCAGCTTTATTATAATAGACTAAATTCCTGTTATCGAATACTCGATAATAATTTTATAATGTTAAGAATTAAGGAAAATTACAGATATTTATATTTTGAAAATCAACAGTTTTTAAGTATGTCATTTTATATAGCACATACATTGAGCAAAAGATGACGCCTTCTATTTTCGAATATAAAGATATACGATATTTTGTTCAGAGCCCACTTGACTTCGAATGTTTCTGAACACCCGTTATAAACAAATACAGAGACAGAAATGAAAGTAAAGTTTACTGCGTTTACTTAGTAAACGCAGATAAAAGCCTTAAATTTGAAGTTCCTACATAGAGCCACCTACAATTTTAGTTTATCATTAATCGCGGATAGTTTCCTGCCTCCTCGCCAGAGGCGCTCGAAATCGAGATTAAATTGTCCCATTAATGTGACCCCCCCCTGCCCAGTGCACTATAGAATTCTATACCGCCTAATTCTGAGCAAACGCAACGATCCGAATGTATGAATATTTCTCCCGCTTCGAATACAATTCCCCTGAATGCTGTAGGCGTGTCAACATCAATGTCATATATCATACATACAACTGTACTTACATATTATGGAGCCGCGTAAGAAAAATTATCTGATTACCAAATTACTATTAAAGGACTATAAATTGTTTAGTCCTGTGTTATGGTAATGAGTTAATTGCAATACGTTATTCTACAAAGCGTAATGAAATTATTAATAAGCGGCTAAGAAAATTGCAAATAAGGCATCAAGAGATTTAATAAATTAAATTTTAATAATGAAGGTCACAAAAACTGTTCATAGTAAACTAAATAAACTTCAGAAATAAATAAAAACTAAATTAAATTCTAGTAATGTTAAGAAAAATTTACTCTAACAGATAATAAAATAAATTGTTCATAATGAGAAATTAATTATATAATAACGGAAATTCATCCGTTTAAACTCATCACCGTCAAATAATTGATGATGTTTGGAATATTTATAATTACGAAAACCATTTAATTTTAGTATGCGGTTAACGGAAGAGCAGCATATGCCTAAATCGTTGGAAATATCTCTAACTGTCAAATTTGAATTTAGTTCTATTGCAGCGCATACTAAAATGAACGTATCATTAGGAACTCTGCGATTTGGGAATAATGGTTTTAAATGTTGTACAGAACCAGTAATGTCTATTTTCTTTTCTTATTTTCACTATTCAAACGCTTAAGAGACTCCGTATAGGGTGACAGTGGTGACACTAATTTGTGACATTAGTTGTTAAATGGTTGCGCGACAGACTGGTTTGTGATTGGCTAAACGCGTTCAGGGGAATTGTATTCGAAGCGGGAGAAATATTCATACGTTCGGATCGTTGCGTTTGCTCAGAATCAGGCGGTATATCGCTTCGTTTCTATCGTTTTGGTACTCCGTATCGTTTTCTACAGTAGTATGCATTCCCTCCCACACACATCCTCGGAACTATCACTTCGTTTCTACACCCGCATTAGAAACAGATAATATAGAAAACAAATATTTGTAATATGTTATGTAATTTGTTATATGTTAGATAAAGACGAAAAAGAGCGGTTGACTGATATCCACTGGGTCCCGCACATGTTTTACACATTTGAAACATTTTATTGGTATTTATTATGGTTGCCAAATTCCCTTTCGAAAGAAGGTTTATTCATTTTACAAATCGTAACAATACGTAAGACCTTTTCCAAAAAAATGCGTGTTACAAATGATCATTGGGCAACATTTTAAATTTTTGTGAAGAATCACCACAATTACGAATAAATTTAGCGGTTTACAAGTAAGACAGTCAATAAATGCGCTTTGGAAAAGTGTAGATCTATTAAATTATTTGGGATATTGAGAAAAAACGGTCGAAGAATGGAGAAAAGTGAATAAATACCACGGGATAAAATCAAATATTTGTTTTTCTTTTTTTTTTTATCATTGTCCATATCTTAAACTTAAACTATAATGAGATGATTAAATTGACTATTATTTATAAACAATTACTGATTGGAAATCAAAAACTAAACAAATGAGCAATTTCCTTTGTCAGTCTAAACAGTTGCTTAAAATGCAAAACTGTTAAATTAAATGCATTTCTAGCTTCTCTCATAAATCGTCTTTCATTATTGTATAGCCGTAATTCCTCTGTTCTGTCTTCTTCCTCGGCAATAGCAATTGCATTGTAAATAAACCCAGGTAATATCTTCAAATAAAAACAAGATAATTGTATGTTATTGTGATATATTTTTAATTACCTTTTTTTTTACTGCGATGCAAGAATATGTTTATTATATCTGTACTAATAATGAATAATATAATTTGTCAGAACAGGAAAACGAAAGATAAAAGGAAAACTAAGAAATGTAAAATGAAGACAAAATAAAGGGGATTAAAAACTTAAGGCAAGATATTTACAAACATATCTTTTAAAACCTGTGAAAATAAGGGACCCAATAAAAATTTAGTGACTTTCCAAAAATAACTGCTAAATAAACTAATATTTTAGAATGGATACTCCGTGTTGAGAGTACGAATTTTGGTAGGAATAAAAAGCGATAGTAGAATACTACTCTAGACACAGTATATTAAACATACAGTAGGGACAGTTGCCGTCGGTACCTTTGATGTCGTAGTGCAGACTTTATAATCAAAATGGTGAACGAATTGGCGGTCCTCCCTATTTATAATACTAGATGTCGCTATCTAAAAGTGGAAATTATCATATTTTTGATTTATACATATAATATTTTTATCGAATTATGAAAAAAACAACTACATGCAGACAAATAGTTGGAAATATTAAATGGTAGAACTAAACGCCAATTAAGTTGGCGCGAGGAGGGGTAAGTTCGCGCAGGATTAAAAGTAGTGGGGAGATTTGTATTTGGTTTTACATCAAATGTCAGATAATTCTAACCTCTAAGCGTGTATCACTTTATGATCCCCTAGTAAAGACATTATGTTCCGTCAAACGTCAATGACAAATGTATTCTGACAATTACTTGAGTAGTGGGGGTGGGCGTTTTTAAAAACGCCTTCTGCGCACCCCCTCCTCGCGCCAACTTAATTGGCGCTTGCTATACCTACATATTATAACGAGCCATCAAAAAAATTAATAATTGGAGTAGGCTGTGAAATTGGGTTGGTACTTTAGCCACTTCCACATAATGACACATTACTTGCTTGACAGTTTCATTTGGTTTCATTGTAAAAAAAGGTTATGGCATTGAAATGATACTACAACAAAAAAGAAAACAAATAATTTATTTAATATCGAAATCATAATCAAAATTTACATATAGCTACAGAAGTTGTTGAAAATGTTGTCCATTTACATCTAAACACAAACTAACTCTTTTCCACAATCCAGCTAAAAATGAGGATTTTCGGAGGACCAACACCTCATATTCTGTGAATTAACATATCCAGAAAGATAAAACCTGGCCTCATCCGAGGAAAAAACTGTGTTAAGGATATCCTGATTGTGTAGATTATTTTGAAACCATTGACAAAATTCCACTCGTTTTAAATATCCACTGGATAAAGTTCATGAAAACAATGTAAGACTTTTTTAAGAATGATTTGGCACGTACCATAAGAAAAATTTGTTTGTTGGGATACTACTGAAATGGATGTTTTTGGATTTTCATCAATAATATGCCGAAGGGCTTCAATATTATCAGCTGTAGGTACGTTTAGATGGCCGTCCACTTCCAGTTTCTCAACCGACGCTACCAGTCTCTCTGAATAACTTTACATAATTTGTCAAAACATTGTAAAAATCATTGTAGTCAAACACTAATTCAGGATGTTCTCCACTAAAATCAGCTATGCATTCCGTAATTGAATACTGCCACTCGCAATTTACTTCCACACCTGTACGGAAGTAACATTCGCTAATTTTTGCTTTTTGTTCTATGTTGAATACCATTTTTTAAATAAATTTAATTTTCTTAATAAGAGTTTTGAAAAATTTTACACAAACTTTTAGTTTCAATGTCAAATAATAGATAAATGTCATTATGTGGAAGTGGCTAAAGTACCAACCCAATTTCACAGACTACTCCAATCATAGATAATAGAACTATATAACTGACTCCAATTATGAATTTTTTCGATGGCTCGATATAAACTAAAATAGATCACATTCCGTTTAATCGAATTGAATAAGAAAGAGGCAATTTGGCTCTATATTTTTTTATAACCACTTTATCTTGGGATTTTTTTATATAATTATAATGTATACGCGCAAGTAATATTAAGAAGAATAGGTACTAATATAATGAACAATTATATTTATAATGTGTTTGACGCTTTCATACAGGCATAATTTTAGCATCTCTAAAAATTAAGAAAATACCAAACCAATGTCTACAAAATAATAACACGTTACGCATATTTTTATTAATAACAAAGACCTTTCTTGTCCAACAGACAAAATACGTTTAAAATATACTACAATTATAGAGTAAATATAATCACAATAAGATTAAATAAATAAAATACAGATCTATTATCTATCTATACCTACTGTTATGTGTTCATTAATTTTATGGAACTATATATCACACAAGCATAATATGCATATAGGTATAACATAATATATGTACATACTTATTTACCACCAATATTTCAAATAAAATTGAGGTTTTTGCGTGGAAAATAAACATAAGAATTAAAATAGTCCTCTTTCCAACAAAATATAGAAGTAAATCAAGTTTATATACACAACATCAAAAACAATATTTTACATTAATAAATTTAAATGATTTAATTTGAAAGTTCGGTTTTATTTCTAAATAAAGTATACGGTTGGTCACATTGATACTGGACATTTTCAAATTTAAATGTTGCTATCCCTAAAATATTATTTATTAATTTTCGTTAACATTACTTGATATCATATTTAAAAATATAAATATAAGTGATATACAAGCTGATATATCTTGTTGTCAATTGTATACAATATAAATACGTTGTTTGTGTAGAATTTTTCTTTTCTATTTTCTGTCGACACCTGTCGTGCAACTGTTGAATGACCGCCAATTTCACACATGCGCCCTCATTGTACACCAAAATAAGCTACCTGTCCCTACTGTATGTTTAATATACTGTGCTGTAGAATTCGTTATATAGAATATGTACTACTGTGCACGGAGTCCCAATGCAGGCTTATAAAATTTGCCATGTCTTACTTATATTTAACTCGTCAAATTTGACTTAAGTTAAATGGTACTAGCAATGTATGTATAACCTATGAAGTCTATAAATGACAGTATGAATATATTTGTCCCATTTACGTAACTAAAAAACTCTGATTTTGTGCATGGGTTTCATATGTCGCGCATGTATAGCAAACGCCAATTAAGTTGGCGCGAGAAGGGGTAAGTTCGCGCAGGATTAGAAGTAGTGGGGAGATTTGTATTTGGTTTTACATCAAATGTCAGATAATTCTAACCTCTGAGCGTGTATGATCCCCTAAAAAAGACATTACAAAATATGTTCTGTCAAACGTCAATGACAAATGTATTCTGACAATTACTTGAGTAGTGGGGGTGAACGTTTTTAAAAACGGCTTCTGCGCACCCCCTCCTCGCGCCAACTTAATTGGCGTTTGCTATACAAACTTCAAATTTTTGAATTTTGTCGCCTATGGTTGACTTGAATTAACTTGACATTTGACTCTTCATAATAAAATATTTGTTATTGTATTGCAAATATAATTACCGTATAATAAAATGTAGTAGAAAGTTCAGTTGCATGTCACTACTGACATCACATGCATTTAATAGTAACGGGTGTTCAGAAACATTCGAAGTCAAGTGGGCTCTGAACAAAAAATCGTATATCTTTACTTAAGTATCTGATTTGTAATAATTATTAAATGTCAACTGTGTCTATCAAAAATCAATCTATCTCAGACATGACTTCATATTTTCAAGGACTACTTTGACTTCGAATGTTTCTGAACACTCGTTATTAAAAAACAAGTTTCATAAGCACCATTTTGCCGAACGAGATCAGTTTAGAAAACGAGCCGCGATAGCGGCGAGTTTTCTAAAGAGCGAGTGCGGCAAAAGGCCTTATGAAACGAGTTTTTTATACTATTTTTTCTATTTTGCATTTTTTACATTAATAAATTGGAATTATTTAATTTGGAAGTTCAGAGTTTAATTTTTATATAAAGCATGCAGTTGGTCACATTGATACTTGACATTGTCAAATTTAAATCTTGCTATCCGCGAAGTATAGATATTATATTACATATTATTTATTAATTTTCGTTAACATTACTTGATATTTTATTTGAAAATGTAAACATGAGTGACTTAGAAACTAATATATCTTGTTGTCAATTGTATACAATATACGTTGTTTGTGTAGAGTACGAACATATATCATATGTCTCAAATGTATTTAAATTCTTAAAATCAAATGACAGCAATGATATTTATTTCTGTGTTCGAACACCGCCAACATTGAAAAATGAAAAAAAGCGTATCGAAATTAAGCTCATTTCGATACTGTTTTGGGTTTCATAATGAGTTCATTTCGAACGCAAAATAGAAAAAATTATAGAAATTCACTAAAAATTAAATTTCAAATAATTTTCAACTAAATGATATGCTAGTGAGTAATTTAGATGGAAAACGAAGAACAATTATAGGTGTTTATTACATATTAAGTATAATAATATTTTAGTGTTTTTATGGTTTAACAATTGGCAGGACGCGAAAATATCCATGGTTGACCCATTTTTGTTAGGCTTTGTTTATTATACATGACAGCTGATGACAGTATTGCTTTGGTTGCATATTTGTGTTTTTGCAGTTTTCGCTATTGTTGCAATTTATTGAAGAACAAATAAAATGCCTTCAGTTATTGTATTTTAATTTAGTATGTACAGAGTAGAATTATCAAAAGTCTTGTAATTACCTCCTATAAAAGTTACTAATAAAATATAAACTTATGTATTAATAAAAATAATTGTTCATGTATTTTAATTTTTCTTTACAATTTTGGTTGAATTTTGTTATATAATCTATATCTAATACCATAAAAAATGCTTTTTTTTTAAATACAAATAAATAAGTAGTTCTGAACTTGAAGGTATAACCTAATTTATAGGTTAATAGTTAACGATGTCTGTCAAAAATGGCAAGCGTGTTATGTTGCTACGGTGTCATCATTTCGTCATGAATTTTTAATGACATGAACAAAACTTTTTACTATATTGTTAGTTTAATTATAACCTTAAATTATTATTATGACTACTGACCTAAATGTTCCATGGTTTAATGATTAAAGCACTCAAAATGAGTGCTTTAATAGGTCTCTTAACAACGCTAATTGCAAAAGAGTATATAGCCACACTGATACTTGACATTTTCAAATTTAAATGTTATCTGCCAAATATTCTTTTTTAATTTTCGTTAACATTAAGTACTTGATATTTTATTTAATAATATAAACGTGTGTGACATAGAAATTAATATATCTTGTTGCCATTTGTATTCAATATACGTCATTTGTATAGCAGTTTCTTTCCTACGGATATCATTTCTGTCAAATGTACTTAAATTGTTAAAATCAAATGACAGCAATAAGATACGCCAACTTTGAAAAATAAAAAAATGCGTATCGAAATGAAGCTCATTTCGATACTATTTTGGGCGTCATGATGAGTTCATTACGAACGCAAAATTGAAAATAGTTTATTAAAAAACGAGTTTAATAAGGCACCATTTTACTACGCGAAAGCAGTAGAGCCATCTTTCAAATCAGTACCTATGGATAAGTGCCGATGAAACTGTCGATGTATTAGGGCTCTGTGTATCCGCTTTTTAAAAAGTTTTCAGAAAAGCACTAGTGAGAGTAGCTCTTTATAGGGAAAAACTTCCATCTTACCCACTGCCTCCCTCTCCAGTAATAACTAGATGGAGAACATGGTTGGAAGCTACAAGTTTTTATACAGAGAATTTCGATAGTTTACAAAATTTCGTTATATGTTTAAATGACGATGCTGGAAGTATTTCTGAGTGCAAAGAACTTATACAAATTCCAAATTAAAGAAATCAGTTGTACTTTCTTCAGGAACACTTTGGAATTTTTCCAAAATTAATCACTTATTTTGAAAATTAAAATCTCAAATTAAATGATGGATTAACCACATTAGATGTGGCTATTAATAAATTGACCTATATTCCAAGTGACTTCGGATGTAGCCTCCGCAAAAGTTTGACGCAGTTTTTAATAGAAATCCAGATTTAATAACATTGTGGCAATTTTGTATGGGGACATTGCCTCAAGATCTAACAGCTAAATACGCTGGAATAAAAGAATATTTCCAGTATGCACTTATAACCAGTTGTGATGTAGAAAGGACGTTTTTTATCTAGAAGGATGTATTTCATTCAAAGAGAACAAATTTTACAGAAGAGAACTTTGAGAAAGTATTGCTAGTTAATATTAATACTCCTTTATTCAACTTGAACTACATAATGAGCAAATATAAATTTATTTCGAATTTTATAGATCACCATCCGTTTGTTTTCCAGTTTAGATTGCAACAAGAGGCCTTATGAAACGAGCTTTTTATACTGTTTTTTCTATTTTGCATTTTTTACAGTAATAAATTGAAATTTTTTAATTTGAAAGTTCAGAGTTTTCTTTTTATATAGAGTATGCAGTTGGCAACAATGATACTAGACATTTTCAAATTTAAATGTCTTGCTATCCGCGATATATTATTTATTAATTTTCGTTAATATTACTTGCTGATATTTTATTTAAAAATATAAACATGAGTGACATAGAAACTAACATATCTTGTTGTCAATTGTATACAATATCCGTTGTTTGTGTAGCATTTTTCTTTTCTACGTAGATGATTTCTGTCAAATGTACTTAAATTCCTAAAATCAAATGACAGCAATGATATTTATTTATGTGTTCGAACAACGCCAACATTGAAAAACGAAAAAAAGCGTATTAAAATGAAGCTCACTACGATATTGTTTTGGGTTTCATAATGAGTACCGATGCTTTCCAGGACGTTGGTTGGGTCGTCGTGGTTCGCATAAGTGGTCTGTACGGGGTCCCGATCTCATTCCATGGGATTTCTTTCGGTGGGGTTGGGCGAAGGAAGAGGTTTATCGCACCAACCCAACAACTTTGAAAGAACTAGACGGATAGTATTCGTTATGTTCTCACCAATGTCCAAAAGAATTCCTGCAAAAGTCACCCGTCAGTTACAAACACTGCAAAATGCCGGTGCGTAATTGGAGTTTTAAGTTAATCCATAGGATTTCTCCCATGTTAAACTAAACAGCAAAATCTGTTCCAGTGAAATAAACTAAATATTAAAAGCTTTATTAGCATATAACAATCGGGAGTTACTTTCACCTACATAGATGGAACAGTATTAATGTGATTGGTTGGTAATTCTATATTTTCTTTATAGGCAGTAGATAAGTTAATCCATACTAAACTATACAAAACAATATTTATTATTAATGCGAATATTAATGGGTGAGTTAAATGTGCTAAAAAGGATTATATACCTGGTAAATAAAATATTGGTATAGTGTTTGATGTTAGTAGATTTTTTCTTGTTAAATAGAAAATGATTTCAACAAATAGTAAATTAATATCATTTATTTTAAATGAGCATACGAGGTGTGACTATAAAACAACGAGACTGATGTTATAAAAACTTTTTATTTTATATTTATTCATATTTAATTATTATCCGCTCCAATATACACCCCTCCTCTATCCCTACACAGCTACATTCAAGTTTTCCATTATGAAAAATAGTGCTGGAAGTCTTCTTCTGTGAGCTCGTTCATGACTCGTGCCGTTTTTTTTTTCACAACTTCAAAGGTGTGAAATCTTGTTGCTTTTAATGCAGATTTGACCTTAGGGAACAAATAAAAGTCAGCTGGTGCCAGGTCAGGTGAATAAGGCGAATTGTCAAAAACTGCGACTTTTTACACAATTCGGGTCTTTCTTCCGATGGTCTTCATTTTATTTATTCTAATTAGGTTGGTTGAAAGCATAGCATCCAGTTCTCCTAGAAGTGTCTCAGTATGGAGTTTATCTTCCGGTGGTCTCTATTTCTTCGTACTTTCTAGTCATATCCAGATCTTCTTTTTGTAGAGGACTTTTACATACAGTCGTATAAAGTTCCTCTTTGAGCCTTCCTGGCCAGGTCATCCGCAACTATATATAGTAAACAGTTAATAATTTGGCGGCATCTGTGAGTCCATATCTGCAATATATGGGCTCAAAAAAACAACTATGATTCAAGTAAGCCGAAGTAGAGATACTCTGGTATTTCAAGCGTTAATTGCCGCATTACGCCATCAGCGTTTGTCAATATTTATATTTTCAGTAATGACTACAGACCGAACACGAGAGGCCCATGACACATTGTCCACGGGTATACTATTGAAAATTTGTATTTTTAAAGAGTTTTTAATTTTACTTATATAACTGGAAAACAAACGGGTGGTGATCTATAAAATACGAAACAAATTTATACTTGTTCATTTTGTAGTTAAAGTTGAGTAAAGGAGTACTAGTATTAACTAGCAATACTTTCTCAAAGTTCTCTTCTGTAAAATTTGTTCTCTTTGAATGAAATACATCCATGTAGATAGAAAACGTCCTTTCTACTTCACAACTGGAACTATTCTTTTATTTCAGCGTATTTAGCTGTTAGATTTTGAGGTAATGTCCCCATACAAAATTGCCGCAATGTTATTAAATCCGGATTTATATTAAAAACTTCGTCAAACTTTTGTGGAGGCTACATCCGAAGTCACTTGGAATATTTTTCAACTGATTTCTTTAATTTGGGATTTGTATAAGTTCTTTGCATTCAGAAATACTTCCAGGCATCGTCATTTAAACATGTAACGAAATTTTGGAAACTATCGAAATTCTCTGCATAAAAACTAGTAGCTTCCAACCATGTTCCCAATCTAGTTATTACTGGAGAGGGAGGCAGTGGCAAAGATGGAAGTTTTTCCCTATAAAGAGCTACTCTCACTGGTGCTTTTCTGAAAACTTTTTTAAAAGCGGATACACAGCGTCCTAATACATCGACAGTTTCGTCGGCACTTATCCATAGGCACTGATTTGAAAGATGGCTTCTACTGCTTTGGCATAGCACTTAGAAACATAATATTTGCGTTGTTCATCAGTAATATTTTGACCAGTATATTTTTGGAGAAATGATTTGAAGTGATTGTTAAGTTTATTTAATGGAATATTGCTGCAGATTCCAATGCGTCTAATATCTGTGTATCTGTTTGCGATACTAGGTGATGTTTTACGTGCAATTTCTTGGAATTCTTTAACGGTATTTCATAGACTTTGCAATAAATTTCGAAATCACTGGCATTAGTACGACCCTTAATCCAGCTCGCCATTGTTTCGCGATGTCATTCTCTTGTTCCATACAATATTTGAAAAAGTAACTTAAACAATGTTCTAGATCTAAATAAATAAAAATTAAAAATGTATGCATAAGATATTGACACTTAACGAAATTCACTGCGGCACTTACGTCAAAAAAAAATTGGAGAACTAGATTTGATGAAAGGATTTTAAACAGGATCTATTACAAAAATTACATAGTATAGTAATTAACAGTTAAAACAATGAAAGAAAGAAACTAACTCACCGTACTTTATATATCCTACGAAATATAAACTAATAAATAAAACAAATTATAAAAACTCCTCCGGCTTCTATCTACGCCCATGAGGAAAGGAATTTATGTATATGTACATATATATATATATATATATATATATACATATATATATATATATATATATATATACAGGGTGTCCAGAAATTCTCCTGACAAACGAAGACCGGAGATTCCTCTGATAATTTTAAGACAATTAAACCCAAATTCACCTAGTCCGAAAATGCTTCCTAAGGGAGCTAGAGTTCTTTGAAGATGGCGTCTTGTATTTATTTTTTTAAAAATTCCTCCAGAACGCTTCTATTTAGAAAAACAAAAACTGGTATGCTTATTTATCCTCCAGAGATGAATCTATTCCATCAATTGCGAATTTCTAGTACCGGTCATAGGCGTCCGTTTTGGGTAGGTCAACGGTTATTTTAAGGCATAACTTTTTTGTCTTTAACTTTTAAGCATTTGTGACACTAGATTATTAAATGTTCAGGTATTTCAGTATTAAAATGTACTCTTACTTTAAGTCGGTAGGATACACCGTTTTCTAGAAAAATCGATTTGTAAATTTTCGTTTTTTCTTCATTAAAGTTCAATTTATTATGTACCTACTTATTTTTAGCGACGAAGTTGGCTTGGACTATCAAGGCATGGATGAAAATTAATTTAATAAATTAAAAACAAATTATTTATTACAATGGAACGAAACTAACAAAAAAAGAACAAGTATCAAAGGTAGATTGTTACAAAAGTTGCTCGATGTGATGACAATTAGTCTCTATGCATAAGTTTACCCTTTTGCTTAGAGAACGCCGAATTCTTGCAAAAATTCCAAAGTTATTTCTAAATTCGTTGCAAGCATCTTGTATCCTTGGCCAGAGTTGTGCGCGATATTGTATCGGAAAGGAATAAACAAATGCTTTTATGTATCCCCAAAAACAATAATCGCAAGGATTCAAATCCGGCGACCTTGCTGGCCAAGCAACTGGACCGCCTCTTCCAATCCAATGGTCTTCGTAGTTATTATCTAGAAAGTCTCGTACATTCCTGCTAAAGTGGGCCGGACAGCCGTCCTGTAGAAACCATAAGTTTTGTCGAATATTTAAACGCACCTCATCTAACAAATCAGGTAAAATATTTTGGAGGAAATGTAAGTAATCAGCACCATTTAAACGAGCAGGTAATTCCACAGGTCCAAGTAGATAATCGTCAACAGTAGATAAGCTATGCCGGTTCTAGGCCAAAATCCCATGTATCTTCTTATGGAGGTTCATTTTGCACTTTTTGAGGTATTTCAACAACCACGTTGTTATCCTCAGTAGAAAAAAGCAGTGTAAAAGTCACCCCCTGGTTCCGATTGTGCATACCCAACCCCTACAATATATTCCCCTATGGTGGAGAGTTTTACATAGGGGTGAGAAGCCTGCAAGTGGGTTGTCAAGGGGCGCTGCAGTGTTGAAAATAACGTCAAAACGGCTCTACTGCAAGGGGTAGCGAGATACCGCCCCTACTTATGGATGACTCATGTTCGGTTATAGTTTCATACGCAACCACCGCGAGAGCTAGAGGGCGCTTTGTCAGATGTTATGATTAATGAATTGCGTATTTAAAATGATAAAGCTATCACGTGATCATTATTATATCATTAAATGAATATAATATATAGCGGGGAATATGTGTATGAGAGTCATTCAGTCAGTGTTCATCGTTGAGTTAAGATGCAATCTGTTCAACAAATTAAATCTTCGCTTTTCAATGCTAATATTGAAAATGATAAGAATGCTCTGGCATCCAGAGTTAAAAAATGTAATCAAACTCTTTGAGTATTAAATAATTCGTTGAGTAGTGCTAAAAGTGTTGGTGAGAAACAGAAACTTATAACGGCTATTGCCAAGGTGAAAAGTTTTAAACAAAAATTTCGCGCTCTTCAAATAAGTGGAGGGGGTTACACACCGAGGAAGCATACTGCCTCTAGCCATGTTAAATGAGAAGATATTCAATCCGCTTTTCAAGGACGAATACGAACCGGTGTTATTATTAATCTACATCATATTGACCCGAAATTGTTTATGGAAGATGCTGCTATCTTATTTCGCAGAAGAATCTTAAATGTATTGAAGAAGGAAGAGATCATCAAGGTGAACACAATGTTTTGTGGTGAATTTACAAAACAACAGGCTGAACAGGAAATTAATGAAATGAAATATCTTAATACTAAAAATATTCCAATTTACCGAGACGCTAACCTAAAAGAATGGTTTGTTAACTACATACAACAGCCAATTCTCGCTGAACTCGAAGAGTTTCAAGAAAGAGATAGCGGTTGGGCTTTATCATCTATAATCAATCTTCAAATAAATATTAATAAATTTACACCACAACTGGGATCATCTTACATCGAATTGCCAGAGTGTATTAAAAGAAAGCATGCAATTGTGAATGTAAAAAATAATGATCAAAAATGTTTTGCATGGGCCGTCGTATCAGCGTTATATCGCGTGGATAAGCACCCACACAGAATTACGAAGTATCCGAACCCATCATCTGTGCTAAAATTAACAGGAATTCAGTTCCCAATGACAATGAAACAAATTCCACGGTTTGAAAAGCAAAACGACGTATCAATAAATGTTTATATTTTGAAAAAAACTAATGAAAAATTCGCCACATTACCTACGTACCTAACATAACCTAAACGTAACCTAAAAATGAAACAAGCTAAACATGTGAATTTGCTACTTATTCAAGATTTTTACTATAACGAAGATGC
Organism: Melolontha melolontha; assembly: GCA_935421215.2. NCBI lineage: Eukaryota > Metazoa > Arthropoda > Insecta > Coleoptera > Scarabaeidae > Melolontha > Melolontha melolontha. The sequence goes on along the minus strand of OW285237.1, from coordinate 156,713,741 downwards.
AGTGCATGAGGATGATAATGAATCAACTCCTAGTTATCATTATGTCTGGATTAAGAACTTATCACGCCTTGTATCCTCACAGCTATCAAAGCATGATAAGAAAAAGTATTTTTGCGATCGCTGTTTACACTACTTCTATACGAAAACCGCTCTCGATAAACATTACGTAGATTGTCAAGAAATGAACGACTGTAAGATCCGACTGCCTACGGAAGATAACAAGTTTATTAAATTTAAAAATTTTAAAAATAAAGTGAAAGCACCCTTTATTATTTATGCTGATTTGGAGTGTCTACTTGCGCCATGTAAAATTCAAAATAAATATCAAGAACATCAACCATGCAGTATTGGATATTATGTCAAGTGTTCATATGATGAGTCATTATCATTTTATAGAAGTTATCGTGGTCAAGATTGTATAGAATGGTTTACTAAGGAACTCAAAGCTTTTGCGGAAGATTTAGAAACAGTATTTTTGTGCCCCATACCCATGGACAAGTTAACATCTGATGAACAATATTTGTACGAAAAGGCTACAATATGTCATATTTGCGAAAAATTGTTTAGTTCAGATGAAAAGAAAAAGGTTAGAGATCATGATCATTTGAGTGGAAAATACCGAGGAGCCGCACATCAAGATTGTAATGTGAATTATCAAGATACACATACAGTGCCGGTGGTTTTCCATTATCTAACCGGATATGACTCACACTTCATTATAAAGAATTTGGCTGAGGAGTTAAAGGGACGTATAGATGTTTTACCGACAACCAAAGAAAAATATATTTCATTCACTAAGCACATCGATGAGAATATAATTAAATTTAGATTCATTGATTCTTTTCGATTTATGGCTTCCGGACTCGATACCCTAGCATCATATTTAACAGAATATCCTGAACTTATATCTGAATTTTATAATCTAAGCGGAGAAAAATTGAAATTGTTGACACGAAAAGGAGTATACCCTTACGATTATTTCGATTCAGAAGAGAAATTCAAGGAAACGAAGCTCCCCGAAAAATCTAGATTCTTTAATCAATTAAACGATCAAGATATTTCAGATGAAGACTATGACCATGCGCAAAAAGTATGGAATGAATTTAATATCGAAAACTTGGGTGAATATTCAGATCTATATCTGAAGACGGATGTGTTACTGTTAACCTGCATTTTCGAACAATTTAGAAGCAGCTGTCTGAAAACATATGGACTTGATCCAGGACTTTACTTCACCTTACCCGGCTTCACATGGGATTGTATGCTTAAACATACTGATATAACCTTAGAATTACTAACAGATCTAGATATGATCATGTTTATTGAACGTGGGATCAGAGGAGGACTCAGTCAATGCTCTTATAGATACCTTAAAGCTAATAATAAATACATGTTAGATTATGATTCTTCAAAACCTGAAAAATTTATAATGTATGATGACATCAATAACCAATACGGATGGGCAATGTCTCAATATTTACCCTATGGAGGATTTCGATTGTTATCTAATCTCGAAAATTTCAATGTTATGGATATACCTGATGAGAATGATATAGGATATATTTTAGAGGTAGATTTAGAGTATCCGCAAGAATTACATGATTTACACGCAGATTTGCCTTTTTGTCCAGAACATCTAGCTGCTCCAGGAACAAAAGAGAAGAAATTAATAGCCACTTTATTCGAAAAAAAGACGTTATGTTATTCATTATAAGGCCCTAAAACAAGCCTTATGTCATGGTTTAAAGTTAACCAACATTCATAGAATACTACAATTTCGACAGAGTACATGGTTGAAATCATACATCGACTTAAACACCAAACTGAGATCATTGGCTATGAATGACTTTGAAAAAAATTTGTTTAAACTAATGAACAACGCTGTTTTCGGGAAGACGATGGAAAATATACGTAAACATAGTATAGTGAAGTTGATAAATAAATGGGAAGGACGATATGGTGCCGAGGCTTTAATTTCAAAGCCTGAATTCAAATCGGTGACTATATTTAATGAGAACTTCGTAGCTGTTGAACTCAACAAAACAGAGATCTATTTTAATAAACCTATTTATGTAGGAATGGCAATATTAGATATTTCTAAAACATCAATCTATGAATTTCACTATAACTATATGAAACCGGTGTTTGGAGATAAATGTCAAGCAGCCTACACGGATACTGATTCGATTATCTATTCAATTGAATGTTCAGATATCTACGATTTAATCCGTCGCGACTGTCATAGAAGATTTGATACAAGCGATTGTCCTAAAGATAATGTTTATGGTATTCCTCTTGTAAACAAAAAACTTCTGGGAATGATGAAGGATGAGATGAATGGAAAAATTATAACAGAATTTGTAGGTTGAAGATCTAAAATGTATGCTATAAGGGTAGAGGGTAAAGATACTGTAAGGAAAGCTAAAGGGGTTAAGAAGAACATTGTAAAAAATCGAATAAGTTTTGATGATTATATAGAATGTTTGTGTAATGTTAATGAAAAATATGTGAATCAAAAATTAATTCAATCTGAAAAACATCAAGTATATAGCACCAATCAAACGAAAATTGCTCTAAGTCCTCATGATGATAAAAGATACTTAATAAAAGACAGTTACGGTACGTTACCTTGGGGACATTGCAATATTATGTGTATAGAATGAATGATATTTTTAACTTGTAGATTAATTTTGTTATGTATAAACAAGTTTGTAAACTAATATTGTGTATGTATATTGGAAAAGAAAATAAAATATTTATTATATATAATGTTTATCTAATATCCATACCAACAACCGATTCATACAGGGTATCAGAAGATCTTTGTTATAGGGAACAGGAAAGGTTACAACTTTTAAATATTTCGAAATTCAAACATTCTACTTATGTGAATAAAATTTCCATAAGTAATAAATAGAAGAGAAAATTGTATTCGAAAATGTTTTTGGCAAGGAATATACGTGTTTATGCAACACATATACTAGCTTCCTCAATTAAACTTTTCACATTAAATAAAATAATCAGATGAAGTAATGTAACAATAGAATCAGTATATTCTCAAGTGATTTATAATTATAAAGCCCCCTTGAAATTCAAAGACATCACATAGAGGCTCAAACACAAGATGTGTTTATTTTAAGTAGTTTGAAAATTAAATAGGTGATACACTAGTCAATAGCTTTTACACTGAATATACAAATTATATCTCACAACCCTTGCATATGAGAAGACCTTTCAAATACAAAATGCTAGAAATTAAATATGTTTTTAGAAATTTTTATTAAAAACTCTTATTAGATATCAAACTCTTTCACATGTTGATAGACCTTACAGAGGGTATATGGTGTCAGAGGCGGCTCTCCCTGCTAGGAAGATTTCATATGGAGTTAGCTCTTAAAAGCAATGAAGCTCCCCAACGTCAGTAGGTTTCTTCCGAAACATTAGGGTGTCGAATGTCTCTTTGGACCGAGCACCACAGCCAATAGACTGCCTAACGTATTTGGGTAAACTCCTGAAATGACCTGTCTCTTCAACTGATAGGTAGGAAGATATAAATTCACATGTTAACGTAAATAAATATGTAAAAAGAAAAAGTGTTTGAATAAATTATGTTAACGTAAAATATTGATGCTAAATATAATCCCGAAAGGGTTGAGGTGTCTGCAAGGGGAGGCAGCTCGGAACATGGACAAGTCTACCGTCAAATGATTTATAGTCATAAAGACCCCTTGAAATTCAAAGGCACTACACAGAGGCTCAAGGTAGACGGCTCTCCCAGCTAGGAAGATTTCATAAGGAGTTAGCTCTTAAAAGCAATAAAGCTTCCCCAACGTCAGTAGGTTTCTGCCGAAACATTAAGGTGTCGAATGTCTCTTTGGACCGAGCACCACAGTCGATAGACTGTCTAACGTATTTGGGTAAACTCCTGAAATGACCTGTCTCTTCAACTGATAAGTAGGAAGATATAAATTGATATGTTAATGAAAATAAATATGTAAAAAGAAAGAGTATTTGAATAAATCATGTTAATGTAAAGTATTGATGCTAAATATAGTCCCGAAAGGATCGGGGTGTCCGCAAGGGGATATCCGAGGTTTGCAAGAAGGTCCCCGAGACCTGTAAGGGGTATCGGGAGCCTGCAAGAGGGTTACCTGGGTGTAGGGTTTTGAAAATAACGTCAAAACGGCTCTAAATACAAGGGGTAGCGAGATACCGCCCCTACTTAGACCTTAGATTTTTAATAATACCGATATATTGTTTTCGAATGTAATAGTAATATTTTTTCAAAATATCTGAACTGATTTAGAAGGTATGCAGTACTTCTTACCCAATGGTGCAATACGATTAATAGCTAACTAGCGAGTTAGCTGTTAAAACCCGTTTCGTAGCTGACAAGTATGTCTGTTTCACGAGATTTAGTATATTTGAATAATTGGTAACAAATATTCGTTTCAACATGTTGCTAAAATATTTCGACTTATAATTGATAGAGAAATTTTCTATAGATATATTTCTTAAAACTGTATGTACTATCTATAATAGTAATACATAATTTTTACATACTCCTCTAATATTTCCCCCAATCTATTGTGTTGATACATTTGTGTGACTCTCCTGAGCCACTAGTTCAAGTATACTGTCTTTCTATTATTATGAGTGATAATTAAACATCCCTAACTAGGTTACGTGTTCGCTACATGACTGAACATGTTCGAATGTAAATTAATGTTATGGCGGTAAATTTTGTATATTACATTCAGTATGTGAAGCAATTTCGGTTCTTTTATTATATTAACTTAGCGTGATAGTTCTTAAATTTATTCGGGCAATAAAAAATTGAATATTTATTCTTATTTAATTTTTTTTTTAATATATGACTGGTGATGATTTAAAATTTTTTTTTCGGCTTGGGATACAACTTGTTTATTTATGACTGCATTTGCATAACTAAAGAGTAAATACTGTGGTGTTGGAGAGCTGATGGATGTGTTAGAACAATGTAATCAATGAAACAATAGAAACAATGTAATGTATGGATAATAGCAAGTTAGTAAAGATTTATAATTAAATATTTTAAAAACCGTATTGTTAAAATAGGTGAAATATTAATATCTATGTTTTTTCAAAAAATGTTAACAACACAGCTGCTCTCCGCGAATTTGCGGTAGCATTTTAAAATAATTATGATATGTTATCTAGATGATTCGAAAGTATTTTTTATTTCCATGTTTTGTAAATAAACAGGAAGTATATCTTTTAATACATATCAGCTAATGCGGTTTCTTTTCTAATTAATTTTTGTGTGATCTAAAGTACATGTACAACTAAATGATAGAAGCTGATGGATGTGTTAGAACAATGTACCCAATGGAATAATAGAAACAATGTAATGTATGGATAATTGCAAGTTAGTAAAGATTTATAATTAAATATTTTAAAAACCGTATTGTTAAAATAGGGAAATATTAATATCTATGTTTTTTCAAAAATGTTAACAATATGGCTGCTCTCGGCCAATTTGTGGTAGCATTTTAAAATAATTATGATATGTTATCTAGATGATTCGAAAGTATTTTTTTATTTATATGTTTTGTAAATAAACAGGAAATATACATATATATATATATATTGTTTTAATACATATCAACTAATGTGGTTTCTTTTCTGGACTAATTAATTTTTGTTTGATGTGAAGTATATGTACAACTAAATGATAGAAATAAATAGAGATACGTAATATATCAAATTGTGAGTGTAAATTTATTAATATCTACATAGAGATTGATAACAGTTGATAAGGCACAGCCGCTGTCTCTTTCTTGAAACTCTTCAAGATCAACGAGAATCGGTTGTTGTATGTAGATAATGAACCATTCCTGTAGGTGGGTGTGTTGCAAAATGTGTATATTTTTGATATTAAAATATTTTAAATTAATTAATCTCTTGATCGATTTTCTATATTTTAAATTCACCACAAAACATTGTGTTTACCTTGATAGCCTTTTCCTTTTTTAACACATTCATGATTCTTCATTCAAATAGAATGGATGTATCCTTCATAAATAATATCGAGTCAGTATATACGTTTCCTCAGTAAGTAACCCCTTCAACTATTTGAAGAGCTCGATACATTTGTTTGCGAGATCTCGCAGTGGTCACGTATGAAACTATAACCGATCATGAGTCATCCCTAAGTGGGGCGGTATCTCGCTACCCCTTGTATTTAGAGCCGTTTTGACGTTATTTTCAACACCCTACACCCAGGTAACCCTCTTTCAGGCTCCCGATACCCCTTACAGGTCGCGGGGACCTTCTTGCAAACCTCGGATATCCCCTTGCGGACACCCCGATCCTTTGGGGACTATATTTAGCATCAATACTTTACGTTAACATGATTTATTCAAATACTCTTTCTTTTTACATATTTATTTTCATTAACATATCAATTTATATCTTCCTACTTATCAGTTGAAGAGACAGGTCATTTCAGGAGTTTACCCAAATACGTTAGACAGTCTATCGACTGTGGTGCTCGGTCCAAAGAGACATTCGACACCTTAATGTTTCGGCAGAAACCTACTGACGTTGGGGAAGCTTTATTGCTTTTAAGAGCTAACTCCTTATGAAATCTTCCTAGCTGGGAGAGCCGTCTACCTTGAGCCTCTGTGTAGTGCCTTTGAATTTCAAGGGGTCTTTATGACTATAAATCATTTGACGGTAGACTTGTCCATGTTCCGAGCTGCCTCCCCTTGCAGACACCTCAACCCTTTCGGGATTATATTTAGCATCAATATTTTACGTTAACATAATTTATTCAAACACTTTTTCTTTTTACATATTTATTTACGTTAACATGTGAATTTATATCTTCCTACTTATCAGTTGAAGAGACAGGTCATTTCAGGAGTTTACCCAAATACGTTAGGCAGTCTATTGGCTGTGGTGCTCGGTCCAAAGAGACATTCGACACCCTAATGTTTCGGAAGAAACCTACTGACGTTGGGGAGCTTCATTGCTTTTAAGAGCTAACTCCATATGAAATCTTCCTAGCTGGGAGAGCCGTCTACCTTGAGCCTCTGTGTAGTGCCTTTGAATTTCAAGGGGTCTTTATGACTATAAATCATTTGACGGTAGACTTGTCCATGTTCCGAGCCGCCTACATCGAGCTCCGTGAGTAGTGCCTTTGAATTTTGATGGGCTTAACAGCTATATATTATATTCAATTTTATATAAGCTCTAATATTAAACTCTTCCATATTTTGACGTCTAGATTTTTATCTAAACGGGTGCTCTAATGGCATAGTTCCCTCTGACACCATATACCCTCTGTAGGGTCTATCAAAATGTGAAAGAGTTTGATATCTAATAAGAGTTTTTAATAAAAATTTCTAAAAACATATTTAATTTCTAGCATTTTGTATTTGAAAGGTCTTCTCATATGCAAGGGTTGTGAGATATAATTTGTATATTCAGTGTAAAAGCTATTGACTAGTGTATCACCTATTTAATTTTCAAACTACTTAAAATAAACACATCTTGTGTTTGAGCCTCTATGTGATGTCTTTGAATTTCAAGGGGGCTTTATAATTATAAATCACTTGAGGATATACTGATTCTATTGTTACATTACTTCATCTGATTATTTTATTTAATGTGAAAAGTTTAATTGAGGAAGCTAGTATATGTGTTGCATAAACACGTATATTCCTTGCCAAAAACATTTTCGAATACAATTTTCTCTTCTATTTATTACTTATGGAAATTTTATTCACATAAGTAGAATGTTTGAATTTCGAAATATTTAGAAGTTGTAACCTTTCCTGTTCCCTATAACAAAGATCTTCTGATACCCTGTATGAATCGGTTGTTGGTATGGATATTAGATAAACATTGTATATAATAAATATTTTATTTTCTTTTCCAATATACATACACAATATTAGTTTACAAACTTGTTTATACATAACAAAATTAATCTACAAGTTAAAAATATCATTCATTCTATACACATAATATTGCAATGTCCCCAATGTAACGTAACGTAACTGTCTTTTATTAAGTATCTTTTATCATCATGAGGACTTAGAGCAATTTTCGTTTGATTGGTGCTATATACTTGATGTTTTTCAGATTGAATTAATTTTTGATTCACATATTTTTCATTAACATTACACAAACATTCCATATAATCATCAAAACTTATTCGATTTTTTACAATGTTCTTCTTAACCCCTTTAGCTTTCCTTACAGTATCTTTACCCTCTACCCTTATAGCATACATTTTAGATCTTAAACCTACAAATTCTGTTATAATTTTTCCATTCATCTCATCCTTCATCATTCCCAGAAGTTTTTTGTTTACAAGAGGAATACCATAAACATTATCTTTAGGATAATCGCTTGTATCAAATCTTCTATGACAGTCGCGACGGATTAAATCGTAGATATCTGAACATTCAATTGAATAGATAATCGAATCAGTATCCGTGTAGGCTGCTTGACATTTATCTCCAAACACCGGTTTCATATAGTTATAGTGAAATTCATAGATTGATGTTTTAGAAATATTTAATATTGCCATTCCTACATAAATAGGTTTATTAAAATAGATCTCTATTTTGTTGAGTTCAACAGCTACGAAGTTCTCATTAAATATAGTCACCGATTTGAATTCAGGCTTTGAAATTAAAGCCTCGGCACCATATCGTCCTTCCCATTTATTTATCAACTTCACTATACTATGTTTACGTATATTTTCCATCGTCTTCCCGAAAACAGCGTTGTTCATTAGTTTAAACAAATTTTTTTCAAAGTCATTCATAGCCAATGATCTCAGTTTGGTGTTTAAGTCGATGGATGATTTCAACCATGTACTCTGTCGAAATGGTAGTATTCTATGAATGTTGGTTAACTTTAAACCATGACATAAGGCTTGATTTAGGGCCTTATAATGAATAACATAACGTTTTTTTTTTCGAATAAAGTGGCCATTAATTTCTTCTCTTTTGTTCCTGGAGCAGCTAGATGTTCTGGACAAAAAGGCAAATCTGCGTGTAAATCATGTAATTCTTGCGGATACTCTAAATCTACCTCTAAAATATATCCTATATCATTCTCATCAGGTATATCCATAACATTGAAATTTTCGAGATTAGATAACCATCGAAATCCTCCATAGGGTAAATATTGAGACATTGCCCATCCGTATTGGTTATTGATGTCATCATACATTATAAATTTTTCAGGTTTTGAAGAATCATAATCTAACATGTATTTATTATTAGCTTTAAGGTATCTATAAGAGCATTGACTGAGTCCTCCTCTGATCCCACGTTCAATAAACATGATCATATCTAGATCTGTTAGTAATTCTAAGGTTATATCAGTATGTTTAAGCATACAATCCCATGTGAAGCCGGGTAAGGTGAAGTAAAGTCCTGGATCAAGTCCATATGTTTTCAGACAGCTGCTTCTAAATTGTTCGAAAATGCAGGTTAACAGTAACACATCCGTCTTCAGATATAGATCTGAATATTCACCCAAGTTTTCGATATTAAATTCATTCCATACTTTTTGCGCATGGTCATAGTCTTCATCTGAAATATCTTGATCGTTTAATTGATTAAAGAATCTAGATTTTTCGGGGAGCTTCGTTTCCTTGAATTTCTCTTCTGAATCGAAATAATCGTAAGGGTATACTCCTTTTCGTGTCAACAATTTCAATTTTTCTCCGCTTAGATTATAAAATTCAGATATAAGTTCAGGATATTCTGTTAAATATGATGCTAGGGTATCGAGTCCGGAAGCCATAAATCGAAAAGAATCAATGAATCTAAATTTAATTATATTCTCATCGATGTGCTTAGTGAATGAAATATATTTTTCTTTGGTTGTCGGTAAAACATCTATACGTCCCTTTAACTCCTCAGCCAAATTCTTTATAATGAAGTGTGAGTCATATCCGGTTAGATAATGGAAAACCACCGGCACTGTATGTGTATCTTGATAATTCACATTACAATCTTGATGTGCGGCTCCTCGGTATTTTCCACTCAAATGATCATGATCTCTAACCTTTTTCTTTTCATCTGAACTAAACAATTTTTCGCAAATATGACATATTGTAGCCTTTTCGTACAAATATTGTTCATCAGATGTTAACTTGTCCATGGGTATGGGGCACAAAAATACTGTTTCTAAATCTTCCGCAAAAGCTTTGAGTTCCTTAGTAAACCATTCTATACAATCTTGACCACGATAACTTCTATAAAATGATAATGACTCATCATATGAACACTTGACATAATATCCAATACTGCATGGTTGATGTTCTTGATATTTATTTTGAATTTTACATGGCGCAAGTAGACACTCCAAATCAGCATAAATAATAAAGGGTGCTTTCACTTTATTTTTAAAATTTTTAAATTTAATAAACTTGTTATCTTCCGTAGGCAGTCGGATCTTACAGTCGTTCATTTCTTGACAATCTACGTAATGTTTATCGAGAGCGGTTTTCGTATAGAAGTAGTGTAAACAGCGATCGCAAAAATACTTTTTCTTATCATGCTTTGATAGCTGTGAGGATACAAGGCGTGATAAGTTCTTAATCCAGACATAATGATAACTAGGAGTTGATTCATTATCATCCTCATGCACTTCATCTTCGTTATAGTAAAAATCTTGAATAAGTAGCAAATTCACATGTTTAGCTTGTTTCATTTTTAGGTTACGTTTAGGTTATGTTAGGTACGTAGGTAATGTGGCGAATTTTTCATTAGTTTTTTTCAAAATATAAACATTTATTGATACGTCGTTTTGCTTTTCAAACCGTGGAATTTGTTTCATTGTCATTGGGAACTGAATTCCTGTTAATTTTAGCACAGATGATGGGTTCGGATACTTCGTAATTCTGTGTGGGTGCTTATCCACGCGATATAACGCTGATACGACGGCCCATGCAAAACATTTTTGATCATTATTTTTTACATTCACAATTGCATGCTTTCTTTTAATACACTCTGGCAATTCGATGTAAGATGATCCCAGTTGTGGTGTAAATTTATTAATATTTATTTGAAGATTGATTATAGATGATAAAGCCCAACCGCTATCTCTTTCTTGAAACTCTTCGAGTTCAGCGAGAATTGGCTGTTGTATGTAGTTAACAAACCATTCTTTTAGGTTAGCGTCTCGGTAAATTGGAATATTTTTAGTATTAAGATATTTCATTTCATTAATTTCCTGTTCAGCCTGTTGTTTTGTAAATTCACCACAAAACATTGTGTTCACCTTGATGATCTCTTCCTTCTTCAATACATTTAAGATTCTTCTGCGAAATAAGATAGCAGCATCTTCCATAAACAATTTCGGGTCAATATGATGTAGATTAATAATAACACCGGTTCGTATTCGTCCTTGAAAAGCGGATTGAATATCTTCTCATTTAACATGGCTAGAGGCAGTATGCTTCCTCGGTGTGTAACCCCCTCCACTTATTTGAAGAGCGCGAAATTTTTGTTTAAAACTTTTCACCTTGGCAATAGCCGTTATAAGTTTCTGTTTCTCACCAACACTTTTAGCACTACTCAACGAATTATTTAATACTCAAAGAGTTTGATTACATTTTTTAACTCTGGATGCCAGAGCATTCTTATCATTTTCAATATTAGCATTGAAAAGCGAAGATTTAATTTGTTGAACAGATTGCATCTTAACTCAACGATGAACACTGACTGAATGACTCTCATACACATATTCCCCGCTATATATTATATTCATTTAATGATATAATAATGATCACGTGATAGCTTTATCATTTTAAATACGCAATTCATTAATCATAACATCTGACAAAGCGCCCTCTAGCTCTCGCGGTGGTTGCGTATGAAACTATAACCGAACATGAGTCATCCCTAAGTAGGGGCGGTATCTCGATACCCCTTGCAGTAGAGCCGTTTTGACGTTATTTTCAACACTGCAGCGCCCCTTGACAACCCACTTGCAGGCTTCTCACCCCTATGTAAAACTCACCCCCACATAAATTATAATTTATTACCTTCTCCACCATAGGGGAATATATTGTAGGGGTTGGGTATGCACAATCGGAACCAAGGGGTGACTTTTACACTGCTTTTTTCTACTGAGGATAACAACGTGGTTGTTGAAATACCTCAAAAAGTGCAAAATGAACCTCCATAAGAAAATACATGGGATTTTGGCCTAGAACCGGCATAGCTTATCTACTGTCAACTACTCCTATCCAGACGTTTATGCTAAACCTATGCTGATGCTTAAATTCTTGAACAACGTGGGGATTGTCACCAACGTACGAATAATAATGTGCATTATGTACATTAAAAATTCCATTTTTTGAGAATGTAGCTTCGTCACCAAACAAAATGTTCCTGAAGAAATCTTCATCTTGATTTTTCTGATTTTGTAACCATCTAGCGAATTCTACGCGAGCAGGAAAATCTCCTTCTAGCAGTGCTTGCACCTTTGTAAAATGAAAAGGATATAAATTTTCTTTGTGTAAGATATTTCCTACGGAAGATTTTGAAATTGTGGGGTACATGGCAGATAGTCTTCGAACGCTAATTTCTGGATTTTCCTCAACTTCCATTAAAATAACATCTTCATGTTCTGCTGTTACATCATTATGTCTCCCTGTTTCATTCTTTTTGGGACCACTGAATCTGTTTCTCTTAATCGTTGATGAAGAGCTGTAAATGTTGAGTGAGTGGGATGCTGACGATTGGGAAATTTTTCAGCGTATCTAGGTTGCGCCGCTCGAGCGTTACACCTCATTTCGCCATAAACTAAATGCATATCGGCGTATTCCTCATTAGTAAAAACCATTTTTTTTTAAATTGAAATCGTTGTGTTTGAATAACACAAAGTAAAAAATGAAAAGATAAACTTCGCGAACTGACAACAATTTGACAATGAAAAACGTAGGTTTTGCTTCTGTTGGCAGTTCAGAGCTAACTATTGCAAAAAATAAAAAATTGACCTTTAATGAAGAAAAAACGAAAAATTTACAAATCGATTTTTCTAAAGTAAGAGTACCTTTCAGTACTGGAATACCTGAAAATTTAATAATCTAGTGTCACAAATGCTTAAAAGTTAAAGACAAAAAAGTTATGCCTTAAAATAGCCGTTGACCTACCCAAAACGGACGCCTATGACCGGTACTAGAAATTCGCAATTGATGGAATCGATTCATCTCTGGAGGATAAATAAGCCTATCAGTTTTTGTTTTTCTAAATAGAAACGTTCTGGAGGAATTAAAAAAAAAATAAATACAAGGCGCCATCTTCAAAGAACTCTAGCTCCCTTAGGAAGCATTTTCGGACTAGGTGAATTTGGGTTTAATTGTCTTAAAATTATCTGAGGAAACTCCGGTCTTCGTTTGTCAGGAGAGTTTCTGGACACCCTGTATATATATATATATATATATATATATATATATATATATAATTCGTGGGCTTACTGCAAAAATCCGTCAAGTCCACTTTTGGCCGGTTACGTTCTAAATACACAGCTATGTCCAAAATTGCGAGTAGAACTTACTGACGAAACCATTTAAGTCCAAGGAATCATCTCGTCCTCTTATTTAAATACACTATATCCTGCAAGTCCATTCTTTGATGATTTAAACAGACAAAATACTGTAAGTGCCTTTAACTGTATTGTGTAGGTTGTATTATTTTTAAACTGTTTAATTCTCAACAGCAAAAATCTGTTAAGTGCCCTTAGAGGATTTAGGTTGTAAGTAATTTTTCACGACCTAGAACAATATGTTTAAAGCAAGAACCGGCTAAGGGCACTTAACAGATTTTGCTAGATTCTAGTTTGAGTTATTCCACAACTCATTAGACAGCTAAAATCTTGTAAGGCAACTTAGAGGATTTTGGCTGTAATAATCATCCGCTATTATTCTTTTGGTGAGTGCAGCAACAAACGTGTGAGTGCACTTAACAGGTTTTGACAGAATAATCGGCGTGCATTATTTAGTTTTGACGAGTTAAATAATTATAAAATGAACAATCAAAATAGATCCAGAGGTGCCCGAATGGTTGTAATGGCATTGGAAACGAAGAATTGCAATATTGGTACGTATTTCATAAAAAAATTATAGAATAAATCGCAGTTTTTGAAAAGTAAGGTTAGGTTCCTCAATTCTGCAGTTCATCCTCAAGTCGCATGTAGTCTCTTATTTTATTAGAGATTGTGGTCTAGTGTTCCACGGTCCTATTCAACTATGAGTTTTGTAAGTTTCCTAGACTACTAAAATAATGTAACTCTGCTGTTAATTCGTTTATTTCTTCATGAACCGGACATGTTTCCCTTATAATACCTAATAATAATTGAATTCTTACAATTTTTACCTATTTTCTTTTTTTATTCAGATGCTTGTATGCCCAACGAGAATGTTGGCTCTAACGAGATCCAAAATCGTCGAACTGAAAATACGATTGAGAACCAAATTGCAATAGTAGATTTTGAAATACCTTCTCAAAATTTGCCAAGCACATCAAATTCTAGAGAAATCGAACATGATCCAGAAAACGAGTTGCTTAATCTTCATACACTTGTTAATGTATCTGAAGAATCAACTAGATTTGTTGAGTTTGAAGAAGATTCGGATTGTTCAGTTCGCGATCCCAATTATCAGTCTGAAACTGATAGTGAAGCCACCGATAGAGGAATAAATTCCTCAGGCAGTGACGCAGAAGATGCACAAGTCTCAGCCCCAATAAACGGGAATGCGAATGGCGAAAAAAAGCGTAGTAGGTGGAAGAAAAATGATCCTTTCAAATGGAAAAAACAATTATTGAAAAAGCAAAGAATTGAAGCGAAGCAACCAAAGCCAGTAGACTGCGAAAAATGCCGATATCATTGTAGCAGAACTTTTTCTGAAGATGTCAGAACTGCACTCTGTAAAAATTTTTGGGAAAGTGACTATCTAAAACATAAAGAATTTTTTCTGGGAAATACAGAACGTACGAAGCCGACTAGAAGACGAATAAGGATGGAGGGATCGACGAGAGAACGAAAATATTCTATGATTCTCTATTTTAATACCGAAAGTCAAAAAGTACGAGTGTGTAAACAATTTTTTATTCGAACTCTGTGTATTTCTGCGGATATGATTGATACAGCTTACAAAGGAAAAGGAGAGGGTAAAATGTTTGTCGGGGAAGATCAAAGAGGAAAGAGAACTCCACACAATAAAACCGATCCGGAAAGCTTAAAAAGAGTAAAAGATCACATAGAAAAATTTCCGACTCTAGAGTCTCATTACTCTAGAAAAGACACAAAACGTTTGTACCTCGACTCTCAGCTTAGCATTGCAATAATGTATTGTCTCTATAAAGAAGACTGCATGCAAGACAATTCTAAGCCCGTCAGTGAGATCACTTATAGAAGGGTTTTCTGTAGCGATTATAATCTGTCATTTTACAAACCAAAGAAAGATCAATGCCAGTTTGCACTAGATACAATTCTCTAAAAAATGTGGAAGAAAAACAGGCTTTAGAAGGAGACTACCAGCAACACGTTAGACGAAAGGAAGAATGCAATCAGGCCAAAGCCATTGATAAAGAAAGGTGCCAAGCAGATCAGACATTCATGTGCTGTACACTTGATTTACAATCAGTTTTGCAGATACCTTCAAGTGATGTGAGTTCTATGTACTATAGTCTCAAAGTATGTATGTATAACTTCACTATCTATGAGCTCTGTAACCCTAATGATGCATTTTGTTACGGATGGAACGAATTACACAGAGAGCGCGGAAGCTCAGAAATAGGTAGTTGTTTGTTGAAATATATTTTGGAGTTGAAACCTGAAATAAAACAGTTTTGTTTCTTTTCTGATACGTGCGGCGGACAAAACCGCAACCAGAATATAGCTGCACTTTTTTTATATTTGGCTCAAGTTACGAATTTAGATACTATAGAACACAAATTTCTGGAGAGTGGACATACATTTATGGAAGTCGATAGTATGCATAGCGCTATAGAGACGGCCAAAAAATATGTTCCGGTCTACACAATTCAAGACTGGCTGAACATATTCCGAATTGCGAGATCTAAACGTGTGAGAAACAAAAAGAGTCCTAATTACAAAGTTTGTCAGATGTTTTTCAAGGATTTCAAAGATTTGAATGAATTGTCGAAATGTTTAATAAAAAATAGGACCAAAAACAGTGAAGGACAACAAGTTAATTGGTTGAAGGTAAAATGCTTCAAGTATCAGAAGTGCAAGCCCGGAATAATCCAGTACAGGTACGATCATTCTTCAGAGTACAAGGAAATTCACGTGTTTGGTAAGGGTCGTCCAAAAACTTTCCACGATAATATCAGCTGGACCTGTATTCAAAAATTCTTCCAATAACAGTCAAGAAGAAGAATAGTTTGTTACAGTTGTGTCGCAAAGGAGACATTCCTGAGGAATACCACGGATGGTACAAGTCATTGCCCACATCGAAAGCTGCCGTTGATCAAATACCTGCAACGGACAGTGACGAAGATGACCATGATTGAAAACAACTTGATCTTGCACTCCATTGGAGGAAGATTTGTTACATTTTTCCGTGCTTTGAAATCTGTTTCAAATAAAACATTTCAAATAAATGGCGTTTTTTATTCTGCCAGAAACCTTTAAGTCCTCAATTTTTCTATTTTTTTTTAAGTTTTGGTCAAAACAAACAATTTTATCATTTAACAATTGATGTCCCAATATACTTACAAGAGAAATATTTTATTTTTAAAAATTGCAAGTCTATTATGAGCAACTATAGAATTTTCCTTGAAGGAAATATTTTCAAACTCGATTTCTTCAGAACTAACAAAAGTGGAATTGACGGATTTTTGCAGTAAGCCCACGATATATAAATTATATAAATATATATAAATATAATATTGAAGTACATAATTGCGTCCCAATTCAACGACAAAAGCCAGATGTGTGGTTAGTACTTTTCAATAACTGCATGTTGTATTTAGCGCTGTTATAGACTATTTATATGGCCCATCGTAATTTCGGCCTAATGCGTCCGGTCTCTAGTAATAACACTCATGTCACAGATAAATTATTTATTAAACCCTCCTCCTATATTAAGATGTATATCATGTTATAATATTAGATAAATGTGTGTAATGTTAGCACCTTAGGTATTAAAAATAATTACTAGAAATACATTTGTTTTCGATTGAGAAAACATAATGATTAGATAAGACGAGAGAACAATAGCAACTTTATATTGAGACAAATATGAAGGTTATGACATTGAAATAATATATCCTATTGTTTAAGTAATTTATTATATTTAGAACATTTAAATTAATGTCTATATATGAATATATGTACTTCTGACATATTTATACATATGCTGCACTACAGAAAGTAATGAAGAAGATGGCTTCAATTAAATATGCTCGCAATTCTAAAATAGTTTAAAACAATAACACTTAAATTGATATTTAGGACATTCAACTTCACGAAAAGATAACTTTTCATTGTTTGAAATCAGGTTATTTTAAATAGAGAAACTCATAACATTATCTAAAGATTCCATATTGATCCGGTTCATTTTGTACATATTTGATGTTTCGGTATTAAGTTATGAAATAAGTGCTCCTTGATAATGGCTGTTGAATATTAAAAATGTAAAATTAGGCTTCTACAAATTGTGGTCGGTTAAGCCTCTTTGTTCTCGATATATGGATAAAATAGAAAAAACAAAACTTTAGGTTTTGAAAGGAAAATCGCTTTGGTAGTCTTCTTTAGCTTGTAGGTAATATTTGGAAAAATCTCACAAGCGGAACTTTTCAGTTTTATGAATCCCGTGAAATTTAAATATTATTTTTGGCATTCAGTATTTCTTAGTGATTGTTAAAGTCTTACTGAATATAGATTCTACTATAATGGTGAACAAACTATGCAACGAAAGTCATTAATTATTTTATTTGATTTAGTTTATATACTAGTAAATCAAGCTTTTTATGGTAAAAAAATAATCTTTGGTATGTTAGGAAATGCTTGATGATATCAAAAGGTAACTACTATTTGTGATATCGAAAGAGGTAAAATCGTACAGGTTTTGGGATGTTTAGACAAACGCTTCAATAAAACACGTTTGATAGTTAAGGCATTGTGTAAAGTAGATAAAGTCGTTATTGGCAGGGAAATTGCTTATTTAAAACATGTGAAAGTATTGCAGAAAACCTACTGTAAATGGAAAGAAGATGTTGCAAATATATTAGCAGGTGTTGTGCACGATATTGTTATGAAATAACATTTCATTTATTAATAACGCAACAGGACTATATCTTTTGGGTACCAACTTACGTCGATTTTATTGAAGAAAGAAAAATGATTCATTTAAGTTAAGTATTAAATACAGTGAGCTTCTCGGAAAGGTTAAGCTAGTTACAATGATGAATGACAATAAGGTGCGGTCTCTAAAGCAATCAAGGGAGTTACTCTCCTTCAAGATAACGCTCGCTCATATACAGACCATCTAACGAACAATACAATGGCTAAATTGGTAAAATGGGTTGAGAAGGACTGCTCCCCCCAATTAAGTTTAGACTTAGCTCCAACTGACTACCATCTTTTTGGGGTACTCAAAAAGTACTTAGGAGGCAAGTGATTTTCCTCTAATGACGAAGCGAAGGATGCTATGCAAAATTGGCTAAAGAAATATTTTTTTTCGACGCGAATACAGAAACTACCTGAGCGATGGAACAAGTGTATTTTAAAGCGGAGTTGTGACCAGATGGTGCTTAGAACGACTCGAAATGATAGTTATAATTATAAAATTATTTCTTTAACAGACATATTCCAATAGTTTCCATGCGATGAATTTATCGAAATGTATGTATTATCCAGAAGAACAAATTGAATACCATTACGTAACACAAGAGTGTTAGAATAATCTAACGCTTTTTAACTGTGGTTAGAGGTAAATATACTGGTCATCCAATCATTATCACTTTAAATATTCTGTAAAATGTGAATTCAATTGTTGAACAAAATCCTCATATCTCAGTACGTCATCTATTACAACAAATACGTAAACGCCACTTAACAATTAATCTGTTCCTTTCCTACATCCATTCTGGAACTTTCTTATCAATTTTCTCGCAAGATTCTGAAAAGTATCTAAATTTACATCCACATAAATTTTCAATTGTCCATCAAATTCACTTACTTGATAGAACGAATCCAGTTTTGTCAGTGGTATAATGATCATCTACACAAAACATTAAACAGCAAAATATTACTTTCTATTCCGACGAAGTATGGTTACACCTGTCTGGATATGTTAATTCGCAGAATTATAGTACTTGGTCGGCAGATAATTCACACAATTTAATCAAAGTACCATTACATCCAGTTATAATTGGTGTTTGGATGGCAATATCAAGACAACGAATTATTGGACCAATATTCTTTCAAGAAGCAATTAACGCCTACAGATATGAAACCATTATTTTAGAGTCATTTATAAATCAATTGGTTAACATAAAATTCGTCTCTGGAATAATTTTTATTCCATTATTAAAAAGAAAACATAATATTGAGGAATCCCATAGACAATTTATAAGACCTATGATACGTAATTGATGGGCAGTTGCAAATTTGCAATTTGTCAGGAAGAGTTTAGTATTGTTTACAAGTAAAGGGCCAACATCTTGAATACTTTCTTTGTACATAATTGTATTACTTGTAATATAGATTCATTATCATTTCTAACTTAAAAGATAAATTATAATTAGAGAACGGACACGTTTACCAAATGACGCAAAGCCCAGTGCAGTACTGGCGAAAGGCTGTATTTCGAAAATATTTAATTTTATTTATATAATTTGAAATCGAACGGGTGGTGATCTATAAAATTACGAAATACATATATATTTGTAGAAAAGTTGTATTTATAAAGTTTTTAACTTTATTTATATAATTGGAAAACAAACTGGTGGTGATCTATAAAATTACGAAATACATATGTATTTGTTGAAAAGTTGTATTTTTAAATTTTTTAATTTTATTTCTATAATTGGAACATTTTTATTTGTTCATTTTGTCGTTCAAGTTGAGTAAAGGAGTATTAATATTGACTAGCAATAGTTTCTCAAGGTTTTCTTCTGTCTATTTTGTTCTCTTTGAATTAAGTACATTCTTATATATAGAAAACGTCCTTTCTACATCGCAACTGGTTATAGGTGCATACTGGAAATATTCTTTTATTTCTTCATATTTAGCCTTTAGATTTTGTGGAATTGTCTCCATACATAATTGCTGCAATGTAATTGAATCTGGATTTCTATTAAGAATTACTTCAGACTTTTGCCGAAGGCCACATCCGAAGTCACTTGGAATACTTTTCAAATTATTAACAGCCACATCTAATGTGGTTAATCCGTCATTTAATTTGAGATTTCGATTTTCAAAATAAGTGATTAGTTTTGGCAATTTTGCAAAGTGTTCGTGAAGAAAGTACAACTGATTTTTTAAATTTGGGATTTGTGTGAGCTCCTTGCACTCACCAATACTTCTAGCATCCTCCTTTAGCAGTGTTACGAAATGTTTTAGACTATCGAAATTCTCAGCATAATAACTAGTAGCTTCCAGCCATGTTCCCCATCTAGTTATTACTGGAGTGGGAGGCAGTGACAGAGATGGAAATTTTTCCCTGAAAAGAGCTACTCTCAATGGTGCTTTTCTGAAAACTTTTTTAAAAGCTGATACAAGTCTAACAACTTCCGGAAAAGTGTCTCTGATATATTCACAGATTCTGTGGAGAGCATGTGCTATACAAGTAATATGCAGCATATTAGGATATGTTTTCTTCAATACTCTGCCTGTTTTTAACATATACGCAGCACTATCACTGACAAATAAAAGTATTTTTTCTTTGTACGTGGCGTCCGAATGAAGCATTTTTTGCATATTCTCCTTAATGGTTTCAGCAACTGTTTCCGCATCAACTCTATTTATAACACTTGTTGCTATTACATATGAGTTATAGGAAATAGTTGGATGTAGTACACCAGCTACAACATTTACCACACAACGTCCTAACATATCCACCGTTTCGTCGGCGCTTATCCATATGTATTGATTTAAAAGATGGCTTCTAATGCATTCTACTGTTCTCGTATAGCACCTAGAAACATAATATTTGCGTAAAGTTGATTCACCAGGAACATTTCGACCAGTATATTTTTTCAGAAATGTCTTCAAAATTGGATTGTTCAATTTAAATAATGGAATATTAGCTGCCATAAAGGTTTCACAGAGTTTTTCGTTAAAATTGTCAGATTCCAACGTGTTCAATTTTTTTTCGTGCTTTAACGATCCTACGTGACGTTTTACGGTTGATTTATTGCAATGTTTCAATAGCGTTTCACACACTTCACAACAAATTTCGGAATCACTGGCAATGTACATACAATCAGTATGGCCCTCAATCCAACTCGCCATTGTTTCACGATGCCATTCTCGACGCTCTTCCATTGTCTGAAAAAGTAAGAATATTCTAGATCCAAATAAACGAAATTAAATAACGAAATTTTATGCACACTTACGTGAAAATAATTGGAAGATATTGCTTAAATGAAAAGAAATGCAATGTACGTGCTATTTCTCTTACGAAATACGATAAACTTATTTATTTTATCTACGTACACGACACTACTGAAAACACTATATTCTCCGAATACAATAGCTGGGTTGTCCATTGTTATCGCTGCGAGACCAGGTGGCCGAGTAAGTCAAACAAATACTTCATTGAATTACGCCGGGATGTACTGAGCGACGTTATACACAATTCCAATTGCCGATTGCGTTTTATGGAAATTGCATCCGTTCTCTAATTATAATACGAATGACCAGGCATTTATAGTTACTTGGTATATACAAGGTAGGTTATTTAGAGCGGTGGTTTGTGAATTTATGTTAAAAATACAAAACATCAAATTATAAAATGGATTTATTTGTGTAATTAAACAACATTTGCAATTTAATAAATCAGGTTTTTGAAGTGAGAGTCTCTACAAAAATGACATGTCGCAGCCTTTTTTCAAGTGCTCAACAAACTGCTTGAAGTGCGGTCTTCGAAATTGCTTCTATTCGCCGCCGTATTGTTATTCCAAGGTCATTCAGGGTTTGTAGAGAATCTCGATAAACCGTATCTCTTAATGATCACCATAAGTAGAAGTCGCAAGGATTTAGATCAGGACTAGATGGTGCCCATGGTATCCCTCCGCCTGTAAACTCTGGATCGTCAAGAGCTATGATTCTGTTGGCGAAAGGTTCTTTTAAAAATTGGAAAACTGGTACTGTACGATGCGGACGAGCTCCATCTTGTATAAACTATGCATTCTACACCATATCTAATCCATGAGCGACGGGAGAAAAAGACACTTCAAAGCACTTCGCAATATTTTTGTGAAGTAACGGTTCCATTGAAAAGCACAGGGGCGATCGTTACCTTTTTATAAAAAAATTTCCATATGCACTTCCATTGGATACGACGCCATCTCGAAAACCGATGTTTCGGATTTTCACACATTTATTGGGCAACCGTAGTGCGACTGCTACTATGCAGACCAAAATTATACTGATTTATATTTATACAAGTGAATAGCGCGATCTTTGAAGCCGCCGCATAAAATGGCTAACCCTGTATACACTACCGTTCGAAAGTATTTTAGTACCAATGGTTTTTACCACTATTTGCATTATATTTGTTTCTTCCTCCTGGTTTGAAGGAAGTCGGTATGTGTAGACCGAAGTATATGTTGAAATAATACAATATTTTTGCTATTTACACTATTATATTTACAAGTTTAATCTTGGAGTTCCGTTAATAAATGCTAAATGCAGTATCTGGTCTTAATACTAAAAACCGAGAAAAACTGGCTAATAAATAATATTTGCTCCTATTTAGATCACTGAGATCTTAGTATGAGCTGTTTGTTAGATCACTGAGACCTAAGCTTTAACTCGAAGAGATCGTACTTGTAACTGTAGTGAGCTCTAAGAGATCTTGTTTGGAACTGTAGTGAGCTCTAATAGCTCTTGTTTGGAACTACTTATTCATTCTCTTATTTTTCGGCAAGAAGTTTTCTCCCCACCAGTCGAAGAGGGAGAAAACAATGAAAAAAGGAATATACGGAAATTTCCATATATCAATTATTTACATTTCCAAGAAAAGTATATGCTGTAGTTTCCGACGTCATAAATGTATTAAAATAAACAATATACGCCGGAGACCCTTCATTATAGAAAATAAAATACTTCTTAAAGTAATAAATATACAATGCACAGAGATAAACTAATATTTCGTAGAATCGCCTCGAACTAAATTATTAAATCTATTATAATAATATATAACAGGAACTATGTACAATAAAACTTATTCTATTATAATTATGCTTATTCAAATAAATTATTTACCTAATCGATGCAAAGGGTTTTGCCTGTAATAAAAATAAATAGTTTTTATGATAGTAGAAAATAGGACAATCAAGAAATGTAATACCTGCCCAGTCCTAAAGTAATTAACAATATTAAAGATATCTCAGAACTCCAAGACCTTTTCTATATACAATATATAATATTTACAATTTAAAAACTAGAATTAAATATAAATATACCTACATCTAAATAAAACTAAAAATACAAAATTAAATCTATTTTGCCCGAACAATATTAACGAAACACATTTTATTACTCTAAATAGTTCTCAGATACGTATTTTAAAACAAATGAAACAATTATCAAATTATTTACCCTATTTGCCGCAATAATCCGATAATCCTTTTTTCTTTGTAAAAGGGTCGTAATTTCGAAAAATCGTAATTTCAGCCTGATGGGTCCGGTCTCAAATCATAAAATATGTTCATATTTTTGCTTGTATTTTGAATTATTTCCGTTAATACTGATTTAATACTTTTGAGCGGTAGTATATATATATATATATATATGGAATATTTAATTTTAATATTATAATTAATATTCTTTTACGAACTTTACACTTTAGGTAAGTATTACGTCCTAGTTAATCATTTTATTTCGTAAATAAAAAAACATATTTATAAAAATAGTTACAAAATCAAGGACACGGCTTTTGTTCTGTAGATTATTTAAAATATGTGTAGATATTAATCTTCAAGTGCATTACGAAATCGAGTTATCGAACAGTGAAACGAAATGAAATTTAATCTATTATTTACAGTAAAATTAAATGTCTAGAGGTTTACGTGCAAATATATCAATATTCACGCGAGAGCATGGGAAGTGATGTATGGAATAAATTATTATGTATTGAAAAACATATTTATTTGATTTATTTTTACTATTTTTACAGTCCTTTACTAGCTGATTTCAATTAACTTTTCTGACTGATATATTGTATTGCGAACTTGTTTTAAACCAAACGTGTTTGTAAATATGGTTGCTTTAGACCACACACATAAATAGTTTTTTTGCAATCGTACTGTAATGAACCATTTACTTAAATAATTTTTAACCTAGAAAGTATCACAGTTTACCGGACTAGTCTGCTAAATGGTTTTTACCGGACTATTCCTGTAAAAACAAGAAATTAAATTTGTACTTTTAAATTTATTTATAATAGTTGACTGAACGGGTTGATATGTGTTGAAATAAAATTAATAAAATGTTATTTTATTAATTTATTTATAATAAACGGCGTACAATTATGCGTTGTTTTAAATGAACAATTAGGTATTGAAGTATTTTCAACATTAATTATATTAGATGTTTCTTCTAGATGAACGAATTTGCCATTTTAGGACATAGTAGTGTTCTCTTCTCAGTCCTCTATTTTCTTCGCGATATTAATTTTATTCTTTTCAATTTAAATGTGGGTTTCAGCATTAAATGGTAGCTCCACAAAGTTGATGGTTTATAAATTTACTTTTTCCCCGATGTAAAATAGCACTACTTCTTCAGTTATTTCTCTCACTTTTTCCTGCTAAGCCGTGCTTCAATATCCCGGAAAACTTTTTCATATCTTTCCCGCGATACAGTAGATATCAAATTGCACAATATGCTTTAGCAGTCTCGCTAATGTTATGTTCACGGTCTAAATTACTTTGAGGATTGAGGAATGAAACCGGGTCGTATTCAGTGACGAATCTTCATTTTGTTTATGGGCTTATGATGATCGTAAAATGGTCAGAAGATTTCTTGGAAGAAGAAGAAACTTGCAGTTTTCTGTATAGCAACGTAAGACTCTTACTCAAGTCGTGAAGGTGTGGGGAAATATCTGTCATGGAAGTAAATCTCCTCTAGTAGTAATTCAATGAACCTTAAATGCGATTTTTTTCAGCCAATAATGTTCTTGAACAAGTCAAAAAAGGTATATAACCCCTTACCACAATTACTAATCGTATCCTAAATACGTATTTCAACAACTAAGTTGTCATCATCAGTAGGTAAAACCACTAATCAAAGTGTCGCACATGGGCACTGTAAAGCTAACCATATAACGCAACAACTTTACACGGCGTCCCCATATACACTGTGTATACGGGGACGCCGTATACACTATATATAATGATGAACTTGTTGAAGTTGTCGAAATTCGTATTTTTGGTAAGGCGTTATATACCTTTTTTTGAGTTTTTACTTAACCACAGTCTCTAAAGAAAGACTTTTCTTTAACCAGTGTTAATACTATATTTTCTACAACTGATAAATTAAATTTTTCAGCAGCATAATGCGCGGCTACCGCAAGGGTTATTACGGAGTTCCTAGATAATGCTAATGTTGATCCCTTACCATGAACACGCGTGAGATATGGTAGGATAGTGCATCAATAATTTACAATCACGTCTAAACAATATAGATGTCCTTCGACAAATGTTTTAAAAGATTAATATAGCATATCACAGGCTACCATTAATTTGCTAATTTCAAGTATGCCTAATCAGCTGAATGCGTAAGAAATAGAGGAGTATCTATGCATTACTAGCGTTTATATGTATTGTTATTGTCATATTTTGCTGACATTTTCATAATTTTTTAATATGAATAAAATACGAGGACGGGTTCATTTATTCGCGCAGTCGCCTTGATATTATTCGGAGTATTACGAACGAATAAATTTGACCTTAGAATAAGTTATACTTATTTTATACGGTGCTTGTAGAACCGGCCCTTAATCACATTAAAGAAAATCTTCAAAAACTAAAATTAAAAGAGAGATTGTGTACGTTGATTTTTGATGAAATGTCTCTACAATCAAATCTTCATTGGAATCCCAATATAATTGAGGATTCGGGATTTGAACGAGCACAAAAAATTGCAGATCAAGTACAAGTTTTCATGATAAGAATATTTAAGAAAAGGAAGCAACTCATATTCTACTCTTATTGTGAAAGCACTACCAACACAGCTGTATAAATTTCTTAATAGACACTACTAACGGTCAATATTTGCGAAGAGGAGAGGAATTGAGGGGTAGAGTTTTTGAGATTGATGGCCAATTATCCTTTTGTATGATCCACCTCACCTTCTTAAAGGTATATAAGGAACAACTTCCTAATAAAAAACATTAGTTTTGTAATGAAAGTTGTTGTGCAAAATGGTAACATATTGTTGATGTCTACCAAATTGATTCTCCTGGTGGCCGCCTGAGAATTATGAAAAAGCTAACTGACTATCATGCAATACCAGCAAAAATAAAAAAGATGAAGGTGTCATATTGTTCACAAATATTCAGCAATCAAGTTGCATCTGGAATATGATTCATGAACAAGAATAGTAAGTTTTAATGTTTACCAATTTATGCAAATGTTTATGGTAATATTGTTGCAGAAATAACAAGTGTAGATGGAATAACAGCAATGGAACTAAATGGAAAACAAACCGCGGAATTACTGTTGTTTTATAATGATTTATTTGACAGCGTTAATGGGGGATCAATATAACCAACTAATGGTGTCACTTCGATGTGCAGTTAGCAGAACTTCACCTTACATTGCATTTTGGAGTGCAGCAATATAAAAATTACAGCAAATGTATTTTGTAAACATTGAGAATGGACAAAAGTCTGGTCTTCCATCTTTACAGAATTGGCTTTGCAGGGATTCAAAAAAATATATGAAATCATTCAAACTCTTGGTTACAAATAACGAGCGATCATTAAAATTTTCACTCGTAGCTGGCCGTGTATATAAAAATTATGTCGTAGCTTTAGTCATTAAGATGTTATTTCAAACATCTGTCAGTGTCAATGGCCTTTAATGATATGCATAAAGCGTTTATGGTAGAATGTTACTTCCTGACATCTCAAAAAATTGATGATATTTGGCAGCATTCAATAGAAAATTGCCTTGCGGAGTTTGAAGAGAGATATCCAAATACTGTTCCAAGCTATAAAACTTTCCGTGATACGCTAATGCATTGTGTAAATCTTTTTCGTCAAACAGGCAGTATTTTAAGGAAAAAGGAAGCGGTCCTCCTCTCAAGAGAAGTCGCGGGGTAATTGAAAATGTCAGACAAATTATTAACGAATCTCCTCAAACATCTATTCGCAGAGTTTCGCAACAAGTTGGGCATTCGTATGGAACATGTCTAAAAATTTTAAAAAAGAACTTGCACATGTATCCATATAAATTAACTTCTGTACAAAATCTATTACATACGGATTATGAAAAAAGAACACAATTTTGCCAATGGTTTATTCAAACAATGACAGACAATATTTTAAATCATACTTTTTTCACCGATGAAGCTTGGTTTTATTTGAAAGGTTATGTTAATTCGCAAAATATGCGTATGTGGTCCAGTGAAAATCCTCATTTCTACAGAGAAGTTCCTCTACATCCAGAAAAAATAGGCGTATGGGTAGGTATGAGTCGTCACCGATTAATAGGACCAATATTCTTTGAGGGCACGATAACATCGGAGAAATATCGTAACGAAATTCTCAGTGTTTTTACTAATCAATTGACTAATGATGAACTCCAGGTCGGATATTTTCAACACAATGGGCCTACATCTCACGTTACACTTGAAAATATTCAGTTTTTGCAACAATTTTATGGCGATAGGATAATAAGTAGAAATACAGCGATTCCATATCCACCACGATCGTGTGATTTAACAGTCATGGATTTTTTTGTGTGGCCATATATAAAGAATATTATTTATGAAACAGCAATTAATAATCTACAAGAGTTAAGACATAAAATCATAGAAAAATGTGAACACATCAATAACCACAGTCTCTAAAGAAAGACTTTTCTTTAACCAGTGGTTAATACTATATTTTCTACAACTGATAAATTAAATTTTTCAGCAGCATAATGCGCGGCTACCGCAACGGTTATTATGGAGTTCCTAGATAATGCTAATGTTGATCCCATACCATGATCACGCGTGAGATATGGTAGGATAGTGCATCAATAATTTACAATCACGTCCAAACAATATAGATGTCCTTCGACAAAGGTTTTAAAAGCTTAATATAGCATACCACAGGCTACCATTAATTTGCTAATTTCAAGTATGCCTAATCAGCTGAATGCGTAAGAAATAGAGGAGTATCTATGCATTACCAGCGTTTATATGTATTGTTATTGTCATATTTTGCTGAAATTTTCATAATTTTTTAATATGAATAAAATACGAGGACGGGTTCATTTATTCGCGCAGTCGCCTAGAGTAGGTCGCAAAATAAAAAACACATCACATTTTGACAACTGATGCCTTGTCAGTTGTCAAGGCTGCTACTAATTAAGAGTAAATGGATAATTGTGAAATTCAGGCAGTGATTAAGTATCTTTTAAAGAAAGGCATGTTCTTTACCGAAATTCATAATGAATGAATAAATGATGCGAGGCAGTGGCGGCTGGCGCATAAGCGCTGCAGTGCTGCAGAGCTCCCAAAAAATTGGGCGGGCGAACCTGTATTAGTTATAACTAGTTTTCTTTTACATAATTTTTCCGACATTTCTGATGTTTATAAAAGCGTAACATATTGTTGTGAAAATTCTCCCCCTGTATATCCAAAAATTTGCATATTTTTCTACATTATTCTGTAGAGGACATCAAGCCCAACAATTTGACACCTCAATCATCAAAATCTGATCAGCAGAAGCCGAGATATTCGCTTTCGAAATTCCAACACTAACGCCGGTTATATATAGTATATTATAAAATAATATACAATAGGCGATCAGTGGAATAACCAACCTAATTCGCGCGATCGCTCACTTGTTCCTTATCTGGTCCACACGAACGTGCGCACAGAGCTCTTTCAAACACCCGCGCGCACCCCGCTACCCCCGCTGCTGTCTAAAACCAATGCGTGATTTATCAAGCATCTTCGCTGCATTCTGTCCAGCGCCATCATATGATTCAGTATAGGTATTTAATATTTTCGCGTGTTTTTTACTCTGCGGTGAGTTTAACGTAAAAACAATAATATTAGAGTGCGCGTGCTTGTTTTTGTGTATTGGTGACAATTTATATAAACTCTGTGTATTATGGAGGTGGTCTTTAATTTAATTAATGTGAAGAGATTCTTTAAATATTCATTCGAGGAAAAGATAAAATTAAAAGCAAATGGTAGGCCATTAGTAGATATCACTATTGAAAAAACTGGTGTAAGTAGAGGGAAAAATTATACACGTAAATTTAGTAGCGATATTTATTCAAAAAACGAATGGATTTGTGGATGCAACAAAAAAAATGCTTTATATTGTTTTCCCTGTTTACTTTTTGGTGGCGATAAAGCTTGGACGGAAATAGGGGTCACGGATCTAGAGCACTTGAGTTTGAAAATAAAAAGACATGAGAATTCTAAAAGCCATCTTCATAATTGTATGGAATTTGCGTTACTAGGGTCAACTAATATTATGGCTCAACTAGATTCTGCTTATTGGGTAAATATACAGAGACATAATGAAAATGTGTCAAAGAATCGTTATATTTTATCAAAAATTATCAATTGTATAAAATTTTGTGGAGCTTTTGAATTGGCCCTTCGGGGACATGATGAGAGCGATACTTCCGAGAATCCGGGGATATTTCGTGGACTTATTAATTTCGGTTGAATTAGATGCAACTCTAAGTGAGCACCTAAAAAATTGTTCGGTATTTAAAGGCACTTCCAAAGAAATACAGAATGATCTGTTACAGTGCATACTTGAAGTCTGCCAAGAACAAATAATTGAGGAAATTAATAATTCTCCGTTTTTGGCGATCATGGCGGACGAAACAACGGATGTTGCTGCAAAAACTCAAATGGTAGTTATTTTTAGATATGTTCGTGATGGTGAGCCAATTGAACGTTTTTGGAACTACGTCATTCCTGAAAAATGTGATGCAGAAACACTTAGCAAAACAATTTTAAGTGTCATAGATGCTTTAATTCAAAATTCATGTAACAAACTGATTGCACAGAGTTGCGATGGAGCAGCGGTGATGAGCGGACAACACGCAGGCGTTCAAGCATTGATTAAAAAAAAGTACCCTTTTGCGCACTATGTACATTGCTATGCCCATCAATTAAATTTAATTATATCTAAAGCTGCTTCTGCAAATTCGCAAGTACGTGTATTTTTTGGAAATCTACAAGACATTCCCGGCTTTTTTAATAATTCACCCCAACGAGTAGAAGTGTTAAACAAGATTGTAAACAGAAGGATCCCCACGGCGCTACAACCCGTTGGAATTTTAATATCAGGACCATTAATGTTGTGTACGAAAATAGGGCCTCTCTCATTGAGTGTATGGAAGAAATAGAAGAACAATTCTCCAACAACACAGTCTGTAGTGCAGCCGCCTCTATTCGCAGTACATTAAATGATCCGATCTTCAATTTTTGGCTGACTTTTTTCCATCATGTAATGCCCCATGTAGATATCCTGTTTAATCAAATTGCAGCAAAGAAAAATTGAACCCACTCTAGTAACAGACGCTATCGAAAATTTTGAACGCAGTATAGGCCAAGTTCGAAATAATATTGACAACATCATAAGTGAAGCATCAGATTTAATAAGCGATGAGCCACCACCAGAAAAACGCAAACGTCCAAATAACAGCAGATTTAATCATCGAATTTCGGCTTTAGAGGTGTGTGATGTTATTCTAAATTGTGCAAAAGATCGATTTCATTTTAAAAAGCATCTAGTAGTGGCATCACTTTTTTTTTCGGAATGCTTTGGAGAGTATTGCAGTAAATTTCCTGAGGACAAACTCACTTCCGCATGCTCCTATTATCCCGCCCTTGATAAAGAAAGATTACGAACTGAATTGTCTGTTATTTACTCAAGAACTGATTGTAGATCTTTAAAAGGCGCACTACCTCTTCTAAAATTTTTAATAAAAAATAATCTGGGAGATACGTTGAAGGAGACTAGAAAATTATTAGAAATTGTAATAACAACTCCCATGACAACATCAGAGGCCGAACGATGCTTTTCAACACTAAATCGAATTAAGACGTTTCTCAGAAATTCAATGACCGAAGATCGTTTAACATCTCTTTCCATGCTATCTATCGAAAAAAAGTTTATCTCCGAAATAGACAATTTTAATGACAAAGTGATAACAAAATTTGCAAATCGAAAAGAACGTAGAATAGATTTAATTTATAAGAAATAATTTGTTAGTAAAGTAGTGCTTAGTGACTCTTATTTTTTTGTTGTGACAATTGACAATCGTTCCAGAAATCCATTACTTCAGTGCGGAAGGCGAAGAAAGCACGATAAGATCGATGGGAGACAACCTCTTACTGCCCGTGCAAGGTAAATTTTTTTGAAAATCTTGCAGAACACCTTAAAATTTTTAGCACGAGCCGCCACTGATGCGAGGTACATTGGATGAAGGTTGTCTTTCATATACAACCGGCAGAAAATGGCGAAATTAATTTAAACGTGGCAGGAGCAGCTTAAAAGATGATCCTCCCAGAGGACGGACGAAAACGGCTACAGGTCTAGAAAGTGACCGACGTTAGAAATAGCAGAGGCAGTGGGCATTTCAAAGGAACTGGTGTTTTATATTTTGCACGAAGAACTTGATATGGGAAAACTTTCGGCAAAATAGGTGCCGCGTTTACTGACGACGGAACAAAGACGTTTTCGTTGTCAAATATCGATGAATAATTTAGAAATTTTTAAAGCCGACACAACAGATTTTTTGCACTGACTTGTGAAGAAACATGGGTTTATTATTATATGTACGGTTGCGATCGTAATTTATGGGACACTTATTTTTGTACATTGTAAAGTCTACTTTATGATTAAATGATATTTGTCAATTTATGAAATATCACCAACGTCAGTTTGTATTTGAAATCAGACTTACAATGTAAAAATATGACGAATTTATGTGTTAAGACTTGTCCCTTATTTTTCGATCGTAATAGTACACCCGAATCTAAACAACACTCAAAGATGTGGACTAAACGTGGAGAACCAACTCCGAAGAAGGCCAAGAGAGTTTTATCGGCAGGAAAAGTGATAGCATGGGTATTTGGGGATGCAAAGGGAATATTATTAACAGATTATCTTCAAAAGTGAAGAGCGTAAATGGCGAATATTATACAAATTTTCTAAATCATTTGAAGACAGCTATTGTTGAAAATCGTTCAGGAATGACTAAGAAGAAAGTGCTTTTTCACTCAGTTGCTGCAAAAAAAATGAAGAATTAAGGTTCGAATTAGTATCGCCCCCCTCATATTCGCCAAAGCTAGCAGCATCTTAATTTCATCTATTCCATAAATTAAAAGATTTTCTTGGATGCAAAAAATTCTGCAAAAATTAAGAGCTAACTTCTACAGTGGAGGATTAAACCTAGGTGTAGGTTTCTGCTGTGGTTTTCTAAATCTAGATCTCGGTTTTTGGGTTGGAACCGCGTCGAGTTAGGCGTAATTCGCCAACGTTTCGTCCACTGTTACAAGGGATATCTTTAGAGCTGTAGATGTTCGTCGATTTACAGTGGCTTGAAAAATGCTAAGACAGCGACCGACATAACTTATATAGGGGGGATCGGGTCAGATGGCGACCTGCTATTAGCTAGAGACAATGAGTCAATCGCATGCATCGTATGGGCGTGGAATTTCGTAATGGAATTCAATAGAGTTTGCTATGTTGGATGTAACGTACAGCCATCGTGTCTGCTAAGATCGTGGGGATGTTTGTGAATTTCAATTGATTCACGGATTTTCTTAGGGAAGTAATGCGATTCACGGGACAAACGCCTGACAGATTTGAATAGAACTTGATGATCGGAGTTGAGTTTGTGTTCTGCCAGTGCCTAATCGGCTATATTTAACAGTCTAGTACAACGTTCATGTTCGGACACACGTACGCTGAGTGGCCACTTAGTTTTGCCAATGTACGCACTGCCACACGAACACGGAATGCGATACACGCCTTGTGCTTGGAGCGGTGATATATTATCTTTAACAGAGGGTAAGCAGTCCGAAACTTTAGAATGGGGTCTGAAGACGGTTTTAATTTTATTTCTATGTAGAACCTTTCCTATTTGATCGGTAATACTTTGAATGGTAATTACGCCTTACGTAATTACGCCTAACGTAAATTACGCGGTTCCAACCCGGAAATCGAGATCTATAGTGGACCATTAATTTGCAGGGTTAGAAGAAGTTGAATTTCGAGACGGTATAAAGAAGCTTGAACAGAGATGAACCAAATGTATCAAATTATGAGAAAATTATGTAGAAAAATAAATTTTGTTTATTTAAATTATTCCTTTGTTTCTGTACGATCGCATGAATTAATCAAGCCGCCCTCGTACGCATTTTCTGAAAATGTCTTTGGAATATACGAGCGTTTATTGGGTGTTCATTTATTTATGGCGTACAGTATATCAAACAAAATTTCAGCTTTGATAGTTAGAAAATGCAAACAAAGTAAAAACAAACGTATTACTGGCGCGTGGGAAATGTAAATTTCGAAGTACGTTCAATATTCTAAAGTACAATATATAAACCAAACATCGTTAGCATAACACGTTTCAGATTACAAGTTCATTTGATTAATAATAATAATTCTCCGTTAAATTTGATTATTACGTTTGGACAACAATTAGTCATATTGCATAATTTAGTAATCTCAGCATTTTTATAAACGTATGTAATATACCTATATATGTATATTTAATGCTTTTTCATCATAAATGCATGTTTATTGTACTGTAGCATTCACACTTATTCCTGAAAGTAAATAGTGAATAAAATAATGATAATATAAATAAAAGAAAATACTTCCAATTAAGGTTCATGATCTTGTATCAAATAAACATTGTGACAACAATAAAAAAAATATGGTACTGAAATAATTTTGACGTATACAATAGGAAAAATATTCTCAGTGAATATAACACTGGCCTACAACCATTTTGGTGCTGGAGATTTTAGACCCGATTTTAAGTATGTCTTACATGGCGATATCAAAAATGTTACCCGTTTTCTTCTGTTAGCTCTAGTTCCCGAGAAAAAAAAAACACAATTGACGAAAAAATATATATTTTATTGACATTAAACATCAAGAAATTGTCTTTTGAGTGATTTTCTAGAATGAAACTGACTCGGGCAATCTCGCATGATTCCCCAGCAATAGTCAGCCATCATATGACTGTCCCACCTTCCTTGGTATCTATTCTCCATTGTTTTTAGGTCTTGGCGGAAACGTTCCCCTTGTTCTTCGCTTAGATCTCCTAAATTGTATTGGAAATGATGTAGATGACTATTGAGATTAATTTATACTCATATTACAGCCTAAATCTTTGAATCGCACCAGCATTTCCTCTACTAGTTCTACATAGTTGTCAGCCTTATGATTTCCGAGGAAATTTTGTGCAACTGCTACAAAAGATTGCCAGGCAAGCCTCTCCACATCATTCATACAAGTCTCAAAATTAGTTGTGTCTTTCATCAATTTACGTATTTGAGGTCCATCAAAGATACCTGCTTTTAGTTTTTCAGTACTTAAACCAGGAAATTTGTGAGAAATAAACTGGAAACATTGACCATTTCTATCGAGAGCCTTAACAAATTGAGAGACGCCATTCATTGGGCTGATAGATCGTTAAACCCATGAAAGCCAGCAAACCACTCACATTACAGCAATACACAAAATTTTCATCAGATGAAAAAAACTTCAATAACTTTCCCTCTCTCGTGCGATATGTAGACACTCGAACATCTGAGGAAAGACAATTTTTTTCTTTTAATCTTGACGCTAGTAACTCAGCACGTTCCTTCGAAAGATCTAAGTCTCTGATGAGGTCACTATGCGAAAATGGCTTAGGATTTGATGTTATTCCGCAGTATTGAAAGTCATCATCTACTTGGGAAGAAATAGGTATTTCAGCTTCATCCTCCTGAGATTGCTGCACTACCTGGTGAAAAGTTGGTATTGGAACATTTTCTGAATGAGGAACAGGTCTTTGTACCGAAGAAATATTGGGGTATTTCCATTTATGGCGATTGTTTTTGTTGATGCCCACTATATTAATCATACAAAAGTAACAGTCGTAATAATGATTTTTTTGTTCTCGCCATATCATAGGCACTCCAAACTTCAAAGACTTACGTTTCCCTCTCTCCCATTGTCGCAAATGTTCAACGCATATTTTACAAACACTATGAGGCACCCACACTTTATCTTGGTGTAGAATTTTAATACCGAAGTAAGCAAAATTCAAACGACGCACTGTGTTTGTAATCGATTTACGCTGATTTTTCAGTATGTATTCACCACAAACATAACAAAATATATCAGGATCGTTAACACAACGTCTGGACGTACTAGTCATAATGAAATAGTAACACAATCTTTATCGATGATATTGTAATAATGACTAGTTACGAACAAGACCATAACAAGACCGACAACAATTCACAATGAGGGTAGTAGGTAAACTAGAGCTGATGAGTTAAAATGACGTATGTCAATATACTGTACATTACCTACTTTATCGACTACTCAAACAAACAGAGATGCACCAAACAAAAATTTTTTTTTTGTAGGCCTGTGTAATGATTATCGTAAGGTTTCAAACTATATATGCTCTCTGAAATTTTTTAAAGTTAATGTTTCATCTAATAAAACCAGAGAATAAAATAATTTTATTCTTTAATTTAAGTTGACGGTTCATTCTACTATCAAAAAGGTTGAAAGAATTAACAATAATTTTTAATGTGAATGTAATACGTAAGAAAATAAGAACTGCATCAGAAAGTTTTGCATGATTTTTAATGTTTTATTCAAATAAAACGAACAAACAATTTCAATTTAATATTATTAATAAAAAAGTGTTTATTTCACAAATGTAGGTCTCAATTTTTTTAAACTGAAAATTTGGATTTTTTAGATTTAAAACGTCTCATTAGATACCTTTCCGTTACCGTTCTGTCAGATGTAAAAAAAGTTATTTAATGAAGTCACTGCTTTGCCTTCTCTCTCAAAATCTTTTTAACTAATGCCAAATTTCATCCAGTGGGCTGAAATTCTGGTACATTTCATGAATTCATCTATTTTTTACGTACTCTGTGCCATTTTTATGAGGCCCTTCAAGAATTCTTCTCGAGCAGTGGGACGTTAGCAGGTCTAGTCAAAATAATATTTGTTTTTAATGATTTCTTATGTAGTACAAAAGCCTTCTCTGTTAGCACTAGAGAATACAATCCCTTGTACTTGGCTAATTTCGGGATTTTCGGGATTGCCAGTTTGCATTCCGTAATCCGTTGCACCTTGACAATGACCTTATCTAGATTATATTAAGGGCACTTATTACATAAAGACAAAAAATCAACCTTAGGTACGCCGTACGATAAAGAACTACACAGGTACAGCCCAAATAATATGTAACATAGAAGGAACTTACCCGCCCGGCATACTTCAATACAATACTGTTAAAGTAATTCCCCAACGGGCCAACAGGGGAATCACCCGATCACCTCATATGATATATCATAATATTGTTACGAAGGATTCCCCGTCGAGGATTACCTGTACGAAAGTATAAATACGCTTATTAGGATTTATTTTTTTCATTTATTATTCTACCAGCGACAAGGTTACGCAGGTTACGTCATTTAAATTTAAAAGTCAATTATCTGAAAAAGTTATTTTAAATGGCGGGAGACTTTGTTCAACATAAAAAACAGTGATACGTCGTAAACGTGGAGTTATTTGTTAGTTGCGAAAGACGGGAATAGTGCTAAATGTAAGCGATGCCCTGCCATTCTCAAGACTTTGCGTGGATCGACTAAGGGATTACATACACATTTGTCATCAAAACATAACATTGAGATTTTAGCTGACGTTAATCGTTTAACAGCTTCAACAAGTCAAGATTCTGAAAATCTGAACACAGCACCGCCGCCAGCTAAACGAAAGTCAGAAGATTATTTTACTAAAAGTGCCGACGATAGCCTGGATGATGTTTTGGCAAGAATGATGCATTATATGGATTTCCATTCAGTGTATTCATAACTTCAGACGATTTGAGAAAATTGCTTTTAGCGATATACACGGATTTACCAAAATCAGCCGTCACAATTCGTAAGCGTGTTATGAATTACAGTGAAAAAATCAGAAAGCAAGTAACTGCAGAATTAAAACATTTGAAAAGTGCAGGTGAAAGATTCAGTCTATCTTTCGACGAGTGGACATCAACGTCAAATAAACGATACATGGCACTCAACGTTCATTCATATAAAAAAATTGGAGCTTAGGACTCGTTCCTATTCATGGAAGCATGACGGCTGAAAATTATCTTCGTATATTGTAAGAGCGTCTAAGTAAATTTGATATTTCCCTGGAAACTGATATCGTGGCTACACCGAACGTTGCTTGTTTGCACTGAACAACAACTGTGTCTCGCACATGGTATCAATTTGGCCGTCTGTGATGTGCTTTATAAAATAAAGAATTATTTAAAGACAGGCAAGATAGCCCTGCCTCAGACGATACTATAAATGAACCAGCTGTGACTGTTGATTATATGAACGATAGCGATGATGATGACAATTTAGAAGACTTAGACCGTCCAGAATCAGGTTTAATCTTAATGTCATAAAATGAACTTGCGCGAGAACACATACTAGAGTTAACGAAAGATGTAAACATTAATGAGCTGATAAAGAAAATCCGCAAAGTTGTAGTGTATTTCAAAAGATCACCATTGAAAAATGAAACAGTACTTCAAAAATATGTGAAGATTGAACATGAAAAAGAGCTGTCACTTCTTTTGGACTGTAAAACCAGGTGGAATAGTCTTTTAACCATGCTGGAACGATTTTCTCTTTTCTCTTTTAAAAACCTGCATTCAAAAAGCTCTTATACATATCAATCGTCCAATCCGTTTAGAAGATGCTGATTTTGACTTGGTAAATAAAATTGTTGATGTGCTGACCCCAATTAAATTAACAGTAGAAGCAATCTGTCGACGAGATGCTAATTTATGCACAGCTGATGCCGCTTTGAAATTTCTTCCAAAACGATTGACTAGCAAAAACTCAGCACTCGCCAATAAAATGAAAACATCATACAACATCATACACATAAAATCAGTTATTATTGGATTTGGAATGGCTTGACTTATTTCCAGTTCCTATACAGGCTTTAGTGAGGGGGCAAATAAGGAGTATTGTTAAAAGACTAAATAGTCGAGATGACATGGAAGAGGAAGAAAGGTCAGAATCACAAACAGATGATGAGCCAAGGCAACAAACCTCTCAACTCCAATTGACACTAAAGGAAAAGTTACAGCTGGAAATTAATAAGAGCACGAAATCCCCAGATCCTGAAGTACAAAATGAATCGGGGTTGGTAAATAGTATTAGACGCGAAATGAGCCTGTTCGAAAATGGAGGAGTTCATGGATATCACTTAGAATTAGCATATAAATGTTGGAAATAAACTACGAAGCAGGCTTGGAAGTCAAACATTTGATGGTTTGATATTTCTGCGATTGTATTTTCGAAATTCTAAATAGTTTTTTGTATTTTTTTTTTGTTCCTTATTTAAGTATATTTTGTATTGTGTTGTGCAACAATATTAATATATAATTTTTAAGAAATTACTTAAGTTTTTTTTTACATTTGAGCCCAATTAGAAACCACATAGTCTAATCCCGGGATCCCGGGTTACGCTTCAAAAATCCCGCAATCCCGGGATTGAAAAACATGCTTGGGATTGTATTCTCTAGTTAGCACTACTTCATGTAAATTTCTGTATTAATAGTGTTTTAACAGAAAAAAGGGCTTACTTATTATTATTATAAATTAACACTGACAAATTAGTTTCCAGATCTAAACTTCGCCACCAAGTTTTTTCAGAGAAATTTTCCTTTGGCAATCAAGAAACTTACATTATTATTCGTGTTGTTGTGCAACTATATGGACTGTAGATGAATTTATTTTGTAATGTATAGCAAACGCCAATTAAGTTGGCGCGAGGAGGGGGTGCGCAGAAGCAGTTTTTAAAAACGTCCGCCCCCACTACTCAAGTAATTGTCAGAATACATTTGTCATTGACGTTTCACAGAACATATTTTGTAATGTCTTTGCTAGGGGATCATACACGCTCAGAGATTAGAATTATCTGACATTTGATGTAAAACCAAATACAAATCTCCCCACTACTTCTAATCCTGCGCGAACTTACTTCTTCTCGTGCCAACTTAATTGGCGTTTGCTATAACTATGTAATTTTTATTAGATCTATTCTTAGGTCTTCCATTTATTTTATCATCTCTTAATTATCTATAGTTCGTTACACAGTACATCGTACCCTTTTGCAATCAGAAAATATGTTTTACTACTATTTTCTATATTATTAATAATTAGTTGGACTAGTGGTAATGGCTAATGGACTGTCTTACAACATGTTATGAGTCATCAAGGGTTTTACCCATTTTGCGAAGAACAAACCAATTTCCCTCCTTCTGTTTCATAGACATAAGAACTACCTATGCAAAACTGTCTGGCACAATCTTCATATACAACTCTAAGTGCCAAATAGTAAATGCATAATTAGTTAGTTATTCAGTTTCGCGAATAGAAATAATTATTATTAATTATTAATTTTTTTAATATGAATTTACTAGTAATTTTCCAATTATTTACTGGAAAATGTAAAAGAAAAGATAAATATTCGTGAGGAATTGGCCTGGGCGCACGTGCTGAGTCGCTTATAATGATAAGAAGTACTAGTCATAAGAGAATATAATGTAGCAATCAACCTTGAAATATAATATAAAATAAATGTTTCGATAAAATGTGATATCATCCAAATAAAAACAATTCCAAGATAACAATGTTTTTTTTTTTAAATAATAGTAGGTATCATACTCAATTGTGGAAAATGAAAAGACATAGGAAGGAGATAACGATAGGTAAGAAATTTGTCGACTGGTTAGAATTTAAAATGGGCTATAAGCATAAATCCTTTCGTGTTACAAGCAAAACATATGGCAGGCGTTTGGTTGAGTTATTTTTGAAGTAAGTTGGTCGGCAAATGTGCTTTTTAATATTAGGGCGCAATAGACTTTATTGTTACAAACTTTTAGGACGAATAATGAATATATTTAATCTAATTTATTTACTTCATCCAGTTTATTGATATTTTAAGGATGATTTTTTATCATTGTACGTTAGTCAATTGATATACAAGTTGATAATGTGAGATTTAAATAAATAATAAGTGTCAAACATAGGATATTTAGCATTATGCACTTATATGCTGTTCTCTTGCTACTGTATTACAAACAAACCCTCCTCTAAGCGGCTCTTTTTTCTCTGGATGTATCTTAATTTTTTTTTTTTCTTATAAAGACAGGTATAAGTAAGTCGGATGAAGGCGCAACCAGAAGCAGGAGATCAACTCAAGTGTAAGTTAGTACAACTATAACAATACCTTTTAATTAGCCTGAATAAAAGAAGAAAAACTATACCAATCATTTGCTGTGTGTTCATCAGCAATTATTATGCCATTAACTTTCAACTTTCAGAGCAATACTTGTTCTAGAAAATTCTCTACACTTGAACGTATCTCAGAGTGTCTATAACGTATGCCTACACTACCGTCTACTATAATGAGGAAAGTTTTAGAAGGCACGTTATAAATATATATGTGGGTGGATCCCTTTGCACCACCCCTGATCCACTAGCAATAAAAAATTGGGAAATATCTTAATTTTACTTTTCAACATAGTCTCCATTAAGGTTAATACATTTTTCCCATCGATGTTCTACTATTCCTAATGCTTCTCGAAGAAAAGATTGTTCCACATCTGAAAACCACTGATTTACTGTGCATATCACATTATTATCTGACGGAAATCGTTTACCACTCAAGTGTTCTTTAAGTTTTGGAAACAGTCGGTAATCGCTGGAGGCTAAATCTGGCGATTATGGTGGATGCTCAACTAATTAGAAGCCTGCTTAAGGTATTGCAGCTATTGCAATGGCGGACCTGTGACTGGGTGCATTATGCTGATGCAAGGGAACACATATGCGCAACTTCCCCAGGCGCTTTTCTTTTATTAAGTCACGTAATTTGGGAATTAAATTGGCATAATAAGCACCTGTAATTATGGCTCCCTTTCGCAGAAAATTTAATAAAATTACTCCTTCAGAATCCCAAAATACAGATAGCATGACCTTCCCTGCTGAAAGTTGCATCTTGAATTTTTTCGGCGGTGGTAAACCTCGATTTGTCCACTCCTTTTTCTTTATTTTGGTTTCTACATCATAATGATAGATCTAGGATTCATTCATTGTCAGTAATCTTGCAAGAAAATTTTATTTGTCGTGTCTATACCGCGTTAAAAGACGATTGCAAATGTCTTTTCGAGTTTGCTTCTGTGCATCAGTTAACATTCGTGGTATTCATTTGCAGACAATTTTTTCATGTTTAATTCAAAGAGACAAGTATCTTCAAATATTTGTCTAATAGTCACACGTCGATCTTGCAGCACGAGATCATGGACCTTTTTAACAGTTTCTTGGGTAGTGACGGTTGTCGGCGCTCCACCTGCATGTGACTGTCTACCATATTTAAACCATGACATCACTTTTTAACTGTCATATGATACTGCAGATTCCACTAATGTATCCACTAAATCTTGATGAATTTGAGTTGGAATCTTGATAAATCTTGAGTTGGGTTCATCTCTTTTAAACGTAAGTATTTAATCACCGTTCGTTGCTCGATACGATCCATTTTGGTACCGATATGCGACTCTCTCAACCTCAGGCGTCTACTGTAGCCACACTTTAACAGGTTCAGACGTTATAAGTTTCTAGCGTTAGTCTATATACAGCCTGTTCCAATGCAACGTGAATATAATTGTTTTGGTTTATAAATGGGGCAAACCAAAGGGATCAGCTCTCGTATTTTATAATGGTCACAACTAATGCGAATTTATTGTCACTTAGTGTCCTAAGATTTTTAACTTTGGGATTTTATTATCTATTCTGTTTATTAATGCAACATTTTCAACTGTGGCTTACCCAATTAATTAATAGAGTTACATTATTGAATAGATTTAGAAGAAGCTTGTGAATGATATATTCACAAGCTTGTTGGTTGGTGTGACAATAATAAA
Source organism: Melolontha melolontha (assembly GCA_935421215.2). NCBI lineage: Eukaryota > Metazoa > Arthropoda > Insecta > Coleoptera > Scarabaeidae > Melolontha > Melolontha melolontha. Next base: position 156,671,097 of record OW285237.1, on the reverse strand, counting down.
CTTAAACCCACCGTTAAGAAAGCCTCTACGGGGGCCTATACTCAAAAGTTTGGGTGTGCTTTACAAAACATTTTCATTTTCGAATTTTAACTTACAAGGAAATCTTCGATACTTCTTGAAATAATTCTTACCTACAACTTTTCTTGTTTGGTTTTAATATGGGTACCATTGAGAATTCAACAATGTAGATAAAATTAAGACTATATATTACACATTTGTTTTAAATAGATTAGAACATGCTAATCTAATATGATATTCACATTGTAGGTGACGCTAGATGCTTGGATGAGCTTCAAAAACTGTTTTTGAAATTCCTTTTATTTCTACGTAAGGAGCTGTGCAGTTGTCAGGAATATTTGTTATTATGTCATGGTTTCTTATCTTTGAATGAAAGAAGACAATAAAATTATGTTGAAAATTATGAACAATCGAATTGATTATTTTATCTATGATTCTAATCCATATTCCGAGATTTAATCTAGATATGCCGGAATATTTTGCATTGGTACTTCCAGAACTCATATTAGGCATCAATATCAGATTAATATAATGTATGGAGCAGCTGAGTTATAATTCGATGATATATTTAAGTAATTATTTTTGTAATTACATACAATTAATACTAATGTACTTTTTGATGTGCTTAATATATTCCTTTTAAATGTATTGTGTTTTTCTTATACTTATCCGGTCTGCCAATGGATTTTTCTGTTGGAGTGTTACTAAACAATTAGATAAATAAAATTTAAAAAAGGGATATCCTGGAACTTTCAATTAGGAATCTAAAAGTATGAATACATTTTGTAACGACATATTTATGCAAATAATAAAGGAAAGCTATAAATCTTCTTTGCTTTCGTTATCTCAAAAAACAGTTCAAAAACGATTCGCTGGAAGTAAAGTTAGAAATTTCAGATAATACGAGAGATTCAGGTTGATTTACTTGTGAAATTCAGACCTAACCATCTCATTATTTTATAAATTTTAAAACAATATTAGTTCTAATACAAATCTGTATAAAAACAAATTTGTATCTGTATGTGCATGGACACACAGTACGTATTTACCAGCGTTTGCTTCAACTACCAGACGCATGCGTTTCTGTGTAACCACTTTGTCAATGATAGGTTTACGAAGACAAACGACTGTAGGTACACTTGCGGTCATGTAGCAAGTTTTGTCCTATCCGAAGACATCAGATAACCTCATGCCATCAGACGGACAAAACCGACCACGCCGGCGCAAAGTGTTTCTTCTCGAATAGCTAAGCTATTACAGGAAAAGAAAAAATACGCATATTACTGTGAGTCCATTAACTCGTCGCCAGGTGGCGTAGTATAGCAAAAACAAATTGCATGTCGATGCGACAATTCACATCAAGCTTTGATACAAAATAATACAAATCTGTATAAAAACAAATTTGTGTCTGTATATGCATGGACACACAGTACGTATTTACCAGCGTCTGCTTCAACTACCAGACGCATGCGTTTCTGTGTAACCACTTTGTCAATGATAGGTTTACGAAGACAAACGACTGTAGGTACACTTGCGGTCATGTAGCAAGTTTTGTCCTATCCGAAGACATCAGATAACCTCATGCCATTAGATGGACAAAACCGACCACGCCGGTGCAAAGTGTTTCTTCACGAATAGCTAAGCTATTACAGGAAAAGAAAAAATACGCATATTACTGTGAGTCCATTAACTCGTCGCCAGGTGGCGTAGTATAGCAAAAACAAATTTCATGTCAATGCGACAATTCACATAAAGCCTTGATACAAAATAATACAAATCTGTATAAAAACAAATTTGTATCTGCTTGTGCATGGACACACAGTACGTATTTACCAGCGTTTGCTTCAACTACCAGACGTATGCGTTTCTGTGTAACCACATATACTACGCCACCTGACGACGAGTTAATGGACTCACAGTAATATGAGTATTTTTTCTTTTCCTGTAGTAGCTTAGCTATTCGAGAAGAAACACTTTGCACCGGCGTGGTCGGTTTTGTCCGTCAGATGGCATGAGGTTATCTGATGTCTTCGGATAGGACAAAACTTGCTACATGACCGCAAGTGTACCTACAGTCGTTTGTCTTCGTAAACCTATCATTGACAAAGTGGTTACACAGAAACGCATGCGTCTGGTAGTTGAAGCAAACGCTGGTAAATACGTACTGTGTGTCCATGCACATACAGATACAAATTTGTTTTTATACAGATTTGTATTATTTTGTATCAAAGCTTGATGTGAATTGTCGCATCGACATGCAATTTGTATTTGCAATATTAGTTCTACTAGATAAGGAGTTTTATTATTATAGTTTTGTATGATTTCATTCTAGTTTCTGTTATAATTATCATAATAAATAATATAATAATAAAGGTGATTGTAATTATTTATTTTTGCATTCCTAAAAGAAAAAGCGATTTTTGGACAAATGAAATGAACATTTTATACTCTTGAGGACCTATGTCCATTTTCTTCACCCCTAGATAAAGTCCCTGATAGCTATTCTAAGATAAATATATCTGAGAGATAAAATACATATTAATATCTTCACCCAGTTCCTTATCCAGTGGATAAGGAACCTAATAAAGATGGTAGCAACATTGTTGAAAAATAAAAAATAAAAAAAGCCAATGAATTGAATTTAGCTTAGCGAGTGAAGAGGAATATATTTGAAACATTTTATTGAGCCATTTTTATGAATGACTCCTAGAAATAAGATTTATCATAAAGCTTTTCAAATTCATAATAATAATATCAATAATTATAATATTCTTTAATGTCCAACAGAAAAATTCCAATAACAGGACAAAAGATAAATTAAATAAATAAAAATTAAAAAAATTAAAACATACAGTGTACCATAATATAAGTGAATATAATATACTGTTAAAAAATAATAGTAAATAATTAAAATAAAAAAAAAAATACAATTCGAATATAAAACAAAAAACAAATGACAATCCCACACGTCCATGAAGCTAACCTCAGTTCAAAGATGGAAGGAATCGGGTAGTAGTTGTGAAGGTTGTGTACTATATACAGCAAAGGGCTTTAAGCAACACACTGGAACCAAAAAATCAACTGTTACAGAAGAGACGGACAATCAATTGTGTCCTTTCAGTAAATTAAGGAGAAATTTGGCACTAAGATGTGCTCTTTTACCACTAAGGGAATTCAAAGAATGTTGTTCCAGGAGCGACTTATATTCAGTGTCTCTTTCCGGATATGATCCATCACAATTAAATGACAGATACTTCAGTAATCGTGTTTACTCTCCACAGCCAGTCTCAAATGCAAGTAATGAGGATACTATATAAGATAGCTGTATTCCAATCTACTTCTTACGTAGACATAATACAAAGATTTTAATGTTAATGGATTATGAAACTGCCTACAAGATCTTATAATGAATTCCAAAGGTTTAATAGCTGCGGAACAAATATCGTGAATATAATTATTAAATAATAATGCAGAATCAAATAAAACACCCAGATCCCTAACCTCATCGATTCTGGGAATGGGAATATGGTTCAGACTATATGTGAACATAATCGAACTCGCAACAAGGACATACGAGATAACTGCACATTTGTCAGTATTCGAAGCTATTCCAATATTCTACAAGCTATTCCATTATTCTACAAGCTATTCTATTATGTGTATACCACTGTGAAAATAATAGAATATTTTGTACTGACTAGAAGGCGGAAGAAAAAAAATATGAACACAAGTTCTTTTACTATATTTGCAAATAGTCGTCGATAATAAACTTTAAAACTATGAATTATGCCTTGTTCCATTGGTTGCAGCACAGATATAAAATTTGGTGGGAAGAATCTAGTTTAATGTTTTTCAGGTTCGAAAGATGCGGACGAGCTGGGCAGTTGTCAACAAGCAATAATATGTGCTTGTTCTCTCTTATCAATTGTTTGTCCCATGATCTTAATTCACTTTCTAAAATATCAACGCCATCCACACACGCTTGTTTGCTCTATAATTAACTGGCAATTTTTTACATTTTTAAAACACCTGGATCTGTTAAACTTGCCAATAACTAAAAGTTTACGATTTTCAGTACCAGTCGTGTTTGCGCACATAAGAACTGTTATTCTTTCTTTAGAAAATTTTCTCCCAACATATTTTCACTTCTAAAGTTCATTGTACGATCTGGAGCGAGTTTGTAAAAAGGACTAAGTTCATTACCATTGAAAACAACATTACCATCATAGTTCATAAGAAGTGGAACTAATGTTGATTTGACCTAATCCATCGCAGTTACCATATTTACTCTTGTAGCTTCTCCATAAAATTTTACTGGAACTTATATTGTGTCGCTTGTTGAATCTATGTATCCAACTTGAATCACAAGAAAATCCAGAAACATTAAACAATTTTGCAATCTCTTTAGCCTTTGCCTGGAGGATGGGCCCACTTATTGTAGTATTCATGCTTCTCTGATACATAAACCATTTTGAAGTAATGTTTCATCGATGTTTTTGTTGGATGGGTTTGCGAAATCTTTTTCTTTGTTTCGAAACTCCTTGGGATTGCAAAATTTAATTTTTGTTTCAGTATCGTGGACACTGTTATCTTTTTCAAACACCTAGATTTACAGATGTCGACTTGTTTTAACACCACTTTCTATTTTCTGAATTATAGAAATTTTTTATCTATTGTTAGAGCCTTCCGAATCGTTTTAGTTGCACTAATTGATGCACGGCTCCAACAATAAAACTAAATTATTTATTATAAAAGAATTCTTAAATTACAAATATGGGGCTGCTATTTACATCTAAAAACAGCAGCAACGTTATCGACGGATTTAAAGGCGGCCGCCTTTTAATCTCTTGTCGCCGCGCCGCGCCGTGTAATGCACATAAATTGCCAGTGCTGAGATAAATAAAACATTATTGATAAAGAGTACTTTATATTTCCTCTTTTCGGCCGTTTGGACCCAGAAATTTTGTACTTTTTATCAGAAGTACCTAATAACGAAGTACGTTATAATAGTATATTGTGTAACTATTGTCGAAAGTAACATTTTTTAAGCGGTTTTTAAACAGTTTACCAAACTCGGCTTCGCCTTGTTTGTCAAAGTTAATGAACACAATTTTGCAAAATATGCAAGCAGCACAATTTCCGAATATGAATTTACGCTATTATCAGCCCTCTATTCAATGAATTTTACATAGACTTCTTCATACTTCTTTCTCAATTTTTCTCGTAATAAGCCCGCATAGGTTTTCTCAGCTTGATTTACTATTACTGGTGGTATATTGGGAATATCTAAATCACTTTCTAATTCAGAAATCATGATAAAGCTACAAACTGAGGTGATTTAAAAATGATGCGATATGTGCTACGGTGACGCTACGGTGACGAAAAATGTCTTTTTATAAAGGGTCGTAGAAAAACTAATTTTTGTATTGATTATTCATAATAACGGACGGAGCTTTTAATTTTGTACGTTAAACCGTGGGTTCGTAATAAGCGTGTACGTTATAAGTGAGTTTTATTGTAGATATTTTTAATTACCGTACATATTTATTAAATGGACCGAACAGAAGACTAACACCATATCTTGCTAGCTATAGAAAATAATAGAATTCATAATGAACTTGAAACCAAACAAACTACGTATTTGGTAGAATAACACTGTGGTACAACATAATGATACTTTTTAGACTAGGAGGGCGACATATAGATTCCAGGCGTTAGTAACATACATAACGAAATTACTTTATCTATAGAAAACGAATTAGTTTTTATTGCAACTGCTAGATATTACGTAATTAATAGAAAAGCAATTAATGAGATAATATTACTACAGAAATTTACTTATCTTCATACAAAACATAATTCTTTTACATAAACTTAGACTTTTTGTCGACTATTCTTTTCAATGTTTTAATTTATTTTGTTTTGTTATGATCTAGCTTAAAAATTGCTTAATTATATTTCTATAATATTACTCGTTAAATAATGTGTGACATACATTATTTTATGTAATTATATGCTAGTGAATTATTGTATATTCATTGTATAAATGCATGTGGAATTACTCATGCAACTGTATTTGTAAATTGGGTAAAGTTGATCACAAATTTGACCTTTGTACGGATCACAAAGCATTTTAGATAATTTTAATACTTATATCTTCAAGATTGGAATATTATTTTTCATTAATCACAAGTTGAGTTCATTTGGATAACAGCAGTGCGTGTTGCGAGGTAAGTTGTTAACGCGTCAGATATTCTTGTACTTTGTGATTTGAAAAATAGTTTTATTTAAGACAAATGTTCGTATATGCATAATAAATTATATCTTTATCTTGAAAATATTTTTTTTCAATTTAGATGTCGGTTCCACCATTTGTTTTGGATTTAAGTCCTCTATCTGAAGATGCTAAACTTGTTGCTAAACAAGAATTGCGTGAATCGCCTGAGATCGTTGAGCAAGGTCTTAAAGAATTAAGAAAACTTCTAGATGAGGATAAAACTATATACTACAGAACGGATGATGATGAATTTCTTTTAATTTTTCTGAGACCGACAAAATTTTATGCTGAAAGTGCTTATAAACTGGTAAGTATTTTATATAATATATATTAAAGTCTATGTCCTAAGAGAAAATGTTATTATATTTATACATTATTTGTGATTATTGATTTAATCTTATTTATAGTTCATTTCTTTATATGATTGAAAATTAAGTTTTATTATATGATTAAATTATCAGTTATTGTTTAATAGAAATACTTGCGAGCATATGTATCTTGATAAAATATTTTCTGACGATTTTCTTAGAATAAGAAAGCATATTTTCATTTGTAGTTAATATTAGGTGCCAAGCAGTTAATATACGAGTACATTTGTATGTGATATATCGAACTAATTTGTCTAACTAATATACATGCAATATAATCAACTTAATTGATCAATATTTATTTATGCATTTAAGTTGTTTTTAATTAGATCTTGATCGATGTTAATATAATGGACACATGTTGAATATCTTGAAAAACTATATTTACTTTTGCCGCTTATGGTACAGAGTGAATTGGTTATAGTTATATAGGAATTATTTCAATTGTTTTCTTTGTCATATTAATAATTTTCTTTCATTTCGTCATTTCTCCGCTTTTCAAAATTTTGTAGACTATATTCTTCCAAGTTTTCCTTGGTTTTTCATTTTTGTTTGTCCTTTAACCTCTCAATCTTGTTTCGCTGGTCTACTTTTATTTATTTTATGTTTCCCATTAACTTAGTTGCTTCTCTTTTATTAACTCTAGTGTAGATTTTCAACATCTTTTCTCCGTGTTTGTTTCTTATTGTTATACCTTTTAATATTCTTTTAATGTCTTAAATATTTCATTTTTGTTAATTGTAATTGCGGATTGATTAATTCGCGCAATCTTACAGTAACAAAGGTATAATTTAAATAAACGAACTTTATTTTTCTACATAATCTCCTCTTAATTCGATACATTTGTGTTCAAGTTTCTTTATTCCCTCTCGAAAGTGATTTTCTTCTAAGAAGAGTTTAAGTTGGCTCTTCATTTGCGCAGAATTTTTTGCCTCCGAGTAAATCTTTTAATTTAGGGAATGAATAAGCGAGTATGAGGGTGCGGCACTAATTCGAACCTTAATTCTTCAATTCTTTTTGCAACAACTGTACTACAATGCACAGGTGTATTATAATAGTGATGATGGTTCTATACTAAGCTATACAATATGTTCAATAAGTTTATTAAGTGCGTCTTCATAATAACAACATGGGAACCTTTCCACCTTGGTTTACTGATGAAGTTAAACGTAATTTGAAGACTAAGGAGTTTTATCATCGGACGTGGATCCGTATTAGGCGTGTTTGCATTTATGATGAATTCTGTCTTCCCAGAATAATTATAAAAAATATTATTTTTGTGTCGTGTGAAGCCTGTATAAAGAATGCGGAACTTAAATTTCAAACGAACCCGACGGTTTTGGAACTTCATAAATCAGCAGGAACTCAATTCCAGAATTCCTGCAGTAATGCATGATGGCGCTTTCCAATTTATTGATCCTAATGACATTGTTAATGCTTTCGCTAAGATATTCTCCAGTGTTTATCTACCTAATTCTACCTCCATTGATGTGAATTACACTAACATTTTCTCTTATGATATTGTTGATGTGGAATACATATCTGAGGCTAATGTAATCAATAGTATATTTAAATTAAACAACTCAGTCAGAGCTGGTGATGATCAGATAGCTTATTATTATTATGGTGAAAGAGAAGTTTCTCTTTAGTCATTTCTGCACGATTTTCAGTGATAGCTGTTTTCAAATGATCTAGAAAATGTTCGTTATAAAAACCGTTTACGGTTTTGCCCTTTTGAAGATAGTCTATGAACAATATTCCTTTTGCATCCCTAAATTCCGATGCCATCATATTTTCTGCCGACGAAACTGTCTTGGCCTTCTTTAGAGTTGGTTATACACGTTTGGTTTACATCTTCGACTGTTGTCTAGATTCGGGTGTACTATAATGAACCCCCGTTTCGTCACAAGTAACAAATCGGTGTAAAAAATCTGTTGTGTTACATTCAAAATTTTTAAAATTATTCATCGATATTTGAAAGTGAACACGTCTTTATTCCGTCATCAACAAACGCAGTACCCATCTTGTCGAAAGCTTTCTCATATCAAGTGCTTCGTGTAAAATATGAAGCTCCCATTCCTTTGAAATGTCCAGTGTCTCTGCTATTTCTAACGCTTTCAATTGTTGGTCATTTAGCAACAAATCACAAATATGGACTTTATTCACCATTTTTGGACTGCGAAGATCATCTTCTAAGTTGCTCCTGCTACGCTTAAATTCATTTCCCCATTGTCATTTGAGATCCCTATAATGTCTGTTATCTCGCACACTTTTACTCGACGGCCATTCAACACGATACGGTGGACTTTTTTAATAATATCCGGAACAGTAACAGTTTTTGGACGTCCACTACGGGGTTCATTATTTGGGCTCATACGAACACGCTTAAATTCAACAACCCTGCTTTTAACCATTGAAAACGAAGCTTTGCTTTGATTTTGATTGGCGTTAAGCCATTCTAATGAAAGGCTTAACTCTCTCTCTCTCCTTCTCAACTCAGATTTCAATTAAGTTTTTCCATTATTACAAAATCACACGAGACGTTCACTTTAGCGTACTGTCAAAAACAGAATAATTGACAGATCGCTATGTACTGTCATATTTAACCTATTAAAGGATGATTCTACAGAATGGTAAAGAAGATTTCTGCGAATTCGCGCCATCTCTGTGTTAGGCCACGTAGTTTACGAACAATCCTCGTATGTTAAGGAACGCTAATGTTCTTTTTTCGGGTCTTACTATATATGTGGCTTGTCCTCACATGTTCACATACCGTTTCTTAATAATTTTGAAGGTAACTATTATTGAATGGTGTAGGTTCTACAAAATAACATATAATACAAATAACATATAATTTAAGTATATGTCATTTGCACTGTACCATTTATGTAACTATGTTGTTCTTTAAAGGGATCCGTTTATTCAACAATAAATGTCATTATTATTATTATTATGAACAACAACCTTGAACAAGATGAATTAAAGATGTATTTCAAATTAAAAATATTGTGGATTAGTACAGCTATATTAAGTTCAATGTCATTTAAGATGCATTAACTGATAGGGAATACTTTAAATTTGTTCTATCTTATCGACGTTGTTGGGGAATATTGACCCGAAATTAGATAAGAGGATGTTTATTACTAGATTGAGTCCGGAAACAATTATCGAATGGGGTTCCATATATTTAAATTGGTAATTATTGTGTTTTTAGAGGAAATCAGAAAAAAAGATAACAATAATATTAATTTATTTTGGTTGTATTTTTTTAAATCAAAGGGTATCCTAAATTTATTGATTTTTTGTGTTTAAGAAATTATTTTGGTTATATTATTTTTACTGACGTTTACTTGTTTATTGTATTTTACTGTAAAGTACAAAGTTCAAAGAATAGGTTGGAACAAATAAACGCACGCGCCAAAAGTTTTGAAACCAAAATCTTATATCGAATGTTTTGATTTTTTTAGATGAAAAAAATAGCAGAATTTAGGGAAAAATACAAGGACATTTTGGGCGGTTTATTGCCAGAAGATGAGAAAGATGCATTTACAAACCATAACGTAGTCAATGTTCTTACTAACAGGGATGACAAAGGCAGAAGAGTTTTGATTTGTAATTGTGGTGGTAAGTTTTTGTTTAATTTATCTTATTAATCTACGATAGTGTCATGGAAGTTGCAAATGTTTTTAATATTCATAAAAAAAAAGAAAGTAATCAGTCAATATTCTCAATAGTCAATTGCTTTGCCAGTGCGAGAGGAAGTTAGGCATACAGCAAAGATGCTGACGAAAGATTAACAAGTTTGATAGTATTGGGATATTAAACGCTGATGAGATAAGTGGCAAGTAGGTTAGTCGCATGAGAACTAATAACTATTAAATTCTCATATTACATGCAATTGTCGCTATAATTTGCTGTTTTAATTTCTACAACTTACAAAGTCACATTTGCCTAAGAATGCAGACACAACACTTCGCGACGCAACCGTCCAAGTTATCCGGATAAATGAAAAATGTGTTAAAGTCATATCCATTCGGAACGTGCAGATACCGGTATTTTATTGTTTTTCCAAATCATCAGTACACATTATCCGGAAATAGATATGACTTTCATTTCTATACTATGTGTATATACCAACTGTGAAGTACTTCATGCGCATGACAATTAATAACTATTTAATTCCATACACGCAGTGTAGAAATGAAAGTCATATTTATTTCAGGTATCTGCACGTTTCGAATGGATATGACTTTCACAAATTTTTCATATATATATATATATATATATATATATATATAAGGTAAACTTAATAAGTCGGCGATTAAAGGTCTGGTTCATTACTTCAAAGTATATATATTTAAAACAACCCTACATGTTTCGGCAATGATGCCTTTGTACAAAGGCATCATTGCCGAAACATGTAGAGTTGTTTTAAATATATATACTTTGAAGTAATGAACCAGACCTTTAATCGCCGACTTATTAAGTTTACCTTATCATACCAAGGTCACGAAAATATTATATTTATATATATATATATATATATATATATATATATATATATATACGGTATATATATATACCGCCTAATTCTGAGCAAACGCAACGATCCGAATGTATGAATATTTCTCCCGCTTCGAATACAATTCCCCTGAATGCTGTAGGCGTGTCAACATCAATGTCATATATCATACATACTTACATATTATGGAGCCGCGTAAGAAAAATTATTTGATTACCAAATTACTATTAAAGGACTATAAATTATTTAGTCCTGTGTTATGGTAATGAGTAAATTGCAATACGTTATTCTACAAAGCGTAATGAAATTATTAATAAGCGGTTAAGAAAATTGCAAATAAGGCATCAAGAGATTTAATAAATTAAATTTTAATAATAAAGGTCACAAAAACTGTTCATAGTAAACTAAATAAACTTCAGAAATAAATAAAAACTAAATTAAATTCTAGTAATGTAAAGAAAAATTTACTCTTACAGATAATAAAATAAATTACTCATAATGAGAAATTAATTATATAATAACGGAAATTCATCCGTTTAAACTCATCACCGTAAAATAATTGATGATGTTTGGAATATTTATAATTACGAAAACCATTTAATTTTAGTATGCGGTTAACGGAAGAGCAGCATATGCCTAAATCGTTTGGAAATATCGCTAACTGTCAAATTTGAATTTAGTTCTATTGCAGCGCATACTAAAATGAACGTATCATTAGGAACTCTGCGATTTGGGAATAATGGTTTTAAATTTTGTACAGAACCAGTAATGTCTATTTTCTTTTCTTATTTTCACTATTCAAACGCTTAAGAGACTCCGTATAGGGTGACAGTGGTGACACTAATTTGTGACATTAGTTGTTAAATGGTTGCGCGACAGACTTCTTTGTGATTGGCTAAATGCGTTCAGGGGAATTGTATTCGAAGCGGGAGAAATATTCATACTTTCGGATCGTTGCGTTTGCTCAGAATCAGACGGTATATATATATATATATATATATATATATATATATATATAAATATATATATATATAAATATATATATATATATAATAAACAGCTTATTGGAAAAGGTTTATTGTACAAACTAGCTCTCGAATATGCCCGCAGTACAAATAATTATTCATAAATATATAATTAAGTTAAGTAAGCTAATTTAATTTACGTTTACAAAAACACCGTTAAATTACTTTTAGAACTCTTCGATAATTTTTATATAATTCAGATAACGCCTCACTACTTAGACTTCTGTCATTAAAATAGTTGAATAACTATTGCTGAAGATGTTTAATACAGTGTTTCTAATGTAAAAATGGTTTCAAGGTGCCTAAAAGTTCAATCATGCTTCTAGAAGAGAGTACAATATCTACAATACTCTGCACCCAAATATGCTCACAAGAGTTGATGATATATTATATATCAATATCAGCATACGAATCCAGAATTTTCCGAAAAAATCAGATTAGTCACAAGGTTTTTAAAATCTATTTAGGTAAATAAAATATACTATTTTGCTGGCATCGCATCTCAGGAATATTGTCATCTCCTTAGATTACATTTAATGCAAAAAATAGATGAAGTCCTTAGTGGAGAAAGTTTATTTCTTATGGGATTAAGAAATTACACTATCTAAGTAGAAATCTAGATCAAGTTCTTAAGAACAAGAGCACTTACAAAATTAGAGAGCGTGATGAAGGACGTCTCACATATATTGTTTAGTTAGTCTCAACCTTGAAACACAAGTTAAGGAATATAACTCGTTTAGAAATCTTTCAGTAGATTGCATTTATTTAAAACATTGTCAAGTAATTAGGATGAAAATAGATCATTCAATATATATGTACATCGACGATATGTATGAAGTGGCGGCTTCTTAATGATTTCTGAAATGATAAGACTTTGAATAATCAAAATAATTTAACTCATGTAATTTTGATCGTCCCTCGTACATAGTAAATTCTATACGTTGTTAATCGACTCGGCTGGTGTTTTCCAGTGACTTCACTATTTAAAATGCGTACGATCGTTTAGCGAATTAGACTGAGATCCATGAATAACAAGATCTAGGCAGTTTAAAGGCTATTCAGAATCAGCAACACAGTTAGTACTGTTTTTGTTTTATAAATGCATTGACGGTCCTTGATTGAAAGATTGCATTTATAAACTTAACGCAAATAATGTAAAACTTTATTTGTTCCATAAAATTTTGAGATTTGTTTTAACAATATTTTTCGGTATCGAAAAGAGTTTTCTCGACTAAATGTAAAGGTGTAATACCGGTGTGCCAGTAGTATTATCCCCTCTTCTAGTATTCCGCCGGAAGTGCTACAAAGTACTCCTCTACAGCCGTAATTGTTTCTTGATTGAACGGAAAACGGTGGCCAATGAGGAAGATTTTGAACTTTGGGAGAGATAGAAGTCCGAGGGAGTCAAATCTAGGGAATAGGGAAGATATTTTCGCACTTCATACATTCTTCAATTCCCATCGTCAAGATACTCTTGTGGACAGGTGTATTGTCCTGATTTCTTTTATAAATTTTTGTGTTTAGTTTCGTTAGAAGGCTAGAATACAGTTATTGTTTTAACGTTTTCAGGACAGTCGATTAACAGAATTTCTTCCGCATCTAAAAACTCCGACGCCATTACCTTCTTCGTCGATGTATTGCCTTCTTCAGAGCTGTAGAATCGACTTCTGTCCACTGCATGGTTTGTTGTTTCGATTTTGGTGTTGATGTTTCATTCATTATCACATATCGACCCAGAAAATCACAATTGTTTTTCATAAAACGCGCTAATCATTGTTCGGAAAGTGCCATGTGTATGCGTTTTTTATCATGTTCAATTCTTCGTACAAAATGTAACCGACGTGTTCTTCTGATATCCCCACAGTATTATAAATTTCACGCACCTGCGTGCGCCGATCTTTCAATATAATATCGCGCACCTTTTCAATAATTTCTGTGACGTTGATCATCTGGATGGTTTCTGTAGGCGTTAAACCTTCCTTTATTCGATCCTTTTTACACGTGCAGTAACGGATTAAAACGACAACTACAACCAACTGTTCACTGAAATAAATTGTAATTTCACAAGGCGTCTATTACCAGTTGTACCAACATGAGAAAAATAATGCGAGTAATCCTGCCATCTATGGACGAGACCGAGAGCAGTTATTGTAAATCATTGAACTGTGATATTAGAGAAACATTGTTCATTTAGAATTCTTGCGTATTCGGTTTACAAAAAATTTGTGTAAATGAGGTTGAAATTAATTAAGTTAATTACTCTTTGGAGGCAGTAACAACCCCTGGCCAAATTTATTTCATTCAAGCTTTCGATTTTATATTTTAAACTTTTCTTTCCAAAACTTGAAAGATTTACAATTTATTCGCAGCTCCTGTTCAATTTTATAGGAAAGTCCTATGGAATTTGCGGTAAAAAGTATTGTATATTAAAGACATTGGTGCATTTTAATGAGTGTAATTACGGATTAAATATTTTGAATAGAACAGCTACTTAGTATTACGTTCGGAGGCTTGGGAATGAAAACTAAGAAAAATGTTGCGCATTCGTAATTCATGCGCTTACAGACTACTAAAACTGAAACAAAACTACGAATTAAATAAACTAAAGGAGAAAGGGGTACCTAAATACAAAATAAGGAATCGAAAATAGTTAATTCGTATATTAAAAATAAAAAGCAAGTATTAACAAAGTGGCTCTTAAGCTGCAAATAATATAACCTGATCCAGAAATCTTCAAATTTAAGATAAAATAGTATGACAATTAAAAATACTGAACACTCGGTATATTATGACATTAAAATATCAACGTAATACAAAAATTTGCATAAAATTGTAAAATAAAATTTAAAAAAATAAAATAAAATAAAAATAAATTGAATTAAACTGCAGAATGCACGAAAAATATGACAATTTAGTTAATCAAGCGATTACGTATTACGTAATACCTAGAATAAAAATTTTAGTTCTACCTCAGATTTGTTGCAGAACCTTTCAAAAAAATTACACACATTATGTTACCTAAGCAATAGTAAAATGGTACAAAAAGTATTAAAGTTTACAGAAATTTCAATTTATCAAAATCTTCTCGCACGCCTATGGTTTGCGTGGTGCGGAATTAATGCAAAATATATCTAGGATGTTTTACAAAATTGTCATTAAATTACTCACATGCGTGGAATCAACTTAAATAACCATTTAGTTAAATACAAAATTATTTCAAAAATCAATTTTATAACAAAATATGTATGATAATTAATTTTTATACCATATGATCATATATTTCTACCCTCTAGAAGGCAATGACATTTTTCTTTTTTAAACTTAAGTTGGTACCATAATTTAAGTTAACTTATTTTGCAGCGTGTGTGTGATATAGGTTATTTTATACTGATGACAGATTAGGTTTTGTCATTTTGACAAATAATTACATACAAACGTTTCAGATGAAAAAATAAAAAGTTTAATAATAAAAACAGCTACAATAAATGTTCAAAGTGAGCTCCTTCATTTTCTATGCATAGTGCAACTCTTCGTCTCATATTATTAAAGGCATTCCTTAAATTATGTGGTGTAATTTCCTCACAGACATTTCGGATAGCATTAGTAAGTTCTTCAATTGTATGTGGACGATTCGTAAATACTCTATTTTTTAGATGTGGATAAATGAAATAGTTCATAATTGTTAAATCCGGAGATCGTGGTGTAAAGTCTACTATTAGATTATCAAAGAATTCATGCAATAATTCCATCGTTTCTCTTATCTTATGGGCTGTTGCATTATCTTGCTGGAAATATCCCTCGCGGAGCTCATCATCATGTAATTGATTTACAAATGGTAGCAATAAATTATTACGATATCGTGCTGCATTTATCGTATTATTAAAGAATATTGGACCAATAATCCGTCTACAAGAAACAGCAATCCAAACGCCTATTTTTTGTGAATGCAAGAGTGTTTCAAGAATTTCATGTGGATTTTCACTAGACCAGATGCGCATTGTTTGTTTATTTACATATCCTGATAAATGAAACCATGCTTCATCGGACCAGAAGGATTTGTCAAGAACGTCATCGTTATTAATCGTACCTAAGAACCACTGATAGTAATTAACTCTGGTTACATGATCGATTGGTAAAAGCTCTTGCATGCAATGAAATTTGTATGGAAATTTTTGTAAGTCTTTTTTAAGGATTCTCTGGCAGGTCCCATATGACAGTTGTGTTTGTTGTGAAAGCTTACGAATCGATTTCTTAGGTGATTGATTTATTCGTCCCTCAACGACTGCTATATTTTCAACTGTCCGCTTTAGTGGTCTACCAGCACCTGGTTTTCGAGACACAGACCCTGTTTCACGGAATTTAACCACTGATTTTGAATTAATTGCCGCAAACTGTCATATGTTGTTGGAAAATTTGGAAATTCTGCCCGAAATTCTTCTATACAAGGCTGCAAGGGGTACGACCATTCTCCATTTTCTAATTTTACACCATTCCTAAAGTATGATTCGATCAAAAAAACTTTATGATTTATTGTAAACATTTTTAAGTGTCAATTAATAAATACATTAATGACAGATGAGTTTTATTTATCAGAACATACACATAATGACAGATGTATTTTATTTGTCACTACCAACACGATATTTTCAAGAAATAATTTCACGGCTTGCTAGAGGGTAAATATAAATGATCATATTGTATTTGTATAATGATAAATAAATTCCTTTAAAAAATATGCGAATTACGTGATATTCTACTAAGTTCCAAATATGTATACGATTGTAACTAAGACTATATGCCGATGTAATTGACATAAAATCATGGCATTCGTTATTAATAGTAAAATACAAAAGTAGTGAAAAATCGACGAAAATTTAAGTTTCACAAAAAAAGAAAGTTTTTGTAGAAGTACCTTTATCGGCTGTATGTGTGCGACGGAGATAGATGGAACCACAGCTGGTACGTTTCTTGTGACCAGATGTTCGGTCATGACGATGATGGCTTGATTTTCGGTCTACGTTGTTTTCTCAGATGACTGTCTTTTTCATAGAGAAATATGTATATTCAGTGGTCGTACAAAGACAGTCTAAGCCTAATTACGTCTAATTGCTTCGCAATAAGACGGCCAAATTTACTAACGGTAGTAGACTTTCTTGTTATTTCCACACACACTTTCTTTGAATGTTAAATAACGAAAATTACCATAAAATTACAATATAGCTTGACTTTTAGTTCGTTTAACGAAGCACCACCAAAAGTACAACTCTTCTCTCGCACGTGTCACAGCAGAATCCAATCCTCCGAATCGCACCGCGCGAAGTGGGGTCAAATTCAACGAACACAGTCTCAACGGAATTACAAAGAACAAAATAATTAACTGAATTTGATATAAATATTTATTTACAGGACGGTGAAAAATAAATGTAACAAAGCAAGAACTAGTATGCTTAAGAATTTCAGTCATATTAAATAATTTCTTTACATTATTATATTAATGTTTTATGCAGTTTGAGCACTCTTATTATACTATATACTTTTTATTAGGAACCTGGGATACTTCTAAAGTAAGCTCTGATCAACTCTTTAGAATATTTTACCTGATTCATTTGGGAGCTATATTAGAACCTGAAACTCAAGTACGTGGTTCAGTAGTTATAATGGATTACAAAGGTCTGGGAATGAAACAAGTGGCAGCTCTTTCACCAAGTTTTAGCATGAAACTTTTGTCCTTTATACAAGATGCCATGCCTTTAAGACTGAAAGAAGTCCATATGATAAATGAACCTTTTATATTCAGTATCGTTTGGAATATATTTAAACCATTCATTAGAGAAAAGCTCAGTAAAAGGGTAAGTAAAATTTCTAAATGTTATTACTTATTATAATGAAATACGTAATATTTCAAATTTTTAGATTTTTTTCCATGGTAGTAAAATGTCGAGTTTACACAAATACATTGCTCCATCTCATTTGCCTAAGGATTATGGTGGTAAAATGCCCGCTATCAATTATAGTGGTAAGGACTGGTATCCAGTTATAGAAGAGAATGTGGAACATATAAAACAGTGGAATACCTATGGATTAGTGAAAAATAAAGATGATTAACATAAGATATTTTCTCATTCAATATAGTAAAAATTTTATATGTAATTTACTCAATGACTCAAAGTTTTAAACATATCTGATTATTTTATAAATACATAAATCATGCCAATTAAATGATATTTGATTTAGTCTTTCTTGTTGCCTATTAGTATCTTTATAAATAAAATATTGATATTTAATATAAATATCAAGGGTCGTTATACTACAGTAGTTAAGTGACTAAATTACGGATACGCAGAGAATACAATACAGAAACACATATTGCGTTCATTTACATTGAAAGAGCCTTTGATAACGTGAATAGGCAAAAAATATTAAACATTATGAGTGAGAGCAAGGGTATCCTCAACATCTGATAAATGCTATAAAGAACTTATACAATTCAATAACACCAGTATCACGCTAGACTTAAACAGAAAACTAACAGAAGACATACCAACAAATAAAGGAATTAGACAAAGGTACAGCATTTCTCCAACTCTATTCAATATATTGTAATAGTATTTTAGATTGACGACAGTATAAAAAGAATATTCAGAGTAGTAAAATAAACATACGTTAATATCATTTGTTAAAACTAAATTGTTATACAGGCTGTTCCGCGACTCGACCGACAAATTTATACCATATACTCTGGCAGTCATTACGATCAAAAAATGTTATATCATCTATAGCTGAATCTTTGTTTCGTAGATATCGATAGAATTAAAATTTAAAAAAATGAGAAAAGAAAATTTAGTCCTAAATTTATAGATAATTGACACAAAATTACAGTAACTGTTCAAAATGAGAACCGCCATTTTCTAAACAAGCAGCTATTCTTCGTGTAATAGAATGTTGCCAGTTAATTGATGTCAATTCATTCTTTAGAGAATTAGTAGCTTCAACTATACGGTCAGTTAACTCTTCGCGTGTATGTGGTTTGTCATTACTAGACACACGAGATTTGAGGCAACCCCACAAAAGAAAATCTAAAGGCGACAAATCAGGTGACCGAGGTGGTCAATATACAGAACCACCTCGTCCTATCTACCTTTCCGGAAAGTTTTCATTAAGAAACACCGTCACTTGTCTCCCAAAATGTAGTAGTGCATCATCTTGATGAAACCACATGCTACAACGAGCTTCCACAGGAATATCTTCCAAGGAATTCGGCAATTCTTCTTCCAAAAAGTGAAGGTAAGTTTCTGCATTAAGACGTTCTTCAATCAAATGAGGCCCAATTAGATGATTATTTAACAAGCCACACCACACGTTGACGGAAAAACGATGTTGATGGTTAACTACGATTATTTCGTGTGGGTTTTGATCCGCCCAGATATGAGATTACGTGTGTTGTTTATACCATTCCTTGTTCATTGGGCCTCATCCGTATAAAGTATGTGTGGAATAACCTCCAAATTATTTTGTAACCACTGGCAATACCGTACTCGATTTTCTAAATCTCCAGGAACTAAATGCTAGAATTTTTGTAAACGATAGAGATAAAGCCCAATAAGGTGCAGAATTCTCCATACGTTGGTTTGAGGAATTCCCGTTGTATGAGATAGTCTACGAATACTGGTAGAAGGACTTCGTTCAACTTCATTTAAAACTACTTCAGCGTTTCCAAATCCATCTTTTTCTACACAACGATTTGGGAAAGATCCTGCCTCTTTTAAACTGCGAAAAGCTTTTGAAAATGTTATGTGGTGAGGAATGATACGATCTGGGTATCGCCTGATGTACTCCGCAGCTGCAGCACATCCACTTCCATTGCAAAAACCATATAAGAAAACCATATCAGCATATTCTGCATTAGTACAACGCGGCATGACTTAAATTAATATTACAGCACAAAAGTCATTAATTTGTCAATCATACGTTAATACGTCAAGGTTTTCTAAATTAGAGGAATTCACCTATAGGTCATATAACATTTTTTATCGTATTGACCGCCAGAGTACCTATATGGTATCAATTTGTCGGTCGAATCGCGGAACACCTGTATATGACTTTCTTGTCATAAAGATATTTTTATATATTAAGTATATTATGATTATGCATTTAAATATTCAATTTTAGTCAAACAAGCAATAAATTAATTCATAGAGGAAACGTAAGAGGAAAGTGTTTTTTTGTATGTTTCTTAAAAGAAAAGTTGTTTAAAAATTTATGCACATTAATGTAAATTTTAGAAATGTTAAAATTTAATTTATAAAATGTAACCAAATGTAAAAAGAGATCATTCAGAACAATTTAAATAACGTTTGGAACATAATTCTAAATGAAATGTCAAGAGTAAAATTAAAAACCATGGCAAATAATTTTGAAATGACAGGTATTTTGATATAATAATAATCAGTGACAAATTCCATTCAAAATATAAAATTGACACATGCATGACCTGTGAAAAAACATAAGAAGGTCAATAATTTTAGTCCTTGGGAGAATTGATAATTTGTTCTGTAGATAGACAGAGGCAAAGTTTCTGTGGATTTAAAATTAGTAAAATATTGCGAAAAATAGATATTTGTTAAATTTAAATGTACTTATATTAATTATTATTACTGAAAACAAAATAAAACCCAATATATCAATATTTGAATATATTTTTCTTCAAATCGGGGACTCCAAGAGGAAATCGGACCAACAGGTCGCAGAGACACTTTGCAATTTAAAAATATAAATTTATTAATTTATATACTCGTATAACTTCTGAAGAAAAATTCTAATGTTGTTCCGATAGAAAAATCAGTTTTCTCAAGAAATTTGTAGAGAATATAATTGCCAGGGTATTCTATTGTCTACCGTATCCAGCCCATTATCAAGGACCTGTACTACAGAAAAACATAGAAGGAACTCGTAACCAGCCATCGGAATCATCACAAAAGCTTCCGGAGAGGTTATATCCAACTCCATAGAGGTAACGATATCCTGTATATGAAAACTGTTGGTCATATAGTAAAGAAAAAGAGAAAAAGTATCCATGAACAGAATATAATCAAACACTATTCATTAACGTAATTTTCATTTTAAAACTAAAAAAAGCATGAATCATTCAAAAAATACAAAAATTCTCATATAATTAATATTTACAAATACTGTAAAAGGAATATATTAAATACTATATCAAGTCAGTTTCCAAACAAAAATATTTAGCAAAATAATTTCAGTTTGATGTTTATAATTAGAGAACGGACATTCTTACCACATGACTCGGCGTAATTCAATGAAGTATTTGTTAGTCTTACCCGGCCATCTGGTCTGTTGCGATTACAATGGACAACACAGCTATTGTATTCGGAGGATATATTCCATTAAACGCAATCGGCAATTGGAAATGTTTATAAACTTCGCTGAGTACATCCCGGCGTAATACAATGAAGTGTTTGTGTTTGACTTTCTCGGCCACCTGATTTTCGCAGCGTTAACAATGGACAACGGCTATTGTATTCGGAGAACTTAGTCATGTGGTAAGAATGTCCGTTCTCTATTTATAATCGAACATTTCTATACAAGAAGTCATATTGTCATATTGTATCAATTCTTTTATACAAGTTTATATAATCCCTTTGTTTATCGTTGCCACTGTTTAAATCTAGATGCTCTGAAAAAGAAATATAATATATATATAATATATAATATATAATATATAATATATAATATATAATATATAATATATATATATATATATATATATATATATATATATCAAAGATAATATAATAAACAGTGAAACACATGTGAAAGTATTACATAAATAATATAATAATAAACTTACTTTTTATGACCAATTTTGTAGCATTTTCTTTTAAACAATATTTTGAGCAATTACCCAATTAAAGTAGGATATAATCTGTTTGTATATTACGTTATTGTGACCCCCCTCTGAAGATAAGACGACAACGTGTTCTTCGATTGTTAGTTTAGCCGGAGCCGTGTTAAGAAACAACGTCTATACAAAATATCTAACTGGTAAGTTTACTGAGTAAAGTGTTGAGGGATTTTTCTGGCGAGAGAAAAGTCTATTGTTAGAGATTGGAATTAATACAGCGATATTAAAATAATCATTTCATTTAATTAATTCAAATTATTAACATTTATTAGTATATTAAATCGCTTGTATTTAAACCATTTTAAAGATTCAATATCAATCTCTCAATTTATTACCTCACTTATCACTCATATCATCATTTATTCATTCGTTACCCTCTCAGAGGCGTGGCTCGTGATGACGTATTTGGGAGTGCATGTACAATGATGCGAGTGCTTCTCGTGTACTAACTGTAGCGTTTTCTTAGTAAACACCGAAAACACACGAGGCACTCGCATCATTTTAGCATGAAATGCTGAAACAGCAATATTAACATTGGTACGCGATTTGAGAAATGACTAGTCCATATTGGTTAGATTATACAATTCAGGGAAATTGGAAAATAAAATTCATATTTGAGATTGCCATTCGAAGAAAAATCAAAACTTGAAACAGTTTTATTTATGTCGAGTGTAATATAAAGTGGTGGATGGTGTGAATTTTCAGCTAGTAAAGGATAACATCACGCAGAGTATCAAGTCGGCAGTGCAAATTTGTAAAGATTAAGTCTAGTAACCTACTATTAATACTAGTCACTTATGTTGGCGTGGATTTAGACATGCTGTGGATATCTAATCAGGATAGATATTTTCAATAGTAATTGTTGGGAATTGGAAGAAGGGCAAGTATCGAAAAGTAATTACTTTTTTGTTAAGAAGTTTGAGTGGTAAGTCATCGTAAAATATCTTGAAGTCATCACACGAAGCATTTGGAGAAACAGAAACAGATAGTTTTTATCGCATCAGTTATAAGAGTTTTTTGGGACTTTTTTGGGGCCTGGAATCCATAACTTCTATCAAACACACGAAGTATATTTACCTTTTTTCTATTCCATCGATGTATTTTGTAATAAACTAGTAGGTAATATAATTGCGGCTAAGGAATATCAAGTCTCCGCAGTTGGCAACAGAACATTTAAATTGGCATTAATGTAATATTAGCTATATTATTCACCTTTCTTGACATTTTTCATTCGTCACTCAGTAATAATTAGAGACCGGACACATGGGGCTGAAATGACGTCATTACGACGGACGATATAAATAGTCTACAATATCTGTAAGTACATCACGCAGTTATTAGGTTAACCGCACACAAAAAATAGATGTGCAGTTAACCGAATGAATAGTGCTATTTTACAAATGTTGTAGACTATTTATATCGTCCGTCGTAATGACGTCCATTTCAGGCCAATGTGTCCGGTCTCTAGTAATAATACAGATGTGTATTGTGTGTTTCAAGTTATAGGAATATGACTTTGAACGGCTCTAATGCTTTTATTGCACCACCTTCTGTGATGATAATTATTATACCTGGTCTCCTTATTGAACGGGTACGGTTAACCGTACCTAATTGAATTATTGACTTATTATTATTACCGTCCTTATTGAACGGGTACGGTAAACCGTACCCGTTCAATAAGGAGACCTGGTATAATAATTATCATCACAGAAGGTGGTGCAATAAATGCATTAGAGTCGTTCAAAGTCATATTCCTATAACTTGAAACACACTATAACACACTATACACTATAACACACTATACACACACTATAACACACTAGTAAAATAGATCCCTATGCATAGCTTGTGGACTGGGGCCCATGCGAGGAAAGGGGATAATTGTGTATGCAACCAACATAGCTGTAGTTAAATTACTATTGGGGTTATTCAAATTTTATGTATGAAGGAAAAAGAATATTTCATTCGATTAACTTCTGTATTGCAATCAAAATATGTAATTTAGAACCCATTACATAAACTTCTTAGACATATTCATTGCAGAATTTAATCGAAGGAAACATTCTTTTTCTCCGTACTCTATTTAATTGTCTTCCACCTTCTTGAATATCTTCAAAATATATTATAAAATGTAAATTCACATGAAAATAACAAACAAACGTAATTCGTATAAAAATATATTTAGAATCTATACCAACTTTTATGCTAGATGAATTTAAAGAAATACAATAGTATTTTCAAAAATTGTCTAGTTTGACTTTTCAGAAGATGCCACTATCCAGTTAATATTAATCTAAAAAATCTATAACTAATAATATTAAAAAAAACGGTAAAACTATACACTATTATCCATAGCCCTAAATGCTACTTACACAAACAAACAATAAATTTAACGAAAGTTTATAACATATAACACGGGCACGAGATCACAAATTTTAAATACGGCGAATACTAATCGACCAAGATAGCAAACATTAAATTTTTTGTGAACATATGAAATTCCTTTCCCAGAAAAACTTCTAAATGCAACTCTCTTGTGATGTTTAAGTTGCATAGCTAATTTCCTTCCCTGGATACCTTACTCCGCAAAATTATACACGGATAGCCTATTAAGCTATACAGATTTTTTTATTGGTTTTAGCGACCTTTTATTGAATTTTGATGTTTTTACGACGTTTCGACTTTTATTAATTCAGTCTTTTTCAAGTATCTGGAAACAAGAATTATTACAATGAACATGAGAACTGTGTTTGTTTCGTGTGATAGATATAATAATAAAATTAACAATTTTAAATTTAAAATTAGATTAAAAAATTAATTACAAATTAGGTTAGCATTTAACGTTGAAAATTAAATAAAATTAATTTAAAATAGCTTAAATGAATGGTAGGGGGACATTAAAGTGATTAACATCTGTATGAATGAATTGGAGACTTAACGATTAAATTAACAATTTTAAATTTACAATTAGCTTAAAAAATGGTTATAAATTAAGTTAACATTTAACGTTGAAAATTAAATAAAATTAAAATAAAAAATAGTTTAAATGAATCGGTAGGGAGACATTAAAGTGATTAACATCTGGATGAATGAATTGGAAAGTTGAATTACACTACAAATAAGTAAAAAGAACAAAGAAAAGACAAATAAACACACAGTTGTTGTTGGTTTGCTTTTACAAGGGCATTCTGTGTAACACATGTGTTTTTTTTATATAGACATCCGAGACCAATTTTCTTAAGGAACGACCGTGCTTGTGCGGATATTGTAAGTGGACTAAGTCATTTAGTTTGCGGGGTTTTTATTTTCTGTTCTTTGGAATTAGCATGGTGGTCAGGACCGTATTTATGGGTATATAGTTAACGTTGTTTTTTCTAATGGGAGCTATTTTTTTCCGTTGTGTCTTGTGCGTGCAGGGGGGGGGGGGGGTTGATTTTATCTATTGTTTTATGAGAGGGTAATAGAGTTTTGAAAGACCATCAATTTCGTTTCTTTCGTTGATTTTTTTGCTATTTTTGAAAATGTGTATCATTTCTAGGACTTCTCTAGCTTTTGTGTTCATTTTTTGTGTTATTACTTTGGTGTTTTCAAAATCAAAATTATGTTTAAGTGTGAATTGGTGTTTTTTAAAGCAGTTTGATTTTTTGCGTATTTGTGACCTTTCAATCTTTCTTGTAGTAACTGTTTTGTTTGGCCTATGTATATTTTGTCACAGTCTTTGCAGGGTATGTTGTATATTGTGTGTGATTGTTTTAGTGTAGGTGTTGAGTCTTTAAGTTTGGTGTGTAGGAATTTTAGGTTTTTACCGCTTTGGTGTGCTATTTTAAAATTAAATGGTTTGAATATATTGTCTAATTTTTCGGATAATCCAGTTATATAGGGTGTGGGGATATATGTGGATTCATTGGTTTTTTTGTTATTGTTTTGGTTGTTTGTTTTGTTATAAATTTTGTTGAGTCTAAGTTTTATAATTTTTTGTATGAATTGTGGTGGATAGTTGTTTTCTGACAAAATTGTTTTTACTTTATTTAGTACTGTTGGTCTGAAAATTGGGTTGGTGAGATTTAAGGCTCTGTCTACTAACGCTGTTACTACATTTTTTTGCCAAAGACACGGCCAATAAAATAAAAAAGAAAAATAAAATTCTTATAAACACTAAATATATATATATATATATATATATATATATATATATATATATATATGTGCGATTTGTAGTGATACTGATGGCGATGACATCAGATGACATTTCATAATAATGCATGTAAGTTCCTTAATTGACAATCAACAACACGAAGTATTTTATATTAGGTATTTACTTTGATTAAAAGTCTCAACAAATAATTTATAATATTTGAAAAAATAAATTTCAGTTTATCATTTGCAAAACAGTATTTTATTTTAAATGAGTATGTTCATTTAAAATAATCATTACATCTTACTGGATGCAACGATCTTAAAAGCTAAGTTATTGGACTCTAAGAGATGCTTGAAATGGTCTCCATTCATTTCGAGACAGCGACTTATACGACCTCTCGTATCATTAAAAATGTTCCTCAACATCTCTGCTGAGGTATTTTTATGGTTTCTATAATCGCAGCCTCTAATTCATTTAAATTATTTTGAAATACTGTGTTGTTTAAATCTACAATCTAAATGTGTCAAGTCTGGTGAATTAGATAGCTGTAAATCAGTATTTTAGAAACCTGTTGTCATAAAATTATTCCAAATAATTCATTGTTTTTGTGAAGTATATGGTGGAGCTCCATATTGTTGGTTTCTTATTTCACTTTCATGTTTCCGATTAATAAAAGACCATATTTATATCATTTATATTTAGTGATCAACATTCATTATATTATGAAAGAAAATTGGTTCCGTCGTCTGTTAATTGCAATCCAAACACCAATTTTTATCCGATAAAGGTCTAAACTATGCGGGTTGTTTTTCGACAAATGAATTGACATAATTTGATAAATGTAACCACGTTTCAGCAGAGAAAAAGGTTAGATCTAAATTTACATAATTTAAAGTGTTGTTAAACAAGAGGCGATTATTTTGTTGTTATTAAAAGTCTTGTTCGCATAAGTGATGTAAAACAGATACTTTGTACGGATGCATGTGTACTCGCTTTTTCAGTGCAGTCCAAACACTTCCATAAGAGGCAGTTAAAGAAAGGAAAAAATATTACAAAACTATATTTCTATTTCCCATGTCGTACCTGTTTGAGCAGATGATTATTTGTTCTATTCGAATATCTTTTATATCATCTGTCAACACTGTTAGTGGCTTTTCAGTCTATTGCGCCGAAATTAAAAATGAGGTCAGTAACTGCAAAAGTCACGATCGCAGAGAAAGTCCATGTCCCATCTCCGTTTTGTATTCCACTTCGAAAGTGGATATAAAAATGAATGTATTTTGTTGCTATTTTCATAATGTCTGTCTAATGTTTAATGTAGAGAGCAGGAACAAAAACACAACACAATGATCGACAGTAAACAATAATGCCAGGTAAACAAGTACATAAACAGCCATGAGGAATGCCACCAACTTACGAATATTAAAATGTTTTAATCTAGGGGTTTTAATGCAGCTAACTATATGCCATTTCAAATAAGAATGGACCAGATGGCGCTGCAATCTGAGTGTAATTTACACAGGAATTGTAAGCAAACGGAACATATGGTTCCTGTCATATGATGAGGTTATATGCCTACTAACTTATATAAAAGATTATTTTTTTGACTTTTACGTTTGTTTATTAACATATTTATTATTAAGAAAGCTTAGACACTCTTTAATAATTTTATTCAAGCAAGAAGCGGCAAATATATACCAATGCAAGGTATTAGACATATATAAAATATTTCATTTAATATCTTATTTGTTTGAAGGTGTTGCATCTACAACAAAATTGTGTATAAATACAATGGCAGCGTGAAGAATGTGTTAAAATTACCTCAAGAGAAATATCTACTTATACTTTGATTTTACTACCAAACAAAATTATTGTAAACAACCGATGATGAACTCTATTTTTTACGATAAGCATGTTAATATTTTTTTTTTATCTAATAGAGCAATCATTGGTTGTTCTTAATAACTAGTGATGGGCAGAATCGAGAACTTTTAAGAATCGAATATTTGGTTCTCGAATACTTTTTGGAATGGAATACTTATCCGAAACCGAGACCAAAAGTAATCGAATACTTCGTCGCAAGATCTCGAGACCAACAAATTGCAAATACATACTATTTTTGGTCTCGAATACTTGCATCACATACACACGTTGTTTTGGATTTGTTCTCTATCTCGGTTATATCATTTTTCACTATAACAAATCTCTCCCGTTCACCTAAAATTAACTCATATTACAAACATCATACCGTATAGCTTACCTATAGTCTAAGACGGAATGGAGAAAGTATTTGAATATCTACTAATTATACATACATACAATGAATTTCACTTAAGATGCAATATACAAACATGCATAGGTTTTTTATTTCCATAGAAACTAGGAAATACATTCTTACATTGTCCCACGTAAAATGCAACATATCAATATAATTTGACATTAGTTAAGTCAAAAGTAGCAGTATTTTTATTTCGATATTAGTTTAGTATCAATCTTAAATGATATCCACAAAGGAAGAGAGAACTCAGTTAGTGACATGGTATCTTTCGGGATTCAGTTTGCAAAGAACGGCTGACGTGTTTCACGTTACCTACCCAGACAGGCCAGTATCAAATTCGTCAACTATATAGGTTCGTTTCAAAATTTAAAAGTGAAGGTTGTGTAGAATTAAGTCATCGAAAACGTAAAAGACCAAATACTGCAAGAACTGAGGCACGAAGAAATCAGTTGATCGAAACAATCGAAAATAATAATCGTCTTTCTACTAGGCACTTGGCAAGACAGTTGGGAATTAGCAAATCCAGTGTATTCAGACTCTTGAAAAGTGAAAAATATAATTGCTTTAAATTTGAAAATCATCAAGAACTTAGATTCGGTGACAATGAGAAGAGGACTGTTTTCTGTGATCGGCTATTTGAAATCATCAATAATAACATTGATATTTTAAAACAAATTGTATTTACCGATGAAGCAACATTTTCTGTTAACGGTGAAGTAAATCGACAAAACACTCGATATTGGAGCAGAAGAAATTTACATTTGTTTAATGAATCTAGAACACAATACCCTCAAAAGGTTTATACTCACACAATATTAAAAACTATGAATAAATTACCGGGTGTTATGGACCATATCGCCCTGTTATTACGCCCATGGCCGGGAATGTTAAATTACCGAGGCCAAAAACTTGATTTGTTGACACTCCATGCGCGAGATGTCACTGTACCCTAATATGAAGTTATAATGGGTGATTCATTTGGAGGTACTTTTTTAGGTGGGGATTTAATGGCTGAGCGCGCATGCGACGCGTCAGCGGACTGCGCATTCTGGTTCAGTACTATTTGATATTACGTAATGGAAAGACTTACCCCGGAACAGCGTCTACAAATAGTACAGCTTTATTACGAAAATGGTCGTTCTACAAGGAATGTGTATCGTGCGCTTAGAGCAACATATGGGCCACATAATCGGCTTACGGAACGCACAATTCGCTATACTATCAATAAGTTTGAAACTCAATTTACAATAATGGATAATACGCGACCACATAGACCTCATCCAGCACGTAGTGAAGGAAATATAGCGGCGGTAGCAGCGAGTGTACGCGAAGACCGGGAAGAATCAATTCGTCGCCGTTCTCAACAGCTTGGTTTGTCGTATGCAACAACTTGGCGTATTTTACGAAAGGATCTTGGTTTAAAAGCATACAAAATTCAACTAGTGCAAGAACTAAAGGCGACCGACCTTCCGAATCGTTTCCGTTTCAGCCGTTGGACTCTTGATAAACTTGCAGAAGATCCACTGTTTTCGACAAAAATTTTGTTCTCCGATGAGGCCCATTTCTGGCTTAATGAGTACGTGAATAAGCAAAATGCCCGTATTTGGGGTGATGAGCAACCTGAAGAGATTGAAGTGCTACCATTACATCCAGACAAAACAACTGTTTGGTGCGGATTATGGGCCGGTGGAATAATTGGTCCATATTTCTTCAAAACAGAAGCCGGCCGGAATGTGACTTTGAATGGCGACCGTTATCGCGCCTTGATAAGGGACTATTTGCTGCCTGAACTTGACACCCGTGGTCTACAAGACATTTACTTCCAACAAGATGGCGCCACTAGCCATACAGCTCGTGAAACTATGGCTATACTGCGAGAACGATTCGGTGAACATTTAATTTCACGCTTCGGACCGGTAAATTGGCCGTCTAGATCTTGTGACATCACACCATTAGACTTTTTTCTGTGGGCTACGTGAAGTCTAAAGTCTACATGGATAAACCGGCTACAATTGAGGCATTGGAGGCCAATATTACTCGGGTCATTGGACAAATACCACTCGAAATGCTAGAACGCGTCATTGAAAATTGGAACAGCAGAATAGACTACGTTAACCGCAGTCGCGGCCAACATTTGAGAGAAATAATCTTTAAAAAATAATTGTAAAGAATGGTTCTTTGTATGATAATCAAGTTTCTTAAATAAATTGGCCTTTTTCATTTGTTTTTTGCTTTTGGAAAAAGTATCTCTAAATGAATCACCCATTAGTTATACGACTTTACCGACAGTACTTTAACCGCGTGTGGTTTGTCACGTTTATCACGGTTTATTTTGCTTCATTTGTGTTGCTTTTGAATTTAAAGACTACTTAGATATTTTATCTGACAGTATTAATAATAAAGAAATTAAAATGCATCGCTTTCCAAAAGATGACCAGGTAAGTTTAAATTTTATACAAATACAAAAATTAAAAATATAGCCAGTTAAAATGTCGCTAATTCCACAAAAACAATATATCGATATAAAACGTCGTTTTTGGACATATCCTGTTTTTGTAAAACACGCCACAATTGTAATTAACAAATGTTAATATAAATTTTTAGCTCTGCAAAATATGGGTTGAAAAAACGAATAATTCTAAGTTATTGTGTAAATCTTTGGAGGACATCCGCAAAAATTATAGAGTGTGTGATAGACATTTTGCTGAAGACCACAGGGTTGTAGGCAGAAGTGGTGCAAATATAGTAATTACTGCAAGGCCGTCATTATACATTTCCCCAAGTAAGTAAAAATAAATATTTTGCTAGTTTGTTTACAGCATGGTATTTTGTCAACATAATAGGTATTTTATTGTTTTTAATATTATATTCTATTTTAGATAATACTCATACATTTGAAGCTGCAACAGAAGAGAATGGCGAATTTACATCTACACCAAAAAGTAATTAATTTTTATCATAATTTATAATAGACGCCTTTTTTTATAATGTTTTATGTACATAATAATATTGTATTTTAGGTGTGCATGCAAGAGCAACAGATTTTTGTATAACCCTTGCAACAATACAAGAGTCTCCAGTAGACATAAATAACTCAAGCAACAAAACTTCTGAGTTAGCTTTGTCTCAAGGATCTACATCTCATAGAGGTATGTAGAATTGTAAAAGTATTAAGTTTTTCTTATAATATTTTGGAAAATTTTTAGGTCTAAAAAAGAAAATAAATCTATTGAGAAGTGTAAATGTAAATTTTACTCATCAGTTAAGTCCAAAAGCAAAAAAAATGCACTTAATTGCCAGAAAATACATAAAAATTTCAAGACAATTAAACAGAAAATGTGTTATAATGTCAGAGAGAGTAAAACGAGCAGAAGAAAAATCACGTTTACCAGAGTTTTTGCGGATATCTTTAAATGTATATCATACAATTTGGTATTATCCCAGTTAAGAAACCAAAAGTTATCACCGAAAGGACGTAGATTTTCTTTGAATGATAAAATTTTGGCTATAGTGTTTTTAAAAGTGAGTCCGAAAAGCTATAGGCTATTGCGGAATATATTTGCGCTTCCAAGCCGAAAAACATTAACCAATATTTTAAAAAAGGTACCATTCTCAGCAGGAATAAATCAATCCATTTTTAATTTATTGAAATCTAAAATTGATCAAATGCCAGAAATTGACAGATATTGTCAAATTATGTTAGATGAAATGGCTTTAGAGCCATCTTTAACGTTCAATAAGAATAAAGATATTATTATTGGATTTCAAGACAATGGGCAAGAGCAAAGATCATCTTTATTTGCTGATAAAGCTATGGTTTTCATGGCACGGGGAGTACAAAAGAAGTGGAAGCAACCTTTAGCTTACTATTTGAATGAAGGTGGTATGAAAAAAGATACACTAGTTAGAACAATAAAAGAAATTGTAAGAGCAGCTAGGTCAGTTGGTCTTAAAGTGGTTGCAACAGTTTGTGATCAAGGAGCCCCAAATGTATCAGCAATAAACACAGTGAAACACACCAATTTTATGAAAAAAATGGTAAAGAAAATAGAAACTTTGGTTTTGAAATTGATGGCGAGGAAGTGGTTCCACTATATGATCCACCTCATCTTCTGAAATGCATAAGGAATAACTTGTTTGATTACAATGTAAAATTTAAATGGAGAGGAGAAAGATTGGAGGTAGCACAATGGGTGCAATATTGTTAAAGTGTACTAAATGGAAGATGAGGATGTTGATTATAAACTGTGTCATAAATTAACAGAAGCCCATATAAGAAACCTGAAAAAAATGAAAGTGTGTATAGCAGCACAGGTTTTTAGTGCAAAAGTAGCAGCTGTTATGAGAAGTTATGTTCGTAATGGTAAGATTTCTTGAAATCTATTATATTATAGTATGTATATAAATGCTTTATTAATTTATAGGTGTTCCTATGCCTCCCACAGCAAATAGCACTGCAGAATTTCTCTTATTTATGGACAAATTTTTGACAGTGTTAATGGTTCAAAAATTTGTTCAAACAATAATAAATATAGATATACTGAGCACTATACAGAGCACTTTGATTTTTGGGCCACAGCAATAAAAGTGTTTCAGTCAATGACATTCTTTAATGATAAGAAAAGTAACCATATTCCACCATCAGTCAAAAATTGGATACATACTCTAAAAGGATTTCGCTATTTGTGTAATTATTTGTTAAATCGAGGATTTGAATTTGTATCCACCAGAAATTTCAACCAAGATCCCTTAGAGAATCTTTTTGGATCTATCCGAAGCCACGGCGTAAGAAATGTGAACCCTAACTGCCAGTCTTTTATATCATCATTTAAATCTTTAATAATTAACACTAACACAGTACATTCAGAAAATGCGAATTGTAAGAATGATAGATTGAGTACATTAGATCCATTAATGGTATTTGTATTATCCGAAGAAGAACCTCAAACATTTTTACAAGATGTTCCAATTTTTGACTTGCCTCTACAGCGACAGGAATTTTCCTTAATAAAGAAAGGTTCAATGACATACGTTGCTGGCTGTGTGTCCAAAAAATTACTGCAAAAGGTAAGATATTGTAGGCAGTGTAGAAAAGATTTAATTGGCAGTAAAGAAGATTTTGATATACAACATCGATTTGCAATTGATAATCTTTCCTATTCTCCACAATCTCTTTTGTATCCATCAACAAATTTCAACAAAATTTTTCAATTAGCGGTAACTATCATATCTGTCATTTTGCCGAAAATATGTCACAAACAGCAATTAAAATCTATAATTATTTACAATATTTTGCAAAATGCAAATAGGGGAATATTTTCTTGTGAAGAACATGAAGTTTTAAAATTATTTTCAAATTTTTTTTGTGATTTTCATATATATTTCTGGTGCAACTCCATAAATAAAATTTTATCGGGGAAGAATCGGGCTACTAAAACTACAGATCCAATTAAAGTCAAAGCCAAACAAAGGCATGATAGGCATAGGAAAACTGTGGCAAAAATTAAAACTGTAAAAAATCTTACAGTCTAATTTTTTAACAGTTAATGTTGTATATATATAATCATTGTGTAAAATTGTGTTTGTATATGTGTCAGTTTATTTTTATATATGTCAATCAATTGTAAAATAAATATTACATACATATATATATATATATATATATATATATATATATATATATATTTTTTAGTATTATAAAAAATTCACTTTTTCATTTTAAAACAATGGAATTTATTTTTACTTTTAAGTCATTAAAAATGTTTAAAAATATCAAATTGATACACATTTTTCATTTTTTAATTACTAGAAGCAATAATAAATTATATTAAATTTAAAAAATTATGGCTATAAATGTATAGGCAGTATATTGGAATTCACTCCACCCTCTAGATGGCACTCGAGTAGCTTTTGTATGACATTAAGAAGTTGCCTATCTACCTTAGTATATATATATCTTATCTATGATTACGCCCACGAGCGATATGACCGTGTTCATGGTAACCGTATCCAAGGTGAAGTGAACAAATAATACTTAAATGAAAAATAAAAATGTATTTATTTAAAAAACACAATAAGTACATTTACAATTAACAAAATTTATCCAACATCTCAATGTTATAAAGCTATAATTATGGTAATTTTGAATAAGTAAAGTAGCCAATAACTAACTTAAAAAGGTATATATCCCCTTACCACAATTATTAATCGTATCCTAAATACGAATTTCGAAAACTAAGTTGTCATCAGCAGTAGGTAAAACCACTAATCAAGGTGTCGCAAGGTGTTCGCGATATTTTTAATGACATCTAGTTCTATTTCGGTTACCAAATTTTCCGTTAACAAAAGAGAGATACATATGAAATAGAACTAGACTTCATTAAAAATATCGCTAAATATAATGGCTTTGACATAGAAATAATCAATAAATTAATTAGAAAACAAAATTATAAAATACAATCCGCGAATCCACAAGTTTGGTATCTCAAAGTAACCAGGAGAAAAAGTACATGTGTTTACCATACCACCCTATCACGAAAAACATTAATAAAGTTGTGAAAGAACGAGGTCTCCAAGTTGCCTTTCGGTCCGAAAATACTATCAAAGGTCTCCTAGGGAATACCAAGGATAAAGTTAATTTTAATTTGAAATCAGGTATATACGAAATTAATTGCGATGATTGTAATTTGAAATATATAGGCCAAACAAAACGACCAATAATAACCCGGTTTAAAGAACACATATAACATATTAAATACAATAGACCGGATAAATCTAACGTTGCCAACCATGCTTTAAATACACTACACAATATGTCGATTAAAGGGTTCAAACTTGTCAAGGCCATTAATAATCCCTGCGATCTTGACGCAAAGTCTTGACGAAAGTATTCATATCGCTAAAAACAAACAGAATTCTATGAACGAAGATAAGGGACCGATCGCCTACAGCTGCCTCTTTTCATTCTTAGAAAAGGAGGTAAAAATGTCGTAGACGTTTCAAAAAGAGTAAAAACACACGTGGGTGCCGTTTCCTTAAGAGAGGTAATTTTTGTCGATCTTTCCAGTCGATATATTTGTATTGTCAGTGTATACGTGGACGCTGTGTAAAGTTGTTGCGTGATCAGTTGTGCTAGCTTTACTGTGCCCCATAACTCACTAGTTATGTTGTAATCAATAACCTTAGTGGATTCTAGATTATAACCCGCTAGCGTGTTATAGAAATACTTTCCTTATCACTATGAATACGAACTGCGTAAAATTTTACGTATTGTTATGGATTTTCCTTGGACAAGTAAGGAAAATGATTGAACTATATCGAACTCAATAATAGGGACATTTTAAAAAAATTTAGCTATCTCAGTTGTATGTTTATTTATTTCAGACGGGGATCATTATATATATATATATATATATATATATATATATATTATTTTATAAATAAAATAAATTTTATAATGTATGAAATTATGATTAGCCCTTGTATATATAGGTTGTCCAAACGATTGAACTTGCCGCTTTTTCGGATATTGTATTTGTTAAAATGTGTTGTCTGTATAGATTTTGATTTTATAGATGGTGGGAATGGACAAGCGGATATGGAAATTTCATTTTGATGTAGAGATATCTTGACTGCTAAAGTGTTCGGGTTATTAAAGGATAAAATAATCAATTTTATTCTTTGTTGTATAAATTCGGGTTGTATTTTGTTTTTGCATTTAGTGTAAGGTGCAAGTTAATCTTAATTCGATTTATGCGAGTGTTTTATGTTTATTTGAAATTTTGTGAAAAAGATATCTCTCGTGTATTTTATAAAATTGCACACAGATCTATATAAGTTGATAAAAAAAAAATATTGTTTATATAGTTGATATCATGATTATTTTCATTATTATAATTTCATGTATTTATTGTAATAATTTATATTTGAAAGTAGTATATGGATATTAGCGAAAGTTGTCATGTTTTTTTGTAAGGGAAGTTTTTTTTTCTTAAAATAATATTTCGAGAACATTTTGAATTCAAGGTTGGAGTTTCTGTAGTGGGGTTTGACCTTGTTATGTTATTTTGGCGCATGACAAAATTTCAATTTTCGTGAGTTTTGAAAACTTATTTGTTTTTGATATTTGTTTGAAGGGGTCACATTAGAGGTTAAACTTGACAGATTTCACTAGTATTTATTAGTTTTATGTTTGATCGAGATTCATAAGAGGTTTTTCTCTGTGTGCGAGTCATTATTCACAAAGAGTGTTTCCTCCATTGCTACTGTTTGATGATGCTTTAGCACCCTATACACTTTGTAGAGGGATTTTTTTTATTTTTATTTTTAATTACACCAACATAAAGGAACTGATTCGTGTTTTATTTGTGTTTATGGTTTTATTTTGGAAAACGAAATCTAAACCTGATCCGCAAGGAACGATTCATGAGATGGCAGTTCGTGGATTCTACTAGACTGATTAGCCGGCGATATAAGCTGTAGTGTGAAAAAAAAATTAATAAGCAATTTCAAAGCAAATTCCACTGCACAATTATGGCTATCCCAACGTGGTGCGAGAATAAGTAATTTAATAATTGGACTGCACAATTTTGGCAGCCCAGCGTGTCGGCGTATGAAGCAAAGTGGAAATACAAGATAATTTACAATTTTGGCGAGTCCAACGTATAATTGGAAGAAATAAAACAATATAATTCAAATATGGAAATATAATGGAAAATTTGAAACAAAGAATGGGTAATGCTAGTTACATACATGAAGGAGGACACAATGAAGACAGGAGTCAAGGGATGATGGATATGATGCACACAATGATGCAAATGATAATGGAAATGAAACAACAACAAATGGAAATGAAACAACAAATGCAACAAAATTACAATGAAATAAAACAAAACTATAATGATATAGAAGAAAAAGTGGAAGAAATAGTGGATCAAATAGTACCAATGGATAGCAGTAACAATCAAATAAACGAAGAAAACACAATAACTAAAAGTAAAATAATACACGTCGAGGAAAAACAAGCAATAACAGAAAAGGAATTAAAAATAATGGAACCATAAGAAAAGGAATCAATAATAATGCTACAAGAAGAAAACGAATCAACAATTACAAAAGAAAGTTTAGAGGACGTGCCTGGGGAGGAATCTATGCCACAGGACGAGGGAAATGATATGGATATAGAAATAGGAAGAAGAAATAATCAAATTAGGGTAAGCGAAGAAATTACATTAAATAAAATTAAGTTTGAAACTAACGAGAAAACAGAATTTAATATAATTAAAATAAATGCTAAGGTAGAAAGTAGGATGGATAGAACTAATCATGAGAAAATGATTAATCAATTAAATAAACAAACAGTTGTCATTAATGATATAAATGATAAACGAACTAAAATTAAAATGAAATTGATTTCTAGAAATATCATTTATAAATATAATTTGAATAATTATATAGAAAGTAAACGCAAAAATTCCCGTAATGCTATTTTTAAAATCAACTGCTTTTTAAATAATATAAGTCAGACCCATGTCAATAATGAAATTTTAAAATATTATACTCTGAAAATTAGGAAGTATAAGGGTACTAAATTTAAATTAAATAGACCCACATTTTATAGTAAGGTAAAAGTAAAAATGAAACTACAATTTATTTACTGTCGGATATATTAAATAGGCCCAACTTAATGAGAAATTTCGTTGTAAACTATTTAGATGTATATGTGAGATATAAGGATTTTTGCTTTTGATTTAACTAAATGGAATGTGTTGTAACAAAAGGATATATAAATAAAATTTGGAAAAGTAAATAGGATTAGATAAATGATACTGAAATGGATTTAACGTAAAAGATAATTAGGATTAGATTATTAGTATAAGAAGAGGATGTAGAAGTAAAATAAAAAGATGTTTACTGAATTTCGTCGTGATAAAAAGTTATATGATATTGAATATGAAAAAATTTTCGTCGCTAATATATGAAATATTTATATGAAAATGAAAGTGTATTTATAGAAAAAATTTTCGTCGGTATATTTAAATAGAATTTCGTTGTTGATATATGAAAAAAATTATTATGATAATAGAGATATATATATATATTGTTGAAATAAAATTATGGTATTTATGAATATATAGAAAAAGAATTATTGGCATGTTTAAAAAGGTTAATGAATAAAAATATTTGAATAGGATGGTTTACGATGTGCTGATTTAACTGACCTGGTAATAAATTGGATTAAGCAAATGGATATACAGGATAAGTTATAAAATAAAATTTATTGTTGATATAATTAATTAATTAAAATTTATCTGCGTATAAAAAATTATTGATAATGGGAATTGCGTTGAAAAAAATTAAAATTATATAAATATAGGAAGAAATTGAGCTCATGATATTATTGTTGATTATTATGATTATTATTATTGTTATTGCTTGGGAACTAATGGTGGTATGAATTTGTTTATTAGGATGATGATTTGATATATGAGATGCTATGCTTTTCTTTTATCTAAGAAAATTCGTTGGGGATGTTCATGTCCATGTGATCGAGAGAGTGCTCGGATATTCGACGGGGATGACTGTTGCTTCGGCGTGTTCCTTCGTCTGTGATGTTTGTAACGAAGCCCATTCGAGAATGTCAAGCAAAACGACATAACAGATAACATGTCTTAAGCAAAATAAGACATGTATATTTATAAAAATTATATACAGAATGTATATGGAGAAGTTGAATTCGTTTATCACACTACAGCATCAGAACGATGAAGATCCTGTTCAACACTAATACAACAAGTTAGTGCGGGGAACTAAGACAGGGTGCGGTACTGTCTCGAGTGCTGTGCTGAAGTT
This sequence comes from Melolontha melolontha, assembly GCA_935421215.2. Lineage (NCBI taxonomy): Eukaryota > Metazoa > Arthropoda > Insecta > Coleoptera > Scarabaeidae > Melolontha > Melolontha melolontha. The sequence continues at coordinate 156,631,698 of OW285237.1, read as the reverse complement.
TATCCTTGAAAAAAGCTCAGGTATGTTCTGACTTTGTTCTCGGATAACTTCGGGGAATTATGTTATGGATTTTCCTTGGACAAGTAAGGAAAATGATTGAACTATATCGAACTCAATAATAGGGACATTTTAAAAAAATTAACTATTTCAGTTGTATGTTTATTTATTTCAGACGGGGATCATTATATATATATATATATTATTTTATAAATAAAATAAATTTTATAATGTATGAAATTATGATTAGCCCTTGTATATATAGGTTGTCCAAAGGATTGAACTTGCCGCTTTTTCGGATATTGTATTTGTTAAAATGTGTTGTCTGTATAGATTTTGATTTTATAGATGGTGGGAATGGACAAGCGGATATGGAAATTTCATTTTGATTTAGAGATATCTTGACTGCTAAAGTGTTCGGGTTATTAAAGGATAAAATAATCAATTTTATTCTTTGTTGTATAAATTCGGGTTGTATTTTGTTTTTGCATTTAGTGTAAGGTGCAAGTTAATCTTAATTCGATTTATGCGAGTGTTTTATGTTTATTTGAAATTTTGTGAAAAAGATATCTCTCGTGTATTTTATAAAATTGCACACAGATCTATGTAAGTTGATAAAAAAAATATTTTGTTTATATAGTTGATATCATGATTATTTTCATTATTATAATTTCATGTATTTATTGTAATAATTTATATTTGAAAGTAGTATATGGATATTAGCGAAAGTTGTCATGTTTTTTTTGTAAGGGAAGTTTTTTTTTCTTAAAATAATATTTCGAGAACATTTTGAATTCAAGGTTGGAGTTTCTGTAGTGGGGTTTGACCTTGTTATGTTATTTTGGCGCATGACAAAATTTCAATTTTCAATGAGTTTTGAAAACTTATTTGTTTTTGATATTTGTTTGAAGGGGTCACATTAGAGGTTAAACCTGATAGATTTCACTAGTATTTATTAGTTTTATGTTTGATCGAGATTCATAAGAGGTTTTTCTCTGTGTGCGAGTCATTATTCACAAAGAGTGTTTCCTCCATTGCTACTGTTTGATGATGCTTTAGCACCCTATACACTTTGTAGAGGGATTTTTTTTTATTTTTATTTTTAATTACACCAACATAAAGGAACTGATTCGTGTTTTATTTGTGTTTATGGTTTTATTTTGGAAAACGAAATCTAAGCCTGATCCGCAAGGAATGATTCATGAGATGGCAGTTCGTGGATTCTACTAGACTGATTAGCCGGCGATATAAGCTGTAGTGTGAAAAAAAAATTAATAAGCAATTTCAAAGCAAATTCCACTGCAGTATGTCATCGTATGTCATTTTCAAATGTCAAACTAAGAAATAATGCACATACAAGGAATAATTAAATTACAATTAATGAGAACAATTATCACCTGACACTTATTATCTTTATTTATTTCACACAACTATGTATTGATATTAATCTTAAAGTTTAAGGATATGGATTTGTTATTAACATGATTTTGGTTATTCAAATTTATATTTATATTATGCGTAGTTTTAGTATCATCTATAGGAATTGATTCAGGTATTTCGGTAGAAGTTGATGTCGATGTCTTATTCGAACCTTGTATTCTTCTGTCTATTCCTACTTTATCCGAAACTGAATCTTGAATGTAGCGCTCAGCTACGGTAGAGGACTTCCAACCACCATGACGTTTTACTGTTGTAATATCGGCCCCTGTATTTGCCACCAATGTGGCTGAGGAACGTCTCATACTGTGTTCTGTATATGATTGTGCTTCAGGTAGATGCAAGAACGATGCAACAAACTGAGGTATTTTCGATATAGTGTTAATTTCAACAGGTTGGCTACTACATTTACCATTCTTATCATAAAGACGTAATCTACAATGTAGGATATTTTTCAGTCTCAGAGAAACGTATTTTCTGTTAACATTCTAAGAGTTTACCTGAAAATCCTTTTCTAATAATTACAAAACTTCTTGAGATGTTCGTCTTTGTGTCATGTATGGAAACATACAAGTACTCTCCCATCTTCAACATCAGTAATTCCTCAACTTAGCTATCTCATCACAACGGCAAGCACCTGATATTCCCATTATTAATGCGACCTAGTGGGGGAAATAAATAAATACTTTGGATAAAGATAAGAAAATGGAAATACCTTCATCATCAGATGCTGGTCGTTAGGTGCATCGCGTAGGAATTGCTCTACATGTTCTCTCTCTAAAATTCTTGCCTTGTTGGCTTTGTGAGACCTACTCTCTGTTTTTAAATAAGAAACCAGTTTTCCATATTTTGATATATCAATATTTTGATATATTTTCAATACGCTTTTAAGCATGGAATACGTGGTCCATAACGAAGAAGGTGCTAAGCTCTTTCTATAATTGTAGAAATGCAGTTTACTGTAATATTGAAATACCTTATGTCTATTTGACGCCTGTTGTCATGGCACAAGTCACGGCATGTTATGCATTCATTAAATTTCGGCAAGCTTTTCAAAATTATCAAAAAGCAAGTAATCCTTCGGAAATGGCAACAAGCTCGCCGTTTATTATAGAAACACACCCAGTTTCTAAAGAAACGAACAAGATCGCCATGGAAGAACTACGCGAAACACCAGAAAATGTTGAAGAAGGTTTGAAGCAACTGAAAGAATTATTAGCGGCAGACGCTACTATGCATTATGAAACTGATGACGAATTCTTAAAAGTTTTCTTAAGGCCGTGCAAGTATTATCCCGAGAGCGCTTACGATTTGGTATGTAGGTAAATAATTATTTCTAGGTGTCGTTTGAAAACTAGCCTTTATTAGCATTATTAGCATTTGTCAAATGTAATGTCTGTATAGTTTCAGATTATTGCCAATCAGTTGCCAAATTATGTCTCAATTTATGTACCTCCTAGTATACAAATAATTAAAAATTACATATATCCACTTCATGAAATTACTATCACAAGCTTCTAATTCATTTGTTATCTTCAAGATATACCATATATGTGTACCTTCAAAATTATCATATTATAAATGTATGGAAGCACAATACTGTTCAAATAAATCTGCGACAATTTAATTTTCTAATGTCATTTAGGTTTATAAATTGAACATGGTTTATAAATTAAATATTTAATACAATTTTCAAAGTCTAATTACATTTTCCAGATATTTTTATATTGAAAAATCATTGATAAAGCGCAGATTGTTTCAAAAAGACGGTTGGTTGATAAGAATGATTTCGCGACATTTTAACGTGAATAAAAATACAGTGTTTGGAACTAAGAAATGATCGGCAAACGAAATGACTTAAAAAGAAAGATTGGTACAGGACTGTTTATCAAAAAGTCGATTGTTGAAGAAAATATGGAACATTTAGATTGTGTCAAAGATCATCCATTTGAAACTACAAGAAATGCTATGTACACACAAATTTTCCCGTCGCCAGAGCTACGGCTTGCAGAAGAATATGAAAATCTGATTTAAAGTGTCGTGTTGCTGTAAGGAAACCGTACTTAACGAGTGAGCAGAAACACACGATTGTTATTTGCCTTAAATCATATTAATGATTTAGTCATTAAAATCGCATAATTTTTAGTGATGAGAAGACTTTTCAGTTGACTTACAACGGTAAAATCAGAGTTTATAGACCACGGGGAACTCGTTTCAATAAGGAATATATTCGTGTCTGAAGAACTTCTGGAAGATTCAGCGTTAATGTTTAGGCATGGATCAGCGCTGAAGGTTTAGGAATATGCTGGCGGATTGAAGAGAAGTTTAACGCGATTGAATACAGAGATATTCTAGAATATATCATGCTTCCAACGACCAGTATACGAATCCCGATTTTATATTCCAGCAAGATAATTGCTCGGTCTATACTGCTAGAATTATAAATGACTCGAGATCTTGCAATGGCCTTCCAACAGTCCGAGCTTAAATCTGATAGAGAATGTTTGAGGACTTTTAGTTAAGATTATCGACAAACGAAATGCTTAACCATAAAGAAGAACTGTGGCAATGGATTGAAGCACCATGGGAAAAACTGAAAAATAACGAAGATTTAGGGCGTTCTTTAATTAGATCCTTGCCAAGAAGACTGGAAGAAGTTATTGAAAAAATGGTGACCAAACAAAATATTAAATTCCGTATTTTTAATTTATTTCTTTATTATTAATTATCTTCTTTTAAATAAGACGTGTGAAGAAGAAGTGTTTGAATTGTTTCGTTAAATCATGTTTCTGTAAAATTATAATAAATTTTACCTTTTGCTAACTATCGCCAAAAACTTTAATGAAATCTAATTACAACTAACATGTGGAAAGCCACAAATACACACCAAGAATGGCACCACACACCAAAAAAGTTATCCCAGATTTATTTGAACAAGTGGCATTAAGAGTTACTTTACAAGAGCTGTCCCAGATTTATTTGAATCACTGCGAGAATGTAAAGTGGAACATCTTTCTTGTTTATTGATCTTCTATTATTTTCTATTGCAGAGTATGCTTTTGTTGATTACCGTGATTGTTCGCGAATCTAACGTAGTTACCCGTCATTATATTTTGCTGTAATTCTAGTACTTGAAAAGAAGGAAAACTTATCTTCCGTCTCTCTATATATAAATTGATTTATTTTAATTTGTCTGAAGGAGCGACAGTGTTGGTGAAACAATTGTTACTGCGAATATAATAAATGTTTATGAAAATCACACAAATGCGTTTATTATTTAATTTTAAAATGAATTTTCATCAAGCAAAGGTTATATGCTGGATATTATTTTGGAATGGGTTAAACATAAAAGATTAACTACGTAATTTAAATGAAATACTTTGAGTTAAAAGTGTCAAAGTTTTATTGTAGATTCCACCACAATATTGTTTCACCGCCCTGCGGCTTCATCAGGTGGATGAATAATGGTAACTTTATAATAGCACAAGTGATTACACTTCATAAAGTATATCTTTTCAGTTCGTACTGCCCAAGCGTTAATCGCAAATTGTACTTTATCTCTTTCTAACACACAAGAATACGCGCTGTAATTCTACGTTTGCCATTTTAAGTTAAGACGTACGTCTTTGAAATATATTAAATAAAAAAGGATAAGTTGTCCAGGAGATAGTCTTATGATATTCGGCTTGCTGTGTAATTATTTCAATACTGTTGTTTATTGAGTATGTTTCCGGTATTCTTACTTCTTGGTTAAGTATTCTTCGAATTCGAATATTTAGTTTGTCATAAAAAATGACAAAAGCTGTTCTGTTGAGAACAATACTGATAATAAATAGTAATATCAATAAGTATCAATAGTAATGGCAATAAGTACGGAATTCTTTGATTGTCACTTTGACATTTCTAACCTACTTTACTCATTATTATTATTTTGACATATAGGTTATGTATATGCTTTCTTTGGTTATATTACAAGTAACAAATTTTGACAATATTGCAGAACTTGACGTTCAATTTTATGATGACAAACGGTTGTTTCCGCGATTGAATACTGAATTCATTTAACTTTGCAGTACTGATTTGAATCACATGCTTTGAATTTGGCCTTGAACTGAAAAGATATAATTTATGAAATGTATATACCACAGATCAGTAATGATATGGATGTGTAACTCAATAGTTAAATAGATCCCTATGTATAGCTTAGTCACCGTGCGGGGAAAGAGAATAATTGTGTATGCAACCAACATAGCTGTAGTTAAATTATTCAAATTTTATGTATGAAGGAAAAATAATATTTCATTCGATAAACTTCTGTATTGCAATCAATATATGTAATTTAGAACCCATTACATAAACTTCTTAGACATATTCATTGCAGAATTTAATCGAAGAAACATTCTTTTTCTCCATACTCTATTTAATTCTCTTCCACCTTCTTGAATATCTTCAAAATATTTCATAAAATGTAAATTCACATGAAAATAACAAACAAACGTAATTCGTATAAAAATACATTTAGAATCTACACCAACTTTTATGCTAGATGAATTTAAAAAATACAATAGTATTTTCAAAAATTGTCTAGTTTGACGTTCCGGAATATGACACTATTCAGTTAATATTAATCTAAGAACTCTACAACTAATAATATAAAAAAATGGTAAAACTATACACTATTATCCATAGTCCTAAATGCTGCTTACATAAACAAACAATAAATTCAACGAAAGTTTATAACATATAACACGGGCACGAAATCACAAAATTTAAATACGGCGAATGCTAATCGACCAAGATAGCCAACATTAAATTTTTCGTTAACGTATGAAATTCCTACCCCAGACACAAATTCTAAATGCAACACTCTTGTGATGTTTAAGTTGTATAACTAATTTCTTTCCCCTCATGTTGTTCGGATACCGTACCCCGCAAAATTATACACAAATCGCCTATCAAGCTACACATCTATATACCGCCTAATTCTGAGCAAACGCAACGATGCGAATGTATGAATATTTCTCCCGCTCCAAATAGAATTCCCCTGAATGCTGTAGGCGTGTCAACATCGATGTCATATGTCATACATACTTACATAGTATGGAGCGTAAGAAAAATTATCTGATTACCAAATTACTATTAAAGGACTATAAATTGTTTAGTCCTGTGTTATTGTAACGATTTTATAATAAATAAATTGCAATACGTTATACTGACGATGGTCACACAAAGCGTAATAAAATTATTAATAAGCGGTTAAGAAAATTGCAAATAAGGCATCAAGAGATTTAATAAATTAAATTTTAATAATAAAGGTAACAAAAACTATTCATAGTAAACTAAATAAACTTCAGAAATAAATAAAAACTCAATTAAATTTTAGTAATGTAAAGAAAAATTTACTCTTACAGATAATAAAATAAATTGTTCATAATGAGAAATTAATTATATAATAACGGAAATTCATCCGTTTAAACTTATCACCGTAAAATAATTGATGATGTTTGGAATATTTATAATTACGAAAACTATTTAATTTTAGTATGCGGTTAACGGAAGAGCAGCATATGCCTAAATCGTTGGAAATAGCGCTATGTGTCAAATTTGAATTTAGTTCTATTGCAGCGCATACTAAAATGAACGTATCATTAGGAACTCCTGCAAATAAGTCACATATTCTTTGATAAGAATTATCAGCGTGGTACCATTTCATCATTTCGGCTTTCTCTTCTAGTGTATAACGCGGCATTATCACTATTCAAACGCTTAAGAAACTCAGTATAGGGTGACAGTGGTGACACTAATTTGTGACATTAATTGTCAAATCGTTGCGCGACAGACTGTTTTGTGATTGGCTAAACGCGTTCAGGGGATTTGTATTCGAAGCGGGAGAAATATTCATACATTCGCATCGTTGCGTTTGCTCAGAATTAGGCGGTATATGTGACCGGTGGTACCTACTTAATCTAATAGATTACAAATTTAATGACGGTAGTGGGGAGTTAGATAGTGTCAGTTTGATCGTTTAAGGCTAACACTAATTTTGTATATCCAGAAATTTCTGACGATTCTAACAGAACAAGTTTTTACTTTTATCTCGAATGTGAAGTATTTTAAAGTTAGCAGTGAAATTGTGGTTATGTGCTATACAATGATTAGCAAAGGTAGAATCTGATTTTTATTTTTCAACTTCTTTGATGCTCGGACACGTGCTGGGCAAAGGTTCTTCCAGTTTGGCCGATATAAGACATATTACACTCGGATTAATTTATAGGCACCCGAGTTCGATTTTTGTCCGTTTTGCACTAAGTGTTTTTTAAAAATCGTTTAATCGTGTTATTTTACGCCGTTCATGATTCGAAGACGTGTACATCATCAATGATGTCAAAACAATGTTGCGAAATCATTTGCAAAATCCATTGGCAAAATCGATTTCTTTGCTCTTTAGATTAGGGTTGTCTAACTTGCAATATTTAGGTTTTATAAGTGCAAATTATAGTAAAATACAAATGCGATTTTACTTCGCTCACGTTTTACCAATATAAGGAAGAATACTGTACCGAATCTTTTATTGATATTTTAGGATATATAGACGAACGGTTATGTACTTTTTGTGTGTGTCGGAGGATATTGTTGTTAATATTATATGAATAGCCATTATTTGTTGCAATTCATATAATATTATATGAATAGGATACCTTTTCTGGCCTCCCTCAAAATTCGCAATGGTCACCTCCTTTTTCTATTGAAGAAATAAATTCGGCCATTGCCGGACTCAAGTTAAGAAAGGCTCCTGGTATGGACAATCTCTTTCCTGAATTCATCAAGAATCGTGAAATGGCTGCCCGAGAATGATTCAGAAACTTTTATTACAATATCTTAAATTCTAGAGACATCTCTATCATTTTCAGGAAAGCAAAAATACTAGCAATATTAAAACTTCGTCCGCGGAAGATCCTGGAAGCTAGCTCTGTTATCTGTTTGCTATAAACTTCTGGAACGGCTTATCTACAATAGAATAGCGCCCACCGTCCACTAGATTATTAAGAGGGAGCAAGCTGGTTTCGGAACTAAAAGGAACTGCTGTGGTCAAATCTTGACGATAACAATAAATATATCTTGAAACAGATTTTCAGAAGGGCTTGAAAACATCCGTTGCCTTTGTTGATCTCTCCAATACCTATGGCACAGTCTGGAAGAATGGAATGATTTTTAAATTTCAAAAAATCATTCCATGTGCTAAATTAAGCAAACTTATCCAGAATATCATAAGCAATCAACGAATCGCAGTCTGGCTAAACAATCGTACTAGTAATGGCAAAACTTTGAAGAATAGCCTTCTTCAAGGCTAGCTTTGGGCGGAGCAAAATCCACAAGAAATCCAAGAGCTTCCGATCCATGCAGAAATAGTGACGGTCGGTATTGGGCTGGCGGTATCATTGGGCTTTTTTTCATTTTGTTTGAAGACTACTGTCTATAGCGAAAAATACAGGTTGTTATAAGTAATTTTCTTGGTTTGAATTGGAAGGTATAGCCTTGCTGAGATATGGAGTTTCAGTAGGATAGCGCCACTTGCTCCATATCGCATTTAATTATGAATTTATTGAGGGAAAAATTCAGTATTTTCGTTCTTACAAAAAAAGCCGATATCAAATGGCCACAAAAATCTTGTGACTTATCTGTTTGGGATGATTTATTATGGGCCTATGTCGAATTTAAAGAAACCATTCGTCGAGTTATTCAAGAAATTAGGCTCAATTTGTGTGCGGAAGTATTCAAAAAGTCGATCTTTCTTGTACGTTGTGCCAGACGAAGCTGAGGAGACTGAAGACACTTAAATACCATAATATTTTGAATATAATGCCAATTGATATGTTGTTAAATAAAAATAAAATTTTCTGTGGCCTTTACTGCAACTTGTTTTATTTACTTTCAAAGATGTAACATACTTATTGAAAGATCTTTTATATGGATAATTGAATGTTAAATGTTGAATGTGAAATTTGACACTAGACAAAACTCAAGTCATAGAATCCTCCTATGACAAGGTCAAAAATGTATAATTACTTTTCATTATGCCTTTTACAGATGAAACGTATTGCGAATTTCAGGGAAAAGTATAAAGATATCTTTTATGACATTACACCTGAAAATGAAAAAGAAACGTTCATCAATCACGACGTTGTAAATATTCTGACTGACAGAGACCAAGATGGGCGAAGAATACTTTTGATCAATGCTGGAAAAACTTGGGATACTTCCAAAGTTTCAGGAGATCAACTGATAAAATGTTTGTATTTATTACAACTGGCTGCTTTACTGGAACCGGAAACACAAGTTCGTGGTATAGTGGTCATTATGAATTTCAAAGATATGGGCATGAAACAAGTGGCTGCTTTTACACCAGGCTTTACTATGAAACTCATGACGTTTATTCAACATGCTATGCCTCTTAGATTTAAGGAACTGCACATGGTAAACAATCCTTTAGTGTTCAATGTCGCTTGGAAAATAGCTAAACCTTTACAGACAGAAAAATTAAGTAAAAGGGTATGTGATTTTAATATTAGTATTATTACTATTTAATCTTATATAATTATAGACACATTTTCATTCAAGTAATATGACGTCTTTGCACCAATTTATAAGCCCTGATGTACTGCCTGAAAACTTTGGTGGTGTAAAAGAAAAAATCAACTATGGTGGAAATGAATGGTTTCCGGCTTTAGAGGGACATATAAATTTTATAAACAAATGGAACAGTTGTGGAAATGTTAAGAAATAACAAATTATGGCTAAATATAATTTATTTCTATCAGATACGTAATAATTGAATTAAATATACAATTTTGTCTTTATTTAGTTTTCATTTTTACCTAAATTAAAAATTTAAATTAATATGGGTTTAAAAAACATTTGAATTTATATTTAATAGAGATTGTTTTCCTCCGGTCTTGCAGAAGAGCAACACGTACATTTGCCGCATTTTGTGACCTGTTTTTCGCTGATAGACGACCAGAACACTCATCATCATCACGTCCATTTTCAAAAACGGTTGTACCACTCCTGAGTTTGCGTCTGGCCTAAAGAATTATTACTAAACACCTGTTTAAGCATTTTCATAGTTTCCGCTGCCATACTACCAAGTTTGAAACAGAATATTTTTTTGACATTTACATGAGACATTGTAGTGTCGCAAAATAACTCAAACACAACTCAATAAATATAAACACAAAAACTGTTTGTCACCACCTAGCAAAGTACCGTTTGACAGACTGACTTAGTATGTAACTCATACTATCTAGCGCTATAGAACTATACTCTCATCCCTTCGCGCGTCACATTCAAGTTCCGGCAATTTCTGGGTAGCACATCGTATTTAATAGATGTAATAATTTATGTAGCATATGAACAGGGAATATTCATTGATAGATGTATTATTCGACACTAGATTGTTCTTCAGGGTTTTATTATGTGTTAAATCTCTTAAATATACGTGACGATTCTTGCAGAAAAAGACACGTTCAAAAGACGATAGATCGTTCGGCATTTGTAAAGTATGCGAATAACACTGGGCTAAACTTTGAAGAATAGATCTTAGAAGAAGGTGATAAACAGAAAGCGGACTCGAGCGATTGATGAGTCATAGCCCATAGGCGTCTGCCTTCTATTCGCAATAGGTTTGTTTCTGTAAACGATCCGTGAGTTTCGAACAATTTGATACGTGTGGCGAGATGCATAAGTGGCACATACTTACATATGCAGTTAATATGTATCTGTCAATGCACAACAGAGCGAATGTAATAAACGGTTTGGTAACCGGCAGAACTACTGCTGAAACAAAAGTAATGCTGACAAGCGAATTGCGTATCGAATTTTGAATAAAAATAATTTACAAAGAACAAAACTCAAAACTATGTAAAACTATGTAAAACATTACTATGAACAATGAAAATTTGTTCAAGGTGTTCTTGTGTTAAATTAGTTCTTTTAGATATAAAAACGGCTTTAAAAATAGAAAATGTCCGTTCCACATCACAACTGGTGATGAGTGCATGATTAAAATGTTGCAAAAGTGCACCATACTTCGAATTTATAGATTTTTCAATCGGCTCTTTGTAGAATTTATATAATATATTCAAATCTGGATTTCTGCTAAATATGGCATCAACTTTTTGATTCCAACTTGATTCCAAATTCAGAAGGCATACTTTTCATTCGATCGATAACGGTTTCTAAGTTAATTATCGCCTCCTTTAGGTTAATATAGTGATTTTGCATGTAAGTAATTGTATCTGTAAGACACTGAAAATTAGCTTTCATAAAGTTTGGCTGGTTTTGTAAATTTTCAATTTGTATCAGGTGTTTACAATTAGAAATGCTTTGCGTAGTATCATCATCTTGAAGACGAAAAACAAAGTTTTTTAATTCATCCAAGTGTTGCTAATAGAAAAATGCTGCTTCTAGCTAATGAAAATAAAGAAAAATACTAAGAACAGAAAGAAATGGACTAAAAAGAAGAAACGAAAACTACTCCAAACATAAGGTAGTAAATTAAACTTAATAGTTATAAAAAATTATAGGATAAATATACAATATAACAATATAAAACGGATTTTTTAAAATACTAAAAGCTGCAACCATACCTATAACACTGAAAGAAACGAAACCAGAAACAATCCCTTATAGAAGAGAATAGAAAATATACTATCTCAAGAACAATAAAAACATATACCGCCTCATTCTGAGCAAACGCAATGATCCGAATGTATGAATATTTCTCCCGCTGCGAATAAAAATCCCCTGAACGCTATTAGCCAATCACAAAACAGTCTGTCGCGCAACCATTTGACAATTAATGTCACAAATTAGTGTCACCATTTTCACCCTATACGGAGTCTCTTAAGCGTTTGAATAGTGATCATTCCGCGTTATACACTAGAAGAGAAAGCCGAAATGATGAAATGGTATCACGCTGATAATTCTTATCAAAGAGTATGTGACTTATTTGCCGGAAGGTATGCCGACAGGCCCATCCCGAACAAAGCTACAATTTGTAGACTTAAAAAGAAAATAGACATTACTGGTTCTGTACAAAATTTAAAACCATTATTCCCAAATCGCAGAGTTCCTAATGATACGTCCATTTTAGTATGCGCTGCAATAGAACTAAATTGAAATTTGACACTTAGCGATATTTCCAATGATTTAGGCATATGCTGCTCTTCCGTTAACCGCATACTAAAATTAAATGGTTTTCGTAATTATAAATATTCCAAACATCATCAATTATTTTACGGCGATGAGTTTAAACGGATGAATTTCCGTTATTATATAATTAATTTCTCATTATGAACAATTTATTTTATTATTTGTAAGAGTAAATTTTTCTTTACATTACTAGAATTTAATTTAGTTTTTATTAGTTCTGAAATTTATTTAGTATACTATGAATAGTTTTTGTGACCTTTATTAATAAAATTTAATTTATTAAATCTCTTGATGCCTTATTTGCAATTTTCTTGATCGCTTATTAATAATATCATTACGCTTTGTGTAACCATCGTCAGTATAACGTATTGCAATTTACTCATTACCATAACACAGGACTAAACAATTTATAGTCCTTTAATAGTAATTTGGTAATCAGATAATTTTTCTTACGCGGCTCCATAATATGTAAGTATGTATGACATATGACATCGATGTTAACGCGCCTACAGCATTCAGGGGAATTGTATTAGGAGCGAGAAAAATAATTGCACATTCGGATCGTTGCGTTTGCTCGGAATGAGACAGACTGTGTTGTGATTGGCTAAACGCGTTCAGGGGATTTTTATTCGGAGCGGGAGAAATATTCATACATTTGGATCGTTGCGTTTGCTCAGAATGAGGCGGTATGTATATGTATGTATAACAGCATGTAAACACGAGAATACACTTTGGAAATTAGCGGATATAATTAGAACAAAGTCTAAAAAAATAATATATAAATGTACATCCCGTCTTAAAAGCCACTGTAAAATAGAATTTATGAATAAATAGACACAACAACGACGGAAATAACAACACCTGCTCGAAGAATGCAATCGAACAAGCAAATAGTAGGGCTGTTATAACATGCACACTATACGTGGGACCGCCACAACGTTTTATCGGGACAATTGGTCATTCAATCGCTTCAGTCCGCTCTCTGGTGATAAAGAATGTGAAGCAGAAGCAAGGTATATAAATTTATATCTCGATGTTATTGAGATGGAAAAATGGCTGTTTCAACTGCCATGTCTTATTTTTACAGTTAATAGCGCCCACACCGTAAAATATTTCGACAACGGACTGTGACATTTGTAATGTGATGACACTGATGACTCATCCAACAATACGTCACGTATAATACCTATCGCGTGTTCTCAGCTAATCTAGAAACAGAAAGACCCAGACTAAGAAAAATCGAGACTGTCGGCGGCCCATATATATAAGTCGAAAAAGGGATTTGGATACCATTCCATACCGAATCGTCGCGGATTAAAGGCACACAAATATAAATACATAAATGTTCTTATTGTTAGTAGTTAGTTTTTATATTGTTATACGTTTTATTATTAATATAGTGTGTGTCTAAAGTTATCGATAGTTTTATTAATAACCCGAAAAGACAAACTTTACAGTAATTAGAAAGTCCTGACATTTTGATAATGGCGAACTACACAATTCAGGAACTCGTTTAGATTATTCAAATTTATTATGAATATGGTAATTTAGTTCGAAATAAATTTCGCTCGTTAAGCGAATCTGATAGTCAAACACAATCGTCCTAGTGGTACAACAATTCGGCGCCTTCTGTAAAAATTCAAAAACACACGTCGTCCAAACGCCCGTGCGACGGTGAAAATATTGCTGCAATGTGAGAAAATGCAACTCAATCTCTCTGCCTGTTTGTGGGCGGACACAAGAAGTTGGCATTTCTCGGGCTTTAACACCGGAAATGTTAAGAAAACTGGAACTACATCCATATAAGATTCAACTCACACAAGAACTGCAGCCGAACGATTATGCAGTGCGTAGAACTTTTGCAGATTTGACGCAGGAGTAATTGCAGGTGAATGGTAATTTTCATACGAAAATAATCTTTAGCGATGAGGAACATTTTAGGTCCAATAATCGTGTTGTTCATAAACAGAATTACCTAATTTGGGCCAAGCAAAATCCACAAGAGATTCAAGAGTTTCCGATCCATGCAGAAATAGTGACAGTCGGTTTTCGGCTGGCGGCATCATTGGGAATTATTTCTTTCAGAATGAAGATTACTGTCAATATCGAAAGATACCGGTTGTTATAAGCAATTTTTTGGTTGAAACTGGAAGGTATATGGGGCTTCAGTAGGGACGGCGCCACTTCCTTCATGTCGCATTTAATTAACAATTTACTGAGAGAAATATTCAGTACGTTCAATCTTCCAAAAAAGCCGATATTAAATGACTACAAATTTCTTGTGCCTTGACTCTTTGGTATGATCTATTATGGATCTACGTTACCTCACTCGTCTACAGAATTAAGCCGCGATTTATTGCCGAATTGAAAGACAACATTCTTAGAGTTATTTGAGAAATTTGACTCAATTTGTGTGCGAAAGTACTCGAAAAGTTGATCTTTCGTGTACGTTGTGCCAGACGGAGCTGAGGAAGACACATAAATGCAATGATATTTTCAATGTAATGCCAATTGATTGTTAAATAAAAACTAAATTTCCTGCAACTTGTTTTACTTACTTTTAAAGACGTGCCTTCGTTTTAAACGTTTTGTGACAGATTACGTGCACTGCCACCAGTCATTATCAAAAAGTATGTCCATCTCTAATGGGGAACGTTTTCGAAGGCACGTTACTTATTGAAGGATCCTTTATATGCATAATTGATTGTTAAATGTTGAATATGTAGTTTGACACTAGCCAAACTTCAAGTCATAGAATCCTCCTATGACTAGATCAAAAATGTATAATTGCTTTTCGTTATCCCTTTTACAGATGAAACGCATTGCGAATTTCAGGGAAAAGTATGAAGATGTCTTTTATGACATTCTACCTGAAAATGAAAAGGAAACGTTCACCAATCACGACGTTGCAAATATTCTAACTGACAGAGACCAAGACGGCAGAAGAATACTTTTGATCAATGCTGGAAAAACTTGGGATACTTCTAAAGTTTCAGGAGATTAATTAATAAAATGTTTGTATTTATTACAATTGGTTGCTTTACTGGAACTGGAAGCACAAATTCGTGGTATAGTGGTCATTATGAATTTCAAAGATATGGGCATGAAACAAGTGGCTGCTTTTACACCAAGCTCTACTGTGAAACTCATGATGTTTATTCAACATGCTATGCCTCTTAGATTTAAGGAACTGCACATGGTAAATAACCCTTTAGTGTTCAATGTCGCTTGGAAAATAGCTAAACCTTTACAGACAGAAACATTAAGAAAAAGGGTATGTTATTTTAATATTAGTATTATTAATATTTAATCTTATATAATTACAGACACATTTTCATTCAAGTAATATGACGTCTTTGCACTAATTTATAAGCCCTGATGTATTGCCTGAAAACTTTGGTGGTATAAAAGGAAAAATCAGCTACGGTGGGAATGAATGGTATCCGGCTTTAGAGAGGCATGTAAATTTTATAAGAAAATGGAACAGTTGTGTTAAGAAATAATGATGACGGTTAAATATAATTTATTTTTGTCAAATGCGTAATAGTTGTATTAAATAAACTATTTTGTCCTTATTAAGTTTTCATTTTTGCTTAAATTAAAAATTTAAATTAATAAAAATGGATTTGGGATAGCATTTGAATTTATATTTAATAGAGAATAATAACACTATTCTAGTTTTTTATTTCTTCAGGCACTTCGTACTTAATACATTTTTTGTAAAAAATAAAATAATGAACTTTTATATTTTACGTTTCGTAGTTTATTCATCACATTTTATAATAATGTAATAAAATTATGCCTATACGAGGGCGATTTGTAAAGTAAGTTCCACATTCACCTAGTAGAGGTGTGGGGATATTAGCGCGATCGCGGCGCTGCGGCGTAGTGTGGTCAAGTATGAGTCTTCCAGTGCTAATGAAAGAATCGGTTGGACATTTTTTTGTGCTATTTTGGTCGTTTAAAATAGCTACTGTAGTTGAAAATTTCGCCAACTGATATTATATTCTGATATATTAAAGATTCTGTGGAGAGTATGCGCTACACAAGTAATATGCAGCATATTAGGATATGTTTTCTCAGAAACACCTTTCCGGAAGTTGATAGACTTGTATCCGCTTTTAGAAAGTTTTCGGAAAAGCACCATTAAGAGTAGCTCTTTACAGGGAAAAACATCCATCTTTGTCACTGCCTCCTTCTCCAGTAATTACTAGATGGGGTTGGAAGCTACTAGTTCTTGTGCAGAAAATATTGATAGTTTACAAAATTTCGTTACATGTTTAAATGACTGCGTTCGAAGTATTTCTGAATGCAAGGAACTAATACAAATTCCAAGTTTAAAAAATCTGTTGTAATTTCTTCAGGAACACTTTGGAAATTTGACAAAACTAATCACTTATTTTGAAAATGAAAATCTCAGATTAAATGATGGATTAACCATATTAGAAATGGATATTAATAATTTGAAAAATATTCCAAGTGACTTCGGTTGTGGCCTTCGGCAAAAGGCAGACGCAGTTTTTAATAGAAATCCAGATTTAGTAACAAAGTGGCAATTGTGTATGGTGACAATGCCTAAAAATCTAACCGCAAAATACGCCGAATTAAAAGAATATTTCCAGTATGCACCTATAACCAGTTGCGATATATAAAGGACGTTTTCTCTCTACAAGGATGTATTTCATTCAAAGAGAACAAACTTTACAGAAGAGAAACTTGAGAAAGTACAGCTAGTTAATATTAGTACTCCTTTACTCAACTTGAACTACAAAAAGAACAAATAAAAATGTATTTCGTATTTTATAGGTCACCACACTTTTGTTTTCCAATTAACAGTTAAAACAATCAAAAAAAAAGAAACTAACTCATCGTACTTTGTTTATCCGACGAAATATAAACTAATAAATAAAACAAAATAATAAAAACTCCTCACGCTTCTTTCTACGCCCATGAAGAAAGGAATTTAAGTGTAATATTAAAGTAGTTACATCACAATTCAACGACAAAACACTGATGTGTGGTTAGCCGAATGAATAGTGCTATTCAATAACTGCGTGTTGTACTTAGTGATGCTATAGACAATTTATATTGGTCATCGTAATTTCGGCCTGATGCGTTCGGTCTCTAGTGATGAAACACTATATGCGCTCCAGAAACAAAGCAAAGACTTAAGTGACAGTTACCAGGTGAAGAAAATCTAAAAAAATCCGTGTACTATATTTAGGTATTGGGGGATTTGGTAGGCCGTATTTCTGAATATCGAAAATTAGGCAGTTGGATGTTGGTGCACGACAATGTACCTTTCTATCGCTTGTTAAGTGTTACAATGCAATTTTTGTTAATCTCTAATATGGGTTTGGCAATGAAACGAAACCGTTTTGCATAAGTTAAGGACGACTAATCGTCAGAGATTAATAGTCTCAACATCATTGCAAACAGCAACATAAGTAAATTATTTTATGTAATTCTTTACCGTGCGTATTGTTGTATTTCTTCTGAAGAAGCATATTTAGAATAAATAAATAAATTTTTCTCTAGATTTCTCAACTAGTTTTTTTTAAAGTCATTTCGTTTTTTTGGCATTCAGAGTAACAAAAGAACTTTTGTTGGTTAATACTGTTATCTAGTGATTTTGGCAACTTAATTATCCAAATATACGAGGGTATATCAGATATAAACGAGACTGATTTTTTTAAATTATTAATGCTTTATTGAACAAGGTTAATACAAATGTACTATTTTTCTACATAATCTCCCGCCAGCGCAATACATTTTTCCCAACGGATTGGAAGCTTTTTAATCCCGTTATCGTAAAAACTTTTAGGCCGGTCACACAGCCACTGGAGCACAAATGTCTCTACCGCTTGGTCGCTGTCGAAACGCTGGCCTCCAAGAGCTTCTTTTAGAGGTCCAAACAAATGGTAATCACAGGGTGACAAGTCTGGACTGTAAGCAGGATGTTCCAAGATTTCCCAGCCGAATTGTTCCACTTTTTGCCTCGTAATGTTTGCCGAATGTGGTCTGGCGTTGTCGTGAAGGAGAATGACATTTTTAACGGATTGCGTCTTTCTTTTTCGTCGTAAAGGCAATAATATTGGGCATTAATTTTGCGGCGATCATGAAGAAAATCGACGTGATGAAATGCACCTTGTCGATCAAAAAACACAGTTGCCATGATCTTCCCGGCAGACAACCGCGTCTTCGCGGCCTCCAGAAAATTGTTTATGCCATGCAAACACGCGAGGTCGTGAAAGGGTGTTCTCCCCGAACTGTGCGTGCAATCTGCGTAAAATGTCTGTTGGATTCACCCCCTCATTGATCAAAAACTTAATAATTATCCGCTGCTCCACGGAAACGTGCATTGCTTGCTCAGTCATGGTCACTGCACTACTGAACGGTCTCGACGGAATTTCAGACGTTGCTCTCTCCACCCTAAGTGCTTTGTCTACATAGCCACCTACTTCGCCGATTCAAAAAACTTTTGTACGAGTCATTAAAAAATCAGTCTCGTTTATATCTGATATACCCTCGTATATTTAAGACGATAAATATAAAGGGTGTAAAACAATTTGGATTATTTATATACTTATGAGGACTCACTATTCAGCTTAGCTTATCAATTCAATAGTATTGCTAAATGATTATGTAATGTTCTAACGTATTCTAATAATTTTATGTTTCACTAGGAATTAACTACATACCTATGTAAATTACGAGTATTTGTGAAATAATTGAACATACATAGACGAAGGAACTAAACGAACAGGTAAACAAACAATTTTTATTCTCTTGTTTTCTTGACAACTGTCCTTAATTTACTTATTTTCAAAATTACGAAAGGAAACAATTTAAAAAACTACACAAATCAAATAAATTTACTAAATCATGTGAAATGCACGCATACGTATCTACAATCAGATAAATATGAGTTTGAATACACGGTAATACACCAATTATTTCAATTCAATTGCCATGCAAGTGATGTAAACGAGAGAATCGTTTCAGATAAGATTGTTTTATATAAAGCCTTCTTCAGTCAAAAAAATTACTTAAATTTGAGAAGATGTAATATGAACTTTGCGCGATAATTTGCTATCGTAGATAAAAGGCAATCTATAAAAGACGGACATTCCTGAAACAATCATATTTAAGCCTGAATAGGCTATTGTGTAATTGTATTCCCAAACAAGGTAGGTTTATAAGATTTAATATTATTATTTTGATAATTTCGTTATTTTGGTTTTTTTATAAAATATATCATAGTGGCCATGTTTTACATAATACAAAGTATATATTTTTTGTTTATTAATAGTGTTTGTTTAGATTTTTATTATTACGAATTGCTAACTATATATCACAGGATTAGTGTAATTAGCATAGTTTTAACTTAATGAATTGTTATACCAGGTGTTCTTACCTTATCTGTTAATATATTTATGTAGTAGATAAGGAGGAGTTGATCTAATCTTTAATTAGAAAAAATGGGATTTAGTTTTCAATTATATATATTAAAATAGTAAAAATTTGAAAACGCTAGACTTCATGGCTCCATTATTGGGAACTCTATATATAAAATGTAGCGAATTATTATATACAATACTCATTATTATATATTTACACTTAGTTTCTTTTTAAACACGTATAACAACAGGTGTTATTATATGTGAAAGGAAACTATAATTTTAAAATTTTATTGGTGAAAATATCTAATTACGAAATTACTACAGAATATTTTCAATTGATCTGAATTTCTAAGTCTAAATTTACCGCCAATTTGTTATGGGGAAAATTAGCTAAATAATGTTAGAATTAATTCATTTATTTTAATTATAAATTTAAAACGAGTCGGGCAAAAGCAAAATGAAACGATTTAGTGAGATATATGTATGTAACAAGTGTTCATTTGAAAAGTCAATCTAGGTTACTTTGAAATTTTGATAGTATAAGACGCAAATATATATTAGTATGTGTTTGTTGTTCCGTAAAAGTAAATCCAAATGACATTTGATAATGTCAATCACAAATATCAGTAATCGTGCGTCGATTCTGGTTTAAATAAATTGCTTCTCAGTTTTAAAATGGCTTTCACTTTGGAACATAAAATTTTTTTAGTCCTGCATTATTTTCGAAGTGGTAATAAAATTGATGGTTTATGGGTTTATTCAGTTCAAGATTGCATGGTAGAATTTCAAGTTGAGTTTCCACATTTTGTAAAAGATTATATACAATTTAAGAATACTTTGGATAGAACTTTAAAACTCTTTTTCTGAACTGGTAGTCTCTTAAGAAAATCAGGCAGCGGAGCAGTTAAGAAACGTACACCTCAGGTTGTCAATCGTGTTGAAGAAATAATGGAAAATGAACCACAAACATCTGTTCGACATTTGAGTCAACAAATAAACCTTTCTGTTGGTACAACTCACAAGTTATTAAAAAAAGATATGCAACTTTATCCATACCGTGTCACAGCAGTACAGGAATTGTTAGAAATTGATTACCCACGTGGACTACAGTTTTGTAACTGGTTTGTAAATATGAACAATAATGAAGAACATTCGCAAAGAGTCATCTTTACTGATGAAGCATGGTTTTATAAAACGGGATACCTAAATTCACAAGATACAAGAATATGGAGTAGTGAAAATGCACATGTAATAATGAAGAATCGCTACATCCAGAGAAAATTGGTGTTTGGGCAGCGATAAGCCAAAGGCGAATCATTGGACCAATATTTCTTCAGGGAACGTTAACTGCTCAAAGGTACCGTACGGAAATTTTACAACCATTTGTCAATCAGTTGCATGATGATGAACTTCAAAATGCATATTTCCAACAAGACGGAGCACCTTGTTACTGTACTGCAGAATCTTTGGATTATTTAAGAAAATCTTTTGATGAGCGTATAATTAGTATAATTAGTCGAAATACTGAAATTACCTGGCCTGCACGTTCATGCGATTGAACACCTTGCGACTTCTTTTTGTGGCCTTATCTAAAAAATAACATATTTCGAACACCTATATTGAATTTGAATGATATGCTACAGAAAATCGAACAGAAATGCATGGAAATTAATAACAATCCAGTAATGTTGCAGAATATCATCAGAAATTTTGAACGGAGGATTTTAAAGTGCATTGATCTTGAAGGACAACATTTTCAACATTTGTTATAGTTTTCAATAAATACCTATTATTTGTTATTTATTTGTATGTATGAAACTGACAAAATATACGACTTCGTAGGTTAAGTAGTAAATTTTAATTTACGACATACTTCAAAATATTCTCAGTAAATCACATGCTACTAGATTGACTTTTCAAATGAACACTTGTTATAGCAAGCGTCAATTAAGTTAGCGCGAGGAGTGGGGGTGCGCAGAAGCCGTTTCTAAAAACGTCCACCCCCACTACTCAAGTAATTGTCAGAATACATTTGTCATTGACGTTTGACGTTTGACATAATGTCTTTGCTAGGGGATCATACTCAGAGGTTAGAATTATCTGACATTTGATGCAAAACCAAATACAAATCTCCCCACTACTTTTAATCCTGCGCGAACTTACCCCTCGTCGCGCCAACTTAATTGGCGTTTGCTATATATATATATATATATATATATATATATATATATATATATAAATATGTATATATAACATGTGTATAAATTGTCACAAAAGCTACACGCAGCGACGTTCTTCGTTTGGTTCTGAATAAAAAATCTTAATGTTAAAATGTCGTATCATGCTTCGTTTGTTTTCACGGGGTTCTTGAAGTTCAGACTTTTAGTGCGTGTCGCTACGTGTAGCTTTTGCGACAATTTATACATACCTTGTATATATGTATATATATGTAAATATATGTATATATAGAAGATTTAGTCAGCGATTTAAGCGAATGGAATCCATTATTTCCATTTATTCCATTTCGAATATGGGCAATGATTCATTAATTCGATGTTCCTGTTGGTCAAAAACTCGACAGTTTGTCGTGCTGTGTGAGCGCTTGCATTGTCATGATGTACAACGTTTCGTCAGTTTATGTTGCTTTTCTGACTTTATCGATAACTTCCGGCAAACAAATTGACGTATATCAGTCAGAATTAACTCTTCGTTGATACTCTAATGCAACACTTGCAACATGACTCGTTTTTCCGAAGAAACAAGCAATCGTTCTTTTCGAATCGCTTCGTGACCGCACCACTTTTGTTGGTTTAGATTCATTTTGAAACACCTATACAGTTGATTGCTATTTAGTTTAAGGCTCATATGAATATATCCTGGATTCGTCACCTGTTACAATGTTATATACGACCACAATCAAACTTTTTTAACATTTCCTTGCACCATTCGACACGTGCCTAGTTTCGCTAGTCTTTTAAATTTTGAGCGTTCCAATGACTGGAACGCTTCCTGACATGTAAATTATCGTGCAAATTCGTATGTATTTGTTTTGTCGCAATGCCTAAGGACGCCTCTATCGCACTGTATGTCACATGTCGATCTGATAAAATCATTTCACCCACAGCATCGATATTTTTCGCAACAACAGAGGTGCGTGGACGTCCTTCACGAAGATCGTCACCAAACGTTGGTCTTCCTCGCTTGAATTCTGCAAATCATATGTAAACCATAGTTTTGGATGGTGCTTCATTCCCAAATACCGAACTAAGCTTTTCCACACATTGCTTTGGTGTCCATCCGTATCGATAATCGTAAAAAATCATCACTCGAAAATCACGACTCAAAATTTCCAATTTTGACACAACTACTACATTGTTAAATTCCGTTGAGGCAAAACTGTTCGGTTTTAAATCGAACTGTCAACTGAATTATAAGTTAAAAATGTCAAATTTTACGAATATGATAATTGTGGAATGCTGGCAATTCTAGGAGTACTTGATTCCGAGAATTTTAGCAGTATCCCTCGTAAAAGTAGCTCACAAAAACTTCAATAATCTCAACAACCTACACTCAAAATTAAAAGACAAAATACCTACATTAAAGAAAACACGTTATTTATGAAATTCCTTGCAATGACGACGAATGACGACGATGAATACATCGGCGAAACAACACAATATCTACAAGAACGTTTAAATGGACACAAATTTTCAAACAATAGTACAGCCTTTAAAGAACATATCAAACAAACAAAAGATACTTTCAATTTCGATAAAACCGCAATAATTACATCTGAAAGAATAACAAGGCAAGAAGCATCCACATACAAACAAATACGAATTCAATTAATGACCGAACAGATTTAATCTGATGGCCGAACAAAAAATGTTGTCTACTCCAAGGCATTACAATAACAATAATTACTTTAAATTTAGGACAAAAATAAAAAATCACATAAGGCATCTATTTTAATACATTAAAGGGTGTTGTACGCAGGGCATCTGATAGTATATAATATTATATTAAATTTACGCATCTGAGTTTTATTAATTGGATTTATTTAAGTAAATTATAAGCTTTTTATTGTAAAAACAGATCCTTGAAGTTCCTAAATAAAATAAAATAACTTAAGGCATATTGAAAAAATGAATTAAATTAAGAATATTTTATGAAAAATATAATCTTTTGAATAGTAAAAGAAACTCTGGGCCAAATAAGAAATTTTGAATCTTAATCCTTTAATTGAAGAGAACTCGCGTTTATTTAAATAAACCAGTTCTGAGAATTATACGAGGAACAAGCTGAAATTATTGAGAATAAAAAACACGGTTAATATTTTCTAGGATTTTATTTTAAATATGCTCAAAGTAATTCCCTTCAGCAATGATACACCTAACCATTCTTTCTTTCCACTGGTTCAAAGCTTCCAACCAATCTTCTTTCGGAATACGTTCAAAATAAGCGTGAATTGCAGTATCAATCTCTTCTTCGAACGAAAATCTTCTATACCGAAAATTGCGTTTAAGTTAAAAAAATAGCCAAATGTCATACACAGTAAATCAGGTGAGTATCTACTGTGGCTGTTCTATTACTTTTATATTTTTTCCAGCCAAAAACTGGAGAGTTAAAACTGTTGTATGGGACGATGCATGGTGGAGCAAACCACTTAGCCTGTAACTGTCTTTTGTACATCTAGCTTAATTGCATTTATTAGGCCCGTACTTCTGAAGAATATCGCACATAGCTCGCTACTACTTAGTCATTGTAAAAGTTTCCTCATCTTTGTGAATCCATACACGACTCTCTTGGCGGGTAGGAATGTCGAGAAAAAGCGAATATAAATTTCGTCACCTGTCATTATTTTGAAAAAAATTTGATGCCCGCCATTATTTAAGAAATATAAAGTTTTATGGCAAATTCTTACATGCTCTGCTTTTTGGAAGTCGGAAAAGTGATGCGGCACAAAACGACTTACCATTTCTTTTTTAATGCAGGTGATCGTGTATGATTCTTTTAACAGTTTTGATTAGCTTCTAACAGCATAAGAGGCTCTATTGTCCTCTACAATTATTTTTTTAACAGCAGCAATGTCCTGTTCGGCATCAAAAAGGAGCAGGGGCTTTCTTCCTGTTCAATTTCCTTAAACAATCTTAACAATCTTAAACTCTCTTCGCACTCATAAGCGCTTAAACCTCTTTTAAAATCACACTAAGTTATGATTCGAAAGTACTCTTTGGTTAATTCCATTTTCTTTTACTTTTACAAAATAAGTAGCTGAGTTATAACTAAGGACCGGACACGAGAGGCCCATAACTCATGGCCCACGGGCGTTCACTTTGTAGTTCAAGTTGAATAAAGGAGTATTAATATTAACTAGCAATAATTTCTCAAGGTTCTCTTCTGTAAAATTTGTTCTCTTTGAATGAAATACATCCGTCTATTATAGAAAACGGGCTTTCTACATCGCAACTGGTTTATAGGTGCATACTGCAAATATTCTTTTATTTTCGCGTATTTAGCAGTTACTTTTTGAGGCAGTTCCCATACACAATTGCCGCAATGTTATTAAATCTGGATTTCTATTAAAAACTGCGTCAAACTTCTGCCGAAGGCTACATCTGAAGTCACTTGGAATATTTTTCAAATTATTAATAGGCACATCGAATGTGGCTAATTCATCATTTAATCTGAGATTTACAAAATAAGTGATTAGTTTTGGCAAATTTCCAAAGTGTTCCTGAAGAAAGTACAACTGATTTATTAAATTTGAAATTTGTATTAGTTCCTTTCACTGAGAAATACTTCGAACATCGTCATTTAAACATGCAACGGAATTTTGTAAACTATCGAAATTCTCCCCATCTAGTTATTACTGGAGAGGGAGGCAGTGACAAAGATGCTGCTTTTGGTGTTTTTCTGAAAACTTTTTTAAAAGCGGATACAAGTCTGTCAACTTCCGAAAAGGTGTCTGATATATTCATAGATTCTGTGGAGAACATGTGCTACACAAGTAATATGCAGCAAATTAGGATATGTTTCCTTCAATAGTCTGCCTGTTTTTAATATATATGCAGCACTGTCACTGACAAATAAAAGTATTTTCCTTTGTACCTGTCGTCCGAATGAAGCATTTGGTGCATATTCCCGTTTATGGTTTTAGCTACTGTTTCCGCATCAACTGTATCTATAACTTTTGTTGCTATTACATATGGCATACATTCCTATTATATGGAATAGTTGCATGTAGTACACCAGCTACAATATTTCCACACAGCGTCCTAATATATCGACAGTTTCGTCGGCACTTATCCACAGGTACTGATTTAAAAGATGGCTTCTAATGCGTTCTACTGCTTTCATGTAGCACTTAGGAACATAGTCTTTAGGTAAGGTGGATTCATCAGGAACATTTTAACCAGTATATTTTTGGATAAATGTTTTGAAGATGGGATTGTTAAGTTTATTTAATGGAATATTTGCCGACATTAAAGTTTCTCACAGAGTTCTTCGTTAAAATTGTCAGATTCTAACGGGTCTAGTTTCTGTGTATGTGTTTGCGATGCTAGGTGACGTTTTACATGCGATTTCTTGGAATTTTTTAACGATTTTTTACAGATTTTGCAATAAATTTCGGAATTACTAGCAATGGACATACAATCAGAATGACCCTTAATCCGACTCGCCATTGTTTCACGATGCCATTCTCGACCTTGTTTCATATCAAATCTGAGAGAGTAACTTCAACAATGTTCTAAATCTAAATAAATGAAAATTAAAAATGTACGTGTAAGTTATTGAAACTTAACGAAATTCGTTATGTAATTAACAGTTAAAACAATGAAGTAGAGAAACTAACTCAACGTACTTTATTTTTAATAACTCCTCACGCTATCTACGCCTATGAAGAAAGAAATTTAACTATAATATTGAAGAAATTGCATCACAATTTCACCAAAAAAAGAACAGCTGAGCGGTTAACCGAATGAATATTGCTATTCAATAACTGCGTGTTGTACTTAGCGATCTTATAGACTATTTATATGGTCCATCGTAATTTCGGCTCGATGTGTCCGGTCGGTAGTTATAACGAACGTAACTTCAACAACAAAAGATCAAATGGCAGATAAATAGTTGCTCTAAATATACAGTATATTATTGTTTTCCACAGTCTACTAGCTTTTCTTATTTTAATAAATTCGGCTTGTCCATCGTAGATACATAATATTATCAAATTATTCATGAATCCTATTAATTTTAACATATTTAATATATTTTCTGTAATTAGATGGCCCAACCACCATTTACAATTGAAGTCGGTACACTCACACCAGAACTTTTAAAGATAGCCGAAGTGGAACTACGAGAAACTCCCGAAATTATCGAAAAAGGACTGAAAGAATTGCGGGAACTACTGGCAAATGATAAAACTATCAGATACGAAACAGATGATGAATTTTTAACATTATTTTTGAGGCCGTGCAAATACTATGCACAAAGTGCATATGAATTGGTAAGTGTCATTTAAATATACTGAAAACAAATAAAAATTATTAATGTAAGGAGGTCGGTCCGTTGAAGAGGTTTGTTTATACCATTGTCAACCTAAAAATAGATAAACAAAAATATTTTTTACAGATAAAGGTAACTAATTATATATTTTTTTGTCTCAATCCTAATCGAAAATTAATAAATATGTGACAAACACTTTAAAAATGAATGAGAGATCATTATAAAACAATGCAAAATAACACAAAGATACTACTTATTTAGCAGATATCAATGTGTGAGATATTGGTTTTACATTTCTTGGGAAAAGGTTAAGGTGATGTGAAGTAACTAAACAAATAGGAGGCAAAAATCATTCTCAAAATTTTAGCGCATTTTTGTTCTACATGAATTTTGATCTTGCGAACAATTAGTTTAAATAATTTATACAATTTTTATTTTATGTTTACCTACCAACAGAGGAATTATTTTAATGCATTTAAAATAGTAATAAATTTCTTCGTTAGGAATTCCCAAAATGCGATAAAATGAAGCTGCACTCTAGTTGAAAATGAGTCGATCTTAAATTAATTTTAGGAGAACTAATTCTTCTTCCTTTTTATATATTTATTTTATTTAACTCCCTTTATGCAAAAGTGTTTAATAACTAAAACGAAACAAAAACAAACAAATTTGTTAATAGTGAATGGTAAGAAGTCGTAAGGATTCTTAAGTTCTAAGTTAATGATTTCCTCTGATATTCCGGGATGGAACCGCTGCTCCGTTCTTGGCTGATGTTTCGTCCGTTGTTGCAAGGTATATCTTCAATGCAGCTACTACTGATGCTGCTGTATTAAAATATTTCTAAGTTGATATGTAGATATTTAGATAGATTACTTAAGGTGGCCATACATGAATGCACTGAGACCACTCCAGATCTAGTGTGATCCTTATGCCTCATTAGTGTACGTTAACTCGCCTTATTTCTTTATTTAGACATAGCAGGTTCGAGAGAAGGGTCTACGTTGGTTTTTGAGGCTTGGACTCTTTATGTGGCTGGCTCCTTTGCATTTGCTTGAAGTAGGCCCTGCTTAGCCCTGCTCCACAAATTTTCTTATTTTAGTGAATTAAATTTTACATAGCTTGATAGCTTGGATCTCATTTTCGGAGATCAGATCTATTTCGTCTATGGTCTGGACACTTACGGCTTCACGTATTAGTTTCAGTCGATGACACTGGTTATATCTTGCAGTCAGGCTTAATTTAGAAACAGAAATTTTCTGTTCTTCAACTTTAGAAGTTTTAATGTATATCTTATCCTCTGGCTATTCTTTATATTCTTTCTAAGTTAATTTACAAATGGAGATTACTTGTTTTTTAGATTTAGAAGTTTTATTCTATCCCTTATCTATGCTGTTCGTATGAGTAGCAAGAAAAATAACAGTTAGTATGACCATAGATTTGCTTGCAAATCGGAGAGTTGGAAGCTTCTCCTTCCTGGTGGATCAGTCTTTTTACAACTGAATTTAATTCAACTACGTTCCAGGGTACGTAAGCTATGTGTGGAAGCAGTCGATATACTCTTTACACATAGTATTTGTTCGATTGATAAACGGGGTTAAGGGAGCTGTTCAATTCATAAATAGAATAAACAGCTGCGCAATTGCACTACATGTATCCCTACTTGCGTCCAAATGTTAGGCGGAGAAGCTTACTATGCTATTTCACACTTATTTGCTTAGGCAAATAGGCAAATTTATTTCATTCTTCATTCTGATATATTAGGATAATTTCAATGTCGAGATTTAAACTTACGTACCCTAATATATACATAATGCTTATAGTTGTTTAATACTAGATAGATCAAAATTTTCAATGCCCTACATTCTTCTTATTATTAGCTAATATCTTTTAAATATACATATCATTGACCAGTGGATAAGATAAGAGCATTTGTTCAGAACTAGTCAATTAACTCAGAAGTAATAAATTAGGAACCTCCTCGTTTATTATAGTAATTATTATACCACGGATTTTTAATGGAAACAGAATTAATAGAGGAAGAGGAACAAAGCGGTTTTAGAAGTGGAAGATCTAAAACCAATAATGTGTTTACTACGAAGCAAATAACAGGAAAGTAAACTTGAGAAAATTTGGGAACACATATTCTTGATAGATTTAACCAAACCGTATGACAATATACCACTTGTAAACTATAGAAACATTACAATATACAAGTATAAACCAAAACTTAATCACGGTAGTTAAAAAACTTTAAACTATAATTCGATTTCAGGAGTTAAAGTAGGAAATAAATGATCAACATCGTTTAGCGTAATTAAAGGACTCCGACAGGGCTACTATATGTCACCGACATTATTTAAAAGATATATTATAGAAGTAATTTACTAAATAAAACCCTTGGTATATTTGTTTCACAAAATGTATTTAAAATATCTCTGACATGAAACTTGTGTCCTTTGATATAAAAAGTCTGTTCACTTCTATCCCCTTAGATGAACTAAAAACTATTTTAAATAGTCACATTCAAAAATCTATTCCGAATATCGAATTACAGAACACTTTATTTAACCTTATTAATATTTGTCTTAAACAAAATTATTTTAAATTTCATGAAAAATTTTATACACAAACCAACGGTTTACCGATGGGTAGCCCTCTTAGCCCGTTACTCGCTGAAATTTATCTAACAAATTTTGAAGATAAACACATTCATAATTTCAACCGCAGTCCTTTATTAAAATACATTTCCTTTTGGGGCAGATATGTAGACGATATTTTGTGCTTGTGGTCGGGCACTGACAGACAGCTGGACCAATTTCTTAACTATTTAAATTCCCGTAATAAAAAAATACAATTCACAATAGAAAAAGAGGTAGACGGAACGATTAACTTTTTAGACTTAAAATTAACAAGAGTTGATAAACGATTTGAATTTGATATCTTTAGAAAACCCACTACAACAGATACAGTAATTCCGGCAAATTCCAACCAATCGTGGAATATAAAAATGACAGCTTTTCACAGTTTCATACACAGACTGATTAATTTCCCTCTTAATAATAAGAACTTTGAAAAAGAAGTATATACCATAAAAACTATAGCTAGAAATAACGGGTACAAAACAGAATTCTTAGACAAAATGATTTACAGAAAACAACGCGCTTTCCTTATGAATAATTTTTACTCCGGACATACATACATAAAAACTAACAAGGTGTTTCACACCCTAAACTATATACCTGGGGTTAGCAATAAAGTTTCTAATAAACTAAATAAATTAGGTTTAAATGTCATCCTAGTAAATAAATTCAATTTAGGAAATATTCTAGTTAACAATAAAGGAAAAACAGAATTGCGTGATAAGTCAGGGGTGTATGAATTAACTTGCAGTGATTGTGACGCGGTATACATTGGCCAATCAGGACGCTCTATAAAAGAACGTATCAAAGAGCATAGAAGTTCTATTCTACATGGCAATATGATCACGGGTTTCGCGGAACACTGTATTCAAAATTCTCATCTGTTTAATGCTAATAATTTCAAACTTTTACAATCTTGTAATAAGGGTAAAAGGCTTGACTTCTTAGAAATTTTAGAAATAAAAAAAGCCATAAATCTCAACAGACAGGTCACAAACACTCAGTTGGATTTTTCAAATACCCCCACAATCGATGCTGTAATAAACCTTTTAAAAAATAAACCATAAATATTGGTAGGAGTATTCTTTTCACTTAGTTTACATGACTCTTTGAGAATGACTGTATAAGTCGAAACATATGTCAGAGATATTTTAAATACATTTTGTGAAACAAATATACCAAGTGTTTTATTTAGTAAATTATTAATCATGTTTCACCAAGAGCCAACCGTGAATTCTATACATTATATATTATAGAAGTATTAATAAAATAGAGAAATGTTTTGGAATGGGAATACCGCTCAACCGCTTATGGCTATACGACCAAGCAGTTATAGTAGAAGGCAGAGAAGATCTCAAATATATGACACCCAAGTTGAAAGAAGCTTATTAGTAATGAGATTTCACAATAAATACAGAGAAAACCAAGTGCTTGAACATCGGAGTTGAAATTCAAAATTTACAACTTGATACTTTAGAACTTCAGAGAGAGCAGCCTGAGGATTATAAGTACCTAGGCGCAGTAGTTGACAAAATACGGACATACGAAAAGGAGATAAGAACCAGAATAATATAGACAAAGAAAGCAATAGGTTGTCTGAATAATATCCTATGAAACAAACATATCACAAAACACAGAAAATATTACATATATAACACACTAACACTGAGAGAATTACTGAGAGGCATTAAAGGATGTTAGAGGTCACCGAAATGGATACACTTATAAAATTGGTAAGGATTTCACGAGCCAACAGACACAGAAATCATGACATCAGACAACAAATCGGACTGCAAAACACGATCATGAATGACATTCAGAGAAAACTCATTTGTCAACCTGGATGCCACATTATAAAAAGAAAATAAGTAGAACTCAAAAGAAAGTGGAGTGTGGGTATCAAAAAAGCTACGAGTTTATGAAATTTTCAAGATGATCGATGGGAAGACCGGAAAAAATGGCCTCTAAATATAGAAAAATGGAAAGATGTAATTATATAGAAGATGAATCCAAAATATTGTATTAAGTCCTGCTTATGGATTTAAAATATCTATAAAAAATACCGTTATTGAATTTACACGGAAACAAACGCTGCAATTTCTAAGTTTATAAAAACTCTAGAAGATAACATTATTTAGACAGATTTGTATGCGAAATGTTCGATAACCGTACGAAAAGTCAGTTGTTAAAAAATTATACTTGCATGTGAATCTTTTATATTAAAAGAATATGTAAGATATGTGCTCTACGGGGCATTTCACGTCCAATTTTGTAACAATCTACCTTAAATCGAAGACGTAAATTTAAATCATGGCGAACGTACACATGTAGCGATCGACAGCTGAATGAATCGGAGACATAATTGTTTCTATATTTAAAGCGATTAACACGATCGACAATAACATAAAGAGTAGGGGTACTATCTCTTTATGATATAGTTGGTCGCACAGTGGCGTGACAAACATTTTTATAAATATTTTTTATATTTTTTTTCCGCTTATGAACAGTGGCAGTTCTTGATGAAGTACGGTGTAGTAAGCTGCTGCACTGATGAGACTGATTTGAATAATTTCGGACAATTTCAGTTGCAGCTACTTGCTTCTCTGTGTATATGAAAGCTTAAACGAAGCAGTCCCATCCGTGTAGCACCTTATATAGTATGTCATCAAGAATCGCCACTACTTATGAGAGGGGATTTTGGGAAAATATTTGAATTTATATTCTATATAATTACATATTTCTATTTCTTATACGTTGTCTCTTTCTTCCAAAAACAGTCTGTATATATTAATCTTTTTTCTTCTCTGGTTTATTTATTCTAATGTCAGCATATATAAATATTTACGATACAAACGTAAAAAAAAAAATTTGTAGTTCCATGTAATTTTTATAGATAGTTCTTCTAAGAGCAGTTCTCTTACATTAAATATTTACAGTTAGCAAGAATTGTTCTTTTACAAGTAAAAAACGTAACAATATATTCCTACAAAAAATCCCCTGTCATGTAATGGGGAAGTACTTACAGAACAAAGTAATACAAATTTCACTTTTATAGTTCTACAAACCTGTACAGAGATTTTTTAAAGTCGGTTATGGCTGCTTTCTGTCTTTTTATTATCAAATATACGAAATGTATAATATTCTCAGAGAAAAACTAGAAAACTTAAATAAATTTCTACCAAAAAGAAGGTTGAGCGTTACCATCAGCTTTACAATTTTATAACATTAAGTAACCGGGCGATAGTAAACTCGGACGCTTAACAGAACATGTGCTAATCCCGCAGGTAAACTGGGCCTGCCAGAAATTTTCTTTCATAATCTTCATGGGTAAACTCGGGCGGTAGATACTTGGGCC
Source organism: Melolontha melolontha (assembly GCA_935421215.2). Classification (NCBI taxonomy): domain Eukaryota; kingdom Metazoa; phylum Arthropoda; class Insecta; order Coleoptera; family Scarabaeidae; genus Melolontha; species Melolontha melolontha. The sequence continues at coordinate 156,598,147 of OW285237.1, read as the reverse complement.
GCCCAAATACTTACCTGGTATTTTGACCCTAATTAGAGATTAACATTATTTCATCGTTTCATATTTTTCAAAAACAGCAAGCGCCGCTCGCACCACCAACGCATGCGAATCGTTCTATTCGCATATCAGCAAAACTTTAAATTCTCCTCACCCTTCTGTGTTCGTTTTTATTGATTTTCTAATTAATTTTCAAAATGAAATATATGTAAAGTTGCAAAGTATTCACCAGCCATATGTACCTAATTCGGACACTCGGAAAAGGCAAAAATACCTTCAAAACAAAATTAATGATTTCAATAATGGGAAAGTGTCAACGTTAAAATTTCTTAAGTTAACTTCGCTTTATTATAGTTACACTATGTAACTATCTAATATTAAAATATATTTTGAATTTGTATATATAAATAACTTTTTATGATGTCATATGCATTTGTGATTTTATTTAACAAAATTAGTATATAGAGTTATTGAGGTAACCTCAGCCGCTTTAGATAAGTGTACTATTCGGCTCAAATTACTTATAGAGCTTAAAACTTATTTTGACCGCGGAGGATTAAAATATCTAAAGCGGCTGAGTTTACCTCTGCCCGCTTGGGGGCAGCTTGGACTATCAGGCCGGGTTTACCTATACAGCTTAAAACTCATTATGACCGGGGAAGATTAAAATACCTAAAGCGGCCGAGTTTACCTCTGCCCAAGTAACCTACAAATGACCATATTAATCTACTCGGTAGGGTATTTGTAGTATTAGAAAATATTCCGATCGAGGACGAATCTTATTAGAATTATTGACAGAAGTAGCATAAACGAATTACCATTAAAATTTCATATACCTGGTCGACTGTCGACTTTCTGTTGTGTCTAGTATAGTAATAATATACAATTTTTAAACAAAACACGTTTATTTATGATTTTTCAAAGTATTCACTCCACAGTCAATGCATTTTTGCACCGGGTTTAATCAATTTAAACACTTTCTCCACTATAGGTTGTTTATATTTTTAAATGCATCAAATCTTTCTTTTGGCAATTTAAAATGTGTACCCGATAGCTTATTACTTATACATTGAAACAAAGAAGACATGATTAGGCGTGGATTCTACCTGTTAGTCAAATAAAGAAGTATTATTATTGTTATTATTAAATGCTAGGCGTTGATTATAGGAAGAGTGACCCATTATTTAAATATTCGAGTAGCAGTAAGAGCCCAAGCGTTATCGTGATGCAAGATTGGTTTATACTAGACAACCGCATAATCTGGACAAGTTATGGCAGAGAATAAATGGGGAAGTGTAATTAATTCATGAGGAGTCTTTGACAAATGTTATTAAGGAATTTGTTCACAGCATATTGCCAAGTAGTCAACGGTCACTATTTCGAAAACTTTCTAAACTAATATTAATTTTGTTTATATTTTTTGTGTTGATTTTTCTTGTTCCCAATAAAATTTGCATTATTACATTTAATTGAATAACTTTATTTGTTTCACTGTTTTATTTAACAACTTCGTTGTTAAACAAAAGGGTGCGGGTAGGTTTATTATTGCTGAACTTCCAGAACAGAGCTCTATTGGAATTTGTAAAAATATACAGGCTGTTTCATTTAAAATAAAAAAATTAACATAATTTCTGGCTAAACTGGAACTGTGATTTGAAAATAGGTTCGAATTCCCTATTTGGATTAACTTAAATATGGAAAATTTTATTAAAATCTAAGTGACCATACCAAAGATATTCGAATGGATCTATATATTTGCCTAACCTTATATAAGCCGCCATAATGCATTCAAAATTAAGCGACTTAAACATAATTTCTAGTGTCCTTTCGCGGACACTAGAAAATTAGAGGCAAAACAAAATGAAGTGTACCAAGTGTAACTTGACGGAAGAGTAACTTTTCAAAGGTTGGCAGCATTTTTGCTACGGTGATTATGTTGCTGATGTTCGCCATGTTTCGGACGTCGACTGTCAAAATTTCAAACAAATCTGACTGATAGGTTGTGTTTTCGTTGTTGTGTAAATATGGAGAAAACGGATTCCGAGTGTTAAACATCATCTTTATCATCACGATAATGCGTCTTCTCATTCGTTCGCTGTTGCTAAAACAAAATTTGTCGAATTGCGTTAGGAATTGCTGCCTCATCTGCCATATTCTCCAGACTTGGCTCCGAGTGATTTCTTTTTATTTCTTATGAATGAAGAGGTGATATCCGAGACAAATGAATATTTTGCAGAGTTTTCGAAAAATTTTTTTTGAATGGTTCAAGAAAATTGGAAACTCGCTGGGCTAAGTGTGTAGAGTTGCAAGGGAATTATGTCGAAAAGTAAAACATATTTTTTATAAGTATTTCATTGAAAAACCGTCCTCGTATTTATTAGTCTGCAATATCAGTACGATAGTCGTCCAATGTTAGACTGGAGTCGTCTCCATTAATTTAATAAATATGGGGATCATCTTTTTGCTTCAGTTTTTTCCGAACTTTTATTGTTGGCACCGACTCATTTTCGAAGATCCAAACTGCTGAATGTAGCTTTTTTGGTGATCGTAGCAGTATACCCAAGTTTAATCACTTGCAATGATGAAACACTAGATGATATGATGCAAAGTGATCTAGTGTAGATTGGCATTATCTTACATAATCTCCTTTTTGCAGAGAATCCAACTGGAATAAAGCTTATGTAGCTTCAAACGTTCCTGTAAAATGGTGTTAATTCCCTTCACACCAATCTTTAGGGTCGCTTGAATATTCTTTACAGAAAAATGCTGCTACTTTTCAATCATGTCCAGAATAAGACGCATATTCTTTTCGGTAGTAACAGCCGCATTGGCTTAGTAACTCGAAACTCGTCATTCGAGGAAAGTCGACAGCGTTGAAATTAATTGTGCCATAGTGTTATGGTATAAATTGTAATAATTCCCAGCTAGACAAAGGCATTTAATAAATTGCATGATTTATTATCCAAGGTATGTCTTTTTTCAAATTTTTATAGCTTATACATAAATAAACACTATACTTTTCAAACGTCACTGTTATTAGGCTTCTAAATAAGTAAGTTAAAATTATAAATAAAATTTTTACCAAAATGTCATGACCTGCTAGAGAGGTTCAGCGGAAAGACAGCATCCTCGTATGAGCTACTCCTGAGGGTTACTACGTTCGCATTTAATATATATTAATTAAATATTATTGATAATAAAATAGAATTAAAGTGTAGCATAGTAGTTTGTATTAACAATCGAAATGATTTGTTTTTAATGAGAATATCTGTTTGAGTATAAAACACTTTATTTCAATATCGTGGCTACTTAGCAAAATAAAATAATAATATGAAATAAGCTTTCCATTACATATCATGTTGTTAGATGTGAAGCTTAGATGAGGAGGCTTAGCTGCGATTCGGTCTGGATCAAAACGGGACCCCTCGAGCTTCAGTTTCAACTACGGAAATAGGATGAAGTCACAAGATGCAAGCTCTATGTGTAGGGAGGGTGGAGTAGTACTGTCGGCTTTGCTGAGGCTAGAAACTGATGCACAACAACTGACGTGTGGGTTGATGCGTTGTCGTGGTGTAGGATCCATGAAATGCTGCTCGACTTGGCAGCTCGCTTGCGTCGAATATTTTCATCGCAATAAAATCATACATTAACTTTTTCACCTGGTGGGTGAAATTCTTTATGCACGATGTTATCAGCGTCAAAGAAACAAATCAACATCCACTTGACGTTGCTCGAATTTGCCGTGCTTTCTTGGCCGTGGTGTTTCATTGCAATGACTGCTGCTTTATTTCGGGATCATATCCGTACATCCATGATTCGTTGCCTGTAAGGATTTTGGTACTGAAGTTCGCATCTCTTTCTGCAGTATCTTTCAACTCTGTGCACACATGACACACGGCTTCGCTTTCGTTCAATGCTGAGTGACTTAAGCACAAACTTCGCAGCGATACGACGCATGTTAAGTTTGTCGGACAGAATACACTGGCAAATGCCGTACGACTAGCCGGCATTGTTCAAATGCCATGGATTGTTCTCCTTCGGTCTTGCAGGATAACATCACGCATTTTTGCCACATTTTCTGACGTCTTTTTCGTCAATGGACGACCGGAACGTTTATCATCATCAATCGACACATGTCCATTTTTAAAACAGTTGTACCGCTCATAAGTTTGCGTCTCGCCTAAAGCACTCAAGAAAACACTTGCTTAAGCATTTTCAGAGTTTTTGCTGCCGTGTTGCCAAGTTTGGAGCAGAATTTTATGCACGTTCTTTGTTCTTTCACATCAGACTATGCAGTGTTGCAGAATAATTCAAACACAATTCAATTCGAAAAATACAAACACAAAAACTGTTTGTCACCACCTAGCAAAGTACCTTTTGACAGACTGACTATAGACGTAGCTCATACGAAAGAGCTTATCGCTCGAATTTATTGAGAATAAGATAATCTGGTAGACAGTGAAAAGCAATCATACAGTGTTTATTTGCAGCAACTTTTTATCTGTCATTTGACGTTTTGTTGTTGAAGTTATGTTCGTTATAACTCAGACACTTATTTTCTAAAAGTAAAAGAAACTGGAATTTAGCAGGGAGCACTTTCGAATCATAGATTCAGTTTTTAGTGAACAAGTATCTTGCTTGGCTAAAAGTACTGATGGTGTAAGGAATTTTAACGCGAATGGAATATAGTTCAGCATCAAAAAGGAGCAGGATGTTCTCCTACGGCTGTTGCCGACAAAAACATTGTTTCCGTTAAAAAAATAATTGAAGAGGACAATAAAACCACTTATGCGGTAATAGAGCATCAACTAAAGATTGGATCCTCAACTGTTAAAACAATCATACATGATCATCTAAATTTAAAAAAGTAGTAAGACGTTTTGTGCCATATCAGCTTTCTGACTTCCAAAAAGCAGAGCGTGTATGAATTTGCCTTGAAACTTTAAATTTAATAATGGCGGGCGCCAATTCTTTTTCCAAAATAGTGACAGGTGACGAAACTTATTATTATTCCCTTTTTCGACCTTCCTACCCGCCAAAAGCGTCATGTATGGATTCACGAAGATGAGAAAACTCCTACGATGATTAAGAAGCAGCGAGCTACGAAAAAGTATTCGCGTATTCTTCAGAAGTATAGCTTTAGTAAATGCAATTAAGCTAAGTGGTTAAGTGGTACACTGAAAAGTTTTGCCTGAAGTGTTCAGTAGAGTTCTAGACAAGGGAATTATGCTCTACCATGATAATGAATGCATTGTTCCATATGGCAGTTTTAGCTATCCAGTTTTTGGCTGAAAAAATATAAAAATAACAGAACATCCGCCGTACTCACCTGATTTAGCAATGTGTGGCTTTTGCCTATTTTTTGGGTTTAAACGCAATTTGCGGGATAGAAGGTTTCCGTTAGAAGAAGATATTGATACCGCAGTTCACGCTTATTTTGAAGGTATTCCGAAGGAAGATTGGTTGGGAGCTTTTAAACAGTGGAAAGAAAGAATGGTCAAGTGTATAATTGCTGAATGGAATTACTTCGAGGATGTTCAAAATAAAATTCTAGAAAATATTAACCGTGATTTTTATTCTCAATAATTTCAGCTTGCCCCTCGTGCTAACTGGCGCTATAGAGCTGTACTACCATCTCTTCCAATTTCCGGGAATTTCTGGGTAGCACCTCGTACCATAAGCCACCATCTGTAATTATATAATTTATTAGAACGCCTGATTGAAGATGTAATCAAAGCAAGACGTGGACGAAAAAATATTTAAGAAACCGTTTGACCTGAAATTTTATGTTTCGTTTATCATCAAACATCAACAGATTTTTTCGGTTTTATGTCTCTATTTCTTATTCTCTTTTGTGTTGCAATTTAAATAAGCGTTACTGTATTTCGTAAACACATTTACTCAAAAAAGAACATTCTAGGAAATGCTTTTTTTTTCAAATAAATCGTCATCATTACTGAGTTTGACGTTAACTGTATCTTAGAACGCATTGAAACGATGCAATTCAAATATTTACACCGCACTGAAATTGTTCAAACATCAAACATATTAGCTTTTGTTAAATAATAATTCCTTCGACTTATTCTTGCAAGCATCGACGCGTCCATATTTGACCAATTTGTGATTTTCATGGTTTTAGTATTTAAGAAGCGTAAACGATAATTAAAATTCTTGGGAATTGAATATGTCACAAAAAGTGTATAATCCGCCTAACGATGTCAATTGTATCGTAATGAAGAGTATTAATCTTTGCACAAACTTAATTTATACTAGCGTTGAGGCAACCTTTTCATCTTCTCCTATTAGCCATGAAAACAAGAGAGTGGAACATAAATAAAAATTTATTTTTCAATATTAGTTTCCTTGCTTTTGGATACAGGTATTACACCGTTTCAATAACATTTGTAATCCATCGTAAAAATATTGTTTTTGTTTCTTTGTAAAATGGTTCTCTACAGTTGCTATAAGTTTGTGATCATCTTTAAATTTTGTCACTGTAAGTGTTTTGTTTGAGATTCAAAAAACTCAAAAAAGTAGTCATTATGTGGTAAATCTGGACTATAAAGTTGCTGTTCAATTTTTTTTAGAGCCACATCCAGCAAGAGCAACTACTAAAAGTCTTGACATATGCACTGATGCATTTTAGTGGAGCAACAAGACATACGCGTGAGTTTTCCGCGTCTCTTTACTTTAATAGAATATCTGAGACGATGCATTAGGCTTGTATAATACTCTACACTTGATCGTACTACCCTTGTTCAGATAATAAATTAGCAAAATTCCTTAGCGGCTCCAAAAACAATAGCCATTATTTTTTCTGTAGACTTTAAATTTCTTATGGTTGTTCGAATGCTTAAAATTCACCCAAATTGACCCAAGTTTCATCTACAGTGACAACTCGGTCAATAATTAAATCTGGTTCATTCCCATAAATCGCTAAGAATTGTTCACACGTCTCTACTTAAACACGCATTTACAATGGCGAAAGCATCCGTGGAACCCACCTTGTACTAACTTTTGGCATTCCTAGGTACTCTTGTAGAATTCTAAAAACCGTGGTTTCTAAAACACCTACTAAAAACACTTCTTTTCTTCTGCCTCTTTCAAATGCTTGTGTTTTTCAACAAGTTATCACATAGTTAGGGCGAGCTGGATGGGGATTATTGTTCAATGATTCAATGATGTTTAAACAAATTTGACGGCTCGCATTAGTCGACTTGTAAGGAATCATTCCCATATACAGCAAACTTTTCTTCAAGAATAATTTTTGGAGCTTTTCTTTGTTCTTGTAAGGAACTTTACGAGGGCTCTATATTCGAGTTTGTTCATTTTGATGCACGACAAAATAAACTGACAGATAATGAAATCAATAACATTGCAAATGTTTTGTAAATTGGCACAGAAGTTACCAAGGCATACGTGATATTAAAAAAGCGTAAAGGAAAATTGCTCTAGAATTTAAAGCTATAGAGTTTGAGATTAAAAAGTTGATGGCACATCATCATTTTAATATGATGTCACATTAGACAACGTTGCCATTCGTTTTCTCTTTAACATATGTGTTAACTGTGTTGCCTACATATCAGTCAGATAAAATTCTTATAATCAGAATTTTGTAAAATTAGGTCCTTCATGCTTAACATAATTATCAAGAATATAATATAAAATGATCCAAGCCATTTATCAAATACACGTATTGGATGCTTTATTTCCAGCAATAGACATTTTATTGAGGTATATAATATACAAAATTATACACATCATTTACAGAAAAAATGTCTCAGCATAATTATAAAATATATGATATAATTAATATACAGTAACTAAAAAGTTATTATATATCTGTAGCATAACATTTAGCTTCGCTGATGTCCTCTTCTAAAGAAATTATTACTTCTGGAATGTCGTCTCGATCGAAACCTATTTCTCTTTCCCACCACTGTTGGATATGTCTTTCAGTGTGGTCTATTGTACGTGACCATATTTCAGGTATAATGGTTCTTAATGCGTCTTTCCACATTGCAATGCATTTTTCAGTTCCCAATATGTTTGTTATAAAAAGTTTTTGTTATACCCCAAATATTTTCTATCGGGTTGAAAATCTAATGGTAATGTGGCAGCCGCAATACCATATGCCCAGATTCTTCTGCAATAGTATCAGATTTATATGTTTTAGTTTTATATGTTAGGTAATTTTAAAAACACCTTCTTATAACTCCGAAAAGGAATATTTTGTTTCGTTAACCACTCTTTGATTTGTCCTTTATTTTAAGAATTATTTGGTAATTTATATTCCAAAGACGACTGATAACTTGCATTGTGCATTAGGATTAGAGAAGGTTCTTTTATACTTGATATAAGATTTGTTTGAAACCATGATTAAAAATTATTTTCATCGATTTCTCTATGATAAACTTTATCTTTTATTTTAGAATTAAATATTTTCGAAGCTTCTTAAATGAAACCACTTCTGCAGCCTGCATGTTGTGCAATATAACGGGAGCCTTCTGATTTTATATTATGAACACTATGTATAGTGCCATCTTGCCATGATCTAGATACTGTTGCATTTTGGAATATCCAATTTTCATCTAAATATACAAATTGACAAATATCTGATATCATATATTGTACATAGGATTCCAAAAAAAGTAAATCTCCTAAAAACAATATTAGGTAATTCTGTAAATCTTATTCTTACTCTTTTCCTTCAGCGAAAACCAATTCTTTGTAAAATCATGCGAAGAGAAAATGAGTTACCAGTACAGATATTCTTATGTTTGAATACTTGGAGGATGGAACTTAAAGTAACCTGCTCTTTATCCTGATATATTGCATAAATCGTATCACGAACGTCAAATTCTGTTGTTCTCGAGATTTAATTTACAAGTTTCTTTCTTGATTTAACTTTCCTAGGACTAGAAACCTGTACATCATATCCAACAGCTGAATTGATTTTACTTATAGTTGCAACACTAACAGAAAGATCTTGAGCAACACGTTAGAATATGAAATTAGTAATTTGAAAACATAACAAAATAGATTTAATTACCTCATTTATAGCATATATGTATAATAATGGACCTTTACTATCTCGTTTTTGTATAAAATAATTAATTAAAGACGCAAATAGTATCTTGCTTTCTTTGCAAAAAGTTATTGGCATATTATATAAATGTCACCAATCTTAAAACAATAACAAAAGTTCCTAAAATAAATGATTAGAAAATGTAGCTCAAACTGTAAAAGTATGAAATAAACTAATAAGAAAATAGGAGGGCAAATTTGACCGGTATCAAAAATTAACTAATTAATTGACAGGAATGATAGGATAACATTGTACTTTAGTAACCTTTCAATGCAATATAAGAAAATTAAATTTCCTTTTTTGTTTTTCTAAAGTATGCCATTCATTATTCCATTTTAATGAACGCCTATGTCAAATGCTTAAATTTATCTAAACATACTATTTCTGTTAAATTTATGTTAAAGGTTGTGTATATTAATATCTCCATTTTACATCAAATTCGCGTTGCTCTATTGGCTATGACACGTCATATTTATCATCATTAATGACGTGCTCGATTGCTTAATCTCACAGAGTATACCTTGTCCGGGAAGCATTTAAACATTGTGGTATATGTTTCGGCAACTACTAATATGTAATTGGTCAATTTACATAAATAAGTCAATAGCAAAGGAGGTGCCTAAATCGTTACCAGATTGTTGAACCAGTGCTGAAATGCAGGTCGAAATGTTCTGTGGAAATAAAAAGCATGCGTTCAGCGATTTTGCATTTTTAATACTAAAGAGAAATAAACTCTCGTTCTTTCTCTATTTGCCTATATACAACTGTTTCCATAACAAGCTTTAAAGAATATGGTATCTACTCTTTTCATAACTAGCTTTTCACAAAAAATTCATTGGCACACTGTAGTAACAGACAAAGATATCTTAAGGCGTGTACCTTAAACTACCTACACTTAGATACAATAATGAAACAGACATAAACAAGAAAAATCCCTAACCACAAAAAATATTATTAAATTCTATGTACGTTTTTCGACAACTAAGTCGTTATCTTCAGTAGAACAAGCTGAAAAATGAAAATACTGCTAAACGTAGTGTCTTTGGTTAAGGTAAAACCTCTGAAGGTATGCTCTTCACCAAATCGCCAGTGGGATAACACTATATTCCTAACAGTAAAACCTTATATACTACTTAAACATAGCGTGAAAATTAAAGAACCGTCAAGCGCAAAAATAATACTATAGTCACAATAGAGCATACAAACTGGACTGAGGAATTGATTCATTAGTTTATGTAACAATTCAGGATCGAGACAGAATGTTTGCAACTATCGTCCAATATCCATCCTGTCGCACTTTAAAATTTTTTTTTTTTAATTTTAAAATCAATTGTATCTGACGAATTATCTTTTCAAGTACGTAATTTCATCAGTCCGTCCCAGCATGGCTTTTTTCGTGATAGATCTGTGGTCACCAACTTGACTATGTATGTTTCTTATTTGCACGAATCGATGGACAGCATATGTCAAGTTGATACAGTGTACACCGATTTTTCTAAGGCTTTTGATAAATTTCATCATGAAACCTTAATTACTAAGCTGGGGAACTTCGGTGTGCACGGATTATTCTTGAGGTGGATTGAATTCTATTTGACCTTCAGGACGCGGTACGTAACTGTTGACAATTCAAAGTCTGAAATGATACATGTAACATCGAATGTTCCACAGGGCAGTTGTCTTGGACCGCTCTTGTTGGTAATCTTTATTAACGACATCTGCAACTATGTTCACAATTGTCGCGTCTAACTATATGCTGACGATGCTAAATTTTATTGCAGGGTGAGGTGTATTGACGACTGCATTGCATTTCAGAATGACTTAGACAACTTGTTTAATTACTGCAACGTTAATAGACTATTTCTAAATATTAACAAATGTCAGTCCCTGACTTTCACTCGCAACTTTAATGTTATTGAATACTCATATAAACTCTCATGTCACGATTTATCTAAAGTTGATAACATTAAAGACCTAGGCATATTAATCGATAACAAACTTTTGTTCGACCGTCACATAGACTTTGTGTTTCAGAAATGCCTAAGAATGTTGGGATTTTTATTTCGTGTTTCTTGTGACTTCAAACACACTAAGTTATTGACATCTTTATATTCATCACTTGGCGTAGCTATTTGGATTACGCATCTGTTATCTGCAGACCGTGCTATGATGTTTACATTAATAGAATTGAGCGTGTTCAGGGAATATTCATTAAGCATCTTAACTTCAAACTAAATACTGGTAGAAATTTTTTGCATTATGAAGAATGTCTAAAAATCTATGCTTTACCTTCTTTAAAGAATCGTAGATTAATATCAGAATTTGTTTTTTTATACAAAATTGTCAATAATCTGATTACGTTCAATATGTAAATTATAATGTAAGTTCCCACACTGATCAACTTGCCCCATTTTTATTATCTGCCTCATTATAATACCAACTCTTGCATGAGTTCACCGATGTACCGCTTATGTAATAATTATATCAAGTATTTTCAGTCCATCGAAATGTTTCACCTAAAATATCCAAATGCTATTCCCTGTGCACTTACAAACTTATCTTTAATTAATTGATTATATGTATGTAATTATTTGGGTGTATGTGTATGTGTATATATACCGTGTGCACAACGTCGAGCGATCGATGGATATATGTATAAGTAATGACTGGCCAACTGCAAGTGGGAGGGGCTACATACGTTAAACTCCTACAGGGCGTATTTAATTGTGGTGAACTAAGAAAGCGTTATGGCTGTTTATTAATAAATGATGTATCAAAATAAATATTCCAAATTAATAACTAATTGTTTAACAAACTACAAAATTATTTGTAGTATATTATTTATGGTTAATGTACGAATTTGGATATTTTATCCGACTACACCGTTGCTTTTCGCACTATTAGTCATATGCCGGCTGTCAACGTCCCTACAATAACGGATACTTTTGTTTATGTCTCTTCGGCCATAATACTTTAAATTTAACATTTAAATTTAAATAAAATGATATAATATAGTTGAAAGTATCATAAAATACAATCCGCCGTAAAGTGCAGAGTTTTTGTTTACTGCATAATAATAATTCTTACCGGCGAAGCACCAGATATTTTCATCGCTAAATATTCAATGATAAGTTTCATCATAGCTTCGTGGCTTGAACTTAAAAAATTCTTATTCAAATGAAAACACATAAATAATATAAAATTATGAAACAAAACCGTAACTCCTATTGAAAAAAATTAAAATAAAAAGTATTCTGTAATAGCATAAAATTTCAAAACAATAACGATTCTTGCAAGAATATAAATAAAGTGTTTACCGGTATAAATAAATGGTTTCCTTAAATAAACTACCTATAAAATATTAAATTTAACTAAAATACCTTTATTGGTAATAAATATTAATTATTAAATAAAAGAACATTCTAAAAAGAAAAACTAATTATTTAGTAAATGCTCAAATAAACCACCCTCTTGAGCCGAGCAGTAACCCAATCGGTTATAAAAATTACGACGGACATTTGTTAACATTTCTATACGTACTCTACGTACGGATGACAAGGAGCAACTGCAACTGAATCGCCAGTCGCAAGCTTGTTTTTCGATTCAATACGTGAACACCATGAGCGACTGATAGGAATATTCAATGTGTTAGAGAGAGATTATTTGATTCGTACTTAGATCGTATGTAGAATGTGTTGGATAAAGAAAGGGAACGCCCGTACAGTTAGACAGTAGTACACATTGAATATACTCTCTCAACCCTAACCACATAAACTCGCTATTCGTCTTCGTCTTACTACATTGTGGTAGATCAATCACTCCCGGGCGTTCATACGGTATGTATAAGTTCACTGTGTAGATATTACACGCATTGTGTTATTCGGGATTGTGATTTAGATAATATTCTTTTTTTTTGTATTTTATACTGTGTTATACTATTATTGGGACTATGTCCTGTTGTATAACATTGACTTGTTAAAATAAATAAATAAATAAAAAAAATAAATATATAAATATCTTCATAGCTATCTAATTCTCTATAATTATTTACATTTTTAATTCATCTACGATTATTTGGAGGCATAGAGTGGCTTGTGTTTGTTTTTATTCTTTGATGTTTTATTATTATTATGTTGTTGTATATTGATCATAATTTGAATATTTAAACATTAGAATCCGAAGACGGTTTACTTAGAAATATAGAAAATTAAATATATTCTAAGATCTGGAAAATTAGTGATTCCACAATGTCCATTAAAATATTAATGTCAATAGACTTTCAATGACTTATTATGCTTTATGTAATTTCTTTGTTTGAAATACGATTTACTTAAATATTTTCATTAATTTTAAGATGAAGAGAATCGCAGACTACCGAGCCAAATACAAAGATCTTTTCTACGATCTTCTGCCACAACAAGAAGAAGATGCTTTCATTAATCATAATGTGGTCAACGTATTAACGAATCGTGATCACAAAGGTCGTCGAGTACTCCTTGTTAACCTCGGTGGCAGTTGGAATACGTCGAAAGTTAAACCAGATCAACTTCTTCGCATTTTATACCTTATCCACTTGGCTGCTATGTTAGAAATAGATACCCAAGTCCGGGGCGCTGTCGTCATTATGGATTACAAAGGCCTAGGGTTGAAACAGGTTGGCGCCTTTACACCATCGTTTGCCAAAAAATTGATTTCCTTTATCCAAGACGCGATGCCTTTGCGATTGAAAGAAGTGCACTTTGTGAATAATCCGGGCTTGTTCAGCTTAGTTTGGAAAGTAATTAAACCTTTAGTTAACGAAAAATTAAATAAAAGGGTAAGTTTATTTTACTGACAAACAATTGTTCGTAATTGTTATCTAAAATAAATGATATTCATTTTCAGATTCATTTCCATGGAAGTAAAATGGAATCCCTCCACGAATTCATTCCACCAAGTCACTTACCTAAAGATTACGGTGGTGTTCTTCCAGAAATTAATTACAGTGGTAAAGATTGGTATCCAGCCATTGGACAATATGTAGATCATATAAAGAAATGGAATTCATGTGGCAAAGTGTAATAGTGATATATTAATACCGGTTTTATATCTATAGTTTGATGCGAGGGGATTTATTCAAAGAGAATATTAAAGAAAATCCAACGCAATTAATTAAGTTTGAAAATATTCTTCCTTGACACGTTAATTGGTATAACAGTATCATGGGACTAGCATTACATTAGTTAATATATTAACAGATTCTACGCTGTTGATCATATAGAAATAGATGATGCAAGGCAAGTACACTATCGTGAAAACCACAGGAACCTTCTTAGGCTTGAAAAATTGCATACCTCAGGCAATGTCTAGAAAAGCGCAATATTAAAATAAATAGCGGCAGTTAATGTGTTAAGGTATTGCTTTTTCTTTTTTTTTTAACTTTCTTTATGAATAATCTCCTAAAGTACATACAACATTCCAACTAACGACATGGACTATTTAATACCCTGCACGACATTCTAATAGTTCGCTTATTAAAATTAAAATTTTGACAATTTTACTTTATTAGTTGTAAATTATAATTAAGATGACAATTTAGAATTAAATATATTTTTTTACCGAGCGACGGCACTTATTATTTATGAGACTTATTTTCTGTTGTTAAAACTTGTTTATAATAAATAATTATTAGAACGATCAACTTGTTTACTTGCACCAAGTCCAAGAACTTCCTAGTAATTCTGTCAGAAGGAGCAGATAGCATGGACCTTTCCTGCTGAAGGTTGTATCTTGAAATTTTTCGGCGGTGGTGAACCTTAATATATCCACTCCTTACTCCGTATTTTGGTCGCTACATCATAATGAATCATCAAATTTTCTTTGTCGTGTCTATAACGCATTAAAAGACGACTGCAAATGTCTTTCAAGTTTTCTCATGTGCATCTGTTAACATTCGTGGTATTCATTTTGCAGACAATTTTTTCATGTTCAATTCGGCTGTAATTATATTATACCACATTAGCATGAGAAACCAGTATCTTTAACTACACTTGTCACAAAAAGTATCGCATCATGTAAAAAAGTAAGAATTTTTTTGAATTGTGGAATCAATCTCAACTAAAAATATTGTACTTATTTCGTAAATGGCATACTTTACTTATTTTATCTGACAGTTAATTTTTATCAGATGTTTTTTCTTTGTTAATGTCAAAAAACGTAAAAAGTGGAAAGTGTAAGAAAAGGCGTAGTTCATTAATACTGTTAAAAAGTAAATTTGCTTAGGCATTTGTTAACTGTTTTTTTATTAAACAGATTTTGGACAAAAATGGGTAATTTGACACCAGTACAAGCAGCCCAAAATTGTGGCCTTAAGTGAGGATGTAAGATCGCAGCTATATATAGCCCAACTTATGAATATCAACCAATCGAGCGTATCCAGAATATTAATAAGGTTCAGAGAAACGGGAGTTTACCATAGAAGACCAGTTCCAGAACGTCCAAGATGTACCATCCCTGCAGATGACCGTTTTCTACGTCTACAAGCCATACGGGAACGTCATATTACTGCACGAAAACTGCGCAATGATCTTTCCAGAGTCCGTAATGTCCAAATAAGCATTAATTCTGTTAGAAACAGGTCAAGGGAAGTTGGAATTAGAGCTAGAATGCCTGTTACTGCACCATTGCTAACCAAAGCACACCGTGTGGCACGTTTGAGATTCGCAAGATAACATGTAAATTAGAATGTAAACGACTGGGCTAATATCCTGTTTACAGATGAGTCCAGATTCTCAATTTTCGGGTCAGATAGACGTATTCCTGTTTACAGACGCGAAGGCGAGCGATTTGCACAGTGCAACATAAGATCAGCAAAGAATTTTGGCGGTGGCTCTATTATGGTATGGGGAGGCATTTGTTTAGAAGGTCGCACAGAGTTAGCTGTATTTCGCAGGGGATCTTTGACAGCTGATCGGTAATAAGAGACGTTCTAGAAGAACATGTGGCACCATTTGCTCCTGTTATTGGAATCAATTTTGTTCTAATGCATGATAACGCACGTCCGCACGCTGCAAGAATAACA
Source organism: Melolontha melolontha (assembly GCA_935421215.2). Taxonomy (NCBI): domain Eukaryota; kingdom Metazoa; phylum Arthropoda; class Insecta; order Coleoptera; family Scarabaeidae; genus Melolontha; species Melolontha melolontha. Next base: position 156,582,005 of record OW285237.1, on the reverse strand, counting down.
ACCGATTATCTTCGAGAAGTAGGTATTCAAGCTTTAGCATGGCCAGCAGTAAGCCCAGACTTGAATTCAATAGAGCACGTTTGGGACAACCTAGAACGCCGCATAAGATCTCTTAATATCGCTCCAGACAGCTTAGATGACCTCGAACACGCATTATTAGAAGAATGGGAAACTTTAGATATGGAGTTTGTGAGGAATTTGATAAGAAGCCTTCCACAACGGATGCGAGCTGTTATTAGGGCCAGAGGTGGCAATACTAGATACTAAAAATCGTTTACTTTACTTTAAGACATTTTTTGTTACTTTAAAATTTTCTTGTTTTGGAGAATAATAATTATCTTTGCAATTTCCTCAAAAATTTTCAAATAAAAAAAAACAAACATCTTTTAAACTTAACGAAAAATTATTATCATTTTTTAAAAAAAAGTATATATGTATATCGTGAGAAGCATTTTGTCAAAATCCATTTATTTTGAAATAATGCGATACTTTTTGTGACAAGTGTATTTGTCTAATAGTCACACGTCGATCTTGCAGCACGAGATTACGGACCTTTTTAACAGTTTCTTGGGTAGTGACGGTTGTGGGCGCTCCACCTGCATATTCGCTTGTACACGACTGTTGTTTAAACTCATGACATCACCTTTTAACTATATTATATGATACTGCGGATTTCCCTAATGTATCTACCAAATCTTGATGAATTTGAATTTGGGTTATCTATTTTAAGCATAAGTATTTAATCACCACTCATTGTTCGACACGATCCATTTTGGTACTGATATGTGACTCTCTCGATTTCGGGCGTCTACTGTAAGTACGCTTTAACAGGGTCAGGCTTGCAAGTTTCTAGCGTTCGCCTATACGTAGCGGGTTACAATGCGACGTGAAAATAAATAATTGTTTTGGTTTATAAATAAGTCAGCGGCAGAGCGAAGGGATCAACTTTTATGTATATATATATATATATATATATATATATATATATATATATATATACCGCCTAATTCTGAGTAAACGCAACGATCCGAATGAATGAATATTTCTCCCGCTTCGAATACAATTCCCCTGAATGTTGTAGGCGCGTCAACATCGATTTCATACATATAGCAAGCGCCAATTAAGTTGGCGCGAGGAGGGGGTTTAGCAACAGACTGTTTTGTGATTGGCTTAACATCGATGTCATACATATAGCAAGCGCCATAAGTTGGCGCGAGGAGGGGGTTTAGCAACAGACTGTTTTGTGATTGGCTTAACGCGTTCAGGTGATTTTTATTCGGAGCGGGAGATATATTCGTACATTCAGGCCGTTGCGTTTGCTCAGAATCAGGCGGTATATATATATATATATATATATATATATATATATACATATATATTGTGGTGGGGCATACCCATTTACATGAGAGGCCCTGGAACAAAAATACAGGATAATTATAAAACTTATTATAATAATTTAGAAGATAAGATTTTGTCGGAACTGTATATTTCACATGTCAAATCAATTCCGCGTATTTATTGCTTAAATTAGAATCATGTATTTTATTATTTTCTATAAGTCATTTGCTTTAGTCATTTTCATCAATATTATTGTATTACCAAAGATTGATTGATTGAATATTTTATAGACATATACTTTGGATATAGCTGTACTTATTTGAATTGTTTACGGCGGGAAATATTCCAACTTAGTACAGGTATCTAGCGAAAGATTGTACATTTCAAAGATAGTTTTTTGTATCACTAAATTAAATTTATAATTTTTGTAAAATATCAAAACGATTTGTCGTAGTAAATTACTTAATTTATAAATATTTAATATTAGATTAAAAAGTACAAACAAGAATCACGAATAAGAAGCCTGGATAAAAACACATGCGAGTTAGCGTGGTGGTTGAATGTAATTTTGCACGCGTCGACATATTGTAAAAAAAAGTGTTCCAAGAATTTAGTGAAAAATTATTATTAAAGTATAATTATCATACCCGAAGATATACCCTACGTATCACCAACCTATAAAGCTTCGATTGACGAAAAATCCAAAACCTAACTCCTTCCTACAAGTTTTTAAACGAAAATCCTATCCCGAGGGACGCTACCTGCATAATTCCTTTACCAGAACCTTAATCCCGAGGAAAAGGATCTTGAAAACCTTACGAATATCCAGTATCCACATTCAACGAAACTTGAGTACTTTTTTATATCTATTTCCTATAACATTAAAATTATTTATATTAATTTTTAAACACAATCGTTGATATTATAATTTTTATGCAAAACATTTTATTTACTGATAAGTTTACCTTAATATCGGAAAAATACAGTTCCTTGCGTTTTAATTAAAGTAATTTTAGTAAATTTTGTTGCATTATCTCAATACAAATAATTAACCTAACAATTATAACATTATTTGATCACGTGACTATTTATAGGTTAATGCATCATATATTCATGTTAACACTTACCTTTTTGAATAAGTAATAGGTCTTCAATTAAACCATTTATTTATGCTATTCACTCTCTTGTTTTATTTATTATATTATTCATCCAGAATCATTCGATATATATATATATGATATTTATATTATTAATGATATATATATCAACTTGTTTAATCACACACATTTATTATACTAAGTACCAGACCCGCACTATTGTTGTTAATAAAGTATAATTTCACCACAACGACTAGAGCGAGCTGGCGCCCATATAGATATACATTTAAAAATTATAACAATATTCGAGGTGGTAGAAAAATAAGGGTTAAGTAAACCGATTCTATAATATTTTTAAAATTGCTAATGGAAAATCATTTCGGTGTAATTGGAAAGTAGAATTGCGTAAAATTACATTGGCCTAAAGCATCGATTAACACCGAATACTTTGTGTTTTAATAGTGATGTCGAAAACGTAACTATTCGGTATATTAGTATTCGTTACACAAATGGACCCAAAGTAACTATTACCTATTTGAAAATGTAATCGCTCCTTTCGTATTTGTTTACTTTTATACATATTGCTATGGATTTTTTCTAATATAATATTAAAAATATTGAAATATAAATGTACAATTATGTTGAACTGTAGTGTATATCCGATATGTATTTAAATGTGCGAAAGAAAAAACAATTTTTTCCCGATATCTATTTCGTGTGAAATTGAGGCCAATTCTAGGAGACCAAGATCTGCGATTAAACGAGACAGTTGTGTTTATTGAAATATATATAATTGACTAATTCGGGTTGTTTTTTGATTGTGTCCATAGTTGATGGTATTTCATATTAATTCCCGATATTTTAGAGATTTTTATTCTCGTAATTTGATGATGTTTAAAGATTAAACAACTGTTCTCGTATGTCTCCGAATTGTAAGTAGAATAATTTTTATGTCGACATAAATTTAATAAGCAAATTATATTAATTGTAGTTCTATTGTTTTGGAACAAGTAGGAAATTGTTTTAAATAGTAAGAATATATAATAAAGATTATTATTAGATTTCTATGTTATAAAAAAATATTATAATTGTAAAATTTTGCACGTTTGAAATCAAAGGTATTTTTTCTTGTGTTTGATGATTGCACATGCGTAGATCTTGTTCGTGTATCATATTTGATTATACAGTGTGGTTCTCTGGGGAAAAATTAAAAATAAACTTTATTATTTTTAGATAAGTTTGATCGGAGTTAATTAAGAGGAAGTTTTCATTCACTCAGCTGTCAATATTACAGCGAATACATTTTACTTCAAGTATGTTGTAAATACATAATCTTTATACTTTATAGAGATAGATTTTTTTTTCTTTTCTATTTTTTGTATTAAATATTCAGTTTAAATTTTATCCTGTGTTTTATTTTTGCTATAACGTTAATACTGCTGTTTAATTAAAAATATAAGTAACTCATTAAAAAAATAAGCATAAAAATATCGTGAATTATTCACTGGCGCCAGACTTATTTTAGTTTTAACACGGATTTCCGATTGGAACCCGAGAAGTTAGAAGTCTCATATTTGGAAATCAACCGGCTGCGTAACCTAGTTGGGTGAACGAGTTGTGGATGGTGGCGCAGTGAACCTACAAACCACTATTCATAGCAATATGTATCTACTGGTACAAGATATCATATTCATTGATTATCCATACTCTAGAGCACATACTTCTTAAATATACACATGTCAAACAATCAAAGAATTTTGCAATACAATTTACTTGCGTAATTATGAAAAGCAGACTTACAGAATGTGCAACCAATTTAATTTATTATAAGTAAATAAATTTCAAATAAGCTTATCATGTTTACCAGTTATTATTTTTAAATTAATTACAAATTTGCAAATAAATACAAAACTGTACATAGACTAATACGATACACAATAGGATTTAATACATAATTTGATTTGACAAGATCAGGAGTCTCGGTTAGGAATTTGATTGGAGAAGGTTGGTAATACTCTCTTAATTGTCTATTTTTAGCAAATTTTTTGCCACTCAATTGGTGTGCTTCACCAGAGTAAAGTAACGGTAATTAAGTTGTACCTAACACGACATATTATATAATATCTATACAATAAAAATATACTTACAAATTGAACTAATGTGAGAAAGGATTTTACGAAAGCATGCCTATAATAAGTAAAGTGCCAACAAATACAATGATGTCAAAAGATGAAAAGGTAAAACGTGTTTCTTTATCCATATCAACAGTCAACATCATTTTATTATTTTTCACTTTACCTGTTACATGATGTCGTTTACAAAACATGTGCATATAATATATTAAAGTTTATGTTCTTGTTTACCTATACTTTTTCAATATTTCATCACGCAGCATATACACTATATTACAATGAATATAATATAATACAATTTGATAAAATTTATGCAGTTCGTTTTAATATTCCTGCAAATTTAGTGAAAAACAGCTACACATACCATTACTACTTCTGTGAGACTGCGAGGTAAATAATACCGACTACTGATATAATCAGGCCAATAAGATGAATGCTGGCGCCGCACGTTCAACTCGTACTTACGTAAAATGAATATGTTTATAGATTAAAGTATCCAAGTAACCAAAATAATCAAAGTACCGAAGTAATCAAAATAATCAAAATTACTCAAGGTTTGAGTAACGAATAGTAACGATTACTTAAAAGTATCGAAAATCGACATCTAGTTTTTAACATTTTTCCATAAACATTTTTAAAATTAAAATACATATGGCAACCCGGCACAACATGGTTGCTTTTTGAAATACCAATCTTATATTTACACACAGTGTAAATACAAGAATTTACGCACACTGTAAATATAAGAATTCTGGTCAATTGGTTCTTATGAGAACCATCTGGTATATCGTCAAAGAATGTTTTCTTTTTCTTTTCCATGTATAAACTCAGGATACAGATTTTGTCCAGAACTCTAGTTCATTTAGCGTTACCCAGGGTGCACCACGAGGAGGCGAACTAGACTACACCCCAACTGCTGAATGTTTACTTTTTACGAATACGGTGTTTTGCATTTGGATTTTGCAACGGCAATGGGAACATAGCAATAGAAGAACACGTAGTACGGTATTACAACTAACAATTTGGGCATTTTTTATAATTTTACATGTTAGTATATGTTGAATACCTAGTAGTAGCATTATTTTTTAGTTAAACTTGAGTTAAATTTTTCTAATAAATGCATATATAGAAATTAATAATATATATCGGATTTCTTAATTAGAATAAAGCGCGTATGTAAACATAACATTCCTACTAATTTGTGTGTTTTACCAATTCATAATTCATATTAAAGTGGTTACTGATAACTAGAGAACGGACACGCTTACCACCCAGTGCAGTACTGGCGAAAGGCTGTATTTCTAAAATATTTAATTTTATTTATATAATTGGAAAACGAACGGGTGGTGATCTATAAAATTACGAAATACATGTTTATTTGTTGAAAAGTTGTATTTATAAAGTTTTTAATTTTATTTATATAATTGGAAGACATACGGGTGGTGATCTATCTGTCTAAAATTACGAAATACATATTTATTAATTAATTTTATTTATATAATTGGAAAACAAACGGGTGGTGATCTATAAACTTACGAAATACATATGTATTTGTTGAAAAGTTGTATTTTTAAAGTTTTTAATTTTATTTCTATAATTGGAATATTTTTATTTGTTCATTTTGTCGTTCAAGTTGAGTAAAGGACTATTAATATTGACTAGCAATAGTTTCTCAAGGTTTTCTTCTGTCAATTTTGTTCTCTTTGAATTAAGTACATCCTTATAAATAGAAAACGTCCTTTCTACATCACAACTGGTTATAGGTGCATACTGGAAATATTCTTTTATTTCTTCATATTTAGCCGTTAGATTTTGTGGAATTGTCTCCATACATAATTGCTGCAATGTAATTAAATCTGGATTTCTATTAAGAATTGCTTCAAACTTTGCCGAAGGCCACATCCGAAGTCACTTGGTATACTTTTCAAATTATTAACAGCCACATCTAATGTGGTTAATCCGTCATTTAATTTGAGATTTCGATTTTCAAAATTATTGATTAGTTTTGGCAATTTTCCAAAGTGTTCGTGAAGAAAGTACAACTGGTTTTTTAAATTTGGGACTTGTGTGAGCTCCTTGCACTCACCAATACTTCTAGCATCCTCCTTTAGCAGTGTTACGAAATGTTTTAGACTATCGAAATTCTCAGCATAATAACTAGTAGCTTCCAGCCATGTTCCCCATCTAGTTATTACTAGAGTGGGAGGCAGTGACAGAGATGGAAATTTTTCCCTGAAAAGAGCTACTCTCAATGGTGCTTTTCTGAAAACTTTTTTAAAAGCTGATACAAGTCTATCAACTTTCGGAAAAGTGTCTCTGATATATTCACAGATTCTGTGGACAGCATGTGCTACACAAGTAATATGCAGCATATTAGGATATGTTTTCTTCAATAGTCTGCCTGTTTTTAACATATACGCAGCACTATCACTGACAAATAAAAGTATTTTTTCTTTGTACGTGGCGTCCGAATGAAGCATTTTTTTGCTTATTCTCCTTAATGGTTTCAGCAACTGTTTCCGCATCAACTCTATTTATAACACTTGTTGCTATTACATATGAGTTATAGGGAATAGTTGGATGTAGTACAGCAGCTACAACATTTACCACACAGCGTCCTAACATATCCACCGTTTCGTCGGCGCTTATCCATATGTATTGATTTAAAAGATGGCTTCTAATGCGTTCTACTGTTCTCGTATAGCACCTAGGAACATAATATTTGCGTAAAGTTGATTCATCAGGAACATTTCGACCAGTATATTTTTTCAGAAATACTTTTAAAGTGGGATTGCTAAGTTTATTCAATGGAATATTAGCCGCCATAAAAGTTTTACAGAGTTCAGATGTGTTTGCGATCCTAAGTGACGAATTTTTGACGATATTTTACGGATTTTGTAATAAATTTCGGAATCACTGACAATGGACGTACAATCAGTATGACCGTCAATCCAACTCGCCATTGTTTTACAATGCCGTTCTCGACATTCTTCCATATCATGTCTGAAAAAGTAACTTAAACAATGCTCTAGATCTAAATAAATGAAAACTAAAAATGTGTGCGTAAGTTATTGAAACTGAACGAAATTCAATGCACACTCTTATGTCGAAATAATTGGTAGAAATAGATTCAATCAAACGATATTAAACAGGATCTATCACAAAAAATACGATGTAATTAACAGTTAAAACTATGTAAACAAGAAACTTACTCACAGCAATTTATTTATCTTACGAAATATAAACTAATAAATAAAATACATTATAAAAACCCCGCTTCTATCTACGCTCATGAAAACACTTTAAAAAACACTATATTCTCCGAATACAATAGCTGGCTTTTCCATTGTTATCGCGGCGAGACCAGGTGTCCGAGTAAGTCAAACAAATACTTCATTGAATTACGCCGGATGTACTGAGCGACGTTATACACAATTCCAATTGCCGATTGGGTTTTATGGAAATTGCGTCCATTCTCTACTGATAACTGCTACATTACTTGTCTAATCCGGTTTTTCCCAATTGACACATCTTCTGGAGCTTAACGAAAGAACATACGACTTGTTCGAATTAGGTTTGTCAACTCAAAATTAGTCATAGCATCGCTCTACTTGATGCTTATCCGAATTTTTCTAGCCACGGTGTACAATAATCTCATTATAGAATAATTAGAAATAACATAAGTAACTTTTAAAAAAAATCCTATCTACCCTTTCTAGGATATTAAGAAAAGTAAATTGAACACACAAAGAAAGCAACAAGAACATTAGGTTTGTTCCAACTCGCTAGAAAAACCGCACAATGACGATACCGGACATGTGCACTGCAGAAAATTGATTTTGATTTCATTTTTGACCGTTCATAGAACAGAACAAAGTTGATTATTACAATTATCGCTGGTGGTAATACTACAAAATAGATTGATTGCCCCTGTTGAGGATACATTTAAGTATCCTTTTGTAATATTTGAATTTCAATCATTTTTTATTGTTAAATATAGGTAAAATTAGGTTATAGAATTCAAACATAAAGGTTTCCTATTTTATAAATATTTAACGTTCATTTCCGAATTGAGGCCACTGTATAATATATTTTATTAGCATGTACAAGTTGAAAATCTTTCTTTAATTTCTAAAATCCTTTACATTTTGAAATATATTTATTACCTGGGATAACTAATAACCTTTTTCTAAATGTATTTATTGCTTTATACATCGGGCTGTTTATTTATTGCCTAGGGTTATCAGTGAACGATATCAATAGACCTTTAATATACCTTCCATTGATTATAATTAGATATGTATAATAACAAAATAATTTGAAACATACATGAGTGGGTAAAAACTACACCAATTTGTATAATACAAAAGTATTTTTAATAATATAAAATATTATTAAAAATGGGGTGTGAAGAACACAATACAAGTTATATATTTGTGAATGTATCTCCTCTCCAGAGACGCAGATACGTATTTCACCTTTCTACAGGATCGTCGGTACGCCCCTGCTGGAGAAGAGATACATTCAACCAAACATAACTACCTTGCTATCAACCAGAAATTATTAAGACATATCGTGAAAGAATATTCAGCGCTGTCTACATAATAACTGCCGAACTAAGCAACGTGTTTCTATAGACGGTAACAACCATATCTATAAAAAACTGTATTATCGTGTCTTCACTACTTGTCGGGCGAACCGAATGCGTATATAACAAAATAATTTGAAACATACATGAGTGGGTAAAAACCACACCAATTTGTATAATACAAAAGTATTTTTAATAATATAAAATATTATTAAAAATGGGGTGTGAAGAACACAATACAAGTTATATATTTGTGAATGTATCTCCTCTCCAGAGACGCAGATACGTATTTCACCTTACTACAGGATCGTCGGTACGCCCCTGCTTACTTTTGTATTATATGTATAATAGGCTCACAATTCCTAAATATGTATGTACCATAAAGTTCATTAGTGAACAAAGGCCTTACTTTGGATATTACATATATATTATATATATTACATGTATTATATAATATTATATAATCGTAATATTATATAATTGTTAACATCTCCTTTCTTAGATATGTATAATAAATTTTATTACTCTAACAAAGGACAAGCTGGAAAAGCATTCTCAGGTTTATGACACCTACTAATACTTAATTAGTAATGACATTTTGTTATTTATTAGATAAGATTAGATGTTTAAGACAGTATCGTAAGCCTTGGTTATTATTGCTTGTAGGCATAATTTTCAGGAACTAAATAACACACAAAATTTACCGTTATTACGTCAAATAATATACTATTCTACCAATGCGCTTTTAATATGTAATAGTTAGGGGTAGTGGTATATTTTTACCTACTTGTAAAATAGAACAGAATAGATCAGCGTCACTCAAAGTCTCATACCAGCAACAGGAGACTCAACTCATAAGTACAAACTCAACGTCAGTATAAATCACACAGTTTCATTCAGAGTCTCATAACAGCAACAAGAGGCTCAATAATATGAACTCAAACACAGTATCAACTTCAGTATAAGACCGACAGCCTTCTTCATAACATTCATATCAAACAATCATATTTTAACGAGACACACCAGTCTTAACAGCAGTTTTATGTTAGTATAAGTTGCTGTGTATCCAAAATAAATGCATATAGTGTAAATAAATATATTTAGATGAAAGTATATTTATTCATTTAACAAACAGTCACCGAAGATTTAAAAAGTAAAGTTTATACAGCCTTACAACCTGTGCACTGTAAACCAACGTCGGGGTCGTGATTCTAGTAACTGATGTCAGAAACCGGATACAACCATATCATTGGTACATCACCCCGAACTATACAACCTCCATCTCCTCTTTTGCAATTTTTAACTGAAGTGCAATTAACCTTTGCCTTTCATCTTCCTACGCATCATATTTCCTATTTAGAACGTCATTTTTTGATATCTATTTCAGAAGGACGAGCGATTTTCTTGCATGCAGCGAACTTGGGGTCCAAGTATCCCTCTTTTTTTTTTAGTGGAATTAACTAATAAACAAATACTATAAACGAGCGTAATGAAAAAAATTGTCATACCTACTTGGTAATGCAATATCCTCTATATCCTTTATACTGCTACTGCCTGTAACTACAAAACTTTTAAAATTATCAATCGTAAGATCCCTGTGAACTTATTAGATACTTCAGATACATTCTGCATTTCCGAATCTAAGTTGATTTTAGGGGTTTCCTCTAGTAATAAATCATAGCCTTCAATTTCTTTACGAACGGAAGGCAAAGATATTGCAAAGTAATTTTTTATTAGAATTAAAAGCAAGGACTGTATTGTGCAGAACGTACTTGGTAATACAACAGCATCAATAGCCTGTTGCGATGAAGAAGCTACAAATAAATTTTTGTTAAAATAAACGCAGTGGAATGTAAAGTGTTGTGCGCAACGTACCTGGCAAGACAACAGCATCAATTGCTTGTTGCAGTAGAAGAAACTACAAAGTAAACTTTTGTTAAAGTTAACGGAAAGGAATGCAAAGTATTGGTAACAACGTACCTGACAAGACAATAGTATCAATTATCGATTGTTGGGGTGAAGGAACTACAAAGTAAATTTTTGTTAAAACTAACAGCAAGGAAATATATTGAACTTACTGCAAATGAGAACTAATGAATATTAAATCTCACTTTACATGGAAATCTCGCCTAATGTGTTGCGCTAATTTCTACATTTCCACAAACTAAGTTTGTACCAGTATGCAGAACGCTACACGGCGCCACGCCACCTTCTTGGTTGTTAGGATCTTGAAAAATTTGTGAAAAGTACTTTATTTTTCACTTGAATACTATTTGTTCATTTCACCTTGAATACCGTTGCCATAATCACGGTCATAACGCCCGTGGGCGTAAGAACCGAGCATTATGGCCCATAACGCCTGGTGATTTATTTACAGTTTTTAATGTTGTGTGAGCATAAATAAGGCCCGAGAAGAAAGGATATACATTTTACAGAACTAATAATCTTAGTGTTTAGCAAAGTCTAAAGAAAGAAGCAAAACTTTAGTATTCTATTAAGAGTATCTAAACACTGACAACTTGAAAAAATAAAAGTGTCAACAACTGTCATTTAAAATACGTAAAACATAGTAGTTGTTTATTTTCAATAATTTCTGAATAAAGAATCAAATTCTTAACGTTATTTAGCAAAATAAAAAATACAGTTTTCGAAATGTCCTTCGAAATGAACTGTCAACGATATGACAGTTGATAGATATCTCGGAACTTTTCCAATGTCATTTAAATTTTCCGCTTAAGAAATTTATTCTTCGCGAAAAATAAAATCTTGTACGTACACTAGCGTTATGGCAATTATATTGCCCTCGGTCAAGATTCATCCCTTGGGCTGAATTATCGTCTGTTATATGCTATGTAATTAAACAACCGTTCATTTCAATAACATGTTTATTCAAAGGTATTTTTAATAATATAAAATATTACTAAAAATCTGGTGTGAAGAACACAGGGCGAGGTGGTTCTTTTCTGTGAATGTGTCTGGAAATATCCTTTCTCCAGCAGGGGCGTACCGATGAGCTTGTAGAAAAGCGAAATACGTATCTACGTCTCTGGGGATAGGATATATTCGGACACGTTCACACAAAATATTAATAGTGAACCTGCATTTGTGTTCTTCACACCAGATTTTTAGTAATATTTTATATTATTAAAAATACCTTTGTATTATACAAAACTGGTGGGGTTTACCTACTCATGTATGTTTCAATTATTCTGATACATTACACATGCGGTTAAGCCGTAGTATGAGTGAAGGCACAAACAAAATGCAGTTTTCTAGAGAGATTGGCTGTGCTAACCTTTGGAAGGGCGTCGTTACTTCACATTAATTATGTGAACGGTATGCGAGGTACTTCGTCTGTCTGACAACAGGTAGCGCCGAATTTACTTCTGCGCTCGGTCTGGATAATTACGGTGATAGGGCGAGGTGGTTCTTTTCTGTGAATGTGTCTGGAAATATCCTTTCTCCGTAGAAAAGCGAAATACGTATCTACGTCTCTGGGGATAGGATATATTCGGACACGTTCACAGAAAATATTAATAGTGAACCTGCATTTGTGTTCTTCACACCAGATTTTTAGTAATATTTTATATTATTAAAAATATCTTTGTATTATACAAAACTGGTGGGGTTTACCTACTCATGTATGTTTCAATTATTCTGAAACATATTTATTACTGCTACTACCAACATACATGAGATATAACTATCTCATAGTTACCAACCCTACATCCCTTTTCCTTAAAGATTCAGTCTCTGAGGTGGCCTAACTAATCTACCTAAAGATGTCATTTTTCCATATGACCCCACTGTCTCCTCAGAGTCTGCATCATCACTAACCTCGTGTGCATACTTTCCATCGTCCACACTATCATCTAATTCTACATAATATTTTCTATTCTCATATTCCCTTTCTTTTCAAGAAGGTGAAAATGAAGAACGGTTCTCTTAATTTTGATTTGAGTTCATGAATTTTCTGTTTCTTGTAAAAACTTTCTCGTTATTCATTTTTACCCTGTATGTTCTATCCCGCATCTTTCCTATTACAATTGCAGGCAACCACAAACCTTTCGGTGCCAGTTGCGCTGTTGCATGAGTTCCTATCTGAAGAGGTTCCAACTCTTTTACATTTCTATTATAATACATTTCACAAGCTTTTGCTTATAATCTAAGGATGTTTTAAAATATGTTAAATTTATTTGTTGAGGTTTGAAACTACAATTTTGTAATGGCAATATTGTTCTGAGTTTGCGTGACATTAAAATTTCAGCTGGAGAGTAATTTTTGTCAATTTTCATATTTCTATACAAAAGTAAAGCCTAATGAATATCTTTGTTATCCTCTAGGGTTTTTCTAAAGAGACTCTTTGCCGTCTGAACATTTCTCTTAGCCATCCTATTAGACTGAGAATAAGTTGGCGAACTGAGAATGTGATCAAACACCCATTCTCTCGAAAATGCTTTAAATTGCCTAGAAGTGAATTGAGGACCCCCATCTGATATCAACGTAAGTGGTATACCATGTCGCGCAAAGATAGTTTTTAAACATTCTATCACGTGCAAGCTAGATGTGTCTTGCCCTAAAATTTCGATTTCTACATATTTAGAGTAGTAGTCTATGACTAAAAGATATTTTATACTTTTAAGTTCAAAAAGATCACATCCTAACTTATTCCATGGTAATTTTGGGATGCTGTGACTTATCAATGGCTCTGACTGCTGTGAATTTGAGTATTTTGTGCAAATACCACAGTTCAGAACTGTTTGTTTAATATCATTCGTCATGTTAATCCAAAAGAGTGATTCTGTGGCTAGTGAAAGACATTTATTAATACCCATGTGATTATAATGAATCTTAGAAATCATCTCTTTCAGCAGAGTTTTGGGAACTAAAAGTGCCTTATTTTTAAAAATCAAGTCATCAATGACTGTTATTCACTCTTGTATTAATTGTATTTTTTAATGTTATTAGACAAGTGTTTAATATTTTTAGGCCACCCACCTAATATGATTTCCTTTAGGACTTGTAATTCCCTCTCTGCATTTGTGTGTTCTTGAAATTCTTTCCATTTGTTTTTTGTAATATTTATTTCTGAAATTATCATGCATACTTGACTGGAAATTTCACTGTCAAAACTAATGGTATTTTTTTCACTTAAATGAGCGCGTGATAGAACATCCGCAATTATTAACTCTTTACCACGTTTGTATATGACGTCTATGTCATATTTTTGTATTTGTGGCAACATTCTTTGTAAGCGTGCTGGGCATTTATTTAAAGGTTTCTTGAAGATATTTATTAAAGGCAAATGGTCTGTTTCAACAACTACCCTCTTACCAAAAATAAACTGGTGAAACTTCATTAGTCCAACCACAATGGCCAAAAGCTCTTTTTCTATCTGCGCATATCTACATTGCGTTTCTGTAAATGCCATTGAAGCATATGCACATGGTAAATTATTTTGTAATATAATTGCACCGCAACCTGACTTGGACGCATTCACTGACACCATTGTTTTTGAATTTACGTCATAAAATTGCAAAACTGGTTTATTTGTTAAAATATTTTTAATATTATGAAAAGCTGCTTGATGCGTCTCATGCCATTCAAATTCAACGTCTTTTTTGAGAAGTTCTCGCAAAGCTAAAGTTTTGTGTGAAAATTTATCAATGAATTTACTTACGTATGTTAATAAACCAAGTAGTCTCTGTACGTCCTCTTTACTTGCAGGTCGTGGCATTTCTGTAATGGCTTTTATTTTTGAATCATCTGGACCAATTCCACCTGCTGAAATTATATGACCTATGTATTTGACTTGTGATTGGCCAAATTTACATTTCTGCAAGTTGAACTTAACATTATGTTTTCTTGCTAGGTCTAATACCTTTAAAAGTCTTTCGCCATGCTCCGTTTTAGACGTGCCCCAAACAATTAAATCGTCTATATAAGTGTCTGCCCCTTCCATATCAAATATTTCTCGAAATCTCGCCTGAAAAACTTCAGGTGCAGACCTTATTCCATACGGAAGTCTAAGAAATTTATATCTTCCATATGGAGTGCTAAAAGTGCATAATTGTGAGCTAGTCTCATCAAGAGGTATTTGGTAAAAACCCTGTGTAGCATCAAGGGTAGTAAAAAATTTTGCATTTGCTAATTTACTTGTTATTTGATCAAGTGTTGGAATTTTACTGTATTCTCTCTTTATTGCTATATTTAGATCACGGGGATCCAAGCAAATACGTAACTTATTATCAGGCTTTTTAACCAGGACAAGCGCATTCACCCAGTCCGAGGCACCTCTTACTTTCTCAATAATTTTTAATTTTTCGAGTTCATCTAAAGTTTCCTTACGGGCACCCAGGAGAGGCAAAGCTACCTTCCTAGTCGGATGCACTACCGGTTTGACACTCTCATCTATTTCAATGTGATATGGTACCCCTAAACATCCTATACCAGAGAATAAGTTTTTGTAATTTTTAATTAAATAAGAGTATTCCTGAGCATTGGATTCGACACTGTCAATTTTCATTACTAAATTTAAGTTTATGCTCGACTCAAGCCCTAAAATTGCTTCTGTATTTGAATTTACAATATAAAAATTCAATTTATGTGAATGGTTATTTCTTTACATTGTTTGATAGAACTACCTAGAACATTTAATTTATCCCCTGTATAAGAATGTAACCTCGTATCTGATCTGCAAAGAGCATCTTCAGAAAGCCCCATGGATTTGAACACTTTAAATGGTAGAATATTAGCCATAGCCCCTGTATCAATTTTTAATTTAACTGTCCTATTGTTAATTTGCAGGTAGGTCCACCACTGATTATTATTATCAGTATCAGTTTTATTAATTACTTTTTCAGTTTACACTACCTACATAAAGAAAATTATTGTCTAAATTGCTTTCTGTAATAGAATTTACAGTTTCTTTAACTTCACTAACTCAATTCGTCTTATAATTAGTCACAGTCTTTTTCTTTTTAAAACATACAATAGCAAAGTGATTTGGAAATTTACAGAAAGTACAAGTTTTACCAAAAGCTGGACATTTGTTTATAAAATGTTCTTTCTTACCACACTTATTACAATTCTTTACCACATTTGTTAAATTTTGTGCTTTTTTCTCATATACTGTATCAATTCCTGTTTTAGATGTACTTCCTTGCCCCATTACTTGACTTCGTACTCTTGCAGACTCCATAACCAGGCATAACTCGACTGCTTTTTCCAAAGTTAACGTATCATCACCTTTCACGAATAGTTTCACTTCTTATTCCACATGTTATCATAGTGACAATTAAACTATCCTGGAGCGTGTCCAACTTGCATCTACTAGCTTTCTTCTTTAATTCCACTATGAAATCTTCTGTATTTTGTCCTTCCTCTTGTCTATACGTAAAAAATTTGTGTCTTTCATAGAAGATATTTTTTTTTCCTATGAAGTGTTCTTCAAACTTCAGTATTAGTGGTTGTAATTTGTTTTTTCCTCCTCTGTGAGTTTAAACGTTGTGTATATTTTAAATCCATCATTTCCAATATAATGTAGGAGCTATGCACATTGCGTTTTTTCATCTTTTTTGTATACTTCTGAAGCAACAAAATAATTCTCAAAACGAGCTCTCCATAATTTCCAATTCTCCGACATATTGCCTCGCATACACAGCGTCATAACACCTCGATTATCGCCTATTGTAATTGTAATTACTAAATATTATTTAGCCTGAAATTGACTGCGCCATGTTATATGCTATGTAATTAAACAACCGTTCATTTCAATAACATGTTTATTACTGCTACTACCAACATACATGGTTTATAACTATCTCATAGTTACCAACCCTACATCGTCGACCTCAGAGAAATATAATACCCATAACTCCCTTGGTGCATAAATAACTATTTCACGAATTTTTCATTATCCTAACAGCAAGGAGTTCAAAGTATTGTTTATAACTTACCTGGTATAACAGTGGCTTCTGATGCGTGCTTGCGGTAAGTCGTTACAATCGTATGTTGGTCGTAACCCGCATATTGCCTGTTTCAAAACTGTCAACAATTTCTCCTCCCAATCTTTATACACGACATCAAATTTGCAGCCACCGCCAGTAACATAAAACCCACATTTTTCTTCGACAACATTCTTTTTTAGAGCTTTTTTTATCGACTCATACTTTGCCTTTAAATTTGTGGAGTCCTATTGCACCAATGTGGAATTCCTAGCATTAAAGGGCAAGGCCACTGTCTCCCATGCTTATTTTTTTTCCTTCCACATGAAAGCATCGGAAATTTTACTTTCAATAATATCTTCATGTTGGAGCACGAGGTCTACTAGCAATCTGGTTTCTTCTTCTTCGTTGGAATAATTAGGATGGCGCCCGCATTTGAATTTTTTTCAGACATATCGATCACAAAATAAATACAACGAGGTAACAACACACAACCAAATAATAAGAAACTTAACCGAATAACAATATCAAACTTATAAAATAATACTGACCATAAATGTGTACCTAACCTCAACAAAATTGCGCAGATGTAGCCAATTTCAAAATAACAGTCTATCTCTTTATAACTATTGTATGTGCGTTGGCTTTATGGATATTAAAGCTGCGTCATCAGCGAAAGTTGCAATAGTTGTGTTTTGTGTTATAAATTAATAATACATTTATAACACAAAACACAGTATGACAAATTTTTTTTCGCGACGAGTAATGTATGTACGTCGAATACATTGTTTTCAAAAGAAATAAAATTATCAATGGGGCATGTGCTCTTACTTAACCTTCGACATTATCTTACAATAGCCAATATTAAATCAAAAGTCAATGTATAACAATGGAGTAGGGTACAGTTAATACATATAATGACATTCACTATTGTGGGAATGCAAGTGATTGTGAGATTAATTTTCTTCAATACAATGTAAGTTATGCTTCTTTATAAGGACAATACGATTCAAGCCAAATAGTGAGAATGCTCTGCCTTTACAAATAAAATTAATACTTCTTATATATTGGAAACACGGTTTAGCATAAGCAGGTACAATAATAATTAGATATACTTAATACAAATTACAATAAAAGAACACTTGGGAAGTTTCACTGTTTTATTTTAGTTGTTAGAGCTTATAATTATATCCTTTTACTGAATGAATTTAAATACTTGCCTTTGAAAGACTGTGTTTCAAGTTATTCTTTACCTATAAGTAAATTTATTAATTCTTACATTAATGAAATGTTGGGACAAATATAGCAGGTTTTTATATGATTATTTTTCGACTAAATAATAAAAAAAAATGTCAATATTATTAAGACCGACACGCCCAAAGACGCTAAAAACAGGAGTAGCAATTTAACAATAAATCGGCCCAAGCGGAAAAGAAAACAAGTGAAAATACCTCTAGAAACTCAGTAATATTATCGAAGAAATAAACATATATTTCACTTAGTTTTCAAAATTCAATTTATTGTTGAGTAAAATAACTGTAACGATATTAAAGTAAGTCTCTTAAATCTTGCTAGTAATAATGTAACTCATGGAAACTATAAAAATTTTGTGAATTACTAAAATATATAATTTCGTGTCACCCAACTATAACGTCTTTTTTTAAAGTTTGGTCCCTTCAAAGTTTTACGTCAATTTATACTTGAACCATTTCGAAGAATTTGTTTAATTCGCCATATAAGTAACTAATAATACCAAATTACGTTTTATGTGTGATGCAATATTTGTTATTGTTTATTCTTAAATGTTAATTTAACTCTTTTCTTTTCAATTGCATTATAATTAGCGCCCAAATTAATAAATAAAATTATCTAGCAGCCTGAATGATCTGTTTAGTTTCCGAAAAATGTTTGTGAATTAGAATATTCATTTTTGTCGATCCCAATGTCATACACCGACGAATCCGTAGCTGGACATAATTATATTAATTACTAGTAATTAATTATGTTAATTAATTACTGTTAATTGATTATATTAATTATACTAATTAATATATTTTTTTAATATTATTAGGAATGTTTTCATTTTATACAAATGGTGAGGTTTTACCCGCTCCAGTACATTTCAAATTGCTTTCATTATGTACGCTGTCAGAGCTGTTCGACTTATAGTGGCGATAGGTTAATACAGTTTTCTGTCTGTTACGGCTGTGTTCGTCCGATAGAATCAACTCTAACACTTGTCATGAGAATAGCGCTGGTTAGTTTGACGTTTAACGTTAGTCAATGAGCGGCGCTGAGTTTTCTTCCATGCTGTTTTTTATGACTTGACTGTATGCGGTAAGGGAGTTATTATTATAAAATATGTCTATTCTAGCGTCATGCATTGGCGAGTCTACAGCAGAACAAAGCACGTGTCTGCATGTCCGGATAGTAAAATGTGTTTTGTTTTAATTCGTACTCAAAGATAATTTTGGATTTGTGAAAATGTGAACTAGCCACACTATATTTACACTGTCACAACTGCCAAAACGTATTTAAGTTATATAATTGTCAAAATGCATTTGAGTCGTCATTTGTGTTTTGGCTGCAAGGTTCATAGTTTTGCTTCCAGTGAATATGGTTTTAACCCGAAAAACAACCCGAAAAAAACAAAAAACTTTTATGGTCGAGGCATATTTTCGCAACGGCCATCAAGTGGAAGATGAATGGCAACACTCTAGTCACGATTGTTACAATGAACTTCAGCAGCAGTATCCTAATCTCGCCTTGCCATTTGATGATTTCCGTCAAAATTTGCGTTGTTGTGTTGAACTGTTTAGTGAGACTTGCTCCATTTTACGTAAAGAAGGATGTGGACGACCTAAAAAGACAACCGTGGAGGCAATCGAACATGTAGCAGATTATCGATGAAGCGCCCCGAACATCTGTACCTCAGCTAGCATAGCAAGTTGAATTAGCTCCCAGTGCTTGTCAGAAAAAGAGAAGAACGATTTGTAATTGTATTCCTAGCGTATGTTAGCCGTCCAATAATTACATGAAACTGGTTATCCGTAACGTATCACATACTGCCGATGGTTTCTAAACGCTGTTAACAATGATTCTTGGAAACGACTTTTTTACGGATGAGATGTGGTGTCATTTAGAAGGCTACATTCATTCACAAAACATGGGAATGTGGAGTACCGATAAACCCAATTTCATCGAAGAGGTTTCACTTTCATCCACAAAAGGTAGGCGTGTGGGCAGCAGTTTCAATGCGTAGAATAGTTGGACCATACTTTTTTGAAGGTAAAAATTAAATAATGTTCTGATAATAAACATTAATAATGAATTTTGTAGGTACTTTGAATGCGGAATGATATCGAGAAGAGATTTTAAGGCGATTTTTTTTATGAAATTCACGACGATTACAATTTGGGTATTTTCAACGGAGCCACAGCCCACACATCACATGAAACCTTAAACTTGATAAGGGAGTTTTTGGACAATCGTATTATTATTCGCAATGCTCCCATTCCATATACATCGAGATCCTCTGATCTTACTCTATGCGACTTCTTTTTGTGGCCGTATATAAAGAACTCCATTTTTCGACAGCCAATACACGACCTGGTTTAACTACGCCACAGAATATCGGAAAAAATAAATAAAATCAACATAGAGCGGACTCGAGCGATTGATGATTCATAGCCCATAGGCGTCTGCCTTATATTCACAATAGGTTTGTTTCCGTAAGCGATCGGTGAGTTTCGAACAATTTGCTATGTGTGGGCACTTACATAAGTGGCACATACCTACATATGCAGTTACATAATATGTATCTGTCAATGCACAACGGAGCGAACGTAATAAACGGTTTGGCAACCGGCAGCAACTACTGCCAAAACAAAAGTAATGCTGACAAGCGAATTGCGTATCTAATTTTGAATAAAAATAATTTACAAAAAACAAAACTCAAAACTGTATTTTCTGTGAAACATTGAAAGTGTAAAACATTACTATGAACAACTAAAATTTGTTCAAGGTGTTCCTGTGTTAAATTAGTCCTTTTAGATGTTAAGGCGCCTTCAAAAATAGAAAATGTCCGTTCCACATCACAACTGGTGATGGATGCGTTATTAAAATGTTGCAAAAGTGCATGAATAGATTTTTCAATAGGCTCTGTACAGAATTGATATAATATATTCAAATCTGGATATCTGCTAAATATGGCATCAACTTTTTGTCTCAGTTTTGAGAAATATTTTTCTAAATGATGAAACTAACTTATCAACATTTGGAAAATAAAATGTTGCAAAAGTGCATGAATAGATTTTTTCCACGGTCGGGAGTAGAAAACAGTTTCTATGACATCAAAATTAAAACAGAAGTAGTCGATTATTCCTAAGGGAGTATAATGCTCCGGGAGTTTACATTATGGAGAACGTTTGTGATTCATGCAAAAAAAAGATAACATTGAAATTATTTATTGACATTTAAATTAAATGTTGCATTTGTACAATTTTCAAAATTAATATTAGAAGGAATATTGCTTTCGCTTACATTTACAGTTTTTGTGATTGCCCTAGTAGTGGTACCTACTAAAACCTGATTAGCAATTTTGGTCTTATTTTCAATGGAGTTCTCGACATAACCCTCAGCGACTGTCGTTGATTTCCAACCAGCATGACGCTTTATTGTCGTGATATCCACACCAGCATCTGCCAGTAATGTCGCTGAAGATCTTCGTAAGCAGTGACCAGTATAACATGCAGCATCAGGTAATTTTAAATACGAAGCTACTACACTCGGAATTTTTCCCATGGTATTCTTGCCAACTGGCTGCGAACTACATTTTCCTGCTTTGTAGTACAAAAAAAGGCGCTTATGCTTGACGTGGGGAGGTTCGTGGAATCTTTGTCTTAGTGTTTGGAATTTTTAAAAACAAGGAAGAGCCTACATCCTCAATATCATCTACAGTTAAATTGACTAGTTCATCAGTTCGACAAGCTCCGGCAATCCCCAGAATTAATCCAACCTATAAAAAATCAAAATACTTAATAATTGAAATACCTTACAACAAAAGTAATCTTACCTTAATCATTAAGAATTCTTTGTCATCTGCACTTGATAGAAAACGGTCGATTTCACCCTTTCTCAATATTTTCGATTTTTTCGCTTGATATCCGTCACCGGTTCTTTTCAAAAATGCGATCAGCTTGGGGAATTTGCTTATATCTATGTTGTCGTAAATTATCAAGAATGACTTAACCATAGAATATTGCGCCCATAATGTGGAAGACTTGTAATTCGTTGCATTTTCACTGAAGTATGCCAACAAAACATTCTCGCTGTATACTTGAACATTTTTCTCAGCGCACCACTTTTTGAACCGATTGTAGGCTATATCGTATAAAGATCTTGACTTCGTAGGCAGCAAATTGCTTATTGCAATATATGCAGCCTCCACAATCTCTTCCGACTCACAATTGTTCATTGTGCACTAAACAAACTTTAAACTAAACCAAACTAGCACCTTAATTTGACAATTCTTTTTGTTTGTTTATTTTGTAGTTATGACAATAACTCAACGACTACTAAATAAATGCCCAAATCCGAATACAATAATTCTGGTGCTACTTACTTCATAATGACAAAATATGTGTTTTTAAGTTAATGAGACCGTGGAAAAAATAGTATATACCATTCGGGAGAGATGCTATTTTGTTCTCGGTGCATTCAAATTGCACCTCTGCCAAAATAACGCATTTCTCTCCCTTATAGTATAATATACTATTTCAATAGGCTCTGTACTGAATTGATATAATATATTCAAATCTGGATATCTGCTAAATATGGCATCAACTTTTTGTCTCAGTTTTGAGAAATATTTTTCTAAATGATGAAACTAACTTATCAACATTTGGAAAATAACCCCTGATGTATTCACATACTCTGTGTATAAAGTGCAAAAATAATAGCATCTTGTCTTTATAGTTGTTATCCGATAACAGAATATTATGAATACATTGATATTACTTCTGCAGGTGTTTCACTATTTACGACTGGCAATATTTTAGTTGCAATTAAGTATGGTTGGTATGAAGTTGTCGTATGAAGAATTTCAACAACTATATTTAACACAAATCGTCCCATTACACCCGTTGTTTCGTCTGCATTTACCCAAAGATTATGACGAGATAGGTTGGTTTGTATTTATTCAATGGTTCTCAAATAACATTTTGGTAAATGTAAAGTAGATTGATCTGGTATATGAAGATCTGTATATTTTGTAAGAAACCTCTTGAGGACTGGATTGCTAAGCTTTTTGAATGGGATATTGGCAGCCATGAAAGCTTCACACAGTTCTTTGTTAAAAGTGTCGGCTGCAGATGGACATATTGCTGTGTATTGTGGAAATATATTGAAGATAATCCACAATGCACCACTATGAGTCCGGGCCGCCTTACGGAGAGTTTATTTCTTTTAATAGAGTCCTCTAAAGTCTCAGGTTCATTTAAGAACGTGGACAGAAAAACAAAATATAAACATTAAAACAAGCACTTTTCTACAAAATTTTATTAAAAATAAAAAAATAAAAAAAAATCGTCTTTATAAAGTATAAAGACGTCAATGATCAGATCATGCGCAACATAAACATGATAAAAATATTCCCTCCAAAATCCTGACTTCATTATACTATTAACACATGATAGTAAAAAAACTCCCTCATAAGAAATATGAAAATTTTCCCTGCTATTCATCTACTAATTAAAATATCAAAATTAAATATAATCAATTAAACTATGAGCTCACAATTATTAAAAATTATTACCAAGAATAATATCAAATAAATTTATTCGCAAAAGGACTACTTACATTAATTAATGTAACCTTAGCACACAAAAACTTAACGAGAGATTTTTCAGATGAATCATACATTTCAAATCAAACTTACAAGTTAAAAAACATTCGTAACAAGTCGATAATTAAATTGAACACATCAATAATCAAAAACTAAAACATAAACCGAATTTATTAAAGTATTTTAAATAAAGAAGAAGTCCTTATTCAAAAATTAACACATGTGAATCATCTGAAGGTACATAAATCTCTGGTGCGGAAATAACATTCGTCCGAGAATAAAAAAAAAATCAAGCTACGAACCTCGAACGATACAACGTCCGGCAATGTTCCACAACGTGAATCAGAACAATCTACGAACAATATACAGTCTAGGCATAAAATACACGCCCATTTAAATTTTAAAATAAAATATTACAAATCACTAAATATAAGCCTGAAAATAAATTATACATAATTAATAATTATTTTTAAAAATATTCTTCGGGGAAAAATCCACAATAATATGTTATCTAGAAGAGTTTTCTAAGAAACATGTCTTAATGAGCAGACCCTGCAAAATATCTCGGTATCATTACAAATATGCAACCAATCCGTATGGCCTCTAATCCATCCTACCATGGTTGCCCTACGAGAATTCTCATTAGTTAATGAAAATAAAGAGAAATACATACTAAGAACAGAAATGAATAGACTAAAAAGAAGAAACGAAAACTATTCAAAAAATAAGGTAGTAAATTAAATACAAAAGTATTCTTAATAATATAGAATATTATTAAAAATTGGGTGTGAAGAACACAATACAAGTTATATATTTGTGAATGTATCTCCTCTCCAGAGACGCAGATACGTATTTCACCTTTCTACAGGATCGTCGGTACGCCCCTGCTGGAGAAGAGATACATTCAACCAAACATAACTACCTTGCTATCAACCAGAAATTATTAAGACAGAGCGTGAAAGAATATTCAGCGCTGTCTACATAATAACTGCCGAACTAAGCAACGTGTTTCTATAGACGGTAACAACCATATCTATAAAAAACAGTATTATCGTGTCTTCACCACTTGTCGCGCGAACCGAATGCGTATACAACAAAGTAATTTGAAACATACATGAGTGGGTAAAAACCACACCAATTTGTATAATACAAAAGTATTTTTAATAATATAAAATATTATTAAAAATACATATTATTAACACGATAATATAGTTTTTTATAGATATGGTTGTTACCGTCTATAGAAGCACGTTGCTTAGTTCGGCAGTTATTATGTAGACAGCGCTGAATATTCTTTCACGCTCTGTCTTAATAATTTCTGGTTGATAGCAAGGGAGTTATGTTTGGTTGAATGTATCTCTTCTCCAGCAGGGGCGTACCGACGATCATGTAGAAAGGTGAAATACGTATCTGCGTCTCTGGAGAGGAGATACATTCACAAATATATAACTTGTATTGTGTTCTTCACATCCAATTTTTAATAATATTTTATATTATTAGAAATACTTTTGTATTATACTAATTGGTGTGGTTTTTACCCACTCATGTATGCTTCAAATTATTTTGTTATATAGTAAATTAAACTTAATATTTATAAAAAGATATAGGATAAATATACAATATAAAACGGATTTTTTAAAATACTGAAAGTTGTAACCAAATAACACTGAAAGAAACGAAACCAGAATCACGCCACTGTAAAATCGAGCAAGCGAATAGTGGGGCTGTTATAGCATGCATACTATACATGATACCGCCACAACGTTTTATCGTGGCAATTGGTCATTCAATCGCTTCAGCCCGCTCTCTGGAAATAAATATCCATCCCACTATGCTGCAAAGTGTTATCAACAGTATTAGGCGAAGACATTAGTGTGTTGACGCAGATGGTGGGCATTCCGATCATTTATTGTAAATTTAAATTTGCAATATTTTGTAGCAATCATCATATGAACATAAATAAATTTCAAACTATGAACTTTGCGTCTATGATTGCCTGTAAAATAAAATTATGTAGAATTTATAGTGTGGTACTGTTCACAATGTACATTTCATGGCTTACTTTGAGTATGAATTTAAAAAATACCTGTTAGTTTTCAGACAAATATGTACTTGCATTGTGTTCTCCACACCCAATTTTTAATAATGTTTTTCAAATTATTAAAAATATTTTGGTATTAATTTTTTCTTATATTAATTGTGTTTTTCTTAAAGACATTCGAATTTTTCTGCGTTTCTACTAATAATTATATTTATAGGCAAATAAATGCTTTTCTCTATTAAACAATCAAGAATCATATTAAAAACTATTTCAAACAAACTATTAATTAATTATATTTTGCAATTGCCTTTTTATTAATTTCCTCCTGGCATCAACGAAACAATGAAAACAGGCAAATACGAGGCCATGTTTCCGGGAATTTAACTATAATTTTTTTTTATTTTGTCAATTTTCATCAATATTACAATGTAGTTTTTCAACATAATCGCCATTGAATTAAATACACTTATCCCAACGATAAATATTTTTTTTAAGCCATCCTTAAAGAACTTTTTGAGTGTCTCCTCAATCCACTTATTTATGGCACGTTTTGCGTCAGTTAAACTCTCAAAACGAACGAAAAGGTTTTTTCAAATCTGGGAACAGTAAAAAATCACTCGGTGCAAGATCTGGTGAATAAGGTGGATGCGGCAGCAATTCCCATCGTAAATCGTTCAAAACATCTTTCGTTTTTCTTGCGATGTTCGGTCATGCATTATTCTGTTGCAAAACTAACGTTTATACGATTTCTCAGGTTGTTTTCTGATAAATGCTTGCCGCAGTCGTCCGGATAATAAGTTCCAATAATATTCTACGTTAATTATAGTACATTTCGCCAGATAATCCACAAAATAATCCCTTTGCAATCCCAGAATACAGTAAGCATTACCTTTCCAACAGACGGAACTGCAAGCACCTTAAGTGGAGGCCCTTCTTCGGGTTTACGCCATTCTTTGGATTGACTTCTGGTCTCAAAATTGAAATAAGGAATCCACGTTTCATCAGAGTTTATTACCCGTGACAAAAATTCATCACTGTAACGGGCTAACAGCTCTTGAAGTTAACGACAAGTGTCAGACCTATTGAGTTTCTGTTCCTGTCCCTGTTTACGCCCAGACAATCATGTAAGATCTCATGAACTTATCGTGTATCTATACCTAGGCGTACACTAATTTTAGAAATAATCATTCGTCTGTCCTCTTTCAGTAGGTTCTCGATGGCAGTAATGTTTCTTTCATTTCCCGACGTGCTCGAACGACCACTGCGTGGATCGGCTTCAAATGATATTCTACCCTTTTAAAACGATCGATCCACCGATATACAGTACTTTCAGATTCTGCAGACTCACCAAACATTCCTTGCAGATATTTAATAGTTTCTGAAGCTTTCACACCCTCTTTCCACAAAAAAAAACTATTGAAGTTTGAGATTTAGCCTTGTCTTCCATTGTTACACAAACAGTGCTACGAAAATGCGTCTATATAGATCGAGTACCTGAATCAGACTCAACGATATTGCACTGGATAGTTGCATAAACATGTCAAGACTTGTCTATCACCAAGAGCATTGCCTGTAAGTTCTGCATAATTTAATTAGAGCATAATTTCCAGAGCATTGAAAACATCCCTCCTATAATCGTATATTAAAATATGATATTATTAATCCTAGATCAATAACGCAAATGGTCTACCCGTTAATACTAACGCGTGACTCCATGTGACGGTATACATATTTTTCAAAGAAAAAAGATGATTTTTTTTTAAATGAATTTTATTGAAACAACACACACGTTAGCTACATTTTTGGCAAATACGGTATCGGTGCTCATTGCACAATCAACTTAAAAAGAAAAATAATTTTACTGAACACGTAATTAATTATTTAAAGTTGCTGGTTTTTTTTTTTAAATATTATAGAAAATGTTTTATTAATTTAATATGTTTTTGAAACAATTTATATACTCGTATTTAGTTCATGAACACATGTTTCATTTTCAAAATAATATTATTGTTTTTTTATTACAATATTCAATGTTGAAATCAAGTATTTTGCGTAAGATTGGATTGATATCAAATGTTAGATAATAGTTAATACACATTGAAAAGGATACACTGTGATAAGCGATTCTGTGTAAATATAGTTTAAGGAATTGTAAATATTTTAATTCATATACGCATTTCCTTTAAACAAAGTATAATTTATCACAACGCAAATACTTTGATAAGTGTAATATAAACAATTCTATTTGTCTTAACAAAGATCTTGGCTATGTTTTTGTTACTGTTTTGTTAATATCTCGCAGAGAAATAACAGAAACGAATGTTAACGAACTAATAAGTATGGATAATCTCTGTACAAAAAAAGGAAATAAACAGGAACATTCTGTATTTATTTTTAGCTTAATTTTCTATTTTATGCTTATTGATGTTCGCCTAATTGCACATTTCGCTGATTTTAAAAATATCAGAATGTTAAGTATAATAAACAGATGTAGTAATTTTTGTAATAAAACCCATTCTCGTCACATCTAGATAAAGCCTCTGATAGTTATCCTCAAGATAAATAATATACCTCATAGATAAAATACATTTTAATTTCTTCAACAAGAGTTATAACTAGAGACCGGACGCATCAGGCCGAAATTACGATGGACCATATAAATTGTCTATAACATCGCTAAGTACACCACGCAGTTATTGAATAGCACTATTCATTTGGTTAACAGCACATCTGGCTTTTGTCGTTGGATTGTGACGCAATTACTTCAAAATTACAGTTAAATTCCTTTTTTCATGGGCGTAGATAGAAACGTGAGTAGTTTCTATAATTTACTTTATTTATGAGTTTATATTTCGTAAGATAAATAAAATACGGTGAGTTAGTTTCTTTTTTTCATTACTTTAGCTGTTAATTACATATTTCGTAATTTTTGTAATGCATCCTGTTTAATATCGTTTCATCGAATCTACTTCTCCCAATTATTATGACGTAAGTGTCCAGTGAATTTCGCTAAATTTCAATAACTTACGCATACCTTTTTAATTTTAATTTATTTAGACTTAGAAAATTATTACTTTTTTAGATATGATATGGAATAACGTCGAGAATGGGCATCGTGAAACAATGACGAGTTGGATTAAGGGTCATACTGATTGTATGTCCACTGCCAGTGATTCCGAAATTGATTGCAAAGTCTGTAAAATATCGTTAAAAAATTCCAAGGAATCGCACATAAAACGTCACTTAGCATCGCAAATACATTCACAGATATTAGACCCGTTGGAATCTGATAATTTTAACGAAGAAACTTTAATGACTTTAATGACCACTAAATAAACTTAACAATCGCACCTTAAAAACATTACTCCAAAAATATACTGGTCGAAATATTCCTGATGAATCCACCTTACGCAAATATTATGTTTCTAAGTGCTACACGAAAGCAGTAGAATGCATTAGAAGTCATCTTTAAAATTAATACCTTTGGATAAGTGCCAACAAAACCGTAGATATATTAGGACGCTGTGTGGTAAATGTTGTAGCTGGTGTACTACATCCAACTATTCCATATAACGCATTTGTAATAGCAACAAAAGTGCTAAATACACTTGATGCGGAAACAGTAGCTAAAACTATTTACGAGAATATGCACCAAATGCTTCATTCGGACTACAGGTACAAAGAAAAAATACTTTAATTTGTCAGTGACAGTGCTGCATATATGTTAAAAACAGGTAGACTATTAAAGGAAACATATCCTAACATGCCGCATATTACTTGTGTAGCATAAGCTCTCCACATAATCTGTGAATATATCAGAGCCACCTTTCCTGAAGTTGATAGAGTTTTATCCGCTTTTAAAAAAGAAAAGCACCATTACAGGGAGAAACTTTCATCTTTGACACTGCCTCCCTCTCCAGTAATAACTAGATGGTGAACGTGGTTGGAAGCTACTAGATTTTATGCAGATAATTTCGATAGTATACTACTTTCTTCAGGAACACTTTGAAAATTTGCCAAAACTAATCAGTTATTTTTAAAATAAAAATCTCAAATTAAATGATAGATTAACCACATTAGAAGTGGTTATTAATAATTAGAAAAATATCTTAAGCGACTTCGGATGTGGCCTGCGGTAAAAGTTTGACGCAGTTTTTAATAGAAACCCAGATTTAATAATATTGCGGCATGTGTGTATGGGGAGAATGCATCAAAATTTAACTGCTAAATACGTTTAACTAAAATAATATTTCCAGTATGCACCTATAACCAGTTGCGATGTAGAAAGGGCGTTTTCTATCTACAAGGATATATTTCATTCAAAGAGAACAAATTTTACAGAAGAGAACGTATTGCTAGTTAATATTAATCTCCTTTACTTAACTTGAACTACAAAATGAACAAATAAAAATGTATTTCGTATTTTATGGATCACCACCCGTTTGTTTTCGAATTAGATAAATAAAATTAAAAACTCTTTAAAAATACAAATTTTCGCCCGTGGGCGATAAGTCATCGGCCTCTCGTGTCGAGTCCCTAATAATAACTTGTCACACACTGCGTGGACATATAGCTCTCATCCTTTATTGGCGTCGCCCGGTATTATTTTCTACACCGTCAGTCCAGGAACATCTGTATCGCACCGCGTATGTTCAAATGTGCGGTATTTATGAACAAATATTATGATGAATTTTTAGCTAATTACAATCTTAAACATCGGTATGGTTGCAAAATAACTATTTTTATGGATTAGAAACGAGACGGGAAAAGAATAACAGGCTATCAAAGTTTATAACTATTTTCCAACAAGACTTAAGAAGTGCCTACACAACTATTTGAAACTTCTTCTGCGTCATATATTTTACACATTAACTTAATTTTTAATGTCCCCTTTTAATTATAATTAGAATGTGAGACACTTTATTTTTCTTTACTTACTTCTCAAAATGATAACAACTAATGTATTTATTATATTTTAGTATTCTGTGGCTTGTTATCGATTTGAAAAGAAAAAAAAAACTGTTTTTGTTTGTTAGTTTACAATGTAAAATGTTTACTTTTAAATCTATAATATTATTGGAATTATTAATATTTCCAAACATTATATCTAATTCCAGTGGCGGCTCGTGCTAAAAATTTTAAGGTGTTCTGCAAGTTTTACAAAAAAAATTACCTTGCACGGGCAGTAAGAGGTTGTCTCCCATCGATCTTATCGTGCTTTCTTCGCC
Source organism: Melolontha melolontha (assembly GCA_935421215.2). Lineage (NCBI taxonomy): Eukaryota > Metazoa > Arthropoda > Insecta > Coleoptera > Scarabaeidae > Melolontha > Melolontha melolontha. The sequence continues at coordinate 156,550,791 of OW285237.1, read as the reverse complement.
TTCCGCACTGAAGTAATGGATTTCTGGAACGATTGTCAATTGTCACACAAAAAAAATAAGAGTCACTAAGCACTACTTTACTAACAAATTATTTCTTATAAATTAAATCTATTCTACGTTCTTTTCGATTTGCAAATTTTGTTATCACTTTGTCATTAAAATTGTCTATTTCGGAGATAAACTTTTTTTCGATAGATAGCATGGAAAGAGATGTTAAACGATCTTCGGTCATTGAATTTCTGAGAAACGTCTTAATTCGATTTAGTGTTGAAAAGCATCGGTCGGCCTCTGATGTTGTCATGGGAGTTGTTATTACAATTTCTAATAATTTTCTAGTCTCCTTCAACGTATCTCCCAGATTGTTTTTTATTAAAAATTTTAGAAGAGGTAGTGCGTCTTTTAAAGATCTACAATCAGTTCTCGAGTAAATAACAGACAATTCAGTTCGTAATCTTTCTTTATCAAGGGTGGGATAATAGGAGCATGCGGAAGTATTATTTAGAACTTGGCCTATACTGCGTTCAAAATTTTCGATAGCGTCTTTTACTAGAGTGGGTTCAATTTTTCTTTGTTGCAATTGATTAAACAGGATATCTACATGGGACATTACATGATGGAAAAAAGTCAGCCAAAAATTGAAGATCGGATCATTTAATGTACGGCGAATAGAGGCGGCTGCACTACAGACTGTGTTGTTGGAGAATTGTTCTTCTATTTCTTCCATACACTCAATCAGAGAGGCCCTATTTTCGTACACAACATTAATGGTCCTGATATTAAAATTCCAACGGGTTGTAGCGCCGTGAGGGATCCTTCTGTTTGCAATCTTGTTTAACACTTCTACTCGTTGGGGTGAATTATTAAAAAAGCCGGGATTGTCTTGTAGATTTCCAAAAAATACACGTACTTGCGAATTTGCAGAAGCAGCTTTAGATGTAATTAAATTTATTTGATGGGCATAGCAATGTACATAGTACGCAAAAGGGTACTTTTTTTAATAAATGCTTGAACGCCTGCGTGTTGTCCGCTCATCACCGCTGCTCCATCGTAACTCTGTGCAATCAGTTTGTTAGGTGAATTTTGAATTAAAGCATCTATGACACTTAAAATTGTTTTGCTAAGTGTTTCTGCATCACATTTTTCAGGAATGACGTAGTTCCAAAAACGTTCAATTGGCTCACCATCACGAACATATCTAAAAATTACTACCATTTGAGTTTTTGCAGCAACATCCGTTGTTTCGTACGCCATGATCGCCAAAAACGGAGAATTATTAATTTCCTCAATTATTTGTTCTTGGCAGACTTCAAGTATGCACTGTAACAGATCATTCTGTATTTCTTTGGAAGTGCCTTTAAATACCGAACAATTTTTTAGGTGCTCACTTAAAGTTGCATATAATTCAGCCGAAAAATTAATAAGTCCAAGAAATATCCCCGGATTCTCGGAAGTATCGCTCTCATCATGTCCCCGAAGGGCCAATTTAAAAGCTCCACAAAATTTTATACAATTAATAATTTTTGATAAAATATAACGATTCTTTGACACATTTTCATTATGTCTCTGTATATTTACCCAATAAGCAGAATCTAGTTGAGCCATAATATTAGTTGACCCTAGTAACGCAAATTCCATACAATTATGAAGATGGCTTTTAGAATACTCATGTCTTTTTATTTTCAAACTCAAGTGCTCTAGATCCGTGACCCCTATTTCCGTCCAAGCTTTATCGCCACCAAAAAGTAAACAGGGAAAACAATATAAAGCATTTTTTTGTTGCATCCACAAATCCATTCGTTTTTTGAATAAATATCGCTACTAAATTTACTTGTATAATTTTTCCCTCTACTTACACCAGTTTTTTCAATAGTAATATCTACTAATGGCCTACCATTTGCTTTTAAGTTTAACTTTTCTTCGTATGTATATTTAAAGAATCTCTTCACATTAATTAAATTAAAGACCACCTCCATAATACACAGAGTTTATATAAATTGCCAACAATACAGAAAAACAGAAGCACGCACACTCTAATATTATTGTTTTTACGTTAAACTCGCCGCACAGTAAAAAACACGCGAAAATATTAAATACCTATACCGATTCATATGACCTCTGCGCTGGAATGAATGCTGCGAATATTGCCTGGTAAAATCATGCATTGGTTTTAGACAGTCACGGGGGTAGCGGGGTGCGCGCGGGTGTTGGAAAGAGCGCTCAGAGCACGTTCGTGTGGACCAGATAAGGAACAAGTGAGCGATCGCGCGAATTAGGTTGGTTATTCCACTGGTCGCCTATTGTATATTTGATAATATAGTATATACGATATAACCGGCGTTAGTGTTGGAATATCGGAAGCGAATATCTCGGCTTCTACTGATCGGATTTTGATGATTGAGGTGTTAAATTGTAGGGTTTGATGTCCTCTACAGGTGATGTAGAAAAATATGCAAATTGTTTGATATACAGGGGGAGAATTTTCACAACAATATGATACGCTTTTATAAACATCAGAAATGTCGGAAAAATTATGTAAAAGAAAACTAGTTATAACTAATACAGGTTCGCCCGCCCAATTTTTTGGGAGCTCTGCAGCACTGCAGCGCTTATGCGCCAGCCGCCACTGTCTAATTCACTTGTTTGCAAATTATATGCTATTGTTTACTTTTGTCTACTTTTCATGATTTTTTAAAATTTACTTGACAAATGTGTAAACATACGTACGTGATCATCCTATTATATACATTTTTTATTCATTTACATTATATGATAATGTTTGCACTGTTTATTTGTACTTTAATGACAATTAAGGTACGAGGTGTTTCGTAGAAATTCCTGAAATTTCTGCGTAGCACCAGTATTCTTCTTCCGCATGAATACAACGAGTTTTCGCATGTTAACTTGTTTAAAGATTGCGTGCGAGTGGGCCTGGATCTCCTCAATAGTGTCAAAACAGCGCCCCTTGAGTTTCAAATTCGGCAACAGGAAGGAGTCACAAGGGGCAAGAACTGAGCACTAGGGAAGGTGGGGTAGTACTGCCATCTCTGTTGAGGCTGAAAACTGCTGCACAAGTGACGTGCGAGTTGATACCTTGTATATATGGTATACGTGGTATAAGATTCACGAATTGTTGCGGCACTTGGCCGACCGCTTGCGTCGAATGTTTTCTCTTTGTCGCCGAAGAACATCCCAATAAGATAATCTCTTAACTGTTTCAGCTGCTCGGAGAAATTCTTTGTGCAAGTTGCTATCAGCGTCAAAGAAGCAAATCAACATCGATTTGACGTTACTTCGAGGTCGCCGTACTTTCTTCAGTCGTAGTGACGATGGCCACCACGAGCGCGATGACAGCTACTTTGTTTCGGAATCATACCCGTACATCCATGATTCGTCGCCAGTAATGATTCTAGTACTGAAGTTTGCTCCCTTTTTGCAGTTTCCTTCAGCTCTGTGCATACATGAACTCACATGAACACGGTAACCCCTTAACACAAACTTTGCAGCAATACGCTGCATGCTGAGTTCATCGAACGGAATACGTTGACAAACACCGTACGACAAGCCGACAATGTTACAAATTTCGTAGATTGATCTCCTTCGGTCTTGCAGGATAGCATCATGCACTTTTGTCATGTTTTGTGACGTGTTTTCCGCCGATAGACGATAAAAACGCTCATCATCAACAGTCGACACACGTTCATTTTTAAAAACGGTTGTACCACTTATAAGTTTGCGTCTGGCCTAAAGCATCCTCACCAACTGCTTGTTTAAGCATTTTCAGAATTTTCGCTACCGTTTTACCAAGTTTGAAGCATGTTTCTTGGTCTTTCACATCAGACATTGTAGTGTCGCAGAATAACTCAAACACAACTCAACAATTATAGTCATCACCTAGCAAAGTACCATGTAACTCAACAAATATGAACACAAAACTGTTTGCTATCACCTAGCAAAGTACTGTTTGACAGACTGACTTAGTATAGATGTAACTCACACCGAGTAACGCTATAAAGCTGTACTATAATCCCTTCACGCTCCAGATTCAAAATTCTTTACCTCGTATATGGTGTGGTATATAAATTACGAAGGTGGATTGATATATAAGGTCACCAATAACGCCACTGTGTTAGTAGTGGGATAGAAACAATTTCTGATCTGCAAAGAGTAATTTCAAGTAACTCGTTTTAGCACGCAAAGTTTAGTTTTCCTGTCTACCGTCGTTGAGTAACAGTGTTATTTATCATAAGTTCTATTTCTGAGATGCGTACCAAGCAACGATCCGTGATAGAACTTTTAACACTGGAAAGTTGCGCCCACATTGAAATTTGCAGGATTTATGATAACGACTGTATGGCTGTGAAGTGGGTTCGATGTGCAAAACTCTGCCATAGAGGCGAAATAAAGGTGTTTGACGAAAAGCGATCGGGTCAACCAGTATCAGTAACGCAGGAGAAGAATCAAATGCAAATCAATTCACTGATGATTTTCTCATGAATATCACTACTGGGGCCGAATTAATGAATGTATAATCAAAATAGTTTAATGTCAATTGATGGTAGGACTAGGTAGAAAGGTAGAATTTTGTATTTTTTGTATTTATATTACTGTTATGGCGTCAACTTGTTTCGCACTTCCTCAGCCTGTCGCCGAAAAACAGTTCACTCAACCTACATATTTGTAGGTATGAGCTCGTTCGGACGGGGCTAATATTGCTATGTTTTTACTCAATAAAACTATATAATACTAGTATTATAATGTGTTGAATGCTTTTATGGAGATGCATTTTGTTTAATTGTTGATAATTGTAGATTGTTCCTTAGAAGTTTATGACTTTCTTATTATGTTGTAGGTTCTGCAACTCAAAATATAATTTTTTGGAAGTTGTAGTTTTTATAGTGAAATGCCTAGGCTAGTAGGGATTTTCCCTGTTGCTTCTATTACTATTGGCACAATGAAACCCCTGTTAACAGTCCATAATTCCTTGATTTAAAAAGGCAGTGGATTATATTTTCGCTGCCGTTGGTAGAGAAATATAGGTAATATATCATGTTCTCGTTTGGTTTTCTACGAACAGTATGTCGAGTCCATTGTATGGTGTGCGGCAATCAGTTATTATCGTAGGATTTAGTTACAATTTTCTGTGGTTTTAAAGACGTTTTATAGGTCGTACTTATAGTATGGATCAAGTTTCTCGTGCTATGTAATGTCTAGTTTATTATTTGGCTACATTATTATGGCGTTTAATGTACACTGTTGAAGCTATTACACTATATCCACTGATAAGATGATTTATACTTTCTATTTTCATTTGTGGCAACGGGGTGATGTAGTATGTGCTTTCTTCAAGCAACACTATACACCTGGTAGACTAGACTTCTTTTATACGTGTCATGTATTTTTTATGCATCTGCTTTCATGAAGTTCCTTACTCGTCCAAGTTTCTAGGCTACGTCTGATGAATTGAATTTATATAACTAGTTCATAAGTTTCTTGAGCTAACCTTAGTGGTGTATAGTTCTTTTCTGATATTTTATTATTATGGCGTCAAGTTATCTCACACTTCCTCAGGCTGTGGCTGGGAAGTATTTTACTCTACTCACATACATATATAGGGGTATCGGCTTGGCGGTACGCGTCTGATGTAGCGACGTTGGTATACTTTATAGAACGGTATTTACTACAAGTTCTATGATGTAATTTATTATTATTGTTTTTTTTTGCCATTTCCATGGTTCTCGAGGTTATGAAGGTCTATATCGGGGTGTTTAATCAGCGAATTGAATTTATTCTATTTGTAAAAATTTACGAACTATACTACATGTATTGGGTATTATTGATCGCTGTTTTAATTCGTGGACTTTGGATGGTAATTCTAATGATTTGAAACCCTTAGAGAACTGATGGAGTGTAATTCCGCTATCTGATGTAATGAAGGATATTATAATATACGTTTTTCTGTTTACAGATACGTAGAAGTTTCATCTTCAGTGGTGTGTATTTTTCAATTTTGTTAGTGTTTGCTGTTAATATTATTGTCTGCTGGTACAGCTAGGTCTATTAAGTATGTGATGTGATTCACTTTATCCCGAAATACGGTGTCTTTTCTATTTACTGAAATTTGTTTGCCTGTATGTGTTGTGATATCCCAATAGAGTTTATATAAGAATTTTTGTAGACGTATATTTATATCACTGTGTAGATGTATCATTAATAAGGTTGTATTCTTGTGCTATTGCTTGGTGTATTATTTTAGCTGCATTTTTATATCTGCTTGTATATTCTGTTCCTGCTAATGTTTTACATCGTGCAGTAATATGATCTATGGTTTCAGACTGTAAATTGCATGTCCTACAGAGATAGCTGTCTAAATGTTTGTGTCTACAATGAATATTTTCTTGTAACGGGTGTTCATTTGAAAAGGCAATCTAGTAGCATGTGATTTACTGAGAACATTTTGAAGTATGTCGTAAATTAAAATTTACTACTTAACCTACGAAGTCGTATATTTTGACAGTTTCATACATACAAATAAATAACAAATGTGATTGACATTATCAAATGTCATTTGGATTTACGTTTACGGAACAACAAACACATACTAATATATATGCGTCTTATTCGATCAAAATTTCAAAGTAACCTAGATTGACTTTTCAAATGAACACACGTTACATATTACTTGATCGTGTATTGTTGAGATAAAATCTCTAGTTTCAGGTAAAAGTTGTCCACTTACTAGAAATTTGTAACTATCAGCAACACTTATGTTTTCTTTTACCATAAGGGACCGATGTTTTCCATGAGTTCTTTCTTTTCCTATATCGTTTTCTTCATTTGTATGTGCGTTAAGTCGTTATAGTGCTAGATTCAACGGTGTTTAGCTTAGGTCTGCTTTTGTTATTGCGATGTGTAGGTTACCGTATTTGCCGTATTGTCTAAGGTTGTGTATTTGTTTCCCATGCATACACATCAGGTATTCCTCTTCCTCCTAATTTTCTACTTAGTGTCGTTCTTTCAACGCAAGGATTTAGGTGTAGTTTTTTTTGTATTTCTACATAAGTGCGCGTGTTGTAGAATTAATATTATTAAGGTCTCCTGTGTCTGTCCAATTGTTCCAAATGAGTATGTTAGAGCCGATATTGCAAAAGTTTTAATTGCTCTAGTTAGACTTTTAAAATTTAGATATGATTTGTGAATGACGATTATGAAGAACTCGTTTTGGCTTCGTTTAAATAAATCTCACTGTAATTAAAAACACACTATATTAATAATAAAATACACTAATATTATAATAGCTATAACAAAAATAACATTAATTTATATTCACATTTATATAACAATGTCTATATATTCATTTCACATTAAGAAGGCCGGGACTGCTGCTTGAATCTCTTCAATTCCTTTCGAACGCTAAATATAGTACAGCAGGGGGTTAGAGAATATTACGGATTTCATTCCAGGCTCTAGGTCATTCGAAAGACTGACGACGCGGTCGGCGGCTGACATCATCGTCAGGTCTTCGCCTGACGTAGAGTCGGATGACTCACATCACGTTGCACCTGTTTTAAAGAAAACATTCCATCTTTTGGTTTGCTCAAGCGATGACGAAATCTACAAGTTGATCCCTTGTTGCATTGCGACGTCATATCGAAGTAGCAGTCCACAGTTTTATCTTATCTGGGTGGGGAATATTCAGGCCAATAACTGCAGACCAGAATTTCCATACCAGTATGTTGGAATAACACCTCTAACACGCTTCTTACAATTCTCCAGTCCAGTTTGTCCAAACCACAAGCCAATTTTGGTACTGCATGTCTTGTTATAACATTTGTTCACGCAAATGGAGTAAAGCCTCCCCATAAGGCACGATAGGTTGGCTTTAGGCTTAATAGTTTGATATTGGCATTAGGTCGCCAACACCATTCCCAAGAATGGCGTCTTTTTATCGTTGTTTTAAAATTGAGTTTCAAAGCTTTCCTTCTTCACATAGGAAACGTTTATCCATCCATCCCCGTTGTCCATGCAATCCACTTAAAAGAAACGTTTAAAAATATGACTTTTCTTCTAGGCAGAATTAATTACGAAATGTACAAATGGTATATCAGCGCATACCTCAAAGTTGTAGCAATTTTACTTGGTTCACAACTAGAGTATACAAAGAATTGCTATTTTCTTTGTGAATGAGGCAGTCGGTCAAGAAATTCCGACTACAATATTAAAAACTGGCCAGTCAGGGCTCAGTATATTCCCAGGCAAAAGAATATACTTCATAGGTCACTAGTTGAGCCTGGTAATATACTTCTACTGCCATTACACATAAAATTAGGTTCGAAGAAAAATTTCGTTAAAGCAATGGATGCAGATGGTCGTGGAGTCCAGTACCTTAAACAAAAACTTCCCAAAATCTTAGATACAAAATTTCAACAAGTAATTTTTGTAGGACCTCAAATTAAAATTCTACAACCAGATAAAAAAATTGAAGAGACCTTAAGTGACTTAAAGTTTTCTTGAAATGCTTTTAAAAATGTGACCCAGAATTTTATAGGAAACAGAAAATCAGACAATTATATAGCACTTGCTGAATTTCTTAGAAGTTGCCATAAATTGTGCCGTAACATGAGCCTTAAAATACATTTTTTGCACTCTGGATTTCTTTCCACCGAACCTCGGTGACGTGAGTAATGAACACGGCGAAAGGTTTCATCAAGACATTTCTGTTATTGAAAAACGTTATGGGGCAAGTGGAACAGTGAAATGCTTCTTGATTATTGTTGAATATTTATATCAGAAAGTGCCGATGAACAGTATAAAAGAAAAGCAAAAAGAAAAACATTTTAAACAGGACGATACGATATAGTTCTATATAATGTACTTATACAGGGTGTCCAGAAACTCTCCTGACAAACGAAGATCGGAGATTCCTCTGATAATTTTAAGACAATTAAACCCAAATTCACCTAGTCCGAAAATGCTTCCTAAGGGAGCTAGAGTTCTTTGAAGATGGCGCCTTGTATTTATTTTTTTTTAAATTCCTCCAGAACGCTTCTATTTAGAAAAACAAAAACTGGTTTGCTTATTTATCCTCCAGAGATGAATCGATTCTATCAATTGCGAATTTCTAGTACCGGCCATAGGCGTCCGTTTTGAGTAGGTCAACGGTTATTTTAAGGCATAACTTTTTTGTCTTTAACTTTTAAGCATTTGTGACACTAGATTATTAAATTTTCAGGTATTCCAGTACTAAAAGGTACTCTTACTTTAAGTCGGTAGGATACACCGTTTTCTAGAAAAATCGATTAGTAAATTTTTCGTTTTTTCTTCATTAAAGTTCAATTTATTATGTACCTACTTATTTTTAGCGACGAAGTTGGCTTGGACTATCAAGCCATGGATGAAAATTAATTTAATAAATTAAAAACAAATTATTTATTACAATGGAACGAAACTAACAAAAAAAGAACAAGTATCAAAGGTAAATTGTTCCAAAGTTGCTCGATGTGATGACCATTAGTCTCTATGCATAAGTTTACCCTTTTGCTTAGAGAACGCCGAATTCTTGCAAAAATTCCAAAGTTATTTCTAAATTCGTTGCAAGCATTTTGTATCCTTAGCCAGAGTTGTGCGCGATTTTGTATCGGAACGGAATAAACAAATGCTTTTATGTATCCCCAAATACAATAATCGTAAGGATTAAAATCCGGCGACCTTGCTGGCCAAGCAACTGGACCGCCTCTTCCAATCCAATGGTCTTCGTAGTTATTATCTAGAAAGTCTCGTACATTCCTGCTAAAGTGGGCCGGACAGCCGTCCTGTAGAAACCATAAGTTTTGCCGAATATTTAAACGCACCTCATCTAACAAATCAGGTAAAATATTTTGCAGGAAATGTAAGTAATCAGCACCATTTAAACGAGCAGGTAATTCCACAGTTCCAAGTAGATAATCGTCAACTACTCCTATCCAGACGTTTATGCTAAACCTATGCTGATGCTTAAATTCTTGAACAACGTGGGGATTGTCACCAACGTACGAATAATAATGTGCATTATGTACATTAAAAATTCCATTTTTTGAGAATGTAGCTTCGTCACGAAACAAAATGTTCCTGAAGAAATCTTCATCTTGATTTTTCTGATTTTGTAACCATCTAGCGAATTCTATGCGAGCAGGAAAATCTCCTTCTAGCAGTGCTTGCACCTTTGTAAAATGAAAAGGATATAAATTTTCTTTGTGTAAGATATTTCCTACGGAAGATTTTGAAATTGTGGGGTACATGGCAGATAGTCTTCGAACGCTAATTTCTGGATTTTCCTCAACTTCCATTAAAATAACATCTTCATGTTCTGCTGTTACATCATTATGTCTCCCTGTTTCATTATTTTTTGGGACCACTGAACCTGTTTCTCTTAATCGTTGATGAAGAGCTGTAAATGTTGAGTGAGTGGGATGCTGACGATTGGGAAATTTTTCAGCGTATCTACGTTGCGCCGCTCGAGCGTTACACCTCATTTCGCCATAAACTAAATGCATATCGGCGTATTCCTCATTAATAAAAACCATTTTTTGTTAAATTGAAATCGTTGTGTTTGAATAATACAAAGTAAAAAATGAAAAGATAAACTTCGCGAACTGACAACAATTTGACAATGAAAAACGTAGGTTTTACTTCTGTTGGCAGTTCAGAGCTAACTATTGCAAAAAATAAAAAATTGAACTTTAATGAAGAAAAAACGAAAAATTTACAAATCGATTTTTCTAGAAAACGGTGTATCCTACCGGCTTAAAGTAAGAGTACCTTTTAGTACTGGAATACCTGAAAATTTAATAATCTAGTGTCACAAATGCTTAAAAGTTAAAGACAAAAAAGTTATGCCTTAAAATAACCGTTGACCTACCCAAAACGGACGCCTATGACCGGTACTAGAAATTCGCAATTGATGGAATCGATTCATCTCTGGAGGATTAATAAGCATACCAGTTTTTGTTTTTCTAAATAGAAGCGTTCTGGAGGAATTAAAAAAAAAATAAATACAAGGCGCCATCTTCAAAGAACTCTAGCTCCCTTAGGAAGCATTTTCGGACTAGGTGAATTTGGGTTTAATTGTCTTAAAATTATCTGAGGAAACTCCGGTCTTCGTTTGTCAGGAGAGTTTCTGGACATCCTGTATATCTAATTAATTTTATTTCATTTACTTTTCAATATATTTTATACAAAACCCGACGTGCCAGAATAAATTCGTTGTTATTAATATTGTTAGAACTATAAAAGAAACGAATATTGTACATAGTTTCTAAAGAAATATAAAAGAAAATGGAAATTTCTCCAGTCTAATCTGATCATGATCTTGAGTAGATCCGTTTCATGTTAAATACTTCGTCAGTGTAATGTCGTTATCGTTGATGGCGCGAACAGGAAATAATATTTTAGTCTAATATAATAATAAATATTAAATAATTGTATATTCAAGATAAAGAAATATTGTAACAAAATTATTTAGAAACACTTTCCATATTATTACGTTATTATTTATAAATGTGTATTTATTATCTGGAGTATCTAGAGACAGAAGAAAATATTAGACAACATATTTGTTTAAATTTTGAATAGTTTTGCATTAATTCAATTCTATTTGTTGATTTTCATTATATATATATTTGCGTTCTTCACGTTAACAATACGCATTTATAATTTCTGCGACACCTTTTCTGACTTCCTCTCATCGAATTAAAAAAAAAACTAGGTCATTATCAGAAACTAGTTATTTTACTTTTATGTACGTTCGTTGAAATGAAAGTTATTATATAATCATTCAAAATATATGTGCTCACTGTTTCAGTCTTTATGTTATTTAACTATCGGAAGAAGCGAAATTTAAACAATCGAATCATAATGATAAAGACAATTTTATTTATTGTTTTACAGTTTTCATGCGGTTTGATAACACATTCTTGATTCAACTTCCTATTGATTGCCTTTATGTCTTATGTTAATATAGTTGAATAATGAACGATAAGAACATTTTTACATTAGGTGAGCATTGATTGACCCTGCATATCTTAAAAATTTTGATTAGCTGCCTAAAATTGTATTTTGCCTACATAATCTAGTAGAAATGTTATCGTTTTGAATTTACACATGCATAGATACTTTTTTTTTTGAATACCATTAGTTTGCGGAAATTTTGGAAGAATTCATAGATAAGAATGTCACAAGAGCGCTGGCTGATCCTTTGCGATAAATGCCAGGGTTTCTGTAGTTCCTGGCGCAGTGTATCTCAGTTGGTGGTATTGATCGCGATAGAACAGGAGCGTGGGTTTGGTGCTAAGGATTAATACATTAGAATAGTATATACGAAGTTTAGCTTAGAACAATTATTCCAATATTTCAGGTAATAAAGAATTTTTTTTATTTTTTTTTAAAATTAATCTTTATTTAGTAACTAGAAAGAAAAAGTTAGATTTTTTCTAATAAGAAAAATGATATATTAAATTCAAAGCAATTCTTAAATGTTTATATTTTAAGCACATATATAGTTATATTGTAGTAGGTATCGATGCACACAGATCTATTCTCATATGCAATTTTTAATTTGAAATTATACTCGGTAATTTCGTAATCGTGGAAAGAAATACCATTCATTTTCGTCTACTTGTTAAAATAAAATTAGTCTTTGTAAGCCTTTCAATATTTAAAACAAATACAATTTATGCTAAACGGATAAGAAATTGGGCTATTAGGCTAGTTGATGGTAATAACAAAGAAAAATATAAAATAGCATGTTCTGCATATAACAATGATTAATTTACATCTTTATGTTGTTGACGCATTTGCTTATCTGAAAGAAAGTTTTCAATGTTTTTGTAACAAACAAAAACCAATCAAAAATTGTTACCTGATTAGCTATCTAATATTTGCTCGGAAGTAGAACAAAATTTAAACAAAAAATTATTTTATTATACTATCTTAATATATTTAGTATTATATACAAGAATCTATAATTTAGATTCTGGTAAATAGTGATATACTAAATTATTTTCGTTTTTTATGTATGGATCCATTCGAATATCTTAGATACGGATATTTAGATTTTAATAAAATTGTCCATAATTAAGCTTTCGGTTTAGCCAAAATTGATATTAACTTCTTTACTTTATATAAAATATCCTGTATATTTTTAAATATATTTTTCAATAGAGCTCTGGTCTGGGAGTTTAGCCATAATAAGGTTTGACACCCTTTTGTTCAACAACTACAGAAATATTTAATTAAATCTTATAATCAAATTTTATTGAGAACAATAAAAATGAACACAAAAGTTATAAAGAAAATCAATATCAGATAAGAAAGTTTTTGAAATGATGACCGTTCACTTCTTGACAATATACGAGTTTGTGAACAAATTCTTGAATGACATTTGGCAAAGCCTCCTCACGAATTAATTGCTTCCTCAATTATTCTTTGCCTACTATAAATTATATATTTCAAATGACCCCAAAGGAAAAAATCTAAGGGATTTAAATCTGGAGACCGTGTGGGCCATTTAATGAATCCTCTACAACCAATCTACCAATTTGGGAATGTTTCGTTTAAAAAACTTCCAGAATTAAAGGCATAGTGAAGTGGTGCTCCATCTTGTTGGAACCAAACACCTACAGGTAATTCCCCATTTTGCTCAATATCAGGGACAACTAGATCACCTAAAAGATCTAAATATTTCTGTTCAGTTAGTGTACCATGAATGCAAAAAGGACCAATGATACGGTTCCTGAAAATAACAGGCCGAACGTTTAATTTCCGCGGATGTTTTGTATGTTTCTAGCATTCAATAAGGGATATCTATTGACCAATATCGACAATTATAGCGTTTAACGGTACCATTCAAACAAAATCTAACTCGTTGGAAAACAGCAAATCGTATGTAAATATTGGTAATTTTTACAAGTCTTCATCACTCATTCGCAAAATTCAATTCTACGATCATTATCCCCGTCCAACAATTCTTGCGCTAAATGTGGTTTATACGAATGATATTTTTCGTGTTTCAATATTCTAGCTACTGATCGGCAGGTTATATCATAGTTTAGTGCGAGGAATGTAGTAGAAGTTTGTGGTAATTCTTCTAATGTTATAGCAATAAGTTGAGCAATAACTTTATACTTTGCGACTTTTGGTCGTCCGCTTTTCAGTAAATTTCTAACATTTCCAGTCAAATTATATCTTCTCAAAATTTTACCTATAACAGCTCGTGATATTGGCTGCCGATCTGGATGCAAATTGTTAAATAAATCATGCGATTTATTTAACAATTCATGAGTTCTGACGCGGTCACCAAAACCAATCTTCAGAATTTCCATACGTTCTTTTTCAGTTAATTGAACCATTATTAATATTTGGATGTCTAAAAAGTAAACTCTGATAGTTTAAGTCATGTACTGAATTTTAATTGTATGGCTTACTTAAACGTAAACAATTTTAAAATATCAGTTTTAATAAAATATCTTCGTCGTTGTTGAACGAAAGGGTACCAAACCTTATTGTTCGGGCAAAATAGATTTAATTTTGTATTTTTAGTTTTATTTAGATGTAGGTTTAATATATTTAATTCTAGTTTTTAAATTGTAAATATTATATATTGTATATAGAAAAGGTCTTGGAGTTCTGAGATATCTTTAATATTGTTAATTACTTTAGGACTGTTCAGGTATTACATTTTTTCATTGTCTACAGTCTACAATCATAAAAACTATTTATTTTTATTACAGGCAAAACCCTTTGCATCGATTAAGTAAATAATTTATTTGAATAAGCATAATTATAATAGAATAAGTTTTATTGTACATATTTCCTGTTATATATTATTATAATAGGTTAAATGGTTTCGGTTCGATACGATTCTGCGAACATTAGGTTATCTCTGTGCATTGTATATTTATTACTTTAAGAAGTATTTTATTTTCTATAATTAAGGGTTTCCGGCGTATATTGTTTATTTTAATACATTTATGACGTCAGAAACTACAGCATATACATTTCTTGGAAATGTAAATAATTGTTATATGGAAATTTCCGTATATTCCTTTTTTCATTGTTTTCTCCCCCTTTGACTGGTGGGGAGAAAACTTCTTGCCGAAAAATAAGAGAATGAATAAGTAGTTCCAAACAAGATCTCTTAGAGTTCACTACAGTTACAAGTACGATCTCTTCGAGTTAAAGCTTAGGTCTCAGTGATCTAACAAACAGCTCCTACTAAGATCTCAGTGATCTAAATAGGAGCAATATTATTTATTAGCCAGTTTTCTCGGTTTTCAGTATTAAGACCAGATACTGAATTTAGCATTTAACGGAACTCCAAGATTAAACTTGTAAAATATATTAGTGTAAATAGAAAAATATTGTATTATTTCAACACATACTTCGGTCTACACATACCGACTTCCTTCAAACCAGGAGGAAGAAATACTTATTATTGCTGAACTGCCAGAACAGAGCTATATTGAATTTCGTAAAAATATACGTGGTGTCTCATTTAAATTAAAAATTCGTTTCCAGCTAAACCGGAAGTCTAATCAGGATATAAATAAACTTATCGAATCCCCGATTTGCATTTAATTAATTGTGGAAAATCTTTTTAAAATCTAAGTAGCCATATCAAAGATATTCGAATAGATCCATACATTTGCCTAACTCTGTATGTAGGAAATTTGCTAAATAGGCTATAGCAAAACAGAAAAGTTCATATTATTGTTGCTGAAGTTCTGATTTTTAGATTTTAGAGGTCAACTCTGTAAATAATTATTGAACCTTAATGTATTTCCTTTATTTTGAGCATTCACATTTATTTAATCTAATTTCTTTAATTTGTTTTCACCCTACCTCTAATTTTTCTGTATATGATGTATTTTTCATATTATATATTGTCTCGATATATTATGTTTAAACAGTACTACTCATGATGTGTGTAGAGCACACGAAATGTACATTTAGTTTATTAAAACAATTTTTGTGAAAAAATTGTTTTGTTTTATTTCGCTATTTCAATATTTCACAAGTGCTCAACATATAATACTACTAATCTAATCAGTTTCGATATTATATATTTGACAGTCTCAATGAATTTAAAACTTTTCAATAAATTGCCGGATCTATTGAAGGATGTTAGGAGCCTTAACAGATACAAACGCGAAATGCGACAAATTTTGTGTGACAGCTACGCATATTCTGTTGAGGAGTATCTGTCCGTTCTTGAGCGGTGACACTTATGTGCTTCTATGATGTTTAAGATTGTATTGTTCTATTGTGATTGTGTTTATATATTATATTATTTCTTGACCTTAGTATGTTATGGTAGATTCAATTAGTAGGCGATTCAGTGTCTGGTTTTACTTCAATATGTATATATTATCTAATTATCGACCGTGATATATTATAAAAAATTAATTTAAATTCGGGTAAGCGGTCAATTAAGAAAAAAACTCCTTTATTAAATAACCCTATATTTCGCAACAGGCTTTGTCGCTTCTTCTGGGGTAAAAAATGTAGAGTTGAAAAATAATAAAATTGACGTACAAAGTATAAAAATGATTAATCATTTTTATTATTTTATATATATATATATATATATATATATATATATATGTAGATCATTTCTTGGCCGTTCATTTAATATATAATTTGATAAATTATTGGAGTTTTCGGCTTTTATATTAAATATTTTCAAATTAGTATGTTATTTTGCGAGGTCAATGTAAATGTAAACATTGCTGCCTACAAATTACAACGCAAATTATATGAAATATATTTGAAAATTTTTTGTCTACGTTGGGACTTGAACCCAAGTCTACGGTTTGTCGGACCGTCGCTCTAGCCAATTAAGCTACGATAGATCTTGGTTCAAGTTTATTAGAAACTCCTAATAAGGCGACGATGTTAATAAATCATATGTCAGTTTTGAAAGCAGATGTCAGTTTTGAAGTTTGAAATTGCTCATTTTTACTCCTCAGCTATTAATATATGTAGATTATTTCTTAGCCATTCATAACATACTAATTTGAAAATATTTAAAATATTTAATATAAAAACCGAAAACTCCAAGGATTTATCAAATTATATATTAAATGAACGGCTAAGAAATTATCTACATATATTAATAGCTAATGTGTAAAAACTAGCAAATTCAAACTTTCAAATCTGACATCGGATTTATTAACATCTTCGCCTTATAAGGAGTTTCTAATAAACTTGAACCAAGTTCTATCGTAGCTTAATTGATTAGAGCGACGGTCCGGCAAACAATAGATTTGGGTTCAAGTACCAACGTAGACACAGTTTTTCAAATTAAATTTCGTAAGATTTGCTTTGTAATTTGTAGACAGTGATGTTTACATTCACATTTATCTCGCAAAATGACATACTAATTTTAAAATATTTAATATGAAAGTCGAAAACTCCAAGAATTTATCAAATTATATATATATATATATATATACATATATATATAATATTTTCGTGACCTTGGTATGATATGGTAAATTCAATCAGTTGGCGATTTAAGGTCTGGCTTTACTTTAAAGTATATATATTTAAAACAACCCTACATGTTTCGGCAATGATGTCTTTATCAATATTTTATATCCTTGATAAAGGCATTATTGCCGAAACATGTGGGGTTGTTTTAAATATATATACTTTAAAGTAAAGCCAGACCTTAAATCGCCAACTGATTGAATTTACCATATATATATAGTTCGTAAAGTATAAGTTTTCAGTTCAAGGCCAAATTCAAAGCATATGATTCAAATCAGTACTGCAGAGTCAAATAAAGTCAATATTCAATGGCGGAAATAACCGTTTGTCATCATAAAATATAAACGTCATGTTTTGCAATATTGTCAAAATTTTAGTATGTCACTTAAAATATAACCAAAGAAAGCATATACATAACCTACATGTCAAAATAATAATAATGAGTAATGAGTAGGAACATGATTAGTTCAAAAGTATTGTTTCTTTTCTAGTATAAATATATTCATTCTATCCAAGAAAACTATGCGCAAATTATGACTTTAATATTCGAACAAATTACCAGGCATCTAAGAAATATTCTGTAAAATAAATAGGTAGGTTAGAAATGACAAAGTGATAATCAAACAATTTCGTACTTATTGTCACTAATTGATATTACTATTTATTATCAGTATTGTTCTGAAAAGAACGGATTTTGTAATTTTTCATGACTAACTAAATATTCAAATTAGAGGAATGGTTAACCTAAAAGTCAGAATACCGGAAACAATGTCAATAAACAACAATATTCAAATAATTTTACAGCAAGCCAAATTTCATAAGACTATCTCCTGGACAACTTATCCTTTTTATTTAATATAATATTTCAAAGACGTACGTCCTAACTTAAAATGACAAACGTGTGTAGTATTACAGCGCGGAGGTGTGTGTTAGGAAGAGGTAAAGTACAATTTGCGGTTCCCACTTGGGCAGTACGAACTGAAAACTTATACTTTATGAACTGTATATATATATATATATATATATATATATATATATATATATATATATATATATATATATATATAGTAAATTCAATCAGTCGGCGATTAAAGGTCTGGTTTACTTCAAAGTATATATATTTAAAACAACCC
This sequence comes from Melolontha melolontha, assembly GCA_935421215.2. Classification (NCBI taxonomy): domain Eukaryota; kingdom Metazoa; phylum Arthropoda; class Insecta; order Coleoptera; family Scarabaeidae; genus Melolontha; species Melolontha melolontha. Next base: position 156,532,135 of record OW285237.1, on the reverse strand, counting down.
TACATGTTTCGGCAATGATGCCTTTATCAAGGATTTTGATAAAGGCATCATTGCCGAAACATGTAGGGTTGTTTTAAATATATATACTTTGAAGTAAACCAGACCTTTAATCGCCGACTGATTGGATTTACCATATCATACCAAGGTCACGAAAATATTATATTTATATATATATATATATATATATATATATATATATATATATATATATATACATAATTTGATAAATTCTTGGAGTCTTGGAGTCGAAAACCTCACGAATATTATATATATATCAAAAATTAATTTAAATTCGGGTAAGCGGTCAATTAAAAAACTCCTTTATTAAATCACCCTACATTTCGCAACAGACTTTGTCGCTTCTTCTGGGGTAACTATAAGATTAATGAGAAAAATAACAAAAAATAAATAAGAGTATAAAACAGTAGTAAAAATACTTACAAAATGTAGAGTAGAAATAATAAAATTGACGTACAAAGTATAAAAATGATTAGATATAAAAAAATAAAGTAACTATAGAAACAAGCCTTAAGAACTTTTAAAAAACATGTATATGAAAAGTTAAAACATGAAAAATAAAAAATATAATGCAATATAAATTAAAACAACATATGGACCAAATAACAAAACGATTTAAGATCGTCAACTAACAGTCAAACCTAGTATATTAAAATAAATTATCGTATACTAAGACCATTAGTATCAGATCTATAATTTATGTTATTTGTGTCTCTGTTGATGTGGACCATTTCTAAAAAGGTTCTTTTTTTATGGTTATTTTCAACGTCTAAGATCTTAACGTCAACAAAATTGAAAGTATGGTCACGATCAAATGCATGGTCCACCAATGCACAAGATCCCTAACCAATACGGACATCACTTTTATGCTGAGTAATGCGCTGTTTTAGCCACTGTGATGTCTGACATATATAAACGCCACAACAATCCGAACATGCTATCCTGTAGACAACATGACTATTTAAAAAGAAAGGTGTTATGTCTTTGATCTTACTATACAACTTCTTCAAGGTATGGGTGTTGTATTTAGCAATTTTAATGTTATTAAATTGTTTAAAATGTGATACAATTGTATGAGTAAGACCGCCAATGTATGCGATTTTTTTGTAAATCACACTGTCTGCAGGAATGTCCTCAGTAGGGCCATCAAAAAAGTTTGAGCTAAATAACAATTTATTAAGTATATGCTTAGAATAGCCATTGTTGACGAAGATGTTGAAAAGTTCTTTAAGATTGTCATTTAAAAAGGTTTCATCTTCTTTTTCTACTGTAGAAAAAGAAGATAACAATAGCGTGCCCTTCTTGAACGTTTTAGTAATTCGTGACGATAATAATTGTATCATTTTGAATTGGTATAGAAAACCAACTTCATCTGATCGGTTCATTAATTATCACTCTCATCATCCTCTCAATCAGAAGTATAATACCATTATAGGTATGAGAAACAGAATATCACATATTTGTCATGAAACCTTTTTAAATGACAATCTTAAAGAACTTTTCAACATCTTCGTCAACAATGGCTATTCTAAGCATATACTTAATAAATTGTTATTTAGCTCAAACTTTTTTGATGGCCCTACTGAGGACATTCCTGCAGACAGTGTGATTTACAAAAAAATCGCATACATTGGCGGTCTTACTCATACAATTGTATCACATTTTAAACAATTTAATAACATTAAAATTGCTAAATACAACACCCATACCTTGAAGAAGTTGTATAGTAAGATCAAAGACATAACACCTTTCTTTTTAAATAGTCATGTTGTCTACAGGATAGCATGTTCGGATTGTTGTGGCGTTTATATAGGTCAGACATCACAGTGGCTAAAACAGCGCATTACTCAGCATAAAAGTGATAAGTGATAAGTGATAAGAGATCTTGTGCATTGGTGGACCATGCACTTGATCGTGACCATATTTTCAATTTTGTGGACGTTAAGATCTTAGACGTTGAAAATAACCATAAAAAAAGAACCTTTTTAGAAATGGTCCACATCAACAGAGACACAAATAACATAAATTATAGATCTTATACTAATGGTCTTAGTATAATTTATTTTAATATACTGGGTTTGACTGTTAGTTGACGATCTTAAATCGTTTTGTTATTTGGTCCATATGTTGTTTTAATTTATATTGCATTATATTTTTTATTTTTCAAGTTTTAACTTTTCATATACATGTTTTTTAAAAGTTCTTAAGGCTTGTTCCTATAGTTACTTTATTTTTTTTTATATCTAATAATTTTTATATTTTGTACGTCAATTTTATTATTTCTACTCTACATTTTGTAAGTATTTTTACTACTGTTTTATACTCTTATTTATTTTTTATTATTTTTCTCATTAATCTTGTAGTTACCCCAGAATAAGCGACAAAGTCTGTTGCGAAATATAGGCTGATTTAATAAAGAAGTTTTTTAATTGACCGCTTTCCCGAATTTAAATTAAGTTTTTATAATATATCACGGTCGATAATTTCGTTTCAATTATATATATATATATATATATATATATATATATATATATATATATATATATATATATTTATAGGTCAGATGAGACTAGTAATTATTTCAAGATATTTTTATTCTTTTACCATACATGTTTCAGAAGTGTGTTTCTTTTTCAATGGTGTAGGTTTGGCTGTGTTGTGAATCATGTCCACCTGTTATAAGTCGAATTTTTTTTCAAAATTACTTGTGTGTATGCATTATATATTCGCCCAGAAAATTGTAAGAATTGCTTTTAAAACATATAAATAGATAAAATAAAATAAAACTAACATGAACGTGATAACATATTAAAGTTATTTCTTTTAATGTGTCGTATAATTGTATACGTTATTCTACATTAAAAAAAAATCGACTTATAACAAACAGGGTGGACATAATTCACAACACAGCCAAACCTACACCATTGAACGATTAACCAAAAGTGTATAAGGGCGGTGAGTGTCCTGTATCAAAAAAGTCCGGCTGCATTTTTGCGGCATTTGATAACCGTCGACGAAGTCTGGGTACACCACCATACGCTTGAGACCAAGCAGCAGTCAATGCAGTGGATTACGGTGAGAGAATCAACTTCGAAGAAGGCAAAGATCGTTCTCTCTGCAGGGAAAGTGATGGCGACGGATTTTTGGGATAGCCGAGCAATAATTCTTGTCGACTATCTTTCATAGGTGCAACAATCAACGGATAGTACTACGCTGCATTGTTAGATAAATTGAATTTCCACAATTATGAAAAAGCATCTACATTTGGCAAAAAAGAAAATCCTGTTTCACCAGGATAACGTTCGAGTTCAAACGTGCATGGTTGCAATGTCACAATTGAACGAATTGAACCTTGAATTGCTTCCGCATCCACCATATTTGCCAGATCTAGCTCCTGTTCCCTAACATGTAAAAATATTTCGATGGAAAAAATATGGGTCAAATGCTGAGGTAGACGACGCTGTAATCAATATTTTTCAGGTTTGGATAATCAATCTTTTTCTGATGCTTTGAAGGGATGGGAAAACGTTGGACCAAATGTATTGGATTTCAGGGAGATTAGGTCGAAAAATAAATTTTGTTTTGCTTCGAAATATGTGTTTTTGTTGAAAAGGTCGAAAACATTTCAAATATCTCTCGTATATTCATAGTAGCTTTGTCAATTATATTAGTTTCGATTTAACATGTTAGAAAGATGTTACGGATAAATTATTTATTTATGTAGCGAGTATTTGCAGCTTGTCGTCGCTTCTCGCACCTCACACGCCATCGATTTTTGTCGTTCCAGTTCTCTTCACACAATCCTTCCTTTTCTATTTCTCTTATTGTGTTATTAATCTATTTCTTTCATGGTCGTCCTCGTTTATTTCTCTGTGCTGTAACCTAATTCCATACTTTCCTTGGAATTTTTTTTTCATTAATTCTGCGTAAGTGTCTGTACCATTTGAACTGCTTTCCATTTATCCTATCTATAATAGTATCTTTGACTTCCATTCTATATCTGATAACTTTATTTCGGATGAGACCATTAGTGTTAGGTCACAACATATTAAATAAGTCATTTTAGCTGAGAGGAGCTTCTGATTCATATTTTTATCTAGAACTCTTACCTTCGACCCGTATGTAATAACTGGCTATATTATAGTATTAAATATACTCTTATTTATGGTGTTTGTTAAATTTCTATTCCACAATATTGGGTGTAGTATTTTGATCATCCCTCTTCCAATTGTTCCCATTATATCTTTCTTATCTCTTCTATCTTGCTAATTGTATTCAGGTATTCATACTGCGTAACATTTTTTATTACTCCACTTTTTAGCACTATACCTTCTCCTTTTCCTCCTATAACCGTATATTGTGTATTTTCCAAACTCTACTCACTATATTCCTCTATGTGTTTCTTTAACGTGTATACCGTATCTTGTAGATCTTCTCTGATATTTACTTAACCGTTGGCAAAGAGAATTGAATATATTGGACTCTGCTCTAGCCATACATCCATCGGACTGCATTTCCTAATCCAATGTTGCAGTGACACTCCAATTTTAAAAAGGATGGAGGAAAGGCAACATTCCTGCTTAACTTCTTTCGAAGAGGAGAATGGTAGAAAGATCTGATTCCCAATATTTACGAGAGCTGCTTTCTCTGAGTAGTGTTTGAATTGCATTTATATACACTTTGTTGATATCCGCTTATTCTAAAATGATCCATAATTTCTGAAGATGAACGAAATCAAAGGATTTACGATGTTCTATGAAAGTAATATGGAGTCCTTGCCCATTTCCAGCTTCTTCTCTGCCAAGTGTCTTTAATATAAATATATTGTCCGTGCAGGACTTTCCCAGTCGAAAACCACGTTGTTTCACCATTTCCTCCGTTTCTTTTTCTATTCTAGCATTAAGGACTCTTCTGTATAATCTTGTTGCCGATGATATTATTCTTATTCCTCACCATTCATTTCTGTTTTTATTTTTATAAATTGAATTGATATAAGAAATTTTTCAATTCGTTGGTATGGCTTCCACCATTAGGCATTTATTAAATATGTTGGAAATAATTTTTAGTGTTTTTATTGCAGCATACTTTCTTTAGTAACTCGATAGGTAGATCACCTGGTAGTGAGGCTTTACTGTTTTTTATTTAGTGTGGAGCTTCCTCCACACCCTTTACTGTAATGTATTTCGCTCTCCTTCATCCACATTTTGATGGGAAAAAACTATATTTTTTACATATCAAATGAAAATAAATAATGCTGAAAGTTTCAACATTACCCTAAGAAGAATTCAACATTTATTCTAGGGAAATGGAAATTTTGAAATTCTTAGTGGCAGCCATAAATAAATAGAGTGATTTAGAAGGTTCACAGTTTGACTGCTGCCGGCAAAGAAATTTCGGCGTTACTATAATTTAAGGTCATGATCTATCTTGCCATGCAGTCAAAGCATGAGTTGAGAATTTAGAGGAGACCGAAAAAATCTACAGAACCACCATGAACTCCACGAATTTCAGAGAATATTGAAGCTGTTCGAGCTTCGTTCACAAAAAGCCAACGCCGTTCTGGTTAGAAACACTTATTAGCTTTTTGCAACTTAGCCGAACAATCGTCTACCAGATACCCAAACAGGAATTAAAATTGAATTCATTCAAAATTCAAATAGATAGTGCAGAAGTTGAAACAAACGGAACATCTGATGTGATGGCAATTACGAGGGCCATCCGGAAAGTAGTACCCGTTAGCGCCGCATGAAGCGTTGACGACTCGGGTAGCCGCTGGGCAAGGTCAGGCCGCGTCAGTGGCTTGTCTGCCTGCTCTGTGCGAGGTTGCGTGACGCTAGCATTGCCTGTGTTGTGTCTGTGATCGTTTCTAATGTTTAAACAAATCGAGAACCCCGCCAGTTGTGAATTATTGAGGGCCGTGATTAAATTTCTTAATGCACGAAACGTTCGACCTTGTGATATTCATCGCCAATTAAAGAAGGTGTATGGAGACAATGTGATGGACGAGTCGTCTGTTCGGCGCTGGTGTCGCAACTTCAACCTTGGGAGGGGGAATACACACGACGTGGAGCGTTCAGGGAGACCATCTGTCATTACAGACCAAATGCTGAGCTCAGTAGACGAATGCGTGAGGAACGATCGGCGCATCACAATTGATGAACTCTGTGAACATTTTTCTAATGTGTCTCGAACAATTGTTCATGAAATTGTCAAAGACCATCTGCATTATTCAAAAATCTGTGCAAGGTGGGTCCCTCACATGCTTACAGATGAGCAAAAAACCAAGCGTATGGCTGCAGCACTGACGTTTCTGGGACGTTATTCCGATGAAGGAGACTCTTTCCTGACTCGCATCATTACTGGGGACGAAACATGGGTTTGTTATGCATCACCTGAGAGTAAACGAAAGTCAATGGAGTGGCATCACGCTCATTCACCAACCAAACCAAAAAAATTCAAGACAGTTCTGTCCACCAGGAAACTCATGGCAACCGTTTTCTGGGATCGACGAGGTGTACTGCTCATTGATTTATTGGCCCGTGGAGACACAATTAATGCTAATTGCGTATTGTGAAACATTAAGGAAATTACGGCGGGCAATACAAAATCGACGGCGAGGTCTACAGGCGCCATTCTCCTTCATGACAATGCCAGGCCTCATGCAGCTGCGATAACACAACAACTTTTGCAGCAATTCAAGTGGCAAACTTTCGACCATCCACCGTATAGCCCGGACTTGGCCCCTTCGGATTTTCATCTCTTTACGAAGCTTAAAGACTTTCTGGCGGGAAAAAGATTTGACAGCGATGAAGAACTTAAACGAGGCGTGACTACGTATCTCAATACGCTGGCGGCGGAGGACTATGACGCTGGAATACAAAAACTCGTCACATGTTATGACAAATGCCTCAATTTGCTTGGTGATTATGTGGAGAAGTAGTGTAAAGTATGCTCTTTCCAATAAATATGTGTATATTTGTTAATATTTACTCCTGTGTCTTTATTGCACAAACGGGTACCACTTTCCGGATGGCCCTCGTATATAATGTATACATCACAATTGCATTATTTTATGTACTACTCCTCCATTGATTTTTATGTTTTCGTTTAAATTGTAATTAGAATTTCTAATTATTTCTTTCTTAATTAATAAGTGAAGTATGTATGTACATAACATTGTATTATCGAATATACATACGTCCAAAAATAGATGTATATAGTTAAATATGTTTCAAAAACAATTAAATATTAAAAACAAAGGACATTGAAATTAGGTTGTAGTGCATTAGGTCATTCGCTTACTAGAGTTAAGAAGAAGAGATATGATGTTTTTATTTAAATAAGTAAACACAAAAGAAAACTATTTATGTGGTAATATACACATAGATACATATTTGCGTCATATTTGTCATAAATACATAGAGACACAAGTATATAGCGGTTGCACCGATAAATGTACAGTCGCATGTTATCACAATAATATACAAATCAGCTGGCGATTAGTTCGTTCATACCGAAAATATTTAAACTTCTTTGTTATTGTCTTTATAAATGTGAAAATATGGTAAACAATATCGCTATTTGAATATTAATTGCTATATTGTTTCAAAAATTGTTTCTTTTAAATTGTAAGACTAGAAATTATATAAACAACTTAGATGGAATATTACATTATTCTACGAGGGTAAATCAAAATATAACTAGACTGGTGCTATAACTTCTTTCATAACTAGAATTTTATAACACCAAAAAATAAAGCATTAGACCCCCATCTCTAATGTATTTATCCTCAAGTAGGCTTTGATTTAACTTTTGACGTTTATTACAAATTAGTTACTGAATTGTTACTGTTTGACATACCCATCGGCAAAATTAGAGTGGAGCAAAGATATGTGATAAAATTTTGCGTTGGGTTGGATAAAACTCCAACTCAAACTTTTGAAATAATTAAAACTGAATACCCAGATGATAGTTCAAAGACGGTTGTGAATCAGCGAAAATGAACCTCGACGCGGGTGACCACCAACTGCACGGATTGATTCAGAAATTGTAGAAATTAACGACTTGATCCAAAACGATTGTCGGATTGGCATATATCGAATTTCTGACATTGTTAATTTGTCTTATGTTTCCGCTCAAAAAATTATTCATGAATATTTAGAGTACCAAAAGGTAGCGGCAAAATGGATTCCAAAAGTGATGATAGAGTCACAAATTTTCGGCAATGGAAAAGGCAACTTCAACATAATCTATAGCTCTTAAACAATGTGGTTACACGTGACGAGAGTTGGCTTTATCATTACGACCGTGAATTAAAGTCTCGAAGTATGCAATGGATGTACAAAGGCAGTCTAATACCGCAGAAGGCGAAAACTGTGAAAAGCGCCAGTAAAGTGATACACTTAATCTTTTTTGATAAGTGGTGCATTACTTATGATCACATTGTTCCTAGAGAACATACAGTAAGTGGAGAGTACTATTCTAATGTACTTCGAGGCTACTCGAGAGTACTAAAGGCAAAATTAAAGAAAAAACGACCCCTTTATGAAGACATCGGTTGGATCCTGCATTACGACAATGCTCCTGTCCACAGATCAACGATTTGTCAACGAACACTTGAAGAGTTAGGGGTGGAAATTGTGGTTCAGAATCCTTACTCACCTGACCTTGCTCGATATGACTTTCATTTGTTTCCTGAAGTTAAAAAAGAATTTAGGGGTCGAAAATGTTAGTCGAATTTAGACTCTCAAAAAATGGTTTCTAAGATGTTTATGACAAGTGGACAAAACGATGATACAAGTGTATTGCACAAAATGAAGAGTACTTTGAAGGATAGTTGTTGAAGTTTTCTAAATAAATGTTTCATTTTTGTACTACAGTACCAGTCTCGTTATTTTCTGATATTTCCTTGTAGTTTTCATTCCTGTCGTTTTTTTTTTACTTTGTTGATCATATGAATACGTATTAGTTTTCTCTTAAGACTGTGTTACGCTTCAATTAGATTTAAATGCTTATCGCTCATGATCTATTGGAAGCCACGTGCCAGTTAGTATTAATACATATAAAGTTATATAATTTACTTAGAAAAATTGGCCTTTAGGACCAAAATACTTTATGGATAATACTACTTGATAAAAACACGCACAATGTTGTATTAGATTTACACTTTATTTAATAATATTTAATATATATAACAGCTGTTTCACCGTACAACGGTTTCTTCAGATATAACGTTGTACGGTGAAACAGCTGTTATATATATTAAATATTATTAAATAAAGTGTAAATCTAATACAACATTGTGTGTGTTTTTATCATTTGATATGGATTTACATCAAGTAAAGGCAGAATCGATTCAATCGATAATACTACTCCTCTTGTAGTATTATCAATTTGGACAGTAAACTAAGATTCCATTTTACATATAGATGACGTCACGTCATTTTAATATTGTTATTGCTATTATAAAATTGTATTATGTATTTATTTAATGCGGTCGATCTTGGAATGCGAATATTAAGGGCTTCCTCTAAAATAAAACTAATTTTGTAACACTGCCTTAACTGATTATGTGAATTACCTCATGAACAGATTTGATTAACATAAATGGTCCGCCATTCTCTTTTTCCCGTTCAAAATAGACTGTAGAATTTAATACAAGCTGTTGAGCTTGAGAACCAAGACGTTTACCAGGCATCTAAGAAATATTCATATATTATACAACAAGACACTTGAAAATACTCGATTATACGAGGCGTATTGCCTGAAACGCCACGAGAATAATGAAAATGAAAATTAAAAAAGTAGTACGAAACAAGCCATGATGATAACGATAACTAACAAATTTGACAATTCAGTACTCTCAAATTATTGAAGTCGAAGCCATAGTAATCTAATCGTAGTTTTGGCAGCGAATATACAAAGGTTCGTATATTCGATTATACAAAGGTTCGTATATTCGAATTGCGTCATAATACGTCAATAACCGCTGTAACACATGACTACTACGAAAAATCCTGCTTTTTCAATGGTTTATAATTTTAGAATGATATAGTCGGTAAAATAAATGGGTTATAGAAATGTCAAAGGGATAATCAAAACATTTCGTTCTCATTCCCTATTATTAATTTTACTATTTATTAACAATATTGTACTCAAAAGAACAGATCTTGAAATTTTTGATAACAAACTAAATTTTCAAAGCATTTTTCAGTGGTTAACCAAAAAGTCAGAATACAGGAAACAAAATTAATAAACAACAGTATTGAAATAATTTGACAGTAAGCCGAAAATCATGACACTATCTCCTGGGCAACTTATCCTTTTTATTTAATATAATATATCAAAGACGTACATCTTAACTTAAAATGACAAACGTGTGTAGTATTACCGGGCGTATTTATGTGTGTTGAAAGAAATAAAGCACAATTTTGCGAGTGAGAGCTGTTTTCTCTCCGCTAAGCTTCTCTAGCAAGTCATGCTTCTAGAAATTAACGCACCACTAAGGAATCCTTTATAACACTACAGTATATGACTAGATAGAGAAGTATATTCGATTCTTTGGTAATTAACAACATTTAATAAATTCACTTTGTTTAATATTTTAATAAATTAGCCTTTACAAATTAATAAACAGTGAAAAGCAATGAGGAGGGGTAATTATCGAAAAAATATTAGGTAATTAACATTTTTAATGAAATGGCCTCAGGATCAATGCAATGCCACAAATGTCGGACTTTCGGACATCAACAAAGACACTGTAACGTACACTATAAATGTATGAAATGCGGAGACGAACACTCAACACACCTATGTACAAAACCCAAAACAACACCACCAAAGTGTGCAAACTGCGGTGGTCCTCACTTATCTACTATCCTTAACTGTCCTAACAACCCAAATAACCCTGTAAACAAAACCACACCCAAACCCAATTACATACCAGCACCACCCCCAACAACTAACCCCTGGACACAAAAACAAAATAACACAACACCTAACACAATTGACGAATTAGCACTTGCCTTAGGCAATATGCTAATAACATTACACTCTAAAAACGCAACAACACAACAGATACAATACTTTGTAACGCAAACACAGAAAATAATTATTCTTTACAACAGCAAACAGTAAACACACATGACTGAAACGCAAAAGACCGATGACCAGTGACTTAAACGCAAAAAAGCGACAAACACACAGACTAAACACACGCAACACAGGACCGCACAAAAACACACGATTATTATTAATCAGACACAAACACGTCACAACCCTGGGAGATACGAAACAGTGGAGTGGAAATGGAGGCAACTTCGACCACAAAACAAAATTCAAAGGACTCATATATAATTTAACAAATTACATCGAGCTGTTACTTTTTACAATTTCAATTAGAAACTTTGGTTTAAGCAGCAAGGAATGTTTTGGGGAAATCAATCGGGTGGTTAATTACAGGTCATGTTTATTAGCTACCGTAAAGCGGCAGTACAATGAATTTCACCGTAGTCGACTTTTATCAAATGATAGGTTTCGCGCTCCTAATCCAAGAGGGGCTGTTACCGAAAAGAATATTTGTTTTGAAGGTTTTGTTCGGAACATGATGGTAGAAAATCGGTGTGATCGGTATTTTGGATCTTTGAAAATGGGTCGGCGCTAATAAGTTGTTCGAGAAAACAGTCGAAACAAAAAGGTGATTACCATATTTGTTTGATATTGCCGGACAAATCTTTCTACTGTAGTGCTGGCGGATCATCGTATTGTTAAAGTAGAATTATACGTTACAGTATGTTTGCTTTAAGTTCTCTAAAGTGCCCGCGAAAATCGTCCAATATCATCAAGAATCACGATAACGCTAGGGCTCACAATGGTCCTCAAACGATTGAGTATTTAAATGCCAAAAACTTTAAAATAATGGTCGTTCTGATCCGGAACTTAATGATTCCACGTGCAAAGAGCAAGTTACTTCGGCGGAAGAAGCGACTAGCTCATTTAAAAATGACATATTGCAGTAAATGTTTTGAGTATGTATTGGTTTTCAGGGATATAAAATGAATTGATTGTGTATGAGAATACTTTAAAAATTATAAATAAATCCGTTTTATTACAACGTTGGTTTACAATCTAAGTCGATTAAATATTTAAATTATGGGTTAAAACTTAGTTTGATAGTGCCACTTTATAATTGAAGCAAGTTGATTGTAGTAATAATTCGTGCCCTTGTTCTATACCGCTTTCAATGTCAAAGTAAGTAATATATTGCATAAACTGCAAGCATGCAGAATATATTGTATAGCAACCGATAATAGCAAGAATAAATTTGCAGTGCCAAATTTATTCTTGTCGGCGAAATATTTTACAGAAATAGCAAAATCTAAAGTGTTTTTGATAAGAATATTTAAATAGTCTAATTAAATTAATTTTGAAACCAAGCATATTTTCTTACATTATATCAAGAAAACATTATTTTTATAATATATAATCAAAAAACTGTGGACTATAATGCTTAGTAATTAATTTTACTCTTATGTTTTTTTCTGAAATAATGAAGTTAAATTCCACTCTACTAAAAAGGATTGTATTAACCATTGCATCATTAAAGCTTCTCATATTAAATCGTTGATTGACGGAGATACTTGTTGAAACTTCACTATATCGATAAGAAATAAGTACTAAACTTCAAGTTTAAAAAATTTTTTATTGTAAATCCACTTAAATATTGTTTCACCATACAATGGCTTCATCAGGTGGATCAAATACTGAATATTTAAAATACAAGTTTGAATATTTATGTACAAATTATTGACAAATATGGTGGTGGAAACATTTTTACAATCTTAAATTTAGTAGAGGGGAGTTGTTTAAATCTAATTGGTCATTTAGAAGCTAATCCTAAATTATTATATCTATTAATTTTTTTGTTTTATAACAAGTTTAATTTTTTATATTAAATCTATGATTACTTTCTAAACAATGATTTGCGAAAGTTATCTGTTTTCTTTTGTTTATGACTTCTCTCGTGTTCTTTCATTCTAATTTTGAACGTCCTCCTCGTTTGTCCCATGTAAACCTTATTACAATCTATACATGTTAACTTATATACACCAGAGTTTGATTCTTTGTCTATTTATCTTTGTTGTTTTTAATAATGTTCTGTATAGTACCGTCTGTTTAAATGATATATGTTCGTTAATAAGTCTTTTTTTTAATGAAAGTACCAATTTTTTCCGAAATTTTGCCTAAGTAAGTGATTGAATTGTAGGAATTAGTTAGAGTGTTTTTTAATTTTTGTTGACTCTCTTGACTTATCATATTGCTTTTATTTAATATAGTTTACATATAATAACTATAATAATAATAATAATAGTAATATTCTCTATTATTGAACAGAATTCCAATTACAGGACAAAATATAACATAAATAAAAATAAAAAATACAATGAGAAAAACAAAAGTAAAACAAAATAACAATTCATAATAATAGAAACATGGGCCGAATGTAAATTTAAAAAAAGATGGGTTCCGGGTAATATTTATGAAGGTTGTGTATCTAATACTACACAGGCAGGTTAAATTATACATTCGTCCTGGTGATGCAGCTGGTGAACGTATTCGACGAACAAGTCAAATTTTTTGGACCAAAAAATGCAACTGATAGAAGAGACGGACAATTAATTTTATCCTTTAATAAATTAAGCAGAAGCCTAGCACTAAGTCGTTCCATTCCTTCACTGAGGAAACTCAAAGAATGGCGATCTAGAGGAGATGTATATTCGATGTCTCTCTTCGCATATGATCCATCAAACTAAAACGACAGATATTTAAAAAATAGTCATTTTTCACAGTCAATCGCAAGTGCAAATAATGAAAATACCATATAAAACAGCCGTATCTCAATCTACTTGTTACCTAAGCATAATAAAGAGATTTAAATTTTAACGCCTACAAGATCTTATAATCAAAGATTTAACAGCTGCGGTACACATATGGTGAATATGATTACTAAATCCTAATGCTGTATCAAATAAATCTCCTAAATCCCTAACTTCATCCATACTGGGAATTGGAATATGGTTCAGAGCATATGGGAATAATATTGGACTTGCAACACGGACATACGAGACAATTGCACGTTTGTCAGTATTCAAGCGATTCAATGATGGCTACACCATTAATCAACAAAATGAAGATTACGCAGCAGTTCCTTGCAATCGGCTAAAGACGAAATTCTAGGTGTGCTAGCACTTCCAAGAGCACAATGAAATCATTACTAAAGGTATTAAATGGTAGTGGTTCTAGAGTAGATCTCTGGGAAACGCCTGACGATGTAGTATACTGCCTGGATTGAAAGTCATTGTAGAAGACGTAACTATATGTGTGACTCAAATAGGAGAGAATAGTTCATGTAAACGATTAGAGAAACCAATTTGGTTGATAGGATAGAATGGATTAATGGAATAAAATGTGTTCGGGCAAAATATATTGAATTTTGTATTTTTAGTTTTATTTAGATGTATTTATGTTTATATATTTAATCCTAGTTTTAAATTGTAAATATTATATATTGTATATAGAAAAGGTCTTGGAGTTCAGATATATTTAATATTGTTAATTACTGTTAAGACTGGTCAGGTATTACATTTCTTCATTGTCTTATTTTTCTACAGTCATAAAAACTATTTATTTTTATTACAGGCACAATCCTCTGCATCCATTAGGTAAATAATGTATTTGAATAAGCATAATTATAATAGAATAAGTTTTATTGTACATATTTCCTGTTATATATTATTATAATAGATTTAATAATTTGTTTCGAGGCGATTCTGCGAACATTAGTTTATCTCTGTGCATTGTATATTTATTACTTTAAGAAGTATTTTATTTTCTATAATTAAGGGTTTCCGGCGTATATTGTTTATTTCAATACATTTGTGACGCCGGAAACTACAGCATATACTTTTCTTGGAAAGGCAAAAATGGTTATATGGAATTTTGCGTATACTCTTTTTCATTGTTTTCTCCCTCACTTTGACTGGTGGGGAGAAAACTTCTTGCCGAAAAATAAGAGAATGAAGAAGTAGTTGTAAACAAGAGCTCTTAGAGCTCGCAAACAGTTCCAAACAAGATCTCTTAGAGCTCACTACAGTTACAAGTACGATCTCTTCGAGTTAAAGATTAGGTCTCAGTGATCTAACAAACAGCTCCTACTAAGATCTCAGTGATTTAAATAGGAGCAAATATTATTTATTAGCCGGTTTTTCTCGGTCTTTAGTAATAAGACCAGATACTGCATTTATTTAACGGAACTCCAAGATTAAATTTGTAAATATATTAGTGTAAATAGAAAAAATATTGTATTATTTCAACACATACTTCGGCCTACACATACCGACTTCCTTCAAACCAGGAGGATGAAACAAAATGCTTTACTACAATCGGTATCTAGTTGTAGGCGAGCATCTAAAGCTTCATCAATATATTGGGTCAATTCGGCCAAATTGGTGATGATGGATCTGTCCGTAATGAAACTGTGTTGCTGTAAACCTAACAGAGATTTAAATTCACAAAATTTAAAAAAAGTTATAAAACCCCTTATCACACTTAATAAACGTATCCTAAATACGTATTTCGATAATTAAGTTGTCATCATCAGTAGGTAAAGCTACTAATCAAAGTGTCGAACATGAGGCATAGTAAAGCTAACGCACAATTTTACACGGCATCGAGTATACACTGGATACGTGGACGCAGTGTAAAGTTGTGCGCAATTCTATGTGTTAGCTTTATTGTGCCCCCTGTTCGACACTTTGATTAGTGGTTTTACATACTGATGATGACAACTTAGTTGTTAAAATACGTATTTAGGATATTTATTGCACTCCGTGTTCGACACTTTGATCAGTAGTTTTATCTACTGATGATGACAACTTAGTTGTCGAAATGGATATTTAGGATACGATTATTAATTGTGGTAAGGGCTTTTATACTTTTTTTAAATTTTTGACTTAATAAAAGTCTCCAAAGAAATATTTTTCACAAAATTTAGCAAATACATTGTTACAAAGAAAGAAGGAAGTGTACGGAAATATATTTCTTAAAAATAACATTTTGCAAAGAAGTGCTTTATTTGTTATGTCGTTATTATACGTTGCTAATGATCTTGGAATCTTTTCCTTAAAATTTTGGAAACATGTGGAAATATACAAGGACACTTGTATTCAATTAATATCAATTAATAATATTTTCGAATTGTCCACCTCCTTGTTGAATGCAGGCTTGTGCCCGTAAGCCAACAGAAGAAGTACTTATCCGAATTTCATACTTGTTTTGTCGGATTTGCTCGGCAGTCAGGTGAATACGATCCAACAAATCTTCTCTTGTGTTCGAAGCCTGCGCGTAGACTAAATTTTTCATGTACCCCCATAAACAAAAGTCAAGGGGATTAAGATCGGGTGATCTGAGTGACCATGCAACAGGGCCACCTGGACCAATTCATCTTGGATAATTGACGTTAATCCAATTTCGGACAGCAATTCCGAAATGTAGTGGTGCTCCATCCATATGAAACCACATGTCTCGTCGAACATTCAGTGGGACATCCTCTAAAAGACCTGGCAGTTCGTCAATAAGAAATTGAAGGTAATTGTCCGCATTTAACCTCCCAGGAAGAACGGGGCCGCCCAAACGTTAATAGAAAATTCATGTTGAAATTTAGATGGGAGTATAACTTTGGGATTTTATGATGACCACCTGTACATGTTTCTCAGATTTGTAATACCACTTCCCGTGAATGTAGATTAATCTGTCCAGAGGACTGTTCTGCAGAAATTAAAATAAACCCGTGACTGTCTTAATATCCAGGTAGAATAAACTAGACATGTATAGTGGTCTGCCTCTAGCAAACCGTGTCCCCTGCGATAGTGAGATGGATATAAGCCCACACATTTTAAAATTCGCCAAACTGTCGTTCGTGGCACTCCTAGTTGTTTAGCGATTCGACGTACACTGAGAGTTGGATTCCTTGTAACAATAGCTACTGCTTCTTCTGCTAAGTCTACTGGCAAATTTACTCTTCGGTCGAAAAGATAATCACGCAGCCCGCATTACAGAAATTGTCTGTTTACTTCCAGAAACGTTCTGTAATGAGTAGAGCTGAGGATGTTTGCGGTACGGCAGGACCGTATGTAGTGCATCCCCACATTTAACTATTTATCTAAATATTCTCTGAAATGATTTGCCGGATCTCATAAATTAATAGAGTGATATTTTAGTATGCACTGGATATTGTTATTATACAAAATCATAATAGCCATTTGTATTTATGGATCATAAATAACAATACGCATGTATTTGTATTTGGTTGTGAATTCAATTTAAACTTAAAACGAATTGTAATATTTTAACGACAAGCCGTCCTTACAATACATGCATTCGAGACAAAGTGTGCAACTCTACGAATAACTTCCATAATTGATCGAAAATGGACATTTTGGAGCTGAAGTAAAGCCCCTATTATTAGAAAATTTTATTACTGTCGTTAAGAACTATTATTATAAACAACAAAGGCCTTTTATTAGTGTTGAAGTTTTAGTTTCATTGAATTTCCATGTTGTAAGTAGTCAATTGTAAAGTGTTCATTCACAATATTCTAAAACAAGGTGTAAATTTAACTAAAATCCAGAAAAACACATTCTGATAATATATTACTAGATTAGAAGCTGTGTTTATTACTATTTATTATATTATTTTTATAACCAAATGCAATAAAAGCTACGAAAACAAAAGAAACCTCGATTTCTTAAAATCTTGTCACACAGCCTTTCAAAGCAGTTATAAGTTATAACTTCTAACTTCATTCACCTAGTTCAAGTAGGTAGTATATATAAAATATATGCAAAATATGTGCTGCCAGGCTTTGAAAGGCTGTGTGACAAGATTTTAGTAAATCGAGGTTTCTTTTGTTTTCGTAGCTTTTATTGCATTTGGTTATAAAAATAATATAATAAATAGTAATAAACACAGCTTCTAATCTAGTAATATATTATCAGAATGTGTTTTTCTGGATTTTAGTTAAATTTACACCTTGTTTTAGAATATTGTGAATGAACATTTTACAATTGACTATTTACAACATGGAAATTCAATGAAACTAAAACTTCAACACTAATAAAAGGCCTTTGTTGTTTATAATAATAGTTCTTAACGACAGTAATAAAATTTTCTAAGAATAGGGGCTTTACTTCAGCTCCAAAATGTCCATTTTCGATCAATTATGGAAGTTATTCGTAGAGTTGCACACTTTGTCTCGAATGCATGTATTGTAAGGACGGCTTGTCGTTAAAATATTACGATTCGTTTTAAGTTTAAATTGAATTCACAACCAAATACAAATACATGCGTATTATTATTTATGATCCATAAATACAAATGGCTATTATGATTTTGTATAATAACAATATCCAGTGCATACTAAAATATCACTCTATTAATTTATGAGATCCGGCAAATCATTTCAGAGAATATTTAGATAAATAGTTAAATGTGGGATGCACTACATACGGTCCTGCCGTACCGCAAACATCCTCAGCTCGACTTATGACTGATCATCAGAGAGCGGACTGAATCAATTGAGTGACCAATGGCCCCGACAAAACTTTGTGACGATATCAAGTATAACATGCATGTTATAACAGACCCACTATTTGCTTGCTCGATAGCATTCGTCGAGCAGATGTTGTTGTTTCCGTCATTATTGTGTCTATTCATTCGTAAATTCTATTTTACAGTGGCGTGTTTCTGTGTAGCTGTCACTTTTACCTATGCGTGTAATAAATTAGCAAAGAATTATCTAAACTAAAATTTAAGTTAGTTTTATGTTTTGTGAATATTTGAATTGGACTATTAACGTATTTAGGCAACTTTCAAATCTGCGTTGGTTAAAAGGCTATATGAAATATAATTAGTGTTTATGAAAATATAAATCTGGTCACCATTTCTTTGTTAAAAAAGATATATAATTCTCGTCATTTTACTGTAAATTATAATTATTAAACAGTTTGCAGGCGTGCAGGCTAGTGTTTGTTGGTTGATTGATGTTTGATTGTAATCAAAGCTTTCAGATTTTACATTCAAACTATTGGACAACAAGAAAACAGTACCTACAGTGTTGTAATTCACCATGTATTTCATAAAGGAAAACGATTTTTTAGTACAAATTTATTTACAAAAGATGTTGAAAATGATTACCATATCCATCGAAACGTTTTTTGACTCTAAAAAGAATATTATTAAACGCACTTTCTAAAATATGTTCATTATTATATTAATTTCTTTAAATTGTTCAATAATTCCTTTGTCTGAGTTTATTTATATTCTGCAGAGGTGTTTTAAAAATGGCGTTTTTAAGTTAAGACTACAAAAAAGTCGCACTAAGTTGTACGGTCTTGCGGGCCAGTGATTGGGCGTCGTTTTAGTTATTATTTGGCCATTAAAGTACTCCGATATTCTGTCAAGTATTTAACGTGTACAATGGGGTGGTGCATCTTGTTGAAAATATCCTAATTGGAGTTCGTCATCATGCAGTTAATTCATAAACGGCCCCAAAATTTCTTCACAGTACCCCTCTGCATTAACATTTTCTAAAATAAATATAAAATTTATTGTTTTATAATAACATTTATGTTAATTTCACTTTAAAAAAATATATGACAAATTAATCATTGTCTTGACATAGCTGCCCAACTGTTTGCGAATCCAATCGTGATTCAATAAAGATATGAGGATTTTTATCAAACTACACACAATACACACACACACATGCTTTTTTAATTATGTATCCGAAAACATGAAACCACGGTTCTTTTAAGTACGATAGGAATCGAAAATAAAAATAAATTAAACGTTTTGGATATCGCTATCTCGAACGAAAACAACAAATTAGTTTGTAGTATATGTATGTAAAAGAACGGCATATACAGATATAATAATACCCAATATCGCTTATTTCCGCTTCCATTTTTCCATTCTGATGTACTGTTGCTCCCAAATACTTAAAAGCTTGCACCTGTTCTAGTACAGTCCCATTCAATTCTACATCTGCACACACGTTTTCTATACCAATTACCATTATTTTTGTTTTATCTATATTTACTTTTAAGTTCCTGGCCAGCAACGTTTCCGCCCATATATTTAAATTTTGTTGCAAGTCGTCTTTTATTTCTTGTATAGATGACCAGGTCGTCTGCGAAAGCACTTTCTGTTATTTCCACTTATCTTAGGTTATAGTTGCATACTTTGACTTTCCTTAACTTATGCTTTACTTCTTTCATTACATCATCCATTACTATGGTAAACAGAGTCGGATTCAGAACTCCTCCTTGTCTTAGCCCTTCCGTTGTTACGAATTCCTCCGATTGTAAGTTTTGAGTTCTAATATAATTTCTAGTTAATCCGTATATACTCTTTCTATATTCACGTAGTTTCCAGCATACACCTCTCTTCGGCAAGCTATCCCACACTATTTTTCAAACACTTTTTGGATATTGAGGAATGCCACAAACATTTTCTGACCCATATTCTTTTCTATAAGTTGTTTTACCGTAAATATATTTTCTTATATACTCCTTCCTCTTCTAAATCTACGTTGTAAATTATTTCAGTTTGGGATTTATTAATTCCTTTAACCTTTTCTCTAGTATTCTTTCATATCTTTTCAACATTATGCTTAATATCGTTATATCTCGTTGTACATTCCCTTGTGTCAACCTTTCTTGAAAAGTGGCATGCGTATTCCTACTTCCCAATCGACCATCCTGCATCACTTTATTAAACAACTCTGTTAGCACTTTCAACCCGATCTCCCCTAAGTTTTTAACTATTTCAGTCGTTATCCAATTACGCCCTGCATTTTCTTCACTGCTTCTTTCATTTCTTCTATATCAATTGACTGCAGTATTCTTCCTCTACATTCTATTTACCTTCCACTGTGATCGGCAAAGTATTCTTCCTAACATTTTATTATTCTTTCCCCATCTCTCAGTATTGCTCCATCTTTACTTTTAATATGTCTTATCACGTGACATTTTTCGACTGCAAGGTTTTTGAGCACCTTATAGAATAACTTCTTATTTCCAATGCTATCGTGTTCTATTCTTTTACCAAACTCTTCCTACACCTCTTGTTTACACAGTGCATTCCATAACTTCATCCTGTTAGAACAACAGTTGGCAATAGCAATATCGCACAATATCATAGGACAGAGCAAAGTTAATTATTTCAATTATTACTGTCGGCAGTATTTCAAAATAGATTGATAACCAAATTCTCAGAAATACCTTCCATGTTCTTTACTAATTTTTTTGAGGCAAATTTTGTCTAACTCCTTCATATTAGCTATTTACTTGACATAAAAACCATTAAATCCAATCTTAATCATAGATTGTATCTGTATGACTAAATAATATGACTATTAAATTTTATAGAATGCGCTCTAGCTGATCACCTACTGCAGCATTTTACGATGAATAATATTTTTTATTGTTGCAGATTCATTGCATAATTAACAATGAACGAAGCCGTAGTATTATTAGATAATTACGGAAATCCTTATATACAATTGGGTGAAAATGTATTGAGATTTGAAGAGGAAGAATTTGAAGGTTTTTATATTAAAAAGGCAGAGGACGAGTTAAGGGAAACGCCGGATTTAATTGATGAAGCAATAGAAGAATTTAAAGAGCTAATAAGAGGTTTGTTTAATTTCATAAATTTTCTGTTACCTATTCCTATGAACTCAATACTTTACAAATACATACACGAAGTTAATTTGTTTATAGTCATTAAACTATGCCTAATTGTATTTGCGAATTTTTTTAAAAAAATGTAGAGGAACTGTTCCTAAACATCTTCTTTTCCACAATTAACGCTCTGGTAATTTAGAAATTGTGAAATGTGTGTTTTCTTTTTTCTTAATAGAAGTTCGTGATCATAATTAATAATCTCGTCATTATCATCAGGAATTGACTTTTTTTATTTCAAATTAGTTTCTTAGATTTTTACCCAATAGATTTTTCAAGTTGATCAATTGTGATTTGAGGAAATAATTATTAGAGAAATTTGGAATAAATAATGCTATCTAGTCTAGCCTTAGAAGATAATATAAGAGGACCAAACCTAGATAAAAAGTATCATAATCAACCAGAATTATGCAGATAACATGACAATAGCAGCTAACCCAAAAATAGAATTAATAAACGGAATAGATAAAATAGATACACATACATATGCAGAAGAAAACAGAACTAGGAAATAGGCCGAAGAACTAAGAAGCTAAACAACCGTAAAACATAAAAGCTAAACGATTGGAATGGACGGAACACATAATGAGAAAAAAATCAATAGACATGATTACAAGAGACACGATGAATTCCACTATGGCAAAGAGGTAAAGAAGGATGGAAATGGTAATGTTTTGTTGAGAAAGGTACAAATAAAAATATGGACTTGAGAAGTAATGTGTAGAGATAGAAACTAATGAGGAAAATAGTGAGGATAGACGGGGTCAATAAATATCTGTAATAACAATGAAGGAGATGAGAAGTAATCCACCTCAGTAAATGGATTTTAAAACGTTTAGGGTTAGCTAAATTTTTGTAGTCAGTGCCATAATCTTCTTGTAACTTTTCTTTATAATAATAATAATAATAATAATAATAATAATAATAATAATATTCATTTATTTACCCAACAGACCAGCAGAATCCAGTTACAGGGTAACATTTGTATGATATAACGGGTGTTCAGAAACATTCGAAGTCAAGTAGGCTCTGAAAAAAAATCGTATATCTTTACTTAAGTTTCTGATTTGTAATAATTACACAGGCCTGCGATGGTAAAATTGTCTGGATTTTATACAGTGATTTCAATAGATCTTTTGGTGCTGAAAATGGGAAAATTATTTAAAAAATTCCATCACGTAAGGTTTTTTTACAATCTGGGTTTTTTTGACCTATCTGCATGTATTAGTCTTTTTGAAAAGGACAATTTTTTTAAACCGTTGTTTAAATAAACTATTATAATTTTTTTACTTATGACGATGCTAGAAGTTGATATTTTGAATAAACATACACTAGATTTATGATAAAGAAGTTACAAATAGAAATAATTGAGCATGTCGCAAGACATGACTCATCATCTTCCTGTTACTGCACGTCTACCTCCCCACCTCCACTACAAACATATTGCTATTCTAGACAAAACAGTTAGTTCATTCTATATCTTCTTTACAACTGTGTGAATTTGTGTAATTAGTTGACATTTGTGATTAGTTGCTGAGTTAATTTAATTTTTATTTTACGAGTTTTTTAAAATTAAATTCCAATGGCATCAAGAGGCTGTGTCAATGTACCCAACTCCTTCTGCTATATTTGTGGAAAGTTTACAGTAAAAAAACAACAAAGAAACATTACAGATTCTGTAAAAAAAGTATATTTTGCATATTTTGGGGTGAAATTAGGAGACCAAGACAAACCTTGGGCTCCTCATAAGGTTTGTTCAGTGTGTGTTGAAGAGCTTCGCCAGTGGTCACAAGGAAAAAAAGAGTCTTTTCGCTTTGGAGTGCCTATGGTTTGGAGAGAACCGATCAATCATAGCGATGATTGTTATTTTTGTTCGTGTGTAGTACACGGATTCAATTTAAAAAACAAAAAGGACATCGTTTACCCAAACCTTCGATCCGCAACACGTCCTATACCTCATGGACCAGAAGTACCTGTTCCTTCACTACCAGATACATTAGGTGATGTATCTGATGACGAAATGGTTTCACGTACATGCGCAAGTGAACTGGATGAGGGAAGTGATTACTATGATACTGGAAGTGATGAGCCAAAACTGTTTGACCAATCTGAATTAAATGATTTGGTGAGGGACTTAAACATTCCTAAGGAATCAGCTGAGCTTTTAGGCTCAAGGTTGAAAGAAAAAAAATTGTTAGCACCTAGCACAACATTTTACTGGTTTAGGAACAGAGAAAAAGAGTTTGCTCGATATTATTCCGAAGAAGATCCACTAGTTTTCTGTAATGATGTACCCGGGCTCATGGAACAATTCCACGTAGAATATAATGTTTCTGAATGGAGACTCTTTATTGACTCTTCAAAAAGGAGCCTTAAGGCCGTTCTTCTACACAATGGAAGTAAATATGCTTCTGTACCAGTGGGACATTCAGTTCATTTAAAAGAGTGTTATGAAAATCTTGAGCTACTTTTAATTAAAATTCGTTACAATGATCAAGGCTGGACAATTTGTGGTGATTTGAAAGTTCTTTGTTTGTTACTTGGACAACAAAGCGGTTATACTAAATATCCTTGTTTTTTGTGTGAGTGGGATAGTCGTGATAGAAAACAGCACTATTGTAAAAAGATGTGGCCACCAAGACAAACCTTACAACCTGGAATGAAAAACATTGAAAGAAAAAGTTTAGTAGACCCGAGCAAAGTTTTGCTTCCTCCATTACATATAAAACTAGCGTTAATGAAACAATTTGTGAAGACATTAAAAAAAGAGTGCTTCAAGTATCTTTGCAGCCAGTTTCCTCGCTTGTCAGAAGCAAAAATAAAGGAGGGTGTTTTTGTTTGGCCGGATATAAGAAAGCTTATGAAAGATGAAAATTTTGAATCTAAAATGGAGGAAGCAGAAAAACAAGCAAGCCTTCAAGAATGTGGTTACAAAATTTCTTGGCAACAAAAAACATGAATATTATAAAAATATTGTGCAAAATATGTTAGAAAAATTTAAGACCTTAGGCTGTAACATGAGTTTGAAGGTGCATTTTCTAGATTCGCATCTCGACTACTTCCCTGAAAATCTTGGTGCAGTAAGTGAAGAGCATGGGGAAAGGTTTCACCAAGACCTAAAAGAGATGGAGAGAAGATACCAAGGAAGATGGAATATAAGCATGATAGCTGATTATTGTTGGATGTTAAAACGGGATGGTCCACTACGAGATTACAGAAGAAAAAGCATAAAAAGGAGTATGGAAAGACAAAGAAACAGATATTATAAGGACTTGTAAAGACATAAATAGTATCTTACTGTTTCTTTTCATTAGATTTAATGATATTTGTAAGTAATTTTGTTTTTTATATCCTTTGTAAATAAATTCAAAATGTAACTAAAAATTATTTTTAATTTTTAAAAAATATAATTTGAAGCCTTTTTGTGAAAAATCCTTACGTGATGGAGAAAAATTGAGTTCATATTTGGATTCAGCGCCCAAAAACACATAAGAATCAGCTATCAAATTTAAAACAATTTTTAGAAAGTTAAAAAACGCAGGCCTGTGTTATTAAATGTCAACTGTTGTCTTCAAAAATCAATCTATCTCAGACATGACTTCATATTTTCAAGGACTACTTTGACTTCGAATGTTTCTGAACGCCCGTTATATATCATGCAAACTTATAGATTTATATATAAATCTATAAGTTAATAATTAACACAATACAAAAAAGTAAAGAAGGTAATTATTTAAACAAACTGAACAGACTAATTAAGAAAAAAAGAAATCACTAAATTAATTGAATGAAAACAAAGGAAAATAATAATAATAATAACAACACTTTCCAGAATGGATCGGGATATAGCCGATCGGCATTGCAGCATATATGCAGCAATGGCGATCTTTGGAGTACATTAGTGCGCGGCCCTGGGTATAAAATGATCCGATGACCTAATGTTGTACTTTGGTACTAGAAAACTGATTTGTCTCAGCAAAGAAGGAGAATCCACATAGTAATTCACAAGTTTAATTATAATCTTTTCGCTTGCTTCATCTCTTCTTTGACTTACGGAAGTGAAATCGTGCATACTTAATAAACTCTCGTAGTCAGTGTCACGAGGAGGATATATGCCATCTATTCTAAAAGACAAGTACTTCAAGAAACGTTTTTGGACACGTTCGAGTGACGAGTTGCTGGTATGTATATCGAGGGTACCATACTACAGACGCATACTCTAGCTTAGTTCTAACAAAGGAATAGAACAAAATGGTTAATGTGTAATTGCTAAATGTACGACAAGATCGAATGAGGAAACCTAGAGAGTTAGACGTGGATGAACAAGTACTAGTAATAGGACTGGAAGACAGATGTGAATCAAAGAGCACGCCAAGATCTCGAAATTGCGAAACCCTAGGAATTATGCCATTGGAAACTGTGTAATCCAAGGAAATAATACTTGAACGTCTAGAGAACGAAAGAATAGCACATTTCTCAACATTCACGCACACTCGATTATTTGTACACCATTCGTGATATCTCTGCAGAAGTAGGCAGTCTGATGGAGAAGTGATATTATTAAAGATTTTCAAGTCATCTGCACACGCGAGAACTTTGGAATCTAACAACATTAAGAGATAGTTAATGTATACATTGAAAAGTAGCGGGCCTAAATTGGAGCCTTGACGTACGCCAGTAGTAGCGGTAAAAAATTGGGTTTATATCCGTTATATTGTACATAGTACGTTCGATTCAATAAATAGGTTTTGAAAAAGGATACAGCTTTCGGTGTGGCAACTATAGATTGTAACTTCGACAACAGTAGAGAGTGGTCATTTGTATCGAATCGGTATAGATAATATCTATTTGTTGTCGAGCATCCAATGCTTCACCTATATGCTGCGTAAGTTCGACTAAGTTAGTGACAGTGACATAATGAGTTTAAGAAAACTGTATTTATAGTACAATCTTCTTTGTGGGTTTCGTTTTGTTGTCGTAATTTCACTTTCGTTTCACTGTCCATACTGACAGCATTTTAAGGATATTATCTCAGGCGGATTCTCTTCGTTAGCGTTTTTCCTTATATATGGCTTTGGTTCACTTGTGTGTGGCCGTCTTGCTCCATTGGTCGTTACCGATTCTCGTAATAGGCTCTTCCAGGTGTTCCGAAATCTATAGCCGCCCTCGCGGTTGAAGTTCCCTTTCGCGGACAGTTGATTTTTTTTTATCCATCTAAGAACATCTTATATACTAAAGCTATTCTAATATTATTCTGTATAGTTATCTTTTTTCAGACAGAGGTGTAATAGGTTTTAATTCAGTACCCATCCTTCTACGGTCAATTTTACTGGTCGTGTTTCATTTGTTTAGATCTGTAACAGAAGCTTCTTTGATTCCTTAACCTTGAATACTAAGCTAATATTAGCTACTAAATCATTTTGTGTCTAAAATGCATTTGTTTGTATAATATTGTGAGCTCTCAAATTTGTTTATTATAATATGAACAAAAATAAGAAATCAATTATTGCCAGGTACACTTTACCAATTAATTTAATTTTTCATAAGAGCTTCTATATTCTAAGGGATATTATAAACATTATTAACCATAATTATTTTCTTGGAAAGCGATTTTTCAATGAAATATTTATTTTGGGTGAAGAATATATTTTATTTTTCGTCACAATTTCCATCCAAATCTTAGCCCAGCCATTTTCCAATGCTTTTAAGCCGTCTTAAAAGTAGTCTTTCGAAAATCTCCTTATTTATCCCGAACCTATTTTCACCAAGGCATTTTTTCGAGGTTTGTTGGAACAAGCAAAAAGTCACTCGCAGTCAGGTCTGAAGAATATGGTGGATCAGGAAGCAATTCGCAATTACAAATAAATTTAGCGATGCCATAGCGGATGAAAGACGGAGCATTATCCTAATGAAACAAAACTTATTTTCTGAATAGAAGCGGTCACTTTTTCTTCAGTTCATGGTACTGTAATATTACTCAGTTATTGTACTTCCCTTAGGTAAATAGTCAATAAAAATAACGCCACGCCATTCCAAAAATTCGTGACTATACGAGGGGGTATTGATATCTAGCTAGCCTAGACCGGTTCCGTAGATAAAAAATATTGCGATAACATAGCAACGAAAAATAACATATTAGAAGTGTCAGTGTAAAGTATCACGTCAAAAAGTCAAACTAAAGTTGCGAATAAAATTTGAAAAAATGTATGTCGATCGAAATTGTAAAATTCGAAAAATTGGAGTATCGAGCCATCATCAAGTACCTATATTTGAAGGGGTTAAGAGGTAAGCAGATTTACGAAAATATGCTTAATACCCTTGGCGATCAATGTTCTTCGTATGTGACCGTGAAAAATTGGATTGCAAGCTTCAAAGCCGGTAAATTTTCCATTGAAGATGAACACCGATCGGGAAGGCTAGTTTCTGTGTCCGTCTCCGAAAATGTTGATGCAATTTATGATATGATTTTATTAGACCCTCGAATTGGGCTAAAATGAATATCAGAGGTACTGAATATTTGATATGAACGCGTTCATCATATAGTTCACGTCGATTTGGACGTGAGAAAAATTTCAGCAAAATGGATCCCCAAATGTCTGAATGTTGACCAGAAGCGTACAAGGGTGGAAGAATCGCTGTCAATCTGTAGTCGGTTTGAAAGTGATGCAGACTTTTTAAGCAGTATTGTTACTATGAATGAAACTTGGGTACATTTTTACGACCCAGAAGCAAAGCAACAATCGATGGAATGGAGACACTCTGGTTCTCCAAGACAAAAGAAGCTTCCCGCTCAAAAATTTGCTGGAAAAGTTCTTGCTTCAGTTTTTTGGGATTGCCATGGTATAATCATGATCGATTTTCTAGATAAGGGTAGAACTGTGAATTATTATTCGACGTTACTGACCACTCTACGAGAAAAAATATGGAGAGAAGACGCGGAAAGTTATTCAAAAGTGTTTTGTTTTTTGCAGGATAATGCCCCTGCACACAAATCGCATGTTGCCATCCAAACAATTCGTGATTTAAGGTTCGAATTACTCGAACACCTGATCTGGATCCGTTTAAAAGCCTGGTTTGCAGCGCAAGATAAAAATTTCTTTTTGAAAGGCCTAGAGGCGTTGCAGGTTCGTTGTAATAAATGTATCCAATTAAGAGGAGTGTAAGTTGAATAATAAAATATTTTGGCTTTCAAATTTTGTTTGTTTCTATAGTAGGCCAAGAAATTTTCAATAAATTCTTTTAGTCTTAGTGTTTGAGAAAGCGGTTTTTATCCTTTTCAGAGCACGTTTATAAGAACAAATCCATTGTATTAACTGTGTTTTTGTCTCTGGAGTATATCAATGTATTATTCGACAAAAAACTTCTCTTGGATTTCGTTTGAACTTGAACTGAAATGACGGAGTTATGGCGTCCTGAAAATTATTTTGAACCTCAGACGATGAAATTTAAAAATAAAGAAATCGCGACTGTTGATTTTCGCTGCACATAGCGTATTTGGACTAGCTGATTACAAATAGCGAAGCCAGAATTGTCTATCTCCTTTAGTTCTCGGGATATTCACGAAAAAATGTCGACTGGTCAAAATCGTAAAAACCACAACGCTAATTGTCAGCGGAAAATCGTTCAGACAGTCTTTTTCAGCACCCCTGAAAACATTAGGGTGGATTTTAAATCGCCAAAAATTTCGCTGAAATATGACATTCGATTTGGACCAATCTCTGTATTTGGAAACTAAATGCCTCTAGATGACCTACCCTACACTGCCGAACGCGTTTTGGCACGCTGAATGGACTGGTCCAAACCAGAAAGCTAGATAATGTCTACTTCTTGAGTTCTTCCGAGAAAACCGCAAATTTTAAAATCGAAGTTTCTTGTCGTCATAGCGACCAAGCGGTTGTGTGTTCCTAGTGGCAGTATAAATATTCGTTTTAAATACTATGGCGAGAGCTATAATCCAGAAATAACGGAATTATGGCGATTTGAAAATTTTTGAAAGTTACAAAAATGGCGATTGTCGATTTTCCCTGTTTCGATGCCAACTCTTTGTGTAATCGTACTCGCTGATTACGAATAAAGTTCGCATTTGCTCAACAGTAAGCAAACGCGGCCATCCATCTTGTGGTTAGGTATTTTATATTGTAATGTTAATGCAGAATACCCGTGTACTGGTTCGGTTGAGATGCTTGTGGCATTAACTATCTCACACATTTATGATATAGACTTTATTAGTAATTTATGGAGAAATTATTATTCATTATTCATCATAATATGCAACTTTTCTTGAGTTTCGTTAATGGTTTTATATGAAAAAATTAATGTTTAAGTATCACACGAAATTCTTTTTTATCCATCTTAACATGAAAAAACAATAAATAGTTTATTTTAAACGGGTGTAAAAACTTATCTATTTGAGAGATCTGGGCGAAATTTCGACAGTAAGCTACTAAAATGTGGCTGAAGATAGTAATATACTCAGCTTGTAATGATAAATGTAAAGTAAGATTTATTTACTTGCAAGACCTTTTTTTTTACAAGTTATCTGTTTAAGTAATACTGATTGTTTTAGCTGAAGAGGGCTTATATGTACCGCTAGACGACAAGGCTTTTTGCTTAAAATATTTAAGACCACACAAATTCTATGCAACCAGTGCATTCAGAGTAGTAAGTAACTTCAATATTACTATAGCTAATACCTTCTATGTAATTATAATTAGTAGATTCCAATATAATTCGTTGCTTAGTTCTACGTTTGCAAAATGAAATCTGAATATTCTGCTCTAAAGTATCAGGATAGACTCATTAATTGCTTCCATCTCAGAATTGATTAACGTAGATGTGGTATTCATAGACACTTAATAGACAATGAGAATTTAAAAAGGTATATAACCCCTTACCACAATTATTAGTCGTATCCTAAATACGTATTTCGACAACTAAGTTGTCATCATCAGTAGGTAAAAACTACTAATTAAAGTCACACGGGGCACAATAAAGTAAGATGAACGCTTCCGCACAACTACTATACACTGCAACCCTGTAAAGACTCAGTCTTTACAGGGTTGCAGTGTATAGTAGTTGTGCGGAAGCGTTCATCTTACTTTATTGTGCCCCGTGTGACTTTAATTAGTAGTTTTTACCTACTGATGATGACAACTTAGTTGTCGAAATACGTATTTAGGATACGACTAATAATTGTGGTAAGGGGTTATATACCTTTTTAAATTATTTTTTAACCACAGTCTCCATTGAAAGAATTTAGACAATGAGAAATTTATTATCTAGAAACTAAGATTTTTATACGATATTTCTTTGTGTCTTTCAATCATATTTTTTGAAACTAATTAATTAATCGGGAGTCATCTAGAAAGTGTTGGTGCTGTTACATTTGTACGAGTATGAGTGCCAGTGTAATAATTATTCCTTTTTTTTTCAACTTCCGACTAGGTAATCCGAGGTTTTTATATAGTGATTCCTTGGTTAAAAATAATAAAAAAAAATCTCTTATAAACATGGGTCGAATTCTCGAAACTTTGACCATGCATATTTCTAATAACAGTTATTAGAAATATGCATGGTCAAAGTTTCGCTATATTAGCCCTGCTGTTAGATTAAGCCAATTTGGTCCAATATTTTGGTTGTTATCTTTATAACGTTTAAACGGTATCACATATTGCTTTGAGATTTCAGTTCACGTGTTCTCTTATCAACATAATTTTATATCCATAATTTCAAGTGTCTGACATTAAACCGAACTGAGAAAAATGAAAATTTACTTATCTTGGATTGGGGGGGATTTGGTCCAGTTTATATTTTTATTTGATTGAACTCAAAGCACAAAGCTTTTTCTACAACAAATTTGATTTTATTGATAGTTTTTTTCAGTACATGCTGAACAAAATATTTTGCTGTTGGTTTTGCAAATAAACTTGCCACATATGTAGCATTTGATGTCTGATATACGCTCTCAATAAGTCTTCATCAATATCGGTCCATTTGTCACTAAATTTGACTCTGCCGTGATTGTTAGTATTTTCGATAATTATTCTTTCTATTGCAGGCGGAAAGAAACACAAAAATGCTGACATCATATCACTGCATCTAGATACTGCAAATCTAGTTGGTCCTGGTTATGCTACTGAGATAATATTCTCAGCAGCAGTTCTAATGGGTTGAGGTAATGGAGTGGCACTTCATACCATTTTGTTTTTTGGCAATATGCAAGGGTTTCACAGAACTAATTGCAGCAATATCTGGTTCACTTTCTCCTTTAAAATCACATGTTTCGTTATTTTCTGAATTACAGTCAATATTTGAATCTTTAATATCTGAGTCACCTTCTGAATTGAGCACTTCACGAATATCATCTTCGCTCAAGCAACGTTATTTTGCCATTTTGTTATACCGTATGAAAAAAGCGTGTAGATATTTAGAAAGCAAAACACAAACTGAACAAAGCAGTGTAAATTGGCATGTGTTTTCATAGAAAAATGCAAAAAGGGGAATCCCACAACTAAATTTGTACTTATCAGTTGTATTGTGATTATGATGGAGGATGCCACATGGCACAATACACAATAATATTAATTAAATATATTAACGAGGTATTCAATCAAATTACATAATTATATTGGATTAAATTTTTACTTTTACTGAAACATGCCGTATGGACCAAATGGTCTTCTAATCTAGGATTCGTATATTTTTTTAATCGAGTAGTCCTTGTTACAAAATTCAGTTTATCATAAATTTTGAAGTTTTGTGTCTGTCCTAACATTTTTAAAAATGCCATTTCAGTTTACGAATCAAGAATATGCTGATATGATCTTTTTGTTTGGTTACTCAATGGTAGCGCTGTTAGAGCTGCAAGATTGTACACAGAGCGTTATATGAATCGAAGACACCGTTTCAGCACCGTTTTTCGGTAAATGTTTGGGAAGAACTAATTGGTAACGTTCTGCTTAATCTGAATGCCTTCGAGGGTAACCTTAATAGCGCAGTGTATAGAGATTTTCTACGAGATCAGCTTCCGTTACTGCTTGAAAACGTCTCTCTGAATGTACGTAGGCAAATGTGGTTCAACCCTGCACATTATGTACGAATTGTCACAGATTTGTTGAATGTAACTTTACCAAATCGATGGATAAGACGGAACAGTCCCGTGCCCAGGCCGGATCGTTTGCCTGATTTTAACCTCATGGACTTTTACTTATGAGACCACGTTAAAGCAATTGTGTACGGACAACGAAAGCCCGATACGAGAGAAGAACTACTGGTAAGAATCGACCAAGCCTTTGATGACATACGAGAGTGATGCCCTTCAATGCCCTGTATAAAAAGAAATGATTTTATTACCAAAAGTTATGTGCACTTATGGTTTCTTTTTGACATAATAATCTTGGAGATTGAGGTATTCGTCGTACCTGTGGGCAAGCTTTCCAACATCCTCTTCATAAAATGTTGCCGTCAATGAATTGAAATGAGTCTTGACGTTGTCTTGAAGTTCTGCCCTCCTAGCCACCTTTTCAGATAGGCCGGAACTGTATGCCGCCTGAGAAAATGTTTCATTCAAGGAGCCGTTGGGTTAAAGCAGTAGTGCGAGGACCCGCATTGTCATGGATCGGAATGACTTCAGAAGTCAGCATGCTTCTTCTTTTATTTTGAATGGCTCTCCGCAGACGTTGTAATGTTGTATCGGACCTCGCCCGTAAACTTAAGATTATTAGGAATGTTTGCACTTCTTTAATTCAATAAGAATTAAAAGCACAAAATATTCTTAAGTTTTGCGGGGCGGTGTATATTTCTGTCAATGTATTTGTTGAAAATGTTATGTAACTGAAATTCGCTCGTACACTCGCTTCGTGTGCTACACGAAAATTCGATCCCCTTCTTAGCGTTCACGCCGGCGTGGAGATATTCCATTAAAGATTTGTAGAAGTGAAACCCCTTCCAATAAGAACCGTCTTTACTGAAAATTTATTGTATAATAGTCCGAATTTCACTGTAAATTTTAATTATTCAGCTAGTCACTTAGAGATTTCTTGACTAATACTAGAGATACCCTCGACTTTTCCACCTCCCTTAACTAGGAGTCGATATTATTTAGCAACAAGTTAGGAAACCGCCTTTTTTTGCTTATGACTCGATATTATTTGGCGATTAAGTAAATAAGTCGTTCTCCAGAGACAATATTGTTTGTCTCACCCTTTACACAACCTACTTCTATATAAAGATTCTGGCACCGTTTTATGTCTTGTTTGCACCAACCGATTCCGTCAATTTTCTGCAGAAAATGAGACATCCGTTACATTCAGAAGTCTTCTGCATTCGAAGAAGTGACCGAAATATATGAGACAAACCCCTGTCCGTTACTAAGAAAGGAAGGTCGAGCGAGAAAGAGGAAATAACCGTGAGCATAATATATCTCCAGTATTATCGCCGCCGAATCGAACATACAAAAGATTATATTAAATTGCAGTTCCTTGTTAGTTTGGAAGCGGTGTCCTCCTAGTCACCTTTTCAGCTAGGCCGGGACTGTATTCCGGCTGAGAAAATATTCCATTGATATTGCTCAAGGAGCCGTTGGGTTACAGCAGCAGTGTGTGGACCGGCATCGTCATGGATCGGATTAACTTCAGAAGTCAGCATGCTTCTTCTTTGATTTTGAATGGCTCTCTGCAGACGTTGTGAAGTTTCGAAATAAACAGCCGCAATAATTCTAGTCCTCGGCTGCTGCATGAACTTCACAAGCGACACACCATTTTGGTCCTAAAACACGGAAGCCATAACCTTCCAGTTGCTGAGGGTTCTTTGTTTGAACTTTATTAGTTTGTTTGGTGAGTTTGTGTGCATTTACTGTTGTTTTGTTTCGGGTGTTTCGTATCGAACTCAGGTCTAATCTCCTGACCCAATTTCCTTCAGCGTCATATCG
Organism: Melolontha melolontha; assembly: GCA_935421215.2. NCBI lineage: Eukaryota > Metazoa > Arthropoda > Insecta > Coleoptera > Scarabaeidae > Melolontha > Melolontha melolontha. The sequence goes on along the minus strand of OW285237.1, from coordinate 156,497,389 downwards.
TGTAAAGAACGTAAAAGTTGAAGCCATTCGGCGAGTTTTGTGGTTGTTATTCAACATCGTTGTGACCTAGCGAACAAAAATTTTTTTATAGCCTAAATATTTCATTGCGATTGAGTACAGAGATGACCTCGAAACTTCCGGAAATTTCATAGACAAATCATTTATGCTGAACCTGTGGTGCGTGTAGTGGGAAAGATGGGCAGTCGCTCATTGTACACTGATCACCTACCGCTCATCTAACGATTACGCTGTGCGATCAGTGGTAAAAAAACCGCCCTCGTATATACGTACTCGCAGTAATAACATAGAGTATCGATAGGGGCAGAAATACCTGGAATATTAGGGGTTAATAATGAAGGCAAAACCGTGGTGTCATAAGAACTGTCTTGATTTGTGTTTATTTTTTAGATGAGAAAATTCTATAAATTCAAATTGAGATATCCGAAATATAGCAGTGACCTTTTACCACCAACGGCGAAGCAAGCGTACGACGACGAAATTGTTTCATTCTTTCCAAAAAGAACATCAAGCGGAGCTCGGGTTATGACGATTCACGTGGGCAGTATGTGTTACGTAAAATATTACTTTTTTTTTCCGATTGAAACAATATTGAATAATACTGCCTTGGTTACGATATATCATAACACACTTATATTTCCCAAGGGATTTATGAAACGCTCATATTGTCCCAAGGGAAATATGAAACGTCACATTTCACCATAAAAATGTTATAATTTTTAATTGAAGCAACAAAAATAATCAGAAATGTTTTATTTTCTAATTAAAGCAACAAATGAACTAAGAAAGTCTTTGCATTAGTAACACTACTTTTCAGAACCAAAATAAAAATTGCAATTCTCAAACCTTCCGCTTAAGCGATTACAACCAGATACAAACAATGAAGAATCTTGTTCGCAATTCGTCATCGACACACCAGGAACCGTAACAGATGCTGCAGATGGCTCTCCCTCCACACCCGCTATCATCTTTGCTACCTTATTTTTCTGCAACATACTGTCAGCCAGATAGCCTTTCGCAACAGACGAACTTTTACAACCACCGTGTCTCTTTAGTATAGTCATTGAGGCTCCCGCATCGGCCACCAAAGTCGCGGATGTTCGTCTTCCACAATGGCCTGTATACGCCTTCGAATTATCCAAACCCAACCATTCAGCAACCTTACTCGGAATCTTTCCGAAGGTATTTTTGCCGACCGACTGAACATTACACTTCTTATTTTGATAAGCCACGAAGAACCTAACAACATCTTGCGGACGCAACGCCGAATATTCTCTCACCAAACGAACAGCACCCAGATCTTCTTCTTCAATAATTGTAAATTTCCTATTTACATCATTCTTCGTCTTTGAAACGTTGATCACAATCACCGACCCACGATCTTCGATATCGGAAGAGAGCATATTCACCAATTCGTTCGTTCTGCAGGCGCCAAAGATTTCCATAATTAAAGCGACCTTTAAAATTACGGTTGTAACAATCTATTCAACAGAGGAGAATCATAATGAAATTTTTACCTTATACATAAAAAAAATTTCATTAGGAGCTTCTCGCAAGAATTTTTTGAGCTGTTCTCGGGACAACACCTCTGATTTTTTAGGAACGTATCCTTTATTTTTATTTTTCACAAATGCTTCTACTTCATCGAACATTTTAACATTAATTTTTTCCTTTAAATGTAACATTGACCTTAGCATCGATAATTTTGGCCACAACGTGTTTGGTGAATATTTATGCGACTACGGATAGAATAAATTAGTCATACGTCAAAAATAAAAAAAATTATAGCAAAATACCAAATCTTCAAAAAACGCTAGCAAAATATTTTCGTCGACACCGTTCACCAAATTTTCTCTTCTCCACTCTTGAAAGTCTTCATACACTTTAGTGTAAGCAGCTTTGGATTTCGCCGGAACCAAACATTCACGGGCTTTCGCCGCTTGTGTTAGCACATTGTTTGACATTTCATCAATTTTATTTATAACAGAACGCGAAAATCAAACCAGTCAACCATGATATTTACAAACACGGCCCTTAGCAACGTCACTAATCCGATAAATTCAAAAATATACAATCCAATATTTTTCCATTTTCACAACAATATTGTTTCAATCAGAAAAAAACTATTGATTACAACACGGGGAATATGAATACATTTCCCTTGGTTGTCTATACATCCCTCGGGTTTCACCCTCGGGATGTAACTAGCCAACCACGGGAAATATACTATTCATATTCCCCTAGTTATAATAATAGCTATATTTTAATGCTCGCTTGTTATTTTATGGATTATGAAAAATATTTTTTTAAGGATATTGGAATCCCAAACAAGTATCATTAACAATGCTTATCAAGGCCCTATTACTGGCGTTAGAAATGGCAATGGGGGAACCAAAAACACAAGTCGGCGGTGTTCACATGATCCTGGATCTAAACGGTCTCTCACTAACTCATATAACTCAATTTACTCCTAGCATTGCTAAATTGATCCTTTGGATAGTCCAGGTAATATTCTTAGAATATATGAATGCTAAATCGATTAAAAGTTTATTTTCAGGATTGTATCGCCATAAGACTGAAAGGCGTTTATGTGATAAATCAACTGCCGATATTTAAATTAGTTTATAGAATATTTAAACCGTTCCTAGGTGAAAAACTCAAGAGCAGGGTGAGTCAACATATTTTTTTTCTTATTAAATTAGGCATGAAATAAATATATTTTAGTTACATTTCATCGGAACTGATTGGGATATATTAAAAATGCATATTGACGAAGATTGTCTTCCTGATAAATGCGGAGGGACCTTAGAGAGTCCACATTGTCCAGGTCGTTGCTTGTATCAAGTTATAGAACATTATCAAGATCGCTACGAAGGTAGCTTATATTTTTTATAAATTTGTTAGGTAATTCGGAAATGTTGCGTAATGAAAATAACTTCGGTCAGATTTTAAATTAATTTTATATTCTTTTATTTTTGTCTGTGGACCAGTTTAGTGAATGTTCTTTTTTTTCAGAATTTGCCACATATGGATACGTAACAGAAAAAGTGGAAGAAATAATGTAGAAAGTACCTGCGAAATAAAAAAATAAGAAATATATATATATATATAAACATATATTTTTTTAAATTAAATTTCAACAAATACAATTAATGTTTGTTAAGCACAAGTGATGTCCCATCTTTAATTTTATATCTATGATATTAATAAAATAAATAATTTTAAATATAGATTAGTAATTTAATTTTATACTTTCCAATACAATAATACTTAAGGATTGACTGAAAAATCGGAGACTGTGGCTTTTAAGTGAATAAAAAAATTAAAAACCCTTACCACAATAGAATACTTAAGGATGCTCATTTGAGAGTGAACACAGTGGGTGAGCGCGCGCAAATATTGTATTTTATATGTACACTTGCGAGCACAAAAAATGGGACCCTTATTTTATTTAGATAGCGTCTATTTTTAAATGACAGTCAATGGCAGTTCTAAAGTTATATGTCTGACAATGAGTTCAGGTTATTGCATTCTAATCAAAACTTCCATTATAACGGGTGTTCATTTGAGAAGTCAATCTAGTAGCATGTGAATTACTGAGAACATTTTGAATAATGTCGTAAATTAAAATTTATTACTTAACCTACGAAGTCGTATATTTTGACAGTTTCATACATACAAATAAATAACAAATGTGATTGACATTATCAATTGTCCTTTGAATTTATGTTTACGGAACAACAAACACATACTAATATACTCGTATATGCGTCTTATTCTATCAAAATTTCAAAGTAACCTAGATTGACTTTTCAAATGAACACACGTTACTTATTATTAACTTTACTAAATATTTTATAAAATGATTAATAACATCACTACAATGGAAATATTTATAATTAGGTTCACCAACTTTCATTTTATATTAATATTTCTTCGTAGCTCCATTTTCAGCAGTAACTAACTCTAGTCTATGTGGTATTGATTCATATAGCCTGTCAATCTTTTGATATTTCTTTCCATGCTGTGTTCGCTTTTATTTCGAGGTCGAACGTGGCTGTTTTTGAATGTTTTTCAATAGCAAACCCAATACATTCTCTATAATGTTTAAAGCCGGAATATTACTCGGCCAATTGAGAACATGAATAATACAAAGGTATACAAAGGTATGAATGAAGACACAAACAAAATGCAGTTTCTAGAGGGATGACTGTGCCACCTTTGGAAAGGCGTCGTTACTTCACATTGGTTATATGGACGGGGCGAGGTACTTCGGTTGTCTGCCAACAGGCAGCGCTGAATTTACTTCTACGCCCGGTCTGGATAATTACGGTGATGTGGTGATGTGGTTCTTTTTTGTGAATGTGTCATGGACATTCACATTCTCACTGCGATCTCTATTCGAGCAACATTGTATTTGAGAGCACTGAAGACGACATTCGTCAAGCGAAGCCGTAAGAAATGGACGGACAAGCGAGAACAATAACCAACCTGATGATAAAACCCGAATACGTGGACAAATGTTCACCCAAGATACTTGAAGATTTTAAAAATCTAATCGACCGACTCATCGAAGAAGAAGATATCCAGAAACTATTACAGAAATCAGGGGATATATTAATGGTTAACCCAGAAGAACCGACGATCCAAATTGAGTTAATAAGCAACACCACAGAAAAGCAAGAAAAAGAAAAGCCTCCCGTAAAATCGAAGAAGAGCCAACCGGAACTGAAAATCGAAAACGACGCATTCAGACACCCGAAAAAAACAACAAAAAGTCAGAAAACCGATCACACAACGCCACCAATCGAAACAAAAAATTCCTACGACGCCCTCGAAACCAAAACCGAGGAAAAAATGGAAGAAGAAGCAACCAAATTCACCCCACAACCGTCAGCATCAAACAGCACACCCAGGGTAAGTGACAAAACAAACACCACACAAAACACAAACACCGAAACATGCAAAACACACAAAATCGCACCAATCATAATAACAGACAAAGACAAATGGGCATATATACGACAAATACTTAAAACACATAACATTAACACAGTACAAAACAAACTTGTGAAACCTGGCATTCACATCGAACCGAAAACTGACGAAGACTACCGCACACTTAAACACATACTCAACACAGAACACATTCAATTTTACACGTTTCAATTACGAAGCGAAAAAACACTAAAGGTAGTTATGCGAGGCATTCCTACTTTTATCACTGACACAGACATTACAAACGACTTGACTGACCAAGGCTACCCGACATTAAAAATCAAACGAATGAACGGTAAACACGGCATACCTGCACCACTTGCTTTAATCGAACTGACGAGACATTATAAATCAATTTATAACATACACGACTGCTGCGGACTCACAATTAAAATCGAACCATTAAACAGACGGACAGACATAATGCAATGCCACAAATATCAGACTTTTTGACATCAACAAAGACACTGTAACGTACACTATAAATGTATGAAATGCGGAGACGAACACTCAACACACCTATGTAAAAAACCCAAAACAACGCCACCAAAGTGTGCAAACTGCGGTGGTCCTCACCTATCTGCTTTCCTTAACTGTCCCAACAACCCAAATAACCCTGTAAGCAAAACCACACCCAAACCGAATTACATACCAGCACCACCCCCAACAACTAACCCCTGGACACAAAAACAAAATAACACAACACCTAACACAATTGACGAATTAGCACTTGCCTTAGGCAATATGCTAATAACATTACACTCTACAAACGCAACAACACAACAGATACAATACTTTGTAACGCAAACACAGAAAATAATTACTCTTTACAACAACAAACAGTAAACATACAGGTTAATTAAGAATTGCTGAAAAAAAACAAGTCAATCAACGGGAAACGTACAGACGCGTTTCGTTCTGGTTGGAACTTTTCAATGCACGGCATTCCTCGAAGACGGACATTGCTTTTCATTTCTATACTTTCTGTATATATAGTTAACATTTTGAACTTACTGCAAGTGAGAATTAATGAATATTAAATCTCATTCTTACATGTAAATGTCGACGCGTTTCGTTCTTAGAACGAAACGCGTCTGTACGTTTCCCGTTGATTGTCTTGTTTTTTTTTCAGCAATTCTTAATTAACCTAATTACCAGGAAGTTCGTTGTCGCGAAAGTGTGTGTTCTGCATACTGGTACAAACTTAGTTTGTCGGATTGTAGTTATGAACGCATCACATAAGTCGACATTTACATGTAAGAATGAGATTTAATATTCATTAATTCTCACTTGCAGTAAGTTCAAAAAGTAAACACACACATGACTGAAACGCAAAAGACCGATGACCAGTGAATTAAACGCAAAAAAGCGACAAACACACAGACAAAACACATGCAACACAGGACCGCCCAAAAACACACAAAAACGCACGATTATTTATTAATCAGACACAAACACGTCACAACCCTGGGAGATACGAAACAGTGGAGTGGAAATGGAGGCAACTTCGACCACAAAACAAAATTCAAAGGACTCATATTTGTGAATGTGTCTGGAAATATTCTTTCTCCAGCAGGGGCGTACCGATGAGCCTGTAGAAAGGTGAAATACGTATCTACGTCTCTGGGGAGAGATATTTTCGGACACGTTCACAAAAATATTAATAGTGAACCTGTATTTGTGTTCTTCACACCAGGTTTTTAATAATATTTTATATTATTAAAAATACCTTTGTATTATACAAAACTGGTGGGGTTTACCTACTCATGTATGTTTCAATTATTCTGATAGAGAACATAAATGTTATTTTCTGCGAACCAATCAGATATACGAGAACTATGCACATGGCAATGTTGTTGGTATACACCGTGAATTTTTCTTATCTCTATACATAGCCTATGTTCGGTTTCAAAAAGAACGCTTCAATGTATGGGAATGTTATGCAACCAACATCGCTCGCTTATGTGTCTCGACAAATGTCATAATTAGACGGACACGCTTACACATGACGCAAAGCCCAGTGCAGTACTGGCGAAAGGCTGTATTTCTAAAATATGTAATTTTATTTATATAATTGGAAAACGAACGGGTGGTGATCTATAAAATTACGAAACACATATTTATTTGTTGAAAAGTTGTATTTATAAAGTTTTTAATTTTATTTATATAGTTGGAAAACATACGGGTGGTGATCTATCTATCTAAAATTACGAAATACATATTTATTAATTAATTTTATTTATATAATTGGAAAACAAACGGGTGTTAATCTATAAAATTACGAAATACATATGTATTTGTTGAAAAGTTGTATTTTTAAAGTTTTTAATTTTATTTCTATAATTGGAACATTTTTATTTGTTCATTTTGTCGTTCAAGTTGAGTAAAGGACTATTAATATTGACTAGCAATAGTTTCTCAAGGTTTTCTTCTGTCAATTCTGCTCTCTTTGAATTAAGTATATCCTTATAAATAGAAAACGTCCTTTCTACATCGCAACTGGTTATAGGTGCATACTGGAAATATTCTTTTATTTCTTCATATTTAGCCGTTAGATTTTGTGGAATTGTCTCCATACATAATTGCTGCAATGTAATTAAATCTGGATTTCTATTAAGAATTGCTTCAAACTTTTGCCGAAGGCCACATCCGAAGTCACTTGGAATACTTTTCAAATTATTAACAGCCACATCTAATGTGGTTAATCTGTCATTTAATTTGAGATTTCGATTTTCAAAATAAGTGATTAGTTTTGTCAATTTCCCAAAGTGTTCGTGAAGAAAGTACAACTGATTTTTTAAATTTGGGATTTGTGTGAGCTCCTTGCACTCACCAATACTTCTAGCATTCTCCTTTAGCAGTGTTACGAAATGTTTTAGACTATCGAAATTCTCAGCATAATAACTAGTATCTTCCAGCCATGTTCCCCATCTAGTTATTACTGGAGTGCGAGGCAGTGACAGAGATGGAAATTTTTCCCTGAAAAGAGCTACTCTCAATGGTGCTTTTCTGAAAACTTTTTTAAAAGCTGATACAAGTCTATCAACTTCCGGAAAAGTGTCTCGGATATATTCACAGATTCTGTGGAGAGCATGTGCTACACAAGTAATATGCAGCATATTAGGATATGTTTTCTTCAATAGTCTGCCTGTTTTTAACATATACGCAGCACTATCACTGACAAATAAAATTATTTTTTCTTTGTACTTGGCGTCCGAATGAAGCATTTTGTGCATATTCTCCTTAATGGTTTCAGCAACTGTTTCCGCATCAACTCTATTTATAACACTTGTTGCTATTACATATGAGTTATAGGGAATAGTTGGATGTAGTACACCAGCTACATCATTTACCACACAGCGTCCTAACATATCCACCGTTTCGTCGGCGCTTATCCATATGTATTGATTTAAAAGATGGCTTCTAATGCGTTCTACTGTTCTCGTATAGCACCTAGGAACATAATATTTGCGTAAAGTTTATTCATTAGGAACATTTCGACCAGTATATTTTTGAAGAAATATTTTTAAAGTGGAATTGCTAAGTTTATTTAATGGAATATTAGCCGCCATAAAAGTTTTACAGAGTTCAGATGTGTTTGCGATCCGAAGTGACGAATTTTTGACGATATTTTATGGATTTTGTAATAAATTTCGGAATCATTGACAATGGACATACAATCAGTATGACCGTCAATCCAACTCGCCATTGTTTTACAATGCCGTTCTCGACATTCTTCCATATCATGTCTGAAAAAGTAACTTAAACAATGCTCTAGATCTAAATAAATGAAAACTAATCAAACGATATTAAACAGGATCTATCACAAAAATTACGATGTAATTAACAGTTAAAACTATGAAGACAAGAAACTTACTCACAGCACTTTATTTATCTTACGAAATATAAACTAATAAATAAAATACATTATAAAAACCCCGCTTCTATCTACGCTCATGAAAACACTTTAAAAAAGACTATATTCTCCGAATGCAATAGCTGAGTTGCCCATTGTTATCGTGCGAGACCAGGTGGCCGAGTAAGTCAAACAAATACTTCATTATTACGCCGGGATGTACTGTGCGACGTTATACACAATTCCAATAGCCGATTGCGTTTTATGGAAATTGCATCCGTTCTCTAGTCATAATCAATGTCAGTAATGTGCATAAACGAAATAAAATTTTAAATATTTTAGCATTTGACATTTGTATTGACCTATATACATGTATAAAGAGCGATCAAGATAATTTGTAATCGAGTCAACCTTGAAACCGAAATGGTATGTCGTAAATACATTCGTCCTCAGTTGAATAGTTTACATTAACTGTTGTTATTTTAGCTGTTAACTGACATTTTACTTGACGTTTGTAATGTAAGTGCAGTTCAAGTAAATACATACGATTTCGGATTCAAGGTTGACTCGATTAAAAATTATCTTGATCGCTCATACATAAAAGATGAAAGAATAGAAATTTCGAACTAGTATAAAGCCGAAAACAGTTTAAGGAAAGTGCTGGCTCTGCTTTCTGTTAAATATCTTGACAGGCCTATACCATTTATCGGAAAAATTCAGGTGATTACTAGGAAACTTGATTTCGATGGCTGTATAATAAATACACACAGAAAGAAAATTAATACCCCCACTTTCTTTTAGGAGACCTAAAATTAAATGTGTTATGTTACATTGAAGAATGCCTCATAACACCATTATGTAAAATACGACAATAATTTAATGTTTCGAAGACGTCTGTATTTAAAATTTTCAAACAATAAAATACAAATTTTACAAATTTTCTAATTACCAACAATTATTTCATGAAGATAGAAAAAGACGTTGATGTTTGCGAAACACTATTTAACTTATTAAATGAAAATCATAATATGTTGAAGAAAACACTTTTCACTGATGAAGCGTCTTTTCCTTCGAACACGTATTGTTCCTCGATTTGAAAATTTAGCTATTGAAAGTTCCTGGTTTCAAATGGATTGAGCCCCAAAGCATTAAACTGCAGCAATTACAAATTTTCTAAATTCAAGTCTTCCTGACCGATGGATAGGGAGGTTTGGTCCGATAGTTTGGCCGGCCCGTTCGCTAGATTTATAGGCAAATGACTTTTCTTTGGGGATATCTTAAATCTAAAATTTATGATAATGTAATTTTCACTAACATTGAAGATTTAAAAGCACGCATAAGTACAGCCTGCGACGAATTACGAAACCAAACCGGAATTTTTAACACACTCTTTGCAGGAATTTCATAATCGACTCACATAATGTATGGAATGTGAAGGTGGATATTTCGAACATTTATGAAGAAGTTAAAGAATTATAAATAAAAACAAACTTTTTTCAATTAACCATAAAAATCATTTTAATATTGTTTATGTAAGTTAAAGGTTAAATAAATTATTTTCACACTTTGTTGACACTGACAACTAAAATGCCTTATTACGACAAGTGATTGCACTCGCATTGTTGGTTGCATAACGTTCCCATGCATTGAAGCATTAATTTTAAAACTGAACATAGGTATATTCATGTGTTATGTTCAGTGACATAAAAAACTCACAGTATAGTTGCCTTCTGGGAATAATTGTGAAACAGAAGGAAGCATAACATCTTGCAATATATTCATATATTAGCATTATTTAATCTATATTCTATATGCCATAAAACTCCAAGTCCTCCTCTAGATATCCATCCCCAAATATTAACCGAAAAGCGTCCATTCTTGATTTGTTTATTTACATATTTTTCCCATATCGAGTATTGGCGGGTCTATGAACTCTAATCCTGCCATTGTGAGTAGATTGAAATACTTTTTTTGTTCGTGAAAACAACGTTATTCAAAAAATGTTGATCCCTAGCAATAATTTTAAGAACAAATCCTATGCGTTCTTCTTTATGTCGATCATTTAATAATTTTTTCAAGAGCCGCCGAATTTCATAAACGACGCCTTTCGGTATGAATCGAGCCGGGTTTGTTACCAAAGTTTGTTACCTCAACTGCTTTAATAGCTGACGTAAGAGGATGTTCGATTACTTCAACTAATATCACATCTTGTTCTACAGTACCCTTTTTTCTTTCAATTGTACCTTCCCGATTCCATTTTATTACTATTCTTGAAACAGTACTTTTACCAATTCCAAACTCTTCTGCAACTTGCTTTCTTAACCATTCCTTTGCAATTCTTTCCAAAAACTTTAATTCTGTCCGACAAGGTGGTACGTGGCATTTTGAATGTATGACAGTATGATGACAGTACACCCAATTCTGACATTTCAACGGTGACTGCAGTTTGGTATTAAGACATGGCCCATTTTCCATGCTCGCGACTGTACGTAAGTTTCCGAAGTGTCCTGATGTGTCCAGGCTCAAGGCGGCTGCGATATAGTATATACCGATAGGTCCAACTCGCAACGGGCCATAGGCAACAATATACGTATGGAACGTAATGCGATGTGGCAACGTGTGTACGATGCCTATATTGAGTGACTTTCTTAAAATTTAAATTTATTTTGCAGAATTATTGATTTTTTTACTTTTATCTTTTAGAAAACGTTATTGTTTTTTTATTACTTAAAATTACTTTATATGAAAAATAGTATACCATAAAAGTGTAAACAAAGACAGTATACATTGAAACGAATATTCATTCAATTGTATTGTCATGGATATTATACATTCCTATAACAAAACACTACACCTTATTTGTTTGCTTTAAGTATTAGTATTTTCCGATAAATATAAATATCTATTCATTCTAACAAATTTAACAACGATTGACAAATTCAATTTCATGACAATACAATTGAATAAATATTCGTTTCAATGTATACTGTCTTCGTTTACACTTTTATGGTATACTATTTTTCATATAAAGTAATTTTAAGCAATAAAAAAACAACGTTTTCTAAAAGATAAAAGTAAAAAAATCAATAATTCTGCAAAATAAATTTAAATTTTAAGAAAGTCACTCAATATAGGCATCGTACACACGTTGCCACATCGCATTACGTTCCATACGTATATTGTTGCCTATGGCCCGTTGCGAGTTGGACGTATCGGTATATATATTTCGTGTAAAGTAAAAAAATAAATCAATAATGTCGAAAGCTATAAACTGATCCACCACGAAAAACAGAAAACAAGTAGATTTTCGTATTTAGTTTACGTTTAGGTTACTATTATTCATTTAAAAGTTATAGGTAATTTATAACTTATAAATGAATAATGGTAAATAATAAATAAACTTATAAATTTATAAATGCTGGAATATTTACCGTTTTAAACGTCTATACACAACTCGAACACATTTACGTCACCATTTTTTCCCGTATATGCTTTGCGCCATTCACATGACAGTTATATTTTGTTGTAAACTGGTGGACAAAAAAACTGACTCATCATATTGACATTTATTAACATTTTAAGTATATTTACATGGTGTGAATTAGGTTTGCGAATTTGGAGGTTATACCGACTTCATTCAAGTAGACCATTGTAGTAATATTATGGCTTATTACATGACATATTATGGCAGCTATGATAATTATTATTTTGACAAATTGAGTATCGTTTTATAAAACAAAAAAAGTGGATCAGTTTTTCTTTGGCCGACAGTTTACACGAGAGCAGTATCTCACAAACTGTGTATTTTATTGTAGTACCAAGGAAAACTAAATGCGGAAATCTACTAATTCATTTATGTGCTTCGTAGTAGAACGGTCTCTTTATAGCTTTCAACTATATTGATTTATTTTCTTTTATTTTACACTATCACAGCTGCCTTATCGGAAGCATACGTACATATAAAATATACTCACCAGCAAAATTAACGCATAATTCGAATTCTTATGATATTTATTACATAAAATCTTAAATGATCAAAAATATGTATGAAAATGATGTGCAGATTGAATTATTTTAATAACTCATTAGTTTGAGCAAGCTATGGCTTTTAAAATTTTTATTTAATAAAAATTATAAAGCCTAAAGAACCTATGGCTGTTACAAATGAAATTTATTTATGGTTTATATCTGGTATGGCCTCCTCGTGCTCTTATAACAGTTTGGACACGTTGAGGCATGGTCTGAATCAAACTTAACACAAAATTTGGGTCGACCTTTTTCCACTCTTCTTGTAAAGCTTCTTGAAGCTGGTTAAGAGTAGTTATGTTATGTCTTCTGTTTTGTAGCTTTCTTTTCATCTCATCCCATAGATTATCTATGCGATTTAAGTCTGGACTGCAAGCTCGTCAGTCGAGACGGTGAATATCAACATCATTTAAAAATTTCAACAACTATAGCAGCTGCGTGGAGTAGGGGCTTGTCCTTTATTAGCAAAAAATCTGGACCGCGTATTATAGCAAATTGCATTACATGATTTTCTAGGACTTCTTCGATGTTCCTATGAGCATTCAGAGCAGGTCTACCAAGAATGACTAGGTCCATAGCAATGCATAGAAATGCCACCCCATACTTCTTCGATTGATTGAATTAAAATAGCTGTTTTAGTTAACAACAGGCGCCTACTTGGATTTTATTCTACATATAAAGCACCTAAAGTTAATTCTACATCAGAATAAGTCAAATAGAAACATTTAAATTACAAGAAAAGCATTTTAATAAATTATGCCTTAATTTTGCCGGTGAGTGTATAATACGTGCAACTGAATCCCCACCCACTGCGGTAGTGCGTTTGCTCTCAAATGGGCATCCTTAATTATAATAATAATTTGCGCCTTACTATTCTTCAACAACTTGACGCCAATTACACTGGTCAACAAATTTAAATTTTTCTTTAGAAACTAGATACAATTTTTGTTTCTTCTATAGTTCTTGCAATAGTAATAACAACAAATCTATGGCACGTCAATTTTAAAAAAAGATATTGAAAAGTAAATGAAATAATATTAATTAAGTATTGGATGCAAAAAAGAAACGGAAAATTATTTTTTTTTTTAAGTGGAAGATAGTTTGCCCTTGTCAATTGTCTGTCAATTTGTCATTTGTGTCACTTACATTCAAATTATTTTTGCTGCAATACCGCATTTGAATGCCATGGATAAGGCTAGAATAGTCGCGTACCTTGAAGATGGCAGGATAATGACTGATTTAGCAGCAGAATTTAGGATAGGAGTGGGTACGATATGGCGAATAAAAATAAATGATTGCATGAGGCTACCGTAAGACAAAGATATGGATCAGACAGACCGAAAGCATCGAACGTAAATGAAGATAATGAATTAATTGAATATTTGTGGCAAAATCCAATGAGTACTGCTGTAAAGGCTATAGGGGAGACTCGCTTCCTAGCGTCCCGATCAACAGCGTCTCGCGGCATTGTGAGATCAGAGCTGGGCAATTATTATGCTGCAAAAAATCTTTTCTCACAAATGCTGATAAAAAGCAACGAGTTGCTTTGAGCTTTAGTTTCTTCAAGAAGAACATCTTTGGAATAATATGATGTTCTCGGACGAGAAAACATTTAAATCAAATTATGACGGCAGGCCAATAAATACCCGTTTTGTAGAAAGACACATGCAGCAAACACATTCATTTGGCCGCTTTTCTGTTAATGTCTGGGCATGGATCAGTGCTAGAGGACCGGGAGCGTTATGCACCATGAAGGGCAGATTCGACGCTAATACACCAGATATCTTGAAGAATTATGTTCTCATCAGTCGGTGAAGTCTTTCATCTCAATAACTTTGTTTTCCAGCAAGATACATACATCAGCGCTTGCACAAAACTGGCTCAGGACAAACAATATTATTGTATTGCCATGGCCATCCAAAAGCCCTGACGTTAAGCCCATTGAAAATGTATGGGACTTGATGGTGAAAAAAATGCTTCGAGAAAGTTTTTTCCCTCAAAACCATCAAGATCTGATAAATTCAATAATAGGTGGCATACTTTAACAGTGGAATATTGTTAAAGCCTAATTAACTCAAGGCGTCTGCGCTTGGTTATTGAAAAAAAACGGAGCTATGACCTAATATTGATAATCGTTAATTTGTTAAATTGTTTTTAAATTATTGACCTTATTGAATATACGTTAGTAGATACTCTTGGTGATTTTGTCTTTATTTTATGCAACGCGACCAGAATTAACATTATATTTACGATTTGATTTCAAAAACTACCGGCTCACATAATTTGATGCCTGCGTCAAAGTTGTAAAGTTAATTTTATTATCAGTTCTAACATAATCCTTTAGAAAGAAACCATATTCAAACTAAGGAAAAATAAAAAAATCTGACATTTTTATTCCATGACATTTTCCGTTTTTTTTTTGCAACGAACTGTACTATTGCTGCCGTTAAATTTCGCACGATTTGCTTTTTGAATATTTACTTATTGCAAACCTGACTTTTTGTGTGAATCTTGACATTTATAATATTCTGGCAGAATATCTTTGGCGTATCACTAAAGTAAAAAAAAAACTTAATACAAACTTTAAAAAATTGCTTTATTGTAAATAGAAAAACGATTACAAAAGTCAGTTTTAAGCTGCGCTTTAAGCTGTCCACGGAAGGTCGTTAATATTATTTTCGTTCAACCAATTCATTACAATATGGACTGTATGAATAGGTAAATTATCCTAAAAATGGAAAAGATTATTATTATTTAGTAACATGACAAAATTAAGTGGTTTAATATTACATGTTAGAAGATGAAATTATGTTGAAACCTATCTTGCATGGGCGGAAGTATCACATTGTTCAGTATATCAACATATCGTTGAGCATTTAAATAGTCATCAATAATATGCTATGCCCCTGGTATTTGGACTGATATCCAGCCCTACACAAAGACGGAAAACCTTTCGCTTCTATTTGCTTTCTGTATAAATTTCTCCTAAAAATTCTGACCTTTTGGACGGTAAACTCTAAGTTTTCCGTTGCATGTGGACTGGAACGTCTTTTCATCTGAGAACACCATACTTTCCCAAAAATTCGGTGCCTGATTTAGATATTGGTTGGGGAACTGACTCTTTACTTAATTGTGGTTTCATTGCTGCTACACTTTTCAGAAGACCTGCAGACCTGCACCTTTTAATCGTTTACTGGCTGTCCTTACTGATGCAAAAAAATTGTTTGTTCAGCTGCCTTCTTCGCAATAGTAAAAGAATGTTCTTATATACTCTACCAAATTGTTGTCGATTTCTGTAGTTCACTTCTTTGGGGCTCCAGAACTAATTTACCTACGTAAATCGTGTGTTTGCAGTAATTTACGTTTTAAATTTAAAATAGTGCTTTTGCCGCAATTAATTATATTTGCTACAGGTTGCAATGACTACCCCTCTTCCAGTTTTGCAATTAGCAAAACCCTTTTCAGTGTCCGTAAAACATGGTTTGGCATTATCTAGTTGAAATGCAAATATTACGGTGTTTATGCGATGGCAGATATTGCACTGACAGTAATGACAGTCATGACAAATTATAAATATTGAGGAAGCCACTGGATAAAGGCATGTTAATACAGGAAAAGTGAACTGTGCTAAATTTAACGACCGCAACTGTACATTATATATATGAAGCTGTATGATATTGTCCTCTTTAAAATGTTTTTCTTTTTACTTTTCTTTTACACTGTTCTTCGGCACTTTTTGATATCAATGTCCAACAACAATCAGCAAGCATTTCACTGTGCTACCGTAATATCGTATTCTTCACTCGAAATAACTTTGGGTCTTGGTACTGGCAAGGCTTCCGAATGAGGTACTGTACGATTAGCAGAGGGCAGACTAGCATTACTAATACTTTTTTTTATTTTTATTGAAAAACCCGAAAGTATTCGTGCAGTAAAGGTAGCAATCAGTCGAATGGTCCGTTTGTTCAGGCCAAATCATAGGTCTTGCAAATGGCATAGCGCTTTTCCTAACATTTGGTTAGCCCCTAAGAATAACAGCACAGCCTGCGCAGTAATAGCTGGAAGCTCATGGTTTGCTTTGATGTTCAATGGTAAGCCAAAACAGTCAAAATATAACTTTTCTATTAAAAGTGTAATATTCAGCTTATGCTGGTGGGCAGCGAATTCTCCACATACCTAACAGAAACTGTTTGGATTATTTATACATGTACGCGACATTATGAAATAAAAAAAATGTTCAGCTATCACAAACCAACTTATGTTGTATCGAAAGAGCCGTGGGTAGCTCTTTATATGCCCACATTGCTAGATATCTACCTATTCTAAATTTAATTGATTCTAGAGCAAAAATGGACCTATAGAGCGTTTCACGCCCATGATGAAGTACAGGCCATATGGAGATAGCGTACATAGTTGCCAAGTCGCGAACTCATTCCTACCAACATACCTATATTGCTGATAATCAGGCCTGCTGTCAATAGTATTGTATTGACATAACCTTAATTGTATTTATAATTAACAAAATTTTAAAATTATTATTAGTTTGCATCTGTTTATAATATATTCGATGCCAAGAAAAAGTAAATAAGAGTGAAATATCATTCTAGTTAATGTATATGAAAAGTAAATCATTATATTAACAAACTACTTAAAATTGTATGTTTAAGTTATAATTTGGTTTAACCAACACACCATTTGTATACTCAAGGTTTGTTTTGAATTAAAACAATTATTATATATATATATATATATATATATATATATATATATATATATATATATATTGGTTTCCTTTATTATAAAAAAAAAATAATTTGATTTTTTGGACTCAACAACGGCCCTTTTTCTTGTTCCTTTCTCATGTTGTATATGCTGTGTACTGAACAATGTAGTGCTTCACTTGCTTCAGCAGCAGCAGCAGTAACAGTCATACGTTTTTTAAGAAAATGATTAAAAACATTTAGTATCATCGGCTTTTCTCTTCGACTAAAACATTCACCCCTTCGTGATTTTTTCTCTCCAGGCTCCATTACTGAAGTTTAGAATCTGTAACGGTAATGTTTTTATTTACGAGCACATTTCCTTCACATTCCAACTTACCACAAACTTTTGTAAACAACAACGGGAGAATATAATAAAGAGAGAGAGAATATAATATATAATAATAAGAATATAAGGTATATAATATAATAACACTATAACAATATAACAAGAGCGAAGAACAACAAATAATATTTTATAAAAATACGGAAAGGAACAATTTGACACTTGACAAGATAACAAAGTGAACAAACTACTGTACTCTAGCAGTCTGGTTATCTGTACGAATTAAAAATCCCCAATAAAAATTAATATAAATTTTCGACATAGCGAGCGGTGGAAAAGGATAGCGCGATGCAATTTCTTAAAGAAAATAAAAGAGGGGAATGCTCCATAAGAGCCCATACTTCATCGTGGGCGTGAAACGCTCTATAGTTTAGGTGCTCTGGGAAACATGCAAGGGCATGTTCAGACATGTCCACTCAATGGGCTACACAACAATATTTGTAGTAGTATCGTTCTTATATAAAAGTAACTTCGAAATATTGTAAAATTTAATGTGTTTTCAAAAAACTATTTAAGAAAATATCTAAAAATCCTGTCGCGATGGAGCAAATTTTAAATCAGATTCAAAATCAGTATGATAAAAGACAACCTGCACGTATTGGTGATAAAGAAAACCAAACTGTGCGGACCGGTGTTATAGGAAGCATTTTCAGCCATGAGTTATTATTACGCCTGCGCCCGTGAAGCGACTTGACTTGTATAGCTGTCGGCATTCACTTTAAACGAGAAGGAAGACCACGAAAACTTTCTCGGACAGCCCAGCCCCAGATTCGATCCCGTGACCCCCGGCATAATAAGCCAGTGTGTTACTACTAGACTATCAATCGTATATCATTTTTTTACTTATATTAAGCTACAGTTTTAAATTACTACAATTGGAGAAAATACTTTGTTTATGTTGCGTGTGCAAAGCAGTTTTTGAGTTCTAGAATGTACTTTTGGTCTTCACCTTCGGTCTCGACAATAAACTCAACATTCTCAAACTCAAAAACCTATGCCTTGCGCACTTAATATAAAAATAACTATTAAAGGATAGCAAATTTAATAAGAATTATGGGGATGTATTGATTGTAACCATATTATAATATAGGCTCCAGGTAAGAACACATGTGTTTTAATACGTTTATGACAAACATTGTTACACTTCGCATATATTAGGAATGATTTTAATTCTATTTTTAAATTATTTTATTTACAAATATATCGAAATTAAAATACTAAAAATTCCAGTCACACTGGTCACACCAACAACCTTTCGAGAACTATCTACCTGCTGCCGAACGCTAAACCCAGGCAACTCATGTACGTTTTGTTTCTATTATTTATAACGAGCCATCGAAAAAATTTATAATTTGAGTAGACTGTGAAATTGGGTTGGTACTTTAGCCACTTCCACATAATGACATTTATTATTTGACATTGAAACTATAAGTTTGTGTCAAATTTTTCAAAACTCTTATTAAGAAAATTAAATTTATTTAAAAAATGGTATTTAGCATAGAACAAAAAGCAAAAATTATCGAATGTTACTTCCGTACAGGTGTGAAAGTAAATGGCGAGTGGCAGTATTCAATTACGTAATGCATGGCTGATTTTAGTGAAGAACATCCTGAATTAGTGTTTGACTACAATGATTTTTACAATATTTTAACAAATTGTGTAAAGTTATTCAGAGAGACTGGTAGCGTCGGTCGAAAAACTGGAAGTGGACGGCCATCTAAACGTACAGCTGATAATATTGAAGCCCTTCAGCATATTATTGATGAAAATCCAAAAACATCCATTTCAGTAGTGACCCAACAAACAAATTTATCTTATGGTAAGTGCCAATTCATTCTTAAAAAAGTCTTACATTGTCATCCATACAAGCTGCAATGTTTTCATGAACTTTATCCAGTGGATTATTTAAGACGAGTGGAATTTTGTCAATGATTTCAAAATAATCTACACAATCAGGATATCCTTAACCCAGTTTTTTTCACGGATGAGGCCTGGTTTTATCTTTCTGGATATGTTAATTCACAGAATATGAGGTGTTGGTCCTCCGAAAATCCTCATTTTTTGTTGAAAAAACATTGCATCCCCAAAAAGTTGGTGCTTGGGTTGGAATATGTCGAAGAAGATTGGTGGGTCCCATTTTTTTTGAAGGTATACTTACTGCTGCACGATATCGCAATGAGATACTCGGCTCATTCATAAATCAACTGGATGATGAGGAATTACAAAATGGGTATTTCCAACAAGATGGTGCAACAGCACATACGACCAGAGAAACACTTCAATATCTCAGAGAATTTTTTTATAACAGAATAATAAGCAGGAACACTGAAATCCCATATCCAACTAGGTCTTGCGATTTAAACATATGTGATTTTTTCGCATGGCCATACATACAAAATTCGATTTATTCAACGCCAATTCATAATCTGGAACAACTGAGAATTCGCATAACAGAAAAGTGTGAAGACATCAACAACTCACCGCAAATGCTGCATAAAGTTTTTGCTGGATTGTGGAGAAGAGTTGGTTTGTGTTTAGACGTAAATGGACATTTTCAACAACTTCTGTAGCTATATGTAAATTTTGATTATGATTTCGATATTAAATAAATTATTTGTTTTCTTTTTTGTTGTAGTATCATTTCAATGCCATAACCTTTTTTTTACAATGAAACCCAATGAAACTGTCAAGCATCAAGTAATGTGTCATTATGTGGAAGTGGCTAAAGTACCAACCCAATTTCACAGTCTACTCCAATTATGAATTTTTTTGATGGCTCGTTATTATTTACTTATTAGTAATTAGTAGGAACCGGGTCGATGATGCATTGCCCACGGGCGTACTATTGAAAATTTGTATTTTTAAAGAATTTTTAATTTTATTTATATAATTGGAAAACAAATGGAAGGTATTAACGCTGCTTCTGTATCAATTATACCAACTAACGAAGGAAATGTGTTGAAAATTTAATTTACCTAATTGATACACTTCATTATGCTTTTTAATAATGATTTCTTCGACATTTTAAGTTCTATCGACTGCTAATATGAGAAATCGAATGTATAGGCACGATAATAGGCATAAATATGAGAGTATAATGAGAATTATTAAATCAGTGTCCGAACAACCTACTTCCGCTTCCATCATATCAAGAAGTTCCAGAATAATTTGGGACCGGACACGAGAGGGCCATGATTCATCGCCCACGGGCGTACTATTGAAAATTTCTATTTTTAAAGAGTTTTTAATTTTATTTATATAATTCGAAAGCAAATTGCTGGTGATCTATAAAATACGAAATACATTTTTATTTGTTCATTCTGTAGTTCAAGTAAAGGAGCATTAATATTAACTAGCAATACTTTCTCAAGGCTCTCCTCTATAAGATTTGTTCTCTATGAAAGAAATACATCCTTGTAGATAGAAACGTCCTTTCTACATCACAACTGGTTATAGGTGGTTATAGGTGCATACTGGAAATATTCTTTTATTTCAGCGTATTTAGCAGTTAGATTTTGAGGCAATGTCCCTATACACGATTGCCGCAATGTTTTGAAATCTGGATTTCTATTAAAAATTGCGTCTAACTTTTGCCGAAGGCCACGTCCGAAGTCATTTGGAATATTTTTGAAATTATTAATAGCCACGTCTAATGTGGTTAATCCATCATTTAACTTGAGATTTTGATTTTCAAAGTACAACTGATTTTAACTAGCAATACTTTCTCAAGGCTCTCCTCTATAAGATTTGTTCTCTTTGAAAGATATACATCCTTGTAGATAGAAAACGTCCTTCCTACATCACAACTGGTTATAGGTGGTTATAGGTGCATACTGGAAATATTCTTTTATTTCAGCGTATTTAGCAGTTAGATTTTGAGGCAATGTCCCTATACACGATTGCCGCAATGTTTTGAAATCTGGATTTCTATTAAAAATTGCGTCTAACTTTTGCCGAAGGCCACGTCCGAAGTCATTTGGAATATTTTTGAAATTATTAATAGCCACGTCTAATGTGGTTAATCCATCATTTAACTTGAGATTTTGATTTTCAAAGTACAACTGATTTTTTTAATTTGGAATTTGTATTAGTTTCTTGCACTCAGATATTCTTCGAGCATCGTCATTTAAACATGTAACGGAATTTTGTAAACTATCGAAATTCTTGCATAAAAACTAGTAGGTTCCAACCATGTTCCCCATCAAGAGGGAGACAGTGACAAAGATGGAAGTTTTTGCCTGTAAAGATCTACTCTCAATGGTGCTTTTCTGAAAACTTTTTTAAAGGTGGATACAAGTCTATCAACTTCCGGAAAGGTGTCCCAGATATATTCACAGATTCTGTGGAGAGCATGTACTACACAAGTAATATGCTGCATATTAGGATATGTTTCCTTTAATAGTCTGCCTGTTTTTAACATAGCACTGACAAATAAAAGTATTTTTTCTTTGCACTTGTCGTCCGAATGATGCATTTGGTGTATATTTTCATAAATAGTTTTGGCTACTGTTTCCGCGTCTTAACTTTTGTTGCTATTACATATACGTTCTATGGAATAGTTGGATGTAGTACACCAGTTAGATTTACCACACAGCGTCCTAATATATCGACAGTTTCGTCGGCACTTATCCATAGGTAGTGATTTGAAAAATGGCTTCTAATACGTTCTACTGCTTTCGTGTAGCACTTAGAAACATAATATTCGCATAAGGTGGATTCGTCAGGAACAATTCGACCAGTATATTTTTGGGAAATGTTGGGATTGTAAAGTTTATTTAATCGAATATTTGCCGTAATTAAAGTTTCACGGAGTTCTTCGTTAAAATTGTCAGATTCCAACGGGTCTAATAATCTGTGTATGTATTTGCGATGCTAAGTGACGTTTTATGTGTGATTTCTTGGAATTTTTTAGCGATATTTTACAAACTTTGCAATAAATTTCGGAATCACTGGCAATGGACATATAATCAGTATAATCCTTAATCGAACACGCCATTGTGTCACGATGCCATTCTCGACGTTGTTCCATATCATATCTGAAAAAGTAACTTAAACAATATTTGGTGCTCTTACCTCGGAATTTAACATGCAAAAAAATACAGCACATAGATTTTAAATATAGTGTCCATTTAATTAAAAAACGATATTATTTTATTAACAACAATTACAAAAAAGTGAAAAAAAACTACGGTCTAAGTTTCACAACGAAAAATGCTAATTTTACAGTTACAAGTTATAGAAATATCAGTATATTTATCCCATTATGGTAATATAATTCAAGTTATTATTTTTTTTTTCTTTTCATCGTTTCCATCGAAGTTTCTCGGCGAATCGACCAACAAAAATCAGCAAGCATTGCTGCTGACCATTTTCCATTGTAGCGTCTTTCAATATGCATAATATCCTGATGAAACCTTTCACCATGCTCATCTGATACGGCACCGAGATTTTCCGGAAAGAAATCTAAATGCGAGTCCAAAAAATGAATTTTGAGTGACATATTGCATCCTAAAGCTTTATAAGCAGAAAGAAGCTCTCGAATGATTTGTTGCATGTGCTAGAGGCACTGATGGGTATTTATTTCCATTGTGAAGTAAAACGGCTTTCAAACTAATCTTCGACGCATCAATAAAAAGTCTCCATTCGTCAGAATTTTCTGGGAAACTCAGATCTTTAAGAAGCCCTGCAGCATCATTACAATATACTAAATCATTTTCTTTGGAAAAGTAACTCGTAAAATCTTCTTGTCTTGTGCGAAAATATGAGACTCTTGTACTTTTATCCAACAAATTCCACTGTTTCAATCTTGATCCGAGTAATTGAGCCTTAGATTTTGATAGCCCCAAGTCTCTAACGAGATCATTTAAATCAGGTTGTTTAAGAAAATAAGGTTCTTTTGATGGACTTGAAGATCCTGATGAAGCGTATGATGATGAAGATGTACAGGAAGAAATAGAACTCGATTGAGGCTGTAGACCAGAAGTATTCTTATTTTCCATCTTCTCGCTATTTTTTGTAGGTACTGGAGGTGAACTGCCTTCACCACGAGGAAGTGGTCTCTTTGCAGATGCGATGTTTGGATATACAATCTTGTTTTTATTTTTTTTCGAGAATCCTCGTGTTGATGTCATGCAGAAAAAACATTTTCATGATTCTGAGGTTCACTCCAAAGCATGGCATCGTAAACGGCATAGATTTGTGACTTCCTTCAAGCCAACCTCTCAACGTTCTTGAACAACTGTTACAGCAAATTTTTGGGAACCAACTTTTATCCCTCTCATCGATAGAGAATCCAAAATAAAGCTGATAAGCTTTTTTAACAAGATCTGTTATCGCATATCGCTGTGTTTTTAGAGTAAACTCACCACAAATGTAGCAAAAACAGTCGGTAGAATTCTTACAAGCGCGCGGCATTTTATAACCTAAAATTGAATGGAATTTTTTTAAAAAATAATTTTAAATTTATATTATATATTTATTATCTATGTTCATAAAAAAATGGATAACCTACACATAAAATACTTAAAATATATGTATAACATGAATTTTGTGCAAAACTTACCAAAGTATTTGATATAGAACGTAAACAATTAAAAGACAAGTTTTCAACTAACTGTTGTAAAGACACAGTGTATACTGCGCAGGCGCATATGTACTACCATAGAAATCACTTTCGGGACTTTCCTTCTTTCTCTTATAACTAGCAAAAACCTATTTCGTATATATATACATTGTTTATAATGTGAACGCATATAACGAATTTAAAAAAAAGGAATTTATGATATTTTGGAAAAAAAATAATATCGAAAAAACTAGACGTGATAGAAAAAATTGGCCATAGGGAACAGATTCAGAGCATCGAAATCTTCATATTTATGACATAATTTTATGAAGGAGGATTTTGTTGTAGACCAGTGTAATCAGCGTTTTCTATCTACAAGGATGTATTTCATTCAAAGAGAACAAATTTTACTGAAGAGAACCTTGAGAACGTATTGCTAGTTAATATTAATACTACTTTACTCAACTTGAACTACAAATTGAACAAATAAAAATGTATTTCTTATTTTACAGGTCACCACCCGTTTGTGTTCCAATTATATAAATAAAATTAAAAACTCTTTAAAAATACAAATTTTCAATAGTACGCCCGTAGGCGATGAGTCATGGGCCTTTCGTGTCCGGTCCCTAGTAATTATATATCCTTGAATAGCATTTATAATGTCTAAGAATATTTTAAGTTTCTGTAAACATATTGTTAATAATGTTACACAAATATTATGTAATGTAACGGACTTTAAATGTAAAATAAAGTTTTGTTTCTTAGAATCGGATTTGGTTTTTGTTAGAATGTTATAATGAATTTAGCATATTAGTGCATATTTTCCTACACTAGGGCATATTTGGCAATATTTTGTGCTGTCAAAATATGTGCATATGGTATGTGCACATTTTTGCTATTTTTACATGCATATAGTCTCAGTTTTAGTTATGAGTAAGGGGTTTGATTTTAAATAACTAGAGGGAACCTGCTACTAGATAAATAGAATATATTACACTAAAATATATATAAAATTCATAAATATTAACATACTTGAAACCACAGTAATAAAGTGATGCAATTTTCACATTTGAGCTATTGCCATGATTATAATGGCCATTTATTCACAAAATAAGTAACAAAAATAATAAAAAAATAAACATTTCACCAATCTAGTCTTCACTAATGGAATGTTAAGTACACATATTTCACATACTTAAAAAATATCTTAAACAATAGACTAATAAATATGAGGCAAAAGCTTCACATTTTTCCGGCTTCTCTGGTTAACTACTTTTTTTATATCCATAAGAATTAATAGCTGAAAACAAAAAATAAATAATTATCTACTTATAGTTAGAAATAATTTAGAATTTACCTATGTATTCTTCCTCGCACATACTGAGTAATTGATGCCACTGAGGTCCCGTAATTCTAGGTGTTTCGAGAGTACCTCCATAACATTTCGGTAAACACTTTGGTGAAAGATATGAGTGTAGCGATTTTCTATCAGTTCCGTGGAAAATTATACGCTCCTTCAATTTTTGTTTAAGGAATGGTTTGAACAAAGCGAAAACTACGTTAAATATATAAGGTTGGTTTACAATATGAATATTCTTCACTCGGCAAGGTATACAGTCCTAAAAAATTGACGAAGCAAATGAATCTCAATATTGTTGCTGGTAGGGGTGTTGTAAATTGTTAGATTTAATGCTAATGTTACAGTTTTAATTTTATTTCATTCAATTTAGAAATCAATTTTTAAGTGACATTCCGTAATGGCTTGATTTAAAGAGGAAATAAAATCATTTAGTCGCACCTGTAACCAATCAACTATTCTCTTGGCAAACGGTGGAGTGAACTGCCATGTTTGTTGCAAACTTAGCCCATCCATATCGAATATGACAATTGCTCCTGCAACTTGTGTAGCATTTTCCAATAATGCGGCTTCTAAATACAAAACGCATCCTTTAAAAACTTCATCCAAATTGCATTTGGTGTGCTTCCATTTTTCTGAAATTGATTATAACTTTGATAAATAATACTTTGTGATTAAATAAAAGACTAGGCAAGGAAAAGTAAGTTTTTCTAATGCAGTGTTTCGGGCAATTCTGTTGGGTCATCCAGAAAGTAAATATCGTTTCAATTTAACAAGATACATGGAGTTTGCCCACCATCGCCGCTACGTTTTTTTTTTTAATTAAATTTTATTACCAATTTGTACAAAAATAGTACAATAAGTAAATTGTCTGTTTGAAATACACTGACATGCATGAAACCATTAGTACAGTATAATTTAAAAAAAATATCTATATTATAGTGCTTCTAGAAGATTAATCTCTTAAGCAAGTCAGTAGGATTTAACCGCTTCAGTCTAGGGCTATGATGTAATTTGGAACTGATCAAAAAGCCTTGGTAATTATAGGGAGTACTTTGGACTGAAATCTTTTTATATCTTAATGTTAGATCCGTCTCTAAGGCTCTAAGGTTCACAAAGCCCTATTCTATAACTCCAAACAGGTTTTAATGATACTTTGTGGACAAGGGTTTTGTTTTCTATGAAAAGAAGTTCAAACAAACCCTTTCCAGCAGAACGTTTATGGCGACTGTATTTGTAGAATTGTAGAAAAATTTGACTGGTGGAGTTCATGGTACCTAGAATAAATACTGCAGCGATATACTGTGAAACTCTAGTACGTCTACAGAAAGCAATATAGAAACGAAGGAGGCGCATCTTGTCATCAGGAATTGTCCTACTTTATCCTGATGCAGCATCACAAACAAAGAAACTGCTCAAGAAGTTCGGATTGGAGCTGTTCGAACACTCGCTCTACAGCCCGGACTTGGCGCTAAGTGACTTACCTACATTTGTTCGTCAGAATTAAAGTGTGATTGAGAAATACTAATAAGAAGCTGAAACATGTGTGCAAGATTGGCTGAGAGTCCAGGCGGTAACATGGTATGAGGATGGTAAACAAAAACTGATACCTCGTTACGATAAATGCCTTAATTTGGGTGTCAACTACATTGAGAAATAGTTCAGATTTATATGTAAGTCTTGTGAACCTATATCAAAACTTTTCTTATTGCCCTTATTTGTTTTTATCAGCTGACCGCAACTTGAAAAAATATTCGTCACAAAACTGAGGAAAGAATTAGAATAATTCAGATATCAGAGGTAAATGTGACAATCTACACTATACTATAGCGTTTTTACGAATTAGTGATCTTTAACATTAGAACACTTTGAAACCTTAACATAACGAAATGATACGAAAAAATACTTACTTCCTAATTCAATAACTAAAATTCTTCTAGAGTGTTGATCACGTGATGATAGTACTGTCAAAATATCATGATCAAACACATTTTTCTCCTTAGACGGCACTAGACCATCGTAAAATGCAGCGTGTTTTTGTTTAAAAGCGTAATACCTTTTAGCCTAAAAAATATATGCTTAGTAAATTAAAAAATAAAGAAAATAGAATAAATAATACGCTAAAAGAAAAACAAAGAATTATTGAAAATTTAACATTGCTCATTCTATAATTATAAGTATAATTGGATCTGTACACTTGCAAGTACAGATCCAATTACACTTATAATACGAGGAAATATCAGAAAATAACGAGACTGGTGCTGTAGTACAAAAATTAAATATTTAACTAGAAAACTTCAACTATTTTTGAAAGTACTCTTCTGTGCAATACACTTGTCCCATCGTTTTGTCCACTTGTCATAAATATTTGAGAAACCATTTTTAAGAGTCTATTTAGTATACCTACCCACCACCTGAGCTCTAAATTTGACTCAAAATGTCGACCTCTCAATCCTTTTTTGACTTCAGGAAACTTATGGAAGTCACAGGGAGCAAGGTCAGGTGAGTAGGGAGGGTGAACCATAATTTCCACACAGAATTCTTCAAGTGTTTGATGACAAATCGCTGATCTGTGGGCCGGAGCATTATCGTGACGCAGGATCCCACCGATGTCTTGACAAAGCGGCCTTTTTTTCTTTAATTTTGCCTTGAGGGTTCCTCGAGATACATTAGAATACTACTCTCCAGTTACTGTATGTTCTCTAGCTACAATGTGATCATAAATAATGCCCCATTTGTAAAAAGAATAAATGTATCACTTTACCAGCGCTTTTCATAGTTTTCGCCTTTCTTGGTCTTGGACTGCCTTTATGCTTCCATTGCATACTTTGAGTCTTTAATTCAGGCTGATAATGATAAAACCAACTCCCGTCCACACACAGTCACATTGTTTAAAAACTGTGGATTATGTTGCAGTTGTTGCCTTTTCCACTGCTGACAAATTGTCACTAGACTGGCTTTTTGTTCATCGGTCATCCCTTTTGGTATCCATTTTGCCGCGACCTTTCTGTACCCTAAATCTTCATGAATAATTTTTGAGTGGAACCATAAGACAAATTAACAATGTCAAAGATTCGATATATGCCAATCCGACGATCATTTTGGAACAAGTCGTTAATTTCTGCAATTTTTGTATCGATCCGTGTAGTTGGTGCTCGCCCGCGTCGAGGTTCATCTACCACTGATTCACAACCGTCTTTGAATTTCTTATGCAATTCAAACACTCCACATCGTGGTAAGCTATCATTTGGGTATGCAGTTTTAATCATTTCAGAAGTTTTAGTTGGAGTGCGAATGGAGCAAAGATATGCGATAAAAGTTTATCGCATATCTTTGTTCCACTCTCATTTAATCGATGGGTACGTCAAATACTGACATTTCAGTAATTAATTTGTAAGAAACGTCAAAAGTGAAATCAAAGCCTACCTTGAGGATAAGTACATTAGAGAAGCGGATTTCATGTTCTACTCTTTGTGTTATAAATTTCTAGTTGTAAAAGAAGTTACAGCGCTAGCCTCGTTATATTTTGATATACCCTCGTATATTAATTTAAAGGTGAATCTGATAAATTTAAATAGTTCAATGTTGCCCAGATGGTATATGTACAGATTACAATTTATACTTTTATATTGTCGTAGAAGATAACCTGCAATAATAAGCTGAATCGTTTGCAAGAAGGGAGATTTTTATATCATCAACCTAGCCATGAAATGATTAAGTGACAATAGCAAGCTTTTTCTGTCAAATAGCTGTTATATTTGGATGTACACTGGCCAAGTTTAGTCCATATACAGAGAGCTTTACTGTTTTTACATACATAGCTTTATTTGATCGAAGACGAGTGGAATTCAGATAGAAAATAGAAACGTGATAAAATTCTTGACGAAATAAGAAAATAAGACTTAAAATATTCATCAGTAGATGACTAACGTGTATAAGGAAGTTGCGCCTTCATATTTTATAGCAACGCAGTGTCGATCGGGTAGGTAATAGTAGGATAATTAAAAATTAGTGAAAAGCTATTTCCATCAACGAGAACGTACAGACGCGTTTCGCCTTAATTGAGGCTTATCAATGTACGGTATCTCAAAGACAGTCACAGCTTTTCACTTCTCTACTTCGTGTATATATAGTTGACATTCTGAACTTACTGCAAATGAGAATTAATGAATATTAAATCTCATTTTTACATGTCCATGTCGCCTTATGTGATGCATTAATAACTACAATCCGACAAACCAAGTTTGTACTAGCATGTATAACACACCTCGTCGCGACTACGATCTTACAGGTTGTTAGGATAATTAAAAATTAGTGAAAAGCTATTTCCATCAACGAGAACGTACAGACGCGTTTCGCCTTAATTGAGGCTTATCAATGTACGGTATCTCAAAGACAGTCACAGCTTTTCACTTCTCTACTTCGTGTATATATTGTAGTTATTAATGCATCACATAAGGCGACATAGACATGTAAAAATGAGATTTAATATTCATTCATTCTCATTTGCAGTAAGTTCAGAATGTTAACTATATATACACGAAGTAGAGAAGTGAAAAGCTGTGACTGTCTTTGAGATACCGTACATTGATAAGCCTCAATTAAGGCGAAACGCGTCTGTACGTTCTCGTTGATGGAAATAACTTTTCACTAATTTTTAATTATCCTAACAACCTGTAAGATCGTAGTTGCGACGAGGTGTGTTATACATGCTAGTACAAACTTGGTTTGTCGGATTGTAGTTATTAATGCATCACATAAGGCGACATTGACATGTAAAAATGAGATTTAATATTCATTAATTCTCATTTGCAGTAAGTTCAGAATGTTAGGTAATAGTAGGTAGTACGATTCAAGATGCGGAAGCCCTACTGGGACAAGATTTAAGAAAACAGCAAGAAAGTTTAGTAACAGATCTGAAGAAAAAAGGTGTAAATTATTGCTGTTGAAGTGGAGATATCACAAGCCACACCATTTAAAAGTTTACATAGTGATTTAGGAATGAAGAAAATGTCAGCACAATGGATTCCCAGATTGTATACTCTCGAAAAAAAATTGTGTCGGCAATAAATTTGTAAGGAAAACTTTAGGATTTTAGCAAAAATCTAAGTGGTGGGATCCCTACCACCAAAAGGGACAAGGACGCAAAATTTATCTAAAACACTGATGGGACGGTGGTTTGAAATACATGAATAAAGAAATCGTCTCTTTCCTTGTGTAAAAATTTATCCATAACTTAGTTATATGTCTGACGAAGCTCGGAGCGAAACGATCGTTACTGTGTAAAGTAAAAGTAGTGAAATTCATTAAAATTTGTTTTATTTTATCACGATAATAGTTATAATGGAATTTCATCAAGTAACGGCTGAAACAATCCTATATATACTCGTATCATTCATATTTATATAAAACATTCTGACCCAAAAAGATAAATATAAAGAAAATTGGGGAAGCCAAATTAAATATTTGTTTCAATAATTTATAGTCACACGGTATATTACTTACTAATTCGAAGGCACTTTCTGGATAAAATTTAGTGGGCCTTAAAAATCGAACCAGCCATGTATCACTGTGATATGGCGATTTTAAGTCGGTTTCAGCTGAAATTAAAAAGAGTCAATTAGTCGTTTAAACAGTAACTAAATCCGCAATATAATACGCCACTATCGTGTCTGCGTGTTATTAAAAAATCCCAAGTAATTTGTTTAGTGTTTTGACGTCATTAACCTTACCAAATTAAAATATACATTAGTTCCTGCTTTAAAATGAAAGAATATTATATTAATTAATTATACGTGCATATTATATTGGGTTTATTTGCTTTTCGAGAAGGTGCATTTCATTATTAATTTATTTTAATTTATGAATGCCAAGAATTTATATTCTTCAATTTCTATTATTAGGGAATCACTTTAGAGGCATTTATTATTATTATATGTTACGCTCACGTCTTATAGTGCACTACTATCATTTATAAAACTGTAAATCAAATATTTTTTTCCTAAATTAAATAAAATTATAACTTCTTTGCATATTAGAAACTTTATTACAAATGTAATCTTAAAAAGGTATAAAACACATAATAATATTATTATTCGTGTCCTAAATACCTAATTCAATAACATTGTTGAACACGGGGCACAATAAAGCTAACACAAACACTTTACAAGCTGTTCACATATACAATGAGTTTTAAGGAACTTAAATTTA
Source organism: Melolontha melolontha (assembly GCA_935421215.2). Taxonomy (NCBI): domain Eukaryota; kingdom Metazoa; phylum Arthropoda; class Insecta; order Coleoptera; family Scarabaeidae; genus Melolontha; species Melolontha melolontha. Next base: position 156,465,256 of record OW285237.1, on the reverse strand, counting down.
AGTCACTTACGGAGAGGGGAGGGTGCTCGAAAGGAGTCCCCTTGAAGTTTTCTTAGATATGGAGGGATCTTTTGAGAACACCTCGACGTCTTCCATTATTAAGAGATCGAAATATAAAGAGCACCACATGTAATTGGATTTACAACATGCTGCGTAGCAGAATAGTACATGCCCAAGTGTAAAACAACACGATCTCCATGAAAACAATACTCCTCCTCAAGGAGGAGTATTGTCACCGCTACTATTTAGTTTAGTTATGGATAATATCACCAGGATATTAAATGACCAGGGAATATGGACGCAGGAGTTTCCTGATGACATTATTATTGTGTCCCAGGGGAAATTCCCTGGGACAGTGGTGAGCATCATGCGAATTGTGACGAAATGGTTCTTTGAGGAGGGATTAACTGTCAATCCTCAAAAAATCAAGTTGGTAGCTTCTACCAACATGAGAAAACTAAATGACCTGCGTAGCGCAGGGCTGTTCGAACAAGAGTTAGAACTAATCAATGAAGCGAAGTTTCCAGACATTACACTTGACGCGAAACTGAATTGGAGCAGGCACCTAGTCGTAGTGGCGGACAGGGAGACGCAGCACTCCCGAACATGCAGAAAAGCTGTTGATAAGACCTGGAGACCAAAACCAAGTATTGTACACTAGTTGTACACAGTAGTAGTATGACCAACGATTATCTATGGGGCTGTTGTCTAGTGGAGGAGGACGTAGCTGACATCGTCGGTGGAGCTTTTCACGACTCTCTAGCGACAGACTCTGTTGGAAATCACGGGAGGTATGAACAGCACGAACACCGCCTCCATAGAGGCCATCGTAAGTCTCCCTCCTTTGGAATTATTTATGAAAACGGAGGCCATGGCTGCGATCCTAAGGTTGAAGCGCAATGGCATATGATGTCGTCACATCTTCATCGTTTTGTGGTCTAGCATTGTAGTGGTGCAAAAAAAATCCGTTTTTTCTCCTGTCTTACTCTACGGATACGATTCATTAGTGATAGTAAAGTTTACCCTATTGAATTAATCGTTGATTCCTTCTTAAGATATTCTGTATGAAAGACTCTCGTTGCATCCCAGAAAATGGTGAGTATGATTTTTCCTAATGAAAATCTTGAATTTTCTTCGAACTCACTGGCGAACATTCTTCAAATCCATACAATCGTCATAAACAGCCTTTAAACGCCTGTGAATTTCGATGGACGCGCGACCTTCCAGGGCACAGTGTCTTGACTAGTACAAGCTAGCGGGACAATATTCATGACGTAATTTCCAGGAACAACTGATAACGACTTGTAAACAACCCAGGTAACGAATTCCAAGAATTAATTTGTTTATCACCTCATAAAGGTATCTTATCGGGGGGTCAAAGTAACCCTTATAAGAGAGGTCATTTTCATTTGCAAATCAGTTGCACTTTATGCACACTTGTGATATAATATTTTAAAATTGGTAGCAAAGTGAAACGAGTTTTTTGTGATGGAATATTCTGTTGAAGGTATGTACTCTATTATGACTTATATTTTTTATAAGAAATATGCATACTTTTGGTGTAATATCAATTTGTAAATGTATAGATAAATCCAGCAAATTTTACATTAATTGTAAACTTTAAAGAGTAGCAACTTTTTTTATCCACATATATCCATCTAGATTTTTCTATGTGTAATACCTACAACATTCAGGCACAGATGCATATATATTATAGACCCCGAAAAGGCCCGAAAGTAAAATTATTTTATTTTTTTCAGAACGAGTCGTGACTATGACGAAAATGGAGTTTTTTGAAAAATGGCTAAAACATGACAAAACTGAACGAAACAGTGGCATTTTCTATTATATAAATGAAAAATTCAATATGTCTGATGTTTCTGATGATTCTCTAAAACGACTCAAAATGAAAATATCAAGTGTGTTAAAGTGTAACAAAGAAATGTTTCTAATCAAACATATAGATTGGTTAGAGGGATCCGGAATCGAAATAAAGATGTGTGTTAATCAGCCGTGCACTTCAACATCATCAGCGGCTCTTTCCGTAGGGCGACCCAGAAAATCATTTGAAGACACATCAACGAAAACGAAGAGACGGAGAGTAGAAGATCTTTTGGAATCGCGAAGTGCAAGTGAGCTTATTACAGCAGCTGAGTTAGCTACTCGAAAAGAAGGGCATCGAAGTGTTGCTAAACAGATCCATAACGTCGCGGTCAGTGAATCTAGAGAAAAGAATAAGTGTTCTGAACAAAGTCGGCAGTTAACACCAGACGAAGCTTTAGCTTATTATGTGGACTCGAAATCGACTTCTCACTCATATAAACAAACAAGAAAGTGGTCAATGAAAGCGGGACATCAAGTGTATCCATCGTTTTATAGTTTAGGTAAGTCCAAAACTTCTTGTTGTCCTTCTGACGAATATATTTCTGTGACTGAATCTCGAGCTGAAATTAAACTTCAGGTGATTTTGGATAAAACGGCTGAACGATTAGTTAAAGCTCAGACGGAAGTCATTAGAAGTGTGTTACCTCGTTCATATTATACGTTGGTAAGCAAATGGGGCTGCGATGGGAGTTCGGGGAATAGCACGTATAAGCAGAAATTTGAGAACACTAACGCTACAGACGAATTTTTGTTCGTATACTCATTTGTCCCTTTGAGACTGCTTGATGGCGAAACTGTGATCTGGCAAAATCCAAGACCTTCCTCTACTTTATATTGCCGTCCTATTAAGTTTATTTTTGCCAAGGAGACAAAAGAGTTTACGAAAGAAGAAACTTCTAAAATTTTAGATGAAGTAAGTCAGCTTCTTCCAACATTATGTAACGTTGCTGGATCTCAAATCTCTGTTAAACACGATTTGTTGTTGACAATGACTGATGACAAAGTGTGCAATGCCTTAACAGACACAAGTTCAACACAAAAGTGTTATATTTGCGGTGCCACCCCGTCTACTATGAACGAGGAGTCAAAGAAATATCTCAGCAACGAAGAACGCTTTGCATTTGGTTTATCTACTTTACATGCATGGATCCGCACGTTTGAATGTTTGCTTCACATCAGCTATCGTTTAGAAATAAAAAAGTGGCAAGTCAGGGGAGACAAACGACAAAGCTATTGTGAAGCAACGCTCACAAGAGATACAAAAAGTGTTTAAAGATCGTATGGGTCTCATTGTAGATAAACCAAAACCTGGGTATGGTAACACAAACGATGGAAACACAGCACGTAGATTTTTTCCAAAGCTGAATTGAGCAGGTAAATTACAGGATTAGACGTAAACCTTATTCGTAGATTTCATTTAATTTTAAGAACTTTGTCATCGGGATATGACATAAATTATATAGAATTCGAAAAGTTTTGTGTTGATACTAGAAAATTATACCTTGATCTGTATTCGTGGTATTCCATGCCCGTTACCGTGCATAAAATTCTTGTACACAGCGCGGAAGTTATAAAGTCTTTTCTTCTTCCCATTGGACAACTCTCCGAAGAAGCCCAGGAGGCAAGAAATAAAGACTGTCGTAGATTCCGTGAACGGCACACCAGGAAGCGGTCACGTATTGCCACAAATACAGATCTTTTGAGAATGCTTCTAATTACGTCTGATCCTGTTATCAACTCGTATAGAGAATTACCGCGAAGAAAATTTACTTCTTTGCCATCGTAGGTTCTGCAGTTGATTATCCCACCTTCATTGCCATCCGAAACACCATCAGTAAGTCATCATCACGAATTAAATGAGGAGGATTATTTACTCTCTGAATATTCTACTGAATGGGAGAGCGGTGATGACGACTCATCTGATGGTGATTAGTAGGTTTAAGTATTTTTTTATTGTAATTATTATTCTTATTTTATTGTGTGTTGTAGTTGCTTATAATTCATGCCTTAGTATTCAAGTTATTTAATATTATATTTCTTTTACTTATACACCTTGTTATTGTAAATAATTGATATATAGATACTGTTATTGTACTAATTTATTTTAAAAGAAAAAATATTTTGTAAATTAATAAATGTGGGTATTATCATTATGATTTTAATTTTTTTCCTAGAAATTTCTTTGTAAACAAACATGATTGTGCTTTACACACATAATGAGTAGGTAGACGTAGCTAATTAAAGAACAATTAGCGACAATAGTAAACAAATGAGACACATTAGTAAACCACTTCCGTCTTGCAGCTACATATTTCGATTAATAAACATACAGTACACATTTTTCAACTTTTTTTTTCTTAAAATAGCTTAAGATACCTGGAATATACATAAACAATTGAAATAAGTGAAGAAATAATTTTGTCCCGCTAGCTTGTACTAGTCGAGACACTGTGCAGCGTTAGAAATTCTATCACGGATCGTATTTCAGAAATCGAATTCATAACAAATGATACTGTTACTCAGTGAAACTCTACAGGCTAACACGAGATACACGAGATACTCGAAATTACTATTTACAGATTAGAACTTAATTCTATCCTCATTACTCACACAATGGCGTTGTTGGGGAGACCTTATATATCAATGTGCCCTCGTATAAAAGAATACTGGATGGAAAAATAGCAAACAGGAAAAAAAGGAAAAAGAGTTCTTTACCAAGCGAAAACACCATTTTCTTTAAGGAAAAAGTTTGAGCATAGTAAACATAATAGCTTAAGATTAAGTTTATTAGAACAGCTACAGTTTCTCATGAAATGTATCAGTTTAATAATATCGATAAACAATAAATTAATTGGTAATTACTGTTTTCCTACCAAAAAAAACTAAAACTAAACACGAACGTGGTATATTAAATTAAAGAATATTTGAAAGGCTTTAAAAATGATTATGAATTGTTACTAATTATAGGCGAATCTCACCTTTTAAAAGTTCTCTTAATTTCTCCATAGCTTCCTTCTTAAGTTCGGGTGTTTCACGAAGTTCCTTCCTTGCAACTTCTTCCAATTCCTGACTTAACGGACCTAATTCCAGTTCCAGTGAGAAATCCCCACATTGTATTCTTGGAAGGACGCTAAGGTTTGACAACATAGTATCAGCAACTGCAATGGAAATAATATTAAAAAATATTTTTTTAATAAGTAGGGATGTATATATCTTTAATCAACATTATGTTAACATATTGCCGTGGATTTTTCCCCGAAGAAAGAAATTGAAAGAAACTATAAAAGACTATATATTTATGTACATTTTATTCCAGAAAGATAATTATAAACATTTGATATTTTATGTAAAAATTTATTATAATGTTTATTTTTATCCACGACTGTAGAACGTTCGAGTCAGTGATGTTTGCAGTTCCCGCCACTTTGGAAGTTATAGTGGTAGTTGCTCTTTTGATTTTATGTTAGATATGCTGATATTTTTCATTTCCGGAGGGAAAAAGAGTCAGAGATTAACTTGTCATTGTACAGATAGGTCGAAGTTTTTATTGCTGAATAGAACTTCTTTTTTATTCAGATATTTTGAAATAAAATTCGGTTTATTGTTAGTGTGGTGATATTGATGTGTTTAAAAGTAATTCTAGATTTTATTACGAGTCTTTTATACTTGTAATTTTGATTCAAATGACCTATCTGTAGTCTCTCTTGTAATAGTTTTTTTTGTGAAGTGGCTACATTAATTAATGTATGTATATTTCTGTTAATATATTTATGTATTTAGAAATAATTCTATAACATTGTTGAGCTCAGTAAAATCATTAATTTTAGTTTATAAAATATATTTTGTAATCAAAGAAATATTAAGAAAAGTTATCAGATTTTTTTGGAAGTAAATTTTTTTCAAATAAAATGTTCTAGAATGTTAGAAGGTGGGAAATTGATATATATCATGTTAGTGTGCGCATGATTTAAAATTTAGATTGCGTGTGAATATAGATAGTTTTCTATTTGACGTTTGATATTGGGATAACGTAATTGTTTATATCTGATAGGTTTTCCTAAATATTTAATTTGTAATTTTGCTCGCGGTCATTTTGGTGAGGTTTTTATCTTTTGCTTTCATTTAGTATCAAAGTTTTCCTCACCACCTGACTCATTATAGATGTTTCAGTTCGACTTTATACTTTATAAAGTCTATTTTTTTTCTTTTATTTTTTTTTTTGGGATAAAGATGTTGCGGGTGAATCTTTGTTTGTTTTCCTAATATCTTTCGTTTTATTTCTTGTGCCACATACCTTATGAGGGTAAACTCTGAAGATTGAAGAGCTCCAGGAAGGCGTATCCGACTAGAGTATAGCAGGGCAAGCTACTGTGTATTGTGAATCAAAGTTAAATAAGCAATCAACATCACAATTCACTGCAATATGTCATATGAATTCTATAATATTTAAATTTTTTAATTAAATCTTTTGCAAAACATTCGGCAAAACTAATTTTGATGCTGTTTTGTCTGGTTATTAAGTATATTATTATAAATGAGATCTTTCTCGAACAAAATTGATTTATAAGTTTAATATAACACATATATTAACCTTTCTAGTATTATGGAATAGTATTTACATCACAAGCCGATGTCAAAAGTATCAAGAATCTTTACATTTAAAGGATAATATATTTTGTGCGAGTGAGATAATATTAACATAAGATTCATCATCTTCATCATAATCCTCTCCTCTTACTCTACAGTGACAAAGTTTTCTAAACTGCTTTCTTTATTTACAAATTTCCACAATCTTCTTGTTGAGGATACACTTAATATCCTTTCGTAATATTTTAATTTAAAATATTTCTTTTTATCGTTAAATATAAATAAATCTAGGATATAGAACTCAAACATAAACATCTCCAATTTTATAAAATATTGAACGTTCATTTTCGAGTCTAAACCACTGTATAACAGAACCTCTATTAGCACATTCAAATTGTTAAGAATTCTTTGCATCAGTAAATCAAATTATTATCTAATTTATAATTAAGATCACACGTTCGTTACCTAGAGTTATAAATAACCTTTTTTCAAATTTATTTATTGCTTTATACATTAGACCGCTTGTTTTATTGCTTAAGATTATTAGTGAACGTAGACAATATTTAATATACCGCCCATGGTTGACTAAATATGTGTAATAGTGTTCCATTACTGTACAAAGGAATTAACCGGAACTACATACTTAAGTTTATGACACCTACTAATACCTAATTAGTAATGATCTTTTATTGTTTATTAGTTAAGATTAGGTTTCTAAGACATTATAGTAAAGCTTGGTTGCTTGTAAGCACAATTTTCACGAAACGAATAAACAAAACCTTCTCGGTATGACGTCAAACAATATACTGTTCAACCAAAACGCTTTTAATCTGTAACAATTAGGGGTAGTGGTATATTTTAACCTACTTGTAAACAGTACAGAATAAAACACAGCACAAACTCAACATCAGTAGAAGACACACAGTCTTAACATAACATTCATATTCATATCAAACAGTACTCAAACACAGTATCAATATGAGTCTCATACCAGCAACAAGAAACTCAACAATCTGACATTTTAATAACAAGCAACAGCACAAGACACACAGTCTTACTTTAAACATCAACATAACAATCAAACGTGAGCAGGAGATGCCAGTATTAATAGCAGTTTTATATTAGTATAAGTGGTTGTAGATACAAAATAATTGTATTCTAAATTTATTGTAAATAAATATATTTTTGCAATTAGCGAGAGCAATTTTGAGTGCTATTAAAGCACTCAAAATGAGTTCTTTTATAAATCATGGAACATTGAACGGATTCAGTTCTAAGTTGGTCACACTACATCTATAAGTCAGTATGAGTCAGTAGTCACAGTGATAATTGATGATAAAACTGGCAATTAATAAACATTTATTATACGGTAATTATATTTACAATACAATAAAATATGTTATTATGAAGAGTGAAATGTCAATTTATATTGAGTCAACCATAGTCAACTAAATTCAAAAATTTGAATTTTATTCTAAACGTACGCTGACGTTGCCAACTGCGATAAAATTTCCCTAAATTAACAAATTTCGCATTTTCTCTTAAAAAAACTTCATTAACTAAACAAATTGCAAAAAAAAAATACAAAAAAAAAACATTTTAATAAGACATTAAAGCGGTCATTCATTAAAAAACTCATAGCTTCGCCACTCATTTCTTAAACTTGAATTCTTGCTTTAAAACGTGTCTTATGGAACTTGTTTTTGAATATACTATTAGATGAAAATAGATTTATTCATTTAACAAAGAGTCACGGAAGATTTAAAAAAGAGAAATTGTATACAGCCTTACAACCTGTACACGGTGAAACAACAACGGAGTTGATTCTAGTAATTGGGGTTGAAGCATTACCGCCAGAAATCGGAGTCAGTGCACACATTTGGTCCACGACAACATCAACTATAACATTGGTACATCATTCCCTAATACTTCAATTTTTTTGGCATTTCTATCCGGGTTCCAACTTGTATCTCTATATCTCAATATTGCATCTATGGACCCATCTCACGTTCTCCTTAGTTTATGCTTGTTATGGGTTTTCCTATTAATTCCAGATGATTCTCTTGTCTTTCCTCTTTCATTCAATAGATACCCAAATGATTTCAAGTTATAGTTTTCCATAACCTCTTTCGTCGGCCTTACTTCAACTTTCCTCTAATTTCACTGCTCCTCTTTTAAAACAAAAAGATTTTAAATAATATAAAAATATTTAAAAAAATCGGGCGTGGAGAACACAATAACAAGTTCATATTTGTATGAAAATTACTATCGAGACATGCAAACATGTATTTCGTTTTGCTATAGATTTGCCAGTCCATGATGCTGGGGTCGACAAAATTCACAACAACTACCTTACTAGATACAATCATTTCACAAATAACAGCATGGAGGACCCATTCAGTGCTGCTCATTGACTAATATTAACATCACGAACGCCAAACCAGTCATCGCCGTCCTCATGACAAGAGTTGACAAGTGGTTTACATCACTTTTTATAATTACATTAAAGATGATAGGGCGCTTATGTTAATCGTGTGTGTTGGTACAAACTTAGCAAAAATTAGGTACGTACTGTTAGCTTCCACCATTAATAGAGTGGTCAGATTTTCCACAAATTCCAGAATCCTACTCAATATATACGTACGAACGTTTTCAAAACACATCAGGTTTTATAACGAACACGAGTTCGTACGAAGTCACAACTCAGCATTTTTGTTAATATATACAGTCTGATAAGATTTAAGTATTAACAAGGAAATTACTTATTGCAAGAGATGTTTACGAAAAGTTTTGTTTTCTTTACGAGACGCACCCAATTACAAAGAAAGATTGCGATTTTGAAGATGAGCAGGTTCATTATATGCATTGTATTAGGTCACGTATGCCGGCCAGATGTTTATATTTTAGTTAAGCGCGAGGCGGTTGAACTTGTGATGTTATAATCACATATACCAGTATATAGATATACCGATAGGTCCAACCCGCTACGGGCCATACGCAACAATATACGTATGGAACGTAATGCGATGTGGCAACGTATGTACGATGCCACTCCGCGTGCGCATACATAAGTCCGATGATCGAGAGCAATAGATTGCCCGTCATTCGTATCTAGCTGTGCAAACGTAAAGGTTGCAACAGTTGCAAGTTGAACTGTTTAGAATTTTCGACACAATAACCCCTAGAAATCTCGAGGGAGTGAGGCGGGAGTTTTACAATAGGCTCGGCTATTGTTTGGGGAGAGAGGGCGGTATTTTCGAATCCTATATTTAGTGACTTTCTTAGAATTAAAATTTATTTTGCAGAATTATTGATTTTTTTACTTTTATCTTTTAGAAAACGTTATTGTTTTTTTATTACTTAAAATTACTTTTCCGTAGCAGCTAAGAATACAATAATAATAACTTGGAGATATAACGACCTTATTATATCTGAAACAAATGGGCAAATTACGTATACAGAACGAATATGCAAACGACTATATCCTTGCGTGGTTTAAGTCTTACTAAATTCATAACTCTGCAATGTATGGTAATGTAAGCTACTGCGCGTAGAGGGGATTCGCTGTTGCCACTTATTGCTGGGTATGGCCCGTTGAGAGCTGGTCCTATCGGTATATATCAGTACGCAATGTATATTGAAAACATTTGTACATACTAACTTGTACTGAGTAGGACTCTGGAATGTGGGGAAAAATAACAACTCTAATCTAATCATTAATAAACATCCGTTATTGTTGGATCTATGACATTTCTCCTTATTGACTAGAACTCGATCTTTCTATATTTCTTCTCTCAATCAAGTCACAAAAGACAGCATGGAAGAACGATCATTCAGTGTTACTCATTGAATAATATTAAAATCACGAATGTCAAACCAACCATCACCGTCCTCATGATAAGTAAAAGATTTGGCCCATGCGACCTTTAATCATATTTTTAAATTAAAAATATTTTTGTTTTATGTAAAATATGGTGAGGTTTTACTTATTTAAGTATGTTTTAAATTGTTTTTTTATTTCTGTTTTAGTTTAACAACACAATATTTTAATTTACATATTACTGAATTATTATTTGAATTATTAAAAACACTCTGGTTCGGTTGTGGCGGCGTGCCAATAATAAAGAAATTTTTAAAATAAATAATTGATGTGATGGTGATTCATCAAAGGTCCGGGGCGTGTATAATAATGCTGAATTCCTCTATTGCAACTTATGCACACAACAACGCTGTCCTTAAAGTTTTTATTTAATATTTACATTAGCAATTGAGCGATTTAAAATGCGTTAGACTAATTAAATATAAGTAGGAATATACAAGAAACGTCGACTAAGTACCTAAAAATTAACATACAAAAATTACGCGGTGGAAAGAAAGTTAAATTAATGTTAATGCAAGTAAAATAAAATAATCTCTACAGAACAGGACAGAGTTACTGTCGTTGTATGCCGAACAGCACGTGGAGTAAGATGTTTTCCTTATGAAGGTTTGAAACAGAAGAAGGAATTTGTGTAGAAGAGAACACTCGTCTAGAAAAAAGATTTTTATGGCCCAGTTTTTGAGACAGGATAAATCCAAGTTGTCGATGTCTTGAATTAAGCACTAATCAAAAGCGCGAGGTAAAAGTTGCGATATAGATTAAATTTATATCATTAAAATATCCCTTGTGAGACTAGCTTTAAAATGATATGCGACATGACATAATTATAAAGAAGAGTACGTAATTAGAAATAATAACTAAGTTAAAAATGTAATGTAAAATATGAACGTTAGATACTTGGTGACCATTCTCAGTCAAATAGATGTCCAAGGGTCGGTCGGCTAGTGTAATAACAATAGAAAGTCTTTCTATTCGTAAATACGAATATACATAGAAAATATCTAAGTTTGAATCCATATTTTAAATTCGGGATATATTTGCGAAGAAATATAATCTAAAATTAATTAAAACATTCCTATATATACGAAACAGAATATTTACACGACACTGATAATTTAATTCTATACAACTTCGAACGGGATCTAGAAGAGTTTTAGAATGTAAATGCATCAATAGCGGCCGGTCAAGTCTCGAATATGAAAATACTTATACGAGTCCAGGCCTAAAGTAATTTGCACTTAAAAGCATTGTTAGCATTTGTCATATTTTAACATATTTTCGACATTTCTTTTATATTTGAATTCTGAACGGAATAGTAACTATATTATCTTGAAACAAATAAATGTAGTTAATGGAAATATTAATGTTGGGTTCCTGTGTATCAATTGAAAAATATATACAGAAGGGCTCTTTACTGTGACACTACCAGTGAAACGTTAATTGTAGCTAATCAAATATACGAATTGTGAAATAAATACGCAAAACAATACAGTTATTGACTAATAATTACTCACTAGTCGCTCGGATATCTATTTACATATGTGTTAGTACATCTTAATAACTATGAAAACTATGTTCAAGGAGAAACATCTTTTTGAAGAGATTTCTTTTATTTATTAGAGAACATTTATTTTATTTTATATTTATGTTTATTGTTTAAATTATTGGAAAACACATTATATAAGCAAATATATTTAAATACATTAAATTTCTTATAGATGGCATAGAATAACATAGATATCTATGACAGAAAAAAATGGAACCAATCGCATTTATACACGTAATGTTTTTAGTTGAACAGTAATTTTTTTTAACAATTTCCTATTTTAAAGCCTTTCTAAAAATTTATTACATGATATATACCGGGTCTTTTTTTATCATTACACATAGGTATATTCCCTATGTGTATTGATTAAAAATGAATAATCAATGCACTAGTGGCATAGTAGACTACCAGTTATACACCAAGTTGCTTAATTCGTAATTACTTTGCCATGAAGAGATTAAAACAATTTCTTAATGTCAAATATTTAGGAATTTTTGTTCATACATGAATATTTAATTAAATACATTTTATTGAAAAATAGATAGTTTATTTAAAACATGAATAAATACGAATTTGCACCTTTTCATAACAATGATAATGTGGTACCAGAAGAATAATACTTTAAAAATGGTCAGAGGCATATTTACGAATTGCCGAACGTAAGCCACCTATTGGGGGCATTCCGTAACACGATAAGATAATGTATACGTCAAAGAAATAACACCTCGTGGTATCTTACGAATAAGTGATTTTATAAAATGTAGAAATTTATCTTAAAAAGCAGTAGTGGTAAATAAATGGTATGTAATCTAAAAAACTTTTAAATAGTATGATGTACTATGTCTTACCTATGGGTGTAATGTGTAACAAAGCATTAATTTGCAGATTTCTTATCATATGAAGAATATACAAGAAGTCTATCACTGCACTCAACAAGGGCTAAAGATGAATCAGAATATAATGAGAATTCAGTGCATAAAAAGACTAAGATAAAAGACTTTAAGCAAGCCAACAAATGAAAACAAAATCTGCTATTTGGAAATATTTTAAAGCTTCAAATGACAAAAAACTGGCTAATTGTATAATTTTTGTGACAGAATACAAGGCTACCGGAAATACCAGCAACTTGTCTGATCATTTAAAACGTTTCCATTTTATCTTAGACGCACATGACGACACAAAGCCTAGGCCTAGTACATCTGCTCGTTGTAGTAGTACAAATATATCTATATCATTTTATTTGAAAAGAGCCGCTTTTTATAATACATCTTACAGGAAAAAAGAACTTGAAAATGCTTTACTTGAAGTGATTGTACTAGATTTACAAGCATTTACAATTGTTACTGACCTAGGCTTCAGACAATTTATTAAAATATTAGAACCAAGATATGAGTTATCTAGTACATATACATAAAGTGGTAGTAGGTTAGAAGAAGCTTAATTGGGAAGTTTACACTCAATTTGAAAGAGAAGATTTTCGTAGTACTGAAAATGGTACTGGGGCTACTTCTTGTCTAGAACAAGAAATTTTTAATATTATGAATAAAAAAGATCCTGAAAATAAAGAACAAATGCCTGTAATCGACACAGACATTAGTTCACATCAAAAGTCACTTTCATTATTTGGATTTTTGCAAGAAAAATAAAAGAGAAAGTAAAATCAATTACAGCTGATGTAATACCTCGAAAGACCAAATTCAATAGAGGATATAGACCCTCTTTTATTTTGGAATGTAAGTTTAAGGCAAAAGGGTAAGTGCATTTTTTATGTGGATTCTCTTTTAGGTAACAGGAATGGAGCTGAAACCCTTAGAACAATGTGCTAGGAAATATTTCTGTATTCCAGCAAGTTCAGCAGAAAGTGAGTGCTTAATACAGCTGGTTTAATAATAGAACAAAGGCGTGCAAGACTAAAATCGAAAAATGTTAATAAAGGGTCCGGCAGTGAAACGGGAAGATTAAGATATTGCGAAGATTAGAGTCAGACGGCTCGAGAGGAGTGGGGGACTCGACCTTAAGCGTCCAGATGGTCGGTATTTTCAGTTGTCATGTTGCGTTGGACGAATGAGCAGCGTGCTTTCGCCGTAAAAGCATTTTACAAAAATGCTGATAGTGCTGTTGGTGCTCATCGTGCTTTCCGTAGGGAGTTAAATTTGTTACCGCGTGATCCAGTACCTTCAGCGAACGCTATCAACCAATGGGTAAGAAATTTTGAAGAAACTGCTAATGTAACCAAGAAACGAGATGGTAGTGTAAGGACGGCTCGTACTCCCGAGAATGTTAATCGGGTGCGAGAGGCTGTAAGAAGAAGTCCACGGAAATCTGCAAAGCGTCACAGCATACAGCTCGGTCTTAGTGACCGAACCACAAGAAGGATCCTGAAGAATGATTTCCACTTTCATCCATTTAAGATACAGGTGGTCCAAGCTCTCAAACTTCAACACTACGTTAGCCGACTACGCTTTTGTCAACAGTTGTTAAATTTATTTGATCAAGATGGACAGCTGGTCCATAATTTATGGATGAGTGATGAGGAACACTTCCATCTTTGTGGATATGTCAATAAACAGAACTTTCGGTTTTGGAGTGACAATAACCCACGTAATCTTCACGAAAAGCCTCTTCATTCACAAAAGGTAACTGTGTGGTGCGCAATGTCTACTCTAGGTGTGGTTGGTCCGTACTTTTTCGAAAGTGAAAACGGTAACACTGTAACAGTGAACTCTGAACGGTATGCTGAGATGTTGGTGAACTTTGCATTTCCTGCTCTCGATGAACATGTGAATGATCGGTCATTATTCCAGCAAGATGGTGCTACTAGCCACATTGCTAACATTTCGATGGACTTGCTGAAATTGGCGTTTCCTGGTCGCTTAATTAGCAGGAATGGCGATATGCCTTGGCCTGCCTGTTCACCAGACTTAGCGGCTCCTGACTTTTTTCTGTGGGGTTATTTAAAGCTAAAGATTTTTGAATCAAACCCACCCACAACTAAGGGCGAACTGAAGGAGCGAATCCAACAGGAGATCAACAACATTCCGTTGGATATGCTACGCCGAGTCATGGGATCCTTCACCGAAAGACTTCAAGAATGTGTTCGAAACGAAGGACGCCATCTTACAGATATAGTTTTCAAAAAATGAACATTTTCATATATCCTCATTAATTTCCACTAATTTAGATTAAATTTGTGTAAAAAAGTTCAATAAATATTAATAATTAAGACTTTGAGAATTTTTTTAAATATTCCTAAATAAAAATATTAATAAGTAATTATTTCATTACAATTACACCCAACCTTTCTCTATTATCTAAATAAATAAATCAATGGGTTTCATCTTACTATACTTTCTAACTATTAAAGATATGAATGTTTAAGCTTTCAAAGGTAATGTACATGAAACTCTTTAAATCTATTACGAAACTATTTACTTCGTCAGTAAAAATTATTTTATTTAAAATTTCTACGTTTTCATTTAACAAATTAAACATTATATCACATAAAACACTCCGTTTTACTTTATTTTCCTCGAAAAGCTCTTGATGGTTTACTATCTTGTATGGCTTATACTTGAATCCTTTCAGGGTTTTGAACGATACTCCAAAATGCCTGGCTACTCCTAAGAGCGATCCTAAATAACACAGGATATTCAGCTTCGTCTGCTGTTAATACGTAATTGGTTTTATTTTTTTTGTTGGAATTTAGAAAGCAACTATATTCTTTGAATTTGTCAAAAACATTTAAAATTGTTTTCGCACAAGGTATAGGTCTCTTAGGATAATTAACGGAAAACATGTCTCTGACCGTTGTTTAACTATTATTCTTCTGGTACCACATTATCATTGTTATGAAAAGGTGCAATTTCGTATTTATTCATGTTTTAAATAAATTATCTATTTTTCAATAAAACGTATTTAATTTAAGATTTAGGTACGAACAAAAATTTATAAATATTTGACATTAAATTTTTTTTTTACCTCTCCATGGCAAAGTAATTACGAATTAAGCAACTTGACTGGTTAAACTGGTTAAACTGGCGGACCAAACTGGTCGTCTATTATGCCACTAATGCATTGATTATTCTTTTTTAACCATTACACGCAAGGAAAATGGTATATGTAATCATAAAAACACCGGTATGTAAATACATTGTTATAATACTTGAAGTTATGATATTTGGAAATATATAATTTAGATTAGATTTTCTATATGTAACAGAAATGGTTTGAACATGAAACAAAGTATTTAATACAAAAAGTACAAAGGAAAATCTAATAATTTAACTAATTTTGAATAATTACAAAAATTGTGGCTTCTTTAGAAGATGATATCCCAGAGTTTATAAATAAAAATGAAAATTTATCATCACTAAAGAACGTTTTCTTTTTAGCTATGTCTTAATATTATTATTAATAATAATACATATACATAATACAAAATACAGGACAGCAATAAAAAATATAAGTATATATAAAATAATAATAATAATACAGTAACAGTAAAAAGAATAACTTAAAATGCAGGTTAATAACGCCGCCTCCCAGTAAATATTTAAACGAATATTGTCTCAGCCTTCTGCACCATGTGAGTTAATGGGGCCTTCCAAAAGCCCCATTAACTCATTAGGAGTGCAATGTGTTAATATGGAATATTGGCGGAAAGTTTTGCGTGGAACACGAAAGTTAACGCCAGAGAGCAAGTCCGAATAGTCAATCCGATCACTGATAAGTTTATACAAAAAATTTGCACTTTGCAACTTCCTTTGAGCAGACAATGACTGAACCCCATGCTGCTTCAGCAAAAGAGAATAGGCAATCGCGCGATTCGGATAAATGTCTTGACAAAAGACGATATCTTAAATTTGACCGACAATAACAAAAATAATAATTTTGTTATTGTTCATATCGCCTTAAGTTTCATTCAGTTGTTGATCGTTACGTACGTTCGATACAAGATACATTTACATCTTCGATTAAAGATATATTGATATCAAATTGGGCGTTAAATGCCTGTAGGTATTTTACTACTTGAAAAATTCACATGCCAGTAAAAATTTTTAACAGCTGAGGTTATCAAACCTTAGCCTACAAATGCTATCTTCTAGAGTTTTTATAAACATAAACATTGCAGTGGGTAATATTTGATATTCGGTATTTCTTGTAACAAAAAATAACATTCACGTAATACACAAGATAGGAAGGCGATTTAGATCAGTTCTAAATGTTTTTGTCCACAAACGATACTCAGCAGACATATTTGTACGTAATTGTATTGAAGTTAGTGAACCCTAAGTAAGCAAAGCTGCTCCATTGAAGGGTTTTTATAACATCGACAGCCGTCTAGACAATGTTATCTGTTACAGTCTCTATAAGCATAAACATTGGAGAGTATGTGTAAATTCAAAGGAGGTATTTCTAATAGACATTCTGATACATAGGCGCCACATGCTCTAATTTTAAGAGAGTTTTTAATTTTGGGGTTCGCATCGTAATTTACTGAAAACTATTTGAATATATATTCTATATAATTGCATCTTTCCATTTTTCATACTGTGTATGTTTACATATAAATGAATAATTATAGGTATTGCTATTCAGGACTATGATGTTGACGGATGTAGGATTAACAGTTTCTCATGAGAGGTATTCAGGCTTCATAGGTCCTTAGGATATAGGTTTACTTGTATACGTGGAAATACGGGGTATGTAGGAAGTTGAGGTTATATTTTCTTCAAATTATTATTGAGGTACGTAAAATTATAACGGTATAATTTCTCTGAAGAATTCCTATTTTTTTCTACCAACTTAATAATTTTAGCGACAACAGTCAAACGCGTCCCTACTTATGTTTTCAACCCACACTATCTTTCAATTATCTGTTTTTTCAAAGCCTCTTTGGAATTAATTTAAATAGTTTTCTTATAATTAATTATTTAATTTAATTTATCATATCTAAGTATTTTGCAAGTTAATATCGAGATAATAAACTCTAGTTTTCATTTTGTGATGCTTATTTTTGATATGTGAACGTTAAATTCGTGTAGTCGAGATCATTCTGTCGTAAGGATTTTTTTATTATCATTGCAGATGACTCTCTTAGTCGTTTAAAATATTGGATATTCTTAATTTAAAATATGAACAACTTTTAAAGCAATACTTTGAATATGTTTTACTTTTAGAAAAAAATTCTTCATGTTTTTACATCTGGTAATTGAAATTGATTAAACTATGATTTATATAGGTTGTTCCAAAAGTTTGACTTGATTTTTAAAGTAATTTATAAATTAGTGTTTCGCTACAATATGCATACATACCTATAAGTATGTGAGAAAATTACTGGTTTAGATATATACCGTGTGCACAACGTCGAGCGATCGATGGATATATAAGTAATGACTGGCCAACTGCAAGTGGGAGGGGCTACATACGTTAAACTCCTACAGGGCGTATTTAATTGTGGTGAACTAAGAAAGCGTTATGGTTGTTTATTAATAAATGATGTATCAAAATAAATATTCCAAATTAATAACTAATTGTTTAACAAACTACAAAATTATTTGTAGTATATTATGTACGAATTTGGATATTTTATCCGACTACACCGTTGCTTTTCGCACTATTAGTCATATGCCGGCTGTCAAAGTCCCTACAATAACGGATACTTTTGTTTATGTCTCTTCGGCCGTAATACTTTAAATTTAACATTTAAATTTAAATAAAATGATATAATATAGTTGAAAGTATCATAAAATACAATTCGCCGTAAAGTGCAGAGTTTTTGTTTACTGCATAATAATAATTCTTACCGGCGAAGCATCAGATATTTTCATCGCTAAATATTCAATGATAAGTTTCATCATAGCTTCGTGGCTTGAACTTAAAAAATTCTTATTCAAATGAAAACACATAAATAATATAAAATTATGAAACAAAACCGTAACTCTTATTGAAAAAAATTAAAATAAAAAGTATTCTGTAATAGCATAAAATTTCAAAACAATAACGATGCTTGCAAGAATATAAATAAAGTGTTTACCAGTATAAATAAATGGTTTCCTTAAATAAACTACCTATAAAATATTAAATTTAACTAAAATACCTTTATTGGTAACAAATATTAATTATTAAATAAAAGAACATTCTAAAAAGAAAAACTAATTATTTAGTAAATGCTCAAATAAACCACCCTCTTGAGCCGAGCAGTAACCCAATCGGTTATAAAAATTACGACGTACATTTGTTAGCATTTCCGGAGTGACTCTACTACTAACTTCAATGATTTGCGCTCGTAACTGCTCTACATCTGATGGACGTTGATCCCCGTAACCGTATATGGTGTTATTTAAAAAGGGCCAGAGAAAGAAATCATTTGGTGCTAAATCAGGAGATCGCGCTGGCCACTTAATAGGACCTGAATTTCCTATCCATCTATCTTCGAAAACGGTATTTAAAAAATTACTAACAAGACGCGTATTATGTGCAGGGCAGCCATCTTGCTGGAACCAAATGTCGTTTATATTAAATTGTTCTCGCACAGCAGGGATAACACTATTTTGTAATAAATCTAGATAGCTATTTCCATTTAAATTCCCATTAATAAAGAATGGCCCAATTACTTCGTTTCGAACAATACCGGCCCACACGTTAACCTTCCGTGGATATTGTGTCCGTGTTGGGATATTTAAATGAAGGTTTGTACGCGACCAATACCGACAAATTGCGCGATTATGATGCCCATGCACGTAAAACGATTTTTCGTCTGTAAATAAAACATTATTAAAAAATAATTCATCATTATGACATTTATTCATCATTATTTCACAAAATTCCATGCGCCGGTAATAATCGTCGGGAAAAAGTTCTTGTGTTGTTGTTATTTTGTAAGCCCGGTATCTATTTTTTCTCAAAATTTTTTGAACTGTTGTTGCACCGATATCAAATTCGCGAGCTATTTGTCGAGAGGACATAGTAGGATGTAATTCTACTAAGGCACAAATTTGCATTTCTAAGTCGCTGACATTTGGCTCGTGAACATTTTTATTCTTACTATTATTTAAAGTAAACGTTGTTTCAAACCGCCTGACAGTATTACGAATTGTACTAGCACCGGGTATCGGTCTTTCAGGATACTGTACAGCAAATAAATCTCTCGTCATATCTGCAGAATTGCCACCGTAAAACTGCTTGACCATGAACAATTTCTCTTCCGGCGAATAAAAATCCATTTTTAATTTTAAAAAATGCGGGAATTCCCGACAATTATTATTATACCTACAGCAACTATACGTACTCTACCAACGGATGACAAGGAGCAACTGGATCACCAGTCGTATAGCGTTCGATGATTATACAAAATAACTTAGTGCGCAAGCTTGTTTTCCGATTCAATATATTCCGCCTTGCTTGAACACTTTGACCGACTGATAGGAATATTCAATGTGTTAGAGAGAGATTATTTTATTCGTTGTTAGATCGTATGTAGAATGTGTTGGATAAAGAAATGGAACGCCCGTACAGTTAGACAGTAGAACAGATTGAATATACTCTCCCAACCCTAACCACATAAACTCGCTATTCGTCTTCGTCTTACTACATTGTGGTAGATCAATCACTCCCGGGCGTTCATACGGTATACGTATTCAACATTAAGCTTGGATGGGTTTTCCAAACAATGTTATTTGTCTTGGAAAAGAAGTGACTAAAATTTAAACGAAACCATATATTACTTAATTATGTCAAGGCAAGACGTAGGTATATGTATATTGACATAAGTAATAGAAATATTCATTTACACGAAGGACAAACGCGAGCACCTATTATACCTACTCTTAGGTCCTGTTTGTTCACTTATTCCGCTTCCATTGAACAAGACTGAAAATAATTATTATATAGATGGGCAAACTTATCACTTACACATATTACATATGACCTTGCGCATGAATGTAATTGATTGTGCAAGGAACAAAAAATATTGACCATTAATCAATATGTTTTTGCTTCTTCTTAAATTTTAATATAATTCTTTAAATATCTTGATACGTATTTCAGCGAGAATATAAAATAATATTTAAGTGATGACGTTGTAAATAACATTTATAATAAATATGCTGGTCTTGTACAATACCAAATACATATTTATGCAGGTGTGTATACACAAGTATATTATGCAATAATTTTATAAAAAGCTAATTACTTAATCATAATAAAAATAATTATGTTGTATGTAATACATTGGCCAAAAAAAAATAAACGACGTCAAAGAATGAATAAGCATAAACGCAATATCTGCAATAATCTAAGATATACATATAAAATTAAAAAAAAAAACAACATATAAATAGCTAAATTATTTTTTGAACAAACATTAACCTTTCGGCAAAAGGTAAAATGTGGGAAGATATAACTTACACAATTTATTAACAATTAAGAACAAGGGTAAACCGCAAAGACGATATTCATTAACTACCTATATTCGAGGTATCAGGATGGTAACTTGTTTTTCGAGGCTTCGTTTCATAAGTGATCGTGTTAGCATACCTAAATTGTTAAATTTTAATGAATATGGAATTTTCTCTTTTAATTATTTGTTAATAGTATTTAGTATCTGGTACAATATCTACTTTTACATAAACCGGGGCTCACAAGACCGCCTATTAAAACTGGTTTTAAAATGCAACAACATAAATTATATTCAAATCATTTCACAAAAAAACGTTAATATATAAAAAAAATGTTTACAGTGTGTTCTGTGTCCCTTACATTTATTATTTTTACAATTAGCAGATACCATTTTCCTTTTGCGATCTATTTTTGAAAGACACATTAACCGTTTTCTCTTGATCGTTTCAGTGAATCGGAGATATCAATAATTTTTTTAATATACTCCACAATACTACGTTGTATGTTAGGGTTAGTCGATTTTTGCCTTATAGGATATTACCAGTTCCTTTGCTAAATCTTTAAGAAAGATTTTATGTTTGTGAGTGACACCAGCGTTATAATTTGGATGTTCTTTTTGGTAAAAACAATAAATGTATTTAATGCTGTTTTGACTTCTTTTTAGCATCGTCATTGACAGCTGTGTCATGATGTATAATGCTTAGTAAAATTATGCACTTGTTCTTTTTAGGTGCGTAACTTATAATGCTTACGTTGCTTTTGAAGCCAAATAAAGAAGATGTAACCAAACGATTTTTCGATAGTTACATCTTCTTTAGAATGTCTCGCTTATTTTGACGTAGCGTATCAACAAGAGTAACATTTTTTCCCCAAAAGGTAATCTGCCAATAGAACACTCTTTTAAAAATTGTCAATTATCAGATTCAGACCAGGATTACTATGTACTAAAGTTTGCACTAAATCCAAAATTCTCATGCGTAGGTTCCACAGGTTTGCAAATATAAATTAAACCATCAAAGAACAAAGCTAGTTTTAGATTCAAACGTTCAACAAATTTGCAAGTTATAATTTACCGGCTTAATTGGCATATACTGGACGAATCGGAATCTGCCTCTGAACCCAACACGTTCATCATAGGTACCTGATATGATGTACGTATTGTATTGTTGAATAAACAGATACCAAATGTAAGATAGTAGTAGTACCCATTAGGAAATAGGAATATAACAAAGAAACCGTTTGTCTATTCTTCTGCATATTCTTGTCTATTTCCGGCTATATATACCAATCTTGATACTGACATATTAGCGTCTTCTTGTAATGTTCTTCTCCTTCGGGCGTCCTGCTTTCTTCCTTCCTTGAGGCTCTCATTCTAATGCTCTTCTACAAATTTCCTTTCTCGGTTTTCTTAAAGTATTCAAGCCATCCCATAATTCTTCATTTGTAATTCGGACGGGCTACGATATTTTCAGTATATTCCGGATACATATATTTATGAAGCTTTGCAGTTTTTGCTTGTTTGTATTAGTTAGTGCCCATGAATCAGAACCGTACAATAACATGGATTTAACTGTCGCATTAAAAACTTTAATTTTGGTCCTGTTAGCGATGTTACCCGATTTCCAAAGATTCATCATCCCTATAAATGCACCACGACCCTTCGATATCCTTGAATTGATGTCTTTCGTTACACCGTCGTATTCGGCCACTCTCCAGATATAAAAATTGATCTACTAGCTCTATTTTTTCTCCCATCAATTCTATATCTTTTCTATTTTGGGCATTGATGCGTTTTCTTTTTGTTAATTTTTAAACCTACTTTACTAAATTCTTTTACTAAGACATCAATTTTCTCCTGCATATGCGTTGCACATACAACACTATTAAAAATAACAATGATGAGAGAATACAATCTTGTTTAACCCCTGTCCTCAGCTGAAACTAATCCGAAACTCTCCCCTCCTGTAATATTTTGCACTTGTATCCATTTATTAGATTGATAATTTTCTTAGGCATTTCAATATTTTTAAGTTCTATCAACATACAGTCTCTGTCGAATGAGTCAAATGCCTTTTCATAATCTACAAATATTAAATACAATGGTGATTAATACTCCAGGGATTCTTCTATAATAATTCTTAGAGTATTTACCATATTTACACTTACATCTTCTTTTTGTAAAACTCTGTTGTTCTCTCCGTAACTTTTTGTCTACACAGGTTACTATTCTATTTAATATTATTTTATTAAACACTTTGCAGACAGTACTCGTCAGCGTTAAGCCTCTCCAGTTTTCATATCTTCTTTTATCATATTTTTGGGAATTTTAACAATTAGTCCTGTTTTCCAATCATCAGGCATTTCTTCTTTTTCCAAAATTTGTCTAAATAACGGGTATAGCATTTGTACCGTAATCTTTCCATTAGCTTTTAGCAATTCAGCATTAATAAGGTCTTTACGAGGAGCCTTTCCATTTTTTAAATCAGCTATTACTTTTTCTATTTTGGTTATAGTAGGGGGATCTACATTAATTTCTAGTTCTGACATATTATTCTTTTCCTCTATTTTCTCTATTCCACCTCTATTTATGTGCATTGCTTCCCTAAAGTTGTCAACCCATCTTCCTAGCTGTTCGTCTATCGTTGTTAGCATTTTTCCATCCTTACTATCACCTATACAAAGGTACAAAAGGCTTTCGAACCTTTTGTACCTCATCCGCTATACTTTCCATGTAACGTCTTTTGTCTTTTTTTTCTTTGTTTCGTCTTGTGTGTTTAGTGTTTGCCTCTTTATTTCACCTCTCTCCGCAAATTTTTTTCACTCATCCAGTCTTTTTTTCCTTATTCCTATTATTTTCGTACCCGTAGTTCTAAATCCCTCCCTACATTGGTTCTATATAGATTGGGTTGATTTCGTATAATCTATACTTTTACTTAATAGCATGGTAGTATAATCATATCTGGTTTCATCATTTTTTAGCTTCTCAATATCTATTTTTAGTCGATTTGTTTTTGCATAACAAACGTGGTTCTTAATTTAGCAATTAGTATGTAATGGTCTGATCCTGATGTAAGATAACAATGCTAATTTATCGTTTTCTAAACGTGTTCCTCGAGTTATTTTATCGTCAAATCGAATAAGTATTAATATTTCTTCGAATCGAAATACGAGTATGTACACCGTAGCTCGATATCTGGGAGTAACAAATTCATTAGAAAAAAGTTCCCTTCCAGGAATATCCCAGTTGTCAACTTGACCATAAAAAAGTAATCGACAAAACGAATATTGGTATAGGTATGTAGATGATATATTCGCGAAGATTGTTAAATAGCTTTGTTACAGTTTACATTCTAATATAAAATTCACGACTGAAATAGAAGTTAATAATACGTTAAACTTTCTAGATTTAACGATTTATAGAAATAATAATCATATGGAATATGAAATTTATTATAAACCCATCCACTACTATACATATTTCTTCTTGTCACTTTTTTACTCAAAAAATAGCAGCGTATGATACACATATTGTTAACTATTCCCGACACCATTGTGAATTTCCCAAAAGAATTAAACATCATTAAACAAAATGCAGTTAATTGTGGTTATAAGAATGATTTAAATGATAACTTACTCACTTAACAACAACACAGAACAGATAATAGGCTTTGGGAATTACTTACTAATTAATTAAAAACAATAAAGACAAAGTAAAAGGCAAATTAGAAGTCTGCAAGCTTTCTTGCGGTGACTGCTCTAAGATATATATCGAACAAACTCGAAGATCTATGGTAACAAGAATATAAGAACACAAGAGATGTTTTAATTATAACACACGTGATTCCAAGTATGTTGTACATCTAAATACTTGTAATCATTCAGTTAATTCAAATTTCGCTGTTCTACATTCTAAAAATAACGACATGAAATTAACGTTGCTTGAAACAATAGAAATAAACAGACATAAAATGTAATAAATTATTAAATGATTAAGTAGATTAGCATAATCCCCCATTGTTAAACTTAATCCCCTGCAATTGTACAACATCCTCACCCTTAAATTGCTTTAGCTTACTAGAATATATTTCGTTCCGTAATTAGATTTATCTAAAAGTCTCTCAAAAGTAATTATTATTATGAGTATAATAAAGTATTTGTGACAATCACATAATTGTGTTTCATATTTAATTTTACAGTGAATTTTCATAAAGTAAAGGCCACATCACATTGTTGGGAAAAATCAGCTAAATTGTATAGTTATTTTTATAACATTTGAAACTTTATGACAAATAAACAACAAAATTTATTTTTGGTTATTTTAATTCATGCAATATGTATAAACCTGTTTCTTGTGTTATTAAGAGTTATTATCATAAAATCTTTTGTAGACATTTTATGGAGTTTCAACACATATTTCATTATTTTCGCGAGCTTTCGTTAAGCTGTCTGTCTGAGTGGCTCGTCCTTCACCTAAAATATAGGTCTTTAATCGATACTCGTTTGCATAACGCAATCGCGATCATTTCTGTAAAACCTTGAATATTATTTGGGTAAAGGGCAACTACTGTATCCATACTACATTATATAAATACGGCTAAATTCGGTAAATCACTAATACTGAGTTACTTAAAAAGGCAATCATGAATTGTTCAGAAAAATATTCTCTTGTGATGTAAAGTGTGTAAATTTGAAGAATATGTAAATTTCAAGAACATAGGAAATACATTAGTAAATAGGAAACACTCTTGGGTATCCCAGATCTTAGTTTATTGATCTTTTGCTTTTCTTTTTTCGTATAAGCATACCTATGGTAAATTTTTGTTTTTAACTAAGGTACACAAATATATAAAAATCGAGTCCACCATATGTATTTAATGTATAACAGACAGGTATAATATTTTAATGTAAGAGACTGTTAGTGAGTAAATATTTGAATATTATAATTCACATTGGAACAATGACTATAACATGTTTAATACAATAATAAAACATCAAATTTAACTCTCGTCTGGAGCAGAAGATTTTCATCATTACACTCACATTATG
This sequence comes from Melolontha melolontha, assembly GCA_935421215.2. NCBI lineage: Eukaryota > Metazoa > Arthropoda > Insecta > Coleoptera > Scarabaeidae > Melolontha > Melolontha melolontha. The sequence goes on along the minus strand of OW285237.1, from coordinate 156,438,914 downwards.
TAGTATCATGTATGTATTATGTACACTGTAATTATCGACAACCTCAAAATAGAATTAATTAATAAGACTGTTTCGATGAATCGAGCAAACTCACTGTAGTGTCATATTTATCAGCTATTTAAAACGCGTTTGGGCCATGGATATTTAGATGCATCAGCTTCATTTAAGGAGTAAGAGAAGATCTGCCACTGACGAAAGACAAAAATAAAAGCGAAAGTACTCAGAAATTTAATGTAACGGCTCCATAATTGGAGATATGAGGATTAGTTTAGATTTACACTGCTAAAACGGAAGTAATATTATAATCAAGGCTTTAAGTAAGTACATTAATACAGATACATAAATCCTTGAAATAAGAGGATGAAGACATTACATATGGATAAAGTGACCAAAAAGAGTGCGTTTTCTGAATACCTCGTACCTTATAAGCGATTAAAACAGAAGGAACGCATAGATTGGTGTAATACTATACCGCAAATCTTGCCCATGGATTCTTTCACCTGGTTTATAACTTTGTAACAGCTGAAGAAACTTAGATCTGTTCATATGACTCCGAATAAAAGCAGCGGTCGACTGTTTGGATGTTTTAATATGAATCTCTTTCAACAAAAGATATTCGTAAAAAGTCATAACAAGAAAATGATCATTATTGTATTCAACACTGTTTAGAGTATAGCTAACTATGATTATAGCTTGGTGAATTCTGAATGTTACACGATGGCGTACTCACTCCGTCTTTCAAAAGATATATACCTGATAATCGACTAAGTCGATTAGTCCCAACCCAATAATCGACGATTTCTTCTTATTCTCGTGCCAAAGATAAGTTATCGGAAATGCGTTTTCTTTTAATTAGCAAAGCTAATAATGCTTTCGAAAGAGAAATAAATGACATGGAAGAACAAAAATGTTTTTGAATATTGATTTCTTAAAAAGCAAAACTACATTGAAAATAGAGAACATTAAAGCTTAATGAAGTCGCTCCAATTGTTGACGATAAACCTCATCTATAATGGTTTGGTTGATTGGTAGTTTTGGCGAATTTAAAAAGAATTATTCCTTTAAAGTGCACAATATGCGCAATATTACTATCATCAAGTGTAAATCTACTTTTGACGATGGCTGTGGAGTCTCTCTTTTATCTAGTCATTGGGGTCGCCTTTTCAAATTTACGTAGAATTCTGACAAATACAGTATTTTGATTTGGGTTGTCTTTTTGTTACTTTATAGTTAATGGAATGAAAATACTTTTTTTGCGAACAATCGTGTAGAAAACATTTGTTGCATTGCTTGGGAATATTGATCTAAAAGGGTTTGCCAGAGGTTCCTGATCCAAATTGGATACACTGTCACGACCATTTTCATCATCTAGCTAAGGATTTCTTTAACTAAATTCCTTAAACCAACTTTAGCATCTTCGATTATCGACTTAGCATCCTAAGAAGTGTGTTGCAAATGTTTTTACAGCATCCATTGTTTTTATCACAACTGAAACTCGACAAACGTCTAATAACTGTTTATAATGCTGTTTATCTGCTCTTTTCTTATTGACAAACTTTAAATGTTAAAAATGTTGACATTTTCTGTATATATATATTTTAAGGTTCTGTTGCTTAGATTACCACAACACTGTTTCGCCAACGCATGCTACAAAAAGCGACATTACTTATTATTAGATCTAATAGTTTTGATTTTTCTTATATAGACCTCCAGTATTTCTAATTACTTTTTCGTTGACTCCTTTCTGAGAAAGACTTTTCTATATTTTGTTTCTAGGATGATGTGGAAAAGTAAAGTTTACCTTTCGGAATTTTTCTCTTTTCTTCTCTATAATTTTAGTTTTACAATGCCCATGTCACACCAGCTCCCCGCCATGTCCTTCAGGAAGCGTTGAATTTCATCTTTGTTCAAATCATCAATGTTCCTTCAACTTAGGGAACTTAGGGTGGTAGTCGCTCGGCATTAATTCCGAACTGTATGGTGGGTGAGTGATGACGTTCCAACTAAAATCTTGCAGGAGATCGACACTTTGACGAGATCGACGTGTAGGTGGTTGTTGTCGCGAAGAATGCTTACGCCCTTGATCAACATTCCTTTTCTCCGGTTCTGAATTGCCTTTCTGAATTTTTTCAATGTTTCACAGTATCTGTCAGCGTTTATTGTTGTCCCAGCTGGTAGAAAGTCGACCAACAGTACCCTCCTCTGGTTCCAAAACATAGTTGCCAACGGTTTACCGGCAGACTGTGCTTGTTTGAATTTTCGCAACCTGGGCGAAGTGGGTTGTTTTGTCCCAGATGTAAAGTGGAATGCCCTGGGTTTATCATCCGTGACAATTGAGTTCAAAAAGTTGTCCTTTTCATTTGCATTAAGGCGAAACAATTCGCGGGAAGGATCAACTCGTTGCCGTTTGTGGTCTTCTGTCAACATACGCGGTACCCATCTTGCACACACTTTCCAATAGTGCAACTTTTCCGTTAAAATCCCGTGGATGGGGGAAACCTCAGGAACGAAAATCTTCCGATCTTTACGCATGTATTCCTCACTTCGTGTCTGTCTCAACGGAAATTCACGGCCTACCGCTCCTTTCTTCACCATGAATTTCAGTACGACAGTAGTTGCAAACTCTATATACCACTTGCCAATACACTTTAGTCAATTGGTGATGAATTTCAACCAGTTTAACTGCGAACTTCGCACTTGGCGGTAACGTTCAAATTTTAAATGACTTGGCATACATAGTAGATTGTCGCGCCCCTGAAGTGGAAATGACTGCTATCCTGTCAAAACGACATACTGTATACCGCGACTCTCGGACTGATTGTTCGTGCACCCGCCCCGTTGCTACATTTATTCATTCTGTATTTCTTTGCATAAGTACTTGTTTCTATTTCTTTTACGTTTTCTTTTTTCTTTATCTTTGCATAAGTTCTATTTCTTTTGTGTTTTGTCCAGGACTTTATTTTTTCCCAATCAATTGATATCTCTAGCCCGTATCGCTACTTTATCGGCCGCCGTCATACCGGCGCTAGATTTCCTCCCTCTATGCTCGATCTTGACGCTCATTACGTGTTTCAGAATGCATGTTTGTATCCCCAGTATAATTGGGTCCTTAACTCGAAATTTCCTGATCTGATGTAAAGTGCTGAGTAAATCGGTATAAATATTCGTTTGTCGTTGGTTCTTTACGAACCAGCTCCTTTCGCAGGCGATGGATGGCCATGGATTCGGCTCCGCCAATCTCGACGTGGGCTGGGAGGCGCAACTTCGCCGCTTCTCCAAATTTCGGGTTTCGGATATTCTCGACTACTGCACTGCTCACTCTATCCTCAGTTTTTGACGCGTCATAGTACCAACCAGTTAAACTTTCTTCCTTGGTCTCGTCCAACTTCACCGCATTGTATACTGCCTGCAAGTGCTCTACTTTTGGAAGGAACCTCTTCTGGGTTTCTGAGTGTACTCCGTCTTTGCCGTGTCCTATGTTATTTTGAAATTTTCTCTGGCCTTCAACTAGGCGGACTCACAGCAACACCTGCAAAATGTTCGTCGGTGCCGTTCGAAAGGCTCCCGTCATGGTTACCAGAAATGGACGCTGTGCTGCATTCAAATGTGTTTTATTCCTGTGACTGCATGCTTTCTCTCCACATACTTCGGAACAATATAGCAAAATTGGCTATATGTCGTATACCTGCCCCAGGTCCTTTGGTTAATCAATATGTTCTTAGAGCTATTTCTGTTACTTTACCCCTTGCATATTTAGTGTGAGCCACCCAACACCTTGAGGCATCAACAATTACTCCCAGGTACTTAATGTGCTGTTCTAGTGGCACTGATCCATTCTCAATCCTAACGAATCTGCTCGATACGGGATAAACATGGCTTCGGCTATAGCTGCGTTGTACATGACTTTGTTTTTCTTCGTCCATCCTAAACATCCTGACCAGACCTTCTCCCATTTTCGCTCCAACCCCCATTCATTTTGAACGACTGCCAAGCCACGACTGAGCATCCGAGCGAAGCGTGCGCGTCCATATTTGGGAGTGGAGACAGCGCCACTCACAAAAGTGTGGCCAACAACCGTACAAACAGTTTCTCTACGTCGCCAAAAAATAGGAGACCTTTAGGATCCTTTTCGTACATATTTTGTTAAATTATTCATTTTATTTTATTCTTTTATGTATTTTATCACGCCCGCGTGCTTTCCCACCTTTAAAAAATCGGATGCTTCTTCTATTTGTTGTGGAATTGCTGCTATATCGGTTCCAGCAGTTTCTGTTATTTCTTCTGTGCTTTGCAGTAGAAATGCTGCGCGAATATACTAACTATATTGATTTATGTAAATCTTTAGCAATCGTTTGTAATATTTAGATTGAAAATTGTATTAACAAATACAAAACTTTTGTCGGAGAACGAAATCTCTATTACTTTGGCTTATTACTGTTTGCGTAATTTCTTAACTAACTGTAGCCGACAGTTTTATAAAAATATGAGAGTAAGTGTATATTTTCAAATAAAAATGCAAAATACATTATTGTTTAAATTTTATTGCCTGCATTATAATAAATAGAATGTTAATTTTGGGCAGAATGACTTTTATATAGCATAAGCATCAAACCGGATCATCATATTGTGAAACCTTCGATGAATAATCGATAAGTGGGATTGACGAAACAACAATGGATTGTCATCCACTACCTGTTCTGACCCGATATTTAGTAATATGTTTTTAGACTTGCAACTTTTAAATTCCGTATTTAATGTATTTGTTTACAGATGTCTGATGTAGAAACAAGGTCAGATAAGATAATTATTTTGTTTTTGATACACAAACAAAGCCATGGAATAACCGTTGCACTATCATTATTATCAATTGTTGAAATCTCCGAAAAGATTTTTATATCGTCGGCGTATGCCAGAATAGGACACTTTACTTTGAGAAAGAGATGAAACAGCAAGGGAAATTAAATTTTCAAACGGACAAAAAATTTACTTACTACATTAACTTGTGAGGAATGTAAAAACATCTACATAGAGCAGATCGGGAGGACTTTTGAAGCCAGAATGAAGGAATATGAACTATGTTATAATGATAAAAAAGCAGATTACCCTTTTAAACTACTGCTTGGAGTTTATTCACAAATTTAGTAATCTCTTCAAAATCTTACATATTAAGAGGAAGACAGAGGAATAATCAGTTAAGACGCAAATGCCTCCCCCCTATTAAAGCTAAATCCGAAATACAGAACCACTTTCCTGGGTTTTTAATTGTTTTAATTGTTTTTCTGCATTTGTATGTACGAGGACTGATCCGTTTGCTCTGCTCCTGACCCATTTATAAACCAAAACAATTATTTATCTTCATGTCGCATCGTACATGAACATTCAATAATGATTTTCGAATTTCACAATTAGCGAATAAAAGCAGAAAATTAAATTTACTGAAAAGCTTGGAAATTAATACACTAAAACAACCATAAATTTTACTTAATGATCAGTTAGATTTAAATAGCTCACCATATTCATATAAAGCGACCGTTTAGACGATACTAAAATTCCACGTTTACTTCAATAAATTTCTATTAGTAAATATAAGTTTTGCTCGAATATTTATGTAATTTCTCTCATTTAGGACCCCTAAATTAATGTTAACTTTCTTTTTGCATTTATCTATATCGTTGTTAGTTTGTAACTTACTTTAGTAGGTATACTCTGTGAGGTAAAGCAGTCGATGCATGCCATTAATGATGACAATATGACGTGTTATAGCCAGTATAGAGAAACGCGAATTTGATGCAAAATGGAAATATTGCACGAGTATTCGAACGATAACGGGCTCAAGTTGATAGGTTTAGCATCAGCCAAAGAATGCAGAATAATAAGTACGTATTTTCAACATAAAGATATTCACAAAGGGACATGGATATCTATGGACGGAAGGACAGTGAATCAAATAGATCATGTATTAATCCCAGATAGATGTAAAAATCTCATAAAAGATGTGAAGGCGCTTCGTGACGCAGAAATGGGGTTCGGATCATATACTGGTAAGAATTAAGTTCAACAACAACTTCAAAAGGCAAAGCACTAAGGAACAAAGACTAATTAAAGGATATAATGTAGCAGCATAGGAACAAGAGAAGTCGCAAAGAACATACCAACGAAAAATAAAAGAAAAACTCAAAAATATTACGGCGAACGAAACAGTGGAAGTGATATGGATAAAAATAGAGGTGCTTTAATAAAGAATGTCAAGAAAGTAGAAAGAAAACACAAGAAGCAAGGAAAAGGATGCTACAAGAAACTAATCAGAAACTTATGCAGGCTTACAGAGAACAAAAAAGATAACCAAAAGTATTTACATAAGAAATAAAAGAAACTATCATGAAAACAAGCTACGAAATATAGAGGACCACTATGCAAAGAAGGAAATTAAAAATTTTTATCAAAAAGTAAAGAACGCAAGAGGAGAAAGACAAACGCGTACCCTTTTCTGCAAAGATAAAAATCGAAAACTGATTGGCGATGACAGGGAAGCAATAGGAGTGTAGAAAGAATACTTTATGGAAATTCTAAACCCAAAATTTGACAGCATGATAACGATGCAAAAATAACGCTAAACCACGCTGCCCCATCAAGAGAAGAAGTAATATCAAAAATGACAAACAGAAGAAGTCCGGGGAAAAATGGAATCGTGATGGAATTAACAAAACACGGCGGAGGAAAGCTAATAGACGAGATACACAAGGCAATAAGAAAGGTATGGAACAAAGAGCAAATGCCGAGAAGGTGGAAAGATGCAGTGATTATTCGATACACAAGAAAGGTGATAAGACGGCATGCAGACACTATAGAATCGCTCTGCTAGACACGACGTACAAAATTTTGACAACACTGATACGAAACAAGTTAGAGAAATATTCTGAGAAGATTATAGGCAATTACCGGTAATACCAAATTCTTATAATAAAAGAATTGCAAACACTATCCTACGACAACAGCATTGGTATACATATGATTTTTATATATTTTCAACGAGCATATGACTCAATAAGGAGGGATAAATTATATGATGCCTTAAGCGAAATGAGAGTACCAAATAATCTTGTTAGGTTAATAAAAATGACAACAGAGCAGACCAATAACAAAGTTAGAGTAAACGGTCTGCAATCGCAAGCTTTCAAAACAGCATACGGAGTTAGACAAGGAGACTCATTATCTACTGCATTATTTAACTTAGTCTTGGTAAAAGTTAGTAGACGGAGTGGGGTGAGTTATTCTGGGACGATAATAAATAAGAGTCATCAATGTCTGGCATATGCGGACGACATCGTCATATTGGCGCAAACACAGAAAGAACTGCAAAAGGTATTTAAAGCATTGGAAGCATTGAAGCAGCAGCAGGAGAAAAATAGGTTTGCATATAAATGAGGAAAAGACGAGGTATATGTGCATGCGAAGGCCGGGGAGCGGCCAGGTGGCACAAAGAGGGTGTTGGTAATAGATCTAGAACGAGAAAAGAGAATTAACATCGAAAGAGTGGAAGGATTTATCTATCTGAGGGCGTGGCTAACTGACAATGGTAATTGGAGAAGGGAGATAGATGTGCGAGGTCATTAAGCAAGTTATTAAAATAAAAAAATGTGTCTAGAAAAGCTAAAATACGTTTGTATAAGACGATTCTACGACCAACAGTAGTATATGCATATGAAACGTGGGTGGTGAACAGCGCAGAGAGTGAAAAACTGGAGGCGTGGGAAAGGAAGATGCTGAGGAGAATTTTTGGTGGAAAAAAGACGGAAGATGGGTGGGAAAGACGTAATAAGAACGAGCTACTGCAGCTGTAGCAAGAACCAAAAATAACGGATTTTGTAAAATCTCAACGGGTAAGATGGCTGGGACACATCGAGAGGAGAGAAGAAGAAGAGCGCCTAGTGAAACGAATAATACAAATAAGACCTATGCTCAATAGACGAAAAGGGCGGCCAAGGACCAGGTGGCTGCAAGCTGTCGAAAAGAATTTACGGGAAAAGAATATACAGGACTGGAGGACGAAGGCCAGAAGTCGAGAGGAATGGAGAGGAATTTCTAAGCTATGGGCCTAATGGCCTGTTAACGCTTTATATATATATATATATATATATATATATATATATATATTGAATTTAATTGGAATGAGAAATAGCAATTATTCAAATCTCCTCTCACATGTAATTGTCGCTAAATTTGTGCAATTGATTCTACAGTCGGACAAGATTACTCCTGCCGAAGAATGTAGACGCAAACACGTCGCGACGTTAGCCATCCACCTGTGCGGATAATGAAAATTGTATGAAAAAACCACATCCGTCTTGAAAGGTGGATATATCGATATTTCACTGTCGTTACAGATCGTCAGTACACGATATTCTAACATGGACATGATTTTATTTTTATACTTTCGTGTATATATACGAACTATATTGAATTTAATTGGAGTGAGAAATAGCAATTATTCAAATCTCCTCTCACATGTAATTGTCGCTAAATTTGTGCAATTGATTCTACAATCTGACAAGATTACTCCTGCCGAAGAATATCGTGTACTGACGATCTGTAACGACAGTGAAATATCGATATATGCACGTTTCTGGACGGATGTGGTTTTTTTCATACAATTTTCATTATCCACACAGGTGGATGGCTAACGTCGCGACGTGTTTGCGTCTACATTCTTCGGCAGGAGTAATCTTGTCAGATTGTAGAATCAATTGCACAAATTTAGCGACAATTACATGTGAGAGGAGATTTGAATAATTGCTATTTCTCACTCCAATTAAATTCAATATAATTCGTATATATACACGAAAGTATAAAAATAAAATCATGTCCATGTTAGAATATCGTGTACTGACGATCTGTAACGACAGTGAAATATCGATATATGCACGTTTCTGGACGGATGTGTTTTTTTTCATATATATATATATATATATATATATATATATATATATATATATATATAATAACTTCGTGACCTTGGTATGATATGGTAAACCTAATCAGTAGGCGATTAAAGGTCTGTATATTACTTCAAAATATATGTATTTAAAAAACTCTACATGTTTCGGCTGTATACGCCTTTTTCAAGAGAATACAAAATATGAATGACATTCATATTTTGTATTCTCTTGAAAAAGGCGTATACAGCCGAAACATGTAGAGTTTTTTAAATACATATATTTTGAAGTAATATACAGACCTTTAATCGCCTACTGATTAGGTTTACCATATATATATATATATATATATATATATATATATATAGATATATGTTATTGTTTTTAGATTGGTGTTATTTATATAGTATGCCAAAAGTTTTTGCAAACAATGCAAGATGCTAACTGCATATCTAATTAATTATTTTACACAAAAACGAGATAATATTGTTATCCATATATGCTACAAATGAGGTAATTAAATCTATTTTGTTATGTTTTCAAATTACTAATTTCATTTTAAATATTCTAGCGTGTTGCTCAAGCTCTTTCTGTTAGTGTTGTAACTGTAAGTAAAATCAATACAGCTGTTAGATCTGAGGGACAAGTTTCTAGTCCTAAGAAAGTTAAATCAAGAAAGAAACCTGTACATGAAATCTCGAGAACAACAGAATTTGACATTCGTGATATGATTTACCTAATGTATCAGAATAAAGAGCAGGTTACTTTAAGTTCCATTTTCCAAGTATTAAAACATAAAAATATCTATACTGGCACCTCATTTTCTCTTCGTATGATTTTGCAAAGAATTGGTTGGACAATCCAAGAATAGGGCTTACGGAATTACTTAATGTTGTTTTTAGGAGATTTAAATTTTTTGGGATCTTATGTCAAATATTTGAGATCAGATACTTGGCAGTTTGTATATTTAGATGAGACATGTGTACATGTGTACAAAATGTACACGATGGTACTAAACATAGTGTTTATAATACAAAATTATAGGGCTCACGTTATATTATACAACATGCAGTCTACAGATGTGGTTTCATTTCAGAAGCTTCGTAAATATTTCATTCTAAAGCAAAAGATGAAGATTATCAAGGAGAAATGAACGAAAATAGTTTTTTATCATGGTTTCAAACAAAACTTACACCAAGTTTAAAAGAACCTTCTATAATCCTAATGGACAATGCAAGTTATTACTCGTCTTTGGAATATAAATGATCAAATAATTCTTGAAATAAGGAACAAATCAAAGAGTAGTTAACGAAACAATATATTCCTTTTCAAGAAGATAGTTGTAAGAAGGTGTTGTTAAAATTGGTGGCTTTAAATAAGCCACCTAAGACATATAAATCTGATACTATTGCAGAAGAATCTGGTCATATGTATTGTGGCTGCCACCTTACCATTCCATTGTATTTTCAACCCGATAGAAAATATTTGGGGTATAACAAAAACTCATTATAAACATATTGGGCACTGAAAAATTCATTTTAGTTTGGAAAGAAGCATTAAGTACCATTATACCTGAAATATGGTCACGTACAATAGGCTTATCTAACAGTAGTGGGAGAGCGAAATAGGTTTCGATTGAGATGACATGCCAGAAGTAATAATTTCTTAAGAAGAGGATAGTAGCGAAGATGAATGTTATGCTACAGATATTGAATAACTTTTTAGTTTCTGTATATTAATTATATCAAATATTCCATAATTATGCTGAGACTTTTTTTGTAAATATTATGTATAATTTTGTATATTATATACCTACCTAAATAAAATGTCTTGCTAGAAATAAAACATTCAATACTGTTTGTGTATTTGATAAATGGCTTGGATCATTTTATATTATTTTCCTCATAATTATGTTAAGCAAGAAGGACCCAATTTTATAAAATTCTGATTATAAGAATTTTAGCTGATTGAAATATAGGCAACACAGTTAACACATATGTTAAATATACAAAAAAGGTTTAAGTATATCAATACGTTAAGCACGTATTACGCATTTGTTACAAATGAAACAGACATGTAAAATACACATCTGTAACTGTAAACATGGACAACACACCTCGTATTTTCCAGCTTTTTACTTCTGCTTAAGACATATGTTTTTGCTATTACTATTAAGCGTCGTCAGTTAAGCTAATTAAGTAATTTAAAAGTTTAAATCGCCTATATGGTACCTATAGCAAATTTCGTCCTATCAGGTAGCACTATATAATATAGTGACATCTGACGGACGAAAGAGACTATGCCGAAAATGGCAACCCTTCCCTTGACCGGCTAAGCCGGTACAAAAGGGAAGAAAACACGCATATAGGTGTAAGTCCATTAACACGATGCCAGATGGCAGTAAATATACAAAAAAGGTTTAAGTATATCAATACGTTAAGCACGTATTACGCATTTGTTACAAATGAAACAGACATGTAAAATGCACATCTGTAACTGTAAACATGGACAACACACCTCGTATTTTCCAGCTTTTTACTTCTGCTTAAGACATATGTTTCTGCTATTACTATTAAGCGTCGTCAGTTAAGCTACTTAAGTAATTTAAAAGTTTAAGTCGCCTATATAGCACTATATAATATAGTGACATCTCACGGACGAAAGAGACTATGCGATTTAAATTACTTAATTAGCTTAACTGACGACGCTTAATAGTAATAGCAGAAACATAGTTCTTAAGCAGAAGTAAAAAGCTGGAAAATACGAGGTGTGTTGTCCATGTTTACAGTTACAGACGTGTATTTTACATGTCTGTTTCATTTGTAACAAATGCGTAATACGTGCTTAACGTATTGATATACTTAAACCTTCTTTGTATATTTACTGCCATCTGGCATCGTGTTAATGGACTTACACCTATATGCGTGTTTTCTTCCCTTTTGTACCGGCTTAGCCGGTCAAGGGAAGGGTTGCCATTTTCGGCATAGTCTCTTTCGTCCGTCAGATGTCACTATATTATATAGTGCTACCTGAAAGGACGGAATTTGCTATACCATAAATACTTAAATACTTAAACTTTTAAATTACTTAATTAGCTTAACTGACGACGCTTAATAGTAATAGCAGAAAGATATGTCTTAAGCAAAGTAAAAAGCTGGAAAATACGAAGTGTGTTGTCGATGTTTACAGTTACAGATGTGTATTTTACATGTCTGTTTCATTTGTAATATATTTTAAAAAGAAAAGAAATGGCAACGTTGTCTAAAGTGACATCATATTAAAATTATGATGTGCATCAACTCCTTAATCTCAAGCTCTATACCTAATGAAGCCACTGTGTAGGCGAAACAATTGTCGTATTACAATTGTATATTAATAAAGTGAAAATGAAATTACTAATTTTATTTCTATTTTGAATTATTGATATTCATCAAGTAAAAGCCGAATCAATCCAATTATGAAAATAAAGAGTTAATGTTTCGTGTACAAGACATAAATTAATAAAAATAATATTGACGAATAAATAATTCAGTGTTCAATTTGTATGTATCTTGATAACCAGTATCTAAACAAAATTTTAAAATTATTATTAGTAATAAAAATACTAATATTTTGTCAGTAGTGCCAAGGATTATTTGAGGTTTATACATTTTGTAATAGACAGTTTAAAAATAATAAATTAAATTTTAAAATTATAATAAGTAATAAAAATACTAATATTTTGTCAGTAGTGCCTAGAATTATTTGAAGTTTATACATTTTGTAATAGACAGTTTAAAAATAATAACAAATTATATAATTCGTTACTGGGAAACACTTCATATAATTGCCTTCTTTCTTCGTTTCTTATGGTTTTGTTCAATACACAAAAAAGAAAAATTATTGTTTTAAAACGATCAGTATTTAAAAACTATTATAATATATTACACGTGATTGAGAAAGTTAGAAATAGTCATCAAACAGGATACGTTATGTGTCATCGTTATTGAACATATTTTGAGAACTTCGTAAAGATTCCAATTTCAATATTTGCATTATCCATTCCCAACAATTGTCACTTTCAAATTCTACTTATTTACATAAACAATTTTAAAGTGAAATAAATTGACCTTCGGTTATTACTACAAGAATTATGTATATTTGCTTGTTTTATGTTAATGGTTCGTGTTAAACAAATAGTAATGTAATTAAACAAAATTGTATAAACGCTCTGGCATCGTGTACAACAGCAATAACAGTTCTATTAAAAATAATTTCGACTCGTAGAGATTTTTGGCGTTAATTGTAAAGTAAGATAAGTAAGTAACTAAAGATACCTTGAACTACATCCTTGAAGGATATAGTTCAATGTATCTTTCCTTGTATGAAACCTAACTTGTTAGCTTTCAAGGTGGTTGGGTGTGAATTATTTCTAGTTTGCCAACTTGTATGTCTTCTGTTACCGATGTATTGTTTTCACTAATATCAGACCGAAAAATATTCTGTTTAATCCATTTCCAAAAAATTGTTCAAATAATAATATCAATTTTTATTAGTATTTAAATGTGTTTTCAAATATGAGAGGTGTTTGGTTTATTTTTAAACTTGTCACCTTGCAATACAGTAATCCCTTAACATTGGCGGTTTTCACATCCGCGAGTTTTGATCATTCGCGATAATTAAAATGCGGACGAATTCCACATTCGCGGCCTTTGGATTTAATTATTCGCGAACAAACAGTAAAAAAAATGTAAAGATGAAGTATGTAATAAATGTAATAAATTTGTAAAAAATAGGTATACTCCTCGTCAGGAAAGATGATCCCTGCGTCACCAATAAAAATTGTATGATTCAAATCAGTACTTCGGCGTCATATTAAATACTGTAAATTGCAAAATGAATATGGAAACTATGACTTCGTTCCCGGGCCAAATAAGTTTGTTGACAGTCGGCCGAATTTGTAGGTTATACGAACATATATAATCGAATTACATCTTAAGTTATATTAAAATTACTATAAATTGAACAAAGCTGCGTAAACGGCAAACAAATTAAACTATAACACCACATGAAAAATAAAATGAACTATCAAGAATTTACAACATTTATGTCAACATATAAGATTATGTAATTCTTTAATAATTTTAATGAATGGCAAACCAAACAGTTTCAAGTTAGTTGTAAAAGCATTATTACTGGAATTGAAATCACAATAGACCAGAGTATCTACTTTGTATAACTGTAATTACATATTCACTGTTATGACAGTTTTATAAACATTATCTTATAAAAAATGTATATTTGTTTTAAAAAAATAAACAATTTACTTAGGTACATCAAATATATTTCAATACAATTTTTAATTTTTGAGGGACAGTTCTACAATACACTACAACCCAATTATATCATCGAATAACCCTAGATATCTCTAGTTAAACGTTCTACAGTGCCTAATTTTAAATAAAATTTGGAATATATTGCAGTATAACTTAACACTGCCATAATAGATAAGTTGAGTTTTGCATAAAGGTCGGTATAGATATTTGAAATCGCAGTATGCATTATAAACAAAACATATTCATACAAACTTATTTGCTGTGAAATGTTTTTTTTTGGTTCGAAATTATTTGTTGACTGCTAGGAAATTAGAACTTGTACGATTGCAGAAAGAAATTTTGAAAAACGAACATGAAATGGAGCAAGAAAAAAAAAGTTTAGTAATTGAACTTTCAAAAATTAAATTAAGAGCACACAAAAAATTTTACTTGTAATAAGTTATAGATTTATTATAAGAAACATATAATATATACAAACAATTATTATTATATTATTGCTTTCGAGAGATCCACATTAACTCTCATACCATATATGTAATAAGATTGGAAATCTTTTTAAGACACCAAAAAATCTTTCAATCCAGTTTCTGGTTCTAAATATTTTGTAATATTGTAACGACTATCACAAAGTATAACTGAGTTATTGAAATGGTCATTTTCTTAGCTTCTTTTTATTGCCAATCCATTCAAAATTGTTTGGTCATGTGTAGATCCTGGACATCTAGCTACGATGTCACAAATTCTTAATTGAGAATCTCCTATTACCTGAATATTCCATGAAAAATATCCTTTTCTGTTTCGATACAGCTCAGCATTATTACCACTAGGAGATTGTTTTCTCATGTGAGTGCAATCAATTCTACTTAGTACATTAGGAAATCTACCTACTTGATAAAATCTGTTTAGTTTCTTGTAATTCTTCTACCTTTCTAGACATATTTAGATAAAAATTGTGGCCATAGTCTGGCAATTGCATGTGTAACATTTTATATGATTATTCGTATTAATATCATTGCATTCGTTGCATAAAATCTCAGTTACTAAAAGTAATTTTAGATAAACAAGTAATCAGCTGTATACTAATACTTGATACTTTTACTGCTAACACAAGAAAATTTGATATATTTGGCGTGAACTAAAAACAACGTGTAGAACGTACGTTGGCATAAATCTTGGGTTATAATATAGAATAAGTTAAAACATGAGACAGCTAACAGTTTTTTATCTGCGGTCAAATAGGAAGTATTGTTAATCATTATCTTAACTGCTGCTTGAATCATCAATGTTAATTATAAAGCAATGTGAATGTATTTCTCTATCATACCATTTTTTTATAATAGTTTCCGTGTGTATAACACAATTTTTCCAAATTTCTTCCGTACACTGCTGTAGTGATCCCTTCCACATAGCTATAACTTTATCATCTATATGTCCATCCCTGAAAATATGTTTATTATAATATTGTTTTGCATGGTCCCAAATAATTTCAATAGCATTAAATTCGCTATGATAAGGAGACAATCTTCAATATTTCATGTCCATGACTTTGTAGCAATTCATCCACTTGATACAGTTTTTCTTTATGCAAATTTTTAGCTAAGGGTAGTAGGTCAGTTTTAAATAGAGTTCGCAAGGTATTTTATGTTTCGACAAGTAGGTATGTAATAATATCATTTTTACATCAAGCCGATGATGGTTATTTCTTTACAACTAGTGAATGGTAGGGTGCATTGTCCATCACTATTTGAGCCGGTTCTTCCAAATTTGGTATTAAATATTCTTCGATCCATTTCTTGAACATTTCTCCATTCATTTCACCATGATAATCTTCTATTTGTGATTTGCTTGAAAACAATAAAGAAGCATTTGACACAAAACCTAATTTTGAACCATAATGTAATACAACATATCGCTTGCCCTCGTAGCCCTCAGGTTTACGCACACTCTGCAGATTATATTGCCAGGTCTCATCAAGCAATACCACTTCTCTCTGAACATTCTTTATGTAATTCCTAAGAAATGTCAATCTTATCTCTGCAATGTTGGATCGTTCCACCAATGCTCTATGATTTAAACTGCTGCTACACAATAAAATGTGATTTTCTGAATTTTCTACATTTGACGGTTGTATTGTAACAATATTTTTCTAAAATTAAGAATATTAACATAAAAATAAAACTCTGTAAATACACAGAGTATAATGTATTTGTGATACTCATTTAAGAACACTCTGCCAAATCATCAGTTTTCGGCTTTTTACGAGGCCTTTTCTTTCCCGGACTAGATATAAGAGGATTGTTTAATGACTGAGCTTTGATGCGTTTTACTGTAACTAATCCCAAGCACAATGCATCTGCCACTCACTAAACAAAAGGTTTATTAAAATCTAAATATATTATGTCCGCCTATACTCCGCCTGGGGCGGCTTGTGGGTGGATTGAGTAGCTCACAGCCGCCACTGCCGGTCCCAAGCCCGGATAAAGGAGGAGGGTTCTTAGGTAAGGTTAGCAACCTGCCTAGGGGAAAAACAATTACATGCTCAAAGCACCGGTAGCATAGCCTCGGAACATGGACGGATTTCACGGAGCACGACCCACGCGCGAATAAGGAACAAACTCTATATGAAGAAACAGCAAATGAGAATTGCATGCTGGAACATAAAGACTCTGTATTCAAAAGATCATGAACTAATTCCCGAACTCAATGAACATAAGATAGACATATGTGCACTCTCTGAAACGAAAAAGAAAGGTAGAGGAACAACAAGACTTAGCAACTACATCTTACTGTACTCAGGAGTAGCAAAAGACCAAAGAGCCACATCAGGGGTTGGTATGGCAGTAAACGAGAAATATGAAAAAAATATAGAAAGCACAGAGTATGTTAATGACAGAATTCGAAGAGTAAAAATGATGTTCAATCATCCCCTGCACATTATATCAGTATATGCACCTGACATTGGCAAACCCGAAGAAATGTCAATAGATTTCTACGAGATCCTACAATCAGAACTGGACAAAATCCCAAAAAACGAAAAGATAATCCTATTAGGAGACCTAAATGCTAGAATAGGAAATGAAGCAGTAGATGGAGTAAAACAAAAATACAACGAAGAAGTAACTAACAGAAATGGCGAAATGTTGACAGAATTTTGTGCACAGAATGAATTACGAATAAACAACACATACTTCCCTCATAAAGACCAACACAAATACACCTTTTACGACAATAGACAAAATAAATCCATAATCGATTACATCATCACAAACAGAATGTTCATGCCCCAACAAATAGTAGATATAAGAGTCCTGTCCTCAGCCAACATTGGAACAGACCACAAATTAGTGCTAGGAAAACTACGAATAGCAATGTCACCGAGGAAACAAAAGCCAACAACAAGAGCTGAAAAATTCAACATAGAATTGCTCAACCAGGAAAATACGAAACAACTATACGCAGACCGATGCAAACAATACATTACTCTTAACCCAATAATACAACCCGACACTCCCCAAACAGCATGGGATAAACTGAAACAAAACATCTATAAAGCCGCCGAAGAAACCCTAGGCACACGCACGGTATCGCAGAACAGTAGACCGAACAATAAACCTTGGTTTACAACGGAAGTCAAGGATATCACAAGGGCAAAGAAGAAAAATTATTTGCAATACAGGGAATCTCCAACTCAAGAAAACCGAAATAAGTATATTGAAACTAGGAACAAGGTCAATAATAGGGTTAGAGAGATCAAGGAAGAATACTGGCAGGAATTCAGTAACGAAATGGAAGCAGACATGTATGGAGCACAAAAACGAATTTGGAAACTACTAAGAAGCATGAAACGGGAAACGAATGAAACAATACAACTCAGAACAATTACCGAAGAAACTTGGGAGAAATATTTCAGAAATCTTTACACAGACATAGAGAACCCTGTAGAAACACAAGAAGAAGACATACAGAACGACCCACAAGAGAAGAGTGCACGCAAATCACCGAAGAGCAAGTAAGAGAGACAACGAGGAAACTTAAGAACAGGAAAACTCCAAACCAAGACAAAATACCAAATGAGCTAATAAAAAATGGAGGAACTGCCACCATAAAAGAATACACAAAACTGTTTAATATCATACTACAACATAGAAGAATACCTAAAGAATGGAAGAACAGCGTAACAATACCCATCTTCAAAAAAGGAGACAAAGCCGATCCAGCAAACTACCGTGGGATAACATTGTTGAGCACCTCGCTAAAACTCCTAACTAAGATCATTGCGGACAAAATAACCCCAACAATGCCAATAAGCGAAGAACAACAAGGATTTCGAAGAAGTCGATCCACCACTGACGCTCTATTCATACTCAGACAACTGATAGAAAAATCATTAGAGTACAACACACCTGCCTATCTTTGCTTTGTAGATCTAACTAAGGCCTTCGACAGAGTACAACTAAAAGACGTCATCACGATCCTTGAAAACAATAACACGAAGAAAGAATATGTAGAACTCATTAAGGACCTAAACACGAACACAAGAACGCAAATACGCACCAACCTCACCCTAACGCAACACCTACGAACCACAACAGGCATCCGTCAAGGCGATAGTCTCAGTCCTTTATTATTCAACGCAATCATGGATGAGCTGGTGAAAGCTGTAAAGAACACCGGATTAGGATATCGGATGGGCATACACAACATAAATATAATATGCTATGCTGATGACGCAGTACTTACTGCGGAATCAGAGGACGACCTACAAAGAATGTTACATGCTTTCAACAAACAGGCTGGAAAACACAACATGGAAATTTCCATAGACAAGACCAAATGCATGACCATAGCAAAAGAACCGGTACGCTGCAAATTGGAAATAGAAAATAAGACCGTCGACCAAACCATGTCAATCGAATACCTTGGGTGCAAAATTACGAGCGCAGGGTTTTTGGGTGATGAGGTGAGGAAACAAGTAAACAAAGCAGCAGCAATATCGGGACATCTTAGGTATCCAATCTGGAGAAACAAACACCTAAGTACGGAATGCAAATCAAGGATATACAAAACATGCGTACGACCGGTGATGACATATGGTGCGGAGACGAGAGCGGAAACGACGATAACAAAGAGGATACTAAGAACAACCGAAATGAAGACTCTAAGAACGATAACAGGATACACATTACAAATACAAAGAAATACAGATATAAGGGAGAAGTGTCAAACGGATGACATAGTCAGATGGATACGGAAAAGAAGAAGAGAATGGAACCACCATGTCAGCCGAATGACTCCTGACAGAATGGCCAGAATAGTACGAAACAACATACCTCACGGAAGAAGACCCATAGGACGACCACCAAAACGCTGGCGAGACAGCTGGCAATCAAATTCACAAGAACTGCCGCCACAAAGAAACCGGAACTAAACAGGCGATACGCCTATCGAAAGAAGAAGAAGAAGAAGAAATATATTATGTGCACATGTAATAGGTTTTTCTCTCCATGGTTTTTCACCACCATGGTTTTTCTCTCGTTCAAAATATTGCAACAAATTTAAAACAAGTTGTCGCGATTGTGAATGTAATGTGCTGCCATTATAGTTTTGAAAAAATAAATTTCAAAAAATATGTATTTATAAAAAGAAAATAAATAACAATTCGATCAAATATCAACGAATGTATGTTGTCAAATGTCAACGAGTAACGACAGAACTACTAAGCGGAAATGTGTGTATTTATCACGGAGTAGGTAATAATCCCGTCTTTGTCTTACTCAAATAAATTGCTTAAGCCGTATGTCTTTGCTAGAAATCACATACTTTCGTTCAAGCTATCCCTGTCATACAAGTAGGTACTGTTTGTTATTTGGATGTGGAGATTATTCTTTGAATGTCGTTGATAGAATTATAGATCAATGACGCAGGGATCATCTTTGGTGATTTGGAGTGTACGTTATATTTTAGTACATATGAAATGTGTTAAGTAAATGAAAAGGCTACCCTCTAAAAAAAACTTCTAAAAAAATAGTAATGGTTTCTTTACCGAAACGGAAAAAAACCTGAATGTCGCTCGCGGAAAAAGTTAAGATGTTAGATAAATTGCGTGCCGGACTAAGTGCGTCTGCTGACGGGCGACATTTCAGCATCAATGAGTCGACAGTGCATTCTATAACAAAAAAATTAAAAATCGATTAGATAGAGTGTCACGGTTAGTGCTCCTGCCAGCGCGAAAATTTTTCCCAAGTGCGAAATAAATCTCTTGAGGAGAAAATTCTTTAAGCGTTTGGTTGGAGGAAATGTCTCAGAAGCATGTTCCGATGAGTTCTGCTCTGATAAGAGATAAGGCTAAAAAAATATTTGGTCGCATAAACAAAGATTTTGATTCATTATTTACTTACAGGTCAGTAAAATTTCAAAAAAAGCATAATTTGCATAATATAAAATCGACCAGCGAATAGGCGTCTGGTGACCATGAGGCGGCAAAAAATTTCCCGGAGAACTTAAAAAAATAATTCATGAAGGAGGATATCTAGCACAACAGCTGTTTAATGCGGATGAGATGGGACTGTTCTGGAAGAGAATGCCGAGTAGAACTTTCCTTTCCAAAACAGAACGTTTAGCTCCAGGCTTCAAGGTGTCAAAAGATCGAGTTTCTCTTCTCTTGTGTGCAAATGCCTGAGGTAATATTCATATAAAGCAAATATATCGGTCCCTAAATCCGCAAGCATTGAAGGGAAAAAATAAAAAAATCAGTTACCCGTTTTTTTGGTGAGGTAATAAAAAACCATGGGTCACCGGTGTTTTATTCCAGGTGTGGCTTAATGATTGTTTTATTCCCGAGGTAAAGAACTATCTTGCCTCTCAAAACCTTGACTTCAAAGTTCTTTTACTAATCGATAACGCACCTGGAGATCCCTCTATTCCCCAAATACGACGCCTTTAATTCAACCCCTGGATCAGGGAATAATTACAGCTTTTCAAGCCTATTCCACCAGGCGATGTTTCAAGCGAATTTTGGATTCCATTTAGCTTAATTCAGAAAAGACAGTGATTTCCAGTTCGAAAAAATTTAACATAGCGGATTGCATCGCAGATATCGACGTCTCAGAGAGAGTTGAAGACAAGCTCTATCAATGCATGTTGGAAGTATCTTTGGCTGGAAGTTGTTGTTATAGTGAACCACCTTCCGATAATAACAAATCAAGAAGAAGAGATCATGAAACTTGCCCATCAAATCAGGAGTAATGGATTTGAGGATATCAGGCAAGATGAAATTCATGATCTAATAGAATCTCACGAAATCGAGTTAACCGAAGAAGAGCTATTGGAGATGATGGAAGACAAACAACAGGGCTTCGAAGATGGTGTAAAAGAAGAGGATGAAATCTCAGGCAAACGTTATGGCATTTCATTTCTTTATCTTTTTTTAACACGAGCTCTTTACCCCAGGCAAGAAGTTCTCATCGAAACACCTAAGAGATACTTTAATTTTACAATAACTTGTTGAAAGAGTTCTTGAATTTGATTTGATCCGTTCTATGTTCAAAGTTAGAAGTTTAAGAGAGAAATTGATGCTGCGATGGTCCCTTATATCGTACTTGAAAAGTTACAGACGCAATCGGCCAAGCAATCCCAGATTACTCGTTATTTTCTACTCTCAACGAGCAACAATTAACTTAACTATAATTGCATACACATGTAGATTAAAAATAAGTTTGAAAACGTTGTGTAATAAAAAAACATATATACATACATATTATTATTAAACCGTAAAAAAAATCACATATGTTTTACACAGACAGATGGATTCAACATTCGCGAAGTTTTTCTGGAAAGTAACCCTCGCGAATGATAAGGGATTAGGGGTAGATATTGTTACGAGAATACAGTATTGTCTATAGTTTTTGAATAACAAATAATAATGACATTTTCGCCAAATGCTTCTTTTCGGATGAGGCTTGGTTCCACCTTTCAGAATATTTAAACTAGCAATTATGAGAATTTGGTCTGCAGAAAACCTTCATGAATTTGTGGAAACTACGCTACATCTACAAAAAAAAAGACGTCTGGCTAGCAGTTTCAAGAATACGAATTATTGGACTTATATTTTTTAATCAAACTATAACTGCTGAAACATATCGAAATAAATTATTTGAGCCGTTTTTTAATAAACTTCATGATGATAAATTTACAGAAGGATATTTCCAGCAAGATAATGCAACAGCGCACAAACTTCGAGAAACAATAGCTTTTTTGTAAGAATTTTTTAACATAAGAATTACTAATTTTTCCTCCAAAATCTCCAGATTTGACAATTTTAAACTATTTTATTTTTCCATGCTTGAAGAATACCATTTTCAAGACTAGAAATCATATAATCGAAAAACTTCGTATTTTAAATTTACCCGACCGGTCACTAAACACACGCACGAGCGCGCCAACATAAAAAACCCTACACTTACGCTCTCACACAAACACAAAACCACACACCCAAAGAGAGACGCAAGCTGCCAGCAGCAACCAACACACAAGTTCATACCCAGAAAGAGACACAAGCTGCTAGCAGCGAACAATACATATGTTCACACCTTGCTATCTGTTTTTGGAATACTAAGGCATAATTTATTATTATCAATTGGAATGTATCTTTGAATAATTTAAACCATAGCAACTCAATTATTTGAACATTTGTATTCTGTCATTTATATTTTATATCCTTGATAAAGGCATCATTACCGAAACATGTAGGGTTGTTTTAAATATATATACTTTGAAGTAAACCAGACCTTTAATCGCCGACTGATTGAATTTACCATATATATATATATATATATATATATATATATATATATATATATATATTAAAAATAATAGACTTTTATTGGTTTGGCGACCTTTAATGAATATTGATGTTTTATTCTACGACGTTTCGACTTTTATTATTATTCAGTCTTTTCAAGTAACGTTTTTTTTTGTGTTTCAAACACTCATTCTGTGTAACATGTGTCATCGGTTCCCCTAAAAAAGTTCTCGGATAAGCTCCGATGACACATGTTACACAGAATGAGTGTTTGAAACACAAAAAAAAGTTACTTGAAAAAGACTGTATAATAATAAAAGTCGAAACGTCGTAGAATAAAACATCAATATTCATTAAAGGTCGCTAAACCAATAAAAGTCTATTATTTTTAGCATTAAGACGGCCAATAAAATAAATAAGAAATATAAAATTCTTATAAACACTAAATATATATATATATATATATATGTATATATATATATATATATATATATATATATATATATACGTGCATAGCTATCTTACTTGCCTCCACATGTCTATAAGACAACCAAACCTCCGCATTAACAAATGTAGATAACTGTGTGTATTAGTTAGAAATGCATTATATAATATGACAGCAATATGGGCACCATAAGAGGGGTAAATAAAGTTACTTTGTTTTATATACAAAAATATTTGTATATGTTTAAATAGAACTTGGCTCCGATGTGCCTAATTGCTAAATCGGCCTCTTTTGTATAAAGGCTGACATATGCAATTATCGCTTACGCCTCCTACAGTGTTGTCATATTTAAACTAAGTCCTTATGAATGATGATATTCTTATTGTATATATGTACACAGGTATTTAAACTTTGCCATGTGAATACTATATACGCTACATGGAGGATTGTATATGGTTTTATGATTTTTTAAAATAGTTTTTATTGTTACAATTTTTTCTTAACCGTTTTTATAATCCGTAAGCATTGTATTCTATAGCATGTTTTACACTTACGACAATGTTAGTAAAAGTTATTCTTATAAATTACAAATATTCGAATACGAAGCCGTTAAGTACTTGCTACATAATTGAAATTGCAATGAACAGGAAGCCTCTTGTATTTTCGTGCAATATTTACTTTAATATATCCACAGACGAACAATAGAAACGCTGTAAAAAAAATCATTTTTTTATTTAGTGATAAAGTAAATACTTATAAATATGTATAAATGAAGCAAACTGCATTTTCTATATATACATATGTTATGTTTTTTCATTCATCAATGAGATAAAAATAACCCTATTCTTTAGGGAATAACCAATTTACGAATCACAAGCTTCAAAATGTCAGGGCATGCGTATAATTGGTAACAGTTACTATATAGTTTTAAATGGTTTTAGGCAGTTTTAGGTCATTTTTGATTCGGGGTTTAGTTTGTGCGTAATGGACCGCAATAAAATGAACAGGTACGTTTGCTCCTTTTAAATTTTTAGTGTATGCAGATTGAATATTCTTTGACAAAATAAATCTAGATATTAATAAATTATTAATTAAATAATGTTGATTTAAAATTTTGATAAGATATACTACATCATTTCGTTGTAGTTCTCAAGATACGCACTTTGGTTTATCAAGAGGAAAAATGTTAGTAAATTTAGCCACATTAAATAATTCTACGCAAGAAGCTAACAAAAGTGAAGGTAAGTTGGAAGAGTAAATTTATGATACTTCGGCTATTTCACGGTAAAGTAAAAATCATTACGCTACCGTAAAATTGTAATTAATATAGCATTCACAGTAAAAACTTTTTTATAAATACAGAGCATATATACTTACTTGAAATACTCCCATATTTCTACTAAAAATGTAAACATATTGGATGTGAAACAAAAAGTTCATGATATAATATTTTATCATAGCAATTAATATGAAAGAAGAGACTTATTGAAATAATATGTTATTAGTTTTTGTTTAATGAATTAATTAAATTGTTTTATAGAATACAACGAGGATAGTAGTCCAGCTCCTTCTCTTTCGGTAGATTTTTCATTATTTTCAAGTAATGATTCTGATGAAGATTGTAAATTTTATACTCAAGAACTAGACGACATATTAGTACGTATAGAATTTATAAATTTACTCCTGTATGGTGACCTAAGTATATAGGCTGTTTTTTGAGACACATAGCAAACATTATTTGTTCCTGTTGTTGTAGACTTATTTGATGTTGCTACTAGATAATAGAATATTAATTCCGTAGAACAAATTGTTTTTGAAATTACCTTTATTTCTAAACGAAATTCAGGCAACATTATAAGTATAAAAATATATTTATTATAATTAATATATTTCCTACCAATTACACCAATATTTTTTTATATAGACAATTTTTTAAATATTTGTCGAAGTAAAAACAGTAATATTTTTTACCAAAATTTGTAAAATTAAAAAAGTAAAGAAACTTTGCTTTTGGTTAGCATGTCTACTTACAATATTTTTCGTTATGTATGTACCAGCGTTATTATAACTGTACTATATACGCATACCCATTGCGAAAGTTCCTATTTTCTATGCGTTAAAATCAATGTACACATTGCACGTAGTCGACTAAGCTTCTGTAGGATAGAAGTTGGTTCCCTAATTGAGGACTTTCACTACATTTATATATGAATATATAAAACATGCAAAATGTGCGAGATTTGTAATGCTTGTCAAAGACCAACCTGTATAATCTTGTAAGTCACATTTATTATTTATTTTAATAAATTTGTTAATACCCTTTTCGAACTCAATCTTTAGCAAAAGGAAGTGAATATGGACAGCAGTTATAATAATAAAGAACAGCATTCTTCACAAATAGCTTCGGCTGAAGTAAATACAAGTGTACAGGACGAACATGTAAGTTGATATTTTTTTCAGTGAATTTATTGACAAATTTCTCTCAATGTTGATATTGGTCCACAGATTATTAATAAAATTTTCAAAAAAACATGGAAAAAGA
Source organism: Melolontha melolontha (assembly GCA_935421215.2). Lineage (NCBI taxonomy): Eukaryota > Metazoa > Arthropoda > Insecta > Coleoptera > Scarabaeidae > Melolontha > Melolontha melolontha. Next base: position 156,412,879 of record OW285237.1, on the reverse strand, counting down.
AAAAGACACTCTGTAAATTCTGCAAATTAGAAGTGACGAATTTTGAACGACATCTTGAGAGGAATCATATCGAATACAGTGAGGTAAGGGAAATGCTATCTTTCCCTAAAAGCAGTAAAGAAAGGAAAAAATTAATAGGACTGATGCGAAATTCTGAAAATTTTAATGAGTTCTTAATAGGCAATATAAGGCCCAAATATTGCACTAAAAATAATTCCAGCGACAGAGAATATTATCCTTGTGTTCACTGCAAAGGTTTATATTCAAAAAGGTATTTAGCACGTCATTCCAAAAATTGTGTAGTGAAAGATGCTAATAATAATTCAGTGAGAGGTAAACATCTGTCAGCCTCACAAAGCTTAATAGCAATTTCATTAGACAGAAACAAAACACAGCAAAAACTAAGAGTTAAAGAAGAAGTATTTAACGTCATGAAGGTCGACGAAATATCATTAGCAGCAAAAACTGATGTACTAATATGCCAATTTGGTGATAATTACCTGAAAAAGCACAAAAGGAAGCAAATGGCGCTTGTATGCTCAAATAAAATGCGAGAATTAGCAAGACTATTGATAGAGTTAAGAAAAGTCACTAATAATGCTAAGTATGTATTAGCGGATGCCTTAAATCCAATAATGTTTGATGTCGTAGTAGAATGTTCGAAAAGAGTTGGGGGATATGACAGCAATACGAATACTTTTAGGGCACCAAGTTTATCGGCACACCTTGGTACGTCACTAAAGCAAGCAAGCGATCTTCTTATACGTTTGTTACTTAAACAAGACAGTTTTGTAAAATGTCATAATGCAGAACAGAGGATAAAAGAAATTAAACATTTTAGAGAGCTTATTACGACCCAGTGGACTATGGAAATTAGTAGTTTGGCGTTTAAAGACCTGAACGAGAAGAAGTGGAATAAACCTCTAATTTTGCCTTTGACAAGAGATATTCTAAAGTTTAAGAAGTATGTAACCGATATTGCAAATAAGTCTATTGCTATCCTTCGAGAAGACGTCAATGATAAGAAAGAGTATAAAAATTTGGTAGATGCTACTCTTACGTTAACAATTCTCTATAACAGGAAACGGATTGGTGACGTGCAATACACCATGCTTCAAACTTATCAACAGAATTTTTCATCATTAAATCAAGAAGAATGTATGAACGTTTTATCAGAATCTGAAAAAATCCTGACTAAACATTACAAGCGTGTTGTAACAGCAGGAAAAGGTAGCAGACCTGTAGTAATTTTGTTTCCTGAAAATATTCAGAAATATGTGGATGCAATTATAGAAATACGGTATTCTACTAATTTAGTTGCTGCCAGTAATCCATATCTTTTCGGATATCCTGATACCAATCATTGGTGTCGAGGAGATGTTGCAATTCGAAAATTTGCAAAAAGGGCTGGTTTAGAATATCCTGACCAAATTTCTTCAAATAAATTACGTAAACAGATAGCTACTGTAATGCAAATTTTGAACCTCAGTAAAGAAGAATCTGATCAGTTTGCTCAGTTTATGGGGCATACCGAAAAAACTCACAATGAATTTTACAAGTAAATAACTTATTATCATATAATATTGTCATTATATTTGTTGTAATGATTTCCATTTCATAGATTACCTCAAGATTTATACCAGACAGCAAAAATATCGAAGCTATTAATTTTAATGGATAAGGGTGCCGGTGACAAATACAAAGGGAAATCGTTAAATGAGATTGACATTGACCCACAATTAGAAGTCGCAGAAACAGATGATTCTGATACCGAAGATCACCAACTGAAGAAGAATTGTCAAACGATAGTAACAAATATCTCAAAATCCCCACAACCTGTTTCACCCTTATTTTCTAAATCGTGTAGGATTGCTAGTGACAAAGGTATTTCATATTTATTTTACTTTTGTTTATAAAATTCTGATTTATTAATAGCAATGAAGATGTTAAGTGTATCTTATTTTTGTTTTAGTTACGAAAAAAGGGAGAACTCCATGGTCAGATGCTCAAATATCAGTAGTAGAAAAATACTTTAAAAGACATATCCAATTAAAACAGCCTCCTAAAAAGCACGAGTGTGAAGATTTATTAAAGAAATATCCAGATATCTTGCATAATAAAGACTGGGTTAGAATAAAAACGTACATATACAATGTTTACCGAGATAAATAATTGATTTTTACTATTAAATAACAATCACTTCATATTTATGTATATTTCGCACATCTCTTGAATCAACGTTTTTGTTTTTTAATATTTAGGAAGGTATTGTAGACGAATAAATTTCACTTAATATTGTTTTATTCTAGTTTTATTTTGAATCCATTCGAAATATTTCATTTCGGTGTTGGCAATGGTTTGGAGGAATTCAAAATTAATATTTTTATAATTCCAATAACAATTGAAGCTATTTTATCTGAAAAAAATATATAAAAGAAATTAATTACATGTTTTTGTGAAATTATCTCCGCAACGGTATACTAAACTATAATTATATAAGAGCACAGTATCAAACCTGACACATATTTATTCCAAATATAAATCATACCACTCACAATATCTTTAATCTTATTGCGTTTTCCTTTATAAATGTTAGCGCCAACCCTCTTTGTATAGACGGAGGCAATTTCACCTGTCTTGCGTTGCATTTTGTATATATACATACTTAACTAACGAATGTGCGAATAAAATGTTACACAAAGATACAAGTACGCTCGACTATATTGCCTCCGTGACCTGTTGCCAAATTTTGGAGGTATATTTATGCTGCTAGTCTATAGAGGCTCATGCGGCTGGCGCTATTAGAATAATGTATATGCGTATAAAACGGTAGCGCCACGTAGTAACATCTCTATAGAACTATATTGTGTAACTGTAGGAGTGTAATAGTGAAAATGGCCTCCAATCAAAAGTTTGGCAAACGCCTTTTAACTACATATGAACGAGTTTGGTGCTCTTATACACATCGATACGTATTGGACTCCACTTTTTCCGCACTGGCCTCCGTTTAGGAGCTCAGTCCGATGATTACGTTTATATTTTGGAGGCGAATTTGACGTTTTACATATATATATATATATATATATATATATATATATATATATATATATATATATATATATGTTAAACGTAATGCTAATGAGAACACATAATTATTGAATACTCACATACATGCCATTGCCGCTCTAATTCGTTGCATCAATTTATACACAAGATAAAATTACCTTTGTCTAAGAATGTAGCTGCAAAGCGTCACGGCGTCAACCGTCCAGGTTGACGGGAAAATGAAAAAATGTGTGAAAGCCGTATCCATCCGGGATGTGCAGACGTCGACGTTTCATAGTTATTACTAATTGTCAATACACCTTACCCAGAAATAGATACGACTTTCATTTCTATACTGCGTGTATATGTATGTGAGAATTCAATAATTATGTGTTCTCATTAGTATTACGTTTAACATCATTAGTATATATACACGCAGTATAGAAATGAAAGTCGTATCTATTTCTGGGTAAGGTGTATTGACAATTAGTAATAACTATGAAACGTCGACGTCTGCACATCCCGGATGGATACGGCTTTCACACATTTTTTTTCATATATATATATATATATATATATATATATATATATAATTAATTTAAATTCGGGTAAGCGGTCAATTAAGAAAAAAACTCCTTTATTAAATAACCCTATATTTCGCAACAGACTTTGTCGCTTCTTCTGGGGTAAAAAATGTAGAGTTGAAAAATAATAAAATTGACGTACAAAAGTCGCTTACCCGAATTTAAATTAATTTTTTATAATATATCACGGTCGATAATTTCGATTCAATTATATATATATATATATTGTTTCGACAGATGAAGCTTGGGTCCATTACAAAACATCGTGGCAGTCCTCCGCCAAAGAAGGCCAAGACGTTTCCTTTGACTGCAAGGGTAACGACCACGGTATTTTGGGATTTGCAGGGGATACTTTTATCGACTATATCGCAAAGGACCAAACTGTCAACGAGGGATATTATTCTGCCCTTCTGGACAAAGTAAATTACCAAAAAAAAAAAAAGACCGCAATGGCTGGAAATAAAGTGGTATTCCATAATGACAATATTACCGTCACACTAGTCGCATTGTTCGGGGAATTCTGGACGAACTACGATTCCAGATTGTGCCTCAACCACTTTATTCACCGGATCTAGCATCTTCAAACTTCCATTTATTCTCAAAACGCAACCTGTTTCAACCCAAGGAAATTCAAGACGGACGAGGAAGTTATTGCAGAGGTAGGTCCAAGTGTATTAATAATGAAGGGAATATGTAAAAATATTTTAAAAAATCCTGGCTGTAATTCGAGTGTTTCATTTTAAGTCTCACATTCCATCAAATCATCCTCGTAACTATGAGGTCTTAATTAAACATGGTTAGAACAAAAACCAACTCTTTTTGTAACATAACGTTTCATCAAATTCATTTAGGTAATTGAGTACCATGTCATAAAATATTATACAAGGTGATTAATGTATTAATTAAATTAGTTGTTTATTTAAATGACATACTTAATAGTTTTCTTTGAAAATAAAATTCTATATAATTATGAAGGTCGAGCATTTATAATATAATTGGCAGCAAAATTTTAATTCAAATATCAATTAATTTTAATTCTGATAAATGTTTTACGTATACTTTATTGGAAATATTAATGTAACCTGTTTTTAATTTCTCTTTAATCGTGATTGAGTAATGGTAACGATATTTGGTTATTAAAAAGCAGTACTGCGAATAAGTATTATTAAAGAAATATTACGTTTTTAAGCTCTTAATTGAAAAGTGCAATAATTACACTTAGCATATTACTTAAAATCATACTATGGACGTGAAAGCATATAATTTAATATTTAAATATTGCTTAAGCTGTAAACATTGGGTGCATGAGACACTTGTGTTTTGAAAATAGGCTGTGATATTTTAAATGATTTCAATACAAACACAATCTCTCTCGATGGTACAATTGAATCATGATATTTATAAACATGTTGAGTCAGCGAAACCAATTTTTAAGAAAACTAGAAAAAAAAACATTTGTAAAGCACCACTGATGCAAGTTATCAAGTTTTCGGAAAAAAATCCAATAAAATTTATTTGTAGTAAACATAATCTGATCCAGTTGCCGTTGGAAACAAAATCTAATAAATTGTTAGAAATTTAATATATTTTATCATTTTTGTAAATAGTTAATGTCAGCAATGTCGTACAAGCTATAGGTATTTATCAGTTGGTTGGACAAGTACCTAAACGCGATGTTGTTAGGATCTACAATGAACAAGATATTTCGGTTTCGACTATCTATCAGACAATAAAAGATTGCCACGATGGTATCTCTTATATCAATTTACCTACAAGTGGACGACCCAAAGTTTTTAGCCGACTTAATGAGCGAAGGTTGACTGAAAGAGCAAAAAACACATTGGGAATGTCAAGTTATGTCGAAAATTCCCATATTTCACGTTTGACTATCAGTCAAACATTAGTCAAAAATAATTTAAATTATCGTAAAAGAAGAAAGGCTCCATGATACACCGCCGCTTAGTTGGAAACAATTCCCAGGTGTTGCCGTGCTTTGAGACGCATTCATTTACGTGATAAAGTTATCGTTATGGATAATGAAAAATATTTCACGTTGTCCAACTCGGAGATCAAAGATAATGACGGTTTCTATATGTACAATGTATTACAATGCTCCTAACAAATTCAAAGGCAAAGTCAAGTTTGAAGATAGAATTTAGGTGTGGTGTGCCATATCAGAAGCTGGTGTTTTACAGCCACATGTTGGACGCGTTGGAGATGAAGCCATCAATGCAGACAGTTACATACGAAAAAGCCTCGCAAAACTTCGAAATTTTATAAATACACATCATCCCAACGACCAAATAATGTTTTCTGGCCTGACTTAGCCTCGTGTCATGACGCCAGAAGAACAAAAAGTCTGGTTAGCCACAAACGGTATCAAGTTTGTTCCGAAGATAAATAACCTTCCAAATGTTCCTCAGGTGAGGCACATTGAGGAACTTTGGTCTCATTTGAGCAGAAAGGTATATGATGGTAGTTGGGAAGCCCAAAATGAGGAGCAGTTAAGACGCAGAATCTTTAGAACATTCGGGAAGTCGACGTTGCTACCGTCCAAAGACTGATGGGCCATGTAAGGGTCAAATTATGTGCCATAGAAGAGCATGGGCCTATATCCGTCATATACGAGTCGTAAATGTTATGTTTAATTGAATTAAGACTATATAATAATATTGTTGTTAAAATGTAAAAGAATAAAAGATAAAATAAAAAAAATTGACTTTTACGTTTTTCCAAAAAATTTTGAGACATACGTTCGCTTGCTATATTTTGGTTTGACTACTTGCTACGGCTTTATTGTTATATCCAGTGTGCTGTTGAAGCAGTAAAAAATATACACTTGTTCCGTTTTAACTTTATTTAGAGTTTCTAGCATAGCATCTTCTTTTGTTTCTATATAATTCTTTCGTTCTATGCGATTCTGTCACCTTATCGACTTTCGTTGTTATAATTTCACCCATTTACGTTTACCCTGCCCCGGTTTCTTCGAAACCTCTTTATTGATCTTATAATAAGTATCGGTACTTGGAATTATTTGAAACATGAGGCTTAAGGGGTTTGCAAAGGTAGTTTTCATAGCAGCAATTAATAAAATGGCGCTATTCGATAGCCGAAGCTTCTCCTTAGCAAACAAAACGAACTCTTACATGCAATATAATACCTTTTTTCTTTCGGAATAATTTTTAAAAAATCTGACTTTAGTCCTTTTAACTAGATCATGTTGAAAAAATTTATGAAAACCGACAAAAAGCTTTTATTTAGCATTATAAACCAACAATATAGTATTAGTAAAGTATAGCAATTATGATATATGATACATTCATTCATCATAGAATCTCCTACGTTTGTAGTTGGCCGTATCAGTAATACTTCACAGAAGTGCATATACTGATCATCCACAAAAGGTAAACATTTTCTGATACCTTTAATATTTTTCTTCTTAAGTAGAACTTTTCTAGATGGGTAAGCAAGCTGAACGGGTGTAACAGGAGAGGTTTTCGCAGGATGCTTTAATATGAAAGAATGTTTTATTAAGCTATTAATATAGGTCATACAAGTGACAACACCATTTTCTTCCGAGGAAAATTGGAAATGGTTGAAGTTGCTTATCTTAAAGTTCATTCTGCCTTTTCTAGAGATCCCATCTTCTGAGGTACATATTCTTTTGTAATATTTTGGCCAGTCATTTGTAAACGAAAATATTTCGTCGGAATGTAATTATTTAACAGTAAATTTTCTTTCTTTAGAACTAGTTATTGTCAGCTCTGTAACTGTATGGACACTAAAAATTCGATCATGCCTTTTCAAATTTTGTTTCATCATTAAGAAATCCCGGTCACAAGGTAAAAATGAGTAGCCTGGTAAGGAAGGTAGTGTTCAATTTTCTTAAAATGATTACTATCCGTAAGTGATAGCATGAGCTTTACCAGAAAGTGGTTTTTGTTTTGTCCCTAGCAATTGTCACTGAATAAATGGAGTTTCAACGTATTTGTCACCATACTGAGATATATAATCTAGCAGAAATGAGCAGACAACATCTGAGGTCCTTTTTTTGATACCCTCGTGGTAAAAATAAAGTGTAGCTGTGTTCTCTTTAATGTTGTGGATACAAAAAACGGTTACAGTGAGTTGATTGTAATAAAATAGTTACCAACGACTGGTATAGTTGGTAGGTTTTGCATATAATCAAAGCAAAGGGATAACAGATAGTAATTTTTGTTTTCAGAATCTCCTTTTAGTACAATTTTTTACTTCTTTGCTTGTAAATTATAAGATTAGAAGTTTTCCGGTTTCTACTTGCCTTACGTTCTCACTCTAATGGCTGGTTTTGATTTTAATATTTAGTTGCTCACAAATAGAACAGACATCGACTTCAGATCTGCCAAATGAGAGTTTAAAATTCTCACTGAAGAATTTACAGTAGTAAGAATAGCTTACTTCATTATTGGGATAACGTTCTTTGAACAGTGCATACATTATTGTTAAATTCAAGTCAGAACCAAGATATCTAACTTCGCCGCCCATGTAACGGCGCAGTTTGGAGGAGCGCGGTAAGGATAGATTGTTGCTGCTCTTTAAAAATATAGTATCGCGCTTTTTGCGTACGCGCCTATTATCGCAGTGGTGATTAGTCACAGCTCAACGTTTATATTGTGCCGAATTTAACGTACGGAATGCACCGAAGGAGGATACCATCAGAAAATGGATTCTAATGTTTGAAAATGCCGGTCCGACTGTAAAAATTGTCAATCAAAGACGCCCGCTCTCTGTTCGAAGCCAACAAAGAATTGAAGAAGTGAGAGTTTCAGTGCGTGAAAATCCATCGTTGCCCAAGATTCTGAAGCAAGATTTACAACTCACAGCCTACAAAATTCAGTTTGTTTAAAACCTTAATGTTACCGACTATCCTCTCCGGCTGAATTTTACAAATGAAATACTTTAACATTCCCAATGTTCGAAAACATTCTGTTGAGTGACGAAGTGAACTTTCAGTTAAATGGTCACGTAAACTAACACAACTGCCGCTACTGGGTCATCGAAAATCCAAAAATGAACGACCATTACATAGTCCAAAAATCATTGCGTGGGCTGCCATGTCTTGTGAAGGCATCATTGGGCCTTTTGAAAACCGGCGAGAGCGAGCACTTACGGTAAACAGTGAACGTATTGCGACATGCTAAGAAACTTTTTGGTTCCACAACTGCAGGAGTTTGAAGGTTTTAACGTGAAAACATGGTTTCAATAAGATGGAGCCACTTCCCACACCTCAAACCAATCACTTGAGGTTGTCAATCAACTTTTCCCGGAAAAAGTGATCTCTCGTCGAGGCACCATCAACGGCCCCGATCTTACAGCCCTTGATTATTTCTTATGGGAATACCTTAAAGAGAAATTGTATGCAAACCACGAACTCTACTGCAATTGAAGCACAATATCCGCACTGAAATGGTCGCTGTTTCTATGGAGATGTGCAGACGCGTGGTGACTAATTTCCATGTTCGGTTAGAGGAGTGCCAACAGCGCAAGAGTCAACATTTGGACAACATAATCTTTGGCACCTAACTTTCCAAAACTTTGTCTAAAGATTAAAAATCAAAAAATATTTTTCTGACTTGTAGTGTTTTTTTTATTGAATTTACAAATACTCTCTACCTTTTCTGGACCCCTGTATAAAATCTAGAAGAAAAGGGTATGTATCTCTTCTTCTGATATATTATTGAAACAGTTCCGTTTGCAACTATAAAGTTAAGAGATTATTAGCAACTATAATTCTAATTAAACAAACCAGCATTATTTTACCTGTATGTCGCTCCTAAAATTCTAGCAGGGCTTAAATTTTCTGTACTGATTTTATAACTTTCACTATGTACACGAGTGTTTTTAATAATATTTCTTCTGTAATTACCTTCGCTCCCTTTTCTTTTCTTTGGCATATTTTCTTTTATTATTACAGGACATAGCCTAAACTAAATACGACGGGAAATAAACGTGAAAAACTTCATAAAATATGATTTTACCGACATCTATGTCAGTTTTGTTCTATGCAAAAAGGTCTAAAGTCACTGAATTTAATCTATTTTGCAGCGAACAAACGATGAAGAGCACTGAAAATTACATGCGGATTGTTAGACTTAGGGCTGTTTTTGCAAAAAACTTTATGAGAAACTTTAAAAGATTTATGTAGATATTTAAAAGTTAAAACACGCATTACCGCGATTTACGTCAATTATTGACTTCAGTACTTTTTACACATCACGATTCAATTATATTTTACATGCTAAGTTGCCTACTACTATATACTAAATTTTAAAGTAGGCTGTTTTAAACTTCTAGAGACACTAAAATTAAGAATAGTGGATTACCATATAAAGAAAGATACTGGAAAATAAATAAATTGACTATATAAATAATTATAATTAAATAATTAACTATATAAATATAGTCGAGGCACGATAAGTTCCAATGCACGTCATTGACGTGACGTCAAAGATATAATCAAGTGACATCATAAATATGCAATGCGACCACACAAATAAATTAAAAACATTTTATATTAAGATATAATTATGACATAATATTTAATAATTAAATTAAATTTCAATGGATAATGCAACATTTGTTTTTTAATACAAACGGTCGTTATATCAAAGCTACAAATGTAAAAAAAATAATTACTTAATTATTACATTTCCGATATCACAGTACTTATACGCTGTTGTTATTGGCTATTCCGAAAGAAATTTGATGAACCGCGAGGATGTCGGTTTGCCATTGTTTCGGCCATTTTTGGAATGTTGACAGTTCGTAGAGTATCAACAGTGTTGCCAATTCTGGGATAAAGTCGCTAAATCTAGGGAATTTTAAAAGAGGTTTAGCGACAAAAAATTAATTTTGGGATTAGCAACTTTTTTAAGGCACTTTTGCATTTACCTAATCATATTTGTGGATACTTTTAAAAGACAAATAATCGTTTTTATTTATGTATATTCGAAGCAGCCTCTTTTCTTATTTCATATTGCCTTAAAATTCTTAAAAGGCCGAGATGAACGTCCTGACAGATGTAGGTTTTCAGTTAAAGATTTGTTTAAACTTGTACAGAATAATATATAATATAGATCGTTATTTTGTTTTAAAGAAAGAACATTATTTTATGTTCTACTAAAATATAAGTATGTATTCACCTTGAGAAATTCATTTTTACTTTTTTTAATGCATTAAATTAGATCTGGGGGATTTTTATGCTTATTTAGCGACTTTTAGACTTGCGCTAGCTACTTTTCACGAACAAGAGTTGGCAACACAGAGTATCAAAGTATTAAAATATTACAAATAAAACCTAACTTTCTTTCAGTCGAGATATAATTAATTTTTGTAGCCTGATCGAACATTTTTACATATTGTCAGATGTTTCTTAATAAATTCTGTAGTGCTACTCTGATATATCATAATAAGTATATACAGGGTTATGATAAAGTAACGCACAAAATTCATAAAACGTACAATGTTCATTTTTGAAAAAAATGCAAAAACACCTCAAACAGTTTATTTTATTCCGCGTCTTTTAACATAAGTCAAAAAAATAAAACGTAAAATTTGTCAAAGTTATGACGTCATCAATATTTTTTATAAATATGAAGCTTGTTTTTTTTATATTATTTGATAAAGCTTGTTTTTCTGCATTATAAAGAAATATTTGAAGTAGGGGTCACATAAGAAAAAACTGAGAGAATTAATAAAAAACAAAATAAACTAGTTTTTGAATTTATGAAAAGAATCTAAATATTAAAAGAATTAAAACTTAAAGTTACCTAGTAATAAAACAACTGTTTGTCAGTGTCAGTCTTACAATTAGTGTCATACCAATTTTATTATGATGGCTCCTTTAACGGTAAGAGAAAGGATAGAAATTCTAATGATGGTAGGTTACGGCGATAGACTTCGAAGTCATGAGGAAGCATGTGCTTTATTTAATGAAACACATTTTGAAAGACCTCCAATTGCTAGAAGCACAGTAAGCAGAATTGTTGCAAAATTTAATGAAACAGGAAGCGTAAGTGATGCTCCAAAATCTGGAAGACCGGGAATAAGCGACGATGCAAAGTTAGATATTTTGCTGTCATTAGAAGACAACCCTCACGCAACTACAGCAGAAATTGCCTTACAACAAGATGTTAGTCAGTCGTTTGTAGTAAAGTTTTTAAAAAAAGAAAAACTGCACCCATACAAAGTTCAACTTGTTCACGAACTCTCAGAAGATGATCCGGACAGACGTTTGGAATTTTGTGAAATCTTCATGAGGCATTGTGACGAAAATCCAAATTTGCTTAATAGTGTAGTATTTTCAGACGAGGCAACGTTTTATTTAAGTGGTACAGTAAATCGACACAATTGTCGCTACTGGGCTCGGGAAAATCCCAACTGGATTCAGACAAAACACACCCAGCGCCCCCAAAAAATTAATTTATGGGTAGGAATCGTCAGGGGAAAATTTATTGGTCCTTATTTCTTTCGTGGGAATTTAACAGCTGAGCGATATTTGGAACATCTTCGTATGGCAGTGCTTCCGGATCTAATTGCATCATTTCCGGATCCAAATAATAGGGAAAACTTGGATCCCAGTATTTGGTTCCAACAAGATGGTGCACCACCACATTATGGTCTTAATGTTCGAAGGTTTCTGGATAACCAGTTTGAAGGAAGGTGGATTGGAAGACGTGGACCAATGGAGTGGCCACCTAGGTCACCTGATCTCACCCCCCTTGATTTCTTTCTGTGGGGACATTTAAAAATCGGGTCTACGTTAACCGACCAGACAATTTAGAAGACTTAATGGAACGAATTAGACATGAAATGGCTCGTATAACTCCGCAGATGATCGAAGACTCTGTAAATCAGGTCTACCATCGTCTTGGCCTATGTCAGATAGTGAACGGGACACAGTTTGAACAATTCCTGTAAGAAATCGTTTTGGTATAATGGACTGTTTAGTTAATTTAAATGTTATTACTATAATAAAGTTTATTTTGTTTTTTATTAATTCTCTCAGTTTTTTCTTATGTGACCCCTACTTCAAATAATTCTTTATAATGCAGAAAAACAAGCTTTATCAAATAAAGTAAAAAAAATCAAGCTTCATATTAAAAAAAAATATTGATGACGTCATAACTTTGACAAATTTGACGTTTTATTTTTTTGACTTATATTAAAAGACGCGGAATAAAATAAACTGTTTGACGTGTTTTTGCATTTTTTTCAAAAATGTACATTGTACGTTTTATGAATTTTGTGCGTTACTTTATCATAACCCTGTATAATAATAGAAGTTATATAGGTTACATTAGTATGTTAGGTTAGGTTTGAACGCGAGATGTCAGTGTATTTTGCAACAGTGTTAATATTAGACGTCACGATTTTTCGTATCTCGACTATAATTAAAAACACTTATTCAGCTTCACTTGTTTATTATATTTTTACTCTAACAATTGTTTCGGTCTATTCGACCATGATGGGTTTGCTCAACAAGTTGAGTGAAACTCAAGTGTTTTTAATTTACCGAAGCTAATTATTAAAACAGTGTTTCACTGATACATCCATTAACAAGGAAAATACATGATAATTAACTTAGAAGTCAAAGTATGTACATTTATCAACTAAATTAACGTCGATTTCTGTTTGTTTTAATATGATTACTGTGGATTCTATTAATTGATAAGTATAACTTGCAGAAATACTATATCTGATCACATTATTTTTGAGTTTATCCGAAACTTAATAACTACAACTACTTTGGACAATAAAAAGCTGACTTTTGGAATATTTTGAAGCATGTTAAAGGATTTTGATTATGTAAATTTATCTATAATAGCAGGGAAATTAAACTATTGTGGACTTCGATATAGCCTTGAAATGGATTGAATCACTCTTAACAAAATCGTAGGCAATTAGTTGAAAAGACGTATACAATTACCGGTTCATAAGTAATGTCCAATGTCAATTGGCATACCACAAGGTAGCGTTTTGAGTTATTGGTTAGTCCAACTATTTACAAATGATTTTACACTAGTCAAGATAGTCTCTTAAATTAAGCGGATGATAATACCTTACAATAAAACCTAAGATAATAACCTAATAAATAATACTAACTATGTCATGAATTAATTATAAAAGTAATTGAATGAAAATAACCTTATATTAAATGTAATTAAAACCAATTGTATTTAAAAATTATCATTATCACTCATCGAATATACATTGAATAACGAAACTTCATAACAACTTCGCAAGTAATATTTCCTTATTAGGGATAATAATAAACGACACGCGAACTTTTACTAAGCACATCAATAATTTAACTGAAAACCGCAGCAGCACATATAAAGCGAGCCACAAAATTTGAATCCTAGGTAGGCCGTGAACTACTGAGATAGACATAGAAGTCACGTCAGAGCTTAGAGAATTGACAAAGTGTCATTTGTAAATAATCATAAGTCAAATTGACAAGTTACGATTTAACCTATTACTAATAGTACGAAATATAGGTTAGATCACTTAATTAATCTAAGACATAAATGATTTAATCCATGGCATACTCTGAAAACTTTTTTTGTGGCTCACTCCTTATATTATTGCTTAATTATTTTTTTCTCGAATTTCTATAGTCTATTGCATCGTTTCTCAACCTGGGGGTCGCGGTATAGCCCAAACAATAATGGAAAATCATTTCATAAGAAAAAATCATTTCTTAAAAACATTTTACTTACAATAAATACACATGTAAAGAAAATAAATTAATGTGATGGCTGCATTTGTTTTTCATTTAAAAGTTTCTCCATGCGTGGATCTAAATTAGAAACACACAAAAGCAAATCTGTATTTAATTTTTAGCGCAACTATATAAGAAAATATATAATTGTTTCAGCCTTTACTTGATGAAATTCCATTATAACTATTATCAGGATAAAATTTGTTTTATTTTATCCTGATAATAGATATAAGAAAATCCCTTTTCACAGAGATAAGACGTGCCGAAAGGGATTAATATTTTCAATGCTTTTGTGACTAAATTTCCATATTCATTTCGACGAGCAAGCCAAAACGCATTTAAATCTTCAGATGTAAATTGCAATTGTAACTCAACTGGCAACTTAGAAACGGCAACAACGTTTTCACTAAACGCATTCAGTACCCATCACTTCGAGAAATCATTTTTATCTTCTGGAAAAATATTCCGTTAACTGAGTTTTTAGCTCACGCAAATGCATCTTCATGCAATCCAAACTGTGGTGAATAATAGTGTCTTGTTCATTAAAATTTTTATCAATATAATCTGAAGTGAGTGGGAACATATCCAAATTTTTACTTTGAAGGCGAATAATCCAGATATCATCCTAATGAAAGCATGAACTTTGTCTGTCATTAATAAAATATTTTTAAAATGTCTTTGTAAATTCACACTCATGTCGTTTAAATGCGAAAACACATCAGCTAAGTAAGTCAACAACAACATACATTCATTATTCTGTTAAAACAATGAATATGGCGTTTGAAAAAATATTATTAATTCATCTCGCAATTCCAATGCCCAGGTTAACACTTTCCCTCGCGATAACCATCTAACTTCTGTATGGAAGAGAAGAGATTTTCTATTTTCGCCCATTTCATCGCATAGTTTAGCAAATAGCCTGTTTTTGTAACGGACAGCTTTTAATAAAATTAACCATTTTTACAGCTTCACAAAGAATTCAATTGAGATTTTCCGGCATGGTTTTTGCAACAAGAGCAGTGCGTCCGTTCTGCCCTTGGTATAAGACAACCTCTTAATATTTTCATTAATCCACTGTTCTTTCCTGTTATCGCCTTTGCACCATCACTACATACTGCAATACATTTTGTCCAATCTATGTTAGTATAGTTTCTAGCAAGAAGAAAAATGAGGAAATTAAATTACGACACGAACCCCAAAATTAAAAACCCCCTAAAAATTGAGGTAGGAATTCAGAATGTAAATATGTACCTCTGTTGAAGTCAGACACACGCCGTATATTTACATCCGTAACAGCTGTTGATGTTATAAAAGCTATAACATCCTGTATGCTAAGGTCAATACCTCGCACAAAATCAACTTTTTATACGTTCAACTGAATAATTAAAAATTAAGATGTATGTTACATTTATTTACAAACCCATATTCAAAATCATACTAGAATTTCATGTATATTACGACAATGCTTTGTTGATAGTAAGTAAGATCTAAAATGTTAATATCGAATTCAGAATGGCACTATTGCATTTAAAGGCGCCAATGTTCATATTTATAAAACCGATAACATTGTATCTAAGTTTTATTATGGTAAGAGTAAAATAATCTGGTACGAAAGTCAAATGAATTCTTAAAGATGGTATGTGTGCTTTATGGATATTTAAGTTGCAATCTATTATATAAATTATATCCAACGTATGCAACGATCCACAACAGAACGATACTTAAAGCGAGGTGGACAATAACAAAACTATATTGTGAGTTTGCTTTACGATATTGTCGCCGATAGTATTGATGATATATTCAGTTGCACAGTGGCATAACAAAATTTCTTTTAAAATATCTTTTTAGCTTATGAGAAGAAATTTTGGATATATTATTATTATTATTAAAGCTAAAACATTTCGACGTGAAATTGTAGCTATTCCTGATATACTAATAAAATATTAAAGATGCTTTTCTTTAATTTTTGGAACTATTAGTGCAAATTTCAGCAATTTAACCATAAAGTTGTTAACAGTTTTCATTTAGACTCGTTCATTTATTTCTTATTTATTCATACATAACTTGATGGGGAAGTATATATTTAAATCAAAACAGAAAAAAATATATTTAAGGATAGCCTGGAACAATAATTACCTTCAATGTATTGCAGTTACCTTTACATGAAACAATATTCAGACGTGTAATACTTAAATTTTCGTACATTAAATTAATGTAATTATATCAGTCCGTATCTGATGACATCTACATTAATTTCCGCTAACCTTGTACGAAGGCTGTCATTATGAAAATTATATTCAAGGTTCATAACACCAATGGTATATACAGGGTTCGGCAGCTGGTATTATATATTTTCATAAAGCTGTAAAATTGTTGAAAAATGACGAAATTAATCCAACTTGCGATATATAACAACTTTAATATGTGCAATTTTACTTTTTGAAAATAATATCTTTTAAACAAAAACTTAACCTATTTTTAAAATTTTCCATAATTCTGAGCAAGATATATATGAGCAAGATATGAGCATTAATACCCTGACAGTCTTGAAAAATGTTGTCTTTCAATGGCTGAATAGTTCGTGGTCGGTTCTTATACACCCTATCCTTTAAAAAGCCCCATAAAAGAAATCGGTAGCCGATAAGTCCGGAGATCTTAGCGGACAATTTATGTTGCCATTTTTTTTATATAACTTTATTAGGAAACTTTTCCCTTAAAGTAAGAAGAATCTGCCTCGCTGTATGGGTTGTCGCACCATACTGCTGGAACTTTACGTTGTGTTGCCCCAATCTTCGTAACCAAAAAATTCTGTAGCATGTGTATATAACGATAGGAGTTAACGGTGACTGCTTGATTATTTTCCTCGAAAAAGTATGGTTCAACGATTCCAAAAATTGATACTCCACACCATACTGTCACTTTCTGGTCAAGTAGAGGTTTTTGATGTAACTCTTGAGGATTTTCCGATGTCCAGTACCGACAATTCTGTTTATTTATGAAACCGCTTAAATGAAAGTGAGCTTTATTCGTCACTAAGAAACAACGCAACACATCTTGATCTTCATTCAAGATTTCTAATAATTCTCTGTAAGATGTCATCCGTTCAAGTGCTGCATCACATTCTTTTGGAGACTGCACAATTTGAGTTTTATAAGGGTGAAAACTTAAATCATTTTTATGAATCCTATAAAAAGTTCGTTCAGATTTGCAGGGCCAATGAAGTTTTTCGCAGATCGCATCGGTGACGTGAACACTTTCAATGTTTTCTGGTGTCCGAACAATTGTAGCACCACCTTAAAATTCTGATGCAACGCTGTCCCTTTCATTAAAATTATTCACCCACCTTAAAATTTTCTATCGCGATGGAATTCTCCTATGTCTTTGAACATTAAATTCCTGCCGAAAATTTCTTTGAGCTTGGATAACGGAACCATTTATAACAAATTCATTCACTGCATAAATACGTTGGTTTAGTGGAAATTTCTCCATTTTAATCACAATTGCATGTATAGGCATGAAGCTTAATGTCAAGCTAACTGATATCACATTATTTGGTTTTTCATAGTAACCTATTCAAAATGTCTCATAGCAGTTGCCGAACTCTGTACATGCATTATCTTCATTCTGTACATTATAAGTATGTAATATGCTCAGTGACACAGAAATTGCAACACCTGGTATGGATGAGCGGCTTTTTTTTACAGTAATACATTTCTGCCAATTTTTGGCAGAAATGTGTTACTGAAATAAAATAATTTATTAAAATTTTTAAAAAATATCTAATCACAGGTGTAATTAACAATTTATAAATCTGTCTATCTAAATTACTATTATCACCTTTCGCATTGATTTGAACCCGATTTTGGAAAACATTTATTATTGGTCAGTTTAAGAATTATTTTCTATTTTGCGTTCGAAATGAACTCATTATGAAACCCAAAACAGAATCTAAATTAGCTTAATTTCGATACGCCTTTTTTCATTTTTCGATGTTGGCGTTGTTCTAACACAGAAATAAATATCATTGCTGTCATGTGATTATAAGAATTTAAGTACATTTGACAGATATGATATATGTTCGTACTCTACACAAACAACGTATATTGTATACAATTGACAACAAGATATATTAGTTTCTAAGTCAGTCATGTTTATATTTTGAAATAAAATATCAAGTTATGTTAACGAAAATTAATAAATAATATGTAATATAATATACTTCGCGGATAGCAAGATTTAAATTTGACAATGTCAAGTATCAATGTGACCAACTACATGCTTTATATAAAAATTAAACTCTGAACTTCCAAATTAAATAATTCCAATTTATTAATGTAAAAAATGTAAAATAGAAAAAATAGTATAAAAAACTCGTTTAATAAGGCCTTTTGCTGCACTCGCTCTTTAGAAAACTCGCCGCTATCGCGGCTCGCTATCGCGGCTCGTTTCTAAACTGATCTCGTGCGGCAAAATGGTGCCTTATGAAACTTGTTTTTTAATATACTATTCTGACCGCGTTGCTATGTCTGACATTCAAATTCGACGAAATTATGACATTAAACGCTAGCTTTCTTGGGAAAAAACAACCCAAAATAATCAGCTTTTAGTGAAGATATATATTTTGTAGAAGAAATGGCAACTTAGTTGTTCAAATACGTGTTTAGGATACGAATATTAATTATGTGTATTATATAATTAATGTGGTGGGGGGTTTTATCCCTTTTTTACACTTGAGAATATTTGTAACATCTTTAGCGAAATTGGTCATTAAACAGCGGTACATAATGAACAAAAAAAATGATATTACAGTGGAAATTTTTTTAAGAAGAATGACAGAAAATTCAGTGGTGAATGAGTTTTTTAGTCTGTAAGAGAGATGTGAAAATGCTCTAGAGCAATTTGCGCATGAGAGATTATACAGAATAAGATCATCCGCTAATTATTTCAGTATATTTATTCTCCGTTTACGGTAATTATTTAGGGAAACAGAAAGTGTGGATCGCCGAAAAGGCAGTGATAAACTAATGCGTAGAAATGTGAAAACACCAGATACATTGGACAACAATAAAAAATTCTGTAAGATATCATTTCATAGAAATTGGCATAACAGCGTAATAAAACTGTTTCAAAATTACAATTTAATTGCAGCTTTCTCCAACAATAATAAATTAGAACAGTGTCTAGAAACAAAAATTCTTAACACAGATCCGTTGAAAATGTCGGGCATTTACAAAGTAAGTAATTCTTGTCCAAAATTATACATCGGGCAAACCAGAAGAAATGTTCAGGCACTATACACAGAACACATGGCTCATGTTAAATTACACAACATAAAAAAGGCAGCATTAGCGGTACATCATACAGATACAGGTCACAACTTCAATTTAGAAAATGTTAGTTTAGTTAAAAAAAGCAGTAATAGAAATTTAGACATGTGGGAAGCCATATACATGAAAAAACACAAAAATTATCTTCTAAATAATGATATTTCACCCCTCAATAATAAACTGTTACCATGTATACCGACATCATTAAATACTTAAGACATCTTGTAAACAGGTACTAAATTCTTCATCCACATTAACATTTTATATTGTAATCCATAATCCTTTTGCCCTTAGTCCAACCCGATGCCCCCTTAGTTTCATAGATATTTGGTATTTGCCCATGAACTTATTCTCAGAAATTGTATTAGTTTTAAGATTTTTGTAATTTTTCATTAATTTGTTTCACCCTATCTCTAATTTTTCTGTATATGATGTATTTTCATATTATATATTGTCTCGTAGATAACATGTTTAAACAGTACTACTGATGATATGTGCACACGAAATGTACATTTAGTTTATTAAAACGATTTTTTTTTTAAAGTGTTTTATTTTATTTCGTTTATTTCGTTATGAAGTAACTATTCAAGTGGTGGGGTAAATAATTGAAGAACGTGCACAGATTACTGTGCGACACTTCCATTACTATTAGACGTATCCTTAAATATTTTTTTCACTTACATACGTTTACAAGTGACTCGTGAAAAATTATTTAATAATGAAGCTATGAAAATTAGCTTCATTAAGATATAATTTTTATTTAATAATAATAATAATAATACTTATAATAATCATTTATTTATTTACCTATCAGATGCACAAAATACAATTACAGGGTAACAATTAGATGATGTATTAAAACCATAAATTAACACAGTACAGTTTCCAAAAAAGTAAATAAAGAAAATTATTTAAACAAACTAAACAGACTAATTTAGAAAAAAATTACCAAATTAATTAAATAGAAGAAAAGATAAAAAAAGATAACTATACCTCCAGAATGGATCAGGATACAGCCGATGAGCATTACAGCACATATGTAACGATGGCGATTTGTGGAAGACATTTGTACGCGCCTTAGGCAGATAATATGTATCCGTTGACCTAATGAGAACTTAAACCACGCTCATTTTTGGAACCAAGCAAATTAATAATTTGTAGATATCTGGCTATGTGGGTATACAAAAACTACACACAGCTCTTTCGATTCAATGTTAAGTCGGTTTGTGATAGCTTAACGTCTTCTTATTTCATAATGTCGAGTACGTGTATAAACAATCCAAACAGCTTCTGTTATGTGATATCTACTGCCCACCAGCACAAGCAGAATATTACACCTTTAATAGAAAAGTTATATTTTCACTATTTTAGCTTAAGCGTTGAACATCAAGTCATGCCATAGGCTCCCAGCATTTGCTGTGTATCCTGTGTTGTTACTATGAGGGGCTGGTCAAACGTTAAGAAAAGCGTTACGTCATTTGATGCCAGTACCCAGACGCACAGGTGTTTCGAGTGAAGAATATGATGTTACACAATCCGAAGAAGCAGGTGATAAGTTATCGCCAGTGATGAAGAATATTTACCATATGAAGAGGACGGACCGCACCTGATAAATCAGTTTGAATTAAATGATATTATTCGAGACCTGAATTTGTCAAAAGCTAAAGTACAAATACTAGGATCTAGACTCAAGGAATGGAAACTGTTACCTCCAACTACACATATTTCGGTGTATCGTAATCGCCAAAAAGAACTATCACAGTATTTTTCAACCGACCAGAGTCTTTCACATTGCAAGAATGTCGACGATTTGATGTTGGTATTAGGTCATCAACACCATCCCGAAGAATGGAGTCTTTTTATTGATGCTTCGAAATTGAGTTTGAAAGCTGTCTTTTTCACATAGGAAATGTTTACTCATCCATCCCCGTTGGCCACACAATCCACTTAAAAGAAATATATAACAATATGACTTTTCTACTAGATAGAAAATTACAAAATGTTTAAATGGTATATCAGTGCAGACCTCAAAGTTGTGGAATCCTACTCGGTTTATACAAAGAGTTGTTGTTTTCTTTGTCAGTGGGACAGCCGATCAAGAAATTCCCACTACATTGTTAAAGACTGGCCAGCCAGGGCTCAGTATATTCCTGGACACAAGAATGTACTTCATAAGTCACTAGGGTTGAACGTGATAAAATACTTCTACCGCCATTACACATAAAATTAGATATGATGAAAAATTTCGTGAAAGCACGAAAACAAAAACTTCCCATAATCTTAAATACAATTGCATTTGAGAAGAAGGAATTTTTGTAGGACCCTAAATTAAACTGCTACAACAAGATAAAAGTTCGAATTTTCAAGGAAATAGAAAATCTGACAATTATATAGCACTTGTTAACGAACTTCCTAGAAGTTACCGTAAATAGGGCTATAACATGGGCCTTAAAATAATTTTTTACACTCGCATCTGGATTTCTGAATGTCCTAATTAATATTAAGTATTTAAGTTACTTTTTAATATTTAAAAAAAAACCGTACATGCCAAAATAAATTTGTTGTTATTACTATTGCTAGAATTATAAAAGAAGCGAAAACTGTACATAATTTCTAAAGAAAAATAAAAGAAAAAGAAATTTTGTTGACCAGTGTTATCAATACGGTATATTTTTCAAATACTAAAATATGAATTTGTTCATCAACATAGTGGCACGTAGCGGAACGACAGATAAACTAGTAAATAGAATCAATTTAAGACATGAATTTTCTAATGGCTACCTCTGAAGAAGAATTTTGTAGCTCAAATCGATAACATTTGGAACTTACTGCAAGTGAGAATTAATGAATATTAAATTTCATTCTTACATGTAAATGTCGACTTTTTCTGCAATTCTCAAATCGATATTAAAAAATAAATAATGTTGTCTTTCTTAATTTAATATTTAGTATGAAATTACACGTAATTAAAAGTATAAAATAAATAAACAAAACTACGCAGAGCTTATATAAAACCGCAATGGAAAATTTGCTTATATTTAAAACGTATTTTAAAATATAACTAATATAAAAACTTGTAATACAAGTTATTCTGGTAGAAAAAATATGTGTCAACGGCTGAAATTAAAATGAAAAAGAACGGTATGCTAATTAGACTTAAGTGAACTAATATACCGGTTTATATATAACGTAAACAGCACATCTATTTCAATATAGATGTCGAAACGTTATTTTTCATATTCCATAATAACATTAATTAATGTAATTTACAGTGCGGGAACTAGAAATTCAAGTCATTCTAGTAAAAAAAATCAATATTGTGTTGAATTAAACCAGTATAACATAAAAAATATTAATTAAACATAAGTAAATTATTCTATATACAGGGTTACTATTATGTATGGAAACGGTCAAATATCTCGAGAACAGTTCGAAATATCTAAATGAAATTTTGTATACGGATATAAAGAAATGCTTGGATCTTTTTGGCTATATTTTTTCTTATCGCATATTTGAAATTCAAACTTGATTTTTTTAATGGCAACGGTGCGTGAATTTGGCATCGTTGTAAAAGTTTTTTTTTATGATTTTAGTAATGTAAATATAGTATGTAGAAACTATTAAAAAAAGGTTTTTGTCCTTACAAAATACAATTACTGCAAGAATTAAGTGAATATGATTTTGATCGCAGGGTTGAAGTTTACGAAGTTATAATGAAAAAAAAGAATACCAAACAAAATTTAAGGAAAAAGATTCGACGTAATGGAAAATATAAAAAGAAATGCGACGAAGCAGCTGCTAACTATTCCTAAAGCTCAATGCAAGGACTGTTTCTAAAAGTAGGATTGCTGGAGGAAGGTTGTGGCTTCCCAAGTAGAGTACCTTGAAGATAACATCATAGTTATTCGGCAGATTTCATTTCTTTTTTTGCCACAGCGCAAGGTTGGATACTTTCCGAACAGACCTCGTTCATTCAATAACAAACTTTCGCACACTTTACTAATACTTTTTTAAAATACGTTTAAAAACATCACTGAAGAGATAAGTCAAAGTTTTGGTATAAAACATAAATACCGAGAGATCTAAAAGTCGCGCACATCAAAATAAATGTTGCATGTGCCAGAATAAACAGTACCGAAACTTAGGGTGCTATGGAGTTGCTTACATAATATGTATTTATCAATATTGACTTAACTGTACTTAGTTGACATATAAATGTTACGCTACAGTCGCATTTAAATTGAAAATGGTTCTAACAACGGCAAAAAATGTGTTCTTGGTAGAACATTATTTTCGGTCATACGAAAATGGTCGCAATGAAGGTCCAAGCTTACAGCAGGTGTCAGTAAGATATCGACAACAGTTTGATAAAGTAGCCAGTAGTAAAAGTGTGCTGTTGTTGAGAAATTGTCGCATTGCTAGTGTATTGTAATAAAGTAAAGTTTCTTCGTGTTGTCGAAAAACAGTGTGTACCAACGAAAACACACGTGTTTTTGACAAAATAGCGCTTCACATGTAAAAACTGCATGTAAACTCAACATCAGTGAAACATCTACACGTCGGCTGTTCAAATTAGAACGCTTTACTGTGATCGCATATTGAGCCTAATTTACAAGGATCCCAAATTATTGAAAAACATATGGTTCCAGGCGAGAGTCAAGTTCATCTTAACGGCTATATTAATCAACAAACAACTGAATTCCTTAGCTTGGACGTCCTGATGTTATTGTAGAGAAACCATTCCACAATGTCTAATTTACCATTTGGAGCGCGGTTTCTGGTCATGGTCCATTTTTGGTCCATATTTCGTTGAAGACGATAATCCGAATCCACTTACTGTTAACCAAGATCGTTACAGAGAGAACATTACTGGTACCTATTGTGAGTGATTTATAGAACTTTTGCCGTGTTAGTGCGCACATAATGGTGTCAACAAGATGGTGTAACGAGCCATACAGCTGCACGCACCCTAAGCTCCGTCAAACTCGGTCAGAATTTTGATAAATAATTTCTCGGAGAACATATGTTGAATATCCTTCTCATTCACCGGATCTGACACCACCTGATGCATACATTTGGGGTGTGATGAAAGACAAAATATTGCGTTCAGAAAATCCGCCGGCGAATATTACAGAATTACGACAAAAAAACATTTTTTCGGTAGTTACATCAACCACTTTTTTTAAATATGTTTAGTGATATACAAAATCAATATGAAGCTTGTTTGCGTCGTAATGGTGAACATTTTGAACATTTAAATTTAAAGAAATTAAAAAGTAAATATATTTTGTATTTTTGGTACTGTTTATTCTAGCGGATACTGTAGTAGTTTCTTTAAATTATTTTTATTGGCTACCGCAAGATAGCACCACAGGTATTATCGACAACAAACCTAGAAGCCTTTTTAATGGAAATTTAACACATGACGTCTTTAGTATTGTGAGAGATCACTGCTATCACTATGTAAACATGTTGTTTTCCCAAGAGCAACGAGTTTTCGTATGTCCTTGAACATTTTTCCAGTCGGTCATATTAATGTGTTAAAGATACTATCAATAAACTACTAAATTGTACAAATTATATTTTAATGCTTTACAAATTATGAATTGTTCTATAATGGAGATGTTAGGAATAATTTGGCTTCCAAATTATTTAAAAAAAAACATAATTTATTTCAAATAATCGCGAATAACAAAAGAACAGAGTGGAGATAATTTGGATGTAAAACTAAAGAAATTATACATGAAACGATAAAGAAAATGCTAAGATACAAAGAAACGAAAAGAAAAATACTGAAGACATGTGGAAGATGATAAGGAAACAGAAAGAAATAAAGGCGTAATAAAATAACATAAGTAAAACTTTAACAAACACAGAGGAGATGTTAAAAAGTAAATTGAAGCCTGAAGAAAAAGTATAGCCAAACAAGGGAAATGGCAAAAAATATGGCTCATAATTTGGCAAAGAAAGATGAAGAGGCAGCGGCAACACACAATATAAAAGAAGTATACCTAAATACTAGCAAGGAAAAGTTATCATAATGAAGGAGTGCCACTGCTAGACAAAGAGCAAGACAACTTTTACCAACTACAGAAGATAAATTGATACGTTGGGAAGAATATTACATGGGAGTGTTTGCGAAAGTGTTTACGGAAGAAAATAGGTAAATAGATGCGGGTAAACCTACTAAACTGGAAATCTAAAAAGTCATGGAACGTATAAGAAATAAGAAAAAAACAGGAATCGATAAAATACTTAGGATCAGAATTACGGCAAGTATGATAACACAATAAACATGTTAAACCCAATGTTAGAAGATATTTGAGAGAAAGAACACGTATCTGGAGAATGGAAATGCCCTAAAAAGGAAATCTAGAAAAATGTGAAAATTGTAACTTTGCTATGTACTATTAACGAAATACTAGCATAGGTAATAGATCAGAGAAAAAATCCAGAAATTGATATACCAATTAAGAAGTAACAGGAGGGATTTAGAATAGGAAAATCATATATTAATCAGATTGCTGCAACCAGACCCATAATACCTAGAAAGGACAGTCCAGAAAAACTGAATACTCTGCTTGGTTTTGTGGACTTTCCAGACCTTTCGATGGGATTAAACATGAAATACTTATATTGGGAATCATCGGAATTTCTTTAAAACGGATACCTGACGATCCTACATAAAGGATACTCATCTAAAGAAATATAGATACACAAATGAGTTAATAAGAATAATAATAACATAGAAACAAAATAATATAGAATTACATATGGAATAAGAAGGCACGTGTTTAGATAAAAGACGTGAAAAACATTCTTAACAAACTGAAAAAAGAAGCGATCAGAATAGGACTAAGAATAAGCATAGAAGCGACCAGAATAGGCCTAAAAATAAGCATAGCTAAAAAAAAAACTAGAATAGGTACCACAGACGGGCTAAAGAAACTGTATATAAACCAGCAATTAGCAAAATTTTGCTATTTGAGAAGTATGTTAAATATACCGAACGGCACAGACTTAGACATACTAATAAGAATATAAAAGGCACAATAAGCTTTCGGTACGTTGAAAAACATCTGGAAATAATTACAGATCGAACAGAAAACGAAAACGTAAATATTTAATAGCAATGTCATCTCAATTCTATTACATGGAAGCAAGACTTCGGAAGTACTTGAAAATAATTGCCTTCGAAGAATACTAAAAGTCTTCCAGCCTACCATCATATCTAGGTAACGAGCTGACCAAGAACAAGCAAGAAATATAATATTGAAACGGATTTAAAACTGAATCAACCAAACGTCGAGAAAAAGCAACGAAGATATTGCAAAATAAGTAGTTAAATAGAACCTAATCATGGAGAAGGAGAACAGAGGAAGAAAGAGTTAATGGAAGTAAAGAGCCAATGAATATGCTTCGTAGAAGACCTTAGAGACTGAAAGGACATTATACGAGTATATTTAGTTCAGACGCAAACAAGTTTAAAAAAGTCTGTTAATTATTAAATTACAGAGAAATTCTATAGGATATATACCTAAATAATTCTAGTATATACTATACATAGCACTTTTGTACTGAACAGATATATTAGGTAAATTAAAAATCAAAATAGTAATTGTGGAAATATACCTTTGTATACCTGACAACAAATAGTGTTAAAATCAACAATAAATATAGGTAATAAAGTCAATATTTATCGTTTGCATTATAAAAATTGACAAACAGTGAATTAATAATGAGTTCGCTGCTGCAAAAACGAATACACAAATAGTGAAGTACGGTTCGCTGGAATACAAGAAGAGAAATTATGTTTAATAGTTGTGGGAAATCCATGTTATTTATTAGTTGGACAACAAAATGATAGCCAGTGAAGCGCAAACATGTAGCTGTGTATCGATTAGTCTGGTGTGGGTGTCACATATAATACTCATATAAGCGAAATATAAATACTTTTATATTTAAAGAGTAATTTAGAATTAAGAGTTAAATCAATTTATTTCATTATAATTATAGGTGTTAGAAGATTATTGTTAATTTGTTACTAAACACAATAGTTTTCTTTGTTATAAAAATATTTATGTCATCTATTTAAAATAAGAAACTATTTCCATTTCTTGTAACATACATTTTAGTTTAGAATATCTTAAAGAAATAGTCAGTTTTACGCAGTAATTTTGTGAATTGACAAAATGTTTAAATATCTCATTGTTATAAATTAAAAACAAAATTGGAGCCTTGTACAACTCATGGTATTATTTTGACATATCTTCATTTGAACGATTAATAGATACCATCTGCATTATATACGGACTTTCAAAAAAATCGGAGCACCCAATAGGAGTTGATCAATTTTAATAAACTTTATACATAATGTTTGTTTAATCGAACTTAAGAAACGATTACATTTTCAAACTAAGATTTTAAAAAATAACAATGTTATTTAATAATAGGTCCGCCACGGTTTCTTATGCATTCTTTAACTTTTCGAGGCATGCTTGAAATTAAATGATTTATGGTATCCTGGGGATGTCATCCCAGGCTTCTTGAATTCGATGATGAAGGTCAAGCAGGTTATTTGGTGGTTGGGGTAAATTACCCAGTCGAATACCAATCATATCCCACATATGTTCGACTGGGGAACGAGATTTTTTGAAAGTCAGTATATTTAAACTACAGATCATTAACCATCTAATAAATTACTATGAATACCAATCTCAGTAGATTTGGATTTTCAAGAAAAAAAATATTTAATTTTTTTTTGTACATAGTTTTAAATTAATTTCACAGAAAGCTGCTACTATCTACACTGTATAATACAGTACAGTAACTTGTATGCAATTGATTCAGTTTTACTTTTTATATGATCGTTAATAATGATCACTCTTTAGTATCGTGTAAGTAAGAAACTTAATGTTGGAAGGACATTAATTATATGATTTTAACTAGGTTATTGTTAATATTAAACTCATTAATTATTACTTGTAGGTAATTCATCAATTTAGACAATATTAATGAAAACACGTAAATTCGTGATGTTTGTTTGTGCATTAATATTAGCACTAAAATCGATATCTGTGTTGCAATATATATATATATATATATATATATATATATATATATATATATAACAATTGATAAATTATTGGAGTTTTTCGAAAAACTCCAATAATTTATCAATTGTTATATTTAATAAAAGGCTAAGAAATTATCTAAACACACATATATATATATATATATATATATATATATATATATATATATATATAACATTTGATAAATTATTGGAGTTTTTCGGCTTTTTATATGAAATATTTACAAATATTAAATTAGAATGTATGTAATTGCAGAGTAAGTGGGGATGTAAACATTGCTGTCTACAAATTACAAAGCAAATCATACGAAATTTTATTGTTCATTAAAATTTCGTATGATTTGCTTTGTAATTTGTAGACAGCAATGTTTACATCCCCACTTACTCTGCAATTACATACATTCTAATTTAATATTTGTAAATATTTCATATAAAAAGCCGAAAAACTACAATAATTTATCAAATGTTATATTTAATGAACGGCTAAGAAATTATCTAAACACTTATATATATATATATATATATATATATAATAACTTCGTGACCTTGGTATGATATGGTAAACTTAATCAGTAGGCGATTAAAGGTCTGTATATTACTTCAAAATATATGTATTTAAAAAACTCTATGCATGTTTCGGCTGTTCGCCTTTATCAAGAGAATACAAAATATAAATGACAGGATATAAATGTCAAGTAATTAAGTTGCTATGGTTTAAATTATTCAAAGATACATTCTAGTAATAATAATAAATCATGCCTTAGTATTCCAAAAAATAGATAGCAAGGTGTGAATATATGTGTTGTTCGCTGCTAGCAATTTGTGTCTCTTTCTGGGTATGAACTTGTGTGTTGGTTGCTACTGGCAGCTTGCGTCTCTCTATGGTTGTGTGGTTTTGTGTGAGAGCGTAAGTGTAGGGTTTTGTATGTCGGTGCGTTCGTGCGTGTGTTTCGTGGCCGGTCGCGTGAATTTAGAGAGGTCGGATAACCAGCCGTTGCGTAGGGCCGCCAACCCTTTTCCGGCAACTTCTTTACAATTCCGTGCAGTACTTCGACGGCCTGACCCCCGCCCCAACGAGGCAAGGCGCAGACTAGCGAAGCGCACCCTGTACGGGGTTGCTCATCGCTAACCAAGGGAACACTCTTAGTGGCTACCTCGCAACGGCTGGTTATCCGACCTCTCTAAATTCACGCGACCGGTCACTAAACACACGCACGAACGCACCGACATACAAAACCCTACACTTACGCTCTCACACAAAACCACACACCCATAGAGAGACGCAAGCTGCCAGTAGCAACCAACACACAAGTTCATATCCAGAAAGAGACACAAATTGCTAGCAGCGAACAACACATATGTTCACACCTTGCTATCTATTTTTTGGAATACTAAGGCATGATTTATTATTATTACTAGAATGTATCTTTGAATAATTTAAACCATAGCAACTTAATTACTTGACATTTATATCCTGTCATTTATATTTTGTATTCTCTTGATAAAGGCGAACTGCCGAAACATGTAGAGTTTTTTAAATACATATATTTTGAAGTAATATACAGACCTTTAATCGCCTACTGATTAGGTTTACCATATATATATATATATATATATATATAAATATAATATTTTCGTGACCTTGGTATGATAAGGTAAAATTAATAAGTCGGCGATTAAAGGTCTGGTTCATTACTTCATAGTATATATATTTAAAACAACCCTACATGTTTCGGCATGATGCCTTTGTCAAGGGAATAAAAAATATAAATGACAGAATATAAATTTATTTATTTATATTCTGTCATTTATATTTTTTATTCCCTTGACAAAGGCATCATGCCGAAACATGTAGGGTTGTTTTAAATATATATACTATGAAGTAATGAACCAGACCTTTAATCGCCGACTTATTAAGTTTACCTTATATATATATATATATATATATATATATATATATATATACTGCAGTATTACGATGTATAGTGTAATATGTCCAATATCAGCTCCACTTATTTATATACAATTTTAAAACGTATTCACAAAATTAATTTAATTAATTAAACGATGCACCTTTATGGCGTATATCTGTATTTTAAAGAATTCAACACGTAACAAGAATAACACAAACCAAAAAAACAGTAGACTTGCACCATTGAGAAAGGAAATATTCCGAAACATGTTTGATAAATAAATACACCTATTTTGTTTTATTGGCCCTACAAAACGCCTAAAAAAGTGTTATAAATATTGCATAACATATATTTGTAAAAGAGTACAAATGTATGGATAAAGAAAATTAAATAGAGATGAATTGGTTAATTAAGACATAAGACTTAAATAAAGGACATTAAAGATCATTAAGGATTTGTAAAGGTAAATAGATTTTTAAAGGAAAGGAAATACTATAGAGATATAATTTAAAGAATAATATATTAAAAGAACATAACCGTATATATATAAAATTTATTAGTTGAAGTCAGGATTATTTTTTTAGAGGTTTCATTTAGGTTTCGACATAAAAGTAGCAGAATAATAAGAAAAGAACATTGAATTTATTTATACAGGCTTGTAGAAATGATTTATACGTGAGTCAGTTTAATTAAAATAAGTTTGTTAATAAATTATATATTATTTTAAGGCAGCTCATGTTTTTTTTTATTTTTCTCTTTTCATTTTATTAATAATAAATTTGTTAAATATGGAATTATTTTCTTTTTGCATGGGCGAAGAGATTCAATTTCTAAAAAGGTACAACTACAGACTCAGAGTTCAATATATATTTTATTTAATTTTAGTTAATCAATCAAATTTGTAATTTTATTCTTAATATTTTGGCACACCTAATGTGGTTCTATTGCACATTTTACTATCTTTTTGTGCACAACTTCTGACCTTTACTTATAATAATACAATCATTCAAATTACAGGAAAAAATGTTAAAAAATAGATTAGAAAATTACGTATATAGGTACTATTGATACAATTTCTAAAGTTATTGCGAGCTAATAAAATTACTTTAACAGGATTTATTTTACATATATGTATATGTAAAATATTACAATAAAAGGTTACGAACATTCGATTAATAATTGTTATGTTAAATATGAATCGAAATAAATTATTTTTTCCTAGTTTGTTAGTACTTAATGCAATATTGACCTAAATTTAATTTTAATAAAACAATTAAAAAAAACCCTTTCCCAAAGTGTTCAAATGAAATAATATTCCAAATATATATGTACATATATTAATGTATATTGCTGTTAATAATTTGGTTTAAATAGATAATGAAATACAAAATAATTTCTGTTATTATTTTATACGTTTATTAATGCAAAGTTAGTTCTGAAAATTATGTCACACTTACCGGTAGGCATTGTTTATAGCTCGAGATAACTTTCTACACTCTCCGAAACCCAATCCGCACAAATCAAAACAAAACTGATCGGAACGCTTAAATTTGGTAAGCATTATTCGTGTCGAATTGACATGCGCGTGAAGTTTACTATTTAATGGGATACTACCAAGTTCATGTTACAAGAATACACAAGCAAGTTGTCCGAAGAGTTCCTTTTGATTAGACAGTAATATTCAGCGGACCAACGAACACTACAAGAATCTAGTACCTTAACTGTAAAATTTCATTAGCGGCGACCATAAAATTCTTTACACGAGCTTGGTCTATATATCGTTTCATAGTGGCACTAGAATAGAAGACGATACTTGAATTGAAAATGTTCTTAATTAACTAATGTAGTAATATAATGTAAGGCTTTAATGCAATACTAATGCATATATGTAATACAGTATTATAAAGTAACATATTTATATATATATTTAGTGTTTATAAGAATTTTCTTTTTCTTTTTTATTTTATTGGCCGTGTCTTAATATTAAAAATAATAGATTTTTTATTGGTTTAGCACCAAAGTAATAACACAGAAAAAGAATACAAAAGCTAGGGAGGTCTTAGAAATGATCCATATTTTCAAAAACAGCAGAACAATCAACGACAGAAACGAAATTGATGGACTTTCTAAACTCTATTACCCACTCATTAAACAATAGAATAAACTCACGCCCCCCCCCCCGCACACACAAACTCAAACCAATTTTTCTTTTTTTTATTATTACCCATTTGTAAATACTTTTACTATATACCCCTTAACACGGTCCTGACCAACTTGCTAATTAAAAAATAGAACAGAAATCCACCTCTCTAAACAAAAGACATTCACAATATTCGAACCTGTGCGGTCGGTCCCCTAAAAAAGGTCTCGGATATGCTCCGATGACACATGTGGCACAGAATGAGTGTTTTTGAAACCCAAAAAAACGGTGAGTTTATTGTCATTCAATGTTTTCTTTATTGTATTAGTAGTTTAATTTAAATTTTCAATTCATTTATTACAGATGCAATCATTTTAATTGTTCCTTACTTATTATTAATCTAATTTTAATTTTAATTGTTAATTTAATTGGTAATTCAGTCTTTAATCTAATTGTAATTTTAATTGTCAATTCAGTCTCACAAAGGCAAACATAGTTCTCATTTTTTCATTGTATTAATTCTTGTTTCTAGTTACTTGAAAAAGACTGAATAATAATAAAAGTCGAAACGTCGAAGAATAAAACATCAAAATTCAATAAAGGTCGCTAAACCAATAAAAAGTCTATTATTTTTAATATATATATATATATATATATATATATATATATATATATATATATATATACTCACTAGAAATACGGAGAAATAAATACACATAGTTAGAAATTCATAGTTAACTTCATATCTGGTAAATTTCTGATGATTTTTATATAATAGTTTAATTAGAAAAGTACCCTTTTTATTATGGTTTACTAATGCATTTCAAAACTTTCGATCCTACGATTAGACTAAATAAATAATTTCAGAATAGAGTTCATATTTTTAATTCGAACGCGTCTTCATAAAGTCTTTAGGTTCTGTGTAAATTGACTCTCTTCCGAAATGTCTCTGTATGAGTCCTTTCAGTTCCTCACAGGTGCAAATTACATTAAGGTTAGTTTCCTCCTGTTTTTCACATCTCCTACCCCAGGGCTCGCTAACCAAGCCCATCCTGCACAGATGATTTCTTAAAGGACAATGTCCGCTTATTAACCTGGTTATAATTTTAATTTCTTTTTTGCTACTACAAATTAGGTTGGCTGGAAACTTAGCGTCCAGCTCCCTTAGTAGTGTTTCAGTGTGGAGTTGACCTTCCATTAACCTCAATTTCTTTTTATGTTCTCTTTGGAACCATAACCAGATCTTAATTCTAGCGGAATATTTAGCGATTCCACATCTGGTCCTATGAAGTTCCTTTTAGTACCTTCCTTTCGCCAGTTCGTCGGCTAACTCATTGCTTTTAATTTTGTCATACCCTGGCACCCATATTTGTGACACTGTTACGGCTTAATTTCCCTTTTTAATATCGATTTATAGTCTTCATTATTTATTAACGAGTCCCGGTATCTTATATTAAGTACGTTCATTCGGCTACTTGTTCCGCTGTCTGCGGTTAACTTTGGTAACTATATCACCCCTTCCTCTGACACGCGGGTGAGATTCGAGGATTAGCAGACAGACCTTGGTAGTGTAAAGTCTTTTAAAAAATTATTATAGTTAATTCATGCATCTTTGACGTTTAGTTAATTTATCGTTCATAAACGGATAATGTCAAAGGGTGAATTCTAATTTTTGGAACAGCCAATTGCCGTTTGCGACTTACGTAGGTTTGAGGAAAATATAACCCAACCTTGGTTTTTACGTGGCGTTCTATTTCGTCTTCATAAATGGAAAAAAAATAGCTTCCTGCTAAAGAGTTCACGAGCACTGGAACCTATACTTCAAGGGAAATTTAATTCCCTAATTCGTTTAATTCCCCGAACAGCGATCGACCTGAGGAATATTACCATCTTCGACGGACAGGGACAGGATATCAAGTAATTCGTATTTTTAATGTTCTGTGTAAATTAAATTTCGTCTTATAATTTTTTACATATACTGCTTTCGTATTTTTCCGTAATCAATTTAACTTCTTTTAGCATACCTTTAATTAATTTTTGTAATATTAATATAATTATTATCATTTTTAATGCCATATTAATAAATTTGCATAGCAGCTTAGAGCCAAACTCATTTAAAATTTAATATATCTTACTTGCATTTAAGGTCAAATTATTTAGTATTTTGGAAATTAAAATCTAAATTTTCTAGCATATTCCGATATTTGCCGTGTCGTACGTGACCACAGATGTTCTTTTTTTGCATACATGCAGGTGTCGATAAATGACGAATTTTTGTAATTTCATAATTTAAAATTTAAATCATTTGTATTTGTGAGTAGGAAATTTTGACTATCGCCATTTCTGTTTACAAAATTATTGTGAATTTATCTCTAATGGTACCTTTAGAAAAAAATCTGCGGGAATAAACTATGTAATTATTTTCCATTTACTTTTAACAGTATTATTTTGTTCAACTTTTGAGATATGTTTACCGTACCGTGTTCACTTTTTGGCAATATCTAGTTTTGGATTTTGTATAGAGTTATATATATATATGTATACATATATAAATATAATATTTTCGTGACCTTGGTATGATAAGGTAAACTTAATAAGTCGGCGATTAAAGGTCTGATTTACTTCAAAGTATATATATTTAAAACAGCCCTACATGTTTCGGCAATGATGCCTTTGTCAAGGGAATAAAAAATATAAATGACAGAATATAAATGTCAAAATTTGACATTTATATTCTGTCATTTATATTTTTTATTCCCTTGACAAAGGCATCATTGCCGAAACATGTAGGGTTGTTTTAAATATATATACTTTGAAGTAAACCAGACCTTTAATCGCCGACTTATTAAGTTTACCTTATATATATATATATATTATATAACATTTGATAAATTATTGGAGTTTTTCGGCTTTTTTATATGAAATATTTACAAATATTAAATTAGAATGTATGTAATTGCAGAGTAAGTGGGGATGTAAACATTGCTGTCTACAAATTACAAAGCAAATCACACGAAATTTTTTATTTGAAAAATATGGTCTACGTTGGGACTCGTACCCAAGTCTACAGCTATCCGGGCTGTCGCCTTTACCACTAGGCCACAATAGACCCAGGCTCAAGCCATATAGAAATGCATTATAAAGTAACAGTGTTAATGAATCAGATGTCAGTTATTGAATGTAGATGTCAAGCTGAAGGCAGAAGTCAGTTTTGAAAGCTCATGTCAGTTAGTGAAAGCAAATGTCAGTTATTGAAAGCAGATGTCTGTTTTGAAAGCAGGTGTCAGTTATGAAAGCAAACGTCAGATTAGAAAGCAGATGCCTATTTTGAAATTAGATGTGAGTTACTGAAAGTAGATGTCAGTATTTTGAGAGCAGATTTCAGATTTGAATGTTTGAAAATGCTAATTATTACTCCATAGCTATATGAGTGTTTAGATAATTTCTTAGCCGTTCATTAAATATAACATTTGATAAATTAAACAGACATCTGCTTTCAATAACTGACATTTGCTTTCACTAACTGACATCTGCTATCAAAACTGACATGAGCTTTCAAAACTGACTTCTGCTTTCAGCTTGACATCTACATTCAATAACTGACATCTGATTCATTAACACTGTTACTTTATAATGCATTTCTATATGGCTTGAACCTGGGTCTATTGTGGACTAGTGGTAAAGGCGACAGCCCGGATAGCTGTAGACTTGGGTTCAAGTCCCAACGTAGACCATATTTTTCAAATAAGAAATTTCGTATGATTTGCTTTGTAATTTGTAGACAGCAATGTTTACATCCCCACTTACTCTGCAATTACATACATTCTAATTTAATATTTGTAAATATTTCATATAAAAAAGCCGAAAAACTCCAATTATTTATCAAATGTTATATTTAATGAACGGCTAAGAAATTATCTAAACACTTATATATATATATATATATATATATATATATATATATATATATATTTGTATATATATATATATATATATATAACATTTGATAAATTATCTAATCACTTATATATATATATATATATAAGACCTTTAATCGCCGACTTATTAAGTTTACCTTATATATATATATATATATATATATATTACCTTAACATACACAGTCGGTATAATTATACAGGGTGAAGATTTCAATCGATTAATATTTCTTTACTTGATTTTAGTCAATGCTTATGTATAATACATCCATTTACTTAATTTTATTATAATCACTTATTTTCCTTTGATCGTGAATACACGAATTATTTGTTCGTAAGTTTTTTTCTTTGCCTTGGCACTCCCCGTAACAATTTCCTTTTCAGGTATCCTGGGCAGCAATTTTGGAGTTAGTACGTAGATACTTAGCAAGTCTAGATATACAGCATGAGTTTGAGTAGTTTGTATGTGTATGCGCCGAAGATCGCTCAATCTCTTTTCTCAGTTTTCAGTCTGAGTTTCCGTAAGCTAAACTGAGTGGCGCTACCTTCTAACTTTTATTTTAGTCACCCACTCCCGTCTCCATTGACTAAGGGCATATATAATAAGTAGAAGCTCCCATACTATGTGCGATATAACTACAGCTTTTTGTTTATTTCGACCATCTTCAGATGCCTTCTCTATTGAGGTCTAGTTTACAACGTTTCACCAGTTTGGACCTGGTAAATGGATTCATAATGGCTTTACTAGCTGCCTGACTGGCAGTCATTATGGTGATTTTTTTGTTCGCGAGCCGGATTACCAAATGTCCTTGGCGTAGGCTGCGACTGCAAACAATTCAGCCTGGAAAACTGTCGTATGTTTCCCCGAACATTACGATATCTTCCTTTTGGGGCAAATTCCGCATATACCTGCACCTGTGCCCCGATTGTATTATGATTTATCTGTGTAACAGGTGCCGGCGCCACAATCGCTTGAGCGCTTTTTTTCTTGCCCCTGGTCGGTATAGTTATGTTCAGCTTAGCTGTAAACATAATCACAGATTACTGTCCCTTGGCATTTGTCATATCGGCTCTCCTATAGTACAGTACAGTTCTTGAAATCTGTATGCCCCCCTACAACCTTATTAGGACACAATACGCCATTGGCCTTCAGCCTTAGGATCGCAGGCAATATTGTGTATTATATGTTTAAGTTTATAATTTGATTTAGTCTCTTACTAAAACGTAAAAAAATTTCCAAATTAAAGAAACGTTAAAATATTTGTTCGAATTAAAAAGATGATATATTTTAGGTTTAATAGAATAGTTATTCAAACGCATTGCTTTGTAACTAGGTATATGGCAATTGTGAAATCTATGTAATATGTAAATTGAAATTATATTTAAATAATTAAGTTTTACTTTTTTCAGACACTACTATTGAGTGTTCAGTTAATGGGTGTTATTTTGCAAGTATTGCGAAATGTTTTAAGAAATAACGATAAACATACAAAAAGAAATCGCAAAAGATTAATTACACCGACAAGAACATTATATACAAAAAGGTTTTGTTTAAGTATGACAATACGTTAAGCACGTATAATGCGTTTGTACAATATGAAACAAACATGTAAATAATTTACATATCTGTAACTATGCTATGTTGTCCATGTGCATAGTTACAGATATGTAAATTATTTACATGTTTGTTTCATATTGTAAGAACATTATATATTTATGTGAAGTCATAGACTGTTTTAAAATAATATTTTGCTGCAAAAGGGTAAAAATGCAAAATGACGTTTAAAATTAAAATGGTTCAAAATATGTACTATCGTGAGCAATTGAAAGTTAACACTTTATTATGTTGGCATGTCGAAATTTCAAAATTTATCTAATGTATAAAGTAACGAGCGTTCAACTAAATTTTACCTCGAAGTTGCCCATGGAAATTATACGTATATCTTAGCTTTTTACTTAAGTTCTTAATATGAATTTTGTTGGTTATGAACTATTTGAATGACATGATAAATGTCAAAATAATAAAATTAAAATATTTAACTAAATGAGATACGTTTATTTGCAACAAACAAGTAACATTTTACAAAAATGGTTGAAAGTGGCCACCACCTTGTTCGAGACATTTCTCACTTCTCTTCTTCTGTCATCGATTTCGTTAATTCTTTCAGCAATTCTGATTTGAAGGTCTGCAAGATCAGGCATCTGTACCCGAAAAATTGAGTTCTTTAAAAAAGGCCACAGAAAAAAAAACAGAAAAAAGATCTTGGTGGAAATTCATGTTCGGTGTTTAAACTTATCAACCAATTTT
The DNA here is from genome assembly GCA_935421215.2 of Melolontha melolontha. Lineage (NCBI taxonomy): Eukaryota > Metazoa > Arthropoda > Insecta > Coleoptera > Scarabaeidae > Melolontha > Melolontha melolontha. The sequence goes on along the minus strand of OW285237.1, from coordinate 156,373,771 downwards.
GATAAATTTGCCGTATCATATTAATTGTTTCACCAGCTGTGTGCGCTCTGGCTCCGTCTTGTTGAAAGTAACCCTAATTTATTTCTTCTTCATTAACCTGTTCAATAAATGGCATAATAATTTCTTGTCGATACCTTTCTCCTGTTAAGGTACCGTTAAAGAAAATAGGGTCAATGATTTTCCTTCGACTAGGCGCACACCATTCACCAATTTTCTGTGGATGAAGTGAGGTTTCAATATAAAACTCATGTGGTTTCTCAGTATTCCACATCCTTATATTTTGTGAGTTAACATATCCATTCAGATAAATCCATGATTCATCAGAAAAATAAGTTTTATCAAGAAAGTCATTATCTAAATTATTTAAGAACCACTGACAAAATGTTGTTCCTCTAGGATAGTCAATTTCTTTTATTTCTTGATAACAGGTCATGCGATATGGAAATAAATGTAAATCTTTTTTCAAAATTGTATGACAGGTGCCAATTGATTCACCCACTCGTTGAGATAATACTCGTATGGAAGTTCGTGGTGCATCATTCATAATTTGCGTTACATCGTCAACTAGCTCTTCCGTACGTTTTTTCGGCCGGCCACTGCCTTCTTTCCGTATAACACTCCCTGTTTCTCTGAAAACCTTAGTGCAACTGTGTACCGAAAACTATCAATATCAAAGGCGAAGTTTGGAAACATTTCTAAATTCGTCTAAACATTCTTCAATAAAATAGTGCCATTGTCCGTCAATCTTACGTCCGTTTCGAAAATAAGATTCAACCATGAATGATTTGTGTTGAATAGTTTTAAATAAATTTTAAGTTACAAAGCAATTTAAAAAAAGTTCCAATTAAGTATACATCAGAATAGTCTGTCAAATTGACAACTGATGCAAATGTAAATAGTACAAGTTACGACAAACATTTTTATTGTCATGGACTACTAGAAGTAAAATTTATTTGAACGCACATTACTTTTGAAGTGTCAGTGTCAGCATTTAATCATAACATAAATGACATTAGCTTTACAATTTGGTAAAATTTACGCAGCTATAATAGTGCGTTTACTTTAAATTGCTCACGATAGTACATTTGGAAATGCATAATTATACGAAAAACGAAAACATGTAGCGAATCTTGAAAAAGTACTGGAAAAAAATATGTATATCAAACTTGTTTTGATTTAATAATTTTCTGTTCTGTCTTAATAAAAATTATCTTTTGCAGTATTAATGACAGGAGTAGGTAGATTATAAATTTTCATTTTAGCCAATGCAATAAAATTCATTGTTGTTTGTATAAGAGAGACGGGTATAGTATCTTGTACATTTATGAATTGTATTGTACAAGAGGAGATGGACTATTAATGGATATGAATACGTATTATTATCTGAATTTTTAATAAATTGTTTTACAGTAACTATATCATTCTAAAATTATGAACCAATGAAAATGCAGGATTTTCCGTAGTTGTCATGTATTACAGTGGTTACTGACGTATTATGACGTAAATCGAATATATGAACCATTTTAAAAATTACGATTAGATTACTATGATTCAGACTTCAATAATTTGACAGTTCTGAATTGTCAGATTTCTCAGCTATCGTCATGGCTCGTTTCGGCAATATTTCCACGAAGTTAATTGATAAAATAATCAAAAATAGTAAACCAACCAACACGGTAAAAACGGAAGCATACGTTTTGCGACAGTTTTAAAAATTTTGCGATGAGCAGAATTACCAATTAACTCGAAACACGTAAAATGAAGAACTTTGCCAAATTATTAAAGATTGGGCTGTCAAAATGCGAAAAGCCGATGGCAGTGAATACAAGGAAGGTGTTGTGAAAACTATTTGGAACCATATCTACAGTTAAAGGAGAATCATCATAGCAACAATATCTCAAATTTAAGAAATGCGACAACGGCTGCAACATCCTCCACTCTCTGCTCTTCATCTACAGTGGCACCAATGTCAAATAATATTTATAATAATTGTACGTTCAATATAAACAATAATTAAATTTATATCAAACAAATTCTCTGGCTTCTAATAAGTGGTCGTTTCAGATAAACAAAATAGCAACATACTTGATCAAAGTAAATTATTACATTATAACCGTGCGATATATAGGATTTTCACGATAAGAGTGCACACACGTCATTAACAGAAATTTCGGAATGACTAATACAAAGTCAATAAAATATCTATGAGGAATGGTATATATAAAGATTTAATGTTGCCTTCATATTGCCAGCACTGAAAATGACACTGGCATTGTTGACACATATTCAATAATAAATTGCTTTGACATTTAGGTTATAGCGCGTCTTGAGTTTTGTTTGGTCTTGTTTTTATTATTTTTCACCGTTTTTAAGGTTACATTCAATTATTTTCATAAATAATTATGCTGAAGGCATTTTGCAGTAAGTGCAAATCGCAAGTTGCAACTGCGGTTGCCCATTTCGAAGCGGAACGTGATAAAAGTGGACCATTGCCACCTATAACTGCAGTAAGAGAGGTAAATTTGATCTTTTTCATACAATACACAATATTGCAATAACATTTTTTATAGCAAGTATCAGCAACATTAGGAGTAAGCCTTGAATCCGTTAATAAGATCTCTTCTTCAATCCACTTGCAAGTCCAAAACGAAAGCGTGACAAGAAGTAACCTGTCAATATCGACTATTTTACCGAATGTGCGATTCGAAGTGATGTTTATCATTATGTGTATTATATGTACAGAAACAAAGCTTTATAGCATTAACATGCAATTTTGATATATTTGCAGAACATATTACGTTAAAATCTTTGCGTTCTGTATTACATGAAAGAGATATTTTTATGAGCCGTCAAACATCACTTTGGAAAATACTGCGAAACATTGGCGTCCAGTATATGAAAGATGAGCCCAGAGATGCAATGATAGAGTTACCCCACACTGCACTAAAACGTGTAAACTTGTTATCTGAGTATATGCGTTTAAAGCAACATAGTACTTATCCGTTTGTATTTACCGATGAAACTTGAATCTTTCGAGATGGTAGTATCACCCGTTCTTGGAAAAATGATGATCTAAGAAGTGTTCGTACAACTAAAATTGGTGAAAAAAGGCAGGAAATAAATTCTGCACTCATCTTTATCTTATTTGACATTATTTTTGGACTTATTTTTAGAGGCTGGTATTACTGATGGTTTTATTGATGTGCAAAACTTGTATTTCAATCAGCAACCAGCAGTGGTGATTGTCATGGAGATATAAATCGATCTAACTACCTGCGATGGTTTGAACACCAACTGCTAAGCCATTTAGAAACACCATCAGTTAATATTATAGATACTGCGAGTTATCATACCACTATTGTGAATAAAGCACCTACGGCACGGTTAATTAAGAATGATATTTATTTTGATAATAATTTGTTAAAAATACAGTTACTTGATTTGGTTAATAAGTAAGTACATTGAAGCCAAGTATTCTTTCTAATATTTATAGTTTTTATTTGATTGTAGAAACAAAACTGCACCTATCTATGAAGTTGACCAAAAGGCACGACAATATGGTCACAAAGTTCTTCGCTTACTACCATATCATTGCGCTTTAAGCCTATAGAACATATATGGGGTATCACAAAAATTTATTATACACTTGTTTGAGAAACGCATTGCTCATTAGAAAATTCAAAGTTAATATCGCAAGATGCTTTGAAAACAATTACACCGGAAATTTGGAAAAACACTATAAAACATACTGAAGAAGAGATACAGAAATGGTGGGATAGGGAAGTTGTTATAGATCGTGAAGATCCTGGGGAATTTATTATCTATGTTAATGCAGACAGTGATACGGAAGAAGACAGCATTGCATAAGATTAATAATATCTTTGTAGTCAAGTTTTATCGAATTATATGTATTTTTAACTTAGCTAGCTTAGTTTTATATTTTACTTTTCCCACTTTTTACTTATCACTATATAATGTATATTAATTAAAGAAATATTTTCCATTTTGAATTTCATTTTGTCATGCGAAACAAAAATTTGATTAGATTGATTTGGTATTTATATACAAATAATAGAATAAAGTAAAAATGATTTTTAACTACATTAGCATATTTAAATTAAGGATCATTTAATTTACCTTAAGTAAAATATTAGTTCAATCTTTTAATACTATATATAATGTTTTATTATAATTTTATAAGCCAATTTTGACAATTACATGAGGTAACATAGCCTTCATGTCATGAATCTCGTATAAATTTTACAACATTACGCAAACGTATCGTGAAAAGCCCATAATTACGTACGGGTTTTTGATAGAAGAATCAAATTGTCAGCTTTCATGCCTACTCAATTGTCTGAAATTGACAACTTTCATATAGTGTTGTAGAAAAATATATTCCATCAGAGAGATCAATAACTTAGCTCTAAAACGCACGCCCGCCACGCAGGCGCCCTGGTTTCGATTCCCGGCCGCACTACTTTTTCTTCTTTCTAGTTTTGTGATATATTCTACGTGTATACAAGTCGACACTTGAAAATTCTCGAAACTTGACGTATTGCCTAAAAAAACACCACTTGATCTTTGGTCTCATGGTGTTTTAGCCAATACGTCTCGTATAATGGAGTACTTTCAAGTGTATAGTTGTATAATTAGGTAAAATATTGTAGAAGCAACAATCTGATGTGATTCTAAAAAGTGATCGATTCCCTAACATTAAACAGCTGGCAACATAATTATAAGTTTTGAAAAAATGATTGTATGTCAAAAATAGAAATAAAAGAGGAACCACAATAACAGCTAACCAGGTACAGATGGTGTGTGCGAATATCGAAGACAATAAGGCTCATGCTCGTTTTCTTTTTAGATATCTAGCGGATAAAGTTATCTTTTAGATAATTATAAGAGAAACGCATAAATTGGTTTCTTTACACAAAAAGGTTTAAGTATATCAATACGTTATGCACGTATTATGCATTTGTTACAAATGAAACAGACATGCAATATACATATCTGTAACTGTGTTTTTCGGCATCGTCTCTTTCGTACGTCAGATATCACTTATTAAATAGTGCCACCTTATAGGACAAAATTTGCTATATCTTGTAGGCGATTTCAGCGTAAATGTATATACAGATACAAATCTGTTCTTAAAAAGATTTGTATCATTTGTATTACATTGCTTCACTAGCTCGACTGATGACGCCTATAGATGGCAGAAACACGTGTCTCAAGCAGAAGTAAATGCTGAAAATATGAGGTTTATTGTCCATGTGTACAGTTACAGATATGTATATTGCATGTCTGTTTCATTTGTAACAAATGCGTAATACGTGCATAACGTATTGATATACTTAAACCTTATTGTATATTTACCGCCATCTGGCTCGTGTTAATGGACTACACTTATACGTATTTTTTCGTTTATGTACCAGCATAGCTGGTCAAGCGAAAGGTCGCCTTTTTCGGCAAAGTCTCTTTCGTCCGTCAGATGTCACTTATTAAATAGTGCCACCTTATAGGGCGAAATTTGCTATATCTTGTAGGCGATTTCAGCGTAAATGTATATACAGATACAAATCTGTTCTTAAAAAGATTTGTATCACTTGTATTACATTGCTTCTCTAGCTTGACTGATGACGCCTATAGATGGCAGAAACACGTGTCTTAAGCAGAAGTAAATGCTGAAAATACGAGGTTTATTGTCCATGTGTACAGTTACAGATATGTATATTGCATGTCTGTTTCATTTGTAACAAATGCGAAATACGTGCATAACGTATTGATATACTTAAACCTTTTTGTATATTTACCGCCATCTGGCTCGTGTTAATGGACTACACCGATATACGTATTTTTTCGTTTATGTACCAGCATAGCTGGTCAAACGAAAGGTCGCCTTTTTCGGCATAGTCTCTTTCGTCCGTCAGATGTCACTTATTAAATAGTGCCACCTTATAGGACGAAATTTGCTATATCTTGTAGGCGATATCAGCGTAAATGTATATACAGATACAAATCTGTTCTTAAATAGATTTGTATCATTTGTATTACATTGCTTCACTAGCTTGACTGACGACGCCTATAGATGGCAGAAACACGTGTCTTAAGCAGAAGTAAATTCTGAAAATACGAGGTGTATTGTCCATGTGTACAGTTACAGATATGCATATTGCATGTCTGTTTCATTTGTAATGGTTTCATTACTCCTAGATAAACTTTATCTACAAGATAAATTTGTCTAGGGGTAAAAGTTATTGATATATATTATATAATCCTTCAGATATTTCGTTGAGCGCGCATGTTTATAGGTTATGTTAGGCGACTTTTAGTATTTGTCAATATTTAGGGGTTCTGGTCAAATTATTCCTTCACAATAGACCTACTAATGACAAATATATATAATATTAACGAAATTATATGGTAGAATTGGACGATGTAGAATTTTATTCAAGTTTCCTTTTAAAAAATCGACAACGAGAGGAGCATTTAAAATATTACGAAATCAGTACGGGTTATTCTAATATAATCTTACTGCATAATTTAGCAATAGATCTGTGACTTGAATGAATAAATTATTGACTCAGATTGTATGACACAGACAGCTTGCCATATTGTAAAAAGAATGTCAACAGAAATAGCATTCTCGCACAGAGAATTTATAAAATTTCCAGAAAATGAACGTGAAATTCAATAGAGCCAAAAAGAGTTTTAAGGGATAGCAAATTTTGCAAGAGTTGTGGAATGCATAGATTGTAACCATATTAGAATATAATCTCCAGGTAGGTAAACATGTGTTTTCAATACTTCTATCACCAACATTATTTCTTTTGCTTTTACAGCAGATCAGTTGAAGCTATTTCGTAATAGAATAGTTTTTTTTTTCTGTAAATGTACAGATTGTATGTGACCACAAATTAAAGGTAACGAATATTGTTTCATTGGCCTGGTTTTGTTCATTATGCAACAGATTTCAATAATTATTGAATAAAGATGGTTGGACACAACAACTTCTTAATTTTTCTTGGTAACAGTGCTTACAAATTGCAAATTTATTTACAAACCGGATTTAAGCACACGAATACATGCAAAGGAAAGATATAACTTTTTTCATGTTAGGACTCGAAATACGAAGATTGTTCGGAAACTACGTGGCCTAACATAGATATGGCCCGAATTCGCAGGAATCTACTTTGCCAATCTGTTGAATCATCCTTTAGTAGGTTAAATATGACAGTATAGAGCGACCTGTCAATTAGTTTGTTTTTGACAGTACACAAACGTGAACATCTCGTGTGATTTTGTAATAATGGAAAAAACTGAGTTGAGAGCAGTGATAAAGTACTTTTACTTGAAAGGCTTAACACCAACCGAAATCAAAGCAGAGCTGGATTCAACGCTATTAGAACCCGCTACTTCGTTTTCAATGGTTAAAATTGGGTTGACGAATTTAAGCGTGGTCGTATGAGCATAAATGATGAACTACGTAGTGAAAGTCCAAAAACTGGTATTGTTCCCGATATGATTGAAAAAGTGCACCGTATCGTCTTGCAGACATTATAGGTATCTCAAATAATAACACTGGCCTACAACCATTTGGGTGCTGGAGATTTTAGACCCGATTTTAAGTATGTCTTACATGTATATACTGTACATTACCTACTTTATCGACAATTCGAACAAACAGAGATGCACCAAAAAAAAATGTTTTTTTGTAGGCCTGTGTAATCATATATCCTTTATTTCAACACAAATATTTTTTTTCTCATTACATACATGAAAACAACAAATCAGAGAGTAAAAAGCAAAAAGAACAAAAAACTGCTGAAGCCTTATGGTGTCGTTCAGATAGACGGAAAAGAATTTCCACCGTGTGGTTTTTCACCCTCAGAATCAATAATATAAAAAGTTTGCTTAATTAACACTAATATTCTGCAATTCTATATAATAATAAATATTTTTATTAAAATAAATATATATAAAATATATATGGCTCCATCAGGTCGATGAAAATCTTTTGTTTTTCATCCACCTGATGAAGCCATTGTATGGTGAACCAATATTGTAGTGAATTTACAATAAAATTTTTGAAACTAGAAGTTTAGGACTAATTTCTTATCGTTATTCTATTATTTTTATAAATGTTGGAAGTTTTATGTTAGATAAAATTTCTGGAAGTCATTCATGAAAACTGCTCAATAAAATATTTCACTCATATATCCTTTCACTCGCCAAGCTAATCAACAAAAACTGGAATACTACGAGGGGAGTTTTTTACGTCATCCATCTAGCTATGAAAGAAACAAGTTAGAAAACAAAAAAAAATATATTTTTCAATGTAAGAACCATTAACGCTAACACACTTATTCCAACGTTTCTTTAATAACGCTGTCTTCGAAAAAAAATCTTTTGGTAATTCGGCAAAATACGACCCCATAGCGTTTTCCACGTCGTTATTTGATAAAAATCCTCTCAAGTGTTTCTTGACTTTTGGAAAGAGATAGTAGTCACAGGGGGCGAGGTCGGGACTGTAGGGTGGATGTTGTAATTCCTCGAAGCCGCATGCATTGATTACTGCTTGAACAATTAGTGCCTTATGCACCCTGGAGTTGTCGTGCAGAAGCAGAGTTTTCTGAACAAAATTTATACACTTTTTTTGCGTATAGTCATGGTAAAGTTCTGAACAGCGTCTTTGTAGGCATTTCCCGTTATTGTAGTCCCTTTTCGCATATACTCAATTAAGAGTCCCAGTAAACTGTGGCCATTACTTTTACCGCAAAGAATTGTGTTTTGGCCTTCTTTGGCGGTGGAGAGCCCTTATGAACCCATTGCATGAACTCTTGTTTCGTGCGAGAGTTCCAGTGGTGTATCCAAGTTTCATCCCCAATTGCAATTCTACTGAAGAAGTCTTCATCTTAGGATAAAAGAGTCAAATTCTCTTCGCAAATTTGTCGTCTACAAAATTTCTGTTCAGAACTGAGCAGCCTGGGAATCCATCATGCCGACACTTTGCTCCCAAATCTTCGTGTAAAATTTAAAAATTCTCGTTTCTGATATTTATATTTCTCTAGCAATAACTGAAACGTTTATACGGTGGTCAGTCAACACCTAATCTTCAACTTTATTGATGATTTCTTCAGTTCGTGTTTGGAGAGGTCTTCCATACTTTGGGTCACGATGAATAAAATTTGACTTGTAAATAGGACGGGCTATTTTCTCCATGACATAACTATTATATAACTACATAACTACAACATAATTTTGAAACAATGATGCCATATACGGTTGCATTATCCGTTAGATCTACCGGTTAGATAACTATAAGCTTTGGTGAAGAAATTCGAATATATTTTATCTATCAGATATATTTACCTTGAGGATAGCTATAAGGAAATTCATCGACAAGTGAAGAAAATGGGCACCAGTCAAGTAGACAAGTTGCATATAGTATATCATATCGACAATTAAATTCTTATTTGGAATGACCCTTGATTTTAATATAAGTTACTGATATTGAAAAACATTAGTGATATTTTTGAATTAAAATTTGGACAGCTGTTATATTATGAATTTATTAAAATTTGTATTTTCTAATCGTTCATTTCGAAAGTAACTTTCAACAATTAAAAGTTTTGTGCTGGAAAATGGTAATAATTAATAACTGTTCCACTCATAATTAATAGCTTTACTGAAAATAATATTGGACATATTTGGCATCTAAAATTTGGTAATTGTATGTAATAATCTTTCGAAGCGGTCATAATTCACTACTTTACACCGAAAATGTACATTTGATGAGAGATAGATTTCCTTATGTATTTTCTTCCGCTGAATTCGAAAATCAAGGTTAAATTTTTTTTTATGGAACAGTTTTTGAGATATTTTAATTTTTTCATTTTTTTGACCTTTTTTCACTTGACAAATCATATCTCGAGCTAGAAATGCCCGATTGGGTCGTTCTTGGTACCCAAATGCAAGGTATTGAGATGACGAACAAATATGTATAATCGGATCTTTGATTGGTAAAGCGGTTCAAAATATATCGATGAAAATAGGGCACATTTTCAAAAAAATATATTTTACAGTGATTCTGTGCCGACAGAAAAGTACAAACCGTTAAAAAACGTCTGATTTCTGTTCATGTACGTAAAGATGATACTTTTACGTAAGAACTAAGACCAACCAGAAGAAAATCGACCGAAAAATGACAAAGTTATAAGCAATTGGGTGAATAAATCCAAATCCCATATTTTCCGAATATTTTATTTTTTTCGACAATTTATGAGTTCGGTTGCTCACACGCAAATATATTGAATTTATTATTTGTTATTTTTATGTATTTTGACTTTCTTATTACTATTATAATAATAATTATTATTCGTACCAATAAACAGCTGACTCTTGATATATCTTGATATTTATATGTCTTTGGTATAGGAACATGATTTTATATCGATAGCCTGTTGGTATATTGGCAACGTATATTAGTTCTCACGTTGACGCTAGAGTTCTTAGATTTTATTCCAAACAATACAACACATCATATTTAGGAACCTTAGAACCCTGACATTTTATTTTGACATCTTCTATAAAACGTAGTGTCGGTTGTTTGTATATTATAGGAACTCACAAATTTGATTGAAATTATATTTCATTGTGTTCACCAAAATGCCTAAAAGAAAACGAGAATTTAAGTGCGTAAACAATCCAAATAATTTCTGTTACGTGTGTGGCAATTTTGGCCCCCAACCAAATAGACGTAGATTCACCGATTCATTACAACATAATTATCTGCAATATTTTGGAATAGCACCTGCAACTTTTCATGAGCAATGGACACCAAATAATGTTTGTTTATCGTGCCATATAACTCTTGCCGCGTGGGCTTCTGGTTCATCACAGTAAGATTAAATTTATATATACAATTGAATTAATAATAAAGTGAATTTTTATTCTAAATTAGACGATACATGAAATTCGGTGTACCGATGATATGGAGAGAGCCGCTCTGCCATTTGGTTGATTGTTACTTTTGCATGAGCAAATCCACTGGTTTTGGAAAGAGTGCCAAATGGGTTTATGTGAATTTCCTCATCCTAAGTGCCCCGATTCAACGATTGAATTTTTCGAATCATCACTACAGACAGACACAAGCAGTGATAATGAATTTCAACAGGAGTCGCAATTGCAACATTTTACGCAGCCTGAACTGAATGATTTGGTGAGAGATCTCGAGCTGTCAAAGGAAAAAGCGGAGTTACTTGCATCTCGCCTGAAGCAAAGGAACTGTTTGGCTCCGGGAGTAAATGGAACATTTTACAGAAACCGTGATAAACCTTACGCACAACATTTTAAGAAGGAAAACGACATATGCTTCTGCAACGATATTCCTGCATTGTTTGAGCAACTCGGAGAGCCTTTTGATCCAAATGAGTGGCGCTTGTTCATTGACGGTAGTAAGGAGAGTTTGAAAGCAGTCCGACTGCATATTGGAAATGAAAAACCTTCTATCCCCATCGCTCATGCCATCAACACTAAAGAATCATACGCCACAATGGCCAGTTTGCTAAAATACAAATAATACAATATGAGCATCACAACTGGAAAATATGTTCCGATCTCAAAGTCGTCGGCATGTTGTGTGGAATGCAGGGTGGATATACAAAATATTGCTGCTTTCTTTGCCTGTGGGATAGTCGTGCTCATGAACATCATTATAGAAGAAAAGACCAGAAAGGGCGAACGTCACAGTGGGCAAAGACAATATTAAATACGTGCCTCTTGTCAAAAAAGAAAATATAATCCTTCCAGCGTTGCACATTAAACTTCGCCTCATTAAAAATTTTGTGAAGGCCTTAGACAAGGAAGGCCAAGTATTTTCCTATTTGAAAACCCTTTTCCCGCAGCTTTCTTTAGCAAAAATCAAGGAAGGCGTCTTCGATGGTCCACACATAAAGAAATTGGTAAAAAGCACAGATTTTCCAAAATATTTAACACCCGTTGAAAACGAGGCCTGGAATTCATTTCAGCGGGTTGTTACCAATTTTCTTGGGAACAATAAAAGCCCTAACTACGAGGGAATTATTACCGATTTGCTGAAGAACTACAACAAGATGGGTACGGAATGCCATTATTTAATTTCATTCCTGGTTGTTTTCTATTGTATTGTTTTTACCATTTTATTTATTTCTTACAGGTGTAAATATGTCTCTAAAAATCCATTTCTTGCAATCGCATTTGAATTTCTTTCCGGACAATCTTGGTGACGTAAGTGACGAACACGGCGAGAGATTTCACCAACAAATTTAGACCATTGAACGGCGCTATCAAGGATTTTGGGATGACGCAATGTTGGGAGACTATGTATGGTTTCTCACTAGAGAAACGGATCCCAAAAGCAACCGAAGACAAAGCAAGAGCCACAACTATTTCTAACACACAAATATGTCAAGAATGTATTGCAAGCGTTTAAACCCAATAAATTGTCGAAAAAAATAAAATATTCGGAAAATATGGGATTTGGATTTATTCACTCAATTGCTTATAACTTTGTCATTTTTCGGTCGATTTTCTTCTGGTTAGTCTTAGTTCTTACGTAAAAGTATCATCTTTACGTACATGAACAGAAACCAGACGTTTTTTTAACGATTTGTACTTTTCTGTCGGCACAGAATCACTGTAAAATATGATTTTTTTGAAAATGGGCTCTATTTTCATCGATATATTTTGAACCGCTTTACCAATCAAAATTCCGATTATACATATTTGTTCGTTATCTCAATACCTTGCATTTGGGTACCAAGAACGACCCAATCGCACATTTCTAGCTCGAGATATGATTTGTCAAGTGAAAAAAGGTCGAAAAAATGAAAAAATTACAATATCTCAAAAACTGTTCCATAAAAAAAAATTTAACCTTGATTTTCGAATTCAGCGGAAGAAAATACATAAGGAAATCTATCTCTCATCAAATGTACATGAAAAAAATTTTATTTTGTAAACTATTGTAACAGAAAGGTATATCGTGACCGTTATATACATACTGGTTACTAAAATATGCTTTCAAACAAATAATAGAAATATTGGTTGGACACGTTTCACTGAATTTAGTAAACGTACCTTTATATTAAATATATACATTATTGTTTATATATCTTGATTTGCATTAAATTATTCATTTACTTTTGATGTATTTAACTAATGAATAAATATTTGGTTACTTACATAAAATTATATATTTTATAGGACATCGGTTTCCCACACATGTATATATTAGGAATTTATGAACATAACGTACCAGTTTCAAAATCATTCAAGGTCTAACAATGACAATGTAGAAACAAATAAGGCAAGGCGTGTATTTTCTTAATATAGGGTAATAATACCTGAGACAGGTAAATATTTTTTTTATTTAATTCATATAAGAACAGATTTTAATTGTAGACTTGTTGAATTAATTACCCAGGTGAATTTTAATTAATTTCGTTTTTTAAACGACATCAACAAGTTAGTTGCGGAGGTTCCATATACCTTAATTTATTCAGAAAAAGTATTGTAAGCATTAAGCGAACATTTGTGACAATTTTTATTAAATATTTACAATAGAAATAAAACTAGTGGTAAAATCTTCGCTTTTTAATACGTAATCGTAAAACGACAATCGTTTCGCCAGCACAGTGGCCTCATAATAGAAATAAAAAACAAGATTCCGCTTTTGCTAATCATTCATTAGAAGAAAATTACACTTTCAATAAGGATTTTCAAATTCCACATTTAGAAAATAAAGGCAATAAATTAAATTTACTGGAAAGTTTATAAACTAATAAATTAAAACATCACAAATTTTACCTAATGATCGATTAGATTTAAATAACTCCCCTTTGTTAAATTTATTCATTTCAAAACTGTTTATACGATAACAGAAATGTACAATTATGTACTTTATTAAAACAAATTTTATGCGTAAACATGTTTAGTACCCTAACAGTTGCCGACAGGGCCGACCAGATGGGCCACATTTTCTCACTAACAACAATTTTTGTGTAAATTCCTAGAGTTGTTAAAAAAACGTTGTAAAATAATACTAACATTGATTTTATTTTTTTAATTTAATTTGTAACGTGCTATTTAGCTATATATACCTGATGAAACCACTGTAATGGCGGAACAATTGTCGTTTTACGATTACGTATTAAAGAAGATTTTAGCCATTAGTTTTATTGCTATTTTAAATTATGCAATTACACAATATTTACATATTATGTCGTAGAAATATAGTATATTTTAAAAAACACATTCCATCATAGATTTTTGTAAATAATGAAGTTAATATTTTGTTATACCTTCGGTGGTATGTATGATAGCTTATAGACGTCTAGTCATACCAGAAATCGAATTTTCTATTATTTCTAGTGGTATTTTCTTCCATTTTCCAATTCAAATTCCCTCCAACTGCTGTTTGGTTCCGATATGAGATGACGAACATTGAATGCGAAACATTGACGCAGAATATAGAGCAATGCATGAGAGTGTTATCGTAGCGAAAGTGATAATCTTGTGGTAGGTTTTCACACACTTTATAGGAAAAATATTTAAATAAACATGTCTGCCCATTATCTGTCTGATTATTTAAGTTCTCAGTCTCCGTTGCTAATATACAACGCACTTCCTTATGGTAATCTTGTGGTAGGTTTTCACACATTTTATAGGACAAATATTTTAATAAACATGTCTGGCTCATGGCCAGAAAACTTAAATAATCAGACATATAATGACATATAATAGACATATAATTTTCAATCCCCGCTGCTAACATACAACGTACTAAGGTCTCCGTCTTTAAAAGAGCCTTGCATATTTTCAGGAAGACACCTTCTCTCTCCACACTAATTTTCTCGCATCACTGTCCCGCATGTTAAATTTTCTGTCGTCGAATAAATGTACTATCGTGAGCAAAAAAAAGTGGTACAGTAGTGAAGTTATAAGTAAAGTCAATTTTTAAACATTTTAGTATTGTGACGTTGCTAAGGTACTCAAAATCGTAGTAACGTGCAAAAGTCATTTTTGACACTTACACCTATCTGTATATCAACGTAACGGGTGTTCAGAAACATTCGAAGTCAAAGTAGGCCTTGAAAATATGAAGTCATGTCTGAGATGGATTCATACATTTACTTAATACAATTTTATAGGTTATCAAATTAGTATATTAATACTTAAGTAAAGATATACGATTTTTTGTTCAGACCCCACTTGACTTCGAATGTTTCTGAACACCCGTTATATGTTATTTGACACTTACTGGCTTCATAATTCCTAGGACGCAAAGCTATTAACAGTGTAGATTTGTGATAGTTGCACCAAAATATGTCATTCTATTTTAAGTTATCGTAAACTTAAATCAAGTTTTTTATTGAGGATACATGCAATATATTTTACTCACGATCGGTTAGTAAACCGAACATTTCTAAACCTTCAAACCGGTTAGAAAATGCGCTATTACATATTGAGGTAGGTAATAGTACTTTATCTACTATCATTGTGTAATGTCAAACTTTACGGCATATCGTCATATGTCGTAATGAGATACTTTACCACACTAATGTGGCAATGAGTTACTTTACAGCACTAGTGCGGTAAAACGGTAAGTGCTTGGAAATTATTGAAAGGAATAAAAATTAATTCAGGAAAATTGTTTATTTCAAACTTTACTTATTATAAATATTAATAACAAATTTCTTACAATTAGATACGTTTATTTCAGCAGAAGAAGAAGTGAATTATTGCTTTCAACGGAATTGTCACTATTATAAATACTATTGGTTTTTCCTCAAAAAATTTAACAGGATATAATCTTTTTTCTTTGTAAAGAGGTTTGTACATAACCCTCCGCAACGCTACTCGACTTCCACCCTCCATGTCTCATTAGGGTTTGTATGTAGGCACCAGCATCTGCGAGTAGCGAGGCGGAGGACCTCCGAAAGCAGTGGCCCGTAAATTGTTCAGAATTTGATAATCATAGAAATATCGCAATTTCTTTTGGTATGCGCCCAAAAGTATTAATACCTATTGGTTGGGAAGCAAATTTTCCATTTTTATAAAATATGAAAAACCGATTATGCTTTACAGTAGGTGGACGAAGGCGAAAATATTTTCGAAAACAATCAAGCCAGTCAAAATCAGTTTAATAATAGCAAATAATAGCAAATTAATAATAACAAATTCTCTTAAAATATTGGTTTTAGTATTTGGTATTCAAATTTTAGTAAATGTTGTAAATTTATATTAACTATTTTTTTGTTACTGCACCAATCTTAAAATTTCTTATATTCTTTTTCATATTTATCTCGAGATTTAGCAGGAATTAAAGTTTAATTGCAGAATTTGCAGCCATTTCAATATCAAATGTATTTTTCTAATCAGAACTCATAATTGTTAACAACGTTAATTTCTAAATAATTATTTATTTGACACTGACAACATCGTTAAAGGCAGGACGCGATGTGTGGTTAAATATAGTCGCAGCTTACTATCTATGTAGCATTCGTTAATTTAGTACGAATATTTTTGAACTTCTTTTAAAAAAATAATAAAACTTAATGATAGTTTTGTACAATATTCATATTGTAAATTCATATTACGACCCTCGATGTTCTGTCAAACTCAGCTGACGCCTCGTTTGACAACATTAACATCTTGTGTCGTAATAAGAATATTTACAGTACTTACATCCTAAATAACAATTACTCACGATCGGTTGGTAAACTGAACAATTCCAACCTTTAAACCGGTTAGAAAATGCGCTATTACATACCGAGGTAGGTAATAGCACTTTACCGGCTAGCTTATGTAACTTTTCCGGCTAGGTAATGTCATTTGAGTATTTATGAAACGTCAGTGTCATTTAAATAAGTGAATCAAATTACGTATAATAAAACTATTCACAAATCTTTATTAAGTAAATAACACGACAACGTTTTAGTACAAAATTAATTCGCTTTTGGAATTAATATTAATTGGTACATTAGAATTTCCATGGCTGTTTACTGTTAGAGAAAGACCACGTTTAAAATCGTGGGATAATAATTAGTAATTTAGTAATTTGTTATAACGAGTGATCATTAAAATTTTCGCTCAAGTAAGCCATGTACACAAAAAGTATGTCCTAACTTAAGTTATTAGAGGAGATCTGTCATTATAATTTCAAACGTCCTGAATGTCATGATTGTTAAAAAATAATTTGAAATGCTGACTTTTATATTAAATATATTTATAATTTTTATACAAAGTAATAGAATATTATGAAAAATGTGTAAAATGTTGACCATTCTCCACCAAGCATAATCGCACTCTATTTCGTAGAGCATTGAAAACATTTATCAGTATTTGCGGTGAGTTATTGATGTGTTCACATTTTTCTATGATTTTATGTCTTAACTCTTGTAGATTATTAATTGGTGTTTCATAAATAATATTCTTTATATATGGCCACACAAAAAAATCCATGACTGTTAAATCACACGATCGTGGTGGATATGGAATCGCTGTATTTCTACTTATTATTCTATCGCCATAAAATAGTTGCAAAAACTGAATATTTTCAAGTGTAACGTGAGATGTAGCCCCATCCTGTTGAAAATATCCGACCTGGAGTTCATCATTAGTCAATTGATTAGTAAAAACACTGAGAATTTCGTTACGATATTTCTCCGATGTTATCGTGCCCTCAAAGAATATTGGTCCTATTAATCGGTGACGACTCATACCTACCCATACGCCTATTTTTTTCTGGATGTAGAGGAACTTCTCTGTTGAAATGAGGATTTTCACTGGATCACATACGCATATTTTGCGAATTAACATAACCTTTCAAATAAAACCAAGCTTCATCGGTGAAAAAAGTATGATTTAAAATATTGTCTGTCATTGTTTGAATAAACCATTGGCAAAATTGTGTTCTTTTTTCATAATCCGTAGGTAATAGATTTTGTACAGAAGTTAATTTATATGGATACATGTGCAAGTTCTTTTTTAAAATTTTTGGACATGTTCCATACGAAAGCCCTACTTGTTGCGAAACTCTGCGAATAGATGTTTGTGGAGATTCGTTAATAATTTGTCTGACATTTTCAATTACGCCGCGACGTCTCTTGAGAGGAGGACCGCTTCCTTTTTTCCTTAAAATACTGCCTGTTTGACGAAAAAGATTTACACAATGCATTAGCGTATCACGGAAAGTTTTATAGCTAGGAACAGTATTTGGATATCTCTCTTCAAACTCCGCAAGGCAATTTTCTATTGAATGCTGCCAAATACCATTAATTTTTTGAGATGTCAGGAAGTAACATTCTACCATAAACGCTTTATGCATATCATTAAAGGCCATTACTTTTTCTTTTGATGAAACTGTAAAATATATATTTGACACTGACAGATGTTTGAAATAACATCTTAATGACTAAAGCTACGACATAATTTTTATATACACGGCCATCTACCAGTGAAAATTTTAATGATCGCTCGTTATATATGTCACTATTAATTGTTACGTTACCTAACAACAGTACCTATCAAAAGCATTTTTCAAAATGCCATGAAATTTAATACTATTATATTTTTGAAATTTAGTGATTTAATAGTTTATACAATAATTAATTACTAACCGATCGTGAGTAAAATAATGTAATATCTCGACGGTAACGAATCACTATCCGCCTCGGTATGTAAATATACTATTATTTTAGTTCCTTCAATTTTCCATAGTCTTCCCGGCCACGTCTTTACTAGCATGATTCTCCGTATCACTAAATCGTTTAAATATTATAATTTCAATAATGTAGTAAAAGTACCAGAAAACGCTAACATATGTTTACGAAGTAATGTCAATTATAACACCGGGGAATAGTAGCTACTGTGTGCAGAATTTATTGTGTGCAACTTAATTACCAGGTGCTACCCAGAAATTCCCGGAACTTGTATGTGGCGTGCGAAAGGATGATAGTACAGCTATATAGCGCTAGATAATGTGTTATTCTGCAATACTACAATGTCTGATGTGAAAAAGCAAAGAACGTGCATCAAAGTATGCAGTAAGCGTTTGGTGTGGATGCTTTAGGCCAGAGGCAAACTTATGAGTGGTACAACCGTTTTGAAAATGAATGTGTGTCGGTCGTACATCGACGAGAAAAAAAGTGTGCGATGCTATTCTGCAAGACCGAGGAACAATTGCGATGTTCTTGGGCGACTAAGGGAAAACATTCGACGCAAGTGGCCTGCCAAGTGGCGCAACAATTCGTGGAACCTACACCACGACAATGCACCAACCCATACGTCACTTGATGTACGTAGCAGTACCACCCCAGCCTTCCTGCTCTCTAAATCTTGCCGCTTGTGACTTCTTCCTGTTTCCGAAGTTAAAACTGAAACAATTGAGGAGCTCCAGAGCGAATCGCAGGCAGCGTTGAACATGGTAAAATTGAGCAGTGGCGTTATATCCTTGCGTACGCCACTGCCCAATTTCGGATTATCTTCGGATGCTCTTCTGGTCTGGGGACTAGACGTTAGTCGAAGACTTCCACCACTGCTTCCACTTATGGTCAAGTCGCTGGGATTGATGCATTCATACGGAAGGAGAGTACTTTGAAGGGATGGTAGTGAATAAGTTTAAGAACCCTTAATTGGGTTTTTTTACATTCCGGGAATTTCTAGGTAGCGCCTCTTATCTTTCTTACTTAATATTTTCATCACAAAACAGATGTCGTTGATATGCATTTTTCAAAACATTTGTTGATTATATTTTATAATTCGAAATATTAATTATTATTTCACAATATCTATAGGAGAAGATCTATTTATGCAGATTTATGCAACTAACTGCATGTGTCAACAAATGTAATATCATTAAAGTAGTATTTGATTTTATTATTACCGCGTACGCCGTCTATATTTACTCGATGTCATATTTATTAAAAGTCATGGGCAAAATGTTACTTGAAGTTTCCTAAATAAATACGA
The DNA here is from genome assembly GCA_935421215.2 of Melolontha melolontha. Taxonomy (NCBI): domain Eukaryota; kingdom Metazoa; phylum Arthropoda; class Insecta; order Coleoptera; family Scarabaeidae; genus Melolontha; species Melolontha melolontha. Next base: position 156,353,758 of record OW285237.1, on the reverse strand, counting down.
TAAAGAATCTGCGCGAATAATGGTAGTATATAGACGCCGAATTGTTTATATTTCTAATCTATTTAAAAAAAAAAGATCTATGTTTGTAATTTAAATAGAATTTTAAAGTTAAGTTAAGGTTAAAATTACAAAAAGTTGCAACAGAAAATGATTTGCCCAAATTTTTCTGTTTCTACCCTCACTATATTGACGTCACTATTATAGCATTGGCTGCATATGTTGTACGTATGTACAACGTAATTTTCAGGTTAACAAAATCGATAATCGATATCCATAATCCAAACAAATTCAATTTTATGTTCATAAATAACAATTATTTATATTAATTATATATACTTTATCTTAAATTTTGTTAATATAAATAGTTAAGTAACTACGTTTCTCAAATAATTCAGTAATTGACAGCGACATCTAGTATCTAGTACCAAGTAAATCAAATTCGTATTCAATTTGAAAATAATTTAATATCCCTAAGAAATATGTATATGCAGTATGCTAACTAATTATTTAAAGTTTTTTTATTATACTAAAAATGATTTTTTTACACAATATTTAAATGTTTGTCGTCAGTATATGATTAAAAGAACCTAATTTTTTCAATAATTATTCCCTGAATCCTGAATAAAGACCCGAGATATAAATTTAAATTTAAATTAAGAACGTCAAATGATACGAAACACAACTAGTCGAAAAACGCATCCATTAACGTTAGAAGCCAAAAAACACATTTTAAATTTAATTTATGGCTATGCAAAAGTTGTTAAATCTGCTGCTATGTTGTATTTTTTCTTAACGTTCGCAAAATTTGATTAATGATAATGAAGATATCATAATTAGACGATAATTTCATCCCTATCCAGTTAAATTTTTAAGTTCGCGAATAAGAATAAGTCAAACAAAGCCAAATCAGGAGAATAGGAGATAGTCGATTTGTGAGACGAAGCATTTGCTTTGGTCAATGTCGGCTGACTCCTCTTAAAGAGCCAGCGATAATAACAATTATTTGATTAATTAATAAACACGACCGACAAGTGTGATTATAATTAGAATTAGATTTATTAAAAATTAAACGTCGTTACCTGGTTCGCAATACTCGTGCTGCTAGACGCCATCTATCATATAAATCGTAAAGTTTGAAACTTTTGACGGTATACGTACATAGAACGTTTTGTTAAACGGACCCTGTTTCTGTTGTTTACAATGGCTTGAAAATTTCATTTGAGTCAAAAAATGAAATTAACTTTTGTACGATTTACTACGATGACTCGATGAAAATGGTTTTTGGAAAAAAAAGGACATGCCACTAGAGAAGTGTAGAGCGGTCAATTCTGAACGATATACAATTATATGCTTGCCAGAAGCCTTTAGCGAAATAAGAAAAAAAAAACAGGGACGCAGGATCACTCTCCATCGTGACAATGCAAGCTCTCACATATAGGCACAAATATCTCAATACTTGACTGGTCAAAATATCGAATCGATGGGTTATTCATCTTGCAGCCCTGATTTTATACTCAACGATTTCTTTTTCTTTCCATATGCGAAGAATAAACTACGTGGTCAACGAATTTCAACGCCAGAAGAAATGGTTAATGCGTTCAACATGCATGTTTTGGAGATGCCTCAATCGGAATGGAAATGTGAAAATTGGTTCAGGCGTATACAAAAGCGCATCGATCGTCACGGAGACTATTAAAAAAAAATATCAACCATTTTCCATGATAAATATTCTTTTTTTTTTGTTATTTCGGATGAATAAATAGCAACCGTCGTATTGGATCATTAGATCATTGGAGCTCTTCCAGGAGTAAGCACTAGGTAATCTTAGCTCCCCAGTTAGAGCAAAATTATGATAAAAATATTTAATGTAGACCTTAGAATATATATGCAATACAATATGATAACATAGTAAATATAAATAGTGCACTATTAGAGTCATAGTTGTTACTTACAATTATATCTTTAGATGCACGTCTATATCTAACCACAACTTAATATTAGCGGCGACTGAATTATTCTTGTGTGGTTTTCAAAAGTAATTCTAACCAAAACCGATAACAAGAAATGACTAAGTAATTTATCTCTTACGTAACATAATATTACTACCAATTTTGAAACTATATTGGGCAATTACAAAACCAGTTTCGTTTTGATATTAAGTAAATTCATGTTTTGTGATATATGTAATAACTGTCCTTTAACTGTCCTTTTTTATGCGATTTTACGTCACAAAAGACGTCATAAAATAATTTCCAAGGTATCTAAAATATTTTTATTAATGACCATTTTAACAATTCCTATGTTCCTACATGCGCTTAACGAAGGATATCAAAAATTATTTAATACGACAGCGTCGTTTTTACGACAGTCTAATTACTACTCTCGAATATATAAATCAAAACGAATACATATGTCAAGTGAATAGCCGATATATGTATTCGTTAAATGTGTTACAAAATAAACCTGTCCTTGAATCAGTTTATGGAAATATTTGATCCTGTGGTTTGGTTTAAATTATTTAATTTAATTTTATAGTTTATATATTACATAAATCTCATTTACTAGCGTTGCGACATTAATATCCCGTACAACATCTGTTATCTAATAAAAATTTATGTAATCTATTTTAAATCGTCAATTGAATTCTTTGCATTTAGAGTTTAAAAAGTCAGACTATTTCTCACTGTAGAGATCTTGTCTTCTGTATACGTTGTTTCATTAGAGACAGTAAATATTTCAGAAAACGATAAAATGGAGTATTTTAAGTAAAAAGGTAATATAAAGTTAAATTAAATTAATTTAAAATTAAATTAAGTAAAGGTACTATAAGTATGTGTCTAATTTTTTTATTGCAAAGGCTGCTCCAACGGCTGGTTTCTTTTTGGATCATGTGATATTGGTACTACTAACCCACTCAAAATACTGACCAATTTCTAGTGTCGAACTTTCGCGGCACGGAAACAATCGATTTGTTTAATCAATATTGGAAAATACAGAAAACTTATTGCCATAGTCAGGGGGGGGGGTATCCAAAACAGTGCGAATTCTGAAAAAAAAATTGTCAGAATAAAATGCATCCACCGCAACTAGTCGCACTAGTCTGAAAAGACTTCTGTCTGAAGACCTTCGCTCATTTACTTACAAAGTTCTTTCAGCCAATGAAGCGAAGTGACCACACGCTTCGTTATCTTTTCTCGGCTCGTTTTATAGAGCAGTTGGAAATTGAAGTCAATTTTACTAAAAAAATCTTTTCGAACGAGGAGCATTTTGTTCTCTGGAGCTATACGAGGGTGGGTCAATAAGTCCGTGAAAATTGAGATAAGGAACAGTAAATTAAGCAAAAAAAGTTTTATTTTCAAACATATTCTCCTTTCAGCTCGATACACTTCACCCAACGTTTCTCCAATTTTTTGATGCCCTCCAAATCATACGAATTCTCGAGGCCCTCAAAATAGGCATTTCCTTCATCGATAACCTCTTCATTCGACCCAAATCTCTTACCGCCGAGCCATTTCTTCGTATTTGTAAACAGGAAATAGTCGCAGGGTGCTAAATCTGGAGCATAAGCCGGATAAAGGAGCAATTCTTAACCTAATTGCATTGTCCTGGTAGAAGATAACTTTTTTCCTCGCCAAATGCGGTCGTTCTTGCTTTAAATCGGCGTCGAATCAATCCAACAGCTCTGCATGATGATTGTTTTACCCTTTTCAAGGTAATCTATGTGAATGACCATCACACGCATCCCAAAAAACTGTCGCCATGACCTTGTTGGCCAACAAACTCACCTAAGCTTTCTTTGGCTTAGATTCACCACGAGAAGTCTACTGTCTCAACTGTTCGTTGGTCTCTGGTGTGTTGTAATGAAACCGTGTTTCGTCCATGGTTACTAAACGGCACAAAAACTCACTCTAATTGCGTAAATGAACATCGCCAAACACTCCTTTGGAGTTGTCAAACGATTGCGTTTACAGTAGATACATCATAGCAAAGAAAACTCCAGTGAAATTTTTTGGCTTAAACATCGATAATAAGCTTATTTGGAGTACCCATATAGCACAACTATCACAGAAGCTAACAGGTGCAGTATATAGCGTATACGGATGAAGAGCATTGCAATTGATTACGTGGCCAAAATGAACTATTGTACAAATATTTAGTGTCGCAACATATGGTATATTATTGTTGCAGATTCGAGCAATACGAGGTTTGTGTTAGCTGAAACATATACAAACGCGTACAAACGCATTTACTGAAGAAAAACTACTAACTCTTTCTGGAGAGTATACATTAACTCTAGCGAAACAGGTTCACAAGAATACATGATAACTTAGTGGAAAAACACATTCGAATTCCACGCGAAATAGAAACCTTAACAAGTGTAGCCTACCATTATCTTCAGGCAACACAAAAGTATCCGGATTATTGAGGACCCAGAATGTACTGTTCTCTTTCCGCTGAATCTGGTAAAGTAAAACACAACTTATTTACTAAAAACATTTATTTATAATTTTTCAACATATTCTCCTCCACAGTCAATGCATTTTTCCATACGCGAAAATCAAACTTGAAACATTTTCTCCAGTCTTCTGGTCGTAATTTGTTTATTTCATTTTTTAAAGGCATCAACCGCTTCTTCGGTCGATGTAAAACGTAAACCCCGTAATTTATCCTTTACGCGCGGAAATAAGAAGAAGTCATTAGGCGCTAGGTCTGAACTATACGGTGAATGACCAATTATTTTTGTTTTGGGCATTCAAATACTCAGTGCGGCAGTGTGTGGGCCCGAGCGTTATCTTGATCCAAGATGATTCTTCCTATTGGACGTTTTTCGCGAACATTTTGGAGAACCTCAGGCAAATAAACTGTAGTGTACCATTCTGAATTAACAGTGCGTCTATCCTCCAGTCCTACAATGGAAATATGCCCAGTAATTCCAAAAAAATGTGGCGACCATCTTCTTGTTTTTTCACGAACAACTTTTGTTGGAGCCAACTCATTCTCAAAGACCCAAACTGACGATTGTTTCTGTTTTTCGGGATCATAGCAATATGTCCTTGTTTCATCATCTGATGTTGTACACCAAATGAGACGATCCACAGTCAAAGTGATCTAGTATAGATCTGCATCATCTCACACGGTCTTCTTTTTGAATTGAAGTCAAGTTGTGGGGAAACCACCGAGAACAAAGCTTCAAATGTTTGTGTATATTAATGTTAATTGCTTTCACACCAATCTTTAAAGTTGCTTAAATGCTTCTGATAGTAGTATGCCGGTCCTTCTCAATGTTCCGAATAAGACTACTATTTTTTGCTGTTACTGCCGTTTTTTGGCTTAGGAGCTCGAAAACTGTCATTTAAGGAATGTCGACCGCGTTGAATTCATTGTACCACCGCTTTACGGTAGCGAAGGAACACGATTTGTCACCAAACACTCTGATTGATTTCCTCAATACATTCTTTACGGCTTAAGCTACTCTTGGAAAAAAAATCGCAGCTCCATAATGTCCCTTGTTCAATTCCATAACTTACTGGCGAAAGGTTTACTTTAAACTTATGTAACTTACAAACAATCCAGTATCTTTGACAACTGTCACTATAACTAAACTTGTAAACAACTAGATTGAAATTGTAAAACAAAATTTGTCGCAAAATATCATCGCCTACTAGGTAGGCTCAGCGGAAAGAGAGCAGCCCTCGTATCAACAGGCTATCGAAAGAACTTAAAATAATGCCCCATTAGCAGATTTGGCCGGGAATTAAGAATAATACTTGTTAATGGTGTGTTACTTGTTTATGTTATGTTTGTTTATAATTGTTTGTTTGTTATATACATATAGAGAAAACGCGTTATATCCAATTGTACGTCATACTAGATCCATGACAACACGTACTATATACCTTGCCGGCAAGATGTTAATTAGAAGATTATAAGATGTTAAGTATAAAAAGGTCAATAATAAATCAATTAATTACTTTGACTGTCTACAGAAACCTTTCATTATATCCAAATGACGCAACGAGATAAGAAACACAATGTAGTTCTAAAAGGAACTGTTTTTAAACAATCAAAATAAACGGAAAAAATGTAACCAAAACTAGGCTTATTTGACAGATATGCTATCTTTCAACACCGTAAGTAACTATTACCCTGTTAAAAATATATACAAGAATCATTTAGTATTGCAACGGAAATTGTGTAGGTACTTATTTGCCATGAATGTTTATATTGTCATCAATTCATAACATTTTGTATTCAAATTAATGAAACAAAAGCCTTTAAATATATTTTGACAAATTAACTTTTTTAGTTTCTCTAATACAGTTATGACAACATGTAATCGTACAATTGGACTTAACGCGTTCCTTCTATACGTACATCTATTTTATGTTTTACATTTATATTAAATCTTGATTTTGTTGCAATTATTCTTGTGCGCAATAAATTTGTTTTTCCATTGACAATATTTAATAATTGCTGGTGAGCAATTAATTATAATTTGCTTTTCAAGGTTAAATTTTATTATTTATGGTTATATCATAGCACATGTACAAAAATATAAAACCTTTATACATCAATGTTATCACTATAATTTACATTTAACAATAATATGCATTTTAACAGGTAAACAAATTTATACTAAAACTTAAAATTATGTTTGAAGTTTATTTCAGTGAAACGGTTTGAAATTTCAAGGGTGTTATGAGTTGGTAATGACAGAAATAAAGATTAGGTTTAAGTTTATTTCATTAAAAAAAGCAAATAGCATATTTCTAATAGATTTGGAAATAAAAAAAATCTATCCGCTTTCTACTGAAGATGGCAACTTAGATGTCGAAATGTGTATATAGTGGAATAAGTTAGTGTGTACCTAAGTATTTCTTTACCTTTTTCAGATATAGGTATTTTGAATTTTGGTTTCGCTTCTTTAATGAAATATAGTTACAGTGACAGACAAATGTATGGAACCATGTAAATATCCATTAAATTAAAAAAAGACATTGTAATACAATTTTAGACACGGGAATTTGGGATGTGGCATTTAAAAGTATCATTAAATAATTGTTGATTGTCAATAATGGTTGAATTACATTACAAAACTGTAAGAAGATACAACATGAATGGCGTATTTGCAATTTACAAAGAATTTCTCGTTCAAACTCTGTTATAAATGACATTATAACGCAAGATATTGCCACATGTGTAGAGGAAAATTCCCATTCATCTGCAAACGAACTGGCGCAAAGGCATGATATTAATCATCGTTAATCATCGTAGGAAGGATTCTTAATGAGGCAACCTTTTGTTTGAATGGTACTATTCGTAGACATAACCGTCGGTATTGAGCACAAGGCAATAGAAGCATACGCAACACCCTAGAAAACTTAACATTTGGGCTGGTATTTGTAGAAACATAATAATAGGGCCTTTTTTTAGAAGAACCTCTAAATGGTCAAAGATATTTAAAACTTTTAAATAAACAGATAATTTCTGCATTGGAGGATAATGGCCAACTTCCACAAAACATCTGGCTTCAGCAGGGTGCAGGATGGCACCCCGCTCATTATCCAGCGAGAGGGTGCCCGATCAGATCGAGATCTATTACATCAAGCTTTTGCCTACAGATGGATTGGAAGGAGAGGCAATATTGAATGGTCTGTGCCATTAGTTACATCTTCTAGGGCTATCTAAAACAGAAAATGTATCCTACCTTTATCTTTACTTTGTTTGTTTGACCAGCTTACTTTCATTTCCTTACCAATTAATAAATAAAAAATACTTTAGACCCCATTTTTTTAACACAGTGTATATTTAAAAAATACTTCATTATGGCTATCATCCCTAATTTTCGTGTCTTAAACTTTATTACAATATCTTTTTTAATTTTACAGATATTTACAGTCCCACACATTTGGCCGTCACTGTATAAATCCACTTATTAATACTGATGCTGTAGCAAAACGAAATACAATTTTCGAAGTAGTTATTTAGCTCCTCTGACAACGCAAGATACCCGTGAAATTATAAATCGCTCAATGATATGTACATAATATTGCAGACTACATGTCTGTAAATAGAGTTGCATAACTACTACCTTGCAACTTATATACGAGGCGGTATTGATATATTCTTAGCCTACTATTGAAACAATTTAAAGTTGGAAGAATATTGTATTATTCAACATAGTCTCCTCTTAAATTAATACACTTAATACAGCGATCCTGCAACGCTTTTAACCCTTCTAAAAAAGATTCTACCCTTTCCTAGAAGGGTTTTTAGAGTCTGGGGAATAGGATGGGTGTTGAAAGTAATTCGGACGTTAGATCCCCGAATTATATTCATGGTGATGGGCGACTTGTGTGTAGGAGCATTGCTCTGCAAAAACAACACACCTTTCGCTAACATGCCACGTCTAGTTTCCTTAATTTTCTCTCTCGAGGTGGTTAATAATTTAGAATAAAAATCTCCGGTGAAGGCCCAACCCTTTTTTAGGTAATCAATCATAATTATTCCATGGATATCCTAAAAAATTGAAGCAAGAACTTTTACAACGGATTTTTGAACTCGAAACTTCTTAGGCCTTGGAGAACCATGATGCTTCTACTAATATTTTTTTCATATCTAAATCGACATGAACTATATGATGGACGTGTTCATATGAAATCATTAGTACCTCAGCTATATGTTTCAGCCCAATTCGACGGTCTGCTATTATCAGGTCATGTACTGCGTCAACATTTTCGAGGATGGACACCGAAATCAGTTTTCCTGGTCGCTTATTATCTTCAACGGAAAGTTTTCCTCATTTGAATGATGCGATTCAATTTTTGACAGTCGCATATGATGAGCATTGATCTCCAAATATGTTAAACATATCCTCGTAAATTTCCTTACCATTTAACTTCTTCAAATACAAGTATTGAATGATGCCTCGATACTCCAATTGATCGATTTTCACATTTGCATTCGACATGCTTTCTATCAAAATTTACTGCACAGGAATACTTCAACTTCTTGGCGTAAGATTTTACAGTGACATTTGTAAAGTATCATTATTTGTTGCCATCATAACAAGATTTTATTTTGTTCAAGGAAAATGGCCGACGCTAACTTGATATCAATAAGTTGTTCCAAATTAAAATACAGGTTTGTTTCGAGGTATTAAAAAAAAGGAATATATCTAAATCTTTGCTATTAAATTATAAAAATATAAAGCTTTTAAATGATTTTGAAATTAACATGATTAAAATTTGCTTTTATAATGTTTTTTGATAAAATAGCAAACTGCATGTCCGGGATAAAAAACTGTCTAGCATAAAGGAAATTTTTTGAAAAACTATATTAAATTAATACAGGTATACTATAAGGTATGTTCTTGACAAAGATATTAAGCATATATTAAGAGAGTTGATGCAAAATACTGCAGAAACGTGCCGAGAAATATTGAAAATAATGAAACCAACACATGCTGCTGACGTGATGTGAAGTGACAGTGAAGTGTATTTGTGCATTCACTGATCGAATTTTGATATTGTGTCCCGCATATTTTGTTTTCTTGTAATGTGACTGGTTCTAATCAGTCCTTTAAGATCTGTATTTTACCGTAGCTTATATTTATCAGAGGTGAAAAATTCCAAATCGCTCGAAAAATCACTTGATCAATAAGCTAAACACGAGAGATAAGATGAATTAATTGAGAATAAGAAAATCTAGTAGACTGTGAGAAACAATCATACAGTGTTTATTTAGAGCAACTCTCTATCTGTCATTTGACGTTTTGCTGTTGAAGTTACGTTCGTTATAACTAAGATACCTATTTTTTAAAAGTAAAAGAAAATGGAATTAACCAGAGAGCACTTATCATATATCATACATATCGTATCATAATTTATTATAATTTTAAAAGAGGTTCAAGCGCTTCTGAGTACAAAGAGAGTTTAGATTCAGTTTTTAGTGAACAAGCACCTTTCTTGGCTGCAATTTACCGATGGTATAAGGGTTCATCATCAAAAAGGAGCAGGGCGTGTTCCTACGGTTGTTACCGACAAAAACATTGTTGCTGTTAAAAAAATAACTGAGGAGGACAATAAAGCTACATATGCGGTGATCCTCAGCTGTTAAAACAATCATACACGATCACCTGCATTAAAAAAAGTGGTAAGTTGTTTTGTGCCGCATCACCTTTCTGATTTCCAAAACGCAGAGCGTGTAAGAATTTGCCATGAAACTTTAAATTTCTTAAATAATGGCGGTCATCAAATTTTTCCTAAAACAGTGGCAGGTGACTTATATTCCCTTTTTCGACACTCCTACGCGCCAAGAGAGTCGTGTATGGATTCACGAGAATGAAGAAACTCCTACAATTACTAAGAAGTAGCGGGCTATGAAAAAGGTTATGTATGCGGTATTCTTCAGAAGAACGGACTTAGTAAATGCAATTAAGGGTCTACTTTAGTGCCCGAAAAATTACCATTTCAGAAATATGCAACCCACATTACAGCTCACTACAGCGGACAGGTACCAAGACGCCCTGCTGAGATGGTCGAAGGATTATGTAAATTAGCAAACAAATTTGATTATTGACACATCAGCTACTTGGGATTTATTTATGACTTGTTTTAAGCAGATAGATGATCTGTGTATTTCCGCCTAAAATTTTTTGAATCGTAGATAAAGAATAGATGTATTATTATAACAAATGTAACTTAATAGGTTTTAATATAAAATAAGTAGGGTAGTAAAGCTACACAATTTTACCCATACATACCTAATTGAAATAATAATATAATAATATAATAATAATAATAATAATATATTTATTTGTTCATAATTATACAAGTGTATAGAACTCGCATTACCTGGCTTTCTAATCCTTCTTAGTCATTAAAAGTTAATCACCTGGTTACTTGGAAAAATGTATATAATTCGATAAAGATATGACCATATGATAAACAACTTTCTGCTCCCACCTATCTTAAAAAATAAGGGGTGGGAATGTCAAAAAAAAAATTATAAATATGATGAATACTTGAACATAAGGTCAATTGGTTTTTACCATCTTGTGCTTTGCATGTGATTATAAGTGAATTTGCTGTGCTTTTGTTAGTTCTTGTCAATTGTGCTTGTATTTTCGGAGCGATTTTTCTATTTTGGAAAATTTTGCTGTGCGTTAGCATTATATTCGGACTATTTTCATTAGCTATTCGTATGCGAAAGATTGCATACGTATATTAGTGTTGGTGACTGTTGTAATTTTGAAATATAATTAACAATGGGACTTCACTCCCAAAAAAGTTTGACAACCGCTGCAAAACGGAAAAGTAGAAAACAGTCGATGAAACAAATTCGGATAAAAAATCGAATAGTGTCTCAACGTGATAATATTGTAGATAATCAAATTGTTTTCACTGAGACAAATTCGGCACGCGACGACAGTTTTGATTCGGATATATCAGATGAGGTTTTTATTGAAACAGAAAATTTAAACAATATTGCAAATTTTACTCTTGCTGGACGTAGGATTGTTGATATAAATCATCTGTTTACTGTTCTAAAAGGAATACGACATGATATGTTTGGCTGTACTTTTCAAAATGTAGAAATAATAGCGGAAAAACATTTTGGTTTTAAAAGTGTTTTTACTTATAAATGCAACATGTGTGGAATAACCGATACATTCAGTACTGAAAATGAATATAAAAAATGTGGAGTAAATGAAGCAGCGGTGTGTGGAACTGTTGCAATAGGGGCGGGTCATTCACAATTAACAGAATTTTCCGCAGCTTTAGACATTCCTCAAATGTCTTCAGCAACGTATGCGCGCATAGAAAAAAAAGTGCTAAAAAATACAGAGGAGTTAGCATTAAAAGAAATGCAAGCTGCAGGAAAGGAAGAACGTAAGTTGGCAATTGAAGCAGGAGAAATTGATAGCGACGGAATACCTTTTATAACTGTAACAGTGGATGGAGCTTGGTCAAAACGAAGTTACAAGTCTAATTATAACGCTCTCTCGGGCGTTGGGTGCGTAATTGGGACCAGAACTAAAAAAGTTTTGTACGTAGGAGTAAAAAATAAAATGTGCAAATTTTGTAAAAATAACGATAAAAAAAATGTTCCGTCTCATAAATGTTTTCAAAACTGGAGCAGTTCTTCAACTTCTATGGAAGCAGCTATTATTCTAGATGGGTTTAGAATGTCAATAGAAATGCATAATTTGCGATATAAAACTATTATTGGTGATGGGGATAGTAGTGTATATAAAAAAATTCAAACAGCAAAACCTTACGGACCAACATATTTTATTGAAAAAATTGAGTGTCGAAATCATGTGTTGCGAAATTTCTGTACGAAAATACGAGAAATTTCAAAAACTCCTCGATCAGATATGTGTATACGAAATTTTTTACGGCAGAATATTCTTAAATTTAGAACAGCTGTAGTTAGTGCCATAAAGTACCGCAAAAATGAAAATGTTTCTTTTCAACAAAAAATTGAAAACTTAAAAAATGATATTCTCAATGGACCTGCCCACATATTTGGAGAACATAGTAACTGTGCAGCTATTTTTGTAGTAAAGATGGTAACAATGGTAACAATTCAAATACTATTGATTACAAACATTTCAAAAGCAGTGCTCTATATGATATATTTTTTCAGTCTTTGAATAGAGTAGCCAATTTATCCTCCAGTTTACTTTATGACGTAGACAATAACGTCGTAGAATCCTTCAATTCTGTTGTGAATAAATTCGTGGGAGGAAAAAGAATAAATTTTTCGCTGGGAGGCTCGTACCAAGGGAGATGTTTTGCGGCAGCCATAAATTATAATAATAAAGAGACATTTGTATATACATTTGTTAAGAAAACTAATGGGGATAATTTTAACTGTGTATATTTGGAAAAATTCAAAAATCTTAAACTAAATCAAGCAATAAAAAAGAAAAGCAAAAAAAATAAAATTCGAATTCAAAGTGCTGATTCGGATTACGGAGCGTGCAAAATCGTGGTACCTGACATGCCTATTCCGGAATACGAAAGCAAGAGAAAACAATTTCTTGATGAATTGTCATTATCTGATTGTCATAATATTCAAATTAGGACCGTGAATCAGAGACATAACAACGATTGGGAAAAAGAGAGACAGATAAGATTAACGGCAAGTAACTTTGGCAAGATTTGTAAAATGAGAGAAAAAACAGACACGGCTAGTACAATAAAACATATGCTGTATACTAATAGATTCAATAATAAAAAACTACCAAATTCTCTACAGTATGGCATAGATAATGAAGAAAGGGCCAAGCAAAAATTTATGGAAATTACAAATTTGAAAGTTGAGGCATGCGGTTTGTTCATTGACGAGAAGAAAAAATTTTTAGGCGCCACTCCTGACGGATTAATTGGATTCGATTCTATTGTCGAAATAAAATGTCCTTATTCAGCGCGTGATAAATTAATACATGAAGCCATTAACGAAAAATTAATTAATTATTGCACCTTAGATGCAAATGATGGTAACAAAATTTTGCTAAAACCTTTTGATAATTATATGTATCAAGTGCAGGGACAACTCCACATCACCAAAAGAGAGAAATGTTATTTCGTAGTTTATACTAAACACGATTTGAAATATATAGTAATAGAACGAAATGATGATTTCTGGAGTCATCATATGATTCAACATCTGGAAAAATTTTATATGAATGCAATGCTTCCAGAAATAATTGACGCGAGGTATCATAGAGATCAATCTATAAGAAGTATTATGAAAAAAGATCTCTAATTTTTTTTATTCTATTTTTTTTTAAATACAAACTATTTACTTATGTAAATGCAGTAATTTATTAGCTGCAAATTAGTTTGTTCACATATAAATGACTAGACCCTCTCAACATGACGTCTTGGTAGCTACTCTATTTTACCGTGTGCTGTAATGTGGGCTGCATATTTTCAGGGACGTTGAGTATCGGATGCCTGTTTTTTACTTTTATTTTTATTGATAACTAAACAACTTTTACATCTAGACAAAAACGGGCTGTATAGCTACCTAGATATTATAAATACCTACAACACAAACATTTCATAACTCCATTAGCTGGCCTGGTTATCTCTAAATTTGTCCGGATAGATTTTCTGTTTTTTATCGATAAAAGTCAAACCGTACAAAAATTTTGAAAAAAACGTAAATACCTACCTAGTTTTTATTGATACATGGTCATACATACATCGAGCGGTCTTTCAACTTTTAATTTGAAGCCAAAAAAAGGCCGGAAAAATACACTCATTTCAGTGTGGGATTGCCGGGTATAGCGTAGAGCCTTAAGCTAGGTGGACAAAAGACAGTTACAGCTAAGTGGTTCACTGAAAAATGTTTGCCTGAAGTGTTGAGTAGAGTGCCAAGCAAGGGAATTATGCTTCACCATGATAATACGACAGTTTTAAATCTCCAGTTTTTGTCTGGAAAAAATATAATAGTAATAGAACACCCACCGTGCTCACCTGATTTAGTAATATGTGACTTTCGGTTATTTTTGGCCTTAAACGCAATTTGCGGGGTAGAAGATTTTCGTCTGAAGAAGAGACTGATACCGCAGTTCATCTTTATTTTGAAGGTATTCCGAAAGAAGATTGGTTCGGAGCTTCTAAAGAGTGGAAAGAAAGAATGGTCAAGTGTATCATTGCTGAAGGGAATTACTTTGAGTATATTTAAAATAAAATCCTAGAAAATATTAATGGTGTTTTTTATTCTTAATAATTTAAGCTTGTCACTCGTATAAATAATAATTATAAAAGCTGTTATTTTGAAAACACTTTAATTGCTTGACTTAAGTTTATATATATATATATATATATATATATATATATATATATATATATTTGGATATTTTGGATGTTTCGAGAATTAAAATATATATTCGGATTATTTAGAAGAAAAATTGATTTTTCTTTATCGAGAATGTCAGACTAATGTTAGATTTTAAGCACCTAAATGTTAACAAACGCACTTTGATTCAAATTATTGCTTCAGATACTTCTTCTTCTTCTTCTTCATCTTCTCTGTTTGGGGTGGACGCCACCACGTCCAGGCACTTGATAACACTGCTCCTTGTACTGTCTCCAATATATTTCAAGTTCTTTTTTACTACTACGAATTAGGTTGGCTGAAAACTTCCCGTCCAGCCCCCTTAGATATACTTAGAGATACTTCTCAGTACCCGTTTTTTCTACTTCATTTATAGAACAAATAATGGATCGTACCGAAATTTGAATTTATAATTGATATACGGTTTGTTTTGCTACAAAAAACTTTACCCAGTTAATCCAACGGAGCTCACGCCCTTTATGCTCTCCATGGACTAATATTTCACGAGGTCCGCGAAATATGAACTAGTTTTAAACATTACCTGGTCGTTTGAGCCGAATCTGATTTCAGTGCATCCCCAAAAACAATTTCCATTAACCTCCTAGCCGATAGAGCTGTCCATGACTTCTTCAGATGAATTAATTTCAACTTATTGTTTAAAATCCTAGTGTTGTTTTGTCTCAAATGCAGCAGTGTGGAACAGGTTTTATTAATAGTTATGAAGCAGCAGCAAAAATTCAGAATGATTACTTTGGAAAAGCAACAAATACTGTTTTGGTATGTTCAGTCTTAGATATATATCTTATAGATATTTTTTGATTACTTGCTAGCAATAGTGTTACCTTATCTGGCTGTGAGATTTCTTATGTACAAATTATCATGTAAAATGTATCTTATCGATTGTATGAGATTTCTTCTTCTTCTAATTTTGGGTTTGACACCAGCACGTTCAGGCACTTGAACACAGTACTCTTTGTACTATCCCCAAATAGATCTCTCAGTTCCACTCTAGTCTTGTGTCGTCGATAAAAGTCACTATCCTCCTCAGGGGAAGTTTGAGTACCCTCACAGGATCCAATAGATTTCTTCCGAAATGCTTCTGTCTGCATATTACATGAAGGCTAGTTTCCTTCTGTTTTCACATCTTCTACACCAGGGCTCGCTAACCAAACCTGTGCTGTACAGATACTTCCTTAAAGGACAATGGTTATTAAGCTGGTATTGTCTGAGATCTTTACAATATTTGCCAGATTCCGCTACTTAACACGATGACCATTCAGTACCATCACATTGAAAAATTTTTCAATTATATCATCTACTGCACACGACTTTGATGCTAACCATCTTGAATCGATATACGACCACGATTCAATTATGCTGCCAACTCTTTTGGTATTAAGAAGAAGCTTCACTGCCAAAAGTTAAATTTCATCGATCGGTTTCTACTACATTCTTTTGTTAAACATTTGGAAGCGACGTACTTAGTTACTCTTCGATATTTATTTTTTTAAATTTTAATAAATATTATTTACTTTGAAAAATTGTTGAATGTACATTCATGAATGATAGTGGCAGATTGTATGGTAACAAATTGTGGTTTTAGAAAATAAGTCTAGTTAATGCTTTAACGCTATCTATGTGTCAGGCTGAAGACATTCAACGCTGTTACCGATACTTGCATATTAAATACTTCCATATTCAATACGGGGGTAGCGTATTGAATATACAAGTATTTAATATTCATTGCTTACTGTTAGTTTGCCGTTTAGTTACATTAAGTGACAAATCATAATGTTATAACTAGAGTCATTCAGTTAATCGCACATCTGTTTTTTGTCATTGAATTCTGACGCTATCGCTCTAATTTTATAGTAAAATTCCTTTCTTCATGGACGTAGATAGAAGCGTGAGAAGTTTTTATAATTTAAATTTAATTTTTTATTTAAATTTTATTTATTAGTTTATATTTTGTAAGATGAATAAAGTACAGTCAGTAAGTTTCCTTTTTTCATTATTTTAACTGCTAATTACAAACTTCGTAATGTTTCAAATAGATCCTGTTTAATATCGTTTCATTGAATCTACTTCTCCCAATTATTTTGACGTAAGTGTCCAGTGAATTCCGTTAAGTTTCAATAACTTACGAATACATTTTTAGTTTTCATTTATTTAGATCTAGAACATTGTTTAAGTTAATTTTTCAGATATGATATAGAACAAGGTCGAGAATGGCATCGTGAAACAATAGCGAGTTGAATTAAGGGTCAAACTGATTGTATGTCCATTGACAGTGATTCTGAAGTTTATTGCAAGGAATGTAAAATATGTTAAAAAATTCCAAGAAATCGCACGTAAAACGTCACTTAGCATCGCAAACACATACAGAGAAATTACGCCTGTTGGAATCTGACAATTTTAACGAAGAACTCTGTGAAACTTTAACAGCGGCAAATATTCCATTAAATAAACTTAATAATCACAATTTCAAAACATTTCTCCAAAAATATACAGGTCGAAATGTTTCCGATGAATGCACCTTACGCAAATATTATGTTCCTAAGTGCTACACGAAAGCAGTAGAACGTATTCGAAGCCATCTTTCAAGTCAATACCTATGGATAAGTGCCAACGCTGTGTGGTAAATGTTGCAGCTGGTGTACTACATCCAACTATTCCATATAACGCATATGTAATAGCAACAAAATATATAAATATAGTTGATGCGGAAACAGAAGCTAAAACAATAAAAAACGAGAATATGCACCAAATGCTTCATTCGAACGACAGGTACAAAGAAAAAATACCTTTATTTGTCAGTGACAGTGCTGCATATATGTTAAAAACTGGCAAAGGATAGGAAACAAATCTAATATGCTGTACATTACTTGTGTAGCACATGCTCTCCACAGAATCTGTGCATATATCCGACACCCTTCTGAAAGTTGATAGACTTGTATCCGCTTTTAAAATAAATTTCAGAAAAACACCATTGAGAGTAGCTCTTTACAGGGAAAAACTTCCATCTTTGGTACTGCCTCCCTCTTCAGTAATAACTAGCTGGGGAACATGGTTGGAAGTTACTAGTTTTTATGCAGAGAATTTCGATAGTTTACAAAATTTCGTAACATGTTTAAATGACGACGCTCGAAGTATTTCAGTGCAGGGAACTAATACAAATTTCAAATTAAAAAAATCAGTTGTACTTTCTTCAGGAGCACTTTGGAAATTTGTCAAAATTAATCACTTATTTAGAAAATCAAAATCTCAAACTAAATGATGGATTAACCACATTAGATGTGGCCATTAATAATTTGAAAAATATTCCAAGTGACTTCGGATGTGGCCTTCGACAAAAGTTAGACGTAGTTTTTAATAGAAATCTAGATTTAATAACATTGCGGCAATTGTGTATGGGGACAATGCCTCAAAATCTAATTGCTAAATATGCTGAAATAAAATAATATTTTCAGTATGCACCTATAATCAGTTGCGATGTAGAAAGGGACGTTTTCTATTCAAAAGGATGCATTCCATTCAAAGAGAAATTTTACAGAAGAGAACCTTGAGAAAGTATTGTTAGTTAATATTAATACTCACTTACTCAACTTGAACTACAAAATTAACAAATAAAAATGTATTTCGCATTTTATAGATTACCACCCGTTTGTTGTCCAATTTCCATATAAATAAAATTAAAAACTCTCTAAAAATACAGATTTTCAATAGTACGCCCGTGGGCTATGAGACATCGGCCTCTCGTGGCCAGACCCTAGTTATAACAAAATTTGAATTGTTTGCAGTAATTAGGTTTTATTAATTTTTTGTATTAGCTAGCACTTTGTTTGTCACTTAAGAAAGATTTTAACCAACACTTTTGTTTTAAGATTGGACACAAATTTTTAGAA
Organism: Melolontha melolontha; assembly: GCA_935421215.2. Lineage (NCBI taxonomy): Eukaryota > Metazoa > Arthropoda > Insecta > Coleoptera > Scarabaeidae > Melolontha > Melolontha melolontha. The sequence continues at coordinate 156,334,994 of OW285237.1, read as the reverse complement.
ATTTTTGAACTAGTCACACTTGCACATAATAACATTGACAAGTTATGTAATCGACTAAACATTATAAACCTACCTACTAGATCTATGTAGGTTTATAATCTGTATTAGTAGTAACGGGTGTTCATTTGAAAAGTCAATCTAGTAGCATGTGATTTACTGAGAACATTTTGAAATATGTCGTAAATTAAAATTTACTGCTTAACCTACGAAGTCGTGTATTTTGACAGTTTCATACATACAAATAAATAACAAATGTGATTGCCATTATCAAATGTCATTTGGATTTACGTTTACGGAACAACAAACACATACTAATATATATGCGTCTTATTCTATCAAAATTTCAAAGTAACCTAGATTGACTTTTCAAATGAACACACGTTATAATTTAAGTAAAATAATAAAATTCTAAAATAAAACAGATAAGTAACAATTTGTTCCTTACAATGTGTGGGTTTACACTTATTACCATGTCAAAAAAGGTGTAGGCACGAGAGACTAACCGTTGAAAAGTGTTGATTATGCACTTTGAAAACAATATTCGTCCTAACACATCGCGAAAATTGAAAGTTCAAACGCAACTGTGAGACACTGACAGAATCACACCTACAAGCACAGTACACCACATTGAATAACAAATAAATGTAAATCAGGTCATCGTTTTAATAACCTATTTTTATATGTTTCTAATTAAAGCTCATTTTCCTTTATTATTATTCAGAAATAAATAGACAACGATGTTAATTACATTTATATAGGTATACGAGCTTAACTCTAAATAGTTTTCTTCACTATTCGAAAAAAATTGATCGAGAGTTTAACTGATGTAAAACGTACCATAAATAAGTGGATTGAGTAGACACGGAAAAGATCTTTGAGGACGGCTTAAAAAATAATTTATCGTTGGGATAATTAAATTGATTACGTTAAAAGAAAAACTACATTGTAATATTGATGAAAACTTTGGAACATGCCTCGTATATTTCACGTCAGAATGTGGGAAATATATAAAATTAAATGTAATTATAAACAATTATATCACGAATCATTGTGTAGCTACTCGTGTCGGGATATTTAAAGTGCGTTTAAAGGCTAAATAATAGAGTAATACTTCATTGGAAACTTTCTAAAATTGCGTAAAAATAAATAACTTTCTTCAAAACGAACACTCTGTAAAGGTTTTTTCAAATCTGGGATCAGATTAAAATCACTCGGTGCGAGATCCGACGAATAAAGTGGATGCGGAAGCAATGCCCATCGTAAATCTTTCAAAACATCCTTCGTTTTTCTTGGGGTGTGCGGTCTTGCATTATCCTGTTGCAATAACGGACGCTTATGCAATTTTCCAGGCCGTTTTCTGATAAGTGCCTGTCGCAGTGGTCCGGATAATAAATTCGAATAATATTCTACGTTAATTGTAGTACCTTTAGCCAGATAATTCATTAAAATAATCCTTTCGCAATCCCAGAATACAGTAAGAATTACATTTTCAACAGACGAAACTGCACGCGCCTTAAGTAGAGAACCTTCTTCGGATTTACGCCATTCTTTGGATTAACTTTTAGTCTCAAAATTGAAATAAGGAATCCACGTGTCGTCAGTGGTTATTATTCGTTGCCAAAATTCATTAGCGAAACGGGCTAATAGCTCTTGAAGTTGACGACAATTGCCAGACCTATTGAGTTTCTGTTCCGCGCCCAACAGTCTTGGCACTTAGCGGACTCGCTTACTCTCAAACAATCATCTAATATCTCTGAACTTGTCCTGTACCATTCCTAGGCGTACACTAATTTGAGAAATAGTCAATCATCTGTCCTCTTTTAATAGGTTCTCCACGTCAGTAACGTTTCTTTCATTTACCGACGTGCTCAGGCGATCACTGCGTGGATCGTCTTCTAATGATGTCCTACCACTTTTAAAACGAACGATCTACTTTTAGATTCGTGCAGACTCGCCAAACACTCCTTGCAGACGTTTAATCATTTCTGAAGTTTTCACACTCTCTTTACACAAAAATTATTGCTCTCTTAAGATTTAGCCGCGTCTTGCATGGTTACACAAACAGTGCTACGAAAATGCGTTTATATCAGTCGAACACCTGAATCAGACTGAACGATATTGCACTGAAGAGCTGCATAAACATATCAAGATTTGGAATTTACTGCAAGTGAGAATTAATGAATATTAAATCACATTCTTACATGTAAATGTCGACTTATATGATGCGTTCGTAACTACAATCCGACAAACTAAGTTTGTACCAGTATGCAGAACACACCCTTTCGCGACAACGAACTTCCTGGTAATTAGGTTAATTAAGAATTAAGAAATACTGAAAAAACAAGTCAATCAACGGGAGGAAACGTACAGACGGCGTTTCGTTCTGATTGGAACTTTTCAATGAACGGTGTTCCTCGAAGACGGACATTGCTTTTTCATTTCTATACTTTCTGTATATATAGTTAACATTTGGAATTTAGTGCAAGTGAGAATTAATGAATATTAAATCACATTCTTACATGTAAATGTCGACTTATATGATGCGTTCGTGATTTAATATTCATTAATTCTCACTTGCAGTAAATTCCAAATGTTAACTATATATACAGAAAGTATAGAAATGAAAAAGCAATGTCCGTCTTCGAGGAATACCGTGCATTGAAAAGTTTCAATCAGAACGAAACGCCGTCTGTACGTTTCCTCCCGTTGATTGACTTGTTTTTTCAGTATTTCTTAATTCTTAATTAACCTAATTACCAGGAAGTTCGTTGTCGCGAAGGGGTGTGTTCTGCATACTGGTACAAACTTAGTTTGTCGGATTGTAGTTACGAACGCATTATATAAGTCGACATTTACATGTAAGAATGTGATTTAATATTCATTAATTCTCACTTGCAGTAAATTTCAAATGTTAACTATATATACAGAAAGTATAGAAATGAAAAAGCAATATCCGTCTTCGAGGAATACCGTGCATTGAAAAGTTCCAATCAAAACGAAACGCCGTCTGTACGTTTCCTCCCGTTGATTGACTTGTTTTTTCAGTATTTCTTAATTCTTAATTAACCGAATTACCAGGAAGTTCGTTGTCGCGAAAGGGTGTGTTCTGCATACTGGTACAAACTTAGTTTGTCGGATTGTAGTTACGAACGCATCATATAAGTCGACATTTACATGTAAGAATGTGATTTAATATTCATTAATTCTCACTTGCAGTAAATTCCAAATGTTAACTATATATACAGAAAGTATAGAAATGAAAAAGCAATGTCCGTCTTCGAGGAATACCGTGCATTGAAAAGTTCCAATCAGAACGAAACGCCGTCTGTACGTTTCCTCCCGTTGATTGACTTGTTTTTTCAGTATTTCTTAATTCATATCAAGATTTGTCAATTACTAATAGCATTGCTTATAAGTTCTGCGTAATTTAATTAGAGCACAATTCCCAGAACTTCGGAAACATCCCTCGTACATACATGAATAATTCAGAAAGCAAAGACAGTTCGATTTTGACAGATTAACATTCATTCGGTTTTAAACGCACTGTAACTTATATTAATTTATTATATTGGCTCCTAAGGTTTAATATTTTCTAGTCGTTCCTCGTTTAATTCATTATAATCTAGAAGATAAAGGCGGTTTCCGGGTAATTTCTATTAGATTACTTCCTACCATATGCTTTAACTTGTGCAATAGGTTCGTAAACATTTTATATTGTTAATATGATAATTCTTTTATTATTCAAAAGCATATCTTGCTCTAATTGCAGTACACTATCAAGTTTTTGAATGTTTGAAAAACCGATCAAAATATTTAATTAAATCTAAGAAAATAACGTGAAAAGTTTAACAACGGAGTAGGTATTAAATGTAGATGACGAAGGCTACTTGCCACAAAGGCTTAAAATGCAGAGGCATGTACCCAACGTCATTCGTTCCTATTTACGAAAGCTTCGTCGGTAATATACACATACAAAATTATCGATACAAAAATGTTTTGCGCCATGGTGCCCAATGATCATGGAGGTGATTTTCTCGATTTAATTTATATTGGTATCCGGGCAATTTGTTTCATGAGAAAGTAAGTGTCAGTTATTCTAAAGATGTCATACCAACTGTTCCAAAAAATTGCCAAAATACAAACACAATGCTAAGTCAATTCATAGAAGCAACTTTCCGGAATACTGTTTAAATATTAATCAGTATTACAATATACCTGAAAAACTACAAATAAGAATTCCACTCTTATTTTTTATAACAAAGCTTCCCGTAACTCTGAATACAGACTTTACTGAGCTCTTTTGCAAAAAAATATTTACAATATATGGCCTCTAGATATCTCGGATTTCTTAGTGAGTGATGTACTCGAAAAAGTACAAACACAGTTCCTAAATCGGCAACATAATTTTACCTTTCATGACGAAGCTATCTCGGCTCGCTTAGTGAGCGATTTTATATTGGTTAAACGAAATGCAATGAATAATCACAAACAGATTTTAGTGGAATAAAATAATATGTTTTAAAATATATTAACTTGGATATTGACATACCGGGGTAATTTGGCGGGGAAGTGACTTCTCAAAAGTTGGTAAGACTTTCGCCATGATAGGTACATTGCTGACTTCAGTCAAGTTTGCTTATTGCTGAGAAAACGCCAACTGGTGTTACCATTTCAAATGACTGGTATAGATAAGTTCAAAGGAAATCAAAAAGAAGTCTCTTGTCGATTTTCCTGTCACCGTAGATGAAACCTGGATACATGACTACGCTATGAAGACAAAATTTTGTTCCATTATGACAACACACAGTCTCATTCATCCGCTATGACAACCGTCAAATTTGTAAAATTATAATTCGAATTGCTGTTTATTCACTATATTCACCAGATCCGGGCAATTTTTCTTGTTACCAAACTTGAACTGGAACAAACTAGGAATAGATTCGGAACGAATGACGAAGTGATTTTATGGGAATTATGTTGAAAAATAAAATATGTTTTATGGTAAAATTGGTATTTCATTGAAAAATCATGCATTATCTGACCTTTTTACGTCAAACGGTCTTTATTTTCTAGACTATCCTCGTATTTGATCTATAAATCATTAAATTTACATATAAAGGAATTTACGTCACCTCTTCAATATTTATAACAATATTGTTCTCTTCAAGCCTGTTACTACGTCAATAGTAAAAAAGTGGCAAATAGTGTTTTAAATAATTATTTTTTATCAGAGAAAACTAACAGCTTTTATTATTATTTAATTTCACAAATAAGTTTCATTGTAACGGTACGTGTTCAAAGTTTTGAATACTAAACTAATCTTATGAACATATTCATAATATTAGTTTAGTATAGATGACTTCAAAAAGACTCGTAATCCTTCCTTCTTTGTCTTCAATTTCCTCTTTGTTCTAAAAAAATATGTTGCTATATGTTTTTTACAAATCATACATTAATTTTATTAAAATATTCTAATTTCCAGTAAAGTGTTCTTTACAAAAACCTAGTACAGAACAGCAGTATACAGGTCTACTCGTATATACAGATACTACTGACACGTTCTTTTTATTAACACAGTTAGACACTTCAAACATTTGCATTTCATCAGAATTTCACAGAAACTGCAAGTCAATAAAATTAATTAAATTACCAACGTTTTCCCATTGAAAATGGAATATCGATCAGTATTACACTATACTTGAAAACCCAAATATTTTACTCTTTAAAAATCGGACGCATAACCTTACTTTTCATGACAACTCTTCCCGTCACACTAAATACAGACTTTACTGGCCTCTTTGAAAAATTATTTACCTTATCTAGCCAAATACTGTTTAAAAATCGGAAACATAACTTTACTTTTCAAGACGAAGCTTTCCGGAATACTGAATACAGGCTTTAGTGGACTGTTTTTGGAACAATGATTTACATTAACTGGTCTTTAGATATATAGGTTCTGGGTATTGTTGATATTTCAATTAGTTATTGGAATGATTAATCTTTATAGTAATTTAATGAAGTTTTCCAAAATTAAATAATTTAGAGTCATTTGACGAATAACAGACAAGGTAGTAGCTCATATAATTCCAAATACACTAGGAAAATGTCATGAAATGGTAGCACTGTATATCAGGTGGTTTTAGGCAGAAAGGTTCACGATTATCAAATTTTTACACAGAAAGTTCTACACAATCAGATTTATGAAAAAAAAATACATCTTCTATTCATTGATTTTAAGCAGACCTACGACTCCACTAGCAGATGGAAGCTTATGTAATAATAAGCAGATTGGAAGTCTTGGCAAAGCTAATTAACCTGGCGGAGATGAGAATAATAGACACAGATAATAGGGCGAAGTTTATCTAAAAGATTCTAAACAAAAAAAAAATTACTGAAATCCATTGTAAACCGACATCTGAACTAAAGATCGTTCAGCTACATTTCGCAACACACATCTGAAAGTCCATTTATCTTATATATATATATATATATATATATATATATACAGTGAAAGCTCTCATAAGCGGGCAGTCACGGTTCCAGGATTTTTTCCCGCTTATGGGAGGTGCCCGCTTAAAAGAAAACTCTGTGAAATCAAACAGAACTCGTATAATGTAACATGTAGCAACTATATAGGTACATATATGTATGTACATAATATGTAATGACATAGACACAAACAAGTTATTTAGGAGCAGCTGGAAAATATCTTAAAATGGATGACTGCTTCATTTTCCTTTGCTGTTCTTCCATACGGCACTTCTGAAAATGACATTTCAGATTTTTGATATGTTCAAAAGCCAGATAGTCATCTGTAGAAAACTTTTTCAGTTCCCTGATGCAATTTAAAGCTTCATCAAAGCACTTTATTTTATTTTCTTCTTCTTTTTGTTCTTGAACGTCTTCTATTTCGTCATCGGTCTCGTTCGCTTCACTAACTTGACTGGATGTAGTAGTCTGGTTTTCAAAATCATCATCTTCTGTTGGTGTCTTATCATCAATTTTTATAAATTCGTCTAGGTTCTGGTCACTGGTAATATTTAAATCTTCTGCAGCTCTCCTCATCATCTCCATTGTCGCAAAAACAGGCAACGGTAAGTCATTCTCAGAGTCAAACTGAGGAACCGTCGCATCCGTTTTTCTGAACCCAGCCTTTCTGAAACAATTTTGTATTGTTGATGGAGTGACCTTTTCCCATGCCGTTTTGATAAAATATAATGCCTCTAAAATATTAATTTTTGTTGATAATTCAGATTTAGAAGAATCTATGTTTGATAAAATATGTTGTATAATCTGGTTGCGGTAATAAATCTTGAAATTCTGAATGATGCCTTGGTCTAGTGGCTGGCAAACAGAGGTTGTATTGGGAGGCAAAAAAATTAATTTCACATTTTTGAGGTGTAATTCTCGAGGATGTCAAGCAGCGTTATCTAAAAACAGTAAAATTTTTCTCTTTTCAATTCCCATTTTTCGATCAAGCTCGATTAACCATTCACCCATTATATCGCCTGTCATCCAGGCTTTCCGGTTTGACATTCACTTGACAGGTAAATCCTTAATGCTTATGTTTTTCAGTGCTCTAGGACGAGCCGATTTTCCAATCACTAGTAGTTTTTCTTTCTGCCCTGCCATACTTGCACAAAACAACACTGTAAGTCTTTCTTTGGCCAATTTCCCACCTACACACTTTTCAGATTTTAAGGAAAGGGTCTTATTGGGAAGCGCGCAAAAAAGAGGCCGCTTTCGTCGGCGTTGTAAATGTCTTCGCATTGGTATCCGAGTAATAGTGAAGGAAGTTTTTCTATGAATGCATCAACTATCTCTTGGTTTACATCAGATGCTTCACCAGAAATGCATTTAAAGCTTACATTATGTCTTTTACGCCACTTTTGTAGCCACCCATCAGATGCACTGAAACTGGTGTAGCCGAATTTTTCTGCAATTTGTTTTGCTTTTTCTTTTAGAGGCCCTCCAGAAATGAGTATGTTCCGATTTCTAACATTCACGAACCACTGATAACATTCTTTATCGATGTTGGAACCTTCAGTTCTGAAAAAACTTTTTTTTTGATGCACATTTACACCAGACTGCCTTAAACGTCTAATGTCCTCTTGATTTTTTGCTTGCGTCTTTCCTATCGAAAATCGCGCTGCTATAGCCCGAGTAGATAGTTTTTCTTTATCAATTATATTCACTATTTCCATTTTTTTCTTTTAGTGTTAACATTGTTTTTTGTGGAGGCATTGTTAAAAATGCACACACCCGATTCTCCATCACAACTAAAGCACAAAGAACCAACGACCAGCTGTTTCTTAAACAGTAAATCCCCTAAGGGAATCACCGAGTCTAGAAATGTGTAATGCGTGTTAAAATCTTAATTCGCCCGGTTGTTGGAGCTTCGTGGTCGCTTATGGGAGATATTTTCTGGCTTTGGCTAAAAAAAATGTTGCCCGCGCCTGTTTATAGGAGCGCTCGCTTATGGGAAGGTGTCTTATGTATTAAAAGATAGGGCGAAAATCGGTTCCGAACAATTTGGTCGTTTAAGGGAGATGGTCGCTTTTTAGAGCTGCCCGTTAAGGGAGCTTTCACTGTATATAATCTGAAGCCCACTTAAGAAGTTATAGACCATATCAACAAAATTCTTCCCAAATGTGCCCTCATTGCCATCTGCAAACCCCACTCTATATTATCGATCCCCATTTTCGGTTAAGGACCGAAAACATCTAGAAATCACTGGTGTTATACGAGCATTATTCTAGGGTCTGCTGAACATAGGAACCGAACATGAAATGGAACACCAAATTGAATTTCATTCTGTCAAAGTTCTATCCGTTAACATTTATTACTTTAACCGTAGAATCCGCAAATCCCTAAAAGTTCTAAAGCATTCTAATTATATCAACCGGAATTAGAGATGTCTTTTACAAAATACTTGACAAACCTTTCTATCTAAACAACTCAAGTGTAATAATCACGCTCCAGTGTCGGAATAGCTCATATGTAACCATGTGCCAAAGCAACAGACTTTTAATTTGAGCAGAAATGTTAGAAATAGTAGCAGCCCCGAAGGTCGGCAAATGAGGAAGCATATATATTTCCCTGGTTCACCACATACCAGGATTAGTCAGTAGGATTAGTCCTATTGTGGCAACGGGCGATCCTATCGAAAGAGTGAAATAGTGCTTTGGGTGACTGCGCATGACAGTGACCATGCAACGATGACCGAAATCAGCCTAACATGAGCATGTAATGCCGGTCTACTTCATTAAGGTGTTGGACTCAGGAGTTTTGGTGCTTTTTTCTTATTAATGGCACTGATAAAATACAGCTTTAAGATATCGTCTCTGATACTTTCTATAATATAATTTCTTAAATATTTTTGTTATTTTCTTCCTCGCTTATGAGAGGGAATTTTAGGAAAATAGTTTCAATTTATATTATATATAATTACTTCTTCTATGGACTACATGTGAATCAAATTGCACGCGTTCAGCTAAATTTTTAAAGTACTTGAGTTACAGGCTAGACGGTGTCTATACATAACGAAATATAGACTACAGGGATTTCATTGTGAGTCATGGATTGGAAATGCAAGCGATGCGAAGACAATTCCTTTGTCTTCGCACCGCTTACGAACGCATTACTGGTGGCGTATCTCATAATTATCAGGATCGACTCAGCATCGCCGTTAGCGCGAGTAAATTTACTGGTACCACGCGTTGCTGCCAGGCACTCCACATGTTTTGTGTTGTCAATATAAAGAAGTAATACATTGCGCAAATTAATAATTTAACGATGTCTATATATTCTTATGAAATTAATCGATTTATTTATTTATGTATTGTTGTATTGTCATAAAAAGTAAAACTTTCGTTGTTTTCTTTGGATTAGTCTGATGGGCAAACATAAATAATTATTATTATCATTAAAAATTGATTATGAATTTTTTATAATTTGATCATTTCTGTTTACAAAAATCCTTTTTTTAAGTGTTCAAAAAATACATCATTTTCACATGGTAAATCAATCAAAGGCAATGCGAATACTTTTAATTGAAAACAAATACATAAAATTAATCATTCGAAAATTAAAAGCAAATGCTATCATTACTGGATGTCAACATTAACATAGAACGTCCTGACATTACAAGATTGAATGTCTGTACGTTGATGTGAAATTAACGTACTCGTAGAGAGAAATACTGATGAACATTTAAACCCAAGACAATCAAGATAAATCCATCTTGCCGGTTATAAAACGACTGGCGAATGAAGGTGAGAGGACTGACTCCCAGCCAAAGCGTGAGAGAGTAGCTTTACACCAATTGACACGATTTGCACTTTGAGCTGGCATTAAATTATGAGGTTCCGTACACTCAGTTCTGTCGTTAAATTTGTTGTTTACACTTTTCATTTTTGCTTGAATCATTAAAGTGTAGTGCATCCAATGAAAAAAGCTTTATAATAATAGAATACGCATTCGAATAAATAGCCGGTTTATTAAGATTTTTTCGGCCTTTCACAATATACAGGGTTTAAAAAAAAGAGCGTAAAATATTTAAGGAGGTAGTAGTATGAACCAAAATAAACAAAAAAGTCTTAATAAGCATGGATCCGCAAAGTAACGGTTTCGGAGATAAGGAAGTTTATTGCTAACACTTTTCTTCGGATAATTAAAAATTCGTGAAAACTACATCTATCCCGGAACGTGTGGATACATTTCGCTCTTATTAGACTCGTCAGCACAACGATATCCTGGAGACAAACATGACTCTTCACTTCTATACTTCGTGTATATATTTTAATACACCACTTCTTCCCCTCGTATCGGATGATAATAAAAATAATAATAATAATGATGATGATTAGAAAGATTTCGAAATTTGGAAAAAATATACGAGAAGCGTATATTGTGCATGTAAATTAGTTGATAAATTAAAACGTTTAAGGGTTCGTGAAATCGATCTAACTCAGGGTTCGTATATACGCTAATATTACTTAATTTTATGCTTCGGTCTAGCATGAGAGTACTGTATCTTCTCCAGATGGGTTCTCGGGTCTTATGTCCATACAGTATCTATTATATTCTTACTTGGTACTTACCGGTCTTTCTTACTGACGACTCAGGTGTCCGGAACAAGGTATTTATTATGCTTAATTATTGTCAAACAGAGTGTAGTTCAGAGAGAAATCAAACACGAAGCTGTTAAATTAAATTATGGTTTAATAAAAAAAATTACCTATCAGAATTTAAAACAACAACAATTAAATGCTCATACATAAAAATTAAACAGTAGAAATAACATCAAATGGGAAGCAAAATAATACTATAATATTTTTTAGATAAATGACGAGGAAATGCATAAACAAAGGAACAAGTAATTTATGGCAAAACGGCATATGTGTAACCGTTTTTATGGTTATACCAATATTGAATAAGAAATCTTTGTTTACAATATAATAATTTAATAATGGTAACTTTATTACTTTCTGATTTGTTTGGTGAATTAAGGAATATTCTATTTTGAAATAGTTTTCTACCTGCTTTAATAGCAGAGTTTAAAATTCAATGTGATATTTTCTTTTTCTTTCAAATATCTTACAAAAATTCTGCTATAATTGACTGGCGCTTTTATTCCCACGCTGCAACTCCATTGGTTTAGGTTTCCGCCTCCTGGTTGGTTGTTTTTCCAATCGCGCGGGAACAAATCACCTTTTTCCCGCCAAACTGCAAACGGCCCAATTTACTGACTAGGATGAATCTCTTTGAAAGAATTTATCTTCGGAATGATATTTGGTTGCTATCTTGGCACCTTTTTCTTCTAAGTCGCAGATTTTATGCACTACTATATTTGTTTGTATGTATCTTTCTTCGGCGTCGGAAGAAGATTTTTCTTTAAGTCGGACTCCTAGAAGAGATATTATCTCACCGAGCCTTTTAACATTCGTAGATATATTATATCTACATTTTAGCATTACTTTAATTCGCGTACAACGATTACTTCCGCACAAATATAAATTTATTTTACGTAGGGTCCACGAACGTGACTTCTCGCCCTGGCTATTGTCGTGGCACCCCCGAATGCAAAACTTTTCATCGCGATCGTCTTCTTTTGTAGATATGCGTGTGTACGCCGTGAACATAGTTTCAAACGGTTATAAATAGAATTTTAAATAGAAAATAATACGTGTTACTTGTAAGAACGTGTTCAAGTTGATGCATTTTTTACATATATCATACAACATCATTATAGCTACATTCAGGTTACAAATTTAATATACAGTGTGACATTTCTTTACATAAATAACTAAATAATTACAAGAGATTGATTACAAACCTTATGAATACTATAATTAGTGTAATTCTCAAACAAAAATATTTATGTTTTGCATTCCTCGATTTTGCTTCCTTGCATGTTCATCTAATTTGTTCTTTGTTCCTTTTTTTTAATTCTACTTAAGAGCTACCAGTATAATATAGTTAACATTCTGAACTTATTTAAAAACTTAATTTGTAAAATTGTAGTAATTAACGCAACACATTAGCGAACATTTGCATGTACAAATGAGATTTAATAGCCATTAATTCTGATTTACAGTACGTTCAAAATTTTAACTATATATATACGAAGTATAGAAGTGAAGAGTCACGTCTATCTTAAGGATATCATTGCTGACGAGCTCTAATAAGGGTGAAATGTATCCACACATTCCGGGATATATGTAAGGGATATATACGAATTTTTAATTATTAACCACCAGGAAGGTTGACGTCCCGACGTGTCACGTTCTGCATACGGATGCAAAGTTAGTTTGTCAAATTGAAGTACCTAATTAACGCAACACATTGGGCGAGATTTTCATGTAGAAATAGATTTAATAATCATTAATTCTCATTTGGAGTAAGTTCAAAATTCTTTTCTCCAACAAATGCGTTTTTTTTCTTCAGTTCTGCATCAAAACGTGTGAGCAAATCAGCATAATATTGGTCAGATATCGTTTTCCTCCTTTTTAAATATTCAATAAACAGCACCCCTTTAGAACTCCAAAAAACTGTGATGCATCCAAGTTTCCTCTACTGTGACAGATCGACGGAAAAATTCCCACGGATTATGTTTGTAGGTATCCAAACATTCTCCTAACATTTTAATGCGAGCGCACATTTGAAGAGCATTAAGTAAAAGTAGTAGGTAAAACCACTAATCACTGTGTTGAACATGGGGCACAGTAAAATTAATGCAAAGAAACACCCAACACTTTACAAAGCTTTCACGTATTAAATGGACGTATACGTAAACGCCTAAAACTATAATATTAGATCGATAAGAAGCGCATCGGAACGTCAGCTTATTCGAATCAAAAAGGAACATGTAATTAGAACTACAAATATGTACATGTTTAAAACTAGTGAAAGAAGCCTGATACATTATTTACTGTTTATAGTGTTACTATACAAAAATAAACAATAACTTAGGCGTTTGCTTGATAATAATGAATAATGATTAATGATTATTCATTAAATGAAATATATACTTCATTACTAACTTTCTTATCGTAGTAAACAGGATAGTTTACATGTGAATGTTAAAAACAGAAATATTTCCATGCGTTTTGTATTACATGATAACTTATCAATACCCATCGTGTTTATTAAAGCTGTATATAGAAACGTCAAATGAGTTTATTATATGTACGAAATATGTATGTACCGTGCCTTCAATAAAATTCTTACTTAGCCTATAATATTAATATAAAATTGGCGATATTGAAAATATTTATATTTTTTCTTTAAAGATTGTATTTTCAAGTAGAGTATTAATTGCAGTGTTAGAATTATAACGCGGTTTTTATTGTTGAAAGTTATTTTTGAACATAGATAATAGAGTGTAAATATGCTTTCTACATTTTGCGACACTAATTATTCGAATTTTTTAATAGAAAAAAATCGCTCTTAAGCATGATTCGAATCCACGTCCATGGTTTGCCGGACCATTGCTTTAACCACTAAGCTATTAAGGACTGTGATTTCAAATCATTGCGGGAAGGCCTTCAGTCACATTAAGGAAACATATTGCAGTGGATTTTTCGCCGAAATTTTTAGTGAAAAACATTATTTTAATATTACATTATATTTTCCGAAAACTCTGTATATTGTATGAATATTAATGTTATTCTGAGTTGCTTTTGATTTGATTTTGACCGGGGATGTGGTTCGCCATGTGGCTGGCCTATTTCCTTAGACACGTTTTGAACTCAAAGTAAGAGAGTCCTGTATCGGGAGATAAAATCTTTTTTATCTTTCATTTCTATTAAATTCGGTTTTTGTTTTTTGAATTCATTGTGTTTTGTGATTGCTTTTCTCATTAACGAATTTATACGAGTGTGTATACTTCGTATTTTGAATTTATTACTCTCTTATTTTCACGTGTTCTCCTTTGTTATATGAGATAAAAAACCTACGTAAGTTTTATTTCACTTTTATAATATTATTTCTTGATTGTATGCATTTATTATTGTGTAATCAATTGTATGAATTTATATATATTTTATAGTAATTAAGGCATAGATGACAAAGATATTTTTTTGGTTCTTGTAAATTTTTTTTAACGTTTAAATTCTAGAACGATTTTATTTTTAAGGTTGGTTTTTATACCTGTGATATCTGCGCAGGTTTAATATTTCGGTTTGACAGATTTTATTCTGTTTATATTTTGACTTTGTTATTCTGGGGTGTTAATTAAAAATATCTTTGTGATTTATTAGTTATTATTCTTGCTCGCGAGTCATAAGAGGATGTTTAAATTTTCTTAGCGGTAATTATCAGCAAATTAAGTTTACCTCTATGTGTAAATGTAATACACAGGTCTTTTATATTTCATAAAGATTAATTTTTTTAAATTTTTTTAATAAACTTTAATTTGGAAACTGTGACTTTATTATTACCTTTGTGTGAACAATTCATTCTGGCGCCCACATTATTTTTGTAGAAGAGAAGTACCACTTTTTCCATTGGAAACCCTGAGAGGAAAGCTGTTTTATAAAAGAAAAGTAACCGATTGAGCATTAAAGTTGGACAGTGTTGTGGTGAATAGTGGTTCAGTCAACTACGAACTCACTATTTATAGCAATATGTATATTTCGCCAGTAGTCGGCAGTTGTTGCAAATTTATTGCAAGTAATGTAAACGTAAATATGCTTTCTACATTTAACGACGCTAATTATTCGAATTTTTTAATAGACTTCATCTATTCGCACGTGAAGCACATGTTCTTTTTTAGGACATGTCACACAATCGATGATGGTGGTATTATAGAAACTTCTGTTAACATATCCCTCAATATTTAGTAAACGTTAGTTCATAGAAGATTTGAGTAGCAAAACATTTCTAGGAAAGGGTAAATAGAAATTAGTATTTAGTCATGAGAAGAGCATGGACTAAGAAATTTAACTGCTGGAATGGCATAGGAAAATCAATAGAACTTTGACTAAAAAGTGAAACTTGTAAAAGAAAGCGTAGCCATGCTGGAATGCACCAATAGAATAGAGCGTAATGCTCAGAGTTGCTGATTAAGTGTACTTCAACTTTACACCAAAATAACAGACTACGACAAATAACAACTTAATTTAAAGCACGGTATATAACATGCGATTCAAAATAATTATGCGCGTTACTCTTATATGAAAACTCCAACCTCCGAAAATGCCGGTCGCTTTAATCTCGTTTCGTAGATGTACAAATAATTGTTATTTACGAGGGCAGATCAATTATTAGTGTGCCTGAGGAAAGAGGGTAGAATAAAAGTTAACTATATACACGAAGTATAGAAGTGAAGTGTCATGCCTCCAGGATATCGTCGTGCTGACGAGCTCTAATAAGAGCGAAACGCATCCACACGTTCCGGGATAGATGTGGTTTTCACGAATTTTTAATTATCCGAAGAAAAGAGTGTTGCTCCATCACGATAATGCGCCTTTTAATTTTCGTCCGCTCTTGCTACAACAAAATTTGTCGAATTGCTACCTCATCTGCCATATTCGCTAGATCTGGCTCTTAATGATTTTCTTGGCTCGGCGGAAAGGGATTTCGAACAAATGAAGAGGTGATATTCGAGAGAAACGAATGTTGCCGAAGGATTACTTTCTGGATGGTTTGAAAAAATTGAAAACTCGCTGGGCTAAGTGTGTAGACTTACAAGAGGTTTGTGTCGAAAAATAAAATCCATTTTTTACCTTAAAATAAGTATTTCATTGAAAAGTTACTATCCAATCAAACCGCCCTCGTATTTCGAATAGTTTGATAAAACTTAATTTTTTTGAACGAATAAAAAAGACTTGAATATCGGTTCAATGGTTAAAAATTGGGTTGCCGAATTTAAGCGTGGTCGTATAAGCACAAATTATAAACCCCGTGGTGGAAGTCCAAAAAATGTTACTATTCTGGATATTATTTAAAAAGTCTACAATATCGTCTTGGATAACCATCCGAGTAAAAGTGCGCGAGATCGCAGTCATTGCAGGTATCTCAAGTGACAGTCTTCACAGAATTTTAACTGAAGAATTGGAAATAAAAAAATATTTGGCACGTTGGGTGCCGCGGTTAATTGTTTGAGTGTTTCTCGCGACCTTTTGACACGTTTTTGCCGCGATCAAAAGGACTTTGTATGGCGTTTCATTACTATTCATGAAACCTGAATCTACAATTACACTCCCGAAACCAAAGAACAATTCAAACAGTGGATAAAAAAAGAGTTCTCCGCCACCAAATAAGGTAAAAACGGTTTTGTCATACGAGAATGGTTATGGTAACCGTTTAATGGGATTCTCATAGAATTATATTGGTCGACTAATTAGAAAAGGGGAAAATAATAAATGGGGAGTATTATGCCAATTTATTGCAACAATTAAGCGACAAAAATCAAACAAACGGCCTCATTTGGCTAAGTAGAAAGTGTTTTTCCATCAGGATAACGCACCTGCCCACAATCCTGCGATTGCAATGGCTAAAATTCATGAATTGGGATTTGAATTGGTGTCTCATTCACTCAATTCACCAGATTTGGTTCCCAGCGATTTCATCTCTTTCCAAATTCGAAAAAATGACTCGGCGCACAGTGTCTCGACTAGTACAAGTTAGCGGGACAAAATTCATGACGAAATTTCCAGGAACAACTGATACCGACTTGTAAACAACACCCCCCAGGTAACGAATTCCAATAATTAATTTGTTTATCACCTCATAAAGGTATCTTATCGGGGGGTCAAAGTAACCCTTATAAGAGATGCCATTTTCATTTGCAAATTAGTTGCATTTTATGCACACTTGTGATAACATATTTTAAAATTGGTAGCAAAGTGAAACGAGTTTTTTGTGATGGAATATTCTGTCGAAGGTATGTACTCTATTATGACATATTTTTTTATAAAAATTATGTATACTTTTGGTGTAATATCAATTTGTAAATGTATAGATAAATCCAGCAAATTTTACATTAATTGTAAACTTTAAAGAGTAGCAACTTTTTTTATCCACATATATCCAGCTAGATTTTTCTATATGTAATACCTACAACATTCAGGCACAGATTCATATATATTATAGACCCCGAAAAGGCCCGAAAGTAAAATTATTTTATTTTCTTCAGAACGAGTCGTGACTTTGACGAAAATGGAGTTTTTTGAAGAATGGCTAAAACATGACAAAACTGAACGAAACAGTGGCATTTTTTATTATATAAGTGAAAAATTCAATATGTCTGATGTTTCTGACGATTCTCTAAAACTACTCAAAATGAAAATATCAAGCCTTTCAGCAAAATTCAATCAAAAGTGGACTTCTTTAAAGTGTAACAAAGAAATGTTTCTAATCAAAACATAAAGATTGGTTAGAGGGATCCGGAATAGAAATCAAGATGTGTGTTAACCAGCCGTGCACTTCAACATCATCAGCGGCTCTTTCCATAGGGCGACCCAGAAAATCATTTGAAGACACATCAATGAAAACGAAGAGACGGAGAGTAGAAGATTTTTTGGAATCGCGAAGTGCAAGAGAGCTTATTACAGCAGCTGAGTTAGCTACTCGAAAAGAAGGGCATCGAAGTGTTGCTAAACAGATCCATAACGTCGCGGTCAGCGAAACTAGAGAAAAGAATAAGTGTTCTGAACAAAGTCGGCAGTTAACACCAGACGAAGCTTTAGCTTATTATGTGGACTCGAAATCGACTTCTCACTCATATAAACAAACAAGAAAGTGGTCAATGAAAGCGGGACATCAAGTGTATCCATCGTTTTATAGTTTAGGTAAGTCCAAAACTTCTTGTTGTCCTTCTGACGAATATATTTCTGTGACAGAATCTCGAGCTGAAATTAAACTTCAGGCGATTTTGGATAAAACGGCTGAACGATTAGTTAAAGCTCAGACGGAAGTCATTAGAAGTGTGTTACCTCGTTCATATTATACATTGGTAAGCAAATGGGGCTGTGATGGGAGTTCGGGGCATAGCACGTATAAGCAGAAATTTGAGAACACTAACGCTACAGACGAATTTTTGTTCGTATACTCATTTGTCCCTTTGAGACTGCTTGATGGCGAAACTGTGATCTGGCAAAATCCAAGACCTTCCTCTACTTTATATTGCCGTCCAATTAAGTTTATTTTTGCCAAGGAGACAAAAGAGTTTACGAAAAAAGAAACTTCTAAAATTTTAGATGAAGTAAGTCAGCTTCTTCCAACATTATGTAACGTTGCTGGATCTCAAATTTCTGTTAATCACGAATTGTTCTTGACAATGACTGATGGCAAAGTGTGCAATGCCTTAGCAGACACAAGTTCAACACAAAAGTGTTATATTTGCGGTGCCACCCCGTCTACTATGAACGAGGAGTCAAAGAAATATCCCAGCAACGAAGAACGCCTTGCATTTGGTTTATCTACTTTACATGCATGGATCCGCACGTTTGAATGTTTGCTTCACATCAGCTATCGTTTAGAAATAAAAAAGTGGCAAGTCAGGGGAGATAACGACAAAGCTATTGTGAAGCAACGCTCACAAGAGATACAAAAAGTGTTTAAAGATCGTATGGGTCTCATTGTAGATAAACCAAAACCTGGGTATGGTAACACAAACGATGGAAACACAGCACGTAGATTTTTTTCCAAAGCTGAATTGAGCAGCGAAATTACAGGATTAGACGTAAACCTTATTCGTAGATTTCATGTAATTTTAAGAACTTTGTCATCGGGATATGACATAAATTATATAGAATTCGAAAAGTTTTGTGTTGAGACTAGAAAATCATACCTTGATCTGTATTCGTGGTATTCCATGCCCGTTACTGTGCATAAAATTCTTGTACACAGCGCGGAAGTTATAAAGTCTTTTCTTCTTCCCATTGGACAACTCTCCGAAGAAGCCCAGGAGGCAAGAAATAAAGACTGTCGTAGATTCCGTGAACGGCACACCAGGAAGCGGTCACGTATTGCCACAAATACAGATCTTTTGAGAATGCTTCTAATTACGTCTGATCCTGTTATCAACTCGTATAGAGAATTACCGCGAAGAAAATTTACTTCTTTGCCATCGTAGGTTCTGCAGTTGATTATCCCACCTTCATTGCCATCCGAAACACCATCAGTAAGTCATCATCACGAATTAAATGAGGAGGATTATTTACTCTCTGAATATTCTACTGAATGGGAGAGCGTTGATGACGACTCATCTGATGGTGATTTGTAGGTTTAAGTATTTTTTTATTGTAATTATTATTCTTATTTTATTGTGTGTTGTAGTTTCTTATAATCCATGCCTTAGTGTATAAGTTATTTAATATTATATTTCTTTTACTTATACACCTTGTTATTGTAAATAATTGATATATAGATACTGTTATTGTACTAATTTATTTTAAAAGAAATAATATTTTGTAAATTAATAAATGTGGGTACTATCATTATGATTTTAATTTTTTTCCTAAAAATTTCTTACCGCCGCGGCGGTAAGAAATTTTCGTATAATTCCGAGGTAATTGCTGCTGTAAATAGCTATTTCGAGAACCTGGATTCATCGAGCTACACTAGTTTGGAATATCGAATAAGTGTGTTAAGCGAGCAAGAAACTATATTGAAAAATAAAATGTTTTTTGTCAAAAAAACTAGTATTTTTTTTTGTTAGGCCTCTTAGTTTTCGAGCCACCCTCGTATTGAAAAATGAAACCTTTTTTTGTTTCGGCTTATTTGTCCAGGCTCACAAAATACTGAACGTCTCTCGTAGAATAGTGGTGTAATTTTATGTTAACGCTAAGAAATAAGTAATTAAACTTCTAGTTTCAAAAATTCTTTTATTGTAAATACCACTACAATATTGTTTCGCCATACAATGGCTTCATCAGGTGGATGAATACTGAATATGTACAATGCAAGTTAGAATATTTATGCCTTATTTATAATTTAGAGTTTGATCTTTTGTATAACGCGATCCACGATAAAATTAATCTTATAATTCACAAAAAATACTTAATTCAAAATAATAAACTAGATAAACTTATTTCCTGTAAAAAACATAACACAATGCCGATTCCTTTAGTTAACATAAATCAAAATATTAATTTTTATGAACGATTTAACAACCTTACGGATGTAGAATTCAAAACCGAAGAAATTAATCTTTTATCTAAAGGTTTCAAATACAACTTAACCCCTAACATTAATAATAAAAACTTAGAAATCTTAGCAGTAGAAACAGATTTAGCCTTAAATAAACAAAAGAATAACCAGGGAAATAAATATGCAGCTAAACATATTCTAGAAAATTACCGTACTACTAAGCATTTTAATATTGAAAATAAAATAATTAAATCAATTAAACAGAAAGCGACTAGTAATAATATTATATTTACAAAAGCTGATAAAGGAAGTACAGTTATAGCAATTCCGGAATCAAACTACATACATAAAGTTCATGAATTCCTCGATAATAATTCATTCATAAAACTTAAATCTGATCCTACTAACAAATTTCAAAAACAGATTAAACAAACTATAGAAAAATCAGGTTCTCTTTTTAATAACACTCAAAAACGTATATTAACCACTATGAATCCCCTATCTCCCAAATTACACGGTTTAATTAAACTACATAAAGAAAATACACCTATACGACCAGTAGCATCGTACGTAAAAGCACCTTGTAGAAATGTGTCCAAACACTTAACAGATTTAATTCTTACACACACTAAATTCAAATCCAAGTTCTCATTTTCTCTCACATTTCAAACTTGCAATTACCAAACAAATGTAAACTTATTTCTTTTGATGTCTCGAATTTGTTCACTAGTATCCCACCCCAGGAGGTAATAGATTTAATTACTTTACAAATAGAACGTAAAAACACGAACATTGTCACAAAGACCGAAATTTTACAGCTCTTACAAACGTGCCTGGAACAAAATTATTTTCAATTTAAAAAGAAATTTTATAAACAAACAGAGGGTCTAGCAATGGGAAACCCACTAAGCCCCTTATTAGCGGAAATTTTCATGAATAATTTAGAAACTATAATTAGTACACATCCCCTGTTTGGTAATTGTGTATATTAGTTTAGGTATGTTGATGACATATTAATTTGCTTTAACGGTTCAGATAGACAATTAAAAACTTTACATAATTATATCAACACTATTCACCCCAAATTAAATTTTACTATAGAAACAGAAATAAACAAAACCATTAATTTTCTAGATTTAACCACATCACACAAAACTAATAAACACGAGTTCGCTATATACCATAAACCAACACATACAGATACCACAATACACGCTAATTCTTTTCATCCTATAACACACAAATTGTCAGCATACCAATCAATGGTATATAGATTAATTCATGTACCTATGAGTAATAGTAGTTTCGACCTTGAACTAAATAGAATATACACAATAGCTTTAAACAATGGTTACTCTATAAATATTATCAATAACATCTTGAATAGCCAACAAAACCTAAAACCCTTTCCTTAGTTTACCCAAAAATAAAACACAAGATAATTAATTCCTACAATTCAATCACTTACTTAGGAAAAATTTCGGAAAAAATTGGTACTTTCATTAAAAAAGTTAATAACGAATATATATCATTTAAAACAGACAATACTATACAGAACTTTATTAAAAATAACAAAGATAAAATAGACAAAGAATCAAACTCTGGTGTGTATAAGTTAACACGCGAAGATTGCAATAAGGTATACATAGGACAAACGAGGAGGACATTCAAAATTAGGATGAAAGAACACGAGAGAAGCCATAAAGAAAAGAAAACAGATTCAACTTTCGCAAATCATTGTTTAGAAATTAATCATAGATTTAATATAGATTTCAAAATTTTACACGTTCAAGGAAAAAGTAAAAAACTTAACCTGTTAGAAAACTTAGAAATTAATGGATACAATAGTTTAGGATTAGCTTTAAATGACCAACTAGATTTAAACAACTCCCCTCTACTAAATTTAAGATTGTAAAAATTTTTCCACCACCATTCCCCAATAATTTTCACATAAATATACTAACTTGCATTGTACATATTCAGTATTCATCCACCTGATGAAGCCATTGTATGGCGAAACAATATTGTAGTGGTATTTACAATAAAAGAATTTTTTAAACTAGAAGTTTAATTACTTATTTCTTAGCGTTATAATGCAGTTTCAACAAGTTTCCCCTTCGTCAATTAACTATTTAATTTCATGTTTGTAAAATTTAATATTTCGCTGAAAGTATTCTGAAATAAGCAGAAATTCCTTCAAAATTATTGTGTAAAAGTGCTGTAAAGGTAGTCATCTATCGGTCGGGAAAGAATAACAAAGTTAGTTTAAAATCAGCCTCTATACGTAATATACGTCTATATATTACGTAAGCAGTTAGCAAGACTGCCGTGTTCATTTAATAAAGTGAATAAGAAAAATAGGCGCTATTAACATTTTAATTTAATTATTCGGCTTTGTTTTGAACGAGTAACAATTTGTATCGAAAAATTTACATTTTTTTTTTGTGACGTGTATGATGTTATAGAAAAATTCTGGAATATTTACATTCACATTTTAAATAGTAGATGTAATTTGTAAAATAGTTTTTTTCTGGTAATGAAAATAACTATTAATTATAACTCCAAAGGTCAGTTTAAGCGAGTTATTTCAAAATCAATTAATAATATACACAACAAAAGATTGAAATTTTCCACACAAAATCATTATGAAATATTAAGTTCTGCGTATGTTATTCATATTATTCAGACAAACACATGAATTGAACTGGTTTCTGTTTATATATAAATTTTTCCAGAGTTTACAAAATAAGCATACTTATTTTTTAGTGTACTCTTTTAAATCGAATAAATTAGTTAATTGGCTTGAAAGTCGGATAACAGAAAATATCTTAGACCCTGAAGAAACACATGAAATATAAATAACCACTTTTTGAAACCACTAATACAATTAAATAAATATTGGCTGTATCTATGTGATAATTATGTTTTATGTACCTTTAAAATAATCGATTCGTAATAAAACGAAATTTGATATATTTATAACGTGCCTTCAAAAACTTTCCTAATTAGAGACAGCCATGCTCATTCAAAATTATATGTTTGTGACAGATTACGTGCACTATCACTAACCATTATCAAAAAGCACGGCCATCTCTTATGAGGAAAATTTTTGAAGACACATTATATGTTAGATATAAGTTAATTTAGGATAAAGAATTAAACTATATCATTCCCAATTTTATAAATACTCAACGTGTATCTTCAAGTTTAAACCACAGTATGAAATAATTTTATTATCATATTCAAATTATAAAACTTTCTTTAGGTTCTAAGAATCTTTTACATTTGCAAATTTATTTATTACCTACTTTATAATTTAGTCCACTCGTTTTATTGCCTACGGTTACACACAAAAATTAAATTAAAAAAACACATGTCCGAGAAGAGATTAAACTAACTCTCACAGTACCCACATTTCACCCGTCAAAATCGATAATAAATAGACATTCCAAACACGGTCACCAAGAACTTTAGTTATATTTTGAAATGAAACTAGACTATAAGTATAACACTGTTAGTCTTAGTTGAAATGTAACCAAACGGCACAATATAATGTCAGTACTTTTAATTCAAAATTACTTAGAAACAGGGAAAACTGGTCACGAACCTAACAAATCCTTCAGGAGTTGAGTCCCCCAGAAAAGCAAGGTATATTGTCTCCTTTTTAATAATGGATAATCTGCATTTTAGATAATATGGCTTCTAGAAATTGTCCCATTTAAACCTATGTTGATCAGGACCAGGGTGATCCGATACCATTAGATTAGGAACGGGTAAATGTTTTCACCGGCGGAGGTAATCTCACCACCAAATGTTACCCTCTACCTGCATCGATAGAATAATCTCATAATCCGGCAGGTATTTTCACCACTAACAGAGTTCAGGTAATAAAAGCAATATATACCGTAATTTGGGAATTTCCAGTACTAATATTAACAAGTTAGTTTCTTTTGCTCAACAGAAGAGGTTAGTACTTACAATTGGTGTTGTTTATTGTGATAATAATTTAATATAAGTATTCGATTTATAAGATGTCAGCTACGTTAGTAAAAAGTATACGGGGTAAATATTTACTTCTCTTTGAGAATTTTACGTATTTTAAAGAAAAAGAATTGAAAAGCGGAGAAGTTTTCTGGAGATGTGTCCAAAGAAGAAAGTGTAATGCTAAAGTATTTACTGTTGGTCCTGAGCTTACAATATCGAGGAGTGATATAGTTCATAACCATGAAGTAGATGAGCAAAAAACAAACAGGAAAGTGCTTACAAATTTGTGCAAGCGAAAAGCAGAAGAAGATTTATTGGAAAAACCTTCAAAGATTATTCGAAGAGTCCTTAGTGCCAATATGCCAGAGTCTGTTACAACCAATGATGTCAATTATGTACGAAGAAATATGTATAACTGCCGTCGGAAAATATTTCCAAGTCGCCTACCTGCAAATATAAAATAAAATAAATCTATATTCTCCTAAAATTAAAACCGCGAAAGGTGAAAACTTTTTGTTTATAAATAGTGCAGAACATAACATTATCGTATTTACATGTGAAGCCAATATTCGTGCCTTGTCTAAAATGAATACTTTGTATATGGACAGCACATTCTCATATTGTACGAAATGCTTTCTACACTTTTTACCATCCATGGACTTCAGAATGGACACTATGTCCCACTACTGTATTGCTTGTTGCCAAACAAAAGTTGGACCACCTATAAATCACCTTTTTTGTTGCTGAAATCTAACATTTTTGAATCATTTAATTCATTTTTCGAACCTAGCGAGATCTATGTTGATTTTGAAAAAGCAATACATACCGCAATAATTCATGTGGCTGTAGATTTCACCTACACCAAGCATGGTACAGAAAAATTCAGTTCCTTGGATTAAGTGAACATTATAAAAATAATTCAGAAATAGGAAATTGGCTGAAACTTACCTTTGGTATGACTTATCTACAACCAGAACATGTTGCGGACTGCTTTGTTTTCGATTTGATGTCTTATAAACCAGACAATAGCCTGTTAGATAAATACGCCGATTATTTGTTAGAAACGTATATTCCTACGAATATATGGGCGGAAGAAGTTGCCTCGAATACTTGCACTACAAATGCTTGCGAGTCGTTCCATTCCAGATTTAATGCATCTTTTCATAGTACGCATCCGTCTATATATGTGTTTATCGAAAAATTGAAAGAATTCCAAGTTGACACTGACATCAAAATACAAAGTTTACATATTCCTAATAAAATATAGGATAGGCAAGTAAAAAACAAATTAAAATATTTGGAAAATTGTATAAATCGATTAAAATCAGGTCATTTGTCTGGGCTAGAGTTCATAAAATGTGTTTGTCATTCTTCGTTACCCAATTAATTTTGCTTTTTTTATATATAATATGTATATACCTAATAGTTTCTATAACTTTTTAGTGATTTATTTTTATATGTACATAGTATATGCATATAAATGTTTACTGTTTACTGTGGTACATGCTATGTAACGTGTTACTTTTTATTTTTGTGTTTTGAATTCCATATGATGTTTTTCGTTATTTTTGTATTTTTAGCCAAAAAATATATATACATTACTATCACTACTTCTTTTTGTTATTATCCTCAATAAAATCTCAAATTTCATTTATTAGTGTTGAATGTTTGCAAAATTATAATTTGTAAAACTTTTGTAATAGATTCTGAAAAGGCACTTAGTAATAAATTCATTCTTCCTTCATTAGAAAATTTAATGAAAAATTACGTATTAAAACTAGTGGTGAGAATACCTATGGTATTAATCCTTACGGACGGTGGGGAATTTACCTATAGGATTAAAGTAGACTGGTCATTTAGTGGTGAGATTACATCCGCCCGTTTTCACTCAAAATAAAACTGTGAAAGTATAACTTTAACACCACAGAATATGTGAACACATATAATGAATAGCAAAAAGGATTATAACGTCCTTCTTTAAGAGTTATCTTCTGAGATTCTCCCCGTGCAAGCGATAATATGTTCTATAATTTCCCAAAATATTTGTTGTATTACTATTTTTTCAGTTAATTATATGATTTTATATGAAAGTAAGTAGCTTTTACCATTTTAATTTTTCAGATTTTAAACGTTTTTAAAAAAATTCTCTTTCAAAACATAACTAAACTTTTTAAGTACAAAAACTATTCTTCTCAATTTTATAAATAAGAAACCATAGCGACCCAACAGCTTTTCCTCTTTTGAAGATCATTGGTAGCTTTAGTTATACAAAATTATTGTATATTCCAAAATATTTTGACATTTGATTAATATTATAACTTATTGATTTACAAATAATTTTCCCTTCTCATATCACCTTTGACATTAGCAAATATTAACAAAATGTATCTAAAATTAACCAAATTTACATTGTCCAATTATTTTGGAAAATTCATAGGAAAGTCATATACTTTTAAAATTTAATAATAGACTTGACACTCCATGTTAGTAAATATCCAATATAAATATGATCATAGTCTTCCACCTTCTAAGAAATCTCATACCTATGTATATAGTAATAATAGAAATGAAACTAATTAAAATGAATGCCTTCCATAGGCTAATTAACATTTTTTTATAATATATATATATATATATATATATAATTATTTCTTTACCTTTGTATATTGTAGTAGATTCAATTAGTCGTCGAATTATGGTCCGTTTTACTTTAATATGTATATATTTAAAATGATGTTACATGTTTGGGTAAATAATGTCTTTTTCAAAGAATTTTAAACGATAAATTTAAAATTCTTTGAAAAAGAAACATGTAACATCATTTTAAATATATACATATTAAAGTAAAACAGGTCGACTAATTGAATCTATATTGTTATTTTAACGCGAAAAACCCCCACAGGGATTGTTTTGAAGAACAAGTGAGACACCTGGTATATTTGAAGTTTGTTTTCATATCTCTTATATTTATAGTTTAGATTTATTGAAAGATCAATTAAATAAATATTATCATTTTACCATTTTTAACTTCTTCAAACAACAAGAAAATATTTTACTTTTGTCATAGCATAGAAATAACTAATTTATTATGAATTATGTTCTATTATTTTTAATATAGGAGTGTTTTTTCTCCAGTATTTTCTAATTTTACACGAAATATTTTAAAAAAATCGTAACTAAAATTCAGGTATTATTGTTAAGGAACAAAATTTTAGATCTGGTTTAGATAACAGATTAGAAAATGTTACATCTGTGCGATATGTATTCATTTTAAAAGAACAGAAAAGCTCGTTATCAGAATGTGCATCTGATGATTCTCTAAATTCACTCAAAATTCATTTATCTATCTAGTGGCCTAGGTATTAGTAAAGGGTCATTATAATACACAAACTTAATTGAAGGAAGGATTAAGATACTTGACTGAATGCTTATATAGATATTTGAGTTATACGTATAAAAGTGAATCAGTGAGATGATTTTCTGTTCTTTCCATCATTGATGTTGTAAAAGGCATGAAGCAATGGGTACCTTTTAGCCATTGACGTAAATGATAGCCAATGTTTTATCTTGATTTCACGTTTCGATACCAAAGTGCAGCTTGTATACCTTTCTAATAGGGTATTAGTACTTCTTTGGAATTTTTATTGTTAATTTACCACATATATAACAGAACGAACTTTGATTGTTTACACACCTTCTGGATATTGTCTTAAAAATATGTGATATATTTTCATTAAATGTTCACGGCAATCAACTTTTATCGCATAACATAGAAATATCAGTAAAGCGAATAATTCTAAACCTTGGTGATAATTATGTTTTATATGTCGTTTTAATAACCTCCTAAGTATTTCTACCTGCTAGTTTTCATCTTTTTTACCTTTATGCAATGATCATGTTTTTTTCCTCGATAATGATTCATTAATTGACATATAATAGTACTATTAAATATATGCAAAATATTTCTTTAAAATTAATATATTGAAACAACTTCGAAACTCAGCAGAAAACCTTGGTAAAGTAACTTCCATAATACGAGGGGCACGCTGAAATTGTCGAATTGCTAAAAAAGTATAATATGTAGAGTTGGCAACGTTGCATTTACACAAACTACGATCTTTAGTTAGTTATCTGTGACAGCCAGTTGAATCGCGTCTGTTACATAGTACACGTTGTACACACAATTGTGAGTGGAAGTATGGGGTCATCACGGGATAGGTTTCCAAGTTATGATTTACTAAGATTTCAAAGTCGATCTAAACGAAAAACAGGGCGTTGAACGTTTGTAACTTGCATTTGACAATGAAGCCCCACCAAAGGTAACTGTGTTTCGTTGGTTGCGAGAATTTAAAAGACATTGGATGTCGCTTGGCGATAAGAATCTTCCGAGAAGGCCATGTTCTTCAGTTACTGCTGAAGACGTTGAAAAAGTAAAAAAGTTAATCGAAGAAGATTCGGGATGCAAGTTCATATGAAAAAAATTGTTACACGTTGGGTACCACATAAGCTCAATGACTTCCAAAAGGCAGAACGTGTAAAGATCGCTCGAAAAACGTTACAATTCTTAAATAAAGGGAGGCATCGCATTATTTCTAAAATAGTAACAGTTGATTAAACGTACATACCATTTTATGATGTTCCCACTCGCCAAGAGAGTCGTGTATGGGTCCATGAAGACGAACCAACCCCAACGATGTCAGAAAAGCAGAGGTCTATGAAAAAAGTAATGTACGCAGTTTTCTTTCGAAGTACAGGTTTAGCAAACGCAATTAAGCTTGAAGAACGACGTACAGTTACAGCTATCTGTAACATCACAGAATGTTTACCTTCTGTTTTTCAATCAATCAATATACGCGGATTACTGTTACACCAGGACAATGCATCGTCACACATTATATAACTGACTCGTAATTTTTGGCGTAAAAATAATGTAAAACTTATCGAACATCCTCCTTACTCGCCTGATTTGCCAATGTGTGACTTCTGGTTGTTCTCCCACCTGAAAAAGAAGTTACGTTGTCGACGTTTCGAGTCGGTAAACGAGATTGACGAGGCAATTCATAATTTTTTCTTGGTATTCCGAAAGATGGCTGGAAGTCTTTCCTTTGTGGAAGGTTCCATCACAAAAGTGCATTCATGCTGATTGTGAGTACTTTGAACATGAATGAATTCATTTTCCAATACGACTTGTAGTTTTCTTGTATTTCAATAATTTATTTACCTTCTTAATAATTGTAATAGCAATTAGGCACGATTTAAAATAGCGTCACTGAATTTCTAATACTATCTATTTACCTTAATTTATATCCTAATTTATATCTAATTTGTTATTGCATTCAATACAATTGACATACATATCGACGTTCAAACAAGTATGTCTCATTTACATTATTATCCATTTTTTTTAGTTTAGGAATACTATACGTGAATTAAT
Source organism: Melolontha melolontha (assembly GCA_935421215.2). Taxonomy (NCBI): domain Eukaryota; kingdom Metazoa; phylum Arthropoda; class Insecta; order Coleoptera; family Scarabaeidae; genus Melolontha; species Melolontha melolontha. Next base: position 156,304,978 of record OW285237.1, on the reverse strand, counting down.
TATATATATTTTGAGTTTGTTTTTATATGATCATTTAAATAATAAATATTGAGAGTAAAAGTGTATTAAGGGCCGGTATGATAAAAGATAAAAATCTGCAGATTTTATTTAGTAAGCAAGTAAATTTAATTTATTCTATAGATTGGGTATTATAAATAGCGAAAGAAACTAAGCAGGTAAATCTTCCAATTAATTTACACACTAGAAAACCGTGGTATTAAATGTTATTGATTGGCTAAATGCGATCATCTGTTTCTCCAATGTGTTTCAAATAATTTTTAAAAGTTTATATTTTGTGTTTGATACCTTGAATTATGATAATGTCAGATTTATGGATTTTATCAGTGCCTTCGGTATCATCAGTAGGAGCCGGACACAAGAGGCCCATGCCTCATCGCCCACTGGCGTACTATTGAAAATTTGTATTTTTAAAGGGTTTTTAATTTTATTTATATAATCAGAAACCAATTTATGGTGATTTATAAAATACGAAATACATTTTTATTTGTTCACCTTGTAGTTCAAGTTCAAGTTGAGTAAAGTTAATATTAACTAGCAATACTTTCTCAAGGTTATCTCCTGTCAAATTTGTTAGCTTTGAATGAAATACGTCCTTGTAGATAGAAAACGCCCTTTCTATATCGGAACTGGTTATAGGTGCATACTGGAAATATTCTTTTATTTCAGACTATTTAGCAGTTAGATTTTGAGGCATTGTCCCCATATACAATCGTCGCAATGTTATTAAATCTGGATTTCTAAGAAACTTGAAGTAATATCTAATAAATCCATTATTAAATGGTAACACTTAGTATTGTATTACAGTTAAAAACAAGCTATTTCTTATAAAGTTGAATTTCCTATTGATAATAATTAATCATAATATATTTAGTTTAGTTAAAATATTTTCCAATACATTTTCATTTCATTCATATATATATACCTATAACGTGTGTTTATTTGAAAAGTCAATCTAGGTTACTTTGAAATTTTGATAGAATAAGACGCATATATATTAAGTATGTGTTTGTTGTTCCGTAAACGTAAATCCAAATGACATTTGATAATGTCAATCACAAATATCAGTTAGTGCATAAAATAATCGTGCGTCGATTCTCGTTTAAATAAATTGCTTCTCAGTTTTAAAATGGCTTTCACTTTAGAACATAAAAATTTTTTTAGTCCAGGCTTATTTTCGAAGTGGTAATAAAATTGATGGTTTATGGGTTATTTATGGGTTATTCAGTTCAAGATTGCATGGTAGAATTTCAAGTTAAGTTTCCACATTTTGTAATAGATTATATACAATTTAAGAATACTTTGGATAGAACTTTAAAACTTTTTTCTGAAACTGGTAGTCTCTTAAGAAAATCAGGCAGCGGAGCAGTTAAGAAACGTACACCTCAAGTTGTCAATCGTGTTGAAGAAATAATGGAAAATGAACCACAAACATCTGTTCGACGTTCGAGTCAACAAATAAACCTTTCTGTTGGTACAACTCACAAGTTATTAAAAAAAGATATGCAACTTTATCCGTACCGTGTTGGCATTATCTAAAAAATTACATATTTCGAACACCTATATTGAATTTGAATGATATGCTACAGAGAATCGAACAGAAATGCATGGAAATTAATAATAATCCAGTAATGTTGCAGAATATCATCAGAAATTTTGAACGGAGGATTTTAAAGTGCATTGATCTTGAAGGACAACATTTTCAACATTTGTTATAGTTTTCAATAAATACCTATTATTTGTTATTTATTTGTATGTATGAAACCGTCAAAATATACGACTTCGTAGGTTAAGTAGTAAATTTTAATTTACGACGTACTTCAAAATGTTCTCAGTAAATCACATGCTACTAGATTGACTTTTCAAATGAACACTTGTTAAATATATACATGTATATATGGGATGTCCTTGTAATAAAGAGACAACGTCTGATAAATGGAAAGATGTAATTATATACAACATTGTGAGTCAATTCCGACGCGAACCCCGAAACTAAAAACAGCTGAAAATTGTATTACGTGACGCCTATGAATTCAAAATATTCAGAATGCGTAGAAACAATAAATATTTTACACACATACGCAACAGCGTAGTATAATGTTATAATTGTTCTTCAGACATGGGTATTTTTTAGCAAATATGAAAAAAATGGAGGTAAACAAAATCAATAACAAATACTTTCAATTGCTCACACTGACAAATACATATTTTGTACAAATTAAAACTTACATGTATCAATTCTAAATTTAGCGTATAATATGAATTGTTGTGTGTTAAAAATAATTTCCTTCTTTTCCGAAATGTAATTTAAATTCTGAATCCTTTCCTTCTATCAATTTCCTTTATTCGTAATTGTTCTTATTTTTTTATGTCGCCTTGCTATTCGTGTGTCGCACTTTTATTATAGTATTTTTATACAACTAATGCTGCTGTATCTATGTGAAACGTTTCCTTTTAAAATTTTATATTCACTGTTTTCTCTAAAGTATAATTTTTTTCTCACATATTTTCTTATTATTTCTGTACCCCCATAGAAACTCCCTTAATTTTGTATGTAGGTTTTCTTACTAAATAACTCTCCATATAGAGTTGCCTTTGGCATGACATCTTCTTAATTTTTTTTTATTAAATGGGTCTTCAATGATGGTTTTCCGAAATAATCTTCCATATAATTTGTATAGTGTTAATAGTTACATTCTAATATTTTATTTACCTATCCATTATATACAAATTGCTTTCAAACTTATAAATACTGCCAAAATTTAGATTTCAATGAACATAGAAATAATGTTACAATAGAGTGACACCAAACATTTTATGGAGACATCGTACAAGTTGAACTACTTTTGAAACACAAAGTAACAATAATAATACTACAGTATATTTACATACATAATAGTTGGGATAAGATGGGCAATAACAAAACTATTCTTTTTGTTATTGTCGGTCAACTTTAAGATATCGTATTTTTTAATATAGTCGATCGCACAGTGGCGTGACAAAAATTTTTTAAATATCTTTGGCATTTTTTTCTCGCTTATGAGTGGGAATTTTGGGAACATATTTTGGATTTATATTCTATATAATTACATCTTTCCATTTGTCATACAGTGTCTTTTTATTTCAAGGACACCCGGTATAACATTAGAAATTAGTGTTGATCGTATTACGGGTAAGACTGGGCTACTTTGCAAATAAAGAATAATAAATAACGATTGATATAGTGTAGTTATGAAATTATATTCGACAGCAGCATTTTGAACTGCCCGGTTATTAAATAAACACACAATAAATTGAAGAAAAATATCAAATATAATAACACATAATATAATACCTACGTCTCCCCAATTTTATATATTATCTACATTATCCATTACTGTATTTCCTACTTTTAACTTACAACTTAAAGCAGTATATTAAATAATTGGAGACATTATGTATCATTCTTCAAACTAAAATAAAAATAATGCACTTTTTAAATATATAATTCAGCGTTAGTGTTGCAACTTATTATAATCCTGATTATTGAATATAGTAAATGCTCAAGTAAATATTTTTTTTTTAAATTATGTAAATTAAATTCATTGGGAAGACGTACAACTGCATAAATATCATTTTAGGAAATTTGGAAAAACTACTTACCGTCATCCGATATAGTATACATCGTAATGGTTATCGGAGCCATTTAAAAAATACAGTTCGGTTTGTCACAGCACTAGTATTACTGATTACGGTCGATAGGTGTTGCTCCGTGTTCACACTTAAACTTGAAACCTAGAGGAAGTGCATCTTATATTAATAACACAAACTACAACCAGTTCAATTGTTTGGGTCAGGGTCAGGTGTTCAAACACAGCCGAATTGTTAAGTGAAGCGAGATAAGTATATTAAATTATATAACGGAGAGACGCGTGTAAAATGTCGTAGCAATTTTAAAAAAATATGTTATTCTCAGTGGTATTAATAATGTACTTTATTAAAATAGGAATAGTTATTCTCTAATTGACAACTATTCATAAAGATTACATATTGAAAGGTAAGTTTTAATTTTTTTTTACGACAAAATTAATAGAGAATAATAAGTTAGAAGCAAATTAAATTTTAATTTGCTTCATACAGGGTTCGTCAAATCTAATAACCTTATTTTCTAAAGCGATTTCTGTTAAAAGTATTTAGTTTATGATATTACATTAATTTTTTTATATATTATATGTTACTATTTTATCTTTTTGTGATTGGTGAATTAGGTGGGGTTTAAAAGATCACAGGCAGGTTTTTTTTTATTTAGTAAGAGTAAAGGTTCCTATATAATGACTAAAAGATCATTTAGTCGGGTAGCCAGATTAAGAATCATTGTGTATTGAGAAAGAACCTGATCTGGAGCCTGTTGATTATTAGAAAGGGCGAGATAATAAAATGATGTAATATCAAAAAACAGTTTGGCGACATACCAATTTGCTGATGATTTAATATTAATAAGAATGAGATCTACAGTATCGGTTAAAAGTTTGCTATGAAAAACTAAGAAAATGAAAATTGGAATTAAATGGAAGTAAAACAAAAATAATCGCAATATCAAGAAAACCTGAGAGATTGAACATATTAAAACGAAAAACTTGAACAAATTAGACAATTTTGAATATTTAGAAACGATGGTAGCTGAAGATGGTAAAATAGAAATAGAACTAACGAAAATGCCAAAACTTAGGGCGCATAATTCGACACTTACCAAACAACAAAGAAGAAGGAGTCAATCAAGTGTTCTAGGAGAAAGATGTGTCAAAAAGATACCAAATACCAGAATTAGAAAAATATTAGGAGTGAAGCCTATAATTGCGAAAAGTAGAGAAACTGCCGAGATTATTCGGGCATATGTATAGAATACCAACAACGAGTTTAACTTAAAAAGTTTGGAAGATGAGAACTCCAAAAAAGAATATAAAAGGAACACGGAAAGTCAAGCGAAAAGAATCATGAAATAGGTTTATATTTGAAGGAAGAGGCGCAATAACTTGGCAATGGATAGAATACAGTAGAGTTATAGGATAAAAGAATACTGATTGATATGAGAAATTTAACTCAACACTAGCATTTTCCACAAATCTAGAATATAATAACAATAATAATAATAATTCGAAGGAAAACAGGCCTGATAATAAACGGAGAAATAATATATTACGAACAATTGCGATGAAAATACTCAAAAACATATCGGGGTACACACTAAGACGTAGAATCCGAAACAAGAACATAAGGGATAAATGTCAAGTGGTAGACGTTGTAAAATGGAGGCGACAATGACGAAGATATTGGAACGAGCATATCAACAGAATGAAAGATAGCAGAATAGCAAAAATTGCGCGAGATGGAATCCTTGGAAGACGACGACCTTTGGGCATACCTCCTAAATGATAGAACTCATGGGTATCAACATCAAGTGAAAGCTAAGTTATGATACACAGGACTAAGGCCTAAATTAAAAGGAGGAGCAAGAATTTAATAAGCATTCAACTTGTACCTGAAAGTGCGACGCACAGTCTTCAGAAATCATTGAGATGGTGGTCAAATAATTTTTGAATTACTGAATCAACTTTAACCCGCATTTTAAAGAAGGACTTGGGCTACTTCCTTCCCGTATATGATACAGAAAGTGCATCAACCGTTGCAATGCACGTTCAGTAGGCACAAGAATTACTTGAACACATTGATATCGACTATCAATTCATACCAAATTTGATCATAAATGATGAAGTTCATTTAGATGCATTCGCAAATACCCATAATGCAAGAGCATAAATTACAGAAAACCTACAAGCTCCTTATGAATACCTATTGCATTTTCATTGTATTTCCGTATGGCGTAGGATATCCGCCAATGGAATTATTTGGATATTTTGTTTTGAAGATGAAAACTGCAGAACAGTTACAGTTACAAGACCGAGATATAAGTTAAAATAAAATGTTATTTTTAGAAAATAAGAGATCGAAAGCATCTTCAAAGTATGGATATGACCGACGACGAAAAATTTACATTTTCGGATCCCGTTCTCAGTGTCACAGCTGAATCTTCTAGATCTCTTGGATTTATTATTTGTATATGCAGATATTTAAATAATATTGATTCTGTTAAGACCCTTTCCTTTGCTCACGTTATTTCTAAGCGTTCTGCGGTGCTCAGATTGATCTCTTGGAACGAAACGAACGTAAGTTTTTGAAATAATTTTCTTTTAAGTGTGATGAACACTATCCCGGGCGTGGAATTAATTACGAGATACTTGAGCGACATGGCGTTGTCTTACTCTCAGAAAGGAGAAAGACGACTAGCACTCTATTTATGCAGAATGTAGTTATTGGTAACCCAACTTGCTGACCAAAGTTAAGTTCCTTGGGCCACGTTTGGAATCAAGATCAATTACTTCATATACCCACAGCATAAACGAACATATTGTAAAAAGCATTTATGTTACATTGGGCACAGAATTTTAATATGCTGGGAATGGATTTGTTTTGATTATCATATGGTTTTCTCATTTCTTTTTTAATATACGTACTTAGTGCGATTATGTATGTATATATGATAAAGATATTGAAGCTTTATTTCTAACTGAAAATACCACACAAAGAAATGATAAATGAAAAAAAATGTTATAAAAGTTGTAACAGAGATATTCACACTTATGCGAGCAACACAGGAACACCTCTAACAAATGTTCGAAGTTACCGCCTCCTGCTTGAACGCAAGATATATTGCATACTTATTGTTTCTGCAGCATCTTGAAGACGTATGGTCAATAAATGAATGTTTTCAATTTCATTATTGTACACCAAATTTTTCATATGTCCTCATACATAAAAGTTAATCGGATTCAAATCGGGTGATCTACGTGGCCATACAATAGACCCACCGCTACCGATCCATTGGTCACTGAACGTATTATTTAAATGCACACTTCGTAATTGTTGTGAGGGAGCACCATCATGCAAAAATCACTTGTGTTGACGAACGTTGCGTTAGGACGGGGGTACCCAAACGGTCGAGCGCAATCGACCAGTCGATCGCGAGAGCTTTTGGAGTGGATCGCGAAAAAATTAAAAATCATCACTCCACAAATTCCAGTTCTCTCGAACGTCAACTCTGTCTCTCTCTGTCTCACATTGGAATTTGCGAGACTTCCGAGTCAATGCAACTGCGCAACGTTCGGCAACTCTTCCCGATTCTTCTCGAATTAGTCTGATTCATATAAAAATCCGCGACGGCGCGATACTATGCCAGTCATAACTGAGTATCTGAACGACAGGTAATATTTGAAAAGTAAAATGAGTACGACGGAAAAAGTAAAACGTACCATTCTAATTACGATTGGGAGGAAGAATTTTTTATTTTGGTCAAAGATGAGTGTATTTGTCTCGTTTGTCGATCGTCAGTGGCATTGTCCAAACGCGGGAGCTTAGAAAGGCATTAACAAAACTACGAAAAAGGTTCTCCGCAAAAAGTGTGTTAAGAAAGCGAAACGAATATTTCAAAAGTAATTTAAAGGGAGAGCAGGCCATGTTTACTAGGCCAGCGAAACAATCAGTAGCTGCAACAATCGTGTCTTTTAAAATTTCCTACATAATGGCGCAACACAAGAAACCTTTCGAAGATGAAGAGGTAGTAAAAGAATCATTTGTTGAAGCGACGAATGTATTATTTGATGACTTCAAAAATAAAACAGAGACTATATCTGCTATCAAGGATGTTCAATTATCTCGTTACTAGACGTATCGCAATCATGAACACAGATTTGGAATCCAAACTAAGAAATGATATTATGGAATCTACATAGGTACTTTTCTTTGCAGTTTGATGAGTCCACCGATATAAGTGATACTGCTCAATTATGTATTTTCATGTCGTGAATATTGCCACAAAGAACAAAGTGCAATTGCAAGCTAGCGACTCTGCCAAGCACACTGATTTACTTTATTATACAAACATAAGATCGAATATGGTTAGTTTTTAAAATAAATTTAAGCTGTTGATTAATCAGCTAAACAAACAGGACTATACAAATTTTCCAGCTTTGAAAAAAGAGCAGGTTCTCACTCAAATTGTGACAATTACGAGACACAACTAAGAAACATTCAGAGTGAATTTGAAAGACACTTCTCTGATTTTAAGCAACTGACGGATATTGTAACTTTCATGGGCTATCCATTTTCTGGTGAAGATAAAAAATTGCTACTGCAATATCAAACCCTTTCAATATGGAGACCTCTTAAGTACAAAATAAGGTATTGCAGATAATTTCGGATATATATCTCAAAGCCAGAGCAACTGATGCCAAATTTTAGTCTTTCATATCCGAAAACAAACATCCGTGTTTGAAACAAATAGCTCTTCAGTTAACATGATTCTTCGGATCAACTTACTTGTGCGAGTCTGCATTTTCATAAATGAAATTTGTTACAACGAAATATCCCAATCGACTAACTGACATATCTCAGCGTGCCTGCGGTTGGCACTCAGTAATAACGAATCGTCTTTCGATAAGTTTGCGGATGATATGCAGTGCCATGCATCAACATCTAAATTCTAAATGAAAGCAGTGACTAAAGAAAATTTCAGATGTTGCAATTTGATTACATGTTTAACTTGTATAAGTATAATATACTTTGTATTTATATATTATAAGTAATTGCAATAAATCATTTTCATAAATCTGCTTTTTTTAATTGTAACCAGGCTCTCCTAGTAGTTGGTAGTCGTACGTGTCGATCGCTTGTCACCTAAATGTTTTATGGTAGATCGCAATCCCTAAAAGTCTGAGCACCGCTGCTCTAGGAGGTGTTCTTGTATTGCTCGCATAAGTGTGAATATCTCTTACTTTACAACTTTTACCCCATTTTTTTTTCATTTGTCATTATTTTGTGTGTACTATGTTCAGTTAAAAATAAAGCTCCAATTTTTTTATCACCCCGTATATATTTATGTGTATTAAGTATGTATTATATGTATTAAGTATTTGTACTTATGATTCTTTGCCTACTTCTGGATGTAATCTACTGGGCATTTAATAAATTATTATTTATTCAGTATTTCATCCACCTGATGAAGCCATTGCATGGCGAAACAATATTGTAGTGGTATTTACAATAAAAGAATTTTTGAAACTAGAAGTTTAATTACTTACTTCTTAGCGTTAAATTATTATTATTATTTTTCATTATTTCACTAAATGTCGCCGTTTTTTTTAAATTTAAAATCATATTTGGCCGACACTGTGTATATCCCTTCCATTCAATTTTTTATTGATGGAATAAATAATATATGGAGAAAAAGAAACAGAATGACAGGCTTCACTGAAAGGCAAAAGGTCGATTATATTTAAATAAATATAATTCCAATTACTATATTTTCAACATTGTATAAAGATACTTCAAATGTAGTTATTGTAAGCATTTTTTATTTAATTTGAAATATATATTTTCGTATACCACAACATAATAGCAAAATATGTTGGCATTCAATATCTAATAATGTTGTTCTCTCTTCCAATTTGCACTTTTGTTTTAATTATATTGATATTGTTATTAAAGGTTCAGATTGATGAGTAAGTCATAATTTGGTCTAAGATGCTTTTATGGTCCTTTAGATGTAAATTTTTTGAGTGAGCCTAAATTTTCGTAGGTTAAATAAAGCGATATATATTTATATATATACAGTTATTAATTAAAAACTTAAAAAAGGTATATAACCCCTTAACACAATTACTAATCGTATCCTAAATACGCTTTCGACAACTAAGTTGTCATCATCAGTAGGTAAAACCACTAATCAAAGTGTCGCACATGGGGCACAGTATAGCTAGCACTTCTGATCACGCAACAACTTTACACGGCGTCCACGCATACACTCTCTCTCTGCGCGTCTTCAACCTTTCTACATCTTTTCTAAGAATGAAAAGAGACAACTATAAGAAATCGGACCCTTTTCTACATTAATGGTGATATTTTTAATGATATGAAAGCTTTCATATCCGTCAAGATCTCGAGGATTATTAATGACTTTGACAAGTTTTAACTCTTTAATTGACATATTGTGTTGTGTATTTGAAGAATGATTGGCAACGTTAGATTTTTCTGGTCTATTGAATTTAATATGTGATATTTGTTCTTTAAACCTAGTTATTATTGATCGTTTCGTTTGGCTTATATATTTTAAATTACAATCATCGCAATTAATTTCGTATATACCTGATTTCAAACTCAAATTAACTTTATCGTTGATTGGAGACTAGGAGACTTTTGGTGATACTTTTGGACCGAAAGGCAACTTGGAGACCTCGTTCTTTAACAACTCTATTAATGTTTTTCGTGATAGGATGGTAAGATAAACACATGCACTTTTTCCCTGGTTACTTTGAGATACAAAACTTGTGTATTTGCGGATTGTCTTTTTTAATTTCGTTTCTCTAATTAATTTATTGATTATATCTATGTCAAAGCCACTATATTTCGCGATGTTTTTAATGAAATTTAGTTCTATTTCATATCTCTCTTTTGTTAACAGAAAATTTAGTAACCGATTGACTAAGAAATTAAAAGAAGCTACCTTATGTTGAAAACTATGATTTGAATCAGCGATGATGAATCTATTAACATTGGTTTTTTTTCCGGAAAATATCGATTTCTATTTCATGTTTATTTCTAATAACTAAAGTATCTAAAAATGGTATCCCATCATTGCTTTCCTTTTCCATCGTGATTTAACCCTTTCGTGACGGGAGACGCATGAACGCGCAATCCTTGCGTTTGAAATGTGCGGGAACCGCATATATACGCGGGCTTGAAACATGCATTCAGATCGGGAAACGCACGTTTGTGGGATCGTAGACAGGTCCATACATATTGTCATGGATTTTTCCATGGAGAAGAAAGGAAAATAATAGAACTATATATTAAACTTTTTTGTGTAGTACATTTATTAAACTTATGTATTTCATTTTGATGTTTATTTTATTTCAGACGGGGATCATTATAAATATATTTAATTTTAAGTGATGAATTTTATTATGTTTGAAATTTTGATCCATCCTCGTATATTTAGGTTGGTCAGATGTTCAAAGCTGCCGCCATCCCGGATATTATATTGAAATAAGACGTATATTTTTCTGTATATTTTTGATTTTATAGTTGGTGGGGATATCCGTGCGGATGTTGGAACTTCATTTAGAGATTATTTGAAAGTCCTTGTGGATAGGTGTGTATAAGTATATTGGACACGACTTAATTTTGTCTAATATTAATGAAATTTTGAATAAATTCGTTTATAGTTTTTGGTGCGTCGTTTGTGATTTAAACGTAAATTTTCGTGAATTTACAAATCTTTTATATTTGTAATTTTATTTAAATGATACACCTATCTGAAGAAGGGAATCTCTCGTGTTTAATTGTGACTTACTTTAATTAATGTAGGTATCTTTATAATTATTAATATATATTGATGAAAGCGCTATAATTAACTTGTAAAAATTTTGTTAAATATTTTATATGTATTCAGAATAATATCTGGAAAATTTATTTGAAAAGATTTTTTGTGGAGGTTAGCTGTTTTTAGTCACTTTGAATATTTCAAACGTAGGAAGGTGGGGACGAGTTTGCAAGGTCATGTGATTGCATTCATGACAGTTCAGATTTGATTTCGCGCGCAGAGTAAACAATTCTTTACTTTGGCGTTTTAGCTTTTGATATATTTTATTGTTGTTTAATAAATTTTCTTGTATATTAAAAATTTATAATTTTGATCGTGGATAGTCAGATAGAGGTTTTTAATGATTTGTATCTTCATATGATATCCAAATCTTTTTGCCCTCAGTACTGTGCCTTTAGCAGTTCAACGTTACACTTGGTAAAGTTGATTTTTTTTTAATTTTTTTTTTATTATACAAATGTAAAGGGAAAATGTGTGTATAATTTATCTGACACCTTGTGTTTTATTTTATGATATAACCTGAATCCGAGAGGATCGACCCGAGTGACATAAGCTCAAGGAAATCTACCAGACTGAACAGCCGGAAGCATAAGTTGTAGTGTGAAGAAAAAAATTAATAAGCAATCAAAAGCACATTCCACTGCACAATTTTGGCAGCCCAACGTGTCGGCGAATGAGAAAAGGAATTATTAATGAAAGTATAAGCAAATAATTTGGAAATACACGCTAATTTATAAATTTGGCGAGCCTAACGTATAATTGGCATAAATAAAACAACATAAATTTTTAAAATGGAATATTTAAGTCAAAGAATGGGTAATGCTAGTTACATGCATGAAGGAGGACACAATGGAGGAAGCAGTCAAGGGATAATGGATATGATGCATGCTATGATGCAAACGATAATGGAAATAAAACAACAACAAATGGATATGATACAACAAAATTACAATGACGTGGAGATGATAAAACAACAACAAGAAGATATAAAACAAAACTATAATGATATGGAAAGAGGAATGGATGAAATAATAAAGATAATGAAAAAAAGGGTACCAAGAAAAAGTAACAATCAAATAAACAAAGAAAACACAATAACTAAAAGTAAAATAGTGTATAATTTATCTGACACCTTGTGTTTTATTTTATGATATAACCTGAATCCGAGAGGATCGACCCGAGTGACATAAGCTTAAGGAAATCTACCAGACTGAACAGCCGGAAGCATAAGTTGTAGTGTGAAGAAAAAAATTAATAAGCAATCAAAAGCACATTCCACTGCAATATGTCTTTTACATCAGAGATATAAAGCGGAATACTCAATCTCTCAGTTAGTCTTGTGTACTTCCCTGACTTGTAAGTATCGTGTTTCTTGTGATTTTTCTATAAAATTGGCTCGTAAATATTTAACTGATGCCGAACTAGAGGCAATACTAAATGAAAGTAGTGATGAATTTAACGATTATGACTTTGAGTCCAATAGTGAAACTGAGGATGAAGAAATGTATAATGTACCCCAAGAAAACCCTTTATCCTCGGATGATGACTTTGGCAGTAATAATGGTAAGATATATAATATAAATATATTTTTTATATTTACTTAATCTTTTAGCTGGTCAGAAAACTACAAAGAGGAAAAAAGCTGATAATACACTCAAGACACCTGATGCCGATTTCAAATGGAAAACAGATCCTAACTATCAACCGACTGTTCATTCATTTGAAAAACTTAACTCTGGTTGCACAAATAATGTGCCTGCAAATCTTACAATATTAGAAAGTTTTGAGTTGTTTTTCTCCGAAGATTTCGTAACTCGTATCGCCCAACAGACCAATTTATTTTATAATAATAAACGCGATCAAGCTCCACAGAATAGAAAAACATGAACTTTACTGCTTTATCGTAGTATCTTATCTCATGGCACAAGTAAAGAAATTGAAAATTGTTGATTATTGGTCAATTGATGCTTTATTAGTTACACCGATTTTTGGCCAGGTGTTCTCTCGTGACCGTTTCCTTTCGATACTATGGGCATTACATTTTTCAGAGGAAAATCAAAATGAAAATGACAAATTGCATAAAATCAGATTGGGGTCGTAGATCACCTAAAAAAAGTATACTAAAATACATTCTACCCATTTGAGAACCTGTGTATCGACGAAAGTTTGATGCTCTTCAAAGGTTTCTTTTAAACAATATATTCCCTCAAAGCGGCACCGTTTTGGAATTAAATGGTTTGTGCTGTGCGACTGCGAAACTGGGTACATACTGGATTTTATAATATACTGCGGAGCAACTTCTGATATTCAAGAATATGATACAGAATTAGGTAAATCTGGAAATATCGTTTTTACACTTATGCAGCCTTACCTTGGCTCGGGTCATACTTTATACACTGACAATTGGTACACCAGTCCGATATTATATGGTATGTTTTCTGGAAGACAAACAAATGCCTGTGGAACTGTCAAACAAAACAGAAAAAACATGCTAGACATGAAAGAAAAAATTTCGAGAGGACAAGTTATACATTTTTTCACTGACTTGCAGTGAAGTGGCAAGATAAAAGAGAAGTGAGAATGCTTTCGACACGACATACTGCAGATATGGTTCATACAAGGAAAAAAGATCCAGTCAAGAAAACAGACACAAGTAAACCTAAATGCATTGTTGACTACAATGCAAATATTGGAGCAGTAGATAGAACCGATATGCTTCAAAGTTCGATACAATCAGTACAAAAGTCAGTGAAGTGGTACAAGAAACTATTTTTTCATTTGCTTGATATGACACTTCTCAATTTTCACGCGGTCTATAAAATGAAAACGTGTGAAAAAATATCTGTAGCTGATTTTCAGCTGAAATTGGTGAAAGAGTTGCTTGCAAAATATAAGATAAGCAAGCCACGATCAACCAGCCGAAGGGCTCCCAACACAGACTCTCCCCTTCGCTTGTCAGAGAGACACTTTATATCTCAATTTTCCAAGGATCAAGGTACAAATAAACAACCAAGGAAAAGATGCGTAGTTTGTTCAAAAAATAATATTCTCAAGGAAACAACTTATTGTTGCCCTAGCTGCGATGTTCTCCTTTGTGTAATACCATGTTTTAAAAACTACCACACTTTGGTAGCTTATGGCAAATAAAAATGTTTATATTTTTTGTAATGACATGTTGACAAATTTTTTTAGAATAAAGTTTAAGAAAGATTATAATTGTTATTATTATTCCATTAACAATACAAATGCGTTTAATTTATTGTTATATAGAAAGAAATTGTTTACTAAAAACAGCAATTCCAGTCGGGAACCGCGAGAATGCGCGCTATCCAAAGTCACCTTCGCATCGGGAACCGAGCGCTTGTGCAGAGAGCAGAGAACCCCGTTTTGAGAGCATTACAGTGAAAAACAGTCCCGTCACGAAAGGGTTAATAGTCGGAAATTTTAAATTTAACCGATTAACGAACATTCGCTAATTCGCATTTCTGTGTATCAAAAATCACGAGAAGGTCATCTACGTACCATCCAGACTCTTGGGAAATATTTAGCGTTATTTTTAAATTCGACTTCAAATTGACTCATGAATAATTAGCTATGAAAGGAGATAGGCAGTTACCCATTCTTTTATTTTTGAAGGGTCAATGTTATTCTTATGGATCAAGTCTTCTAAATATTTCATAGTCTCTGGGATAGGTACCGAAGGGAATAATGACGTTAAATCGAATGAAACTAAAATTTCCCCGGCTTCCAGTTCACAATCTAAACTAATATTATAAAGAGGAAACATTTGTGTTTTTGTATGTATGTTTGTAATGTTTTCACACAAAAGCTACTGGACCGATTTCAAAAATTCTTTCACCATTAGAAAGCTGCATTTTCACTGAGTGACATAGGCTATATTACATTTTCAAAAAAAAAGATATCCCCAATAAAAATGCATTAATGTAACCCAAGGTGTGAAAAAATTAGTCACAAAAAATCTGCCATCGCGTACGCTGCGGAAACTATTGTTGATAGAACAAAAAAATGTTCTACAGTATTATAGAACGTATTAATATCTACAAAAAAGTCCGCGAAACCATATGTCCAACTACTGTAGTTATGCCACTATAACTACTTTTTTACATTTTAAAAGTTAATAAAAGTGCCGACAATAATCAAACCATATTATCCATACCTCTGTATTATTTCTTATCCTATTAAATGATATTTTATTAAAGACCATTTCTATACCAGTAAAATACTTTTTAAATTATTAAAATCGGACATTCCATTCAAAAGATATAACGAATTTAAAAATGTCAATCTAAAGAAAATAATGTTATAATATAATGTAGTAGTAAAGCGATGGCCATATTCATTTTGTTTGTAATAAATTGACAATCGAAAAATTATAACTGGAATAAGAATAGTATTGGCAGAAGGAATTTAATAACAAGTTCAATGAGAATGAAAAGTAATAGGAAACAGGCACAGAGAAGCTGTTATAGAGAGAAGTTAAACATAAAGTGATATAAAATCCAAAAATTAAGGATCACAAGAAAGGAAGATTAAATATTTAAGAGAATACACTCACTATTGTATTTATTCAAGGTAGGATCGAAGAAAAGAGAACATATACGATACATATTTTATTAAAAGAATTTAAATAACACTGAGATAATTGAAAGGTGACGTTTTTGAAGTAATTTAGACAATGTGTCAAAAGCCAAGTGACAGGAACATTATTAAAATAGCGGGTTACATTGTTTATAAGTAGAGCTGAGGATGTTTGCGGTATAACTATGGTTATATCATGTAACCATAGTAATTTACTATGGTTACATGATATAACCATGGTTATACCGCAAACATCCTCAGCTCTATTTATAAGTTATGTTAAATAACTAAATGGACTAAACAAAAAATGTAATCAATTCATCAGCTTTACAATTAAAAAAATTATTTTTTTGTAAAAAACATTTTTTTTCCTTTAACTTCACATAGCCACAGCAACGCAATTGGATGATTTGTTTTCCCAGTGAATTTATATTTACTATAATACATACTATATACATTTATCTCTTTTCTCATTCATTTCATTTCAGATTGAGTCACAGCGAAGCGTGGTCGGGATTAGCTAGTCTTTAATAATTGAACAAATTCTAAGGAATTACTAACTGACAAACTTTCTGGTTTACGGGTAAATTTTTAAATTCATTCACTAACTATTTGGAAATCAAATAAGTCGGTGAGTTAGTACCTGAAACGATACGTCTCATCGAGTTGTGGTTGCCGTTTCCTTAAGAGAGGTAATTTTGTCGTAATTTTTAGTAATGTCGTAATTTCGATATATTTTTATTTTTTAGTCAGTGTATACGTGGACGCCGTGTAAAGTTGTTGCGTGATCAGATGTGGTAGCTTTTCTGTGCCCCATGTGCGACACTTTGATTAGTGGTTCTATCTACTGATTATGACAACTTAGTTGTCGAAATACGTATTTAGGATACGATTAGTAATTGTGGTAAGGGGTTACATACCTTTTTTAAGTTTTTACTTAACCACAGTCTCAAAAGAAAGAAATGTTTTTAATTAACTTCTTTTTTAATTTTAGTTCATAGTACCGATTACTAATGCAACTTTTTTAGATGGTGTCCTCTAAATTATAGCATTCTGCTCGGCACAACTGCAGAAGAAACACTCCGAATTTGCCAATGTTATGTTTTGTGCATATGCAACGTTATGTAACTCTAAATCCATGTACGCCATACGCTAAATAGATAATTATTCTTACATTTAATATTATTCCTGATATGATTTATATATCGCTTTTAAAAATTAACAGGTATAAATAAGTTTTTTTCCGCAAACACATTAACTCGTTTCATATTCAAAGGCTACATTAATAAGTTAAATACCATTTTTATTTATTTTCAAGAATTCTTCATGATTTGTCAAGAAAGCTTTCTATTCCTTTGTTAAAAGAACGACTATCTCATCATATATAATTAAAAAAGTATGTAATTATACGAAAATAAAATAAAATTAGTATCGTCGTAGTTGTTAATTAAAATGTTCTATTAATCATAATGTCGTTATACTTAATAGATGTATTTATCATTAACAGTCGTGTTTGTTGAGTAAGGTAGATTAATTGTTTGTATTTAAGTAATTCAATTATAGCAAACGTGATGATCGGTAAATATTAAGCTGCATTAAAATATAAATTATTACATCTAATCTCTCAAGTGGAGCGCTTCTGTAACTATTGAAGAACGGAGGCTGTAAAAACATTACATTCGTCTTGATTTAGGATTCATCTGATCAATAGTTGCTAACTCGAGCTACTGTTAGGCTGGTTATATGCAGTTTGTGAACTAATGATTTTACATCATGCTGGATAATTGTTAGCTTTATAGTGAGGAATCATATGAAAATTATTAATATTATCTATTCTTTAGTTTCATTATACAGGGTTAGGCAAATGTATGCATTATTCGAATACCTTTGATATGGCTACTTATATTTTAATAAGACTTTCCGCAATTAATTAAATACAAATCGGGGATTCCATGATTATATTTATATCCGAATCAGACTTCCGGTTTAGCTGGAAACGATGTTAACTTTTTTATTTTAAATGAAGCATCCCGTGAATTTTTACGAATTTCAATAGAGCTCTGCTTTGGGAGTTCGGCAATAATAAAGTTTGACATCCTTTTGTTCAATAACGACACCGACATTTAATTAAATCTAATAATGCAAATTTTATTGAGAACAAGAAAAATTAACACAAAAAATATAAACAAAGTCAATATCTGTTAGGAGAGTTTTCGACATGATGACCGTTCACTTCTTGACAATATACGAGTCTGTGAACAAATTCTTGAATGACATTTGCCAAAGCCTCATCATGAATTAGTTGCACTTCCTCAATTATACTCCGCCGTATCTTGTCCAGATTATGCACTCGTCTAGTATAAACCACAGATTTTAAATGACCCCAAAGGAAAAAATCAAGGCGATTTAAATCTGGAGACATTCAAGAAATCCTCTACGGTCAATACACCGATTTTGGAATGTTTAGCTAAAAAAACTGCTAACATTAAAAGCATTGTGAAGGGGTGCTCCATCTTGTTGGAACCAAACACTTACAGGTAATTTCCCGTCTTCCTCAATATTAGGAACAGTCTAATCACGAAAATGATCACCAAAACCAATCATCATCAGAATTTCAACGTTTTTTTTTTCAGTTAATTATTAATATTTGGACGGGCTATAAAGTTAATTCTGACAGTTTAAATCAAGTAGTGAATTTTAATTCCATGGCTTACTAAACATAATCATGATTTCAAAATATCAGTTTTAATTAAATATCTCTGCGTTGCTGAATAAAAGGGCGCCAAACCTTATTTTTGTGGAACTCCCAGAGCAAAGTTCTATTGAAATTCGTAAAAATATACAGGGTGTTTCACTTAAAATAAAAAGTTAACATCGTTTCCGGCTAAACTTGATATTTGATTTGGATATATATACAGGCTGATTCATTTTCGGCCCTCACCATGGGGATCTCGCTTATTATTGGAGATAGAGTATAGGTTTAAATTTGGCAAAGTTGTTAAATTTTGTGTTTGTTATAAATCCGTAAAGAAAATAGACCTGTGACAAATGACCTTCGTAATTTTAAAAAAAAACGCGAAAACCCCATTTTCTTCTTTTACCTGTAGCACCGACATTTGGCCTTGTAGAGAAAAAATAAAAACACATCCTTGTGGCCATTTCTAAACCTCTATCCAGTGGTGTACTCTAAATTTTTATACGACGTTTCGTTTCCTTCTGGCCATCATCAACTATCTAATTTCTTATAGGCGCCATATTGGATTTAGACATCTTCAGAAAGAGTTTTTCTTTCCGATTTCAACCATATACCACATGCTGACTAAAGTTTTTGACATTAGGTTTTATTTGAAAGAATAAATTATAAGATTAAATAAGGTAGCCTTTGGAATTTCAATCTGTCAAACATTTCATTTATTGTTCATTAATAATACAAAAATGTCATACACTAACGAAGAGAAACGAGATATGATAAGTATTTTTTATTCTTCGAACCGAAATTCAACAGTAGCGAGTACAAGATATTTACAATTATATCCAGAACGACAACAGCCTCATCGTACCATTTTTCTAGATCTCGACAGAAATTTGGTCGAGAATGGATCGTTTACTAAGCCGTGTAATGGTCAAGACAACAGGAATTGAAATGAAAATCAACAAGATATTTTACAAATGGTAAATTAAAAGCGTGTTTTCAAATTTCATGTTAATCTTGTATTTTTATTGATAAATAATAATCCATCAATTTCTACACGCGAAGTAGCGTCAGAATTAAATTTGTGCCAGTCCAGAGTTTGGAGAACTTTACATAAAAGTAGGTTTAAACCATACAGGATCCATGTTAGTCACTCTTTACTGCCTGGAGATAATTTGAGAAGGCTAGAATATTGTAATTGGTTAATGGGAAGGATAGAAAATGACGAAAATTTTTTAAGCAAAATCATCTGGTCAGATGAAACAAAATTTACAAATTCTGGAATGTTCAACAGAAATACGGAGCACTATTGGGCAGTACAAAATCCCCGACAAAACAGGGCTAGAAGATCACAACATCGTTTTGGAATAAACGTTTGGATGGGTATTTTGGCAAATCGTCTCTTATGACCAGTTATGTATGAAGAACATTTAAATGGAGAAAGATATTTAAACATTTTACGTACATACGTATCTGACTATCTTGACGACAATATCCCATTAAATCAATTACAATATTTATGGTGGCAACAAGATGGCGCACCAGCACACAATGCAGCTGTTCAGAATGCCTTCGATGCAGTTCCTAGAAGAGCTATACAAAGGGCAGTACAAAATGCCAGAAGGCGTGCCCAATTGTGCATTACCGAAGATGGCCAGATAATTTAACATTTACTGTAATTGTTTATTGTGTACTTTTCTATGTATTTTTATTAATGTTTTTTTATCTTGTACTCGCTACTGTTGAATTTCGTTTCGAAGAATAAAAAATACTTATCATATCTCGTTTCTCTTCGTTAGTGTATGACATTTTTGTATTATTAATGAACAATAAATGAAATGTTTGACAGATTGAAATTCCAAAGGCTACCTTATTTAATCTTATAATTTATTCTTTCAAATAAAACCTAATGTCAAAAACTTTAGTCAGCATGTGGTACATGGTTGAAATCAGAAAGAAAAACTCTTTCTGAAGATGTCTAAATCCAATATGGCGCCTATAAGAAATTAGATAGTTGATGATGGCCAGAAAGAAAGGAAACGTCGTATAAAAAGTGTCGTATAAAAATTTAGAATACACCACTGGATAGAGGCTTAGAAATGGCCACAAGGATGTGTTTTTATTTTTTCTCTACAAGGCCAAATGTCGGTGCTACGGGTAAAAGAATAAAATGGGGTTTTCGCGTTTTTTTTTTAAATAACGAAGGTCATTTGTCACAGGTCTATTTTTTTTACGGATTTGTAACAAACACAAAATTTAACAACTTTGCCAAATTTAAACCTATACTCTATCTCCAATAATAAGAGAGATCCCCATGGTGAGGGCCGAAAATGAATCAGCCTGTATACTTATCGAATCCCCGATTTGCATTTAATTAATTTTGGAAAGTCTTATTAAAATCTAAGAAGAATATCATTTGCCTAACCCTGTATATCCTTTTTGTATACAGGTACTCCCCTTTCTTTCGGAAAGGCTACCTGCTCCATTAAATTCCACTACTAAAGATACTTCCTCTTAGAAATTACATAATTCTACCCAGAGTGTTGCTTAAGACATATCTTCTAGTCAATAGCTTGTATTATAAATGAAACAGACATGCATTACACACATCTGTATCTGTACACATGGATATACACCCCGTATTTTCCAATGTTTACTTTACTCAAAGACACGTGTTTCTGTCTCAATAGACATTGTGAGTTTGGTTAATGAAGTAAAGTTTGATGGATCGCTGCCATGGATTTGCTGCCATCTGGCATCGTGTTAATGGACTTCCACCTGTATACCTATTTTTTTCCCTTCTGTTCCAGCATAGCTGGACGAGAGAAAATCGCTATTTTCGGCGACGTCTCTTTTGTCCGTCAGATGTCACTAGTTTATCTGGTGCTACCTGATGGGACAAAATTTGCTACTTACCTGTGAGGCGATCCATTAAACTTTACTTCATCAGCCAAACTGACCAAGTTTATTGAGACAGAAACACGTGTCTTTGGCTTAGATGTTAGAGGGGGCAGATGTTTTTCCTTCCTTAAAGAATTATTTAATTTGGGATGTAAAAATGTATAACACCTTTAAAAAAAGCCCGCCTGCTCTACTAAATTCAACCATTGAAGATACTTCCTCTAGATTATAATAATTATTATAAGGGTGTTGGTAATATTTTGACAACTTACTGTGATAAAACATTTATGCATTTCCTTTACGTTTAGGTGTGAGACGCGTTTAAAGTAAACAAACTTCTGAAGAATTGGATTCAACATTAGAACATTTGAACGTGAAATAGTTATTTACGAATTTAAGTGTATACGGAAAACAGTGCATCTAAAATCTGCAGCTAGCTTCTGTGGACAATGCACCGTAACGAGCGTTTTGCCAAAGCGATCAATCGACGAAAAAAATAATGTTGTTCGTTTCATGATTAACTAAAACAGTCGAATCACTTACGTCGATATTGCGCATATCTCTGAATTGAATACTAAAGATTATCCATGATCATTTGGCTCTGAGGAAGATATATTCCGTATAATTTGAAGATCGCCCTCAAAAAAGGTACGCATCATAACAAATTTAATTACCGGCAAAAAAATGGTGTATTCCCCATATTAGGAGAACAAGGAATGAAACATGTATTAACTATTATCATGGCAAAATCGTAGCAAAATTAATGGATCAAAACTCTAATGTTTTTCTTTTACTTTTAATTACATCTTTCAATACTTACATATAATTATCGATGTACTGATTGTATTTTTAACAGTTATCAGTTAATAATTCTAAGAGTATTCTAGAAATTTAGACGTTAACAAAGAAAATTGCAACGAAACAGAAAAATTTAAAATATTTTAAAATCGATTAATATAGTGTATAATCACATCTTGCTGCAATACAAGCTCTTAGCCTGGAATGCATGCTTTGGATTAGAGTTGCAACCTCTTCATCTTGAATTTGGTGCCATATTTCTTGTAATCGGTCCGAGAGTTCTGCTAGCGTCCTAGGAGGATTCACATGACCTTGAACTTTCTTACCGATATTGTCCCATAAATGCTCTATAGGATTTCGATCCGGACTTCAACCTGGTCAGCATAAAACATTTATATTCGCAGGGATAAGCTCGTCCGTTGCGATATGCGCTATATGCAGATGAGCGTTATCGTGCATTTAAATGAACTCTGGTCCGGGAAGACCTGTAAAAGCTTCGACAATAGAGATGACAACCTCATCTCTATATACTTGGATTACCACTACAAGACTTGTACGTTATTCCAAACTTATACCACCCCATACCATAACAGACCCTCCACCAAATCTGTCGATTCCTCTCACAGCACATTGCATGAATCGCTCCCCTGGCATTCGCCAAACTCTTTCTCGTCGATCATTGGAAAAGAGGAAAAACTTTGACTCGTCAGTGAGTAACACATGTCTCCATTCGTCAATAGTCTAATTAACATGTTGCCGAGCAAATTCTAGTCTGTCTTGCTTGTGAGCTATTACCAGTAGCCAGCTGAAGGTCTTGTTTTAATTCGCTTGCACCGCAAAACCTTTTTCTTTTAGCCGTTAAACGTATGCCTTGTCTAGGTCTTCTACAATAATCTAATGTCTCCTGGTACCTAGTCTATGCCCTGCTTAATTCACTTTGTGACACACTAAATCTTGCAGCAACCTCTCTTTGGGAAGGGCCCTCTTCGACAAGAGTCACCAATTTAACAACGTTGGTTTTTGATAAATGATTATGATGTTGACGTTGATTCATATTGTCACTTTAAGTTGACATTTGTAGTTTTTTATTTTTGTTCATATTAAAAAAAAAGCAAAAAGTCGAAAAATCTGCTATAGTACTTGATTCGTACTTTCAATTATAATTAATACATTATCGTTGACAAAAAATTTCTTATTTTTAGAAATTTTTTCCAAAAAAATATATTATCTCTTAATTTTGCGGCGAAGTGTATATTATCAAGGTGAATATTTAGAAAAATAATAAACCAAAAAAAAGAACAATTTCGTATTTTATTTAGACTATTTCTAATTTAACGTTTGAGTTTCCGAACTAAAAAGGAACTGCATTCTACGGCATCGCTTAGGGAATACACGCTACCGGGCACCACGGCACACACTCAGGGAACCGCTGTTCTATGAGGTATATGTGAATTACAGCTGCAGTTTGTAGGATACCAGAATAATGCATTCATAATTTTTCGAGTTTTTATCTAGAAGTAAACATATTTGAAAGCAGAACATGGAATATTATTTAGTTTATTAATTAGTATTATTCTGAAACTAGAGAAATTTTCATACAAACCTATCGTATTTATTTTGAAGAGATCTTTGAATAAGGAATTTTTGCGAGTTCTGGTAATGATTATTTTTGTAAGAACTCTTAAAAAGAAAATACTACATAATGTTAATTATTTTGTGTTAGTTACGAAAATGGATGGTGAAACTTATGTAAATGGTAAATGTTTACTTTCTTTGAAACAACATTATTTTCAAAGAATTGGGATGATTGTTGATAACACTTGATTTGTATACTCTCAATACTTTTAAACACTCTTAAACAATTATAGTGACAAATTTGCATAATGCTAATTCTTTTGTGTTAGTTACGAAAATGGATAGTGAAACTTATGTAAATGGTAAGTGTTTACTTTCATTGAAACAATATTATTTTCAAAGAACTGGGATGATTGTTGATCGCACTTGATTTGTTTACTCTCAGTACTTTTAAACACTGTTAAACGATTGTAGTGAAAAACTTTTACGAAAATCAAACATGTTCGCTAATAAAATTCATAAATATGTATTAAATAAAATATAATATAATAACCCAATATAAAAATAGGAATAAAGAAATTTTATTGTTTTAGTAAGGATACTACATTATTTTATTTTATATACAAGGAAGGTTCAGTAATTAGAGAGACTAAACAAGAAAACATAAATCTTTTGACAAAAAAATATTATATTTTTCAACATATTCTTTAGATTTAGTCTATCGATATTCAAGTCTATAATTTCCTTCAGAAAAGTAACCTTCGTCATATGGTTCGAAATACGTGTCTATTACAGTGATTAGCCCTTCATTCGACTCAAAGTTCTTGCTACTGAGCCAAATTTTTAGATTGGGAAAAATAGAAAGTCTAAGGGGGCCAAATCTGGTGAATAAGCTGCACGAAAAAGCACTTCGAAATGTAGTTTAAAAATGTTTGTCGTTCAAGCAATTGAAGTGTGAACACGTCCATTATCTTAAAAAAACATCCATTTCGTATCTTGCCGTTGATCTAAAAGAGTTGCATAGTATTCGCCTGATATCGTTTTTCCTTTTTGAAGACAATCAATAAGAAGAATCCCGCTGCAGTCTCGAAAAAACAGCAGCCATAACCTTTCCGCGCGAGTCTACGGTCTTTTCTTTCTTCGGAGCATTTGTACCAGCCTTAGTCCATTTTGTGGTTGCTTCATTTCGGTATATAATGGTGTATTCAGGTTTTATCAGCCGTTATTATTTCGGTGTCAAAAGTCCTTCGTATCACGTTTTATCTTCGCTAAATTGAGGGTTGAAATGCGTTCTCATACGCACTTACGATTCACAGTCCAAATGCGGCATTCATCTTTTTTTCGTACTCAATTTATTACACAAAATCGAAACCACTGATCTAGATGAGATATGTGGAACCTCTGCTATTTCACACACGTTTATCATGTTTTTATCATTATTTTTTTGTATCATATTGTAATGGGACAAATGGATATTATAAGTGATTTGAGATAAGATATCTCAAAGCACTTATAATATCCATTTGAGTAAATTGGAAAAAAAATATTAAAAGTTAATTTATTTAAAGCAAAACAGACACACGGTATAAATTTTAATACGTTTCCCGCCATATAAAATAATATTACAAAACATTTCACAATTATATTACGTAGTTATTTCAATCAGTTCCTTTTAATGCTACATCATTATTTTGTTAGAATAAGTGTGTATAGTTAGCCATATCAAAAAACTCTATAAAAGAACCTAGTGCTACATAGATGAATCAAAAGGACCACTATATTACATCATCTACCAAACCCGTGCGCTCGAGAACTTTAGAAGGAACTGGGGAATTCACCGATAGAAAACAAAAGTTAGGACGCATCCAAGAGTCCGAAAGGGACTCACTTGATTCAAGTCAGTATTGCGAATCCGACGTGCTACTCCCGGACGCAAAATAAGTACATATTGTATAGCAAGAAGCTTCACTTGCCTACAAGCATAGTCTTTCATATAAAAGTGAAATCCCACGTTAAAAGCAATCAGGGCTCTCGTCTGGATATCAGGCACCCTGAAACGTGGGGGAAAAGTGCTAAAATAGTGAAGTAGTTAGTGCGTCACCCCAGAAGCGTCAAGTCAGCGACAAAGGGAATAGCCAGTAGTGCGGCGTGTTAAAGGTTAGTTTTTTATAAGAACTGTAATAATCTGATCAGAATAAACAGTCTAAACCGGCGCCAACATTACGGTATCTCGCCCCCTGCGTAGTTTAGTTTTATTAAACATGTCCGATTAAACCTAAGTAAATTTGTAACTAATAATTTATAAAAGTAGCAAGCTTTATTTATTAATATAGGTATATTTTGTAACAATCTGTTTTTTATTTCAATTCTTGTAATATAAAATCCATCACAAGAGCATAACAATCAAAAGGAATTGATTGAGATATTTATTAAGTATTTTAGAGGGATTCCGTTATTTACACCTTAGTTTACTTTCACGCTCTGAGAAAGAAAGGCGTAAGTCACATCTTGACTTACGTACTTTACCTAGAGTCTGTTTATTGTTCTCTCCGCTTTAGTTTAGCAAACCGGCAATCTTTAAAGTCATTTATACCTTAGAGGGGGTTCTACCTCTTGGCGCCCAGCAAGAGTAATTAAACAAGTTAATTACATAAAAATAAAATTAATCTATTCTCAATATTTGATAACTGCGGTATGTAACTCTTTTTATCGCCAAAGTTATCCTTTGTCAGCAGCAACCTCGGATCCCTCGACGCACGGGCTGTTACAATATCGCATCGTGTGGAACAAAAAGAAGAGGACTGTTACAATATCTAGCGTCTTTTAAATGTCCACTGCGTTGTTCATCCAATACACTGGCTCAGCGACGTTGTCCATCGTTTCTTGGTTGCAAGCGATGTAGATTATTTACCGTAAACAGACTCCAGGTCAGCTTTGATTTTACAGTTTATTTTGTTAATTAAAATTAATCGCTGATCGTTACTTCACCTCGGTAGTTCGCCTTCTATTCAAATAACAAGCGATCTTACGATCAAAATGAACGCAAATTCCAATAGTTATGTTTTGAAGGATTACCAATTTGAAAAAATATTTTTTTAGTTCTGTCTTCTTTCGTCAGACTTGTTCACTAAATTTCTGATCTGCTTTCGCAACACGATTTTGTTATTTTTGAATTCTAAAGAATAATTTTTGAACTCTCTAGATTATAATAAGCTGACCGATAGCGCAGAAGCCGGTCAATAGCGCAGTGATAAACTACTGGGTTATCATGGCGGTAGTCCCGGGATCGAATCAGGAGGTTACTGTCCCAGAAAGTTTTCGCGGTTTTCCTTCTCGTTTAAGACGAATGCCGACAGCCAAATATCTTGGGCTCCACGACCGCGGGCATAATAATAATAATTTCCTACTTTCTACACTGCCTAATGGGTACTAGGCTATGGTATGAGGGTAGTCTTTTATATTTTGGATATGGAGCTAGAATAAAATAGTAGATAGGGTAAACCACTAACTTATTGGATACGTAGCAGTAATTGGACAGTCCGTTTTGAATAAATGAGAATAAGGTACTTATATTAGTTCACCTCTGGCTTCATAGATGACACTATGTATGTATATTCGACCTGTTCGTTTTGTATTGCAACCCCATGTTTTCTCTGTTTTGGCGAGATATTGTAATATTCTTTGACGTGTAAAAGGCGGGAGTTTTTCTTGTAGTTTTATTAAGAAACTTCATGTCAAGTTGCGGAAATTTGAAGATAGTGAAGGTAGTAGGTATCTAGAATCCAAAACTTGTAGTACATAAAGTCATCAATAAGGTAAGTTATAGAAGTTTGCCGGCAAAAATAAACATTAGATAGGTTAGAATTGAAGGGTGTCCAGGAACTGAAATGAAAAATGTAACTATTTCAGTTATTGGACGTCTGTCCAATTACTACACATCATCTTGTTTTATGCAAGAAATTCAAGTTTTTTTTAATATTATTCTTTTAAATATTAATTATATTGAACTATTCACTTTCTAACTAGTTATTTGATAGGTGTCTAATAACTGGGTCTGAAACTGTCCAATAACTACACTGCCTATATTTATAAAATAATGCCAAAGAAAACTCCATATAATGCTAGCTTTATGGAGGCTGTAATATGTGATGTTAAGAGCAGCAAAATGGGATTGAGTTAATTTCGATGACTAAACCTAACAACTTAAAAAATGTTCACTTGATTTTCGACATCATTGTTAGGCTAACAGACAATATAATAGCATTCTCTGTACGAATAACTAACAATAACGATACTACGCATCAAACCTCTAGTTCACCATTACTAAATAAATGTATTGACGACTACCTCAAAATACCAAATAGGCCCCAGCGAAAAACTAAGCCTCAAACTGAAAGCGTTTCGTTTGCTATAACGTCACGACTTTATCAAGAAAGTTTTGAAGCTAAAATGGCTACTTAGTTAGAAGAGGAGAATAAGGAAGGAGAAAAAGTTGCAGTTAAAGCAAACTTCAGAAACAAAAGTCTGTAAATCAAAAGAAGTGAAAGAAGATCTCATCTGTTTTATTTGTAAAAAGCGCTTAACTAAGAGTCAATACAAAACATGTGACACATGCAGAAATAATTTTCATCAATCCTGCATTCCCAAGAAACACAAAAAGTATTTCTCGACAGTGACGATGACGATCTCTTTATGTGTCATAATTGTTATGAAGAGGGAAATGATGAAGAAACTGCCAGGGAAGAAAATTGTGGAGAATCTAAGAATGAGGACGATTACTTTAGGAACCAAAATGAGGATAATAATGCGAACACAGCGCACGATGACTTCAATGACAATAAACAAAAGGAAAGGCACAAAATTGATTAGGGTAATGATAAGAAAGCATAGCATGATTTAGCAAATGAGAACCAAGAAAAAAGACAAGAAACTGATGACAAGGAAGAAGAAGAAGAAGAAGAAGAAGAAAAAGAAGAAGAAAAAGAGATAGATGAATTATATATATATGTATTAGAATGCTTATTCCAGTTTGTACTTATAACTAAAAAAATAAAAATAGTAAATTACTACATGTCCAATAACTAGTTTATGTCTACATACTAGAAAAATTGTCCAATAACTAAGTTTTTTGACATGATTTTTGTTTATTGGTTGTTGAAAAATATATACTTTTTAATCGAAAATTGTGAACAGTGGAATGCAAAGACAATAAAGTACAATTTAAAATGGTTAAACACTCATATTCGTGATTCAATAAATAAAGTTTCAACACGCACTGGAATTTGTCAAAAATCTTAACTGTCCAATAACTGGGTGGTTTACCCTAGCTCTTCAAAACTTCATTATTTTTCGAAATATTCTCCACGAAGATTAATGCACTTTTGCATGCCCTCGATCCAACTCTGGAAGCAGTTATTCCATTTGTTTGTTGGTACAGTCAAAATTGTGTTTTTGAAGGCATGACTACTCATTCTGACGACTGGAACCTTTGACCACACAGACCTTCGATTTTCGGGACAGATAGAACTCACTCTAGCGCGAGAATAACTACGAAGAAGAGCATTAAATAATAATTATCCAAAAATGTAAGAAACATAGCATTCAGATTCACTGGTGTGAAGATGCAAGACCCTCATACTGCTCCTAGTCCACAAAGAAAACGAGGAAAACATTTTTACTTCCGAAATCGCAATATTTTGGCCGAAAATGGCTTTGTCTCGAGCATGCAAAACCATTTTGTGAAGACTGCATTAAAAACTAAGCTGAGCACTG
Organism: Melolontha melolontha; assembly: GCA_935421215.2. Lineage (NCBI taxonomy): Eukaryota > Metazoa > Arthropoda > Insecta > Coleoptera > Scarabaeidae > Melolontha > Melolontha melolontha. The sequence continues at coordinate 156,275,150 of OW285237.1, read as the reverse complement.
TTTTTTTTTTCTCTTCTGTCTTGATATTTACAATTTTTTTTATATAAAAATAAACACTAGTATTGTTAACAATAATAAGTTTTATTTGCAGTAGAAAAATTATTTTTGAAAAATTTAATAAGAAAAAAACATTATGTCCTCTGCGGACATACTCGTACCTTGATACTATATGATCCAACCCGTTCCGCGGAAGGTTAAAGATAATATTATTGCTTACGAAGCTTTAGAAGGTGATCAATGATCAACAAGCAACGACAACAGTAACGTTAGTGATAAACGAAGAACCTTTAGAAAAAGTCTCGATCGTTAAAGAAGTGCTGATTGTTTGTTAAAATTTTTAGAACATGAAAAGAATTCTAGCTACAGTGGCGTTCAATCAATTTGAAAAATACGTACAGCAATAAAGATTAAAACGTGCAGGAAACATACTCAACTTCTAATTGGTAATTTTTTTAAATCGTAAGTTATATATTAAAAATTTGTTACATTTGTTACATGTGTTTAGGTGTAATAGTTTATGGATTGTGTTATAAATACATATGTGCTTAAAGAGTAATCTTGTTGCTATACATATTTATAATATATACGTATGTGATACATAATAAATTTTCATTTTAATTATTCGTTCTTTTTTATTATTCGGCAGCCTAATGAGTACTAATGACCGATGATCGTCACGGATAATCGAGGTTTTACTGTATTTTGAAACATCAGAGAAGCGTTGGCTAAAATTTAAAATGTTGTATGTCAAGGACAATTTCTAAAATTAATTGCTAGTTGGTAAAATATTGACGTAATATTTATCTACGTTTTTAAGACACTTTTACGTTAAAATGAAATACCCAAATCATTAACAAATTACAATATTTTTAACAATATATAAACATATTTATGTATGTATGTTCTCGTTATACAAACACATGAATAAGAAAAACGTGCTTAAATTATTTATTTACTTACAGACGTGTCTTGTTCATCAAACTAACATACATTAAGAGTCACAACTGATTCATAATATTTACTAAACAGGAATTTAATATCACACACGATATAACCCACGCAAAGTATGATACATGTTTACTATCTTAAATAACAGCACTAAACCGCAATTCATTCTCTTTTCAAATGATAAAGAATAAGCATTATTATTGAATAACAATGAATAAATTGATGCAATCTATCATTTTAGATTATGCACACTTCTCGTAATAAAATATCGACCGAAATATGGTATGAATAGAACGATTAGATACATCTACTACTGTTATATAATTATGTATTACGAAATTACTTTCTTCGAAAAATGTATATTACTTATTTTCAGTCAACATATCGTTTGATGTAAGTGAAACTTTCCCCACTGTTTTAATGTTAATACAACAATCCCATTGAATATTTATTATTTTCTTCGTTTACATAATTAATTCTTGATCTTATTAAATATTTAAAAAACTGATACAATGAATATGCACCCAAATGAGTTCTTATCGAATTAATAACGAAATTTTATACTATAAAATACTGAACCTACTGTTATGGAAGCATTTCCGTAATTTCTTTTGCTCGTTCATAATCAGAGAGCGATTGATGATTCATAGCCCATAGGCGTCTGCCTTGTATTCGCAATAGGTTTGTTTCTGTAAGCGATCCGTGAGTTTCGAACAATTTAATACGTGTGGCAACTGCATAAGTGGCACACACCTACATATGCAGTTAATATGTATCTGTCAATGCACAACAGAGCGAATATAATATAATTATAAACGGTTTGGTAACCGGCGGCAACTACTGCCGACAATCAAATTTTGAATAAAAATAATTTACAAAGAACATAAATCAAAACTATGTATTTTCTGTGAAACATTGAAAGTGTAAAACATTACTATGAACAACTAAAATTTATTCTAGGTGTTCCTGTGTTAAATTAGTTCTATTAGATGTTAAAACGTCTTTAAAAATAGAAAATGTCCGTTCCACATCAAAACTGGTGATGGGTGCCTGATTAAAATATTGCAAAAGGGCGTCATACTTCGAATGTATAGATTTTTCAATCGGCTCTATGCAGAATTGATAATATATTCAAATCTGGATTTCTGCTAAATATGGCATCAACATTTTGTCACAGTTTTGAGAAATATCTTTTTAAATGATGAAACTAACTTATTAACATTTGGAAAATGAGCCCTGATGTATTCACATACTCTGTGTAGTGCATGTGCTGCACAGGTAACGTGTAGCATATTGGGATAAGATTGCTTTAATAACTTCCCTGTTTCTAACATGCAGCATCAGTCAAAAATAATAGCATCTTGTCTTTATAGTTATTATCCGATGACAGAATATTATGAATACATTGATCAATTACTTTTGCAACTGTTTCACCATTTACGACTGGCAATATTTTAGTTGAAAATTAAGTATGGTTGGTATGAAGTTATCCGATGGAGTATACCAACAACTACATTTAACATATATCGTCCCATTACATCCGTTGTTTCGTCTGCACTTACACAAAGATAATGACCAGATAGATTGGTTCGTATTTTTTCAATGGTTCTCAAATAACATTTTGGTAAACGGTATTTACGTAAAATAGATTCTTCTGGTATATGACGATTACTATATTTTGTAATAAACCTCTTGAGGATTGGATTGTTAAGCTTTTTGAATGAAATATTGGCCGCCATGAAACCTTCACACAGTCTTTCGTTAAAAGTGTCAGGTGCAGATGGTCATCTTGATGAGTTTTCGAAGAAATATGTCTCTGCACATTACACTTTTGTGGACGCCTTAAACTTAATAAACAGGCACTGCAATATGCAATCAATCTGTATGGCCTCTAATCCATCCTACCATGGTTGCTTTACAAGAATTCTCCATAGTTAATGAAAATAAAGAGAAATACTAAGAACAGATAGAAATGGACTAAAAAGAAGAAACGAAAACTACTCAAAAAATAAAGTAGTAAATTAAATTTAATATTTATAAAAAAATTATAGGATAAATACACAATATAACAATATAAAACGGATTTTTTAAAATACTAAACGTGGTACCCAAATAACACTGAAAGAAACGAAACCAGAAACAATCCCTTATGGAAGAGAATAGAAAATATACTATCCCAAGAACAATAAATACATATACACATAAGACCAGCTCTCAACGGGCCATACCCGGAAATAAGTGGCAACAGCGTATCCCCTCTACGCGCGGTAGCTTACATTACCATACATTGCAGAGTTATGAATTTAGTAAGACTTAAACCGCGCAAGGATATAGTCGTTTGCATATTCGTTCTGTATACGTAATTTGCCCATTTGTTTCAGATATAATAAGGTCGTTATATCTCCAAGTTATTATTATTGTATTCTTAGCTGCTACGGAAAAGTAATTTTAAGTAATAAAAAAACAATAACGTTTTCTAAAAGATAAAAGTAAAAAAATCAATAATTCTGCAAAATAAATTTTAATTCTAAGAAAGTCACTAAATATAGGATTCGAAAATACCACCCTCTCTCCCCAAACAATAGCCGAGCCTATTGTAAAACTCCCGCCTCACACCCTCGAGATTTCTAGGGGTTATTGTCTCGAAAATTCTAAACAGTTGAACTTGCAACTGTTGCAAGTTCGGTATTGTTAGAAGACCGTAAAGATTTTCTTTAACATGACCCCACAGAAAAAAATCGCAGGGATTGAGGTCGGGGGATCGAGGTGGCCATATTATCGTACCCCTCCCGGAAATAACACGATTAGGAAAAGTGTTTTGTAAAAACTCTCTTGCTAATCTGCTGTTATGCGCGGGACAACCGTCTTGCATAAACCAAATTGCATCAAAATCGACGTTTAGTTGGCGGACAGCAGGAATAATTCGTGTTCGCAGCAAATCTAAATATTTTACTGCATTCAAATTGCCGTCGATAACAAATGGCCCTATAATGTTATCACCCAAGATACCCGCCCAAACGTTAAGTTTTTCGGGGTATTGAGTTTTAACATTACGAGCTAGATGTTTATTTTCTCGAGACCAATATCGCACGACTGAGGGATTATGCTGGCCATGACGTGGAAAAGAAGACTCGTCGGTAAACAGAATATTTTTTATAAAATATTCGTCCCCGTTAGCCTTTTCCATCACGGACTCACAAAACTCCATTCTTGCAAAATTGTCCTCGGGAAAAATCTCCTGGCATTTTCGAACTTTGTAACTTTTATATTTGTTGCGTTTTAGAATCCGCTTTACTGTAGTTCTACTAACACCGATATCGTCTGCAATTTGCCGTGTACACTTAAGGTCGCCCATTTCAACTAACGAACAAACCCTCACGTCTCTCTCCTCCCGATCGGCAGGTATTAGAGGGATATGAGGCTGTTCGTCAATTTGTTGGCATTTGCGGCAATTTCCGACGACACAGCCATATTTCCTAAACGCATTTACGATCCTTTCAATCGTCGAATGCGAAGGAATAGGCCGATTTAAGTACTCTACAGCAAATAAATCAGCGGTTGTTCGAAAGGAATTACCGGCAAGATACCACGAAACTATTTGTACCTTCTCTGCGGTTGTATACACTGACATGATAACTAGTAACAACCTTAACGTTTGCACAGTTAGATACGAATGACGGGCAATCTATTGCTCTCGATCATCGGACTTATGTATGCGCACGCGGAGTGGCATCGTACATACGTTGCCACATCGCATTACGTTCCATACGTATATTGTTGCGTATGTCCCGTAGCGGGTTGGACCTATCGGTATGTATATGCATGTAAATAAGAGAACACACTTTGGAAATTAGCTGATATAATTTTTTATGCGATTATTTCAAGAAGTCTAACGAAATAATATATAAATATATATTCCGTCTTACACGCCACTGTTGAATTTTAATTTATAAGGGTATACACATATAACGACGGAAATGACAACATCTGCTCGCCGAATGCAATCGAACAAGCAAATAGTGGGGCTGTTATAACATGCATACTATAACTGACACCGCCACAACGTTTTATTGGGGCAATAGGTCATTCAATCGCTTCAGTCCGCTGTCTGTTCATAATATAAAGGTTCTAAAATACTAACGCACACTGTTACAATTAACAGAAGAAAGAGTGTGAGTTTTTGTTTAATGAGTAGTATAAGACAAATTGTGTTTATTTGTAAAATTATTTTCCTAATTCCAGACAAGAGTACGATTCATACGACGTACGACGTAATTATTCATACATACATAACTCAGTACAGTGATGCGAGAAGATATTTGGTTTTCTTTCTCGTCAGCAATAACAGTGGCGTTGCACATGAATATATTACCGGGGATATTGCATGGGCCCGATTCACTCTCACCATAACATCATGTTAGTACACCGTATGATGTTATGGTGACTCGATGATACACGAAATCAGCTATTTTAAGCGTAGTCGATACATCGCGTACTATCAAGGCTGTCTCATAGCTTATGGGCTATACAGAATTTGGAGATAATGGGCATAATAATAGTTATTTTGAGCCTAGTATGCTTAAGTAATTTTTCGTATTCGAATGTTTCTTTGCACATATTGCCGACGGCTGAAAAATATTTGATTTATAAAGTGTGTCTTTAATATTAACAAACCATTCAATGTTTTCTACCTCCTCCTGTCATAGGTACGTCAAAAAATTAGTTTTTTCATTATCTAAGTACTGTAATAATTCCAGTTAAAAACACCCACACTTAAAAAGTTTTCTAACCGCGATTTACTGGATATGCTCTGCATTTATGCGTAAGAAAATGACAACGCACGCGCCGCACTTAAAAGGTATGAAGATCTCTACCCAATCAGAATCATTCCAGACCGAAAATTATTCTATTAGTTAGGTGAAATAATTTTATAACATAAATTCTGGTGGACGACCGAAAACTGTTACAGTTGAACAAGAAGAACAGATCTTGGTTTGAATCGCGGAAAATCCTGAATTAAGGACTAGGCATTTGGAAGTTCTACAGGAATTGGTAAATCAAACATCTTAAGGATCGTCCATGCAGAAAGTTTGTTTCCCTACCATTTTACGCCCATTCACAATTTATTGCCAGGAGACTTGAAAAGCCACATTAGAATTTCGTCAAAATCTACTAAATTAAAAAAAAAACGAAGACAAAAAGGTTCAGGACGCTAAAAAATATCATCTTGGGAGCAAGATGAAAAACTGGTAAATTTTATTAGAGAACACCCCTTTCATAGATCTACAAGAGCACAAGAAGTAACTAATTTTCCTGGTAGAATCAGAACTGCCCAAAAACGAATTGCTGAAACGGAATTAAAATATTGCTGTAGCGCAAATAAGATACTTTTGACGGAAGATAATAAGCAAATAAGATAGCTCAGCAATATGTTAACCTGCATGATATTTGGAATAATATAGCTTTCTCAGACGAGAAAACTTTCCAGTGCTTTCATAATGGTCATATTGGTGTTTATCGACTGCAAAAAATGCGCTATGATCCAAAATATGTATCATCCGTTGATCGAAGTGGTAATTTTTCTGTGAACGTCTGGGCATGAATTAGTGCCAGAGGTCAAGGTGTATGTATTATATTAGAGGAAACATTATGTGGTGAAGTGTATAGGAGAATTTTAGAACAAGCTATGCTACCACCAGTAACGGCGGTTTTTTGGCGAAAATTTTACATATCAGCTTGTAATACCGGGTGCGGCAATAGTGTGTCGGCGGAGCTTAGCATGAAAACTAATAAAGTTGTAACAATGAAATTTTACGTACACATGTAGTATGCTACAGTGCATTTTCTAATTTTATTTATATATTTACAGGGTGTTCCAAATTTCCGCAACCACTTTCAATTTTTTTTTTTAAATAGATTGCTATACTTTCTTGTTACTATGATGATAGCCACCCAAATTATCTTTGCAATGATATACGACAATGTGCACTTACAACTGTAAGTTTTGGTTTTATTGCAAATTTTGTTAAAATCTTGACAGTTGCAGCGTCTAACATTTTAAGTCTTAGCCTGAAAATGGGTGCAGTGCCTCACGTAACTTTTTTGTTACCAATTTATGGACTAACACGTTATATGTTTTGTGGGTGAAGAACGTGACAACATATACAGAGTGTTAAATATGTCGTGCCAAAGTTATCGAAGTTTAAAGGCTATTTTCTCTTTTTTTTTAAATTGAACCTATAATTTTTTTTTGGTCAGCAAATTCCTTGTAAAATTGCCGTTAAAATGGTACCAATAACACAGTACTTATTTCTAGCATTTTCGAAGTTATAACCCTTTGGGATATACCTATGTTTATAATATTCAATATGCGGTGCTGCATCTAATAGTTGGGTGGTTGGCCATGAAATGATATTAAAAATTGCTGTGTAACCAAACGTCAAATATCTACTTAAAATTTCCATATAAAGTGTTTTTCAATAGTTTCTATTTACTGTAATCGCGTTTAATTGTTATAATTTAAGTTCGGCTAGTTAATTATCAATTTCCGTTTGTTCGTTATTAGTTGTTATCTTGTTGTCAGTTATATCGTTTTGTTGTCATTATTTTTTATTTCCATGCCGTAATAGTTTATAGTTGTGTTTCTTTAGAATGAATTTTTCGAAGGAGGAGCTAATAGACATGGTATTTGTTCTTGGCGCTAGCAATAGAAATCCACTTTTAGCATCAAGAACATATGCTATGGAGTATCCTCACCGAAGAGCACCAGATATTAAGACGTATGAAAATTTGTTGACAAGGTTTCTTCGGACGGGTTCAGTGAATTATGTCAAACATGAAAGAACTAAGTCTATGGTTACAGAAGATAATGAAGTGACAGTCGTCCAGTCCGTTGTGGAAAATCCGCGCGTATCTACAAGGATAATTTCGAAAGAACACGGGATAGAAGTCACTGCTGTAAGAAGGATTTTAAAAAAACATCCTTACAAAATTCAAAATCATCAAGGCTTATTACAAACGGATTTTGAAAGGAGACTTGTTTACTGTGAATGGCTACTTTTCCAATTACGACAAGATCTAACTTTTCTAGATCCTGTGCTTTTCACAGATGAAGCAACATTTGCTAATTGTGGAATAACAAACAGAAAAAATTCTCATTATTATGACACTAGAAACCCTCATTTTGTGCAACCCATTTTATACCAACAAAAATGGAGTGTTAACACCTGGGGAGGCATCATAGGAAACATTATTGTAGGTCCATTCTTTTTTAATAATACTTTAAATTGTGAAATCTACACAAATTTCCTACAAAATAATTGCTGTTAGAAGACCTACCAGATAACGTCATAAGGAGATTGTGGTACCAACATGATGGTGCACCTGCACATTACGGTGCTGCTGCAAGAACACATTTAGATAGGGTATTCGCCAATAGGTGGATTGGGAGAGGAAGCTTTATAAGCTGGCCACCGCGGTCACCAGATCTAACCCCTTCTGATTTTTTTTCTGTGGCCTACTGTAAAAAATATAGTTTACGAAACACCTCCTACAACGGCAGAGAACATGCAGCAACGAATCAGAAACGCTTTTTTTCAAGTAAGTGAAAACAACATGGCTCAAAATGTAAGTCTGTCGATGCAGAGGCGATTAAGAGCATGTTTAGAGCAGAATGGAAATATATTTGAACACATTTCAAATTAATTTTGTTTTATTATTGAAAAATTACAAAATTTAATTCTAAAACTAATAATAAAGAATTAAGAAACAGGTGTTTGTAAAAGTTACTTTGTTTGATATCATTTCATGGCCAACCAACTATTAGATGCACCGCATATTGAATATTATAAACATAGGTATATCCCATTAAAGGGTTATAACTTCGAAAATACTAGAAATAAGTACTATGTTATTGGTACCATTTTAACGGCAATTTTACAAGGAATTTGCTGACTAATAACAAAATTATAGGTTCAATTTAAAAAAAAAAGAGAAAATAGCCTTTAAACTTCGATAACTTTGGCACGACATATTTAACACTCTGTATATGTTGTCACGTTGTTCACCCTCAAAACATATAACGTCTTAGTCCATAAATTGGTAACAAAAAAGTTACGTGAGGCACTGCACCCATTTTCAGGCTAAGACTTAAAATGGTAGACGCTGCAACTGTCAAGATTTTAACAAAATTTGCAATAAAACCAAAACTAACAGTTGTAAGTGCACATTATCATATATCATTGCAAAGATAATTTGGGTGGCTATCATCATAATAACAAGAAAGTATAGCAATCTATTTAGAAAAAAAAAATTGAAAGTGGTTGCGCAAATTTGGAACACCCTGTAAATATATAAATAAAATTAGAAAATGCACTGTAGCATACTACATGTGTACGTAAAATTTCATTGTTACAACTTTATTAGTTTTTATGCTAAGCTCCGGCGACACACTATTGCCGCACCCGGTATAAAGCAAAACTTGAATATTTCAGCAATAATGCAACTTTATAATTTCAGGATAACTGTGCAGTCCACCGAGCACGAATAGTCGAAGACTTTTTAAATTTACATAATGTAAGTATTTTACCATAGCCCTCAAAAAGTCCGGACTTAAACCCCATTGAAAATGTTTGGGGAAGATTAACGAAAATTATACACACCGCTAATTTTAGACCTAATAATCGCTTTGAACTACCAGCAACGCATTATGGAAGAATGGCAAAATATCACAGCGGAATTTACTCGGGATTTGGTGCTGTCAATGCCGCGACGTTTACAAAATGTAATTGACTGTAGTGGAGCAGTGACCAAATACTAAAATTGTACTTAAATTTCTAATGTATTAAAAGATAAAGCGGACATTATTTTATTATATTACTGCGTTGATTAAAGGAGTACATAAAGATATGCAAAGGATTACTGTCATTCTATATAACCTTTACACATCGCTTGACATGGCTTGACATAAAAGCCAAAACACACCATACAATTTTTGAAAATTTACGTCAGTTCATCTGTCAATGTTGTACCCGTTTTTTTAGGCGCCGATGGTACATACTCTGGTGAGCAAAACAAGCGGGACCCTGTTTCTGCGTGGGTTTAAATTGTGACTATCTTTACTCATATCTTTACTCATAATAGTAAGTCAGGAATTGTCGAAAATATGTCTTATTGTCATTTATTAAACATTTTTAAAATAAATATAAATAAAAATTACTAAAAGCGATAGAGAAATATTATTTATTAAATTAAAATAATTATTACATTAAAAGAATTAGTATTTCGTCATTCCACCATTATTATTAACTGCATCTAATCTTGTAGACATTGAAGTGACAATATTTTGTATATTTATAGAAATTTGATGTTTTGAACAATCTTCCAAAATTTTTTCTGTGTAGAAGCTCTATCTCATTAATACATTTTCAATAGGATTTAGATAAGGACTGTAAGGCTGGATATCTCAAGTTTAAATTTCATTCTCTTGTAACCATTGTGTTACAAGATGAGACAGGAAATTGTGTTGTTCTTATAGCTTCCTTTAATGTTTTGAAATTGTATTCGAAATTTTATTACGTCCGGAAATTATTTTCCGATTTAAATTATCGTCTTCTCTTCATTTTTTTTTTAATTCCTGCGGCTGAACTTTTAACAATATTAAATTGAACTGATACACTTCTTAATGATTTCCCATTTTTCAAACTAGTAACAAGTCTGGCTTTATCAGTTTTCGAAAGATGCGGCATTTTCAATTTGAACTATGATAGCAACTATGATATATAATTTGACGTAGAGTTTGAAAGTTAATCAAATTACAAACGCTAAAAAAATAAAGGAAATTGATATAACGATTTTGACACTGTCCCGATTTTTTTGCTAATATCACTATAATGCATTCCAATTAAGAAAGGACCAGATGGTGCGGCAATCTGAGTATAATTTACACAGGAATTTCAAAAAAGTAGATCATTTGTATTTGAGGTTATATACCTACTAACCTATATAAAATATTATTTTTTGACGTTCGTTAACATACTTATTATTAAGAAAGCTTAGACTTTAATCATTTTATTCAAGCAAGAAGCGGCAAATATACCTATACCAATGCAAGGTATTAGACTTATTTAAATATTTCAATCGATATCTTACAATCTGTTATTTATTGTTTGAAGGCACAATAAATTTGTGCGTAAATACAGTGCAAATGTGTTAAAATTACCATAGGAGAAATATTTACATCTTACTTTTATTTTACTACAGAACAAAACTATTGTGTAGATGTGAAACTAATAAATTTAAAGGTTTAATGGTGATAATGTATTATAATTATGATATTTGTGTATCAACATTATTAACATAAGTGATTAACAAATATAGCATTTTACAAAATACGGTTATTTCAATAGTATCTATAATGAGAGAGCAATAAGGAAATTCATTTAGCTGCACATCATTTCACTTAATTTTGTTAAAGAAGTTTATACATCTAAAAAAGATATTTATTTAAAAATATTTTCATTTTAGAAAAATAAGTAAGTACATATTAAAAAGGGTAAAATATCAGTTTAGGGCCCAAAGATAGATAAAACGTAAGCATTTTCCCAGCTTCAGTATTTGGCTAAATGTGTATGGGATCAATTGCTGCTATCGTACAATGAATTTTATGAATTTTACAATGAATCGCTTTAGTGCCAAGTAAACTATATGTATAATGTGTGTTTAATATATTTTAAATTAATAATATAATTTTTTAAATAGTTAATTGACGAAGGAGATACTTGTTGAAACTTCATTATAACGCTAAGAAATTAGTAATTAAACTTCTAGTTTCAAAAATTCTTTTATTGTAAATACCACTACAATATTGTTTCACCATACAATGTCTCAGTATTTCCTGATGAAACCATTGTATGGCGAAACAATATTGTAGTGGTATTTACAATAAAAGAATTTTTGAAACTAGAAGTTTAATTACTTATTTCTTAGCGTTACAACTTATTGTACTATTTTATCACAAAACAACCACTTTAATTAAATAACCACAATAATAATGTATTTTTTCTACAAACACCGTTAAAAGTTGACATTTTGACACGGCTAACTTCACTTAAAAATGCGATTTTATAGCGTAGCGTGTTAAAAAGGCCACTTTTAACACTTGTGTTAAAAGTAAATGACAGTTTGTCAAAAATGACAAGAGAAAATTCCGTACATATCAAATGATTTTTATTACAATGAAAATTACAAATTCTTTGGATAATTAATATTAAATGTACAGTTTGTGCAATTGGAGATATTTATTCCATGTGTTGCTGTACTTGCAGAATTATTATTTGCAGACAAATAGTTCAGAGGAACTAAAATATCGTGATTTAAATTATCATTTGCAATAGAATTATTAGATAGATCTGGGAAGATGGCGTGAGCAATTTTGTTTCTATTTTCTAGAGAATCCTCTAGGTAACCTTCAGCAACGGTGGAACTTTTCCAGCCTCCATGTCGCTTAATTGAGCATAAGCACCAGAATCTGCTAGCAAAGTAGCAGATGAACGTCGGAAGCAATGTCCCGTATAAGATTCTGGATTCGGCAATTTCAAAAACATTGCGATAATTGCAGGCATCTTGCCAAACGAATTTATTCCAACCGCTTGACTTGTGCATTTATTATTAGCGTATTTAATAAATAAACGTCGATGTTTTATATTAGATGAACGTAATGCTTTGTATTTGCGATACAAGTTTATATATGAGTTTATATGTCTTGTCAATATTTTTGATTTTCTTGGTCGGTAACAAAAATGCAATAAGTTTATAATATTTACTAATATCATGGTTGTCTTTTATATTTTGCAAAAGTTTTATCATCGAAAAATGTGACCAAAGAGTAGAAGATTTCCAAATTTTAGACCTTTCTTTAAAATAAACTAGTAGAACATTTTCGCAAAATTTACCTATCACATTATTGCATCTGCACCATTCCATAAGCCTTTTGTACGCAATTTCATATTGTTGCCTAGATTTTGAGGGCAACAAATCTAATGTCGCTTTATCAGCGGCTTCAATTATTGCACTCGGTATTACTTCATTTTCTTTATTAATACACGAACTCATCTTTTGTACAAATTGTGACAAATTAATTTGACGTAATTTAACGGTTGCGTCCAGTTCTGTCAAAACGTATTGATGAGCTGTCAAACTGGGTCAGTGGAGTTTCATTATATTTTATAATAAAAATTGTGTTTGTAGAAAAAATATTGTACGATACACATGTTAAAAATGCTATTTTATTTCACTCGTAAATCGCTAACGCTCGTGTCGCAAACTTTTACTCGTGAAATAAAATCGCACTTTTAACACCTTTATCGTAAATAACTATTTATTGTACCTCGGTAGCTGTAACTATAGTAACTATGGGATATTATAATTGTAATAACCTATACTATGATTTTTCTGAGTGCACGCTGCGTTATTATGTATGAGCTGACATAATGGTCCTATCTGAATACCTTACACGTCCCTAAAGCCCATGTTAGTTCGATACCTAGATAAGGTGGATTGACAAGCTAGAAACGAGCGAGCATCACAGAACAATAATATCTAGTATTGTTTCACACTGATAATGAGCAAATTTTTGGTTAAAAATTTGATGTTAAGTAAATAATTGAATTTCATGTAAGACGTTACAATTAACGTTAAATTTTCATTACAAGCATTTCCTTACTTCCCCTCAAATTTAGTCAGAAATAAAAACATTATGTGATTGAAAGCCATAACAAAAGACACTGCTAATGTAATTTCGAAAAGGTATTAGCCTTTATTTACGTATAAAATACATATGTATGTTATTAATAAGATAGGATTTCAACTACTTTGTTTACAGGACGTATTAACAAATTAACAATTGTTAGAGGCAGTATTAATTTTTTTCATTATCCTCTTATGTTTATTAACAGATTATTTTTGAATGAATTTTAAACAGATAATATTTCATTGCCACACTACCAAATCTTGTATCTGCTCACCTAGTTTTACATATTTCGTCCACAAGCTTGCAAAAATATTAAATATCACCAACGCATACACTGTTATATTGACTGAGAAATAATGTTTACACTTATAACTTTGAAGAACTAATGTGTTTTAGGTACGCATACAAGAAACTAAAATGCACGCACTTATTGTTAAATAATTGTGTTGATATGAACATGTTTGCAGGTTATAATATCAAGGACAGCTAACGAAAGATGCTATATAAGCTACTTTTTAACACTATTTGCAAAGATAAACGTGTCATGTAACATAAACAAAGATGATACAAAGAATTCAATATTTCTCCGTAATATTAAAGTTATTGCACGAGACTATACAGTGGTGAGTTAATATTTAAGAATATTTAATAATTTTTAGTATTTAGTAAATTTGGCAATTATTGCAACTAAATTAAGTCTATTAACAGTAGTTGGTAATCATATTAAAAAGAACACATTTGAAGCACGACAAAAATTGTGAAAGAGTAGATATGGTAATTTATATATGAGAGAAATAGAGAATATATTTAAATGGATCGTTTATCCATAGTTACAGGTCTTTTCACGACAAGTATAGAAACTCGTTTGTTTTAATATATCATAACAGGTGATGAAAAATGAGTGATATACGACATGTACAACACAAACGCCCGCGAATTGACGAAAATAAATCTCCATAACTTATCCAAAAGCTGAGCGTCATGGAAGGAAAACATTGTTGTATGTATAGTGGCATCATCCTTGTATTATACAATGCCAGTTGTGTATAGCGCCTAGGAAAAAAGGGGTGTAAGGAATATGTGAGTAATGCCTTCATACAAAAAATCGCGGTCTAATGTTCACGTAGTAACGAGAAAATGATTTTTCTTTATTCGAATCCGACCCTGTGGCAGTTAAATATACGGGCGGCAACCTCTAATTCATCAGTAATTCTCTTTACAAATCAATTATATTGTTCTATCGGTATTTGTCAGTACTACACATAAATTTAAAGAAAAAAATTATATATATATATATATATATATAAATACATATAATATTTTCGTGACCTTGGTATGATAAGGTAAACTTAATAAGTCGGCGATTAAAGGTCTGGTTCATTACTTCAAAGTATATATATTTAAAACAACCCTACATGTTTCGGCAATGATGCCTTTGTCAAGGGAATAAAAAATATAAATGACAGAATATAAATGTCAAATAATTGAGTTGCTATGGTTTAAATTATTCAAAGATACATTCCAATAATAATAATAAGTCATGCCTTAGTATTCCAAAAAATAGATAGCAAGGTGTGAACATATGTGTTGTTCGCTGCCAGCAGCTTGTGTCTCTTTCTGGGTATGAACCTGTCTGTTGGTTGCTTGTGTAATTTTATATTTGTGTGACCGCGTAAGTGTAGGGTTTTGTATGTTAGTGCGCTCGTGCGTGTGTTTAGTGACCGGTCGCGTAAATTTAGAGAGATCGGATAACCAGCCGTTGCGTAGGGCCGCCAACCCTTTCCCGGCAACTTCTTTACTTTTCCGAGCAGTATTTCGACGGCCCGACCCCCGCCCCAACGAGGCAAGGCGCAGACCAGCGAAGCGCACCCTGCACGGGGTTGCTCATCGCCAACCGAGGGAACACTCTTAGTGGCTACCTCAGTCGACGACGGTCACACTTTGTGCCATCTTAACGTTAAGATGGCACTAAGATGGCAAACTATTAATATATAAATTATCACAAATGAAGAACAGATCATGGAGAGATGAAAGCAAGGAAACGAACACAAATAAAAATGCAGTAGAAACTGAGGAAAATAGTATTATAACCCAGATTTAAGGAGACAACTTTACCAGAGAAGAAATTCGTGGAGCTATTAAGAAAATGAGAGTAGGCTAGGTGTGAGTAAACTACTAGATAGCGGCATAAATAATAAAAATAGAAAAGAAACTAATAATAGAAATACCGAAAACAATTAACAAAGTATTGAACACAGAATAATCGCAATGTAGTAAATATAAAAGAAGTGATAGAAAGAAGTATAGAAGAGGAATTAAAGTTACAAAAAATTATAAATTAAAAGTTTTAAATACCTGGGATTACTAACATCACAGAAGGAAAATATGAGGTAGAAATAAGCGAAAGTACATATCTAGCCAGGAAATTATTCAATGCAATAAAAAAAGCAGCCCTTTGCAAAATGAAATTCCCGAAGAAATAAAAATAGAAATACTTAACAGAGTAGAAATCTCAACTTTGACTTTTGGTTTGCAGACATGGATCTTGATTAAAATCCAAAACATTAATAATAATAATAATTCATGCCTTAGCATCCGCCAACAGCTCAATGCCAATTACAGATGGCATTGGCAGGCGCTGAGATATTATTATGCTGGCCAAGTGGAGCGACTTAATATGTTTAGTTGTCGGCATTCACCTTAAATAAGAAAACCAAGAAAACCTTCTCGGACAGCCAAGCCCCGGATTCGAACCGGGGACCCCCGGGCATGCATGATAAGCCGGTGCGTTACCACTTCGCGGTCGGTTAAAGTTAATTATTAAACAAAAGACTATGTTATCGCATAAAGAAGAAAGCATATACGAAGGAGGACTACACAGAAAGAAGAAGACACAGAAGCACGTGAATGGAGGAGCTGCTGTAGTTAAACGAAACATAATAAGACTGAAAAAAGAAAAACGTGAGGGACATAATTAAGTGAAGGAAGGTTTGTAAGAGAAAACTTACACAATAATCTAACCCCAACAGGCTTTATACTGAAAATGGTAAAAAGACATTAGAATTACGAAGAATAAGAAGCATTGGGAAAAGCATATTTACCTGGAACGAATTTTTGGTCTTCTCTAATTTTTAGATACGGTGCTGTGACAGTTTCAGCTGAACATTTTCTTCATATACATTCAGATTAAGTAACTAAAACAAACACCAGAAATAACATAATCCATAAACTTTGTGGTACTCCTTGGGGCGCGAACACATACATCCTTAAAACGTCAGCTCTTAGCCTTGTTTACTCAGTAGCTGAATGCCGTGTCCTAATTTCGCTAAACAGCTGCAGCGTAAAGATGATTGACACCAAACTCAATGAGACCATGAGAATAATTAGCAGCTGTTTAAAAGCACACTTCTAACCTGGCTTTATGTTGTAAGCCTTATTGCATCTCCTACCATCTGTAGACAGGTAAGCCTAGTTAGAGAATATAATAAAATATGACCAAATCTCCATTTCTCAGTACACAGTAACTAGCCTGACACTGCCCTGTTGAGGCTGAAGTCTAAATCCTCAGAACAACTTATAGGAGACAATTTTAACTCAAATGATAAATGGAGGGAGTATTAGGAAGCTTTCAAACTCGCTCAAGCAGTCCATACCACCGATCGTGTACCATACCCCGACCAGTAATGATGCCGCCCCACGAATAAAAGATATTCAATAATATGAACATCCCATGGCTTCTGTCTTGATTTGTTCTATAATTTGGGGACTGACTGAGACACCGGCTTGCGACAGCGGGGAGGTTCGCCAGATTGTTCACCATATCGTAAATGGGTGTCTCTCTTACAGCATGTGGTGGTGATGAGTCATTTCTTTGAAGCTACTAATTGAAGGATTATAAAATTTAACTTCAAAAGAACCTACTGTGATATGTAGAGTTACATGATATGTAGAGCGATATTTCGTCGACACAACAGAATCGGACTAGGCGTCTCGTTTACGGCTTCGGACTAATTCAAACATGCGAAGTAAAAAATATAATACTAAACAACTAATTAATTATGTGTTATATAATTTATAAATGCAGATTATATTTATGTAATAAATATAGGAGAATGAAAGCATATTTTAAAAAATGCCGAGGATTAAGTTATATGCACATTCACGTAGCGGAGCAGTGGGCGCATTCTACTCTGTTGTACGGACAAAATTTGCAAGTCTATTAATTTGTTTATAGATCTTATACTTATCTTTTATATCTTATGTTGTGTGTATACATGATTTAAATCTAGATCCACGCTAAATAAATAAATACATATTGGAAATAGTATTTATCGAAATCTTTCCAAAAGTTTTTACTCAGTCTGAACTTTCAGAGAAACTAAAGAATGTTTATACATAAATTACAATATTTGCGGGATGATTCCAATTAATTTATGTAATTAAATTATATAGACATTTAAAAGTTACTATACACTAAAATTTATTCAGATTAACATAACGAAAAACAAAGACGTCACGTTAAACATATTAAAGAATTTGTAATTATGTATGTATGTATAATCTGCACCCATTTACCATACATTGGTGTAGGGTATAATAAAAGTTAATGCGTTTCTCCGTGTGTTTGAATATATCTTCGCCATTCATCTC
Organism: Melolontha melolontha; assembly: GCA_935421215.2. NCBI lineage: Eukaryota > Metazoa > Arthropoda > Insecta > Coleoptera > Scarabaeidae > Melolontha > Melolontha melolontha. Next base: position 156,256,804 of record OW285237.1, on the reverse strand, counting down.
TGTTTCTGGCCAACCTCTTAGCCTGCAACCATGTTGTTTCTTTCTTTGCAAACAACTCCGCTATCACTCCATTCCAAGTCCTTCTGGGTCTGCCTCTTCTTCTGCGCTTCAGGTTTTTCGTCTTCCATACTCTCTTCGCTGGTCTTTCTTCATTTATACGTTGCATATGTCCCCACCAACTCATTTGGCGTTTCTCGATATATTGCATTAGTGAGTCTACCCCCAGTTCTTGTCTAATATCAATGTTCCTCATTCTATCTAGCTTAGTGACTCCTATAACTCTTCGTAGATATTTCTTCTCAAGGGCCTGTAAACTGCTTTTCTGTTTCTCGCTCAAGACCCACGACTCGCAACCATAAGTTAATATAGGTCTGTATATCGCTTTGTAAACTTTTATTTTGGTTTCTCTTGCTATTTCTGTTCTATTTGTGAATTTCTTGTTCATTGTGTGGTATAAGTTTAACGTTTTCTGTATTCTTTTATTAATTTCCGCTTCTTGTGTTCCTTTTACGTCTATGGTCACACCCAAGTAATCAAATGTTTGTACCTGTTCTATTTTTGTCCCTTCTATTCGTGTTGTCTCTTTCTTCTCCTATTACCATCACTTTTGTTTTACTTTTGTTCGTCTTCATTCCATTCTCCCTGAGTGTTGCGTTCCATATGTCTAACTTCTTCTGCAAATCTTCCTCATTTTTAGCGATGATCACTATGTCGTCCGCGAATACTCCTTCGGAAATGTCGACTCGTTGTAAATTTCTGTAACCCACTGTGAATGTTTTTGTTCTCTTCGTACATCCCGTTATTATATTATCCATAAATATAATAAACAAGCAGGGACTTAAACTTCCACCCTGTCTCAATCCTGTGTGTGTTGTAAATGGCTCCGACTTCATATTGTTTCTAATAACCACGTTTACGTTATTACTATAGATCTTTTTCAGCATGCGTATTATCTTGCATTTTATTCCTCTTTCTTGTAGTATTTTCCAAACTATATGTCTAGGCACCGTATCGAAAGCCTTTTCCAAATCCACAAAAGCGAGATACATTTTTCGTTTCTCTTGTATTGCTCTTTGTGCTAGTTGTTTTATCATAAATATGTGGTCCTGGGTGCTTCTACCACTTCGGAATCCACTCTGTGATTCGTGTAGTGAACTTTCTACAGTCGATCTAACTCTCATATCTATTATTTGTTCGAACATCTTCATAGTGGTACATTTATGTATGGGTACTATTTGTGCTACCTGCCAATCTTCTGGGAATTTTTCTTCGATCCAGATTTTATTAAATAATTTTAGCAATAATTCCGTTCCCTTCTGTCCCATACATTTAATCATTTCTGAACATATTTGATCATATCCCGGTGCTTTGCCATTTCTCAGCTTTCTAATTACTGTCTGGATTTCCTCCATTGTTATTTTATCTTCTTCCTCTATTGCTGGTTCATTCTCTTCCACCTCTGTTAAGTCGTCTTGTGTATAGTTTCCATTCTTTAACATTTGTTCGAAGTATTCTTTCCATCTAGCTATTATATCTTCATCTTCTGTCAATGTTTCTCCATTGCTGTTCTTTATAAAAAGTGTTTCCGACTTACTATCCTTTCTCAACGATTTTAGTGTTCTAAAAAACAGTTTCTGATTTTCTTTGCTGTCTTTCTCCATCTTATCTCCAAACACTTTCCATTTGTCCCTTTTTGCTTTTATTACTAGTTCTTTAACCTTTCTTCTCTCTCTTTTATATATATCGTATTTTACCGCTACTCCATCTGCTAAGTAATCTTTCCATGCCTGTTTTTTGATTTTCACTTGCGCTGCTATTTCGGTGCACTTACACCACATATTTGTTTAGTAGTATCTATCAGGGTAGATTTAAAGTAATTCCACAATTCTTCGACGCTACTGTTTTCAGTTCTTTAAAGCCATATGTTAATTTTGTTGTTAGTACGTGTTCATATTTTTTTTCTGTTTCTTTGTTCCGTAGTTTATATGACTTTAAAGTTGTGGACTTAATTTTATTTTGAAGTATGTGGTTAGTTTTCTCTGTTTCACATATTTCCTCTCTAAATTTTGTTAATACTACATAGTGATCGCTCCCAATTTCCGGTCCTCTGTGTACCTTAGCATCTATGACTGTTTTTCGGTTGTTATTTTCAACTAGTACGTAGTCAATTATGAATTTCTCCTTTCTGCTTTTCACTTCTCTTGTGAACTTATTTATATATTTGTGTTCGTAAAAGGTATTAGTAATAATTAGACTATTCATTAGGAAGAATTCCAGCATCCGTACATAATCCGTATAATTTGTAATTATAAGAAAGAAAAAATAATTCAATATTTTCTATTTCTTAACCACATTTCAACAAACATTAACTTTATTTTTTTTACATTTACATCCGCACCTACAACAATTACATATTGCGTTTGTTTGCAAGGAACTTTACTTTATTAAGGAATATTTACTAATATTTATCGTGCCAAAATTCTTTAGCTTGCATCTTCTATCTAAAAATCTTGTCATCTAAAAAAAAATTAGAAAAATTTAGATTAAATTATTCTCAATAAGAGAAAATTTTGTAGTTTAAATTACCATACAGCACTTTTATTAATATTAATATTATTAACCTAAATTTTTAAAAGAACCACTTAATTTTCGTAAAAACATGTTTTTTATATCAGGATTTTCTAACAGCAGACTGGAGGTCATTAAAAACAAACGCAGGTAAAATCGATTCTCTGCTTTCTGTTATTTTGTGGTATGGTGTTGAATTTTTCTTGGTGAACGATTCAAGCCATCGCTATCGAAATTTAACACCAAATGTTGAACTACAAACAACACTTTCTATATATTTTAGACGAAATGCGAAATGATGTCGACGTTCTAATTCAATACGAGCAACATGGGTGAAAGATTCCACATAAAGTAAATAATATTTAGCGGATTTAGTTACTTTATATATATATATATATATATATATATATGTGTGTGTGTCCTTGAAATAAAGAGCCAACGTACAATAAATGGAAAGATGTAATCATATTGAACATAAATCTGAAATATTGAGAGTCAATACGACGCGAACCCCGAAATTGAAAACTTATATTAGGTGGCGTCTATGAATTTAAAATATACATATTGTGTATAAATAATAAATACCTCACACACACAAACGCTACAGCGTATATTTACATACGTAACAGCTGGATGAAATGGCCAATAACAAAACTATTCTTTTCGTTACTGTCGGTAAACTTTAAGATATAGTCTTTTATAATATAGTCGATCGCACAGTGGCGTGACAATTTTTTAAAAAATCTTTCACTTTTTATTCCATTTATGAGAGGTCATTTTGGGAAAATATACTATATAATTACATCTTTCTATTTTCCATAAGTTGCTTTTTTAATTCAAGGACACCCGGTATACATACATAATATCTGTCCACTCGATGTTTTGACTCACAACATGGGCACCTGCAATGTATGTATTCTCATTTCTTTCAAAGCTTAATGGTTAAACAAGGATAAAACACTGAAACGAAAATGTGAGATTGTCATCGCCGTGAGACCAATACGATAGACAGAGATAACATGCGGTCATCCGCCCGGCATGACACCCCTGTACTACGATAGTCGAATAATTAAATTTTGACGTTTGACATCTTACTTTGCTTTATTTTAGTTTTATTGCCTTTCGAATTAATTTTCTTTCTATCTAGCAAATAATTGATCTTTTCATAACACGAAGAACTGTTTTTAATACATTTTCAGTAAGTATTCTTTTCGCAAAGTTTTTTATTGGTTGTAGATTAAGAATTTACATTTATTATAGATATACATGGAAAACCTCTGAATTCACAATCCCAGCAACTTGTGTTGAATGTCTTGAACGTTTTTGAAAGAGAGAAACTAAATCAAGCACCTTAGATAAATATAAATGCAGCTTCTGGAGTATTTATTATATCCTTCTTGGAAGTTATATATTGAATTGTTTGCTATTGTTTTTAAATAAATTAATTAAAAATTTAAGTTATTTTTTTAGTAAAATACACTAGAAAAATTTTAGTGTATTGCTTACTTACAACAGGTCCTTGCATTAGATATAGTTGCTCAAGATCAAACTCAGACAAGAAAAGCATTTATTGAAAGCAAATAAAAGTAGATAAAATTTTACACAGCGTCTAAGTATAAGCCTAAATAAAATAATGTTAAAACACTGTCATGAAACATGAGTAAGATTTATCAGTTCTTTTTCTTAATGAATGAACATCACAGGTTTTGCTAATTTTAACAATATGCAGGCTGAATTTTATTCAGTGCCAATTAGTGAATCTTAAAATTTTATTTGAAAGATCATATTAAATTTGCCATGGTTCTTATATATTAAATAAGCTTTTACAGTAAATAAATACATTTTATGTGTTCTATATTCTGACTGGCACGATTTGTTGTTAAATATTTTGGTTCTCTGAATAAATACATAACCTTCATGTCATGAGATGAATGATTGACAGACATCACGGAAAATTTCATTCCTAATTATGCTGTTCTTGACGTTTTATTAAAATTCATTTTAAGAAATATAGCTAATTTTAGCTAATGAATAAAAAATGTTATAAAATTTAGAATATTTAGGATATAAACATTTACTTTTAAATACCATTCGATTTTATAAGTAATGAATTTGAGACAGAAGTGTTGATTTGGTACATATGGATGAAAATTAATGGCGTAAGTCAAAACATCGAATGGATTGATACTACTTAACAAGTGTTCATTTGAAAAGTCAATCTAGTAGCATGTGATTTACTGAGAACATTTTGAAGTATGTCGTAAATTAAAATTTACTATTTAACCTACGAAGTCGTATATTTTGACAGTTTCATACATACAAATAAATAACAAATAATAGGTATTTATTGAAAACTATAACAAATGTTGAAAATGTTGTCCTTCAAGATCAATGCACTTTAAAATCCTCCGTTCAAAATTTCTGATGATATTCTGCAACATTACTGGATTATATAATGAAACGGATATGCAAAATACATATCCGTAACTGTAAACATGGACAAACACCTCGTATTTTTAGCATTTACTTCTGTTCAATACATATGTTTCAGCCATCTAGGCCTCATCGGTTGAACTAGTGAAGCAATGTATATACAAATTAATACAGATCTGTTAAACAACGGATCTGTATCTGTATCTACATTTACGCTAAAATCGTCTCCAAGCCATAACCAGTTTCGTTCTATCAGGCGACGCCAATTTAATCAGTGACATCTGACGGAAGAAAGCGACTAGGCCAGAAAAGGCGACCTTCCGCTCGAATAGCAAGGCTATTACAAAAAAGCGGAAAAATACGTATATTGGTGTTGTCCATTAACACGCGCCAGATGGCGGTAAATATACAAAAAAGGAATATTTATCAATACGTTTTGCACGTATTACGCCATTGTTATATAATGAAACGGATATGCAAAATACATATCCGTAACTGTAAACATGGACAAACACCTCGTATTTTTAGCATTTACTTCTGTTCAATACATATGTTTCAGCCATCTAGGCCTCATCGGTTGAACTAGTGAAGCAATGTATATACAAATTAATACAGATCTGTTAAACAACGGATCTGTATCTGTATCTACATTTACGCTAAAATCGTCTCCAAGCCATAACCAGTTTCGTTCTATCAGGCGACGCCAATTTAATCAGTGACATCTGACGGAAGAAAGCGACTAGGCCAGAAAAGGCGACCTTCCGCTCGAATAGCAAGGCTATTACAAAATTAATTAAATTGGCGTCGCCTGATAGAACGAAACTGGTTATGGCTTGGAGACGATTTTAGCGTAAATGTAGATACAGATACAGATCCGTTGTTTAACAGATCTGTATTAATTTGTATATACATTGCTTCACTAGTTCAACCGATGAGGCCTAGATGGCTGAAACATATTGCTATAGATTTTTCCTTGGACAAGAAAGGAAAAAAGATTGAACAATTTGTGGACTCCATAATTAGGGACATTTTTAAAAAAATTAGCTATTTCGGTTGTATGTTTATTTATTTCAGACGGGGATCGTTATGTATATATATATATTATTTTATAAGTAAAATAAATTTTTGTAATGTATGAAATTGTGATTGGCCCTCGTATATTTAGGTTGACCAAAGGATTGAACTTGCCGCTTTTCCGGATATTGTATTTGTTAAAATGTGTTGTCTGTATATATTTTGATTTTATAGATGGTGGGGATGGACAAGCGGATATTGAAATTTCATTTTGATTTAGAGATATCTGGACGGTTAAAGTTATCGGTTTATTAAAGAATAAAATTCTCAATTTTATTCTTTGTTTTATAAAATCGGGTTGAATTTTGTTTATGCATTTTTGTAAGGTGCAAGTTAATCTTAATTCGATTTATGCGAGTGTTTTTAATGTTTATTGAATTTTTTGTGAAAAAGATATCTCTCGTGCATTTTATAAATTGTGCATAGATCTATGTAAGTTGATAAAATATTTTGTTTATATATTAGATATCACGAGTATTTTCATTATTATAATTTCATGTATTTCTTGTAATAATTTATATTTGAAAGTAGCATATGGGTATTAGAGAAAGTTGTCATGTTTTTTGTAAGGGAAGTTTTTTCTTAAAATAATTTTCGAGTATAATTTTGAATTCAAGGTTGGAGTTTTCTTTAGTGGGGTTTGACCTTGTTGTGTTATTTTGGCGCATGACAAAATTTCAATTTTCGTGAGTTTTGAAAACTTATTTGTTTTTGACAATTGTTTGAAGGGGTCAAAGTAGAGGTTAAACTTGACAGATTTCACTAGTATTTATTAGTTTTATGTTTGATCGAGATTCACAAGAGGTTTTTCTCTGTGTGCGAGTCATTATTCACAAAGAGTGTTTCCTCATTGCTACTGTTTGATGATGCTTTAGCACCCTATACACTTTGTAGAGGGATTTTTTTTTTTTTTTTTACATAAATTAACAAAGGAACTGATCGGATTTTTATTTGTGTTTATTGTTTTATTCTGGAAAACAAAACTTAACCCTGATCCGTGAGGAACGATTCATGAGATGGCAGTTCGTGAATTCTACTAGACTGAATAGCCGGCGATATAAGCTGTAGTGTGAATAAAAAAATTAATAAGCAATTTCAAAGTAAATTCCACTGCAATATGTATTGAACAGAAGTAAATGCTAAAAATACGAGGTGTTTGTCCATGTTTACAGTTACGGATATGTATTTTGCATATCCGTTTCATTATATAACAATGGCGTAATACGTGCAAAACGTATTGATAAATATTCCTTTTTTGTATATTTACCGCCATCTGGCGCGTGTTAATGGACAACACCAATATACGTATTTTTCCGCTTTTTTGTAATAGCCTTGCTATTCGAGCGGAAGGTCGCCTTTTCTGGCCTAGTCGCTTTCTTCCGTCAGATGTCACTGATTAAATTGGCGTCGCCTGATAGAACGAAACTGGTTATGGCTTGGAGACGATTTTAGCGTAAATGTAGATACAGATACAGATCCGTTGTTTAACAGATCTGTATTAATTTGTATATACATTGCTTCACTAGTTCAACCGATGAGGCCTAGATGGCTGAAACATATGTATTGAACAGAAGTAAATGCTAAAAATACGAGGTGTTTGTCCATGTTTACAGTTACGGATATGTATTTTGCATATCCGTTTCATTATATAACAATGGCGTAATACGTGCAAAACGTATTGATAAATATTCCTTTTTTGTATATTACTGGATTGTTATTAATTTCCATGCATTTCTGTTCGATTCTCTGTAGCATATCATTCAAATTCAATACAGGTGTTCGAAATATGTTACTTTTTAGATAAGGCCACAAAAAGAAGTCGCAAGGTGTTAAATTGCATGAACGTGCAGGCCAGGCAATTTCAGTATTTCTACTAATTATACGCTCATCAAAAAATTCTCTTAAATAATCCAAAGATTCTGCAGTACAGTGACAAGGTGCTCCGTCTTGTTGGAAATATGCATTTTGAAGTTCATCATCATGCAACTGATTGACAAATGGTTGTAAAATTTCCGTACGGTAACTTTGAGCAGTTAACGTTCCCTGAAAAAATATTGGTCCAATGATTCGCCTTTGGCTTATCGCTGCCCAAACACCAATTTTCTCTGGATGTAGCGATTCTTCATTAATTACATGTGGATTTTCACTACTCCAAATTCTTGTATTTTGTGAATTTAGGTAAAACCATGCTTCATCAGTAAAGATGACTCTTTGCGAAAGTTCTCCATTATTGTTCATATTTACAAACCAATTACAAAACTGTAGTCTACGTGGGTAATCAATTTCTAACAATTCTTGTACTGCTGTGACACGGTATGGATAAAGTTGCATATCTTTTTTTAATAACTTGTGAGTTGTACCAACAGAAAGGTTTATTTGTTGACTCAAATGTCGAACAGATGTTTGTGGTTCATTTTCCATTATTTCTTCAACACGATTGAGAACTTGAGGTGTACGTTTCTTAACTGCGCCGCTGCCTGATTTTCTTAAGAGACTACCAGTTTTAGAAAAAAGTTTTAAAGTTCTATCCAAAGTATTCTTAAATTGTATATAATCTATTACAAAATGTGGAAACTCAACTTGAAATTCTACCATGCAACATGAACTGAAGAAACCCATAAACCATCAATTTTATTACCACTTCGAAAATAAGCCTGGACTAAAAAAATTTTATGTTCTAAAGTGAAAGCCATTTTAAAACTGAGAAGCAATTTATTCAAACCAGAATCGACGCACGATTATTTCATGATACTAATATTGATATTTGTGATTGGCATTATCAAATGGTCATTTGGATTTACGTTTACGGAACAACAAAGACATACTAATATATTTGCGTCTTATTCTATCAAAATTTCAAAGTAACCTAGATTGACTTTTCAAATGAACACTTGTTACATACATATATATAAGGTGCCTAAAAAACTTTCCTCCTTTGGTTGGTGATAGTGCACGTAATCTGTCACAAACGTATAATTTTGAATGAGCATGGCCGTCTCTAATGAGGAAATTTTTTGGAGGCACGTTTTAATTTAATGATAATATTTACACCATATGATCGAAATCTTTTCAATTCCAGAAAGCTATGAAATTATTTCTTTAAAAATATTATATTGGTGGCAACAAAAAAAGTCAACTGTGAACTGTATTTATTGTGTTGGTTTATTGACACTTTAAGAATGTTTAGAATAAATCACAAATACTTTATTATTCGAAAACGTGTAAAACTAGAAAATAAAGAATGGCTATACTCGTTGTAGCGTTGTAGTCATGTATGTAAATGCCGTGAAATAGGGTCCTGACTTGAAAACCAGGTAAATAGTACGCTTATATATCTAAAATGAATTAGATCTTTTCAGTTGAAAATCAAAGCCCAAATAAATCATTAAATTACTAATTTAAGCATTACATAGAAGCTCCAATTAAAAAGTGGTCCAACTTATTACGTTTGGTATAAGTTGGACAACTTTACCAATTTACTTACATATGATTATCAATGTTTGGAGATAATTTCTACTGGGCATTATTAATGGTTCCAGGCAGTGTTGTGCTGTAAATACTCACGGCGTTGTGGCGCATACTTTAAATTACATTTTTTGGAGATCTTAAATACGTGTTTTATTTATCTTGTTTCAAGGCTTCCACGGTCCTTGTCCATGATCTTTTTGGATTCAAAGCTGAAGCAGCGTCCTTGCTTCCTTGCTGGCCGACGTTTGGTGCACTTGTGCGAGGTATATCTTCATCTGAACATATCGCTTGCAACAGCGGACGAAACGTCAGCCAAGAAGAAAGCAGTGCCAACGAAGCGATTTCAGGCCGGAATCCAAGAAGCAACTACGAGTTTTATTTATGTTTACCTTATCTTCCAACTAAGAAGATTATTCAGTATTTAGCAAAGTGTACTTGTCATAATTTCACATATAGCGATTTGGAAAAAAACTGGATTCATCATGGGTACCGAGAATTGAAAAAGGTTGAGGAGCACTCGTTTAATTGTACATTCATCGATAATACCAATTACAGGTTCTATTTATTTGTAATCTTCTGTAGTAAATTATATCGACATAACCTTACACACTTACAAACAAAATACTTAAAAATGTTGTCTTCCTACTGATCACATTTGCAATTGCCTCTTCAATTGCGTACCGTAGTTCTTTCAAATCACATATGAAATTCCGGAACAATACATTTTTTATAAAAGAGAATAAAGATAAATGCAGAGACGGATAAGGCGATCTACTTGCTCATAAACCTACTCTTATAAAATGGTCTGAAAAAAGTTACTGTAAATAATTCATAATTGTATATGGAGTGTGCGGTGTGGCGAAATAACCATTAATTAACACAATGTTATTCTACTGATTTATAAGATAGGATGCAAATGCAGTGTCTCAGTGGAAGGAGATTTGGTTGAACGCGCATGTATTACATTTTATGTGTCCAATCTCAAGGCGACTGCGATATAGAACAGTTATTTCGTGTAAAGTAAAAAATAATAAATCCATAATGTCTAAAGCTATAAAGAGACCGTTGTACCACGAAGCACAGAAATTAACAATGAGATTTCCGGATTTAGTTTATGCTGGCACTACAATAAAAGGCAAAGTTTATGAAATGCCCCTCTCATGTACAACAAAATATAACTACCAAAGGCATGTGAATAGTGCAAAGCACATACGCAAAAAAAAATGGTGACGTATTTGTGTTCAAGTTACTTGTAGACGTTTAAAATGGTAATTCCAGTACGTTTTATAAATTTACAACTTTACTTATTATTTACTATTTATCATTTATAAGTAAGCATCGGTGTTTTTGAGTAATAATCTTAATCGCTATAGGCTGTTAGCACCGTTATCGGAAACATGTACATATAATAGATGCCCGTGTAACCGAATCCCCTTCCACTGCGACACTGCGTTTGCTCCCAAATGAGCATCTTTATTTATAAGTCACTCTAAAATAATGGTTTCGTATCTTTAGGCGTTAATTGTTTCTTGAAAGCATATCGGTAAAATAATTCGTTCTCTTGACATTGCCAATCAAACACCAATTTCAACTGTATGCAATAGTATCTTGCTTAAATTGTGTGGATTATTTGCCGACCAACTTCTATATTCACCTTTTTTGGGTGTAAAGGTAACTCTTTTTTCAGGTTCTTTGGAAAGGATTCATAGTAAAGTTCTAGAATGGATGTACGAAAGTTTAAAAGAATTTATGATATAATTAGTTGGAATAGATGACGTACAAATGGATAGGAATTTTGTTCAACAATTTGGTATGCATTTTTCAAGATATCGGCTGTAACATTTCCCGAGACGCGTTAAATTTAAATTTTAAAATTGTCATTTAACACCGCATTTCCATTGTTATTATTTCTTAAATAGGTTATGACTGCATGTATTACAGTCTAACTTCTACTATTGTTTCGTCAAACTACTAAATTATGTACAGTGCGATCAAAAATGGCTGATTATGTTGGTTCATTTGAAAAATTGCTGTTAAACGGAAAGAACTTCACAATTAGAGAAAGCAAATTGAATGATTATGTTTTCGTAACCCTATTCCACGGTAAACACCATTATAGTACTAATATGTACTGTTCGATATAAGAAAATATCTCAACCATACACTCGTCACGCCAATGGTAAATATAAAATAATAGATAATGTTTTACAATGTTGTAAATTTAATAAATTAGAAATAAGATCAGTGTACTAAGTATTGTCATTGTTCCTAATGTGGTCACCCCTCATTACACAGCTAGTATCGACGCTGCAAGTAAGGTAGAAGCAGTGGTAGGTAATTTGGTTTATCAAGGACTTGTTTTCTATTCAGTCAGACGTAGAAGCACGCCATTTGTTTTTCTTGTCCGCGTTATAAGCAAATTTACTGTTCACGTTGGCCCTGCGCAAGCTAAACTTACATTTTCTGAATTTTCTAATTATACACCAATGGTTCTTGTTTTATGAATTGCATGCATTATTTCTCTTATGCTTTTTTAGGCTAAGGATTTTTTTCTATACGTCACTTGTTCCTAATATTGCCAGTGGCAATATTAGGAACTAAATATTAAACTCTTTTGCAAAATGCCAAGAAAACAAGCTCAGTGGTCAGAACAAGGCCTACGCTCGGCGTTGCAAGCCATAGCGAATGGAATGTCCATCAAAGGTGCTGCCAAGCAATACCAAATTCCTCGCTCAACACAAGGCCTTCATTATAGAACACAAACTTCCAAAAGAAAGCTTTGAAGGTCACCGGTATTGTCTGCAGAACAGGAAAATGACCTTGCCGGAAGAATTCACAGATTAGCTGAGGTAGAAATGCCTATAACAAGCAAGATTTTAATGAGAAGTGTATTTTCTTAAGCTACAACAAATCACATGTCAAATCCGTTTTCTAAAGTGGGCTGGTAGAAAACGGCTCAGGTTATTCTTGTTCAGGCATCCAGACGTATCGAGACGAAAAGTTTATCAAATGAATATGGCACGAGACAAAAAAATTAATAAGCCAATCGTTCATGACTACTTTCATAAGTTGGGGAAAACCATCCAAAAGCTAAAGTTATTTGACAAACCGGGTAACATATATAAAATGGACAAAAAAGGATGCAGATGAACAATCCATAAGCAACAAATTGTTTTAGCTAAAAAGCGAGCAAAACACGTACATTTACCGCACCCGAGCACGGAGAAAACGTGTCAATTTGTAGGTTGTGGAAATGCGCTTGGTCAATTTGTACCACCCTTTCTGCTTCTTAAAGGCCAAAGATTAAAACCGGAATGGTCTGATCACTTGCGCACTGGCTCAAAAGCTATTGTCACAAATAAAGGTAGTATGACATGTGAAGTATTTTCTTTTGTGGCTTGACCATTTTTCTTTATGCTAAAACCCTGGCCCTACTACGCTACTAATATTTGATGGGGCTAAAAGTCACTTTGATATTTCCATAGTTTATGTAGACCGCATGGCCATAACTTTAGTTTGTCTTCCAAACTACACATCACATGAGTTGCAACCCATGGAGGATAAAGCCGTGTTTAGAAGCTTTGAGACGTTTTAAGATCAAGAAGTTCTGCAGTTTTTAACAATAAACCTTAGCAAGCCAATTACAAAAATGAGGTTTGGATGAATTTTTACTCTCGTTTGGTTAAAAGCAATAACACCATCAAACATTATTTCTGGGTTTACAAACACCGGCATATATCCATTTAGACCAGAAGCTACACCTGATGCTGCCTTTGCACTGTGCTACCCACAGAGAAGAAGACGAAGTAAACCACAGTAACCAATTCTCACGATGTATCAAATGTCGTTCGAAGTTCTAGCAAATCAATTGAGCCTGCAGATACAAACAAGGCGAGTACAAACAGATATCAAGTGCCAAAGAAAACTAATTCAAAAAAAGAAACGTTCCGTTTCTTTCTCAGATAGCGAATCATTATCGGATTTTCCTCTTCACGATGATTTACTTGAAGATATCTCTAATGAAGAACTCTTGATAAATATGAAGAAAAAACCTTTCATGACAGAAACTTTTAATCAAAACAAGAAACAAATTAAGAAATTTCACGACAGGAATATAAAGAGGTATAAAACAGTGATGACAATGAAATTCCACTAATTGAATTAAAAAATAAACAAACTACAAGGTCTAGTCAATTATAACTTCAACCTCCAAACTCTAAGTGCTTGACAATTCGTGTAAAGACACAGAATTGCTGATTACTCCGGAAATTAAAGCAACCACGGTAAAGAGGAAGCCAGTTTGAAACAGTAAAGCTCAGCAAGTTAGCAAAGATTTGTTCGCGTCAAAACCAAAATTGAATTCAACCAAAGTTGACAGAAAAGCAACGAGCAGTACAAACAAAAATTGAAGAAAGAATCCTGTTTTTGTTTCCTTTGTAACACTTGCAATGAAGAAGATATGAGCTTGTGCACAATTTGCTGTCGATTCGCTTACGAGGCCTGTGTAGGCCAAACTAAGGATGACAAAGAAAAGTTTACTTGTCCTCGATGTTCTTAAGTCCCAAGTTCTTTTTTTAGAAAATTTTGTTAGTTTTATCTGTAGTTCGGTTGTTCCTAATATTGACATTAGGTGGCAATAATAAAGAGAGCTGTTATCTTGATATTGCCATTTTCAACTTCAATAAAAAAAACAATAACTTCATTTCTATTTAGTTTTTTGAGATAATTAAAATATATGTTAGAAACAATGCATTTCTTTACGCGTACCTAAATTTGTATTCATTTATTAATAAAAGTATAGTATTAATTTACAGCCAAACGTTAAGGTGGCAATATTTGGCTCACTTACTTTATCTGCTTCTGCATACTATGCATTATGCATGCTGCAGATAACACGCCGAATTTAAACTTCTAGACTTCTTTAAACTATTAAATACGCAATACCCTAATCATAACACGCTTGTTGTAAAAGTTTTAACGTTTAAATTTTCTTCTAATTGCACAAAAAATATGCCAAATTTAAATTTTGTTTTAATAATTTATTCCTGAATAAATTTATTTAATTCATTTCAAAATTACAAAATTATCAGTCGTGCGTCGTATATTATGTAAAAATATTAATTATTAATAATTAAAACTCCTAAAATGTATTGAGGACGTTTTTAAAAATGGATAATTTGCTATTTGCAGATTGTTTGGCTTATTGTGGCAAATGTTTTTTTTATTGTTTTGATAAGAATGCACAATAATGGAAAACAATTTTACGACTATATGTATTTTCATTATAAAATGGAATGAATAAATACATTGAGGAATTGGTAATTAAAAAAATACATGACAAACATTAAATTACGTGCGGTTGTTTATTATAAACCTAATAATACACCTAGAAAATTCATAAATATAAATGTAAAAATTACTTACCAAAAAAAATTTTTTTTTTCCTTTTACATGTAATCTTGGTTATGCCCACACATCTATTCAATTTAATTTAACAAGATAAGCGTAAATTCATTCAAATAATTAGAAAAAATATATCCACCTAGCCAAATGTAGTACTTTTATAATGTAATTTGTATTAAGTAAACAGCTTTTAAACAAGTGTTTTGAATTATACTGTTTATGAATGTTTTTTTAAGTACGTGGTCGTATTTAGAACCAGAAACCTATTTTTTAATGTTTTCAGAGCCATCTACAAATAATTATCTATACTACTGGAACTAATAAAAAACTACAAGCGGTTTTAAATAATAATTGGTATTTATGTATCTTGAATACTTTAAAAATTAATTCAAAATTGAATGAATAATTTCTTTGCTTTAAAATTAAAGAATTTTAGAAATAATTCAATACTATATTCCAATAATATATACTATTTTCCGAATAAATAATATTATTTTAACCTATTTATTGATAACATTTAAATAAAATTTCCTCTGAATTAAAAATTGTGAAACTTGAAACAGATTCATTATCTTTCGAAAATATAAAAGTTGTATCGCTGTGCTGCCACCTCGCGACAAGGTCTTGTAGCTTCTAGTATTTTATTGAAGGAATGGTATAAATGTTGGTCGATTTTTTGAATATTTGGATTACATGTTCCCATCAATTTTAACTATTTTTGATAATTCAATTGATTATGCTTTTATTTAATTAAGATCCACAATTGAAAATAGGAATAAGACTTATACTTAAAATCTTTACTTTATTAATATTAGTTATGTTTTGTTTTATGTAATACTATATTTAAGAATTGATATTTTTGTTATAATCTTTTATTAACAAGTAAATTTCCTAAAAATGATAAAATTTTATTCAACTGTTTTAGATTTAAAATGCAGTTATATCAAAAAACCGTATTGTCTAATCTTTTATCTTTTAAGTTCCGAGTCTGGTACCCAGAGTCATCTATGATATTTTATTATGAAACAGACATGTAAATAAATTTACATATCTCTAACTGTATACTTGGACATATCGGACAAATCGGATATGTAAATCTATTTACATGTCTGTTTCATAATGAAACAAAAGCTTTATACGTGCATATAACGTATAGACATATTTAAAACATTTTTGTTTATGATATTTTAAATAAAGTCAAACGTTCTTTTCAGAATTTTATTAAATAGTTTTCATTTTAAAAAATAAGTTCTAGTTCAGTTTCGCAGTTAATAATGGCTTTTTATCTTGAGCTATTTTCACGAAAATTTCTTTACATGAGATTTCATATTATAAATATTATATTATATGCATAAAATAAATGTAAGGTTTTGTTAAATTTTAGCACGTGTGTGAAATACCTTCATTTCTGATGGTAAATATTTATATTTTCAACCTAGAAAACATACATGTTTAATAAAAATCGTAAAATTTTTCGAAAGAAGAAATTAATCACTTTTCTTATTTTTTATTTCACTACACGTTACCTACTTTATCAAATATGTAATAGAAAATCTATAGTTCAGTGAAAATAAAAATAAAAATCTAGATTTGCTAATTTACACAATTACGTTTAATTACATCTCATCATTTTGGTGATTAGGAATAACAATAATTTGATCTATAAAATGAAGTGGAGAATTATTGTTACTGTATGACTTTTTAAGTTCAGTTATTTTATTAGTGATATTGCTCTTTGAATTATAGTTTTCTTTAAGAATAATCTAAGATTGTTTCAGGAGGGGCCATCTACTGGCATTTTTAAACACTACATAAGTGATGGACTATAACAAAGTTATTGTTTTATTTTATTTTATTTTCAAAATGAATTACCACAAAGTTACGGCTACCAGTATTAATTTTCACTACATAAGCATTTAATCTAATTTCCTATAAATACTAAAAACATTTTTTTAATATAGCGGGCTTTCAGAAAAATTCGAAATCAAGGAAGTGCTTGACACAGGTTAAAGGTTATCATACACGCAAACGTCGGTTTATATTAATAGGTATTCCATTAAAATTTAAAAATTAATTAACAGAAATTGGTGAAGTAATTATTTTAGAAGGTAAGAATAATTTATTTGCAAATTTAAAATTATTAAGCGTTTTGATATTTTAGAGAATTATTGCTTAACAAAAACAAATACCTCTTCATATAACTTACTTTGGAATAAATTACATAACCCAATTCATATACTGTTCACTCTTTGGTAATAAAGCTTGTCTATTCTGCGGTAATACCTAAAAAAATGCAGAATTAAGGGGAATAACTTTACAATAAAATAATTTCGAAACTGATATAGTCCTTAGATTATAACCTTAAAATAAATATCATAAATTGTAGTTTTATAAATTATCAACAGTAATGACCATAGTAAATGATAAAAGATGTTGAAACTGTCCAACTCCCTCTTCCAAGCATTCTACGCACCTGCTCTTAATACTACCAATATATATATATATTGTAGTATAGTTTATTTCAAATTATAAGAATATAACTTTGAACGGCTCTAATGCTTTTATTGCACTACCTTCTGTGATGATAATTATTATACCTGGTTTCCTTATTGAACGGGTACTGTTTACCTATTTGCAACGTATGAATCTAGGGGCCGTATTGACTATAAATTAGGGCCCTATAATATAATAATAAAACGCTGTTAATTTCAAGTATATAATAAAAAATATCTGAACATTGGGTTTATATACAAAGAAAAAATTACAAATCGTGTGGCAACATGTGTAGTGGATACATATAGATATATAAAGCTAATTTATTTGTAATACACAATAAAATTTTTACGAGTCACCGCATTTCATAAATCATCTGTGATTGAGTCGTCTTGAAAATCGGTGTCTGTGTCTGAATCGTATTGCAAATTTATAATCAAAGGTGCTACTATTTTGTACATGCGCATATATTCGTCCTCTTTTGCTATTGCATGTTTAACAGCATTTTTCCAATTTACAGCAGTTATATGTTCCATAGCATTTTTTATGTGTGTTATACTGCTTTCACTAAATTTCGGTGTTTGATTTGTTCGTCTTATGGTATTTTTCAGTTGGGCCCATATCAATTCAATGGGAATGAAAACGCAATGGTATGGTGATAAACGCAAAATTGTATGTCCTGCTTCATTGGCTCTGTTGTCCACATAATAATCCTTTAAATATTCTTTTGTCTTCATCACCTCTATTAATTGGTTTTTTGTATAATGCTCTTCAAAATATAAATCATTTACTTCTAAAAATGTTTTAATATCTTTCTTATTATTACATTTTGTAGGAACTTTGGTTTGCTGTCGAGAATGATACGGAGCGTTGTCCATCACTATCACACTTTTGGTAAATTTGGCAGCAAAGTGTCACAAAACCATTCTTAAAATAAAGATGAGGTCATATCTTCATGGTAATCTAAACTTGAGGATTTAACATTTTTAGCAGATAATAGCGGCTGTCCGATCCATCCTTTTTCTGGCCCAGCATGAAGAATGATTATTCTCTTCCCTCTCGAAACCGGCGCGGCCAACTGACACATACTTGAACTATCGACCCAACCTTTGCAAATTGTGTCATGTGTGTCATACCACGTCTCGTCTAAATAACATATGAATCGTCCTTCCTGCCTATACCTTCTGATTGCCGTTAAGTATTGATATCGAAGTTTCTGTAACCTCGGGCTTTCCATAATTGTGCGACGTTAGTCTATAGTGCCAAACTTAAAACCAGATTTCTTTAGCGTCCGCCACAAAGTTGCTTTAGAACACTGAATATTTATAGGCTCATCACTGATTCTTTTATGTAAGCAGTCAAGTGTAGATACAACATTTCCTCTGTAGAAGGAGTATACTTGCTGCCTAATAGTATCAATTTCATACTCTTCAATTTTTCTCGGTGCTCCTTTGTTACTTCTTTGCTTTCGAGGCCCTGCGTTATTCTTAATTATTTTATATATTGTTCCAAAAGGCACCTTGGTTAATTGCGACGTTCGTTGAATGTTCTGGGTTTGTAGTTCGTTATTTTCTTCCATCAGGGTATGATAGACATTGAAAATTATCTGTTTTGAATCTTCTGATAAGTATATGCTTTCTCTGTCGTGCTCCAACAGTATTATCACTATCCGCATCATAATCACTAACACTTTTAGCAAAAGGTCGCCACATGTTCGTTAAGTAAAGAGAGAAAAATCAAATATGTATACAGCAGTAAAGATTAACAATAAATGATAAATAGACTCAATATTGGATGTAATATATACCAACTCTCCTAACTAGATTTACTTAAATTTATTATTAATAATTATAATTATTAATAAAATTATATTATTAAATTTATATTAAATATAAATATAGTATTGTAAATTTTATTTCATCTAAATTGCAGTAATTACAATTTACTTAAATTTTGTCATTACGGACCTCAGCAATTTGTTTGCGTAAAAGATAATCGTATTGAGCGGCCAGGTAGTTATTGCCGCAGGTGGTGAAATAAAAGCATTAGAGCCGTTCAAAGTTATATTCTTATAATTTGAAATGAACTATACCTAGGTAATTACACCAGTACTTAATAAATTGAATTTTTTAAAAACGTCAATAAAAGATATCACACAGTGCAAGATCACAAGATATTGAAGGAAGTACATGTTTGCTATTCAAAATAATTAAACGATTTCCAAACACTTCTTGTAAGATATTCATTGTTTCACCCGCTGTGTGAGCTCTAGCACCATATTGTTGAAACTAACCCAAAGCTAGTTCATCATCATGAAGCTGATTAAGGAAAGGCAAGAGTATTTCCTGTCAATATCATTCTGCAGTCAAGGTACCATTAAAAAAATTGGACAAAAATCCTTCTTCTACTTATACCGCACCAAACACCAACTTTCTGATGATATAGAAGAGCTCCTACATAAAAATTATTGGGCTTCACTCTACATTCTCAGGGTTTGTGAGTTAACGTATCCACTAACGTGAAACATTGCTTCGTTCGAAAATAAAGTTTTGTCTAGGAGTTTATCATTAAATTATTTGTAAAGCATTCGCAAAGAACTACTCGTCGCAATATCGAAGATTTCTTGCAAGCAAGTTATACAATATGGAAGTAACTGTAAATCTTATTTTAAAACTGTATGACAAGAACCAATAGACAACCCAGTTTGTTGAGCGATAGTTCGTACTGAACTTTTTGGGGCATCAGTCATTATTCGTCTAATATTACCAATCGCTTCTTCTGCCCGGACTTTTGATCGCCCACTAGATTTAGTATTATCGTCCCACACTACCGGGTTGTCGAACAACTGGTACAGTTCTATCAGTGTACACTGAAATATATTATAATCAAAAGCGAGGGTGGGAAATTTATCTCAAAATTTTAAACATTTCTAAACAATCTTGTATTAAGTACTTCCACCTTCCATCGATCTTTCGATCATTTCGAAAATAAAATTCCACCATGAATGCTTTGTGTACGTTAGGAAATACCATCTTCAAAATTCAAAAATATAAATTATCTTTGATATTAGGTTCTGATAATTATTGACCGACAGCAGTTGCCATTTAATATTTAACACAAATCATAGACTTAAGTAAGGACAATTTTTCATTCAAAAAACTTAAAGCCTACTACTTGACTTTGCCCGTTATAATTTCCTATAAATCCTAAAAAATATTTTTCTAATGTATGTATTTATATCACAACTTTACAAAGGAATTGAAAGTTGTAAAAGTATCGGCGGATAACTGTGATTTTATCACTTCAATATGTACCAATATCCACTATATATATATATATATATATATATATATATATATATATATATATATGTATATATATATGTATATATATATATATATATATATATATATATATATATATATATTGTGGATATTGTGGCATGGAGAGCACAGTACCTACGGTTTATGAATTATAATGATAGTAGATTGGTGAAAACAAAAAGGTTAGTAGTATATCTAGACTAGATCTATGTGCATACAAATTACACTGTCTAGGTGTTGGCGAAGTCCAGACGAATAAAGGTGTGTTAAAGAAAGATGGCGCAAGACAAAAATGGATTATGGATCACGCCGGCGGCGATTAAATGTATGAAATGAATTACGAAAATTTTCCAAATGATTTAAAACGCAGTTGGTTATCTAATACACCAGATAATTCAATTATCGTAATGGACAATGCACTTTACCGCAGTGTTAAAATTAATAAAGTACCTACCTCTTCGTCTAAGAAGGCAGATATCATATCCTGGCTTATGCTAAAAAAATACCACATTATCCAGAAATGTTAAAATGTGAGTTACTTGAAATAGTAGGACGAAATAAACCACAACCAGGGTACAAGATTGATAATTATGTACGAGATTTAGACGATATAGTGATAACATTACCTCCATATCACTGTGATGTTAATCCGATTGAGTTCATTTGGAGTTTGATAAAAAGAAAAGTAACATCACAAAATGTTGATGGAAAGTGTGATATGGAAGTATTAATTAGGCAAGCGTCTACTGAAATTGCTTCAGATTGGTGGCCAGCAGGATGCGAACATATTAAAAAAATTGAAAAGGGGTAAATCGAAAGCGACAGACTGGCCGAAGAGTACGAAGAATTTATTATACATTTAAATGAATCGGATCCTGAAATGGAGTGGTTGAGATCAGATGACCAATTATAATTTATTAAATCTTATAATATAATAGAATCCTTTTATGTAAATAGTAATTATAATAGTATTATATTCATTATATTTTGTAACATGAATAAATAAAATTAAATTAAAATTTGTAATTTTTTTACATTTATATCCGTGTTCTATATACGTATTTCGGCAATTAAGTTATCATCCTCAGTAGGTAAAAATAATAATTACAGTGTTGAACCTGGGGCACAGTAAAGCCGGCACATAGAATTGCGAAACACTTTACAAGACATCCACGAATACACAAGTCATTATCAGTGTATACGTGGACGTATTGTAAAGTGCACTTTTGTGTTAGCTTAACATGTTCAACACCTTGATTATTGTTAAAGACCGCCACTTGGTAAGTCTAACACCGGCGTCATTGCGACCTTGGACCTTGGACCTTGGACTAAGAGCATAGAAAAGGTACACGGACCATTTTATTTCCGATGATTTAGAAAGGAAACGACAATAAGAATCACAAAAATTTCGATACGCGAACGCTTTTTACAGATGAAAAGATCTTCACTGTTGAATAATCGTTTAATAAACAAAATGAGAGAATTTATGTTAGATCATTAAAAGAAGCAAAACAGTTGGTTTCAATGGTGCAAAGAGGTCAGTTATCATCTTTCATCTGTAATGGTTTGGTGGGGAGTCAGTTACGAAGGAGTGACAAACGTGTGATTTTTGTGAAAAAGGGGTTAAAACCTCAGCAGCCGTGTATCAGGAAAATATTTGAAATGCGTTTTTAAACCATTGAACCACACATTGTTTAATAGTGAACCATAAACATTCAAACAAGATTCAGCGCCGGTCCACGAGGCCAGAACAACTCAACAGTGGCTTCGGAGCAACGTATCGAATTTGATTTCTTCGGATGATTCGCCTTCCTCTAGTCCGGACCTAAATCCCTTAGATTACAAGTTATGGTTGGATTAAGAGAATATGGTGTTTTTTAAAAAACATTCAAATTTGGAATCTCTGAAGCAATCCCTAAGGCACGCAGTAAAAAATTTCCCAATGGAGAACGTACGTGCTACCGCAGTGTCTGAAGTCCTGTGCTAAGGCAAATGGAGGCCATTTTGAATAATTTATTGAAATATTTGTTACTTATTTATTGGTTAATAAATGCTGTAAAATTTGTTATGAAATCTTTTCTCATTTCTATTTTACAACTAAAAATTCATGTAACAGTATTTATGATAGTACTAGGTATGACGAAATTCTTAAGTGTAGATGTTCAAAAACAATATTATGTATAAAATAGTAATCTTATTCTTTATTCAGTTATATCCCATTTACCTTTTTGTGTCGATGGACTGAGGGAACCCAGCTACAGTAACATTTCTTTTTACTAATCACCGATTCAGTAACTAACCACGATAATGTGTGTTTAACTACGACAATGATAATACTGTCTCCTTGAGTATACAGTAGATGTATTGCTGTCAAGTTATGTCTCTTGTATGGCTCTTGTACAATATTATGTATAAAATATATCGCATGTATCGCCCCTGATTACTCATCTGCATATGAATCGGGAGTAAAAAATAGTACTATGTACAATAATTAAAGACCGGCACTTAGATAGATAAACAGCGGCGTCAGTGCGTTGTGTTTTTTTATGAAATAAAACTGCGCGTTATTTAGAAAAATGCTTTCCGTTCGAATTACACCTACGTGTATTCGTAAATACGTCTACAAACAAGATCACACTATCATAGCGATTCATGTATTCCTTGTGCTATATAGATATAGCACGCGAGGCGTTGGTAAAGTGAGTAAAGTGAATATTACTTTTACCTACTGAGGATAACAACTTAGCTATTGAAATACATATTTAGGATACGAATATTAATACTGTAAGAGGTTTTATATCTTTTCTAAGGTTTTACTTAGCCACAGTTTCCAAAGAAAGACTTTTTACATGTTTTTATAGGTACTTCGTTTTTATTTTTGTGTAAGTTATGAAAACTAGATTTTTTTATCCCGGAATGAAAAAAATAGGTAATAACCGCATGTGAGTGCAGTAATTCCAGAAGTGGGTAATTGCGTTAGAAGTCGTGTTTTGCACTATACTTTATCTACGACCATATTAATTACTATTAAAGAAAAAAAAAGAAATAACGAGCCATCGAAAAAATTTATAATTGGAGTAGACTGTGAAATAGGGTTGATACTTTAACCACTTCCACATAATGACACATTACTTGATGCTTGATAGTTTCATTTGGTTTCATTCTAAAAAAAGGTTATGACATTGAAATGATACTACAACAAAAAGAAAACAAATAATTGATTTAATATCGAAATCATAATCAAAATTTACATATAGCTACAGAAGTTGTTGAAAATGTTGTCCATTTACATCTAAACACAAACAATTTTCTTAATAAGAGTTTTGAAGAATTTGACACAAACTTATAGTTTCAATGTCAAATAATAAATGTCATTATGTGGAAGTGGTTAAAGTACCAACCCAATTTCACAGTCTACTCCAATTATGAATTTTTTCGATGGCTCGTTATTTTTATACATTACATTTTGTTGTGATAATTATTGATAGTTACAGTACAATTATGAAAAACTGGTGCTGCATTAGATGGGGCCATACTCATATTATTCTTAAGAACAGAAGTTACAGAAAATGCCGAAAATGTAAGTTTTTGTCTTTTTACTTCTGAATCCATTAGATTAGCTCTTCAATAGTGGCAAAAGTTTAGAGCAATGTTCGTATTATGTCGAATATTGATTGTGTCTCTTAGCATAGAATAAAAAGTGACGACGACTTCATTTCCTTCGACAATTCATCAAAGTACGTTATAATTACGTTCGGACTTTTTCGCCAATTTCAGGCGACGTGCACGGCCCCTGCTCACCGTCGCTAGACATTTTATAGCTTAAATTCAAAAGAATTGGTTGAGAAATGATATTGTGATATGAGTCATGCGAACGGTATCACGCACCGAATACGTCATCATGTCTCCCGGACCTCCTAGAAAAGAGCTACTGGAAGGCTCTCGAATGAGATATACACCAGTGAAAATCTAGAAGGCGTAAGGGGGTCATACAGGGTGGGCACGGCAATCGGATGATTTTGAAATAACAATAAAATCATCAGTTTTTGCTTTAAAAGAAATTTATTGGTAGGATTACATACGCAAGAATTTAGCATTTCATAATGTGCGGAAAATTACTTCAGGCATGTGATGTCCGTTTTCGTTTACGCAATGTTGTAGTCGTTCACGAAAATTGACTTCCACTCTTTCCAGCAGGTTTCTAGGAATTAGATTAACTTGTTGACGTATCGCTTCCTTCAGTTCTTGTAACGTACGAGGTCTACCCTCGTAAACACGAGACTTGAGGAACCCCCATAGAAAGAAGTCACATGTGGACAAGTCGGGAGACCGAGGAGGCCATAAAACATCACCAAATCTCGAAATGAGATGATTAGGAAACAGAGTACGAAGAACAGCAATACACGCTCTGGCGGTGTGTGCCGTGGCTCCATCTTGCTGAAACCATAATTGTAGAGGATCCAAACCTCTTCCTTGCAACTCAGGGATAAAATAGGTGTTCACCATATTAATGTAATGCGCCGATGTTACAGTAACGGTAACATCGTTTTGTTCAAAAAATAGGGACCGATAACGCCAAACCTCCCCACTGCGCATCAAACTGTAACCTTAGGACTGTGCAGCGGTTTTTGATGCAGCTCTTGAGGATTTTCGGCAGCCCAATACCGACAATTTTGTCTATTGATAACCCCATTAAGGTGGAAATGGGCTTCATGACTCATTACCACCAACATGTTTTCGTTCTACTCATAAAGTGTAAGTAAGCATTTGTTGGGCAAAATTCACTTGTTGCTGGTAATCCCTTTCATTCAATTCCTGTACAACCGCTATTTTGTATGGATGCAAATGTAATTCACCATGTAAAATCCTTCTTACAGTACGATTACTGACTCGCAGTGCGGCCGAATGAGCCCGAGCAGAGCGGCGTGGGCTTCGCAGTATCGCTTGTCTAACCCTTTCAACGTTCTCTGGAGTGCGCACTGTACGTTGGGATCCGAGCGGTTTTATTTTGAATATTGAGCCTCGTGTTCGAAGATTATGAACCCAACGTAGGATTGTGTTACGCGTGGGGACAGAGTCATTTCGATTAATATTGAATCTCCGACGAAATTCACGTGGAACCGTAGTCACTGATTCACCACTTCTAACGAAGGAATCATATGCAAATATGCGCTGTTCTAGCGTCCACGGCTCCATGACAGTAACTGACAGTAAAATGCTTTGAGTCAGGGAAGGTATCCCCACCTGTCAAATGCTCTTTCCTTTTCTAATTGTCGAATATTATGCATTCTAAAAACATCCGGTTCCTGTGCCCCACCCTGTTTATATACCGTTCGGAAGGAAGATCAGCCATTGCACGAGTAATCGCCATCGTGTGATATTATATAAATGTAAATAAATACTAATACATAAAATAAATACTCTTGTTATTAGTAATAGCTTTAAGTGTTATTTAGTTTATTTTGGTTTTATTGCTAATGTAGTGTGTGTTTAAATTACCGTTAGTTTATTTAGAAGAACCCAGAAAGACAAACATTTTACAATTATTTGACTAAAAATTAACATTATAAATACGCAGATTTGAAAATCAGCGATGACAGTTGTAATTTCGAAAAGCGTTAGTCGGACGCGTCTTAGATCGAACAACAAATATACGAGTGCTGTGCGCGAAGTGCAAATGTACTCGCTGTATTCTTCCACAATACGCACGACAGTTTGTAAGGACCAGCTTAGTTTAACATTATACTTAATTGATCATTTATTGTGATGGTCTGAGATAAAATATTTTTTTGTATTTTGCGTTCGTAATGAACTCATTATGAAACCCAAAACAGTATCGAAATGAGCTTCATTTCGATACGATTTTTCAATGTTGGCGTTGTTTGAACACAGAAATAAATATCTTATTGCTGTCATTTGATTTTATGAATGTAAATACAATTGACAGAAATGATCTACGTAGAAAAGAAAAATGCTACACATATCGTAACGTGCCTTCAAAAACTTTTTTCATTAGAGATGGCCATGCTTTTTGGTAATGGTTGAAAACTGTGCACGTAATCTGTCACAAACGTATAATTTTGAATGAGCATGGGCATCTATAAAGAGGAAAGTTTTTGAAGAAACGTTATTCAATTAACAACAAGATATATTAGTTTATATGTCACTCATGTTTATATTTTTAAATAAAATGTCAAGCCATGTTTAACAAAAATTAATAAATAATATTTCGCGGATAGCAATATTAAAATTTGAAAATGTCAAGTATCAATGTGACTAACTGCACCTGTATATAAAAGTAAAACTTTGAAGTTTCAAATTAATTATTTCAATTTATTAATGTAAAAAATGCAAAATAGAAAAATGGTATCAAAAATTCGTTTCATAAGGCTTTTTGTCACGCTCGTTCTTTAGAAAACTCGCCGCTATCGTGGTTTGTTTTCTAAACTGAACTAGTATGACAAAATGGTGCCTTGTGAAACTTTACTTTTATTAAACTTACTTTTTGTTTTAATATACTATTTTCCTACTCCTATATTCTAATTAATTATTAGACATTTACTACCTGTACTCTAATGAAAATTCATTACGAGACAGATATTTCATTACGATGTGGGTCACTGAGCTTGTCATTGGAGTGTAGAAAAAGTAACAACATTCGACCAATAATAGTAGATTATGTCATTAGGCGTAAAAATCATACTTTATGTGACGAAGATGAACGTTTATTGAAATAAATTCAGCTGAGATACATGAAGACACTTTTACGGCGAATAACATATACTATTTTACCTTCAAACGCAAGTATATAGAACAAAATTTAGTGATTTATATTGTAAGTGAAGTGCAATTCATGATAAATGGTAATACATAGTACAATTTGTCCGTGGTTACGATGTAAGCAAAAAGAAAATTAAATTGAATTTGAAGAGTGACTTTTGTATTTTATATGATTAGGCACATAAGGTACGCAAATTTGCTATTTTTTCTGCTTAATTTGATAAAGAGATATTTTTACCTTGTCAATGACGACAAATAAGTATCCATTTTTATGACGTTTGAAGATAGTAACTATTGCCATGAGCATTTGACAAATCTAAATTTTGACAATTTAGTCACCTACTCTATTGCCTTTGTCCTTGTATTACTGTTTATTGAATAATTCGCATATAAATAATGTAATCATAAAAGAAAAATAATAGTTGCTTTTTTCACACTTTGTTTTTCCGACATTTATGTGTCTTGTTTATATGTAATAGTTTGCGTAACAGTTCGTTAGATATAACCATATTGAACATACTTCGTTGTAATTTGAAATAAATACATTTTGAATATAATATACAATTTGTTTTCGTTATTATAGCTGGTCGTAGGAAATACAATGTATGCAATTCGCATTTAATAGCTATTACAACACTCGTACTCTTTACGATACTCGCTTTCAGCTCATATTGTAACCCTCATACTCGTGTCTTAATAGTCATCATTAAATGCCCATTGCATACTATTCTAGGAGTATTATTTTACTCTAATAGTCTGTAGATAGTATTTACTACGAAAACTGCAACCATGACTGTAACTCAGAAAACTTGATATAACAGAACTTACCTTTGAAGCATTGTATAGAAGTTGTTAATGTTCCTTCCTCAATTTTAAAATAAATTTAGTTCTAATTAATCGATTTGATAGTACATATTTTGCTATAAATGTGGAGATTATGCCTTTTCCATAAAGACTACAAATAAAGGGATTAAGTATCCAGATCCTTAAGAAAGATTGCAAACACTAGGTTACAATTTATTGAAGTAATTACCAATGGCAATCTGAAGTACTTAACGGTAAGTTAATCTTGTATTCTCTGCACAGTTTAATTTTGTCTAAGGAAGCACACCAGATAAGAATGTTTATCGTGTTTTCGTAGAATTTATGTACGTCTCGATAAGAGAAACGTTGTTATGTGTATATATTTTAACCTATCAAGAACGGTCAGCGTTATTGATCATAAACTCCCTCATCTCTTAAATAAATTAGGGGCGGTAATTATATACAGGTGGCTAGTATCTGTTTGCTTCCCGCTTGAATGTAATTAATAGTAATTTATAAGAGAGAATAAATTAATGTTAGGAAAATTATCATGTAATATGGGGACTTTCACAGGATTAGTGACCTCCACACTTTTCAATTTAGTTTGTTGAGTTAAAATCATAAACAAATTGTTGATGTGAAGCAGTTTCGTTAGCATGTGCACACTAGGATAATCTTACTGCGTACAAGGCTATTTTTTTAAAGTTCCGTCAAACTGACAACAACAAATAGGTAAGAGCTATAAGAAACGTTTTAATATACACAAGAGTTACAAATAAACCTAAAGTATTTCTCGAAGTTGCCAGCGATATGAAGGCATTTGTTGTAAAGGGAAATCAGTTTCTGTATACTCTTTTCATACTGTTGCCGCCTAGATTCTCAGTCAATCCTGCACACAGGTTCTTCACAGCTCCTCATTAATACACAACCGCTGATTTTTGTTACATTCGCAATTTCTTACTTTTATTTTATGTTCTTATCATCGTGCCGTGGTATATTATCTTTGATCTACGAGTTTATTTCGTGCAACACCCTCTGATTTAATAATTTGTAACTGTATCGCCCCGCCTGCTATTTTCGATAGCATTTCGGCGTGTAGATCATTCATACAGAGATCGTTATTGAATCTAGTTGGCAGTAGTAGTATGGGTGCCTTTTCGTATAAAAGGAAGTTTAGTTTTCACGAAGTCTACGACATTTTGAGTTTTAGTCGTTATGCGGATACAGGCATCGAGCGTGAAATATTTTTAGAAGTGCCGTATACCGACTTCGAAGTTTGAGAAGCTTGTAAGGGGAAAACTCCATTTCTGTCAAGTATAGTACCTTTTGGCGGCATTTCTTATACGGGCTCAATTAATTAAACGGCTTAATTAAAACTTCTCTTGAAAAGACAAAAATTCAGACACCTTCCATCTTAGTCAGCAACTGCCGACGAATTTAATTCACCAATGTCAATTAATGGAGAAGAGGACCTAAAAATTTCAATCTTTTGAGACCTAAATGTCTATGTAACTCCCGTTTCCGGTTCAATAGCTGTGTATACCGAACTTTGGGCAATTTCCTGTGAACATAGCGAAGAAATAGATACAACTTGTATGAATTTTTTCCAGTGCTACAATAATTGTTATTTATAAAACTAATTTAACGTTTTGAAGTTTTATTACTAATAATTACCTAACTTTCGACTAAATTTTCTATTTAATCTAAAATTTAATTAGCGTTTCGAATTTAATATTCAATCATATTTGGAGTAGTTGTGTAACATAATATATTTTTGTAAGATATGTGAAATCTAATTTCGATTGAATTCAATTCATTTTTCAGTTTTGATATTTTATAATTTAAATATAATATTATTCTTTTTACTGTATTTGAATTTATTCTAAATTTCTATTCATATTAGTACATAATACTTTAAAGCAAAATATTCTTACTACGTTGGTCCTTGACATATTAAAAACTTAACTTTTTTTTGCCAACTACATCTCTGTGTGAATATTTGCTCTCGTGTGAGACGCGTATAAAAAAAACTGCCCTATCTGGTGCAGATGCACTGACGATAAAGTGTATAGTATCTTAGAAATATATTTGACTAAAATTTCTAATTACATGTAAGATAAATTATTATGTGTATAATTGTTATTACTATGTGCGGCCGTCTCTATGGTACCCTAGAAAAGGCCTTTATTTGAACTTGTAAATCTAGACTCTCTTCGGGATTTTATTTGTGTAATTATTTAACTTAATTAATATATGCTTTTGTTTTCTATTTCCTTAGATATTTATTTTATGTGCCTATATTTCATATTATGCTTAGCTTTTTATAAAATCACTTTTTTGGCAATGTTTAAATTTTAAAATGTTCTATATACTGGGTGAATTCAACATACAGAGTGGTAATATTTCTGAACAAGATATTTATTTGTTTTATGGTCGGTATCGAATACCATTTTTCATTTAGCGTTATCTTTTGTTTAATTTGTTAATATACGAGTTAACTGTTTTCTAACTTCTTTTCTTTAACTTTTTCTCTCTCTCTCTTTAGCAAGGACTTTGAACGTGACCGTTCACTTTTCTATTCAGATTGCAGGTATCATGTGGAGCAGTTCGCCGTTTTGGATTTCGCTTTTGTTTTTAGTTGTCTGTATGCGTATACGCCTACGATCGTGCGATCCCTTTTCTCCGTTTTCAGATTCGAGCCTCCGTAAGTAAAACTGAGTGGCGCTACCTACTATCTTTTATTTAGTCATCCACGCCGTCTCCACTGACTAAGGGAAGACACAATAAATAGGAGCTCCCATAAAATTTCTGCGATACGACTACCGGTTTTGTTCCGATTTTGGCCAACTACACTTTCATTCTGACGAACAAGTGGTCACTGACTAGCAAGTCCGGGGTGTAGGACACGTGGTCAATAGTTCTTATCCGAAATTTTTGAGCGGGTATTTTGTTTGTGCTGTTGCATGAGGACGTGCATTATCATGAAGAAGGACAAATCTTGATGACAATATGCCTATCCTTTTGTTCTGTATTACTCTTTGTAGAAGTGTTTGTAGGAGTTTCACAATATTTCGCTGCAATAATTGTGGTAGCAGGCTTTATTAATTGCACTAGCAAGTTCTTCGACAATTCTAAAATACTGTAGCTATACGCTTACTATTTGGCAGGGTTTGTTTGAACTTTTTTGGTTTGTTGGTGGAGCTTGTGTGCATCCACTGTTTCGATTGTTCTTTTGTCATGATGTTCATAAACTGAATTCACGTTTTATCTTTCGTGACAACCTTTCTCGGAAGAGCTTGCCCTTCCTTACTGTAGTGCTGCAAATATGTCAGCGCGGAACTTACGTGCGTAAGTTTGTGAACGTCTGTGAGATGTTTAAGAACCCACCGTGCAAAAACTTCGTGGTAGCCGAGTGGTATTGTAACAATGTCATAAAGAGCTAACCGAGAAATTTAGAGGAAAACTTGCAGACAGCTCAATTGTGATATATGAGTCCTTTTGATTTTGTTTGGTGGTCGAAGTTGCCTCCATTTCCACTCCAGTTTCATTACCCGGGGTTGTGTATGTTTTGTATTATTGTGTGTAGTTGTGTGTTTGTGTGTTACGTTTGTTTATCCTATATGGAATGCTGTGTGTTTTGCTACATTTTTGTGTGTTTGTGTTGACCTCTGTTTATCTGTTAATTTTTGATTTTTTTCGCGGCTAATTGGATATCGTTATCCTCTGCGCGTCTTTTAATTTGTTTAAGTCCGTGTTTTTTAATTAGTCTCCGTTTTGGGTTTATTATTTTCCTTATTGTGGGGTTTTCGTGTGACTTTATTGTTTCTATTGTTTTTAGTGTTCGTTTGCATATTATTGTTTCCAGTGTTTCGAGTTTCGTCTCTTTATGTATCTGCGCGTTTGTCATGTATCGCTGTGCATTTATCGCGAGTCTAATAACCTTGTTTATTTTCCCTTGTACCGATTGTCTTTGCTTTTCGCTGGCTTGATGCCATATTTCTCCGGCATATGTTGCGCCCGCGAGTATTATCGTTTTTATTATTAATATTTTATTTTCCAGTGTTAGTTTGCTTTTGCCGTTTAGTATCGGGTACAGTGCGTGTGTTGTGAACCCTATTTTTCGTTTTATTTCTTTAATGTGTGCCGTGTATGTGAGTTGTGAGTCCATTGTGACTCCGAGATATTTAACTTTTTCCTGCCAGTGTATTGTGTGACCTTCGAGTTTGACTTCGTCCGGCCTTTTGTGTCGTTTTCTGTGTTGGAAGTAAATTGCCGCGGTTTTTAATGGGTTAATTTTAATTTTCCATTTGTCGTACCAGCCCTTTAGGAGGACTAGATTGTTTTGTAACTGCTTGTGTATGTACGATGTTCGTCTGCTGCTTATGTATATAGCGGTGTCGTCTGCGTATTGTGCGATATTACATTTTTCTATTGTGGGAATATCTGAAGTGTATATGTTATACAGGAGCGGTCCGAGAACGGATCCTTGTGGTACTCCTGCTGCTATGTGTTTGATTGTCGATTTTTCGTTTCCGACTGTGACATTAAATGTACGGTTCTTTAGATAATTGTCGGTTATTTTTATTAATGTGTTTGATATTTTGTGACGTTTCATTTTGTGTATGAGGCCGGCGTGCCAAACCCGGTCGAAGGCCTTTTCAATGTCGAGAAAGATTGCGCCCGTTGATGTCGATATGTTCATTTTTTCGGTTATGTGTTCTGTCAGTCTTTTTTGGTTTTTCCGGAAACCGTATTGAAAATTTGGGATTATGTTTTTGTTTTCGACTTCATTTTCAAGTCTTGTCTGTATCACGCGTTCTGCCAGCTTACTTATTGACGGAAGTAAGCTGATTGGGCCGGTAATCTGCGGTTGTTTTTGTTGTTTTTCCAGGTTTGTGGATCATTATTATCTGCGCGTGTTTCCAAATCGCGGGATAGTGTCCGTGTTTTATTATTCCGTTTATTATGTCGGTTATAATTTGTATACCGGTTTTAGGTAGGTTTTTATTGCAATGTTAGTTATCCCGTCCGCTCCCGGGGCTTTTCGGTTTTTAAGGTTTTTAATTATTTTTTCCACTTCGTTGGTATTTGTGGCGTCGATTTCTCCATCTGTTATATCGATTTGTGTATTTCGTTGCCGTTCAATTTGGTTTGAAAATGTGTTATGCTTCGGTATTGTTGGGTTCGTTTCGAATTGTCTCTTTAACGCGTTCGCGAATTCGTCTGCTTTTTCTTTATCAGTTATTGCCGGTCCGTTTGCGATTTTTAGCGGTGGAATTTTGTTTTTAGTGTTTGTTAGGGCTTTTGTCATCTGCCAGAGTGTTTGATCTTGCGTGTTAATGGATTCAATTTTGTTATTCCAGTTTTTATTAAAGTGTTCGATCATGTCAGATTTTATTTCATTAGTTATCGCGTTTAATTTTGTTTTTATTTCCGGATTTAGCGTTCTTTTATATTCTTTAAGTATGTTTCTTTTGTTTCGTATTTTTATTTTTAGTTTAGTCGGGATGTTAAGCTTTGTGTCGATGGTTTTCGTTTTTGTCGTTTGTGCGATTGCGTTTTTTATGTCATCTTCCAGTGTAATATCTGCTTGATCAATGTCTTTCGCGTTGTGAATTTTTACTGTTCTGAGTACTAGGGATTCTTTGAATTTTCCCCAGTCTGTCTTATTAAATGTATTTTTTGTTCTAGTGGTGTCCATGTCAAGCGTTAATATCACTGGAAAATGATCTGAGGAGAGGTCGTTTATAGTTTCTATTGTATGTGTTGTTGTTATGTTTTTGAGTATTGCAATGTCTAAAACGTCAGTAGTACCCGTTGGTATGTGTATGTGTGTGGGTTCCACAGGCCCGATTACGTTGAGGTTGTTGTCTTGTGCTATTTTCTTTAGTTTTTTACCGTTTTTATTGGCTACTTTCGAGTTCCAGTTTTGGTGTTTCGCGTTAAAATCTCCCGCAAATATTGTAGGTGTGTTTTTATTGAAGATCGTTTGTATGTCTGATTCTACTATGTCTAATCCGGAGGGAAGATAGCTTGCGTAAAGGTTTATCGGTCCCCTTTTTGTGTTTACTTGTATGCCTCTGTTTTCGATCTTATCGAGTGTTTTGTATTCAAGTTCGCTGTGTTTTATTGTTTCGTGTACGGGTATAGCGGTTCCGCCGCCTTTTTGTACCGGCCTACCGTGTCTGTATGTTTTGTATTTTTGTATTTTTAATGAGTGACTTGGTTTTAGATGTGTTTCATTTAGCAGCATTACGTCTATTTGGTGTTCGTCTAAAAACACTTGAAATTCATGTTTTTTGTGTGTTATGCTTTGTGTATTCCAATAGGCTATTTTAATATTGTGTTTGTGATTCATTGTCTGCGTGCGTGGAAAAGTTTTGTAAGTTCATTTGTTTGTTCGAAAAAGCTTTGTGTTTGTTGGGGTGTAGGGTTTGTCGAGCTGAATTTTAGGAACAGTCTCCCAATCATGAGTGCAATTGTGTCGTCAGCTTTTTCGTGTGTGTTAGGTGTTGGTGTGTTTTCCCGGGTTGTGGGTGTAGTTACGGTGATGTTATTTGTCTGTTGTCTTTGAGTCCACGCGTTGTGTTTTGGTATCGGTGCTTCTCTGAGTTTGTGTGTTTGTATTGGTTCGTTTATTGGGTTATTTGGATTCTTTTTGCATGATAAGCTGATCGAGAGGTGAGCTCCGCCACAGTTTGGGCATTTAGGGGGTGTGGTTGACGGCTTTGTTCATTCATGCGTCGAGTGTGACTCTCCGCACTTCATGCACGCGAAATTCACGTTGCAAGTACGCTGTTGGTGACCGAATTTCTGACATCTGTGACACTGTACTACGTCTGTTCTAAGTCTGAGGGACTCTACTTTTACTTCTAATCCGCAAACTGTGTGGATGTCGAAAATTGACTTGTATTGTTTGTCTATTTCTATTAAAATAAGGGGGGCTGGAAGGCGGTCTTTACCGTTCATCCTAGTAATTTTTGCGATCGGATAGTTTCTAGAATATAGATCGGCGTTGATGTCTTCGTCGGTCAGGAATTGGGGTACGCCTCTGATGACGATTTTTAATTTCTTTTCACTACGGAGTTGGTATGTGAAGGATTGAATGGCTTTTTCGTTAAGAATTCGATTGAGATTGCGATAGTCTTGTTCTGTTGATGGAGTGATTTGGACTCCGGCCTGGACGAATATGCTTTGTGTGTATTGAATGCTGTTTGATTTCATTAGTTCTCGGACTCGCTTCCATTGTGTTGGGTCGGTGATTGTAATTGGGGAGATAGTGGGCATTTTGGGTGTTTGGTTTGTGTTGGTTACTGTTTTTGTGATTGTTTTGTGCTGTTTGTGTGTGTTTGTGTGTTTAGTGATATTGGTACTTACCCCGGGTTTCGCTGCGGAGGTGGAGGCTGTCGGTTCTTCTTCGCTGCTGTCCATTGGCGTCGTTTCTTCTTTCTTCGTATCTTCATCGATCGTGCGGAGTGCTTCGTATATGTTGCTCGTTTCTATCTCCGGTGATTCAGTCTTTTGTCGCCTGTGGATTTTCGTGGTGGTTTTTCGTTCATCGTGATCTCGTTCATCTTGTTCTCGAAGGCGTTGGCATAGTCTTGACAAAGTTCTCGATTGAATTTTGAAGTTCTTCGTAGCTGTTGATGTTCTTCATGTCCAGTGTTATACTTTGGGCGTTATCGTTGGTGCCAGCCATTTCTTCTGGTTTCGCTTCGTTGTCGGAAATATATATTATAATATAATATATCGGTCGTATTTATTCTATTACTATCGATGTGCTCAGAGCAATAGATAGCGTGCGAATGTCAATTGTGAACTGAAGGCGCTCTTAAATAACGTTCTTCACTTCTTCGACAATGTTGTCTGTGGCTACAGACTTCCTTCTCTGACTTTTTTAAATATGAACAACAGTTCGACTTTCTCAAAAAATTGTATACCATTTCCGCACTGCGCTATCACTCATAATGTTTTCACCATGTACGAGTGCATCATATAATCTTCGATGTATTTTTGCCGTATTCTTGCTTTCAGCTTGGGGAAAACGGATTATAGAGCGAATCTTGTATTTGGTAGGAGCTTCGATTGGAGTAGCTATGAAACTAACGACCACATCAAAACCACATCACATAGTGGCGAACCCGGTTAGGAGGTACTAGCGGGTAGATTATTAAACAGTTCTGTGCAGGCCTGGCGTCACCCTGGCAACTGAGTACCTGTTACCACCTTCAAGGAAGCCCCCATATTATTACGTCAGAAGAAATATATATGGCGAAAGCGAATTAAGGAACATGTTCAAGAAAGAAATATTTAAATAATTTCTGAAATTGTTTTTATTAGTAAAGAGGAATCACATGTCTGTAATGACGTAATCGCATGTTCTTTTAAAATACAATACTATCAATAGGTAGTGTTACCGCGATACATGAATTTCACGGTGAAAATGTTTTATATACTCAAGAGCTTGGTGTTTTCAAATATTATGGAGGCTATTGATAATGTTAAAAACACATAGGGTACTTCACTTCTTGATAAAAACTATTGTTATGATTTCACCTTCTGTTTCGAAAATAATCCAAGCTGCTTTATAGAAAATATAAGCGAGAGCCGTTTTTCTGAACATGCAATGGGCCATAAAGAAAAGACAAATTGTTCATAAAAAAATGATTTTATTATTAGAAGTACCTGTGGACAAGCTTTCAAAAATCCTCTTCCTAAAATGCCGCCAATGAATTAAAATGAGTCTTGACGTTATCTTGATGTACCTCGTTAGTTTGGTAGGGCTGCCCTCCTAGCCACCTACAGTTCTTCAGTTCAGGGAAAACATGGAAGTCTGTCGGTGCTAGGTTGGGACTGTGCGCCGGGTGATCGAAGATATCCCACTGAAACTGCTCAAGGAGCCGTTAGAATACAGCAGTAGTGTGAGGACCGGCGTTTTCAACGATCAGCACAACTCCGGAAGTCAGCATGCCTCTTCTTTTGTTTTGAATTGCTCTTCGCAGACGTTTTTTTTTTTGCAACAAACAGATGCAGTAATTGTAGTACTCGGCTGCATAAACTCCATAAGCAACACACTTTTTTGGTCCCAAAACACGGTAGCCATAACCTTTCGGTTGTTGAAGATTTGTTTGGACTTTTTCGGTTTGTTTGGTGAGTTTGTGTGTATACATTGATATAATTGTTGTTTTGTTTCGGGTGTGTCATATAGAACCCAAGTCCCATCTTCTGTCACAATTGATTTCAAAAAATAGTTTTTTCAGTGTCATAACGGGCAAGGAACGTCAAAGCTAAAGTCACTCGCGGAGTTTCGTGGTTGTCATTCAACATCTTTGAGACCCAGCGAGCACAAAGTTTTCGTAGCCTAAATGTTCCATTACGATAGAGTACAGAGATGATCTCTAAATTATTGAAAATTTCATAGACAAATCATTTATGGTGAACGTCCGGTTTTCTCTAATCACTTGGCCAACTCGTTGAAAAAGGCTTTGACTCACTTCATCATGCACACTCGTTCGGCCATCTTTACATTTTCGACAACATTCATGCAACAACACCAACACTCTTACAGTTTTCTCCATATACTCCACTTATCTTCAATGAATTTGTGCTTGCAGGAAACGAATAACACTTCGCAATTCGCACTTGGCGGAAGTATTGAGGCAGCCATATTTACTTGCCTTTAGGTCACCTCAGAATGATGTCAAGGACTCGGCAATAACAGAGCATAGGGCGAGACGATACGTAGTCGCGCACTGCATACACCGACCAACTGCTGCTCGTCTAACGTTTATGCTGTGCGATCGGAGGTTGAAAAAAACCTCTCTCCCAATTATAAAATGCTGAATAAAATGACGAATAATTATGCTATTTATTCGAAATAGTACATTTTACAAATATTATAGGTAGTGAGAAAATGTGGCCCATCTGGTCGGCCCTAACTGTTATGCTATAGGCTACCAAACATGTTTAGGCTTAAAATTTGTTGTCTAAATTATTGTCTAAACAGTTTTTAAATCAATAAATTTAACAAAGGCGAGTTATTTAAATCTAATTGATCATTAAGTAAAATTTGTGATTGTTTTAATTTCTTGATTTATAAACTTTACAAGTAAATTTAATTTATTGCCGTAATGTTATTAAATCTGGATTTCTATTAAAAACTGCTTTTAACTTTTGCCGAAGGCCACATCCGAAGTCACTTGGAATATTTTTCCTAATAGCCACATCTAATGTGGGTTAATCCGTAATTTAATTTGAGATTTTGATTTTTAAAATAAGTGATTAGTTTTGGCAAATTTCCGAAATGTTCCTGAAGAAAGTACAACTGATTTTTTAAATTTGGAATTTGTATTGGTTCCTTGTAATCAGAAATACTTCGAGCATCGTCATTTAAACATATAACGAAATTTCGATCAGTATATTTTTGGAGAAATATTTTGGAGTTGGGATTGTTAAGTTTATTTAATGGAATATTTACCGCCATTAAAGTTTCACAGAGTTCTTGGTTAAAATTGTCAGATTCTAACGGGTCTAATTTCTGTGTATGTGTTTGCGATGCTAAGTGACGTTTTACGTGCGATTTCTTGTAATTTTTAACGATATTTTACAGACTTTGCAATAAATTTCGGAATCACTAGCAATGAACATACCATCAGTTTGACCCTTAATCCACACTCGCCATTGTTTCACAATGCCATTCTCGAACTTGTTCCATATCATATCTGAAAAAAGTAACTTAAACAATGTTCTAGATCCAAATAAATTAAAATTACAAATGTATGCGTAGGTTATTGAAACTAACGAAATTCACTGGACACTTACGTATATATGTAATTAACAGTAAAAACAATGAAAAAAGGAAACTAACTCACCATAATTTATTTATCTTACGATATAAGTATAAACTAATAAATAAAACAAATTATAAAAACTCCTTCCGCTTCTATCTACGTCCATGAAGAAAGAAATTTAACAGAAAAATTTAGGTAAATGCGTCACAATTCAATAACAAAAAACAGGTATGCGGTTAACCGAATGAATAGTGCAATTCCATTACTGCGTGTTGTACTTAGCGATGTTATAGGCTATTTATATAGTCCATCCTAATTTCGGCCTCTCGTGTCCGGTATTTAATAATTTGTCTTGTGTGAACAATAGTCTACTCGAATAAATTACTGTACTATACTAAACCATTGGCTGCGTCTATACCGGCCCTTAGGTACACTAATTTAAGATATAAAATTGGTTTATTATTCTTATTTCTACACTTGACTTATCTAACAATTTGTTTTAGGTATAGTTCGCGTATCTTTTTTATAAATAAATAAAAAATTAATTAAAGAAGATGTTCTACTTAAGTTAACGTAGCCAATATTCGTTTCTAGTATAACCGGAAGTTTCATAGTGACGACAAATTATTAGTTTCCGGAAGATTATATCAGATATATTCTATAATTTTTGTTACAAAATTTACATAATGTTGTTCGTTATATCGTTTAAGACTTCAACTTTCGTTTGGAAGATGAGTAACACGTCCAGTTATCAAACGTTACAGCATAATTACTATTCGGAGCTCATCTGTTACAAAAAGTAGGAGTAGCTATAAATTTATTTGAAAGTGACACAACTGTGTACACTAAACTTTTTTCGTGTCAATAACCTTCTGTTGATTTGATGTATTTAGTACCATTCGTAGTAATGACCTCGAAGATGCGAATACATAATTGTCTTTTTCGAGAAAGTGGTTTCATAAACATAAAGCTGAAATTTTATTCGAAATATTGACTATTGTTATTGTTAAAGCTTTATTGTATAACTTTCCTTTTAACAGCAGCATTAAGAAATATGCAAAAATGTATTGCAATAGTAATTGTAATATTTAACAATATTCGTATAAGTATAAAGTTTGCAATTACATTTTAAATATCATGAACGCATTCAATATGCTTGCGTTGGTGTATACACATATTTCATATCGTTATTTTTATTACTCAATAGTCTGTTCACTTTATTTACTTAATAAGTAATATATGCATTTGATATTATTGATCAGTAAGGATGCCCATTTGGGAGCAAACGCAGTGTCGCAGTGGAAGGTGATTCGGTTGCACGCACATCTATTATATATACCAGTATATATAGGTATATATGTATAGACGTTTTAGACGTCTATATATACCTCGAACACAACAAGGGCACCATTCTTTCCATACATGCTTTGGACTATTAACGTGCCTTAAAGTAAAGTAAAGTTATATATTGTCGTACACGAGAGCGGTATTTCACAAACTTTGCATTTTATTGTAGTACCAGCGTAAACTAGTAGTTCCAACGTAACTACTTATTAATTTCTATGCTTCATTATATAGCTTTCGACATTATTGATTTATTATTTTTTATACTTTACATGAAATAACTGTACTATATCGCAGCCGCCTTGAGACGGGATATGTCTGGGCACATCGGAAACATATTGCTATGAATAGTGGTTTGAAAATTTAGAACACCACCATCCACAACTAGTTTTCCCAACTAGGTTTTCTCAGCCGGTGAATTTTCAAATCTGAGACCTCTAACTTATCGGGTTTCACATAGGAAAGACGTGTCTAAAATATGAATTGAGCGACAGTGAAATGTTCACAAAAATTTATTTACTTATTTTATATAAATTGATTCCAAACTAGTTTCTCTTTAAATTTCTTTTAAATATATTCTTTTATATAGATGTAAAACATTTAACAAAATTGGAGTGAGTAAAATAAAACAGACGCAGATTAAAACGTGAAATAAAAATATATTATATTAAATACAAAAAAAAAAAAAAAAAAAAATATAAAAATATATCTTCACAAAGTATAAAGATCCTGT
Source organism: Melolontha melolontha (assembly GCA_935421215.2). NCBI lineage: Eukaryota > Metazoa > Arthropoda > Insecta > Coleoptera > Scarabaeidae > Melolontha > Melolontha melolontha. Next base: position 156,215,591 of record OW285237.1, on the reverse strand, counting down.
ATCATACAACAAAGATACTGGAGGTAAAAACATTCGATGACAATTTACCGCTAAATGAATGGAAAACGTCCTCCAAATGACTCCGATCAAACTTATCTAAAATAATCAAGTTTAATATTAATTTCTCCCCAGAGAACCACACTGTATAATCAGATTCTGAACCACGAACAAAAACTACACATGTGCTATTAACATGTACAAAAAAACCTGACTCCACTCGATCAAACTTTTCAATTATAATTTTAACAAAGAATTTTAATATATAAACTGTATTATCTATATTTTTAATAATTAAATTTCTTAACTACTTGTTTTAATACAATAGAAATATAATTATTATACTTATGATTATGACGTCATAAAATTTTAATTCTACTTACAAAAATTAATGTAGACTTACGAAAAGGTGCTTAAACAATTTAATTATCAAAACAACGAGAATTTAACTCTGTAAACGTCGGGAATTACATCTCTAAAACATCAACTATAATCACTTGCAATCAATCAATCAACCCGAACTAATTAAATATATATATTAATATATTTTCTCGAAGCAAGCAACCTTCTCGTTTAAAAGCTAGTAGTCGTCTCCTCAATTCTCCCCTTTCAACCTCGGATAACCAGTTTTTCTCTCTAGTTGCCGCTCGCAAAAATTATCTTATACATTTATTATACAGTCCTACTTCAAAATATTTTATTTTTTAAATAAAAATCCATAGCAATATGTATATATAAAATATAATATATGCGAGCTCAACCGTATCTTCTTCCACTGCGATACTGCGTTTGCTTCAAAATGGGCGTATTGTTCACGTATTCCAGTAAAACCAAGAGAAGCTCATGAAAATATTTACATAAATATGAGAGATAAAATATGATTTTGAAAATACTGATAGAACACGAACTGTCATTAGAATATATTAAAATTATGATTATATTATAATAAGGCAAGAGAATAAATTCTTATGGATTACTATTTTGATTGTTGACGAGTGTAAGGTATAGCCTTGTGAGAGGACTCGGAAGGAGCTTACACCACAAGGAAATTGCACTTCCAGCATTCTTAGACATAGAGGAAGCTTTCGATAACACCTCGACGTCTTCCATTATTCGATCTTTAAGACTCGACAAATAAATAGCACCAAATGCAACTGTGTCCATAACATGCTGCGTAGCTGAGTAGTTCATGCGCAAACGCAAAACAAAACGATCTCTATGAGGACAATAAAAGGGCGTCCTCAAAGAGGTGTATTGTCACCGCCAGGACATTCAATGACTAGGGAATATGGACGCATGGGTTCGCCGATGACATGTCCAGGGGAAATTACCGAGGATAGAGGCGAGCGTCATGAGAAATGCTCTGCGAATTGTACAAAGATGGTGCCTTGAGGCGCGAATTACTTGGTTCATGTTTCTGTCCCAAAAATTGTCGATCCTCAAACAACCAAGTTGGTAACCTTTACCAGCATGAGCTAACTAAATGATCTGGGCAGCGTAAGGCTGTTTGGGCAATAGCTAGAACCAACCAATGAAGTGAAGTATCTAGGCATAACACTTGATACGAAACTGAATTGGACACCTAGCCAAAGTGGCAGATAGGGCGACGCATATTGGCAAGACCTGGGTACTAAAACCAAATGTAGTACACTGGTTGTACACAGCAGTAGTAGGATCAACAATTACTTATGGGGAAGTTCTCTGGTGTAGGAGGACGGAGCTGACATCGTCGGTGGGGCTTCTCATGGCTCTCCAGTGACAGGCTCTGTTAGAAATCACGGGAGCTATGAATAGTACCGGAACCGCCTTCATGGATGCCGTCGTAGGTCTCCCACCGCTGGAACTACTTGTAAAAGTGGAGGTCATGGCTGCGATTCTGAGGCTGAAAGCCAATGATACCACGTATGGTGTCCTAATAAGGTTACAGGGGGCATACAGATATCACAGGAACTATACTGATAGAGCCGATATTTCAAATGCCGACGGACAGTATGGCATCTGAGATTATGTTTACAGCTAAGCTGGACATATTTATACCGACCAGGGAACAGGCAAAAAGTCGCTCGAGCGATTGTGGTGCCGGCACCTGGTATACGCATGGATCACAATCCAATCAGGGAACAGGTGCAGGCATATGCGGAATGTGCCCTGGAAGGAAGATATCGATATATCTGGGAAACATACAGCGGTTTTCCAGGCCGAATTGTTCGAAGTCACAGCCTGCGCCGAGGAAATTCGGGAAGCCGGATTGTTGCAAACAAAACAATTAACATAATGACTGATAATCAGGTAGCTATTAAAGCCATTATGAATCTATCTACCGGGTCTAAACTGGTAAAAAATTGCAAACACGATCTCAATAAACTGGCACAAGACAATTCTGTGTCGCTGATATGGATGCCAGGACATGAGGGAATTAAAGGTAATGAGGTATCTAACGAACTGGCCAAAGAAGGTACTAATAGGAACATCATAGAACCAGAACCAGTATGTGGATTCGCTAAGGATTTCGTTAAAAGGAAGATCTGGTTATGGACCGAAAGAGGACATAAAAAGAAATGGAGGTTAATGGAAGGCCAACTCCATACTAAAACACTACTAAGGGAGCCGGACGGAGGGTTTTCAACCAACCTAATTCGAAGTAACAAAAAAGAAATTAAAATAATTACCGGCTTAATAACCGGACAGTGTCCTTTAAAGAAGCATCTGTACAGAGCTTTGTAAGCAAGCCCTGGTATAGGAGATGTGAAAATCAGGAGGAAAGTAGCCTTCATGTAATATGCACGTGTGAGGAACTGAAGGAACTCAGACAGAAACATTTCGGAAGAGATCTATTGGATCCTACGAGGGTACTCAAATTTCTCCAGAGGAGGATAGTGGTTTTTGTCGACGATATAAAACTAACAGAGTGGAACTGAGAGATCTATTGGGGATAGTACAAAGAGCAGTGTGCTCAAGTGCCTGGACGTGCTGGCATCCAACCCAAAACAGAAGAAGAGAGAACACGGGGTTCGCCATATTAGACTATCCATTTTGATATGCTATTTAAATCTAAACGAAGTACATATGTGATTATTTTTTCTTTAGTAGGTTAAGTTCAGTAGGCAACGGGATTACATTTAGCGTCAAATTTTGTGTGTCAAATTTTATAAAATTTTGTTGTAGTATGGATTATTATATAAAACTGGTTCAGTAGAAGAAGTTCGGCGTGCATTTCGACAGCAGTTTGGTGATAATAATAGGGTAATGCACCAACGCGCAAAACAGTTATGGCATGGGTTCGTCAATAGCGTGAAAATGATTCTGTGCGGAGCATTCAAACACCTAAACGTAAAAAAACGGTTGCTATGCTTGAAAATATTGAACGAGTGAGAGCTGCTTTCACAAGAAGTCCTATCAGATTTGCTAATCGGCTATCGCTTGCTCTACGAATATCCGAGCGAAGTCTACAGAATCCTTCACAACAATTTGAAATTTCATCATTACAAAATACCAAATGACACAGCACCTTAACCATCGATATAAGGAAGCGACGTTAACATTTTGTCAAGAATTTTTAAATCGGTATCGAGAATCAATACACAATTTGTTAATGATTGACGAAGCAAATTGTAATTTGGATGGCGTTGTTAACAAACAGAATTTTAGATATTGGAGAGCTGTGAATCCTCGTGAATTGTTTGCAAAGAATCTCCATATGCCAAAGGTCGTTTTAGGATCATTTGGTATTATTGGTCCTTACTTTTTGAGGATCAAAATAATCGTTCTGTAACGGTCAATTCCGAGCTTTGTTATTCCAACAACTCACATTTCACATAATTTCGCGATTTGGAAATTTGCCTTGGCCAGCTAGGTCTTGGGGTATGGGGGTATTGGAAGACAAAGGGCTATGCAAGTCTTCCTGCAACAATTGGGGAACTAAAAGACCACATTTGAGAAGAAATCACAGGAATAGATGAAGATTTGCTTCGCCGGGTAATGCACAATTTTGCATTCAGAATTGAAAATTATATTCAAGTTGATGGAGGGCATCTAGAAGATATGATTTTTAAATAATGAAGAAAAGTTTAAATTAATTATAAATCCAAGAGATCCAAAAGAAATTTTTATTCTACTTAGAAGGATCTTATTCGAAATATAAAATAGGTAGCCTAATATGGGGAACCCTGTATTTTACAAACTCTTAGGGGACGGCATTGTCATGGTGATATTGAGTTGTAAACACCCGTAATGCCACATTTTGAGGTCGGATTATTCTTACACATTTTAATGTGTAAATGCTGATTGCAGATTGACAACAATTGCTCGTAGAACGTTACTTGAAATTTTGCAACTATGTCTTTTGATATACTTTCAATTTTTTTTTATTATTTAACTAAAGTAATTGAAATTATTGTTATAATTTTTATAATATTGTTGCAATAACTTAATTAACCATAATAAATTAAATGCGAACTATGGAAGTAGACATGCAATCTATATTCAATTTATTATGAAACGTAAAGAACTTTAGGCATCATTGTTCTCATTTGCTGTATATTAAAACACTGAACACATTTAATTGAGCAAGACTAAAATTGATACCGCTGTTTTTCTTGTATAATCTCATTTTACGTTCAACTTTTACCGCATTGTATGGTAATATCTTTGTTATCTGATTTGGTGCCGGGTATTGTTTAAAGAAGCCTAGGGGATATGCAGATAGATGTGATATGAAAATTTTCACTTGATTAACGACTCTTCATTAATTCAAAAGCGATTTGTATTAGAGATAACACAATGTGCTATATCATTTTCTAATTCTTAGTGAACTCAATAAGATGAAAGCATTATGTGGGCATTTCGACAGGTGTATAGCAAGGTGTGTAAATATTTATTTTTGCGTTAGATAGCTTTGATAAATCGATTTTATATAGGGCGCATCTAAATGCATACTTTTGATAGCCTGTCGATAAGCTCTCCAAAAGAACTGGCATAATTTTTATTACTTAAGATATTGACCTGACCAATGTGTTAATTACAATTATTACTTTTGATTATGATATTTGTGTTATGTTTTCTACTACGAAGTTGTCCGTTTATATTATAATCATAATAAACATTGGTGGTTGGCTTTGTAAAAATCTGGATTTCCTAAGTGGAGATGAGGTTGTATTCCTAATGATAATACAATAATAGTTAATTTTAAGTATTTTAGTTTGCTATTTTAGCCAGATAATCAACTAAATCGTTTTTAATTGTTTTAGATAGTCCGATAAATACATCTTTCATCTAGAGTTGTGTCGAATTTAACTAATTCTCTAAAATGACATTGATTATCCAAATTCATAGTTTTATCTTCACCGTGGAAGGCTAATTTTTCCTTTAATAAACAAATTATTGTATAAATACATGCTAGTTATTTTTAGATTATTGACTTTATTATTGTATTTGTTTATAACTTGAGAATTGCTTCATTGATTTTCTCTTTGTTCTTTTTATATACAGATAAGGCAATAATGGTTTCATTAAGAGTGTGCGAAAATAACAAATAAAAAGGATATAGTACAGTATGACACAGAATAAAGTATGTATACCGAAACTTAAAAATATATTTTTAGTGTTATCTAATTTGGTATGATAAAGAAATTTTAATTATTGGTATATTTGAAATGTTCTCCTTGTACTTGAAGGCAATTTTCGTATCCCGCAAGTTTCTAAATATTCCCCTGATTACAGAATGTGGTACTTCAGCCAACACTTGCCAAATTTTGTTTTTCAATTCCTTAATATCCTGGGACACTGGATCCTGGTAAATCTTCTGTTTAAATGAATTAATTGACAATGTTGAGAAAATTAAATTAAAAATATTTACCAAATAACATTATTTAAAGAATCATTTACCTTTATATAAATCGCGAAGAATCGCGAGAAATTTAAAAATATTTAGACAGTTACCGTCATGGTAATACAAATTTTTATTGAATGAGAGAATATTTTCACCGATGGTTAATAAAACAGATACTTCTGAACGTTTTGAAGAATAAATTAAGAAAAAGCTTCAAAATTATAGCATTAATCGTAAATTAGTGTTAAACAATATAAACGAAAAATTACCGGCAAATTGAAGTAATCTTCCTGGTCCTGAAATTACCGATTTCCCATATTTTGAAAACGTCCCAGATCTTCCTTCAAGGCCCAAAATATAAGATATTCCGTAGAATCCTATAGAAAACATCCTAAGAGACTGTTCCAGCTAGTTTACTGAAAAATATTCGTTCTTCAATATATTATCTAAGCTATTTTTTACGAGCATTTATTTGCTAGGTAAATAAAATATATATTCAGAGCATTCACGGTTGAAATTCTTCAAATTATTCAATAAAATAACTACTTACCAGGTCTTACCAGGTCATACCTCTTTTGTAAAATTTTAATAATTCCAAATTTATAGATATTTTTACAGAAAAACGTTAATTTTCAGTAGTAAAATCACCGTTATTATAATTTGAAATGTTTGCTGCACACTAGACAATACAATACACTTTTTCTAATTTATCTATTATATGCTTGTAAACGTTTCCTGTTAACCATTGTCTGTTAAAACCATTTATTTATAAAAAGAAGAAATGAAAAGATAAATATATTAAAATCCGCTTAATTTATCAATGGTCTTTTATTTCAAGTAGGTATGAAAGTATTAATTATCTAAGCGTCTGGAAGCTGCTTTAAGACACTGTGTTTTTTAAGAAATCTCGTGCTTATTATTTAAATCATCTGAGCTTAAACCATCTAATATCATTTTCAACGTATTTTTATTGTTATAAAAAAACTCATAATTTTGTTGATATACTTTTTAACAACAAAATAATGAGTTTTCTGGGTTTAATTAATATTTTTTGAGTAAAATAAGGCATTTAAAAAAGAATAACATATTTGAGAAAAAGTTTTGACGAGGCATGTTATTACCAAAAATGGTTCAAAATAGTTACCACTGGGCTAGAAAAGATGCTCGTTTGTTAGTTGCTATGGTGATATGTTAGATTTGTCAGAAATAGTTTTGAAATACGAAAGTCTATATAAAATTTAGTTGGACGAGGACCTAAATGCGAGATTGTTAACATTTTTTGAGACCAAAATATTGAACTGTCAACCATTTACCGCACAATTAAGGAATGGGCAGAAGGTATGCCATTCATTAATTTACCGAAAAGTGGACGACCTCCAGTTTTGGCCCCACATGAATGAAGTAAACAGACTCATCCAATCTGCTCAAGACAGAGTTGGGACGTCTACGCGCTCTTTAGGCCATAGATTTGGAATTGCGTATAGGACTGTTGGCAGAATTTTGACTAAAAATTGATTAGAATATCGAAAAAGAAGGAAGTGTCCCAAATACACCGTAACCTAGCTAGAGAGAATTCCCAGATGCTGCTGAACATTAAGTTGTCAACATTTTATTGGCAACAGAGTTATTGTTTTAGACGATGAAAAATATTTCACATTATCCAATTCGAAAATAAAGGGTAACGATGGTTTTTACACGTCCAATATTGCAAATTGTCCTGACAACGTAAAATTCAAACCGAAAGCGAAATTCTCCCACAAAATTATGGTCTGGTGCGCTATTTCTCAAGCAGGAATTTCAAGACCTTACGTTGGGAGAGTTAGAGGTGAAGCTGTGGATTCAAACGTCTATATTCGCAAATGTCTATCTAAATTAAAAATTTCATTAATGCTCATCATCCAAATGAAGATGTAATGTAATGATGTAATATTCTGGCCCAATCTGGCTTCATGCCATTATGCTAGAATCACTCAGAACTGGTTAACTGAACATAACGTGAATTATGTACCTAGGGAAGACTATCCCCCAACGTACCCCAAGCGCGCCCCATTGACAAATTTTGGCACTAGTGAGCAAGAAAGTTTATGACAAGGGTTGGGAAGCCCAAAATGAAGCACAACTACGGGCCAGAATATTCCAGAAGATCCGGGAAGTGAATATAAACGTCGTCCAGAGAATGATGGGGATAATTCTACCAAAATTGCACGCCATTAAGGACATGGGCCGTTATCAGTTTTGTGCATTTGGTTTTTGTATGACGCAATAGTGTATAATAATTTCCAAATGTTTATGTTTTAATAAAATGTTTACTACTAATCGATTTTTACCTTTGATATTTTTCTCAAAACTTATGTTCCATACGTTATTTTGCATATAATTCAGACTCTAGTTATATATAATTAAAAGCATCGTCTATTCCAATATATATATATATATATATATATATTGATTTAGTGGTTAGGTAACTCGATTATATGTCTGAAAGTCCCGGTTTCGAATTCTTTACGCCTTCGACATCGATGCTCTTTTTGTGTGTCCCAGTTTTATTCTGATTGTTGTAAAATGAGTATCTAGGTTACTCTGGGGTAATAATCGGAAGTCGATGTGCAATGTTAGACAAGTACTATCCCGTTGTATCGAACAGCTTTAATCGTAGCGGTATTGCTCCTATTACAATTCATAGGCTTACGAGATATATTATGCGCTACCTATTATCAAAATATAACTGCAAGTAGAGCCTACAAACAAGAATACATTTATATGGACAATACTGTATTCAATAAAACTGTTTTGATTTTAATTGCTTCCGCCTCATTTGGTATTATAATTCATAAAATAATAAAGCTTCGTGGCTAGTTGCTTTTACATAATCATCGTGATCAAAATTAAATTACCATGTTGCATGTTGGTATGGATCACACATATCTCATTTTTTATTCGTTTATTTGTAATTTATTGAGTGACTTAATGCTAGGCTAATTAACTTTCCTGACTTGAACATAATTAATTATATCGATAATTTAGTATTGCGTAATACTGTTTGCATCATAGTTAAGCTAGCCAAAATAATAAATATTTTAGCTTGCCTTGATTGTTCAAGGTATTTTTAATGTAGATTAGAACGCTGGTTATAAAGTTGCTAATATTTTTACTATATGTACTATAATTAAAAACATTGAAAACGATTGAACGATTTTTAAAAAACAATAAGGATAAAATGGACAAAAAATCGAACTCGAGTGTCTACAAATTAATCTGCTAATGCAATATATCTTATATTGGCCAAATTGGAAGAATCTTTGCCCAGCGTATGTCCGAAAATCAAAGTAGATATAGAGATAAAAAATCAGATTCTACATTTGCTAATTATTGTATAGAACATGACCACGATTTCAGTAATAACTTCAAAATATTTCATATTCAATATAAAAGTAAAAAAAAAACTTGATCTGTTAGAATTATTAGAAATTTCTAGATATACAAAATTAGGGTTAACTTTAAACCATCAAATTGAACTATGTAACTCCATTACTGTCATTGAACTTGTAATATATTAGGTTAAGTATATAATAACTTCTGCTATTGTAAATTTACCATTATTTATCCACTTTGTGGGGTGATTGAAGTACAAATGTTGTGGTTCTTATCAGGTTTCTAGCGGTGATGCTTTAACGTCAGTTACTAGAATCACGACACCTATGTTGTTGCTTCACCGTGCACAGGTTGTAAGACTGTATACACTTTACTTTTTAAATCTTCGGAGACTGTTAAATGAATAAATGTACTTTAATCTAAATATATTTATTTACACTATATACATTTATTTTGGATCTACAATGTAGATATACAAACATAAAGCTGCTCTTGAGTCTGGTGTCTCTTGTTAAAATATAATTGTTTGATATAAACGTTATGAAGAGAATATTGTCTTAAGACTGCGTGTCTTGTACTGTCGAGTTGATACTGATGAGTCTCTTATTGCTGGTATGAGACTCTGATTGATATTGTTCTATTCTGTACTGTTTTACAAGTAGATAAAAATATACCACTACCCGTAACTTTTCCATATTAAAATCGTATTGATGGAATGGTATATTGTTTGACGTCATAATGGGGAATTTTCCTTGTGTTATTTCAGAGAAATTATACCTACGGCAACAATACCAGGTTTACAATAGAGCCTTAAAATTCTAATCTTAGCTAATAAATAGATAATAAAAATCATTACTATTTAAGTATTAGTAGACTTCATAAACCTAAGTATGTATTTCCGGCTGTTTCTTTGTTCACTAATGGATTTCTTGCGGCGCAACAGTTCGTGGATCCCATACCACGACAATGCATTAATCTACACGCCACTTGTTGTGCGTCGGTTTCTAGCCTCAACAAAGACAGCAGTACTACCCAACCTTCCTTACTCCCAAGATCATGCCCCTTGTGACTTCTTCCTGTTTAAGAAATTGAAACTTAAGCTCAATGGGGGCGCCGTTTTGAGACAATTGAGAAGATCCATACCGAATCGCAGGCACTGTTGAACATGTTATTACGAAAAGACTTCCAGAACTGCTTCTAGTCATGGGATCGGTAGTTGGATCGGTCTATTCATGCAGAAGGAGAGTACTTTGAAGGGGATAGTAGTGAATAAGCTGTAAGAACAATTTATATATGTATGAATACGTTCACTGATCACCCTATGCAATCTAATGTATAAAGCAATAAATAAATTTGGCAAAAGATACCGATTATTAATAACGCTAGGTAATAAATAGATTTGCAAATATAAAGGATGTCACTTTCTTAGAATTTTAAGATCTTGTTTATAATGTGCTAATAAATGTATGTTATGCAGTAGTTTAAACTCGAAAATGGAAGTCAAATATTTATAAATTTGGAAATGTTTGTGTTTGAATTCTATATCCTAGATCTACTTAACGATAAAAAGTGATTGAAATTAAAATATTACAAAAGGATATTAAATATATCTTCAATACACCTGATAAAGCCACAGTGCGGTGAAACAACGTTGTAGTGGAATTCTACAATAAACTTTTAAATCATTGTATTTCATTTATATTTTGTACTACAATTGTTTCACCACACCTTTGGCTTCCTCAGGTGGTTAACAAATACCTGCTACAGAATACATATGCGAGGCCATATATAAGGTCTCAAACTCCAAAAATAAGAAAATATAAATAATGAAGCTGGTCTTAAAATGAACAAAAGCTGTTGTGAAAATTATTTTCCCACATAATCACCATTTGGTGCAACACATTTCCCCAAACGTTTTCTTTACTGTTGACACAATTGCGAACAGTAGCCCGAATTTCAAGTCTGATGAAATATTTTGACCTTTCCTCCTTCAACTTTGGGATCAACCAGAAATCTGAAGGAGACAAATAAGGAGTGTACGGGGAGAGCAAAACAACAATGAATTTCAGACTCGTCATTGTCTTTATCGTTCTGTTGATACAACGCGGTCTGGCATTGTGGTGCAAGAATAAAACCGTTCTTTCTGGGCTTACTCTACGAATACGATGCTTTACTGATCGTAAAGTTTTGCTGGATCTTATTATTGGTCTCTTCGGCAGATATTCGCTATGTATCTCAGAAAATGGTGATCATTTCTTTCTGTGCTGATGGAAATCTTTTGAATTTTCGTACATGTGGAGAATCTAAATGACAATATTACATTGACTGCCACTTGTTTTCGTGGTCATAGTCCTTCACGTCGATAACGGTTAAGATGTTTTTGACAAATGTTTTTTCTTTGTTCTTTCGTGACATTCACTAATTTTCGCGGGATCCACATTGTGCAAATGTTTTTGTAATGCAACGTCTGAACAATGTACCGAACTCTTCCTTGACTAATTCCTAATTGCCGAATAATTTGTTTTTGCGTAAGCCGTCGATTTCTACGAATAAGCACATTTACTTGCCTTTGATTTTTCTCATACGCCACTGATATTGATCAACCTGATCGCCTTTTGTCAAACATTTTCACTTTAACTCTATGACAGAGTTTTGTACGTCAAACCCTCTCAAGAACATTCCTCACATCCACACAATCCCTCTAAACACCTTTCGAATGCTTGTAAATTTCGATGGGCGCGCAACGTTCTAGGGTTGAAAATTGTATCATGGTACGCATTCTAAAATCGAACTTATGATAAATGACATTGCTACTCAACAACGGTACAAAGGAAAGTGAAACTTTGCATGCTAAGACAAGATACTCTAAATTAACGTTTGCAGGTTAGAACTTCTTTCTATCTCTACCACTGACACAATGGCGTTGTTAAAGATCTTATATATGAATTCACCCTTATAAATAATATAGTCGATACGGAGTGAAAGATGGTTTTACAAGTTACAAGGATGAATTATTATTTATTTAATTTACCCATTTAATTAAATAAAGAGAATATTCGCACTACCAGTAGTGGTAGATCATTGGGTTGTAGGAAAAAAATTACCGTGTTTAGGGACAAAATAAAAATTATTAAAATGTCAGTGGTTAATCTTAAATTTTCAAACAAAGCAATAAAAACAAAATTAACAAATAAATAGTGCAAATATGAAAAAGAAGTGCCAAGAACCTGCGTCAGACTTAGTGTCTGAAAAAAATCTACAAGAATTGCCGAAAAACAGCATAAAATTTATTACTTTTAACAGCACATGGAAAGTTGGCCAAATAATGATGATCCCAAATCTGGAAATAAAACTCAGAGGATTTTTTTCAACAGGCCTATAAAATTGCTGTAAAGGCTCAAAAAAGTAATAGACGATAAGAAAATAAGACTTGAGCATCAGTTTGGCTTCAGTACCAATAACGGAATAATCGAACAGGTGTATAGTTTATTTGACCAAATAAATGAGGACTTGATCGTCAAAAGATATTGTTCGGTAGCTTTCATTAAAATATTTCAAGCTTCCACATATATTTCATAGAGAATTGAAAGCCAAACTAAAGAAGTCTCTTCCTTATCCCGACTTTCAATTCATAAAATTTTATCTAACAGACACCGACATTTCTTAGTAAAGAAAGGTAACGAAATCACTGGCACTAATCCCATATTTCAGATGTTCTCCAGAAAAGTGTACTTGGACCGATTCTATACCACGTCTGCACAGCAGATTTGCTAACAACTCGACTTACTACCGATATTTGCTCATGATATGGCAGTATTGGTATCTCATGCCAACTATATATCCATATCGACATCGAGAAGCCTTCAAACCAACTTAAATAATATCTGGAATTGATTGAAGAAATGGCGCATTTAAGCAAATGAATTAAAGTCCATTAAAGTAAAATTTACCTAGCGTAGACAAACATGCCTTCCAACTAAAGTAAACATCTGTCAACTTTCACAAGCTGAGCAAATTACCTTGGTATGTATCTAGCAATTAGAACATAAACTGAGAAGTATCCCTAGACAACAAAGTGTTACTTAACAAGACAATACTAAAATCTGTATGGACATATGGAAATAAATTTTGCGATTTCGGCAGTAATTTTAACATTGCCGTCCTGCAAAGGTTCCAAACCAAGGTATTGCGCACTATTTTGACGTACAGTATTGCGTCTCTAACGAAATCATCCAACATAATATCTCCTTGTTTATATCTAATTGGTTTAGTGCAAATTACGGTGACAGAGTGCTAGCGCATCCTAATGTGTTGGCTAATCAGTTATATGTGACAGGTGACAGTGAAGTTCGCAGACCGAAACATTTGTTACCATCTGACTTAATAACAGGGCGCAGATGAGTCAAACAATAGACAATATTCATGTTAATGGCGCATGTGTAGCCTGTCACCATTGTTCATGAACTGAACACTTTTTCGATCATAAAAAAACGTTTATTGCCCATGGAGCAGGTTGCTGTTTTCATCAAGAGTTGAAAAAACTCGTATCGTTTTAGGAGAAAATAAGTAGAAATTATACCATTTTGTTAATAAAATAAATTACAGTAAACTCTCTGAAGATTTTTCCTAATTTTCAACTTGAATATATATCTTAGATCTTAATTATATATTTCCTATTTAGATTGTATTTATATATACAGTTTACCACGGATTTTATGCAAACTTGTACAACAAACACCGTTAATAAATTTTTTTAAACTATTTTATGTTTTTTATTTTTTATTATACATATTTCTGGATACGAAATAATTTTATAATAAACTGGTTAACGAAAAGAAATTCTTTATTATAAACATTTTAGAATTTTATGAAATATTTTCTAATGTATATAAATTTGAATGTAAATAACAACAAATAATTTATTCTACGTAACCCCCACCTACTTCTACACACTTTTCGACTCTATACTTAAATTCTCTATAAACGTACCTAAATATTCTTATATCAATCTCATTGATTATTGTTCGTATTTGATTTTTTCCAAATTCGTACCATAATTATTAGTTTCGTACATTTTTTGTTAAACGTGTCTCCAAAAATAAAAATCAATCAGCGTTAAATCGGGCGAGTTGTCCAATGAATGGGTCCAAAACGACCGACCCATATTTCAGGAAAGTGGTTGCCAGGACAGTTTTTAACAAAATTAGTTGAATGCGCAGGACACTAAACATTTTTTGCAGTAAGGCCTTGCTTACACCCTACTCCGCCGCTATCTTGGGTAGTGATATTTTTGGATCTTCTAGCACAGATCCCATAGAATATTTCATGCATGATCTTCATTGTATTGTTTTTTTTTTTGCTTTCTTCTTTCAAGCTGCAGATCCAGTCTCATAAAATTTCTTAACAAATTTTTGGAGCTCCATTATCTGAATCATTAACACTGTTACTTCATAATGCATTTCTAATTAGCTTGAACCAACGTCTATCGTGGTTTAATTGGTAAAGCAACGGTCCGGTAAATCGTAGACTTGGATTGAAGTCCCAACGTAGACAAAATTTTTCAATTAAAAATTTCGTATGACTTGCGATGTAATTAGTAGACAGCAATGTTTAAATTCACATTTACTTCGCAATTACATACTAATTTGATAATATTTGTAAATAATTCATATAAAAGCCGAAAAAATCCAAGAATTCATCAATTGATATTTTAAATGAACGGCTAAATTATCTAAACACACACATATATATATATATATATTTATATATATATATATATATATATATATATACATATATGGAAGGGATAGTCGTTTTTTTTGGGGGAATCCAGCAAAATTATTATATATATATATATATACATATTGCTTTGAATAGTGGTTTGAAAATTTAGCACGCCACCATCCACAACTAGTTTTCCCAACTAGGTTTCTCAGCCGATGAATTTTCAAATATGAGACTTCCAACTTTCTCGGGTTCCACTTAGGAAATACGTGTAAAAACTAAAATGTGAGTTGAGCGCCAGTGAAATATTCACAAAAATTTATTTACTTATTTTATTAATTAATTAATTAACAATAATGGCATGAGTCAAATAAAACAAACGCAAGATAAAAATTAAAATGAATATTTAATACAAAATAAAAAAATAAAAAATATATCTTTACAAAATATAAAGATGCTGTATTATACAAAAATACTTGAGGTAAAAACATTCATTGAAAATTGACAGAATGAATGGAAAACATCCTCTAAATGACACCGATCAAAACTTATCTATAAATAATCAAGTTTAATATTAATTGCTCCCCAGAGAACCACACTGTATAATCAGATACTGATACACGAACAAAACTTACGCATCGAACAAACTTTTCAATTATTATATTAACAAAGAAATGTTAATAATAAACTGTATTATCTACATTTCTAATAATTAAATCTCTTAATTACAAGCTTGGATACAATAGAAATATACTTATAATAATTTTATATATTATGATGACGTCATATAATTTTAATTCTACTTATAATTTTTAATGGAGACGAAGAAGGTGCTTAATCAAATGAAACATCAATAATACAACGACAAATTTATCTCTATAAATATGGGGACTTTAATACTATATAACAAAATCACTTTCAATCAATCAACCCGAATTCATTAAAATATATTTAAATATATTTCACAAAGCAACCTTCTAGTTGAAACTTTCATCTCATCGTTTTTCCCCTCAGTTAACAAGTTTTTCACTCTAGTTAACTTTCGAAAATTTAAAAACATTTTCAATATACAGTCTTTTCCCAAATAATTGTACATTTTTAAATTAAATTATTTTTAATTAAAAATTCATAGCAATATGTATACAGGCTGATTCATTTTCAGCCCTCACCATGGGGATCTCGCTTATTATTGGAGATAGAGTATATGTTTAAATTTGGCAAAGTTGTTAAATCTTGTGTTTGTTATAAATCCGTAAAGAAAATAGACCTGTGACAAATGACCTTCGTTATTAAAAAAAAAACGCGAAAACCCCATTTTCTTCTTTTACCTGTAGCACCGACATTTGGCCTTGTAGAGAAAAAATAGAAACATATCCTTGTGGCCATTTCTAAACCTCTATCCAGTGGTGTACTCCAAATTTTTATACGACGTTTCGTTTCTTTCTGGCTATCATCAACTATCTAATTTCTTATAGACGCCATATTGGATTTAGACATTTTCAGAAAGAGTTTTTTTTTTCTGATTTCAACCATGTACCACATGCTGACTAAAGTTTTTGACATTAGGTTTTATTTGAAGGAATAAATTATAAGATTAAATAAGGTAGCCATGGAATTTCAATCTGTCAAACATTTCATTTATTGTTCATTAATAATACAAAATGTCATACACTAACGAAGAGAAACGAGATATGGTAAGTATTTTTTATTCTTCGAACCGAAATTCAACAGTAGCGAGTACAAGATATCTACAATTATATCCAGAACGACAACAGCCTCATCGTACCATTCTTCTAGATCTCGACAGAAATTTGGTCGAGAATGGATCGTTTACTAAGCCGCGTAATGGTCAAGACAACAGGAATTTAAATGAAAATCGACAAGATATTTTACAAATGGTAAATTAAAAGCGTGTTTTCAAATTTCATGTTAATCTTGTATTTTTATAGATAAATAATAATCCATCAATTTCTACACGCGAAGTAACGTCAGAATTAAATTTGTGCCAGTCCAGAGTTTGGAGAACTTTACATACAAGTAGGTTTAAACCATACAGGATCCATGTTAGTCACTCTTTACTGCCTGGAGATAATTTGAGAAGGCTAGAATATTGTAATTGGTTAATGGGAAGGATAGAAAATGACGAAAATTTTTTAAGCAAAATCAGCTGGTCAGATGAAACAAAATTTACAAATTCTGGAATGTTCAACAGAAAAACGGAGCACTATTGGACAGTACAAAATCCCCGACAAAACAGGGCTAGAAGACAACAACATCGTTTTGGAATAAACGTTTGGATGGGTATTTTGGCAAATCGTCACTTAGGACCAGTTATGTATGAAGAACATTTAAATGGAGAAAGATATTTAAACATTTTACGTACATACGTATCTGACTATCTTGACGACAATATCCCATTAAATCAATTACAATTTTTATGGTGGCAACAAGATGGCGCACCAGCACACAATGCAGCTATTGTTAGAAATTTCTTAAATCATGAGTTTGCAAACCGTTGGATTGGAAATAGGGGAGTTGTTGAATGGCCTGCGAGATCACCTGATTTAAGTCCGCTTGATTTTCTTTTATGGGGATATGTTAAAAATAATATTTATAAAGTAGATGCGCCACAAAACATTGAAGAATTACGAGACAGACTTCAGAATGCCTTCGATGCAGTTCCTAGAAGAACTATACAAAGGGCAGTACAAAATGCTAGAAGGCGTGCCCAATTGTGCATTACGGAAGATGGCTAGATAATTGAACATTTACTGTAATTGTTTATTGTTTACTTTTCTATGTATTTTTATTAATGTTTTTGTTATCTTGTACTCGCTACTGTTGAATTTCGTTTCGAAGAATAAAAAATACTTATCATATCTCGTTTCTCTTCGTTAGTGTATGACATTTTTGTATTATTAATGAACAATAAATGAAATGTTTGACAGATTGAAATTCCAAAGGCTACCTTATTTAATCTTATAATTTATTCTTTCAAATAAAACCTAATGTAAAAAACTTTAGTCAGCATGTGGTACATGGTTGAAATCAGAAAAAAAAACTCTTTCTGAAGATGTTTAAATCCAATATGGCGCCTATAAGAAATTAGATAGTTGATGATGGCCAGAAGGAAACGAAACGTCGTATAAAAATTTAGAGTACACCACTGGATAGAGGTTTAGAAATGGCCACAAGGATGTGTTTTTATTTTTTCTCTACAAGGCCAAATGTCGGTGCTACAGGTTAAAACAAGTTAAAGAAGAAAATGGGGTTTTCGCGTTTTTTTTTTAAATAACGAAGGTCATTTGTCACAGGTCTATTTTCTTTACGGATTTATAACAATCACAAAATTTAACAACTTTGCCAAATTTAAATATATACTCTATCTCCAATAATAAGCGAGATTCCCATGGTGAGGGCCGAAAATGAATCAGCCTGTATAGTAAATTCAATTTGTTGGCGATTTAAGATCTGGTTTTACTTCAAAATGTATATATTTAAAACAATCCTACATGTTTCGGCAAATATATTTTATATTCTTGATAAAGACATCATTGCCGAAACATGTAGGGTTGTTTTAAATATATATACTTTGAAGTAAACCAGACCTTTAATCGCCGAGTGATTGAATTTACTATATATATATATATATATATATATATATATATATATATATAAATATATATACAGTGTGTCCACAGATTCATTATCAACATGGGTATCTCGCTTATTATGAGAGATAGAGATTTGGTTAAATAAGATCAAATACTCCAGAGGTAAAGTTGTACCAAACCCTATACACTAGCTTTGAATATTTAACGTACTTCGGGCGCTATTGCAAAAAAAAGTTAATTTTTCTTTTTTCGATTTTCTTTAATAACTCATTTATTTTTAAAGTAAGATAAATTTAGTTTGCACTTCCTTAAGGCACTTTTTTAATAGGTATCTGGTGGTGTATTTAGATTTTTGAATACTGCTATAGTAGTTGAGCTACAATGGTCAAGTCTATTTTTCTGATGGGGGTCATAGTTGGCTATGACATCATCGAAAATAATTTTTCTTTCCCTTTTCAAAAATGTATAATTTGTTATACTTGATATCAAAAGTAATTTCAAAAATTTAAAAAAACAACATATTGTTACATTAGCAGGTTAGAGCGGTTGTGGCATTTGACAATAGAAGGTTTTGCAAACAAAGAAAGGAAGAAAACTTTATTTTGCAACAATTATTCTTTAAATTAAAAACATAGGCAGCTCAAAAAATACTTAGATATTATTAAAAGAAAATTATAATAACAAATTATAAAAAATGTTCAAACAGTTGACCATTATTTTCTAAACATAAGTAGAATCTACAAATAGTAGATTTAATAACTTTATGTAAAATACGCCTTGGAATAGACATTCGTGAACCACGCTTTCACGAAGGTCATTTATGTTATTGTAACTGCGGGCATACACTTTGTCTTTAATGTAACCCCACAAATAGAAGTCGAGCGGCGTCAGATCAGGAGATCTGATGCCATGCAACTGGTCCACGAGTTTCGATCCAACGCTGACTGAGGAAATTGGTTACAATTCTGGAATTATGTGCTGGGGCACCGTCCTGATGAAACCAACAATTATGAGCCTCTTATAAAGGTTATTTTGCATAAACGTCGGACATTAGTGTTTCATTAAAAATTATTGGACCAATTAATCGTGGTCCTAGTATGCCACACCAGACATTAAATCTAAAACGCACTTGATGTTGAGCAATATTTACATTTCATATTACTTCACCAAATAACATTTAATATATTTAATATAGCTGAAATTACAAGATTTATCAAATTGTATAGGTATATATATATATAAACTATTTATAGGTCATGACTTTGTAGTTATTTATATTGGGTATAATTCAAATAATTATGTAAATTTTCAAGAGTTATTATAGTAAACGTGAATGTGTTTTATTCAGATTATTTAATTTATTAAGAAAATAGAAATAGTTTTAACCTTTAACACACATGCACTCAGACGATACCGTAGTATCTGTTGTTTTGAACTGGTATACTTATTTTAATCCAAATACTTACTTTCCCATTCTCACTGAATATAGAAGACTTTATTTCATTTACTTTCGTTTCTTATTGGATAAAGCTCCGGCAATGGATATGGTTAAGACTTGAAAAAAAAGAAGGTAATATATAGACAATCTTACTACACTGTGAATCAGTGGAACAGGTTTTATTTAGGTGCTTAGATATACAAAGTGCAGGCTCCGTCACAGCGAAGTATTAGTTTGTCGGTTGTGAATGCAATACAAGGAGCATTTGCTTCCAAATGAAAATAAATAACATCGGTAAGTGCGCTATTACTATTTTAAACTCGTGACTTTTTAGATTTGTTATAAATTGATAACCTTTCAATTATTGAAATTAGATAATTAGTTGCGCTTTGCTATATTTTTATTCTTCATTTTAAGTCATTGTAGTAATAAATTTGTTAAATTGTATTTTGGTACTGTCAACATACATACATGTACAAAAAATAGCTGATTCAATTTGTTCTTAATTTTATAAATGCAAGAAACGGTTGTATGTGGTTCTACATAACATGCAATTGAAATTTTTGATTTGCCTCTTTTCCAAATATATACCTACAATGGTGTAACATGAAATACAGCTCTTAAGAAATTATTGCCTTTATTATAATAGATGTTTAATTGATATAACAAATTGAAAAAATTCGTAGATTAGCGGGAACAACGCATGTCAATAAAATACAATAAGAAATAACAAGAATTGCATATAAGGTATATTTCTTTCTTCATATTTTCATATCGCACTTTGTAATTGTGTTTACTGCATTCTATTAAACTAGATTATTTTGCAATAATTGTATGTTTGTTTATATGAAAATACTTTTGGTTCATTACACCCTTTATCTAGGATAGATTTTATGCATATTTTGGTTAATACCAGTTAGTGAAGGCAAATTACGACTTTCGTTGTTCGTTATCAACTATGATTACATAATGGTTAGATCTGTTCAGTATAAATATACACCTACAACAATTCTTAAAAACCAAAGATACAAACTCTATTGGGCTGTCACAATAGGTATAGACAAACAAATTTGAGCAAATAAGCCGGTCGTCGTACTTCAAGATAAAGTGGAACACATCACATACTTATACTTATGATTGTATAATTCTTTCTTCGGGACAATAGTATCTTTAATATACATATTAGAACTAGAACCATGTTCTGTTATTTCATACCTCAAGCGTTATTAAATATTAGCTGTGTAAATAATTTTTAACTTTAATATGACAACCGTTAAAAACTTCATTGGGAAGTTCTTTAATGATATAGTCAGTATTGTCCGATTTCGGTCTTCCAGGGCATTCATCATCGTCAATCGATTTGCTGCGACCACGTCTAAATTATTTTGCTTCCTTTTTTATTATTAAAAACGAAGGAGTATCATTTGGAAGAAGTAATTCCATCTTTTATAACGAATTTTTATTTACCAATCGATATTAAATTTTCCGCTTAAACAAATGTATAAAAGTTGTTTACTTCGAATTCTGCAGAATAGAAACGTGTTAAATGTACATTAATGAATGACAATTAACGGATTATATGGCAACAGATTGTAGATAACATATTAGATTCTGTGAATGAAATATTGTTTTTCTATTTTGTGTTCGTAATGAATTCATTATAAACCCCAAAACAGTATTGAAATGAGCTTCATTTCGATACGATTTTTTTTTCATTTTTCAATGTTGGCATTGTTTGAACACAGAAATAAAGACCTTATTACTGTCATTTTATTTTAATGCTTTAAGTACATTTGACAGAAATGATATACGCAGAAAAGAAAAATGCTACACAAACAACGTATATTGTACAATATCACTCATGTTTATATTTTTAATTGAAACTTGAAAACTGAAAATTGAACTCGTGCGGCAAAATAGTGCCTTATGAAACTTGTGTTTTAATATACTATTTTATACAATTGCTATCCAAAATATATATTTGAATTTGGAGTTGAAAATGTTTGACGTTGACGTTTTTCGATAACCTACCACTTTACCGCTTCAAAGCAATAAAATTGGAAAAAGCTTGCCATGCGAATTTTTATTTTAATCATATATACTAGTGACAACGAACAAACACAAACAATTATCGTGTTAGTTTGTGTCATTGTGTTGGCGTTCTTTGTGTAAAAACTATCGAGGAACATAACACAAGCGAGTTTTCATGTACACCATCTGAAATTTTAAGCGTAGCAAAAGATGTGATCCTTAATCTACTGCCCCAAAAATCGATAAAGACATATGAAAAACAATACGAGCTAGCATTTCGTAGCGTAGTGGAAGACCAAGAAGGTTGAAAGGTATACGGTGGCTTATTTTCCTGAAAAAACTGAAACCATGAAATAATCTACTCTACGGTCTATCTATTCAATGCTCAGATCAGTATTAACGATGAAGAACAATACCAACATTAATCAATATAAAATCTAATTGCTTATTTGAAAGGAGAGTCCGTCGACTACAAGGCAAAGAAATCTAAAATTTTTACTAAAGAAGAGATATTAAAATTCTTCTCCGAATCTCGCGATGAAGTATATTTAAAGAAAAATGCACGAAATAATAATAAAGTTAATTTTAAACGATTTAATTTGGCAACAGGTTATATTAATAATGAGAATATTTAGAGCATGCAGACTCGATAAGGTGGTCAAAATGACCATCAATGATATAGAAGATAAGGACTCCCTGCTACTAGTGAAGATTCCTAATACCAAGACAAAGCAAAGTCGTGTTAATAGATTTATTGTAGTTCTACAGGTATGTTTCATTGAGACATTTACATTAGGACACACCCACTTGATTATTCATACAATATTATAATGGAAAATGTACTAAACAAGTAGTAGGCATGAATGTTATTGGCAGCACACCCATTGAAATTGCACAGTATTCGAATTTACCGGACTTTAAATTGTATACTGGCCATAGCTTTCGACGAACTTCAGCCACCTTTTTAGTCAAACGTGGAGGTTATTTAATGCAGCTAAAACGCCACGGCGGTTAGAAAAGCACCACTGTGGCAGAAGCTTATGTTGAAGAAAGCATTGTCAACAAAATTCAAGCAGCACACAAAATCATTGGACCTAGCAAAAATTGAATTAGTCATATAGGCACCAAAACCAGAATACACACTTCTAGAGCATGGATTCCGTTTCAAAAACTATACTAATCGTACTTTTAACGTTAACTTAAATAATTTCTGATTTAAATAAATTACCATATTGTTTTGGTCCAAATAAATAGTAGGTAATAGTAGTTGCGATTGTAGAAATAATTTTGTGTGTTGCGAGCTTAAATGTACAGTCGTTGCCTCAGAAATCGGGACACTGAAGTTGTTGTGTTGTAATTATAGCTGTTAGTAAGCATTGATAAACTTGAATTTTGTGTGACGCAGACATATGCTTGACATAGGTAATACTACAATGATCATAAAAGATATTGTTGCATCTAGATTTGATAATTAGTTTTATTGTAGAAATTAACAGACAAAACAAAATAGACAAATGCTAAATATTTTTACTCGAGGACGAAAATGTTTATTATATAACACAAGCAAGAAATAAGTTATTAATTCGCAAATTTAAAAAGGATTTAATATCATATTATTGCTTTATTATTAGCAATCACTGCTTATAATCGCTGTGGCAGAGAATATATTACATTTGTTGCAATAGTAGGATCTAGATTTTCCCAATGATGTAAAACGTTATAACGAAGTTTGTCATAATTCCTGGAATGAAAATTATTATTATTCAGTTTCTATAGCAATATCCCCCAAATACTCTCAATAGGGTTTAGTCTTCTGGAGGGCTATCTTAAACCACTAATATCACATTGGCAGTATAAATTGGAGAGTTATCGTGTTGAAAAGTGAAGTCCCGATATAATTGTTGTACCGCCGCGGACGGTAGCATTATATTCTCCAAAATTAACGTAAACTATTGTAGTTAATCGCTCCCCAATATCTTCACAAATTCTAGGACCCATGGAACTGATCCACGCCCACATATCGACTCCAAAAAAAATCGCTCCTGCCACTCTTCTGCCACTATGTCACGACTGAAATAATATTTTCGTCACTAAACACGACAGTATTCCAAAATGCAGCATCTCTATTAATAAATTCGTTTGCAAATTCCAGCCTCTGTTGTCTGCTTTGCTCTGTTAAAAACGGTTTGTTTGCAGCTAAATAATTTCTTAATTCACTTCTTATTTCACTATTTAGTCTTTTTGTGCAATTCCAATGCTACCAGGAAAATTCACTGCCTCTACCGCACTGCATGTGAACTCGAATGGATTGTTTCTTATAAAATTTACAAGCGCTTCATCCTGCTCCGGCGTGGATATTTTTCTACGACCTGTCCCTAATTGTGTATTTAATGTATGCTGCTATCTCCATTTTTGTAAAACAAAAAACTCAATGGCTGATTAATTGTCGTGTAGACTATCCATCTTGAAGTCCTCGAAGTATTTTTGCCTTCGTTATTTCATTAGCGTGATGTGCCGTAATAAATTCTACGAAACAATGATAGTGAGTAACATACACTTAATACTGATATATAATACTATAAATATACTGAAAACCATAACACCAGTATACATCCTGTTTATACGATAGAAAATACATCAAATTATGTTATACCACGTGCCCCAACTGTACATTGTCGATTTCGACAAAATGCCGCGGCGACAATCTCTCAATCGACAGTGTATCACTTTATACTTTTAATGCACAAATAACTATTTTGACTGAAATGTTGATACGACTTTGTGTAAAAAGGGATATTTTTGGTCAAGAAGTTTTTCTAACCTCTTTAAATATAACATAATTACGTGTACCGAAACGAATTCACTACACTCACCTACATACAGCTACATTTTGTCCACGCTTTCAAAACGAATTATATATAACCACGTTGAAAATTTTTATATAATTTCAAACTCTTCATGGTTGTTACTTTACAATAGTATTTTAGTGAATATATACGATATACTGGTTGTCCTTGAAATAAAGAGACCAAGTTTGAAAAATTGAAAGATATAATTATATAGAATATAAATCAAAAATATTTTCACAAAATTTCTTCTCATAAACTTGAAAAAAATAACAAGGTATTTTAAACAAATCTTGCCAAGCCACTGTGCGACTATAAAAAGTATCAGACACGATATCTTAAAGTTGACTGACAATAACAAAAAGAATTTTGTTATTGTCCATCTCATTCAGTAAACATACGTTATAGCATATGTATGTGTGAGATATTTATTATATATACACATTCTAAATACACACATCAACATAATCTAAGGATATCAATTTTTATTTTATTTGCTTGATTTTACTTCCGTTAATATTGTCTTTTGTTGTTTAGTTTGGTTGCTAGGTAACTTATAAACAACTATCTGTCAAAAGTATCCATTAAACAAGTACAGTTAATGATAAATCTTAAAATGTTTTGAATTTTAACTTTAGTGTGTTACTTCTCCCACCATTTCTGCGTTGTTTCACAAAAATTAGTACCAATTAATAACTGTAAGCATAAATTGCGTTAAAAGCAAACATGAATGAACGAAATAGACTTCGTCATATGCATCCTGACGAAATGAATAGGGCAGTTGGAATGCTGGAAGTTGGAGTAAGACAAGTTGACGTAGCGGAGTGGCTATGTACAACACAGAGCTTAATTAACCGACTATGGCGACGTTACAGAGATACAGGTAATCCCAGGGAACAACATCTTGGAAGAAGACGCGCCACCACTGCTATTCAGGACCGGTACATCACTCTTCAGGCTCGCCGACAGAGTTCACTAACTGCTACTGAGTTAAAATCGCGTCTCCAGGCAGTGCATAACGTGACAGTCCACAGCCAAACCATCAGGCGTCGTTTAAGGGAAGTCAATCTTCACTCCAGACGCCCCCTTAGGGTTCCACCATTAACCAGGGGAAATCGAGGACATCGAGTAAACTGGGCTCGAGAACACTTAAACTGGACTCGAGAACAATGGTCGACTATACTTTTTTCTGACGAGTCGCGATTCGGATTAAGACCAGATACTCGCAGATTAAGAGTCTGGCGTCAGCCTGGTAATGCAGCAAGGCTACAGCATGCCCAAGAAGTGTACAGCTACCGAGGTGGTACTGTAATGATATGGGCGGGAATTATGCTGGGTAGGAAAACTGATCTCGTTTTTCTAGATCAATTCTTAAATGCTGAGCAATATATCCAGAATATTCTTGAACCTGTTGTTCAGCCATTTGCAGAAGCGTTGGGCCGAAATTTAACCCTTATGCATGACAATGCACGACCACATGTGGCAAGAGTTGTTACCGATTGGCTCAATGAAGCAAGAATTGAGGTTTTGCCATGGCCAGCTCAATCCCCAGATCTCAATCCCATTGAGCATGCATGGGATATGCTTCAGAGAAGATGCCTGCCACATATGGACGCTATACTGCAAGAACTTCTTTCACAACAGTGGAATCTTCTTCCACAAGAAGACTTGGACAATCTTATTCTGTCTATGCCAAGAAGATGTAGAGCGGTTTTAAACTCCAGAGGAGGTCCCACTCTTTATTAATTCCTTAATCTTCAAATTTTTTAATTCAATATAAGATTAATTTTGATTTGTTGTTTAGTTCCATTTTGTAGAATTTCTAATTTCTAATTAATAAATTATTATTAAAATTGTGTTAAATATTAATTTAAGTTAATTTCACTCATAGCTTATTTTAAATTTAACTTTCAAGACAAAAATGGGTAAAAAGATGCACTAAATTATTTTTTTAAAGCAAATAAGATATATCCTTAGATTATGTTGATGTGTATATTATGAATTCATAGACGTCACGTAATACAATTTTGAGGGTGTTTTTAGTTTCGGGGTTCGCGTCGTAATTGACTCACAATATTTTGGATTTAAAGTCTATATAATTACATCTTTGCATTTATCATATGTGGTCTCTTTATTTCAAGGACAGCCTGTATATTAGACTTTACAGCATTCAATTATATTGGAAGAAAGCATTATTAAAAATACATCAATTCATGCACGGCAGGCAACTTGGGGAGGCCGGTATGGAATACGTGTTTGATTTATCTTTACGTAACCTTTCAAGTAAAAGAAGTTATTCGCTATTTCGCAAAGTGTAGTTGTTAGAATTTTAATTTAAGAACTTGGACTCAGTAAGATGCGAGTCGAAAATATTTGGGAACTAGTGCGTTACTTATTGGATTAACTGCAAATATTGTAATAACATAGTGGGAAAGAAAGTAAACACTTATTAAATGACTACGCAAAATTATAATACGTTGGCATTTACTGACGAACAAAGTTTAGCGTGTTAGGTAAATGTGAATATTAACCATCGGTATACTAAACATTGAAAATATGCTACTACGGATACATTTAGGTATCTGACTCTCTTTACAAATGTGTCAGAATAATTTCCTTTGCAAAAATCATGCAAAATGGTAAAATAAAGGTATGTTGAATAGTTTTTTAACATATTTATCACTTCCCTCGCAAATCTCATGTTTTGATTCGTTACTGAATATGACTTTAATATAAGTTATAGTAATATATGTCACTCTTTCTTCTTCCTGTAGTACCAACGAAGCATAGGGCATCATAGCCCGTGATAATTTAAAAACGTCAAGTAGCATATGAAATTTGTAAAATAATTTGAGGGATGTCTTACACCTTTCGTTTATCAAAATGAGAAATATTTAAAACTCAATGTAAATATAATTTTTTAGTTTATTTAACTAAAATTACATTAATTGCTGAAAATGTTAATGACCAATGGCTTCTATACATTTCAATACTCTGCGATGGAAATTTCCGACAAGATTGTCCAACAACGCTGGATTAACATTCATTTCAACAATTTCTTGTTCAATTCTTTGCTGCAAGTCAGCTAAATTAACCACAGGTGTTTCAAAAATGTTGTTTTTTGTGTAAGGCCATAAAATAAAAAAATTAAAGAAATAAACACATTTGAAACGCTAAAGCAAGGTAGTTTACATGTCAAAACGAAATTATTCTGACAAATGTCAAGTGTACAATTACAAGGACCAAGTTCGTCTTCCCTTATCGGCTCTATCTTATTCTATCAAAAAATCGCTAGTAAATTGACGACGCTTTTAAATAAAATCGTTTATAACATGCGCGGAAGTAATAACGGTTTGCTAGTCCTGTATATAATTGGTTCGTTGCTGTATTAATATCTCCACGATGTTAATCCGCGTTTTCGGGCTTCCTCTTCATCTCCTTTAATGTCGTGTTATTGGGTTGTAATTCTCTCGACAATATTCTTTTCCATGTGTTCATTGATCTACCTTTTCCTTTTTTGACATGTAGAAATATAAATCCTAGTTTATTGATGTCTCCATATGGTTTTCGTATCGTGTGCCCAGACTATTTCCACTTTCGTCTTCTGAGTGTTAATTCTATTTGTTCTTCTCTCATTATTTGCTTATTCCCTTGTGATATTTAGAGGCTAGAATATGTTGTAGATAGTCATCAGGCATTTGTTTCTGATGACTTGTGTTTGCTTAAATTAATGTTCTGTCCATTTTCCCTATTTCTAAACCATTAATGATCTCCTTGCATCAGTGGCTTGTGGAGTTCTTGGTTATGATGATGATTTGAAAATTTTCGCATATGTTAGTTCTTCCACTCGATAGAAATCTTCAGGTAATAAACTGTGGTGATAACGGACTGAAATTGTTCTAAATATAGAAGAATGTGCCGTGCCGTTGTTATGTACACTACAGTGTCTAAGCCTTTATTGTATATTTACAAATGCCCAGAATGATTCAAATACAAGATCTTGAGATTTCATATGACTTATCTCTGCAATTCACTACACATGTTAGTAATATTTGTTGTTCGCAACTAAGACTTTGGAATTCCTAGAGCCTCCTAAGCAGTTTAAAGTGCTTATGCTACACTTTTATTAGGAGTAAATTGGACTACGGCTATGGAGTACGATGTTATTTGGTATCCTTCTTATTTGCGTTAAGTCTGGAGCGAGTATAGAAGTGTTTCTTGATAAGTGGACGGGCTGTTCTGGTTCCGGTGACGATGCTTCGCCGCTCGTTCCCTTTGATTATAGCTCGATTAATGAATGAACTCACCGCGCAAAAGGTGTAAGTTTGTATACGCTTTCTTTGTTTATTCTTCGGTGAAAGTTTAGTTTCTGAATAAATGCAATTGAGCTAAATATATTTATTTACACTAATTACACTTATTTTTAAATATACAACAACTTAAGCTATTTATCTTATGAGTATGACTGTTGTGATACTTTGTGTTTTGTAATTAATTAACTGAATCGGCACTGTTTGAATAACTTTATGTTTGATGATATATAAAAGAAACTGATACTTAAATGAATAAGCTGAATGTCTATGTTGAGACAAATTAACACTCTGATGAGTGTTTTGATTACTCGGTAAATGAGGAGTTTACCCCGATAAAGTTATAAACTGTAACGAACTTGTTTGTGTTAAACTTGTAGATAAGACTGACTTGAGATTTTGTTTTTGTGATAAAGAAAACTCCAAATGAAAAATTCAAAGTCCTCACTATACCATGATTGGTAGAAACTGTTCAAAGAGGCGTTCTCAATTGAACTTAAAATATGGGAAAACTGTCGGTGTTAGTTTCTTTGACGATAGAATATATTGTATTGCCGTAATAAACCAGCGATTAGAAACGTTTCACCAGTACATTTAACAAAATCCTGGGAAGTTCATACAATAAAAACCAAATGGTTTGGAGGTTCTTTGAACTACCAAGATCCAATTATTGTAGGTACCTTGAATGGCAATACTGTAATCCCGCGCACATGTTGGGACTGACGGTATTATATGATACAAAGAACCCACCATTACTGGTAATAAAAGATCTTTGAAATCATTCCGAACTTAGCATACTGGTATTGTTCTAAATTTAACTAGAATGTATATGGAGTATTGTTCCTAAAAGCAATCTAACCCGAGTCCCAGATTGTATAAACATAGTTTAAAGCTGGCGAAATAATATAAATTTGACCTCGTGTACAATTGTAGCTAAAATTATCCGGATCG
The DNA here is from genome assembly GCA_935421215.2 of Melolontha melolontha. NCBI lineage: Eukaryota > Metazoa > Arthropoda > Insecta > Coleoptera > Scarabaeidae > Melolontha > Melolontha melolontha. Next base: position 156,185,481 of record OW285237.1, on the reverse strand, counting down.
GACCAACCGCTTTATGTAAATATGATGTGCCGCGGATGATAAACATAAGACATATGCCGTGTGATACATGAGCCTGCATACTGAATTTAATTTGATTTAAATTAAAAATGGTTAGTTATTATACTTAATCGAAACCTAATGGTTTCTTAAATTAATTTAAAAATACTTAATATTAAAGTGATATGAAAGGATCCTGCATGTATCCTCAACAATAAGCTATCATTTAATATGAATTTGAATAGTAGGTGGGGTATTGCGAGTGTCAAGATTTTAATAAACTTTCTTAATCCTGTGACCATAAATAATGAAGTAATAGATTTGGTGTTTTATAATTTGTTTTGTACTGTTGAAGATTGTCTTCCAGTTAGAGATGATTACACCACCTCTCTTTAAGTGATGTGTATTCGAGCGTGCTTCATCATATCCTGTTTGAACCAATTTTCAGGCAAGGATGATATTAGTTTAAAAGAGCAAAGTTGATGTACGAGGAATAGTTTATTTATTTACGCGATCGCCTAGAGTAGGCATTGAAATAAAAAAAATACTCATCAGATTTTGACAGCCGATACCTTGTCAGTTTATTGTTAGTGTTTGATAAATTTGTGGCAAAACATGTTTCGTAGACAATTTTTTAAATTTTAGCCTCCTACTAATTAAGTGTAAATGGATAGTTTTAAGCATCGTGCAGTGATTAAGAATCATTTAAACAAGGGCGTGTTCTTTTCCTAAATCCATGATGATATGTGAGATACACTATGAAGGTTGTCCTTCGTATACAACCGTCAGAAAATCGACGATTGAAAGCGTTAGAGATAGCAGAGGTAATCGGCATTTTAAACACTTTTCAAACACATTTTGCACGAAGAATTTGATATGAGAAAGCTTTCAGCTGGATAGGTGTCGCGTTTACTGACGACGGAAATAAGATGTGTTAGCTGTAAAATATTGATGAATCATTTAGAAATTTTTAAACGAAACACAATAGATTTTTGTGCCGATTTGTTACTTGTTACGAAATATGAGTTATTTATTATATACCCGAATCTAAACAACAATCGAAGATGTCGGCCAAACGTGAAGAACCCACTCCAAAGAAGGCAAAGACAGTTTTATCGGCGAGAAAGGTGATAGCATCGGTATTTTGGGATGCGAAAGGAATATTGTTGATAGACTATATTCAAAAAAGCAAAACAGTAAATGGCGAATATTACGAGAAACTTCTAGATTGTTTGAAGGCAGGTAACGCTGAAAAGGTCCAGGAATGATAAGAACAAAGTGCCCTTTTACCATAACACTCTGAATTCTAGTACGGTTGTTGCAAAAAAAAAAATTAGAATGAATGTTCGAACAAGTACTGCAGCCCCCATATTCGCTATATCTGACAACATCTGACTTTCCTCAATTCCCTAAATTAAAAGATTTTCTCGTAGGCACAAAATACTGCCCAAATGAAGAGCTAACTTCAACAGTGAACAATTATTTTACAAAATCACTTTCGGGACGGAATAAAAAAGCTTGAACACAGATGGACCAAATCTATCGAATTAAGGTGAGACTATACAGAAAAATGAAGATTGTTTATTTAAGTTATTCCTTTGTTTCTGTACGATCACGCGAACTAATCAACCCCCCTCGTACGATAAATTTTTAAATATTATTTGCTGACTACTATAATGAAAATTCTGCACAATCTGCCAACGATATAGTTTAACGGGCCTTAATATAACTTGATATAACTATGCAGGACATATAACGTGCCTTCAAAAACTTTCCTAATTAGAGACGGCCATACTCAGTCAAAACATACGTTTGTGACAGATTACGTGCTCTGTCACCAACCATTATCAAAAAGTATGACCGTGTCTAATGAGGACAGTTTTTGAAGGCACGTTATAATTTATTCAATGAATTTGTTCCATTGTGCACCATAAAAAGAAGTAAGCGTATTTATCGTCCATGGTTTGACCGAAATATTGTGTAGCATATTCATATAAAACACAGAACGCACATAATTTAAGATATACCATAGCATAAACTACTATAATCATTTTAAGCTCCGTGCTCACACTGAGGAAATTACTACTTTTTAAAATTATGAACGAACTATGCAGGATAAAATTATAAATGACCATAACAATATATAATGAACTACGAGTATAAGACCACACTATACACCACACTAGAATTCTAGGTTAAAATGCATCATAGTGGTAAACATACAATATATCAGAGCAAATTATAAATATTTTTACGAACTACTTTAATAGTGTTTTTCTATTTCGGTGCTATAAAGTGCACTTTTCGACACCCGTTTGGGTTGCATAAAGTATTACTTTTTCGCACGCAAAATTTTGATTTTAGAGGTTGGTCATTGCATAAATCAATCTAAATTTTAAACTTAAAATGACATATAACACCGCAGATTTTCAAATATTTAAAATTCTCTAGTTAAACATCAATGCTACCAACTTCAAAAAAAGAAAATTTCTACAATTTTCGTACAAAACATGCCTCTTATTTTAAGTCTTTTTGAACTTTTAATGTCCGAAATAGAAAAAATAGTATAAAATACACGTTTCATAAGACATTTTAGTGCACTTGTTCTTTAGAAAACTCGCCTTGCGGCTCGTTTTCTAAACTTGAACGCGTGCACTAAAATCATGTCTTATGCAACTTGTACTTTAATATACTATTATATACAATTAGACAATGACTACTGTAATTATTTGAACTTGCCAATTATTACACCATTTGCAACACCTTTTGTCACTTAAGATGAAGTTTCCGAATGGTTAAAGAAATCTAAAAAATGTTTTACCATAGATGCGGACGAAATTCCTAGTTTTATTGTGCGTGTGTTTATTTGTATTGTGCAGCAGTTTTCCCGAAACCATTGCATTACATATTTCAGTAAAAATTTCATGAAACCTTCTACGCTGCCTGATATTTATAACGATCTTTCGCGGCTCAGGGGACATCTACAACTATAGATTTCTATCAGTATAATAAAGTATTTTGAAACACTACTTTGTAGTTACATTTATGTTGCTATAGGACAACACGTTTTCATTGCTAAATAATTCACGGCAGTAAATTTAAGCTATTTTTCTCAGTATATCATACAAATAATAGACAATCGAGGGTAGCACGATTTAATATGAACTAATTTCCAAAAAGGTTTTGACCAAGTTGATCATCATATATTATTATTTAAGCTTGAGGTTATGGGATTGTCTTTGCCGATGATCCGATGATTAGACTTTTCAAATTTTATTCACTTAATAGAAAACGATAAGTTGAAGACCGTAACGATAAATCTGATCAATTTTGTCTCACATCAAGAGTTCCACAAGTTCAAGTCTTGACCACCCTGAAAGTTTCATTTATGAAAACGTCAAGCGCTTTTGGGTATTAATGGAATCACTGTAGACTACGTTAAAAAATATTTCAAACCCTTACGTTCCATCCCAATGTAATAAAAATCTAATTTGACAAAAACTCGTTTAGTTCTCATTAAATTGTCATAAAAATTATTATTAAGCAAATAAATACAAATAAAAATATTTTGGAATTCATTGAAATGTTTACATAAAATGTTTACTTATTTATCCACATATTATCATGTAGGTGTTATAATGTTTAATTGTTTAATTTGACTTCAGTAACCTTACCCATTTTTAATTATTTGTAAGTAAAATAAGTATCCTTGTAATGATTATATGTTTAAATAATAATAAAAATAAAACAAACAAAAACGTTTGTGTATAAATTGATTGCGTGTACTTTTACTGACTCGTGGTCTATTGATTTTGGTCGGTATATTTGAAATGCGTCAGTAATTTGCTTAAAGTATATATCTAGTGAATATGAAAATATGTTGAAAAGTAGAAAATTGAAAAGTTTTACGTTTAGTTTGCATTAATAAAGATCGTATACCTTAGTTTTAGATACAAGGTATGACATAAAATAACGAACAAGTTTAAAGTAGAAAATTTTTCTTTTATATAATTACTAACTGTACCGTCATGAAACAATTTTTTTTATATTGTATATATTTATATATGTTAGATATAATTACCATTTAAAACAAAAGAAGTAAAGAATAATATTTCAAGCTTTATAAATATTCAACGTGCATTTTCAAGTGCGAACCACTATACAATCTGTCCCGTATCGTTATGTTCAAATTGTAGGAGTGTAAAATAGTATAAAATAGACTTCATTTCAAGTAACAAAAACGCAAAACTTGTATATCCATTTTTAGTTGTTTCAGAGTTACAGATCTATGAATGTGATTGTCAGATCATGAAAAAAATGTAATCCTAAAGTCAATAAAAACTGATTTTATTTAAAAAAAGTTATATGATTCAATAACAGGCCTGTGATTGTTAACGTCGCATAATAAAACGTTATCCTAAAATAAATAAACACGTGTCGCAGTGCATACAGTAATTTCCTGGAGATCTACAAAAAAGAGTACCGAAAATTGCTTTATGATAAAGCAGGTTCTTACTTATTTCGTAAGTGCTGAACCATGAATATCATACAATAAACAAATGTTCAGATGACTGTTAACGTTGCATTTTTTAGTAAAGGATTACATTACGTTTCAGTTCATACAACAGCTTAATATTGAGTGGACACGTTTACGCTACTGTAACGGCAGTGCATGTCAAGCAGTTATTGAATACTGACATCGGTTTCCCGAGAGGCGCATTTCTCATTACAGAACGTTTCTGAAAGTACACACACAATTTAAGGAATGCGGATTGCGTGATTATCTTTTCGACCGAGGGGTAAATTTGCCAGTAGACTTAGAGCAGTAGCTAGTGTTACAATGGATCCAATTCTCAGTGTACGTCGAATCGCTAGACAACTAGGAGTGCCACAAACGACAGCTTGGCGAATTTTGAAACGTGAGGGCTTATATCCATATCACTATCGCAGGGGACACGGTTTTCTTGAGGCAGACCACTATGCTCGTCTAGTTTATTCAACCTGGATATTAAGACAGTCACGGCTTCTTTTTAATTTCAGCAGAACAGTCCTCTGAACAGATGATTCTACGTTCACGAGAAGTGGTGTTACAAATCTGAGAAACCTGCACAGGTGGTCATCAGAAAATCCCAAAGCTATACGCCCATCTAAATTTCAACATGAATTTTCTATTAGCGTTTGGACGGCCCTAATCGATGACTTGTTGATTGGTTCTGTCGTTCTTCTAGGATGTTAAATGCGGGCAATTACTTTCAATTTCTTATTGACGAACTGCCAGGTCTTTTAGAGGATGTACCACTGAATGTTCGACGAGACATGTGGTTTCACATGGATAGGGCACCACCACATTTCGGAATTGCTGTCCGAAATTGGGTTAACGTCAATTATCCAAGATGGATTGGTCGAGGTGGTCCTATTGCATGGCCACCCAGATCACCCGATCTTAATCCCTTTGACTTTTATTTATGGGGGTACATGAAAAATTTAGTCTACGTGCAAGTTTCGAACACAAGAAGAGAGTTGTTGGATCGTATTCACCTGGCTGCGGAGTAAATTCGACAAAACAAGTATGAAATTCGGATAAGTACTTCTTCTGTTGGCTTACGGGCACAAGCCTGCATTCAACAAGGAGGTGGACATTTTGAAAATATTATTAATTGACTTTTTTAAATAAATAATTTAAATAAATTTAAAAAAATAAAATCAGTTTTTATTGACTTTAGGATTAATTTTTTTTGCCATGATCTGACAATCACATTCATAGATCTGTAACTTTGAAACAAATAAAAATGGATATACAAGTTTTGCGTCTTTGTTACTTGAAATGAAGTCAACTTTATACTCCTAAAATTTGAACATAACGTGTTCACGTAACACAAACTGTAGAGTTTTGCTTGACTCTGCCTCATTTCCAAATCAGTTGTAAACAATTTAGGAATACATCAAGAAACAGTTCACATTCCTGTAATAGGCATTAATCAATCTACCACTCACGTTAGAAATTCTGTAACTACAAAAATAAAATCCAAATTCAACAACTTTCAATCAAACATTGAATGTTTAGTAATTGAAAAAATTACCGATAATTTGCCACTAACGTCTATCAATATGTGTAATTTCGATATCCCTAAAAACATTCAACTTGCTGATCCAGAATTTAACATTTCCCGTCCTATTGATATGCTAATAGGTTCTGGTTTGTACATGAAATTGATGTGCGTAGGTGAAATGATAAACATCCTTGGTTGCAGAAAACGCATTTTGGCTGGATCATATCAGGTCCTTGTGCCGAGTTGTTTGTCACACGTTTTACTTGTATGCAATTTATCATTAAAGTATTCAGTTGATAATAAACTCACGTTATTCCGAGACCAAGGAAACTTTACCAAAGCAGGTAATTTTTACAGAAGTTCCAGCAAGAAATACAAAAATATATAGTAAATCTTGTGAGTTATTTTCTTCAGCACCATCTCCAAAAATTACATCAATCACTTCAAAGCATATTATTACTAATTTCTTAATAAACAATGCGAAAGATAAAATTACAAACACAATTAGTAAAATATCACATCGAGTTAAAGGAAACTTTTTAAACAAAACAACAGAAAATATAAACAGTGATGACAATCTCAAAGAATTATCGCATACATTTGATAATGAAATATGGCAAAAGGTTTGTGACTGATAGTAAAAAATTCGATTAATTAGCGTCGTATATGTAGAATGCATTTATTTTATTCACATCACTTCGCGAAAATGCAATTGATTTGCACAAATTTGCCAACTACGGGCACAATATAATGTCTGTTCTTAATGCAATTTAAGATTTTTCCCGTGATTCGAACTTCAGTCCCTTAATAGCTCAAGGGTTAAGAGCGAGCGTGGTTCGGCAGACCAGAGGACGCAGGTTCGAATTCTGCATAACGGGAATATTTTTCAGTAAAAAATTCAATTAATTAGCGTCGTATATGTAGAAAGCATTTATTTCATTCGCATCACTTCGCAAAAATGCAATTGATTTACACAAGTTTGCCAATTGTGGACACAATATAATATATGTGTATTACCTGTTTTATACATTTAGATAATTTCTTTAATGCCTAGGGCAATTACTGTACCATTTCAATGGACCCTAATTGTATAGCTTATTATAAATAATAGACTCACGATATCCAAATATGTAGATACCATGAAAATACATTAATACATTCTACAACAATCATTCTATATACATTCATACAATAAATCAAACAGTAAAGAGTAAAGTAAACAGTAAAGTTTAAATTTACAATAAGTGCTACATTCTGAGAATTAGATTATGAAATTAGGTTAAGCGTTTTTTGTAAAATAAATAAAACATTCAGAAAACATACCAATATTCAATATAACTGCTACTAACCAAAAGAAATAACCAGCTTATACGGAAGTTACGCCCCGTGAGCGGTAGGTCAAACAAAAATTATAATAACGCAACATTCGGTACTTAGAGACAGATATAAACAGATACACTAACGAATTGATTAAAAGATTGTTTTATACTGTAGTGTTACTGATTGCACTTTATTACACACACAATTTTTTGAAATTATTTTTCGTATTAATAGATAGGTTTTAAGAGGTTAAATTCCAAAAAAGGTTAGTAGAATTATCGTTTTATTTTCTCATACGTAATATCATATGGTAAAATTTGTCGACAAAATTTTCGATATTGTTACGAGTGTTTGTTGCGTAGGAATTTATCAAGCGACATTGTCAAAAAAATTACCGTCAAGGTGAATGATTTTAATCACTCACCGACTTTTGTGTGTTGTTTTGTGATTTTTAATCACACAATACCGTGAGATAAATTGGTAACAAACTCGAGTTAATCAATTTAAGAATTTTGCAGACAAAATTTTACCACGAATGATATTCGGATGACTATTTCACAAATAAACAAATTAAGAACTAATCAAAAAATTCAGTTTATTTTGATTTAATTAATATGATTAGTTGCATAATTAAACCATAGAAAAAATATAATAAAAACATCACTTAAGGTACAGTTGCGACCGCTACAAACTCAGACACCGACTTTTGACACATTCTGTCAAATTTACAAAAATCGTGATTTGTAAATTTGACTTTTATCCGGCATTGTTATGTTAGTGTCAGTTTATTGTAAGTCAGAAGCGTACACAATTTTTAAAATGCCTCAATTAAACGAACTGCAAAACTCGATAATTAGAACTAGGCTAAAAGATGGCATGGACATTAGGCACATCGCAAATGAAATAAATGTTGATAAAAACACGATAAAAGTCAATGATATATTGACCATGCCAATACTTTTTAAATAATTAATACCTTTTGCCACCTATTTGTTTTGCTTTTACAGATCCAGATTTCATCAAGAAAAACAAACTGGAATGCATTTTCATTTTAAAAAAGCATATATTGTTGCAAAAACGTTATTTGTATTTGAATTTTTCCATTTTTCAAATTCTTTATTTTACACGCCACTGCCACGCAACTTCAATATTAAGACCATGTTACAAAGTCATCATTTATTATTTGTCAAACTGTCTGAATATATAGGGCCCGCAACTGTACTATCGCGTTTATGGAAAACTAAGACAGTCATATTTTGATTGCATGAAAGTGATCTGCATAAATGTAGATACAAACATAGGTGCCAAATACGCATGTGTCATTTTGTATTATTACGTTGACGTTTAAAAGTAACGTTTCTACAATCATAAATACGTACATGAATGTTACAATGCTAAAATTTTTAAAAAATGTCTAAAACTAAGACAATTTATTTTCTTCCTTTTAAATGAACGCGATAGTTCATACATACTAAAATTAAAACATAACATATCATGTATTTATTACAAATGTTAACTGTGCAGTTACTGCAGTGGCGGCTGGCGCATAAGCGCTGCAGTGCTGCAGAGCTCCCAAAAAATTGGGCGGGCGAACCTGTATTAGTTATAGCTAGTTTTCTTTTACATAATTTTTCCGACATTTCTGATGTTTATAAAAGCGTAACATGTTCTTGTGAAAATTCTCCCACTGTATATCAAAAAATTTGCATATTTTTCTACATCATCCTGTAGAGGACATCAAACCCTACAATTTGACACCTCAATCATCAAAATCCGATCAGTAGAAGCCGAGATATTCGCTTCCGAAATTCCAACACTAACGCTGGTTATATATAGTATTTTATCAAATAATATACAATAGGCGACCAGTGGAATAACCAACCTAATTCGCGCGATCGCTCACTTGTCCTTATCTGGTCCACACGTACGTGCGCTAAGAGCTCTTTCAAACACCCGCGCGCACCCCGCTACCCCCGCGGCTGGCTTAAACCAATGCGTGATTTTACCAGGCATGTTCGCTGCATTTACACCAGCGCGAAGGGCGATATGATTCGGTATCTAAACTAATATTATGAAGAGGAAACATTTGTGTTTTTGTATGTATGTTTGTAATGCTTTCATACAAAAACTACTGGACCGATTTCAAAAATTCTTTCACCATTAGAAAGCTGCATTTTCACTGAGTGACATAGGCTATATTACATTTAAAAAAAAAAAGATTTCCCCAATAAAAATGCATTAATGTAACCCAAAAATGTTCTACAGTATTATAGAACGTATTAATATATACAAAAAAGTCCGCGAAACCATATGTCCAACTACTGTAGTTATGCCACTATAACAACTTTTTTACATTTTGAAAGTTAATAAAAGTGCCGACAATAATCAAACCATATTATCCATAGCTCTGTATTATTTCTTATCCTATTAAATGATATTTTATTAAAGACCATTTCAATACCAGTAAAATACTTTTTAAATTATTAAAATCGGACATTCCATTCAAAAGATATAACGAATTTAAAAATGTCAATCTATAGAAAATAATGTTATAATATAATGTAGTAGTATAGCGATGGCCATATTCATTTTGTTTGTAATAAATTGACAATCGAAAAATTATAACTGGAATATGAATAGTATTGGCAGAAGGAATTTAATAACAAGTTCAATGAGAATGAAAAGTAATAGGAAACAGGCACAGAGAAGCTGTTATAGAAAGAAGTTAAACATAAAGTGATATAAAATCCAAAAATTAAGGATCACAAGAAAGGAAGATTAAATATTTAAGAGAATACACTCACTATTGTATTTATTCAAGGTAGGATCGAAAAAAAGACAACATATACGATAAAAATTTTATTAAAAGAATTTAAATAACACTGAGATATTTGAAAGATGACGTTTTTGAAGTAATTTCGACAATGTGTCAAAAGCCAAGTGACAGGAACATGATTAAAATAGCGGGTTACATTGTTTATAAGTTATGTTAAATTAGTAAATGGACTAAACAGATTTAATAAGCGATGAGCCACCACCAGAAAAACGCAAACGTCCAAATAACAGCAGATTTAATCATCGAATTTTGGCTTTAGAGGTGTGTGATGTTATTCTAAATTGTGCAAAAGATCGATTTCATTTTAAAGAGCATCTAGTAGTGGCATCACTTTTTTTTTCGGAATGCTTTGGAGAGTATTGCAGTAAATTTCCTGAGGACAAACTCACTTCCGCATGCTCCTATTATCCCACCCTTGATAAAGAAAGATTACGAACTGAATTGTCTGTTATTTACTCAAGAACTGATCTTTAAAAGGCGCACTACCTCTTCTAAAATGTTTAATAAAAAGCAATCTGGGAGATACGTTGAAGGAGACTAGAAAATTATTAGAAATTGTAATAACAACTCCCATGACAACATCAGAGGCCGAACGATGCTTTTCAACACTAAATCGAATTAAGACGTTTCTCAGAAATTCAATGACCGAAGATCGTTTAACATCTCTTTCCATGCTATCTATCGAAAAAAAGTTTATCTCCGAAATAGACAATTTTAATGACAAAGTGATAACAAAATTTGCAAATCGAAAAGAACGTAGAATAGATTTAATTTATAAGAAATAATTTGTTAGTAAAGTAGTGCTTAGTGACTCTTATTTTTTTGTGTGACAATTGACAATCGTTCCAGAAATACATTACTTCAGTGCGGAAGGCGATGAAAGCACGATAAGATCGATGGGAGACAACCTCTTACTGCCCGTGCAAGGTAAATTTTTTTGTAAAACTTGCAGAACACCTTAAAATTTTTAGCACGAGCTGCCACTGAGTTACTGTAATAATTTCCGAAATGTGAATCGGAACCAATATCAGTGGGGTCATTAACAGAAGCAGATGAACTATTTGAAGCAGCAACAGAGACAGAAGAACTTGCCAGACTTCCACTGAACCAGACTATAATTCACTATAGCAAAACCCACCAAGCAATCCACATTCGTCATTAAAATCCATGTCGTAATAGTTGTAGTTCGTTTATGTGAGTCTTATGTCGACTTATAAAATTTATGGGGAAGTTTATAGGTTATATTTATATCTAAATTTTTAAAGGCAAATTAAGTACATTGTCATTAAAGAAAATAAGTAATAAGCTAATGTATTCTGACTATATATAAGTAAATAAAACTATATAAGTTCAGTATTTTAACAATCAAACACCATCGACCCACTGTCAAATGATTCGGCAGTAACATGTAAACGATTTTTCATGATCGCCAACATCTTCTGTTAATATCCTTAATAAAACAAGTTGAAATGGCGCCAAAATCATAATTTTTTATTAACATTATTCATCGAAATAATCCTACAATTACTATTATATACATATAGTATTTTAGAGATTAAGAAAATTATAAATTTAGTAATATATAAGACTATTATTTTGGACATTATGAGACTAGCAATACAGACGTCACTGTTTTTGGTTGATGACGAAAGTGGATTGCTTCGTGCGTTTTGCTATAGGCGGAACTTACTTTATCAATCGGCCTCCTATATTATCGTAGAAACGACTATTTAATAGTCAGTATCGCTGAATATTAATAATATTAATGACACAGTTGAAATGGCGCCAAAATCATAATTTTTAATTAACATTATTCATCGAAATAATCCTGCAATTACTATTATATACATATAATATTTTAGAGATTAAGAAAATTATAAATTTAGTAATATATAAGACTATTATTTTCGTTATTATGAGACTAGCAATACAGACGTCACTGTTTTTGGTTGATGACGAAAGTGGATTGCTTCGTGCGTTTTGCTATAGGCGGAACTTACTTTATCAATCGGCCTCCTATATTATCGTAGAAAAGACTATTTAATAGTCAGTATCGCTGAATATTAATAATATTAATGACACAGTAATAAAGAAATCTGAAGAAAAACTTGAGAATTTTATAACATAAAGTATCACGTTAACATGGAATTAAATTACATAATTCAAATTAGGAACATTCACTTCCTTAAAAACTGCGCATCTTCGAATAGATTAAATGTTAAACATTTGAATATTAATAATAATGCAAGTCACATGGAAATGTGATTTTATTCTTCCGTGTAATTTTAAAGACCAGCGAAAACAAGATTAAAAAAAGTTGCGCAGCTCAATAAAAATCAAATATTTTGGTTGTAATGCCACTTGGTTCAATATATTACACACACATACACACACACACACATATATATATATATATATATATATATATATATATATATGTATATATAGTAGATTCAATTAGTTGGTGATTTAAGGTCTGGTTTTATTTTAAAATGTATATATTTAAAACAATCTTACATGTTTCGGCATATGATGCCTTTTTCAAAGAATTTAAAATATAAATGAAAGTATATTAATATACTGTCATTTATATTTTATACCTTAAATCGCCAACTAATTGAATCTACTATGACATACAAAGGTTACGAAATAATTATCTTTATATAGTGGTAACTCGATTCTTGCACATACTCGCTACTTGCACGCCTCGATTCTTGCGACACGAAAATTTTTCTCATTACGTACTCATACATACTCATACACCCATACTTGCAACATTTTTTTTTACATACGTTTCTCAGTGTAGATTTTTTGTTTGTTTGTTAGCCACTTACACAATGCATGTATGTATTTCGAGTTTTGAATTGAATAAAGTTCAGGGAAGTCCTGCCGTAGTATGAAACAAATGACAATTTGAATTTTATATCAATATAGAATTGAATTGCGCGTGATTTGGTTGCAAAATGGCAAAGATGAATTTTACAGTGCTTAGAATAGAAGAAAAAGCTGAAGTTTTAAAGAAATTAAATGCGGGGTATTCTATCAAAGCAATAGCTAATATTTTTCACGTGCATGAAACAACAATAACACGTATCAAGAAAAATGAACCATTCATAAACAAGTTTATCACACAATCTGAATACGGCTCAAGGTCTCCGAGTTTCCGAAAATAGAAAAATCCTTATTCAATTGGTTTGCAAATCAAAGAACAAAAAACTTACAAATAACAAGTGACATGTTGAAGGAGAAAGCTAAGTTACTCCATGAAAAAATATAGGAAAAGCTAGGTGGCTTCAACGCCAGCAATGGTTGGGCTGCGAACTTTAAAAAAAGACATGGATTCCGAAGGCTCAAAATATGTGTAGAAAAATTGTCGAACAAGAGTGATTCTATCAATCCGTTTTTGGATAAATTCAACAAGAAAATTGTTGATGTTGGTTTATCAAAGGAGCAGATATACAATGCTGATGAGTCTGGATTATTTTGGAAACTTTACCTGATAAAACTCTTGTGCGTTCAGCACCAGGTCATAAAATAAGCAAAGATAGGTTAACTTTTCTCGCATGTACTAATGCTGCCAGAAATAATAGAGTTAAATTAATGGTTATTGGGAAATCGGCGAATCCACGTTCATTAAAAAATTTTGCTGATTTCCTGTTGTCTACAAAGGAAACAAAAGTGCTTGGACGACATTGGCTTTGTTTGAAGAATGGTTCCATAAAACATTTGTACCAGAAGTACGTAAATTTTACGTAAAAAAAAATTTTTTCAATCTAAAATTTCTTTTAAAACATGTGAAAGAGTTTCTTCGTAGCAAAAACCTACCGCAGAAAGCACTTCTGCTCATGGATAATGCTCCATGCCACTCAAAAGATGGCCAGTTGACGAGCCATGATGGCCAAATATCGGTGATGTGTTTCCTCCAAATTGCGCCACGCTAATACAACCCATGGATCAGAATGTTATAAGGCTTACCAAACTCAGCTACAAGAAAAGCTTTTTAAGTCATATTGTCGGTCGTGGACAAACTATTGATGAGTCTCAGCGAAACATTAATCTAAAAGACGCAATATGCTTTTTAGCTAGTGCATGAAATGCTCTTAAGGAAACTTCTATTCGTTTCAAAAATTGTTCGAAAAACCATCTGAGTGGGATAATGAAGATATCATTTCTCTTTCAGAGCTACGTTTACAGCTAGTTGATGATTCATCTAATTTTCAGAATATTACAACTTTGCTTCAGGAAATAGAACCATTGCAGCAAATGACTTATTTTGAAATCGAGCAATGGACTACTGAGAACACTACAGATACTACAGCTTTAAATGAAGAATACTGTATCGATGATGACAAAGTTGTCGGTGAAGAAGTTGGTGACGTGGTGCTTAATTTGAAAAAAAATACATCGGAGGATGCTATATCAACATTTAATATTTGCTTGGAATGGGCAGAGCCAAATAATGCTTCCTTAGAGGATGTTATGACACTCCAGAGGCTTAAAGGCAGCGGAGTACTGAGTAAGAAAGTCTGCACAAAACAAACATGAATCTAACATTTTTTTAATATTACATAAAAAATGTAAATTCTTAAACTTTACAAGTGTATTGAACGAAATTATAAAAAAAAATAAATGCTGTGCTGAAAAGATCTATATAAACGCTTTTTAATTTAATTGTATGAAAAAGTTCGGTATTCCAACAACCTCAAAATTTGCACCGAGCCCGGTTTTCATTACGAGCAAGAATTGAGTTTCTACTGTATATATATACAGTATAACCTCCTTATAATGGACACTGACGGGGAATCCTAAAATGTCCAATATATGGAGGTGTCCAAAATGTGGAGGTGAAAAAAAAACGAAAAAAAATATTCATTCTCATATCAATTTAATCACACATAATAAGACGAAAGTCGAAAAAAATTTACAATACTTAATACACATACATACATACATATTTTATGCTAGATTTTACTTGAAATAATCATTAATTGTTGTTTGTCTTGCTTTTTTCATTTTATGTTTAAATATCTCAGATTCACATTCAAGAAGAGCTTGAGAAATATTGTTAGCAATGTTAAAACTGTTAGTGTTTAAGAAATAGTTCTCAAGATCTTTTAATTTTTGATGGGCTTCTGAAATATTTGATATACTAGTTACAAATTCCTCTTCAATCTCATTTTCCATATCATCACTGATATCAGTAATTTCATTGATACAATCTATAATGGAAACATCAGGATTTTCAGTAAATAACTCATTATCAATTAATGCGTATGTGCTTAATCCAAATTAGTGATGTTAAAATTGGGAAATAAAAATGCTAATGGTATATTATCTTCTATATCGCACTCTGCACTTAGATCACTGTCACTTTGATTGAATCCGCGTTTTTGAAAACAGTTTGTTACGGTCACAGGCGAGAGTTTTTTCCAAGCAGCTGATATCCATATTAATGCAGTGACTACCGTAATATTTTTTTCTACCATTTCTAGTGAATTTTCAGTATCCATTAACGCCAAAAGCCTTTTTATAAACATGCTCCGGTAAATTACCTTAAAGTTTTGAATCACACCCTGGTCCATAGGTTGACAATGCGAGGTAGTATTTGGAGGCAGAATAAACAATTTTACGTTTTCCAATGAAATCTTCGGATGAGAAGTGGCATCATCAAGAAACAAAATTACATGCCTTTTTTCTTTCTTCATTTTGTTATCAAAGTTCTTTAACCAAGCTGACATAATATCCAAAGTCATCCACGCTTTTTTGTTAGATATCCATCCTATCGGCAACTTATCCACATGAGCTCCTTTAAAACATCTAGGTTTCTTAATTTTAATGATGACTAACGGCCTTTCCTTATCACCCTCCATATTTGAACACAACAATATAGTTAGTCGTTCTTTTGCAGATTTTCCTCCGGCACATTTATCACTTCTTAACACAAATGTTTTTGTCGGAAGGGCGCGGAAAAATAAACCGGTTTCATCAGCATTAAAAATATCTTTCGGAGAGTAATCTTTGCATATTGATTGCAATCCAATCGTCAACATTTTGCATGTTTACATAGGCAGATTTACCACACACACTTTTAAATGATATTTTATGTCTTCAACCAACCATTAGACGCTTTGAATTCGGTGAGTTGTAAACTTTGTGCTACTTCCAGCGCCTTTTCTTTGAGTAGGGGTCCTGACATGGGAATATTTTTGTTTCGCACCTTACAGAACCAGTTGAACACTGCTCCGTCGATTGCTAAACCACTAGTTTTTGGAAACTTCCTTTTTTGAGCTAGGTTTCCATTTTTCTCGAAAAGTTCTTTTATTTCACTTTTGTTTTTCACTATATCACTAATTTGCGACTTTCCGACACCAAACTTTTCCGCGAGCTTTCGGACACTTAAGCTTTGCTGTTCACTAACCGCAATAATATCAATTTTATCTTGGATTGTTAACCGCTTTCTTTTACTAGAATCCATGTTGACACTATCAAAGGCTAGTTCAAACTGATTCAAAATACATATCACTCCACTTATCACCTGACGAGTAGGCCAGTGGTAAACCGTCGTACACACATACATACATAATTGCAAAATTTTATTCGGCGCCGCCCGTCTTGTCTGTCCTTAATTAAGAGATATATTTACAGATGTTTTATTGCTTCGGTGAAATAAAGGGTGTCCGCGTCCGATTTATGGTGGGTCCAATATTTGGAGTGACTATTGTTAAGAAAACCCATTATAAAATTTCGTACCACAAAAAATGTCCATTTTTTAGAGGTGTCCGATTGTCGGAGGTGTCCATAATTAGAGGTTTTACTGTATAAGGTAAACTTAATAAGTCGGCGATTAAAGGTCTGGTTTACTTCAGAGTATATATATTTAAAACAAACATGTAGGGTTGTTTTAAATATATATACTCTGAAGTAAACCAGACCTTTAATCGCCGACTTATTAAGTTTACCTTATCATACCAAGGTCACGAAGATATTATATATATATATATATATATATATATATATATATATAATGGTACACTTAGATATCATCACAAAATGTAATTGAAAATCAATTTAAATGCACATACAATGACGTAGAGTTCGAGAAATGCACAATATGGTAATTTTTGTTTAAGAATAGCATATATTTTATTTGTTAGTTTAACCTTTTTATTATTCCCATTTACTGTTGATATTTGACTATGAAAAACAAAAACATGTTTGTGATCTTTTGTAATTATTTATTTAAAATGTCGTAGCAATAATAGTATACTATGATATATGAAAAATGCATAAACATGAATACTTATTTACGAGTACCATAAGGAATGAGCCACAAAAAAGTTTTCAGAGAATTCCATGGATTAAATCAGTTATGGCTTAGATTGATTAAGTGATCTAACCTACATTTCGTATTTCGTAGTAATAGGTTACATCGTAACTTGTCAATTTGACTTCTGATTATTTACAAGTGACGCTTCGTCAATTCTCTAAGCTTAGACGTGACTTATAATATATGTCTATCTTAGTCATTCATGGCCTACCTAGGATACAAATTTTGTGGCATGAATGTCAAATATCTCTCTTTATTAATGATAATGTTGACGTTTGACGTTTTAGGTTAGTTGTTAGAATGAATTTACGATACATACCAGGGAGAATACATTAAGGGAGACATTCTTCCCATGTTATTTAAAATGTATTTTTTTCAGCTCCGCTGTACAATTATAACAACAAAACTGCCACCGGACAAAAATAAACTCCATCAATATAAGGTTGAGAATAATATAATATCGAAATTAGTATACGCTTCAAAAGAAAAACGAATTTTATAATCGTTAAGTAAATCGCATAGAAGTCAGTGGTGGAATTTTTTAACATTATTAAATTAAATTATTAAAACATTGTTTGGTATTTAACGCAACGTATTTATTTAGTCATGTAGTGTTTACTAACAAAATATATTCACAGTGTAATATATATTGAAATTTGACCTCCAAAAACGTTAAACGACACACAATATACGAATAAGAATAAAATAAATTAAGTGGTTTTGATTAAAATAATGCGGTGAAAATAAATAGGAAACCCTAATATTATACGAGTAGATTGTATTGTAGTGTATTAACACTAAACAAGGAAAAGCAATTATGATATATATTTAGAGCCGCTTTCATTGCCTTAATCAGTTACCGTATGCCATTTAGCAAATAGCTAATGCTTCCGCAAATTTCAATTTTTACTACTATGTATATTATTAATTGCAGACATTACGAAATATTCATTTCTACGTTGGAAAGATTTCTCGTCGAATGGAAAATTTTATGGGAATATTGATTTATAATTATATTTTTATTAGCAAGTTCTTTAATTATAGGAAAATTTGATCAGTGTTAAAGAATATATTTTTTTTGTTGCTGGATATAAATTTGGCACAAGTCAATAATGGAAATTTTCAGAGATTTTGTTGTTGAAATGTTCTTGAGTTGTAACCAATTAAATGAAAATACGTGTGCCAAAACGAGCTGCAGCTATATTTGATTATATCTAGAATTAAAAAACATATTTTAATTGGTAATATCCACAATATCAAATAATTACTTAAACTGGCATCGAAACTTATTAAAAAAATTTTAGTCAAAGTTAAGACAGTTTTTTATGTATCTAAGTATTTGCAACCCTTACAAAAAAGGGACGATTAATTTAATATTAATTTCTGTTTAACAATTAAAAAAAGCATTTTCAAATAATTGTTGCTATAAAATTGTTTACTTAAAAATTAACTTTCCTCGAGTTCAATTCATTTTTCGCTAATCACCAGAATAGTCCAGTTGGTTAGAACACAAGATATTAAGCCGATTCTTAACATTTGTTTTTATAAATATTTCATTAGTCTTGCTCAAAAACTTAAAGACGCCAATACAATTCTTATTTGACTTTATTTGACACCATTGAAAATATTAAAATAGCAGTGGCCATGATTGAACTGTATCCCAAAGGTTAATATAAAAATATTTTCTCCCGACTGAGAATAAAGTGTCATCTTATACATGTGACAATTGACATATATTAGACTACTTTATTCTCTAGGGAATAAAATATTCGATTTTCCCTAGGGAATAAAGTGAATACTGTAGTGAATGACTTTTGGTTCATTTATTTAAGTCAAAATTAATTTAACTGTCAGATTGACGAAGTATTTAAATATATCAATCAATTTTATTTTGTAATCGTAATAGTAACATTAGATGAGTTTACAATATTTATATATGGACAATCATCTGATATCTTAACTTGGCGGTTGCTTACAGTAGTGCTTGTGCAAAAATTATCTCCTTCACTGCCATTAATATTCATTTTTGCACAATAACTTAAACGGACTGCGTTTTTTTGGAAAAAAATAAGACACAAACAAACTCGTTTTACCTTTGTAACCAGAAACTATGCACATTTTCATGACAAACCAACTTAACTGAATGACATCAGATCAATCTATCAATCAACTGTCAAACTAATAATGAAATAAATTATTACATTTAAGGTCGGGAGAAAAGTTTTGTATGTAATTCGGGAATAAACGTCTATAATCCCTCAACAGAAAATGCCCTCGCTCGCTTCGGTCGCTCAGGCATTACTTACTGTCTCGGGATTAAAACTGTCGTTTATTCCCTTAATACATAAATAACGAGTGATCATTAAACTTTTCGCTCAAGTAAGCCATGTACACAAAAAGTATGTCCTAACTTAAGTTATTAGAGGAGATCTGTCATTATAATTTCAAACGTCATGATTGTTAAAAAATAATTTGAAATGCTGACTTTTATATTAAATATATTTATAATTTTTATACAAAGTAATAGAATATTATAAAAAATGTGTAAAGTGATGACCATTCTCTACCAAGCATAATCGCACTCTATTTCGTAGAGCATTGAAAACATTGATCAGTATTTGCGGTGAGTTATTGATGTGTTCACATTATTCAATGATTTTATGTCTTAACTTTTGTAGATTATTAATTGGTGTTTCATAAATAATATTCTTTATATATGGCCACACAAAAAAATCCATGACTGTTAAATCACACGATCGTGGTGGATATGGAATCGCTGTATTTCTACTTATTATCCTATCGCCATAAAATTGTTGCAAAAACTGAATATTTTCAAGTGTAACGTGAGATGTAGCCCCATCCTGTTGAAAATATCCGACCTGGAGTTCATCATTAGTCAATTGATTAGTAAAAACACTGAGAATGTCGTTACGATATTTCTCCGATGTTATCGTGCCCTCAAAGAATATTGAAAGAAAGAAAGAAATATTAATCGGTGACGACTCATACCTACCCATGCGCCTATTTTTTCTGGATGTAGAGGAACTTCTCTGTAGAAATGAGGATTTTCACTGGACCACATACGCATATTTTGCGAATTAACATAACCTTTCAAATAAAACCAAGCTTCATCGGTGAAAAAAGTATGACTTAAAATATTGTCTGTCATTGTTTGAATAAACCATTGGCAAAATTGTGTTCTTTTTTCATGATCCGTAGGTAATAGAGTTTGTACAGAAGTTAATTTATATGGATACATGTGCAAGTCCTTTTTTAAAATTTTTTGACATATTCCATACGAAAGCCCAACTTGTTGCGAAACTCTGCGAATAGATGTTTGAGGAGATTCGTTAATAATTTGTCTGACATTTTCAATTACGCCGCGACATCTCTTGAGAGGAGGACCGCTTCCTTTTTTCCTTAAAATACTGCCTGTTTGACGAAAAAGATTTACACAATGTATTAGCGTATCACGGAAAGTTTTATAGCTAGGAACAGTTTTTGGATATCTCTCTTCAAACTCCGCAAGGCAATTTTCTATTGAATGCTGCCAAATACCATCAATTTTTTGAGATGTCAGGAAGTAACATTCTACCATAAACGCTTTATGCATTTCATTAAAGGTCATTACTTTTTCTTTTGATGAAACTTTAAAATATATATTTGACACTGACAGATGTTTGAAATAACATCTTAATGACTAAAGCTACGACATAATTTTTATATACACGGCCAGCTGCGAGTGAAAATTTTAATGATCGCTCGTTATCTATTATTTTTTACTTGTCTATAATTGGTTGTTTATATCTGTGATACGGGATATATAACTCCATTCATTTTCGCCCTAGGGCATAATAAGCGGGCGTTATCACAACGCCCGCTATAATTAATAAAAAGTAAGAGAATATAACAATCTGAATATTAGAACTGTTTCATTGACAGTTTTGACAAAATTTTAGCTTCTCCAGTCGTCAAATTTTTAGAGTTCTCTCTCATAAAGTGGTCGTAATTTTTTGGGGAGTATCTCCCCATCAGCTTTTAATGTTCGTTCGTGTATTACTTCCGGAATTTCTTCTTCTATCACATACGTTGAAACACACTTCGAAATTTATTTTTCATGTAATAAATAAATCACTCGTCATACGTCATACGTCATACGTCATCGTACAAATACAAAGTATACTTGTGGTAGACTTCGTTTGTATTAAAACGCTTTTTGTCAATTAATAATTGATTTTAAAGTGAAAATTAAAACGTTATATGAACCTTTGGCATAACTCGATGTTTATAAATCTCGGGCAATTTACAATACCTAGGGCCGAAGGCTCTCGGTTTTGTAAACTGTTGCCCTTGAATATAAACATCCTAAGTATGCCCTTGGTACATAAATAACTATTAATGAATTAATTGACATTGCCAAACGCTATATCAAAGTCGAGGGAAAATATAATCATCAAAATACTTACAAACTGAATTTTATCTTATACGATATTAAAAGGTCAGTTATTCTTGCTTAGATAATGTATTCTTCTATTCTATTTCATAATATAAGCGTATATTTATTAAAAGAGCTTTCAAATATTTCTTAATGATTAACCTTAATTGATGTGTTATTAATTATGTAAAGCTTATTACCTAATTCCTTTTATATTGCCACAAGCAAAATTATAATTAAGAGTAGCTTCTATCTTCTATTTTCGATGTAAATAATATTATTGGTGTCTTGCTATTAAGGTTAAGGCTAGAAGATTAAAAAATTCTAATTTAACATCAATTAAATCAATTAAAAAATGTTAAATTACGTGTAGATTATTAACTTCTTTTATTTCATATTTTAATGTAAAGACTCGGCAACTAAAATAGATTGATATTGAAAATATTGCTTTCTGTACAAATTAGTTACAACTTGAGACTTTATAATAAGATATGTTGAAAATATGTCGGCTAATAAAACTTAGATTATTAGTATAGTAATCTAAGAGCAAACATCAGTATTAATAGTTATTTATGCACCAAGGGCGTTATGGGTATTATATTGATCCGAGGTTGACGTTAATTCAGCCCGAGGGCCTCTGGCCAGAGGGATGAATGTCGACCGAGGGCAATATAATTGCCATAACGCCAGTGGTTCATACATGATTTTATTTTTCAAGAAGAATTAATTTCTTAAGCGAAAAATGCAAATTACATTGGAAAAGTTCAACCGTCATGTCGTTGACAGTCGTTACGCATCATTATGCATCTAGGATGACTCCTTGAATTAACGATTTAACCTTAATTTTATTTTAAATGACAGTTGTTGACACTTTGAAGTTTTCAAGTTGTCAATTTTTAGATACTTTTAATTTTAGTAAAGAATGCTAAAGTTTTGCTTTTTTCTTTAGACTTTCTTAAAAATTCAAATTATTGGTTCTGTAAAATGTATATCCTTTCTTCTCGGGCCTTATTTATACTCACACAACATTAAAAACTGTGAATAAATTACCGGGCGATATGAACCATATCGCCCGGTTATAATGCCCACGGGTGATTTGACCGTGTTTATGGTAACCATATCCAAGGTGAAATAAACAAATAATACTCAAGTGAAAAATAAAAACATTTAAATACGAGAGTTGTCCTTTATATTTTGCATATAGAGCTGGAATAAAACAGTAGATGACTTTTAAATACTTTATTGTTTTTCGAAGCATTCTCCACGAAGATTAATGTCCTTTTGCATGCCCTCGAACTAACTCTGGAAGCAGTTATTTCACTTGTTTGTTGGTACAGTCAAAATTGCGTTTTTGAAGGAATCGACTGCGTCTTCTGACGATTGAAACTTGATCACGCGGTCCGTCCTTGATTTTGCGGAAAGGCAAAAAAATCCTTGGGACTTAGGTCAGGAGGGTCTAAAAATTCGCGTCTTGTTGCATTAAAGATTCCATTGTCTTGCGAGCTGTGTGCGAACTTGCATTGCCTTGGTTGATGTTTCGTCGTTGTGAGTTGAAGCTCGGTGATGACTTGCGGTAAGCGAATGATTGTATGCCAATCAGCAGTAACAGTTCTTTGATCTCGTTCAGAAACTGTTGCTACCTGACCTGCTTTCGAGACAAATGTCGCGAACATCTTTTTGGAGAGACTTCGAGAACGGATGACTTTTGTCGCTTTTTCTTCACCCCGGGACACCTAAATAGGCGATTGGCGCTTATTTTCTGGGTGGTATGCGTAAATCCAAGATTCATCACCACTCACGATGTATTACACGTTTTTAGAATTTCCTGCGTTGAAGCAGTATAGAGTTTTTTGACACCAATTCACCTTAACTGTTTTCTGTTCTTCAGCCAACAGATGCGGTATCCTACGGGACACTAATTATTTTATACACAATTCACAAATGAGGTCCTTGAAATCCCAAATGATGCCTCAATTTCGTGATATGTCACATGTCGATCTTCATTGATGAGCTTGTGTACAGCATCGACGTTTTCCTGAGTGACGGCCGTTTTTAGTGCGTCTACTCTTGGATCGTCGCTTCATACCAACGAGAAATTGTTGACTGATGTGGCTTCATTACCGAATATATAAACCAACTCGGTGAAACCTTCTTGTTGAGATAACGTTTTCGAAAATCATAAAAAAATTATTGCGCAAAAATTTTCACGGTTTAATTCGATTTTTCAACTAACTTCTCAATTTTGACAGATCGTTGTAGCTACAACACTACACGAATCGCACTGAAACTTTGGATTTAGGCTAACTAAAGTTCGTAGTTAATTTTTAGTACTGACATTTGATTAGTGGCGCCCTCTATGTCCCAGTATGCAAAACATAAAAGACATCCCTCGTCCTGAATATTATGTACAGTCGAAAGCAAAAAAGTAGGCAAAAATACAGATTTCTGTCATAGACTTTCTCAAAATGATTAGTGTAAGAGCAGCTTCAAAGATACTTGTCAATATTATTATCTATCAAAATCGACAACTTTAAAGTTGATATTAAACTATTATAAAGATGCGTTCCATAAATGAATATATTAAAAGCAATTGCTGATTTGAATAAAGGCTTCGAAATACGTGAAATTGCGGAAAGAAATAATATAAATGAGTGTATATCTTCATGATGTTTTTTAATTGTATATTTATTTGTATTAATCAGATACAAGATATTTTGATAATTATTTTATATTTCATGGAATAATGACTGGGCACTAATTATTATTATTATTAGTCATTAGTGCCCAGTCATTATTCCATGAGATATAAGATCTCGTGCTTTGTAAACCTGGTTTACAAAGCACGAGATCTCATATCTACTTTTTTTTTCGCTTTCGACTTGCACTAGCACCTCTTTGACATAATATAAATTTTCTGTGAAATGCGGACATTTCCAGCTTAGTTGAAACGAGCAATTTTTATTCCCTTGTGTAAAAAGGGAATTCCAAAGGATTTTAAATAATCATAGGCGCATAAATTTGTGGAGAGGCTTTGTCAAACGTGTTTGAAAAAATCGTTTATGAGCGTTTGTATAATTTTTTTTATAAAATATAATCTTATAAATAGTCATCTTTTCTTAGCTTTCTTTAGGTAAAAATAGAACAGAATCATTTGATATTCTAAATTTGACTTTCAAGCTAAATATACTAATTGCGGTGTGCTTTTTGATCTGTCGAAGACATTTGACAGTATAAATAATTCCAAATTAATATGTATACTCGAACTATACGGGGCTTGGCCACAGCTTTACAGTGACTTTAGTCTTAGTAGTCTGAAGATCGCTTCTAACACAACTTGTGCATACTCAAAGGGAACCGTTATACATTACGGGGTCCGGAGGGCAGCATTTTAGGACCAGTTTTGCTTGTGACCTATTTTAATGATATCTACAACTGTCGAAGTTTCATCAAATAAAAATAAATCCTTAACAGTAAACTATACTGATGATTAGGGCCGGACACGAGAGGCCCAAGACTGATCGCCCACGGGCGTACTATTGAAAATTTTATTTTTAAAGAGTTTTTAATTTTATTTCTAACTGGTGGTGATCTATAAAATACAAAATACATTATTATTTGTTAATTTTGTTGTTCAAGTTGAGCAAGGGAGTATTAATTTTAACTAGCATTACTTCATCAACGTTCTCTTCTGTAAAATTTGTTCTCTTTGAACGAAATACATCCTTGTAGATAGAAAACGTCCTTTCTAAATCGCAAGTGGTTATAGGAGCATACTGGAAATATTCTTTTATTTCAGCGTATTTAGCAGTAAGATTTTGAGGCATTGTCCCCATACACGATTGGCGCAAAGTTATTAAATCTAGATTTCTATTAAAAACTACGTCAAATTTTTGCCACATGCGAAGTTACTTGGAATATTTTTCAAATTATTAATAGCCACATCTAATGTGGTTAATCCATCATTTCATTTGAGATTTTGATTTTCAAAATAAGTTTTTGAAGTATTAGTTTTGGCAAATTTCCAAAGTGTTCCTGAAGAAAGTAAAACTGATTTTTTTAATTTGGAACTTGTATTAGTTCTTTGCACTCAGAAATACTTCCAGCATCGTCATTTAAACATGTAACGAAATTTTGTAAACTATAGAAATTCTCTGCATAAAAACTAGTAGCTTCCAACCATGCTCCCCATCTAGTTATTACTGGAGAGGGAGAGAGTGACAAAGATGGAAGTTTTTTCCTGTAAAGAGATACTCTCGATGATGCTTTTCTGAAAGCTTTTTTAAAAGCAGATACAAGTCTATCAACTTCCGGAAAGGTGTCTCTGACATATTCACAAATTCTGTGGAGAGCATGTGCTACACAAGTAATATGCTGGGATATGTTTCCTTTAATAGTCTTCCTGTTTTTAACATATATGCGGCACTGTCACTGACAAATAAAAGTATTTTTTCTCTGTACCTGTCGTTTGAATAAACTATTTGGTGCATATTATCGTAAATGGTTTTAGCTACTGTTTCGGCATCAATTGTATTTATAGTTTTGTTGCGTTGTTTTGTTACTTATGCGTTACATGGAATAGTTGGATGTAGTACACCAACTACAACATTTACCACACAGCGTCCTAATATATCGATTTGAAAGAGGGCTTCCTGACATTTTACTTGCGGTTTCTTGGAATTTTTTAACGATATTTTACAGACTTTGCAATAAATTTCGGAATCACTGGCAATGGACATACAATCAGTATTACCCTTAATCCAACTCGCTATTGTTTCACGATACCATTCTCGACGATGTTCCGTATCATATCTGAAAAAGAAACTTAAACAGTGTTCTAAGTCTAAATAAATGAAAATTAAAAATGTATGCGTGAGCTCACGCTTCTATCTAAGAAAGGAATTGAACTGTAATATTGGAGTAATTGCGTTACAATTCAACGATAAAAACCAGATGTGCGGTTAACCGAATAAATAGTGTTATTCAATAACTGCGTGTTGTACTTAGCAATGTTATAGACTATTTATATGGTCAGGCGTAATTTCGGCCTGATGCGTCCGGTTTCTACTGATGATACATCCTTATGATTAGTGGTAGTTGTAAGGAATTGCCCTGGAGTTTTCACTTCTTTTGCTTTGGATGATAAAAATGCACCTTTAACTATAACAATTCTTTATTGCATCCAACGCTTGATATATTTAATTTTTATTTGTATTAATGTTTGAACTGTTGTTCGTTACTGATGTGTTGTGGTTCCAACGAATCTTCGTTTCTTACTTGTTTGGACGAGACTCTGGTTCTTATTGTTTTAAAAAGAAATAATAAATAACAAACTTTTTTATAATTAATAAGCGAACCGTATCGATTATACCGTCAGATGATGACATAATTCGAGGGAATTTAAAAGTCTTGGTAGATGGTACCTACTAGCAATAATAAAGATACTTTTAAACTATGCCAATTAAGTCCTAATCTTAAACCTAAGTACAAAGTTTAGATCAAATTCTATTCTTCTTAATGAAATTTATTGATGCTCATTTAAGAAACTTGAAATTATGAATAGAGATTAAAACTGGGTATTAAATTTTTTCAATAATTAAATAATAAAGCAACGTAGAGATAGTCTAACACAAAGACTAATAAATTTATAAATAATAAAGGATGTCCTTCCTTGAATAGAGAGGAAAGGTTTACAATTTAAATAACATAATTAAAATTGGTGTACAGGTGTCCGATCATAACTGCAGTGTGCAGAAAGATGAGTTTTCTTTGATTTTGCATTCCCATACATCGCTAGATAGTTAGCAACATATTTGGGTGTATGCTATCAGTGCCCGTTCAAGGGGCGGACAACCCTGAGATTTGTTTGGGGCGTCAAATTTTGGCGCCCCAAGGGTAGCATTTTAGCTGTAAGTGTGAGAAAAATATTGATTTGTTAAAACCCAAATAATAGAAAATTTCATATATAGATTTATTTGTTCCGTAAAAATTTACAGTGCGTATTCAGAACAAGCGACGTAGATGATTAAGTTCGAGCATTTTCTTTCTTCATAACAAGGTCCGCCCGCATACTGCCGCTCCACAGTGGTTTAGGATGTAATATTCGCAATCGAAACCTCTAGCTCATTAAATAGTTGACCAAACGAAATGAAAATTTAACCACATGGGCTTCAAGTCATGTTGAATCGACTGACGAAGTCGAAACGTTTTGATGCAGCTTGTCATCTTCAATCCCTAGTGAGGTTGGAGACGGGTGTACCGTTTATTAAACGGTCGAACTATAAAAGAGGTGAAGTTTTTGCTGCACAAACATATTAAGTCATGCTTAATGTGTCTGTCAGCGCATTACACACAATTTTCTCGTCCACCATTGTTAAGCACAATTTAAAATTGATTTGCTCTACTGGAGATTCATATAGGGTAAAATTTTCAATTTCATTTTTCACGGCCGCTTCTTCTTGTGCTGAAATATCCGCAGTTTCATGCACCCATTGAAGACTTATTGGCAACAATATCTTTTGGAGGCAGGTCGTGATTTTTTTCATATAACGTCTGTGGCTTTTATCGATCAATTTGAGCGGAACCAAGGATGTAATGAACTTAATGAACTATCTCGTGCTTCAAGCGAAATACACTTTAAAATGCTTTCACAAGTGTTATTCAATAAATTTTGCAGCAGTACTTCACCTTTTTTTCGGAGATTGAAATAGGTGGTTTACATAAAAATTTCTTCCTTTCTAGAACTTTATAATGTGGCGAATACAAATCATGTCCATGCTGGTTAGCTCCACTTGTTAATGTGCTGTAATGTTTCTTAGTAAAATTTGCAAAAATAGGAAGTGCCACGGCTTCTCCTAATGAAAAACTTGACTGTTCTGTTTCTGGAGACCTCCAATGACTTAAAATTCGCTTCGATCGTAAAAGGGTTGTTGTACTCATTTCGTCGAGAAGCTGTGCTCCAGCTGGATCACTGCATTCTCTTAGCTTCATGGATGTAGCAAAAGTTAATTCGGCAATCGATGTACCTTTTCTAAACTCTTGGGTCGACGTCGCTAGTAGAAGAAGAACCAGAAATACAACGATGAACCACATCAGGAAAATTTATTTCTTGCAACCAGACGCCTAATTTTGCTAAGAAACGATTGTTGGTTCTCTGCGCACTTTTCCAATTTCGATAATAGGGAGAAAAAAAAGATTCTCTGGTGAAATTCATAAGAGTCTTTGTCGCAATTTCGTCACCATTTGTAGGAAATCAAGAACTCGATTTTTTTGCAATTCCGTGGATTCTTCATGAAACTCCATAATCTTTTCAAGCAGAACCATACATGTGATTCGCCGATTCGCCATGGCCACAATACGGCAATTCGAAAAGAGAAACCCAAAAACAAAAGAAACTAACAAAGTTTACAACTGGAAACACTGATATCAAGTCTCAGAAAAACACACTAACATTTCACAAGACAAAGCCCTGCAAAATTATTTTATTTACCCATGACTCGCAACCTTTTATAGGCTTTAGCACCTTCAGAGCAGGTAGGGGCAGGTAAATGAACTTTCATTTCCAACTATTTAAGGAACAATAATATCTTGAGCACATTCCGTCCTAAGTTGTCGCCCTTAATGATTCTTGGCCTAATTACCTAATTCATAAGAAAGCCGCATATAATTGCATTTACGGTCTGAGTAAACAAAATATAAATTTCTAGTACCTTTAATCGCACTAAATACTATTAAGATATGACTTTCATTTATAGTCATAGAACAGTTATATTTTCAAAGAATTTCTCTGAACAAAGCTAGAAATCTTAAGAATTTATAACATTAAAATCGCATTATTTAAAAGATGTGAACTTTATTATGTTTGATAGCGTGTATCTTTAATTTTCGTGGTGTATCAGTTGCAATTCCCAGATTAAAATTTGACTTAATGTTATAAGAATATCATATCACAATTTTGTTACGATTGGGAAAACTTGAAATCGTCGGTTTTGATCACGTATATAAGATCCTAAACCACTGTGCGATCGCACGGTAGGCCTACTGAACAGTTTGAAGTGGGAAGAGTTTGAGCATTTTCCCTATACTTCTGATTTAGCTCCTAGAGACTACCATGCCTTCCCTAACATGAAGAGACGGCTTGGGACAAACGGTTTGAGGGCAATGAAGAGCTGCAGAACAATGTTACAGTCTAGTTTAATTCACAGGCGGTAGAGTTTTATGAAGAGTGCATTAAAAAGCTGGTTCATCGCTATGACAAATGTCTCAATCTTAATTACAATTATGTAGAAAAATAGCTGAAAATAGTAGCATTTTTTTAAATAACCAAATGGAATTTACTTTATGAATCGCCCCCGAACATATATACACGTATACACTACATAGTAAGTTGTGCCCCTACATTTCGTGAATAAAATCTTTATCTCGGTATGTGGAAATTACCGAAACAATATTGTCAGAACAATAAAATAAAACTCAACCTTATCAAGTATCAGTTTTTTTTTAAATACAATTTGTACTAAGTATATACCGTGGCTAGAAAAAAACGAATCCTGTTTAAGTTCTTACATCTCCAGAAGGCTATGGGATAGCGATTTCAGTTTTTACTTTATAAGAGACAATGGACTGAAAATTGTTCTTGCTAAATTACAAACGTATATTTTAAAAAACAAAGAAATGCTGAATTTTTGAATATCAACTACAGAAAATCAATTACACCCTAACGATATTCTTAAATAGACTACAATTCTACCTACATTTTGTATGCTGAATTCTACTTATAAATATGTTGTATGGGGACTCCATTTTGTAAATTCACAGTTCTTAATCTATGTTTGAACTGTAAAATAGCTCGCCTGATCATATTTACAGACACTTCTGGCTACAACTCTTCTAACTGTCGGCGCAGATCTTCTAGATTTGCAAATGGTTCCCTTCTTTGAGAATACACTTTTTCTTGCAATGCGTTCCACGCTAAATAATCTTAAGGATTACAGTCTAGAGAATTAGGCGGCCACTGGTTTGCTTCAATAAAAGATGGCTTGTTTTCTAGTAAAAACTGTTGTGTCCTTACTGCTCTGTGGGATGAAACGCTGTCCTGGATAAAAAGATAATCATTATTCGGGTATAATCAACGCATTTCCGGTAGTAAATCGTCCCGAAAATGTCGTATGTAGCTATCTGCGTTTGTTCTTGTTAACTGAGGATCAGTAAAAAATAGGCGACTCTTTCCATTCCAGGATATGACGCATAACACCATGAGCTTTTTAGAGAACCGCGACTTCCTGTGGGTACAAACGTTCTGGTTGAATAGCATTCTTTTTGGTTGTTGAATAAACCCTGTTATTTTGTCTATTTTGAGGTACTTTGGACGTAAAATCCTTTTCATCTTGAAAAATTAGACGGCGTAGGTCAGCATTCGAAAACCGCCTGTACAGTCGCAGAGCTTGATCATCGACGGTCTTTTGCATTAAGTGTTAGTGATGGGGTTTGCAGCCTTTTGTATCATTTAATACCAATACGTTTTTGTGACAACTGTGACAACTAACTACAAATGTCACTCAGAACTTCATTTGTTTTAACAAAAGGTTCGTTCGATTTAAGATTCTTATTAAATTATCAACGTGTAATCGTTATATTTTAAGTTAACTGTAAGCTTCTGTTGTTCCATTATTGAAGAACATATGCCTGTGAAATTTTTCTCACATAATTCTCAGTCCTTTGTCTGCAAGGTAAAAAAATTACTTTGATATCTCTATGAGTTCGGATAATAATATAGCTATGCAAACACGATTCGTTTTTTTCTAGCCACCCAGCATAGTTTCAGTATATCTCCTCAATTAGAATACAAAATTACGTAGCATTTTCGGTTTATATAATTTTATGTAGGCCCTAATTTATGAATGAAGATAATTAACTTAAACTAAGTACATTTCAAAAAATCCGCCGTCAGAGATATTCGTAATACAAAAGATGATTGTTATTGTACTGTGATACATAATTTTGTAGGTGTACGTATATAGGCGTATAACCTTTTATTTGCATTTTAAATACCTATTTTGATATGCTAAATTTAATTATATCGCTTACAATGTAGCAACAGTATTTTATTCCAGTATCAATACGTCGAATGAAATGACATAATACTTTGGTTTTGTTTGTGTTTAGTTTTATTATACGGACAATATATTGTGAATATATAAAGTTTCAAGTACATCTAAAATCAACATCGTTCTATACTTGTTGTAAGTAAATATTTTAGAATTGTTTAAAAATATCTTTTGTTATATATCACGTTTTCTTTAGTAAATCAGTAAGTGTTATTGAAAACATTATTACATTAACTGACTGAACCTATTGAATAGAAACTTCGGAAATTGCAGACTGTGTAATTAATTGTGCATTTCTTGTGCAAGGTCTACATAAATATGATGAAACAATTAATTGTCATTCGCGAAGCGCATTAATTCTTTAAAGATTAGTTTGGCTCGGTTTTATTAAATTACGGGCTATTGCAGGTGATAGTAGTGTGTAAACTAATCAAAAGACTCCAGAATTACAGACTAACCTCTGCTTGATTCTTTTTCTTTCTGCTACAAGCAATAGTTAATTATTATGTTCATTGACTTTCACAGCTGATTTTTCTAATAACATATTCTTTTTCCGGGTTTCGCTATGTAATCGCCGTTCACACTGCCAGGCATCTTGCCAATAAAAGTGAACGAGCGGTAAAATTTTAGTTGCATTTAATATAAAAGCATGTTATTTTATAATGGAAGAAAACATAAAGCATAAAAAATTTCAAAAAAATCTAATTCTTGATAAATAATATATACACATATATATATAGTAAATTCAATTTGTTGGCGATCTAAGGTCTGGTTTTACTTCAAAATGTATATATTTAAAACAATCCTACATGTTTCGGCGAATGATGCCTTTTTCAAGGAATATAAAATATAAATGACAGTATATTAATGTCATACGTATACATTTGTAGTTGCTATGGATAAAATTATTCAAAGATACATTCCAATATAATAATATCAAATCATGCCTTAGTGTTCTAAAATAGGTAGGCAACAAAAACAGAGAAACACAAGACATGAGTTATTATTACGTATTCGCCCGTGGAGCGACTTAAGATGTTAAGCTATCGGCATTCGCCTTAAACGAGAAGGAAAACCACGAAAACCTACTCGGACAACCAGACAGGGATCAAAATACGAAACTGTCAGCATGATAAGCAAATGTACAGATATTTAAATAACATAAGATATATAATTATATAACAGCAACATATATTATGATGGTAAATTGCAGATCGTTACATAATTAAGCTATAGTATATACTGCTTAAATTTTTTATATCACTTCTGTTGTTAATTGAATTTTTTTCCTGTTTAGTACTAATCATTTCTTTAATTTCCTTTTCATTGTGTGTTGTTCTTTATCAATTATCTGTGTGTTTTAAAAATAGAAATGGTGATCGCGTTGTAGTTTGTGTGTAGATAAAGCAGTTTTGTCTGTTTTAGAGTATTTGTGGGCTTATATTCTTTTGTATAAATATTGTTTAGTTGGGCCTATGTACGAGTAGTAACTATCGCAATCGCGATAAGTGTTCGTGAAGAAAGTACAACTGATTTTTTAAATTTGGGATTTGTGTGAGCTCCTTGCACTCACCAATACTTCTAGCATCCTCCTTGAGCAGTGTTACGAAATGTTTTAGACTATCGAAATTCTCAGCATAATAACTAGTAGCTTCCAGCCATGTTCCCCATCTAGTTATTACTGGAGTGGGAGGCAGTGACAGATATGGAAATTTTTCCCTGAAGAGAGCTACTCTCAATGGTGCTTTTCTGAAAACTTTTTTAAAAGCTGATACAAGTCTGTCAACGTCCGGAAAAGTGTCTCTGATATATTCACAGATTCTGTGGAGATCATGTGCTACACAAGTAATATGCAGCATATTAGGATATGTTTTCTTCAATAGTCTGCCTGTTTTTAACATATACGCAGCACTATCACTGACAAATAAAAGTATTTTTTCTTTGTACGTGGCGTCCGAATGAAGCATTTTTTGCATATTCTCCTTAATGGTTTCAGCAACTGTTTCCGCATCAACTCTATTTATAACACTTGTTGCTATTACATATGAGTTATAGGGATTAGTTGGATGTAGTACACCAGCTACAACATTTACCACACAGCGTCCTAACATATCCACCGTTTCGTCGGCGCTTATCCATATGTATTGATTTAAAAGATGGCTTCTAATGCGTTCTACTGTTCTCGTATAGCACCTAGAAACATAATATTTGCGTAAAGTTGATTCATCAGGAACATTTCGACCAGTATATTTTTTCAGAAATAATTTTAAAGTGGGATTGCTAAGTTTATTTAATGGAATATTAGCCGCCATAAAAGTTTTACAGAGTTCAGATGTGTTTGCGATCCTAAGTGACGAATTTTTGACGATATTTTACGGATTTTGTAATAAATTTCGGAATCACTGACAATGGACATACAATCAGTATGACCGTCAATCCAACTCGCCATTGTTTTACAATGCCGTTCTCGACATTCTTCCATATCATGTCTGAAAAAGTAACTTAAACAATGCTCTAGATCTAAATAAATGAAAACTAAAAATGTGTGCGTAAGTTATTGAAACTGAACGAAATTCAATGCACACTCTTACGTCGAAATAATTGGTAGAAATAGATTCAATCAAACGATATTAAACAGGATCTATCACAAAAATTACGATGTAATTATCAGTTAAAACTATGAAAACAAGAAACTTACTCACAGCCCTTTATTTATCTTACGAAATATAAACTAATAAATAAAATACATTATAAAAACCCCGCTTCTATCTACGCTCATGAAAACACTTTAAAAAGCACTATATTCTCGGAATACAATAGCCGGCTTGTCCATTGTTAGCGCGGCGAGACCAGGTGTCCGAGTAAGTCAAACAAATACTTCATTGAATTACGCCGGGATGCACTGAGCGACGTTATACACAATTCCAATTGCCGATTGCGTTTTATGGAAATTGCGTCCGTTCTCTAGTAATAATATATAAATTATAAGTTGAAATATTTGTTTTACAGTAAAATAAAATAGCATATTCAATCGAATCGTATACATCGCGAATTACCAGCCATTTTAATTGGAAATTACAACTACAATATATAGGACATAGCCAAATTTCACAGACTTATGAGAGAAGAAATGATTGTAAATACTGATATTAGTATATCGTCGGTATTATTACTTGCTTACTGTAATACGTTAACGCTCGGAGGTTGCTAAGAATATTTAAATTATTAAATATTTAACATTCGTCAATATGTAATTATATAACCATAATTATAGCGGAGCAAAACAAAGAAATAAATCATGTTAAATTAATTGATATTGGAAAATAGAATCTGATAAATTCAACTAGTAGAATTCGATTACTAGACTTCTTAATAAACAATGTTAATGGTGTATTATTATTACGGACCGGACACGAGAGACCCATAACTCATCACTCACGGGCGTACAATTGAAAATTTGTATTTTTAAAGAGTTTTTAATTTTATTTATATAATTGGAAAACACACGAGTGGTGATCTATAAAATACGAAATACATTTTTATTTGTTCATTTTGTAGTTCAAGTTGAGTAATGGAGTATTAATATTAACTAGCAATACTTTCTCAAGGTTCTCTTCTGTAATATTTGTTCTCTTTGAATTAAATACATCCTCGTGGATAGAAAATGTCCTTTCTACATCACAACTGGTTATAGGTGTTTACTGGAAATATTCCTTTATTTCAGCAGTTAGATTTTGGGGCATTGTTCCCATACACAATCGCCGCAATGTTATTAATCTGGATTTCTATTAAAAACTGCGTCTAACTCTTGCTGAAGTCACTTGGAATATTATTAGTAGTCACATTTAATGTGGTTAATCTATTATTTAAGTTGAGATTTTGATTTTCAAAATAAGTGATTAGTTTTGGCAAATTTCCAAAGTATTCCTGAAGAAAGTACAACTGATTTTTTAAATTTGGAATTTGCATTAGTTTCTTACACTCAGTAGTACTTCAAGCATCGTCATTTAAACATGTAACGATATTTCGAAATTTTCTACATAAAAACTAGTATCTTACAACCATGTTCCCCATCTAGTTATTACTGGAGAGGGAGGCAGTGACAAATATGGAAGTTTTTTCCTGTAAAGAGCTACTCTCAATTGTGATTTTCTGAAAACTTTTTTAAAAGCGAATACAAGTCTATCTACTTTCGGAAATGTGTCTCTGATATATTAACAGATTCTGTGGAGAGCATATGCTACAAATGCTGTAAAATGCAGCATATTAGGGTATGTTTCCTTTAATAGTCTGCCTGTTGTTAACATATATATATATATATATATATATATATATATATAGCACTGTCACTGACATATAAAAATATATTTTCTTTGTACCTGTCGTCCGAATGAAGCATTTGTTGCATATTCTCGTAAATGGTTTTAGCTACTGCTTCCGCATCAACTGTATTTATAACTTTTGTTGCTATTACATATGCGTTATATGGAATAGTTGGATGTAGTACACCAGCTGCAACATTTACCACATAGCGTCCTAATATATCGACAACAAACAAATTTTAATCTAGAAATAAAACTACGATACGGACTTGTACGGACAAATTTTAATGAATTTCACTTTTTACTTTACACCGTAATGATCGTTTCGCTCCAACCTCAGCTTCATCAGACATATAACTGTCAGTCAACAAACCATTTCCCACTGTATAAGTACAGTAACTAATTTAATTGTGAATTATTTAGCAAATGAATGCGTTAAATTTCCAACAGAAGACAAAGAAAAACGCATAGTGAAGGAATTATCTTGGAATGTAACGTGCTTTCCTGGAGTACTAGGTGCGATAGACTGCACTCATATTCGAATACTAGCACGGGCACTCGAGGAACATAGTATCAATCCATTCGATGTTTTGACGCCATTAATTTTCATCCATATGAACAAAATCAACACTTCTGGCTCAAATTCATTACTTATAAAATAGAATTTTAGTTAAAAGTAATAAAGTAGATTATGTTCATATCTTAAATATTCTAAATTTTATAACATTTTTTATTCATTACCTAAAATTAGCTATATTTTTAAAATTTTAAAAAACAAAATGTATTTATTTACTCTAAAAGTTTATTTAATATAGAAGTACCATGGCAAATTTAGAATGATCAAATCTTCTTCAAATAATATTTTAAGATGAACTAATTGGCACTAATAGAAGACCGGAATAAAATTCAGCCTGCATATTGTAAAAATTAGCACAGCCTATGATTTTCATTCATTAAGAAAAAGTACTGATAAATCTTATCTTATTAATGTTTCATAACAGTGTTTTAACATTATTTTATTTAGGCTTACATTTAGATGCTGTGTAAAATTTTGACAATTTGATCTGCTTTTATTTAGTTTAAATAAATGCTTTTTTTGCTGTCTGAGTTTGACCTTGAGCAACTATATCTAATGTAAAACCTTTTGTCAGTAAGCAATACACTAAATTTTTCTGGTGTATTTTGCTAAAAAAATAACTTAAAATTTTTAATAATTTATTTCCAAACAATAGCAAACAATTCAGCATATAACTTTCAAGAAGAATATAATAAATACTTCAAAAGCTGCATTTATATTTATCAGAGATGCTTGATTTAGTTTCTCCCTTCCAAAAAAGTTTTAAGACATTCAACATAAGTGCACCATGCATATCTGTAATAAATGTAAATTCTTAATCTATAACTAATAAATAACTTAGCGACAAGAATACTTACTGAAAAATGTATTAAAGACAGTTCTTTGTGTTATGAAAAGATCAATTATTTGTTAGCTATAAAGAAAATAATTAGAAAAACAATAAAACGAAAATAAACCTAAGTAAGATGTCAAACGTCAAAATTTAATTATTCGACTATCGTAGTACAGGAGTGTCATGACGGGCGGATGATCACATGTTATCTCTGTCTATCTTATTGCTCTTACGACGAAGACAATCCTACATTTTCGTTTCAGTGTTTTACCCTTGTTTAACCATTGGGCTTTGAACGAAATGAGAATACATACATTGCAGGTGCCCATGTCCGTCATAACGCCACGCAACTAATGATGTGAGTCAAAACATCGAGTGGACAAATAATAATTACCAAAATCGCAAAGGATTTTATTCAACAAACATTCAACTTGTAGGCGTGAATATGGAAAGCCTAAGGGACGGCCAAGTAAAATATATTATTTCAGATATGCGATTGTAACTATGTGTTTTATCAATTAACTCCTCAATATTTTATTTTAAAACGGACATAAATTATCGTGTTGAGTATTAGTTATTTACAGTTTTAGAGTAAGTTAAGTATAGACAAAAACTTCCGAAAAATTATATAAAAGGAACAACCGCATTAATGAAATAATTTTCCCCGTTAACATTGTCCGTAATAATTGAATTTAAAATTACTGTAACATATTTTATGTTTCATTATCTTTGAATTTGCAAATGTGAACCAGTTGCAGCATGTAAACTGTCAAATACGTTATCACATTATTAAATTATATGGCATCGGTAAGAAGGCGACCACACTGTGACGGTCATCTTGTGAGCTGTCGAGATCGACTAAGAATTTATGAAAGGGAAATCGATGTCGATTTGGCATAGCAGCTATTTAGATTGACTCCGTTCGTTTTATGGCAAAGGCGAGAGTGGTGTATGGGGAAGATATTGCGCGGCTCTAGTATTTGATATAGTAGTCCTTTTTCATTTTTGGAAACAGGTAAAAATCATTCGGAGCGATGTTTGGGCTACAGGGTGGGTGATTCAAAATATCGAAGCCTACTTTATTCAAGACAGCCAGCGCAATACTACTCTTGGGGACGGGAGAATTGTCATACAGGAGCAGGACACTTTTCGTCAATTTTTCCTTCTTTTTTCTTTAATGAATTCTTTTAACCGCTTGGATTGGAGTGTAGTATTCTTCAGTTATGAAAACGCCTTTATCTTTGTAATCTATTAACAGAATTCATTGTGAGGCCCAACAAAACGTTGTCAAGGGTTTTCCCGCCGTACTGTGACACTCTAAACATCCTAGGTGGTGGTGTCCATTTTTTATGCCACCACATAAAGTCTTGCTAGGACTCAGGTTCATAATGATGAACCCAAGTTTCATTTCCAGTAACAATTTGACTCAATACACCAACCCTGTCTTAATTCCAGAGGTCCAAAAACGCACGGGAACATTCCACAAGATGATCATGAAGAATATTAAAAATAGTTGTATCAGATATTACTATAATCCCTGCGAGTCGTGCCCTCTTTAGCCTAGCATCTTCTATCATTAATTTTTCAACTTCTGGAATAAGTTTTGAAATGGTCACTTCAGTAGGTCGCCCCAGCCGTGGGCCATTTTCAAGTGATTCCCTACCTTGCTCAAAGAGACTGTGGCTCTTATAAACCATAGTTTTCCCCAGACAAGAATCCCCGTAAACCGAAACAGCTCAAACCATACTAAAAGAGATATCTCTTTTAGTATGGTTTGAGCAAGGAAATTTATAACGGCGTGATACTCGATTTTCTCCATACTTCACACTTTCTTCCCGAATGAGTTGCTTGGTCGACAATAGTTGAAATACTTATTTACTTACTTAATTCTATAACCTTTATACCCTTGCAGGTGTAAGGCGTCAGGACTTCAGTTTCTTTTTACATATCTTTTTCCATTCTTTTCTGTTTTGCATCCTATGTCTCACTTCACACCACTCAACATCCCATTCCCTATTCGCATTTCTAACGACATCACTCCACGTTTTTCTTGGTCTGCCTTTCGTTCTTCGCTTGTATCTTCCTGCATCAAAGATTCCTTTTACCGACTTATCTTCCCCCATTCTCAATACATGTCCCAACCATCTCAGCTGTTCACCTTATATTAAGTTTTAGTATTGGACTCGTTTTCAGATTATCTCTAACATCGATATTTTTCATTTATCCATTCTTGTTTTTCCGCCAATTTTCCCCAAAAATCTCATTTCCGTGCTTTGGATTCAATTTTTCTGTTTTTCTGCCAACGTCCATGTTTCAGAGCCAAATATTAAGATCTGGGTAGCTACTCTATTAAATATTTCAGATTATCTGTTTGGGTATTTCTTTTTACCTAGAAACCAGTTCCTGATTGAATTGAATAGTCTTCTTGTTCTTTCAGTGATTTCCTCTTCCAGTCTACCATGTTGTGTTACTTTAATTCCAAAATATTTAAACTTACTAACTTGTTCTAATATTGTGCTTCCAAGTTGTATTAGATGTTTCTTTTCTTTTCTCCTTATAATAATTCTTCTTGTCTTTCTAACATTTACTTTCATATTTCTTGCTTCCAAACTGCTATTTACTATACGTACGTTTTCATTTAGTGTCCTTTCGTTTCTGGAGATCAGCACCAAATCGTCTGCGTACATCAGTTCGGTGACCTTTATATTTCACACTTTCTTCCCGAATGAGTTGCTTGGTGGACAATAGTTCAAACACTACTAACGCAATTATCATAAAACTTTATATTTGTACTAATAATGAGTCACTGAACACATAACGATATGAAAGACCTCTTCCACTACCATTCACTTTCTCCCCCCATTCCGCTAACTTAAAAACACTCCCTGGTAGTTTGGAAAAGATTGTTTAAGATATTCTTTTTCACATTTTTGAGATAATGCTTTCTCTTTCTCCGTGCACTATGTACGAACGCAACAAATTCCTACTATTAACCTTTATTTTCATGCGCAGTACTTTATCGCTATGAATATTTCTCCATTCGCTTCCAAATCTTCATTACTTGGATTTAATAAAATTTATGTATTCATGTATTTTACTTTGCATTGGTTTATTTGCAAGTCTTTTTTTCTTTTTTTTTTCTAAAGTGTTAAATAATTGTTTCACGTGCGACTTTTCAAAGTTAATACATTAGAACACAAAAGTTTGGTTACTTTAAAACATTGATATCGTTTGTGGTGGGACAAGCTTGTTTGCTTAATATTGACCTTATTATTAACATTGAATAATAAAATACAGAAATACAAATTGCAAATTTAGAAAGGCATTTGAAGTACATGTACACAATACATATTTACATAAGAAATGTTTCTTTTTTAAATGATTTTTCGCAGAACTTGCAGATTTTTACTCAATATTGAATATTAATGGATTAGACAATTTCTATTGCCCATTTTTATGCTAAAGCATAAACACACGCACAAATATATATATCGACCTTGAAGATATTGTAGATAGGTGTTCCTTAAAATACATATACACTGTTTCAATATCCTCCCGCTATAAGTGATAGAAATAAAAGTAGGAGTTGCATGCAGACTAAAATCAGTAATAATTAGAGGGATTCATTCGAGTAAGAACCAATCGGCGTAACATCCCACGAGCGACGTACGCTCAACGTCGTCTGGCGGCGACTGACAAAATATATTCAGGGTTAGGCAAATGTATGGATCCATTCGAATATCATTAATATGCTGCTTAGATTTTAATAACATTTTCCACATTTAAATTAATGCAAATAGGGAATTCGAAGAGCATATTTATTTTCAAATCAGACTTCCGATTTAACCAAAAATGATGTTAACGTTTTTATTTTAAATGAAATACCTTGTATGTTTTCACAAATTTCGATAGAGATCTGCTTTTGGAGTTCAGAAATAATGAGGTTTGGCACCCTTTCGTTCAATAACGACAAATATTTAATTAAATCTAATAATGCAAATTTTGTTGAAAACAAGAAAAGTGAACACATAAAATATAAACAAAATCAATACCAGTTAAGAAAGTTTCCGAAATGATGACCGTTCACTTCTTCACAATATGCAAGTGTGTGAACATATTCTTGAATGACTTTTGGCCAAAGACTCCTCACGAATTAATTGAACTTCCTCAATTATTTTCTCCTGTAACCAGTTCAGATTATGCGGTCGTCCAATATAAACCACAGATTTTAAATAATTCCAAAGAAAAAAATCTAGGGGATTTAAATCTAGAGACTGCGCGGATCATTCAATGAGTCGTCTACGACCAATCCACCGATTTGGGAATATTTCTAACATTAAGAGCGTAGTGAGGGGTGCTCCATTTTGTTGGAATCAAACACTTACAGGTAATTTCCCATTTCCCTCAATATTAGGAATAACCTGATCACGTAAAAGATGTAAATATCTCTGTCCAATTAATAGACCATGAACGAAAAAAGGAACGAATAATACGGTTCCTGAAAATACCAACCTAAACGTTTAATTTTTGCATCCAATGAGGGTTATCTATTGACCAATGTCGACAATTATGGCGATTAACAGTACCATTCAAACAGCAAATTGTATGGAAAATATTGGTAATTTTTGCAAATCTCCACCACCCTATCGCAAAACTAAATTCTATGATAATAATCCCCGTCCAATACTTCGTGCAGTAAATGTGGTTCATACTGTTGATATTTTCGTGCTTCAATATTTGGGCTATTGATCGACAGCTTATATCATAATTTAGTGAGGGGTTGTAGTAGAAGTTCGTGGTAATTCTTCTAATGCTATAGCAATATCTTGAGCAATAAGTTCATTAGTTGCAACTTTTGGTCGTCCGCTTTTCAGTAAATTTCTGATCAAGTTATACCTTCTCAATTACACTTTAATATATAATTTTGAATTAACTTCAGTTTGATTTTATAATTTTCGCTGTTTATTTTGAAATTTTATTTATTTACTTTAAAATGATAAATTTCATTTATTTTGACTGCCCGTGATGTCAAATAAAAAATGAGGTTTATGCGTATCCCGTGCAAAGCAGAGAACAGCTTCTAACCAGAGTAAGAGACGGTTTTCGAAACTTGAACGCTAAGCAAGTAAGAAAAGCAACTACAACAGAATTAAGAAGAAGAATCATGCTTTGTTTAGATCGGAACTGAGATCATTTTGGACATTTTTGAATATCATTGTTAACGCATTATTTGTCTTTAATATGTTGGTTTTATTTACTTTTTTGCTTTGTTTATGTATAGTTATTTTTGTTATCTCATATGATATAAAATCTATTCTCAGTTTTGTAATTTATTTTCTTTTCTAACCTTTTCTGAAAAAGTTTGATGAATCTAATTCCAAAACTATTTAGATTTTTTTTTCATAGATTACTACTAATACTGCTCAATTTACGTCATCATTAATAACTCTAAATCTATGAGAGATAGGCATAGGGAAACCTATACCTGTACGATGCAAAATGTTTATCTACGCTCATTTACAGGCTCTTCCATTTAAAAACCAACTATTTTTCTTTAATTAAAGATTACTTAAATATGTAATCACTAAATTTCGAAGAAGTAAGACATTTATTAAATGTCTAGAAATTACATTATCATTTATTAAATGTTTAAACATTACTCAAAATCTTATACCTTTCGCTGTCTCTAGTAGAAATATGACGTAGTTCAGTTCGCTTTAAACATGTGTTTTTTAAAGAGTGCATTGAATTTATTATTTGCTACACCTAGTATATCTAGATATGAGCGGCGCTGATTACATACAATATTGTCTAATATATCTGTATATAATGGAAAGTAATAGACCACATTTTTATCCTAAATTATTTATTTACGCAATCTTCTACATGTTTGATAACTAGAGCAAACGCTTTCTATAAAGGAGAATTGAATGCATATGACCTATAACAATATTTCGAATCCTTACGTTATAGAAAATAATATATAGTCTATATGTATCTAACTATTTATTCCTTTTACTTTATAGGATTGTTGGTTATATTATTGCATTTGTTTGGATTATTTCCTTAATATATAATACTCGTACTTTAAACCATATTCAGTCAGTGCAATGACTTAGCAAAAATTGTTTTTTATTTCATTAACGTTTTGTTTTTGATGCTTTTTTTTTGTTATTGACATACTATTATGTAATAGCGCCATTACAAGGTAGAATTAGTTGTGCTTTAAATATTTTCCAACTGATTACAATCCAGTTCCGGCGATCGATTACTAGAAAGTGTTCAATAGTCTAATCTATTTCCTTAACTTATTATTCTTTTGCAATTAGATTATGTTCTAATTTGAGAAACTGGAAGAACGTATCATTGCTGCATAATATTCAAACAAATACGAATATTAAATATATTTATTCAGCAGCAAGGACATCAGATTATTACCATAACATTGCTAAATATCGCTTCTTTCGATGTGTGGATTTTTT
Source organism: Melolontha melolontha (assembly GCA_935421215.2). Classification (NCBI taxonomy): domain Eukaryota; kingdom Metazoa; phylum Arthropoda; class Insecta; order Coleoptera; family Scarabaeidae; genus Melolontha; species Melolontha melolontha. The sequence goes on along the minus strand of OW285237.1, from coordinate 156,141,200 downwards.
GCTGTTAAGCTAGTTTAACGTTGCCCAGGATTTACCACGAGGAGGTAATCTACAGTGGCACCCATTAATAGAATTAAAACAGTTGAAAAAGGAGAAAAAAAATAGAATAACATTGTCACATTGACATTTAATTATAAAATAAAAGCTTTTCACCAAAAGCCCGGCGAAAACCATAAAAAAATACAGCTTAGAATTTTAGGACAAAGAAACTTTTTTCTTAGAAGTTTAAAACCCTGTATCTCGAAAAGGGAATATTTCCGGACTCATGTTTATATTAACTTTCATTTAAATAACCTGAAGAATCGGCCCTTTCAATATTGACATTCAATTATGAAACATATTAATAATACGTATTAGCATAAGTACACCTTGTTTTCTAGTTTGTTCATCTTTCAAGAAATCTATATAGGAAAATTGTTCCGCTTCATAAAAATAACCATCGAAGGCAATGTAGTAAAGTAAAGCTATTTTTTTCTATACTGACAAAACGGAATAAACATGTAATATTGCAAAGCAATTGAAAATTACTTTCATCGGATTAAAGTCAATAGACTTGAATTACCATATAGAGGAGAAGTATCAACAAATAAAAAAGTATATGTCTATTTATACCTGACTTGACAGAAATTTACTCGGAAGTTCACTAGTCAGCGAAAAGTTTTACCACATAACACGTTGATATTTTCCTAGATCGCGCATACCGGACATGCGAACATTCTTTTAATTGATATATGCGTATAAATGGTACTTTAACTACACAATAAGCAGAAATGCTAATTAATTTACGTTAACGCTGAATATTTCCTATTAATTTATATTTGTTCCACGTGGCCGACAATGTAGCCTTGCGACATTAGTTGTGTGTGTAAAAGTGGGAATTTGTGTTGGTTTGGCAAGAATACTTCTGATTCGGCTTCGACTACAATTAGCGGAAAGAAGAAAGAATAAGGGACGCGCAAGCATAGAGCTTTAAAACGCGGACAATGGACCACCGTAGAGGGTGGTCCTAAGAAGAAGCTTACGGACTACAGTAGAGTCTGGTCTATATGAAAATTCAACTAGATATGTTGATCTGTGTATGAAAGATCACTGCATAAGAGATATGCGCATCTGTTCCAAACGGTATAAATTTAAAAGTGTGCGAGCTAGTCAGATATTGCTTAGTTATTAAGAGTGCTAAGGATTAAAAAAAAAATAAGAACCGACAAGTGAAGTTTACATACTTTTCCAAAGATTAAAAATGTATATAAAGAGAAGAAGAAATTCCGTACGCCTCAGCAGTTACAAGGAGACAGTTGTTTTGAAGGCTGAATCTTGGAGAATATTCGCTCAATCACATAAGCGAATATATATATATTTATATATCGTCTGGGAACGTGGTATGTGAACGACACCGCTGCGACACTGGTGCGTGGTAAGTTAACGACATATTTCCGCCTTTAACCACGTTTCCGCTTTCCGTTTCCGTATATGGTAGATTTAGTTAGTCGGCGATTTAAGGTCTATTTTACTTTAATATGTATATATTTAAAATAATCTTACATGTTTCGGCAATTACTGCCTTTTTCAAATAATTTTAAGCTATAATTATTAACAGAATAATATGAAACATACTTGAGTGGGCAAAAACCTCACCAATTTTGTAAAATACAAAGGTATTTTTAATAATATAGAATATTATTAAAAATCTGGTAGGAAGTTCACAGTACAAGTTCATTTTTAATATTTTTGTGAACGTATCCTTCTCCAGTAACGCAAAATCGTATTTAATCTTTCTACAGATTCGTCAGTATGCCCCTGCTGAACAAGGATACATTCACAAAAAAATAGGTTGTTTACTAATATGCAGCGCTGAATGTCTCGGTCTTTCGGTCTCTCGGTCTCGGTCTAAGCTCGGTCTTTAATAATTTCTGCAAGATAACGAAGTTGCTCTTTTTTGTGAATGTATCCTCGTATCATCAAGCGCGCATGCGCATTATTCTAGAATTGTACGGCAGTATTTGGATAAAGCTTTTTCTGGTCGATGGATAGAGCACAGAGATTCCATTGAATGGCTACCTCGTAGTCCTGATCTAACGCCTCTAGATTTTTTCTTGTGGTGTTATCTTAAAAGTAAGGCGTATAGAAGTAGACCTGCAAATTTAAATGTGTTCGAGGAACGCATTACTACAAATGCCGAACAAAGTTTTACAAAATTGTTTGGGCGAATTTGAAGACCATTAAGACCATAGGATATTGTCAGTTAGTAGAAGGGCAAAATTTTGAACATTCACTCTAGTGAGCAAATCTTTTTTTTGTTAAAATAAGTAAATTATTAAAATCCCGAGTTTAAAGGACTCGTTTTTGGAAATAGCTATTTACCAATTCATTTATGGCTTATGATGTTTCTAATGAAAACTGATTACCATGAAGTAATGTTTTTGATCTCAATAGCAATGTGGTGGTTTACTGTATCCAGAGTTTAACAAGGTATTCGAAAACGTAAAAATATACAATATGTTCCATTTATAACTAATAACAAATTTAATGTCTATATCCGGTATAACCGGAAGTGGCACAGCACATTTAATATTATTTTTAGACTACTTGAATGTCTCTACAAAGGTATACTTAATCTTTTTTTAAAAAAATTAACCGTTGCAGAGATACTTAGGGGGTTCCATACTATTTACTAACACTGTATGTAGAATAGTTGATGTTTACTGCACTGCTATTTTTCATGATTTATAAAGAGACTAGGTTATGTAAATTAAATATAATGCTTTGTGAATCAGCATAAGATAAAATTTATAATTAGCGACCGGACACGAGGGGCCAAAATTACGATGGACCATATAAATAGTCTATAACCTCGCTAAGTGCAACACGCAGTTATTGAATAGCACTATTCATTCGGCTAACAGCACATCTCTTTATTGTCGTTGATTTGTGACGTATTGACTTCAATATTATACTTAAATTCCTTTCTTCCTGGGCGTAGATAGAAGCGGAAGGAGTTTTTATAATTTGTTTTATTTATTAGTTTACATTTCGTAAGATAAATAAAGTACGGACAGTAGTTTATTTTTTTCATTGTTTTAACTGTTAATTACATACAGCGTGTTCCCTGAGGTAACCGACAAACTTACACAATGCGTTTCAGAGGTGATTCTGAACAAAAAAGTTCATATGCAGTTTAGCTTAATTTTTTTTTGTTCTTTAAATTTCAACAAAAGACGAAAACTGTTTCAGTAATGTATTTAATCATGAAATTACATAACAGTAATGTATTTAATCATGAAATTACATAACAAACTAATAAGCAAATATTATAACCTCTTCTTTCTAAACATGTTGCTAGTCTTTGGGCCATATTCTGTTTCCAGTTAGTATCTGTAAGTTCATTTCGTAAGGTATTTAAACCTGCAACTATTCTTTCGATCAATTCCTCTCAAGTGTTTCGCTTACCGTTATACCTAAACACGATTTTTGAGACAACTCCAAAAGAAAAAGTTCAAGAGCGAAAGGTCAGGAGAACGCGCAGACCATAACACAAGGCGGTTTAAATATTGCTTTAAAATTCAAGATTTAGTTATAAAAATGTTATATAAAATATTTATAAAAGTTCTTGTAATCATAGATACTTTGATACTTGTAACGTACAGTCGTGGCCAGATAAATGTAGTATAACCTCAAATTTCAAATATGTCAAAAAAAATTGAAATTTTTTTGTTGTAAGACGAGCTTCAGCTTAAGTAATGACTGGTAACATGTTTAGAAAGCAGATGCGAACATTCTGAGCAATTGCTATAATATTAGTTTATTAGTTTGTTATGGAATTTCATGATTAAATACATTACTGAAAGAGTTTTTTTCTTTTGTTCAAATCTAAAGATCAAAAAAAATTAAGCTAAAGTGTATATAAACTTTTTTGTTTACAATCGCATCTAGAACACATTGTGTAAGTTTGCCGGCTTCCTCACTCAGGAAACAGCCTGTATATATACGTAAGTGAATAAAATAAAATTAAAAAACCCTTACCACAATAGAATTTAATGATTCTAAATACGTTTTTCTACAGCCACGTTGTCATCTTCAGTAGAAAAAACAGTGTAACACTTGAACGCACAAAAACACTCACAGAAGGATTGTTCTGAACGTCTTCTAGTTTAACACTAAAATCTTCAATCTTAAATGCTACAAAAATTACCTACATTTTGGTAAACCCCACCTATTCACGTAAGAGCATTAACCCATTATTTCTAAATTCTATAGAAAAACCGTTTAGAAATATTATAAAAGCCGTAATTTAACATACATTAAGAATCCAATTATGAAACTAATCCTCAAATTATGTTGAAATATAAATTTGGAAATTAATTAATATACGTAAGTGTCTAGTGAATTTCGTTAAGTTTCAATAACTTGCGCATACATTTCTAATTTTCGTTTATTTAGATCTAGAATATTGTTCAAGTTACTTTCTCAGATATGATATTGAACAACGTCGAGAATAGCATCGTGACTTCCAAGTGACTTCGGATGTGCCCTTAGGCAAAAGTTAGACGCAGTTTTTAATAGAAATCCAGATTTAATAACATTGCGGCAATTTGTGTATGGGGATAATGCCTCAAAATCTGACTACTAAATACGCTTAAATAAAAGAATATTCCCAGTATGCACCTATAACCAGTTGCGATGTAGAAAGGACGTTTTTTATCTACGAGAATGTATTTCGTTCAATGAGAACAAATTTTACAGAAGCGAACTTTGACAAAATATTGCTAGTAAATATAAATACATATTCCTACACTCAATTTGAACTAAAAAATTAACAAATAAAAATGTATTTCGTATTTTATAGATCACCACCCATTTGTTTTCCAATGATATAAATAAAATTAAAAACTCTTTTAAAATACAAATTCTCGATAGTACGCCCGTGAGCGATGAGTCATGGGCCTCTCGTGTCCGGTCCCTATTTATTATTAAGTATATATTCATTATGAATTGTTTATTATTGTCACGTTATTGGTATTGCCTGTTGTGTAATAAATATTATTATTATTTAATTATTTATTTCATAATTATGAGTATTACCCTCTACAATCATTTAAAATATATTAAATTTAGAAAAAAATATTATTACAATATGTAAATGCAAATACTGCTAACAGGTTATGAATATTTTAGTTGAGAGCAGCACCAAAATATGTGTTTCTAAATTTCTATATTTGTTTGTTTATGAAGCAACGAAATTGAATAATGAAGATAAGTAATTAGGGTAATTTCCATTCAGTATAATGATTCGATCCACTGCAACTGTGTCGAGGTAAACCGAAGTAAAAAAGAACGTTTACTTTTACGAAGAGGAAAAAAATAAGTATCAAGGACTTTTTAATGTTCATTGTACGAGCAAATACTTTTGGTTTCACATCTAGTTCGTGATGAGTTTGAAAATTTTTTATCAACATTAATAGATCAACATTAGCGCTATTCTACTCATTCCTTTTAGAAGTGTTTTTGAGTTATTGCCCACTAAGTATCCTTAATATAAATGTTAAATGCTTCGCGAATGTAATGAAAGTAAGTACGGCTAGATATACAATTAATATATAAACTATTTATTAATTTATGCACAATCAATACAGAGCAAAGTAATTATTACGTTTCAGGAAACTAGAATTTTCTGTTTATCGTTATTTTATCTTTGTAAAGTAGTTGACGAACATTTACATTGTTTATGTGTTAGATTATGTGTATAAATTTGTACCAAATATGTATATGAATAATTTATTTAATGGGTCTGGTAGCAATGATTTGGGTAAGTTAGTATTCACAATGTAATATATGTGTAGACTATATTTAAAAAGAGATAAGAGCATCTGGGTGAGACGACAATAATGAAACGAACGACAGAAAGACATTATATAATAACGTTTAGTTGCGTCAGATACATAACTCTCATTTCCTCTTTGGTTTTTGAATCGATTCTAAATGTTTGCCTTAGAATAAGATTATAAAATTACATGTGGTGAAAGTTAAATAATTGCTTTCAATATTGAGAATTTATAGCGGCTCTGTTTAATATTTTTTACTAACGAGTACGGGATTTTTGGGATATAAAAGAAAACTCACTAAAATACTTTTACATTAAAGTAATATTGGATACACGTTTCATTCAAACTAAATACGCTCCAGGTGGAACTTGTGACCTTACTATGCAGTGAATAAGATCGCTTGATTCCTTGTGTCATCCCAGTCAATTTTCTACTAGTATCTAGTCGTTTATTTTCGTGATCAATTTTTCTCTAGGGAATTCTATTATTGTATTAGATCTGAGCCATGTGATATAATGAAATTAGTCGTCCATCAACATTCGATATATTTGTTCTTCCTTAATTTTTTCGAGGTCTAGGATTTTTTGGTTACTTTTCTTCCAATGATTCAAACCACTATCTTAGATTTTGAAATAGAGGAACAATATTTCAGCCATGCATATTGTTATCTTGCCTCATTCCTCTTCTATAAGTTTTTAACTTAGTTTTAATAACTATCTTTTTATTCTTGAAATATTATTAGAATTTCTAATTAGCACGATTTTCTGCTTGAATGCCCTTCTTAATTTCAGTATTTAGGACCACTTCTAAGTATCTTAAATTGTTGCTGTCTTGATGATTCTCATAGGCCCACATGTTGTTGCGGCTCAAAGACCGAAATGATGGGGCTTTGGAAGCCTATAATTTATAAGGGAGACGTCGGCTTTTGGAACCTAATTGTTGCGGTGACTCCGGTTTGTGAAGGTTCAATGTTATGGTTGTATCCGGTTCTTAGAATCACGATGTTGGTTCACTGTACTGAAGTTGGAAGGCTGTATACACATTAGTTTTTAAATCTTCGATCCGATGACTGTTTGTTACGTCCTCATCTAATATATTTATATTGAATCTACAACGACTTATTATACAACATAAAACTGCTGTTGAGTCTGGAGTCTCTTGTTAAAATACGATTGTTATGTTCATGTTTAACGTAAGACTGTGTTGCTTGTTATGATGTTACGAATGAGACTGTTGTCTTAAGCCTGGGTGGCTTATACTATGGTTGAGTTAATACTGCGTTTGAGTTCATGCTGATCTATTATGTACTGTTTCACAAGTAGGTAAAAATATACCACTACTCCTATGCGATACATATTAAAATACGGGGAATTTTTCTGTGTTATTTTGTGGAATTATACCGACTGGCAACAATACCCAAGGTTTACGATAATATCTTAACAATTTAATCTTAACTAATAAATAAAAGATTCCATTCCACATTAATTTGATCATCACATGATTGTTTCCTGGTCGTTACCATGCACTTGGTCTATCACTAGCTTATTTTTAATTTTCTAGCGCATGGATCCTCTATCATTGTTGTTTCCCCTGGGTAAGGTATTCTGAATTTAACTAATCATATAAATTCATTACTTAGATAAATGTGAGTGAAGCGATTATGATCTCTAAGCTAGATAGACCAGAAAATGATATAGCATTGCATAGACTAAAATAATTGCTACCAATTAATCTTAAAAGTGTTTTAAAAGTTTCATTACATAGAATAAATTGAATTATGAAAAGAAAAAAGCTATATCAGATCACCACTGATCAAATGAAGAAAAAAAAAGAAAGAATTTGGAGTGAAGACTTGGCATCTAAACCACAAGAAGCGTTTTCTACCCAAAATAGCCAAAATAATGCTGTCGTATAACTCTGTAGAAATTATAAGGATGAAACAAGCCGAAATATTGTAGTCGTATATCTCTGAAGAAATGTCCAGGGTAAAATAAGAAGAGAAAGCGACTATGAGAGTAATTAAGAAGGAAGTACCCAAGACAGAGTCTTGTCGTTGCTGCACTGAAACAGTTTTAAGAGTAAACGAAACGTCAGCCTGGAAAGAAGCAAAGCCAAGGACGCAATTCCAGCCCGAAATATTTAAAGTAAATAGATTTGTTACAAACGAGGGTGGCTCAATAATTCCTTAGAAAAAGATAGTACAAAATTTTTTTTTTCTAAAGCTTTTTTAAACTGACCAAAAATTTTTTCAAGTTTTGGAATAAAAAAGTCACTGGGCCGAATCTGGTGAATATAGTGGATGTTGTAATAATTTGAAATTTAATTCGTTGAATTTTCGCCATCGAAAGTTCACAAATGTGTACCCGTGCATTCTCTTGGTGGAAGAAAACTTTTTACTTTGCCAAATGAGGACGTCTCTCTTTGATTTCTTCGCTCAACCGGTGCAGTAGTGTTGCACAATACTCTCCATTTATCGTTTGTCCATGTTCCAAGTAGATGTAGATAATTCCGGGTGCATCCCAAAAGAATTTGGCCATGATTTTGGTGGCCGATTTCACCGTCTTTGCCTTTTTCGGAGGCGTATCGCCTTTAAAAATCTAGTGTTTGGATTGTTGCCTTGCTTCTAGAGAATAGTAGTGTATCCATATTTCGTCCACATTTATCTAGCGATGTAGAAACTCGTCAAGATTGCGACGGAAAAGTACCAAACTAGCCTCCGATTCGACAACATGATTGTGTTTATTTTCCGCTCAGAGCAAACGCGGTACGCATCTTGCCGAGAATTTTTTCAAACACATTATTTCGTGTAAAATTTAAAGCACTGCACCTTGTGGCCCGTGATCTGAACTATTTCGCGCACTTAGATTCGCCGATCACTCAAAACTGAACGTGGATTTTGTCAAACATTTCGTAGGAAGTCATTTCCACTGGACGTCCCGAATTATGTTCATCTTTTGTGGATGTACGTCTGCGTTTAATCTCATTTACCCAATTGTAAACAACAGTCGCAAACACATGAGCAGATGTGCCATGAACTTCATCCAACTCGGCTTTGATATCTTTCGGTGTTAAACCTCTTAAATAAGAGTGTTTAATCACCGCACGAAACTTATGTTTTTCCATTTATCTAATTGAACTTGATGATGAATGATGATGACGATGAATTTAGCTGAAACTTTGACAGTAGTCAATGACAAATGACGTTTACTAAATGCAAAACTTTGTCATATTGTTAGCACCACCTCTTGGACTTTCTAACGAGTTATTTATAGAGCTTTGCAGATTTATGTTGTTTCTTAAGAAAAACAATCTCTTATGCTTCTAAGCGTTAACCCTTAACCACCGTAGTCCAATTGTGGTCGCATTGTCACCGTAGCGGCGTCACACAGACGTCGCTGGTTTTTGGTTTTTATTAATAAAATGTGATAATAATTTTCTCGTTATATCTCTTAGATATGTTACTAGAAGGTATATAATATTAAAAAAGTCAACACATAATAAATTTAAAGAAATTTATTTAAAAAAAGTATTTTCTTTGCAGAAGTGTAATTTTGAACATTCTTTACATACGCTTTAACTTAATAATTTTACAGGATTTAAACAACACTATAATATAAAATAATATCGGTGTTTGGAAACTAAAAGAATACCTCTTTATAATAAAAAAACAAAATTTAAAGAAAAATGAAAATATGATAAAAATTACAAGGCCTGATTTATTGGAAATTTTTCTTACAGTCTATACACATTTTAGATGAACATTCTAAACATATTGGTTTACGACAAGCAAAACACATATAGCTTGTCCGTCTTCTCAGTTTAGAGGGACAGGTGAGGCAATTTTTACGTTTTTCTAATTTTTCGACATTGTTTGAAACAAGTGGTTCACCGGGGATTCCCAGAATTCGATTTATTCTTAATCGTAAATCTCGTTTTAGTTGTAAGTTTTGAGCCCTTCTAGCTAACTGTTGTTGGATCAACTGCTCGGCAAGTACCTTTATAAAGTCTGCTTTTTCAAGTTTTTCATTATCTTTGTATGCTTGATGAAGCACATGAGCATTAACACCACTTATATCTAACAATCTGAAAAATATTGCCTTGGGCCAACGTTGAGTACGGCGACTAGTAGTGTGTTTAGCACACTTTTCATCTAATGCATCGACCCCCGATTTAGTGAAATTATAAAAGGAAATAATTTCCGGCTTTTTAGTTTCAGGATCGTATGCTTCGGTGTGGTGCATCGATGACACTAAAACAACTGCCTTGTACTTCTTTGGCACGTAGGATACGAGAGTTATATTTTGAGTAAAACCAAATAAAGAAGTTTCACATTTTCTAACTCTGTTAGGTGAAAATTGCTTGGGGATTTCCCTTTTATTCTTCTTCATGGTACCTACATACGTTAGCCCTGCTTTCTTGAGTACTTCCACCAATTATATCGACGTGAACCAATTATCCGCTGTCTTAGTTAGTCTCACAACAGCTTGAGTGGGTTTACTGAACTTTTTTTCGTCTTCATTTAAACCAATACCATCGGAATTTTTCCCACTGTACACGTACGCATTATACAAATAATGATTTCTAGCATCTGTCATACACATTATCTTTAGCCCGTACTTACAAGGCTTGTTTGGCATGTACATTTTATATTTACATCGTCCTCGGAAGGCAACTAGCATTTCATCCACGGTCATATTTGCACCTGGGGAATACATAGCCTGGGAATTAGCAATTAACGCATTGAAAAGTTCGGAAATGGGAGTCATTGGGTCTTCCTCTCGTCTCTGAGATTTCTGTCATCAGGATTGTCAAATCGTAAACAGCTAAGTAAAAATGCGAATCTGTTTTTACTTAGAACACAACGAAAGATTTCACGTCCCGTACCATCAATAGTAAAAATACGTTCAATCTTCTCATGGTTAGAATTAAAAACTGCTGAATAATATAACAATCCTATGAAAGCTCTTAATTCCTCCATATCCAAATCCCCCAGTTCTGATCTCTTGGGATTTTTGTACTTGAGCTTTTGTTTTGTATTTTGACATTAGTCCAGTTCAAAACCACACGCAGCATTTCTTCCGAAAACAGTAAACTCCATACCGCAGCAACTTCTGCTCTAGCACCCAATTTAGCAGAAGGACGCAGGCCCGGTAATTGGACAATTATATTGTGGTTTTGTGTTCTACTGCGCTTGACAAAGTTTGTTGACACCTACTTGAAGCGATTTTTTCCATAATACACCTTTTTTGTAATGTTATTATTATCTTCACCATCACTACTTAGACTTTCATCGTTATCGTTTATTACAGCCTCTTCTTCACTCACTGCTTCAAGTTCCGAATCGAAATCATGATCACTTACTTCGTGGTGATCTACAGAAACATCATCATTGTCACTTTCACCGCCATCAATTTCATCAATCTACTGTAGAATCACATTTTCAAAGTCAGGATCGCCATAGCGAACTGTTTTTGTAGATCCAGAAGCACAATCCATTACAATAAAGCACTTTCAACTAAACCGCGCAAAAATTGTAAAACTTACGAAAACGCCGTAGCGGCGTCTGAGAGATCCAGGACAAACTTTAATTATTTATATTAGGGAAACAAATGCGTCTATTGCCACAAAATGCTAGAAACATACTGATACACGTTCAACTTGAAGGTACATAGACGCTAAGTATAGTTAGTCAAAGAGGGGGTAAGTTATTAACCAATGAAGAACCTGATGCGTCTCAGAGACGCCGCTACGGTGGTTAAGGGTTAAATTTCTTTATTTAACTGCTGCAGTAGTATTATCTTTGCGGTTGGATGATTAATGTATAAAAAATATATATCAATATGCTATAGGACCGGGCTGTAGAGCCATGGTCCAAACGAATTACTTTCATATTTTTTCTTCACAAGTACACTTATTGAATTCTCGTCGTTTAGTGTGACACTGTGACCGGGAAGGTGTATTATAGAAGACCTTTTGATAATTTTCACTAGACGGTTTTCACGAATATTATCTCCAAATTTATGGAACAAACAAGTGTATTCCGATCTGTAAAATCAATCTGTAAAATGCTGTTACAATTAAAATATTATGACCATAGTCTTTCCCATTGATTGAACAACTTTTGCCTTTTTCGACGAGATTCATCTGGCTGTACTCTAAAATCAGGTTTAAAAACATGAATGTTTAAAAATGAGCGTGCATATTCAACACGACGATGGACTTCCACTAACCTTCTTCATCTCAAATACAGTACTGATAATTGACTTTCAAATGGCGATCTTCTAATACCAATTCTTCAATAAACGAAATATTTTGCGGCGTTCCTACTTCAATTGGTCGGCCGTGATGCTCATAATCTTCAAGAGATTCTTGCTCAAAACTAGAAACATTTGACCCACATTCTTACAGTATTTTATTGACCACGCGTCATTAAAATACTATTCAATTTTTGTTAACTCTACAAATTGTTTTTTGACGTACCGCTCACGGGGCGTAATTTCCGTATAAGCTGGTTTTTTATTTTGGTTGCTGGCAGTTATATTGAAATTAGGTCCATCTTCTGGATAATTTATTTATTTAACAAAAACACTTAAACCTAATTTATTAAGGTAATCTTACAAATTTAATGCTTAATGTAAACTTAAAACTTTAAATTATTTACCGTTACATAAGGTATATCTCTTGTTGTTAATATGATACTGTTTTGTTTGCTACTGTTAAGACTGTATGTCTTGTACTGCTGTTGAGTTGATACTATTGAGTCTGTTTTTGCTGGTATGAGACTCTGATTGATATTGTTTTACGAGTAGGTAAAAACATACAACCACCCCTAATTATTACATAATTAAAATGGCGTAATGTTGTACATTGTATTGTTTGACGGGGATTTTTCGTGTTATTAATTCGTTTGTAGAAATGGCACCTACGGGCAATAGTATATCCAAGGTTTGCGATAGGGTCATATAGATCATACTTATAAATAATAAAATAAATATAATTACTAATTAAGTATTTATAGGTGTCATGATCCTAAATATTTAGTTCTGGTTAATTCCTTTGTATAGTAATGGAACCCTATTATCACATTTAGTTAACAATGGGTGGTGAGACTAAATAGCGTCTCTTGAAACCCTAGGCAATAAATTATAAAGTAGTTAATAAATTTGCAAATATACCTAAAAGTATTGAATGTGCTAATAAAACTATGTTATACAATGATTTAAGCTTGAAAATGCACGTTGAATATTTATAAAATTGGAAATGTTATAGTTTAATTATTTTATGCTAAATTTACTCATATATATATATATATATATATATATATATATATATATATATTTGACCTGCTTATTGATAATGAATACAGATAGTCTCTCCGTTCCCATTTTATCATTTGTCTTTACAGGTTGTTGCTTTTCTTTGCTTCTTCTGCTATCTTGTTCCATTCTGCTCTTTTAGTAAATTTACTTATATCTAACATATATAAAGATATCAAATTTCTTTTACGGCGAAACATTAACTGTGCCATTTTTATGCACTAGTGATGTTACCCGACTTACTATTTATAGCGTAACTATAACAAAACACATTGTAACCACGTTTGAACATGTATAATTCTGGCGCTTACCTCTAATTAAAATTACTATAACACTATTCAGAACAATGACGATAGCAATATAAATTAAGCAAATAAATCAACGAAACATTTCACTCATAATTGAAATGTCCCGGAGATTTGTAATACCAATGAGTTGAGCACATTTTTTTAGGAATAAATTGGAATCTGTACAGGAACGTCAGCATTAATAAAGCCTTATTCCAGTGACTAAAAGTCAAGTTTACAACCAATGCTATAATTTTACTAATTTTAGGAATAAATTGTTCATTGTGTTGTTTTACGTATGAGCGTTTTTCACACGCATTTGATATGATTAAAATTGTGACTCTGTAAAATCATAGTTATCTGTTAATTACTTATTATTACTTCTTATTAATGCCTTGAAGGTCAAATTTGTAATTATATCTGACTTGAATAATCAATATTTTCTTTAATTTTAGAAAAATAATATTAACCACTATTACGTGTTAGATAAAAATAAATTATCAGAAGGAGCTGCCTTGAAAGTGAACGTACGAGAAATAAAAAAAGTAATATAATTTAGCAAATTAAGTCAGGCTGGTTTTGTAAATGCATAGTAATTATCAACTTTACGCAATGCATGTGTGTATATACTCGTAATTAATTATAGGTAGTGATCAACTAGTTTTCGTGAAGCTTCTGCGGTGTATGCGTTCCTGAACATCACATCGACTTAAAAATGTCAGCGGTGAGACTGCCGAAAGCTCGCCGAAACAGCAATCTTTCTGAGGATTAAATAACGTATACATGCTAAAATACCCCAAAAAACCTACTGATTTTAGCTGTGAAAATCTATGTTACAATATATACACCTTTAGTTTTGTATAGCGACAAACAAAAAATGTAATGAAAGATACATATCAGTAATGCTTTCGTACACAAACTCGCAGTCCAATGTGCACGTAGTAACGAGAAAATGATTTTTTTATTCGACTCCGGCCCTATCGCAGTTGATATATGGGCGGCAATACGGGAATCCACCGCTACAAACAACGCTTAAATTTACATGCAGTATGGACATAGTCTTCCCTGTAACTAAGTGTGTTTGTAATGGCATTCTAGACAAATATCGAATAAACTAAGATGATTTTAACGATTGTGAAGCAGAACAAAATAGTTTTGCGGCAAAAAAAATGTACGCAGAACATTTCTCGAATCGGCGTTTTCCTTCGACTAGAACAATTGTAGTCCAGTCATTATGTACATTTGAATTGGAACGAGATCCCATCAAGCCCAATTTTTCATTCTAATTCACGGCCTATTTTCGGACAGAATGACTGGACTATTCTGAGAGCCGTGTATCGTCTTCGGGATACAGAATTAAGTCCACGTTTCGAAGGTCGTGCCCTTTAAAGATCAAGCAGAGTGCAACAAGCAGAAGAGGATATTTTAAATATCGTGAAGTACGTGAAGTAAATGTGTCTCAAACTGCGATCCATCAAATTTTGAAAACTAATTTACTTCATAATTTACTTTATCATATCCAACGCGTGCAAATGTTAACAGAATTAGATTTTCCCCGTCGAATTACCTTTTGTGAGTGGTTTAAACACGGAAAAGTTAATCAGCTAGATCTTACATGGTCCTGACATTAAAAGATGCCGCAGATCTGGGAAATAGCATTTTTATTGCAACTCAATGCATTCACGAGGCCATGCCAAATTTTACCCGCGTGCATAATAACTTTCGTCGCCGAACTGATGCTTGCATTAGAGCTTATAGTGGGAGTTCGAACACTTTCCGAAAATCATTTTGTGCTGTTTTGCCTACATCGGTATTTGTCAGTACCACTACAAATTTAAAAAAATGTAAATAATTGCATACAAATTACTAAAAACCAGCTATTTTGAGATAACACACATACAAAATTAACGATTTCTGTTTTATTATAAACATAATAATTTTATTTTAGAAGAAATTTAATATTCAAGTTGCAAAGTAATATTGATATGTACAAAAAACATATTACAATAAAAAGACCATATACGAGGGTGGGTCAATAAATCTCTGAAAATTGAGATAAGGAACACTCTATTCTGCAAGAAAAAGTTTTACTTTTCAACATAATCTCCTTTCAGCTCGATGCACTTGATCCAACGTTACTGCAATTCTTTGATGTTCTCCAAATAATACGATTCCTCGAGGCCCTCAAAATAGGCGTTTGTTCCATCGATAACCTCTTCATTCTACCCAAATCTCTTACCGCTGGGCCATTTTTTCATATTTTGGAAATGGCCGCAGGAGGCTTAATCTGGAGAATATGTCGGGTAAGGGAGCAATTTGTAACCTAATTTAGGCAATTGTGCCATTGCGACTGCCGACTTGTGCGCCGGTGCATTGTCCTAGTGGAAGAGATTTTTTCCTCGCCAAATGTGGTTGTTTTTGCTTCAAATCGGCATCGAATCGATTCAAAAGCTCGGCATAATAATCCTGTGGGTAATCATCCTTTTCAAGGTAATAGATGTAAATCACACCGCGCGTATTTAAAAAAACTGTCGACACGACCTTGTGGGCCGACAGACACCTTGGCTTTCTTTGGCTTCGATTCATCACGTCCACTATCTCGACTGTTTCTTTCTCTGGTGCGTTGAATCCATGTTTCGTCCACGGTTACCAAACGGCGCAAAAACTCGTTCGAATTGCAATTGAACATTGGCAGACACTCCTTTGAAGTTGTCAAACGAATGCGGTTGTCGTCAATTGTTAGTAAACGCGGCACCCATCTTGCTGATAACTTTTACATAAACAAATATGTATGCAAAATTGAATAACTGATCTATGTGATATCCCTATCGCCTCTTCAAATTCGCGCACCTTCACTTGCCGATTGTTTAATATCACATCATGGATTTTATCGACCATTTCTAGTGTGGTGACCTAACTTGGGCGACCAGAACGTTCGCAGTCACTTATCGCACAGAAATTGAATAATTCAGTGGTGGATGGTTCCAATCGATGGTGAAGAGTCCCCCTAATACATTTCAAGCTTTTTTATTGGTTTACGTCATGTTTTTTATCGCGCAAACAATAGTGCTTAATGAGCACACGAACTTGACTTTTTTCAATTTTTACGAAAATGCTCGTAGAAAATTGTTGTGACAGCTCAAATGGCTGTCACAACAAAACTATTTTACAGATCAGTCTGACAATTAGGGTACGTTCTTTAGAAAGATGCTTCTTGACAAGCAGAATGATGGAGTAGAAGTGGCAGCACCGTCTGTGCTAATTTTCAGGTACTTCTTGACACACTTTCGTATGTGGCTGACTATATTTCGGTAAAACAACATGAATAGTGAACTTGTTGTTAGATGTTATATACTTTTTCGCAAACTTTTTTCATGTACTTCCTTTCGTGCGCAGTGTGACCACAACGAGTTTATTTTATAATAACAGGGGTCTTCCTCTACTTTTTATTATTTTACTCATCTCTCACACATCTTTTCTTTTGAGCAATATATTGAAAATTGTAACTGTCGGCTATTGTATATTTGCCACTTGAGTGCAATAATAATTTATTATTTAGTATTAGATTAACCACCAATGTTCTTTTAACAATTGTGTTAATTTAGTAGAGTAGTAATAAATACCACAAACAAATTTTGTATAAACAAGAATGATAATTCGGATGGTGTGTGTAGTGACTGGATCTTATTGAATTCCTATAATTTCATTATCATTAAGAGTAGGTCGTAGAAAAGTTTAAATCGTATGCCGTTACCTTTCAGCAGGTGCAGTAACAGCATTTCCCTCATGGTCTTAAAATAAATTGGGATATTGCACAACACCAGACATTACATCCGCTGCATTTGCTCCCTCATTAGTAATTCTTGGGTTTTCACTTTCCTATATTCGACAAGTCTGCTTATTAACAAAGCCGTTAAAGTATAAAGAACTGAATCTCTCGTTATTAAATAATTGATAAAGTCTTCATATTCTCGGGTTAATTTTTGAAGCTGGACGGCATAATTGAAATGTTGCTCCACCAATTTTTGAACAAATTAAATTTTGTATGGAAATAATCTTAAATATTGCTGCAATATTCGTTGCAGTGATCTTAACTAAAGAGAATGTCTTCGATTTGATGTTCTCTTCAATACTCTCTTGTGTTCGTTGAATATTCTCTTCAGTTTCGGCAATAGAATAAAACAGTATATCAAGTTAACAAGAAAGTACACTTAACATTTTCTTATTTATCAATCTATTTTATTCTTCATTGCAGATACGATTATGCCTGACGAAGGTGTAAAAGCGGAGTTAGACTTAGGGGAACCACCCCAGGAATATCTGGATTGGGCAATGAAAGAATTAGGTGAACATCCCGATACAAAAATACAAAAATTAGAAGAACTTAGAGATATGATATTTGGTAAGTATAACGTGCGTAGAACATTCAGATCAAAGTTCTATCGACATTTTTGTAAATTTCTTCGGGCATTCCTTTTATCTTCATTCGTCTTTTCAAAGTTACAATAGCTATACTTATGTTTAAATGTAGCGGTTGTTAATATGGTTAACTAGCCTTTTGCACTGCCTAACATCACATACTTGTTTTCATTTAATTATTTAGAACATTTGATAAAAATCATCGAAAATTGTAATTACGATCATTTCAAGTAATAATACCAAAAATCGATGACGAAGTAATAACAATAGTGTTTTAGTCAAAGACATAGAATAAACTAATTTCATATCAACACACGATGAAAGAGAGTTATTGTAAACTACAAGGACATATCCATGAAGATAACTATAATCGTTTCTAAGGAGGAAGAGGTTACTAAATGTTTTCGTAAAATTCTCCAAAGGGTATTTAGAGCAACTATAATTTATATAGATTAGATCTAGATCACTTTTTACTAAAAAAACAAAATTTTAATAAGGTTGGTCGCTTATTGGAATTTCAGTAGTATTTAATAAAATTCACAAAAACATTTTAATATCCAAAGTTATATTAATAAGATACTACATGTTGTGCTCACACAATGTGGCTTTGTTAAGTCTAACGATAGTAATTGATAGTAAATTTACAAATTTCCATATCACAGATAAAATTAGTGGCTGAAGTGTTCGTTAACGTTGAACAAATTTAATAATATGTCGTTGCTTTTGAATTTATTAACTACTAAAGCTTCTAAGATTTTTGAAGTTGGCGTCGAAATCGTGTTTAGATTCTAACATATATTTAGCTTAATATGAATCTGGTTTTATTATTATGAAAGAACTTAATGTATTCTATGACTTTTGTGTACTGCTTGATCTACATGGAAGTTTTGGCAATTCCCACAGTTCAATTCGTAGACTCCGAATTCATCACTCTTTTTCTGTTCTTCCATTATTATTTTTAATAATCTTAATCTAATAATCTTCATACTGAATTTAAGACATATATTTGTTGTATATTTTCTGTTCATTATTATATGTAGGGAAAGTGAGATTTGTAAACTGTTTTAATTGTTTCATTCTCAGCATCATGTCTACTATCGTAGAGTTAAAATTGTTATTAACCGTTCTTTAATCAAATTTAATTCTATTTCGAATTTTCCTATTGGAATATAACGTGCCTTTAAAAACTTTCCGCATTATAGTTGGCTGTTTTTTAAGTAATTGAGTAATCAAAGATTAGTGCACACGTGAAGCTTTAAAAAACCCCATACATAAATTCAAATTATAGACACTTATATTTTTTAAATTATTTTATTATAATGTTAGAGTTACAACATACAATATTTATTATTAAATGTTACTATGGAACTGGCCAAAAATTAGAAAATAGAGATTGGGTTTATTCCACTAATCAGTGCTTACAGGATTTCCAGCAACAGTATCCCAATCTGCCAGTTACTTACGCACAACAGCAAAAACATATTCAAGTTTGTGTTATTAAATATTGTGAAAAAGGAGAAGTAACTAGCATACTGGCAGTGGAGCACCTAGAAAGCTAACAGCAAGTTGCGCAGAGGATATTCGACCTCGAATAGACAACTCTTGTAAAAAAATCAATGGTAAAACTATCACAACAAGTTCATTTGTAAGTAAGAATATATCATACTATTTACAAAAAAAAGTTGTTTCCATATAAAATTCAACAGTTTCTAAACTCAAACAGGTAGATTTACGAGAACACAGTATTGTCTATGGCTTTTGAATAACACAGATAATAATAACATTCTCGACAAATGATTTTTTTCGGATGAGGCTTGGGTCCATCTTTCAGGATATTTAAACAAGCAAAATATGAGACTTTGGTCTGCATGAATTTGTGGAAACTACGCTACATCCACAAATAATAGACGTCTGGTTAGCAGTTTCAAGTAGATGAATTATTGGGCCTGTATGTGTTAATCATCCATAACTGCAGAAAGATATCGAAATAAATTATTAAATGAACCTTATGATGACGAACTTACGGAAGGATATTTCTAGCAAGATAATGCACCAGCGCACAAATTTCGAGAAACAATAGATTTTTTGCAAGAATGTTTCGGTACAAGAATTATTAATTTTCGAGATTTGACAATTTTAGACTATTTTATTTTTCCATATTTAAAGAATACCTAATAAATGGCTTTGAAAGTATGAAGCATAGACTTAATGGTCAATAATGGTCAACATTTCCAACATCTGGTTTAGTACTATTTTCTTTTAATTTTGACTGTTATAAATATGTTTTTAAAAAAAACTAAATTACTAATTATTACACATACCTATGTCATAAACGTATAATTTTGATAGTTTGGTTATGACATATGGCATAACCAAACTATCAAAATTATACGTTTATGTCAGTTACGTGTACTGTCACCAACCATTAACAAAAACCATGGCTGTTTTTAATGAAGAAAGTTTTTGAAGCCACGGTACATACATTGCACCGCCTTATCCGAAATATTAAGTATTGTCAGAATATGTTCATGTTAATTTTTTCATGAAGTAGGTATTCGTTTCATTCTTTGCATGGAGATTTATAGATTATGTCAGCTATTTCAATTCTGTCATTTGTATAAATTTAAAATCCGTTTGATAATAAGATTTATTTACTTATTAGCATTCCAGACTTTACTTTATTGGATAATAAAAAATGTGAAATAAACCTTTTGAACTTGGTTTATGAAACAGGCAAAACGTCTTTTCACTTTGTTCTTTTATTTTATTTATTTTGTATGAGAAGCCGGAAAAACAATGAAAAATAGATATCATTGTAAAAATCACTTTCATGGCAAAAAGAAGCTCATAAAAATCATTTATACACTAATACCTAAATGGTTTATCCAGTCCAGTACGCAGGAGTTATCTTGATCAGCTGGTCGATTCCACCAGGGAAACTTCTTCTGGGGCAATCGTTTACAATGTGCGCCATAGTTTGCCATATTTCTGCAGTTGCAGGGATAGTATCTGCTAGTTTCCATTTATTCAGTAATAAGCTGCACCTTCTGTGGCCTGTGCGGAACCTATTTAATTAAGACCATTGAACACAAAATCATTGTGTCCAATCCCAATATATCAATTTTATTTTATTTCAAACTGTAACATACATAAGTATATATTTTTGCCACATCTGGTTTTTGCATCCCTTATCGCTTCACAAGTCTTTCTTCGGAGTTATGTATGATCGTTCGGCCTTTGTATAATACTGACATTTGAACCATTACACGGTAAACTTTGGTTTTTTTATATTCTTATTAAATGTTGAGCACTTTTCGCAATAGTTTTGTTTGATTCAAATGTAAATACAACCAAAATATGATTGCAAATTTGTATTTTCTTTCTATGAATTTAATTGCTAATGTAAGTACATTTTTATATTTTATTTTACTTTGTATGGCTAATCTCTAAAGAATTTAATAGGTCTGATGAAGAAAGGAATAAAGTTTCAAAACGTTACATAGCAACAAATCGTTTTATTTGATTAAACATTGATCCAAATTCTGTTTTTATTGACAGCAAAATTATATATATATATATATATATATATATATATATATATATATATATATCAATTGATAAATTATTGGAGTTTAGCGGCTTTTAAATGAACGGCTAAAAAATTATCTAAATATATGAATATATAAAAAAAAATTAAATCGTTGAAATCGGGATTCTTCTCCGCGTGTGAAACATATTCTGACAAGGACTTTTGTTTCGACGTTTCAGTGAGATCACACTCGTCATCTTTCATCTTCTGGGGCTGTTTTTGCACTGGTCGGAGCTAGCAATCGATTGTCGCTTTTCACCACTTAAAACGCTTTTACTGCACCAACAGAAAACTGTTTTTTGTATTCTCGTTCGGCACTTTCTTTAATACTTTTACTTTTAATAATAATTGTATGTGCCAGCCTAATTCTTTTTTCTAAATCTTTTGACGATAGTTTAGATATATTTCAAATACTATGAGAACAATATAGTGGAGAGTAGGCATGCATAAAACGCAAGTAATATTAAATTTATGCTTCACATCAAGTTTTTCTAACACATATGTATAGCAAACGCCAATTAAGTTGGAGCAGGATTAAAAGTAGTGGGGAGATTTGTATTTGGTTTTACATCAAATGTCTGATAATTCTAACCTCTGGGCGTGTATCACTTTATGATCCCTAGCAAAGACATTATGTTCCGTCAAATGTCAATGACAAATGTATTCTGACAATAACTTGAGTAGTGGGAGTGGACGTTTTTAAAAACAGCTTCTGCGCACCCCCTCCCCGCGCCAACGTAATTGGCGCTTGCTATACGTAAGTATATTCTGAAGATTTATACATTACGAAGTTATTTCAATTATTTTGAATAATTAAGCTTTCTCAAAGAATAATTTATAATATAATACTTCCTATGCAATCCATTTATGTACGTATGTATGTATATAAAATTCTAAAAAGTCTGGCAACTCGTAATTTTATTCTATTTATATAAGCGTAATTTTTTTTGTATTATTGTGTTTCTACAATTTTAAAAACTCAGCTAAATTTATGCAAATAGATTTTAAAAATATCCTTTCTACTGTCTGATAAAGATTGCTTAAATGATTTATTTCATTCATTAATACTAAGAGTGTCGATTTATGGCTTTGTAAATAATTTTGATTTGATAAATTGTTAAAATATTTTGGATTTTGTTTTTGAAAATAAAACATCTCGGTTTTTACGTATGAATATATGACGCGTGACAAGGAAGAAAACAAAGCGGTCGACGAGGTAGTGGTCAGGGAATGGCTTATCGAGCCAGGTGTTTGGGCATCGAATCTGAGAATTACTGTGCCAGGAAATTTTCGTGGTTCTTCTTCTCGCTTAAGGTGTATGCGGACAGCCAAATATCTAAAGTCGCTTCACGGACGCGGGCATAATAATTTACAATACAACACAAATTTACAGATAAGCATTTGAGTTAAGATATTCGTCAAGGAATTAACAACAATTTTTTAGGAAAAATTGTTAGCATCTAATTAAAATAGTTTTACAATATTTATATTTCTGACTGAACCCTGTAGGTTATTATACAGGCAAAGTATGGATCCATTCGAATATCTTTGGTACGCCTACATAGATTTTAATAAAATTTTACACATTTAAGTTAATGAAAATAGAGACTGCGAAGAGCATATTTATTTTGAAATCAGACTTCCGGTTTAGAAAGAAATTATGTTAATTTTTTGATTTTAAAGGAAACGCCCTGTATGTTTTTACGAATTTTAATACAGCTTTGCTATGGGAGTTCAGCTTTTTTTCAACAACGTCAGAGATATTTAACAAGAACAAGAAAAATAGACACAAAAAATATAAACAAAATCAATATCAGTGAAGAAAGTTTTCAAAATGATGACCGTTCACTTTTGACAATATGCAAGTCTGTGAACAAATTCATGAAATATATTTGCCAAAGCCTTCTCACGAATTAATTGTACTACTTCAATTATTCTCTGCCGTGATTCGTCCAGATTATTCGGTCGTCTAGTGTAAACCATGGATTTTAAATTATCCCCAAAGGAAGAAATGTAGAGGACTTAAATCTGGGGACCGCGCGGGCCAATGAATGAATCCTCACAGATTTGGGAACGTTTCATTCAAAAAACTTCTAACATTAATGGCATAGTAAGGGGGTGCTCCATTGTTGGAACAAAACACTTATAGGTAGTTCTCCAACTTCATCAATATTAGGAAAAACCTGATCACGCAAAAGATCTAAATCTCTCTATCTCTTACTAATATTTGGACATCTATAAAGTTAATTATAACAGTTTAAGTCAAGTCGTACTAAATTTTAATTCGATGGCTTACTAAACAAAAACATGATTTCAGAATATAAGCTTTAATTAAATATCTTTGTCGTTGTTGAACAAAAGGGTGCCAAACCTTATTATTGCTGAACTCCTAGAGCTGAGCTCTATAGAAATTCGTAAAAATATGAAGGGTATTTCATTTAGAATAAAAAGTTAACATCGTTTCCGGCTATATCGGAAGTCTGATTCAGATATAATTATATTCATCAAATATTAGATTTGAATTTAATTAATTGTGGAGCCATATCAAAGATATTCGAAAACATTTGCCTAACCCTGTATACTCTGATGCGTATATAAGATGTATGAGATTTCTAGTACAAGGCAAACGACCGATTAATATCAAAATTCTGACAAATTTATAAGGATAACCTTTAACATATAACCCACATTCGTATAGAAATAAGATAATGAATACAAATCACTCCCTACAATGATCTCTAGGAGAGGTTTAAGGAGAGCGTAATGCAGATTTTACCATTTAATATTATAGAAACCTGATTAAGACATTTGATAGACCTAATCTTGAAATAATAAAACTGTGATAAAAAGTAAACGTGTCTTAATTGTGAAAACAAAGATTCTTGACAGCATATGCTAAACAACATAGTACTACACAATTCGCTAATGTGATTGTCCATTACTTTAAGAAATCAGTGCTACATTTTGCTTTAAAATTCAATCATTTTCTTATTATCTGTATCACATCAAAATATTATGAAAATATAGCAATTTTATGTTAATTTCGAAATTTATGTCATTTAGTATATTATTGTCCTAATAAATTTAGCTATTTATTTACTGCTATTTATTTGTGTTTCAATATTTCAAAATAGCTGCAGTAAGGAATATCAGAAATGATTAAGGTGCAAAATTATTGAATGCAAATTAGTATCAGCTCTCAAAGCATAAAACAAGGGAGAATTTTGTGATATACTCCTAATTATGTATTTGTTAATAGTTACCTTGTATAATGGCTATTAATCTTATACTCATTTGAACACTCTTTCCCTTTTAACATGTGTATATATATATATATATGCTGTACATCGATGTACGTATTTATATTGACTGTGTAACCTACTGATCCAATAAAACTTAGAAAGTACATTTACAATGCTAAGTACAACATGCATGGGCTAATTATTAATAATTAACTTGTTAGTTCAGAATGAGTTATTGACAAAATTTGCATATCGCATTGCAAATTTTTAATTAAAGTAAATTAATATATAAAGTGATTCATATAAGTCACGCATTAAAAATTATCAAATTAAAAAGATCGTTATAAGGTTACCTATTCAAATGAAAATGGAAATAAACTTATAGTTAAATCTTCACTTTATTAATATATATATATATATAATCGTAATACAACAATTATTTCGCCAAAACAGTGAGTTCGTCAGGTACATATTAGAGTAATTTACAACGGTATACATAAATGCAAAAAAATGTTAATATTCTTTTATGCGGGATGTTATAGGAGTATTTGAGTAAATGGGCGGATGTAATTTCGGCCGGAAAAAGGCTAGGTACTAAAAGCCGGTAGGTAAATTCGATCGGAGGTTTTAGAATGCTTCCTCATCTCATAGGTATTTTCGGCCGCAAATATCAGGTAAAATATAGTATATTATACTATAAGGGAGAGAAATGCGTTATTTTGGCAGAGGTGCAATTTGAAGCCCGAGGGCGAAGCCCGAGGGCTACAATGCACCGAAGACAAAATAGCATCTCTCCAGAATGGTATATACTATTTTTTCCACGGTCTCATTAACTTAAAAACACATATTTTGTTATTATTAAGTAAGTAGCACCAGAATTATTGTATTCGGATTTGAGCATTTATTTAGTAGTCGTTGAGTTATTGTCATAACTACAAAATAAATAAACAAAAAGAATTGTCAAATTAAGGTGCTAGTTTGGTTTAGTTTAAAGTTTGTTTAGTGCACAAACTGTAAATGTAAGCGAAAGTAATATTCCTTCTAATATTAATTTTGAAAATTGTATAAATGTAACATTTAATTTAAATGTCAATAAATAATTTCAATGTTATCTTTTTTTTGCATGAATCACAAACGTTCTCCATAATGTAAACTCCCTTGGGAGCATTATACTCCCTTGGGAATAATCGACTACTTCTGTTTTAATTTTGATGTCATAGAAACTGATTTCTACTCCCGACCGTGGAAAAAAATATTTATAAACAAAATACGACAGTTGATAGTATTGGTAAGATATACTAAATACACATAATCATTAAATAATACATATATTAACTACATAATTATTAGACAAACACTATAGATATTATATAAAAAAGTAAAGTTAAAATTAAAACAAAACTAAATTATATCAACCTATTTCTATAACTTAGATCTATAACTTAGGTATAGCGAGCGCCAATTAAGTTGACGCGAGGAGGGGGTGCGCAGAAGCCGTTTTTAAAAACGTCCACCCCCACTGCTCAAGTAATTGTCAGAGTACATTTGTCATTGGCGTTTGATGGAACATAATGTCTTTGCTAGGGGATCATAAAGTGATACACGCTCAGAGGTTAGAATTATCTGACATTTGATGTAAAGCCAAATACAAATCTCCCCACTACTTTTAATCCTGCGCGAATTTACCCCTCCTCGCGCCAACTTAATTGGCGTTCACTATACATACACTTAATAAAGTAAAAATTTTTAAAAAACGTTTTTATGTGACACACATTTAACGAAACTAATTCTAGAAATATTGCCAGATCGACGCATATTTACCATGTTTTCAATAAATTTTAGTTTGTTTTACACTTGTTTGTCTTTTATTTATGCTGTAATATGTAAATTTTTCATTTTTAAATAGTCATCGATCTGACATTCTTTTAATTTTTCTATAAAAATAAATATGGAAGGGTGACATGAATAAAAACTAGAATTAAATTTCGAATGGAATGATTCGCACGCGTTTGTGGTTCTTTTAATTGATGGGTTTTCATATGCCTATATATTTGGTGGAAAATGAGATTCTGGTGCTATATAGTTTTCTAATAAATAGTCTGCGGCCGAAATTACATCTGTCATAAATGGGACCCTTGCTTTATGCAGGTAGACGACTGGATTACTGGCCGAAATTACGCCCGCCGGAGTAAATATATGTGACCTAATTGCTCAGCCCCTACTGTTATACTATTGGGAAAGGGTATAAATTTAATGGACTAAGACCAGGTCTTTCCAAGTTACTAATAAGATTCCTAATAACTAGAGCAGACCAATTTCCGTGCGCACCATGTGCGCCGATGTGAGGATGATTGTATTGGATCAGAACTAATAAAAAGCATTCAGTATGTGTTTGGTACTTGCTTAGATTGCATGTAAGTGTAAGTATACGTAATAAAATGTCGTCGACGCATAAATCGAGAAAACGACCGTTGTCAGACGAAGTGAATAAGTTTACTATGGATTTCCCGGACTTAATATATGATTTTATTTATTTTTATTTTTATTTATTATTATTTTATTTATAGGTACATACAACGCTGCTATAATATGTACTATTCTTATTTTTCGTGTGTTTATGCATATTACTTTAATAGCAGAAAACCAAATGTATATGCAATTATTTCTGATAGAATAAATGTCTCTACTTCTATACTTATATCTGTAACAAGCTCATGTTGCGTCCCTATTCTATCGCATATTCTAATATATTACGGACTACGCTCCCATACCGGCGCTCATGGCGCGCATGGAAATTGGTCTGCTCTACTAATAACTATTCGACAAATAAATATATTAGGTACTTTTATTCGAAAGAATATAAATTTTCGTCTTTTCAATCGCAACAATTCGGTGAATAGCTTTCGACAAACAAGTCGCATAGGGCGCAAGTAATTTTCGGAAGGGTGAGTAACAGAGATAGATATGTACTTACGATGACGTGTCAGAAAGAGACGAGAATACACTTGATTTTAGTCATGTTTATGTTTAGCATATGTCAATATTCATAGTAATACCAATCCTTGAATGTTGTTGTTAGTGATTGTTAGCACGTTATAGGTTAACTCGTTAAGTTCTGAATTGCTGAAAAAAAACAAGTCAATCAACGGGAAACGTACAGACGCGCGTTTCGTTCTGGTTGGAACTTTTCAATGCACGGCTTATGAACGCATCACATAAGTCGACATTTACATGTAAGAATGAGGTTTAATATTCATTAATTCTCACTTGCAGTAAGTTCCAATAGTTAAGTTCTGAAAAATATTCGCCATGGCTTTAACAATCGAAAACAAAACGCGAAATAATCAAAGAAAACATCAATTTGCAAAGGACGTTCATGATGGCGGATTAAAAGACGAAGCAACAATAATTTATCTTGAGAAAAGAAATCTTATTATTAGAAATAGATACAATGTAAAAAGAAAAAATTTGTAATTATAAACTTAAATACTACAAAGTAATTTAATTCAGAATTTTTCTTTTCTTTTCCAATTGATCTAGAACTACTTCTTTGAAAAGTCGAAACCATTCCAGAAATTAATAACTTGTCCATTTATATAAATTGTCATCACGAAAGCGATACAGTATACGTTCAGGATTTGCTGAATCAACTTAATTAACTAATTCATTGTCAATGATATCTTCTACTTTCTCAAAAATATCCATTAATACATAAAAATAATTTAAAGTAGACTACAATATGTATAACAAAACTTGTTTACAAAAATTTAAATCTCACATAACCTAACACA
The DNA here is from genome assembly GCA_935421215.2 of Melolontha melolontha. Classification (NCBI taxonomy): domain Eukaryota; kingdom Metazoa; phylum Arthropoda; class Insecta; order Coleoptera; family Scarabaeidae; genus Melolontha; species Melolontha melolontha. Next base: position 156,112,737 of record OW285237.1, on the reverse strand, counting down.
TCAACAGAGAATTATTAGATTCGGCGCTACTCGCCACATCTTTCGTAAGTTATCGGCGTAGCTATTTGGCAAATAAGTTTGTAAAGGGAGGTACAAGTACCAAATAGTTTATTAGGAGAATAAGCCGCTTTTATTTACCGAATAAAGGTTATTAGTAAGTGAAAAGATAGGTCTAGCGTTTATTTACTAAATAACTTTTATTAGGAACCTTATTTGGAGGTGGAAAGACTGGCCCTAATATAAATTTTTGTTATAGTCGAAGCAGTCGCTTTAAATTAATAAGTTGAACAAATTTAAATCCAACTGATCATTAAGTAAAATTTGTGATTGTTTTAATTTCTTCATTTCTAAGCTTTCCACAAAAATAATTATATGACTTTATTCCGAAAACTCAAATCTGAAAATAATTATTGAACGTAGTTATGGTTTTCTGCTATTAAATGATTGGCAAAAGTGGAATCTTGTTTTTTTTTAGTTTCAAACGAACGGAAAAGTTCAGCAATACGTTTACTAACCTAACTTTATAATTAAGGTTTGTGCTTCTATTCTGTGCCATCCGTTACGCACTATTTTTAATCTTGCTCTCCGTACATCTACGTTTCTGGATGTGTGTAAAATAGGTAAGATTATACCTATATGTAAGAAAAGGTAGCAAATATGATCTTTCTAACTACAAACCAATTACTATTTTGTCCAGCTGTTCTAAAATCTTTGACCACCCACCAGTATGGGTTTATGTCTGATAGGTTAATTTTAACTAATTTTACTGGGATTACTCAGTATATCAGTTCCTCTATTGACTCAAAAGGATCAAGTCGATGTAGTTTATATCAATTTCGTGCAGGCTTTCCACAATTTTAACCATACCATGTTATTGTCTATTTGTTCATATGACATTACTTCATGCTTGACATACCTGATAGCTTCCTATCTTTCTAATTGCCTATGTTATGTCTGTTATAATGGCTTTTATTCCTCCACACATTGCTCACAACCTTGGTCCGCTATTGTTTAAGTTTATATTAATAATCTCCTGTCGTTGCCTAACAGTCGCATACTTGCCTACGCGGTCGATCTAAGAATTTTCAGGAAAATATCTCCTACCTCTGATAGTGAAACCCTAATGATTTAAACACCTCTGGAATTACGAAAACAAGATAAAGATCATTATAACTAAATGTGCAGTCTTCACATACACTACAAAGACGAACCCACTGATATATATGAGGATAAGGTGAAAAATTCTCGGCCTGACAATGAAAGACTGCGATTTTCAGTTAAAAAATGGTTTTATTTTTCTACATAATCTCTCTTGACTTCAACACATTTGATCCAACGTTTCTCCAACATCAGTATTTCTTTCTGGAAGTGAGAGTCTGGAAGGCTATGAATTGAATATATCCATCTACGTCCCTCTCAACTTCTTCATTGGACGCGAAGGGTTTCTCAGAAAAAATTTTCTTCAAGTTTGGGAACAGATGAAAGTCTGAGGGTGCCAAATCAGGAGACTAAGTGGGATGGCTGAGCAAATAATACTTTTGTGAGCAGGTGCGTTGTCCTGGTGAAACATGATTTTTTATTCTTCAAGCCAGGCCTCTTTTCGCGAATTTTGGCATCCAGCTGGTCAAGAAGGTTGGAGTATATTCGCCTGTAATTGTTCTGCCTTTTTCAAAGTAATCAATTAACAGGATCCTTTTAGCATCCCAAAACACACTGGCCATGACTTTTCCGGCAGATGCGATCGACTTCGCTTTCTTTGGCGCTGAAGCACCGTCTTCCACCATCTGCTTCGACTGCTTTTCGTTTTTGGCGTATAGTGGTGGACCAATGTCTCATCCATGGTAATAAATCGCCGCACAAAATCGGTCGAATCCCTCTTGAATCGGTCCAAACAAAAGTCATTTTCGCATTAGCTTCTGATCGGCATTCAGCAAATGCGGCACTCACCTTACGCAGAGCTTTCGCATCCATAATTCTTCGTGCAAGATGTTTCGCACCCTTTCTTCCGATATCCTCACGGCCTCAGCTATCTGACTTACTTTCACACGCCTATCGTCCAACACGATATCGTGCACCTTTTTGATTTTCCGGTGTGGTTGCGGTTTTTGGCCGTCCATCACGTGGGTCATCTTCAAGGGACGCGCGACCACTTTTAAAATCAGCTGCCACTTTTTAACGGTTTATATTGAAGGAGCAGAGTCCCCGTAAACTTTTGTAAACTTCGGATGAATTTCCTTAGGAACTAATTCATCCAAAACGAAGAATTTTATTACCGCACGATATTCAAGTTTATCCATTTTAACGAAAAACACGCAAGACGTCTACTGCGAAAATTCGTGTAAACAAACTACTTGACAGAACAAGTTGAAACTTGCCATACGAACTAATGACATGTGCACCCAGACAGGAATCATAAATTTTCGTTGATTGTCATCCGCCACCTCTGTGTCAGGCCGAGAAGTTTTCATCTTACCCTCGTACCTATTCCCTTGATCACTTCAATATCTTATGACAATTACAAATTAAGGACCTGGCTGTTTTGCTTCATCATCGCTTGCAGTTCACTGACCACATTCTATCTATTTGCAACTTCGCTTTGCGCACTTTTAGCTTTGTTATTCGACCCTGCCGTAAATTTGCAAAGCTAAATACGCTAAAGACGCTCTATTTTACACTGGTTCGCCCTAAACTCAAATCTGCGTCAATTATTTGGTGCCCTTATTATGTCTACAAGAATTTAGTGTCTCGATCACGAGTTCAGCGAAGATTCTTAAAATATTTAACCTACAAATTATCTGGCAACTAATCTTGCTGTGGGTGCTGACTATCAAGAATTGCTGTTGAAACACAACTTTATCTAGTGAGTGCTCACTTTTTGATTAGGCTAGTCGACAGTGGCATCGACGCACCGAACATACTCTGCTGTTTAGTATTTTTGATGCAATTGGATTGATTATTATTTCTTTTGAAAACAGTGCTTAGTTTTGTAGTAGAAGTTTTTTCAAATATTTTGAATTATATTTATTAGGTTTATCATTGTATGTTCGTATTCTAAATTTTTACTTTTGTTTCTCCTCTATCCGAATAAACGACAGACACGTTTGTTTAAATACTGCTTTTCCAGCATATTGTCAATTAGAGTATTTACGTAGCCGTTATTGATTGCTATTTGTTTGTTTTGATTTGGTTCTTTTTTATAGATTTCTTTAGGTAATTTATAATTAACTGATCTGTGTAAGAAACTAGAAACCTGCTAATTAGTGTTGTATAGGATGCCTTGTTGAATTATGTATAGTTATAACTGCACGGTGAATGTCAAACTCAAATTTGTTGTTGCTTTTTAATAGTTAGATCCAGAAAAATAGTGCTCATGTTTACTTCGGGTTTCATAGCAAATTTAATTTTGTGGATGTTTTTGTAGCAAGTTAATTAAACTTGCTACATTCCGGTGAAACAAAATACGATGTCGTTTACGTTCTATGCTAAAAGAAAATATGGTTTTTTTATGGAATTATTGAAAATTATAGATTCCAAGTATTTCATGAAGAGTTGTGATAATAATGGATTCAAAGAGCTACCCACTATTACTCCTTCACTACATGTGTATATTGAATCATTAAAGCAATCACAAATTTTACTTAATGATCAATTAGATTTACGTATCTCACCTTCGCTAAGTTTATTAATTTAAAACGGTTGTTTAGATAATAAAAATCACATTTAGAGCGGGTTATACAATGATAGCTTAAACATGAGTTTAACAAAACCAGGCTTAACATTTAAGTACGGTTTAATCAGAAATGCGGTATAGAAATATGGTTTAAGCGGAGTTTAAGTTTAAGTAAATAATACATAAGGAATGTTGGCAACGCAGAAGTAGAGATTTCTGTGCAAATTTTTTTCCTGATGTTGGTAATCGGCTGTTGTTAAGGGACCAGTTTGCCGGCGGACATGAATTGTGCGGAATTTTACCTGAACCCCAGTGGCGGCTGGTACTAAAGGGCACAAGGGCACGTGGCCACCCAACCACCAAGAGAAGCACGGAAAGAAATTAGTATGTAATTCTGTGCATTATTTTATTTTATTATTTTTACGTATTTTTATATCGATGGCATCAAAGTTCCCTTCCGCACCACAGACACTATGCTAACGCTCAAAACTATGTTCCGGGGCACGATTTCAGATGTACCTATTCCAAGTATGGAATGTGCGGCTCCGGTTAACTTGGCCATATACGTTTATGTCGCCGTTTGGGACACAAAATAGCGCGACTCCAGTTAACTTCTTGTATGCCTTGTGTTTGTATTGTTTTCGGTGCGTATCGCACGTGAATGTTTAGACAAAATTATTGACGAAGATGGCATGAATTCAGTTATTATTAGTGAAGCAAGTGGTTTATTGAAACATTTGTATTGCTCAGAATTTTTATACTTGTTGAAAATATTTCATTTCATCATGCCACATGTTGAAATATTATTTAATTAGATTCAAATGCGCGGGATTGACAGTGCTCAACTGCAAAAGGCAACTGAACAATTACAACAGCAAATTATTCACATTAGAAATTTAAGAAGTTCTACTGACAATGACAATCAAGAAGGCAATAATGAAGAACCTGTAAGGAAAAGACAAAAAACGACAGCTGGAGATAACAGAACTGTTATTGCAAAGGAAGTATGTGGCACTATTTTAAGCCAAATTAGCGACCGATTAAGTGCAGCAAAATTATTTGATTCTCAAAATTTGGATGAAACTGTGAAATCTTATCCTATGTTGGACAGTATAAAATTGAAAAGTGTACTTTCAGTAATTTATGAGCGATGCCATGTGTGACGTAGGTGGTGTTTTGCCACTTTTAGTGTTCATAACAGACAACAACCTAAAAAAGGTTCTGACGGAAAGATACAAACTGTTGGATATTATTTGTACAACGCCCATGTCGACAGGAGAATGTGAACGATGTTTTTCCACCCTCAAACGCATTAAAACTTTTCTGAGAAGCACAATGTCAGAAGATTGACTGACCGTATTAGCGGTTCTATCAATAGAAAAGAAGTTCATCCAGTCTATCCCGGATTTTGCCAACAAAGTCATGAACGTCTTTTCCAGCATGAAAAATAGGAGAATGGATTTTATGTACAAAAAATAGGTACGTTTTTTTATGCCCACCCTCTTTCATAACTCCCGAGCCGCCACTACTGAACCCGTCAATACCTACCATGAACTGCGTGGAGTACCCCGTACAAATAGGTATGAATTGCGCGTAATCTTTTAACTTTCTTTCTTGTAGGTAATTAGGTATTCTTTGAAATCTTAATTCAACTGTTTACTATTCATATAATTGAAAAAGGTCACTATATACCACTCGTTTTTGCGCTTCTTCCAAATAAGGAAGCAAAAACTTATCAAAGTTTATTCGGAATATGAAAAAAAAAACTGCTTAGATATGAACTTAAATTTCACTCCGCAATCAACTGTTGTGGACTTCGAAAAAGCTATTTGACCAAGCAGTTAGTGTGCCGTACTTGGATCCAGAAGAAGTACCTGACTGTGCCGTTTTTGACTTTACCGAATTCCAACCCATAGACGACAGACTTTGTCTGAATATTAAATCTCACTTGCAATAAGTTCCAAATGTTAACTATATATACAGAAAGTATAGAAATGAAAAGCAATGTCCGTCTTCGAGGAATGCCGTGCATTGAAAAGTTCCAACCAGAACGAAACGCGCGTCTGTACGTTTCCCGTTGATTGACTTGTTTTTTTTCAGCAATTCTTAATTAGCAATTGTTTTTGTTGATGCCCACTATATTAATCATACAAAAGTAACAGTCGTCATAATGATTTTTTTGTTCTCGCCATATCATAGGCACTCCAAACTTCAAAGACTTACGTTTCCCTCTCTCCCATTGTCGCAAATGTTCAACGCATATTTTACAAACACTATGAGGCACCCACACTTTATCTTGGTGTAGAATTTCAATACCGAAGTGAGCAAAATACGCTCAAACGACGCACTGTGTTTGTAATCGATTTACGCTGATTTTTCAGTATGTATTCACCACAAACATAACAAAATATATCAGGATCGTTAACACAAACGTCTGCACGTACTAGCCATAATAAAATAGTAGCACAAACTTTATCGATGATATTGTAATAATGACTAGTTACGAACATGACCGACAACAATTCACAATGACAGTAGTAGGTAAACTAGAACTGATTAGTTAAAATGACGTATGTCAATATACTGTACATTACCTACTTTATCGACTATTCAAACAAACAGAGATGCACCAAAAAAAATTTTTTTTTTGTAGGCCTGTGTTATCTACCCCATTAACTTAATTTCAAGAAACTAAAGGTAGCTTGACACGGTCAAAGAAATCCGAAGAAATTCATTAAGAGGTTCATGAATTTACTGAAAATCCATTCTTGTATTACACGATCAAATATTTTATTGAAGTTAGCCAGTTAATGTCAACCATAAAATAGTGACTTTTTCTTACTACGAACCTGTTTGTGTTTGTATTCATAAGTTGAGTAGGTTATGTCAAACGTACATTGATTTTTGTATAGTGAATATGATGACTAATTATTATAAGCCTTTACTATCTTCACTTCATCTATTTTCTATTTTATAACGATAACCATTAATAACCTCTAATTCTTACGATAATCCCTAGGATAACGCAACTATTACATTACATCCAAAGTTTGCAGTAACTTTAAAACCAAAATGTAACCATAATTCTCCAAAAAATTCACGAAAAATTAGAGCTGGTTCTAATTCGTGAATTTCTTAATGAATGTATTGTCGTCAAGAAATTCACGACAATTTTGTGTATTACCTGGATGGATCACCTTTACAAAATATTGCAGTATATTTATCTTTTTTCAACAGCATAGTAGATATTATTTGAAATTAAGGGAAAATCAAATTGTTCAATATTTATTTTCATACGCTATTAATAATATCAACACAAACATAATACATATAAATAATAAATAATAATATAAATCTTATAGCGATCAATTAATCTTTCTATCAATTCTATTTATGATTACAATCATTAATTAATTTATGTCAAATAACATTGTTATTATTAAGTACACTGTCTTATAGGGACAATATCAACATTTCCAAAATGTATTGCTAGTTAGCCGATGATTTGTTCGTTCTCTTTATAACTATATAATTCAATAATTCATTTTTTAATATACCGGGGTCTCAATTATGTTGTTCCAATGGCATACCTCCCTTATCTAATGAAATAAAAAATTGAAATTTAGGATATATGATACTCACCTAATGTTCTGTAAATTGAGAATAATACTAGTGTTCATTCACTTCCGGTTCAACTGGAAACGACCCTAACTTTTTTATTGTAAATAGTAAATATTACACTTTGTATTTAGACTTCTAAACAGAGGTGAAATTGCATTTGACATATTTAAAAATCGGGATTGTAGAAAATTATGAAAAACATGTTCATTATTTCGTATTTGAATTTAAAGTAGCAAAAATACACTTGCCAAAAATGCATTTTTAAAATATACAGTTATAAAGAATATTCATTTAGACAAGAGTGATTTAAAACATTTTATTGAAAGTCAAATAACAGAAAATAATGTTAAATGAATCACAAAAAATATGATACTTATTAATTTTATTTATACAAGAACGGTATTTATGAATCTCTTGGTGGCACCAAACTTGAACCGTGAGCGCCAGAAAAGATGTCAACGAAAATGTTCAAAATGTTGTCCATTTACTTCAGATGAGAGGTAACACTTCTTAATAACTCGGCATTAAGAGGCGTGCATTTATTCCTAATTCTATTTATTAAATCTTCCAAATTTGCAAGAGGCGTCTGGTATACCCTATCCTTCAAATATCCCCATAGAAAATAATCTAACGGCGATAGATCGGGTGATCTTGCAGGCCATCTTATTAGTCCATGTGTGCCTATCCACTTATTAGGGAAAATCTGATTAACATAATCAGTCAAAATTCTAGAATTGTGAGCGGATGCCACATCATACTGAAAATACATGTTGGCACGTATATTCAGGGGAACATTTTCAAAAAAACCTGAAAATTTGCGCTGAAGGAATTCTAAATATGCCTCACCAGTTAAGGTTCCCTCATAAAACTTTGGTCCAATAATGTACACATCGACCATGCCGCACTATACATTAACTCCCCAAATTCTCTGAAAATTGGTCTCTCTCATCCAATAAGGATTTTCTACAGATCACTAATGGCAATTGTGTCGATTTACGGTTCCATTATTACGAAAGTGGGTCTCATCCGTTCATAATATTGAACTAATAATGCCATCTTCACGAGCCGTCGCTAGCCATGCAAGAAACCCCAGTCCTCTGTCATAATCTCCTGGTTCTAATCCTTGATGCAGGTGAATTTTGAAAGGCTTTAATTTGGGGAATTTTAGAATTCGTTGTATAGAAAAACGAGAGATATCGGATTCTGCTTCAATTTCTCGAATTGAAATAAGTGGATTATTAAGCACACTCCCAAAACACCAACACTGTGTTCTTCATTAGTACCAGTCTTTCTTTTAAAAACGGTGTTTTTCCTTGAAAAGGCACCACATGTCTCAAAATTTAAAGCCAGACGTGAAAAATACATAGCGCTTGGCATACGTCTGTTAGGATACCGCTCTTTATAAACACGGAAGGCATCAGGCGTGTTTTTTCTACATTCCTCATAAACGAGAATCATCTTTAATTTTTCCTTATTTGTAAAATCGTCGCTATTCATTTTAAATACCAAGTTTGTTCGAAGCAACTTTGGGACAAATTTTAATAACACTTTATGAACAGTCAAAGTTAACAAACAAATAATATCAGATTATGCTTTAGTTTCCATAGATCGCTTTGGTTTCAACGATTTTTGAATATTTAAAATGCAATTTCACCTCTCTTTTTAAGTCTAAATACAAAGTCTAATATTATATTGGAAAGAAAATTTTCTGTGGAATTCAAATTTTTGGGAAAATATACAGGGTGTTATTTAAAATAAAAAAGTTAGTGTCGTTTCCGGTTAAACCGGAAATGAAAGGATACGAATGTTTGGCTTTGTTTGAAGAACATTAGGTGTATAACAGATGTCCCAAATTTCAATTTTTTATTTTATTAGATAAGGGAGCTACGCCATTGGAACAACATAACTGAGACACCCGGTATAATGTCAATTAATTTTCTTCAGAATACCAAAAATAATCGAGCATAAACTTTAAACCTACTATGTATAACGCCAAACTATCAGTAAACTTACGCTAAGTACCGCTAGAGGTTAACGCGTTACTAAACTCGAATTGTACAACCGATCTTTCGGGCATTAAGTTTGAACAATATGTTTTATGAAAACAAACTAAATACAATGAAAATTAAATCGACACAGGCTAGTAGTAACATAGAGTTAAATAACTCCATTTGTAGTTAGATTATACATAACTCCTCACAATTAATTTTATTTTCAGAGAGGGGCGAATGTATACCACATCGAACCGATAACACTTTTCTGTTAAGGTTCTTGAGAGCTAGATATTTTGTAGTGGAAAAAGCTTATAAATTGGTAAGATATTGCGAGGTAATACAAACAAATATTCTATTTATATCTGTTTTTAGTTTGTTAATTATTTCGTATTTAAAGAAGATAATCCTGAGCTTTTTGAAGACGTATCTCTTAAGGATTTACCAAGAGCGAACGATATTATTACAGTGCCACCTTATAGGGAGCAAACGGGGAGAAGGATTTTATTATATACAATTCGTGAGTATTTCACTATATTTTTCTTTTATATGCGTGATAACTTCAAACGTGATTCATTATTATTAAAACAAAAATTGTTAGCAAAGACTCATGAAGTGGAAATTTTCTGAAAATTAAAACGCAAATTTGTATTATTCGTATAGTAGTACTGAGAAATAATTATTAAATATAATTTATGGTCTTCTGTGTAGGGTAATAGAGTGGAACAGTATCCTTTTAAATCAGGTCTTGATGTTAAAGTTGTCATGATAATGATTGCTAAAGTAATTTAAATATATCTGTCATGTAATATTTATTTTAATGAAAGAAAAACGTATTTATTTACTGCAGCTATGACTTCAAAGATAGCTCTCTCTGTCTAATTTATATGTTAATACATATAGATGAATCATAAAATAATGTTAAGGAATATATATTGTTTTATATTTACTATATTAAATCTGGACTTCTATTAAATATTGCGTCTCACTTTTGCCGAAAGCCACGTCCGAAGTCACTTGGAATATTTTTCAAATTATTAATAGCCACATCTAACGTGGTTAATCCATCATTTAATTTGAGATTTTGATTTTCAAAATAAGTGATTAGTTTGGGCAAATTTACGAAGCGTTCCTGAAGAAAGTAAAACTGATTTTTTAAATTTGGAATTTGTATTAGTTCCTTGCACTCAGAAATAACCATGTTCCCCAGCTAGTTATTACTTGAAAAGGAGGCAGTGACAAAGATGGAAGTTTTTCCCTGTAACGACCTAGTCTCAATAGTGCTTTTCTGAAAACTTTTTTAGAAGCGGATACAAGTCTATCAACTTCTGGAAAGGTGCCTGTGATATATTCACAGATCTCCGTGGAGAGTATGTCCTACACAAGTAATATGCAGCATATTAGAATATGTTTCCTTTAATAGTCTGCCTGTTTTATATATGCAGCACTGTTACTGACAAATAAAAGTTTTTTTTTCTTTATATCTATCGTCCAAATGGAGCATTTAGTGCATATTCTCGTAAATAGTTTTAGCTACTGTTTCCGCATCAACTGTATTTATAACCTGGGTCACAATTCAACGACAAAAACCAGATGTACTGTTAACCGAATGAATAGTACTATTCAATAATTGTGTGTTGTACTTAGCGATGTTATAGACTATTCATATGGTCCATCCTAATTTCGGCCTGATGCGTCTGGTCTCTACTAATTAGTAAGATCGCGTTTGGAATATGCCAGCTTGATATGGTATTCTTTTTGTCAAGCTCAAAAACGTCTACCTGAGCAAGTTCAGCTACGATTTTTGAAATACATGTGGTTTAAGGCAGAAGACGTCTATCCCCATAGGGCCTTTTATCACACTCAACTCCTTTTTCGCTTCAACGTGCCTTCTCTCTCATTTAGAGGTTTTGTAGCCAGCCTCAACTTTCTTCATGGGCTTCTTCATAACGAAGTTAACTGCCCAACGCTATTATCCTACTTTAATTTTATCGTCTCACTATTCTTCACATAACATTCCCGTACTTTCTATCTTCCTTTTCCTCGAAGCAATGTGTTGGTCAGGTCACCTGTCTACGTTATGAGCAGCCACTTCAATCAGGGTTTTTTTCTGATGTAGATATTCATTTCCACAGTTTGTTGACCTTCAAACGGTTCCTCTATAACAGCTGCGATAGATATTCGTTTTAGTATCTTGATTGAATTAATTGCTGGATGTTATTGTTTTTTGTTTCTATTACTTTTGTTCACACCAGAGACTTTTGCTTATATTCATATATCTTATTAGTTTCAGTCTTGTTCCTTGTTTTATGCTTTTTTTTATATTTTTTTTTTATATTTTCAGAAAGTTAGTGTTATAATATCTCTTTTTTGTTTCTAATAGTACCTACTTGTTACGTAATTATATGATTTTCAACTTTATTTTGTATTTTATCCTGTAAATGGAATATTCTGTTGGGTAAATAAATAAATAAATAAAAAACAATTACGAAAATGTCCTCGGAGATATTCTAAAGTATTATTGGCAACATGAGGTGATGCTCAGTCTTGTTGGAAATATTCCCTATATCTGCAATATACTTTCAGTGCGGTATCGTTCTCCAGTGATGGTGTCATTGAAATATATTGAACCGATAATTCGACGTCTTGACGTTGCTACCCAAAAACTTTCAGTCGAACTGTTGAATTTAATTAAAGGATAATCGCGTGTACAGTATTTTCATATAATAATACAGTGATGGACAAATGTGTGGAACCATGTAAATATCTGTTAAATTGTAATGCAATTTTAGACACGAAAATTAGGGATGAAGAACCATCATTTGAAATATTTTTAAATATACAGAGTATTCGCAAAAATGTAACGTACAAAAGTTATATTTATTTAAATTGAACAGTATTCTTTTATATTTTGGGATTTTTTTCAATAACACGATTTCAACAAACTATAACAATTGAGGCCTATAGAATTTTTTGTTTATTAATTGGTAAGGAAGAGACAATAAAGTGGCCGTACAAACAAAGTTAAACTAAATTTATGAGATTTTCAAAATGGACGCTACCTACTTCCCGACAGTAAGCCAATCTGTAAATTCTCTTGTAACCATTGCCATGATGTCTGGTGAAATGCTTCGCATCTCTTCATTAATTTTTTCGCCCAAATCTTGCAAATTTCTAGGTCGGGTAAGATACACTTTCTGTTTTAGATAGCTCCACAAGAAGTAAAATTTAGTGGATTGAGATCGGGAAAACCTGTGGGCCATTCAATTTCGTCTCTTCTTTGAATCCATCTGTGGGAAAAAGTTCGATCTAATCGATCTCGAACGATACTTGAATAGTGAGAGGGTGCCACATCCTGCTAAAACCAGATCTTATCATGATTACAAATTTTTATCACTGATTCACAAAACTCTTGCCTTCTGTCGAAACCAGAGAGCTCTTGAGCGAGGCGAATTTTATAAGAACGGTATTTTTCTTTTTTAAAATTTTTAACAACAGAACGCGAAATTGTTTGCCGATGAGATGTATAGTACTAAAAAGGTTACATACTTCCGGATGAGCTCTTGTCCTATCACCAAAACCGATCATCATTAATATTTGTATTTTTTCTTTTTCATTTAATTCAATCATTATTGACAAACAACAATTATTTAACCACAATTTTAAATGCCACAAACTGCTAAACCTTTTGATAAAATTTAAAGAATATAATTCTCACTTTAACAATTTTTTTAATCGCTATGAGTAAAGAAAAAATTGTAGAACTTACATTTCGACTTTTAAAGATTTTTATTTAAACTATAATAGTTAAGTATCAAGCAATACTTATGATTTTAAAAATACCGCGAGAATAAATATTGTAAAAATTCTAATTTTCGTTAGCATGTAAATAGATCCCAAGGGTTTTTTTGAAATTGTGTTACCTGCTCGTGCTTATTTGGATGAATCATTGGACAGACTAGAGTGGCTAACCAAATCGTCAGATTTTTCTTCTCTCGATTATTTCTTGTGAGGATACTTAAAAAGTAAAGTATAGGTGACTCGACCTGCGAATTTAGAAGATTTTAAAGTACGAATACCCCAAGAAATTAGAAACATTACTGCAGATGTCATCGACAACGTTCAAAAAGAATTTCTTAATCGCCTTGGCTATTGACTAATGTTTTCATTTTTAATGTTTACTATAATATTACTTCAAAATTTCCTTATGTAAAGATCATCCAAAATTACCTTGTCGTATGTAAAAAGCTGCCGTTTCTAATTCTGTAATAAAAAATTGGTGTTTATATAAAAAAAAATTGATGACGTCATATCGGTTTTTTTGGAGATACACTGTATATTACAGTTTCACGTAAGAAAACTCTATACTAAAAATTAATTGACGGGTCCCAGGGATTTTTTCAAACTTTTAATTTTTATCGAATTTATCCGTTACTTTACGAATGCACTGTATATCCTTGAGTTTTCTTTGTGTTTATCTCTCTTTTACAGTAGAACCATTATTTATGAATATTTTCTTGTCCATTACGTTTTTTAATTTTGTCTTATTCTGCAAGATTTTTATCTCCGATTCAAATTTTCCAATATCGTATTTATTTGAACAAATTGGGGTTTCAATTCTACATTGACGATATTCAAGTATGTTTTGATGACACTTTCTAGCTCTTTTTTAATGGTATAAGTGCTTCTGGTGTTTATTTATATGTAGAGTGGACCAATTCGGAGCGAAAGCAGAGGCGTGACTAACGAATTAGTTCCCGCGTGCCCCATCGCACATACGATTACTTAGAATGTTGTTCACGGTCATCGTGTGTACACGTATAATAGCAGCAGGAAAGTGTATTCTGCGTATTTAATAATGTTGAAGGAGCGTACAGTAAAAAAACCGCTATCATCAAAGTTAGTCAATAGGTTTATTGAGAACCATCCTAGTTTATTTTACAATATATATATAAACTATTTAACTAAATCAAATTTGCAACGCCACGTGCATAGCGCTAGACATAAAGATAGACACTGGTGCCGATACAAAATACGAAGTGTTCTTATTTGATTTGTGTACAATGATGAGAAATAACTTTGGAGACGCACCTTATGTTAACAATCTTTCATCGCGCTTCTCCAGATTTTCAAGTCACGGAAAACGCATAAGACGGTAAGTTTTTTTTTAATCATCTAATTACATACATTTTAGATTTTATTTTTTATACGTATCATCGAGAACGTTTCATAATCTAGAAAAACCGTCTTACATTTTTTTTGTATCTAACATAATAACAGCACCGTTCGTGATAGTATATCTCTAGATATTAATAATGTTTCGCATGCGGGAACCAATTCGTTAGTCACGCCTCTGCTTTCGCTCCGAATTGGTCCACTCTATTTATATGTCGTCGATAATAATGTTATTTTCTTAATTCTTTTTCATTGGTTTTCAATTCTTCAATTTATTTTTTTCATTATGTTGATTTCTCCATTATCTGTTTATTTACGTGCATTAAGTTTCGGATTGTTTCATTGTTTTCCGGTATTCTATCTCTCTGTTATCCTGGTATTGGTTCGTGGATTATTTTTATGATCTTCTTTTTGTCACAAAAGTGATTTATACAGAACGGGAGACGCCTTTTATATTCCAGGAATAGAGAACAGATACGAAAATTAATCACAGTACATGGCTTTATTTTTTTTTCAAAATAATCTCCATTAAGATCAATACGCTTTTGCATTCACTTGAACCAATGTTCGAAACACTTTTACCACTCCGATTGAGGTATCTCATGCATTCTGAAGGCATTAACCGATTCTTCAGGCATTCAAAAACGCTGACCTCGTAATTTATTATTGATTTGCAGGAAGAGAAAGAAGTCATTAGGTGCCAAATCAGGGCTGTACGGCGGATGACCCATTAATTCTACTTTATCGGTTTTCAAAAACTCTCTTGTTTGAGCAGGTGTATGAGAGCTCGGATCGTCCTGGTGGAGAATGATCGTCTTCGGCGGTTAATTTCCCTTATTTTTCTGAATGTTTCTGGCAAGCAAATGCTGTACCATTCAAAATTGACCGTCCGTCGTTGCACTAATGGTACAATTGCCACAAGTTCGGTTTTCCGAAGAAACCATTTGCTTCGAAGTGCTTCTTGAGCGAACAACTTTTGTTGAATTTGGCTCATCTTGAAAGACCCATACAGTCGGCTGCTGTTTACTTTCGGGCTTATACGCGTAGATCCATGATTCGTTACCTTTACGACGCCATAGACTTGTTTTGAAGCACTACAATCGTTTTTTTTAACATTGCTTTCAACAAATCGACATGAGCCTTTTTAAGCGATTGTCAAATTATGTGGGATCCAACGCTAGCAATGTTTTTTTGACGGCCAAATGTTAACGTAAAACTGAATGTATGCTGGTGCTACTAATGCCAAAGGATACCTCTATTTCACGATAAGTCACATGACGATATTGCAAAATCAATTCACGCACATCAAGAATTTTTTCGGAACAGCAACGGATTTTGGACGACCTTCACGAAACTCGTCAGTGAGCGAAGCACGGCCGCGATTGAATTCAATGTACCACCAATATATGCTGTTTTTTTATGGTGGTTCATTGCCAAAAGTCGAATTAAGTTCATCGATGTATTGTTGTTGTGATAATCTACGTCGAAAGTTGTAAAAAATAATCGCAGGAAAATTGTAATGTCACCTGGCCCCGGAGGTCACATTGTTGCCTTTACACCGGAGGTTTACCAGCATGATAAATAATAGACGGGACAACGATTAAATAACGACATATAATATAATAAAGATAATAACAATGATAACAATAACAAACACTACATTGTAATAAAGAGGCACTAGTCTTGCAGGGACTCTAACTCTCTGACTCTGACTGTGACTCTCTCTATCGAGACCTCGGAGTGTCTCGTTATATATTAGAGTGTGTCCCTTTAGCCTAGTGACCTGGTTACAAGATAAACACAATGTGGTGAAAGATCATAACTCACCGAGGCCGTATTGTCGAAAGAGATGTTTTGTAAATACATGACCTGGTTTAGTTATCGCAAAATATTCACGAATTAATTCCATTTATTGGCTGAGTTGAATTTTTTAAGTCACTGTAAACAAAACAAATAGCACCTGTACGTCAAAACGTTCTGAGTAAGTATTCTGTCAAAATCATCTCTTCTTATACGAAATAAATAAATAAATTAATTCCATTAATGTATCTATTTCAATTTCTTTACTATCTCCCGTTTTTATTTCCGGCTACGGGCAATGCATTCTTTCTGACTACGGTTGTGTTCTATGTTTACCTTTTTTATCATTACCAGAAAAAACTGTTTATTCACTTACTCTTGGAAATGGTACAGAGCGATGCGTGATAAGAACTTCGTCGGAATTGAATTCTCGGTGACTCGGTTCCTCTGTAAGTATATTTATCTATTATTAGCTGTAAACCCACTTTCACTAACTACAGTTTATGTAATTTGTAAAACAGGAAGTACGTTACCGCCCAAAACTCGGTTTAGTTTCGGAGCACTGTTTCACACGACTTTTCCTACACCTTCCGGGGTCAGACTTCTACCTATATTAAAATGGCTAAAGATATGAGTAATATAAGTGTTATTGAAAAAATGAACTTTAAAGGTAAATACAAATAATGAGTTATTACCTTCCCATATAAAATTAAATCGAGTAAGTATTTTGGAAACTGTGGGTGATATGCATTATATATACAGGCTGTTTAATTGAGAATTGTCCATATAGTAACTTGAGAAACCTTAGCACAAATTATGAAGATTTAATCTAAAACACTTAAATAAAATATTCCTCCTTACAGAGATAACGGTGTTTTATTATAAATATTTTAAAATTATTTTAGCCATATTGTTTTGACACCTTCCAATATTTGTGTTCATACTTAGCAAATAGTTTACATATGTTAGGATACTTTAAATAGTGGTAAATGATACTTTTACACTATTACTAGAGGCGTGCGGTAGTAATAGATACGTTATACCCACACTCCTCCTCATGACATCTACGCCACTGTCGTAATAATCATTTCAGCATGTTTTTTTGATTCTTTGTTACTTTCTACGTAAATATCATCCTCTTTTCTCAACGAGATATAGTAAGTAGGTTTCAAGTAAGTAGTTTTTTCAAGTTATTTGCGTTTAAAGCTCATGTTTAAAATACCTAATTTTATTTTATTACTTATTTCACTTGAGTATCGTTAATAATTTAACTAATAGTTAATAAAATATACAAGTGTCCCGTATCGTTATGTTCAAATTTTGGGAGTATAAAATAGACTTCATTTCAAGTAACAAAAACTCAAAACTTGTATATCCATTTTTATTTGATTCAAAGTTACAGATCTATGAATGTGATTGTCAGATCATGAAAAAAAATGTAATCCTAAAGTCAATACAAACCAGTTTTATTTAAAAAAAGTTATACGATTCAATAACAGGCCTGTGATTGTTAACGTCGCATAATAAAATGATCTCCTAAAATAAATAAACACGTGTCGTAGTGCATACAGTAATTTCTTGGAGATCTACGAAAAAGAGTACTGGAAATTGATTTATGATAAAGAAGGTTGTTACTTATTTCGTAAGTGCTGAACCATGAATATCATACAATAAACAAATGTTCAGATGACTGTTAACGTTGCATTTTTAAGTAATGGATTACATTACGTTTCAGTTCATACAACAGCTTATTAGTGAGTGTACCCGTTTTCTTTATTCTAAATGTCTTACCGATTTTCTTCTCAAGAGTATGCGGACATGCATTTTGTGTATGGCCACTGTAACGGCAGTGCACGTCAAGCAGTTATTGAATACCGACATCGGTTTCCCGGTAGACGTATTTCTCATTACAGAACTTTTCTGGAAGTACACAAGCAATTTCGGGAATGCGGACTGCGTGATTACCTTTTCGACCGAGGAGTAAATTTACCAGTAGACTTAGAGGAAGAAGCAGTAGCTATTGTTACAAGTGATCCAACTCTCAGTTTACGTCGAATCGCTAGACAACTAGGAGTGCCACAAACGACAGTTTGGCGAATTTTAAAACGTGAGGGCTTATATCCATAACACTATCGCACGGGACACGTTTTGCTTGAGGCGGACCACTATGCTCGTCTAGTTTATTCTACCTGGACATTAAGACAGTCACGGCTTCATTTTAATTTCTGCAGAACAGTCCTCTGGAGAGATGAATCTACGTTCACGAGAAGTGGTGTTACAAATCTGAGAAGCCTGCACAGGTGGCCATCAGAAAATTCCAAAGCTATACGCCCATCTAAATTTCAACATGAATTTTCTATTATCGTTTGGGCGGCCCTAATCAATGACTTGTTGATTGGTCCTGTCGTTCTTCCTGGGAGGTTAAATGCAGGCAATTACTTTCAATTAAATGTGGACAATTACTTTCAATTTCTTATTGACGAACAGACAGGTCTTTTAGAGGATGTCCCACCGAATGTTCGACGAGACATGTGGTTTCACATGGATGGGGCACCACCACATTTCGAAATTGCTGTCCGAAATTGGGTTAACGTCAATTATCCAAGATGAATTGGTCGAGGTGGTCCTGTTGCATGGCCACCCAGATCACCCGATCTTAATCCCCTTGACTTTTATTTATAGGTGTACATGAAAAATGTCTGCCGAGCAAATCCGACAAAACAAGTATGAAATTCGGATAAGTACTTCTTCTGTTGGCTTGCGGGCACAAGCCTGCATTCAACAAGGAGGTGGACATTTCGAAAATATTATTAATTGAACTTTTTTTTAAATAAAATCAGTTTTTATTGACTTTAGGATTACATTTTTTTTTCATGATCTGACAATCACATTCATAGATCTGTAACTTTGAAACAAATATAAATGGATATACAAGTTTTGCGTTTTTGAAATGAAATGAAATGAAATGAAGTCTACTTTACACTCCTAAAATTTGAACATAACGATACGGGACATTCTGTATAAGTAAATATATAAATAAGTTGATAAAATTTCTAATTCTAAATTTCCATGAACATCTCAATATTTATGCTATCTTTTCAATTCTTGGAATTATAAATTCACCCTTTTCAAAAATTAAGACGGTTTGTAGGGCTCATTTTTTGGTAAAGGTTTATTAAACTAAGTAGGCTGAGGTCATTTATTTGTGTTACAGTTGTCAGACAGATAATTTTAATTGAAAAGCGTAAGATTGCTTACTGTCATAATAGGGTTTGTTGTGAAAATGCCACGTAATAGTAATTTCTCAAATGCAGAAATGCGAGACATGGTTTGTATTTATGCATAAGCAAACTAAACAGGGCTTGCTGCTGCAAAAAGATATATACAATTATATTCTAATAGACGACAACCCCATTACAGGACATTTAAAAATATTAACGACCGATTAGCGGAAACTGGTCAGTTCAGTCCAAAGCGCAATCTAGGACGTCCAAAAATATTACAGTGGATCGGGAGGATGATGTGTTAGTAAGAATTGATAATGATCGCCAGTTAAGTACCAGACGTTTATCAGCAATATCTGGAATAAGCTATGCGTCAGTTTTCAGAATATTAAGTAAAGAACACTTAAGAAATTACCATTTTACTACAGTGCAGAACTTGCTACCCACAGATCTTCCTCGACGAATGGAATTTGCACATTTTATTATGGATATGACAAATGTAAATAACAATTTTGTTGGCAATATTCTTTTTAGTGATGAAACTATTTTCACACGTAGAGGCGATTTTAATATATTTGGCATATTTGGGATAATGAAAATCCACATGCCGTCAAAAAGGCACACATTCAACATGAACAGAGAATAAATGTTTGGAATGTGTGGAATTATTAGAGATAATGTAATAGGTCCCTTTGAATTGTCTGTAAATTTCAATAGCAATTCATATTTGGAATTTCTTCAAAATACACTTTTTGATGAGCTGGAAGAGTTACTACTAAACCAAAGAAGAGATAAGTGGTTTATGCAAGATGGGGCCCCACGACATTTTCCCTTAGTGGTGCGAAATTATTTGAATAATTATTCTTCTCATAGATGGATAGGCGGAGGAAGTGAATATCCATGGCCTGCTCGGAGTCCTGATTTTAATCCACTAGATTTTTATTTTTGGGGACAAATGAAGACACTTGTGTACGCTAAAGAAATTCATACCCGACAAGAATTATGGCAACAAATAGCAAATGCTGCGAAGTTCATTAGGAATCGACACAACGTATTTCTAAAGGTTAGGAAAATTTTTTCTGATAGAATTTAAAAATGTACTGATGTCAATGGAGGCCACTTTGAAAATTTATTATAATGTTAATTATAATATTATTTATATATATATATATATATATATATACAGGGTGAGTCGTGAAGAATCGACCAAACTGTAGGGGTGTATTCTACAGGTGAGGGCGCTGGTTGCGTTCCTGATTGCGTCAGGTTAATGTTTGATATTGTCAGCAGCATTCATAATCAGTTGAATTAGTGCTTCACGAGTGTCCACTTTTACTTGATACACTTCATTTTTTAACCAGCCCCATAAACAATAATCGAGTGGCGTGAGGTCTGGAGACCTAGGAGGCCAACCAATGTGACTATCACGTCCAATCCAACTCCCTGGAAACCTTTCAGCCAAATGTTGCCTGACTGCACGAGCGTAATGTGCGGGCGCTCCATCGTGCTGGTAGAAGATTTGGATTCTGATGTTTATGGGAACATCCTCTAGCAGTCCGTGCAGTTCATTTTCTAAAAAATGTAAATAGGTGTCTCCCGTGAGGCGATTCTCAAAAATGTAAGGACCAATTAAAAAACAATCGATCATACCACACCACACGTTTACCGAAAATTTATGTTGAAAGTTACTTTCGACTGTTGCGTGTGGATTTTCGTCTGACCATACATGCTGGTTATGACAATTATTAATACCGTCGCGGGTGAATGTCGCTTCATCCGTAAACAATATACGCGATACAAAACGAGGATTATCATTTATCCATCGACAAAATTCCATACGTCTACGATTATCATCTCGTTGTAGGTGCTGTACTCTTTGTACATGGCACGGAAGTAAGCCATGCTCGTGGAGTGTTTTTATCACCCTTGTTTGTGGAATGCCCAATTGAATACTAATTCTCCGTGAGCTGGCAGTTGCGTCTTCTTCTACTACATAGGTACACAGAATATCTTCTACTTCTTGTAATTGTTGTCGACTGCCTCGTTCAGATATTATGTTTACACTGGGAAGCTTTCCGGTCGCGCACAATGTGTTGAATACACTAATAAATACAGTTTTATTAGGATGTCTGTGATGTGGAAACCGTTGACGATATTCATTAGCAGCAGCTGTAGCATTCCCATCACAAAATCCATAAACAAACACCATATTAGCATATTCTAAATTAGAATAAGTGTGTGGCATTTTAGTTTGTTACACTATAGTCGTACAAACGTCAAGTCAATGTCACAATACCCGAACACAATGTTATAATTTACTCCAAGGTATAGGGAACATTTTTTATGATGGCAGCGCCCTCACTATATCAACGATGAACTAGAGGTAGTGACACTAGACGCATTAGGCATACAAACCACTCTACACTATTTCTCGACTGCTTTCAATGTCACTACCGCTAGTTCGGCAAACCACGAACAGGTTGCGCTTCAGCTAGGAAGACTTCCCTTTAATGAATTGCTACCGGGGTTTCACTGTTTTTACGAATACATACATAAACATGGTATACTAAATCTACATTTTTAATTACGCTATAACTCGAAAACAAATAAAAATCGGATAACAACATTTGAGTTTTTTTACATTACTTTCACCAGTAGAATACACTCCTTGAGTTTGGTCGATTCCTCACGACTCACCCTGTATATATATATATATATATATATATATATATATATATATTTAGTGTTTAAAGAATTTTGTTTTTCTTTTTTATTTTATTGGCCGTGTTTTAATATTAAAAATAATAGATTTTTATTGGTTTTAGCGACCTTTTATTGAATTTAGATGTTTGTTTGCGACGTTTCGACTTTTATCAATTCAGTCTTTTTCAAGCATCTGGAAACAAGAATCATTACAATGAACATGAGAAATGTGTTTGTTTTGTGTGATATAACAATTGAATTAACCATTTTAAATTTAACATTATATTAAGAAATGAATTACGGATTAGGTTAGTGTTTTACGTTGAAAATTAAATAACATTAAATTAAATTAGCTTAGAATGGTAGGGGGACATTTATGTGATTAATATCTATATGAATTAATTGGAGACTTAACAAATATTAACAAATTTTAAGTTTAAAATTAGATTAAAGATGATTACAAATTGAGTTAACATTTAACGTTGAAACTTACATAAAATAAAAATAAGAATGGCTAAAATGAACAGGAAAGTTGAATTACAATACAATACGTAAAGGGAACAAAGAAAGTCAAATCAAACTCACATTGTTGTTTTTTCTACACGGATACGCATTCATGCGCCACATGTGCTTGGACACCCAGGACCAATTTTCTTAAAAACGAACATGCTTGTGCGGATTTTGTTAGTGAACTAATGCTTTAGTTTGCGGGGGTTTAATTTCTGTTTTTTGGAATGAGCATGGTAGTCAGGACCGTATTTAGGGGTATAAGTTAACATTGTTATTTCTAATGGGAGATATATATATATATATTTTTTTTTTTTTTTTTTTTTTTTTTTTTTTTTTTTTTTTTTTGTCTTGTGCGTGCAGGGGGGGGTTGATTTTACTATTGTTTTATGAGAGGGTAATAAAGTTTTGAAAGCCCATCGATTTCGTTCCTGTCGTTGATTGTTTTGCTATTTTTGAAAATGTGTATCATTTCTAAGACCTCTCTAGCTTTTGTGTTCTTTTTTTGTGTTATTACTCTGGTGTTTTCAAAATCAAAATTATGTTTTAGTGTCAATTGGTGTTTTTTTAAAGCAGTTTGATTTTTTGCGTATTTGTGACCTTTCAATCTTTCTTGTAGTAACTGTTTTGTTTGGCCTATGTATATTTTGTCACAGTCTTTGCAGGGTATGTTGTATATTGTGTGTGATTGTTTTAGTGTAGGTGTTGAGTCTTTAAGTTTGGTGTGTAGGAATTTTAGGTTTTTACCGCTTTGGTGTGCTATTTTAAAATTAAATGGTTTGAATATGTTGTCTAATTTTTCGGATAATCCAGTTATATAGGGTGTGGGGATATATGTGAATTCATTGGTTTTTATGTTATTGTTTTGGTTGTTTGTTTTGTTATAAATTTTATTGAGTCTAAGTTTTATAATTTTTTGTATGAATTGTGGTGGATAGTTGTTTTCTGACAAAATTGTTTTAACTTTATTTAGTACTGTTGGTCTGAAAATTGGGTTTGTGAGATTTAAGGCTCTGTCTACTAACGCTGTTACTACATTTTTTTTGTGGGCTAGGGGTTGGTTAGAAAAAAAGTTTACATATCTGCCGGAAGCGGTTGGTTTAGTGTACCATTTTGTTTGTATGTTGTTTTTTGTTCTTGTCAGTGTTAGGTCTAGGAAGTTTATGGAGTTGTTTTTTTCTATTTCAATGGTAAACTTTAAATTTGGGTGGAAATTGTTGAAACTATTTTGTATATTGTTTATTTCATTTTCTGGTAGTAACATTATGCAATCATCGACATATCTTTTGAAAAAGGTTGGTTTTGTTTTCAGGGATTTTATAACATTTTCTTCGATGTGCTCTAGTACTAATTGGGCTACTACGCTGGATATAGGTGCTCCCATTGCTAGTCCTTCAATTTGTTTGAAAAATTTGTTGTCGAATTGAAAATATGTGGAAGTTAAAGTTAGTTCTATTGCTTCTAGGAAATCTATTAGTGGTAAGTCTGTGAAATTTTTGATGGAGTCCCATTTTTCTGTGATTACTTTTTTGGCCAAAATATATATATATATATATCTCCCATTAGAAATAACAATGTTAACTTATACCCCTAAATACGGTCCTGACTACCATGCTCATTCCAAAAAACAGAAATTAAACCCCCGCAAACTAAAGCATTAGTTCACTAACAAAATCCGCACAAGCATGTTCGTTTTTAAGAAAATTGGTCCTGGGTGTCCAAGCACATGTGGCGCATGAATGCGTATCCGTGTAGAAAAAACAACAATGTGAGTTTGATTTGACTTTCTTTGTTCCCTTTACGTATTGTATTGTAATTCAACTTTCCTGTTCATTTTAGCCATTCTTATTTTTATTTTATGTAAGTTTCAACGTTAAATGTTAACTCAATTTGTAATCATCTTTAATCTAATTTTAAACTTAAAATTTGTTAATATTTGTTAAGTCTCCAATTAATTCATATAGATATTAATCACATAAATGTCCCCCTACCATTCTAAGCTAATTTAATTTAATGTTATTTAATTTTCAACGTAAAACATTAACCTAATCCGTAATTCATTTCTTAATATAATGTTAAATTTAAAATGGTTAATTCAATTGTTATATCACACAAAACAAACACATTTCTCATGTTCATTGTAATGATTCTTGTTTCCAGATGCTTGAAAAAGACTGAATTGATAAAAGTCGAAACGTCGCAAACAAACATCTAAATTCAATAAAAGGTCGCTAAAACCAATAAAAATCTATTATTTTTAATATATATATATATATATATATATATATACATAAATTATAATGTTAATTTGATTTTTTGTTACAGTAGTCTAAATAAAGTGTGTTCATTTGAAAAGTCAATCTAGGTTACTTTGAAATTTTGATAGAATAAGACGCATATATATTAGTATGTGTTTGTTGTTCCGTAAACGTAAATCCAAATGACATTTGATAATGTCAATCGCATTTGTTATTTATTTGTATGTATGAAACTGTCAAAATATACGACTTCGTAGGTTAAGTAGTAAATTTTAATTTACGACATACTTCAAAATGTTCTCAGTAAATCACATGCTACTAGATTGACTTTTCAAATGAACACCCGTTATAGGTATATTTGTTTTAATACCTTTATCTTATGTAACGATAATTTTAGTCAATTAGTATTTGATACTAAAAATCAAAGTTCTAAATTTTAATAAACTTGCAATTAAATATTTATAATAAAACACTCTGTATCTCGGTAAGGAGGGATATTTTATTTAAGTGTTTTAGGTTAAATCTTCATATTTTGTGCTGGGGTTTCTCCAGTTATTATATGGAGAATTTGTAATCAAACATTCTGTATATACTTATACACGCATACCTAATACACACATTTGACGTCAAGACATCGCAATACATGGTAATTACAAAAACATCTTTTTTCGATGTCTTTTAACATAAATAGATTTAAATTAGATTTAATCTTAGTAATTACCGGAATTAAATATTAATTTAATACATAGTAATGACAAGTGTTATTATTATTAAAATTTAAATTATTACAAATTTAACCTAGAAGAAATAATGCAAATCGTATATGATGTAGCTCGTAAAGGTGAAACTTGAAAGGGATTATATTGAGAATGCAAAGTAGAATAAATGAGAATGTAGTATTACAAAAATTCAGAATTATAGAAAGTAAGAATAAAGCGTTTGTACGTTTCTCTGTGCTTCTCTTTTATTTGCTCAGAAGACCTACATTTTACTTTTTAAATGTTTATACTTATTTTATAATTTCAGAATATTGTTACAACATGAACGAAATATATTGCATTTACTGTTATGATTACATCTATCTATAATCTAAATAATAAGTAGAATTTTCAAGCAGTTTTGCTTTTACTATTCAAATTCTTTATACCATCTATAAATAGTAGCCAATGATGATTAGAGATCCCCAAATGCCGATAAATGAGAAAATTATCATTTGAATATATTTTTTTTTGTAAATAAGGTTTCTGGTATCTTATACAATATGTTCACATTTGGTAACAAGAATGCCAATCTTGGATGTTTATTCTTTCGCAGTAAATTATCCCTATTCCTAAAAAAATTCGTAATTGAATTTGTGTTACTCTGTAGACGACTTACTTTAGTTCCTGTATATGGATAGAACGATCGTTCTTAAATTCATGGATAGTCAATAATTAAAAGAAATATTTTAAGCAATATGAAAACGTACCATCCATGTAAACGTAATCCGTCCCATACAAACTGTGAAAATTTGTTTCGCACGAAAACCCTATTGTGTTGTCATCCAGGCTATTAATAAAAGTTAAACTTTCATTTTTATTTGTTTTTGTACTATAATTGTTGACAATTTCATTAACTTCATTTCATTTTTAGGTAACGGTCCTGGCAGAACTTTTCATCTCGAATAGTATATACATGTTTCGTCTCATGTTATGTATGATGACTGTCTTAATCATTTCAGACAGGTTCTTTTCGAGTTTAGATGGAATGATTTTTGAAGGTTTTTTGGGAAATGTTTTCATGTGCTTGCGCGTTTACTTGCACACTTGGTAGATACTTGCACACGTGGTAGATTTAATATCACCTTTCTTCATTTTCATAGTTCGTGTGACACATAATCATGCAAAATCTTTGCATACCACTTAGCTGCCTACTAACTCTTTGTTGCTTACTTCCTGGATACCATGTGATTGCTTCATAGCTTATCGTGGGTCTGGTTACCTTTATGCATAGTCATAGAGTTATCTTAGGACCAAGTCCCCAGTCTCTTCCCCACATTCGCCTACACATGCTTAAGGCAATAGTTGCTTTATTGGTGGTTTTTAAAATGTGATAGTTCTACGCAAGTCCTTGTTCAAAGACAGCCCTTAAGTACTTTGTTTTCGTGGCAAATGGAATTTCTGTATTTCTATTTTTTATAAAGGCAACTATTTGTGTTATCTGGACGTTAATTTATAACCGGTCCTCTTTCCAATAGTCCCCTGCGATATTAAGGCCGTTTGTGTTCGTCTTTAACCCTGGAATGCTATTTGGGGTACACATGTACCCCAGCCTTCTTCAAAAATCCCGCTAATCGAAAATAGATGGAGCTGCGCTCGCGGGCTTGTGAGTAGTTTCAGCACACGATGCGACAGTTCATGTGCGATATTGGTGAAAGACAGCGCCTTTGCATCTTTGAGATATTTGATAGTTGGGGTACATGTGTACCCCAGTGTAGCAGAATAAGACTGTATTAAATTTATTTTCGCTCGTAAGTATATATTTGTTTTACTAAATTATTTGATTATTAATGTTTTTACTGCATAGTTTATGCTATTTTTTAATTTAAATGTTGTTTTTTAGATCACGCAAGTAATGGCTTCTCGAAATAAGATTTTCGATCTACTGACAAATCCTGATGATCTAGCTGAAATACACCGTATTCTTTATGATTCTGATTCCGAGGGTTCTCAGGACGAGATCGATGAGGACGATGTTATTATACCAGATTTTAGAGAGGACCTCGCAGAGGAAAAAGAGTTTGAAACTGAAGACGACCCAATAGTTTCCTCTATTCCAGTCCAACCTCAGGATCCCTTACCACCCGTCTATGATTCTGAGGACGATGTACCCTTGGCACAGATACAGTTTGCAGACCAAGACCAAGATAAGGTTAAAGTTTTCAAGGTTTCCACCAAACTAAGGGGCAAAAATGGATTCAAATGGTCAGGTGTGAAAGGAGCAGTTCATCGTACACCAAAAAGAAATCTTGTTATGCATTTACCCGGAAATAAAAATAAATCAAGACAAATACAATCCGGAATAGAAGCATGGCAAATTATGTTTCACCCGAGAAAATCTGGATTCGATAACAGAACATACCAACAAAGAAATAAAAATTGAAAGATTGAAATATGGCAAAGAAATGGGCAATAGTGATACAGAAGATACACCAATAGCTAATAAACCTTCCTACACCAGAGACACAGATAATGTTGAAATGATGGCTCTCTTTGGTTTATTCTATTATGCCGGCGTAATGAAGATGAATAGAGTATTTACAAAAGAACTCTTTGATAAAGACAATGGTATACCCATATTTCGAGCAACAATGCCCGAAGCACGTTTTAGATTTTTAGTAAACTGCCTCCGGTTTGACGATAAAAACACCAGAGCTGAAAGAAGAGAAATCGACAACCTTGCAGCATTTCGAGAAGTTTTTGAGAGATCTATAAACAAAATGAAAAACTTATATGTACCTTCGGAGTACACCACAATTGATGAACAATTGGTTGGATTTCGTGGCCGATGTCCTTTCAAAATGTATGTTCCTTCAAAACCCGATAAATATGGGATTAAAATTGTGATATGCTGTGATGCTAAAACGGCTTATGTACTCGACGCTGAAGTTTATATAGGCAAAACTCCACACCGTCTAATATTCCTGTTGCCCAGTATTATTGCGATAAACGTACCACTTCTTTTCAAGGAACCAATAGAAATCTGACAATGGAGAACTGGTTCACAAAAACCTTTTACAAAAAAAAATTACAGTTGTAGGTACACTGAAGAAAAATAAAACAGAAATTCCTCCATCATTCTTGGACCTCAAGGAGAGGCAGATAAACTCCGCCATGTTTTGCTATAGTGACCAACTTACATTATTATCATATTGTCCACCAAAAACTAAGAGAAAAACTGTTATCATGCTTTCAACAATGCATGAACAAGGTGATGAGTCAAATACCACCAAATTACCAGAAATTATAGAATTTTATAATTCCACCAAGGGAGGAGTGGACACTTTGGACCAACTGTGACACACTTATTCTACTAGTAGAAAAACACACCGTTGGACATTATGCCTGTTTTATAATTTGTTAAATATTGTGGGATATAACTCGTTGGTACTTTTAAGAGGTTCGAATGCACCAAATAAAGAAATTGTCAAAAACAGAAGAGATTAACTGAAAAAACTTGCACTTAATTTAGTGAAACCTCATATGCAAAGTCGCTTTCAAACTTCAACTATGAGGCGTGAACTCCGTCAAACTATATGCAATGTACTAAAAATAACCCCTCCAGTAGAAGTACTAACAAGGCCACCTGCTACCACCGGTAGATGTCCATTTTGCCACAGAAACCAAGACCGAAAATCGAGGGTCAACTGCGATATATGCAGAAAATTTATTTGTTTACAACATCAAAAGAAAATTTGTCCAAACTTGTGCGGAGTGATAATAAAATACTATTTTGCTGAATAAACCTAAATGTAGAAAGTTATTTTAACTTGTTTTTGCGTTATATTTAAATAAACACATTTATTGACAAAAATTAGCTAACTTTTATTTGGGGTACACCTGGACCCCACTGTAGCAGATTAAGTCCTGAAAATAAGTGTAGCGTTCCAGGGTTAAATAACTCTTGCAAAACGTTCCTGGACAAGATTCGCTAAGTCATCTGCCAATCACCGCAGTAAAATTATTCGTTAGATAGTCTCTTAAGGTAGGGAATAATCTACTAAGATCGTGTTACGATTTATTTTCTTTTTCTCGTTAAGTCCTGAATAATAATTCAATTCGTATTTTCATACTATGTAGTACTGACATGCCATCAATTTTTAGTTGTGGAAAACTTTGCAATTGTTCCCCTCTTCGATAGTGCCTTTTTAGTTTCGAATTTTAAAGTGAAAGGCAGTAAGCCAAGCTAGTGAATAGACGGGATAAGTTGTGAGTCCTACCAAATAAGAGAATTTATTTTCACGTGTTTCTTAGTTATTTGAGATTTAAATCACTTCTGCGGATCAAGACTAAGAAGCGTGAACGATTGAATGGAGTTATGTTTCGTATAGTGAGTTTGGAAGCGAGACAACCCATTCCAGGAGTTAATTGCAATTTTGGGAGCAACTTCTTCTACGATTCTTTGAATATTAAAATTCTCTCAGGCGGACGAACGAACACCAACATCTGTATAAATATACCGCCGGCTAGCTGTTTTCAAGGATCGCACCGTGCCTGACGTGTGCGCCAACACCTTCATTTTACCCTCTGACCATCATTCAGAAATGGCTATATCGTATTGTACGAACGAATTTACCTGTGTTTAATGATAATTTTTGATACCGAATATCGTTACGATTTAAATAATATTTCTTTTGTTTTTCTTTTAATTTCTTACTTTTGAAGCAAACTTTAACTGGTATGACGTAGAGTTACAGTTAGTTTAGTATAATCAATGTATTAAATTTTTATCTTTCTTTTTAATGTTTTGAAATTAATTTCAGGAGTATTTTGTGTCAAATATTCTGAATTTATCATTTTCTTTGTTGCTGTATTAAATTTAAGGTCATTTCAGAAAGTTCATGTGAATGAAATACGATAGTTTTTTTTGTACCTTACTTCTAGAAACATAATCGCACTGGGTTTTTGTGACCCCACGCGGAAAAACTAAACGTGCTGGTAAAAATTAAATGACATTGCAATTTGGTCAATCTTATTTTATTCCTGATTTATATATTAATTACACCTAGGTTATTTATTTGTAAAACAATTTTTTGTGAGGTTTTTCTACGGATCCGTTGATGAACTAATTAAATCAGAATAATTGAAACATACATGAGTAGGTAAACCCCACCAGTTTTGTATAATATAAAGGTATTTTTAATAATATGATTTAATTCTATCGCCTTTACAAAATATCCAAGTATCATCAAGGAACACGATCTAAACTTGAATTTAAGTTATCCATATATTTCCTTAGAAACACATTTCTTACGCAGGCTATATTTAATTTCTCTTCAAGCCTTCTCCTGTTACACTCTTTCTTATATACAAGGTTATTCAAGTTATAGGGCACGGAATATTATGGCCAAAATATTTGACCTTCAAAAAGTTTCACTCTTGGGGATATATAGGGTTCTAATACGGTTACTTTCTAAAATTATTTTCATATTATACTGGATGTTCCAAAAACTCTAAAAGTATTAAAGTTGTGTTTTTTAAATGGGACCCCTAAAATATTATTTAATTTTAGGATTCTTCGATCGAAATAAGTGTCTGTTTTAATGAGGTTTATAATACCTAAACCTTAAGGTTTTTAAATAATTTGAATTTTGTCTAACCCAATTTTAATGTTTCAAATAATTAACAAGTTATATAAGCGAAATTTACAGTGAAGTGTGGCAATAGATCATATTTTAAATCTAAATTATAATAAACTTGCCATCTTATACAGGTTTACAAAAATTAAAACTAATCAAATAAGAACTTTAAGTGGCTATAACTTGATTAATTGAAATAGAACGCCATATTTTTTAACTTACCAACAAATGCACTTTTTAATTACCTATCAAATGATATTTACAGTTCAAGCTTTAACTATTCGCGTTTTTACACAATACGCTTAATAATCGTTTTTCGCAACATTTGGTGTTTTTTAAATAAGAAATCCAATATCTTTAAGGAATTTTGCTAAAGAAGTAGTACTTATATGATAAAATTCATTCAAATCCAAAACTTTGCTTAGAGTTTTTATGATAAGAAATGTGAAATAAATAACTTGGAAATATCAAAGTGATAATTAAAATATTGCCTACTTATTGCCACTTGTTAATGTTATTATTTATTGTCAGCATTGTTTTGAAAAAAGAACGATTTTGTGATCTTTGTTAACAAACTAAATATTAAAATCTGAAAAATTTTTAACCAAACAGTCGGAATACCGTAAACAAGTCTATTATTAAGTCAATAAACAACGGTATTCAAATAATTTGATAGTAAGTCGAATATCATTATCTCCTTTACAACTTATCCTTTTTATTTAAAATAATATTTCAAAGACGTACGTCTTAACTTAAATGACAAACATGTGTAGTATTACAGCGCGTATTTATGTGTGCTAGAAAGAGATAAATTACAATTTGCTTTTCACACTTGGATAGTACGAACTGAAAAGAAATACTTTATGAACTGTAAAATATAAATTCAATATAGTTAATTACAATTTGAACCCCGAAATTAAAAATCCCTTAAAAATTGTATTGCGTGATGCCTATATATTCAAAAGATTCAGAATGTAAATACCTCTTATTAAAGTTATACACACACGTGCGCCACAGCGTAACAGCTGTGGATATTATAAAAACTATTATTGTTGTAGGCTAAGGTCAAAAACTCTAATCTGTTTATACAGTCGAGTAAATTACTAAAAATGTATACTCGTAAGTTTATTTCAAATTATCAGAATGTAACTTTGAACGGCTCTAATGCTTTTATTTCACCACCTGCGGCAATAACTACCTGGCCGCTCAATACGATTATCTGTTACGCAAACAAACTGCTGAGGTCCGTAATGACATAATTTAAGTAAATTGTAATTACTGCAATTTAGATGAAATACAATTTAATAATAATATAAGTACCAACAGTTGTTAATTTGAATATATACATAGTTATTATATATAGTTAAATAGTCATTAAATTACAATTTAGATGAAATAAGTGCTTATATTTATTAAACAAAATTTAAGTAAATATAGTTAGGAGAGTTGGTATATATTACATCTAATATTGACTCTATTTATCATTTATTGTTAATCTTTACTGCTGTATACATATTTGATTTTTCTCTCTTTACTTAACGAACATGTGGCGACCTTTTGCTGAAGGTGTTAGTGATTATGATGTGGATAGTGATAATAATGTTGGAGCACGACAGAGAAAGCATATATCAGAAGATGCAAAACAGATCATTTTCAATGTCCATCATACCCTGATGGAAGAAAATAACGAACTACAAACCCAGAACATTCAACGATCGTCGCAATTAACCAAGGTGCCTTTTGGAACAATATATAAAATAATTAGGAATAACGCAGGGCCTTGAAAGCAAAGAAGTGACAAAGGAGCACCGAGAAAAATTGAAGAGTATGAAATTGATACTATTAGGCAGCAAGTATACCCCTTCTACATAGGAAATGTTGGATCTACACTTGACTGCTTACATAAAAGAATCAGTGATGAGCCTATAAATATTCAGTGTTCTAAAGCAACCTTGTGGCGGACGCTAAAGAAAGCTGGTTTTAAGTTTGGCACTCTAGACAAACGTCGCATAATTATGGAAAGCCCGAGGTTACAGAAACTTCGATATCAATACTTAACGGCAATTAGAAGGTATAGACAGAAAGGACGATTAATATTATTATTTAGACGAGACGTGGTATGACACCCATGACACAATTTGCAAAGGTTGGGTGGATAGTTCAAGTATGTGTCAGATGAACGCGCCGGTTTCCAGAGGGAAGAGAATAATTATTCTTCATGCTGGGTCAGAAAAAGGATGGATCGGACGGCCGCTATTATCTGCTAAAAATGTTAAATCCTCTAGTTTAGATTACCATGAAGATATGACCTCATCTTTATTTGAAGAATGGTTTTGTGACACTTTGCTGCCAAATTTACCAAAAGATAGTGTGATAGTGATGGACAACGCTCCGTATCATTCTCGACAGCAAACCAAAGTTCCTACAAAATGTAATAGTAAGAAAGATATTAAAACATTTTTAGAAGCAAATGATTTATATTTTGAGGATCATTATACAAAAAAACAATTAATAGAGGTGGTGAAGACAAAAGAATATTTAAAGGATTATTATGTGGATAACAGAGCCAAAGAAGCAGGACATACAATTTTGCGTTTGCCACCATACCATTGCATTTTCAATCCCATTGAATTGATATTGGCCCAACTGAAAAATACCATAAGACGAACAAATCAAACACCGAAATTTAGTGAAAGCAGTGTAACACACATAAAAAATGCTATGGAACATATAACTGCTGTAAATTGGAAAAATACTGTTAAACACGAAATAGTAAAAGAGGAATATATGTGCATGTACAAAATAGTATTAATTTGCAATACGATTCAGACACAGACACCGATTTGCAAGACGACTCAATCACAGACGATTTATGAAATGCGGTGACACATACAAATTTTATTGTGTATTACACTATACTATACTATATGTATCCACTACACATGTTGCCACACGATTTGTAATCTTTTCTTTGTATATAAACCCAATGTACAGATATTTTTTATTATATACTTGAAATTAACAGCGTTTTATTATTATATTATAGGGCCCTAATTTATAGTCAATACGGCCCCTAGATTCATACGTTGCAAATAGGTAAACCGTACGCGTTCAATAAAGAGACCAGGTACAATAATTATCATCACAGAAGGTGGTACAATAAAATCATTAGAGCCGTTCAAAGTTATATTCTTATAATTTGAAATAAACTATACTTTGTGATTTTTTTGTCATGAGAAGTAGCAAATATAAAATATATATATGAATATAAAGAGACCGCTATTGTAAACACACACTGCTATGTTTATGTTTATAAAAACGTTAAAATTATAATATCATTGTGTATGAGTATGGTAAGCGTTTGACAACCTGATACGAAAAGCCAGCGTTAAAAATTTATCTCTGCCAGTGAATTTTTTGAAGTAGATGTATTAAAAGAAGATATGAGATGTGTGCACTACGGGCGTTTGTCATCCTATTTAGTAACATCTATCTTTAATCGAAAAATTGTATCGAACGTACGTAACGATCGACAACTGAACGAAACTTAAAGCGAGATAGACAATAACAAAGCTATTCTATTTGTTATTATCGTTCAACTATTAGATATCGTCTTTTATAATCCAGTCCACTGTACAGTGGCGCGACAAGAATTTTTTAAATATCTTTTTTATTTTTTCCCGCTTACGAGAGGGAATTTTGGAAAAACATTATGGATTCATATTCTATATAATTTAATGTTTTTGTATGCTGTCTTTTTATTTCAAAAATACCCGGTATATAAGCAGCAACAATTAATATACATGGTATTGTTACAATACAAATAATGTCTTGTTTTGTTTCTTATGCCTTAACCTTTAAATAAAAGAGAATTATCAAGTAGAATAAGTTATTGTGAAAAGGTTATATAATTTGCTTGTGTTATGCATATTCAATTCGATTTAAATAGGTTGTGTAAATTTCTCTGGATTACCGTCTTAAAATATTCGTCTATCGTAAATGATATATTAGTAGTATTATTGATTGTAAACATTTTATTAGAAACAACAACTTCTGTTGCTAAATAATCATCATCAATGGACATTGAACTTTATATATTTTTCTATACCATTAATGTTACAACATAATTTATGTATTAATGACACAATTTACCATTCATACTCGTGTTGCAAAAAATGACATTTAAAAATTATGTCAAAGTCTACAGTATTATATTTGCTTCAGGAAATTGGGATCCAAATGAACTTTCCGTAACAGAACTTTTCCAAGCTACAATGGTTGTACTGGAACTAGCTATATTGGAACAAAGAGCGCAAATACTTGGTGGTATTGCGATCTTTGATTTGGGTGGCCTAACGTTACAACAAGCCTTGTATTTGACGCCTTCCGTTGCATCTAGAATGGTACAAATTATGGTGGTACGTATTCTTGAGAGACACTTTCCCGAATGCTTTGTTAATTTTTCTATTTCAGACACATTTTCCAATGAAAGTAAGAGCGATTCATATAGTGTTTGAGTCGTGGTTATTCGATATGGTGTATAATATTTTCAAACCTTTCTTGGACGAGCGGATGAAGCAAAGAATTTTCTTTCACGGAGACGACATGGAATCCTTACATAAGCACGTAGATCCCAAGCACCTACCAAAAAAATATGGAGGAGTCCATGAAGATTATGGTCATAAAGATTGGATGAGATTTTTTGTATCAAATCCGACTATAATTCAAGAATTGAAATCATTGGGATACAAGGTGGAAGATGAAGAATTAAAAGAGAAGTTCGCTAAGGAATATTTATAATTTTAGAAAGATATGAAATAATAAAGTGTCTTTGATTTATATGAGAAACAAAACTGACTCCATCAATATACTACGAGTGATGCTGTGCGAAATATAATAGAAGCAGATGGGAAATGACAAATAAAAAAGAAGTTATTGTGAAAATTAAACATATTTATTATATACAATTGGTATTCGCTCCATATATATATATATATATATATATATATATATATATATATATATATATATATATATATACAGTGCTTCTCAAAAGTCACCTCCCCCCCTCTTATCTTTGGAACGATTATACATTCACAAGTGAAATTTGGAAACTGAATATTATAGGTTATAAACTTCCCTACTAGTGATGATAGATGACGAAATCGTCATAGATGACGTCACAAGGCCATTGTGACCAATAATTTTAAATAGAACGCTACGACAAGCGACACCTCTTTTAAAAGGTATCGAAAAAACCTATTCAATGATACTAATTTTGTTTGTGTTTGAGGCAGTTTTAATGGCTCATTAGTAAACAGGAAAATTTAAATTCCATTCAGTATGATATTAAATACAGATTTAAGAAATAGTATGTACTTAAAGAAATTGCTCGAAGTGACCTCCATTTACGTCCTGACAGTAAAATATCCTATTTTTAAACTCTTCTCGTACTTCTTCAAATGTGTCTGCGAAAACAGCCTCACATTCTGCAACAATACGTTGTTTTAAAACGTCGATATTGTCAAGTTAATACTAAAATTCCAAATTCAAGCTCCGCCTCTGGATAGTTGTCAAATAATCTGACGTTTTTGTTAGTCTCCGAAATAAGATGTTTTTGTAAGTGTCCAAGTTTTTGTACATTTAATAATGTGTGTATTGTTGATCGAACGTCTCACTGTTTTAACAGCTTTTGGTAATTTTAATATTTTTGTTCATTTTAATAATTTGTTAAACTGTTGTGAGCCGAAAGTTTAAATGCTTCAAGAAGCGAAATGGTACGTGCTTTAGGTGATAAAGTAGCAGCGGTCCTAATTCTTGGTGAGACTAGACAAAATATTCATGCAGCAGAACGCATTTTTAATGAGAGGTTTCCCGATCGCCCCATTTCGAGGACTTATTTAAGGGAGCTTCTTCGTAAGTTTGAAACAACGGGTAGTATTAATGATGCGAAACGATCTGGCAGACCACAAATTTCTGATGAGAAAAAAATTGATATACTGGCAGAAGTAAGAGTTAATCCTACTTCTTCAACAACTCAAGTTGCATCTACCTGTGAAGTCAGTCGAAGTACAGTACACAGGGTGTTGAAAAAATACAAATTTTATCCATACAAATTAAAAATGGTTCATCAACTCTCAGACGACGACCCAGACCGAAGACTAGAATTTTGTGAAAATATGGAAACTAAAATTAACCAACAGCCAGACTACGTCAAAACAATTTGTTTCAGTGACGAAAGTACTTTCTATCTAAATGGAA
The DNA here is from genome assembly GCA_935421215.2 of Melolontha melolontha. Taxonomy (NCBI): domain Eukaryota; kingdom Metazoa; phylum Arthropoda; class Insecta; order Coleoptera; family Scarabaeidae; genus Melolontha; species Melolontha melolontha. Next base: position 156,075,190 of record OW285237.1, on the reverse strand, counting down.
ATGTAAATACACAGAATGTGAGGTATTGGAGTGACGCCAATCCTCGCCTGTTTCGTGAAACACATACCCAATTTCCCCAGAAGGTGAATGTTTGGGCAGGTATCCTGGGAAACCACATCGTTGGGCCTCTTTTTTTAAATACTAATTTAACTGGTAAGGTTTATCTGGAGATGTTGCAAAACGCAATAGAACCGTTAATCCTTGAAATTTTGGAAGATAATCCAGATGAATTCGGCAATTTGGAAATAACATTCCAAGAGGATGGTGCTCGTCCACACTATTACGGTGCAGTAAGACGGTATTTGCATGAGGAGTATCCTGGTAGATGGATTGGACGACGAGGTTCAACGGAATGGCCACCTCGATCACCGGACCTCACACCTTTGGATTTTTTTCTGTGGGGGTACCTTAAATCGAAGGTTTACGCCACTGAACTTGACAATATTGACGTTTTAAAACAACGTATTGTTGCAGGATGTGAGGCTGTTTCCGCAGACACATTTGAAGAAGTACGAGAAGAGTTTAAAAATAGGATATTTTACTGTTAGGACGTAAATGGAGGTCACTTCGAGCAATTTCTTTAAGTACATACTATTTCTTAAATCTGTATTTAATATCATACTGAATGGAATTTAAATTTTCATGTTTACTAATGAGCCATTAAAACTGCCTCAAACACAAACAAAATTAGTATCATTGAATAGGTTTTTTCGATACCTTTTAAAAGAGGTGTCGCTTGCCGTAGGGTTCCATTTAAAATTATTGGTCACAATGGCCTTGTGACGTCATCTATGACGATTTCGTCATCTATCATCACTAGTAGGGAAGTTTATAACCTATAATATTCAGTTTCCAAATTTCACTTGTGAATGTATAATCGTTCCAAAGATAAGAGGGGGGGGGGGGGGAGGGGACTTTTGAGAAGCACTGTATATAACTACTTATGGAATAAATTCGTTAATTTCAAAATGAGTGATATTTTTGTAAAACGCTAAAACAATTTAACTTTTATTTTAAATTGCGCTGGTTTTAAATTACTGCACGTATTAGTGATGTCATCTCTTTCGGAGTAGTGACGTCATATGCATTTTTAAATAGTACTATTAAAAACAATTTCAATAAACCCTCTAGGTAACTCTATTTTCAACAGTACTTGAGATTTTTACATTTTTACGTTCTAACCTAAACAACAACAATTATAGAATCGTCAAAGTTTACTGATTGTTTTTTGATCAAAGCAAAATAACTATTTTTCTTGTATTCTACTATCGTGTTAACAACCTCATCATATAGTTTTTTCGTGTAGACAGAAAATGATCTTCAATTTTGTGAGCAAATGATTTGTTGGATATAAATGACATTTCTTTAGACAACATAATGTTTTCAGACGAATCTACATTTACTCTGAATGGAGAAGAAGCTCCCCAGCTGGGCTGCCATAAATCCTTACTGTATGCGCGAAAATTACAGCCACCGCCCAGAAAAATTAAACATTTGGGCTGGCATACTCAATGACCATATACCAGCTTACCGAAGTGAAATATCTAAATCTTCTGAGGGACGAATTTGTTCTAGCCTTAGCAGTTTTTTATCCATATACTCAAGACCTAGATATTCCTTGGAACACATTATGGATTCAGCAGGATAGACTACCAGCTCAATCTTCCCTTTGTGTTCGACAGTATTTAAAATAAAGTTTTTCCAAATAGATGGATTGGGAGAAGGGGATTCATAGAATGCCATATCACCTGATTTAACTTTTCAAGTTTTATTTTAGATTATGAGTTTGTCAGTAAGTGAAGGGAGAACACTTTGAGCATTTGCTATTTTAGAAACCAATCTAAAGTTGTTTGTAACACTCATTTAATAAATTTTTGCCTTTTTTTGTGATGTTTACTTACAGTATTCTTTGCTTAGACAAAATGTTTAAAATTTCAAAAACTATTGCAGATGAAGATATGTAGAATTTGTTATTAGGGCTGTTAAGAATACTATCCAAAACCAAAAAAAAAAAATATATTTCAGTATATTAAAAAAATAGTGACATCATAGTTCAAAAATGGATGAAGCCATGAATAAGTGAGGCAACTTACAATAAGCCCCATGATTATATGCAAAATACGCTTTTGCCTTATTTTATTCAAAAAAACATTTGATAAACACAGGAAGCTCGTAATTTTGTTGGTATATCTTTTAACAACAAAATTATAAGTTCTCTAGGTTTATTTAATGTTTTCTGAATAAAATAAGTCAATTAAAAAAAATCATATTTTGCATATAATCCAGTCTTTAATTATGAGAATTAAGAATTGACCTGTTTCAGCGTCTTAGACAAATGCCATTAGTTCCTAAATTTATTGCATAAGTAGTTTTCACACAGTACACATTGGTAAATTATTTTGTGCTATTTTGTTCGTCTTTTTGATAATTACCTAAGAGTTTTAAGAGCTACATTATGATATTTGGATTCCTTTTGTTAAGTGAAATTGTTTTTATTTGGAGAATTAATTGACGAGTCAACTTAGGAACCTATATCATTAATTTATTATTTATTATTTAATCAGTCTTTACGAATAGAATATTCCAGGTTTGCTCATTATTTCTGCTCTACTATAACAGCAGCATTTCATTCCAAACTAAATTCGTTGAGACATTTTGAAGTTAAATAGTATATAGCTTTTCTTTATGATAATTTAATATTTGTTTCAGTCTTAAAGTTGTCAACTTTAATTAATTTTTAGAAAATATTGTCATTGCTAATTGATTTCATTCTAAAAGATTTATAAATTGGATTTTTTGGATACTTGCTGTTAAGTCTTAGTTCACATACTCATGTTTATTTTATTTATATATTAGACGCAAAACGAATATGGATCACGCTGAATTAATCTCTCATAGAACAGCGATAACATTGACCTTTCCGAAAATTTACTATATTCTTATCATTTCAATATATGAAGAAGAATTTAAAATTAATTTTTGCAGTACTACAAAAAAATTTGTTTTAAATACACGGTGCAGCTTCGTTATTAGGAAGCGAAAATTTCAAATAATAAAGAATCCTATTATTATCATCCACATGAACAAGAATTTTCTTGATAATTCTTTGCTTTTGTCATACACTTGGTATTATTCCTGCGAATTTGTAACAACATCGGGGGTACCTCAGAGCTGGAACTTAGGCCCATTATTATTTATAATATACATATATGATCTTCTTGGTATTCTTAAATGTCCTGCATTGACTTATGCTGATAATATCAAGATATATTATTCTATTTCATGTGATAGTGATGTTCAGGGCTTGCAGGAGAATGTCGACGTTTTATCTCAATGGTGTCGGAATAATAGCTTGAACATAAATATCAATAAATGTCAGTTCGTTACTCATACTAGAAAAACAGCAACTATTTCGTCCTTATGTAATATTGATCAAATAGTTTTATCTATGGTTGATGCGTTAAAGACCTTGGTGCAGTTTTTGATCTAAGCCTGAGCTTTAGGAACCACGTTGACTATGTTTAGTGACTTTAAGTCTAGAAATATTTCGCGTTTGTTTTGAGCTGTTTTGAGTATTCTTCCATTGTCTAGTCACCATATTACGTTTGTCATCAATTAAGAATTGAGAAGGTTCAACGACGATTTTTGAAATATGTCTCATTTAGAGCTGAAGACCAGTATCATGTTAGGGGTGTCGACTATAATTTATTATTAGAACGTCATAGTTTCCATTTCCTTCACGAACGGAGACAAAGACATCGATCAATATTTTTGTGGAAACTATTAAATTGACTGCAGCTTTTGATCGAAGCCTGAGCTTTAGGAATCACGTTGACTATGTTTAGTGACTTTAACTCCAGAAATATTTCGCGTTTGTTTTGAGATGTTTTGAGTACTCTTCCATTGTCTATTCCATTGTGCTTAAAATGAACTTTCATGTTCCTAGCCGTCCATGTAGACATGCTTCAAAATTCGTATTACCGAGGCCGAGGACCACTTTGTTGACAAACTCACCCTTGTATAATATATGCCGAATAGAGGATATTTATATCACAGATATCTTTCCTTTCCAAAACGAGAGTAAGTTATGTATGTATGTGTAATCAAATATATTATTTTTCCAAATATTTTCTTTGTGTGTTAGTTAAATGTTAATTTAAATTTATAATTAAGTGTATACTCATTGTAAATGATTTATTATTGTCCTGTAATTGATGTTGACTGTTGGGCAATAAATATTATTATTATTATACTCGTATACATAAGACTTTATTAGATATTTCGTATGTTTGTTTACCACCATATACACTGTGTTCATTTAATCACAAGATGACTATAACTTAAAATTCAAGGTTTTATTTATACAAGATTGGCAGTTCTAAAACCATTAAAACATGCCTGCAACGCTACGCTAGAAAAGCACCGGAAAGCACTATTTATTTTTTCTTTTCGCATTTTACGCGTTCATCAGTCCTTTTCAGAGCTGTTGTAGAGCTCATTAGGTTAGGCGTATACTGACGCACAGGGCAGTTCAGTACAGTACAGAGCAGTTCACCTCAGGACAAACAAACACAGGACAGTTTATATGATGCGTATACTGGAAGACAGAACAGGATATGTTTTCAGATGATGTCAGATATATTGATTAGATTATTTGCTACTTATTTCAGATAGGAAAAATGTTTTCTGAATCTGATTCAAATTCAGACCTTTAAATTGAAAACTTAATATTACTTTTTAACCTATCTAAACGGAAACGCTCCGCTCATTTGATAAAGTTATTATTTAAAAAAAAACGTACTCCACATGGAGAATTTATTCTAACACATAAACTATCTGATACCCAGTTTAAAAATTACTTAAGACTAAACATGCAACAATTTGATGAAGTTCAAAAATAAGTTAGAAAAACATGCTCTTTGCTGTACTATACAGTATACGTTTAACCTATACTTCCATGGTTGTTCAACTCCATAATCACGGAAACTGTGTCAAACTCGCACGTGTAAACGCAGACACGTTCCTACTTGGACGCGTCTATCCCGTCAATATATGGGGAAATTAGGAATTACTTATGTTACAAAAATCTGTTCTGAGCTGTACTGCGTCACTTGTGTTGTCACCTGTATTTCTCTTATTTTTAGAGATACAGGCAAATGAAACAAGATAGGGTTTCAAAACTTTATTGCTACTCTCTAAACACTTTCGTAGACGAGTTCGAAAGCCTCACGCCATGCGTTTTTCGGAATTGACTGATTTTTTTGTGGATTGTGAAGTCAATCTCCTCTTCTAATGAAAACCGACAACCACGTAAATTCTTCTTAAGATTAAAAGGTATCCAGAAGTGGCACAGTGCTAGATCCGGCGAATAAAGGAGGTGTTTTATTACCTTAATTTTGTTTTCTCTCAAAAAAATTGCAGTAACACTAGCATTATGCACCAAGGTATTGTCATGGTGTAGTATTAACTCTTTAATTTTTACTTCTCGGAGAACTACAGGCAGGCAATTTTGGGTGTACCAGGTGACCGTGACAGTCTTTTGTCCTTCTAGCTTGACAGCCTTTACAAGTACTTCTGAAGAAAACGGCATACATAACTTTCTTTATCGCACGTTATTTTCTCATAGTCGTCGGCGTTGCCTCTTCTTCGTACACTCATACCTTTCTTGACATCTCCAATGCTTCGCGATTTTTAATATCTCCATCATTTCACGGCTAAGTCTTGGACGGTCTGCCTTCTGCGTTTCCGTTAAACTATGTGGCACAGGTTTCCTCACATGTAGTTCGTCATGCAGGATTTGCCTTATTACTGCGGATCCAATACTAAGGGTGGCCTTTATCATCGTGTAGGTCCACCTTCTATCTTCTTGCAACATTTTACGAACACGTGACACATTTTCAGAGGTGACTGCTGACCTAGACCTACCTGTATGTTCTTCGTCATGCAAATAACTTCGACCATGGCAATATTCTGCAAACTACTTAAAAAGCGTAGCCCGAGATGGTGCTTCGTCCCCAAAAGCCGTATTGCAAGCGTTGCATGCATTCTTCTTCCTTAAGGCTGACTTTAAAATAATACAGTATTATAGCTCTGAAATGCTCTCCATGACTACATATATTTAAACATCCACTGTTAATACTGTAACAGTACTAACGCTATACAAGTTTATTAATTTTTTTATTTTAAAACATGCACAATAATGTTGGCTGCAAACATGTGTGTAATTGTATTTGTGTCGTATAATTGTAATCGACTTAAATACTTAACCCCTATGTATGCCTAACAGGTTTTATGGTTCTGTCTATAATATAAATTTATTTTTATATGGTAGTAATGTCTCCAAATATAAAGGAGACATGGTCAAGAGATGCTATATTGGAACTAATAGTTTTATATAGCAATCGACCAGTCTTGCATTTAGTAAAATACAAATAAAAAAACTCTGAGTAATAGATAAAACGGTGGGGTCGAATTATGGCACACAGATCGAATTCTCAGATAAAATGATAGCTACAAATTACTTTAACATGAAAACAGATAATGCCAACATATATATAAACATTCAGAATAAGTTTGTGAAAACAGAATTTACTATAAAAATTACTTATCGAATTAAAAGTTGCACGTATGAGTAAACACACATGCATTTTTTAATGCCATGCATTAGAAAATGCTGCAATTTCCGAAGTGATATTGCATCAATAATTACTGCACGCAAATGCACTAGTGGGAACCCCGCTTTAGTGAACTTAAATAAAAATTATCTGTGAGTATATATTTAAGTATTACCATCTAGTATGTTTGGTTGCATAGATGTCAGTCTCAGGGTTAAATTAAGGCAATGTATAATGGATCAGATATTACATTTTCAGATATACAGTGTGGCTCAAAAGTCGCGCAACCGAATCAAAAAAAAGAAATGAAATTGTGTAGTACAAATACAAAATTTATTCTTCTATAATAAAAATAATACAAATATGTTTGAACAAAAACTGACTCTTTGGGATCACAGCTTATGTTCGAAGTGTCATCCACCTTCTTCAATGCATCTCAGACATCGCTTTTTAACCGCGTTACAAATGCGCCGAAGTAATTGTTTGTCATCATTGAGTTTGGCGACTTCTTCGGTTATAACATTTTTCATGGTCTCAATATCCGGCAACTGATGATGGAATACCTTATCCTTTAAAATACCCCACACGGCGAAATCTAGTGGGGTTACGTCCGGAGATCTCGGAGGCCATTCGACTTGACCTCTTCTTCCAATCCATCCGGGGAAAAATTCATCGAGAAATTTGCGAACAATTAAAGAGTAATGTGCTGGAGCACCATCTTGTTGAAGAGTTAAACATTGACCAGCAAACACTGGGTTATTGGCAAGTTCTTCACGTAGTTCCATCAACAAATCGAGGTATGCAACACCTGTTACAGTATTGTCGAAGAAATAGGGGCCTACGATTCCGAAGGCGCAAACACCAAGCCATACCGTTACTCCAGGCACGTTTAATTCTTCTTGAATGGTGATATGCGGATTTTCAGTGGACCAGTACACACAATTGTGTCTATTGATGCGCTCATTTAATTTAAATTGAGCTTCGTCCGGCCACAAAATTGTTTTGAAGAAATTTTGAAAGGCTTCACATTGAATGACATACCATTCTGCGAACTGTAGCCGACGATCCGGATCATCTTCTGTCAATGCTTGTAAGAGGCGTGGTCTGTAAACCTTCAAACCTAGTTCCTTCATTATTCGCTGTAGGGTAGAACGAGAAATGTCTAGTTCATTTGCGGTTTTTCGGACAGATCGCGCAGGCGATTCAATAAAACTCTGAGCTACAGTTTGTAAGTTATCATCTGTCCTCAGACTATGTGGCCGGCCTGTACGCTTGGAATCATCCAGAGAACCGTTTTTTTCGAATCTTTTTATCAAGCGATAAACAGTCTCACGCCTCGGAACTTGACAGTCAGGGAATTTTACCGCGAAATCTGAAAAAATGTGTTCATAATCAGCATGGTAACGATAGTACGAAGACACCAAGAATACCCGTTGGCGTTACGGTATACCGATAATGTGGGCTTGTTGCCATGATGACGCGTTCACACACTTACAAACTCAGACAAGATATTGCTTCACACACAGACAACCGCTGTACTGCCGACAGACCAGCCGTCAATCTTGCATTAGGGGGAGAATGGCGCATGTGTATTTCATTTTGACGTTGCGCGACTTTTGGGCCACGTGGTACTATACCTAACTCCAACTTATATAGTTTATTTATTTTAAAATTAAATTATAATTTACAAAATCTCTTAGTTAGAAAGTTCAGAAAGAATAAAAAATAATTTTAAGATATTTTAAATTGTTTTTTGTCACAGTTGTCACTAATTTTAATGTTTATTTTTAAAAAACCTTTTAATATTACTTTTCACACTTTAGATTTTAGGTTTCAGTCCATAAATTCATTTGTTTATGTTATGTTGACATCTACGTTTTGTTCATATATCTCTCTACGTGAATTACATTGACAAATGTTCCAAGAACAAATTCATGAAAATATTTAATATTCTTGAAACACTTCACGCTATGCTTTATTTTTACCATAGTTTCAAATAAGAAAGCTTCAAGTTAAATTAGAATGGTCATAAAATAGTTCTATGACTATCTTGACTATCCGGGAAAATAATAATAATAACAAATCTTTATTGTCTAACACTCGAGCCATTTGCAGAAATATATATTAGCTCTAAAAGCAAAATAAAATCGAACAAATGTAACTGAAAATACAAAAAAAATACTAACTAAAATGTTTGATAGTACATATCAGGTGTTCGTTATTAATTGAAGCTGACGTTTGTCAAATTTTGGAAATTTCTTTGCTTAGTATTTGGCATACTGAGAATTATCGTTATTGTCGATTGGTATTTAACATTTTTTGCGTTGTGCCGGTTTTCTGTTAGCTTTTGTTATGATTTTTTCGTTCACTATTAATTCTTATATGAATCAACTTTTCATTATATTCACGATCAGTTATTTTCATAACTCCTAAAATAAATTTGCGCAAGGTTAGGTTTAAAAGTACCATGCATCCGTCTATTAATTTCCCTTCGCCAACTTCAGAAAAAAAATTAACAATAGAGCTAAACTTTAGCATGTGCTTTGTTATAAATTAGTAGAAACATGATAATACACAAATAATATTATTTGCAAAACATTGGTGAATAAAATTCGGCAGATATTTTGTTTAGTTCTTAAATTATTATTAATATGAAATCATTTCAAATTGGATGGAAAAGTATACATAACCTTATTTTATTTTGGTTTAGTTTTTTATCACAAAGCTGTTTCCCCATAAGAATTTCTTTCAGCCATAAGTTGTTCACTGTATTCAAACATAAATGTAATTACCTTTTAACCCTAGAATACTAAACTAGTTTTGATGTTACATGATTGCTAAACTCTCGTAGAATTTACTACGAATTAAAAAAAGCATTTTTGGGTTCTCTTTTTAATTTTATTTTACTTTATTCGTAAAAAAATTATAATAACATTCTTTTAAAGAAAAAAAAACATACATTTGAACTGCATAAACAAATTAATTAGAACAATCTAGACAACAAAATGATCGATGTTGACCACAGATGGATCGTTTGCATCTTAGACAATAGTGTGTTGTCATTTTACGAAGCCGGCTTGGACAAAAACTACAAACTGTACGCCTGTTAGCAGCATGGATAGGTGGATCCGTGGGCAATTCATTTTCCAAGATATCGCAAATATCTTGTCGGATTGGACGCCTCAAAGTTGTGATATTTTTTCTGATTTCTAACCAGAGTTTTATAAGTCCATCTTTCAAACTTAACATAAACTCTTGGCGGCTCACAGGTTTTTGATTTGCCCTATTCATATTGAAGCAATAAATGACAAAGGCATTTATGGTTGCTATATTAATCATATCGTAAAATACGCACAGAGGCCATCTTCTGGTTTTTCTTCCGCAGTTCATATTAGAACACATTTGGTCCAACGAATCAACTCCAGATTTTGTCGAGTTATAGAAATGTATAATCTCTGGCTTAGAAGTTTCAGGGTGTATACTTCCTTCTTGGTGCATTGTAGACAATAGGGTAACAATTTTCTTTTTGTGTACTTTGAAAGAAACTAATGTTTTTTCTTTGTCGAAACAAAACATGGACGTTCCAACTTTTCTATTTCTTGAGCAAATCATTTCAGGAGGTATTTGGGGTTTATCTTTTCGTATAGTACCAACGATAGTAAGATTATATGGAGGTTTTAGAAGTTCTTCTGCAACTGGTACTGAAGTAAACCAGTTGTCCATCGTCACGTTTCTCTTACTGCCGCGGATGGTTTTTGTTAATTCTTTGACATAGTAATTGGAAAGAGGAAGTCCTCCTGTGTTTGTTCCTTTTCCCAAATATGGGCTAGCATCAATCATATACTTGGTGCTTGAATCGCAGAGCATAACAATTTTGATTCCATATTTGGCGGGTTTATTTGGGATGTACATACGAAATGGACATCTTCCACGAAAAGCTAAAAGCTGCTCGTCAATGGTTGTGTATGAAGTTGGAGTGTAAGATGTATTGCAAATAGTGATAAATACATCCCAAATGCTACGAATGGGTGCGAAAGGATCAACTTTTTTTCTTTCAGCTCTGGTATTCTTATCATAAAAGCGCAATGAATTGATTAGAAATTGAAAACGGTCAGAACTCATTGTTGCTCTATATATAGATCCTGATAATTTGGTATCAAACATTTTTCTTACCAAAAGATGATTGTTTTTCATAACTGCTGAGAAAATCAAAAGTCCAAGAAGGCCTCGAATTTCTTCTTTAGAAGTTTGACTAATAGTGGACGTTTGTTTCGCATACTTGGCAGAGTTATCTTGAATATGCTGATTTGTGTGTGTTACAATTTCCTGAATTATTTGATCACTAAAAAAATGTAGAAAGCATTGGGTAGGGTCGAGTAATTCTCCTGCATTATTTGCGCTCCCCGCAAAAAAATTAATTATGTTTCGTGCAGCCGTTCTTCTAGATCTTGTTTGGTGTACCACCGATGTTTATTTCTACCTTTGAGAGAATTAGCTTGTAGAGCAAACACTTTACTTTGAAGTTGAGCAATTCTTGCTAATGGTATGTTATCATCATCTTCTTCTTCGACTTCTACATCATTATATACTGCATTTTCTTCATCGTTCATTGCTACATCCTCTACTTCCTCTTCAACATCATTTGCTGCAGCATCGTTTTCTTCGTTCATTTCTGTATCCTGTACTCTGTACCCGTCTTGTACTTCATCTTCGCTAATTCCTACCGAATGATTTCTATGGGTAACTTTTACTGCATTATTCAAAGTATCGCTAATAACTAGAAAACTCTCGTTGTTTTCATTGAAATCATTAACATCTTCTTCAAGATCACTAAAATCGTCTTCAAAGTCATTTTCAACTTGGTCGTCTGCATCAATCACTCCATTCATAATCATTTCAATTTCGTCAGAAATTTCCTTGCTTGATATCCTTCCTTGTTAGCTGCCATTTTGCTTAGAAGAATTTGTCAACTGTTGAATAAATGAGAATAAAAAAGCAATAATTTACAAAAACACAATTTGGGTTTACCAAAACAAACCTTGCATTAATACTAATCACTCGTAAATTTAACGACGCGGTGGCTAAAAACTATATAAAAATTCGCTAATAGGACAATATGACTGCAGCACCGTAACGTTCACACTAATGTAGAAAGGTACTAAAAATAGCAATCGTCTCCCATCACCGAAAATAGCCGAACTTAAACAATGTGTTGGGTACGTTCGTAAATTTTACGACGGTTTAGTATTCTAGGGTTAAAGAAACGATTTTATTTAAAGCTAAAATACGTTGAAATTTGGTTACACTTTAAACAATACCGTGCAATCTTTTGTTTGGAACGCGGCACAACCTACCCCATTTTCTTAAATCATAGTAATTAGCAAATTTTGGCAATAAACATTTCCACACGTAATGGCATTGTATTTGATTTTATTAAACAATTTTTATATTTACGTCAAAAGTGGTTACCGTATGGAACGCTAAAGTTAATTGTTGTGGTCGAAATCAAGTGCACTGGTACGAGCTTAACCATAATTTTACGAATACTGTCAGCTTCAAACAATAACGAATACCCTTGATATAAATAAATACCAACAGAAAAGTTGAAAATTATATATCCATGCGCAATAATGCAAGGAATTCCTTTAAAAGAATTAATATAAGCACAATAACAATACAACCAAAATGGCTGCTCTGAGTGGGCTCGCAGTGGGCTCGCAGCTTGGATATCAGAGAGCAATGTGGAATCAAGGATGCCGTACGATGGACGAAAGGACGAAGAAAAAAATAGAAGTCGAATGCCGGACGATCGATTGGTGAAAAAGGCAAGAACTGGAAAACCGATGGCACGGAGACCCCATAAAATATGGGCCGACAGCTGGCAGCCAATATCGCAAGAACAACAACAGGCGGGCTAGGAAACTAACAAGTATTTTTGCTTAGAATACGCAGAAGAGGAAGAACAATGCAAAGAATTAAATTTTTAAAACTACAAAGAACTACAAATTATCAACGATCAAGTGCGTTTGATTTGTTTTGGGTCAATGTTAATTTCGTTCGTGTTTCTTGCAATGTTAGTAAGTGGTGCCTTATAGCTGACATTGGTTGGAGTGAAATCAATAAAAAGTATCCGAGAATCGGGTACTATGAGCGGGTAGATTAAAAGAGACGAGAGAACAGAGCAATGAAGAGTTAATTTTGTTATTAACAAGTTGGATTATCATCTTTTAGAGAAGCTAATGATCGACAGTCACGATGCAGAAGCAATGAATTATAGTCAACTCTTCGAGGTGTATAAATTACATCAGCTTCGAAACTTAAATACCTTAAAAATTTTTACTGAATTCTATCTAGAAATAACTATTGACATTGATAGTATGGTTACCAAATACCTGAAGCGTATCGAAGAACCTAGGGATAAACATCGAATATTGAGATTCTAAAACATCCTGCAAGATCCAATTGCAAACCTACGTGTAGGAGAAGACGGTAGAGATATGATTAAAAAAATGAAGTCGGTTTTGTCCAAAAGTGCAGAAAATTTCAATTTTCTGATAGTGAATTCTTTTGGTCGTCAAATGATAAAATTATTGCACGCAAGTGCGGTTAGTACAGAGGCGTAACTACAAATTTTGGGCCACCCCGCAACACCTAACTCAACCCAACTAATAATTACTCGTGTTCCCGTGTTTCCTACAAGTAGGGGTATCTATGGAAAAAACTTAATATTAAAATATAAACACATCACTAAACCATTCTCAATAGCTAGTAAAGACACAGCTTGCAATTTTTCTTTAAGATCGCGTTTCTAAGATAGTTTTTAATTATCTTGAGTTTTGAAAAAGATCTTTCGTTACTTGCGACTCTTAGAGATCATGTTAGGTATATAATTAACGCCTTAATAGTGTTGGGAAAGCTTGACGAAATTGTATCATTTTATATTAGGAGGTATTTTAGAAAACAATTCATTTTTCCAATATCTTGATAAATTAAACTATTGCTTCTAATAGCAACAGGTTCTTGACCCAGAGATGCAGATAAATAATTTTTATAAATTTATTGGAGCACGACACCTTTCACAAGAATTTGGTCTGCTGTTTACATGATTTAAAGATCTGAATCGTTTGTTTATACGAGGGTGGCACTGATTATTTCTGTAAACTAATAAAGCAAAATGTTGTAGTCAAAAATTATTTTTATTATTGTTTTACAAAATATTCGCCCTTAAACTCAATGCATTTAGACATTCGATAAAACAAGTAATCATAGCATAAATTCCACACTGCATCTTCTGGGCTTGTATCGTACACCACGCATTTTATCCTTTAGTCTTAGAAATAGAAAGAAATCTGCCAGGTGCCAGGTCCGAACTATATGGCGGATGATCTAGTAATTTTAGTCTGGAAGCTTTCAAAAATTCGTTTGTTTGACGAGCAGTGTGACTTGAAGCATTATCGTGATGACGGACAATCCGCGATCTAGGGCATCGTAAACGAGCTTTTTGAACAACATCTGGCAGACACACAGTCGTGTACCATTCTGCGGTAAGCGTACGTTTATTTTCAAGCACAACTATTGTGATAGGTTCTGATTTGAGAAGAAACTGGCTACCATTTTCTTTCCAACACTTCGAGATTCTTTTACTTTGACTGGATTAAGTTCTGTTGGAAACACCCATTGTGCAGACTGTCGTTTTGATTCCCGTTCAAATGCATATATCCAGCTTTCATCACCAGTAATGATGCTGTAAACTGCTTTAGGCCTACCTACATCATATTTCTTAAGCGTTTTTTACACCATTCCCCTCGGTATTGTTTTTGTTCCTGTGTTAAATTATGAGGTGTCCAACGACAACAGACTTTCCTCACATCCAAATTATTATGTAAAATCTTGTTTGTTGCAGTCATGCCAATACCCAAGGTGCTTTTAATAATCCTATACGTTACTCGATTGTCGTCTTAAATTATTCTTCGTAAGACATAGACATTTGTTTCAGTAATGGATAAGGTTAGCATCCCTTCGCGAAAATCGTCACTAACGGTAACCCTTTGAAATTTAAATTCATTATACCAGTTGTAAACACTCCTCCGAGAAGGAACTTGATCACCAAATGTAGCATGAAGTCATGAAACACTTTGTTTTGGAGTTAAAGATCTTTTGAAGTCATATTAAATAATGACTCTAAAATTTTCGCTCGTTAAATGCATTTTTACTGCAGACCACTCGGTTTGAAATTAGCTTGCAAAATAACTGTTGAAGTTATCAAAACTAAATTCGAAATGTCAAAATATAAAACAATAAACATTTGTTTCATAGCATGTTTGATTTCTTTGATTCAATAGAAATATTAGTTTGCAGAAATAATCGGTGCTACCCTCGTATATACGTTTATGATATCTAAACTAGCACAAAATATATTAACTGTAAATTTATGCTCCTTATGATCAGAACAAAGCTCATCAAAATGGGACTTTATTTCCGATTGTCTTTTCTCCGCAAATTGAAGGTAAATATTCCATATCTGTGCAAATTCCGATAGCTTCCTGTTTAAATTTATAATATTTTCCTCTTGTTTATATGAAGAATTTCAATGTTTTTCTTCTAAAAGAATACATAAAGAATTTACATTTGTTTTTGAGTTTAGCATTGATCTTGAATAATTCCAAATACTAAATTGTTAAAGAATGTATCAAGCTCCTTTATTTTCATTTTGTCTAGATTTTAAAACATTATACGCAGTATACGTGGTATATTGATTGAGATTACGCAAAGTACATATTTTTATTCATAAATAACAGCTGATATTTATAATTTTAAATCTAGCTATTATGAATTAATATTAAAATATAATTATGAATTAGTAATTAAAATTGGTGTAAAAATCTGTGATAAAATAGATATTAGGGTACATGTTTCCATTCTATTATTCCAATTTAAAAGGAAATTGTTTTTAACCTTGATAATTTGGTTTTATTGTAAAATGGTTAATAAAATAAAGTTCTTTTTGCAATTATTTCTGTGCCTTTTTCGATTGCCCTTATACTCATAATAATCAATGTAATCATAACATTGATTGTAATTAATAGTAAAACTGTGTTGTAGTAGATAATGCAAAAGTCTGTGAATCTATGTATAATACCCGGCAGATCCGAAGATATTATCTGCCAGTTCACTATCACTCATTTAGCAATACCCAGGTTGCCCGTGTAGCATATTGCCATGGACACGAACTAATTTACACCCGTAATTCATTCATTTTTTTAACCCAAATGATAGATGGAGAGAGTATTGGGAAGTGTTGAAACTCGCTCAAGCGGCCCATATTATCGATCCTGCTCTACCGTTACCAGGAATGGAACGGCCTTGCCACGAAGATTCAATAGAATAAGCACATCCCACGGTATCTGCGTGACTCATTCTATAAATGGACCTTATATACCTTGCTAATACCTAGTAAACCTTCCCAGACTATTCACCATATTGCAGCTGAGTGTCTCCTTACAGCATGTGGAGGTGAGATAAGTGACTTCTTTGAACGAACGGACTCTGTCTTGGACTGGACCGATGGCCTTGATTTTAAAATTTAGCTCTGTTCTGTGTAGATCTATATTTCCAATTCATATAATTTATACGCCAAATAAATAAATAATGCAAAAGTTAGAATAAATTTTAATTATTTATCTTATTGTTACGTTCTATTGATACTGTCTGATAATAATGCACTGCCTTATCTACACATTTAACGAGCTTGCTTGCACCGATTTAAAAATATATTTTACAATCAGGACGACTCAAGATAAGGTTGCATTACAAAGTATTATTGATCGAATTTCTTCTTGATGTAAAGTAGGGGACATGCTCTGTGAAACGAAGGTGTTTATTCTGGCAATTCAAGATCAAATGATCCTACAAGAAGCTATGAGAAGCACATATTACAAGATCCCACTACCACAAATGATAAGTGCAGACTGTGTGCATCTCGAAAATAGAGAGTTTAGACCATCTTATCAGTGTAGAGTGGTGTATTAGCACCAACAGAGTACACAAAACCTCATAGCAATATAGACACCATCATGTACCAGAGATTACATAGATGGTTTTCACATAGCCAGAAACTTTATCTTTATTATAAGTGCACCTCAAAAAAAGATATATTGGAATCGTAAATAATAACTGATTACCATACACCACACACTACACAATAGACTCGACGTACTGCTCGTAAAAAATCAAACGAGAAGAGAATATATTACTGATATTGTTATACCAACAACAGTGATTTTTCGGCCTGAACCTAGAGAAAAAATTATAATCCACTACCTTTCGGAACTAAGGAGTCGTGAGCCCTTGACAAGGTTTTCATCGTGCCCATAATAATAGATGCAACAGAGGAGATCCCGATTAGCCTACACCATTCACTGGAAAACTGCAACTTCCAAAAAAAAAAATGTTTAGAAATGCATAATAACAATGCTATTAGGAACATGCAATATAATAAGAAAAGTGCTAAATAGTCAAGAAACAATATGCAACTACTAAAAATTAATAAAACGCACCTCCATAAAAACATGCAACACACCTTGACGAAACCGTGTCATGACACCGCAAAATCAGCCATATATAACCGGGGTGATACCCACATACATGTGGGTTGAGTGAACTGTTTTCCAGCGACAGGCTAAGGAAGAGTGATGCAAATTGGCGCTATATTAATAATAATATTATTATAAGACTGTGCATTCCATTTCTGAAATTGAAAACCCTAATAGGTTCTATAGACTGAATCAGTATAATGATATCATATTCCATCCCACTTTACACTTTGTTGCTTTATAGATTTTCACGTATCAATGCTTCTTTATCTATTTTCTCAACTCTCTTCTATTTTAAAATAATAGTAAGTATTTATTAATCAATCGTTATAAGTCTAATTATAGGATAATGTAATATGTACTAGTTTACAGTGTACAGTTATATTAATAATGGAACGTCAATAAATAGACAAAAGAAAAATGTTTGTATTATTTATAACGACTTGATAATCGCGAAGAACGTTGTTTATGGACACAGAATCACCGAAATGGGACAAACGAACAGTGGTCATATGTTATGTTGTATGATAAGTCTAGATTTGGTATGAACAACAATTCAAGAAGAATTCGAGTTTGGAGGCAGCCAGGATGGGCAAATCGTTTGAATGCAGTCCAAGAAGTCCATTCTTTCAGAGGTGGTACAACCATGGTATGGGCTGGTGGAAGAACAGATCTCATTTTGATTGAACGTAATATAACAGCTCAAGTTTATGTTGAATAGGTCATTTTACTTGTGGTCGTGCCATATGCAGGAGCAGTAGGAGAAAACTTCAATTTCATGCAAGATAATGCATGTGGCTTTAATTATAATTAATGTGCTAGACAGTAACACATTTCGCTGTTAGAGTGGCCAGCTCAGTCTTCGGATTTTAATCCGTTAGAGCATCTGTGGGTTCTGTTACGAATTTAAATGATCACATTAATGATCCCCAAGACCTCTTTAGAGTTCTTCAAAGAGAATGGAGGGCAGTACCATAGGAAGAGATTGACAATTTAATTTTAACAATACGTAACCGTATTAGGCCAGTAATGAACAAGCGTAGAGGTCATACCGACTACTAGAAGTTGCTTTTGATGATATGTTTAGGATTGCTTTCCAAATTTAAATATCTTGAAGATTATTAGATTATATTATTGTTAACAGAATTCGTATTTGTAAATGTAAGTTTATTAGAACTTGTTGAATTTACTTTTTATTTTGTATTTTTTTAGTTGAATTACGCTGTAAATATACAAATCTGGTAAATAAAGTTGCTTAACAATATATAATAATCTTTTTTCTTTTAATTATGTAAATATCCCTGTACGATTTTGAGTAGTATATTTGTAGGTTGTGTTTTAAATTTTTACAAGGCATTTTATACTAAGGATGAGAGTTAAAATTGTTGGGTATAATTATATACGAAGTTCTTGATGTCCAGCCCTAATGGCATGCTTATCTATACTGCCTCGACTAAATTAAGGTTATTGATTCTTGATCATGTGGATTCCTATTGACTCATTTGATATACGGTTTTTTTCTTGTTTGCAAATAAAAATATTTTCTGAGGCTAATTATCATCAACGATAATGTATATGGCGGACAAGGTAATTTTTTAAAGTACTTAAAGATTTTCATAATATAATTTAAATTTAATCAGTAAATTTGAAGTATTTATCTTTAGTGCACACATGCATTCGTTTCAATATATTATTATGGATTATAATAAAATATTAATGTTGATGGCATCGCAATCTTAATATGTATATTCTACGATAATGCTTATCGACACTTTTTTAGCATATGCACATATTAAGACCAGTGAGCAAATTAAAAAAAAAATTTGCGGCCTTTTTCCGTTCACTGAACTTGGAAAACTTGTCTTCTAGAATATATGTATTTTTTTTAGATAAGTCCTCAGCTCCTATAAAACGGGTGGATATAGAAATTTTTTTCATTCTTAAATGAATACCGTTTAAAACAGTTAACCAAAATATTAGATATGTTTGAAAATATGTTTTCGCATGTATTTCTAATTTATTTCTGTTGTTTATATATAGTGATGTGTGAAATGCAGCTTGCTGATTTTAATAATCAAATATTGGGCCCGGATGACATAAATACAAAAATACAAAGTCTACGAAAGTTTATGCTAGGTAATTATAGTTATTTAAATTAGAAATAAATTAAATTCTTCTCCTAATTATTCTATTATTTGCTTATTGTATGGCGTCCACTAAATGTAATTAATTTAACAATATACATCAGATGTAATGCTGGCTATAATTCTATGCCCAGAAATTTTTCCTCGAGCATCGATCTGTTCGTAGTTTTCTAAGAATGTCTCTCGTAGTGCTGTAATATGCAGTGATGGGCAAACGTAAATACCTGTTAAAAATTAAAAAAAGAAATTGTTATAAAATATCAGAGTGTTTAAAAAATATTTAACTTACCTACTGAATTTATCCCTTTTTTAATTGAACGGCCTGTATTTTTTTACATTTTAGGATTCTCCTCGATAATATGCTTTGAAGAAACTATAATAATTGGGGTCTAAAGTATTTAGCTTGAGGTTTGCATGCAAACGAAAATCAGAATTTATAAAATTTTTATTTCTCGGTATTTTCAAAATCATAAGTAATCCTTGATGCTTAGATATAATCATTTAAATAAAAACCTATACAATTCGAAATGTAAATACTACAATTTCTTTTATTTTTTCTTTTGTTGTATCGATTTAAAAAAAAAAAAATTTTCTGTAGAACAAGAAGTTAACGTGATTATTACAGGATTTAAGTTTTATTAGACGGCCTAGTAGTTTTTGACATTTAAAAGTGTCATTAAATAATTGTTGAATTAAATGAAAGATATAGAATACAATTTTTTAATGATGCTCGGTTTTGGTGATAGGACAAGAACTCATCAGAAAATATATAACCTTTTTAATATTGTATATCCCAATCGGCAGCCAAATTCGCGCTTTTTTTGTTATCAAAACTTTAAGAAAGTAGAACGGTGTTTGCAATTTGCAAAAACATTGTCAAGTTATTGCTCGGGGCCGAATTGGTTCCGGCGACCGTGTATTAATACTCCATTTCAAAATATCAGGATCGAATTCGTTTCTCCAGTAGGGTCGAATTGACTTCCGTGCATTAAATAAGACTTCTTGGAATTAGTCCTAATTAATATGTTCACTTAAATCATTTGTAGACTAGCTCATATTTGCAACTTTAGATTTATTTGCAATAAAGGAAAGCGTAACAATACAAAAAGTTTATTACCCAAGCACCTGTTTATTAATAATACAATTTACATGTTGCATATAGGTTAAAGAATAAAAAAAAAAGTTTATTAAACAAGTTTTAATGAGTATTAATTTTAAATTGATACGCAATTGCCTTAACAAAAGTAAGCCTGTCGATGTGATTTTGATATTTATAAATTCCTGTCTCTTTAGTATCTTTTTATAGTAAATTTTGGCTACAGCAGATACACTTCTTCGTTTTATATAGGAATCAATCTGAAAATTAAGTAGGATTCTTAAAAAAATGTGTATATTTGGATGAGGGATATAAAAACTAGCATTAATCTTAGAATAAAATGCTTCGCATGCATTGGTTGTCCGCAATAACGAACCAGTGTGTTCTGCCAACATGTAAGAAGAAAAAAGAGAATCATCAAGAATGTAGTCGTCTAATAAATAGTCAAGAAATTTGACCACAGCTTCATCTTCCGGTTGAATTGCAGCTAGGTCCATCGCAAAACAGTCTCCAACTTCGTTTGGATTCAAAAACAGAAGGCCAAAAATTGTATGTCAAACATTTTACGGTTTCCGTTTCCTTTTTATTATAGTCTCGAGGAAGTCCAACTTTATGAATTTACCTAAAATTAACATTGCTCAATATCTGATAAATGGTATAATTTTCACTTTTTGACTTACCATGCCTGGCCTAAATGAAACCGACATCCTCGTAACTAAGAGCAGGGAAAAACCTCCCTCACTTAGGTATGAATAGAAATTTAAAAATCCACTAATAGTAGTTGGTGTCAAGCTGCAGTTAATTTTGGTACATTCTGCCATTAAATATTCCAAAGCCAGTGTGTAAGATTTATTTGATTTATCGGGCAAAACAAAAAAAACGCTAGCGGTATATAGCGTTCATTTATTACTCCATGAACACTAAACAATTGCGAAAAGTATTTTGCGCAATATTCCATATACAGTTCCTCGACGTTTTTCAGAAACTCCTGGTTTGTTTTACACAAAAACATAATTATATTATTTGTCTGATCATTCACTAGAAGGAAATCTTCATTTTTATTGGTAAATGGGCGATTCGATAACTAGTACTCATGAACTTTTTTCACATTTCTAGGCATTTGGAATATGAGATCTTCTAGCTTGATACATATTTTTTCTAATTCGACGTAAGTCAGTAATAGTTAAGGTTTCAACAGCATTATTTCTTAATTCGGAGTGAATAATTTTTGTTTGTTTCTCACAAATATCGTCCACTGCCTTTCGTTTTAATTTATTACTTACAGTTTGCCTGTTGAGTAAATTTTCAGAGAGTTTATCGTGATTATGATTTGGAAACACATCAATCAGCATAGTTCTCGCCATCACCTTCGGTTTTCACAAATGCTTTACATGACCGCAGTACACGTCCATCTCTTAATACTTGTGGCCAGCATCTTCAGATAACCAAACTTAAAACCATCTAGCACTATTAAATCTTTACCTTTTCACTTTTAACAATTTCTACAGAAGCCATATTAAAAAGAAAATTCGAGGAAACTTAGGAACCAATTTGACTCTTCTCAAGATATTGTAGAGGAAAATCACCATTTATCTACAAACAAGTTGGCGCAAAGGCATAATATTAGTCGTCGTTCAGTAAGAAGAATTATTAAAAAGGAAGAATACTATGCTTATAAAATTCCTCTTTCAGGAATTCTCTGATGATTATCGTTCGTCATAAAAACGAAATTTATTATATTGTATATATTTATATCTTAGATATAAGTAAATTTAGTATAACAGTATTAATGAATAACATTTTAAACTTTATAAATATTCAACGTGCATTTTCAAGTGTTTAAACCACTATATAACCTACTTTTATTAACATTTTCAAAATTCTAATATTTTCTTTAGATTCTAAGAATTTGCATTTAGACCGTTTCTTTATTGCTTAGGGTAATTAGTGAACGATTTCCATAGACCCTTAATGTGGTCACTAATCTATTGATTAATTTAATATACATAATAGGCTCACGATATCCAGATATGTATGTACCATAAAAATCTGTTATTGATGAATAGGAATACATAGGAATACAAGAAGATTTATGACACCTTATTAATAGGTAATTAGGAATTTTATTTGTTTATTCGTAAGATCTTTAAGACTATCGGAAACATTGGATATTGTTTGCAGGTAGATACATAATAATGTAGGTAAATTCTACAACAAAGACGTCAAACACATCCGCACATTTTAGTTGTATATTGGTAGAGGTAGTGATATATCTTTATATATACTCGTCACACAACAACAACAACATGCATTCTCACTGTGTCCATTTGTCTTTCTCTGTTATTATGATCGCTGCTATTTTAGGTGTTTTGTGTGTTACAGTGTTTGGGTTTTGTGTAGTGTTTCTTTTGTCACTTACCCTGGGAGTGTTGTCTGAAGTTGATGGTTGAATTTTGTATTCTGTTGCGTCGTGTTCCATTTTTTCCTCGGTGTTGTTTTCGAGGACACTGTAGGAATTTTTGATTTCGAGTGGTGTGGTTGTATGGTCGGGTTTCTGTTTTTTTGTTGTGCATTTAGGATATATGAAGTCGTCTTCTTTTTTCAGTTCGGGGTGTCTCTTGTTCTGTGTTTTGTAGCGTTTTTCTTCTTTAGGTGGTTCGGGAATTTTTTCTGTTAACTCAATTTCTATCTTCGGTTCATCCGGGTCTATCATGAATATGTTCGTTGATGTCCGTAGAAGATCTTTGGATATCTTCTTCCCTGTGTGTCAAGCGAAGCCGGAAGCAATGGCCGGACGAATTAGCACCATCATCAACATCAGGCTGAATCCCAGCTTCGTTAAAAAATTGCCACCCGAGCTAATTTCAGATACACAGGCAATAATTGAGCGGACCTACAGGGAAGAAGATATCCAAGATCTTGTACGGACAACAATGAACATATTCATGATAGTCCTGGATGAATCGACGATAGAAATTGAGTTAATAGAAAAAATCACCGAACCGCCTAAAGAAGAAAAACGCTACGAAACATAGAACAAGAAACACCCAGTGCTAAGCGTTAAGAAAACCGGTCTTTAGTCATGATGCAGGATGATTCCCCGATGTGCGTTCGTTTCTCGAAGCATGGCGATTATTTCTTGCAAACAAACGGTTGTGTACCAATCCACATTAACCGTTCTTCGATCTTGCAAAGCTACATGAACTGATTTTGCGACAAACGTCTTTTTTGACACACTATGCGATCGGATTTTGTGGGATTCTCTTCATTTAGAAACCCCAAATGATTTCCCTTATTTAACCAGCTCCAAGTTTTACGGCACTAATTAACGCGAGCCGACTTTTGCTCTCCAGTTAAAGGTTGCGAAATCCACCGAGAAACTAATTTTCTCACACCTAGTTCATCATGAACATTACGATATGTCACATGTCTATATATCTTAATCAGGCAGCATCGATATTTATCTGGGTGACTGTTGTTCATAGCGAACCTGTCCTGGGATCTTCGCTGATACCGGTGCGTCCACGTTGGAATTCATAGTACCAACTTGAAATTGTCGATTTGGTTTGATGCTTCATCTTCGAAAACAGAAACTAACTCAGCAACACATTATTGTTGAATTAATCCTCTCTGAAAGTTCCAAAAATAATTGCGCGAAAATTTGTTCGACTCAATTCCATTTTCCGGCCAACTTAAAAATTTTAAAAATTCACTATGACTAAATCACTTGCCGTACCTTGACGAAACTTTAGATTTAGGTTAACGAAATATTGACGCTAACTTTTACACTTGAAGTTTTATTACTGACGTCCTCTATGAAGGTGTAGGTAAAACTAGAAAGACATCTCTCGTACATTAAAATCTTTAGAAAAAATCAGATGAATGGGATAAGATGCAGGTCACATATGTGATATCCATAAACATAGTTTCGATTAGCATGAGCTAGGAATGGAATGATATAGCCAGTAAGGCTACCTAATTATACCTTACTGTTTAAGTAGAAAAATAGTAACTTTAGTTACATTTTTGACTTAATAGTTAGTGCATAATCTGAAAAATATGCTGTTTCCTATGAATGCATTCAATTATCTATTCAGTAAGTTTACAATCTTATCATTGGTATATTTTCTGTTTATTTTCAGAGGATCACAAATTAAAAATAATGAGAACTGATGATGCATTTCTGTTAAGATTCTTGCATGCAACGGATTTTAATTTAGACAGCGCACAGGTGATGGTATGTATTGTTTAAGTTGGCTTGTCACTACTGTTATCTAGCTAATGTGTTTTACAGGTTAAGAAATTTTACGTATATGTCAGGGAAGAGAAAGATTGGATAGCAGTTGATATAACTGATAAAATTAAAGGCTTTTTGGATCTACATATAAGCGCAATGCTACCTGCTGTTGATAGAAATGGCAGCAAAATATTTTATATGCGAGCAAGTAAGAATTTAGGTCAATTTTATGTGGCCTAACTCTAAATAATACTATGACAAATATATATTTTTTTATTCTTAATGCAAGGGTCTTTCACATCTGTATATTTATTACGTATGAATGAAGAGCTTTGATTTGAAAATGGGTAATCAAAGCTGTCTTTATGAAGTTGACATTCTCTCGATACCTCTTTGTTTCAGTCTTGAACTGCATCGAGAACAGTAATGAGGACAAATATATTACAATTTCTCTCATATTTGTTTTTCACCATTTCAATATAATATTCAATAAATCAATAAGTTTTGCTTTAAAAAGCTGTACTTCATAGATTTAACTGGGATTGCTTCAAAAGCTTAGCTAGAGCGAGGTTTACCGTTAAGAAATTCTGTTTGCATTCGAGAATTCTTCGTTTACTCGTTTACTGAGGAACACAAATTAAAATAATTAGTGCTCACACACACACACGCAAAAATCTAAATATTTTAAATACTAAATGTGGCGTTTGGCTTTTATTATTCAAAAACGTTATAATCTTTATCACTGTGCTGCTCTATTTTAAGTATCTGAAAGTTTGTGATTCCCATTCGAGATTTTTCATCTCGTATCACTCAACATATTAGACATTACGGTACAACAATATAATACTCCTCAACCATATAGAACTACAATAGGTCGATAACAATAAATAACCCCGTCCGCAATAATAATTATTTTTCTGTAAGCACCAATTTGCAAACTGGACTTGTATTTATGATCACCTGATGAAGCCACAGGGTTTACCAAACATACGCGTCGCCTCCAATTACGAGGTGTTACCCAGAAATTTCCCGAATGCAAAAAACACAATAAATTGCTCTTACAACTTACTCACTACCATTCCTTTCAAAGTCCTTCCGCACGAATACATGATACTTGGCCATGACTGGAAGCAGTCCTGAAAGCCCTTGCCTGCTAACATGTTCTACACAAGAGATGCCTGCGATTCGGTCAGAATGTTCTCAATCGTCCAAAAAACGGCGTCTCTTGAGCTTCAGTTCCAACATTGGAAACAGAAAGAAGTCACAAGTTGTAAGATCTGACGAGTAGGGAAGGTAAGGTAGTACTGCCGTCTTCGTTGATGCTAGAAACTGGCGCACAGCAAGTGATGTGTGGATTGGTGCATTGTCGTAGTGTAGGATCCACGAATTGTTGCGCCACTAACTAACTACTAACCTCTTGCGTCGATTGTTTTCTCTTAGTCGCCGAAGAATATTGCAATAGAATCGTTATTAACTGTTTCACCTGGTGGGAGAAATTTTTTGTGTCAAAGAACCAAATCAACATCGGCTTGACGTTGCTTCAAACTTGCCGTGTTTTCTTCGGTCGCGGTGACGATGGCGTCTTCCACAGCGCTGATTGCTGCTTTGTTTCGGGATCATATCCATACACCCATGATTTGTCTCCAATAATGATTCTGGTACTGAAGATCGCATCCCTTTCCGCAGTTTTTTTCAGCTACGTGCACACATAAACACGGTACTGTTTTTGTTCAATGCCGGGTAACTTTGGCACAAACTTCGCAGTAATACGCCGTATGTTATGTTAGCCGGAGAAAATACACCGACAAACGCCATGTGACAAGCTGACAATGTTACAAATGTCATAGATTTTTCTCCTTAGGTCTTGCAGGATAGCATAACGAACATTTGCTCCATTTCGTGGCGTGTTTTCCGTTGATGGACGACTGGAACGTTTATCATCAACCAGCACATGTCCATTTTTAACACGGTTGATGCAAGCTCATAAGTTTGCTTCTGGCTTAAAGTATCCTCACCAGACGGTGGTTAAAACATATTCAGAGTTCCCCCTGCCGTTTTACCAAGTTTGAAGCAGAATTTGATGCTCGTGCTTTGCTCTTTCACTTTTAGTGTCACTTTTATTGTATGCCGCAGAATAGCTCAAAACACAAAAAACAGTTTAACACAAAAACTGTTTGTCACCACCTAGTATAGTCTAGTTTGACGGACTGACTTAGTATAGCCGTAGCTCACACAAACCAGTGCTATAGTGCTGTACTATAATCCCTTCATGCGCCACATTCAAATTCCGGGAGCTGCTGGGTAGCACCTCGGAATTTAAACGTTGTGATATTAATTATACAGTTATGGGCAAATATGTGGAACCAAGTACGTACATATCCCTTAAATTAAAATATATAGTCGCACACAAAATCAAATAGAGTGGGAAGAGTCTTCCCACTTCTATTCGAAATAAGGCTGCCTTAACGGTTTGAAACAAATTTACTTTGAGAAAAAAATTGCTCCTCTAATAGTTTATTAACCCTGAAATGCTATTTGGGGTACACATGTACCCCAGCCTTCTTCAAAAATTCCGCTAATCGAAAATAGATGGAGCTGCGCTCGCGGGCTTTTGAGTAGTTCCAGCACACGATGCGACAGTTCATGTGCGATATTGGTGAAAGACAGCGCCTTTGCATCTTTGAGATATTTGATAGTTGGGGTACATGTGTACCCCAGTGTAGCAGAATAAGACTGTATTAAATTTATTTTCGCTTGTAAGTATATATTTGTTTTACTAAATTATCTGATTATTAATGTTTTTACTGCATAGTTTATGCTATTTTTTAATTTAATTGTTGTGTTTCAGATCAAGCAAGTAATGGCTTCTCGAAATAATATTTTCGATCTAACAAATCCTGATGATCTAGCTGAAATACACCGTATTCTTTATGATTCTGATTCCGAGGGCAGTTTCCTCTATTCCAGTCCAACCTCAGGATCCCTTACCACCCGTCTATGATTCTGAGGATGATGTACCCTTGGCACGGATACAGCTTGCATACCAAGATAAGGTTAAAGTTTTCAAGGTTTCCAAAAATGGATTCAAATGGTCAGGTGTGAAAGGAGCAGTTGATCGTACACCAAAAAGAAATCTTGTTATGCATTTACCCGGAAATAAAAATGAATCAAGACAAATACAATCAGGAATAGAAGCATGGCAATTATGTTTCACCAGAGAAAATCTGGATTCGATAACAGAACATACTAACAAAGTAATAAAAATTCAAAGATTGAAATATGGCAAAGAAATGGGCAATAGTGATACAGAAGATACACCAATAGCTAATAAACCTTCCTACACCAGAAACACAGATAATGTTGAAATGATGGCTCTCTTCGGTTTATTCTATTATGCCGGCGCAATGAAGATGAATGGAGTATTTACAAAAGAACTCTTTGATAAAGACAATGGTATACCCATATTTTGAGCAACAATGCCCGAAGCACGTTTTAGATTTTTAGTAAACTGCCTCCGGCTTGACGATAAAAACACCAGAGCTGAAAGAAGAGAAATCGACAACCTTGCAGCATTTCGAGAAGTTTTTGAGAGATCTATAAACAAAATGAAAAACTTATATGTACCTTCGGAGTACACCACAATTGATAAACAATTGGTTGGATTTCGTGGCCGATGTCCTTTCAAAATGTATATTCCTTCAAAACCCGATAAATATGGGATTGAAATTGTGATGTGCTGTGATGCTAAAACGGCTTATGTAATCGACGCTGAAGTTTATATAGGCAAAAACTCCACACCATCTAATATTCCTGTTGCGCAGTATTATTGCGATAAACTTAGCACTTCTTTTCAAGGAACCAATAGAAATCTGACAATGGACAACTGGTTCACATCTGTGCCGACGGCAAAAAACCTTTTAGAAAAAAAAATTACAGTTGTAGGTACACTGAAGAAAAACAAAACAGAAATTCCTCCATCATTCTTGGACCTCAAGGAGAGGCAGATAAACTCCGCCATGTTTTGCTATAGTGACCAACTTACATTATTATCATATTGTCCACCAAAAACTAAGAAAAAAACTGTTATCATGCTTTCAACAATGCATGAACAAGGTGATGAGTCAAATACCACCAAATTATCAGAAATTATAGAATTTTATAATTCCACCAAGGGAGGAGTGGACACTTTGGACGAACTGTGCCACACTTATTCTACTAGTAGAAAAACACGCCGTTGGCCATTATGCCTGTTTTTTAATTTGCTAAATATTGTGGGATATAACTCGTTGGTACTTTCAAGAGGTTCGAATGCACCAAATAAAGAAATTGTCAAAAACAGAAGAGATTACCTGAAAAAACTTGCACTTGATTTAGTGAAACCTCATATGCAAAGTCGCTTGCAATCTTCAACTATGAGGCGTGAACTCCGTCAAACTATATGCAATGTACTAAAAATAACCCCTCCAGTAGAAGTACTAACAAGGCCACCTGCTACCACCGGTAGATGTTCATTTTGCCACAGAAACCAAGACCGAATATCGAGGGTCAACTGCGATATATGCAGAAAATTTATTTGTTTACAACATCAAAAGAAAATTTGTCCAACTTGTGCGGAGTGATAATAAAATACTATTTTGCTGAATAAACCCAAATGTAGAAAGTTATTTTAACTTGTTTTTGCGTTATATTTAAATAAACACATTTATTGACAAAAATTAGCTAACTTTTATTTGGGGTACACCTGGACCCCACTGTAGCAGATTAAGTCCTGGAAATAAGTGTAGCGTTCCAGGGTTAAATTAAGAGAGACGATTAATTGGTTTGTAAAATTCAATAAGCGTTTAGTTAAAAAACTATTTCTTTTATTTTACTGAAAATGTGTTTCAAACTCTGTTCTATGAAGTCGCATCCTTATTGCGTATTTAAAATCTGTCAACAGGTAGGATGGATCCGTCAAAATTAACAATGGGGGAAATGAGTCAGATGGAAGGAATTTGGTATGAATCTGTATTAGATGACCCAAAAGTCCAAGCGCATGGAATAAGCATGCTTGTAGATGCATACGCACTTCCTTGGGAAGTTATAGGATGGTTAGCTCCAAGAAATGTTTTAAAATACATGAGAAAATTAGATAACCTACCTAATCTAAAACACATACATATCGTTCGAGCTTCCACCGCTATAAATGTCGCTCTTTTTATAGCTTGGCCCTTCATACCCCCTATAATCAGAGAGAAGGTATGTTACAGGTGCTATAATACAATTTGTTATTTAGTTTCAAGTTTATATTAAATGTCAACCGTTTGCAACTTTGGATAAAATAATTGTAAATGTTCTCCATGTTTAGAATAAGCGTTGTGGGTTCGATGTTTTTATACTGTTAAAAAACCCACGCTCTGTGTTTCGGCTGTGGCGGCGTACTAACAATAAAGGAAATTTCTTAAAATAAATAATTGATGTGATGAAGTTGCACAAAGGTCCAGGACGTGGGTAATAATGCTGAAATAAATATATTACAACTTATTAACTAAATAAAACACAGCAACGTTGTCCTTAAAGTTATTATTTATTGTTTACATAAAAATTAAATAAAAGTAGCAATATATACAAGTAGCGGCAAATAAGTAATTAAAAATTAACAAAAAAAAAATTACCCTGAAAATGAATTTAAATTATGTCATAAATTAAAAAGGAATTAATGTGATTAAATAAAACAACTTCCGTATCGAACAATACCGAGTTACCTGTGGAAGCGTGTGTTGGTCGGCTATTAGGTTCGCATTATGTACTCGGGCAAGTTTGAAGAGCGATGTTTGGCACGAGGACGAAGGAATTAATTAGTTAAATTAATTAAATTCATGTTAATTAAAGTAAATAAAATAATCTATACCGAACAGTACAGAGTTACCTTAGAAACGAAGAACGCCGGACATTGCGTTACATGTTACATGCTGGAACAGCATATGGAGTAAAATGTATATCTTACGAAGGTTTTTAAACAGAAGAAGGAATTTGTGTAGAAGAAAACACTGGTTTGAAAACGGGGAGGTTTCCAAAGTGGAGAGAGGGATGAAGCTGACGATATTTTGAATTAAGAACTAATTAAAAGCGCGAGCTAAAAAGTTGTGGTATTGATGATATAAAAGTCATTAAAATATGCTTTATAAGACAAGCTTTAAAATGATACGCGATATGATTTAATTACGAGGACGTACGCAATTAAATTAAATAACTTAATTTAAATGTAATGTATTAGTGATAATTCTAACCGAACGTTAAATACGAGTTAACCGTTCACGTCAGGTAGATGTTCAAGAGTTGGTCGTAGTACAATAACAAAAGAAATACTTTCTATATGTAAATACGAATGCACATAGAAAATGGCTAAGTTGAATTGATGTTTTAAATTCCAGATATATTTGAAGAAATATAATTTAAAATTAAATATAAAGTATTTTTATATACACGAAATGTGACAATACTGTTAGCTGTAATAAGGTACCTATGTGTTTTTCCATTCTGCTTTTGCCTAAACTACTAATTAGTAAATTGGGAGATTATAGACTCCGTAAAAAAAATATGGCATCACCTTATCTATGCAAAGTAAATCGTTGTAATACTGTTTGTTTTGGTTTTATGACATTGTCACAAATTGAGTTTAAATTATTTTTTATTCTAATTTCGTGAACTTTAGATGCTTTACATCTTCTCATTTCTTTCAAAAATTGGTAAGATTAAAACTACAGTTTTTTCATTTAACATTTATCACGTGCTTCCATGATAGGTGTCAAAGATACATTGGTAGGGTGGCAGGTATAGAGAAACTGGGGGATATAACAGAAGACCAGGACAACATAGGATGATCGCTTTTTACGACTTACAGCCTTGCGAATAAGGCATTGCACAAGACATATAAAAAATGAACTGCTTATCGTTCGAAATGTAAATGTTATGTCTCAGACGGTAAAGAACCGATTTGAAGAACAAGAAATACGTGTCAGAATATCGGCCGAAAGCCCCATATTCATTAGAGAATATCGAGTTCACAGACTACAATTTGCGAGAGATCATTATGATTAGACCGCTGAAGATTGTGCTAACCTTCTGTTCACAGAGCCAGTCTAGGTATTGCCTGTTCAAATCAAATAGACGCCTGCTGATATATAGACGAGATGGCGAGGGCTTCAGTCAGTGCAACTTCTGGAAAATGACAAATTTCGGGGGTGGTTCGATTATGATATGCGGGAGGTGTATTTTCCGAGGCTAAGACGGAGTTGGAGGTTATTCATAATGGCTCTATGACCGCAGATATGTACATTAGGATTATTTTGATGTCATTTGCACCTTACATAGCCGCGAATTTCCGTTTAATGCATGATAACGCTCGCCCCCACATCGTCAACATTGTACAACATATACTTAAATGATGTTGACATACGTGTTTAGGAGTGGCCAGCTAGAAGCCCGGACATGAATCCAATAGAGTATGTCTGGGACTACGTTAGGTGGGCACTACGAACCAGATAAGTTCCATCAAGAACGCTAGAAGAGTTAGAAGAAGCGTTCACTGAAAAATGGAACCAGATGGGTCAAGACTATTCAGTTAAAAGTAGATATTTAGCTTCAAATTCACATACATATATATATATAACAAGTTTCAGGAATACTGGTGGGGATGGCTTTCACTCATGTAGTGGGGTATGTGGAGAGCGAGGATGACATTCGTTGTTCGCATCTCGATGCGTGCGTCTGAGCAAACTCTCGGGAAAAAACTAAAATAAATTTTGTACATTTCATTTAGAATTTTGTTTCATTTGTTTTATAAGAATTTTATTTATTTTTCATTAATAATTTTATTATAGTTAAAATTTTTAGAGTTTTGTTTAAGTTAAATGTTAACGCATACATATATCAATTATTATAATAGCGGCTGCAATTCCTTAAAGTAAATCTGTACATCCACACTTTCATTCTGCCGTACTAAATACATATTAAATACTGACGAATGTATCCCCACTATTGTAACTATACTAAGCCTATGGGCATTAGTCATATGTACGTGTAAATATGCGTGTGCTAGTGTATATAATACGCTTCGCAATTTCCACCGTAACTCCAGTCGATCTGTATATAATAAAAGGTCTTATTGATTCTTTGCCTATGCGAATGGCAGCCGTAATACAGATCCGAGGCGGAAATACTCATTATTAGTTTCCGTTAATTAAATTCTTTACGTTGATGTTAGTTTTTCAATTTTTTGTTTATCACCACAAATATAAGCTATACATTGCCCAAAAGATGCAAGCAATAGATGAAAATGATCCAATTCGAAGAACACAGTTTTGTAATTTTTACTTAACTTTGCAAGAAAACCCGTAGTTTTATCGCAGAATTTTTAATCGCAACATTCATCGCCAATGGAGCTAAGAAAATCTTAGATATGTCATCGACAATAGTTTTCAACGTCGTTTTAGCTGTAATTTTTGGTGTGGCCTACTTGAAGACCGCTTGATTGGGCCATTTTTTATCGACGGTTCCTTAAATCAACTAAGATATCATCAACTATTAAGCGAAGATGTTGAAAGTTTTTTGGATGAATTACCGCTTGCGGAACTGCGTGAAGTATATTTTCAACAAAACGGTGCTACTCCCCATAACGCATTTGGTTGGTTGAATAGAAATTTTAATGAATAATGGATTGGCACATATGGACCTATTCGTTAGCCTACGCGTTCACCTGATTTTACGCCTCTAGATTTTTGGTTTTACGGATATCTCCACGATCGAGCTTATTTAAGAGTGTCACAGAATGTAAACGATTTACGAAACTGAATACTTGAATCGATTCTGCCTTTACTTGATGTAAATCCATATCAAATGATAAAAAACACAAACACTGTTGTATTAGATTTACACTTTATTTAATAATAACTATATGACAGCTGTTTCACCGTACAACGGTATCTTCAGATATAACAGAGCGGTACTGTAAACATTTTACTTAAACGTATATACTTTATGACTTAATGGTATTCGCAGAAATTGAATAATTGAAACTTATCGGGAAATACTTAATAATTTCGTAATAAATGCCACCAATAGTGTTATAAGGAGATGTAAGTATTGTATTAAACATTTGTAAATTTTTTTAGTATTGAATTTATTTTTTAGTTTTTTTATTTGGTTTTCTTGTTGAATTAAAATTAGTTACATATGACGGGCAATGCGTTATTTTTACACTTATTTTTTCATGGCACACTACAGTATAACACAAGTGACTTTAAGAGAATGTTCGGAAACGGTTTTAATTATTTTTTTCTTTTCTAAATTTAAAATTCAAATTGTACATCAATGGATTCAGAAAAAAATTAACAATCGTTAAAAATTGAAGATGGCACTGGAGAAAAGTAAATGTAGCCTCAAACATAATACTCATCGAACCATTTCATTTGGTAACTGTCTCATGAAAATGGAAATATAAAAAACAGAGTTACAGCTCGGGGCATTTTTTGTGTGATACCCTGTATAAATAGCTATCCTCGTATTATAACATAAGAAAATATTTTATGCTTAGTGTGTCCCATTAATATATTTTATGTTTCAGTTTAGATTCCATTTTAACGATATTGATTCCTTAGTCAGTTATATAAGTCCAGAAAATATACCCAAAGAAAGCGGTGGTACATTAGATGTAAATTTCGAAACTTTGACTACAGAATTGCTGTCGAAGTCTGCCGAAATACAGGAGAAATTGGAACATTATAAACGGATTATTGCAAAATAATGAATGGTTTCAGTATATTATATACAAAAGTGCGAATAATTTATTACCATAAATTGTAAACACACTGGGGAAGTACATCTAATTGAATTATAAAATTAAACCCTACTGTGGTAATATGGGAGTATCTTATTTGCACTAATTTAAAATGAATTTTATATTATTCATATTTTTCTAGCGAAATAAATAAGTAAACAAATTCATATTGAAAACTTACTATCTGTTATAAGTACATATGTCATTTCTAAGATTTTACAAATATTTACATGTATTTATAAGAAATAAAAGGTTTTTCATGAAATTTATTGTGCAATTATTTTAGAGTGATAAATAGTTTATTAAATATTGCTCGGATGCTAAAATTATCTTCGAAATATAATCATATACCTTTGGCTAGAAGGCGAGTAACCAAACGATATCGTATATTTCAAAAGTTAACTGTGATAAAAATTCACCTGTCTTATGAAATCGTTTGGCGTCTTGGTACGGGCGATTACAAACTAGTATAATTTATCAGGCACAAAATAATAATAATAATGTTCTTTATTTTCCAAGAGAATAAAAAAAACTCAATTGCAGGACAAAATATAACTTAAATAAATACAAATGCATCGTAATTAAATAAAATTTCATGTAATAGGAGGAGCTATTGATATCTAGTTAGCCTAGGCCATTTTCTTCGAACAAAACAAAATCTTGTTATAATGACTTGTTATAATGAAAAGAAATAATTACATTCTAAAAGTGTTACTGTAAAATCTTACGTGAAGAAGTTGAAGTATTGCTGTGCAGTAAATTTTGAACGAAAGCATGTCGAATGCAAATGTGAAAATCGATAAATTGGAGTATCGAGGCATCATCAAATACTTGTATTTGAAGAGGTTAAGTGGTAAGGGAATTTACGAAGGTATGTTTAACACACCTGGCGATCAATGCTCATCATATGCGACTGTGAAAAATTGGATTGCTTCATTCAAAAGAGGAAAATTTTCCGTTGAAGATGAGAAGCGACCAGGAAGACAGATTTCGATGTCCAGCTCCGAAAACATTGGCGCAGTTTATGACACGATATTTTAAGACCGTGGAATTGGCCGAGGTACTAAAGATTTCATATGAACGCGTCCATCATATAGTATATAGTATAAACGACGTTAAATTCTTCAGAAATGGCCATTTCCCCTCGAATGAATAACACCACTCGTATTCGGCTCGTATGGCAAATTTCATCCTCATGGAAATGAACAACTAATATACTATTATTCGTTTAAGCACAGAAAAAGGAACGTTCTACTGATGCAATTGTGGCGGGGTTAGAGAGAGTTACATAGCTTAAGAATTTCAGAGCACGATCTAGTCAGCAGTCTTTAAGAGATTTTCATAAGTCCTTAGCACTCGCTTTATTTACGCCTTCTAAGGTGTTGTAAATTACTGTGAGTTCGAAACGTGATGCAGGAAAGTCAAATTGTGGATAGTTTTCTTTAAGCGATTTAAAGCTCTCTTCAGAAACTACGGGTTTATCACAACAATTAATTAATTATATAAATTTTAGGGTGTAAAAGTTCTTAAATTTGGTGTCTATGTGGGGGGAAATATTGTCAATTATTCCAAAGAACAACTTACGGAATCGTGATTTTTCATATGTTCTGTGTTCTTTGGCAATATCGGTGCGTATTGATTCTTTGTGGTTGAATATTTAAAAGCCCAAATATGATCAAATTGTTTTCTTAAAAAAAACGATGTATTTAAGTTCCTGTTGTAATTCCATCGAGTGGGGGGCTACTTTTAGTAATCTTTTATGAACTTCCAGATTTAAAGCGCTGTTTCTTTTTGAAGATTTGGAAAAAATGCTGCCAAACCGTTCAAAATTTTGAAGAAAAATCTTGCATTTCTTTATTATATTAAGAGACAGTTGCAAAACCAAATTTAGGCGATGTACCATACAATGTACAAAAAGTGTACAAAAAGTACGGCGATAGGTTGATATGCAATTTAACTGGCTTCCTTCGCATATCATAGATAATCGAAATGCAATTTCTTTTGTAGTTTAGATTATATTTCACCGTAGCTATTACACACATAACGTCGTCTTCACGTCGATTTAGATATGAACAAATTTTCTGCAAAATGTATTCCTAAATGCTTGAATGCCGAATACAACCGAGCACGAGTCAATCACGGTCAATCTGTGCCCATTTTGAAGGAGATCCAGACTTTTTGAATCGTTTTGTGACTACGGATGAAACATAGGTCCATTTTTACGACCCAAAAACAAAACTGCAATCGATGAAGTGGAAGCATCATGGTTCTTCAAGGCCTAAGAAGTTTTGAGTTTAAAAATGCGCTGGAAAAGTTCTTGCTTCAGTTTTTTGGAATATCCTTGGAATAATTATGATCGATTTCCTAAAAAAGGGACAGACCATCACTGGAGATTCTTATTCTAAGTTACTAAGTACCCTGAGAGAGAAAATTAAGAAAACATGATGCGGTATGTTAGCGAAAGTTGTGTTGTTTTTGTAAGACATTGCCCATGCTCCCAAATCGCGCATTACCATAAATACAATTCGGGATCTGGGCTTCGAATTAGTGGAACACCCGGTCTATTCCATGGACTTAGCTCCTTCAGACTATTTTATGTTCCCTCGATTGAAAAGAAAATTTAAAACGACGTCAATTTTTACGTAACCAAGAGCTAATAGAAGCTGTGGAGGGGTGGTTTACAGATTAAGAAGAATTTCCTCCAGGATCGCTTTATTAAGTGTATTACTTTACGAGGAGACTATGTTGAATAATAAAACTATCTAAGTCCCAACTTTAAATTGCTTTAATAGTAGGCTAAGAATATATCAATACCTCCTCAAATAACTTTCAAATTGATAGTAATAGGAACAGTGACCCAAAGTATATTCAAAGAAAGAAGGGATCCGGATAATATTTATGCAGGTTGTGTACCATATGTGACAAAGTAGATTTAATAACTCATTCATCCTTGTAATGGGAATGGTGATTATGTTCGACGAGCGGGTTAAATGTTTCGGAACCAAAAATTGAACTCTGCTAGAAAAGAGGGAGAATCAACCAATCTTGTCTTTAAAAAAAAGCAGAAAACTTGCATTAAGTTGTTCTCTTCTATCACTAAAGGAATTCAAAGAATGGTGTATTAGAACACGTCTATCTGAAGATATGTTTACGTTAGGGCCGGTTTTATAAACGACAAGGATCTGCAGATTTTATTTAGTAAGCAAGTAAATTTAATTTGTTTTATAGATTTGGTATAAGGAAACTAAGCAAGTTAATCGAGCAATTAATTTACACCCTAAAAAATCGTGGTATTAAATGTTATTCATTTGTTAAATGCGAGTAGCTGTTTGCTCTAACTCTGCTTCAAATTAACATAACCTTATTTTTAAAAGGTTTATATTTTGTGTGTTTGATAACTTGAATTATGATAATATCAGATTTATCAGTGTTTTCGGTATCATTAGTTTCAGTGGTATCTGAGTTATCAGACGATGAATATCAACCCTATGAATATCGTCAACGTCTACGACGTTGCTTTCTGCCAAGGGTGTTTTGCGAAAGGACTGATCCAATCGAAATGTATTCAAATGATGAATTTAATACAAGATTTCGTTTAACAAAACAGACATTTCAATATATTTTAAATATGATTGAAAATATTTTGAAACCTTATACAAATAGGTATAATTTCTGGCACATTCTATTTTTTTATCTTCAGACATTTTATAACTATAATAAAATATAATATACACAATAGCAGAATTATTCTAAAATCACAGGCAAGTACCAAACCACGGAGGAAACTTAAACACAATCTATAGTCTACAAATACAAACAAAAAGAAATCATAAAAGATTAGGTTTCTTTGTATTTTTTCATTTTATTCTGTACTTCCATCGTTTGTCGAAACGCTAAGCTACAAAATACATAGATGTTCAGAGTTATTTTACAAATACTTATTTTACTTACTATTTTACTAATTTATTCCTTCAATAAATTTATTCCTGAAGTTGTTATTCAGAGATTTATTCGCTATTTATAATACCAGCCTTTAAATTACAAATATTTCAAAAATCTTCTCGGATCATTCTTCACATCTAGTCGCAAATGAGGATACCATATAGGGAGACGCATTACAATCTACTTCTTAGATAAGAATTAATGAAGATATTTTAATGTTAACGGATTACAAAAATGCTTCAAGATCTTAATGAAACCCAAAAACTTAATAGTTGTAGTGCATTATTAAATGGCAACTATGAATTAAATAAAATACATCCATTCTGGGAACTGGAATGGCCGTACGAGAGAATTGCGAATTTCGCAGTTCATAAAACCATTCAATTGTGTCTACATCACTAATCGGCCAATTGACAATTACAGTAATTCCTTGCAATCGTTCAATGACAAAACTTCAGAAAATCTGCGAATGTTACAACTCTACATTCCAAGCGCACAATGAGAGCATTAATAAAAAATTTAATTTATTAAGGGTCTCGGCGAGAGCATGGCGGTGGAACATACTGCTTAGATCTAAATCTATTGTAGTGGACGTAACTAGATCTGTGGCTCAAATAAGATTTGGCTAATAGTATGGAATGATTGATGGAATCAAATCCTTTCGCAAATTACGGTATAAATTACATGAATTTACATGTTGTACACGAACATCTAAAGCTTCACAAATGTATTGGGTTATTTCGACCAAATTCGTAATGTATGAAAACCACGTCCGCTTAGTAATATTCAACAAATTTGATATGTTGTCATGTTACATTCTGTGTCACAGAAATTCGACGAGAGCTGCCGAAATGTACATAAACCAGTATCCAGAACGCAGATAACTCCATCTTTCTACTTACAGAAATTTAAAGATAAATTTAATACATTACGGATCATCTACTAAGCCATATACAAAACCGCAGCGCATAGGTAATGAAACTAAAACTAATGTTTTACAAGCAGTTGTTGAAAATCCAAACACATCAGTTCGGGAAATTCAACATAACAAAGGCGTTTCCAAATCTACTGCTCATAAGATTTTGGCTTCCCACAAATATCTTCCATATAAATACAATGTATGTTAATCCTCAAGACCAGGGGATAATGAAAGACGAAGAGAATTTTGTGAATGGTACACTAGGGAATGCGATGATAATGATAATTTTTCTTCTCAAATATTATGGTCCGATGAAGCTAGATTCACAAACAATGGTTTATTCAATAGACAAAATTTACGATTTTGGTCTACAGAAAACCCTCATGTAGTCAGACCTGCTCGACATCTAGTGCGGTTTGAATTTAATGTCTGGTGTGGTATACTAGGGTCACGATTAATTGGTCCAATAATTTTTAATGAAACACTAACGTCCGACGTTTATTTACATTTACTGCAAAATAATATTGAAACTTGCTGGGCGAATTACCTTAACAAGAGGTTCATAATTGTTGGTTCCATCAGGATTGTGCTCCAGCACATAATTCCAAAATTGTAACCGATTTTCTCAGTCAGCGGTTTGGTAACAGGTGGATCGGAACTCGTGGACCAGTTGCATGGCCACCAAGATCTCCTGATCTGACGCCGCTCGACTTCTATTTGTGGGGTTACATTAAAGACAAAGTGTATGCCCGCAGCTACAATAACGTAAATGAACTTCGTAAAAGCGTGATTCACGAATGTCGAGCTATTCCAAGTAAAGTTGTTAAATTTACTATTCGAAGATTCTATTTATGTTTGGAAAATGACGGTCAACTGTTTGAACATTTTTTATAATTTCTTATTATAATTTTGTTTTAAATAATATCTAAGTATGTTTTGAGCTGCCCATGTTTTTAATTTTATAAAAATTGTTGCAAAATAAAGTTTTCTTCCTTTATTTGTTTGAAAAACCTTCTAATGTCAAATGTAACAACCGCTCTAACCTGTTAATGTAACAATATCTTTTTTTTTTTTAATTTTTGATGTTAGTTTTGGTATCAGGTATAACAAATTATACATTTCTGAAAAGGGAAAGAAAGATTCTTTTCGATGGTGTCATAGCCAACTATGACCCCTATAAAAAAAAAAAACTTGACCATTGTAGCTGTAACTACTATAGCAGTATTCAAAAATATAAATACACCACCAGATTCCTATTAAAAAAGTGTCTCAAGGAAGTGCAAATTAAATTTGTCTTACTTTAAAAATAAATGAGTTATTAAAGACAATCAAAAAAACAAAAATTCACTTTTTTGCAATAGCCCCAGAAGAACGTTAAATATTCAAAGCTAGTGTACAACTTTCCCTCTGGAGAATATGATCCCATTTAACAAAATCTCTATCGCTCATAATAAGCGAAATCCCCATGTTGAGAATGAATCTGTGGAGACACTCTATATGAATTACACTGAACTTCGACAGGAGTAATCCTACCAGATTGTAGAATCAACGCAACAAATTAAGCGACAATTGCAGGTGAGATGAGATATGAATATTTATCAATTCTCACATGCAATAACTTCAATTTGATAGTTTGATTTTCTCATGTAAATGTGTGTAATAATTAATAATTTAGTTTCTGAAAAAATATTTATTACAGTAGTGAAAATTAAAAGAAAATAATACTAAAGCAGATGTTGGAAATGTTGACCATTATTTTGAAGACAAAGTTTAACTCATTTATTAGGATTTCTTGGATTATGTCAGCACAAGAATTCACAACAACATTACGAAGCTCTTCGATTGTGTAATGTCTGGTCTTGAAAATGGTATTCTTTAAATATGGAAAAATAAAATAGTTTAAAATTGTCAAATCTGGAGATCTTGGATCAAAATTAATAATACTCGTATAGAAAAATTCTTGCAAAAAAGCTATTGTTTCTTGAGATTTGTGCGCTGATATATTATCTTGCTGAAAATATCCTAAGTAAGTTCATCGTCATGAAGTTCATTAATAAACGGCTTTAATAATTTATTTCGATATCTTTCAGCAGTTATAGTTTGATTAAAAAATATAGGCCCAATAATTCGTTTTCTTGAAACTGCTAGCCAGGCGGCTATTTTTTGTGAATGTAGCGTAGTTTCCACAAATTCATGATGGTTTCCTGCAGACTAAATTTTCATATTTTGCTTGTTTAAATATCCTGAAAGATGGAGCCAAGCCTCATCCGAAAAGAACATTTGTCGAGAATGTCATTATTATTTATGTTATTCAAAAACCATTGACTTAGCTACACAATACTGTGTTCTGGTGACAAAACCTCCCGAAATTGCTTGAATTTCATAAGGAAACGACTTTAAATCCTTTTTTTTAAATAGTAAGATATATTTCCACGAAATCCTCTATGCAATTTGCTGTTCGTTTTCTAGAAGCTCCATGGCCAGGTTTACGAGTTATTAATCCTGTTTCACCAAATTTAATAACACAAGCGTGAATATGTCTTTGCAGTTATGTGTCAGTAACTGCCAGATTAGGATACTGTTGCCGGAAATCCTGTAACCACTGATCAGTAGAATTAACCCAATCTCCATTTTATAATTATTAGACAATTTAAAGAATATAAGTTTCTATAATTTTAATTTATGTATGAGAAGTGTTAGAATTTGAATTTTCTATTTATGTATGAGATTTTCTAAAGCTTCACATGTGCGCCAATCTTTGATTACTTAATTACTTAAAAAACAGCCTACTCTAATGAGGAAAGTTTATGAAGGCACGTTATCTAGGCCAATATTTATATTGAGCTTTAGAAGAAAATATAGGCTATTACTCTATAACATTTACATTTTCTCTATTACATTCTTTTTATAAGTTTAGTTTGAATAAGAATAAATATGAATAACAGTATTTTAGTATAAATTCGCTCCTAGCAAACATTTTTCATGACCTTGACATTAAACTGTCTTATTATAATTTTGGTATATGGTTTATAATTTTATCTTAATTTATGATCTTGTGTTATTGTTATTTTGAATTAGTCGAACTTATAACACTCGTCTTTTTCGCTTTTTTTTTGCCAAAGCATCTTATATATAAACATAACAGCAATCAATTTTATTCAAGTGGTGGGTGTGATTGCAGATATGTCTACGTACAAATTATTAGTGTATATTTATTACTTTGGCTGCGTGATATGTACAGTGATATGTAAAGCGGAAATTGTTGATAATAGTGGCAATTCATCGGATTCTGATGATGCGAAAGCAAGAATAGAAGATTTAAGAAATTTTATGTTGGGTAATTAGGGCTTTTATAAAAATTTTCTTTATCGCATTTTGATTTAACAATCAAAGAAAATTGAGAAAAGCTTAAATTTTCTTTGATGAGTTAATTTTACTACTAAATTAAACACACTATGTAAGTCATCAACGCCATCGTTGAAATGAAGCCATTTCCTGTCTATATATTGCTGCAGATCGTGAACATGAACATTAGTTATTATGACATATAGTAAAGATAATAACTAAACTAACTGGTGAAATTATAAGAATTTCTACAATACCCTATACACGAAGAAATAGACTAATCACTAGAGTGGACCAATATATAATATATATATATATATATATATATATATATATATATATATATA
This sequence comes from Melolontha melolontha, assembly GCA_935421215.2. Lineage (NCBI taxonomy): Eukaryota > Metazoa > Arthropoda > Insecta > Coleoptera > Scarabaeidae > Melolontha > Melolontha melolontha. Next base: position 156,032,137 of record OW285237.1, on the reverse strand, counting down.
TAGATATTATATATAATTTATATATATTAATTGATAAATTATTGGAGTTTTTCGGCTTTTATATGATATATTTACCAATATCGCTCCGGGTTGGTCCACTCTACTAATCACGATCAAGATGAGCTACAAAAGTCAGATTTATACAGCCACATTAATTATTTTATTTTTCTTCTTCAAGTTTTGAGTTGCACGCCAGCATGTCAAGGCAGTTGAGCACAGTGCTTTTTGTATCTCACCCAACAGATATCCCAATTCTATTCTGATACTCTTAAGTCCTCGAGAAAAGCCACTATCCTCCTCAGGGGAAGTTCGAGTACCACCGTAGGATCCAATAGATATCCTCCGAAATGTTTCTGTTTGAGTCGTTTCAGTTCTTCACGCGTGCAGTTCAGTTCTTCTTGAGCGCTAGTGTCCTCCTATTTTTCACATTTCCTACACCAGGACTCGCTAACCATGCCCACGCAGATGCTTCTTTAAATGCCAATGTCCGGTTATTAAGCCAGTAGTAATTTCTTTTTTGTTACTACAAATTAGGTTAGCTGAAAGCCTAACGTCCAGCTTCCTTAGTGTTTTAGTATGAAGCTGACCTTCAGTTATCGTCGATTTCTTCTTATGTCGTCTTTATAGAGATAGCCAGACCTCCCTTCTAGCGAAATCCTTGGCGATTCCAAATACAGATTCTGGTCCTATGAAGTTCCTTTTAGAACCTTCTTTGGCCAGTTCTTCAGCGTCGGCTATTTCATTGCCTTTAATTACCTCATGTCCTGACACCCACATGAATAACACATTAGCCAGACCTCCCTTCTAGCGAAATCCTTGGCGATTCCAAATACAGGTTCTGGTCCTATGCAGTTCCTTTTAGAACCTTCTTTGGCCAGTTCTTCAGCGTCGGCTATTTCATTGCCTTTAATTACCTCATGTCCTGACACCCACATGAATGACACAGTATTGTGTCCTGTGCCAGTGTATTGAGGAGCTCATTACAAGGTTTCACCAGTTTAGACTTGGTAGAGAGATTCATAATAGCTTTAATAGCTGCCTGACTATCATTCATTATGTTGATTTTTCTTTGCGCAGCCGGCTTCCTAAATTTCGTCGGAGCAGGCTGCAAATCCAAACAGTTCGACCTGGAAAACCGTCGTATTCCGCATTTATTTCGGCTCCGATTGGATTGTGATCCATTCGGGTACCAGGTGCCGGCACCCCTATCGCTCGAAACTTTTTGCGTGATCTATGGTCGGTTCAGAAATGTTCAGCTTAGCTGTAAAGATAACCTCAGGTGCTATATTGTCCGCCGGCATTTATAATATCAGGTCTCCCAGTATAATTCTTTGATATATGCCCATTTACAACCTTATTAGGACACCATTTTAGCCTTAGGATCGCAGCCATGGCCTCCATTTTCACAAATAGTTCCAACGGAGGGGGACCCACTATGGTCTCATGCAGATGGTTTTGATGCTCTTCATAGTTCCTCTTTACAATTCGTAGAGCATTTCGCCTGATGCTCGCCACTGTCCACGAGAATTTCCCTTGAGATATAATGGCAAGTAATAGGTAGACCTCGCGTCCATATTTCTTAATCATTTAATGTCCCGATGAGATTATCCACTATTCGACTCTATAGTAGCTGTGACAATACTCCTCCTTGAGAACAACCATTTGTTGTCCTTGTGAATAATTATTTTATTATTTCCAACCGTTTTTTGAGATGTTTTCTTGATTATAGGTAAATAAATAATTATTTTATTATTTATTTACCTATAATCATGAAAATAACCTCAAAAACAATTGTTGCAATAACAATAGTATTGAAGGCTTAATTGGTTTGTTTTTATTTCATAGTAAACGTTACAATTGATTACGGGTTATGTTGAATATAAATTAACCTTAATAAAATCTACATAATTTTTTAAAAATTCGATACACTACTGCGAATCTTGAGTAATTAAAGTAATTCTTTCCAATTAATTGAAAAAGCTCATAATTTAGGATTTATTTATGAGAACAGAACGCATGTTGTTATATTGATTGCCTTATTTTCATAGTTAATGGAATAAAACTGGAAAAACAGTTTCATTTAATTACCACTTTATTGGTAAAATAACATGACAATTGTTTCGACACATAGTATCTTCTTCCGATGGAATTATATTACAAACTTATCATAAAGAGTGTTAGCATATTTAAACTTAAACGAATATTTATAATTAAGAAATACTTACGGCCGGTTTATAAGATATATAAACGACCTTCTATTTTTTAAAAGAGGTTTTAGTGAAATATTTCGTCTCATAATTACTATTTAGCTTAAAAGCTTGTTTTAAATGGGTTTTTAGTTAAAGGAAGAAAAATTGCCATTTACATGATTTAAATGACCGTTTAACCTACAAACAAGATGCAGGCTGCAACTTGCAAACTTAGTAAAAATATGAATACATTTTATATTTACTTGTCAAGCTCGTTAATTTGTTTAAATGTGGATACAGTGATGATAGTTATAGTTGGCATCACTGTATTGCACATTATAGTATTAGACATGCAAAAAGTATCTCATTAGAATGGAATGTTGCAGATGTGCATAATTTCGATAATGACGCAGAAAAGCAGTTACTAATTACAGAGCAGTCCAGCAGGTTTGTAAATGTAAAATCATAATTCAAATGTGAATAAATAATTTTTTTATTTATAAATTACTTTCAAATATATATTTAATTTTATAGAACAAATGTATGTAAAAAAAACAATACAAAATTTACGTTTTAATTAAATGAAATTTTATTTGTTGTTTTATTTTCTACAATTTTCTAAATTTATTGTTTTCCTCACTTAAAAGAAGTTGGTCATCTTTAAAAAAATCGAGGAGAGGATTATTTTGCTAGGCGTAGAATTATTCATTAATAATGAATAATTTTTTTAATTTTTTTTTTTATTTAAAATGTTATGTATTATATTACTTTTATATCCATTGTTAATAGCTATTTGTTTAATTAAATTTAACTCTTTTTCGAAATTTGTTTGGTTCAACGGAGTATTGATTAATCTATGTATAAGACTGTGATAAGCCGCTAATTTGTGTTGTATCGGATGGCAAGAAGTGTTATGAATAGTTATATCTGTATTTGACGGTTGGTAAATTGCAAACATTTGTTGTTAATTCTAGTAATCGTTAAATCGAGAAAGTTAATACTATTATTTGTTTCCTGTTCCATTGTAAACTTAATATTGTGATGCAGTGTATTAATAAAATCATATAATACATTTAATTGTCTCTTTGTTCCTGTGAAACCTAGTAATATATCATCGATGTATCTGTACCAAAATAATACATTTTGGAAAAGAGGATTTTTTGAAATAGAATTTTCAAGATGATCAATAGGAATCTCAGCTAATAACTTAGGGGATTACCCATAATTAAACCTTCTTTGCAAGTGTATATGTTTTCATTAAATGGAAAGTAATTTTGTTCTATGCATATGTTTAGTAAATCAAAAATTTCATTAATAATAATTATTGGATTTACATTATTTTTATGGAAAAGATCTTTTACTAAAATAACCGTTTGTTCTGGAGGGATCCTAGATACAGATACGTGGATGATATATTACTAGGTTTCACAGGAACAAAGAGACAATTAAATTTATTATTTGATTATATTAGTACATTGCATCACAATATTAAGTTTACAATGGAGCAGGAAACAAATAATAGTATTAACTTTCTTGATTTAGCGATTACTAGAATTAACGACAAATGTAACTTTGCAATTTACAACAAACCATCAAATACAGAAATAATTATTCTTAACACTTCTTGTCATCCGATACAACACAAGTTAGCGGCTTATCACAGCCTTATACATAGATTAATCAATACTCCGTTGAACCAAATAAATTTAGAGAAAGAGTTAAATTTAATTAAACAAAGAGCTATAAACAATGGATATCAAAGTAATACAATAGATAACATTTTAAATAAAAAATTCCTTACAAAAGCCATATCACAAGTTTACCCAAATATTAAATAATAATAACATCCAAAAATTTAAAATCATCATGTTTATAGGCTCTTCAAGCACAAAAATTTGTAAATATTTAAGAAGTTTGACATTCATACAGCGTATAGAACTAACAACAATTTATCAAATTTATAAAAAACAATAAAGATTTAACAAATAACAATAAAAAGTCAGAGTCTATGAGTTAACTTGCGGTAGTTGCCCAATGTCGTATGTCGGACAGACAGGCAGATCGTTTGAAATACGCATCAAAGGACATTTTTCTTCATTTAGAAATAATAAAAGTGACTCTTCATATGCGTCTCATATTAATTTAACAAACCACAATTTTAATAAAGAATTTAAAATATTACACGCAGAAAATAAGGGCAAAAAACTTAATTTATTAGAGTCACTTGAAATTAATAAATTAAAGAAAACCGACAACATCCTCAATGATCAATTAGAAACTAATAATTCACCCTTACTCAATTTATTTATTTGATATTCAGACTGTCATATATTGTATTTTTCCATAGAACTTCTTTACTTCCCTGAAACATAATTGTAGACCCTCAGTTTTATCACTTAAGAACAGTATTGTAAGGCATGTTTTTTAACTAAGTACCGTTTTGAAATTAAAAAAAAGACGTGCAAAGATATCTCAATAATTTTATTTTTACATGAAAGCCTGTACCTTAATCTACTTTTCTACATAATTTCCTTCAATATTGAGGCACCTGTCATAACGTTGTACCAGTTTATGAATACCCTTCTCATAGAAGTCAACCGCCTGACTTGTTAACCACTGCATCACAACTGTTTTGACTTCGTCATCGTCTTGAAGACGCTGGCCGCCCAGGTGATTCTTCAAGTGCAGGAACAGATGGTAGTCACTGGGCGCCAGATCAGGGCTGTACGGAGGATGATCTAGAGTTTCCCATTTAAAAGATGTGATGAGATCTTTGCTCTGATTAGCCACATGCGGACGGGCATTGTCATGCAGCAAAACGATGCCCTTGCTCAACTTGCCTCGTCTTTTGTTCTGGATTGAACGGCGCAGATTTTTCAAGGCCTCATAATAAGCTGCTGCATTGATTGTCTCATTACGAGGCAGAAATTCCACAAGCAATACTCCTTTTCTGTCCCAAAAAACTGTGCACATGATTTTCCGGGCAGAAATTGTTTGCTTAAACTTCACTTTTCCGGGTGAATCTGAATGCCGCCATTCCATGGACTGTTGCTTTGATTCAGGTGTGACGTAGGCCACCCATGTTTCATCGCCCGTAACAATTTGGCTTAAGAAATCATCACCGTCGTTGCGGTACCGCTCAAGAAAAGTCAATGCACTGCCTAAACGTTTGGTTTTGTGCACATCCGTCAACATTTTCGGTACCCAACGTGAGCACAATTTTCGGTAATTCAAGCGCTCGCTCACAATGCCATACAAAACACTACGCGAAACATTAGGAAAGCCATCACACAAGGAGGACATCGTAAAGCGTCTGTTTTCTCTCACCTTATTGTCCACTTCCTGCACCAAACTTTCATTAACGACCGAAGGACGCCCACTCCGTTGTTCATCATGCACATTTGTACGGCCATCTTTAAATGCTCTCATCCACTTTCTTACCATTCCATCACTCATAATGTTTTGTCCGTAAACTGCACAAATCTCACGATGGATATCGATCGGTTTTAGGTCTTTAGCACTAAGAAATCTTATAACAGCCCGTACTTCACAGTCGGCGGGACTCACGATTATCGGAGGCATCTTAAACACTCAGTAAACAACGTAAACAAGGTAGAATCAGACTGTAATGGCGTCAGTGCGTAGGCAAGAGATGTAGGTCCCCGGTGCGCATACGCAGAACGCCGACCGCAGCGCTGCGGTCGGGTGTGGAAAAACGGTACTTACTTAAAAAATATGCTCGTATAAACCGTAGTAAAAGTTTTGTGCATAGATATTTTAGTAATAAAAAGTACCCATTCCTTCAACTATTCAAAACAAAACATGTGGTTGTTACGGTACATTTGTGTAAAAATTTGTACATAAGTTAGTTATATGTCTGATGAAGCTCAGGTTGGAGGGAAACGATCGTTACGGTGTAAATTAAAAAGGGAAATTTATTAAAATTTGTTTTATTTTATACTGATAATAGTAAGAATTTAAACTACGAAATAATTTGATTGCGCCTATTTTTCTCGCAAAATATACTACTTTAATACATATCTGTAATTATGAAAATAATATTTAAACAAATTTGTTGAAAAGCACTAAACCTATAGCAATACCAGCAAACGTATGACAGTACTGTTACATTTCCTATATAAGAATGTTTTAATTTAATTTTAAATAATATTTCTTCAAATATTTCGAAATTAAAAACATTAATTCAACACAGACATTTTCTGTGTACATTCGTATTTTTTTCTAGAGAAAGCCTTTCTCTTTTGTTATTGTACTAGCCGCCCGACCCTTCGACATCTACCTGATTGAACGGTTAATTCACATGCAACGTTCGGTTACAATTCCTACAAATACATTCAATTTTTTAACTTAGTTATTTATTAATTACGTATACTTCTTTATAATTAGGTCATGTCGCATATCATTTTAAAGCTTTTCTCACAAGGGATATTTTAATGATACTTGTTTATAGATATCACAACTTTTCAGCTCGCGCTTTTGATGAAAACCTTTTTCAACAACGAGTGTCCTCTTACACCAAACTTCTCCTTCTTCTTAGTCCAGCTGTCATTTCGTAAGCATTGGTTCTTCGTAACAGCTAACTCTGCATACTGTTCAAATACCCGCCATGAAGCACGTGCTCCCATGTCTATGTTTCTAAGGTAACTCTGTATTGCTTGATGCAGAGATTATTTTATTTTACTTGCATTCACATTAGAGTAGACGGTGGTGGATGGAGCTGTTTTAATATATGACCGACGCAGTAATTGTAAATTCATAGATCTGTAATAAGGTGGTTAGTACATCCAAGACTGGAACGAAAGCGATGAGTCACTTGGAATTTAGGTGTTTATTGGTCGATGAACTTGTTTTTTCCAGAGTAATTTTTGCATATAAATTTTTAGTTACTTGTTCGTCACACTTGCATATATTACTACTTTTATTTTATTACTTTAATGCATTTTAAATAGCTAAATTTCTTATGTAAATATTAAATAAAAACTTTAACTTTACAACGTTGTTGTGTTTTCTTTTAATTAGGCAGGGTTGGCATTGTGAATATGAGATCGCCGGCTTTTAATGTAGCATTTAAAAGAATTCTTAGGCGCAATGGACTTTCAGATAAAATCTCTTTTAAAAAATATTATGAAACCGGCCGTTAGAAATATAATTTAATAATGGGTGCTTTATGGATTAGGATCACACATAAAGGATTGGATTTGATGGGAAATATTTTATTTCGTAAAGTATTTTATATTGTTTTATTCTTAATCATGTTTGTACTACTTAATATTGAAATCTTGAATATAAAGTACCCATTATTAAATTATCATTCTAAGTATCTTTTAATTATGTATAAAATTCTATTTATTTAATCTTGTGACTTAACACCACTATGAAAACTTGAATTGTATAGCAATAAGAAATTAGAACAAAAATATTAACTATACTATACTAACAATAAAAAGAATATATTTGTGATGTTGCTAAAATTGTGTCAAATTGTAAATTTTAAAAATAATTATTAAAGACGGCAGACTATGTGCCCACACTGTCAAATTTAATAATACACGGTTAAATTTTTTAAAAATAAATATATCGAATCCCTATACAAAACGTTAAGAAAAAACATAAATAACTTACCCAATATGTTTACATTGTTGCAAAAAAATGCGGATGTGCGCGATTAAAAAACTGCACCATAATATATGTTTCTGTATTAGTCTCGGAAAGGTTCGTACGTAGCGACGTATATATATGTTTATATACTGAGGATTGTTCGACGTTGAGAGATGTTATATTTGCATAGTTAAAGTGCTCTTTGTATCTGTACAATGGATCTTCAGTATTGGTAAAAAGTTGCCCTAATTTTGTAAAATCTACATTTTTATCTAATACACATGTGTATTATTAAATTTAACAGTGTGGGCACATAGTCTGCCGTCTTTAATAATTATATTTAATTTAAAAGAATGTATTAAATAATTTAGTTTTTAGTTCAAATATTTCGATTCTTTTGTGTTTGTCTTATTATATCTATTACAGGTTTCTTTACATTTCCTATCATTGGTTCTGGTATTTTGTAGAAATTTCATCTTCATAAAATTATCACAAATCACTGATAACGGATAGGAAGAAATTCATTTGCATTTAAACAATTTATCATATTTTATTAAATATTAGTTGTATGTTATGTTATGTAGAAATTAACTTCGTTCATTTACCTTTGCGAAATAATAGTCTAACGACGGCTAAGTCCAGATAATAGAGGGGTGGTCAACCAATCTTATTAATTTTTTGCATTCATTCAATTAACGACTTATGAGCAGAATTGTTGTCTTGCAAGAAGAACAGAATTTTCTTACGCAATTTAGCTAGCGACGAAATATGTAATATTTTCCGTTTCTTAAATAATTTATCATAGCTATTCCATTTTCGTCCAAAACCACTGAGGATTTTGAACACAATTTTTGGTTGGTAGAAAACCAGATTGCTTCCACTCTTTAGATTGCTATTTAGTTTCTTAATAGTAGTAATGGACCCGTGCTTCGTCCACATTTATAGGCAGAGCCAAAAAGCTTAAAGAATATGCTTCTGATCAGCATTCAAGCATCTCGGAATCCATTTTGCTGAGAGCTATCCCATACGCAAATCATGATGAACGATATGAAACACATTCACGGGGAAGGGGTAATGTGTCTGCAATACATTTAATCCCAATTCGTCCCTCTTCTACAATCATATTATGAACAGAATGAATGCTTTCTGCAATAGTCTTCTTCAACATCTGATCTACCTCTTCTAAATTTTACAGTCTAGTTTTTAATATTGGCTTACGAAGAAAACTAATCACTTTAGGTGTCCATCCTATCAAAAAGATCCCTTGTTTGAAAACCATTTCAAGAATAAATTCCTAAAACCAAACCGAAAGGCGCTTTTTTTCAATATCTAGCTCTTTGTATCACATTTTCAAAAATTAACAAATTTGTAACTGTTTAACTTGTTAATGTCAACTTATTTACAGCAACCATATTCAATTTCCTCTATTAAATACTTTAAGGCTAACTATATATCAATCCCTCATATAGTCTCTGCTTAAAAAATAATTTATTATCGTTTTCAGACGATAATGATCTAAAAAACATGAGGACCGATGATGAGTTTCTGTTGAGATTTTTACACGCGACAGATTTTAAAATGAAGAATGCTCAGAAAATGGTAAGTATTGCTTAATTTGGTTTCCTAGTGTATTGCTATTGAATTAATATTTTTATAGGCTAGAGAATATTATAGGTATATTAAGACAAATATAGATTGGATAGCGCTTGACATAAACGACAAAATTAAAGCTTCAATGGATGTGCACATGTGTGCGATGCTACCAGCCGTAGATAGATATGGCAAGAAGATATTTTATATAAAAGCAGGTAAAAGCAAAGAAGTATTTTTTACGTTCACGCAGTATTGAAATAATATATAACAGACTTTATTTGCTATTATTACTTCCGTATTGAATAAAATAAAATAATAACAGGAAAGGGGTACATTGCTTACACGGTGCAAAATTCGCAATTTTCTACGTACAGACAAATGATATAGACAATTACCTATTAACAATTGTTCATGTAGTCTACGTAAAGAATGCAAACAATATATAACATTTTCTAAATTACCAAATTTATATATTGGATAGCCAAAAAGTTAGAGATATACTTAAGAAATCTTTTACTAATCGCAAGTAAGAATTGGATCCAAGTTGCTGCAACAATAGGACTTTAATCTCTGTAAAACAAAAGTTTCGTCATGACAACTACTGTCACAAGTGTCAAAACAAAGCGATTGCAATTTAGTTGTTTATTCTCAAAATAAAACTGTTCTTAACGTAAATTCAAATGAGTTAAACTTAAAAAAAAAATTAGCCAACCCAAATAAGTTTAGTACAATCGCTAATGTGTATGTGGTGAAAATTTCACTGTTTGTTTACGAAATTTCGTACGAGAAAGGGTTTGAGAGCAGGCACGTGTAAAATAAAGGCGTACCATAATTTTATTAGCAAACAGGGTTTGTAATTGACCTTCTGAAGTAAGGAATACCAAGGATCAGTGCTGTTCAAATTGCAGAAGTTCGCCCGGAAAATCAAAACATATCGATACTAATCAGTCAGAAATCAGTAATGTTAATATAATATCAAAACCATGTAATATAACGCACAAGGCGAACACCTCATACTAAACCAAGAGTCGTGCATTTTAGCTACATACTCTAGAGATAATAATAGACTTGCGTCGATTGGATAGCGACTACAAGGAACTGATCTACGAAGGCGTCATGGAAGAGTACTCTGGTGCCAGAAAAGCTTGATGTAGTGTGATCATCGAGAAACAGCAAGATTTGTTTACTGCGCCGTCAGATTACGCGCTCGCTCATTGCGTACTCCGAGATCTACGAATGTTCAAAGGAATTGCCAAAGAATTTAAAAAAGATTTAGCAGAATCGAAGAATTAAGGCAGGAGGGACCGGTAATTGAGAAGATTCTTAAAATAATCGTGCCTTATGGGAGGCCCTGGTCCATTTGCGAGAACAAATGCTACAACAAGACATGTTAAAATTAGCAGTACCAAAATTGGGTTGTAGGTTGGACTGCCTAGATTGGAAAATTGTAAAAAGCATGTTAGAGGTGTTATTTAAACGTATTGGTATGGAAATTCTGGTCTCCAGTTATCGACCTGAATATTCCCTTACACCCAGACAAGATAAGACCGTGGACGAAATGACGTCGCAATGCAACAAAGGCCCTACCTATAAATTTCGCCATCTGCAAATGGAACCAAGAGATGGCATGTTTCGGGACGAAACTTTTTCTTTAAGAGGGCGGGAAATGTAATGTGAGTCAGGCATTGATGTCACGCACCGATCCCGTAATCGTTTCCCGGACGTTCTAGAGTCTGGAATAGCACCAGACAGAGTCCGGATTAATCTCGAAGGTGCCAGCCAGACTATATATATACCGCTCGGAAGGCCAGGGACATTCAGCCAGCAACCGGCGTGTTAGAATACATATTGTTATATGAATGTGAAATAAATATTGTGAATACAAATACTATTATTGTTGTGATTAGTTATTCAGTGTAGTTCTATTATTAATATAGTGTTTTAATTACCGGTAGCTTTATGTAAAAGAACCAGAAAGACTAGTTCTCCACAATGTATATATATATATATATATATATATATATATATATATATATATATATATATATATATATGATAAACGTAATACTAATGAGAACTCATAATTATTGAATTCTCACATACATGTCATTGCCGCTTTAATTCGTTGCATCAATTTCTACACATGACAAAATCACCTTTGTCTAAGAATGTAGCTGCAACGTGTCACGGCGTCAACCGTCCAGGTTGTCCGGGAAAATGAAAAAATGTGTGAAAGTCGTATCCATCCGGGACATGCAGACATCGATGTTTCATAGTTATTACTAATCGTCGGTACAAACCCGGACAACCTGGACGGTTGACGCCGTGACACGTTGCAGCTACATTCTTAGACAAAGGTGATTTTGTCATGTGTAGAAATTGATGCAACGAATTAAAGCGGCAATGACATGTATGTGAGAATTCAATAATTATGAGTTCTCATTAGTATTACGTTTATCATCATAAGTATATATACACGCAGTATGGAAATGAAAGTCGTATCTATTTCTGGGTAATTTGTACCGACGATTAGTAATAACTATGAAACATCGATGTCTGCATATCCCGGATGGATACGACTTTCACACATTTTTTCATATATATATATATATATATATATATATATATATATATATGTTACTCTTGATGTTCTCGCGGACGTATGATGAAGGTGTAGTTTCTCGGGTTCTTGGCCGCGTGTGAGTTTTGTCCTGAAAAGGACTATTTACTCTACGTTTCGACGAGATCGCACTCGTCATCTTCAGGAGCTAGTCGGTCTGTCGCTGGTTAAAACTGGAGATCGTCTAATGTGTGCCTAGCACTACTTCTTGTTATATCTCGGCAACGGCGTAGGAAGGCTAGGTTGCACAGTAGGAGCGCTTTCTTGCTGCGTAGCTTCTCGAATTTCTTCGATAGTTAACAAGAGGTAGTGCTAGGCACACATTAGACGATCTCCAGTTTTAACCAGCGACAGACCGACTAGCTCCTGAAGATGACGAGTGCGATCTCGTCGAAACGTAGAGTAAATAGTCCTTTTCAGGACAAAACTCACACGCGGCCAAGAACCCGAGAAACTACACCTTGATATATATATATATATATATATATATATATATATATATATATAATATTTTCGTGACCTTGGTATGATAAGGTAAACCTAATAAGTCGGCGATTAAAGGTCTGGTTCAGTACTTCAAAGTATATATATTTAAAACAACCCTACATGTTTCGGCAATGATGCCTTTGTCAAGGGAATAAAAAATATAAATAAATAAAGCATTTATATTTTGTATTCCCTTGACAAAGGCATCATTGCCGAAACATGTAGGGTTGTTTTAAATATATATACTTTGAAGTAATGAACCAGACCTTTAATCGCCGACTTATTAAGTTTACCTTATATATATATATATATATATATATATATATATATATATATATATATATATATATATATACAGAGTTATTCACGCACGGAATATTGTATCCGAAATACTTGACTTTCAAGAAGTTTCACTTCATATATGAGGGTCTATTATGGTTACATTTTAAAATTAATTTCATATTATACTGGCTGTTCCAAAAGCCCTAAATGTATTATAGTTGTGTTTTTTCAAATAGAACCCCCTGTGTATTATTACATTTTTGGATTCTCCGATCAAAATAATTGTGTGTTTTAATTAGGTTTATATTACCTAAACCTTAAGGTTTTTAAATAATTTGAATTTTGTCAAAATGTAACCTAATTTTTATGTTTCAAATAATTAAGAAGTATTTAAGTTATGTAAGCGAAATTTACAGTGAAGTGTAACAATAGATCATATTTTATATCTAAATTATAATAAACTTGCCATTTTATACAGGATGTACCTGTATAATATGAAAATAATTTTAAAAAGTAACCATAATAGACCCCCATATATCCCAAAAGTAAAACTTTTTGAAAGTCAAGTAATTTGGCGACAATATTCCGTGCCGTATAGCGTGTAGTTATAGATATAGAACAGATCTTAAATTGCCGAATATCTAAATCTACTATATATATATATATATATATATATATATTGGAGGGAATTTTGGAGAATCCAGCAAAATTAAAATCTATTCTTTAAGTCAGTTCTTTATTTTTTCTCCCAATGTTTCGCATATAGATTATATGCTTTCTCAAAGCTATATATATATATATATATATATATATATATATATATATATATGAAAAACGCAATGTTAATGAGAATTAATAATCTAATTCGTTGTATTAATTTCTACAAATGACAAAATCACATTTGCCTAAGAATGTAGCTACAACGCGTCACGGCGCCGTTGTAGCTACATTCTTAGGCAAATGTGATTTTGTTATTTGTAGAAATTAATACAACGAATTAGAGCGGCAATTGCATGTAATGTAGGAATTTAATGAGAATTTTATTAGTAAAAACTATGAGATGTCGGCATCTACACATTCCAGATGGATATGACTTTCACACATTTTTCATATACAGGTTGATTCATTTTCGGCCCTCACCATGGGGATCTCGCTTATTATTGGAGATAGAGTATAGGTTTAAATTTGGCAAAGTTGTTAAATTTTGTGTTTGTTATAAATCCGTAAAGAAAATAGACCTGTGACAAATGACCTTCGTTATTTAAAAAGAAAACGCGAAAACCCCATTTTCTTCTTTTACCTGTAGCACCGACATTTGGCCTTGTAGAGAAAAAATAAAAACACATCCTAGTGGCCATTTCTAAACCTCTATCCAGTGGTGTACTCTAAATTTTTATACGACGTTTCGTTTCTTTCTGTCCATCATCAACTATCTAATTTCTTATAGGCGCCATATTGGATTTAGACATCTTCAGAAAGAGTTTTTTTTCTGATTTCAACCATGTACCACATGCTGACTAAAGTTTTTGACATTAGGTTTTATTTGAAAGAATAAATTATAAGATTAAATAAGGTAGCCATGGAATTTCAATCTGTCAAACATTTCATTTATTGTTCATTAATAATACAAAAATGTCATACACTAACGAAGAGAAACGAGATATGATAAGTATTTTTTATTCTTCGAACCGAAATTCAACAGTAGCGAGCACAAGATATCTACAATTATATCCAGAACGACAACAGCCTCATCGTACCATTTTTCTAGATCTCGACAGAAACTTGGTCGAGAATGGATCGTTTACTAAGCCGCGTAATGGTCAAGACAACAGGAATTTAAATGAAAATCGACAAGATATTTTACAAATGGTAAATTAAAAGCGTGTTTTCAAATTTCATGTTAATCTTGTATTTTTATAGATAAATAATAATCCATCAATTTCTACACGCGAAGTAGCGTCAGATTTAAGTCCGCTAGATTTAAGTTCGCTAGATTTCTTTTTATGGGGATATGTTAAAAATAATATTTATAAAGTAGATTCGCCACAAAACATTGAAGAATTACGAGACAGACTTCAGAATGCCTTCGATGCAGTTCCTAGAAGAACTATACAGAGGGCAGTACAAAATGCCAGAAGGCGTGCCCAATTGTGCATTACCGAAGATGGCCAGATAATTGAACATTTACTGTAATTGTTTATTGTTTACTTTTCTATGTATTTTTATTAACGTTTTTGTTATCTTGTACTCGCTACTGTTGAATTTCGTTTCGAAGAATAAAAAATACTTATAATATCTCGTTTCTCTTCGTTAGTGTATGACATTTTTGTATTATTAATGAACAATAAATGAAATGTTTGACAGATTGAAATTCCATGGCTACCTTATTTAATCTTATAATTTATTCTTTCAAATAAAACCTAATGTCAAAAACTTTAGTCAGCATGTGGTACATGGTTGAAATCAGAAAAAAAACTCTTTCTGAGGATGTCTAAATCCAATATGGCGCCTATAATAAATTAGATAGTTGTTGATGGCCGGAAAGAAACGAAACGTCGTGTAAAAATTTAGAGTACACCACTGGATAGAGGTTTAGAAATGGCCACAAGGATGTGTTTTTATTTTTTCTCTACAAGGCCAAACGTCGGTGCTACAGGTAAAAGAAGAAAATGGGGTTTTCGCGTTTTTTTTTTTAAATAACGAAGGTCATTTGTCACAGGTCTATTTTCCTTACGGATTTATAACAAACACAAAATTTAACAACTTTGCCAAATTTAAACCTATACTTTATCTCCAATAATAAGAGAGATCCCCATGGTGAGGGCCGAAAATGAATCAGCCTGTATATACACACAGATAATTATTTAGTGACCTTTGTATGGTAATGTAGATTTAATTAGTAGGCGATTTAAGGTCTAGTTTTACTCAAGAATGCACATATTTAATACAATCTTACATATTTCGATAAGTGATGCCTTTCTCAAAGAATATAAAATATAGTTTATATTCTTTGAGAAAGGCATCACTTGCCGAAACATGTAAGATTGTTTTAAATATATGCATTTTTGATTAAAACCAGACCTTAAATCGCCAACTAATTAAATCTACTATATATATATATATATATATATATATATATATATATATATATATATATATATCCATATATATATATATATATATATATATATATATATACATATGTATATATATGTATATATATATATATATATATATATATATAAATTCAAAACTCTTTGTTTCCTCGCCTAAAATAGTTCATGAAATCTCATCTTATCTAACACACAAAAACTGTTATTAGAGAAAATGAATCCAGAAAAACTAACTCTAGAGGAAATGAACCAGCTGGAAAGTATTTGGTATGAGTCTGTATTAGATAACCCGAAAGTTCAAGAGCATGGAATAAGTTTGCTTATAGATGGAAATTCAATGCCATGGCAATTTTTAAAATGGGCGACACCAACAAATGTGCGAAAATATGTGGAAAAATTAGATAATATCCCTGTCAAAAACACTACTATACACATTGTTCAAACTTCAAAAGTTATAAAAATGGTTCTTCATCTAGCTTGGCCATTCGTTACTTCTACAGTCAAAAACAAGGTAAACCATAATTAGGATAATAGTGTAATTTCCTGGTTGTTAAAACAACACTGATCTAGACAAATTTGCCTAAAACCACTGGTCTAACCAAATTTGGTTCTCTGTCACTTTTAGGTGTGAACTTAAATATGTATTTTATTTATTTCTACTGCTATATAAAGTATACTGTTACAATAGGGCACATTGGGAAGAAAACCTGTATTCAACAAGGGCGTCCAAATGAAAAATTATATAATATTCGTGTAAACTACAAACGTGTTTCTACCTTTACTCATGCTCTCAGAGATCATGATTCGTAATTTTTATCTGTATATCTTAAAAGCCTTTAAGAGTTTTATCGAGATTTTCAGAATCTTGAATTGGCATTATCTAGATATTGTGACAAATATGATGTGGTTACTTTCTTTTCAATTAAATTTTGACTCTTCCTCTTTGCATGTATGCCTTTACTAGTCCAATTAGAATCGTCTTCACATTTGAACTGGTTCTTTTAACCATCACAAATGAGATATACTTTTTTAATTTACTTCTTATGGAAATCTTGTGCAATCTTTGCACAAGAAGTAAAATATTTTACAATAACGTTTTAAAAGTTTATTAGCATTGATGAGATCAAATTTGAGAAATCAGCCACATCCACTCTAAATTGTGTAATGATTCTTCTAATAGATCAGTGTCATATGTCATATATGTATGGGATTTTATAAATATCCTATAAATTAATATTAATAGTTATTTACTGATCATCCTGTCGTAAATAACGGTCAATATTTACACAAAATTCAATAATACAAAAAAATAATTTAAAATATTTTATGTTTTAGGTAAAGTTTCATTTTGACGACTTGGATTCATTATTCGAATATATAAATCCCGACAATGTGCCACAGGATTGCGGCGGTTCTCTAAAGGTAGATTTCAATAATTTGAATACAGAATTGCTGTCAAGGTCTCCGGATATACAGAAGAAATTAAATCACTATAAACGAATCGCTTTCTAATTGTTGAGAGTTTACATGTAAGTGTATTTAATACAAGCGAAATTGTAAATAATTTATTATTTTAGGTTCCAATCAAACTGGAGTCTTGGGTATGCATTGTCGATAAGTCATCATAAATTAGAGCATTGTAAAATTGCCTTAAACTATAAAAGATATTATTCGTTGAGTTACTTAATTATTTAGATTTTTCATACGTTCTTTATTTTGTAATTATTTTAAAACAATAAAATGCATTTTATGGAATGTGAAATATGACTCACCCCATGTATATATATATATATATATATATATATATATATATATATATATGTATGTATAATTTAAAACAATTATCGAACGTATTATATTGGTTAATAATAAATTAAAAATGGGCACGCGGTCTGTCAATTAAAACTCATTTATTTTTTATTATCTCTATATTTTACAATGGATTTGTTGCTTCTTCGGGAGATAAGAATGTATAGTTAAAAAATAAAAGAGGCGTACACAGACATATTAAAATTGATTGATCAATTTTAATATGTCTGTCTTTTTAAGTCAAGACAAGTCCTCATTTGATTCTTCTTTTAACGCGAACTCCTAAAAATACCTTTTGCAAAATGGGATTCACGAAATTCTATAAGAATTACTACTAAAATACTTTTCCGCCCCAGCGGCGATTTCTAAATTCGGTTATTTTATTAATGACGTTAATTACTTTCATTGTAAAATAGATATTACCAAGAAATATAATTTTCACGGATTCCTGTTCATAGTCAACTCTGACTACATACATATAATAAAAATTATAATAATATTTATAGCTCAACAGTCAACAGGACAATACAGGACAATAATAAATAATTTATTATGATTGTGTTTACAAACTTAAAGTAAATAATATAAAACATAATTTCGTTCATTAAATGCTATAGCATTACTCTAACAGTATTTTTTCGATATATTATACAATTATTAAAGAATTTTCTCAAGTAAATGCAGGGTTGCAAATATATATATATATATATATATATATATATATATATATATATATATATATATGGTAAATTCAATCAGTCGGCGATTAAAGGTCTGGTTTACTTCAAAGTATATATATTTAAAACAACCCTACATGTTTGGGCAATGATGCCTTTATCAAGGATATAAAATATAAATAACAGAATACAAATGTCAAATAATTGAGTTGCTATGGTTTAAATTATTCAAAGATACATTCCAATTGAATAATAATAAATTATGCCTTAGTATTCCAAAAACAGATAGCAAGGTGTGCACATATGTGTTGTTCGCTGATAGCAGCTTGTGTCTCTTTCTGGGTATGAACTTGTGTGTTGGTTGCTTCTGGCAGCTTGCGTCTCTCTTTGGGTGTGTGGTTTTGTGTTTGTGTGAGAGCGTAAGTGTAGGGTTTTGTATGTTGGCGCGCTCGTGCGTGTGTTTAGTGACCGGTCGCTTAAATTTAGAGAGATCGGATAACCAGCCGTTGCGCAGGGCCGCAACCCTTTCCCGGCAACTTCTTTACTTTTCCGTGCAGTACTTCGACGGCCCGACCCCCGCCCCATCGAGGCAAGGCGCAGACCAGCGAAGCGAACCCTGCACGGGGTTGCTCATCGCCAACCGAGGGAACACTCTTAGCGGCTACTTCGGTCGACGACGGTCACACCTTGTGCCATCTTATCGTTTTCCGCCAAGGCGGGGGCACTGCACACACGTCGAACGTGTGTGTGCTGTTAACGGCAGCCTAGCCAGGTTGCCGCCCAGGACCGGTTCTAGTGATGTGTGCATTGCGCGGGGCCGTGATTTGCGCCGCGTAGCTTGGTTCCTCTCTCCTGCTGGAAAGGCCGAATGGCATCTGTCCGCCCATCGAGCAGACCCCCCTAGAGTTTGGTAGCGCATATGCTAGGCTACAACCTACTTTGAAGTAAACCAGACCTTTAATCGCAGACTGATTGAATTTACCATATCATACCAAGGTCATGAAAATATTATATTTATATATATATATATATATATATATATATATATATATATATATACATATATATAAAGATAATTATTTCGTGACCTTTGTATGTTATGGTAAATTTATTTAAGGTCTGGTTTTACTTCAAAATATATATATTTAAAACAATCCTACATGTTTCGGCAAATGATGCCTTTTTCAAGGAATATAAATGACAGTATATTAATGTCATACATTTGTAGTTGCTATAGATAAAATTATTCAAAGATACATTCCAATTGAATAGTAATAAATCATGCCTTAGTATTCTAAAATAGATAGACAACAAAACAGGGAAACGCAAGACATGAGTTAGTATTATATATGCGCCCGTGGAGCGTCTTAAGATGTAAAGCTGTCGGCATTCGCCTTAAACGAGAAGGAGACCACGAAAACCTACTCGGACAGCCAGACAGGAATCAACACATGGAACTGTCAGCATGATAAGCAAAAGTATAAATATTTAAATATCTTAAGATATATAATTACATAACAGCAACATATATTATTATGGTAAATTGCAGATCGTTACATAATTAAGTTATAGTATACATAATAATAACTCATGTCTTTCGTTTCCCTGTTTTTGTTGTCTATCTATTTTAGAATAATAAGGGCATGATTTATTATTATTATTCAATCGGGATGTATCTTTGAATAATTTTATCCATAGCAACTACAAATGTCTGACATTAATATACTGTCATTTATATTTTATATTCCTTGAAAAAGGCATCACTTGCCGAAACATGTAGCATTGTTTTAAATATATATATTTTGAAGTAAAACCAGACCTTAAATCGCCAGCAAATTGAGGGATCAAGAAGCACACAGAAATATCCGGAAAATTAATTTATTAAAATGGACGAAATTACTTTATCTATATTATTTGAAGTTATAGAAAATTTTACAAAAATATAATTAATTATTACTAACTTCCTGTGATAGTTATGACAACAAAACAAAAGTTGTTTACGGGGAGATTTTTGCACAACTTGTAATAGAAACTACGTTTCTTCGACGCATCATTTTTAAAATTGATAAAAATACAATATATAAGCCTAATTTAATTATAAATGTCGCTTTAAAAAAATAGTATAGGTAAATACCTTAATTGAAGACTGTCACCGATAGAAAAAGCAACATTTTTTCTATAATAACAATTATCAAAAATTTTACTGTTTCAAAGCCAGTTAATTTTGGAAGCATTGGCTTAAAAGAATTACATAAACTATATTTAGAACACCAAGAACCATCTAAAAGTGTGAAATTAATTGAACCGGGTTAATTACTTCAAGAACTTATTCCGAACGCAGCCCTACGTAAAGGAAATTCTCCAGTCCTACGTAAAGGGTGCAACCTTTCCAGAACCAGCCTGATATTTCGTGAACTCCTATCAACCTTTTATATATAAGGCCTGAAAACGTTAATAACAGGTACTCCAGGTGGAAATAGATATGCTTATTTTCTAAAAGATAATACCTCATTTGTTAAATCATATTATTAAATATCATTAAACTCACGTTATCTTGGGGCAAAATACTATTTTCAAATAACATATATAATTTTGTTGTTTGATTACTTTTCGAGCCATATTTGTGTAGGCAACCATATATAATTAATAAAAGGGGGTAAATAAGTAACCCAACATTGTTTAATGCTTTTGACATAGTATATTAAGTGCATGTTTGTATCTTGTGGAAAAAGAAATTAATAATTGTTTTAATTATATTTATTTTTTTACTCTATGAAATCTTTTTTGTTTTATGTATGTTTGTGAACTGTTTGGGTGTCTAGAACCTACCACATAGCCTGAGATTAAGAAGCGCTCTTGTTTTAAATATTGGCCTATTTAAGGCTTATACAATTGAGCTAGTTATATTGATATTTCATTAAATTATAAACACTAACAATGTGTGAGAGCGGCTCATTATAACATATGACGCCAGCAACGTGAGGCACATTATAACAATATATATAGATAGATAATTATTTATTTCTTAACCTTTTATATTCTAGAAGATTTAATTAGTTGGTGATTTAATGTCTGTTTATGGGTTATGGGTCTAAGTCGGGTTGGATGACAACAAAAATATTTGTTAACTTATTGGAGCACATACAAAAACATACCAAATATACCATTTCATCACCGATTCTCCTATTGACGAACAATTATTCTTGAGAAAATGGTATCGTTCTATTATTATCGTTACCGACACTTTGTACACATAAGATACAACCTTTGGACAAATCTGTCTGCGGACCATTCAAACGAAATGCAAATCAGCCTTTAACGATCGTACCTTGAGTAAAACCAATAACAATCTACGATATAGCGAGGCTAACTTACGAACCATTTCTACACAGATGATTGTTTTGGGTCATATGCTACAAATCGTCCCAACGTAGTGCACCATGACTTACATATTTTCTCTGAAATTGAAAAGCTTTCAAATATTCAGTGACAATCATAGTAAAGCAAATAAGCCTTCTAACTCTTCCATGTGTGCTATGCAAAATAATGATAATTCATTTTCCATCAAA
This sequence comes from Melolontha melolontha, assembly GCA_935421215.2. NCBI lineage: Eukaryota > Metazoa > Arthropoda > Insecta > Coleoptera > Scarabaeidae > Melolontha > Melolontha melolontha. The sequence goes on along the minus strand of OW285237.1, from coordinate 156,010,180 downwards.
TAAATTCAATTCTCAAATTGATAAAATCAGCGCAATGATGCGATCATTGTTAGATACAATTGTAGCTGCTGCTACTATACTCAATATAAATATTATTTCGATGACTTAGTGATTAACGCCCATAATATGCGTCTTCGACTGTCAAAAATTGTATTGCGTCTATCAAAAGAGGAACACTTTCCGTTGAAGATGTTAGACCGATTTCGATGTCCACTCCCGAAAATATTGGGGAATTTCATGACATGATATTATCAGACGGTCAAATTGAGCTGAAACGTATAACTGAGGCACTAAAGATTTTGAACGCGTCGATTTTTATTTAGATATTAAAAAAAATGTGCAAAATGAATTCCTAAAAATGACAAACACAAACGAGCAAGAGTGTAAGCATCCCGGTCAATCTGTGCTAATTTTGAAGGAGATTTTTTAACCATCTTGTGACTTTGGATGATACATGGAACCATTTTTACGACCCAGAAACAAAACAGCAATCGGTGTAGTGGAAACATCATGGTTCTCCAAGGCCAAAGATGTTTCGAGTTTAAAAATCCGCTAGAAAAGTTCTCCTGCATCAGTTTTTTGGGATATCCGTGGAATAATTATTATCGATTTCATAAGAAGGGTCAGACCATCACTGGAGATCCTTATTCTAAATTACTAACCACCCTGAGAGAGAAAATTAAGGAAAGAGGCATGTTAGCAAAAGGTGTGTTGTTTTTGCAGGACATTGCCCATGCCCACAAATCGCGCATTATCATGAATACAATTCGGACTCTAGGGTACGAATTACTGGAACACCCGCCTTATTCCCCGGACCTCTCAAACTATTATCTGTTCCATCTATTGAAAAAATGTTAAAAAGGACGTCAATTTTTGTGTAATGAAGAGGTAATAGAAGCTGAGGAGGGCTGGCTTGCAGACCAAGAACAATATTTTTTTCTATAAGGGTTATAGGGGTTGTATAATCGCTGTATTGAGTGTATTAAGTTAAGAGGAGAGAATGTTGAATAATAAAATATTCCCAACTTTGAATTATTTCAATAGTAGGCTAATAATATATCAATACCTCCTTGTATAATAATGTAATAGAAACTACAGTGCTAGAGAAGACAAACAAATAACTTTCAAATTCGTAATAATAGTGGTCCAAAGTATATTCAAAGAAAGAACGGATTCGGATAATATGCAGGTTGTGTACCATATGTGACAAAGCCACATTTAGTAACACCCTCGACCTGGTGACGGCAATAGTGATTGTGTCGACGATCGGGTTAAATGTTTTGGAATAATAAATTCAACTATGGTAGAAAAGAGGGAGGATCAAACAATCCTGCCTTTAAAAAGAATAAGCAGATACCTTGCATTAAGTTGTTCTCTTCTATCCCTAAGAGAATTGAAAGAATGGCGTTTTAGAAGACGTATATTGATGCGTCTTTCTGGATATGATCCATCACACCTAAATGACAATAATTTCAAAAATTATATCTGACCATTCTCCACATCTAATCGCGAAGGCAAATAATGAGAATACCATATAAGGGAGCCGTATTACAATCTACTTCTTACATAAGCATAACAAAGAGATATAATGTTCACGGATTACGAAATTGTCTTAATGAAACACAAGGACTTAATAGCTGTAGTGCATTATTAAATGGTAACTATAAATTAAATAAAACACATCCATTCTGGGAACTGGACTCGCAATATGAACGTACGAGAGAATTGAGCATTTGTCAGTTTACAAAGCCATTCCATTGCGTCTACATTACTAATCAACCAGTTGAAAACTTCAACTGGATGATTGCGTTACTACTCTACATCCCAATCACACAATGAGATTATTAATAAAACATTAAATATAAATGCATTAAGGGTCCCTGGGTGAGCATGACGGTGAAATATACTGCTTTGATTGAAATCCATTGTAGTGGACGTAGTTAGATCTGTGGCTCAAATTGTAGGGAGATTAATTGAAATAAATCATTAGAGGAATACAATTTGGAATGCAGTCCGTCTACAAAATCGGTATAAATTACATATTGCTATGGTTTTTTCCCCAATAAATATGAAAAATTTATTTATATATCTATGTACTATTGTTTTGAACTTAAGTGTATATTTTTGAAAATGTAATTCATGTGCCTGGAGCAAAAACTTGTATTATTGAAGGTCAGCCTTATGCGAAGCCACCGTGGTTGATGCGGACTAGACATAAATAGTTAAACCTTTAGACAAGAACGTTCTTTTTATTTAAAAAAAGTATATAATTATATATTTAAAGTAAAATTCGGTTTGAATTTGAATTAATTAGTTGATGGTGTTTGTATTTCAATTCCCGTATATTCTACGAGATTTTGTTCTCGTAATTTTGTTTATATTTGATTTAATAACGTTTTCTTGTCAACGTGTCGCACATTATTTGTTATGTTAGTAAATATATACATATATATATATATATATATATATATATATATATATATATATATATTAAGTCGACTTATTAATTTAAAAGATATTGTATATCAATTGTATTAATATTGTTATATTGAGATTTAGTCTTAATTAGTTGAGGTAGATGACAAAGAGTATTTTAAAATTACTACGTAAAAAAATATAACTGTAAAATTTTATACGTTTGGAATTCAAGGGAGTTTTTTTGTGGCATATGAGTGCGCATGTAGTAGATTTTTGATAGTGTTTTCAAGTTTATTTTATCTTGTTCTCTAGGGAGAAATTAAAAATAAACTTTGTTATTTAAAAGTTGATCGGTAGTCATTGGAGGACGTTTAGATTCATTTAGCGGTCATATTCAGTGAATTCTTTTACCTCTGGTTGTAAATTTATATTACACAGTCTTTATACTTTATAAAGATTTTTTTTTTCTTTTTTTTGATTTTTGTATTAAACATTCATTTAATTTTATATTGTGCTCATTATTTAATTAACCTTTCACCACAAATTTAATAAGTAACTTAAAGAAATATAATTATTATATTTGTCAATACATTTTGACTGGCCCCAAGTATTTTCGTAGAGACAACCACGTTTCCGATTGGAACCCTGAGAAGAAAGCCGTCCTATTTTTGGAAATAAACCGACTGAGTATCCTAGTTGGGTAGATTAGTTGTGAACCGTGGTACAGTAAATATAAGAACCACAGTTCATAGCAATATGTACATTACGTGTTGTGCGCGACCATTGAAACCTTCATAAATGTATTGAGTTATTTCGGCCATATTCGTAATGTATGAAAACAACATCTGTTCCGAAACGTGCAGATATCGATATTTCACTGTCGTTACAGATCATCAGTACACGATATTCGTACACAGACATGATATTCATTTGTATACTTTCGTGTATATATACGAACTACATTGAGCCTTGGCAGGAGTAATATTGACAGATTGTAGAACCAACGCAATAAAATTAAGCGACAATTTCATATGAAATGAGATTTGAATAGTTTTCAATTCTCACATGCAATAAGTTCAATTTGACAGTTTGGTTATCTCACATAAAAATGTGTGTAATAATAAGTAATTTAATTTTTCAAGAAATATTTATTACAATAGTGAACATTAAAAGAAAATAATACTAAAGCAGATGTTGGAAATGTTGATCATTATTTCGATGACAAAGTTGAACTCTACACTTCATGCTTTCGAAGCCATTAATTAGGATTTCTTGGGTTATGTCAGCACAAGAATTCACAATACATTACGAAGCTCTTCGATTATGCGATGTCTGGTCTTGAAGATGGTTTTCTTTAAATATAAAAAAAATAAAATTGTCTAAAATTGTTAAATTTGGAGATATTGAAGTAAAATTAATAATTCTTGTATCGAAAAATTCTTGCAAAAAAGCTATTGTTTCTCGAGATTTGTGCGCTGGTGCATTATCTTGCTGGAAATATCCTTCCGTAAGTTCATCATCATGAAGTTCTTTACCAAACGGCTATAATAATTCATTTCGATATCATTCAGCAGTTATAGTTTGATTAAAAACTATAGGCCCAATAATTTGTTTTCTTGAAACTGCTAGCCAGACACATATTTTTTGTGAGTGTACCAAATTCTCATATTTTGCTTGTTTAAATATCCTGAAAGATGGAACCAAGCCTCATCCGAAAAGAAACATTTGTCGAGAATATCATTATTATTTATGTTATTAAAAAACCATAGACAATATTGTGTTCTCGTGACAAAACCTACCTGTTTGACAAAATTGGTTGAGTTTTATATGAAAACTACTTTATGTCCTTTTTTAAAATAGTATGACATGTTCCCACTGACAAATGAGCTTGTGATAGTTTTTTTATTGATTTTTGTCCATTCGACGTCGAATATCCTTTATGCAATTCGCTGTTCGTTTTCTAGGTGCTCCATCGCCAGGTTTACGAGTTATTACCACTGTTTCATTAAATTTAATAACACAAGCGTGAATATATTTTTGTAGCCGTAAGTAACTGGCAGATTTGGATATTGTTGTCGGAAATCCTGTAAGCACTGATTGTGTGTGTGTGTGTGGTATAAACCCAATCTCCATTCTCTAATTTTTGGCCAGTTCTATAGTAACTTTGAATAATAAATATTTTATGTTGTAATTCTGACATTATAATAAAACAATATAAAGAATATAAGTTTCTATAATTTGAATTTATGTATGACAACTTTTAGACTTTAAGCTCCAATCCAATGATTACATAATTACTTAAAAAACAGGCTACTATAATGAAGAAAGCATGTGAAGGCACGCTATCTAGGCGAATATTTGTATGAGGTAGGAACAAACTCATGCCAAATGTTGATTTTTAGAAGACAACATTGGCTATTAGTATAAGATTTACATTTTCTCCATTTCAGGTTTTATAAGTTTAGTTTTAATAAAAAATAAATATGAATAAAATAACAATATTTTAGTATAAATTCGCTCCTAGCTAACATTTTTCATATCCTTGACTTTAAACTGTCTTATTATAATGTTGGTATATGTTCTAAAATTTTATCTTAATTGTATTATATTGCAATTTTGAATGAGTCGAACTTGTAAAACTCGTCTTTTACGATTTTTTTTGCCAAATAATTTTATATATAAACATAATAGCTATCCATTTTATTCAAGTGGTGACTGCAATTGCAGATATGTCTACGTCCAAATTATTAGTGTACATTTATTACTTTGGCTGCGTGATATGCACAGTGATATGTAAAGCGGAAATTGTTGATAACAGTGGCAATTCATCGGATTCTGACGATACGAGTGCAAGAATAGAAGATCTAAGAAATTTTATGTTAGGTAATTAGGGCTTTTATAAAAATTTACTTTACCGCATTTTCATTTAACATAAATCAATGAAAATTGAGAGATGTTTAAATTTTCTTTCATGAGTTAATTTTGCTACTAAATTAAACACATTATATAAGTAATCAATGCCATCGTTTAAATGACGCAATTTCCTTTCTTTAAACTGCTGCAGATCGTGAACATGGAACATTAGTTATTATGACATATAGTAAAGACACCAATAAACTAACAGGTGAAATTCAAAGAATTTCTGCAATACGCTATACACGAAGAAAGAGACTAATCACGAGCAAGACGAGCTGCAAAAGTTATTTTTACACAGCCATATTAATTATTTTCTTTTTCTGATTTTGGGCCAGCGTGTACAGGCAGTTGAGCACAGTGCTCTTTGTGTCACACCCAACAGATCTCTCAGTTCCGCTCTGTTGGTCTTAAGTCCTCGATAAAAGTGACTACCGTCCTCAGGGGAAGTTTGAGTACCTTCGTAGAATGCAATAGATCTCCTCCGAAATGCTTCTGTTTGAGTCCTTTCAGTTCGTCACACGTGCGTATTCTATGAGAGCTAGTGTACTCCTGTTTTTCACATCTCCTACACTAGGGCTCGGTAACCAAGCCCATGCAGATGCTTCTTTAAAGGACAAAGTCCGGTTATTAAGCCGGTAATAATTTTAATTTCTTTTTTGTTACTCTGAATTAGGTTGGCTGAAACCATATCGCTCAGCTACCTTAGTAGTGTTTTACTTCCGTTAGCCTCCATTCCTTTTTATGTTCTCTTTCTAGCGATAACCAGATCTCCCCTCTAGCGAAATCTTTGGCGATTCCACATACAAGTTTTGCTCCAATGAAGTTCCTTTTAGTACATTCCTTGGCTAGTTCGTCGACTATTGCATTGCCTTTAATTATCACATTAGTGATACAGTACTGTCCTGTGTCAGTTTATTGAGAAGTTGTTTACAAGATTTCACCAGTTTAGAACTGATAGATGGATTCATAATAGCTTTAATAGCTGCCTGACTATCATTCATTATGTTGATTTTTGTATTTGCGCAGCCGGCTTCCTGAATTTCCTCGGTGCAGGCCGCAGCCTCCATTCCTTTTTATGTTCTCTTTCTAGCGATAACCAGATCTCCCTTCTAGCGAAATCTTTGGCGATTCCACATACAAGTCTTGCTCCTATGAAGTTCCTTTTACTACATTCCTTGGCTAGTTCGCCGACTATTGCATTGCCTTTAATTATCACACTAGTGATACAGTATTGTCCTGTGTCAGTTTATTGAGAAGTTGTTTACAAGATTTCACCAGTTTAGACCTGATAGGTGGATTCATAATAGCTTTAATAGCTGCCTGACTATCATTCATTATGTTGATTTCTGTATTTGCGCAGCCAGCTTCCTGAATTTCCTCGGTGCTGGCCGCAAGTGCAAACAGTTTAGCCTGGAAAACCGTCGTATTCCGCATATATCTCTTCCACGATTGGATTGTGATCCTTCCGTCTACCAGGTGCCGGCACCTCGATCGCTCGAGACCTTTTGTGTGGTCTATGGTCGCTACAGAAATGTTCAGCTTACCTGTAAAGATAAGCTCATGTGCCATATTGTCGGCAGGCACTTGTAATATCAGGTCTCCCAGTATAGTTACTTTGGTATCTATATGGCGCCCTACAACCTTATAAGGACACCATACGAAATTGACATTATCGCAGCCATGGCCTCCGATTTCACAAATAGTTCCAACCGAGAGGGGGACCCATGATGTTTTCCATGCAGATGGTTCTGGTGTTCTTCATAGTTCCTCTTTACAATTCGCAGAGCATTTCGCTTGATGCTCGCCACTGTCTACGAGAATTTCCCCTTGGACATATTGGCAAGTCATTGGCAGACCATATTCCCTGATCATTTAATATCCCGATTAGATTATCCACTATTCGACTCTATAGTAGCGGTGACAATGCTCCTTCTTAAAGACAACCTTTTGTTGTCCTAGTGAATAGTTATTTTATTATTTATAATCGTTTTTAAGGTGTTTTCTTGATTATAGGTAAATCAATAATTATTTCATTATTTATTTACCTATAATCATGAAAATAACGTTGAAAACGGTTGTTGCAATAACAATAGTATTGAAGGCTTAATTGGTTTGTTTTTATTTCTTAGTAAATGTTAAAATTGAATACAGCTTATGTTGGATATAAATTAACGTTAACAAAATCTACTTTAAATTTATTTTTTTAATTCCATATACTACTGCAAATCTTTACTAAAGTTAAAGTAATCCTTTCAAATTAAAATTAATTTAAAATTTAAAAAGCTCATAATCTAGGATTTATTTGTAAGAGTAGAGCGCATATAGGTATATTGATTGCCTTATTTTCACTGTTAATGAAATAAAAATGAAAAAAACAATTTCACTTAATTTTCACTTTATTGGTAAAATACCATGACAATTGTTTCGACACACAGTGTTTTCTTCAGATGGAGTTATATTACAAATTAATCATAAAGGGTGTTAACATATTTAAACTTCAACGAATATTTATAATTAAGAAATACTTATGGCTGGTTTATAAAATATATGAACGTCCTTTTATTTTTTAAAAGAGATTTTAGTTAAAGAAAGAAAAAATTGCCATTTACCTGATTTAAATGACCATTTAACCTACATATAAGAACGCGGGCTGCAATCGTGGTAAATTGGAAGCGCAAACGTTAGTAAATATGAATAAATTTTATATTTAATTGTCAAGCTCGTTAATTTGTCTTAATGTAAATTATTATTATTGCACATTTAGTATTAGATATGCAAAAAGTTATCTCATTAGAGTGGAATGTTGCAGATGTGCATAATTTCGATAATGAAGCAGAAAAGCAGTTATTAATTACAGAGCAGTCCAACAGGTTTGTAAATGTAAAATCATAATGCAAATGTGAAGAAATATGTTTTTTATTTATAAATTATTTTGAAATATAGATTTAATTATAGATCAAATTTATATAAAATAAATACTAAATTTACATTTTTATTACATGAAATTTTATTGGTTTTTTATTTTAGATAAGTTTCAAAATTTATTGTTTTCCTGAATCAAAGGAAGTTGGTCTTCTTTAGAAAAATTCTAGCAGCGAATTATATTGCTAGGCGTAGAATTATTCATTATACTTTATGCTAAAATTGAAAGAAATAAAACTACGAAATAATTTGATTTCATCGGTTTCTCTCACAAAAAATATTACTTTATTACATTACCTGTAATAACGATGGAAACAATATTTAAATGAATTATTGAAAAGCATTAAACCTATAGCAATATCAGTAAAACGTTATATGACGCTACAAAATATTAGATTATATTCTAGATATGAAGCGCGTATCACCATTAATTTGAATTTTCAGTATGACCTACGTTACTAATTTATGGTAAAAGTCTTTTTAGTTAGGAAGAGTTGGCATTATGGTTATGAGACCGTCGCCTTTTCAATCGTCATATCATTTCGTCGTCATATTGTGATGTGACCCGGTCCCGGAGAGCACATCGCTGCGTTGGTACGCAGATTCGTCGATATAATAAATAATAGACAGTCGGTGTTAGGATAACAACATATAATTAATTAACACATTATAAAGAATCAACAATAACAACTTAACATAGTAACAAACAGACACTAGTTATAAGGAGGTTTCTATAAGGGAGTGTCTCTTGGACTCTGTGCGTGTCTCTTTCCCTTGAGATCTAATGGATCTCATTATATACTTCAGCGTGTCCTGCTTTAGACTAGTAGCCTCAGTATAAGATCAACAAAGTGGTGAAAGATTGTAACACATACCGAGGTCGTATTTAGACGCACCGAGGTCGTGTTTTGTATTCAATAGAAACAAGACCGGGGTCGTACCTTGAATAAGAAATGTAGTTCAATACATGACCCGGTTTGGTTATCACATCTTCCACCCGGCGAGAAAGAAAAGAAATGGTTTTAAGCCGTTTCACTTTTCTTTTGTTAAATATATATATATACATGTCTAATTATATTTCCTTATATACTAATTGCAGATGTAATGTACATTAGTGAGATATATCTACCTATTATTTAATTATTCTACATCTTTCTGAAATTATTCATTGATTTATACAAGAGTTTTGTAAGAGTTACATTGAAGTGTTCTTCAAAATTCATTATAATTGTAACTTAAATTATTACAAATAGTAAAAGATATTTTTAGCTGTATATTACATATAATAATGTTTTAGACGGTTTTTATGTATTTCGATGCCTTTATTGTCTATTCGAATAGTTACATTCGGTGGCTTATCTATCTCTGTAATAGTAAAAGGACCATTATACAATGTCTCAAGCTTGTTTCCCGATTCGTTCTTTACTAAAACTTGATCTGTGTGTGGGTCTGCGATTATTGTTTAACTTACTTTGTCTTTTAACTTTCGATTGGATTAAATTGTATTTTGCCTCATTTAGGGCTGTTTGTAATCTGTATTTTATTTCCGCGGTATAGTTATTGAAATTATAAAGTGGCTCTATCGCGTCGGTTAATGATGAGGGTAGAGGGTTCTGTTTTCCAAAAACTAATTCGTGTGGGGTATATTTCGTTTCGGTATGCACTGTGTTGTTAAATGTAAAGCACCAATAGGGTATCCATGTTGACCAATTGTCTTTGTGGTTGGATAGTTGAATACGTAAATACGCTCCCAAATTTTTGTGTGTGTTTTCTAATGCGCCTAACGTTTCGTAGTGGTATGCAGTTGATTTCAGCTGCTGTATGCCTAAAAGAGAGCAAGTTTCCTTAAAAACTGTAGCCATGAATTCTGTTCCCTGGTCGGAAGCTATTTGTTCGGGAATAGCGTACCTTAGTATAAAATTCTCGACCAGAGCTTTGGCTACTGTGGAAGCTTCTTTGTTTGGAATGGGATAGGCTTCGACGAATTTCGTTAGTTCGCATTGGAGTATCAAAATGTATTTGTTCTCCTCCTGGTCTTGGTTCAAAGGACCTACTAAATCTACATAAACCTTTTGGAAGGCGTATGACGATGTGGTTGTCACCTTGATTGGTTCTTTGTTGGGTATTGCGTGCTTGTATTTCTGGCAATCACTACATCGTTTCAGGAATGATTCGTTGTCGTGTTTTAATCTCGGTCAAAAGTAAAATCTCTTGATTTTGTTGAACGTTCTATTTACCCCGCTATGTCCCCCTGTAGGTAACATGTGGTAGTCATTGATGATTAGTTGCTGTGTCTCGTAGTCTTCAATTCGTTGCACTCCTCTAATTACATTTACCTTTAAATGGTATGGCTCTCTCTTGCTCCATGGAATAATTTTTCTCAGGAAGTCGCTGTTCCTGGAGTTATCTTTGACGATACATATTTCGTGTATGTCGTGTTCTGCGCAGAACTCTTGGAGTGTAGTCAACAAGCGCATGTACTGCTGAGGACTCGTTGTGCCTACAGTCTCCTTCATAAAAAATGTGAGAGCGTCTTCGTCGTATAGGAACATCTCCTTGAAACGCATGCTTGTTTCATTACGACGTTGGAGTGAATTGAAGTTTGCCTTTTCTACCACTTGACGTTCAATAGATCCCGCTGGTCTTTTCAACAGTTCCACAACCCCGGGGTGATCAGCCCTCGAGCCGGTGGAATCTGTGACTGCAGGTCTCGTACTGGTGCCATCGGCAGCTGTCTGTCTTGACTGGTACCAAGTCGTAACAAAGATGCTGTCGGCAGCTCCACTACTAACCTTCTTTAACTATTTCTATTCGTGATAAGGCGTCTGCAACTACGTTTTCGGAACCCTTAATGTAATTGATGATGAAGTCATATTCCTCTAATATTAATTTGAATTTAGTAAGACGACTTGACGGGTTGGTCATACCAAATAAATATAAGAGTGGCCTGTGGTCTGTAAAGATCTTAAATTTTCGACCATATAAGTAAGGTCTGAAATGCTTGACTGCCCAAACAACAGCTAATAATTCCTTCTCATTTGTAGAGTAACTCCTTTCTGCTTTGTTCAAGGACCGATTGGCATAAGCGATTGGCCTGTCGTTGTTGTTTGAGAGTACTGCTCCAATTGAATAGCCAGATGCATCAGTTTTTAAAACAAACATGTTGTCTGCATCAAAATTTGGGTATTGTAGAATTGGTGGTGTCTGAAGGGCTAGCTTAAGCTTTTCGAATGCCTTTTGCTCCACATCGGACCAAGAGAAGGGTATGTTCTTCTTTGAAAGGTTGTTCAAAGGGGTCGCGATGTTGGCAAAATTTGGAATGAAGCGCCTATAGTAATTAGCGAATGCGACGAAACGTTTGACGTCCTTTGCGTTTTTGGGGGCAAAGCTTTTACATTGGAAGGGTCTGGGTGAGACGCCGTCGGCGGAAATGACGTGTCCCAGATATAATATCTCTTTCCTCAAAAAGTCGCATTTGCTTGGATTAAGTTTAAGATTCACGCTTCTTAGTTGTTCTAATACCTTAACCAAATTCAGATTGTGTTGCCAAAGATTGTTGCCGAAAACTATGAGGTCGTCTAGGTATATGAAACATTGTTCGTAATTTAGCCCTGACATCGCTATTGTCATGGCTCGAGAAAAAGCACTACTACTTGTCTTCAGTCCCATTGGAAGTCGGCACATTTGGTATTGATCCTTGCCGGTTGTGAAGGCTGTGTAAGAACGGCTTTTGGGTTCTAGCTCGATCTGATGATAATCCTGAGCCAGATCCAAGTGAGAAAAATAGACTGCGCCTGAAAGGGAGTCTAAGATCTCGTTGATCGAAGGTAGTGGGAATTTGTCATCAACTATTTGCTTGTTTAAAAGGCGATAGTCGATAACTATTCTCCACTTCTGGTTTACGTCTTTATCCTTCTTTTTGGGTACTAATAACAAAGGTGATGACCATGGATGATTTTGCTTTTTCGATTATACCGTCGGACAACTGTTTGTCTACTTGTCTGTCGATCTCATGTTTTTGGGCGTGTGGCAATCGATAAGGTTTGGAATAAATTGGATTTATTTGTGTGCTTACCTGTATATCTCCCCTGTACATATTTGTGTGCGTAAATTTGTCTGAGTCAAGGTGAAAAACGTCGCAATACTTTGTAAGTATCTTTTGCATTGCAAGATTTTCTTCCTTGTTTAAATGTGATGTGTTTACAGTTCGAAGAACTTTGTCGACGCGATTGACGCATTTCGGACCGGTATTGCTGAAAGTGCAAATGTGGTAATTGTTTAGGTCCGCAAATGTCGGGGAATTTTTTTTTAATTTCGCGTCGCTATCTCTCACATTTAATATACGTACAGGCACTATGTCTTCTTTGGGAGATACTACAGCGCCAGCAATAAATAGACCTGGAGCTACTTCTTCGGGTAATATTACACAGTCGCTTCGTGTATTTACTTTAAATTGTTTAATTATTTCGCAGCTAGCTGGAATGTTTGTGACCGCGTTTCTGTCTGAGTGAAAAGGTAAGGTTATTCTTTGACCTTCAATTAAAAGTGCGAGGTTGTATTTTACGTAATCTAGTAGTGCATTGTATTTATTTAAAATGTCTGTTCCGATAATGCCGTTGAGTGCATTATTTATATTATTCAAGACCACGAACTTATGCTTGAACTTGGCCTCGCCTAGTTCTATCGTAATGAAAGCCGATCCAAGTGTTTTTGTTTGACCGTTAATACCTAATATGTTTACTTTGTCAGCTTTATCAATATTTATGTTTTGATGTATACTATTTATAAATATAACACTAATTGAAGCGCCGCTGTCAACCAGAAACGTATGCTCTTTATTATTATAACGTATTTGAATGTAATTTAGGCCGCCGAGGTTAAAAATCCAAGGTGCTACATTCGTTTTTAGTTGACAGTCTTTTGAAAAAACTGAAATTCGCGTTTTCCCTCCTTGTCGGGGGTAACCGTATTTGGAATTGCTGAGAATACTCTATTGTGGCTGCCGCGATTATCACGCCTTGGAAATTTTCTCTTATTATCATAATTGTGACTATTATTACTTGACTGAAAGTTCCTTTGTTTATGATCGTGGTTTTGATGTTTGTATTTTCTATACCGATTGTCCCTAACGTGTGAATTTGTATGCGGCGTTCTTCTCGAAAAATGAAAAACAGGGTTAGTGTTATTACTCGGATTGATTATCTGTTCGTTCGTAGCTTCCTGAATGGCTGCGGACAGTGTATCGGGGTTACGGGCCTTTATTAAGATTCTACCGTTTGCGTCGCGAAGTCCGTTCGCGAATATATTGACCGAAATCTTTTCGTTGACATCGCGAAACTCGTCGATTAATGTTTCGTCATTGTCTGCCTGCGCTATAGTCAGATGTTACAATAATTCCTCGATCGTTTCTCCGTATTCTTTAATTGTTTTTGAGCCTTGTCTCGCGTTATGCAGTTGCGTAGTTAGCGCCGTAATTGATTTTTTCGTAGTGAAATGATTTTTTAAATCCGCTATTAGGCCGGCATTACTGGTATATGATTTACGTAACCTTAATTTTGCCTTTGCAGATAAGCGAGTTTTTAGAATGTAATTTGTTAAATTTTCTTTTCCCGCGTCATCTAACAAGGAATCGTACAATTCAATTGAATCTATGAGTTGTAGTGTCACTTCCTCTTTACCGTTCATTAAAGGTAACAAGCTTGCGGCAGTGCGTAAATCGAATTTTTCGGCCATATTACTAGACTTTACACTTATGCTACTTAATCTAATATTTAGAATCTCCACAGCTTCATTTAAATTAATAGTTACACTTTTAATGCAATTTTTGGTAGATTCTATTATAACTAAGCTATGTGCTAATTTATTGAAATTGTCTATGAGTTCGTTTAATTTACATCTATAATTATCTATTTGCGCGAGTTTGCGCTCGATAATATTCTTATCACTCCTAACACTAGCATTGTCTTTCTTTAAATTAGTGTAAAATATCTTAACTTCTTCGTGGAGTTGAAGAAACTGTTCCGGGGCGGACATGAAGGTGGCCTAGACTTTCTCCTGGCTCCGGCAGAACTCCCTCTGGACCTGGGCTGAGAAGGCCTTCGTCATTTTCCGGTTTATGTGCTTATAAACACCGCAGCAGCAGCAGGAGATTACTATGAGGATGACTCCCGCAAATGCCAATATGCCGAGGATGTCGACCATGTCCACGTTGTTCGTCACGTTTGCGTTGTTGCCCGCTATGACAACTTCTTCCTTCGTCGCGTAATTGCCCATTTTGGTTTATTGGTTCGTTCCGGTCTTCCACTTACTTTATTCAGCCTTACGTGGCTGGCAGAATCGCCATGTGATGTGACCCGGTCCCGGAGGGCACATCGCTGCGTTGGTACGCAGATTCGTCGATATAATAAATAATAGACAGTCGTTTTTAGGATAATAACATATAATTAATTAACACATTATAAAGAATCAACAATAACAACTTAACATAGAAACAAACAGACACTAGTCTTAAGGAGGTTTCTATAATACACTCTCTTGGACTCTGTGTGTGTCTCTTTCCCTTGAGATCTAATGGATCTCATTATACACTTCAGCGTGTCCTCCTTTAGACTAGTGGCCTCAGTATAAGATCAACAAAGTTGTGAAAGATTGTAACGCATACCGAGGTCGTATTTAGACGCACCGAGGTCGCGTTTTGTATTCAATAGAAACAAGACCAGGGTCGTACCTTGAATAAGAAATGTAGTTCAATACATGACCCGGTTTGGTTATCACAATATCAATTGATGTCTCACGAAAAGAATGTAGCGACGAGATTAATTAATAGAGCGATTAAATTAACAAGCCCAGACTTCACACCAGGAATTCTAACACAAACAAAAGATTCTCTTGAAAAAAATAATTATCTCCTTTCATTTATTAACAATTTCGTAAGACAAAAATTATTCTAACACAAATAAAACAAATATCACCAAAACCAAAGAAAACAACCCTCAAACTATTTATAAATATGTTTCAATACCTTATATAAACAAACTTTCAGAAGAAATAAACAAAATCTTAACACCATATAACATAAAAGTTAAAAACTCCAATAATCTCAAAAACCAACAGTCAAAATTAAAAGGCAAAATACCATCATTAAAGAAAACACATGTTATTTATGAAATTCCATGCAACGACTGCAAAGGCGTATACATCGGCCAAACAACGCAATATCTGCAAGAACGCTTAAATGGACACAAATTTTCAAGCAATAGTACAGCCCTAAAAAACATATAACACAAACAAAATACATTTTCAATTTCGATAAAACCTCAATAATTACATCAGAAAAAATAACTAGGCAAGAAATATATTAGAAAGCATCCATATACAAAAAAAAAACCAAAAATTTAATTTATGACAGAACATATATAAACAACCTGTCGACAATATATCTGCCCATTATATAAACACACAATATACTCACAATATAAACAAACAAAAATGAATTTGATAGAAAAAAACACATGTCCGAGAACAGATTAAACTAACCCATCGCATGTGGGACACTACCTACATTCCACCCGCCAAAGGCGATAATAAAGAGATGTTCCAAACACAGTCACCAAGAACCTTAGTTTTATTTTGAAATGACAAAACTAGACAATGAGTATAACGCAGTTAGTCATAGTTGAAATGTAATCAAACAATACAATATAATGTAAGTACATTTAATTTAACGCTGCTTCCACCATTCTAAAATTTAAATAAATATTTCAGTTGTGAAAAAAGTTCTATATATAGAACCGAAACGCAAACAAAATTAAATATTGTTTTAATTACCCGGGCGCCATTCCCAAGAAACACTTATTCTTTACCTGGTATATATATATATATATATATGTATATTAGGGTGGTCCTTATTTTTCAACTTTGTTGTTTCGACCGTAACTCCCCCTCAAAATGTTCGTTATAGTATAAGAATACGGTGTGCAGAAAATTATTACGATTCGGCGAGGTTAAGACGAGGAGCATCGCTCTTGAAGTTTGGTTCAAAAATATTAAAAATTAAATTTTCTTGGTTGTAAAAAATATATTTATTTATACTAAAAAATATATTTAAAATATATATGTATTTGACTTTAATTTTAACATGTTTTAAATTTCCTTGAGACGATGTCGTCTTAAAGCTTCTCTGGTTTTCATTTAAAATCAAATTTTTAAGGACTAGAATACAAAGTAAAATCTACATATTTATATACATATATGGTGACATATTTTCTTAAGAAAATAAATGAAAATTAATAAAAAGATAGAAGAATGGTTTACTTTTGGAAAACAGAGTTAATAAATAGGAAAAACATAAAACATTCACTTATTCCTTGTAGCGGCAGACTTGATAATGTTACAAGATCTCTGTCTGACAAGGGATAAATAAAAATGCTTTGTTTTAGTTATTTATATGTTATTTTATTTCAAAAGAGAATATTTGTTCACACTGGGGTAAAGTTTCCTATAATCCGCAACAATTTGCACTATCAATTGCTTTTCTTCTTCATCTTTGGATAACACTAAATTAAAATCTTCCATTACCTAAACTGCTCGTTCTGCCGAGTCATTAACAACATTCATATTTCCAACGATATTAAGGCCAACGTTAAAACTAGGTTCATTTACCCACTCCTTTGGATCTTTTGTTAAAAAGTCCCTTGGAATACCAAACCTTTTAAAAAAATTACGTGATTTTTGAGTTATAAAATATTCGATGTTCTTATTAAGATATTAGCTTATAGTATGAGGACTTATGATCAATTTTTTTAATTCGCAATCAGTAGGGTTTTCCAGAGCTTGCACCATATGATTCTTCAACTCATATGTAAGATTTGGATCATAAAAAGACAACGCTTCTATTTCTGGGGTTAAATACCACAAATGATTACTTAATTTGCTTAGTGACGCACGACTAATCTTCTCATCAACAATTTTATAAGCATGTAAATCCTTTAGCAATCTTAAATCTTGCACAGGGGCTTCTGCTGTAACTGGTGCTTGTATCCAATTTTTTAAATACACCCTTACAACAAAGATGCAAATGTCACGAATAATAGTTATCTCCAATTGTGTCATTTTAAATTCGTTTCGAAATAAATATAATTTAAAGCAATAAATAGCTTTCGATATCCAACGGGCGTGACGAAATGCTCCAGGCTTTTTGAAGGTAAATTCCGGAACTGTACCACCAAGAAAAACTATACTTAATTCAAGAAGCTCTTTATAATCATCACGTGGTTGCGTTACTTCAAGATTTTGAGATGCAAATTTTATAATCTTGGATACACTCCCAACTGTATCCTTCACTTTCTGACCTTCAGCACCACTCATAAAGTTAATTTTATCAATTTTGATTCAAGCGTCTCTAAATCTGCTAAATATTTGTACGTTAGAGCCTGACGATTTTTGCATTTTTTAACCGAAAATACTTCTTAAAATTATTTCATAGATGTGATGACGGCATGGTAAATATAAAAGATCTTTTCCGATCGCTTGCTCTAAAAGAACACAAGCGCCTTGAAGTCGGCCTAAGTTAGAAGCTGTGGTATCGCAACATAAAGCTTCTACTTTTGCAATTAGGTTCCATTCTTGCAATAGGTCATTGTTCCTTGCCATTATATGATATAACTACTGGAATCCTATCAATAGAATCTTTTCCTATTAACGATGGCAAAATTTTACCACCCCATTGAATTTTAATCAATTGTAATTTTATAGGGGAAGTTCCATTTTAATTTTCTTAAATACTGCACCACAGTGATGCCAACTTTTCTTAACAAAAACGCGTAAGAGTATTCGAAAAAAGGAATAAAAAAGCTATATTTAGAACTTGTTGGCTTAAAAAAATATCTGTGCTTGTAAACTATTATCAGGATATGTAAATAATTTAGTTGCCGCCGCAATTTTTCAAATTTGATTCCAATTAATTTTTTATAATCAAATTCTTGTTACAAATCGTGGCAGTTACCGTAAATTTAATTAAGTTATAATAATAAAGTTATAGGTATATTGTATATTAAAAAATATAAATATAAAAAAAATTATGTTTCTGTTCATTTTACCAACAGGGGTCACCTTGAGAGGCGGTGCGCCACCCCTTCCCTTTGTTCGATACGCATAATTTTTTGTATACCGTATTTTTACACAAAAACAAACTTTTCTAGAGGGAGTTACGATATATAACTTCAAAAAATGTTTCTTCCATACATCTAAAGACCACACTAATGTATATATATATATATATATATATATATATATATATATATATATTAAATGAACACAATTTAAATCGAAAATTGAAAACACAATTTAATATCAAGTATTGTTTTTAGTTAATAGTAGGTATTTAAATACATATTATCAATTTGGTGTTTTGGATTATATAAATTGTAATTAGTGTTGTATTCAACTTTAATTTTATTGAAATGCTCTTGGATATACAACGTTTTTGGTAATTCCATTTGGCATATGCACTGCTGGCTAAATGAACTGGTCCATTTAAGAAACTTGTCTTTTTTTAGTGTATTTTTAATAATCTGCGAATTATTAATCCATGTTTATAAGTTTACTGATAATTTGTTACTATAAAAATTTATTTTTCAGCAATTTTAGACACAAGATATAGTTTTTATTTTAATATTTAATTTATTATGTTAATGTTTGCCTTTGCCATTTTGTACCAATACAAATCAACGTTCTGTTGTGTATGATGTTTAGTACTGGCTTCATTTTTGCTTACTTACTTGTAGGAAATGCCGCGTCTTAGCAACGACAGTTTTAATACAGTGTTTCGAACGGTACAAAACGAATGGTCTAACAGAGAAGTCGCTAGATTTTTTAATGTATCACATATTGTGGTCAATCGAGATATTGAGAGATTCAATAGAACTCGAAGTGTGTAATTTACACCCGGAGGTTGTCGTCAACGCAGTACAACTCCAGCTCAAGGCCAATATATGCGTTTACTTGCGTTGCGTAATCCTATGCAATCTTCTAGAGCGCTTAATAATACCTTATGTGAGGCTGTTGCAAATGTGGTGGTATCCAATAAAACAGTTAGAAGGAGATTAAATGGGTTTAATTTATGAACCCGGAGAAGAGCTGCGTTCTCTTTACTAACATCACATTGCCAGAAGAGAGTGGGCTCAATATAATCGGTATTGAAATGAAGAAGATTGGAGTAGGTGCTTTTTTACTGATGAATCTCGATTCACTTTACATCATTCAGATGGTCGAGTTTTAGTATGGAGAAGACCAGGAGAATACTATCTTTAACGTAATATAGCACCACTTGTATCGTTTGGAGGTGGCGGTGTTAGTGTATAGGGCAGCATTTCATTGAACAGGCACCTTGTTACCTTGAGAGGTCAAACCATGAATGTTGAAAGATATAGAGATATCTGCAGTATACCAGTTATTATTATTCCATTAGCTTAGAATTTTGGACGTCGTTTCATATATGTGGATGATAATGCAAGACCGCACCGTGCAGCGATAGTCAACGAAGTTTTAGAAAATCAACGTGTTGGCAGAATGGTATGGCCAGCACAATCATCCCTTGTAATTACATAAAACACGTATGGGATAAACTGGAACAATAGCTGCGGGCACGTCTTCACCAACCTGCAACGCTAGAACTAAGCGATGCGTTACGCGAGGAGTGGAATAAAATTAATCAAAACTCCATAAATACTCTAATTGATACCATACCAAGAAGATGTTTGGCTGTACTGCGTGCCAGAGCTGGTCCGACAAGATATTAAAATTGAGATGGCTTTATAAATTTGAGTCGTTTATTTATTAATTTTTTTTAATTTATATTTTTAATAAAAATATTGTTAAAAACAATTGCGTTTTGGAAGTTTATTATAAAATGGACTTAAGAATTGCTTATTGCCTTTTCTTAAAAAGATTTAAACTGTAACCTGTTGTTTGCTGTATAGCAATATGGAAAAATTAGAGTGGACCACTTGAATTGGCCAGCAGTTTATAAAAATAAATTCCTTGGTTTTCCTACAGGAGAGCATTCAACGTATAATTGTCCATGAGGAAAACACGGATTCTCCAAATTCAATTCACATACTTGCAATGATTTGTTTATCGACTTTGCAAAAGCCAATTTAATTGGTAGTTACAATCGTTCGAATTGAAATGGCATATCTGTTGGTATCATTGGTATAAATCGTATTAGCCGTCTTCTTTGAATTTGCCAATTAAAATTGTTGCTTTCTATCTATTGATTTGCAAGTTGCTGTTTCTTCTGGTAGCACATGTTCAATACTGATATTAATGAAATTTACATCAACATTTGTTGCAGCTAACACGTTGCACGTTCACTTAACCACTGACGACTTTTGCCATTTTGTTTGATATCTGGAAATATGCATTGAGCCAATTCTTCTCGTGAGTAAGTGCTGGTGTAAAAATCGCTGGGTAATTTAATGCAGCCTATTGGTTCTTCATTTGTAATTTTCCCATTTCCAATATCCAATAACTGTATCACAATATTCTCTGCAGAAAGATCGTTTTGTAATTTAACACGTATGTTTGTCGTCAATTAAAATTTATTAAGATACCTCCACAAATGTGATGCATTTAAACACGTATTTAGTTCATCAGCCCGTGTTGAACGTGAAATAACAGGTAATGACTGTCGAAAATCACCTGCTAACAATATTAGCGCACTATCAAATGGTTGGCGTATACACATAAATCTTGCAATGTTCGATCAAATACTTCCAACGCCTTTTTAAGCGCCATTCATCCTATATACTGGCTAAATAACCGGACATTGTTCTTTAAGGAAGCATCTGCTCAGCATGGGCTAGGTTAGCAGACCCTGGTGTAGGATATGTGAAAAACAGGAGGAAACTAGCCTTCATGTAATATGTACGTGTGAGGAACTGAAGGAACTCAGACAGAAATATTTCGGGAGAGATCTATTCTCCTGAGGAGGAGAGCCGCTTTTATTGAGAACACAAGACTAACAGAGTGGAACTGAGAGATCTATTGGGAATAGTACAAAGAGCAGTGTACTCAAGTGACTGGACGTGATGGCGTTCAACCCAAAACAGAAGAAGAAGAAGATCCCATATAATTATCTTTCATTGCTGGAGTACTCTACTAATTCCTGATGTTTTTGAAATGTCCCAAGTTGGTGTTTCGCAGTTTTGTATATTCAATGACAATTTAAGTGCTGTTCGACAACCATCCAATAGAGTCGCCGCAATTCCAGATGATGCGATTGCCAATGCGATATTATTTTGTGCGCATGGTTGCTAGTACCACTGAAATAAGAAATGTTTTTCCTGTGCCCCGTATTCCAAAAACATATTCGACCACCCTCATAATTTGTTATTCGCATTATCGCATCATCAACGTGTTTTTCCCCTTGAAGCAATTTTTGAATAATTGAGTGTACAAATTTAATTCATTGATGTCGAAGTTTTTTTCGCGTTGTAATTTAGTATGAAATATGTCATTAGCTAGTCGATTACGTAATGTCATTCCCGGTTGTGACAATAGCAAATCACTGTCTCGTGGCGCCATCTACATTTAAATAATAGTACTGCTACAATTAATATTATATTATTAAGCCCAAAAATTTCTTTCTACCGGTGAGATCGAGGATTCAATAGTTTTAAACCTTCTCCGCTCAAATACACAATATATTATCCATATACCTCGCCCAATAATGTACGTTTAGTTAGGATATTCTTAATCTGGAATAATTCTTGTTAAAAGTGATTCATGTAAATTTCAGCCAGTAATGGGCTTCATAGGTTTCGCACGGGTAATCGTTCAACCGGTGTATATAATTCATTGTTGAATTTAAAATAATTTTGTACTAGGCATATCTTTAGTGAATCTTTAATTTGTTGTTTCTCTCATTCGGTTAAGTTACTGTTGTTAATTTATTTCTCTATTTCCATTTTATTTTATTTATTGGTATAGATGTGAGAAGGCTTTTAATGTCAAAGGATATTAATCTGGCATTATCAGGTAATTGAATATCATTTAGTTTATTAATTAATTCCACGATATTTTTTATACCATACTAGCTGCCCGCAGCTTAGCGTTGCTCGGCCACATTCTATAGAAGAAATTAAAACTTCCTTTTTGTTAACTACCGTAAACCGATATAAAATTTTTGTGTATTCTCTAGCTAAACAACGAATCAATGATATTTTATTATAATAAATCTATCACTCCGATGCCTTAGGATAACAATATTCTTGGCCATTCCATCCGGTGCATAAACAAACGCAAACACAGAGCAAATAGTTTCCCATTTTGCGAACATGCTACATATGCACATGAGGATTGATAATTTCCAAATGTTGCAACCACGCATAGCAATTCGATAACTGTGCTCGCAGACAAAAATGCATTGTTCATCTTAATGTCGAGCCATTCTGTGGAGACACTTAAATACAAATACATTTTAAGCGGTGTAACTTTTTTAAAACGCTACTCAAACCAACTATTGGCGTAGAATGCAAAATTTATTCAAAAAATAGTGAATTAAAAAAATTATTAACAAAACTGCAGAAAGTGTCGTGCTTTACTTAAAATTCAAAAATATCATTCTGAATATCGGAATACGAAAGTTTACTTCCAAATTAGTATTTAGTTTTGATAATAGATTTTTGTAATTCTGATAATTGCGGCATTTTAAAAAATAAACTGACTATGGATTTGCCAAATGTGACATTGTCATAAAAATGACTGATAAAAATTTGATTTACGCACATTACAAAATTTTGACCTTCACGTCAAAATCGGGTGTCTGAGTCTTCAAGGGCCGCAACCGCATGCATAGGAGACTTTTTTATTTGGCGTTTTAAGGTCTGTTTTAATTGAATATTTATTTATTTAATATACTTTAACTCTTACATGTTTCGTCAATTATGGCATTTTTCAAAGTTTTTTTTTGTAAATATAAACATTCAGTTACATATAATCATAAAAAGTGATAGTATAATGTACTGTCTTATTTTATATGTGATGTTGTCATAGTTTTTATATAATGATT
The DNA here is from genome assembly GCA_935421215.2 of Melolontha melolontha. Classification (NCBI taxonomy): domain Eukaryota; kingdom Metazoa; phylum Arthropoda; class Insecta; order Coleoptera; family Scarabaeidae; genus Melolontha; species Melolontha melolontha. The sequence continues at coordinate 155,986,854 of OW285237.1, read as the reverse complement.
TAAAATGACCTTACGATATAGAAATTCATGTTTCACATATTGCTAATTCTTTAATATTTGCCGATAAAATTTGGAAAGAAAATATGAAAACGTTCTTCCACACAACATAAGAAACATATACCCAAAATTTTATCAAAATCGGTTATGTAGTTTATGAGTCTATAGAGAACAAATGAAATATTTTTTTTATTTGTATTTATATATATATGTATATATATATATATATATATATATATATATATATAACGGGTGTTCATTTGAAAAGTCAATCTAGTAGCATGTGATTTACTGAGAAGATTTTGAAGTATGTCGTAAATTAAAATTTACTACTTAACCTACGAAGTCGTATATTTTGAGAGTTTCTTACATACAAATAAATAACAAATGTGATTTACATTATCAAATGTCATTTGGATTTACGTTTATGGAACAACAAACACATACTAATATATATGCGTCTTACTCTATCAAAATTTCAAAGCAACCTAGATTGACTTTTCAAATGAACACACTTTGTATATATATTGGTAGAATGAAATAAAGAACTAATAACATTGTTTTGTTGGAATCCCCAAGAACTTTCACCTTGTTATATGTATATATATATATATATATATATATATATATATATGAAAAATGTGTGAAAGCCATATCCACCTGGAATGTGCAGATATCGATATTTCATAGTTTTTACTAATCCTCAGTACACATTATCCGGGAATAGACACGACTTTCATTTCTGCGTGTATATATATATATATAAATATATAAATGATGAAAAACGCGATGTTAATGAGAATTAATAACTATTAAATTCCCACATTACGTTCAATTGCCGCTATAGTTTGTTGCTTTAATTTCTACAAATGACAAAATCATATTTGCCTAAGAACGCAGATATATCACGTCACGACCACAACCGTCCAGGTTGTCCTAGCAAATGAAAAATGTGTGAAAGCCATATCCACCTGGAATGTGCAGATACCGATATTTCATAGCTTTTACCAATTTTCAGTACACATTATCCTGGGGTAGATAAAACTTTCATTTCCATACTGCGTGTAAATAAATACAAATGTTGAAAAACGCGATGTTAATGAGAATTAATAACTATTAAATTCCCACATTACGTGCAATTGCCGCTCTAATTTGTTGTATTAATTTCTACAAATTATGAATGGCAATTGCATGCAATGTGGGAATTTAATAGTTATTAATTCTCATTAACATCGCCTTTTTCATATATATATATATATATATATATATATATATATATATATATATATATATATATTGTAGTGGTTCAACCAGCACCCGTATTCCAGCTCCTATAATATGAAATACAGGTATATAACACATTAAAACATTTATATAAATATTAAATTGGTGGATGTAATTTGTGAAATTAGTATCGAAATGTAAATAAATTAATACGACGATAACTTTAAAACTTATAATTTACTTATTTTGATTTTTAACTTACTTTTTATATTTAAATTTTCATATTCATAATTCAAATTATTCGCGCGAAATTACAGGTATTTAATTTATCTACATCAAGATTTATATCGAAGCTACTTAACCACGCCCACTAATTTAAAATTATCATGAATCCCGCGAAAGCGATCTTTACGGCACAATTTATAACTAATTTTATGTTGAAAACTACATTTTAAGCATTTGTAAATTATTTAACTAATTTTTCGATCACATTTAGACCATAACATTAAAATTTTTTCATGAGATTGTTCTTGCAATTCCAATCGTTAGAGTGAACCGTTTTTGTAACAGCACATTGTCAAGATTGAATATGGGACTTTTGAACGTCATTGTATAATTTTCGTTAACCTTGACATTGGGTCTTTTCACCGACGCATGTTTTTTACATCTGTTTCACATAGAACGACAAACTGCATTGAATTTTAAATAAATTCCACGCAGTTCCTTTTTAACATCCGAAATGACAGAGTGTAATATTACATCATGAGTGAATTGATTCACTACACGCTGCTCATAATTGTTTTTAGATGTGTTGTTATATTATAAATTATAATAGTTTTGTTTTTTAAAGAGTTTTTAAATTAATTATGACGTTTTGTTTGTGTTACGTGGGACAATTGACAAATTTATCGACCTATCATGTTTTGTAATATATAATTTTCGCATAATAAGTATTCACATTTGTAAGTAGAATTTTTCTTATGATTGTTTGACTAAATATCTAAGTTGTGTACATTTTTTTCTTATTAAAGTGACCCCTGAAGAAGCTCTAAACCTCAGAGCGAAATATAGGGTAAAAAAATAAAGAACATTAACTAATTAATGGTTTTTTATTGCCGGATTCCCAAACAATAATTGTTTTTCATATATATATATATATATATATATATATATATATATATATATATATATTTATTCTTTATATTTAATCTAAGTACTAAAATGTTTTACCAAGAAGTGTCTGTAACACCAATTAATTTATTATCGTTTTCAGAGGATAATGATTTAAAAATCATGAGAACCGATGATGAGTTTCTGTTGAGATTTTTACACGCGACAGATTTTAGAATGGAGAATGCTCAAAAAATGGTATGTATTACTTAATTTGGTTTTAAAGTATTGGTATGTAATTAATATTTTTATAGTTAAGAAAATATTATACATTTATTAAGACAAATAAAGATTGGATAGCGCTTGAGATAAACGACAAAATTAAAGCTACAATGGATTTGCACCTGAATGCGATGCTACCGGCCGTTGATAAATATGGAAGGAAGATATTTTATATAAAAGGAGGTAAAAGTCAAGTATTTTTTACATTTAATGCAGTATTGATATAAAGGGTACAGGTAAATTGCCTCCCGAGATAAAGGGCAACTATTAACTATAGGTACATTGCCTCCCACAATTTCGAGGTGCCTAATATATATATATATATATATATATATATATATATATATATATATATATATATATATATATATTATATATATATATTATTATATATATATATTATATATATATTATATAATATATATATATATATATATATATATATATATGTAAATTGGGTCGTGGGTAATTAATAATAAAACAAAAATGGTTAATTAAAATTTTGAATTTATTGAAAAAATGTAGAATACAAATTAAAGAAAAACCTAAAAGAAAATACCTGAGTTGTAACATAATGGAAAGAGATACATTTAATGAAATCAATTCTGCTTATTTCGTTTTTTGTGTAAGACTCGATAATTTTTGCGATTTTTGACATTGATGTTATGAATTTTAGCAGTTAAATGCACACTCTGAAATTTAACGTAAATTTCTGTTTGGAATTCCTTAAACTTTTCTATAAAAATAAAAATATTTGGATGAGCTTTGTAAAAGGAGTCGCTAAAATGTTTGTGGAACGATTCACAAGCATTGGTAGTGCGAGTAAGTTCCGCTAAATTTTCAGCCTGAAGAATTCTCTGATATATAATTTTCTAGAGTCCACGCGTTTTCTCTTAGCACCAACCTGCGCGAAAATATACACGTCATGTGCTATAGACGGCCCAACAAGATATCGGCCTAGGGTACGTTCATAAGTCGTATATACGAGTCGTATAATGTAGATATACATTCTTAATTCATATCTACAGAAAATAGTTTCTAAATTATGTTCTTAATTTAAAAAAAATGCTTCTACAACAAGCTATAATAAGTATAATAACTGCATAAATTTATATACTCCTTTACTTACAGCTTGTATGTATACATTTTTATTGATAACGATAAATTTATTTGTCATGAATTAAACAAATTCTATTCGAGCATATTATATATTAGCAAAAGAAAATATCGAAATAATTATTCTTTATAATTAGAATATTCTATGTGTATTCAACAATAGACAAAAAAAGATTTCAAATATATATCAAATATATTTTCCAAATAATTGTACATTAAAATAATACAAATATAAGTACATAATATGTCTTATTGTATAGCATTAATAAATATATATATATATATATATATATATATGAAAAATTTTTGTGAAAAACTTATCTGCGCGGAATGTGCATATATCGATATTTCACTGTTTTTTACAGATCATCAGTGCACCTTACCGAAGACAGACATGATATTCACTTCTATACTACGTGTATATATACGAACTGTAATGAACTTCATGTGTATGAGAATTAATAATTATTAAATCTCATTTTACATGCGATTGTCGCTATAATTTGTTGCATTTAATTCTACAATTCTGCAAATCACTTTTGCCCTAGATTGTAGACGCAACAAGCCGCGACATCAACTGTACAAGTTGTCAGTACAAATGAAAAATTTTTGTGAAAAACTTATCTGCGCGGAATGTGCATATATCGATATTTCACTGTTTTTTACAGATCATCAGTGCACCTTACCGAAGACAGACATGATATTCACTTCTATACTACGTGTATATATACGAACTGTAATGAACTTCATGTGTATGAGAATTAATAATTATTAAATCTCATTTTACATGCGATTGTCGCTATAATTTGTTGCATTTAATTCTACAATTCTTACAAATCTGTTTTCGGTAAGGTGCACTGATGATCTGTAAAAAACAGTGAAATATCGATATATGCACATTCCGCGCAGATAAGTTTTTCACAAAAATTTTTCATTTGTACTGACAACTTGTACAGTTGATGTCGCGGCTTGTTGCGTCTACAATCTAGGGCAAAAGTGATTTGCCGAATTGTAGAATTAAATGCAACAAATTATAGCGACAATCGCATGTAAAATGAGATTTAATAATTATTAATTCTCATACACATGAAGTTCATTACAGTTCGTATATATACACGTAGTATAGAAGTGAATATCATGTCTGTCTTCGGTAAGGTGCACTGATGATCTGTAAAAAACAGTGAAATATCGATATATGCACATTCCGCGCAGATAAGTTTTTCACAAAAATTTTTCATTTGTACTGACAACTTGTACAGTTGATGTCGCGGCTTGTTGCGTCTACAATCTAGGGCAAAAGTGATTTGCCGAATTGTAGAATTAAATGCAACAAATTATAGCGACAATCGCATGTAAAATGAGATAAAATGAGAGTATATATATATATATATATATATATATATATATATATATATATATATATATATATATATATATATATATGGTAAACCTAATCAGTAGGCGATTAAAGGTCTGTATATTACTTCAAAATATATGTATTTAAAAAACTCTACATGTTTCGGCTGTGTACGCCTTTATCAAGAGAATACAAAATATATCTAATCCGAATATAGCCAAAAATATATATGTTGCCATTTAAAATAAAAAACTTGACTGTCGTTTGACATTAATGAAAACAATTGAAAACAAATAAAACACTGCTATCTTATAGTGTTTTTGATGCTATTAAATTTATTTTTTGTTTAAATAAAACCGGACAATATATAAAGGAATTATGAATGTTGGCGTTTTTTACGGGACAGTTTGTATATACTTCCACTTTTTTTAAATTTTGGAAACTTGTAAAATTATTGTTTGTATGTATATACATTCCTTTAGATAGTTGAATCTTCTTTTCAGAAAGTCCTAATACTTTCCTTTCCGGATTACCGTTCACACAGTCTTAAAAAAGCGATTATCATTAAAAATATATTTCTTCATTTTGTTTGTGATATTGTACAGATATACTGTATAAAATATTTAAAATTAATTACTTGTATCTGTTAAAATACATACACTTATTTCAAAAACCATTACCCAACCCAACCCAACCCAACCATTAGCGAAATTTTATTTTTAATTTTTTTTAACAACGAGACCGTATCATCTATGATAAATACGTTTACAATACCCATCCTTATCTAAAACATCCTAACGTTCTTGACGGTGTGTTTTGCTGTAGTAAGGGTGTCAGCTGCTTTATCTCTTTCTAAACCGCTGCTTGTATCGTGCAAGCAATGCTATCAAATGTTACTTAAATATCTGTATACTCGCTTATCATGCTGGCAGTTCCGTGTTTAGATCACTGACTAGGCTGTCCGAGTAGGTTTTTGTGATTTTCACGCTCCACGGGCGAAAACATAATAATAACTCATAGTTTGCCAATCCCCCGTTACTGTTATCTAACTATTGGATAGTGGTAAAGTATGAAGTATTATTATTAGACTTGAATGTATCTTTGAATAATTTGGTTTTATCCATGACAATTACAGATATATAAAATGACATTAATATACTGTCACTTATATTTTAAAATTCTTTGAAAAGGACATTATTTGTGGAAACATGTAAGATTATTTTAAATGTATTCATATTAAATTAACATAGACTTTAAATCGCCGACTAATTGAATCTACTATAACATACAAAGGTCAAGAAATAATTATCTATCTATCTATCTATCTATTTATCTATCTATATATATATATATATATATATTGATAACGTCCCCATGCGTTTATAATGGGCTGTGGTGAGATTATGAAATGTTAATGAGATAAAAGTGTAAGATAAAATTATGTATTTGAAAAGATTAGTCGGGCGCCTTAATTTATAAAATCTCACCCCAGATTGCGCTATCTTTATCTCAAATAGCCAACTAGTCGGAAAGCAAGAAACTATATTTAATAAAACTTTACTAAATGTGGGTGATCTCGGGCTCGTTGTGAGTTTTAGGTTGTTGCTTCCAAAAAAGAGAATAATATTAATGTTGACGCTTAATATAATAACTCCTACAAATAAATATGAACAAATAAAAGATTCATGTAAAATTAAAAATATTATGTTTATAAAATTAAAGGAAACTGTAAAAATATAACGTATTACAAATGTGATATTAACGAAACTGCATATACGCATAAACAACAAGGTGTTACTAATGTGAAAAGAGGTTATGTGTGTTAAACTAATAAATAATATGTATATAAATGTGAATACTCTTATTACAATTATGGTGAGTACCCTTTTATTGTTATCTCTAAGATATAAATAGGTTGTTTAATTAAATATAAAGATCATGACAGGACGTGGTAGATTAGGTAAATAATTCGAGAAGATTATAAAATAAAAGTTTAAAGAATTTAATTTTTGAAAAAAAAATAAATATTATCTGAAAACCTGTTATAATAATGATGCTGATGTATGTTTGTAGATCGTCTGTGTGAATTGGGAAGATCCTCGGTGATCCAAAAATGTTCGGGTGCAGCACAAAATGATGGCGGTGTAGGTGGCTGTTTACGCAGACGCTATCGAAGATTTTCCTCGGACTTCGTCTTCGGTGCCTAATTACTCACTGCGCTCGTTTCTGGCTGTAGAATTTCAGGTATCGTTGTTGATGTACGTTAGACTATATTGTTGAAGTTCGGCGATGGATTCTTATATATAATTCTTCTGATTTTCTATCGTTTTCGGTGGAACTACGTCTGTGACGCTATATTGTTTGAACGTTCGTTATTACCGAAAATTCTTGTAGTAATTCACTTGACGATCGAGTTAATTAATATTCTGGATACTTTTTATCACTTTTAGTTGAATTTATAATTTAAATTTGTGTTTTATACAAGATTTCTAAGGCTTGGTCTAAAAAGATGCGTCTATTTATTTTTCAAATTCAAGGATCGAATTATCCGACAGCACTTGTCTGAATATTACCAAACACGCTATCTATTGATATCAATAATCTCGATGATTTACCCTTTTAACAATTTTATATAAAAAGAATTTGATTAATTTAGAATATCTAAATGATTTTAAAAATTATATTATAAATTACCAAGTTAGGTTAAGATAAATTTGAATGATACAAATCGCATACTGCGCATGATAAATGTAAACATAGCGTGATGTCAATTTGTAGGCGTGTCTTACTAGTGTCGATATAATACAAAGTTGCATATGGATTTGAATATGTTTTTCGCGCTAATATTTGAAAATTTGAATATGATATAATAAAATTAAATAATGAAAGGAAAATGTATATAGAAATTTAAAGAATGAAATGATCGTTATAAAAATACATATGCACTTCGATACTACTAAGACTTAATAATATTATTTATATAACCATTATATTATAACCCTTTTTCACTTTGTATGTCTAATTCTTCCTATTTTAGATGCAGCTCTATATGGATAACATGCATCACAACAATGTCCCCGTCGAAAAAATGTCGGAATGTACAAATGAGGACATTCTTTTCGCTGAAGATGATGTAGGAAATGAAAGATAACAACCTAGTTTTTCTAAACTTATTACGTGTCGTTCGAATTAAACAATTAGAAAGAAAAATAAGTTAACACCTTAATATAAAAACTTTATGAATTGTAAAAACGAAATGTTTGTTTGTGTGATGAACTTCCTTAACATTATATTAGTATACCAAAGTCTTTTCTTCCTCTTTTTTTTTTTAATTATCAACTATTATTCTATTGTTTCTTTGTAACTTCTCTTTATTTATTCAAGCTGTCCAAATTCAAATTATCCAGTCTAAATTAATGTTTCTTGTTTAAGTATATTTATTTGTAATTATATAACAATAGTTTAGTTGTAGTATTCATTTAATTGATGTATTTTGCGAGCTATAACATACCTTTCAATGTAATTAATAATTTTAATGACTGTATTTGTTCAATTGTATATTACTGTTCTGTTAAATAATCCTGCAACATCGAAATATGGTATCTACCCTTTATGTACCCGGTTTCTTCTTCCATTAATTCATAAGTATTGTTGCCTAAGATTCTATTAATAATATAAGGTCCTTGATATGGTTTTAGCAGTTTTCCCATTATTTTATTTTTAAGATCAGTTACTCTCAATCTTTTCACTATTACCCTATCATTAAGATTATATGTTTTATATTTCTTATCAACGGTATTCCTCTTTCTTTCCCATTTAATTTTCTTTGTCAATAATTTCTCTCTTACTTCTATAAGTCGTTCGTTGAAGTTGATGGCTTCTGGATCTGTCCAAGGTCTCTGCGGTGGCTGACCAGTAAAAATTGTTATGGGACAATGGTTATGAACTGTACTGGGTGTGTTATTAATGGTGTGTTCTATTTGTTGTAAATATTTAGCCCATTTATTATGATTGTCATGTAGAAGTATTCTTAAATATTTCAGAGTTTCTCGTATATATCGTTCTGTTGGATTGCCCTGTGGATAACGTATTGATGTATAGTAGGTGCGGATGTTATGCGAATGTAGAAAGTCCTTGTATCTGTCATTGTTAAAGTATGTAGCGTGATCGGATAGTATTGCTAAGGGTTTTCCAAATTGGGTAAAATAATCTGTTAACGCTTGTAGTACAGTATTGGTGTCGCATTTCTGTGTAGGAATAAGTTTGATAAATTTGGAAAAGATATCACAAATCACAAGAATATTTCTATAACCTTTCGTACTTGGTATTAAGTTTGAAAGAAAATCTATAGATATCAATTCTAACTTGTCGTAAGTTACAATATTGTGGCAGATATTGGTATTCGTAAAGTTCTTGTCCTTCGCAAGTTCACATGTTCTGCAGTGTTTAATTACGCTTTTGATGATTCTCTCATCATTGATACAGTAGAATGCCTCTCTAAACAGTAACCAGCATTTTCTACCTCCTATATGCGTGTATGAATAATGTAAATATTCCGTTATCTCCCTGGTGTGTTTCTCATTTGTGACATATACGATGTTCCTACCTATCTGTTTTACTATTAAATTATCCTTAAGTGACATGCCTTTGTAAGTTCCCTTTTCCTTTAACTGTTGATGTAATTCAGTGAAATCTGGACCTGATTGTATAGATAAAAGCTTGTTAATGGAAAATATTCCCTGTCTTTGAAGTTGTACCAAATTTATGCAAATATTTTGTCGTTTCACATCCCCGTCCTGTCGTGTTAAAGCATCTGCTGTTATCATTTCCTTACCTGGTTTGTATACAATGTTAAATTCGTACTGCTGTATGAGCAACGTCCACCTGTAAATGCGACTATTATTCAGTTTGCAACTCATTATGTTAACCAGAGCTTTATGGTCCGTTTCTAGCGTAAAACTTTTTCCAATAAGGTAATATCTTAACTTTGTAAGTGCAAAAACAATAGCTAACATCTCTTTCTCCGATATTGTATATCTGGTTTCACATGCTTTGAGTGTTCGTGAAATGAAGTATATAGGTGTTTCGATGTTATCTTTGATTTGAACAAGCTCCGCTGCGATGGTTTGATGTGATGCATCAGTTCTAACTACAAACGGCAATGTAAAATCAGGGTGGTGAAGTTTTAAGTTTTCAACAAAGCTTTCTTTCAACAGATTAAAACAACTTTCATGTTCTGCGGTCCACGACCATTTCTTGCCTTTCTTCAATAGATCTAATAATGGTATGGTTCTTTCACTATAATGGGATATGAATTTGCGATAGTAATTAAGAACCCCTAAGAATCCTCGTAGTGTTTTTAGATTTTTAGGTCTTGTATAATTCTTAATTTCATCCAGGCGTGTAGGATCAAGTAAAATGTTATCTCTATTTATCACGTAGCCAAGGTAATTTATTTCGTGACGGAAAAATTGACATTTTAAAAGGTTTAATTTCATACCTTCTGTTGTTAAAGTATTTAGAATAATTTTTAGGTGCTGTAAATGTTGTTCGACACTCTCGGAAAATATTATTATATCATCAAGATAGTGTAATGCGAATTCGTCGTATTTATCCAATATTTTATGTAAAAATCTAATAAGGGCGGCGGGCGATGTTTTTAGGCCAAATGGGCACACTCTGAATTGATAAACAATACCATTCACTAGAAAACCACAGTACCTTCTTGATTCTGGTTCTAAGTTGATAAGCCAAAATGCGTTCTTAAGATCTAACTTGCTGTATATGGGCTTATTACCACATTTTGTTAATAATACATCGATATTTTGCGGCATTTCGAATTCGGGTTTAATTCTTCGGTTCAATGCTCTTGCATCTAAACATATGCGTAGAGATAAGTCTTTCTTTTGGACTATTACTATCGGATTTATAAAGTAGGTATTTGACTTCTCTATTATGCCAGTCTGTTCTAATCGTTCCAGTTCCTGACTTACTTTCTGCTGATAATGATACGGAATGGGGTAATTTTTACTAATTAGTGGGTCTTCGTTATCTATTTTAATCGGATGCTGATATCCTTTTGCAAACACTACATCATTGTTAATAAGAGTAATATTATTGTATAAAATTGCTATTAAGTCGGGTATAACAGTTGTATCTGGTATCTTAGAGTTCTCTATAAAATTCTTTATATCATCATAATTATTAATTGTTTTCACTACTTGATTATCCATTCTAACTTCCATAACATCTCCTCGCTCGTGACAATCCTTCGTTCCTTGCCTAACTACCATTCTCTCTATTCCAATATTTGTATTATTAAATTCTATTATTTCTCCATCTGTTTCATTATTCCCCTCGTAATCTCTTCTATTGCACGGTTCATTATTTAATATAATATTATTTATTTCACTCGTAAGCACTTCCTTCTTATATAGGTTATAACCTTTTAACTCTACTTCTGATAATTGTTTTTCAAATATAACTTTATTCACATCTATATTTAGTATACCATTTTCGAAATCTAAGATCATTTTGAGTTTTTTAATACTGTCAATACCTATAATACAGTCGTATTGTAGTTTATCTATAATATAGCAATGTATGATGTATTTTGATTTGTCGACTAATATTTCTGTTGATAATTGTTTTGTTACCGTCCCCATGCGTTTTCCGTTCGCTGCAATGATATCTGTCCCTTTCGTTTTTACAATGTTCTTCACGTATCCCCGTATATTCGTAGCTTTCTCTGCCTTTAATAAAGTTATTTCCGCTCCTGTATCGATTAAGCAATATAAAAAGATATTTTCGAATTTTAATTTAACAATAGGTAAAGTATATATTTGGGTAGTTTGGTTGCCTGCATCTTCTACAGTAATGAATTCTTCTGGATGTTGATAGAAAGTAATATTTTCAAATTTAAAAGGTATGTTACAGTCGTCATGGGTTATTAATTTTGTGCTGATGATGGGCCTTGTGTTGGGTTGGTGTAGAGGTCCTCTGTTAAAATTGGCGTTTTTTTTAATACCTCCTCCATATTTGTTCGTATCGGCGATACAGATCGATGACGTCTGTTAATATTATTTACGTGACCACGTCCACGATTACGGATATGATTAAATCCTCTTCCTTGTTGATTAGTATTATGGTTTGTATTGTTATTGTTTGTTTGTCGATCCGTAGTGCGATTGTAATTATTGAAATAATTATTACTGTTGTATCTGGATGGCTGGTAGTTGTAATTAGGTCTATTTGATGGATTGTTTGAATTATTATTATCCCGATCATTGTACATATTATTGTTAGAATTGTTATTATTATTATATGCTCTTGTAAAATTTTGATTTCTATTATTGTTGTTGAAATTATTATATCGTTGCGGTGGTGAGTTATTTGGGTTATTGTTCGGATTATTTGAATTTTGCGACGGATGATTGCGAGAGTTGGGATTGCGATATATGTGTTGTGGCTGATGGTTATTCTCCGAATAATCATCTAGACGTCTCATTATGTCTATGAGAGAGTCCATATCCGTAACTCTTTGACATATGATAGCCTGTGTATCGGTGTAGATGAAATGATTTAGGAGCTGCCTGGCAATCATTGATTCTTCCATGTCATTCAGGTGTTTACACTGGTTATAGATACGGGAAGCGTATGTCTCGCGTGATACTTGTCCCAATCGATATTTGCCTGTCAACAACCGTATTCTAGCTCTGTTTTGTTGCGTTTCGTCCCAATAATTCTTCTTAAAGAGTGTAACAAATTGGTCAAGAGAATTACAATGGTCCTCAATTCTTTGAAACCACTCTTGTGCACTGTAACGTAAAGTTACTCGTATGACCTCCATCCTCTGCTTCTCCTCAGGTATATCCTCTAAGTAGCGTAAAAGACAACTAAGATACGTCATAGGATGTACACGTGTGATATCCCCGTCGAAATGATGTAAATTTTCTATCTTTATAGAGCTATTATTAGTATTAATATAATTAGTTGATGTAAAATAGCCTTTTATTTTATTTTCCAATCGTTTAATGTTAGTCTGTGTAGTCGTATAATTTTCATTATTAGTTATAGTTATAGTATCTAAATTTTGTCTGACAATATTGATTTCTTGTTTATTATGATCGTTGTATTGGTTTAACGATGATTTTAATTGTTCTGTGTTATCATTATTTAATTTGTTAAAATTGGTCAATTTTGTATTAAACAAATTATTATTTTCAGAAATCATTTTGTCTATGTTTTGTTGTATGTCTTGTGTTGTAGTTTTAAGTCTCTGTTCAGTATTATTTTGAATTTCAGTAGTTGCGGTCTCTAACTGCTTAGCCCAATGTAAATTCTGTAGATTAACGGTTTCATCAAGTTTAATTAAGTACTTGAGTTCGTTTTCTTCCATGTTTTTCTGAGCTGTAGAAATTTCTGCTATCTTACCCTCTAAATCAACTTTGAAAGCACTTAATTTGTTATCGATGTTTGCATTATTTATTTCAAATTTTTGATTAATATTGTTCATGTTTATCTCTAATTTAGTTGTTAGATCACTATTCATGTTGCTTATGTCTGTTTTCATATTAGTTAGTTCTTGTTTTAAGTTTTCATTGTTAGTGTCTAATTTGTTTGTTAAGTCTTGTTTTAAATTAGTCATTTGTGTCATTAGTACCTGTAACATGTTCATTACCTGGCCATTGTCTGGTGGACTTACCCCTTCAGTTGTAGACGCTTGTGCCACGGGAATGTCTCCCTGTTCAACCCTATCTTCTTCAGTACTGTCCTTAACTGCTTTGGTTCTATGTCGAGTATCCATTTTGATATTTATTAAATTTATAAAGTTTAATGAATTTATATAAAGATGTATCCTTTATTTTTAAAGTATGATAATAATAAATAGTTGAAAAATACAAAGTTATGTTTAAAATATGAATAATAATACTCGAGACACCGTAATTTTATTAGTGAATCAAAAGTTAAATAAAATAACGTAAGCACAAGGTGATATTTTCCCTTTCACTAACCTTTAATATGTCCTAGAATCCTCCAAAGTCTGCGATGTAGTAAAATAAAGGTAACAATCTGCTGTTATAATAGGAAAAACATGTACACACAACGACAATAATAATCTACACCTTTTTGTCTATATAATATATGAAACAATTTGAAAAGTATCAATTATTTGCAATATTTAACTTTGTAGATGAGTTATCAACAAGAAGCAACAGCCCCACGTTGTCGGCGACAATTGATAACGTCCCCCTCTTTACTGGGCTGTGGTGAGATTATGAAATGTTAATGAGATAAAAGTGTAAGATAAAATTATGTATTTGAAAAGATTAGTCGGGCGCCTTAATTTATAAAATCTCACCCCAGATTGCGCTATCTTTATCTCAAATAGCCAACTAGTCGGAAAGCAAGAAACTATATTTAATAAAACTTTACTAAATGTGGGTGATCTCGGGCTCGTTGTGAGTTTTAGGTTGTTGCTTCCAAAAAAGAGAATAATATTAATGTTGACGCTTAATATAATAACTCCTACAAATAAATATGAACAAATAAAAGATTCATGTAAAATTAAAAATATTATGTTTATAAAATTAAAGGAAACTGTAAAAATATAACGTATTACAAATGTGATATTAACGAAACTGCATATACGCATAAACAACAAGGTGTTACTAATGTGAAAAGAGGTTATGTGTGTTAAACTAATAAATAATATGTATATAAATGTGAATACTCTTATTACAATTATGGTGAGTACCCTTTTATTGTTATCTCTAAGATATAAATAGGTTGTTTAATTAAATATAAAGATCATGACAGGACGTGGTAGATTAGGTAAATAATTCGAGAAGATTATAAAATAAAAGTTTAAAGAATTTAATTTTTGAAAAAAAAATAAATATTATCTGAAAACCTGTTATAATAATGATGCTGATGTATGTTTGTAGATCGTCTGTGTGAATTGGGAAGATCCTCGGTGATCCAAAAATGTTCGGGTGCAGCACAAAATGATGGCGGTGTAGGTGGCTGTTTACGCAGACGCTATCGAAGATTTTCCTCGGACTTCGTCTTCGGTGCCTAATTACTCACTGCGCTCGTTTCTGGCTGTAGAATTTCAGGTATCGTTGTTGATGTACGTTAGACTATATTGTTGAAGTTCGGCGATGGATTCTTATATATAATTCTTCTGATTTTCTATCGTTTTCGGTGGAACTACGTCTGTGACGCTATATTGTTTGAACGTTCGTTATTACCGAAAATTCTTGTAGTAATTCACTTGACGATCGAGTTAATTAATATTCTGGATACTTTTTATCACTTTTAGTTGAATTTATAATTTAAATTTGTGTTTTATACAAGATTTCTAAGGCTTGGTCTAAAAAGATGCGTCTATTTATTTTTCAAATTCAAGGATCGAATTATCCGACAGCACTTGTCTGAATATTACCAAACACGCTATCTATTGATATCAATAATCTCGATGATTTACCCTTTTAACAATTTTATATAAAAAGAATTTGATTAATTTAGAATATCTAAATGATTTTAAAAATTATATTATAAATTACCAAGTTAGGTTAAGATAAATTTGAATGATACAAATCGCATACTGCGCATGATAAATGTAAACATAGCGTGATGTCAATTTGTAGGCGTGTCTTACTAGTGTCGATATAATACAAAGTTGCATATGGATTTGAATATGTTTTTCGCGCTAATATTTGAAAATTTGAATATGATATAATAAAATTAAATAATGAAAGGAAAATGTATATAGAAATTTAAAGAATGAAATGATCGTTATAAAAATACATATGCACTTCGATACTACTAAGACTTAATAATATTATTTATATAACCATTATATTATAACCCTTTTTCACTTTGTATGTCTAATTCTTCCTATTTTAGATGCAGCTCTATATGGATAACATGCATCACAACAATATATATATATATATATATATATATATATATATATATACAGAAACATGTAAGATTGTTTTAAATATATGCATTTTTAAGTAAAACTGGCTTTAAATTGCCAACTAATTAAATCTGCCACTACATACAAAGGTCACGAAATAATTATATATATATATATATATATATATATATATATATATATATATATTTCATTTCAAAACCGCTTGTTTCTTCGTCTAAAACAATTCATGAATTCTGATCTAACCTCATACGCACACAAAAACTGTTAATAGATAAAATGGATCCAGCAAAATTAACTTTTGCGGAAATGAGCCAGTTAGAAAATGTTTGGTACGAGTCTGTATTAGATGACCCGACAGTTCAAAGGCATGGAATAAGTTTGCTTGTAGATGTAAATGGAATGCCATGGCGAGTGTTAAAATGGTTTACACCAACAAGCCTGCAAAGATATACGAAAAAAATCGATAATATTACTGTGAAAAACATTACAATACATGTTGTTCAAACTTCAACTGTTGCAAAAATTGCTATTCATATCAGTTGGCCATTCATAGCTACCACAGTCAAAGAAAAGGTATACTATATTTAGGTTAATAGTTTAATTTCCTGGTTGTTAAAACAAAACTTGTAGTGATATATGTGTAAACAACAAGCGCTTCTACTTTCATTCATGCTCTCACATCATGATTCGTAGCTTTAATCTGTAAACCTTAAAAGCCTTTAAGAGTCTTGGTTTTGTCGAGGTCTATAGTATCTTGAATTAGTGTTATATATTACAAATATGATGTAATTATTTCATTTTCAACTAAATTGTTACTTCGCCCCCTTTACATATATGCCTTTGCTAGTCCAATTTCAAAGGTTTTCAAATTCAAACTGATTTTTTTTAATCATCGCAGATAATACTTTTTTTAATTTACGTTTTATGGAAATTTAAAATCTGTCAATAACTTTTTGTCCACTACTAATCAAGATCATAGATTTTGCAAAAGACACTAATACTTTTGCTCAGTTTAATAAATCCCAAATATTCTTAATTTTGTTGTAATTATCTTTTATCCGATACACACAGTAAAAGAAATCAGGATAATTTTATACTGATATTTTGATAAAAACTCACAAAATCCAATTTATATTACTGCCTCTTTCTGGGAAGTATAAAATGGTGAAATCAAACAAGATGTGAACCCTTTCTCTGCTCTCTATTTTTCTTTTATGTCCTTGCGAGCGGCTCGTATGTGTTTATATAAGGACCGCTAGAAGTGACGCAATATTTTTGCAATTTTTGCAAATATCCTGAAATCTTTGTACAAGAAGTAAAATATTTTTACAAGCTTTTATAATGGTTTAAAAGATGACTGGCAGAGATCAAGTTTGTCAATTTGGCATCCAAAAGACAGCCTCATCCACCCCAAATTGTGTAATCATTTCTCCAAGTAGACCAGTGTCATATTGCATATGTGTAAGGGATGTAATAAATAATATTAATGGTTATTTACTGATCATTCTGTTGTAAATAACGATCAATATTAATACGACATTCAATGATGTTAAAAAAACAATTTATAAAGCTAAATACAGTAGTTTAAAATGTCTCATGTTTTAGCTAAAGTTTCATTATGGCGACCTGGATTCATTGTTCGAATATATAGAACCAGACAACGTGCCACAGGAATGCGGCGGTTCTTTAAAGGTAGATTTCAATAATTTGAATTCAGAATTGCTGTCAAGGTCTTCAGATATACAGAAGAAATTAAATCACTATAAACAAATCGCCAAGAATTGACATGTAAGTGGATTTAATAAAAGCCAAGCAGTCAATAATTTATTATTTTAGGTTGCCATCAAAGTGGTGTTTCGGATAGGCATTGTCGATAAATCATCATAAAATGGCGCATTGTAAAATTTCCCTAAAATATAAAGGTATTATTAGTTGAAAGTTACTTCATTATTTAGATTATGCATACATTCTTTACTTTGTAATTATTTTAAAAGAATAAAATGCAATTTATGGAATGTGGAAATACTTGTTTCTTTTATTAAACGTTATGCTAAAGAGCAATATACTAATTTAAGCGATATGCCTTGGTTATAAGCAAAGACAGGATTATATCCAAAAAAAACTGAAAATATGCCCATAAATATGCAGACGTTTTAGCTTAAATATGCATTTCCTTATGAAAAACGTGCAGTTAAAAAATACGAGGAATATTAGAAAATCGAATACTGTAGAAAAAAATATTCTATTATGTTTACTACAAGTTTATTTAGAACATTTTACAACATAATTATCTATGAAAACAATTTACAATCACATATTTCCCAAAGTTTTCAACTGAAAAATTGTGACGCATGTCTGAAAACATGTATTTACATATTGAAAGGATTCGCTCTACGTCGACGCTTGTTATAGGAGCATACTTAAAATTAGAAATAGCATCTATTGTTAACTCAATATTTTGTACTGAATCACCTCACAATATTTTAGCAATGTCCTTTAGCTTTTTAAAACCCCTATTTTTCTTATTACACTTAAAAATTTTTCATATACGGACTATCCCAGTTCTCCTTTAACATCAAAATATGACTTTTCAAATTTGTTTATTATTTCAACGCCAATTGTTGAGGTACTTCATTACTTGAATACACCTTTTGGGCGTCTATCACAGATTGTGCATCCCTATCAAAATCAATAATAATTGTCTTTATTCCTTCATAATGATTTGCGTGAAAAATAGCATCCTCCAACCACGTTCGCTATCGTGTGTTACTGGTTGAGGAGGAAGCGGAACACCGGGTAGATGTTGTTTGTAAAACTGAACTCGTAATGGGGCCTTTAACAATACTTTCTTAACACTATTAATTAAAGTATTTACGAAGAGAAAATGGTTTCTTACTTCTTCTGCAACACGATTTAGTCCGTGCGCCAAGCAAGTTGTGTAAATTAAATTTGGGTAAAAGATTTTCAAGTTGAAAGCTGTCTTCACCATGTATGTGCAGCATTCATCAAAAACAATAGAATTTTCTCTGTTGGAATCGATTCCGGTAAGAAGAAAGTTGCCAGTTCTTCCTGTATAAACCTTGTTATTGTCAAATTATTTGCCTTTCCAACTGTTTGGATAAAATATAAGATTTTGCTGGAACCGATACGTTAAGGATACCAATCATTAAGTGAACTATATATCGGCCCACACTATCAGTAGTTTCATCTGCGCATATATAAAGATAATAGTTTGCAACAACCGTCTTAATGCTATTCAATGTTTCTGCATAGATACAGCGAATATAATTTTTTCTTAACGTGCTCTCGTCGGGAATGCTATATTTGCTGATGTACTTTTGCAAAAATAACTTGACATTTCAATTGTTTAATTTATGTAGTGGACTATCTTCCGACACAAACATTTGACACAAATCTTCATTAAATTGTTCTTGATCCGATTTTTTGGAAGTTCATGAGAAACATTGTGGTAATGTTTGCTGACTATTCATCGCCAATTTTATCTTTGTTAGTTTTGCAGCATGAGATGGAGTTTTAATATGTTGGTCGACTTGGAACTTTCTCTCATTTGTAATCTGCAAAAAAATATCACATCATCGGTTGTTTTCTTATAAAATAAATGTTAGTAAGAGATAAAGGAATCATTAAAAACTTAATTAATTAATTAATAAGAGGAAATAAACTTAAAATTTTACTCACAATCTTGCAGCATGCTACGCAAAATTCTGATTAAGGTGCAATCCATCCAGGCACAGTCGCTATTTTCGGAATTTTTGCTATTATATATCACAACTCACAAGTTTACACTTCGAAATGCCAATGTAAAATGACGTTTAAAATAAAATTAATTTCGAATATGGGAATAAATTTCTCCGAAAAGCAAAGAAACACATCTACTCATAATTTTCCGGCAAAATGTATTTTTGTATTTATTTAGAAGTTTTAAGGTATTAGCTTTTCCTGGAATTTTTTTTCGGCCTGGAGGTATAGGAAGAGCATTAACAAATTCTTAGAGACGCTTATCGGAAAAATAACGGGAAGAGGCTTAATAAAATACTATTTTTAATTTAAAGAGAGCTGTTTAATTTTTGTTTGTTTGTTACATCCCCGACATCTTTTCAGTAATGCCTATAATAAATTTGATTTAGTAAATAAATAAAACTCGGACATTGAAAATATGCAAAAATGCTGAATTACTACAAAATATGCAAATAAATGCTGAATTACTTAATATATGCAAATAATATACAAAATGTATATATTATGCAACTATGCAAATTTATGCAAACTGCATATAATCCGGCCTTTAGTCATAAGTAGAGCTGAGGATGTTTGCGGTATAACCATGGTTATATCATGTAACCATAGTAAATTACTATGGTTACATGATATAACCATGGTTATACCGCAAACATCCCCAGCTCTAGTCATAAGTAAGCGTTGCGTTCCCCGCTGAAAATTGACGGGTCATCAGCAGGCATGCATATTTCTGGCAACGTTTACTTACTTCGAATCATCTTAGGTGATACCAATCCTCTCCAACTGGCCTGAAAATTGATGAATATTAAAAGGTAAGTAATTTATGATATTAGTTTGTGGATAATACAGTACAATCGGCAATATCCACATTACTTCTAAGTAAAAGTTGGAACATTTTCCCTAGTTGCACTTATATGGATATTAATGAATTATTTTAATTTGCCAATAGTGTGCTACAAACTTTTCATTCTTAAAGAAAGAAAAATTTATATTTTATCTATTTTATCGTCTAAAATGCTTCCAAGTAATTAAAAATCTACTAAATTGAGGACAAAGTCTTGAATCAAACGTCTATCAATAACGCGAACTGAAACACCTTTTGCAAAATGGATAATCCTATATGAACTAGTTTAAAAAATACATTTAAGAAATAATGACCTTTCAATTATTTCTGAAATAATATCGAGTGTTTATTAAAATTTTCACTCGTAGCAGGCCGTGTATAATAAGTATGTCGTAACTTAAGTCAGTAAGATGTTAATTCAAACGTCTGTACAATATCAATTATATAACATATAAAAAATAATGGTTTTTAATGATATACATAAAGCTTTTACGGTAGAATGTTACTTCCACAAATTTTTATAAAATAAAAATTATAAATATATTTCATGTAAATCCAATTTATTTTAAGACAATCATGATGTTTGAAAACATATTGACTGATCTCTAATAACTTAAGTTACGATATGTTTTTATATACATGGCTTACTTGAGTGGAAATTTTAATGATCACTCGTTATTGGATATAACAGCAAAAATAATTTATTACCGTTAATTACTATTTATTGTAAAATACCTATCACCTACAATATAATTTTTACCGATTCCTGTCCATTACATATAATAATAATAATATTTATAGCCAAACAGTCAACACCAATTACAGGATACAACAAATAATTTATAATGAATATATACTTAATTATAAATGTGAAGTCAAATCGTTGATCGATGAAGGAGATACTTGTTGAAACTTCATTATAATGATAAGAAATAAGTACTAAACTTCTAGTTTCAAAAATTTTATTGTAAATCCACTACAATACTTGTTTCGCCATACAATGGCATCATCAGGTGGATGAAAAACTGAATATTTAAAATACAAGTTTGAATATTTATGTACCAATTATTGAGAAAAATGGTAGTGGAAACATTTTTACAATCTTAAATTTAGTAGGGGGAGTTCTTTAAATCTAATTGGCCATTAAAGCTAATCCTAAATTATTATACCTATTAATTTCTAACAAGTTAAGTTTCTTGCTTTTATCTTGAATATGTAAAATTTTTAAATCTATACTAAATCTACGATTAATTTCTAAACATTGATTTGCGAAAGTTGCACCTATTTTAATTGATAATTAATTAAGTGATTGAATTCTAGGAATTAGTTACATTCTTTTTTAATTTTGAGTAAACTATAGCAAGCATTTTTTGTTATTGATAATATTTATAGAGTAACCATTGTTTAATGTTATTGTGTATATCCTGTTTAGTTCGAGGTCGAAATTACTTTTACTCATTGGTACGTTAATTAATCTATACACCATTGATTGGTATGCTGATAATTTTTGTGTTATAGGATGAAATGAATTAGCGTGTATTGTGGTGTCTGTATGTGTTGGTTTATGGTATATAGTGAATTCATGTTGACTAGTTTTGTGTGTTATGGTCAAGTCTAGAAAAGTAATGCTTTTATTTATTTCTGTTTCTATTGCAAATGTTATTTTGGGGTGAATAGTGTTGATATTATTATGTAAAGTTTCTAAAAGCAGTAAAATTTCTGTCTTCGTGACAATGTTTGTGTGATTACAAGAGAGCGGACGCGAGCGATTGATGATTCATAGCCCATAGGCGTTTGCCTTGTATTCGCAATAGGTTTAGAACAATTTGATATATGTGGCCAGCTGCATAAATACTTACATATTGCTATGAACTGTGGTTTTTATATTTACTATACCACCGTTCACGACAAATCTATCCAACTAGGATATTCAGTCGGTTTATTTCCAAAAAATGGGATTGCTTTCCTCTCAGGGTTCCAATCGGAAACGTGGTTGACTCTTCTACAAAATTTTTAAGGCGCCAGTAAAAGAGTATTGACAAATGTTATAATTATATCTCTAAGTTACTTATAAAACTCGCAATGAAAGGTCAATTCAATAATAATCACAATATAAAATTTAAATGAAAATTTAATACCAAATCAAAAAAAAAAGAAAAAAATAACTCTTTATAAAATATAAATATTGTGTAATACAAACTTACACATAGAGGTAAAAATAACACACGGAAATTACCGCAACGTGCATTCAAAAACCTCAATGAATACCGAACAACTTTAAAAATAAACAAAATCACAAAGAATATTTTTAATTTCTCCCCAGAGAACAATATAAATATAAACTAACTTAACAGCTCGAACAAAACTCTAAAAACATGCGCACTTACATGTCCAAGAAAAAATGTCCTTGAAATTCCAACGTGCAAAATTTTACATTTACTGTTTTTTACTTAGAAATGTTAAAAATCCTCTTTGTTATCTATCTCAATTAATTAAGACTAAAATCTCTTAAATAACAATGTTCATACAATCGAAATATAATATTCAAATTTTTGAATAAATAAGATATCTTTTAAAATAAAAATTTTAAAAAATATATATATTTTTACTTACATAAAAAATAATGTGAGACACATTTAACGAGAAAACGTTAATAATTCAAAAATTACGAGAATCAAAGTCGTAGAAAATACGGTAAATGAAATTACAACACCATCAACTAATTAAACTCAAAATCAAACCCGAAGTTAGTTAATTATATAGATAATTATCTATTTTAAATAAAAGAACGTACTTCTCGTCTTAAGGTTTACTTGTGTCTGTCCTAGTCCACATGTAGTGCAACGGCGTCGCATAATAAAATATACAGTTTTTCTTACACATAAATATTTCAGAAGTATACACGTAAGTTCAAAAATATGGTACATGCATAAATACAAAAATTTTAAATATTTACTTGAGAAAAAACCATAGCAATATGTATTTAATATGTATCTGTCAATTCACAATAGAGCGAATGTAATAAACGGTTTGGTAACCGGCAGCAACTAATGCTGAAACAAAAGTAATGCTGACAAGCGAATTACGTATCGAATTTTGACTAAATATAATTTACAAAGAACATAACTCAAAACTATGTATTTTCTGAGAAACATTGAAAGTGTAAAATATTACTATGAACAACTAAAATTTGTTCAAGGTGTTCCTGTGTTAAATTAGTTTTTTAGATGTTAAAACGTCTTTAAAAATAGAAAATATCCGTTCCACATCACAACTGGTGATAGGTGCGTGATTAAAATGTTGCAAAAGTGTACCATACTTTGAATGTATATATTTTTAAATAGGATCTGTGCATAATTGATATAATATATTCAAATCTGGATTTCTGCTAAATATGGCATCAACTTTTTGTCTCAGCTTGTTTCCACATTCAAAACGCATGCCTTTCATTCGATCGCTAACGGTTTCTATGTTAATTATCGCGTCTTTTAGGTTAATATCTTGATTTTTCATGTAATTAATCGTATCTCTAAGACACTCAAAATTAGCTTTAATAAAGTTTAGCTGGTTTTGTAAATTTTATCTTGAAGATGAAAAACAAAGCTTTTTAATTCATCCAAGTGTTGCGAATAGAAAAATGCTGCATCTCACCTAGTTAATACAGGAACTGGGGGGTATAGGAAAATTTGAAAGTATTTCTCTATATAATGCCACTCGTGAAAGTGCTTTGAGAAATATCTTTTTAAATGATGAAACTAACTTTTCAACATTTGGAAAATGACCCCTGATGTATTCACATACTCTGTGTAGTGCATTTGCTGCACAGGTGACATGTTGCATATTGGGATGAGATTGCTTTGATAACTTCCTTGTTTATAACATGTAAGCTGCCGCATCAGTCAAAAGTAATAGCATCTTGTCTTTATAGAATATTATGAATACATTGATCAATTACTTCCGCAACTGTTTCACCATTTACGACAGGCAATATTTTAGTTTAAATTAAGTATGGTTAGTATGAAGTTGAATACCAACAACTACATTTAACACATATCGTCCCATTACATCCGTTGTTTCGTCTGCACTTACCCAAAAATAATGATCAGATAGGTTGGTTCGTATTTCTTCAATGATTCTCAATTAACTATTAAGATAAAATAAAACAAATTTTATGAATTTCACTTTTAAATTATCACTGTAACGAGTCGTTTCGCACCAACCTGGGCTTCGTCAGACATATAACTAACTTATTTACAAAGTATTTTTTATATTAAACACAAGTAAACAGTAACAAGCAAAAACACATGTTTTAGTTATATAAAATAAAACATGTGTTTTTGCTTGTTACTGTTTACTTGTGTTTAATATAAAAAATATTTTGTAAATAAGTTAGTTATATGTCTGACGAAGCCCAGGTTGGTGCGAAACGACTCGTTACAGTGATAATTAAAAAGTGAAATTCATAAAATTTGTTTTATTTTATCTTAATAGTTATAATGGAATTTCATCAAGTAAAGGCCGAAACAATCATATATTCTCAATTAACATTTTCGTAAGTGGTATTTACGTAAAGTAGATTCATCTGGTATATGATAATCAGTATATTTTGTAAGAAACATCTTGAGGACTGGATTGTTAAGCTTTTGGAATGGGATATTGGCCGCCATGAAAGCTTCACATAGTTCTTCGTTAAAAGTGTCAGATGCAGATAGTCAAATATTATCTTGATGAGTTTTCTGTGTCTCTGCACATTACACTTTTGTGGACGCCTGAAACATAGTAAACCGGCACTGCAGTATACCTCTGTATCATTACGAATATGCAACCTATTTGTGTGGCCTCTAATCCATCCTGCCATGGTTGCCCTTCGAGAATTCTACATAGTTAATGAAAATAAAGACAAATACTAAGAACAGAAAGAAATGGACTAAATAGAAGAAAAGTAAGGTAGTAAATTAAACTTAATATTTATAAAAAATAAGAGGATAAATATACACTATAACAATATAATACGGATTCTTTATGATACTAAAAGTTGGAACCAAATAACACTGAAAGCAACGAAACCAGAAACAATCCGTTACAGAAGAGAATAGAAAATATACTATCTCAAGAACAATAAATACATATATGTATATGCATGTATGACAGCATGTAAACACGAGAATATACTTTGGAAATTAGCGGATATAATTTTTTAAGTGATTATTTTAACGAAGTCTAACGAAATAATATATAAATGTATATTCCGCCTTACACGCCACTATTGAATTGAATTTATGAAGGGATAGACACAATGTACTATTCATGACGACGGAAATAACAACACCTGCTCGAGGAATGCAATCGAGCAAGCAAATAGTGGGACTGTTATAACATTCATACTGTACCTGAGACCGCCACAACATTTTATCGGGGCAAATGGTCATTCAATCGCTTCAGTCCGCTCGCTGGTTATTACGTTCTAGTTGTAAAGTGATTAAATCTATTACCGCCTGGGATGGGATACTAGTGAACAGATTCGAGACATTAGAAAAATGAGTTTACATTTGTTTGGTATGTCCAGGTTTGAAATGTTGTTAATTAATTCATTAATTCATTTGGTAAGTGTAAAAATTAAATTAATTAAATGTTTAGACACATTTCTGGAGGTGCTTTTACTTATGATACTACTGGTCGTATAGGTGTATTGTCTTTATGCAATTTAATAAAACTATATAATTTGGGAGGTAGAGGATTCATAGTAATTAATTTAACTTTTTGAGTGTTATTAAAAAGAGATCCTGATTTTTCTATTCTTTGTTTAATCTGTTTTCGAAATTTGTTTGTAGGATCAGATTGAAGTTTTATGAATGAGATAGTATCGAGGAAATCATGAACTTTATGTAGGTATGTAGTTTGATTCCGAAATTGTTATAACTGTATTTCCTTTATCAGATTTTGTATATATAATATTGTTAGATGTCGCTTTCTGTTTAATTGATTTAATTATTTTTCTATATTAAAATGCTTAGTAGTGCGGTAATTTTCTAGAATATGTTTAGCTGCATATTTATTTCCAAGGTTATCATTATGCTTATTTAAGGCTTAATCTGTTTCTACTGCTAAGATTCCTAAGTGTTTATTATTAATGTTAGGTTTGAAGTTGTATTTGAAACCTTTAGATAAAAGATTAGTTTCTACGGTTTTGAATTCTACATATATATAATAAATATGGTTCATTGGTTGGATTGTTTCTTGGTTTTGGTAGTGTAATGGTGTGGTCGCGATATATCCTCAAACGATTCAGTTTTTGCTCCGGTGTGAGTAACTGAGGCACCTGACGCGCCGAATATTTTTTCATTTCCAATTTCTCTGTTAAATTTCTATGCACACTGTCATTTGAGATACCTACAATGTTTGCTATCACTCGCCGGTCATCCAAGTAGATATAACAGTTTTTAGACGTCCACTACGGGGTTAATCATTTATGCTCATATTATAACGAACTTAAACGAACATAAAAATCGAAGAACTTTATTCCCCGCAGACACAATTATGAATTTTTTGAAGACCATTATATATTTATTTTTAATGTATTTTTGTATTTGTTTTTGTACGCATGAATCACTTACGATACGTATCTCTACGATTTAACCCCACCCCCCAGAGCAAGTCTTCTATTTTTTTCTGAATTTTCAAAGGTATAAAAGACCGTGCTTGTCATTATAAGCAGACAATTTGGTGTTAGTTAAGTTCCTATGATACCGAATCTGATGTCTTACGATCGGCAAGTCTCGCCGACTAAGACGAGAATTTTCATTCCCAGGGGATAAAGCTTTTTGCTTGGTAATTTCCTCCGATAAAAAGCTCCCCGCATCTTAGGTACCCCTGCGCTGCCCACCCGAATCCGAGGCCGCAAGCTACGTCGAGGCGTCCGCTCCTGAAGGTCCTAAGGTAAGAGCAAACATTTTCTGTTATGTGTTAAATGCCCGTATGTTTTCTATAAATGTTAAACACGTCGCTGCCTGATTACAGTTTTTCGTGTAATAACGAAAGAAAACCCGATTTAATGTATGTGTTACCGTTAAAGTATATAATGCAGTTATTTCATAGAATACCTAGTTATTCCATGAAATAACTGATCGTGTCCGTTAAAGTGTGTAATATGCTATTAATTTGACACTTTAACTAGTTATTTTATGAAATAACTAGGTATTCTATAAATTAACTAATGAGAGACAGTTAAAGTGTAAAATAAACAATTTATCTAAAATGAAACTAAACTAATGATAGACAATTATATATATTATATTATCATTTGTTACAACAAGGATTACTAAAATGACACTTGGAATTACAAAGAACATTATTTCTAAAACAAAAACATTTTTTGTTGACACACTGGGTTTTACACGAAAATTTTTAAATCCCTGACCAGTACCTAAACTTTGAGCTGTAGCAACCGACCGGAGCGATATTTCTACATCCGGTACTTCTTCGATTTTAATTAATTTTTGTTCGCAGACACTGAACTAGGATCGGGAATATAATTGTTTTATGCGGCCGTTTCTTGTGCCCAATTGGAAAAATCCTTCTTCGGTTATTTTTATGATGATAGCTAAAATAGATTTGGCATCACCTTTTCCTCTGTCAACTTCAGGCACGGGGATACGGACGGTAAACCCCACAGAGGCTTCAGAATGAGATTTATCCGACATTAATTTCATATTTTTCGCTTGGATTTCTAAGCATTTTTTTAGACTTTTCTCTTTCTCTTTGAACATTAAGTTCATTAAAACACAGTTTGCAGATTTTCTGCTCAACTTCATCTTCTGAAACATAATCTTCCGAACATGATATATGGACAGGCTCCATACATTTGAAGCAAACTATATCTTCATTGCATTCTTTTAAACAGACAACACATACTTTCGTAATGGGATTATTTAATACTGTTTGTTCAACTACTTTTTCATTATCAGGTTGAGAAGAAACATTCATTGCAATCAAAGTATTTTGTAATTGATCTTCGTAGACCAAAGAATTAAGTGCTTCCTTCGGAATGGCTGTTGTTGACAGTCCAACTCTAGCTGCGCAACCAAACATAGCCTCGTAGGGGGACCTTTTAATACCAGAATGGAACGCTCTGTTCTTCATAAACTGGATAAATTTTAACCCGTTACTCCACGAAGTTGACTGGTTGTCTTGCATCCAAGTCGTCAACATATTTTCTATGTCCTGATTGGCTCTCTCAACACTGCCTTGGCTTTGGCTATGCCTTTGTTTGCCATGCACGATCTTAAGCTCTGGCCAAGTTACTTTTAAGTCATCAATAAGTTTGTTACAAAATTCTCTTCCATTGTCCGACTGCAATATACATGGGGCTCCAAACAACAGGAATATATCAAGCAACTGTCCTGCAACTGCTTCTGCTCTCTTTGTTTGAAGAGGTCTTAAAACCACGAACTTTGTAAGGTGATCTTGATAAACTAAAATAAATTTATAGTTTCCATCAGGTTGTGATTGAAAATCTATGAGGTCAATCGACATCTTGAATTCATATGTGAAAAAATCATGGGCTTAACAACAAAACCTTTTCTGCCCGCTTTGCGTTTTTGTTGACAAGATTCACAAAAATTCAGGAAAATCTTAATATCATTTTGCGTAATATTTTTGTAACGACGATTAAGTTCTTTTATCATTCGGTCTCTACCACCGTGCCCAATAGATAAATGAGTTTCGTACAAAATGTCAAACAAAGAACAACTTGAGCAATAAAACATTACATCTGGTGCTGCATTTGTTACTGGGACTATTAATTTTTCTACTCCTTGAACTTCAAGGACATCGTAATGTTGAAGTAACCAATAGTCACGTGGCACTTTCTTATCTAATGTTTTAGATTTCTTTACATCAACTATCAAACTTAATAATTTTTCACGGGTGAGCAAAGCACTGTTCTCTTTCACATCACGCTTATTTAGTAAAGATTCAAACTTTTCTTTCATTACAGCTTTTTTTTCGTTATCACTTAAAGAATTCATTGTTCAAGGCAATCTAAGGTCTTCAAAAAAATTGCACTTTAACGTAAGCAAACTAAATTAACGTAATAACAAATGACTAAATTATAAAACTTAAAAAAATAAATGTATCTCAATACCTGATACGTGGAAACAGTATTTGACGAACAGCAGCCGGCACTGTACGTGCAAGCAGTCAATTAACCGGAATGAACTGGCGCCAACACGCTAAACAAGTTCTCTCTCTATGGCCTGGAATAGTTCATAAATGCAGTAGGGGTGGAAGGTAAATGTATTTGTCGTGCGAGATATATGATATAGATTATTTTACACTTTAACGGGCTGCAGATCGTTATTCTATGAAATAACTAGTTAAACCATGAAATACAAGAGAGTTTTACACTTTAACGGACACGATCAGTTATTTCATGGAATAACTAGGTATTCTATGAAATAACGGATTTCATACTTTAACGGTAACATATGCATTGAACAATTATCAGTAAATTTCCGTTACATGATTAAATAATTATCATAAGAAAATTTCCGATCATATCCGAAAAGCACCGCTACCGAATTACCAGTGAAATTAATACATCCCGCTCTATATCTCGTAAGCATTGTCAAATTTCCTGAAAATTAAGCAATAAACTTTATTTTCACCGTCCGCCGCAAAAACGAGCACCAAAAAACCAACGAAAATAATAATCGTCCTACAAGGAACTAGCGTAATACGTATTGTATACGATTTGGTTCTGTCATTCTGTCCCAAAATAGGTCGTGAATTAGAACTATATCCCATCAAGCAAAATTTTTTGTATGTTGTTGGGGCGGGGTGTCAGGAGTGCCTAATTTGAAGTTCTCGAACAAAACCCTTGTGACTATTTTCCGCTATTTAGAAAAAAAGTGTGGATTCTTGTTTCCGTTGTAACTCGGCTCCTTGTCGTTCTACGGGGAAGTTGCATTGTTACTTTTTGTTCTTTTCTTATTGTCTACAATTTGTGTTATATGACTTTTTCACCTAACATCGTCCGTTCTCGAGATATCGGCGAAAATAGGACAAAATTTGGGGTACGAACTCGGTTTTCTTTTTTTTCTTCTTTATCGTCACGCATAGCGAAAAACTGTTTACAATTAAACTTGTAGAGTACGCTCGTACCTACAATTCTATATCTGTAAAATTGCGAGTTCTAGAGCGCCGGACCATCGAAAAGAAGGAAGACATGAATATCTTTTGTACCGGAAGAAAACAAATTTGCATAATAAATTTTATACGTGTGATTCATAATTTCACTACCTTATTTACTTATATTGTCTTTCAATAACTCTATTCAGAACGGTGAATCCGTTACAACATATCTACACAATCGCGCGAGCTATAGATTCGAAACTTCGCACGGACTTATCAACTTTGCAGCGCGCTAAAACAAGTAATTTTGAATATAGAGGGAAACCAAAAATATCAAATTGTAGGTGGGAACGTTCTCTACAAGTTTAACGATAAACATTTTTTCGCTATGTGTGACGATAAAGAAGAAAAAAAATGAGAACCGAATTTGTACCCCGAATTTTGTCCTATTTTCACCGATATCTCGAGAACGGATGATGTTAGGTGAAGAAGTTATATAACATAAATTGTAGAGAATAAAATAAGGAATAAAAAGTAACGAAACAACTTCCCCGTAGAGCGACGAGGAGCCGAGTTACAACGGAAACAAAAGTCCACCCTTATTTTCTAAATAGCGGAAAACAGTCAAAAGGGTTTCGTTCGAGAACTTCAAATTAGGCACTACAAACCCTCCCCAACAACATATAAAAAATTTGGATTGATGGGATCTCGTTCCAATTCAAATGTACATCATGTCTGGACTAATTACTCGCACTTCCGCTGGAGTCGAAGTTATAAGTTAAAATGTAAAGAATAAAAGCCGAAAAAGGGACAAATATTAATTTCAGTTAGATTTCAGGATTTAATTAATATTTATTCCACGATTGTCCGCTTGACGTTATTCTCCAGAAAACATAGATGTCAGTTTAATTTGTATTTCCGTTGTTTAATGCGAATCTTGGAATTGGATAAATTGTCAAGATAATACAAAAATCTGGTTCTGCGAATAAATTATTGAATACAAATTTGTTTTGGTACATTTATAAACTTACAGACGTTATTGGTGGAAACGTTTGGTACCTTTTTTGTACACGTGAGACAGGGAGAATATTCTAAATAACCTAAATTGCATATAATTTAAATAGAAATCACACAAATAAATTTTCATGTAAAATCGAATGAATTGCGGTCTGCGATATGTCAAGAGATGCCTCTACTTTACTGTAAGTCACATATCGATCGTGTTCTATCATTTTACGCACAGCATCGATGTCTTTTGGAATCACGACAGTTTTTGGTCTACCTTTACGTGATTCATCACTCACTGAGGCACGACCATTACGAAATTCTGCAAACCAATTGTAAACTGTCTTCCTTGATGGTGCCTTATTACCAAAAGTTGACCGAAGCGATATAATGCATTTTTGTGGAGTTAGGCCTTTTTATAATCGTAAAAAATCACACAACGAAAACCTTCACGAGTAATCTCCATTATTTTCCAAACTCACTGTCACTGTCAACAAACTACTGACTCAATTTCTAAGCTATCGCGGATTTCTCATTGACAAATGTCAAGCTTTAAGAATATAGTGATTACATAATGTTATGGTTTTTTCCCTAAACCATATTTTTAAATTTTATTATAACTCTTTGTACCATTATTTTGAACTTGTATGTATATTTTATGTGCCTGGTGCAAAAACTAGTTTTACATTGAAGCCACCGCGGTTGATGTGGACCGAGAGACAACTTTAAATCTTCAGACATAGTTTAACAGTTAGACAAGTACGTTCATTTTATTTAAAAAATATTAAATATATATATTTAAAGTAAAAATTCGGCTTGATTGTGTTAAATAGTTGATTGAGTTTGTATATCAATTCCCGATTATTCTACGAGATTTTATTCTCGTAATTTTGATTTTATTTAATTTAATAACGTTTTCTTGTCAACGTGTCTCACATTTTTTTTATGTAAGTAAAAATGTATATATATTTTTAAAAGATATCTTTTTAATTCAAAAGATTTGAATATTGTATATTAATTGTATTAATATTGTTGTATTGAGATTTAGTCTTAATTAATTGAGATAGATGATAGAGTATTTTTAAAATTTCCAAGTAAAAAAAAATTTATTAAAAATCTGGTGTGAAGAACACAAATGCAGGTTCACTATTAATATTTTCTGGGAACGTGTCCGAATATATCCTATCCCCAGAGACGTAGATACGTATTTCGCTTTTCTACAAGCTCATCGGTACGCCACTGCTGCAGAAAGGATATTTCCAGACACATTCACAGAAAAGAACCACCTCGCCCTATCACCGTAATTATCCAGACCGAGCGCAGAAGTAAATTCGGCGCTACCTGTTGTCAGACAGCCGAAGTACCTCGCACACCGTCCACATAATTAATGTGAAGTAACGACGCCCTTCCAAAGGTTAGCACAGCCAAACTCTCTAGAAAACTGCATTTTGTTTGTGCCTTCACTCATACTACGGCTTAACCGCATGTGTAATGTATCAGAATAATTGAAACATACATGAGTAGGTAAACCCCACCAGTTTTGTATAATAAAAAGGTATTTTTAATAATATAAAATATTATTAAAAATCTGGTGTAAAGAACACAAATGCAGGTTCACTATTAATATTTACTGTGAACGTGTCCGAATATATCCTATCCCCAGAGACGTAGATACGTATTTCGCTTTTCTACAAGCTCATCGGTACGCCACTGCTGGAGAAAGGATATTTCCAGACACATTCACAGAGAAGAACCACCTCGCCCTATCACCGTAATTATCCAGACCGAGCGCAGAAGTAAATTCGGCGCTACCTGTTGTCAGACAGCCGAAGTACCTCGCACACCGTCCACATAATTAATAATATTTTATATTATTAAAAATACCTTTGTATCATACAAAACTGGTGGGGTTTACCTACTCATGTATGTTTCAATTATTCTGATAAAAAAAAATTTAACTGTAAAAATTTTATACGTTTGGATTTCAAGGGCAATTTTTATTTACATGTGAGTGCGCATATAGTAGATTTTGATCGAGCTGTCAAGTTTGTTTATTTTTAAGTTGTTCTCTGGGGAGAAATTAGAAATAAACTTTTTTATTTTATTAAATTTGATCGGTTGTCATTAGAGGACGTTTGGATTCATGTAGCGGTCAGATTCCGTGAATTCTTTTACCTCTAGATGTAATAAATATATTATTACACAATCTTTATACTTTATAAAGAACAATTTTTTTTTCTTTTTTTGATTTTGTATTAAATTTTCATTTAAATTTTATATTGTGAATATTATTTCTTATACCCTTCATCCTGCATTTTTAACAAGTAACTTAAAGAAATATTATAATAACTTTTCTCAAAAAAATTTTGAGTGGCGCCTAAAATACGTTTTTGTTCCACGTTTCCGATTGGAACCCTGAGCAGAAAGCAGTCCCATTTTATGGAAATAACCCGACTGAGTATCCTAGTTGGGTAGATTTGTTGTGGATGGTGGTGCAGTCAATTTTAAAACCACAATCCATAGCATATTTTTGGCGAGGCCAAGCGTGGGGCGAACATAAATAGCATATATAATTTTGGCAAGGCCAACGTTGGAACAATAGTAGTACTGGTTGAAAGTATATAACAGAGCACAAAGATGGAAGCAATAATGAAAGCAGGAGGAGAACGGAGGCAGCAAAGTCAAGAAACTGAAAGTCAGGAATCTTTGATGGAAGCAAGGGCACTATTAGGTCAATTAAAAACAATTACCATACATGAAGAGGTGCACGAAGGAGTAAACAGGGATAAGAGTATAATGGACATGTTAATAGAAATGCAAGACAACAGAAAAGAATGAAAGAGAAAATGGACGTAATGATGGGTAAAATAATGGCGTTAAGTAATACAAGCCAAGAAGAAAGTTTAATAAGGGGCATGGATTCTTTGCAAGTGTCAAATGAACAAGATATGGAAGAAAATATAATGGTTTTAAATAGGAAATTGTCAGAAGAAGTGGAAAAAAGAGAATTTGCAGAACTACAAATGAAGTATATGGAAAAACAATTAATAAAGAAAATAGAAGAGGTAAGAAAAGAGAAAAATGAAGTTAGTGTGCCCACTTATATTCCAGTACCTGTACATAACGAAGTGTTACCTAAATTTTATGGGATGTCAAACACAAATCCCATGTGTTTCTTAAAGAAAATCAAAGCTAGCTTGGAAGATGTGCCAGAGGACGAAAAAAAGTTGCAAAAGATCGGAAATTGTCTGAAGGATGACGTTATGGTTTGGTGCGAGATTGTGTCAGATGAGATGACAACTATGGACGAATTTGAAGCCAGGTTCACAAATCAATTCTGGGGACGAAATAAGCAGACTAGGGTAAGACAAGAATTATTATTTGGTAAATATAATGTGGGAAATAATGAAACGAGAGAAACCTATGTCATGAAAAGGTACTCGGTATTAAAATATTTAACCCCTAAAATAAGTGAATTAGATTTGTTTTCACAATTAAGTAGACACTTTGATTATCAAGTCAGTCAGGCAGTAGCAATACACAATATAAATGATATGCAACAGTTTATAGAATTATTAAAGAGGTTAGATGATGCGGAGCGTGGTAATAGATATCACAATAATTATTCAGATAGTAATAGTAAAAGAAATGAATATTCAAGAGTTAATTTAAATAATACACCTTCGAGATCAGAAAGACCTATGAATAATAATAATACTCAAATTAATAGAAGTAGAATGGCTTCCCCAAATAGAATAGAAATAATTCAAATAGAGATGATGTAAAAAAAAGTATAATAGATCAAAAGAAATACACAGGTACAAGGTATAAAAATACAAGGCCTAATTTTAATTTACAAGTCAAAGTAGATGAAAAAAATAAATCAGAGCTTGCTTGTAGTAAGGATTTTTGTTAGGGCCAACCAAAAAGAGAGAAAGTTTTGCATTGTTGTATGATAAGTCAGATTGCGCGATAAATACGAGTTTGCCACACATTAAAATTAATACCTATAGGACAAAGCGAATGTTATTGTTTGATTGATTCTGGTAGTGAAACGTCATTTTTGGATGAAAAGGTTGTTAATTGGTTAGTTAAGAATAAGGAAGGGAAATATGTACCCACAAGTAAAATTACAATTGTATCAGCTACGAAAAATATTATAACTGTAGTTAATAAGATATATGTAGTCGAATTTAAAATAGAAAATAATAAATTTATCGGAGAATTGATAGTAGTAAAAGGTTTAGGAAGAGATGGAATACTGGGAATAGATTTGTTAGATAAAATTGATACAATAATAGATATTAATAAAAAGAAAATAATAATTAATAATAATAATGTGCAATGGATCCAGGAGGCTGGAGAGGAAGAGAAAATAATTAATAATATGCAGAAAATGAATTGTATGGATGAAATAAATAACATGGAAGAAGATGAAGAAGTTGAAGTATTGGAAGAAAAGGAATTAATGGTGTTAGAAGAAATGGAGAAAGAAAATTAAGAATAATATATAATTAGTAAACAAGTTTCCCAGTATCGCCAGAAATTATCGACATTCGTTAGAAGTAGATGAGACAAAACCTTTTAAAATAAAAAACTATCCAATTCACAAGAATATTCAACAACAGGTAGAAGAGGAAGTGAAGAAGATGTTACAAGATGGAATAATAGAACAAGGCAAAACGAGGTATGTAAATGCGTTAGTTGTGGTGAAGAAGAAGTCAGAAGACATTAGATTATGTTTGGATGCGCGCAGACTTAATGAGCGAACGAAAGCTCAATTTGAAATTCCGATAACAATAGAAGCATTATTGTCGAAATGTGGCAATTCAAAAGTATATAGTAAATTGTATTTGAGGAGTGCTTTTTGGTTGGTACCGTTAGAAAAATAATCGAGGAAATATTGTGGCTTTATGGTTAATGGAAAGGTATATTAATTTAGGACTGTACCATATGGTTTAAGCAGTTCTGCAGCGGCGTTAATAAGGGCTATGCAGCAAATATTAGAACCTTATGAAGATCATGTTGTACATTATATAGATGATATTTTAATTTATAGTAAGAATTATCAGGAACACATGGAACATGTAAGAAATATAATGGAAGTATTGGTAAGTGAGAGATTAAAAGTAAATATTAAGAAGTGTGAAATTTTAAGAATGAAATAAAGTTTCTAGGGTATAATATAAGTCCTAGATATGCCAGTGTGGATCATGGTAGGCTGGAGATAATTAAGGAGTATCCACAACCTAAAAATGTAAGAATGTTAAAAGGGTTCTTAGACATAATTAATTATTATAAACGTTTTATACCATACCTGGCACAAACAAGTGCACCGTTGTATGAAAAGCTTAAAAAGAATGATAAATTTAGTTGGAATAATGAGAGAATGAAAGCTTTTGAGAATTTAAAGAAAGAATTTTATAACCAGTTAGTTTTAATATTACCAGATTTTAATAAACAATTTATATTAAGAGTAGATGCAAGTGATGTCGCTATCAGTGGAGTTTTAATCCAAATTAATAATGAAGATATAGAAGAACCGATATGTTTTATATCTCGAATCTTAAAAAGCTACGAAATTAAATATACTATTACTGAAAAGAAATGTTAGCTGTAGTACACGCGGTTCAAAAGCTTAGATTCTATTTATTGGGCAAGCACTTCATAGTAGAAACAGATCATGCTGCGTCGACATCACTTTTGAGTACAAGGTTTAAGAATAATAGAGTGTATCGTTGGTCTTTGTTATTGTCAGAGAATAATTTTGAAATTAGGCATATAAAGGGAGTACTAAATGTTACTGCCGATGCGTTATCGAGAATGTATAACAATAAAAGTAATTTTAATTATGTTGAATTAAATGAATATAATAGAGAATATGCTGAGGGGGCTTTCGAGTATGAGCTGATCCTTCAGGCCCAACAGGATAAAAGTTTTAATAATTTAAGAGAGCAATTGAGAAATCAAGATAATTATAAAAGTTTTATTATGCATGATGGTTTAATTATGAAAGTTATTAGAGATCAAAGGTATGTAGTAGTTAATGATGAATATACTCGACAAGCAATGTTGCAAATACACGAGAGTTTTTGTCATATTGGTGGATACAAAGTATGGCTTACTTTTAGAGAGGCATTTTACGCCAAGAAAGATAGAACTATTGCAAAAGAAATAGTTAGAAATTGTATTACATGTAGGTTAGGTAAACATTAAAACTGTACATGTCAATTTTAAATAAAGAGTATAGTGGCACAAGCGAAGTTAGAATTAGTCGCTATTGATTATTTAGGATATCTTATTCTTGGGGAATTTGAATATAGAAACACTTTAGTTATGGTAGATATATTCTCTAAATATGTGAAACTATTTCCTACTTCGCAATATAATACTGAAACCACATTACAATGTCTTGATTCTTGGATTACCCATCAAGGGAAAATGAATAGAAGTCTAGCAGATAATGCAACGTATTTTAATAATGCTGGGTTCATAAATGCTTTAAAAGATCGCGACATTAATATTTCTTTCTCTTCCATACGCCATCCATGTGGAAATCCATGTGAGAGATACATCCAGGAGATTATCAAGTTCCTGAGAATCAAAACTCACGACAATCATGAAGGATGGGTCACACATGTCCAGGAGGTTGAGGATAATATCAACCATTCTCCGAATACTGTTACTCTGGAGTGTCCTTCGACTGTGATGTATGGGATAAGGCCTGCCAGACCCTGGAATCAACAAATGGAAAGGGTAGAAGACTTGGAACAAGTTTCAGTCCAAGTGGGAAGAAGACTGGCAGAGCAAGGAAGAAAATATGTCAATAAACAAAATGACAAAAGTACTAGCAAGACCAGGTTCGAAGTTGGTGATGTTGTCATTGTAAGAAGTTATCGTCTTGGTAGACGTGCCCAAGGAAAATGTCAAAAGCTTGATCTTCCTTATATTGGACCGTATCGAATAACCAGGCGTTTTAATGATGTTACGTACGAATTATACACAACGGACGGTCGTCGTAAGAAGGGGCGATACCATATTAGTTCTCTGCAACCGTTCGCTCCACAGGTTCACATCGAGGAAGATGGTCCAGATTGAAACTGTGCATTGGCTGAGTGCGGGGAACGGAAGTTACAGTGTGTGAAACTGTTAATTTTCTATGAATGCGGAAAATCATATGATGTATAAGATTTTGACATGTCCAGGCTTCTCCATTATATGATTTGGGGGAAATGCTATGGTTATTTCCCTAAACCATATTTTTAAATTTTATTATAAATCTTTGTACCATTATTTTGAACTCGTATGTATATTTCATGTGCCTGGTGCAAAAACTAGTTTTACATTGAAGCCACCGCGGTTGATGTGGTCCGAGAGACAACTTTAAATCTTCAGACATAGTTTAACAGTTAGACAAGTACGTTCATTTTATTTAAAAAATATTAAATATATATATTTAAAGTAAAAATTCGGGTTGATTGTGTTAAATAGTTGATTGAGTTTGTATTTCAATTCCCGAATATTCTACGAGAATTTATTTTCGTAATTTTGATTTTATTTAATTTAATAACGTTTTCTTGTCAACGTGTCTCACATTTTTTTTTAAGTAAAAATATTGTATATCAATTGTATTAATATTGTTGTATTGAGATTTAGTCTTAATTAATTGAGATAGATGACAAAGAGTATTTTTAAAATTTTTAAGTAAAAAAAAATTAACTGTAAAAATTTTATACGTTTGGATTTCAAGGGCAATTTTTTTTATATGTGAGCGCGCATGTAGTAGATTTTGATCGAGCTGTCAAGTTTTTTTATTTTTATGTTGTTCTTTGGGGAGAAATTAGAAATAAACTTTGTTATTTCATTAAATTTGATCGGTTGTCATTAGATTACGTTTGGATTCATGTAGCGGTCTGATTCCGTGAATTCTTTTACCACTAAATGTAATAAGTATATTATTACACCATTTTTATACTTTATAAAGAACAATTTTTTTTTCTTTTTTTGATTTTGTATTAAATTTTCATTTAAATTTTATATTGTGAATATTATTTCTTATACCCTTCATCTTGCATTTTTAACAAGTAACTTAAAAAAATATTATAATAACTTTTCTCAAAAAAATTTTGAGTGGCGCCTAAAATACGTTTTTGTTCCACGTTTCCGATTGGAACCCTGAGAAGAAAGCAGTCCCATTTTTGGGAAATAAACCGACTGAGTATCCTAGTTGGGTAGATTAGTTGTGGATGGTGGTGCAGTCAATTTTAAAACCACAATTCATAGCAATATGTAAAAAGCACCATCTAGTTGTCGATTGTAAAAATATGAAAGCTATCCCTCGTAGCATTAACAAAGAACCTATAACGAATAGGAAGAAAGAGCATGAGGAGCCGGAGATATGACAGAAAAAATACTAAGGCATATTCATGAAGGAAAGAAATTCGAAGATCACTAGGAAATAATGGGGTTACATATTAATAGTTTCGCATCAAAACCGCCCTATTAAATTATAAAATGTTAAAAAATGAGAAGTCTGAAACCCGTATCATAATTACAGAAACAGAGTTAAATAGAAAGTTAGTCTTCAATTTTTCAATAAAATGTCAATTAATAGTATAGCGCGTATTAAAATTCATGACTTTCATCATTTGCCTACTAAATATCTGGTGAAAGATAATATTTTAAAGTAAGAATACTGGGGAGGTAAAGATATTACGATGCGACTAAATATTAAGTCTTTCTTTATAATAATCTAAATAATAATGAAGATTTAGAGATTAATATTGATTTAAAATGGCCTTTCTTTAATTTCTTATTAAAAATTGTTGAAGAAAATGATGAATTTAATGAAATTATTTATGCATATATTTCATATTACTTTCGTCACAATTACTTTTGTAAAAGCACTTTGAGTACAAATAGGTTTAACTATTTAGTGTACTCTAAGAGTATATATTATTATTAATTCAATAGATAAATAATAAATTAATATTTTATTTGGTGAATATACAAAAAGGTTTTCATTACCTTCATCACCAAATCCTGGTATAAAGGATATCCGTTGTGGTGGTTCCAATCACTTCCAAACACCTTTATTTAATAACCGTACGCGAACAAATTTTTAAAACGCTTTTAATACATTTTATTAGCCGTATTTAACGTAACGCACCGTATATTTACATAAACATAGGACTATCTTATGCGACAGTACGCGATATAGTCCCGATTAGTCGTCATATACACGCGCAATGTTTCTTAAGCGGCGAACACAAAAATCTCTTAACTAGTTCCTATCTGAAAAATTAAATTTTACGTAATACATCATTTGCAAAATTACATATTTTTGAAAGCAAATTGTAATATATTGTGATACATACCCTTCCATTAAGAGAACTTAACACTATATTTCACTTGTCCTTTCCACGAGTATAATAATATATAATCGTGGGTCTCACTTGTTTATGTAGAAATTGAAAATTGATATGATTAAAATAATTGGTGTGATAATATAAAAAAAAAAATTGAAGTTTGAAAAGTTTATCAATTGCATTTCGGTAAAGTGCCATTGGTTTAAAAACAAACATTTTTCACACAAATTTGACATCGTAATTAGCAAGCTATAATTGCAGATACTGTCTTCATTATTGAAGAAACAAAATACTCGTAGTTCACGATAACCAACAAAAAATGGGATATATTGAGATTTACTTTCTATAATTGTTATTCAATAATTTACGATTTCTACATACACAAAATGAGCCGCTAATATTAAATCAACAACAACGTAATGAGTTTGAAAAACGAACAAAAACTGGCTTTCCAAATGGGTCCCAAAATGTAAATACAACCGTTTCGAAATGACCGCGTCACCGAAAACTTCAGTAATTGAATTTTAAAAATGCACCTCTATCATGTAAGAGCTTGCGAATTAAATATTGACCAATACCGTATTAAAATAAATGATAAAATATGAATTTTAAAATTTAAATTCATATCGAAATATATACGTTTATGTTTACTTTAACGTGACATAATAATAAAAATAATAATTATTGGATTGAAAATTGTTCAATATATAATCCTAACGGTAAACTCGATAGTTCTGAACTAGAAAATGTTTGCCAATAAAACTAATGGGTCCTTTTCTAGCCCATCGGACCTACTGTTCGTAGATTCATTGTCAGTGTTGATACCCCTTCCTTCTTCATATTTAACACTGATTCTAACGCAAGGGCGCTAACATCGTGATGTATTTATCAACAAACGTAATTGATAAAAACTTCAAAATAAGGCGCATTAAATATTTATAATAATTAGTTATTGTTAAACTTTGTAACTTTGTAAATTTCATTATTTAAAGTAGTAAAATTAATAATTCATTTTAAAAGCTAATTCTTTCAATGGAGACTGTGGTTAAATAAAAATTTAAAAAAAGGTATATAACCCCTTACCACAATTATTAGTCGTATCCTAAATACGTATTTCGACAACTAAGTTGTCATCATCAGTAGGTAAAAACTACTAATTAAAAGTCGCACATGGGGCACAGTTCAACAAGAGAAACGCTTCCGCACAACTATTATACACTGCAACCCTGTATAGACTGAATATACAGTCTACAGTATATAGAGTCTATACAGGGTTGCAGTGTATAATAGTTGTGCGGAAGCGTTTCTCTTGTTTAACTGTGCCCCATGTGCGACTTTTAATTAGTAGTTTTTACCTACTGATGATGACAACTTAGTTGTCGAAATACGTATTTAGGATACGACTAATAATTGTGATAAGGGGTTATATACCTTTTTTTAAATTTTTAAAAGCTAATAGTTATTAACTTTTTCAAAATTTAAATTTAAATTGATAAAATTCACTGAATATACCTAATCAAAAACATAAAATAAAAAGATAGAACAACAGATGTGTAATATGTATAGAAGCATGCTTAGAAAAAGAAAACCCTGACCTTTCAATGAATCATTTGCTATACCTCAAATCTGCAAGAAAAGAAACACATCATTAAAATATGGTCCTAAATATATTTTTAAATATCATAATAATAAGTTATTTTATAAGTGTCAACGAAAATATATGTTTGTTAACAATTTAAAGCGAAAATGTGTATACTAAGGGAGCTGGACGGAAAGTTTTCAGCCAATCTAATTCGTAGTAACAAAAAAGAAATTAAAATAATTACTTGGTTAATAACCGAACATTGTCCTTTAAGGAAGCATTTGTACAGCATGGGCTTGGTTAGCGAGCCCTTGTGTAGGAGATGTGAAAAACATGAGGAAACTAGCCTTCATGTAATATGCACGTGGTAGGAACTGAAGGAACTCAGAGAGAAATATTTCGGGAGAGATCTATTGGATCCTTCGAGTGTACTCAAACTTCCCCTGAGGAGGATAGTGACTTTTATCGAGGACACAAGACTAACAGAGTGGAACTGAGAGATCTATTGGGGATAGTACAAAGAGCAGTGTGCTCAAGTGCCTGGACGTG
The DNA here is from genome assembly GCA_935421215.2 of Melolontha melolontha. Lineage (NCBI taxonomy): Eukaryota > Metazoa > Arthropoda > Insecta > Coleoptera > Scarabaeidae > Melolontha > Melolontha melolontha. Next base: position 155,943,582 of record OW285237.1, on the reverse strand, counting down.
CTGGCGTCCAACCCGAAACAGAAGAAGAAGAAGAAGAAGAAGAAGAAGAAGAAGTGTATATTTGATATTCATATTATAGCGAAAATAGTCGGTAGTTAGATCACTCTTATGTTCAAATCCCGCACGCCAAGTTAAGTTACAAAATTATTTATCGGCTCATATGTAAAAATTAATATGAAACGTAAAAGATGTCTGAAAGAATAGGCAGAAGAAAAATATCCTACGAGTTTTTGTATGTAACGGTGACGAATTTGTGTGTGTAAAAACACATAATATACGTGAATAGCAACATTAACATTAGAAACAGACAAAATTAATTCAGGACAATGGAGGAAGGAAGTAGGAATGTAGTGTCCCAGCTCAAAATAGAAAAGTCGAATTTACTAACCAGAGAAATCATGGCAAGGATTTAATAGATCATAAAAGTGTCAATAAATTTAGATCGTAGATTTTCAAAGAAATCCATATCGAATCCAGGGGTCGCTGTAGACTACTTCAGTCAGCCTCCAGGGGTCGATTGAATTCTATTAATAAATTTATAAAACTTAAAATGTGTTTTTTTTATGTTTTTCACATGGCAACATGGCAAGTGGTCTACGAGACAAAAAAAGTTTGAAGACCTCTGTAGGTGGTTGGGCATTTTGGGGCAATATAATAGAAAGGACAGGAGAAGCTGGAGATAGAAAATAGAAAATACTAAGGCGTAATAATTAGTTGAATGAAAATTTTAAGTATCTAAGTGTTTATTGCTAATGGATATGAAGATAAATAGTAATTAAGACTGAATAAATTCAATATTAAGTATTGTTTTAATCGAAATAAGAAGCAACAAAATTAATCTACACGAAACAGTAATATCAAAATTTAAAAAAATCATTACCTTCATCATAGAATCCTGCGACAATGGACATCTTTAGGGTGGGTTCAATGACACAACACAACACTTTTATTTAATAACCGTAAACGAATGAATTTTTTAACACTTTATTTTAGCCTATCCGATTAATTTAACGACAACGGCAAACTCGCGCGTTGAAATCTGCAACAAAAGAAACAAATTATTCAACCCCGGGCATATAATAAGTATTTAGTTTATTATTAAGTATATTATACTATAAAAATTAAAAATATTATTAATTCAAAATTTAAGAAAAATAAAAGGGTTTTATTATTGTCTATTTTAATGAGTCTATGCAAAAACGACCACGTTACGTTAATACGCCCTTAATTTAAAAGTCATGCCTTAGATTTTAACTTAAATATATTTTTTAATGTCCTAATAATTAATTAATAAATTAATTGATGAGAGACATATTTGCTGAAACTTGATTGTTTATCTACCTGATGAAGCCGCATTACGGTGAAACAACGTTGTAGTGGAAATCCACAAATAAAACTTTGAAACTTTTAAATCATTGTATTTAATTTATAATTAATTAATATTATAAAAACCACTGAAAATCAATTTTATTTGTTAATAATTTAAAGCCCAAAAAGTGTCTTTGATATTTAATCACAGTATTACAGTATTTATGTACAAATCCTACCATTCAACTTAAATTATAAATTTATTGCATAATGAATAATACCATTAACCTGTACCAAATAAAAATCAAATCAATACAATAAACATATGTTCATTACCTTCATGGCAGAATTCTGGGTAAGTGGACATCCTTTGCGGTGGTTCCAACCATTTTCAAGCACTTTTATTCAATAATTGTACACGAACGAATTTTTATAACGCTTTTAACACTTTACATTATCCGTATTTCCTAATGCGGTAAATTTAATGAGAACGATGAAGTCGCGATTAGTGTCCGTGTTGAAATCTATAACAAAATCTGTAACAAATTATGAAATCCTGGGCATATTCAAAGTATTTGAGTATATTATACTATAAAAATTAAAAGTGTTATTGATTGAAAATTTGGGGCGGCCCTAAACTCGTCCCCGAGCAGGTACTATCTAATGTCTGATACATGAATTCGCCCTATGTTAATTACGGTGTTTTAATCCCTTACCTTAATTTGTCCCCGGACAAGAAATTAAAAAAATTATACTTCCTTGGAAATATAAATACAGAGTTGTACTGCCTATTAAATACAAAAATAGCATTTTGCTTACTGCCGAATAAAAAAGAGTATTCTTACAAAACACTTTTTAACCTGTTGCGAAAAAAGTGTCATAATTTGGGTTTAAATCTGAACCCAAAAGTCATCGTAGCGGATTTTGAAATTGCAATCCACAATGCCATAAATCGGAGTTTCCAGATTCCAAAGTTATAGGCTGCAGATTCCATTTAGTATAAACATGGTTCCGAAAAATTCAAAATCTAGGTATTGTTCCTTATTATAAGAACGAAACCAGTGAAATTGGAAAGTGGCTGCGCTATATATTTGGTTTATAATTTTTAAATCCATCGGAAGTAGGAGATTGTTATGCTTTTGATTTTTTCGGAAATACAGCCTCAAGATGAACGTTTATCACGCTTTTCCGATATTTGGTTGACAATTATATTTCAGAAGGAGCCGCTCTTCCACCTAATTTGTGGGCAGAACTCGACGATAACATAGAAAGAAGCACAAACGCTTGCGGATATTTCCACTCTTAATTTAATGCCAGTTTTTATCCTACGCAACCATCAATTTTTCATTTCGTTGAAATTTTGAAGCAGTTTCAAACAGAGACTTATATAAAAATTTAACGTTTATCTGAATGTGCAAGAATACGAGATTCAGTCGTGCGTAGACATAAGCAGTGCGTTACTAGAAAAATCGATGAGTAAATGGATCTGTTTCGAGATTTGATTTTGTTAAATGTATAGCTTATTTCTATAAACGTTAAATGTAAATGTTAATATGTATTAGTTCTTGTATAAAACACAAGCAGGCCTATTTCTATTTCTATTCCATTCTTAATTAATAAAGTATGTTTTGAGGCACTTACTGTTTTTAATTTCTTGAGTAAATAAATATGTTATCTATAGATTTTAAATAAATTTATGGGTGATTTATACCGCGATAAAGTCGGGGACGAAATCATGAAGCTACTTTTGTGGACCTACTCTTCTCGGGGACAAGTTTATGTATATTTTTTTCAGGTAGGAGTTCAACTAATTAATCTTATTTCTGGGGACGAGTTTAAGTATGTCCAATTGGGCAAATAAATTGGTTTTATTATTTTATAAAGGGTTAATGCTAAAAACAAAAACATCAAAAGGTTATTAACTGAACAGTTATGTCGTAGCTTCGAACGTAAATATATTTTTAAAATTTTAAAATAATACATTAATATTATAAATATAAAAACAAATCAAAGTTATTTGTTAATAATTTAAACCCTAAATTTGTGTTTTTTACCAGCATTTAGATGACACTCTTTAATATTGTTTTATATTCATTAACAATAAAGACAGATTGTTAATATTTTCACTTTTGTATTTCACTTTTTAATTATTATACAATTTCTTCGCCACACATATGTTTGATATAAACTATAGGGGTTTTTCACGTAGCCCATTCGTTAGAAGTTTTCTATGAGAACGCCTTAGGACTCTTCTGAAACTTTTTGACAGGTAATCTTGACACTTGCTGTGTTAAAATAAAATTTTTACACTCATGAACCACTTTAGATTATGCCGGTAGTCATAGCCAACTTTGACATTTTAAATGGAATGTTATATTTTTTTATTGCTATTTTAGATTATTTATAAAGTCATACAGTAAATAATAAAAATAAATTAAAACACTTGGCTTGTTTCACTATGAGATTTATTTAAATTCTCTAACATTTGTTTCGGCTGTTATGCCATTCTCAAAGAGATCTATAAATCTATCTATAAAGATTTATAGATCTCTTTATATCTCATACAGTAAATAATAAAAATAAATTAAAGCACTTGGCTTGTTTCACTATGAGATTTATTTAAATTCTCTAACATTTGTTTCGGCTGTTATGCCATTCTCAAAGAGATCTATAAATCTTTATAGATAGATTTATAGATCTCTTTGAGAATGGCATAACAGCCGAAACAAATGTTAGAGAATTTAAATAAATCTCATAGTGAAACAAGCCAAGTGTTTTAATTTATTTTTATTATTTACTGTATGAAGTTAAAATGTTTCACCAAGAAGTATCTGCAACAACAGCCGAGAATATTTATAAAGTGCTATTGTGCTTTCAAAAAACAAACAGCCTCAGAGTTGGCCATGAAATTTTTGGGTATATCGTAACCTAACCGCACCTTTCTAAATTGTTAAATGTTAATACCACCAGTGTCATTTGACGATAACACAGAATTTTCTTTATTCATGACAGAAAGATTAGAAATTAGCAATTGACCTTGAAATCTTCAAATATTGCATTTTTCAAATATTGCATTTTTCTAAAGTCGTCTATCATTTAGATGTAACTGTCAGTAACCCTTACTTAGAAGTCATGGCTCACAAGAGGCAGTTTTTCTTTGAATGCACTATGTAACACTTTATACTAAGGTTTCCTTTATAAAAAAATAACCGTTTTTGGGTTATATTAATTTTTGTAAAATTTTTTGTTCTTTCAATGCACTTTTTAAAACCACATATTAAAGGCATATTTGAACTAAACCTACGTCATATTTCTACTGGACACAGCGAAAGGTATATGATACCGAGTAACGTCCATAATAAGCAGATAAACATTTTGCATCGTGTAGGTATAGGTTTCCCCATGGATGTAGTATATATGGATTGCCTATGCGTATTAAACGTTAGAGAGAGAAAATTGTAAGCGAGATACAGCTAGTACTGGCAAAACATTCCGAGTTCGTATTCTGATAGTGAATAATTTTGAATAGTTAAATCAGTTTTATTTTAAGCACGTGGTGAAATTGCAGTAAGTAAAGTTACAACTGTTTGTATCTATTATTAATATAAAGAGTAGTAGTTTTATTTTGCGTTTTAGTTTGTGTAAAATATGATCACTTCGTGTTCCGCTTACGGTTGCAGAAACCGTTTTGTTAAAAATAGTAACATAAAATACCATAGGTAAGTGCACTTATTTTTACATTTTTCTATCATATTAGCATTTATTTTAAATTTGTAGATTCGCTTGTGATCCACAGTTACGGAAAAAATAGATTATAACGTTAAAAAGAAAAGATTTTGAACCTTCAAAAACAGCAGTAATTTGTAGTTGTTGTACACATTTTAGTGCAAATGATTACGAAATTAGTGTCCATGGCAATAGAATATTGAAGAAAGGTTCTATACCAACGAATTTTAAATCTAGACGAGTCATTGTACGCACTTCAAATACAGAAAGTGGAAACGAAATTCAAGATCTACACAATAGAGAAATTGAGGAAACACAAAATACAAGACTTTAAGCACCTGTGGAAGGATTGATTGTTGAGGCTTCAAGCTTCCAATGTATCTAGACGAAAAATTTTAATGAGAGGAAAAGGTAACAAATAAATATATTATCAATTATACAAAATATAAAACTTGTACCTTAAATATTGTAGGAAAAGAATACAACCACACTAATTTAGAGATTTTGAGGGACATAACATATAACATTTAGAGAGGATCTCATAAAAAGAAAAAAATATTGGTTAACATCTCAAAAAGTAGTTAAAACACTGAAACATAAATGTAAATATGCCTTCTACATTTACATTACTTCGCAAAAATGCAATTAATTTGTAACTGAAACACAAAGTTAAATACTTTGAAACAAAGACAAGACGAATGAGATATAAAATTAAAACGTTATTAAATCTAATTGTGTTGTACGACACATATGTTTTCTATTGTCATCTATTACTAAGTAACTATTTAATTAATTTCATCTTATAAATACATGTACATTTAATTCATACTAATTCGGATTTTTTAAAGCTGTACTCTGTATATTCCGTGTACCGCATCTTTAAATTAAATTAAAATTGTAATTCAGTAACAAAATATTTATTTTATAAAGATACAAACAAATCCACGAATAATTTTTTAAAGTAACTTGACAAATGTATTACAGTTAAACAGCGTCTAACTAGTTTTAAGCTGTTCACAAATATGCAAGAAAAATTAAATATTTATTCTAATAGAGATATTTTGAAATTATTCTACATTCATGGTGAATATCTTCAAATCATTGAAAGAACATGTCGATTTTTAATGAAAGATACCTGCCCACCTAGATCCCCTGATCTGCCACCCCTTTGTTTTTATTTATGGGGTCAAATAAAAAAACTTATACATAGCGTATAACTAGAGTAAGAGACGTTTCTCGAAATCTGAACGCTGAGCAAGTAAGAAAGGCAACTACAACCGAGTTAAGAAGAAGAATTATATGCTTTGTTTAGATCGGAACGAAGATCATTTTGAATTTGTGAATATCATTCTTAACGCATTATTTGTCTTTAATATGATGATTTTATTCACTTTTTTGCTTGTTAACGTATGGTTATTTTTGTTATCTCATGTGACTTCTATTCTGTTTTGTAATTTATTTTCTTTTCTAATCTTTTCGCAAAAAGTTTGATGAATCTAAATACAATTGGTATAATTATAAAACTAGGAGAGATATGCATAAGGACATTTACAGGCTATTTTATTAAAAAACAATATTTTTCTTTAATTGTGATAACCTGTGCCCTAAAGGGCTGGTCAGGATCGCTATGTGATAACGTGGGCCTTAGGCCCTAAGTGCCTGGAGGATCGGCATGTGATAACGGTGGGGCCTTAAGCCCTAAGGCAGAATCGCCATGTGATGTTAGGCCGTTTGTGCAAGTTCGTGGCAGGACGCCATGTGATGTTAGCCTGGTCCTGAGGGCTACATCGGTGAGTCTTCACGCAGATATCGTTGTCCCGTTAAATAATACACAAAGTTCGGGTAACATATAATTTAATATATAACACTTATAAACTGGATAACAATTATATACATTATGAACTAACTATCATTAAGACTGTTACTGTCTATCAGAAAGAGAGTATGAAAGTGGACATGATTCCGAATAAGAATCTGACTCTGAATAAGACTGAATGTGTGAATGTGAATGTCTGTCACTTACATTACTCTCGTTATATATATCACCGATGATCCTCGTACTACTTATGGAATATACTACAAACCCTGACATGTAGTTTGTGTTTGCAAACACCACGCGTTAGCGAGGTCGTATTTGTAAAACACGTTACATTTGTATTACGGGCTCGAGGCTGTGGCCTCATTGAGAGTGTTTGCATACACATAACTGCATAGCGTTATTACATAATTAAAAATTACTTAAATACTCAATAAATTTCTAACTGCCTGTAAGAGATTTGTTAAATATTTAGACATTATTCAGAATCTTATCTCCAGCTTTATGGTTTTAAAAAGTGCATTGAAAAAACAAAAAATTCTACAAAAATCAAAATAATGCAAAATTTGTTAATATTTTACAATATAAAGTGTTATAGCACTTTGTAAAGGATCTAAAAAAGCAATAAAAAATATTACCTTCCATTTAAAATATCAAAGTTAACACACCAGGCATTGAGATTACGTGCCCCAAATTTTCAAAAGAATCTTAATGCGTTAGCAAAGAAAAACTTCTAACCAACGGGTTATGTGAAAAACGTGAAACCGTGTATACTAAATTATCCTAAAGGTTATTATTATACAATGCATAATAAATCTTTGGCGTAAATTGCACACAAATTGCAAATATGAAAACGTATACCCACTGAAATTGTTGAAAATGTTTTATGGATTATTATTATTATGTAAACAGATCTAACAAATGTGAATTGATTACCACTGTTTCTTTATTTATTAAAGAATTAATAATTAATTTAACAAAAGGACAAACGGAGGCAAACAATTAAAAACTAAATCTGATTGTGGGATATAAATACCCAAAAATATATTTTTCTATTTTGCGTTCGAAATGAACTCATTATGAAACCCAAAACAGTATCGAAATGAGCTTCATTTCGATACGCTTTTTTTCATTTTTCAATGTTGGCGTTGTTCGAATACAGAAATAAATATCATTGCTGTCATTTGATTTTAAGAATTTATGTACATTTGACAGATATGATATATGTCCGTATTTTACACAAACAACGTATGTTGTATACAATTGACAACAACATATATATGTTTCTATGTCACTCATGTTTATATTTTTAAATGAAGTATCAAGTAATGTTAACGAAAATTAGTAAATAATATGTAATATAATATACTTCGCGGATAGCAAGATTAATTTGAAAATGTCAAGTATCAATGTGACCAACTGCATGCTTTATATAAAAATTAAACTCTGAACTTTCAAATTAAATAATTCCAGTTTAAGCAATTTATTAATGTAAAAAACGCAAAATAGAAAAAATAGTATAAAAAACTCGTTTCATAAGGCCTTTTGCCGCACTCGCTCTTTAGAAAACTCGCCGCTATCGCGGCTCGTCTTCTAAACTGATCTCGTGCGGCAAAATGGTGCCTTATGAAACTTGTTTTTTAATATACTATTAATAGCTTCGAAGGAATCATTTCCTCTCTATTTGAAGTTATTGGTGCTCAAATTATAGGATTCTTACATAAGCAACTTAGCATTTACTTTATTTTAAACATCTGAACAAGCTATTATGGGGCGAAACAACTGTTATGTATAATTTTGTATAAAATAATTGTGTATTTATTAATTATTAACAGTCATGAAAATGAATTTTCGTAAAGACCAGATCGAATCAATATTAAATTAATGTTTAATTGGAATAATAAATAAAACCATTAATAAATACTAAATAAAAGTCAAATCAATAAATTGAAAGATTTTCATTACCTTCATCACATAATCCTGAGACAAAGGGCATCCTTCATGGTGGTTCCAATAACTTCTAAACACCTTTATTTAATAACCGTACGCAAACGAATTTTTTTACACTTTGTATTAACCGTATCTTACGCGACGCATCGTATACTTAATTTACTCTTGACTAAGTACGCGATATAGTCCCGATTAGCCATCATATACACGCGTAATATTTCTTAGACCGACTCAAAAAATCACTTTCAGTTCCAAACTGTAAAAAAGAAATTTCACGTATTAAAATTAAACATTTCTCGAAAGCAAATTGTGATATATTATGACACATACCTTAATTCAGTAACATCCATTAAAAGAACTAAACACTGTATTTCACTTATCCTTTCCACAAGTATAATAATATATAATTTTAGATCTCATTTGTTTATGTAGAAATTGAAAATTATTGAAATTTACCTTGTATAACTGTTATTGAATAATGTAAGACTTCTACATACACGAAATGAGCCGCTTATCAATGACAACGTTACAAATTTGAATAACAAATTTGAAACTGGGTTCCCAAATAGGTCCCAAAACTTAAATATGACCGTCTCGAAATAACCGCATCACGGAAACTTCAATGATTGAAGTTTAAACAGCACGTCTATTGTCCATCTAACAGCATGCGAATTAAATATTAAACAATGCCATATTTAAATAAATAATGAAATATTAATTTTAAGATTTATATGAATATGAAATATAATACGTTTAAGTCTATTTTAAAATAATTGTATACATATTAAAATAAATATTGGATTAAACATTGTTCAATAAATAATCCTAACGCTAAATTCGATAGTTTAGTAGATTAAAAAGCGATTGGCTAATAAACCGATGGGTCATTGTTCAGCAGATCGAGCCTACTTTTCGTAGACTTAATGCCTTACACTTCTGCCTTCTTCCCATTTAACACTCGCTAGCGCTAATATTGCGACCGACTCTCTAGCAAACGCAATTGATAAAAACTTCAAAAAGGCGCATTAAATATTTATAACTAGTTATTGTTAAACTTTGCAAATGTTAAAAAAATTAAATTTTATTTAGAATAATCAAAATCAATAATTAATTAATGATCAAAAACATAAACTAAAAAGATGAAACAATAGACGCGTAAATATGTATAAACCATGCTTAGAAAAAAGAAACTCTGACCTTTCGACGAATCATTTTCTATACCTCTGCAAATCTACAACAAAAGAAACAAATTAATGAAAATATATGTTTCTTAATAATTTAAAGTCTAAATGTATATATTTAATATTTATATTATATCGAAAATCGTGGGTAGTTAGATCACTCTTACGTTCAAATCCCATCCTCAAGTTAAGTTACAAATTTAAGTATCAGTTCATATGTAAAAACTATTATAACCTTGTTATGAATTACAAATGAAACAGACATGCAATATACATATCTGTAACTGTACACATGGACAATACACCTCGTATTTTCAGCATTTACTTCTGCTTAAGACACGTGTTTCTGCCGTCTATAGGCGTCATCAGTCAAGCTAGTGAAGCAATGTAATACAAATGATACAAATCTTTTTAAGAACAGATTTGTATCTGTATATACATTTACGCTGAAATCGCCTACAAGATACAGCAAATTTCGTCCTATAAGGTGGCACTATTTAATAAGTGACATCTGACGGACGAAAGAGACTATGCCGAAATACGTGCATAACGTATTGATATACTTAAACCTTTTTCTATATTTACCGCCATCTGGCTCGTGTTAATGGACTACACCTATACGTATTTTTTCGTTTATGTACCAGCATAGCTGGTCAAGCGAAAGGTCGCCTTTTTCGGCATAGTCTCTTTCGTCCGTCAGATGTCACTTATTAAATAGTGCCACCTTATAGGACGAAATTTGCTATATCTTGTAGGCGATTTCAGCGTAAATGTATATACAGACACAAATCTGTTCTTAAAAAGATTTGTATCATTTGTATTACATTGCTTCACTAGCTTGACTGATGACGCCTATAGATGGCAGAAATACGTGTCTTAAGCAGAAGTAAATGCTGAAGATACGAGGTGTATTGTCCATGTGTACAGTTACAGATATGTATATTGCATGTCTGTTTCATTTGTAACAAATGCGTAATACGTGCATAAAGTATTGATATACTTAAACCTTTTTGTATCTTGTTATGAATGTAGATGCAAAAAATAGGCAGGAGAAAAATGTTACTTGAATATAAGTTAATGTAATTTCTGTGTGTAAATTCAATAATATATTTGGATAGAAACATTAACAATAAGAACTTAGAAACAGTAGAAATTAATAGAACTTTTAGTGGACGGCTGATGTAGGAATGTAGCGTCGCAGCTCAAAAAGGCAAGGATTTAACGGATCGTAATAGGGTCAATAATTTTAGAGGGTCGGAGATAATGGGTTACAAAGTAGAAAGAGATAAAAGGAGTGTTGGAGATATGAAAAAAGAAAATATTATAATTAAATGAAAATTTTTTAATTCTAAGTCATGATTAGTAATAATTAGTAATAATTTATTACTAATGGATTTAATGATAATATTAATTAAGACTGAATAAATTCAATATTAAATATTCCTTTAATTGAAATAAGAAATAATAATTAATCTACACGAAACGATCATATCAAAATAAAAATAAGTCATTACCTTCATCGTAGAATCCTGCGACAAAGGACATCGTCAAGACGGCTCCATTGGCACAACACAACACTTTTATTTAATAACCGTACACTTTACTTTAATCGTATTTTACGCAAAGCCATTAATTTAACGAGACGACGGAATCGCGATTAGTGTCCGTGTTGAAATCTACAACAAAGGAAACAAATTATTAGGGCTTCCGCATATTAAAAATATTTAGTTTATTATTAAGTATAGTATACTATAAAAATTTACACTAAAGGCTAAATTCAATAGTTCTGAACTAAAACGTGATTAGCTAATAAAACTAACTTTTCTAGCACATCGCGCCTACTTTTCGTAGACTCAGCGCTGACACCTCTTCCTTCCTCACCTCTGTAAAACCCTACATCTAAAAATACTGAGTTACATTACACTTTTTTCATCTAGAAACTTTGAAAAGTTTTCAAACTAGATGTGCTTGTCGAAACTTTTGATAATGTAAATTAGAAGAAACACAAAGTTTCTAAACTACAAAACTAGGTCCGGTCTTATTTTTTTTTGCAAGTTTCATACTAGACTTGCGCATTAAACACCATTTCATTTATACCAACTGTTCACATTAAATAAAAATAAATAATATAGTAATAAATAAACGATTTAGTTTACATTGTCTGGTTTTCAACTTCATTTTAAAAATATTTTTGTATATACAAAAACCACAACCCGTCTAAACGTCAAATATTTAATAATAAACATACACAAATTCTTATGTTATGTTGGTAACGCACCCAAAGTTTGTTGAGCTGTTGTTGTTAAGATCCCTCCAACCTCTTGTATCTTGAAAAAACTTTTGTACTCTTAGTATAAAAAAATAATCTAAGCTTGAATTTTGTATATTATCAATCCAAAACTCGCCAAATTTCGCAGAATCGTGTTATTTATATGTGCCAATGTTTTAACTTGAACATAATTTTAAAGTATTTATGTCATAAAGTTAGTTAGATTGTTTATTTTTTTTCGGCTAAGAGTACGTTTCCCCCCATTAGTTTATAAGGCAAATTAGTTCCTTTGAGGTCCTTTAATGATCCCAAAGGTTTTTTTCAAAATACGGAAAGTTGGAAACTTCTTAACAATAGCCATATTTTTAAATGTCTGAATAATTAATTCATATTATAAATATCAATAGAAATAAATATTTGTTAATAATTTAAAACCCAAATGTGTATCCTTGATATTTAATTGCAGTAGACAGGACTGGAAGCTAGGTCATACTTACATATAAATTTTACGACCACCGAAATTATAAATTTATTGTGTAATGAATAATACCATTAGGGCGAGGTTGAGTTGTCGCCCAAAAGCAAATTATTACTTGGACTCACAAAAAGCCATGGCCCGATTGTCTCCCAATAGTAGCGGGGCAAAAGTAGGTATAGTTATATTTAATGAAGTGTTTATTACGGTAATCACAATAAATCTGTTTCTTTTTATACTATATGTACTATAAGTAGATATGATTCGTATCAAAAGGGAGACAACTCGACCCGTTTCCGGAGACAATTCGTATATTACAAAAATTGCGTATTAATCCAGGGAGACAACTCGACTCCACCGATACCATTAGGGTACACTAAATGATAGTCAAGTCAATACAATAAAAATTGTCATTACCTTCTTGGAAGACTCCTTGGGCAAACAACATCCTTCATAATAGTTCCAATCATAAAAACACTTTTATTTAATAACCGTACGCGAAATCTTTATTTTAACCATATTTAACGCAAGACACTGTACATTTAATTAACACTTGATTATATTCTGCGATATATTAAGATTAGTCATCGTAGACACGCGTAATGTTTCTTAATGGCGAACACAAAACATTACTTTCCCGATTCGTATCTGGAAAAAGGAAATTATAAAAATATAAGCCACAACTAAAAATATTAAATATAAATAAAAAGAAATCCTGAAAATATAATTACATTGATTTTTAGAAATATAAATTAAAATTTGATGAAGATTAATTATTTATTACATTATCTAAAGCAAGAGTGTAATAACATTTTCGTTAAAACAATTAAATTTTAAAAGCTTCTTAATAGTTGTTAAGTGAAAATCCTAAATCTAAAAGAAAAAATACAAAATACGTAGAACAATTAATTTAAATTATAAATTTCTAAAAATAGATATTTATTATTCATTACGTTATTTAAAACGAAGGGGTAATATAGCAAGAAAGTAATTAAATTTTTATTTAGAATAAAATTAAGTTGAATACTAAATTAATTAAACGCGTAATTTACAAATTACATATATTTATTCAAGATACTTATAAAATACCTCTTGTATCTCCACTAACAATCCCAGTAATCACAAAGCCAGAACTAAAATGAATTTCGACGAAATTTCAAGTATCATATTAGCAAATGTAAAGAAAGGAATTTTCAAAAAAATATGGTTCAGGTAAATGCATGACGTTAAAATATATTAAAAACGTTATGAATCTTTTTTTGTGAATTGAGAAAAACTTGTCACGGAGACTAAAGAAGCCAAATGATATGCGGGACATAGGCGTGCTCCTACTAGTAGATACATAAAGTAAATAGTAAGTAGTAATTTATAAATGTGGTGAAACACATTTCTGTTTATAATAAACCCGTGTTATAATAAACTATGTCTGCCAATGGTTATTCTGTCGATCTACTAACTGCGGCGTTATTATTTACAACCTACAACAGTGCGTACGGAGATCTATATACATATCCGAAGGAATGTATACAGGATTTTCAAATAACCTGTTTGTTAGAAGTTTTCTGTGTTAACGCCTTAGGACACTTTTGAAAATTTATAGAACGTAATCTTGATACCTGGTGTGTTAAAATTGAATTTTTATACCCATGAACCATTTTCGGTTATACTGGAAATCATAGCCAACTTTGATATATTAAATGCAATGTTATATTTTATAGAGATTTTTTAGATTCCTAGCAAAGTGCTATAATGCTGTATATTAAGGTTTCTTTTGTAAAAGATTAACGGTTTTTGAATTATTTTGATTTTTGTGAAATTTTTGTTTTTTCAATGAACTTTTTAAAATCACTTATCTAAAACGGTTTTTTACTGAACTACGTCATATTTCTACAAAAGGTATAAGATTCTGGGCAATGTCTAAACATTTAATAAATCTCTTACAGGGTGTTCGAAATTTATTGATTATTTAAAAGTAATATTTGATTAAAGAAAAATCCGTTTATTTAAATGGAGCAGCCGCCACAGTAAGTAATAAATATTTTACATCGTACAGGTATAGATTTCCCTATTCCTATCTCTCATAGTTTTAGAGTTATTAATTAATTTCATAATCATGAATAACTCTAAAATTATGCCAGATAGGCATAGAGAAACTAATACCAGTGCGATGCAAAATGTTTATATATCGTCGGTTCATTTACAGACTGTTCCATTTAAAATAACAGATTTTTCTTAATTCAAAATTACTTTAATAATCGATAAATTTCGAATACCCTGTAAGGGATTTATTAAATATTTAAACACTACTCAGAATTTTACACCTTTTGCTGCCTCAGTAGAAATATGACGTTGTTCAGTTTAAATAGGTCTTAGATATGTGGTTAACATTCTGAACTTACTGCAAATGAGAATTAATGAATATTAAATCTCATTTTTACATGTCAATGTCGCCTTATGTGATGCATTAATAACTACAATCCGACAAACCAAGTTTGTACTAGCATGTATAATACACCTCGTCGCGACTACGATCTTACTGGTTGTTAGGATAATTAAAAATTACTGAAAAGCCAACTCCATCAATGGGAACGTACAGACGCGTTTCGCTCTAATCGAAGCTTATCAATGTACGGTATCTCGAAGACAGATATGGCTTTTCACTTCTCTACTTTGTGTATATATAGTTAACATTCTGAACTTACTGCCAATGAGAATTAATGAATATTAAATCTTATTTTTACATGTCAATGTCGCCTTATGTGATGCATTAATAACTACAATCCGACAAACCAAGTTTGTACTACCATGTAAAACACACATCGTCGCGACTACGATCTTACTGGTTGTTAGGATAATTAAAAATTACTGAAAAGCTAACTCCATCAACGGGAACGTACAGACGGGTTTCGCTCTAATTGAAGCTTATCAATGTACGGTATCTCGAAGACAGATATGGCTTTTCACTTCTCTACTTTGTGTATATATAGTTAACATTCTGAACTTAACTTACTGCAAATGAGAATTAATTTACTCATTTTTACATGTCAATGTCGCCTTATGTGATAGCATGTACATGCTAGTACAAACTTGGTTTGTTGGATTGTAGTTATTAATGCATCACATAAGGCGACATTGACATGTAATTTTTTTTCAGTAATTTTTAATTATCAAAATAATTAAAAAATGGTTAATTTTTTACAAAAGAAACCTTAATATGAAGTGTTATAGCACTTTACAAATAATCTAGAAAACCAATAAAATTTCTATTTAAAATAACAAAGATGGCTATGACGTCCGGTATAACCAAAAGTGGTTCATGAGTGTAAATATTTTATTTTAACACACCAAGTATCAAGATTACCTGCCATAAATTTACAAAAGCGTCCTAATACGTTAACATAGAAAACTTCTAACGAACGAGTTACATAAAAAGCCTGTATAATAATAATATGGTAATATGGTACTATACTGTGTGGAAACTACATATAAAATATAAAATAAATTCGGTGACTGCAAAACTAATGACATTTGTCGAAAACGCTGAAACATGTCAATTCTTATTTCTCATAATGCTTATTGTAAGTTTGTCACTTGTTCATGACGTCATCCATTTTTGAACTATGACGTCACAATATTTTTTAATGGACTTAATGGACTGGATTTTTTTGTTTTAGCTTTGGAATACAATAGTAATTTTGCTTTGGTCAAGAAACAATCAGAAAACTTTTGCGTTTTTATAATAGCTGTGATTGGATCGTAAAAATGTAAAAATTTCAAGAACTGTTGAAAATAGAGTTAACTAGTGTGGGTCTTCCAATTTATAAAAAATATAGCATTCCATTAAAAAAATACGTACGACGTCATTGCTCTAAAGGAGATGACGTCACTAATACGGGCGTTAATTTAAAACCATCGAAATTTAAAATAAAAGTTGACCTGTTTAAGCGTTTTACAAAAATAACATTCACTTTGAAATTACCGAATTTATTCCATAAGTAGTTTTCACGCAGTATATATTCACTTACAAATTCTACCTGTCTACTTAAACTATAAATTTATTGTATAATCAATATTACCATTAATCTAATGCAAATAAAAGTCAAAACAATTCAATAAAATAATTTTTGTTACCTTCAAGGCAGAATCTTGGGACAAAGAACATCCTTTATGGTGGTCTTAATAACTTTCAAGCACTTTTCTATAATAACCGTAGGCAAACGAATTTTTATAACACCTTTAGCACATTATGTTAACCCTATCTAACGAAACGCACCGTATATTTAATTAACACTTTACTATACTCTGCGCAATACAGCTAATCGTAGACATGAGTAATGTTTCTTGTAAAACATCACTTACCCGGTTCAAATCTGTTTAAAAGAAATTACAAAAATATAGACCGCAGCTAAAAATATTAAATATAAATAAAAAGAAAGCTAGAAATACAATTTTATAAATTTCTAGAAATATTAATTCAAATTTAATGAAAATTAATTACTTATTACACTATTTAATGTGAAGAAGTAATATAGTAATAATTTATTAGTAATTAGTTAAATTTTGAATTTATTCGGCATTTACTTGATGAAGATCCATAATTTAAAATACAAATAAAACTACGGTAAAACCGTAGTTTTATTTCTATTTTAGTTAAATTTTGATTTAAAAAAAAATTGAATTTCAAGCGCCTTACTAGTTTTCGAGTAAAAATACTAAATCTAGAAAATAAATTACAAAAATTTTACTAAATATCTAATTAAAATTATAAATTTGAAAAGTTAAAAATTTATTATTTATTACATTATTTAAAAGGAAGGAGTAATATAAGAAGAAAGCAATTAATTAATTCTTATTTAGAATAAAATTAAGTTGAATACTAAACTGCTTAAAATAGTGTAGTTTCTAAATTAAATATATCTATTCACGAAATTTTTAAAGTAGCTATGGTATCGCCGGCAATAATTCGGGTTGATCATTTCTAAAGCCAGAACGATAATGCGCTAACATGAAATTTCAAGTCTTGTATTAGCAAATGTCAATAAAGGAATTTTCAAAAAAAAGATATTCAGGTAAATTTATGCCGTTAAAATACATTAAAAACATTTTCAACCTTCCTTTGTGAATTAATAAAAACATTTCACGGAGACTCTGTAAAAATACTGAATTCAAGTCAAATTATTTTTATAATACCATATCAAGTAAACAATTGCTGGTCATTTTGGCTTTGTTTTAAATTAAGACAAATTAATATCGGTAATATTTAAATAAATAATTCAGTTTAACACTGAAAATTCCTTAAATGTTTATCTACTAAATAAAATTTTTTTTATTTGAAATAATGTACGCATCCAAGGCTCGTTGAAAAAATCCGGCACTTACAAAAATACTGTTGTAGTAGTCCACTCTAGAGCTATTTTTTGTGTCGGAAAACATTTTAAATAGGGCGAAAACACTATTTAACGTTCTTTGGTTTTTAACATGTGTCTTGCTAATAAAAGTAGATAAAAATATTGGTTTTGTATATCAAAATATTTGTTCTTTGGTGTTCTACGATATATCTGAAACCTATTCTACTTTGTAATTTAAAAATCAAAAGTTTATCCTCCACTCTGTCGCACTGAAAAAATTTTCTAGAATTTTGATAGCAAAATAATAGTAATAATAACATTTATTGCCAAACAGTCAATATGACTTATCTAATTTATCTATTTTATTTTCGTTATTCTTTAACATTGTACCTAAATTTATTTTATTAACTCATATTATTTTAGTGTCTAATTTTATTTAGTTTTTCTGAAGGTGGGGGGGGGGGGGGGGGGGGGGGGGATAGATGTAATCGAATGCCATATAGTTTTGTCTATTTCTTTTATTTTAGGATACCAAATTTTTTTTATATTATTTCTTTTTTTGTCTTTTAGCGTATTATTAATGATTTTGGGATTACATCCATTATTTTTTGCTATCATTTTAATAGTGTTTATTTCTTCTTTAAAGTTTTCAGTATTTAATGGTATATGTGTTACCCTATGTATGTAACGATGGAATGTTGACATTTTTATTTTAGGTGATTATTTTGCTTTCGCGTATAGTATATATTTGTAGGTGTTCTAGAAATTTTGTGTGACAACCTATTATTATTTTTGTATAAGGTAATATCTGGAATGTTTAATTTGTTATATTCTTCCTTTTATATTGCGAATTGTATCTTACGATTCAGAGAATTTTTAGTAGTTTTAGGAATTCTGTTAATTGCCTTTATGTACTTGTCCAAATACACAATATATTATTCACATACCTCACCCAATAATGTACCTGTTTGGTTAGGATATTGTTAATCTGGAATAATTCTTGTTCAAGGTGATTGATGTAAATTTCCGGCGAGCATTATTTGCGGTCGTGGTCAATATTCCTACCTGGAGCGCTGAAGGGTTTTATAATCCTTACCTGAATTGCGGTTAAGACAAGTTTATCGCGTACCATTAACGGATGCGAGTCCTTCCATCCAAAGTTTAATGCGAATTGTCCATCTCCCCATCCAAATATCAATGTTTTTTTGAAATCCATAAAGAATTGTCAAAGAGACACTTATATAAAATTAAATAGCGCTAACGATCCGAGGTATCAACAGAAAGATGTCTTGAACAGGAAAAAATTAGTTTCAGATAAAATAACGCAATATAAGCAAAATAAAATAAGTAGAATAGATTTTGTGAAATGTGTTTCATATCATTATAATGGTTGTGATGTCGTTTAAAAAATATTGTGAAAATATTGTGTATAAATAGTATAAATACCTACTGTTATGCGTAAATAAAATAAATTTTATCGAACTCCACACCATCTTTCAATTATTGAAGTATAGATAATCTCTAACTATTTGTTGAAATGCTTTAACCGCAATTCAGGACAGGATTACCTAGACTAGTACTATCTGTCAATTTTCAACCGCAATTCAGGTGTGATATTAAAAGATATGATGACCGTGACCGCAATTCGAGCTTACCCTAAATTTCGGCCAGGTTGTAAAGCTGTATACACTTTACTTTCTAAACCTTTGGTAACTGTTTGTTAAATGACTAAATGAACTTTCATCTAAATATATTGTAAAGTTTGTCTTTTCGGGTTCTTAAATAAAACTAACGATAACTTCAGACACACACTATATTAATAATATAACGAATAACAATAAAAAAGCTAATTACTAACAATAAGCACATTTATGTATTTGTATTTATGTTCAGTCCGCGATGCTCTGGTATTGAATAATCGCCATCCCTTCCTCGACGGCGTTTTGCATGCATCGAGAAAATGCCAGAGGTATGACGCGCGACGCATCGTTGGATGAGTCATCACAATATGTATTTACACTATATACATTTATTTTGGATTTACAACGACTTATACTAACATAAAACTACTGTTGAGACTGGCATCTTTTGTAAAAATAAGACTGTTATGTTGATATGTAACGTAAAACTGTGTGTTTTGTACTAATATTGACTTGATACTATTCTATTCTGTACTGTTTTGCAAGTAGGTAAAAATATACCACCAGCCATACACTATTACATATTAAAATGTGCATATTGTTGCACATTGTATTGTTTGACGTCATAACGGGGAATTTTTCGTGTTATGAATTTGTGGAAATTATGCTTACGGACAAGAATGCCCAAGGTTTACGATAGTGTCTTAAAAATCTAATCTTAGCTAATAAATAATAAAATATCATTACTAATAAGTATTAGCGTTATTAATCTAAATATGTAGTTCCGGATCATTCCTTGCTAATGTAATAAAATTTATTATACATATCTAGGAACCATGATTTTGAGAATGAATATCCAGATTAAACGCTTTGTATACTATGACCCTAGGGAATAAAACAAGCGATATGATATATAAAGCAATAAATAAATTTGGAAAAAGATGCCAATTATTAATAATCCTGTGTAATAAAACGAAAGGTCTAAATTATAAAGCAGTTAATAAATAAATTTGTAAATGCAAAGGATATCGCTTTCTTATAATTTAAAGAAAGTTTTACCATTAGAATGTGATAAAGAAAAGCATATTATACAGTGGTTTAAACTTGAAAATGCACGTTAAATATTTATAAAATTGGAAATGTTTGAATTCTATATCCTGAATTTACTTATACTTAACAATAAAAAGTATTGAAATTGATTGAAATTAAAATATTACAAAAGGATATTAAATGTATCCTCAAAAGGCTTTAACTGTCAAAGGATATTAATTGGATATTATTTAGTTATTAGTTAATTCTATGGTATCTTTTATATCATATTAATTCTCAGTATTTAATCTAAGTCAGTTACTAAAATGTTGCACTAAGAAGTTTCTGCAACATCAATTAATTTATTATCGTTTTGAGAGGATAATGATTTAAAAAACATGAGAACCGATGATGAGTTTCTGTTGAGATTTTTACACGCGACAGATTTCAGAATGGAGAATCTCTAAAAAATGTATATACTGCTTAATTTGGTTTCCTATTGCTATTGAATTTTTATAGATTAGAAAATATTATACATATCTTAAGACGAATATGGATTGTATAGCGCTTGACATAGACAACAAAATTAAAGCTACAATGGATCTCCACGTGAATACGATGCTACCAGCCCTCGATAAATATGGCAAGAAGATATTTTTTTTTTTTTTTTTTTTTTTAATTTATTTAAAAGCAGGTAAAAGTGAAGTACTTTTTACATTTCAGGCAGTATTGACATAAAGTATAATAAATTTTATTTGTTTTTATTAATTTTCTATTAAATAAGTAAAATAACAGGAAAATAAGAATAATTCAAAAAATAATATAGAACAATATAATAATTTCGTTTTATTATTGACTTTTGTCTGAAAGTTCTAAACATAGTAGTACTATTCTATTTACTGTGAAGATAATCATTAATAACTCTAAAACTATGAGAAATAGGCATAAAGAAACCTATACTTGTGCCAAGCAAAATGTTTATCTACTTACTATGGCGTGCTCATCCCAGGCTGTTCCATTTAAAAAAATCGATTTTTCTTTAATTAAAGATTACTTAAATAATCAATAAATTTCCAACATCCTGTATAACATTTCTTAAATGTTTAGACATTACTCAGAATCTTATACCTTTCGCTGTCTCCAGTAGAAACATGACGTAGTTGAAATCAAATACGCCTGAGATATGTTTTTTTAAAAGTTTTTTAAAAAAACAAAATAATTAAAAAACGGTTATTTTTTACAAAAGAAACCTTAATATAAAGTGTTATAGTACTTTACAAGGAATCTAAAATAGCAATAAGATGTATAATATTCTATTTAAAATATTAAAGTTGGTTAAGACTTCCAGTATAACAACCAAATGTCAAGATTACGTGCCACAAATTTTAAAAAGTGTCCTAAGGTGTTAACATAAAAAATTTCTAAGGAACGGGTTAGGCGAAAAACCCCTATATTTAGATAAATATTTCTTGACCTTTTTATATTATAGTAGATTGAGATATTGGGCGATTTAAGGTCTGTTTTACTTTAGTATGTATATATTTGAAATAATCTCTTACATGTTTTCGTAAATATTACCTTTATCAATGAATTATAAATGACAGTATATTAATGTCAAAATTATATAAGTAATGTTGTCATGGCGAGAAAAATATATTCATAAATAAAATACATTCTACATTCAATTTCAATAATAATAATTAATGACCTAATATACCCAACAGCTTTACGCCAATTACAAAGGGATTGGTAAGTCACGAGTTATTATTACAGTTGTGCTCATGGAGCGACTAAGATGTTAAGCTGTGCATTTGCCTAGAACGAGAAGGAGAACCACGAAAACCTACTCGAACAGCCCAGCCTCGGGTTCAAATCGAGACTGCCGGAAGATAAGCAGTGCGCTATATATTTGTATAACACAAGATATATATTTAAATATGTACAATATATGATGGTAAATTTCCGACCGTTACATTATTAAGTTATAGTATATACTGGTTAGATTTTAATGTTACTCCTGTTAATTGAATTTTTTTCTTGTTTAATATTAATAATTTCTTTAATTTCCCTTTCCATTGTGTGTTGTCCTCTATCAATTATTTGTGTGTTTTCAAGGTCGAAATGATGATTGCGTTGCAGTTTGTGTGTAAAAAAAGCAGTTTTGTCTGCTTTGAAGTATTTGTGGGCTTGTATTCTTGTGTATAAATATTGTTTAGTTTGACCTATGTAGTAACTGTCGCAGTCACGACATGGTATATTATAGACATATGCTTCTCGATTTTTTTCTCTTTTAGGTTTGGATGTTGGGAATGTTAGGTCGTGAATTATTATTATTTAAATTGAATGCGAATGTATTTATGAATATATTTTCTCACCATGACAACATCACTTATATAACTTTGACATTAGTATACTGTCATTTATAATTCTTTGATAAAGGTAATATTTACCGAAACATGTAAGAGATTATTTTAAATATATACGTCTTAAAGTAAAACAGACCTTAAATTGCTGAATATATAAATATAGTATATATATATATATATATATATATATATATATATATGTATATATACTAATTCCAAAACCACTTGTTTCTTCGCCTAAAATAATTCATGAACTCTATCTATTCTTACCTCATACACAAAAACTGTTATTAGAGAAAATGGATCCAGCAAAATTAACTCTAGGGGAAATGAGCCAGCTGGAAAGTCTTTGATACGAATCTGTATTAGATGACCCGAAAGTTCAAGACCATGGAATAAGTTTGCTTATAGATGTAATTGGAATGCCATGGCGAGTTTTAAAATGGCTGACACCAAGCACGTGTGGAAATATTCGAAAGGAATAGATAATATCACTATCAAAAACAGTACCATACACATTGTTCAAACTTCAACCGTTGTAAAAATTGCTCTTCATATCGCTTGGCCATTCCTAACTAATACAGTTAAAGAAAAGGTATACTATAATTAGGATAATAGCGTAATTTCCTGGTTGTTGAAACAACATTTGCAGTGATCTTTGCAAATTTGCATAGACCCGTGGTTCTCTCACACTTTACAGTAATATTTTTGTTGAATTAAATATGTATTTTATTTAGTTCTACCTTATCTTATTTACCACTAATCAAAGTCTACTGTTAGAATAAGGCACATTGTGTTAGCCACAAGTGCTTCTACCTTCATTCATGCTCTCAGATCTCGTGATGTCCGTAAGTTTTAGGAGTCTGATTATTTTGTCGAGGTTTCCAGTATCTTGAATTAATATATATATTGCGACAAATATGGTGTGGTTACTTTCTTTCCAACTAAATTTTGACTTCATTTCCTTTGCGTGTATCCCGTTGTTAGTCCAACGAAAATATTCTTCAAATTCGAATTGGTTTTTTAATCATCACAAATAAGATACACTCTTTTACACTTACATCTTACGGAAACTTAAAATCGGCTAATACTGTTTACTCTACTACTAATCCGTGTCACAGATTTTGCAAAGATATTGTTACTTTTCCTCGATTCAACGAATCCCAAATTATGGATGGTAATTATTCTTAATTTTGTTGTAATTATGTAAAAGAAATCAGAATTCTTTTACACTGATATTTTAACAACAAGTAAGTAAGTAACAAATTTCCAACTTATATTACTAATACGGCCTCTTTCTGGAGAATATGAAATGATGAAATCAAACCGGATGGAATCAAACCTCTGGTCTCTCTTTTCCTTGTATGTGCTAGCGTGCTGCTCACACGGGTTTATGTAAGAACAACAAGGAACGACGCAATATTTTTGCAATCTTTGAAAATATTGTACAATTTTTGTACAAGAAGTAAAATATTAGGCTACTTTTAGAAGCTTGTATTATGTTTTAAAAAATTATTGGCATTGATGAGATCAAATTCGTAAAATCGGCATAAAAAAACACTCATCCACCCCAAATTATGAAATAATTAGAGAGCGGACTCGAGCAATTGATGATTTATAGCTCATAGGCGTCTGCCTTGTATTCGCGATAGGTTTGTTTCTGTAAGCAATCCGTGAGTTTCGAACAATTTGTGTGGTTAGCTGAATAAGTGGCACATACCTACATAAGCAATTAATATGTATCTGTAAATGCACAACAGAGCGAATGTAATAAACGATTAGATAACTGGCAGCAACTACTGCTGAAACAAATGTAATGCTAACTTTTGAATAAAAATAATTTACAATGGACAAAATTTAAACTATGTATTTTCTGTGAAATACTGAAAGTGTAAAACCTTACTTTGAACAAATAAAATTTGTTCAAGGTGTTCCTGTATTAAATTAGTTCTTTTAGATCTTAAAACGTCTTTCAAAAAAGAAAATATCCGTTCCACGTCACAACTGGTGATGAGTGCGTGATTAAAATGTTGCAACAGTGCACCATACTTCGAATATATAGATTATTCAATCGGCTCTGTGCAGAATTGATATAATATCTATATTTAAGCCTGGATTTCCGCTGAATATGGCATCAACTTGTCAAAATGTCTCACTTATGAGAAATATATTCTTAAATGATGAAACTAACATATCAACATCTGGAAAATGACCCCTGATGTATTCATATACTCTATGTAGTGCATGTGCTGCACAAGTAACGTGTAGTATATTGGGATAAGATTGCTTTAATAACTTCCCTGTTTTTAATATAACGAGTGATCATTAAAATTTTCGCTCAAGTAAGCCATGCACACAAAAAGTATGTCCTAACTTAAGTTATTAGAGGAGATCTGTCATTATAATTTCAAACGTCATGATCGTTAAAAAATAATTTGAAATGCTGACTTTTATATTAAATATATTTATAATTTTTATACAAAGTAATAGAATATTATAAAAAATGTGTAAAATGTTGACCATTCTCCACCAAGCATAATCGCACTCTATTTCGTAGAGCATTGAAAACATTGATCAGTATTTGCGGTGAGTTATTGATGTGTTCACATTTTTCTATGATTTTATGTCTTAACTCTTGTAGATTATTAATTGGTGTTTCATAAATAATATTCTTTATATATGGCCACACAAAAAAATCGATGACTGTTAAATCACACGATCATATACTCTATGTAGTGCATGTGCTGCACAAGTAACGTGTAGTATATTGGGATAAGATTGCTTTAATAACTTCCCTGTTTTTAATATAACGAGTGATCATTAAAATTTTCGCTCAAGTAAGCCATGCACACAAAAAGTATGTCCTAACTTAAGTTATTAGAGGAGATCTGTCATTATAATTTCAAACGTCATGATCGTTAAAAAATAATTTGAAATGCTGACTTTTATATTAAATATATTTATAATTTTTATACAAAGTAATAGAATATTATAAAAAATGTGTAAAATGTTGACCATTCTCCACCAAGCATAATCGCACTCTATTTCGTAGAGCATTGAAAACATTGATCAGTATTTGCGGTGAGTTATTGATGTGTTCACATTTTTCTATGATTTTATGTCTTAACTCTTGTAGATTATTAATTGGTGTTTCATAAATAATATTCT
Organism: Melolontha melolontha; assembly: GCA_935421215.2. Taxonomy (NCBI): domain Eukaryota; kingdom Metazoa; phylum Arthropoda; class Insecta; order Coleoptera; family Scarabaeidae; genus Melolontha; species Melolontha melolontha. The sequence goes on along the minus strand of OW285237.1, from coordinate 155,917,306 downwards.
TTATATATGGCCACACAAAAAAATCGATGACTGTTAAATCACACGATCATATACTCTATGTAGTGCATGTGCTGCACAAGTAACGTGTAGTATATTGGGATAAGATTGCTTTAATAACTTCCCTGTTTTTAATATAACGAGTGATCATTAAAATTTTCGCTCAAGTAAGCCATGCACACAAAAAGTATGTCCTAACTTAAGTTATTAGAGGAGATCTGTCATTATAATTTCAAACGTCATGATCGTTAAAAAATAATTTGAAATGCTGACTTTTATATTAAATATATTTATAATTTTTATACAAAGTAATAGAATATTATAAAAAATGTGTAAAATGTTGACCATTCTCCACCAAGCATAATCGCACTCTATTTCGTAGAGCATTGAAAACATTGATCAGTATTTGCGGTGAGTTATTGATGTGTTCACATTTTTCTATGATTTTATGTCTTAACTCTTGTTAAAATTGTTGCAAAAACTGAATATTTTCAAGTGTAACGTGAGATGTAGCCACATCCTGTTGAAAATATCCGACCTGGAGTTCATCATTAGTCAATTGATTAGTAAAAACACTGAGAATTTCGTTACGATATTTCTCCGATGTTATCGTGCCCTCAAAGAATATTGGTCCTATTAATCGGTGGCGACTCATACCTATCCATACGCCTATTTTTTCTGGATGTAGAAATGAGGATTTTCACTGGACCACATACGCATATTTTGCGAATTAACATAACCTTTCAAATAAAACCAAGCTTCATCGGTGAAAAAAGTATGATTTAAAATATTGTCTGTCATTGTTTGAATAAATCATTGGCAAAATTGTGTTCTTTTTTCATAATCCGTAGGTAGTAGATTTTGTACAGAAGTTAATTTATATGGATACATGTGCAAGTCCTTTTTTTAAATTTTTTGACATGTTCCATACGAAAGCCCTACTTGTTGCGAAACTCTGCGAATAGATGTCTGAGGAAATTCGTTAATAATTTGTCTGACATTTTCAATTACGCCGCGACTTCTCTTGAGAGGAGGACCGCTTCCTTTTTTCCTTAAAATACTGCCTGTTTGACGAAAAAGATTTACACAATGCATTAGCGTATCACGGAAAGTTTTATAGCTAGGAACAGTATTTGGATATCTCTCTTAAAAGTCCGCAAGGCAATTTTCTATTGAATGCTGCCAAATACCATCAATTTTTTGAGATGTCAGGAAGTAACATTCTACCATAAACGCTTTATGCATATCATTAAAGGCCATTACTTTTTCTTTTGATGAAACTTTAAAATATATATTTGACACTGACAGATGTTTGAAATAACATCTTAATGACTAAAGCTACGACATGATTTTTATATACACGGCCAGCTACGATTGAAAATTTTAATGATCGCTCGTTATAAGCTGGCGCATCAGTAAAAATAATAGCATCTTGTCTTTATAGTTGTTATGCGATGACAGAATACAGAACTGCTTCACCATTTACGACTGGCAATATTTTAGTTGCACTGAAGTATGATTGGCATGAGGTTGTCGGATGAAGAATACCAACAGTTACATTTAACACATATCGTCCCATTACATCCGGTGTTTCGTCTACACTTACCCAAAAATAATAACCAGATTGCTTCGTATTTCTTCAATAGTTCTCAAATAACATTTTGGTAAGTGGTATTTACGTAAGGTAGATCAATCTGGTATATGATTATCAGTACATTTTGTAAGAAACCTCTTGATGACTGGATTATTAAGCTTTATGAATGGGATATTGACCACCATGAAAGCTTCACACAGTTCTTCGTTAAAAGTGTCAGGTGTAGATGGTTATATGTTATCTTGACGAGTTTTCGAAGAAACATGTCTCTGCACATTACACTTTTGCGGACGCCTTAAACTTAATGAACAGGCACTGCAATATATCTTGGTATTATTAAGAATATGCAACCAACCTGTATGGCCTCTAATCCATCCTCTAATCTATCTTGGTATTATTGACCTCTAATATATATGGCCTCATAAATGGCCTCTAGTATATCTCGGTATCATTACGAATATGCAACCAATCTGTATGGCCTCTAATCCATCCTGCCATGGTTGCCCTTCGAAAATTCTCCATAGTTAATGAAAATAAAGAGAAATACAAAGAACCGAAAGAAATGAACTAAAACAAAGAAATGAAAGCTACTCCAAAAATAGGGTAGTAAAATAAACTTAATATTTATAAAAAAATTATAGGATAAATATAAACTATATCAATATAAAACGGATTTTTTAAAATACGAAAAGTTGTAGACAAATAACACTGAAAAAATGAAACCAGAAACACGCTACTGTAAAATATAATTTATGAATGAATTGACACAATAACGACGGAAATAACAATATTTGCTCGACGAATGCAATCGAGCAAGGAAATAATGGGGCTGTTACAACATGCATATTATACATGATACCGCCACAACATTTTATCGAGACAATTGGTCATTCAATCGCTTCGGTCCGCTCTCGGGTAATAATTCTTCCTATTAGGTCAGTGTCATATATCATATGTGTAAGGGATTTAAGAAATATCCTATAAATTAATATTAATAATTATTTACTGATCATCCTATTTTAAATAGAGATGACAATGTGCCACAAGATTGCGAAGGGTCTTTAGAGGCAGATTTCAAGAGTTTGAATTCAGAATTGTCGTCAAAGTCTCCATATATACAGAAGAAATGAAAGCAGTATAAACTAATCGCTTTCTAATTACCGAGAGTTGACATGTAAGTGTGTTTAATAAAAGCGAAAAAGTCAATAATTTATTAGGTTGTTGGTTTTAGGTTGCAATCAAACTGGGATTTTGAATATGCATTGTCCATAACTCATCATAAAATGGCACATTATGAAATTGCCTTAAAATCTAAAGACATTATCCGTTACAAGTTAGTTAAATTATATACCAGAATAATTGAAACATACATGAGTAGGTAAACCCCACCAGTTTTGTATAATACAAAAGTATTTTTAATAATATAAAATATTATTAAAAATACTTTTGTATTATATAATACAAAAGTATTTTTAATAATATTTTATATTATTAAAAATACTTTTGTATTATACAAAACTGGTGGGGTTTACCTACTCATGTATGTTTCAATTATTCTGATACATTACACATGCGGTTAGTCCGTAGTATGAGTGAAGACACAAACAAAATGCAGTTTCTAGAGAGATTGGCTGTGCCAGCTTTGGAAGGGCGTCGTTACTTCACATTGGTTATGTGGACGGGGCGAGGTACTTCGGCTGTCTGACAACAGGCAGCGCTGAATTTACTTCTACGCCCGGTCTGGATAATTTCGATGACGTGATGATGTGGTTCCTTTTTTTGAATGTGTCTGAGAATATCCTTTCTCCAGCAGGGGCGTACCGACGAGCCTGTAGAAAGGCGAAATACGTATCTACGTCTCTGGGGAGGGATATGTTCGAACACGTTCACAAAAAATATTAATAGTGAACCTGTATTTGTGTTCTTCACACCAGATTTTTAATAATATTTTATATTATTGAAAATACCTTTGTATTATACAAAACTGATGGGGTTTACCTACTCATGTATGTTTCAATTATTCTGATACATTACACATGGGGTTAGTCCGTAGTATGAGTGAAGACACAAACAAAATGCAGTTTCTAGAGAGATTGGCTGTGCCACCTTTGGAAGGGCGTCGTTACTTCACATTGCTTATGTGGACGGGGCGAGGTACTTTGGCTGTCTGACAACAGGCAGCGCTCAATTTACTTCTACGCCGGGTCTGGATAATTTCGGTGATGTGGTGATGTGGTTCTTTTTTGTGAATGTGTCTGAGAATATCCTTTCTCCAGCAGGGGCGTACCGACGAGCCTGTAGAAATGCGAAATACGTATCTACGTCTCTTGGGAGGGATATGTTCGGACACGTTCACAAAAATATTAATAGTGAACCTGTATTTGTGTTCTTCACACCACATTTTTAATAATATTTTATATTATTAAAAATACCTTTGTATTAAATTATATACATTATGGATACGTTCTTTACTTTGTAATGATTTTAAATGAATAAAATGGATTTCATGAAATGTGTAAATGATTATTTCAAATTAAAATCAATAAAATACTTTTTTTATTAAACGTTGATGCTAAAGACCAATGCCCATTTGAGCAACCTGCCTTGGCATTATGCATTGCAAAATGAAATTAAAATTCTAAAGTTGGAAAAGTAATATCTTTTGACACTGTTAATGATGACTAGAGACTGGGCGCATCAGGCCGAAATTACAATAGACCATATAAATAGTCTATAACAGCGCTAAGTACAACACGCAGTTATTGAATAGCACTATTCATTCGATTAACCGTACATCTGTTTTTTTGTCATTGAATTGTGACGCAATTACTTCAATATTACAGTTAAATTCCTTTCTTCATGGGCGTAGATAGAAGCGTGAGGAGTTTTTATAATTTATTTTATTTATTAGTTTATATTTCGTAAGATAAATAAAGTACGGTGAATTAATTACTTTTTTCATTGTTTTAACTGTTAATTACATAATTACGTACTTCGTAATTTTTGTAGTAGATCCTGTTTAATATCGTTTCATCGAATCTACTTCTCCCAATTATTTTGTCGTAAGTGTCCAATGAATTGCGTTAGGTTTCAATAACTTACGCATACATTTTGAATTTTTATTTATTTTAGATTAATTATGTAAGAATATTCCGTTTTGACAAGCAAAGTAACCTGCGTTAGCGTATATTATAATATATATCTACAGATAATTCGCAGCGTGGAAGCCGGTGGTCAACATTTTACAGCAATTAATGTAATTTTTAATCAAGTAAACTGAATAATGATATTTACATAGAATTTTGAATGTTTCTTATATTGATCGATGACATACATCAAATTATTTTACAAATTTCATATGGTACTTGCTGGCGTTTTTAAATGAACACCCGATATATGTATGATATTAACTTAACACTAATAAAAGTACCTATTCAATACAATATAAAAGAGGATATTTACAACTTAACTAGTAGATTCATATTTTCATTTCGATTATTTGTCTTAAATTGTTTACTTTTTAATGGAGGACTAATATGAAAGAAACATGCTATATGCTAATTATATTCTAACTTTCGTATATGTCAAGGTGATATTATGTAAATTTTCTAGGTTAGAGATATTTTATTATCATCTTGCATCAGCTGAATATGTAACTTTGTCTTTTTCTTTTTTTGATGAACATTGGTCTTTAATATAACATGCGAAGCTAAGGAATCTCTTATATTACAATAATAGAGTTTATTTAGACATCGAAGACATCAACATGTATTGATAGCCATCTGCATTAATTCATTAATGCGTAAGGATGCCTTAATAGTTGAATTATTGTACGCATAAATATCAACATTTAAATAAAATGGAATAACACTTAATTCGAGGACAGCACTACAAAATAACTTATTTCCTTTTCAAGTTGGTAATCCATCGAAACATAAATGTCAAAATTTGCATTTATTTCGATCGTAAGAACGCTTGTTCTTTGAATACAAAGCGAACTGTTTTTAGACTGCTATAAAACATAAAAAAGTGACTACCGATCACCAATTAAGTTCTTATCTTTAGGGAATAAAACAAACTATGAAATCAAAGCTGACTTCGAGTCTATTTCCGAGAACCAATCTCCATCGGTTACTGCCATAAAACGATGTTTAAACGTAGACGAGTTTATTCGATGAATGGCGTAGTGAGTGCCTAAAAGACGAGTGTACTCTAGATACTATTAAAAAGGTACATCATATCGTGATTGATGATCGTCTAATGAAAGTATGTGCAAGATGTTTGTCGCATTTGTTAAGTATGGACAACGTACGCGAACGAGAATGCATTTCTGCCATCGCGATTTAGCGAAGTTAAGGTATAATTTGAAATACTTTGGCACCGAATAATTATCTGGATAATTATAGACCCGAAATGATGTAACAATTGAATTGAATATTAAATTCTACGTGTAAAATGTAGTAAAATATAATGCGCACGTTCGGTCGATATGCTAACGATGTTAGCTATCTCCTGTTCTTCGGTCGTCCAAAAGAATTATAACTAGTTTTCTTTTATGGTACCTGTTAGATATTCGTTTAAATTGTGCAGCACACAGACGAATTGTGACTTTCGAAGAAGCATTATAGGAGCACATGTGGCCTATAATTTGTTGCATATTAGCTAGAATTTCGAATGTGTTTAATCTTTTAAATAGAAAACATTGGATAGCACCACGAATTTCGAGTTTATGCATTTTATAATTTTCCATTTAAACACTTTATTCGCATTGCTGTAACCTTAAAATCAAATATCAGAAATTAAGCAAATTTGTTTTTCATCATAAAATATAGCAAAATTTGAATGGAATTGTAAATTTTTCCGAAAGATGGTGCTAGTAGTAGAGTAGTAGAGTCTCACTTCTTTTCAAATCAACGTCGTACAAAACATAGGATAAACATTTTTAAGTAACTTGCTTACTGTATATATACTGCGTCATCGCTTACAAGAAAAAGAACGTTATTTATGTGTGTGGAGTCTGATCAGGGGATATTCTATTAAATACGAAATTTCCAGCAAGATGTGCGCGCTATCTCGGTTTCATATGGCGTACTAAATACATATTGTTGCCAAGCCTTCGTAGCCTGTATCTAAAAGGATTATAATCAAACATCAAAGAAGGTTTTGGTTTGAAGAATGAGATAGTTTTTAGCGTTATTTTCACCAAAAGTCTTTGTTGCCCATATTCTTAAAAAAATGATGAATAAATATGGTTAAATATAAGAGTAGGCGACAAGGAAACAGTGCACGGTACCGAAGATACAATAAAAATGCAAGTTATAATAGCGTAAGGTTTAAAAATTATTTTTGAAAAGGAACAAGTTTTTGGGTAAGTTTGATTATTATTAATTATTGTTTTGTTATTATTAATTGTTGCAGTAATAATTAATTTCAATATTTTTCATAAAAACTTACTTTTATAATGACTTCTCCAAGTACGCACAAATGTAAAATTCCGTTGCGAAAATCGATATTATTCCAATATTTTACCTGATTCGAGTTATCAAAATAAAAATTTCTTGACTCCCCTTCTGATGATGATAGAAAACAGATATGGTTGAACTCTATTGAAAGTGAAACAACATCTAAATAATTTAGTGTCTTCTCATTTCATCGGGTTCAATTGCGAGGAGGATAGTGGGCACATCCTAACTAATCTGCAATCGTTTATGTTTCTTTTATTGAGCCTAAAAGTGCTAAGATTAGTACATTGATTCTTCTCTAAATATTCCCTTTAATGATTTTAATTATCAAGCCGTCACCTACGTATGTGGATTCCTCCTAAAAAACGCCTAATCTACAAGATTGTTATTTTTACAAATCTTCTTTATTTTCTACTAATGTAGAATCTCATTACACATTGACAATGTTTGAAGAATTTAATGAATCAAATAATCTTTTTTATTCCACTCTTAGTGGAATAAAGAAGATTATTATATGTTAATACCATTTATAATAAGATGGTTGTGTCGTTAAAATCTTTTGGCCATGCACAAAAAAATATTGGTAACTTTGCAGAAGGTTAGTTCTTCATGGTATACTTGTGTTAAATCCGATCATCAAACTTATGTTCGAGAGCAGTTGCTAAATATATCTATGAGTTTAATTATTAGGAAATTTCATGATATTTGTCGGTCTTTTTCTGTATCGAAACTCGAGAAAAATTAGGCGGCTGATGCATTTGTAAAAGATAAATTATGTTCTTGGTACATTGGCAAGTTTAGGGTGTGTAATCTTTTGTGCATATGAAGAATCGACCTTCTATTATATTGCTGTTTATTAGAATTGAAGAGTGGAAGTACCAAAGGCACTAAGTGCCAAAATCTGAGTTTTGTAGATATTTACTTAAAAATGTTGTAAGTCCCATCGCCAATGTACAAGCAAGGGTTATAAGTGTAATTTTATTTCTAAGCTTTAGTAAAGTAAAACTAGATGGCGCTCAGCACTATGTCCTGGAAGTTTTTATTTTGAAAGGGTATAAGTTCCAAAGCGTGCTTCTTTGTTTTTAAACGTTTATTGAACAAGAAATTGCAGTGTAAACATGGAGGTTGTGCAAGAAAAGACTAAAGGAAGGTTTATAGAACAGCAGAGAATGAAAAAGAATGCTGGGAAGGCATATGTTAATAGGAGGAAGAGAGAAATTCGTCCGAAAAATCCACCTAATCAAAAGGTAAGAAATTTTAGGTTATGGCATGTAGTTTAAGATTATTATGCAAATAGATAGTGACTCCTCGTCCATTGAACGGGCGGCGTATTTAGGTTTGCTGTAAAGTTAAACGGACGGTGAGTGATAAACGTAAATGTAAAAATATTTTATTGACCTGCACCTAAATATTTGCGTATCTCTTTCAGGAGTCGTGTAAGTGTTATTTTGACTGCAAAAAAATAACGTACGAACGAAAGCTTCAACTATTTGAGAGATTTTATGCTGAAAACTACAAAACGCAAGGGACGTATCTGATGGGCCTAATAAATTTAGTGAGAATAAAAAGACGTCGCCATGGAAATTATGAAACTGCCGCAAAAGCAAAAGGCAAATTTTCATATCCTACACACTTCCAGATCAAGATGGAAATTTTGTGCATGTATGCAAAAGGACATTTATGAATGTTTTTGATTGTACTCAGAAGCGTTTGGTTGGTTTAATAAATAAGAAAAAAATGGGAGATACCACATTTACTGATAGGCGTTCTAACAATAAGCCAAGCAAGTTCACGGAAAACGACCGCCAACTGATTCATCAACATATAAACTCCATCCCTAGAGATGTTTCACACTATTCACGTGCAAAATCAGAAAGGCAATATCTCAGTCCTGATTTAAATATTCATCGACTTTATAAAGCATTTTTGGCGAAAAACAAAGAATCTTCTGTAAGTTATAAGTTTTATAGAGGTGTGTTTAAGAAGGATTTCCCGAATCTAAGCTTTCATCGTCCTAGAGTCGATAGGTTAAATTGTGAGGCAAAGCAAACTTCTAGTGCTGGCTGCAGTGCGAAACAACAACCAACCTTCACCACCGAAAAGTACAACAAAATCTGGAATATATGAAGAATCAAACCGCAAATTCACAACTTCCTGGTAGTGACAAATGCTGCATTTCGTTTGATCTCCAACAAGTTTTATTTGTTCCTACGTTGACACATTCAGATATGTTTTATCTGTCTCAACTATCTTGTTACAACCTGGGAATACATTTGTCGGACTCTAACCATGCTTTTATGTGTATGTGGCATGAAAGTGTTAGTGGACGTGGAGGAAATGAGGTAGCATCTACCCTCCTCAAACTTTTAAATTCCGGTGTCACACCAAAAAAACATTTGCTACTATGGAGTGACAACTGTGCGGGGCAGAACAAGAACAGAATGGTAATATTTGTTTTAGTGTTCCTTGCTCTTCATTAGGTTTTTGAGACAATAGAGTATAACTTTCTAATAAGTGGTCACAGTTTTATGGCTTGTGACCGAGACTTCGCTCTCATCGAAAAAAGAAAGCGTGTTATGAAGGCAATGCTGCCAAATGATTTGCAGAATGTAATAACTTCCGCAAAATATGATCCGCCATTCGAAGTTATTGACATGTCTGTAAACGGATTTTGGGATATAAAAGAAGCTGCTGACACATTTCTCAACACTAAATCCTTAAATATCAGTAAGGCAGTAAGAATAAAGATTGATTATAAAAATTCAACACTACTTCATATAAAAGAAGCTTTCTCCGAGTTAGAAGCCTGGAAAAAAATCAATGTATTGAAGAAAGGAAAAACCACGGAAGATCTAAGACCAGCAGAAATAAAACCTTTACCACCTGAGAATAAGATTACCGCTAATAAAAAAAAATCTCTATCGTCCATGATTCCTTACCTGGAAAATCCTGAACACAAAATATTTTATAGAGAACTTCTTAATTTAGACGAAGAAAGCTTGGGGCCAAGCAGCAGCTCAACTCACATTTAATTAGTACTTATAACCTTTAGGTTGTGAGGTACTTAAGACAAAATTTTGGTTTTTGCTTATAACCTTTGTAGGAATCATAGTTTGGCACTTATGCTCTTTCAGTTTTAGTTCTAAACAAACTTCAATATTTTATTTTTTTGATAGAAACATTAAGTTTGTGTTCTACCCGTTACTATTTCTAGATGCTAGGAATCGTTTTAAAATGTTTATAATAGAAAAAATAAAAAAATTTTGCTTTCTAAAGTTGTTCTCTTAATTATCACTGAATTATGAATATGGCACTTAGTGCCTTTGGTACTTCCACTCTTCAATTATTCTTATGAGTATATAGTTTATTTTGTTTTATTGAAAGAATTTGCATTTTTTATATATTTATTTTTCTTACATAGAGTTTAAATTTATTTTTTTAACTAAGAGAATTAATTTTTAGTTATATGCATGTAAATACGTGTCTGTGATTTCTTCTTCTTCTTCTTCTTTCGATAGGCGTATCGCCTGTTTAGTTCCGGTTTCTTTGTAGCGGCAGTTCTTGTGAATTTGATTGCCAGCTGTCTCGCCAGCGTTTTGGTGGTCGTCCTATGGGTCTTCTTCCGTGAGGTATGTTGTTTTGTACTATTCTGGCCATTCTGTCGGGAGTCATTCGGCTGACATGGTGGTTCCATTCTCTTCTTCTTTTCCGTATCCATCTGACTACGTCATCCGTTTGACACTTCTCCCTTATATCTGTATTTCTTTGCCTATCATGCAATGTGTATTCTGTTATCGTTCTTAGGGTCTTCATTTCGGTTGTTCTTAGTATCCTCTTTGTTATCGTCGTTTCCGCTCTCGTCTCCGCACCATATGTCATCACCGGTCGTACGCATGTTTTGTATATCCTTGATTTGCATTCCGTACTTAGGTGTTTGTTTCTCCAGATTGGATTCTTACGATGTCCCGATATTGCTGCTGCTTTGTTTACTTGTTTCCTCACCTCATCACCCAAAAACCCTGCGCTTGTAATTTTGCACCCAAGGTATTCGATTGACATGGTTTGGTCGACGGTCTTATTTTCTATTACCAATTTGCAGCGTACAGGTTCTTTTGCTATGGTCATGTATTTGGTCTTGTCTATGGAAATTTCCATGTTGTGTTTTCCTGCCTGTTTGTTGAAAGCATGTAACATTCTTTGTAGGTCGTCCTCTGATTCCGCAATAAGTACTGCGTCATCAGCATAGCATAGTATATTTATGTTGTGTATGCCCATCCGATATCCTAATCCGGTGTTCTTTACAGCTTTCACCAGCTCATCCATGATTGCATTGAATAATAAAGGACTGAGACTATCGCCTTGACGGATGCCTGTTGTGGTTCGTAGGTGTTGCGTTAGGGTGAGGTTTGTGCGTATTTGCGTTCTTGTGTTCGTGTTTAGGTCCTTAATGAGTTCTACGTATTCTTTCTTCGTATTATTGTTTTCCAGGATCGTGATGACGTCTTTTAGTTGTACTCTGTCGAAGGCCTTAGTTAGATCTACAAAGCAAAGATAGGCAGGGGTGTTGTACTCTAATGATTTTTCTATCAGTTGTCTGAGTATGAATAGAGCGTCAGTGGTGGATCGACTTCTTCGAAATCCTTGTTGTTCTTCGCTTATTGGCATTGTTAGGGTTATTTTGGCCGCAATGATCTTAGTTAGGAGTTTTAGCGAGGTGCTCAACAATGTTATCCCACGGTAGTTTGCTGGATCGGTTTTGTCTCCTTTTTTGAAGATGGGTATTGTTACGCTGTTCTTCCATTCTTCAGGTATTCTTCTATGTTGTAGTATGATATTAAACAGTTTTGTGTATTCTTTTATGGTGGCAGTTCCTCCATTTTTTATTAGGTCATTTGGTATTTTGTCTTGGTTTAGAGTTTTCCTGTTCTTAAGTTTCCTCGTTGTCTCTCTTACTTGCTCTTCGGTGATTTGCGTGCACTCTTCTGGTGGGTCGTTTTGTATGTCTTCTTCTTGTGTTTCTACAGGGTTCTCTATGTCTGCGTATAGATTTCTGAAATATTTCTCCCAAGTTTCTTCGGTAATTGTTCTGAGTTGTATTGTTTCATTCGTTTCCCGTTTCATGCCTCTTAGTAGTTTCCAAATTCGTTTTTGTGCTCCATACATATCTGCTTCCATTTCGTTACTGAATTCCTGCCAGTATTCTTCCTTGATCTCTCTAACCCTATTATTGACCTTGTTCCTAGTTTCAATATACTTATTTCGGTTTTCTTGAGTTGGAGATTCACTGTATTGCAAATAATTTTTCTTCTTTTCCCTTCTGATATCCTTGACTTCTGTTGTAAACCAAGGTTTATTGTTCGGTCTACTGTTCTGCGATACCGTGCGTGTGCCTAAGGTTTCTTCGGCGGCTTTATAGATGTTTTGTTTCAGTTTATCCCATGCTGTTTGGGGAGTGTCGGGTTGTATTATTGGGTTAAGAGTAATGTATTGTTTGCATCGCTCTGCGTATAGTTGTTTCGTATTTTCCTGGTTGAGCGATTCTATGTTGAATTTTTCAGCTCTTGTTGTTGGCTTTTGTTTTCTCAGTGACACTGCTATTCGTAGTTTTCCTAGCACTAATTTGTGGTCTGTTCCAATGTTGGCTGAGGACAGGACTCTTATATCTACTATTTGTTGGGGCATGAACATTCTGTTTGTGATGATGTAATCGATTATGGATTTATTTTGTCTATTGTCGTAAAAGGTGTATTTGTGTTGGTCTTTATGGGGAAAGTATGTGTTGTTTATTCGTAATTCATTCTGTGCACAAAATTCTGTCAACATTTCGCCATTTCTGTTAGTTACTTCTTCGTTGTATTTTTGTTTTACTCCATCTACTGCTTCATTTCCTATTCTAGCATTTAGGTCTCCTAATAGGATTATCTTTTCGTTTTTTGGGATTTTGTCAAGTTCTGATTGTAGGATTTCGTAGAAATCTATTGACATTTCTTCGGGTTTACCAATGTCAGGTGCATATACTGATATAATGTGCAGGGGATGATTGAACATCATTTTTACTCTTAGAATTCTGTCCTTAACATACTCTATGCTTTCTATATTCTTTTCATATTTCTCGTTTACTGCCATACCAACCCCTGATGTGGCTCTTTGGTCTTTTGCTACTCCTGAGTACAGTAAGATATAGTTGCTAAGTCTTGTTGTTCCTCTACCTTTCTTTTTCGTTTCAGAGAGTGCACATATGCCTATCTTATGTTCATTGAGTTCGGGAATTAGTTCATGATCTTTTGAATACAGAGTTTTTATGTTCTAGCATGCAATTCTCATTTGCTGTTTCTTCATATAGAGTTTATTCTTTTTTCGCGCGTGGGTCGTGCTCCGTGAAATCCGTCCATGTTCCGAGGCTATGCTACCGGTGCTTTGAGCATGTAATTGTTTTTCCCCTAGGCAGGTTGCTAACCTTACCTAAGAACCCTCCTCCTTTATCCGGGCTTGGGACCGGCAGTGGCGGCTGTGAGCTACTCAATCCACCCACAAGCCGCCCCAGGCGGAGTTGTGATTTCCATATTTATAAATATATCACATTGATGAGATCAAAATAGATTGAAACACGTATTTAGAATATGTATATGTATTTACAACAACGTTATAGTAATTTAAAAATGCCGCCATTGCGGTTGTTTGCGAATTTAGTACTATCATATATATATGGTAGTGCTATGGATATTAACATCAGAGGCACTAATTTTTTACATGGAATGTAGAACTCTTTTACGAGTATATGATATGCTCTTTGAGTCTGATATAGGCAACTGTATTTAAAATGTGTTGTGCTGCGAGTATATCAAACCGATTTCAATTATAATACACGGATAATATTATATAATTTTTGCTGAATAATTAGGTATAGATTCTTATAAAAGTTATATATTACCTTTTTTTTTTTATTACTTATTTGATGCCACGTACATCAATAAATAATTTTAATTTCGAATTATAGGACGTAATTTTTCTATATTTGCATAGAGGGGACAAAACTTGCAATGTTAGGTATTACAATCAGCGGGATAATTATTATATAATGAATATTTGATGAGAACGTGACGTTCAAATAAAAATTTTTTGTTAACGCAAAAAAATGTTATTTTTCTAAGTAATAGTTTTTTTTTATTCTACACTCTTGGACAAGAGCAATATTTAAACTTTTTTATGTCTTCCAAAAAGTAAGATCTTTGGAACTTTGGTGGCTGTTTCAGTGATGGTGATGACCTCCGCGTTCGATGCGAATCTCCGTTCTCTTTACAAGAAGCCGATTTCAGTTGGCGCCGTTGCTACCAAAAACGAAATTACATTTTGAATTATAATTCTTTTACTTATGGGATTTAATACTATGAAGTATGACAATTTAGTTTCTGAAATAGCCGCGTAACTCGTATTTCTGTCGAAAGCATATGAGTATTAATATCTGCGTAAATTTCACGCTGATGGAGTTGTTGTTAGTTATATGTAGTGAATGAGACATTTGCGCAGATTCTTAGGAAATCAATCGAGTATTTTAAGATAAGTCATGACAAGGCAGTGGTAAAACAAATTCCAACTTGGTTAACTTTCCTTAAATGATAGGTTTCAAGTTCTTAAGCCGATAATTGCTGTTGCTGAGAAAATAATAGTTTTGTTCAAGTCATAGAACAGGTATATACAAGTTTGGCTATCATTTCATTTCTTTTGACTCCAATTCAGCATTGTATGAATTGAATAGGTTATGTCAAGTTTACATCGGCTTGTCTACTGCAAAAATCGTTGTACTTCACTGAGAAAAATGTAGTTGTACAAAGAAGAAAACATTTGTAGTGAATGTATTGTAGAAATTTACAACTGTAAATTTGTAACCAAAATTATTAAATAAAAAAGAAGAGGAAAAGCAGTAGAAAATAATTTCTTATAGGTTGGTATGGTGTTAGTTTTTAGGTTTGACATCTAAATAAAACATTAATTTCGAAGTTGTGTGGTAACACACGACACCATTAGTAGATGTTCTTACGCTCTGCATACAAAAATATTTTAATTTATTTTTAAATAATATATTTCTTCTTTAAATATCTCGATTTAAAATATTTTAACTTAAGACATTTTTCTTGTATGTATTCGTGTCCAAAGAGAAAGCATTTCTTTTGTTATATCCTGACCGACGAGACCCTTAGTTTTCTACCTGACCTAACGTTACCGTGGAATTTCTTTTTATTTACATATCATTTTAAATTAATTAAACGTTCGTTTCAGAGTATTGTGTGTTAATTTTCAATTACATATTTAATACCGCTCCTTGTGTATATATTACTTTTGTTTTAATTACTTTTAAATATAACAATTTAATTTTTTTCTTATGTAAATATAAATACAAACTTTAAGGACAACGCTTATGTGTTTTATTTAGTAAGTAAGTTGTAGATTTATTAAAATTAACCAATACCACGCACGTCCTGGACCTTTGAAGGAACTTCACCAGCACCACTAATTATTTTATTATCAAATAATTTCATTATTATTAGCACGGCACATCCACATCCCGATATCCAGCACAAGCCGCCGTTTGTAATAATGTGAATATCAAGTTTGACCATCCTAAAAGTAATGTAAACTATTTTTGTCGTATGAACAACAATGTGCATTCGATCTTTGTGGAAAGAGATTAATAAAACCTAACCAATTAGAATTATTTATTCTCAGTATTTAATAAGTCGCCGTAATTATAAAATTATTGATTTTGTGTTATTATACATAGTATAAGGACTGAATAAATCATTAGATTTGGTGTTGATTAACTGCCGAGTAAAACTTTCAGTTATTGCTAGAGAAATAGGAATATCAGAAACGTTTTTAAAATTTTATACGAAATTTAAAATTACACAAAGATTTGGGAATAAGTAAAGTGCCTGGCATGATAGATTTCCGAGCCACTCATTCTCGAACAAAAATTGTGTACATGTCAAATTTGTGTTTTATCTGTTTTATCTCAAGATGAAGACTTCTTAAATAGAATTGTAAATGGGGACGAAACTTGGGTACACAACTGGGAGCCTCCTACGCAACAAGAGTTCCTGCAATGGGTTCATAAGGGCTATTTACCCCGCAGGAAGGCAAAAACGCAGTTTTCTGCAGGAAAAGTATTACTTTTAATTTAGTACATGCCAAAAGGGACTGCAATAACAGGAAATGTCTACAACAAAGACATAATTAAGAGCTAGAACACAGCTATTCGCAAAAAGAGACACCACAATTTTTCTCAGAAAACTTTGCCTCTACACGACAACTGCCGGCTGTATAAGGCACGAATTATTCAAGCAGTAATCAATCAGTGAATGCCGCTTTGAAGAATTACAACATCCACCCTGCAGTCCCGGCCTGCCCCCCTTTGACAATTATCTCTTTCCAAAACTCAAAGAAGACTGGAGAGGGCGTCGATTTTTATCGAATGACGACCGCGCCGTGGAAAACGCTGCATGGTCGTATTTTCGAAGCCATAGCGTTATTAAAGGAACGTTGAAATAAGTGTGTTATTGTTAATTGTTCTTACCTTGAAAATTTTTTGTTTGTTTTCTAACTCGTTTCTTGTATAACTAGGTAGATAGCATAAAAATTCCTCTCGTACTATTTGGCACTCTCACTATTCCTACGCCAATGCGTAAATCATGGGAGGTATATCTGTACTAATATTATACAACCGACAGCAGACAATAGGCCTGTCTAGTCAACGCAGCAGTATTGCAATTGACATAGTCAAACAGGTGTTACCGTAATCAATTGCTGGATGAGTAACAAGTAAAAAAGTCGTGGTCCAAGAGCTCGGTGCGTTCGACCTATCGGCACCGGAAGGTAAAAGAGAGAGATGACAGAATAGAGTGAAGAAGATTATTTAATTATACATAGTACTATTTTTCTATATCAACTCCAAGAATTCCTACGCAGTATCTTTATACCACAACTTTTGTCACTATTTTATTACAACTACATTGTACAAGCAACTACTTTAAGGAACCACAAGAATGGTGTATTTTTTATTATACTAACTATCTATATTTAACTATCGTTTGTAGTATCGTATATTGCAATTGTAGTTACCTATACTATATATTTTTCTCAGTTTATGGGACTGGACGTATTTTCCAGTATAAATACTTCGAGGGTTGTAATCTGTGACTAATATTATAAATGGAGTTGCAGTTACTTTATTTTGCTGTCACATTGTTCTGACTTCTTGAGCTACTTGAAAATATTTGCTGATTATTTGTTTTCACATTTTGGTTATTGGGGATTATTACTATCAATGGGATACGGAATTTTATTTACTTTGTCTATGAGTTAATATAAAGTTTGCAGTGAGTAATTTGCATCCGAACATTATATGATGAATTCTTGATCAATTTCAATTTAAAAATCAGGCATGTTAACATAAAATTGCAAAATTGTTGCCGTATTAGTGACAAAAGTTTCAATCTTGTATAGTCAGTCGTTATTTATAATCAAGGGATTTTTACGCTTTAGGGTTTTCCAAATAGTTTAAATGCCTTATTTGTTTTAAAATTTTCGGAAAATATTAACATTAACAGAACGTACTTTTTCTGAATATATTTGTAGCGTAATTATAATTGTCAGATTTATTATAATATGTAATGTACATGTATATATATATATATATATATATATATATATATATATATATATATATATATATATAACGTGTGTTCATTTGAAAAGTCAATCTAGGTTACTTTGAAATTTTGATAGAATAAGACGCATATATATTAGTATGTGTTTGTTGTTCCGTAAACGTAAATCCAAATGACATTTGATAATGTCAATCACATTTGTTATTTATTTGTATGTATGAAACTGTCAAAATATACGACTTTGTAGGTTAAGTAGTAAATTTTAATTTACGACATTCTTCAAAATGTTCTCAGTAAATCACATGCTACTAGATTGACTTTTCAAATGAACACCCGTTATATATATATGTTTAAGGAACCACCAAAAATTTTCACCACATATATGGTTAATAGTCATGTTCAGCTTTAAATAAAATAACTAATGCATGCGAATGAACTATACCGCCTGATTCTGAGCAAACGCAACGATCCGAACGTATGAATATTTCTCCCGCTTCGAATACAATTCCCCTGAACGCGTTTAGCCAATCACAAACCAGTCTGTTGCGCAACCATTTAACAACTAATGTCACAAATTAGTGTCACCAGTGTCACCCTATACGGAGTCTCTTAAGCGTTTGAATAGTGAAAATAAAAAAATAAGAAAAGAAAATAGACATTACTGGTTCTGTACAAAATTTAAAACCATTATTCCCAAATCGCAGAGTTCCTAATGATACGTTCATTTTAGTATGCGCTGCAATAGAACTAAATTCAAATTTGTCAGTTAGCGATATTTCCAACGATTTAGGCATATGCTGCTCCTCCGTTAACCGCATACTAAAATTAAATGGTTTTCGCAATTATAAATATTCCAAACATCATCAATTATTTTACGGTGATGAGTTTAAACGGATGAATTTCCGTTATTATATAATTAATTTCTCATTATGAACAATTTATTTTATTATCTGTAAGAGTAAATTTTTCTTAACATTACTAGAATTTAATTTAGTTTTTATTTATTTCTGAAGTTTATTTAGTTTACTATGAACAGTTTTTCTGACCTTTATTATTAAAATTTAATTTATTAAATCTCTTGATGCCTCATTTGCAATTTTCTTAACCGCTTATTAATAATTTCATTACGCTTTGTAGAATAACGTATTGCAATTTACTCATTACCATAACACAGGACTAAACAATTTATAGTCCTTTAATAGTAATTTGGTAATCAGATAATTTTTCTTACGCGGCTCCATAATATGTAAGTATGTATGATATATGACATTGATGTTGACACGCCTACAGCATTCAGGGGAATTGTATTGGAAGCGGGAGAAATATTCATACATTCGGATCGTTGCGTTTGCTCAGAATTAGGCGGTATATATATACCATACACATCCCTTTTCATTTGTTTTTTAAATGTACTAAGTTGTGTACTAACCGAAACTTGGGCATTAACATACATTTATAAATATAGTGATAAAGAAAAGACAATTTGAAACAGTAACAAAATGTAGAACATAAAAATAATAACTTGAAAGATGTAAAATGTTAAAATTCTGTTCTATTATAAATACCGTATCTAAACAAAAATATGTTTATTTATCACTTAAGTATTATTTGTTCATTTCACTTTGGATACGGTTATCATAAAACGGTCATAACGCCCGTGGGCGTAATAATAACCAGGCATTATGGCCCATAACGCCCGGTAATTTATTTACAGTTTTTAATGTGTGAGTGTATATGAGGCCCGAGAAGAAAGGATATACATTTTACAGAATTAATAATTTTAGTTTTTGACAAAGTCTAAAGAATGAAGGAACATTCTTTAATAAAATTAAGAGTATCTAAACATTGACAACTTGAAAACATAAAAGTTTCAACAATTGTCATTTAAAATAGGTAAAACTTAATAGTTGTTTATTTTCAACAATTTCTAAAGAAAGAATCAACTTTTTAACATTATTTAGCAAAATTAAAAATACAGTTTTCGAAATGTCTTGATAAAACTATGTGATCTGAAGCTTTGTTAACGTTCTTGGAGGGAAAACACTACTACTTTGACAAGCTAACGAGGATTTATCTGATGCTGTAACAGTATTTAATATGCGGGATACACTATTCTTAGAAGAAATGCTTTCTTCTATCGTTGATTCAAGGAGTCATATTAGATGCGTAACGACTGTCAACGACAGTTGACAGAAGTCTCGGAAATTTTGGTACTTGCTTAGACTGCATGTAAGTGTAAGCATACGTAATAAAATGTCGTCGACACATAAATCGAGAAAACGACCGTTGTCAGACGAAGTGAATAAGTTTATTATGGATTTCCTGGACTTAATATACGATGGCTCAAAAATTAAATGTTTAGTGTGCAATACATATCTAATGTGTTGGTCAAAAACACATTGTAAAGAACACGTAAGCAGTTCGAAGCACAATAATAACAAAATTAATCGACAACAGTTTATACATGAACAGAAATAACATTAGAAACACAACTGATGTTGAAAATATACAATCGAGTTTCTCCAGTTTGTCAATCCTTGGAAGACGATTAAAACATTAAGTGTTTTTTAAATCCTCTGTCGTGCACACAATCACTGATTTCATACATTTTCAATTTTATTTATAGGTACATATAACGCTGCTATAATATGTATTATTCCTATTTTTCGTGTGTTTATGCTGCTATAATCGTGTGTTTATGCTGCTATAATATGTACTATTCATATTTTTCGTGTGTTTATGCATATTACTTTAATAGCAGAAAACCAAATGTATATTTAATTATTTCTGATAGAATAAATGTCTCTGCTTCTATACTTATATCGATAACAAGCTCATGTTGCGTCCCTATTCTATCGCATATTCTAATATATTACGAATCACACTCCCATACCGGCGCTCATGGCGCGCACGGAAATTGGTCTGCTCTAGTTATAAATTATTATAAGTAATGGTCGAAAAGTATACACAAAAAAATGATTAAAATATGCATGCTTTTAAATATGTAATTAATCGGTCTTTTTCGCTAAACACTTACGATAAAAGACGAACACGTTTTCTTGATGTATAACACTAAGCATACTACTAAGCATGCAACTACTAAGCATAATTTAAAAACAATTTTTTTAGTTTATCGCTGTTATCATTATTATAATTTATTATTAATACATACATATACATAATTATAAATTATAATTTTTAAACTTTAGAAATGAAGTAATCACTACTAAATATTTCTCTTTCTATCAACTGTTGGAGATTGTCGGCGGTCACCTAAAATATGTTTATCAAGTCGAGCATACCCTCTACTGTGTAGGAGTTAATTTAAATTTGCTAATGAAATGTGTTTCCAAATCAAATTCAATTGAAAAGTTACTATTTAAAACTTCATTAATTATGTTTACTTTACAATCTCTTCTATTATTGACGAAAACTTATTAATATTAACTAACCCCTTTAATTTACAAATCTAGTCATTTATTTTATTTATAATAAAAACTGATTCATCTTATAGAAGTCGTTTACTTTCTGAATTTGTTATAGCGGCTGCAGCACAAACAAAATTGATTTAAATATATGCCAATTAATTTTGAATAATGAACCGCTAAAAGGGTTTAAAAGGGGAACTAAAATTGGAAATTACCTCTCTTATATATTTATTACAACATAATTTGATGAAATAAAATTTACAGCTTTTAGCCAAGCACCCTACCTGGTTATCACAGGCTCTGGGGGTAGTGGAATTGCTGGCAATTTTTCTCTATATACTGGAAAACTTAAGGAACATTTAATAAATGTTTTTTAATAGTTTAGTTAACTATTTAATCTATAAACTTTACAATGAAAAAGTATAAACTATGAAGTACAGAAGTGAATAATTTGGGATAAAATATTTTTAGATTTTGAGCTGCTTTTAGCATATTTGGTGTAACGTCAAGCATCATTTTAAAGTTCTTTTACATTAAAAAAATTACCATTATTTGGTTTGTTTTCAAGCTATTCAAAACAAAATTTGCAATATACCGTATTTTGACATCAGTGGTTTTATCAACTGGAAACTAAACTGTTTAGCACCAATTCGCTCTTCAATGGGCGTAATTTGAGATACATAATTTAAATCAACAAATTTCTTACCAATTTAAAGTAAGAATTTTGACAGTAGGAGGCTAAGTTTTAAAAAACTTTGAAATAAAGAGTAGTCAGGTTTTTGCAGAAGAATATTGCTTTAGGGTGGGGTGGATTATTTCTTTTCCTTGTGAATTTTAACTCTCCAAACTCCATACACGGAGTTTATTGATTTATATTGTTAGGGATTTTTCTTGGTTCTGTTTCTGTTATTTCTGTTTCTGTTGGTTATGTTTCTACAGTGTTATCCCGCTGGCTATTTGGTGAAGAGCATATCTTCAAAGGTTATACTTTAACCAAAGACGCTAAGCTTCACACTGTTTTTCTTTTTCAGGTTGTTCTACTAATGATGGCAACCAATTTGCCGCAACATGTATATAGAGTTATTGATTTATATTGTGGTTAGAGATTTTTCTTGTTTCTGTCTGTTTCAGAATCAAACCGCGGTCTCCACCAATTCGAAATTGCATTCATGAAAAATTGAGAAAATTTAAATTTATGCACTTAATTGCAATTTGTATATAATCCAATCTCTAACTATAAGCATTATCAAAGGACCTATATGTCGAATTGGAATATATAAAATGGATTATATACATTACAATTATGTACATTACTGTATATAAGTGATGCAAATGTGCACATATTAACAAGGTGGTCCATGAATGCGGGAGATTTTGAAAACGTTATTAGTTTGAAATTAATCATAGGTTGCTATGGATTTCAAATGATTTGACATTTTATACTATTCAGTAATCATCTTTTGTATTCAAATTGTATTACAAATGTAATGACTCTGTGGTCGCAGTACAGCAGAAATTTCGGATTAATTTCAATATTCCTCGTCAGGGGAGAGTTCCATCTGGTCATACCATAAAAGAGTGGGCATTTATCGAGTTAGAGCAGCTATATAGCGTAGTCCGAAACGTTCCAGTCGGAGATATAATCAGGCAACTGGCTTAGCTAGGACGACTTTTCTCCGAATTTTTCAAGCACTTAAGCTATCAGATTAGCATCGTCTCTTGCATTTCGCTGAAAGGATGTTACAACGAGAAATCGATGTTCATAATTTATGTATGTCTGATGAAACGCATTTCAATTTATTAGGCTATACCAATAAGCAAAACAGCCGTTATTGGTCTTTGGAAAATCCAAAAGAAGTTGACCAAAAACTATTAATCAGTTCGAAGGTAACGGTATGGTGTATGGAAATTATTGGTCCCTACTTTTTCAAGGATCAGAATGAAAATGCTGCTAGGGTCAGTTCTGCATGGTATGCTGACATGATAAACCAGTTTCAGATACAGCAATTGAACCTGGTTCCAAGAAACAACTAGAATACATGGATCCAGCAAGACGGTGCTACTGCACATACCGCAAGGGTATCAATGACTTCTATGCGACGACTGTTTCTAGACTGCGTTATTTCTAAATACGGAAACATTGAGTGTCCTTCAAGATCGCCAGATTTAACGGCGTGTGACTACTTTTGTTGCGCTATCTCAAATGCAAGGTTTTTATTTATAAACCACGAGATATACCGGAGCTGAAAAGAAAAATTGTTCAAGAAATTAGCAAAATTTCGTTTGATATGTTGCGGCGTGTTACGCAGTATTTCAACGTCCGATTTCAAGAAAGAGGAGATACTAGTAAGAAATGAAAATGGCCTATATTTGTCTTTTTACTGAATGTATCTCCTCTCCAGAGACGCAGATACGTATTTCACCTATCTTCAGGATCGTCGGTACGCCCCTGCTGGAGAATTAGATACATTCACAAATATATAACTTGTATTGTGTTCTTCACACCCCATTTTTAATAATATTTTATGTTATTAAAAATACTTTTGTATTATACAAATTGGTGTGGTTTTACCCTCATGTATGTTTAAAATTATTTTGTTACTGTGTTTTAGTTAAGTACTGTTGCTTTTAGAATAATAAAGATCTTCAAATCTCCCGCTACCATGTATATGTGAGTCTAAGAAGTTTTATCTTATAACCTTGTAATCTCATGGTGGGTCTCTCCTATAGAACCAGTTACATTTGCTAACACACCTTCCTAAATTATTTCTATTAATTAGTTTTTGCGAAATAACCAATGACGAAAAATCTTAAAACTAACTAACACAGAAAACACCTAACCTTTTTCAATATTATATATACACATAGGTAATAGAGTCAGTGTTAAACTACACTCACCAAACGATATACGTAAATTTTAATAATAAAAACTGTAACACGTGTAGATAAATTTAAATTTTAAATCGAAGAAGCAAACCTATCTATTTTGTGTATATATTAAGATGTGATAACTTCGTTGATGTTTTTTCCAATAGAAGTATTTGTATTCATACATAGATAAACGTACACAATAGAAATAACGTGTCGACGATTCAAAATCATTTCAGTTCCACGATATCATTCGTCATGAGTGAAGTGGAAGTAGTTGATTATGCGAATAAAGTACTAACTCCAGAAGATGTAGCAGTTATGATAGAAGAATTACGAAATTTAATGCTAGGTAATTATATGTTTTTTTTTTCTAAAATGTAAACTAAAGATTTTTTTTGTTAATTTCTGTTACAAAAAGTGTCCTTATCTTATAGTTTTTGATACGTTCTATTGTACTAAAATAATTTAATAATACTACTGAATTCTAAGAGGTGACAAAGGTAAAATAAATTTTAAACACATGTAATTGTTTAATTAACTAGCTTTATTAATTAATAGAGACCTTTTATTATACTGTAATAGCTTCTAATAACATGTACTTGTTGTCTATATTTGTATGCAAATGTATTTATTGTTAGGCGTTGAAAAAATTTATAATTTCTCTGTAATCGTGAATAGAATATAAATGAATTATTAATTTCTCTTTAAAAAATGATTGCGTTCGAAAAGTATATATCATAGGAATACGTTTATTTATATAATAATAATTAACTACTATGTAACAAACATTAATTCATAATCAATAATAATCATATTTTTGTTTAGTCAATCTGAAAATGACATGTAGGATATGGAGTTGATATTAATAACCAAAGATTATTGACGAGTGATAAATTTTCGATTAAATTAACAATACAATGTAAATATATGGTTTTCTTTTAACAATATCAAAACCAGGAATATATGAGATTTGTCTTCCACAACTGCGCAAAACGTTTAAAACTATATATATTTCTTCGGCACATCGTGTATAACTAACACATGTGCAATTTCATTTCTTACTACTTGTCAGAAGTGTTTTGATTAACACGGTAATACCATAAAATGATATCTGTCAGTTTCATAAATAAATGTCCTTATCCAATATCTGTAAATTCACAACCTTATATTTTCTAAATAGGCTTGCTAAATTTTAGTTTTATACCGAACGACTATAAATGATTGAACCAAATAATTACTTTGGAAAACCTGAGAAATTGGCTTGCCTTGGTCACTCGCTTTATATTTATATATTTAGGTTACTATATTATATAAATATAGATGACATATTGTTAAAATTACAAATAAATCAATACTCACTGATATCAGAAGTGAGATTTATAGAAAATGATAGTTGAAAGAAGTTTCACGAACCTATATTACAAATAATACAATTATACAAATGAAACAGACACGCAATACAGGCTGATTCATTTTCGGCCCTCACCATGGGGATCTCTCTTATTATTGGCGATAGCGTATAGGTTTAATTTGGCAAAGTTGTTAAATTTTGTGCTTGTTATAAATCCGTAAAGAAAATAGACCTGTGACAGATGACCTTCGTTATTAAAAAAAAAAACGCGAAAACCCCTTTCTTTTCTTTTATATGTAGCACCGACATTTGGCCTTGTAGAGAAAAAATAAAAACACATCCTAGAGGCCATTTCTAAACCTCTATCCAGTGGTGTACTCTAAATTTTTATACGACGTTTCGTTTCTTTCTGGCCATCATCAGGTATCTAATTTCTTATAGTTGCCATATTGGATTTAGACATCTTCAGAAAGAGTTTTTCTTTCTGATTTCCACAATGTACCACATGCTGACTAAAGTTTTTGACATTAGGTTTTATTTGAAAGAATAAATTATAAGATTAAATATGGTAGCCATGGAATTTCAATCTGTCAAACATTTCATTTAGTGTTCATTAATAATACAATAATGTCATACACTAACGAAGAGAAACGAGATTAGATAAGTATGTTTTATTCTTCGAAACGAAATTCAACAGTAGCGAGTACAAGATAACAAAAACATTAATAAAAATACATAGAAAAGTAAACAATAAACAATTACAGTAAATGTTCAATTATCTGGCCATCTTCGGTAATGCACAATTGGCAGGCCTTCTGGCATTTTGTACTGCCCTTTGTATAGTTCTTCTAGGAACTGCATCGAAGGCATTCTGAAGTATGTCTCGTAATTCTTCAATGTTTTGTGGCGCATCTACTTTATAAATATTATTTTTAACATATCCCCATAAAAAAAATCTAGCGGACTTAAATCAGGTGATCTGGCAGGCCATTCAACAACTCCCCTATTTCCAATCCAACGGTTTGCAAACCCTTGATTTAAGAAATTTCTAACAACAGTTGCATTGTGTGCTGGTGCGCCATCTTGTTGCCACCATAAATATTGTAATTGATTTAATGGGATATTGTCGTCAAGATAGTCAGATACATATTGCAGTGGAATTTGCTTTGAAATTGCTTTATTTAATTTTAATTCACACTACAGCTTATATCGCCGGCTATTCAGTCTAGTAGAATCCTTGAGCTTACGTCTCTGGGTCGATCCTCTCGGATACCGGTATATTAAAAATTAAAACACAAGGTGTCAGATAATTTATACGCACATTTTTTTCTTTACATTAATATATATTTCAAAAATAAAAAAGAAAAAAAAAATCCCTCTACAAAGTGTATAGGGTGCTAAAGCATCATTAAACATTAGCAATGAGGAAACACTCTTTGTGAACATTGACTCGCACATAGAGAAAAACCTCTTGTGAAACACGATCAAATATAAAACTAATAAATATTAGTGAAATCTGTCAAGTTTAACCTCTACTGTGACCCCTTCAAACAAATATCAAAAACAAATTAGTTTTCAAAACTCACGCTAGTTGAAAATTTATTCATGCAACAAATAACATGACAAGATCCATCCCCACTACAATCTCTCCAACCTTAAATTCAAAAAAAAATTTGTTCTCGAAGTATAATATTAAGAAAAACAACTTCCCTTAAAAAAAAACATGACAAGCTTTCGCTAATATCCATATACTACTTTCAAACACATTATTATTACAATAAATACAAAATTTATAGCACTGAAAATAATCCTAATATCTAATAAATAAATAAAATAATTTTTATCAACTTACATTAAGTTTTTGTGTGATTTTAAAATACACGAGAGGCATCTTTTTCCACAAGATTTCAAATAAATATGAAAAACTTCGCAAAAATTGAATTAAGATTACTTGCACCTTACATTAAATGCAAAACAAAATACAGACCGATTTTATATAACACAAAGAACAAAATTGATTATTTTATTCTTTAAACTAAACACTTTAACAGTCAAGATACCTCTAAATCAAAAATGAAAAATTCTTCATATCCGCCTGGCTATCCCTACCATCTATCAAATCAAAATATACAGACAATACATCTTATCAAATACAATATCCGAAAAAGCGGCAAATTCAATTTCTTTGGTCCACCTAAATATACGAGGGCTAATCACAATTTCATACATTAAATATCTTATTTATAAAATATTAGATATATCGATCCCCATCTGAAATAAATAAATATACAAGTGAAATAGCTAAATTTTTTATAAATTGTCCCTAGTACAGAGTTCACTAATAGTTCAATCTTTTTCCTTGCTTGTCCATGGAAAATCCATGACATAATTCCCCGAAATTATCCGAGAACAAAGTCAGAACATCACTGAGCTTTTTTCAAGGATAATCTTCAGCACAGCACTCGAGACAGTACCGCACCCTGTCTTGGTTCTCGGCACTCACTTGTTGTATTAGTGTTGAACAGGATCCACGTCATTCCGATGCTGTAGTGTGATAAACATTTTCAACTTCTCCATATACATTCTGTATATAATTTTGAATATATAAATGTCTTATTTGACTTAAAACATTTTATCATTTATGTCGTTTTACTTGACATAATTCATCTTAATGTCATATTGCTTGACATTTTATATAGTTAATGTCATTTTGCTTGACATTTTCGAATGGATTTCGTTACAAACATCACAGACGAAGGAACACGCCGAAGCAGCAGTCATCCCCGTCGAATCTTCGAGCACTCTCTCGATCACATGGACATGAATGTTTCCAACGAATTTTCATAAATAAAAGAAAAACATAGCATCAAAATCTCATATATCAAATCATCATCATAATAAACAAATTCATAACACCATTAATTTCCAAGCAATAATAATAATAATAATAATAATAATAATAATATCATGAGCTCAATTTCTTCCTATATTTATATAGTTTTAATTTTTTTTTCAACGCAATTCCCTTTATCAATAATTTTTTTATACGCAGATAAATTTTTATTAATTATGTCAACAATAAATTTTATTTTATAACTCATTCTGTATATATATCCATTTGCTTAATCCAATTTATTACCAGGTCAGTTAAATCAGCACATCGTAAACCATCCTATTCAAATATTTTTATTCATTAACCTTTTTTCACATGCCAATAATTCTTTTTCTATATATTCATAAATACCATAATTTTATTTCAACAATATATATATATATCTCTCTATTATCATAATAATTTTTTTATATATCGACGAAAATTCTATTTAAATATACCGACGAAAATTTTTTCTATAAATACATTTTCATTTTCAATATCATATTTCATATATTTATTTCATATATTACCGACGAAAATTTTTTCATATTCAATATCATATACTTTTTATCCCGACGAAATTCAGTAAACACTTTTTTATTTTTCTTCTACATCCTCTTCTTATACTAATAATCTAATCCTAATTATCTATTACGTTAAATCCATTTCAGTATCATTTATCAAATCCTATTTACTTTTCCAAATTTTTATTTATATATCCTTTTGTTACAACACATTCCAATTAGTTATTTCAAAAGCAAAAATCCTTATATCTCGCATATTCCTCTAAATAGTTTACAACAAAATTTATTATTAAGTTGGGCCTATTCAAAAATATCCGACAGTAAATCATTTGTAGTTTCATTTTTACTTTTACCTTACTATAAAATGTGGGTCTATTTAATTTAAATTTAGTACCCCTATACTTCCTAATTTTCAGAGTATCATATTCTAACTTTTTATTATTGACATGGGTCTGATTTATGTTATTTAAAAAACAGTTGATTTTAAAATTAGCATTACGGGAATTTTTGCGTTTACTTTCAAGATAATTATTCAAATTATATTCATAAATGATATTTCTAGAAATCAATTTCTTTTTAATTTTAGTTCGTCTATCGTTAATATTATTAACGACAACTGCTTGTTTAATTAATTTATTGCTCATTTTATCGTGAATACTGTCTTTCATCCTACATTCTAATTTAGCATTTGTTTTTATTATATTGAATTCTGTTTTCTCATTAGTTTCAAACTTAATTTTATTTAATATAATTTCTTCGCTTACCCTGATTTGATTATTTCTTCTTCCTATTTCTGTATCCATATCATTTCCTTCTTCCTGTGGCATAGATTCCTCCCCAAGCACGTCCTTTAAACTTTCTTTTGTAATTGTTGATTCGTTTTCTTCTTGTTGTATTATTATCGATTCCTTTTCTTCTTGTTCCATTATTATTGATTCCTGTTCTGTTATTGCTTGTTTTTCCTCGACGTGTATTATTTTAATTTTACTTATTGTGTTTTCTTTGTTTATTTGATTGTTACTGTTTCTTGATACCCTTTTTTTATTATCTCTTCTATTTTACTCTCCATATCCTCTTGTCGTTGTATCATTCCCATTTGTTGTTGTTCTATCCTATTCATCCTCATTTCCATCTCCTTATGATTTTGTTGCATCATATTCATCATAGCATGCATCATATCCATAATCTGTTGACTGTCTACCTCGTCGTCTCCCTCTTCATGTATGTAACCAGCGTTACCCATTCTTTGAATTAAATTTTCCATTACATTTTCCATATTTGAATTATATCATTTTATTTCCAAATTATTTGCTTATCTTCAAATCGCCGACACGTTGGGCTGCCAATTGTGCAGTGGAATTTGCTTTGAAATTGCTTTATTTAATTTTAATTCACACTACAGCTTATATCGCCGGCTATTCAGTCTAG
Source organism: Melolontha melolontha (assembly GCA_935421215.2). Classification (NCBI taxonomy): domain Eukaryota; kingdom Metazoa; phylum Arthropoda; class Insecta; order Coleoptera; family Scarabaeidae; genus Melolontha; species Melolontha melolontha. The sequence continues at coordinate 155,887,112 of OW285237.1, read as the reverse complement.
TAGAATCCTTGAGCTTACGTCTCTGGGTCGATCCTCTCGGATACCGGTATATTAAAAATTAAAACACAAGGTGTCAGATAATTTATACGCACATTTTTTTCTTTACATTAATATATATTTCAAAAATAAAAAAGAAAAAAAAAATCCCTCTACAAAGTGTATAGGGTGCTAAAGCATCATTAAACATTAGCAATGAGGAAACACTCTTTGTGAACATTGACTCGCACATAGAGAAAAACCTCTTGTGAAACACGATCAAATATAAAACTAATAAATATTAGTGAAATCTGTCAAGTTTAACCTCTACTGTGACCCCTTCAAACAAATATCAAGAACAAATTAGTTTTCAAAACTCACGCTAGTTGAAAATTTATTCATGCAACAAATAACATGACAAGATCCATCCCCACTACAATCTCTCCAACCTTAAATTCAAAAAAAAATTTGTTCTCGAAGTATAATATTAAGAAAAACAACTTCCCTTAAAAAAAAACATGACAAGCTTTCGCTAATATCCATATACTACTTTCAAACACATTATTATTACAATAAATACAAAATTTATAGCACTGAAAATAATCCTAATATCTAATAAATAAATAAAATAATTTTTATCAACTTACATTAAGTTTTTGTGTGATTTTAAAATACACGAGAGGCATCTTTTTCCACAAGATTTCCAATAAATATGAAAAACTTCGCAAAAATTGAATTAAGATTACTTGCACCTTACATTAAATGCAAAACAAAATACAGACCGATTTTATATAACACAAAGAACAAAATTGATTATTTTATTCTTTAAACTAAACACTTTAACAGTCAAGATACCTCTAAATCAAAAATGAAAAATTCTTCATATCCGCCTGGCTATCCCTACCATCTATCAAATCAAAATATACAGACAATACATCTTATCAAATACAATATCCGAAAAAGCGGCAAATTCAATTTCTTTGGTCCACCTAAATATACGAGGGCTAATCACAATTTCATACATTAAATATCTTATTTATAAAATATTAGATATATCGATCCCCATCTGAAATAAATAAATATACAAGTGAAATAGCTAAATTTTTTATAAATTGTCCCTAGTACAGAGTTCACTAATAGTTCAATCTTTTTCCTTGCTTGTCCATGGAAAATCCATGACAATATGTACGTAAAATGTTTAAATATCTTTCTTCATTTAAATGTTCTTCATACATAACGGGTCCTAAGAGACGATTTGCCAAAATACCCATCCAAACGTTTATTCCAAAACGATGTTGTGGTCTTCTAGCCCTGTTTTGTCGGGGATTTTGTACTGCCCAATAGTGCTCCGTATTTCTGTTGAACATTTCAGAATTTGTAAATTTTGTTTCATCTGACCAAATGATTTTGCTTAAAAAATTTTCGTCATTTTCTATCCTTCCCATTAACCAATTACAATATTCTAGCCTTCTCAAATTATCTCCAGGCAGTAAAGAGTGACTAACATGGATCCTGTATAGTTTAAACCTACTTTTATGTAAAGTTCTCCAAACTCTGGACTGGCACAAATTTAATTCTGACGCTACTTCGCGTGTATCTATAAAAATACAAGATTAACATGAAATTTGAAAACACCCTTTTAATTTACCATTTGTAAAATATCTTGTCGATTTTCATTTAAATTCCTGCTGTCTTACCATTACGCGGCTTAGTAAACGATCCATTCTCGACCAAATTTCTGTCGAGATCTAGAAAAATGGAACGATGAGGCTGTTGTCGTTCTGGATATAATAAATTGTAGATATCTTGTACTCGCTACTGTTAAATTTCGGTTCGAAGAATAAAAAATACTTATCATATTTCGTTTCTCTTCGTTAGCGTATGACATTTTTGTATTATTAATGAACAATAAATGAAATGTTTGACAGATTGAAATTCCATGGCTACCTTATTTAGTCTTATAATGTATTCCTTCAAATAAAACCTAATGTCAAAAACTTTAGTCAGCATGTGGTACATGGTTGAAATCAGAAAAAAAACTCTTTCTGAAGATGTCTAAATCCAATATGGCGTCTATAAGAAATTAGATAGTTGATGATGGCCAGAAAGAAACGAAACGTCGTATAAAAATTTAGAGTACAACACTGGATAGAGGTTTAGAAATGGCTACAAGGACGTGTTTTTATTTTTTCTCTACAAGGCCAAATGTCGGTGCTACAGGTAAAATAAGAAAATGGGGTTTTTTTTTTTAATAACGAAGGTCATTTGTCACAGGTCTATTTTCTTTACGGATTTATAACAAACACAAAATTTAACAACTTTGCCAAATTTAAACCTATACTCTACCTCCTATAATAAGCGAGATCCCCATATTAAGAGCCGAAAATTAATCAGTCTGTATACATATCTGTAACTGTACACATGGACAATACAGTGTATATGTACATGTGTACAGTTACAGATATGTATATTGCATGTCTGTTTCATTTGTAACAAATGCGTAATACGTGCTTAACGTATTGATATACTTAACCCTTTTTGTATAATACAATAATATACATTGAGAATTATCCAAAGAAAATGCTCAAAATATTGGTCATCTACATATAAACAACACTGAACTCGTGGCGATAATATGCACATTTACAATTGCCTGTTCAATTGCGTACTGCAGTCCTTACAAATTGTTTATGAGATTCGGGAATATGATGTTTTTTTTTTAAATAATAAAGGAGACCAATTAGGTCCATAAACCCACATTTATAAAAAAGGAAATAATTGCAGTAAATTGTTCTTAACATTGTTATTTGTAGACACACAAACTACATAATCGATTTTAATAAATTTTGTGTGTGTGTTCCTTATGTTGTGTGGAAGGTTATAATATTTTTTTCCAAATTTTATCGGCAAATATTAAATAATTAACTATTGTGAAATTACATGTATGTATTTGTATAAATAAAAACTAAATACTATCTTTGGTAAGCACATCACTTGAGAACGACTGGACCGATTTGTATGTATAATTTTTGTCAATGTTCGTAGTAGTCCAAATAAGGTTTTTAAGAAAAGAAAAATTGAAAAAGTTGGCCAGAAAATTAGAAAATTCGAGAAAAACTGAAAGTGCTTTTTTCTGTGAAATTTTTATATGAACTCAAGGAACTCATGAATCGAACGATGGATATGCGTAATTCTCTTTTAGGCTTGTTTGTTATTGTCCTGAAACAGTTTTCGCGAAGAAAAGATTCAGAATAATTACAAAGGAAAGTCAGAAAATTCGGACAAACTGCACAAATAATAATTTCATAACAAAAGGAACAACATATTTTGTTGATTCTTTTTTGTTTGTTATACTGCCGGGGTGGAAATAACTCAACTGAATGTTTTCAATTGAAAAGAAAATCTGGAAGATCTGAAGAAAAATCTGGAAAAACATTCCAGTCTAAATTAAAGTAAAATTACATTTATTTTTACTTTTCTGTTGTTTCACGAAGAATTCATCTCGCATGTAAAATTTCCCATTGGCGTATTTCTGAATAAACACTTCCTCAAATTGAATATCCATGGTCACAATCATTAATAGATACTATGATCACTTAGAAATACGTTTTTTTCTCATTTTTACATTGTTTACACATTTCCAATAGCTTTTCACAAAACGATCACAAACAAATTTATTGAAATTTTGGTCAGTACAACGTTTGTCGGGTCAGCTAGTAATTCATATTTATTTATTTATTTAGAACATGGCATCTAAGCACATCTATACATATCAAAAATAAAAAGTATAGGTACAACACAAATAAATTATTAGGCATGTATTCTTCCTCTGGAGAAAAGTTGCTTTTCGTTCTTTACATAGGTTTCTTGAATTGCAACTGCGTCAAGATTTTTTTGGATAGGTATCCTCTAAAAACATCCATATTTACTCATACGTACACGTTAAATGTTTATACAATGTGTCAAAAAAAAAGTGCTCAGAGTTATACCTCGTGTAGATAAAACAATTTCATCGAAAAAAAACCCAAAATGTGCTAGTCAAAAATGTTTATTTTTTATTGTAATTTACGTATAATTAGGTATGGTAAAAAAAGTAGTATAACTTACTACATAAGATTATGATTAATTAAGATTATGAATAAAACAACCAAAAATAGTTTTTAATCAATACTATATTAATTAATTATGTTTTCAAAATGGCCTCCTTCACATTCGAGGCACGCAATAGCCCTGAACGTTATTTGTCTCGTAGCACGTTGAATCATATCAGGGTTTTGTTTTAATCGCTCTGCACAATTCCTTATCCTATTTTCTAATTATTCTAGTGTGTTCACCGGGCTACTGTACACCTCTTGCTTCATTGTGCTCCACAAAAAATAATCCAGGGGAGTCATGTGTGGCGACCTTGGCGGTCACGCAACTGTGCCACCTCGTCCGACCTATCGGTGATAATTTTCATTAAGAAATAATCTTACTGCCCTAGCGAAATGTGCCGGAGCGCCGTCCAACTGCAGCCACATGTTTAGACGAATATTCAATGGCACGCCATCCAGCAACTCTGGTAGTTCATTTTGCAATAATTCCAAAAATCTTTCACCATTTAAAATTCGAGGAAGAAAAATAGGTCCAATTAATAAATTTCCTATCAATGCGGCCCAGACATTGACAGAAAACTGTTCCTGGAATGAGGCAGGCCTTGCTAAGTGTGGGTTTTCATCGGACCATGCGTGTAAATTTCGAAAATTTGTTATTCCATTTCGTGTAAATTTTGCTTCGTCCGTCCAAAGAATTTTGTTGAAAAATTCTGGATTTCTTCTCGTCTGTCTCAAAATCCATGTTGAAAAAATACAACGCTGTACATAGTCTCCTTCATTAATATTCTGTCCTCTTCGATAATGATATGCCCTAAGTCCATTCGCTTTTAAAATCACACCCACTGTAGATTTCGATACATTAAACATAAGCGCTAACCGTCTGAGGCTAATGGATGGATTGCGGAAAACCTCGTCCAAGATATCTTCTTCTGTATTCCCTAGCTGCAGTGCTGCAGCTCTGCCTTGTCCTCCCATATTTCTCCTTCCTAGTCCGTTCTCGCTGAACAATCGGTGAATTGTAATAAATGTCCGGTATGTTGGAACTGGCTGCCTATTCGGGAAGGCTGCTATGTACGCTCGACAAGCAACTCGAGCCACTCCACGGTGCATGCCATAATAATAATGCATATCAGCAATATGATTATTTTCAAACATTGAAAGACGCGCCATTTCAGTCCTTAATAACAATAGTCCAAAGCGAGAAACAAATCTAAAAGTGCAGTATACACGGCAATAGTTAACATAACAGAATGTAAAACGAAACAAGGTGCACCGAACATCACTTGGACAAACCTACATATCGACTGAAGGAAGGATGCGGTGTGGGGACACGAGAACAAGGCAGCGATCCTCAATCACGTGATATTCCTACAACACAATACAATACAATAAATCTGGTCATTATCCTTTCTAAATCTGTTATTTTTTTAATTGACACACTAGTTGAGAAAATATCTATTATTTTCGTAATGAAGTCTGAGCGTAGGGGAAAAACTTCAATTTCAATTACAAAAAAAACTAAACATTTTTGACTAGCACATTTTGGTTTTTTATTCGATGAAATTGTTTTATCTACACGAGGTATAACTCTGAGCACTTTTTTTGGACACATTGTATAGCATACACCAACCACTGGTCCAAGCGTTCTTGTCAATAGGCTCTTAGTAAGACCGTTGTCTCTGTTTATATCGTTGATTGCAACCATCGATAATGTGCTAATAGTCAAGAGATCTGGGTGATTCCGGATTATCTGCCTTTCGTGCTAGTTCATTTAGCCTTATTAAGGAAGCACATCTAATATTCTACTACGGACGCAAATTAGCTCTACACGTAAATAATTAACAGTTGTATGTGGAGTGTGTTGTGTGGCAGAATCCTGTTGGAAATAACCATTAGTTAGTATTTTCCAACTGAATATAAATGACATTAAAATAATGGTTTCGTATCTTTAGGCGTTAACTGTTTTTTGAAAGAATATTGGCCCAATAATTCGATCTTTTTATATTGTCACCAAAATACTAATTTTGGGTGAATGCAATGGCACTTCGAATAAATTGTGTGGATTAGTTGCTGGTTCAGATTTATAATTCCGCGAATTAACATAACCAGACAGGAAAAACCATGATTCCTTGGAATAGAAAGTTATACTTTACTGATCAATATTATTACGTAGATTATTATCATTATATCATTGATAAAACTTGATCCTTTGATTAACATTCAGTTGATGGACAATTGGTAAGTTATATAGATGTAATTGTAGCTGTTCTTTCAAGTTCTTACAAAAGGATTTATAGGAAAATTCTGAAATCCTGTATCATAGAAAGGTTAAAGGAACACATTAATTGTTAAGTGGAGCTTACTTATTAGGTGAACAGAAATGTACGACTATGTTCAACAATTTGTTTCCCATTTTCCAAAATATCGGGTGTAACAATATTACCTTTAACAACCTTTTAACAACAAGTCGTTTTAGTAATTTGGTTATTTGACTTATTTTGTTAATTTTTTGACAAATTCGAATGCAAAAATCAGGCACGTTAACATAAAATTGTAGAATTGTTGCTAAGTTAAGACAACAATTTCCAATCATTTATAGTCGCCGGTTGTAATAATATTTTCATGAATTAATTATGTAAATTTAAAACCTTTCGTAATCATAAATTCTGTCAAGTATGAATGTCAATTCTGCCAATTTAGTAGAATTTTATGTGCCAAATAAGATGGTAAAACCAGAAAAGTAAATGAATTGAGCTTTGCTAAATATTCCATTATTTCCTTTTCTCTCCAATATACCATTGTATACCGATAAGACCAGCTCGGAACGGGCCATATCCAGCAATAAGTGGCAACAGCGAATCCCCTCTACGCGCAGTAGTTAAATTGCCGCACATTGCAGTTATGAATTTAGTAAGACTTAAACCGCGCAAGGATATAGTCGTTTGCATATTTGTTCTGTATACGTAATTTTCCCATTTGCTTCAGACATAACAAGGTCCAATTTATTATTATTATTGTATTCTTAGCTGCTACGGAAAAGTAATTTTAAGTAATAAAAAAACAATAACGTTTTCTAAAAGATAAAAGTAAAAAATCAATAATTCTGCAAAATAAATTTAAATTTTAAGAAAGTCACTCAATATAGGATTCGAAAATACCGCCCTCTCTTCCCAAACAATAGCCGAGCCTATTGTAAAACGCTGTTCGTCAATTTGTTGGCATTTGCGGCAATTTCCAACTACACAGCCATATTTCCTAAACGCATTTACGATCCTTTCAATCGTCGAATGCGAAAGAATAGGCCGATTTACGTACTCTACAGCAAATAAATCAGCGGTTGTTCGACAGGAATTGCTGGCAAGATACCACGAAACTATTTGTAGCTTCTCTGCGGTTGTATACACTGACATGATAACTACCTTTACGTTTGCACAGCTAAATTCGAATGACGGGCAATCTGTTCCTCTCGATCATCGGACTTATGTATGCGCACGCGGAGTGGCATCGTACACACGTTGCCACATCGCATTACGTTCCATACGTATATTGTTGCGTATGGCCCGTAGCGGGCTGAACCTATCGTTATAATAAAACACTAATGGCTTTTGTGGTCTATGATTTCATGTATTTATTTCAATTCTTGTCTATTTACTCTTGATACATAGTTTCATAGTTTTGTAGTTTCGTATTCCTAACAATTCTAGGATTCTCCTATTACTGATAACCATTTTCTTCTGTAATGATCACTTCTCCGTTCTTCCCCGTTTTGTCTCCCATTTTCTCGGACCACAACTTTTTTCGCTGTTTTTTCTGCAAACCTGTATATATAACCTAGCTATATTGATTTTTTTGTGTTCGTCTTTATTCTTAATTATGGTTGCCCATACTGGTCCATAATCTCTCTCTATTTCCTTCTTCGTCAGACGCCGCTTTCTTTTATACTGATAGAAAAAGTTTCAAAGAATTTTTCTCTTTTTTGTTATGGTTTATGATTTACGTTAATTTACATTAATAGATCGTCATCTATAAGCGTTATTTTGAAGTAAGACTTCGATTCTAGCAACTTCTTTTTACACATTCTCTTCTATAACTTAACTGGACTACAGAATATCTGAAACTGTTTACTGTATCAAAAGTGTATACTTTCTTCGCCACCATCAGAAGGTTTCTGAGATATTCACATGTATTTTATTATCTTTTCATTAATAGCTAAACTACAATACAAAGGTATTTTTAATAATATAAAATATTATTAAAAATCTGGTGTGAAGAACACAAATACAGGTTCACTATTAATATTTTTGTGAACGTGTCCGAACATATCCCTCCCCAGAGACGTAGATACGTATTTCGCCTTACTACAGGCTCATCGGTACGCCCCTTCTGGAGAAAGGATATCTTCAGACACATTCACAAAAAAGAACCACATCGCCACATCACAGAAATTATCCAGACCGAGCGTAGACGTAAATTCAATTATTCTGATAAATAGCTAAACTATTTTATGTTTTTTCTTTTTGGAAAAATATAGTTTTCAGCTCCTGTATTGATTTAAATATCAAAACTATGTCAACAGGTTAGGTTACAAATATACTTTACCTTCTTACGATTATATGGATTTTATTCTCTGGTAAACTCTGTTCTAGTTTAGTCTGAAAAAGGTTTGTGATAGAGGATCCATTTGTTTCTATTCTTGATTAACGTTAAAATTCATGAACATCCCTGAAATATCACTATGCAGTTAATATATTTGAATGCTATTACCTGATATACCTAAGCTGCTCATAGCTGGTATTCTATTTTAAATTAAAAATCTAGCTTCTTTGCGAACTTTCAAAAATTATAAAGATTCTTACTTTCTTTATATTTCTAAAACGCGGTATGCATCCGTTTATCATTGAAGAATATTTTCTCATAATGTTTTGATAATGTTTGCAAAAATGGAGTGTTACTTTCTTTCGATTATTTCTTATTTCAAAATACTACTACAATATAATTTTAAATATAAAGCAGCTATTAGTACAATAGAAAAAGAAAAAATAGATATTTGATAACAATAAGTTAATGAAATTCTTTTGCCACTTTATGGCTTACAGACACGTCTTATTTACCCCATTAAGGTTTCTTATTCTATTAAATTTATTGGTAGTTGCTGTTGTGTTGATTTAACATATCCATACAACTAGCCAGAAAGCAATTCTTGTCTGAAAAAGAGCAGTATGGAGAACAACCATATACGCCTATAAGGATTGTGCCCAGATAGTACTAACATCATTTGCGTTTGACATAATTAAGGTTTGAAAAAAACGTTAAAATTACTATTTGCTTTCAGATGACGAGGATTTAAGCAAGATGAGAACTGATGATGCTTTTTTATTAAGATTCTTACATAGAACACGTTTCCATGTTTATTTGGCTTTTAACAGTGTACGTTTCAATTGTTCGTTTTATGTTTTTCGTATTTAGGATTTACTCAATACAGCAAAAATATTTTCTAGGTAAAGAAATACTACCTGTACATTGTAGAGGAGATGGACTGGATAGCCCTGGATATAATGGATAACATTAAGACACTTTTAAATATGAATATGAGAGTTATGTTACCAGCTGTTGACAAACAGGGAAAGAAAATATTTTATATGAAAACGGGTAATAAAAGAGTTTTTATAATTACATTATCAAAATTAAAGTAATAGAATACGGTGAATCTTTTTAAAGTTTGATTATACAAGGTGTGTATAAATTGTCGCAAAAGCTACACGTAGCGACATTCTTCGTTCGGTTCTGAATAAAAAATCTTAATGTTAAAATGTCGTATCATGCTTCGTAAATTCGTAAATGTCAAAATTTGACAGAAATGATTTTGATTGAACTCACTTTGAAATACAAACTTATTGTTCTACAACGTTGCCAAATGTGTTTTTCGTGGAAGTACGTTAATGAATAAATGTTTAAAACAAGCTTTTAAATCAAAAAGAAAACGTTTACGAAATAATATTAGTAAAAATTTTTTGTTTAAACTAAATTGCATCTATCTCTATTAACAGATATCGAAGAGCAAAGATTAGTTACGCACTAAAAGTCTGAACTTCAAGAACCTCGTGAAAACAAACGAAGCATGATACGACATTTTAACATTAAGATTTTTTATTCAGAACCAAACGAAGAACGTCGCTGCGTGTAGCTTTTGCGACAATTTATACACACGTTATATATTAGATATTAGTGTCACTGTCCATATTGAAAGGTTGTTCAAGATCTATGATTAGATTGTCATAAATAGTGAAAAGGATGAAACGTTTTTATTGTTATTTTTTTCGATTTTTAATATTTTGATATTATTAAAAATGTTTTTGTTGTATACAAAAAATGGTGATGTTCTACCAACTCAAGAATGTTTCAAATTGTTTTTGTTATATACGCTGTCGAAGCTGCTCGACTCATAGTTGACATACGTTAATACAGTTTCCGTTGTATACGACTGTGGCCGGCCGATGGAAACCACTTGCTTTCTTTACACCTGTCATGTGGACGGTAATAATTGGTTTGCCGTTCATAATATTGACATTAGTCAATGAGCGGCACTGAGTCTTTTGCATGCCGTCTTTTATATATATATCTATCTAATAGGTAGGGTTTGATGCCAATAAGTCCCGGCATCTGAGCACAGTGCTCTTTACTACTGCAAATAGGTCTCCCAGTTCCACCTGTTAGTCTTGTGTTTCGATAGCCCTGACTATCCTCCTCAGAGAAAATTTTAGTACCCTCGTAGGATCCAATAGATCTCTTCCGAAATGTTTCTGTCTGGGACCATTCAGTTCCTCACACGTGCATATTATATGAAGGCTAGTTTCCGCCTCTTTTTCACTTCTGTTAAGCCAGGGCTCGTTAACCAAGCCAATTCTGTATAGATGCTTTCTTAAAGGACAATGTCCGGTTATTAAACTGGTAATAGTTTCGATTTCTTTTTTATTACTACGAATTAGACCGGCTGAAGGCCTAGCGTTCAGCTCCTCTAGTAGTCTTTTAATATGAAGATGACGTTTCTTTCCATTAGCCTCCCTTTGGTTTTTGTTTCTGGAGTCTTATCAATCTCTATTACCAAGGGAATCTCAGTAGACCCCTTAGGTTCTGGATTCTCTTCGGGCCCCATCTTTTTTGAGTCTATTTTGTTTTATATCTCCGTTCATTCTGTTCCCCCGAATACGGAAGAAGTATGAAGTTAATCCCACAGATACACTACTACGGGCACATGACGTAAATACAAGTGAGTGCCGCCATGTGTCCCCAGAGTAACGTTCGAGATCACATATATGATGATAGCTTTCGCTAATTAGGTTCTCCAAGAGAGACCTGACCGTTCCATTATCCGCCACCTAGACGAACGCGCCTGTTCGGTAGTTCAACCCCCGCGGAAGAGGTCCGCGAACCAGGATGCCGTCTTTTGTAACTTGATTGTATGTAGTAAGGAAGTTGTGGTGAATTTTGTCTAATCCAGCATCATGTGCAGGCGAGTATATAGCAAGACGAAAAACGTGTCTGCATGTTTGGATAGCAATTTTCACAAAAATATGAACTTGCATTGTGTTCTCCATACCCGAATTTCAGTAATATTTTGATATTTTTAAATGTTTTTGCTTTAGCAGATTTGTGTTTGGTCATATTTGGAATCATTAATTTCAGCTTATGTGATTTGGGTTTAGTGTAAGTTCTATGGGAATTAACATTCATATTGTTCACTTTTTTTAAGATCATTTGATAATTTAGGAAACATTACATAATGACAGCTGCGAATACTAATTTAGGTATTTTTATACCTAAAAGTTAACAATTTTTAATATATAATCTAATCTTCTGATTTCACTGCAGATACTATAGATCCATCAAAGATTGGAATCGACGAATTAAATAAAATAGAATCCATTTGGCTCGAATCAGTTTTGGATGATCCAAAAGTACAAGCAAAAGGTATATGTTTACTCATAGACGTTTCTGGGTTCTCATGGAAATTATTTAATTGGATTACTCCCACGAACATTAAAAAGGGCGTAAGAAAGTTGGATAGTATTACTGTCAAAGATGCTACAATTTACGTTGTTCGAAGTTCGATCTTTATAAAAACCGTTGTTAATATAGTCTGGCCCTTATTGCCTAACAGAATTAAGGAAAGGGTACAATAAATACTCTGCAATTAACCAAATTTGTGATTAATATGTTTTCTGTTTAAGATCAAGTTCCATTATAACGATCTTGAAGCACTTTATGAAGACATAAGTCCAGAAAATTTGCCAAAGGAATACGGTGGCTTTCTCGATGTCGATTTTAAGACCCTGAATGCTGAGTTGTTATCAAGAGATGAAGAAATACGGAAGAAACTTGAACATTACAAAATAATTGCGTCGCGATAATTATTCTTTATGTTAAAATTTATTATTAGTGCAATATTTTAGACATTTTTAGAATATACCTAAGAATTCAATTAATTATAAATTTTATATATACAAGGTGTGTATAAATTGGCGCACTAACTATAGTGACGACGTTCTTGGTCAAATTTGGAGTTAAAGAGCTTAATACTAAAACGGTGCATCAGTTCCTGTGTTTTCAGAAAGAATTTGAAACATTTGGCAACATTTGCGAACCTTACGTTTTAAATAGTACATATGATTGATTTATTTTTGTACATCTCTTGAACAGATATCAATATATTACCTACATAATTGTTCGAATTGAAATCCATGAGTTTGTATCTATGGTATTGTTTGTACTATTCGCTCAAGCCTTTTTGATGTGATTTCTAATACTGCGGCGTCAATTCAAGATCTAAATTTGTCAGCGTTTTGAGGAGCCGTAGAATAAACTTTTGCTTTAATGAAACCTCAAACAAAAAAAATCTAATGGATTGAGATCGGGTGATCTCACAGGCCATAATATGGGACCGCCACGATCCATCTGTTTGGGAAGTGTTCATCTAACCAATATTTTACATTCCGAGCAAAGTGCGCAAGGGCTTCATCATATATAATCATCAACAACTTGTTCTAAAACATTTAAATATTCACCGGCATCTAGATTTGGTAAGTAACTTGGTTCAACCACCCTGTGGTTTATTATACGCAGCCAAGCGTTAACGGAAAACCTTTGGTGACCGTATTCGCCAAATTCATCTGGATTTTTATCTGTCCAATGATGGAAATTAATTATTATGGTATTAAGCACCCATCTCTGGCAAACATGCACTCATTAGTTCAAAGAGTACGTCTTAGAGAGCCACCTTCTTCCTGAATCCTTCCTGAAAATAGGTGATCATTTCCGTAGAGGTGCTGAACTTTAGAAATATGGTATGGCTAAAGTAAGTTTTCGAGTAGAACCAAATGAACTTATTAATGGGGATATTTAATGTAGAAGCTAATTGACGGGTACTCGCAGAGGAGTTTTCCTGTATTGGGGCTAGAATTTGCTCTTTTAGTTGAATGGTAAGCCTTTGCCTTGACCGACCAACGTTCGCATTTCTTGGAATCAATGAACCTGTTTACGAGGACGTTGGTTCAGCCTTCCAAATACATTTTTACTTGAATGCCTCCGGTTTGGAACTCGATATTTACGTTCTGCAATGATAACATTTCCAAGACAGGAATCGTATATTATCATAATGAGCAAACATAACGACAAGTAAACACAGAAACACGAAAACTATACAAATAAACACGAAAAACTAGAGATTACAAAAAAAGTCGAATAAAATAAGTGTCAAAATTTGACAGAAGTAATACATTTTACTGGAACAACATTTGGCTACCTGCTGGTGACTACTTATAGTTTTACAACGTTGTCAGATGTGTTTTTCGTCAAAATAAGTTAATAAACAAATATTACAAACCAATTTTAAAATAAAAAGAAAACAAACGAAAAAATAATAATTCTTCTTTATTTTAAATTGTATATCTTTCTGCAAATAACGATTAATAGCGCTTATATAAATACTGTAAGTCCGAACTTTAGGTACCTCGTGCAGAGGTATGTAACATGGCACAACATTTTGGTTTTAGGATTTCTGACCCAGAATTTAACGAAAAACATCGCCAAGTGTAGTTAGTACGCTAATTTATACACACCTTAAAATACCTTAAAATATATGTGCTAAAATAATAAATAGTACAATTTCTCTAACAAGTTAGTTAATATATGGCAACGAACCTCTTATTACATTTAAAAATAAATAGGAACGATGTTTAATGAAGTTTTTTTAGCAAATACACTATAGGAATTTAATTAATAGCACTAACTTTAGCAGTTATTAGTACGTGCTAGTCATATAGATATAATAATTTGTAAACATTATACGACATAATTTGAAATTTACAAATTATACGATTATTATTATATAAAATATATTTTTTATCTGATGTTATTATTTACTTAAATCAATTTTAAGACGTATGAAGCATTCTTCGGACCAATTTCGGTATTTTACTATATTTGTAGAGACCTTTACCCATGATTAATATTTGACCAAGGATTGCAAAATTGTTGATAGTAAATAATCGGTTAACGTTTGTCTAAATTGTCAAATTATTCATTGATTTAATTAAATGTTGAGAATAAAACACTTAGCTATATTTCAATAATTTTATTAACCCTCAAGTACTATCGTGGGGTGTTTCGGCACCCCAGTGCTAACTTTTTTCTAAATTTCTTCGAAGCTATTTTGGTTACCTTTCTAGGGTTTCAGGTATTCTCCTATACGAATGAGATGTGTAATATTCTATAATCTATTATTTACAATGTTTTACCGTTATAACAAAAAATAGCCTTTGGGGTGTCTCAACACCACACGATAGCAGTTACGTTCGACTTTTTCAAAAATAGCGCAACTTTTTCTAACCCATTGTTTAGAATTTTATAGTGATAATATCCATTTCCTCTTTTGAGCGAATCACAGCTCTTTGTTTAAGACTTGTCGTGCATGTGTAGGGGATTCACTCGTTTACTTCGGGAATTTTTTATAATGTCGTACATGTGTTGGGGATTTACCCATATACATTCGACCTGGGGGATTTTTTATATGTAGCATTGAATAAAGTTGTATTTCCCCTGTTTGTGTACAATATATATAAGACTCAAATAAATTTCTTATTCAGTTCGTAAAAAACCATAGTGTTTGTCAATATTGGTCGTTGTTTCTCTTCCATAAAACGTATATTGAATAGTAACAACAACATGACAAAGTTTCTGACTAACGAACAGTTAGTAAATCTTGCTGCAAACTTTTACGATGATATCAGTGAAAGTGAATGCCCTGGTGAACATGATAATGATTTGAGTGATGCAGCAAGCGAACATAGTGATCACGACACATCTTCAGAGGTTGAAGTCGAATCTGAAGACGAAACTGAAGATTTGGATGATGTCAGTGCAAGTGCGAGTGCAAGTTACTTTTACGGACGAAATCGGTATAAGTGGTCCAAAAATCCTCCTGCTGCTTCGCGTATCAGGTCCTCTAATATAGTCAGTCATCGACCAGGAGCAAAGGGTCCGGCAGTAAATACTCCTCCTAGAACACCTTCTGAAGCATGGTCTGTTTTTATTACGGCAGAAATCCTAAATGAAATATTAGAACATACAAATGCAAAAAATTACGGAAACGAGTTTTTCTTATGGACCGACGGCTAGTTATGTGGGACACACAGACCTGATTGAATTAAAAGCATTGCTGGGGCTTCTAATTCTGGCTGGAGTGTTCAAGTCTAATCACGAAGACACTAGAAGTCTTTTTGCATCGGATGGTATGGGAAGAGATATTTTTAGAGGTGTTATGTCTGAGCAACGGTTTTTGTTTCTTTTGTTAACGCTGAGATTTGACGATCAACTAACTAGGAGGAACAGAATTGACAATGGTGATAAACTTGCAGCAATTTCAAAAATTTATGAAATTTTCAATACAAACTGCACGAACAATTTCAGTTGCGGCGAATATGCAGTTGTAGATGAAATGCTTGTTGGATTTCGAGGCCGTTGCTCTTTTCGCCAATATATCAAAAGTAAACCAAAAAAATATGGCATCAAGATTATGTGCCTATGTGATTCACAAACGCATTATCTGATAAATTCATTTGTTTATAGCGGAAAGACAACTGAACCCAATCCAAACAAACTTTCGGTTCCAACACGTAGTGTACTGAAATTAGTTTCTCCAATTATGAACACAAATCGAAATGTTACAGGAGATAATTGGTTTTCTTCTATAGAACTATTGAGTGAATTGAAAAAGGTTGGTTTGACATATGTCGGGACACTTCGCAAGAATAAGCGCGAAATTCCACCTGTGCATTTTTACAAACTAAACAGATACCAATAAACTCCTGTAAATTTGGATTTACACACGATAATACGTTGGTTTCCTTTGTACCAAAAGAAAACAACTGTGTTCTGTTGGTTTCGTCTATGCATCACAACGAAAATGTTGAAGCAAATGAGAAACCAGAAATTATAAATTTCTACAATGGTACCAAAGGAGTCGTCGATGCTTTTGACCAGAAGTGTTTGACGTACTCCTGCCAAAGGCGGACCAGGCGATGGCCAATGGCTATATTCGGAGCAATGTTAGACATTTCACGTGTCAACAGTTATACAATTTTCTTAGCCACTTCAGACGGTACAGTCAATATGACACGAAGAGAATTTTATATCCGTTTAGGAAGAGAACTCGTCAATGATCACGTAAAACGGAGATATGAAATAAAAGGATTGTCATCTGGGCTAAAATCAATCATCAAAAATTTACTAGGTTTAGTTACACCACAACAGTCACAAGAAGCAGGACCTGTAAGAACCTACAAAAGGTGTCACATCCGTGGACGAAGCAGAGACAAGAAAATAAAAACCACGTGTCATAAATGTCGTCAGCATGTCTGCAAGGACCATTCTGAGATACTCATAGAATGCAGAGAATGTTTAGAAAGGTAAATTGTAAGAATTTTGTATAAATCTGAGTGCATGAAAAAACGGCATGATTTTTGTCATAAAAAATATACGTCTCACAACGTCATTGTCAGAATTTTTATATGAAATATTAATGCCACTTTTCTTTTACAGAGAATAAGATCATGGCTTCCAACAGTAGAAAAAGTGAAGACATCTTAAAAATACACTGCAGATACTTTTGTGAAAAAAAATTGTACGAGGGAACATTTTTTATATTTTTTATAAATGTAAATTTTCTATTTTGTTGTGAATAAAGTTTTGTTTTTCCTTGAACAAATCACAAGCTAAGAGACTAGTTTATTGCACAGATAGTTCAAAAGTAGAAAAAAAAGGATAATTAACGAAATAATTAATTTTAAAGAGTGGGTGTCAAAACACCCCACGATAGCAGTTGTGTTACCTGAAAACACGATAGTACTTAAGGGTTAAAGTAATTCTAACATGAAAAAATTTGTGAAATATAGTTGTGTTTTATTCTTAATATTTAGTTAAGTCAATTACCAAAATGTTTCACCAACAAGTGTCTGCGACATCGATTAATGATATTCACATTCTTCATAGCTTAGTGGTTTTTAAAAATCTAAAGGCGATTACAGATTCAGAATACATTAAATTTAGTTGCTTTTTGAGAAGAAGAACAATTTAGTTCTAGCCTCCCACGTAAATGGAAATGTAGACCAAAATACTCTTCGAGAAAGAAGAAAGTAATTATGAATGCTGTCTATTTTGGAACAGGTATACATGCATCTAAAGTAATATGCAAGGAAACAAGATATACCGGGTTCTTTTTTTATCATTACACATACATCGCCCTATGTGTAAAGCTGAAAAAGGAAAAGTTAATGCATTGGTGGGCATTGTAGGCAACCAGTTATATTTATACACCAGTGACGTATTTTTCTAAATGTCAAATATTTCTGATTATTCATTCATACTTAAATCTTAAATTAAATACATTTTATTAAAAAAAAATAGATAATTTATTTAAAACAGCTAATTATCCTAACCTTGTGCGAAGACAATTTTAAATATTTTTAACAAATTCAAAGAAGATAGATAGTATATCTTTTAGGATGAAAGATATCTAAGATAGTAAAATTACTGTATCAAAAAAGGTAGATATGAAAGCGGTATAACAAAAAATTACAAATAGATTATACCTTTCTATGAGATTGTAGAACGTTCTCACATTATTTCTAATGAATCACTAAACGTAACGCAAGTATTGGGGGTATTTCAGTAACTCGATAAAAACAAGTAACACTTCGTAGTATTTTACGAATAAGTTGTTTTATAAAATGGAGAAATTTATCTTAAAAAGCTGCAATGGGAAATTCTTGTAGGTAATAAATATGTTACTATTTCTTTAATAATGACAATAATTTTTTGACTGTACAACTATCAGCATCACTACCGGAATTAAAGACTGAAGAAGGGAAGACATTATGCTACAAACTATTGGAATCTGTTAAAACAAGGCTATTTTCATATGAAGGTCGATCAATTACTAGAGTAGCAACTGTTTTATACGCTGGATTTAAAAGATAAGGTTTTCTTAGTACTGAAAATGCTACTGAGGCTATTTCTTTTCTAGAAACAAGAAATATTATGAAGAAAATGGATCCTTAAAAAAACGAACAAATGTCTGTAATCGAAACAGACATTAGTCCACACTTCATTATCACCTTAATTATTTGGATTTTTGCAAGAAAGAATAAAAGTGAAAGCAAAAACAAATACAGCTGATGTAACAATAACTAAATGGCAACACCTCGAAATTCCAAATTCAAATCAGGGCGTAGATCCTCTCTTATTTTGGAAGGAAAGTTTAAAAAAAAGTGCATTTTTATTTGGATTTTCTTTTAGGTCACAAAAATGGAGCTGAAATGCTTAAAACAATGTGTTAGGAAATATTTCTGTATTCCAGCGCGTTCAGCAGGAAGTAAAAGAGTGTTTAGTAAAGCTCGTTTGGTAATAGAACAAAGGCGTGCAAGACTAAAACCGAAAAATATTAATATGATAATGTGCCTACATAAAAATTTAAAAAAATATATAAATAACCTAGGTATTTATTTATTAAAATTACACCCAACCTTTTCCTGTTAGGTAAATAAATAATCAGATTGCAACAAATTAAACATTATATCACAAAAATCAGTTCGTTTTACTTTATCTTCCTCGAAAAGCTTTTGCGGTTTGATATCTTGTATGGCTTATACTTGAATTCTTTCAGAGTTTTGAACACCGAACTGTAGGTCCAAAATGGCCTGGCTACATCTAAAAGCGATCCTACATAACACAGCATATTCAGCTTTATGTGTTCTTTGACTTTATTTTTCTGTAAACCAGTAAAGTTTTTCTCTTTGCCTTAACATTTCAGTAAAATCAGAATAAACTCTTGCATATAGTTGGCATTTCCAGACTTAAACGAAACTTTATTCTTAAAATATATAAAATAGAAGCATGCTAATTGAGTACTAATACTAAACCAATGAAAATTTGAACACACACAGGGTATTTATCCAATTTATCGAAATATCCGAAACTTACAAAAGCATGGAAATTTTGCCTTAATTATTGTTGTAATTTTGTATGTAACTTGAATCGAAGAACCACAAATGTTATTTTTTTTTGTACAATAACTTGTATAGTTTGGTTTGTATTTGATTTTTTTTATTAATTAAAACAGGATGAGCATTTTTTAAATATTTTAGTGTAGACTATATATACAAGTGTCCCGTATCGTTATGTTCAAATTTTAGGAGTGTAAAGTAGACTTCATTTCAAGTAACAAAAACCCAAAACTTGTATATCCATTTTTATTTGTTTCAAAGTTACAGTTCTATGAATGTGATTGTCAAATCATGAAAAAAATGTAATCCTAAAGTCAATACAAACTGATTTTATTTAAAAAAAAAGTTATACGATTCAATAACAGGCTTGTGATTCTTAACGTCGCATAATAAAATATAATCCTAAAATAAATAAACACGTGTCGTAGTGCATATAGTAATTTCTTGGAGATCTACAAAAAAAAAGTATTGGAAATTGATTTATGATAAAGAAGGTGCTAAACCATGAATATCATACAATAAACAAATATTCAGATGACTGTTAACGTTGCATTTTTTAATAAAGTATTACATTACGTTTCAGTTCATACAACAGCTTATTAGTGAGTGGACACGTTTTCCTTATTCAAAATGCCTTACCGATTTTCTTCTCAGGAATATGCGGACATGCATTTTGTGTACGGCTACTGTAACGGCAGCGCACGTCAAGCAGTTACTGAATACCGACATCGGTTTCCCGATAGGCGCATTTCCCATTACAGAACGTTTCTGGTAGTAGACAGACAATTTCGGGAATGCGGACTGCGTCATTATCTTTTCGACCGAGGAATAAATTTGCCAGCAGACTTAGAGGAAGCAGTAGCTGTTGTTACAAGGGATCCAACTCTCAGTGTATGTTGAATCGCTAGACAACTAGAAGTGACGCGAACGACAGTTTGGCGAATTTTAAAACGTGAGGGTTTATATCCATATCACTATCGCAGGCGACACGGTTTGCTTGAGGCAGACCACTATGCTCGTTTAGTTTATTTTACCTGGATATTAAGACAGTCACGCCTTCATTTTAATTTCTGCAGAACAGTCCTCTGGACAGATGAATCTACGTTCACGAGAAGTGGTGTTACAAATCTGAGAAACCTGCATAGGTGGTCATCAGAAAATCCCAAAGCTATACGCCCATCTAAATTTCAACATGAATTTTCTATTAAAGTTTGGGCGGCCCTAATCGATGACTTGTTGATTGGTCCTGTCGTTCTAGGTTAAATGCTGACAATTACCTTCAATTTCTTATTGACGAACTGCCAGGTCTTTTAGAGGATGTGCCACTAGACATGTGGTTTCACATGGATGGGGCACCACCACATTTCGGAATTGCTGTTCGAAATTAGGTTAATGTCAATTATCCAAGATGGATTGGTCGAGGTGATCCTGTTGCATGGCCACCCAGATCACCCGATCTTAATCCCTTTGACTTTTATTTATGGAGGTACATGAAAAATTTAGTCCACGCGCAAGTTTCGAACACAAGAGAAGAGTTGTTGGATGGTATTCACCTGGCTGCCGAGCAAATACGACAAAACAAGTATGAAATTAGGATAAGTACTTCTTCTGTTGGCTTACGGGCACAAGCCCGGATTCAACAAGGAGGTGGGCATTTCGATAATATTATTAATTGAACTTTCTTAAATAAAATCAGTTTTTATTGACTTTAGGACTACATTTTTTTCATGAATCACATTCATAGATCTGTAACTTTGAAACAAATAAAAATGGATATAGAAATTTTGCGTTTTTGTTACTTGAAATGAAGTCTACTTTACACTCCTAAAATTTGAACATAACGATACGGGACAGCTTATATATATTTCTATAATGAAAGCGGAATCCGAACACTGTCTTTCAGATAACACCCTTGTCTCCATGAACACATGTATAGGTCACACAATGTGTTTTGTTGTATGACCTCTCTTCGGTATCGTCCGATATACAAACAACAATAATTTAATTCTACATACTAGGTATATACATATATAATTATGATAAATCTGACAATTATAATTATGTTACAAATATATTCAGAAAAGGTACGTTGTGTTAATGTTAATATTTTCTGAAAATTTGAAAACGAATAAGACAAGACATTTATCCTATTTGGAAAACCCTAAAGGGTAAAATGCCCTGATTATAAATAACGAGTGACTAAAAATAATTGAAACGTTCCTCATTAAAACGGCAACAAATCTGATTTTTAAATTCAAATTTACTAAAAATTTAACAGAAAAGTCAAACAAGTAACTCCCACCACATGTCATCAATATTTATACAGAATATTCTAACCTAAAAAAATAAATACACACTCGGTATTAAAAGAATAGTATTTTTGGACAAGTTTATGCCAAATTAGGCATTTTAAGATTGTCATTAAGAAAATATCCTGTAGGATTCCTTATCTGTATTACTACAGAATCTATAAGGGTGGAAACGACCTGTATGTGTTCACTTAAGTCCATTTTGAGAAATTACTTAGAAATATACAAAAATGTATAGTAATAGTAGGAAATAAAAGGACAGAATGCTCGTACAAACGATAAGTACAGAAAATGCAACCAATTCTCGAAGACAATTGATGAAATAATGTTACGATACAAATTACGCACTGTAGCAGAATAAACTAATCAACAAGTTGGACGTTGCACTCTGTTAATAAATAGAAACTTTCTATTAACTCGTAGACAAAATAAATAACATTTCATACCCCATTGATAGTAGTAATCTCCAGAAACCAAAATATGAAAACAAATAAATAATAATTATTTTCAAGTAGTTCAGGAAGTCAAAACAACATGACAGAAAAATAAAGTAATTGTAACACCATTTATAATATTAGTCACAGATTATAACCCCAGAAATATTTATACTGAACACAACGTCCATACACAGAGAACAATATATAGTATAGGTTAGTACAATTGTAATATGCGATACTACAAACGAAATTCAGCTTTGTATGTTCTGTTAACACGTGATTGGTTTCTTTTGTGGGAATTAAGAAATCAACCATCTTCTTTGAATTTGTTGAAAATATTTAAAATTGTCTTGCAAATTGTTTGTCCAGTTTAATCAACCAATTTTCAAAAATTTGAGTGGTCATCCTTTTACATTGTTCTCGTAATATACAGGAAGCCATTTTACTCCTTTAAAACATCGCGGCTTGACACTTCCGTCAATTATTGGAGGTTTTAGTTTTTAAGTGCCTCTCATATTCGTGCCAAAAGACATGTGACCCTCTCTTTACTACGTTTTCCACCATAACATTTATCGTCTTTAATAGATAAAGTTTCTTAGGTTGACATTAGAAGAATAACCTGGTCTCGTCAGCGTTGAAAATACCAATTTCGCTATACTGCCCCAAAGTCCCCGGCAATACATTTCGAATCCAATCACTAACCTGATGATCATCCACTGCGGCACTTTCACCACGGGTATTCTTATGCGATATGTCGTGTCTAAATTTAAAAAATAAAATATAAATTGCATATGTATATGTCCAATAGAATCACGTAAATTTTACCTTTTTTTAGATTTATGAAGCCAACCGGTACTGGCCTTAAAACTTGTTGTTCCTAAATGTTGATTGCATTCCAGTGCTTTTTCCTGTAGAAGTGGTCCTGACACCGGAAGGTTTTTTTCTCTAGTAGACACAAACCACTTAAATACTGCACTGAAAATTGAAATTAGCGGTTCGTGTAAGTTTACTCGCGAAACTTCGAATATGTTGCTTGTTTTTAATTATAGTTGACAATGTACTCGGTGGTATATCATATTCCGCAGCTATTATCTTCTTTTTTATTCCATCATCTACTTTCTTTAATGTTCCTAATTTCTGCTCTACTGTCAAACTTTTAAGTTTTCGTTGTGGGAGCATGTTGATGACAGACACTAATGAATAGGAATGAATAATATAGCGCAACACGCACGTGAATAAGAATGATAAAACACGTTGTCATTGGTACTTTCCCGAATTTCTTCAGTTTGCTGAAGATAGATAGATATTAAGATCTATTCGCTAACAGATGGCGTATCGCGTACCTTTAGCGGAAATTTCGAGTTGCAGAGATTCTTCGTTTTAGATTTGGTCCAAATTTTTTTCGAGTTAAAGAAATTCGAGTTAAGGAGAGTCATACGCATATAAATTTAATAGAGAAAGCACGGGATAAAAAAATATTCGAGTTAGAGAAATCTTCGAGTTAGGGGAGTGCCACTGTAGTTGCGAAGTCAAAGAGGCAGCTGATATTGCTTGTAGGTCTTTGTTACCAAATATATTGAAATTATCGCGTTCATAAAAATTTCAAACGTTTTTGCTCTGTCATCTGTCAAATCTAATGTCAAATTACTTACCTCCTTAGGAGGTAAGTGAAATATTACATCACGCTGTCAAGAGTTATAAACGTATATAAATCGTAAGTAGCTGTTACTTCCCTCCAAAGAATAAGAGACAAAATTTATATTTATGTAGTACTGGTCGTATTAATTTTATTAATCTATTTTATTTTCAAATTTAATTTTAATTAAATTATGTTGTAAGTTTAAATATACTTCACTACTACAATAAAATGTGTAGAATGCAATATATTTATCAATAAAAATCTATTAATAAAATTTGAATCCTAATATAGAGCGGCGTAGTTTTCATTTACCATAAAATACGTTATCGGAAAATTTCAGATCTTCTTAGTGCGCAGGTTGTTTCAAAGCAGTTGAGATAATATTATGTAGAATTCTGTTCTAATATAAAGTGATAGCAAATTACAAAAATTAGATAATAATTGTCGTAAATTAAACGTAAACCATTAAATATTAAAGCCAATTGTATTTCTTAAGTAATACAGTTACAATCGTTTAAAATTGTATGAAACATTTCAGGAGACATCTACATTTTTTACATTTCAATAGCCGCGGCATCAATATTGAGGGTGAAAGCAGTGCACTAGGGGTTGTAACAAAATCAGTTTAGTTTCTATGGTTATGTGTTATATTTTTGTTGTTGGTATATTTATGGATATTATTTAATAGGTAAGTTCGGTTTAATTGTGTCTGCAATTAGCGTTACAATGTTTTAGAGTTAGCGGTAATATGTAATTAGAAATTAATAGTAACCTATATATTAGATACTATAACAAATCTGCTTAAAGTCCTAATCATTACTCATAAATTTTGAATTAAAACAATTAAAATAAGTAAAATTAAACCAATTTTCAATTTAACATCGAATGGTAGTAAGTATATATGTATATAAAACAAGCGTAATAATTTAAATATAGTTGACCTTTAGGTAATGTATATTGCACATCTATCCTTAGTTAAAAGTTTTTTAAGTATCACAATTATCTGGAAGTAATGTATGTACATATAACTTCAAAGCTACATGAAAATGGATTTCATGGAAGACTGGACTTGGAAAATATTTTATTCAATGGGGCAGTGCTTTAATAAGTTCCCCTACAATGCGCACCCTTAATGCTAGCACCTATAAATTAGCACACTGTTAAATTTAACTTTGCTACAATAAACTAATGTTCTATCCGGTAAACTAATGCACCATTGCACTTAAAGTACTTTAAAATTCGGGAACTTTCTATGACGTAAGCATGTCGTAGCTTACAATTACATATCGTGGCGAGTATTGCAGGGCTAAAGATAATTATTCAACTGCAGCCTTCTTAACTAAAGTTTAAAGGAAGTAAAGCAATATTTGAAAATATGAATCATAAAATATAACGCCTAATTAGATGTTTCATAAATGACGTATGTATTGATAAAAGTTTAAACTGTAAAGCGAATTATTAAAAATATTCTCAAGTAGTAGATGCGTGAATAAAACATAGTAACAAGTAATACTTAATTAAATTGAATCCAAAATATATTCAAGAACAAGCAGCTATACTACAATATTCTATAATATGAGGGTGGATTTAAATGCGTTTAAAAAAAAACAGCCTCGGAGTTGGCCATGAATTTTTAGGAATGTTGTAACTTAACCGCATCGTTTTGAACTGTCAAATGTTAATGTCATTAGTGTCATCTAATAAGAATGATAACATGGAATTTTATTTATTCATGAAACAATTAACAATTAACCTTGCAATTTTCTAACCTTACAATTTTTTTATAGCCGTGTGTCATTTAGATGTAACTGTCATTTAAGAAATTCATTTTAGTAAAGTTACGATATGCTTTTTGATGTCACTTAAAAATCATGGCTCACTAGAGGCGATAGAAAGATCCCAACTATATGAAATAAGAATAAGAAAAGACTAAATAATAAAACCAGCCTAAAAATGAGGTAAATTCAATGTACTACCAATGTTCAGAGTTATTTTTTCACGTAATCACCATTTAGTGCTAGACATTTCTCGAAACGTCGAATACATTCCTCTAACAGTCCATGAAAAAAATTTCTCTTTTATTGTTGAGTCAATTGCGAACAGCAGCCTGAACTTCAGTGTGGTAATAAAAAATGCTGACCTTTCAATATTTCCTTCAGATAGTTTTCTGATTCTGTCTCTGATTCTGAGGGTGCAAAACAATCCCAAATTTCAGACTCGTCACTGTTTTCATCGCTTAGTTTCTGCAATGCGGCCTGACGTTGTCGCAGTGCAAGAAAAGGATTGTTTTCTCCGGCCTTAATTTACGCATACATTTGTAAAGTTTTGCAGTATTTTATTGAATCATTGAATTAATCGTTGATAATTTCGGCAGATATTCGGTATGCATCCCAGAAAATGGTGGGCATGCCTTTCGGCGTTGATAACACTCCTTTGAATATTTGTACACGTGGAGAATCAGGACGACGATATTACATTGATTAATGTTTGTTTTCGGGATCATAGTGATGAGCCTAAAGTTCGTGTCTTTGGTGGCGATGTTCATGAGCAAATTATTTTCTTCACGTCAATACTGTTTAAAAAGTGCTTAACAAATGTTTTCTTTGTTCTTCATTCATTTAATTCAACGTCTGAACGATGTACTGGAATTCTTGACCAATGCCTAATTGCCGTGCAATTTGTTTTTGCGTAATCCGGCGATTTTCTTGGTTCAGTCTGTCTCTGAGTCTCCTCATGCGTTGTCACTGATACTTGTCGACCTGATCGCTTCACATTCAGTTCGCCTCTTTGGTAAAGTTTTGCACTCCGAATACAAACGTTTCCATAAGCGGATTTCAAACGCCTGTAAATTTTGATGGGCGTGCAATTGAATTTTTTCAGCGGTGGTGAACCTCGTTGTGTCCATTGCTTAAGGTTGTCGTACATTAAACCAAGACGGCACGGCCAGATGCTGTCCAGCGCTTACTGGCAGTGGATAGAGGGATCGCTCACTATTCCGGGGGCGACCGGCAAACCGAATGCTGTGAACACAAATTTTTCAATTTATATTATGTAACAGTGACAAGTACATCACGTCTGTTTGCAATAGCTCCGATGATGAAGAAGTTCATGTAGTAGTCGCCACATTGTTAGCGGAACAAGAAGAACACAAGAAGAAAAAGAAGAGGAATATGTGGAGATTCATCCCATTAATCGAAAGAGAACAAATCTAGAGAGTTTCATTATTTGTCTATCGATCTAAAAAAGACGAAATGAAATTTTTCTAGTATTTTGAACAACTTCCTAAATACTACAAAACAGATTTGCACCCGACAGGTTTCGAAAAGTTAATGTTGGCCAGCGACGGCCAGCGATGCGCCCACTAGGTCAGTCCAGCCGGATACATCCTGTAGTTTGTCGGCGAGAATCGGAGACCAGCAATCCTGTCCGTCGTCATTTTCGCTGTTCAGAGCTGCGCTGGACTAGTAAGCAGTCGTCTATTTATTTGTATTGATATAGTCTTATCCGTTTTTTGACTGGTCGCGCTATGCTATGTCGTGCTGGTCTAATGTGCGACAACCTTTTGGTCTCTACATCATAATGATGGATTCAGGTTTCATCCATTGTAACTATTAAGATAAAATAAAACAAATTTTATGAATTTTACTTTTTAATTATCACTGTAACGAGTCGTTTCGCACCAACCTGGGCTTCGTCAGACATATAACTAACTTATTTACAAAATATTTTTTATATTAAACACAAGTAAACGGTAACAAGCAAAAACAAATGTTTTATTTTAAAAATAGTCGGAGGGATGGGTGCTTTTTATTACTGGATGTCTATGCACAAAACTTTCGCTACGGTTTATACAATATGTACTGTTCTTAAGTAATAAAACTAGAGGTTTACATTATATTACAGGGAGGTAAAGAATTCTATGGAAAAATACAAAAATACAAAATACAATATGTAACTGTCTGTATATCAAATAAATAGATTGAGTAAGGGTGAATTATTTGTTTCTAATTGATCATTTAAGATCTTGTCAGTTTTCTTTAATTTATTGATTTCAAGTGACTCTAATAAATTAAGTTTTTTGCCCTTATTTTCTACATGTAATATTTTAAATTCTTTGTTAAAATTGTGGTTCGTTGAATTGATATGAGACGCATATGAAGAGTCACTTTTATTATTTCTAAACGAAGAAAAATGTTCTTTGACGCGTATTTCAAACGATCTGCCTGTCTGTCCGATATAAGTCATAGGGCAACTACCGCAGGTTAACTCATAGACCCCTTACTTTTTATTGTTGTTTGTTAAATCCTTATTGTTTTTTATAAATTTGGATAAATTGTTATTAGTTCTATACGCTGTATTAATGTCAAACTTTCTTAAATATTTACAAATTTTTGTGCTTGAAGAGCCTATAAACGTGATCATTTTAAATTTTTGGGTGTTATTATTTAATATTGGGTAAACTTGTGATATGGCTTTTGTAAGGAGTTTTTTATTTAAAATGTTATCTATTATATTACTTTTATATCCATTGTTGATAGCTATTTGTCTAATTAAATTTAACTCTTTCTCGAAATTTGTTTGGTTCAACGGAGTATTTATTAATCTATTTATAAGGCTGTGATAAGCCGCTAATTTGTGTTGTATCGGATGGCAAGAAGTGTTATGTATAGTAATATCTGTAGTTGACGGTTTGTGGTAAATAGCAAAGTTACATTTGTTTTTAATTCTAGTAATCGTTAAATCGAGAAAGTTAATACTATTATTTGTTTCCTGTTCCATTGTAAACTTAATATTTTGATGCAATGTATTAATATAATCAAATAATAAATTTAATTGTCTATTTGTTCCTATGAAACCTAGTAATATGTCATCTACGTATCTGTACTAAAATAATACATTTAGAAAAAGAGCATTTTTTGAAATAGAATTTTCAAGATGATCCATAAAAATCTCAGCTAATAACGGACTTAGTTGATTACCCATGATTAACCTTCTTTGCAAGTGTATATGTTTTCATTAAATTGAAAGTAATTTTGTTCTATGCATAAGTTTAGTAAATCAAGAATTTCATTAATAATTAACGGATTTACATTATTTTTATGGAGAAGATCTTTTACTAAAAAAAATAAATAAATAAAAAAAAAAATAAATAATAATGTAAATCCGTTAATTATTAATGAAATTCTTGATTTACAGAACAAAATTACTTTCAATTTAATGAAAACATATACACTTGCAAAGAAGGTTTAATCATGGGTAATCCCCTCAGTCCGTTATTAGCTGAGATTTTTATGGATCATCTTGAAAATTCTATTTCAAAAAATCCTCTGTTTCTAAATGTATTATTTTGGTACAGATACGTAGATGACATATTACTAGGTTTCATAGGAACAAATAGACAATTAAATTTATTATTTGATTATATTAATACATTGCATCAAAATATTAAGTTTACAATGGAACAGGAAACAAATAATAGTATTAACTTTCTCGATTTAACGATTACTAGAGTTAAAAACAAATGTAACTTTGCTATTTACCACAAACCGTCAACTACAGATATTACTATACATAACACTTCTTGCCATCCGATACAACACAAATTAGCGGCTTATCACAGCCTTATACATAGATTAATAAATACTCCGTTGAACCATACAAATTTCGAGAAAGAGTTAAATTTAATTAGACAAATAGCTATAAACAATGGATATAAAAGTAATATAATAGATAACATTTTAAATAAAAAACTCCTTACAAAAGCCATATCACAAGTTTACCCAATATTAAATAATAACACCCAAAAATTTAAAATGATCACGTTTATATGCTCTTCAAGCACAAAAATTTGTAAATATTTAAGAAAGTTTGACATTAATACAGCGTATAGAACTAATAACAATTTATCCAAATTTATAAAAAACAATAAGGATTTAACAAACAACAATAAAAAGTAAGGGGTCTATGAGTTAACCTGCGGTAGTTGCCCTATGACTTATATCGGACAGACAGGCAGATCGTTTGAAATACGCGTCAAAGAACATTTTTCTTCGTTTAGAAATAATAAAAGTGACTCTTCATATGCGTCTCATATCAATTCAACGAACCACAATTTTAACAAAGAATTTAAAATATTACATGTAGAAAATAAGGGCAAAAACTTAATTTATTAGAGTCACTTGAAATCAATAAATTAAAGAAAACTGACACGATCTTAAATGATCAATTAAAAACAAATAATTCACCCTTACTCAATCTATTTATTTGATATGCAGACAGTTACATATTGTATTTTGTATTTTTGTATTTTTCCATAGAATCCTTTACCTCCCTGTAATATAATGTAAATCTCTAGTTTTATTACTCAAGAACAGTACATATTGTATAAACCGTATCGAAAGTTTTGTGCATAGACATCCAGTAATAAAAAGCACCCATCCCTCCGACTATTTTTAAAATAAAACATGTGTTTTTGCTTGTTACCGTTTACTTGTGTTTAATATAAAAAATATTTTGTAAATAAGTTAGTTATATGTCTGACGAAGCCCAGGTTGGTGCGAAACGACTCGTTACAGTGATAATTAAAAAGTGAAATTCATAAAATTTGTTTTATTTTATCTTAATAGTTATAATGGAATTTCATCAAGTAAAGGCCGAAACAATCATATATTCATCCATTGTCACTAATCTTGCAAGAAAATTTTGTTGTCTTGTCTACACCGCGTTAAAAGATGACTGCAATGTCTTTTCGAGTTTGCTGGTGTGCATCTGCTAATATTCGTGGTACCCATCTTGCAGACAATTTTTTCATATTCAATTCGGCCGTAATTATATTATAAACCACATGGTATGAGAGACCAGTATCTCCAACTATTTGTCTAATAGTCACATGTCAATATTGCAGCACGAGATCATGGGCCTTTTAACAATTTCTTAGGTAGCGATGGTTGTGGGTCCTCCACCTGTATGTTCGTGTGTACACGACAGTCTACAACATTTAAACTCACGACACCACCTTTTGACAATGTCATGTGATACTGCAGATTCCGTTAATGTATCCACAAAATTGTGCTGAATTTGTGTTGAGGTGATCTGTTTTAAACATAAGTATCTAATCACCGCTCGTTGCTCGATATGATCCATTTTGATGCTGATATGTGACTCCCACGAACTCTAGCGTCTACTGTAGGCACGCTTCAATAGGTTCAGACTTATAAATAAGGTTCTAGCGTTAGTCTAAACATACGAAGGATACTGCTAAATTTCGCGGAATCAAGTACTCCTTGAATTGCCAGCATTCCACAATTATCATATCCGTAAAATTTTACATTTTTAACTTATAATTCAGTTGACAGTTCGATTTAGAAATCGGACAGTTTTGTCTCAACACAATGTAACAAAGTAAAAGTGGTGTGTAAAAAAAGGAAATTTTGAATCGTGTTTTTCAAGTGATGATTTTTACGATTTTCGATACGGTTTGACACCAAAGCAATGTGTAGAAAAGCTTAGTTCGGTATTTGGGAATGAAGCACCATCCAAAACTATGATTTACAAACAGGTCGCAGAATTGAAGCGTGGAAGACCAACGTTTGGTGACCATTTTGGCATGCACCTCTGTTGTTGCGAAAAATATCCATGCTGTGCGTGAAATGATTTTATCAGATAGACATGTGACATTCAGTGGAATGGAGGCGTTCTTAGGCATTGCGGCGAAACAAATACATACGATTTTGCACGATCATTTACATGTCAGGAAGTTTTCCAGTCGTTGGATCCCCCAAAATTTAAAAGACGAGCAAAAACAGGCACGTATCAAGTGGTGCAATGAAATGTTAAAAAAATTTGATTGCGACCGTTCAAATTCTGTATATAATATTGTAACAGGTGACCAATCCTGGATATATTCATATGAGCCTCAAACTAAACAGCCATCGACTGTATGGGTGTTTGAAAATGAACCTAAACAAAAAGTGGTGCGGCCACGAAACGTTTCGAAAAGAATGAATGCTTGTTTCTTCGAAAAAACGGGTCATGATGCAACTGTTGCATTAGAGGATCGACGAACAGTTAATGCTGACTGGTATACGTCAATTTGTTTGCCGGAAGTTATCGATGAAGTCAGAGAAAATAACATAAGCCGACGAATTATTGTTCATCATGACAATGCAAGCGCTCACGCAGCACGACAAACTATCGAGTTTTTGACCAACAGGAACATAGAATTAATGACTCATTGCCCATATTCGCCTGATTTAGCGCCCAATGACTTCTTCTTATTCCGAAACATCAAAAATGCCTGGCTCAGAATGTAAAAAGTGTTTTGAAGATTGGTTTTATAGGATGCAAAAGTGTATACATCTTAAAAGGGAGTATTTTGAGAAACAGTAAAGCGATTTACAAAGCGTTATTTGTTTTATTTCACAATTTTCAGCGAATTTTAGCAGTGGCCCTCGTAGCAGGTTACAATGCTACGTGAAGGTAAATAATTGTTTTGGTTTATAAATGTGCCAGGGTCGGAGCAAAGGGATCAGCTCTCGCATTTTGTAATTTTTCTTTTTCCAGTTTGTTTTATTCAATTTGGTTTTATTTATTTAGACTTTTTAGTTACTGTTGATGTTCATTTAAATTTTTACTCTTGTCATATTAATGGTGAACTGTTGGACAATAAAGATTAGACAAAAAATAGTAAGAATGATAAACCAGTAAACCACAAAGAGTATTAAAATTATAGCCAGTACAGTTAGTTTAATTAATTTTTGTAAATTTTCGGTATTATACTTAAAACTGTTTGTCCGTAAACGCAAATACACGTATTTAAAGGGGCGTTGCCCAGAAATTTTTCCTAAGATGTGACTGCAATGTGATATTAAAGTTAAAATCAGCGGTAAAGAGAGAGACAGCAATCGTAAACAATGTTCCTTACGAAAGAGTAGAAGTGGCATTTTAACATTAAGATGACAGATTTATGATAAGCTGTCATTTCAAAAGGTTCCTTAATACCTTAGTAGAAATAATATTCGAACTGGATGCACTGAAAATTAAAAATCTGTATAGTTTTTGATTTATCAATGTAAGAATTGACATACATATAGGCAAATAAAAATTGCAACATGTTTTCCAATAAATTGTAAACAATCTTACAAAGAAAGTCATTATAATCTAAACTCAAAATCATATTTTAATTTGATTTTTCCCATGAAGAATCACAGTATATTAAACATACAGTAGGGACAGTTACAGTTGGTACCTTTGATGTTCGTAGTGCAGACTTTATAAACAAAATGGTGGACGAATTGGCGGTCCTTCCTATTTATAATACTAGATGTCGCTATCTAAAAGTGTAAATTATCATATTTTTGATTTATACATATAATATTTATATCAAATTATGAAAAAATCAACTACATGCAGACAAATAGTTGGAAATATTAAGTGGTAGAACTACCTATATATTATATATTTAAACTAAAATATATAACATTCCGTTTAATTGAATTGAATAAGAAAGAGGCAATTTAGCTCTATATTTTTTTATAACCACTTTATCTTGGGATTTTTTATATAATTATAATGTATACGCGCAAATAATGTTAAGAAGAATACTAATATAATGAACAATCATATTTATAATGTGTTTTACGATTTCATACGGGCATAATTTTGGCATCTCTAAATTAAGAAAATACCAAACAAATGTCTACAAAATAATAACACGTTACGCATATTTTTATTAATAACTAAGACCTTTCTTGTCCAACAGACAAAATACATTTAAAATATACTACAATTATAGAGTAAATATAATCACAATAAGATTAAAATACAGATCTATCTATATATCTATCTATACCTATTGTTATGTATTCATTAATTTTATGGAAATATATATCACACAAGCATAATATGCATACATAACATAATATACATATTTACCACCAATACTTCAAATAAAATTGAGGTTTTTGCGTGGAAAACAAACATAAGAATTAAAATAGTCCTCTTTCCAACAAAATATAGAAGTAAATCAAGTTTATACACACAACATCAAAAACAATATTTTACATTAATAAATTTAAATGATTTAATTTGAAAGTTCGGTTTTATTTTCAAATAAAGTATACGGTTGGTCACATTGATACTGGACATTTTCAAATTTAAATGTTGCTATCCCCGAAATATTATTTATTAATTTTCGTTAATATTACTTGATATCTTATTTAAAAATATAAATATAAATTTCACACATGCGCCCTCAGAAACTGTACACCAAAATAGGCTAGCTGTGCATACTGTATGTTTAATATACTGTGGAAGAACCAGTCGAAAACCAACCAGTAATTAATAGTTAGTTATATTTTTAACAAGCTAATAATTTATTTTTTACTTTTTAATTATTCTCTTTTTAATTCAACAATGATCATTTTTTTTCATTTAGGTAAAGTTTTGTTGTCAAATTTAAATTACTTTTACAAAAAAAGAAACAAAAATATAAACAAATTTAGAAAAATTGCGATTTAACTAAGTTAATTCTTCCATTTTAGAGCTATACATAAAATTTCAACTTCCTATATTTTATCGTTTCTTTTATCCATGCAAAACAAGTTTCAGATAGAGAGAAAAAACCGCCTTAAGGTTTTTTCTTCCTTACCAACTGCAGCATATATCATTTCAACGTGACTTCCGCCTATGATGTACTTCACTTTGGAAAATTTGCAGACCTGTAATAATTTCTTTTCTCTTTGCTTTGTTCGATCTGCTTCTTCCGCATCGGTTTGACCTAGAAACTTTTGTTGCATAAAACATGTAAATTAAGAATTGCGGTGGTTATGTTGCTTTTTAAAACAGTTAAGACATTTTTTTAAATATTTTATATTAAGGGTTATTATACAGTTTATAATATTTTTTGGCCTTTCAAATCTAAAACTTGAACGAAGTTTTCCTCTTAAACCGAGTATAATTCTTTGGTTACTGCAAACCACTATTTTAAAGGTGAACTCAACATTTCTCAAACGTTTAATATATTTTTGGTAGATTTCTTATAGTTTCGTATTAATATTTTAATAATTTCAAATATATTTGCAACAGTATCCTAGGATAGTGTTATTATACAGGGTGGCACAGAAGAGCGGAAGCTTTTCAATAATCCAATAAAAATTTAAGAAATAAGAAAAATTTTTGACAGCAATTGAACTCACTACAACTTACCATTTAAGAGACAGTAATCTAAAATATCAATGTCTGAAAATTACATTCTGTAGATGGCGCCCTGCATTCTTGCAATCTGTTGTTGAGGTTCCCCATTGTTCGCTGCAGCATATCAGCTGGGATACCACGAATCTCATCTTGAATTCTTTATTTCAATTCATCCAGGGTCCTTGGCTGAGTCGTGTACATCAGACCCTTGATGTAGCCTCACAAATGGACAAATGCGGTGAATGAAGATGCAACAATAGTTTGCAACTTCTTAACAAGTTTACGTTTGTTATAATTTGCTGATAGAATTCTAATCACAAGTGGTGATTATTTCTCGGTGGTCCTGTTAGTTTCTTTTTTGGAGCAGATCTTGTCTCTTTTAAGTTTTTATTGCATGTTTCGGGGGAACCCAACCATGACGCTCTAAGTTGAAAAAACGTTGGAACTTCTTCTGCGCACATTCAAAACTATCGTTGTTTTTGTAAAATATTTTTTATAGCGAAAGCACTCTAAAAGCACGTTGACCGTTCCGTGCTCCATAATTACTAAATGGCTAGATTATTTAAAGCTCATGGTCCCTGTTCCGCAGTGCAATACGCCCTGATATTTTTCCTTTCCAACAACTTAAAATTTACCAATAAAATTATTAAATTCAGAAAGTACTGTAATTTTAAATTATGTTCTTTACTAAAAGTTTCACTAGTACTACTTTTTTTAGTTATGGACAACAAATCATCACCTCGTTCTCCTGTATGTAGAGCTTTAGATTGTTTACAAGATGGATTCGTAGAACCTAAATTAGATGACAGATGGTCAAAAAAAGCTGAGGATGAATTAAATGAGACTTCAGTAAGACGCAAACAAGAATTTCTAGCATTAAAAGTCCTCTTAACAAGTAAGTATCAGATTTGCTTTATTATGAGGTGCTACCCAGAAATTCCCTGAATTCGAATGTGCCACACAAAGGAATGGTAGTGTAGCTCTATAGCGCTAGATGGCCAATACTAGGTCAGTCTGTCAATCGGCACTTTGCTAGGTGGTGGGGAACCGTTTTTGTGTTTATATTTGTTGACTTGTGTTTGAGTTATTCTGCTACACTACAATATCTGATGTGAAGTAGCAAAGAATGCGCATCAAATTATGCTTTAAACTTGGTACAACGGCAGCGGAAACTCTAAAAATGGTTCAACAAGCGTTTGGTGAGGCCGCTTTAGGCCAGACACAAACTTATGAGTGTACAACCGTTTTAAAAATGGACGTTTGTCGATCGGTGATGGAAAAGACTCCACAAAATGTGGCAAAAGTGCGTGATGATATCCTGCTGGTCTAGCAGGATAACATCACACACTTTTGCCACATTTTGTGGCATGTTTCTCCTTCGGTCTGAAGAAGTACAATTCATGACATTTGTAACAATAACGGCCTGTCGTATGGCGTATGTCAGCGTATTCTATTCGACGAACTCAAATGCGGCGTATTGCTGCGAAGTTCGTGCCAAACTTACTCAGCATTGAACAAAAACTGCACTGTGCTCCGTGTTCATGTGTGAACAGAGCTGAAAGATACCGCCGAAAGATATGCGAGCATCACTACCAAAATCATTATTGGTGACGAATTATGGATGTATGGGTATGATCACGAACCAAGGTAGCAATGGAAGACGCCATCGTAGCCGCGACTGAAGAAGGCACCGCAAGTTTCGTAGCAACGCCAAGTTGATCAGCTTCTTTGTCACTGATGGCATCGTGCACGACGCATTTCTCCCATCAGATGAAATCGTCCATTAACTAATGGAATAAGAGAAAACATTCGACTCGAGCGGCCTTGGCGCAACAGTTCGTGGATCCTACACCTCTACACTGCAGCAAACCCACGCGTCACTTATTGTGCACCTCAGCAAAGACGGCAGTACTATCTCATCCTTCCTACTGTCCTGATCTTCCCCGTTGTGACATTTTCTGTTTCGGAAGTTGAAACTGAAGCTCAAGGAGCGTCGTTTTGAGACGATCCAGCACTTCCAGCACTGGTTTCAGTCATGGACAAGTCGCTGGGATCGGTGTATTCATGCGGAAAGAGAGTACTTTAAAGGGATAGTAGTGAATAAGTACATATATGTGCTGTACGTGTACATAACGCATAATAATTTGGCATTGGGGACTTTTATGTACGGTCACATATTTCGGATTTTATCTTGTCCTTATTAGCGTGTATACATATACAGATATGCTTTTAACATTTCTTATTATCGCAATTTATACACTTGATCGATATGCTATACGCCGTTCACGAGTCGAAAACGTGCACGTCATCAACACTATTTTAGGGATCACAATCACCAAAATAATAAACGAAGTATAATATTTATATATCAACATCATTGCGAATGTATATTTATGTTGGCGCGAATGTCTAGTGTTGACACATATCGTTGTGTCATATTTTACGTGTGTTTGTTTACTCTTGGTTTGAAATGCGGAAAAGCGTTTTGCAGCCAATGTAAGCGACTTGTTGCATCCGCGATTGCTAACTGTGAACCAGAACGCGATAATGATTGACCGTTGCTGCCTTAATTAGTGAGAGAAGTAAAATCGTACTTATATTTTGCTATAATTTCATATTACATATTGCACTTTTTTGTAACGTGCGGTAAAAGTTTAGGAGTCAGTGTCTGTCAGCAGAATTTCCTCAGAAATACAAAAAGGACGCGCAATTAGCAGTCTCAGATGGAAACATGCCAAAAATAAAGAAAGAAAATGTAAAGTAAGATATTTGAAAAAATTGACTGTATTATAATATAATTGTGGTATAATTATAACACAACATATTACCGTAACATCTTCAAATACTATACTTGTCGAAAGGGATATTTTTATGAGTGATAAAACATCTTTACGGAAAGTGTTGCGGAACGTTGTATTCCAGTATAAAAAGGATGATGCAAGAAGAGCTCCAGTGGAATTACCACATATTGCTCTAAAACGAGAAACTTATTTTTAAATTATTGTTTTATAATACCTGGTATCTTTCATTTTCGTTCAACATATATACTGATGTAACACAAATGTCTTTTTAGTATTCTATTTATTATTAAATATATATATATATATATATATACGGTTTTCACGTGTCTTTGTTGTTTGATTACTTTGTAAGAGAATTAATAAATTCGGTTATTTATAAATTATAACCTAAATATTGTAAGTTTGGCTTAAGCATTTAATACGCTAATTTAAAATGTAAACAAATCGATTTTGCAAATGATTTCGGCAACATTGTTTTGACATCATTGATAACGTGCACGTCTTCGAATCGTGAACGGCGATTATATTTTGTACATGGTATATTGAAATCATCTACGCCATCAACGAGTAATGGATTACACATTATCTAGAAACAAGAAAACTCTAACCACAATATAAATTAACAAACTCTAAATACGTATTTCGGCAACTAAGTTGCCATCTTTAGTGCAAACATCCAAAAAGTAGTGTCAAACGTAGGGTCTTTGGCTAAGGTACAGCCTTTGAAGATATACTCTTGACCAGGACGCCAGCGGGATAACACTGAGTGTTATGCTACTGGCGATTTAGTAAAGAGCATATCTTCGAAGGTTGTACCATTGCTAAAGACGCTACGTTTAATGCTATTTTTTAGATTGTTCTACTAAAAATGGAATATATATTTAGAGTTTATTGATTTACATTGTGGTTAACGATTTTTCTAGTTTCTGTCTGTAAAATTGATAAATTGATAATGAATGTCTGTTTACATAACTTCTAAAAATATACAGTAAAAACGCGTAAAAACTGCGAATATACAAAATTATGTGATTGACGCTTTACGATAGGAGAAGTAAGACTTCAAAATAACACAACTGACATAAGTGAACGTGACAGCCGACCTATCTTGCAACCAACCAACTTACATCCCCACTATATGCCCCTGTTGCTATACATTCGCAGAAAGCGCGTTTTTGCTATATACAAATAAATATATATACAGGGTGTTACAAAATTAGTTCAACCCATTAACCATATATTCTTTGGCCTTAAGTAATAAGTCTTTCCTTATGTCACTTTTTTTAACGTTTTTTTTTTAATATGCAGCTTGTCAAAATTTACTTTTTAAAAGGAGCCCGATCGTCACAAAAAATTATGGTCGAGGGAAATCGACTCCGTAGAAATCGAATATGGCATCAGAGTTTACCTACAACCATCGGGGCAGCCCGAAGGCGATAGTGGCTATCACGGCAGGGGGCGCGCGAAATCTCGACTTATAATTTTATACACAGACTTTCAAAGGATCTATCTACTAGAAAAAAAGATACGAACATTTTAGTTGCATATCTGTAGGAGCTATGACGGCTCAAACCTGACCTATATTCCTGCGATCTATTCCCAAAGATCGGAGCTGCGAATTTTCGCGCGTCTCCATATCTCCATATCGAGAAAGTCACCATTGTCCTCGAGCCGCCCACGAGAGCTGTAGGTAAATTCTGATTCCAGATTCAGATTCTACGGGGTCGATTTCCCCCAACACTAATTTTTATGTGACAGTCGCACTACTTTAAAAAAGTTAACTTTAACATCTAATAAATTGAAAAAAGTGTTCAAATAAATAAATTACTTATTAGAATATATGGTAAGCGGGTTGACCTATCTTTTGTAACACCCTGATGGTTTTACAAATATAACTGCTGAGCAATCAGGGTAAATGATCGTATAGATCGGTTTAATAAGGAATAATAGCATTGGACATATATTTTGAAGATAAGAATTTTAATGGATCGCTGAATCGGCAATGTATGCAAAGTGATATTCTTCAAGTACCTTACCTAAGTAACTTTATTACATAATAAAACATAACAAAGATATATAATTGGACTTTACAAAAGCAAAAATTTGTATTCGTGAAATATTCTTCTAAAACATATAGATGGGTAATGATAAGCATTTAAGGAATGGCGTAGTGAGTGAGGCGCACTTTATGTACAAGATCATCTGTACGTTTTATATTTTATAATACAGCTGTTTAGATGTATCCCCGCCTTTTTTCAGGATACTGTAAATCAGTCGGTATATATAACGTGTGTATAAATTGTCGCAAAAGCTACACGCAGCGACGTTCTTCGTTTGGTTCTGAATAAAAAATCTTAATGTTAAAATGTCGTATCATGCTTCGTATGTTTTCACGGGCTTCTTGAAGTTCAGACTTTTAGTGCGTAACTAACCTTTGCTCTTCGATATCTGTTAATAGAGATAGATGCAATTTAGTTTAAAGAAAAAATTTTTACTAGTATTATTTCGTAAACGTTTTCTTTTTGATTTAAAAGCTTGTTTTAAACATTTATTCATTAAAGCACTTCCACGAAAAACACATTTGGCAACGTTGTAGAACAATAAGTTTGTATTTCAAAGTGAGTTCAATCAAAATCATTACTGTCAAATTTTGACATTTACGAAATTACGAAGCATGATACGACATTTTGACATTAAGATGTTTTATTCAGAACCGAACGAAGAATGTCGCTACGTGTAGCTTTTGCGACAATTCATACACACCTTGTATATATTGTAATGGGGCAAACTGCACCCTTATTCCAGCAACTTTAATGGGAAAAACAGTATTTAACAACATAAAACACACAGAAGAAAGGTTAAATTGGCGGACTTAATTTGTAAAATTAGTATCGAAATGTAAATAAATTAATATGACGATAACTTCGTATACTTTAAATTAACTTATGATTATTTCAAAACTTACTTTTTATATTTTAATTTTCAATTTCATTATTCAAATCTTTAGCGCAAAATTACAGATAGCTAATTTATCTACATCAATATATTGTATCGATACTAGTTAGACACGCCCACTTTTTAAAATGCAACTAACCCGCGAAAATGTTATTTACTACATACGAATACAACATAACCTTGCATTGGAAAGCTTGTTCTGACGGTATGAAAAATATTTTATAAATTTAATTATAATGTCAAAATTATTATATTATTTATATTTTTCATGTTTACGGTTGTAGTAAAAGTAAAACTTCGAGACTATTTGATGATATTAACTAGGCTTTGAAAATAAATAATCGCTATCGGCGTCATTATCTAAAATCTAATAACGAATGGCCGTAATATAGAACATCTCCAAAGAAAATTTAAATAAAAATTAAAATACCTGTGATATAATTACAAATTTATGCTGAATCGAAATATTAATACTTGGCCCATCTTTTGAAAACAAACCTGAAGACAATCGCTTGGAAACTAATAAGATTCGAGCCGAGCATCTTTTGTATTGGAGTTCCGACGTAGAGGCAGAACCGAAGCCGTTATACGCCGCAAACGCCGTCATCAGAGATTGAAGGACCCGTACTTTGTATTTTCCCGAACACATCGCTTTCATTCTGGATAACTGCAGAATTCGATGGAAAACAGGTTCACTTCAATCATTATCCTACAATAAAGTCCTAAAAGTTAATATTATTTATTCAAAGCAAACTTATTAATACAATAAAATCCAGAATTTTACTTTTATACATATCGTTGACTTTCTCATAATAGTAAAACTATATCAATTATTTAAACATTGTGGTACTTACCGGAATTGTTGTGTTAACTGTTTGTATTCAATATTAGACCATATATCATTACTAAACATAACCTCTTTGTATTATACACACGTGCACTATTGGTAAACTATTTTATTTGTCGCTAGGCACATTTATTTGTTCAAAGTTACAGATTCCTTATTTACTTCAATAAATTATTTACTCTTATTACTTAACTCACTCTTTTATTTGCTAGTGTTTAGTTGTGGAGTTTTTAATATTAGATTTATCTATTAAAACATCACACATAAGGATAAACATACACATATATTATCGACGAAGATCCTGAAGAGTCTAATTTTGCTTATTTCATGCTCACGACTGCTAGTTGGATTATTAAGAAAGAACATAGATAGCGTTGATCTAATAATACATTTTCATATTAAATTCAATTCTATTAACTTCAACTATTATTATCTTTCATAAATTATCATTATCATATTTTTCTTACATTCTTTTATAACAGATCAACCGTCTTATTTCATTTGGCACACGAACGTGGGGCCGTTTCTTTTTTTACGCCATTCGTATTTATTTCAATATATATATAATATATATATATATATATATAATATTTTCGTGACCTTGTTGTGATATGGTAAATTCAATCAGTCGGCGATTAAAGGTCTGGTTTACTTCAAAGTATATATATTTAAAACAACCCTACATGTTTCGGCAATGATGCCTTTATCAAGGATATAAAATATAAATTTATATTTTATGTTTTATATCCTTGATAAAGGCATCATTGCCGAAACATGTAGGGTTGTTTTAAATATATATACTTTGAAGTAAACCAGACCTTTAATCGCCGACTGATTGAATTTACCATATATATATATATATCGAATTAAAGATTAAATTTAAATTATGTTGATGTTTCAGAGGACTATAATATCGATATTCCAGAGGATGACGAGTTTCTTCTTAGATTTCTTCGTGCAAGAAAATTTGATAGTAAGAAGGCATTTGAAATGGTATTAGTATTTTGCATACATATTTTATAGGACTTATAACTAAAAATATAAATTAAAATTAATTTTAGATTCAAAGGTATTACTTGATGAAATTGAAGTGTCCTCAACTCTTTAAATGTCCTTTACCTTCTGAATGTGAGTCCGTATTCGGACTCCAAGCACAATGCATGCTAAGCGACAGAGATCAGTACGGAAGAAGAGTGTACATACTCAGAGTAGGTAAGAAAATTAAAACTGTTTGGACAGAAATAAATCTATTTACCGTGATTTTTTTTAATCACTGAACATAACAGATGAATACACCTACGTTCAGTTTTAAAATAAATGCTTGAATCCATGGGAACGATATGCAACCAACATTGCAAGGGTCATCACCTGTAATAAGGCATTTTAGTTGTCAGTGTCAGCAAAGTGTGAAAATAATTTTTTATTATGATTATTATTATTATTTAACTTACACATACAATATTAACATGAACTTCATGATAAATTCAAAAAAGTTTGTTTTTACTTATAATTCTTCAAGTTTTTAATAAATGTTCGAAATGTCCACCTTTACATTTCATACAATATACGAGTCGATTAAGAAATTTCTGCAAAGAGTGTGTTAAAAAATCCGGTTTGGTTTGTAATTCGTCGCAGGCTGTACTTTCAATATTAGTAAAAATTACATTATTATATATTTTAGATTTAAGGTATTCCCAAAGAAAAGAATCATTTGGTGATAAATCTGGCGAACGGGCCGGCCAAACAATCGGACCA
This sequence comes from Melolontha melolontha, assembly GCA_935421215.2. NCBI lineage: Eukaryota > Metazoa > Arthropoda > Insecta > Coleoptera > Scarabaeidae > Melolontha > Melolontha melolontha. The sequence goes on along the minus strand of OW285237.1, from coordinate 155,843,552 downwards.
AACCTCCCTATTCATCGACCAGAAAAACTTGAATTTAGAAAATTTGTAATTGCTGCAGTTGAATGAATTGGGACTCCATCAATATGAAACCAGGGATCTTCAATGGCTAAATTTTCAATTTGAGGAACAATACGTGTTCGAAGTAATTCCAAGAATTTATTAGAATTAAAATTTGTGTCAATGAAGTATGGTCCCACAAGTTCGGTGTGATTGTACCGGACCTATACATTAACTCTAGCGTTATATTGTGCGTGCGTTAAATTATGAAAATGATCATTCGTTCGCGACCAGTACAGTTGCGGCCCCTACAAACTAAGACAGTTTGACAAATAATAAATATTGGCTTTGTAACACCGTCTTAATATTGAAGTTTATAAAATGTCATCTAAGTGAAAGAAAGTCAGTGACGTATAAAATAAAAAAAATTGAAAAATGGAAAAATTCAAATACAAATATCGTTTTTGCAACAATATATGCATTTTAAAAATGAAAATACATTCCAGTTTGTTTTTCTTGATGAAATCTGGATGGAAGCTCTCAAAAAAGCACGACAAGATGAGAATATTAAATCCGTAAAAGCAAAATAAGTAGGAAGCAAAATGTATTAATTAACAATTCCAAAACTATTGGCGTTGGCAATATATCATTGACTTTTATCGTGTTTTTATCAACATTTACTTCATTTGCGATGTGCCTAATGGTCATGCCGTCCTCTAGAGTAGTTCTAATTACCGACTTTTGCATTTCGTTTAATTGAGGCATTTTAAAAATTGTGCACGCTTCTGACGTATAATAAACTGACACTAACATAACCATATCGGATAAAAGTAAAATTTACAAATCACGAATTTTTTTAAATTTGACAGAATGTGTCAAAAGTCGGTGTCTTAGTTTGTAGCGGCCGCAACTGTACCTAAAACGGTAAAATTCAACATTTCGCAAAAATCAACACGTCTTATTTTATCTTCATCAAAAAATTGTTGGTGATTAGAAAACTTGTAAGGTTTGTATTTGTACTATTTGAAAATTTTAAATTCGAAATATTAAATAGTTGTGCTATTTTACTTAATGGTGTTCGTCAATGTAACATCACACTTAATTTTAGGTCTTCTGAAAGAATGTGGGAGGTTTTAATTTTTTTTCTGTGTGTATTTATTATGCAGCCATCAGAATCAAATTTGCTAGTAATCGCCTGAATTGTTCCGATAGATGGTATGGGCCTGTCAAGATATTTGATGGAATACAAATCACGAGCTTTCCTTAAACTGTTTCCAGCTTTATACCAGCTTAAATTTTCTATCTTTTCATCTTTCATATACATTTTTTAAATTAGGTGAATACAAATGTTAAATAGTTAATTGACGAAGGAGATACTTGTTGAAACTTCATTACGGATGTAGAATTCAAAACAGAAGAAATGAATCTTTTATCTAAAGGTTTCAAATACAACTTTACTCCTAACATTAATAATAAACACTTAGAATTCTTAGCAGTAGAAAGCCTTAAATAAGCAAAATGATAACCATGGAAATAAATATGCAGCTAAACATATTCTAGAAAATTACCGCATTACTAAGCATTTTAATATAGAAAATAAAATAATTAAATCAATTAAACAGAAAGCGACTAGTAACAATATTATATTTACAAAAGCTGATAAAGGAAATACAGTTATAGCAATTCCGGAATCAAACTACATACATAAAGTTCATGAATTCCTCGATAATAATTCATTCATAAAACTTAAATCTGATCCTACAAACAAATTTCAAAAACAGATTAAGCAAACTATAGAAAAATCTCTTTTTAATAACACTCAAAAACGTAAATTAACCACTATAAATCGCCTACCTCCCAAATTGCATGGTTTAATTAAACTGCATTAAGACAATACACCTATACGACCAGTAGTTTCGTACATAAAACACCTTGTAGAAATGTGTCTAAACACTTAATTGATTTAATTCTTAAACACACTAAATTCAAATCTAAGTTCTCCGTTAAAAATTCCCATGAATTAATTAACAATATTTCAAACTTGGAATTACCAAACAAACTCATTTCTTTTGATGTCTCGAATTTGTTCACTAGTATGCCACCCCAGGAGGTAATAGATTTAATCACTTTACAACTAGAACGTAGAAACACGAACATTGTCACAAAGACCAAAATTTTAGAGCTCTTAAACGTGCCTGGAACAAAATTATTTGCAATTTAAGAAGAAATTTGATAAACAAATAGAGGGTCTAGCAATGGGGAACCCACTAAACCCCTTATTAGCAGAAATTTTCATGAATAGTTTAGAAAGTAAAATTAGTACACATCCCTTGTTTGGTAATTGTGTGTATTGGTTTAGATATGTTGACGACATATTAATTTTCTTTAACGGTTCAGATAGACAATTAAAAACTTTACATAATTATATCAACACTATTCACCACAAAATAAATTTTACAGTAGAAACAGAAATAAATAAAAGCATTCATTTTCTAGACCAAACCATATCACACAAAATTAATAAACACGAGTTCGCTATATACCATAAACCAACACATACAGACACCAAAATATACGCTAATTATTTTCATCCTATAACACACAAATTATCAGCATACCAATCAATGGTGTATAGATTAATTAAAGTACCTATGAGTAAAAGTAATTTCTATCTCGAACTAAATAGGATATACACAATAGCATTAAACAATGGTTACACTATAAATATTATCAATAACATCTGAATAGCCAACAAAAATCTAAAACCCTTTCCTTAGTTTACCCAAAATTAAAATCAAGATAATTAATTCCTACAATTCAATCACTTACTTAGGAAAAATTTCGGAAAAAGTTGGTATTTTCATTAAAAAACTTAATAACGAACATATATAATTTAAAACAGAACATGATTAAAAATAACAAAGATAAAATAGACAAAGAATCAAACTCTGGTGTATATAAGTTAACATGTGAAGATTGTAATAAGGTATACATAGAACAAACGGAGGACATTTAAAATTAGGGTGAAAGAATACGAGAGAAGAAAACAGATTCAACTTTCTCAAGTCATTGTATAGATATCAATCATAGATTTAATATAGATTTCAAAATTTTACACATTCAAGATAAAAGTAAAAAATTTAACTTGTTAGAAAACTTAGAAATTAATAGATACATTAGTTTAGGATTAGCTTTAAATGACCAACTAGATTTAAACAACTCCCCTCTACTAAATTTAAGATTGCAAAATGGTTCCACCACCATTTTTTTCAATAATTCATTTTTTCTCAATAATTTTTACATACATAAATATTGAAAGTTGTATTGTACATATTCAGTATTTCATCCACCTGATGAAGCCATTGTATGGCGGAACAATATTGTAGTGAATTTACAATAAAAGAATTTTTGAAACTAAAAGTTTAATTGCTTATTTCTTAGGGTTCAAATGTTAAATACTGAAATATTCAAAATGTCATTTCTTTTATGTACATTACTGACATTGATTTTGACATTTGTCGAAATACATAATCGAGCGATGGTGGTTGCATAACATTCCCGTGTCTTGAGGCTTTTTTTTGAAACTGAACATAGGCTATGTGTAGAGATAAAAAAAACAGATGGTATGTAAGTCAGGTTAACATACTGTTAGTATGTTGACTTGACTAGTTAGTGTTAGTTTATTTTTGTCTCCAAATTTTTTAAAAAAATTTGGTCAAGTAAAAGAATTTTAACATTAAACGAAATGTAGACATTCAATGTAGTCCATCTTTATTGTTATAATAAGAACAAAGATCTATTATAAGCATAAAAAATATTTTCCAATTTCGATTGCATTAGAACTGTTATGTATAATTTATTCATGAATCTATTTCAGATAATTTTGATTCTTCCAGAGCCACGGTAGACGAAATATTTCGAGCGAACGTATTGGCTTTGGAACACATGGTAAAAGAAGCGGAAACGCAAATTGCAGGACTTGTAGTTATATTGGACATGTCTGGATTAAGTATGACTCATGCCAGGTTATTTTCACCCTATTATGCTAAGAAGACGGTTCAACTGGTGCAGGAAACTTTTCCACTTAGATTTAAGGGCTTCCACATAATCAATGAGCCTTTCTATTTTGACGCAATTATGGCTGTGCTTAAACCATTTCTTAAAGAAAAAATGAAAAATAGGGTTCGTATCATTAAGCATAGAATAACAAAATATATTCCTAATTGATAATTGACCGAAAAGATCGTAAAATAAAAAATTGAAATGAAAATAATAAAGTGACAAATGGAAAACTTGTGTATTTTCAATTGAGATCATATCTTTTTAAATAGGTCAATTCAGATATAATATATTAATAAAAGGTTTAGTGACTAAGACCTCTAGTATATACGAGAGTGGATCCCTTTACTTGGCCTATGACCCACTCGCAATAAAAAATTGGCAAATATATTACTTTTATTTTTCAACATAGGCTCCATTAAGGTTAACACGTTTTCTCATCGATGTTCCAGCATTTTTACTGCTTCTCGAAAAAAAAATTGTTCAACCTCTGCAAACCACTGATTAGCGATCATATCACATCATTATCTGACGGAAATCGCTTACCACGCAAATGTTCTTTAAGTTTTGGAAATAGTCGGTAATCGCTGGGGGTCAAATATGAAGAATATGGCGGATGCTTAAGTAACTCAAGCTTGCTTGAGCTATTGCAATTGCTGACCTGTGCGTGGGTGCGTTATCTTGATGCAAGGCACAAGTCACAGATTAACACCGTTTTTCTTTCGTCAAGTTACTTAATTTGGGAATTAAATTGGCATAATAAGCACCTGTAATTGCGGCTCCCTTCCACAGGAAATCTACTAAAATTACGCTTTCAGTATCCCAAAATACAAATAGCATTACCTTCCTTCCTGAAGGTTTCATCTTGAATTTTTTCGGCGATTGTGAACCTCGATGTGTCCACTACCGGGTTTTTCTTTTGTCATTTACACATGGACATAATGAACTGACTTTTTTCATTTAACCTTACACATAGGCATAAATGTATGGCGGCATATAGTAGGAGGCTATCAGTTATACACCAGAATCTACGTACAAACATTAGCTTAATTCTTAAATACATGTACAAATATTTTTTTAATGTCCCGTATTTCTCATTTTTTATTCATTACAAAAATCCTAAATCTTAAATTTTATTGAAAAATATATAATTTATTTAAATCATTAATACGTATAGCAAAGACGAAAAAGTTTCAATGGTAATGTGGTACCAGAAGAATAACAGTTTAAGGACGACCAGAGACATGTTTTCGGTTAATTATCCTAACAAGCCTATACCTTGTCCAAAGACAATTTTAAATATTTTTAACAAATTTAAAGAAGATGGTTGTCTTCTAAATTTCCACAAAAAAATAATAAAATCAATCACGTGTTAACAGAAGACATGAAGCTGAATATCCTGTGTTATGTAGAAGAACAGTCTGCAGGAGCGCTCTTAAATGTAGCCAGGCGTTTTGGAGTATCGTACAGTTCGCTGTACAGAACCCTGAAAGAATTTAAATATAAGCCATACAAGGTATCATACCATCAAAAGCTTTTCGAGGAAGATCAAGTAAAACGAACTGATTTTTGTGATATAATGTTTAATTTACTAAATGAGAACGAAGAAATGTTAAATAAAATAATTTTTACTGATGAAGCTACATTTACCGTAAATGGTGACGTCAACTCTCAGAATTTCCGGCTTGTATCCTAAATTTATCCATTGAAAAATACTAAATTTCATTTCGATTAATCCATTAGGTATTGGTGCCGTACAAATCCTCCTGCCCAAAATCTAACCCGAATGCAGTACCCTCAAAATGTCAATGTCTGGTTTTAAATAATAAGCGATAGACTTACTGGCCCATTTTTTATTGACGGTAACCTCACTGCAGAAAAATATTTGAATCTCTCGCGAAACCACATCATTCCATCAATTGAGATACTAAATGTTGATCAATTTTGGTTCCAAATGGAACCAAACGGCACATTCTACTCACGCCGTCAGGAATTTTTTAAGTAACACACTTCAAAGACGGTGGATTGGCAGGTTTGGCCACATACCATGGCCCCCAGGATCAGCTGATTTATCTCCAAATGATTACTTTCTTTGGGGTTACCTAAAAAGTAAAATTTATAATAACGTGCAAATGCGTAACTTAGACGAATTGAAAGAACGTATATTTACTGCATGTGATGGAATAAATATAGAATTTATTTGGAATACCCTGCGTTGCTTTCAAAATCGCCTTAATTATTGCCTTGAAAGACAAGGTGGACATTTCGAAAACTTGCTATGAACACTTTTGTTAAGTGGATTTGTTTATATTAGTTAATCATTAGAATAAATTAATTTTTTCATTCAAACTGAGATTTTATTTCTAATTCTTTGCGGCTTTATTTTGTTTGGTAATACCCACTGTTGCCAGTATAAGTATTATTGCCAAACTATATTCTAGAATACTTTCGCGATAAATTTTAAGTTTTGAAATAGATTTAAAAGTGTTTCATGTACATTCTGTATAGCAATCTAAATAATTTCCTTTTGAAAGCTTAAACATTCATATTTTTAATAGTTAGAAAACATAGTAAGATGAAACCCATTGAGTTATTTCTTTAGCTAATAGGAAAAGGCTGCATCTAATTTTAATAAAATAATTACTTAGATTACTTATATTTTTTTAAAATTTTTATTTAGGCACATTACCATTTTAACATTTCAGTTTTAGTCTTGTACGCCTTTGTTCTATTATTGAACTAACTGTACTAAACATTCTCACATTCTGCTGAACTTGCTGTAGTGCGGAAGTATATACAAGCACTTGTTCTAAGAGTTTCAGCTCCATTTCTGTTACCTAAAAGAAAATCCATATAAAAAATGCAATTACCCATCCTTCTTTTTTAAACTTGCCTACGTACGGATCTACGTACTGATTTGAATTTGGCCTTTCGAGGTATTGCCTTTTAGTTATTACATCGGCTGTCATTGATTCTACTTTCTCTAATCCTTTCGTGTAAAACTCCAAATAATGAAAGTGACTTTTGATGTGGAATAATGTCTGTTTCGATTACAGGCATTTGTTCTTTATTTTTAGGATCTATTTTCTTCATAACATTAAACATTTCTAGTTCTAGAAAGAATTAGCCCCGATAGCATTTTCAGTACTACCAAAACCTACTTTAGTAGTAGTAGCTACTTTAGTAACTTATGGTCCTTTATATGAAAATAGTCTTGCTCTAACAGATTCCAAAAGTTTGCTGCATAGTGTTCTATCTCGTTTATTTCCATTTTGTCGATGTTATATTAGGTATTAGTATTATTATATAGATATAGAACAAATATATATATAGTTCATAAAGTATAAGTTTTCAGTTCAAAGTCAAATTCGAAGCATGTGATTCAAATCAGTACTGCAGGGTCAAATGAAGTCAGTATTCAATCGCGGAAACAACCGTTTGTCATCATAAAATATAAACGTCATGTTTTGCAATATTGTCAAAATTTTATACATAAATGGTTCACCATTCTCTTTTTGCCGTTCAAAATAGGCTGTAAGATTTAATACAAGCTGTTGAGTTTGAGGACCAACAGGTTTACCTGGCATCTAAGAAATATTCTGTAAAATAAATAGGTTAGAAATGTCAAAGTGATAATCAAACAATTTCGTACTTATTGCCACTAATTGATATTACTATTTATTATCAGTATTGTTCTCAAAAGAACAGATTTTGTAATTTTTGATAAACTAAATATTCATATTGAAAGAATGCTTAACCTAGAAGTCAGAATACCGGAAACAAAGTCAATAAACAACAATATTTAAATAATTTGACAACAAGTCGAATATCATAAGACTATGTCCTACACAACCTATCCCTTTTATTTAATATAATATTTCAAAGACGTACGTCTTAACTTAAAATGACAAACGTGTGTAGTATTACAGCGCGTATTCATGTGTATTAGAAAGAGATAAAGTACAATTTGCGGTTCACACTTGGGCAGTACGAACTGAAAACTTTATGAACTGTATATATATATCGAGCGATCAAGATAATTTGTAATCGAGTCAACCTTGAATCCGAAATCGTATGTCGTAAATACATTCGTCCTCAGTTGCATAGTTTACATTAACTGTTGTTATTTTAGCTGTCAACTGACATTTTACTTGACGTTTGTAATGTAAGTGCAGTTCAAGTAAATACGTACGATTTCAGATTCAAGGTTGAATCGATTACAAATTATCTTGATCGCTCGATATATATATAGTAAATTCATTTTGTTGGCGATTTAAGGTCTGGTTTTACTTCTAAATATATATAAATCGCCAACAAATTGAATTTACCATAACATACAAAGGTCACGAAATAGTTATCATTATATATACAGGGTTGGGCAAAAGTAACGTATCAGTCGAATAATTCCGTAAATATAAACTTTAGAACAAAATGTTGTTAACAAAAGTATTTTGACAAGTTATTTTGTATTCGCTTCAATCATTTTTTTTTTCATGATGATTACATATGACCGCCAAAAAATTTTTAATTTTTTTAAATGGAAATAATATTATTTTTTAGACAATTCGGAATCTCTATTAAGTTCTGAATATGAATGCGTACTATTTTCATGGGGTTAGATAATAAAAATATTGACAAAAAAATAAAATTTAATAAAAGTAAACAAACTACAAAATTAAATTAAATGCTCGAAGTGACGTCCTTCTACGACCTGACAGTGTCCTAAACGTTCCCAAAAATGACGAGTTGTATTTGTAAACTATAAGGTGGTATGGCTTGTATCTCACGAATAATTTTTGCTCTCAAATCCTCTAGGTTTCTAGGTTCCTCCTTGTATACTTGCGACTTCAACTGTCCCCAAAGAAAGAAATCCAATGGATTTAAATCGGGAGACCTAGCGGGCCAATCAATAAAACCCCGACGTCCAATCCAACGACCGGGAAAAATTGTGTCTAAATACTGTCGAACATCAATAGCATAATGTGGTGGTGCTCCATCTTGTTGAAACCATAGATTACGGTTTGGCATGCTTGGTTGATTGTCGTTAGGAAATAAAATCAACAGATCTGGTACAATATGGTTACGCAATAAATGTAAGTAACCATCACCATTTAGGTTGTGTTCCAAGAAGTACGCACCTATGATTCGTTGCCCAACAATGCCAGCCCACACATTAAGTTTGTGGCGATGCTGTGTATGATTTTCTCGCATCCAATATCTCAGTCACCCAATAACGGCAGTTTAGACAAAATGCAGCTTCGTCAGAAACACGATGTTGTTTAAAAAATTTGGATCGTTATTGGACAATTCCATTATTGTTTCACAAAACTGTAATCTTCTGTCCAGGTCATCTTCGTTAAGTTCGTGCAGTAAGTGTATCTTATAGGGCTTGTATTTGTTCGCTTTACTGCTCGCTCGCTGCTACTCATATCATTTTCTAATCCTAGTTGAGTGGTTGACGTAGTGGGATTTTCCTTTACAGCAAGTAAAACATGAAGAGATCGGTCTTCATTAGTGATTTATTTTGGTCGGCCAGCTTTAGGTATATCTCTAACATCGCCCGTTTCTCTAAATTTATTAATCAATCTCGAAACTGTTGATTGAGCTATAGGATCTCGATCCAAATAAACATTATTGAATAAAGTGCAAACTTCGTGATGTGAACGTTGCCTGTCACCATATCCGACCATCATAAGAATTTCTATTCTTTCTTTAGTAGTTAATTTGACCATTTTCACATAAAACACGTATTAAAAAAAACAAGTTTTACGATGGAAACTATTTTATTGTGAAACGCCAATAATTCAATGACAGTAAAAAAATGTACAATTTCCAAAGCAATCTACAATTATTAAATTTTATTTTTTTCTCAATATTTTTATTATCTAAACCCATGAAAAAGTACATATTCATATTCAGAAATTAATAAAGATTCCGAAGAAAATATTATTTCCATTAAAAAAAAAATTTTTTTTTGCTGTCATATGTAATCATCATGAAAAAAAATGCAAATGATTGAAGCCAATACAAAATAACTTGCCAAAAAACTTTTGTTGACAATATTTTGTTCTAAAGTTTTTATTTACGGAATTGTTAGACTGATGCGTTACTTCTGCCCAACCCCGTATATATATTTGAAGGTAAGAATTGAACAACATTACCTCCATATATGACTATATCAAAACATTTTTATGTATGAGAAGATTATATTCTGTAGTTCCGGGTTGTCCAGATATGACGTCCCTTCGTCATAGATTTCCTCGTCCCATCAAGGAGTCAGAAATTTAAAATTTGGGTTGAAGCTACAAACAATCCATACATTGTAGCCCCGACAGGCTTTAAAATGTTTAAATTACATTATATTCTAATTTAGTTTTTTAAAATCAGTATCTATCAATACACGTACTTCAAAGTCGAATTTATTAAGTCGAAAATATATCAGTGAATTAATAAATCTCTTGGTGCTGGTCATATTTATGCCCTTTGTGATTCTGTTTTCTTGATCTTCTTCCCCACTTTATCTTATTTATTTCTGTTTCATCTAATTTACATAATTATTTAATATTTTCATCCCTGTGTATTCTTATGCATTGTGGATAGTTTCGATTTTCCATCTCTAGGCGTTGTCCCTTTGTTTATATTTTTTCTCTTTTTGTTGTAATTTTGATATTTGTTAAATTTAGTAGTGGAAAAGTGAGCTTTTTTTTGCCTCGCCTTCCAAAAACAGCTTTCCATTCGTGTTCAATCTTGTTGGCATTTTTTTCAAATCCAAGTTGCGTAGAAACTACTCGTAGTATTTTCTTTCTCTTTCTGTTCTAGTTTGTTTATGTGATATCGTCGTGTCTTTTGTTTTCATTCGGAGGATATTCACGTTGTCATTATTGAGCATGCAGCTCTGATATGTTTTTGTTGTTTATGTAACATTACAGCATTAATTACTTTTAATTACATTGAATGCTGTGTTTTTTTAACTTACATTCTAAACATTTAGTAATCTAATTAACCGAAAATTTATTGATAACTTTCGTTATTTACATGTAAACGCTTGGAAATATTCATCTAAAATTTTAATACTACATTATCGTAATATATGATATACGAGATGCATTTAAAATACACAACCTCGGTTGATTTTTGATTGATTTCTTATTGCTTATCGAATTATGTTTAATTAATTTATACATTCCTAATTCTATTTTAAATTTTTTATCCAAAGTTAATTTCACAGCATATCCCCAAAAATGCTCTTTGCGAGATATTGTATGGATTTATTTGCCAATACAATATTCACAAATACATTTTTGCATGTGAAATTTCACCTCTTACTCTTCTGTTACAATAACTGTATACCATGGGCAAGTGATATTTTTCTATTATCACATTGCCGTCCCTTTTTTTTTCTTTTATTCGTCTATACCTGTATTATATTGCTCTGTAGACAAATGTCCAATATTTCCTACTATCTTCATGAATTTGTACTGACCAATAATTTTACAAATCAATCACAGAGAAATATTTCGCTTCTGTACATTTTGCTAATAAGATCTCAATATTTTGTGGAGTTTCAAACTCGTCTAAAACGAGCGTCTAAACGCAATCTAAGTTTGACGTTTCCTGTATCACCAGACAATTTTGTGACAATAATAACCATTGGACTGACGTAACTTGACGTCTATTTTTCTAGTATATTATTTTTCAGGATTTTGTTAATTTATCTGTCAACCTGTTACTCATAAGTCACAATTCTTGACTTTGAAGGGCTGTATTCCATCCACTTCAATGTGATGCTCGTAGCCTTTTGCTAAACCTGGGGTATCATCTATTAGATAGGCATATTTGTGCAGTAGTAACCTCATTTCATCTAAATATTCATCATCGCATTTTAATTTAACGCTAGCAATATTTACAGAGGATTAATTAATTAATTAATTAATTTTATCTTGAATAGATAAACCTCTGCTTTACGCACAATCCATGTTCACACTATGAAAAGTGAATACAAACTGAGACGAAATATGTAACTACATAGTACACTCCCACCATCTAATTTTGGAACAGATTCAAGTCTTTTCCTTCAATGGCATTCAAATGTTTTGAAGGAAAGCTCTCTTGATGCCTGGATCCTTTGGAGATGCAAGGCTTCCTTATAACTAGTGAAGTCAACCTCGGGTCCTGTACAGTCCTGGCTCTGTTCCATCAGGCGCTACACTCTAGCCTTTGAAATTTCAGATAGCTACCTGATCCTTCGCTCTTAAGTCCAACGAAAGTCGAACTGGAGGTTTCGCACGGTGCCTATAAAGACCGCATCTCCTTAAGGTCACGTAATCTTCCGAACATTAGTTTCCGCCATATTTATTTATTTAACGTATTGCTAACATGTATTAAAAATATAAAGTTAAATTTTAAAATCAAAGCCACTGATCCAGTCCAATGCGGAGTCAGTAGCTTCAAAGAGGTCACTCATATCACCTGCATATGCTGTAAGGGCGCACACAGCTGTAATATGGTGAATAGTCTGGCGAGGTTCTTCGCATTCGCAAGTTGGTATATCAATCATTTATAGAATAAATCGCGACAAATTTCGTGGGACGTTCTTATGCTATTGAGCGTCTTCCACTCAGGGCGAGGCAGCTCCATTTCTAGTAAGGGCACTTGAGCGGATTTGAAGGCTTCCTAATACTCTTATGCTTATTTCATTACATACTCTTACCAGGCGTTCCTGTCTCCGGACGATGGGAAGTGCAATATGAGTTAAAACCAGGAGCTAAGGGAGAGGTGTACTTTTTAAGCAACCGCCAATTATTTTCATGGTCTCGTTAAGTTTGATGTTGATCTTCTTTGCAGCTGTTTAGCCAGACTGGGGCGCAGTATTCAACTCCCGAGTAAACAAGGCTAAGAGCTGACGTTCTGAGGGTAGATGCACTCGCACCCCAAGCAGTACCACAGAGTTTGTGGATTATGTTATTTCTAGTGTTTATTTTAATTGCGGTCTTCTCTAGATGTTTCCTATATGAGAGTCTTCGATCCATTGTTACTCGCAGATATTTTAGGTAAGGATTATAACGGAGCAAATTGTTATTGCAGTACACCTAGATGTGGTTGTTTATTATTGAGGTGAAAGCACGACACTTCTGTTTTATTCACATCCGGGATTAGTCTCCAGTCGGCGAAGTATTTCCCTAGCACGGACGGGTCTCCTTAAAATATATTATTAGTTCCCTCTATGGTTTTACTCCGGCATGCAAGAGCCAGATCATCGGCATATCCAAACTTTTTTGTCTTTGTGTGTGGCATGTCAGAAATATACAGATTAAACAGGACAGGTGCAAGCACCGATCCTTGAAGCAATCCATTATTAAGATGTCTCATTTTACTCTTGGTCTCTCCTGTTATTATTTGGAAGGACCTATCGCAAAGCATGTTGTTTAATAATGATGCTATTCCGCTGCATGGTACTACGTTGAGAAATTTGTAGAGAAGGCTTACTTTCCAGACCGTATCATATGCCGCAGTCAGGTCAACATACAGCACAGTTGTCTTCAGCCGTTTCTGAAACCCTACTCCAATGTGAGTTGTTAAGTTGAGCACCTGGGCAGCACAATTGCAATTGAGTCTCTTATTTAGAACATTTTCAAGAAATAAGATGAACTTGTAGCACACTAAATTGTAATCTGTCAACTGAGAGTCAAAATTTGACTTTCTAAAAACCTTCCAGTGTTCCCAAATTTATATTGAAACCATAGGCAAGTCTAAATGAAAATTTAATTGAAGGCATGGTATATTGTTTACAATGATTGTTTGACAGTAATCACAAGGTCTAAGCGTGCGTTAATTATTTTATAATTAAATTAGTCAATGTTTTGATTTTGCTATAAAAATACTTTAATAATCTATTTTCGTTTACCAGATTTTCTTACATGGAAGTGATCTTAACTCTCTACATGCCTTTGTCGGACAAGAAGTACTGCCTTTGGAATATGGAGGGACAGCCGGTAACTTCGACAATAGATCGTGGTACCTGGAAATGCTATCAAATGAAGAGTATTTTAAGAACATAGATAAATACGGATATCAAGGCGTTTCGAGCACATAGCTGTCTTGATTTAGTACCTTATACATTTTTATTTGCCTTTACTTAAACGCCATTTTTGTATTGAGAGCCTAGTTTTATCGAAAATCTTTACACCGCCTGACTTATTTTTGGTAAATTTAGTAAAATTAATATTTGTGTTTTGCTATTTGTCTTATTTTCATAACGCAAATTTAAAATTTATATTTAAACATTTATTTGATAGTGAATTTATTCTTGTTGTTTTAAGAAGTAACTAAATTGAAATGTGAAAAGATATTTTTTAGTGACAAATTAAATACTTTTATATTTTACTGTAAATATACAATTGGTGGAAGTAAAGTAAAGTTTATAGTTATACTCTTACGAGTGAAAATAATATAATTTATTATTCTGAATTTGCAATAATTGTGAAGTACGGAAGTATTATTTCGAATAATACAGGGTGGCCCAAAATGACCGAAGTGGTTTGAGTTCATTATAACATCTTATTTAAGACATAATTATTAATTTTTTTTTAATTTGAAATACAGTATATTAATGGAGAATATTTTTTAATTTAATTATGAAAAATTATATCTCGCAATGACCGAAGGGGTTTGAGTTCATTATAACTTCTTATTTAAGACGTAATTATTAATTTTTTTAAATTTTAAATACAGTATATTAATGGAAAATATTTTTAAAAAAATTATATCTCGCAATGGATCGTTGATTTGATAAATAAAGGTCAACGATTTTGGCACGTTTATCAATTTGTGTACTGTTCCATTTTAAATTCCCCAAGTCTTCTTTACAAAATACTCAAAACAAAAAAAAAATTATAATAAAAAAGTTATAAGGAATCAAAACCCCTTCGGCCATTTTGGGCCATCCTGTACTTGTGGATATTTTCAACTGCATAGGTACAGAATATCAGCAAACAACGAATTTTCAATAGGGATCCAATCTACTCTTTGAATAGTTTACACAATTGACGAATTATGCAATTCGAATTTTAAATATTAACTCAATAATCAAAAATGTATTAGATTTTTTCAGTTTCTAATATCTCGTCGAGGATGTAATAAACCAATAAGCAATTGCCTCTATAATTATAGTAAATACACAGTTACAGTTTTAAATAGGCCTGGAAACAAATCACAATACATTTAAGAGTCTCCATGGCTATTCGCAGGAATTAGAATCTATAGTAATGATATTTAAGACTTGGCATAAACGAGTGGTTGTTATCCAATCTATTAAGTTATGTAGATTCGCCTAAGATCACACAAGCGCTTTATTGTTTACAATTTGTATGATCTTCATATCTTTAGCTTCAATAGAATTTGATCGCTCGTTTGCGCCTGGTCTGCGATTTTTTTCCAATATATTCACATTAAAGTAATATTTTTGTAGTCGAATATTAAAAAAATATATAATATATAGAAGAAACGCTTACAAGCAAACAACATACAGCATGTGATTTATGTATTGTTATTTTTATAATAGTACAAAATGATAGTAAAAATAAAATTTATTTAAAAAAAGATTACGTGTCTTATTTGTTTCTTTTAAAGTGTGTTTTAAGATAAAGTGGGTGTTTTGTTATTTTACTAAAATGAAAATGATTGCTAATATTTTGTATTTGTTTTATTTATTATGACACATAATAATGATAGGTAATAATAATAATAATTTTTTCTACGACAACATCGAAAAATGTTCATATCAAGAGTGTAAATTGAATCATAAGAAGCTACATTTTGTACTGAATTTCATTTTGCATCGGTTGCTAGGCAAGTTGCTAGACAACAAATGCAATTTGAAATATTTCGTGTTCGGTCTGCTGTTTTTGATAACAAAAAGTAAGGTGGCTTAGAGAATATAACGCCGAACGACAAATGTCATCAGTTTGTTACAGTTTGTGCATTACAAATAATTTCGTAGTTATTTCAAAGAAACCAGATAATTAATATGGAAAGTGATAGTGATAGTGACTTGGAATTAACACCTCCAAGTATAACAGAAGCAGCAAATTTAACAACACTAAATTTATTGCCGGAAACATCGAAGAAAATGTACAAACGGACTTATAACCTATTTTTGGAGTGGAAAGGAGATCAGAACGCCAAATCGTTTTCCGAGAACGTCTTAATGGCGTATTTTTGCGACTTGGCAAAAAAATTCAAAAGTTCCACATTATGGACACAATACTCAATGCTTCGAACGACTCTCAGTATTCATAATAATATAGATATTGCAAAATACTTAAAATTGAAAGCATTTCTTAAGCGACAGTCCGACGACTACAAACCCAAAAAGTCGAAGATCTTTACATCAAATGACATCAATAAATTTATTAAAGAAGCCCCAGATGAGATCTATTTAGCGACAAAAGTAAGTTTTATATAGCCATATAATGAAATATATATTTAATCTATATTTTAGGTCGCATTAATTATGGGCATAATGGGTGCATGTAGAAGACATGAATTACATCAAATGAAAATTACTAATTTCAATGATTTGGGTTCAGCTGTTTTAATAACTATACCAGACACTAAAAACAAAACTATACGAAGTTTTACTGAAACTAGTCCTTATTATGAAATTTACAAAAATTATGCAAACCTCCGCCCTTCAAATGTAAATGGTACAAGGTTCTTCGTTAATTATCAAAACGGAAAATGTACCGTCCAAAGAATAGGCGTGAATAAGCTTGGAGGCATGGGAAAAGAGATTGCTAAATATTTAAATTTGCCAAACTACGAATTATACACCGGACACTGCTTTCGTCGATCTTCAGCAACAATTCTTGTTGATGCTGGTGGTGACATAACTAGTTTGAAGCGTCACGGTGGCTGGAAGTCCACGACAGTCGCCGAGGGATATATCGATAAATCGGAGAAAAATAAATTTGACACAGCTAATAAAATTGTAAATGCAATACAGAGCATTTCAAATATACCATCGACTTCAGGAATAGGATATCGTGAAATGCCATCTACTTCGACAATGGAAAATTGTCAATATCAAGAAAATTTTAGTATCCAGCATTCCACAAGTTCTCCAAAAATGATTTTCAATAATTGCACATTTAACTTTAACAATAAATAAAATACGTAAGTAGGAAGTTATTTCATAGTTTTTCTTCTTAAATGGTTGGGCACTGTCCAGGCTCTGCTAATGAATAGGTAATTTCGTATTTTCATGTATCCAAAGCAATAAATAAAATATTTTCATATTTATTTGTATCTATTTTCATAATTGTCGTTGTCGTAGAAAAAGTATAGTATGCAAAGTGCACAAAATAGCAATTTTGCACTCTATTTTTCTATTTTGCGTTCGAAATGAACTCATTATGACACCCAAAACAGTATCGACATGAGCTTCATTTCGATACGCTTTTTTTCATTTTTCAATGTTGGAGTTGTTCGAACATAGAAATAAATATCATTGCTGTCATTTGATTTTAATAATTTAAGTATATTTGACAGATATGATATATGTACGAACTCTAGTACTCTACACAAACAACGTATATTGTACACAATTGACAACAAGATATATTAGTTTCTATGTCACTCATGTTTATATTTTTAAATAAAATATCAAGTAATGTTAACGAAAATTAACAATTATTATGTAATATAATATACTTCGCGGATAGCAAGATTCAAATTTCGAAAAGTCAAGTATTAATGTGGCCAAATGCATGCTTTATATAAAAATAAAACTCTGAACTTTTAAATTAAATAATTCCAATTTAATAATGTAAAAAATGCAAAATAGAAAAAATAGTATAAAAAACTCGTTTCATAAGGCCTTTTGCCGCACTCGCTCTTTAGAAAACTCGCCGCTATCGCGGCTCGTTTTCTAAACTGATCTCGTGCGGCAAAATAATGCCTTATGAAACTTATTTTTTAATATACTATATTAATCTTAAAGATTAAAGGTATAAGAAAATTCAGAAGGATTATAAGGCATAAAAATAATATTAATAATAAGTAATACTGCCGTACAAAGTGCAAAAAATGTTAAATGTAAATCCTTAAATACATATTCAAATTAAAAGTTGATAAAAATAAAGAGCTCCTGTGAAGAAACTTGAATAAACAAACAAAACAAGAAACTAATTTAACTAAATTAATTTAACCTTCAACTACTATCAATTACCTGGACTAACATAACTATCGTGGAGTCAAATTTCAGGCGACGTGGATTGCCCCACCTACCCGCCTCACTTCAGGGGTGGGAAACCCAGAGGTACTAACAAGAAAGCCAAAAGGCGGTGGTGAAAGGGCACCACCTAATTTGGTACCGCTAAACGCTGCAAATTCGGAAATGACGTAAATTAAAGCAGGCAAGCCGCGCAGCGGGTAAATGACGCAACCAAGCCGTCCGAAACAAAATCAAAAGAAAAGAGAGTTTTCGGATTGAACTAGTCTTCGCTTTATTTTAATTAATAATAATTGAGAAACATAATTCAAATTTTTAAAACACAAATTAGCAAAAGTAAAACACTAATTTCATTTTAACACGTCGATCTAAGAAACACGAAAAACCTTGTGCACGTTTTCTACAACGAAGAAAAACTTCACAGTAAAATTTTTTAATATTTTTTAGAAAAATTTTTTTTTTATCCAAGAATAACAGGTGTGCAATTACGTTGTACACTTGAAATAAATGTTAATCGTTTCAAATATAGCACCAAATGAGAAAAAAGCAGAACAATGAATTTACTAAATTAATTAAATAAATTTTGATTTATAACTTCAAATTACGTAGCTACAAAAACAAAGGAAAATTGAATATGAAAAGAGAGAACTATATCTTAATAAAATATTAAGATATAGTTCTCACACGTGGAATTAAATTAAATATTTTTTACTAGCGAAATTATGATCCCTGAATTAATTAAATTAAACGGATAGGTTGCTTAGAATTACGTAGTTACAAAAATAAAGTAAAATTGAACATGTAAAGAGAACACTAAATCTTAGCTTGTTTGTCCTGTCGAAAGGTCGGCGGTCTCAGTTTAAGGCGGAAGCTCATACGGGAGGCAAAAGCAGCGTGAAGATTACAATGACCGGTAGTACGACGCCAGGAAAGAAAACCATCTGTTATAGAAATACAAAAAAAAACAAATCGAATAAAAATTAAAGGAAATAGATAAATCCCTAAAATTACGTAACAGAAATTTTCAATGGTCTTTTTTTATACAACTGATAGGTCGTTAGAGGAAGAATCGCACCATAAGAAATCCCCATTTCGGGTAAATGGAAACCACCAAATAATTTCGTGATACTGTAGCAAATCCCTGGTACAGGAAGTGCCCGCAATAAATAAAAAATACGTCGTAAGATAACGATAATTCTGCCCTTAGGTAAAGCATACGTGGTGTACGAAGAACTGGACTAATAGATCTCGATGTCTCGCTTACATCGGCGCAATAATCTAACACGTACGACAATCAAAGTAAAGGGAAGGCAATAAAAAAAATATATTAAGATAAATTAAAGATATATTAAAGTACGCAGATGCACTACAGGTTGGTTCAAAATAAATAGAACGGAATGAACTAACGGAAGACGTTAATTCGCGACAAATAAAAGAGTGTTTACGAACACGCAATAACACCAAAAATGTTTCTTTGGAAATTTCTGTCGCACTGATGTAAATTGGAGTTATATTGAAAATCCAAATACAGTTTCTAAAATATTTATTTTAAAAAATAAAATAATTATAAACTAAAATATACACGCTTTACATTTAATCCTTTGAGGCCGACATTTTTAAAAATGCCAATAAAGTCTTGTTTTTTGAAAAATATAGTTTCTAGGCTTTATTTATGGGGGAAAATGCAACAAGACTAATTATCAAAATTTGGATTTTTTTTTATAGGCCGTGGTCTCGGGGTGTAACCACAAGGAAAATGAGGCACAAAATCTCAATAAAACTAATTTATTTAAAAATTACTTGGTATGAAATTGTATAAAACAATTTTTGCTTTCGCTTAGACATAAGCCTACTTGGTAGACAAAACAGCTCCAAACGGTTCTGTGGGGTTTCGCACGTGTACTACATAGTGCACATCTTCTTGATTTTCCATGAACTGGAAGATGTGCACATTTGTCATACCTAATTTCGTATGGTACTGTAATTTTAAAATTGTTTTCATGTTGTGCAGCGCTTCGTCTACCTTTCTTTTGTTCATTTTGATCGGCACCAATTAGGCCTATTATAACCGACAACCTAAACAGTTTCAAAGTTTCAACTTTCTCACTGCATCGATTTTTATAAATTGTAAATGCATTTACTAACGCCACATAAATAAAATAAAACATTATGCGATGCCACCATTTCTTGGACTTTCTATCAATGTCATAGCAACTTTTGAGCATATCCATTTTGTCCACATATCCCATACAGCTATTGTTGTCCTTCACTAATATGGGACAAGCTATTTCTTCTCGTGAACCATCTTTATTTTTTCTTGATATTGTTTCAACAGCAGACGGATCATGAACATTACTAAAGAAGAACACTGATTTTCGATCTTTCCATTTCAAGAATGTTAATCCGCAAGTTGAAACTCTCCAGTCAGAATCTCCCCTTTGCATGGCTTTGTCTTCTTTCAAGTCTTTTGGCATGTCTTTTCTACCTTTTCTAAATGTTCCACAGGCGTAAATCATATCATCGTGCAAGTCTTTTTCTAGTTCGACCGAGTTGAAAAAGTTATCAAAATATAAATTATGTCCTTTTCCAACTAAACTTGGAGTTAGATCTTTTAGCACTCGAGCACCTAAATTTTTCTCAACTTCATTGCTGGATTTGCCCACATAAATCTGGAATTGGTGCACATAGCCGCTTTCATCTGCTCTAATCCACACTTTATATCCACGTTTTATCGGTTTCAA
The DNA here is from genome assembly GCA_935421215.2 of Melolontha melolontha. Classification (NCBI taxonomy): domain Eukaryota; kingdom Metazoa; phylum Arthropoda; class Insecta; order Coleoptera; family Scarabaeidae; genus Melolontha; species Melolontha melolontha. The sequence goes on along the minus strand of OW285237.1, from coordinate 155,822,525 downwards.
CGGCATATATTGCCGAAAACTACTTCTACCTTTAAATTTGATCATAGACTCGTCAATGGCTTGATTTTTTTAGGGTTGATATGAAAGAAGAAATGTATCTGAAAGCTTGTCTAGCAGTGGCCGAACTTTGTAAAGTTTATCGTATCCTACAGTTTGTCGCTGTGGTTGTAGTGCATTATCGTTCAAATGAATGTTCGCCAGTAACCAGTTAAATGTATCTCTTGACATTATCGAAGATACAAAATTATCTCGTAGTTGCAACCTTGACGACCAATAGTCTCGATAGCTTGGCAGGCGTTTGATCCCCATAAAAAGGTTTATAGCAATAAACTTTTTTATTTCGTCAGAATTTGTTCTCTGGAAATTATGCTTACCACCGTTCTTTTGTAAAACATAAAGATTTGTCTGGAATGCAATGTGTTCTATTAAAGTGTTTGGAAATAAATGTAAAAAAATATCTGTTGGTGTTTCCACTTCTTCAGGTACACTACACCCACTGTCACTAGTGAAAGTACGTCTGGGAATATTCTGTGTATGATGTGGGTCATGAGTCCATATAGTATTTTTCCTTTGGTTTTCTCGTATCAGATCAGCTTGAATGTTGATCAATGGAATTTCATCTTCGCTATCCCACCCATCATCTTCTGCAAAACGATAATTTTCACCAGAAATTATGATATCCATTGCATTGATATCAAATGGCTGATCCACGACACCTTCATCTTCATTCTCGCTTTCATGATTGATGTCCGACTCATCTCCAGAAGGGATATCTTCTACCAATGTATACAATTCGTCCTGGCCAAAGCGCTTCCAATTCTTGAATATAGTATATAGAGTTTTTAGCTGAAAAAAATATTATTATAAAAAATATGAATATCTTCCTTGTGGTTTTGTGCCGCGACCACCACATTTGTGTATAAAACATAACCTCATCTACTAAGGTAAACAAATATTCTCACTTGCTATAAGTGCAAGGCATACATTTTTATTAATATTTAACATTTGCTTACCAGCCATCTTCATAAATAAGCCCATAATCTATTTTATAAACAATTACTGTCACATCTGCATGCTCCACGTGGTAAAAAATAAGATATAACCATTGCAATGATGCACTGATTCAAACGCGAAGGCAGGAGTCGATGTGTGGGAGTATGTTTTAGACTCCACCTACTGTGGCTAGTATATAACACCACAAGGAAGATAGGAAAAAAAAACTTAAAAATGTGGTTGTGCTCTGCAACCACTAGGAAGCAAAGGGTTAATAAAAAATAAAAACTTTACACTTTTTATTGAATATATACGATAAAAGACAATTAAACTAAAAGTCTGGAAGTGGTTTCCACCGCTTTTACACATAAATCTGGCTACATTTCTCTGATGACGGGTCATACAACACGTGCAAGATCAGGAATTTACAGGCCTGTCAGGGCAAACATTACTTTTAACATAGTTGCAAAGGAAGAAGTCACTAAGTTTTAAGTCGCTCGATATTGAATGCCAATTTATGCTGCCAAAGGGGAAAATTACGCTGGCAGGAAGCATCGTTTGCAATAAATCATGTTTCTCTTACAGAATAGCATGTGGCGCAATCCTCCTGAAACACCACGTTGACAAGATTAATTTAGTTCTGAAAAATTTATTCGAATGCCACGATAACTAGTGCCATTTACAATTAACGGAATCCGATGTGCATTTTTGAAAAAGTACGGTCCGATAGCATTGAAAGTGATACAATTATATCTGCTCTTTATGATCATTGGCCGACATATTTTTTCTTAAATTGTAAAGGAACGAAACCGGAAATAATTAGAATTACATAACGAATGTTTGCAAGTGAAAACTTAGACATAATTAAGCAACAACTTTTTGAAGTTGGTTCGGACCTAATTTTAAACACAGACGACGTTAATTATTGCTATAATAAATTACTATAAATTGTATCTGCAGCGGTGAATAAAAATACAAACACAAAAATAATTCATGCTGCATAGAATAACAAGCCCTGGCTTACTGACGAAAGAAAAAGGATGTAGGTAATAAAACGTCAACATCACGTAGGCGTCGTAAGAAACAGAATAGATAGTAACTACTATTGCACATATCTGAAAAAAAACTTGCAATTTCTAGAAAGAATACTTATGGTGAATATATTTTGAAATCGCAAGACCACATGGGAAATTATCAGTGAAATACGAGGAGAAAAACAATTTCAATCTATGTGACTTGAATAGAAGTTATACTAATAATAAAGAAACACTATACTCTGTTTTTTAGTAAGAAGGACAAACCGCCTCAGCCCGCATCACATTAGGCATATTTAACTGACAGAAATTTTGGCGGTAAATTTAAATAATAAATTACAATGAAATGAAGTAACACTTGCTATTCAAACTTTAATATTTAACTAAACTGCATTCGCAAAAAAATAAATGGTAATAGTTTTAATATATTTTTTATTACTTGAATTATATTTGTAATACATAAAATAAATATTTACATAAAATTTATATTCATTTAAAAAATTTCATATTGGATGTGATAATCTAAAAAATATGTACCTACATTAAGCCATGTTTCATCTAAATAATAGATTGGACGTTGTTCAGTTCTGTATTTTTTAATTGAAGATAAATATCTTCGTCTCCACAAAATAATATCATCACCTTCAAGAATTTCTAGGTAGCACCTTATATTACTAACGAATGGGAAAAGGCAAAATGGTAATACCACATTTTTTAGAGCTTATAAAGGCTCTGGATAGTGTTTCATATAATCTATTTTTTATTACTTGAATTATATTTGTAATACATAAAATAAATATTTACATAAAAATTATATTCATTTAAAAAATTTCACATTGGATGTGATAATCTAAAAAATATGTACCTACATTAAGCCATGTTTCATCTAAATAATACTTTGGACGTTGTTCAGTTCTGTATTTTTTAATTGAAGATAAATTTCTTCGTCTCCACAAAATAATATTATCACCTTCAAGAATTTTTAGGAAGCACCTTGTATTACTTACGAATGGGAAATGGCAAAATAGTAATACCACATTTTTTAGACCTTATAAAGGCTCTGGATAGTGTTTCATATAATCTATTGCCTTCGAGGCTGGAAAGGATGAGCATTAGAGGCAATGTGCTTTCTTTTATTAATAGTAAAGCCAAAAATAGTTATCAAGCTGTGGATTATGGATGTATTCAGAGTATTAATTATGGTATTATTTATTTATTTAGCATATAGCTTACATGGATCTAGATGATCTCAACGAAGACGGCAGTACTACCCCACCTTCTTACCTCACCTGCTTCCCAAATATTACCACTTGTGAGTTCTTTCTATTCCCAAAGTTGAAACTGTAGTTGAAAGGGCATCGTTTTAAGATGATTTGGACCAAATCGTAGGCAGTGTTAAACGCGTTAACACGCCAAGACTTCCAGCAATGCATCCAGTCTAGCACAAGTCGCTGGGATCAGTGTATTCATGAGGAAGTCGAGTACTTTGAAGAGGCTGGTAGTAAATAGATTATAAGAACAATGTATTCTGTTTATTTTTTCACATTCCGGGAATTTCTGGGTTGCACCTCGTATATCTAAAGACGTTTATAAAAGACGTTTCAATGGAATGTGACTGATTTGAATTACCCGTCATTTTTCACACAATGGACATTGACATATATATATATATATATATATATATATATATATATATATATATATATATATAGTAAACCTAATCAGTAGGCGATTAAAGGTCTGTATATTACTTCAAAATATATGTATTTAAAAAACTCTACATGTTTCGGCTGTATACGCCTTTTTCAAGAGAATACAAAATATTGTATTTTGTATTCTCTTGAAAAAGGCGTATACAGCCGAAACATCTAGAGTTTTTTAAATACATATATTTTGAAGTAATATACAGACCTTTAATCGCCTACTGATTAGGTTTACCATATCATACCAAGGTCACGAAGTTATTATATATATATATATATATATATATATATATGTATATAGATAAAGTAATTATGGAACGTTACGGAATGCACAGTGCAGAAACGAGCGACAATAGTGAAAATTTATTATGTACGAAGGTTCGAATGTAATTGTGAATCAACACTATTAAGAAGTTAAGGAAAAATGTGTTCATTAACTTCTTAAGAGAATAGTTCAACCGCAAACAAAGCAACTTGTGCGCGACCGCTTTGAGAATAATTTCGTTGCTATGAAAGGCTGAAAGTCTTTATGTCTAATGTGTTCAACACTGGTTGCAATTTGGTCTAGATCTCCTTCATCATTTCAAAACAGCGCTCCTTGAACTTCAGTTCCAGTGTGGGAAACAGGAAGAAGTCTAAAGGGGCAAATCTGAGGAGTAGGGGAGTGTTGTATTACTGCCATCTTCGTTGATGCTAGAAACCGACGCACAACAAGTGACGTGTTGGTTGGTGCATTGTCGTGGTGTATAATCCACAAATTGTTGGGCCACTTGGCAGGCCGCTTGCGTCGAATGTTTTCTCTTAGTCGCCGAAGAACATCGCAATAAAATCGTCAATTAACTGTTTCACCTAATGGACGAAATTCTTTGTGCACGATGCTATCAGCGTCAAACAAGCAAATCAACATCGTCCTAACGTTGCTTCAAACTTGCCGTGCTTTCTTCGGTTGTGCAGACGATGGCTTCTTATATTGCGCTGACTGGAGCTTTGTTTTGAGACCATACCTGTACACCCATAATTTATCGCCAGTAATGATTCTGGTACTGAAGTTTGTATCCCATTCCGTGTTTCTTTCAGCTCTGTGCACATATGAACACGGTGCCGTTTATACTCAATTCTGAGTAGCCGTCGTATGTTGAGTTCGCCGGACAGTATACGCTGTCAAACGCCCTTCGACAAGCCGGCAATATGACTAATAATATTGTGATGACTCATCCAACGATATGTCACGTATCACGCCTCTGGCGCCTTCTCAACAGATCTAGAAACGGAAGGATCGAGACTAACAAGACATATATATAAACTGTCGAGGAAGGGATTTGAATTCATTAGATACTAACTCATCGCCGAGTGACCTTGCATAAATATAAATACATAAACGTGTTTATTGTTAGTAATTAATATTAAATTGTTATATGTTTTTATTATTAATATAGTGTGTGTCTAAGTTACCGTTTGTTTATTTACGAATCCGCAGAAAAACAAGTATTTTACAATATGAATAGTTTACTTCTGTCTTGCAACATAGCATCACGCACTTTTGCCACATTTTGTGGCGTGTTTTCCGTCGTTCATCGTCATCAACCAGCACACGTCCATTTTGAAAGTGCTTCTACCATTCATAAGTTTGCATCAGGCCTACAGCTTCCTCACCAAACGCTTGTTTAACCATTTTCAGAGTTTCCGCTACCGTTTTACCACATTTAATGCACGTTCTTTACTATTTCACATCAGACATTGTAGTGTTGCAGTATAAACACAAATCGACAAATGTGAACACAAAAAGTGTTTGCCACTACCTATTATAGCAAAGTACCGTTCGATAGACTGACTTAGTAATAGACGTAGCTCACACCATCTAGCGCTATAGGGCTGTACTACTATCCCTTCGCGCGCCACATTCAAATTTCCTGATTTTCTGGGTAGCACCTCGTAGCATAAATAACGTCAATTTCTTAATATTGTCTATTGATCGAAAAATTGAGATTTAATTCGGTTATATGTAGTATTACACTTTATTTATTGAAAAAATTGGTGCATGAGGTCCATATTCATCCTTTTGATAAAGCAGAATACACTTTAACCCGGTGGTACCCAATGTGCGCGTCACGGCACCCTAGGCGATCGCGGTCTAAACTTTGCAATTTTTTTTTTTCTGATATCAAATACGTGTTTCATTTATTTTTGCTTCTTAACCCTTTAATTAAACATTAATTAATTAAGAATTATTGGTTATTTTGCAAAACGTATTGTTCGTATTTGACATCGGGCGGCTTTGCGAAAATCTGAATTCAGCAAACCGCCGGTTTTTCTGAATTCAGATCTACCTACCAAACGCTAATGCCATTTAATACAATTCTCGAACATTCCTTGGATTTAATTTTACATTTAATTTAGTTATTAATTACGTATATTTCTATTACAATTATAAATTGGTCATAAAAGAAATTTAATTTTAATTTAATTAAAATATTCTACATGTCAAAATTATACCGACTGTGCATCAATTGATATAAGTTATTCGTCGAATTTGAAATGACTATTGTAAAGGTTACCTAAATCATATCATGTGACGAATCATTTTAACTAAAGTATTTTAGTGATATTAATTTCGTTGCCGTCACAATCCTACGGAATCCTACGGAAATTGTCAAACCCTAAATTGACAACAGCTTTTCTCCTACTAGTGGCTTCTCTAGAAAACTCGCTCGAGTTTTCTTTCGCACGTGTTGCGTTCACGATACCTAACTTCAAAGCATGTGTATCGTAGCATTCTATACTTACATATTGTTTTAATAACATTTACAAGTTCGTTAGTTTCTTTCAGTGTGCAAATATTTATGTGTTACCTGTGCTCACATTCCCTAGTTTTAATCTATTTCAAAGCTTCATTCATTTTGTATAAATATTAAATAAAACCTGAAGGACATCGTTGTGTTTTCTAATTTAATTTAATATATTTCTTTCATTTCATCACCCGTACTAGATTGTTGATGCTTACCATACATTTAATTAAATATTTTCATTATTGTAAGGACGCTTCAGCTAGGCAGGAGCAAGAGATACGCGAAGCCAACAGGATCAATTAGCATCCTCAAGGTAACACAAGAAAGGACGAAATAGAAAAGGAAATCTTCTGAGAAAATTTTAATACAAACAAATCCAACATACAATCAAAGAGGAACAACTTTGATATCATGGATACGTAATGAGAATCTAAGAAATTAGAACAGTAAAAAATGCATACGAAGCAAAATCATATATAACAAAAAAACGATAAAAACAGAGAAAGACATGGACTGAGGAAGTTAGGGCTGCAGTGGAGAAACGAGGCGTAAAGTGAAAGGAAACGAACTACAAGGTGAAGGATAGAGATAGGTGGAGAGAGGCTTAGAGGACGGAACAAAAACAAGAGCTAATAATGATCAGTAAGTAAGTATGTAAAGAAGATACAAGATAATTATAAATTCCAATGTCATTATAAATCTGACCATGACTAAAACTACGATTATATGTGTGAACAAGTGTTGTGAACAACATAAAATGTCAAGGACAATGATAAGAACACTATGATAAATTACAAAATTGTGTCGATAGCTCATTCTTAAATAATAATAATAATACGTTCAACATCTCATTATAGAGGAGAACTTGGAATAATAGAATAAATAAATAAAGAGCTTTAAGCGTATAAAATTAGAAGTTTTAATAAGTTTATATAATAACTAACGGACTTTAGATACCGCTTTGCGAAAATAGATTACCTCAAAGAAATATACAAAGAATTCAAATAAATTTTACCTCAAAGTAGCCCTTGGAAATTATGATTATGTCTTAGCTTGTTACTAATTTTAATAGGAATTTTGTTGGTTATGAGATGAGATATTTGATTGAAATGACAAATGTCAAAATAATAAAACGAACATTTTTAAGTGAATGAAATATGTTTATTTCCAACAAACAAGCAAAATTTTATAAAAATTGTTCAAAGTGTCCACCACCTTGTTCGAAACATTTCTCACATCTTCTTCTGATGGAGGAAAAAGTGTTTTGTAGAATCGCATTGTCAATTCCATTAATTCTTTCAGCAATTCTGATTTGAAGGCCTGCAAGATCAGGTATCTGTACTTGATAAATTGAGTTCTTTAAGAATGGCCATAAAAAGAAATCACATGGGGTAATGTCACAAGATCTTGATGGAAATTCATGTTCAGTGTTTAAACTTATCAACCGATTTTGAAAAAATTGCTGCAGAATATTAATTGTTTCACCTGCTGTGTGTGCTCTAGCTCCGTCTTGTTGAAAGTAACCCTGTGTTATTTCTTCGTCGTCAAGCTGTTCGATAAATGGCATAATAATTTCTTGTCGATACCTTTCTCCTTTTAAGGTTCCGTTAAAAAAATAGGGCCAATAATTCTCCTTCGACTAATCGCACACCATACACCAATTTTCTGCGGATGAAGTGCGGTTTCAACAAAAAAATTATGTGGTTTCTCATTAGTCCACATCCTCATATTTTGTGAGTTCACATATCCATTCAGAAAAAACCATGACTCATCAGAAAAAAAGGTTTTGTCAAGAAGGTCATTATCAAAATTATTTAAGAACCACTGACTAAACGTTATTCTTCTGGGATAGTCGATTTCCTTGATTTCTTGATAACAGGTCATGTGATATGGAAATAAATGTAAGTCCTTTTTCAAAATTGTATGACATGTGCCAATTGACACACCCACTTGTTGTGATAATGCTCGTACGGAAGTTCTTGGTGCATTATTTATAATTTCTCTTACATTATTAACTAGCTCTTCTGTACGCTTTTTCGCCCGACTTGCGCCTTCTTTCTGTTTAACACTCCCTGTTTCTCTGAAAACCATAACGGAATGTGTCACTGTGTGCCGAAAACTGTCATAATCAAAGATGACGTTAGGGAACTCATTTCTAAATTCTTCTAAACAATCTTGAAGAGAATATTGCCATTGTCCGTCAATCTTACGGCCGTTGCGAAAATAAGATTCTAGCATGAATGATTTGTGTTGTATAGTAAAAACCATGTTAAATCAATTTTAAATTACAAAGCAATTTTTGTCAACTATGCATCTGTCTAATTGACAACTAATGCAAATTTAAATTATTAATAATCATACGTTTTTAAAGGAATGGCCTACTAGAGGCAAAGCTTATTTGAACGCTTTTTATTTAAATTTAATAATTAAAAGTCGATACTGCAATTTTAATAGATACAAAATTGTTGCTATCCCATAAAATGTTTCTATGAAGGTTCTTGATTTTGATACTTACTGTACTGCAATTAATAAACTTCTTACAAAGAAGCAGCTCACAACGGATCACTGAAAATTATTTTAAATTTTATACTCCAATTGTCATAGTTATTTCACTGTATTGTAGATGTAAACTATGTCCTTTCTTGTCATACTAATGTATTATTGTATTATTATAGCAATTATTATTATTATTATTCCTTCGACACATAACACGCACTGACTAGGTTGATTACCTATGTCTATTGATTATAATTATATTTACTCACTCGTGGAACATTTAAAAACGCGAAAGCATTCATTTTTGTCCTCACTTCATTCTGTTTAGTAATGTTGCTCTTACATATATGAGGGCCACTCGTAAAGTTCCTTCTCCGCCTAGTGAGCAGAAGAGTGGGTATATCGGCGCGATCGCAGCGCTGCGATGTAGTCGTTCAATGTGAGTCTGGCAGTGCTAGTGAGGGAATCGTTCGTACATTCTTTCGTGCTATTTTGGTCGTTTAAAATTGCTGCTGCAATTGAAAATCCCGCCGACTGGGAATTGCGTGCTGATATTCGACTTCTGTGTGCAAAGAACATGGAGACTGCTGAAGTTAATCGTGAACTTTGTTCTGTTTATGGCGAAAATGTCGTAAATGACAGTATAGTTAGAAGATGGTGCCGCATTTTTCGAGAAGGGCGAACTAATGTCCACGATGAAGAACAGAGTGGAAGACCAATGAACTTGTGGGTAATGTCGAAGAAAAGATTTGTGAAAATTGGCGATTCACAATCACAGAATTGAGTATCTTTGTCCCTCGAATTTCACGTTCAGTTTTATACGAGTTGTTTCTAAACACTTAGGATACAAATTTAGATCACTATAGGTGCCAAAACTTCTTACCGAAGACCATAAAACATAGAAAATGGGATCGTCATTATCTTTTCTTACACGTTACGATGTTAAAGGTGAAGATTTCCTCAGGCCTGTCGTAACAGGTGATAAGATTTAGGTCGCTTATGTCAACGTTGGAACGAAAAGACAATCAATGCACTGGGGTCGCCTACGAGGAAACTTTTAAAGTGCCGTTATACTTTTTCTGTGAGAACATGAGAGCACTGTCCTTTGGAACTAGAAATGTGTCCTTGTAGACTTTATGGGCGATGAAGTACTGCAGGACAGTGTAACAACATGGCTTAATTCACAGGCGGCAGAGTTCTATAAAGAGGTCATTTAAAAGCTGGTTCATCGCTATCACAAATGTTTCATCTTAATGGCATCTATGTTAAGTTGTATATAACAAAAATCTCTTGATAGATCTACATCTTTCTAAATAACCAGACGCAAGTTACTTTACGAATTGCCCTAATATATCGCCGATAAGTATTTAGTATGTAATAATAACTTCACTTATTAAAACTTCTAATATTAGTGCAACGAATTCAGATACATTTTAACATTGATTTAAATACGTTCTTTTAAATTCACTTAGTAATCGAACTAATTGCAGTCTGGCTAAACAACCATACTAGTAATGACAAAACCTTGAAGAATGGCCTTCCTCAGGGCTGGGTTCTGGCTTCTTTAATGTTCAAAATTTACACCAATGATCTTCCTCCCAGAAAATTACGAAAACTTCTATATGCAGATGACCTGGCTTTATGCAACCAAACTAAAAATTTGGAGGCCGAATGTATCAAATTACAGACAAGGGCAAGACACAAAAATTGCCCCGCCGGATAATCTTCCCATACAAGATGATTCCCCCGGCTGAAAACTAGGAGATCGATTTGACTAGATACGGAAATTCAGCCTCTTGACTGCTGGATAGCACTCCTTGAATAAAACCCTGAATTGAGAGCTAATTTATAATCCTTCAGAATCTCTGCCGGGCGTAACCTTCCCACGTAGGCAATGTTCTCAATTAAGAAGCTTCTGCACAGGCCACGGAAGGTGCAACGGAAACGATACTGTGAATATGTGGAACAAACTAAGGCTCGCATAGTAAACGACTGCCCCAGAAGAATTTTTCTAGTTCTAGTGGTTTGAAGTATTTGTAAATAAATCTTCGCACGTTTAACACGTAGAGCAAAAGCATTAAAACCACTATTTAAGATTTTTTTACAACATTTCTATTTGTCTTAATTTGTTTATTTTGTCCTTTAATATAACCAAAAAGAGGAAGAGACATCGTTGCGTATAGTTACCTCGCATTTTCTTGCATGTCTCCGGGAAACATTTTACTGAACATACATATCTGTGGATTTAGCTCCTTCCACGTTTAGAACTTTTCTTATTATGTACAGTTTTGTTTGCCAAGATCGGATGAAATTGTGTTATTCTGTGCTGAAATTCTTTACTGTAATGAATTCTAATTGTCTCTATTTTTGTAATTTGCAGGTAGTAACGTTATAAATCAACGTTTATTTGTGGAGTCAATTTGATAGCTGTTTATGCCAACAATATTTTCGACCGCGGCCGAAGAAAGCTCGTATGAGCAAATCCCGAATCAAGGCTATACTTATCATAGTTTTTGATTGTCGTGGAATTACCCACAAAGAATTTGTCTCGCAGGGCCAGACAGTGAATCAAACCTTTTATCGCGTCCTTGTACTTTTGCGGAAAAGGGTTCCGCTTGTGCGATCCGACATCATTGTCAGCTTTGAGTTTTCTCAAAATGAAAATGCCCATAGTTACACGTCATTGTCGGTTAGAGAATTTTTGGCAAAGAAAATATTCCAATGCTCCCCCACGACACTCACCTTTCAGTCAAGAATAGCTCCATGTGATTATTTTCTTTTTCCAAAGCTTAAGCAGAAATTGAAAAGTTATCATTACTGAGCAATAGACAATATTCAAATAGTCACGACGCAAGTTCTAATCAGCCTAAAGGAACAAGACTTCCAGAATTGTTACCAGGAAAGACAAAATCACTAGAGACGCTGCGTGCATTCCCAAGAAGCCTACTTTTGATGGGTTAATGTTAAATTGTAGATCGATTCAATAAAAAGCTTTAAAATAGATAATTCTCGTTACTTCTGAGATATACCTGGTATAGATCGTGTTAGGGAATGCTTTAGCCAAAATTAAAGGACAGATTCTTCATAAAAAGTTTTGCAAAAGAGCTTATTATCGCTTTTCTTCTAGTCGTATGGTTTTCGAGAAACACGATGCATAAGATAGACCCCAAAAATTTAGGCAACTACTTATATAATTTCCTTTTTTCTATCAAATGACGTCGTTGATTAAAATATTTAAGATATTACTTAGCAATTTAAAAAAAGTGAAACATGTTAAATGGAAAGTACTTCTGTTCAATTTGAAATGGTTCAATATTTCATTCAAGAGTACGCTGACATGCGCTTTGTGTATGGTGAATGTGGTGGAAATGCTAGGGACGCAGTTAGAAGATACGCGGAACGTTATTCTCATGGTAGAATACCTAACAAAAATAGTTTCATGACGGTGCATCAAAGACTCTGGGAAACAGGTTTGATAGTACCAAAAAACTAAGAAGTGGGAAGAGGAAGACATGAAAGAATGGTGGCTGTTGAGGAAAACATTCTTCAAATTGTTGAAGTAGAACTTTCAATCAGCACTATAGAGGTAGCTCGCCAAATTGGAGTTAGTCACTGGATAGTATGGAGGACGCTTAAAGAATCTCTTTTGTATCCTTATCATTTCAAAAGAGTTCAAAGACGATTTTGTCGTTAGACGTCGATTTTGCAATTGGTTGTTAACATAAATTGCAGAAAACCCTCTGTTTTAGGATCAAATTTTATGGCTGACGAATGTTGTTTTATTAGGTGAGATTCTTAATTTACACAACAGGCATGTCTGGGCTGATATCAATCCTCATACAATAATTGAACAAAATTTTCAACGTCGATTTTCTATCAATGTGTGGGCTGGAATAATAAACCCGACTTATAGGCCCTTATGTTTTGCCAAATCGTTTAAATGGAGCGAGGTATTTACATTTTTTACAAGAAGTATTACCAGGATTACTAGAAGAATTACTTTTAGAATTACGTAGAATAATGTGGTTCAGGCGGGATCGGGTCCCAGCACATTTTACTCTGCAGGTAAGAAACTTTTTAAATGAAATTTACGATGAACGGTGGATTGGACAGATGGACCACATGCCTGGCCACCTCGATCACCTGATCTTAACAGCTGTGATTACTATATTTGGGGCTACATGAAATCCCTGGTCTACAAGACTCCTGTAGAAAATGTGGAAAATCTTGAAAATCGCGTTAGGGCGTCTTCAGGATTTCTAAGAAATAAGGAAAATGAAGTAGCTCTAGTAAGTCAGTCACTAAACAAGTGTGTTGAAGCTTGTCTTGAAGTAAATGGTGAACATTTCCTTTAAATTTATGAATTTTGCATTGTTTTTGTTTTTGTTAACTTAACTAAATGTCATATTGACAGTGCTTAAAATGTGACAAATATCATAGGCATCTGTTACAAAAAGACGTATTGTCTTTAACCCTTATCCGGGCAAGGGGGGGGGCTGCCAGGCCCGAGCGACGATAAAAAATTCGATATCTTAATGAGTAATTTTAGTACGACTTAATGCTCTTTAGAATTCCTCAGAAATGTTAATTACTGTTTTCTTGTTAAGTAATATTTGTTAAATTATGAATAATCGTTAGTTAATTGACGGATTGTACTTAAAATCCCATTAACGGGCAAGCCGGGCTTAGCAGGCCCATACTTTAGGCAATTATGGTAACTTTATTTTCCGTTTTTGTTTTCTAATCCTCTTTACGTAATTAGTGTTTCCGATCATTTTTGTGTCATTTGGGCAGCAAATACATTTGATGACGTATATAGGTCGTAATTTTTCGAGGAAAGTAATATTAGGTAAAGTAGGGGTTCCCTGTCTATTTGTATATATACGAGCATTTTTTGTTCATTGCTTTTAGTTTATGCATTATAGTGAAAGTGTTATAATCATTCAGCAATATCGAGAAAATTTTTATCGGACGCCGAACTCGCAGATATACTGGAAAACCTATCGGACGATGACTAGGCGCCTGTAAATTTTGAGTCGGATGTCGAAAATGAGGACGAAGAGGACCACCTTTCTAATGCTAGTGAAACGGAAGACGTGCAAGAAGGCAGTGATGGACTGTGTGACACTCCTGTTGTCAGTATTTCCAAATTTGTTGCTAAAGATGATTCAGTGTGGAGCAGCCAGCCTCCTTCGACAGGACGGGTTCGTTCGTGCAATATAATAAAATCGCAAATGCATAAAGTTATCTTACCGCCGGGAAAAATTGTTGAAGATCCAATTGATGCATTTCTCTTATTTATTGATGAAGCTGTACTTACCGAAATTGCTTCACATACAAACAAGGAGGCAGAGAGGGTACTGATAGATATTCCCTGGAAACCATGTGATAATATCTAAATTCGCGCTTTTCTTGGTTTACTTCTAACTGCCGGTCACCTGAGTGGTAATGATACTAGCTACGATGTGCTATGGAGTCGATTATATGGCCCTTCAATTTTTCAAGCAATGATGGGATTGAAACGATTCAAAAGGTTGTTGCGATTTATACGATTTGATGACAAAGGTACACGTTCCGAAAGAAGGAAGAACAATAAACTAGCACCTAATCGAGTTATTTGGGAAAAAGTAAATAACAATCTGAAAAAGCACTACCTCCCCGGAGAAAACATCACAGTGGACGAACAACTTGTACCCTTTCGAGGAAGATGTCCATTTCGACAATATATGCCTTCCAAACCAGACAAATATGGAATGAAGATCTGGTGGGCGTGTGACTCTGAGACCTACTATCCTCTAAATGGTATTCCCTATATTGGAAAGGAAGGAAATCAAATCGCCAAGGGCCTCGCAACACAGGTAGTGGAGCAGCTCGTACAACCGTATTATAATACAAACAGAAATGTCACATTCGACAATTATTTTACGGAATTATCATTAGCAAAAACATTATTGACAAATGGGTGGACGAGCGTTGGTACCGTAAGGAAAAATAAACGCTTCATCCCAACCGAATTTTTGCCAAATAGAAAACGTGAAGAGCAAACGTCCATTTTCGGATTTACAGAAAAAGCGTCTTTAGTGTCCTACGTTCCAAAGAAAAACAAAAGTGTTTTGGCTCTGTCAACGATGCATCATACTAATAACTGTAACGATGACGATAAAAAAAAGCCAGAAATAATTCTGTATTATAACAGTACAAAATGTGGCGTGGACACGTTAGACCAATTGGCTCATAAATACACATGTAAACGCAGAACAAATCGTTGGTCATTTACATTTTTTATGAACCTTCTCGACGTAAGCGGCATTGCAGCATATGTTACTTGGTTGAATTTGAACCCAAATTGAAATAAAGTTAAACACCAAAAAAGGAGATTGTTTCTAGTAGATGTATCTGAAAACCTAGTTCTTCCGCACATTCAAAGAAGGAAGGCGAATGGACTTCCTCGTACCATCCAACACTGTGTCAGCGAGTTTGTAGGTGAAGAAGCAACGCCGGCAAAGAGAGCAAGAACTGAAACTAAAGCAAATTCTAGAAGAAGGTGCTACATGTGTCCTAAAACAAAAGACAGGAAACAAAGACAATGTTGTGATGAGTGCAAACAAAACATTTGTAACGAACATTCTTCATCAAAAGTTTTGTGTTATAATTGCAAAAAATGAATAAAATTTAAGATCAGTAAGTAATTAATGTTATTTATAAATGGTATTAAATATATAATTCCCATAAACTCTTTGTTTCATTAATTCTGTAAGTAAAAACATATACTAAAAGCACCGGGCCTACCAGGCCCGATCTGCCCGGTTATGTTAGTAAAATGTCTTGCCCGGACAAGGGTTAAGTAGTTTTATTGTTTGTGCCTTGTCTTTATTAGTAACAAATTTAACTATTCTTATAGCCAAAACGCTAGATATTTCACAAAAATGGCATATAACTAACTTTTTTGTTGGTATTTTATAAATAAATCAATTTGTAAATTTTGGCTAAAGCATCCCTGCATCTTGAAAAACGTCAAATTTTGAAATATTAGTAAAATATCATTTGCATATTACTTCCAAATATAGTAAAATACATGCTTATTACTATACAACTATGAATAGTTTAAACTAACATATATTGTAAAACTAAAGTTTCACATTATTTTTCACTCATAATTGTCTATTTCTTCCAAATATTTGACTATTTATTTATTCTCTTAATAATTATATTATCTACATTTCAAAATCATGTTTACGAAACCGTTACGTCAACAATACACGCAGAAAATCACTGTCGCTCTATCTGAAATGAAGATAATTTATCATTTCTTAGCAAATAACATGTATCTGTCATCCGCAGATGCTCTAACATCATAAGCTGAAGTACGTGACTCATTCGTTCAGAATTCTCGGTAGCTTTAATCTTTAATACCCCTCTCATATCGTTTTCTACTGCCTCTCAATACATCAACATTAAATGTTATAGAGCAAAGAAAATAATTAATCCCCTTTTTCAATTTTTCCAGACTCAAGCAACAATATATTAATTAATTCAAGAAAGAACTTGATTTTCCGTGTGTTAGTATTTGACAGTCTTTATAATTTCTCCCTATGTTAATTTTCAGTAGTTCGCGGGTAAGCGGGAATAGCACATTAGCGAAACGTGCTATTCCCTACATTAAACGGCAAAAGCGGTTCGAATATTAGCAATTCAAATTATCCAATGCTTTGAAATTGTTTCCTTCAAAGTGAATTCGCAGGAAATAATTGTGCTTCTATATTATTTTAAGCATATGCGTACGAATAAATTGCACGTTTCTCGATAGAGGTACAAAACTGTTGTTGAAATGGTAATAATATTTAAATATACAAGATTTGGTGTATAAAATATATGCTGCAAAATTTAAACTTTGTTTGATACTGTTTGAAACTAAAACATTTCAATTTGCAGGTAAAGGTTACTGAATTATTATTCAGTATGTTTATGTTTAAATTAAGGTAGTATTTGAACAGTAAACCCATCAAGGAAATAATTCTCTCTTGACTATTCAAAAACTCTATTTCATAATAGAAATTATTATACACCCTCAGTTTTCTATAGCGCCAAATAAAAAAGGGGTGAAAGATATACCGGGTTATTTTTTTATCATTACACATAGATTCCCTATGTGTAATTATTAAAAAAGAATAATCGATGCATTAGTTGCATAGTAAGCTTCTTCTTCTTCTTATGTTTTGGGTTGGACGCCAGCAACTCCAGGCACTTGAGCACACTGCTCTTTGTACTATCCCCAATAGATCTCTCAGTTCCACTCTGTTAGTCTTGTGTCCTCGATAAAAGCCACTATCCTCCTCAGGGGAAGTTTGAGTACACTCGAAGGATCCAATAGATCTCTCCCGAAATATTTCTGTCTGAGTTCCTTCAGTTCCTCACACGTGCATATTACATGAAGGCTAGTTTCCTCCTGATTTTCACATTTTCTACGTCAGGGCTCGCTAACCAAGCCCATGCTGTACAAATGCTTCCTTAAAGGACAATATCCGGTTATTAGCCCGGTAATTATTTTAATTTCTTTTTTGTTACTACGAATTAGGTTGGCTGAAAACTTTCCGTCCAGCTTATGTTCTTTTTCTAGCCATAACCAGATATCCCTCTTAGTGGAATCCTTAGTGATTCCACATACAGGTTCTGGTCCTATGAAGTTCCTATTAGTACCTTCTTTGGCCAGTTTGTCGGCTCTCTCTCATTGTCTTTAATTCCCTCATGTCCTGGCACCCATATCAGCGACACTGTATTGTCTGGTGCCAGTTTATTGAGGGACCTGTTTACAATATTTCACCAGCTTAGACCTGGTAGATGGGTTCATAATGGCTTTAATAGCCGCCTGACTATCAGTCATTATGTTAAATTTTTTGTTTGCGCAGCCGGCTTCCCGAATTTCCTGGGCGCAGGCTGCGACTGCAAACAATTCGGCCTGAAAAACTGTTGTATGTTACCCCAGACATATCGATGTCTTCCTTATAGTAAGCTTATTATTACATATAATTTTAATGTCTAATTTTCTTAACATTTTGTTTACTTTCTCTGTGATGGGGGAGTTATATGTTATTGAAGTTATTGCATACCAAATGGTTTTCAAAATGATTAAAAAATATTCAGAAAAAATTCTTATACCCGGAAATAAAAGAATTAAATAAAACCATTTGGTATGCAAGAACATATATCCCTCCTATCACAGACAAAGTAAACAAAGTATTGAGAAAATTAGACATTAAAATTATATGTACGATAACAATAAGACAAAATTAGGTACTATATTAAATAACAACAAAGATAAAATAGGTAAACTAGAAAAATCTGGAGTATATACCATTAAATGTCAAGACTGTGAAGCAATATATAGGTCAAAGTGGAAGATCCATTAAAAAACGTATATCAAAACATGTAAGAGACGTGAAATATAACATTAAAAATACAGGTTTCTCGGAACACTGTATTGAGCAAAATCATTTGCCCGATATAAATAGCTGCAACTTAGTACATAATGCAATAAAAAGTAAAAGATTAGATTGATTAGAAATTCTAGAAATTAAAAAAGGCCAGAAACAAAATGAAATTGTCACTAATACACAGCTAGAATTTTTAAACACCCCCATCATAGACACCATTATAAACATCATCTAACCACCACGTCATCACAAAACTAGGTATATAAGTTACACTGTTACGTAGATTAAGTTAGTTGTAAGAAACTCTTTGAGAATGGCATAACAGCCGAAACATATATGTTAGAGAAGCTATATATATAGTAAAATTTGTGAAATATTGTCAAGTGTGTTACTCCTACCAAGTACATTGCTAAAATGTTTCACCAAGAAGAGTCTGCAACATCAATTAATGAAAAAAAATATATCAAATATTTATGAATTTTTGTTTATTCATACATGAATCTTAAATTAAATATATTGTATTGAAAAATAAATAATTTATTTAAAGCATGAATAAAGACGAAATTGTACCTTTTCATAACAATGATAATGTGGTGCCAGAAGGTTAATAGTTTAAGAACAGTCAAAGACATGTTTTTCGTTAATTATCCAAACAGGCCTGTACCTTGTGCGAAAACAATTTTAAATATTTTTAACAAATTCAAAGAATATAATTGTTTTCCAAATTCGCACAAAAAAAAACCAATCACGTGTTAACAGACCACATGTAGCTGAATATCCGGTGTTAGGTACGATTGCTTTTAGATTAGCCAGGCATTTTGGACCATCGTTCTAAACCCTGAAAGATTTCAAATATAAGTGATACAAGATATCAAACCATCAAGAACTTTTCGAGGAAGGTAAAGTAATACGAAATAATTTTTGTGATATACTAAACGTGTATAGCACAAAAATCAATGATATGATATACACGTTTAATTTGTTAAATGAAAACGAAGAAATTTTAAATCAAATAATTTTTACTCATGAAGCTAACAGCTTCGTAATGTATAGATTTAAAGAGTTTCATATACATTCCCTTAGAAAGTTTAAACATTCATATCCTTAATTTTTAGAAAGTATAGTAAGATGAAACCCATTGAGTTATTCCTTTAGCTAATAGAAAAAAGTTCGGTGGAATTTTAATGAAATAATTACGTATTAATATTTTTTATTAATGCTTTCACTCCTGTCTTCAAATATCACCATCATTATTCACATCGCTCTCGCTATCACCAAAAGATCGCCACATGATAATGAAAACAAGAAACACATGGTAAACTGTAACCTACAAATATATATGCATCAATAAATACTAACCATAAATGATTATTAATACACTAAATATTATATGTATTATATACATATCCCACTACTTGCTTGAATTGTATTCATTGTTACAGTTAGGGACCTAATAGTTATTTTTATTACCTACGTATTATTGTGCATATTACGTAACAGATAATCCTATTAAGCGGTCCGCAATGTTTATAGTGCACAGTAATACAATAACACCATTTGCAAAATTATAAATAATAAATAATTGCAATCATATTTGTTCCTTTTGCATTAATTACCTCACATACTTGGTCACATATACAGGTTACCTATGGTAATTAAATATGGGGTCCTAATTTGTAGTCAATATGGCCAATTTTTCGCATTAGGAGAACCGTATCCATTCAATAACAATGAAAGAATTATCACTAGATTCGGCAAAGAGGGGCAATTTCCAGTGCAGTGCCGAGAACGACGTAGAGGGGAGAAGCGCGCCGTATGGAAAGCGTCCGTATCAAAGCAGACTTGTTCAGTAATATTCACTGGTCGTTGTGAGTGCATGTCAGTACACACATACTTACAAAATGTCGCATTTACTAGACTGAAACGTAATAGCGGATAGCATAATTGCGGGTATGCCGGATTTAGAATGCGTGTGTAAGGTGCGACGACTATTTGACGTGTACCAGCAAGTGGATATGTGAACTCCACCTGAAAAGTATAAAATACTGTTCTGCAATCCGTGGCAAACGACACAGCGAACAATTAACATTTGATATAAGTGTTTGTTTTATTGTATGTAATCTACCGTTCAATTTGCTAGACCAAAAAGCATTTGTCTCATTTGTATCAAGTCGGACATCGATAAGAAACGTTATGCCATCTGCTCGTTACTATGTTGAAAGAGAAATTAAAGCAGAACTGAAAGATAAAAAATTGTGGTTATGTGTGGACGAAACAACCGATCGGCAAAAAATTTATGTGGTGAATGTGATGGTACGTACAATGAAAGAATTTTAACCGTCATCCTCTATCTTACTTGCTTCCAAAAGAGTTTCAAAATGTACTAGTGAAGAAATTTTAAAAGTGGTGTTGAGCGGATTGAACAAATTTCAAGTTTCAACAAACCAACTTTTAATGTTTGTGAGTGACGGTGCCGCTAATATGCTTCCCTTAGGCCGATCTCTTAAAGAAGAGAGTGGCAATCTGTTACATGTAACATGTAAAATCCATGCTTGAAACCTCGTGGTGTAATTGATACCTAAATGTTATCCAAAAGTAAATGTTCTAATAGCTCATACTAAGGCAGTGTTTCTAGAGTCCCCAAAACGTACAAAAACATTTCATGAACTGTGTCCCAAAGTGTCTCAACCACAACAGCCGATTACTACGCGTTTGGGGACATGGTTAGAGGCTGCGTTTCAAGATAGTCAGGTAAAAAGTGATATAGAAAATGTTTGTGGATTCTGTTCAAATTGTTTATGATGTTCACTCACACCTATGTGCATCAGAAAGAGAAAAAACTGAATGTGTAATACGAAAATTTGAAAGTGTTACTGACAAGGATTCAGATTTTCTTATGCGACGACAAATTTTTGAAGGTGCGTCGAAAGATCCATTAAGTTGTCACAACTTTAAATTTGCAAATATAACATCACTCGATGTTTCACTTTCATAATTGAAAAATATTTATTTAGCACGCCGTACTCATTTTACTGAAACAAGTATGGAAACATATTTAATGATTTAAATATTTAATAGATGCCACCCAGTTTGTGATTTCGTGAGAGCTTTTTAAAACAGTAAGTGTTTCAGCACGTTATATAATATATTTTTTTTTTTGCGTTCGAAATGAACTCATTATGAAACCCAAAACAGTATCGAAATGAGCTTCATTTCGATACGCTTTTTTTCATTTTTCAATGTTGGCGTTGTTCGAATACAGAAATAAATATCATTGCTGTCATTTGATTTTAAGAATTTATGTACATTTGACAAATATGATATATTTCCATATTTTACACCAACAACGTATGTTGTATACAATTGACAACAACATATGCTCAATGACATGGAAACTGCAACACTAAGAAGTGGTGCGAACTTTTTTACCAAACTTGGTAGAAACGTATAACTAGTCAAACGTAATAATTGATTAAAATTTTGTTGCGATATATCAAGTGACACTTCATTAAGTTTTCGCTGACATTAATGTGTGGTGTATTTATTGTTTGTTTCAAATTTATTTCAACGGTTTTGTCTTATTATACCATTGTTTAACGTGTTTAGAGATTTTATTATGCCTAGAGTGCGGCAACCTGGAAATTATCGCCAATTAAGCGAATTCGACAGAGGTCGAATTGTTGGTTTGCGAGAAGGTGGTTTTTCATACAGGGAAATTGCAAATCGCCTTAACCGGAACCAATCCACCATTATGCGCTGTTATCAATCATGGACTAGGGAGGGTCAGGAAAGACGCCGAAGAGGAACCGGAGGCCGAAGAAGAACTAATGGGATATAGGACCGCCGCCTTCACCTAATGTCACTAAGAGACAGGTTCTCCAGTACCAGATCAATTGCTGACGTGTGGTTAGATAATCAAGGTCGTCCAGTAACCCTTCGAATCGTTTATCGCCGAATTAGGGGTTTCGGCTTACAATCTTATCGTCCACATCTTGTGTTACCACTTACGGCTCAACACCGACTGCAACGTTTGGAGTGGTGTAGATTGCGAATGCATTGGATCGTGGAGTGGCATAAGGTGGTGTTTAGTGATGAATCTCGATTTTGTCTAGGGATGCATGATGGCCGTATGAGGGTCAGACGAAGACGTGGGGAACGTAGTGATATTCAGTTTTCCGTTGAAAGGCATGTGCATCGAGCAGTGGGTGTTATGGTATGGGGTGCTATAGCATATGGGAGTAGGTCTCAGTTGGTGTTCATCCAAGCCACCATGAACGCCCAGCGTTACATTGATGAGGTGGTAGAACCCCATATTCTTCCATATCTTCAAATGCTCGAAGACCCACTTTTCCAGCAGGATAATGCCCCTCCCCACGTAGCGAGAATTTCTATAAATCGCTTCGAAGAGGCTCATGTCAATATTTTGCCATGGCCACCCAAATCCCCCGACCTCTCGCCAATAGAACATGTGTGGCACATTATGGGACGAAAACGTATGAATTTAGCCAATGCCCCGCAGACACTAATAGCTCTCCGACATGAATTACAGGTTGCTTAGGACTCCATACCCCAAAAGGATATCGACCACCTAGTCGAATCAATGCCACGAAGAGTGAGGGAGTGTGTAACTAATAGGGGCGGCTCGACACATTATTAATAAATATTATATTAAATTGTTTTAGTCTTTTGTTTTTTTCTTTGAAATTTTAATCAATTATTGTCTTTGAATAGTTATACGTTTATACCAAGTTTGGTCAAAAAATTCGCACCCCTTCTTGGTGTTGCAGTTTCCATGTCATACAGTATATATATGTTTCAATGTCACTCATGTTTATATTTTTAAATGAAGTATCAAGTAATGTTAACGAAAATTAGTAAATATTATGTAATATAATATACTTCGCGGATAGCAAGATTTAAATTTGAAAATGTCAAGTATCAATGTGACCAACTGCATGCTTTATATAAAAATTAAACTCTGAACTTTCAAATTAAATAATTCCAATTTAAGCAATTTATTAAAAACGTAAAAAAAATGTAAAAAACGCAAAATAGAAAAAATAGTATAAAAAACTTGTTTCATAGGCCTTTTGTCGCACTCGCTCTTTAGAAAACTCGCCGTTAACGCGGCTCGTTTTCTAAACTGATCTCGTGCTGCAAAATGGTGCCTTATGAAACTTGTTTTTTAATATACTATTTTATCATTATTTTATGTGTAAACATTCATGCGTCCGCATCGCCTATGCTCACTCATGAAAATGATGCGAGTAGGTAAACGTTACTGAACGCTGTCGCTAGGCCCGTCCACGTTGTTTTGAAACTTTTCCCTCTTTGCCGCCTCTAATTATCACTACAGGGGATGCAACAACAGTTGTAAACATATTAAAGGTTAATTTCTTATAGTTCTGAATGCACTATAAATTAATAAATATAATATTTTAATTTGGAAAAATAATAAAGGCATTACAAAACCGATTGATCTGTTTCTATAATCCCTAAAAATATTCGATTAGTTCCCGCAAATTTTCTGTGTCGAAATGGGACGTTAACATTTAGGGCGTGTCTGAACTTTGCGCTGATTTAGGTTGTTTCTATTTCGTGTACCTGCTTCATGTGCTGATTTGGGAATCACCAAAAATAGTATTCGTTAGGTAATTGCAAGTCGGCTACCTGAATTTTAAACCAACAATAATTAGTACGTACACGTATAGACTAACCGTTTCGCCTTTCCACGATTAACAGGTAATTTTACATATATTTTCATGTCTTGGTAAAAAATAGAGTGTCCGCGCTTGTTTTCTAGAGGGTTCATTATTAAGAGGTGATAATATTAAGAAAATTCCATTGTAAAATTCCGTGAAAGCAAAATTGTCTGTTATTTAGAGTTTCGTAAATAGGGGTGCTACTGTAGTAATAATATGCTTTGGCAAAATACATCAATATTACAATATTGATTTACAAGTTTATTTGTTTAAATATTATACAACAAGAGATACAAATAATTTTGCAAAATGTATTTGAAAATCATAAAATGTTTACCTATGTCTAAAATGAGTGCTCGTTTTTTGCTACACCGCACGAGAAAATAAAATTAGCAACGTAAAATGAGTGTAATTCAACACAAAAATATATGAAAGTAATTTGAATTTAAATAGTTCAATAATTTAAATAAACAAACTTTAATTTCCTACATAATCTGCTCTTAATTCCATACATTTTGTCTACCTGTGTTTCTGTTTCTTTATTTCATCTTGAAAGTAATTTTCTTCTAACCATACACAATAATCGCCCACAGTTGACGTTAGTTCTTCATTTCTGTAAAATTTGTTGCCCTTGAGTAAATATTTTAATTTTGGGTATAATTGAAAGTCAGATAGTGCTAAGTCTGGCAAATATGGGAGGTGCGGTAGAAATTATTAATTTTTTTTTTACAGCAACCGTACTGGAATGCACAGATGCGTTATCATGGTGAAAGAGCGCTCTTTTTAGTCGTCCTGAACGTTTTTCAGCGATAGTTGTCTTCAAACGATTTAGAAGATTTGCGTAATATTCGCCGCTTACGTTCTTGTCCCTTTGAAGATAGTTTATCCACAATATAACATTTCTACAAAGCTCTGCTAGTTTTGAAGAATAGAATTTATAATTTGTTTAACTTTTATAATTTAATAAGCAAGATACTAGGGGAATCTAACTATTATTTAAAAAAAATTTAATTTGCTAGGTTAAGTGTGTAGACTAGCAAGGAGATTATGTCGAAGAGAAAATATATTTTGTCTTACCAGTACCATTATCAGCTATTAACAACTTCGATACGCGGGCATACAATGCTAGATTATGCTCAAGGGCATTAAAGGTTGTTATAGTTTTAGATAGGTTAATACGAAGTTGACATTTGTTATTTTATTTATTTTCATTTATACTAAAAGAACAATTATTAAATGTGCCAGTAATAGAAACACTTTTCCCACCAATGTAATTGTAAGAGGTTGCGGTATTTGATGTTTGAAGACTTTCCAGTTACAATTTTTGGATGCTATACTGTCTTCTAAATATCCTTCCATAACGTTAGAACTCCTCTAATCGCAATGTCTCTTTAATGTAGTAATACTGGCCTCTGCATCCGCTGGTGGCTGATATTCTTCGCAAGTAATGACCTGCGTATTCGTCGGCATCTTTCAAATTTAAATATTTTGCTATGGTAGCAGAGATCTTTCAAAATGTATGTTATACCATTTAATCCTTAGTTAGTCCCGTCTAATTGGAGTCACATATCTAGTCGTATAGTGTTCAAATAATCCCACTGATTCTTTTTTTTAATAGGCAATTTGTATTTTTGGGTCGAATATAATATTTTATTAACTTTAGGCATAATATATATTTAACGTAGCATGTTTATTTTATGTATATAAACAATAGTTCTTTGTGGAGAAACTAGCAAATATTTAACGAACGCAACCATGACATTCACTACAAAGTAACACTGAGCGAGTCTCACATACGTTTTCATTGCACATGTTACAGAATTTCCTATTTTTTTAACGTTTCTTTTCTCAAGCAAAGATAACACCTTCCTTGTCTCTTGATTTTACTAGTTGACGCCCCTGGGTCCATACTTGAAGAAGTGACATCAGTTAATCTTTTTTCAAGAGGTCTAGGAATAGTTGAGACGGTTCTTCTAAATTTTATATGTTCTTCGGATAATTTAAGAGCGACTTCTTTCAGGAATGTTCATAGTAGTATTTTATCGTTTTCAGGTTTAATGTAATTATAAATTGCGAATGCGTTTACGCCTGCAATATCTAATAAGGTAAAAAAGATGGTAAACGGCAACCTCTTTGTTGTTCTTAAACAGGTGTATGTGGCAACATTTGTATTCCAAAATACCGATGCCATTACCTTCCCAGACGATAAAACTCTCTTGAGCTTCTTTGGAGTTGGTTCTCCACGTTTAGTCCACATCTTCGACTGTTGCTTAGATTTGGGTGTATAATTATGAACCCATGTTTAAAAATTTATAAATTATTTATTGATATTTGATAGCGAATACGTCTTTATTCCTTCCTCAGTAAACATGGCACCCATCTTGCCTGAGGAGGAGTTTGGTGAGAGCTGTAACGGAGTATAGAACAGTGTCGGCAAAAGCAGTCCAAGCAGTCGCGGGAGCAGTGCTCATAGAACTATTGGTTTGGGAAAAATACATTCTGCTAGAAAGCGAAAATGGTCACCAAGTACCGGTAAAGAGGATGGTGAGAGCCGAATTTATTGAGGAATGGCAGAGGCTAAGGGATGAGAATGCAGCAATGTCACATTGTCCTTTTGGACCAAAAGGATCATTCCCGACATCCAAAGCTGGCTTGAGTGTCAACGCCGAAATATAGGCTACCACATGACTCAGATCCCGACTGGACATGAAAGATTCGGGGTGTACGCTACGAAGATGAGAAAGTCAGGCAGCGACGCGTGCTGATACTGTGGCGAGGTAGATACAGCGGAACATATGTTCTTCAGGTGTGCAAGGTGGGAGTAAGTTAGGCAGCAAACATAGATAGCCCTAGGGAAAGAGCTGACAGTAGAGAACCGGATCAAAATAATGACGGACCAGAAAAAGGATTGCGATAGAATCAAACAACTGATGATTCATATAATGACGGAGAAGGAAAAAGAAGAACAGATGGATGTGAGTGCAGGAAATCAATCAGCCGCCCCATCTAAATACGTGATGAAGAAATCTCCAGCGAAATCGAATTCCTATTTCTAATCGCCGTAGTATTTGTGGAAATGGAGTGCTAGATAGACAGAGAAGATTATTAGTAAAAACACCCCTTCACCTTGATGTCATGTCGGTTCGATGGTTTCGCGATGAAAGGGAGGTGCAAAATGCCCCTTGTTCAATTAGGTCACGCGCTGGTTACTTCCTATAAAAAAAATCTTGCCGAAAGCTTTCTCATATAAAAGTTTTGGTGTAAAATATAAAGAACCCGTTCATTTGAAATGCCCACTGCCTCAACTCTTTCAATCCTCGGTCAACAAACTATGTATAGTAAGCGCCAAAGAAGATGGCGAGAGGAGGGGGTGCGCAGTAGTCGTTTTTAAAAACGTGCACGCCCACTAACTCAAGCAATTGTCAGAATATATTTGTCAGTGACGGAACATAATGTCTTTGCTAGAGGATCATAAAGTGACACACGCTCAAACGCGAGAAGTAGCTTTTAATGTTTGCAATTATTTTTATAAACATTAAAGTACATCACTGCTATTAAATGAAATAAATATTTAGAATCAGAAATGTTAGTTGATGAAACCACAACAAGTTTAATTATTAATGCATATCATGAGAGTGATAGTGAGGTCAACAACTTCAGTTCAGAGGAAGATTAATTTGTTTAATCTATTGTACTATTAGTAATAAAGGAATAAACCATTTATAAATTAAATATTCTTTATACGTATGCAGCAAATGGATTTGTGTTTTGCGATATTTTTATCCAGTTGTTTGTACATTTAAATTTAATTTCATATGTAAATTGTTTAATTAATTATAACATCAAATTGCTTCCTCTGTAAATTTATACTGTTTTAAAAATATTCTTAAAAACCTGTTTATACATTGCAATCTCATTATTATTGTCAACATAAAAGAAAATGGGAAATCTAAAATTTGATCGTGTACTATTAATTGTCAGCTTATGTCAGTTTTATTCCTGTCAAACGATTGTCAAACGATACTATTGGTTTTTGTTTTTAGTATGCCAAAAGCCCGAATCTTAATCCAATTAAAAATTTGTGGGGTACATGGAAAACAATGGGTCGTAATAATTTTAGACAGACAGGATTAATTAATGGCATAAACCAGTGTTGGCAAAATTTAACTGCACAATATTGTGAAGCTTTAATTAGATCTATGCGTAGAAGGATTAACTTGGTGATAGAAAGTAATGGAATGCAACAAAGTACTAAAGTATTATATTTCTGTTAATAACTACCTAATAAAAAATATGACCTTTATTTTCTTGCCGCATATTCTTTTACGACGTCTAATTAAATTATTTTGATTAATGATTTGGATGGCAATGTCAGATAATTCTAACCTCTTTGAAAAACGTCATAATTAAACAGATTAAAAAAACATGAAACACAAATTTCTGTGTACGTCAATTTCTCATTTTTTTGGTGTGAAGCATAATATCATTTCGTTTGGTAATAAATGTATATGCCATTATACATATTGCTATGAATTTTTATATATATATAAATATATTTATAATTGAATAATTTAAAAATATACAAATTTTGTGAACATGTCTGTATTTTGAAAATGTTTTAAAATTTAACGTGTGAGAAAAACTGTTTATTCGAGGTCGCTCTCATAGAGAGGCCGAGATAAATTAAAGGAGACCAAAATTATAGTTTGAACTAGAAGGTTGCTTGGTGAAATATATTTAAATATATTTTAATTAATTCGGTTAATTGATTGATAAGTGATTTATAGATGTATTAGAGAGTTATAGAGTTAAATTCTCGTATGTTATTTGATGTTTAAATTGAATAAGCCCCTTCTTCGTCTCCACATATTTTTTTGTAAGTAGAATTAAAATGATAATAGTTCCATTGTATGGAAGCTTGTAATTAAGAGATTTAATTATTAGAAACATAGATAATAAAGCTCACTAATAGCATTTCGTTGTTAAAATTATAATTGAAAAGTTAGTTCGATTGGAGTTAAGGGTTTTTTTGTGCTTGCTGTTTGCACATGCGTAAATTTTGTTCGTGTATCAGAATCTGATTATACAGTGTGGTTCTCTGGGGAGAAATTAATAGTAAACTTGATTATTTTTAGATAAGTTTGTTCGGATTCATAAAGAGGATGTTTTCCATTCATTTAGTTGTCAATTTTCAATGAATGTTTTTACCTCAAGTATTTTTGTATAATACAGCATCTTTATACTTTGTAGAGATATATTTTTTATTTTTTTTATTTTTCTATTAAATATTCATTTTAATTTTTATCCTGCGTTTGTTTCATTTCAATAATACTAATATTGCTGTTCTAACTTAACTTATATAAAATAAGTAAATAAATTTTTGTGAACATTTTACTGGCGCTTAACTCACTTTAGTATTTACACGACTTTCCTGAGTAGAACCCGAGAAGTTAGAGGTCTCATATTTGAAAATTCACCGGCTGAAAAACCTAGTTGGGAAAACTAGTTGTGAATGGTGGCGTGGTAAATTTTCAAACCACTATTCATAGCAATATGTTTAATTGTTTCAGTAACGTCTAATTGATTTCACAATAAATTTATACTATTAAAAAAATAAGTTTGTATATATACTCACTTTCATATGAAATCCACCACCCGCTAAAATTCAAACCACAATGTTGAAACTTCGGTAAAATAATGTTTTATTATCAACTAAGAAACGATGAAAGTTTCCGCCGAAAAAACTCAACTATTATGTTTCCTGTATCATTATTATCTCCAACTTTCAATATTTTCTTCCAACCAATTAATGAATTTCTGCCAAAAAAATTTCAGTTTATTTGATTGTCAAACTGTCAAGTAGACGCTTTATAATGCCCCCAGTGCGACGTCGTCGAAATTTTACCCATATTAATGATTTTGTTAGGGGCCGAATTATCGGTATGAAAGAGGCGGGTCTCTCATTCCGAGAGATTGGGAGAAGGCTGAATAGGGACCACACTACAGTTGCTCGGATATGGTCTTTATGGTCCGAAGAAGGTATTCAAAGGCGCCGTCCTGCTGGAAACCCCCGATGGCTATCAGGGATCGATTTCAAACAACAAAGTCGATTGCTGTGGATTGGATGAGAGCTTTGAACCGACACTTGTCGATGGCAACTGTTTACAAAAGAATTTCTTCGTTTGGGCTTCATTCATACCGTCCTTACTTTCGGCTTCTATTAACACCTCCCCATAAAGCAGCCAGACTTGCATGGTGTCAAGAACGGCAAAGGTGGGTTCATCGATGGAATGAAATCGTTTTTAGTTATGAATCAAGGTTTTGTTTATGGGTGAATGATGGTCGTAGAAAGGTGCGGCGATATCGAGGAGAAAGACGGAATTTGGGGTTCGTTCAAAGACGACACACAGTCTTAACACCTGGGGCTATGGTTTGGGGAGCGATATGTACTGGACGAAGGTCACCCCTTACGTTCATTCCAGGCACGTCGTTACATCGACTACGTTCTGGAACCGGTGTTAGTACCTTTCATGCAGACGTTGCAGAATGCCACTTTTCAACAGGATAATGTAACACCCCATACTGCTGTGGTTACAAGAACATTCCCGGAGCAGGTTGGATTGCAGATTTTGCCCTGGCCTGCACGGTCACCGGACTTGTCGCCGATTGAACATGTCTGGGATATGATGGGTCGGCGACTAAGACAACTACCACGCCTCCTGAGAATCTGGATGGACTTCGACACCATCTAGAGGTTACATGGAACTAGATACCCCAGGAGGACATCGACCACTCAATAGAGAAGAAGAGTTAATGCATGCATAGATACGCGTGGGGATACAATCCACTACTAGCTTCTTCTTGAAAAATGTTAATTTTTGTTTTGCTTTTTTCAACTAAACTTTCATCGTTTCTTAGTTAATAATAGAGCATTATTTTACCGAAGTTTCAAAATTGTAGTCCAATTCTTATTGGGTGGTGCATTTCATATGAAAGTGAGTGTATTTTACTTTAATAAATTATTAATTTATTAAGTGATAGATATGTAGTTTACGCTGCTTATGGTATCTTGCAATTTTATGTAAAAGAAAACAAATCTTCCCGCTACTTCTAATGCTGGGCCAACTTACTCTCACCGCTCGCCATCTTATTTAGCGCTTGCTATACTATATCCACTATTTCTGGAATGGTAGTCGTTTTCGGCCGCCTACTAGAGGAATCATCTTCTAAACTGCTCCTACCATGTTTAAATTAATTTTTTGACGACTATATACGAAGGACAATACTCATCCAGTGTATCTCGCATATTATTTTAGATTTCGGTAAAGGACATGCCTTTCCTTAAAAGATACTTAATCACTGCACCATGTTCAAAATAATCCATTTATACTTAATTAGTAGCATGGTAAAATTAAAGAAACTGTTTACCAAACACGTTTTGTCACAAATTTATCAAACACTAGCAGTAAACTGACACGGCATCGGTTGTCAAAATGTGATGCATATTTTCTTTTATTTCACGGACTACTCTAGGCAACCGCGCAAGTAAGTCAACCCGCCCTCATAAGTGTTATATTAATAATGAATTGTGTCTATGAATTTAAATGCTAGGTGATCTAACCATGTTACAATAAGAGATTATGTATTATGTATACTACTATTGTTATTATCGTTGTTAGTATTTTATTAATTCAATCAACGTATTTTTCAAATTAATAACAAATTACGCCTACTAAGCGACAAAATAATCTTATCATTATTCAATTGTTATTTATTGTTCTATACTTTGAATATTTATAAATTTACCTTTATTCTTATATACTTAAACACATTACAAAGTCTTGATTGGTGGGATTTAAATTTTGGGCAAAAAATTTAAAACAATTACTCCACAGGGCAAACAACTACAAGAGCGCTAGATAAATTTTAATTAGAGGTACGTAATATAACATCCAGAGTAACCGAGTTCATCGAATACTGGAGTGTAAGACCGAGATGGAAAAAGACTAATAATTTAGTTTCCCTATTCTCTCCACAGAAGAGCGACTAGTTATTATCTTAGGTTGCGCGTTTCAATAAATAATACTGAGAAATGGGAAGCGAACGAAAGATCTCCCTGAATGGAAATTGTTAATTATCAAATATGCTGGTTGTCTTGATGTATATTTGCGGAGAGTAAGGAATGTAGTTTCGTAGACTTTTGGAGCTTTATTAATAATGTAATCTTGTTTCTAATTTCGTCGTATGATGGTTATTACAATTAACATTTCACTATTAGCAATTTCAGTTCTTTTAGGATCTGTTGTTACTTTTGTTCTATATTTTCATGGCTTAATCTTAAAAAATAATTAGACAAAGTACAGAGACAGAGAGGCAACAAAACCTCAACCGAGAAGACTGCGAAACCGATTTTCCTTGAAAGATAAAGGCACCGTATGGAATATTGAAAGTTGTAATACTATCCAAAATACGAGGATTGTTCGGAAACTAAGTGGCCTAACACAGAGATGACGCGAAATTCGCAGGAATCTTCTTTACCATTCTGTAGAATTATCCTTTAATAGGTTAAATATGACAGTACAGAGCGATATGTCAATTAGTTTTTCACAGTACGTAAAGTGAACGTCTCGTTTGATTTTGTAATAATAGAATTGTTTTTAATTGTTAAAAACTGGGTTGCCTAATTTAAACGTGGTTGTATGAGCACGAATGATGAACGATATGGTTGGACCTCCAAAAACTGTTACTGTTTCTGATATGATTGAAATAGTCCATTGTAGATATCTCAAATGACAGTGTGTACAGAATTTTAACTGAAGAATTGGAAATGAAAAAATATTTGGAGCGTTGGGTGCCGCGGTTATTTACACCGGAGCAAAAACTCAATCGTTTGAGTGTTTCTCGCAACATTTTGGCAATGGACAGAAAAAGGTTCACCACCACCAAAGAAGGCAAAAGTTATGGCAACTGTTTGTTGGGATTCTCACTAATACCAACACGCTGGTTGGTGGTGTTGTGCTAACAATAAAATGAATTATTTAAATAAATAATTGTGGTGAAGTTGGATCCAAGGTTCAGGAGGTTCAGGACGAATAATGCTGAATTAAATATATTACAACTTACTAACTAAATAAAACACAGGGACGTTGTATCAGAATAATTGAAACATACATGAGTAGGTAAACCCCACTAGTTTTGTATAATACAAAGTTATTTTTAATAATATAAAATATTATTGTGTTCTTCACACCAGATTTTCAATAATATTTTATATTATTAAAAATACCTTTGCAGGAACGTTGTCCTTAAAGTTTGTATTTATCTATTTATTATTTACATAAAAAGTTGATATTGTTATATTTTAAAGCAATTAAATAAAAGTAATATACACAAGGAGAGTTGAACAAGCAATTAAAAATTAACACACAAAAATTACGTGCTAGAAAGAAAGTTAATTAAGGCAATAAATTCAATGTGAATTAATTGTGATTAATATAAAATAATCTCTGTATCGAACAATACAGAGTTACCTTTGAGTTGCGAAGATATTGGTCGGCCACGAGGATGATGAAACGAGTACAAGTATGTAGAGCGAAGCTCGGACGGAAGACGAAGAAACTAATTAGTTAAATCAATTAAATTAATATGGATTAAATAAAAAAATAATATATAACGTGTGTTCATTTGAAAAGTCGATCTAGTAGCATGTGATTTACTCAGAACATTTTGAAGTATGTCGTAAATTAAAATTTACTACTTAACCTACGAAGGCGTATATTTTGACAGTTTCATACATAGAAACACATACTAATATATTTGCGTCTTATTCTATCAAAATTTCAAAGTAACCTAGATTGACTTTTCAAATGAACACTTGTTATAGAACAATACAGATTACCTTAGAAGCGATGGACGCCGGGCGGTGTGTTGCATGCTGGGACAGCACGTGATGTAAGGTGTGTATCTTACGAAGGTTCTTTACAGAAGAAAGAATTTTATGCCCAAAAGAACACAGGTTTGTTATAAAGATTTTTATTGCCCTTGGAGAAGGGGATCGAAGCTGCCGATGTCTTGAATAATGAATTAATCAAAAGCGCGACCTAAGAGGTTGTGATGTCGATGACATTTTCGAGAGTATGCATATTGAAGTTATTGAAACCTGAGTATACAAAGCTGCTTAAATGTTATCTTGTAGTTTTTGTAACCTCAACAGCTGTTACGTATGTAAACACACACATACGTTGTAGCGCATGTGTGTGTATAAGTTCAATGGAGGTATTATTTATAGACATTCTGAATTTATTGGCGGCGCATAATACAATTTTCAGTGGGTTTCTAAATCTGTGGTTCACGTCGTAATTGACTTAAAAATTTTTGGATTCATATTCTATATTGTAATTGCATCTTTCAATTTTTCATAAGTTGTCTTTCTTTCGAGGACACCTGCATTTTTAGTAACATCTGGAGGAATTTGTTGCAAAGACCTATTATTATTACATAAGTTTTAATAAAATTCTTCTACCAAAATCTTGAAGAAACTGGTGATGAAAAGCGAAGCGTAAATTGGAACAAGAACCATACTTTAAGACTCCGAAGATTCGACTGTAGTAAGGATAGTACCTGTGAAAGTTTGGACCAAATATTCATTCCATTTGAGATAGTTCTCGGTACTTCGTCTAATAAGCAATTTTATTTATTGTTCAAGCTGAAACCAATATAATAATAATAAATTATTTCCAAAAAGTTAAAAATAACATCTCAGTAAATATAAGAATTGAAAAAGGCATTCCTCTTTTCTTGGAAAACCCAGGATGTATATCAACCATGCTCCAAGGCGAAGTTGCTCTTCGTATACACCCGGAAATAAAAAGAAACAAATGGAAATAAAAAAGAGTTAACATTAACTTACCTAAATTCTGCAAAGTATGCGCAAAATTTATACATATATACGAAACAAGAAGCCGATTCAAGAAACAGCATAAAACAAATATTGTATTAATAATTATGGGAAGCGATATGAGAAGAGCACATACTTTTAGAATTCAGCAATATCTTTCTATATCTCACTCTAAATTGTTTTATAGACAAGTGCTTCAATTAGCTGGGAACGAAATTATACACCTTAGCTATTTGAAATGAGGAAGAGCGCTCATACAAAACTGTTCGATGCATAGGTGGCATTAAGTACTTCGAAATTTTAAATTACGTTTATGTACATCAGTAGGAAAGGAAATCCTGTCCAACAAGTATACTGGCCGTTTGCGCTATGTTATGAAAATTTGCTTCTAATAAAAAAGTGAAGGATGCGGTGCCAAATTGGAGATGAAAGAATTTTTTTAGACGGGAATGTAGAAGCTATAGGAGCGATGGAAGAAGTATATTTTAAATAAATAATATCAATCTATGGTGTATATATAATATTAGCATGCATTGACCAGAAAAAAAAATTAAATCCCTCTCGAATTTGAATCACCCTCGTAGCTGTATTATTTTAAGGATCGAAATATCTTTTTAAATTATTCTTTATTGTCTTGCCTATCTTGTTTTCCAACATTTAAATATTGCTCTGCTTAATAATTTTTGAAAAATAGTTCCAAAGTACCAATCAAGTGATTGTTGTTCATTTTCCAAGGACTTATAATAATGGGATTGATTGGGGCTACGAGACCTAAGGAAATAATTTTATACATTATGTGTGCGTGGAAAATCAAATTATTTGATATTGCTTGAGCAAATACATATGAACATATGTAATATGCTCCTAGATGTGCCATATATTTGTAAAAGGAAATAGATAATTACATAAAGAAATTCAAAGAGGTAATTGTTTTCTGTTAGGTGAAAGTAAAGTTGAATGAATATTGCAACATCATTTTCTTTGATTTAATTTTCTCAGCGCATTTTAATTACGAAATTAAGAAAAAAGGAGTGGGGCTGCGCAATCGATATTTGTCATCTATCGTTTCATTAAAATTCATTAGAAATTTAGCAGTTAATTATGCTGAGAATGAACTTTGAAAGCATTCAGAGGTAAAAGTATTGCGAATGAAAAATTAAAATAGGAAAGTTTATTATGAAAATGAATTTCAATTCTACTATTTTAATGAGTTAACAGTGTATAGCAGATATACAGCGCATCGTATGGTCTCTTAACGTTTCGCGTTAAGCGACGAATATTTTACAAAAGTATTTTTAATAATATAAAATATTATTAAAAATAAGGTGTGAAGAACACAATACAAGTTCATATATTTGTGAATGTATCTTCTCCAGAGACGTAGGTACGTATTTTATTTTTCTACAGGATCATTGGTACATCCCTGCTGGAGAATATATATTTTATAGTAAGATCAAAGATACAAATACTGCGTCTACTATCGAAAATAAAAGATAAATATGAATAATTACTTTTTTAAATTCATCATGTACTCGTTACTTGAGTAGGTAAAACTTACACAAATATGAACTTGTAACGTGTTCTCAAGACCAGATTTTTAATAATATGCGGGCTAATCAGTATATAACTCTCAAACGTCAAGTTTCCTTTATATCATTTGTAAATTGCGCGCGCATTTTGTGCCAGCAGATGGCAGCACGCAGCATATGTATGCTTGTCGTAGAGGCCGCGTCATATATAGAGGCTACTGCACGATGGTGGGTATGTTGCCTGAATGTATACGAGACAAACAGCGTGCGGTTGTGTATTTTTGTAGGCTAAAGGACTATCCACAGATGAATTGCATCGCGAAATGTGTTCCGTGTATGGTGACAATTGTTTCTCACGGAAAGCTGTCTTCAATTGGTTACAGGTGTTTAGCAAGGGAAAGCAAAGTATTTGAGATCGAGAGCATTGCGAAGGTATCAACTGAAGCCAAAGTATAGCGTGCGAAACAAATAATCGTGCAGCGTGTGAAACAAATTATGTTGAACAGCCTATAGCACAATCGCGTGCTATAGGCTGTTCACATGGAACAGCTAATAATATCATGCATGCAGCGGTTGCAGTTTCGAAAAGTTCGTTCACGGTGGGTGTCCCGCAAGTTGTCTGTGGAGCAGAAAATGACGAGAATGGCTCTGTCCTTGCAGCACCTCACTCGGTACACTGAGGAAGGAGATGACTTCATGGCACGAATTGTTGCGGGGGGCGAGTCGTGTTTTCGCGACTTTCAACCAGAATCGAAACGATCTTCCATAGAATGGAAATGTCCCAACTCGCCAACACTCAAAACGCTCAAGGCGATGCCATCTGTCCGCAAGGACGTTCATCGTATTTTGGGACATGAAAGACATCATACTGCAAAAATTCCTGCCTTGTGGTGCCACGACGTATTGGACCACTTTGTGGGAGCTCCGACAGATCATTCGCCGCAAGCGCCCTGGACTGCTTACAAAGAGAATGCTTCTTCTGGTTGACAATGCCCGCCTTCACACAGCAGGAGTAGCGCAGGAGCTGTTATGAATATTTCGTTGGGATCGCTTAGAAAATCCACCATACAGTCCCGACATAGCCCCCGGTGATTTTCATTTGTTCGGGCCCCAAAAAAATCATTTGGGTGGCCGCCATTTTGTAACTGATAATGCCGTAATCTAAGAGGTTACTCGTTGGCTGTGACAACAACTAAAAGCCCTATTGGAAGGATTGGCCGACATGCTTGTCGTTTCCAAGAGACTGTCTTTCTAAAGTAACGTGAAATGCAACCTGCGTGGAGGCTCATTCCTAGTCCCCCAAGTCTATAACTTAAATGGAATCAATTTTCATATAATACAATTTGCTTCTAGTGAGCCTACGGTGACGAATAAAATTATCTGGAGGAATATATCCCTGTTAAGAAAGCTCAATACAAAGGCGAACATTTGTGTGACACCGTATATGCATATATTTAATGCAAAACAATAATATTCATAATCGTTTTGTGCTTTTGTTTTACATAGTTTTAGTTTAGTTTATATATCTTAAACTAATTACTTTCTTTAAATTCATACTTAGAAATGTATATAGTATACTTAAAAGATCTTGAATTTGGATCATACCATTCAATATTAATTGAAATTGTAATCCATGGGAAATGCTAGATTACCGAAATTTCCTAATCACTTAAAATTTCCTAAATGATGTAATATAATAGATGTAATTATGTATTCCAACTTCAGTTCAGAGGAAGATTAATTTGTTTAATCTATTGTACTATTAGTAATAAAGGAATAAACCATTTATAAATTAAATATTCTTTATACGTATGCAGCAAATGGATTTGTGTTTTGCGATATTTTTATCCAGTTGTTTGTACATTTAAATTTAATTTCATATGTAAATTGTTTAATTAATTATAACATCAAATTGCTTCCTCTGTAAATTTATACTGTTTTAAAAATATTCTTAAAAACCTGTTTATACATTGCAATCTCATTATTATTGTCAACATAAAAGAAAATGGGAAATCTAAAATTTGATCGTGTACTATTAATTGTCAGCTTATGTCAGTTTTATTCCTGTCAAACGATTGTCAAACGATACTATTGGTTTTTGTTTTTAGTATGCCAAAAGCCCGAATCTTAATCCAATTAAAAATTTGTGGGGTACATGGAAAACAATGGGTCGTAATAATTTTAGACAGACAGGATTAATTAATGGCATAAACCAGTGTTGGCAAAATTTAACTGCACAATATTGTGAAGCTTTAATTAGATCTATGCGTAGAAGGATTAACTTGGTGATAGAAAGTAATGGAATGCAACAAAGTACTAAAGTATTATATTTCTGTTAATAACTACCTAATAAAAAATATGACCTTTATTTTCTTGCCGCATATTCTTTTACGACGTCTAATTAAATTATTTTGATTAATGATTTGGATGGCAATGTCAGATAATTCTAACCTCTTTGAAAAACGTCATAATTAAACAGATTAAAAAAACATGAAACACAAATTTCTGTGTACGTCAATTTCTCATTTTTTTGGTGGGAAGCATAATATCATTTCGTTTGGTAATAAATGTATATGCCATTATACATATTGCTATGAATTTTTATATATATATAAATATATTTATAATTGAATAATTTAAAAATATACAAATTTTGTGAACATGTCTGTATTTTGAAAATGTTTTAAAATTTAACGTGTGAGAAAAACTGTTTATTCGAGGTCGCTCTCATAGAGAGGCCGAGATAAATTAAAGGAGACCAAAATTATAGTTTGAACTAGAAGGTTGCTTGGTGAAATATATTTAAATATATTTTAATTAATTCGGTTAATTGATTGATAAGTGATTTATAGATGTATTAGAGAGTTATAGAGTTAAATTCTCGTATGTTATTTGATGTTTAAATTGAATAAGCCCCTTCTTCGTCTCCACATATTTTTTTGTAAGTAGAATTAAAATGATAATAGTTCCATTGTATGGAAGCTTGTAATTAAGAGATTTAATTATTAGAAACATAGATAATAAAGCTCACTAATAGCATTTCGTTGTTAAAATTATAATTGAAAAGTTAGTTCGATTGGAGTTAAGGGTTTTTTTGTGCTTGCTGTTTGCACATGCGTAAATTTTGTTCGTGTATCAGAATCTGATTATACAGTGTGGTTCTCTGGGGAGAAATTAATAGTAAACTTGATTATTTTTAGATAAGTTTGTTCGGATTCATAAAGAGGATGTTTTCCATTCATTTAGTTGTCAATTTTCAATGAATGTTTTTACCTCAAGTATTTTTGTATAATACAGCATCTTTATACTTTGTAGAGATATATTTTTTATTTTTTTTATTTTTCTATTAAATATTCATTTTAATTTTTATCCTGCGTTTGTTTCATTTCAATAATACTAATATTGCTGTTCTAACTTAACTTATATAAAATAAGTAAATAAATTTTTGTGAACATTTTACTGGCGCTTAACTCACTTTAGTATTTACACGACTTTCCTGAGTAGAACCCGAGAAGTTAGAGGTCTCATATTTGAAAATTCACCGGCTGAAAAACCTAGTTGGGAAAACTAGTTGTGAATGGTGGCGTGGTAAATTTTCAAACCACTATTCATAGCAATATGTTTAATTGTTTCAGTAACGTCTAATTGATTTCACAATAAATTTATACTATTAAAAAAATAAGTTTGTATATATACTCACTTTCATATGAAATCCACCACCCACTAAAATTCAAACCACAATGTTGAAACTTCGGTAAAATAATGTTTTATTATCAACTAAGAAACGATGAAAGTTTCCGCCGAAAAAACTCAACTATTATGTTTCCTGTATCATTATTATCTCCAACTTTCAATATTTTCTTCCAACCAATTAATGAATTTCTGCGAAAAAAATTTCAGTTTATTTGATTGTCAAACTGTCAAGTAGACGCTTTATAATGCCCCCAGTGCGACGTCGTCGAAATTTTACCCATATTAATGATTTTGTTAGGGGCCGAATTATCGGTATGAAAGAGGCGGGTCTCTCATTCCGAGAGATTGGGAGAAGGCTGAATAGGGACCACACTACAGTTGCTCGGATATGGTCTTTATGGTCCGAAGAAGGTATTCAAAGGCGCCGTCCTGCTGGAAACCCCCGATGGCTATCAGGGATCGATTTCAAACAACAAAGTCGATTGCTGTGGATTGGATGAGAGCTTTGAACCGACACTTGTCGATGGCAACTGTTTACAAAAGAATTTCTTCGTTTGGGCTTCATTCATACCGTCCTTACTTTCGGCTTCTATTAACACCTCCCCATAAAGCAGCCAGACTTGCATGGTGTCAAGAACGGCAAAGGTGGGTTCATCGATGGAATGAAATCGTTTTTAGTTATGAATCAAGGTTTTGTTTATGGGTGAATGATGGTCGTAGAAAGGTGCGGCGATATCGAGGAGAAAGACGGAATTTGGGGTTCGTTCAAAGACGACACACAGTCTTAACACCTGGGGCTATGGTTTGGGGAGCGATATGTACTGGACGAAGGTCACCCCTTACGTTCATTCCAGGCACGTCGTTACATCGACTACGTTCTGGAACCGGTGTTAGTACCTTTCATGCAGACGTTGCAGAATGCCACTTTTCAACAGGATAATGTAACACCCCATACTGCTGTGGTTACAAGAACATTCCCGGAGCAGGTTGGATTGCAGATTTTGCCCTGGCCTGCACGGTCACCGGACTTGTCGCCGATTGAACATGTCTGGGATATGATGGGTCGGCGACTAAGACAACTACCACGCCTCCTGAGAATCTGGATGGACTTCGACACCATCTAGAGGTTACATGGAACTAGATACCCCAGGAGGACATCGACCACTCAATAGAGAAGAAGAGTTAATGCATGCATAGATACGCGTGGGGATACAATCCACT
This sequence comes from Melolontha melolontha, assembly GCA_935421215.2. Classification (NCBI taxonomy): domain Eukaryota; kingdom Metazoa; phylum Arthropoda; class Insecta; order Coleoptera; family Scarabaeidae; genus Melolontha; species Melolontha melolontha. The sequence continues at coordinate 155,781,040 of OW285237.1, read as the reverse complement.
ACTAGCTTCTTCTTGAAAAATGTTAATTTTTGTTTTGCTTTTTTCAACTAAACTTTCATCGTTTCTTAGTTAATAATAGAGCATTATTTTACCGAAGTTTCAAAATTGTAGTCCAATTCTTATTGGGTGGTGCATTTCATATGAAAGTGAGTGTATTTTACTTTAATAAATTATTAATTTATTAAGTGATAGATATGTAGTTTACGCTGCTTATGGTATCTTGCAATTTTATGTAAAAGAAAACAAATCTTCCCGCTACTTCTAATGCTGGGCCAACTTACTCTCACCGCTCGCCATCTTATTTAGCGCTTGCTATACTATATCCACTATTTCTGGAATGGTAGTCGTTTTCGGCCGCCTACTAGAGGAATCATCTTCTAAACTGCTCCTACCATGTTTAAATTAATTTTTTGACGACTATATACGAAGGACAATACTCATCCAGTGTATCTCGCATATTATTTTAGATTTCGGTAAAGGACATGCCTTTCCTTAAAAGATACTTAATCACTGCACCATGTTCAAAATAATCCATTTATACTTAATTAGTAGCATGGTAAAATTAAAGAAACTGTTTACCAAACACGTTTTGTCACAAATTTATCAAACACTAGCAGTAAACTGACACGGCATCGGTTGTCAAAATGTGATGCATATTTTCTTTTATTTCACGGACTACTCTAGGCAACCGCGCAAGTAAGTCAACCCGCCCTCATAAGTGTTATATTAATAATGAATTGTGTCTATGAATTTAAATGCTAGGTGATCTAACCATGTTACAATAAGAGATTATGTATTATGTATACTACTATTGTTATTATCGTTGTTAGTATTTTATTAATTCAATCAACGTATTTTTCAAATTAATAACAAATTACGCCTACTAAGCGACAAAATAATCTTATCATTATTCAATTGTTATTTATTGTTCTATACTTTGAATATTTATAAATTTACCTTTATTCTTATATACTTAAACACATTACAAAGTCTTGATTGGTGGGATTTAAATTTTGGGCAAAAAATTTAAAACAATTACTCCACAGGGCAAACAACTACAAGAGCGCTAGATAAATTTTAATTAGAGGTACGTAATATAACATCCAGAGTAACCGAGTTCATCGAATACTGGAGTGTAAGACCGAGATGGAAAAAGACTAATAATTTAGTTTCCCTATTCTCTCCACAGAAGAGCGACTAGTTATTATCTTAGGTTGCGCGTTTCAATAAATAATACTGAGAAATGGGAAGCGAACGAAAGATCTCCCTGAATGGAAATTGTTAATTATCAAATATGCTGGTTGTCTTGATGTATATTTGCGGAGAGTAAGGAATGTAGTTTCGTAGACTTTTGGAGCTTTATTAATAATGTAATCTTGTTTCTAATTTCGTCGTATGATGGTTATTACAATTAACATTTCACTATTAGCAATTTCAGTTCTTTTAGGATCTGTTGTTACTTTTGTTCTATATTTTCATGGCTTAATCTTAAAAAATAATTAGACAAAGTACAGAGACAGAGAGGCAACAAAACCTCAACCGAGAAGACTGCGAAACCGATTTTCCTTGAAAGATAAAGGCACCGTATGGAATATTGAAAGTTGTAATACTATCCAAAATACGAGGATTGTTCGGAAACTAAGTGGCCTAACACAGAGATGACGCGAAATTCGCAGGAATCTTCTTTACCATTCTGTAGAATTATCCTTTAATAGGTTAAATATGACAGTACAGAGCGATATGTCAATTAGTTTTTCACAGTACGTAAAGTGAACGTCTCGTTTGATTTTGTAATAATAGAATTGTTTTTAATTGTTAAAAACTGGGTTGCCTAATTTAAACGTGGTTGTATGAGCACGAATGATGAACGATATGGTTGGACCTCCAAAAACTGTTACTGTTTCTGATATGATTGAAATAGTCCATTGTAGATATCTCAAATGACAGTGTGTACAGAATTTTAACTGAAGAATTGGAAATGAAAAAATATTTGGAGCGTTGGGTGCCGCGGTTATTTACACCGGAGCAAAAACTCAATCGTTTGAGTGTTTCTCGCAACATTTTGGCAATGGACAGAAAAAGGTTCACCACCACCAAAGAAGGCAAAAGTTATGGCAACTGTTTGTTGGGATTCTCACTAATACCAACACGCTGGTTGGTGGTGTTGTGCTAACAATAAAATGAATTATTTAAATAAATAATTGTGGTGAAGTTGGATCCAAGGTTCAGGAGGTTCAGGACGAATAATGCTGAATTAAATATATTACAACTTACTAACTAAATAAAACACAGGGACGTTGTATCAGAATAATTGAAACATACATGAGTAGGTAAACCCCACTAGTTTTGTATAATACAAAGTTATTTTTAATAATATAAAATATTATTGTGTTCTTCACACCAGATTTTCAATAATATTTTATATTATTAAAAATACCTTTGCAGGAACGTTGTCCTTAAAGTTTGTATTTATCTATTTATTATTTACATAAAAAGTTGATATTGTTATATTTTAAAGCAATTAAATAAAAGTAATATACACAAGGAGAGTTGAACAAGCAATTAAAAATTAACACACAAAAATTACGTGCTAGAAAGAAAGTTAATTAAGGCAATAAATTCAATGTGAATTAATTGTGATTAATATAAAATAATCTCTGTATCGAACAATACAGAGTTACCTTTGAGTTGCGAAGATATTGGTCGGCCACGAGGATGATGAAACGAGTACAAGTATGTAGAGCGAAGCTCGGACGGAAGACGAAGAAACTAATTAGTTAAATCAATTAAATTAATATGGATTAAATAAAAAAATAATATATAACGTGTGTTCATTTGAAAAGTCGATCTAGTAGCATGTGATTTACTCAGAACATTTTGAAGTATGTCGTAAATTAAAATTTACTACTTAACCTACGAAGGCGTATATTTTGACAGTTTCATACATAGAAACACATACTAATATATTTGCGTCTTATTCTATCAAAATTTCAAAGTAACCTAGATTGACTTTTCAAATGAACACTTGTTATAGAACAATACAGATTACCTTAGAAGCGATGGACGCCGGGCGGTGTGTTGCATGCTGGGACAGCACGTGATGTAAGGTGTGTATCTTACGAAGGTTCTTTACAGAAGAAAGAATTTTATGCCCAAAAGAACACAGGTTTGTTATAAAGATTTTTATTGCCCTTGGAGAAGGGGATCGAAGCTGCCGATGTCTTGAATAATGAATTAATCAAAAGCGCGACCTAAGAGGTTGTGATGTCGATGACATTTTCGAGAGTATGCATATTGAAGTTATTGAAACCTGAGTATACAAAGCTGCTTAAATGTTATCTTGTAGTTTTTGTAACCTCAACAGCTGTTACGTATGTAAACACACACATACGTTGTAGCGCATGTGTGTGTATAAGTTCAATGGAGGTATTATTTATAGACATTCTGAATTTATTGGCGGCGCATAATACAATTTTCAGTGGGTTTCTAAATCTGTGGTTCACGTCGTAATTGACTTAAAAATTTTTGGATTCATATTCTATATTGTAATTGCATCTTTCAATTTTTCATAAGTTGTCTTTCTTTCGAGGACACCTGCATTTTTAGTAACATCTGGAGGAATTTGTTGCAAAGACCTATTATTATTACATAAGTTTTAATAAAATTCTTCTACCAAAATCTTGAAGAAACTGGTGATGAAAAGCGAAGCGTAAATTGGAACAAGAACCATACTTTAAGACTCCGAAGATTCGACTGTAGTAAGGATAGTACCTGTGAAAGTTTGGACCAAATATTCATTCCATTTGAGATAGTTCTCGGTACTTCGTCTAATAAGCAATTTTATTTATTGTTCAAGCTGAAACCAATATAATAATAATAAATTATTTCCAAAAAGTTAAAAATAACATCTCAGTAAATATAAGAATTGAAAAAGGCATTCCTCTTTTCTTGGAAAACCCAGGATGTATATCAACCATGCTCCAAGGCGAAGTTGCTCTTCGTATACACCCGGAAATAAAAAGAAACAAATGGAAATAAAAAAGAGTTAACATTAACTTACCTAAATTCTGCAAAGTATGCGCAAAATTTATACATATATACGAAACAAGAAGCCGATTCAAGAAACAGCATAAAACAAATATTGTATTAATAATTATGGGAAGCGATATGAGAAGAGCACATACTTTTAGAATTCAGCAATATCTTTCTATATCTCACTCTAAATTGTTTTATAGACAAGTGCTTCAATTAGCTGGGAACGAAATTATACACCTTAGCTATTTGAAATGAGGAAGAGCGCTCATACAAAACTGTTTGATGCATAGGTGGCATTAAGTACTTCGAAATTCTAAATTACGTTTATGTACATCAGTAGGAAAGGAAATCCTGTCCAACAAGTATACTGGCCGTTTGCGCTATGTTATGAAAATTTGCTTCTAATAAAAAAGTGAAGGATGCGGTGCCAAATTGGAGATGAAAGAATTTTTTTAGACGGGAATGTAGAAGCTATAGGAGCGATGGAAGAAGTATATTTTAAATAAATAATATCAATCTATGGTGTATATATAATATTAGCATGCATTGATCAGAAAAAAAAATTAAATCCCTCTCGAATTTGAATCACCCTCGTAGCTGTATTATTTTAAGGATCGAAATATCTTTTTAAATTATTCTTTATTGTCTTGCCTATCTTGTTTTCCAACATTTAAATATTGCTCTGCTTAATAATTTTTGAAAAATAGTTCCAAAGTACCAATCAAGTGATTGTTGTTCATTTTCCAAGGACTTATAATAATGGGATTGATTGGGGCTACGAGACCTAAGGAAATAATTTTATACATTATGTGTGCGTGGAAAATCAAATTATTTGATATTGATTGAGCAAATACATATGAACATATGTAATATGCTCCTAGATGTGCCATATATTTGTAAAAGGAAATAGATAATTACATAAAGAAATTCAAAGAGGTAATTGTTTTCTGTTAGGTGAAAGTAAAGTTGAATGAATATTGCAACATCATTTTCTTTGATTTAATTTTCTCAGCGCATTTTAATTACGAAATTAAGAAAAAAGGAGTGGGGCTGCGCAATCGATATTTGTCATCTATCGTTTCATTAAAATTCATTAGAAATTTAGCAGTTAATTATGCTGAGAATGAACTTTGAAAGCATTCAGAGGTAAAAGTATTGCGAATGAAAAATTAAAATAGGAAAGTTTATTATGAAAATGAATTTCAATTCTACTATTTTAATGAGTTAACAGTGTATAGCAGATATACAGCGCATCGTATGGTCTCTTAACGTTTCGCGTTAAGCGACGAATATTTTACAAAAGTATTTTTAATAATATAAAATATTATTAAAAATAAGGTGTGAAGAACACAATACAAGTTCATATATTTGTGAATGTATCTTCTCCAGAGACGTAGGTACGTATTTTATTTTTCTACAGGATCATTGGTACATCCCTGCTGGAGAATATATATTTTATAGTAAGATCAAAGATACAAATACTGCGTCTACTATCGAAAATAAAAGATAAATATGAATAATTACTTTTTTAAATTCATCATGTACTCGTTACTTGAGTAGGTAAAACTTACACAAATATGAACTTGTAACGTGTTCTCAAGACCAGATTTTTAATAATATGCGGGCTAATCAGTATATAACTCTCAAACGTCAAGTTTCCTTTATATCATTTGTAAATTGCGCGCGCATTTTGTGCCAGCAGATGGCAGCACGCAGCATATGTATGCTTGTCGTAGAGGCCGCGTCATATATAGAGGCTACTGCACGATGGTGGGTATGTTGCCTGAATGTATACGAGACAAACAGCGTGCGGTTGTGTATTTTTGTAGGCTAAAGGACTATCCACAGATGAATTGCATCGCGAAATGTGTTCCGTGTATGGTGACAATTGTTTCTCACGGAAAGCTGTCTTCAATTGGTTACAGGTGTTTAGCAAGGGAAAGCAAAGTATTTGAGATCGAGAGCATTGCGAAGGTATCAACTGCAGCCAAAGTATAGCGTGCGAAACAAATAATCGTGCAGCGTGTGAAACAAATTATGTTGAACAGCCTATAGCACAATCGCGTGCTATAGGCTGTTCACATGGAACAGCTAATAATATCATGCATGCAGCGGTTGCAGTTTCGAAAAGTTCGTTCACGGTGGGTGTCCCGCAAGTTGTCTGTGGAGCAGAAAATGACGAGAATGGCTCTGTCCTTGCAGCACCTCACTCGGTACACTGAGGAAGGAGATGACTTCATGGCACGAATTGTTGCGGGGGGCGAGTCGTGTTTTCGCGACTTTCAACCAGAATCGAAACGATCTTCCATAGAATGGAAATGTCCCAACTCGCCAACACTCAAAACGCTCAAGGCGATGCCATCTGTCCGCAAGGACGTTCATCGTATTTTGGGACATGAAAGACATCATACTGCAAAAATTCCTGCCTTGTGGTGCCACGACGTATTGGACCACTTTGTGGGAGCTCCGACAGATCATTCGCCGCAAGCGCCCTGGACTGCTTACAAAGAGAATGCTTCTTCTGGTTGACAATGCCCGCCTTCACACAGCAGGAGTAGCGCAGGAGCTGTTATGAATATTTCGTTGGGATCGCTTAGAAAATCCACCATACAGTCCCGACATAGCCCCCGGTGATTTTCATTTGTTCGGGCCCCAAAAAAATCATTTGGGTGGCCGCCATTTTGTAACTGATAATGCCGTAATCTAAGAGGTTACTCGTTGGCTATGACAACAACTAAAAGCCCTATTGGAAGGATTGGCCGACATGCTTGTCGTTTCCAAGAGACTGTCTTTCTAAAGTAACGTGAAATGCAACCTGCGTGGAGGCTCATTCCTAGTCCCCCAAGTCTATAACTTAAATGGAATCAATTTTCATATAATACAATTTGCTTCTAGTGAGCCTACGGTGACGAATAAAATTATCTGGAGGAATATATCCCTGTTAAGAAAGCTCAATACAAAGGCGAACATTTGTGTGACACCGTATATGCATATATTTAATGCAAAACAATAATATTCATAATCGTTTTGTGCTTTTGTTTTACATAGTTTTAGTTTAGTTTATATATCTTAAACTAATTACTTTCTTTAAATTCATACTTAGAAATGTATATAGTATACTTAAAAGATCTTGAATTTGGATCATACCATTCAATATTAATTGAAATTGTAATCCATGGGAAATGCTAGATTACCGAAATTTCCTAATCACTTAAAATTTCCTAAATGATGTAATATAATAGATGTAATTATGTAGCCTCTCACGTGCCTGTCATCGCTGTTAAATATGCAAAGGCGTAATTGAATATAAAAGTATATTATTGGTTTTACGTTTACACTTTATAGCCCTATTTGTTCATTGTTCATTGGGTGTTTTTCTGTATGTCTCTTGATTAATATTCCAGATTCCTTACAATAAGTTTTAGTTTAATTTTATTACTTTGTCGGAATAACCGTGGATGTGGCCCATAATTTACCTGGCACAAAATACCAGTCAAGACTAGTACAGCAGACCGATTTTCATGTGGCCGGTTAGAAGTACCGTCCTCGAGATGCGCACGAAATTCATAGGTAGGGGAACCTCTGGCATCCCTTATTATCCCTTACTACGTCCCAATGCACGTCTCGCACAAAGTGTTTGCATTTCATTTTTCCGAAAACTGTCTCTATCTAACACTGACACTTACTTGACGCACGTACAAATTCTCCCACCGGCCACATGAAAATCGGTCTGCTGTATCTACGAAGAACTCACCGGGAAAACATCTAGCAAGGACTCATAAAGCATCGAGCTAGACAAAAACTCGGCATTTGCTCAGATATTCAAAACAAACTTCAAATAAATAACAAGTAACTTTTATCAAATAAATAATAGTAGTGTACATACTAGAATAAAATATTTTAGTTCACAAACGAGTGTTTTATTCGGAAAACTGTGCATAGCGAAAAGCTTCTCAAACCAGGAAGGCTTCAACAATCCCATTATTACTAACTAGTGTGTTTATTAGAATAATAATAAAAATAATTGTTATTAAAAATTATTTTTTAAAATGTAATGTTTTAGAACTACAATCTTAACTCTAAGTATTATTTTAGGTTATACGGTTTTAAATAGACTCGTACTAATGATATTTTAATGTCTGGCGTATATTTGTTTAAATCTTTTACAAATTCTAAATTTTAGGATAAATGCCTCTAGAATTTTATGCAGTTATACCCCACATTTTCTGTGTTAATGTTAGCCGATGGTTTGGAAAATTAAAATCCTATGCTCTTGCATTTCATGGATGCTGCCCTTAAGCCAGGAACTGGTGTTTCTGTTTGAAGGCAATACAAACACGGGTTCTTTTTTATCATTACACATACAACCTTATTTGTAATTCCAGCAAAAGAAAGGTCAAGGTATAGGCGTCATAGTGGCAACCAGTTTTAAACGAGTGATGTATTTATTAATGTCAAATATTTCTCAATTTTTATTCTTACATAAATCTTAGATACATGTTATGGAAAAATAGATAATTTATTTAAAACAGTTAATTATCCTAACCTTGTGAGCAGACAATTTTAACAAATTCAAAGAAGATCGATAGTATTTCTTTAAAAATAAAATATATCTATGATAGTAAAATTAGTGTATTAAAAAAGGTAGAAAATACGAAAGCGTTGATAACAAAAAAGTACAAATGATTTTACCATTTTATGAGGTTGTGGATCATTCTCACATTAGGTACATTATACTTCCAACGAATGGCCGAACGTAACCCACGTATTGGGGACATTTCAGTAACACGATAAAATCAAATAACACCTTGTGGTATCTTACGAATAAGTGGTTTATAAAATGGAAAAATCTTAAAAAGCAGTAGTGAGAAATTCTTGTAGGTAATACATATACATATTACTATTTCTCTAATAATCCCAATAACTTTTGGACTGTACAATTATATGACGGCATCACTACTGGAATTGAAGACTGAAGAAGGGAAGACATTATACAACAAACTTTTGGAATCTGTCGGTGATGGTTTGATATCGTGTATGGCTTATATTTGAATTCTTTCATGGTTTTGTACGCCGAACTGTACGATACTCGAAAATGCCTGGCTACATTTAAAAGCGATCCTACAGACGGGTTTTCTACTTAACACAGGATATTCAGCTTCATGTGTTCTGTTAACACGTAATACACGACGTATACATATCTCATAGAAGATAACAGGACGTTACTTGATTCGTAATATGACAAATTATTTAGTATGTCGCTTATTTCTCTTCGTCAACAAACTTTCGACAAATGAAATAATTTTTCATTTCAATCAAGTAATGTCCTGAAAATAACAGTAACCAAAGTCTCTTGTAAATAATTAGGATTATGAACTATTTTAGGAACAAGATCTTTATATCAAGCACATGAGTTTTGTTGGTAAATTAATATGATTTTGAAAAGTCAGCAATTTCTACTACAGGTCAAATTACATTACAGTAAATTAGTAATAATTTGGACAATATTGCTAATTTGGATAATTGTCGCTTTATAATATGTACACAAGCGTATTAAATACACAAAACATTTCATACATAATCAATAAATATTTTACAATAATTGGGGCAATTTGTAATCGACAAACATTGCTTTTAATGGAATAATTAATATATATATATATATATATATATATATATATATATATATATATATATATATATAAGTATAAATTTCATTAACGAGTGAGCTGTCTGTCAAGTAAAAATAAAACTCCTTTATTCCACTCTATATTTCATAACGCATTGGTTACTTCATCAGGAGTGTAATTCAGAGTTAAAATTTAGCAAAGAACGGCACTAAACATGTTCAAAATTCGTCAACTTTAAAACATCACATCAATATGTTGTTAGTTTGTCGTCAACCTCTTAAAAGAGGTTTTAATAGGTTGACGACAAACTAACAATATATTGATGTGATGTTTTAAAGTTGACGAATTTTTAACATGTTTAGTGCCGTTATTTGCTAAATTTTAACTCTGAATTACACTCCTGATGAAGTAACCAATGCGTTATGAAATATGGAGTGGAATAAAGGAGTTTTATTTTTACTTGACAGACCGCTCACCCGTTAATGAAATTTATACTTATACATATATATATATATATATATATATATATATATATATATATATATTAATTATTCCATTAAAAGCAATGTTTGTCGATTACAAATTGCCCCAATTATTGTAAAATATTTATTGATTATGTATGAAATGTTTTGTGTATTTAATACGCTTGTGTACATATTATAAAGCGACAATTATCCAAATTAGCAATATTGTCCAAATTATTACTAATTTACTGTAATGTAATTTGACCTGTAGTAGAAATTGCTGACTTTTCAAAATCATATTAATTTACCAACAAAACTCATGTGCTTGATATAAAGATCTTGTTCCTAAAATAGTTCATAATCCTAATTATTTACAAGAGACTTTGGTTACTGTTATTTTCAGGACATTACTTGATTGAAATGAAAAATTATTTCATTTGTCGAAAGTTTGTTGACGACGAGAAATAAGCGACATACTAAATAATTTGTCATATTACGAATCAAGTAACGTCCTGTTATCTTCTATGAGATATGTATACGTCGTGTATTACGTGTTAACAGAACACATGAAGCTGAATATCCTGTGTTAAGTAGAAAACCGGTCTGTAGGATCGCTTTTAAATGTAGCCAGGCATTTTCGAGTATCGTACAGTTCGGCGTACAAAACCATGAAAGAATTCAAATATAAGCCATACACGATATCAAACCATCACCGACAGATTCCAAAAGTTTGTTGTATAATGTCTTCCCTTCTTCAGTCTTCAATTCCAGTAGTGATGCCGTCATATAATTGTACAGTCCAAAAGTTATTGGGATTATTAGAGAAATAGTAATATGTATATGTATTACCTACAAGAATTTCTCACTACTGCTTTTTAAGATTTTTCCATTTTATAAACCACTTATTCGTAAGATACCACAAGGTGTTATTTGATTTTATCGTGTTACTGAAATGTCCCCAATACGTGGGTTACGTTCGGCCATTCGTTGGAAGTATAATGTACCTAATGTGAGAATGATCCACGACCTCATAAAATGGTAAAATCATTTGTACTTTTTTGTTATCAACGCTTTCGTATTTTCTACCTTTTTTAATACACTAATTTTACTATCATAGATATATTTTATTTTTAAAGAAATACTATCGATCTTCTTTGAATTTGTTAAAATTGTCTGCTCACAAGGTTAGGATAATTAACTGTTTTAAATAAATTATCTATTTTTCCATAACATGTATCTAAGATTTATGTATGAATAAAAATTGAGAAATATTTGACATTAATAAATACATCACTCGTTTAAAACTGGTTGCCACTATGACGCCTATACCTTGACCTTTCTTTTGCTGGAATTACAAATAAGGTTGTATGTGTAATGATAAAAAAGAACCCGTGTTTGTATTGCCTTCAAACAGAAACACCAGTTCCTGGCTTAAGGACAGCATCCATGAAATGCAAGAGCGTAGGATTTTAATTTTCCAAACCATCGGCTAACATTAACACAGAAAATGTGGGGTATAACTGCATAAAATTCTAGAGGCATTTATCCTAAAATTTAGAATTTGTAAACGATTTAAACAAATATACGCCAGACATTAAAATGTCATTAGTACGAGTCTATTTAAAACCGTATAACCTAAAATAATACTTAGAGTTAAGATTGTAGTTCTAAAACATTACATTTTAAAAAATAATTTTTAATAACAATTATTTTTATTATTATTCTAATAAACACACTAGTTAGTAATAATGGGATTGTTGAAGCCTTCCTGGTTTGAGAAGCTTTTCGCTATGCACAGTTTTCCGAATAAAACACTCGTTTGTGAACTAAAATATTTTATTCTAGTATGTACACTACTATTATTTATTTGATAAAAGTTACTTGTTATTTATTTGAAGTTTGTTTTGAATATCTGAGCAAATGCCGAGTTTTTGTCTAGCTCGATGCTTTATGAGTCCTTGCTAGATGTTTTCCCGGTGAGTTCTTCGTAGATACAGCAGACCGATTTTCATGTGGCCGGTGGGAGAATTTGTACGTGCGTCAAGTAAGGGTCAGTGTTAGATAGAGACAGTTTTCGGAAAAATGAAATGCAAACACTTTGTGCGAGACGTGCATTGGGATGTAGTAAGGGATAATAAGGGATGCCAGAGGTTCCCCTACCTATGAATTTCGTGCGCATCTCGAGGACGGTACTTCTAACCGGCCACATGAAAATCGGTCTGCTGTACTAGTCTTGACTGGTATTTTGTGCCAGGTAAATTATGGGCCACATCCACGGTTATTCCGACAAAGTAATAAAATTAAACTAAAACTTATTGTAAGGAATCTGGAATATTAATCAAGAGACATTCAGAAAAACACCCAATGAACAATGAACAAATAGGGCTATAAAGTGTAAACGTAAAACCAATAATATACTTTTATATTCAATTACGCCTTTGCATATTTAACAGCGATGACAGGCACGTGAGAGGCTACATAATTACATCTATTATATTACATCATTTAGGAAATTTTAAGTGATTAGGAAATTTCGGTAATCTAGCATTTCCCATGGATTACAATTTCAATTAATATTGAATGGTATGATCCAAATTCAAGATCTTTTAAGTATACTATATACATTTCTAAGTATGAATTTAAAGAAAGTAATTAGTTTAAGATATATAAACTAAACTAAAACTATGTAAAACAAAAGCACAAAACGATTATGAATATTATAGTTTTGCATTAAATATATGCATATACGGTGTCAAACAAATGTTCGCCTTTGTATTGAGCTTTCTTAACAGGGATATATTCCTCCAGATAATTTTATTCGTCACCGTAGGTTCACTAGAAGCAAATTGTATTATATGAAAATTGATTCCATTTAAGTTATAGACTTGGGGGACTAGGAATGAGCCTCCACGCAGGTTGCATTTCACGTTACTTTAGAAAGACAGTCTCTTGGAAACGACAAGCATGTCGGCCAATCCTTCCAATAGGGCTTTTAGTTGTTGTCACAGCCAACGAGTAACCTCTTAGATTACGGCATTATCAGTTACAAAATGGCGGCCACCCAAATGATTTTTTTGGGGCCCGAACAAATGAAAATCACCGGGGGCTATGTCGGGACTGTATGGTGGATTTTCTAAGCGATCCCAACGAAATATTCATAACAGCTCCTGCGCTACTCCTGCTGTGTGAAGGCGGGCATTGTCAACCAGAAGAAGCATTCTCTTTGTAAGCAGTCCAGGGCGCTTGCGGCGAATGATCTGTCGGAGCTCCCACAAAGTGGTCCAATACGTCGTGGCACCACAAGGCAGGAATTTTTGCAGTATGATGTCTTTCATGTCCCAAAATACGATGAGCGTCCTTGCGGACAGATGGCATCGCCTTGAGCGTTTTGAGTGTTGGCGAGTTGGGACATTTCCATTCTATGGAAGATCGTTTCGATTCTGGTTGAAAGTCGCGAAAACACGACTCGCCCCCCGCAACAATTCGTGCCATGAAGTCATCTCCTTCCTCAGTGTACCGAGTGAGGTGCTGCAAGGACAGAGTCATTCTCGTCATTTTCTGCTCCACAGACAACTTGCGGGACACCCACCGTGAACGAACTTTACGAAACTGCAACCGCTGCATGCATGATATTATTAGCTGTTCCATGTGAACAGCCTATAGCACGCGATTGTGCTATAGGCTGTTCAACATAATTTGTTTCACACGCTGCACGATTATTTGTTTCGCACGCTATACTTTGGCTTCAGTTGATACCTTCGCAATGCTCTCGATCTCAAATACTTTGCTTTCCCTTGCTAAACACCTGTAACCAATTGAAGACAGCTTTCCGTGAGAAACAATTGTCACCATACACGGAACACATTTCGCGATGCAATTCATCTGTGGATAGTCCTTTAGCCTACAAAAATGCACAACCGCACGCTGTTTGTCTCGTATACATTCAGGCAACATACCCACCATCGTGCAGTAGCCTCTATATATGACGCGGCCTCTACGACAAGCATACATATGCTGCCTGCTGCGTTAATGAAATTTTTACTTATACAGTGCGGTCGATAATACTTTATAGTATATATATATATATATATATATATATGGTAAACCTAATCAGTAGGCGATTAAAGGTCTGTATATTACTTCAAAATATATGTATTTAAAAAACTCTACATGTTTCGGCTGTATACGCCTTTTTCAAGAGAATACAAAATATGAATGACAGGATATAAATGTCAAGTCATATATCCTGTCATTCATATTTTGTATTCTCTTGAAAAAGGCGTATACAGCCGAAACATGTAGAGTTTTTTAAATACATATATTTTGAAGTAATATACAGACCTTTAATCGCCTACTGATTAGGTTTACCATATCATACCAAGGTCACGAAGTTATTATATATATATATATATATATATATATATATATATATTGCAGTAAAATAAATATGTTGAACCTAGAAACAAGGAGAAAAACAGTTTAGAAATACATATATAGAAGTAATATTAAGTTATATAGAACTGAGCCGTATATTATTAAGTGTCAACTAACAAACAAGTTAATTTCGTGTTTTTCTCTTTGTAAATTGTTTAATTATTTTTATAAGAATTCTATTGTTACACTTCTTCAATAATATTCATTCATAATTTTGTATTTTCGGATTTTTTTAACATAGTTGATAAATAACTAACTAACTAACTAATTTAACTAACAAACTCTTAATTGTGCTATACCAGTCAAATATAAAATCCGCGGGAAGCCGGCGATATGTAAAAATGCGCAAAAGAAAACGACGAATGTTAGAAATGTACACAATGACTAAATTAATCTGATGAATTTTGAAAGACATCTAAACGTTTACTTCATTTGAATTACTCATTCAAGAAAAGTTAAATTAAATACTTATTTCTATAGTAATTTGGACGAATAGGAAGTCCGAGAGAAAACAATGGAGAGTTGGCGTCTCTTTCCTCGTTTTGGACTAGTAAAGCGTTCATCTTGGATGATTCCAAATTAAAAATTAAAGAAACAGGGTAAAAAAGTAAAACTTACTTAAATTGATTACCATGTCGAATTAGAATTTTTAGTGCTACGTTTTAACCATAAATTGAACGCCGAACGAAGTTTTTAATGTTATTAGATTACAAGCTCCGACCTAGCGAACTTTAACATTCCCAAGACCATATGAGTATTTTTAATTAATTTTCCTAAAATTAAAAAATCAGCATTAACCCACAATATCGTTTAGGTGTATATTATAATTTATAAATCATTATTACATATTAATATACCTATTAATATACGATTCTCATCATCCTAATTTATTATAATAAGACCATTTATTTTCTTGTATAAAATAATTACTACGCCTGTGGGAATTGCTTTTGTAAAACACATGTTTTATGTCACGTGATTACAGCATTTATAACTTTCAATTACTGTTGTGAAGCCACTGTACTATGCTAGCGAAGCAATTGTCGTCGTTTTATATCTATTTTAGAATGGATAGTATTCGGAAATGGTGGGGTTGCGAGAACTGTGCATGCGCGCAGTATTTTTATAGTGGGATACCATTTCAGTTACAATCGAGCGTTTGAGTGTAGAACATCGTACATTTGCAGTAGAACAATTAGAAATAAGGATTTTGTGACACATGTGCAAAGGCTTTTTCGTCGAAACTTCAACATTGATCGTCATGGAAGTGTTCCCAAGCGAGATACAATGTTAAGGTGGGTCCATGCATTCCGTACAACAAGCTCTGTAAAGAAAGACCTCCTGGTCTTTCACGCAATGTGCGTATTCGAGAAAATGTCGAAAGAGTGGAACTGGCTGTCGCTACGTTCACGGCGCTCTCCTAGGCGTCATGCCACAGAGCTACAATTGTCAGATAGATCTGTTCGTCACATTTCATATAAAGATTTGAGATTTCACCAATAAAAGATGAGGATCGTACAAGAACTTCAACCACGACATTACACTCAGAGATTAATGGTCACTGAAAGGATGCTTGAAATCCTCGAAAGAAATCCAGTGGTAATGATAACTGGCGAAGTCCATTTTTACCTAAACGGTATGGTTAATCAGCAAAATTTTCCTACATAGTTCTAAAGTAATCGTTTGGTGTGGCGTGTGCGAAAGAGGTGTTACTGGACCTTATTTTTTGAAATAGAGCGTCACACGATTACAATTAATGTCGAGTGCTACATCACCATGTTGAATGATTTCTTGCGACCTGAACTTTGCTGTAAGCGAATCAACATGCGGCGTATATTGTTCCAACAGGACGAAGGACAACAATGGAAGTGCTTCGTCGGAGGTTCCCTCAAAACATTATATCTCGCTTTGGAGATGTTGCTTGGCCGTCGCGATCTCCAGACTTCAACGTTTGCGATTTCTTTCTGCTGGGATATCTATAGAGAAAAGTGTACCTTAATCAGCCTAGCACACTAGTGGAATTGAAAAATTTAATTCGCAGAAAAATTGCCGCGGTCAACAACGACTTGTTGCAAAGAGTTATGCGAAACTTCACGGCGCGACTGCAAGAATATGTGAGACGAAATGGCTACCATTTGTCAGATATTATTTTCAAAAATTAACTTTTTGTTTATTTATCCAAAATGGCAACATATTGCTTTTATTTAAGTATAATTAATAAATATTCCTCTTCAATGATTTTGTTTCTTATTTCTGAATTAGAAAACACTCGATTCCTGTGCTGTACACTGTATATGTCATGTTGTGAGTGCATTTATATCTAACGTTATTTAAATCAAGATCCATGTAATCCATATGACAAATAAATAAATAATATCATAATTAATATACTGTACTGATGATCTTGTCCACAACTTGATATCTACTCGTGACATAACCCTTTAGAAAAGAAAGCACATACCTCTAATTGTCATCCTTTCCAGCTTCGAGAAAAATAGATTATGTGAAACGCTATCCAGAGGCTTTTTCGGTCTAAAGGCTGTTACCATATTGTCTCTTTCTAATTCGTCGGTAATATGTAATACTAGATCTATTAGTGTTGTTTTAGTTGATATATTTTTTCTATAACAATTTTGGCAAGGAGATAAATTAGGTACATTAGATACAATAGGTAAAATCTCACCAAATTTTGAATAAAGTAAAAATATTTTTAATAATATAAAATATTATTAAAAATCGGATGTTTTATATTATGCATTAAAAATTTTTTGTTTTATATAAAATTTGATAAGGTTTTACCCATGGATATAGTATATGGATAGCGCACATCTAACTAAAGCAGTGCATTCGATTGACTCCAACATTAGAGAGAGAAACTACCGAGTGAGATAGAGCTAGTACTGGCAAGAAAAGGCGCGTTCCCTATTAAAATACATGGGCGATCGACCGGGACAGGTAAATATACCTGCGGCATATATTTATCTGGCTGTTTAACTAATACATTTATCAAGCTACTTTAAAAAAATATTCGTGGACTTGTTTGTATCTTTATAAAATAAATATTTTGTTACTGAATTACAATTTTAATTTAATTTAAAGATGCGGTAGACGGAATATACAGAGTATAGCTTTAAAAAATCCGAATGAGTATGATGTATTTATAGGATGAAATAATTAAATAGTTACTTAGTAATAGATGGCAATAGAAAACACAAGGGTAGTAAGACACATCTATATTTAATAACGTTTTACGTTCAAAGTATTTAACTTTGTGTTTAAGATGCAAATTAATTGCATTTTTGCGAAGTAATATAAATGTAAATATTGCTTTCTACATTTTAGGGCGCTAATTATTCGAATTTTTTAATAGAAAAAATTTCGCCCGGGCGAATTTTTTCAATTGAAAAATTCGAATAATTAGCGTCGTAAAATGTAAAAAGAAATATTTACATTTATGTTTCAGTGTTTTAACTACTGTCTGAGATGTTAACCAATATGTTTTTCTTTTTATGAGATATTCTAAATGTTGTGACCCTCAAAATCTCTAAAGTAGTGTGTTTCTGTTCTTTTCCTACAATATAATGTTTATATTTTGTATAATTGATAATATATTTACTTGTTACCTTTTCCCCTAATTCAAATTTTTCTTTTAGATACATTGGGAGCTTGAAGCCTCAACAATCAATTTTTCCACAGGTGCTTAAAATCTTGTATTTTGTGTTTCTTCAATTTCTCTATTGTGTGTCTAGAATTTCGTTTCCACTTTCTGTATTTGAAGTGCGTACAATGACTCGTCTAGATTTAAAATTCGTTGGTATAGAACCTTTCTTCAAGATTCTATTACCATGGACATTTATTTCGTAATCATTTGCACTAAAATGGGTACTACAACTACAAATTACTGCTGCTTTTGAAGGTTCAAAATCTTTTATTTTTAATGTTATAATCCATTTTTTCCGTAACTGTGGATCACAAGGGAATCTACAAATTTGAAATATATGCTAATATGATAGAAAATTGTAAAAATAAGTATACTTACCTATATTATTTTATGTTACTATTTTTAACAAAACGGTTTGTGCAACCGTAAGCGGAACACGAAATGACCATCTTTTACACAAACTATAACGCAAAATAAAACTACTACTGTTTATATTAATGATAGATACAAACTGTTGTAACTTTACTTAATTCAATTTCACCACATGCTTAAAATAAAACTGATTTAACTATTCAAAATAATTCACTATTAGAATACGAACTCGGAATGTTTTGCCATTACTAGCTCTATCTCGCTTACAATTTTCTCTCTCTAATGTTGGAGTCGAATAGGCAATCCATATATACCA
Source organism: Melolontha melolontha (assembly GCA_935421215.2). NCBI lineage: Eukaryota > Metazoa > Arthropoda > Insecta > Coleoptera > Scarabaeidae > Melolontha > Melolontha melolontha. Next base: position 155,762,128 of record OW285237.1, on the reverse strand, counting down.
CATCCATGGTTTTACCTACTAAAGTTTGTTTCAAATTCCTATGTTATACACGCTCTCGGTTAATATAGTTTCTGTGAGTTGCGGCTGTAGCCGTCAGACGAAAACCTCTGGCTTGGTTTTGTACTTGTTATGACGACAGTGATGGTTGTTTTGTTGTTCGCGATGTTGATATTAATCAATGAGTAGTACTGAATGCTCTTCCACGCTCTGTCTTAATAACTTTTGTAATACGATAAATGTATCTCTCCAATCGTGCGCACTGATGATTCTGTAGTAAGAAGAAGCACGTATCTGCGTATCTGGAGAGATACTTTTACACAAATATAAAATGGTGTTGTCCTCCACATCCGATTTTTAATAATATTTTACATTCTTAAAAACATTTTTGTTTCATACATTCATCTTTAAAACATAACGAAGGAGCTACTAACAATACAGGAATTAAAAGAGCTCGACTTGTGATTGCTCGAAATATTTTTTTTAAAGTAGCTAACATAATTATTTCAATTTTGCTTATGTCTGTACTACTAGTTAATAGTAGTCGTAAAATGGAAGCTAAAAGTTAGTACGTACTAAGTTAATTTGCATTCTCTAATTTCACATATTAAATTTCGTAACGAAATTCGTTGCCTTATTAAAATTTACCTGCTATCACAATCTAAATATGAATCTATCATTGTACGAATTTCGAATTACATAGTTCTCAGAATAATGCTTAACGCAGAAAATACGAAAAGAAAGATGTGGGCTAAGAGAACGGAATGCGAGGAATGTTGACGAAGGACAGCTTCAATTCCTGTCAGGAATTGAAATCGGGTCTATCGCTGAATGTCGACCCGCGGAGCCTATCCCTACTACCTATAGTAGGAGCACACAAGGAATGAGAGGAAAATATTGATTACCTTCTAGCACCGTTTCAACTATGTACCCTCATTCGTCCTATCTAGTGCAGAAATTTCGCGGCCGAAACCGATGTATAATCTCCGATTGTATTCATAAACAATTAGTACAAAATATTTCTCTAAATTTATATGTGGGTTTGCATAAATGCTTTATAACGGTGGAGTTTAGTAGAATAATTTTAATAGGAACAATAGCATAGCTATATAAAGTAGGACTCTTTCCCCATACGTTACTTTGTATTAAATCAAAATAAATCGAAATTTTTATTTAAATCCCATTAGTTTTCTGCGCTTTTTAAAATACGAGGATTACTAGAATTGAAAAAAAATGAGGTAGGCTATGCAGTTTTTTATTTTCCAACATATTCCACTTCAATTACAACGCACTTGGACTAAAGATGCTAAATTGTCATTATTGCATTTTTGCAATAATTTTTCTCAAGTTTCTCGAAATAGTCCTTCATTGCTGCAATAACAACTGACACTTATTTACAGTTAAGAAAAGTTTGGGAAAATAAGTGGAAAACACTTTGGACTAGATATGGAGAATAGCGTGATTTTTTCAATTTTGTAAATCTTAGCTGATCCAATTTATTTATATAACTACTTAACTGGACGAGAGCAAAGCGTGCTATCGTGATGAAAGAGAACCTTTCTATGGGCTATTCCATGCTATTTCCAGAAATTACTTTTTACTTTGTCTAGTAGAGCATTTTAATTTGTCCAGTTGGTAAATGGTTATTAGTTTGGCGTCTTGCAACTATTATAAGATGTCTATGAAAATTATCTCCTACGAATAATAATTAAAAAAAAATCGTCGCACTTACTTGGGGCTAGATCTGGCGAATAAGGTCGATGAAACACAATCAGAAATCTTAATTGATCTAATTTTTCACAAACAATTTTACTGACGCCATGAAAAATAATTTTTTATGGACAATTCCAAGTCGTTTTTAATAATAGCTTTTTTAAATTTCTCTAGTAGAGCGGCATAATACTGACCAATGGCTAATGGTTTGGCCCTTTGCAAGATGTCTATTAAAATTAGCCTCTTTGAATCCCAAAAAATCGCAGCATTAACTTACTTGTCGATTTAATTGTCTTGTCTTTTTTTGACGGAGAGAGCTACCGTTATGTGTTCACTACTGAGATTACCTCTTGGATTCAGAAACATGGTGGTGAGGCGATTTCTATTAACTTTAACATATCTGCGCAAAAAAAAATAGCTTGATTTTTTAAATTTAAACAATTTGAAATAATTGCTTGACGTTCGGATTCTTTCACGTTTTTAATTACAATTCAAGATACACGACACTTACCCTGCTGATAGCTTGAAGATGTCAAATTCTACGTGTCAAATGTGATATACGAGATCAGTTCATACTCTCACGAATGACGTCAATTTCTTGATCGTTCAAAGCAATTTCATTAATTTTATATGCTGGGGTTATATCCGGCTCGAAAGACCAATGATGGAGGATGATCGGCCCGTGTGATCAAATTTTGACGTATTGAGGTTCTTGAAATTAAATATTTGCAACGACTCCGGTTTCTGGCGGTGATGCCTCAATTTAGATTATTGGAATCACGACCCCGATGTTGTTTCACCGCGCACATGTTGTAAGGCTGTATAAACTTTACTTTTTAAATCTTCTGTGACTGTTTGTTAAACAAATAAATGTACTTTCATTTAAATATATAAATTTGCACTATATACGAGGGCAAAACTGATTATTTCTGCAAATTAATATTTCTATTGAATCAAAGGAATCAAACATACTATGAAACAAATGTTTATCGTTTTCTATTTTGACAGTTTGAGTTTAGTTTTGATAACTGCAACAGTTATTTTACAAGTTAATTTCAAACCGAGTGGTCTGCAATAAAAATGCATTTAAGGAGAGAAACTTTTCAGAGTCATGGTTTACTATGATTTTAAAAGTTCTTTGACTCCAAAACGAAGTGTTTGAAGACATCGCGCTGCATTTGGTGATCAAGCTTCTTCTCAGAGGAGTGTTTACAATTGGCATAATGAATTTAAATTTCAAAAGGTTTCACATAGTGACAATTTTTGTGAAGGAAGGCCAACCTCAGCCGTTACTGAAACAAATGCAGACGCCGTACGAAGAATGATTCAAGACAACAATCGAGTCACGTATCGAATGTCGTTGGATACCTCATAATTTAACACAGGAACAAAACCAATACCTAGCGGAGTGGTGTAAGCGCTCAAGAAATATGATGTAGGTAGGCCTAAAGTAGATTACAACATCATTACTGGTGATGAAAGCTGGATATATGCATTTGAACCGGAATCAAGACGGCAGTCAGTTTCCAACAGAACTTAATTCAGTCAAAGTGAAAAAATCTTGAGGTGTTGGAATGAAAATGGTAGCCAGTTTCTTCTCAAAATGAGGACCTATCACAGCAGTTATGCTTGATACACGGTTACCGCAAAATGGTACACGAGAGTATGTCTACCAGATGTTGTTCAAAAGGCTAGACTATGACGCCCTAATTCGGAGATTGTCCTTTATCACGATAATGCTTCAAGTTACACTGCGCTTCAAACAAGCTTTTTTTTGAAAGCTTCCGGATTAGAATTACTAGATCATCCGCCATATAGTACGGACCTGGTACCTGGCACCTTCAAATTTCTTTCTACTTCCAAGACTAATGAATAAAATGCGTGGTGTACGATTTTCAAGCCCAGAAGATGCAGTGAGAGCTTCAAAAACCTTATATTTGAAGTGACTCAAGAAGAGTGGAATTTATGCTATGATAACTAGCTTAATCGAATGTCTAAAAGCATTTAGTTTAAGGGCGAATACTTTGAAAAACAATAATAAAAATAATATTTGACTACATTTTGTTTTATTAGTTTGCAGAAATAATCGGTGCTACCCTAGTAAATATATTTTTGGATCTACAACAACTTATACTAAGTATCAGAATAATTGAAACATACATGAGTAGGTAAACCCCACCAGTTTTGTATAATACAAAGGTATTTTTAATAATATAAAATATTACTAAAAATCTGGTGTGAAGAACACCAAGAACAGGGGCGTACCGATGAGCTTGTAGAAAAGCGAAATACGTATCTACGTCTCTGGGGATAGGATATATTCGAACACGTTCACAGAAAATATTAATAGTGAACCTGCATTTGTGTTCTTCACACCAGATTTTTAGTAATATTTTATATTATTAAAAATACCTTTAACTTATACTAACATAAAAATGCTGTTGAGACTGGTGCCTCTCGGAAAAGTATGATTGATATGTTAATATTTAATGTAAGACTGTGTGTCTTGGTGTTATTGTAAGACTGTTCTGTTGTTGGGTTAATACTGTGTTACATATACTATTACATATTTATATATGCGTATGTATTGGTTGGCGTCATAACGGGGAATCTTTCTTTGTGAACAATTCATCGAAAGAGTACCTACAGGAAAGTTTTCGATAGGGTCTTACAAATCTAGTCTCACTAATAAATACATAATCAAGTATCATTACTAATTAAGTACTAGTTGGTATTATAAATCTAAGTATGTAGCTCCAGATAAAATTTCATTGTTCAGTAATAAAATTTATTATACATATTTAGGAAACGTGATCTTAAGAATGGATATTCACTTTGTTCACTATGATCCTAGGTAATAAACAATCGGTCTACATCATAAAGCAATAAGTAAATTTGCAAATATAAAATATGCTGATTACTAATAATCCTAGGTAATAAAACAGCAGTCTAAACTTTAAAATGCACGTTAATTATTTATAAAATTGGAAATGTTATGTTTGAATTCTATATACTAGATTTACTTCTATTTAACAATAAAAAATGTTTGAAATTAAAATATTATAAAAGGATATTAAATGTATCCTCAACAATATTAATCATTTACTGAGTTGTAGTTTTTAATAACGGTCCTAATTGTACATCATCTTCAATGCTTACATCCTACATTTAAATTGTGAACGAATAGTGGCTTCCGAAGCAGAATTATCGCCAAAAGATTTATGCATATTAGCCAAAATTTCAGATTTGTTTAAAGCTTTAAATAACAAATTTCGCCTATATATATTCTTTCCGGCGAGTTGAGATGGATCTCTGTGTCATCTACAGTTATATAATGCTGCAAAAACTCAGTTTGATTTTGAAATTGTTACCTGATTTATTTTTGATCGATAAGCCGTCTTGCCGATAACTTCTTTATATCCAAATATTCATGCAACATCTTGAATATGCTAATATGCGATGAGTAGAGATGGTTGCCAGCTGAACAATTTCACGCACCTTCAATCGGCTACCTTTCAATACTATATTAAGGACTTTGTTAATAATTTCCTCGATAATTGCTGTAATCAAAGGACTTACAACAAAATGCAGTGAACAACTTTTGAACTATTCCATGCCAAGGGGTAGAGGTCCCGTAATATTTTTTTAACTTTTCTTCGATTTCTTAATGTCCTTTTTCACATAGAAAGTAAAGTTTTTTCTATATGTAAAATTCCATTTTTTCTATATTTACAAGAAACCGCGAACTTATTCGTTTTCGAAGCGTGCGAAACAATAACTCTATAATGTATTTGCTTGAAATTTTATTAGGACTTTCAAATGTCAGAAACATATTAATCTTAATGAGCCTAGTGCCCTCTATCGAAAAGTCACTGTACCGGTAAATGGGCCAAGAGTTTATGTGTGGAACGGAAGCAAATAGAAATTGATCTTTTAATTAAATAGGCTAGATGCCTGGAAAAGAATGATAAGGAATTAGTATGTGAAGGAAAAGAAGTGTAAGCAAAAATAATAGGGCCATGGTTGATACAATATTTGTTCTCATCCAACTCACTCAAAAGGTGATCACAAGCGCTTTAAATGTATCTTCGCATAAAAAATGTTATTACAACGATCATCTTTAAAAAGAATTAATAACTACAAGTACGAAAGTATTGAGAGCTATTATACGTACTGAATAAAAAGGCTGTTACCGTTCTCCTTGCGTCTTTTTATTGTAATAAAATTTACTTATAGTTTAAATATATTTCGAATGGTTTTGTTGGGTTCCTAAAAAGATAATTGAAATTTATATACTAGTGTGTACATGGAGTGATGGAGCAAGACATTTATTGAGAAATTCCCCGGCTAGCAAAAAAAAAATTATAAAAAACTAAATAAAAAAGCAGATGTGAAACATCGAAATCGATTGTTATTTAAAGAAAGGAATATAAAGTAAAGTAAAGAAATAATTACATTGTCACTATCACTGTTAATTTCGCTATCACTCATATTTAAAATTAATAAAAAGTTGCAACGTATTCGATTCGAAATACTTTGTTATGCTGGAAAGGACGAACCCGTACACTAACATATTATCATTGTAAGCTAGGCCTATCAAATTTGATATGTCTTATTTGACTTGCCAAATTTGACTTTAGTTTTATAGGTATTAGCAATGTATGTCTGTTTACGCAAATAAAAAACTCATAAGAGTTTTACGGGTTTTACAAGTAAAGCGACTATAACGCACACTAGGGATAAGCGAATATATTTATCACAGTGAATATTTACAGTGAATTCTTAATCACCGTTTCGTTTAGCGCGCCAATCACAGTCATTACAGTTTTATATTATTCGCTTCGTGTTTCCCCATTCACCGTTTAGAATATTTCACCATTAGCATTCACCGTTTAAAATCGTACACTTCTGTAAATGAATATTTAACCATTCGCAGGTTAGAATCGCTGACTTGCGTATACAAGGACAAATAATATCAGCTTAAGATATTAATTAATTTAATAGTAAGTGTAATATAATATTCTCTATCGTAAAGGTGTCTACTTTTAAATAAAGCACTTCAAATTGAAAATATTCATTCTTATGCAATAATATACCTACATTATATATCACAACCCGAAAATCTTAAATTATCATTGCAATCATTCCTAATTTTAATAACAATCATTTTAAAAATTAATAAAAATAGCACTTTATTCATCTATGCTTTTCTATTTTTTATAAGGTAGTGTAAATATATAACAAACATGTAAGTAATTATGAACAATTAAATTTTTATGAAAACAATAAAATGAAATTAAAAAGTATGACTCTTATTACAAAATTATCTATTAAAGATTTCCTATTCTTACAATATCCATGAATAGGGTAATATTTTCATATAAACAAGGTTTATTATTTTCACCGAGACTACGACAAACAGTTCTAAGAGCAAATAGCTTATAAATGACTTATTTATAATCATAATCACCATTCACCATTAAAGAAACAATTACTCTTTTCACCGTTCACTGAATAAAAATATATTATATTTTTACAAAGCAAACGGTGAACGGTAAAGCGCTCATTTATTGTTAACAGTGATTGCAATCAGTGTTAAGAGTAACTGCTCTTTTCAAATCATCGTTTGCCTTTTCACTGTGAATGTAAAATCATTGTTAAGGTCATCTCTAGCGCACACCGATGAATACACACACACACGTAAAATCGGCGAACGCCTAGTGTATAGCTTGCAGGGATATCGGAGAGAGGGGGCACCAGGATACACACAGACAGGTTATAGCGTTATACACGTAAGTATAGCAAACGCCAATTAAGTTGGCGCGAGGAGGGGTTAGTTCGCGCAGGATTAGAAGTAGTGGGGAGATTTGTATTTGGTTTTACATCAAATGTCACATAATTCTAACCTCTGAGCGTATATCACTTTATGATCCCCTAGCAAAGGAATTATGTTCCGTCAAACGTCAATAACAAATGTATTCTGAGAATTACTTGAGTAGTGGGGGGGGGACGTTTTTAAAAACGGCTTCTGCACACCCCCTTCTCGCGCCAACTTAATTGGCGTTTGCTATACATACAGAGCACGCGTTGCAGAGACAGGGGAGAGCCAGCGGTATAGCGAGGAGAGCGGAGCGCTGACTGAGCGGTAATATCATGTCGTCGCGTGATGGTATTCAAGAGCCGAGTTTAACCCCGTAGCGCGCCCTTAGATTTTTCACATCAAAATTAATGAAATAGCACTTTAAAAGGTGTAAAAGGAACAAGCAAAATACTCGTTACATAGATCTTTATTTTACTTATTTTTGTGTAATTTAACTACTCAGGGCGATTTAGATTCTTAAAATATGCAATAAATATCATGGACAGGGTTACCGTTAAATAGCGTTCAAGCTTCGCGAATCCAAAGAAGACGTATAAATGTATAACTGAAAATTAAAAAAGTAATTTTTTTAGTAATTTATCCAAAATTTCCAAATTTTTAGGACCAAAATGTAGTTAAAGTCGGTACATATCTTCATTTATTCTATATTTATCAAATACAGTCATAATTCAAGTTCATTGACCTGCAAAAAAGACAATGAAATTCCCAAACATTGCTAGACGATAATAGTTCCTATTCATAAAAATAGTAAATGTTGATATTTTCATATCAAAACATTATGACACATATGGCGATTTCCTTGCAGTGTTTTTTTTGTGTATGATCACCTTGTAATATGCAACAGAAACAAACGTCAAAAATATATTTCGATTAATAAAAAATGATATAATTAGACTATATACCGACTTTTTCTTTTGTCATTACTAGAGACCGGACACATCGGGCTGAAATGACGTCATTATAACGGACGATATAAATAGTCTACATAATCTGTAAGTCCATCACGCAGTTATTGAATACCACTATTCATATTCACTATTCATATTCGGTTAACTGCACACAAAAATAGATTTGCAGTTAACCGAATGAATAGTGCTATTCAACAACTGCGTGATGTACTTACAGATGTTGTAGACTATTTATATCGTCCGTCGTAATGATGTCCATTTCAGCCCAATGGGTCCGGTCTCTAGTCATTAAACATAGGTATAATGCATTGACTGACTTATTTTCATTTCCAATTACACATAGTAAAAATCTATGCTGGCATAGGCATAGGCAACCACGCCAGTCATATTTTCAAACAGTCAAAAATTTCTGTTTTTCGTTCATACTTAAATCTTAAATTAAATACATTTTATTGAAAAATACATAATTAAAACAGTTAATTATCCCAACAGGCGTATAACTTGTGCCAAGACAATTTTAAATATTTTTAACAAATTCAAAGAAGGTGGATAGTATTTCTTTAGGGTTGAAATACCTATATCTAAGATAGTAAAATGAGTGTATCAAAAAAGGTAGAAAATATAACAAAAATCCTTGTAGGTAATAAATATGTTCTATTTCTTTAATAATCACAACAACATTTGGACTGTACAATTATTTGACAGAATCACTACTGGAATTAAAGATTGAGGGACGAAAGCAAGGCTATTTGCATATGAAGGGGGATTAGTTACTAGAGTAGCAACTGTTTGAAAACCTCGATTTAAAGAGAAAGTTTTCGTTGTACTGAAAATGCTACCGGGGTTACTTCTTTTCTAGATCAAGAAATGTTTAATATTATGAAGAAAGTAGATCCTGAAAATAAAGAACAAATGCCTGTAATCGAAACAGACATTGGTCCCATCAAAAGTCACTTTCGTTATTTGGATTTTTTAAGAAAGAATAAGACAAAGTAAAATCAATTACAGCCTATGTAATAATAACTATAGGGCAATACTTCGAAAGGCCAAATTCAAATCAGGACGTAGATCCTCTTTTATTTTGGACGGTAAATTTTAAGAAAAAAGGGTAAATAAAATTTTTATTTGGATTTTCTTTTAGGTAGCACGAATGGAGCTGAAACCCTTAAAACAATGTGCTAGGAAATACTTCCGTATAGCAGAAAGTGAGAGTGTATAGTACAGCTCTTTTAATAATAGAACAAAGGTGTGCAAGACTAAAACCGAAAAATGTTAATATAATATCGTTCCTAAATAAAAATATTAATAAGTAAACTAAGTATTTATTTGATTAAAATTACACCCAACCTTTTCCTATTAGCTGAAGATATAACTCAATGAGTTTCATCTTACTGTACCTTCTAACTATTAAAGATATGATTATAAAGACGGCAGACTATGTGCCCACACTGTCAAATTTAATAATACAAATATATATATGTTTATATACTGAGAAGGATTGTTCGACGTTGAGAGATGTTATATTTGCATAGTTAAAGCGCTCTTTGTATCTGTACAATGGATCTTCAGTTTTGGTAAAAAGTTGCCCTAATTTTGTAAAATCTACATTTTTATCTAATACACCTTATGTGTATTATTAAATTTAACAGTGTGGGGCACATAGTCTGCCGTCTTTCATATGAATGTTTAAGCATTCAAAGGGAAATTATTTAGATTGCCATACAGAATGTATATGAAGCTCTTTAAATCTATTTCAAAACTTAAAATTTATCGCGAAAGAATTATAAAATCTAGTTTGGCAATAATACTTATACTGGCAACAGTGGGTAATACTAAAGAAAGTAAAGCCACGAAGAATTAGGTTATGTTTTTAGAAAAGAAAGAAAATCTCAGTTTGATTGTAAAAATTAATTTATTCTAACGATTAATTAAGATAAAGAAAACAACATAACAAAAGCGCTTATAGCAAATTTTCGAAATGTCCTCCTTGTCTTTCAAGGCAATAAGCAAGGCGATTTTGAAAGCTCTATAAATTCTGGATTTATTCCGTCACATGCAGTAAGTATATGTTCTTTCATTTCATCCAAGTTATGAATTTGCAAGTTATTATAAATTTTGCTTTTTAGGTAACCCCAAAGAAGGAAACCATTTGGAGATAAATCAGCTGATCTTGGGGGCCATGGTATGTGGCCAAACCTGACAATCCACCGTCTTTGAAATGTGTTACTTAAAAAATTCCTAACGGCGTCAGTAGAATGTGCCGGAGCCCCGTCCCCCCATCCATTTGGAATCAAAGTTGATCTACATTTAGTATCTCAATTGTTGGAATGATGTGGTTTCATAAGAGATTTAAATATTTTTCTGCAGTGAGGTTACCGTCAATAAAAAATGGGCCAATAAGTCTATCGTTTATTATTCCAATCCAGACATTAACTTTTTTAGGGTACTCTGTTCGGGTTAGGTTTGGGGCATGAGGATTTGTACGGGACCAATACCTTATGGATTAATGGAAAGGAAATTTAGTATTTTTCAATGGATAAATGTAGGAAACAAACCGGAAATTCTGAGAGTTGACTTCACCATTTATGGTAAATGCAGCTTCATCAGTAAAAATTATTTTATTTAAAATTGCTTAGTTTTTATTTAACACTAAACCTTTTTTCACAAAAATTCGTTTTACTTTATCTTCCTCGAAAAGCTCCTGATGGTTTGGTACCTTTATGACTTATATTTAAATTCTTTCAAGGTTTTGTAAACCGAACTGTAAGATACTCCAAAATGCCTGGCTACATCTGAAAGCGATCCTACAGGCCGTTCTTCTACATAACAGAGGATATTCAGCTTCATGTCTTCTGTTAACACATGATTGATTTTATTATTTTTTGTGTGAATTTAGAAGACAACCATCTTCTTTGAATCTATTGTAAATATCTAAAATTGTCTTTGCACAAGGTATAGGCCTGTTAGGATAATTAACCGTCCTTAAACTGTTATTCTTCTGATACATCATTACCATTGAAACTTTTTCGTCTTTGCTATACGTATCCATGATTTAAATAAATTATCTATTTTTCAATAAAATATATTTAATTTAAGATTTTTGTAATGAATAAAAATTGAGAAATATGTGACATTAAAAAAAAAACTATATTTACTCTCCATGGCAATCTATTTAAAAATAAATGTTTTACGTATGTATTGTTTTTACGTAGATTTTGGTGTATAACTGGTTGCCTACGTCACCATATATTTATGCCTATGTATAATTGGAAATGAAAATAAGTCAGTCAATGCATTATACCTGTGTAATGAAATGACAAAAGAAAAACCCGGTATAAGTTTTAAGCATAAGTGCAATAGCTAAGTGGTGGGATACCCTAAGGCCCTAAGGCCAGTCCAAAGTAAAACAAAGTAATTAGTTTTGCGCTTAGAGTAGTAGATATATATTAGAAATGTATTATTCCCAAATAGGTTTTGTGTTTAAATAAAGATATTAAAGTTTCAAATATATAAATACTGAATACAGTTAGTTAAATATTGGTAAATTTAAACAAACTTCTGCATGATTGGATATAACTAAGTTGTAGCAATACACGCAAATTTCCTTTTGTAAAATAAAAACCTCGATTAAACTCATTACTGCTACCCCAAAAGATAATACAAAATTTTAGGTGCGGCTAACATACACCAAAATATGTTATGCGTAGCACCTAGTTGCTAACTATCTTCGCGAAGTATGCGAGCACAAAAACCGAAAGAACTCATCCTTCTGCATACTCTATCTAAATGATTACTTCACCTGAGCCACTGAATTTTGCATAAAGTAGTCATAGTTATTAAGCGATAAAGTACTAAAATCTTTAATTTAGAATAGAATTACTTGTTTTATTATGATTAATTCTTAAGTTTTTAATATTTAGACCATTATTCAAGATTTGGCATATATCTAGAACCAATATCGATGATAGTCTCTAATGCATGACCATTAATAATATAAGATATATAATGAGTAAAGACGGCAGACTATGTGCCCACAATGTTAAATTTAATAAATAATACACATAAGGTGTATTAGATAAAAATGTAGATTTTACAAAATTAGGGCAACTTTTTACCAATACTGAAGATCCATTGTACAGATACAAAGAGCGCTTTAACTATGCAAATATAACATCTCTCAACGTCGAACAATCCTTCTCAGTATATAAACATATACAGTGTGGCCGCCATCCATAGCGCGATGCATGTATTAGTAACTACTGGTCGACTATAATGGGCGTGTCAACTTGAATTGCCACACCGACAACGGGCGTATTATTAAGTTATACGTATAAATGTATTCGTAGGCAAAGCAAGTGAAAAGCAGTGTAGCAGGTATTTTGTTCCCGATATAAGTAAATATTTGCAGTTGTTTGAAGCATCAGATAATCACTGATAACATCTCAGTGAAGTAACTCATCACAGCTTCACAAACAACAAAAAAAAACAAACATACATAAACAGAACTACTAGACTTTAACATAAAAAAACTTCTTAACGAAAATAATATTTAGTATTATAGTAGTATTACACTCTAAAAACTTAACAATAATAAAATACTTAAAAATAAAATATTTACTTCTTAAAACAGAATTGTAATTCAACATTGCAATAAACCTGCAATTAGCTAAAAGAAAATGTTATTCTTAAGCAATAATTAAATTCTAAATAAATTAATTAGTTAAGTGTTCAAATAAACCTCCTTCTTGACACGAACAGTAACCCAACCGATTATAAAAATTCCGACGCACATTTGTTAGCATATCTGCTGTGACAGTATTAGTGACTTCGGTAATTCTCGCGCGAAGTTCCTCTAGATTTGATGGACGTTCATCACCGTATCCGTAGATCGAATTATGTAAAAGGGCCATAAAAAGAAATCGTTAGGTGCTAGATCAGGAGATCGCGCTGGCCATTTAATAGGACCCGAGTTACCGATCCATCAGTTTCCAAAAACCACGTTTAAAAAGTTTGTTACATAACGGGTATTTTGCGCTGGGCAACCATCTTGCTGGAACCAAACTTCATTAATATTGAACCGCTCCCGTACTGCGGGGATAATACTATTTTCAAGTAACTGTAGATATCTGTTTCCGTTTAAATTACCGTCAATAAAAAAAGGCCCAATTATATGGTCCCCAATTATACCTGCCCATACGTTTAGCTTATCTGGATACTGCGTTCGCGTTGGTATATTCAAATGTAGATTTTTACGCGACCAGTAACGACAAACTGCGCGGTTATGATGTCCGTGTAGCCGAAATGTTTTTTCATCTGTGAACAATACGTTATTAAGAAAGAATTCATTTTCGTGATATTTATTTATCATTCTTTCGCAAAATTGCATACGGCGATAATAATCATCGGGAAAAAGTACTTGTGAACTTGTAAATTTGTATGAACGATATTTATTAGTACGTAAAATCTTTTGAGCCGTTGTTTGACAGATACCTAATTCGCGGGCAATTTGTCGAGACGACATAGTGGGATTTACTTCGACTAAAGCACATACTATCACTTATATTCTTATCCGGAACAACTTTATTTTTATTAGTTACTAAAGAAAATGTAGTTTCGAATCGATTAACTGTCCTACGAATGGTGCTTGCATTGGGAATTTGACTTTCAGGGTAATTAGCTGCAAATAAAGCTCGAGTTACTTCCTCGGAATTACCACCGTAAAATTGTTTAATCATAAAGAGTTTTTGCTCCGGTGTATAATACTCCATTTTTTGAATGACCGTTACGTACACCAACAACGCGGTTTATTAAATATTGTGAGCGAGTAGTTCCCCTGACGATATAAACATTGCAACTAACACCCATATGCGGGAGCGACAGCTAATGCGCTTGCGCGACTACACCGTCTAAATGTGAATTTATTGGACAAATACGAGTGCATCATAGGGATATGCGAAATACTAGGCTCTCTTGTAATCCATTGGAACATTGCGTCTACTTCTTTACCGTTATAACACACGGACACCTCTGTGTGTTTTGCTTACACTGCAGGTTTCGCTATAGTGCAGACGCACGCGGCCACATGGTATATATTAAATTTATTATATTATATTAAATTTGACAGTGTGGGCACATAGTCTGCCGTCTTTAATCATGAGCATAGTTAACTGTTGAGGAGTTATTTCTATTCGAGGAACCTTTGACAGTAAAATCTATCACAAACAAAAATGGTCCTAAGATACTGTCCTGCGGTTAATTAGTAGTGCATAGATTTTGAACATATTAAGAACATTAGGCGCGTTCTGCAATTTAAATTTTAAAATAATTGTTTTTAGAAAGAATATCAATCAAATAATATACATGCGTCAGACACATAAAAAGTGTCTGAACATTAAATACTTTGCACGTTATTTGTACATTATTTTTGCAAGGAAGTTTACTGGTATTTGATATCATTGTTTTATAGACATATTAAAGACAAACATTTATATTAAGCAGTAATAAGTATTATATTTGTTTGATAATAGTAATTTTATGTGAACGTTGTTTTTATAAATCACTTAGTCGCTTTATGAGCGGTTGTACTACTGTCCATCTTGTTTAGGACGTAAAAATTTTAGTATTGTTATACGACTCCGACGACCCTATTACCGCGTTTCTCTGTATTTTGGGAAAAATACAGGACTGAATTTTTTTATATTTTTTTTTTTCCTGAGAAAAAACACAGTATTATATTATGTAAGTATAGTATTTCTTGTGCTACATGTCATAAATATCAACAACTGAAATTAACGTACCAAACGATATGGAAAACCTTGAGGTAGGAACACGTATGAATTACTTATTTAATTGAGGAATATAATTAGAGAATATTACTCAATTTAATATAGTAAAAAGTTAATAGGATTAGCTTTTCTTAAAATGTAATCTATATTCAGAAACATATTTTCCATTACCAGCTAGATATTAATGACGAAGGGGAAATGCTAATTAAGCAATTCGATTAGTATTTGATTAATTCCTACAATAATAAATCAATAATTTAATAACTAAAATAATAGCTCTTCAAATATACGTAATAGTTGCATGTGATATTCGTATAAATTACAATTTCTAACAAAATAAGATTAATGACTAAATAAGAACGTTAATTCGTACCTTTCGTTTTAGCATAACAAAAACCATTTGTAACATACTTGAGTTGGTAAAACCTTACCGTTTTTTGTATAAAATTAATATCGGGCATGGAGAACAGAATACAAGTTAATACTGTGTGAAAATTGATTTCCGGACATTCAGATATGGGTACTCGCCAACTCGCCAACTTGATAAGTAGTAATTCCACGACCTTGATGGGCAGATAGCCACCTCCGTAATGCTTGGTTATAAGTGCTAAGTGGACCATACCAGCCACGTCTAGGAGTTGCAACCTATGTGTGCAATGCGGAGAAAAACAAAACATGAAAACATTTTTCTTTTGGCATACTCTAAAACTGCCAACTGCCTATGACTGCGATGACCATCGACCAGTTAGAGAATTTTATTTTCAGGGCACGGATTAGCATGCTTTGAAAAGTGTTTTAATCACAGTAAAAACGTGTTTCCATTCGTGTACCCTTTTGCCTACGCAAAATCAACCGAACCAGTGGGTGCTCTATTCATTAATTCGCATTTCATATTCTTCCTTGGAAGTATTAAAGTGGGAGGGATAAAATTTCCGATTGCATTCATGTAACAAACAACAGTAAATATTGTCCTCTCTCAGCAGTGCTTAACCCTTAAACAGAAGCATCGGTCTGCGAGACCTTTGGTTCTACATAATGCTCCTGTGTGGCAGCACGGTTCGGGTTACGTCTCCCCGCTTCATAGTACCTCCTTAACAATCACTGTTCTACACCACCCATGTGTTTCTCCTCAGTTTGTGACTGTTTATTGAGAGAAGAGTGTCGTTGTTTGCAAACGTACAGGTCTCACTGACCGGGTGTTTCGTATTAGACATTTAATGCCAAGGTATGTAAGACCGCATGTTTCGTATTGTGTATCATTTTAGTAGATTTCAGTATGGATAACCCGTCAACAAGTAGTGGTAAATCTATGGAGTAAATCGATGGAGTGAGAGGGTGTATTTTAATGATAAAAATTTTTAAAAAAAACTCACTGAGTGGATGTTGGAGAGCGATGACGAATTTGTGGAGGAAATTGATGACTCAGATGAGGATCCTGACTTTATTTTGCATGATGAAGATTTGGAACGAGATGAAGAAAAGGTGGATGGAAAGAATGGAAACGACAGTGATGATGACGACGTTGTTGATCTTTTGGAAACCGAACAAGGAATTGCAGTGGACACCTCATATGATGTACAAAATGCAACTCCCCAGTTTTTCATTGGAAAAAAGAACAAAGTAGATTTCAAATGGCAAAAACAGGAGCCACCGACAACAGGAGAACTCCAAGTCATAACGTAATGCGAAAATTACCTGGACTGACTAGAAAAGCCTCTCAATTGGGAAACCCAAACATTAGAGAAATTTGGGAGCGTTTGTTTGATGAACAAATGATTGATGGCATTGTGTCGTACACAAACGTGAAACTGCTGCAGGCTAGAAACAAACTCAAATCAACAACACATCCGTCAAACTACCGAAATACAGACTTAGTCGAGATATATGCTTTGATCGGTTTACTAATATATACATCAATCTTTAAATCCGGTTACGAAAATATGCTATCTCTTTTTGCAAAAGACTTGACAGGAAGACCCATATTTAGAGCAACGATGTCCGTGAAACGTTTCGAAATACTGATAACCTGCCTACGTTTTGATGATTCCACAACTCGCGAAGAGAGAAAAAAAAATAACCGTGCTGCTCCGATCTCCCAAATATTTGACTCCTTCATACGTAACTCACAAGAGATGTATAGCCTCTCTGAAAATGTAACAGTGGATGAAATGCTCGTTGCCTTTAGAGGAAGATGCGGGTTTCGCATGTATATGCCGAAGAAACCCGCCAAATATGGGATAAAGATTCAATGCATGGCTGACTCACGCAGTTCATATCTTTTTAATGCCTACATTTACACTGGAAAGGACAGTGATGGCATTGGACTTTCTGAAGAAGAGAATAAACTTTTGAAACCAACTCAATCAGTTTTGCGCTTGTGCAAACCAATTGAAAAATCAAACAGGAATGTCACTGCAGACAACTGGTTTTTATCCTTAGAGCTGGTGGAAGAATTAAAAAAGAGATCACTAACATTTGTTGGTACTATGAAGAAAAATAAAAGTATTCTACCACCAGAGTTCAAGTCTGATAAATCGAGACCAGTTGGATCAGCCCTCTATGGGATTGAAAATGATCTTCCGGCAACACTCTTGTCATTTGTTCCCAAGAAGAATAAAGCAGTTATACTTATCTCGTATATGCACCATAATATTGAAACAGATCCCGATAAGAACAAACCAGAAATAATCTGCTATTATAATAAGACCAAAAGTGGTGTTGACCTTCTTGACTTGAAGTGTGCTCTGTACTCGTCCAACAAGAGAACGAAGAGATGGCCATTAGTTGTTTTTTACTCCCTTCTTAACATAAGCTGCGTCATCAGTTTCATACTTTACTTGTGTTATCGTCAAAATCCAGAAATAAAACGATTACCTTTTATTAAAAGCCTGGCTTATTCTCTGGTGGAGCCACACCTCAGAAGACGCCTCAGCATTCCTAATCTTCCCCGAGATATTAGAACATTGATACAAGAAGTAATACCGAAAGATAAAAATGCAGCTGCAGGACATGATGAAGTTCCAAGCGACAAGCTTGAGAAAAGGAAGACCTGCTCCAAGTGTCCATCTTCAAAGGACAGAAAAACTTCCTACAAATGTATAAAATGCAGTAATCCAATTTGCCTGCAGTGCAGTAGAAAAGTATGTATCACCTGTGTAGTACCAAATAAATAAAAATTGTTTTGTTCTTATTTAGTTTTCAATAAATTTGTGTTATTAATCATAATTTTGTATGTTTTTGCCCAAAAGACTTTAAAACAAATATGTATTAGCATATATTCAAAAATATCAAGTTCGCAAAAATATAAGGTCTCCCAGACCGGATGTTTCCAATTATGTAGTACAGATCGATGTTTCTCTTTAAGGGTTAATACTTCTACTTGTTTTTTTCCCTTTATTGTCAAAATTTTTACTATGCTGTACTGCACACTAGACAACCCGGATTCATCTACGTTGTATATTTGAGCAAGTAAAAATTATTTTGTTCATTATTTTTTCTAGGTCATCAAAATAAGCTTCTATTTGTAATTTATTAAAGGCTTGTGTTGTGGCTAGTGAAGTTGTTTCCGGAGTTCTGCGCTTATTGATAAGTTTCTCTTTAAGAATCCTTGTAAGCAATCCTAACCTGCCATTTTAAGTTCTTTATTAAATCTGTGATTTAGATTCATCCTTTCAGCAAGTTGGAAGGCGAATTTTCTTAATTTGGTAGGTATTATACCAAAAAACAATTTCTGTTTAAAATACAGGTAATGTACCTCCCCAAAACCCGCTTTTCTTTACTTCAACTCGCCTACGCAAAGTATTTTTAGGAATATTAAAAGCTTCAGAAGCCTTCAGCTACTCCATTTGCTTGACGTTAACAGCATCGATAGCTTGTTGCATATTTTCCGGAGACCATAATTGTCTTTTTAGATGGTGTTGATTTAGGCATAACGTCCGTCTGAAAAACCAAACAATGATGCGTATGAATTAAACAGAAATTTTGTTCGGGTATGACGGCACAGTATGCCATTATAGCCGCGCATTGATATACCGTCATACCCGAATATGAATGTGATTACAAAAATTATAATTGAAAATAAACTCGCAGTGTGGTGCCTAAACGGTTATGCCGTATTGAGGTTATAACAATAAACTGCTTGAGTAATTCAAGAATATGCTCTCATTTAACTAAACAGACAGTTATCATAATTTGTACTTACCAGTAAGAAAATTTCAGTACCAAATAAATTGCTTTTCGTACTTTTTCCCAGTCGAAATTCAGCGTAGCTACACCCACTACATTTGTAACACGAGTACCTCAAATGAATGTGTTCTTGGTTGCCTATAATAGGTCTGTAGGTTAACTAGTTAGGTAGGAAACACTAGTGTGCCATCATAGCCAGTGGGCTATCATGGCCTGATTCCCCCTATACCTAAGCTTGAAACTCGCAGTATGCTGCATACATTAATCGGCCATTTCTATTAATATTGATGTATTGGGTGACTATAGATGATCAAATAAATCTTTTGTTATTAAAATGGCAACAATTCTGCAAATTTTTGTTGAGATGACCGATCTTCAAATTCAAATATATCAAAGATTTGGCAAAGTAAAAGTCAAATAAGGAAATAAAACAGTTGTTTTTACAAAAGTATTTTTAATAATATAAAATATTATTAAAAATGGTCTCGTCTCTGGAGAGGAGATACATTCACAAATATATAACTTGTATTGTGTTCTTCACGCCCCATTTTTAATAATATTTTATATTATTAAAAATACTTTTGTATTATACAAATTGGTGTGGTTTTTACCCACTCATGTATGTTTCAAATTATTTTGTTATATACGCATTCAGTTGATTTTACATTCAAAACCATCCTTACTATCAGTACTATACGTTTGTTGTAATGGCCTATTTTGGAAAATGAAGACGGTAATTGAATATATTCTAAGCAGTCAACTTATAGGTAGTCAATGTATACTTTATACAAATTAATTATAATTTCATACTGGGAAGGTATATTTCATAAAAATAACTTCCTTGCTAGTTACAAAAAGGTCACAAAGGCAGCATGGAAGAATACTTAGGGCCGATCATTGACTAATGTCATTATCGCGAGCGCTAAATATTATTGCCGTGTTCATGATCAGTGTAGGACAAACCATTTGCTATGTTCTACACAGGACATACGTTTTTGTATATAACAAGGCAGTTATTTTTGTGAAATTTGTCTTTCCAAGCGTCATGCACTAACGACACTATAGCAAGGGGGAACACGTGTCTGCATGCCTGGAAAGCAATATTTTATTGTGTTCGAAACTACTGATTAGATCTGGAGGAGATGAACTGCACCAAAATATCTATGCATTTATAGTGCGGATATGGCAGGAAGAAGACATACTAGAGGAATGGAGAAGTATACCGAAACCAAAAAAAGGTGACCTGATACAATGTAACACTACAGAGGCATTACACTTCTGAACGTGGCATATAAGATATCAACAAACATACTGCGAGACAGACTGAAGAAGCACACAGAAAAAAAGGATAGAAAGTTACCAATGTGGTTTCAGGAAAGGGCGGGCAATGGTGAATGCCAATCGAGTATCAATTAATACCTGCTATGCATGGTTCTCCTGTTGGTTTACCCTTGGTGACGATTCTATACCTTCTTTTAATGTAAGAAATTTCAGAGTGACTTTTTAATAAATCACGGCTTAATTTTCAACGTATTTCCGGAAAAATGGAAAAGGTCTAGTATAGTTCCAGTTTTCAAGAAGACGAATGTCAATATTTTGGGAATTTGTAGACCCATGTCCTTTGCTATTTTACTAAGATTTATTAGGAGGTTCTTTCTGTTTACATTTATATGAACCTGTATATCTACTTGTTTCCTTACAACACGGTTTTGTTTTTGGTCGTTTAACTATTACCAATTTAGTTACTGTAACTCAGTATATAAGTGAATTCCTTGATAATCGTGCGCAAGTCTATATTATATGTACTGGCATATTTCGATACTATCAGTATATTGCTATCAAAACGAGACTCTTTTTCTATTTCACCTCTTTTAAAATTGGCATCTTTTTACTTATTCTGTGGGATTGCTTATAACTACTACAATGGACATTTATCTTATGAATACAAAGAAGTGCATCAGGAATAGAATTATGCACCATTGTTACTTTTAATATATATATATATATATATATATATATATATATATATATATAAACAAGGTGTGTATAAATTGGCGGACCCACTACACGCGGCGATGTTCTTCGTTTAATTCGGAGTCCAAAATCCTAGTACGAAAATGTTGTACCATGCTCCATATCTTTGCACGAGGTTCCTAATGTTCGGACTTTCAGTCTTGAAATAAGCATTATTACTCGATATTTGTTGACAGAAAGAGCTACAATTTAGAAGAAAGAAGAATTGTTGTTATTATCCTTTCGTTAAAGTTTTTTTTTATTTTAAAGTTTGTTTTTAATATTTGTTTATTAACTTATTTTGACGAAAAATACATCTGACAACGTTGTAAAACAATAAGTAGGCAGCCTAATGTTGTTCTAGTCAAATACATTACTACTGTCAAATTTTGACACCTATGTAATCTACCTATTTCATTCGACTTGCTTATTTTTCGTGTTTATTTGTATAATTTTGTTTAGTTTTCTGATGGATTTCAATTCGAACAATTATGTAGGTAATAATTACATTGATTTCTATCAAGAAGATGTACAAAAATTAGTCAATATTATCAAACATTTTTAAAACTTTGTAATATTTTCGTAATAAATATGTAATATAAGAAACCAATTTTTTTTCGTTTGTTTCTTTTTTAAATTTAAAATGTAAGATTCATATAACGACGTGTAAAAATCTTCCGAAGATTATAACTAGCACGTGCGTGTTCAATGTTGCCAAATGTATGTTTCTTTCAAATTCATTCTGAAGACAAAGGAAGCCTGATACATCGTTTTAAGATTAGGACTTTTAACTCAAAATTTGACCAAGAATGTCTCCACGTGTAGTGGGTCCGCCAATTTATACACACCTTGTATATATATATATATATATATATATATATATATATATATAATGAATAATTAACTGAACGGGTAAGCGGCATTTCAAATAAAAAAAAAACATTTATTTCCCTCTATATATTTCATAACCATTAGTTACTTCTTCAGCAGATCCTACACGATTAACAAAACCCACAATATATTAATGAATATGCCAACAATAAAATACTTACAATTACAGAGTTAAAATTTAGCAAAGACGCATCTAAACATGATAAAATTGATTACCTACATTAAAACATTAAATTGACTAGCTATTAGTTTCACGTCAACCTTTTAAAACAAATATACGTATATGTTAAAATATAAAAATAAAAGTATAAAACACATAGCAAAAAGACTGATGTCACAAAAAATTGAAACCAAAAACAAACTACACATTAAGCATTACGAGGACTAGTTAACAAAACTTGACAGGGTAACTAACCGCCAACACCGAGTATATTGCAATAGATTATACTTAGACCATTCGTATACCACTTATAATTTACGCGCCGTTTATGTGAACCATTTCTAAAAAGCACCTTTTTGTGTAATCGTTTTCAGGGTCCACAATTCTGATATCGCCAAAATTGAATGTATGGCCCAGATCAAGTGCATGACCCACCACTGCACAAGATCTCTTACCAATACGGACATCACTTTTGTATTGTGTGATACACCGTTTTAGCCATTGTGACGTTTGGCCTATGTACACGCCACGACAATCCGAACATGGTATCCTGTATACAAAATAACTTAATTTAAAAGCAAAGGTGTTACATTCTTGGTCTTACTATATAATTTTCTAAAGTAAAGATTTACTGATCGTAGATTTCTGAAAAATTCTTCCTGAGTGTGGCGCTGATTTGGAGACTATCGTAGATGCCATACACAACACTTCCTTGACTGACGGGATGGTTTACCACAGCTCCCTCTTTCTGATGAAATTGATTGGGAATCAAATTGACTCAACTTTCTTATTCTTCAGGATTGTATTTAACGTTCCACGTCTGGCATCCAAATCTCCTATTACCTTTTTTGTACAGACTATTGACACGAATGCTCTGATCTGAACAAAAATATCTATTACGCGTAGAAACGACGATGACTTAATCACTTATTAGTTGTTAATTGTATAAAAGGGAAAACTTTAATTTCAAACTTATAGATAACAAATAAACGATACTACAAGCTGTGCAACAGTAAAAGGTCATTTAACAAATTTGAGCAGCAGTTTTATAAAATACATATTCCTTTGAATATCAAGTGGGTTTTGAAGCTAAGAATTTAATAATACGCCTGAGAATTGAACTAAACGGTGAGTTTCCTTTCATAAAAGCAACGTGATTTACGTAGTTTTATTTTTTCGTATATTTTCATGAAATCGAATACTGATGTATGGAATAGTTACGTAGAAGCAGAATATATCTGGTTTAAAACTAACATAGAGAGAACATCAAAGGTGCAATTTTCAATATCTGTCAAGTGTAGGCTCATAGGAACACCATCATTTAGTAATTTTATAAATTCTGTCGCTATTATAATGGAAAAAGTAAACCTATCGAGTTTATATGCATATCCATGAATCTTTCAAAATTGTACGAGCAAGTAAACACGAAATAATGTAACCAATTAAGTATTAAAACAACAAACAATTGATGTAATTTCTTAATGGAACTTTCATGTTGCATCTACCTAATGAAATATTTTGATGTTACTAGCTTTCTTCTATGCACATATTAACAAACAAACGCGTTTTGTAATCTCTAATTACTAAGTGAACGCCGTTTATACTTTAATTACCCTTAATATGTACATAAAATGTAAATACATTAGAACGTGCATGAACGAATGTGGGTTACCACCACGTTTAATGATTAACTAAAATAATTTAAAATTTATTTTTGGGTTTAAATTTACATATATGTATATATTTATATTAATAGTAATAATAGTCATCATAAAAATAATACTCTATTCATCCAACAGAAAATCCACTTTTAAAATATAGTAAAATATTTTTTTCCTTGGTTGACTTCGCAGATATTTCTTGGTGAAACATTCTTGTAATAACTTGATTAATTATTCGAAAATAAAACACTTGGCTTAGTTTCACGACTTCTTTATTAGATATACTAACAATTGTTTCGGCTATTAGGTCATTATCAAAGAGCTATCGAGTTATCACAAACACGCAATTAGAATTCATAAATACCCCCTATATCGATGCAATTTTAAATATCAATTACCCACATTCTCCCACCCATAATGAACACAGGTATATAAGTTAACCTTAAGTAGAGTAAGTTTAGTTTTAGATAGCTCTTTGATAATGGCCTAATAGCCGAAACAATTGTTAGTATATCTAATAAAGAAGTCGTGAAACTAAGCCAAGTGTTTTATTTTCGAATAATTAATCAAGTTATTGTAAAATATTTATTAAAAACAAAAACACTAATGAGACAAACAATACATCATATGTATACATCAACTTGGGAGATTTGTATGGGCGAAGAAGGACACCTTTTTCTGAAAATTGGTGTGTGATTATGTAGTTTTAGATTCTACAGAAAAATCTTTAGCTTTCCTCTCGCAAACGCACAGATACATAGTGCGTATCTGTAAATGAAGTAGATTTTCCTAAATTCGCTTCTGTCTAACTTGTTCAGTAGTTAATATGATCCTGACAAATATCTGAAACTAGTTATGTCAATTTCAAGAGCTTCATCTCATAATGGCTTCTTGAGATGTTTAATAATAAAAATAATAATAATATTTGTTTAATTGCACTAAACAGTAAAAACCAAAATGGATTACAACAATGGTTGCAAATGTGCATTATATCAAGCGAGCCCCAAAATGTGTATCCTAGGTAGGGCACGAACGACTAGAACGATAGACATATAAGTTACGTCTGAGCTTAGAGAATTGACGAGGTGTCATTTGTAAGAAATATTCCAACTTATAAATTTGACTTATGATTAAATAATCATAAGTCAAATTGATAAGTTGGAAGATTTCTTTGCAATTTATTAGCTATTTAATAATGGCTTTTGTATTTAACGGACAACAGAAACGGAAAATGATTGAAATTTATTTTAAAAATGGTAGTAAAATTAAAGGTGAATGGGTTCATACTATCAGCAATACATATAAGGATTTTTACAAGAATTTCCAGATATTGCTATTGCATATGATCAGCTTTCCATATACTTTACCCGTTTTGTTCAATTATTCAGGGAAAAAGGAAACGTGAATCGCAAAGAGGGCAGTGGTAGGCCAACAGTTAGAAATGAGGAAAATGTTAAAGGCAATTGGTAAGAGAACGTCCTCATGTTTCTGTGCGATATTTACACCAAGAATTAGATCTTTCCTATAGCACTTGCAGACATATACTTAATCATGATCTACATTTACACCTCTATCGCTTGCAAGCGACTCATTAAATACTTCCTATGGACAGACCGAAACGACAGGAATTTTGTCAAAAATTTATTGACCATTTTGTTGTTAATGATGTACGCATTGAAAAAGGCTATGATTACTGATGAATTCTGATTCTATCTCTCTGGCTACGTAAATTCTCAAAACATGAGGATGTGGAGCGCAAATAATCCGCACTTTTTTGTGGAAGCATAACTACCTCCACAGAAAATTGAAATTTGTGCAGCTGTTTGTCACAGAAGGATTATTGGGTCTATATTTTTTGAAGGTATGTCGATTAAAAATAGAAAATTTTGAACAGTAGCCAAAAAAATGCTTACACCTTTTAGGAATATTAAATGCTGAGGGTTACAGACTGGAAATATTGTTACCATTCGTAAATATGTTACACGATGTTGAATTACAGGAAGGATACTTCCAACAAAATGGAGCTGGTGTACATACTACAATTGAAAACATTGTTTTTCTGAGAGAATCTTTTGGATATCGAATTATTAGTTTAAATGCAAACCCAATTTGTCCACCTCGTTCCTGCGATTTAACACAGTGCGATTTATTTTTATGCCCGTGCCTAAAAAATTCTATTATTGTAACACCAGTTTTTGATCTTAATGGCCTGAAACAAATGATTAATAAGAAGATCATAGAAATTAATAATTCACCATGGATCGCAGAAAATGTTATTAATTCTGTTAAACGCTATAGAGGTGAAAACGGTGGCCATATAACGCACATTATTTAATGAATATTGTTACGTAATAGATTGTGTTTTGTTTTTCTTTTAATTTAAACAATAAGGTAAACGGATCATCAAAACCCCACACGACAAACTCCAATGAATGACTTCACAGTTGACGAAGATTAATTTCTCCAATGAAAAAAAAACGTTTCTCCCAGAACCAACACATTTGTGTTAAAAGAAAAAACTAATGATTGCTTCAATGTCATACTTGCTTATTTTGTATACTGCATTAACTTAGCAAAAAAAAAAAAAAAAACAAGTTGCATGTCGATGCGATAATTCACATCAAGCTTTGATACAAAATAATACAAATCTGTATAAAAACAAATTTGTCCATGCATATACAGATACAAATTTGTTTTTATACAGATTTGTATTATTTTGTATGCATTAACTTACTTTAATTATTCAGCTTTATTCTGAATATTATGAGATTTTACATATATAATGTTGTTTAATTTGATTTGGTTTTTGATGTTAGTTTTCAAATTTCATTTACCGGTATTTTATTTTTTTCATTTTAAAACAGACAGCACCCCCCAAAAAACTATATTTTTTTATAATAAATCATTGTAATTTGCCCATGTTAACAGCCAAAACTTTCAAATAACCGTCCCTTCCCCGAAATTCAATTTTTCCGTAGACTTAAATATTAGGTTAGCTTAATGAACGTCCCTTGACAACTCTTATTTAACGATTGAACCTATTACTACTAAATTACATAATCAATCGAAGACATAACTGATTTAATTCATGGCATACTCTGAAAACTCTTTTCCGGCTCACTTAATATATTTAAGGTTACACAATCCTAGTTGTGTATAGCGACAAAGTAAAAAAGGGGTGAACGATATACAGTCTGGAAACGTGGTAAGTTAATGACACAGCTGCGACACTGATGCATGGTAAGTTAGCGACACGTCTCGACCGTTAACTTACCACGTTTCCAGATGATATATTAGTAATGCCTTCATTCAAAAAATCGCAGTGTAGTACCGAGAAAATGATATTTTCTTTATTCAAGTCCGGCCCTGTCGCAGTTAATATACGGGCAGCAATACGGAAATTGCCGTTACAATCAACACTGAGATTTACATTTAGAATCGATATAATCTTTACTGTTGTTAGGTACGTTCGCGATGGTATCCTACACGAATATCGAATATCGACCAACCCAGATGGTTTTAATTTATATCGAAATAAGACAAAATAGTCTTGCGGCAAAAAAAAAATTGAAAGCAGAAAGTTTCCCAAATATACGTCTTCCTTCGACTAAGACAATTGTGAGGGCCGTATATTGACGTCAGGATACAGGATCATCGAAGGTCGTGGCCCTCAAAGATCACGCAGGATGCAACACGCAGAGTTGGCTGTTTTAAATATCGTGGAAGCGAATCCCGGCTAAATACGGCAACCCTAGCACTGGACGTAAATATGTTTAAAACTAATTTACTTCAGGCGTATCATATCCAATTTAGCGAAATTAGATTTTCCCCGCTGATTTATCTTCTGTGCGTCGTTTCAATACAGAGAAGTTCATCAGCCAGATCTTGCATTATTGATTCTCTTTACCGACGAATCTACGTTTACCAAAGGAGGTATTTTTAATTACCATAATATTTACCACTACGAAACTTCTCACGGTATACACGCAAGTTCCTTTTATTTAACTATTATTTTTAATATATTTGACGTAAGTATTATTGATATTCACAAAAAGAAACATCAGAATAAAAGGACCATATATGTATATAAGACTGCCTATATTGTATAAATGGTTTGGTGTATTTATGTAAATATAGGATAAACAAACAGATGGACCAACTTTAAATACATTTTAGCCCTAAAAGTTTGGAAATTTTTAATGAATTATAAATAAATTTCTTTTTTTGATTTTGATTTAGACATTTATATGTATTCTTCAGATTAGCATACATTTGGCGCTAGTCAGCGGTAACCATGTAAACTAAATTTTATTCCTTAATACAAACTAAAAATTGACAATTCAATTGAAATAAAAAAGACGAAAAAGTTATAAGTAAATGTAACTGAAATCTCTCTCACTTTGTACACATAAATATTTCCATTTTTACACATTTGGAATATGGGCCTCCTCAGCATAATCCCTGAATGACGAGCCGTGTGAAATGCGTCAATATGTTTCATGGCTAACCTTAGAACGCAGAAATCAACATTCGATAAAAGTTACATACAGTCTATCTGATTGTGAAAAAGTTTAAACAGGAAAATAGCAAAAGTAGTATCTCCGCGTGTTTGTCGAGAATCCAACATTTGCTCGTGCAGTAGATCTGTATGACTTATATTTCTCTCTCGATACGAACATCTTCTATGTAGGATAGGTACTTAAGGATCGCTTGTGAATTCTCTCTACTTTAATTTTGTGAGAGGCGTAATGCGGATGCCATATTAACGAAGCGTATTCCAATTTACTGCAAATCAGTGCAAATCAATACCAATGCACTTAATAGTCTCTAGATTGGTTAAAAGTTTCTAGTTTCGAATAACAAATCCAAGCGGATTTGAAGTCCACTCACAAATACCAGCAATATGTTCAGAAGAGCTAAAGTAAATATCGGATAGTACTCCCTCCTAAGTTTTTTATCGATTTCTTAAACTCCAATACGTGACAGTTGTATTCCGATTATAAGTTGTCATATGCTTTTGCCTTGAGTATCTAGTAACAACATTTATCTATTGCTACTTATAAAAGGCGGAAGCAATAAAATTCCACGAAAACTGGCTTGTTAAAATCTTCAATACAAACACCCTCCTTGAACTTACCTTATGTTGGTGGGAAGATCTTAACTTGACAAAATAGCCAGCCGCTTCCAATGGTGTAAAACTCAGTGAGATGGTTGTGCGATTCTTGATGAAACGATGCTGAACTGACTATAAATTTAAAAAGGGCGCCACTGCAATTTATGAGCTGCTTGTCGTCGTAATTATGTGACACGCGGAGTTCATATTCGTGCTAACAAACTAAAGTAATTGCAGAAAAACAGGAGATAATGACAAATAAAAGAAAGCGTTCCCCATTAAAAAAAGAGGTGAGTTTAATATAAACTTTGTAACACTGTATAGTTTTCAAGCTATACAAAAAGTATTTAAAATGTAATGGATGTCCCACAAAATTAATAAATAAAATTGATAAATAGCAAATTTGAATGAATTTCAACTTGGACTCATCCTCAATTTAATTTTTAATTACAAAAGACGATCAAGTGCAAAATTCTAGCGTCCAAAAATTCTTATACTATAGTGTTTATTGGGAATTTACACTAAGTGACACGCCACCGTGTGGTAAATTTTAGAACTAGCGTTGGAGGTATACTTGTATTGTTTATTGGGTTCTATCACCCATGGTATATTCATCAGATGGTATTATCTTCGAAAATAATACACCAAAAAAACTATTACAAATAAAATGTCCATACAGTTAAAAAGACAAAAGTGCTGTAAATTGCATCGATTCATGTAATTATTTGATATAGGAAGAAAATAACACAGTACTAAAGAAAAATCATTTCATCATTACTTTTCAATTTTAAAATTGCTAATGTGCCGGAGATCATTAAATAATATGCAATAAGCAATAGCATGAAACAGTATATAAGTTTTTTAGCGATTTGTGCTAAACAATTCTTCAAATTCAAAACAATTTGATTTCGCACTTACATCGTATTATTTAACAGCTCGTGATAAAATAACTGGTTGTTAAAAAGCTTCATTATTAGTACAATATTCTTACATGTTTGTGTACGCAAATGAAGTAGAGCTTTAAAAAAGATGTTTCTTGATGAATAAATTAAAATCAACATAAAATAAAACAACGAATCAACTTTGAAAACACTTGTAAACATGGTAAACATGATACCCTATATACAAAACTATAAAGCTATACCTCCATACAACGCCATCTTGGCAACGATCGCGGAGCCACCATCGGTAATGTTAATTCCCAATACAGATTTTTGATATAACCATTAAACATCAAACAAAAGGAAATGTACTAAGGAATTACAAGAACCGGAGTACGTGTACATAAGATCTTATGCAAATTGCTTACAAATTAATTCTTCCCAGCTTAATTACATAATCTTAAAACTAAATATTTGGTAACGCATTTAAATGATAGTACAACAAACAAAGGATTTGCGCTCTTATGCATATTTTTTTTTACACAATTGAATTTCTCAAATTTCTGATTACTGTAGTTGACCTTCAAAGTATTTATTATTAATTAATAGGTTAATTTAAATGTAAAGTGAACTAATTTAATAAAAATATTTTAAGATAAAATTCACTATCCACGAAACAAAAAAAAAGAAAGTAAGAAAAGTAGATGTCTTGTCGAAATTTTATTACTTTATGTAGCTAGTTTTTTTTTAAATTTCTTCAAGTTTTTATTGTCAAATGATTAACAAACAGACGAATCTTAGCAATTAAGCTGCAATTTTACTTAACTGCACTTAAGTATTGGTGGTGGATATTGTGTCATTGCTACTCAAGAGCATCCTCCAGCAAATGGAGGCGGAACCAGTACACGTGGTCAGTATTAGATTACAGCTGAACTCTACCCTTCAGGTGGTTCAACGGCCCAAGCAACGAAAGGCAGCGGACAACTGAAGAAAAAAACTCGTTACAAAACCTTGTAGACACTTTGAGGTCATCAGCGTATGCGAGTGTAGAACTTGAAAATAATTAGAAAATGTCATTAATAAAAATTAAGAATAATAGAAGACCCAAATTTACTCCGCGAGGCACTCCTGATGTTGAGACAAGTTCTAACGATCGAGAACCATTATAGATACACAAAGATATTGTGGTCTACATTGTCAAAGTGTTCGTCTTTGTATAAATGACATCTAGTTGACTTAGATTGTCAATAACGATCCATATATGATGAGAGACACATGCTAAATTGATATAAATTAATCTTTCTGTAACCAAGTCATGCTGTAAAGGTGAAAGTTTTGATATAAATTTGTTATGCATATTCTTGTACATTGCACAGAATATGGTCGAAAATTGCAAAATATAGATATTCGCCTGTAATTATGCACATCAGTACTGTCTCTTCTCTTACATAGTGATGTAACTTTCTATGGTCTCCAATATGATGAAAAGGTGAGAATGATCACATTATTATGAAATCCTTTATTATAAATAAAAGTATCCAGTTGTTTGAAGTAAACCAAATATATCTAGTTGTAAAGTGCTTGTTATTGTCCCGGGGCTTCCGGGATCAAATTCGGGGTTTGGCTGGTCGAGAAGATTTTCCTCATAGTTTCTCGTTTAAACATCTTAAATCGCTCCACGGGCGTGGGCGTTGTAATAACTCATGGTCAGCCAATGCCTCTTGTAATTGGTATTAAACTGTTGTGGTATATTAAGTATATACAGGCTGTGTATAAATTGGCGGACCCACTACACGCGGCGATGTTCTTCGTTAAATTCGGAGTCCAAAATCCTAAAACGAAACTGTTGTACCATGCTCCATATCTTTGCACGAGGTTCCTAAAGTTCGGACTTTCAGTCTTGAAATAAGCATTATTACTCGATATTTGTTGACAGAAAGAGCTACAATTTAGAAGAAAGAAGAATTGTTGTTATTATCCTTTCGTTAAAGTTTTCTTTTTGATTTTAAAGTTTGTTTTTAATATTTGTCTATTAACTTATTTTGACGAAAAACACATCTGACAACGTTGTAAAACAATAAGTAGGCAGCCTAATGTTGTTCTAGTCAAATACATTACTACTGTCAAATTCATTCTGAAGACAAAGGAAGCCTGATACATCGTTTTAGGATTAGGACTTTTAACTCAAAATTTGACCAAGAATGTCGCCACGTGTAGTGGGTCCGCCAATTTATACACACCTTGTATATTTCAAATAGTGTGATAAGGCATGCTTTTCTAAAGGAATAAAAATACTTGAATATCGGTCGACTAAATGTAATGTTACATTGAGAATACTTTGAAAAATAAAATAATATTTTGGCAAAAAGTTTGCGTTTCCTGGCCTGATCTTACTAATTAATAAGCCTTCCTCGTACTAATTGTCTATCAGTTAAAAGGTGTTAACTGAATAACAATATATTCGTTCATACATTTAGATTTAGATAAATACAGAAATTTATACGATTAGCGTAAAATGAATCAAATAAAATAATAATTCAAATCATAACACAATATTTTACAATAATTATATGAACCGAGATTTTGTGTTTCAAAATTAGACGGGAGTTATATATACATATCCTTTGTTCAGTTCCAGTTGTAAGTGGGTTAATGTGAGGGTTGTTGATTTAGCAAATAGAAGCGCTTTCTAGGAAAGCAATGTAGACCATGTGTACAGAGTAGGTGGTTGGTTCGCATTAGAAGTTGTAGGAGTAACAAAAGAGGCACTGCCTTTTAAGGTTTACTAAAATAAACTTATTAAGGGTTATATTCATTCGAAACACTTTTATCGTGTGCATTTGGCGAATTAAAACTAAATTAATTCTATTAGGCAACCGAGAATTTAACTCAGACAAAGACAGGAAGATTATAACGGATACTCAAAGAAATAATTTTTGTATTAAAGACTTTTCGGTGCAAGTGCGTACGAAGACAATTAGCGACATACATATAACAACTACCGAGATTTTAAGGTTTAAAAACGATAAAATTTTCAAGCGCAAGCAAAATCTTATCATTTTTAGTTAAGAATTTAGTGTATTTCACTTTTCCTCAGGATGCCAGAGTACTTAACTTGGCTGTATGCAATTAATTTATGAAAAGTGAACGCTAGACGCAAATAAAACGACTTGTTTAAATATTGTGATGAACTTGTCTTTCCGGGTTCTTTTTAAATAAAACTAACGGCAATTTAAAACGCAATGTATTAATAATAAAACCAACTAAATACACTTAATATCTAACAACTAATAATAACAGTATTTATTTCAACATTTATTTCACATTTATATCACAATATCAATCCGTTGGCGATTACACGTTGAATGCCCGTCTCTTTCCATTTCGAGTTCTTATATAGCGTATGCTCATTCGAGAGCCTTCTAGAAGATCTTTTTTAGAAGGTCCGGGAGACTTGGTGACGTATTCGGTACGTGATACCGCTCATCTGACGTATTATCGGATGACTCACATCACAATATATAGAGAATATAGTTTCGATAATGCAAAGTTTGGTCTCAATTTATGGTTCCTATTTAAGGAAATGTACGCATTGTTGAGTTTGAACAAGAAAATTCTAAGCTTCGTAGAAGCATTGGTTAACAGACAGAAACAGTACCTGATCTCATTGACTTCTGTGTCGTAAAAGGTATCTCCAACAATTATATAGACAAAGAGCCATCTTTTGATCTCTGACTTGATCACTCCCTATTTTTTATCAATATACGTACAGAACCACGGCCTGCTACTAAACCTCTCGGACTAACAAATCATCTGACAGACTGGAATTAGTTCAAGAATTTATTGTCAAATTCTTTAAACTTAAATATACTATTAAAAACGCAATCCCAAATCGAAGCGACAGTCCAACACATAACAGTACCTTTACAACATGTAGCATGGTCGCCCGCTCCTACAATATTATAAAGTGATAAACCAGGTTCATACACATACACACACACTAATATGGTACGAGCTAAACGAAATGTGGTAGCGAATTAAACTTCCTTGGTGTAAGTCCCATCTGAGCAGACCTACAAGAAAACTTAAAGGAGCCTCAAGAGACCATAACGTACAAAAATTTCACGAGTTTTTGAAAAACCTATCCCCAACTAAAGACAAAAACTATTTGGTATGGAAAATTACAAAAAAAAACTGAAATATTAAAAGGAAGAGTGAGAAGTACTAATGGGAATTTGAGCCAGGACTGACGAAGACAAAGCAAGTGCCGTTGGTCGTATTTCAGTTCTGTTTTCCAACCTAATATACGAGAATTTTTATATAACAGAACAAAAATTAATTTACGATATTTTAGAGGCCCCCATTAACAAAATCACGATTCATAAAATCATAGACATTATTCGTAACATTAATAACGAGCGATCACTAAAATTTTCACTCGTAGCTAGACGTGTACATAAAAATTATGTCGTAGCTTTAGTCATTAAGATGTTATTTCAAACATCTGTCAGTGTCAAATATATATTTTAAAGTTCAATCAAAAGAAAAAGTAATGGCCTTTAATGATATGCATAAAGCGTTTATGGTAGAATGTTACTTCCTGACATCTCAAAAAATTGATGGTATTTGGCAGCATTCAATAGAAAATTGCCTTGCGGAGTTTGAAGAGAGATATCTAAATACTGTTCCTAGCTATAAAACTCTCCGTGATACGCTAATGCATTGTGTAAATCTTTTTGGTCAAACAGACAGTATTTTAAGGAAAAAAGGAAGCGGTCCTCCTCTCAAGAGATGTCGCGGCGTAATTGAAAATGTCAGACAAATTATTAACGAATCTCCTCAAACATCTATTCGCAGAGTTTCGCAACAAGTAGGGCTTTCGTATGGAACATGTCAAAAAATTTTAAAAAAGGCCTTGCACATGTATTCATATAAATTAACTTCTGTACAAAATCTATTACCTACGGATTATGAAAAAAGAACACAATTTTGCCAATGGTTTATTCAAACAATGACAGACAATATTTTAAATCATAATTTTTTCACCGATGAAGCTTGGTTTTATTTGAAAGGTTATGTTAATTCGCAAAATATGAGTATGTGGTCCAGTGAAAATCCTCATTTCTACAGAGAAGTTCCTCTATATCCAGAAAAAATAGGCGTATGGGTAGGTATGAGTCGTCACCGATTAATAGGACCAATATTCTTTGAGGGCACGATAACATGGGAGAAATATCGTAACGAAATTCTCAGTGTTTTTACTAATCAATTGACTAATGATGAACTCCAGGTCGGATATTTTCAACATGATGGGGCTACATCTCACGTTACACCTGAAAATATTCAGTTTTTGCAACAATTTTATGGCGATAGGATAATAAGTAGAAATACAGCGATTCCATATCCACCACGATCGTGTGATTTAACAGTCGTGGATTTTTTTGTGTGGCCATATATAAAGAATATTATTTATGAAACACCAATTAATAATTATAATCTACAAGAGTTAAGACATAAAATCATAGAAAAATGTGAACATATCAATAACTCACCGCAAATACTGATCAATGTTTTCAATGCTCTACGAAATAGAGTGCGATTATGCTTGGTGGAGAATGGTCAACATTTTACACATTTTTTATAATATTCTATTACTTTGTATAAAAATTATAAATATATTTAATATAAAAGTCAGCATTTCAAATTATTTTTTAACAATCATGATGTTTGAAATTATAATAACAGATCTCCTCTAATAACTTAAGTTAGGACATACTTTTTGTGTACATGGCTTACTTGAGCGAAAATTTTAATGATCACTCGTTATAAATAGTCCCCAGGCTACGACCTTATAAATAGGCTTATGTATTAGAAGGTTACTACTACTATTATAACTGAAAACAACCTAATTCCAGACAATACAATTTAGTCTCAGGCATCAGCACAGCACTATTCAAGTCGACAAAGTGGTTGGGATAGTTACATTAGGATTGCTTTGGAAAATAAAAGGTATTCTACTACAATATTCGTCAATATATCCTAAGCCTTCGACAAGGTATAGTACGAAGGCTTATTATCAAAAATTAAGAAGAATCTTCCATATTCCATGTTTAGTCTTCTGCAATCATATCCGTAAAATACATTCTTCCAAATAAAATTCTGTGATGCTCAATGCCCTCTTAATTCTATCAACTCTGTAGTACCACAGGGTCGCATCCTCGAGATATCCTGCAGATACTCCAACGAATAAGAATACGTGCACTCCAACAAGCCCATACGATATTGGCAATGGCCACACCTTAGGACCCAATTCGAGCCTCCCAACATCTATAACGCTGTTTGAATAATTATGAAAAGTAGAGAAAAGTATGGGGAATTAAAGTAAATAGCTCAAGTAAAGATTATATTTACTTTAAGGAAAGGCATTGT
Organism: Melolontha melolontha; assembly: GCA_935421215.2. Lineage (NCBI taxonomy): Eukaryota > Metazoa > Arthropoda > Insecta > Coleoptera > Scarabaeidae > Melolontha > Melolontha melolontha. The sequence continues at coordinate 155,725,511 of OW285237.1, read as the reverse complement.
TCCTGCAGTATCTATGAACAACACTTTTATCCTAATGAAAAAAGGTTCTAAATATCTAGCGAAAACATATGGAAAAAAAGGCTTTAATTGGGTGTGTTATACAGAAAAATGTACCAGTTTATGAATTATAAATCGCGCTCATCATGATAAAAAAAAACGCTTATCTACATATCAGTGTTAAGGCCTATATGGTTACATGGAATTACAATTTGGCTTACAGCCAGTGACTCAAATGCAAATATGATACAATGATTCCAATCCAAAGTGTTTCATCAAATTTATAATGTCCCTTGGTGTGTTACTAACAAAGCAATATCGCGATTTAGGTGTAACCACATTTAAAGAAACTATCTTTGAGCTTCAGATATTTAGACAAGGTGGACACACATCCGAACATATTAGCAACTAACCTTCTCATTACTCCAAATAACGGAAGACTAATAAAATGCCTTAATCCATTAGCCCTACGTGAACTTTACAACATAATGTTTTGTAGTGGCATAATTGTTTACAATGAGGATGAAAAAGTGAAAATTTATATATATATTATATTTTATTTACAAAATAACAGAGATTTATTTAAGAAATTTAAATACAAATAATTATAATTAATAAATTATAAAAGATGTTCGATATAATCAACATTAGTTTCAATGCTTAATAGATAACGTCTTCTTAAATTTATAAATGTATTGAAAATGGTTTCATTATTGACATTTAGATTATTTATTTCAAGTCGAATCTTTTCTTTAATGAGTGAAATACTATCGTTATAATAATAGTAACCATAGTACTGACATTCACTTTTAAAAATCTCCAAAGTACTGAATCCATGGGGTCAAGTCAGCACTTGTTGCGAAAAATGCCACATCAAACCCTAACAGATTTTCTTTCTGATTTCTTAATTTGTTTTACCAACCTTTTGTTGTTGTATTTGCTTTTCCAAGACCTTCGATTTTTTTCTATTAAAACTCTTGTAGTGGAAAAGGATGACACTAGTCCATAATATTTTATCATATATCATATCATATAATATAATATATCATATAATCATATCGCGACAAAAGGTCAGTCTTTTCCCTTTTTGAGTTTGTGTTACGCGGGTAGCAAACTAATAAAACAAATTATTGTAGTCAAAAATTATTTTTATTAATGTTTTTCAAAATATTGGCCCTTAGACTCAATGCATTTAGACATTCGATAAAACGAGTTATTATAGCATAAATTCCACTCTTCTTGAGTCACTTCAGATATAAGGTTTTTGAAGCTCTCCACTGCAACTTCTGAGCTTGCAAATCGTACACCACGCATTTTATCTTTTAGTTTTAGAAATAGAAAGAAATTTAAAGGTGTCAGGTCAGGACTATATAGCGGATTATCTAGTAATTTTAATCCGGAAGCTTTCAAAAAATCGTTTGTTTGACGCGCAGTGTGACTTGAAGCGTTGTCGTGATGAAGGACAATCTCCGATATAGGGCGTCGTAAACGAGCCTTTTGAACAACATCTGGCAGACATACTGTCGTGTACCATTCGGCGGTAATTGTACGTTTATTTTCAAGCACAACTGTTGTGATAAGTCCTGATTTTGAGAAGAAGCTGGCTACCATTTTCTTTTCAACTTTTCGAGAAAACTGCCGTTTTGATTACGGTTCAAATACATATATCCAGCTGTCATTACCAGTAATGATGTTGTAAACTGCTTTAGACCTACCTTCATCATATTTCTTAAGCGTTTTTTTTAACAATTCCACTCGGTATCGTTTTTGATCATGTGTTAAATTATGAGGTGTCCAACGACAACAGACTTTCCTCACACTAAAATTATTATGTAAAATCTTGTTTGTTGCAGTCATGCGCATACCGTAGGTGCTCATAATAATCCTATACGTGACTCGATTGTCGCATTAAATCATGCTTCGTACGGCATCTACATTTGTTTGAGTAACGGCTGAGATTGGCTTTCCTTCGCGGAAATCATCACTAGGCGAAACCATTTGAAATTTAAATTCCTTATACTAGTTGTAAACACTCCTTTTGCAAGGAGCTTGATCACTAAATGCAGTACGAATTCTTGAACCATTTTGTTTTGGAGTTAAAGAACTTTTAAAATCATAGTAAATCATGGCTCTAAAATTATCTCTCGTTAAATGCATTTTTCTGCAGACCAGTCGGTTTGATGTTAGGCTGCAAAATAACTGTTGCATTTATCTAAAACTAAATTCGAACTGTCAAAATAGAAAACAATAAACATTTGTTTCATAGCATATTTGATTCCTTTTATTAAATAGAAATATTAGTTTGTAGGAATAATCGGTGCTGCCCTCGTAAAACTTGTACAGGTAATATTTTTTTTGGCATTTTGACAAGTAATGTGCTACTTTACTACAATCAAAATCGTTTATTAAAGTGGTACTTTACCACATAGATACGTCAGTTTACTACATAGTTATGTCATGTCAATAAAACTCAGTTTGACAGAATAGTATATTATATTATAGTATAGTATATTATAGTATATTATAGTATATTATAGTATATTATAGTATATTATAGTATATTATAGTATATTATAGTATATTAGTGTCATAAGACGATGTTTTGTTGTACGAGGCCAAGTTTGGAAAACGAGCCGAAGGCGAGTTTTCCAAAGGACGAGGACAACAATTTACCCATTGTTTCTGACGGTGTGGGATGGTTTAGATATAACATCCGTAATGCTCCTTTTTGCTGCACGTGTATTTTGGTTGTTTGGTATAAAACAAGTAAATATTTTTACTTTTTAATCCTCACTGTAAGCTACTTTGACTATTTTATTAAGGAAATGTCACTTATCAAAGATAATAGTTGTCATTTTCATAGCTTCCGTTAATGTTAACTTTTCCATAATTAGTATCTACGATATTCGACATTTAATAACTTGAAAACGGCTTAAGACACATATTTTTGAAATCAGAAAAAAGAGATCACTACAAAAATTAAAAAATTTATATCTCATTTAAAAAAATATATAATTTTTTTTTGTATCTCCTTGAATCTGCACACAACTGTGTTTTTTATGGCATGTAAAAGAGTTCAGTCACGGCCACACAAGTTTAATTTCAATTTTTTTTTGAACGTTGGCAAAAAGTGCGTAATTAATAGTGAATGCATTTCTAGAAATTTATTTAAAAGATCTGTATTTAATGCAAAACAATGATAAACTATTATCAATTATACCATGAAAGAGGACGATATATGTGTAAAACGACAACTTGATTGCATCGTTTATTGAAGATGTATCAACACCTATTTATTTGTATTTCTAAGCTCTTCTAAGAAAAGTTGAGCTGTCAACAAAGAGTCTTTATTAAATTTCGATATATCTTACATCTCGCTTTAAAAGCGTTGCGGCGATAGAGACGAAGTGATTAATTTAAGTCTTTAAAGAAGAATCTCCTACCTCATGTGTCTGTTTATTTCTTTGGTAAAGCAAGCATGATAAATATCACTAATAAATTACTCTTACATTAATTTGTCAAAGGTAAATATTCGCTGTATTTATCCAAAAGAGTTTTTGCTTTGAATTCAGTAATACGAACGAATTCTGAAATTTATATGCTAGAGTGTTAATTTAGAAAAAGCGAAAGAAATTCAATACCTTTGAACGGAATTCTTCTGTGGAAAAGTTTTAAATTTATCTGTTTTGTTTGTTTCGCTTGTTTGCTTTTTTATGAAATGTAAACTTGAAATTACAAGTGGAAATCGCAATATTTCATCAATCCGTTTTAATTTAGTCCATTTATTTCAAAAGCAAAAATATAATTATTTTTTTCTATAAAATTCTAAATGAAAGCTTAGGTCAACGTTTTCTTAGTAAATTTTGTTTTTTTTTCGATGTCGTATTAAAAATACATAAATAGAAAATTAGTCGATTTTCTAAAATCTGATTATCAAAATCTATTTATAGAATTAGTAAATGAACAAGCGAAAGAACGACTGATAAAACGAAAATCTCTCATTTTTACATCATTTTATTAACCGCATTAATTCCAGTTTTAATTTCAGTTCATTTCAATCTCTGAAAACACGTTTCGACTTATGCAGATGCCGTAGCGCAGGCGTGAACTTGCAGATAGTTCAATTCTGTTTGAAATGCTCCGGGACGGAGCGACTCCGGGTAACAGTGAGCTTTCGACCGTTAGTCGGTATTCTTCCGGTTGTGTAAGCGCGTACGAGAACTCCGGTTGATCGATTCCAGTTTATACAGCTTCGAATCACGTGCCCAGTTTGTGTTTTTATTGTTACTGTAACTGTCGTGATGCACGCTTTTTATTGGAACGTTTAGTCGGTTTGTGTAGCTCTTCCTTAGTAGGTACTTCTATTCTATTCAAAACAAAAATCTTGCCTGGCTTAACTACAAAAAATCTGAATATATGAAATTAGTTAGTTTTATATTGCGCTTGAAACTACAGATAAAAATAAAAGTATTTAAGAATATATATTTATTATACTAAATTTATATAAATTAATAATAATTGAAAGTTTTTTTTAAACATAATATTTACAGTATAAGTCATAGTTCAAAACTTTTCTTTCATAAATTGCACCATAATTAATTTTAAAAATTAATTTCTCTTTTAATGCATTCGCATAACATTTTAAACAAGTTTGCATTTTTAACTTTAATTGAAACTTAAATTAAACTTTAAAATGTATATTTATACATAGTTTAATAACGAGTGTGATTTGACTTAGTTTAGCGAATTTCTAATTTTTTAAACCGTCTGAACAGTAATCTTTCAGAAGCCCGTCAAAGTAGGTATTTGTTGTTATTACCTTCTCATTTGTTCTGAATTTATTTCCACCAAACCATTTTTTCAAGTTTGGGAATAAGAAAAAATTACTCGTAGGCTGATCTAGTGAATATTGAGTATAAGGCTGCAATTCGTATCCTAATTTGACAAATTTAGCGGTGTCCATAGCGGATGATTTAGAGTGCGCGCTATACTGGTGGAACGAAGCTTTTTTTCTGAATGCATTTATTCAGAAAAAAAGCTTCGTTCCACCAGTAGTTTTTTTCAGTTCAGCATCGAAACGTGTCAGTAGATCTGTATAATATTGCCAAGTTATTGCAAATAATCAATAAAGATGACGCCTTTGGAATCCCAAAAAATCGTGGCGATAATCTCGTCGACTGAAAAAAGGGTTTTTGCCTTCTTCGAAGTGCGTTCATCACAAAAAATTCATTGCATTGATTGTGTTTCTGCATCTGGACTATAGTGATGTGTCCTGGTTATATATAGGGTAAAACGTTCGTGTAAAATTTCCTTGGATTCCATTTGAACGTAGCTATACCGTTATTTGAAATTATAATGCGAGTTCGCATTTGCTCAACAATAAAGCAAACATAAAGTGATGAAAATGGTCGCTCTTTGCAATGGTATGGACTTAATTTATAATTTCTGGGGAACTTACAGCAGAGATAATCTTATCGGCCGAAAAAAAACGGCTTTTGCCTTCTTCGGAGAGCGTTCATTACAAAAAAAATCCATTCCTTTGATTATGTTTCTGCCTCTTAACTATAGTGATATATCCTTGTTTTATCTAGGGTACTATGTTCGAGAAAAATTCCCTAGGATTCCGTTTGAACATAGCTGTTACCGTTATTTGAAATTATAATGCGAGTTCGCATTTGCTCAACAACAAAGCAAACTTAAAATGATGAAAATGTTCGCTCTTTGCAATGGTATGAACTTTATTCATAATTTTTGGGGAACTTACTGTAGAGGGGTTTCATTATCTTTTTAGTGTTGCATGCAGCCATTAAATCAAGCAGTGGATCGACTCAAAGTGCTTTATTGCTGTTCAAAATATTTTCCGCAAAAATTGACACACTCCTGCGTACATTCAAACCAATTCTTAAAGCAGTTATTCCAGTCTTCACTTGGGACAGTAAAAATTGCCGGTTTGCAGGCATATACTGCTTCTTCCTGTGACTGAAATCGTCGACCACCTATTCCATTCTTGATCTTTGAAAACGTAATAAAGCCGTTGGGAATTAGGTCGGGACTGTACGGAGGATTATCTAATAAATCGATATTTATCTCTTCTAAAATTTCAATTGCCTTTCGAGCTGTGTGCGAACTCGCATTGTTATGATGCAGTATTAAAAGTCGTTGTGGATTGGTTTCTCGGATCACAGGTATTATTTCTGGCAAAAAAATGGTTGTGTACCAATCCTCATTAACCGTTCTTTGATCTTGCAAAGGAATTGTAACTACATGACCTGATGTTGAAGCAAACACTGCGACCATCTTTTTTAACAAACTTCGCCAACGGAAAACTTTTGTCGGATTGCCTTCATCTTGAAACACTCAAACAGTCGGACTGACGTAAATTTTGGGGTTCATAGGAATACATTCATCGCCACTCACGATGCTATAGACTTTTTTTTGAGTTTCCATTATTAAACCGAATTAAAGTTTTCGTCATCAATGAACGCGAACCGACTTTTGCTCTTCAGTTAAAACATGCGGCATCCAACGGGAACCTAACTTTTTCACACCCAGTTTATCATGTATAATCGTTTAGATTGAGGTCTTTAAAATACCAACGCATGTTTCAATTTCACGATATATCACGTGTCTATCTTCCTTAATCAGACGGGGCACAGTATCGGTGCTTTTCTGGGTGACGCTGTTCTTGGCGGACCTGTTTTGGAATCGTCCCTAATACTGGAGCGTCCACGAATTCACAGTATCAACGTGAAATTGCCCATTGATGTGGTGCCTCCTTTCCGAAAACTCAAACCAATTCAACAAGACATTGATGTTGGGTTAATCTTTTCCGAAAGTTGTAAAAAATTATTGGGCTCATTTCCGTTTTTCGGCCAACTTATAAACTTTCAAAATTCACTGTGACTAAATCACCAGCCGTATCTTAATGAAATTTTAGATTTAGGTTACCAAAAAAATTAAGATTAATTTGAATACTTGAAGTTTTGTTACTGAGGCACCCTATATGGCGCTAAAAAGACATCACTCGTAAATGAAGACATCCCTGGTAACACTAAAAAAGAACACTAAAAAAAAAAACACTTAAAAGATCCCTCGTGAATGAAAGCCCCACGTCCAGCGCCTTCTATGCTCATATGACCACATTTCAAAGCAGTAAATCACTTATCAATAATTCCGTGGAAAGAAGTCGATTAATTATTCATATTTATGAAGCAGTTCCGTTAATGGTTTTTCCACGTATAAAATAATATTTAATTAACACACGATTTCTTGTTCTACGTGTTAACGTAAAAAACAAGAAATAGTTTACTATTGTAAAAGCTAATCTATCTGACAGATCTAGGCGAAATGTTGGCTGTTAAAATATAGCCGAAATCAGCAATATGTTCATCATAGCGAAATTGTTGTCAACTTTTGAAAAGTTACTATTCTGTCACATCACCCTCGTTTAATTTTGTATAACTTCTTAAAACATAAAACTTCTTAAACATAAGTAAAACAAAACACTGTTGCATTGAAATATTTCATTATCATTGTTGTCGTTACTTATACGCTTATGTACTTATAAAATTCCAGATATTTATTAGAATTAATGATATTGTAAAACTTTAAAATAATTTATACGACTTCAACAATATTTTTCTATTAATATCATTGAACAAAGTATGAATTACAGTTTGTCATTGACTAATCCGTTTTATTGACAATAGTGGAAGAATTGTCTGAAAAAGAAAGTTTATGGTTAAAATTATTTTATTAGAATTTTCGATAAATATTGTTTTTTTTTCAGTATTATGCTTTTACCTTCTGCATAAGAATTTTCATGTTAACGAACGCATTACTGTAATTGATTTTGGATATTTTTAAAATACCGTGGAATCTATTTTGATCTCAAATAACCGTAGTCGTTGAATTTATAAGGACGCATTTTTTATGTGTATTTAGTCACGAAAAAATATGTAATCAACCTTTTCTTTTCTATGACTCCGTTACAACATATACAGGGCTTTTCATATAACCCGTTCGTTAGAAGTCTTCTATGTTAGCGGCTTAGGACACCTTTGAAAATTTGTGTCACGTAATCTTGATACTTGGTGGGTTAAAATAAAATATTTACACTCATGAACCACTTTCGGTTATACTAGAAGCCATAGCCAACTTTGATATTTTAAATGGAATGATACATTTTTATTGCTTTTTTAGATTCCTCATAAAGTGCTATAACACTTTACATTAAAGTTTTCTTTAAAAAAATTAACCGTTTTTGAATTATTTTGATTTTTATGAAATTTTCTGTTTTTTCAATGCACTTTTCAAAACCTCATATCTAAGGAGTATTTGAACTGAACTACGTCATATTTCTACTGGAGACAACAAAAGGCATAAGAATTTGAGTAATGTCTAAAGATTTAATAAATCTCTTACAGGGTGTTAGAAATTTGTTGATTATTTAAGTAATCTTTAATTAAAGAAAAATTTTTTTTTAATGCAACAGCCTGTAGATGAGCACGCCATAGTAAGTAGACAAACATTTTACAACGTACAGATATAGGTGTCCCTATGTCTGCCACTCATAGTTTTAGAGTTATTAATAATTACTTTCTAAATCGAGCATTATCGATAAAAATGTAGTAGTAAGCCTTGAAAAGTAAATCTGATTTGTCAAAATTGTTACAAAGTTTATTTGGTGTCTAACTGGTTTTTAGTTATTCAAAAATATGCAAGACAAATTAAATATTTATTCTAAGAGAGATATTTTGAATTTATTCTACATTTATGGTGAATCTCTTCAAATTATTGAAAGAACATGTCGGCTTTTTAATGAAAGATACCCACATTTACCAGCAATGAATAAAACCAAATTCAAGCGAATAGAGTCAAATTTCATTCGCTTTGGTATTCAAGTCAAGAAGACACTTTATAGGATTTTAAAGAAAAATAAAATCCATCCTTATTTTTTCCAATCTGTTCAGGCCTTTTGTCCAGAAGATCAAGATAGAAGAATTCAGTTTTGCGAATTTATTATAACTAAAATACATCCCATAAAAGATCCCAAACTTTTATCTAAAATTATCTGGACAGATGAATCGAAATTTAATCGTGGAGGGATTTTTAATAGAAGAAATTGTCATCACTGGGCACAACAAAATCCACATGCCATTAGAGAAGCAAATTTTCAAGACACTTATAGCTTCAATGTTTTCGCAATGGTTATACATAATCGGGTTGAATACGAAATTTATAACTAGAATTAACAAGCGTCAGCCATCTACAATTGTTAAGAGAAGTAGTACTGTAATTTTTGAATACCTATATAATAACCTACCATACAATCTGAAACGCCAATGTTGGTTTCAAATGAATGGAGCACCCGCTCACTCTTCAAATGAGGTATATCTGGAATTAACCAATATCTTTGAGGATAGATGGAGTGGCCGCCATAGACCTTGATTCTGGCCACCTGGATCTCTCGCTCTGACTCTCCTTGATTTTTATTTATGGGGTCAAATAAAAAATGAGGTTTATGCGTCCCCCGTGCAAAAATAGAGAAGAGCTTATAACAGAGTGAGAGACGGTTTTCAAAACTTGATCATTTTGAACATTTATGAACGCATTATTTTTCTTTAATATGTTGATTTTTTTCACTTTTTTGCTTGATAAATGTATGGTTATTTTTGTTATCTCATATGATATAAAATCTATTCTCAGTTTTGTAATTTATTTTACGTTTTCGCGAAAAGTTTGATGAATCTAAATACAATTGGTATAATTCCAAAGCTATTTACTATATTTTTTCCAAGGCTTACTACTAATAATGCTCAATTTAGAAAATAATCATTATTAACTCTGAAACTATGAGAGATAGACATAGGGAGACATATACTTGCACGATGCAAAATGTTTATCTACTTACTATGGTGTGATCATCAGCCTGTAGATGAGATTTAGGAAAATCGATTTTCCTTTAATTAGAGATTACATAAGTAATCAATATATACCCTGTAAGAGATTTCTTAAATGTTTAGTTATTACTCGGAATCTTCTACCTTTCACAGTCTCCAGTAGAAGTATGACGTAGTTCAGATCAAATACGCCTGAGATATGTGGTTTTAAAAAGTACATTGAAAAGACAATAAATTTCACAAAAATCAAAATAATTTAAAAACGATTAATTTTTTCGAAAGAACCCTTAACATAAAGTGTTATAGTATTTTACAAAGAATCTAAAAACGCGTTGTATATCGAATTATGTATGAAGCTTCTGTATCATATTTTTCAAGGTATTTAATGACAATTTATGTTCAGTAGTTGATAAGGCAAATGATTAGTAATCGGGTGATTGCAAACGCGCACTTTATATGCGTACATAATTTTTCAAAAGAATCAAAAGAATAATATTTTGGCTCAAGAGTAGAAAGCGGTAATAAAAAAAAATTCTTATTTTATAAATATTAACATAAAATAAGAAAAATTTGTACAATCTGGTAATAGCTTGAACCTGGGTCTATTGTGGCTTAGTGGTAAAAGCGACAGCCCGGCAAGCTGTAGACTTGGGTTCGAGTCCCAACGTAGACCATATTTTTCAAATAAAAAAATTTCGTATGATATGCTTTGTAATTTGTAGACAGCAATGTTTACATCCCCACTTACTCTGCAATTACATACATTCTAATTTGATATTTGTAAATATTTCATATAAAAGCCGAAAAGCTCCAATAATTTATCAATTGTTATATTTAATAAACGGCTAAGAAATTATCTAAACACTTATAATATATATATATATATATATATATATATATATATATATATATATATATATATATATATATATTATAAAAGTACTATAATAAAATTTCGTTTGTGCTCATACAAATAATAATCTAATATATTTGTATAGTATCGTAATTCATTTACCTTTCTCTACCTAAGAGTATATATGTTCCCATAATAAACATTCTCGTGAACAATGACAAAGCGTAGATGTAAAGAAGCCGATTTATTGATAAGTGTCAGTCGATCTTTTCCTCTTTACCGCCCATTTTATTTTCTTTCTATTCAGTTATATATATGCAGAATGACATTAATATACTGTCATTTATATACAAAAAGGTTGTGTTTATGTATAACAATACGTTATGCACGTATAAAGCATTTGTTACGATTGAAACAGACATGTAAATAATTTACATATCTGTAACTGTACACATGGACAATACACCTCGTATTTTCAGCATTTACTTCTGCTTAAGACATATGTTTCTGACATCTAGGCGTCTTCAGTCAAGCTAGTGAAGCAATGTTATACACATTGACACAAATCTTTTTAAAAATAGATTGTCATTTATATTTTATATTCCTTGAATAACGCATCATTTACCGAAACATGTAGGATTGTTTTAAATATATACATTTTGAAGTAAAACCAGATCTTAAATATATACATTGTGAAGTAAAACCAAACCTTAAATCGTCAACGAATTGAATTTACTATATATATAGTAAATTCAATTCGTTGGCGATTTAAGGTCTGGTGTTACTTCAAAATGTATATATTTAAAACAATCCTACATGTTTCGGCAAATGATGCCTTTTTCAAGGAATATAAAATATAAATGACAGTATATTAATGTCATACTATATATATATAACTGAATAGAAAGAAAAGAAAATGGGCGGTAAAGAGGAAAAGATCGACTGACACTTATCAATAAATCGGAATCTTTACATCTACGCTTTGTCATTGTTCACGAGAAAGTTTATTATGGGAACATATATACTCTTAGGTAGAGAAAGGTAAATGAATTATAATACTATACAAATATATTAGATTATTATTTGTATGAATAAAAACGAAATTTTTACTTCTTGTATTTATTCAGGGAACGTAGTCATTTAGCGCGAAATTGACACTTGAGTTCGAAAAATTTTAATTTCAATGCTTTCATTTTAGATAATCTAACGTATTTTTGCAAACTTAAAATGTGAATTAGGCTGACAAGAATATCTAAACGAACCGAGTAAGGTATTTAGTAGCCAGTCGTATTGATTATCTGCCGTAGTATGACTTTCGTTTTGGCCACAAGTCAAGCTCTGACAAAAATATTGTGTATACTACGTTATAGGGAAATATTGGCATGGTACTTTTTGACTGAAATTCCATAGTTCGATTAATTCAAACGTTGGTGTGCAGTCCCTAACATCATCTTGTACGATTATTTGGGTATATGGAAGCTGCGTGCTCCTTGAATACAGTATAAATTAACAAGAAATTATGTCAATTGCTACAAAGTCACCCTCTTAGGTTCAGTAGACGAATTTTTGCATATTACCAAAATAATTCTACTGCAATAAAAGCTGTTTGTAACAAAAGCCATTACACAAATGTTACCAATTTCTTCAGTATCACTAATCATGTTACAATTTGAACCTTGAATGAATCTAGTGGTCTTTTAGAAGATACGCGATAATCAACTGAAAGACATAATCTAGTTAGTCTATTCTTTTAAAAAAGAAATAAGCGGCATTTAGAAACAGCGAGAAAAAGACTTGAGAAACTTGTTTCTTCGAATGTTAATGAAAATGGAAGATTTCTAAAAATACAATAAAATAAAGGAAGATTCAATTTCAGTTTATTTAAGAGAAAATACATGTAATATTATCTTATTTTTCTTTATTAATCGATTATGGGTATTAGTCATTAATTATATGAGGCAAATATCCACCCTTGGATGATCGACTGCAGTTGATATGTAAGGTACTTTTCGATTAGTTTTGGATATAACTTGGCGGATGTTAGTTTTTAGGTGCTCCAATGCTGCAGGTTTGTTGGCGTAGACGTGACTTCTGAAAAGTACATCAAAAGAACAAAAAAAGTAATCAAAATCCAATGGCGTTAAATCACATGATCTGGGCGACCACTCTATGCCACTGCTATGCGAAATAATACTACCTCTGAACTTTTAACGCAAAACATCTAACGTTGGGCGCGACGCGTGGAAAGTTGCTCGGTCTTGTTAAAACAACATGCCTTCAACATCAATATCTTCGATTTCATGCCAAAAATTATCGGTTAAGATGATTCTATAGCACTCACCGTTGACAGTTTCTATTTGACTTCATCGTTTTAAAAAATCAATTCCAAATTACGTTACCTGACCACAATGCGCACAAAACAAAAAGATCTTTACCATTTTGATTATAACATTAATAATGAAGTTTTAACTTCTGATGGTACAATCAAAGACCTAGGAGTCATATTTGACAGCGGTTTAACATTCGTCAACCATATCATTAATATGTGCAAATCTGCTTCTGCTGTGCTTGGTTTTGTATTGCGCAGCTCCAAATATTTTTCACAACCTGCAACTATTAAGCATATCTACTGTTCATTAGTTCGAAGCAAATTGGAATACGCTTCAATAGTCTGGCATCCCATCTATATTCATCATAAACTGAATGTGGAGAGTGTTCAGCGTCGTGCTTTAAAGTATCTTACTTTTAAAACGAGTGGTGATTATCCTCCTAGAAATACTGACCATAACCTACTTCTCAGGGAACATGATTTGGTGTTGCTGGATGTCCGGCGCGAAGTAACCTGTGCTAACTTTCTACGCAGTGTTGTGCATAATAACATCGATTGTCCTTCGATACTTGGAAGACTGTGTTTTGCTGTGCCTCAGTTTGCGTCTCGCAATTCTGCAACTTTTGCCTATCCCGTGTGCCGGAGTAATGCATTGGTGAGGAGTCCGATTTATCAAATGTGTAGATGTGGGAATAAATACTTCAGTGACATATTTTTTGAACCGAAGTTTAGAATTTAAAGTTTGATTTTCTTCTTTTTCTTTTTTTTGGATTTAAGTTAACTGTGTATTGGATATATTTTTGTTTGTTTGTTTTTGTAAATTTATTCATGTACGATACATTTTCTTTGTGACTATATTTGGCTTTGCTGTTGGGCGCTTAATAAACTATTATTATTATTATTAAAAACAGCTTTTCGGCATGCAATGGTGCTTCGTGTATCACGTGAGGGCTTTCCTCACCCCATATTCGCCAATTTTATTTATCAATATACCCAGAGAGTTGAAAATGTACCTCATGAAAGAAGAAAATTTTCTGTGAAAAATCAGCATCAACTTCCTGCTGCTCTAATATCCAATCTGCGTAAATTTTATGCTACCGTGATATCTGGGCTTCAGTTCTTGTGTTACCTGAATTTTATCTAGGTATAGATGTAAGTCCTTATGCAAAACGCGCCAAAGAAAGCTTTAAGAAAGGTCCATAGCCTGCGAGTTGCGACAAATCGATAATTCTCGATCTTCAACCACACTATCACTCACAGTAGCAACATTCGTGTCTGAACATTCGTCACTATGATGCATACGGCTTACCTTATATCCAATACTTCCAATTCTCTCAAATTTTTTCACTACGTTGCGCATTGTGCACTCAGTAGGATTCATAATCTTCACATAAATATCACAACACAATTTGTACAGAATTGTTGTTTCCGTAGAACAATTTTTACGCATAAATGTGTTGTTTCTAATTAACACTTGATGTGTTAAACACGCGCCATTAATAACAGCTATATAGAAAATTCGAATTGGATCATCTATTATATTTTACTGTGTTGTATATTAAGCTATACGTTTCCGGGGAAACTAGCTGTTTTTCACTCATTCAACGCATTTCTTGTGGAGGGTTAAACCACAATTTATTTTCTTCAGCTTTATTATCCCTGGCGCTTCTTCGCTGCTTGCGGTATTCTTCGCCATTCGTTTCTGTCACTTACAACTCGCTAGCATTCTTTGATTGATTTTTTTTATACGTCCTTCAATGTTATTTTTGGGCTTCCTCTGTCTGTTCTTTACAGGCGTCTACTCTAAAATCCTTCTTATTTGTGTATATTACTATAGGTCTTATCGATGTTTTATAAATTCTAATTTTTGTGCTTCTACTTAACTTTCTGTCTTTCAGTAACTGTTTTTTGCTGTAAAAGATTTTAGCCCTAGTTGAATTCTTCTTTTTACACCAAATATTTTACCCGTTCCGTTTATTGTTGTTCCTAGATAAAAGAAAAATTCTACTTATTCAAAAGCTTATTACAATGTTTTGAAACGTGCGAGTCGTTCTTACTTATGCCTATTATTTGTGAATATACTGTGTTCTATTGGCATTAACTCTTGAGAACCTCTCTCTCGAATTCTCTTCTATTACTATGACGACTCCTTTGAAATCTTATTTTCTGCTGAATTGCCAAGTCATCAGCATATGCTACCATCTTGACTAATTTGGTATTGATACTCCAGGCATCTTCCACTTTCATTGTAATACTATAAAAGTGGATTATAAACAGGAGTGCTGCCAATGCGTTTCTTTATTGCACTTCTCTATTCACTTCTGAGTTATCTATTATAGTATACAGTATTGTATATAGTATATAGAATGTTAGATCCCCAGCTTAATAAAATAAGAATAAAAAAGGCAAAATAATGAAATTATTCTTAAAATAAAGTAGATTTATTGTATGAGGGGGTCTTTTGTGTTATATATCTTGCTATTAAAGAAGCGAACTAGAAAACAAAAAAAAATTTCAACCATTAATAACCATTACCACTAATACACTTATTCCAACGTTTCTTTAATAATGCTATGCTTTTGCAAAAATTCTTTTGGTCATTCCGCAAAATGCAACTCGCAGCGTTTTCCATGTTGTCGTTCGATAAAATCGACACCGTCTCAAGTGTTTTTTGAGTTTTGAAAAGACATAATAGTCACAGGGGGGAGAGGTCGGAACTGTAGGGTGGTTGTTGTAATTCCTCGAAGTCAAATTCATTGATTACTGCCTGAACAAGTAGTGCCTTATGCACTCTGCATTTGTCAAGCAGAAGTAGAATTTTTTGAGCAAAATTGTAGGGCCTTTTTCGCGTACAACTGCATTCAAGTTCTTAATTGTGTCTTTGTATTTATTTTCCGTTATTTTAGTTCCTCCAGGTGGATAGCCCTGATCAACCTAATGCATGGACTCTTGTTTCGTGGGAGAGTCCCACTGGTGTAAGTTTTATTCCCAGTTACAATTATATTTAAGAAGTCTTCATTTTGAGATAAAACAGTTAAATTCTCTTGACAAATTTGTCGCCTACACAATTTTTGTTCGGAACTGAGCAGCCGACACTTTGTTCATTCCCTAATCTTCGTGTATAATTCTAAATACACTCGTTTCTGATATTCCTACTACTCTAGCAATAACTGAAACTTTTAATCGGCGTTCAGTCAACACCAAATCTTCAACTTTTTTATGGTTTCTTCAGTTGGTCGTTCCAGAGGTCTTCCATTCTTTGAATAATTTTCTGTCCCATTTTTTATGGTTTTTTTCATTCGTTCTGACCCATTTGAACTGCTTACACCAAAATTTGACTTGGAAGTAGGGCGGGGTATTTTCTCCATACACTGCCACCATTTTCTCATGAACATTCTTCGGGCTACTGCCTTCTTTTGATCAAAATTTCATGACGCTTCTGTGTTCAAGTTTCATTTCACTTTCTCTTCTTTAAAAGAAAGTGAAACTAGCAAATGATAAACGATTAAACCAAGCTTTGAAATGACACCATAAAACGATAGCATATTGTTTTCGTAGCTAGATAGACATAAAAAACTCCCCTCGTACTAACAATGTACATCATCATTTTTGCACATAATCAATAGCCACACATTGAATCCATTTCTTCATTCTGCCCATGAAAAGAACTTTGTTATTCACTGTTGACCCAATTGCTAACAGCAGTCCGAGCTAGTACCTGATGAAAAGCTCGATTTTTCGATACCTCCTTCTACTTTGTGAACAATCAGAAATCTGAGGGTGCCAGATCAAGACTGTATGGAAAGTGCTAAGCACCTACGACTTTCAAGCTCATCATTGTCTTCACCATTTCGTTGCTATACTGTAGTCGGGCGTTGTTGTGGTACAAGAAAATAAATCGTTCTTTCTGGCCTTACTCTACGGATATAATTCGTTAGTGATCGTTAAGACTTAGCAGTATCTTGTTGAATTAATCGTATATACCTTCGAAAATATTCGGTATGAATGGCTCCCTTTCCATGCTAGAAAATTGTGAGTATGATTTTCTGCTCCGATAGAACTCTTTTGCATTTTCGTACACATGGAGAATAAAGGCTAGTAAGCCATTAACCGTAGCTTGTTTTCAGGGTCCTAATGCCTGTAAATTTCGATGGGCGCACCATATTCCAGGGTAAAATATTTTATTATGGATCGTTGCTTGGTAGGGATCTAAAAAATCGAACTCATGATAAATAACACTGTTACTCAACGACGGTACACAAGAAAATTAAACATTGCATGCTGAGATGAAATTCTTGCAATTACCGTTTGCAAGTTAGAACGTGTTTCTTACACAATAGTGTTGTTGGAGACCTTATATATCAATCGGCCCTAGTTAAATATCCGCGAAAAACCTTGTATTAAAACAGTGTATTTAATTTCATAATTTTATGTTCGATATATGTAAATAATAGACTGTATTATTCATATTACATATGAATGATCTTTTTACATAGTACATAAAAGAATGTATTAATGTCGATTACCATGGCAATATGGGCAACGATCCCGAATGCCAAAAAAAAAATAATAAAAAAAAAAAATAATGTCGATTACCTTCCCGTTGAAGAAACATCAAGTATTTAGAAGGGCGATTCTTTTGGGAAAAATATCAAATTTCCTATGGCCGGAGACTTGTTATTTTAGTCCTCTCTGCAGGATTTGTTGTGTATTATATTTCTTTAATTTCAGTGAATATTTACCTTTTACGCTGGCTTATTTTCGATTTTTGTAAAATACAACCTAGGAAAAATGATATTATGTTTTTTTTAATTATGATATACATACTTGTATTTGTTGAGATTGATTCAATATAAACAAATACTTTTATTTTAATTTCAATATTTAAAAATTTTTCAATATTGCCGTGTGGCCGTAATTGTCAGGTCTTTAATATTTTCTTCTCTATTTTATTAATCAAAGTAAGTATTATATATATACGGAAAACTAAAACTATTTGAACGTATGTAATATGTACAAAACATAGACTAGGTAGATATTAGATAATATATTGTTGTGAGGCAAATTACCTCAAACAATATATTTGAATTTAGTTAATTTAAAACTAAATAAAATTTTGAAAAATTAAAAAAAAAATTATTATTAAATATTTAATTAACACTAGATATAATTAATAGAAAATCAAAGGAAATATAAATACAGTATTTTGAATAGTTTTGATTTCTAATTTTAAATATGTAATTAGTTGTATGTAATTATTTCTATTCCGAAGGAATATAATGTGAAAAGGCATTATGAAACCCAGCATCATACTTTTACCAAATTAACCGGCGCAAATCGAACGCAAAAAATTTCCACTTTACAAAGAGAACTAATAGGCCAGCAAGCTATGTTTACAAAACCAATTCAAGATGCTGAAACAGCTACCAAAGTTAGCTTTGAAATATCTCGAATAATAGCGAAAACTTGTCGGCCTTTTAAAGATGGTGAGTTTGTTAAGCAGTGTTTAGATATCGCCGCAAAAAAATGTGTCCGAAAGACGCAAAGAGGTTTGAGAAAATTCAACTAAATCGGATGACTGTTATAGAATATAGAAGAGCAATTAGTTACGAAATCGTAAAGTCTTGAGTATTTCAACTCTTAATATTTTTACGAGGTGTTACGCAAAATTTTGAAGTGGTGAAGTGGTATGAGCTTTTTGACAAGTCAAACCAAGGGGAGTGACATGGTCAAAGCTCTTCTGAAAATGTTCTATAATGGATTAGGATTTCACGAAATTAACTGGAATTACGACTGACGGAGCACCTTCAATGGTTGGAAGTAAATCTGGGATAATAACTATGAGAGTTTTTACAAACTAAAAACATAGATACCAAGGAATTAATGCAGTTTCATTGCATTATACATCAAGAGGCCCTCTGTTCAAAATTATTTGGATTTGAAAATGTGATGAAAGTTGCAGTACCTACTGTAAACTTTATAAAATCACGAGGTCTTAATCACCGACAATTCACACAGTTTCTCGAGGATATTGAAATCGAATATGGTGATCTCCTGTTTTACACTGAAGTAAGGTGGCTAATTCGTGGGTTGTCACTAGAGCGGTTTCTTAACTTGATTGAAGAAATTAAAATATTTCTGGCAGAAAAGAGAAAGGACGTCTCCGAACTCGACAACCCTGACTGGCTGTGTGACTTAGCGTTGTTTCTTGTAGACGTCACAAATCACTTGAATGTCTGAAATACACGACTTCAAGGCAAAGATCAATTGACTTCGCAGTTATACTCTCATGTTTCGTCCTGTCAATGCAAATTGAGTCTTTTCAGGACACAAATCAATTCAGCCAATTACAGCCATTTTCCGAACTACAAAAGAAATTATGGAGAAATTCAATAAAACTGATGTCAATTTCGCTTATGTTGAAAAAATTGATATTTTAATTCAAGCTTTTCATGATCGTTTTCTAGGCTTCAAACAAGTTAAACCTCTATTAGACATTTTCAGCAATCCTTTCAACATTTCACCCGAAAATGCACTGGAATCAATACAGCTGGAATTGATAGATATGCAAAATGATGATAATTTACGAAACAAGTTTAATGAAGGTAGTTTACTCAACTTTTACCGTTGCGTTGACAAAACCGCTTATAAAGAGCTGGGAATAAATGCATTGAAATGCGCAAACTTATTTGGATCGACGTATATTTGTGAGCAAACGTTTTCAGTGATGAAACTTAGCAAAACAAAAAATCGAAACCGTCTGGCAAATGAAACCTTGGAAGCAATTTTACGTGTGGCGACAAGTAATGTGGAGCCAAACATAAACAAAATTTGTAAGGTCAATGCAATGTCATGCATCAAAATAATAAAACATGTATTATTACATTGTAATGATTAGATTACATTACGATTACATAATTACAACAAACATTTTTGAATGTTCTTTTATTTTTATCATTTGTCGTAATTCATACTATTTAAAAATAAAAATATTTGTATTAATAAGTATTCTTTGTAGTGGCCCGTCCTTGGCTTATAATTTTCTCGACTGGCCCCTTTAAGTCTATGCATCCCTGGGTTAAGGCAACATCGTGTCCCAAAATTTTTTGCTAAGTGACCGTACATACCTAATTAATATTATTTTATTTACTTTTCAATAAATTTCTTCCAAAACCTCACGTTCTAGAATAAATTTGTTGTTATTACTATTGTTAGAACTATAAAAAAAACGAACGTTGTATTGGTATGCAAAAGTTCGTATTATAACTACTCCAAAGATATCAATGGCAGGCCCGAAGAACGGAATAGTTTTGCAAATTATGGGAGTAATTCAGACAGTAATATCAAGCTATTATACTTTATTGTTGAGTTTCGCTTTTTAAATAATATGTTAAATAATTGATTTTTATCTAATTGCAATGATAGATAAATCTGATTATTAACATTTAAAATCTAATTTTCTCGAGAGTAATTTTAAGTTCTAGATAACTTTAACGATCCATTTTAGAAGGGATCGCATCTGGTAATGAGGCGAAACATATCTCTCACAAAAGAGTAATGAAATTATCAGAGGGATTATAAGTAAAATCAATAATACCATACCTAGATTAATTTACTTTTGTACAAGTGGATTAATAATAAATTCTACAACAAAAGTATTTCAGGCGATAAGAGGCGTATTCATCAATTTCCATTATAGTTTCGAAACGTTTTTTTCTTCTTCAATAAAAAGCAAGAAATGGTTCATAATTCTTTGTTTTAGTGGTTTATTTCGCTTCGAACGAGTAATTTAATTTTAAAGGACATTAACTTCGGAATTTATTGTTACAGCTGTACATTTGCGAAACATATTTTTACACATTTAGCCGCAAGCTAAAGTGGTAAGTTAAGATTACATATCTTTCCGTTTTTTTTTAATGTAAACTTCGATTGAAAATCAACTATTCATGGACGGTAATATAGCAAAGGCTGTTAACGTAAATTGCATTACAAATTAATTGAAAGGATGGAAATTTCCACTTAACAAAAGCTTTAATCAAGCTGAGAAGTCATTAAACTTAGAAATTTAGGAATTATTAGATTAGTAACAAATTAAAAGAATTTGATTACGTACTTTCTAAATTGCTTTATTCCAAGATTTTTACTTAATTTTAACATAATTAGAACTACGTGAAGAAATTTTTAATTTTCTTGGATGTTTAATTGAAACTGAATCTATTTGTGATTTATTTCAAATATAGATATAGCATTTACTTATTTCATGCTTTGGTTTATCAAGACATATTTCTTATGCTAACAATATTTTAAAGTGATATTTATCTAAAAATGTTTACTCGAAATAATTTTCATACCAGTTTAAGTTAACACATATTCTTTCCGTTAATATTATAATAATAAGCTTTGCATGTCGAACCTAGGAAGGTAGATCGGAAACTAACGAGTGATCATTAAAATTTTCGCTCAAGTAAGCCATGTACACAAAAAGTATGTCCTAACTTAAGTTATTAGAGGAGATCTGTCATTATAATTTCAAACGTCATGATTGTTAAAAAATAATTTGAAATGCTGACTTTTATATTAAATATATTTATAATTTTTATAAAAAGTAATAGAATATTATAAAAAATGTGTAAAATGTTGACCATTCTCCACCAAGCATAATCGCACTCTATTTCGTAGAGCATTGAAAACATTGATCAGTATTTGCGGTGAGTTATTGATGTGTTCACATTTTTCTATGATTTTATGTCTTAACTCTTGTAGATTATTAATTGGTGTTTCATCAATAGTATTCTTTATATATGGCCACACAAAAAAATCCATGACTGTTAAATCACACGATCGTGGTGGATATGGAATCGCTGTATTTCTACTTATTATCCTATCGCCATAAAATTGTTGCAAAAACTGAATATTTTCAAGTGTAACGTGAGATGTAGCCCCATCCTGTTGAAAATATCCGACCTGGAGTTCATCATTAGTCAATTGATTAGTAAAAACACTGAGAATTTCGTTACGATATTTCTCCGATGTTATCGTGCCCTCAAAGAATATTGGTCCTATTAATCGGTGACGACTCATACCTACCCATACGCCTATTTTTTCTGGATGTAGAGGAACTTCTCTGTAGAAATGAGGATTTTAACTGGACCACATATGCATATTTTGCGAATTAACATAACCTTTCAAATAAAACCAAGCTTCATCGGTGAAAAAAGTATGATTTAAAATATTGTCTGTCATTGTTTGAATAAACCATTGGCAAAACTGTGTTCTTTTTTCATAATCCGTGGGTAATAGATTTTGTACAGAAGTTAATTTATATGGATACATGTGCAAGTCCTTTTTTAAAATTTTTTGACATGTTCCATACGAAAGCCCTACTTGTTGCGAAACTCTGCGAATAGATGTTTGAGGAGATTCGTTAATAATTTGTCTGACATTTTCAATTACGCCGCGACTTCTCTTGAGAGGAGGACCGCTTCCTTTTTTCCTTAAAATACTGCCTGTTTGACGAAAAAGATTTACACAATGCATTAGCGTATCACGGAAAGTTTTATAGCTAGGAACAGTATTTGGATATCTTCTTAAAACTCCGCAAGGCAATTTTCTATTGAATGCTGCCAAATACCATCAATTTTTTTAGATGTCAGGAAGTAACATTCTACCATAAACGCTTTATGCATATCATTAAAGGCCATTACTTTTTCTTTTGATGAAACTTTAAAATATATATTTGACACTGACAGATGTTTGAAATAACAACTTAATGACTAAAGCTACGACATAATTTTTATATACACGGCCAGCTACGAGTGAAAATTTTAATGATCGCTCGTTACTTTGACAAAAAACATTTTATTTTTCAATATAGTCTCCTGCTTGCTCAACACACTTATTCCAACGATATTCCAAATTAGTAATGCCTTCATTTTAGGTCGATGTATCAAAGTCCTCGAAATAGATACTTACAGCAGCGATTACCTAGGAATTAGACGAAAATCTCTTACCATCGAGTTATTTTTTCAGGTTTGGAAAGAGATGATGATCGCTGAGAGCCGAATCTGGAGAAACAGGCCCAATTCAAATCCTAATTCATGAATTTTTGGCATTGCAATCGCAGACTTGTGGGCAGGTGCCTTACCCTGAAGGAAAAGCACTTTCTTCTTTTCCAAATGAGGCCGTTTTTCTTTGACTTTGACATTTAATTGTTGCAAAAAATTGGCATAATACTCCCCATTTATTGTTTTCCCCTTTTCTAAGTAGCCGACCAAGACAATTTCATGAGAATTCACATAAAATAGTTGGCATAACGTTTCCTGTTGACAAAACCGTTTTTGCCTTCTTTGGTGGCGGAGAACCTCTTTTGTCCATTGTTTGGATTATTCTTTGGGTTCGGGAGTGTAATGATGGATTCATGTTTCATCAGCGGTAATGAAGCGGCGTACAAAGTCTTTTTGATTGCGGCGAAAACGTGCCAAAAGTTCACAAGAAACACTCAAACGATTCAGTTTTTGCTCCAGTGTGAGTAACGACGGCACCCAACGTGCTGAATATTTTCCATTTCCAATTCTTTAGTTAAAATTCTGTGCACACTTCATTTAAGATACTTACAATGTCTGCTACCTCGCGCACATTTATTGGACGGTCATCCAAGACGATACGGTCGACTTTTTCAAAGATATCCGTAAAACTAACAGTTTTCGGACGTCCACTATGAGGTTCATCATTTGTGCTCATACGATCATGCTTAAATTCGGCAACTCAGTTTTTAACAATTGAGAACGAAGGAGCGGATTCTAATACTGTTAAATAAAGCTCTGCTTTGATTTCGGTTGGTGTTAAACCTTTCAAATGAAGGTATAGCAAGCTCCAAATAAGATGGCGAGCGGAGGGGGTGCGCAATAGTCGTTTCTAAAAACTTGCACGCCCACATACTCAAGTAATTATCAGAATATATTTGTCGGTGACGGAACATAGTGGCTTTGCTAGGGGATCATAAAGTGATACATGCTCAAACGCGACAAGTAGTTTTAATATTTTCATAAACATAAAAGTACATCATTGCTATTAATAGATTAATAAATATCTAGAATCAGAATTATTAGTTGATGAAACCAAAGAAAGTTTAATCATTAATGTATATAACGAGAGTGACAATGATGACGACAACTTCAGTTCCGAAGAAGAATAATTTGTTTAATTTATTGTACTCTTATTAATAAAGGAATAAACCATTTATAAATTAAATATACTTTGTACGTATGCAAGCAAATGGATTTGTGTTCTGCGATATTCTTAAGTATCTGCTTGTACATTAAAATCTCATTTCATATGTACAGTGTTTAATTAATTATAACATCAAATTGCTTCCTCTGTAAATTTATACTGTTTCAAAAATATTCTTAAAAACCTGTTCATACATTACAATCTCATTATTACTGTGAACACCAAAAAAAAATGGAAATCTAAAATTTGATCGTTCGCTATTAATTGTCAGCCTATGTCAGTTTTATTCGTGCCAAACGGTTGTCTAACATTACTATTGGTTTTAGTTTTTAGTTTTAAGTATGCCAAAAGCCCGAACCTAAATCCAATTGAAAATTTGTCGAGCATATGGAAAAAACAATGCGTGATAATAATTTTAGACAGACAGGAATTTATTAATGGCATAAACGAGTGCTTAAAGTTTAACTGCACATTATTGTGAAGCTCTAATTAGATCTATGCCTAGAAGAATTAATTTGGTGATAGAAAGTAATGGTAATGCAACAAAATACAAAAGTATTATATTTCTTTTAATAACTAATAAAAAATACGACCTTTATTTTCTTGGCACATATTATTTTACGACCTCTAATTAAATTATTTTGATTAATGATTCGGATCGCAATGTCAGATAATTCTAACCTCCTCGAAAAAAGCCATAATTAAACAGATTAAGAAAAGATAAAACACAAATTTCTGTATATAATTATAGCGTAATATCATTTCGTTTGATAATGAACGTATATGCATACATGTCATTAATAAGACGGCAGACTATGTGCCCGAACACTAAGTAAACTAACTGCCTCGGTATACGTATTTATATGAAGGTCTCTTTGTTTTTTCTGCGTTTTTTTTTATTTTGCCAACGCCAATAAAAAATTCAAAACATTTTAATAAATACAATTTTATAAATACAATATTTTGAAAATATAAAGCATTTATTAATGCATACATATATATAACAATAACATCATGCGTTTGAAATTCGTTTACGTTAGACAACCTAAATAAACACACATGTATGTATGTATGTTTTTATTGATTGTTAAATATAAAAAAAAAAAACACAAAAGAACAAAGAGACGATCAAATAAATACGTATACCGAGGCAGTTAGTTTACTTAGTGTTCGGGCACATAGTCTGCCGTCTTACTCATTATAAAGAGCTATCGAAAATATTCATAATTGGAGTAGACTGTGAAATTGGATTGGTACTTTAGCTACTTCCACATAAGGACATTTATTATTTGACATTGAAACTAAAAGTTTGTGTCAAATTTTTCAAAACTCTTATTAAGGAAATTAAATTTATTAAAAAATGGTATTCAACATAGAACATAAAGCAAAAATTATCGAATGTTACTTCCGTACAGGTGTGAAAGTAAATGGCGAGTGGCAGTATTAAATTACGGATTGCATGGCTGATTTTAGTGAAGAACATTCTGAATTAGTGTTTGACTACAATGATTTTTACAATATTTTGACAAATTATGTAAAGTTATTCAGAGAGACTGGTAGCGTCGGTGGAAAAACTGGAAGTGAACGGCCATCTAAACGTACAGCTGATAATATTGAAGCCCTTCAGCATATTATCGATGAAAATCTAAAAACATCCATTTCAGTAGTGACCCAATAAACAAATTTATCTTAAGTTGGTCGTGTTTAGATGTAAATGGACAACATTTTCAACAACTTTTGTAGCTATATGTAAATTTTGATTATGATTTCGATATTAAATAAATTATTTGTTTTCTTTTTTGTTGTAGTATCATTTCAATGCCATAACCTTTTTTTACAATGAAACCAAATGAAACGGTCAAGCATCAAGTAATGTGTCATTATGCGGAAGAGGCTAAAGTACCAACCCAAATTTACAGTCTGCTCCAATTATGAATTTTTTCGATGGCTCGTTACATTTGTTATAAAATTATGTTACTGAGTGAATTTTAATTGGTAATAAGTTTAATTGTTTCTGTTTCTGTTTAACGTCTAATTGATTTCACAATAAATCTATACTGCTAAAAAAATAATTAAGTAATAGATGTGTTCTTTACACCGCCTATGGTATCTTGCAATTTTATGTAAAACCAAATACAAATCTCCCCACCACTTCTAATGCTGCGCGAACGTACTCCCACCGCTTGCCATCTTATTTGGCGCTTGCTGTACTTTATTACTACTCTCAACTTAGTTTTTTCCATTATTACAAAAATCATACCAGACGTTCGTTTTGGCGTACTGCCAAAAGCAGATTAATTGATAGATCGTTCTGTACTGTAATATTTAATACAAAAGTATTTTTAATAATATAAAATATTATTAAAAATGGGGTGTGAAGAACACAATACAAGTTATATATTTGTGAATGTATCTCCTCTCCAGAGACGCAGGAGAGGAGATACATTCACAAATATATAACTTGTATTGTGTTCTTCACGCCCCATTTTTAATAATATTTTATATTATTAAAAATACTTTTGTATTATACAATTTGGTGTGGTTTTTACCCACTCATGTATGTTTCAAATTATTTTGTAATATTTAACCTATTAAAAGGCGATTCTGCAGAATGGTAAAGAAGCTTCCTCGCGCCATCTCTGTGTTATTAGGCCACGTAATTTCAGAACAAATGATCGTATCCTCATTTTTACAATTTTGTACAGATATTGACTTAATATTTCAAAATTTAGAGATAATACTTACGTATTTTAGTATAGAAACAAATACAAATAGGATTTTAGTTTCTTAACTTTAGTTTCTTGATCTTTATTCCCATATATCAATTTTAATGGAGGATGTGAGGGTGAGGATGAATGCTGGTTGTACTTACTGCGACTTTATTTTCAGATCTCTTTCCATATTCTTCTGTTCCACACCACTTACGTTGTTTCTTGTGGTCTACAGCTATTGTATTCCTTTAATACACTTGCTTTCTACAATCCTTACTGTTTTCCCCCTTACTCGTTTAATTTTATTAAACTAGCTGAAGAGGAACCGAAATCCCAATGTCACAAATTAGTTAGGGTATTAAGCGATCGTAGGTTTACCTCTGCTGAAACTATTTGTAAAAGAGGAGGCCATGGGTGCGATCCTGTGGCAGAAGGCTTATGGCATCCTAATTAGTTTGAAGATACCACGGGAACTATACTGGTAGAGCCGATATTACAAATGCCAGCGGACAGTATGGCACCTGAGATTAGATTTACAGCTAAGCTGAATATACATATCCGTTTCTTAAACTTAGTTGTTTTACTGACACGGAGAACGTATGTTGAATTGAATTTGTTCACAGGTCGTTCAATTGTTTGACATGCGACTATTGCAACAATTAAAAATTGGAGTTAATATACGTAAAGTAGCCGTGACCGAAAATTAATTTTGATAAAACATTTGAATGATTTGTAAACATTGTTAAAACGTGTATCTTTCCGTGATGAAATGGTTTGCGCAAACAAGCATAAACTAAAAAAAAACTTAACAGAGCAGTACCTGGCTATCTGAAAGTAATGTCGATTTATAGACACGTTCTCCCTATTGAAAAACCTATTTATATAAAAATATCGAACCAATAATACTCAATTTTTAATAACTAGGTAGTTTTGTTAGTAAAATTTTTGTATTTCCATGCACTGTTTCTCTAAATGGATTTATTGGAATGTACCACATTTAAATTTAAAACCAATATTCTCTCAGTTAAAACTAATGAACTGTTGCAAAATAGTCTGAACAGAGAAATAATCCGATTGTCATATCTACATATGTATGTGCTCGGTTTCAAAGAAAAAAGTGACTTCTCACGAAAGTTAGTGTTCCTACTGACAGTTGCAAGTAAAGTAAGTCAAGTTATTCGTAGTTAGAATTCATGCAACTCTTGTATGGATTTTGCTGAACAAAAAGTATGAGCTTTGCTTATATTTAAAAAAAAAAAATAATTGAAAAGCCACATATACAAAAACAGACATTTATTAGTGAAATATTTTCAGTTAATGTAAAGAGAGAAAATGTTCTGGATTTTATAATTTGTTGTAGTGATCAGTCTATTTATAATTTATAGTGTTTCTATAATGCGTTCTTTAAATGCTGAAAAAAAATTAGAAATAATGGTAGACAATTCTAGCCACTTTACATGAATTTCGGAGTTCTTAAGAATTTTTGACTACCAGAGCAGATTGATATATAAGATCTCCAACTCTATAAAATAATAATAAGAAATCACAAAATAATGAAACCGATCTCAAAAAAAAAGGAAATTTACTGTACTATTAATGTACTACTGCAACAAAAAATTTGCCACTTAAGATGATTTAGATTAAATCCAACTTTTCACTTGTCAGATATTATGTTATGTCAAAATAATTATTGATATATGTCATTATGCCGCATTTAATTACTATTGAGGAAATGCAATTAATTACATTTCTTGATGAGGGATGGTAGTCAAGAAGACTAAGTGCCAGATTTGGAGTGGATAAAAGCACTATTCTTAATATTAAAAATAAATGGGAGCAACTGAGAACCGTAGAAACAGAGGTTCTTGTCATAAACCTGTTCCAAATCCAATTGAAGACGAAAATATTATTGAATTGTTAAGAAACAATCCATTTAGTACAGTTGTAAATGCACGTAGTATAACGCAGTTTCCAGGTTGAATCTGTACAGCAAGGAATAGAATCAGAAAGAACCCAAACTTAACAAATCGAGTGGCTGTCAAGAAACCATTTCTTACCGATATGAATAGGCAACAAAAGATTGGCTTCGCGCTAGAATTATTGCACGACTTAAATTTTTGGGAAAATGTAATTTTTTCGGACGAAAAGGTATTTAAATCGTGCAATAATGGTCACGTACGTGTCTGTAGGCCGCCAAATTCTAGATTTATTGAAAGATATACCCAAAAAGCTTGTAGGAGCGGTCGATTTAGTACAAATATTTGGGCTTGGATTAATGCACGTGGGCCAGGTGTTTGCTGAAATATTGAAGGAAGATTCAATTCTGATAATTATACTACAATTTTAACAAATGTATTCTGGCCTTCTGTGGAAATTATGTTTCCCAATAGAAATATCATATTTCAACAAGATAATTGTTCGGTACATACATCTACAATTACTGATCAATGGTTTAGGGAAAACAACATAGAACGTCTACCATGATGTCCATCAAGCCCAGATCTTAATTTTATAGAAAATGTATGGGGGTACATAGTTAAAAAAATTAATGAAAACAATTTCAGGCCTCAAACTATTGAAGACTTAAATGATAAAATAGAAGAAATTTGGAATGGTCTTACACCAGAATATATTTATTCTTTGATAGCTTCAATGCCCAGGCGTTTACGCAAAGTATTAGATAGCAATGGATGTATAACAAAATATTAATTTAAATCATTTACGTTGTTTTACCTGTGTATTATATGTTTCATATAATTTTTATTTCAAATAATTGCGTTCGAGAGATTTCCTTTCATTGATGAGTAAATTATTTTTAACGAACTGTCAGTTTGCAAATTACACTAAACACTAAATAATCGTCAAAATTGCTTATAAGACTTGGTATCATTGTAAAAAAAAGGTTATGGCATTGAAATGATACTACAGCAAAAAAAGAAAACAATTTATCTAATATCGAAATCGTAATCAAAATTTACATATAGCTACAGAAGTTGTTGAAAATGTGGTCCATTTACATGTAAACACATCTATGTTGAATACCGTTTTTTAAATAAATTTAATTTTCTTAATAACGGTTTTGAAAAATTTGACAGAAACTTTTAGTTTCAATGTCAAATAATAAATGTCATTATGTGGAAGTGGCTAAAGTACCAACCCAATTTCACAGTCTACTCCAATTATGAATTTTTTCCATGGCTCGTTACTACCGCGGCATTTATAATCCGGACGACTAGATGTTTATTTTCACTATAATTAAGCATTGTAATTCGGTTTTTGTATAATTGAGTTGATGTGTAGATGACAGCATACTGACATTTATCTGTAACCTCTCATGCAAAATTATGTTATAACGAGCCATCGAAAAAATTCATAATTGGAGTAGTCTGTGAAATTGGGTTGGTGCTTTAACCACTTCCACATAATGACATTTATTATTTGACATTGAAACTATAAGTTTGTGTCAAATTTTTCAAAACTCTTATTAAGAAAATTGTTTGTGTTTAGATGTAAATGGACAACATTTTCAACAACTTCTGTAGCTATGTGTAAGTTTTGATTATGATTTCGATATTAAATAAATTATTTGTTTTCTTTTTTGTTGTAGTATCATTTCAATACCATAACCTTTTTTTTACAATGAAACCAAATGAAACTGTCAAGCATCAAGTAATGTGTCATTATGTGAAAGTGGTTAAAGTATCAACCCAATTTCACAGTCTACTCTAATTAAGATTTTTTTCGATAGCTCGTTACATTTGTTATAAAATTATGTTACTCAGTGAATAAATGAAAACTACAATTATTTGGATTTAATTTTTAATACTTTATTTCAGCACCATTTCTATCTAACACCTCTTGCAAACGTCTAGAAATAAATGTTATGATATTATGTATAAATTCTGGTGACAGATCATTCCAAATATCCTGGATCTTGTTAGATAATTTTTGGACATTTGCTGGCCTAAAATTATTCCTGCTCATCGTCTTAACAATGTAACCCCACACGTTCTCGATGGGGTTCATATCTGGACTTCTAGAGCACCACGGCAAACTATATTATTTTGTCTAAACCACTGAGAAACGACTCTTGCCGTGTGGACTAGACAATTGTCGTGTTGAAACATGAAATTTCTTTCAGGATACTTATATAATTTCTGCCGAAGATAGAAAAACGTTGATAATATTCTAATATAATTGTTACTATTAAATCTTTCCCCTATAATCCAACAACGTTCGCAAATTCAGACTCAGACGTTTACTGAGAATCTTCTGCTCGTTTGTGATTTTTGAGTATACTTTTTGTCAAATCGTGAATTAGGTGGTAGCCTATAAACACGGATTCGGCCCTTTAATTGAGATATCTGAAATGATACTCTTCCCAATGCAAAAACTATTCGCTAATCTTCTTGCTGACAATCCTTCTTCTAGTAACGAAATTATTTGAGTTTTTGTTTAAATATTCTAATGTGGCTTATTAACCTTATATTTTGACAAACCTGAATATGACACTGACGAATCTGTAAACAGAAACAAATAGATACCTATCTACTCTTAAAAGCCATATTCAAACCCAACAAATTAAGTGTCCGATTTTTAAATTCCGCGATAGTACATAGCGTAAGTTCCAAAATTTTCGGAAAAATTTTAAGTGATTTGTAGTTGTACTAAATGACGTTTGGTTAAGTTGTCGCTGGATGTCATATGTCACAATTAACTTGATTTAATTAGGACAGTTTACTTTTTGTGATATGGTTCAGCAAAATATCTTATAAGCTAGATAGTCGTTAAGAATCTAGTAGGGCGAATACCCAAGCGTGATATTGTTGGCATTTATCGTGAACAAGATATTCTTTTATCAACAATTTATTAAACCATAAAGGAATGTGTAGAGAGAATACCCTGCGTTAATTTGCCCAAAAGTGGTCGACCACGAATTTTCAGCTAAGTGAGGGAACAAAGAATGCTTGAAACTGTTAAGGACAGAGTTGGAGTTTCACAGTCGAAGACTCGGCGTTTCAAAGATCACTGTTTTTCGATCAATTTCTCGAAATAACGTGGTGTTTCGAAAACGAAGGAAAGAACCAAAATCTACCGCGGCTCAGTTATGTAATAACGTACAAGATATGCTCCTTGAAATATTTAAAATTAAAATTATTAATTCTCTTTCTAAACATTATTTAGAAAGTTTAAAGGGGCGAAGAATAGTGTGAGTATTCAATAAATTCGTGAATATAATCGTATATTTTCCCACACTTGACAGTTCAAGTTATAATTTGATTAATTCGTTTCAAAAGCCGACGACAATTAATGGCAATTTCTAGAACGGCTGATATAATTAAATTATATTTGATTTTAATTGATGTTATTTACGCTATGCAATACATGGCAATAGTATCGGTAAAGTTAAATAAATTATCACCGCAAATTACCCACAAATAAAATATGTGACCTGATGTAAAGTATATTAAAACATTTACCAAGGTAGAAATTAGCATAAATTAAAAAAAAGTAGATTTCCAACAAATATTTATTGTTTATATACTAAAGGTACAATTCTGGCAACTATACCCTATTATATCCAAAAAAAGGAGTAGATGGAACTGAGAGCAATTTACACAGAATAAATTTTATAATTTTAAAGAAGTAAAACATAATCTCGGAGAACCAGAATTTAATTAATAAAGGCCCAATGACTTAGTAGAGCTAAGAAAAACCCACATAGAATGCGAAGACCAGCAACGCCACAGAGGCAAAATCCATGGATTCGACTTACTTGACATCATCTATCACCGTTTCTAGAGAAATGCAACCTACGTTGGAAAGACATCGCAAACGCTATATTATTAAATTCCAGAATAAACTGAAACGTCCACTTAATAATAACAAAGTTCTTGTTCAAGTGCGGCAGACGAATCGGGTGTTTTTAGAAAGGATAGTTGAATTGATTCGGCTTAATATGTTATCGTAAAGCGATAATTTTTTCGCTAGCACAGTGACTTCATCAGATACTTTCAAGAGCGCGTTACAAACTAAAATCGATATAACAAAATTACTTCGAGTTTAATAATTCAATATACACTTGTAGTGAAAGACTAATAATGGGCACCCCTTAAGTCCATTACTATCAGAAATGAACCACTTAGAATTCATCATTTTTAATAATCCCAATGAAAGCATATTCTCTTTTGGGATAGACATGGGGACGACATTATACTTTGTTTCACCGGAACACAAAGACAATTAAACTTGCTACTGGAATTCGCCAATTCTATTCATCAAAATATTGAATTTACTATGGAACCAGCAGTAAACAATAGCATTAATTTTTTGGATTACAAAAAGCAACAGTAAATTAGAATATGACATTTACCATTAAAAATCCCGTAAAAATATAATTAGAGTTCGGATTTTATGTAAAAAAAAAAAACATATTTTTTTTTATTAGGAATATCACCCCAACATTGCGGATATATCCATTCTGCACCGAAATAATGCGATTAATTATAAAAATACATATTTTGCATAAAATTAAGCTTTAGTTCATATTTTTAGTTTGTGTGCATAAACTGAATAACATTTTCAACACAAAATCGCATATTTTTGATGAAACGACCGATGTTTGTGGTGGCTATATCCCAAATTTTTTAGTAGGTACTCTTAACCAAAATATTTTGCCAAAATCTTTTTTAATCAGTACAAAAGAGAGAGAAAACCAATAGCTTAGAAATTGTTCGCTTTGTTAATGAAAGTTTCATGACTTTTTCTGCTCTAGATATTCTGCCGGCTGACAAAATTCTTCTTTTCGTCACAGCAGCAGCGTATACTACTAAAGCAGGGGAAATTTACATTTTTTTTTACAAAAATTTAATTTAATTCATATCTGCAATCGCAGTCTAAAACAAAGTCTGTTGTCATTCGACCATACCGCTCTGAATTGACAGTAGCCGCTCTTCCCTCGTCATCTTCGAAAAAATACAGCCCTATAACGCCTTCAGACCATAATGCGCACCACGCAGTAACCTTTTCTGGCTGTAACGGCTTCTCTTCAATTATTTTAGGATTTTCAGAGCCCAAAATGCGACAATTTTGCTTATTCACGTATCCACTGTAAGAGAAATGTGCCTTATCGCTGAAGAGAATTTTGTCAGAAAAATTATTTGACGATCAATAAATCATCACCAATTTGACGTATCTCCTGCGCTGTTGATGGTCAGCAGGCTTTAATTGATGCGCGATCTGGACTTTATACGGATGCGGGTCTAAATTCAGATGCAAAATTCGCCATGATGAGCCGTAAGACAAGCCCAATTGCTGATAATGCCGTGGAATCGACAAATTCGGCTCTTCGACCAAACTTTCACTTACGGCGGCGATATTTTCAGCAGAGCGTACATTACGATGTTACACATGCCTCTGAATATCTAACACGGTCCTCGTTTCGTCACATTTTTTCATTACCTTGCCAATGGCTTGCACAGTAGGACGATTATGACAGCTAAAATCGTTTCTAATTGCGTGAGACGTGGCTACGTTTGAATTCCCACTTCTGTAATAGGTTTTAACAATTTTAACGCATTTTTTCTGATACTATTTGTTGCATTTTCGTAAATATCAAACATTTAAATAAACATTTGACGCTTCGGTTGACATAAATATTTGCCAGCTGTCAAATGACAGCTACGATTTTGAAACCATGAAATGGATAAACCATTATAACAGTAAGGGATGACCAGTTGGACCACATATTTTGTTTACGGATATCCGATGAAATCATTGTGCTGAAGAAACAGTTCTCGTTTTACGATCACATATTAATAAAGTGAGAATTTTAACTATTAGTTTTATTTCTATTTCAAAGTAGAACAGATATTTTGCTATCATTTGATTAAGTTATATACATTTCTTATAAAAAATGGTGTTTTAATAAATAGGTAAACGCTTGATTGCATTTTTCATCATGAAAATACGGCATAGTCGTCATATGTCAAAAAACTCGCAAAAAAAATAACGAAACGTAAGTGGTGTAGTATTACCTCAGTCCAATAGATATGCTTAATTGTATACTTATATGAATTACTGACAAAAATGTGAAAATGGAGTTGCAACTTGCACATTTTCGATCTAAGCCTATATCCTACCAGCAATGTAGATAGGCATATTGCACTTTTCCTATCTATGCGTTTACCTCATCTTATTCTATATGATTATTAGAGACCGGACACATCAGGCCGAAATTACGATCGACCATGTAAATAGACTGTAACATGGCTAAGTACAACACGCAGTTATGGAATAGCACTATTCATTCGGTTAACCGCACATCTGGTTTTTGTAGTTGAATTGCGACGCAATTACTTCAATACTATAGTGAAATTCCTTTCACCATGGGCGTAGATTGAAACGGGGTTTTTATAATTTATTTTCTAATTTATTGTATTTATTAGTTTATATTACGTAAAATAAATATAGTAAGGTGAGTTAGTTTATTTTTTCATTGTTATAACCATACTACGTAATTTTTGTAACAGATCCTGTTTAATATCGTTTCATCGAATCTACTTCTCCTAATTATTTTGACGTAAGTGTCCAGTGAATTTCGTGAATTTATTTAGATCTAGAACATTGTTACTTTTTCAGACATGATATGGAACAACGTCGAGAATGGCGTCGTGAAACAATGGCGAGTTGGATTAAGGGTCAAACCGATCGTATGTTCGTTGCCAGTGACTCCGAAATTTATTACAAAGTCTATAAAATCGCACATAAAACGTTACTTAGCATCGCACATACGCAGAAATTAGACCCGTTGGAATCTGACAGTTTTAACAAAGAACTCTGGAAAACTTTAATGGCGGCAAATATTCCCTTAAATAACATTTCTCCAAAAACATATTCATCGAAATGTTCCTAATGAATCCACCTTACGCAAAAATTATGTTCCTAAGTGCTACACGAAAATAATAGAACGCATTAGAAGCCATCTTTCAAATCAGTATGTATGAATAAATGCCGACGAAACTGTTGATATATCAGGACACTGTGTGGCAAATATTGTAGCTGGTGTACTACATCCAACTATTCCATATAACGCATATGTAATAGCAGCAAATGTTATAAATACAGTTGATGCGGAAACAGTAGCTAAAACCATTTACGAGAATATGCACCAATTCTTTAGTTGAATGACAGGTACGAAGAAAAAATTCGTTTATTTATCAGTGACAGTGCTGCATATATGTTAAAAACAGGCAGACTATTAAAGGAAACAATATTCTGCATATGACTTGTGTAGCATATGTTCTTCAAAGAATCTGTAAATATATCAGAGACACCTTTTCGAATGTTGATAGACTTGTATCCGCTTTTAAAAAAGTTTTCAGAAAAGCACGATTTTACAGGGAAAAACTTCCATCTTTGTCACTGCCTCGCTCTCCAGTAATAACTAGATGGAGAGCATGGCTGTAAGCTACTAGTTTTTATGCAGAGAATTTAGATAGTTTACGAAATTTCGTGACATGTCTAAATGATGATGCTTGAAGTACTTCTGAGTGCAAGCAACTAACACAAATTACAAATTTAAAAAAATCAGTTGTACGTTCTTCAGGAGCACTTAGGAAATTTCCAAAACTAATCACTTATTTTCAAAATCAAACTGTCAAATTAAATGACGGATTAACCACATTAGATGTGGCTATTAATAATTTGGAAAATATTCCAAGTGACATCAGATATGGTCTTCGGCAAGAGTTAGACGCACTTATTAATAGAAATTCAGATTTAATAACATTGCGGCAATTGTGTAGGGGACTATGCCTCAAAATCTAACTGCTAAATTCGCTGAAGTAAAAGAATATTTCCAGTATGCACCTATAACCAGTTGCGATGTAGAAAGGATGTTTCCTAATTACAAGGATGTATTTCATTTAAAGAGAATAAATTTTACAGAATAGAACCTTTAGAAAGTATTGCTAGTTAATATTAATACTCTTTTACTCAACTTGAACTACAAAATGGACAAATAAAAATATATTTCGTATTTTATAGATCACCACCCGTTTGCTTTCCAATTATATAAATAAAATTAAGAACTCTTTAAAAATACAAGTTTTCAATAGACGCCCGTGGGCGATGAGTCATGGGCTTCTCGTGTCCGGTCTCTAATGATTATAAGAAACTTCAGACAAATACATCACCAGAATTTTAAAAGTTTAAATTACTTAACTCACTATAAATTTTATTTTAATTATTTTTGCAACCGAATCAATACTGATTTGAATAGAGATTGATTATTTTCGGAAATTATAATGTACAACAGTTAATAATATTCTCGTCACGTATTTTATTTGAAATTATGATAATATCGCTTAACGAAAAGCGCACACAATAAACTTTGGAATATAAAATCGAAAGGACAAATAAATTTAATTTTTCTTGATATTTTCGCTTATTTGCATTTTGGGGTTCCCTAAATAAGTTATAAAGCCTGAACATTTTCAGTTCATAATTTACTTTATAATATAATTGAAATTTATTTAAAAAATGGAAGAAAATGATGAGGCATGGGTTTATTCTGTAAGAGACGCAGATAAGGATTTTTATTTTAGGGAAGCTCCTTTTGTTCAATTATTTAGCAAAATTTAGGTCGCAGAAAAGGCAGTGGTATAATTATATTTAGAAGTCACTACTGGAGTGGTGAGGCAAGTGATTGAGAAACGTCTACGGATTTTTTTGCGAGTCTTACAGCAAGAACTACATCTAAATCGTTGACTTATGAATGATGAAGGAGATACTTGTTGAAACCTCATTATAACGAGAAGAAATAGGTACTAAACTTCTAGTTTCATTTTTTTTTATTGAAAATCTATTACAATATTGTTTCGCCATATAATGACTTCATCAGGTGGATGAAAAACTGAACTGAACTGAAACATCAACCTGATGAAGCCATTGTATGACGAAACAATTTTGTAGTGAATTTAAAATAAAAAAAAATTTGAAACTGGAAGTTTAGTACTTATTTCTTATCATCAAATAGATCTGTCTTATGGCACTCCCTACCTTTAGATATATCTTGAAGAAGAGAAATTTGTTAACGATTTATTGATTATTTGAATGATATTGGTGAGGCCACGGAGGAGATTTTATTTACTGAAGAATTTTGATTTTATCTCTTGGTTTTCTCAACTTTTAAAAGGTGAGAATATTGAACCCAGATAATCCTCGGGGATCTCAATTGATTCACAAAAAAATTGAGCTTAGGCAGTTGTTAGTCACCCAGAAGAACACTACATGTTAAATGATATACAGGGTGTCAGGCTGCAGGGGGAAAAAGTGGAAAATCTCTCGGATGCAGAGAGAACATGAAAAAATATGATGACAAGTTGCTATAATTTTTTTCCTACAGGACCTTCCTACGGAGATATGCGTCCCTGAAGGACGCCGTTGGAAATTGGTTGTTCTTGATTTTTTGTAAAGTACTCAATCTAAACGCTGTGGTGTCCCAGGAAGCACCTTAACAAAATTATTGAAAAATTTCATAAAAAGGTTCAACATGGGCTCCGTGAAGTCTGATACACTCGTGGACTCGTGGATTACGTATTGTTGTACCCCCAACAATAACACAGCCGCGGTCCTTATCATATCACAATGAAACGTGATTCTCTGTAGAAGTTCCTACCTAGTGTCAACCGCAGTGGAATACACCAATTTTTTGAGGTGTCCCCACAGGTAAAAATCCAACCGCGTTAGATTTAGAGATTGAGGAGGCCAGGCAATAGGTCCTCCTCTACTTATCCAACGGTTTGGATAGACGTTATTCAGGTGTTCCCGCAGACGAACGTTAAAATGAAGTGGGTGCGCCATCGTGCATGAAGTACATGTTTCGGCGGGTTTCAAGTGGTAAGTGGTCTATTAAATCTCGAAAAGCGTTCTGAAGGAATTCCAAATAAAATTGTTCATTCATTCGTTCTGGCAATACGTATGGTCCAATAAAAAATTGTCAATGGTTCCTGTTCAAATATTAATTGAATTGTTCAGTTCAGCAAGATTGGAACTGATGCTGATGATGCGAAACAATAGTGGCATGAGGATTTTCATCAGCCCATACATGTGTATTACGTAAATTGGTGATAACATTTTTGGTAAACCTTGCCTTCATCCGTGAAAAGAATAATGATCATGAAGTTTACATTATTTCGTTGCTCGATGGAATACTCAGTTTGCAAACTGCATTCTAATAAGGATAATTTTCAGAAACCAGTTCATGTATTTTTTTCAAATGATATGGATATAACAGCTGTTCACGTAGAACTTCATGTACTATTGTTTCTAAAGTATTAAACTGTGCTGATAATTGTTGAGTGCTCGTTGATTGATTGTCATCTACAGCATTTAAAATATGTTCATCTAATCGCGGCGTACGTACGGTTCTTCTCACACCAGCATCATTACTATTTTTTCCAAACTTTCCTAAAATCAATTATATGTATTACATTATTAACTGGAATCGCCCACCATTCTGCCCAACTCGTTGAAATGTCTTCTGATTTGGAAGAGCACAATTAAGAAATC
This sequence comes from Melolontha melolontha, assembly GCA_935421215.2. Classification (NCBI taxonomy): domain Eukaryota; kingdom Metazoa; phylum Arthropoda; class Insecta; order Coleoptera; family Scarabaeidae; genus Melolontha; species Melolontha melolontha. The sequence continues at coordinate 155,685,917 of OW285237.1, read as the reverse complement.
TTTCGTGATATAATCTTCTGGCTTCTAAAGCATTGCAAGACGCAAGACCGTACATCAGATGTATATCTGCATACTCAATAAACGTGTATTCCATACTTCGAATAAATTCACAATTAAATTCACCACGAAATCAAAAACTCAGGAAATTAATATTGAATAAAGGGATCAATGCGTCAGCGATGTGAAAGATGACAAGTTCTTACATTCCGTCTGCAACAGCAATAGGTTTTTTTTTTGGTGCTGATAAAGACTAAAACGCACATTTTTTACGAACATAGGTTGAAGTTTTTCTCTCAAACGGTTCATTTTATCGACAATAAACAAAAGTGCCTTTTTTAAATTTAAGGCTCAAGCTATCCCCAGTTTTATTTTTCAAAATCTTCATAACATAGGGTGTTAAAAATTTAGGCATTCAGTTGTAAAGAATAGGCCCCTGGTAAACTAAAAAAGCTAAATATGTTTCAAGGACACTATTTTAGGAGGTCCTTACTAGTGTCCATCACATTAAATTTTTATGAAATTATATTAAGTACTTTTAAAAAAGTTCAAGAAAAACCGATTTCCAGCGGCGTCCTTCAGAGACGCATATCTCCGTAGAAAGGGCCAGTAGGAAAAAATTTATAGAAACTTCTCATATTATTTTGACACGAGCGACTTCCCACATTTTCCCGGACACCATGTAGAGAAGCAACTTTGATATCATTTATAAATGCGTTCATAGCATTATGGTGAAGTGCAGGAATGTCTTTTTAACAACGTGGACCTTGGATTCTTAATACCAATGACAATATTCCTTCCTAAGAGAATTTTTAGAGATTGTATCATTAGCTTAAATACAGAAGTAATATTACCACAACGGTCTGGCAAGGTAACACCATGTGATTTTATTTTATCGCCATACCTAGAAATCTGTATTTTTATTAATCCCTGTGCTGATCTAGGCGATCTTCAGCGAAGGATAAACAACAAGATTAAAGAAATTAATAACGCATCTCGGATTCTTCAAAACGTGATCAAATCTGTCAAGAAAAGATTTACACTTTGTAGAAATGTGGCCGGCGACAATCTTATTTAATAAATTTAGTCTAACATCCTTCTTTAACACAATCTCTTTATTTGTAATAAGTAAGATTTAAATAATTAAAACAAGTCGAAGTAACTAATTATTAATGCTGTGTATTTTATATATACCAAAACAGGAATTTTTTTTTTCAAGATAGTGACACATAGTTGAAAAATGTAAATTTGTAAATAGAATCCGTCTAAGATGTGACTAATTTTTTTCATTATTAACGCTTAATATAAATTTGTGCCTTATAAAGAATATCCTTGAGTATCGCAATGTAATTTTATATGACATTTAGAACGAATCTGTCAACTTCAATGCCGAAATTGCATATGTAATATTTTCAGTATATTTAGTTCTAATAGACGCTTCGTTTCGAAAATGAATACATGGGACAACAAGATATGGATGCTAAACAAACGGATGATGACTATAGATCCGACAAAGGATACTAACATGAATCCAAAGTTACACATAGGACTGAACCCTTATATCTTGACGATGAGACAGGAACTGTTTAACTTGCAAAAGTTAAATAATAATGGGAGGAAGCAAAAGCTCTTGGAGTTGTACATAGAAGATTTCCTTCAAGAACAGAAGGAACTGAGAGAAGTTGGTTTGGCTTATATGAATATTTAACAGTAAAAAATATACGGGAAAATTAATGTAATTTATCTTCTAATATAATAATAACTTTCTTTGGAATTTTTTTAGCTTTGTATTATGAGGTTTGATAATTTAATTTCCGTATTACTTACTAGGTAGTTGCGTTAAAATCATATGAGTATTCGTGTTTGAACATATTTGAATTAATACGTATGTAATCCATAAGCTGGTATAGCCAGTTAATAATTGAAAGTAATATATACATATTTGCATATACAGCGTATTGATATTAAATTTATGTGAAACTTGGCATGTGAGCTACTGAAACATTAAACTGTTGCTAGTGGCATGTAGCGACAAAGCTATGGAGAAGTGGAAAGTATTTGATATTTAAAGATGTGTAAAAAAATTGGACACATGACATTAGAAGTGAAAAGGCGAACATGACAGTGGTGGGCGTTAATATAAAGGCCTTCAATACGAGGTGTGGTTACGATCACAATTTTAGGAAGATTTTATTCTTAACCTTATTAAAAATTATATTTGCATCATCTACGAAAGGTTAAATTACAATTAAGTGTGTTGCTCCTTAAATTATGGCCATAATAGTATCTGATTTTACTAGTAACTTAACGATCTAATGAGGGTTGTCACAGATAGGTACTCTTAGATCCACTTCTAGCCGCTGCCTACCGTTTATTTCTAACATTAGCCTCGAGATTATTAAAAAAATAGATCTTACTGAAGTCTAGGAGACCGATTTGGCTTGATATGGAAGTTCAGCACACCATCAATGTGAGTGATTACTGGATAGCCCTCTTGAAACAACGCCCTCAATTGAGGAATGGATTTACAATGCTTCAGAAACTCTGACAGCCATAACCCTCCCGCGTAAGCAATGGTCTCAATTAAATAGGTTCCACACAGGTCACGGAAGGTGCAACTCAATGCTATATAAATGGAAACTAGCAGATTAGTATCTGCTAGTTTAACACTTAGACTGCCGTGTGTACCGTATATGGACACAGCCAATTTTAATTCTCTGCCATGTGTACACATATTGGACACAGATATTAAACGCTTCTCGGCCATGTGTGTGTAGCTGGTACACATCTGCCTTGAATTCAAATGGAAATATCGATGGGTCCGGCGTAGAACTAAACTATAATAAATTGGCCTAGGTTTTTTTTTGTTTTTAGATGCATGACAAATAATACAATAAACTTGGAATGAACATTAACTTTTTCAAATTTTTTCATAAACAAAAATAACGTAATTCTTTGAATAGAATAGTAACCAGGTAAGTAACAGCGTCTGTTATTATAGATTATATTTATTTTTTAATTTTTCTTTATGAAAACATGGTTGACAAAGAAACAGTCTAAACACATATATTGGGTTTCCTTCAGATCCATTACATACATATATGACTCGTTTTGTGTTCTTAACAGCATAATTTCTGCCATGTAGTTCGGAGTTTCTTTTATAACAAATCGTACATCTGCCTCTTTTGTTTAGAACATTTTGAGTCAGCACATGTTTTTGTTGAACTTGTAAGGGAAGGGGTTGGTTACTACTCTGAAGAAGTTGCAGGCACACATTCTCTTTGAATTTTGTAACTGACATTTTGCTTTGGTTGATTGAATTAAAAATAATCAAAGAATTCACCATTGAAGTGCCAGTTATCAACTCAAATGCCACTTTCCTGTACCATTTGACGGACTTTCGTAATGAGTTGGAGTAAGCTGTCCTCTGATCTGACGTGTCAACAAAAGATTTAGCATTATTATACTCGATAATAGCGGCTGGTTTTCTTTTGGGGCCTTCTCTGTGCGTTACCTCTATCATATCATCTTTATGTTTTGTCGACAGAAAAAGCACGTCTCTCTTGTCTTGCCATTTCGTAACTACCACATTATTTTTATTTTGTTTGGCGACGATCTCTCCCTTCTTGAGTTTGGCTTCCACGACAGCTTTGGGGAGATTTTTTCTATTTTTGCGCAATGTTCCTATAAGATGAGAGTGGATCTAGTTTGCAAAGTTTCAGCTAAGTTAACTGATGTATACCAGTTATCCGTTATAAGGGTTCTGCCTTCATCCAGTAAGGGTTCAATCATTTCCATAACAACCTTTTCTGCAACCGGTTGTCCATTATTTTTTTCTTTGCCGCAATATATTTTTATTTTATTTATATATCCCCCTGGCAAACAAATTTTAAAAAGTTTTATTCCAAATTTGTGACGTTTTCCTTTTATGTACTGTCTAAAGGACAGCTTGCCTCTAAACGGGATCATCGTCTCATCAATGCAGAGAGATGACTGTGGAACCATACAACGATGAAAATTAGCGTTCATTTTATCGACAAGACTTTGAACTTTATGAAGTCTGTCATTTTCAGGACACTCGCCATTGTTTGCTAAGTGAAACATCCGTAAGAGCAATTCAAATCGATTTCGGGGCATATATTTAGAAATGTCACACTTATATAATGGAATTCTGCGCCAGTAATCAGGTAATGATTGCTTTGAGTCGAGTCCCATCCAAATAAGAAACGCTATGAATGGACGAATTTCATTGTAGTTCGTCTCCTTCCATGAATTTATACGTGACTCTTTAGTAATTGTTTCATTTATTATTCCACTAAGAATTTGTTGCTCTGCGTATAAATTTGTTTCAGTCACAATCATATTTATAACATCTTCAGAGGCGAACATTTCAAAGAATGACAATTCATTCTTTCCTGTCATTTCCTTTTTCAAATCTTGCGGAATACCGAGGTTGACAGGAAGTTCAAAAGTTGCAAAATTTCCTGTAACTGGTCCCAAATCTGACTCTTGAAAAACTCTTCTTTCTGTCTGGATTGTATCTGTCAAAAAATCACTATCTTGAGCCACAGAGATATCTGATTCACCATCCATTGCTCTAGATAACTGATCACGAGACGGACCTGCAGATGTATTATTTCTAGGTATATCTGTTGTGGGTTTTATTTTTCCTAAAATTAAAAAACATAGATACACAAACAAATATTTTTTTCAGTTTTTGGTAAACAAACCTTTCATGAAAATTTTTCTTTTTTTCGCTAACGGTTCGTTATCAGAATCACTCGAGCATGTTGCATCTGTTTCTTCATATGTAGGGTCCAAATCTGATTTTGAGTAATCAGAAAACTCATCACTCATGTTCCTATATTCATGTAACTCATTGGCTGCATTTTCCATCTCTAATTCCAACTCCAAAGGGCTTAGTACTATTCTATCGCGCGCCATAATAACGGTTTTGAATTTCAAAGCCGACCGTTCTTTCCTTTCGGCAGTCCACAACAAACTAAAACCTACGCTGTGTCCGCACCCAGTTATATTTCGCTCGAAATATTGCATACGTCATTTGTCCTTCAATGTCCATATATTGTACACACGGCCAGTGACTAGGCATTATTAAGAATATCGCAATGCCATGTGTACAATATGTGGATACGGTATTTTTTACAAAAAAAAACAAACAAACACATTTTGTTTTATGACTTTTACGTAAAACTAATACAAATAAAGTGATCAAGGCTAAAAAAATGTTTTGGCCCACGTGACCCGGTACATTTTTTCTCTAAATTGGCTTGGCAGCTAAAGTGTTAATAATAATAATAATAATAATAATATTTTTCTATTTTGCGTTCGAAATGAACTCATTATGAAACCCAAAACAGTATCGAAATGAGCTTCATTTCGATACACTTTTTTTCATTTTTCAATGTTGGCGTTGTTCGAATACAGAAATAAATATCATTGCTGTCATTTGATTTTAAGAATTTATGTACATTTGACAGATATGATATATGTCCGTATTTTACACAAACTGTTGTATACAATTGACAACAACATGTATATGTTTCTATGTCACTCATGCTCATATTTTTAAATGAAATATCAAGTAATGTTAACGAAAATTAATAAATAATATGTAATATAATATACTGATAGCTGCTGATAGCAAGATTTAAATTTGAAAATGTCAAGTATCAATGTGACCAACTGCATGCTTTATATAAAAATTAAACTCTGAACTTTCAAATTAAATAATTCCAATTTAAGCAATTTATTAATGTAAAAGACGCAAAATAGGAAAAATAGTATAAAAAACTCGTTTCATAAGGCCTTTTGCCGCACTCGCTCTTTAGAAAACTCGCCGCTATCGCGGCTCGTTTTCTAAACTGATCTCGTGCGGCAATATGGTGCCTTATGAAACTTGTTTTTTAATATACTATTATTGAATCCTACATAACAGCATAAAAAGTACAAAAGAAAAGGATATAGGATAAGTCAAAAAAAATACATTATGGTAATATGACTATTAACAAAATCTAGAGAAAATCACAGTACCAAAACAAAAACCAAAAAGTCTATATTTGTTAATTTAACTATCATGATACTCCTCTCTACTATAAAACAATGTGTCAGCAGGTAATTTTTAATATATCTCTTAAAAAGACCTATGTGTGCAACCTGCTTAATATTTTGTGGTAATTTGTTGTAAAACTTAATTCCTATTAATAAACGATTATGTTCAGTCAGAACTAAGTTGTGCATAGGTATCTGAAGGTCATTTTTGCAATGAGTGAAGTAACTATGAAATTGACTATTTTTTGGTAAAGTATGCAAATTCTGATATACAATTAATAACACTTCAACTATATACAGACATGGTAAAGGTAATATTCTTAAAGTCCGAAACCACGGTCTACAGGATTCAGCTATTATGTTACGTATAGCTCGTTTCTGCATTTCAAAAACTGGTTGCATACTGGATGAAGAACCCCAAAAGACTAATGCGTAACGTAATCTTGATTCGAAGCCGGAGTAATAGTACGTTAATAATATTTCTTTTTGCACCAAAAAACGCAGTCTGAATAAAGCGTAACATCAGGCGCGGCTCATGAGGACGTATTTGGGGGTGCACTTACAATGATGCGAGTGCTTCGTGTATTCTCCTTTACTAACTGTAGCGTTTTCTTAGTAAACACCGAAAACACACGAGGCACTCGTATCATTGTAAGTGCACCTCCAAATACGTCATCACGAGCCGCGCCTGCGTAACATATACTTCCCAATTTCTTACACAATTCATCCGTATGTCGATACCACATCAAGCCACTGTCCACGTATATGCCAATATGCCAAGAAACTTAGTACAATGCACTTGTTGTATCGATTTTTTTTCAACGCTTAGCAGCAGAGATGTATCTCTAGCCGAGGGTTTTGCCGAAAAGTTTATGAACGTTGTTTTGTCCCTATTAAGAATCAAATAGTTTTCCTGGAACCAGTTTCTAAAAATATCCAGCATCCTTTGTATCAGAGTTCTTGTCTCATTCACGTAACCAGATCCACACAAATAAGTATTGCCATCAGCGAACATGGTAATTGAACTGTTTGATACTATATTTGGCAGGTCATTTACGAAGATCACAAAAAGAAGCGGGCCAAGGACAAAGCCCTGGGGCACACCAGATCTAATATTGTAGGTCTTTTCAATTTACATCAATGACATGGTATCGGTCTGTGAGGTATGATCGAATCTATTTGTTAACGGCTCTATGCATGCCATACGAGTCCAACTTTCTCAACAGAAGCTCGTGATCTACCAAATCAAACGCCTTAATCAAGTCATGAAAACACCCCCGCAACGATTGTGGTGACCCAAATACCAATACAATTCGTTAATGAAGCTTAAAACAGATGTCGTGGTAGATCGATTCTTTTGAAAACCATGCTGCTCAGTGGCGATGACGTTTTTCTAGAGCAGAAATTGACAATCTTTTATGCCATTATTTTTTCAAAAAATTTTGAGATTGTAGACAGCAAAGAAATAGGTCTATAATTCGTTTTTGTCTCCAGTCTTATATATTGACACTACCTTTGCAGTTTTAAGTACACTCGGAAATATACAGGTATCGATCGAATTGTTCATCAGTAGGGTTAAAGGTGCTGCGATGAAAAGTGCACATTTTATAAGTACATCCGAACAAATTCCATCAACTCCAGCCGATGCGAATGGCTTCAATCCCAAAATACGAGTAGTGTTACACGTACAACACTTAGTAACCGGGTCAATGTACATTGTGGGATAATAATTATGTTTCTTAAAAGAATCACAAAAATTCTTCGGAAATTTATTAGGTACTATTTGAGAACGTACTGTAGATACCACTGTAATACTCTCCTAATACATCAGGTATTGCAGCTGAATCCCGTTGTCATAATTAATTTCTCTTATTTTCCGAGATCCAGCCTTGCTTACATTGCTACTTATTATTTGCCATACAGTTTTGGACTTATTATTTGAAGACATAAAAACACGACAATTATGAAGGCACGTTTCAATTAGATAGCGGGCAGGTTACCATTTCTGTAGCAAATGCTATTGCCAAACATTCAAATAAATAAAATAGTTTCGTTTATTTCCTAAATGGTTTTTACTGTCGAGTTAAATACTGTAATTTACTACAGTGGCCTATTTTCGAAGCGGATTGGAAAATGAAAAAGGTAATTGGATTTGTTTCGATCAGTTGACTTATGACCAATTTACCGAAATGTATCCAGAAGAACAAATTGAGTATCATTACATTTCACAACACAGTTTTGTTCGACAGTCTGATTCAGATTTTCCAAAATATCAGTTGTAACAATAATAATAATGGCTTTAAATACTGGTAATATGGATAAAAAGTAAATCTACGTCCCATTATTGTTACAACTGATATTTTGGAAAATCTGAATCAGACTGTCGAACAAAATCCTTAAATTTTTGTATGTCGTCCATCCCAACTATTATTTTTTCATAATAGGTAATCTCCACTTAACAATTAATATGATCCTTTAACCTTTCCTACATCCATTCTATAACTTTTCTGTGAATATTCTGAAAAACCAAAGTATCCTTCTCTCTCAGACCTCCAGCTTATACTGCTCTTTCTTAGTCATTATACACAATTCACACCCATATGTTAGCGTTGGTCTCAATACCAATTTATATAATCCTATCTTAGCTTTTTTTGAGATCTCTTTCGCTTCTGTATTCTGTATTCTGTCCAACCCTCCTACACATCTATTACTTTTTGCCAGTCTTAAGCCTATCTCTATGACCTCGCTACATTTGTTGTCTATTAAAACTCCTAAATACATACAATTCTCTACCTCTTCAAAGGTCAACACCTCTCCATCCTTGTTCTGCAAGTTGAACGTCTCTCTTAACGCATCCTTCAGACCGCCTTTAACCTCCATATATCTGCATATCGTTCTATTTATCTGAAGGCCCATATTGCTTGCTGCTTGTATAAACGACTGCGTCTTGGACTGTAGCTATTTCTTACTTCTTGCCATTAGTAGGATGTCATCTGCGTATTCAAGGCACTGCTGGCTTCGATTAAAAAGCGTAGCCCTTTGGTTTATATCTGCGTCCCCTACAGCTTTCTCCAGGACTATATTAAATAAAACTTTCGAAACCGGATCTCCTTGCCGTAACCCTCTTCGTACTTGAAAGTCTGCTGACATTTCTTCATTTTCTTTGACTGCGTATGTTGTTGTCTTCAACGACGTTCTAAGAAGGTTTACCGACTTCCACGGGATTTTAAAATCTTCCAACACTTTGAACAGTTTCTCTCTATGTATTGAGTAGTATGCCGCTTCAAAATATATAAAAAACATATATACTGGGATCTCATATTCATGGCAACCTTTTTTGTTTCAGCATATATACTTGGTCTGTCGCTGATCTATTCCTCCTAAAACCTACTTGATATTCTCCTATTAAATCTTCTATAAATACCTCTTCTCTTTATCAGCTACGCCACCTCCTTATAAACCGTGTCTAATAAGGAAATACCTCTATAGCTACTGCATTCCATCACGTCACCTTTCTTGTAATGGGGCGATATCACTGCTTTGTTCCATCCTTCTGGCATGGTTACATCTTTCCAGATGTCCTTTATTAACTCGAATATTTCTCTTTTTAATGTTTCTCCACCATACTTTAAATTTTCTGGTGTTACTCTATTTTCTCCTGGACTCTTATTATTTCTTAAGGATTGCAGGATTTCTTCAACTTCTTCCACTTTTGGCTGCGTACCTATTTCTGATCATCCTTCTTCAGTTGCAATTCATAGTTCTTTGGGACATCTTCCGTTTGAGTTTGCAATAATGTTTGCCAGAGACATTTTTTTCTTATATATTTCGGCTTTATATTCCTCATCCATCCATTTGTTCTTTTTATAACGCTTTTTCTTTGCCAAATTATTCTTTGAAGATTCTTTTATAGCCTTTTCTATTGTTTTCCACCGCTTTTTTTACTCCATCTCCGTCCTGCTTTCCCTTCTGTGCGTAAACCTGAGAAATATTTTCCTGGTACTTTCTTGTTACCTCCGTCTTTTGGAGATCTTCCATATCATAGCTGACAGTCCGTTTATTAATTTGTTTTCGGTTCTTCTTAAAAGTATACTTTATCTTGGCAATTACCAAGAAATGATCTGAACCTGCTTCTGCCCCTCTATATGTTCGTACGTTGGTAATCATTTGTGCGTATTCCTCCCCTATCAATATGTGGTGAATCTGGTTTGTTTCGTTTCTCTCTGGCATTTTCCACGTTCCATTAAAATACACAAACAATTTTTTAAATTCAAAATTATTGAAATTATAGAAACAAATTATAATTACATTTAACTACAACCTGATGTAACATAAATTTGCGCCTATTGTCGGCTAGAATATTTTTGTACTGTGAAAAAACTCTCTCGACAGCATAAGTTTATTTGTACAATTTGATATTTTACAATGTCACTGATATTTGAATGTTCACTTTTCATTAAGGGTTGTTTTATATCGCAACACCTCACTGACATTCTTCAGTTGCTGATAGCCTGTATTTTTTGACAGCGCTGCATTCAATTTATTGATGAAACAATTTTTCTGGAGTTTCGTTAAGCGTTTATGTACTATATTTTCTACTATCTCAATGCTATCTTGTAAAGATAATCCCTTAGTTTCTAGCGTAGAGATTGCAGTCGAAATGCGCGACAGATTAGCTCGAATAGAAATGAAATCGTCTCGAATATTTATTTTTCTCAGAACACTATGTGCTTCTCCAATGCACTGTACTCATCAGAGTCGAATTTATTAACAATTTTCTTCCGAATTTCAAAATGTTCACCATAATATTCAGCAGCGTCGACCAAATTCCCCATCTTGTAATGATTAGCGTGAGTGGAATAAACTTTGAGAATCGCTGAAGAAAACATCGTCTGTTGAATGATTCACTTTGTCTAGCATTTTTAAAGTCAGCAGATATGATTTATCTTTTTCTTCATTAACTCCTAATATACCAAATACAAAATTTGTTATGCATCTTTGTTCAACGTTGGTTATTTCATCCAACGACACCTAAATTTGTACATATTAACCTTCCACTTTTTCTCTTAATTTGTGCTGTTCTATATAACTCTGAAACGTAATTTTTTCTTAACGTCGTTTCATCTCGAATATTTTCTTTTGTATACTTCTCCATAAAGTTGCGAAAAACTGTATTCTTTAATTTAGCTAACGGGATGTAAGTGCAAATAAAAACCGTACAAAGTTCTTCACCGAATACCCTGCGGTTAGGTCCATGCCGGAGTAAATTAGAAATTAATACTTGTCCTTCGTTATTTCTCCTTTCACAATTTTTATTGTTTCCCCATTTGAAGGTGCTGAATAACATGAAACTTTTTTGTTGCCGTAACATGAACTTCGCAGTGCGTTCAATAACAGGCGCCCATTTGTTATAAAATCATTATAATCCTTCACAAATAGACTTAAAGTTGCACCTACACACATTTTTTTTCTTTTGGAATCTTGGTGGATGTTAATACTATTATAACTAGTACACAACTAATAGAGATTGTTGAAATGTAAAAGGACCTGGTAAAATTAAGGAAGTTCCCGCTTTATTTATTGTTCGTGACCCCAGTAATCCTCTTAATATTTCCAAGTATTGTGGTTTCAAAACACTAATTATTGTGTTGGCTATTTATAGTAAATCCAGCTTTAACCTGCTGTTCACTTCAACTATCTATTCAATGGTTTAGAAGATTATTTAAATGTCTGCTATAAAGTGTCTATTTGCGTTTATTATTGAGTTAGTGGGTGTTATTTTACAAGTATGCGGAACGTGCTTAAAGGTTTTAAGAAATACTAACCTGTAAACATACAAAAAACAGAAATCGGGAAAGTTTAATTATACTAACAAGAACATTAAATATTTATGTGAAGTCATAGACTGTTTTAAAACAATACTTTGCTGAAAAAGGTAAAATATGCATTTATAATGAAAATGGTTCAAAATATACACTTATATATAACAACAACTAAAATATGCATTTGCATATGCATTTGCATTATGCAAATGCATAATTATCCGAAGCCTTGTAATAATATATGTATATACACATGTTATTCACAAATCCTTGGAATTAAGGAATAGATTTAGAAATATTGATTTTTCCAATAACATATTTAAATTAATATTACCAAGTGAAAAAGAAAGGAATCAATAAAGGACAAACGCCTATTCTATACACTTATATTAGTAAACCGAATTGGGAAAACTGTCAAAGCGAGTATTGATTAAAATAGACTACGATACCTACAACAAACTTTTACCACCTGTACTTTAGTTGAATTGTTCGCGCGCTTTAGGGACCTATATGTAGATTAGACAATTCTGGATCGTTAATATTCTGTTGAGAATGTTATTTTCGTATAACATTTCCCTTTCTTAGAAATTCGTTTATGCATTATACGAGAGTTACTTTCTTAAAAAGCGGGCGAAAACTGCTATTTAGGACAACAGTATGTACCAGGGTTGTTTCTAAATGAATAGAATTTAAATTTATAGAATAAATTATTGTCTACAGCGTTTCCGTATTTTAAATTTGAAATGAAATTGACAATACCACGGTATGTGCTAAAACAAAGGTACTGAAACCTATAAATCGGTTAAATATAAGCGCGTCAAGTAATATACGGGGCAGGTTGATTAATTCTTGCGATCGTACAGAACAAAGGAATAATAATTTAAATAAATAAACATTATTTTCTACATAATCTCCTCTTAATTCGATACATTTGGTCCGCCTGTGTTCTAGCTTCTCTATTCCGCCACGAAAGTGATTTTTTTCTAACCCTGCAAAATAATCGTCCAATGTTGAAGTTAGTCCTTCATTTGTGCAGAATTTTTTGCCTCCAAGAAAATCTTTTAATTTAAGGAATAGGTGAATGTCAGATAGAGATGCGATATTAATTCGAACCTTACTTTTCCAAGTTTTTTTGAAGCGACCTTACTGGAATGCACAGGTGTATTATCATGGTGAAAGAGCACCTTCTTCTTAGTTATTGTCGGGCGCCGGTTATGGTCTTGCCCTCTTGAAGATTCTCTATCAACAATATTCCTTTTGCATCCCAAAATACCGATGTCATCACCCTTCCAGCGGACAAAATTGTCTTGGCCTTCATTGGAGTTGGTTCTCCACGTTCGGTCTACATCTTTGACAGTTGCTTAAATTCAACTGTACAATAACGAACCCATGATTCGTTACAACTAGCAAATAGGCGTAAAAAGTCTGTTGTGGTACATTCAAAAATTTCTAAATTATTTATAGATATTTAACAGCAAACGCGTCTTTGTTCCGTTATCAATAAACACGACGCTCATCTTGACGAAAGCTTTCTCATATCAAGTTCTTCGTGCAAAATATAAAACACGCTTTCCTTTGAAATGCCCACTGCCTCTGCTATATCTAACGGTTTCAATCATCGGTCACTTAGTAACAAATCATGGACTTTATCCACCATTTCTGGACTTGCAGCTGTTTCCTGCCATCCACTGCGGGGGTTATCTTCTTTGCTGCTCCTTCCAGGCTTATATTCATTTCCTCATTTTCTAACGGTTGTATATAAAGGTCAACCTTCACCCAGTGTATCTTGCATATCATTATGGACTCCGGAACAGAACTAGCCTTTCTTTAAAAGATACTTAATCACTGCACGATGTTCAAAATTATCTATTTACACTGAATTATTAGCAGAGTAAAATTATAAACATTGCCTATGAAACACGCTTTGTCACAAATTTATCAAACACTAACAGTAAACTGACAAGGCATCGATTGTCAAAATGTGATGTATATTTTTTTCACGCCCTACTTTAGGCGATCGCCCTAATAAGTCTACGATAAGTTAACAATAGTTGCTATCGAAACTCAGTAATATGTTTATTCGACTGTAATGTACTAATGTAGTAAGATTCGAAATGGGGCTAACAGACGCAAAAAAAAAAATAAGTTTTATGGTTAAGCATTATTTTCGCTAAAATTGAACCGGGAAATCAAATTACATAGTTTGTTAATGGCCTATCAATTTAGAGGAAGGTTTCCGAAACTTATGCCAGCATTAAATAAGGTGACTGTTCAGTAGGTCGCCTGATGTGTAGCTACTGCTAGGGAGTATCCCGGTAGTTTGCATCTGCTACTAAGTTGTATTTCGTCGACACAATGGGTCTTTTGTAGTACGGCGACGTCTACTGAATGATCATTCAAGAGGTTCAGTTAATATTCAGATTTATATCTGTTTATGCTTTCAACGTTCAGTTGTAAGATCTTCAGGGCCTTGTCAATGGGCTTTGAAGAGAATAGTTTGCTATAATTTCGCTGTTCATGCTGATACTTTCTTTGCTAGGAAATCCTTGCTATGTCTAGCAGCTAGTGTAGACTATTTAGCTGTGATAAGTAACGTTTCCAGCGTACAATAAGAGGAGGAGTCTACATTGTACCCCAATAATTAGCTAAGAATCGTTGAAAAATCTAAATGCACAAGAAGCATTCTAGCACAACATAAAAGGTGTACTCGTCGTCCAATCACCATGACAACAAATGTGAACCAATATTACACTCTTCAAACAGACATCTCCAGCGAATGTCTTTGAGAATTTAGTCAAGCGTTTACCGGAACAATGCTCAAGAAAGTAATAGGTTTCTCCCATGTAGTACGAACCAGAAAACTTTTCATTAATTCGGTTAAGCTTGCGACAATTATGTATTGTGCTTCAATATTATGCAATGTTTCTTTCAAATGAATGACTTTGTGACAAATGCCAAATCCATCTGTATGGATTTATCAACAGAAAGACACGTTGTTTTTTATATGCATGATCAAACATAATCGTATAAAAACTACTTCATAGTGAGCGTGTACTAATGCATCGTGCATACTAGGTCCCTACTTTGTTGAAGACTGAAGCATAAATGCTATAACTATGAACTATGGACTATGAACTATGAACATAACTATGGAGTTGACTCCATTAGTTACAAATACTAACTATTTGAATTAATAATAAGACCTGGATAAGAACAGATGAACAGAAGATTCCAGCTTTTGAAGAGCATCCAGTTTCGGTGTCTGAACCATTCTCATCTCAATTACCAGTAGGAGAACAAGAAAGTATCACCAGAGAATTAGAGATGATACCAGCTGTCAAGAAAATTTAAATAAATGAGGTGAAAATCTGTTCTAAAACATGAAATCAATGCAAAAAAGCGCCAGGATTTTTAATTATCGAAAAAGTACTTAAAGGACTCTCTCAAGACAGTCTTAAGGAAATAACATAAATATGCAATGGAATACTGAGATTCAAATGCTTTACTAGTCAATGGAAAGTAAGATAACTTTTAAAGATCGCAAAAATTTAGAAAAACCCCGAATAATGTAAGCGAGGCAGCTGCACACAACTTGAAACAATATAAAGTTCATGAAAATATTTTTTGCGAAATCCAACCAACCTCCCCGCACTTACTTTGCGTGGGCGAGATGATCCTAAATTTACAAGATGGCCAGCCAGTGCCGCCGGGGTAGATCTCAGTGATGATGGTATTGCGATTCTTGTCGAAACGTCGATAAGTTACTATAATTTAGAAACGGCGCCACCGCCATTTAAAAGCTGCTTGCTGTAAGAGTTATACGTCACACACGGAGAACGTACTTGCGCTAACGCACCCCCTAATAATAAATCCGAATACAGGAGATGATATGAAGTAAAAGAAAACGTCCTACATAAAAAAAGAACTAAGTTTATTATAAACGTTTTCATAGATAAGAAAATTTACAAGATAAAGTAGAACAGAAGAAGGTATTATGTTTCAAAAATATCTGAATGAGTAATGAGGCCCTGTATATAATTATATTATTATTGTATATATAATAATAAGTTAAGCACGATTCAAATACTTATTTGAATTATAATTGTTAAGTATCGACAATCTCCACATATAAATATCGAAATGCAAAAAGAACTAAAACTCGTGTACGTGTATCACACCACACTGTATATATTACGTGTCTAAAAAAGAGAAGGCGGTATCTCCGCGCAGTGAGTCACACCGGTCCGAAAGAATAGCGAAATCGCTACGGA
This sequence comes from Melolontha melolontha, assembly GCA_935421215.2. Classification (NCBI taxonomy): domain Eukaryota; kingdom Metazoa; phylum Arthropoda; class Insecta; order Coleoptera; family Scarabaeidae; genus Melolontha; species Melolontha melolontha. The sequence goes on along the minus strand of OW285237.1, from coordinate 155,669,758 downwards.
TATATACAGCACCCACCAAAAACTTGTAACAAGACCTTTGATAAGTCTAGCTTTCACGCTTACTTTTTAAACTCAAACAGGTAATTACGCTTTTAATGTATAATATGCTCAAATCTTATCTGTTCAATAGAAGATTTCCAGTAAAATACTAAGAAGAGTGTACCAAATTGTGTCCGATTTAATGGCGTGCACCACAAGGGAGCGTCGTGGGGCCTTTGCTTTACTAATTATTCACCAGAATTACCGGTAATTGAAGAGACAAAGGCAGCTACATATGACGTTGACACCCGCATGAAATGACAATCCAACCATTGCTTCGAGCGAGCTCCGACATCATCTAAAGCTCCACCGTAATCCAAAACTATACTAAGAATTTTTAATACGTTGGCGAATAAAAGTAAATAAAATAAATTCATTCAAGTCACTTTCGCTTTATGAAGAGACGATTGTCCTCCAGTTAGGCTTAATGGAAAATTATTACCTCGGGAAAGGGGAACTAAGTATCGAGATCTCTATTTGTGTTGACGTATAAATTTAATCACCATGAGACAAGTATTAAAATTTCATCAAATGTACTGGATCAAGGGAAGAATGTCAAAACTCAAAGTAAACTTTTTATTTACAAATCAATAATAAAGCCTACTTGGAATTATGCCATTACTCTATATGGATCCGCCAGCAAGTCAAATATCAATAAAATACAGAGATTTCAAAGAGATTGGGTAATAGTAAACGCACCATGTTGTATATCAAGCGCAATCCTCCTTGCCGATCTAAGCATACATGTATTACCAAACTCAATAGAGATACAAACGAGATACAAAGATAGAATACTCACATACCCAAACGAACTAGCTTCCACACTATTTAATTAGGAAGAATCTAAAAGACTGAGGAGATTGAAACTCTCTGATCTGATAAATCGGTTCTACTAAATGTTAGAGTAATTTAATATAGTATAACAAGGCAGTAAATTTAGACTAAGTATCACAGAAGTTGTATTTATGAACCAATAATGGTGACTATAATTATAGCGACTTAAACCCGTCTGTGGTATCACATTGACATAAGAAGATTAATATATTTTCCATAAAGTCGAAATGCCGCAACGAAGCCTTTTATCGGAAGCAAGGATAATTAACAAAGCAGCAGATGGTTGGTTTATAAGAAGAATTACAGAATAGTATAATATACGGTATATAGTCTATACGGTATTTACAGTCCTTAAGAAATGGAGAAACGAACAAACTCTTAACAGACGGTTTGGTTCAGGAAGCCCTAGGAATTCTACGCACTTGTAAGATGCTGCATTGGTGGTTCACTTGAATTAAAATCCTATCGATAGCGTAGTTGACACAATTGCAGCTAGTAATTACCTTGGGTCTATACGCAGAGGACAGAGCCGTGTAAAATAATTTGAGTTGCGTTGTCGTTATTCTACTCGCAAGCTAATTCTCAAACAAAAACATAAAGAAGCACGTGTAGGCTTTGCTTTGGAATTTATCGTTTATGGAATAGATTTCTGAAGGTATGTTATTTTCACTGACGAAAAAGTTTTTCAGTCAACAAATAGTGTTCGAAATCGAGGTATCATCCCGCAAATACACGTTTTGACGAAAAATAGATCAGTAATAATTACCAGAAGTGGACAATTTTCGGCGAATATGTGGGCGCAGATATCTATACAAGGACCAAGTGTTTTGTAGCACATTGAAAAAAGATTTAACGCAAATTCTTACATACATATACTTGAAAATGTTATAACTAGAGACCCGACCATATAAATAGTCTATAACATCGCTAAGTACAACACGCACTTATTGAATAGCGCTATTCATCCGGTTAACCGCACATCTGTCTTTTGTGGTCGAATTGTGACGCAATTACTCCAATTTTACAGTAAAATTCCTTTCTTCATGGGTATAAAAAGAAGCGTGAGGAGTTTTTATATTTTATTTTATTTATTAGTTTATATTTCCTATAAATAAAGTATGGTGAGTTAGTTTCCTTTTTCATTGTTTTAAATTTAAGTGACCAGTAAATTTCGTTAAGTTTCAACAACTTACACGTACATTTTTAATTTTCATTTATTTAGACCCAGAACATTGTTAAAGTTACTTTTTCAGATATGATATGGAACAAAGTCGAGAATGGCATCTTGAAATAATGGCGAGTTGGATTAAGTGTCAAACTGATCCTATGTCCATTGGCAGTGATTCCGAAATTTATTGCAAAGCCTGTAAAATGTCGTTAAACAATTCCAAGAAATTGCACGTAAAACGTCACTTAGCATCGCAAACACATACACAGAAATTAGAATCGTTGGAATCTGACAATTTTAACGAAGAACTCTGTGAAACTTTAATGGGGGCCAATATTCCAATAAATAAACTTAACAATCCCACCTTCAAAACATTTCTTCAAAAATAAACTGGTCAAAATGGTCCAGATGAATCCACCTTAAGCAAATATTATGGTAGTGCTATAAGAAAGCAGTAGAACGCATCACAAGCCAACTTTCAAATCAGTACCTAAGGATAAGTGCCGATGAAACGGTCGATATATTAGGACGCTGTGTGGTAAATGTTGTAGCTGGTGTACTACGTCCAACTATTCCATATAACGCATATCTAATAGTAACAAAAGTTATAAATACAGTTGGTGTGAAAATAGTAGCTAAAACCGTTTACGAGAATATGCACCAAATGCTTCATTCGGACGACAGGTACAAAGAAAAAACACTTTTGTCAGTAACAGTGCTGCATATATGTTAAGAAGAGGCAGACTATTAAACAAAACATATACTAATACGCTGCATATTACTAAAGGTTTTTATGCATAGAATGTCGATAGTTTACAAAATTTCGTTTGATGTTTAAATGACGATGCTCGTATTTCTGAATGCAGTTGTATTTTCTTCAGGGACACTTTGGAAATTTGCCAAAACTAATTACTTATTTTGAAAATCAAAATTTCAAGTTAAATGATGGATTAACCACAGTAGATGTGGCTACTAATAATTTGAAAAATATTCCAAGTGACTTCGTCAAAAGTAAGACGCATTTTTTAATAGAAATCCAGATTTAATAACATTGCGACAATTGTGTATAGAGACGATGCCTCAAAATCTAACTGTTAAATACGCTGAAATAAAAGAATATTTCCAGTATACACCTATAACCAGTTACGATGTAGAAAGGACGTTTTCTACAATTTTCAATAGTACGCCCGTAGGCGATGATCCATGAGCCATAAATATACGAATTATTAGACGTTTTAAATAATGTATGGGAAACAATATCTGAAGAGTATTGTATTAATTTATACAATTCATTGCCAAAGAAATTTTATGAAGTTATAGGCAGAAATGGCGCCATTATTAAATATTAATTGTGTTTCCTAAATATTTTTTAAATTAGGTTGTATTGTTGTAATTTTAATTTTATATAAAATGTTTCACACATTATGTTCTTTTTTAAATAAATACCATAAACTGGACTATTCTTATTGTTAATCTCTCGGAAATTTTTTGTTAAATAATATTTCCGCATCAATTTGCACGTAATGTGTATACTTGCCATAAATCAAGTCTATCAACAAAAGTCAAAATTACATAAAGTTAAAAAGTTGTTTTACTTTTTATTTTTGTCAACTGTACCTTTAAAATACGTCTGGAATTGATTGAACCTGTCAACTGCAATTTTAATTTTGAGGTATTATTTGATGTGTGTTTTTATATCATAACTGAGTAAAAAGTAGACCTGTCATCATCCCTTATAAAATTATTTAATTTTAATACATCAACATCAAAAGTCTACTACTACTCGTTAGGCTATTGTGATATTCATATCACACTGACACTACGTTAATATTATTTGATCTTAATATTGACATGATTTTTTTTTTGTACTAAACGTAGGAATAAAAAGTAGTTTACATTAAAGCGCTTTCAATTATACTGAACCTGCAACGATAACGAAATTAATGAATGTGGGAAATATAATTTCCACACATTGTTTCTTGTGACATGTTTATACGCAAAGTGCTCATGAAAGCTTTACAACTGGGAATTTCGTATCACGTTAATTATTTTTTCATCAACAAAGTCATGCATTAAACGGAAATTTTCGCATTATAGCTTCATGTGCAAACAAACCCGTGATTTGTGAAAATGATTCTTTTCAATTATATTATTAAGTTATATAGATCGACGTTTTTTTTTTCAGAAAATAAGTATATAAGTATGTATAAATACGAGCGACAAGCTGAAATTATTGAAAAATAAAAACACTTTTAATATTTTCTAGGATTTCATTTTAAATATACTTATATATTATACAAGACACTTGAAAATATTCGATTACACGAGACGTATTGCCTGATTTTAGTAATTTTTTAGGCAATACGTCGAGTTTCGAGAATTTTCAAGTGCCGAGTTGCATACAGGTAGACTATATCATGAAAATAAAAAGAAAAAAGTAGTGCGAAACGAGCCATGATGATAACTAACAAATCTGACAATTCAGTACTGTCAAATGATTGAAGTCGAAATCATGGTAATCTAATCATAGTTTTGGCAGCGAATATACAAGATTTCGTACATCCGATTTGCATCATAATACGTCAATTTTCATTGGTTCATAATTTTAGAATGATATAGTCAAAGTAGTTCCCTTCAACAATGATACACTTTATTTATTCTTTATTTCCACTGTTTAAAAGCTACCCAGCCAATCTTCTTTCGACATACCTTCAAAATAAGTGTGAACTGCCGTATCAATACCTTCTTCAGATGAAAACCTTCTACAACGCAAATTGCGTTTAGGCCCCAAAAAATAGCCAAATGTCACACATGGCTAAATCAGATGCGTTCCATTACTTTTATATTTCTTCCAGCCAAAAACGAGAGAGTTCAAATTGCTGTATGGGATTTACTGAGAACATTTTAAAGTTCATATATCGTAAATTAAAATTTACTACTTGACCTACGAAGTCGTATATTTTGACAGTTTTATAGTTTTATACATACAAATAAATAACAAATAATAGGTATTTATTGAAAACTATAACAAATGTTGAAAATGTTGTCCTTCAAGATGAATGCACTTTAAAATCCTCCGTTCAAAATTTCTGATGATATTCTGCAACATTACTGGATTGTTATTAATTTCCATGCATTTCTGTTCGATTCTCTGTAGCATATCGTCAAATTCAATATAGGTGTTCGAAATATGTTATTTTTTAGATAAGGCCACAAAAAGAAGTCGCAAGGTGTTAAATCGCATGAACGTGTAGGCCAGGCAATTTCAGTATTTCGACTAATTATACGCTCATCAAAAAATTCTCTTAAATAATCCAAAGATTCTGCAGTACAGTGACAAGGTGCTCCGTCTTGTTGGAAATATGCCTTTTGAAGTTCATCATCATGCAACTGATTGACAAATGGTTGTAAAATTTCCGTCGGTACCCTTGAGCATTTAACGCTCCCTGAAAAAATATTGGTCCAATGATTCGACTTTCGCTTATCGCTGCCCAAACACCAATTTTCTCTGGATGTAGCCATTCTTCATTATTACATATGGATTTTCACTACTCCAAATTCTTGTATTTTGTGAATTTAGGTATCCCGTTTTACAAAACCATCCTTCATCAGTAAAGATGACTCTTTGCGAAAGTTCTCCATTATTGCTCATATTTACAAACCAATTACAAAACTGTAGTCTACGTGGGTAATTAATTTCTAACAATTCTTGTACTGCTGTGACACGGTATGGATAAAGTTGCATATCTTTTTTTAATAACTTGTGAGTTGTACCAACAGAAAGGTTTATTTGTTGATTCAAATGTTGAACAGATGTTTGTGGTTCATTTTCCATTATTTCTTCAACACGATTAACAATTTGAGGTGTACGTTTCTTATCTGCTCCGCTGCCTGATTTTTTTAAGAGACTACCAGTTTCAGAAAAAAGTTTTAAAATTCTATCCAAAGTATTCTTAAATTGTATATAATCTATTACAAAATGTGGAAACTCAACTTGAAATTCTGCCATACAATCTTGAACTGAATAAACCCATAAACCATCAAGTTTATTGCCACTTCGAAAATAAGTCTGTACTAAAAAAAAATTATGTTCTAAAGTGAAAGCCATTTTAAAACTGAGAAGCAATTTATTTAAACCAGAATCGACGCACGATTATTTTATGCACTAACTGATATTTGTGATTGACATTATCAAATGTCATTTGGATTTACGTTTACGGAACAACAAACACATACTAATATATTTGCGTCTTATTCAATCAAAATTTCAAAGTAACCTAGATTGACTTTTCAAATGAACACACGTTATATGCATATACGTTCATTATCAAACAAGATGATATTACGCTCCCCACCTAAAAACCTAGATTGCCTTTTCAAATGAACACTTGTTACTTTACATAAGGAGTGAGCCTCAAAAAAAGTTTTGAGAGTATGCCATGGAATAAATCAGTTATTTCTTAGATTTATTAAGTGATCTAACCTACATTTCGTACTATTAGAAATAGGATAAATCGTAACTTGTAAATTTGACTTATGATTATTTACAAACGACACATCGTCAATTCTCTAAGTTCAGACGTTACTTATATGTAGAGCTGAGGATGTTTGCGGTATAACCATGGTTATATCATGTATCCATAGTAAATTACTATGGTTATATGATATAACCATGGTTATACCGCAAACATCCTCAGCTCTACTTATATGTCTATCTCTGTCGTGCATGGCCAACCTAGAGTACAAATTTTATGGCTCGCTTGATACCTTTATGTCATATTGCTCCAATGTCAAAGGCAGATTTCATCTCTAATCCATAGATATCTGCGTTGCGGAGTGTGACACATTTGACATTGCACGCCGCCAGAGCTTAAACAGATTGCAAGTACGATTATTGCCAATTTATTGCCAAATAAATCGGCTAAGCTGTATGAAAATCAATACGAAAAATTCTCATTATAGGCCCAACATAATAATGTGGTAAATTTAACAGAAAATTTACTTCTTGTATACTTCAGTGAAAAAACAAAAGTTTGCAAAACATCCACCACATTGTGGAGTACATATTCAATGTTCAAATCTACGATACTCATAAAACATAACATTAATATTTCAAAATATCGAAGATCAATATAATTTATTAAACACTAAAATGTAGGATACAAATCAAAGAAATCTAATTATCTTTATGAGAGAAGATGTAAACAGATTTACAGAAGAAGCTGATAATAATTCTTACCTTATGCGGAAGGTGAGAGTTTTATTTGTGTCTAAAATTTCCTTCGATTTCGGAAAAATCTAATATGCATCTCGACACTAAAGTTATATTTCATTATTCATGTGTTTCATTTGTCTCGGTTATCGCCACGGCAAATAAATACACATTCGTATGAAAAATGAAACTTTAGTGCCTTGATACGTAAATAACTATTTCGGACATTCAATGGAAATGGACTACATTTGCTTTTTATAAATCGTAAAGAAAAGTATCTCTTTTCTTTATAACAACCATTTCCTTATAGCAACAAATTAATAAATTAAAAAGCTATCGTCAGGTGCTACTGTCAGAAATTTTGACACATTATCCTGCGAAGGAATTTTTGATTTTTTTGCTTCATATCCTTCACTTTGAGTGTCCGAAAACATTTTATGTATTATTCTTAAAAAAAAAGAAAGTGTTTCTTTACTTATCGCGTAAAGAAAAACAATACTTTTCTTTACTTATAATACAAATAACTACCTATAGACGAACCACAATTGTACGTCATACTAGATTCATGACGACACGTCCTATTCTGTATGGAAACGTGGTGGAAGAACGGCGGAGAGGTAAACGATACCCCTCCAGAACACCAGTACACCAGGCGCTAGACGTGTCTGTGTTGAAATACGAGTATATACGCAGTTCGTATGTGTATACCACACCTACTTGTGACCTATCAATAGGCGTGTCTGTGTTGAAATACGAGTACATAGGCAATACGTATGTGTATACCACACCTATTCATCCAATCAAATGCTACACTATACATTGAATAAACATGTCGAGGAAGTTATTGACGGGGACACGTCTTGCGCAGCAGTGTCGTTCGGTCACCACATTTCTAAACGGTATATTTTGCCGGCAAGATGTCAGTTAGAGTTAGTTAGTCAGTATAAGATGTCAACTATAAAAAGGTCAATAATGAAACAATTAATTGCTTCTACTGTTTACAGAAATATTTCGGCATCATATCCAAATGACGCAACGAGATAATAAACATAAAGCAGTTGTAAAAGGAACTGTTTTTAAACAATCAAAATAAACGGGAAAAATGTACACAAAACTAAGCTTATTTGACAGATATGCTATCCTTCAACACCGCAAGTAACAATTACCCTGTTAAAATTATATACAAGAAACATTTAGTATTTAAATGGAAATTATGTGTTTATTTGCCATGAACGTCTATATCATCATCAATTTATAACATTTTGTATTTAAATTAATGAAAAGCTTTCAAATACAGTTTAACAAACTAACCTTTTTTAGTTTCTCTAATACAGTTGTGATAGCATGTAAACGTCTTCAATGACTTACAATTGGACTTAACGCGTTTCTTCTATACAGGCTGATTCATTTTCGGCCCTCACCATGGGAATCTCGCTCATTATTAGAGATAGAGTATAGGTTTAAATTTGGCAAAGTTGTTAAATTTTGTGTGTGTTATAAATCCGTAAAGAAAATAGACCTGTGACAAATTATTAAAAAAAAAAAACGCGAAAACCCCATTTTTTCTTTTACCTGTAGCACCGACATTTGGCCTTGTAGAGAAAAAATAAAAACACATCCTTGTGGCCATTTCTAAACCCCTATCCAGTGGTGTACTCTAAATTTTTATACGACGTTTCGTTTCTTTCTGGCCATCATCAACTATCTAATTTCTTATAGGCGCCATATTGGATTTAGACATCTTCAGAAAGAGTTTTTTTTTCTTAATTCAACCATGTACCACATGCTGACTATAGTTTTTGATATTAGGTTTTATTTGAAAGAATAAATTATAAGATTAAATAAGGTAGCCTTTGGAATTTCAATCTGTCAAACATTTCATTTATTGTTCATTAATAATACAAAAATGTCATACACTAACGAAGAGAAACGAGATATGATAAGTATTTTTTATTCTTCGAAACGAAATTCAACAGTAGCGAGTACAAGATAACAAAAACATTAATAAAAATACATAGAAAAGTAAAGAATAAACAATTACAGTAAATGTTCAATAATCTGGCCATCTTCGGTAATGCACAATTGGGCACACCTTCTGGCATTTTGTACTGCCCTTTGTATAGTTCTTCTAGGAACTGCATCGAAGTCATTCTGAAGTCTGTCTCGTAATTCTTCAATGTTTTGTGGCGCATCTACTTTATAAATATTATTTTTAACATATCCCCATAAAAAAAAATCTAGCGGACTTAAATCAGGTGATCTCGCGGGCCATTCAACAACTCCCCTATTTCCAATCCAACGGTTTGCAAACTCTTGATTTAAGAAATTTCTAACATCAGCTGCATTGTGTGCTGATGCGCCATCTTGTTGCGACCATAAATATTGTAATTGATTTAATGGGATATTGTCGTCAAGATAGTCAGATACGTATGTACGTAAAATGTTTAAATATCTTTCTCCATTTAAATGTTCTTCATACATAACTGGTCCTAAGAGACTATTTGCCAAAATACCCATCCAAACGTTTATTCAAAAACGATGTTGTGGTCTTCTAGCCCTATTTTGTCGGGGATTTTGTACTGCCCAATAGTGCTCCGTATTTCTGTTGAACATTCCAGAATTTGTAAATTTTGTTTCATCTGACCAGATGATTTTGCTTAAAAAATTTTCGTCATTTTCTATCCTTCCCATTAACCAATTACAATATTCTAGCCTTCTAAAATTATCTCCAGGCAGTAAAGAGTGACTAACATGGATCCTGTATGGTTTTAACCTACTTTTATCTAAAGTTCTCCAAACTCTGGACTGGCACAAATTTAATTCTGAAGCTACTTCGCGTGTAGAAATTGATGGATTATTATTTATCTATAAAAATACAAGATTAACATGAAATTTGAAAACACGCTTTTAATTTACCATTTGTAAAATATCTTGTCGATTTTCATTTAAATTCCTGTTGTCTTGACCATTACGCGGCTTAGTAAACGATCCATTCTCGACCAAATTTCTGTCGAGATCTAGAAAAATGGTACGATGAGGCTGTTGTCGTTCTGGATATAATTGTAGATATCTTGTACTCGCTACTGTTGAATTTCGGTTCGAAGAATAAAAAATACTTATCATATCTCGTTTCTCTTCGTTAGTGTATGACATTTTTGTATTATTAATGAACAATAAATGAAATGTTTGACAGATTGAAATTCCATGGCTACTTTATTTAATCTTATAATTTATTCTTTCAAATAAAACCTAATGTCAAAAACTTTAGTCAGCATGTGGTACATGGTTGAAATCAGAAAAAAAAAACTCTTTCTGAAGATGTCTAAATCCAATATGGCGCCTATAAGAAATTAGATAGTTGATGATGGCCAGAAAGAAACGAAACGTCGTATAAAAATTTAGAGTACACTAGTGGATAGAGGTTTAGAAATGGCCACAAGGATGTGTTTTTATATTTTCTCTCTCAAATGTCGGTGCTACAGGTAAAAGAAGAAAATGGGGTTCTCGCATTTTTTTTTTAAATAATGAAGGTCATTGTCACAGGTCTATTTTCTTTACGGATTTATAACAAACACAAAATTTAACAACTTTGCCAAATTTAAACCTATACTCTATCTCCAATAATAAGCGAGATCCCCATGGTGAGGGCCGAAAATGAATCAGCCTGTATATAGCTATTTATTAAAATGTTTAACTTTCGCTTTGTCAAATATTTGACAAATTTGAATTTAAAAATCAACTATGTCAACAAAAAATTGCAGAATTGTTTCCAGTTTAACAAAAAATAATTTATAGTCATCCGTTGTTACAGACACGTATTTTAAATTCTATGCCACTGGAGACGTAAAGACTTTTTGAACATTTGTTGTAAAATTATATACATTGATTTTTCGAGAAACTTCCATTCTTATTAATGAGTAATCGGGAACTGTAGAAACTTTAGTATATACCACTTTCCTAATATGTACAGAAATATAAAATATTTCTAGAACTATACTGCATTTAAGTTAAACACCTAAATGTAAAACTCAAAAGCAAAAAAAAAGTTTTTTTTTAATACTTTAGGTTTATCATTTATCAGAAATATGTTGACAAAGACAAGCGTTACATGATTATAGAATATTGAAAGGGTTTAGATATACTAAAGGCCTCTAGTATACTATCCTATATGTTCGTATGTATTTTTATGAAATGGAAATGGAGCCTGAACAGGACCTTAATAATGAACTTACCGTCCGGGTAGAAAACGAATCTTTGAGCGTAAGGATAAGACTGCTGAGTCAAACGAAATTTCAGGTTTATATATGAAACTGTATCATATTGTTATATAATAGAGAGAATGTATTTTCAGCAGTTCAGAGAAAGGCCGTTACAATACTAGAATATAAAGTTAATATGAACTAAGAACCATGTTAATTTCGATCAATTGCAATATTATAGACCTTTCATAAACTTTTAAATTAATTATTGGAGATAAATTGGAGTTAATTTTCCTACAGAACTTTTCCTTTCGAACTTTGCGTGAAGTTCGAGATGACGCCAATTTTATTTATTTTTGACTAAAGACATCAAAGAATATTTAAGAAATGAACAAATTATTATAAAATATTGAAATTAATTCATATATCTAGAGAATGCGAGATTTTGCAAAATTACTATTAGTAATTTTAAATTTATCTATTCAGCTAAATTTAAAATTACTTACGGCTTGTTCGAATATCTGTGCATAGTCATTTGTGTTTCATTAGGAATTGCCATATGTGTCAATAATCTGAGAATTATGTTTACTGATTTAGTGTTCAACTCGTTAATAACAATAACAAGGAGGAACTTTCATTATAGGCAAAAACTTTATACTTGCTTGACTATATATTATTGAATAATCTGCTTGATTATGAATTGCACCGTACAACACACTTCTGGTAGAACATTTTATTGGGTGATGAACAGAGAGCGGACAGCAGCGATTGAATGACCAATTACCCCGATGAAACGTTGTCGTGGTCTCGGGTATAGTATGCATGTTATAACAGCCCCACTATTTGCTTGCTCGATTGCATTCGTCGAGCAGATGTTCGTCGTTTCGCGACGAACATCTACGTACAGCCCTGAACATGTCCCTTGAAACAGTGAACGAAACGTTGGCAATTACGCCTAACTCGACGCGGTTGCAACCCGGAAACCGAGATCTACATCAAGAGAACGACCGCGAAAACCTACACCTACAATTATCAAATGTCATTTGGATTTACATTTACGGAACAACAAACACATACTAATATATATGCGTCTTATTCTATCAAAATTTCAAAGTAACCTAGATTTACTTTTCAAATGAACACACGTTACATATATGTATTTATTGTTCTTGAGACAGTATATTTTTTATTCTCTTCTATAAAGGATTGTTTCTGGTTTCGTTTTTTTCACTGTTATTTAGTTACAACTTTTAGTATTTTAGAAAATCCGTTTTATATTGTTATATTGTATATTTATCTTATAATTTTTTAGTAATAATTTTGTGATGCGGAACGTACATTTTCTATTTCTAAAGACGTTTTAACATGTAAAAGAACTAATTTAACACAGGAGCACCTTGAACAAATTTTAGTTGTTCATAGTAATGTTTTACAGTTTCAATGTTTGACAGAAAATACATAGTTTTGAGTTTTGTTCTGTGTAAATTATTTTTATTCAAAATTAGATACGCAATTAGCTTATCAGCACTACTTTTGTTTCATCAGTAGTTGCTGCCGGTTATAAAACCGTTTATTACATTCGCTCTGTTGTGCATTGACAGATACATATTAACTGCATAAGTAAGTATGTGCCACTTATGCAGTTGCCACACGTATCAAGTTGTTCCAAACTCACGGATCGCTTACACAAACAAACCTATTGCGAATACAAGGCAGACGCCTATAGACTATGAATCATCAATCGCTCAAGTCCGTTCTCTGGTGATGAATTATCTTATCGTGACCGCAAATGTGTATATAAAAAATGACACATTATCCATGGTTTCCAATATATATGGCTTAGTTTTACATTAACTTTGAATCATAATTATTCATTTCAGTTGCATTTTTAGACTATACGGTACTATTCTACATATTACGACGCTAATTTATTCGAATTTTTTATAGAAAAAATTCGCCCCTAAGTAGGATTCGAACCCACGTGCATGGCTTGCCGGACCATCACTTTAACCACTAAGCTATCAAAGGCAGTGATTTCGAATCTTTGTGGGTATGCCTTAAGTTACATTAAGGAAACAGATGATATATCTTGCCCGCAATAGGCCGTTGTGCAAATTTGTTGCATTTTTCGTGAAGTAATGTAAATGTAAATATGCTCTCTACATATTATGACACTAATTTATTCGAATTTTTTATAGAAACAAATTCGGCTTTAGTAGGATTTTAACCCACGTGCATGGCTTACCGGACCATCGCTTTAACCACTAAACTATCAAAGGCAGTGATTTCGAATCTTTGTGGGGATACTTACATTGCTTTAAGGCAATATTTATCCTTTAGGATTCCCAACAGCATAATGTCAATTGCTCTTATCGAGCCTAATCGAATAGCCGAGCCCTCGGAAGCGATCCTGCCACCACCGCCACCGTTCTATAAGTCAATATGTTACCATTAGACTATGGGTCGGTATAATATTCGATCTGTAATGTCAATAAATAATACAAAATTGGTTTTGTTACATCTGTGGTGAATTCATATTAAAAATTTAAGATGAAATATTAACGTCTTCAGAAAACGATTCAAAACTATACTTTGCTATAAAAGTCGAAGGTAAGAAAGACTCTTTACTTGTATGTCCATAGGGAACATATTTATCAATATTGTTTCTACATCTATCTGAATTTTCATGAAAATTAAAACATTCCTTAAGTATCGTAATCCTTTCTCTGCGATTAGGTTTGTAGATTATATAAGCACCGCTAGCGTACCTTCCTATTCTCCTCCAATAAATTCAGATTACTAAATTCCGTCATATTTCACGAATTTTATAAGAAATCTTAGCGTTAATTTTAGCAATAGAATCTTACAAATACATGTTAAAAATAAGATTACTTGGTTCACGTCAAATCGCTGTGTTCTCATATTTTGTAGTAACGTTAACATGTTAATATTGTTGGATTTTGATCACAATCAAAGGGAACAGCACTGTTTATCAACTCATTAAAATTTAGTTCAAAGCAGTTATGCTCTATAAACAATTCCATTAATATACACAGCGCATATGAAAGAAACAGTCGACAATATGAAATAGGTTTTAACAATTATTGAATAAAATTAATATTAATGGAAAATGTACAGCGACATCAAAGTGACTGAAGTCCTCATTGAATAAAGCATTTTGCCAAATAATGTTAATTTCCATGTAAATGGACGAGAGCAAGTAAATATGTATTATTCTGTTGAAAACTGGCTCTCTCGACAAAAATTATTATCGACACAGTATATTACGAGCCATAACAACTTAATGTTCGGACGATACTAATTTTATAGTTAATATTTTTTGGAAATACTGAAAATTGTTAATATTCATTTTTATATCTGATTTGGTAAATACACAATTTCAAATCATTGTTGACAAAAAATAACTGTTCTCTTTTAAAAAGTATAATTTTTAAAATGAGAAAGTGAAAATCCTAGTAACTAACACTGACAACTTAATATTCGGACGAATTTATTTTTAAGAAAATGACAACGATTATAATGACAGATTTGACATTTATCACTCTCGTAAGCGTTGATTTATGATTTTACTCAATTTGTGATATTAAAAATGGATCGTGGTGAAGCTGCTTCAAAGAAAATTCATGAAATTGTGGTGACGCAGTACAATGAAGGGAAAAGCATGAGTGACTGCAATTGGAAAAAAATTGAAGTTGGCAAAGTCTACTATAGGATACATTATTAATTGTTATGGAGAAACAAATAGCTACAAAAATCGAGGTAAAAGTACTGGACAACAAAAATAAGTGATTTATAGAGTGACGAGACAACTTGTAAAAATATGTAAAGCCCACCGAAAAGCCACTCTAAGGGATGTAACTGCTCGCTTCAATGCAGAAACCAGTGAGAATTTTGCGAGAATGTTACAGGCAATGGATCCACAAATCAGGAATCGGTTTTTATAAGGTGTAATTCAAATATACTAATATATCGCTAAGAAATAAGTAATTAAACTTCTAGTTTCAAAAATTATTTTAATGTAAATACACTACAATATTGTTTCGCCATACAATGGCTTCATCAGGTGGATGAAATACTGAATATGTACAATACAAGTTTGAATATTTATGTGAAAATTATTGGGGAAATGGTGGTAGAAATTTTTTTATTTTTTAACAGTCTTAAATTTAGTAAAGGGGAGTTGTTTAAATCTAGTTGGTCATTTAAAGCTAATCCTAAACTATTGTATCTATTAATTTCTAAGTTTTCTAACAA
Organism: Melolontha melolontha; assembly: GCA_935421215.2. Lineage (NCBI taxonomy): Eukaryota > Metazoa > Arthropoda > Insecta > Coleoptera > Scarabaeidae > Melolontha > Melolontha melolontha. Next base: position 155,654,031 of record OW285237.1, on the reverse strand, counting down.
GTTAAGTTTTTGCTTTTTTCTTGAATGTGTAAAATTTTGAAATCTTTATTAAATCTATGATTAATTTCTAAACAATGATTTGCGAAAGTTGAATCTGTTTTCTTTTCTTTATGGCTTCTCTCGTGTTCTTTCTACTATACTATACAGAACATTATAAAAACAACAATGATAAAATAGACAAAGAATCAAACTCTGGTGTATATAAGTTAACATGCGAAGACTGTAATAAGGTATACATAGGACAAACGGGGAGGAAATTCAAAATTAGGATGAAAGAACACGAGAGAAGCTATAAAGAAAAGAAAACAGATTCAACTTTCGCAAATAATTGTTTAGAAATTAATCATAGATTTAATATAGATTTCAAAATTTTACACATTCAAGAAAAAAGTAAAAAACTTAACCTGTTAGAAAAAAAAAAAAAAAATTTCCACCACCATTTTCCCAATAATTTTCACATAAATATTCAAACTTGTATTGTACATATTCAGTATTTCATCCACCTGATGAAGCCATTGTTAGGCGAAACAATATTGTAGTGTATCTACAATAACAGAATTTTTGAAACCAGAAGTTTAATTACTTTTTTCTTAGCGTTATAATGAAGTTTCAACAAGCATCTCCTTCGTCAATTAACTATACTAATATATTATGTATTTGAGTTTTCTTTCAAACGATTTTACTACAGGCAAAAGAAAACCCTCTGTTAACAAAAGCCCAAATCAAAAATCGTCTAATCTGGGCCAAGTTAACTTGTAGTTAACAAGCATCATTTGTCATTAGAATGCTGTAAAATTTTCAGCTACATCCATTGCATGGTTTCATTTTTATACTCGACTGAAGCAGCAAACTTTGGTCCTTTTATAAAAATGAAAGAACATGACTTCCGTGCGGTGATTAACACTTTTATTTAAAAGGTTTAACATCGAAGTAGATCAACTCCGAGTTAAATGATGTCCATGGCACATCTGCTCCTGTATTTTCGACTGTTTACAATTGGGTAAATGAGTTTAAACGTGGCCGTATATCCACAAGAGGTGAGCATCGTTTGGGACGTCCAGGAAATGACTCCCTCCAAAATGATTGACAAAATCCACGATATAGTTTTGAGTAATTGATTCAAAGTGCGCGAAATAGTTGAGGCCGCAGGCATATCACAAGGTACAGTGTTTTCAATTTGACACGAAAAATTGGGTTTGAAATAAGTGCCGCGTTTGCTCTCAGTGGAGAATAAACGCAATCGTGTAATCGAATCGGAGGCTGGTTTGGCACTTTTCCGTTGCAATTCTGAAGAGTTTTTACGTCGCTACGTAACTGTGGATGAAACATAAATACACTACTATACTTCAGAAACAAAGCAACAGTCGAAACAGTGGGTTTTTAAAGGTGACTCGGCTTCGAAGAAGGCAAAGACGGTAAAATCGGCCAACAAGGTAATGACCAGTATATTTTCGGATGCACGCGGAATCATCTACATCGATTACTTGGAAAATGGATAAATAATGAATAAAAAGTATTATGCAACGTTATTGCATCGGTTGAGCCAAGGAATCAAGAAGGAACATCCACATTTGGCAAAAAAAAATTCCTCTCCACCAAGACAATGCACGGGTGCGCACTTGCGCAGTTTCGATAGTGAAAATCATCGAATTAAAGTTAAAATTATTACAACACCCACACCGTATTAGCCAGATTTGGTCTCTAATGACTCTTTTTTTATTCCCAAATTAAAAAAGCCTCGGTGGAAAACGATTCATGCCTATTGTGGAGGTTATCGCCCAAACGAATGCCTATTTTGAAAAAAATTTCTAAAATAATTTGTTCTTCTATATTTTTCTAAGGAATTATTGAACCGCCCTCGTATTTATGACAAATTTCCTAAATAATCTTATTTATACTTAATAAGTCGTTTTAATACCAAAATGTCCAGACAGTTGAGCACAATGCTCCTTGTACTGTTCTCAATGAACTCCCTCACAAGTCCTCCATCCTCCATCCGTAAAAGTCACTACCCTTCTCAAGAAAAGCTTGAGTATCCTTGTAGGTTCCTATAAATCCTTGTCGAAATGTTTCTGTCTGAATCCTTTCATATCCTCACAATTACGGATTATATGCAGTTTAGTTTTTCCTGTATTTCATACCCCCTACACCAAGTTCACACACGCTAGTCAATCATTTTACTGTGATTTAAGATTGTATTTATTGATTGTACGATAACTTAATAATAACTTTGTGTATATTTGAAATAATAATCAACTCTTCCTTAATTATTCCTATATTTTTAATATAAATTGTTCATAAAACAGTTTGAAGTTTAATGTTTCGTCGTTCCTGTTCCAAATACAGTCAATACAAAACATTAGAACGGTGAATCAAGTTTCTGTTATTCCTACGTGTTATTCGTCAAGTACGATTAAAGTTTCTCTTACAAAACAAACCATTTTCAGATGTTACTTTTCCATAGGTCAATAAACAACTGCCTACGTGATTCTGGATTATTATCTTTAATTTCCTTTGTTATACCAAAAAGTGGTCTGCGTGTTACGTAATGTCTGTTTAACAACGGATGAGAATGAATTATTATTAGATGTGAACTTTTTTTGTGGTAGGAACGATTAAAAGCTCGACTAGATCGTTTTATGATAGCGCTGCCGAAGTGGCTATTAATAGAATAACATGTTTAAGTTCGTTTATAAGAGATTGACGATGAAATGGTTATTAAAGTTATTGGTTGCTAATGAAATTTTATTTTTTAATAAGTATCTTTCTTAATGTACATATCAGCTAGAACAATAGCAAATTGTGAAACAAATAATTCTATTTTTTTATTTGAGAAGAAATGATATATATGCGTCGTATTCAAATATACGAGGTGTGGCAATTAAATAACGGGACTGGTGTCAGAAATGTGTATCTATACATCGCTGCATTTGTGCTTTCCATTGTTCAAAGCAATGCTGAAGATCATCTAATGTCACTATGTCCAGATGTCCTGCCATTTTGGCATTACCTCTTCTGTAAACTGAAAATGTGTTCCCTTCAATGCACTTTTCGCTTTTGGGAAGAGGTAGAAGTGACAGGGAGAGAGATCTGGGGAATACGAAGGATGATCAAATACAGGAATGCGCTTGCCCGCTAAGAACTGTTTCACAGACAGCGCATTGTTGTTCTTCCAAAAATCTGGTCTTTTCTTCCTTACTCTTTCTCTAAACTTGATTAGATATTCCTGATTAACGGTTTGACACTCGGGCACCTATTCAGTCATGATAACACCCCCTAATATTGAAGAAAACGATCAACACTGTCTTCAATTTTGACTTGCTCATTCGCGCTTTTTTCATTCTGGGCGATGTGGGGGTCTTCCAGTGCATCGATTCATGCTTTGCTTCAGGGTCGTACTGGCCGTACTGACATGACATTATCACCAAACATCTCTTTTAACAATTGACAACATTCCGTTAGTGATTTTTTAATTTCACAAGGAATTTAAGATTAATGCGCTGCACGATTTGTAAGTTCACCATGGTCGCGGTACTACTACGGATCAACGTCCTCTTCAAACAAAACTCAAAAGCAAACTAAGGCGGACAGAACGACGGAACGAACACTGGATGTTCCTGAAAGTTTAAGGTCAACCTCCCCGACTACGACTGCGTTATGTGAGGTGCTCAATCCCGATATATTATTGCCGTACCTCGTATACGAGGTATAAATTCTCTGAATTTGAATGTGTCGCCCGAAGGGATAGTAGTACGGCTCTATAGCACTAGATGGTATGAGTTACGTCTATTACTCAGTCGGTCTGTCAAACAGTACTTTGCTAGGTGGTGAAAAATAGTTTTTCTATTTTGCGTTCGAAATGAACTCATTATGAAACCCAAAACAGTATCGAAATGAGCTTCATTTCGATACGCTTTTTTTCATTTTTCAATGTTGGCGTTGTTCGAATACAGAAATAAATATCATTGCTGTTAACATTTGGAATTTACTGCAAGTGAGAATTAATGAATATTAAATCACATTCTTACATGTAAATGTCGACTTATTTAATGCGTATAAATCTACAATCCGTCAAACTAAGTTTGTACTAGTATGCAGAACACACTCTTTCGCGACAACGAACTTCCTGGTAGTTAGGTTAATTAAGAATTAAGAAATACTGAAAAAACAAGCCTATCAACGCGAGGACACGTACAGACGACCGTTTCGTTCTAATTGGAACTTCTCAATGTACGGCATTCCCTTTCGATGACGACCTTGCTTTTTCATTTCTATACTTTCTGTATATATAGTTAACATTTGGAATTTACTGCAAGTGAGAATTAATGAATATTAAATCACATTCTTACATGTAAATGTCGACTTATTTAATGCGTATAAATCTACAATCCGTCAAACTAAGTTTGTACTAGTATGCAGAACACACTCTTTCGCGACAACGAACTTCCTGGTAGTTAGGTTAATTAAGAATTAAGAAATACTGAAAAAACAAGCCTATCAACGCGAGGACACGTACAGACGACCGTTTCGTTCTAATTGGAACTTCTCAATGTACGGCATTCCCTTTCGATGACGACCTTGCTTTTTCATTTCTATACTTTCTGTATATATAGTTAACATTTGGAATTTACTGCAAGTGAGAATTAATGAATATTAAATCACATTCTTACATGTAAATGTCGACTTATTTAATGCGTATAAATCTACAATCCGTCAAACTAAGTTTGTACTAGTATGCAGAACACACTCTTTCGCGACAACGAACTTCCTGGTAGTTAGGTTAATTAAGAATTAAGAAATACTGAAAAAACAAGCCTATCAACGCGAGGACACGTACAGACGACCGTTTCGTTCTAATTGGAACTTCTCAATGTACGGCATTCCCTTTCGATGACGACCTTGCTTTTTCATTTCTATACTTTCTGTATATATAGTTAACATTTGGAATTTACTGCAAGTGAGAATTAATGAATATTAAATCACATTCTTACATGTAAATGTCGACTTATTTAATGCGTATAAATCTACAATCCGTCAAACTAAGTTTGTACTAGTATGCAGAACACACTCTTTCGCGACAACGAACTTCCTGGTAGTTAGGTTAATTAAGAATTAAGAAATACTGAAAAAACAAGCCTATCAACGCGAGGACACAAACTTAGTTTGACGGATTGTAGATTTATACGCATTAAATAAGTCGACATTTACATGTAAGAATGTGATTTAATATTCATTAATTCTCACTTGCAGTAAATTCCAAATGTTAACTATATATACAGAAAGTATAGAAATGAAAAAGCAAGGTCGTCATCGAAAGGGAATGCCGTACATTGAGAAGTTCCAATTAGAACGAAACGGTCGTCTGTACGTGTCCTCGCGTTGATAGGCTTGTTTTTTCAGTATTTCTTAATTCTTAATTAACCTAACTACCAGGAAGTTCGTTGTCGCGAAAGAGTGTGTTCTGCATACTAGTACAAACTTAGTTTGACGGATTGTAGATTTATACGCATTAAATAAGTCGACATTTACATGTAAGAATGTGATTTAATATTCATTAATTCTCACTTGCAGTAAATTCCAAATGTTAACTATATATACAGAAAGTATAGAAATGAAAAAGCAAGGTCGTCATCGAAAGGGAATGCCGTACATTGAGAAGTTCCAATTAGAACGAAACGGTCGTCTGTACGTGTCCTCGCGTTGATAGGCTTGTTTTTTCAGTATTTCTTAATTCTTAATTAACCTAACTACCAGGAAGTTCGTTGTCGCGAAAGAGTGTGTTCTGCATACTAGTACAAACTTAGTTTGACGGATTGTAGATTTATACGCATTAAATAAGTCGACATTTACATGTAAGAATGTGATTTAATATTCATTAATTCTCACTTGCAGTAAATTCCAAATGTTAACTATATATACAGAAAGTATAGAAATGAAAAAGCAAGGTCGTCATCGAAAGGGAATGCCGTACATTGAGAAGTTCCAATTAGAACGAAACGGTCGTCTGTACGTGTCCTCGCGTTGATAGGCTTGTTTTTTCAGTATTTCTTAATTCTTAATTAACCTAACTACCAGGAAGTTCGTTGTCGCGAAAGAGTGTGTTCTGCATACTAGTACAAACTTAGTTTGACGGATTGTAGATTTATACGCATTAAATAAGTCGACATTTACATGTAAGAATGTGATTTAATATTCATTAATTCTCACTTGCAGTAAATTCCAAATGTTAACTATATATACAGAAAGTATAGAAATGAAAAAGCAAGGTCGTCATCGAAAGGGAATGCCGTACATTGAGAAGTTCCAATTAGAACGAAACGGTCGTCTGTACGTGTCCTCGCGTTGATAGGCTTGTTTTTTCAGTATTTCTTAATTCTTAATCATTGCTGTCATTTGATTTTAAGAATTTATGTACATTTGACATATATGATATATGTCCGTATTTTACACAAACAACGTATGTTGTATACAATTGACAACAACATATATATGTTTCTGTGTCACTCATGTTTATATTTTTAAATGAAGTATCAAGTAATGTTAACGAAAATTAGTAAATAATATGTAATATAATATACTTCGCGGATAGCAAGATTTAAATTTGACAATGTCAAGTATCAACGTGACCAACTGCATGCGTTATATAAAAATTAAACTCTGAACTTTCAAATTAAATAATTCCAATTTAAGCAATTTATTAATGTAAAAAACGCAAAATAGAAAAAATAGTATAAAAAACTCGTTTCATAAGGCCTTTTGCAGCACTCGCTCTTTAGAAAACTCGCCGCAAGCGGCTCGTTTTCTAAACTGATCTCGTGCGGCAAAATGGTGCCTTATGAAACTCGTTTTTTAATATACTATTCTGTGTTTATATTTGTTGAATTGTCTTTGAGTTATTCTGCAACACTACAATGTCTCATGTGAAAGAGCAAAAAACGTGCATCAAATTCTGCTTAAAACTTAAAACGGCAGAGAAAACTCTGAAAATGCTTGAAGAAGCGTTTGCTAGACCAAACGCAAACTTATTGGTGTTACAACCATTTTAAAAATGGACATGTGTCGGCTGATGGTAATGAACGTTCCGATCGTCCTTTGACGAAAACATGTCACCTAATGTGGCAAAAGTGCGTGATGCTATCTCGCAAGACCGAAGGAGAACAATACGAGTACATGACATTTGTAACATTGTCGGCTTGTCGTATGGTGTTGTCAGCGCATTCTATCCAGTAAATGCTGCGAAGTTTGTGCCAACGTTACTCAGCATTGAGCAAAAACGGCACCGTGTTCATGTGCGCACATAGCTGAAACAAACTGCCGAAAGGAATGCGAGCTTCACTACCAGAATCACTACCGGCAACAAATAATGTGTACGTGAACAGATATGATCCCGAAACAAAGCAGCAGCTCTCGTAGTGGAAAACGCCATCGTCACCAAACCCAAAGATAGCGTGTCAAGTTCAAAGCAACGTGAAGTCGATGTTGATTTGTTTCTTTAACGCTGATAGCATTAAGCGCAAAGAATTTGTCCCATCAGGTGAAACAGTTAGTGGACGATTTTATTGCCATATTCTTCGGTGACTAAGAGAAAACTTTCGATGCAAGTGACCTGCCAAATGGCGCAACAATTCGTGGATCCTACAGCACGACACTGCACCAACCCATACGTCACTTGTTATGGGTCAGTTTCTCGCCTCAGCGAAACCGGTAATACTTCCCCACCCTCCCTACTGCCCAGATCTTGTTCCTTGTAACTTCTTCCTGTTTCCGAATTTGTAAATGAAGCTGAAAGGGCGCCGATTTAAGACAAACGGAGGAGATTCAGACCCAATCAGACCCAATTCATAGACAAGTCGCTGGGATCGGTGTGTTCATGCGGAGGGATAGTACTCGTACTTTGATGGGGATCGTAGTAAGCAAGTTGTAAGAACAAATTATTGTGCTTTTTCTTATTCCGGAAATTTCTGTGTAGCACCGCGTATATATACGTCGCTGCAAATTTTTTTAGAAAACCAGTACCCGGTAGCATAATTGAGTATGATTTTAATTAAATTTGAAATTTTGTAGGTTAAACAACATTGACATATCAAAAATAAATCGTTAATGTATTGGTATAAGAAGGAATTTTGAAATTCATGTGTAATATGTATTTATTTTTACGATTGTTATGGAGTTTCAACATGTATTTTCACTTGCTTTTTTCTTTTTGACCATTTAATTGTTAAATTGCTGCTCTGGTCTTGAGTTTCTATGGGCGTATCGGTTTTAATAATATTTCTTTGTTTTTAATTGTTCAGTAAAAAATAATAAAATGAAAACCGCTATATTCTTCACAACATTTCGTAGCTTGTTCGATCATATTTACAAATGCCAAGAACCACATTTTTATTTTATTATTTTTTGTAAATGAATAATAAAAAAAGAAATACAGTATCCGACCGAATAAATAGCACCGAAAATAAAAATATTTCCTTTTAAATTTTTGTAAATTTAAATGTTCCAAATGTTCACCATTACGATGCAAATAAGCTTCATATCGATTTTATAAGTCACTAAACATATTTATAAAAAGTGGTTGATGTAACTGCCGGTAAAATGCAATATTAACCGGCGGATTTTCCGAGCGAAATATTTTGTCATGCGTCGTACCCCAAATGCATCAGGTGGCGCCAGATCCGGTGAATGAGAAGGATATTCGAAGTCTGTTCTCCGGGAAGTTATTCTATCATCAAAATGATGACGGAGTGAGTTTAGGGTGCGTGTAGCTCCACCCTCTTGTTCAAACCATTGTGTACGCACCAAAAGATTTCGTACATGGCAAAAATTTTGTAAATTTCTCACAAAAGGTACAATAATCATCTCTCTGTAACGGTCTTGGTTGGCAGTAAGTGGATTTTGATTATTGTCTTCAACGAAATATGGACCAATTATCCCATGACTGGAGACCCGCACCAAATGGTAAATCGGACACTGTGGAGTGGTTTCTCTACAGTAACATTCTCTACAATAACATTCAAATCCAAAGAATCAAGTTGTTTGTGAATTAATAAAGCCGCTAAGATGAACGTGACTCTCGCCTGAAAGCCATATGTTTTTCAAGAATCCGAAATCCTCGTAAATTTAGCTCAATATGCGGCCACAGTAAATTTTTCTTGAACGTTTGTCCGCAGCGTTTAGTTATTGTCCACCTTGAATACGATATGAGTAACCACCAATTGATCTGAACAGCCGACGTGTAGATGTTTCACTGATGTTGAGTTTATATCCAGTTCTTAAAAGGGTACTTTGTGACGAATGCACAACTGCGAATGCAAAAACACGTCCTGCGTTTTGGTTGGTACACACTATTTTTCGATGACCTGAAGAACCTTTACGTTGACACAATACACTACCAGTGCGACGAAATTTCTCAACAACAGCTAATATCACACTTTTACTGGGGTCTACTTTATTAAACTGTTGTCGATATCTTATTGACACCTCCTGTAAGCTTGGACCTTTATTGCGACCATTTCTGTATGAGTGAAAATAATGTTCTACCAAGAACATTTTTTTCTGCCGTCGTTAGAACCATTTTCAATTCAAATTCAACTGCAGCGCAACATTGATATGTCAACTAATGACAATTAAGGCAATAATGACAAATGCATATTATGTAAGCAACTCCATAGCACCCTAAATTTCGGTACTGTTTATTCTGGCGGAAACCGTATTATTAAGACACAAATGAATAAAGAAACTCAAAATGAGAATAGCAATGTATCTATCCTAAATTAATTAAAATGTTTAAATAACCACAACAAGATGCAAAAGTATTTTTAATAACATAAAATATTAATAAAAAAATTTTATATTATTAAAAATTTTATATAAAAATTGGTGAGGTTTTTGCCTACTCAAGGATGTTTCAAATTATTCTGTTACAATAAAATGATTTATATGTAGTCATTTGAGCCTTGCTCGGCTTGTATTAGTTACTGTTTAGTTAATTGCGCTCCTGCAAAAATCAACAAAAACTAAAAATTCTGATATCAATTTGGCGTTATTAGCTTAATAGACGTGGTGATCACAGCAGAACATCTGGAAAACTATATACCAATGTAGTGTTAAATGTTGTAAACAAAATAGATAAAGAATTTTATTTACATATCTTCATTCATGCAGTTACCTGATATTTATTGTCAAAATATTGTAGAAAAATGTATTTTTATTTTTTATTATTATTCGAAGATTGCTTATTGCCTAATAAGATTTTAATTTCGAATTGAATAAGTAAAATAGATATGTATAGATAATCTGGCAATTTGAACAAGTTTGTATATGACAAAGTACTGTAAAATATTATGTATCTTTACATTAATTATAACAAATTTTGCTATAGAATTTCCTGTATATTTACTATTATTTATTCTAAATAAATACGATGAAATATATACTGACCGCCATAAATAAACGAACACACAATAAAGGTTGATATATTCTACAGAAGTTTTCAGAAAAGATGACTTCTGTTAGTACTAACTAAGGATGAAAACTTCAGCAAGATACATTCGTTTACTCAAGGTAGCATTGGCAATGAACTAGAAATATTTTTATTTTTCTGTTGAGATTATTTACTTAAGTGTCAGTGTAAAATATACTTATAGCTTTATTAGGAGAGTGTAAAAGAATACGTCCTATTCGACAACATGGGAATGTTCATCAATTAACTGAGTTTAAACGTAGTAGGATAATCGGCATACGAGAAGCCAGATTATCTATTGTGATGCTGCTCACCGTATAGAATGTAGTTTAGCTGCAAGCGCTCTGTTTGGAAAAAATAGTCAGAAAATAATAAGGAATGATAGCATTTACAGCCCGGATGTCCCAATCTAGCTTATCGGCTTGTGGTTCTTAGGGCCGCTTTAGAGTTAGCAATTTTTCTTTCAGCAATTTTTATTGCATGCGTGCGCAGTCCAATCATTTTCATCTGTTGCAATTTTTCTTGGATTGCAAGTAATAGAACATGTTCTATTTTAATTGCATGCTAGCTGCAATTCTAGTATTTTTTAGGGATTTTATCATAGACAATACATGACGAAAATTCCAGTGTTTTTTGAAATATAACCAACATTTGGTATATTGTCCGGGGTGGCCATTTTTTGCGTTGTCTTTTATCTATAACTACCGATTTCTGCTTTTATAGGTTAACCTTGTATGTACAGATTATATATGTTATTTTGTTTGTGATGAATATCTCTTGGTCAACCTGATTGATAAAAATAATTTCACAGACGTAAAAATTGCAAAGTATAAAGCCACGGCGTCCAAGAAAAATTGCGTGCAATAAAAATAGCAAACTGTAAAGCGGCCCTTAGGGACCGTTTCTCATCAACAAGGGGAATTTGAGATATAAGTAGTGATTCATTAATCAACAAATCTATGTATCGGGAAATTCTATCTGGGCTTAAATTGTACTGACTATTTCTTAGTTTATTTCTAAATCCAGGCCAAAATTGCATGGCTAAACTGACGCAACCAAGGGTTGCACTACAAGAAGGAATGAAATCGAGTATTCTTCAGTGACAAATCTCGATCTTGTTTGTGGTCTCCTGATGGCTGCAAAGTGATAAAAAGACGTCGTGGACGAAGAAGAAATTTGCAGTTTCTTGTACAGCGACAAACGTCTCTTACTTAACAGGTTAACTGCCTAGACATTTTTTGAAATTTTACTTAACAACTCTGAATTCGAAAACATGTTCCTCTGCATGCACATAAAGATGATTTGCATTCATATTTGAAACTTTCAACTTTTTTGGCCAAGATTTATGAAGAAAAACAAGATCGGTTGTAATGACCGCCGCTGCATATCGGGCGTAAATAAGCCACATTATAACAAAAAAGTATCTGGACAAAAATCTAGTAAAAAAAGTTACGTATTACTGCGACGAGTGTGAAAATAAATCGTATTATTGCTTACGCTGTTTCAATGAAATACATAAGAAAAATAAGTAGATTCTGTAACCGAATATATTTTTAAGTTTTTAATATTTGTAATAAATTGTCGTGGTCTTTTTCCTCTATAGTTGGTCCTTTTGTCACGAATTATTTTACAATAAAAGATAAAAAAGTCGTTCTTATATTTTTTCAAAATTTTTTAACCGTAAATGCTTAAATCAATTTATTACTGCTATACACCTATTTGCCCATGCCGGGCAGTCATTATGTTTACTTTAGACGTGAATAACGGACACACCTGCTAGATAGACAAAAATATTTAGCTACAGCACAGCGGTCATTCTGATCGCCATGGCACTATGGAACGATGTATCAGGCAGTATAGGTCATTGTAACCTCTACGGAAGTTAACCTGTTAAAGTGTGATGATGTGGGAACCTATCTGCCATTGAAATAGTAATTCTAGGAACATTAAATGCGATTCGTTACGTCAACAATGTTCTTGAACCAGTGTTAATACCATATTTTTAACAATTTATATATCCAATTTTTCAGGAGGATAATCCGTGGCTAAATACCGTGAGGGTTACTGTGGAGTTTCTGGATAATGCCATCGTTTAACACGTTTTACGTAATGTTTGTTTAACCACTGATGAGAATGTTATTACATGTTGATTTTTTTGTTATGGGGACGATTAAAAGCTCCAGTAGATCGCTTTTTGACTGCCCTGGCAATGTGGCTATTAAAAGAATAAAATTTTTAAGTTTGTTAATAAGGGATTGACAATGAAATACTTATTTACGTTATTGTTACTTCAATTTTATTTATCAATAAATAACTTTCTTAATTTACATCTCTGCTACAACAATAGTAAATTGTGAATCAAACAATAAACAAAACTGTTATTCTATATTTTGGAGAAGGAACGATTTTTATGCGTCGTATTTTTTATATAGATACATTGCTGCATAAGTGTTTAGAAAACCAATACTCGGTAGCACAATTGAAAGTTTTGAGTATGATTTTAGTGAAATACCAAATTTGGTAGGTTAAACAACATTGACAGATCAAAAAGAAGTCATTACTGTATTGGTTGTTGGTGTTGTATTTCTTGGAGAATCATTGGCTGTTGTGGTTTCATTTCATTTACATCGTTTCTTGGGTTTATACAATTGCCATTTGTCATGGGCTAGCTGTTGTTGTGGTTATTGCTGAAGTTTTTCATGTTCAATAACTTTTCTTAACTTCTTGATGCATCGGCTCTTTAGGATGTCTTCACTATTCGCAGATGTAGCAACCGCTTCATTAGATGAGTTTGAATTTGACTTAGGTTCATCTGACCGCACCTTCTGGCCCTCCACATCTTTCATACGCTCCTTTCTTAAAATATCATACTGACCTACTATATTCTGAAATCTTTCAACTACGGCAGGTTTACATTGGGAAATTATTAAATATATATTTCCAATTTAATATATTTACAACCACTTCAAACAATGTATATGTTATTTAATAAATAATTTTAGAAGTTTAGGATAGCATACGATAGGCTGAAAACACTACCTTACACCGAAAATGTACATTTGATGAGAGATAGATTTCCTTATGTATTTTCTTCGGCTGAATTCGAAAATCAAGGTTAAATTTTTTTTTATGGAACAGTTTTTGAGATATTGTAATTTTTTCATTTTTTCGACCTTTTTTCACTTGACAAATCATATCTCGACCTAGAAATGTCCGATTGGGTCGTTTTTGGTACCCAAATGCAAGGTATTGAGATGGCGAACAAATATGTATAATCGGATTTTTGATTGGTAAAGCGGTTCAAAATATATCGATGAAAATAGGGCACATTTTCAAAAAAAATCATATTTTACAGTGATTCTGTGCCGACAGAAAAGTACAAATCGTTAAAAAAACGTCTGCTTTCTGTTCATGTACGTAAAGATGATACTTTTACGTAAGAACTAAGACCAACCAGAAGAAAATCCACCGAAAATGACAAAGTTATAAGCAATTGAGTGAATATGTATATCCAAATCCCATATTTTCCGAATATTTTATTTTTTTCGACAATTTATGAGTTCGGTTGCTCACACGCAAATATATTGAATATATTATTTGTTACTTTTATGTATTTTGACTTTCTTATTACTATTATAATAATAATTATTATTCGTACCAATAAACAGCTAACTCTTGCTATATCTTGATATTTATATGTCTTTGGTATAGGAACATGATTTTATATCGATAGCCTGTTGGTATATTGGCAACGTATATTAGTTCTCATGTTGACGCTAGAGTTCTTAGATTTTATTCCAAACAAAACAATAACACATCACATTTAGGAACCTTAGAACCCTGACATTTTGTTTTGACATCTTCTATAAAACGTAGTGTCGGTTGTTTGTATATTATAGGAACTCACAAATTTGATTGAAATTATATTTCATTGTGTTCACCAAAAAAAGAAAACGAGAATTTAAGTGCGTAAACAATCGAAATAATTTCTGTTACGTGTGTGGCAATTTTGTCCCCCAACCAAATAGACGTAGATTCACCGATTCATTACAACATAATTATCTGCAATATTTTGGAATAGCACCTGCAACTTTTCATGAGCAATGGACACCAAATAATGTTTGTTTATCGTGCCATATAACTCTTGCCGCGTGGGCTTCTGGTTCATCACAGTAAGATTAAATTTGTATATACAATTAAATTAATAATAAAGTGAATTTTTATTCCAAATTAGACGATACATGAAATTCGGTGTACCGATGATATGAAGAGAGCCGCTCTGCCATTCGGTTGATTATTACTTTTGCCTGAGCAAATCCACTGGTTTTGGAAAGAGTGCCAAATGGGTTTATGCGACAGTAGCATCTGTTTCGGTTCCAGTTACACATTCAAGTGAATTTCCTCATCCTAAGTGCCCCGATTCAACGATTGAATTTTTCGAATCATCACTACACACAGACACAAGCAGTGATAATGAATTTCAACAGGAGTCGCAAATGCAACATTTTACGCAGCCTGAACTGAATGATTTGGTGAGAGATCTCGAGCTGTCAAAGGAAAAAGCGGAGTTACTTGCATCTCGCCTGAAGCAACGGAACTGTTTGGCTCCGGGAGTAAATGGAACATTTTACAGAAACCGTGATAAACCTTACGCACAACATTTTAAGAAGGAAAACGACATATGCTTCTGCAACGATATTCCTGCATTGTTTGAGCAACTCGGAGAGCCTTATGATCCAAATGAGTGGCGCTTGTTCATTGACGGTAGTAAGGAGAGTTTGAAGGCAGTCCTACTGCATATTGGAAATGAAAAACCTTCTATCCCCATCGCTCATGCCATCAACACTAAAGAATCATACGCCACAATGGCCAGTTTGCTAAAATACATTCAATATGAGCATCACAACTGGAAAATATGTTCCGATCTCAAAGTCGTCGGCATGTTGTGTGGAATGCAGGGTGGATATACAAAATATTGCTGCTTTCTTTGCCTCTGGGATAGTCGTGCTCGTGAACATCATTATAGAAGAAAAGATTGGCCAGAAAGGGAGAACGTCACAGTGGGCAAAGATAATATTAAATACGTGCCTCTTGTCAAAACAGAAAATATAATCCTTCCAGCGTTGCACATTAAACTTGGCCTCAATAAAAATTTTGTGAAGGCCTTAGACAAGGAAGGCCAAGTATTTTCCTATTTGAAAACCCTTTTCCCGCAGCCTTCTTTAGCAAAAATCAAGGAAGGCGTCTTCGATGGTCCACACATAAAGAAATTGGTAAAAAGCACAGATTTTCCAAAATATTTAACATCCGTTGAAAACGAGGCCTGGAATTAATTTCAGCGGGTTGTTACCAATTTTCTTGGGAACAATAAAAGCCCTAACTACGAGGGAATTATTACCGATTTGCTGGAGAACTACAACAAGATGGGTACGGAATGCCATTATTTAATTTCATTCCTGGTTGTTTTCTATTGTATTGTTTTTACAATTTTATTTATTTCTTACAGGTGTAAAAATGTCTCTAAAAACCCATTTCTTGCATTCGCATTTGAATTTCTTTCCGGACAATCTTGGTGACGTAAGTGACGAACACGGCGAGAGATTTCACCAGCAAATTAAGTCCATTGAGCGGCGCTATCAAGGATTTTGGGATGAAGCAATGTTGGGAGACTATTGTATGGTTTCTCACTAGAGAAACGGATCCCAAAAGGAACCGAAGACAAACAAGAGCCACAACTATTTCTAACACACAAAAATGTCAAGAATGTATTGCAAGCGTTTAAACACAATAAATTGTCAAAAAAAATAAAATATTCGGAAAATATGGGATTTGGATTTATTCACTCAATTGCTTATAACTTTGTAATTTTTCGGTCGATTTTCTTCTGGTTGGTCTTAGTTCTTACGTAAAAGTATCATCTTTACGTACATGAACAGAAACCAGACGTTTTTTTTAACGATTTGTACTTTTCTGTCGGCACAGAATCACTGTAAAATATGATTTTTTTGAAAATGTGCCCTATTTTCATCGATATATTTTGAACCGCTTTACCAATCAAAGATCCGATTATACATATTTGTTCGTCATCTCAATACCTTGCATTTGGGTACCAAGAACGACCCAATCGGACATTTCTAGCTCAAGATATGATTTGTCAAGTGAAAAAAGGTCAAGAAAATGAAAAAATTACAATATCTCAAACACTGTTCCATTTAAAAAAATTTAACTTTGATTTTCGAATTCAGCGGAAGAAAATAAGGAAATCTATCTCTCATCAAATGTACATGAAAAAAATGTCATTTTGTAAACTAGTGAAATTGATTCACTAATTTCAAGTGTGCTTAATAGGCTAGTTTAATGTGTAAACCACAGAGTCGGATCGACGTTTTATTAATGCTTATATGAATGGCGACAATAACATCTTTCTGAAATTTCCATTAAATTTATTAGTAGGGACAAAGTATATCTTTCCTAGCAATTTCATGGAAATATACGAACCTTTACTGAATGTTCCTTTATTTACGGCGGCTAATATATTGTGTGGAAACTACGTATGGAATAAATCTAGTAACTTTAAAACTAAAGAGATTTGTCGAAAACGCTGAAAAATGTCAATTCTTATTTCGCTCAACGCTTATTGTAAGTTGTTTTACTTGTTCATGACATTATTCATTTTTGAACTATGACGCCTCTAATATTCTATTTCTATTTTAATTTATTACAATATTTTTTGTTTTAGTTTTGGATAATACTTTTAACAGTCTCAGTAAGTTTTTGAAACAATCACATTTTGTCTAACCAAATAATACTGTACTAATACTGATGCATCACAAAAAAGGTTAAAAATTTATTAAATAATAGTATTACAAACAACTTTAGATTCGTTCCAACGTAACAACGTAACAAATGCACAAAGTGTTCTCTGTTCACTAGTTGGCAAATTCTTACTTCAAATAAAACTTTTCTTTAACGTTATGTAGAGTTTCAGATGTAATATTTATAATTTCCTTTCAGATACGCTCTTCCAAATCATGTATAAATTTAGTTTTAAAAACTTTACCTTTTAAATAACACAAAAGGAAGAAATCGAGCGAAGTTATATGAGGCAATTTGGTTGGCCATTCTATGAATTTTCTCCCAATTAATTTATTTGCAAAAACTTGTTTTAAATACTGTCGAACACAAAGGGAATACTGAGCAGGTGCTCCATCCTGCTGAATCTATAATGTGTTCCAAGATCTTGAGGATCTAGTTATGTAACTGCTAAGATTGGAACAAGTTCGCCCCTCAGAATATTTAGATATTTTGCTCCGATAAGATTGCCGTCAATAAAAATAGGACCTAGTATACGATTATCTAGTATACGATTATCGAGTATACCTGCCCAAACGTTTACTTTTTCCGGGCGTTGGCTGTGATTATCGCGCATCCAGTAAGGATTCGTGGCAACAGAATATCTACATTTCTGTCGGCTCACTTCTCCATTTAGAGTAAATGTAGGTTCGTCAGAAAACATTATATTGTGTAAATAAATTTCATTTTTATCCAACAAATCCATCATTTGCTCACAAAATTGAAGATGGCGATCCGGATCATCTCCTGTCAACTCTTGAACGTATTGAAGTTTATAGTGATGAAGCTTCTATGTTTCAAAACACTTTAATACGGTTGTATGACGCCCTTTTCCAAAGCTAATTGGGATAATGTAGATGTTGGATTTTCTGCAATACTGAGGAGAACGTTTATCTTGGTGTTGTCAAGAACAAAAGTAGACTGTCTCTGCGAAGGTTTGACATGACCAAGCTCTCGAAACTGTGCTGCAATGGATACAATTCCTTGCGAAATGCACA